>OX465600.1:167437781-172437781 GCA_950022295.1 Bromus sterilis | reverse complement strand
CTAAGGTTGATATTTCAGATTTGGATGTTAGTCAATATGTGTGCTATGCTTTTGTGTGCAAAGAAGCTTTGTTTTCATTTGAGGAATTGCCTCCTTCTGTGCCTCCTGTTGTCACTGACCTTTTGCAGGAGTTTATTGACGTCTTTCCACAAGACGTACCACCGGGATTACCACCTATTCGAGGGATTGAGCATCAGATTGACTTAATTCCCGGTGCTTCGTTGCCCAACCGTGCGCCATACCGTACCAATCCGGAGGAGACGAAGGAGATTCAGCGTCAAGTACAAGAGCTACTCGACAAAGGTTACATACGTGAGTCCCTTAGTCCTTGTGCTGTTCCTGTTATATTAGTGCCTAAAAAGGATGGAACATGGCGTATGTGTGTTGATTGTCGAGCCATTAATAATATTACTATTCGTTATCGTCATCCTATTCCTAGGTTAGATGATATGCTTGATGAATTAAGTGGCTCTACCATGTTTTCCAAAGTTGATTTGCGTAGTGGATACCATCAAATTCGCATGAAATTAGGAGATGAATGGAAAACGGCTTTTAAAACTAAGTTTGGATTATATGAGTGGTTAGTCATGCCTTTTGGGTTAACTAATGCACCTAGCACTTTCATGAGATTAATGAACGAGGTTTTACGTGCTTTCATTGGACGATTTGTGGTAGTCTATTTTGATGATATACTGATTTATAGCAAATCTTTGGAGGAACATTTGGATCATTTACGTGCTGTTTTTATTGCTCTACGTAATGCACGTTTATTTGGTAACCTTGGGAAGTGCACCTTTTGCACCGACCGAGTATCGTTTCTTGGCTATGTTGTTACTCCACAGGGTATTGAAGTTGATAAAGCCAAGATCGAGGCGATTGAGAGTTGGCCGCAGCCCAAAACGGTCACACAAGTGAGGAGTTTTCTTGGCCTCGCTGGATTCTATAGGCGTTTTGTGAGAGATTTCAGCACCATTGCTGCCCCTCTCAATGAGCTTACACGCAAGGATGTGCCTTTTACTTGGGGTACCGCACAGGAAGAAGCTTTCACGGTATTGAAAGATAAGTTAACACATGCTCCTTTGCTCCAACTTCCTGATTTTAATAAGACTTTTGAGCTTGAATGCGATGCTAGTGGGATTGGTTTGGGAGGTGTGTTATTACAAGATGCTAAACCTGTTGCATACTTTTCTGAAAAATTGAGTGGGCCTAGTCTGAACTATTCTACTTATGATAAGGAATTATATGCTCTTGTTCGGACATTAGAAACTTGGCAACATTATTTATGGCCCAAAGAATTTGTTATACATTCTGATCATGAATCTTTGAAACACATAAGAAGTCAAGCAAAACTTAATCGTAGACATGCTAAGTGGGTTGAATTTATTGAGACTTTCCCTTATGTCATTAAACACAAGAAGGGGAAAGATAATATTATTGCTGATGCTTTGTCTCGTCGTTATACTATGCTTTCACAACTTGACTTCAAGATATTCGGTTTAGAGACAATCAAAGAACAATATGCAAATGATGCGGAATTTAAAGATGTATTGCAGAATTGTAGAGAGGGTAGAACATGGAACAAGTTTGTGCTTAATGATGGATTTGTGTTCCGTTCTAACAAGCTATGCATTCCAGCTAGCTCTATTCGTCTTTTGTTGTTGCAGGAGGCGCATGGAGGAGGATTAATGGGACATTTTGGCGTGAAAAAGACGGAGGACGTACTTGCTACACATTTCTTTTGGCCAAAGATGAGACGGGATGTTGAGCGTTTTGTTGCTCGCTGCACTACATGTCAAAAAGCTAAGTCACGACTCAATCCTCATGGTTTATACATGCCTTTACCTGTACCTAGTGTTCCGTGGGAGGACATATCCATGGACTTTGTTTTAGGCTTGCCTCGAACAAAGAAGGGGAGGGATAGCATATTTGTTGTCGTGGATAGATTTTCTAAGATGGCACATTTTATACCATGTCATAAAAGCGATGATGCTGCTAATGTTGCTGATTTATTCTTTGGAGAGATTATTCGTTTACATGGTGTGCCCAATACTATTGTCTCGGATCGTGATACTAAGTTTCTTAGCCATTTTTGGAGATGCTTATGGGCTAAGTTGGGGACTAAACTACTTTTTAGTACTACATGTCATCCCCAAACTGATGGACAAACTGAAGTGGTCAATAGGACATTGTCTACTATGCTTAGGGCTGTTTTAAAAAGTAACTTGAAACTGTGGGAAGAATGTTTACCTCATATTGAATTTGCTTATAATCGTTCAGTGCATTCTACCACTAAAATGTGCCCTTTTGAGATTGTTTATGGTTTTTTACCTCGTGCACCTATTGATTTGCTGCCTCTTCCATCTTCGGAGAAGGTGAATTTTGATGCTAAGCAACGTGCTGAATTGATATTAAAAATGCATGAGTTAACTAAAGAAAACATTGAGCGCATGAATGCTAGATACAAGCTTGCTGGTGATAGGGGTCGAAAGCATGTTGTTTTTGAACCAGGAGATCTTGTTTGGTTACATCTACGAAAAGATAGGTTTCCTGATTTGCGCAAGTCTAAGTTAATGCCACGAGCTGATGGTCCCTTTAAGGTTTTACAGAAAATTAATGATGATGCATATAAACTTGAGCTACCTGCAGATTTTGGGGTTAGTCCCACATTTAACATTGCAGATTTGAAACCTTATTTGGGAGAAGATGATGAGCTTCCGTCGAGGACGACTTCAATTCAAGAAGGGGAGGATGATGAGGACATCCCTACTAATGTTACACCCATACCCTCACCAACTACACATACTGGACCAGTTACTAGAGCACGTGCACGTCAACTAAATTATCAGGTACTTTCGTTTCTTGCGAATCCTTCTATTGTTCATGAACATATGATGCTGCCTAAATTAGATACTTTTGTTTTGGTTATGAATGAAGGACCTAGCATGGACAAGAAGGATGGTCATTGGAGCGGGATCAAGAATGGAGAAGAAGGTGCGCGCGGGGGAAAGTACAGTGGAGCTTCCAGTGGGGATTTTCGCACGTTGAAGCCACCATAAGACATGCATGAAGGCTTGGACGGAATACACGAGATGCCACTTCAGTATTTTCGTCCAAGAGCAATTATAGGTGCTGCGTCACCTTAATATTGGGCTGGGCCCATGTAATTTCGAAATACCACATTATAGGCAGTTTTTAGAGTCCGTATGTGTGGGGAAACCGAGTTAGGGTTGTCTTCGGACCCCACCTCCAAGGGGTCACGAAAATCCCCTCTGTTCCCCCATATATACAGCCCTTAGGGCGTCGTTTAGACTTGGGTTTTAATTAGATTTAAGTTAGCCATAGCCGCAACTTCGAGCTCTTCGTTTGTGTCATCCGACCAGGCCAAGACCTCATTGGAACCCCAACTTTCGTAATCATTCATCTTATATTCGCAATATCCAGATTGCAATTCTTAGTTCTTGCTTGTTCTTCGATTGCTTGCAGGAATTAGACCTTCGTGGTCAGGTTGATCGTGCATCCGCGGGATCAATAACCTCTCGGAGTTGGTTTAGCGATCGCTAAGGCGCAACGTCTTCGCACGTTCGTAGTCGGATCGTCAGAGTCGTCTCCACCAAATCGATAGTTATCTCTCATCGAAACATCGGGACACCTTCGCCTCTATCAGGCGGACATGCTGATTGGTCAGGCATCAATCAGAGATGAAGAAGTTGTATTATCTGAAGGAGATTTACCAAAAAAGCAAAAGAAAAAGAATCAGCATCAAGCAGAATTACAAAAACTACAACATGGATAGGAGAAAGCAGTTCACATACATTTTCCTCCAAAACTTGGACTTCTTCTAGTAGGAGAAGACATGCTAAATCTGCGAACAACAAAAGATAATAATCAAACACTAGACAACAAACCTGAAAACGTACAGAAAAAAAATCCTAGGTGGACATTGCTAGGAGTTCGAGGCCACAAGAGACCACATCCTTTCTTAAGCAAACACATGTTGCGATTCGAGCTTGGAAAACGATAGTTAAAACCCTAGGAACCCTAAAAAACTGAAAACGATAGGATGCTGCTCGCTACAAAAGAAACCCTAGGAACAAAACGACGAAATCGACGGAGTGGAGAGAATAGCGATGTTGCCAAGAGACGGGAGGGGCTCACCGTGGGATGCTGTGACAAAAGGCAGAAGAACACAGCGACGGCGGAGCAGACGGTGCTGAACGGCGGCGGCTGCAGGCGTCATCCCTGTCTGCCGCGAGAGCAAGAAGGGTTTTCCTACGGGCGAGGGGGAGAATGAGAAGGGGACGGAGAGAAAAAGAGGAGGCAGGGGAGATTAATGACTACAAGAATTGGGCCCACGAGTCAGCGGAACGAATTGTATAAAATAAACTGCTCTAACTTCTCGGCCCACAAGTCATAGACAAAAACCAACACCGGCTCGTTCTGTACAAGAAAAAAGCAATGCAGTTCGGTTACGAAAGAGGTGCGGTTCGCCTGCGATCTCTTCAGTTGCTTCGTTTGTGAACCGCCCCTCGAAAATTACGGGGCCACGATCTCCCAACGAAAGCGAAGCGTCGAGCGCCCTGCTCCACTATCCGGACGGTTCGAAAATGCGCGAAGCCACGATCCCCACGAGCGCAACCACGATCGCCATTGCCGGTTGGAGAAGGGGATCATGCGTGATGAGGACATCTCTACTAATGTTACACCCACATCTTCACCAACTACACATACTGGACCAGTTACTAGAGCACGCGCACGTCAACTAAATTATCAGGTACTTTCGTTTCTTGCGAATCCTTCTAATGTTCAGGAACATATGATGCTGCCTAAATTAGATACTTTTGTTTGTCTTATGAATGAAGGACCTAGCATGGATAAGAAGGATGGTCATTGGAGCGGGATCAAGCATGGAGAAGGAGGTGTGCGCGCGGGAAAGGACAATGGAGCTTCCAGTGGTGATTTTCGCACTTTGAGGCCACTATAAGGCGTGCATGAAGACTTGGACGAGAGACACAAGACGCCACATTGATATTTTCGTCCAAGGGTTATTATAGGTGCTGCGTCACCTTATTATTGGGCCAGGCCCATGTAATTTCGAAATACACTTAATAGGCTATTTTTTAGAGTCCGTATGTGTGGGGAAACCGAGTTAGGGTTGTTTTCGGACCCCTCCTCCAAGGGGCCACGAAATTCCCCTCTGTTCCCCCATATATACAGCCCTTAGGGCGTCGTTTAGACTTGGGTTTTAATTAGATTTAAGTTAGCCATAGCCGCAACTTCGAGCTCTTCGTTTGTGTCATCCGACCAGCCAAGACCTCATTGGAACCCCAACTTTCGTAATCATTCATCTTATATTCGCAATATCCAGATTGCAATTCTTAGTTCTTGCTTGTTCTTCGATTGCTTGCAGGAATTAGACCTTCGTGGTCAGGTTGATCGTGCATCCGCGGGATCAATAACCTCTCGGAGTTGGTTTAGCGATCGCTAAGGCGCAACGTCTTCGCACGTTCGTAGTCGGATCGTGAAAGTCGTCTCCACCATAATCGATCTCCACCATCTCATCGAAACATCGGGACACCTTCGCCTCTATCAAGTGGTATCAGATTTCCAGGTTGCTCGGTGAGATTTACCAGTTTTCGTAGTCTAGATAGGTTCTGTTCTTCATACCTACAGTCCACGAAAAAGCCAAAAAAAAATTAGGGTTAGATCATCACGTCCCAAAACAGTCTGAGCCTTTGTCCAGTTTTCTTTACAGTAGTTTGCTTTGTTGAATTTACGGTTGCATCATTGTGTCGAGTTGCTGATCTTAGCGTCTAGTTCCCTTAGAGTTTCGAGTTCTGATCACAGTTTGTCACACCGCCGCCGCACAGTAGTACGCCGCCCCGTTTCCGCCAATCCGAGTCCAGATTCACCACCACGTTCCGCCAAGTCGAGTCCATATACAACACCACGACCTACCAATCCGAGTTGAGTTCCATCACCCGTTCGGTTTGTGATCTCTCCGTGGCCAGATTAGTTTGAGTTGATTAGAGTCGGATTTCACCAATCTTTGTCGTACGTAGAAGAGGGTGATTTCCAAAAAAAAAAATTCAGAGTGTGCTTCTCAGTTGATTACGTGTCGCGCCGTGCTTTCGTTGGTGTTTTAGGCTCGCGTCTCTAGTACGGTCTAGCCTAGGATCAGCACAGTACCGACGTTGAGTGTTTATTCAACTTTGCATCTCTGTTTTGATTACTGTTGAGCTTTTTGCTACCATATTTGTCAAGCCTACCTACAGCTCCACATATATTCTACTTCGTGCGGTTGACACCTCCTGGCCATCGCTCTACCACATCTCTGAGAGTTTTGACCCGTTGGTTGTACATCACCACCTGCTGCTAGGTAAGAATCGGTAAGAACGAAAGAAAAGCTTGACGGATTTGTGCTTTCCACCACCCCACATCCCATTAGTAGAAGTAGGATCATATTTCTGTGTGTTTTCTATTTCTGCTAACCATGCCAGGATCCCATGATGAAGTGGCGCGGGATGCACCCGATTGGGAGAATATGACAAACAAAGCGTTACATGATAAATTTGCACAAATGATGTCTGAACAGGTGAATGACATCGAGAACAGATTTACAGAGGCGATTGATGGTGTGGAGAAGATGATCGACACCAAGCTCGACGCCAAGTTTACTGAGTTGCTCGCACGCCTACCTGCACAGCCTGCGGCCGCTCCAGCACAGCCACCGCCACCACGACGTGCACGACGTATTCTGTTTCCGGGCAGACAAGCTGCTGGTGCTCCTGCGGCTGCTGCAGTTGCTGCTACTGCTGCTGCTTCTGACATCGGCCAGGACGACAACTACGAGGGTGATTACGAGGAGGAGGTGGAACAGGAAGCGGCCTATGAGCAGCCAGCTGGACATCCACGTCCCAACATTCGCCAAGGTCGACACCAACCACCCCCTCAGGTACGCGATGATGAACATGTGCCTAAACTTAAATTGAATCTTAAGCCGTTTGAGGGTAGATATATTCCTGATGCTTATCTTACTTGGGAGTTAGAAACTGAACAACGCTTTACATGTTTACAATATCCTGAGAATAGACGTGTTACTGCTGCTGTTTGTGAATTCACGGGGTTTGCATCTATTTGGTGGTCTGAACATTGTAGATTGCATGCTAATAATATTCCAACTACTTGGGCTGCTTTAAAAGATTCTATGCGTACTCGTTGGGTTCCTCCTTATTATCAACGTGAATTGCTACAAAAATTACAGCGTTTGAGACAAGGAAAAAATTCTGTAGAGGAATATTATCAAGAATTACAAACTGGATTGATTAGATGTGGCCTAGTAGAGGATAATGAAGCTATGTTTGCACGTTTTATAGGTGGCTTAAACAGGGAGATACAAACTATTCTAGAATACAAGGACTATGCTACTATTACTCGTTTGTTTCATCTTGCTTGTAAAGCTGAACGTGAAGTACAGGATCGACAGGCCGCTACGAGACCTAACTTTTCTGCAGGACGAAATACATCATGGACATCGCGTGGACCTTCTACATCCACACATCCTGCTGCACCACCATCTACTCATTCTTACAGGGAGCCACCAAAACAGCCAGCGCCACCATTCAAGGGTGCACAGAGTGGTCCAGCAGCGAGTTCTTCTTGATCCATGGCTTCCACAGGGGAAACACGAGATCGTGATATTAAATGTCGCAGGTGCCAAGGTGGAGGTCACTTCGCAAAAGACTGTCCCTCCAAGCGTGTGATGATTATTACGGCGGATGGTGGGTATGAGTCAGCGAGCGACTATGATGAGGAGACTTTAGTTCTCATTGCTCACGAGGAACAGGGTGCCCATGATGATGCTCATGATATAGAGTATATGGCTCCTGATGATGCAGATCAATATGCTAGTTTGGTTGCTCAACGTGTGTTAAGTGTGCAGGTATCGAAGGCCGAGCAAAACCAGAGGCATAATTTGTTCCACACAAAGGGAGTGGTGAAAGAACGTTCGGTTCGCATCATCATTGACGGAGGGAGTTGCAACAACTTGGCGAGCATGGAGTTGGTGGAGAAGCTATCTCTCACCACAAGACCACACCCCCATCCGTACTATATTCAGTGGTTTAACAATAGTGGTAAGATTAAGGTAACGCGTTCTGTTCGTGTGCACTTTAGCATTGCTGCATATGCTGATTATGTTGATTGTGATGTGGTACCCATGCAAGCATGCTCTCTTTTACTTGGTAGACCATGGAAATTTGATAGGAATGTTGTACACCATGGTAGGACAAATCAGTTTACTCTGGTTCATCAGGATAAAACTATTGCTTTACTTCCTATGTCTCCTGAACAAATTGTGAAAGATGATCTTGCTAGAGCTAGTAAAGCTAAACAGGAGAAAAATAAGAGTGAAAATGAGATAGCAGCTAAAGAATTTGAGCAACAACATAAGACTAATAGCAAATCTTCTTCTGCTGTTTCTAATGAAATTAAATTGACTAGTCCAACTTTGCTTGCTACTAAGGTTGATATTTCGGATTTGGATGTTAGTCAATATGTGTGCTATGCTTTTGTGTGCAAAGAAGCTTTGTTTTCATTTGAGGAATTGCCTCCTTCTTTGCCTCCTGTTGTCACTGACCTTTTGCAAGAGGTTATTGACGTCTTTCCACAAGACGTACCACCGGGATTACCACCTATTCGAGGGATTGAGCATCAGATTGACTTAATTCCCGGTGCTTCGCTGCCCAACCGTGCGCCATACCGTACCAATCCGGAGGAGACGAAGGAGATTCAGCGTCAAGTACAAGAGCTACTCGACAAAGGTTACATACGTGAATCCCTTAGTCCTTGTGTTGTTCCTGTTATATTAGTGCCTAAAAAGGATGGAACTTGGCGTATGTGTGTTGATTGTAGAGCCATTAATAATATTACTATTCGTTATCGTCATCCTATTCCTAGGTTAGATGATATGCTTGATGAATTAAGTGGCTCTACCATGTTTTCCAAAGTTGATTTGCGTAGTGGATACCATCAAATTCTCATGAAATTAGGGGATGAATGGAAAACGGCATTTAAAACTAAGTTTGGATTATATGAGTGGTTAGTCATGCCTTTTGGGTTAACTAATGCACCTAGCACTTTCATAAGATTAATGAACGAGGTTTTACGTGCTTTCATTGGACGATTTGTGGTAGTCTATTTTGATGATATACTGATTTATAGCAAATCTTTGGAGGAACATTTGGATCATTTACGTGCTGTTTTTATTGCTCTACGTAATGCACGTTTGTTTGGTAACCTTGGGAGTGCACCTTTTGCACCGACCGAGTATCATTTCTTGGCTATGTTGTTACTCCACAGGGAATTGAAGTTGATAAAGCCAAGATCGAGGCGATTGAGAGTTGGCCGCAACCCAAAACGGTCACACAAGTGAGAAGTTTTCTTGGCCTCGCTGGATTCTATAGGCGTTTTGTGAGAGATTTCAGCACCATTGCTGCACCTCTCAATGAGCTTACACGCAAGGATGTGCCTTTTACTTGGGGTACCGCACAGGAAGAAGCCTTCACGGTATTGAAAGATAAGTTAACACATGCTCCTTTGCTCCAACTTCCTGATTTTAATAAGACTTTTGAGCTTGAATGCGATGCTAGTGGGATTGGTTTGGGAGGTGTGTTATTACCAGATGCTAAACCTGTTGCATACTTTTCTGAAAAATTGAGTGGGCCTAGTCTGAACTATTCTACTTATGATAAGGAATTGTATGCTCTTGTTCGGACATTAGAAACTTGGCAACATTATTTATGGCCCAAAGAATTTGTTATACATTCTGATCATGAATCTTTGAAACACATAAGAAGCCAAGCAAAACTTAATCGTAGACATGCTAAGTGGGTTGAATTTATTGAGACTTTCCCTTATGTCATTAAACACAAGAAGGGGAAAGATAATATTATTGTTGATGCTTTGTATCGTGGTTATACTATGCTTTCACAACTTGACTTCAAGATATTCGGTTTAGAGACACTCAAAGATCAATATGTACATGATGCGGAATTTAAAGATGTATTGCAGAATTGTAGAGAGGGTAGAACATGGAACAAGTTTGTGCTTAATGATGGTTTTGTGTTCCGTTCTAACAAGCTATGCATTCCAGCTAGCTCTATTCGTCTTTTGTTGTTGCAGGAGGCGCATGGAGGAGGATTAATGGGACACTTTGGCGTGAAGAAGACGAAGGACGTACTTGCTACACATTTCTTTTGGCCAAAGATGAGACGGGATGTTGAGCGTTTTGTTGCTCGCTGCACTACATGTCAAAAAGCTAAGTCACGACTCAATCCTCATGGTTTATACATGCCTTTACCTGTACCTAGTGTTCCGTGGGAGGACATATCCATGGACTTTGTTTTAGGCTTGCCTCGAACAAAGAAGGGGAGGGATAGCATATTTGTTGTCGTGGATAGATTTTCTAAGATGGCACATTTTATACCATGTCATCAAAGCGATGATGCTGCTAATGTTGCTGATTTATTCTTTCGTGAGATTATTCGCTTACATGGTGTGCCCAATACTATTGTCTCGGATCGTGATACTAAGTTTCTTAGCCATTTTTGGAGATGCTTATGGGCTAAGTTGGGGACTAAACTACTTTTTAGTACTACTTGTCATCCCCAAACTGATGGACAAACTGAAGTAGTCAATAGGACTTTGTCTACTATGCTTAGGGCTATTTTAAAGAGTAACTTGAAAATGTGGGAAGAATGTTTACCTCATATTGAATTTGCTTATAATCTTTCATTTCATTCTACCACTAAAATGTGCCCTTTTGAGATTGTTTATGGTTTTCTACCTCGTGCACCTATTGATTTGCTGCCTCTTCCATCTTCGGAGAAGGTTAATTTTGATGCTAAGCAACGTGCTGAATTGATATTAAAAATGCATGAGTTAACTAAAGAAAACATTGAGAAAATGAATGCTATATACAAGCTTGCTGGTGATAAGGGTAGAAAGCATGTTGTGTTTGAACCAGGAGATCTTGTTTGGTTACATCTACGTAAAGATAGGTTTCCTGATTTGCGCAAGTCTAAGTTAATGCCACGAGCTGATGGTCCCTTTAAGGTTTTACAGAAAATTAATGATAATGCATATAAACTTGAGCTACCTGTAGATTTTGGGGTTAGTCCCACATTTAACATTGCAGATTTGAAACCTTATTTGGGAGAAGATGATGAGCTTCCGTCGAGGACGACTTCAATTCAAGAAGGGGAGGATGATGAGGACATCTCTACTAATGTTACACCCACATCTTCACCAACTACACATACTGGACCAGTTACTAGAGCACGCGCACGTCAACTAAATTATCAGGTACTTTCGTTTCTTGCGAATCCTTCTAATGTTCAG
Source organism: Bromus sterilis (assembly GCA_950022295.1). Taxonomy (NCBI): domain Eukaryota; kingdom Viridiplantae; phylum Streptophyta; class Magnoliopsida; order Poales; family Poaceae; genus Bromus; species Bromus sterilis. The sequence goes on along the minus strand of OX465600.1, from coordinate 172,426,384 downwards.
GAACATATGATGCTGCCTAAATTAGATACTTTTGTTTGTCTTATGAATGAAGGACCTAGCATGGATAAGAAGGATGGTCATTGGAGCGGGATCAAGCATGGAGAAGGAGGTGTGCGCGCGGGAAAGGACAATGGAGCTTCCAGTGGTGATTTTCGCACTTTGAGGCCACCATAAGGCGTGCATGAAGACTTGGACGAGAGACACAAGACGCCACATTAATATTTTCGTCCAAGGGTTATTATAGGTGCCGCGTCACCTTATTATTGGGCCAGGCCCATGTAATTTCGAAATACACTTAATAGGCTATTTTTTAGAGTCCGTATGTGTGGGGAAACCAAGTTAGGGTTGTTTTCGGACCCCCTCCTCCAAGGGGCCACGAAATTCCCCTCTGTTCCCCCATATATACAGCCCTTAGGGCGTCGTTTAGACTTGGGTTTTAATTAGATTTAAGTTAGCCATAGCCGCAACTTCGAGCTCTTCGTTTGTGTCATCCGACCAGGCCAAGACCTCACTGGAACCCCAACTTTTGTAATCATTCATCTTATATTCGCAATATCCAGATTGCAATTCTTAGTTCTTGCTTGTTCTTCGATTGCTTGCAGGAATTAGACCTTCGTGGTCAGGTTGATCGTGCATCCGCGGGATCAATAACCTCTCGGAGTTGGTTTAGCGATCGCTAAGGCGCAACGTCTTCGCACGTTCGTAGTCGGGTCGTGAAAGTCGTCTCCACCATAATCGATCTCCACCATCTCATCGAAACATCGGGACACCTTCACCTCTATCAACTAACCTCTCTAATCAGCTTATGATGAGTTATGTATGAAGGGAGTTTTCAAGTGTGCAATGGAAGATGATGAAAGAAGATCCAGGAGTGTCAAGCGCTCAAGCTTGGGGATGCCCCCATGCATCCCCAACAAATATTCAAGGAGACTCAAGCGTCTAAGCTTGGGGATGCCCCCGTGCATCCCCTTCTCCATCAACAATCATCAGTTCATCCTTCGTCTCACTATATTTTTATCACTTCATGCGTTATGTGCTATGCTTGGAGCGTCTCGCTCTTAGGTTTTATTTTTAGTTTTCCTTAGTTTTGCTTGCTGTTCATAACAAGTTAGATCCCGTCTTACTTTGTGTGGGAGAGAAACACGCTCCACTTTCAAAATTTAGAACACATCATAGGATTTTTCCTGTTTATCTTTTTGTTGTTGTGTGTTCTTTACCTTTTCATAGCTACTGCCATGTTTAGTTTTAGTCTTAGTTTGTCTTTAGCAAGAGCCTTGGATTTTGTTTAGTTTGTTGCTGGAACTCTTTTTAGTTTTCATGTTTATCTTGTTAAAGAGAGTTGGTTGTTGCACTGAGTTGTGTCTTGTCTTGAAAGTAGGTAATTTAGGTTGCTATTTAATTTTAGTAGTAACTTGCAATAGTTTTGAGGTATTGGTATGAGTAATGTTTGAAATTTTGGTGTCAAGACTCTAGCCTATTAGTGATAGGTGTCGTATTTTGGGCAATCCGTGTGTATTTTCAAAACCTACAAAACTAGTTGAGAACTCTAGCTAATAGATGGATCACTACTCTTCTGAGGAGTCGAATATCAGAGAACACTCACGTACCATGAGTCGAGGATGCGCAAGGATAACCAAACCCCCATACACTCCTCGTCGGGGTACTTGTCTCTTTGCGAACCTCCTTATTAGATTGAGAGTTACCGATAATAAGTGCATGAGTTCTTCGGACTAATGTAAGTATTGAAAGTTGACACTTCCACCTTCCCATATTTTTCTAGCCTCTCCCGTGCCGTGCATTGCCTTCTTCTCACTCCGAGAGTTGGTGTCCACCTTCGCCGGTACATCCAAACCCTTGGCATGATACACTCTGTCATCATAAGCCTCCTTATATCTTCCCTCAAAACAGCCACCATACCTACCTATCAAGGCATTTCCATAGCCTTTCCGAGTTATATTGCCATGCAACATCCACCTCTTCATGACTTGATCTTCATGTCATACATGTTCCTGCTACACTGGCAACGACATACATTGCATACATCATGATAGTTACATCTTCTTTATGTTTTGAGGACCTTGTAAAGTGTGAAAGATCTCCTTTACCTTCTTGTAAAATAGAGTGTTGCCCTTAAGTGAGGAGAAGATCCCAAAGAGGACACATTAAAAGATCCCAAAGAGGACATATGAGAGTTAAATAGAAAGAGCCATTGAGGCCACAAAAAAAATAGAAAAAGAGAAAAAAAGAAATAAAAAGAGAGAAAGGGGCAACACTACTATCCTTTTGAGAGATCCACACTAGTACTCCCTTTATATCCTTGTACTCCATAGAGATCATCATCATGCATATAGCTATGTGGGGACCTTCACACTATAGAACTTGGCTTGCATATTCCAAGGATGAGCCTCCTCAAACGAGCTCTAGGTCTTCATGAGCGAGCAAGTTAGATGCACCCCCACTAGTTCCTTTGGAGAGCTTCTTAGCTCGTATGTGCATCCGTTGCATGGCAATCCCTACTCCTCACATCATATCTATCATATGGCCTTCTCTCGCCTATGATTGTCCTCATTGATGTGAGCCTTTCACACCTTTTTGTCTTCCTCCTCCACCTACTTCTCTCTTTGCCATCTTAAGTGTCAACTCTCGTGCTTACGCTCATCCATTGCATGAGTGCTCAAAATATCGAAAAGGAGTGGATCAAATTGACTTGTACCTGGCTAGTGGTCTGGGGACGAGTCAAGATAAGATTCCAAAGAAGACCAAGTGTGAAACTTTAGTAGATTGAGTTCTCAACACAAAAATTACTTTTCTCGTATTCCCTATCCCCCTTCTTGCACGCAAACACCATTTGGAGACATTCGAGTCACGGACAGCGAGAGCTCTTGCACCTATTGTTCTTTTGTTACTTGTTGCAATGCTAATATAGACTCTTGCATGTTATGACTTGAATTGAATCTCTAACCTTGATTGCTTTACTTTTCAAAGTTCTTTTACAGTTGCTAGCATGTCACCACATAAATTATGTTGTTATCATTTACCTACTCGAGGACGAGCAGGAATTAAGCTTGGGGATGTTGATACGTCCAAAACGTATCTATAATTTCTGCTTGCTCCATGCATGTTTTGTGTGATATTGCTATGATCTAGATACACTTTCATACACTTTTGATCATATTTGGACTAACCTATTAACTCAGTGCAACCCAGTGCCAGTTCCTGTTTTCTGCTGTTTTTCTATTTCAGTTTTCCCCCATATAAAAAGTGCCAGAAAAATTCCGGGAAAAATACAGGAAAAATCAGCGTACAGGAAGCTTCGAGAAGAGCCCGGGAGGGGCCAGAGGGGAGCCAGGGGGGCCAAGCGGCCACCCGGCGCGGCCCCACCCCTGGCCGCGCCAGGGGGGCGCCTGGGGCCCCTGGTCCACCTCTGGCTGCCCCCCTTCGCCTATTTATTCTCCGTCACGGGAAAACTCCAGAAGGGAAACCCTATTCCACAAACTCGCCTCTGTTCCGCCACCGCCGCGCTCCCGAGATCGGGAGCACCAGAAGACCTCTTCCCGGCACCCTGCCGGAGGGAGGATTGACCTCCGGGAGTCTCCTCTCCACCATGGATGCTCACCGGATGTCTCGTGAGTAGTTTTCCTTGGACCATGGGTCCGTGATCAGTAGCTATGTGATGTTCTCCTCCCCTCTTTGATCTTCATTGTTTAGACCTCGTGAGCTGCCCTACATGATCGAGGCACCTTTGTAATATTTCTGTTGTTGCTATGCTGAGTTTGGAGGGATCTGATGGATTATGAGATTATGTTCAGATTGTGATAGAGTAATATATTTGGTTTTTATCTCTTATATTTTTGTTCCTAAGTAATTCTTGCATGTTCTCCGTTGCTGTTTATTGCTTTGGCCAAGTAGTAGGTAGTGACTCCAAGAGGGAACGTTGTGCTAGATTGTGGGTTCATGCCCCCCGATGACACACTTGAGTGACAGAAACATGAGTCTATGGGATGTGTTGTTGCCACAAGGGGGAAAACAACGGTGCTTGTAACCGCGGTTACAAGGATTGTTTACTTTACACAAAGTTCTTTTTATTGCAGTTGTCTGTTGCTTTGGGTTTACACTTTGGGTGGGGCTCGCAACTTAATACCAGCGAGATGTTCTGGATAGATATCTCAAGGTGGATGATTAGTAGTAGATGCAGATGGATTTCGGTCTACTTATTTTGGCGTACTGCCCGTGCTTTTGAGCCTCTTCCTTTCTTTTGTAGCATAGTTAGCATTGCGGTGCGTTCATAATCCTGTCAATTGCCCTTCTGTAATTTGTTTACCTCGCATAGCAGTTTTATCGTCTTTTGGGAGAGAGACATCACTAGTGAACATCACCTATCCCGGTCCATATCCTCATTACTTTTTCCAAGCTATATTTACTTTACTGCTTTTACTTGCTATCATTATCCCTTGCGTTTTATCCTTTGTGAACAACAAGACCGGAGAGATTGACAACCTCTCTGAACTTCGTTGGGAACAAAGTTATCTGTGTCTGTGTGCAGGTCCGCGTCAGTTGCGTCGCTGACACCTACTTATCATTTCTGGAGTCCTACTGGAGACAAACCTTGGTATCTTCACCGAGGGAAAACTGCTGCTGCACTACATCTCAAACCTTCCACTTGGGGTAACCAACGAAGGGAGAGAAGCCATCAGTGGTGATACTGTGCCTTCGAGCTCTGAAGAGGACCTCGATGTCAAGCCAGCCATCAAGCGGGCACGCCAGGCGACCTTGTAGAACTGGAGGCAGCGGCGTCATCTTCACGGGCAGCTCGGGTGGAGCTGAAGAAGAAGCTGGTGGAGCAGGAGAAGAAGCTCGTGGAGCATCGGCTTCGGTGCTCCGCAAATAAGTCGAGCTTCACCTTTTGATATGTCATTGACATCATGAGCTGGCTGCTTCGACTCTTCCTTTGTCTGTGATGATGCTCGTCGTCTTGGCGCCAATCTCCTTGGCATGGGCACACATGTAGAAGTCATAATTCCTTGGGTGATTGGTGTTGTAGTCTTTGTCGGCTGCTTGTGTTTTTGTAACTAGGTTAGTTCTCCATGTAATGATGATTGTCTTTGATTAATGAGAGCTGCCTTCTATCCAATGTACTCGGGTCTTGTCATGTGTTCGAGTCCTTGTTGTATGAGCTGCTTGTGAATTCTTTCAACGAGAGTTGTCTTCGAGTCCATCAAGCCCTTGTACTATGGATTCTATCGGGTGCGCGACAGCGCTCGCGATGGGAGTAGCCCCCAAGGCTACGTTTGAGTCGGAGAGTCGAACGTAGGCTGAGATTTATTTTCTTTGTCGTTCTTCCATTAATTTCCGTATTTTATCGGGTGCGCGACAGCGCTCCCGATGGGAGTAGCCCTCGAGTCTTCGGGTGATCGTTGGCGATCAAGTGAAGACTAAAGGATTGTCTGTGTCCTGTGCTCCATCCATATTTCTCCAAAGTACTTGGTGTTCCACCTGGTTGTAGCTGTGTCTTCTCTTTGATTCCAAACGGTTTTCCGCTAGTGGCACTTATCGGGGTTTTTTTTTCTTGGACCCTTAATTTTAAGTTACGGGCTGCGCGGTAGATGGTAGTGTTTCTCCGGGGGAAGTGTGCTCGAGTCCCCGGGTTTTTTGAGGTAAACATCGCGCGGGCGATGATGGCGTATCTCAGGGGGAATTTATACTCAAGCCCCCGACTGCTTTGGGTAAAGATCGCGTGAGCGACAATAGCGTCTCTCGGGGGGAGTTAGTACTCGAGCCCCCGAGTGCTTTATGTAAAGATCACGTGAGCGACGATAGCGTCTCTCGGGGGGAGTTAGTACTCGAGCCCCCGAGTGATTTTTGTAAAGATCGCGTGAGCGACGATAGCGTCTCTCGGGGGGAGTTAGTACTCGAGACCCCGAGTGCTTTATGTAAAGATCGCGTGAGCGAAAATAGCGTCTCTCGGGGGGAGTTAGTACTCGAACCCCCGAGTGCTTTGGTGAAAGATCGCGTGAGCGACGATAGCGCCTCTCGGGGGGAGTCTGTGCTCGAGCCCCCGAGTGCTTTGGTGAAAGATTGCGTGAGCGACAATAGCGTCTCTCGGGGGGAGTCTGTGCTCGGGCCCCCGAGTGCTTTAGGGATTAAGCATTTGGGCAACATCATTTTATTGCGTCGAACGGTTATATGAGCTGCCATTCGGCCAATAAAACCCCACTCGGAATGCTTTGGACACGAGCACTCCACTGCTCGCGTGGTGCCCGCAGGTGCCCTCGTGGATTTCGAGCAGTAGGGCTTTGCCGTCTTCTTCGTCGATGCACTTCTGGAGTATCCGGGTGATGTTGCGCTTGTATAACTGTCTGTTATTCAATGTGAATGCCTTGGATCGACGACTAATGCGCCGAGCTGCTGAGACGTCTTGCGGTAGCGTGCCTTCGATTAGGAATCGGAGGAACGGTTTTGTCCACGCTGGTCCTTCGAGTTCTATTGGATCTGTAGGTTCGACCGCTTGGCTGCTGTTGCCTTCGGATGGACTTGCCGATGCCACCTGTGCTGGCTCAGTGGTGTCGTCAACTACAACTGCTTCGGGTGCTGCTGTTTTTACCTTGATGGATCTCTGGCTGATGCTTTCGAGGAAGACGCCGGGTGGTACTGGTACTCGAGTCGAGCCGATGTTTGCGAGTTCGTCGGCTTCTGTGTTGTTTGTTCTGGGGATATAATTGAGCTCGCAACCGTCGAAACTTCCTTCGAGCGTGTTGTAGAGCTTCTGATAGGCGGCCATGTTGTCGGCTACTGCATTGCAGTCTTTCATCGCCTGCTGGACGACGAGGTTGGAGTCTCCGTAGATTACGAGGCGAGTGGCACCGCATGTTTTGGCCATGCGCATGCCATAGAGCAGTGCCTCATATTCGGCTTCGTTGTTGGAGGCGTGGCTGAAGTTGATCTGGAGGACGTATTTGAGTTTCGTTCCTTTGGGGGAGACCAGAACGACTCCTGCTCTGGCTCCTTGCTGTCTTTTGGACCCATCGAAGAACATTGTCCATGAGTTCGATAGGTCCCGGGGGCCTGGTGTATGGACCTCCGTCCACTCGACCAGAAAGTCTGGGAGTACTTGGGTCTTGATTGCTGTTGGGTGCTTGAACTGCAGGTCCCGCGGGCTGAGCTCAATGTTCCACTCGGCGACTCGCCAGTCGCTCCGGGGTTGTTGAGGATGTCCGCGAGTGGTGCGCTGCTCACAATTGTGATAGTGTATTCGTCGAAGTAGTGCGACACCTTTCTTGAGGTCGTGATGATGGCTAGTAGTATCTTCTGCTAGTGCGGGTACCGCTGCTGGGATTTTGTCAAGAGCATGCTGAGGTAGTAGATCGGCCTTTATATGCTCTGGACCTTGCCTTCTTCTGTGCGCTCGACGACGAGTGTTGTGCTTACCACGCTGTTGCGTGCTGCCACATAGAGGTACAATTTTTCTTTTTCTTTGGGTACCGCCAAGATCGGTGGGATCGAGAGTGTCTTCTTTAGGTCCGCGAATGCTTTGCGGGCTTCTTCGGTCCACTCAAATTTCTCCCCTTTTCTGAGAAACTGGTGTAACAGCCCAGATTTCACAAAAAATAATTTTTTTGTTTTCGGTGTGAATTGTTTTTGCAAACTGCCAGCCACCTGGGCTATATAAAGACCACCACACTCCCACCCCTTTCTAGGGTTTCCCTAGCCTAAATTTTGCAGCCACCCCCTCAAAATGTCCAGATTTAGCCCCAAACCAGCCCTCCAATTCGAAACCCTAGATCAGGGGTGTTCCCAGCCCTCGGTTCTGAGATCGGAGGGCCAGGATTGCGCCACGTCACCCCAAACCTCACCTCTCTCTCTCTCTCTCTCCCCCGTGGAGCTCCAACCGCCGTCCCGAGCGCCGCCTGTCACCACCGTTTCGCCGTTGCGCCACGCTGCCCGGTGAGGCGCCCCTTGCGCGCCACTCCTCTCTTCTCTCCTTCCCTCTTCTCCTATCACCCGGAGTTCCTTCTCTGTCCAGCCTAGGAGACGTCGTCGCCATGGAAAAGAGCTCGAGGAGCTCGTCGGTCGCCGCCCATGGAGTTTCCCGCGCCGGCCCGTGCCTCGTCGGATCCTACAGCCCCTGCTCCATCGCCCCCATTCCCGGCCTCCCTAAGCTCCTCCGGTCGCCCCTCCCCTCCTGCGTGCTCGCCGGAGCCAGCCCTAGCCGCCGCCGTCCAGTTCCTGGCGAGGACGAGAACGACGACAGCCGTCACCTGCGCTCGGCTAGGCCAACGTGGCGCCAGCGGCCCAACACGCCCTCGCCCCGGCCAATCTCCAGGCGGCCCGCGCGCTAACCTCCGCCCGCGAGCGTGCGGCTGCTATCCAGCGCTCACCGCTCCATGGGCCGAGGCCCGTGAGGTGAGGCGCCACCCATCGTTTTTTTCTTTTTTTTCTTCGTGCGCTGTAGTGGGCTCGGCCTAGTAGGCCTTTTACTTTTTTTCGTTAGATTAAATGGCAGATTATATAGTATTTTTGCGACGCGCGTATCTTTTTAACGGTAGCTCGGATCACGACGCTTTAAACTTGTAACTTGCTTAGAATTTTGTGTAGTTTAATAAAATGTGCTTTGTTGCCATGTTTGACTTTGTTTACATGCTGTTTATTTCTAATTACGCCGCATGCCACTATAAACTGTTTCTTTAATAACTTTTTAACCGTTGCTCCGATTAAAATGTTTCTTATATGTAACTTCACTAGAATTTCGTGCAGGATGTGTTTATGATGCTCTTGATTGCTAATAAAAATTATAAAATATGCTTTAGATCAAAACAGTACCAAATTCCATTTTATCGTGGGGTCCGCAATAGTTTTCCATGTGTAAGTTTCACCCCCACTTAAAGTGACTAGATTAGATAGTTTACATTATGTTTCACCTCTTGCCATGTTTGTTTGATATGCCATTCTTGAGTGAGAGGCCATGTTAACAACCTTTGCTCATCTTGTGTAGCTAAACAACTTGAACCTTTCTAAACGTGCGGTAGGTGCGATGTCTCGTGTTGCCTTCTTGTTGATGCTTGCTCGTGTTTTCCTCGTAGTAATAGAGTGCTTGCTCGTTGATTGCTTTCCAGTGTTTACTTGTGTGCTCCCGTGGATACTCACGTTGACGGTGCGAGCTCGCGATCGCCTACACCTTCGGAACCCGACTTATCAACAAGCAAGGACTATACATTACTAATGATCCATTCTATTTCAACCAGCGGTTTGAATGCTAGTCTAGGATAGGTTCGATGTTTGATCCTACCACATGTTTATAGCCTCTTTCAAACCGATACATCCATGTCCCCTCCCAGCAAACCTTGTACTTCTATGTTACTATTGCTCGTTGCTCAGCCCCTTCTTAGTATGCATGCTTAGGATGCTACGAATGTTACCCTGTTAATCCTTGGATTGGTCTATCACACTATTATATTGTTGTGGATGATGTGATTATTATAATGTTGACTATACTCGACGAAGGATGGAAGGTCCAGGCTATCCCGCCTCGATGCTTTGTTCCATTCGAGTCACCTAGGACCCGAGTTCTGGCTATTGTGTCTCTTGACGAGTGTGCCTAACCGCATGTGGGTATCTATGGGGTCACCTCTTCTTACCTACCTAGCTTCAAACATTTCTAGTGGTGGCCCAAGCTGGTTTTCCATTTGCACTGTAGGAGAGGCGGGCAGGGGCCCGTAGGTTCTTAGAATAGGTTTACGCGGGCCAGCGGGACAGTGTTCCTATTGGTCCAAAAGCTTTGCGGAGCGCGGGATGCCTACCTGCTTTGCAGATATCATTCCAACCTGACGTGAGACGGAAGAGGCCAATTCGAGAGACAACCGACTCTTGAGTTGGTTGTCGACTCTACCGGGGGCCACCACGATTTGTTCATTGTTAGTTAGAGGTACTATGATGTCCGGATCTCTCGGGAAAACTCTTCAATGGGTTCCTTTAATGGGCCTGACTGAGAGAGCCGGCGTACATGCGGAGCTTATAATGGGAAGTTGGTACACCCCTGCAGGGTTAAATCTTTTCGAGAAGCCGTTTCCACGGTTATGGACGACTTGAGACCTACTCCTTGTTCATATAGAACAACAACTGAGATAATCTTAATATAACTTGATCAACGTGTGTGTGCCTTGACTGCTTCTTCTTCGTCGGGATGCGGAGAGGAGGACAAGGATAGGATAGGTGTTATGTTTGCGTAAGTAGCTGATACCAATACTTGTTGGAGGCGATTCCTCATTGAATGCTTGGCTTCTTATCTTACACTCTAGATCGTGAGCCACTTCATAAATGCTAGTGCGGCAACAACCTCACCACTTACCCCATCCTTACCGTAAACTACTAGTTGTCCTAGAATGACGAGTGATGAAGTCCTTGCTGGGTCAGTTGACCACTACAGTTGGATGCTGAGTACTTCTGTACTCATGATACTACCCCCAAACTCTTTTCAGGGTTCTTGATCGACAACAGGTATGTGATCGACGTTTCACGTGGAGACTCGATGACGACTAGTTAGGCGTATCCCGGCGGAGAGCCAGGACCCGTGTGGCTATGGGGGCCGATGTTTTTCTCTTTGCCAGTAGGCATTTGATTGTATTCTGTACTCAGACATGTTTCTTCCGCTGTTGTATTAAGGCAGTTGTATGCCGCTTGTATGAGATGTTGTATCCTTGTATCAGTAATGTTGTGGTATCATGTTGGAAATCCGAGGCATATGGCATTGTCATATGTCGCGATGGGACCGATATGTGCTTCGTCCCCGGATCTGGATGGAAACATCTAGATCTGGAACAGTACCGCATATCGGGCCTTACAACTGGTAGAATGGCAGTGTGCGCTCTCCCAATCTGCTGATGAAATGACTCAAGGCTGTGAGTCTTTCGGTTAGCTGCTGTACACCTTTGATGTCGGTTGGCTCCTGCATCCTGGCGATTTCTTGAACTTTATCGGGGTTCGTTTCGATTCCTCGAGCGGAGAACATGTAACCGAGCAACTTCCCGGCTGGGACGCCGAATGCGCACTTCTTCGGACTGAGCTTGATTCTGTACTTTTTGAGCGCTGTGAAGGTCTCGCGCAGGTCATCGAGTAGCGTGTTTGCACTGTAATTTTTGATGTAGATGTCGTCCACGTAGACTTGCACGTTTCTTCCGATTTGCTCTTTCAAGCAGGCTTGCATCATCCGCTGGTATGTGGCACCGGCGTTCTTGAGTCCGAAGGGCATTGTCCTGTAGCAAAATACGCCGTAAGGGGTGATGAATGATGTATGCTCTTCGTCTTCTTCCTTCATTCTGATCTGATTGTATCCTGAGTAGGCGTCGAGGAACGATAGTAGATCGCATCCTGCTGTCGAGTCGATTATCTGATTGATTCTTGGCAGGGGAAAGTGATCCTTTGGGCAGTAATTGTTAACTGTCCCGTAGTCGACGCACATTCGCAGCACGTCTATGTCTTTCTTGGGGACCAGCACAGGGTTGGCGATCCAAGTGGCTTTCTTCGTCTCTCGGATGAATTGGGCGTCGAGTAATCGGTTGACCTCCTCCCCGATTGCTCTGCGCTTGGGTTCTGAGAATCTTCGTAGTGCCTGCTTCACTGTCTTGGTGTTTGGCTTGATGCGCAGCGCGTGTTCCGCGAATTCGCGCGATACTCCTGGCATGTCGGCTGGGCACCAGGCAAAGATTTCCCATTCTTCACGGAGGAAAGCGATGAGGGCAGTCGCTTGCTCTTCCGGGAGGTGGGCGTACACGCGGACTGTTTTTTCTGGGTCCGTCGGGTGCACTTGGTGGGTGACCGTGTCGCTGTCGATCCTGAAGTCTCTTCCATACTCTTTTGACTCGCTTCGGCTTGCTAGAGGAAAGATACTTTTGTCTGTCGCCATGGCTATTTCTGTGAGTTCTTGCTCGGCTCCGAAGGTGTCGGAGACTTTGTGGAAATCACGATCACATTGGTCTGATTTGGTGAAGCTCCCGTTGACTGTAATGACGCCCGCGGATCCTGGCATCTTGAGTTTGAGGTAGGCGTAGTGCGGAACCGCCATGAATTGCACGAATGCTGGTCGTCGCAGTATAGCGTGGTACTGTGACTGCCAATCAAGTACTTCGAACTCGAGGGTGTGTCTTGCGAAATTTTGTCTGTTGCCAAAGACAACTTCAAGCTCGATTATTCCAAGGGAAGTGGTCGGCTCTCCTGGGACTACTCCGTATAGCACGGTACTTGATTTTTTCCATACTGATCGTGGGATCAACATCTTGTGTAGGGTGCTGACGAAGATTATGTTCATGCTGCTGCCTCCGTCCATGAAGATTTTGTCCATGTCGTACCCTCCAATTTGAGCGTCGAGTACCAGGGGCGCGTGCCCCGGCCTTGGGACTGCAGGTGGGTGATCACTCTAGTCGAACGTGATGCTGGTTTCTGCGTCGTGTAGCTGGTAGACTTCGATTGTGTTTAGGTTCTCGGCTTCTCTGGCTTGCAGGGTGTAGGCGTCATGTAGGGCTTGCGATACCCTGCCTTCTTAGATCGTGTACACCTGTCCTTGAGTCGGGTTGGAGCTTCTTTCGGGACTTGGAGTTGGCGACTGCTCGGTTCGTCGGGTGCGCTTGGCTTCTCGCTGTTTTTCCTCCTTGAGGCTGTCGGCGAGTTCGTTGAACAGGCGACAGTTTCCCAGAGTGTGGCCCGATCTGATGTATCCCCGGTCATCTTCAAAGCAGTGGATCGTGCAGGGTCCTTCTAGCTGCTCCCTGACCGTGAGTTTGCTGGATCCGGCGTGCCGTTTCCTCCTTGAGATTCGGAAGAACAGTGCGTGACCCGCCGGGTGCTCGTGGACTCGTGGATCGATTTCGATCCCCACGCTCAGATTCTGGTTCTTTATGAGGTTGGAGAATTCGTCTGGTCTTCGATCTGGGTCGTAGTATTCGCCGGTCTGAGTCTCAGAGTCGTTGTCCTGGCGAGCGACAGCTTTCCTCACGGCGGCGGGTCGTCGAGTGATCGGCCATCGTGTAGCTGTATAGTGCGACTCATCGAGTGTGGTCTCTTCGTAGAATCCTCGCGCCTGTCTTCTAGGTCGTTGATTTCTTCTTCATTGGCGATGATCTTGACGATCGCTGATCTCGAGCTCGGAGTCGGCGTCTTGTTGTGCGGCGGGTGCCTGGGTGGCGGTGGGTCGTCGAGTGGTCGGCAGGTTCTCTGCTTCGTGTTGTAGTTCGTCGATCGGGATTTATGCGTAGAACCCTCACGCCTTTCTTTTGGGTCGTCGAGTTCTCCTTCGCTGGTGGTGGGCTCGGTTGCCGCCATAGTATGGGTCTTGGCACAGCTTCAGGCCGAGCGATCTCGCTGGGGCGGAAAAGATGTTTGCCGTGATCTTGAGTTCTTCTGGTGGATTGCATCTGGTTCTTGCTCTTGAATTGTGGCTTGCTGAAGACGGAACCATCGAGATCGTAATTCCAACCTGTGTAGTTCCCACAGACGCCGCCAATTGACGAGGTTGTACCCCGGCAAATCCCATGGCCAGGGACCCTGGGTTAGTCATGAGAGGCATAGGTTTGACGATAGCTCGTCGGCTAACAGGAGGAGACGTTCCTGCTCGATATTATTGCTTGGAGATGCGATTACAGGGGATGCCAAGGCTAGTGCGCACAAGGCTAGGGTTACAGATTGTGTATTGGATGATCTTGACGCCTCCCCTCCTAGCCTTTATATAGTTGGCCATGTCTCGGGGAGTCCGTCCTGGATTACAGATGAGGTTTCCTAACCCTAATCTTGTACCGCACGGCAGGTTTGCACCTTCCTTATGAGTCGCGGACTCCTACGTCGGTGCCACTAGTGGGCCAAGGCTGGACCCAGGCAGCATCTTTGTGGGCCTTCTGTCTTCGGGTACACCGGGTAGGCCCATCCATAGGAGTCGTGGGGTCACCCCCTCGTCATTCTCCGTTGCTGTTTACTGCTTTGGCCAAGTAGTAGGTAGTGACTCCAAGAGGGAGTGTTATGCATGATTGTGGGTTCATGCCCCCCGATGACTAGCTTGAGTGACAGAAACATGAGTCTAGGGGATGTGTTGTTGCCACAAGGGGGAAAACAACGGTACTTGTACTTGCGGGTGCAAGGATTGTTTATTTATGCAAAGTTCTTTAATGCAGTTGTCTGTTGCTTTGAGTTTACACTTTGGATGGGATTCGCAACTTAATACTAGAGAGATGTTCTAGATAGATATCTCAAGGTGGATGATTAGTAGGTAGATGCAGATGGATTTCGGTCTACTTGTCTTGGCGTACCGCCCATGCTTTTGAGCCTCTGCCTTTCTCTATAGCATAATTAGCATTGGTTTGCGCGCATAATCCTGTCAATTGCCCAGCTGTAATTTTTTTACCTGGCATGGCTATTTTATCGTCTTTTGGGAGAGAGATATCACTAGTGAATATCATAGGACCCCGGTCCATATTTCCAATACTGTTTGCACCCTCTATCAATTTACTGCTTTATTATTTTTACGTTGCTATCACTATCATTATTATCCCGTGCGTTTTATCCTTTGTAAACAACAAGGCCGGAGGGATTGACAACCCCTTTGTACTCGTTGGGAGCAAAGCTATCTGGTGTGTGTGCAGGTCCATGACAACCGCTAATCTCTGGTGTCGTTGTCACCTTCTTATCGTTATCGGAGTCCTACTGGAGACAAACCTTGGTATCTTCACCGAGGGAAATTTGCTGATGTCTACATCTCAACCTTCCACTTTGGGTAACCAACGAGGGGCGAGAAGTAAACTCTCGTGACATCAATACACCGTTGGATTTGTATGGAGTAGGAGATTAATCCATATGTTGAACACTTTTCCAAATTCCTCAAGGTTTTGAAGCAATTTGAAAAACGGTGCGGCTGTCCACATTTTGGGCAGCGGGAGTTTTTGCATAAATTCTTTTGATTCGATTATCCGATCGATGCAATTGATACATGGTTGGATAGATATCGTCGAGGCGCTCCATTTGCATGTAAAACACACTTTCTAATTCCTTACAGTTTAAAAGTTGTGTCCTTTCTAATAAAAACGCGGAACTTCGTTCTTCGCGGACCCGAAATCGACGAAGTGAACTGCATTGGCCGGGCAACCGCACCACATCCGACGGGCAGGCGCACTGCATTATCGGCAATTAGAAATGCACGTGTTTTTCACTGATACGAAACCATAGAGGTGAACTGCATGCGACGGACATCGGCTGCATTTATTAACAGAAAGAACTGCACTTGTTTTTGTTGTTGGGAATGTGCCCTAGAGGCAAATAAAATATGTTTTATCGAGCATATTCCATTAGTTAATAATATGTTTGATACTATCTTATAACTGTGTTAAGCGGAAACATTAATACAGGTGTGGTATACAAACAACCAGGTCCCTAGTCAACCCTAGTATACTAGTCCATTGGGCGATTGATGATCAAGGTTTCCTGATCATGAGACAATGGCGTCTGTTGACAATGGAGTCGTATCATTGGATAATGATATGATGGACATACACCCACCAGAAGTGTTGCGATGCGATCAAGTCACATAGTTCAACATTGCGATAACTATAACGTAGTGACCAGATCCTTTGACCGTAATGATCATACGTAATTGTCATCTATGAGGAGACTTTGATTTGTATCCCACCGCCTGACTGAAATATGCTGGCTATAACGGTGCACTTTGGGTATTCCGAAATAGATGGTTGATGAGTATGCAAATAGATCAAAGAGGGATTTGTCCATCCGTGTGACGGATAGGTACTCTGGGCCCACTCGGTGATATTGCATCATAAAGTTTGCAAACGTGTGACTAGGTCACGGAGTTGTAATATCACGGGAACGAGTAAACTTGTTTGTTGAGAACGAGGACGAACTAGGTATATTGGATACCGATGATCAAACCTCGGAAAGCAAAGTACCATACGACAAAGGGAACAGGCACACGGTTAACGGATCCAACAACGATTGAAGTTCATTCGATGGAAGCGCAGGGGCTATCAAGGATTGTAACCAGGTCCAATTGATTAGTCATTGATCAATGAGATTGTCTCGATCATGTCTGCTATTCCCGGACCGTAGGGTGTTACACTTAAGGGTACTCGACGCAGTAAGGATTGATTCGGGATCACCGGAGAAATTGGAGAGAACACCGGAATTGTTCCGATGAAGGCCGGAAGTTGTTCCGGGTATTTTAAAAGGTTCAAAATATATTTAATAATGTTCAAATATATTTTTTATTATTAATTATCTGAATTAAATATTAAAATGTATTTAAATATAATTAAAAATGGAAGAAAAGGCATATGGGCCTCATAGGGCCCATTAGGGGGAGAGGGAGTCCTCCCCCATGGGCCATGGCGCCATGAGGGGGGCCCACCCCCCTAGGGCTGCGCCAAAACCCCCCTCCCTTGGGATTAGTCCCACCCCGGAAGTGGAGGGGGGGTGGCACCCCTCCTTGGCCTATATAAGGAGGGGTAGGGTGCCCTTTTTTCTTCATACAAATTGATTTGAGACAAGTTTCTCTCATCTCTCTCTCTCCCTCCTTTCTCCTTCCTCGAGTGGACTCCCCTTGTTTGGAGTCTACACTTGGTTGGGGATTTCTCCACTATACGCACGCCGTCGTGCTGCTGGAATCGGGATCCGAATCCATCTTCTTTCCGCTGCTCTACTGGTTCGGAGCCCGGAGGGACGTCGGGTACACTGTATGTGTATAATCCCGTGAGGCACTACACTTGTGTTGCTACTTCGCCCTCGTGGCCGTATCGCGAGGTCTTCATCGACAACGTTCCGACGGGGACGTAATCCCGTCGTCGGTCCACAAGGATCGGGTGGCTACATGAGTCACCGTGGATCTGCGCGGCATCGGGGATTGCCGGTACGACTACACCAACCACGTTCATGCGTGAACGTTTCCCGCTTAACGGACTACATACTGGTATGTGATCTATTTCTGTCCGTTACTTACATCGCCATAGCATAGGTCTTGGGTATGGGTCTCGTAGGTTATGAAATTTTTGTGTTTTCTGCCCCGAACCCCAACAGTGGTATCATGAGCAAGGCTATGCGTAGATGTATTGTACGGATAGAACACATCTAATATGTGGGCATCAATTCTCCAATTGTTACCCTCTCACGCGTACTCATTTAGCGTTGCGGCAATGTTTGATGAAGCGGCCCCCGACCGACCTTTCGCGTTTACGCGAGACTGGTTCCACGCTTGACATATGGCTTGTACCATATAAAGTGGCTGGGGGGTGTCTGTCTCTCTGCATTAGCGATGCGAAGATGTTTTCAACGGAGGGCCCCGACAGGGGTGTAATAGAGAAAATTGCGGGATTGGTGTTGTGGCTTGTTTTCGCAGGATAGAAAGCGGTTATTTTCTCGAAACCCCTAGCAGCCACGTAAAACTTGCAAAAGATAAAGTAGAAAGGTGTTTTCAACTTTAATTTGCATGTCAGGGGGAATCATAGCATGTATGATTTATACTATTGCATCCTGTTTTGCTAATATGATAGATATACGACGGTAGCATAATAGGATGATCCCTCACTAATCCAACAAAGTGTCCTTCCTTAGTGAAGCACCATCTGGAAAGTTCTTCATTATGGAGGAATCACGTGTCACACGGGTTTCAAACATTTTTACATTCACAAGAGATGGGTGGAGCAAGCCTAGCATGTCCAGAAACATGGCCTTGCATACGCGGCATATACTCACTAAGATTATTGTGGCGAGCCTGGCATGTGCAGACATGGCCTCGGGACACAAGAGAACGAAAGGTCGAGCATGATTCACATGGATGATGTGATTGGCATGATGGCCTACCTTGAACAACATACTGATGGTCGTGTCACACGGGGGAGGTATGTTCTTCAAGGATCGTGTAATCACTTAGAATAAACTATGAGGGATGTTTGTCTGAGTGGGAGTTCCAGAATTGTTTTTGAAACATGAACTCCATATTATGAACTTAATCTTCACGTCTTAGCAAATATCATTGTAGATAACGTCATACCAATGTTTAGAACTATGGCTCTTTTAGTATGATAGAAATTAAGGTAAATGGGTCTTACTTCATTGATGTGTACCAACACCATTAGACACATACTCATTAGTAATGACTTATAAACATAATACGAAGAACTGCTAGGAGATACACCTGACAACTCCGTAATCAAGGAAGATGATGATGAGTATCGCACTCACCGTCACTTATGAATGAATGTCCAATACACCATAATTCATTCTATGGAATCTGAATTGTGAATGCATGTTAACCAACACGTATGACGTGCTAGGTGAACTTGAAAGCACTTGGTCACAAATCAGAGTAATGGAATATGAGTATATGGACGGGGTTTCTTTCAACTATGGTGGAAGGAACAACCTGCTGAGAAAGTCACTTGGAAAATGTATAAGATACATGGAACACCTTGTGTATAACTTGGACTACTGAATGACTGGTTACTTTGCGATAACTGGGGAGTTGCATCCGCTTCCTCCCAGTTACAAAGACCATGTCTGGACTATGTCATGAAGGAGAATCGTTCACCTGTCATGAGGTCATGGTTAAAGTCAAGAACTTTAAGAGTAGAACCAATGCAGGAATGGTCATTGACGGAGAAGGTATATTTGATATACGAGTTATAAATGTATTTCCCACGAAACACTAATTGCAGTTGATTAAGTATTCGATGCTTGAACTTACTGCTTGAGAGTGGCTTGGAAGGGATGAGGTGACAATGTGTGCTGACGGCAATCAAGATAGTTGATGGTCGACAACACTCTCCCTCTACATCTATCAATTGATTAATATATGAATAAATTTTATGATCGTTTGAATGAGGACTTTATTAGTGTGTCTTGCATCTCGCGAAGACAATTATTCATATTAGTGAGAAACAAGTCAGTTCTTCTTCTTTTATGAATGATATCTCTTATGGTCACATTACGATTATGAATGAGTTATTCTTATATTGATGATAGTTGTTTGATCATTTATAAGAAATATTGTAATGCCAAGAAATATCCAGGCTTAATAATGACACTACAGTTTAAGTCATGAATGGTATGATGATGTCTTAAGATACTTGATCTCTTGACACATACAAAACCATGCCTTTTAGGTGAGATGACTAAAACCTCGCATTCTGGTAAACTACAGTTTAAGTCATGAATGGTAGGATGATGTCTTAAGATACTTGATCTCTTGACACATACAAAACCATGCCTTTTAGGTGAGATGCCTAAACCTCGCATTCTGGTAAACGGAATGTGTACTGATTGTTGAGTATCATACATTGTGATGTATCGTATGTCAGCATGTGGTGAATTTCATTATTTCGTGAACTTCGTATGTGGACTTAGATGAATATTTGTATTCACTAATGAAACATGAGTCTGAAATAATTTGATATGATCAAAAGGGATTTCAGAGTAAAGATGGATATTAAATTAACAAGAAAGACAAGTCTCTATGATTTGATCAAAGTGACAAATGTTTTGAGTTAGTCTTGGGCATAAAGACTTGTGTGAAAGTTGTTCCACAAATTGAAATGTCTTGAGACACTTCAATATGATTGATGTGCCTGAACATTGTGATCATATTCTATCGAAAAGTGTATGGTCTAAGTTATCTCTTACCAAGTTACGTTATTATTGTTTAGAGTTATTAATTTAATATGGAAACACTCACTTCAGCATAGGGAACCATCTGAGTTCGTGGAAACCAACACTATATATGTCATGGTGTGTTGTGGTTTCTAGGAAGCTTGATTTATGTAAGATAAATTATCTTTGTAGTGTATCCATAGACAACTATGGATGCATCTTCCACAACTAGAACCAAAAGGAGCAAAACTTGTATTGCTATGTTTGGTGTTTGTCAAGAATTGTTCTTGATAAATGTGGTAATGGAAGAAAAGTGAAAGTTCAACCAAGGTAATTGACCTTGCCTCCAAATGTCAGAGTAGTGCAACGGAATATGTTCTGGAAGCAAAGCTCTACAATAAGAGGAGAAACTAATGATAATGATCATGATCTTCTGATGGGAGCTTTTACTGAGAAAGGTAGGATTCTAGAATATATATTTGCCCCTGGTGCAAAATGATATTCATGATTCACTTGTCATGTTAATGGAACAAGACATTCCTACGAACTACAAAGAAGCGATGGTGGACCTAAGTACGAGATATGACTATGAGTCATAAAATCCTATGTTGAGTTACATTTAAGATTTCTTGAATCTTATCAAGTAAGGAGGTTACTTGATATTCACAATAACTTCAGAGTTATGAGGAATAAATGTGAACATCAAAGGGACGTCAAGATTGGTTTGTCACAAAGATTGTTTCTGACAAATTCAATGGGTTGACTACAATGTGTAGCAATGCTTGAGTCAAATGGATATTCACTACGATTGATCCAGGATTGTTATCAATATCGTGACTTCCTCAAATCCTGTATTTGAAGAAGTGCTGTAATTGGTACAACAAGAAGGTTTTGGAAAAACATATGGATACTAGTGTCTCGTAAACTGAATTCTCATTTTGATGGATGATCAAAGGATTTTGGACTTAACCAAAATATCGAGGAAACATGCATTTGCATGAAACTGAGTGGGAGCTGAATAGTTTCCTGAAACTTAATATGTAGATGACATATTTTGAGTGGGAGCTATGGGAGTATTATCCTAGACTTATATGTAAATGACATGTTTGAGTAGGAGCCATGTGGTTAGTATCCTGAACTTAATATGTGTCTGACATATCTAAGTGGGAGCCATGTGGATGTTATCCTTGTCTTATATGTGGACGACATATTTGAGTGGGAGCAATACGAGTGTTATCCTATAACTTAATATGTGCATGACATATTTGAGTGGGAGCATGATAACATTCTCATATATGGATAACATATTATGAATGGTGTAGTTGGTGTTAATGATTATTTGAATCTTTCATAAATGAAGATGAATAAGTATTAAGCATTGAAGATCTATTAAGATAGATATGTGTTTAATAACATTGAGTCGTAATACTTTCCTGGATAAGATTCTGAAGGAGTTCAGAATGGGACAAGTCAAGAAGTGGTCCTTACTTGTATATCCAAGAGAAGTGTTGAGTTAATCTCAGTACAAGAACAATGGTTAATGGTTAATGAAAGAAATGGATGTGTTAGATCCTCTATGCCTTTGTCATAGGTTCTTTCATATAAAACCAGAGTTATGTACTCGACGTAATGTGACCCAAGTTCTTAGTAGTAAGAACATGTTGTGATATGATTTATGAGTAAATCATTGAACAAAGAGTTAAGTTTATCCTTCAGTGCCTGAAGAGAACTGAGGATACATCTCACATTTGTAAAGTATAGTGGACTTGACTATAAATGTTATGCTGGTTCAAGTTTTGACACTAACCTAGAAAATTGAGATATCATACTAATGAATGCCTAAGTTGAAAGAAACATGGTTAGACATCAAAGTTGCATACAATGCACTAAGGATTGAATCTACATTGATGTGGCTGCTTTAGAAGTAGCAGGAGTTATATTATGGCTTAAGAAGTTCGACTTCTGATTGAGTGAGTTTCAAGTGTGCATGACTATGGGAAAGTCCGCGTGACCCACCGGATGTCATTGCTATGACACAGCAAACGAAGTCTCACTTCACCGCCAAATATATATACCTCATCATTATAGTGGATAATGAAGGAATGTCAAATTAGGTGACATTATGATTTGCAAAAGGACATACGGTTCTGAATGGTACCCAGACCGTTGATACAACCTCTTCCACGGGCAAGCATGATCAATAAGGAGTTATGATCCAGAGAAAATGCAACTAGATTATTTGTACTCTAGTGCAAGTGGGAGACTGTTGGGAATATGCCCTAGAGGCAAATAAAATATGTTTTATCGAGCATATTCCATTAGTTCATAATACGTTTGATACTATGCTATAATAGTGTTAAGCGGAAACATTAATACAGGTGTGGTATACAAACAACCAGGTCCCTAGTCAACCCTAGTATACTAGTCCATTGGGCGATTGATGATCAAGGTTTCCTGATCATGAGACAATGGCGTCTGTTGACAATGGAGTCGTATCATTGGATAATGATATGATGGACATACACCCACCAGAAGTGTTGCGATGTGATCAAGTCACATAGTTCGACATTGCGATAACTATAACGTAGTGACCAGATCCTTTGACCGTAAAGATCATACGTAATTGTCATCTATGAGGAGACTTTGATTTGTATCCCACCGCCTGACTGAAATATGCTGTCTATAACGGTGCACTTTGGGTATTCCGAAATAGATGGTTGATGAGTATGCAAATAGATCAAAGCGGGATTTGTCCATCCGTGTGACGGATAGGTACTCTGGGCCCTGATAGAGGCGAAGGTGTCCCGATGTTTCGATGAGATGGTGGAGATCGATTATGGTGGAGTAGACTTTCACGACCCGACTACGAACGTGCGAAGACGTTGCGCCTTAGCGATCGCTAAACCAACTCCGAGAGGTTATTGATCCCGCGGATGCACGATCAACCTGACCACGAAGGTCTAATTCCTGCAAGCAATCGAAGAACAAGCAAGAACTAAGAATTGCAATCTGGATATTGCGAATATAAGATGAAAGATTACGAAAGTTGGGGTTCCAATGAGGTCTTGGCCTGGTCGGATGACACAAACGAAGAGCTCGAAGTTGCGGCTATGGCTAACTTAAATCTAATTAAAACCCAAGTCTAAACGATGCCCTAAGGGCTGTATATATGGGGGAACAGAGGGGAATTTCGTGGCCCCTTGGAGGAGGGGTCCGAAAACAACCCTAACTCGGTTTCCCCACACATACGGACTCTAAAAAATAGCCTATTAAGTGTATTTCGAAATTACATGGGCCTGGCCAAATAATAAGGTGACGCAGCACCTATAATAACTCTTGGACGAAAATATTAATGTGGCATCTTGTGTCTCTCGTCCAAGTCTTCATGCGCGCCTTATGGTGGCTTCAAAGTGCGATAATCACCACGGGAAGCTCCGCTGTCCTTTCCCGCGCGCGCACCTTCTTCTCCATGCTTGATCCCGCTCCAATGACCATCCTTCTTGTCCATGCTAGGTCCTTCATTCATAAGACAAACAAAAGTATCTAATTTAGGCAGCATCATATGTTCTTGAATATTAGAAGGATTCGCAAGAAACGAAAGTACCTGATAATTTAATTGACGTGCGCGTGCTCTAGTAACTGGTCCATTATGTGTAGTTTGTGAAGATGTGGGTGTAACATTAGTAGAGATGTCCTCATCATCCTCCCCTTCTTGAATTGAAGTCGTCCTCGACGGAAGCTCATCATCTTCTTCCAAATAAGGCTTCAAATCTGCAATATTAAATGTGGGACTAACCCCAAAGGCTGCAGGTAGCTCAAGTTTATATGCATTATCATTAATTTTCTGCAAAACCTTAAAGGGACCATCAGCTCGAGGCATTAACTTAGACTTGCGCAAATCAGGAAACCTATCTTTACGTAGATGTAACCAAACAAGATCTCCGGGTTCAAACACAACATGCTTTCGACCCCTATCACCAGCAAGCTTGTATCTAGCATTCATGCGCTCAATGTTTTCTTTAGTTAACTCATGCATTTTTAATATCAATTCAGCACGTTGCTTAGCATCAAAATTAACCTTCTCCGAAGATGGAAGAGGCAGCAAATCAATAGGTGCACGAGGTAGAAAACCATAAACAATCTCAAAAGGGCACATTTTAGTGGTAGAATGCAATGAACGATTATAAGCAAATTCAATATGAGGTAAACATTCTTCCCACTGTTTCAACTTACTCTTTAAAACAGCCCTAAGCATAGTAGACAAAGTCCTATTGACCACTTCAGTTTGTCCATCAGTTTGGGGATGACATGTAGTACTAAAAAGTAGTTTAGTCCCCAACTTAGCCCATAAGCATCTCCAAAAATGGCTAAGAAACTTAGTATCACGATCCGAGACAATAGTATTGGGCACACCATGTAAGCGAATAATCTCACGAAAGAATAAATCAGCAACATTAGCAGCATCATCGCTTTTATGACATGGTATAAAATGTGCCATTTTAGAAAATCTATCCACGACAACAAATATGCTATCCCTCCCATTCTTTGTTCGAGGCAAGCCTAAAACAAAGTCCATGGATATGTCCTCCCACGGAACACTAGGTACAGGTAAAGGCATGTATAAACCATGAGGATTGAGTCGTGACTTAGCTTTTTGACATGTAGTGCAGCGAGCAACAAAACGCTCAACATCCCGTCTCATCTTTGGCCAAAAGAAATGTGTAGCAAGTACGTCCTCCGTCTTCTTCACGCCAAAGTGTCCCATTAATCCTCCTCCATGCGCCTCCTGCAACAACAAAAGACGAATAGAGCTAGCTGGAATGCATAGCTTGTTAGAACGGAACACAAATCTATCATTAAGCACAAACTTGTTCCATGTTCTACCCTCTCTACAATTCTGCAATACATCTTTAAATTCCGCATCATTTACGTATTGATCTTTGATTGTCTCTAAACCGAAAATCTTGAAGTCAAGTTGTGAAAGCATAGTATAACGACGAGACAAAGCATCAGCAATAATATTATCTTTCCCCTTCTTGTGTTTAATGACATAAGGGAAAGTCTCAATAAATTCAACCCACTTAGCATGTCTACGATTAAGTTTTGCTTGACTTCTTATGTGTTTCAAAGATTCATGATCAGAATGTATAACAAATTCTTTGGGCCATAAATAATGTTGCCAAGTTTCTAATGTCCGAACAAGAGCATATAATTCCTTATCATAAGTAGAATAGTTCAGACTAGGCCCACTCAATTTTTCAGAAAAGTAAGCAACAGGTTTAGCATCTTGTAATAACACACCTCCCAAACCAATCCCACTAGCATCGCATTCAAGCTCAAAAGTCTTATTAAAATCAGGAAGTTGGAGCAAAGGAGCATGTGTTAACTTATCTTTCAATACGGTGAAGGCTTCTTCCTGTGCGGTACCCCAAGTAAAAGGCACATCCTTGCGTGTAAGCTCATTGAGAGGTGCAGCAATGGTGCTGAAATCTCTCACAAAACGCCTATAGAATCCAGCGAGGCCAAGAAAACTCCTCACTTGTGTGACCGTTTTGGGCTGCGGCCAACTCTCAATCGCCTCGATCTTGGCTTTATCAACTTCAATTCCCTGCGGAGTAACAACATAGCCAAGAAACGATACTCGGTCGGTGCAAAAGGTGCACTTCCCAAGGTTACCAAACAAACGTGCATTACGTAGAGCAATAAAAACAGCACGTAAATGATCCAAATGTTCCTCCAAAGATTTGCTATAAATCAGTATATCATCAAAATAGACTACCACAAATCGTCCAATGAAAGCACGTAAAACCTCGTTCATTAATCTCATGAAAGTGCTAGGTGCATTAGTTAACCCAAAAGGCATGACTAACCACTCATATAATCCAAACTTAGTTTTAAATGCCGTTTTCCATTCATCTCCTAATTTCATGCGAATTTGATGGTATCCACTACGCAAATCAACTTTGGAAAACATGGTAGAGCCACTTAATTCATCAAGCATATCATCTAACCTAGGAATAGGATGACGATAACGAATAGTAATATTATTAATGGCTCGACAATCAACACACATACGCCATGTTCCATCCTTTTTAGGCACTAATATAACAGGAACAGCACAAGGACTAAGGGATTCACGTATGTAACCTTTGTCGAGTAGCTCTTGTACTTGACGCTGAATCTCCTTCGTCTCCTCTGGATTGGTACGGTATGGCGCACGGTTAGGCAGCGAAGCACCGGGAATTAAGTCAATCTGATGCTCAATCCCTCGAATAGGTGGTAATCCCGGTGGCACGTCTTGTGGAAAGACGTCAATAAACTCCTGCAAAAGGTCAGTGACAACAGGAGGCAAAGAAGGAGGCAATTCCTCAAATGAAAACAAAGCTTCTTTGCACACAAAAGCATAGCACACATATTGACTAACATCCAAATCCGAAATATCAACCTTAGTAGCAAGCAAAGTTGGACTAGTCAATTTAATTTCATTAGAAACAGCGGAAGAAGATTTGCTATTGGTCTTATGTTGTTGCTCAAATTCTTTAGCTGCTATCTCATTTTCACTCTTATTTTTCTCCTGTTTAGCTTTACTAGCTCTAGCAAGATCATCTTGCACAATTTGTTCAGGAGACATAGGAAGTAAAGCAATAGTTTTATCCTGATGAACCAGAGTAAACTGATTTGTCCTACCATGGTGTACAACATTCCTATCAAATTGCCATGGTCTACCAAGTAAAAGAGAGCATGCTTGCATGGGTACCACATCACAATCAACATAATCAGCATATGCGGCAATGCTAAAGTGCACACGAACAGAACGCGTTACCTTTAATCTTACCACTATTGTTAAACCACTGAATATAGTACGGATGGGGGTGTGGTCTTGTGGTGAGAGATAGCTTCTCCACCAACTCCATGCTCGCCAAGTTGTTGCAACTCCCTCCGTCAATGATGATGCGAACCGAACGTTCTTTCACCACTCCCTTTGTGTGGAACAAATTATGCCTCTGGTTTTGCTCGTCCTTCGATACCTGCACACTTAACACACGTTGAGCAACCAAACTAGCATATTTATCTGCATCATCAGGAGCCATATACTCTATATCACGAGCATCATCATGGGCACCCTGATCCTCATGAGCAATGAGAACTAAAGTCTCCTCATCATAGTCACTCGCTGACTCATACCCACCATCCGCCGTAATAATCATCACACGCTTGGAGGGACAGTCTTTTGCGAAGTGACCTCCACCTTGGCACCGGCGACATTTAATATCACGATCTCGTGCTTGCCCTGTGGACGCCATGGATGAAGAAGAACTCGCCGCGGGACCACTCTGTGCACCCTTGAATGGTGGCGCTGGCTGTGTCGGTGGCTCCCTGTAAGAATGAGCGGCTGAAGTAGATGGTGGTGCAGCAGGACGTGTGGATATAGAAGGTCCACGCGATGTCCATGATGTATTTCGTCCTGCAGAAAAGTTAGGTCTCGTAGCGGCCTGTCGATCCTGCACTTCACGTTCAGCTTTACAAGCAAGATGAAACAAACGAGTGATAGTAGTAAAGTCCTTGTATTCTAGAATAGTTTGTATCTCCCTGTTTAAGCCACCCATAAAACGTGCAAGCATAGCTTCATTATCCTCTACTAGGCCGCATCTAATCAATCCAGTTTGTAATTCCTGATAATATTCCTCTACAGAATTTTTGCCTTGTCTCAAACGCTGTAATTTTTGTAACAAGTCACGTTGATAATAAGGAGGAACCCAGCGAGTACGCATAGCATCTTTTAAAGCAGCCCAAGTAGTTGGAATATTATTAGCATGCAATCTACAATGTTCGGACCACCAAATAGATGCAAATCCCGTGAATTCACAAACAGCAGCAGTAACACGTCTATTCTCAGGATATTGTAAACATGTAAAGCGTTGTTCAGTTTCTAACTCCCAAGTAAGATAAACATCAGGAATATATCTACCCTCAAATGGCTTAAGATTCAATTTAAGTTTAGGCACATGTTCATCATCGCGTACCTGAGGGGGTGGTTGGTGTCGACCGTGGCGAATGTTGGGACGTGGACGTCCAGCTGGCTGCTCATAGACTGCTTCCTATTCCACCTCCTCCTCGTAATCACCCTCGTAGTAGTCGTCCTGGCCGACGTCAGAAGCAGCAGCAGCAGTAGCAGCAACTGCAGCAGCAGGAGGAGCACCAATACCAGCAGCTTGTCCTCGCGGCAACAGAATACGTCGTGCACGTGGTAGTGGCGGTGGCTGTGGCTGTGCTGAAGGTAGGCGTGCGATCAACTCAGTAAACTTGGCGTCTAGCTTGGTGTCGATCATCTTTTCCACGCCATCAATCGCCTCTGTAAATCTGTTATGGATGTCCTGCACCTGTTCAGACATCATACGTGCAAATTTATCATGTAGCTCCTTGTTTGTCATGTTCTCCCAATCGGGTGCATCCCGCGCCACTTCATCATGTGATCCTGTCATGGTTAGCAGAAATAGAAAACACACAGTAATATGATCCGACTTCTACTAATGGGATGTGGTGTGGTGGAAAGCACAAATCCGTCAAGCTTTTCTTTCGTTCTTACCGATTCTTACCTAGCAGCAGGTGGTGATGTACAACCAACGGGTCAAAACTCTCAGAGATATGGTAGAGCGATGGCCAGGAGGTGTCAAACGCACGATGTAGAATATATGTGGAGCTGTAGGAAGGCTGACAAGTATGGTAGAAAAAAACTCAACAGTAATCAAAACAGAGATGCAAAGCTGAATAAACGCTCAACGTGGGTACTGTGCTGATCCTAGGCTAGACCGTACTAGAGACGCGAGCCTAAAACACCAACGAAAGCACGGCGCGGCACGTAATCAACTGAGAAGCATACTCTGAAAAAAAAAATTCTCTTTTTTTTTTTTTTTTCTTTTTTTTTTTTTTTTTTTTTTTGCGATGCGGGACTGCGGTGGCTGAAAAAGTGCGAAAAAGTCACTATGGTGGCGAATGTCTTAAAATGAGTTTCTGGACCTAAGGAACGTATGGGCACAAAATTTTTTTACCCCTGAATTTTTTTTTTTTTTTTTTTTTTTGGAAATCACCTCCCTTCTACGTACGACAAAAGTTTGGTGAAATCCGACTCTAAGCAACTCAAACTATTCTGGCTACGGAGAGATCACAAACCGTACTGATGGTGGAACTCAACTCGGACTCGTGTAGCTCGTGGTGGTGTATATGGACTCGGATTGGCGGAACGTGGTGTATCTGGACTCGGATTACTACTGTGCGGTGGCGACGTGGCAAACTGTGATCAGAACTCGAAACTCTAAGGAAACTAGACGCTAAGATCAGCAACTTGACACAACGATGCAACCGTAAATTCAACAAAGCAAGTACTGAAAAGAAAACTGGACAATGGCTAGGACTGTCTTGGGACGTGATGATCTAACCCTAATTTTTTTTTTTGGCTTTTTCGTGGACTGTAGGTATGAAGAACAGAACCAATCTAGACTATGAAAAACTGGTAAATCTCACCGAGCAACCTGGAAATCTGATACCACTTGATAGAGGCGAAGGTGTCCCGATGTTTCGATGAGATGGTGGAGATCGATTATGGTGGAGTAGACTTTCACGACCCGACTACGAACGTGCGAAGACGTTGCGCCTTAGCGATCGCTAAACCAACTCCGAGAGGTTATTGATCCCGCGGATGCACGATCAACCTGACCACGAAGGTCTAATTCCTGCAAGCAATCGAAGAACAAGCAAGAACTAAGAATTGCAATCTGGATATTGCGAATATAAGATGAAAGATTACGAAAGTTGGGGTTCCAATGAGGTCTTGGCCTGGTCGGATGACACAAACGAAGAGCTCGAAGTTGCGGCTATGGCTAACTTAAATCTAATTAAAACCCAAGTCTAAACGATGCCCTAAGGGCTGTATATATGGGGGAACAGAGGGGAATTTCGTGGCCCCTTGGAGGAGGGGTCCGAAAACAACCCTAACTCGGTTTCCCCACACATACGGACTCTAAAAAATAGCCTATTAAGTGTATTTCGAAATTACATGGGCCTGGCCCAATAATAAGGTGACGCAGCACCTATAATAACTCTTGGACGAAAATATTAATGTGGCATCTTGTGTCTCTCGTCCAAGTCTTCATGCGCGCCTTATGGTGGCTTCAAAGTGCGATAATCACCACGGGAAGCTCCGCTGTCCTTTCCCGCGTGCGCACCTTCTTCTCCATGCTTGATCCCGCTCCAATGACCATCCTTCTTGTCCATGCTAGGTCCTTCATTCATAAGACAAACAAAAGTATCTAATTTAGGCAGCATCATATGTTCTTGAATATTAGAAGGATTCGCAAGAAACGAAAGTACCTGATAATTTAATTGACGTGCGCGTGCTCTAGTAACTGGTCCATTATGTGTAGTTTGTGAAGATGTGGGTGTAACATTAGTAGAGATGTCCTCATCAGGCCCACTCGGTGATATTGCATCATAAAGTTTGCAAACGTGTGACTAGGTCACGGAGTTGTAATATCACGGGAACGAGTAAACTTGTTTGTTGAGAACGAGGACGAACTAGGTATATTGGATACCGATGATCAAACCTCGGACAAGCAAAGTACCACACGACAAAGGGAACAGGCACACGGTTAACGGATCCAACAACGATTGAAGTTCATTCGATGGAAGCGCAGGGGCTATCAAAGATTGTAACCAGGTCCAATTGATTAGTCATTGATCAATGAGATTTTCTCGATCATGTCTGCTGCTTCCCGGACCGTAAGGTGTTACACTTAAGGGTACTCGACGCAGTAAGGATTGATTCAGGATCACCGGAGAAATTGGAGAGAACACTGGAATTGTTCCGATGAAGGCCGGAAGTTGTTCCGGGTATTTTGAAAGGTTCAAAATATATTTAATAATGTTTAAATATATGTTTTCTAATTTAATTATCTGAATTAAATATTAAAATGTATTTAAATATAATTAAAAATGAAAGAAAAGGCATATGGGCCTCATAGGGCCCATTAGGGGGAGAGGGAGTCCTCCCTCATGGGCCATGGCGCCATGAGGGGGTCCCACCCCCTAGGGCTGCGCCAAAACCCCCTCCCTTGGGATTAGTCCCACCCCGGAAGTGGAGGGGGGGTGGCACCCCTCCTTGGCCTATATAAGGAGGGGTAGGGTGCCCTTTTTTCTTCATACAAATTGATTTGAGACAAGTTTCTCTCATCTCTCTCTCTCCCTCCTTTCTCCTTCCTCGAGTGGACTCCCCTTGTTTGGAGTCTACACTTGGTTGGGGATTTCTCCACTATACGCACGCCGTCGTGCTGCTGGAATCGGGATCCGAATCCATCTTCTTTCCGCTGCTCTACTGGTTCGGAGCCCGGAGGGACGTCGGGTATACTGTATGTGTATAATCCCGTGAGGCACTACACTTGTGTTGCTACTTCGCCCTCGTGGCCGTATCGCGAGGTCTTCATCGACAACGTTCCGACGGGAACGTAATCCCGTCGTCGGTCCACAAGGATCGGGTGGCTACATGAGTCACCGTGGATCTGCGCGGCATCGGGGATTGCCGGTACGACTACACCAACCACGTTCATGCGTGAACGTTTCCCGCTTAACGGACTACATACTGGTATGTGATCTATTTCTGTCCGTTACTTACATCGCCATAGCATAGGTCTTGGGTATGGGTCTCGTAGGTTATGAAAAATTTGTGTTTTCTGCCCCGAACCCCAACATTTGTTGCTTTTAACATATATTTTTATCACCGAGAATGCACCGCAAGGACAAGGCGAGTGAACTGCATTTTTTTAAATGCATCTGAAATTCTGAATCGCATGCATATGCTGGAAACCGCACTGCAATAGCAATAAAATACAATTGCACACAATTGATGAGGACATCTCTACTAATGTTACACCCACATCTTCACCAACTACACATACTGGACCAGTTACTAGAGGACGCGCACGTCAACTAAATTATCAGGTACTTTCGTTTCTTGCGAATCCTTCTAATGTTCAGGAACATATGATGCTGCCTAAATTAGATACTTTTGTTTGTCTTATGAATGAAGGACCTAGCATGGATAAGAAGGATGGTCATTGGAGCGGGATCAAGCATGGAGAAGGAGGTGTGCGCGCGGGAAAGGACAATGGAGCTTCCAGTGGTGATTTTCGCACTTTGAGGCCACCATAAGGCGTGCATGAAGACCTGGACGAGAGACACAAGACGCCACATTAATATTTTCGTCCAAGGGTTATTATAGGTGCTGCGTCACCATATTATTGGGCCAGGCCCATGTAATTTCGAAATACACTTAATAGGCTATTTTTTAGAGTCCGTATGTGTGGGGAAACCGAGTTAGGGTTGTTTTCGGACCCCTCCTCCAAGGGGCCACGAAATTCCCCTCTGTTCCCCCATATATACAGCCCTTAGGGCGTCGTTTAGACTTGGGTTTTAATTAGATTTAAGTTAGCCATAGCCGCAACTTCGAGCTCTTCGTTTGTGTCATCCGACCAGGCCAAGACCTCATTGGAACCCCAACTTTCGTAATCATTCATCTTATATTCGCAATATCTAGATTGCAATTCTTAGTTCTTGCTTGTTCTTCGATTGCTTGCAGGAATTAGACCTTCGTGGTCAGGTTGATCGTGCATCCGCGGGATCAATAACCTCTCGGAGTTGGTTTAGCGATCGCTAAGGCGCAACGTCTTCGCACGTTCGTAGTCGGATCGTGAAAATCGTCTCCACCATAATCGATCTGCACCATCTCATCGAAACATCGGGACACCTTCGCCTCTATCAAGTGGTATCAGATTTCCAGGTTGCTCGGTGAGATTTACCAGTTTTCGTAGTCTAGATTGGTTCTGTTCTTCATACCTACAGTCCACGAAAAAGCCAAAAAAAAATTAGGGTTAGATCATCACGTCCCAAAACAGTCCGAGCCTTTGTCCAGTTTTCTTTACAGTAGTTTGCTTTGTTGAATTTGCGGTTGCATCGTTGTGTCGAGTTGCTGATCTTAGCGTCTAGTTCCCTTAGAGTTTCCAGTTCTGATCACAGTTTGTCACACCGCCGCCGCACAGTAGTACACCGCCACGTTTCCGCCAATCCGAGTCCAGATACACCACCACGTTCCGCCAAGTCGAGTCCATATACAGCACCACGACTTACCAATCCGAGTTGAGTTCCATCACCTGTTCGGTTTGTGATCTCTCCGTAGCCAGATTAGTTTTGAGTTGATTAGAGTCGGATTTCACCAATCTTTTGTCGTACGTAGAAGGAGGTGATTTCCAAAAAAAAAAAAAAAAAAAAAAGAGTCTGGCACGCTTTCCAGAGCAGTTTTTAGGCCAAAAATTTCGGGGGTAAAAAAATTTCGTGCCCATACGTTCGCCACCATAGTGATTTTTTTCGCACTTTTTCAGCCACCGCAGTCCCGCATCGCAAAAAAAAAAGAGAAAAAAAAATTCAGAGTGTGCTTCTCAGTTGATTACGTGCCGCGCCGTGCTTTCGTTGGTGTTTTAGGCTCGCGTCTCTAGTACGGTCTAGCCTAGGATCAGCACAGTACCGACGTTGAGTGTTTATTCAACTTTGCATCTCTGTTTTGATTACTGTTGAGCTTTTTGCTACCATATTTGTCAAGCCTACCTACAGCTCCACATATATTGTACTTCGTGCGGTTGACACCTCCTGGCCATCGCTCTACCACATCTCTGAGAGTTTTGACCCGTTGGTTGTACATCACCACCTGCTGCTAGGTAAGAATCGGTAAGAACGAAAGAAAAGCTTGACGGATTTGTGCTTTCCACCACCCCACATCCCATTAGTAGAAGTAGGATCATATTTCTGTGTGTTTTCTATTTCTGCTAACCATGCCAGGATCCCATGATGAAGTGGCGCGGGATGCACCCGATTGGGAGAATATGACAAACAAAGCGTTACATGATAAATTTGCACAAATGATGTCTGAACAGGTGAATGACATCGAGAACAGATTTACAGAGGCGATTGATGGTGTGGAGAAGATGATCGACACCAAGCTCGACGCCAAGTTTACTGAGTTGCTCGCACGCCTACCTGCACAGCCTGCGGCCGCTCCAGCACAGCCACCGCCACCACGACGTGCACGACGTATTCTGTTTCCGGGAAGACAAGCTGCTGGTGCTCCTGCGGCTGCTGCAGTTGCTGCTACTACTGCTGCTTCTGACGTCGGCCAGGACGACAACTACGAGGGTGATTACGAGGAGGAGGTGGAACAGGAAGCGGCCTATGAGCAGCCAGCTGGGCGTCCACGTCCCAACATTCGCCACGGTCGACACCAACCACCCCCTCAGGTACGCGATGATGAACATGTGCCTAAACTTAAATTGAATCTTAAGCCGTTTGAGGGTAGATATATTCCTGATGCTTATCTTACTTGGGAGTTAGAAACTGAACAACGCTTTACATGTTTACAATATCCTGAGAATAGACGTGTTACTGCTGCTGTTTGTGAATTCACGGGTTTTGCATCTATTTGGTGGTCTGAACATTGTAGATTGCATGCTAATAATATTCCAGCTACTTGGGCTGCTTTAAAAGATGCTATGCGTACTCGCTGGGTTCCTCCTTATTATCAACGTGAATTGCTACAAAAATTACAGCGTTTGAGACAAGGAAAAAATTCTGTAGAGGAATATTATCAAGAATTACAAACTGGATTGATTAGATGTGGCCTAGTAGAGGATAATGAAGCTATGTTTGCACGTTTTATAGGTGGCTTAAACAGGGAGATACAAACTATTCTAGAATACAAGGACTATGCTACTATTACTCGTTTGTTTCATCTTGCTTGTAAAGCTGAACGTGAAGTGCAGGATCGACTGGCCGCTACGAGACCTAACTTTTCTGCAGGACGAAATACATCATGGACATCGCGTGGACCTTCTACATCCACACGTCCTGCTGCACCACCATCTACTTCAACCGCTCATTCTTACAGGGAGCCACCAAAACAGCCAGCGCCACCATTCAAGGGTGCACAGAGTGGTCCAGCAGCGAGTTCTTCTTCATCCATGGCTTCCACAGGGCAAACACGAGATCGTGATATTAAATGTCCCTCCAAGCGTGTGATGATTATTACGGCGGATGGTGGGTATGAGTCAGCGAGCGACTATGATGAGGAGACTTTAGTTCTCATTGCTCACGAGGAACAGGGTGACCATGATGATGCTAATGATATAGAGTATATGGCTCCTGATGATGCAGATCAATATGCTAGTTTGGTTGCTCAACGTGTGTTAAGTGTGCAGGTATCGAAGGCCGAGCAAAACCAGAGGCATAATTTATTCCACACAAAGGGAGTGGTGAAAGAACGTTCGGTTCGTATCATCATTGACGGAGGGAGTTGCAACAACTTGGCGAGCATGGAGTTGGTGGAGAAGCTATCTCTCACCACAAGACCACACCCCCATCCGTACTATATTCAGTGGTTTAACAATAGTGGTAAGATTAAGGTAACGCGTTCTGTTCGTGTGCACTTTAGCATTGCTGCATATGCTGATTATGTTGATTGTGATGTGGTACACATGCAAGCATGCTCTCTTTTACTTGGTAGACCATGGCAATTTGATAGGAATGTTGTACACCATGGTAGGACAAATCATTTTACTCTGGTTCATCAGGATAAAACTATTGCTTTACTTCCTATGTCTCCTGAACAAATTGTGAAAGATGATCTTGCTAGAGCTAGTAAAGCTAAACAGGAGAAAAATAAGAGTGAGAATGAGATAGCAGCTAAAGAATTTGAGCAACAACATAAGACTAATAGCAAATCTTCTTCTGCTATTTCTAATGAAATTAAATTGACTAGTCCAACTTTGCTTGCTACTAAGGTTGATATTTCGGATTTGGATGTTAGTCAATATGTGTGCTATGCTTTTGTGTGCAAAGAAGCTTTGTTTTCATTTGAGGAATTGCCTCCTTCTTTGCCTCCTGTTGTCACTGACCTTTTGCAGGAGTTTATTGACGTCTTTCCACAAGACGTACCACCGGGATTACCACCTATTCGAGGGATTGAGCATCAGATTGACTTAATTCCCGGTGCTTCGCTGCCCAACCGTGCGCCATACCGTACCAATCCGGAGGAGACGAAGGAGATTCAGCGTCAAGTACAAGAGCTACTCGACAAAGGTTACATACGTGAATCCCTTAGTCCTTGTGCTGTTCCTGTTATATTAGTGCCTAAAAAGGATGGAACTTGGCGTATGTGTGTTGATTGTAGAGCCATTAATAATATTACTATTCGTTATCGTCATCCTATTCCTAGGTTAGATGATATGCTTGATGAATTAAGTGGCTCTACCATGTTTTCCAAAGTTGATTTGCGTAGTGGATACCATCAAATTCGCATGAAATTAGGGGATGAATGGAAAACGGCATTTAAAACTAAGTTTGGATTATATGAGTGGTTAGTCATGCCTTTTGGGTTAACTAATGCACCTAGCACTTTCATGAGATTAATGAACGAGGTTTTACGTGCTTTCATTGGACGATTTGTGGTAGTCTATTTTGATGATATACTGATTTATAGCAAATCTTTGGAGGAACATTTGGATCATTTACGTGTTGTTTTTATTGCTCTACGTAATGCACGTTTGTTTGGTAACCTTGGGAAGTGCACCTTTTGCACCGACCGAGTATCGTTTCTTGGCTATGTTGTTACTCCGCAGGGAATTGAAGTTGATAAAGCCAAGATCGAGGCGATTGAGAGTTGGCCGCAGCCCAAAACGGTCACACAAATGAGAAGTTTTCTTGGCCTCGCTGGATTCTATAGGCGTTTTGTGAGAGATTTCAGCACCATTGTTGCACCTCTCAATGAGCTTACACGCAAGGATGTGCCTTTTACTTGGGGTACCGCACAGGAAGAAGCCTTCACGGTATTGAAAGATAAGTTAACACATGCTCCTTTGCTCCAACTTCCTGATTTTAATAAGACTTTTGAGCTTGAATGCGATGCTAGTGGGATTGGTTTGGGAGGTGTGTTATTACAAGATGCTAAACCTGTTGCATACTTTTCTGAAAAATTGAGTGGGCCTAGTCTGAACTATTCTACTTATGATAAGGAATTATATGCTCTTGTTCGGACATTAGAAACTTGGCAACATTATTTATGGCCCAAAGAATTTGTTATACATTCTGATCATGAATCTTTGAAACACATAAGAAGCCAAGCAAAACTTAATCGTAGACATGCTAAGTGGGTTGAATTTATTGAGACTTTCCCTTATGTCATTAAACACAAGAAGGGGAAAGATAATATTATTGCTGATGCTTTGTCTCGTCGTTATACTATGCTTTCACAACTTGACTTCAAGATATTCGGTTTAGAGACACTCAAAGATCAATATGTACATGATGCGGAGTTTAAAGATGTATTGCAGAATTGTAGAGAGGGTAGAACATGGAACAAATTTGTGCTTAATGATGGTTTTGTGTTCCGTTCTAACAAGCTATGCATTCCAGCTAGCTCTATTCGTCTTTTGTTGTTGCAGGAGACGCATGGAGGAGGATTAATGGGAAACTTTGGCTTGAAGAAGACGGAGGACGTACTTGCTACACATTTCTTTTGGCCAAAGATGAGACGGGATGTTGAGCGTTTTGTTGCTCGCTGCACTACATGTCAAAAAGCTAAGTCACGACTCAATCCTCATGGTTTATACATGCCTTTACCTGTACCTAGTGTTCCGTGGGAGGACATATCCATGGACTTTGTTTTAGGCTTGCCTCGAACAAAGAAGGGGAGGGATAGCATATTTGTTGTCGTGGATAGATTTTCTAAGATGGCACATTTTATACCATGTCATAAAAGCGATGATGCTGCTAATGTTGCTGATTTATTCTTTCGTGAGATTATTCGCTTACATGGTGTGCCCAATACTATTGTCTCGGATCGTGATACTAAGTTTCTTAGCCATTTTTGGAGATGCTTATGGGCTAAGTTGGGGACTAAACTACTTTTTAGTACTACTTGTCATCCCCAAACTGATGGACAAACTGAAGTAGTCAATAGGACTTTGTCTACTATGCTTAGGGCTGTTTTAAAGAGTAACTTGAAAATGTGGGAAGAATGTTTACCTCATATTGAATTTGCTTATAATCGTTCATTTCATTCTACCACTAAAATGTGCCATTTTGAGATTGTTTATGGTTTTCTACCTCGTGCACCTATTTATTTGCTGCCTCTTCCATCTTCGGAGAAGGCTAATTTTGATGCTAAGCAATGTGCTGAATTGATATTAAAAATACATGAGTTAACTAAAGAAAACATTGAGAAAATGAATGCTAGATACAAGCTTGCTGGTGATAAGGGTAGAAAGCATGTTGTGTTTGAACCAGGAGATCTTGTTTGGTTACATCTACGTAAAGATAGGTTTCCTGATTTGCGCAAGTCTAAGTTAATGCCACGAGCTGATGGTCCCTTTAAGGTTTTACAGAAAATTAATGATAATGCATATAAACTTGAGCTACCTGCAGATTTTGGGGTTAGTCCCACATTTAACATTGCAGATTTGAAACCTTATTTGGGAGAAGATGATGAGCTTCCGTTGAGGACGACTTCAATTCAAGAAGGGGAGGATGATGAGGACATCTCTACTAATGTTACACCCACATCTTCACCAACTACACATACTGGACCAGTTACTAGAGCACGCGCACGTCAACTAAATTATCAGGTACTTTCGTTTCTTGTGAATCCTTCTAATGTTCAGGAACATATGATGCTGCCTAAATTAGATACTTTTGTTTGTCTTATGAATGAAGGACCTAGCATGGATAAGAAGGATGGTCATTGGAGCGGGATCAAGCATGGAGAAGGAGGTGTGCGCGCGGGAAAGGACAATGGAGCTTCCAGTGGTGATTTTCGCACTTTGAGGCCACCATAAGGCGTGCATGAAGACCTGGACGAGAGACACAAGACGCCACATTAATATTTTCGTCCAAGGGTTATTATAGGTGCTGCGTCACCATATTATTGGGCCAGGCCCATGTAATTTCGAAATACACTTAATAGGCTATTTTTTAGAGTCCGTATGTGTGGGGAAACCGAGTTAGGGTTGTTTTCGGACCCCTCCTCCAAGGGGCCACGAAATTCCCCTCTGTTCCCCCATATATACAGCCCTTAGGGCGTCGTTTAGACTTGGGTTTTAATTAGATTTAAGTTAGCCATAGCCGCAACTTCGAGCTCTTCGTTTGTGTCATCCGACCAGGCCAAGACCTCATTGGAACCCCAACTTTCGTAATCATTCATCTTATATTCGCAATATCTAGATTGCAATTCTTAGTTCTTGCTTGTTCTTCGATTGCTTGCAGGAATTAGACCTTCGTGGTCAGGTTGATCGTGCATCCGCGGGATCAATAACCTCTCGGAGTTGGTTTAGCGATCGCTAAGGCGCAACGTCTTCGCACGTTCGTAGTCGGATCGTGAAAGTCGTCTCCACCATAATCGATCTCCACCATCTCATCGAAACATCGGGACACCTTCGCCTCTATCAACAATTTTCATGAACTGCAAAAAGGACCAAAAAGACAAATAATCCATTTAGTCACAAAGTGATATACATGTTTTTTGCTACATCGGTCCGTATACATGAAGAAAGTGAACAACTTTTTACTTTTTTTAGACGAATCCAGAAACTAATGTAGTCCCCGGCGAACTGCAGGCGAGCAATCGTGGTTGGTAGGCGTGGCGCC
Organism: Bromus sterilis; assembly: GCA_950022295.1. Lineage (NCBI taxonomy): Eukaryota > Viridiplantae > Streptophyta > Magnoliopsida > Poales > Poaceae > Bromus > Bromus sterilis. The sequence continues at coordinate 172,387,027 of OX465600.1, read as the reverse complement.
ATGGCACAAGCAAAGGAGCACGCGGCTCCATGCTGGCCGGCCGCTGGTGGCGCTGGAGGGACGCACCAGGAGGCGAGGGCGAAGCTCACCAAGGCCGTCGCCGTGGGAGGAACCAGCGGCGCCTGCTCGATCTGGAGCGCCGGCGAACCCCCATGCTCCATCTGCAACGCTGGCGAGCCCCCTGGACGATCTAGAGATGCCGCATGAAGAACTGGGAGTGACGCGGGGTGCCGTGGCAGGGAGGCTGAGGTAGCGCTTCGTCGCGGGAGGCGGAGGAGGAGCGCCGTATCGGGAGGCGGGGTGCCATGGCAGGGGCCAGAGGCGGGGCGCCGTCACGAGAGACGGAGGAGGGGCACCGTCGCGGGCCGGATCCAGGTGGTGGCGACGGGAACCCGTCGTGGCCGGCGGTTGGAGCTGGTCGGGGGCGCGGGGGATCCGCCGCCGGCGATGGGATGGATTGGCAGCGAGAGGCGGGCCGCCGCGGAAGGGGGGGCGTTGTGGCCGGAGGAGATGGCATCGGGGTGGCGCCGTCGCCCGGCGATCTACCGTTGGCGGCTTCACTGCGTCCTGGGCGAGGGGGCGGCGGTCCAGATCGGCCATGGAAGGTGGGGATCGGCGGGGGGGGGGGGGGGGGATTGAGGGAGGAAGGGGATGAGTGGGTGGTGTGGGGTTGGTGTTTTTTTTGCGGGTTCGGTTCGTGGGATGGGATGGGTCGGTTCGGTTAGTAGCGGAACGAGCCGAAAGTGTTAGCAGAATAATCCCACGTGTTGTCAGAATAAGGTCTTAAGGGGTGTTATCATAATAGACCCACCCTATATATATATATATATATATATATATATATATATATATATAGTGAAACTATTCATCACCCAGGGTACAGAATAATTTATTCTTCATCCGAGGTAATTTTACGAACCTTTCATAAACTTTTTACTTTTGTAATACAAATTGTTACATTAATATGGATTCACTTCATAAATTTTGATATAAAAAAACAAAAATATTGATCATAAGAATAAAATTTTTACATTTTATGTATATTTTACACCATCATTTTTACCTTTGTAATTTTACGTAATATAAAATATATTTTACGGCGATTATATTTTTTTACGTTTTTTTTACGTATGAAATAAGATAAAATTTACGAAATGTAAAATTATGGTGCATTGATGTCAAAACAGAGGAACTATTCCTCACCCAGGGTGACGAATAGTCTCACCCTATAGTGAAGCTATTCATCACCCAGGGTACAGAATAATTTGTGAATGGTACAAAAATGATGAACAAAGTACATACATGCATGACAGAAATAGAGGGAATGTTATCTCTTCATCATCCGCTACGGTCTACCTCCTATCAGCATGGCGGCTAGGAACACAAAAGATATAATCCATCAATGCTACACTGTAGATTTGTAAGAAGAACACATACACTTTGAAACCAATGTCGCTCGTGTGAAGTTGAGTTCACCCTCAGCCGCAAGAACAATCATATATGAAGAGATTGATAATGCCACAACAGAACCATCAACAGTAGAAATCAGCATGAATGGAATGAAAGCAGTCATGTACGCGCCATGCAATGCAACTATGCAAGCCATGCCAATATATCTATCAAGAATGGGAACCCCATGAGATGAAAGGTACCGACCGTCTAGCGAGTGGTCGAAGGCGGAGAGGTAGAGGCCATAGCAGAACTAAAATCACCAGGTTCGCCTTCTTCACTACGCGCATGTTGCCAGCCGTTTAGGTATTGGATTGCTCCTGCAGATTATATGAAATTCAAGAGCAGTTTCATGGAAGAGAATACCCAACATCTGGTAATTTAAGGTAATTGAGAAGAAATAGAGTTGAAGTATTTAGAAGTACTTCCTCCGATTCGAATTAATTGACGCAACCTTTATACAACATTGTATAAAGGTTGTATAGAGGCCACGTCAATTAATTTGGATCGGAGGGAGTACCTAATTAAACTGACCCTCGATACAAAGCCATCAAAATTTCAGTGATGTAATATTCACTACGTAAGCAACAAATACCTAACCATAGACATGCAGACATCCTCTGCTTACTTTCTTTCTTCTACCTGCTCCTCCCATCGCCTCCAAATGTCCTCTTCCACTCGCAGTTCCCAGTCTCTTCGGCCTCTCACACCCGTCCTCCAGTTCGCTACATCAGGGTCCTTCTCCATAGCGACCCACCCCACACGCCCCCTTCATCCCAGAACTTCTTTATCTAACAAAAATGCTTACAAATCAATTCCACACTATTGTTTCAGCCTTGTTTCAACTTTCAACATATGTTAATAGTTTCAATCAAAACCTATAGTTTCACAAATGGTAGAACAACCTTATAAACAAAAACAAATTGTATGAGCTTTTGTAGAATCTTGCAAAGAAATGTTGCTAATCCATCTAAATTGTCTGAGCAGAAGTATTGATCTCAGATTGACGGTTGTGTATCTCAAACTGAAATCCCAGGTTAAAACAAAATTGCAGTGTAGGTACATCATGAACTTACATGAGCAAAAGTTTCAGTGTGCAAGACATTTGCATATCTTGATGCATCTGCTCCTCAAGACCTCGACGCTTCACTCATCGCCTCCAGGAACCGCTCGAGTCGGCTAGTTGGAAATTGACCTCCACGCCACTAGAAACCCACAACCGCAAATCTTCGTGTCGGCTAGTGTTGATGGTAGGAACTCCTCCCTAGGTTCCATACCAATTGAAAGAGGAAGGGACTGTGATCCTCGTCAACCCACACACGTTCATAATTCACACCATTGACATGATCATGTGCATGGATCTGCAAATTGGATTTGATTGCTCACAACCAGAGAAAGGAAAGGGAAGAACACCGATAATTTCCCATTTGCAGCGGACTTGACCTAGATCAACAATATAGTCAGAAAGGTAATTTGAGTTGGAGAATAGGATTACTTGATGATCTATTCCAGTGCCCACGAAGGGGATTTATACAGGGATTACAACAGCTAGATCAGCTATGTACGGGCATGCAGTGCATGCATAACAGAACGTGGAGCACGTCATGCGGTTACAGGCGTGGGACTCGATCCCGTAGTTATCCTAGCAACCGGAGTCTTCCAACAGCCCCTCGCAGCCGAGACGGGGTCGTCGGCGATGTTGAGGCTGGACCAGAAGTCGAGGAAGATGGACGAAGGAAGCCCCTTTGTGAAGATGTCGGCGTACTGCGACGTAGTAGGAACATGGAGGACACGGACGTCGCCGAAGGAGACTGGTTCCCGGACAAAGTGCAAGTCGATGTCGATGTGCTTCGTGCGCTGGTGCTGCACGGGGTTGGTGGAGAGGTACACCGCGCTGACATTGTCGCAGTAGACGAGTGTCGTGGCGTCGGGAGGCCGCCGGAGCTCGTGTAGGAGTTGCCTGAGCCAGCACGCTTCAGCCACCGCGTTAGCGACTGCCCGGTATTCCGCCTCCGCACTGGAGCGCGAGACGGTGGCTTGACGCTTCGAGGACCACGAGACCAGGTTGTCGCCGATGTAGACACAGTAGCCCGACGTAGACTTGCGTGTATCCGGACAGCCAACTCAGTCGGCGTCCGAGTACACGATGAGCCGGTGATCGATGGAGCGCCGTAGATGAAGACCGAGTTGTGTCGTGCCCCGCAGATAGCGAAGTGTCCGTTTGAGGACGGTGTAGTGCGACTCACGGGGATCATGCATGAAGAGGCAAACCTGCTGGACGGCATAGGCGATGTCCGGGCGGGTGAGCATGAGGTACTGCAGCGCGCCTGCGAGGCTGCGGTACAGTGACGGGGACGGGCGGCCCGTCGGAGGCGGACAGCTTGGCGCGAGTGTCGATCGGCGTGGCGACGGGCTTGCAGTTGCTCATCTGGGCGCGGTCGAGTATCTCCAGTGCGTACTGATGTTGAGAGAGGAAGAGTCCATGCGGGCTGCGAGTGACGTTGACCCCCAGAAAGTGGTGGAGCTCGCCGAGGTCAGTCATGGAGAACTCGTGGTGGAGCTGATGCGGCGGAGCAGCGAGGAGGTGCTGGCAGTGAGGATTATATCATCTACGTACAGCAGGAGATATGCGGTGGCGCCAGCTTGGTGGAGAGTGAACAGGGAGGAGTCTCTTTTGGTATCAACAAACCCTAGGTGCGAGAGGTGGGTGGTGAAGCGAAGGAACCAGGCGCGCGGTGCTTGTTTGAGTTCGTAGAGCGAGCGGTGGAGCTGACAGACATGGGAGGGGCGAGCGGGGTCGACGAAACCAGATGGTTGTTGGCTGTAGACAACGATGTCAAGGTGGCCGTGGAGAAACGCATTCTTCACGTCCAGCTGATGGATCGCCCAGTTGGAGGAGACGGCGAGGCTGAGCACGACGCGAATGGTTGCCGGTTTCACCACGGGGCTGAAAGTCTCCTCAAAGTCCACACCATGCTGTTGCGTGAACCCGCGCAAGACCCACCTGGCCTTGTACCGCGCAAGAGTGCCGTCAGGGTTTAGTTTATTCCTGAAGATCCACTTCCCGGTCACCAGATTGACACCTGCAGGGGGAGACACCAACGACCAAGTGTTGTTCTGTAGCAAAGCAGTGTATTCCTCAAGCATTGCGTTGTACCAGTTAGGGTCCTGGAGCGCCTTTTTATATGTGGATGGGATGGGAGAGATGGTGTCTGTGGAAACGGAGAGGGAAAATAGGTTCTTAGGTTGAAGAAACCCGCTTTTGGCCCTAGTGCGCATGCGATGTTGGTTGTGAGGTGGGAGGACAGGGACGTCGCGAGAAGGAAGGGGGCGAGCTGAGAGGGACGGCGAGGCTGGCGGCGAGGCCGTTTGCGAGCTCGGAGGGACTAGCGCAGATTCAGGAGAAGATTGGTTTGGGTAGTCAAAAGGAGCGGGTGGTTCGGGCGTGGGAGATCCCGATGGCGATCCCGAGGATGGCGCGGGAGGTGCGGTTGGTGGGGTCGCAGCTGGCGGCATGATTTGCGGCTGGGAGCTAGTTGGCTGCATGGATAGTGGGACCGCGGTATGATGGGGATCGGGTTGGATGCATGGCATGGGGATCGGGGCCATGGGTTGGCTGCATGGCATGGGGATCGGCTGCATGGCATTGTTTGTGGTTGGGTCATGCACGTAGGGATGGCCAAAGGGAAAAATGTGTTCATCAAACGTGACATGCCAAGACATGATCACTTTGCGGGAGGCGAGGTCGAGGCACCTGTATCCCTTGTGCTCGAGGGGAAGGCCGAGAAGAACGCAGGGGGATGAGCGAGGCGCGAGTTTATGTGGGGAGGTGGCGATGGTGTTGGGGTAGCATAAGCACCCAAACATGCATATGCGATCGTAAGTGGGGTGAGTGCCGTAGAGCCGGAAGTAAGGTGTGTCGTGAGCGATAGAGCGCGACGGCCGGATGTTGAGAAGGTAGGTGGAGGTATGTAGGGCTTCGACCCAAAACTTGGGAGGCATGTGAGCTTGAACTAGGAGTGTGCGTACTATGTCATTGGTGGTGCGGATGGCGCGCTCTGCCTTCCCATTTCGGGGAGAGGTGTGTGGGCAGGAGAGGCGCAAGGAAGCGCCATAGCGGCCATGGAATGCGCGGAGAGAAGTGTTAAGGAACTCGCCACCGTTATCACATTGCATGCATTGAATGTAAACGTGAAACTGAGTGAGAACGAAGAGAAAGAAACGTTGCAGAACGTCAGCCGCATTAGACTTGGTGCGTAAGGGGTAGGTCCACGAAAAATGACTAAAATCATCCATTATTATAAGATAACATTTGTAGGCAGAACAACTAGCTACAGGCGACGTCCAAAGGTCGCAGTGAATCAGTTGGAAGGGAAACCTAGTACATGTAGTGGAATTTGTAAATGGCAGACGAGGCTGCTTCCCTAGCTGACACGCCTCACAGAGATGGGAGCGGGTAGGGAGGTTATTACAATCGGGAAGAAAATCCTTGGCGAGGCGGGTGAGAGAGGTGTGTCCCGGGTGGCCGAGGCGGCGGTGCCAAAGGTCGCCGGCGCCGACGAAGAAAGCCGAGGGGTTGGTGCCGCCGTATCGGTAGAGGGGACCGTAGCTACTGCGCCTCATTAGGGGGATCCCCGTCGCCAGGTCCTTCACAGAAAAGCCAGTAGGATCAAATTCAACTGAGACAGAATTATCAATAGCGAGCTGGCGAACCGAGATGAGGTTAGGCACAACATCTGGGGAGACTAAAACATTACGAAGATGCAAAGGGCGAGAGGAGGAAGGGAGAGAGAGGGAGCCAGAAGCAGTGACGGGGAGGCGGGACCCATTGCCAACAATTATTTCGGGATGCTGCTTGGAAACAAAACGAGACTTGGCGAGGTTACCTGCGTTCCCGGTGACGTGGGAGGAGGTGCCGGAGTCGAGGTACCACTCAGCGGAGCCGCCGCCGCTGCCGCCGCCGCCCTAGAGGGCGAGCTGGTTCATGGCGGCGTAGAGTGCCGTTACGTCCCAGGAGGGCGCCCCGGGGGCCACCTGGGGAGCACCGGCGTGCATCACCGGGTAGGCATGGTGGGGTGCTCCAGGTCGAGGTCCAAGCACTCCCGCAGCGTTGGGAGGGAGCCAGGGTGCACGGCCGGGAGGAGGGAAAGGCGCCCCCCACGGAGCGAAGTAGCCCATCCAAGGCATCTGGTGGGCACCGGGTGGAGGAGTAGTGGCACCACGACCGCCGCCGCCGTGGCCGTTGCCACCGCCTCGGCCTCCACCGCCATTGCCGCGTCCACGGCTGCCGCCGTTTCCACGTCCACGGCCACCGCTGTTGCCGCGACCGCCGCCGTTGGGATTGCCGCCGTTGCCGCCACGCCCACCACCGTTGGGGGGAGCTGGTGTACCGCCGTTACCGCCGCCGCCATTGCCGTTGGCGAGAGCCTGGGCGCCGTCCGCGCGATTGCGGACGTCTTGGGTGAGCTCCTCGAGCAGGAGCCGAGAGCGAGCCTGGTTGAAGGTGGGGAAGGGGGGTTGCATGGGGAGGAAGGTGGCGATCACCTGGTAGCGGCGCGAGAAGCCGCGCAGAAGCTGGAGGGTGAGCGTCCGATCCGTGATGGGTTCATCAACGTCCTTGAGGGCGTCCGCCAACGCCTAGAGACGACCGCAGTACTCCGAGATGCGGCGATCACCTTGGATGAGAGCGCGGAACTCCGCGCTGAGGTGCACGGCTTGAGCAGGCTGGTTGGCGAGGAAGAACTCGTGCAGCTTGGTCCAGATGCGGTACGTGGTGTTGCCCTCACTGCGAATAACCTCGTAGAGGGCATCGGTGAGGGTGGCGTAGATGTGGAGGAGGATGGTGATGTCGGCGTGGCACCAGGCCGCCGTCTGCTACAGAGGCTCGGTGAAGGCGTCGACGTGATCTTCAGTGTTGGTCATGGAGAGAACGCAACGCATGAGCTCGCGCCACTTGGAGAAGTTGCCAGACTGCACGTCCAGCTTGAAGGTGATGAAGTTGCCAACGTTGAGGTTGTGGATGGAGGGGACGGCGGCGGCGCTTGAGGAAGACGCCCCGTCGTGGTGGGGCGGATAGGATGGCACCGTCAGGGTTAAGGCCGGTGCTGGGGGTGCGGAAGCGAGGGGGGTGGAGAGGCCAGTGGATGGGAGCACGGGTGTGGCAGGGAGGGTTGTGGTGCTCGGGAGGACGTCGCTAGCGGCGGCCTCACTAGTCTCCATGAGAGGCAGGTCAAGAAAGGACTGCTCTGATTACCAAGTTGGAGAATAGGATTACTTGATGATCTATTCCAGTGCCCACGAAGGGAATTTATACAGGGATTACAACAGCTAGATCAGCTATGTACGAGCATGCAGTGCATGCATAACAGAACGTGGAGCACGTCATGCGGCAACGGGAGTCTTCCAATAATTTGAACAGAACAGTATATGAAAATATGGGGAATGCTAATTCGCGCTCGCTCGCCGGGACGCGCGGTTTCTGACAGGATTAATGATTGGATTAAAGCAAGGGAAGCCCTGTCTTCACGCGTGATTTAAGGGGATTAAATGCTGCAGTAAACTTGCAGTAACACGTGATTAAGGAAGGGAAGAGGGATTTTGAGTGGGCCCATAATTTAATCAAGGAAGGGGGATTAATACCCTGGCCTGCGGTTGGATCAGGGGGGCACAATATTTGGAGCGTGAAGGAAGGGGAGAGGGATTTTGAGTGGGCCCATAATTTAATCAAGGAAGGGGGATTAATACCCAGGCCTGCGGTTGGATCAGGGGGGCCCAATATTTGGAGCGTGGTCACGTGGGCAGCGAGCGTTGATACGCTCGCTCGCGAAGGAGTCGTTTCGTGAAAATATATGAGCTATCTGATTTGTTGGTAATTTCAACAGAAGATACTTGGAAGAAATCTGTAACAAATCAAAGAAGACACAGAGAGAGGTGGGAGCTACAATATGTGAGCATGAACAAAAAATATCAGTGCATTAGCAATTGTAAGAAGTAAAAATCTGCATTAACATGTAAGCATTTGGACAATGGCGGACGGTCTCTGGTCTGTATAGAACCAACACACACTCATCCAGAAATTGCATCATAAAAATTAGCTAGATAACTACTAATTAGGAAGAACAAAAGAAGCGAGACGACGTGCCCTCATAGCCTGATCAGAAAGGAGTGGAGGTACAGGTGCAGGAAGATGACTACGACGCTGCACAATCAATCATGGAGAAACAGAGCGATGGATCATGCTCTTTTTGCACATTTTATCAAACATCTGTACTGCATAACCCAGCCTCCCATTTATCTCTTTTTGTACATTTTATCAAACATCTATACTGCATAACCCAGCCTCCCATTTATCTACATAAAGATGCACGACTAGTGGGATTTTATTCTATCTTCAGGATGCTGCTGATGCATCCTCGTGCAGCTCATTGGTGAGCAAAAGGATGGACATGGGAAGGGACAATGGGCAGCGTCATGTCCCGTTGCAACACACTGAACTTTACAGTAGTGGTGGTGGCAACGCCATGCGCATGGGCCTGCCTGCGCGAGGACGATCCCGCGACACCCTCATCGAGCCCGCCAGCTCCGAAGAAGAATGAATCCCCGCAGATGCCTATTCCACCTCCTCCTCCAAGCACCCCTGTGCTGCTAGAAGCACCGCCTCCGCGCCGTCCATGGTCGGTCACGCTACGCTGCAGGGGAGGAAAAGGAGTGATTGGAGGGGGAAGCAATGGAGATGTACGAGGAAGGGGCGGAGTGGTTTTGGCATGAGGGCGGACTCGCGGGCCGGCCGGCTTGGTAGCAGAATATGGGTGGGGTCGTGGGTGGGGGTTTACTGCGTGCGTGGTTGGTGGTTTTTCAATTTTCTCGTGCGGGAGGAAGGGAAATCGGGAGCGAAGCGCGTGATGGTTGATGGTCGAACCACCACCACGACGAAGGCCTATTGCCCTTAACAGTATAGATATATTGCTATCATATAGTTGTTTATCTTGCGTAGTATAAGTTATTGGTGCACACAATTGAGTCTAACTTATTTAGGTTTCTTGCTTGACAAATTAAATGTTAGTTTTAGTCCACATCTGTTCAAGCCTAAACAGTAATTATTTTAAGCGCCTATTCAATCCCCCCTCTAGGCAACATCCTCGTCCTTTCAATAACCATCGATGCTTCATATTGTTCATGCACTTTTGGAACTAATGATAATGTGCAAGTGAAGAGACACCTCGTATTGAAAGATGTGTTCATCTACCATGCATATACTTTTTTTTGTTATGATGTGTAGAAACATTCGAACTCTGTCAACTCCTACTCACCATGAGTTGACCATCCTATGTCTTAAGAGGCCATGATGGCTTTACTTCGACACACTTCTTCCGCACCTATATGTGTATGCCTTGACATTGTTAAGGATGCACAAGGACAAGCTTTCAAGGTGACAACCTTCTCGTTTACATGTTTTGCTTGAACCATGACACATATTATTCATTTTAAACCAACATACTATGTTGTCCATCTTGATTGCCTTGTTTGCATGCTTGATATATATGCCTTGTATGTTGCATAAACTTGTTCCGTGCATACCCCAACCATATGTTTGATTGCATCAATGTCCTTGCTACACATATGCCATGCACCCATGATTGATATATGTCTTGCTTTGTTTCCTCACACACATTGACGTTAGTTGTGGTTAGTGTAGCATTGCTTATGATGGATTCTCCTGCACTTGATGAATCATGTGTTTAGGCATCTAATTTTCTTTGTCTTTATGCATGCTTTCTATTACTTTGAGGTAGATGAATTTGCACTTGTCCCACACATTGGGACCACTGCCTCACATTTGCATGCTTGGCCTCATAAGGTGATCATGATTGTTTCCCATATACCTATTTCCTTTGGATGTGCTAATTTCATTCATATTGTCATGTCACGCTTCCTTCTCACCCTACATGATATGCATGATAACTAAATTTGTGGGGTGAATCACAACTTGAATGCTTGGATGTGCACTAACACTCACCACGTTCACTTTTTCAAGTATTTTTTGTATCTTCTTGTTTTGAAGGAAACACAAGGTGGTGAAACATTGGAGAGAGACCATATAGAGTATTATGATGTTGAGTACATGGTGAGCGTCAACCTCCATACTGAGATGTCATCTCTTCCCCATGGTGATACAGATCTCGATCTGGGGATGGATCTTTCCATCGGGGGGAGATGACGTGTGGCGGGCTAATACCACCTGAACCCTTGGTTATCAAATCCTTCCTCTACTAGTGATTGCAGGGGAGGAACCCCACAAAGAATAGATATTGTGGATGTTGTGTGGATTATGTGGTGTTGATTTTATGGTTGAATTGAGCCCTATGTGTATGGATCTAGTTCCTCATCCTCTTGTTTGTTGATTTCCCTTGTTATTCCCCTTGTGTTCTTCATGTTCGTCATGTGTTTACTTTGAATCCCTCACCAAATTGTGAAGATCAGGCATATCCAAGGGCTTGCCCCATACCTTAAAATTATAATTACAACATCTGGTGCACTTATTCCCAATATCATCCAAATTCATAATGGTGACGAAGATTGTCTTGAGAATCAACCCGATAACATAACACCAAATGGTTTTGTGGATATTCCAAATAGTAGAGCGAATAACTCTGGGGAGAACGGCTTAGGGAACACTTTAAGGGATGAAATCACAATGCAAATGTGAGAAACATATCAATATGAATAGCCAACAATGTAGTGCGTGGTTTTGTAATATACTCCCATGTTCCATATTAACTGTCATTGAAAGGGATGTATCTTGACATATTTAGTACTACATGCATCAACGTGAGCGACGGTTAATATGGAACAGAGGGAGTATTAATTAACTTTTATCATATTCATCATGTACTAATGTAATATTTCTTACAATGCATATATGTATCCAAAAGGGTCCCTAAAGTACAACTTGATGTAAGCTAGTGCAAGGAAAAATCCAGTTGGTATGAAGAAGCCATCACCCAAGATAAAAAAAGATTCATCCAAGAGGTTTGATCATTAGTATTGCTCATCTTGAATATACGTTTGCATATTAGTATTGATCATCTTGAATATACTTGTGCTCATTAGTATTTCTCACCTTGAATGTTAACACTTATTAACTTTCTGCTTCCTTTTGGTGTGTTTCTTGGTTGTCTACTTGGAAAATTTATCAGAACCAATGGTGATATCTAGTGATTTATACTGCTTAGCGATTTTGTTGTACATTAAGTTGTTAGTTGTCAATGTTCAGTTTTATGAAGTTACTTTGTGAACGTGTTATATGGATTTCATGCAAAATTACACTTGCATGTCCTTACTAAACAAGTTAAGTTCAATTTGGATGATTCAATACCTTGAAAGAATTTGTAGTATGCAAGCTATCTATATTGTAAGGGAAACATTGTGAGTCAACCGGTCGACCCAACCTTCGGTTGGTCGCGTCCACACACGAGCGCACATCGACCCATTTTTGATGAGGACATCCCTACTAATGTTACACCCATACCCTCACCAACTACACATACTGGACCAGTTACTAGAGCACGTGCACGTCAACTAAATTATCAGGTACTTTCGTTTCTTGCGAATCCTTCTATTGTTCATGAACATATGATGCTGCCTAAATTAGATACTTTTGTTTTGGTTATGAATGAAGGACCTAGCATGGACAAGAAGGATGGTCATTGGAGCGGGATCAAGAATGGAGAAGAAGGTGCGCGCGGGGGAAAGTACAGTGGAGCTTCCAGTGGGGATTTTCGCACGTTGAAGCCACCATAAGGCATGCATGAAGGCTTGGACGGAATACACGAGATGCCACTTCATTATTTTCGTCCAAGAGCAATTATAGGTGCTGCGCCACCTTAATATTGGGCTGGGCCCATGTAATTTCGAAATACCACATTATAGGCAGTTTTTAGAGTCCGTATGTGTGGGGAAACCGAGTTAGGGTTGTTTTCGGACCCCACCTCCAAGGGGTCATGAAAATCCCCTCTGTTCCCCATATATACAGCCCTTAGGGCGTCGTTTAGACTTGGGTTTTAATTAGACATAAGTTAGCCATAGCCGCAACTTCGAGCTCTTCGTTTGTGTCATCCGACCAGGCCAAGACCTCATTGGAACCCCAACTTTCGTAATCATTCATCTTATATTCGCAATATCCAGATTGCAATTCTTAGTTCTTGCTTGTTCTTCGATTGCTTGCAGGAATTAGACCTTCGTGGTCAGGTTGATCGTGCATCCGCGGGATCAATAACCTCTCGGAGTTGGTTTAGCGATCGCTAAGGCGCAACGTCTTCGCACGTTCGTAGTCGGATTGTCAGAGTCATCTCCACCAAATCGATAGTTATCTCTCATCGAAACATCGGGACACCTTCGCCTCTATCAAGTGGTATCAGATTTCCAGGTTGCTCGGTGAGATTTACCAGTTTTCGTAGTCTAGATTGGTTCTGTTTTTCATACCTACAGTCCACGAAAAAGCCAACAAAAAAAATTAGGGTTAGATCATCACGTCCCAAAACAGTCCGAGCCTTTGTCCAGTTTTCTTTACAGTAGTTTGCATTGTTGAATTTGCGGTTGCATCGTCGTGTCGAGTTGCTGATCTTAGCGTCTAGTTCCCTTAGAGTTTCGAGTTCTGATCACAGTTTGCCACGTCGCCGCCGCACCAGTAGTCATCCTACCACGTTATGCCAATCCAAGTCAAGTTACACCACCACTTTCCGCCAAGCAGAGTCCATATACACCACCACAACCTACCGATCCGAGTGGAGTTCCATCACCTGTTCGGTTTGTGATCTCTCCGTAGCCAGATTAGTTTTGAGTTGATTAGAGTCGGATTTCACCAATCTTTTGTCGTACGTAGAAGAGGGTGATTTCCAAAAAAAAAAAAAAAAAAGAGAGAAAAAAAAATTCTGAGCAGTTTTTAGGCCAAAATTTTCAGGGGTAAAAAAATTTCGTTCCCATACGTTCCTTAGGTCCAGAAACTCGTTTTGAGACGTTCGCCACCATAGTGATTTTTTCGCACTTTTTCTGCCCCCGCAGTCCCGCATCGCCAAAAAAAAAAAGCAAAAAAAAAAAAAAAAAAAAAAGAGAGAGAAATTTTTTTTTTCAGAGTGTGCTTCACAGTTGTTACGTGCCGCGCCGTGCTTTCGTTGGTGTTTTAGGCTCGCGTCTCTAGTACGGTCTAGCCTAGGATCAGCACAGTACCGACGTTGAGTGTTTATTCAGCTTTGCATCTCTGTTTTGATTACTGTTGAGTTTTTCCTACCATACTTGTCAGCCTTCCTACAGCTCCACATATATTCTACATCGTGCGTTTTGACACCGCCTGGCCATCGCTCTACCACATCTCTGAGAGTTTTGACCCGTTGGTTGTACATCACCACCTGCTGCTAGGTAAGAATCGGTAAGAACGTAAGAAAAGCTTGACGGATTTGTGCTTTCCACCATCCCACATCCATCCCATTAGTAGCAGTAGGATCATATTCCGGTGTGTTTTCTATTTCTGCTAACCATGCCAGGATCACATGATGAAGTGGCGCGGGATGCACCCGATTGGGAGAACATGACAAACAAGGAGCTACATGATAAATTTGCACGTATGATGTCTCAACAGGTGCAGGACATCGAGACCAGATTTACAGAGGCGATTGATGGCGTGGAGAAGATGATCGACACCAAGCTCGACGCCAAGTTTACTGAGTTGATCGCACGCCTACCTTCAGCACAGCCACAGCCACCGCCACTACCACGTGCACGACGTATTCTGTTTCCGCGTGGACAAGCTGCTGGTATTGGTGCTCCTCCTGCTGCTGCAGTTGCTGCTACTGCTGCTGCTGCTGCTTCTGACGTCGGCCTGGACGACAACTACGAGGGTGATTACGAGGAGGAGGTGGAACAGGAAGCGGCCTATGAGCAGCCAGCTGGACGTCCACGTCCCAACATTCGCCACGGTCGACACCAACCACCCCCTCAGGTACGCGATGATGAACATGTGCCTAAACTTAAATTGAATCTTAAGCCGTTTGAGGGTAGATATATTCCTGATGCTTATCTTACTTGGGAGTTAGAAACTGAACAACGTTTTACATGTTTACAATATCCTGAGAATAGACGTGTTACGGCTGCTGTTTGTGAATTCACGGGCTTTGCATCTATTTGGTGGTCTGAACATTGTAGATTGCATGCTAATAATATTCCAACTACTTGGGCTGCTTTAAAAGATGCTATGCGTACTCGCTGGGTTCCCCCTTATTATCAACGTGAATTGTTACAAAAATTACAGCGTTTGAGACAAGGAAAAAATTCTATAGAGGAATATTATCAAGAATTACAAACTGGATTGATTAGATGTGGCCTAGTAGAGGATAATGAAGCTATGCTTGCACGTTTTATGGGTGGCTTAAACAGGGAGATACAAACTATTCTAGAATACAAGGACTTTGCTACTATCACTCGTTTGTTTCATCTTGCTTGTAAAGCTGAACGTGAAGTGCAGGATCGACAGGCCGCTACGAGACCTAACTTTTCTGCAGGACGACATACATCATGGACATCGCGTGGAGCTTCTACATCCACACGTCCTGCTGCTCCACCATCTACTTCAGCCGCTCATTCTTACAGGGAGCCACCAAAACAGCCAGCGCCACCATTCAAGGGTGCACAGAGTGGTCCAGCAGCGAGTTCTTCTTCATCCATGGCGTCCACAGGGCAAGCACGAGATCGTGATATTAAATGTCGCAGGTGCCAAGGTGGAGGTCACTTCGCAAAAGACTGTCCCTCCAAGCGTGTGATGACTATTACGGCGGATGGTGGGTATGAGTCAGCGAGTGACTATGATGAGGAGACTCGTTCTCATTGCTCGTGAGGAACAGGGTGCCCATGATGATGCTCATGATATAGAGTATATGACTCCTGATGATGCAGATAAATATGCTAGTTTGGTTGCTCAACGTGTATTAAGTGTGCAGGTAACGAAGGCCGAGCAAAACCAGAGGCATAATTTGTTCCACACAAAGGGAGTGGTGAAAGAACGTTCGGTTCGCATCATCATTGACGGAGGGAGTTGCAACAACTTGGCTAGCATGGAGTTGGTGGAGAAGCTATCTCTCACCACAAGACCACACCCCCATCCGTACTATATTCAGTGGTTTAACAATAGTGGTAAGATTAAGGTAACGCGTTCTGTTCGTGTGCACTTTAGCATTGCTGCATATGCTGATTATGTTGATTGTGATGTGGTACCCATGCAAGCATGCTCTCTTTTACTTGGTAGACCATGGCAATTTGATAGGAATGTCGTACACCATGGTAGGACAAATCAGTTTACTCTAGTTCATCAGGATAAAAATATTGCTTTACTTCCTATGTCTCCTGAACAAATTGTGAAAGATGATCTTGCTAGAGCTAGTAAAGCTAAACAGGAGAAAAATAAGAGTGAAAATGAGATAGCAGCTAAAGAATTTGAGCAACAACATAAGACTAATAGCAAATCTTCTTCTGTTGTTTCTAATGAAATTAAATTGACTAGTCCAACTTTGCTTGCTACTAAGGTTGATATTTCGGATTTGGATGTTAGTCAATATGTGTGCTATGCTTTTGTGTGCAAAGAAGCCTTGTTTTCATTTGAGGAATTGCCTCCTTCTTTGCCTCCTGTTGTCACTGACCTTTTGCAGGAGTTTATTGACGTCTTTCCACAAGACGTACCACCGGGATTACCACCTATTCGAGGGATTGAGCATCAGATTGACTTAATTCCCGGTGCTTCGCTGCCCAACCGTGCGCCATACCGTACCAATCCGGAGGAGACGAAGGAGATTCAGCGTCAAGTACAAGAGCTACTCGACAAAGGTTATATACGTGAATCCCTTAGTCCTTGTGCTGTTCCTGTTATATTAGTGCCTAAAAAGGATGGAACATGGCGTATGTGTGTTGATTGTCGAGCCATTAATAATATTACTATTCGTTATCGTCATCCTATTCCTAGGCTAGATGATATGCTTGATGAATTAAGTGGCTCTACCATGTTTTCCAAAGTTGATTTGCGTAGTGGATACCATCAAATTCGCATGAAATTAGGAGATGAATGGAAAACGGCTTTTAAAACTAAGTTTGGATTATATGAGTGGTTAGTCATGCCTTTTGGGTTAACTAATGCACCTAGCACTTTCATGAGATTAATGAACGAGGTTTTACGTGCTTTCATTGGACGATTTGTGGTAGTCTATTTTGATGATATACTGATTTATAGCAAATCTTTGGAGGAACATTTGGATCATTTACGTGCTGTTTTTATTGCTCTACGTAATGCACGTTTATTTGGTAACCTTGGGAAGTGCACCTTTTGCACCGACCGAGTATCGTTTCTTGGCTATGTTGTTACTCCACAGGGTATTGAAGTTGATAAAGCCAAGATCGAGGCGATTGAGAGTTGGCCGCAGCCCAAAACGGTCACACAAGTGAGGAGTTTTCTTGGCCTCGCTGGATTCTATAGGCGTTTTGTGAGAGATTTCAGCACCATTGCTGCCCCTCTCAATGAGCTTACACGCAAGGATGTGCCTTTTACTTGGGGTACCGCACAGGAAGAAGCTTTCACGGTATTGAAAGATAAGTTAACACATGCTCCTTTGCTCCAACTTCCTGATTTTAATAACACTTTTGAGCTTGAATGCGATGCTAGTGGGATTGGTTTGGGAGGTGTGTTATTACAAGATGCTAAACCTGTTGCATACTTTTCTGAAAAATTGAGTGGGCCTAGTCTGAACTATTCTACTTATGATAAGGAATTATATGCTCTTGTTCGGACATTAGAAACTTGGCAACATTATTTATGGCCCAAAGAATTTGTTATACATTCTGATCATGAATCTTTGAAACACATAAGAAGTCAAGCAAAACTTAATCGTAGACATGCTAAGTGGGTTGAATTTATTGAGACTTTCCCTTATGTCATTAAACACAAGAAGGGGAAAGATAATATTATTGCTGATGCTTTGTCTCGTCGTTATACTATGCTTTCACAACTTGACTTCAAGATATTCGGTTTAGAGACAATCAAAGAACAATATGCAAATGATGCGGAATTTAAAGATGTATTGCAGAATTGTAGAGAGGGTAGAACATGGAACAAGTTTGTGCTTAATGATGGATTTGTGTTCCGTTCTAACAAGCTATGCATTCCAGCTAGCTCTATTCGTCTTTTGTTGTTGCAGGAGGCGCATGGAGGAGGATTAATGGGACATTTTGGCGTGAAAAAGACGGAGGACGTACTTGCTACACATTTCTTTTGGCCAAAGATGAGACAGGATGTTGAGCGTTTTGTTGCTCGCTGCACTACATGTCAAAAAGCTAAGTCACGACTCAATCCTCATGGTTTATACATGCCTTTACCTGTACCTAGTGTTCCGTGGGAGGACATATCCATGGACTTTGTTTTAGGCTTGCCTCGAACAAAGAAGGGGAGGGATAGCATATTTGTTGTCGTGGATAGATTTTCTAAGATGGCACATTTTATACCATGTCATAAAAGCGATGATGCTGCTAATGTTGCTGATTTATTCTTTGGAGAGATTATTCGTTTACATGGTGTGCCCAATACTATTGTCTCGGATCGTGATACTAAGTTTCTTAGCCATTTTTGGAGATGCTTATGGGCTAAGTTGGGGACTAAACTACTTTTTAGTACTACATGTCATCCCCAAACTGATGGACAAACTGAAGTGGTCAATAGGACATTGTCTACTATGCTTAGGGCTGTTTTAAAAAGTAACTTGAAACTGTGGGAAGAATGTTTACCTCATATTGAATTTGCTTATAATCGTTCAGTGCATTCTACCACTAAAATGTGCCCTTTTGAGATTGTTTATGGTTTTTTACCTCGTGCACCTATTGATTTGCTGCCTCTTCCATCTTCGGAGAAGGTGAATTTTGATGCTAAGCAACGTGCTGAATTGATATTAAAAATGCATGAGTTAACTAAAGAAAACATTGAGCGCATGAATGCTAGATACAAGCTTGCTGGTGATAGGGGTCGAAAGCATGTTGTTTTTGAACCAGGAGATCTTGTTTGGTTACATCTACGAA
The DNA here is from genome assembly GCA_950022295.1 of Bromus sterilis. Classification (NCBI taxonomy): domain Eukaryota; kingdom Viridiplantae; phylum Streptophyta; class Magnoliopsida; order Poales; family Poaceae; genus Bromus; species Bromus sterilis. The sequence goes on along the minus strand of OX465600.1, from coordinate 172,368,478 downwards.
AAGATAGGTTTCCTGATTTGCGCAAGTCTAAGTTAATGCCACGAGCTGATGGTCCCTTTAAGGTTTTACAGAAAATTAATGATAATGCATATAAACTTGAGCTACCTGCAGATTTTGGGGTTAGTCCCACATTTAACATTGCAGATTTGAAACCTTATTTGGGAGAAGATGATGAGCTTCCGTCGAGGACGACTTCAATTCAAGAAGGGGAGGATGATGAGGACATCCCTACTAATGTTACACCCATACCCTCACCAACTACACATACTGGACCAGTTACTAGAGCACGTGCACGTCAACTAAATTATCAGGTACTTTCGTTTCTTGCGAATCCTTCTATTGTTCATGAACATATGATGCTGCCTAAATTAGATACTTTTGTTTTGGTTATGAATGAAGGACCTAGCATGGACAAGAAGGATGGTCATTGGAGCGGGATCAAGAATGGAGAAGAAGGTGCGCGCGGGGGAAAGTACAGTGGAGCTTCCAGTGGGGATTTTCGCACGTTGAAGCCACCATAAGGCATGCATGAAGGCTTGGACGGAATACACGAGATGCCACTTCATTATTTTCGTCCAAGAGCAATTATAGGTGCTGCGCCACCTTAATATTGGGTTGGGCCCATGTAATTTCGAAATACCACATTATAGGCAGTTTTTAGAGTCCGTATGTGTGGGGAAACCGAGTTAGGGTTGTTTTCGGACCCCACCTCCAAGGGGTCACGAAAATCCCCTCTGTTCCCCCATATATACAGCCCTTAGGGCGTCGTTTAGACTTGGGTTTTAATTAGACATAAGTTAGCCATAGCCGCAACTTCGAGCTCTTCGTTTGTGTCATCCGACCAGGCCAAGACCTCATTGGAACCCCAACTTTCGTAATCATTCATCTTATATTCGCAATATCCAGATTGCAATTCTTAGTTCTTGCTTGTTCTTCGATTGCTTGCAGGAATTAGACCTTCGTGGTCAGGTTGATCGTGCATCCGCGGGATCAATAACCTCTCGGAGTTGGTTTAGCGATCGCTAAGGCGCAACGTCTTCGCACGTTCGTAGTCGGATCGTCAGAGTCATCTCCACCAAATCAATAGTTATCTCTCATCGAAACATCGGGACACCTTCGCCTCTATCAATTTTGCTATAGCCAGTGTCAATGTTTTTGCTGCAATCGATGACGATGGGAGTTGTAAAACTTGTTTAGGAGAATTATGGTTAAGTAAATGAGTTCTTGATGACGCCGGTGTCATTGATTTTTTTACAATCATGACACAAAAATGCTACTACTTCTGATCCATACTACTTGTTTCTCAAACGAATATATCTAGATGTATTTGAGTGCTAAATACATCCATTTGAGAGCGTCGACACAAAAATACTACCTCCAATCCATATTAAATGTCGACCAAACGGATGTATTTAAATGTATGTAAGTACTAAATACATCCATTTGCGAGCGTCGACACAAAAATACTACCTCCAATCAATATTTTTTTATTTTTTTGAACAAGAAAATAAATTTATTCATTCAACTGCATTTTACAGAGAGGAGTGTGAACGGACTCACACTAGAGTTGGAGATGAAGAAAGGCATCTAATAGCTGGAGGTCTATTCTGAATTTTGAGAGCAAGTTTTGCTTGATGGTGTGCCTTTACATTTGAGAACCTGTAGACATGAGCTATCCTGCTTGTACGGAAAGTTGGAGATGCCTGAATAGCTGCAATGGTGGGCCTAATGGTCCAATGACCCAAGTCCTTGAAGATAGATGAAGTACGGGCCGCCGATGCCAAGACAGAGCAATCTGTTAGAAGGTTGCTTCCTGTATGTGAAGCACTTCAGCCAACATGGTAGCTAGTTGCAACCCAAAAGCTTCAGCCTGGAAAGGTGAAGAAACAGGTGGAGACAATGCAGAAACATGCAATTGTTGGCACTGTTGAATGCCTCCAGTATGGATGATGACTCCAATGCCTGCAGGTGATGTTTGGACATTTCCTTCATTTTTCCAGGTCGCATCACAGAATATTGCATTACCTGAAATCAACAAAGGATCTTGTTGGGGAACCAACAACTGGTTAGAAGAGCAAGTGATGTTTTGTTCTTGTAGAGTTACCATGTCTTCTAGCTTTGAGCCCTGCTGATTGCATTAGCGGCATGAAACACTTGTGAAGGTGTACAGAACTTTTGACTAAATAGGGCATCATTTCATGCTTTCCAAATACACCACAAGAAAGTGTATAAAATAGTGATGTTGATATGAGGATGAGCAGAAGAAAGCAAAGTCTGGATCACTTCCCAATAGGAAGCCTACACCCTGCAAGCCAAAGAAGCCGAGAACCTAAACGCAGTCGAATTCTACCAGGTACACGACGTAGAAATCAGCATCACGTTCTCCTAGAGTGATCACCCGCCTGTAATCCCAAGGCCAGGGAACGCGCCCCTGGTACTCGACGCCCAAATTGGAGGGTATGACATGGACAGAATCTTCATGGACGGAGGCAGCAGCATGAACGTAATCTTCGTCAGCACCTCGAGTTTGAAGTACTCGATTGGCAGTCGCAGTACCACGCCATATTGGGACGTCCAGCATTCGCACAATTCATGGCGATTCCGCATTACGCCTACCTCAAACTCAAGATGCCAGGATCCGTTGGCGTCATTACAGTCAACGGGAGCTTCACCAAATCAGACAAGTGCGATCGCGATTTCCATAAAGTCTCCGACAACTTCAGAGCCGAGCAAGAACTCACAGAAATAGACATGGCGACAGACAAAAGTATCTTCCCGCTAGCAAGCCGAAGCAAGACAAAAGAGTATGGACGGGACTTCAGGATCGACAGCGACACGATCACCCACCAGGTGCACCCGACGGACCCAGAAAAAATAGTCTGCGTGCTCGCCCACCTCCCGGAAGAGCAAGAGACTGCCCTCATCGCTTTCCTCCGCGAAGAATGGGAAATCTTTTCCTGGTGCCCAGCCGACATGCCAGGAGTACCGCGCGAGTTCGCGGAACACGCACCGCGCATCAAGACAAACACCAAGCCAGTGAAGCAGGCGCTACGAAGATTCTCAGATCCCAAGCGCAAAGCAATCGGAGAGGAGGTCAACCGATTACTCGATGCCCAATTCATCCGAGAGACGAAGGAAGCCACTTGGATCGCCAAACCTGTGCTGGTCCCCAAGAAAGACACAGACGTGCCGCGAATGCACGTCGACTACGGACCAGTCAACAATTACTTCCCCAAGGATCACTTTACCCTGCCAAGAATCAATCAAATAATCGACTCAACGGCAGGATGCGATCTATTATCGTTCTTCGGCGCCTACTCAGGACTTAATCAGGCCAGAATGGAGAAAAAAGACGAAGAGCACGCCTTGGCCCCCACCCCTCGGGGCACACCCTGCCGCCCCAAAATTCTCTTCGGTCTAAACAACGCAGGAACAACATACCAGCGAATGATGCAAGCTTTCATGAGAAACCAGACTGGTGGAAACATCCAGGCCCACATAGACGAGATCATCACCACAATCAAAGATCTCGGACCAGAAGCAGATACATAGGACGATAACACAGGTGAACCAGTGCAAGTGGCAGCCGCAAACCCAATCGTTAATGAAGAAGCCAACAATGCAGTCGAGGAGCCAGAGCCAGCCGCACCCGAAGACCCATCTTGGAGAGAGCCGCTCCTCAGATTCCTAATCGACGGCACCCTACCGCAGGACGTCGCAGAAGCCAGACGCGTCAGTCGGCGATCCAAAGCTTTCGCAGTAATCAATGTGCAACTCTACAAGCGCAGCATTTCCCAGGTCCTACAAAAATGCACAAACGAGGAAGACGGCTGTCGGGACCCGGGGTTAGCGTATGTAATTACGGTCACAATGCAATTACATGGAGAGCCGAGAGCCGTACCCACTTGTCTAAGCAGACAAGGCCAAGCACAGATCACTCTCGGTAAGCATCGAACGTGAAGGGCATCCCATCCAGGTCGGATGATCAACTGAGATGGGTCCTCATCGTCCTCTCACAAGTCTAATTGCTTATGGGTGGTGAATCCCATACTCATAGACAAGTCTCCTCAACCATGTTATCGATTGAATCATAACCCTTACATAGACTTACTCCAGCCCGATCACTTAGTCGGGATCTCGGGCGGGCTCAATCATACAACAAAGTGTGCCACGTGACAGAGTCACGAGCAATCGCATCGCGATGCCCCAAGCTGCGCACATCTAAGGGCCACTTGGTGTATAAAAGACCGCCGGAAAGAACACAACTAAGCTATCGAACCCCACACTAAGACATGCATGTTATAATCATACACGCAGCATACATGTCGAGTGTAAACAACAGGTAATCACAACATGAACTCTACAAACTCATAGTCTTTATAACTTCTGCTAAACAGAGCAGACATAGTAGTTGTATTACAAGCAGAGATCACATGTCTGTGATCCAACATTACATCAAACATCAACGGAAGCAAATTATGTCTTATTAAGACAAGTTTAACAAATGGCTTAAGAAGCCTGAAATAAAATACAACGACCCTCCAAAGGGCACAGGCTGTTGTCTGGAACTATACGACCTGGTCCACGTCGAGGTTGAGGTAGAGGCCACCATCAGGGTCAGTGGTCTCGTCTCTAAAACATAGAATAAGCAAACGTGAGTACAAAGTCGTACTCAGCAAGACTTACATAGGAACTATACTACTCATGCACATGTATCAAGGCAAAGGGAGGTGGGGTTTCACTTGCAGAAGTGCCAGCTTTGACTTGGCTAGTGCTGTACTACGAATACCAGAATGAGGTAAGGAGCGTACACGAGTCCAAGTAACAAGTCTCCAACCAATACACCACTATGGATACTTCCTCGACTTCCCACGAGGAAGCACGCCATAACACTCACGCTTATCTTGGTGAGTTTTAAGAGTAACCGTTCAAGTTGTCTATGATCAAGTAAAGGTCTCCAAGTAGTCCATAACCGCGGACACGGCTATTCGAATAGTTCATTAACCCTGCAGGGGTGTACTGCTACACACATGCCTCATCAGTTACCGCCTGGGGATGGACCCTTCAAGTGAGTACCGGCGAGGATGCTGCCACGACACTTCACTCACGGCACCATCTCTTGTCCTAGGGAGTCGCCTATTTGAGTTGGGACCACAATCGGAATCCGGCCAATTTTTTCGATGCGGACTCAAACTTTGTGTGACCGCCATCAAGCTCAACTCGATCATGATCACTTGATTCAACGTGCCCACAACCTACGCCAACTACTTACCTTGGTTCCACCTGCTTGAGATCGTAAAAGGGCGGACTACTTGCGACTCCTGGACAGGTCCGGGGTGAGGTACTAGGCCGAGAGGGGTCAGTGAGCCCAATGTGTGGTCGTACTCTTAGTCTTGGATAACAACACAAGAACTCGGGCTTCAGGCGATGTTCGATGAGACAACCCACTGTGTACTCCTACACAGCCTCTCATCGTGCACCTCTGTTTAGGGTAGATTCACCAACACATTACCGCCATCATTCACATGATCACTACCATCCCGACTCACAACAAAGTAGCCTCAGGTAACAACTCTAAGCAATGCAATAAGCTGTAACAGTTGCAGGGGCCACATGATATCAACCAACTCCTACATCTGCTAGGATTGTGGTTTTCTTACTACTGTGACAAAATGATAGGTCATGCAAAGGAATAGGTTCAACTAGCGGTAGAACGTATCATGGTGATATCATAAACATGCATTTGCGAGAATGAGAGGGAACTGGGATTTTATCGACATGATCAAAGAGGGGGTGCTTGCCTTGCTGACGATCACGATGTAACACTCTTCTGACGTGAGGTTGAACTCGTCTCCGAGATCAACTCTACCGAGAAGAAGCAATCACCGAAGCACTGAAAGTAAAGCACATTCAAGATAATACAATGCACAATCGATATGCAAAACATAGCATGGCAAGGTGCTGATGTGACCTATGTTTAAATTTATTCATGTTAATTGGAGTTGATTTGAAAAGTAAATTCAAATTCAAACTCCAAATGTTATTCAAATTTGGTCAACTTGCATTTGCTAATGTTTGCTCTTTTTATACCATGTGATCAAGTGGTTGAAAATCTTCTGAAGTACAAGTGATCATCTTTGCATTTCAATGGTTGAAGTTGGAATAATCAAAGTAATTTATTTGAATTAATACAAAAGAGCCAAATAGCAAAATGCTACTGATCCATTATTGTAAACATTTCAAACATGGTTGAAAGTTGGTTATTTGGATAGAGAATTTTCTCCTGATCATTTTTCATATATTATTTGTCCAAATTGGAGTTAATATGAATTTTCTATGAATTTCCAAAGTTTAGCTATTTTTCTGCAATTTCTGGATTTCTTTAATTCTTTTAAAATTGGTTTTCTGTTTATTGCGTCATTAAGACGTCATCATGACGTGGGGGGGGGGCTGACTGGTGGGCCACCCATGTCAGCCTCAGCGGGTTTAATCCCCTCTATGTTAGTTAAACAAAGGGGTTAGGGTGGCCTGGGGCCCACTGTCAGTGGCCCTGGGGGTAAGTAGCTTAAGCTAATTAAGGCCTTAATGGCCTGGGTCGCCGCCGGTGGACGGAGGCTCGCCGGAGCTGCACGGAAATGGGATTCCGGCCACGGGGAAGGGAAACGGAGGCACGGGTGCGTAGCTCTCGACCGTGCGCATCCAAGCAGGCCATCGGGGCGTCACGGGAAGCTCGCGGGGCACGGCTGCAACGAAGCTGCGGCGGCCGGAGCTTCTGTTAAAGGCGAGCACGGCGACGAGACTTTGAGGAGGAGCGTAGCTAGGGGGAAAAGGCCATGGAGCTCACCCGCACACGATGAGGGGCACTGCGGGGTCGAAGGAAGCTTGGAGGTGGCGAATTGGTCGCCGGATCTTGCTGTGGCCGGCGGCGATGCGTCGTCGCGGACGCCGACTCCGGTGCGCCTTGGGCCAAATTGGGGGCTCAAATCGACGCAAACCTCCACCGCGGATCCACTGGACAAGGTCGTGCGGCCCGTGGAGGCTGTTGGCCGTGACGGCGCGCGGGTTGTACTCCGGCGTGCTCTCGGGGCGGCTCGGGATTTGCCGCCGGAGAAGAAAGGGGAGACCAGAGAGAGGGCAAAGGAGTGCGGGGGGGTTTTCTGCTGCGTGGCGTGCGAGAGAGAGGCGAGGGGAGGCCTAGAAGGCTGGGGGCATCGCCGTGGCGTCCATGCCGTGGGCGCACAGCTCGAGCGTCCCTCCTCCTGGCAGATGAGGAAGACGACAGGGAGGGGTTGGGCTGGCCAGGTGGGCCGGCGCCTAGGCGGGAGGTAAGTCCTTTCTCTGTTCTTTTCTTATTTTTCTTTTCTGTTATTTGTTTTGCCCATTTAAAAAAAATACTAGGGCATTTTATAAAAACCCCCAAATAATTTTATAAACTCTAGGTGACTTTGTACTAGTCAACCCCAAGTTTTGGGAATTTTTGAAATTCAAATTATTTGAATCTCAATTCAAATAGGCAATTGATTTAATTTCCAAGCCACTATTTCGATTTTTGAAAAATCTATGAGCATGGGATTAATCCCAAATCACTTTTAAAATGATCACACTCATTTTTAGGATTTTTCAACACATCCAAAAGAATTTTTGAAAAAGATTTATTTCTGGCCTTTTTTTAAATGACTTGGGGCTTTCTTTTCCCCATTTCCTTTTTCTTTTGCAATTTTTTTTAAGATGCAAAAATTCAACTAGGCTTAAGCACAAACCTAGGTCAGGGTCTTGACAACTCGCCCCCACTCAAAAGAATCTCGTCCCGAGATTCAGAAGTCGTCGGGAAGAGGGTGGGGTACTCAGCTCGTAGACGATCCTCTCGTTCCCAGGTGGCTTCTTCCTCTGAATGATGTGACCACTGCACTTTGAGGAATCTGATATTCTGACGTCTGGTGCTGTGCTCGGCTTCATAAAGAATACGAACAGGGTAATCTCGATATGAAAGATTATCTTGGAGATCAAGCGTTTCGTGGTCTACTTCGCGGATGGGGTCCTTGAAGCAACGCCTGAGTTGAGAGACGTGGAAGACATCATGAACCTGGGAGAGGTGAGAGGGTAGTTCCAATAGGTAGGCAACTTCTCCACGTTTAGCAAGAATGCGAAAGGGACCGATATAACGTGGGGCCAACTTGCCTTTGATACCGAAGCGATGGGTACCCTTCAGAGGAGTAACCCGAAGGTAAGCCTTATCATCCAGATTATAGCTTTCTTCCCTATGATGACGATCATAATAGCTTTTCTGACGAGACTGGGCTGTCTTCAATTTCTCACGAACAATGCGAACCTGCTCTTCTGCATCCTGAATCAAATCCGGTCCAAAGAATTGTCTTTCACCGGTTTCTGACCAGTTTAGGGGTGTTCGACATTTCCGTCCATAGAGAAATTCAAAAGGAGCCATGCCCAAACTAGATTGGAAGCTATTGTTATACGCAAATTCGGCAAAAGGAAGAGAATTCTCCCATTTCTTTCCGAAAGAGATAACACAAGCTCTGAGCATGTCTTCGAGAATTTGATTGACCCTTTCTACTTGACCACTCGACTGCGGTTGATAAGCGGTGCTAAAGGAGAGGTGGGTTCCCATAGCATTCTGGAAACTTTCCCAAAATAGAGAAGTGAAAAGACTACCACGGTCTGAATTGATTTCCAAAGGAACACCGTGAAGTGACACGATTCGGGAGACATACAAGTCCGCTAACTGACTAGCAGTTATAGACTCGCGAATAGGAAGGAAGTGAGCAACTTTTGAAAGTCGATCAATGACAACGAAGATGGCATCATTTCCTTTCTGGGTTTTTGGGAAGCCGGTGATGAAGTCCATGTTGACTTTATCCCATTTCCACTCGGGGATAGGCAAAGGTCTAAGAGTACCAGCAGGTCTTTGATGTTCTGCCTTAACGCGACGACAAACATCACATTCAGCAATGAACTGAGAAATTTCTCTTTTCATCCTAGTCCACCAAAATCTCTGGCGTAGATCTCGGTACATTTTTGTGCTACCGGGATGAATCGAGAGGGGTGTGTCATGGGCTTCTTTGAGGATGAGTTGCCTTAGTTCCCTATTCTTAGGTACTACCAAACGATTTTCAAAGAATACCGTTCCCTTACTATCTGTGGAGAAACATTTAGCAACTCCGCTAGCAATGTTCTCCTTGATCCGGCGAACACCTCGTGCACGCCTTTGGGAAACTATGATCTGATCCTCAATGGTTGGTTTCGCCACCAAGTTGAAAAGAGATCCACGAGGAACAATCTTGAGGTTGAGCTTTCGAAATTCCTCATGAAGAAGTGGTTGATATTGTTGTAACATGAGGTTGTTATAATACGACTTACGACTTAGTACATCAGCCATGACATTGGCTTTGCCTGGGGTGTAAGAAATTCCTAAGTCATAATCTTTTATCAACTCAATCCAGCGTCTTTGCCTGAGATTAAGATCTGGCTGGGTGAAAATGTATTTGAGGCTTTGGTGGTCGGAATAGATCTCACAATGATTACCAAGGAGGTAATGTCGCCAAGTTGTCAGGGCATGAACTACGGCAGCGAGTTCAAGATCATGGGTAGGATAGTTCTCTTCATGTGGACGCAACTGGCGTGAAGCATAAGCTACCACATGTCTATCTTGCATAAGTATGCATCCTAACCCTTGCCATGAAGCATCACAATAGATCTCGAAATACTTTTTGGTGTCTGGAGGCGCAAGTACGGGTGCAGAAGTCAATCTTCTTTTTAGCTCTTGAAAGATTTCCTCGCACTTGGGGGTCCATTCAAATTTCTTATCTTTCTTGAGGAGTTCAGTAAGAGGCTTTGCAACTTTAGAAAAGTTCTCGATGAAGCGGCGACAATAGCTTGCTAAGCCAAGAAAACTCATAACTTGCTTAACTGATTCAGGTGGAGTCTACTCAAGGACGGCCTGAACTCTCTCGGGATTGACAGCAATGCCTTTGGCAGAAATAACGTGGCCTAAATAGCTCACTTCTGGTAGCCAAAATCTTGGAGAACTTAGCATACAGGTGATGCTCTCTAAGTTTCATCAATACCAGCCTAAGATGTTCTGCGTGATCTTCCTCGTTCTTCGAGTAGATGAGAATGTCATCAAGATAAACTACAACAAATTTATCTAGGTACTCCAGGAAGATCGAATTCATCAAGCGCGAGAATGTGGCGGGGGCATTGGTTAAACCGAAGGACATAACGGTGTACTCATAAAGACCATAACGAGTAGTGAAAGCCGTTTTGGGAATGTCCTCGTTTCTGATTTTGATTTGATGATAACCTAATCTCAAATCCATCTTGGAGAAGACAGAGGATCCAGCAAGTTGACCATAAAGATCATTGATCCTGGGCAGTGGGTACTTGTTCTTTATCGTCGCTAGATTTAGCGGGCGATAGTCTACGCACATCCTTTCTGTTCCATCTTTCTTCGTTACGAACAGAACGGGGCAACCCCATGGCGATGAGCTAGGGCGGATGAAGCCTTTTGCCAACGAAGCTTCAAGTTGGAATTTGAGCTCAGCTAACTCACGTGGGGCCATTCTATATGGGCGTCTGGATATTGGGGCGGTTCCTGGAATAAGATCTACCACAAACTCTACAGATCTGTCAGGTGGTATGCCTGGCAGCTCTTCTGGAAAGACATCCGGGAAGTCACGAACCACCGGAATATCTTCAAGGTCTGGAAGAGGAAGCACATTCAAAGAATGCACCTGGGTTTTAGAGCTTGGTGAGGTGGACTTGATTGTCTGGCCTGATAGATGGGTTAGTTTCACTGACTTGGCTTTACAATCAAGGACAGTATTCTGTCTTGATAACCAATCCATACCTAAGATCACATCAATGTCTGAAGACTTGAGGGCTATAAGTGAGGCAAGGAATACTAAACCCTCAATTGCAATTTCATTCTCATGACTCACCATGGTGGTGTGCCATCTGGATCCAGGGGCTTGCACAACTAAGGGGGTGGATAACATCGAAAAAGAGATGTCATGTGATAGTGCAAAATCCTGGGATATGAATGAGTGAGATGCTCCTGGGTCAAAAAGAACCAAAGCTGGGGTGGAATTGACCGGAAGGGTTCCGAGTACAACATCGGTTGACTTCTAGGAATCTAGAATGGATACATGATTCACATAACCATATTCATAGGCAGGAGGCTTGACATTGGAAGTTTTGGGTGGTGGCTTGCCACGACGAAAAGCTTGCTTTGGATTAGGTGTGGTGGCTACATGATTTTGAGGACACTCTCGAACATTGTGGCCTGATTGTCCACATTGGAATCAAACACCACGTGGAATGAAAGGAACTTGAGCACTTGATTGTCCAACAAAATTCCAAGGAGGAAGATTGGGTTGAGGTGGACGATATATGGTGGTTGGTGGTCTAGAAGCACTTACAGCACGACTGACGTCATTGAAGGGAATCCATACACAGCGTTTCCGAGAAACTGGGCCAGAAGATTGTGCAGACTCACGATCACGCTTGCGAGACTCTTCATACGACTCATTTCCATACTCGGCCTTGAAGGATTTGTCGACCAAGTCCCTGAAGTTGACGAACTCGTGAAGATTCAGGTCATGACGAAGGACGGGGCTAAGTCCCTTGCGGAACCTTGCTTGTTTCTTGGCATCGGTGGATACTTCTTCTTGTGCATAACGTGCTAGAAGAGTGAACTCAGTCCGATACTCATGAACAGTCATCTTTCCTTGGGTCAGATTGCAAAATTCTTCTCTCTTGCGCTCCATCAGCTGATCCGGAATATGATATCCTCGGAAGTCATCACAGAACTCTTGCCAAGTCACCACGTGACCTACTGGTTTTACTGCTACGAAGTTCTCCCACCATTGAAGAGCAGCACCTTCCAGAAAGTATGCCGCGAATAGCACACGATCACTTGGAGCAACATGGGTTGTCTCTAGCTTACGCTCGAGTGAACGAAGCCAATCATCGGCATCAAGGGGCTCAGAAGAACATCGGAATACTGGCGGGTTGAGGAGAATGAAGTCCTGGATGGTAACAACACTATGATGCTGACGAGAAGTGTTCTGCTCAATACGCTTGAGAAGACGTGTCTGATCACGACGATTCTGCTCAGCCTCCAACATGATTTCTGCCATTGAGGTTGGTGGTGGAGGTTCTTCACCGTCTATGTTACCGGAACTGGGATCAACACCTTGATTTTCACCTGACATTTTGTGTGATAAGAATCAACAATCAGAATAGGATTTAGGACACAATTCTATGCTAAGATAGAAGACTATAATGCAACAGCATCGAAGTCACAAACGGACAGCATAACGGCTGTACCGGGATGGAAATTGAGACAACCTACAGAATAACAGACATCACTTCCACAGAAACATTATGGAATGATGGCTCAGAAAGACCACAACACTCCTACAGCTACAAAGAAGCAATCAACGAGATGTCCTAGTAAAGACATAGGTGAGCCTAGTCCTATTTTCCCATAGAATAAGATGAGGTTGACTCAGAACTCGGATCGATGAGGATAAGGAGAAAAAAGAAGTCTTATGTTGTTCCCTTATACCCAAAGTAGCTATATAACTATAGAATGCTAGACTCGACACCGGTCAAGGTTTTGATAATCCTACAGGCAGTCCTTCTCTGATACCAAGTCTTTCCGGACCCAGGGTTAGCGTATGTAATTACGGTCACAATGCAATCACATGGAGAGCCGAGAGCCGTACCCACTTGTCTAAGCAGACAAGGCCAAGCACAGATCACTCTCGGTAAGCATCGAACATGAGGGGCATCCCATCCAGGCCGGATGATCAACTGAGATGGGTCCTCATCGTCCTCTCACAAGTCTAAGTCGCCTCGACCATGTTATCGATTGAATCATAACCCTTACATAGACTTACTCCAGCCCGATCACTTAGTCGGGATCTCGGGCGGGCTCAATCATACAACAAAGTGTGCCACGTGACAGAGTCACGAGCAATCGCATCGCGATGCCCCAAGCTGCGCACATCTAAGGGCCACTTGGTGTGTAAAAGACCGCCGGCAAGAACACAACTAAGCTATCGAACCCCACACTAAGACATGCATGTTATAATCATACACGCAGCATACATGTCCAGTGTAAACAACAGGTAATCACAACATGAACTCTACAAACTCATAGTCTTTATAACTTCTGCTAAACAGAGCAGACATAGTAGTATTATTACAAGCAGAGATCACATGTTTGTGATCCAACATTACATCAAACATCAACGAAAGAAAATTATGTCTTAGTAAAGACAAGTTTAACAAATGGCTTAAGAAGCCTGAAATAAAATACAACGACCCTCCAAAGGGCACAGGCTGCTGTCTGGAACTATACGACCTGGTCCACGTCGAGCTTGAGGTAGAGGCCACCATCATGGTCAGTGGTCTCGTCTCTAAAACATAGAATAAGCAAACGTGAGTACAAAGTCGTACTCAGCAAGACTTACATATGAACTATACTACTCACGCACATGTATCAAGGCAAAGGGAGGTGGGGTTTCACTTGCAGAAGTGCCAGCTTTGACTTGGCTAGTCCTGTACTACGAATACCAGAATGAGGTAAGGAGCGTACACGAGTCCAAGTAACAAGTCTCCAACCAATACACCACTATGGATACTTCCTCGACTTCCCACGAGGAAGCACGCCATAACACTCACGCTTATCTTGGTGAGTTTTAAGAGTAACCGTTCAAGTTGTCTATGATCAAGTAAAGGTCTCCAAGTAGTCCATAACCGCGGACACGGCTATTCGAATAGTTCATTAACCCTGCAGGGGTGTACTGCTACACACACGCCTCATCAGTTACCGCCTGGGGATGGACCCTTCAAGTGAGTACCGGCGAGGATGCTGCCACGACACTTCACTCACGGCACCATCTCTTGTCCTAGGGAGTCGCCTATTTGAGTTGGGACCACAATCGGAATCCGGCCGATTTTTCCGATGCGGACTCAAACGTTGTGTGACCGCCATCAAGCTCAACTCGATCATGATCACTTGATTCAACGTGCCGAAAACCTACGCCAACTACTTACCTTGGTTCCACCTGCTTGAGATCGTAAAAGGGCGAACTACTTGCGACTCCTGGACAGGTCCGGGGTGAGGTACTAGGCCGAGAGGGGTCAGTGAGCCCAATGTGTGGTCGTACTCTTAGTCTTGGATAACAACACAAGAACTCGGGCTTAAGGCGATGTTCGATGAGACAACCCACTGTGTACTCCTACACAGCGTCTCATCGTTCACCTTTGTTTAGGGTAGATTCACCAACACATTACCGCCATCATTTACATGATCACTACCATCCCGACTCACAACAAAGTAGCCTCAGGTAACAACTCTAAGCAATGCAATAAGATGTAACAGTTGCAGGGGCCACATGATATCAACCAACTCCTACATCTGCTAGGATTGTGGTTTTCTTACTACTGTGACAAAATGATAGGTCATGCAAAGGAATAGGTTCAACTAGCGGTAGAACGTATCATGGTGATATCCTAAACATGCATTTGCGAGAATGAGAGGGAACTGGGATTTTATCGACATGATCAAAGAGGGGGTGCTTGCCTTGCTGACGATCACGACGTAACACTCTTCTGACGTGAGGTTGAACTCGTCTCCGAGATCAACTCTACCGAGAAGAAGCAATCACCGAAGCACTGAAAGTAAAGCACATTCAAGATAATACAATGCACAATCGATATGCAAAACATAGCATGGCAAGGTGCTGATGTGACCTATGTTTAAATTTCAACATGTTAATTGGAGTTGATTTGAAAAGTAAATTCAAATTCAAACTCCAAATGTTATTCAAATTTGGTCAACTTGCATTTGCTAATGTTTGCTCTTTTTATACCATGTGATCAAGTTTGTGAAAATCTTCTAAAGTACAAGTGATCATCTTTGCATTTCAATGGTTGAAGTTGGAATGATCAAAGTAATTTATTTGATTTAATACAAAAGAGCCAAGTAGAAAAATGCTACTGATCCATTATTGTAAACATTTCAAACATGGTTGAAAGTTGGTTATTTGGATAGAGAATTTTCTCCTGATCATTTTTCATATATTATTTGTCCAAATTGGAGTTAATATGAATTTTCTATGAATTTCCAAAGTTTAGCTATTTTTCTGCAATCCAAATTGGAGTAAAGCACTCAGGGGATCAAGTGCAAAACTCCCCCTGAGAGACGCTATCGTCGCTCATGCGATCTTCACTCAAAGCACTCGGGGGCTCGAGCACCATATCCCCCCGAGAGACGCCGCAACCCGAAACCTAAAGGGTCCAAGCAAAAACCCCGGAAAGGCGTCACCCGCCGGAAACTGTCCGGAATCAAAAGGAAGACACGGCTACAACCAGATGGAACACAAAGTACTCTGGAGGAAATATGGATGGAGCGCAGGACGCAGACAATCCTTTAGTCTTCACCTGATCGCCAACGATCACCTAAAGACTCGGGGGGCTACTCCCATCGGGAGCGCTGTCGCGCACCCGATAAAAGACAGAAATAAACGGAAGAACAACAATGGGAACAAATCTCAGCCTACGTTCGACTCTCCGACTCAAACGTAGCCTCGGGGGCTACACCCATCGGGAGCGCTGTCGCGCACCCGATAGAACCCACAGTGCAAAGATTGGATGGACTCGAAGACATCTCTCGTTTGCAAAGGACTCGATGACAGCTGTCAGTTGCAAAGGACCCGAAGACAGATTCCATTACAAAGACTCAAGAACAGTTCCATTACAAGGACTCGAAGATCATTCTCAGTACAAAAAAGACTCAAAGTACATTGGATAGAAGGCAGCTCTGATTCCTCGAAAGCAATCCTCATTACATGGAGAACTAACCTAGTTACAAAAGACACAAGCAGCCGATAAGCCTACAGCATAAATCACCCAAGGAATTATGACTTCTACATGTGTGCCCATGCTGGAATGATTGGCACTAAGACAACGAGCATCATCACAAACAAACGAGGAGTCGAAGCAGCCAGCTCATGATGTCAATGACATAACAAAAGGTGAAGCTCGACTTATTTGCGGAGCACCGAAGATGATGCTCCACCAGCTTCTTCTCCTGCTCCACCAGCTTCTCCAGCTCCACCCGAGTGGCCGGCGAAGATGACGCCGCTGCCTCCAGTTCTACAAGGTCGCTTGGCGCGCCCGCTTGATCGGTGGCTTGGCGTCGGGGTCCTCTTCAGAGCCGGAGGAGGAAGCAGTTGAAGACGGCTCAACATCAGCACCCGAAGAGTTACCGGAGGAGGAAGCAGTTGAAGACGCAGGCGAAGAACTCCTCGACCTGTCAGAACCATCGTTGCTTGTCTCCGGCAAGTACGGATCCATACGGTTGCTGCTCGGGTCAAAGGCGTTGATGATAAGAGTGTCTTCACCATCAAAATAGCAACAAAGAGTGTCACCATCACGCAAGTTCAAGCGTCGAGCAAACGATTTCTAGCCAAAGCCAAGAAAAATCAAGCAGGAACTATCGATCTCCAACTTAACATAAGAAGGAGATCGAGCGCACCCCTGAAGACGAAGCAGCAAGCCATCAAGAATGCGCTCAGAAAAAAGGGCAGAAAATGCAGAAGGAAGCAGAATACGAGCGGCATTCCGGCCACGAACGCGCAGGAGGAAATCATAGCGCCAGAAACCCTCTTCCGAGGAAGAGGAGGAAGGCGTCGATGGTGCACCACGACGGCCACCGCGAGAAGAGCGCGGAGTACAACCACCGCGACCACGGCGAACCCGGCCGCGGCTAGTCACACCTATACCTCGTTTTTGCCCCATGAGGAGATGAAGAAGAGGAGAAAGAGGAGCAGAGGACGAACACTACTGCCAGATGAAGAAACGGGGTATATTTATAGCACAACCCCAAGGGCACGCAGAAGCCCAGACAACGACAACAATTAAATCAAAGAACAAGCGCGCCGGGCGATTCGAATTCCGAGACAAAGATGCCTTCACACGAGAGGCACAGTACGCTGGACGCGTCAAATCTCACGCGTCTTCAATGCGCGCATCGGTAACTCAATAGGCGGCTGCATCACGCCACTAAAAGCCATCATTATGACCAGTCATGAAGACATGACGGTTAGCAGACAGAGCATATTTGACGGTCCTCCAGCAAGGAGATAGTTATCCTCACCAACAAGAGGTAAATCAAAGGGGCAGCGAACAGAAAATACAGCCTGCAAGGACCGCTTTTACATGGTTTAAATACATTTTTCAAATATATCTAACTCCCTTAGGGAGCGTATCCACCCATGAGAGATTCGGGTGCTCCCTCACCCATAAGTAAAAACGTGCTCGAGTGATTACTCGCACCCATGAGAGTATCGGGTGCTCCCTCACCTAGAAGTAAAAACGTGCTCGAGTAATTACTCGCACCCATGAGAGTTTCGGGTGCTCCCTCACCATGACAGAAGATAAGCAGACCTGCACTCGCCAGATCGAGTGGTCCCAGAGTATCGGCTTCTCCCTCCCCCCGAGAACAAAAGCGATACTCGAGTGATTAATCGCAAAACTCTATGTACCTGAGAACTCGACGACCTCCCGAGCAAGTACTCCTCTACATTACTCCTCGCCCGAGCACTCGGCACAGCTCCGCGAGTGACCGCTAAAACAGCTCACTTGATTGTTTATTCCAAGTGGGTGCATTATCTACTAGGCTCCGCGCCTCAATAAAAATACATATTCCTAGAACACGATACATTGTGCCCAGATGCCACGCAAGCTTAGCGTGTAGGTAAGAACCCGCTGCGCAGATCGGCCGGGCTGGGACTTGCCGCAGAGCGATTTCACTCCCAACCTTTTCCATGCGCTTGCATGATAGAAAAAGACGGGCGGACGTGCCTAGGCTATGAAATTTACTAGCGGCAATTGATCACTGTAAGACCTGCAGCGGCATGACTTTTGCTAGACACCAGTGTTCCAAGCTCATGTCGAGGGACGTGGGTTTGATTGGGCAACTTCGGTTTTTGCAACTAGTGCAATTCACCAAGGCTCGACCAGTCGACTCCTTGGGACCTTTTCAGCTTAGCATCCCTCGAAACAGGTTTTTTCATGGCCCCAGACTGCCAGCGACCCGCGGTTGAACTGTGCATACATAAAAACGATGCAAGTATGGACTCGAGTCCCTACGCGACTCTTCGAGCCCCCCAGGCTGATAGAGGCGAAGGTGTCCCGATGTTTCGATGAGAGATAACTATCGATTTGGTGGAGACGACTCTGACGATCCGACTACGAACGTGCGAAGACGTTGCGCCTTAGCGATCGCTAAACCAACTCCGAGAGGTTATTGATCCCGCGGATGCACGATCAACCTGACCACGAAGGTCTAATTCCTGCAAGCAATCGAAGAACAAGCAAGAACTAAGAATTGCAATATGGATATTGCGAATATAAGATGAATGATTACGAAAGTTGGGGTTCCAATGAGGTCTTGGCCTGGTCGGATGACACAAACGAAGAGCTCGAAGTTGCGGCTATGGCTAACTTAAATCTAATTAAAACCCAAGTCTAAACGACGCCCTAAGGGCTGTATATATGGGGGAACAGAGGGGATTTTCGTGACCCCTTGGAGGTGGGGTCCGAAAACAACCCTAACTCGGTTTCCCCACACATACGGACTGTAAAAACTGCCTATAATGTGGTATTTCGAAATTACATGGGCCCAGCCCAATATTAAGGTGACGCAGCACCTATAATTGCTCTTGGCCGAAAATAATGAAGTGGCATCTCGTGTATTCCGTCCAAGCCTTCATGCATGCCTTATGGTGGCTTCAACGTGCGAAAATCCCCACTGGAAGCTCCACTGTACTTTCCCCCGCGCGCACCTTCTTCTCCATTCTTGATCCCGCTCCAATGACCATCCTTCTTGTCCTTGCTAGGTCCTTCATTCATAACCAAAACAAAAGTATCTAATTTAGGCAGCATCATATGTTCATGAACAATAGAAGGATTCGCAAGAAACGAAAGTACCTGATAATTTAGTTGACGTGCACGTGCTCTAGTAACTGGTCCAGTATGTGTAGTTGGTGAGGGTATGGGTGTAACATTAGTAGGGATGTCCTCATCATCCTCCCCTTCTTGAATTGAAGTCGTCCTCGACGGAAACTCATCATCTTCTCCCAAATAAGGTTTCAAATCTGCAATGTTAAATGTGGGACTAACCCCAAAATCTGCAGGTAGCTCAAGTTTATATGCATTATCATTAATTTTCTGTAAAACCTTAAAGGGACCATCAGCTCGTGGCATTAACTTAGACTTGCGCAAATCAGGAAACCTATCTTTTCGTAGATGTAACCAAACAAGATCTCCTGGTTCAAAAACAACATGCTTTCGACCCCTATCACCAGCAAGCTTGTATCTAGCATTCATGCGCTCAATGTTTTCTTTAGTTAACTCATGCATTTTTAATATCAATTCAGCACGTTGCTTAGCATCAAAATTCACCTTCTCCGAAGATGGAAGAGGCAGCAAATCAATAGGTGCACGAGGTAAAAAACCATAAACAATCTCAAAAGGGCACATTTTAGTGGTAGAATGCACTGAACGATTATAAGCAAATTCAATATGAGGTAAACATTCTTCCCACAGTTTCAAGTTACTTTTTAAAACAGCCCTAAGCATAGTAGACAATGTCCTATTGACCACTTCAGTTTGTCCATCAGTTTGGGGATGACATGTAGTACTAAAGAGTAGTTTAGTCCCCAACTTAGCCCATAAGCATCTCCAAAAATGGCTAAGAAACTTAGTATCACGATCCGAGACAATAGTATTGGGCACACCATGTAAACGAATAATCTCTCCAAAGAATAAATCAGCAACATTAGCAGCATCATCGCTTTTATGACATGGTATAAAATGTGCCATCTTAGAAAATCTATCCACGACAACAAATATGCTATCCCTCCCCTTCTTTGTTCGAGGCAAGCCTAAAACAAAGTCCATGGATATGTCCTCCCACGGAACACTAGGTACAGGTAAAGGCATGTATAAACCATGAGGATTGAGTCGTGACTTAGCTTTTTGACATGTAGTGCAGCGAGCAACAAAACGCTCAACATCCCGTCTCATCTTTGGCCAAAAGAAATGTGTAGCAAGTACGTCCTCCGTCTTTTTCACGCCAAAATGTCCCATTAATCCTCCTCCATGCGCCTCCTGCAACAACAAAAGACGAATAGAGCTAGCTGGAATGCATAGCTTGTTAGAACGGAACACAAATCCATCATTAAGCACAAACTTGTTCCATGTTCTACCCTCTCTACAATTCTGCAATACATCTTTAAATTCCGCATCATTTGCATATTGTTCTTTGATTGTCTCTAAACCGAATATCTTGAAGTCAAGTTGTGAAAGCATAGTATAACGACGAGACAAAGCATCAGCAATAATATTATCTTTCCCCTTCTTGTGTTTAATGACATAAGGGAAAGTCTCAATAAATTCAACCCACTTAGCATGTCTACGATTAAGTTTTGCTTGACTTCTTATGTGTTTCAAAGATTCATGATCAGAATGTATAACAAATTCTTTGGGCCATAAATAATGTTGCCAAGTTTCTAATGTCCGAACAAGAGCATATAATTCCTTATCATAAGTAGAATAGTTCAGACTAGGCCCACTCAATTTTTCAGAAAAGTATGCAACAGGTTTAGCATCTTGTAATAACACACCTCCCAAACCAATCCCACTAGCATCGCATTCAAGCTCAAAAGTCTTATTAAAATCAGGAAGTTGGAGCAAAGGAGCATGTGTTAACTTATCTTTCAATACCGTGAAAGCTTCTTCCTGTGCAGTACCCCAAGTAAAAGGCACATCCTTGCGTGTAAGCTCATTGAGAGGGGCAGCAATGGTGCTGAAATCTCTCACAAAACGCCTATAGAATCCAGCGAGGCCAAGAAAACTCCTCACTTGTGTGACCGTTTTGGGCTGCGGCCAACTCTCAATCGCCTCGATCTTGGCTTTATCAACTTCAATACCCTGTGGAGTAACAACATAGCCAAGAAACGATACTCGGTCGGTGCAAAAGGTGCACTTCCCAAGGTTACCAAATAAACGTGCATTACGTAGAGCAATAAAAACAGCACGTAAATGATCCAAATGTTCCTCCAAAGATTTGCTATAAATCAGTATATCATCAAAATAGACTACCACAAATCGTCCAATGAAAGCACGTAAAACCTCGTTCATTAATCTCATGAAAGTGCTAGGTGCATTAGTTAACCCAAAAGGCATGACTAACCACTCATATAATCCAAACTTAGTTTTAAAAGCCGTTTTCCATTCATCTCCTAATTTCATGCGAATTTGATGGTATCCACTACGCAAATCAACTTTGGAAAACATGGTAGAGCCACTTAATTCATCAAGCATATCATCTAACCTAGGAATAGGATGACGATAACGAATAGTAATATTATTAATGGCTCGACAATCAACACACATACGCCATGTTCCATCCTTTTTAGGCACTAATATAACAGGAACAGCACAAGGACTAAGGGACTCACGTATGTAACCTTTGTCGAGTAGCTCTTGTACTTGACGCTGAATCTCCTTCGTCTCCTCCGGATTGGTACGGTATGGCGCACGGTTGGGCAACGAAGCACCGGGAATTAAGTCAATCTGATGCTCAATCCCTCGAATAGGTGGTAATCCCGGTGGTACGTCTTGTGGAAAGACGTCAATAAACTCCTGCAAAAGGTCAGTGACAACAGGAGGCAAAGAAGGAGGCAATTCCTCAAATGAAAACAAAGCTTCTTTGCACACAAAAGCATAGCACACATATTGACTAACATCCAAATCTGAAATATCAACCTTAGTAGCAAGCAAAGTTGGACTAGTCAATTTAATTTCATTAGAAACAGCAGAAGAAGATTTGCTATTAGTCTTATGTTGTTGCTCAAATTCTTTGGCTGCTATCTCATTCTCACTCTTATTTTTCTCCTGTTTTGCTTTACTAGCTCTAGCAAGATCATCTTTCACAATTTGTTCAGGAGACATAGGAAGTAAAGCAATATTTTTATCCTGATGAACTAGAGTAAACTGATTTGTCCTACCATGGTGTACAACATTCCTATCAAATTGCCATGGTCTACCAAGTAAAAGAGAGCATGCTTGCATGGGTACCACATCACAATCAACATAATCAGCATATGCAGCAATGCTAAAGTGCACACGAACAGAACGCGTTACCTTAATCTTACCACTATTGTTAAACCACTGAATATAGTACGGATGGGGGTGTGGTCTTGTGGTGAGAGATAGCTTCTCCACCAACTCCATGCTAGCCAAGTTGTTGCAACTCCCTCCGTCAATGATGATGCGAACCGAACGTTCTTTCACCACTCCCTTTGTGTGGAACAAATTATGCCTCTGGTTTTGCTCGGCCTTTGTTACCTGCACACTTAATACACGTTGAGCAACCAAACTAGCATATTTATCTGCATCATCAGGAGTCATATACTCTATATCATGAGCATCATCATGGGCACCCTGTTCCTCATGAGCAATGAGAACTAGAGTCTCCTCATCATAGTCACTCGCTGACTCATACCCACCATCCGCCGTAATAGTCATCACACGCTTGGAGGGACAGTCTTTTGCGAAGTGACCTCCACCTTGGCACCTGCGACATTTA
Source organism: Bromus sterilis (assembly GCA_950022295.1). NCBI lineage: Eukaryota > Viridiplantae > Streptophyta > Magnoliopsida > Poales > Poaceae > Bromus > Bromus sterilis. The sequence continues at coordinate 172,345,791 of OX465600.1, read as the reverse complement.
ATATCACGATCTCGTGCTTGCCCTGTGGACGCCATGGATGAAGAAGAACTCGCTGCTGGACCACTCTGTGCACCCTTGAATGGTGGCGCTGGCTGTTTTGGTGGCTCCCTGTAAGAATGAGCGGCTGAAGTAGATGGTGGAGCAGCAGGACGTGTGGATGTAGAAGGTCCACGCGATGTCCATGATGTATTTCGTCCTGCAGAAAAGTTAGGTCTCGTAGCGGCCTGTCGATCCTGCACTTCACGTTCAGCTTTACAAGCAAGATGAAACAAACGAGTGATAGTAGCAAAGTCCTTGTATTCTAGAATAGTTTGTATCTCCCTGTTTAAGCCACCCATAAAACGTGCAAGCATAGCTTCATTATCCTCTACTAGGCCACATCTAATCAATCCAGTTTGTAATTCTTGATAATATTCCTCTACAGAATTTTTTCCTTGTCTCAAACGCTGTAATTTTTGTAACAATTCACGTTGATAATAAGGGGGAACCCAGCGAGTACGCATAGCATCTTTTAAAGCAGCCCAAGTAGTTGGAATATTATTAGCATGCAATCTACAATGTTCAGACCACCAAATAGATGCAAAGCCCGTGAATTCGCAAACAGCAGCCGTAACACGTCTATTCTCAGGATATTGTAAACATGTAAAACGTTGTTCAGTTTCTAACTCCCAAGTAAGATAAGCATCAGGAATATATCTACCCTCAAACGGCTTAAGATTCAATTTAAGTTTAGGCACATGTTCATCATCGCGTACCTGAGGGGGTGGTTGGTGTCGACCGTGGCGAATGTTGGGACGTGGACGTCCAGCTGGCTGCTCATAGGCCGCTTCCTGTTCCACCTCCTCCTCGTAATCACCCTCGTAGTTGTCGTCCAGGCCGACGTCAGAAGCAGTAGCAGCAACTGCAGCAGCAGGAGGAGCACCAATACCAGCAGCTTGTCCACGCGGAAACAGAATACGTCGTGCACGTGGTAGTGGCGGTGGCTGTGGCTGTGCTGAAGGTAGGCGTGCGAGCAACTCAGTAAACTTGGCGTCGAGCTTGGTGTCGATCATCTTCTCCACGCCATCAATCGCCTCTGTAAATCTGGTCTCGATGTCCTGCACCTGTTGAGACATCATACGTGCAAATTTATCATGTAGCTCCTTGTTTGTCATGTTCTCCCAATCGGGTGCATCCCGCGCCACTTCATCATGTGATCCTGGCATGGTTAGCAGAAATAGAAAACACACCGGAATATGATCCTACTGCTACTAATGAGATGGATGTGGGGTGGTGGAAAGCACAAATCCGTCAAGCTTTTCTTACGTTCTTACCGATTCTTACCTAGCAGCAGGTGGTGATGTACAACCAACGGGTCAAAACTCTCAGAGATGTGGTAGAGCGATGGCCAGGCGGTGTCAAAACGCACGATGTAGAATATATGTGGAGCTGTAGGAAGGCTGACAAGTATGGTAGGAAAAACTCAACAGTAATCAAAACAGAGATGCAAAGCTGAATAAACACTCAACGTCGGTACTGTGCTGATCCTAGGCTAGACCGTACTAGAGACGCGAGCCTAAAACACCAACGAAAGCACGGCGCGGCACGTAACAACTGTGAAGCACACTCTGAATTTTTTTTTTCTCTCTCTTTTTTTTTTTTTTTTTTTTGCTTTTTTTTTTTGCGATGCGGGACTGCGGGGGCTGAAAAAGTGCGAAAAAATCACTATGGTGGCGAACGTCTCAAAACGAGTTTCTGGACCTAAGGAACGTATGGGCACGAAATTTTTTTACCCCTGAAATTTTTGGCCTAAAAACTGCTCATGAAAGCGTGCCAGACTTTTTTTTTTTTTTTTTTTTGGAAATCACCCTCTTCTACGTACGACAAAAGATTGGTGAAATCCGACTCTAATCAACTCAAAACTATTCTGGCTACGGAGATATTACAAACCGAACGGGTGATGGAACTCGACTCGGATCGGTAGGTTGTGGTGGTGTGTATGGACTCTGCTTGGCGGAACGTGGTGGTGTATCTGGACTCGGATTGGCGGAACGTGGTGGTGTACTACTGTTCGGCGGCGGTCGTGACAAAACTGTGATCAGAACTCGAAACTCTAAGGTAACTAGACGCTAAGATCAGCAACTCGACACAACGATGCAACCGCAAATTCAACAATGCAAACTACTGTAAAGAAAACTGGACAAAGGCTCGGACTGTTTTGGGACGTGATGATCTAACCCTAATTTTTTTTTGTTGGCTTTTTCGTGGACTGTAGGTATGAAAAACAGAACCAATCTAGACTACGAAACTGGTAAATCTCACCGAGCAACCTGGAAATCTGATACCACTTGATAGAGGCGAAGGTGTCCCGATGTTTCGATGAGAGATAACTAACGATTTGGTGGAGACGACTCTGACGATCCGACTACGAACGTGCGAAGACGTTGCGCCTTAGCGATCGCTAAACCAACTCCGAGAGGTTATTGATCCCGCGGATGCACGATCAACCTGACCACGAAGGTCTAGTTCCTGCAAGCAATCGAAGAACAAGCAAGAACTAAGAATTGCAATATGGATATTGCGAATATAAGATGAATGATTACGAAAGTTGGGGTTCCAATGAGGTCTTGGCCTGGTCGGATGACACAAACGAAGAGCTCGAAGTTGCGGCTATGGCTAACTTAAATCTAATTAAAACCCAAGTCTAAACGACGCCCTAAGGGCTGTATATATGGGGGAACAGAGGGGATTTTCGTGACCCCTTGGAGGTGGGGTCCGAAAACAACCCTAACTCGGTTTCCCCACACATACGGACTCTAAAAACTGCCTATAATGTGGTATTTCGAAATTACATGGGCCCAGCCCAATATTAAGGTGACGCAGCACCTATAATTGCTCTTGGACGAAAATAATGAAGTGGCATCTCGTGTATTCCGTCCAAGCCTTCATGCATGCCTTATGGTGGCTTCAACGTGCGAAAATCCCCACTGGAAGCTCCACTGTACTTTCCCCCGCGCGCACCTTCTTCTCCATTCTTGATCCCGCTCCAATGACCATCCTTCTTGTCCATGCTAGGTCCTTCATTCATAACCAAAACAAAAGTATCTAATTTAGGCAGCATCATATGTTCATGAACAATAGAAGGATTCGCAAGAAACGAAAGTACCTGATAATTTAGTTGACGTGCACGTGCTCTAGTAACTGGTCCAGTATGTGTAGTTGGTGAGGGTATGGGTGTAACATTAGTAGGGATGTCCTCATCACAGGCCCTCGAAGGCTACTGACGAGGGGGTGACCCCACGACTCCTATGGATGGGCCTACCCGGTGTACCCGAAGACAGAAGGCCCACAGAGATGCTGCCTGGGCCCATCCTTGGCCCACTAGTGGCACCGACGTAGGAGTCTGCGACTCATAAGGAAGGTGCAAACTTGCCGTACAAAACAACATCGGGGTTAGGAAACCTCACGTGTAATCTAGGACGGACTCCCTGTGACCTAGCCTGGTATATAAAGGCTAGGAGGGGAGATGTCGAAATCATCCAATACACAATCTGTAACCCTAGCCTTGTGCGCACTAGCCTTGGCTGCCCTGTAATCGCCATCTGCAATCAATAATATAGAGCAGGAACGTATCCTCCTGTTATCCGACAAGCTATCGTCCAACCTGTGCCTCTCATGACTAACCTAGGGTCCCTGACCATGGGATTTGCCAGGGTACATCCCCGTCATCTGTGCTCGAGCCCCCGAGTGCTTTAGTGAAAGATCACGTGAGCGACGACAGCGTCTCTCGGGGGGAGTCTGTGCTCGAGCCCCCGAGTGCTTTCGGGATTAAGCATTTGGGCAACATCATTTTATTGCGTCGAACGGTTACATGAGCTGCCAGTCGGGGATGACTGGTGGAGACTATGGGTAGAACAGGCGTAGTTTCACTACGTTCCATGGATTTCCCATGTCCTCGTCAGTCTTCGGGTTCTTCAGTCTATAGGCGCCTCCTCCTATGACTTATGAAATTATGAACGGTCCTTCCCATTGAGGGGCAAGCTTGTGGACTTTCTCTTGTATGAGCCGTAGGACAAGGTCGCCTTTGTTGAAGGTTCTTGTGCGCAGGCGGCTGCTTTGGTAAGTGTGCAGCTTGTCCTGGTACCCCTCTGACCTTGCTAGGGCTGTGTCTCTTGCTTTGTCTGCTGTGTCCTCGTCATTTTGCAGTGCTTCTTCTGCTTCCTCTTCTTCGTACCCCGAGATCCGGGGTGCCCCGAATTTGAGGTCATGTGGTAGCACTTCCTCCGCCCCGTACACCATGAAGAAAGCTGTGTACTGGGTTGCGGTATTTGGGGTAGTGCGTAGGCTCCATAGTACTGCAGGGAGTTCTTCTACCCAGTTGCCTGCGGCCTGCTCGAGTGGTGCAAGGAGCCATTTTTTGATTCCTCCGCATACTAGGCCATTTTTTCCCACCTGGCCGTTAGACTGCAGGTGCGCGACTGATGCGTAGTTGATTTTGATGCCCAGTTCTTCGCAGAAATTCTGGAATTCTGCTGCTGTAAAGTTCGTACCATTGTCCGTGATGATGTTGTGTGGTACCCCGAACCTGAAGATGATTGATTTGATGAAATTCACTGCCGTGAGGGCTGTGGATCTGGTGATGGGCACTGCTTCGATCCACTTGGTGAACTTGTCGACTGCTACTAGCAGGTGTGTTCTTCCTCCCTTTGATGATTTGTTGAGCGGGCCCACCATGTCGAGTCCCCATGTGGAGAACGGCCATGATAGTGGTATGGTCTTGAGTTCTGAGGCTGGAACGTGCGGTCTGCTGGCGAATTTTTGACAGGTAATGCAACGCCGCATGATATCCTCTGCATTTCTCATGGCTGTTGGCCAATAGAGTCCTGCTCGAAAATATTTTGCCACGAGTGCTCGACTGCTGGCGTGGTTCTGCCTTCGTGAATGTCTAGTAGTAGGGCTTTGCCATCTTCTTCGTCTATGCACTTTTGGAGTACCTGAGAGATGATGCGCTTGTAGAGCTTCCTGTTGATTACCGTGAATGCTTTAGATCGTCGACTGGCGCGTTGGGTTTCTGCCACGTCCTGAGGTAGGGTGTCTTGTATTAGGAATCTGAGGAGCGGTTCTCTCCAAGATGGGTCTTCGGGTGCGGCTGGCTCTGGCTCCTCGACTGCGTTTTTGGCTTCTTCATTAATGATTGTGTTTGCGGCTGCCACTTGCACTGGTTCACCTGTGTTGTCCTCCTCTGGGGTTGCTTCTGGCGTGAGTTCTTTGGTTGTGATAGCGATCTCGTCTATGTAGACCTGGATATTTCCACCAGTCTGGTTTCTCATGTATGCTTGCATCATTCGCTGGTATTTTGCTCCTGCGTTGCTTAAACCGAAGGGCATTTTTGGGCGGTGGGATGTGCCGCAAGGGGTGGTGGACGAGGCGCGCTCTTCGTCTTCTTTCTTCGTCCTGAACTGATTGTGTCCTGAGTAGGCGTCGAGGAACGATAGCAGATCGCATCCTGCTGTCGAGTCGATTATCTGATCAATTCTTGGCAGGGAAAAGTGATCATTTGGGCAGTATTTGTTGACTGGCCCGTAGTCGACGCACATCCGCAGTACGTGTGTGTCTTTCTTGAGGACCAGCACAGGGTTGGCGATCCAAGTGGCTTACTTCGTCTCTCGGATGAATTGGGCGTCGAGTAATCGGTTGACCTCCTCCCCGATTGCTCTGCGCTTGGGTTCTGAGGATCTTCGTAGTGCCTGCTTCACTGTCTTGGTGTTTGGTTTGATGTGCAACGCGTGTTCCGCGAACTCGCGCGGTATTCCTGGCATGTCGGTTGGGCACCAGGCGAATATTTCCCATTCTTCACGGAGGAAAGCGATGAGGGCAGTCGCTTGCTCTTTCGGCAGGTGGGCGTACACGCGGACTGTTTTTTCTGGGTCCGTCGGGTGCACTTGGTGGGTGACCGTGTCGCTGTCGATGCTAAAGTCCCGCCCACATTCTTTTGACTCGCTTTGACTTGCTAACGGGAAGATACTTTTTTCTGTCGCCATGGCTATTTCTGTGAGTTTCAACGGGAGCCGAGCAAGAACTTTGTGGAAATCGCGATCACATTTGTCTGATTTGGTGAAGCTCCCGTTGACTGTAATAACGCCCGCGGATCATGGCATCTTGAGTTTGAGGTAGGCGTAGTGCGGAACCGCCATGAATTGCACGAATGCTAGTCGTCCCGGTATAGCGTGGTACTGTGACTGCCAATCAAGTACTTCGAACTCGAGGGTGTGTCTTGTGAAATTGCATCTGCTGCCGAAGACAACTTCGAGCTCGATTATTCCAAGGGAAGTGGCCGGCTCTCCTGGGACTACTCCGTATAGCACGGTACTTGATTTTTTCCATACTGATCGTGGGATCAACATCTTGTGTAGGGTGCTGACGAAGATTATGTTCATGCTGCTGCCTCCGTCCATGAAGATTTTGTCCATGTCGTACCCTCCAATTTGAGCGTCGAGTACCATGGGCGCGTGCCCCAGCCTTGGGACTGCAGGTGGGTGATCACTCTGGTCGAACGTGATGCTGGTTTCTGTGTCGTGTAGCTGGTAGACTTCGACTGTGTTTAGGTTCTCGGCTGCTCTGGCTTGCAGGGTGTAGGCGTCCTATTGGGCTGGCGATTTCCTACCTTCTTTGATCGTGTACACCTGTCCATGAGTCGGGTTGGAGCGTATTTCGGGACTTGGAGTCGGCGACTGCTCGGTTCGTCGGGTGCGCTTGGCTTCTCGTTGTTTTTCTTCCTTGAGGTTGTCGGCGAGTTCGTTGAACAGGCGGCAGCCTCCCAGAGTGTGACCCGATCTGATGTATCCCCAGTCGTCTTCGAAGCAGTGGATCGTGCAGGGTCCTTCTAGCTGCTCCCTGACCGTGAGTTTGCTGGATCCGGCGTGCCGTTTTCTCCTTGAGATACGGAAGATCTACGCGTGATACGCCAGGTGCTCGGGGACTTGCGGGTCGATTTCGATTCCCTCGCTCAGATTCTGGTTCCTTATAAGGTTGGCGAATTCGTCTGGTCGTCGATTTGGGTCGTAGTATTCGCCAGTCTGGGTCTCAGAGCCGCTGTCCTCGCGGGCGATAGCTGTCCGCGCGGCGGCGGGTCGTCGAGTGGTCGGCGAGCTCGTAGCTGCGTAGTGCGAATCGTTGAGTGGGGTCTCCTCGTAGAATCCTCGTGCCTGTCTTCTGGGTCGTCGATTTCTTCTTCGCTGGCGATGATCTTGAGGATCGCTGATCTCGCGCTCGGAGTCGGCGTCTTGTTGTGCGGCTGGTGCCTAGGTGGCGGTGGGTCGTCGAGTCGTCGGTGGGTCCTCTGCTTCGTGTTGTAGTTCGCCGATCGGGATCTCTGCGTAGAGGTCTCGCGCCTTTATTTTGGGTCGTCGATTTCTCCTTCGCTGGCGGTGGACTCGGTTGCCGCCATAGTATTGGTCTTGGCACAGCTGCAGGCCGAGCGATCTCGATGGGGCGGCAGAGATGTTTGTCGTAATCTTGAGTTCTTTGGGTGGATTGGATCTGTTTCTTGCTCTTGAGTTGTGGCTTGCTGAAAACGGAACCGCCGAGATCGTAATTCCAACCTGTGTAGTTCCCACAGACGGCGCCAATTGACGAGGATGGACCCCGGAAAATCCCATGGTCAGGGACCCTGGGTTAGTCATGAGAGGCACAGGTTGGACGATATCTCGTCGGCTAACAGGAGGAAACGTTCCTGCTCGATATTATTGCTTGGAGATGGCGATTACAGGAAGGCCAAGGCTAGTGCGCACAAGGCTAGGGTTACAGATTGCGTTTTGGATCCTCTTGACGTCTCCCCTCCTAGCCTTTATATAGTCGGCTAGGTCTCGGGGATTCCGTCCTAGATTACAGATAGTATTTCCTAACCCTAAGCTTTCCTTCTACGTCAGGTTTTAAGCCTTCCTTATTTGTCGTGGACTCCTATGTCAGTGCCACTAGTGGGCCAAGGCTGGACCCAGGCGGCATCTTTGTGGGCCTTCTGTCTTTGGGTACACCGGGTAGGCCCATCCATAGGAGTAGTGGGGTCACCCCCTCGTCAGTCTGGGTCGTAGTACTCGCCAGACTGAGTTTCGGAGTCGCAGTCGTGTCCTGTGGCGGGTGTCCGGGTGGCGGTGGGTGCTCGAGTGGAGTCCAAGGCTGCTGTGACACGTTGCGGTTCCTCGAGTGGAATTTCTATGCAGACTTCTTGTACTTGTTCCAACATCTTGGCTGGCTTCGTGGTCGCGGCTTGCGCTTGCGTTCTGGATCGTCGAGTTCTTTTTCTCCGGTGGCGACTTTGGTAGTCACCAAAAGATCGAACTTGGCCTAGCTGCGGGCCGAGCGATCTTGGTGGTGCGATGGAGAGGTTTGCGATGAACTTGAGTTCTTCGAGTGGATTAGATCTTGCTCGAGTCCTTGAGTTGTGACTTTTTGAGGACGGGATCGCCGAGATTGTGATTCCAACCTGTGTAGTCCCCACGGTCGGCGCCAATTGACGAGGATTAGCCTCGTCAAATCCCATGGTCAGGGACCCTGGGTTAGATCGTAGAGAGGAACAGGTTGGCGATACTCATCGGCTAACAGGAGAAAGTACTTCCTGCTCGATTGTATTATGCGGGGGATGATTACAGTGGAGGTCTAGGAGAGTTCACTCAGGACTGGAGGTGGTGATTGAAGATTGGATGTCCTGAGCCGTCACCCCTCCCGGCCTTTATATAGTAGGCTGGGTCTCGGGGAGTCCGCCTCAGATTACAGGGCCGATTGCCTAATCTAGTTTTTGTCTTGGATGCCAGGTCTTGCCTTCCATGTTGGTCGCGGACTCCTACGTCGGTGCCTTGAGTGGGCCAGTCGTGGGCCCTTCGAGGCTTCCAACGGGCCTTCTGTCTTTATACGCAGCAGGTATCCTCACATGCAAGAGTCATGGGGTCACCCCCTCGTCACACCCCGAAGAAGGTTGCCGCCGAACTTGCTGTTGCTGCCTAAGGAGGTGCTGCTGCAACTTGATCGAATGGAGGGTATGACCTAATCATACCATTCATCGTTGCTTTCGTTCATGCTATGCTTATTGTTTGCGTAGATAAATATGTTATTTGCGTAGATATGATTTGCCTCGTTAAATACCAGTATGAGATTAATCTTGCATGCACTACATTCATTATTTATCTCAGGATTATATTGCTTGGAAAATTTCTAATATATCTAACAATCCAAAAACCTTATTTTATAGGCAATTTTCAACTCCTAGTTTTGCTGCAACACTGAAACTGAACCCATTTACGGGAAAAAAATTATGTGTTGGCAAACAAAGACTACTTTGTGGCTCACGGCTATGAATGTCTTTTGGGTCGTTGGTGACGCTCCCACTGGAACGATTACTCCTGAACAGGAGAAGGCGTTCAGGGAAGCCTCCATCGTCTTTGTTGGAGCAATTCTTAGCGTGATCGGAGACAAATTAGTCAACGCATATTTACATATGCGAGATGCGAAGAACTTATGGGGTGCACCCGAGGCAAAGTTCGGAGAAACTGATGACAGAAGCGAGTTATATGCCATGGAGAAGTTCCATGATTACAGGATGATCGAGAACCGTCCTGTGTTGGAACAGGCCCATGAGATACAGTGCATCGTGAAAGAGCTTGAGCCCCTGAAGAGTGAGTTACCGGAAAAGTTTGTCGCAGGATGCATAATTGCTAAACTCCCTCCATCTTGGAGGAGCTTTGCCACCACTCTGAAGCACCAGAGGCGAGGATTCTCAGTTGAGGATTATATTGGCCATCTGAGTGTGGAGAAGAACTGAAGGATAAATGACTCACACCATAAGGGGGATGAGGGAACTTCTACTACCAATATGGTGCCGCAGAAGAAATTTTAGAATAAGTTCAAGGGAAAGAACAAGACCCAACAAAATACTACCTTCAAGAAGAAGGTAAATAAGAACAACAAGAAGGATGATGGCTGCTTTACATGTGGTTTACTAGACCACTGGTCTAACAAGTGCCCCAACAAGTATAAGAAGCCAAGGCATAATTCCAATTCTGTCAATGCGGCCGGTCATGGCCAACACTGAAAAAGGTGCAGCTAGGTACAATAACTCATTTACTATTTTCTTAGTTTGTCAATCCACTAAATGGTGGGTTGACACAGGTGCAAATGTTCATGTGTGTGCTGACTTCTCCTTGTTTCCTTCTTACCAGGCCACAGGATCCAACTATGTACTGATGGGGAACAGAGAACATGCTTCTGTTCTTGGTGTTGGAACGGTAGATCTGAAGCTTACTTAGGGAAAGACCGTGCGGCTGAAGAACGTGCAACATGTCCCCGATATCAGAAAGAATCTTGTTAGTGGCTCCCTTCTATGTAAAGAAGGGTTTCAATTAGTATTCGAGTCGAATAAAACAATCTTGTCTAGATATGGATTATTTATTCGTAAAGGTTATCATTGCGGAGGTTTGTTCCGCCTTTCCCTGGAGGATTTATGTAATAATGTCGTGAATCATATACATTCTATCGTTGATGAATCTGATATTTGGCATTCACGTCTTTGTCACATAAATTTCAGTTGTATGACGCGGCTAGCTAAGATGAATTTAATCCCGAGTTTCACTTTAGCCAAAGGTTCTAAGTGTGATGCATGTGTGCAAGCTAAGCAACCTCGCAAGCCCCACAAGGATGCGGAGAGACACTTCGCACCGCTAGGACTCATACATTTAAATCTATGCGAGATGATTGGTGTGTTGACTAAAGGTGGAAATAAATACTTCATGAAATTGATAGATGACTCCAGTAGTTTTTGCTATGTGTTTTTTTTAAACACTAAAGATGAGGCTCTACACTACATTAAAATCTATAAGGCAGAAGTTGAGAAACAACTTGAAAATAAGATTAAACGGGTCCGGTCTAATCATGGTGGAGAGTACTTTTCTAATGATTTTAATTCATTCTGTGCGGAACATGGAATTATTCATGAGAGTTCGCCTCCCTATTCACCCCAATCAAACGGGAAAATCGTACTCTAACAGATTTGGTTAACGCCACGTTAGATACATCGGGTTTATCCAAGGCATGGTGGGGGAGGCTATATTGACATCTTGTCATGTCCTGAATAAGGTTCCCGTGAAGGATAAGGAGGTCACTACCTATGAGTTATGGGAGAAGAAAAGAACGACACTCTCATACTTGCGCACTTGGGGCTTTTTGGCGAAAGTCAATGTGACGATCCCCCAAAAGCGTAAGCTTGGACTAAAGATTGTGTACTGCGTTTTTCTAGGCTACGCTAAGAACAACGTTGGCTATAGATTTCTAGTGGTGAAATCTGAGGTACCTGACATGAAGGTCGGTACAATTATGGAGTTTAAAGATGCTACATTCTTTGAGGATATATTTCCCATGAGAGATATGCAAAGAATTTCTAGACTGGAATCTGATGAGATTCTTGAACCCGCCATTCCGATGGAATATTATGAACAAACTCATGATGATAATCCCGTGGAGGAAGACGATGAAGCTCCTATTAGGAGAAAGAGACAAAGGACTATAAAGTCCTTTGGTGATGATATCATTTTCTACCTCGTGAATGATACTCCCACTTCCATTTCACAAGCCTATGCATCACCGGATATTGACTACTCGAAGGATGTGGTTCATAGCGAGATGGATTCCATCTTGGCTAACCGAACATGGGAAATCACTCTTTGGTTTCAAAACTATGGGATGTAAATGGGTGTTCAAAAATAAGCTTAGGCCCGATGGCACTATTGAAAAATACAAGGCTAGGCTCGTGGCTAAGGGCTATACCCAAAAGGAAGGGGAAGATTTCTTCGATATTTATGCACCTGTGTCCAGACTGACTACCATTTGAGTATTACTCTCGTTGGCTGCGTCGCATGGTCTTCTCGTCCATCAAATGGATGTTAAGACGGCTTTCCTAAATGGAGATCTAGACGAGAAAATCTACATGCAACAGCCAGATGACTTTCTAGTAGATGGTCAGGAAGGAAAGATGTGAAAGCTATTGAAATCCTTGTATGGCCTGAAGCAAGAACCTAAGAAGTGGTATGAGAGGTTTGATAAAACTTTGACCTCTTTTGGCTTCCTTGTAAGTGAAGCTGACAAATGTGTATATCATCGCCAAGGTGGGGGCGAAGGAGTTATACTGTGCTTATATGTTGATGACATACTGATATTTGGAACCAACCTCAAAGTCATCGAGGAGGTTAAGACATTTCTATCTCAAAACTTTGAGATGAAAGATCTTGGTGTGGCGGATGTTATCTTGAAGATCAAGGTATTGAGAGATAATGAGGGTGGAATTACGTTATTGCAATCCCACTACGTTGAGAAGATTCTGAATCGCTTTGGATATTCAGATTGCAAATCTTCTCCAACGCCATATGATCCTAGTGTCGGATACGAAAGTTCAAAGGCACAGATGTAGATCAATTGAGATATTCTCAAGTGATTGGATCACTCATGTACCTAGCTTGCGCTAAGAGGCTTGACATCGCATTTGCTATGATCAAATTGAGTCGGTTTGTTTCAAATCCGGGAGATGTGCATTGGCAGGCTAATGAAAGAGTTATGCGCTATCTGAAATGTACGATGAGCCATGTACTTCACTATACCGGATACCCGACGAGACTTGCATGGTATAGTGATGCAAATTGGATTTCTGATGCTGGTGAGATGAAGGCCACAAGTGGATATGTGTTAACACTTGGAGGTGGAGCTGTTTCATGGAAGTCTTGCAAGCAGACTATCTTAACGAAGTCGACAATGGAAGAAGAACTCATAGCACTTGATAAATTATGCACTGAAGCAGAATGGCTTCCGGAGCTTTTGAAGGACTTGCCATTGGTTGAAAAGCCAATTCTGGCTATCCTTATGAACTACGATAATCAAACAGTGATTGTTAAGTCAAAGAGTTCAAAGGACAACATGCAATCCACAGAGCATATATGAAGGACATTAAAGTATGTCAGACATTTGAGAAACTAAGGAGTAGTAGCATTGGATTACACCCAATCGGCTAAGAATCTGGCAGATCCCTTCACCAAAGGACTATCACTTATTGTGATAGACAATGCATCGAGGAAGATGGGTATCAGACCCACATGAGTTGCCGTGGCGGTAACCCAACCTACCTGATCGGAGATTCCGTGAAATAGGACCTGGTAAAACAAGCTAGTGGTTAACTTAGGAGAGTAATTTTATTACCCACTCCATTGGAGATGCAATACTCTCGGTAACTGTATGGTACGTTGACTTTTGTCTTAATGTGTTCTGACCCTTTCGTGAGCTTGATGTTATCCTACAGAGCAATCTCTGGAAGAACACACCTATATGAGCCCGACTGCTGGTCATAGTCTATGAGATAGGGTAATCTCTAGGAAGCTCATGAATAGGCAAGGAGTGTGACTAATATGCTCCACCCGTGGGGTCAGCCTTCGGTAGCCTAGTATCGGTAAGACAAGGAGTGAAACTTCTTTACGCCCAACTGTCAAGGCATAGTCCATTGTTCAGTTATGAAGGAATGTAATCTTTGCTCTAGGCGTATGTTCAACCTTAACTGGTTTCCACTGGAAATACTGGTATATCAAACTGTATCTGGAACTGAGGAAAACATCATGGTACCTTGATATCTGGTGGGGGATTGTTGAAATAAGGCATGGGCTGTAGGCCCATTACACAATTTAAAAAAATCTCAAAGGGCCCATGTGGGAAACACATGACATGTGTGTGGAGTGGTGCTAAGTTTAGGACCCGTAAGTGGAGGATGAGTTGCACCTCTTTATAAGGTGAGCTCTTCTACATGCTATTGGAGCAAGAGAAGAGTGAGAGCTCCCGCACGCTCCTCCTACGCCGCCCGCCTAGTCACGGCGCGCGCGCGCGCCGCCGTTTGCGTTTTGCGGAAATTTTTGCCAGTCAGGAATGGCTAATTAATTGGCATCAATTACGAGGTAATGCAATTAATCATGAGTTAATTACGGCACGATCTGAGACATCGGTCGTGGGCCGTTACCGACTCGGTCGTGGGTACCCAGTCCCACGTCGCACTACCCGGTTGTGTACATATTGGAGCCGGGGCAACCCTAGTCGCGACTACATAACAGATCACGTCTTCTCTTTCTCCTTGCGCACTACTCATGTCGTTCCGTTCACTGTTGCCGCCCTCGGCGATCCCATCCCGTCCACCGCGTGCACGACTGTACGGGAAATCAAGCCTCAGGAACCCTGCCCTTTGCGATCCTGCACCGGGAGAAGGGCAATAAGGTTTTTGGGGAGCGTCTACGACGCGACTACTCGCTTCCTCCCATCTACGTCAACTACTTCCTCTACGCCGCCATGTCTATCGACGCTGAGAAGGCCGTCGCCGAGAAGCTCGCTCAAGAGGAAGACGCTGCGAAAAAGATCACCGACGAACTTGTTGTTGCTGCCTACGGAGACGCTTCTGCAACCTGGCCGAACGGAGGGTATAACCTACTCATCCCGTTCATCGTTGCTTTCTTTTATGCCATTCTTATTGTTTGTGTAGATCTGATTTGCATGGTTAAATATAAGTATGAGATTAATCTTACATGCAGTATATTCATGATTTATCTAGGTATTAAATTGCTTGGAAAATTGCTAATATGGCGTGGTTCTCACTAATTCGTCTATGGTTTTCTTGGCAGCATTTACAAAGTTTGGTGCAAAAGTACAATAGTATGTGCTATTCATAAAATAATCAAATTGAGCGTCCCTGAGTACACACTATTCAGTACTTGTTAGATAATCCTAAGGCTTTCTTTGGTAAAAGATGTTTTCTTGGAGGGGATTTGGTGAATTCCTTCCTTTCACCAAATCCCCACCAATCTCCAAATCCCTAACATCTCCTTACTATTTGGTAAACAAGGATTGGTACAAAGAGTTTGCAAAATTTACATTATGATTAAAGTGTATTATTTACAACCTCAAAAGTTCATAGAACATTTGCAAAGAGTAAAATTGAATTATTTTAATCATAGAAATAGAAAACAATGGAAACATGCACCTAATTCGTCACCAGCTAGTAGAATAGATAAATCAAGAAAATGCCTTTTCGAGCTTTAAACTCATCAATATAAGTGTCCACATCACAGTGCAAAATCTTAAGATAACAAGCCATAATCTGGCAGCATTACGTAATCGAGGTCTTCAAGGACCAGAAGTAAATTATTAGAATCAAAAGACATGATATCAAAGTTGTAATCATCTAGCTGCTCGATGATTAGACAATGGTGGTCGTTGCATTGGCAATTTCGGGCCACAGGTTTGCCTGCTCCTTATCGATTGGTCCAGTGATAGCGAACATGCACAACCGATGAGTGCATGAATCAATTAGGATATCACTCCAAAATGGTAAATGCCAACTATTGATCTATCTTTGAAATATGACCCTTGCTAAGCGTCGATCGATCCCGTGTAGAATATCTAATCACCGTTGTAGGAAATCTGATCTTCCGTGTTTATGTATTTTTTTATTTTTCTTTTTTGTACCATTGCAACAAAAAATCATGGTACCATCGTTATAGACCACACTCATCATCATTCTGGTGGCAGCAAATTTGGTCGTTGATGGTAGCTTTCTTGTTGCCGGTTGCAACAAAATTTGCAACCCGGCGTCGCCGGTCACACTTCATATTCTCTGGTTGCAGATAAAATTGAGGATCAACAGTAGCTTTTTACATTCCCCGCTGCAGGAAAAAAACGTGGCGCCAGCAATACAGGCTCTCAAATAGATGTATTTATTACTAACATACATTTAGATACATCTGTTTGGTCGACATTTAATATGGATTGGAGCCTCAAGGTGAGACCCCTATAGATTTATGCCTCGTTTTACCAAATTGTTGATGGAAGTAGGTCAATCTGGAGTTCCCCTTGGTTCTCTCAGTGGCAAAGTATTTATGATAATCTGATTATTGAACAACATCCTTTTATTTATCCTTTTGTGGTTAAAGACCTTTAGGCTCCAAACTAGAAAACTTAGCTGTAGATTTAATCAACTCTTTGTTCACTTCTCATACTGCCATAGCAATTCTGGAAACAACCATTATTAATTCTTAGTTACAAGATATCCTTGTTTGGAAACTAACTCCTGCAGTTGAATGCTCCTCAAAAAGCGCTTACAAACATTGCTTCAACAATCTTGCTATGCCAGCTAATCAGAGACCGAAATGTGTACCGCAATAAATTGTAGTTCTTCTCAATCAGTTATGGAAAGAAAAAGGGATCACACCAAGAGTTCAAAATTTTGCTTGGAGGCTTCTTCGTCGAGCTCTTCCCACCGGTAAACGAGCATGTAAATTTTTCAAACACATTGTGGCAGACTGTGCTAGGTATGGAAGCATAAAGGATGAAATGCACTTGTTTTTTCTATGTACACCTATCCTTGAGTCGGCGGCTGCTCGGTTCGTTGGGTGCGCTTGGCTTCTTGTAGTTTTTCCTCCTTGAGGCTGTCGGCGAGCTCGTTGAACAGGCGGCAGTCTCCCAGGGTGTGGCTTGATCTGATGTGTCCCCAGTTGTCTTCGAAGCAGTGGATGGTGCAGGGTCCTTCTAGTTGTTCCCTGACCGTGAGTTTGCTGGATCCGGCGTGTCGTTTCTTCCTTGAGATTCGGAAGGACAACACGTGATCCGCTGGGTGCTCGTGAACTCGCGGGTCAATTTCGATCCCCTCGCTTAGATTCTTGTTCCTTATGAGATTGGTGAATTCGTCTGGTCTTTGATCTGGGTCGTAGTATTCGCCGGTCCGAGTCTCGGAGTCGCTGTCCTGGCGGGCGACAGTTGTCTGCGCGGTGGCGGGTCGTCGAGTGGTCGGCGAGCGCGTGGCTGTATAGTTCGACTCGTCGAGTGGGGTCTCTTCGTAGAATCCTCGCGCCTGTCTTCTGGGTGGTCGATTTCTTCCTCGTTGGCGATGATCTTGGCGATCGCTGATCTCGAGCTCGGAGTCGGTGTCTTGTTGCGCGGCGGGTGCCTGGGTGGCGGTGGGTCGTTGAGTGGTCGGCAAGCCCTCTGCTTCGTGATGTAGCTCGTCGATAAGGATCTCCATGTGGAACCCTCGCGCCTTTCTTTTGGGTCGTCGAGTTCTCTTTCGCTGGCGGTGGGATTGATTGCCGCCGTAGTATTGGTCTTGGCACGGATGCAGGCCAAGCGATCTCACTGGGGCGGCGGAGATGTTTGTCGTGATCTTGAATTCTTCGGGTGGATTGCATCTGGTTCTTGCTCTTGAGTTGTGGCTTGCCGAGGACGGAACCGCCGAGATCGTAATTCCAACATGTGTAGTTCCCACAGACGGCGCCAATTGACGGGGATGTACCCCGACAAATCCCATGGTCAGGGACCCTGGGTTAGTCATGAGAGGCACAGGTTGGACGATAGCTCGTCGCTAACAGGAGGATACGTTCCTGCTCTATATTATTGATTGGAGATGGCGATTACAGGGGATCCAAGGCTAGTGCGCACAAGGCTAGGGTTACAGATTGTGTATTGGATGATTTCGACGTCTCCCCTCCTAGCCTTTATATACCAGGCTAGGTCTCAGGGAGTCCGTCCTAGATTAAAAATGAGGTTTCCTAACCCCGATCTTGTTTTGTACGGCAAGTTTGTACCTTCCTTATGAGTCACAAACTCATATGTCGGTGCCACTAGTGGGCCAAGGCTGGGCCTAGGCGACATCTCTATGGGCCTTCTGTCTTCGGGTACAGCGGGTAGGCCCATCCATAGGAGTCGTGGGGTCACCCCCTCGTCAACAGACTCTCCCCGAGAGACGCTATCGTCGCTCACGCGATCTTTCACCAAAGCACTCGGGGGTTCGCACAGACTCCCCTCGAGAGACGCTATCGTCGCTCACGCGATCTTTCACCTAAACACTCGGGGGCTCGAGTAAAGTCTCCCCCCGAGAGACGCCACCGTCGCTCACGCGATCCTTACCTTAAGAGCCCGGGGACTCGAGCACACCTCCCCCGGAGAAACATTACCATCTCCCCGGGGAAAACCATTTCAAATCAAAAAGAAGACACGGCTACAACAAGGTGGAACAACAAGTACTTTGGAGAAATATGGATGGAGCATAGGACACAGACGACCCTTTAAGTCTTCACTTGATCGCCAACGATCACCTAAAGACTCGGGGGCTACTCCCATCGGGTGCGCTGTCGCGCACCCGATAAAAGACGGCAATTAACGGAAGAACGACAAAGAAAACAAATCTCATCCTACGTTCGACTCTCCGATTCAAACGTAGCCTCGGGGGCTACTCCCATCGGGAGCGCTGTCGCGCACCCGGTAGAATCCACAGTACAAGGGATGGACTCGAAGACAACTCTCATTGAAAGAATTCACAAACAGCTCATACAACAAGGACTCGAACACATTACAATACCAGAGTACATTGGATAGAAGGAAGCTCTCATTACTCAAAGACAATCATCATTACATGGAGAACTAACCTAGTTACAAAAACACAAGCAGCCGACAAAGACTACAGCACCAATCACCCAAGGAATTATGACTTCTACATGTGTGCCCATGCCAAGGAGATTGGTGCCAAGACGACGAGCATCATCACAGACAAAGGAAGAGTCGAAGCAGCCAGCTCATGATGTCAATGACATAACAAAAGGTGAAGCTCGACTTATTTGCGGAGCACCGAAGCCGATGCTCCACCAGCTTCTTCTCCTGCTCGACCAGCTTCTTCTTCAGCTCCACCCGGGCTGCCGGTGAAGATGACGCCGCTGCCTCCAGTTCTACAAGGTCGCTTGGCGTTCCAGCTTGATGGCTAGCTTGACATCGAGGTCCTCTTCAGAGCTCGAAGGCACAGTATCACCACCCGAGGAGTGGCCAGATGACGAAGCCGTTGAAGACGTGGGCGTAGGACAGCCCGACCTGCCAGAATTATCGTTGCTCGTCTCCTGCCAGCACGGGTCCATGCGATTGCCACTTGGGTCAAAAGCGCGAATGGTGAGATTACTTTCTCCATCGAAACGGCAACAAAGAGTGTCACCATCACGCAAGTTCAAACGCCGAGAAAACGACTTCCAGCCGAAACCGAGGAAAATCAAGCGAGAGTTGTCGGTCTCCAACTCAACATAAGAAGGAGGCCGAGAGCACCCCTGAAGACGAAGAAGCAGACCATCCAGGCTACGCTCAGAAACAATGGCAGCAAATGCAGAAGGAAGAAGAATGCAAGCAGCGTTCCGGCCACGGACGCGTAGAAGAAAGTCATAGCGCCAAACACCCTCCTCTGAGGAAGAGGAGGAAGGCATCAATGCTGCATCACGACGACCACCGCGAGAAGAGCGCAGAGTACGACCACCGCGGCCACGGCGAACACGGTCGCGGCCAGTCATACCTGCACCTCGCTTGGGCCCCATGAGAAGAGGAACAAAAAGAGGAAGATGAAGAAGAGGAGCAAGATGGGTAGAGGACGAAGACTACTGCTAGATGAAGAACAGGGGTCTATTTACAGCACAAACCCAAGGGCACGCAGAAGCCCAGACGACGGGAGCAATTAATTCAAAGACCAAGCGTGCCGGCCGATTCGAATTCCGAGACAAAGATGCCTTCACACGGGCGGCGCTGTGCGTTGGATGCGTCAAATCTCGCGCGTTTTCAATACATGCATCGGTAACTCAACAGGCGGCTGCAGCACGCCACAAGGGCCATCATTATGACCGGTCATGAAGACATGACGATTCGCAGACAGAGCATCTTTGACAGTCCTCCAGCAAGGAGATCGTTACCCTTACCAAGAAGAGGTAAATTAAAGCGGCAGCGCAAAAGAAAATGTAGCCTGCAAGCACCGTTTTTACTTACTCAAATACATATTTTAAATATATTTAACTCCCATCGGGAGCATATCCACCCATGAGAGTTTCGGGTGCTCCCTCATCTAGAAGAAAAAGACGTGCTCGAGTGTTCGCTCGCACCCATGAGAGTCTCGGGTGCTCCCTCACCACGACACAAGATAAGCAGACCTGCATTCGCCAGATCGATTGGTCCCAGCGTATCGGGTGCTCCCTCAACCCGAGAGCAAAGGCGATACTCGATTGATTACTCGCAGAACTCTGAGTACCCGAGCACTCGGAGACCTCCCGAGCAAGTACTCCTCTACATTACTCCTCGCCCGAGCGATCGACAATGCTCCGCGAGTGAACGCTGAAACAGCTCACTTGATTGTTTATTCCAAGTGGGTGCATTACAAACTAGGCTCCGTGCCTCGATAAAAAATACATATTCCTAGAACACGATACACTGTGCCTAGATGCCACGCAAGCTTAGCGTGTAGGTAAGACCCCGCTGCGCAGATCGGCCGGGTTGGGACTTGACGCTCCTAGGCTACGAACCTTACTGGCGGCATTTGATCACTTTAAGACCTGCAGCGGCATAAATTTGCTTGACACCAGTGTTCCAAGCTCATGTCGAGGGACCTGAGTTTGATTGGGCTACTGCGGTATTTGCCACTAGTGCAATTCACCAAGGCTCGACCAGTCGACTCCTTGGGCCCTTTCAGCTTAGCATTCCCTCGAAACAGGTTTTGTCATGGCCCTAGACTGCCAGCGACCCGCGGTTGAACCGTGCATACATCGAAACGACGCAAGAATGGACTCGAGTCCCTGCGCGACTCTTCAAGCCCCCCAGGCACTCGGGGGCTACTGACGAGGGGGTGACCCCACGAATCCTATGGATGGGCCTACCCGGTGTACCCGAAGACAGAAGGCCCACAAAGATGCCGCCTGGGTCCAGCCTTGGCCCACTAGTGGCACCGACGTAGGACTCCACGACTAATAAGGAAGGCTTAAAACCTGACGTACAAGGCAAGCTTAGGGTTAGGAAATACTATCTGTAATCTAGGACGGACTCCCGGAGACCTAGCCGACTATATAAAGGCTAGGAGGGCAGACGTCAAGAGGATCCAACACGCAATCTGTAACCCTAGCCTTGTGCGCACTAGCCTTGGCCTTCCTGTAATCTCCATCTCCAAGCAATAATATAGAGCAGGAACGTATCCTCCTGTTAGCCGACGAGCTATCGTCCAACCTGTGCCTCTCATGACTAACCCAGGGTCCCTGACCATGGGATTTGCCGGGGTCCATCCTCGTCACAGACCAAAGACCAGATGAGTTCGCCAAGTTTATTCGGAACCACTCGATCAACGACGGAATAGAGCTCGACCCAAGGTTCCACTGCCGTTCAGAAGACCACTCGTAGTCGTTCCTAGTCGCAAGAAGAAGAAGGCACGCCGGCTCCAGCAAGCTCACAACCAAAGAACAGCTGGATGGACCCTGCACACTCCAATGTTTCGAACACGACTGGGGGCACCTTAGAGCAGGTCACACCCTGAGAGATTGTCGTCTATTCACCGAACTCTCCAACATCCTCAAGGAAGAGAAGCAACGCGAAGCCAAACAAGCTCGAGGAACCGCGCAGCCGCCAACACCCAATACAAAAGAGAAATACCGTCCGTCTCATGGACGGGTCTCCATGATCCAAGAAGGACGACCCTCAAAAGAAAAACAGGACGCCCACTCCCTGTAGACCCGAGCAGCCGAGGACCTAAAAACAACAGAAACCTACCATCTGTATGGCGCAGAGACCAACATTACTTTCTCACAAAGCAACCACCCACCCGCAATTCCAAGGCCAGGGCACGCATGTAAGGCCCGATATGCGGTACTGTTCCAGATCTAGATGTTTCCATCCAGATCCGGGGACGAAGCACATATCGGTCCCACCGCGACATATAACGAAGTCATATGCCCCGGATTTCCAACATGATATCATAACATTACAGATACAAGGATGCAACATCTCATACAATCGGCATACAACTTCCTTAATACAATACAACAGCGGAAGATACATGTCTGAGTACAAACTACAATCAAAAGCCTACTGGCAAAGAGAAAAACATCGATCCCATAACCACACGGGTCCAGGCCCTCTGCCGGGATCCGCCTAACTAGTCGTCGTCGAGTCTCCACGTGAAACGTCGATCACCATACCTGTTGTCGATCAAGAACCCTGAAAAGAGTTTGGGGGTAGTATCATGAGTACAGAGGTACTCAACATCCAACTGTAGTGGTCATCTGACCCAGCAAGGACTTCATCACTCGTCATTCTAGGACAACTAGTAGTTTACGGTAAGGAAGGGGTAAGTGGTGAGGTTGTTGCCGCACTAGCATTTATGAAGTGGCTAACGATCTAGAGAGTAAGGTAAGAAGCCAAGCATTCGATGAGGAATCGCCTCCAACAAGTCTTGCTATCAGCTACTTACGCAAGAATAACACCTATCCTATCCTTGTCCTCCTCTTCGCATACCGACGAAGAAGAAGCAGTCAAGGCACACACACGTTGATCAAGTTATATTAAGATTATCTCAATTGTTGTCTATGAACAAGGAGTAGGTCTCAAGTCGTCCATAACCGTGGACACGGCTTCTCGAAAAGATTTAACCCTGCAGGGGTGTACCAACTGCCCATTACGAGGCTCCGCACGCACGTCCATCACTCTTAGTTGCTACCCATCACAGGCAACCATTATATGATTTAGTTCCAAGAGATCCGAAATGATAGGTCCCTCTAACTAACAACGAACAAATCCGGGTGGCCCCCGGTGAGTCGACATCCATCTCAGGAGCCGGCCGCTCTCTCGATCTGGTCTCTACCGTCTATCTCGGGTTTGGATAGCCGGTTAATCACACATGGGAAACCGGGTCCTCAGCCGAACAAGGTGGGCCAGCAAGGGAACTAAGTCCTCACTGGTCCGAGTTGGTTTGTAAACAACTGGCAGCTGACCAGCACACACACGGTTTCAAATGGTAAATCAGCTTGGGCCACCACTAGAAATGTTTGAAGCTAGGTAGGTAAGAAAAGGGGACCCCATAAAATCCCACACGCGGTTAGGCACACTCAGTCTTAAAACCAATACCCGGAACTCGGATCCTAGGTGACTCGAACGGAACAAAGCGTCGGGGCGGGATAGCCTAGACCTTCCATCCTTCGTCGAATATAGTCAACATTTATAATAATCATATCATCAACAACAATATAATAATGTGATATCCCGCACCCAGGAGTAACAGGGTAACATCGTAGCATCCTAAGCATGCATACTAAGCAGGGGCTGAGCAACGAGCAATAGTAACATAGCAGTACAAGGTTTGCTGGGAAGGGACATGGCTGTATCGGTTTGAAAGAGGTTGTCAACATGTGGTTGGATCAAACATCGAACCTAACCTATAATAGCATGCAAACCGCTGGTTGAAATAGAATGGATCATAAGTAATGTATAGTCCTTGCCTGTTGATAAGTCGGGTATCGAAGGTGTAGTCGATCGCAAGCTCGCAACGTCTCCGAGAGGTACCCGCGGGAGCACACAAGAAGTAAACACTGGAAAGCAATCAACGGTGCACCACTATTACTACGGAGCAATACAAGATCAAAGAGACAACACAAGGCATGGCAATGCGATACGGATTTATCGTCGAGAACGGTTACTAACAGTTTAAGTGGGGTATCGGTCACACACGACGAATACCGCACGTTTACGGTGGTTCAAGTTGCTTAGCTACAGGTGATCAACCAACGGTTATTAACAGGGTAACTCAAGCAAGCATGGCATCGCACACAAACATGTCAAGAGGTGAAGCATAAAGTAAACTATCTATGCTAGCCAATTTAAGTGAGGCACAACCTAAACATGGCATAACACTAAGTGTCGCACGATGATTAACACATTTGGTACTGTTCTGTCCTAAACCATATTTTAGTTTGGTTAACAACAGCAAACAAAAGCATAAACACAAAGTACACGAAAAACTAATCAAGTTACATATAAAGAACACCCCAAACGGAGTTACGGTTAAAAAGATATAAGCAAAACAAGTTACGGGCACAAGCTGTATAAACAGGGGTAAATCTATATGCAACAGTGCAGCAACATGACATAGCAATACATATAATGAAAGTGGACATTATGCTTAACAATATTCAATTGTAATCACTCAATTCTGATAAACGGTCGCGACACACTCGTCGACCGAAGTTGCAACTAAATAACAGTTTCAGCAACAACAGCACAATAACATCAGGATAGCTACTTTGGAGCAAGATTTAATACAGCTAAAGCACCCAAACATGACAAGTTAAAGCATGGAAATGAAGTACACATGATGCTTAACACATAGGAGAAAGAATCAATGCAATAGGCCTCATGAATGAGTCACAATCATCATGCAAAGTTGCAATAAAATAATAACAGCAGCACTAAACAGGAAAAAAACTAGCAGTTAACGGCCTGATGCCCACTTTAGCACACAATTACACAATCAAGACGACCTCAAACGGAAAAACTTTCTACATACGAAAGCTAGAGCACACAAAACTGAGCAACTTTCGTTTTGGGGGCACGTTCATACGGGCTACGGTTATATCGCAATACTACGCGCAAAAACGAATCAGCAGCAGATATAATAAAGGACTTAGCAGATTTAGCAACAGGGAAAAAAATAACAGAGAAAAAGAAAAAAAAAGGGTGGCCTCACCCAAACGGGCCGGCCCACTGGCCAGAGGAGGTCGCTGGGCCACGGCTGGTGTTGGACTTGGCCCACCGTGGCCTGGCAGGCCAGCCCACGGACGCTGGGAGGCGGCCCAGCCGTGGTCGATGGAGGCGGCACGTGCCTCCCGCACGGGATGTGCCAGGGCGGCGCTCGCCGGCGAGAAGCGGCGGCCCAGCGGCGGAGGGGCGTCGGTGGCTGGCCTGGTGCAGCAGATCGGGAGGCGGCGGCGGCAGGGATCCAGCCGGTGGCGCGGATCCGTAGGCGCGGTGGTCGTCGGGCGCCACGAGGCCACGGCGCGGGCTCGACCGAGCTCCGGCTCGCCGGCCATGGAGCCGCGGCGGCGGCAGACTGCTGCAGGGGAAGGGAGGAGGTGAGAAGACAGAGGTGGAGGAGGCGCACAGGGAGAGGAGGAAGGACGGGGTGGTGGCTCGCCGGCCGGCGGCGGTCTCCTCGGCGGCGGGGTCGGCTGGAGAGAGAGAAAGGAGAGGTTGGGGAGAGAGGAGAGATGGTGGGGGCATCTTGGCCGTTGGATCGCCCGATCCGACGGTCCAGATCGCAGGAGGCTAGGGTTTGCTGTGAAATTGGGAAAAAATGCGAAAGTGGGGCTATGTGAGGCAAAATTGGGCAAAGTGGAGGGGGGTGGTTGCAAATTTGTGTTAGGGAAACCCTAAGTGTGGTGGTGGTCTATATATAGCCCCGGTGGCTGGCAGTTTGCCAAAACATCCCCGGTTTTTCTCGCGCGCGCGCGGTGCTTACATTCCTGACCGCCGGGGGTCCGCAGTACCTCCGATTCGGGTAAAACTTCGAACCGCGCGATCAGCACATCGAGCCGGAGGCGTTCACCTCGCGCTGGAACCGTTCCGAAAACACTTTCCGGCGCGCTATAAAAATATCCCGTTTAATTATTAAACGGGGTTTTCATTCCGTTGGCTGCGGCTGGTCTCGTGCGGTTTTCGCGATGGTGATCGGGTGAAACCCGGTGTCACAAAGGTCGAGTGTCAGGGTGGCAAGGGTCGGTCTCCGTCCGATACGAGATAAGAGGGGAAAAAATAATCGTCGATCGATAAATCGGGGATGCAAACACCGCAAACAAATCACACAATCAAACAATTCACACCGAAAACAAATTTTTTGATTTTTCTGAAAACTGGGCTGTTACAACGCACCACTGGTCCTCGAAGCCCAAATCGGCGGCTACGACATGGACAGAGTTTTCATGGATTGGGACAGCAGTTTAAACATTATCGTCACCAGCACCTTGCACAAGATGCTGATCCCGCGATCAATCTGGAAGAAGTCAAGTGTCACAGTCTGCGGCGTAGACCCATGTGAAGCAGCCACCTCCCTCGGAACAATTGAGCTCGATGTCGTCTTCGGCGGCAAGGGCAACTTTGCAAGAAAAGTCCTCGAGTTCGAAGTACTCGACTGGCAGTCCCAATACCACGCCATACTCACACTACTAGGGAAATAGCTATACATGGAAAGCTTATTAGTGACGCATATAACAAGCCATGCGCCACCACCTGTTAGGGGTGGCGCACTGGAAAATAATGCGCCACCCATAAGACCTTAGGGGTGGCGCATTATTTCCCAGTGCGCCACCCCTAAGAGTGGGCCAGCCTGGATGAGCTTATACGTGCCACCCCTAAGAACCTTATAGGTGGCGCATTTCAAAAATGCGCCACCCCTAAGAGCTTAGGGGTGGCTTGCGTATGCGCCACTAATAAGAAGAAAATTCCCAACACACCCATAAGACCTTAGGGGTGGCCTGTTAGGGGTGGCGCACTAGAAAATAATGCGCCACCCATAAGACCTTAGGGGTGGCGCATTATTTCCCAGTGCGCCACCCCTAAGAGTGGGCCAGCCTGGATGAGCTTATACGTGCCACCCCTAAGAACCTTATAGGTGGCGCATTTCAAAAATGCGCCACCCCTAAGAGCTTGGGGGTGGCTTGCGTATGCGCCACTAATAAGAAGAAAATTCCCAACACACACCCCCCCCCCCCCCCGTGGACCGCCTTTTCGGTTTGAAAAAAATAAAAGAAAATGATAGAAATGTCAAAAAAATAAAAGAAAAAAAGTTTCCCATGTGATATGTGGTCTAGTTGTTAGGAAAATTTACAAATATGAATTTCGATTTTTTTTGCAAAATCTCTCGAGAATTGTGTAAAATGGGAATAACTTTTATATACGACCTCCGATGAAAAAGTTTTTTATATGAAAAATCATCTACTCGAAAAGTTATATCCAAATTCAACGGGATGGAACCCGTTGAACATTTTTAGAATCCTCAAAAACCTAACAGAAAAAAAGTTATGGGCGTTTGAAGATCTGGAGGCCAAAAAAATTGAAAAAAATTCAAAACTTATTAGTGGCGCATTTTGCTAGGTGCGCCGCCCCTAAGGTTCTTATGCGTGGCGCATTTTGTTATATGTGCCACTAATAAGGGTGTATATAACCCGTCCGGTTTCCTTCTCCTCCTTACCTCTTCATTCTTATCCTCCTCTCCACCATCTCCTCCTCCTCTCCACCTTCTCCATGGCGCCCTCCTCCTCCTCCCCTCCTCCATGGCTCCTCCTTCTCCCCTCCTCCATGGCTCCAAGTCTGCTGCTGCTACTCCTCATCCTCCCCTCCTCCATGGCTCATCCTCCTCATCCTCCCCTCCTCCATGGCTCATCCTCCTCCTCATCCTCCCCTCCTCCATGGCTCATCCTCCTCCTCCAAGTTTCCCCCTCCTTCACGGTTCTTCTTCCTCCTCCTCTCCTCCATGGCTCCTAATCCTCCAAGGTTCCTCCTCCCCTTTCTTCTTCCTCCTCCCCTCCTCCATGGCTCCTACTCCTCATGGTTCCTCCTCCCCTTTCTTGGCTCCTCCTCCTCCTCGTCTCTTCCTCCATGGCGCCCTACATCCTGAGAAAAAAAAGTTAGATGAACGAGACTGAGAATAAAAATGACCAAGCAGAGTGGCTAGATGAACGGGACAAATCATTCAAACAAAAAACGAGCAAAAAAACGAGCAAAAAAATCGTAATCCAGATCCAGATCCAGATTCAAAATTCAAAAAAAAGTTAATGGTGGCGCATCTTCAAAATGCGCCACCCCTAAGAATCTTAGGCGTGGCGCATTTCAGAAATGCGCCACGCCTAAGATTCTTAGGGGTGGCGCATTTGAAATGCGCCACTATTAAGGCCTTATTAGTGGCTTGTTGTTAGTGGCGCATTTGAAATGCGCCACTAAACGCAAAAAAAGGACGCCACTAAAAGGCTATTCCCTAGTAGTGTCAGGAGGCCCACATTCGCTCAATTTATGGCGCTCCCGCACTATGCGTACCTCAAGCTCAAGATGCCAGGACCCTCAGGGGTCATTACGGTCAATGGGAGTTTTATCAAATCAGACCAATGCGACCAAGATTTTCATGAAGTTTCCGACACGTTCAGAGCCCAGCAGCTGCTCGAAGAAATAGCCATGGTGACAGACAAGATCATTTTTCCACTGGCAAGCAGAAGCGAATCAAAAGAATTTACTCGCGACTTCAGTGTCGACAGCGACACAGTCACCCATCAGGTGAACCCAACGGACCCGGACAAGACGGTCCGAATCTACGCCCATCTCCCAGAAGAACAAGCAACTACCCTCATGGTTTTCCTTCGTGAGGAGTGGAAAATTTTCGCCTGGTGCCCGGCCGACATTCCCGGAATACCACGAGAGTTAGCAGAGCACGCACTACACATACATCCGAACACCAAACCAGTAAAGCAAGCGTTGCGGAGATTCTCCGAGCCCAAGCGCAGAGCCATTGGAGAAGAGGTCAATTGACTAATCGACGCACAATTCATCCGGGAGACGAAGAAGGCCACCTGGATCACAAACCCAGTCTTAGTAACTAAAAAGGACACCGATGTACTATGCATGTGCGTTGACTACGGGCCCGTCAACAAACACTTCCTAAAGGACCACTTCCCACTGCCAAGGATAGACCAGATAATCGACTCTACCGCAGGATGCGACCTTCTGTCTTTCCTCGATGCCTACTCAGGATACAACCAAATCAGGATGAACGAAGAAGACGAAGAACACACCTCGTTCATCACACCATACGGCGTATTCTGCTACAGGACAATGCCTTTCAGACTAAAAAACGCCGGAGCCACGTACCAATGGATGATGCAAGCATGCTTAAGAGACCAAATCGGCAGAAACGTCCAAGTCTACGTCGACGATATCGTCATCAAAACTTACAGCGGAAACACGCTACTCGACGGCCTCCGCGAAACCCTTGCAACACTCAACAAATACAGAATAAAGCTCAACCCAAAAAAGTGTGTGTTCGGCGTCCCAACCGGAAAACTGCTAGGATACATGGTCTCTGCCCGAGGGGTCGAAGCGAATCCGGAAAAAGTCCAAGCAACCGCCAAGATGCAAGAGCCGGTGAACATCAAAGGCGTACAACAACTCACAGGAAGACTCGCAGCACTGAGCCGCTTCATCAGCAGGTTGGGAGAAAGGACTCTACCATTCTACCAGTCGCTCAGAAAAGGAGAGAAAGTCGAGTGGACCGAAGAAGCTCGAAACGCATTCGCAGACCTAAAAAATACCCTCTCTACACCACCAAACCTGGCGGTGCCCAAGGAGCGAGAACCTCTCTACCTCTACATAGCGGCACGCAACAGCGTAGTCAGCACGACGCTCGTCGTCGAGCGCGCGGAAGAAGGCAAAACCTAGAGCATACAAAGGCCAATCTACTACCTCAGCAAGGTCCTCACAAAATCCCAGCAGCGGTACCCACACTACCAGAAGCTCGTATATGCCATCGTCATGACTTCAAGGAAAATAACACATTACTTCGACGAGCACCTCATCACGGTCGTGAGCAGCGCACCACTCGCAGACATCCTTAACAACCCTATAGCAACGGGCCGAGTCGCTGAGTGGAACATCGAGCTCAGCCCCCGTGACCTGCAATTCAAACACCCAACAGCAATCAAAGCCCAAGTACTCCCAGACTTTCCGGTCGAGTGGACAGAGGTGCAAACACCTGGCCCTCAAGACCTCTCCAAGTCATGGACGATGTTCTTTGATGCATCAAAAAGACATCAAGGAGCCGGAGCAGGCGTCGTATTAATCTCGCCCAAAGGAGCCAAACTCAGATACGTGCTCCAGATCAACTTTAGCAAGGCCTAAAACAATGAAGCAGAATATGAGGCACTACTCCGTGGCATGCGCATGGCAAAAAAGCTTGCGGCGCCACCCGTCTCTCAATCTACGCGATTCCATCCTTGTCGTCCAGCAAGCAATGAGGAACTGTGAAGCAGTCACAGACAACATGATATCTTACCAGAAGCTCTACAACACTCTAGAAGGAGGATTCGACGCCTACGAGTTAAACTACATCACCAGAGCAAATAACACAGAAGCAGACGAGCTCGCAAACATTGTATCAACTCGAGGACCAGTTCCCCCAGGCGTTTTCCTCGAAAGTATCAGCCAGAGATCAATCAAAACCAAGGCTCTCGTGCCAGAATCAGCCACAGAGGATGACAACACAAGAGAACCAGCACAAGTGGCGGCTGCGAACTCAACCGCTGACGAAGGCAACAAAGCAGTCGAGGAGGCAGAGCCAGCCGCACCCGAAGGCCCAGCTTGGACAAAACCGTTCCTTTGATTCCTAATTCAAGGCACCTTGCCACAAGACGTTGCAGAAGCCCGATGCAGCAGTCGGCGATCTAAAGCATTCACATTAATCAACGGACAGCTCTACAAGCGTAGCATTTCTCAGGTCCTATAAAAGTGGATCGAGGAAGAAGACGACAATGCCCTGTTGCTCGAGATCCATGAAGGCACTTGTGGGCACCACGCGAGCAGTCGCGCACTTGTGGCCAAAGATTTTCGAGCAGGATTCTACTGGCCAACTGCAATGTGAAACACGGAAGACATCGTGCGACGCTGGTTCGCCTGTCAAAAATTCACCAGCAGGCCACACGCTCCAGCATCTGAACTCAAAACCATACCACTATCCTGGCCTTTCGCCACTTGGGTACTCGACATGGTGGGTCCACTCAAGAAATCCTCAAAAGGAGGTCGAACACATCTCCTAGTAGAAGTAGACAAGATCACCAAGTGGATTGAGGCAGTACCAATCACTAGCTCAACAGCCCTCACGGCAGTTAACTTCATCAAGTCCATCATCTTCCGATTCGGCGTACCACACAACATCATCACAGATAAAGGTACAAACTTCACAGCAGCAGAATTTCAGAACTTCTGCCAAGATTTGGGCATCAAGATCAACTACGCATCGGTCGCGCACCCACAATCCAACGGCTAGGTGGAAAAGGCAAACGGCTTAGTGTGCGGAGGAATAATAAAGCGACTCCTCGCACCACTCAAACATGCTGCAGGCAACTGGGCAGAAGAACTCCCTGCAGCCCTGTGGAGCCTGCGCACCACCCCGAACGCCTCAACCCAGTACACACCTTCTTTCCTGGTATATGGGGCAGAAGCTGTGCTGCCACACGACCCAAAGTTCGGAGCTCCCCAAATCTCGGGATACAAAGAGGAAGAGGTAGAAGAAGCACTCCAGGATGATCAAGACACCGCAGACGAAGCAAGGGACACAACTGTAGCAAGGTCAGAAGGATACCAAGATAAACTACGCACATACCAAAGCAGTCGCCTGCGGAAAAGAACTTTCCGCAAAGGAGATCTCTTCCTGCAACTAATACAAGAAAAAGTCCACAAGCTCGCCCCGTAGTGGGAAGGACCATTCATAATCTCAGAGGTCATAGGAGGAGGAGCATACAGGCTGAAGAACCCAAAGACCGACGAAGATGTGGGAAATCCCTGGAACGTGGCAAATCTACGCCTGTTCTACCCATAAACTACTCATAGACATTTTCGACCAGCAAAGCAATTTCGGCAGCAACACCGATCAGCAACTCGTGTAAAAACTCAAAGCAATAAATGAGATGTTGCCCAAATAGTACTACTTAAAGTACTCGAGGGCTCGAGTGCAGGCTCCTTCCGAGAGACGATATTTCCGCTTACGCGACGATACTTAAAGCACTCAGGGGCACGAGTGTAGGCTCCCCCCGAGAGACGCTATTTCTTCTTACGCGATGATACTTAAAGCACTCGGGGGCTCGAGCGCAGACTCCCCCCGAGAGACGCTATTTTCTCTCACGCGACGACACCTAAATAACTCAAGGGCTCGACCAAAGACTGCCCCCGAGAGACGCTATTTTCGCTCACGTGACGACGCCTAAAGCACTCGGGGGCTCGAGCAAAGACTCCCCCCGAGAGACGCTATTTTGTTTACACGACGACACCTAAAAGCACTCGGGGGCTCGAGAAAAAGACCTCCCCCGAAAGACACTACTTCGCCCGCATCGTTTTTAGAACAAGCCTCACTAAAGGTTTCCGCGTCAAACACAATCTATTTTCCAAAGATAAGGATAATGCAGACATTGGACAGAGCAATTTTTTAAAGTCTTCACCTGATCACAAGTGATCACCTAAAGACTCGGGGGCTACTCCCATCGGGAGCATTGCCGCACACCCGATGAAAACTCGGACCAACAGTGCAGCTGTAAGAAGGGCCAACGTGAAAAGTTCAAAGTCTACGTCCAACTCCGCAAGTCGAACGTCGC
Source organism: Bromus sterilis (assembly GCA_950022295.1). Lineage (NCBI taxonomy): Eukaryota > Viridiplantae > Streptophyta > Magnoliopsida > Poales > Poaceae > Bromus > Bromus sterilis. The sequence goes on along the minus strand of OX465600.1, from coordinate 172,313,578 downwards.
CTCGGGGGCTACTCCCATCGGGAGCGTTGCCGCGCACCCGATTGTACTGCAAGTACTCGAAGGCAGTTTCCATTACAAAGGACTCGAAGATAATTTTCCATTACAAAGGACTCGAAGACAATTTTCCATTACAAAGGACTCAAAGACAATTTTCCATTACAAAGGACTCGAAGACAATTTTCCATTACAAAGGATTCGAAGGTAGTTTCCATTACAAAGGACCCGAAGGCAGCACAAATTACATATCAGAGTGACTTAAGTCCCAATACCAAAAGACAAAAGCTCCGCTACACTTCAAAGGACCCCAAGACCAAAGAATTATGACTTCTACATGTGTGCACATGCTGAGATAATTGACACTTTGGTCCTTGTCGTGAAGAGCATCATCACAGACAAAGTAAAAAACTAAGCATGTGAAGAACAACCTCGACACCTTCCCGAGCCTGGTGACCTTGCCTACCGGAACACCCGCTTGGCTGGTGGCTTGACGTCCGAGCTCTCCCTAGAACTAGAAGAGAAAGCACCACCAGCCGAGGAGTCGGCAGATGAAGAAGTTGAAGCCGAAGCACCATTCGACTCTCCAGAACCAGTGCTGCTCGAGTCCTCCCAGTACGGATCCAGACGATTTCCACCAGCATCAAACGCATGGACGATGAGAGTATCTTCACCATCAAAACGACAGCAAAGGCTATCTCCATCACGCAAATTCAGCCGTCGAGAAAATGACCTCAAGCCAGATCCAAGGAAAATTAGGAACGAATTATCAACCGCCAGCTCCAACCATGAGGGAGACCGAGCACACCCTTGAAGCTGAAGCCAGAGACCCCTCAAATTGAGCTCAGAAATAATGGAGGAAAATTAAAACGTAAGAGGGATCCGAGTAGCGGTCCGGCTAAGAACACGCAGAAGAAATCCGTAGCGCCAAACACCCTCCTCCATGTAAGAAGAAGGAGTTGTTGTCGTGGCTCCACGACGCCCACCACGCGAAGAACGAGGCGTGCGGCCACCACGGCCGCGTCGGCCACGACCCCGGCCAACCACACCGCCACCATGCTTGGGCGCCATTTTCACGAAGTAGGAGAAGGAAAAGATGGGAGAAGAGCAGATGCCGAGCCCAGGAAAATAGCAACAGGTATTTATAGCACATCCCAGGGGCAAGCAAGGAAAACACGTAGAAACCCAGGCGGCGTCATCATTAATTCAAAGACCAAACGCTCTTGGCGTTACGTATTCCAAGACGAGATGCCCCTTCACATCAAGCACAATTCAATAAAGGACGCATCAAATCTCGCATGTTTCCCATACGCGCCTCGGAAACCCAACAGGCAGCAGTAGCACAGGACTGCAGCGCAACGTCCAAGATGTCATTATGGCTGTTCAGATGATGTGACGGTTAGGAGACCAAGCGTTTTCATCACAATGGTCACCAACAACATTATTACGATACTTATCCTCGCGACAGCCCAAGAAGGATAATTTCAAGATAAAAACAAGTGGTAAAATCAAGCCCGGTACAGATTCCCTGTCTCTCGGTGCCAATTTTTTGACTTTGTTCCAAACATCTTACTCCCATCGGGAGCGCCCTGCCTTTATTAAAAACAAAGCAAGTTTCAAACTTCGACACCGTGGGTGACCATTACCCCCCTATCAAGATGTGCTCGAGTGACCACTCGCGCTAACAATAATTGCTGCGTCTACAGAGTTCGGGTGCTCCCTCACCCAGAAGGCAACGACATGCTCGAGTGATCACTCGCATTTACAAGAAAATGATACATCTACAGAGTTCGGGTGCTCCCTCACCCAAAAGGTAACGAAGCATTCGAGTGGCTACTCGCAAGAATCGGCTAATACCCAGGAGGACAATCTTCCCACACACTCGACGACTATCCAAGCGGGTGCATCTTTTATCGACTCCTCGCCTGAGCACGCAAAAGCTCTACGGGTGACTACTAATAGTCCAGTTGATCTATTTATTCCAAGTGGGTGCATCTCTAATTAGGCTCTGCGCCTCTATAAAAATGATGCCTGGGCGGCAACACACTGCACTCCAGATGCCGCGCAAGCTTAGCGCGTAGGTAAGACCCCGCTTTGCAGACGGCCGGGCCGGGACTTGCCACAGCGCGACTTCACTCCCGAAGTTTTCCATGCGCTTGCATGAAGAAAGATGAGCCAATAACGGACGCGTTAAGGTTGTTTGCTGAGGCCAGCGGCATTGATCCTGTAAGTCCTGCAGCGACATGGAATTTTCTAGACACCGGTCGTTTCCAAGTTGGTGTCGTGGGACACGGGCTTGATTGGGCTACTGATGTATTTTCCACTAGCGCAATTCACCAAGGCTCGACCAGTCAACTACCTTGGGCCTTTTCAGCTTATCATCCCTCGAATAAACATTTTTATGACTAATAGCCAACGACTCGCAGCCGCGCTGCGCACGAGAAAGCAAGCAATGATAGATTCGAGTCCTTGCGCGACTCTTCGAGTCCCCCAGGCACTCGGGGGCTACTGACGAGGGGGTGACCCCACAACTCCTGCGTGTGAGGATACCTGGTGCGTATGAAGACAGAAGGCCCGCTGGAAGCCTCGAAGGGCCCATGACTTGCCCACTCAAGGCACCGACATAGGAGTCCGCGACCAACATGGAAGGCAAGACTTGGCGTCCAAGACAAAAAATAGATTAGGAAATCGCCCCTGTAATCTGAGGCGGACTCCCCGAGACCCAGCCTAGTATATAAAGGCTGGGAGGGGTGACGGCTCAGGACATCCAATCTTCAATCACCACCTCCGGTCCTGAGCGAACTCGCCTAGACCGCCACTGTAATCATCCCCCGCATAATACAATCGAGCAGGAAGTACTTTCTTCTGTTAGCCGACGAGTATCGCCAACCTATTCCTCTCTACGATCTAACCCAGGGTCCCTGACCATGGGATTTTCCGAGGCTAATCCTCGTCAGGGTGGCCTCCTCCTGAGAGAGCTTCTTGGCAGTGGCCTTTTTAGCGTCGGTAGACATTGCGGCGTAGAGGAAGTAGTTGAAGTAGACGGGCGGAACCGAGCAATCGTGTCGAAGACGCTCCCCAAAAACCTTATTGCCCTTCTCTCGGTGCAGGATCGCAAAGGGCAGGGTTCCGGAGGCCTGCTCTCCCATACAGCCGTGCACGCGGTGGACGGGACGGGATCGCCGGAGGCAGCAGCAGCGAACGTAACGATGTGTAAAGTGCGCGAGGAGAAAGAGAAGACGTGATCTGTTATGTCGTCGTGGCTAGGGTTGTCGCGGCTCCAATATATACACAGCCGGGTAGGGCGACGTGGGACTGGGTACCCACGACCGAGTCGGTAACAGCCCACGACTGGAGTCTCAGATCGTGCAGTAACTAACCCGTGAGTAATTTCAAGCCATCTCTCTCAGTTGGGCCCATTCAAGACACTCATTGAAGAGTTGTTCCGAGAGACTCGGACGACATAATCCATGTAACTAACAACGCACAATTCTGGGTGGTCCCCGAGGAGTCGACACCCAATCCAAAAGTCGTGCGCAGTCTCGAATCGGACACTTCCGGCTGACGCAGGTCGGATTACTGGTGCACTCGCTAAGGCCCGGGTCCTAGCTGATCAAGTGGACCAACGGGAAAACCATGTTCCCACTAGCCCGGTTTGTTTCAAGAAAAAGTCTGCTAGGAGCGACCCGTCAGACACACACGGTTTGCAAATGGTAAATCATCTTGGGCCACCTCTAGAAATGTTTGAAGCTAGGTAGGTAAGAAAAGGGACCCCATAAAATACCACACGCGGTTAGGCACGCTCGTCAAGAGACACAATACCCGAAACTCGGTTCCTAGGTGACTCGAATGGAACAAAGAATCGGGGTGCGATAACCTACACCTTCCCTCCTTCATCCAATATAGTCAACATTATAATAATCATATCATCCAAAACAATATAATAATGTGATAGACCAATCCAAGGAGTAACAGGGTAACAGAGGATAGCATCCTAAACGTGCATACTACCAGTGGATAAGCAAGCAAGGTACATGGCCAAACAAAGGTTTGCGGGGATGTGGAGGACATGGATGTTTGGGGTTTATTTAAAAGGCATAAATATGTGGTGGTAGGATCAAGCAATCGTTCCATCCTATACCTAGGAAAGTGAGCTAAAAGTGATAAGCATGATATATGCTCCCCCTTACCTGATGAGAAGACGACGCCAAAGGTGTAGTCGATCGCAAGCTCGCAACGTCTCCGAAGGTAACCGCGGGAGCACACAAGAAGGAAACACTAGAAAGGAAATCGAGGAGGAAGCATCTATTACTACGAAGAAATCACCAGCAAGCAACAACAAGAAGGCAGCACGAGACAACTCACTATGGTATCACATCTATCGTCGAGAACGGTTACTAACAGGTTAAGTGAAGTATCGTCCACACACGACGATACCGTACATTTAGAATGGTTCAAGTTGTTTAGCTACACAACATGATCAAAGGTTGTTAACATGTCATCTCACACAAGCATGGCATGTCACACAATCATGGCAAGAGGTGAAACATAAAGTAAACTACCTATGCTAGTCAATTTAAGTGAGGCACAATCCTACACATGGCATATCACTAAGTACCCCATGACAATAATAACATTTTATATTGTTCTGTTCTAAACTATATTTTATTATTTTTAGTAGCAAGTAAGAGCAGCATATTCATGATCTACACGAAATTCTAGTCAAGTTACATATAAGGAACATTTTTATCGGAGCAACAGTTAAAAAGTTACGGCCTATTACATTTACGGTGGCATGGCATGTAAATAACAGGTCAAAAACATGTAGAAAAATGCAAACATGGGAATGGAGCATATTTTATTAATCTACATGAAAATCTAAGCAAGTTTCATGTTAAACGTGTCACAATCCGAGCTACCATTAAAAAGATATCGCCATCGCATAAATACTAACACAATCTGCCAATTAAATCTCTCAAAAAAAACTATAGACGTACCCCTAGGCCGAATCTGCACTGAGCGGGACTAACCAGAGAGCGCTAGATAGCTAAACATTGCATGAGGCGCTACACTGGGCATAAATAATTGGGCCAATCCCATCTAATGCGAAGGAAAACAAAGGAGGAGGGCGCTCACCGAGCGGGCCAAGCCCATGGGCTAGGGTGGGCGCACGATAACGTGGCTTCGCCCACGGGCGAGAGGGGCGTGAAGGCTGGGCAGGAAGCTGGGCTGAGGCGCTAGCGGGGCCACCAGGCAACGAACCGCCCGATCCCGATTGGATTAGGGCCGGGGTGGCGGGGGCCGGCCTGCGGCGCTCCGGCGCGGCGGCGCAAGCCGAGGACAGCCGCAGGGTCTGGATCCGATTGTCGGTCACCGGATCTGGCCGGGGTGATGTCTAGGGGCGGTGGCACGATGGTCGGCCGAGCTCGGCGTCCACGGCGTCCGGTGGCTAGCGCGGGCTCCTGCTCCGGCGACCTGCGAGGTGGAGCGGGCGGTGAGAGGAGGGAGGAGGGCAAGACGTAGTCGGGCGGCTGCTCCATACGCGGCAGCGTGGTGACGCGGGTTGGCCATTGCCCGAGTGAAGGTGGAGGCTGGTTGGAGGCGAGGTGGCTCGCTGTTAGCCCTCCGATTCTCAGATCTGACGGCCAGAAACATATCTGGCTAGGGTTTCAGGATTTGAAGGCTATTTAGGGCAGATCTGGGATATTTTGAGGGGGTGGCTACAAAATGGACTAGGGGGAACCCTAAAATGGGTCGGAGCTAGTGGTGGTCTATTGATAGGCTGCTTGGCTGGAAGGTTTACACAAACGCCCCTGGTTTCTCTCTCGCGCGTCTGATGATTACGTTTCTAACCGTCGAGAGTCCATACGACCTCCAATTTGGACGAAACCTCGAACCACGCATTCAGCACGTCGAGCAGATCAATTCTACCGCACCTCGATACCGTTCCGATAACATTTTTTGGTGCCCAATAAAATAATATGTATATTAAATAACCGGGGTTTTTTGTTCCAATGGTGATGGCTGGTGTTGTGTCGGAAGTCGCGACGGTGCTCGGGTGAAACCCGGTGTCGCAAAAGGGTGGTGTGCCATGGTGGAAAGGGTCGGTCTCGCATGTCGGTAAGAGAAGGAGGGGAAATATAATTCACCAATTAATAAATCGGTGAACCAAATACTGCAAACCATTCTAGCAATCAACAAAAAAATTTAATTTGGGTGAAACTCCTAGGTTGTTACAATACAACACCACCAACAAGGGATCTCGCCCGAGATGAGGGACGATCCCGGGAGAGGAGGGGAGAGAAAAGAGAGTCGAAGTTCTTCAACACCACCAACAATGGACTCTGCTCCATGTCAACGACGAACTTCCGGCGAGAAAACTTTCCGCAGATAGATGGCGACGTCGAAGAACGTAAGTTCAAAGCGACAATCAAGGGAAGCATTCTCACTGAAATTTTGAAGATACTATGCAAGAGTACGGGAGTCAGAGGACGACCGAGATGTTATCCTGAGTTGGAGAAACTAAAGGTACTACAGGATTTCCCAAACCTGAGATTGGAATCGAGACAATACACTGCAAGCAAGGCATTGTAACTATTCCGAAACTCCACACACTCGAGATCCTAAAGTTTGAATTAGAATAAGGTGAGAATAAAACACTTACATCACTTGTCCTGACCAGAGCAAGGGTAAGGAGGAAAAAGAATCCTACTCTCGGATATCTAACTTAGTAACTACAAAATAGTTTTGTCTAGAATCGACTTCGGCCAGAAAAGGGATCCTACAGTCGGTAAGGCTCTGATACCAAGTTGTAAGACCCGATATGCGGTACTGTTTCAGATATGGACGTTTCCGTCTAGACCCGAGGAAGAAGCACATATCGGACCCACCACGACATATGATGAAGCCATAAGTCTCAGATTTCAACATGATATGACAATATTACAGCTACAACGATACAACATCTTATACAATCGGCATACAATTGTCTTAATACAATACATCAGCAGAAAATATATGTCTGAGTACAGACTACAATCAAATTCCTAGTGGCAAAGGTAAAACACACCATTCCCGTAACCACACGGGTCCAGGCTCTTCGCCGGGATCCTCCTAACTAGTCGTCGTCGAGTCTCCGCGAAGGCGTCCAGAAGAATGGTCGTCGAGCTCCTCTCAAGTCCAAGATCGTTTGCATAACGTGCGTCAAAGAGAGAAGAAACGGGTGAGCTATATCAACAAGTCAGATAACTAACTTCTCACGGTAAGATGAGGGTAGTGGTTGAGGTCGCATCCGCACTAGCATTATATGAAGTGGCTAACGATCTATTTAGAGTAAGATTAGAAGCCAAGAATTCGGTGAGGAATCGCCTCTAACAAGTCTACTATCAGCTACTTATGCAAACATAACACCTATCCTATCCTTGTCCTCCCCTTCATCACCCGATGAAGAATAAGCAGTCAAGGAACACACACGTTGATCAAGTTTTAATTATGATTCAGTTGATGTTATCTATGAACAAGGAGTAGGCCTCAAGTCGTCCATAACTGTGGACACAGCTTCTCAAAAAGATTTAACCCTGCAGGGGTGTACCAACTGCCCATTATAAGCTCCGCATCTTCAGTCAGTCCCGTAAAATACACTCATTGAAGAGTTGTTCCGAGAGAATCGAACGTCATAATCCCTCCAACTAACAACGCACAATTCTGGGTGGCCCCCGGGGACTCGACACCCAATCCAAAAGTCGTCCACACTCTCGAATCAAACTCTTTCGGCTGACGTAGGTCGGATTACCAATGCACTCACTGAGGCCTGGGTCCTAGCTGATCAAGTGGACCAACAGGAAAACCATGTTCCCACTGGCCTGGTTTGTTTTAAGAAAAAGTCTGCTAGGTAAATCAGCTTGGGCCACCTCTAGTAATATTTGAAGCTAGGTAGGTAAGAAAATGGGACCCCATAATATCCCACACGCGGTTAGGCACGCTCATCAAGAGACACAATACCCGAAACTCAGGTCCTAGGTTACTCGAATGGAACAAAGCATCGGGGCACGATAGCCTACACCTTCTGTCCTTCGTCCAATATAGTCAACATTATAATAATCATATCATCCAAAACAATATAATAATGTGATAGCCCAATCCAAGGAGTAATAGGGTAACAAAGGATAGCATCCTAAACATGCATACTACCAGTGGATAAGCAAGCAAGGTATATGGCCAAAAAAAGGTGTGCACGGATGTGGATGACATGGTTGTTTGGGGTTAATTTGAGAGGCATAAATATGAGGTGGTGGGATCAAGCAATCGTTCTATCGTATACCTAGGCAAGTGAGCTGAAAGTTATAAGCATGATATATGCGCCCCCTTACCTGATGAGAAGACGACGCCGAAGGTGTAGTCGATCGCAAGCTCGCAACGTCTCCGAAGGTAACCGCGGGAGCACACAAGAAGGAAACGCTGGAAAGGAAATCGACGAGGAAGCATCTATTACTACGAAGCAATCACCAGCAAGCAACAACAAGAAGGCAACACAATACAAATCACTACGGTATCGCATGTATCGTCGAGAGCGGCTACTAACAGGTTAAGTGAAGTATCGTCCACACACGACGATACCGCACATTTAGAATGGTTCAAGTTGTTAAGATACACAACATGAGCAAAGGTTTTTAACATGGAATCTCACACAAGCATGGCATGTCACACAATCATGGCAAAAGGTGAAACATAAAGTAAACTATCTATGGTAGTCAGTTTAAGTGAGGCGCAATCCTACACATGGTATATCACTAAGTACCCCCACGACAATAATAACTTTGGTATTGTTCTGTTCTAAACCATATTTTATTATTTTTAGCAGCAAGCAAGAGCAGCATATTCATGATCTACACAAAATTCTAGTCAAGTTACATACAAGGAACATTTTTATCGGAGCAACGGTTACAAAGTTATGGCCTATTACATTTACAGTGGCATGGCATGTAAATAATAGGTCAACAACACGTAGACAAGTGAAAACATGGGAAAGGAGCATATTTTATTAATCTACATGAAAATGTAAGCAAGTTTCATGTTAAAGGCGTCGCAATCCGAGGTACCATTAAAAAGATATCACCATCGCAAAAATACTAACACAATCTGCCAATTAAATCTCTCCAGAAAAAATATATAGACGTGCCCATGGGCCGAATCTGCACTGAGCGGGGCTAACCAGAGAGCGCTAGATAGCTAAACATTGCATGAGGCGCTACACAGGGCATAAATAAATGGACCAAGCCCATCTAATGTGCAGAAAAAAAGGAGGAGGGCACTCACCGAGCGGGCCAAGCCCATGGGCTAGGGTGGGCGCGCGATAACGTGGCTTCGCCCACGGGCGAGAGGGGCGTGCAAGCTGGGCAGAAAGATGGGTTGAGGCGCTAGCGGAGCCACCTGGCAACGAACCGCCTGATCCCGATTGGATCGGGGCCGGGGTGGAGGGGGCCGGCCGGCCGCGCTAGCCGAGGACGGCCGCGGGGTGGCCAAAACGGGCTCGGGGCGTGGATCCGGCCGCCGTTCGCCAGATCTGGCCGGGGCGATTTCTAAGGGCGGTGGCACGGTGGTCGGCCGAGCTCGGCGGCCATAGTGTCCGGTGGCTAGTGCGGGCTCCTACTCCGGCGACCTGCGAGGTAGAGCAGGCGGTGAGAGGAGGGAGGAGAGCGAGACGGAGCGCGGCGGCGGCTCACCGGGGATGCGGTGGCGCGCCTGCCGGAGACGGGCGGTCGACGGTGGAGGCCGGCGTCTCCATACGCGGCGGCGCGGTGACGCGGGTTGTCTGCGGCCCAGGTCGAGGTGGAGGCCAGTTGGAGGCGACATGGCTCGCTGTCAGCCCTCTGATTCTCAGATCTGACGGTCAGAAACAGATCTGGCTAGGGTTTCTGGATTTGGAGGCCATTTGGGGCAGATTCTGAATATTGTGAGGGGGTGGATGCAAAATGAACTAGGGGAAACCCTAAAATGGGTGGGAGAGAGTGGTGGTCTATTTATAGGCTGGCTGGATGGCAGGTTTACACAAACGCCCCGGGTTTCTCTCTCGCGCGTCCGATGATTACGTTTCTGACCGCTGAGAGTCCATACGAGCTCCGATTCGGATGAAACCTCGAACCACGCGTTCAACGCGTCGAGTCGGTCAATTCCACCTCACTTCGATACTGTTCCGACAACATTTTCTGGCGCCCAATAAAATCATCCGTTTATTAAGTAAACAGGGGTTTTCGTTCCGATGGTGATGGCTAGTCTTGTGTCGGAAGTCGTGACGGTGCTCGGGTGAAACCCTGTGTCGCAAAATGGTCGTGTGCCATGGTGGAAAGGGTTGGTCTCGCATGCCGATACGAGGAGGGGGAAATATAATTCACCAATTAATAAATCGACGAAGCAAATACTGCAAACAATTCTAGCAATCAACAAAATAAAGCAACAAAAAAAATTAATTTCGGTGAAAATCCCTGGTTGTTACACTCAGCACCTACTATATATGGACAAGCCTCCATACCTAATCTCGCAAACCCTAGCCCCTACCTCCCTCAGTTTTCATGATGGCCCTGTCCTCAGCCGCCACCTCGCAGCAACCAGCCTCCACCAACCTCTCTCCACACTGTCGCGGGGATGGCCCAACATACGGAAGAACCGGGCTGACTCAGCAAGGAGAAAGCACAGTAGGAGACCCGGCTCGAGCCGGGTCATGTCATGGTGAGGATAGAAGACCGTAGAAGGAAATAGACTTACCTTGTGTAATAAGGAAACTATATTGTAGAACTAGACTAGGACTCCATCTCATATGGAAGTCGGACCCATGTAAACAAGGGACTCGGTACCTGATGAGGACATCCCTACTAATGTTACACCCATACCCTCACCAACTACACATACTGGACCAGTTACTAGAGCACGTGCACGTCAACTAAATTATCAGGTACTTTCGTTTCTTGCGAATCCTTCTATTGTTCATGAACATATGATGCTGCCTAAATTAGATACTTTTGTTTTGCTTATGAATGAAGGACCTAGCATGGACACGAAGGATGGTCATTGGAGCGGGATCAAGAATGGAGAAGAAGGTGCGCGCGGGGGAAAGTACAGTGGAGTTTCCAGTGGGGATTTTCGCACGTTGAAGCCACCATAAGGCATGCATGAAGGCTTGGACGGAATACACGAGATGCCACTTCATTATTTTCGTCCAAGAGCAATTATAGGTGCTGCGTCACCTTAATATTGGGCTGGGCCCATGTAATTTCGAAATACCACATTATAGGCTGTTTTTAGAGTCCGTATGTGTGGGGAAACCGGGTTAGGGTTGTTTTCGGACCCCACCTCCAAGGGGTCACGAAAATCCCCTCTGTTCCCCCATATATACAGCCCTTAGGGCGTCGTTTAGACTTGGGTTTTAATTAGATATAAGTTAGCCATAGCCGCAACTTCGAGCTCTTCGTTTGTGTCATCCGACCAGGCCAAGACCTCATTGGAACCCCAACTTTCGTAATCATTCATCTTATATTCGCAATATCCAGATTGCAATTCTTAGTTCTTGCTTGTTCTTCGATTGCTTGCAGGAATTAGACCTTCGTGGTCAGGTTGATCGTGCATCCGCGGGATCAATAACCTCTCGGAGTTGGTTTAGCGATCGCTAAGGCGCAACGTCTTCGCACGTTCGTAGTCGGATCGTGAAAGTCGTCTCCACCATAATCGATCTACACCATCTCATCGAAACATCGGGACACCTTCGCCTCTATCAAGTGGTATCAGATTTCCAGGTTGCTCAGTGAGATTTACCAGTTTTCATAGTCTAGATTGGTTCTGTTCTTCATACCTACAGTCCAAGAAAAAGCCAACAAAAAAAATTAGGGTTAGATCATCACGTCCCAAGACAGTCCTAGCCTTTGTCCAGTTTTCTTTTCAGTACTTGCTTTGTTGAATTTACGGTTGCATCGTTGTGTCAAGTTGCTGATCTTAGCGTCTAGTTCCCTTAGAGTTTCGAGTTCTGATCACAGTTTGCCACGTCGCCGCCGCACCAGTAGTCATCCTACCACGTTCCGCCAATCCGAGTCCAGATACACCACCACGTTCCGCCAAGCAGAGTCCATATACACCACCACGTCTCACGAGTCCGAGTTGAGTTCCACCATCAGTACGGTTCCTGATATCCCCGTAGCCAGAATAGTTTTGAGTTGATTAGAGTCGGATTTCACCAATCTTTTGTCGTACGGAGTCTGGCACGCTTTCCAGAGCAGTTTTTAGGCCAAAATTTTCAGGGGTAAAAAAATTTCGTGCCCATACGTTCCTTAGGTCCAGAAACTCGTTTTGAGACGTTCGCCACCATAGTGATTTTTTCGCACTTTTTCAGCCCCCGCAGTCCCGCATCGCCAAAAAAAAAGAAAAAAAAAAGAGAGAGAAAAAAAAAATTCAGAGTGTGCTTCACAGTTGTTACGTGCCGCGCCGTGTTTTCGTTGGTGTTTTAGGCTCGCGTCTCTAGTACGGTCTAGCCTAGGATCAGCACAGTACCGACGTTGAGTGTTTATTCAGCTTTGCATCTCTGTTTTGATTACTGTTGAGTTTTTCCTACCATACTTGTCAGCCTTCCTACAGCTCCACATATATTCTACATCGTGCGTTTTGACACCTCCTGGCCATCGCTCTACCATATCTCTGAGAGTTTTGACCCGTTGGTTGTACATCACCACCTGCTGCTAGGTAAGAATCGGTAAGAACGTAAGAAAAGCTTGACGGATTTGTGCTTTCCACCACCCCACATCCATCCCATTAGTAGAAGTAGGATCATATTCCTGTGTGTTTTCTATTTCTGCTAACCATGCCAGGATCACATGATGAAGTGGCGCGGGATGCACCCGATTGGGAGAACATGACAAACAAGGAGTTACATGATAAATTTGCACGTATGATGTCTCAACAGGTGCAGGACATCGAGACCAGATTTACAGAGGCGATTGATGGCGTGGAGAAAATGATCGACACCAAGCTCGACGCCAAGTTTACTGAGTTGATCGCACGCCTCCCTTCAGCACAGCCACAGCCACCGCCACTACCACGTGCACGACGTATTCTGTTTCCGCGAGGACAAGCTGCTGGTATTGGTGCTCCTCCTACTGCTGCAGTTGCTGCTACTGCTGCTGCTGCTGCTTCTGACGTCGCCCAGGACGACAACTACGAGGGTGATTACGAGGAGGAGGTGGAACAGGAAGCGGCCTATGAGCAGCCAGCTGGACGTCCACGTCCCAACATTCGCCACGGTCGACACCAACCACCCCCTCAGGTACGCGATGATGAACATGTGCCTAAACTTAAATTGAATCTTAAGCCGTTTGAGGGTAGATATATTCCTGATGCTTATCTTACTTGGGAGTTAGAAACTGAACAACGTTTTACATGTTTACAATATCCTGAGAATAGACGTGTTACTGCTGCTGTTTGTGAATTCACGGGCTTTGCATCTATTTGGTGGTCTGAACATTGTAGATTGCATGCTAATAATATTCCAACTACTTGGGCTGCTTTAAAAGATGCTATGCGTACTCGCTGGGTTCCTCCTTATTATCAACGTGAATTGTTACAAAAATTACAGTGTTTGAGCCAAGGAAAAAATTATGTAGAGGAATATTATCAAGAATTACAAACTGGATTGATTAGATGTGGCCTAGTAGAGGATAATGAAGCTATGCTTGCACGTTTTATGGGTGGCTTAAACAGGGAGATACAAACTATTCTAGAATACAAGGACTTTGCTACTATCACTCGTTTGTTTCATCTTGCTTGTAAAGCTGAACGTGAAGTGCAGGATCGACAGGCCGCTACGAGACCTAACTTTTCTGCAGGACGAAATACATCATGGACATCGCGTGGAGCTTCTACATCCACACGTCCTGCTGCGCCACCATCTACTTCAGCCGCTCATTCTTACAGGGAGCCACCAAAACAGCCAGCGCCACCATTCAAGGGTGCACAGAGTGGTCCAGCGGCGAGTTCTTCTTCCTCCATGGCGTCCACAGGGCAAGCACGAGATCGTGATATTAAATGTCGCAGGTGCCAAGGTGGAGGTCACTTCGCAAAAGACTGTCCCTCCAAGCGTGTGATGACTATTACGGCGGATGGTGGGTATGAGTCAGCGAGTGACTATGATGAGGAGACTCTAGTTCTCATTGCTCATGAGGAACAGGGTGCCCATGATGATGCTCATGATATAGAGTATATGACTCCTGATGATGCAGATAAATATGCTAGTTTGGTTGCTCAACGTGTATTAAGTGTGCAGGTAACGAAGGCCGAGCAAAACCAGAGGCATAATTTGTTCCACACAAAGGGAGTGGTGAAAGAACGTTCGGTTCGCATCATCATTGACGGAGGGAGTTGCAAAAACTTGGCTAGCATGGAGTTGGTGGAGAAGCTATCTCTCACCACAAGACCACACCCCCATCCGTACTATATTCAGTGGTTTAACAATAGTGGTAAGATTAAGGTAACACATTCTGTTCGTGTGCACTTTAGCATTGCTGCATATGCTGATTATGTTGATTGTGATGTGGTACCCATGCAAGCATGCTCTCTTTTACTTGGTAGACCATGGCAATTTGATAGGAATGTTGTACACCATGGTAGGATAAATCAGTTTACTCTAGTTCATCAGGATAAAAATATTGCTTTACTTCCTATGTCTCCTGAACAAATTGTGAAAGATGATCTTGCTAGAGCTAGTAAAGCTAAACAGGAGAAAAATAAGAGTGAAAATGAGATAGCAGCTAAAGAATTTGAGCAACAACATAAGACTAATAGCAAATCTTCTTCTGTTGTTTCTAATGAAATTAAATTGACTAGTCCAACTTTGCTTGCTACTAAGGTTGATATTTCGGATTTGGATGTTAGTCAATATGTGTGCTATGCTTTTGTGTGCAAAGAAGCCTTGTTTTCATTTGAGGAATTGCCTCCTTCTTTGCCTCCTGTTGTCACTGACCTTTTGCAGGAGTTTATTGACGTCTTTCCACAAGACGTACCACCGGGATTACCACCTATTCGAGGGATTGAGCATCAGATTGACTTAATTCCCGGTGCTTCGCTGCCCAACCGTGTGCCATACCGTACCAATCCGGAGGAGACGAAGGAGATTCAGCGTCAAGTACAAGAGCTACTCGACAAAGGTTACATACGTGAATCCCTTAGTCCTTGTGCTGTTCCTGTTATATTAGTGCCTAAAAAGGATGGAACATGGCGTATGTGTGTTGATTGTCGAGCCATTAATAATATTACTATTCGTTATCGTCATCCTATTCCTAGGCTAGATGATATGCTTGATGAATTAAGTGTCTCTACCATGTTTTCCAAAGTTGATTTGCGTAGTGGATACCATCAAATTCGCATGAAATTAGGGGATGAATGGAAAACGGTATTTAAAACTAAGTTTGGATTATATGAGTGGTTAGTCATGCCTTTTGGGTTAACTAATGCACCTAGCACTTTTATGAGATTAATGAACGAGGTTTTACGTGCTTTCATTGGACGATTTGTGGTAGTCTATTTTGATGATATACTGATTTATAGCAAATCTTTGGAGGAACATTTGGATCATTTACGTGTTGTTTTTATTGCTCTACGTAATGCACGTTTATTTGGTAACCTTGGGAAGTGCACCTTTTGCACCGACCGAGTGTCGTTTCTTGGCTATGTTGTTACTCCGCAGGGAATTGAAGTTGATCATGCCAAGATCGAGGCAATTGAGAGTTGGCCGCAGCCCAAAACGGTCACACAAGTGAGGAGTTTTCTTGGCCTCGCTGGATTCTATAGGCGTTTTGTGAGAGATTTCAGCACCATTGCTGCACCTCTCAATGAGCTTACACGCAAGGATGTGCCTTTTACTTGGGGTACCGCACAGGAAGAAGCTTTCACGGTATTGAAAGATAAGTTAACACATGCTCCTTTGCTCCAACTTCCTGATTTTAATAAGACTTTTGAGCTTGAATGCGATGCTAGTGGGATTGGTTTGGGAGGTGTGTTATTAGAAGATGCTAAACCTGTTGCATACTTTTCTGAAAAATTGAGTGGGCCTAGTCTGAACTATTCTACTTATGATAAGGAATTATATGCTCTTGTTCGGACATTAGAAACTTGGCAACATTATTTATGGCCCAAAGAATTTGTTATACATTCTGATCATGAATCTTTGAAACACATAAGAAGTCAAGCAAAACTTAATCGTAGACATGCTAAGTGGGTTGAATTTATTGAGACTTTCCCTTATGTCATTAAACACAAGAAGGGGAAAGATAATATTATTGCTGATGCTTTGTCTCGTCGTTATACTATGCTTTCACAACTTGACTTCAAGATATTCGGTTTAGAGACAATCAAAGAACAATATGTAAATGATGCGGAATTTAAAGATGTATTGCAGAATTGTAGAGAGGGTAGAACATGGAACAAGTTTGTGCTTAATGATGGATTTGTGTTCCGTTCTAACAAGCTATGCATTCCAGCTAGCTCTATTCGTCTTTTGTTGTTGCAGGAGGCGCATGGAGGAGGATTAATGGGACATTTTGGCGTGAAAAAGACGGAGGACGTACTTGCTACACATTTCTTTTGGCCAAAGATGAGACGGGATGTTGAGCGTTTTGTTGCTCGCTGCACTACATGTCAAAAAGCTAAGTCACGACTCAATCCTCATGGTTTATACATGCCTTTACCTGTACCTAGTGTTCCGTGGGAGGACATATCCATGGACTTTGTTTTAGGCTTGCCTCGAACAAAGAAGGGGAGGGATAGTATATTTGTTGTCGTGGATAGATTTTCTAAGATGGCACATTTTATACCATGTCATAAAAGCGATGATGCTGCTAATGTTGCTGATTTATTCTTTGGAGAGATTATTCGTTTACATGGTGTGCCCAATACTATTGTCTCGGATCGTGATACTAAGTTTCTTAGCCATTTTTGGAGATGCTTATGGGCTAAGTTGGGGACTAAACTACTTTTTAGTACTACATGTCATCCCCAAACTGATGGACAAACTGAAGTGGTCAATAGGACATTGTCTACTATGCTTAGGGCTGTTTTAAAAAGTAACTTGAAACTGTGGGAAGAATGTTTACCTCATATTGAATTTGCTTATAATCGTTCAGTGCATTCTACCACTAAAATGTGCCCTTTTGAGATTGTTTATGGTTTTCTACCTCGTGCACCTATTGATTTGCTGCCTCTTCCATCTTCGGAGAAGGTTAATTTTGATGCTAAGCAACGTGCTGAATTGATATTAAAAATGCATGAGTTAACTAAAGAAAACATTGAGCGCATGAATGCTAGATACAAGCTTGCTGGTGATAGGGGTCGAAAGCATGTTGTGTTTGAACCAGGAGACCTTGTTTGGTTACATCTACGTAAAGATAGGTTTCCTGATTTGCGCAAGTCTCAGTTAATGCCACGAGCTGATGGTCCCTTTAAGGTTTTACAGAAAATTAATGATAATGCATATAAACTTGAGCTACCTGCAGATTTTGGGGTTAGTCCCACATTTAACATTGCAGATTTGAAACCTTATTTGGGAGAAGATGATGAGCTTCCGTCGAGGACGACTTCAATTCAAGAAGGGGAGGATGATGAGGACATCCCTACTAATGTTACACCCATACCCTCACCAACTACACATACTGGACCAGTTACTAGAGCACGTGCACGTCAACTAAATTATCAGGTACTTTCGTTTCTTGCGAATCCTTCTATTGTTCATGAACATATGATGCTGCCTAAATTAGATACTTTTGTTTTGCTTATGAATGAAGGACCTAGCATGGACACGAAGGATGGTCATTGGAGCGGGATCAAGAATGGAGAAGAAGGTGCGCGCGGGGGAAAGTACAGTGGAGTTTCCAGTGGGGATTTTCGCACGTTGAAGCCACCATAAGGCATGCATGAAGGCTTGGACGGAATACACGAGATGCCACTTCATTATTTTCGTCCAAGAGCAATTATAGGTGCTGCGTCACCTTAATATTGGGCTGGGCCCATGTAATTTCGAAATACCACATTATAGGCTGTTTTTAGAGTCCGTATGTGTGGGGAAACCGAGTTAGGGTTGTTTTCAGACCCCACCTCCAAGGGGTCACGAAAATCCCCTCTGTTCCCCCATATATACAGCCCTTAGGGCGTCGTTTAGACTTGGGTTTTAATTAGATATAAGTTAGCCATAGCCGCAACTTCGAGCTCTTCGTTTGTGTCATCCGACCAGGCCAAGACCTCATTGGAACCCCAACTTTTGTAATCATTCATCTTATATTCGCAATATCCAGATTGCAATTCTTAGTTCTTGCTTGTTCTTCGATTGCTTGCAGGAATTAGACCTTCGTGGTCAGGTTGATCGTGCATCCGCGGGATCAATAACCTCTCGGAGTTGGTTTAGCGATCGCTAAGGCGCAACGTCTTCGCACGTTCGTAGTCGGATCGTGAAAGTTGCCTCCACCATAATCGATCTCCACCATCTCATCGAAACATCGGGACACCTTCGCCTCTATCAGTACCTATATAAACCGACCCCTTTTGAACCAAACGGGACAACTCAACTTAGATCCTCTCGAGGCATAGGAAGCGATCCCGCGCCTTTGTATTCGAGAAGTCGACACCCCATAATAGAAAAGCAGGGGTAGGTCTTTACCTTACGAGGGGCCGAAACCTAGGTAAATCGCGTGTCTTGTGTTCTCGCCGACTCACCTCCTCGAAACCACCTCGCAGCAAAGGTCCCACACTAAGTTCTCTCATGAGGACATCTGCCGTAACTTTCCCACGACAGTTGGCGCCCACCGTGGGGCCTGCACACGCAGGTGTCGTGATCATGGAAGAGCTATACAAGGTATGCAATGTTTCATCGCTGGCCAAATCACCAGAAGCCGGCGAGGAAAACTCTACATCGATGACACCACCTGGGGTTCCGAAGCTGACTCCATCGAGTCAGGCCATCGGGTCCTGATTGGTTCCATCCACATCTTCAATGGCAGGGTAAACGGATCTGAGACAGAGCCAGATCACAACACCCTGGCAAAAGACGCGAGCTGGTACGTGACCAACTCAAGGCATGTCTTTGTTAGATTCACCAATGGATATCAAAAGCTGGCGTGTTCTGTCGAGACCTTTGAAGAGGACAGCTCGGAGGAGCTCTCCGACGCCGACTCACATCCCCGCGAAGGAAAGGACTCGGATTTCGGGTCAATCCGTTCTGCTGGAAGTGACAATCTTGGATCAGGAGTAGAGGGTTACGATCAGGATTCCCCCTATTTCCAGCCTCCGTACTATACCACTGTTTACATGGTAGACCCCCAGAATCAGCAGAACACGGTTATAAACCCAGCTGATGCATCCGCTGCCCGTGCCCCAGAGCTGGCCCAGACCGGAACAGAAGCCCTCGCAGCGACCCTAATCGCTTTGCGAACAGCTCTCGCTACCCCGATCACTCTGGAAAATAGAGAGGCTCGTAAAGTGGAGATCGAAGAGCTCGAGAAGCAAGTAACCAGGATTCGCGGGGAAATCCAGGTAGAAAAAGAGCAGATGACGGAGGAGGCAGGTCGGCTTGCACAAGAATCCAGGCGAATACAGGAGCAATCCGAGCAGTTAAACGCTCTGATGGCGAACTACTCAGCTGCCCACCAAGCCAGACACGTGAGCCGGATCCCGCCAGGCATGGTAGGGCAAGCACTTTCCCAGAGCCCGCAGCAGGGAGCTATCACGCGGGGTTCACCCCGCCACCAGAACCGACCAGATTCCGCACACCACCTAGCCATTATGACAACCTCGTGGCGAACCTCATGGCTGCAACGCGGTATCTGGCTAACGCACCCATACATGGGAACACTCCTGCAGACCAGCCCGCATGAGACGCAATAGAGTTGCTCAAGACAGCAGTCGCTCAACAGGCCCAATACTCACACGGTTTCTCATACTTACATGGGACTCCTCGTCCCAGCGGAAGTTGGCAAGCAGATTCCCCAGCTCTCGCCGCCTCCAGCAGTCACCGTCAACAGAGAGGACATCCGGATCCCGAACCACAACAGGCGACCCAACTCATTGAACAGTCGGCAGCCCGGGTTCCCGAGCCGGCAATGCAACCCCCACTTATAGAGGAAGGGGCAGGTTTTGTTAGTCGTTCGGTCGTAAATCATTGCTTAGTCTCAGCTTTGAGGAACGACCGTATACCATCGGATTTTAAAGGACCCCGCAAAATCCCAAACTATACAACAGATATGGACCCCGCAGCATGGATCGAAAGTTATGATCTAGCAATGAATATGCTCCAGGATAGTGACGGAGTCTGCGCCCGATACCTCACGATGATGTTGGAAGGACTGTCTCGTACCTGGATTAAAAAACCTCCTCGAAAACTCCATCAGCTCCGGGTCAGATTTGAAGGAGAAGTTCATCAAGAATTTCCAAGGTACATGCCGACTTGCTACCACGATCATTGATCTGGAGCACTGTGTTGAGAAGGAAGGAGAGTCGGCCACCATTGGGCTCGACGGGTTGCCGAAATAATCCACTCCTCAGACAGTATCACCGCTCAGACAACCGTTTTAGTCCTAAAGAAGAACCGCAAATTTGAGCCCTTGATCCATAAACTCAGCCGTATTAAGAGAACGGTCAGAGATATGGGGGAACTCATGGATGCAGTCACCAAGTATGCCGAGTGTGACAAAACCAAAGATGGTGAATCCGATGAGGACAAAGCTGGCCAAGGAAAGAAAGGTGGTGGCAAAGGGCAGCAGAACGACGGAAATCAGAATCAACAGAACAAGCGCCGGCTCGATCGGAATGCATCTGACTTGGCAGCCAACACAAATGTCGGCTCCCAAAGAAAGAGGCAAGGGGGAAACTATCGGAATACGGGGGAAAGCATTCACCCGAATAGTTACGAGTCCGCCATCAAGGGGCCATGCCCAAGACACAGCGGACCTGTTCGCCCGGATAATCACTCCTGGGAGAACTGCAACATCATGCAGGAGTTCAAACGGCGAGGAGGCAACGGTGGAGGACACCAAGGACCCCATGGGCCAGGTTCAGGAGCCGGTTAAAATAATAGCACCCAACAAGCCGGTCATCAGGGAGCCGGCTACAACAATAACAATCAGCAATCAGGCAATACGGGAGCCGGCTCTGTACCCCAATATCAAGGAGCCGGAGCTGGCAAACAGATGCAATCGGGGCTTGCTGGATTTCAAGCAAACCCAAAGAAACTTGATGACCATGAAGCATATCATGTTTTCACCATCAGCAGTTGAAGAAGGGATAGAAAACTCCAACAGCATACAGCCTTTTCTGTAGCGAAGGAGCCGACAATACCCAAATGGCTCAACTGGTCCGATCAGCCACTAACCTGGACAAGGTAGGATCATCCCCCAGTAGTGAATAACCCGGGGGCCTTAGCCCTGGTAGTGGCACCGCAAGTTGGAGGATACACCTTGCATAAGTTACTCATGGATGGAGGAAGTAGCATCAACATCCTCTACTATGAGACTTTCCGCAGGATGGGTTTAACCCACAAACAGCTTGATGAGGACATCTCTACTAATGTTACACCCACATCTTCACCAACTACACATACTAGACCAGTTACTAGAGCACGTGCACGTCAACTAAATTATCAGGTACTTTCGTTTCTTGCGAATCCTTCTAATGTTCATGAACATATGATGCTACCTAAATTAGATACTTTTGTTTTGCTTATGAATGAAGGACCTAGCATGGACAAGAAGGACGGTCATTGGAGCGGGATCAAGCATGGAGAAGAAGGTGCGCGCGCGGGAAAGAACAATGGAGCTTCCAGTGGGGATTTTCGCACTTTGAAGCCACCATAAGGCATGCATGAAGGCTTGGACGAAATACACGAGATGCCACTTCATTATTTTCGTCCAAGAGCAATTATAGGTGCTGCGTCACCTTAATATTGGGCTGGGCCCGTGTAATTTCGAAATACCACATTATAGGCTGTTTTTAGAGTCCGTATGTGTGGGGAAACCGAGTTAGGGTTGTTTTCGGACCCCACCTCCAAGGGGTCACGAAAATCCCCTTTGTTCCGCCATATATACAACCCTTAGGGCGTCGTTTAGACTTGGGTTTTAATTAGATTTAAGTTATCCATAGCCGCAACTTCGAGCTCTTCGTTTGTGTCATCCGACCAGGCCAAGACCTCATTGGAACCCCAACTTTCGTAATCATTCATCTTATATTCGCAATATCCAGATTGCAATTCTTAGTTCTTGCTTGTTCTTCGATTGCTTGCAGGAATTAGACCTTCGTGGTCAGGTTGATCGTGCATCCGCGGGATCAATAACCTCTCGGAGTTGGTTTAGCGATCGCTAAGGCGCAACGTCTTCGCACGTTCGTAGTCGGATCGTGAAAGTCGTCTCCACCATAATCGATCTCCACCATCTCATCGAAACATCGGGACACCTTCGCCTCTATCAAGTGGTATTAGATTTCCAGGTTGCTCGGTGAGATTTACCAGTTTTCGTAGTCTAGTTTGGTTCTGTTCTTCATACCTACAGTCCACGAAAAAGCCCAAAAAAAATTAGGGTTAGATCATCACGTCCCAAAACAGTCCGAGCCTTTGTCCAGTTTTCTTTACAGTAGTTTGCTTTGTTGAATTTACGGTTGCATCGTTGTGTCGAGTTGCTGATCTTAGCGTCTAGTTCCCTTAGAGTTTCGAGTTCTGATCACAGTTTATCACACCGCCGCCGCACAGTAGTACACCGCCACGTTTCCGCCAATCCGAGTCCAGATACACCACCGCGTTCCGCCAAGTCGAGTCCATATACAGCACCACGACCTACCAATCCGAGTTGAGTTCCATCACCTGTTCGGTTTGTGCTCTCCCCGTAGCCAGATTAGTTTTGATTTGATTAGAGTCGGATTTCACCAATCTTTTGTCGTACGTAGAAGGAGGTGATTTCCAAAAAAAAAAAAGCAAAAAAAAAGAGAAAAAAAATTCAGAGTGTGCTTCTTAGTTGATTACGTGTCGCGCCGTGCTTTCGTTGGTGTTTTAGGCTCGCGTCTCTAGTACGGTCTAGCTTAGGATCAGCACAGTACCGACGTTGAGTGTTTATTCAGCTTTGCATCTCTGTTTTGATTACTGTTGAGCTTTTGCTACCATACTTGTCAGCCTTCCTACAGCTCCACATATATTCTACATCGTGCGTTTTGACACCTCCTGGCCATCGCTCTACCACATCTCTGAGAGTTTTAACCCGTTGGTTGTACATCACCACCTGCTGCTAGGTAAGAATCGGTAAGAACTAAAGAAAAGCTTGACGGATATGTGCTTTCCACCACCCCACATCCCATTAGTAGAAGTAGGATCATACTTTTGTGTGTTTTCTATTTCTGCTAACCATGCCAAGATCCCATGATGAAGTGGCGCGGGATGCACCTGATTGGGAGAATATGACAAACAAAGCATTACATGATAAATTTGCACAAATGATGTCTGAACAGGTGAATGACATCGAGAACAGATTTACAGAGGCGATTGATGGTGTGGAGAAGATGATCGACACCAAGCTCGACGCAAAGTTTACTGAGTTGCTCGCACGCTTACCTATACAGCCTGCGGCCGCTCCAGCACAGCCACCGCCACCACGACGTGCACGACGTATTCTGTTTCCGGGCGGACAAGCTGCTGGTGCTCCTGCTGCTGCTGCAGTTACTGCTGCTGCTGCCTCTAACGTCGGCCAGGACGACAATTACGAGGGTGATTACGAGGAGGAGGTGGAACAAGAAGCGGCCTATGAACAGCCAGCTGGACGTCCACGTCCCAACATTCGCCACGGTCGACACCAACCACCCCCTCAGGATCGACAGGCCGCTACGAGACCTAACTTTTCTGCAGGAAGAAATACATCATGGACATCGCGTGGACCTTCTACATCCACACGTCCTGCTGCCCCACCATCTACTTCAACCGCTCATTCTTACAGGGAGCCACCAAAACAGCCAGCGCCACCATTCAAGGGTGCACAGAGTGGTCCAGCAGCGAGTTCTTCTTCATCCATGGCTTCCACAGGGCAAACACGAGATCGTGATATTAAATGTCGCAGGTGCCAAGGTGGAGGTCACTTCGCAAAAGACTGTCCCTCCAAGCGTGTGATGATTATTACGGCGGATGGTGGGTATGAGTCAGCGAGCGACTATGATGAGGAGACTTTAGTTCTCATTGCTCACGAGGAACAGGGTGCCCATGATGATGCTCATGATATAGAGTATATGGCTCCTGACGATGCAGATCAATATGCTAGTTTGGTTGCTCAACGTGTGTTAAGTGTGCAGGTATCGAAGGCCGAGCAAAACCAGAGGCATAATTTGTTCCACACAAAGGGAGTGGTGAAAGAACGTTCGGTTCGCATCATCATTGACGGAGGGAGTTGCAACAACTTGGCTAGCATGGAGTTGGTGGAGAAGCTATCTCTCACCACAAGACCACACCCCCATCCGTACTATATTCAGTGGTTTAACAATAGTGGTAAGATTAAGGAGTTTATTGACGTCTTTCCACAAGACGTACCATCGGGATTACCACCTATTCGAGGGATTGAGCATCAGATTGACTTAATTCCCGGTGCTTCGCTGCCCAACCGTGCGCCATACCGTACCAATCCGGAGGAGACGAAGGAGATTCAGCGTCAAGTACAAGAGCTACTCGACAAAGGTTACATACGTGAATCACTTAGTCCTTGTGATGTTCCTGTTACAATAGTGCCTAAAAAGGATGGAACTTGGCGTATGTGTGTTGATTGTAGAGCCATTAATAATATTACTATTCGTTATCGTCATCCTATTCCTAGGTTAGATGATATGCTTGATGAATTAAGTGGCTCTACCATGTTTTCCAAAGTTGATTTGCGTAGTGGATACCATCAAATTCGCATGAAATTAGGAAATGAATGGAAAACGACATTTAAAACTAAGTTTGGATTATATGAGTGGTTAGTCATGCCTTTTGGGTTAACTAATGCACCTAGCACTTTCATGAGATTAATGAACGAGGTTTTACGTGCTTTCATTGGACGATTGGTGGTAGTCTATTTTGATGATATACTGATTTATAGCAAATCTTTGGAGGAACATTTGGATCATTTACGTGCTGTTTTTATTGCTCTACGTAATGCACGTTTATTTGGTAACCTTGGGAAGTGCACCTTTTGCACCGACCGAGTATCGTTTCTTGGCTATGTTGTTACTCCGCAGGGAATTGAAGTTGATAAAGCCAAGATCGAGGCAATTGAGAGTTGGCCGCAGCCCAAAACGGTCACACAAGTGAGGAGTTTTCTTGGCCTCGCTGGATTCTATAGGCGTTTTGTGAGAGATTTCAGCACCATTGCTGCACCTCTCAATGAGCTTACACGCAAGGATGTGCCTTTTACTTGGGGTACCGCACAGGAAGAAGCCTTCACGGTATTGAAAGATAAGTTAACACATGCTCCTTTGCTCCAACTTCCTGATTTTAATAAGACTTTTGAGCTTGAATGCGATGCTAGTGGTATTGGTTTGGGAGGTGTGTTATTACAAGATGCTAAACCTGTTGCATACTTTTCTGAAAAATTGAGTGGGCCTAGTCTGAACTATTCTACTTATGATAAGGAATTATATGCTCTTGTTCGGACATTAGAAACTTGGCAACATTATTTATGGCCCAAAGAATTTGTTATACATTCTGATCATGAATCTTTGAAACACATAAGAAGTCAAGCAAAACTTAATCGTAGACATGCTAAGTGGGTTGAATTTATTGAGACTTTCCCTTATGTCATTAAACACAAGAAGGGGAAAGATAATATTATTGCTGATGCTTTGTCTCGTCGTTATACTATGCTTTCACAACTTGACTTCAAGATATTCGGTTTAGAGACAATCAAAGATCAATATGTACATGATGCGGAATTTAAAGATGTTTTGCAGAATTGTAGAGAGGGTAGAACATGGAACAAGTTTGTGCTTAATGATGGGTTTGTGTTCCGTTCTAACAAGCTAAGTCACGACTCAATCCTCATGGTTTATACATGCCTTTACCTGTACCTAGTGTTCCGTGGGAGGACATATCCATGGACTTTGTTTTAGGCATAGATTGTATCGGTTATATTAGTATAGATTTACTATTGCATATAGCAAGGAGAATAATAAGAGTAGTCGTCATGGGGGCCAATCCATGTCGCACTCAAATCATTACCTTGTACATGTTCTAGTGAATCTATTGCTCTAACATTGGGTCTTCTTTTAGAGCATTGGCAGACTCTTCTATATCACGAACTTTGTTCAGAGAATCCTCTTGTTCTATAATCCATGTCTGACATGAATTGCTAACTCAGTTTATTGTCCAATTTACTTTCACCTCGCACTACATGGTGAATATTTACATGTAGCCTTCTCCTAAGAGGGTTTTGCTCAGGTTCCACACGTGCTACTTCCCAAATTTACCTGAAGGGTTTACAAAGGGTCTCCTAGGTGGGGTATTGGTCAACATATTTTTACTAAGAATCGGGAAGGTTGTGGCATACAAACATGAGGATGTGGTCGCAAGGTGGTACCGAAAGACACGCAAGCGACACATACCTCCAATCGGTTCATAATGAAACAATGAGTTCTTCCAGTATCAAGGTAGGCCTAATACTCAAGGAAGATGGGTTTAATCAAGTTATAACAACTTAGTTTATCTATACGTCCAAAGGTGGTTTGCATGTGGGGTCTTGATCTTTCCTTGTCATAGTCAAAGTGGTGAAACGCCATTGCCACGAGAACCTCTTGGGACTAAGGTGGTATTGGTTTGGTATTTTAGGCTTCTATTTCCTTCATGAAGAGGCACATAAGCTGAGCCATGATTAGGTAGGCGGTGATGATGGTGCGATACTGGTCCCAGACGGTTTCTACGTGATGAGGACATCTCTACTAATGTTACACCCACATCTTCACCAACTACACATACTGGACCAGTTACTAGAGCACGTGCACGTCAACTAAATTATCAGGTACTTTCGTTTCTTGCGAATCCTTCTAATGTTCATGAACATATGATGCTGCCTAAATTAGATACTTTTGTTTTTCTTATGAATGAAGGACCTACCATGGACAAGAAGGACGGTCATTGGAGCGGGATCAAGCATGGAGAAGAAGGTGCGCGCGCGGGAAAGAACAATGGAGCTTCCAGTGGGGATTTTCGCACTTTGAAGCCACCATAAGGCATGCATGAAGGCTTGGACGAAATACACGAGATGCCACTTCATTATTTTCGTCCAAGAGCAATTATAGGTGCTGCGTCACCTTAATATTGGGCTGGGCCCATGTAATTTCGAAATACCACGTTATAGGCTGTTTTTAGAGTCCGTATGTGTGGGGAAACCGAGTTAGGGTTGTTTTCGGACCCCACCTCCAAGGGGTCACGAAAATCCCCTCTGTTCCCCCATATATACAGCCCTTAGGGCGTCGTTTAGACTTGGGTTTTAATTAGATTTAAGTTAGCCATAGCCGCAACTTCGAGCTCTTCGTTTGTGTCATCCGACCAGGCCAAGACCTCATTGGAACCCCAACTTTCGTAATCATTCATCTTATATTCGCAATATCCAGATTGCAATTCTTAGTTCTTGCTTGTTCTTCGATTGCTTGCAGTAATTAGACCTTTGTGGTCAGGTTGATCGTGCATCCGCGGGATCAATAACCTCTCGGAGTTGGTTTAGCGATCGCTAAGGTGCAACGTCTTCGCACGTTCGTAGTCGGATCGTGAAAGTCGTCTCCACCATAATCGATCTCCACCATCTCATCGAAACATCGGGACACCTTTGCCTCTATCAGTTTACAAATGATCATACGCAAGAGGATAATGATAGTGGTGATAATTGCAACGAAAAGTAAAAATAGGAAATAAAGTGGAGGTGTAAACAATGGTGGAAATATGGATCGGGGTCCCATGATGTTCACTAGTGATGTCTCTCTCCCAAAAGTTGATAAAATAGCTAAGTTGGGTGAACAAATTACAGTTGGGCAATTGACAGAATTATAAATGCATCGCAATGCTAATTATACTACTTGAAAGTTAGAGGCTCGAGAGTATGGGTAGTATGCCAAGACAAGTAGACTGAAATCCATCTGCATCCACTCACTCATCATCCACCTTGAGATATCTATCCAGAACATCTCGCTGGTATTAAGTTGTGAGCCCCACCCAAAGTGTAAACTCAAAGCAACAAACAACTGCATTAAAAATCTATGCGTAAGGTAAACAATCCTTGCAACCACGGTTAAAAGAACCGTTGTTTTATCCCTGGTGGCAACAACACATCCCCTAGTCTCATGTTTCTGTCACTCAAGCTAGACATTGGGGGGCATGAACCCCACAATCATGCCTAAATGCTCCCTCTTGGAGTTACTATCTACTACTTGGCCAAAGCAATAAAAAGTAATGGAGAACATGCAAGAATTACTCAAGAACAAAATATAAAAGGTAAACCAAATATATAACTCATCACGATCTGAACATTATCTCATAACCCATCGGATCCCAGCAAACATAGCATAGCAACAGCAGGAAAATTACATAGGTGCCCTGATCATGTAGGGTAGCTCACAAGGACTAAGAATTGAAGAACAAGATTGGAGATAAGACATCACATAGCTCCTGGTCATGGACCCATGGTCCAAGGAGGACTACTCACGACACATCCGCGAAGCGTCCATGGTGGTGGAGAAGCTCCCAGAGGTCAATCCTCCCTCCGGAAGGGTGCCGAGAAGAGCTCTTATGCTGCTCCCGATCTTGGAAGCGCGGCGGCGGCGGAACAGAGAGGAAATTTGCGATGCGGGGTTCTCCTCGAGGGTTTCCTAGAAAAAGAGGTAATATAGGCCGAAGGGGGCCCAGACGCCCTGGTGGCGCGGCCAGGGGGTGGTCGCGCCACCTGGCCGCCTGGGAGACAGGTAGGGCCCTCCTGGTCCCCCTTCGTAACTTGGGAAGCTTCCGTCTCGCTGATTTTTTAACTGATTTTTTTGGAATTTTTGGGGCTTTGAAAATTAGGGTAAATACCTGCAACTTAAAGACATCAGCAGACAGAAACTGGCACTGGGTGCGCTGAGTTAGTAGGTTGGTCCAAATATGTGTAAAATGATACAAAAGTGTAGCAAAACATGTAGTAATTAACGGAGAACATGCAAGAATTACTCAAGAACAAAATATAAAAGGTAAACCAAATATAGAACTCATCATGATCTTAACATAATCTCATAGTCCATCGGATCCCAGCAAACACAGCATAGCAACAGCAGGAAAATCACATAGGTGCCTTGATCATGTAGGGCATCTCACAAGGACTAAGAATTAAAGAAGAAGATTGGAGACAATAAATCACATAGCTACTGGTCATCGACCCATGGTCCAAGGAGGACTACTCACGACACATCCGGGAAGCGTCCATGGTGGTAGAGAAGCTTCAGGAGTTCAATCCTCCCTCCGGCAGGGTGCCGGGAAGAGGTCTTATGGTGCCCCCGATCATGGAAGCGATGCGGCGGCGGAATAGAGAGGAAATTCGCGATGTGGGGTTCTCCTCGAGGGTTTCCTGGACGAAGAGGTAATATAGGCCGAAGGGGGAGCCAGAGGTGGGCCAAGGCTCCCAGGCGCCCTGGTGGCACGGCCTGGCCGCGCCACCTGGCTGCCTGGGTGCCAGGTGGGGCCCCCTGTTCCCCCTTCGGGACTCCAGAAGCTTCCGTCTCGCTGATTTTTTATCTGATTTTTCTGGAATTTTTGGGGCTCTGAAAATAGGGGTAAAATACATGCAACTTAAATACATTAGCAGACAGAAACTGGCACTGGGTTTACTGAGTTAGTAGGTTAGTCCAAATATGTGTAAAATGATATAAAAGTGTAGCAAAACATGTAGCAATGTCACATAAAAGTGCATGGGACAAGCAGAAATTATAGATACGTTTGGGACGTATTATGTTTCATCCAGAGAAATTCATTTATCTGTTGGGGCAGAATAGCAGTTTGTTAAGCAAGTGTTATTTATCTTTGTCCATTGCTTCTGAAACTTTTTGTGCAAGCTATCATGATTATATCAATAGCCTATGCCAAATTTCAGCTCCATTTTCCTAGCCATTCTCTCCCAATAAATTCCCAAAGTTTCTCTCCAGCAGGGAGCATTGTCAAGCAAGTGCAAGCTAGGAGAATCCAGTGGCTCTGAAATTTTGCACACATCTTCCCCCACCTAAATAACTCATGTCCACCAAATTTCAGCCAAATCCATCAAGCCAATGTGAGGCCAGCTTCAGCAATGCATTTCTGGACCAAATTGGGGTTTACAAAGGAAGTGCATGCAAACCATTTTCAAAAGAGCTGCAACTCCAGATAATTGTTTTTCTTCCAACACTAAGCCATGGTAACAACTTTTCTACCACCTAATCTTCACCATTTTATCTCAGCTTCTACTCCGAGTTTGTTGCGTCAAACTTTGCAAGGGTGGCCAGCTCACCTCAAGCCTCATGTTCATCATTCAATGCCATAGTCATGCTCGGGGCTGAGAGGACTACACATTAGACATGATTGGCCAAGATAAGTCCCATCTAGTCCACTCGTGCATGTGGTGGCCACGCCCAAAGCGTGCTACTTGCGCGCTCTGTGCATGCCCGGGGCGACTGGACGTGTCGACCGTCGTCCTACAGCTTGCCCGCGTCGCCTAGCATGTGTCTTCCCGCGCCTCCTAGCCTCCTTGAGCCACGCGTCCCTCTCCAGCGCCTACCCCTCCTTCTCCCTCCTCACCGGCCACGGCCGCCATGTGGCCCCGGCCAAACAGTTCGCCGCCGTGGCCCCCACTCCATTGAAGTGAGCCTAGAGGTTGCTCGCCCACCCTCTTCAATGCTCGCCTCTATCTCGTCACGTCTGAACTCTATCGAGCATGCCAGCGCACCAGCCAGCACACCACCTCGCCATGGATGCATCTACACGGAGGAATCTGGCCACGGCATCGCCTTCGGGCTATAAAAGCCGGCGCCCTTGCTCCCCACTCTCCACCACTGGCCTGCCCATCCACTCAATCGAGCCCCTGCACCAACTGGCTAGGCCAGGGAGATCTTCTTCCCTGCCTCCGGTAGCGAGCACCTCCGCTCGGTCTCACCGTCTCCAACCTCCTCCAGTGCCTCCCCGGTCGAACCAACCTCACGGTTGAGTTTCTGTAGCTCTGCTGGTGCTTCCCCAACTTCTCCCCGACCGGATTGTCACCGGAATCGACGTCGCCCCTCGACGCCATAGCTCGCCCCCGCCTGAGACAAAGCTACGCTCATCGTCCGGCCATCTCCCGACGAGTTACTGGTACTAGCCTGCTCGTCGTCGACCTCCCGGTCCACCTGCACAATCCCCGCCCACGACCGCGACATCTTCGTCGACGTTTGGTCGTCGGTGAGCTCGTTGGGCCCTGCCTCTCTCTGCCTATATTCACATATCATAGAGCTGGCCCACCTGGCATCCTCTCTCTCTCCTCTGAACCGTTTTAAAGTGAAAGGGTAAAGTGTGTTTACGCCTTCGACGTGGCCCCTGGATGTTCCAGAAATCAATTTAAATCATTTTAAATTGGTTATTTTTACCCAACTTTAACCATCAATACCTCCTAAACTACAAGTCCAAATGAGTTGATTCTTTTTGCATTAATTTTCTCTTGAGATCCTCTTTATCTTGGCATAGTTTTTATGCTATGTTGTTCTGTTCATTTTTGCTGAAGAAAAGAAAGGCATTATGTGACATTTTCTTTTGTCCTTTAAAAATATTTTTCAGAGTGTTTGCTTGTGTTGAAGACCAGGAGTTTCTTCACACCTTCTTGGTAACAGGCAAGCCATGACTCCCACTTGCATTATTGTAAAGCTTTGACATGGTTCTAAAAAGTTGTCGTAGATTTCGGATTATAGAATGATTGTTCATGTCATGCTTGGAGTATAACAACGATTATGTTCTTGCCATGAATATGCTTGGATTTTACATGAATCATAGCTCTGATTGTGATATTTCTTTGATGAACTTTGTGATAGTTAGAATTATCTTGATCATCCTGACATGGCTAAGTTATTCATCAGATATGCTTCGGATTGTGATATAGCCATGATCGTGCCTTGGATTATTCTATGGATATTACAATGACTTGGATTATGGATTATTATATAGCACCTGATACATAACTTTTACCATTATACATTTGGAGACATGCTTCATAGCATGTTGATCAGGTGACACTGAACCGAACTTACCAGTGCAGCCACACTCGCCTGTATGGGAAGACCTTGTCTCGGTCTATCGGTGCACTCTTTTATTTGTATCACCAAAGAGGGAAGGCTATGCACGCGTGTTAACCTGGCCCGGTAAACGGCGATAGTCTTAGTCCACTCCTATGGGACGAGTTCCGAGGTTCCTGTGGGACAAGTTCCAAGGTACACGATGAGGGAAGAACTTCATAGTGTGGGTAAATTGTGCAAACTCTGCAGAGTTAAAATCTATTCGAATAGTCGCGTCCTCGGTTATGGACAGTTCGTACTAAGTCACACCGCTCGATCAACGTTAATAAGGATGAGAGAACTTGTTACATATGTGGATCAGTGCAAGTGATGGTAAGCTAGAGTTGCTTACGTGGTATTGATGAGATGAGTATGGGGTAGTCATGAGATGGCTATGATGATCCGAAGTAATTAGATATGATGATCTGGAGTGATCATGAGATACGATGGAGGATCCTGAGTGATGCCGGTATAAGGTGATGCAGGTGATCATGAGTGAGGTGATCCAGGATATTTTAAGTTATGGTTAACTAGTTTACAGTATTATTGTTCTCACATGCTTAACTCATTAATATACTCTAACATGCTTGCTATGTTATTGTTTTTCTTTCATGCTTTAGTTGTTGTGAGCTTGCAAATACATTCAATGTACTGACCTGGCGTGTCATGCCAGATTTGCAGGCCATGTCGTGTTTGCGTAGGACGACGTTCCCGGTGTATGCAAGCTAGGAGGTGTCCCAACGGTGTCCCTTTGGAGTGGAGTCCATCACCATCGTCGTTGTTCCGCTGCTAAGAGTTATTCCGCTGCTTTAGTGGATTCTCGCTGCTTGTAGTTGTTCTGCCGCTAGCATTAGAAGTACGCTTGATCTCCGCCTCGCTTCGCTAGCATTGTATAAGAACCCTTGTATCCATTTTATTTGTAATAGAAAGTTGTTCAGCTCTATATCAAGCAGTGCCGCGTTCCAGAAGACATGATCTCTGGGCTGGAACATGGGGCGTTCCGGTACTCTGAGTCGGGGTGACACAGCCGTCACGTTAGCGGGCCGACGACTGTGCATTCATGGGCGTTGCGTTCAGTAGTCGGCCGACAGCATTTTTTTCCTTTCTTTTTGATTCACAATCCTGGTTTCAAACCATCACACTATTTATTTTTTCCATTCTAATTCAAGCACAATTAAAATAAATCACATATGCTCAAAATTCACATCAAAATATTAATTTGCATACAACAATATCTCATACATAGGTAATAATATCAATCTTGCACATAAATACGTCGGATACATCAATGTCTCATACGTAGCTAATAAAAATACATGACACATAACTAAATAATCTCACTCATCAGGCTACCGACGTGGACGAGTTTGTAGCTTTCTGGACCGAGGACCTGAAGGTGAGAGCCGAATAGAAGGTCCACGTCGCTCACATAAACCTCTGCCATATACATGCTCATCCGGATCGGGATGTGTCTCTTGAGTGGCGGTCTACTTGTCCTGCGTAGCATGTGGTGGTGGTGTCTGAAACATGGCCTGAGACCCAAAACTGGCATATGCGGTCTCATCGAAGATATGATCATCATATGAGCCACCACTGATAAAAGGAGAGGATGCACGCGGGTCACTATGCTGCTGCAAGTATGAGGTATCGGCCTGGAAGTGAGGAGGTGGTGGTGCATATTGATCCATCTGGTGGTGCCAGGAGGAGCCACCATGCTGAAACGAAGGAGGCGGTGGCTGATACTGCCAGGACGATCCACCAGGCTCAGACGAAGGAGGTTGTGGTGGCATGTTATGCGTGTAGATCATCTCGGGGCGCACATGCAGACGATGTGTAGACTGTCGTGTGGGTGACGAAGGTGGGGGCGTGGTGGACGTCGAGCTCCATGAGCAACATCATACGACCGTGTACAAGTGATAGCACTGTAAATACCTTGTAGCGTCTCATTAAGACGCTTCAACAAAGACATCTGCTCAGGTGGTGGTATAGAATGTCCACTCTCAAACCGCCTAAAAAAAGAAGATACCTCCTCTTGTGCCTCGAGTGTCATGTCACCCTGTATTTCAAGGATTAAATATTTGTATCTCTTAAGAAATTTGTTTGCGTAGGAAGTGCATGGTACTTACCACACGGTGTCTAGATCCCCCAACAGAGGCAATGGGGTACATATCGGTAGTTGCTGGCGGCTGAACATCGGTTGTCGCGGGTACCAAGTAGATCCTCCCTGCTCGTCGGTAACTCTGAAGGTAGGCCTGGAAATTCTGCTCAGAGTAGGGTTCTGGCGCCCAGCAGTTTTCCAATGCATTCATCCATGCATCAACGTAAGGTTGCACGATGCTGATCCAATCAGAGTGAGGTCTGCTACCTCCAGACCTGGTTTGCCTGAAAATGATAAATGTGTTAGATACCATTTGTTGCTTGGGTTACAGAAAATTGGAGGAATAAGAGTACAACTTAATTATGGATGTGCAATGGTAGAGGAGGCACATTTTGTGGAATGTTCGCCAATTGACGTCGACCAAACTGCCTCATGACCCGTTGTAGAGACATCTCCTCTACATACACGTCAAACACAAGGTTTGCCCGTGTGAACCAGTAGTGTTGATCTCTAGTGCACAAGTACGAAATCCAAGATGGGTATCTAAGTGATATGGTGTCCGCCAAGTACGGCTCCCAAATGACACCATCATCATCCAAAGTATGAAACTGCACCGTGAAAGAGGGATAACAATTCCTAACTTGAGCAGTTGCGTACACCCTCTGCACATGCGAAAGAAAGTGTTAGTACTAAACTACACCAAAATTAGGGAGTTCACATGTATAAGGCAATAAATTATGAAATTAATACCTCTCTTCGTGTCCAAATTGCGCCAACGGTAGGCAAGTCACCAATATCAGTCATATAAAAGGATGGCTGGCGCAAACATTCAGCCGTCCAATAGTTAATCGCTCATATGACCATAGTTGCAGTAGTAGTGGACATCCAATCAGAGATGATCTCTTAGAATTCTTCGTGCAAGCACTACACGAGCCTTTGTAGGTAGCAGCTAACACCGTAGAACCATAACTCCTCTGGGTGATGTCCAATTGCTCCCTGGCATCTTCTATCTGTCGTGCTATTGCAATGTACCATGCATCAACGGTATTCACATGGTTCTGAGTAAGCATGACCTTGCCGAACAACCATAGAAGTATGCCTCAAGGCATCGATCAATCAGCGCCTCACAGAGAGGTTCGTCGGACTTGGCAATCTGCATGCACACAATAAAACTTCATTCGCTACTATGATAAGATGCTAGTGTCAAAACATACGTCAAAATATTAACCTGAAATTGGTCAAAAAACTTGTAACGTGGACCATGGTTGTCATAAGATAAATCATCTGCATTGGACCAAGCCGCCTTGAAACGCGTATTCAAATCATTGCACCACTCAGAGGATACGTCCATAGGACCTATGGCCTCACCCTCCAAAGGTAATTCCAACAAGTATGAGACATCTTGAAGCGTAGGAGCCATCTCACCCCACCGAAAGTGGAACGTGTGGGTCTCCGGCCTCCATCGATCCACTAAGCAGGTCAACAGTGATCTATTGTAAGCGAGTCATTTCGACTTACGTGTCAACTGCTCATTAGGCACACCGTCATCACTCTCGAGTGCAATCCACTCGGCAAGAGTGGCCTCAACCATCTGTACCAATGGTAACAAACCTGCCCATGAAAGCCTACATAAGTAGAAAACAATACATTAGTTAGTGTGTCATGCCAAAAAGTAAGAAAATATAAGTATTAGTGTTGTACACGAACCTCTCAACCCAGGCAGGGTGAACCATCCAATTCCTAAGTGGTGTGCGAGTCTACAAAACCTCCATATCTTTGGCTTGTGCCATAAGGGTAGCTTGATGTTGCCCATCGATCATAGGAATAAGCAAAGGATAGGAAGCCATATTTGTAAATAAACCTAGAACGTACTACTCACATAATACAAAGTAACATAATGCTCCTCTCAATGACCCCTTCTTCCCCGAACACCTCGGCCTCAGCCTCGACCTCTCCTCCCTGACGAGGAAGGCCCATATGTCACTCCTTTGGTAAGGGTGGGACAATATTTATGTCTGTGTCCATGGAATGTACACAACAAACACTTTCTAGTTTGTCCACCTACTTCTGATTGATCCATATCGTTACGTATGCGACGCACCTTCCGTCTACCACGACTAGTCCTACGCATACTGGGATCTGGGATGTATTCTTTCTTCATCGTTTACCTTGTTGAAATTTCCCACGGCTCTAAACCCCAACATATCACCAGTCCATGTATTTTGCACAGCCT
Organism: Bromus sterilis; assembly: GCA_950022295.1. Classification (NCBI taxonomy): domain Eukaryota; kingdom Viridiplantae; phylum Streptophyta; class Magnoliopsida; order Poales; family Poaceae; genus Bromus; species Bromus sterilis. Next base: position 172,276,958 of record OX465600.1, on the reverse strand, counting down.
CCTTTAAATAGTATGGAGAAACAAATGAGATTGGGCTTACTTGTAGTTTCCCGCAAACAACTAGGACGTGGGAGCAAGGTAAGTGGAATAGCTTTGGTTTGTTGGATGTACACTCGCAGGTTGGTCGAGACTCCGTACCAATATTCACCTCATGAGACTTGAACTCATGTCCACAACCAAAACTATCGGTTGGTAGGCGCACCTCATATCTCCTTTCTGCATTCCCAATGATTGCGACATTATGGTGCTTTGCTTTATCCTTCTTATTCGCCATGTACTCCATTATGTAAGCATAGTAAGGTGTATTGGGATTCTTATGAATGTGCACAATTTATTTCTAGAGCCTTTCTCTAAAATACCTCAAAGTGCCATGAAAAATAGCCTTCGCAATAGCTGTAAGTGGAAGATCCCTGTTTCCTCGAACAACCCAGTTATACACCTCTGCAAGGTTGGTTGTCATGATGACATACCTCGCTCCATGAGTATCATGCAACAAAGACCAACGAACATGGGGTTCTTTCTCAATCCACTCAGAAAAGTTCTTTATTTGTCTGCCTTTATTCCTCTTCGTACCAGGAGGATCTATAGCTGGCAAGTCGCACAAACCCTGTGGCCACAGCTCAAGGATAATTGTGGCCAAAGCTTTCCCTTTTTTATTTCTTTCCCGAACCTGCTTCTTGGTAAACTCGTCTAGTTTTGACTAGACGAAAGTATATTTTACTTGATGGTTCTGTGCGCAGAGTTTTTGGAACATCTGCATCAACTCCTTGTTTCTAAACTGGGAAAAGAAGTTTGCACCAAGATGTCGCATGCACCACCTGCTTTGCAAATCATTCCAGGGTGTTTGTTCATCAGCTGCAGGATTCTGCAGTGTTCTAACAGCCTTCAATATACCAGCATGCCTATCATGTAGGACACACACATTCGGGCGATCCTTGATGAGTGCAATTTTCAACTGCCTAAAAAACCAAACTGATACGGGACCAAACCAATTAGCGGTCTAATCCCTAGGGATGCAACTCAAGATGAACGCAAAAGGAAGGAAGGGGAACAAGATCCAAACAAAGTGAACTCAAATCCACACACAAAATCCACACATAACATGATCCATAGATCCACAAGTGGTAGCTAGATTGATCCCTCTCCTTCTACTACTAGGATTGGGGCCTCTCCTTCTATGACTAGGGAGAGGAAGGTAGGATTGAGAGAGGATCTCAAGGACATCAAATCCCCATGGAGGAATAGGAGCTAAGCTCTCTCAAATCTGGGTATATTCTTAGCTAACCCTAAAACGGAGGTAGAGGACGAGTATTTATAGTTTAGGTCTAAGACCAAAAGGTACACGGGTCGTAGCCCACTTACTGCGCGCAGGCAGATCTTGGACGCGTTCACCCAGTCGGACGGTCCGACCTCAGCCCGGACGGTCCGACCTGGGGTATGGAAGGTCCGAACAATTACCACCAAGACCCGACTTCGGGTCCTGCTTTTCGGACGGTCCGAGGTCCTGCCAGGACGGTCCGACCTGGGGTTCGGACGTCTGAATAATTACCACCGGGGCCTGACTTTGGGTTTTGCTTTTCGTACGGTCCAAGGCCCAGCCAGAACGGTCCGGCCTCAGCCTGGATGGTCCGACTTGGGGTCCGGATGTCCGACTTTTGGAGGAAAATGCCCTTCACTTCGGCTTCTCGTGGCTCCTCTCCTCGTGTGGCATGTCCTTGTCTCGTGGCTTCCTCTTGGGTGCCTCCTTGGTACCTGATGATGCATAAAATATCCGCATGAGGTAGCACCCATGTCTCACATGTAATCAAGCGATGTTCGAATAGGAGCGATTTCACCTTAGTCTCGGTGACGCGTGCTTGTGCTCTCGTCAAAGGTCCACGTGTAGTGGGTGTATCCATGTGTATGTTCATTGGATGCTCCACATCATCTCCCCCCCTTGGGGAAGATCCTTCCATGGATCAAAGTCTTCATCACCATGGTAAGGCGCAAGGTCGGAGATGTTGAACGTGTTGCTCACCGAGTACTTGTCCGTGGGTATGTCCACTGTTTACCTGTTGTTGTTGATCTTATGCAGAATCTTGAAGGGACCGTCGGCGCGAGGGAGGAGCTTTGACTTGCAGGCATCCGGGAACCGGTCCTTGCGAAAATGTACCCAAACAAGGTCACCCGGATGGAAGGTGCTTGGTTTCTTGTGGACGTTCATCTTGTGTGTGTGGGCTTGGACTTGTTTCTCGATGGTGGCCCTTGTTTCTTCATGGAGCTTCTTGATGAAACTTTCCTGTGCGCTAGCATCCATGTTGACGCGTTTTTGTAGGGGAAGTTGTAGGATGTCCAATGGGCAAAATGGTTTAAGCCCATAGACCACTTCAAATGGAGACCGCTTTGTGGTGGAGTGGATGGCGCGGTTGTAGGTGAAACTCTGCCACGGGGATGTGGTCTTCCCACTCCTTGATGTTCTTCTTGATGAGTGCTTGGAGAAGAGTGGATAGGGAGCGGTATACCACCTCCGTTTTCCCATCCGTTTGAGGGTGATACGCCGTGGAGAAGAGGAGATTGATGCCGAGCTTGGCGCATAATGTCTTCCAAAAATAGCTTAGGAACTTGACATCACGGTCCGAAACAATGGACTTGGGCACGCCATGAAGTCGAAGGATCTCCCTACAAAATATGTTAACAATATGTGAGGCATCATCCGTTTTATTGCAAGGAAGGAAATGTGCCATTTTGGAGAATCTGTCCACTACCACAAATATAGAGTCTTTGACATTCCTTGTGCGAGGTAAGCCCAGAACAAAGTCCATACTAATGTGTTCCCATGCAACATGAGGAATAGGCAAAGGCATATAAAAACCATGAGATAGGGATTTGGACTTAGCCTTTTGACAAGTGTGTCACCGTTGGACAAACCGGCCCACGTCACGAGACATCTTTGGACAAAAGAAGTTGGCGGAGAGTGTAGAGTAAGTCCTGTCACGACCAAAATGTCACATGAGTCCACCGACCTGAGATCCTGCAAAAGAAGGAGACGCAAAGAACACTCGGGAATGCAAAGCTTTTTAGCGCGCATGAGATAGCCATCATTCATATAATATGTGTCCCAAGTGGTGTGGCGCTTGCAATTAGTAAATGGTGTAGCAAAGAAAGGGTCATGTGCATAAAGGTCTTTGATGTGTTCAAAGCCCACAATGTCAAATTCAAGTTTAGTTGTAAGCATGCATCTACGGGACAAAGCGTCTGCGACGATGTTGTCATTTCCCTTTTTATACATGATGATGTAAGGGAAGGATTCGATGAACTTACTCCACCTAGCTTGCCTACGATTCAATTTAGTTTGAGACTTCAAGTATTTGACAGATTCATGGTCCGAGTGAATGACAACTTCTTTAGGGCGAAGGTAATGTTCCCAAACTTGCAACACACGAATCAAACCATAAAGTTTCTTATCATAGATAGGGTAATGCAATTGGGCACCGGAAAGTTTTTCACTAAAATAAGCAATCGGGCGTCTATCTTGCATGAGTACGCCTCCTATACCCGTGCCACTAGCATCACAATGAACTTCAAAAGGTTTGTAAAAGTTAGGAAAAACAAGTAAAGGAGCATGAGTGAGGCGATGCTTGAGTTCATTAAAAGCTTTTTCGTGGGATGACCCCAAAGGAAAGGAACATTCTTTTTACTTAAAGCATGCAAAGGTGAGGCGATGGTGCTAAAATCCTTAACAAAACGGCGGTAGAAATCGGCTAGACCAAGGAAACTACGGACTTGTGATAGGGTGGTAGGTTGTCGCCAAGTTTTAATTGTGTTTACTTTAGCTTCATCAACTTCAATGCCATTGGAGGAAACCACAAATCCAAAGAATATGAGTTTTGGAGTGCAAAAAGTGCATTTCTCAAGATTAGCATATAATTGTTCCTTACGCAAGACTTGGAGCACTTCCCGAGTATGAATAGTATCGTCCTCCACGGATTTGCTATAAATGAGGATATCATCAAAGTAAACGACAACAAACTTGCCAATGAGATAACGAAGTACATGGTGCATTGACGCGCATGAACGTGCTAGGTGCTTCGGATAAACCCAATGGCATAACCAACCATTCATAGATACCACTCTTGGTCTTGAAGGCGGTTTTCCACTCATCACTGACTTGCATATGCATTTGATGGTAGCCACTTTTGAGATCAATTTTAGTGAAAATGATAGCACCGGAGAGTTCTTCAAGCATGTCATCTAAGCGCGGAATGGGGTGTCTATAGCGAACTGTAATATTATTGATGGGGTGGCAATCACAACACATCCGCCAAGTTCCATCTTTCTTGGGCACAATTATAACTGGCACCGCACAAGGGCTAAGGCTTTCACGAACGTACCCTTTCTCTAGTAGTTGTTCGACTAGATGTTCAATCTCCTTTGTCTCCTCGGGGTTGGTGCGGTAAGGGGCCCGGTTAGGGAGAGGTGCACATGGGATGAGGTCAATGCGGTGCTCAATGCCACGAACTGGAGGAAGACCCGGGGGAAGCTCGGAAGGGAACACGTCCTCAAGTTCCTGTAAAATAGAAGCTATGATACAAGGAAGAGGTTGTGATTCGTTAGGTAAAGTCACCTCATCTTTGTACAAGAGTACAAAGTGAAGGATGTGGGATGGGTTATTCCGCACTTCTTGGACCTCTCTTTTGGTGGCTAGTAAGACGGTGTCATTGGTGGTACGCCTCATGGGTTCACTCATATTTGGCTTGTGGCACTCACTCATGTTTTGGTAGGTCTCTCTCTCACTTTTGTCCCCATGAGGGTTGGTAGTGTGTATTTTGTCGACAATCACTTGACTTGGGGTCATGGGACGAAGAACCAACTCTTTTTCCCTCCACTTGAAGCTATATTGGTTGGTACGACCATTATGTAAGACACTCCGATCAAAATTCCAAGGGAGGCTGATGAGGACATCTCTACTAATGTTACACCCACATCTTCACCAACTACACATACTGGACCAGTTACTAGAGCACGTGCACGTCAACTAAATTATCAGGTACTTTCGTTTCTTGCGAATCCTTCTAATGTTCATGAACATATGATGCTGCCTAAATTAGATACTTTTGTTTTGCTTATGAATGAAGGACCTAGCATGGACAAGAAGGACGGTCATTGGAGCGGGATCAAGCATGGAGACGAAGGTGCGCGCGCGGGAAAGAACAATGGAGCTTCCAGTGGGGATTTTCGCACTTTGAAGCCACCATAAGGCATGCATGAAGGCTTGGACGAAATACACGAGATGCCACTTCATTATTTTCGTCCAAGAGCAATTATAGGTGCTGCGTCACCTTAATATTGGGCTGGGCCCATGTAATTTCGAAATACCACATTATAGGCTGTTTTTAGAGTCCGTATGTGTGGGGAAACCGAGTTAGGGTTGTTTTCAGACCCCACCTCCAAGGGGTCACGAAATTCCCCTCTGTTTCCCCATATATACAGCCCTTAGGGCGTCGTTTAGACTTGGGTTTTAATTAGATTTAAGTTAGCCATAGCCACAACTTCGAGCTCTTCGTTTGTGTCATCCGACCAGGCCAAGACCGCATTGGAACCCCAACTTCTGTCAATCATTCATCTTATATTCGCAATATCCAGATTGCAATTCTTAGTTCTTGCTTGTTCTTCGATTGCTTGCAGGAATTAGACCTTCGTGGTCAGGTTGATCGTGCATCCGCGGGATCAATAACCCATCGGAGTTGGTTTAGCAATCGCTAAGGCGCAACGTCTTCGCACGTTCGTAGTCGGATCGTGAAAGTCGTCTCCACCATAATCGATCTACACCATCTCATCGAAACATCGGGACACCATCGCCTCTATCAAGTGGTATCAGATTTCCAGGTTGATCGGTGAGATTTACCAGTTTTCGTACTCTAGATTACTTATGTTCTTCATACCTACAGTCCACGAAAAAGCCAAAAAAAAATTAGGGTTAGATCATCACGTCCCTAAACAGTCCGAGCCTTTGTCCAGTCTTCCTTACAGTAGTTTGCTTTGTTGAATTTGCGGTTGCATCGTTGTGTCGAGTTGCTGATCTTAGCGTCTAGTTCCCTTAGAGTTTCGAGTTCTGATCATAGTTTGTCACGCCGCCGCCGCACAGTACTACACCACCACGTTCCGCCAATCCGAGTCTAGATACACCACCACGTTCCGCCAAGCAGAGTCCATATACACCACCACGACCTACCGATCCGAGTTGAGTTCCATCACCCGTTCGGTTTGTGATCTCTTCGTAGCCAGATTAGTTTGAGTTGATTAGAGTCGGATTTCACCAATCTTTGTCGTACGTAGAAGAGGGTGATTTCCAAAAAAAAAAAAAAGAAAGAGTGGCACGCTTTCCAGAGCAGTTTTTAGGCCAAAAATTTCAGGGGTGAAAAAATTTCGTGCCCATACGTTCCTTAGGTCCAGAAACTCATTTTGAGACGTTCGCCACCATAGTGATTTTTTCGCACTTTTTCAGCCACCGCAGTCCCGCATCGCAAAAAAAAAAGAGAGAGAGAAAATAAAAATTCAGAGTGTGCTTCTCAGTTGTTTACGTGCCGCGCCGTGCTTTCGTTGGTGTTTTAGGCTCGCGTCTCTAGTACGGTCTAGCCTAGGATCAGCACAGTACCGACGTTGAGTGTCTATTCAGCTTTGCATCTCTGTTTTGATTACTGTTGAGTTTTTCCTACCATACTTGTCAGCCTTCCTACAGCTCCACATATATTCTACATCGTGCGTTTGACACCTCCTGGCCATCGCTCCACCATATCTCTGAGAGTTTTGACCCGTTAGTTGTACATCACCACCTGCTGCTAGGTAAGAATCGGTAAGAACGAAAGAAAAGCTTGACGGATTTGTGCTTTCCACCACCCCACATCCCATTAGTAGAAGTAGGATCATTTTACTGTGTGTTTTCTATTTCTGCTAACCATGCCAGGATCACATGATGAAGTGGCGCGGGATGCACCCGATTGGGAGAACATGACAAACAAGGAGCTACATGATAAATTTGCACAAATGATGTCTGAACAGGTGAATGACATCGAGACCAGATTTACAGAGGCAATTGATGGCGTGGAAAAGATGATCGACACCAAGCTCGACGCCAAGTTTACTGAGTTGATCGCACGCCTACCTACACAGCCTGCTGCCGCTGCAGCACAGCCACAGCCACCGCCACTACCACATGCACGACGTATTCTGTTTCCGAGAGGACAAGCTGCTGGTATTGGTGCTCCTCCTGCTGCTGCAGTACCTGCTGCTGCTGCTTCTGACGTCGGCCAGGACGACAACTACGAGGGTGATTACGAGGAGGAGGTGGAACAGGAAGCGGCCTATGAACAGCCAGCTGGACGTCCACGTCCCAACATTCGCCACGGTCGACACCAACCACCCCCTCAGGTACGCGATGATGAACATGTGCCTAAACTGAAATTGAATCTTAAGCCGTTTGAGGGTAGATATATTCCTGATGCTTATCTTACTTGGGAGTTAGAAACTGAACAACGCTTTACATGTTTACAATATCCTGAGAATAGACGTGTTACTGCTGCTGTTTGTGAATTCACGGGATTTGCATCTATTTGGTGGTCTGAACATTGTAGATTGCATGCTAATAATATTCAAACTACTTGGGCTGCTTTAAAAGATGCTATGCGTACTCGCTGGGTTCCTCCTTATTATCAACGTGAATTGTTACAAAAATTACAGCGTTTGAGACAAGGAAAAAATTATGTAGAGGAATATTATCAAGAATTACAAACTGGATTGATTAGATGTGGCCTAGTAGAGGATAATGAAGCTATGCTTGCACGTTTTATGGGTGGTTTAAACAGGGAGATACAAACTATTCTAGAATACAAGGACTTTGCTACTATCACTCGTTTGTTTCATCTTGCTTGTAAAGCTGAACGTGAAGTGCAGGATCGACAGGCTGCTACGAGACCTAACTTTTCTGCAGGACGAAATACATCATGGACATCGCGTGGACCTTCTACATCCACACGTCCTGCTGCACCACCATCTACTTCAGCCGCTCATTCTTACAGGGAGCCACCAAAACAGCCAGCGCCACCATTCAAGGGTGCACAGAGTGGTCCAGCGGCGAGTTCTTCTTCATCCATGGCTTCCACAGGGCAAACACGAGATCGTGATATTAAATGTCGCAGGTGCCAAGGTGGAGGTCACTTCGCAAAAGACTGTCCCTCCAAGCGTGTGATGACTATTACGGCGGATGGTGGGTATGAGTCGGCGAGTGACTATGATGAGGAGACTTTAGTTCTCATTGCTCATGAGGAACAGGGTGCCCATGATGATGCTCATGATATAGAGTATATGGCTCCTGATGATGCAGATAAATATGCTAGTTTGGTTGCTCAACGTGTGTTAAGTGTGCAGGTAACGAAGGCCGAGCAAAACCAGAGGCATAATTTGTTCCACACAAAGGGAGTGGTGAAAGAACGTTCGGTTCGCATCATCATTGACGGAGGGAGTTGCAACAACTTGGCTAGCATGGAGTTGGTGGAGAAGCTATCTCTCACCACAAGACCACACCCCCATCCGTACTATATTCAGTGGTTTAACAATAGTGGTAAGATTAAGGTAACGCGTTCTGTTCGTGTGCACTTTAGCATTGCTGCATATGCTGATTATGTTGATTGTGATGTGGTACCCATGCAAGCATGCTCTCTTTTACTTGGTAGACCATGGCAATTTGATAGGAATGTTGTACACCATGGTAGGACAAATCAGTTTACTCTGGGTCATCAGGATAAAAATATTGCTTTACTTCCTATGTCTCCTGAACAAATTGTGAAAGATGATCTTGCTAGAGCTAGTAAAGCTAAACAGGAGAAAAATAAGAGTGAAAATGAGATAGCAGCCAAAGAATTTGAGCAACAACATAAGACTAATAGCAAATCTTCTTCTGCTGTTTCTAATGAAATTAAATTGACTAGTCCAACTTTGCTTGCTACTAAGGTTGATATTTCAGATTTGGATGTTAGTCAATATGTGTGCTATGCTTTTGTGTGCAAAGAAGCTTTGTTTTCATTTGAGGAATTGCCTCCTTCTTTGCCTCCTGTTGTCACTAACCTTTTGCAGGAATTTATTGACGTCTTTCCACAAGACGTACCACCGGGATTACCACCTATTCGAGGGATTGAGCATCAGATTGACTTAATTCCCGGTGCTTCGCTGCCCACCCGTGCGCCATACCGTACCAATCCGGAGGAGACGAAGGAGATTCAGCGTGAAGTACAAGAGCTACTCGACAAAGGTTACATACGTGAATCCCTTAGTCCTTGTGCTGTTCCTGTTATATTAGTGCCGAAAAAGGATGGAACATGGCGTATGTGTGTTGATTGTCGAGCCATTAATAATATTACTATTCGTTATCGTCATCCTATTCCTAGGTTAGATGATATGCTTGATGAATTAAGTGGCTCTACCATGTTTTCCAAAGTTGATTTGCGTAGTGGATACCATCAAATTCGCATGAAATTAGGAGATGAATGGAAAACGGCATTTAAAACTAAGTTTGGATTATATGAGTGGTTAGTCATGCCTTTTGGGTTAACTAATGCACCTAGCACTTTCATGAGATTAATGAACGAGGTTTTACATTCTTTCATTGGACGATTTGTGGTAGTCTATTTTGATGATATACTGATTTATAGCAAATCTTTGGAGGAACATTTGGATCATTTACGTGCTGTTTTTATTGCTCTACGTAATGCACGTTTATTTGGTAACCTTGGGAAGTGCACCTTTTGCACCGACCGAGTATCGTTTCTTGGCTATGTTGTTATTCCGCAGGGAATTGAAGTTGATAAAGCCAAGATCGAGGCGATTGAGAGTTGGCCGCAGCCCAAAACGGTCACACAAGTGAGGAGTTTTCTTGGCCTCGCTGGATTCTATAGGCGTTTTGTGAGAGATTTCAGCACCACTGCTGCACCTCTCAATGAGCTTACACGCAAGGATGTGCCTTTTACTTGGGGTACCGCACAGGAAGAAGCCTTCGCGGTATTGAAAGATAAGTTAACACATGCTCCTTTGCTCCAACTTCCTGATTTTAATAAGACTTTTGAGCTTGAATGCGATGCTAGTGGGATTGGTTTGGGAGGTGTGTTATTACAAGATGCTAAACCTGTTGCATACTTTTCTGAAAAATTGAGTGGGCCTAGTCTGAACTATTCTACTTATGATAAGGAGTTATATGCTCTTGTTCGGACATTAGAAACTTGGCAACATTATTTATGGCCCAAAGAATTTGTTATACATTCTGATCATGAATCTTTGAAACACATAAGAAGTCAAGCAAAACTTAATCGTAGACATGCTAAGTGGGTTGAATTTATTGAGACTTTCCCTTATGTCATTAAACACAAGAAGGGGAAAGATAATATTATTGCTGATGCTTTGTCTCGTCGTTATACTATGCTTTCACAACTTGACTTCAAGATATTCGGGTTAGAGACAATCAAAGATCAATATGTACATGATGCGGAATTTAAAGATGTTTTGCAGAATTGTAGAGAGGGTAGAACATGGAACAAGTTTGTGCTTAATGATGGGTTTGTGTTCCGTTCTAACAAGCTATGCATTCCAGTTAGCTCTATTCGTCTTTTGTTGTTGCAGGAGGCGCATGGAGGAGGATTAATGGGACATTTTGGCGTGAAGAAGACGGAGGACGTACTTGCTACACATTTCTTTTGGCCAAAGATGAGACGGGATGTTGAGCGTTTTGTTGCTCGCTGCACTACATGTCAAAAAGCTAAGTCACGACTCAATCCTCATGGTTTATACATGCCTTTACCTGTACCTAGTGTTCCGTGGGAGGACATATCCATGGACTTTGTTTTAGGCTTGCCTCGAACAAAGAAGGGGAGGGATAGCATATTTGTTGTCGTGGATAGATTTTCTAAGATGGCACATTTTATACCATGTCATAAAAGCGATGATGCTGCTAATGTTGCTGATTTATTCTTTCGAGAGATTATTCGCTTACATGGTGTGCCCAATACTATTGTCTCGGATCGTGATACTAAGTTTCTTAGCCATTTTTGGAGATGCTTATGGGCTAAGTTGGGGACTAAACTACTTTTTAGTACTACCTGTCATCCCCAAACTGATGGACAAACTGAAGTAGTCAATAGGACTTTGTCTACTATGCTTAGGGCTGTTTTAAAGAGTAACTTGAAAATGTGGGAAGAATGTTTACCTCATATTGAATTTGCTTATAATCGTTCATTTCATTCTACCACTAAAATGTGCCCTTTTGAGATTGTTTATGGTTTTCTACCTCGTGCGCCTATTGATTTGCTGCCTCTTCCATCTTCGGAGAAGGTTAATTTTGATGCTAAGCAACGTGCTGAATTGATATTAAAAATGCATGAGTTAACTAAAGAAAACATTGAGAAAATGAATGCTAGATACAAGCTTGCTGGTGATAAGGGTAGAAAGCATGTTGTGTTTGAACCAGGAGATCTTGTTTGGTTACATCTACGTAAAGATAGGTTTCCTGATTTGCGCAAGTCTAAGTTAATGCCACGAGCTGATGGTCCCTTTATGGTTTTACAGAAAATTAACGATAATGCATATAAACTTGAGCTACCTGCAGATTTTGGGGTTAGTCCCACATTTAACATTGCAGATTTGAAACCTTATTTGGGAGAAGATAATGAGCTTCCGTCGAGGACGACTTCAATTCAAGAAGGGGAGGATGATGAGGACATCTCTACTAATGTTACACCCACATCTTCACCAACTACACATACTGGACCAGTTACTAGAGCACGTGCACGTCAACTAAATTATCAGGTACTTTCGTTTCTTGCGAATCCTTCTAATGTTCATGAACATATGATGCTGCCTAAATTAGATACTTTTGTTTTGCTTATGAATGAAGGACCTAGCATGGACAAGGACGGTCATTGGAGTGGGATCAAGCATGGAGACGAAGGTGCGCGCGCGGGAAAGAACAATGGAGCTTCCAGTGGGGATTTTCGCACTTTGAAGCCACCATAAGGCATGCATGAAGGCTTGGACGAAATACACGAGATGCCACTTCATTATTTTCGTCCAAGAGCAATTATAGGTGCTGCGTCACCTTAATATTGGGCTGGGCCCATGTAATTTCGAAATACCACATTATAGGTTGTTTTTAGAGTCCGTATGTGTGGGGAAACCGAGTTAGGGTTGTTTTCGGACCCCACCTCCAAGGGGTCACGAAATTCCCCTCTGTTTCCCCATATATACAGCCCTTAGGGCGTCGTTTAGACTTGGGTTTTAATTAGATTTAAGTTAGCCATAGCCACAACTTCGAGCTCTTCGTTTGTGTCATCCGACCAGGCCAAGACCGCATTGGAACCCCAACTTCTGTCAATCATTCATCTTATATTCGCAATATCCAGATTGCAATTCTTAGTTCTTGCTTGTTCTTCGATTGCTTGCAGGAATTAGACCTTCGTGGTCAGGTTGATCGTGCATCCGCGGGATCAATAACCCATCGGAGTTGGTTTAGCGATCGCTAAGGCGCAACGTCTTCGCACGTTCGTAGTCGGATCGTGAAAGTCGTCTCCACCATAATCGATCTACACCATCTCATCGAAACATCGGGACACCTTCGCCTCTATCAGAGGCCCTAGAGCAAATGACACACGCTCATTGGCACCACATCACACTCCAATGTGTCTTCGTATGCGCCAATTTTGAAAGATACTTCCACCGTGTGATCCACTTTGATGGAGCCATAATCCTAAGTCATTGCACTTTGTACAGACGGGGATGCTTTTTCTTGATGCGGTTGAGCTTGGTACAAGTTCTTCACTTGCCAAGTTGTGGAAACTTCCGCCATCAATGATGACCTTGACGAATCGCCCTTGTATGCCCGCCTTGGTGTGGAAGATGTGACACCGTTGGTTCTCATCAAGCTCTTGTTGGAGGTTCAACACTTTTAGCACCACTAGGGAAGGACTTGCATCATTGTCACAATATACTTGGCCATCTTCATCATCATTTGCTTGTACGTGTTGAGAGACTTGAGCCAAAGCTTCCATTTCACCCTCACTCATAGAGTCATACTCGCCATCTTCATTGATTATCTTGGTCCGCTTGGTAGGACACTCAAAGGTCATGTGGCCACGGCCCTTCCAAGTGAAACACTGTATTGAACTTGTTTTGGCATCTCTTGATTGGAAAGCATTGGGTAACTCTCTTGGCTTGAATTTAGGTGTAGTTGACGAAGAGCGAGTCCACGAGGGTGCCGGTGGCCTTGTGTTTGAAGGACCACCACTTGAAGACGTTGCTCGGGTGTAGGGTGTTGTGCTTGGAGACGCTTGAGATGTAGAGCTTGTACCCCGGGTGTTGGAGGACACAAATTTGGAGTACTTTGCATCTTCTTGGACTTGTCGCTTCGCTTTGGTGGCTTGATGAAACAATTCTTCCACACTATTGTATGGTTGAAAGTTGGTGATCTTCTTCACTTGGTAGTTGAGGCCGTTGAGAAAACGAGTCATGGTTTGTTGGACTCCTTCACATTTGCTCGAATCATGGCCAACTCCATTTCCTTATAATATTCCCCCACCGTCTTGTATCCTTGCTTGAGTGGAGCTTTTGGTAGAGGTCACGTGTGTAATGTTGTGGAACAAATCGGGCTCTCGTCACTTCTTTCATTTCGTCGCATGTGCACACTTGTGGTGTCCCTTGCTCGAGGCGAAGATCTTGCACTCGCTCCCACCAATTGAGATCATAATCTTCAAACTCCAGTGATGCCATAGAGACTTTCTTGGACTCATCGAAATTGTGCACTCGGTATATCTTGTCCACTTTGAGGGCCCATGAGAGGTAGTCCTCGGGGTTTGTTCCTCCCGGGAACTTGGGCATGGTGAACTTGAGCCTTCCAAACTCTCTTCATTGTGTTGTGATTGGCAGACCCTAAGATGATCAAGTGGTGACGGAGGTGGTCTAGCTCGCCGATCATTGTGTTGGGGGTTGTCATTGTAGTAATCTTGATGGTCCAAGTTGGGCAAGTGAGGTGCATTTGGGCGCCCCTCCAATGTGTGAAGGGCCATCGGAGGTATGTCATCTTGTCTTGGGTGAAGTGGCGGTCTTGGATGGCGGTCATCTCTATGCACATGAGATTGAGATGGCTCGCCATGATGAGCCTGGGGGTCAATGTGATTGGCTTGTTCTTGGCACGCATGATGGAGGCCCAAGTGGTCTTCACTTTCATGTCTTGTCGGATGGGCATGATATGTTGTTGCCCCTTGGTGGTGATGTTGGTAGTTGAGGGTGTCGTGCACTTGTCTCTCAATGTGGAGACGCTTCTCGCACTCCATGGCGCGGTCTTGTAGGTCCTTGCCATGACGGGACCGGTTATGCTCAACGGGATCATTGTTGGACTTGGAATGATGAGAAGACCGGTGAGAAGACGTGGATGATGAAGAACGTGGCCTTCGAGAAGAGAGCATGGCCTTGAGCTCGTCCATACTTGCGTCTTGGCGTGCCATGATGGCGTCTTGGCGCGCCATGTTGTCGCGGTCACGAGCTAGTATTTCTTGCTTGAAGTCTTCCATGGTGTTGGACATTTGTTCTTGACCGTTGGGTAGGTCCACCGCAATTGTGGCAATATGGTTACTCAACTTGTCGTGGCCTTCACGTATTTCATGTTGGAAGTGGAGATGAGTCTCTTGAGTGACCATATTGCTTGTGTCACGAGGTGTTCCATTCATCGGTGAAGGAGGAGAATCTTTCCTAGCCATCATAACAAGCGAGCATATGTGAGAGTAAAAGGGAGGGGGGAAATCAAGGATACATTTCTCAAAGATGAAATGAATCGAGTGATGTGTAACTTCGCGTAGTGAAAAGAATGTCCTTGCTTGAATCTCATTCCCACACGCACACCTACACATAATGCTTATGTGGAGCTTGGTAGGGATTAGTGGACAAAGAGATGTAACAAGTGGATCAAGATGTTAATAAAGTTGGTAAAGATCCAAAGAGAGTCACTAGATCGATTGCTCAACGGTCTTGATTCGCGCAAGTGCACCAACCTATAATGATGAGTATGAACTCTACACATGCTTTTGGTGGACATTTCACTATTTGCGCTCTCTTTTGCTTAGAAACTTTGTATATCTTTTCTCTTTTCTCTCTTTTTTTGAATGGAACTATCTCTTGACCACGGTACTTGAGGCCCTATCGATTTCGATACAACTAGATGGAAAATGCACGGAGTATATATGACTACTACGGTGCACAAGATGCGAGAGCCGACAATACTTAAAGAGTTAGGCTCAATAGGACCAAAAAGGTAGTCGCAAAGGGAGATAAGGTTATCAAGGGAGGTGGCAAGGAGAGGGATGGTGGGCGGAAAGATACCTCATGTCACCTTACCCTCGCGAAGAACTGTGGTACCACCCTTGCTTCCGGTGAGGCTCGAGGATGGTCACGATGTTGATGGTGATTGGAGTCGTTTGTGGAAATTCCGGACGGCCAACTTCCTGGTCGGACGGTCCGTCGTTGGCCCGGACGGTTCGGAGTATGGCCCGTATGGTCCGATGTGGCGAGATCTGAGCTGGTCGGAGGATGAACTCCAAGAGGGAAAGGGGAAAAGAAAAAATTTGAGGTGGAATCGGAAGAAAAATGGCTAGGGACTCAAAGGGGCTAGATCCACGAGTAAACCGTCACATCCATGGACCAAAACCAACCAAATCTCACAAAATCCAACAAGTTGACAAATCTTGGGTCTGGCTATTTTTGGTGGGGATTTTCAAATTAGGTAAGAACAAAGCAAAAATTGGCTAGAAAAATGAGGGGGGACTCCGAATCGTGTCAACCGTGCTCTTAATACCAAATGATGTGGGACCAAACCAGATTTGTGGTCTAATCCCTAGGGATTTGACCAATCTTCCACAACTTGGAGGTGGGAAAGGATGCAACTCAAGATGAACACAAAGGGAAGGAAGGGGAACAAGATCCAAACAAAGGGAACTCAAATCCACACATAACATGATCCATACATCCATAAGTGGTAGCTAGATTGATCCCTCTCCTTCTACTACTAGGATTGGGGCCTCTCCTTCTATGACTAGGGAGAGGAAGGTAGGATTGAGAGAGGATCTCAAGGAGATCTAATCCTTATGGGGCAATAGGAGCTAAGATCTCTCAAATCTGGGTATATTCTTAGCTAACCCTAAAACAGAGGTAGAGGACGAGTATTTATAGTCTAGGTCTAAGACCAAGGGGTACACGGGTCATAGCCCACTTACTGCGCGCAGGCAGATCACGAACGCGTTGTCCCAGTTGGACGGTCTGACCTCAGCCCGGACGGTCCGACCTAGGGTCCGGACGGTCCGAACAATTACCACCGAGACCCGACTTTGGGTCCTGCTTTCCGGACGATCCGACATGTGGTCCAGACGTCCGAATAATTACCACCGAGGCCCGACTTCGGGTTCTGCTTTCCGGACGGTCTGAAGCCCAGCCCGAACGGTCCGACCTCAGCCCGAATGGTCCGACTTGGGGTCTAGACGTCCGACCTTTGCAGGAAGGTGCCCTTCTCTTCGGCTTCTCGCGGCTCCTCTCCTCATGTGGCATGTCCTTGTCTCGTGGCTTCCTCTTGGGTGCCTCCTTGATACCTGATGATGCATAAAGTATCTGCATGAGGTAGCACCCATGTCTCACATGTAATTAAGCAATGTTCGAATAGGAGCGAGTTCACCTTAGTCTCGGTGGCGCGTGCTTGTGCTCTCGTCAAAGATCCACGTGTAGCGGGTGTATCGATGGTGATGTCCGTTGGATGCTCCGCATCACAAACCCAACTTTCAAAATTCTCACTCTCAACAATAATCATAGCAAGTGGGACAATTTGATTATTTCCATCAACACCAATAGCAGTCAATATCTGACCTTTATACTTGCCTGTGAGGAATGTGCCATCCACACACATCAAGGGACAACAATGTCGAAAAGCTTGAATACATATGGAGAAAGAGAAGAATACTATGTGTAACACCTTGAACCGGGGTACAGACTCCAGATATATGTGTTGGATGTTCACGTAAGTGCCAGGGTTCCTCTCTCGCAATGTGCGAAAAAGACGAACAACATTATCATACGAGTCTATGAATGTGCCAAATCTATCCTCCATGACTCTATTCTTTGCCCTCCACGCCTTCCCATAAGTAATGTCGTACTTAAACCTAGCCTTTAGAACTACCTGTATATGCTTTTCCTCCATGTCTTTCTTCTCAACTATCTCACTATACATAAGTTGTGCAATGAGAGTTGAAGTCAGGTTTGGATGATCAGCCAGAAGGTTTGTCAGGACACAAGTATGTGGAACAACACTGGTGACAATCCAGTTTACGCCATACTTAGGCACATGACCGTGCACTTTGGCTTCACAATCTTCTTGAACACATTTCAAAGTCAAATTTGTTGGAATAGATACGTGTGTGCGGTATACCTTCTGTGTAGCCATAGCCATCTCAATCACTGCATTTTTCAGTTGTTTTTCGATGGGAAAGACGGCACCTATTTGAAATTGATTTTGATGATACTGTCGTGATGACTTTCGACAATCGTTCACTACTAGGAGGTTCGACAAATCCTGATTTCAAGAAGAAGGAATAGGCTCGATGTCATCCTCTGGTTCACCTTCATCATCTTCACAATATTCAGAATCTAAATTTTCAGCTAATCCATCTTCATCCTCCTCCCCCATCAACCTATGCATGACCCCCACCTCCTCGTCGCCATCAGCAACATCAATATCATGAATTATTGATGACTCACCACTCTGACGTATGACTTCATTGTCTAAATTATGTGACACATAATTTGACTCATCATGTTCTCCTCTATAGCTTAAATCCACTGGATGACTGCTTTGTCCATGTTCATATCCTCCACTTTCTTCTACAAAATTGTCTTCCTTCGGCACAGGTTGGACAAAGGCGTATGGTTGAATATTACGTCGTATACAACTCCTTAACTAGGATAATCATTTTTGGGTCCTCTCTATCGGGCGCAGCTCCCACAATAGATTATCAGTAGATTTAGTCCATACTGAATGAACACTAACGAATATTTGATTAGGATCAAGACCAAAACTAGTTGTCAGCTAGTGCTTCAACTGTCTTATGTCTAGTGACTCAAGATTCGGTATTGTCATCTGTCCTCATTTAAATTCACTCAAATCTACCCTAAAATTAGTGTACATGACAGTACCAGAACTATAGAATACGGTAATATCTATTGATTCAGTCATTATTACCAATAATAAAAATTTATATTATTATCTTAAATGATGCTACTGTCGATCTTCTAAATAATATATATTGATTCAGTCATTATCACCTAGCATTCTGAAATCTTCTAATTAAAAAATAATACGAACATAGAGAATGATTTTTATACCCTTGTAGCATGCTTTTCCCCGAGCTTCAAATAATGTTGATGGTGCTTCACTGTACACCGATGAAATCCGCGAAAACTCCGATGAATCAATCAACTCCACTGTCCACCACCATCATCTCCTCCACCATCAACAACACCAAAACACCCGATAAAACGAGTTTCCGGAGCTTCAAATAACCCTAATGGTTACTCCATGATTCGCACAAAATAGCCATGGAATTCGAAAAAAAATTGGTGAAATCAAATGGGAACTAGTAGATCTGCAACATAATTGAATTTGGGGCAGTACTTATGGTAGAAATCGCCGCAAAACGCGAGTGGGCGAGGAAAAAACGAAGCAAAAGCGAAGAACAGAAAGAGAGAACAGAGCAAAAATAAGGTGGCTTCGGCCGACCTTATCCACCCGCTATCGGCGCATAGCCAACCGATAGCGCACTGTCATTCGGGAGTGGCGTCGAGAGCGCTGCGCCCCATCGCCACATACGTGTGTATGTCGCCGTCGGTTGTTGGTGCAACGACAGCGTTGCTGTCGGTAAGTAGTGCGACGGGCACATACATTTGTAATTTTTTGAAAACAGCATATATTTCTCAAATTTCTTGAAAAAAACATATATGAAAGAAACGATTTTTCTTTTGCAACAATGGTATAGGACGATAACGGCGTTAGCTATTCCACTAAGAAAAAGGATCAGGGGTGATGGCCCCACATAAGACGTGTGGCGACCGGCGGCGGCGAGCCTATGAGGCCGCGGATGGTGCGCCATAATCCGTCAGGTGATCCCGAGCGTTTACCATGAAAATTGGCTAAAGATGGTAGCCGGCCGACCGGTCAAAGCATAGGGCCGGTCGGTTTAAGGCCTATTTGTGTTATTTTTTTGTTTTCGTTGCATCTGACATATGATAAATGTTGTAATCGTAATATAAAATGCTACTATCTGTACTATTATTATACTAACATTATTATATTGATCTATGTTACTTTTTTGCTAAGCAAATGTACTTAGTAGTATTTTAGTGCTAAGCGTATTCATTTGGTAGCATGATATAAAAATGTTACTAATGATTTTGCTACAACAAAAAAGATGAAGTGTGATCGATGACGATGGGTCCCAATTTTGTTGCAACCATTACAAAAAAGCTATAAGCATAGATTAAATTTGCTGCCATGAATTGATGGTAATATGGTACGCAATTTTCTTGATCAGATTTTTTGTTGCAACAGTGAATTTTTTTTTAAAATGCACACAATAAATTTTTATTGCATCCATGTACAAAAGGTTGCAACCGATAGTAAAAAAATGCTACCACTAGTGATTAAAATTTATTAACCCAATTTTTTCTGCAAAAAACAAAAAGAAAATATTGCATCCATATACTAAAAAAGTTACAAATGTACCGCAAATGTTGCAAAAGTATCGCAAATATTGCAGTCATATGCAAAGGGATACGCGCAAATCTAGACCGTTAAATCGTGGAGATCAAACGACTGCAATCTGACCGGCGCCGGACGTCGTGGAGATCAAACGACTGCAATCTAACCGGCCATGAAAATTTGTTCATTCCTAATGTAAACATGGCTAGTTTATTTTTTTTGGAAACTAGGTATGCATCCCCTATGTTACCGCAGGAACTAAATATTTTTAACACAATAAAAGGACATATAAAAGAAATCTTGATGCAAAAAAATTAGATAAAATTGTGTTTTGTTTACTAAGCATAGATTTTTTGCTATTGCTTAAAGTTATAAAATAGATATGGGCATATGACTGATCTGCTTTATTGGATTATCAAAGATAAGAAAATAATTGCTATTTATTTGTTTATCATGCCTTCCATAAAAAACTGTGAAAAAACATTGAAAGTGGGCCTTATATGGAAGGTTGGAAATGTGCTACAGTACCGTTTTAACCAAAATCCTTTTGCCTCGTTCCATTACCGGAGGGGTATACTTAATGATCACACCACTACACCAGCAAATGTTTTGGTGGTTCCTACCACTACCGTATTTCATATACTGAATAAACAGCCTAAAGAAACATGGAACCGAAATAAGTACAAAAATAACATCTTCAACCCTGGAATGCCACTCACATTGTAATTAGTCATGTTTGGTGGAAATCATAAAGGGAAAATAATAATTTCTTTATCAAGCATATGACAAATTGACATCAAGATCTGTTCTATAGACATCCCAATAGATACACCATGAAACTTAGGTGTACCATGATCTGCTCTATAATGAGAACATTAGGTACACCGTGAAACTTAGTTCTTTTCTGATCTAAACATGGCTAGTTTTCGTTTTAGGAAATATGCACCGTTTCCGATCAAAATCTTTTTGCCCCCTTACATTACTGGAGGGTATACTTGATTCAAGATCACAACAGCAAATTTTAGTTATTCCTAATGCTGCTGAATTTCATATACTGAATAAATAGCCTATAGAAACATGGAACCGAGATACAAAAATATCATCTTGAACCCTAGAATGCCACTCTGAATATAACTAGTCTATGTATCACTCACCATGATGCATTGACGTATCTTTTAATTGCTATCTGTGAAGTCCGCATCGATAACATCTCCATCATTGGGTTCCTTTCCTGAGCTTGTTGATCCAGCACCAGGTGTAGGCTCAGCTTCAGCATCAGCACCACCAGCACTACTTTGGTTGTACATCGCCTGTCCAATCTGCATTACCTCCTGATTCAAAGCCTCCATGGAAGTTTTCATGCTCTGTGTCGATCCACCAGCAATGGCATCTTTCAGTTCCTGGAGCTTTACATCTACCTTCTCTTTCACAGGAGCAGGGACCTTGTCCCCAAGCTCCTTCAGTTGCTTCTCCGTCTGGTACACCACAGAGTCTGCCTGGTTCTTGGTGTCAATAGCATCTCTTTTCTCTTTGTCCTCCATGGCAAACTTGTCAGCTTCTTCTACCATTCTCTCAACCTGCAAACCATAATGTCTCAAAATGTATGTTTATGAACCAACATAAGCATTTTTCTTTCTTTCTGGAGTGCAAAGCATGCCATAATATACAATGAACAGATTACAATGGCATCAAAGCTGTGTTTGCCGATTAGAACACACAAGGCTGTACAAAAGGACAAATACACTACTCATTTAGTACTGTCCAAAGATTATATGCAATATACTCCACTTCACAGTATAAGGCGTATTACGAGTCATTAAGAATTCATGGGTTTGACGAATAATTACTCTATTGATATATACTTTATCAGTCATAAAAGTTAGTATGACATTAGATTTATATTTACAAGTACTTATGATTATAATTATCACATAAACGACATATGAGTAGATGGTCAAACCCTTCTCTTAAGGAATCATAACACACCTTACGTTGTAAACCAGAGGGACTAGTACATGCATGCATGAAAGTAACATCATAACAGATTTTGTGCAAGAAATAACAAAAGAACAGATAGGATATCAAGGGATAATTAAAGAACATGAACACAAATGAATTTTAACAAAACTGCATATAACCGACAAAACAGACTAAATTGCTGACATAACAAACAAAAACTAAGAAATCCATGCCTAATTACCAAAATAACCACAGTTTAGTGCAGTCAGTCGCACAAGAATGCTTGACGGCATAATCATTGATAGCATACCTCGTCCTTTGGTAGTGTACTAGCACCAGTGATGGTAATATCCTGCTTCTTTCCAGTACCCTTATCAACAGCTGCAACTGAGAGAATGCCATTAGCATCAATGTCAAACTTCACTTCAATTTGTGGCACCCCACGTGGTGCAGGAGGAATCCCATCCAGTCGGAAGCTTCCAAGAGACTTGTTGTCCCTGACAAACTCTCTCTCTCCCTGGAGGACATTAATCTCAACACTTGTTTGTCCATCAGCAGCCGTTGAGAATACCTCTGATTTGGATGTGGGCAGTGTTGTATTCCTGGGGATAATCTTTGTCATCACTCCACCCAACGTCTCCAAACCAATTGACAATGGAGTAACATCAAGAAGAACAACATCCTTCACATCTCCAGCCAAAACTCCACCCTGATGTCTCAATGAATAGAGTAATACATGAAGTGTTAAGTATGTTCTTGTTTTTTTATGTTGAAGTGTTAAGTATGTTCACAAGTTAAGTGTGGTCTTATATAGTAACTACATGCTTTGGGAGCGAACTTGAAATGCAATTAAACTGACCATTGGTACTTTTAAGGAAACATGGGTACAAGACTACTCTGCGAAACTCTACAAAACTGCAAATTTGGGGGGAACGAAAATAACCTGTACGGCGGCCCCAAGAGAAACAACCTCATCAGGGTTGACTGTAACATTGGGATCCTTGCCTGTAATCTTCCTCACGAGTTCTTGCACTGAAGGGATTCGGGTGGATCCACCCACAAGAATCACTTCATCTAGATTACTAACAGATAGCTTGGCATCTTTCAAGGCGTTATTAACAGGAGTTTTAAGCCTATCAAAAGATGAACAAAAGTATGTGATGACTGAAGCCATCAAAAAATATGAGGAAATGCGGAAGCAGTGCACAAAAAATATTCTACAAGCTTTGCTAAATTGATGGAACGTTCATGTTTACCTATCAATGAGATTTGAACACAGTTCCTCAAATTTAGCTCTAGAGAGGGTTGTCTCAATGTGTTTGGGCCCATCAGCAGTAGCAGTTATGAATGGCAAGCTGCGGCCAAAGACATTCAACTGTTTAAAGGAGATATCTCCAGCTGTACAATAGAGCACCATACAAAATTTCTGTGGAGAGATACCTAATGTTTGACTGTGTCAGCGTTGACAATTCCATCTTGGCTTTTTCTGCTGCCTCAGTAAGACGTTGAAGGGCTTGTTTATCCTTAAGAAGATCAATGCCTTCATCATTCTTGAAGGTGCTAGCAAGCCAATCTACAATTTTCTGTGTAATCCAAGGATAACATTACTAGAAATTGGGAACTAAGTCCAGCTGAAGTATGAACAATACAACACCAAGAGATCGTTCACATCAAATTCTCTTTCCGAAATCAAACAAATATCGTGTAAAATACAAAGAAGGTCTACAGATTTGATGAAGCATGGGTGATGTACAAGTTATAAGATACTCCCTCCGTTTCTTTTTACTCCGCATATAAGATTTGGTCAAAGTCAAATTTAATAAAATTTAACCAAATTTATATTAAAAAGTATCAACATCTACAACATCAAAGTTATATCATATGAAAACTAATGTCATGATGCTTCTTATGATATTGGTTTCATAGTGTGAATGTTAATAGATTTTTCTATAGAAGTGAATAAATTTTAACAATTTTGACTTTGACCAAATCTTATATGCGGAGTAAAAAGAAACGGAGGGAGTACATAACTTAACTAAACAAGAGCTTCACAGCTGAAAATGACCCACAAATATATTTAAACAGTGGTATCAAAGCTACAGTTCAGATCATAGGAAGAAAAAATTGGATCAATCGAGCAAACTGAATTTCTCTTGTTGCTTTCTTATAAAGTGGAGTAAGTAAATATTGTGCCCATACTGGCTCCACAACACCATTTATCACAGGAAATTTGGTTTCTGGCATTTATCAAAAGAATGTGAAGCAATGCTGCAGATGTTTGAAGAGAAAAACTCATGGCTGTGGAATATGCAGTTGTTATTGTACAAGTCTTATTTCTTCGTATTGCACGGAACCAATACAAGATAAGCAGTTGGGTGAATACTGAATAGTTCATGACGATGTGTTCGTTTCTGATACCACGCGGTACAGATATATCTCTATCTCTAGTCCTATAAAAGACCCAGCTGGTGATGATGGTGTGTCTTCCATCCAACATTTCTCACCATCCGATCTAAAAAAAACGCATGTGAGGTACGCCCTGTTATTTTTGCATAAAGACACCACCAGTCTGCTCCTCATTTGCAGAAAACCCCTTAGACCATATACAATGCAAGGTGCTTAGAAGAGGTGCTTAAAGAAAAAACCAGATTATTCTCTAAGCACTGGTGCTTAGATGTAAAGAGTAGACGCTTAATTAGGCACCTCTCCTATAGAAATAAGCACTAGTGCTACAAAAAAGGTCGGTTTATTTTGCTAAGCACTCCCCTAAGCACCTTGCATTGTACAAGGCCTTAAGTCTCCAGACAAGTCCATGCCTCCCCCCAGGCCCCCACCTCATCCAATCAAATAAGAGGAATAAATTTTGGGCCGAATCTAACATATTTTTAATGATATATACCATGAATAGGGCGTTTTCAAGTTTGTAACCATGTATCGGTCTATTTTGGATCTGTTGCAAGGCACAGGCACTTTACTAGTTTGACCAGGAAATTTGGTGTGTGTGCGCACCATTACACATACATCTATAAAACACATATAATGGTTAAAATAGTGCATCGTGAACTTTCAAAAAAATTGAAATATGGCATAATTTTCTAAGAATAATAGAAGAGGAATTACAAACCTTATCAAAGTCATCTCCACCTAAGTGTGTGTCCCCAGATGTGGAAAGCACCTCAAATACACCATCTCCAACCTCCAATACTGCAGGGTAGGTTGATTCATTAGTGATTACAACATGACCTTCACACAAACCTCAGTGCAAAAAAATTTAACACGGGAACACTAAAGAAAGCTATCAAAGTGGACATGCAATATTTTGAAAGCTCGTATCCTATCAACTTAGGTTTTAACAAAATGATTTTTCATGAATTAACTAAAAGCAAGCTCTATTTAGAAGTAGCTTTTGTCAGTAAGTGGTGGACTAAATTGCGCAGAGCGAGGATTCGTAGATATTAGTCTCTGACTGGAGCATGTAAAAGTAACACACTTCTGGATAAACCATTTTTGCATTGCAAATCAAACTAAGCAGGACAAGACAATGCCATTTTCAGTATTGAAATTCCACCCATGATTCATCCAAAAAGATCAGTTATGTATATGATATGATAAGATTATCCATGTGCAATACCAGAGACATCAAAAGTACCGCCACCCAAGTCAAACACTAGAATGGTTTCGTTGTTTTTTTTCTCAAAACCATAAGCAAGAGATGCAGCAGTTGGCTCATTTATAATGCGGAGAACTTCCAGCCCTGCAATACGGCCAGCATCCTTTGTTGCTGTTCTCTGCGAGTCATTGAAGTAGGCTGGAACAGTAACCACCGCTTTTGTAATTTTGTCATTCAGAAACTTGGATGCATCGTCCACCAATTTTCTCAATACCTGAAAAGGTAAGAATGCACCACAGAAGACAAATAAGTCCCTCACATCCGAATCATAAGCTGGGGACTCAGTATATATGTACAGAGCAACTTGGGGCTAGAACCAATAACTGTTAACTGTCATGTGAATTACCTGCGCCGATATCTCTTCGGCTGCGAACTGCTTGCCGATAGCAGGGCAGTCGAGCTTGACGTTTCCGTTCTCATCGCGCACAACGTTGTACGAGACCTGCTTGGCCTCGTCATCTACCTCAGCCATCTTGCGTCCAATGAAGCGCTTGACGGAGAAGAAGGTGTTCTCCGGGTTGACAACAGCCTGCCTCTTGGCAATCTGGCCCACAAGTCGTTCCCCTCCCTTGGTGTACGCCACCACCGACGGCGTCGTCCGCTGGCCCTCGGCGTTGGTGATCACCGTCGGCTTACCGCCCTCCATCGCCGCGACGGCGGAGTTGGTAGTGCCCAGATCGATTCCCACCACCTTCTCGCACGTCACCCGCATCGCCAACCCGCGTGCCCGCCCTGCACGAGCAGCCCGCATCTGCAGGGGCATGACCGCCGGCCGCCGCCGGCTCACGAAGAAAGAGCTCGATGGGGAGGCACCGGCCATCGCGCTGACCTGGGGAGTGAAGGTAGCCATGGCGGAGGGTCGTTACACAAACCCTAACCCTAGTGAAGGATTCAGGCTGCGATGGGCCGGAGGGGATGGAGAGTGAGGGAGGAGGGGGCGGAGAGGTTTCACAGAAGAGGAGAGGAGATAACAGATAAGACGGGGGGAGACTTTTATACTGCAGGTGGCTATTGGTCGCTAACGAGCTGGCCTGGGTTTTTTAAGGGTAAGACATCTTGTACTACCCCTTAACCAACAAGGTATCATATAAGTACTCTAAGGAATTATATGTAAGTCATCCAATATAATGTAAGAAAAATGTGGTTGCTCTCTATTATACCTTGGAGCTTGTGTATAAGGTGTTGGTTAAGACCTCCCGCAATGGGTAATATCATACACATGATATTAGTTTTTTTTTTTTAGGGTACCGAATTTTTATAGAAGGGAGCAATAATAGATACAAGAAACCTCACACAACCCAACGGTCAATGTGAGGGAGAACACCACACCAACACCCAGTTACAAAAAACTAAAGCCTACTCTCTAACAAGGGTTGCAGGCTCCGAGCTCCCGACTTGCGCCAATCCGATAGCTCCTCCAAGATAGTGCCGACGTCGCGCCGTGGTGTCTTGATCTGGTCGTCGTTGTTGAAAACCCGAGCGTTCCTCTGCTTCCAAAGTGTCCAGGCCACCGCAATGAACATTGTATCTAGAGAACGTTTGTGAGCTCTAGGAACCTGCCTCCGCTCCCTAGTCCACTAGGACGCCAACTTGTCTTGAGCCGAGGGGCATGCAATGTTGATTCCCAGGCGGCGCAGACTCATGTGCCAAGTCTCACGGGCGTAAACGCAGTTGCAGAGGATGTGATCGATGGTGTCTAATCCCTGCATGCAGGAGAAATAGGGGGAAGTGTGCTCCTGAATCCCATGCCGGGCGCGCCTCTCCGTGGTCCAAACTCTGTCCTGCAAAGCTAGCCAAATGAAGATCTTGCACTTTAGGGGTGCCTGGCTCTTCCAAATGATGTTGGCGTGTGGGCATTGGGTCATGCCCAAGCATAGACGATTATACACTGAGCGGGCCGAGTAGCTATTCGTAGTGGAACATGGCTAAGAGAACACATCCTCGGACATCACATCCCTGACAACCGCGGTCACCGCCGCCCGCAAGTGGATTAGCTGAATGTGCGCAGTGAAGGAAATGCCCCCCTGCACATCACGCGTCCAGGCCTCCGTCAGCATTCCTTGTTCCACCGTCCTCATGTTGATGACCCGTGTGGGCACCAAGTCAACGATCAGAGGGGCAATATCCCTAGCCGAAAATCCATAAATCCATCTGTCACGCCAGAACATCGTCGACCGACCGTTTCCCACCGAGATGTTGATCATGAAGGGTTCGTAGCAAGGAAAACAAAAAAAATTCCTACGCATAAACAACCAACAAGCCAAGATCTAATCTAGGAGATGTAAGCAACGAGTAGGATGTCATAGAAGAACTCACCCTCGAAGACTTAAAACTTTACGAGATCAAATCTCGTGGATGATGTAGTGGTTCACTTGCCGATCTCAAGATCGCGATGATGTACGCTGAGCGTCTCCGTGCTCGGTCACACGTACAGCTTGATGACAACCTCCGTTCCCTCGATCCAGCGGGGCAGGCGGAAGTAGAGGATCCCCGGAAATCCAGCAGCACAACAACGTGATGCGGTGAAGAATCCCACGGTCAGGGCTTGGCCAAGCGGAAGACCATGGTATGGAGCAGCGGGTGGAGAGGAAGAGAGGTGAGGCAAGTGTATGGGAGGGGAAGCCCTCACCCTCCTTTTATAGGGGAGGAGTGGGCAGCCGAAGAGGGGGGTGCGGCCAACTCATGGTGCCTCCACCTCTTCCCCTCTTGATGTGAGTGGAAGCCACACTCACACCCACCCATGCTCCCTTAATTGTCCACTTGGAAAATCCAAAGGTTTTCTTTAATAAATAAATAAAACATTTCTATTTCTTTATTTAATATTTGTTAATCCTATTAACAAACATTTGCACATTGCACCTCGAATCATTTGTTTATTCAATTAACAACCATCCGACAAAAAACCCTTGAACTATTTCAATTTTACCCGAAACAATTTCGGTGTCGTCCAAAACATTCTTTAATATTCCTTATCCTCTCAAAATGCATCATCAAACCTTAAGTGTGTCACCCTACGGTTCGCGAATAATACAGACATGATTGAGACACCTCTCCGATCAATAATCAACAGCGGGATCTGGAGATCCGTGATGACTCCTATATATTCAACGATGAATCTTGTGATCGTGTGAACCATCAACGTCGTAACTAATTCCCTTTGTCTCGCGATATTTTACTTGTCCGAGATCCGATCATCGGTATCAACCATACCTTGTTCGATCTCGTTTCCGACAATTACTCTTTTACTCGTTCTGTGATATGACATTCTTGTGACCTAGTCACGTGCTTGCAAGCGGTGTCAATGTGATATCACCGAGAGGGCCCAGAGTATATCTCTCCGTCATTTTGGATGGACAAATCCCATTCTTGATCCATGAGCCTCAACTAATACTTTCTGAATACCTAACACCACCTTTATAGTCACCCTGTTACGGTGTGACGTTTGATGTCATTAAAGTATTCTTTCGGTATTAGTGATTAACATGATCTCATGGTCTAAGGAACAAGATTACTTCGAATGCAAGATATAACAATATAAACTAAATGACTTGATCGTATTGTTATACTTAGTTTGGGTATATATTCATCACATCATTCTCCTAATGATATGATCCCGTTATTAACGACATCCAATGTTCATGATCAGGAAACCTTGATCATCTGTTAATCGACGAGCTAGTTAAAAGAGAGGCTTTACTAGGAACCATTGTTTGTTTATTAAACACACATGTATCAACGTTTCCGGTTAATACAATTCTAGCATGAGAAATAAACGTTTATCATAAACAAGGAATAATATAATAAACACTTTATTATTGCCTCTCGGGCATATTCCCTTCAGTCTCCCACTTGCACTAGGGGCAATAATCTATATTACATAGTAATGAATCTAACACCCATGGAGTTCTGGTGTTTATCATGTTTTGCCTTTGGGAGAGTTTTAGTCAACGGATCTGCCACATTCAAATCTGTGTGTACTTTGCAAATCTTCACATCCCCATCCTTGACATAATCGCGGATGGAGTGAAAACGGCGCTTGATATGCTTGGAATTCTTGTGAGACCTTGGTTCCTTAGCATTGGCAATGGCACCATTGTTGTAACAATAGATAACCATTGGATCCAAAGCACTCGAAACCACACCTAGTTCGGATATGAACTCCTTCATCCAAACTGCTTCATGTGTTGCCTCTGAGGCAGCAACATATTCCGCTTCTGTTGATGATCCCGCTACCACAGATTGCTTGGAACTCCTCCAGCTTACTGCTCCTCCATTCATAATAAATACGTATCCGGATTGTGACTTAGAGTCATCCGGATCAGTGACGAAGCTAGCATCGACGTAACCTCTTGCGACGAGCTCTTCTTCACCGCCATACACGAGAAACATATCCTTAGTTCTTCTCAAGTACTTAAGGATATTCTTGACCGCCGCCCAGTGTTCCAAACCTGGATCGGATTGGTACCTGCTAGTCAAACTAACAGCATGTGCCACATCTGGTCTTGTACATAGCATAACATACATGACAGAACCTATGGCTGAAGCATAGGGAATCTTATTCATTTCCTCTCTATCTTCTGCTGTAACTGGACATTGAGTCTTACTCAACGTCTTGCCTTGCAACATTGGTAAGAATCCCTTCTTACTTTTATCCCTTCTGAACTTCTTCAAAATCTTGTCAATGTATGTACTTTGCGAAAGTCCAATTAAGCGTCTTGATCTATCCCTGTAGATTTTGATGCCTAATATATAAGCTGCTTCACCGAGGTCTTTCATCAAAAAACTACTGTTCAAATAACCTTTTACACATTTTAACAATTCTATATCATTTCCAATCAACAATATGTCATCCACATACAGTACTAGAAATGCTACAGAGTTCCCACTCACTTTCTTGTAGATACAAGCTTCTCCGTACGTTTGATCAAATCCAAACTCTTTGATCACCTTATCAAAACGGAGGTTCCAACTCCGGGATGCTTACTTCAGTCCATAAATGGAACGTTGAAGCTTGCATACCTTGTCAGCATCCTTAGGATCAACAAAACCTTTGGGTTGCATCATATACAACTCTTCCTCAATGTCACCATTCAGGAATGCCGTTTTGACATCCATCTGCCAGATTTCATAATCGAAAAATGCAGCAATTGCTAACATAATCCTAACTGACTTTAGCATCGCTACTGGTGAGAAGGTCTCATCGTAGTCAACTCCTTGAATTTGTCGAAAACCTTTTGCGACAAGCCGAGCTTTATAGACGGTCACATTACCATCAGCATCAGTTTTCTTTTTAAAAATCCATTTGTTCTCAACGGCCTTACGGTCATCGGGTAAGTCCACCAAAGTCCAAACTTGGTTTTCGTACATGGATCCCATTTCGGATTTCATGGCTTCAAGCCATTTGTTGGAATCTGGGCTCATCATTGCTTCATCATACGTCGCAGGGTCATCACTTCCATCTACCATGAAGTTTAAGACGGGATTCCCATACAGTTCAGGAGCTGTACGTTCCCTAGTTGACCTGCGAAGCACGGTAGTTTCCTCTTCTGGAGTTTCATGATCTTGATCATTAGTTCCCTCTTCAACTGACGGAGTCGGCACTGGAACAAATTTCGGTGCTGCGCTACTCGCCATTCCAAGAAGAGAAGGTTCAATAACCTCATCGAGTTCTACCTTCCTACTATTCACACCTTTCGAGAGAAACTCCTTCTCTAAAAAGGATCCATTTTTGGCAACGAAAATCTTGCCTTCGGATCTGTGATAGAAGGTGTACCCTATTGTTTCCTTAGGGTATCCTATGAAGATGCATTTTTCCGCTTTGGGTTCGAGTTTATCAGGTTGAAGCTTCTTCACATAAACATCGCAGCCCCAAACTTTTAGAAATGACAGCTTAGGTTTGTTTCCAAACCATAATTCATACGGTGTCGTTTCAACGGATTTAGATGGTGCCCTATTTAAAGTGAATGCAGCGGTCTCTAGTGCATAACCCCAAAATGACAGTGGCAAATCTGTAAGAGACATCATAGATCGAACCATATCCAATAAAGTACGATTACGACGTTCGGAAACACCATTACGCTGTGGTGTTCCGGCAGGTGTGAGTTGTGAAACTATTCCACATTGTTTCATATGCATGCCAAACTCGTAACTTAAATATTCACCTCCACGATCAGATCGTAGAAATTTAATCTTTCTGTTACGATGATTTTCAACTTCACACTGAAATTCTTTGAACTTTTCAAACGTCTCAGATTTGTGTTTCATTAAGTAAATATGTCCATATCTACTCAAATCATCTGTGAAAGTGACAAAATAACGATATCCACCGCGCGCCGATACACTCATTGGTCCACACACATCAGTATGTATGATTTCCAGTAAGTCTGTCGCCCGTTCCATAGAACCTGAAAACGGGGTTCTAGTCATTTTGCCCGTAAGGCATGGTTCACACGTTTCAAATGATTCATAATCAAGTGATTATAAGAGTCCATCAGAATGGAGCTTCTTCATGCGTTTAACACCAATATGACCTAAGCGGCAATGCCACATGTAAGTAGCAATATCATCATTTAACTTGATTCTTTTGGCATTCACACTATGAATATGTGTATCAATACTATCAAGATTCAAAAGAAATAAACCATTCTTCTCAGGTGCGTGACCATAAAAGATATTATTCATATAAATCGAACAACCATTGTTCTCGAACTTAAAGGAATAACCACTCTGCATTAAGAAAGATCCAGAAATGATGTTCATGCTCAACGCAGGCACCAGATAACATTTATTCAGGTTTATAACTAATCCAGACGGTAAACGAAGAGGTAGCGTGCCGACGGCGATCACATCAACTCTTGATCCATTGCCGACGCGCATCGTCACCTCATCCTTTGCTAGTGGTCGCTTATTCTGTAGTTCCTGTTTCGAGTTACATATGTGAGCAACCGAACCAGTATCAAATACCCAGGCGCTACTGCGTGTACTAGTAAGGTACACATCAATAACATGTATATCACATATACCTTTGTTCACTTTGTCGGCCTTCTTATCTGCCAGATATTTGGGGCAGTTTCGCTTCCAGTGGCCAGTGCCCTTGCAATAGAAGCACTCAGTCTCAGTCTTAGGACCATTCTTGGTTTTCTTCTCAGGTGTAGAAACAGACTTGCCAACCTTCTTGAAGTTGCCCTTTGGTTTGCCTTTCTTGCCTTTCTTGAAACTAGTGGTCTTATTGATCATCAACACTTGATGCTCTTTCTTGATCTCCACTTCAGCAGTTTTAAGCATCGAGAGAAGCTCGGGAAGAGACTTCTTCATGCCTTGCATATTATAGTTCATCACAAAGTTCTTGTAACTAGGTGGCAGAGATTGAAGAACACGATGTATCCCTAGCTCATTGGGAATCGTTATTCCCAAGGCTATGAGCTTATCAGCGTACGCAGACATTTTGAGTACGTGCTCACTGACGGAGCTGTTCTCTTCCATCATGCAGCTAAAGAACTTTTCTGAAGCATCATAACTCTCAACTGCAGCATGGGTATCGAAAATCATTTTCAATTCTCCCATTGTAGCATAAGCAGTGTTGTTCTCGAAACGTTTTCGTAGCTCTGGTTCTAATCCATAAAGGATGCCGCAATGAACTATATCGTGGTCTTCTTTTTGAGTCAGATAAACATTTTTATCTTCATCAGAAGCATCATCAGCGGGCTGGTCACCTAGCGGTGCATCAAGCACATAGAGCTTCTTGCAAGCGGTGAGGAGAATCCTCAGGTTAAGTGCCCAGTTGGTAAAGTTGCTACCATTGTTCGCTAGCTTTTCTTTCTCCATGAACATATTGAAATTGAAGGTAGGTGCAGCCATGATCTACAACATATTTGCAAAGACTATTTAGACTAAGTTTATGATAAATTAAGTTCAAGTTAATTCAAAAAATTATCCCATGAACTCCCACTCAAAAAAAACATCCCTCTTAGTCGTTTTGGTGATTACACAAACCAAATTCACTACACCAAAACCGATCATCACGTGACATGATGTAGCTGCAAAGGCGAACATCGACATGTTCATCATATCATCCATATGACTTATGTTTTACCTTTTGGTTCGTGTTCCGAGGCCATGTTTGTACATGCTAGGCTCGCCAAGTAGAACCATTGTATTGCGTGTGTTTCAAGGCCATGTCTGTACATGCTAGGCTTGAAAACACCCGTTGTATGCGAACGTAGAGTCTATCACACCCGATCATCACGTGGTGTCTCGAAACGACGAACTTTCTTAACGGTGCATACTAAGGAAGAACACATTATTATCTTGATATTAATTGAGAGGGATCATCTTATAATGCTACCGTCGCGGTCTAAGCAAAATAAGATGCATAAAAGGATTAACATCACATGCATGGATAATGTGATATGATATGGTCCTTCTTGCACTTGATCTCCATCTTGTGCATCATGGTATGATCTTCATCATCCCACCGGCGTGGCACCAAGGTCCATGGCACCTCCATCTTGATTGTCCATCAAATCACAACATATCACATGGATATGATATACAACACGCAGGCCATAAATAATAAGACAACCATATGGCTCCTGCCGGTATGCCAATAACTTACAAAATGGATCATCTCATACATCAAATTTGTAACATTGACCATATCACATCACATGCCCTGCAAAAACAAGTTAGACGTCTCTAATTTATTTTTGCATATTTTACGTGGCTTGGGCTTACGAAGATAGAACCGTTCATACCTACGAACGTAAACCACAACGTTGATAAAACATATTTTTAACAACCCGTTGTAGATTAGGTCCTAACTATAGTGAGAGAGACAGACACCCGCCAGCCACTTATGCAATACAAGTTGCATGTCAGTCGTGGAACAAGTCTCATGTACGCGGACATGTAAGGTTAGTCCGGGCCGCTTCATCCCACTATGCCACTAGGATCCAAAATACAAAAGGAGGCAAAACCATGATCATCAACGCTCACATCCATATGTGTTCTACTCGTACAAACCATCTACGCATAGACGAGGCTCTGATGCCACAGAAGGGTTCGTAGCAAGGAAAACAAAAAAAATTCCTACGCATAAACAACCAACAAGCCAAGATCTAATCTAGGAGATGTAAGCAACGAGTAGGATGTCATAGAAGAACTCACCCTCGAAGACTTAAAACTTTACGAGATCAAATCTCGTGGATGATGTAGTGGTTCACTTGCCGATCTCAAGATCGCGATGATGTACGCTGAGCGTCTCCGTGCTCGGTCACACGTACAGCTTGATGACAACCTCCGTTCCCTCGATCCAGCGGGGCAGGCGGAAGTAGAGGATCCCCGGAAATCCAGCAGCACAACAACGTGATGCGGTGAAGAATCCCACGGTCAGGGCTTCGCCAAGCGGAAGACCATGGTATGGAGCAGCGGGTGGAGAGGAAGGGAGGTGAGGCAAGTGTATGGGAGGGGAAGCCCTCACCCTCCTTTTATAGGGGAGGAGTGGGCAGCCCAAGAGGGGGGTGCGGCCAACTCATGGTGCCTCCACCTCTTCCCCTCTTGATGTGAGTGGAAGCCACACTCACACCCACCCATGCTCCCTTAATTGTCCACTTGGAAAATCCAAAGGTTTTCTTTAATAAATAAATAAAACATTTCCATTTCTTTATTTAATATTTGTTAATCCTATTAACAAACATTTGCACATTGCACCTCGAATCATTTGTTAATTCTATTAACAACCATCCGACAAAAACCCCTTGAACTATTTCAATTTTACCCGAAACAATTTCGGTGTTGTCCAAAACATTCTTCAATATTCCTTATCCTCTCAAAATGCATCATCAAACCTTAAGTGTGTCACCCTACGGTTCGTGAATAATACAGACATGATTGAGACACCTCTCCGATCAATAATCAACAGCGGGATCTGGAGATCCGTGATGACTCCTATATATTCAACGATGAATCTTGTGATCGTGTGAACCATCAACGTCGTAACTAATTCCCTTTGTCTCGCGATATTTTACTTGTCCGAGATCCGATCATCGGTATCAACCATACCTTGTTCGATCTCGTTTCCGACAAGTACTCTTTTACTCGTTCTGTGATATGACATTCTTGTGACCTAGTCACGTGCTTGCAAGCGGTGTCAATGTGATATCACCGAGAGGGCCCAGAGTATATCTCTCCGTCATTTTGGATGGACAAATCCCATTCTTGATCCATGAGCCTCAACTAATACTTTCCGAATACCTAACACCACCTTTATAGTCACCCTGTTACGGTGTGACGTTTGATGTCATTAAAGTATTCTTTCGGTATTAGTGATTGACATGATCTCATGGTCTAAGGACCAATATTACTTCGAATGCAAGATATAACAATATAAACTAAATGACTTGATCGTATTGTTATACTTAGTTTGGGTATATATTCATCACATCATTCTCCTAATGATACGATCCCGTTATTAACAACATCCAATGTTCATGATCAGGAAACCTTGATCATCTGTTAATCGACGAGCTAGTTAAAAGAGAGGCTTTACTAGGAACCATTGTTTGTTTATTAAACACACATGTATCAACGTTTCCGGTTAATACAATTCTAGCATGAGAAATAAACGTTTATCATAAACAAGGAATAATATAAGAAACACTTTATTATTGCCTCTCGGGCATATTCTCTTCAGATCAAGCTATCAAATACCTCCCGAGCGTCAGTGTCCAGGGTCAGGGGCAGTCCTTGCCATGGCTGATGGGGGTCAGTGCGCTTCAACCATTCCCATCGGACGCGAAGGGCGAGTCCCTGAAGCTTGAGGCACTTGATCCCCAGCCCACCAAACCGAGTGGGGCGGCAAACCTTGTTCCACGCCACCGCGCATTGTCCTCCGTCCGCCTTCTTCTTGCCGGCCCAGAAGAAGGATCGCATCCAAGCATCAATCTCGTCGAAAACCCATTGTGGGGCACCACATGATACTAGTGTATGATATTGCTTCCACAATGCATAGTATCATATCTTAGTATCATAAGTGACGAGGGGGTGACCCCACGACTCCTGCGGACGAGGCTATCCGGTGCGTATGAAGACAGACGGCCCGCTAGGAAGCCACGACAGGCCCACGACTGGCCTGACCAAGCACCGACGTAGGAATCCGCGACTAAATATGGAAGGCATAAACTTGGCGTACAAGACAAGACTAGAACTAGGAAACTATCTTTGTAACCTAGTACGGACTCCCCGAGGCCTAGCCTAGTATATAAAGGCTAGGAGGGGAGACGTCCAGATCAATCCAATACACATCTACTCATTTGGTCTTGCGAGAACTCGCCTTGACCTCCACTGTAATCGCTCCTTTACGCAATAATATCGAGCAGGAAGAGCTTCTGCTGTTAGCCGACGAGTATCGTCCGACCTGTGCCTTCTCTATGACTAACCCAGGGTCCCTGACCATGGGATTTGCCGGGGTTGATCCTCGTCAATTGGCGTTGTCTGTGGGAACTACACAGGTTGGAATCACGATCTCGACGGTCCCGCCCCCAGCAAATCAAGACTCGAGGACTAGAACCAGATCTAGCCCACTCGAGAAGTTCAAGTTCACCGCAAGCATCTCCATCACCCCGAGAAGATCACTTAGCCTGCAGCCGAATCAAGTCCAGCCCCTCGACGACCATCAGAACCATCGCCCAAGGAAAAGAACTCGACGACCCAGAAGGCAAGCGTGAGGGCTCTACTCGGGGACACCACTCGAAGAGTCACAACGCGTAACAGAAGACTCGCCCACCAGTCGACGACCCGCCGCCACCCGGACTCCTGCCACACGCCAAGACAACGACTCTGAAACCCAGACCGGAGAATACTACGACCCAGACCGAAGGCCAGATGAATTCGCCAACTTTATCCGGAGCCAAACACTCAGCGACGGGATAGAACTTGACCCAAGATTCCACAGCCGAGCAGAAGACCACTTGCAGATCTTCCAAATCTCAAGGAGAAGAAGGCACGCCGGTTCCAGCAAACTCACAGCCAAAGAGCAACTGGAAGGACCTTGCGCGATCCACTGTTTCGAGGACAATTGGGGACACCTCAGAGCAAGCCACACCTTAGAAGATTGTCGCCTATTCACCGAACTCTCCAATAGCCTCAAGGAGGAAAGGCAGCGCGAAGCCAAGCGCACTCGAAGAAGCGCGCAGTCACCAGCACCAAGCACAGAAAATCAATACCCCACGTCCCATGGACGAATCTGCATGATCCAAGAAGGAAGACTCTCAAAATCAAAGCAAGACGCCTACACCCTGAAGACCGAAGCAGCTGAAGGCCTAAAGATAGCAGAAATCTACCAACTGCGCGGCGCCGAGACCAGCATTACCTTCTCTCAGAGTGATCATCCGCCCGCAGTCCCAAGGCCAGGGCACGCACCCCTGGTCCTCGAAGCCAGATCGGAGGTTACGACATGGACAGAGTCTTCATGGATGGAGCAGCAGTCTAAACATAATCTTCGCCAGCACGCTACGCAAGATGTTAATCCCACGATCAGTCTGGAAGAAGTCAGGCACAACAATACACGGTGTAGTCCCGGGTGAAGCAGCCGCCTCCATCGGAACAATCGAGCTTGATGTAATCTTCGGCAGCAAGCGCAACTTCGCAAAGCAAGTGCTCGAGTTCGAAGTGCTCGACTGCCAGTCGCAGTACCACGCCATACTCGGGCGACCAGTGTTCGCACAATTCATGGCATTACCGCACTATGCATATCTCAAGCTCAAGATGCTGGGACCTGCAGGGATCATCACAGTCAAGGGAAGCTTCACCAAATCGGACCAGTGCGACCGCGACTTCCACAAAGTCTCTGACACATTTGGAGCCCAACAACAGCTCAAAGAAATAGCCATGGTGACGGACAAAAGCATATTTCCGCTGGCAAGCCGAAGTGAGACAAAAGAGTTCGGCCGCGATTTCAGCATTGACAGCGACACAATCACACACCAAGTCCACCCAACAGACCCAGAGAAGACGGTTCGCGTATATGCTCACCTTCTAGAAGAGCAAGCAACCGCCCTCATAACCTTCCTTCGCGAAGAGTGGAAAATTTTCGCCTGGTGCCCAACCGACAAGCCCGGGATACCACAAGAATTTGCAGAACACGCGCTCCACATCAAGCCAAACACTAAACCAGTAAAGCAGGCACTGCGACGATTCTTAGAACCCAAACGCAGAGTAATCGGAGAAGAAGTCAACCAACTACTCGACGCATAGTTCATCCGAGAGACGAAGAAAGCAACCTGGATAGCAAACCCAGTCCTAGTCCCTAAAAAGGACACCGAGGTACTGAGGATGTGCGTCGACTATGGTCCTATCAACAAGCACTGCCCAAAAGACCACTTCCCCCTGCCAAGAATCGATCAAATAATCAACTCCACACCAGGATGCGACCTCCTCTCCTTCCTCGACGCATACTCAGGATACAATCAGATCAGGATGAAGGAAGAAGATGAAGAGCACACCTCGTTCATCACCCCCTATGGAGTATTCTGCTATCAAACAATGCCCTTTGGCCTAAAAAATGCAGGAGCCACGTACCAACGGATGATGCAAGCATGCTTGAGAGACCAGATTGGCAGGAACGTCCAGGTCTATGTAGACGACATTGTCATCAAAACCTACAACGCAAACACGCTACTCGACGACCTCCCCGAGACATCCGCGTCCCTCAAAAAGTACAGAATCAAGATCAACCCAAAAAAGTGCGTGTTCGGCGTCCTAGCCGGAAAATTACTCGGGTACATGGTCTCTGCCCGAGGAATCGAAGCAAACCCCGAAAAAGTTCAAGCAATCGCCAAGATGAAAAGGCCAACCAACATCAGAGGAGTACAATAGCTCACAGGAAAACTCGCAGCATTGAGCCGTTTCATCAGCAGGTTAGGCGAAAGGACCTTACCGTTCTACAAACTGCTGAGAAAAGGAGAAAAAATCGAGTGGACCGAGGAAGACAGCAACGCATTCGCAGACCTAAAGAAGACCCTCTCGACCCCACCAATCTTGGCGGTGCCTAAAGAAAGGGAAAAGTTGTACCTCTACATAGCAGCACACAGCAGTGTCGTGAGCACAATACTCGTCGTCGAGCGCGCAGAAGAAGGCAAAATCCAGAGCATACAAAGACCAATCTACTACCTCAACACGCTACTCACAAAGCCACAGCAGCGGTACCCACACTACCAGAAGCTCCTGCTCGCCATTATCATGACCTCCAGGAAAGTATCACACTACTTCGACGAACACTCCATCACAATCGTGAGCAGCGCACCACTCGCGGACATCCTCAACAATCCCGGAGCGACCGGTCGAGTCGCTGAGTGGAACATGGAGCTCAGCCCGCGAGACCTGCAGTTCAAACACCCAACAGCAATCAAAGCCCAAGTACTCCCATACTTCCTGGTCGAGTGGGCAGAAGTCCAAACACCAGGTCCCCCAGACCTATCCAACTCATGGACGATGTACTTCGACAGATCCAAAAGACAACAAGGAGTCGGAGCAGGCGTCGTACTAGTCTCCCCCAAAGGAACGAAGCTCAAATACATCCTCCAGATCAACTTCAGCAACGCCTCCAACAACGAAGCAGAATACGAGGCACTACTTCACAGTATGCGCATGGCAAAAACTTGCGGTGCCACCCGCCTCTCGATCTATGGCAACTCCAACCCCGTCGTCCAACAGGCGATGAGAAACTGCAACGCAGTCGCAGAGAACATGACAGCCTACCAGAAGCTCTACAACACACTAGAAGGAGGATTCGACGGCTATGAACTCAACTACATCCCCAGAGCAAATAACATAGAAGCCGACGAATTTGCGAACATCGGATTGACTCGAGGACCAGTACCACCCGACGTTTTCCTCGAGAGCATCAACCAGAGATCAATCAAAGCAAAGCCAACGGAAACCAAGGTAGTGGCAGAGGAAGATGACACAAAAGAACCAGCATAGGTGGCAGCCACGAACACAGCCGACGGCACAAGCAACCAAGCAACCGAACCCGAAGAGCCGGCAGCACTCGAAGGCCCAGCATGGGAAAAACCTTTCCTTCGATTCCTAATCGATGGCACCCTACCACAAGATGTTGCAGAAGCCCGACGCATTAGTCGACGATCCAAAGCATTCACAGTAATCAACAGACAGCTCTATAAGCGCATCATTTCTCAGGTCCTCCAAAGGTGTATAGATGAAGAAGACGGCAAAGCCCT
Organism: Bromus sterilis; assembly: GCA_950022295.1. Taxonomy (NCBI): domain Eukaryota; kingdom Viridiplantae; phylum Streptophyta; class Magnoliopsida; order Poales; family Poaceae; genus Bromus; species Bromus sterilis. Next base: position 172,236,292 of record OX465600.1, on the reverse strand, counting down.
ACTACTCAAGATCCACGAAGGCACCTGCGGACACCACGCAAGCAGTCGAGCACTCGTGGCCAAGGCTTTTCGAGCAGGTTTCTATTGGCCGACCGCTATGAGAAACGCAGAAGATATCGTACGGCGTTGCATCGCCTACCAAAAGTTCGCCAGCAGGCCGCACGCCCCATCGTCGGAACTCAAAACCATACCGTTGTCATGGCCATTTGCTACATGGGGACTCGACATGGTAGGCCCACTCAAGAAATCCTCAAAAGGAGGGCGAACACACCTACTAGTCGCAGTCGACAAGTTCACCAAATGGATCGAAGCAGTACCAATCACCAGCTCAACTTCCCTCACGGCAGTCAACTTCATCAAGTCAATCATCTTCAGATTCAGAGTGCCACATAACATGATCACAGACAATGGAACAAACTTCACAGCAGCAGAATTCCAAAACTTCTGCCAAGAGCTGGGCATCAAAATCAACTACGCATCAGTCGCACACCCGCAGTCCAACGGCCAAGTGGAGAAAGCAAACAGCCTAGTATGCGGAGGAATAAAGAAGCGACTTCTAGCACCACTAGAACAAGCTGCAGGAACTGGGTAGAGGAACTTCCCGCGGTACTATGGAGCCTGCGCACCACCCCAAACAGTTCAACCCAGTATACACCCTTTTTCCTGGTATAAGGGGCAGAAGCAGTACTGCCGCACGACTTAAAATTTGGAGCTCCCAGAATCTCAGGGTACAAAGAGGAAGAGGCAGAAGAAGCGCTGCAGAACGACAAAGACATAGCAGCCGAGGCTCGGGACACAGCCATCACAAGATCTGAAGGATACCAGGACAAACTGTGCACGTATCGAAGCAGTCGCCTGCGGACCAGAACGTTCACCAAAGGAGACCTCGTGTTACGGCTGATACAGGAAAAAGTGCACAAGCTTGCCCCGCAATGGGAGGGGCCGTTCATCATCTCGGAAGTCATAGAAGGAGGCGCATACATGTTGAAGAACCCGAAGACCAACGAGGACGTGGGAAATCCATGGAACGTAGCGAATCTACGCTTGTTCTACCCATAGTCCTCTAAGCATTGTCAGAGACATCGGCCGCAGCACCGATCGGCACCCCATGTAAAACTCGAAGAAATAAAATAATGCTGCCCAAACACCTTACTCAAAAGCAATCGGGGGCTCGAGCACAAACTCCCCCCGAGAGACGATATCCTCGCTCAGGCGACTATACTTAAAAGCACTCGGGGGCTCGAGCATAAACTCCCCCCGAGAGACGCTATCCTCGCTCAGGCGACTATACTTAAAAGCACTCGGGGGCTCGAGCATAAACTCCCCCCGAGAGACGCTATCCTCGCTCATGCGACTATACTTAAAAGCACTCGGGGGCTCGAGCACAAACTCCCCCTGAGAGACGCTATCCTCGCTCAGGCGACTATACTTAAAAGAATTCGGGGGCTCAAGCACAAACTCCCCCCGAGAGACGCTATCCTCGCTCAGGCGACTATACTTAAAAGCACTCGGGGGCTCGAGCATAAACTCCCCCCGAGAGACGCTATCCTCGCTCAGGCGACTATACTTAAAAGCACTCGGGGGCTCGAGCATAAACTCCCCCCGAGAGACGCTATCCTCGCTCAGGCGAATATACTTAAAAGAACTCGGGGGCTCGAGCATAAACTCCCCCGAGAGACGCTACCCTCGCTCAGGCGACTATACTTAAAAGCACTCGGGGCTCGAGCATAAACTCCCCCCGAGAGACGCTACACTCGCTCATGCGATTACAAAAACACTCGGGGGCTTCAAGCATAAAACTCCCCCCGAGAAACGCAAAGTTCGTTTACAAACAACAAGCATATCGAAAAACGCAAAGTCCTTCAGTCTTCACCTGATCGCAAGCGATCACCTAAAGACTCAGGGGCTACTCCCATCGGGAGCGCTGACGCGCACCCGATCAAAGCTTAGAATAAATAGCAGCAAGACAGACGAGGCAGACAAAAATCACAGCCTACGCCTAATTCTACAAATCAAACGTAGCCTCGAGGGCTACTCCCATCGGGAGCGCTGCCGCGCACCCGATAGACAATTCCCATTGCACAGGAGTCGAGGACAATCTCATTACAAAGGAGTCGAGGACAATCTCATTACAGAGGAGTCGACGACAATCTCATTACAAAGGAGTCGAGGACAATCTCATTACAAAGGAGCCGAGGAAAATCTCATTACAAAGTAGTCGAGAACAATCTCATTACAAAGGAGTCGAGGACAATCTCATTACAAAGGAGCCGAGGACAATTTCATTACAAAGGAGTCAAGAACAACTTCATTACAAAAGGAGTTGAGCACAGTTTTTTTGCTACAAAGGAGTCAAAAGATAGTTATCGCTACATAAGGACTTGAGCAACTACAAGACGGGTTATAATTATCCCAAGGAATTAGGACTTCTACATGTATGCTCATGCTGAGATAATTGGCACTTTCGTACCACAGCTTGACGAGCATCATCACAGACAAAGTAGCAACTCAGTCCGTGAAGAAGCAGGTCGTCGTCTGATGTCTACGCACGCTTCTATTCATGTAGACTATGTTGGGCCTCCAAGCGCAGAGGTTTGTAGGACAGCAACAATTTCCCTCAAGTGGATGACCTAAGGTTTATCGAAATCAGGGAAGTAGAGGTTGAAGATGGTCTCTCTCAAGCAACCCTGCAATTAAGATACAAGAAGTCTCTTGTGTCCCCAACACACCTAATACAACTAGGAGTTTTATATGTGCACTAGTTCGGCGAAGAGATAGTAAAATACGAGTGATAGGTGTGGCAAAGCAAGGTAATATAAATCTGTAATAAAAAGTGCAGCAAGCAAACATGTGACAAAAGTGAGCACAAACGGTGTAACAATGGTGGAAACAAGGCCTAGGCTTCATACTTTCACTAGTGGCAACTCCCAACAACATTAACATAGTCTAATCACATGATATTTCCCATAAAACATGCAATGGAGACGTACTCGGAGGTCATTCCTTTGTGGTCAAGAGAGGACGAGAATTATGTAGGGCTACAAAAGCACACCTCAAAGTTCGTAGTTCTCAATCTATGGATTTCCCAATGTCACCGCGGCCATCCAAAGAGAGTAACACAATCACCACAACATATCTCAAGGATAGTCAAAGACAAGCACCAAGAGACTCTCAATCTTCAATCAACACACAAAAGAGGAAATCATTCATGAAAATATTCTTCTAACCCATGTCCAATAGACCGTTGTCACCATGGTATCGGGGATTATACTAGATAAGATTAAGTGAGTACATCAATCCAATACATAGAGGAAGGGGAAATATCATGGAATCACCCTAGATTAACATAGCCTATGATCACAATGAAGATCACATCATGGGAGAGAGAGAAGAACACATAGCTACTGGTAGAAACCTCAGCCCCGAGGGATAACTACTCACGCTTCATGGAGGGAGGAAGCAACGTCGATGGCGATGAATCCGGGGGCACTTCCTCGTCCCGGCAGGGTGCCGGCACAGGAATTCTGGTCCCCCGAAGCTTGTTGGCGATGGCGGCGGAGATCGGAATCGCTTCTGGAAAAAGTACTTCGATATTAGGGGTTTCCACCCCGAGGGCTAAATATAGGCGGAGGGGGGTGTCGAGGGGACCCACCAGGCAGCCAGGAGGTCTCCTGGCACGGCCTAGGGTGGGGCAGCGCCAGGGACCCTCCTGGTCTCCTGGTGGTGGCCCCCCTCCGCTACCTTGGTGATTCCGGAAGCTTCCGAGTCGCTGATTTTTTGGAGCACTTTTAATGGCCGGAAAACCTGAAATACAAAAACAGCAAAAAACATCAACTGACAGCTGGGTGCACTTGGTTAATAGATTAGTCCAAATATGCTCAAAAGTGTATGAAAGTTCAAGAAAATCATGGCAAAGTCACACAAAACATGCATGGAGAAAGCAGAAATTATAGATACGTTTGGGACGTATCACCGTCCTCCAGTTCTACAAGGTGCCTCACCTACTGACGCAACCGCTTGACGACCGGCTTGACGTCCAGTTCATCCTTAGAACTAGAAGAGAAAACACCATCGGCCGAGGAATCAGCCGAAGACGAAGACACAGGAGAAGGAGGCGAACCACCACTCGAGCCATCGGAATCACCACTGCTTGTTTCCTCCCAGTATGGATCCAGACGATTGCCACCGGCATCAAATGCACGGATAATAACAGTATCTTCGCCGTCAAAACGACAGCAAATGCTATCTGCGACGCGCAGATTCAACCGACGAGAAAACTCCCTCCAACCAGACCCAAGGAAAATCAAAGATGAATTATCAACTTCCAGCTCCACCCAAGAAGAAGAGCAAGCGCATCCGTGAAGACGGAGCCAGACACCCCTCAAGTTACGCTTAGAAGCATTGGAGGCAAACAAGAACGGAAGAGGAATCCGGGCAGCTGATACGGTGAGGATAGTTCTCTCACTCCTCGTTGGTTACCCCAAGTGGAAGGTGAGATGTAGCGTAGCAACAAATTTCCCTCGGTGAAGATACCAAGGTTTGTCTCCAGTAGGACTCGCAGAAATACAAGAAGGTGTCAACGGCGCCAGAAATTGGCTTCTGGCTAGGGAGTTGACAGGACCTGCACACAGAAACAAATAACTTTGATCCCAACGAGTACAGAGGAGTTGTCAATTCCTCTGGCCTTGCTGTTTACAAAGGATCAACGCAAGATATAATAATAGTGGCAACTGAAAGTAAACTAAGGGTGTAAAAAATAATGTGAAGATGGACCGGGGTCTCGTGATTTTCACTAGTGATGCCTCTCTCCCAAAAGACGATAAAAGTGCTAGCGAGGTAAACAAATCACAGCTGGGCAATTGACAGAATTACGAAGGCACCGCAATGCTAAATATGCTGCAAAGAAAGGAAGGGCTCAAATGCAATGGGAAGTACACCAAGGTAAGTAGACCGAAATCCAACTGCATCTACTACGAATCATCCACCTTGAGATATCTATCCAGAACATCTCGCTGGTATTAAGTTGCGAATCCCACCCAAAGTGTAAACTCAAACCAACAGACAACTGCATTAAAAGAACTTTGCGTAAAGTAAACAATCCTTGCACCCGCGGGTATAAGTACCGTTGTTTTATCCCTGGTGGCAACAACACATCCCCTAGTCTCATGTTTCTTTCACTCAAGCTAGACATCAGGGGGCTGAATCCACAATCAAGCATAACGCTCCCTCTTGGAGTTGCAAGCAAACTACTTGGCCAAAGCAAAATACTGCAACGGAGAACATGCAAGAATTTACTCAAGAACAAAATATAAAAGAGAAGAACCAAATATATTACTCATCACAATCTGAACATAGTCTCATAATCCATCAGATCCTAGCAAACTCAGCATAGCAACAACAGAAATTACAAAAGTGCCTTGATCATGTGAGGCAGCTCACGAGGTCTCAAAAGTGGAAGCACAAAGAGGGGAGAGGTACATCACATAGCTACTGGTCACGGACCCATGGTCCAAGGGGGACTACTCACGTCACATCCGGGAGGCGTCCATGGCTATGGATGGTCTCCCGGAGGGGGTTCCTCCTCCTAGGAGGGTGCCGGGGCAGCTTCTCCAGGCAGCCCCGATCTTGAAACGGCGGCGGCGGCGGTACAGAGGCGAGTTCGCAGAAAAGAGATCGATATTAGGGGTTTCCACCCCGAGGGCTAAATATAGGCGGAGGGGGTGTCGAGGGGACCCACCAGGCAGCTAGGAGGCCTCCTGGCGCGGCCTAGGGTGGGGCCGCGCCAGGGACCCTCCTGGTCTCCTGGTGGTGGCCCCCCTGCGCTACCTTGGTGATTCCGGAAGCTTCCGGGTCGCTAATTTTTTATCTGATTTTTCCAGATTTTTTGGAGCACTTTTAATGGCCGAAAAACCTGAAATACAAAAACAGCAGAAAACAGCAACTGGCAGCTGGGTGCACTGGGTTAATAGATTAGTACAAATATGCTCAAAAGTGTATGAAAGTTCAAGCAAATCATGGCAAAGTCACACAAAAAAAAATGCATGGAGCAAGCGGAAATTATAGATACGTTTGGGACGTATCAACATCCCCAAGCTTAATTTTTGCTCGTCCTCAAGTAGGTAAATGATAACAAGCATAATTTCTGTGGTGACATGCCACACAACCATATAAGGACTTTTAAGTAAAGCAATTAAAGCATGCAATTCAATTCAAGTCTTAACAAGCGAGAGTCTATATTAGCATTGACACAAGCAACAAAAGAACAAAAGGTGCAAGAGCTCTCGCTGTCCGTGACTCGAATGTCTCCAGATGGTGTTTGCGTGCAAGCAGGGGACTGGGAAAAAATAGAGAAAAAAGGTTGTTGAGAACAACTATTTACTAAAGTTTCACACTTGGTCTCCTTTGGATTCTTATCTTGACTCGTCCCCAGACCACGAGCCAGGTACAAGTCAAACTGATCCACTCCCTTTTGATATTTTGAGCACTCATGCAATGTATGAGCATGAGCAAGAAAGTTGACACCTAAAAGGAAAAACAGAAAGAAGGTGGAGGAGGAAGACAAAAAGGTGTGAAAGGCTCACATCAATGAAGACAATCATAGGCGAGAGAAGGCCATATGATAGATATGATGTGAGGAGTAGGGATTGCCATGCAACGGATGCACATGTGAGCTAAAAGCTCTCCAAGGAAACTAGTGGGGGTGCATCTAACTTGCTTGCTCAAGAAGACCTTGAGCTTGTTTGAGGAGGCTCATCATTGGAATATACAAGCCAAGTTCTATAGTGTGAAGGTCCCCACATAGCTATATGCATGATGATGATCTCTATGGAGTACAAGGGATAGAGGATGAAGTACTAGTGTGGATCTCTCAAAAGGAATAGTAGTGTGCCCCTTCTCTCTTTTTATTTTTATTTTTCTCTTTTTTTCTATTTTTTTGTGGCCTCAATGGCTCTTTCTATTTAACTCTCATTTGTCCTCTTTGGGATCTTTTGATTTTGTCCTCTTTGGGATCTTTTCCTCACTTTAGGGGCAACACTCTATATTTTACAAGAATATAGGAGATCTTTCACACTTTATAAAAGTACTCACATAAAGAAGATATAACTATCATGATGCAAATGTATGCCTATGCCAGGATAGCAGGATATGCAATGATACTAGCGCGTCATGTAGCAATGATTAGGGCAAGGCCCAACTAGCATGCGGCTCATCGATCAAGGAAGTAGCATGTATGACATGAAGATCAAGTCATGAGAAGGTGGATGTTGCATGACAATGTATCTCGGAAAGGCTATGGAAATGCCTTGTAGGTAGGTATGGTGGCTGTTTTGAGGAAAGATATAAGGAGGCTTATGATGACAGAGCGTATCGTGCCAAGGGTTTGGATGCACCGGCGAAGTATGCGCCAACTCTCAAGGTGAGAAAGGGCAATGCACGGTACCGAAGAGGCTAGAAAAAGTATAGGTGGGTGGAAGTGTCAACTTTCGAATACTCACATTAGTCTGAAGAACTCATGCACTTATTATCGGTAAATCTCAATCTAATTAGGAGGTTCACAAAGAGACAAGTACCCCGAGGAGGAGTGTATGGGGGTTTGGTTATCCTTGCGCATCCTTGACTCATGGTACGTGAGTGTACTCTAATATTCGAACCCTCCAGAGGTTAGTGATCCATCTAGTAGCTAGAGTTCTCAACAGGGGTTTGTGGTTTTCGAAAATCACACGGATTGCCAAAAATACGACATCTATCACTAATAGGCTCGAGCTCTTGACAACAAAAGTTCAAACATTACTCTAGTCAATACCTCAAAACTATTGCAAGTTACTACTACAAAGAGAATAGCAACTTCAACTACCTACTTCTAGTCAAGACACAAAACTCAGTGCAATAGGCAAACTCTCTAACAAGATAAAACATGCAACCTATAGAAAGTTCAACCTAAAACAAAAGAAAAGCTCTAGAAAGACTAAAGCACTACAACTAAACAGAGCAGCAGCTAAGAAAAGAAAAGGAACAACTCACAGCTAAAAGAATAAGCATGCAAATCCTATGAGGAGTTCTAGTTCAAGCGGATCGTGTAACTCTCCCACATAAAAGAGTAAGCTGGGGTCTAACTTGTTACTACAGCAAACAAAGCAAAAACAAACCTAGAAAAGTAAAGAGCGAGACGCTCCAAGCATAGCACACAACGCATGAAGTGATAAAAATATAGTGCAACGAGGGACGAACTGATAATTGTTGATGAAGAAGGGGATGCACGGGGCATCCCCAAGCTTAGACGCTTGAGTCTCCTTGAATATTTATTGGGGGTGCACATGGGCATCCCCAAGCTTGAGCGTTTGACACTCAAAGATCTTCTTTCATCATCTTCCATCGCGCACTTGAAAACTCCCTTCATACATAACTCATTGTAGACTGATTAGAGAGGTTAGTGCCCTACTAAAATAATTTTCCTCTACTGCAAATAAAGTTTTCCAGGAAGATCTACTGTTTCTCTTGATTTCCAAAAAGTTTTTGCAAAGAAAAAGCATGCGTAAGGTTTGCAAAAAGAAGAAAAGGCAAAACATGACAGAATCTGTTAAAATCAGACAGCAGGTAAAAACGAATTTTTTAGGGATACTTCTGCAACTCAAATCAAAAAACTCAGAACATACGAAAGTTTCATAATTCTATAGAGCATGCTGTGTAAAAATTCAGCCCAAAAAGATGAACTAGGATTTTTTCTGATTTTTCTAGTCACGAGGACAGAATCTGTTTTCTGGACAGCATGTCACAACTTTCACTTCCCTTGTCGTATGAGGCTAAACTTGGCACAAAGCTTGAAAAGTAAAGATACAATGATGTTGCTACAGTAGTAACAATCATCAAGACCACTAAGAACAGAAGAAAAGAAAAAAGAAAAACCTAAATTCGTTGCGGGCTACCTCCCGAAAGCGCTTCTTTAGAGCCATTAGCTAGGCTTAAAGCAGAAGATCAAGTTGTATCCATTGAACCATCATCACTATCATCAAAAAGCTCTTCAATATTACAACTAGTCTTAATAGGTTTCTCAAATAAAGGACGAATGAAAATGCTTCTTGGAATAAAATCAAAAGGAGGGAAATCAATTGGAGTTTCATTAAAGTTAAAGATAGGTGTCTCCTCCAAAGTTTTCACCGTTTCAACTCTATTGGCAATGGGTGTGTTTGCTTTAGCTCGAGGAACCTTGGGGACGTAAACGAACTTAGGTTCCTTCTTTGCCGGAGTTTCATCCTTTTTGGTTTTGATTGAGGAAAAGGTAGTTCCTAGAATTTCAATAACTTCCTTAATCTTTTCTATCCTAGAAGACTTCTCATCAAGGGATTTAATAGTCTCCAAAGTTTTGACAATTTCTTGCATGTAGTTATCTAGCCTATTCACATTCCCTTGAATCTTACGATCCAACTCATTCACCCTATCGATACTTGTTATCTCTAGCTCTATTTTTTCAAGTTTTCTCATAATGTGAGCTAAAGTAATGTCCTCCTTAATACTAACAACTGGGAGACTTCCAACAAGATTTTAAATAACATTAAGGGCTTCCCAAACTGGGGCCTCTACGAAGTTCCCATTGATAGCAGTGTCTAAAAGAAACCTATTCCAAGAAGTGATCACAACATAAAATTTTCTAAGCAAGATAGTAGTGGATTGCTTCTTGGTGGCTCTTTTTTGAGAATCATTAATTCTATACCAAGCATCTTTCAAACTTTCACCACCTCTTTGAGTAAAGGTAAGTACTTCTGCCTCACCAAAGGCAAAAGGACCAGCCATAGTGGTAACTACTGACAAGGTAACATGTATTCTTGATAAGGGACACAAAAGTAAAAACTGAAAGGTAAACTAACAAGACTAAAAAGCAAAGATAAAAGATAGTGTGCAACTCCCCTATCTTGTAGACTGGAGTCCCCGGCAACGGCGCCAGAAATTAGCTTGATACGATGAGGATAGTTCTCTCACTCCTCGTTGGTTACCCCAAGTGGAAGGTGAGATGTAGCGTGGCAGCAAATTTCCCTCGGTGAAGATACCAAGGTTTGTCTCCAGTAGGACTCACAGAAATACAAGAAGGTGTCAACGGCGCCAGAAATTGGCTTCTGGCTAGGGAGTTGACAGGACCTGCACACAGAAACAAATATCTTTGCTCCCAACAAGTACAAAGGAGTTGTCAATTCCTCCGGCCTTGCTGTTTACAAAGGATCAACGCAAGAGATAATAATAGTGGCAACTGAAAGTAAAGGCTGAAAGTAAACTAAGGGTGTAAACAATAATGTGAAGATGGACCCGGGTTCCGTGATTTTCACTAGTGATGTCTCTCTCCCAAAAGACGATAAAAGTGCTAGCGAGGTAAACAAATCACAGCTGGGCAATTGACAGAATTATGAAGGCACCGCAATGCTAACTATGCTGCAAAGAAAGGAAGGGCTCAAAAGCAATGGGCAGTACACCAAGGTAAGTAGACCGAAATCCAACTGCATCTACTACGAATCATCCACCTTGAGATATCTATCCAGAACATCTCGCTGGTATTAAGTTGTGAATCCCACCCAAAGTGTAAACTCAAAGCAACAGGCAATTGCATTAAAAGAAATTTGCGTAAAGTAAACAATCCTTGCACCCGCGGGTACAAGCACCGTTGTTTTATCCCTGGTGGCAACAACACATCCCCTAGTCTCATGTTTCTGTCACTCAAGCTAGACATCAGGGGCTGAACCCACAATCAAGCATAACGCTCCCTCTTGGAGTTGCAAGCAAACTACTTGGCCAAAGCAAAATACTACAACGGAGAACATGCAAGAATTTACTCAAGAACAAAATATAAAAGAGAAGAACCAAATATATTACTCATCACAATCTGAACATAGTCTCATAATTCATCAGATCCCAGCAAACTCAGGATAGCAACAACAGAAATTACAAAAGTGGAAGCACAAAGAGGGGAGAGGTACATCACATTGCTACTGGTCACGGACCCATGGTCCAAGGGGGACTACTCACGACACATCCGGGAGGCGTCCATGGCTATGGATGGTCTCCCGGAGGGGGTTCCTCCTCCCGGCAGGGTACCAGGGCAGCTTCTCCAGGCATCCCCGATCATGAAACGGCGGCGGCGACGGTACAGAGGCGAGTTCGCGTAAAAGAGATCGATATTAGGGGTTTCCACCCCGAGGGCTAAATATAGGCGGAGGGTGGTGTCGAGGGGACCCACCAGGCATCCAAGAGGCCTCCTGGCGCGGCCTAGGGTGGGGCCGCGCTAGAGACCCTCCTGGTCTCCTGGTGGTGGCACCCCTCCGCTACCTTGGTGATTCCGGAAGCTTCTGGGTCGCTGATTTTTTATCTTATTTTTCCGGATTTTTCGGAGCACTTTTGATGGCCAGAAAACCTGAAATACAAAAACTGCAGAAAACATCAACTGGCAGCTGGGTGCACTGGGTTAATAGATTAGTCCAAATATGCTCAAAAGTGTATGAAATTTCAAGCAAATCATGGCAAAGTCACACAAAACATGCATGGAGCAAGCAGAAATTATAGATACGTTTGGGACGTATCAGCAACGTTCCGTCTAAGAACACGCAAAAGAAAATCATAGCGCCAAAAACCCTCTTCCATGGAGGAGGAAGAAGGCGCAGATGCAACACCACGGCCCCGCCACGCGAATAACGAGGCATCTGGCCACCACGGCCACGACCTCGTCCATTCCCACTACCACCACGCTTGGGAGCCATCGGAAGAAGAAGAAGAGAACGATGAATGGATGCCAAAGACAGGCAACCACATGAGGTATTTATAGCGCAATACAAGGGCAAACAGGGGAAACACGAAGAAGCCCAGGCGGCGCCATCATTACATCAAAGACTAAACGGGCCGGGCGTTACGACTTCCAAGACAAGATGCCTTCACACGGTCAGCACTATTTAAAGGACACGGAAAATCTCACATGTTTCCCATACAAGCCTCGGAAATCCAACAAACACCAGGCAACATGACGTACAAACAATCATTATGACGGGCCAGAAGACACGACGGATCAAAGAAGCAAACATCATCACAGGTCACCAAAAGCCTAGCAATACATATCAGCATGACATCTCAAAGAGGAACGGATCAAGATAAAAACAATTGGAAAGACTGAAAGATTCCAAAATCCACCTATTTCTTGGTGTCCAAATTTTCTGATTTAAAAAAAGAAAAATCTCTTACTCCCATCGGGAGTACCTTTATTCGAGTTCGGGTGCTCCCTCACCCAGAAGACAAAGATGTGCTCGAGTGATCACTCGCACCAGCAGAAACAATATACTCTCAGAGTTCGGGTGCTCCCTCACCCTGAAGACAGTGAAGCATTCGAGTGACCACTCGCAAAAGACTCAACAAGTATTCAACAGTATGATCTACTCGCGCACTCGATGAAATTCCGAGTGGGTTCTTTCTTATTTTCCTCGCCTGAGTCCATTACAAACTCCGCGAGTGACTGCTAAACAACTCACTTGGTTGTTTATTCCAAGTGGGTGCATCGCTAACCAGGCTCCGTGCCTCTACAAAAATAATTATGCATGTGCTACGACACACTGTACCCAGATGCCACGCAAGCTTAGCATGTAGGTAAGACCCCGCTGCGCAGAACGGCCGGGCCGGGACTTGCCGCAGAGCGATTTCACTCCCGACCTTTTCCATGCACTCGCATGATAGAAAGAGACGAGCGGACGTGCTCAGGCTATTTGCTTAGACTGGTAGCAATTGATCCTATAAGACCTACAGCGGCATGACTTTGCTTGACACCGGTCGTTCCAAGTTCATGTCGAGGGACGTGAGCTTGATTGGGCTACTGCTGTATTTGCCACTAGCGCAATTCACCACGGCTCGACCAGTCGACTCCTTGGGCCCTTTCAGCTTAGCAATCCCTCGAAACAGATATTGTCATGGCTCAAAACTGCCAGCGACCCGCGGCGATGCCGCGCCTACAGACAATAAAGTGTTGACGAATTCGAGTCCCCGCGCGACTCTTCGAGTCCCTCAGGCACTCGGGGGCTACTAACGAGGGGGTGACCCCACGACTCCTGCTTATGAGGCTACCCGGTGCGTATGAAGACAGAAAGCCCGCTAGGAAGCCACGACAGGCCCACGACTGGCCCGACCAAGAACCGACGTAGGAGTCCGCGACTAAATATGGAAGGCATAAACTTGGCGTACAAGACAAGACTAGAACTAGGAAACTATCTTTGTAACCTAGTATGGACTCCTCGAGGCCTAGCCTAGTATATAAAGGCTAGGAGGGGAGACGTCCAGATCAATCCAATACACATCTACTCATCTGGTCTTGCGAGAACTAGTCTTGACCTCCACTGTAATCGCTCCTTTACGCAATAATATCGAGCATGAAGAGCTTCTGCTGTTAGCCGACGAGTATCGTCCGACCTGTGCCTTCTTTATGACTAACCCAGGGTCCCTGACCATGGGATTTACCGGGGCTGATCCCCGTCGATAAGTAGTATTATTTATTAACATACAATACACATACTATCTTAGCACTTGTTTTGATACATTATCATAATATGATACTCAACCATCTCTTTCTTCATTTAATTCTATGCCACATCACCAAATTTGTTTAGTTGGCATCAAAGTTGTCAGAATCGCGATTCAAGTCTTAGAATCTTACGACCTTACGATCCAAATTAGCCCCTCCGATCCTACGATTTTGATCATAGAATCTTAGATTCTACGATTTTAGTAGTTATGATTCTGCGATTCACGATCCTACAAACAGAATTAAGATCCGATTCAGAATCTCGATTCTAACAACTTTGGTTGGCATGCATGATACTAGCTATGATACTCGCATTGCGGGAGGTCTAATCTACATACAACTTTGCTCTCTCACTTCATTTATTGCATGACACATCATCATTTTATCCTAGGTGGCAAACTTACCAACATCTATCTTAAAACCATTGAAGATGCCCTTAGAGATGGACAGTGTTCTTTTGAACTCGAACTCACCTGCTTCCTAGTGAACAGTAAAAATAAATAAAATAAAAAATTTGTTTGATAAATATTGAGAAAAAATTGACTTTCTACAAATTCCGTGACAAAATAACATTCGTGCATATCTGAACAAACAAAATCAATGCTCTAAAATGATTTCAATATTAGTTTTTTAGTGTCAATTTTGTTTTTGTGCTCGGATCTACACAAATGTTACTTCATTAAAAAATTGCAGGATGTTAGAACTTTCATCAATGTTCATAAAAAAATAGTTTTTTCAATGTTTTTGCTATTTTTTTTGAATTTTAATGTTCATTGGGGAACATGTGAGTTGGGTTCACATACGCCGCGTCTGGTTAGAGATGCGCTACACAGCCTCCGGTTCCTAAAATTCTGGTAGTTTTGCGGGATTTGCTCTTTTTGAACTAGACATATACCGCAAAAGGTCCCTGGCCCGTATATTGTTTTATTGGAGTTCGTAAAAAAGCTTGGAGCGCGGTGCTTTTTAGGGTTCCTGTTCCACATTCGCACTATTGCACTCCTCTCACGTCGCCGCTCCACCTCCTCTACTTCGACGACAAATTCCCTTTACCTTGCTTTTCTTTCATCGCGGTGATGACCGGTGCATCTCGCAACTAAGGTGTTTGTGACGGACAGGGCGGGTCGCCGCCACGGAATGACGCGAAGGCCGGTAGCTCCAACTGACCCCTCATCGCGACGTGGCGGTCGAAGCACGCCCGAGACCGAGGTTGTCTCTCCTGAAGCGAATGCCAGAGCATAAAATTGTATCACATAGTGATATCAATTTCTTGAGATATTTTACAAATACATTATGTGCCAATTTGGGGATCAACCCCATCTTCTCCTCGTCTTAAAACCAATGGGAAACAAAGGTTGGTAGCCGAACACTCTCAACACTCCTTCGTGCACTCATCAAGAATAACATCAAGGAGTGGAAAGATTGCATTCTCCTAGTCGAGTTCGTATACAATCGTGCAAGGGCACCATTTGAGGTTGTCTACCCATTCCATCCATCGTCCCCATTAGACATCTTCCCTTTGCCAATACAAAAGAGGATAAACATGGATGCAAGCGCACGTGCAAGCTACATCAAGCAATCACATGAAGATACATGACTATCAAGAATTCAAGTCCAAGAATATGCACAAAAGATTAACTCCAACAAGAAAACGGTGATCTTCAACCTGTGTGACCTATTATGGATCCACCTTCATAAAGACTGATTTCTAGATGGGCGCAAGTCAAAGCTTCTAGCTCGCGTCGACGACCCTTCCAAGATCATCATATGGATAAACAACAACTCCTACATGATTGACATTCATGTGGATCAATATTCAGTGAGAAATAAATTCAAAATCTTCGGCCTTTCTCCTTATCATCATGATGAAGACTTTGATGTATGGGCGGATCTTTCCCAAGGGGGGGTAGATGGTGCAGAGAACCCTATGGACATCACCATGGATTCTACGCCAACACCTACACCTCCAAGTGGACTCTTCACAAGATCTCAAGCACATATTATTGAATTCGAGGTGAACTCACTCCTCTTCGAAATCCCTTTACATGCAAATGAGACATCATTACTACTAAATGTGATTAGGTGTGATGGAATAAAGCACGGACTAGCAAGGGATGGATATCATGTTATCATGGAAAGAAAAGAGTTTAAGGGGAGAGCAATAAGCATGACATGGAGAAAAAGTTTGTTGTTCCTGCATGTAGGACACTAGGTCGGAACATCAGACCTAATCTTTGACACGGGACAATTCGTATTGGACACAGTTTAGAACATCCGACCTAATCTCCAACCTATTCTCCAACATGTGTCAAAATACTTTGCATGGGAGATAATTCGTCCTTAATCTTTGACCTGGTCACCTATAGGTCAGGCTATTTGACCTGTCGAAACATCCAACATTTTCACGAGTGTAACAATTAGGAAATGATCCATGTACCCCTAGCTCTTCACTTACCTCCAACCACCTATATATTTCGTACATCTTCTAGTTTTTAGGGTTAGCAAAGTATAAAGAAAAAGTTTATGAGAGATCTTTTCTCATATATATCCTCCTAGAGGACCAAGTTCTCCATCTTGGAGAAGAATCCCCGAGTGGATTTCGAGACCTCCCCCTTATGGGGTTGGGGAATATCTACCATCTCTCTCAAGCCCCCATTTCCATGGGATTTGGGATGAACTATCTAGCTTTCTCTTAGTTGTATATTAGATCTCGTGTTGTATGACTATTTAGGGGTGATTTCAGTGTTATTTGTGTTTTCATATTGCTTTAGTTTCCTATTGTGTGTTCAATTTGAAATATATCCCTTTGCCGCCTCAAAATTGTTAATATTAGGCATTGAACGTCCCAAACGTATCTATAATTTCTGCTTGTTTCATGCTTATATGGGTGACTTTGCTATATGTTTTGCTACACTTTCATAAAATTTTCAACATATTTGGACTAACCTACTGATACGTCCCAAACGTATCTATAATTTCTGCTTGCTCCATGCATTATTTGTGTGACTGCCATGTTTTGCTTGAACTTTCATACACTTTTGATCATATTTGGACTAACCTATTAACTCAGTGCACCCAGTTGCCAGTTCCTGTTTTCTGCTGTTTTTGTATTTCAGGTTTTTCCAATCATTAAAGTGCCCAATAAATCCTGAAAAAATTATATAAAAAACCAGCGCCCCGGAAGCTTCCAGGATAACCAAGACATGGTAGGAGGGCCACCACCACGCGCCCAGGAGGGTGCCCGGCGCGGGTCCCCCCCTAGGCCGCGCTATAGACTCTCCTGGCTGTCCTATGGCCCCCCTCGGTGCCCCCCTTGGCTCTTATTTATACACCCGTCGCAAAAACCCTGATTCCGGACCCCTTTTCTCCAGAAGCAATTCCAATCTCCGCCGCCATCGCCAACAAGCTTCAGGGGACCAGAATTCCTGTGCCGGCACCCTGCCGGGACGGGGAAGTACCCCGGATTCATCTCCATCGACGTTGCTTCCTCCCTCCATGAAGCGGGAGTAGTTCCTCCTCGGGGCTGAGGCTTCTACCAGTAGCTATGTGTTCTTCTCTCTCTCCCATGATGTGATCTTCGTTGTGATCATAGGCTATGTTAATCTAGGGTGATTCCATGATATTTCCCCTTCCTCTATGTATTGGATTGATGTACTCACTCGATCTTATCTAGTATAATCCCCGATACCATGGTGACAGCGGTCTATTGGACATGGGTTAGAAGAATATTTTCATGAATGATTTCCTCTTTTGTGTGTTGATTGAAGATTGAGAGTCTCTTGGTGCTTGTCTTTGACTATCCTTGAGATATGTTGTGGTGATTGTGGTACTCTCTTTGGATGGCCGCGGTGACATTGGGAAATCCATAGATTGAGAACTACGAACTTTGAGGTATGCTTTTGTAGCCCTACATAATTCTCGTCCTCTCTTGACCACAAAGGAATGACCTCCGAGTACGTCTCCATTGCATGTTTTATGGGAAATATCATGTGATTAGACTATGTTAATGTTGTTGGGAGTTGCCACTAGTGAAAGTATGAAGCCTAGGCCTTGTTTCCACCATTGTTACACCGTTTGTGCTCACTTTTGTCACATGTTTGCTTGCTGCACTTTTTATTACAGATTTATATTACCTTGCTTTGCCACACCTATCACTCGTATTTTACTATCTCTTCGCCGAACTAGTGCACCTATACAACTACTAGTTGTATTAGGTGTGTTGGGGACACAAAAGACTTCTTGTATCTTAATTGCAGGGTTGCTTGAGAGAGACCATCTTCAACCTCTACTTCCCTGAGTTCGATAAACCTTAGGTCATCCACTTGAGGGAAATTGCTGCTGTCCTACAAACCTCTGCGCTTGGAGGTCCAACATAGTCTACAAGAATAGAAGCGTGTGTAGACATCAAGCTATTTCTGGCGCCGTTGCCGGGGACGTAAGCGTTGAAGGTACATCTTTAGATCTTGCAATTAAATCTTTTCGTTTCTAGTTTTTATTTTCACTAGTTATGCTTATGGAAAACTGCACTCTTAGTTCGCTGTTTGGGGAAGGCCGCTTTACCACACCCGTGGTAGATAAGTCTCCTCCACCTACTGAATGTACCCCGTTCAAAATACCACTTGGGATAGTTGAAATAATTATTAAAGATTGTTATGATGGGACAGTCAATCCTAGTATTCATTTGTTGAAACTTACAGAACTTTGTGAGTTATTTAAGGTTTCAGGTTTGACAAGAGGTGAAGTCATGAAGAAATTGTTTGCCTTGTCACTGAAAGGAAAAGCATTGGAATGGTATAGGCTACTAGATGATTCTCACCTACGGGATTGGGAAGAGATCCAGTCTCTCTTTTACTCCAAGTTTTATCCTCTTGATGAAGTTCATGAGAATAGGAATTATATTTATAATTTCTGTCCTCACGACGGAGAGATCATAACTCAAGCTTGGGGGAGACTGAAAACTTTAATGCTAAAATGTCCTAACCATGGGCTCCCGAAAGATATAATTATTACTAATTTTTATGCAAGGCTCTCTCGACAGGATAGAGACTTGCTCGATTCTTCCTCTATGGGTTCTTTCACAAACGAAAAGATTGAAACTAAATGGGAACTCCTTGGAAGAATTCAACGCAATACTGAAGATTGGGAGATCGACAAAGGTAAAGAGTCAGGTATAAATTATGAGTATGATTGCATTAACTCCTTTGTTGAAACTGCAAGTTTTAATAAGTTTAGTGCTATGTTTGGGGTTGATTCTCAACTCCTTGTTGATTTCCTCAAATCTTTTGCTTCACATCTTAATATGCCTAAGGAGAATTGGATCAAGCATCATGAACCTTTTAAAGAGATTTGCAAAGAAAATGAAATTGGTCATGATGATTGCAACATGCATGATCCAATTCCTGAAAATGAAGTTTTATATAAGCATGTTAATTTTTGTGGAGTGGATAGACCTTGTGAAAGGCCTATGATTGAAGAAGAGAAGTATTGTAAGCAACATAAGCATGAAAGAACAATCACTTGGGTCAAAGATTTAAATTAAATTGCTAGAGAATTGTGTGACCTTTATCCTTTTACTTGTGAACTTTGCTGTATAGAGGGTCACTTTAATTTTCAATGCATGAACTTTCAAAGCATAACTGTTAACCAGTTGTGTGATAACATGATCACTTCTGATCTTTATGATGAACTTATGTTATTTTTGATGTGTGAAGAGTTATCAGAAAATACTTCTTGGCTAGATATTAATGCCTTAGGAATTAACTACACTTTGCAAAATTGCTATCTCTATTGTGTTGTTAATTGCCATGAAAATTATTACATAAGTAAGATTAAAAAGGAGTGAACTTTACCAAAGTATAAAAATGTCTCTTATATCTCTACTAATAAAAAGGAGAGTTTCTCCCAAGTTTCCCCTATTGTTTCTAATGATAAACCAGGATATGTGGAGAAGGTTCATCTCCAACCACTCCCTCCTAAGGTAAATAAGAAGAAAAAGAAGAGGAGGAGGAAGAGGAGCAAGAAGGAATAAGAATGGGTATCAACCTGGCCTGAGCATATTCCTCGCATCAATTTTTATCCTAACGGAAATAAATCTTTGGAGGACGGTGAGCTTGATTGCATTCATTATTATCCTGATGTTAAGTCCATAGGCACTATTGAAGACAATTTTGATTATGATATGCATCATGAGAGGGGAACATATTCTTATAGATATTTCAATAATATCAAGTTCCCTCTCTTTATGTTGAAGATTTTGAAGTTGCACTTATTTTGCCTTAATATGCTAATATCTTTATGCTTCAATGAGTTATTCCTCTACAAGATCCCTTTGGATAGGAAGCATGTTAGACTTAAATGTGTTTGTTATTTGCTTCTTGATGCTCTCTTTTGTTCTTCAACTCTTATTCCTTATTCCTATGAGAGCATCATTAAAATCTTAAGCCTATCTTTATGGCTATAAAGAAAGAGCTCTAGGGAGACAACCCTTGTTATCTTTAGTTTGAGTTTTTACTTCTGTTTTTAGTGGTCTTGATGATTGTTACTACTGTAGCAACATCATTGTATCTTTATTTTCAAACTTTGTGCCAAGTAATAGCCTCATATGACAAGGGAAGTGAAAGTTGTGACATGCTGTCCAGAAAACAGATTCTGTCTTCGTGACGGGAAATATCGGATAAAATCACCAGTTCATCTTTTTGAGCTGAATTTTTTACACAGCGTGCTCTATACAATCACGGAACTTTCATATGTTCTGAGTTTTTTGATTTGAGTTGCAGAAGTACCCCTAAAAATTCTTTACTACCTTCTGTTCTGTTTTTCACAGATTCTGCCACGTTTTGTCTCTCCTAACTTTTGCAAACTGTGAAAAAACCTTTTGGCAATCTTGATAAACAGTAGCTCTTCAAGAATATCTTTATATCCGGCGGGAAAAAATATTTATTAAGGGTAGTAACCTCTCTAATCAGCTTATGATGAGTTATGTATGAAGGGAGTTTTCAAGTGTGCGATGGAAGCTGATGAAAGAAGATTCGGGAGTGTCAAGCGCTCAAGCTTGAGGATTCCCCCATGCATCCCCAATAAATATTCAAGGAGACTCAAGCATCTAAGCTTGGGTATGCCCCCATGCATACCCTTCTCCATCAACAATCATCAGTTCGTCCTTCGTCTCACTATATTTTTATCACTTCATGCGTTATGTGCTATGCTTGGAGCCTCTCGCTCTTAGGTTTTGTTTTTAGTTTTATTTAGCTTTGCTTGCTGTTCATAACAAGTTAGACCCCGTCTTTCTTTGTGTGGGAGAGAAACACGCTCCACTTTCAAAATCTAGAACACATCATAGGATTCTTCATGCCTATCTTTTTGTTGTTGTGTGTTCTTTATATTTTCATAGCTACTGCCATGTTTAGTTTTAGTTTTAGTTTGTCTTTAGCAAGAGCCTTGGCTTTTGTCTAGTTTGTTGCTGGAACTCTCTTTAGTTTTCATGTTTATCTTGTTAAGAGAGTTGGTTGTTGCACTGAGTTATGTCTTTTCTTGAGAGTAGGTAATTGAGGTTGCTATTTAATTTTAGTAGTAACTTGCAATAGTTTTGAGGTATTGATGTGAGTAATGTTTGAACTTTTGGTGTCAAGAGCTCTAGCCTATTAGTGATAGGTGTCGTATTTTGGGCAATTCGTGTTTATTTTCAAAACCTACAAAACTAGTTGAGAACTCTAGCTACTAGATGGATCGCTAATCTTTGGAGGGATTGGATATTAGAGTACACTCACGTACCATGAGTCGAGGATGCGAAAGGATAACCAAACCCCCATACACTCCTCCTCGGGGTACTTGTTTCTTTGTGAACCTCCTCATTGGATTGATAGTTACCGATAATAAATGCATGAGTTCTTCGGACTAATGTAAGTATTGAAAGTTGACGCTTCCACCTCCTCATATTTGCTAGCCTCTCCCGTGCCGTGCATTTCCTTCTTCTCACTCCGAGAGTTGGCGTCCACCTTCGCCGGTACATCCAAACCCTCGGAATGATACGCTCTGTCATAATAAACCTTCTTATATCCTTCCTCAAAACAGCCACCATACCTACCTATCAAGGCATTTCCATAGCCTTTCCGAGATATATTGCCATGAAACATCCACCTCTTCATGACTTGATCTTCATGTCATACATTTCCTGCTATACTGGCAGCAACATACATTGCATACATCATGATAGCTACATCTTCTTTATGATTTGAGTACCTTGTAAAGTGTGAAAGATCTTCTATACCCTCTTCTAAAATAGAGTGTTGCCCTAAAGTGAGGAAAAAATCCCAAAGTGGACAAAACAAAAGATCCCAAAGAGGACAAATGAGAGTTAAATAGAAAGACCCATTGAGGCCACTAAAAAATACAAAAAAATAGAAAAAAGAGAAAAAAGAAAAAAAGAGAGAGAAAGGGGCAACACTACTATCCTTTTGAAAGATACACACTAGTACTCCCTCTTATCCTGGTACTCCATAGAGATGATCATGCATATAGCTATGTGGGGACCTTCACACTATAGAACTTGGCTTGCATATTCCAAGGATGAGCCTCCTCAAAAGAGCTCTAGGTATTCATGAGCGAGCAAGTTAGATGCACCCCACTAGTTCCATTGGAGAGATTTTTTAGCTCATATGTGCATCAGTTGCATGGCAATCCCTACTCCTCACATCGTATCTATCATTTGGCCTTCTCGCCTATGATTGTCCTCATTGATGTGAGCCTTTCTCATCCTTTTGTCTTCCTCCTCCACCATATTTCTCTCTTTGCCATCCCAAGTGTCAACTTTCGTGCTTACGCTCATCCATTGCATGAGTGCTCAAAATATCAAAAAGGAGTGGATCAAATTGATTTGTACCTGGCTAGTGGTCTGGGGACAAGTCAAGATAAGATTCCAAATAAGAACAAGTGTGAAACTTTAGTTGATTGAGTTCTCAACCCAAAAATACTTTTTTCTCGAATTCCACATCCCCTTTCTTGCACGCAAACACCATATGGAGACATTCGAGTCACGGACAGCGAGAGCTCTTGCACCTAATGTTCTTTCGTTGCTTGTTTGAATGCCAATATAGACTCTTGCCAGTTATGACTTGAATTGAATCACATATCTTGATTGTTTTACTTTCAAAGTTCTTATATGGTTGCTAGCATGTCACCACATAAATTATGCTTGTTATCATTTACCTACTCGAGGACGAGCATGAATTAAGCTTGGGGATGTTGATACGTCCCAAACGTATCTATAATTTCTGCTTGCTCCATGCATGATTTGTGTGACTTTGCCATGTTTTGCTTGAACTTTCATACACTTTTGATCATATTTGTACTAACCTAATTAACTCAGTGCACCCAGTTGCCACCTCCTGTTTTCTGCTGTTTTTGTATTTTAGGTTTTTCTAATAATTAAAGTGCCCAATAAATCCCGGAAAAAATATATAAAAAATCAGCACTCCAGAAGCTTCCGGAATAACCAAGACATGGCAGGAGGGCCACCACCAGGGGCCCAGGAGGGTGCCCGGCGCGGGTCCCCCCTAGGCCGCGCCATAGACCCTCCTGGCTGCCCTGTGGCCCCCCTCGGTGCCTTTCTTGGCTCTTATTTATATACCCATCGCAAAAACCCTAATTCCGGACCCCTTTTCCCCAGAAGCAATTCCAATCTCCGCTGCCATCTCCAACAAGCTCCGGGGGACCAGAATTCCTGTGCCGGCACCCTGCCGGTACGGGGAAGTGCCCCCGGATTCATCTCCATCGAAGTTGCTTCCTCCCTCCATGAAGCGTGAGTAGTTCCTCCTTGGGGCTGAGGTTTCTACCAGTAGTTATGTGTTCTTCTCTCTCTCTCCCATGATGTGATCTTCGTTGTGATCATAGGGTATGTTAATCTAGGGTGATTCCATGATATTTCCCCTTTCTCTATGTATTGGATTGATGTACTCACTTGATCTTATCTAGTATAATCCCCGAGACCATGGTGACAGCGGTCTATTGGACATGGGTTAGAAGAATATTTTCATGAGTGATTTCCTCTTTTGTGTGTTGATTGAAGATTGAGAGTCTCTTGGTGCTTGTCTTTGACTATCCTTGAGATATGTTGTGGTGATTGTGGTACTCTCTTTGGATGGCCGCGGTGACACTGGGAAATCCATAGATTGAGAACTACAAACTTTGAGGTGTGCTTTTGTAGCCGTACATAATTCTCGTCCTCTCTTGACCACAAAGGAACGACCTCCGAGTACGTCTCCATTGCATGTTTTATGGGAAATATCATGTGATTAGACTATGTTAATGTTGTTGGGAGTTGCCACTAGTGAAAGTATGAAGCCTAGGCCTTGTTTCCACCATTGTTACACTGTTTGTGCTCACTTTTGTCACATGTTTGCTTGCTGCACTTTTTATTACAGATTTATATTACCTTGCTTTGCCACACCTATCACTCGTATTTTACTATCTCTTCGCCGAACTAGTGCACCTATACAACTCCTAGTTGTATTAGGTGTGTTGGGGACACAAGAGACTTCTTGTATCTTAATTGCAGGGTTGCTTGAGAGAGACCATCTTCAACCTCTACTTCCCTGAGTTCGATAAACCTTAGGTCATCCACTCGAGGGAAATTGCTGCTGTCCTACAAACCTCTGCGCTTGGAGGCCCAACATAGTCTACAAGAATAGAAGCGTGTGTAGACATCAAGATATTTCTGGCGCCGTTGCCGGGGAGGTAAGCGTTGAAGGTATATCTTTAGATCTTGTAATTAAATCTTTTCGTTTCTTGTTTTTATTTTCACTACTTATGCTTATGGAAAACTGCACTCTTAGTTCGCTGTTTGGGGAAGGCCGCTTTACCACACCCGTGGTAGAGAAGTCTCCTCCACCTACTGAATGTATCCCGTTCAAAATACTACTTGGGATAGTTGAAATAATTATTAATGATTGTTATGTTGGGATAGTCAATCCTAGTATTCATTTGTTGAAACTTACATAACTTTGTGAGTTATTTAAGATTTCAGGTTTGACAAGAGGTGAAGTCATGAAGAAATTGTTTGCCTTGTCACTGAAAGGAAAAGCATTGGAATGGTATAGGCTACTAGATGATTCTCACCTACGGGATTGGGAAGAGATCCAGTTTCTCTTTTACTCCAAGTTTTATCCTCTTCATGAAGTTCATGAGAATAGGAATTATATTTATAATTTCTATCCTCACGACGGAGAGAGCATAACTCAAGCTTGGGGGAGACTGAAAATATTAATGCTAAAATGTCCTAACCATGGGCTCCGGAAAGATATAATTATTACTAATTTTTATGCAAGGCTCTCTCGACAGGATAGAGACTTGCTCGATGCTTCCTCTATGGGTTCTTTCACAAACGAAAAGATTGATACTAGATGGGA
Source organism: Bromus sterilis (assembly GCA_950022295.1). Lineage (NCBI taxonomy): Eukaryota > Viridiplantae > Streptophyta > Magnoliopsida > Poales > Poaceae > Bromus > Bromus sterilis. The sequence continues at coordinate 172,211,356 of OX465600.1, read as the reverse complement.
ACTCCTTGAAAGAATTCAACTCAATACTGAAGATTGGGAGATCGACAAAGGTAAAGAGTCAGGTATAAATTATGAGTATGATTGCATTAAGTCCTTTGTTGAAACTGCAAGTTTTAATAAGTTTAGTGCTAAGTTTGGGGTTTATTCTCAACTCCTTGTTGATTTCCTCAAATCTTTTGCTTCACATCTTAATATGCTCAAGGATAATTGGATCAAGCACCATGAACCTTTTAAAGAGATTTGCAAAGAAAATGAAATTGTTCGTGATGATTGCAACATGCATGATCCAATTCCTGAAAATGAAGTTTTATATAAGCATGTTAATTTTTGTGGAGTGGATAGACCTTGTGAAAGGCCTATGATTGAAGAACAGAAGTATTGTAAGCAACATAAGCATGAAAGAACAACCACTTGGGTCAAAGATTTAAGTGAAATTGCTAGATAATTGTGTGACCTTTATCCTTTTACTTGTGAACTTTGCTGTATAGAGGGTCACTTTAATTTTCAATGCATGAACTTTCAAAGCATAGCTGTTAATCAGTTGTGTGATAACATGTCACTTTTGATCTTTATGATGAACTTATGTTATTTTTGATGTGTGAAGAGTTATCAGAAAATACTTCTTGGCTAGATGTTAATGCCTTAGGAATTAGCAACACTTTGCAAAATTTCCATCTCTATTGTGTTGTTAATTGCCATGAAGATGATTACATAAGTAAGATTAAAAAGGAGGGAACTTTACCAAAGTATAAAAATGTCTCTTATATCTCTGCTAATAAAAAGGTGAGTTTCTCCCAAGTTTCCCCTATTGTTTCTAATGATAAACCAGGATATGTGGAGAAGCTTCATCTCCAACCACTCCCTCCTAAGGTAAATAAGAAGAAAAAGAAGAGGAGGAGGAAGAGGAGCAAGAAGGAATAAGAATGGGTATCAACCTGGCCTGAGCATATTCCTCGCATCAATTTTTATCCTAACGGAAATAAATCTTTGGAGGACGGTGAGCTTGATTGCATTCATTAGTATCCTGATGTTAAGTCTGTAGGCACTATTGAAGATGATTTGATTATGATATGCATGTTACTTTTTGTGATTGGGAAAATGATGATAATACTACTTATGATCTTGAAAATCTTTTTGGTATCAACTCTGAGAGTGATGATATGGAAAGCTCTAAGATTGGGGATGATAGGATTGCAAGTCCTTTACCCATTAGTGATGTGGTAATTGATAATTCTTTTGCTACTAAGAATAAAGACAACATGTTTACAAATATAGTTGCTAGCAATGATAATGCTCTTCTCTACTATCATGATGTTATAACTCCTATCTATAGTGATTATAAAGGTACCTATGACATAAGGAGAAATTATCCTTATGAAACTTGTCATAATCATGGAGGGAATTACTCCCTTGTTGAACACCATCTTCATAATACACAATTAATCTATAGTGTTCAAGTTGTTTATGATAGTCCTACTCCCACTATTACCAATGAGAAAGATTATGTTTATGTGGAGAGTAAGAGTACCGTTTTGCATGTGGATCATGGTAACAATGCTTTATGTGATTCTTATATTGTTGAGTTTATTCATGATCCTACTGAAAATCATCATGAGAGGGGAACATATTCTTATAGATATTTCAATAATATCAAGTTCCCTCTCTTTATGTTGAAGATTTTGAAGTTGCACTTATTTTGCCTTAATATGCTAATATCTTTATGCTTCAATGAGTTATTCCTCTACAAGATCCCTTTGGATAGGAAGCATGTTAGACTTAAATGTGTTTGTTATTTGCTTCTTGATGCTCTCTTTTGTTCTTCAACTCTTATTCCTTATTCCTATGAGAGCATCATTAAAATCTTAAGCCTATCTTTATGGCTATAAAGAAAGAGCTCTAGGGAGACAACCCTTGTTATCTTTAGTTTGAGTTTTTACTTCTGTTTTTAGTGGTCTTGATGATTGTTACTACTGTAGCAACATCATTGTATCTTTATTTTCAAACTTTGTGCCAAGTAATAGCCTCATATGACAAGGGAAGTGAAAGTTGTGACATGCTGTCCAGAAAACAGATTCTGTCTTCGTGACGGGAAAAATCGGATAAAATCACCAGTTCATCTTTTTGAGCTGAATTTTTTACACAGCGTGCTCTATACAATCACGGAACTTTCATATGTTCTGAGTTTTTTGATTTGAGTTGCAGAAGTACCCCTAAAAAATTCTTTACTACCTTCTGTTCTGTTTTTCACAGATTCTGCCACGTTTTGTCTCTCCTAACTTTTGCAAACTGTGAAAAAACCTTTTGGCAATCTTGATAAACAGTAGCTCTTCAAGAATATCTTTATATCCGGCGGGAAAAAATATTTATTAAGGGTAGTAACCTCTCTAATCAGCTTATGATGAGTTATGTATGAAGGGAGTTTTCAAGTGTGCGATGGAAGCTGATGAAAGAAGATTCGGGAGTGTCAAGCGCTCAAGCTTGAGGATGCCCCCATGCATCCCCAATAAATATTCAAGGAGACTCAAGCATCTAAGCTTGGGTATGCCCCCATGCATACCCTTCTCCATCAACAATCATCAGTTCGTCCTTCGTCTCACTATATTTTTATCACTTCATGCGTTATGTGCTATGCTTGGAGCCTCTCGCTCTTAGGTTTTGTTTTTAGTTTTATTTAGCTTTGCTTGCTGTTCATAACAAGTTAGACCCCGTCTTTGTGTGGGAGAGAAACACGCTCCACTTTCAAAATCTAGAACACATCATAGGATTCTTCATGCCTATCTTTTTGTTGTTGTGTGTTCTTTATATTTTCATAGCTACTGCCATGTTTAGTTTTAGTTTTAGTTTGTCTTTAGCAAGAGCCTTGGCTTTTTTCTAGTTTGTTGCTGGAACTCTCTTTAGTTTTCATGTTTATCTTGTTAAGAGAGTTGGTTGTTGCACTGAGTTATGTCTTTTCTTGAGAGTAGGTAATTGAGGTTGCTATTTAATTTTAGTAGTAACTTGCAATAGTTTTGAGGTATTGATGTGAGTAATGTTTGAACTTTTGGTGTCAAGAGCTCTAGCCTATTAGTGATAGGTGTCGTATTTTGGGCAATTCGTGTTTATTTTCAAAACCTACAAAACTAGTTGAGAACTCTAGCTACTAGATGGATCGCTAATCTTTGGAGGGATTGGATATTAGAGTACACTCACGTACCATGAGTCGAGGATGCGAAAGGATAACCAAACCCCCATACACTCCTCCTCGGGGTACTTGTTTCTTTGTGAACCTCCTCATTGGATTGATAGTTACCGATAATAAATGCATGAGTTCTTCGGACTAATGTAAGTATTGAAAGTTGACGCTTCCACCTCCTCATATTTGCTAGCCTCTCCCGTGCCGTGCATTTCCTTCTTCTCACTCCGAGAGTTGGCGTCCACCTTCGCCGGTACATCCAAACCCTCGGAATGATACGCTCTGTCATAATAAACCTTCTTATATCCTTCCTCAAAACAGCCACCATACCTACCTATCAAGGCATTTCCATAGCCTTTCCGAGATATATTGCCATGAAACATCCACCTCTTCATGACTTGATCTTCATGTCATACATTTCCTGCTATACTGGCAGCAACATACATTGCATACATCATGATAGCTACATCTTCTTTATGATTTGAGTACCTTGTAAAGTGTGAAAGATCTTCTATACCCTCTTCTAAAATAGAGTGTTGCCCTAAAGTGAGGAAAAAATCCCAAAGTGGACAAAACAAAAGATCCCAAAGAGGACAAATGAGAGTTAAATAGAAAGACCCATTGAGGCCACTAAAAAATACAAAAAAATAGAAAAAAGAGAAAAAAGAAAAAAAGAGAGAGAAAGGGGCAACACTACTATCCTTTTGAAAGATACACACTAGTACTCCCTCTTATCCTGGTACTCCATAGAGATGATCATGCATATAGCTATGTGGGGACCTTCACACTATAGAACTTGGCTTGCATATTCCAAGGATGAGCCTCCTCAAAAGAGCTCTAGGTATTCATGAGCGAGCAAGTTAGATGCACCCCACTAGTTCCATTGGAGAGATTTTTTAGCTCATATGTGCATCAGTTGCATGGCAATCCCTACTCCTCACATCGTATCTATCATTTGGCCTTCTCGCCTATGATTGTCCTCATTGATGTGAGCCTTTCTCATCCTTTTGTCTTCCTCCTCCACCATATTTCTCTCTTTGCCATCCCAAGTGTCAACTTTCGTGCTTACGCTCATCCATTGCATGAGTGCTCAAAATATCAAAAAGGAGTGGATCAAATTGATTTGTACCTGGCTAGTGGTCTGGGGACAAGTCAAGATAAGATTCCAAATAAGAACAAGTGTGAAACTTTAGTTGATTGAGTTCTCAACCCAAAAATACTTTTTTCTCGAATTCCACATCCCCTTTCTTGCACGCAAACACCATATGGAGACATTCGAGTCACGGACAGCGAGAGCTCTTGCACCTAATGTTCTTTCGTTGCTTGTTTGAATGCCAATATAGACTCTTGCCAGTTATGACTTGAATTGAATCACATATCTTGATTGTTTTACTTTCAAAGTTCTTATATGGTTGCTAGCATGTCACCACATAAATTATGCTTGTTATCATTTACCTACTCGAGGACGAGCATGAATTAAGCTTGGGGATGTTGATACGTCCCAAACGTATCTATAATTTCTGCTTGCTCCATGCATGATTTGTGTGACTTTGCCATGTTTTGCTTGAACTTTCATACACTTTTGATCATATTTGTACTAACCTAATTAACTCAGTGCACCCAGTTGCCACCTCCTGTTTTCTGCTGTTTTTGTATTTTAGGTTTTTCTAATAATTAAAGTGCCCAATAAATCCCGGAAAAAATATATAAAAAATCAGCACTCCAGAAGCTTCCGGAATAACCAAGACATGGCAGGAGGGCCACCACCAGGGGCCCAGGAGGGTGCCCGGCGCGGGTCCCCCCTAGGCCGCGCCATAGACCCTCCTGGCTGCCCTGTGGCCCCCCTCGGTGCCTTTCTTGGCTCTTATTTATATACCCATCGCAAAAACCCTAATTCCGGACCCCTTTTCCCCAGAAGCAATTCCAATCTCCGCTGCCATCTCCAACAAGCTCCGGGGGACCAGAATTCCTGTGCCGGCACCCTGCCGGTACGGGGAAGTGCCCCCGGATTCATCTCCATCGAAGTTGCTTCCTCCCTCCATGAAGCGTGAGTAGTTCCTCCTTGGGGCTGAGGTTTCTACCAGTAGTTATGTGTTCTTCTCTCTCTCTCCCATGATGTGATCTTCGTTGTGATCATAGGGTATGTTAATCTAGGGTGATTCCATGATATTTCCCCTTTCTCTATGTATTGGATTGATGTACTCACTTGATCTTATCTAGTATAATCCCCGAGACCATGGTGACAGCGGTCTATTGGACATGGGTTAGAAGAATATTTTCATGAGTGATTTCCTCTTTTGTGTGTTGATTGAAGATTGAGAGTCTCTTGGTGCTTGTCTTTGACTATCCTTGAGATATGTTGTGGTGATTGTGGTACTCTCTTTGGATGGCCGCGGTGACACTGGGAAATCCATAGATTGAGAACTACAAACTTTGAGGTGTGCTTTTGTAGCCGTACATAATTCTCGTCCTCTCTTGACCACAAAGGAACGACCTCCGAGTACGTCTCCATTGCATGTTTTATGGGAAATATCATGTGATTAGACTATGTTAATGTTGTTGGGAGTTGCCACTAGTGAAAGTATGAAGCCTAGGCCTTGTTTCCACCATTGTTACACTGTTTGTGCTCACTTTTGTCACATGTTTGCTTGCTGCACTTTTTATTACAGATTTATATTACCTTGCTTTGCCACACCTATCACTCGTATTTTACTATCTCTTCGCCGAACTAGTGCACCTATACAACTCCTAGTTGTATTAGGTGTGTTGGGGACACAAGAGACTTCTTGTATCTTAATTGCAGGGTTGCTTGAGAGAGACCATCTTCAACCTCTACTTCCCTGAGTTCGATAAACCTTAGGTCATCCACTCGAGGGAAATTGCTGCTGTCCTACAAACCTCTGCGCTTGGAGGCCCAACATAGTCTACAAGAATAGAAGCGTGTGTAGACATCAAGATATTTCTGGCGCCGTTGCCGGGGAGGTAAGCGTTGAAGGTATATCTTTAGATCTTGTAATTAAATCTTTTCGTTTCTTGTTTTTATTTTCACTACTTATGCTTATGGAAAACTGCACTCTTAGTTCGCTGTTTGGGGAAGGCCGCTTTACCACACCCGTGGTAGAGAAGTCTCCTCCACCTACTGAATGTATCCCGTTCAAAATACTACTTGGGATAGTTGAAATAATTATTAATGATTGTTATGTTGGGATAGTCAATCCTAGTATTCATTTGTTGAAACTTACATAACTTTGTGAGTTATTTAAGATTTCAGGTTTGACAAGAGGTGAAGTCATGAAGAAATTGTTTGCCTTGTCACTGAAAGGAAAAGCATTGGAATGGTATAGGCTACTAGATGATTCTCACCTACGGGATTGGGAAGAGATCCAGTTTCTCTTTTACTCCAAGTTTTATCCTCTTCATGAAGTTCATGAGAATAGGAATTATATTTATAATTTCTATCCTCACGACGGAGAGAGCATAACTCAAGCTTGGGGGAGACTGAAAATATTAATGCTAAAATGTCCTAACCATGGGCTCCGGAAAGATATAATTATTACTAATTTTTATGCAAGGCTCTCTCGACAGGATAGAGACTTGCTCGATGCTTCCTCTATGGGTTCTTTCACAAACGAAAAGATTGATACTAGATGGGAACTCCTTGAAAGAATTCAACTCAATACTGAAGATTGGGAGATCGACAAAGGTAAAGAGTCAGGTATAAATTATGAGTATGATTGCATTAAGTCCTTTGTTGAAACTGCAAGTTTTAATAAGTTTAGTGCTAAGTTTGGGGTTTATTCTCAACTCCTTGTTGATTTCCTCAAATCTTTTGCTTCACATCTTAATATGCTCAAGGATAATTGGATCAAGCACCATGAACCTTTTAAAGAGATTTGCAAAGAAAATGAAATTGTTCGTGATGATTGCAACATGCATGATCCAATTCCTGAAAATGAAGTTTTATATAAGCATGTTAATTTTTGTGGAGTGGATAGACCTTGTGAAAGGCCTATGATTGAAGAACAGAAGTATTGTAAGCAACATAAGCATGAAAGAACAACCACTTGGGTCAAAGATTTAAGTGAAATTGCTAGATAATTGTGTGACCTTTATCCTTTTACTTGTGAACTTTGCTGTATAGAGGGTCACTTTAATTTTCAATGCATGAACTTTCAAAGCATAGCTGTTAATCAGTTGTGTGATAACATGTCACTTTTGATCTTTATGATGAACTTATGTTATTTTTGATGTGTGAAGAGTTATCAGAAAATACTTCTTGGCTAGATGTTAATGCCTTAGGAATTAGCAACACTTTGCAAAATTTCCATCTCTATTGTGTTGTTAATTGCCATGAAGATGATTACATAAGTAAGATTAAAAAGGAGGGAACTTTACCAAAGTATAAAAATGTCTCTTATATCTCTGCTAATAAAAAGGTGAGTTTCTCCCAAGTTTCCCCTATTGTTTCTAATGATAAACCAGGATATGTGGAGAAGCTTCATCTCCAACCACTCCCTCCTAAGGTAAATAAGAAGAAAAAGAAGAGGAGGAGGAAGAGGAGCAAGAAGGAATAAGAATGGGTATCAACCTGGCCTGAGCATATTCCTCGCATCAATTTTTATCCTAACGGAAATAAATCTTTGGAGGACGGTGAGCTTGATTGCATTCATTATTATCCTGATGTTAAGTCCATAGGCACTATTGAAGACAATTTTGATTATGATATGCATGTTACTTTTTGTGATTGGGAAAATGATGATAATACTACTCATGATCTTGAAAATCTTTTTGGTATCAACTCTGAGAGTGATGATATGGAAAGTTCTAAGCTTGGGATGATAGGATTGCAAGTCCTTTACCCATTAGTGATGTGGTAATTGATAATTCTTTTGCTACTAAGAATAAAGACAACATTTTTACAAATATAGTTGCTAGCAATGATAATGCTCTTCTCTACTATGATGATGTTATAACTCCTATCTATAGTGATTATAAAGGTACCTATGACATAAGGAGAAATTATCCTTATGAAACTTGTCATAATCATGGAGGGAATTACTCCCTTGTTGAATACCATCTTCCTAATACACAATTAATCTATAGTGTTCAAGTTGTTTATGATAGTCCTACTCCCACTATTACCAATGAGAAAGATTATGTTTATGTGGAGAGTAAGAGTACCGTTTTGCATGTGGATCATGGTAACAATGCTTTATGTGATTCTTATATTGTTGAGTTTATTGATGATCCTACTGAAAATCATTATGAGAGGGGAACATATTCTTATAGATATTTCAATAATACCAAGTTCCCTCTCTTTATGTTGAATATTTTGAAGTTGCACTTATTTTGCCTTCCTATGCTAATATATTTATGCTTCAATGAGTAATTCCTTTACAAGATCCCTTTGCATAGGAAGCATGTTAGACTTAAATGTGTTTGTTATTTGCTTCTTGATGCTCTCTTTTGGTCTTCCACTCTTATTAGCGCTCCGGAATAACCAGGACATGGAAGGAGGGCCACCACCAGGGGCCCAGGAGGGTGCCCGGCGCGGGTCCCCCCTAGGCCGCGCCATAGACCCTCCTGGCTGTCCTGTGGCCCCCCTCGGTACCCCCTTGGCTCTTATTTATACACCCATCACAAAAACCCTGATTCTGGACCCCTTTTCTCCAGAAGCAATTCCAATCTCCGCCGCCATCGCCAACAAGCTTCGGGGGACCAGAATTCCTGTGCCGGCACCCTGCCGGGACGGGGAAGTGCCCCCGGATTCATCTCCATCGACGTTGCTTCCTCCCTCCATGAAGCGGGATTAGTTCCTCCTCGGGGCTGAGGTTTCTACCAGTAGCTATGTGTTCTTCTCTCTCTCCCATGATGTGATCTTCGTTGTGATCATAGGCTATGTTAATCTAGGTTGATTCCATGATATTTCCCCTTCCTCTATGTATTGGATTGATGTACTCACTTGATCTTATCTAGTATAATCCCCGAGACCATGGTGACAGCGGTCTATTGGACATGGGTTAGAAGAATATTTTCATGAGTGATTTCCACTTTTGTGTGTTGATTGAAGATTGAGAGTCTCTTGGTGCTTGTCTTTGACTATCCTTGAGATATGTTGTGGTGATTGTGGTACTCTCTTTGGATGGCCGCGGTGACATTGGGAAATCCATAGATTGAGAACTACGAACTTTGAGGTGGGCTTTTGTAGCCGTACATAATTCTCGTCCTCTCTTGACCACAAAGGAATGACCTCCGAGTACGTCTCCATTGCATGTTTTATGGGAAATATCATGTGATTAGACTATGTTAATGTTGTTGGGAGTTGCCACTAGTGAAAGTATGAAGCCTAGGCCTTGTTTCCACCATTGTTACACCGTTTGTGCTCACTTTTGTCACATGTTTGCTTGCTTCACTTTTTATTACAGATTTATATTACCTTGCTTTGCCACACCTATCACTCGTATTTTACTATCTCTTCGCCGAACTAGTGCACCTATACAACTCCTAGTTGTATTAGGTGTGTTGGGGACACAAGAGACTTCTTATATCTTAATTGCAGGGTTGCTTCAGAGAGACCATCTTCAACCTCTACTTCCCTGAGTTCGATAAACCTTAGGTCATCCACTTGAGGGAAATTGCTGCTATCCTACAAACCTCTGCGCTTGGAGGCCCAACATAGTCTACAAGAATAGAAGCGTGTGTAGACATCACCTACTAACTCAGTGCCCTAGTGCCAGTTTCTGTCTGCTGTTGTCCGTGCATTGCAGGAAAATACCAATATTTAAAGTGCTCGGAAAAATACGGAAAATCATATAAAACATCAGCATACAAGAAGACTCAAGAAGCCTGAAGGGGAACCGGAGGGGTGGCCCCCTCACCAGGCGGGTGCCTGGCGTGGCCAGGGGTAGGGCCACGCCACCTGGCCGCCTGGTAAGGTGGGCCCCCTGGTGCCCCCTTTGGCCTATATTTATCTCTCATCCCGAAAACCCTCGGGAGGCCTTCCGTTACGCGATTTTCACCTTTGTTCCGCCGCCGCCGGAATCCCGAGATCGGGATCGCTAGAAGACCCTGTCCTGGCACCCTGCCGGAGGTAATATTGATCTTTGGGAGCTTCTCCACCACCATGAGCGCTTCCCGGATGTGCCGTGAGTAGTCCCCCTTGGACCATCGGTCCAGGATCAGTAGCTATGTGATGTTCTCTCTCCAATCTAGTGCCTCAATTCTTAGCCCTTGTGAGCTGCCCTACATGATCTAGACACATATGTATTAGTTTCTGTGTTGCTATGTTGTGTTTGCTAGGATCCGATGGATTGTGAGATTATGTTCAGATTGTGATGAGTAATATATTTGGTTACCTTTTATGTTTTAGTTCTGGAGTATTCTTGCATGTTATCCATTGCTTTTTATTGCTTTGGCCAAGTAGTAGATAGTAACTCCAAGAGGGAGCGTTATGCTTGATTGTGGGTTCATGCCCCCGATGTCTAGCTTAAGTGACAGAAACATGAGACTAGGGGATGTGTTGTTGCCACCATGGATAAAACAACGGTGATTGTAACTGCGGTTGCAAGGATTGTTTACCTTACGCAAAGTGTGTTAATGCAGTTGTCTGTTGCTTTGATCCTAAAGTTTGGCTGGGGTTCGCAACTTAATACCAGCGAGATGTTCTGGATATATATCTCAAGGTGGATGATTAGTGAGTAGATGTTGATGAATAAACGATCTGCTCGTCTCGGCGTATTGCCCATACGATTGATCCTATAACTTTCTTGTAGCATAATTAGCATTGCGGTGCGTTTATAATTCTGTCAATTGCCCAGTTGTAATTTGTTCACCCAACATAATTATTTATCGTATTTTGGGAGAGAGACATCACTAGTGAAGATGATGGGACCCCGATCCATATTTCCACCATAGTTTACACCGTTAATCTTTACTGCTTTTTATTTCCTTTTCGTTGCAATCACCACTACTATTTCCACTTGTGTTTTGATCCTTTGTAAACAACAAGACGGGAGAGCTTGACAACCTCTCTGAACTCATTGGGATCAAAGTTATTTGCTTTTGTGTGCAGGTCCATGTCAAGTAAGCAACCCTCAAGGTTGTAAATGGTGCCATTGTTTTCTTGCCACCTACTTGTTGACCCTTCGAGTCCTATGGGAGACATAACCCTATCCTCTAAAGTTAGGGGAAGTTTCCTGCTATGTAGATCATAACCTTCTGATACGTCCCAAACATATCTAAAATTTCTGCTTTCTCCATGCATGTTTTGTGTGACTTTGCCATGTTTTGCTTGAACTTTCATACACTTTTGATCATATTTGGACTAACCTATTAACTCAGTGCACCCAGTTGCCAGTTCCTGTTTTATGCTTATTTTGTATTTCAGGTTTTCCGGCCATTAAAAGCGCCAAATAAATCCCGGAAAAATTATATAAAAAAATCAGCAACCCGGAAGCTTCCCGAATCACCAAGGAAGGAAGGGGGTGGACCCTCAAGGGCCCCAGGAGGGTCCCTGGCGCGGCCCCACCCTAGGCCGCGCCAGGAGGCCTCCTGGCTGCCCTGTGGCCCCTCTCGGTTCCCCCTTTGGCCTATATTTACCCCCCGTGACGGAAACCCCTAAGATCGATCTGCTATTCCCATTCTTCTCTCTGTACCGCCGCCGCCGCCGTTTCAAGATCGGGGCTGCCAGGAGAAGCTGCCCCGGCACCCTGCCGGAAGGAGGTATCCCCTCCGGGAGACCATCCATCGCCATGGACGCCTCCCGGATGTGTCGTGAGTAATCCCCCTTGGACCATGGGGCCGTGACCAGTAGCTATGTGATGTACCTCTACCCTCTTTGTGCTTTCACTTTCGAGACCTCGTGAGCTGCCTCACATGATCGAGGCACTTTTGTAATTTGCTGTGTTGCTATGCTGAGTTTGCTGGGATCTAATGGATTATGAGATTATGTTCAGATTGTAATGAGTAATATATTTGGTTCTCTTTTATATTTGTGTTCTTTAGTAAATTCTTGCATGTTCTCCGTTGCCATATTTTACTTTGGCCAAGTGATTTGTTGCAACTCCAAGAGGGAGCGTTATGCTTGCTTGTGGGTTCAACCCCTTGATGTCTAGATTGAGTGACAGAAACATGAGACTAGGGGATGTGCTGTTGCCACCAGGGATAAAACAACGGTGCTTGTACCTGCGGGTGCAAGGATTGTTTACTTTACGCATAGTTCTTTTAATGCAGCTTTCTGTTGCTTTGAGTTTACACTTTGGGAGGGATTCGCAACTTGATACCAGCGAGATGTTCTGGATAGATATCTCAAGGTGGATGATTCGTAGTAGATGCAGATGGATTTCGGTCTACTTACCTTGGCGTGCTGCCCATTGCTTTTGAGCCTCTTCCTTTCTTTTGTAGCATAGTTAGCATTGCGGTGCATTTATAATCTTGTCAATTGCCTCGCTAGCACTTTTATCGTCTTTTGGGAGAGAGACTTCACTAGTGAATATCACGGGACCCCGGTCCATATTCACACCATTGTGTACACCCTCAATTTACTTTCAGTCTTTACTTTCAGTTGCCACTATTATTATCTCTTGCGTTGATCCTTTGTAAACAGCAAGGCGGAGGAATTGACAACTCCTCTGTACTCGTTGGGAGCAAAGTTATTTGTGTCTGTGTGCAGGTCCTGTCAACTCCCTAGCCAGAAGCCACTTTCTGGCGTCGTTGTCACCTTCTTGTATTTCTGCAAGTCCTACTGGAGACAAACCTTGCTATCTTCACCGAGGGAAATTTTCTGCTACGCTACATCTCACCTTCTACTTGGGGTAACCAACGAGAAGTGAGAGAACTATCCTCACCGTATCAAGCTAATTTCTGGCGCCGTTGCCGGGGACTCCAGTCTACAAGATAGGGGAGTTGCACACTATCTTTTATCTTTGCTTTTTAGTCTTGTTAGTTTACCTTTCAGTTTTCACTTTTGTGTCCCTTATCAAAAATACCAAAAATACCTACTACTACTATGGGTTCCAATGAAAACACCAAGTTGTGTGACTTCACTAGTCACAACAACAGTGACTTTATCTGCACTCCTATTGCTCCACCTGCCACTTCATCACCTTTTTATGAAATTAAACCTGCTTTGCTTAATCTTGTTATGAAAGATCAATTCTCAGGTGCTGGAGAGGATGCTGCCTTGCACTTAAATAATTTTGTTGAGCTTTGTGATATGCAAAAGTACAAGGAAGTAGATGGAGACATCGTAAAGCTGAAGCTTTTTTCCTTTCTCCTTGAGAGGAAGAGCCAAGGAGTGGCTGCAATCCTTACCTAAGAATAGTATCGATTCTTGGGACAAGTGTAAGGATGCTTTTATTGGGAAGTACTATCCCACTGCTAAAATTATCCAGTTGAGAAGTAACATTATGAATTTTAGGCAATTGGATAATGAACACGTTGCCCAAGCTTGGGAACGAATGAAATCTCTTGTTAAGAACTGCCCTACACATGGTTTGACTACCTAGATGGTTATCCAGACTTTTTATGCAGGCTTAAACATTACCTCGCGGAATCTGTTAGACTCGGCCGCGGGAGGAACTTTCATGTCAACCACACTTGGTGCTGCCACGAAGCTACTTGATGAGATGATGCTGAACTACTCTCAATGGCACACCGAACGATCTCCAACTAGTAAGAAGGTAAATTCTGTCGAGGAGATCTCCTCTCTTAATGAAAAGGTAGACTTGATCATGTCTCTACTTACCAAGCAAGCTCCTATTGATCCTCAGGATGTTCCTTTAAATTCCTTGGTTGCTCAAGAACAAGTAGATGTGAACTTTATCTCTATAAACAACTTCAACAATAATGTTTATAGGAGTAATTTTGGTAGCAACAATCCTAGACCTTTCCCATCCAACAACTATGGGAACAACAACACTTATACTAGCACCAAAAACTCCACCTCTGAGCTAGAGACCTTGCTCAAAGACTTTATCACTACCCGAAAGTCCTTCAACAAGAGTGTAGAAGAGAAACTAGAAAAATTAGATATTCTCTCTTCGAAGGTAGACAACATAGCCCATGATGTTGAGATGCTTAAAATTAGAACTTCTCCCCCCTAGGAGAGGAGAACCACTCCTATGAATGCTATCCAAGTGCAAATTAATGAAAATATTAGGATGTTGGGCAAACTTAAAGAGAGATGGGCCAGAGAAAAGGAGGAAGAAGAGAGAGTTAAGAGCCTTCCTACCTACCACACAGTAGCTACTATCCAAGTTGTTGAGGATGTTCAAACTATTAGCACCCATCACACCCTAAGTCCCACTGGACCTATCAATGGTGATGCTACCACCTCAACCATAGATGAAGAAACCTCTATGAACATAGAGACTTTCAAACAAGTGAGCCTAAATGATATCACTAACTCCTTGATAGATAGTAGTGATCTAGACTTTGACAACTGCACCTTACCTGAAGTTATTGGTTTCCTACACAAAATGTCTAGAGACCCCCACACTAGCACACTTAATCTTGCCTTCACAGAGCATATCACCAATGCTCTAATCAAAGTTAGGGAGGATAAGCTTAGACTAGAAGCCTACATACCTAGGAAGCTAGAAGATGGTTGGGATCCTATGATAAAAATCAAATTGAATAACTTCTCTTGCTTTGCTCTTTGTGATGTTGGAGCTAGTACCTCCGTTATGCCCAAAAGAATGTATGATATGCTTGAATTGAAACCTTTTGATCCTTGTTATTTTGGTGTTCGTCTTGTCGATTCTTCCGTAAAGAAACCTTTGGGGAAGATCGACGATGTTCTTATAATTGTCAATGACAATTATGTTCCCGTTGATTTTACTATTATGGACATTGAGTGTGAGCCCTCTTGTCCAATTATTTTGGGACGTCCTTTTCTTCGCACCGTGGGTGCTGTTATTGACATGAAAAAGGGGAATATCAAATTCTAATTCCCTCTAAAGAAAGGATGGAACATTTCCCTAGGAAAAAGATTAAGTTGCGCTTTGAGTCCGTCACACGGGCTAGTTATTTTCTTGATAAGACTTGATCTTTTGCTTTAAGCCTAGCTAATGGCTTTAAAGAAGCGCTTTCGGGAGGCAACCCGCAACGAATTTAGGTTTTCCTTTTTGTTTTTTCTTCTGTTCTTAGTGGTTTTGATGATTTTTACTACCGTAGCAACATCATCGTATCTTTACTTCTCAAGCTTTGTGCCAATTATAAGCTCATATGACAAGGGAAGTGAAAATTGTGACATGTTGTTCAGAAAACAGATTCTGTCCTCGTGACGGCAAAAATAATAGAAAATTACCAGTTCATCTTTTTGAGCTGAATTTTTTACACAGCGTGCTCTATACAATCACAGAACTTTCGTATGTTCTGAGTTTTTTGATTTGAGTTGCAGAAGTGCCCCTAAAAAATTCTTTACTACCTGCTGTTCTGTTTTTCACAGATTCTGCCATGTTTTGTCTCTCCTAACTTTTGCAAACCTTAAGCTTGCTTTTTCTTTGCAAAATCTTTTTGGAAATCTTGAGAAACAGTAGCTCTTCAATAATATCTTTATTTGCAGTAGAGGAAAATTATTTTAATAGGGTACTAACTTCTCTAATCAGTTTGCAATGAGTTATGTATGAAGGGAGTTTTCAAGTGTGCGATGGAAGATGATGAAAGAAGATCCTGGAGTGTCAAACGCTCAAGCTTGGGATGCCCATGTGCACCCCCAATAAATATTCAAGGAGACTCAAGCGTCTAAGATTGGGGATGCCCCCGTGCATCCCCTTCTTCATCAACAATTATTAGTTCGTCCCTCGTTTCACTATATTTTTATCACTTCATGCGTTATGTGCTATGCTTGGAGCGTCTCGCTCTTTACTTTTCTTAGAATTGTTTTTGCTTTGTTTGCTGTAGTAACAAGTTAGATCCCAGATTTCTTTTGTGTGGGAGAGAAACACGCTCCGCTTGAACTAGAACTCCTCATAGGATTTGCATGCTTATTCTCTTAGCTGTGAGTTGTTCTTTTTCTTTTCTTAGCTGCTGCCCTGCTTAGTTATAGTGCATTAGTCTTCTTCTAGAGCTTTTGTTTTGTCTTAGATTGAACTTTCTATAGGTTGCATGTTTTATCTTGTTAGAGAGTTTGCCTGTTGCACTGTGTTTTGTGTCTTGACTAGAAAGTAGGTAGTTGAAGTTGCTATTCTCTTTGTAGTAGTAACTTGCAATAGTTTTGAGGTATTGACTAGAGTAATGTTTGAACTTTTGGTGCCAAGAGCTCGAGCCTATTAGTGATAGATGTCGTATTTTGGGCAATCCGTGTGATTTTTGAAAACCAAAACCCATGTTGAGAACTCTAGCTACTAGATGGATCACTAACCTCTGGAGGGTTCGAATATTAGAGTACACTCACGTACCATGAGTCGAGGATGCGCAAGGATAACCAAACCCCCATACACTCCTCCTCGGGGTACTTGTCTCTTTGTGAACCTCCTGATTAGAGTGAGAGTTACCGACAATAAGTGCATGAGTTCTTCGGAGTAATGTGAGTATTCGAAAGTTGACACTTCCACCTTCCCAAATTTTTCTAGCCTCTCCTGTGTCGGGCATTGCCTCCTTCTCACTCCGAGAGTTGGCATCCACCTTCGCCGGTACATCCAAACCCTTGGCACGATACGCTCTGTCATCATAAACTCCTTTTATCTTTCCTCAAAACAGCCACCATACCTACCTATCAAGGCATTTTCATAGCCTTTCCGAGATACATTGCCATGCAACATCCACTTTCTCATGACTTGATCTTCATGTCATACATGCTACTTGCTTGATCGATGAGCCGCATGCTAGTTGGGCCTTGCCCTAATCATTGCTACATGACGCGCTAGTATCATTGCATATCCTGCTACCCTGGCAGAGGCATACATTTGCATCATGATAGTTACATCTTCTTTATGTGAGTACCTTTGTAAAGTGTGAAAGATCTCCTATATTCTTGTAAAATATAGAGTGTTGCCCCAAAAGTGAGGAAAAGATCCCAAAGAGGAAAAATGAGAGAAATAGAAAGAGCCATTCAGGCCACCAAAAAATACAACAAAATAGAAAAAAGAGAAAAATAAAAATAAAAATAGAGATGGGGGCACACTGCTATTCCTTTTGAGGGATCCACACTAGTACTTCGTCCTCTATCCTTGTACTCCATAGAGATCATCATACATGCATATAGCTATGTGGGGACCCTTCACACTATAGAACTTGGCTTGTATATTCCAATGATGAGCCTCCTCAAAAGAGCTCTAGGTCTTCACGAGCACGCAAGTTAGATGCACCCCACTAGTTCCCTTGGAGAGCTTTTAGCTCACATGTGCATCTGTTGCATGGCAATCCCTACTCCTCACATCATATCTATCATATGGCCTTCTCTCGCCTATGGTTATCCTCATTGATGTGAGCCTTTCACACCTTTTTTATCTTCCTACTCCACCTTCTTTCTATTTCGCCTATTAGGTGTCAACTTTCTTGCTCCCGCTCATCCATTGCATGAGTGCTCAAAATATCGAAAGGGAGTGGATCAGTTTGACTTGTACCTGACTAGTGGTCTGGGGATGAGTCAAGATAAGAATCCAAAGGAGACTTAGTGTGAAACTTTAGTAGATAGTAGTTCTCAACAACTATTTCTTTATCTCGTATTCCCTATCCCCTTTCTTGCACGCAAACACCATTTGGAGACATTCGAGTCACGGACAGCGAGAGCTCTTGCACCTTTTGTTCTTTTGTTGCTTGTGGCAATGCTAATATAGACTCTTGCTTGTTAAGACTTGAATTGAATTGCATGATTTGATTGCTTTACTTAAAAGTCCTTATATGGTTGTGTGGCATGTCGCCACATAGATTATGCTTGTTATCATTTCCCTACTCGAGGACGAGCAGGAATTAAGCTTGGGGATGTTGATACGTCCCAAACGTATCTATCATTTCTTCTTGCTCCATGCATGTTTTGTGTGACTTTGGCTTTTTTTTCTTGAACTTTCATACACTTTTTGTCATATTTTGACTAACCTATTAACTCAGTGCACCCAGTTGCTAGTTCCTGTTTTCTTCTGTTTTTGTATTTCAGGTTTTCCGACCATTAAAAGTGCCAAATAAATCCCTGAAAAATTATATAAAAAATCAGCGACCCGGAAACTTCCCGAATCACCAAGGAAGGAAGGGGGTGGACCCACCAGGGCCCCAGGAGGGTCCCTGGCGTGGCCCCACCCTAGGCCACGCCAGGAGGCCTCTTGGCTGCCCTGTGGCCCCTCTCGGTGCCCCCTTTGGCCTATATTTACCCCCCATGATGGAAACCCCTAAGATCGATCTGCTATTCCCGTTCTCCTCTCTGTACCACCGCCACCGCCATTTCAAGATCGGGGCTGCCAGGAGAAGCTGCCCCGACACCCTGCCGGAAGGAGCAATCCCCTCCGGGAGACCATCCATCGCCATGGACGCCTCCTGGATGTGCCGTGAGTAATCCCCCTTGGACCATGGGTCCGTGACCAGTAGCTATGTGATGTACCTCTACCCTCTTTGTGCTTTCACTTTCGAGACCTCGTGAGCTGCCTCACATGATCGAGGCACTTTTGTAATTTGCTGTGTTGCTATGCTGAGTTTGCCGGGATCTGATGGATTATGAGATTATGTTCAGATTGTGATGAGTAATATATTTGGTTCTCTTTTATATTTGTGTTCTTTAGTAAATTCTTGCATGTTCTCCGTTGCCGTATTTTACTTTGGCCAAGTGATTTGTTGCAACTCCAAGAGGGAGCGTTATGCTTAATTGTGGGTTCATCCCCTTGATGTCTAGCTTGAGTGACAGAAACATGAGACTAGGGGATGTGTTGTTGCCACCAGGGATAAAACAACGGTGCTTGTACCTGCGGGTGCAAGGATTGTTTACTTTACGCATGGTTGTTTTAATGCAGTTGTCTGTTGCTTTGAGTTTACACTTTGGGAGGGATTCGCAACTTAATACCAGCGAGATGTTCTGGATAGATATCTCAAGGTGGATGATTCGTAGTAGATGCAGATGGATTTCAGTCTACTTACCTTGGCGTACTGCCCATTTCTTTTGAGCCTCTTCCTTTTTTTTGTAGCATAGTTAGCATTGCGGTGCGTTTATAATCCTGTCAATTGCCTAGCTGTGATTTGTTTACCTTGCTAGCACTTTTATCGTCTTTTGGGAGAGGGACATCCCTAGTGAACATCACGGGACCCCGATCCATATTCACACCATTGTTACACCCTCAATTTACTTCCAGTCTTTACTTTCAGTTGCCACTATTATTATCTCTTGTGTTGATCCTTTGTAAACAGCAAGGCCGGAGGAATTGACAACTCCTCTGTACTCGTTGGGAGCAAAGTTATTTGTTTCTGTGTGCAGGTCCTGTCAACTCCCTAGCCAGAAGCCAATTTCTGGCGCCGTTGTCACCTTCTTGTATTTCTGCGAGTCTTACTAGAGACAAACCTTGGTATCTTCACCGAGGGAAATTTTCTGCTACGCTACATCTCACCTTCCACTTGGGGTAACCAACAAGAAGTGAGAGAACTATCCTCACCGTATCACCTTCCACTTGGGGTGACCAACGAGGAGGTGTTATCTACACCCATCAAGCGAATTTCTGGCGCCGTTGCCGGGGACTCCAGTCTACAAGATAGGGGAGTTGCACACTATCTTTTACCTTTTCTTTTTAGCCTTGTTAGTTTACTTTCTAGTTTTTTCTCTTGTGTCTTATATAAAAAAATAATTACTTTGCTTTTAGTTGCTTTTTCTGTTTAGTCGGTATGTATAAATCCTTTTCCTTTGGCGTTGCACCCGAAGGAGAGATTCTCACCTTCAAACAAAGGGGCGAAGAAAGTTTGAAAGGTGCTTGGTAACGGATTAATGATTCTCAAAATAGAGCCACCAAGAAGCAATCCACCACTATCCTGCTTAGAAATTTTTATGTTGGGATTACTTCTTGGAATAGATTTATTTTAGATATATCAATCAATGGGAATTTCTTGGAAGCCCCAATTTGGGAGGATCTTAATGTTATGGTAAATTTTGTTGGAAATCCCCCTATTGCTAACATTCAAGAGGACATTACTTTAGCTCACATTATGAATAAACTCAAGAAGATAGAGCTAGAGATGCCAAGCTTGGGTAAGATGAATGAAGTAGATCGTAGGATTCAAGGGAATTTGAATAGACTTGATAGCTCCACAAAAAAATATAACAAAACCTTGAAGACCCTTAAAACCCAAGATGTGGATCCTTCTAGGATTAATAAGATTGAGGAAATTATTGAAGCTTTAGGAATTACTTTGTCCTCTATCAAAACCAAAAGGTAGAAACCCCAGCAAAGAAGGAACCTAAGTTCGTTTACGTACCCAAAGTTCGTCGACCCAAAACTAACCCACCTATTTCCAAGGGTGTTGAAACTGTGAAGGCCTTGGAGGAGATACCTCTCCTGAATAGAATTAGAAATTAAACTACAATTGGTCTTACTGCCTTTGCTTTTTTTCCTTATTACTGGGCCTTTATTTGAAAGTCCTGTTAAGACTACTTATACTATTGAAGAACTTTTTGATGATCTTGATGATGGTTCAATTGATACAACTTGATCTTTTTGCATCATGCCTAGCTCAAAGGCATAGAAGAAAGCGCTTATTGGGAGGCAACCCAAAATGTTTTTTACTTTCAGTTTTTAGTGGTCTGGATGTTTGTTACTACTGTAGCAACATCATTGTATCTTTATTTTCAAGCTTTGTGCCAAGTTTAGCCTCTGATTGCAAGAAAAATCAAAAGTTGTGACATGCTGTCCAGAAAACACACTAGTGCGCGCGACAGCTATCCAAAAGGTTTTTGACCCCTATCGCCTACGGGAATCGGAACTGTACCCTTGCTTTCGATTGCGATAGGGGGGCCTATTCCACACGATAGCCAGCAACCATTTGTAATGTCTCCAGTACGTGCAGACGTTTCGGTAAAACAACTCGTATGTGATACGGAAGTATATCCCACACAGTTAACTTGTAAATCTTGTGTGAAATGATTGACTCATCCAAAACATGTTGCCTTAAAAAACCGCGTGTAAGGAAATCTCATTGCAGACGAAGGCACAATAGCAAATTTTTGGGTTGCAAGAACATTTCGCACGGTCCGTAAAAATGAATCGTTTGAAATAAGTATAGTATTCCAAACGGTTTTGATAATAAATACGTTTACAATGTACAGAAGATCCCACACGTTGGTTTTCTTACAATTGTGTGCTATATAGAAGATAACACACACAAAATACTAGGAGGAGTCGTCACTAATGTATGTTGTATAGGGCACGATCGATTAGAGGCAATTGTTTGTGATACATACCGCCGTCCAACGTATAATTCTTCCTCTCTATGTGTGATGATAAGTAGATCGCCCACGGTTTTGTTTTAGTTCTATTGCTTTGAGCATCGCAGACGGTTACTTTCGAGGATGAGGTAATGTCGCAGACGGGTCATTGTAATATCGCAGACGGGTCGATTCTAATATTGCAGACGATAAAATAGTTGAGCCGTATGCAATTGAAAAGCAGAGGCACAATTAAAAATATAATTCAATTAGCACCACTTGTAGTGAATTTGCTGGAACATGTTTTACAACGAATTAATATTCACATCAAGCAGATTATTCATCAAGAAAATGTAATAGTGCATTCTAAGTATCTCAGTGTCATAGAATGAAGTCAGGGACCTGTCATCGCATGGAAAACAAATGCATCCCATTGTGAAGTGAACGAAGAAGAACACATGATTATTGAACATCCATAGGTCTTCTAAAATCTGTTCCCGTGCATTCTATGTAGTGGTCGTCCAACCATTTGCAGATCATTGACCTGGCGCCCAACAACTGCTTTTCGGATAGCGGTTCAACTGTGAAGTTTTCAAAAACCTGTATGATATAAAAATCTGAATTTGCTGTATGTGTAAATGAAAGTGATTGAGACACTAGACTTACTTCTTGTAGCTTGCGGGGAGAATACATTGCAGGAGAACTGGCTAAGTAGCTCATAAAATGACAAGCATATAATCCACACAAGTTGGTCCCTGGTTTCTGCTGAGGACACTGTAAATTTGTGTACGGAGTTAGCAATAGTGTACATATGTATATATAGGAACAAATAAGCCATACATCGTAATAAGTTTTAGTTTATTCGGAGTACATATAGAACTATAAATGTACTTATATAGAAACTTGAACACATGGACAAACATTCTAAAAATAACATATTTCAGTATCGTATCGGATAAATGGCGTCATGTTGCAGAGGTTTTGATCTATCGTAAAGGTTCCCTCCAATACGAATGTTCTCACGAAGTACACTACAAATGAAGATGAATTTTCCCACATTTAATTCTATGATGAAGTTGAATTTTCCATACTCATTTCTGGAAGTAAATATTAGCATAAGTTTCACCATAGAAGAATTCAATACCTATCCAGGAAATTCTGAACAAGTGACAAATCCACTGTTTTTTTGTTGTTGATAGAGAATCAATGTAGCAAACAGCAGTGAGGTTTAGAACGATGACAATAACAATCCAATGTTTCCTGCAGGTTAGCAAAACACACAAACAAATGAAACATGTTGGGTATTGAAAGTCAATCAATATAGGTATATGCATATGCGGTCATATAATAAACTCTAAAAGACTAATAGTTTTAAGATTTTAATCAGAATCATTGGCATCATCTTCAGATGTAACGACCCGATTCACTTAGAATCGGAGTCTCTGTGATCAAGTGCTAGTCCCTGGATCGAACTCGCTAGCACACACAGTATAATAGATGAATATCAAAGTACAAGTGCATCATTATTACATCGTATGATCCAGAATTCAAAACAAATAACAACTTGCATAGCTCAAGGCTAGCTTATTCAATATAACTATAGCGGAAACAAAACTAGTAGCGAGGAGTCCCATCAACATCCACAAGCGACACGCTGAGTGTAGACTCGCAACCCTATCATAACACACTAATCTTCTGAGAAACCTGCAACACGAAGGTTACAGCCCGAACACGGGTCAGTACATCTGATTTGTACGGCAAGTAACACAAGTGATAAAGCAATCCTACAACTAACTTCAAATCAATAGCATGAATCAAGCTTGGTTTGTTGTACATAAAGTTGGTATTTATCTACTTATACTTACTACTCAACATTTCTATCAACTCAAGTTAATATCAACCCACAAAGCACAACAGCTAACTAACCGCCTATGAGAGCCCTCGGGATCATAGGATTTCTAATGGCAGCCATGAGAGCCCTCGGGATCATGGTTTCGTGAGTATTGTAGAGCCCTCAGGATACAAAAGCACACATACCTTCTATTCGTGGACATCATAGAGCCCTCAGGATACGATGCCACTACAAACACATTCGTGACTGTTACAGAGTCCTCAGGATACAGTACCACTACCTAGACACAAAGTGAACATTGCAGAGCCCTCAGGGTGCAATGCCACACAAACAATCGTAAGTGAATATCACAGAGCCCTCAGGATGTAATACCACTCTACAGTACCTCAATCGCACGTTACTGTTTTACTAATAATAATGTTGTGACAACACTTGAATAACACAACAATTCCCCCCATGATTATCATTGCAACAGTAAGCATATAATATCACATAGTACAAGAATTACTAAAACATAACAACGTCGGATATAATGATCAATCAAAACATGTGGCTATCCTACCAGGTTTCAGCGTAAGGTAGTAATATTTCACATGCATAAAGACATAGAATGTGCATAATCAAAAGTGAAACTTGCCTTGAACGGTGATGAAGTATTCTAACTCTTATTTCTGATCCTTTCTGCACTCCAGACAATCTACACGATCAACAATAATGCATTCAATACACACGCAACATGTAAACAATGCAACAGTAAAAGGACCAAAAGAACAGCAATAAAACCAACTAAACAGTAGCTAAGCGATAACTACAAGTCACCACGATCCCAACGCAACTGGAATCGGCGAAAACGGATACACCGTATAAAAGGTACGGACTCCGGAAGTTTGGATTTAAAACTGTACTAATTCAAATTTTAACACTGAAAACTTTTGAAAACTTAGGTCCACTGGATAGGATTTTTCGTAACGGTCGCAACGCAAAAAGAATCAACTAAAACGGAGCTACGATTTAAAAGATATTGCGAAAACGGTACCAGGGTGGCATCGGGGTCCAATCTGCAAAAAGGACCTACTTGTAAATAAAAATTTGCGAAAAAACGCGATCGGGTCCCCGCAGGCGGTTGACCTAGATCTGGCGTTTTTTTTCGCAACGCGGTTTCTCCTTTTTTTTTCCTAATCTCTAATCTCTCTCTCTCTTCCTCACAGGGCCCGACGGCCATGGCCAGGGGAAGGGCGGCTCCGACGAGCACAGGTCCTAGGCGGCGGCGGTAGGGCTCGCTGGCGGCGCGGACCTAGGCGGCGCGGTGGTGCGCCGGGGTGGCGGCTCCCCGGCCATATGCACGGGGGTGGGTGGCGGCGGCGCTACGTGGGGAAGAGGGCGGCGCTTACCTCCTACGGCGGCGCGAGACGAGGCCGGCGGCGGCGAACTCCGGCGATTCCGACGAGGCGGCGGCGGCGCTGACGTCACTCTGACGTCGTGATGACGTCGGCGACGCGGGTCCCGGCGAGATCTAATTTAGGGTTAGGGCTAATCTAACTTCAACAAAGAAATTAATCTAACTAACGAAAAACTATATATAACAGCCTCTCACCTCTGTTTTTTTTAATCCGAGTCCAGCCCGAATATTAAACCTCGCTCGGGTCGGAAAATAAAACAGAACGGGCGCCCCGAGGCCCGAAACATTTTTCTAAAAAAACGGTAAACTATTTTTAATTTCCGTTTTCACCAAAACTTTTAAAATAATAAAATTAAATTTTTGGCATTACCAAAATATTCAATAAAATAAAAACTTTTGTAACTTATTTTTAAATACTTTTAAATACTTTTCGGCAATTTAAAAATACCGAAAAACTCCAAAAAGGATTTAAAAAAATTTCTGGAGCATAAATAAATTTCCAAAATATTTTTAGAAATTATTTATAAGCCCAAAGTAAATTTAAAAAGTCTCCCAAAATATTTTAAACTATTTTCCAACAATTTTAAAAAATGGGGATAAGTCCTTTTATATCCTCTCCAACGAGGTGCCATGTGTTGAAAAATGTTTAAAAATATTTTAAACCTCCAGAAAAAAATGCAGAACCAGCATGAGATGCATAAAGAATCTATTAACATCCAATTTTGCGAAAATTGGGATGTTACAAATCTACCCCTCTTAATATGAATCTCGTCCTCGAGATTCGAGTTGGCTAGCAATGGTTAAAGATTGGTATCTAGAGAAATCCAAAATCAACCCCTTATGGAAACTTCCATGCTTCTTTTCAACTCGATATGAGCAAGGTGATATACCATTACTGTAAGGAATGACCAAAATACTTGGACTCGTTTAGAATCTTACCGGATTCCGAGTCTGATGCTTTATTGAAACTTCCCATATCGACGCAATTCACATATCCTCTCTCCACATGATCACACCTCTTTCGTCGAGATTTCCTCACATTGACATGATTAACATGCTCTCTTTCAAAAAGATCATGCTTCTTTTCTCCAGAATACCCATTCCCACTAGCTGGTTCAGTGCAGTCTCTTGCGTAATTGCCAGGCCTCTTACAATTGAAACAGACTACTTTGCTCATATCCCTCTTGTGCGTCGAAGGGGTGGGTGGTTGATTAGCGTCCCCTCCATTTGGGTTATATCCATGGCCATTGTGCTTGCCCTATTCGTTATGCACATCAAGGTATGTTGATGTAGTACGAGGCTTCTGCTGAACTCCTGAGTTATGCTTGTCATTGTTGTTGTTGTACTTCCTTTTGCGATTTTCTATGGCGTGGTGCTTTCCCTCAAGTACAATAGCCCTATCAATAAGCTCCTGACAATTTGCAAAGGTGGCCACTGTCAACTGAACTCCCAACTCATCGTTGAGACCCTCCAAGAACTTCTCCTGCCTGGCTGCATCCGTGTTGACATCTTTTGGAGCATAGCGGGCGAGCTTGTTGAATTCATCCACATACTCCGCTACTGATAGAGGCGAAGGTGTCCCGATGTTTAGATGAGATGGTGGAGATCGATTATGGTGGAGACGACTTTCACGATCCGACTACGAACGTGCGAAGACGTTGCGCCTTAGCGATCGCTAAACCAACTCCGAGAGGTTATTGATCCCGCGGATGCACGATCAACCTGACCACGAAGGTCTAATTCCTGCAAGCAATCGAAGAACAAGCAAGAACTAAGAATTGCAATCTGGATATTACGAATATAAGATGAATGATTACGAAAGTTGGGGTTCCAATGAGGTCTTGGCCTGGTCGGATGACACAAACGAAGAGCTCGAAGTTGCGGCTATGGCTAACTTAAATATAATTAAAACCCAAGTCTAAACGACGCCCTAAGGGCTGTATATATGGGGGAACAGAGGGGATTTTCGTGACCCCTTGGAGGTGGGGTCCGAAAACAACCCTAACTCGGTTTCCCCACACATACGGACTCGAAAAACAGCCTATAATGTGGTATTTCGAAATTACATGGGCCCAGCCCAATTTTAAGGTGACGCAGCACCTATAATTGCCCTTGGACGAAAATAATGAAGTGGCATCTCGCGTATTTCGTCCAAGACTTCATGCGCAACTTATGGTGGCTTCAAAGTGCGATAATCACCACTGGAAGCTCCATTGTCCTTTCCCGCGCGCGCACCTTCTTCTCCATGCTTGATCCCGCTCC
Source organism: Bromus sterilis (assembly GCA_950022295.1). Classification (NCBI taxonomy): domain Eukaryota; kingdom Viridiplantae; phylum Streptophyta; class Magnoliopsida; order Poales; family Poaceae; genus Bromus; species Bromus sterilis. The sequence goes on along the minus strand of OX465600.1, from coordinate 172,184,337 downwards.
AATGACCATCCTTCTTGTCCATGCTAGGTCCTTCATTCATAAGCAAAACAAAAGTATCTAATTTAGGCAGCATCATATGTTCATGAACAATAGAAGGATTCGCAAGAAACGAAAGTACCTGATAATTTAGTTGACGTGCGCGTGCTCTAGTAACTGGTCCAGTATGTGTAGTTGGTGAAGATGTGGGTGTAACATTAGTAGAGATGTCCTCATCATCCTCCCCTTCTTGAATTGAAGTCGTCCTCGACGGAAGCTCATCATCTTCTCCCAAATAAGGTTTCAAATCTGCAATGTTAAATGTGGGACTAACCCCAAAATCTGCAGGTAGCTCAAGTTTATATGCATTATCATTAATTTTCTGTAAAACCTTAAAGGGACCATCAGCTCGTGGCATTAACTTAGACTTGCGCAAATCAGGAAACCTATCTTTACGTAGATGTAACCAAACAAGATCTCCTGGTTCAAACACAACATGCTTTCTACCCTTATCACCAGCAAGCTTGTATCTAGCATTCATTTTCTCAATGTTTTCTTTAGTTAACTCATGCATTTTTAATATCAATTCAGCACGTTGCTTAGCATCAAAATTAACCTTCTCCGAAGATGGAAGAGGCAGAAAATCAATAGGTGCACGAGGTAGAAAACCATAAACAATCTCAAAAGGGCACATTTTAGTGGTAGAATGAAATGAACGATTATAAGAAAATTCAATATGAGGTAAACATTCTTCCCACATTTTCAAGTTACTCTTTAAAACAGCCCTAAGCATAGTAGACAAAGTCCTATTGACTACTTCAGTTTGTCCATCAGTTTGGGGATGACAAGTAGTACTAAAAAGTAGTTTAGTCCCCAACTTAGCCCATAAGCATCTCCAAAAATGGCTAAGAAACTTAGTATCACGATCCGAGACAATAGTATTGGGCACACCATGTAAGCGAATAATCTCACGAAAGAATAAATCAGCAACATTAGCAGCATCATCGCTTTTATGACATGGTATAAAATGTGCCATCTTAGAAAATCTATCCACGACAACAAATATGCTATCCCTCCCGTTCTTTGTTCGAGGCAAGCCTAAAACAAAGTCCATGGATATGTCCTCCCACGGAACACTAGGTATAGGTAAAGGCATGTATAAACCATGAGGATTGAGTCGTGACTTAGCTTTTTGACATGTAGTGCAGCGAGCAACAAAACGCTCAACATCCCGTCTCATATTTGGCCAAAAGAAATGTGTAGCAATTACGTCCTCCGTCTTCTTCACGCCAAAATGTCCCATTAATCCTCCTCCATGCGCCTCCTGCAACAACAAAAGACGAATAGAGCTAGCTGGAATGCATAGCTTGTTAGAACGGAACACAAACCCATCATTAAGCACAAACTTGTTCCATGTTCTACCCTCTCTACAATTCTGCAAAACATCTTTAAATTCTGCATCATGTACATATTGATCTTTGATTGTCTCTAAACCGAATATCTTGAAGTCAAGTTGGGAAAGCATAGTATAACGACGAGACAAAGCATCAGCAATAATATTATCTTTCCCCTTCTTGTGTTTAATGACATAAGGGAAAGTCTCAATAAATTCAACCCACTTAGCATGTCTACGATCAAGTTTTGCTTGACTTCTTATGTGTTTCAAAGATTCATGATCAGAATGTATAACAAATTCTTTGGGCCATAAATAATGTTGCCAAGTTTCTAATGTCCGAACAAGAGCATATAATTCCTTATCATAAGTAGAATAGTTCAGACTAGGCCCACTCAATTTTTCAGAAAAGTATGCAACAGGTTTAGCATCTTGTAATAACACACCTCCCAAACCAATACCACTAGCATCGCATTCAAGCTCAAAAGTCTTATTAAAATCAGGAAGTTGGAGCAAAGGAGCATGTGTTAACTTATCTTTCAATACCGTGAAGGCTTCTTCCTGTGCGGTACCCCAAGTAAAAGGCACATCCTTGCGTGTAAGCTCATTGTGAGGGGAAGCAATGGTGCTGAAATCTCTCACAAAACGCCTATAGAATCCAGCGAGGCCAAGAAAACTCCTCACTTGTGTGACCGTTTTGGGCTGCGGCCAACTCTCAATTGCCTCGATCTTGGCTTTATCAACTTCAATTCCCTGCGGAGTAACAACATAGCCAAGAAACGATACTCGGTCGGTGCAAAAGGTGCACTTCCCAAGGTTATCAAATAAACGTGCATTACGTAGAGCAATAAAAACAGCACGTAAATGATCCAAATGTTCCTCCAAAGATTTGCTATAAATCAGTATATCATCAAAATAGACTACCACAAATCGTCCAATGAAAGCACGTAAAACCTCGTTCATTAATCTCATAAAAGTGCTAGGTGCATTAGTTAACCCAAAAGGCATGACTAACCACTCATATAATCCAAACTTAGTTTTAAATGTCGTTTTCCATTCATCCCCTAATTTCATGCGAATTTGATGGTATCCACTACGCAAATCAACTTTGGAAAACATGGTAGAGCCACTTAATTCATCAAGCATATCATCTAACCTAGGAATAGGATGACGATAACGAATAGTAATATTATTAATGGCTCTACAATCAACACACATACGCCAAGTTCCATCCTTTTTAGGCACTAATATAACAGGAACAACACAAGGACTAAGTGATTCACGTATGTAACCTTTGTCGAGTAGCTCTTGTACTTGACGCTGAATCTCCTTCGTCTCCTCCGGATTGGTACGGTATGGCGCACGGTTGGGCAGCGAAGCACCGGGAATTAAGTCAATCTGATGCTCAATCCCTCGAATAGGTGGTAATCCCGGTGGTACGTCTTGTGGAAAGACGTCAATAAATTCCTGCAAAAGGTCAGTGACAACAGGAGGCAAAGAAGGAGGCAATTCCTCAAATGAAAACAAAGCTTCTTTGCACACAAAAGCATAGCACACATATTGACTAACATCCAAATCTGAAATATAAACCTTAGTAGCAAGCAAAGTTGGACTAGTCAATTTAATTTCATTAGAAACAGCAGAAGAAGATTTGCTATTAGTCTTATGTTGTTGCTCAAATTCTTTAGCTGCTATCTCATTTTCACTCTTATTTTTCTCCTGTTTAGCTTTACTAGCTCTAGCAAGATCATCTTTCACAATTTGTTCAGGAGACATAGGAAGTAAAGCAATATTTTTATCCTGATGAACCAGAGTAAACTGATTTGTCCTACCATGGTGTACAACATTCCTATCAAATTGCCATGGTCTACCAAGTAAAAGAGAGCATGCTTGCATGGGTACCACATCACAATCAACATAATCAGCATATGCAGCAATGCTAAAGTGCACACGAACAGAACGCGTTACCTTAATCTTACCACTATTGTTAAACCACTGAATATAGTACGGATGGGGTGTGGTCTTGTGGTGAGAGATAGCTTCTCCACCAACACCATGCTCGCCAAGTTGTTGCAACTCCCTCCGTCAATGATGATGCGAACCGAACGTTCTTTCACCACTCCCTTTGTGTGGAACAAATTATGCCTCTGGTTTTGCTCGGCCTTCGATACCTGCACACTTAACACACGTTGAGCAACCAAACTAGCAAATTGATCTGCATCATCAGGAGCCATATACTCTATATCATGAGCGTCATCATGGGCACCCTGTTCCTCGTGAGCAATGAGAACTAAAGTCTCCTCATCATAGTCGCTCGCTGACTCATACCCACCATCCGCCGTAATAATCATCACACGCTTGGAGGGACAGTCTTTTGCGAAGTGACCTCCACCTTGGCACCTGCGACATTTAATATCACGATCTCGTGTTTGCCCTGTGGAAGCCATGGATGAAGAAGAACTCGCTGCTGGACCACTCTGTGCACCCTTGAATGGTGGCGCTGGCTGTTTTGGAGGCTCCCTGTAAGAATGAGCGGTTGAAGTAGATGGTGGTGCAGCAGGACGTGTGGATGTAGAAGGTCCACGCGATGTCCATGATGTATTTCGTCCTGCAGAAAAGTTAGGTCTCATAGCGGCCTGTCGATCCTGCACTTCACGTTCAGCTTTACAAGCAAGATGAAACAAACGAGTAATAGTAGCATAGTCCTTGTATTCTAGAATAGTTTGTATCTCCCTGTTTAAACCACCTATAAAACGTGCAAACATAGCTTCATTATCCTCTACTAGGCCACATCTAATCAATCCAGTTTGTAATTCTTGATAATATTCCTCTACAGAATTTTTTCCTTGTCTCAAACGCTGTAATTTTTGTAGCAATTCACGTTGATAATAAGGAGGAACCCAGCGAGTACGCATAGCATCTTTTAAAGCAGCCCAAGTAGCTGGAATATTATTAGCATGCAATCTACAATGTTCAGACCACCAAATAGATGCAAAACCCGTGAATTCACAAACAGCAGCAGTAACACGTCTATTCTCAGGATATTGTAAACATGTAAAGCGTTGTTCAGTTTCTAACTCCCAAGTAAGATAAGCATCAGGAATATATCTACCCTCAAACGGCTTAAGATTCAATTTAAGTTTAGGCACATGTTCATCATCGCGTACCTGAGGGGGTGGTTGGTGTCGACCGTGGCGAATGTTGGGACGTGGACGCCCAGCTGGCTGCTCATAGGCCGCTTCCTGTTCCACCTCCTCCTCGTAATCACCCTCGTAGTTGTCGTCCTGGCCGACGTCAGAAGCAGCAGCAGTAGCAGCAACTGCAGCAGCCGCAGGAGCAGCAACAGCTTGTCTGCCCGGAAACAGAATACAGCGTGCACGTCGTGGTGGCAGTGGCTGTGCTGGAGCGGCCGCAGGCTGTGCAGGTAGGCGTGCGAGCAACTCAGTAAACTTGGCGTCGAGCTTGGTGTCGATCATCTTCTCCACACCATCAATCGCCTCTGTAAATCTGTTCTCGATGTCATTCACCTGTTCAGACATCATTTGTGCAAATTTATCATGTAACGCTTTGTTTGTCATATTCTCCCAATCGGGTGCATCCCGCGCCACTTCATCATGGGATCCTGGCATGGTTAGCAGAAATAGAAAACACACAGAAATATGATCCTACTTCTACTAATGGGATGTGGGGTGGTGGAAAGCACAAATCCGTCAAGCTTTTCTTTCGTTCTTACCGATTCTTACCTAGCAGCAGGTGGTGATGTACAACCAACGGGTCAAAACTCTCAGAGATGTGGTAGAGCGATGGGCAGGAGGTGTCAACCGCACGAAGTAGAATATATGTGGAGCTGTAGGTAGGCTTGACAAATATGGTAGCAAAAAGCTCAACAATAATCAAAACAGAGATGCAAAGTTGAATAAACACTCAACGTCGGTACTGTGCTGATCCTAGGCTAGACCGTACTAGAGACGCGAGCCTAAACACCAACGAAAGCACGGTGCGGCACGTAATCAACCGAGAAGCACACTCTGAATTTTTTTTTTCTTGTTCTTTTTTTTTTTTTTGCTCTTTTTTTTTTTTGCGATGCGGGACTGCGGTGGCTGAAAAAGTGCGAAAAAATCACTATGGTGGCGAACGTCTCAAAATGAGTTTCTGGACCTAAGGAACGTATGGGCGAAAAAAAATTTTACCCCCGAAATTTTTGGCCTAAAAACTGCTCTGGAATTTTTGACCTAAGGCACACTTTTTTTTTTTTGGAAATCACCCTCTTCTACGTACGACAAAGATTGGTGAAATCCGACTCTAATCAACTCAAACTAATCTGGCTACGGAGAGATCACAAACCGAACGGGTGATGGAACTCAACTCGGATCGGTAGGTCGTGGTGGTGTATATGGACTCTGCTTGGCGGAACGTGGTGGTGTATCTAGACTCGGATTGGCGGAACGTGGTAGGATGACTACTGTGCGGCGGCGACGTGGCAAACTGTGATCAGAACTCGAAACTCTAAGGGAACTAGACGCTAAGATCAACAACTTGACACAACGATGCAACCGTAAATTCAACAAAGCAAGTACTGAAAAGAAAACTGGACAAAGGCTAGGACTGTCTTGGGACGTGATGATCTAACCCTAATTTTTTTTGTTGGCTTTTTCGTGGACTGTAGGTATGAAGAACAGAACCAATCTAGACTACGAAAACTGGTAAATCTCACCGAGCAACCTGGAAATCTGATACCACTTGATAGAGGCGAAGGTGTCCCGATGTTTCGATGAGATGGTGGAGATCGATTATGGTGGAGACGACTTTCACGATCCGACTACGAACGTGCGAAGACGTTGCGCCTTAGCGATCGCTAAACCAACTCCGAGAGGTTATTGATCCCGCGGATGCACGATCAACCTGACCACGAAGGTCTAATTCCTGCAAGCAATCAAAGAACAAGCAAGAACTAAGAATTGCAATCTGGATATTGCGAATATAAGATGAATGATTACGAAAGTTGGGGTTCCAATGAGGTCTTGGCCTGGTCGGATGACACAAACGAAGAGCTCGAAGTTGCGGCTATGGCTAACTTAAATCTAATTAAAACCCACGTCTAAACGACGCCCTAAGGGCTGTATATATGGGGGAACAGAGGGGAATTTCGTGGCCCCTTGGAGGAGGGGTCCGAAAACAACCCTAACTCGGTTTCCCCACACATACGGACTCTAAAAAATAGCCTATTAAGTGTATTTCGAAATTACATGGGCCTGGCCCAATAATAAGGTGACGCAGCACCTATAATAACCCTTGGACGAAAATATCAATGTGGCGTCTTGTGTCTCTCGTCCAAGTCTTCATGCACGCCTTATGGTGGCCTCAAAGTGCGAAAATCACCACTGGAAGCTCCATTGTCCTTTCCCGCGCGCACACCTCCTTCTCCATGCTTGATCCCGCTCCAATGACCATCCTTCTTATCCATGCTAGGTCCTTCATTCATAAGACAAACAAAAGTATCTAATTTAGGCAGCATCATATGTTCCTGAACATTAGAAGGATTCGCAAGAAACGAAAGTACCTGATAATTTAGTTGACGTGCGCGTGCTCTAGTAACTGGTCCAGTATGTGTAGTTGGTGAAGATGTGGGTGTAACATTAGTAGAGATGTCCTCATCACGCATGATCCCCTTCTCCAACCGGCAATGGCGATCGTGGTTGCGCTCGTGGGGATCGTGGCTTCGCGCGTTTTCGAACCGTCCGGATAGTGGAGCAGGGCGCTCGACGCTTCGCTTTCGTTGGGAGATCGTGGCCCCATAATTTTCGAGGGGTGGTTCACAAACGAAGCAACTGAAGAGATTGCAGGCGAACCGCACCTCTTTCGTAACCGAACTGCATTGCTTTTTTCTTGTACAGAACGAGCCGGTGTTGGTTTTTGTCTATGACATGTGGGCCGAGAAGTTAGAGCAGTTTATTTTATACAATTCGTTCCGCTGACTCGTGGGCCCAATTCTTACAGGGATAAGTCACCAAGTAGTTGTCCCACCATGCAGCGGCAGGACCCTCCAGCAAATGTGAGGCAAACCTCACTCTCTCCGCCTCAGTACAACCAACTGTCTCCATGTTCCGGCTCACTGAACGAAGCCAGTCATCCGCCACTATGGGTTCAGGAGTGCTAGAGAACCTCTGAGGATTCAGCCTCAGGAACCTCGCAAGCGTGTCCACAAGTGGTGGTGGTGGCGCATTGTTGTTGTTGTTGTTGCCCATGTTCTGAGTGAGCAACTGGATCAACTGAGCTTGTCCTTGAAGTAAATGTTGCATGTAGGCTGGAACTTCATGGTTGTTGTTCCCATTGCCCGTAGGATCACGTCTCGGCGGCATCTGATGCGTGAGCAGAGGTAAGGTTTAGATAGAAAAAGGTCTAAGGGGAATCACTACCCATAAGCACATAATAACAATCATGCTCCAGCAAACACACAAGCCACACAAGCACAAACATACCTAAAATCAACTAGACGCATAACGATAAATTATCTTAAAAATGGTGGTCTGCCAACTAATCTTTCTCATGTAACACTAATATGAATACAAGGGTCATCTACAATTTAAAAGAGAAGATAGTCAACAATGAATGAAGATATGAATACGAGAGTAAAGACTAATAAGTAGGCAAAGGTTGCAAAGTAGAGTTTTCACTCCTATGGCTTTTCTAATCCATTTTCTAGGGTCACGTCCTACAGTCAACACACTGCTCTGATACCATCTGTAACGACCCGATTCACTTAGAATCGGAGTCTCTGTGATCAAGTGCTAGTCCCTGGATCGAACTCGCTAGCACACACAGTATAATAGATGAATATCAAAGTACAAGTGCATCATTATTACATCGTATGATCCAGAATTCAAAACAAATAACAACTTGCATAGCTCAAGGCTAGCTTATTCAATATAACTATATCGGAAGCAAAACTAGTAGCGAGGAGTCCCATAAACATCCACAAGCGACATGCTGAGTGTAGACTCGCAACCCTATCATAACACACTAATCTTCTGAGAAACCTGCAACACGAAGGTTACAGCCCGAACACGGGTCAGTACATCTGATTTGTACGGCAAGTAACACAAGTGATAAAGCAATCCTACAACTAACTTCAAATCAATAGCATGAATCAAGCTTGGTTTGTTGTACATAAAGTTGGTATTTATCTACTTCTACTTACTACTCAACATTTCTATCAACTCAAGTTAATATCAACCCACAAAGCACAACAGCTAACTAACCGCCTATGAGTGCCCTCGGGATCATAGGATTTCTAATGGCAGCCATGAGATCCCTCGGGATCATGGTTTTTTGAGTATTGTAGAGCCCTCAGGATACAAAAGCACACGTACCTTCTATTCGTGGACATCACAGAGCCCTCAGGATACGATGCCACTACAAACACATTCGTGACTGTTACAGAGCCCTCAGGATGCAACATCACCCTATCGTGAACACTATAGAGCCCTCAGGATACAGTACCACTACCTAGACACAAAGTGAACATTGCAGAGCCCTCAGGGTGCAATGCCACACAAACAATCGTAAGTGAATATCACAGAGCCCTCAGGATGTAATACCACTCTACAGTACCTCAATCGCACGTTACTGTTTTACTAATAATAATGTTGTGACAACACTTGAATAACACAACAATTCCCCCCATGATTATCATTGCAACAGTAAGCATATAATATCACATAGTACAAGAAATACTAAAACATAACAACGTCGGATATAATGATCAATCAAAACATGTGGCTATCCTACCAGGTTTCAGCATAAGGTAGTAATATTTCACATGCATAGAGACATAGAATGTGCATAATCAGAAGTGAAACTTGCCTTGAACGGTGATGAAGTATTCTAACTCTTATTTCTGATCCTTTCTGCACTCCAGACAATCTACACGATCAACAATAATGCATTCAATACACACACAACACATAAACAATGCAACATTAAAAGGACCAAAAGAACAGCAATAAAACCAACTAAACAATAGCTAAGCGATAACTACAAGTCACCACGATCGCAACACAACTGGAATCGGCGAAAACGGATACACCGTATAAAAGGTACGGTCTCCGGTAGTTTGGATTTAAAACTTTACTAATTCAAATTTGAACACTGAAAACTTTTGAAAACTTAGATCCACTGGATAGGATTTTTCGTAACGGCCGCAACGCAAAAAGAATCAACTAAAACGGAGCTACAGTTTAAAAGATATTGCGAAAACGGTACCGGGGTGGCATCGGGGTCCAATCTGCAAAACGGACGTACTTGTAAATAAAAATTTGCGAAAAAACGCGATCGGGTCCCCGCAGGCGGTTGACCTAGATCTGCCGTTTTTCTTTTCGCAACGCGGTTTCTCTCTTTTTTTTCCTAATCTCTAATCTCTCTCTCTTCCTCACAGGGCCCGACGGCCATGGCCAGGGGAAGGGCGGCTCCGGCGAGCACAGGCCCTAGGCGGCGGCGGTAGGGCTCTCCGGCGGCGCGGACCTAGGCGACACGGTGGCGCTCGCGTGCGGGGCGGCACGCATGCGGTGGTGCGCCGGGGTGGCGGCTCCCAGGCCATGCCGGCGGCGGCGTTGCGTCGGCTGGCGGCGGCGGCGGTGCGCGGGGCGCGCGGGGGTGGGTGGCGGCGGCGCTACGTGGGGAAGAGGGCGGCGCTTACCTCCTACGGCGGCGCGAGACGAGGCTGGCGGCGGCGAACTCCGGCGATTCCGGCGAGGCGGCGGCGGCGCTGACGTCACTCTGACGTCGTGATGACGTCGGCGACGCGGGTCCCGGCGTGATCTAATTTAGGGTTAGGGCTAATCTAACTTCAACAAAGAAATTAATCTAACTAACGAAAAACTATATATAACAGCCTCTCACCTCTGTTTTTTTTAAATCCGAGTCCGGCCTGAATATTAAACCTCTCTCGGGTCGGAAAATAAAACAGAACGGGCGCCCGGAGGACCGAAACAATTTTCTAAAAAAACGGTAAACTATTTTTAATTTCCGTTTTCACCAAAACTTTTAAAATAATAAAATTGAATTTTTGGCATTACCAAAATATTCAATAAAATAAAAACTTTTGCAACTTATTTTTAAATACTTTTAAATACTTTTCGGCAATTTAAAAATACCAAAAAACTCCAAAAAGGATTTAAAAAAATTTCCGGAGCATAATTAAATTCCCAACATATTTTTAGAAATTATTTATAACCCCAAAGTAAATTTAAAAAGTCTCCAAAAATATTTTCGAACAATTTTAAAAAATGGGGATAAGTCCTTTTATATCCTCTCCTGCGAGCTGCCATGTGTTGAAAAATGTTTAAAAATATTTTAAACCTCCAGAAAAAATGCGGAACCAGCATGAGATGCATAGAGAATCTATTAACATCCAATTTTGCAAAAATTGGGATGTTACATCAGATGAACTAGATGAACCACCAGATTGCTTTTGGGGAAATGTATATGCGGTCGTATAATTTACTTACTTTTCAAAATATGGAAGTAGGTGGAATTCTGGCATCTGGTCGGAATAAAGCTTTCGGGTGAGACTTTCGATGGCAGACACCTTGTTACAAGATATTTCATACCCATTAACCATACCAGGGTCTATGAAATCCACGCATTGCATCTTTCGATCTCTAGACGAGGACGCCAAAGCCCTGAGGAAATTATATACAGTTAGATATAATTCGTTCATGGGCTTATATGAGAGGTTTATTGAGTTTCTGAAGTACTTACCAGACGACGAATCAAATTAAACCCAGTTCGAGCATATCGAAGTTGAGGAGGTCATAAAACTCTTCGAATGTAATTTGGAAGTCACCATGATTTGTACCTAAACCGAATTGTGTGCCATGGTATATAGTGATACCAGCTTAATCGGTCTTTCGCATTTCACCGACTAAATATTCATGCACCTTTTTGTAGTAAGCATCTGCCTTACTCAGGTGTTTGGTAGTCAGATATGGTAGGCCACGTGCAAACTTACATGCTTGGCTTGTATCTACAGGACACAACTGGTCCAGATTTCCATTGAAGCCTGATTTCAGTTTTGCAATAATAGCCTCGTTGTTCTTGTCCCGGTTCAAGATTGTTTGCAGCTGTGATTCATCTGCATCATCGGATTCGTCAACACCTATATCGTTGAGTCGGGATGATCGTCTGGGCGCCTTCTTCCTGGGGATTAATGTGTCCGTAGTCTTATCTTTACAGGTTTTCCTTCTCTTTCTCACTTCAGGGTTATGAGCAGTAGGTGCCAGGACGCCTGCATGATCTACTGACATTGCAGCTGGAGGTATAGGCACATCGGACTTGTTATTAACTGGTGATGTAGTCGCTTCACAATGTGGCCCTTGTTGTATGAGTGAATCAGACTTTTGCGCTGTTGCTGCAAGTGCGCTGGACTGCGGAGCTGGTTGTCCAGAATTGTCAGACTTTTGAGCTGTTGATTCAAGGTCCCCGAACTGTGGAGCTTGTGTTGCAATATTGTTCGACTCGTGAGATGGCGCCGACGCTCTGTCGAGTTGAGGAGAGAGCGATGCAGACGTGTGATCCATGGTTGCCGCCATGTTGGTCTTGTGAGCAGACATGTGATCCATGGTTGCCGCCATGTCGGTTTGCAGAGCAAACATGTGATCCACGGGTTCCGTCCAGATGGTCAGCGGGGCAGACATGTCATCCTCAGGTATCGCCCGATCGGTCTGCTGAGCAACCGCTTGATACGTCCCAAACGTATCTATAATTTCTGCTTGCTCCATGCATGTTTTGTGTGACTTTGCCATGTTTTTCTTGAACTTTCATACACTTTTTATCATATTTGGACTAACCTATTAACTCAGTGAACCCAGTTGCCAGTTCCTGTTTTTCTGCTGTTTTTGTATTTCAGGTTTTCCGGCCATTAAAAGTGCCCAATAAATCCCGGAAAAATTATATAAAAAACCAGCGTCACGGAAGCTTTCGGAATAACCAAGATATGGAAGGAGAGCCACCACCGGGGGCCCAGGAGGGTCCCTAGCGCGGCCCCACCCTAGGCCGCGCCATGAGGCCTCCTGCCTTCCTGGTGGCCCCCCCTCGGTGCCCCCCTTCGCCTATATTTACCCCCCGTGATGGAAACCACTAAGATTGATCTGCTATTCCCGTCCTCTTTGTTCCGCCGCCACCGCCGTTTCAAGATCGGGGCTGCCAGGATAAGCTTCCCCGGCACCCTGCCGGAAGGAGGAATCCCCTCCGGGAGACCATCCATCGCCATGGACGCCTCCCGGATGTGCCTTGAGTAGTCCCCCTTGTACCATGGGTCCGTGACCAGTAGCTATGTGATGTACTCCTCCCCTCTTCGTGCTTCCACTTTCGAGACCTCGTGAGCTGCATCACATGATCGAGGCAATTTTGTAGTTTTCTATGTTGCTATGCTGAGTTTGCTGGGATCTGATGGATTATGAGATTATGTTCAGATTGTGATGAGTAATATATTTGGTTCTCTTTTGTATTTGTGTTCTTTAGTAAGTTCTTGCATGTTCTCCGTTGCCGTATTTTACTTTGGCCAAGTGATTTGTTGCAACTCCAAGAGGGAGCGTTATGCTTGATTGTGGGTTCAGCCCCTTGATGTCTAGCTTGAGTGACAGAAACATGAGACTAGGGGATGTGTTGTTGCCACCAGGGACAAAAGAATGGTGCTTGTACTTGCGGGTGCAAGGATTGTTTACTTTACGCATGGTTCTTTTAATGCAGTTGTCTGTTGCTTTGAGTTTACACTTTGGGTGGTATTCGTAACTTAATACCAGCGAGATGTTCTGGATAGATATATCAAGGTGGATGATTCGTAGTAGATGCAGATGGATTTTGGTCTACTTACCTCGGCGTACTGCCCATTGCTTTTGAGCCTCTTTCTTTCTTTTGTAGCATAGTTAGCATTGCGGTGCGTTTATAATCCTGTCAATTGCCCATCTGTGATTTGTGTACCTCGCTAGCACTTTTATCGTCTTTTGGGAGAGAGACATCACTAGTGAACATCACGGGACCCCGGTCCATATTCACATCATTGTTTACACTTTCAATTTACTTTCAATTCTTACTTTCAGTTGCCACTATTATTATCTCTTGCGTTGATCCTTTGTAAACAGCAAGGCCGGAGGAATTGACAACTCCTCTGTACTCGTTGGGAGCAAAGTTATTTGCTGTGTGTGCAGGTCCAGGAGAAGCAAGTGATTCTCAAACGGCGCATCACTTGTCAAACCACCTTCTTGTATCTCTTGGAGTCCTACTGGTTCGATACTCAACCTTAGCATCTTCGCAAAGGGAAATTCTGCTGCTACGCTACATCTCACCTTCCACTTGGGGTAGCCAACGAGGAGCGAGAGAAGTATCTTCCTTGCTAGCATCAAGAAATTTCTGGCGCCGTTGCCTGGGACCCCAGCCTACAAGATAGGGGAGTTGCACACTATCTTTTATCTTTGCTTTTTAGTCTTGTTAGTTTACCTTTCAGTTTTTATCTTTAGTGTCCTTTATCAAAAATCCAAAATAATTATTATATTATGTCTAGTTCCTTACTTGCCAATCAATGTCTGTCTTCTTTGAAACCAGATCTTATTGGCATGGAGGAATCACCGAGGATCAACAAAAGTGGTACAAGGAACACCGCTTGTCTCAAAAAGGGATACACTTATGGAAACAAATACATCAGTTGTATGAGTACGCTAGAAACTTGTGCTCAATATATAATATATCTTTCTGCAGGGATGAATCTTGTTGCTTTATGAGGCACAAACACCTTGCTTTCCAATGTGAGTACAATGATGATGAAACCTTAGCTTCTTATGTTAAGAGAAACTATGATTTTTATGATGCAGAGGAAATAGAAGAATTTGTTGCTTATAAGGGTGCCTATGAAATTACTTCTCTTCTTAAAAATATTGATGATGCCCCTTACAAATCTGAGAGTCTTGCTATACTTAACTATTGTTTGGAAAATTACGATGCAAATTATTATATTACTGATTATCTTGAGAGAATTTCTCCCCCAAAGTAAGAGACTAATGATTTGCAGGACTCTATGGAAGAAGAAATTGCTGAACCTGAAAGCTCCTTGGATGAAAAAGAGGAGGAGAGTGACGAACAAAAGGAGGAAGAATGGATCCATCCACGTCTACCTTCTAATGAGATTAACTCTTTTACTCTTACCTTATATGAGTGTTATGATCCCATGGATTCTTTTGAAATATCCCTTTTTGGTGAAGTTGATGCTTTCTATGCTTATGGCCGTGATGCCACTATGCATGATGCTTACGGAGATGAACTTGCTATAGTTCCTCATGTTAAGCATGAAATTTTTGCTGTTGCACCCACACTTGATTTTCCTATTATCCTTTTGAAATCTCCAACTCATATTCCGGAGGATTGTGCTCTTATCAAGGCTCAATGTGATGGGTTGCATTTATCTTATAATCCTAAAGATCGTGTTGAAAACTATACACGTGTGCTTGTAGGTCATGAACAACATGATTTATGTGATAGTTATATTCTTGATGTTGTTCATGATACTACTGAAAATTATTTTGAGAGAGGGAAGTTTGGTTGTAGAAACTTCCATATTACTAAAACTCCTCTCTTTATGTTGAAAGTTTTGAAGATGTTCTTGTCCCACCTTCCTATGCTGGTTTCTTTTTGCTTCTTTGATTTATTTTCTTATGAGATGCCTATGCATAGGAAGTGGGTTAGGCTTAAATGTCTCATATTTGCTTCTTGATGCTCTCTTTTGCTCCAAATTCTTATTCTTGTGAGAGCATCTTCTATAATCTTTTTGCCTAGCTCAAAGGCGTAAAAGAAAGCGCTTGCTGGGAGGCAACCCAAGATTTTTTTTTCTTCTGTTCTTAGTGGTCTTGATGATTGTTACTACTGTAGCAACATCATTGTATCTTTACTTTTCAAGCTTTGTGCCATTTATAGCCTCATATGACAAGGGAAGTGAAAGTTGTGACATGCTGTCCAGAACACAGATTCTGTCCTCGTGATGGGAAAATCGTAGAAAAATTCCAATTCTTATTTTTGAGCTGAATTTTTTACACAGCGTGCTCTATACAATCACGGAACTTTCGTATCTTCTGAGATTTTTGATTTGAGTTGCAGAAGTATCCCTAAAAAATTCTTTACTACCTGATGTTCTGTTTTTCACAGATTCTGCCACGTTTTGTCTCTCTTTACTTTTGCAAACCTTAAGCTTGCTTTTTCTTTGCAAAAACTTTTTGGCAATCTTGATAAACAGTAGCTCTTCAAGACTATCTTTATTTCTAGTAAGGGAAAAGTTATTTTAATAGGGTACTAACCTCTCTAATCAGTTTACAATGAGTTATGTATGAAGGGAGTTTTCAAGTGTGCGATGGAAGATGATGAAAGAAGATCCTGGAGTGTCAAACGCTCAAGCTTGGGGATGCCCATGTGAACCCCCAATAAATATTCAAGGAGACTCAAGCGTCTAAGCTTGGGGATGCCCCAGTGCATCCCCTTCTTCATCAATAATTATCAGTTCGTCCCTCGTTGCACTATATTTTTATCACTCCATGCGTTATGTGCTATGCTTGGAGCGTCTTGCTCTTTACTAGGTTTGTTTTTGCTTTGTTTTCTGTTCATAACAAGTTAGACCCAGCTTTCTTTTGTGTGGGAGAGAAACACGCTCCGCTTGAACTAGAACTCCTCATAGGATTTGCATGCTTATTCTCTTAGCTGTGAGTTGTTCTTTTTCTTTTCTTAGCTGCTGGCCTGTTTAGTTATTGTGCTTTAGTTTTCTTCTAGAGCTTTTATTTTGTCTTAAGGTTGAACTTTCTATAGGTTGCATGTTTTATCTTGTTAGAGAGTTTTCCTGTTGCACTGAGCTTTGTGTCTTGACTAGAAAGTAGGTAGTTGAAGTTGCTATTCTCTTTGTAGTAGTAACTTGCAATAGTTTTGAGGTATTGACAGCAGTAATGTTTGAACTTTTGGTGCCAAGAGCTCGAGCCTATTAGTGATAGATGTCGTATTTTGGGCAATCCGTGTGATTTTCGAAAACCAAAACCCCTGTTGAGAACTCTAGCTACTAGATGGATCACTAACCTCTGGAGGGTTCGAATATTAGAGTACACTCATGTACCATGAGTCGAGGATGCGCAAGGATAATCAAACCCCCATACACTCCTCCTCGGGGTACTTGTCTCTTTGAGAACCTCCTGATTAGATTGAGAGTTACCGATAATAAGTGCATGAGTTCTTCGGACTAATGTGAGTATTCGAAAGTTGACACTTCCACCTTCCCATATTTTTCTAGCCTCTCCTGTGCCGTGCATTGCCTCCTTCTCACTCCGAGGGTTGGCGTCCACCTTCGCCGGTACATCCAAACCCTTGGCACGATACGCTCTGTCATCATAAACCTCCTTATATCTTTCCTAAAAACAGCCACCATACCTACCTATCAAGGCATTTCCATAGCCTTTCCGAGATACATTGCCATGCAACATCCATCTTCTCATGACTTGATCTTCATGTCATACATGCTACTTGCTTGATCGATGAGCCGCATGCTAGTTGGGCCTTGCCCTAATCATTGCTACATGACGCGCTAGTATCATTGCATATCCTGCTATCCTGGCAGAGGCATACATTTGCATCATGATAGTTACATTTTATTTATGTGAGTACCTTTGTAAAGTGTGAAAGATCTCCTATATTCTTGTTAAATATAGAGTGTTGCCCCTAAAGTGAGGAAAATATCCCAAAGAGGACAAAATTAAAAGATCCCAAAGAGGACATATGAGAGAAATAGAAAGAGCCATTGAGGCCACCAAAAAATACAAAACAATAGAAAAAGGAGAAAATATAAAAATAAAAAGAGAGAAGGGGCACACTACTATTCCTTTTGAGAGATCCACACTACTACTTCATCCTCTATCCCTTGTACTCCATAGAGATCATCATACATGCATATAGCTATGTGGGGACCCTTCACACTATAAAACTTGGCTTGTATATTCCAATGATGAGCATCCTCAAACGAGCTCCAGGTCTTCATGAGCAAGCAAGTTAGATGCACCCCCATTAGTTCCCTTGGAGAGATTTTAGCTCACATCTATCATATGGCCTTCTCTCGCCTATGATTGTCCTCATTGATGTGAGCCTTTCACACCTTTTTTGTCTTCCTCTTCCACCTTCTTTCTGTTTCGCCTTTTAGGTGTCAACTTTCTTGCTCACGCTCATCCATTGCATGAGTGCTCAAAATATCGAAAGGGAGTGGATCAAATTGACTTGTACCTGACTAGTGGTCTGGGGACGAGTCAAGATAAGAATCCAAAGGAGACTAAGTGTGAAACTTTAGTAGATAGTGGTTCGCAACAATTACTTTTTATCTCGTATTCCCTATCCCCTTTCTTGCACGCAAACACCATCTGGAGACATTCGAGTCATAGACAACGAGAGCTCTTGCACCTTTTGTTCTTGTGTTACTTGTGTCAATGCTAATATAGACTCTTGCTTGTTAAGACTTGAATTGAATTGCATGCTTTGATTGATTTACTTAAAAAGTCTTTATATGGTTGTGTGGCATGTCACCGCAGAAATTATGCTTGTTATCATTTACCTACTCGAGGACGAGAAGGAATTAAGCTTGGGGATGTTGATACGTCCCAAACGTATCTATAATTTCTGCTTGCTCCATGCATGTTTTGTGTGACTTTGCCATGTTTTGCTTGAACTTTCATACACTTTTTTTATCATATTTGGACTAACCTATTAACTCAGTGCACCCAGTTGCCAGTTCCTATTTTTCTGCTGTTTTTGTATTTCAGGTTTTCCGACCATTAAAAGTGCCCAATAAATCCCGGAAAAATTATATAAAAAATCAGCGTCATGAAAGCTTCTGGAATAACCAAGATATGGCAGGAGAGCCACCACCGGGGGCCCAGGAGGGTCCCTGGCGCGGCCCCACCCTAGGCCGCGCCAGGAGGCCTCCTGGCTTCCTGGTGGCTCCCCTCGGTACCCCCTTCACCTATATTTACCCCCCGTGACGGAAACCCCTAAGATCGATCTGCTATTCCCGTTCTCCTCTCTGTTCCGCCGCCACCGCCGTTTCAAGATCGGGGCTGCCAGGAGAAGCTGCCCCGGCACCCTGCCGGAAGGAGGAATCCCCTTCGGGAGACCATCCATCACCATGGACGCCTCCCGGATGTGCCGTGAGTAGTCCCCCTCTGACCATGGGTCCGTGACCAGTAGCTATGTGATGTACTCCTCCCCTCTTTGTTCTTCCACTTTCGATACCTTGTGAGCTGCATCACATGATCGAGGCACTTTTGTAGTTTTCTATGTTGCTATGCTGAGTTTGCTGGGATCTGATGGATTATGAGATTATGTTCAGATTGTGATGAGTAATATATTTGGTTCTCTTTTATATTTGTGTTATTTAGTAAATTCTTGCATGTTCTCCGTTGTCGTATTTTACTTTGGCCAAGTGATTTGTTGCAACTCCAAGAGGGAGCGTTATGCTTGATTGTGGGTTCAGCCCCTTGATGTCTAGCTTGAGTGACAGAAACATGAGACTAGGGGATGTGCTGTTGCCACCAGGGACAAAACAACGGTGCTTGTTTTTGCGGGTGCAAGGATTGTTTATGTTACGCATGGTTCTTTTATTGCAGTTGTCTGTTGCTTTGAGTTTACACTTTGGGTGGGATTCACAACTTAATACCAGCGAGATGTTCTGGATAGATATCTCAAGGTGGATGATTCGTAGTAGATGCAGATGGATTTCGGTCTACTTACTTCGGCGTACTGCCCATTGCTTGTGAGCCTCTTCCTTTCTTTTGTAGCATAGTTAGCATTGCAGTGCGTTTATAATCCTGTCAATTGCCCAGCTGTGATTTGTTTACCTCGCTAGCACTTTTATCGTCTTTTGGGAGAGAGACATCACTAGTGAACATCACGGGACCCCGGTCCATATTCACATCATTGTTTACACTTTCAATTTACTTTCAGTTCTTACTTTCAGTTGCCACTATTATTATTATCTCTTGCGTTGATCCTTTGTAAACAACAAGGCCGGAGGAACTGACAAATCCTCTGTACTCGTTGGGAGCAAAGTTATTTGATGTGTGTGCAGGTCCAGGAGAAGCAAGTGATTCTCAAACGGCACATCACTTGTCGAACCACCTTCTTGTATCTCTTGGAGTCATACTGGTTCGATACTCAACCTTAGCATCTTCGCTAAACGAAATTCTGCTGCTACGCTACATTTCACCTTCCACTTGGGGTAACCAACGAGGAGCGAGAGAAGTATCTTGCTTGCTAGCATCACCACTGCAGGTGGCACTGTCTGCTTATCAGGTGTTGCCGGTGTATGGGAAACTATGGCTTGAACGGGCGGCATCAGAACAGGTGGTGTCATCGTTGCAGGAGGACCTGGCACAGTCTCATATTGAGTTGGTTGTTCCTTGGATTGTGTAAGAACATTAGATCGCAGGGGATGCTCAGATCTTGATGAATGGGCCTCTTGGCTGGAATTGATAGGGTAATCCATAGAAGGACGGGTAATCTGATGTGGCGTGGGTAACATGTCTGCTAGATGGAAGGCGCCAATGGTGGATGGCGCTGGGGTTGGAGGGATCTCATCGAGGAAAATTATTCCATTCCTCGGCCACTGGATCTGATGCAACAATGACTCGCCCAAGGTTTGTTGTTCATCACGGGGAAGGGGAAAATTCTTGAATGCTTCAAACACCTTGGTCACCATACATTTCACGTGACCCTGATTCAGTGGCACATTGTTTACTAGGAGACCCCTGTCACTGGGGGGGGGGGGATAATCTGGGCGAGTGCACATCGCAACGATCGTTTATGCAGTCTAAGCTCGCAAGTCAGCTTCCGTGCCATGCCATATAGATCAGATATAGCACCATCATAGTCCATGAGGGTGGGGTCAGCTGATGCCCAACTACTCTTATGCGGTGCTTTTTTTATAAGATCGGAATCCGACATGTTGACCTCCTACGACAGAAGCAATTGAGCATGTACTGATAATCCTTTCATAAGATCCATCTTCACGAAGGTAGCAATTTGTTGATTCTTCAATGCTTTCTTCTCTTTCTTTATCTGCTTTTTCTCGTCTATGGTGAGTCGGAAACCCCTTTTATGAGGGACATTCACCCCTATACCCCTTGCACGACTAGGGGGCTCATCGGTCTCCAAAGCATCATGAAGAACATCCCCAGAGCCTCTGTTCCAGTAGACCCTTCCAGGTTCCGATGACAATTTTACCATCTTATCATATAGCGCTTTGTCCTCAGCTTTTTCCAAGTAATATTGTCCTTGCTCATTCCTTTAGGCATGTGCCCGAATGAAGTATCTAGCACTAGCACGAGTATCTAACATGAGTATCAGCAAACCAGCAGCGACTGCTTCCTGGTCCGCCTTGTCCCATGTTGGTTTCTTGCCATAGTATCCACACACACCCATACGGTGGGGGTGTGTGTTCCTCATCTGAAGCTTCGATTGCATGCCACTTTTTAAAGCAAACCCCTTAGATTACCTTCCCCTTTTGAACTCCTCCCAATCTGGCTTCGTAATCATGGTGTATGCAGAGAAGAGATCCTTGCCTTACCACATGTATTCCTTGTACAACACGTGCTTCCAATTTCTCCAAGCATCCCTGGCCTTACCTAGCGCACAACTTTCCAGCCGCCGTATGAACTCATCTGGCGCGGTGAAGTGCGACATGATCTCTGTGATTATCCGGTTCCGATGTGCTGGGTCAACCTTGCGGAAATCTGCCACATTGATGTTGATCCTTGCCCTACCAACGTATCCACACACACTCCTGAACTTTGTTCGTGCTTTATCTGGAGAGTTTGGAGCCCAAGTATACTCATCGATACGGTGTATTTCATATACACCTTTGGGCTCAAGGGTAGGCCTTCTGGGATCATTCTTCCGTGTCTGGGATCTGATAGTGGTGATTGACGGTGGCGTATGCAGCTCCGACTGAGTTGATTGCGTGGTGTTCGTCGGATCAGGCGAAGGAGTCGTAGGACGGCCGGACTCGGATTCTGACACACTCTCTTCACTATCGTGGGTGCTGTTGTCCGAGCTCGACATCTACGGAACAAAGCACAAGCGAAACTCGGTCAATCTAGCAGCTTGGTCTATATGCAGCTGAATGAATGTAACATTTTCTTAAATTTAGACGTCGACGATAACAAAATTTGGGTCATATGGAGCGAAATGTATGAACGATCGAGCTAATTCATGATAGACTCACCTCGATGGATAGCAGGACCGCTGGTTAGGTCTGACCGACCGGATGGTGCGTGGCCTTGCCGACGAAAGGCGAGTAGACGGGGATGCGTACACACTGGTAGAGAGAGACGCACGGGTTTCCACACAGATTGTGTGTGTGTTGCACACCGCCAACGGCAACACTAAGATGTGGATATGGGTGGAGAGGGGACGACGAGGGCGGCTGGGGGAGGGGAGGGGCGATGGGGTTTGGATGAGCAAAAATGCCCAATTGCAGGTTGATGGCGGTGAAGTTGATAGGTTTAGTTGGGATGCCTCCCCTGTCA
Source organism: Bromus sterilis (assembly GCA_950022295.1). Classification (NCBI taxonomy): domain Eukaryota; kingdom Viridiplantae; phylum Streptophyta; class Magnoliopsida; order Poales; family Poaceae; genus Bromus; species Bromus sterilis. Next base: position 172,162,380 of record OX465600.1, on the reverse strand, counting down.
ACCGCGCCAATAAACGATTCTTGATGACCCACAAGTCTAGGGGATCAATTGTAGCTTTTCGATAAATAAGGATGTCGATCCCACGAGGATCAGAAGGTATTGACAAGTGACCCTGGATAAGGAAAGGTCTGCACACACTAAAAGATAAATATTCAGGGATTTTTTATTTAAGCAACAGAAAGGTAAAAGAAAAGCAAAGTAAACAGGGTAACTGAGGAGTAGAAAGTGGACCAATCCTTTCACAAGGATAAGCCTAGGAACTGAACTTATAAAAGCTAAGCGCTCTCGAGGGCACACGGGAGAGATAGTCAAGTTACTTTCACCATATTCCGCCAAGTAGTATGTATTGTGTCGATAAGTGTCGGTGGGTGGATCAATGCTAGTACATCTTCTAGACTAAGATAAGTGCACTCTTATGATTACACACCTTGCAAGCATCCGCAAATACAATTTAGTAATTAAGGCATAAGCCTAACCACATCATTACGATCGAGGATCCATAACTCCCTTGTGCAAAAGTGTGCGAACTGGGGTTCAGGTTTCTGTCACTCCGTCAACCCACCATAAGCATCCTTTCTACACAATGTATTCCCCTAGGTCCTTAATAAGGCGAAGTGTTGGGTGTTCGACTCACACAACACCACTAGGAAAATAACAACACAACTTAAGTGTCAAACAACACATAATACTTCAACGTCATATGACTACTAACAACTAGACTTCTCCCATGTCCTCAAGAACTAAAGTAACTAATCACAAGACATAAAAGAGATCATGATCAGAGGTGATATATGGGTGGAAAACAATCTGGACACAATAATATTTCTCCAACAAAACTCAATAGCATTCACCACAAAGTAGTAATCAACACCAACAGAGTAAAGAGGATAGATAGTACGGATTACAACACAATTTGCAATTGTGAGATGAGATGGGATGGAGGTGGAGAGGTGCTGATGTTGATGATGATCTCGATGATGCCCGTGATGATGATGATGACGATGGCGATGATCTCCTCTTCCGGAAGGTGATCTCCCCGGCGGAATCTGCCCGCCGGAGATGACTCTTTCTTCTTTGTAGGTTTCCGCCACGAGGCGGCGGCGAAACTCCGAAACTCCTCTCGTTCTAGGGTTTTTACCCCAGGGGTGTAATATAGGCCAGAGGGGGCACCGAGGAGGGCCACCAGGCATCCAGGAGGGTGCCTGGCGCGCCCTAGGGGGGGGCAGGGACCCTTATGATTGCCTGGTGGGTCCCCTCTGGTCCCTCTTCGGTGAACTCCAGTGAATCTTCGTAAAAATGATCTCCGTCAAATTTCATCAAATTTGGAGTTGATCCGATTCAGCAACTTGATGTCCACTTTTCACCGCTGAATTTTGCTTCTGCTGCTTCGGCACCGGAAAGTTGCAAACTGTGTAAAACAAGCCAAAACAACATAAGAACAATACTTTAAAGTGGAATATATCAATTAATAGGGTTAAATTACAATATAAAATAGTGATGCATTTTGGACGTATCACAGGTGCAGGCCGAAACCTTGGTACTGCAGCGGCGGAAAATAACGATGGCGAAGCGGGGGGACGCGCGGAAACATTGCTATGCAGACGGTTATATCTAACAAACCATGTGCGTTTATCGAATTCTTCTGTTCAAACGTGTTGGCCGCTCGTTTGTTCGATGACTTTACCGCCCATGTTTTTGGTACGCGACATTATCCCACAGGCAAAACTCGTCGATAACACGTCGTGTCCTAGTGAACTTGAACTACTTTGTGGTAACTACTTCGCTTTGTATATATTTAATGCATTGCTCGATATTATATATATTAAATGATTTGAAATCATATATACGCACCAAGATAATGAAATTCTGGCACGTTTTCTGAACATGGCCTTGGAAGATCGTACAAAAAATTAAAATGATGTACAAAATGTTACGATCACGATCCCCGTGTGACCTAAGCATACATCTCACGTGAGGGGAATATTAGTTCTCTTACGATTTTTTTTGGTTTCAAGAAAACCGTAATGTTATTACATTGGTTGGCATTGTATTTTGTTTACACATGAACACATGACGATCACGGTATGACCAAAATGTTACATGGCCTTGGAAGTTCGGTACATGTAATTCATTATTTCTTATGTAGTCAATCAATGGAATTAGATCAAAAAACATTGGAGCTTTGGGTTTTTCATGTAGAGTGGTTACGAAAATAAGTCATGCGTTGCATGTTAAATGGCCAATAAAACTTTCTATCATTCTCTTAAAGTTTCGATGACATCGGCTCTTGCAAACAAAGTCATGTCACACGGATGATCATGGTTTATGTATCCCACGCGTTGTGGCTGAAAGCAAACATGCAATTTCCTTTGTCGTATGTCCATGGTTCCTTTTTTGTGAATCATGGAATGCATCAATGGTGTTAAGTTAAAATTCGACATCCCATGGATATATTTGATAATGTGCATTAAGTGCATTCTAATCAATTGATATGAAATTTTCGAATTTGAACTCCAAATGTAACGAAAACTGCGCAAAGGTGTGTTGAATATTCGTATGCGTGTTCTCGGGTTACCGCGTAGTACCCACGCATGGAATTTGAGTGAATTTAGACCACATTGGCAAGGTCTTTCGGCCAGAAACATTGCGGTCGTCAGTTTTAAAATTCCAAAAAATTCAAAACCACTCCGATTGTTGCGGCTTTGCGTGGCGCCGTGGTTAGGTGAAAGTAGGGTGTGGTAAAAATTTCAGCCATTTTGGAAAAGGTTATAATGTATTCGCCTTGCAAAATAGGGGGGGGGGCTCGCAGGAAGGATCATGGTTTCGATAAGGAATGAGACGTGAGGTGTTCAAGTTTCAAGTAAAATGTGTCCTCACGTCATCGATTGTCATTGTTATTTTTTTTCACAACAAGCACACATCTACATGTGACCTGTGTTTAAATTAGGACGCATTCCTTGCCAATTTCCTATATTTAAACATTTTATTATACTTAAGAACATGAAATGATTTAAATAGAATATCCGCTTGAACTGCAGATACAAGGGGTGGCTTCCTCGGTGGCCGTTGGATCCTGGTGCATTGTACGGTCCGGGCGTGCGATCCGTGGTGCTGCCTTTTGGCCAATCAGAACGCACAGTCGAACGACCCGTGTTTGAGGTTATACACACAATTTTTCATTACAACCGTGTGTGTTGCAATATGAGCTGGAACAGCAAGTACTTTCCACGGGTAAGGCCTCCTCGGTGGCCATTGGATCCTGGTGCATTGGACGGTGCGGGCGTGCGATCCGTGGTGCTGTCTTTTGGCCAATCAAAACGCATGGTCGAACGACCCGTGTTTGAGGTTATACACACAATTTTTCATTACGACCGTGTGCGTTGCAATATGAGATGGAACAACAAGTACTTTCCACGGGTAAGGTCTCCTCGGTGGCCGTTGGATCCTGGTGCATTGGACGGTGCAGGAGTGCGATCTGTGGTGCTGCCTTATTGCCAATTAGAACGTACAGTCGAACGACCCGTGTTTGAGGTTATACACACAGTTTTTCATTACGACCGTGTGCGTTGCAATATGAGCTGGAACAGCAAGTACTTTCCACGGGTAAGGCCTCCTCGGTGGTCGTTGGATCCTGGTGCATTGGACGGTGCGGGCGCGCGATCCGTGGTGCTGCCTTTTGGCCAATCAGAACGCACGGTCTAACGGCCCGTGTTTGAGGTTATCCAAACGATTATACATTTATAACCGTGTGACCTGAAAGCCTAACCAGACAAATCCTAAAATGCCCCATAGCTGGACTAATCGTCATTACTAAGTCATTCAACGAAAATGATCAGACACATCCACGACGTTTAGGCTGGTCACAATGGGCAGTAACTTAAACTAATAACATATGCACACATTACGAGTTTATGTTACCACGTTCACATTGGTAACATGTATGTGGTGTAATGCAACACCTTATTTATTAGGTTATAGACTCATCTTGCTTTGGTATGTCTGTTGTTACATTAACTACTAGCTAAGTTACTACAAACACTTATGTAGAAATTAACTACATGCCACATAAGCATTTTTTTTCTTGAAATGTGTGATGTTACCACCTACTCCCTCCGCCCTTTGAAGAGTGTACTTCCAATTTTTTTGGAAAGTCAAACTTTTACAACTTTGACCATGATTATATAAAAATACACGCCACTATGGTCAAACATTTCTCTACTCATTAACTACATGCCCATTGTAAGTTACTCCCATTGTGGCCAGCCTTATGCTACTCAATCATATATAGTAGGGTGTATCATATGATACTATTATATAATAATACCTTCATAATCATAATGGATAATATCATAAACTAGTATCATAGATGATCTCACTTATCGACATGCATGACACATAGTACCATGGCATTTATCATGATACGGTATCTACCAATGTTACTCCAACACTCTCCCTCTCATTTTTAATTATTTGCCACATAAGCATTTTGCTAGTCCAAAGTATATGTTCCTAGCTATGATACCCCCACTTTGTCCAATCTTAGTATACATCTGAGCCATTCCTCGTAGTTCACTACATTTAATTCACTAATTGCATATAGAGACATTCATATTAGTTATACTGAATAACCCCTTGGACTTTGTGTTTACTAAGGCAAAATGGTTTAAATATTACCCCCATGTCGCATGGTAATGAGAGCATAACTTTATGCCGTTTTCATAAAGTTATGACGCCATGCTCTTGCACACTAGGGAATCACACACGAATGGCCGTGGTCTCGGTTTACTAATGCGCTAGGGTTGAAAGAAAACATGTCATTTTCTTTGTCGGATGGCACTGTTTCCTTTTCTACAAACCACTGACTGTATCCCCTGCGTTAAGCTAAAATTTTCCATTTTTATTGGATGCATTTGATATTTTTAGGCATTAAGTGCATTTTAAGCAATCCATATGATTTTTTTCTAAATGTAGTCGCAAGTAACCGAAATTTGCGCGACTTGTGCTGGAACCGTATGTGTGCTCCAGGGTTAACGCGTAGTAACCACCCATGGAATTGGAATACAATTGGAACACATTGGCAAGGGCTTTCGCCCGGAAACATTGAGGTCGACGATTTTTTAATTCCAAAAAATCTAAAAACACTCGGAAATTGACGAGTTTTTGTGAAATGTGTCTTGTGTTTAAAACTTCAAATTAGGACGCATTCCTTGTTAATTTCATATATTTAAACAATTTATTACACTTAAAAACGTTAAAATGATTTAAACAGAATATCCACTGGAACTACATGTACAAACGGTGGGTTTGTTGGTGGCCGTTGGATCTGGGTGCACGGACGGTGATGAAGACGTGCGATCCGTGGTAGTGCGTTCTGGCCAATCAGAACGCGACGTCGAACGGCTCAGGGTTGAGGTTATCCACATGTTTGTACAATTAAAACGGTGTGCGTTGATAACCTCACCATGGTTCAAGGTTGAGGTTTCTTCTACTCAGCTAACGACGGTTCGAATCCCCTCGGGACGAATTTGTGGTTTCTCATTAAGTGGACTTCTATCTTAATTCTAGGCCATGTCGGGTACCTCCCCATTATATTGGACCTCATTTTTTTATCAAAATACATCAATGTGGGTGGAAACACCATATATAGACATCTATATGATATACACACTCAGAATATAGGATTTCGCCGCGATTCATAGATAAAGCCACGACCAAAAATCAGAGGTGAAGTTACAAGAAAACACAACATCCGCTGTGGACACAACAAAAACAAGCCCAATACATAAAGGGCAAGACATACACACTCGTTTAGATAATTAGTTAGTATATTGGTTCTTTTTCGACTGGCTTGTCTCCAAGCTTGTAACTGTGAACATCATCAACACCAACCCCCTCATGTACACAAGATCTGTGATGATATTTTCACTCCATGATGCCTCGATTCGTGCACCAACTGTTGGAAAATCATCAAACCAATTGTACTCTTCTTCATCAACAACATTTTCAACTCCTAATATCCTCCTCTTCCCAAACATAACCACATGGTAACCGTCATTCAACGTGTCTGTCACATAGAAAATTTGGGTAGCTTGACTGGCGAGAATGAACATGTCACCCTGGTAGGCCATATTGTTGAGATTCACACAGGTCATCCCGTATTCATCAACTATCACTTCTTCAGGTTCGACCCATTTACACAGGAATAGTGCCACCTTGATTTGCACATAGTCAAGCTCCCAAATCTCCTGGATGGTTCCATAGTAAACAACATACTTAGGATCTTTACCGGCACTCAGGGATTCTATTTTAACAGAGCTATTCTGATATGTGGTCCTCTTATCACGATTGATCGTGTAGAACGTGTTCCATTAATGTCATATGCTTGGTGTTTCACAACTGTAGGTGATGGTTTTTGCGCCAACCACGTTAGCACGTCACCACTGGGTCCATTTTTCAAACGATCCTTCAGCCATCCAATGTATTCTGCATTGTGTGTATTGTTCAGTATGCTTACTGAAGGCTTCTTTAGACGATCTCTATTTTTTTATAAACTCCAAGTGTTCATCCTCATAAGCGGAGAGACGACTGGTGTGATGCAATACCGTCAAATGGGCTTCATCTACCAATGAAGAACTTGAATGGCACGGTGTTCCCTTAAGGACCGGATAACCAGCCAGCCTTCCCTCGTGCCGAGATAGAGGCACACGAATAGGTTGTTGTTTCATGTATTCCGTGCAAAACTCAACCACCTCCTGCGATACATAACCTTGATTGCTAGTATCTTCCTTTGGTTCATTATCATAAGCTACCTGTGTTTCCTCTTCATATATGTTTTCTTGTTCTACCTGTTGTTGCTTAGACACTTGAAAACCCTCATCTTGGTCCTTGGAAGCAGCCATTTGTGCTGTTGCACCAAGTGAAGGCTCACGTTGTTCCATTGTTCCTTCTTCTGCTGATATCTGAAAAATGGCAAACATGCTTAGTGTGATGCACATTCTATGTATTTTTAAAGAAAAAGAGATGAACAATAGAGTGTAAGAATATGACCTGTTCATTTGTTGCTGATGCATCATCATTATTTGTTGTTGTTGCTTATTCTTCTTCTTCTCCATCTTCGTCCGAGACAGTTGGTGTTGGAAGGATTCGGTCTTGTTCTACATCTTCTTCTTCTCCATCTTTGTCCTCGTCCGAGACAGTTGGTGTCGTGAGGATTTGCTCTTCTTTTTTGCTTATTTTTTTGTTACAAATAAATCTCTGATAGCTATTGTGTTGTTTGAACTTTTCCAACAAGGATTTTGTGTCTGCAAACAATCCTTTTATTATTGTTTTATCTAGATCTTCCTCCTCCTCAGAGTCTCCAGTTTCTACTTTGTTCCTTTCTTGCGCTAACTCTTTTGTCAGCTCAACGACCTCATTGAGCTTACATGAAATCATTTGGAATGTTTCTTCCGATATTCTATCACCGCTTGGCTCTTTTGCAGTGCTTCTGGTTCCGCTGATGTTGGCTGATGCAACGTGATGACCTTGCTTCGAAGATGGTGGTATGTTGGGCTTGTGCCTTGTTTGTAGTTTGCGTGCCTTCGGTGGTACGAGTGCCAGCGAAGTTGAACGTGATCCTTGACCTTGCTCTGAAGGTGGTACGAGTGGCATGTTGTTCTTCCGCCTTGTTTGTCGTGTTTGCACCATTTCTTCTTGTACGAGTGCCATCAAAGTTGAACATGATGCTTTGTTTTTGCTTGTTGGGTTCAAGAAAACCCTGTCGTTGGTTGCTTTCCACGTCTGCATTGTTTTCAGTACAGTGAAACTTGTCAGATTGAAAGGTTATTACTAAAATAGGGAATCTAAAATTTGACAGAGTGTAGAACCAAACCCGAATCCCGCCAAATTTGTAGTCATCTGGCCTGTCTTTTCCATCAATGATCATGTATGATTTAATTATTTCCCTTACATCAGTCTCAAGCAGATGGTTTGCACGAGGCGTCTGCTTGTTCTTGTTGCTTCTTTCTTCTATTAGTCTCATTGGTTTAGGTTTCAAAGGGACAAGCAGTGTGTCAAGGTACATAATCACTGGTGCGAGTGCCAAACCCTCAATGTGCTTTGTGTTCTTTCCTTCTGGGCTATGTTCTTTCCAGTTTTTAGCTCCTCTCCTAATCTCTTCAACGGTGAGCTAGCAGAAATCCATTGTTGCAAATATTTTTATAGTCCAAATCGCCTTTAACCATTGAGGCTACTCTGTTAAATCGAGGACTGCTATCCGCAAGAACAACCTTTTTGAAAAGGATGATGAAGAATATTTGAACTGTTAGCTTGTCTGATTCATCACTGACTTTTTTGGCTTCAACTTCTAGCTTGTCCATCAGCCATTTCATTGTCAAATTCTCTTTCTTCGGCGAAGGAATGAAGACAAGGTCTTTGTGCAGTTCGTCCATTAAATGATGATCTTTTATCCTTGGTGGAGAATTTGTGTTTCCGTTTGGGAAGTCAAACAAGTCATGGATGGATTCAGTGGTAATCTGAATCTCCTTATCTTCCTCGAAACTTATGGTCATGTCGTCCGTGTCTAGTTTATCGTACAGGTACGACGAGAGTGGTCTGGAGATGCACGAGGATATTTTGCAGTGATCTATGTTGCCAAATCCTGCAACTCTAATTTTTTGCTTTATGACGATCTTCATCTAGTAATTTTCATGCTTGAAGGACTTGACTGAATGTTCCTCCTATCTTGATGCCACATCTGCCCGCTTTTGCTATTTCTTCATCTTCGGTGTAGTGTGTTGCTTCTGACTTCTTTGCACTTGTCTTTCTACTCTTAACTTGCTTGGCGCTTGTTTCCAGCTGATTTAAACAGGAAGGGGGTTCGTCAGAGGCAAACGCATTTTCAGTAGTAAAACAAGTATGCAGCCAAAGATGTGCAGGCGAAATGAGCTTTTACCTTATCGTCGTGCTTCCATTCATTATCTTCTTCATCACTCTGTAGCCGCTTCGTTTAATTGTCTTCTTCTTCAACTCTGGTTCTTCTTTTGCTGGTGGTAGAACAGAAATAGGAAGGGGATTTTCAATATGATGCTTTTGCCTTTTAGCTCTTGGGGTATCAGGAAGTTGTTCTTGGTTTTTCTGTTGCCTTTTAGCTCTTGGGGTATCAGGAAGTGGCTCTTGTGTCGTTGTTTCTGACTGCTTCATGATTTTGCTTTGTTTTTCTTTCGATGTCTTCCTCCTTCTGTAAGTTATTATTTGTGAAGTGTTTTTTTCGGGCTTGGTTCTGCACATGGTTCGACATCCTTATTCCGTTGCCTCGTTTTTTCAATTGGACGAGGAGATATGCTGGCTCTATCAGAACATTGTGTTTGATATTCTGACAACACTGCTTGAAGATCAAATTTGCCATTATCTGCTCAATTGTTAGCAAACAAAAAGGCATTCTGATAGAATTTTTTATATTCAAGCAAATGAAAAACAAAGCAGTTAAATATAGTAACGATCATTTTTTCAGCTTTTCATCCAAGCAGAGCTAGGCTCTTTGTACTATTATATCTAACGACTATAAAAATACACGAATCGAATTTATTTCAGAACATTAAAACATGATTTTCAAGACAACAGAGTTACTCCGAGGGTTAGAGTTTCTGTTCGCGAAAGGGGAGAAATTACTATGACTCAAGAAGGGGGATCTGAACACAAACTTTTTTACCCTCGATTGCTGGTCTGGTGGTTGTCAAATCCATCATGATAATTAGTTGTTCTTGGTTGTGATTTCCGCCCCCATATTTGAGTCATCCGATGCCATCGACTGGCGGCGGGAGGAATTTGGTGCCGTGGGGGCACCGTTTGAGGCCCGGCGAGTTGCTGAAGCGCGGTATCGGGCGTGCAACCGGCGAAATTGATTCCGAATTATAGTGGGGTGTGTTTTGGTTTTGAGAAGAGAGAAGAATCGAAGAAGAGAGCGTGCTCGACGTGAACTTGTTTGAGATTTTCCGTGCGGGTGAAGAAGAGATAATATTGAGCCTTTCATTAGTGGTAACATTTAGTACATACAGTGTATGTAGGTTCCTTTGATGCACGACATTGATACACTTTGGGGCACGACAGGTCGTACTTTCAAGCAATATATCAATTAGTACATTCTAGGCAATTATGAGAGGTTTTCACGGGAACGACTATGGGTTAGTACAAAGCACGACATCTAGGCACTCTAGGGGACGATAGGTGGTACTTTCAGGGCACGACTATCAGTTAGTGTAAGGCCCGATATGCGGTACTGTTCCAGATCTAGATGTTTCCATCCAGATCCGGGGGAGAAGCACATATCGGTCCCACCGCGACATATGACAATGTCATATGCCCCGGATTTCCAACATGATATCACAACATTACAGCTACAAGGATACAACATCTCATACAATCGGCATACAACTGCCTTAATACAATACAACAGCGGAAGATACATGTCCGAGTACAGACTACAATCAAATGCCTAGTGGCAAAGAGAAAATCATCGATCCCCATAACCACACGGGTCCAGGCCCTCCGCCGGGATCCGCCGAACTAGTCTTCGTCGAGTCTCCACGTGAAACGTCGATCACCATACCTGTTGTCGATCGAGAACCCTGAAAAGAGTTTGGCGGTAGTATCATGAGTACAGAAGTACTCAGCATCCAACTGTAGTGGTCAACTGACCCAGCAAGGACTTCTTCACTCGTTATTCTAGGAAAACTAGTAGTTCACGGTAAGGATGGGGTAAGTGGTGAGGTTGCTGCCGAGCTAGCATTTATGAAGTGGCTAACGATCTAGAGAGTAAGATAAGAAGCCAAGCATTCGATGAGGAATCGCCTCCAACAAGTTTGCTATTCACCTACTTACGCAAGCATAACACCTATCCTCTCCTTGTCCTCCTCTTCGCATCCCGACGAAGAAGAAGCAGTCAAGGCACACACACGTTGATCAAGTTATATTAAGATTATCTCAGTTGTTGTTATCTATGAACAAGGAGTAGGTCTCAAGTCGTCCATAATCGTGGACACGGCTTCTCGAAAAGATTTAACCCTGTAGGGGTCTACCAACTGCCCATTACAAGGCTCCGCACGCACGCCCATCTCTCTCAGTTGCTACCCATCACAGGCAACCATTTTATGATTTAGTTCCAAGAGATACGAAACGACAGTTCCCTCTAGCTAACAACGAACAAATCCGCGTGGCCCTCCGGTGGGTCGACATCCAACTCAAAAGCCGGTCGCGCTCTCGAATTGGCCTCTACCGTCTGGACGAGGTCGGGTTAGCTACCCAAACTATGTGGGCAGCCCCCTAGCTCCCTGGGGTGGACCAACAAGAGAAACCATGTCTCCGCTGGCCCAAGTTATTTTAAAGGATATCTGCTAGGAGCGACCCGACAGACATATATGCATGTTTTCAAATGGTAAATCAGCTTGGGCCACCACTAGAAATGTTTGAAGCTAGGTAGGTAAGAAAAGGGGACTCCATAAAATCTCACACGCGGTTAGGCACGCACAGTCTTAAAACCAATACCCGGAACTCGGATCCTAGGTGACTCGAATGGAACAAAGCGTCGGGGCGGGATAGCCTAGACCTTCCATCCTTCATCGAATATAGTCAACAATATAATAATCATATCATCAACAACAATATAATAATGTGATAGCCCAAACCAAGGAGTAACAGGGTAACATCGTAGCATCCTAAGCATGCATACTAAGCAGGGGCTGAGCAACGAGCAATAGTAACATAGCAGTACAAGGTTTGCTGGGAAGGGACATGGCTGTATCGGTTTAAAAGAGGCTGTAAACATGTGGTATGATCAAACATCGAACCTATCCTAGACTAGCATGTAAACCGCTGGTTGAAATAGAATGGATGAACTGAAGTACACACAAAACTAAACAATTTTCCTTTTGGGCGCAACGCGATCCGGGCTACGGTTTACTCGCAAATTACGTCGCAAAAACGAACACAACAACAATATAACATGACTTAGCAGAGAAAAAAAAATGACAGAAAAAAAACTAAAAATGGGCCTCACCCCTGATGGGCTCGGCCCAACCGCGGCTGGAGATGCCGGCTGGGCTCGGCTTGGACAGGTGGGCCGTGTGGGCGCTGGTGGGCCTCGGCTGGCCTGGGCCTTGGCCCACGTGGAGGAGGCGGTCGAGGGGATCCCGTCCCCGACGGGAGGGAGGCCGAAAACGACGGTGGAGCCCTCCCTCCGGCGAGAGGCGGCGGCCGCCGAGCGGCGCAGGCGTGGCGGATCGTCCCGGATCTTGCCGGATCCGGCCCGGCGGCGAGCGAGGGCAGCGCAAGGAGGCACTCCGAGCCGGCGGCGAGCTCGGTGGCCTTACATGGCACGCGGCGGCGGAAGCTTGACCACAGCGGCGACGGGATTCTGCGGAGGAGGAGTCAGAGGGTGAGAGGGAGAGGGAGGTCGCTGGCAGGAGGAGAGGCAGCGGGGTGGTCTGGCCTGTGGTGCGCGGCGACGACATCTCACCGGAGTTGGCGGCGGCGGCTCGGCCTCCACTGGCGGTTGGAGCGAGGTAGGAGGTGAGAGAAGGTGGAGAGGGGGGGGTGCAATCTGGGCCGTTGGATCGGCCGATCCGACGGTCCAGATCCCAGGGAGGCTAGATTTTGGGCAAAAATGGGCTAAACTGCGAAAATTGGGCTATTGTGAGGGGGGTGGCTGTAATTTTTAGGCTAGGGAAACCCTAGAAAGGGGTGGGAGAGTGGTGGTCTTTATATAGCCCAGGTGGCTGGCAGTTTGCAAAAACATCCTCGGTTTTTCTCTCTCGCTGGCGGTGTTTACTTTTCTGACCGTCGGGGGTCCGCAGGACCTCCAATTCGGGTAAAACTTTGAACTACGCGATCAGCACGTCGCGCTGGAACCATTCCGAGAACACTTTCCGGCGCGCTATAAAAATATCCCGTTTACTTATTAAACGGGTTTTTTGTTCTGTTGGCTACGACTGGTCTTCTGCGGGTTTTCGCCACGGTGATCGGGTGAAACCCGGTGTCACAAAGGTCGACTGTCAGGGTGGCAAAGGTCGGTCTCCGTCCGGTACGAGATAAGATGGAAAAAAATAATCGCTGATCGATAAATCGGGGATGCAAACACCGCAAACAAATCAGACAATCAAACAATTCACACCGAAAACAAAATTTTTATTTTTTGTGAAATCTGGGTTGTTACAATACAACACCACTAACAAGGGATCTCGTCCCGAGATCCAGGATGATCCGGGGGAGAGGGGAGAGAGAAAAGAGAGTCGACAATATTCAACACCACCAACAAGGGACTCTGCTCCGTGTCGAACAACGAACTTCGTCGAGAGATTTTTCGGCAGAGAGACGACATCGTCGGAAAAACGAAACCGTCAGTGTCAAGAGGGAGAACGACAATGAAAACTGGATCAAAGGACAGTGCTTTTCGACGCAAGTCGTGAAAACACTAGGCAAAACGATGGATGGGAATGGATGACCTAGATGATACCCAAAATCGGAGAAGCTAAAGGTACTACAGGAATTCCCACCTGAGCTCGGAATCGAGACAATACTTTCCAAGCAAAGAATTGTAACGATTTTGAAACTCCACTTACTCGAGATCCTAAAGTTTGAAAGGGGATAAGTCGAGAGTAAAACAATTACGACACTTGTCCTGACCAGAGTAAGGGTAAGGAGTAAAAAGATTCCTACTCCCCGATAACTAACTTAGCAACTACAAAATAATTTTTGTCTAGACTCAACTTCGACCAGAGAGGGGATCCTACGGTCGGTAAGGCTCTGATACCAAGTTGTAAGGCCCGATATGCAGTACTGTTCCAGATCTAGATGTTTCCATCTAGATCCGGGGACGAAGCACATATCGGTCCCACCGCGACATATAACAATGTCATATGCCCCGGATTTCCAACATGATATCACAACATTACAGCTACAAGGATACAACATCTCATACAATCGGCATACAACTGGCTTAATACAATACAACAGCGTAAGATACATGTATTAGTACAGACTACAATCAAATGCCTAGTGGAAAAGAGAAAATCATCGATCCCCATAACCACACGGGTCCAGGCCCTCCGCCGGGATCCGCCTAACTAGTCGTCGTCGTGTCTCCACGTGAAACGTCGATCACCATACCTGTTGTCGATCGAGAACCCTGAAAAGAGTTTGGGGGTAGTATCATGAGTATAGAAGTACCCAGCATCCAACTGTAGTGGTCAACTGACCCAACAAGGACTTCATCACTCGTCATTCTAGGACAACTAGTAGTTTACGGTAAGGATGGGGTAATTGGTGAGGTTGCTGCCGCACTAGCATTTATGAAGTGGCTAACGATCTAGAGAGTAAGATAAGAAGCCAAGCATTCGATGAGGAATCGCCTCCAACAAGTCTGATATTCACCTACTTACGCAAGCATAACACCTATCCTATCCTTGTCCTCCTCTTCGCATCCCGATGAAGAAGAAGCAGTTAAGGCACACACACGTTGATCAAGTTATATTAAGATTGTCTCAGTTTTTGTTATCTATGAACAAGGAGTAGGTCTCAAGTCGTCCATAACCGTGGACACGGCTTCTCGAAAAGATTTAACCCTGCACGGGTGTACCAACTGCCCATTACAAGGCTCCGCACGCACTCCCATCTCTCTCAGTTGCTACCCATCACAAGCAACCATCTTATGATTTAGTTCCAAGAAATCCAAAACGACAGGTCCCTCTAGCTAACAACGAACAAATCCGGGTGGTCCCCGGTGAGTCGACATCCAACTCAAAAGCCGGCCGCGCTCTCGAATTGGCCTCTATCGTCTGGACGAGGTCGGGTTAGCTACCCAAACTATGTGGGAAGCCCCCTAGCTCCCTGGGGTGGACCAACAAGAGAAACCATGTCTCCGCTGGCCCAAGTTATTTTAAAGGATATCTTCTAGGAGCGACCCGACAGACATGTATGCATGTTTTCAAATGGTAAATCAGCTTGGGCCACCACTTGAAATGTTTGAAGCTAGGTAGGTAAGAAAAGGGGACCCCATAAAATCCCACACGCGGTTAGGCACTCTCAGTCTTAAAACCAATACCCGGAACTCGGATCCTAGGTGACTCGAATGGAACAAAGCGTCGGGGCGGGATAGCCTAGACCTTCCATCCTTCGTCGAATATAGTCAACATTATAATAATCATATCATCAACAACAATATAATAATGTGATAGCCCAAACCAAGGAGTAACAGGGTAACATTGTATCATCCTAAGCATGCATACTAAGCAGGGGCTGAGCAAGGAGAAATAGTAACATAGAAGTACAAGGTTTGCTGGGAGGGGACATGGCTCTATCGGTTTAAAAGAGGCTGTAAACATGTGGTATGATCAAACATTGAACCTATCCTAGAATAGCATGCAAACTGCTGGTTGAAATAGAATGGATCATAAGTAATGTATAGTCCTTGCCTGTTGATAAGTCGGGTTCCGAAGGTGTAGTTGATCGCAAGCTCGCATCGTCTCCGAGAGTAACCGCGGCAGCACACAAGACGGTAAACACTGGAAATCAATCAACGAGTAAGCATCTATTACTACGAAGCAAACACGAGCAAGCATCAACAAGAAGGCAACACGAGACATCGCACCTACCGTCGAGAGCGGTTACTAACATGTTAAGTGGAGTACTCGTCACACACGACGATACCGCACATTTAGAAAGGTTCAAGTTGTTTAGCTACACAAGATGAGCAAAGGTTGTTAACATGGAATCTCACTCAAGCATTGCATAGCACACAAACATGGCAAGAGGTGAAGCACAAAGTAAACTATCTATGGTAGTCAATTAAAGTGGGGCACAACCTAAACATGGCATAACACTATGGGCCCCACGACGATTAAAGAATTATGTACTGTTCTGCCCTAAACCATATTTTAGGTTGGTTAACAACAGCAAACAATAGCATAAACACAAAGTACACGAAAAACTAATCAAGTTACATGTAAAGAACACCCCAAACGGAGTTACGGTTAATAAGATACAAGCAAAACAAGTTTGGAACACAATCTGCCAACATTGGGAAGCACACTTTAGAGCAATGCATAAACAGGATAATGAATGCAAATATGCTCACAAATGATATGCAACTAAATTAGACATGGCAGGGAAGGCATGGCGAAAGGAATCATGCAAAAAGGCATCATGGTTCACTAGTTATAAGCAACACAAAAAGCTATAAAACATTACTGGTCAAGGACTTAGTGAAAATCAGGAAAACATGGTAGAAATTATTATTTTCATGCTCTATGAAAAAGAGCAAAACTATATGAAAAAGTGCAACAACATGACATAACAACATATGAGCATGGAGTAGACATGATGATGATCAGGTACAAACAAGAATCAAGGTCATATGCATAACAGATCAAAAGATATTAAGCATGCAACATGGCATTGTAAAGTTACAGACTTAGTGAAAAACTGAGGTGGCTGTCAAAAACAGTGGCATAGCAACTGAGGAGCTAAACATAACTATGACCAGTAATGTAAACATGACAATGCAATACATATAATGGAAGTAGACATGATGCTTAACATGATGCAACAAGAATCAATGCAATATGCCTCATGGATGAGTCACAATCATCAAACAAACTTGCAATAAAATAATAGCAGCAGCACACTAGCAGAAAATAATAGCAGTTAACAGTCTGATGCCCACTTCAACAGTGATTAACAACATCAAGATGGCCTCAAATCAAAATGCTCACAAAATATGAACTGAAGTACACACAAAACTAAACAATTTTCCTTTTGGGCGCAACGCGATCCGGGCTACGGTTTACTCGCAAATTACGTCGCAAAAACGAATAAAACAGCAATATAGCATGACTTAGCAGAGAAAAAAATGACGGGGGAAAAAAATGGGCCTCACCCCTGATGGGCTCGGCCCAACTGCGGCTGGAGATGCCGGCTGGGCTCAGCTTGGACAGGTCGGCCATGTGGGCGCTGGTGGGCCTCGGCTGGCCTGGGCCTTGGCCCACGTGGAGGAGGCGGTCGAGGGGCTCCCGTCCCCGACGGGAGGGAGGCCGACAACAACGGCAGAGCCCGCCCTCCGACGAGACGCGGCGGCCGCCGAGCGGCGCAGGCGGCGGGAGCGTGGCGTATCCTCCCGGATATCGCCGGATCCGGGCCGGCGGCGAGCTCGGTGGGCTTCCATGGCACGCGGAGGCTTAACCACAGCGGCGGCGGGATCCTGCGGAGGAGGAGTCAGAGGGTGAGAGGGAGAGGGAGGTCGCGGGCAGGAGGAGAGGCAGCGGGGTCGTCTGGCCTGTGGCGCGCGGCGGCGGCATCTCACCGGAGTTGGCGGTGGCGGCTCGGCCTCCACGGGCGGTTGGAGCGAGGTAGGAGGTGAGAGAAGGTGGAGAGGTGGGTGCAATCTAGGCCGTTGGATCGCACGATCCGACGGTCCGGATCGTAGGGAGGCTAGATTTTGGGCAAAAATGGGCTAAACTGCGAAAATTGGGCTATTGTGAGGGGGGTGGCTGCAATTTTTAGGCTAGGGAAACCCTAGAAAGGGGTGGGAGAGTGGTGGTCTTTATATAGCCCAGGTGGCTGGCAGTTTGCAAAAACATCCCCGGTTTTTCTCTCGCGCGCGCGGTGTTCACGTTTCTGACCGCCGGGGGTCCGCAGGACCTCCGATTCGGGTAAAACTTCGAACTGTGCGATCAGCGCGTCGAGCCGACGGCGTTCACCTCACGCTGGAACCGTTCCGAGAACACTTTCCGGGGCGCTATAAAAATATCCCGTTTACTTATTAAACGGGGTTTTTGTTCCGTTGGCTACGGCTGGTCTTCTGCGGGTTTTCACGACGGTGATCGGGTGAAACCCGGTGTCACAAAGGTCGAGTGTCAGGGTGGCAAAGGTCGGTCTCCGTCCGGTACGAGATAAGAGGGGGAAAAATAATCGCCGATCGATAAATCGGGGATGCAAACACCGCAAAAAAATTAGTCAATCAAACAATTCACACCGAAAACAAAATTTTTAATTTTTGTGAAATCTGGGTTGTTACAGTTAGTAAGAAGCACGACATCCATGAACTTTGGGGACAACAGGGGGTACTTTCAGGGAGCGATATGGGTTAGTTTGAAGCACGACAGTAAGGCACTTTGGGGCATGACAGGTGGTACTTTCAAGGCACGACTATGGATTAGTATGAAGCACTAGATTTTGAAACTCTGCGGCACGACATGTGGTATTTTCAGGAAATTAGTGAACTCGGGGCACTAATGTGAGGTTTTCACGGGTTAATGACCATGCAAGGTCATAAATTTAATAAAGCACAGTCGTAAAGTTAATGCAAAGATTGTTGTCAATCGAGAACCATAAAAACCAAGCAAGTAGACTGATTTGTTTAATTGTTCAAGGCTCAAGGCTCTATACTGGAAGTAGAGACACAATGGCATTGGTACCATAAAAAGGTTAATGTTATTTCTTACACAACTTCTTACACAAAATATGATGCACGTCCATTAACATCTAACTGTACCACTGGCTTACACAAAAAGATGATACACGTCCATCAACATCTAACTGTACCACTGGTTACACAAAAGATGATTCACATCCATCAACATCTAACTGTAGCACTGTCTTTCAGCAATTGCAATCAAATGCTTCCCTAAAACTGAGACAGTCGTCCAAATGCATCTTTCTTAGAGCAAACAAAGTATGCTCACAAATTCTTCCAATTTCAAGCTTAGCACATTTAGAAGCCCTTTTATCCATCTCAAACTTGATTTCTTGCTTCGTGTAAAACTCAGGCTTGCATACTTTGCGGTAAGGGAACAACTTAAGCCTGATGCTTTGTAGCATCTTCGCATTTAGAACAAAGAATTTTACAAATTCAGTGTTATTCTTTGTGTCTTCATAGTTGTCGAACATTAATGTCTTTAAACAAATGTCATGCACTTTGAGAAACACCTTGTGCTTTTGACGCCAAGTATTTGTTGAAGTTAGCTCATTGCAATAATATCCCTGAATATTCACAAACATTGAAAATAGAGTTTGGCTAAAGGAGCAATGGTTAATTATCGTACGCTATCAACGTGCTTTAAATTTTTGTGAAACCATCAGCTTAACAAAAAAGTTCTCCAGAGATGGAAAGAGTTTCAACATGCAAACATCTAATTTGAACCCCCTCAACATTATGAACAAGGTCTTGACAGAATGAACCACCGAAGATAGGTTGTCTATGGACAAACGCTTCATTGACCAGTCAACAAAATATTATTTTGAAGTAATAGGTATTTGATATGAAACTTGTATGCAATAAAGAATGCAAGTGAAAGTATCATGGACAGAGACAGTACGTGAATTACTGTAGAACCAAACACGATCTTATCCTGATGGTCTTCACGAAATTGCCCCAATGTCTTTAGTTTAGGTGCAGAAATGATAGTTATTTGCATTATCTCTCCAAAAGGATCATGGAACAAGTTTTCAAGAGAAGGCGCGTCCTCGATGATGAGGTGCCCTTGTTGGAGTGGATGCCAATGGTTGTAAGGTTATGTGAATTTATTCGTACACAGAGGAATTCCATGTCTTGAAAAAGCATCAAGCATTCTAGGCCAGGACAACTAGAATGGATAAGGCTAACAGTGAGACTTCTGACATTTGTACTTTCACAAGCGAAAGTCTCTTAACCAATGGTAGTTCAAGCTTCTCCACAAGATTGTCTGGTAGTTGGCACACGGCAAAGCAGGCAGTGTGGGGAGAGGACAATCGCAAGATGGACAGCAGTGGCGAGGGTGTAAATGAAGGGCATGTGTGTAGTTTACTATGCTAGTAGAAATCAAGAACATGTATGTTGTCCAGTTTTTTCGACTAAAACCAGGCGTCGACGATCCCGGGTCTGCACTTGAGGTAGCACGCTGGGATGTGCATGCACTTAACTGGACCATCATGGCCGAAGATGATGGCTTTCGGAAGGATGGAATCATTACGTTTGGAAACTCGAATTACAGGAATCTCACGGCAGTCAAGATTGAGAGGTGATGCACGCCATAGAGGGCTCCACTGAGATGCGAGATTGTGGGAAGACGGGAGATGATCTCACCAAGTTTGGCTTCTGGGAGGTTGCTGGTGCGGTCGGCTTGAGATCCAGGCTTGCCGTTTCTCTCCGAGTTCCCTTGCTCCGGATCTAGATCTATAAATATTGGCTCTCGGTTTGAAGATCTGTCAAAGTGACTAGGTTTGAAGATCAAACAAGGTTAATTGGAAGAAAGAATGAGTTATGCAATTATAGAAGAGGCATCATGGTGACACCGCCGATGACGCAACCCTCATCTTCTTCTTGGTGGTTCGCACCGCCTCTGCGTTGAATCTGTCCGGAAGGGGGTGGTTCTGGGAAGAGGACTAGAGTTTTAGATCGCACAAGGTCGAGTGGGGTAGCGAGTGCTGGTCAAAAATGAGGTTGTCACATGTCTGAGGCTCTCCACGTGACGTACTAAGTGGACAACGCGAGAGACACGATCGTGCATCTCGCTGAGGCACGAATATGATTTCGTGCGAGGTACGACCATGCCTCCACGTGATGGACTAAGTGGACAACTCGAGAGACACGATCATGCATCTCGATGAGGCACGAATATCCTTTCGCGCGAGGCACGACCCCGTGCCTCTAAAAAGAGAGGCACGACCATGCCTCCACGTGATGGACTAAGTGGACAAGTTTCTAGAATCGCGTCTGGCTCCCTTCTAGAGGCGCGTCAAGATTTGAATGAGAAGCAACAACAGTTTCTGACACGTATTAAACTAATTTTTGTGACAAGAATTAAACAAGCTGACACAATACAAAATTAAAATTGGTTCTGACATTAAAAAACTCTCATGATAAAAAAGTTATAACACATTCTGAATGTAGTACTCATTAAGCTGAAATGCCTATACAACATATACTTGAACTAGCAAAAGAGCAAAATCCTAGATAAGCTATAAAATCTGTGCTTGAAGAATCATAATCACAGAGATGTGGCAACCACAACAGAACCTCCAGCACCAGCATCATCAGAAGAGTTGTCACCACCATCATCGTCGTCCCTTTCATCACTTGCGTACCGAGGAGTAAATGACCTGACTTGCAGATAAGAATTCCAATAAGGAGTATATGGATCCAATCTTGAGACCCTATAGACATTCATCAAAACTTGAGGGCCGCAGGCAATGCGGTAACCAGCAACATGCAGAACATCAAAGGGAATGTGTTCGTTTAGGTGACAGCCATGTATACTATGTTCATGTGTTCGTTTAGGTGAATGGATACCACTCCATATATAAAAGATACAATACAAATAAATGAACATAGGAGAAAAACAGAGGCAAACACCAATTAACATAGGATTAGCTTGATTCATCATAGGCTGATAAATGCATCAAGAAGAACAGGTGATGCCTTCAGATAGAAATAAAGTAAACAAGGTCAAGCGGCTGAACAGTCTGGTGCTACACTGCTTCTTGATACACTTGTAAGAACAAAATACAGATGACAGACAAATGCAAGATAAAACGACAGAAGATACATGAGAAAGACATCAGGGATGAAGGATGCTCAGTCCTCACGAAGCTTGCTGAGGCGCAATGAACGACGAACTCCTCCCTCCAGGATCTGCTTCAAGGATCCATTTCTCTTTTTTTCATTGGACTTTACGCCCGTGTTCTCATGCGTAGCTGACGCATAGATCTCCTGCTCAAATGGATCAGCTGGGATGCGTAGCACCGGCAGAGCGATCATCGGCTCTGCGAGGTAGTCCCGACGCATTTTCTCCTGCGGCTAGTACATGACCCAGAGCGCCCGTTGCACAGGATCGGGCGATTGCGTAGCCTCGCGAAACGCCCAGATAAGAAAATTTGTAGGCGGTCCTGGATGATTGGGCATGCGTGCCCTTTCTTCCGGTGTGGCAACCGCCCAAATCGAGCGCGCGTGGTTCACAAGCATAGGTATGCTGCTGAACCACGAGGTAACCTCCATCACCTCTGCAAGCTTCTTCTCATCTCTGGCGTAGATCTTCTCCAGGCCGGCCTTCCAGCCCAGCCCAAACGCCATTGTCGTAGAAGAAGGGGAAAAGAATGGAGAGAAGCGCAATGGTCGTGGTGGATGAAGAAATGTGGAGAAGGAAAGGAAATAATGGTAGCG
The DNA here is from genome assembly GCA_950022295.1 of Bromus sterilis. Taxonomy (NCBI): domain Eukaryota; kingdom Viridiplantae; phylum Streptophyta; class Magnoliopsida; order Poales; family Poaceae; genus Bromus; species Bromus sterilis. Next base: position 172,140,215 of record OX465600.1, on the reverse strand, counting down.
AAGGAAAGGAAGTAGTGGTGAATGTATTTATTAAATGAGGTTGTCAGAATTCGAGGAGCCGCCTAGAAGCGGAATGGTCGCATGGTGCCTTTTGAAAACCTTTAACATGAAACAGAGGCATGAAGAGGAATGGTCGCGTGATGCGTTTGACAACCATTAACATGAATTAGCGGCACGATTCAGCACGATAAAGAGGCACGTGACAACATGAATCAGAAGCATGACCTAACATTATTCAGGGGCACGACCCGACACGAGTTTTACTTATCTGAAAAATCTGACCGACTATTTCTTCTTTCCTTTTGTCTCAGTTGTTTCACATAATAAAGTACTAGATAGGACGCATGTATACTAATGAACAAGAGGCACGACCCGACATGAATCAGAGGCACGATCCGACATGATTCAGAGGCACGTCCCGACATGAAACAGAGGCACGACACGACATTAATCAGAGGCACGAGTTTTACTTATCTGAAAAATCTGAAGGACTATTTCTTCTTTCCTTTTGTCTCACTAATAAATCAAAAGCATGTTTTTATAGAATTCAGAGGCACGGCGAAATAACATTACGAGGCACAACTAGCCACTAAGACGAGGCACGAGCTGAGACAACTAAAAGGCACGACGACAAAAAAATCGGAGAGCGCGCATTCACTGATATATCATCACATGTTGTCTTTAAATTTAGCCGATCTCCCCAATTTATCATGTATGGATAACTATAACATTTTGACTCACAATCCTTATCAAATTACACAACCCCCACTCTATCATTATTACATTTATCATGTACGATCACCAACAAGTGCCCTCACTCACGCATCAAACAAATATCCTGACATCAAAGGAATTACACTAAAGATAACTGCTAATAATCCACCACGATCTTTGAATGTAACTAGAAGAATAGCCCGCGCGTTGCAACAAAAATTTCTATAAGAACTCAATAATGTAAATCGATGAAAAAAATAGCACCATATCTCTTCTCTAATAGCACGCTATAGCATATGGGGAGAGCCAACGCTAAATTTTGTTGATTTTGCTCGTTGTGACGCTAGTTACTAAATAGAACGCTATACCGCACTAAAATGGGATAGCATCTAGCACGCTATATCGTGCTAATCCTACACCTGACCCAACACCCAGTCTTCACCTATCCACTTCTCCATTCTTCATCTTACCATGTGCTCCTATGCGGTAGTGCTTGCTGCTTCCTCCAACTTGACTGGTATGCCCCCATTCCTTGTCGAGTTTCCCTTGTTTGTGGTGGCATGATGTCACAATTAGTTTCCCTTGTTACTAAATAATCGTGCCACCGTCAGGTGAGGCATCTGGCAAGTTCATTGTGTCTGCATATCTGTGATTTGTGTGTGTTCAATTAGGATGTTAGCTAGATGTTAGTGTGTTTGGTTCGGTTGTGATGCAAACTTGCAGGCTATCTATGGTAACTTCTAGTATCTGATTGATCATCACTTTATTAACTACGTAACTATCCGGAGTACTGACATGATCGTTAGGAAGAGATTTATACTTATGAATGGAGATTCGATGACACCTGATTCTGAATAAGTTATTTTTGTTCTCTTATTGCTCCATGGATTGTTGATGTTATTCTTTCTTAAAACTGTTTAGTCCTTTTTTATGAAACTATATCCCTTATTCTAATTTAAATCCTTCATTTTTTATCTATTTATGGCATTATATTTCCAAACACTATTTTAAATGTAGCATGCTATAACTTTTATAACATCTGAAAGAGGCCGCCACTATTTCCTTTAGTACGCTATTTTTTCATTGATGTAAATTCAAATGATATAAGATCCATGTAAATGAAAGTGGATGACATGGACAAAGGATTGGCTACAATAGTGGGTGATGTGGATAGCTTGCATGTTGAGATAGATACCATAAATGCATGCATGTTGGTGGGATTTTGTTAGTGGATGACATGGAAAAATGATTGGATAAAAAAGTGTGTGATGTGGATAGCTTGCATGTTGAGATAGACATCATAAATGCATCTTAGTGGGGTTTTGCTATATAAGAGATATAGATAAGAACCATGTTAGATTCTCCAAAAGATGTAGCTTGAAGAAATCTGCTGAAATCTTCCTTCTTGACCTCAATTTCTCCGTCCAAACAAATTTTGTAGGATGCCGGGATGTTCACTTATTCATCTATTCCATAATATTCCATATTAGCTTTAAGGGTTGCACAACCATGACGAGGAATATGAACAAATTCCATCAAACTTGATGCCACAATTGATGGAATTTTCTGGCAAGAAAGAAAAAAACTAAAAGTAAGGTAAAAACATAAAACAAAAATGAAATTTACTTATCAGCAACATAAAGATAACAACAAACTGACCAACACATGATTCGCAACATCGAGGCCACTGAATCTGTGTATAAAAGGTCGGCACGGTATGAAGCTGACACTGAAGAGTTCATGTATTAGGGAACGAAATTGCCGATGGTTAAGGTAGACTCCGTGAGTGTAAACGCAACCATCAAGAAGCTCCATTTGGGACGTATCAAGATCCCTATTCTTAGCGGCTAAAAAAACACATTAGTCAGACTGGCTATAAATTTGAAAAAAAAGAAAGGAGTTTTTTATTAAACTTACCAATCCAAGGTAAAGGAAGTAACAATTCTTCACCCTGATAAATATCAACACATAGTGCCATGCCGTAAAACTGAAGATTGACCACAACTCTGTCGCCCGCATAAAGTCCATATTCATAAACTAATTCTTCCCAACCAGGACCATAGATTTCACTTCTCAAATGACCATGTCTGAATTCTACCTCATAAGAATTTTCCTGATCAGTGTGTAATGCAAGAACCTCTGTTGGAAGCCCCGTCTCAACACACTTTTATGTACCAAGCAAGATACTTAGTCATATTACAAGGAACAACCTGAAAAATAAAACAAATATTATCCACATTAGAAAGATTAAATTTGTTGTAAATATCATCCAACCAATATTTCCACCGTACTGTTCTAATATGAGCTAAAAATTTGAGGAAAATACCCCACGACTAGAATAGCGGTCATCCAACAACATAGTGAATTGATGACGCGAATCTTCACCAGAAGCACAAACACTGCGCGGACCACCACAATAATAACAAGGAGAATCGTCAAACAGAACTGCAAAAATTTCAAAGATCACATCATGACACCATTAAAAGTTTCTGTTTAACATAGTTGAAAGTTGACATTTGATATTTTTGTATTCCCCTCACATAAATCTCCATATCCCGAAAAATAATTGGAAACTAAAAGAAAACCCAGAAGTAGCAACAAATTAACCAAGGAATTCGACGGACAAACTAACTACTGTAATAATAAAAAGACTTATCACGAGAATCTTCACCAGCAGCACACACACTGCGCGGACCACCGCAGTAAATACAAGAAGAATCCTCAGTCATATCTGTAAAAAATTCAAAGATCATATTATGACACCTCTTACTAGTACTGAACAAAATTAAGATTGGTGCAAACAAGGCAAGACATGTTGGGCTACATCATATAACGACACAAAGTAATAGTCCGTTAGATCTTAATCCAACGTGTTAGTAGGTCAACTTCCTCCTCTAACTATCTTAGCTTAATCAAATCTACAAGGATCCTCGTCGACACCCTCACAGACTGATGGTGAAGAATGTTTGGTGCCTTACCATAAACCCAATAAGCACTCTTAGATTGTCTAAACGTGTCTTACCATAAACGTCTAAATGCGGAAAGCCACTAAGCGCTCGTTCTTAGATCCGGTTAGATCTATATCGTTACTTTGGTTTTCGCACCATAAGCATCTTTTGGACTCGAGGATCGACTCGAATTTGACACAGCGCGCACCGTAATTTTTAGGAAGAGGATGCTTAGCATAACATCGAAAAATCAATTGGGTGTCGGAGATAAAACAGACGAACCCTGCATCGATTGAGATGGAAGAGGGAGCGCAAGAGGAGTAAGAGAGCCGACAAGGAACCCCGGTGTGAATAATGTCAGCCAGAACACATGGGGATTGAGATTGAGATGAAAGACGCAGATCAAGAGACCATTATAACTGACAAGTGGGTCCTACACAAGAGATTGAGATTGAGATGAGATTAGAGGCACGCCTGCACAAGAATAAAAGGCACCAACGGTACGTGTAACAACCCATCAGTGAAAGTAATAAACATGTTGTTATTTTACTTTCTCCAATGGCTTTGAAACTTGTTATGTTGCAAGATGATGTAATTCCATGTGGTGATCTTGATTGCCATCTATGTTTGGGCTCATTTCATTTTGTTTTCAAATGGTCCAAGATGCTTAAAGAGAGGTATTGGAGGATTTTTTCCAAGTTGCATGTTAACTCCCCTTAGCCTCAAAGTTGTCATAGCCCAATCCTTCCCCTTTCCAAGCTTTTCAAGAAACCTTGCACCCATTTTAGCTTCCCCAAAAATGCGGGTTCTTATTCAAAGTGAATTTGAATTCAAAATGGGCTCCACATTTTTGTTGCTCAAGAATTGGCAAAACCAATTTTAGAAAATGGGAAATATTGCAAGGATTCCAAAACATATTTTTATGTTTTTTTTCCTCCTTGTTTTCTTCTCCGGCAAAATAATTAAGACAACCAGTATTTCTTTTATTGGAAAAAATGCTAGGTTTTTTTTTCTGGAGAGAAGAGTTGAAATCAGGCGCACTCGGGTGGCCTGCTAGCCCACTCCGCGGCCTGGCCCGCCGAATCGGTACGGACCCCCTCCGCAGCCGTTGGATTTGATCCACGGCTGGGATATAACGGGGTTGACGGCCACCTGCTCCGTCTCGGCGCCGTCCACGCCGACACAGAGACAGAACGGCCGGCGCCGTCCCCCTCGCCGTCTTCGGCCGCCCCATCGACGTTGGATCCCCCCTATAAGAGGCCCGCTCCCCTAGGGTTCACTTCCTCCTCCCAATTCCTCTCACCGCCGTTGCCACGCTGGCGTCGCCTCTCCCCTGTTCGGCCATGAACTCCGGTGAGGAGCCGTCAAATTCGTCGCCGCCTCACCTCGGCTTCGAGAGAGCGCTTAGGCCCGTATTCCCCGTGCCATATCTCATCGTTTCCGCCCCTCAGGTCCGGGCTAGGAGGTGCAGGTCGCCCCCGAGTCGCCGACGTCCGCCGCGACCTTCTTCTTCCCCGACGCCGACTACTTCCTCCTCTTCTTCCTCTGCGTGCACGCGAGTGTAAAGGCTACAACACTGACAATACACACAGGGCAGAGGGAGTAGTACTCTTCGAGCATCGGGATCAGGTTGTGTTCGTATTTGAAAGATGGGCAATGGGCCGTGTTGTGTTTGCGATAGAGGCCGTGGGCCAGGTGTGGGCGTATGAGCTGGAGACAGCGTGTGAGTAGGCGTCGTTATAAGCCTGTGTGTGGTGGCGTGGAAGGTAAGCTGAATTTGAAATCAATTATCTCTGCTCTCTCTTTCTCCTTCGCTTGCCGTGTTCCTCTAGCCACCTACTCTATCGGCTTCCTCCTTCCTTTCCCCCAAATTCCGGCGACTCGATCCCGTCCATCCCAAGGACGTGACAATCTGGTATCAGAGCTTTCGATCCGTGGGCGCTTCCGCATCCTCTAGGTCGTACCCGGCAAATCCGAGGCGAGGGGAATCAATCGCCTTCGGGCTTGATTGGTGTAAGTCCTGACCTGAGGTGGGTTGACTCAGAGGGGGGCGCGACGGCTCCGTTCAGGCCAAGCGCGCAGACGCGCCACATCGCCGACGGGATGGAAGCGTTTCAGGAGCGGATGTTGTTGGAGTTTGCTGAGCTCCGCCGTATGTGCTTGCTATTCTTCGACAACACAAATTTTTTGTGAAAGCCAACAAATGTTCTTTTGCTCAGCAACAGTTGGAATATTTGGGGCATATCATTTCTGATAAAGGGGTGTCTACGGATCCAAGCAAGACTGAAGCTATGATGCAGTGGCCGGTTCCAGTTAATGTCACAGAATTAAGTTTTTTTTGGGATTGACTGGTTATTATCGCAAATTTGTGCGGAATTATGGATTGATTGCAAAACCTCTTACTCAGTTGCTCAAGAAGAGATCTTTCCAGTGGTCACCTGATGCTCAGGTGGCTTTTGAATCTCTCAAGCAAGCTATGGTTACTACCCCGGTGCTGGGACTATTAGATTTTGAGCAACCTTTCAGTGTGGAGACAGATGCCTGTAACACTGGTATTGGTGCAGTTCTTACTCAGCACAATCACCCGATTGCATTTTACAGTAAAGCTTTAGGGGTCAACAATCAGAAACTGTCTATTTATGAGAAGGAGTTTCTGGCAATCATGATGGCGGTGGACAGATGGCGAGCTTATCTTTCTAGAGGACCTTTTATTATCAAGACAGATCATCAGAGTTTGTGTCACTTAGGCGACCAACACTTGACATCTGATTTGCAGAGAAAGGCGATGACTAAGTTAGTGGGCTTGGACTTTAAATTTCAATACAAGAAAGGAGTAGAAAATACAGTAGCTGATGCTCTATCTCGAGTGAGTCATGGGTTCAACATTCAAGCAGTCTCTACCAGTAAACCCATTTGGATCCAGGAAGTGTTGAATTCCTATATAGTTGATCCTCATGCTCAGGAAGTGTTGCAGAAATTAGCCCTTGATCCTTTGAGCTGTCCGGGATTTTAGTTGGTCGATGGACTGCTCAAACACAATGACAAGACTTGGATTGGTGCCAATTCGGGTTTACAGACTAAACTGATTCAGGCATTTCATGCTTCTCCAGTGGGAGGACATTCGGGTATGTTGGCTACACTGTTTCAGGTCAAGAAATTGTTCAACTGGCCAGACATGAAAGTGGATGTCCAAAACTTCATCAAGCAATGTGCCATTTGTCAGCAAGCAAAACATGAGTTATGTAAATCACCCGGGTTGTTATAGCCCCTTCCCATTCCTGACGGGCCTTGGTTGTCGATCAGCATGGACTTCATTGAGGGACTGCCCAAATCAGAAGGCTATAATGCTATTCTGGTGGTTGTGGATCGCCTCACCAAGTACAGTCATTTTATTCCGTTGAAACACCCGTTCACCGCTTCTTCAGTTGTTAAGAAATTTCTGCAGACAGTGGTACGACTGCATGGTTTACCTCTGACCATTGTGTCGGACAGGGATAAAATTTTCACCAGCGCGTTCTGGCGCATATTGTTCCGTATCTGGGGCACGGAATTGCAGATGAGCACTGCCTATCATCCTCAAAAGGACGGCCAAACAGAACGGGTTAATCAGTGTCTTGAGATGTATCTCCGATGCGCTGTTCATGCTGCTCTAGCCAAATGGGCTTCCTGGATACCTCAAGCGGAATTCTGGTACAATTCTAATTATCATTCTTCTTTGGGCTGCTCTCCATATAAAGCTCTCTATGGGCATGAGCCGAATATGGGTCAGCTGGCATCTCCGACATCGTCCCAAAATGCTGATGTGCATAGTTGGTTAGCGGCCCATGCTACTCATCTTTCGCTCCTCAAGGATCACCCGGCTCGTGCTCAGACCAAGTACAAACATTATGCTGACAAGAAACGCTCACCTCGTGAGTTTTCTGTAGGAGATAAAGTGTATCTCCGGTTACAGCCTTATGCCCAATCGTCAGTCGTGAACAGACATTGTCCCAAACTAGCTCTGAAGTTCTTTGGGCCATTTGAGGTTCTAGCCAAGATCGGAACTGCGGCGTACCGATTGGACCTGCCCCAAGGGGGTCTGATACATCCAGTATTCCACGTTTCCCAGCTTAAAGAACATGTGCCTGATCATACACCTGTGTTCGTTAATTTGCCTCAGCCAGTGGATTTGTCTGCTCCCGAGGTGCAACCTGAAGAAATCCTGGACCGCCGGTTGGTGAAGAAAGGGAATGCAGATCATTTACAAGTGTTGATCAAGTGGACTACCATTCCAGCGATGTTTTGCGACTTGGGAGGATTACGAAGTGCTCAAGGCCAGGTTTCCAGCATCACCAGTGTGGGGACCACCTGGTTCTCAAGGGGAGGGAACTGTAAGGGCTACAACACTAACAATACGCACAGGGCAAAGGGAGTAGTGCTCTTCGAGCATCGGGATCGGGTTGTGTTCGTATTTGAAAGATGGGCCATGGGCCGTGTTGTGTTTTCGATAGAGGCCGTGGGCCAGGTGTGGGCGTATGAGCTGGTGACAGCGTGTGAGTAGGCGTCGTTATAAGCCTGTGTGTGGTGGCGTGGAAGGTAAGCTGAATTTGAAATCAATTATATCTACTCTCTCTTTCTCCTTCGCTTGCCGTGTTCCTCTAGCCATCTACTCTATCGTCTTCCTCCTTCCTTTCCCCCAAATTCCGGCGACTCGATCCCGTCCATCCCAAGGACGTGACAGCGAGCTCGTCGCCGACCCGCCCTAGGTGAGCTGCGCCTCCCCATCCTTCCGTCTCTCGTCAGACAATAGGAGTTCCGCGCAGTAGCCTTAGGCGCCGCCGCGCTTTACAGCACCGCCGCGTAGTGCTTCGTTGCCGTGCCGTGACCGGTCCGTGCGCGCGCGTATCATAGGCGTGTCCGGAGCGCACATATGGCCTCCAAGGTGCTCGCTTGGAGCACGCGAGCCCTCGATGAGCTGCTGTCGTTCCCTGTTGTCTGTAGACGCAAATGCAGCGCGCCGCCGCGAGTTTCACTGGCGAAAGAGTCCACCTTGGGCAGCTCCAGGACCGGGTCCAGGCATCCACTTGATCGTGGGTGACCCTTCTATGCGCTGCAGTTCGCCGTTGTGTCGTCGGCGCCCTGTATGCGAGGCCACGACCACCGGCGTTTTCCCCTGTTGCCGGCGACGCGTTCTTCAGTTTCAACAGGGCGGAGTGCGGGTTCCAGCCGTGAGTTTTCCGGCGAGGTTCAAGTCGCCGTCTTTGAGGCGCCGGTGCAAGCATGAGCTAAAATGGGATCCTGGATGTCCCCTCTTCGCGTTGTGCCTCGCCTTTGAGTCGCTGGTGGCTCGTCGTCGAGGCCACGGTCGCCGGAAGTGGCCTATCGCAGCCTGTGTCGAGGTTTCAGTTTCGTCAGAGACTGGAGACTGTCGAAATTCAGTTAACGCTGTGGGTTTTATAGCTATGGTTTTCCTCCTGTTGTTTGACGAGTAACTAGCAGTAGCGCATTGGCAATGGCACTCATCATTGTGCAGCGTGGTTGCGGCTTCGAATCCTGCTTGGGACTTTTCCCCCAACCTATTTTTTAGGTTTTGCTTTTTTGTTTATTTTGGGTTTTCAAAATCTGAGAACTTGTATTATTTGAGTGCTGGTTCAAATGCCAACATGTGATACATGTTTTTGGGGCAGAAAAACATGAGGATTAAGGTGTTGTTGTCCATTTTGTGTTTTGGGCAAATGAAAAATGGAAAGTGTTGAGTTTTCCATGTGCCACCATTGTCCCTTTCATATATTTTGTTCTCCAATCTTTAGCTCGTGTTCAAATACTTTCCATCTTGTTGATCACGTCCTAGCAGAATTTCCCCTATCATGTTGTCACATGATATGTCCTTTCTCATGTGTTCAGCCATGTCTCTTTCTTCACACCTTTTGCATTGTTGAATCTTTCCCAGTGTCAACCCTAGTCGATACTTTTCGTCTCCGGAATCGCGCTAGCTTGTTTTAACGTTGCATTGTATCTTTTGATCATCATGTTATGCCATGTCATGCATCCCATGTTACTTGCACCTAAATTTAAGGTCTCGACCAAGACCCCAAAAACTTAACTTAATGCATATGGATCATCGTTGACGTGTCGTCACAATCTCCATTTAAAACTTGACTAGCTAGGGTCACCAGCATGATCTTTAAACTTGAACATCTTGTATGCCCGTGCATCCTCGTTATCCCGATGCTTATTTGAGGTGTTTCTTTTGCCGGTACCGTACGTTAGAGCCTGAGTCTGCCGAGGAGACTTACGTGGAGTTGTCCGACACCGAGCCCGAGGACCCTGCTACGTCTGCTCCGTCGACTACCTACCCAGGCAAGGGGGTTTATATATCATTACTTATAGCTTTCAGCTCGCTTGCCTAGCTGTACTTAGAATGGTTGGTTGATCCTACCACCATATAATTGTGCCTTTCAAACAAACCCAAACAGCCATGATCCCCACTTCCTAGCAAACCTTGTTTGGCCATGTACCTTGCTTGCTTAACCATTGCTTAGTATGTGTAGGCCCTTTACCTGCTGCTTATACCCATTGCTGCTTGGTGGAATATCATGCTAGTATCAGAAATTGGTTGATAATTATTAATATGATGTTAACTTATATTTTGACGAAGGATGAAAGACCTGGCTATTCCCGCAAGGTGTTTTGTTTCATCCGAGTCACTTAGGATCCGAGTTCCGGGTATTGGTTCTTTGGTTGAGCGTGCCTAATCATGTGTGGGATTCTATGGGGTCCCCTTGTCTTACCTACCTAGCTCCAAACAGTTCTAGTGGTGGTCCGAGCTGATTTACCATTTGAAACTCGTGTGTGTGTCTGGTTAGCGCTCCAGTAGATTTTAAACAACTTGGGCCAGCGAGGACAGAGTTCCCTTGTTTGTCCACATTGGTGAGCTAGGGAAGCCCCTGAATTCAGGTGAGACTAACCCCGACCTTAGCCATACGGTAGAGACCGATTCGAGAGCGCGACCGGCTCTTGAGTTGGATGTCGACTCACCGGGGGGCCACCCGGAATTGTGCGTTGTTAGTTAGAGGGACTCTAACATTCCGGAGTTTCAGGCGCCTTCACCCGCCAAGTGGAAAACGAGCGTACATGCGAAGCCTATAATGGGCAGTTGGTACACCCCTGCAGGGTTAAATCTTTTTGAAAAGCCGTGTCCGCGGTTATGGACGACTCAGAGCCTACGTCTTGTTCATAGAATGACATCAACTTAATCATGCTTTAAAATTGCCAATGTGTGAGTTGCCTTGATTGTTCTTCTTCGTCCAGAGCGACAAAGAGGGGACAACGTAGTGTTATGTTTGACATAAGTAGGTGAATAGAGCCTTATGATGCGATCATCAACGGATTCTTGGATCTTTCCTTAATCTAAAATAGATCGTTAGCCACTCATATATGCTAGTGCGGCTGCAACCTCAACCACTATCCTTTCCTTATCGTGAGAAGTTAGTTATATTGTATTGATATATACTCACCCCTTGCATTTTTCTTTCACGTTATGTACAAACTATTGGGTCTTTAGACTACTACTTCAACTCGAGCAACGACAAGTACTTTGTGGAGGTTCCGCCGGAGGAGGAGGACGACGACTTCACACAGTAGACCTACAGTTGGGTTTTGACGATCCGCGGGTGTACAACATGATAGACGCGAAGGTGTCCCGATGTTTCGATGAGATGGTGGAGATCGATTATGGTAGAGACGACTTTCACGATCCGACTATGAACGTGCGAAGACGTTGCGCCTTAGCGATCGCTAAACCAACTCCGAGAGGTTATTGATCCCGCTGATGCACGATCAACCTGACCACGAAGGTCTAATTTCTGCAAGCAATCGAAGAACAAGCAAGAACTAAGAATTGCAATCTGGATATTGCGAATATAAGATGAATGATTACGAAAGTTGGGGTTCCAATGCGGTCTTGCCCTGGTCGGATGACACAAACGAAGAGCTCGAAGTTGCGGCTATGGCTAACTTAAATCTAATTAAAACCCAAGTCTAAACGACGCCCTAAGGGCTGTATATATGGGGGAACAGAGGGGAATTTCGTGGCCCCTTGGAGGAGGGGTCCGAAAACAACCCTAACTCGGTTTCCCCACACATACAGACTCTAAAAAATAGCCTATTAAGTGTATTTTGAAATTACATGGGCCTGGCCCAATAATAAGGTGACGCAACACCTATAATAACCCTTGGACGAAAATATTAATGTGGCATCTTGTGTCTCTCGTCCAAGTCTTCATGCACGCCTTCTGGTGGCCTCAAAGTGCGAAAATCACCACTGGAAGCTCCATTGTCCTTTCCCGCGCGCGCACCTCCTTCTCCATGCTTGATCCCGCTCCAATGACCATCCTTCTTATCCATGCTAGGTCCTTCATTCATAAGACAAACAAAAGTATCTAATTTAGGCAGCATCATATGTTCCTGAACATTAGAAGGATTCGCAAGAAACGAAAGTACCTGATAATTTAGTTGACGTGCGCGTGCTCTAGTAACTGGTCCAGTATGTGTAGTTGGTGAAGATGTGGGTGTAACATTAGTAGAGATGTCCTCATCATCCTCCCCTTCTTGAATTGAAGTCGTCCTCGACGGAAGCTCATCATCTTCTCCCAAATAAGGTTTCAAATCTGCAATGTTAAATGTGGGACTAACCCCAAAATCTGCAGGTAGCTCAAGTTTATATGCATTATCATTAATTTTCTGTAAAACCTTAAAGGGACCATCAGCTCGTGGCATTAACTTAGACTTGCGCAAATCAGGAAACCTATCTTTACGTAGATGTAACCAAACAAGATCTCCTGGTTCAAACACAACATGCTTTCTACCCTTATCACCAGCAAGCTTGTATCTAGCATTCATTTTCTCAATGTTTTCTTTAGTTAACTCATGCATTTTTAATATCAATTCAGCACGTTGCTTAGCATCAAAATTAACCTTCTCCGAATATGGAAGAGGCAGCAAATCAATAGGTGCACGAGGTAGAAAACCATAAACAATCTCAAAAGGGCACATTTTAGTGGTAGAATGAAATGAACGATTATAAGCAAATTCAATATGAGGTAAACATTCTTCCCACATTTTCAAGTTACTCTTTAAAACAGACCGAAGCATAGTAGACAAAGTCCTATTGACTACTTCAGTTTGTCCATCAGTTTGGGGATGACATGTAGTACTAAAAAGTAGTTTAGTCCCCAACTTAGCCCATAAGCATCTCCAAAAATGGCTAAGAAACTTAGTATCACGGTCTGAGACAATAGTATTGGGCACACCATGTAAGCGAATAATCTCACGAAAGAATAAATCAGCAACATTAGCAGCATCATCGCTTTTATGACATGGTATAAAATGTGCCATCTTAGAAAATCTATCCACGACAACAAATATGCTATCCATCCCTTCTTTGTTCGAGGCAAGCCTAAAACAAAGTCCATGGATATGTCCTCCCACAGAACACTAGGTACAGGTAAAGGCATGTATAAACCATGAGGATTGAGTCGTGACTTAGCTTTTTGACATGTAGTGCAGCGAGCAACAAAACGCTCAACATCACGTCTCATCTTTGGCCAAAAGAAATGTGTACCAAGTACGTCATCTTTATGTGTAGCCCTCTCTAGGGCAATTTGCATCTTGTCCGTACTCGGACGTGAGTGTCTTTTGAGATGATGATGTGAAGTACCATTGGGCCATGAGGTCTCTGAATGATGTAATACTACCATTGGCAATCATATGCCTTTAATCTATATATTTATTTCTTAGTGTATGTTCATGCTATTATTACCTGTTGTCGAGAATCCGGCAGCGAAACGAGTGCGAGTTTTGTGCACTTGTGGCTAGTTATGCGCTCCCATCTCAAGTCGGATGTGCAAGTGTCTAACTCGAGATGGTACCGCATCGTGGGCCTTACAGTTCGTTTCTGTCTTTCTGATGTTTCAAGTCGAGAAGACATGCACGGTCGCCTAGATTGTAGATGCACGTCTCTTATGCACATAGTTCCTTTTCTAATTCAAGTAACATGTGCCTATCGGCACGTATACCAACACTCATATGCAGGTCTACAATATCTGTTTACTAAGGCACGACGGAATATTAACACTCAGGAATTAATAGGAACATCATAAAAAATGCACATGGTAACACCGCAAATCTAAGAGGCATGATTTGTGATTCTTTGAGGTGTTTGATTCGTGTTTTGGAAGACCTATATAAGAAGCACGAATCCACAAATCTAAGAGGCACGACGTGTTTGTATACGTGCCTCCAAGGTCCATGGTGTCGTGCCTCATGTCACTAGTATACCAACACTCTTATACAGGGTATCGTTTTCGAAGATAAAACCAGAGGCACGTCTCGGAATTAATAGGAGGCACGACAGCACATCATAAAAACGCACATGGTAACACCGCAAATCTAAGAGGCACGATTTGTGCTTCTGTGAGGTGCTTGATTCGTGTTTTGGAAGACCTATATAAGTAGCACGAATCCACAAATCTAAGAGGCACGACGTGGTTTGTATACGTGCCTCCAAGATCCATGGTGTCATGCCTCGTGTCACTAGTATACCAACACTCCTATGTAGGGTATCGCTTGCAAAGATAAAACTAGAGGCACGTCTTGGAATTAATAGGAGGCACGACAGCACATCATAAAAACGCACATGGTAACACCGCAAAGAGGCACGATTTGTGCTTCTGTGAGGTGTTTGATTTTTCCATGTCAGGTTTTAACTGAGGTCTCTGAAGACCATTAGGAAGCAAGATTCAACTAAAATAAAGATGATGAGACAAATCAATATTAAAGCAAGATTCAACAAATAAATTAATTAAAGATGATGAGACAAATCAATATTACCACAACTAGTTGCTCAAATTGTCCATAACCGGGGACACGACTAATCGATTAGTTTTATACTCTGCAGAGGTTTGTGCACTTTTCCCCAGAAGACTCGATCGCCTCCTTTGTAGTTTGTCACACTGCATGGTGTATGACAACTGGAAGATCGAGACATGGTCTTTCAGAAGAGTTTCCCTTACTCCGGTAGCACCCGTCCGACCTACTCACAACTACTTTCGTAGCGCTACCTAGTAAGAGTCCCTAGAACTGATCAACCAAGCCAGAGCCCATAGTAGCTTGTGGCTGCACACGTAAGCTTCTAGGTATGTCAATACAATCATTCCCTTTGAGCCTGGGTGGCTTTCCGCAGTCATCACTGGCCATCCCCAGGATACTCGCAACCATCCCACCCAGGTAGTTCATTAACTTTATCTTGGTCCTAATTACTACATTATCACTCATACCTCATAATGATTTACTTCCCAATCCACGTCTACTTAGCATAGCAATATCATAGTATACGATGGTGACAATGATGTAAGAATCAGACCTACCTCAATGAACTACTGGGTGTAATAGCATAGCATAACCTATCATGCAATCTAAGAAGAAGAACTAATGCATTGAAAACATAGGTAATAGGGGGTATGATCAAAGATATGACTTGCCTTGCTGTTGATTGTAGAACTCTAAATATTGGTGGTACTCTGCTTCGCACTCCGGACAATCTATCATGAGCAAACAAAGATACACACAATCAATACACAACCAAAAGAACAACAATGTTCAAGAACTCCAAAATAAAAACCAAATAAAAGATTTTGCAAAACAGATCATGATTGGTTCAAAGGTGGGTTGCAAGGTATCTAGAATATAGAGTTTAACTTGTGTTTTAGTTTGCAGAAAGAATCAATCAAATCCGAGTTGTAAAACAAAAGATACGATCAAAAGAAACTTGATTTTGAATCTGATCAGATCTGATTATTTTCGAAAATCACAAATAAAAGTTTAGGGTGCTACTGGATAGAGGATTCTGAAAGAAAACCGTGGGCTTTGGAATCACACAAAATGGATCTACGAGTAAAAAGATATTACTTGAACTCTTTTGCATAGGATTTAGGAATTTTTTTGATCAAACGGAAAAATAATTTTCTCAAAACTTGGATCTACAGTACACAATATGTAGACGGTTTCAAAACAACGATTTTGCCACTGGTTTCGTCTAAAACGGAGCAACGGATAAAAAGTTACGGCGTTTTTACTAACCGCGGCGTGTAGATTTGACGCGATGAAGATGACAATTCCGGCGATCTTCGGCGTCAACGGGGACGTCTAGGATGTAGGGCTTGATTAGGAGATCACAACGGTGGTGGTGATGATCTCCAACGTCGTCCGTACGGGCGTGGCGACACGATGAACCGAGCGCGCTCCGATGAACTCCCACGGTGCGCGTACAATTTGGGGATCAATCTTGCGCAAGAATAGAAGAGGGAAAAGATGTCTATTAGATGCACAACGAAGAAATAAGTCGGCCTGCAGAATTTGGGGTCAAGGGGAGGCTCACCGGTGACGAATTCGTCCAACAATGGAGCTCCGTTGGACCTAGATCTACCTCGGAATTAGCTCGGTTTGGGGTGACTTGCTGCGAAACTTTTGTGAGGAATCGGTGGAGGGGGTCATGGGATATTTATGGGACAAGATTTTGTGGGCAGAGGGCAACCGGAGAGGAGTCATAGGCGGACACGGCCGCCGACGCCATGTACAGAGTCCAACACGGAGTCGTGTTCTTTCGTGCTGGAGGAGCACAAAACCCGTACGTGCGATCGCTGGCCTGGGCCACTGGCGGCCTGGCTGGCCGGCTGGGCCGGCCTCGGCCCATCCATTTTTTTTTCGCGAACTTTTAAAAATAAAAATAAAATTATATAGAGGTATTTTTAATACAATAAAAGTAGCCTAAAAAATAACATCTTATATTTTTAAAATAATAAAAATACGTAATACGTAAAACGTAATTACGTTTATATATATATATACGTACTTTTCTTAAACTTTAAAGAATTTTATAAAATAAAATGTAAATCGGAAAAATACGAAATAAATTTCTTAAATCTTAGAAAAACGTAAATAATATTTTCATTAAGTTATTTATACAAAAGTAAAATAATAGAGAAAAACTTCATTCAATAAATTCCAATAAACTCTCAAATAAGATCCAAAATGCACACACCAAAAATAATATGCATATGCTCTCTAGTAAATCATCCAAAATAGTAAATTTGGGATGTTACAAAACCTACCCCCTTACGGTGAATCTCGCGCTCGAGATTCGGGTTGGTCAGCAAAAAGGTGTGGGTGATCCTTCTTGAGATCCTCTTCTCGCTCCCAAGTAGCTTTCTCCTCGGTGTGGTGACTCCATTGAACTTTGCAAAATTTAATAACCTTGGTACGAGTGACTCTGTCTGCTTATCGAGAATCTTGACAGGCTTTTCCTCATATGTCAAATCACCCTCCAGCTGAATTGCCTCCAATGGCACGGTGTCTCTCAGTGGATTATTTGCCATCTCTGCATGACACTTCTTCAACTGGGACACATGAAACACATCGTGAACTCCAGAAAAACCTTCTGGCAATTCTAACTTGTAAGCAACCTCTCCTTCGCGTTCCAAGACTTTATATGGCCCCACAAATCGTGGTGCTAACTTTTCTTTAACTCCAAATCTTTTAATACCACGAAGCGGAGACACTCGAAGGTATGCTCTATCTCCCACTTCATACGTTACTTCCTTGTGTTTAGCATCGGCATAAATTTTCTGTCTAGACTGAGCTATCTTCAGCCTATCACGGATCAACTTGACCTTCTCTTCTGAATCCTTGATCAAATCTGGTCTGAATAGCTTGCGGTCTCCAACTTCATCCCACATCAACGGTGTTCTACACCTTCTTCCATACAACGCTTCAAACGGGGCCATCTTTAAACTGGCTTGATAACTGTTGTTGTATGAGAACTCCGCATAAGGCAAATTATCATCCCAACTGGATCCATAATCCAATGCACAAGCTCTCAACATATCCTCCAGAATCTGATTCACTCTCTCAGTCTGACCATCTGTCTGTGGATTAAAAGCTATGCTAAAATCCACCCTAGTTCCCAAGGTTTCATGTAACTGATGCCAAAACTTTGAGGTAAACTGCGTGCCTCTATCTGATACAATCTTCTTCGGAACTCCATGCAGACATACGATCCTGGTCATGTATATCTTAGCCAACTTAGCACTAGTATAGGTGGTTTTCACTGGGATGAAGTGAGCCACCTTGGTCAAACGATCAACCACTACCCAAATAGAATCATAGCCTGATCGTGTCCTGGGTAATCCTGTGATAAAATCCATACCAAGCTTGTCCCATTTCCAATCCGGTATCGGAAAAGGTTGAAGTAACCCTGCCGGTTTCTGATGCTCCGCCTTAAATCTCTGACATACATCACATATGGCCACATACTCAGCAATATCCTTTTTCATACCGGCCCACCAAAAACTTTCCTTCATGTCCAAATACATCTTGGTGTTTCCCGGGTGTATTGAGTAAGGCGAATCATGAGCTTCTTGAAGAATCAACTTCCTGATCTCCGGGTCATTGGGCACGTAAATACGCTTCTCAAACCATAATGTTCCGTGCTCATCCTCACGAAATCTTTCTGCTTTTCCTTTCTCCATTCTCTCCTTTATCTCGGCAATACCCTTGTCCAACTTCTGGGCTTCCTGGATCTTTCCCAATAACGTGGACTGAATCTCCAGTGTGGCGACATAACCCCTTGGAACGATCTCCATTCGGAGGTTTCTAAGATCGTCACACAACTCCTAAGGTAAACCTCCTGCTATAAGGGTATTGACATAACTTTTCCGACTCAGGGCATCTGCCACTACATTGGCCTTTCCTGGGTGATAGTGCAACCTCATATCATAATCCTTGATAAGCTCCAACCATCTCCTCTGCCTGAGGTTCAGCTCCTTCTGCGTAAAAATATACTTCAAGCTTTTATGATCCGTGTACACATCACACTTATTCCCAATAAGAAAATGTCATCATGTCTTGAGTGCGTGTACTACGACTGCTAACTCCAAATCATGTGTGGCATAGTTCAACTCATGAGGTCGAAGCTGACGCGAGGTGTAACATACAACCTTTCCTTCTTGCATGAGAACGCCTCCGAGTCCTTGCCGCGAGGCATCACAATACACTTGAAAATCCTTGCGCACATCGGGCAAAATCAGCACTAGGGTTGTAACCGGACGCTTCTTCAATTCCTGAAAACTGGCTTCACATTCCTCCGTCCAGACGAACTTGGTGTCCTTCTTCAACAATTCCGTCATGGGTTTGGCAATCTTGGAGAAACTCTCAATAAATCTCCTGTAATAACCCGCAAGTCCAAGAAAACTACAGATTTCACCAACGGATGTGGGCGCCTGCCATTCTGTGACTGCTTCAACCTTTGAGGGGTCCACTGCGATTCCTTCGCCTGACACAACATGTCCAAGAAATCCCACTTCCTTCAACCAAAATTCACACTTACTAAACTTGGCATAAAGTTGATTTCCCTGAGTTTCTCCAAAACTAGGCGTAGGTGTTCTTCATGCTCCTCTTCATTCTTGGAGTAAACCAAAATATCATCAATGAACACCACAACAAACTTGTCCAAAAATTCCATGAATACCTTGTTCATCATGTTCATAAAATATGCAGGGGCATTGGTTAGACCGAAAGACATAACTGTGTACTCATAGAGTCCATATCTCGTGGTGAAAGCGGTCTTGGGTATATCCTTCTCACGGATCTTCAACTGGTGATATCCCGATCGGAGATCGATCTTGGAAAACACACTAGCTCCTTCCAACTGGTCAAACAAATCATTGATCATCGGTAGTGGATACTTTTTCTTGTTAGTCACCTCGTTCAACGAGCGATAATCCATGACCATCCTTAGATCCATCCTTCTTGATAGAGGCGAAGGTGTCCCGATGTTTCGATGAGATGGTGGAGATCGATTTTGGCGGAGTAGACTTTCACGACCCGACTACGAACGTGCGAAGACGTTGCGCCTTAGCAATCGCTAAACCAACTCCGAGAGGTTATTGATCCCGCGGATGCACGATCAACCTGACCACGAAGGTCAATTCCTGCAAGCAATCGAAGAACAAGCAAGAACTAAGAATTGCAATCTGGATATTGCGAATATAAGATGAAAGATTAACAGAAGTTGGGGTTCCAATGCGGTCTTGGCCTGGTCGGACGACACAAACGAAGAACTCGAAGTTGCGGCTATGGCTAACTTAAATCTAATTAAAACCCAAGTCTAAACGATGCCCTAAGGGCTGTATATATGGGGGAACAGAGGGGAATTTCGTGGCCCCTTGGAGGAGGGGTCCGAAAACAACCCTAACTCGGTTTCCCCACACATACGGACTCTAAAAAATAGCCTATTAAGTGTATTTCGAAAATACATGGGCCTGGCCCAATAATAAGGTGACGCAGCACCTATAATAACTCTTGGACGAAAATATTAATGTGGCATCTTGTGTCTCTCGTCCAAGTCTTCATGCGCGCCTTATGGTGGCTTCAAAGTGCGATAATCACCACGGGAAGCTCCACTGTCCTTTCCCGCGCGCGCACCTTCTTCTCCATGCTTGATCCCGCTCCAATGACCATCCTTCTTGTCCATGCTAGGTCCTTCATTCATAAGACAAACAAAAGTATCTAATTTAGGCAGCATCATATGTTCTTGAATATTAGAAGGATTCGCAAGAAACGAAAGTACCTGATAATTTAATTGACGTGCGCGTGCTCTAGTAACTGGTCCATTATGTGTAGTTTGTGAAGATGTGGGTGTAACATTAGTAGAGATGTCCTCATCATCCTCCCCTTCTTGAATTGAAGTCGTCCTCGACGGAAGCTCATCATCTTCTTCCAAATAAGGCTTCAAATCTGCAATATTAAATGTGGGACTAACCCCAAAGGCTGCAGGTAGCTCAAGTTTATATGCATTATCATTAATTTTCTGCAAAACCTTAAAGGGACCATCAGCTCGAGGCATTAACTTAGACTTGCGCAAATCAGGAAACCTATCTTTACGTAGATGTAACCAAACAAGATCTCCGGGTTCAAACACAACATGCTTTCGACCCCTATCACCAGCAAGCTTGTATCTAGCATTCATGCGCTCAATGTTTTCTTTAGTTAACTCATGCATTTTTAATATCAATTCAGCACGTTGCTTAGCATCAAAATTAACCTTCTCCGAAGATGGAAGAGGCAGCAAATCAATAGGTGCACGAGGTAGAAAACCATAAACAATCTCAAAAGGGCACATTTTAGTGGTAGAATGCAATGAACGATTATAAGCAAATTCAATATGAGGTAAACATTCTTCCCACTGTTTCAAGTTACTCTTTAAAACAGCCCTAAGCATAGTAGACAAAGTCCTATTGACCACTTCAGTTTGTCCATCAGTTTGGGGATGACATGTAGTACTAAAAAGTAGTTTAGTCCCCAACTTAGCCCATAAGCATCTCCAAAAATGGCTAAGAAACTTAGTATCACGATCCGAGACAATAGTATTGGGCACACCATGTAAGCGAATAATCTCACGAAAGAATAAATCAGCAACATTAGCAGCATCATCGCTTTTATGACATGGTATAAAATGTGCCATTTTAGAAAATCTATCCACGACAACAAATATGCTATCCCTCCCATTCTTTGTTCGAGGCAAGCCTAAAACAAAGTCCATGGATATGTCCTCCCACGGAACACTAGGTACAGGTAAAGGCATGTATAAACCATGAGGATTGAGTCGTGACTTAGCTTTTTGACATGTAGTGCAGCGAGCAACAAAACGCTCAACATCCCGTCTCATCTTTGGCCAAAAGAAATGTGTAGCAAGTACGTCCTCCGTCTTCTTCACGCCAAAGTGTCCCATTAATCCTCCTCCATGCGCCTCCTGCAACAACAAAAGACGAATAGAGCTAGCTGGAATGCATAGCTTGTTAGAACGGAACACAAATCCATCATTAAGCACAAACTTGTTCCATGTTCTACCCTCTCTACAATTCTGCAATACATCTTTAAATTCCGCATCATTTACGTATCGATCTTTGATTGTCTCTAAACCGAAAATCTTGAAGTCAAGTTGTGAAAGCATAGTATAACGACGAGACAAAGCATCAGCAATAATATTATCTTTCCCCTTCTTGTGTTTAATGACATAAGGGAAAGTCTCAATAAATTCAACCCACTTAGCATGTCTACGATTAAGTTTTGCTTGACTTCTTATGTGTTTCAAAGATTCATGATCAGAATGTATAACAAATTCTTTGGGCCATAAATAATGTTGCCAAGTTTCTAATGTCCGAACAAGAGCATATAATTCCTTATCATAAGTAGAATAGTTCAGACTAGGCCCACTCAATTTTTCAGAAAAGTAAGCAACAGGTTTAGCATCTTGTAATAACACACCTCCCAAACCAATCCCACTAGCATCGCATTCAAGCTCAAAAGTCTTATTAAAATCAGGAAGTTGGAGCAAAGGAGCATGTGTTAACTTATCTTTCAATACGGTGAAGGCTTCTTCCTGTGCGGTACCCCAAGTAAAAGGCACATCCTTGTGTGTAAGCTCATTGAGAGGTGCAGCAATGGTGCTGAAATCTCTCACAAAACGCCTATAGAATCCAGCGAGGCCAAGAAAACTCCTCACTTGTGTGACCGTTTTGGGCTGCGGCCAACTCTCAATCGCCTCGATCTTGGCTTTATCAACTTCAATTCCCTGCGGAGTAACAACATAGCCAAGAAACGATACTCGGTCGGTGCAAAAGGTGCACTTCCCAAGGTTACCAAACAAACGTGCATTACGTAGAGCAATAAAAACAGCACGTAAATGATCCAAATGTTCCTCCAAAGATTTGCTATAAATTAGTATATCATCAAAATAGACTACCACAAATCGTCCAATGAAAGCACGTAAAACCTCGTTCATTAATCTCATGAAAGTGCTAGGTGCATTAGTTAACCCAAAAGGCATGACTAACCACTCATATAATCCAAACTTAGTTTTAAAAGCCGTTTTCCATTCATCTCCTAATTTCATGCGAATTTGATGGTATCCACTACGCAAATCAACTTTGGAAAACATGGTAGAGCCACTTAATTCATCAAGCATATCATCTAACCTAGGAATAGGATGACGATAACGAATAGTAATATTATTAATGGCTCGACAATCAACACACATACGCCATGTTCCATCCTTTTTAGGCACTAATATAACAGGAACAGCACAAGGACTAAGGGATTCACGTATGTAACCTTTGTCGAGTAGCTCTTGTACTTGACGCTGAATCTCCTTCGTCTCCTCCGGATTGGTACGGTATGGCGCACGGTTAGGCAGCGAAGCACCGGGAATTAAGTCAATCTGATGCTCAATCCCTCGAATAGGTGGTAATCCCGGTGGCACGTCTTGTGGAAAGACGTCAATAAACTCCTGCAAAAGGTCAGTGACAACAGGAGGCAAAGAAGGAGGCAATTCCTCAAATGAAAACAAAGCTTCTTTGCACACAAAAGCATAGCACACATATTGACTAACATCCAAATCCGAAATATCAACCTTAGTAGCAAGCAAAGTTGGACTAGTCAATTTAATTTCATTAGAAACAGCGGAAGAAGATTTGCTATTGGTCTTATGTTGTTGCTCAAATTCTTTAGCTGCTATCTCATTTTCACTCTTATTTTTCTCCTGTTTAGCTTTACTAGCTCTAACAAGATCATCTTTCACAATTTGTTCAGGAGACATAGGAAGTAAAGCAATATTTTTATCCTGATGAACCAGAGTAAACTGATTTGTCCTACCATGGTGTACAACATTCCTATCAAATTGCCATGGTCTACCAAGTAAAAGAGAGCATGCTTGCATGGGTACCACATCACAATCAACATAATCAGCATATGCGGCAATGCTAAAGTGCACACGAACAGAACGCGTTACCTTAATCTTACCACTATTGTTAAACCACTGAATATAGTACGGATGGGGGTGTGGTCTTGTGGTGAGAGATAGCTTCTCCACCAACTCCATGCTCGCCAAGTTGTTGCAACTCCCTCCGTCAATGATGATGCGAACCGAACGTTCTTTCACCACTCCCTTTGTGTGGAACAAATTATGCCTCTGGTTTTGCTCGTCCTTCGATACCTGCACACTTAATACACGTTGAGCAACCAAACTAGCATATTTATCTGCATCATCAGGAGCCATATACTCTATATCACGAGCATCATCATGGGCACTCTGATCCTCATGAGCAATGAGAACTAAAGTCTCCTCATCATAGTCACTCGCTGACTCATACCCACCATCCGCCGTAATAATCATCACACGCTTGGAGGGACAATCTTTTGCGAAGTGACCTCCACCTTGGCACCTGCGACATTTAATATCACGATCTCGTGCTTGCCCTGTGGACGCCATGGATGAAGAAGAACTCGCCGCGGGACCACTCTGTGCACCCTTGAATGGTGGCGCTGGCTGTGTCGGTGGCTCCCTGTAAGAATGAGCGGCTGAAGTAGATGGTGGTGCAGCAGGACGTGTGGATGTAGAAGCTCCACGCGATGTCCATGATGTATTTCGTCCTGCAGAAAAGTTAGGTCTCGTAGCGGCCTGTCGATCCTGCACTTCACGTTCAGCTTTACAAGCAAGATGAAACAAACGAGTGATAGTAGTAAAGTCCTTGTATTCTAGAATAGTTTGTATCTCCCTGTTTAAGCCACCCATAAAACGTGCAAGCATAGCTTCATTATCCTCTACTAGGCCGCATCTAATCAATCCAGTTTGTAATTCCTGATAATATTCCTCTACAGAATTTTTTCCTTGTCTCAAACGCTGTAATTTTTGTAACAAGTCACGTTGATAATAAGGAGGAACCCAGCGAGTACGCATAGCATCTTTTAAAGCAGCCCAAGTAGTTGGAATATTATTAGCATGCAATCTACAATGTTCGGACCACCAAATAGATGCAAATCCCGTGAATTCACAAACAGCAGCAGTAACACGTCTATTCTCAGGATATTGTAAACATGTAAAGCGTTGTTCAGTTTCTAACTCCCAAGTAAGATAAACATCAGGAATATATCTACCCTCAAATGGCTTAAGATTCAATTTAAGTTTAGGCACATGTTCATCATCGCGTACCTGAGGGGGTGGTTGGTGTCGACCGTGGCGAATGTTGGGACGTGGACGTCCAGCTGGCTGCTCATAGACCGCTTCCTGTTCCACCTCCTCCTCGTAATCACCCTCGTAGTAGTCGTCCTGGCCGACGTCAGAAGCAGCAGCAGCAGTAGCAGCAACTGCAGTAGCAGGAGGAGCACCAATACCAGCAGCTTGTCCTCGCGGCAACAGAATACGTCGTGCACGTGGTAGTGGCGGTGGCTGTGGCTGTGCTGGAGCGGCAGCAGGCTGTGTAGGTAGGCGTGCGATCAACTCAGTAAACTTGGCGTCTAGCTTGGTGTCGATCATCTTTTCCACGCCATCAATCGCCTCTGTAAATCTGTTATGGATGTCCTGCACCTGTTCAGACATCATACGTGCAAATTTATCATGTAGCTCCTTGTTTGTCA
This sequence comes from Bromus sterilis, assembly GCA_950022295.1. Lineage (NCBI taxonomy): Eukaryota > Viridiplantae > Streptophyta > Magnoliopsida > Poales > Poaceae > Bromus > Bromus sterilis. The sequence continues at coordinate 172,115,046 of OX465600.1, read as the reverse complement.
TGTTCTCCCAATCGGGTGCATCCCGCGCCACTTCATCATGTGATCCTGTCATGGTTAGCAGAAATAGAAAACACACAGTAATATGATCCTACTTCTACTAATGGGATGTGGTGTGGTGGAAAGCACAAATCCGTCAAGCTTTTCTTTCGTTCTTACCGATTCTTACCTAGCAGCAGGTGGTGATGTACAACCAACGGGTCAAAACTCTCAGAGATATGGTAGAGCGATGGCCAGGAGGTGTCAAACGCACGATGTAGAATATATGTGGAGCTGTAGGAAGGCTGACAAGTATGGTAGAAAAAACTCAACAGTAATCAAAACAGAGATGCAAAGCTGAATAAACGCTCAACGTGGGTACTGTGCTGATCCTAGGCTAGACCGTACTAGAGACGCGAGCCTAAAACACCAACGAAAGCACGGCGCGGCACGTAATCAACTGAGAAGCATACTCTGAATTTTTTTTTTTCTCTTTTTTTTTTTTTTTTTTTTTTTTTTTTTTGCGATGCGGGACTGCGGTGGCTGAAAAAGTGCGAAAAAGTCACTATGGTGGCGAATGTCTTAAAAAGTGTTTCTGGACCTAAGGAACGTATGGGCACAAAAATTTTTTACCCCTGAAATTTTTGGCCTAAAAACTGCTCTGGAAAGCGTGCCAGACTCTTTTTTTTTTTTTTTTTGGAAATCACCTCCCTTCTACGTACGACAAAAGTTTGGTGAAATCCGACTCTAATCAACTCAAACTATTCTGGCTACGGAGAGATCACAAACCGTACTGATGGTGGAACTCAACTCGGACTCGTGTAGCTCGTGGTGGTGTATATGGACTCGGATTGGCGGAACGTGGTGTATCTGGACTCGGATTACTACTGTGCGGTGGCGACGTGGCAAACTGTGATCAGAACTCGAAACTCTAAGGAAACTAGACGCTAAGATCAGCAACTTGACACAACGATGCAACCGTAAATTCAACAAAGCAAGTACTGAAAAGAAAACTGGACAATGGCTAGGACTGTCTTGGGACGTGATGATCTAACCCTAATTTTTTTTGGCTTTTTCGTGGACTGTAGGTATGAAGAACAGAACCAATCTAGACTATGAAAAACTGGTAAATCTCACCGAGCAACCTGGAAATCTGATACCACTTGATAGAGGCGAAGGTGTCCCGATGTTTCGATGAGATGGTGGAGATCGATTTTGGTGGAGTAGACTTTCACGACCCGACTACGAACGTGCGAAGACGTTGCGCCTTAGCAATCGCTAAACCAACTCCGAGAGGTTATTGATCCCGCGGATGCACGATCAACCTGACCACGAAGGTCAATTCCTGCAAGCAATCGAAGAACAAGCAAGAACTAAGAATTGCAATCTGGATATTGCGAATATAAGATGAAAGATTAACAGAAGTTGGGGTTCCAATGCGGTCTTGGCCTGGTCGGACGACACAAACGAAGAACTCGAAGTTGCGGCTATGGCTAACTTAAATCTAATTAAAACCCAAGTCTAAACGATGCCCTAAGGGCTGTATATATGGGGGAACAGAGGGGAATTTCGTGGCCCCTTGGAGGAGGGGTCCGAAAACAACCCTAACTCGGTTTCCCCACACATACGGACTCTAAAAAATAGCCTATTAAGTGTATTTCGAAAATACATGGGCCTGGCCCAATAATAAGGTGACGCAGCACCTATAATAACTCTTGGACGAAAATATTAATGTGGCATCTTGTGTCTCTCGTCCAAGTCTTCATGCGCGCCTTATGGTGGCTTCAAAGTGCGATAATCACCACGGGAAGCTCCGCTGTCCTTTCCCGCGCGCGCACCTTCTTCTCCATGCTTGATCCCGCTCCAATGACCATCCTTCTTGTCCATGCTAGGTCCTTAATTCATAAGACAAACAAAAGTATCTAATTTAGGCAGCATCATATGTTCTTGAATATTAGAAGGATTCGCAAGAAACGAAAGTACCTGATAATTTAATTGACGTGCGCGTGCTCTAGTAACTGGTCCATTATGTGTAGTTTGTGAAGATGTGGGTGTAACATTAGTAGAGATGTCCTCATCACTTCTTCTCCACTAAAAGCACTAGGGCTCCCCAAGGTGATGAACTCGGGCGAATATACCCTTTTTCCAATAACTCCTTAATTTGCTTCTTAATTTCCTCCAAGTCATTTGCGGGCATTCTATGGGGCCTTTTGGATATAGGTCCGGTGCCTGGCAGTAACTCGATCAAAAACTCGATATCCCGGTCCGGTGGCATTCCGGGCAACTCTTCTGGGAATAAATCAGGGTAATCCTTGACTATCGGCATTTCCCCCAGGCTAACCCCCTTCAGAGAATATAACTGGGTCCTTCTAAACTTGTGCTTGGTCACATACTTGATCCTCGTCCCTTCGGGTGTGGTGAGTGAGATTGATCTTCCCTCACAGTCAATATTGCCTTTATACTTCGACATCCAATCCATACCCAGGGTTACATCCAAACCTTGCGACTTCGACACTATCAGGTCGGTGGGTAAATCATGATTGCCAATGGCGAGGCTCAACTGGGGACAACTTAAACCTGCCACCATCTCGGCTCCCGGGGAACTTACTAAAATTGGCACACTAAGGGTCTTGGTAGAAAATTCATACTTATCCACAACTACCCTTGATATGAATGAATGTGATGCACCAGTGTAAAAAAGAACTAGTACTGGTCGAGAGTTTAGCAAAAACTTACCAAACACCGCGTCGGGTTGTTCATAGGCTTCCTCCACGCTGACATGGTTCACTTGTCCCTTAACAAAAGGGTTAGGCTTCTTATTTACAGAACTCCCATTGCCATTGCCATTCTTCAGCTCAGGACATTCATTGGAGTAATGCCCTTTGTTGTTGCATTTGAAGCAGGTGATGTGACTTAGGTCCTTCTTCATGGGCGTAGATGGGTTGGAACGCTGCTGATTCCCATTTCCTCCATTGCCATTCCTCTGGTTTCCATGGTTGTTTCCATTGCCTCCATGCTGAGAATGACCTCCATGATTATGATGGTTGTGCCCTCCAAACTTATTGGGTCCTATTCCACCATATCCTGAAAATGGTCCGGAACGGGACTTCTGTTGAGTTCCAGAATAATACTTGCCTTGTCCGTACTTCCTCTTGCGATTCTCCATTATCTGATGCTTTCCTTCAAGAATGATAGCCTTATCCACCATCTCCTGGTAGTTTGCAAAGGTTGCCATCGTCAACTGAACTCCAAGCTCATCATTTAGTCCCTCCAGAAATTTCTCCTGCTTGGCAGCATCTGTGGCCACATCTCCTGGAGCATAACGAGACAGCTTGTTGAATTCCTCCACATACTCTGCCACTGAACGACCTCCCTGGCGTAAGTTGCGAAACTCCCTCTTCTTGAGACTCATAGCTCCAGCTGAAACATGAGCAGTGCGGAACGCCTGCTGGAACTGGTCCCAAGTCACATTCGCCATGGGGTATGTGGTGGTGTAATTATCCCACCATGCAGCTGCAGGTCCATCTAGCTGGTGTGAGGCAAATCTCACTTTCTCCTCATCAGTGCATCCAGCGGTCGCTAGCTTCCTTCCCATATTGCGGAGCCAGTCATCTGCAACAATCGGCTCCGGGCTGCTAGAGAACAAAGGTGGGTTCAGCCTTAGGAAACGAGTGAGGCTGTCTCCCAAAGGTGGTGGTGGTGGTGGGGCATTGTTGTTGTTTTTTTGTTGTTGTTGTTGTTGTTGTTGTTATTGTTGTTGTTTTTGTTGTTGTTGTTGTTGTTGTTGTTGTTGTTGTTGTTGTTGTTGTTGTTGTTGTTGTTGTTGTTGTTGTTCTGCATCAAAAGCTGCATCATCCGATTCTGGGTCTGAAGCAACTGCTCTAAGCCGGGTGGAATTCCATTCCCTGATCCACTAGCAGAAGGGGCACGTCTTGGCGGCATCTGTTGGGTTAGAATAGATGAGGTTATAGAGAGAAAATAGGCCTAAGGGGAATAACACTACCCATATGCAACATGATAGCAAGAAATTTCAATCAATCACTCATTCAAATCAAGGTTCACACAATTAACTAAGATAGGCCATTTCACAAGAGTCGACATGGTAACTCTAAGAAAACTCACAGATCGAAACTCTAATCGTTTAACTAAAAGAAAAATATATTCTATAATGGTGGTCTATGACTAGTTTGAGTCGGAAGAAGAATCGATCATCAAGACATCATTTCCATTTTCCTCTTCCTATGACTGATAATCCTCATCTAGGCTGACGAGGCATCCATCGGAGTCATCCTCCTGAAGGTTTTCTCCTTGTTCAAGTTGTTCTTCTGCTTCCTCCAGCATGAGCTTCAACTCTTCATTCCTTTCTTGTAGTGCGTCGATTTTCTCTTCATACTCTTCACGGACTCTCTTAGCTTCCTCCTCCAAACCCTCAATAACGTCCATGCAATGAAGCATTTCTTCCTCCACACGTTGAACATGTTCCCCCAAGTCTTGAATGTGGGATGCCATTGATGTATCCTCAACAGTGCGTACTACTTCTCCAGTATGATCTCGGCGTCCATACATCTCGAAGCGGGTTCCTTGAAGATCTGCGTGGTACTCCTGTCGAATACGTCCTAAGGTCATCATTGCGGCACGACTTCTTCCCACGCTCCAGTTTGATGCTTTCACCGAGAAGTTAATTCGCTTGATTTTCCTTCCAAAGGTGCGACTTGGAATGTGAACTTGGACCTTCCAGCACTTTGCTCCTGGTCCTGTAGTCATGAGTGTCCCTGTGAAACTAGGCAAGGCGATCTTCAAAAACTTCACGATCTCCATCAGGCTTTGTCCAAAAGGTGTGGTCTCATCAGGCTGAGCGAACTTGGTGATCGACATCTATATTTGTAAGGAGGGAAGAGATTAGAAGTGAATAGGAAAGAGTATGAGAATCATTAGAATTGTAGATGGTTTTAAATAGAGTTTTCATCCTATGGATTTTCCATTCCTAAGGTCACGTCCTACAGTCAACATGTGCTCTGATACCATCTTGTAGCGACCAGATCTGAAGGGACCAAGTCTCTGTGCTTAACGTGCTAGTCCTTGGATCGGTTTGCTAGCACACACAGTACTCGATGAAATAACAGAAGTAAACATGTCTTTATTACATTGAATGAAGTAAATATTACAATAATACTATGGCTTAAGGCAATCTAATCAAATACTTGCGGAAGCTATGATAGTAGTAGTAGCGAGTCCATCCGACTCCATGGCAAAAGTTGAGTATAAGACTGCGACCTATTCGCACCTTACTCCTCGTTAGAACAATCTGCAACATCAGTAAGTTATAGCCCCAAAAGGGGTCAGTACTTTGATCGTACGGCAAGCCATAACACAGAAAGAAGTAAAAGCCCTATAATACATGCAATTTGGCTGATGGAGCTTCTACATTTTTTTTGCAAAAAGCTATTTTTTTCTTATAGAATAATAGTAACTAAGTTCTACAAATAGCATACGATTGAGATGGGAACCCCCACTCAATCTATCCCAAAGTTGATTAAACCAATAAATTAATTAAAGATGATGAGACAAATCAATATTACCACAACTAGTTGCTCAAATTGTCCATAACCGGGGACACGACTAATCGATTAGTTTTATACTCTGCAGAGGTTTGTGCACTTTTCCCCACAAGACTCGATCGCCTCCTTTGTAGTTTGTCACACTGCATGGTGTATGACAACTGGAAGATCGAGACATGGTCTTTCAGAAGTGTTTCCCTTACTCCGGTAGCACCCATCCCACCTACTCACAACTACTTTCGTAGCGCTACCTAGTAAGAGTCCCTACAACTGATCAACCAAGCCAGAGCCCATAGTAGCTTGTGGCTGCACACATAAGCTTCTAGGTATGTCAATACAATCATTCCCTTTGAGCCTGGGTGGCTTTCCGCAGTCATCACTGGACATCCCCATGATACTCGCAACCATCCCACCCAGGTAGTTCATTAACTTTATCTTGGTCCTAATTACTACATTATCACTCATACCTCATAATGATTCACTTCCCAATCCACGTCTACTTAGCATAGCAATATCATAGTATACGATGGTGACAATGATGTAAGGATCAGACCTACCTCAATGAACTACTAGGTGTAATAGCATAGCATAACCTATCATGCAATCTAAGAAGAAGAACTAATGCATTGAAAACATAGGTAATAGGGGGTATGATGAAAGATATGACTTGCCTTGCTGTTGATTGTAGAACTCTAAAATTGGTGGTACTCTGCTTCGCACTCCGGACAATCTATCGTGAGCAAACAAAGATACACACAATCAATACACAACCAAAAGCAAATAATCTTCTAGAACTCCAAAATAAAAACCAAATAAAAGATTTTGCAAAACAGATCATGATTGGTTCAAAGGTGGGTTTCAAGGTATCTAGAATATAGAGTTTAACTAGGGTTTTAGTTTGCAGAAAGAATCAATGAAATCCGAGTTGTAAAACAAAAGATACGATCAAAAGAAACTTGATTTTGAATCTGATTAGATCTGATTATTTTCGAAAATCACAAATAAAAGTTTAGGGTGCTACTGGATAGAGGATTCCGAAAGAAAACCGTGGGCTTTGGAATCACGCAAAACGGATCTACGAGTAAAAAGAAAACTTGATTTAGGAAAAAAAATTGATCAAATGGGAAAATATTTTTCTCAAAACTTGGATCTACAGTACACAATATGTAGAGGGTTTCAAAACAACGATTTTTCCACTGGTTTCGTCTAAAACGGAGCAACGGATAAAAAGTTACGGCGTTTTACTAACCGCGGCGTGTAGATTTGACGCGATGAAGACGACAATTCCGGCGATCTTCGGCGTCAATGGGGACGTCTAGGATGTAGGGCTTGATTAGGAGATCACAACGGTGGTGGTGATGATCTCCAACGTCGTCAGTACGGGCGTGGCGACGCGATGAACCAAGCGCGCTCCGATGAACTCCCGCGGTGCGCGTACAATTTGGGGATCAATCTTGCGCAAGAATAGAAGAGGGAAAAAATGCCTATTAGATGCACAACGAAGAAATAAGTCGGCCTGCAGAATTTGGGGTCAACGGGAGGCTCACCGGTGACGAATTCGTCCAACAATGGAGCTCCGTTGGACCTAGATCTACCTCGGATTTATCTCGATTTGGGGCGACTTGCTTCGAAACTTTTGTGAGGAATCGGTGGAGGGGGTCATGGGGTATTTATGGGACAAGATTTCGTGGGCAGAGGGCAACCGGAGAGGATTCATAGGCGGACACGGCCGCCGGCGCCATGTACAGAGTCCAACACGGACTCGTGTTCTTTCGTGCTGGAGGAGCACGAAACCCGTACGTGCGTTCGCTGGCCTGGGCCACTTCGGCCGTTCGGCCGCTGGCGGCCTTGTTGGCCGGCTGAGCCGGCCTCGGCCTGTCAAGTTTTTTTTTCGCAAACTTAATTTTTTTATATATATATAGATGTATTTTTAATACAATAAAAGTAGCCCTAAAAAATAACATCTTATATTTTCAAAATAATAAAAATACGTAATACGTAAAACGTAATTACGTTTATATATATATATATACGTACTTTTCTTAAACTTCAAATTTTTTTATAAAATAAAATATAAATCGGAAAAATACGAAATAAATTTATAAAATCTTAGAAAAACGTAAATAATATTTTCAATAAGTTATTTATACAAAAGTAAAATAATAGAGAAAAACTTCATTCAATAAATTTCAATAAACTCTCAAATAAGATCCAAAATGCACACACCAAAAATAATATGCATATGCTCTCTAGTAAATCATCCAAAATAGTAAATTTGAGATGTTACACTACAAAGCTCTCCAATGGAACTAGTGGGGGTGCATCTAACTTGCTCGCTCATGAAGACCTAGAGATCTTTTGAGGAGGCTCATCCTTGGAATATGCAAGCCAAGTTCTATAGTGTAAAGGTCCCCACATAGCTATATGCATGTATGATCATCTCTATGGAGTACAAGGATAAGAGGGAGTACTAATCTGGATCATTCAAAAGGATAGTAGTGTTGCCGCTTTTTTTCTTCTTTTTCTCTTTTATTTTGGTGGCCTCAATGACTCTTTCTATTTAACTCTCATTTGTCCTCTTTGGGATCTTTTATTTTGTCCACTTAGGTATCTTTTCCTCACTTAAGGAAAACACTCTAATTTACAAGAGGGTATAGAAGATCTTTCACACTTTACAAGGTACTCAAATCATAAAGAAGATGTAGCTATCATGATGTATGCAATGTATGCCGCTGCCAGTGTAGCAAGAACATGTATGACATGAAGATCAAGTCATGAAGAGGTGGATGTTGTATGGCAATATATCTCGGAAAGGCTATGGAAATGCCTTGATAGGTAGGCATGGTGGTTGTTTTGAGGAAGGATATAAGTAGGTTTATGATGACAGAGCGTATCATGCCAAGGGTTTGGATGTACCGGCGAAGGTGGACGCCAACTCTCGGAGTGAGAAGAAGGCAATGCAAGGCACGGAAGAGGCTAGCAAATATGAGGAGGTGCAAGTGTCAACTTTCAATACTTACAATAGTCTGAAGAACCCATGCACTTATTATCGGTAACTCTCAATCTAATAAGGAGGTTCACAAAGAGAAAAGTACCCCGAGGAGGAGTGTATGAGGGTTTGGTTATCCTTGCGCATCCTCGACTCATGGTAAGTGAGGGTACTCTAATATCCGATCCCTCCAAAGATTAGCGATCCATCTAGTAGCTAGAGTTCTCAACTAGTTTTGTAGGTTTTGAAAATACACACGGATTGCCCAAAATACGACACCTATCACTAATAGGCTAGAGCTCTTGACACCAAAAGTTCAAACATTACTCACATCAATACCTCAAAACTATTGCAAGTTACTACAAAAATTAAATAGCAACCTCAATTACCTACTTTCAAGACAAGACACAACTCAGTGCAACAACCAACTCTCTTAACAAGATAAACATGAAAACTAAAGAGAGTTCCAGCAACAAACTAAACAAAAGCCAAGGCTCTTGCTAAAGACTAACTAAGACTAAAACTAAATATGGCAGTAGCTACGAAAAGATAAAGAACACACAATAGCAAAAAGATTAGCATGAAAAATCCTATGATGTGTTCTAGATTGGAGTGGAGCGTGTTTCTCTCCCACAAAAAGTAAGATGGGGTATAACTTGTTATGGACACCAAGCAAAGGTAAAGAAAACTAAAAATAAAACCTAAGAGCGAGACGCTCCAAGCATATCACATAACACATGAAGTGATAAAAATATAGTGAGACAAAGGACGAACTGATGATTGTTGATGCAGAAGAGGATGCACGGGGGCATCCCAAAGCTTAGATGCTTGAGTCTCCTTGATTATTTATTGGGGATGCATGGGGGCATTCCCAAGCTTGAGCGCTTGACACTCCCGGATCTTCTTTCGTCATCTTCCATCGCACACTTGAAAACTCCCTCCATACATAACTCATCATAAGCTGATTAGAGAGGTTAGTACCCTTAATAACATAATTTTTCCCTACTGGATATAAAGATATTCTTGAATATCTACTGTTTCTCAAGATTGCCAAAAGTTTTTTGCAAAGAAAAAGAAATCTTAATGTTTGCAAAAGTAAGGAGAGACAAAACGTGGCAGAATTTATGAAAAACAGAACAACAGGTAGTAGAGAATTTTTTCGGGGTACTTCTGCAACCCAAATAAAAAAACTCATAACATACGGAAGTTTCACAATTGTATAGAGCATGCTGTGTAAAAATTCAGCTAAAAAGATGAACTGGTGATTTGATCCGATTTTTTCCGTCAAGAAGACAAAATCTGTTTTCTGGACAGCATGTCACAACTTTTTCTTCCCTTATCATAAGAGGCTATAACTTGGCACAAAGCTTGAAAATAAAGATACAATGATGTTTCTATAGTAGTGACAATCATCAAGACCACTGAGAACAGAAGAAAAAACATCTTGGGTTGTCTCCCAACAAGCGCTTTCTTTTACGCCTTTAAGCTAGGCATAAAGCAAAAGAAGAATCAAGTTTTGTCAAGAGAAAGAGAATAGCTAGCCCGTGTAACAGACTCAAAGGGCAACTTGATTTTCTTTCTAGGGAAGTGTTCCATCCCCTTTTGAGAGGGAATTGAAATTTTATATTCCCCTCTTTCATGTCAATAACGACACCAACGGTGCGAAGAAAAGGACGTCCCAAAATAATTGGACATAAAGGTTCACACTCTATATCCATAATAATAAAATCAACGGGAACATAGTTGTCATTGACAATGATAAGAACATCGTCGATCTTCCCCAAAGGTTTCTTTACGGAAGAATCAACGAGACGAACAGCAAAAGAACAAGAATCAAAAGGTTTCAATTCAAACATATCATACATTATTTTGGGCATGAAGGAGGTACTAGCTCCAACGTCACATAAAGCATAGCAAGAGAAGTTATTTAATTTAATTTTTATAATAGGGTCCCAACCATCATCTAGCTTCCTAGGTATGGAGGCTTCTATCCTAAGCTTATCCTCCCTAGCTTTGATGAGAGCATTTGTGATATGCTTCGTGAAGGCAAGATTAAGTGTGCTAGTGTGGGGGTCTCTAGAAAATTTGTGCGGCAATCTAATAACTTCCGAGAGGGTGCAACTATCAAAATCAATATCACTACTATCAAAGGTGGTAGTAGTGTCATCTAAGCTTGTTTGAAACCCTCTATGTTCATAGGAGTTTCTTCTTCTACGGTTGAGGTATTAGCATCACCATTAATAGGTCCAACGGGACTAGGAGTGCATTGGGTGCTAATAGTTTCGGTATCCTCAACAATTTGGATAGTGTCAACTGTGTGGTGTGTAGGAAGGCTCTTAATTCTATCCTCTTCCTCTTTTTCTCTAGTCCATCTTTCTTTAAGTTTAGCCATCATCCTAATATTTTCATTGATTTGCAATTGAATAGCATTAATAGGAGTGGCCTTCATCTCCTCAAGGGGAGAGGTTGTAATTTTTAGCATCTCAACATCAAGGGCTAAGCTATCTACCTTCAAAGAGAGATTATCTAACTTACCTAATTTCTCTTCTACATTCTTGTTGAAGGATTTTTGGGTAGTGATAAAGTCTCTAAGCATATTTTATAATTCATAAGTGGGGTTCTTGTTGCTAGGATAAGTGTTGTTATTCCCATAATTGGATGGAAACGGTCTAGGATTGCTAGCAAAATTTCCCCTATAAGCATTGTTGTTAAAGTTTTTCCTACCAATAAAGTTCACATCTAATTGTTCCTGAGCAACAAATACTAATGGGATGTGGGGTGGTGGAAAGCACAAATCCGTCAAGCTTTTCTTTCGTTCTTACCGATTCTTACCTAGCAGCAGGTGGTGATGTACAACCAATGGGTCAAAACTCTCAGAGATATGGTAGAGCGATGGCAAGGAGGTGTCAAAACGCACGATGTAGAATATATGTGGAGATGTAGGAAGGCTGACAAGTATGGTAGAATATATGTGTTTCCTTCTTGTGTGCTTCCGCGGGTACTCTCGGAGACGATGTGAGCTTGCGATCGACTACACCATTGGTTTCGTCTTCTCATCAGGTAAGGGGGAGCACATATCATGCTTATAACTTTCAGCTCACTCGCGCCTAGGTGTAGGATAAAACGATTTCTTGATCCTACCACTTCATATTCATGCCTCTCAAATAAACCCAAACAGCCATGTCCTCAACATCCCAACAAACCTTGTTCGGCTATGTTACTTTTGCTCGCTGCTCAGCCACTGCTTAGTATGCATGCTAGGATGTTATCAACTGTTATCTTGTTCCTCCTTGGTTTGGGCTATCACATTGTTATATTGTTGTGGATGATATTATTATTATAAATGTTGACTATATTCGACGAAGGATGGAAGGTCTAGGATATCCCGCCTCGACGCTTTGTTCCAGTCGAGTCACCTAGGATCCGAGTTCCGGGTATTGGTTCTAAGAGTGAGCGTGCCTAAATGCTTGTGGGATTTTATGGGGTCCCCATTTCTTACCTACCTAGCTCCAAACATTTCTAGAGGTGGCCCAAGCTGATTTACCATTTGAAACTGTGTGTGTGCTTGGTTGGACCCCCAACAGTTTTAAAACAACTCGGGCCAGCGGAGACAGAGTTCCTCTGTTGGTCCACACTAGTGAGCTAGGGAAGCCCCTGAGTTCAGGTGAGGATAAACCCGACCTTAGCCATATGGAAGAGTCCGATCCGAGGGCGCGGTCGGCTCTTGGATCGGGTGTCCACTCCCCGGGGGCCACGCGGATTTGTTCGTTGTTAGTTAGAGGGATTACGACATCCGGATCTCTCGGGACAACTCTTCAATGAGTGTCTTTAATGGGCCATACCGAGAGAGCTTGGCATACGTGCGGAGCCTTGTAATGGCAGTTGGTTCACCCCTGCAGGGTTAAATCTTTTCGAGAAGCCGTGTCCACGGTTATGGACGACTTGAGACCTACTCCTTGTTCATAGACAACAACAAGCGAGATAATCTTAATAACTTGATCAACGTGTGTGTGCCTTGACTACTTGTTCTTCGTCGGGATGCGAAGAGGAGGACAAGGATAGGATAGGTGTTATGTTTGCGTAAGTAGCTGATAGCAAGACTTGTTGGAGGCGATTCCTCATCGAATGCTTGGTTCTCATCTTGCTCTAAAATAGACCATTAGCCACTCATATATTGCTAGTGCGTCTGCAATCTCACCACTACCCCCATCTTATGGTGAGAAGTTAGTTACAAGACTTGTTGATATAGCTCACCTCTTTCTTCTCTCTTTTACGCACGTTATGCTAACGATCTTGGAATTCAAAGGAGCTCGACGACCCTTCTTCTGGACGCCTTCGCGGAGACTCGACGATGTAAGGCCCGCTATGCGGTACTGTTCCAGATCTAGATGTTTCCATCCAGATCAGGGGACGAGGCACATATCGGTCCCACCGCGACATATGACAATGACATATGCCCCGGATTTCCAACATGATATCACAACATTACAGCTACAAGGATACAACATCTCATACAATCGGCATACAACTCCCTTAAATACATTACATCAGCGGAAGATACATGTTTGAGTATAGACTACAATCAAATGCCTAGCGGCAAAGAGAAAAATACATCGCTCCCATAAACACACGGGTCCAGGACCTCCGCCGGGATCCTCCTAACTAGTCGTCGTCGAGTCTCCACGTGAAACGTCGATCACCATACCTGTTGTCGATCAAGAACCCTGAAAAGAGTTGGTCAACTGACCCAACAAGGACTTCATCACTCGTCATTCTAGGACAACTAGTAGTTTACGGTAAGGATGGGGTAATTGGTGAGGTTGCTGCCGCACTAGCATTTATGAAGTGGCTAACGATCTAGAGAGTAAGATAAGAAGCCAAGCATTCGATGAGGAATCGCCTCCAACAAGTCTGCTATCCACCTACTTACGCAAGAATAATACCTATCCTATCCTTGTCCTCCTCTTCGCATCCCGACGAAGAAGAAGCAGTCAAGGCACACACACACGTTGATCAAGTTATTAAATATGATTCAGTTTATTTTATCTATGAACAAGACGTATGTTCCAAGTCATCCATAACTGTGGACACGGCTTCTCGAAAAGATTTAACCTTGCAGCGGTGTATCAACTGCCCATTACAAGGCTCCGCACGCACACCCATCTCTCTCAGTTGTTACCCATCACATGCAACCATTTTATGATTTAGTACCGAGAGATCCGAAACGACAGGTCCCTCTAACTAACAACGAACAAATCCGGGTGGCCCCCGGTGAGTCGACATCCAGCTCAGGAGCCGGCCGCGCTCTCGATCTGGTCTCTACCGTCTGTCGCAGGTTTGGATTGCCGGTAATTCTCACATGAGGCCGGGTCCTCAACTGAACAGGTTGGACCAACAAGTAAACAAAGTCCCCGCTGGCCCTGGTTGGTTTAAAGGATGTCAGCTAGGAGCGAACCGACAGACATATATGCATGGTTTGCAAATGGTAAATCAGCTTGGGCCACCACTAGAAATGTTTGAAGCTAGGTAGGTAAGAAAAGGGGACCCCATAAAATCCCACACGCGGTTAGGCACGCTCAGTCTTAGAACCAATACCCGGAACTCGCATCCTAGGTGACTCGAATGGAACAAAGTGTCGGGGAGGGATAGCCTAGACCTTCCATCCTTCGTCGAATATAGTCAACATTAATAATAATCATATCATCAACAGCAATGTAACAATGTGATAGCCCAAAACCAAGGAGTAACAGGGTAACATCATAGCATCCTAAGCATGCATACTAAGCAGTGGCTGAGCAACGAGCAATAGTAACATAACAGTACATGGTTTGCTGGGAGGGGACATGGCTGTTTCGGTTTAAGAGAGGCTGTAACATGTGGTAGGATCAAACATCGAACCTAACCTATACTAGCATGCAAACCGCTGGTTGAAACATAATGGATCATAAGTAATGTATAGTCCTTGCCTGTTGATAAGTCGGGTTCCGAAGGTGTAGTTGATCTCAAGCTCGCATCATCTCCGAAGGTACCCGCGGAAGCACACAAGACGGTAAACACTGGGAAGCAATCAACGAGCAAGCATCTATTACTATGAAGCAAACACGAGCAAGCATCAACAAGAAGGCAACACGAGACATCGCACCTACCTTCGAGAGCGGTTACTAACAGGTTAAGTGGAGTACTCGTCACACACGACGATACTGCACGTTTACGATGGTTCAAGTTGTTTAGGTACAAGTGATCAACAAAGGTTGTTAACATGGCAACTCAAGCAAGCATGGCATAGCACACAAACATGACAAGAGGTTAAGCATAAGGTAAACTATCTATGCTAGTCAATTTAAGTGAGGCACAACCTAAACATGGCATACACTAAGTGCCCACGACAATTAAAGCATTTGGTATTGTTCTGTCATAAACCATATTTTATGTTGGTTAACAACAGAAAACAATAACATAAACACAAAGTACATGAAAAACTAATGAAGTCACATATAAAGAACACTCTAAACGGTGTGACGCCCCCAAAATCAATCCGTGTACAGTAATCATACACGCAGGGTACACGGCTGAGATTAGGGTGCCACGGTGAGAATATCACAGCACAACACTAAACACAAAAGGATAAACCAATATGTTACAATAAAGGGGGTCACGCGGACCCGAATACATAAGTTATACAAGCCATAATATCTGAGTACAGACATAGTTAGTCAAGTTTTGCCTTAAGAAGGCTAGCACAAATAACATCAGAGATACAGATCGAAAAGGCAAGGCCTCCTGCCTGGGAGCCTCCGAAACTACTCCTGGTCCGGGTCAGCGGGGGTCTCGACGTAGTAGTATCCGCCTCCGGGGTACCCCTGCTCCTGGGCTCCAACGTCGACTGCAGCGGCCGATCAGGCAAAACATAAAAGGGGAAATAAAGCAAAGGTGAGTATCTAGCATACCCGCGAGTCTTACGTCCGCTACTAAGCATTATGCATTGTATCAACGAAAAGAAGAGGCTGTATATAGTGGACTGAAAGACAGAAATCCAGAGCAAGGGTAAGAAGCTAGGCCTATCGAAGAGTAGCATCTTCCGACGATGTCTTGCAGCATGAGAAGAGAAACAACCAACAGTTCAATAGCAGAAATGTAATAACAATGCAGCAGAAGTTGCTGCAGCATTGTATAATAGTAAGTTGTAACAATTAATAACAATAATGCCTCCGAGTTCCCTTCCTCGACTCCCTGCGAGGAAGAAGACCCGGAACCATACAATTTAATAGTAGTAGTTTCTAGTGGTAAGATCCAACTTCAGCATAAAGCGTCCTGTTGCCGTGGACACGGCTATTCGAATAGATTAATCTTCCCTGCAGGGGTGCACTGGCGTGACTCTACGACGCTCGGATCTCCAGGGCGGCGGGAACCTTGTTAGGGAACGCTCCACCAAAGCTATCCGACACAAAGTAGCCCATCCTTCGGCAATCAACAGAGAGGTCATCCGCCGGACTATATCCTATGTACGCCGGGCTTTGGACCCTAACCCGAACGTACTCCTGCACGGTGCGTGACTGGCCGGTGAAGCAAAATCAAAGAAAATACAAATACACCGCTCGAGCAAGAGAAGACAACACCACTTCCCGGCAATCAGCCCGCTGTACTGCTGACTTCTGAAGACCCTCGAACGAGACTACGATGCAGGGGATCCCACACTCCTCGTCCCACGTGTAGGTAGTGCGTACAAGCCAAAAGGCTACTCAAGACATCCGCCGAACCATTTAGCATTTTAATTAACCTGTGTGACAACCGTTATCGATGCCTCGACTTAACCGACCCGCGGTCAACGACAGCAGTCAGGACCACCAGTACATCAGTGCCTGCCCTGTCGTCCCACCAAGTCACTGCGGTTACCAACAAGGTGAACCGTCTCCTTACCTTGTCTCGCGTTTGCTCTTGGTAGAGCTCGACTTTCGTGGTTTGGTAACTCTCGCGAGATACGAGCAGGGGCCAATCACGCCAGTAACGTCGGTCGTACCCTCCCTGTCGTTCCCGACGATATACCGCTCGCGGGCACCGTTGGGTCGCCCGACTTCTTACCTTTAAGGACAACCGCTGTCCAGGTCCCTATGGCGGCAAGACAAAGTCAGCCTCGAGTGGAGTACAAGGATTACTCCTGGATAGCTCACACTTGAGGTGACTAGGCATAACCCAGATAGGGGCCTTTGGCGGTGTCTGCTTTGTACCGTACCTGTGCAGTTGTACATATTGTATCCGTGTTCACTCCCCTGAGTGATCACGACCCGCTATCCAGTCCTAGCTAACAATGCGCAGGGCTCACTGCTGAATATATGCATAATTATAACAGGCAGCATAGGACAAAGGAAGGTACATCAAGGGGCGACAAAAACAGGCTATGCAATTGAATAGGATTGTAATCGTAGCAGCAGCAGTAACAATGCCTAGTGCAAGAAAGTACGGAAAGGTAGGCGATATCTGGGGAAGAGAATGGCTCTGCTTGCCTGGAAGCTCAACGGTAGGGGCAGGGTCGTCGACGAAGTAGTCGTACCCGGCAGTGGTGTAGTCGGCGGTAGCAGCGGGGTCTACCGGAGATTAAGGGGGGGAGGAAACAGTAAATACACAGCAATGATATACAAACATATGCATGACATGACAGATGAAATGTTAACGGTGTTCTAACGCAGTGCAATGCACGTTGCTCGGAGCGGGAATTCATGCGGGGATGAACTGCCAGCTCCGGGTAGTTACCGGACAGGGTGTCCAGAGGGGGAAGGTATCATGCTGGAGGTGTCGTGGGTACCGGACAAACATAAGGGGGGTGTATCCGTGTTAGTTGAACCATTCTGGACAACTTTCGTGTTCGGAATACATTCATCCGGGCACTCTAACAGTACCGGACAGTTTATCGGGCAGACGGTCCGAAGGGGGACGGTTCGATGTTCGTTTTGTTAGAGGGGTGTGATAGACATACGGATAGCGTATTCGTATTCGTTATATTTTTCTGATCAATTTTCATGTATAAAGTTTTTGAATCTGAGTTACGGTTTAAAAGATATTAATTTCTGAAGTTTAAATCATTTTTAAAAGAATTTCTGAATTTCTTTTAGTATTAAATCCAACATTATCCACAGAGGGGGTTGACCAGGTCAAACTGACCAGTGGGTCCCACTGGTCAGCCTCACAGTTAATAAAAATGGTTTTATTAATTCTCAAAATCCAGTGGACCCATATGTCAGTGACTGTTAGCATTTTTATTTATTATAACTTAATTCCTTACAGGTGGGACCCAGTTGTCAATGAGAGACAACTAACAATTTTATTAATTTAAACAAATGGCCTAGGGCCCACATGTCATAGACTTGAAGGGTTATTTTATTTGTTATAATCCCATAGTAATTAGTGGTGCCCTGGCCCACTGTCAGTGACACATTGAGGGTCATTAGCAGCTAATCAAAACAATGACAGAGGGGGGGGGGCACCTGTCAACGGCCCATGTCCACGCCGGCGACGATGAACTCACCGGCGGCGTGCGTGTGCACGATTCCGACCACGGGGAAGGACAGGGTTGGGCTCAATCGACAAAGGGAGAGGCCGCACGTCGTTTGGTGGTCGCGGGGTCGCCGGGGTTGCACCGGAGCTTCATCAACGGCGAGCGGCGGCGGCGGTTGTGTCCGGTTGTAGATGGGGTCGCTGCTCCCGTGTATCTCCTCGAGCGTGAGCTAGCCAGGCCTAACCTGCAGCTCACCAGGAGCGTCCAGGTGCCATCGGCGTGAGCTAGGATAGACTAGGGTGACGGCTACGTCTTCCGCGGCGGTGGCCAGAGCATGGTGACGCGGGGGAGACGACGAGGGGCACCAGGAGGAGAACGGAGAGGCCAGGGGGGCGCGGAAGCTCACCGGGATCCCGTAGGGAGGGGAAGTGGGCTTGGGGGGGGGCGGTTGTAGCCGGAATTTGCTCGGCGCAGCGGCGGCCCGAGGAAGAAGACGGCCTCGATCCGCTCCGCGTGGTGGCTCCTAGTCCAATTCCTTCCGCCTGCAGACGAAGTCGAGGGTGGCGCGTCGAACGGACACAAAGGGGAGGGATGGAGTGGACGTTGGCTACGCAAGCTCGCGAGGTGCGCCCATGGTGGCTCGGGCGGCTCGGGTTAGAGGTGACACAGGGGAGGGAGAGGGACGTGGGTGTGGGGGGGGGGGGGAATATCTCCCTCTCCACGGGGGCACGGCCCCGTCCTTATCTCCTCCGAGGAGGCCACTGCAGCGACCCGGCGACGAGCTGGTGCAGCCGCGCCATGGCCACGCGGTCGGCACAGTGAAGACGACAGGTGAGGGGTGGGGAAGAAAAATGAAAAATTTCCGGGTGGGCCAGTCCAGTGGGCTTTGCCCCGTGCGACAAATAGCCAGTGACCTTTATGTTCTTTTCTTTTTCTGTAAAATTCTGTTAGCATTTATTTAAATGGCTTAGGCATTTTTATATAATGCCATTTTGGTTCCATAATTAGTAGATCATATTCCTAGAGTACCACAAAAAGTTTAGGGTTTTTCTAAACTCTTTTGCTAATTTATTTTATTATTAAATGAGCAATTGGCTTAGAATTGCTACTGTTATTAATTGTTTACAATTTTCAGTAGCCCAATAAATACCAATGAATACATGGGCATGGTCCAACGATTATTTGGGATTTTAGAAAAGTGGTTCCAAGATTTTTGGAAAATATTTTATTGTCACAATATTTTTAATATTCATCAACAGGCATTTAGGGTTTGTTTGAATTTTATTTCAAATGGCTTGGACTTTAGTTGGCCAATGATGATCAAGGTCCATGGTTCATATTTGCTTGCAACAATATCAAAGGAGAATTTGAATTTGAACTGAACCAGTTGATCAGACAAAAGTTTTGAATAGTAGAGATTAACAGTAACCCTGATTACTGTTCACTGACAGTGAGGGTGTTACAAACGGAGTTACGGTTAAAAAGATATAAGCAAAACAAGTTATGCACACATGTTGTTAACATCAGGAAGCACACTTTAGAGCAATGCATAAACAAGATAATGAATGCAAACATGCTCACAAATGATATGCAACTAAAGTAGACATGGCAGGGAAGGCATGACAAAAGGAATCATGCAAATGGGCATCATGAACAACTAATTATAGCTCATGCAAAATGCAATAAAACATTACTGGTCTAGGACTTAGTGAAAATCAGGAAAACATGGCAGAAACTGTTACATTCATGCTGTATAAACAGAAGCAAAACTATATGCAAAAGTGCAGCAACATGACATAGCAATATATGGGCATGAACTAGACGCGACGGTGATCGGGTGAAACCCGGTGTCGCAAAGGTCGAGTGTCAGGGTGGCAATGGTTGCTCTCCATCCGATACGAGATAAGAGGGGGGAAATACTCGTCGATCGATAAATCAGGGATGCAAACACTGCAAACAAATCAGACAATCAAACAATTCACACCGAAAACAAAATTTTTAATTTTTGTGAAATCTGGGTTGTTACAGACAACGACTAGTTAGGCGGATCCCGGCGGAGATCCTGGACCCGTGTGGTTACGGGAATTGTGTGTTTTACCTTTGCCAATAGGCATTTGATTGTAGTATGTACTCAGACATGTATCTTCCGTTGGTGTATTGTAAATAAGGCAGTTGTTGTTGGGGTTCGCAGCAGAAAACACAAATTTTTCCTAACTGGCGTTCCCTTAACCCAAGATCTAGCTAGCCGTATTACCGTAACAGATAGTAGTGCGGAAATAACATACCTCGGGGTGTAGTCCGTTGCGCGGGAAACGTTCCCGCAAACGTGGTTGATGTAGCCGATCAAGTTTCACAGCCCCCTGGCTGTGTTGAGCACCCGGATGGGTGTAGTGCCACACGTGCAGCACCTCGTAGTACTCGCACACGTACAAGACTCGATGACGACCTCCGTTCTCCGATCCAGCGGAGGGGGCGGAAGCAGACCTCCGGACGGAGCTTCGGCAGCACGACGGCCTCCGATTCTAGCAGAGAGGTCTCAATTCCACTACAGGCTCACACTAGGGAGCCCACCGTGGAAGAGACCAGAGAGGGGAGGAGACCGGAGAAAACCGATCTGAATTCGGAGTTATATTTATTTTCTCACGAATTTCTGTGTATTAATTATGTGCACCCTGCCCATCTATATATAGGCTGGGGAAGGGAGTCAACCCACCTCCCCTAGCAATGTGGGACTAAACCCTTTGCTAGGGGGTGGCCGGCCAAGGGGGGAGAGGGGGCGCACCCCTCATGGGCCCTAGGGCCCATGGCGCCTCCCCCCCTTTTTTCTTTTCTTTTTCTTTTCCCTTTAATTCCTTAATGGGCCTTTTTCTCCACTAAGGCCCATAGCACATATTAATTAGAAATAAAATGATTTTAATTATTAATTCAATTAATTAATAACTAAAACATATTATTCCATCTCCCGGTGCTCCGGAAACACTTCCGGCTCACTCCGAACTTGTTTCGGTTCAATACGGTACTCCTCCGATATTGTCTCCCTTATTCTCTGGTTGCTCCGATGGTTCCGAAAAGGTCTCCGATTTCATCGAGCCCTTAAGTGTGTTACCCTACGGTCCGAGAACACTCCAGTCATGACCGAGCAGAGGCAACAGTCAATGATCATCAGCGGGACCTGGATGCCCATAATGACCCCTGTGCATTCCGGATATCAATACCGATTGGACCTTACGCCGTATAGCATTCCCTTTGTCAGCGATACTGGATTGTTCCGAGATTCGATCAATGACATCCTATGTCTGGTTCAACCTCGTTCCGAACTAATCCTTATTCACTCGTTCCCGTGATATTCATCCCCGTGACCTAGTCACACGCTACGCAGCTTCATGGATGGAATCTCACCGAGTGGGCCCCGAGTATCTATCCATTATATGGATTGACAAATCCCGCTCTTGTAAACAATACTCCTCAACGTATCTCCACGGAATACCTAAGATACAACCGTTATGACCCGCATATTTCAGTCAGGTGGTGGGATGTAAGTCAAAGCATCCGGGAAGATAGTGATTATGCACGTACTCACGGTCAAAGGAACGGTCTACCACGTTCTGTAATTACAACACTGAACCTTCACAAGATTTGATCATGCTGTAATGCTTACTTTGGGTAATGTTCATCACGTCACTTAGCCAGTGAGGTGACCTCATAGTCAAGAGACTTAATTGTCCATGATCGCGAAACCACGATCATCATGTTGACCATGAACTAGTTATTGATGTAGAGGCTAACTAGGAACTCTGGGTGTTTCTATACCACACCTGCATCATTCTTTCACTGATGCAGTTCTAGCACGGTATGAAACTGGTTATGAACTTGCTTAGATATATTGGAATAATCATATATTATTTGCCTCTAGAGCATATATCCAACAGTCTCCCACTTGCACTAGAGTGCTAATAATCTAGCCGCATTTTTCCGATCATAAACATCTTATCACGTAAGTGTTTCATTGATCATGCACGCTCATGGAAGAGGGTTCGTCAACGAATTGCACCAATTCAGATTCGTATGTTTCCTTTGCAACTGGTATAGGTCAAAAGCTCTTTTGACATACCACTCATTATCATATAATGGTTGCATATAAGTTTCGCGGGAGAGTGAGACTATTATTTCACAGTATCCTCCAATGATCTCTTGGTTCAGTCTTTAAGAAGACTCATCCATAGTCATATATACTGAGAAATACACTCAGCGAGAAGTCCAATACTTCTAACGCTAAACTTTTATCCATACGTCTACTTTCTTAAGTAGTATTATGTTTGTAGTACCGTGAATTTTGCTCACATTTCTTTCATGTCTTTGGTGATGTCTCTAATTCCATATAGACCCATAATATGGCTTGCAATTGTAATCTTGCATTACATTCAAGTCTATTATCATTTCTATATTTTAGAGAATAGTCCTCAGTGTGCCTCTCATATACTGAATGCATGGACTTTATTCAGATTCTGTGTTTTACTCCTAAAGCACATCGGAATCTGTTCTTCTCCAAGAACTTTTGAGTCATTCTGTTGTTGGATTCACAACGCATGTTATATGGTAGAATCATATGTCAAGAACATATAAGATCACATGTCCAGTACATGGTGCATCTCTATTCTTCCATCAAGACATTGCTTGTGATATTTGGATTTCATCCATTATATAATTTCTAGCCACAAGAACCTGTTTCTTGTCTAGAAGATTATTCCAACCTTCACTTCGTTTCATTATCCGTATCTTAATCTACTCATATAGATTTCAACGTGTAATGTGTTGGTATTTCACATAAAAGAAGATTCTTGCAATCTTGTATTTTATTTGCCTTATGCTCTATATATATCATAATGCACATATGTATATGAGACGATTCTCTATACACACAATCAATGCATATCCATATATATACATATGAGATCATTCTTCACACATATCAATGCATATATGTTTGAGACAATGATCATGCTCCCACTCAAATATATCCATCTTATACTCATATATTTGTGGTTCAGCTTTCATCAAGTCATTTTATTGTTCACTATGTCTCACATAATGACAAAGCTTCCAAAGCTCCCACTCAGAAAATGCCCTCTGCATTCCAAGTTTCAGGGAAGTCTTCAAAGCTCCCACTCAGTTTCATGAAACTGCAGGCCCACTCAATATTTTGGTCATCACAAAATCACTTGATCAAATCAAGTTTGAGGGTTCCTGTCTTGAGGTACTATAGTCCATCATTTTAACGAAGTAACCTTCGTCTTGCCCATTACAATTCCCTTTCAAATCCAAATTTGACTGAGATGCAATTTCAGGCTATGGTCCATCGTAGTGTAAATGAAATATTTTATTGATTAAAGCATTCCTACGTTTCCGTAGTCAATCACCATTGAACTTTGGTCATAACCAAATAATGCTTTATGTCCATTACATTATTCTCAATAACTCTCCAGTTTGTCGAGAATATGAAATAACCGATTTATTTCACAGGACGTGAGCCATCCTTAATGTAATTCAATATTATTTCATTTCTCCTCGTGTTCTAGGTTACCATCATTCCTTTGTGTCTTCAAGCAATATTATTCCCTATTGTTTTATTAAGAAGACTCATGATTATTGTTCTGTACAGAACGTATTCATGACAACCTTCTAAATTCAACAATGGCTTCAACTCATATACCAAGATCAATCATCTTTGGCATATCCTTCCTTATGCAGTGTCATTACAGCGGAACATGCTTCCGTTGCAATACTCTGATATTCTGAAGGCAAGGTCCAATACCTCGGTCAAAGTTTCCATTATCTCCCATTGGATTCGTGTCGAGAGACTTTTCTCGTATTACCAATTAAGCAACACAAATTTTTCTATTCGGGGAGAATATGTAATTTCAATTGCTCGTAGTTCTATTACAAAGAAATTCTTTCTTTTAAGAAACCTTATAACACCATCAGTTATGGAGCTATCATGTCTCGTTAAAAACCAGGATGGTTTCCTATTCATGAAGTGGGTGTTTTAACTTAATGAATTAAACAACTTATTCGACAATAACTATAGTGCTAGGGGAAAGAACGTTTAGACCATACTACGGTTTAGTATGACTACGAATGGTTTAAGTAGTCCAGCACTTTCAACTTCCATCGTAGTTTGTGGTACAACTTCCACAAGTCTCTCATTATGTCAATATCAATACTTTTCACTCCGGATCGTAGCGTAGTGATATGTATCCTTGTATTCTCACTTCTTACTGTGATTCCCGAATCTCAGTTTTATGATCTCAATTGAATACAACTTTCAATTAATCATATGAAGTTTTTAATGATAACTCACATGCCCATTCTACATCATTTATGTATAATGATTGGCACGAGTTCTACTTGCTAGAACCTTGTCATGATCATATTTATTGCAGAGGTTCATAGATCGTGTATCTAATCCATCTCATGCAATCAAGTTATGATTCTTCATTCGATAATGAACTCACAAGTTAATAGATCATACATTTAATGAATTCATCAGTTATGAAGTCACCTCATGCAATCAGATCTTTGACTTGTTATAATCAAGACAACTTTATCATTAAACATTGAATATTTCTTGACAATAATAGTAGTATTATAAATGCTTTCTATCATATCATAAATCAAGACGTAATCAAAGTATAAGCACACTTTTATTCATAGAGATGGAACAACTGACTTGTCTCATTACATGAATAACTTTGTCTCGCGAGATGCAAGACACACAACTAAGTGTTCATACTATAATGATTACATAAGATTTATCTAATACTCTAAGTATCTCCTATGATAGATGTCTCGGTGGAATCCATGCTGGCCATCAACTGACTTGATATCCATCAATCCTCGATTTCACCTCTTCCCGTCCATGCAACAGCAGGTCCTGTTTTCATAAAACAGAATAAGTATCAAATACTCATTTACTGCATCTGTTGTATAAGGGAGTAAACATTTATAAAGTATATCAAGTATATACCTTCTCCATCGATGACTTCTGCATCCTCGAAAGGAGCAATGTCCGTGGTCAAGAGATCAGTCATGAAGTTCTGGAGACTCATATTAGCTCCTCTTCCGACATAGCTATGAACATAATCACCATAACTCGGAGGGAGTGAGTGCAATAACGTATTTATTGCAAACTCTTCCGTGGTGCTTTCGTTCATTGTCCAATATTCATAGTCCTCCACTAGGGTCAGGTACATCTCATGCATCCTGTCTAAGTGATCATCAAGGCTTGTGCGTTCTTCCATCTTTGTAGATAGAAACTTGCTTTCTAACTCAAATCTGGCAATTCTGAACTCACGTACGAACATTGTCTTTAGCGTGTCCATCATGTCATATGGGCCAGTGTCCTGTAACTGTATGCCCAACTCCTCTGACATGCTGAAGAACATGACATTCCTGACTACGGAGCATTTCTGTCGGCGAGCATAATGATCAAGTATCTCTTGATCGCCAACATCATCGTCCGGATGTTCTTCCACATGCATTTCTATTGTAAACAAGATGTCTGCTCTCTTGAGCGACGTCCTAAGGCGTGAATACCAATCAGCAAAGTTTGACCCATTTTCTCTAAGTCTTTCACCTTCCATGAAGAAAGATAGTTCACGTTGCTCTAGTGCATTCATTTTCTACAAACATAATTGCAAGGAACACAATTAAGACTAGTTCACAACAAATGAGTTCATATAATCATATGAGCTCGCACTAAAACATTTCATCCCTAGGAAGTTTTAGTGATTACATGATCCAGATTCACTGCCCGACCTCGAATATCACACGGCCGACGGGTCAGTTTCAAAGGTAGACAACAACTTGTGCGATCACATTATCTTATATATACTGTGACTCATGCTCGATCTTTCGATCTCTAGTATTCCGAGGCCATATCTGCATATGCTAGGCTCGCCAAATTAACCTCCATGTTATATGCTGCTCAGCAAGGCCATATTTGCATATGCCAGGCTTGCCGAACCCAACCTCATGCGAACTCCATTGAATATGTAGGACAACTCCGGTATGTACGGAGCATCAAGCCATATGGGAGAACCTTCCAGGTGGTGCACACTTCGGTAGAATACTTGTGTTTGTTTTTGTTAAGGGATCATCTTATCACATGCTACCGTCGTGTATCTTATACTAGCAAGTTTTAAGATGTCTGGGCTCTGGCAACACTAAGTCTACAGTGTCTCCATTTTAGTTTGTTTTATGATGACGATTACTACTTATTAGTAACACATAGCAAAAGCTATCACAAACAAACAAACGATAGCCCCCACTTTGCAATACAAGGTTTAGACGATCTAGTTGTATATTGCAAGTTTTACGTGGCTGCTAGGGCTTTCATAGTTAAACAGGTTTTAACCTACGAGTCAACCACAACGTCAACCATACGATTGTCTCTATTACACCCCGCACGGGGCCCTCCGTTGCAAATGCCACATCCGCTAAAGTAGAGAGACAGACACCCCCCTAGCCACTTTATACGGTACAAGCCGCATGTCAAGCGTGGAACCAGTCTCGCGTAAGAGTACGCGTAAAGTCGGTCGGGGGCCGCTTCATCAAACAATGCCGCAGATATGAACAAGTGCACATGAGAGGGTAACAATCATACAATCAACGCCCACATCCCCGATGTGTTCTATCCGTACAGTAATACTAAGCATAGACCTAGCTCATGATACCACTGTTGGGGTTCGCAGCAGAAAACACAATTTTTTCCTAACTGGCGTTCCCTTAACCCAAGATCTAGCTAGCCGTATTACCGTAACAGATAGTAGTGCGGAAATAACATACCTCGGGGTGTAGTCCGTTGCGCGGGAAACGTTCCCGCAAACGTGGTTGATGTAGCCGATCAAGTTTCACAGCCCCCTGGCTGTGTTGAGCACCCGGATGGGTGTAGTGCCACACGTGCAGCACCTCGTAGTACTCGCACACGTACGAGACTCGATGACGACCTCCGTTCTCCGATCCAGCGGTGGGGGCGGAAGCAGACCTCCGGACGGAGCTTCGGCAACACGACGGCCTCCGATTCTAGCAGAGAGGTCTCAATTCCACTACAGGATCACACTAGGGAGCCCACCGTGGAAGAGACCAGAGAGGGGAGGAGACCGGAGAAAACCGATCTTAATTCAGAGTTATATTTATTTTCTCACGAATTTCTGTGTATTAATTATGTGCACCCTGCCCATCTATATATAGGCTGGGGAAGGGAGTCAACCCACCTCCCCTAGCAATGTGGGACTAAACCCTTTGCTAGGGGGTGGCCGGCCAAGGGGGGAGAGGGGGCGCACCCCTCATGGGCCCTAGGGCCCATGGCGCCTCCCCCCCTTTTTTCTTTTCTTTTTCTTTTCCCTTTAATTCCTTAATGGGCCTTTTTCTCCACTAAGGCCCATAGCACATATTAATTAGAAATAAAATGATTTTAATTATTAATTCAATTAATTAATAACTAAAACATATTATTCCATCTCCCGGTGCTCCGGAAACACTTCCGGCTCACTCCGAACTTGTTTCGGTTCAATACGGTACTCCTCCGATATTGTCTCCCTTATTCTCTGGTTGCTCCGATGGTTCCGAAAAGGTCTCCGATTTCATCGAGCCCTTAAGTGTGTTACCCTACGGTCCGAGAACACTCCAGTCATGACCGAGCAGAGGCAACAGTCAATGATCATCAGCGGGACCTGGATGCCCATAATGACCCATGTGCATTCCGGATATCAATACCGATTGGACCTTACGCCGTATAGCATTCCCTTTGTCAGCGATACTGGATTGTTCCGAGATTCGATCAATGACATCCTATGTCTGGTTCAACCTCGTTCCGAACTAATCCTTATTCACTCGTTCCCGTGATATTCATCCCCGTGACCTAGTCACACGCTACGCAGCTTCATGGATGGAATCTCACCGAGTGGGCCCCGAGTATCTATCCATTATATGGATTGACAAATCCCGCTCTTGTAAACAATACTCCTCAACGTATCTCCACGGAATACCTAAGATACAACCGTTATGACCCGCATATTTCAGTCAGGTGGTGGGATGTAAGTCAAAGCATCCGGGAAGATAGTGATTATGCACGTACTCACGGTCAAAGGAACGGTCTACCACGTTCTGTAATTACAACACTGAACCTTCACAAGATTTGATCATGCTGTAATGCTTACTTTGGGTAATGTTCATCACGTCACTTAGCCAGTGAGGTGACCTCATAGTCAAGAGACTTAATTTTCCATGATCGCGAAACCACGATCATCATGTTGACCATGAACTAGTTATCGATGTAGAGGCTAACTAGGAACTCTGGGTGTTTCTATACCACACCTGCATCATTCTTTCACTGATGCAGTTCTAGCACGGTATGAAACTGGTTATGAACTTGCTTAGATATATTGGAATAATCATATATTATTTGCCTCTAGAGCATATATCCAACAGTTGTATGCCGATTGTATGAGATGTTGTATCCTTGTGGCTGTAATGTCGTGATATCATGTTGGAAATCCGGGGCATTTGACTTCGTCATATGTCGCGGTGGAACCAATATGTGCTTCGCCCCTGAATCTGGATGGAAACATCTAGATCTGGAACAGTACCGCATATCGGGCCTTACAAATTCCTTCGAGCTTCCATTAGTCCTTCGCAGTTTGCATGAATTCCTCTAAATTTCGTAGAATTTTTAGAAGTGATCATTCACCCCCTCCCCCTCTGATCATTCTTGAGCTTTCAATTGGTATTAGAGCTAGGCACTCCCTACGCTCTGCGTATTTTGGTCTAACCACCTAGAGTGTTGTCAAGAATGTCGTTTGGAGCTGTTTGCTCGGGTGAACCGGTTCCTATTTACAATGGAAAGGACTATCCTTATTGGAAGGACACAATGAAGAGGAACATTATGGCTATCAATTCTGCCGCGTGGGAAGTTGTCAAGAATGGAGTTTTAGTCAAGGACAAGGATGCCATCACCCCTACTGAGGCAAAGAACATGGCTCTTGATTCTGAAGTTTGGGTATTCATCACAAACCATTTGATTCCAGAAAAATTTCATGAGGTCAAGAATATTCGTACGGCCAAAGGTGTGTGGGACTGTCTCGAGAAGATTGGTGAAGGTGTCTCGACTCAGAAAGATGCTCGCATTGACACTCTCCAAAGAAAATTCTATCGGTTGGCACGAGGGAGAAAAAGTTAACTCCATCTACAGCAGACTCACCTCTCTATCAAATGAGTTGATTTCCCTCGGTGCTGATGATATCACCAATCAAATTATTGTTAGGACTTTGCTTCGTTCTCTTGATGATTCCTTCGATCACATTGTGTTGATGATCAAGGAAAGGTCTGATTTCAGAAATCTTGTCGCCGTTGATATTCTCGAGATACTTAACACCTTTGAGATGGAAGAAGAAGAAAAGCGTGATGTCAATGGAACTCGAAGAAAATCCCATGCCCTCAAAGCCAAAGCTTCACATCACTCTTCTCCTGAAGCTAGTTCTGAATCTGGAGGGGCCTCAGATGACCCCGAGAATATTGGAAAAGATCTGGCACTGATAATGAAAAGATTCAACCGCTTCCAGAGAAGGAATTCCTCTTCACCGAAGAAAAACTACTCCTCCAGAAATTCAAGCAATTCATCACAACATCGATCATAATCCAGAAACTCTTCAGCGAAAGATAATTGCTGCTACAAGTGCAAGAAGCCATGTCACGTCATCGCTGATTGTCCTCTCTGGGAAATTGAACATAGATCCAAGCATTCTCACCGCAACTCGTCGAGCAAGTTGCACCGATCGAGTAAAAAACTATGAGTCAAAGAGATATGATTCAAAATCCAGAAAAGACAAGAAAGATGATTCTGATGATGACAAGAAGAAGTGATAGAAGCGAAGGTGTCCCATTGTTTCGATGAGATGGTGGAGATCGATTATGGTGGAGACGACTTTCACGACCCGACTACGAACATGCGAAGACGTTGCGCCTTAGCGATTGCTAAACCAACTCCGAGAGGTTATTGATCCCGCGGATGCACGATCAACCTGACCACGAAGGTCTAATTCCTGCAAGCAATCGAAAGAACAAGCAAGAACTAAGAATTGCAATCTGGATATTGCGAATATAAGATGAATGATTGACGAAAGTTGGGGTTCCAATGCGGTATTGGCCTGGTCGGATAAAACAAACGAAGAGCTCAAAGTTGCGGCTATGGCTAACTTAAATCTAATTAAACCCAAGTCTAAACGACGCCCTAAGGGTTGTATATATGGGGGAACAGAGGGGATTTTCGTGACCCCTTGGAGGTGGGGTCCTAACACAACCCTAACTCGGTTTCCCCACACATACGGACTCTAAGAACAGCCTATAATGTGGTATTTCGAAATTACATGGAACCAGCCCAATATTAAGGTAACGCAGCACCTATAATTCTCCTTGGACGAAAATAATGAAGTGGCATCTCGTGTATTTCGTCCAAGCCTTCATGCACTCCATATGGTGGCTTCAAAGTGCGAAAATCACCACTGGAAGCTCCATTGTCCTTTCCCGTGCGCGCACCTTCTTCTCCATGCTTGATCCTGCTCAAATGACCATTCTTCTTGTCCATGCTAGGTCCTTCATTCATAAGCAAAACAAAAGTATCTAATTTAGGCACCATCATATGTTCATGAACATTAGAAGGATTCGCAAGAAACGAAAGTACCTGATAATTTAGTTGACGTGCGCGTGCTCTAGTAACTGGTCCAATATGGTTAGTTGGTGAGGATGTGGGTGTAACATTAGTAGGGATGTCCTCATCATCCTCCCATTCTTGAATTGAAGTCGTCCTCGACGGAAGCACATCATCTTCTCCCAAATAAGGCTTCAAATCTGCAATATTAAATGTGGGACTAACCCCAAAGTCTGCAGGTAGCTCAAGTTTATACGCGTTATCATTAATTTTCTGCAAAACCTTAAAGGGACCATCAGCTCGTGGCATTAACTTAGACTTGCACAAATCAGGAAACCTATCTTTACGTAAATGTAACCAAACAAGATCTCTTGGTTCAAACACAACATGCTTTCTACCCTTATCACCAGCAAGCTTGTATCGAGCATTCATTCTCTCAATGTTTTCTTTAGTTAACTCATGCATTTTTAATATCAATTCAGCACGTTGCTTAGCATCAAAATTAACCTTCTCAATAGGTGCACGAGGTAGAAAACCATAAACAATCTCAAAAGGGCACATTTTAGTGGTAGAATGCAATGAACGATTAGAAGCCAATTCAATATGAGGTAAACATTCTTCCCACATTTTCAAGTTACTCTTTAAAACAGCCGTAAGCATAGTAGACAAAGTCCTATTGACTACTTCAGTTTGTCCATCAGTTTGGGGATGACATGTAGTACTAAAAAGTATTTTAGTACCCAACTTCGCCCATAAGCACCTGCAAAAATGGCTAAGAAACTTAGTATCACGATCCGAGACAATAGTATTGGGCACACCATGTAAGCGAATAATCTCACGAAAGAATAAATCAGCAACATTAGCAGCATCATCGCTTTTATGACATGGTATAAAGTGTGCCATCTTAGAAAATATATCCACGACAACAAATATGCTATCCCTCCCCTTCTTTGTTCGAGGGAAGCCTAAAACAAAGTCCATGGATATGTCCTCCCACGGAACACTAGGTACAGGTAAAGGCATGTATAAACCATGAGGATTGAGTCGTGAATTAGATTTTTGACATGTATTGCAGCGAGCAACAAAACGCTCAACATCCCGTCTCATCTTTGGCCAAAAGAAATGTGTAGCAAGTTGTAAGTGCATCAAGTGCTCTCCCCTTGAGGTTTTGGAGTTTGATGACAAAACGGTTAAGGGACTGATGTGTTTGTGAGTATACACATGAGAACAGTCCCTGATGAGGTCTTTAACCACCGTTGTCGACCCCCCAAAATGTTGAGGAACATTGGAGAAATCCGTGTGTTTTCTGAAGAATGAAGTTGTGCGAAATCCTGAGGAATCAGGATCTTGAAGCATTCGGTTGAAGCTGAAGCTGAGGACGATCCTGAGGACGTTCGCACTGAAGATGAAGCTGCAGCTGAGGACGATCCTGAGGACGTTCGCGCTGAAGACGAAGTTGAAGCATAGTCTCCGCTAAGACTTTTTATACTTCTTGAGTCATAGGAAAACACCGCACTGTTGGAGGGGTTGAGGAAAATGAGTTCTGTATTTCTGAGGAAGTGCTCAATTAGAAATCCTGAAGAAAACCCTGAAGAAATATCCTGTAGTAGAAGTTCTGTCCTCGGGTGTCTGAGACGTTGTTCTTCAGGACACTGAGGTAACTAACTTCGATTGAGGAGTCTGGAGATCGGCAGTGCGATTCTTCTGAATATTGTAAGGAGAGAGAATAGTTTGACCGTGCCACGTGTTGCGTGGTGAGAGGCTAGAACTTGTCTAGCAACGGTCATATCCGAGGGAACGAGAGTAATTGCGTGCATGGGCATTTATGTCCTTTCACCTCGGGTTGCTCCGCGGCTATAAATAGCCACCCCTAGCCCCATTTGTGATAGAGGCGAAGGTGTCCCGATGTTTCGATGAGATGGTGGAGATCGATTTTGGTGGAGTAGACTTTCACGACCCGACTACGAACGTGCGAAGACGTTGCGCCTTAGCAATCGCTAAACCAACTCCGAGAGGTTATTGATCCCGCGGATGCACGATCAACCTGACCACGAAGGTCAATTCCTGCAAGCAATCGAAGAACAAGCAAGAACTAAGAATTGCAATCTGGATATTGCGAATATAAGATGAAAGATTAACAGAAGTTGGGGTTCCAATGCGGTCTTGGCCTGGTCGGACGACACAAACGAAGAACTCGAAGTTGCGGCTATGGCTAACTTAAATCTAATTAAAACCCAAGTCTAAACGATGCCCTAAGGGCTGTATATATGGGGGAACAGAGGGGAATTTCGTGGCCCCTTGGAGGAGGGGTCCGAAAACAACCCTAACTCGGTTTCCCCACACATACGGACTCTAAAAAATAGCCTATTAAGTGTATTTCGAAATTACATGGGCCTGGCCCAATAATAAGGTGACGCAGCACCTATAATAACTCTTGGACGAAAATATTAATGTGGCATCTTGTGTCTCTCGTCCAAGTCTTCATGCGCGCCTTATGGTGGCTTCAAAGTGCGATAATCACCACGGGAAGCTCCGCTGTCCTTTCCCGCGCGCGCACCTTCTTCTCCATGCTTGATCCCGCTCCAATGACCATCCTTCTTGTCCATGCTAGGTCCTTCATTCATAAGACAAACAAAAGTATCTAATTTAGGCAGCATCATATGTTCTTGAATATTAGAAGGATTCGCAAGAAACGAAAGTACCTGATAATTTAATTGACGTGCGCGTGCTCTAGTAACTGGTCCATTATGTGTAGTTTGTGAAGATGTGGGTGTAACATTAGTAGAGATGTCCTCATCATCCTCCCCTTCTTGAATTGAAGTCGTCCTCGACGGAAGCTCATCATCTTCTTCCAAAAAAGGCTTCAAATCTGCAATATTAAATGTGGGACTAACCCCAAAGGCTGCAGGAAGCTCAAGTTTATATGCATTATCATTAATTTTCTGCAAAACCTTAAAGGGACCATCAGCTCGAGGCATTAACTTAGACTTGCGCAAATCAGGAAACCTATCTTTACGTAGATGTAACCAAACAAGATCTCCGGGTTCAAACACAACATGCTTTCGACCCCTATCACCAGCAAGCTTGTATCTAGCATTCATGCGCTCAATGTTTTCTTTAGTTAACTCATGCATTTTTAATATCAATTCAGCACGTTGCTTAGCATCAAAATTAACCTTCTCCGAAGATGGAAGAGGCAGCAAATCAATAGGTGCACGAGGTAGAAAACCATAAACAATCTCAAAAGGGCACATTTTAGTGGTAGAATGCAATGAACGATTATAAGCAAATTCAATATGAGGTAAACATTCTTCCCACTGTTTCAAGTTACTCTTTAAAACAGCCCTAAGCATAGTAGACAAAGTCCTATTGACCACTTCAGTTTGTCCATCAGTTTGGGGATGACATGTAGTACTAAAAAGTAGTTTAGTCCCCAACTTAGCCCATAAGCATCTCCAAAAATGGCTAAGAAACTTAGTATCACGATCCGAGACAATAGTATTGGGCACACCATGTAAGCGAATAATCTCACGAAAGAATAAATCAGCAACATTAGCAGCATCATCGCTTTTATGACATGGTATAAAATGTGCCATTTTAGAAAATCTATCCACGACAACAAATATGCTATCCCTCCCATTCTTTGTTCGAGGCAAGCCTAAAACAAAGTCCATGGATATGTCCTCCCACGGAACACTAGGTACAGGTAAAGGCATGTATAAACCATGAGGATTGAGTCGTGACTTAGCTTTTTGACATGTAGTGCAGCGAGCAACAAAACGCTCAACATCCCGTCTCATCTTTGGCCAAAAGAAATGTGTAGCAAGTACGTCCTCCGTCTTCTTCACGCCAAAGTGTCCCATTAATCCTCCTCCATGCGCCTCCTGCAACAACAAAAGACGAATAGAGCTAGCTGGAATGCATAGCTTGTTAGAACGGAACACAAATCCATCATTAAGCACAAACTTGTTCCATGTTCTACCCTCTCTACAATTCTGCAATACATCTTTAAATTCCGCATCATTTACGTATTGATCTTTGATTGTCTCTAAACCGAAAATCTTGAAGTCAAGTTGTGAAAGCATAGTATAACGACGAGACAAAGCATCAGCAATAATATTATCTTTCCCCTTCTTGTGTTTAATGACATAAGGGAAAGTCTCAATAAATTCAACCCACTTAGCATGTCTACGATTAAGTTTTGCTTGACTTCTTATGTGTTTCAAAGATTCATGATCAGAATGTATAACAAATTCTTTGGGCCATAAATAATGTTGCCAAGTTTCTAATGTCCGAACAAGAGCATATAATTCCTTATCATAAGTAGAATAGTTCAGACTAGGCCCACTCAATTTTTCAGAAAAGTAAGCAACAGGTTTAGCATCTTGTAATAACACACCTCCCAAACCAATCCCACTAGCATCGCATTCAAGCTCAAAAGTCTTATTAAAATCAGGAAGTTGGAGCAAAGGAGCATGTGTTAACTTATCTTTCAATACGGTGAAGGCTTCTTCCTGTGCGGTACCCCAAGTAAAAGGCACATCCTTGCGTGTAAGCTCATTGAGAGGTGCAGCAATGGTGCTGAAATCTCTCACAAAACGCCTATAGAATCCAGCGAGGCCAAGAAAACTCCTCACTTGTGTGACCGTTTTGGGCTGCGGCCAACTCTCAATCGCCTCGATCTTGGCTTTATCAACTTCAATTCCCTGCGGAGTAACAACATAGCCAAGAAACGATACTCGGTCGGTGCAAAAGGTGCACTTCCCAAGGTTACCAAACAAACGTGCATTACGTAGAGCAATAAAAACAGCACGTAAATGATCCAAATGTTCCTCCAAAGATTTGCTATAAATCAGTATATCATCAAAATAGACTACCACAAATCGTCCAATGAAAGCACGTAAAACCTCGTTCATTAATCTCATGAAAGTGCTAGGTGCATTAGTTAACCCAAAAGGCATGACTAACCACTCATATAATCCAAACTTAGTTTTAAATGCCGTTTTCCATTCATCTCCTAATTTCATGCGAATTTGATGGTATCCACTACGCAAATCAACTTTGGAAAACATGGTAGAGCCACTTAATTCATCAAGCATATCATCTAACCTAGGAATAGGATGACGATAACGAATAGCAATATTATTAATGGCTCGACAATCAACACACATACGCCATGTTCCATCCTTTTTAGGCACTAATATAACAGGAACAGCACAAGGACTAAGGGATTCACGTATGTAACCTTTGTCGAGTAGCTCTTGTACTTGACGCTGAATCTCCTTCGTCTCCTCCGGATTGGTACGGTATGGCGCACGGTTAGGCAGCGAAGCACCGGAAATTAAGTCAATCTGATGCTCAATCCCTCGAATAGGTGGTAATCCCGGTGGCACGTCTTGTGGAAAGACGTCAATAAACTCCTGCAAAAGGTCAGTGACAACAGGAGGCAAAGAAGGAGGCAATTCCTCAAATGAAAACAAAGCTTCTTTGCACACAAAAGCATAGCACACATATTGACTAACATCCAAATCCGAAATATCAACCTTAGTAGCAAGCAAAGTTGGACTAGTCAATTTAATTTCATTAGAAACAGCGGAAGAAGATTTGCTATTGGTCTTATGTTGTTGCTCAAATTCTTTAGCTGCTATCTCATTTTCACTCTTATTTTTCTCCTGTTTAGCTTTACTAGCTCTAGCAAGATCATCTTGCACAATTTGTTCAGGAGACATAGGAAGTAAAGCAATAGTTTTATCCTGATGAACCAGAGTAAACTGATTTGTCCTACCATGGTGTACAACATTCCTATCAAATTGCCATGGTCTACCAAGTAAAAGAGAGCATGCTTGCATGGGTACCACATCACAATCAACATAATCAGCATATGCGGCAATGCTAAAGTGCACACGAACAGAACGCGTTACCTTAATCTTACCACTATTGTTAAACCACTGAATATAGTACGGATGGGGGTGTGGTCTTGTGGTGAGAGATAGCTTCTCCACCAACTCCATGCTCGCCAAGTTGTTGCAACTCCCTCCGTCAATGATGATGCGAACCGAACGTTCTTTCACCACTCCCTTTGTGTGGAACAAATTATGCCTCTGGTTTTGCTCGTCCTTCGATACCTGCACACTTAACACACGTTGAGCAACCAAACTAGCATATTTATCTGCATCATCAGGAGCCATATACTCTATATCACGAGCATCATCATGGGCACCCTGATCCTCATGAGCAATGAGAACTAAAGTCTCCTCATCATAGTCACTCGCTGACTCATACCCACCATCCGCCGTAATAATCATCACACGCTTGGAGGGACAGTCTTTTGCGAAGTGACCTCCACCTTGGCACCTGCGACATTTAATATCACGATCTCGTGCTTGCCCTGTGGACGCCATGGATGAAGAAGAACTCGCCGCGGGACCACTCTGTGCACCCTTGAATGGTGGCGCTGGCTGTGTCGGTGGCTCCCTGTAAGAATGAGCGGCTGAAGTAGATGGTGGTGCAGCAGGACGTGTGGATGTAGAAGCTCCACGCGATGTCCATGATGTATTTCGTCCTGCAGAAAAGTTAGGTCTCGTAGCGGCCTGTCGATCCTGCACTTCACGTTCAGCTTTACAAGCAAGATGAAACAAACGAGTGATAGTAGTAAAGTCCTTGTATTCTAGAATAGTTTGTATCTCCCTGTTTAAGCCACCCATAAAACGTGCAAGCATAGCTTCATTATCCTCTACTAGGCTGCATCTAATCAATCCAGTTTGTAATTCCTGATAATATTCCTCTACAGAATTTTTTCCTTGTCTCAAACGCTGTAATTTTTGTAACAAGTCACGTTGATAATAAGGAGGAACCCAGCGAGTACGCATAGCATCTTTTAAAGCAGCCCAAGTA
The DNA here is from genome assembly GCA_950022295.1 of Bromus sterilis. Taxonomy (NCBI): domain Eukaryota; kingdom Viridiplantae; phylum Streptophyta; class Magnoliopsida; order Poales; family Poaceae; genus Bromus; species Bromus sterilis. The sequence goes on along the minus strand of OX465600.1, from coordinate 172,077,436 downwards.
GTTGGAATATTATTAGCATGCAATCTACAATGTTCGGACCACCAAATAGATGCAAATCCCGTGAATTCACAAACAGCAGCAGTAACACGTCTATTCTCAGGATATTGTAAACATGTAAAGCGTTGTTCAGTTTCTAACTCCCAAGTAAGATAAACATCAGGAATATATCTACCCTCAAATGGCTTAAGATTCAATTTAAGTTTAGGCACATGTTCATCATCGCGTACCTGAGGGGGTGGTTGGTGTCGACCGTGGCGAATGTTGGGACGTGGACGTCCAGCTGGCTGCTCATAGACCGCTTCCTGTTCCACCTCCTCCTCGTAATCACCCTCGTAGTAGTCGTCCTGGCCGACGTCAGAAGCAGCAGCAGCAGTAGCAGCAACTGCAGTAGCAGGAGGAGCACCAATACCAGCAGCTTGTCCTCGCGGCAACAGAATACGTCGTGCACGTGGTAGTGGCGGTGGCTGTGGCTGTGCTGAAGGTAGGCGTGCGATCAACTCAGTAAACTTGGCGTCTAGCTTGGTGTCGATCATCTTTTCCACGCCATCAATCGCCTCTGTAAATCTGTTATGGATGTCCTGCACCTGTTCAGACATCATACGTGCAAATTTATCATGTAGCTCCTTGTTTGTCATGTTCTCCCAATCGGGTGCATCCCGCGCCACTTCATCATGTGATCCTGTCATGGTTAGCAGAAATAGAAAACACACAGTAATATGATCCTACTTCTACTAATGGGATGTGGTGTGGTGGAAAGCACAAATCCGTCAAGCTTTTCTTTCGTTCTTACCGATTCTTACCTAGCAGCAGGTGGTGATGTACAACCAACGGGTCAAAACTCTCAGAGATATGGTAGAGCGATGGCCAGGAGGTGTCAAACGCACGATGTAGAATATATGTGGAGCTGTAGGAAGGCTGACAAGTATGGTAGAAAAAACTCAACAGTAATCAAAACAGAGATGCAAAGCTGAATAAACGCTCAACGTGGGTACTGTGCTGATCCTAGGCTAGACCGTACTAGAGACGCGAGCCTAAAACACCAACGAAAGCACGGCGCGGCACGTAATCAATTGAGAAGCATACTCTGAAAAAAAAAAATTCGCTTTTTTTCTTTTTTTTTTTTTTTTTTTTTTGCGATGCGGGACTGCGGTGGCTGAAAAAGTGCGAAAAAGTCACTATGGTGGCGAATGTCTTAAAATGAGTTTCTGGGCCTAAGGAACGTATGGGCACAAAATTTTTTTACCCCTGAAATTTTTGGCCTAAAAACTGCTCTGGAAAGCGTGCCAGACATTTTTTTTTTTTTTTTTTTGGAAATCACCTCCCTTCTACGTACGACAAAAGTTTGGTGAAATCCGACTCTAATCAACTCAAACTATTCTGGCTACGGAGAGATCACAAACCGTACTGATGGTGGAACTCAACTCGGACTCGTGTAGCTCGTGGTGGTGTATATGGACTCGGATTGGCGGAACGTGGTGTATCTGGACTCGGATTACTACTGTGCGGTGGCGACGTGGCAAACTGTGATCAGAACTCGAAACTCTAAGGAAACTAGACGCTAAGATCAGCAACTTGACACAACGATGCAACCGTAAATTCAACAAAGCAAGTACTGAAAAGAAAACTGGACAATGGCTAGGACTGTCTTGGGACGTGATGATCTAACCCTAATTTTTTTTTGGCTTTTTCGTGGACTGTAGGTATGAAGAACAGAACCAATCTAGACTATGAAAAACTGGTAAATCTCACCGAGCAACCTGGAAATCTGATACCACTTGATAGAGGCGAAGGTGTCCCGATGTTTCGATGAGATGGTGGAGATCGATTTTGGTGGAGTAGACTTTCACGACCCGACTACGAACGTGCGAAGACGTTGCGCCTTAGCAATCGCTAAACCAACTCCGAGAGGTTATTGATCCCGCGGATGCACGATCAACCTGACCACGAAGGTCAATTCCTGCAAGCAATCGAAGAACAAGCAAGAACTAAGAATTGCAATCTGGATATTGCGAATATAAGATGAAAGATTAACAGAAGTTGGGGTTCCAATGCGGTCTTGGCCTGGTCGGACGACACAAACGAAGAACTCGAAGTTGCGGCTATGGCTAACTTAAATCTAATTAAAACCCAAGTCTAAACGATGCCCTAAGGGCTGTATATATGGGGGAACAGAGGGGAATTTCGTGGCCCCTTGGAGGAGGGGTCCGAAAACAACCCTAACTCGGTTTCCCCACACATACGGACTCTAAAAAATAGCCTATTAAGTGTATTTCGAAATTACATGGGCCTGGCCCAATAATAAGGTGACGCAGCACCTATAATAACTCTTGGACGAAAATATTAATGTGGCATCTTGTGTCTCTCGTCCAAGTCTTCATGCGCGCCTTATGGTGGCTTCAAAGTGCGATAATCACCACGGGAAGCTCCGCTGTCCTTTCCCGCGCGCGCACCTTCTTCTCCATGCTTGATCCCGCTCCAATGACCATCCTTCTTGTCCATGCTAGGTCCTTCATTCATAAGACAAACAAAAGTATCTAATTTAGGCAGCATCATATGTTCTTGAATATTAGAAGGATTCGCAAGAAACGAAAGTACCTGATAATTTAATTGACGTGCGCGTGCTCTAGTAACTGGTCCATTATGTGTAGTTTGTGAAGATGTGGGTGTAACATTAGTAGAGATGTCCTCATCAATTTGTGTGCTGGCTGCTTCGAGAGAAAAACTGACACTTGTCATTTGAGAGCAACCCACCTCATTGAAGACACTGAAGAACCTAAGTGAGTAAAACCACCAGCTTGAGTAGTTGAGAATTTCTGAGGAAGTCGGTTCGAGTGATCCGAAGATTTTTACTCTTGAAGACTGTGATCTTCCAGCCGGTGTAGAAGTCTTCAGTCTGAGGAAGTCAAGATGCAATTGTGACTTCCCGGAGTGACTGAGTCTGTGAAGGTTTCGGGAGTCTACCTTGAAGACTCACCTGAGTTATTGGACGGAGTCTGAGGACTCTAGTTCAAGGAGAATAGGGTGAAGACTATGTCTTCTGAGTTCAATCTCAGCCTCTCCAACCAAACGTAGAGTTGTCACAGCAACTCGAACTGGTTCATCAAGTCTTCGTCTTCAGTGCCCTGGTGCTATTTCTTCAACCTCAGTTATTACGTTGATGCACTGATGACTTATCCAGATGATTTACTTCCGAGTTCACTCTGCACTGATTCCTCAGTTCATGCTTCAATCTTACTTTAGTTGTGCAATAGGTTGTTTTCCATTCATGTCATTGCTTTTGTACTTCATTTGTTCTTCCTCGGGTTTCAAATTCCTCAATTTCATATTGCCTCAGTCCTGAGGAAATAGAAAGTCCTCGAGATAATTGAAAATCTCCCATTCACCCCCCTCTGGTCGATATATTGCACTTTCACAAGTACGTCCCCCGTCTTCTTGACGCCAAAGTGTCCCATTAATCCTCCTCCATGCGCCTCCTGCAACAACAAAAGACGAATAGAGCTAGATGGAATGCATAGCTTGTTAGAACGGAATACAAATCCATCATTAAGCACAAACTTGTTCCATGTTCTACCCTCTCTACAATTCTGCAATACATCTTTAAATTCCGCATCATTTACATATTGATCTTTGATTGTCTCTAAACCAAATATCCTGAAGTCAAGTTGTGAAAGCATAGTATAACGACGAGACAATGCATCAGCAATAATATTATCTTTCCCCTTCTTGTGTTTAATGACATAAGGGAAAGTCTCAATAAATTAAGCCCACTTAGCATGTCTACGATTAAGTTTTGCTTGACTTCTTATGTGTTTCAAAGATTCAAGATCAGAATGTATAACAAATTCTTTGGGCCATAAATAATGTTGCCAAGTTTCTAATGTCCGAACAAGAGCATATAATTCCTTATCATAAGTAGAATAGTTCAGACTAGGCCCACTCATTTTTTCAGAAAAGTATGCAACAGGTTTAGCATCTAGTAATAACACACCTCCCAAACCAATCCCACTAGCATCGCATTCAAGCTCAAAAGTCTTATTAATATCAGGAATTTGGAGCAAAGGAGCATGTGTTAACTTATCTTTCAATACCGTGAAGGCTTCTTCCTGTGCGGTACCCCAAGTAAAAGGAACATCCTTGCGTGTAAGCTCATTGAGAGGTGCAGCAATGGTGCTGAAATCTCTCACAAAACGCCTATAGAATCCAGCGAGGCCAAGAAAACTCCTCACTTGCGTGACCGTTTTGGGCTGCGGCCAACTCTCAATCGCCTCGATCTTGGCTTTATCAACTTCAATACCCTGTGGAGTAACAACATAGCCAAGAAACGATACTCGGTCGGTGCAAAAGGTGCACTTCCCAAGGTTACCAAACAAACGTGCATTACGTAGAGCAATAAAAACAACACGTAAATGATCCAAATGTTCCTCCAAAGATTTTCTATAAATCAGTATATCATCAAAATAGACTACCAAAAATCGTCCAATGAAAGCACGTAAAACCTCGTTCATTAATCTCATGAAGGTGCTAGGTGCATTAGTTAACCCAAAAGGCATGACTAACCACTCATATAATCCAAACTTAGTTTTAAATGCCGTTTTCCATTCATCTCCTAATTTCATGCGAATTTGATGGTATCCACTACGCAAATCAACTTTGGAAAACATGGTAGAGCCACTTAATTCATCAAGCATATCATCTAACCTAGGAATAGGATGACGATAACGAATAGTAATATTATTAATGGCTCTACAATCAACACACATACGCCATGTTCCATCCTTTTTGGCACTAATATTACAGGAACAACACAAGGACTAAGGGATTCACGTATATAACCTTTGTCGAGTAGCTCTTGTACTTGACGTTGAATCTCCTTCGTCTCCTCAGGATTGGTACGGTATGGCGCACGGTTGGGCAGCGAAGCACCGGGAGTTAAGTCAATCTGATGCTCAATCCCTCGAATAGGTGGTAATCCCGGTGGTACGTCTTGGGGAAAGACGTCTATAAACTCCTACAAAAGGTCAGTGACAACAAGAGGCAAAGAAGAAGGCAATTCCTCAAATGAAAACAAAGCTTCTTTGCACACAAAAGCATAGCACACATATTGACTAACATCCAAATCCGAAATATCAACCTTAGTAGCAAGCAAAGTTGGACTAGTCAATTTAATTTCATTAGAAATAGCAGACGAAGATTTGCTATTAGTCTTATGTTGTTGGTCAAATTCTTTAGCTGGTATCTCATTCTCACTCTTATTTTTCTCCTGTTTAGCTTTACTAGCTCTAGCAAGATCATCTTTCACAATTTGTTCAGGAGACATAGGAAGTAAAGCAATATTTTTATCCTGATGAACCAGAGTAAACTGATTTGTCCTACCATGGTGTACAACATTCCAATCAAATTTCCATGGTCTACCAAGGAAAAGAGAGCATGCTTGCATGGGTACCACATCACAATCAACATAATCAGCATATGCAGCAATGCTAAAGTGCACACGAACGGAACGCGTTCCTTAATCTTACCACTATTGTTAAACCAGTGAATATAGTAAGGATGAGGGTGTGGTCTTGTGGTGAGAGATAGCTTCTCCACCAACTCCATGCTAGCCAAGTTGTTGCAACTCCCTCCGTCAAGAATGATGCGAACCGAACGTTCTTTCACCACTCCCTTTGTGTGGAACAAATTATGCCTCTGGTTTTTCTTGGCCTTCGTTACCTGCACACTTAACACACGTTGAGCAACCAAACTAGCATATTTATCCGCATCATCAGGAGCCATATACTCTATATCATGAGCATCATTATGTACACCCTGTTCCTCATTAGCAATGAGGACTAAAGTCTCCTCATCATAGTCACTCGCTGACTCATACCCACCATCCGCCGTAATAGTCATCACAGGCTTGGAGGGACAGTCTTTTGCGAAGTGACCTCCACCTTGGCACCTGTGACATTTAATATCACGATCTCGTGTTTGCCCTGTGGAAGCCATGGATGAAGAAGAACTCGCCGCTGGACCACTCTGTGCACCCTTGAATGGTGGCGCTGGCTATTTTGGTGGCTCCCTGTAAGAATGAGCGGCTGAAGTAGATGGTGGTGCAGCAGGACGTGTGGATGTAGAAGCTCCACGCGATGTCCATGATGTATTTCGTCCTGCAGAAAAGTTAGGTCTCGTAGCAGCCTGTCGATCCTGCACTTCATGTTCAGCTTTACACGCAAGATGAAACAAACGAGTAATAGTAGCATTGTCCTTGTATTCTAGAATAGTTTGTATCTCCTTGTTTAAGCCACCCATAAAACGTGCAAGCATAGCTTCATTATCCTCTACTAGGACACATCTAATCAATCCAGTTTGTAATTCCTAATAATATTCCTCTACAGAATTTTTTCCTTGTCTCAAACGCTGTAATTTTTGTAGCAATTCACGTTGATAATAAGGAGGAACCCAGCGAGTACGCATAGCATCTTTTTGATAGAGGCGAAGGTGTCCCGATGTTTCGATGAGATGGTGGAGATCGATTATGGTGGAGACGACTTTCACGATCTGACTACGAACGTGCGAAGACGTTGCGCCTTAGCGATCGCTAAACCAACTCCGAGAGGTTATTGATCCCGCGGATGCACGATCAACCTGACCACGAGGGTCTAATTCCTGCAAGTAATCGAAGAACAAGCAAGAACTAAGAATTGCAATCTGGATATTGCGAATATAAGATGAATGATTACGAAAGTTGGGGTTCCAATGAGGTCTTGGCCTGGTCGGATGACACAAACGAAGAGCTCGAAGTTGCGGCTATGGCTAACTTAAATCTAATTGAAACCCAAGTCTAAACGACGCCCTAAGGGCTGTATATATGGGGAAACAGAGGGGAATTTCGTGGCCCCTTGGAGGTGGGGTCCGAAAACAACCCTAACTCGGTTTCCCCACACATACAGACTCTAAAAACAGCCTATAATGTGGTATTTCGAAATTACATGGGCCCAGCCCAATATTAAGGTGACGCAGCACCTATAATGGCCCTTGGACGAAAATAATGAAGTGTCATCTCGCGTATTTCGTCCAAGACTTCATGCGCGCCTTATGGTGGCTTCAAAGTGTGATAATCACCACTGGAAGCTCCACTGTACTTTCCCGCGCGCGCACCTTCTTCTCCATGCTTGATCCCGCTCCAATGACCATCCTTCTTGTCCATGCTAGGTCCTTCATTCATAAGCAAAACAAAAGTATCTAATTTAGGCAGCATCATATGTTCATGAACAATAGAAGGATTCACAAGAAACGAAAGTACCTGATAATTTAGTTGACGTGCACGTGCTCTAGTAACTGGTCCAGTATGTGTAGTTGGTGAGGATATGGGTGTAACATTAGTAGGGATGTCCTCATCATCCTCCCCTTCTTGAATTGAAGTCGTCCTCGACGGAAGCTCATCATCTTCTCCCAAATAAGGTTTCAAATCTGCAATGTTAAATGTGGGACTAACCCCAAAATCTGCAGGTAGCTCAAGTTTATATGCATTATCATTAATTTTCTGTAAAACCTTAAAGGGACCATCAGCTCGTGGCATTAACTTAGACTTGCGCAAATCAGGAAACCTATCTTTACGTAGATGTAACCAAACAAGATCTCCTGGTTCAAACACAACATGCTTTGTACCCTTATCACCAGCAAGCTTGTATCTAGCATTCATTTTCTCAATGTTTTCTTTAGTTAACTCATGCATTTTTAATATCAATTCAGCACGTTGCTTAGCATCAAAATTAACCTTCTCCGAAGATGGAAGAGGAAGCAAATCAATAGGTGCACGAGGTAGAAAACCATAAACAATCTCAAAAGGGCACATTTTAGTGGTAGAATGAAATGAACGATTATAAGCAAATTCAATATGAGGTAAACATTCTTCCCACATTTTTAAGTTACTCTTTAAAACAGCCCTAAGCATAGTAGACAAAGTCCTATTGACTACTTCAGTTTGTCCATCAGTTTGGGGATGACATGTAGTACTAAAAAGTAGTTTACTCCCCAACTTAGCCCATAAGCATCTCCAAAAATGGCTAAGAAACTTAGTATCACGATCCGAGACAATAGTATTGGGCACACCATGTAAGCGAATAATCTCTCGAAAGAATAAATCAGCAACATTAGCAGCATCATCGCTTTTATGACATGGTATAAAATGTGCCATCTTAGAAAATCTATCCACGACAACAAATATGCTATCCCTCCCCTTGTTTGTTCGAGGCAAGCCTAAAACAAAGTCCATGGATATGTCCTCCCACGGAACACTAGGTACAGGTAAAGGCATGTATAAACCATGAGGATTGAGTCGTGACTTAGCTTTTTGACATGTAGTGCAGCGAGCAACAAAACACTCAACATCCCGTCTCATCTTTGGCCAAAAGAAATGTGTAGCAAGTACGTCCTCCGTCTTCTTCACGCCAAAATGTCCCATTAATCCTCCTCCATGCGCCTCCTGCAACAACAAAAGACGAATAGAGCTAGCTGGAATGCATAGCTTGTTAGAACGGAACACAAACCCATCATTAAGCACAAACTTGTTCCATGTTCTACCCTCTCTACAATTCTGCAAAACATCTTTAAATTCCGCATCATGTACATATTGATCTTTGATTGTCTCTAAATCGAATATCTTGAAGTCAAGTTGTGAAAGCATAGTATAACGACGAGACAAAGCATCAACAATAATATTATCTTTCCCCTTCTTGTGTTTAATGACATAAGGGAAAGTCTCAATAAATTCAACCCACTTAGCATGTCTACGATTAAGTTTTGCTTGACTTCTTATGTGTTTCAAAGATTCATGATCAGAATGTATAACAAATTCTTTGGGCCATAAATAATGTTGCCAAGTTTCTAATGTCCGAACAAGAGCATATAATTCCTTATCATAAGTAGAATAGTTCAGACTAGGCCCACTCAATTTTTCAGAAAAGTATGCAACAGGTTTAGCATCTTGTAATAACACACCTCCTAAACCAATACCACTAGCATCGCATTCAAGCTCAAAAGTTTTATTAAAATCAGGAAGTTGGAGCAAAGGAGCATGTGTTAACTTATCTTTCAATACCGTGAAGGCTTCTTCCTGTGCGGTACCCCAAGTAAAAGGCACATCCTTGCGTGTAAGCTCATTGAGAGGTGCAGGAATGGTGCTGAAATCTCTCACAAAACGCCTATAGAATCCAGCGAGTCCAAGAAAACTCCTCACTTGTGTGACCGTTTTGGGCTGCGGCCAACTCTCAATCGCCTCGATCTTGGCTTTATCAACTTCAATTCCCTGCGGAGTAACAACATAGCCAAGAAACGATACTCGGTCGGTGCAAAAGGTGCACTTCCCAAGGTTACCAAACAAACGTGCATTACGTAGAGCAATAAAAACAGCACGTAAATGATCCAAATGTTCCTCCAAAGATTTGCTATAAATCAGTATATCATCAAAATAGACTACCACAAATCGTCCAATGAAAGCACGTAAAACCTCGTTCATTAATCTCCTGAAAGTGCTAGGTGCATTAGTTAACCCAAAAGGCATGACTAACCACTCATATAATCCAAACTTAGTTTTAAATGCCGTTTTCCATTCATCTCCTAATTTCATGCGAATTTGATGGTATCCACTACGCAAATCAACTTTGGAAAACATGGTAGAACCACTTAATTCATCAAGCATATCATCTAACCTAGGAATAGGATGACGATAACGAATAGTAATATTATTAATGGCTCGACAATCAACACACATACGCCATGTTCCATCCTTTTTCGGCACTAATATAACAGGAACAACACAAGGACTAAGGGATTCACGTATGTAACCTTTGTCGAGTAGCTCTTGTACTTGACGCTGAATCTCCTTCGTCTCCTCCGGATTGGTACGGTATGGCGCACGGTTGGGCAGCGAAGCACCGGGAATTAAGTCAATCTGATGCTCAATCCCTCGAATAGGTGGTAATCCCGGTGGTACGTCTTGTGGAAAGACGTCAATAAATTCCTGCAAAAGGTCAGTGACAACAGGAGGCAAAGAAGGAGGCAATTCCTCAAATGAAAACAAAGCTTCTTTGCACACAAAAGCTTAGCACACATAGTGACTAACAACCAAATCTGAAATATCAACCTTAGTAGCAAGCAAAGTTGGACTAGTCAATTTAATTTCATTAGAAACAGCAGAAGAAGATTTGCTATTAGTCTTATGTTGTTGCTCAAATTCTTTAGCTGCTATCTCATTTTCACTCTTATTTTTCTCCTGTTTAGCTTTACTAGCTCTAGCAAGATCATCTTTCACAATTTGTTCAGGAGACATAGGAAGTAAAGCAATATTTTTATCCTGATGAACCAGAGTAAACTGATTGGTCCTACCATGGTGTACAACATTCCTATCAAATTGCCATGGTCTACCAAGTAAAAGAGAGCATGCTTGCATGGGTACCACATCACAATCAACATAATCAGCATATGCAGCAATGTTAAAGTGCACACGAACAGAACGCGTTACCTTAATCTTACCACTATTGTTAAACCACTGAATATAGTACGGATGGGGGTGTGGTCTTGTGGTGAGAGATAGCTTCTCCACCAACTCCATGCTCGCCAAGTTGTTGCAACTCCCTCCGTCAATGATGATGCGAACCGAACGTTCTTTCACCACTCCCTTTGTGTGGAACAAATTATGCCTCTGGTTTTGCTCGGCCGTCGATACCTGCACACTTAACACACGTTGAGCAACCAAACTAGCATATTGATCTGCATCATCAGGAGCCATATACTCTATATCATGAGCATCATCATGGGCACCCTGTTCCTCGTGAGCAATGAGAACTAAAGTCTCCTCATCATAGTCGCTCGCTGACTCATACCCACCATCCGCCGTAATAATCATCACACGCTTGGAGGGACAGTCTTTTGCAAAGTGACCTCCACCTTGGCACCTGCGACATTTAATATCACGATCTCGTGTTTTTCCTGTGGAAGCCATGGATGAAGAAGAACTCGCTGCTGGACCACTCTGTGCACCCTTGAATGGTGGCGCTAGCTGTTTTGGTGGCTCCCTGTAAGAATGAGCGGTTGAAGTAGATGGTGGTGCAGCAGGACGTGTGGATGTAGAAGGTCCACGCGATGTCCATGATGTATTTCGTCATGCAGAAAAGTTAGGTCTCGTAGCGGCCTGTCGATCCTGCACTTCACGTTCAACTTTACAAGCAAGATGAAACAAACGAGTAATAGTAGCATAGTCCTTGTATTCTAGAATAGTTTGTATCTCCCTGTTTAAGCCACCTATAAAACGTGCAAACATAGCTTCATTATCCTCTACTACGCCACATCTAATCAATCCAGTTTGTAATTCTTGATAATATTCCTCTACAGAATATTTTCCTTGTCTCAAACGCTGTAATTTTTGTAGCAATTCACGTTGATAATAAGGAGGAACCCAGCGAGTACGCATAGCATCTTTTAAAGCAGCCCAAGTAGCTGGAATATTATTAGCATGCAATCTACAATGTTCAGACCACCAAATAGATGCAAAACCCGTGAATTCACAAACAGCAGCAGTAACACGTCTATTCTCAGGATATTGTAAACATGTAAAGCGTTGTTCAGTTTCTAACTCCCAAGTAAGATAAGCATCAGGAATATATCTACCCTCAAACGGCTTAAGATTCAATTTCAGTTTAGGCACATGTTCATCATCGCGTACCTGAGGGGGTGGTTGGTGTCGACCGTGGCGAATGTTGGGACGTGGACGTCCAGCTGGCTGTTCATAGGCCGCTTCTTGTTCCACCTCCTCCTCGTAATCACCCTCGTAGTTGTCGTCCTGGCCGACGTCAGAGGCAGCAGCAGCAGTAACTGCAGCAGCAGCAGGAGCACCAGCAGCTTGTCCGCCCTGAAACAGAATACGTCGTGCATGTCGTGGTGGCGGTGGCTGTGCTGGAGCGGCCGCAGGCTGTATAGGTAAGCGTGCGAGCAACGCAGTAAACTTGGCGTCGAGCTTGGTGTCGATCATCTTCTCCACACCATCAATCGCCTCTGTAAATCTGTTCTCGATGTCATTCACCTGTTCAGACATCATTTGTGCAAATTTATCATGTAATGCTTTGTTTGTCATATTCTCGCAATCAGGTGCATCCCGCGCCACTTCATCATGGGATCCTGGCATGGTTAGCAGAAATAGAAAACACACAGAAGTATGATCCTACTTCTACTAATGGGATGTGGGGTGGTGGAAAGCACAAATCCGTTAAGCTTTTCTTCAGTTCTTACCGATTCTTACCTAGCAGCAGGTGGTGATGTACAACCAACGGGTCAAAACTCTCAGAGATGTGGTAGAGCGATGGCCAGGAGGTGTCAAAACGCACGATGTAGAATATATGTGGAGCTGTAGGAAGGCTGACAAGTATGGTAGCAAAAGCTCAACAGTAATCAAAACAGAGATGCAAAGCTGAATAAACACTCAACGTCGAGACTGTGCTGATCCTAGGCTAGACCGTACTAGAGACGCGAGCCTAAAACACCAACGAAAGCACGGCGCGGCACGTAATCAACTGAGAAGCACACTCTGAAAAAAAAATTCTGTTTTTTTTTTGTTTTTTTTTTGGAAATCACCCTCTTCTACGTACGACAAAGATTGGTGAAATCCAACTCTAATCAACTCAAACTAATCTGGCTACGGAGAGATCACAAACCGAACAGGTGATGGAACTCAACTCGGATTGGTAGGTCGTGGTGCTGTATATGGACTCGACTTGGCGGAACGTGGTGGTGTATCTGGACTCGGATTGGAGGAAACGTGTCGGTGTACTACTGTGCAGCGGCGGTGTGACAAACTGTGATCAGAACTCGAAACTCTAAGGGAACTAGACGCTAAGATCAGCAACTCGACACAACGATGCAGCCGCAAATTCAACAAAGCAAACTACTGTAAAGAAAACTGGACAAAGGCTCGGACTGTTTTGGGACGTGATGATCTAACCCTAATTTTTTTTGTTGGCTTTTTCGTGGACTGTAGGTATGAAGAACAGAACCAATCTAGACTACGAAAACCGGTAAATCTCACCGAGCAACCTGGAAATCTGATACCACTTGATAGAGGCGAAGGTGTCCCGATGTTTCGATGAGATGGTGGAGATCGATTATGGTGGAGACGACTTTCACGATCCGACTACGAACGTGCGAAGACGTTGCGCCTTAGCGATCGCTAAACCAACTCCGAGAGGTTATTGATCCCGCGGATGCACGATCAACCTGACCACGAGGGTCTAATTCCTGCAAGCAATCGAAGAACAAGCAAGAACTAAGAATTGCAATTTGGATACAAGTTGGGGTTCCAATGAGGTCTTGGCCTGGTCGGATGACACAAACGAAGAGCTCGAAGTTGCGGCTATGGATAACTTAAATCTAATTAAAACCCAAGTCTAAACGACGCCCTAAGGGCTGTATATATGGGGGAACAGAGGGGAATTTCATGGCCCCTTGGAGGTGGGGTCCGAAAACAACCCTAACTCGGTTTCCCCACACATACGGACTCTAAAAACAGCCTATAATGTGGTATTTAGAAATTACATGGGCCCAGCCCAATATTAAGGTGACACAGCACCTATAATGGCCCTTGGGCGAAAATAATGAAGTGTCATCTCGCGTATTTCGTCCAAGACTTCATGCGCGCCTTATGGTGGCTTCAAAGTGTGATAATCACCACTGGAACCTCCACTGTACTTTCCCGCGCGCGCACCTTCTTCTCCATGCTTGATCCCGCTCCAATGACCATCCTTCTTGTCCATGCTAGGTCCTTCATTCATAAGCAAAACAAAAGTATCTAATTTAGGCAGCATCATATGTTCATGAACAATAGAAGGATTCACAAGAAACGAAAGTACCTGATAATTTAGTTGACGTGCACGTGCTCTAGTAACTGGTCCAGTATGTGTAGTTGGTGAGGATATGGGTGTAACATTAGTAGGGATGTCCTCATCACTTTTAAAGCAGCCCAAGTAGTTGGAATATTATTAGCATGCAATCTACAATGTTCAGACCACCAAATAGATGCAAACCCCGTGAATTCACAAACAGCAGCAGTAACACGTCTATTCTCAGGATATTGTAAACATGTAAAGCGTTGTTCAGTTTCTAACTCCCAAGTAAGATAAGCATCAGGAATATATCTACCCTCAAACCGCTTAAGATTCAATTTAAGTTTAGGCACATGTTCATCATCGCGTACCTGAGGGGGTGGTTGGTGTCGACCGTGGCGAATGTTGGGACGTGGACGTCCAGCTGGCTGTTCATAGGCCGCTTCCTGTTCCACCTCCTCCTCGTAATCACCCTCGTAGTCGTCGTCCTGGCCGACGTCAGAAGCAACAGCAGCAGGATGAGCACCAATACCAGCAGCTTGTCCGGCCGGAAACAGAATACGTCGTGCACGTCGTTGAAACGGTGGTTGCGCCGGGACGGCCGCAGGCTGTGGAGGTAGGCGCGCGATCAACTCAGTAAACTTGGCGTCGAGCTTGGTGTCGATCATCTTCTCCACGCCATTAATCGCCTCTATAAATCTGTTCTCTCTGTCTTGTACCTGTTCAGACATCATACGTGCAAATTTATCATGTAACTCCTTGTTTGTCATGTTCTCCCAATCGGGCGCATCCTGTGCCACTTCATCATGTGATCCTGGCATGGTTAGCAGAAATAGAGAACACACAGAAATATGATCCTACTTCTACTAATGGGATGTGGGGTGGTGGAAAGCACAAATCCGTCAAGCTTTTCTTTCGTTCTTACTGATTCTTACCTAGCAGCAGGTGGTGAGGTACAACCAACGGGTCAAAACTCTCAGAGATATGGTAGAGCGATGGCAAGGAGGTGTCAAAACGCACGATGTAGAATATATGTGGAGCTATAGGAAGGCTGACAAGTATGGTAGCAAATGCTCAACAGTAATCAAAACAGAGATGCAAAGCTGAATAAACACTCAACGTCGGTAATGTGCTGATCCTAGGCTAGACCGTACTAGAGACACGAGCCTAAAACACCAAAGAAAGCACGACGCGACACGTAAACAACTGAGAAGCACACTCTGAAAAAAAAAACTCTTTTGTTTTTTTTTGCTTTATTTTGGTGGCGATTAGGGACTGCGATGGCTGAAAAAATGCGAAAAAATCACTATGGTAGCGAACGTCTCAAAATGAGTTTCTGGACCTAAGGAAGGTATGGGCACAAAAAAAATTCACCCTTGAAATTTTTGGCCTAAAAACTGCTCTGGAAAGCGTGCCAGATTCAACCGCTTCCAGAGAAGGAATTCCTCTTCACCGAAGAAAAACTACTCCTCCAGAAATTCAATCAATTCATCACCGCATCGATCATCATCCAAAAACTCTTCAGCGATAGATAATTGCTGCTACAAGTGCAAGAAGCCAGGTCACGTCATCGCTGATTGTCCTCTCTGGGAAATTGAACATAGATCCAAGCATTGTCACCGCAACTCATTGAGCAAGTTGCACCGATCGAGTAAAAACAATGAGTCGAAGAGATATGATTCAAAATCCAGAAAAGACAAGAAAGATGATTCTAATGATGACAAGAAGAAGTGATAGAGGCGAAGGTGTCCCGATGTTTCGATGAGATGGTGGAGATCGATTATGGTGGAGACGACTTTCACGACCCGACTACGAACGTGCGAAGACGTTGCGCATTAGCGATCGCTAAACCAACTCCGAGAGGTTATTGATCCCGCGGATGCACGATCAACCTGACCACGAAGGTCTAATTCCTGTAAGCAATCGAAAGAACAAGCAAGAACTAAGAATTGCAATCTGGATATTGCGAATATAAGATGAATGATTGACGAAAGTTGGGGTTCCAATGCGGTCTTGGCCTGGTCGGATGACACAAACGAAGATCTCGAAGTTGCGGCTATGGGATAACTTAAATCTAATTAAAACCGAAGTCTAAACAACGCCCTAAGGTCTGTATATATGGGGGAATAGAGGGGATTTTCGTGACCCCTTGGAGGTGGGGTCTGAACACAACCCTAACTCGGTTTCCCCACAGATACGGACTCCAAAAACAGCCTATAATGTGGTATTTCGAAATTACATGGGTCCAGCCCAATATTAAGGTGACGCAGCACCTATAATTCTCCTTGGACAAAAATAATGAAGTGGCATCTCGTGTATTTCGTCCAAGCCTTCATGCACTCCTTATGGTGGCTTCAAAGTGCGAAAATCACCACTGGAAGCTCCATTATCCTTTCTCGTGCGCGCACCTTCTTCTCCATGCTTGATCCCGCTCCAATGACCATCCTTCTTGTCCATGCTAGGTCCGTCATTCATAAGCGAAACAAAAGTATCTAATTTAGGCAGCATCATATGTTCATGAACATTAGAAGGATTCGCAAGAAACGAAAGTACCTGATAATTTAGTTGACATGCGCGTGCTCTAGTAACTAGTCCAATATGTGTTAGTTGGTGAGGATGTGATAGAGGCGAAGGTGTCCCGATGTTTCGATGAGATGGTGGAGATCGATTTTTGGTGGAGTAGACTTTCACGACCCGACTACGAACGTGCGAAGACGTTGCGCCTTAGCGATCGCTAAACCAACTCCGAGAGGTTATTGATCCCGCGGGTGCACGATCAACCTGACCACGAAGGTCAATTCCTGCAAGCAATCGAAGAACAAGCAAGAACTAAGAATTGCAATCTGGATATTGCGAATATAAGATGAAAGATTAACAGAAGTTGGGGTTCCAATGCGATCTTGGCCTGGTCGGACGACACAAACGAAGAACTCGAAGTTGCGGCTATGGCTAACTTAAATCTAATTAAAACCCAAGTCTAAACGACGCCCTAAGGGCTGTATATATGGGGGAACAGAGGGGATTTTCGTGACCCCTTGGAGGTGGGGTCCGAAAACAACCCTAACTCGGTTTCCCCACTCATACGGACTCTAAAAACAGCCTAGAAGGTGGTATTTCGAAATTACATGGGCCCAGCCCAATATTAAGGTGACGCAGCACCTATAATTGCCCTTGGACGAAAATAATGAAGTGGCATCTCGCGTATTTCGTCCAAGACTTCATGCGCGCCTTATGGTGGCTTCAAAGTGCGATAATCACCACTGGAAGCTCCGCTGTCCTTTCCCGCGCGCGCACCTTCTTCTCCATGCTTGATCCCGCTCCAATGACCATCCTTCTTGTCCATGCTAGGTCCTTCATTCATAAGCAAAACAAAAGTATCTAATTTAGGCAGCATCATATGTTCATGAACAATAGAAGGATTCGCAAGAAACGAAAGTACCTGATAATTTAGTTGACGTGCACGAGCTCTAGTAACTGGTCCAATATGTGTAGTTGGTGAGGATATGGGTGTAACATTAGTAGGGATGTCCTCATCATCCTCCCCTTCTTGAATTGAAGTCGTCCTCGACGGAAGCTCATCATCTTCTCCCAAATAAGGCTTCAAATCTGCAATATTAAATGTGGGACTAACCCCAAAGGCTGTAGGTAGCTCAAGTTTATATGCATTATCATTAATTTTCTTCAAAACCTTAAAGGGACCATCAGCTCGAGGCATTAACTTAGACTTGCGCAAATCAGGAAACCTATCTTTACGTAGATGTAACCAAACAAGATCTCCGGGTTCAAACACAACATGCTTTCGACCCCTATCACCAGCAAGCTTGTATCTAGCATTCATGCGCTCAATGTTTTCTTTAGTTAACTCATGCATTTTTAATATCAATTCAGCACGTTGCTTAGCATCAAAATTAACCTTCTCCGAAGATGGAAGAGGTAGCAAATCAATAGGTGCACGAGGTAGAAAACCATAAACAATCTCAAAAGGGCACATTTTAGTGGTAGAATGCAATGAACGATTATAAGCAAATTCAATATGAGGTAAACATTCTTCCCACAGTTTCAAGTTACTCTTTAAAACAGCCCTAAGCATAGTAGACAAAGTCCTATTGACTACTTCAGTTTGTCCATCAGTTTGGGGATGACATGTAGTACTAAAAAGTAGTTTAGTCCCCAACTTAGCCCATAAGCATCTCCAAAAATGGCTAAGAAACTTAGTATCACGATCCGAGACAATAGTATTGGGCACACCATGTAAGCGAATAATCTCACGAAAGAATAAATCAGCAACATTAGCAGCATCATCGCTTTTATGACATGGTATAAAATGTGCCATCTTAGAAAATCTATCCGCGACAACAAATATGCTATCCCTCCCATTCTTTGTTCGAGGCAAGCCTAAAACAAAGTCCATGGATATGTCCTCCCACGGAACACTAGGTACAGGTAAAGGCATGTATAAACCATGAGGATTGAGTCGTGACTTAGCTTTTTGACATGTAGTGCAGCGAGCAACAAAACGCTCAACATCCCGTCTCATCTTTGGCCAAAAGAAATGTGTAGCAAGTACGTCCTCCGTCTTCTTCACGCCAAAGTGTCCCATTAATCCTCCTTCATGCGCCTCCTGCAACAACAAAAGACGAATAGAGCTAGCTGGAATGCATAGCTTGTTAGAACGGAACACAAATCCATCATTAAGCACAAACTTGTTCCATGTTCTACCCTCTCTACAATTCTGCAATACATCTTTAAATTCCGCATCATTTACGTATTGATCTTTGATTGTCTCTAAACCGAAAATCTTGAAGTCAAGTTGTGAAAGCATAGTATAACGACGAGACAAAGCATCAGCAATAATATTATCTTTCCCCTTCTTGTGTTTAATGACATAAGGGAAAGTCTCAATAAATTCAACCCACTTAGCATGTCTACGATTAAGTTTTGCTTGACTTCTTATGTGTTTCAAAGATTCATGATCAGAATGTATAACAAATTCTTTGGGCCATAAATAATGTTGCCAAGTTTCTAATGTCCGAACAAGAGCATATAATTCCTTATCATAAGTAGAATAGTTCAGACTAGGCCCACTCAATTTTTCAGAAAAGTAAGCAACAGGTTTAGCATCTTGTAATAACACACCTCCCAAACCAATCCCACTAGCATCGCATTCAAGCTCAAAAGTCTTATTAAAATCAGGAAGTTGGAGCAAAGGAGCATGTGTTAACTTATCTTTCAATACGGTGAAGGCTTCTTCCTGTGCGGTACCCCAAGTAAAAGGCACATCCTTGCGTGTAAGCTCATTGAGAGGTGCAGCAATGGTGCTGAAATCTCTCACAAAACGCCTATAGAATCCAGCGAGGCCAAGAAAACTCCTCACTTGTGTGACCGTTTTGGGCTGCGGCCAACTCTCAATCGCCTCGATCTTGGCTTTATCAACTTCAATTCCCTGCGGAGTAACAACATAGCCAAGAAACGATACTCGGTCGGTGCAAAAGGTGCACTTCCCAAGGTTACCAAACAAACGTGCATTACGTAGAGCAATAAAAACAGCACGTAAATGATCCAAATGTTCCTCCAAAGATTTGCTATAAATCAGTATATCATCAAAATAGACTACCACAAATCGTCCAATGAAAGCACGTAAAACCTCGTTCATTAATCTCATGAAAGTGCTAGGTGCATTAGTTAACCCAAAAGGCATGACTAACCACTCATATAATCCAAACTTAGTTTTAAATGCCGTTTTCCATTCATCTCCTAATTTCATGCGAATTTGATGGTATCCACTACGCAAATCAACTTTGGAAAACATGGTAGAGCCACTTAATTCATCAAGCATATCATCTAACCTAGGAATAGGATGACGATAACGAATAGTAATATTATTAATGGCTCGACAATCAACACACATACGCCATGTTCCATCCTTTTTAGGCACTAATATAACAGGAACAGCACAAGGACTAAGGGATTCACGTATGTAACCTTTGTCGAGTAGCTCTTGTACTTGACGCTGAATCTCCTTTGTCTCCTCCGGATTGGTACGGTATGGCGCACGGTTGGGCAGTGAAGCACCGGGAATTAAGTCAATCTGATGCTCAATCCCTCGAATAGGTGGTAATCCCGGTGGTACGTCTTGTGGAAAGACGTCAATAAACTCCTGCAAAAGGTCAGTGACAACAGGAGGCAAAGAAGGAGGCAATTCCTCAAATGAAAACAAAGCTTCTTTGCACACAAAAGCATAGCACACATATTGACTAACATCCAAATCTGAAATATCAACTTTAGTAGCAAGCAAAGTTGGACTAGTCAATTTAATTTCATTAGACACAGCAGAAGAAGATTTGCTATTAGTCTTATGTTGTTGCTCAAATTCTTTGGCTGCTATCTCATTTTCACTCTTATTTTTCTCCTGTTTAGCTTTACTAGCTCTAGCAAGATCATCTTTCACAATTTGTTCAGGAGACATAGGAAGTAAAGCAATATTTTTATCCTGATGAACCAGAGTAAACTGATTTGTCCTACCATGGTGTACAACATTCCTATCAAATTGCCATGGTCTACCAAGTAAAAGAGAGCATGCTTGCATGGGTACCACATCACAATCAACATAATCAGCATATGCAGCAATGCTAAAGTGCACACGAACAGAACGCGTTACCTTAATCTTACCACTATTGTTAAACCACTGAATATAGTACGGATGGGGGTGTGGTCTTGTGGTGAGAGATAGCTTCTCCACCAACTCCATGCTAGCCAAGTTGTTGCAACTCCCTCCGTCAATGATGATGCGAACCGAACGTTCTTTCACCACTCCCTTTGTGTGGAACAAATTATGCCTCTGGTTTTGCTCGGCCTTCGTTACCTGCACACTTAATACACGTTGAGCAACCAAACTAGCATATTTATCTGCATCATCAGGAGTCATATACTCTATATCATGAGCATCATCATGGGCACCCTGTTCCTCATGAGCAATGAGAACTAGAGTCTCCTCATCATAGTCGCTCGCTGATTCATACCCACCATCCGCCGTAATAGTCATCACACGCTTGGAAGGACAGTCTTTTGCGAAGTGACCTCCACCTTGGCACCTGCGACATTTAATATCACGATCTCGTGTTTGCCCTGTGGAAGCCATGGATGAAGAAGAACTCGCCGCTGGACCACTCTGTGCACCCTTGAATGGTGGCGCTGACTGTTTTGGTGGCTCCCTGTAAGAATGAGCGGCTGAAGTAGAGGGTGGAGCAGCAGGACGTGTGGATGTAGAAGGTCCACGCGATGTCCATGATGTATTTCGTCCTGCAGAAAAGTTAGGTCTCGTAGCGGCCTGTCGATCCTGCACTTCACGTTCAGCTTTACAAGCAAGATGAAACAAACGAGTAATAGTAGCATAGTCCTTGTATTCTAGAATAGTTTGTATCTCCCTGTTTAAGCCACCTATAAAACGTGCAAACATAGCTTCATTATCCTCTACTAGGCCACATCTAATCAATCCAGTTTGTAATTCTTGATAATATTCCTCTACAGAATTTTTTCCTTGTCTCAAACGCTGTAATTTTTGTAGCAATTCACGTTGATAATAAGGAGGAACCCAGCGAGTACGCATAGCATCTTTTAAAGCAGCCCAAGTAGCTGGAATATTATTAGCATGCAATCTACAATGTTCAGACCACCAAATAGATGCAAAACCCGTGAATTCACAAACAGCAGCAGTAACACGTCTATTCTCAGGATATTGTAAACATGTAAAGCGTTGTTCAGTTTCTAACTCCCAAGTAAGATAAGCATCAGGAATATATCTACCCTCAAACGGCTTAAGATTCAATTTAAGTTTAGGCACATGTTCATCATCGCGTACCTGAGGGGGTGGTTGGTGTCGACCGTGGCGAATGTTGGGACGTGGACGTCCAGCTGGCTGTTCATAGGCCGCTTCTTGTTCCACCTCCTCCTCGTAATCACCCTCGTAGTTGTCGTCCTGGCCGACGTCAGAGGCAGCAGCAGCAGTAACTGCAGCAGCAGCAGGAGCACCAGCAGCTTGTCCGCCCGGAAACAGAATACGTCGTGCACGTCGTGGTGGCGGTGGCTGTGCTGGAGCGGCCGCAGGCTGTATAGGTAAGCGTGCGAGCAACTCAGTAAACTTGGCGTCGAGCTTGGTGTCGATCATCTTCTCCACACCATCAATCGCCTCTGTAAATCTGTTCTCGATGTCATTCACCTGTTCAGACATCATTTGTGCAAATTTATCATGTAATGCTTTGTTTGTCATATTCTCCCAATCAGGTGCATCCCGCGCCACTTCATCATGGGATCCTGGCATGGTTAGCAGAAATAGAAAACACACAGAAGTATGATCCTACTTCGACTAAGGGGATGTGGGGTGGTGGAAAGCACAAATCCGTCAAGCTTTTCTTCAGTTCTTACCGATTCTTACCTAGCAGCAGGTGGTGATGTACAACCAACGGGTCAAAACTCTCAGAGATGTGGTAGAGCGATGGCCAGGAGGTGTCAACCGCACGAAGTAGAATATATGTGGAGCTGTAGGTAGGTTTGACAAATATGGTAGCAAAAAGCTCAACAGTAATCAAAACAGAGATGCAAAGTTGAATAAACACTCAACGTCGGTACTGTGCTGATCCTAGGCTAGACCGTACTAGAGACGCGAGCCTAAAACACCAACGAAAGCACGGCGCGGCACGTAACAACTGTGAAGCACACTCTGAATTTTTTTTTTCCTCTCTTTTTTTTTTTTTTTTTTTTTTTGCTTTTTTTTTTTGGCGATGCGGGACTGCGGGGGCTGAAAAAGTGCGAAAAAATCACTATGGTGGCGAACGTCTCAAAACGAGTTTCTGGACCTAAGGAACGTATGGGCACGAAATTTTTTTTACCCCTGAAATTTTTTTTTTTTTTTTTTTTTTTTTGGAAATCACCCTCTTCTACGTACGACAAAAGATTGGTGAAATCCGACTCTAATCAACTCAAAACTATTCTGGCTACGGAGATATCACAAACCGAACGGGTGATGGAACTAGACTCGGATCGGTAGGTTGTGGTGGTGTGTATGGACTCTGCTTGGCGGAACGTGGTGGTGTATCTGGACTCGGATTGGCGGAACGTGGTGGTGTACTACTGTTCGGCGGCGGCGTGACAAAACTGTGATCAGAACTCGAAACTCTAAGGTAACTAGACGCTAAGATCAGCAACTCGACACAACGATGCAACCGCAAATTCAACAATGCAAACTACTGTAAAGAAAACTGGACAAAGGCTCGGACTGTTTTGGGACGTGATGATCTAACCCTAATTTTTTTTGTTGGCTTTTTCGTGGACTGTAGGTATGAAAAACAAAACCAATCTAGACTGCGAAAACTGGTAAATCTCACCGAGCAACCTGGAAATCTGATACCACTTGATAGAGGCGAAGGTGTCCCGATGTTTCGATGAGATGGTGGAGATCGATTTTTGGTGGAGTAGACTTTCACGACCCGACTACGAACGTGCGAAGACGTTGCGCCTTAGCGATCGCTAAACCAACTCCGAGAGGTTATTGATCCCGCGGGTGCACGATCAACCTGACCACGAAGGTCAATTCCTGCAAGCAATCGAAGAACAAGCAAGAACTAAGAATTGCAATCTGGATATTGCGAATATAAGATGAAAGATTAACAGAAGTTGGGGTTCCAATGCGGTCTTGGCCTGGTCGGACGACACAAACGAAGAACTCGAAGTTGCGGCTATGGCTAACTTAAATCTAATTAAAACCCAAGTCTAAACGACGCCCTAAGGGCTGTATATATGGGGGAACAGAGGGGATTTTCGTGACCCCTTGGAGGTGGGGTCCGAAAACAACCCTAACTCGGTTTCCCCACACATACGGACTCTAAAAACAGCCTAGAAGGTGGTATTTCGAAATTACATGGGCCCAGCCCAATATTAAGGTGACGCAGCACCTATAATTGCCCTTGGACGAAAATAATGAAGTGGCATCTCGCGTATTTCGTCCAAGACTTCATGCGCGCCTTATGGTGGCTTCAAAGTGCGATAATCACCACTGGAAGCTCCGCTGTCCTTTCCCGCGCGCGCACCTTCTTCTCCATGCTTGATCCCGCTCCAATGACCATCCTTCTTGTCCATGCTAGGTCCTTCATTCATAAGCAAAACAAAAGTATCTAATTTAGGCAGCATCATATGTTCATGAACAATAGAAGGATTCGCAAGAAACGAAAGTACCTGATAATTTAGTTGACGTGCACGAGCTCTAGTAACTGGTCCAATATGTGTAGTTGGTGAGGATATGGGTGTAACATTAGTAGGGATGTCCTCATCAGGATGTGGGTGTAACAGTAGTAGGGATGTCCTCATCAAGAATAAGTATCACAAACATCAAGAGAGTTCGTCCTCAAAATCACATTCCTCTCGACACAAGAATTCTCACCGTCCCAAGGCCTATTTGGGTAAAGAGATGAACTCTAAAGATGAAGCCTCTAGGACCGAAGCTGAGTCAAACTCGAGATCCGATTCTGGTTCTGAGTCTGATGGTGTTGCTAGTCTAGCTTTTTCTTCGAACAAGACATCGAGTTCATTCTTCACCAACCAAAGCAGTGAAGATGAATCTCTAGCTTACTGCTTCATGGCCAAGGCTAAGGTATCCTCTTCTAAGAATTCCTACGATACTTCTAATGGATCTTCTTATGAAAGTCACTCTAGGATAAGCTATGCCAAACTTGCTAAAATTGCTTCTACCCAACAAGATGAACTAGATTCTCTGAGTGAAACTATTCAAAAATCTAAGACTTTGTTGATCGATGAGATTGAGAAAGGTCAAACTTTAATGAATGAGCATGTTGATCTCAAGGAAAAGTATGATGAACTTTCCTCTCAGCATGATCTTCTCTCAGTGGACTATGAGAAGCTAACCTACGAATTCCTTCCAAGGAAAATGGCTCTCGAGAAACTGAGAGAGGCTCATGAAGAGTTGGAGAATTTCAATCTCACGCTCATTGCTCAACAAGGCTCAGAAGCTAAAAATGAATCTACTTCACCTTGCTTAACTTGTTTGGAACGAAGTAAAACTGAATATATTTCTAAGGAATCAAAAGGAAATGAACCTATTGTCATTGATGATGCTAACCCCTCGGTCGAGGAAACTATTGATACGTCCAAAACATATCTATAATTTCTGCTTACTCCATGCCTCTTTTGTGTGATATTGCTATGATATTGATGAACTTCCATACACTTTTGATCATATTTGGACTAACCTATTAACTCAGTGCACCCCAGTGCCAGTTCCTGTTTTTTGCTGTTTTTCTATTTCAGGTTTCCCCCATATTAAAAGTGCTCCAAAAATTCAGGAAAAATACAATAAAAAATCAGCGCAGAAGAAGCTTCGGGAATCACCGAGGGGGGGGGGGGCAGAGGGGACCCACCAGGGCCCCAGGCGCCCTCCCGGCGCGCCCTAGGGTGGGGCCGCTCCAAGGGGCCGCCTGGACCCCTGGTGGCCCCCCTGGCTGATGAAGACATCTCTACGAATGTTACACCCACATCTTCACCAACTACACATACTGGACCAGTTACTAGAGCACGTGCACGTCAACTAAATTATCAGGTACTTTCGTTTCTTGCGAATCCTTCTAATGTTCATGAACATATGATGCTGTCTAAATTAGATACTTTTGTTTTGCTTATGAATGAAGGACCTAGCATGGACAAGAAGGACGGTCATTGGAGCGGGATCAAGCATGGAGAAGAAGGTGCGCGCGCGGGAGAGAACAATGGAGCTTCCAGTGGGGATTTTCGCACTTTGAAGCCACCATAAGGCATGCATGAAGGCTTGGACGAAATACACGAGATGCCACTTCATTATTTTCGTCCAAGAGCAAGTATAGGTGCTGCGTCACCTTAATATTGGGCTGGGCCCATGTAATTTCGAAATACCACATTATAGGCTGTTTTTAGAGTCCGTATGTGTGGGGAAACCGAGTTAGGGTTGTTTTCGGACCCCACCTCCAAGGGGCCACGAAATTCCCCTCTGTTCCCCCATATATACAGCCCTTAGGGCGTCGTTTAGACTTGGGTTTTAATTAGATTTAAGTTAGCCATAGCCGCAACTTCGAGTTCTTCGTTTGTGTCGTCCGACCAGGCCAAGACCGCATTGGAACCCCAACTTCTGTTAATCTTTCATCTTATATTCGCAATATCCAGATTGCAATTCTTAGTTCTTGCTTGTTCTTCGATTGCTTGCAGGAATTGACCTTCGTGGTCAGGTTGATCGTGCATCCGCGGGATCAATAACCTCTCGGAGTTGGTTTAGCGATTGCTAAGGCGCAACGTCTTCGCACGTTCGTAGTCGGGTCGTGAAAGTCTACTCCACCAAAATCGATCTCCATCATCTCATCGAAACATCGGGACACCTTCGCCTCTATCAAGTGGTATCAGATTTCCAGGTTGCTCGGTGAGATTTACCAGTTTTCATAGTCTAGATTGGTTCTGTTCTTCATACCTACAGTCCACGAAAAAGCCAACAAAAAAAATTAGGGTTAGATCATCACGTCACAAGACAGTCCTAGCCTTTGTCCAGTTTTCTTTTCAGTACTTGCTTTGTTGAATTTACGGTTGCATCGTTGTGTCAAGTTGCTGATCTTAGCGTCTAGTTCCCTTAGAGTTTCGAGTTCTGATCACAGTTTTCCACGTCGCCGCCGCACAAGTAGTCATCCTACCACGTTTCGCTAATCCGAGTCCAGATACACCACCACGTTCCGCCAAGCAGAGTCCACATACACCACCACGTCTCACGAGTCCGAATTGAGTTCCACCATCAGTACGGTTCCTGATCTCTCTGTAGCCAGATTAGTTTTCAGTTGTTAGAATCGGATTTCATCAAACTTTTTCCGTACAGAGAAGGGGGGTGATTAGCAAAAAAAAAAAAAAAGAGAAAAAAAAATTCAGAGTGTGCTTCTCAGTTGATTACGTGCCGCGCCGTGCTTTCGTTGGTGTTTTAGGCTCGCGTCTCTAGTACGGTCTAGCCTAGGATCAGCACAGTACCGACGTTGAGTGTTTATTCAGCTTTGCATCTCTGTTTTGATTACTGTTGAGCTTTTGCTACCATACTTGTCAGCCTTCCTACAGCTCCACATATATTCTACATCGTGCGTTTTGACACCTCCTGGCCATCGCTCTACCACATCTCTGAGAGTTTTGACCCGTTGGTTGTACATCACCACCTGCTGCTAGGTAAGAATCGGTAAGAACTAAAGAAAAGCCTGACGGATTTGTGCTTTCCACCACCCCACATCCCATTAGTAGAAGTAGGATCATACTTCTGTGTGTTTTCTATTTCTGCTAACCATGCCAGGATCCCATGATGAAGTGGCGCGGGATGCACCTGATTGGGAGAATATGACAAACAAAGCATTACATGATAAATTTGCACAAATGATGTCTGAACAGGTGAATGACATCGAGAACAGATTTACAGAGGCGATTGATGGTGTGGAGAAGATGATCGACACCAAGCTCGACGCCAAGTTTACTGAGTTGCTCGCACGCTTACCTATACAGCCTGCGGCCGCACCAGCACAGCCACCGCCACCACGACTTGCACGACGGATTCTGTTTCCGGGCGGACAAGCTGCTGGTGCTCCTGCTGCTGCTGCAGTTACTGCTGCTGCTGCCTCTGACGTCGGCCAGGACGACAACTACGAGGGTGATTACGAGGAGGAGGTGGAACAAGAAGCGGCCTATGAACAGCCAGCTGGACGTCCACGTCCCAACATTCGCCACGGTCGACACCAACCACCCCCTCAGGTACGCGATGATGAACATGTGCCTAAACTTAAATTGAATCTTAAGCCGTTTGAGGGTAGATATATTCCTGATGCTTATCTTACTTGGGAGTTAGAAACTGAACAACGCTTTACATGTTTACAATATCCTGAGAATAGACGTGTTACTGCTGCTGTTTGTGAATTCACGGGTTTTGCATCTATTTGGTGGTCTGAACATTGTAGATTGCATGCTAATAATATTCCAGCTACTTGGGCTGCTTTAAAAGATGCTATGCGTACTCGCTGGGTTCCTCCTTATTATCAACGTGAATTGCTACAAAAATTACAGCGTTTGAGACAAGGAAAAAATTCTGTAGAGGAATATTATCAAGAATTACAAACTGGATTGATTAGATGTGGCCTAGTAGAGGATAATGAAGCTATGTTTGCACGTTTTATAGGTGGCTTAAACAGGGAGATACAAACTATTCTAGAATACAAGGACTATGCTACTATTACTCGTTTGTTTCATCTTGCTTGTAAAGCTGAACGTGAAGTGCAGGATCGACAGGCCGCTACGAGACCTAACTTTTCTGCAGGACGAAATACATCATGGACATCGCGTGGACCTTCTACATCCACACGTCCTGCTGCACCACCATCTACTTCAGCCGCTCATTCTTACAGGGAGCCACCAAAACAGCCAGCACCACCATTCAAGGGTGCACAGAGTGGTCCAGCGGCGAGTTCTTCTTCATCCATGGCTTCCACAGGGCAAACACGAGATCGTGATATTAAATGTCGCAGGTGCCAAGGTGGAGGTCACTTCGCAAAAGACTGTCCCTCCAAGCGTGTGATGATTATTACGGCGGATGGTGGGTATGAGTCAGCGAGTGACTATGATGAGGAGACTTTAGTTCTCATTTCTCATGAGGAACAGGGTGCCCATGATGATGCTCATGATATAGAGTATATGGCTCCTGATGATGCAGATAAATATGCTAGTTTGGTTGCTCAACGTGTGTTAAGTGTGCAGGTAACGAAGGCTGAGCAAAACCAGAGGCATAATTTGTTCCACACAAAGGGAGTGGTGAAAGAACGTTCTGTTCGCATCATCATTGACGGAGGGAGTTGCAACAACTTGGCTAGCGTGGAGTTGGTGGAGAAGCTATCTCTCACCACAAGACCACACCCCCATCCTTACTATATTCAGTGGTTTAACAATAGTGGTAAGATTAAGGTAACCCGTTCTGTTCGTGTGCACTTTAGCATTGCTGCATATGCTGATTATGTTCATTGTGATGTGGTACCCATGCAAGCATGCTCTCTTTTACTTGGTAGACCATGGCAATTTGATAGGAATGTTATACACAATGGTAGGACAAATCAGTTTACTCTGGTTCATCAGGATAAAAATATTGCTTTACTTCCTATGTCTCCTGAACAAATTGTGAAAGATGATCTTGCTAGAGCTAGTAAAGCTAAACAGGAGAAAAATAAGAGTGAAAATGAGATAGCAGCCAAAGAATTTGAGCAACAACATAAGACTAATAGCAAATCTTCTTCTGCTGTTTCTAATGAAATTAAATTGACTAGTCCAACTTTGCTTGCTACTAAAGTTGATATTTCAGATTTGGATGTTAGTCAATATGTGTGCTATGCTTTTGTGTGCAAAGAAGCTTTGTTTTCATTTGAGGAATTGCCTCCTTCTTTGCCTCCTGTTGTCACTGACCTTTTGCAGGAGTTTATTGACGTCTTTCCACAAGACGTACCACCGGGATTACCACCTATTCGAGGGATTGAGCATCAGATTGACTTAATTCCCCGTGCTTCGCTGCCCGACCGTGCGCCATACTGTACCAATCCGGAGGAGACGAAGGAGATTCAGCGTCAAGTACAAGAGCTACTCGACAAAGGTTACATACGTGAATCCCTTAGTCCTTGTGCTGTTCCTGTTATATTAGTGCCTAAAAAGGATGGAACTTGGCGTATGTGTGTTGATTGTAGAGCCATTAATAATATTACTATTCGTTATCGTCATCCTATTCCTCGGTTAGATGATATGCTTGATGAATTAAGTGGCTCTACCATGTTTTCCAAAGTTGATTTGCGTAGTGGATACCATCAAATTCGCATGAAATTAGGGGATGAATGGAAAACGACATTTAAAACTAAGTTTGGATTATATGAGTGGTTAGTCATGCCTTTTGGGTTAACTAATGCACCTAGCACTTTCATGAGATTAATGAACGAGGTTTTACGTGCTTTCATTGGACGATTTGTGGTAGTCTATTTTGATGATATACTGATTTATAGCAAATCTTTGGAGGAACATTTGGATCATTTACGTGCTGTTTTTATTGCTCTACGTAATGCACGTTTGTTTGGTAACCTTGGGAAGTGCACCTTTTGCACCGACCGAGTATCGTTTCTTGGCTATGTTGTTACTCCGCAGGGAATTGAAGTTGATAAAGCCAAGATCGAGGCGATTGAGAGTTGGCCGCAGCCCAAAACGGTCACACAAGTGAGGAGTTTTCTTGGACTCGCTGGATTCTATAGGCGTTTTGTGAGAGATTTCAGCACAATTGCTGCACCTCTCAATGAGCTTACACGCAAGGATGTGCCTTTTACTTGGGGTACCGCACAGGAAGAAGCCTTCGCGGTATTGAAAGATAAGTTAACACATGCTCCTTTTCTCCAACTTCCTGATTTTAATAAGACTTTTGAGCTTGAATGCGATGCTAGTGGGATTGGTTTGGGAGGTGTGTTATTACAAGATGCTAAACCTGTTGCATACTTTTCTGAAAAATTGAGTGGGCCTACTCTGAACTATTCTACTTATGATAAGGAATTATATGCTCTTGTTCGGACATTAGAAACTTGGCAACATTATTTATGGCCCAAAGAATTTGTTATACATTCTGATCATGAATCTTTGAAACACATAAGAAGTCAAGCAAAACTTAATCGTAGACATGCTAAGTGGGTTGAATTTATTGAGACTTTCCCTTATGTCATTAAACACAAGAAGGGGAAAGATAATATTATTGCTGATGCTTTGTCTCGTCGTTATACTATGCTTTCACAACTTGACTTCATGATATTCGGTTTAGAGACAATCAAAGATCAATATGTAAATGATGCAGAATTTAAAGATGTATTGCAGAATTGTAGAGAGGGTAGAACATGGAACAAGTTTGTCCTTAATGATGGGTTTGTGTTCCGTTCTAACAAGCTATGCATTCCAGCTAGCTCTATTCGTCTTTTGTTGTTGCAGGAGGCGCATGGAGGAGGATTAATGGGACACTTTGGCGTGAAGAAGACGGAGGACGTACTTGCTACACACTTCTTTTGGCCAAAAGATGAGACGGGATGTTGAGGGTTTGTTGCTCGCTGCACTACATGTCAAAAAGCTAAGTCACGACTCAATCCTCATGGTTTATACATGCCTTTACCTGTACCTAGTGTTCCGTGGGAGGACATATCCATGGACTTTGTTTTAGGCTTGCCTCGAACAAAGCAAGGGAGGGATAGCATATTTGTTGTCGTGGATAGATTTTCTAAGATGGCACATTTTATACCATGTCATAAAAGCGATGATGCTGCTAATGTTGCTGATTTATTCTTTCGTGAGATTATTCGCTTACATGGTGTGCCCAATACTATTGTCTCGGATCGTGATACTAAGTTTCTTAGCCATTTTTGGAGATGCTTATGGGCTAAGTTGGGGACTAAACTACTTTTTAGTACTACCTGTCATCCCCAAACTGATGGACAAACTGAAGTAGTCAATAGGACTTTGTCTACTATGCTTAGGGCTGTTTTAAAGAGTAACTTGAAAATGTGGGAAGAATGTTTACCTCATATTGAATTTGCTTATAATCGTTCATTTCATTCTACCACTAAAATGTGCCCTTTTGAGATTGTTTATAGTTTTCTACCTCGTGCGCCTATTGATTTGCTGCCTCTTCCATCTTCGGAGAAGGTTAATTTTGATGCTAAGCAACGTGCTGAATTGATATTAAAAATGCATGAGTTAACTAAAGAAAACATTGAGAAAATGAATGCTAGATACAAGCTTGCTGGTGATAAGGGTAGGAAGCATGTTGTGTTTGAACCAGGAGATCTTGTTTGGTTACATCTACGTAAAGATAGGTTTCCTGATTTGCGGAAGTCTAAGTTAATGCCACGAGCTGATGGTCCTTTTAAGGTTTTACAGAAAATTAATGATAATGCATATAAACTTGAGCTACCTGCAGATTTTGGGGTTAGTCCCACATTTTACATTGCAGATTTGAAACCTTATTTGGGAGAAGATAATGAGCTTCCGTCGAGGACGACTTCAATTCAAGAAGGGGAGGATGATGAGGACATCTCTACGAATGTTACACCCACATCTTCACCAACTACACATACTGGACCAGTTACTAGAGCACGTGCACGTCAACTAAATTATCAGGTACTTTCGTTTCTTGCGAATCCTTCTAATGTTCATGAACATATGATGCTGCCTAAATTAGATACTTTTGTTTTGCTTATGAATGAAGGACCTAGCATGGACAAGAAGGACGGTCATTGGAGCGGGATCAAGCATGGAGAAGAAGGTGCGCGCGCGGGAGAGAACAATGGAGCTTCCAGTGGGGATTTTCGCACTTTGAAGCCACCATAAGGCATGCATGAAGGCTTGGACGAAATACACGAGATGCCACTTCATTATTTTCGTCCAAGAGCAAGTATAGGTGCTGCGTCACCTTAATATTGGGCTGGGCCCATGTAATTTCGAAATACCACATTATAGGCTGTTTTTAGAGTCCGTATGTGTGGGGAAACCGAGTTACGGTTGTTTTCGGACCCCACCTCCAAGGGGCCACGAAATTCCCCTCTGTTCCCCCATATATACAGCCCTTAGGGCGTCGTTTAGACTTGGGTTTTAATTAGATTTAAGTTAGCCATAGCCGCAACTTCGAGTTCTTCGTTTGTGTCGTCCGACCAGGCCAAGACCGCATTGGAACCCCAACTTCTGTTAATCATTCATCTTATATTCGCAATATCCAGATTGCAATTCTTAGTTCTTGCTTGTTCTTCGATTGCTTGCAGGAATTGACCTTCGTGGTCAGGTTGATCGTGCATCCGCGGGATCAATAACCTCTCGGAGTTGGTTTAGCGATTGCTAAGGCGCAACGTCTTCGCACGTTCGTAGTCGGGTCGTGAAAGTCTACTCCACCAAAATCGATCTCCATCATCTCATCGAAACATCGGGACACCTTCGCCTCTATCACTGGCTGCCCCCCTTCGCCTATATATCCCTCATGACGGGAAACCCCCGTGACGGGAACCCTTTTTCGCGATCTCTCCTCTGTTCCGCCGCCGCCGCGCTTCCAAGATTGGGAGCACCAGAAGACCTCTTCCCGGCACCCTGCCAGAGGGAGGAATCACCTCCGGGAGCTTCTCCACCACCATGGATGCTTCCCGGATGAACCGTGAGTAGTCCACCTTGGACCATGGGTCTATGATCAGTAGCTATGTGATGTTCTCCTCCCCTCTTTATTCTTCATGGATTAGACCTCGTGAGCTGCCCTACATGATCGAGGCACATATGTAATCTTTCCGCTGTTGCTATGCTGAGTTTGCTGGGATCCGATGGATTATGAGACTATGTTCAGATTGTGTTTGAGTAATATATTTGATTCTCCTCTTTTATATTTATGTTCTAGAGTAATTCTTGCATGTTCTCCGTTGCTGTTTATTGCTTTGGCCAAGTAGTAGGTAGTGACTCCAAGAGGGAGTGTTATGCTTGATTGTGGGTTCATGCCCCCTGATGAATACCTTGAGTGACAGAAACATGAGTCTAGGGGATGTGTTGCTTCCACAAGGGGGAAAACAACGGTGCTTGTACTTGCGGGTGCAAGGATTGTTTACTTTACGCATAGTTCTTTAATGCAGTTGTCCGTTGCTTTGAGTTTACACTTTGGGTGGGATTCGCAACTTAATACCGGCGAGATGTTCTGGATAGATATCTCAAGGTGGATGATTAGTAGGCAGATGCAGATGGATTTCAGTCTACTTGTCTTGGCGTACCGCCATTGTTCACTTCACCACCTACTTGTCGATCTTGGATTCCTACTGGTTCGATACTCATCCTTAGCATCTTCGCTAAGTGAAATTTCCGCTGTCTAGATCTCAACCTTCCACTTTGGGTAACCAACGAGGGGACGTTAATTCGTACCATCAACTGTTACCGAGGAACTCCTCGGGTTGAAAGATTTATTTGATACAGGCATGTTCAAAAGTGTTCAGGGACACCAGTACCTATGTGATATCCTAAAGAAGGCTCTTCTTCATAGGAATCCTTGAAAGGAAGGTGTTGGTTTCGAGAGGAAACTCAACCCAGATGGCACCTATTGGGAGCCCGAGCAGTATCCTAAAATTGTCTGGTTTCTAGCGAAAGAAAAGCCCATTGATATTGCTAACCTTTCAGGTTTCAATTGCAAAATTGATAAGACTATTGTTGATGAATCACTTGATTCTGACTACAATCTTATCAAAGATCAGGAAGGAAAAGTGTCTGCTGAATTCGTTGGTACTCCTCCGAAGAATGGTTTCTATAAGCGACAGATTTGGGTTCGCAAATCTCTCGTAAAAAAACTGCCTCCTAACCATTCTATGCAAGGAAAATCTTCGGTACCTCCGAGACACTACTATTCTCTCGAGGATAGAAATGAACCTCTGGTGCATGCATCAAATGTTCCCCAGAAGGAATACTATTGAGTAGATAGAAATGTTTATCGTCATCGTGATAATAACGAAAAAATTGCTTTTTCCTACCAGTACTCTAACCCCTCTCCGAAGAATTATGTTTATGTGTGCTCCTCGCCAATATAATCCTGTTAGCTATAATACCGTTGCTTCAACTAGCACTTCCATGCCTTGTCAGTCACCTGCTCGTTTGTGGGTGGTTAAGAAGAACTAATTCTTCTCAGGTGGATCCGAATGGGTCATGGATAGTGGTTGCACAAATCATATGACCGGAGACAAAGATTTGTTCACCGAAGACAAACTTACTGAATCTTCTCAGAGATATATTACTTTTGGTGACAACAACAAAGGAAAATTACTTGGTTTGGGTAAGGTTGCTATATCGAAGGATATGCATATTGACAAAGTAATGCTTGTTCAATCACTAGGATATAATCTTATGTCTATCTCAAAACTTTGTGATATGGGTATGCTTGTATTGTTCTCTTCTTCACGTTGTGTTCTTTTTCACAGGATGATTATTCCTTCGTGTTCGAAGGATATCGCAAAGGTGATCTGTATATTGTCGATTTCTCTTCGGGAACTGCTGTGTCCACATGCTTAATGGCTAAAGCCACATCTGGTTGGTTATGGCATAGAAGACTTGGTCATGTAGGGATGAAAAATCTTCAAACTCTTATCTCGAAGAAGAATATCGTTGGTATTGATAATGTGAAATTCGATAAAGATCGTCTATGCAGTGCCTGTGAAGCCGGAAAGATTGCCAAGAAACATCACTCAACAAAGACTATCATGACTACTACTCGTCCTCTTAAATTACTTCATATGGATTTATTCGGTCCTCAAAATTATGCTACTCTTGGAGGTAACAAGTATGGTCTAGTTATTGTTGATGATTTCTCTCGATATACTTGGGTTTTCTTTCTAGATGACAAGAGCAAAGTTGTCGACATCTTCAAAACTTTCGCAAAGAGAGCGCAGACCGAGTATGAATTATCTCTCAAGCATATCAGAAGTGATGATGTTACAGAATTCAGAAATACTAACATCGAATAATTTCTTGATGAATACGGATTTACTCATGAATTCTCGGCTGCTTATACACCGCAACAAAATGGTGTGGTCAAGAGAACGAACCGAACACTTATTGAAATGGCTAGAACAATGCTTGCTGAATACAAGACTCCTATCAGGTTCTGGGCCGAAGCAATTAACACTGCATGTCATATCATCAACAAGGTTTATCTGCACAAATTTCTGAAGAAAACTTCACATGAGCTTATCACTGGTAAAAAACCAAATGTTGTCATATCTCAGGGTTTTTGGTGCTTCATGTTATATCAGAGATAAGAATCATAGCTCCAAGTTTTCCCCAAAGGCCCACGAAGGTTTTCTCTTAGGTTATGGTTCAAATTCTCACACTTACAGAGTGTATAACTCCCATCTTGGCAAAGATGTAGAAACTGTAAATGTTCGATTTGATGAAACTAACGGCTCTCAAAAGGAGCAATTACCTCTTAATCTAGATGAACCACCTTTGGATGAAGTTATCACGTACATGGCTATTGGAGATATTCGTCCTGTCGAAGGAAATTCACATCAAATCAACAAGTATGGTGATGATGCAATGTTCCCACACATAGCCCGGGGCGCTGGAGATCAATATCCTGAAGTCAATGATGCACATGACGAAGGAAATCATATGAACAAAGAAAATGCTCAACCCGAAGGACAAGTTGAACCCGAAGGAAATGATCCTAAAGGACAAGCTGCTCCTGAAGGCCAAGCTGATCCCGAAGAACAACCGGATCCACAAGCTAACGAA
This sequence comes from Bromus sterilis, assembly GCA_950022295.1. NCBI lineage: Eukaryota > Viridiplantae > Streptophyta > Magnoliopsida > Poales > Poaceae > Bromus > Bromus sterilis. The sequence goes on along the minus strand of OX465600.1, from coordinate 172,041,239 downwards.
GGAGTACTATCTCGAGTTCGAAGAAGAGTGGACGTCGACTCAATGCTCGAAGAGATTCGTCTACCAGGTTGTCCCACCACTCGCTCTCGTACTCGTTTAGCTAACTTCTGTGGAAATTTCTTGTTTGTATCTATGCTATGTAACACCCTCACTGTCAGTGAACAGTAATCACTGTTACTAATGATGGTTACTGTTCCAAAATTCTTTCTTTGATCAACCATGTAAATCTTGGACCAATGCAAAGTCAAATTTCCCTGTTGTTGAATATTAAAATTATGTGACAAATAAAACTTGGTCTAAAAACTTTGCAACTACTTTTGTTAAATTATAAATATTCAGTGGATCACTTCCATATGTGCATTGGAATTTATTGAGCTCCAAAATAAATCAAACAAATATAAACAGTAGCCAAAAATCCCTTTTCATCAAAAGAATAATTAAAACAATGACTAAATGAATTTATTAATGTACAATAATTTTTGTGGGCCTCTGGTAATGTGCATTAGTAATTATGGAACTTGTTAAATAATTTACAAAAATATAAAATTCTACTAAAATAAATACAAACAGATAAAAGGGAAATCAGAAAAGAAAAACAAAAGAAATAAAAACTAAACTTATCTAATGCCCTGGGTGAAGCCCACCCCACCCCTCTCCCCCTCCCCTCCTCACTAGGCCTAGCCCACGAGCCCACCCCGGCCTCTCCCCCTCCCCTTCCTGTTCACGACAAGGGCGTGGCGGCCATCCATGGCGCAACGGCCATGGTAGCCGCCGTGGAGGCCATCGGGTGGCTCCCCGGCGAGTTAAGTACCGCCCTCTGCGCCGACCTAACCCTAGCCGCCCTGCATTTCGACCCCGCCCCTTGGATCTCGCCCATATCGTGCTCCCCATCGTCGCCTCCCACCTCCTGCCGCACCCGCCATGGCCGCCCCCTTGTGAAGCAAGCGGCCACCGAACCCCCCCCCCCCCCGTCCCTCACCAGCGTGTCCAGGCGGGCCGCCGAGGACGACCTCGTCTCCCTGCGCGTGGAATCGACGCCAGGGGCCCCAAGCACGTCGCCCTCCCCCTTTCTCCTCCGTCGACGGCCGCCACCCCCACCGCCGATTCGCCCCGCTCCGACGCCCCTCGACCCCCCAGACCTCTCCCCTACGCTCACGGTGAGCGCGGCCCAATTTCCCCTCGCCTGGCTTCCCCACTCTTGCTTCCTGTCGCCGTCTCATCGACGCCACACTTCGGCCGCCGCCGCGTCGAACCCAGCCGCCGCTCTGGACCTCTCGTGAGTCCCCCTCGTGCACCAGCGGGTGCGCGACGTCGCCCCATTCAATTCCCCCCCCCTTCGCGCGTTTAGGACGTCGAGGCTGGCCGGAATGGTCGTCGGTGTGCCCCTTCTCGCCGCCGGCGTAGCCGTGCCGTGGCTAGGGCCACTGTCAAGCGGGCCCCGCCTGTCAGGAGATTAGCTTAGCGCTAATCTCCCAGTGACAGTGGGCCACCCCCTTTTTAAGCCTCTCTGTTTAATTAAACAGAGATACCCCCCCCCACATATGACATATGGGCCCCCTGTTAGGTTAGTTAAATAATACAAATTAAAAACCTGTTAGTAAAATGTGCCTATGACACCTAGGGACCACCTGCAAATTAATTAGTTTAATTAAGATAAAAAAATTTAATGTCCCTATGACATGTGGGCCACCTCCTCTGTTATTAGATTTAATTAAATTGTTTTGGTAAATGTGTCACTGACTAGTGGGACCCACTAGTCAGTATTAAATTTGGATAATGTTGCTAATTAAATAATAAAATGTCGGAACCCAGGGTTAGTGTATGCAAGTCCCGCTACGACATAGTCATATGGAGAGCCGAGAACCGTACCCACTTGTCTAAGCAGACAAGGCCAAGCACAGAACGTTCTCGGAAAGCATCGTACGTGAGGGGCATCCCATCCAGGCCGGATGATCAACTGAGATGGGTCCTCATCGTCCACACACAAGTCTAATGATATGGGTGATGAACTCCCATATTCAAAGAGAAGTCGCCTCAACCATACAATCGACTATCTCATAACTCTTACATAGACTTACTCCAGCCCGATCACTTAGTCGGGGTGTAGGGCGGGCTCGATCATACCACAAAGTATGCACGAGACGGAGTCTCTAGCAATCGCATCGCGATGCCCCAAGCTGCGCACATCTAAGGGCCACTTGGTGTATGAAAGACCGCCAGCCAGATCACAACTAAGGTCTCGAAAACCCATACAAAGACATGCATGTTATAAACATACACGCAACACACATGCCTTGTATGAACAGCAGGTATCATTGCAATTCTCTACAAAGTATACATTTTATTGATAACTCTTACAGAGTGCACACAGAGATCACAAGTATGTGATCCAACATTACAACAATAAGCGGAAGCAAAGTATGTCTGAGTACAGACAAGTTTAACAAATGGCTTAAGAATCCTTATTTAAACACAAGCCCTCCACGAGGGAACCAGTCGTCTGACTGGGACTAGACAAGCTTGATCTTCAGTCGTCGAGCCCGATGAAGAAGCCACCTTCGGGGTCAGTGGGTTCATCTAAAACATAGAATGAGCAAACGTGAGTACAAAGTCGTACTCAACAAGACTTACATAGGAGCTATACCACTGATGCACAAGTATCAAGGTAAAGGGAGGTGGGGTTTCACTTGCAGAAGTGCCAGCTTTGACATGGCTAATCCTGAACTACGAGTACCAGACTTGAGGTAAGAAGCGTACACGAGTCCACTACTTTCTCCAACCAATTACGCCACTATGGTGCCTTCCTCGACTTCCCCACGAGAAAGCACGCCATAGCACTCACACTTATCTTGGTGTGTTTTAGAAGTATCCAGTTCAAGTTGTCTAATAATCAAGCTAAGCTTTCCAAGCAGTCCTTAACCGCGGACGCGGCTATTCGAATAGTTTTGTGAACCATGCAGGGGTGTACCGCTACACACACATGATCATAATTTACCGCCTTTGATCTCGACACCATTCAAGGGGTGTCAGCGAGGATGCTCACCACAACTGTTACCTCATAGCCTATCTAGTCCGAGAAAGCCGCCTACCTGGGTTGGCTACCACTATCGTGAACCCGGCCGGTTTACCGAAGTGGACCCAAGTGATGTGTGCGTGGTGCATAAGCCGGTCTCGGATGCGCCGTTCTCTCACTTAGCAGCCAGGCCACAGACCTACCAGAACTCTAAACTATTGAGACATCTGGACATCGAAAGGGATGAGTTAATAGGTTGAGAGGGGTCAGTGAGCCCAATGTGTGGTTGTACTCTTCATCTTGGATCACCACACAAGAACTCGGACTTAGGGCAGTGTTCAACGAGACAACCCACCGTGTACTCCTACACAGCCTCTCATCGCTCACCTTGTATTAGGGTAGATTCACCAACACCTTTCCACCAACATCAACATGATCACTACCATCCCGACTCACATAACAGTAAAATCATGGTATCATTCTAAGCATGCAATAAGGAGTAACAATTGCATGGGCCACATGATATCAATCAACTCCTACAGTTGCTAGGATTGTGGTTTGCCTACTACTGTGACAAATGATAGGTCATGCAAAGGAATGGGTTCATCTATGCGGTAGAAACGTAGCATGGTAATCCTCCTATACAAAGCATAAGCGAGACATGAGAGGGAAGTGGGATTTTATCGACATGATCAATGGGGGTTTGCTTGCCTTGCTGACGAGGTTCGGGTTCGGGGTCTTCAACGAAGGGGGCAGCCTCCTGTTCCGGTTCCACCTCTACTCGACAAACGACAAACAAGGTAGCAAAGTAAATACAATGCACAATCACATGGTTGAAGGTTGAAACTTGATGTATAAGCTTTGATGTGTGAAGCAATTCCATTTAAATGGAGTATATTGCAAATTGAATTGCAAATTCAAACTCCAATTTGAATTCATTTTAGCCAAGTTACAATTGACATTGTTTGATCAAGTTGAACCATTTGGAAATGTGTATGATATGCCTCTGAAGTTCAAGTATAATGTGATATGTTGACATGGTTCAAAATGCAAAAGCATTTGAAAAGAATTTGATTTAATTCCATTTAAATCAAATAGCAAATGCTACTGATCACATTTTAAATTCAACTCAAACATAGTTGAAAGTTGGAAATTTGGATAGGTTATTTTCTCCTGATCATTTTTCATATATTATTTGTCCAATTTGGAGTTAATATGAATTTTCTATGAATTTCCAAAGTTTCAGCCTTTTTCTGGAATTTCTGTAATTTCTTGATTTCTTTTTATTCTGTAAATTCATTTACTGCGTCAGCATGACCTCATGCTGGCGTCAGGGGGCCACTGACAAGGGGGTCCCACCTGTAAGTGTCACTGTGTTAATTAAATCGAATTAAAACGTTTATAAAAATTAAACAGAGGAGATTAGCAGGGCTGGGCCCACATGTCAGCCTCTGTAAGGGGGGGGATTAGCATTAAGCTAATCACGTCCACGTCAGTTCGCCGGCGGCTAGTCGCCGGCGACCTCCCAGCACGGCGGCGACACACGGGAGGGTGATTCCGGGCACGGGTTTGAGCGCTGCGACCACCAAAATGGAGCCCTAGAACGTCGGCGACGAGCTCCAGCGGCGGCGGAGCCACTGGCCAGACGCAGTCGTCGACCCCGTGCACGGGGAGAGGCAGCGGTGGGCTCGTTAGACGCGCAAGATCACCAGGAAGACGATGCGCGCACTGGACGAGACGATAGGGCACTGGGGCAACCTCGTCGTTGTACATGGCGGCTCGGTACTCCGGTGAACATGGCGGAAAGAGCTAGAGGAGGCGAGCGGTGCCGTGGTTTGAGGGGAAATGCTCACCCAGACGCAAGGAGTGCAGCTGTGGAGTCGATGGAGGCGGGGAAGCTCTGGAGCTGCCGCATTTCGAGGTGGGTCCGCGGCGGCCGAAGACGAAGACGATGAAGTTAGCGAGCTCGTGGGGGCACCTGGCTTCGATTCCTTCTGCACGGTGGGGTTGTAGACGACGACGGAGCGGATGGACTTGACGGTGCGTCCTCTCGTCGACGGTGGCCGCGGGAAGACAGCGGCGTGCTCCACGGTTGCTCACGGGCGGCGATGGAATCGAGCGGAGAGGAAGGGGAGAAGCTCTGGAGGGGGGGAATGGACGTGGCGTTCTCCAGGGCGTCTCCAGGCGCGAGAAGGAGGCACGGGGAGGCCTGGAAGGTCCTCGGCGGCGACATGGCGTCCACGGCTGGCTTGGTGGCATTCCACCGAGCATCTTGGAGGCGCGGGACGGGGAAGAAGACCCTGCTACCCCTGGTGGGCCGGCTGGGCTGGGTGGGCTTCTCTCGCCTTGGCGCCAGGTAAGCTTTTCCTTTTCCTTTTCTGTTTTTCTTTTCTGACATTTGTTTTGGCTAGCAAAAAAAAACCTAGCCATTTTCTAAAATGCTTAAACTTTTTATATGGCCTCATAATAATGTAGACTAGCCACTTGTAAAGTTTGGCACTTTTTAAAATTCAAATAATTTGAATCTTAACTCAAATAGGGGTTTTTGATTAATTCCAAGGCACTGTTTGAATATTTGAAAAATCCATGAGCATGGGGTGGGTCCCACATCACTTGATATGTGATCACACTCATTTATAAGACTTTTCAAAATTCTAACATGAATTTTTGGAGAAGATTTTTATCTGGCCTTTTGAATTAATTCATCTGGGGGGGTTCCTTCTCCCATTTTTCTTTTGAATTTGATTTCAATGATTTCTTTTGAAATTTTTAACATGATGCAAATGACTTGCTAACCCTAGCACATTACCTAACAGAGGGTTCTGACAACTCGCCCCCACTCAAAAGAATCTCGTCCCGAGATTCAGAAGTCTGCGGGAGGAAGGTGGGGTACTCGGCACTGAGACGGTCTTCTCTTTCCCACGTATCTTCTCTCTCAGAGTGGTGTGACCATTGCACTTTCAGAAACTTAATCTTCTGACGACGAGTGACACGCTCTGCGGAATCAAGAATACGAACGGGGTATTCTCGATAAGAAAGGTCATCTTGGAGATCAAGCGTTTCATGGTCGACTTCGCGGATGGGGTCCTTGAAGCAACGCCTGAGTTGGGACACATGGAATACATCATGTACTCGGGAAAGGTGCGGGGGTAGTTCAAGTTGGTAGGAAACTTCTCCACGTTTGGCAAGAATGCGGAAAGGTCCGATGTAACGTTGGGCCAACTTGCCTTTGATACCGAAACGTTGGGTTCCCTTCAGAGGAGTAACCCGGAGGTAAGCCTTCTCATCCAGATTGTAGCTCTCATGCCTATGATGACGATCATAGTAGCTTTTCTGACGAGAATGGGCTGCTTTCAATTGATCACAAACAATGCGAACTTGCTCTTCTGCTTCCTTGATCATGTCCGGTCCAAAGAATTGTCTTTCACCGGTTTCTGACCAGTTTAAAGGTGTTCGACATCGTCGTCCATAAAGGAGTTCAAAAGGAGCCATGTTCAGACTAGATTGAAAACTATTGTTATAAGCAAATTCGGCGAATGGAAGAGACTTCTCCCAATTCTTTCCGAATGAGATAACACAAGCTCTGAGCATGTCTTCAAGAATTTGGTTAACCCTTTCGACTTGACCGCTAGACTGAGGATGGAAAGCTGTACTAAAGGAGAGATGAGTTCCCATAGCATTTTGAAAGCTTCCCCAGAATCTAGAGGTGAAAAGGCTACCGCGGTCAGAATTGATTTCCAAAGGAACACCGTGAAGGGATACAATTCTAGCGACGTACAAGTCCGCTAACTGGCTAGCAGTTATAGACTCGCGAACTGGAAGGAAGTGAGCAACTTTGGAAAGCCTATCTATGACAACGAAGATGGCATCGTTTCCTTTCTGGGTTTTTGGAAAGCCGGTGATGAAGTCCATACCGACTTTGTCCCATTTCCACTCTGGAATAGGCAAAGGTTGAAGTGTACCAGCAGGTCTTTGTTGTTCTGCCTTAATGCGATGACAAACATCACATTCGGCAACAAATTGAGCAATGTCTCTCTTCATCCTAGTCCACCAAAATCTCTGGCGTAGATCTCGGTACATTTTTGTGCTACCGGGATGAATCGAGAGGGGTGTGTCATGGGCTTCTTTGAGGATGAGTTGCCTTAGTTCCCTATTCTTAGGTACTAGCAAACGATTTCCAAAGAATACCGTTCCTTTGCTATCTGTGGAGAAACATTTAGCAACTCCGCTAGCAATGTTCTCGTTGATCCGGCGAACACCTCATGCACGCCTTTGGGAAACTATGATTTGATCCTCAAGAGTTGGTTTCGCCACCAAGGTAGAAAGATAGCCTTGAGAAACAATCTCAAGATTGAGCTTGCGAAATTCCTCATGAAGAAGTGGTTGATACTGTTGTAACATGAGGTTGTTACAATACGACTTACGACTTAGTGCATCAGCCATGACATTGGCTTTGCCTGGGGTGTAAGAAATTCCTACGTCGTAATCTTTTATCAACTCAATCCAGCGTCTTTGCCTGAGATTAAGATCTGGCTGGGTGAAAATGTATTTGAGGCTTTGGTGGTCGGAATAGATCTCGCAACGATTACCAAGGAGGTAATGTCGCCAAGTTGTTAGGGCATGAACTACGGCAGCGAGTTCAAGGTCATGGGTAGGATAGTTCTCTTCATGTGGCCGCAACTGGCGTGAAGCATAAGCTACCACATGTCTATCTTGCAGAAGTATGGATCCTAACCTTTGCCGTGATGCGTCACAGTAGATCTTGAAATCCTTTTTGGTGTCCGGAGGTGCAAGTACGGGTGCAGAAGTCAGTCTTCTTTTTAGCTCTTGAAAGATTTCCTCGCACTTGGGAGCCCATAGGAATTTCTTATCTTCTTGAGGAGTTCAGTTAGAGGCTTTGCAACTTTAGAAAAGTTCTCGACGAAGCGGCGGCAATAGCTGGCTAGGCCAGGAAAACTCCTAACTTGCTTAACCGATTCAGGTGGAGTCCAGTCAAGGACGGCCTGAACTCTCTCGGGATTCACAGCAATGCCTTTTGCAGAAATCACGTGGCCTAAGTAGGTCACTTCTGGTAGCCAAAATTCACACTTGGAGAATTTAGCATACAGGTGGTGCTCTCTAAGTTTCATCAATACCAGCCTTAGGTGTTCGGCATGTTCTTCTTCGTTCTTCGAGTAGATGAGAATGTCATCGAGATAAACTACAACAAATTTATCTAAGTACTCCATGAAGATCGAATTCATCATGCGTGAGAAAGTGGCGAGGGCATTGGTTAAACCAAAGGACATGACGGTGTACTCGTAAAGACCATAACGAGTAGTAAAAGCCGTTTTGGGAATGTCCTCGTTTCGGATTTTGATTTGATGATAACCTAATCTCAAATCCATCTTGGAGAAGACAGAGGATCCTGCAAGTTGATCATAAAGATCATTGATCCTGGGTAGTGGGTACTTGTTCTTTATCGTCGCTAAATTTAGCGGGCGATAGTCTACGCACATCCTTTCTGTTCCATCTTTATTCGTTACGAACAGAACGGGGCAACCCCATGGCGATGAGCTAGGGCGGATGAAGCCTTTTTACAACAAAGCTTCCAGTTGGGTTTTAAGCTCAGCTAACTCACGTGGGGCCATTTTGTATGGGCGTCTAGAAATTGGTGCGGTTCCTGGCACAAGATCCACTATGAACTCTACACATCTGTCGGGTGGCATGCCCGGCAGCTCTTCAGGAAAGACATCCGGGAAGTCAAGAACCACCGGAACATCTTCAAGGTCGGGAAGGGGAAGTACATTCAAAGAATGCACTTGGGTTCATTTCTGGGTGAGGTCTTGCCTGAAGGGTGGGTGAGTTTCACTGATTTGCCTCTGCAATCTAGGTAGGTATTCTGTCTTGATAGCCAATCCATGCCAAGGTTGACATCAATGTATGAAGACTTGAGGGCTATGAGTGAAGCAAGGAATACTAAACCCTCAATTGCAATTTGATTACCATGGCTTACTCTATTAGTTTGCCATCTTGACCCTGGAGTTTGAATAATCATTGGGGTGGACAATTCAACAAAAGATAACTCACGACGAGTGCATAACTTTCCGACATGAATGAATGAGATGCTCCTAGGTCGAAAAGAACGGAAGTAGGAACATAATTGACTGGGAGCATACCAAGAATGACGTCAGTGGTGTCGTCAGTCTCTTCGGCGGCAATCTGGTTCACACGTCCACGAGTGGAGGGAGGAGCGGTTTTGGTGGTGTAGACCTTCTGGGGTGGCTTGCCACGTCCATTGTTGTTGCCTCCGGCATGGGGTGGAGCACGAGACGGAGTCTCTAGCAATCGCATCGCGATGCCCCAAGCTGCGCACATCTAAGGGCCACTTGGTGTATGAAAGACCGCCAGCCAGATCACAACTAAGGTCTCGAAAACCCATACAAAGACATGCATGTTATAAACATACACGCAACACACATGCCTTGTATGAACAGCAGGTATCATTGCAATTCTCTACAAAGTATACATTTTATTGATAACTCTTACAGAGTGCACACAGAGATCACAAGTATGTGATCCAACATTACAACAATAAGCGGAAGCAAAGTATGTCTGAGTACAGACAAGTTTAACAAATGGCTTAAGAATCCTTATTTAAACACAAGCCCTCCACGAGGGAACCAGTCGTCTGACTGGGACTAGACAAGCTTGATCTTCAGTCGTCGAGCCCGATGAAGAAGCCACCTTCGGGGTCAGTGGGTTCATCTAAAACATAGAATGAGCAAACGTGAGTACAAAGTCGTACTCAACAAGACTTACATAGGAGCTATACCACTGATGCACAAGTATCAAGGTAAAGGGAGGTGGGGTTTCACTTGCAGAAGTGCCAGCTTTGACATGGCTAATCCTGAACTACGAGTACCAGACTTGAGGTAAGAAGCGTACACGAGTCCACTACTTTCTCCAACCAATTACGCCACTATGGTGCCTTCCTCGACTTCCCCACGAGAAAGCACGCCATAGCACTCACACTTATCTTGGTGTGTTTTAGAAGTATCCAGTTCAAGTTGTCTAATAATCAAGCTAAGCTTTCCAAGCAGTCCTTAACCGCGGACGCGGCTATTCGAATAGTTTTGTGAACCATGCAGGGGTGTACCGCTACACACACATGATCATAATTTACCGCCTTTGATCTCGACACCATTCAAGGGGTGTCAGCGAGGATGCTCACCACAACTGTTACCTCATAGCCTATCTAGTCCGAGAAAGCCGCCTACCTGGGTTGGCTACCACTATCGTGAACCCGGCCGGTTTACCGAAGTGGACCCAAGTGATGTGTGCGTGGTGCATAAGCCGGTCTCGGATGCGCCGTTCTCTCACTTAGCAGCCAGGCCACAGACCTACCAGAACTCTAAACTATTGAGACATCTGGACATCGAAAGGGATGAGTTAATAGGTTGAGAGGGGTCAGTGAGCCCAATGTGTGGTTGTACTCTTCATCTTGGATCACCACACAAGAACTCGGACTTAGGGCAGTGTTCAACGAGACAACCCACCGTGTACTCCTACACAGCCTCTCATCGCTCACCTTGTATTAGGGTAGATTCACCAACACCTTTCCACCAACATCAACATGATCACTACCATCCCGACTCACATAACAGTAAAATCATGGTATCATTCTAAGCATGCAATAAGGAGTAACAATTGCATGGGCCACATGATATCAATCAACTCCTACAGTTGCTAGGATTGTGGTTTGCCTACTACTGTGACAAATGATAGGTCATGCAAAGGAATGGGTTCATCTATGCGGTAGAAACGTAGCATGGTAATCCTCCTATACAAAGCATAAGCGAGACATGAGAGGGAAGTGGGATTTTATCGACATGATCAATGGGGGTTTGCTTGCCTTGCTGACGAGGTTCGGGTTCGGGGTCTTCAACGAAGGGGGCAGCCTCCTGTTCCGGTTCCACCTCTACTCGACAAACGACAAACAAGGTAGCAAAGTAAATACAATGCACAATCACATGGTTGAAGGTTGAAACTTGATGTATAAGCTTTGATGTGTGAAGCAATTCCATTTAAATGGAGTATATTGCAAATTGAATTGCAAATTCAAACTCCAATTTGAATTCATTTTAGCCAAGTTACAATTGACATTGTTTGATCAAGTTGAACCATTTGGAAATGTGTATGATATGCCTCTGAAGTTCAAGTATAATGTGATATGTTGACATGGTTCAAAATGCAAAAGCATTTGAAAAGAATTTGATTTAATTCCATTTAAATCAAATAGCAAATGCTACTGATCACATTTTAAATTCAACTCAAACATAGTTGAAAGTTGGAAATTTGGATAGGTTATTTTCTCCTGATCATTTTTCATATATTATTTGTCCAATTTGGAGTTAATATGAATTTTCTATGAATTTCCAAAGTTTCAGCCTTTTTCTGGAATTTCTGTAATTTCTTGATTTCTTTTTATTCTGTAAATTCATTTACTGCGTCAGCATGACCTCATGCTGGCGTCAGGGGGCCACTGACAAGGGGGTCCCACCTGTAAGTGTCACTGTGTTAATTAAATCGAATTAAAACGTTTATAAAAATTAAACAGAGGAGATTAGCAGGGCTGGGCCCACATGTCAGCCTCTGTAAGGGGGGGGATTAGCATTAAGCTAATCACGTCCACGTCAGTTCGCCGGCGGCTAGTCGCCGGCGACCTCCCAGCACGGCGGCGACACACGGGAGGGTGATTCCGGGCACGGGTTTGAGCGCTGCGACCACCAAAATGGAGCCCTAGAACGTCGGCGACGAGCTCCAGCGGCGGCGGAGCCACTGGCCAGACGCAGTCGTCGACCCCGTGCACGGGGAGAGGCAGCGGTGGGCTCGTTAGACGCGCAAGATCACCAGGAAGACGATGCGCGCACTGGACGAGACGATAGGGCACTGGGGCAACCTCGTCGTTGTACATGGCGGCTCGGTACTCCGGTGAACATGGCGGAAAGAGCTAGAGGAGGCGAGCGGTGCCGTGGTTTGAGGGGAAATGCTCACCCAGACGCAAGGAGTGCAGCTGTGGAGTCGATGGAGGCGGGGAAGCTCTGGAGCTGCCGCATTTCGAGGTGGGTCCGCGGCGGCCGAAGACGAAGACGATGAAGTTAGCGAGCTCGTGGGGGCACCTGGCTTCGATTCCTTCTGCACGGTGGGGTTGTAGACGACGACGGAGCGGATGGACTTGACGGTGCGTCCTCTCGTCGACGGTGGCCGCGGGAAGACAGCGGCGTGCTCCACGGTTGCTCACGGGCGGCGATGGAATCGAGCGGAGAGGAAGGGGAGAAGCTCTGGAGGGGGGGAATGGACGTGGCGTTCTCCAGGGCGTCTCCAGGCGCGAGAAGGAGGCACGGGGAGGCCTGGAAGGTCCTCGGCGGCGACATGGCGTCCACGGCTGGCTTGGTGGCATTCCACCGAGCATCTTGGAGGCGCGGGACGGGGAAGAAGACCCTGCTACCCCTGGTGGGCCGGCTGGGCTGGGTGGGCTTCTCTCGCCTTGGCGCCAGGTAAGCTTTTCCTTTTCCTTTTCTGTTTTTCTTTTCTGACATTTGTTTTGGCTAGCAAAAAAAAACCTAGCCATTTTCTAAAATGCTTAAACTTTTTATATGGCCTCATAATAATGTAGACTAGCCACTTGTAAAGTTTGGCACTTTTTAAAATTCAAATAATTTGAATCTTAACTCAAATAGGGGTTTTTGATTAATTCCAAGGCACTGTTTGAATATTTGAAAAATCCATGAGCATGGGGTGGGTCCCACATCACTTGATATGTGATCACACTCATTTATAAGACTTTTCAAAATTCTAACATGAATTTTTGGAGAAGATTTTTATCTGGCCTTTTGAATTAATTCATCTGGGGGGGTTCCTTCTCCCATTTTTCTTTTGAATTTGATTTCAATGATTTCTTTTGAAATTTTTAACATGATGCAAATGACTTGCTAACCCTAGCACATTACCTAACAGAGGGTTCTGACAACTCGCCCCCACTCAAAAGAATCTCGTCCCGAGATTCAGAAGTCTGCGGGAGGAAGGTGGGGTACTCGGCACTGAGACGGTCTTCTCTTTCCCACGTATCTTCTCTCTCAGAGTGGTGTGACCATTGCACTTTCAGAAACTTAATCTTCTGACGACGAGTGACACGCTCTGCGGAATCAAGAATACGAACGGGGTATTCTCGATAAGAAAGGTCATCTTGGAGATCAAGCGTTTCATGGTCGACTTCGCGGATGGGGTCCTTGAAGCAACGCCTGAGTTGGGACACATGGAATACATCATGTACTCGGGAAAGGTGCGGGGGTAGTTCAAGTTGGTAGGAAACTTCTCCACGTTTGGCAAGAATGCGGAAAGGTCCGATGTAACGTTGGGCCAACTTGCCTTTGATACCGAAACGTTGGGTTCCCTTCAGAGGAGTAACCCGGAGGTAAGCCTTCTCATCCAGATTGTAGCTCTCATGCCTATGATGACGATCATAGTAGCTTTTCTGACGAGAATGGGCTGCTTTCAATTGATCACAAACAATGCGAACTTGCTCTTCTGCTTCCTTGATCATGTCCGGTCCAAAGAATTGTCTTTCACCGGTTTCTGACCAGTTTAAAGGTGTTCGACATCGTCGTCCATAAAGGAGTTCAAAAGGAGCCATGTTCAGACTAGATTGAAAACTATTGTTATAAGCAAATTCGGCGAATGGAAGAGACTTCTCCCAATTCTTTCCGAATGAGATAACACAAGCTCTGAGCATGTCTTCAAGAATTTGGTTAACCCTTTCGACTTGACCGCTAGACTGAGGATGGAAAGCTGTACTAAAGGAGAGATGAGTTCCCATAGCATTTTGAAAGCTTCCCCAGAATCTAGAGGTGAAAAGGCTACCGCGGTCAGAATTGATTTCCAAAGGAACACCGTGAAGGGATACAATTCTAGCGACGTACAAGTCCGCTAACTGGCTAGCAGTTATAGACTCGCGAACTGGAAGGAAGTGAGCAACTTTGGAAAGCCTATCTATGACAACGAAGATGGCATCGTTTCCTTTCTGGGTTTTTGGAAAGCCGGTGATGAAGTCCATACCGACTTTGTCCCATTTCCACTCTGGAATAGGCAAAGGTTGAAGTGTACCAGCAGGTCTTTGTTGTTCTGCCTTAATGCGATGACAAACATCACATTCGGCAACAAATTGAGCAATGTCTCTCTTCATCCTAGTCCACCAAAATCTCTGGCGTAGATCTCGGTACATTTTTGTGCTACCGGGATGAATCGAGAGGGGTGTGTCATGGGCTTCTTTGAGGATGAGTTGCCTTAGTTCCCTATTCTTAGGTACTAGCAAACGATTTCCAAAGAATACCGTTCCTTTGCTATCTGTGGAGAAACATTTAGCAACTCCGCTAGCAATGTTCTCGTTGATCCGGCGAACACCTCATGCACGCCTTTGGGAAACTATGATTTGATCCTCAAGAGTTGGTTTCGCCACCAAGGTAGAAAGATAGCCTTGAGAAACAATCTCAAGATTGAGCTTGCGAAATTCCTCATGAAGAAGTGGTTGATACTGTTGTAACATGAGGTTGTTACAATACGACTTACGACTTAGTGCATCAGCCATGACATTGGCTTTGCCTGGGGTGTAAGAAATTCCTACGTCGTAATCTTTTATCAACTCAATCCAGCGTCTTTGCCTGAGATTAAGATCTGGCTGGGTGAAAATGTATTTGAGGCTTTGGTGGTCGGAATAGATCTCGCAACGATTACCAAGGAGGTAATGTCGCCAAGTTGTTAGGGCATGAACTACGGCAGCGAGTTCAAGGTCATGGGTAGGATAGTTCTCTTCATGTGGCCGCAACTGGCGTGAAGCATAAGCTACCACATGTCTATCTTGCAGAAGTATGGATCCTAACCTTTGCCGTGATGCGTCACAGTAGATCTTGAAATCCTTTTTGGTGTCCGGAGGTGCAAGTACGGGTGCAGAAGTCAGTCTTCTTTTTAGCTCTTGAAAGATTTCCTCGCACTTGGGAGCCCATAGGAATTTCTTATCTTTCTTGAGGAGTTCAGTTAGAGGCTTTGCAACTTTAGAAAAGTTCTCGACGAAGCGGCGGCAATAGCTGGCTAGGCCAGGAAAACTCCTAACTTGCTTAACCGATTCAGGTGGAGTCCAGTCAAGGACGGCCTGAACTCTCTCGGGATTCACAGCAATGCCTTTTGCAGAAATCACGTGGCCTAAGTAGGTCACTTCTGGTAGCCAAAATTCACACTTGGAGAATTTAGCATACAGGTAGTGCTCTCTAAGTTTCATCAATACCAGCCTTAGGTGTTCGGCATGTTCTTCTTCGTTCTTCGAGTAGATGAGAATGTCATCGAGATAAACTACAACAAATTTATCTAAGTACTCCATGAAGATCGAATTCATCATGCGTGAGAAAGTGGCGAGGGCATTGGTTAAACCAAAGGACATGACGGTGTACTCGTAAAGACCATAACGAGTAGTAAAAGCCGTTTTGGGAATGTCCTCGTTTCGGATTTTGATTTGATGATAACCTAATCTCAAATCCATCTTGGAGAAGACAGAGGATCCTGCAAGTTGATCATAAAGATCATTGATCCTGGGTAGTGGGTACTTGTTCTTTATCGTCGCTAAATTTAGCGGGCGATAGTCTACGCACATCCTTTCTGTTCCATCTTTATTCGTTACGAACAGAACGGGGCAACCCCATGGCGATGAGCTAGGGCGGATGAAGCCTTTTTACAACAAAGCTTCCAGTTGGGTTTTAAGCTCAGCTAACTCACGTGGGGCCATTTTGTATGGGCGTCTAGAAATTGGTGCGGTTCCTGGCACAAGATCCACTATGAACTCTACACATCTGTCGGGTGGCATGCCCGGCAGCTCTTCAGGAAAGACATCCGGGAAGTCAAGAACCACCGGAACATCTTCAAGGTCGGGAAGGGGAAGTACATTCAAAGAATGCACTTGGGTTCATTTCTGGGTGAGGTCTTGCCTGAAGGGTGGGTGAGTTTCACTGATTTGCCTCTGCAATCTAGGTAGGTATTCTGTCTTGATAGCCAATCCATGCCAAGGTTGACATCAATGTATGAAGACTTGAGGGCTATGAGTGAAGCAAGGAATACTAAACCCTCAATTGCAATTTGATTACCATGGCTTACTCTATTAGTTTGCCATCTTGACCCTGGAGTTTGAATAATCATTGGGGTGGACAATTCAACAAAAGATAACTCACGACGAGTGCATAACTTTCCGACATGAATGAATGAGATGCTCCTAGGTCGAAAAGAACGGAAGTAGGAACATAATTGACTGGGAGCATACCAAGAATGACGTCAGTGGTGTCGTCAGTCTCTTCGGCGGCAATCTGGTTCACACGTCCACGAGTGGAGGGAGGAGCGGTTTTGGTGGTGTAGACCTTCTGGGGTGGCTTGCCACGTCCATTGTTGTTGCCTCCGGCATGGGGTGGAGCATTCTGATTCTGGAGCTGGTTCTGGGGACAGTCACGGGAGTAGTGGCCTGCCTGACCACACTTGTAACAGGCTCCAAAGATAGTACGTGGAGCTGGGTTGTTTGGTGGAGCTGGGTGGAACTGAGTTGGTGGACGAGGCGCCACATAGGATGCCCTCGGTGGGTTGTTCTGGCGGAACATACTGTTGGGGATCCAGATCTTGCGCTTCTGAGAGCCGGAACTGGATGAACCATCGTCCCTAGGGTGTTTGCGGAAGTCATTGGGGGTGTTCATGTCCTCTGCCTTGATGGCCTTGTTGACAAGGACCTGGAAGGTGGCAAAGTCATGCAGGTTGAGCTCACGACGGAGTCCGGAATTGAGTCCACGACGGAACCTCTCTTGCTTCTTTGCGTCGGTGGAGACTTCTTCAGTAGCATAACGAGCAAGTCGGTTGAACTCACGACTAAACTCGTCAACAGTCCTTCTGCCTTGGGTGAGGTTGCAGAACTCCTCACGCTTGCGGTCCATAAGACCCTTTAGAATGTGGTGCTCGCGGAAGGAAGTGCAGAATTCATCCCAAGATGTGGGCGGTCCAACGGGACACATGTTCAGGAAGTTCTCCCACCAAGAGCTAGCTGCACCCTGGCCTGCCTGGAGCTTCCTCTCGATGCTGCGAAGCCAGTCATCGGCGTCAAGGGGCTCGGTGGAGTAACTAAAAACCGGGGGATGAAGCCGGATGAAGTCGTTCAGAGACACCAACTCGTTGCGCTGCTGAGTGGTGTTGCGAGCAATGACCTCCAGAAAATGGTGAGAGTCTCGGCGGTTCCTCTCAACCTCCATCAGAACCTAAGCCATTGTGGGTGGGGGTGGAAGGTTGCCTTCCTCCTGTTCATTCCCACGACCCTGGGCACGACCAAGCTGGCCACGGGTTCCTTGAGACATCCTGAAGGTGAAAACCAAAGTCAAACAGAGTTGATTGGAAGGGTGTAATCAAGGTATTGAAGTACTGGAAGGATTACAGAGCAAAGGAAGTAATCATCTTGACAACATGGTGATAAAAGCATACAAGCCATATATTCACAAGCTGCCATACAAACCATACATCGTTTTAGTACAAGCACCAAGCTAATACAAACGTGATGAAGATGATACATCCTTCAGAAGCACTCTGACTTCCTATACATTATTTTTCTAAGCCTCTGGAACTTATAACACCTTGCATACAACATACTAAGATACTACTACGTCCTCACTAAAGTAAGACCACAGGCGGTCTCACTCATCTCCATCTCCATAGTAGTCCTCATAAAAGTTACCCGCATATCCCGGTAGCTGAAGGTGACCATCGGAAAACACGGAGGCCTGTGGACCCTGATATCCATTTGGGCAATGATGGGGCCTAGGTCCAGCGTAGGGTGGAAGTAGAGGACCACGGGGTGGAAAAATGCCTCCAATCTCGGGCCAAGCAACTCGAGAAGGCATCTGAGTCCTCACAGGGTAGATAGCATCATACTCGACTGATCCAACACTCACGAAGGGTGCCAAGAGTGCCAGTGCTCGATACAGACGAACACGGGTGGCGTGAAGCTCGAAACGGAGAGCGCGTGCATCACGATCTCGATCACAAGCAAACCTAGCGGTCATCTGAAGTACTGGATCCTCTGCAGAGTGATCTGAGTACAGTCCGGTGTAATACCCCTCTTCTCCTGGAAGTGCAGAAGGGATATAGAGGAACGAGGTCTCTCTCAGCATAGTGTGCTCCTCTCTCAGTAGTGTAATACATGAGTATGCATCATCCTGCACAGCCATGTTCTCTGTCATGCCAATGCCATGTCCAAAGTGGATAGGCTGAGTGACTCCATTGTGGTGCGGGTAGATCCTGACAATGCAGTGGAACTGGGTCTGGTTGAAGTCAAGGAAATGCTCCTCAACTGTGTACTCAGGATACCATCGATATCCCACATAGGACATCATCTCGATCAACGTGGCGGGATGGCCACGCACACCGAGGCACCTGGTCAAACGAACAATTTGCCGAGGGGGAAGATCTGCCATCTGAAACAGAAAGGAGTTTGCAAATGCATCAGATTATGAGATAAACCTGGAATGACTCGGACAGCATAACGGCTGTAATTGCAACAAAAAGACAATTTCTTACAACATAGAACAGCACTTACATACGATGTAAGAAATCAGGAAGCACAACAACTCTAACGAAACGAACACAACCTTCCTATGGCTACAAGGAAGCAAACAACGAGATGTTCTAATCAGACAGAGGTGAGCCTAGTTCTGATAGAGGCGAAGGTGTCCCGATGTTTCGATGAGATGGTGGAGATCGATTATGGTGGAAGCGACTTTCACGATCCGACTACGAACGTGCGAAGACGTTGCGCCTTAGCGATCGCTAAACCAACTCCGAGAGGTTATTGATCCCGCGGATGCACGATCAACCTGACCACGAAGGTCTAATTCCTGCAAGCAATCGAAGAATAAGCAAGAACTAAGAATTGCAATCTGGATATTGCGAATATAAGATGAATGATTACGAAAGTTGGGGTTCCAATGAGGTCTTGGCCTGGTCGGATGACACAAACGAAGAGCTCGAAGTTGCGGCTATGGCTAACTTATATCTAATTAAAACCCAAGTCTAAACGACGCCCTAAGGGCTGTATATATGGGGAAACAGAGGGGATTTTCGTGACCCCTTGGAGGTGGGGTCCGAAAACAACCCTAACTCGGTTTCCCCACACATACGGACTCTAAAAACAGCCTATAATGTGGTATTTCGAAATTACATGGGCCCAGCCCAATATTAAGGTGACGCAACACCTATAATTGCTCTTGGACGAAAATAATGAAGTGGCATCTCGTGTATTCCGTCCAAGCCTTCATGCATGCCTTATGGTGGCTTCAACGTGCGAAAATCCCCACTAGAAGCTCCACTGTACTTTCCCCCGCGCGCACCTTCTTCTCCATTCTTGATCCCGCTCCAATGACCATCCTTCTTGTCCATGCTAGGTCCTTCATTCATAACCAAAACAAAAGTATCTAATTTAGGCAGCATCATATGTTCATGACCAATAGAAGGATTCGCAAGAAACGAAAGTACCTGATAATTTAGTTGACGTGCACGTGCTCTAGTAACTGGTCCAGTATGTGTAGTTGGTGAGAGTATGGGTGTAACATTAGTAGGGATGTCCTCATCATCCTCCCCTTCTTGAATTGAAGTCGTCCTCGACGGAAGCTCATCATCTTCTCCCAAATAAGGTTTCAAATCTGCAATGTTAAATGTGGGACTAACCCCAAAATCTGCAGGTAGCTCAAGTTTATATGCATTATCATTAATTTTCTGTAAAACCTTAAAGGGACCATCAGCTCGTGGCATTAACTTAGACTTGCGCAAATCAGGAAACCTATCTTTTCGTAGATGTAACCAAACAAGATCTCCTGGTTCAAAAACAACATGCTTTCGACCCCTATCACCAGCAAGCTTGTATCTAGCATTCATGCGCTCAATGTTTTCTTTAGTTAACTCATGCATTTTTAATATCAATTCAGCACGTTGCTTAGCATCAAAATTCACCTTCTCCGAAGATGGAAGAGGCAGCAAATCAATAGGTGCACGAGGTAGAAAACCATAAACAATCTCAAAAGGGCACATTTTAGTGGTAGAATGCACTGAACGATTATAAGCAAATTCAATATGAGGTAAACATTCTTCCCACAGTTTCAAGTTACTTTTTAAAACAGCCCTAAGCATAGTAGACAAAGTCCTATTGACCACTTCAGTTTGTCCATCAGTTTGGGGATGACATGTAGTACTAAAAAGTAGTTTAGTCCCCAACTTAGCCCATAAGCATCTCCAAAAATGGCTAAGAAACTTAGTATCACGATCCGAGACAATAGTATTGGGCACACCATGTAAACGAATAATCTCTCCAAAGAATAAATCAGCAACATTAGTAGCATCATCGCTTTTATGACATGGTATAAAATGTGCCATCTTAGAAAATCTATCCACGACAACAAATATGCTATCCCTCCCCTTCTTTGTTCGAGGCAAGCCTAAAACAAAGTCCATGGATATGTCCTCCCACGGAACACTAGGTACAGGTAAAGGCATGTATAAACCATGAGGATTGAGTCGTGACTTAGCTTTTGGACATGTAGTGCAGCGAGCAACAAAACGCTCAACATCCCGTCTCATCTTTGGCCAAAAGAAATGTGTAGCAAGTACGTCCTCCGTCTTTTTCACGCCAAAATGTCCCATTAATCCTCCTCCATGCGCCTCCTGCAACAACAAAAGACGAATAGAGCTAGCTGGAATGCATAGCTTGTTAGAACGGAACACAAATCCATCATTAAGTACAAACTTGTTCCATGTTCTACCCTCTCTACAATTCTGCAATACATCTTTAAATTCCGCATCATTTGCATATTGTTCTTTGATTGTCTCTAAACCGAATATCTTGAAGTCAAGTTGTGAAAGCATAGTATAACGACGAGACAAAGCATCAGCAATAATATTATCTTTCCCCTTCTTGTGTTTAATGACATAAGGGAAAGTCTCAATAAATTCAACCCACTTAGCATGTCTACGATTAAGTTTTGCTTGACTTCTTATGTGTTTCAAAGATTCATGATCAGAATGTATAACAAATTCTTTGGGCCATAAATAATGTTGCCAAGTTTCTAATGTCCGAACAAGAGCATATAATTCCTTATCATAAGTAGAATAGTTCAGACTAGGCCCACTCAATTTTTCAGAAAAGTATGCAACAGGTTTAGCATCTTGTAATAACACACCTCCCAAACCAATCCCACTAGCATCGCATTCAAGCTCAAAAGTCTTATTAAAATCAGGAATTTGGAGCAAAGGAGCATGTGTTAACTTATCTTTCAATACCGTGAAAGCTTCTTCCTGTGCGGTACCCCAAGTAAAAGGCACATCCTTGCGTGTAAGCTCATTGAGAGGGGCAGCAATGGTGCTGAAATCTCTCACAAAACGCCTATAGAATCCAGCGAGGCCAAGAAAACTCCTCACTTGTGTGACCGTTTTGGGCTGCGGCCAACTCTCAATCGCCTCGATCTTGGCTTTATCAACTTCAATACCCTGTGGAGTAACAACATAGCCAAGAAACGAGACTCGGTCGGTGCAAAAGGTGCACTTCCCAAGGTTACCAAATAAACGTGCATTACGTAGAGCAATAAAAACAGCACGTAAATGATCCAAATGTTCCTCCAAAGATTTGCTATAAATCAGTATATCATCAAAATAGACTACCACAAATCGTCCAATGAAAGCACGTAAAACCTCGTTCATTAATCTCATGAAAGTGCTAGGTGCATTAGTTAACCCAAAAGGCATGACTAACCACTCATATAATCCAAACTTAGTTTTAAAAGCCGTTTTCCATTCATCTCCTAATTTCATGCGAATTGGATGGTATCCACTACGCAAATCAACTTTGGAAAACATGGTAGAGCCACTTAATTCATCAAGCATATCATCTAACCTAGGAATAGGATGACGATAACGAATAGTAATATTATTAATGGCTCGACAATCAACACACATACGCCATGTTCCATCCTTTTTAGGCACTAATATAACAGGAACAGCACAAGGACTAAGGGACTCACGTATGTAACCTTTGTCGAGTAGCTCTTGTACTTGACGCTGAATCTCCTTCGTCTCCTCCGGATTGGTACGGTATGGCGCACGGTTGGGCAACGAAGCACCGGGAATTAAGTCAATCTGATGCTCAATCCCTCGAATAGGTGGTAATCCCGGTGGTACGTCTTGTGGAAAGACGTCAATAAACTCCTGCAAAAGGTCAGTGACAACAGGAGGCAAAGAAGGAGGCAATTCCTCAAATGAAAACAAAGCTTCTTTGCACACAAAAGCATAGCACACATATTGACTAACATCCAAATCTGAAATATCAACCTTAGTAGCAAGCAAAGTTGGACTAGTCAATTTAATTTCATTAGAAACAGCAGAAGAAGATTTGCTATTAGTCTTATGTTGTTGCTCAAATTCTTTGGCTGCTATCTCATTCTCACTCTTATTTTTTTCCTGTTTTGCTTTACTAGCTCTAGCAAGATCATCTTTCACAATTTGTTCAGGAGACATAGGAAGTAAAGCAATATTTTTATCCTGATGAACTAGAGTAAACTGATTTGTCCTACCATGGTGTACAACATTCCTATCAAATTGCCATGGTCTACCAAGTAAAAGAGAGCATGCTTGCATGGGTACCACATCACAATCAACATAATCAGCATATGCAGCAATGCTAAAGTGCACACGAACAGAACGCGTTACCTTAATCTTACCACTATTGTTAAACCACTGAATATAGTACGGATGGGGGTGTGGTCTTGTGGTGAGAGATAGCTTCTCCACCAACTCCATGCTAGCCAAGTTGTTGCAACTCCCTCCGTCAATGATGATGCGAACCGAACGTTCTTTCACCACTCCCTTTGTGTGGAACAAATTATGCCTCTGGTTTTGCTCGGCCTTCGTTACCTGCACACTTAATACACGTTGAGCAACCAAACTAGCATATTTATCTGCATCATCAGGAGTCATATACTCTATATCATGAGCATCATCATGGGCACCCTGTTCCTCATGAGCAATGAGAACTAGAGTCTCCTCATCATAGTCACTCGCTGACTCATACCCACCATCCGCCGTAATAGTCATCACACGCTTGGAGGGACAGTCTTTTGCGAAGTGACCTCCACCTTGGCACCTGCGACATTTAATATCACGATCTCGTGCTTGCCCTGTGGACGCCATGGATGAAGAAGAACTCGCTGCTGGACCACTCTGTGCACCCTTGAATGGTGGCGCTGGCTGTTTTGGTGGCTCCCTGTAAGAATGAGCGGCTGAAATAGATGGTGGCGCAGCAGGACGTGTGGATGTAGAAGCTCCACGCGATGTCCATGATGTATTTCGTCCTGCAGAAAAGTTAGGTCTCGTAGCGGCCTGTCGATCCTGCACTTCACGTTCAGCTTTACAAGCAAGATGAAACAAACGAGTGATAGTAGCAAAGTCCTTGTATTCTAGAATAGTTTGTATCTCCCTGTTTAAGCCACCCATAAAACGTGCAAGCATAGCTTCATTATCCTCTACTAGGCCACATCTAATCAATCCAGTTTGTAATTCTTGATAATATTCCTCTACAGAATTTTTTCCTTGTCTCAAACGCTGTAATTTTTGTAACAATTCACGTTGATAATAAGGGGGAACCCAGCGAGTACGCATAGCATCTTTTAAAGCAGCCCAAGTAGTTGGAATATTATTAGCATGCAATCTACAATGTTCAGACCACCAAATAGATGCAAAGCCCGTGAATTCACAAACAGCAGCAGTAACACGTCTATTCTCAGGATATTGTAAACATGTAAAACGTTGTTCAGTTTCTAACTCCCAAGTAAGATAAGCATCAGGAATATATCTACCCTCAAACGGCTTAAGATTCAATTTAAGTTTAGGCACATGTTCATCATCGCGTACCTGAGGGGGTGGTTGGTGTCGACCGTGGCGAATGTTGGGACGTGGACGTCCAGCTGGCTGCTCATAGGCCGCTTCCTGTTCCACCTCCTCCTCGTAATCACCCTCGTAGTTGTCGTCCAGGCCGACGTCAGAAGCAGCAGCAGCAGCAGTAGCAGCAACTGCAGCAGCAGGAGGAGCACCAATACCAGCAGCTTGTCCACGCGGAAACAGAATACGTCGTGCACGTGGTAGTGGCGGTGGTTGTGGCTGTGCTGAGGGTAGGCGTGCGATCAACTCAGTAAACTTGGCGTCGAGCTTGGTGTCGATCATCTTCTCCACGCCATCAATCGCCTCTGTAAATCTGGTCTCGATGTCCTGCACCTGTTGAGACATCATACGTGCAAATTTATCATGTAGCTCCTTGTTTGTCATGTTCTCCCAATCGGGAGCATCCCGCGCCACTTCATCATGTGATCCTGGCATGGTTAGCAGAAATAGAAAACACACCGGAATATGATCCTACTGCTACTAATGGGATGGATGTGGGGTCGTGGAAAGCACAAATCCGTCAAGCTTTTCTTACGTTCTTACCGATTCTTACCTAGCAGCAGGTGGTGATGTACAACCAACAGGTCAAAACTCTCAGAGATGTGGTAGAGCGATGGCCAGGCGGTGTCAAAACGCACGATGTAGAATATATGTGGAGCTGTAGGAAGGCTGACAAGTATGGTAGGAAAAACTCAACAGTAATCAAAACAGAGATGCAAAGCTGAATAAACACTCAACGTCGGTACTGTGCTGATCCTAGGCTAGACCGTACTAGAGACGCGAGCCTAAAACACCAACGAAAGCACGGCGCGGCACGTAACAACTGTGAAGCACACTCTGAAAAAAAAAATTCTCTCTTTTTTTTTTTTTTTTTTTTTTGGAAATCACCCTCTTCTACGTAGGACAAAAGATTGGTGAAATCCGACTCTAATCAACTCAAAACTATTCTGGCTACGGAGATATCACAAACCGAACGGGTGATGGAACTCGACTCGGATCGGTAGGTTGTGGTGGTGTGTATGGACTCTGCTTGGCGGAACGTGGTGGTGTATCTGGACTCGGATTGGCGGAACGTGGTGGTGTACTACTGTTCGGCGGCGGCGTGACAAAACTGTGATCAGAACTCGAAACTCTAAGGTAACTAGACGCTAAGATCAGCAACTCGACACAACGATGCAACCGCAAATTCAACAATGCAAACTACTGTAAAGAAAACTGGACAAAGGCTCGGACTGTTTTGGGACGTGATGATCTAACCCTAATTTTTTTTTGTTGGTTTTTCGTGGACTGTAGGTATGAAGAACAGAACCAATCTAGACTACGAAAACTGGTAAATCTCACCGAGCAACCTGGAAATCTGATACCACTTGATAGAGGCGAAGGTGTCCCGATGTTTCGATGAGATGGTGGAGATCGATTATGGTGGAAGCGACTTTCACGATCCGACTACGAACGTGCGAAGACGTTGCGCCTTAGCGATCGCTAAACCAACTCCGAGAGGTTATTGATCCCGCGGATGCACGATCAACCTGACCACGAAGGTCTAATTCCTGCAAGCAATCGAAGAACAAGCAAGAACTAAGAATTGCAATCTGGATATTGCGAATATAAGATGAATGATTACGAAAGTTGGGGTTCCAATGAGGTCTTGGCCTGGTCGGATGACACAAACGAAGAGCTCGAAGTTGCGGCTATGGCTAACTTATATCTAATTAAAACCCAAGTCTAAACGACGCCCTAAGGGCTGTATATATGGGGAAATAGAGGGGATTTTCGTGACCCCTTGGAGGTGGGGTCCGAAAACAACCCTAACTCGGTTTCCCCACACATACGGACTCTAAAAACAGCCTATAATGTGGTATTTCGAAATTACATGGGCCCAGCCCAATATTAAGGTGATGCAACACCTATAATTGCTCTTGGACGAAAATAATGAAGTGGCATCTCGTGTATTCCGTCCAAGCCTTCATGCATGCCTTATGGTGGCTTCAACGTGCGAAAATCCCCACTAGAAGCTCCACTGTACTTTCCCCCGCGCGCACCTTCTTCTCCATTCTTGATCCCGCTCCAATGACCATCCTTCTTGTCCATGCTAGGTCCTTCATTCATAACCAAAACAAAAGTATCTAATTTAGGCAGCATCATATGTTCATGACCAATAGAAGGATTCGCAAGAAACGAAAGTACCTGATAATTTAGTTGACGTGCACGTGCTCTAGTAACTGGTCCAGTATGTGTAGTTGGTGAGGGTATGGGTGTAACATTAGTAGGGATGTCCTCATCAAGTTCTATCTTCCCGTAGAATAAGATGAGGGTGACTCAGAACTCAGAACGAAGGGGGTAAGGAGAAAAAAGAAGCCTTACGTTGTTCCCTTATATACCCAGAGTAACTATATAAATATAGAAGGCTAGAATCGACTTCGGCCAAGTCTGCTAGTCCTACAGTCAGTCCTGCTCTGGTACCAAGTCTGTCAGGACCCGGGGTTAGTGTATGAAAGTCCCGCTACGACTAAGTCATATGGAGAGTCGAGAACCGTACCCACTTGTCTAAGCAGACAAGGCCAAGCACAGAACGTTCTCGGAAAGCATCGTACGTGAGGGGCATCCCATCCAGGCCGGATGATCAACTGAGATGGGTCCTCATCGTCCGCAAGCAAGTCTAATGATATGGGTGATGAACTCCCATATTCAAAGACAAGTCGCCTCAACCATACTATCGACTATCTCATAACTCTTACATAGACTTACTCCAGCCCGATCACTTAGTCGGGGTGTAGGGCGGGCTCGATCATACCACGAAGTGTGCACGAGACGGAGTCTCTAGCAATCGCATCGTGATGCCCCAAGCTGCGCACATCTAAGGGCCACTTGGTGTATGAAAGACCGCCAGCCAGGTCACAACTAAGGTCTCGAAAACCCATACAAAGACATGCATGTTATAAACATACACGCAGCACACATGCCTTGTATGAACAGCAGGTATCATTGCAATTCTCTACAAAGTATACATTTTATTGATAACTCTTACAGAGTGCACACAGAGATCACAAGTATGTGATCCAACATTACAACAACAAGCGGAAGCAAAGTATGTCTGAGTACAGACAAGTTTAACAAATGGCTTAAGAAGCCTTATTTAAACACAAGCCCTCCACGAGGGAACCAGTCGTCTGACTGGGACTAGACTAGCTTGATCTTCAGTCGTCGATCTCGATGAAGAAGCCACCTTCAGGGTCAGTGGGTTCATCTAAAACATAGAATGAGCAAACGTGAGTACAAAGTCGTACTCAGCAAGACTTACATAGGAGCTATACTACTCATGCACATGTATCAAGGTAAAGGGAGGTGGGGTTTCACTTCCAGAAGTGCCAGCTTTGACTTGGCTAATCCTGAACTACGAGTACCAGACTTGAGGTAAGAAGCGTACACGAGTCCACTACTTTCTCCAACCAATTACGCCACTATGGTGCCTTCCTCGACTTCCCCACGAGAAAGAACGCCATAGCACTCACAATTATCTTGGTGTGTTTTAGAAGTATCCAGTTCAAGTTGTCTAATAATCAAGCTAAGCTTTCCAAGCAGTCCTTAACCGCGGACGCGGCTATTCGGATAGTTTTGTTAACCCTGCAGGGGTGTACCGCTACACACACATGATCATCATTTACCGCCTTTGATCTCGACACCATTCAAGGGGTGTCAGCGAGGATGCTCACCACAACTGTTACCTCATAGCCTATCTAGTCCAAGAAAGCCACCTACCTGGGTTGGCTACCACTATCGTGAACCCGGCCGATTTACCGAAGTGGACCCAAGTGATGTGTGCGTGGTGCATAAGCCGGTCTTGGATGAGCCGTTCTCTCACTTAGCAGCCTGGCCACAGACCTACCAGAACTCCAAACTATTGCGGCATCTGGACATCGAAAGGGATGAGTTAATAGGTTGAGAGGGGTCAGTGAGCCCAATGTGTGGTTGTACTCTTCATCTTGGATCACCACACAAGAACTCGGACTTAGGGCAGTGTTCAACGAGACAACCCACCGTGTACTCCTACACAGCCTCTCATCGTTCACCTTGTATTAGGGTAGATTCACCAACACCTTTCCACCAACATCAACATGATCACTACCATCCCGACTCACGTAACAGTAACATCATGGTATCATTCTAAGCATGCAATAAGCAGTAACAATTGCAGGGGCCACATGATATCAATCAACTCCTACAGTTGCTAGGATTGTGGTTTGCCTACTACTGTGACAAATGATAGGTCATGCAAAGGAATGGGTTCATCTATGCGGTAGAAACGTAGCATGGTAATCCTCCTATACAAAGCATAAGCGAGACATGAGAGGGAAGTGGGATTTTATCGACATGATCAATGGGGGTTTGCTTGCCTTGCTGACGAGGTTCGGGTTCGGGGTCTTCAACGAAGGGGGCAGCCTCCTGTTCCGGTTCCACCTCTACTCGACAAACAACAAACAAGGTAGCAAAGTAAATACAATGCACAATCACATGGTTGAAGGTTGAAACTTGATGTATAAGCTTTGATGTGTGAAGCAATTCCATTTAAATGGAGTATATTGCAAATTCAAACTCCAATTTGAATTCATTTTAGCCAAGTTACAATTGACATTGTTTGATCAAGTTGAACCATTTTGAAATGTGTATGATATGCCTCTGAAGTTCAAGTATAATGTGATATGTTGACATGGTTCAAAATGCAAAAGCATTTGAAAAGAATTTGATTTAATTCCATTTAAATCAAATAGCAAATGCTACTGATCACATTTTCATATCAACTCAAACATAGTTGAAAGTTGGAAATTTGGATAGGTTATTTTCTCCTGATCATTTTTCATATATTATTTGTCCAATTTGGAGTAAATATGAATTTCCAAAGTTTTAGCCTTTTTCTGGAATTTCTGTAATTTATTGATTTCTTTTTATTCTGTAAATTCATTTACTGCGTCAGCATGACCTCATGCTGGCGTCGGGGGGCCACTGACAAGGGGGTCCCACCTGTAAGTGTCACTGTGTTAATTAAATCGAATTAAAACGTTTATTAAAACTAAACAGAGGAGATTAGCAGGGCTGGGCCCACATGTCAGCCTCTGTAAGGGGGGATTAGCATTAAGCTAATCACGACCACGTCAGTTCGCCGGCGGCTAGTCGCCGGCGACCTCCGAACACGGCGGAGACACACCGAAGGGTGATTCCGGGCACGGGTTTGAGCGCTGCGACCACCAAAATGGAGCCCTCGAACGTGCGCTTCGAACGGGCCAAGCCATGGGCGCTGGGGTGCATCGTAGCCATGTCGGCGACGAGCTCCAGCGGCGGCGGAGCCACTGGCCAGACGCAGTCGTCGACCCAGTGCACGAGGAGAGGCAGCGGTGGGCTCGTTAGACGCGCAAGATCACCAGGAAGACGATGCACGCACTGGACGAGACGATAGGGCACAGGGGCGACCTCGTCGTCGTGTATGGCGGCTCGGTACTCCGGCAGACATGGCAGAAAGAGCTAGAGGAGGCGAGCGGTGCCGTGGTTTGAGGGGAAATTCTCACCCAGACGCAAGGAGTGCAGCTGTGGAGTCGATGGAGGCGGGGAAGCTCTGGAGCTGCCGGATTTCGAGGTAGATCTGCGGCGGCCGGAGACGAAGACGATGAAGTTAGCGAGCTCGTGGGGCGCCTGGCTTCGATTCCTTCTGCACGGTGGGGTTGTAGATGACGGCGGAGCGGATGGACTTGACGGTGCGTCCTCTCGTCGACGGTGGCCGCGTGAAGACGGCGGCGTGCTCCACGGTTGCTCACGGGCGGCGATGGAATCGAGCGGAGAGGAAGGGGAGAAGCTCTGGAGGGGGGGGGAATGGACGTGGCGTGCTCCAGGGCATCTCCAAGCGCGAGAAGGAGGCACGGGGAGGCATGGAAGGTCCTCGGCGGCGACATGGCGTCCACGGCTGGCTCGGTGGCATTCCACCGAGTAGCTTGGAGGCGCGGGACGGGGAAGAAGACCCTGCCGCCCCTGGTGGGCCGGCTGGGCTTCTCTCGCCTGGGCGCCAGGTAAGCTTTTCCTTTTCCTTTTCTGTTTTTCTTTTCTAACATTTTTTTTGGCTAGCAAAAATAAATACCTAGCCATTTTCTAAAATGCTTAAACTTTTTATATGGCCTCATAATAATGTAGACTAGCCACTTGTAAAGTTTGGCACTTTTTAAAATTCAAATAATTTGAATCTTAACTCAAATAGGGGTTTTTGATTAATTCCAAGGCATTGTTTGAATATTTGAAAAATCCATGAGCATGGGGTGGGTCCCACATCACTTGATATGTGATCACACTCATTTATAAGACTTTTCAAAATTCTAACATGAATTTTTGGAGAAGATTTTTATCTGGCCTTTTGAATTAATTCATCTGGGGGGGGGTTCCTTCTCCCATTTTGCTTTTGAATTTGATTTCAATGATTTATTTTGAAATTTTTAACATGATGCAAATGACTTGCTAACCCTAGCACATTACCTAACAGACGGTTCTGACATAAAATAAATTCAGAAATTCTTTTAAAAATGATTTAAACTTCAGAAATTAATATCTTTTGAACCGTAAGTCGGATTCAAAAACTTTATACATCAAAATTGACCAGAAAAATACAACGAATACGAATACGTTATCCGTATGTAAACCACACCCCTCTAACACAATGAACATCGACATCCCCCCTCCGGACCGTTTGTCCGATAATTGCCCGATACCGTAAAACTCTTCGGATGAATTTATTCCGAACACGAAAGTTGTTCAAAATGGATCAACTAACACGGATACACCCTCCGTATGTTTGTACCATGTCCACGACACCTCCGGCATGGTACCTTCTCCCTCCGGACAGCCTGTCCGGTAATCACCCGGAGCTGGTAGTTCATCCCCGGATGAATTTCTGCTCCGAGCTGAGTGCCTCGTACTACATTAGAGCACTGATAACAATTCATATGTCATGTCATGAATTTGATTGCTATGATTTCTTTATATTTACTGTTTCTCCCCCCTTTATTCTCCGGTAGACCCCGCTGCTGCCGCCGACTACACCACCGCTGAGTACGACTACTACGTCCACGACCCTACCCCTACCGTCGAGCTTCCAGGAAAGCAGAGCCATTCTCTTCGCCAGATATCGCCTATCTTTCCGTAAATTTCTTGCACTAGGCATTGTTACTGCTGCTGCTACGTTACAATCCTATTCAACCGCATAGCTTATCATTGTCGCCCCTTGATTACTTTTCCGCTATCCTATGCTGCCCTATATATATGTCTTATAATCAGCAGTTAGCCCTACGCCTTGTTAATCAATAGGATTAGATAGCGGGCCGTGATCACTCTGGGAGTGATCGTGGAAACGATACATTATAAACTTATATTGGTACGGTTCAGAGCAGACACCGATACAGGCCCCTACCCCGGCTCTGTCGAGCCACCTCAAGTGTGAGCTATCGAGGAGTAATCCTTGTACTCCACTCGAGGCTGACTTTGTATAGCCGGCCTAGGGTACTGATCCCTGGGTGTCCTTAAAGGTAAGGAGTCTGGTGACCCAACGGTGCCCGCGCAGGGTATCGTATCGGACCGATAGGACAGGTGTATTCCACCGGTGTGTGGCGGTCCTGGTACTTGCTCGATGGCCGAGAGATACTCTGTTGTACAAAAGTCGAGCTCTTCCAAGAGCAAACGCGAGACAAGGTAAGGAGACGGTTCACCTTGTTGGTAGCCGCACGAGTTGGTGGGATGACAGGGCAAGCGGCCACTGGCTCTGGTAATGGGGGTGGACCTGGCTGCTGTCGTTGTCCGTGACTCACCTAAATAAGGACGACTATAACGGTTGTTCCGACAGAAAATTAATAAAATGCTTAATGGGTCAGGTGGGTGACTTGAGTGGGTCGTCGTGCCCTTTACGCACTACCTCCACCTGGGATTACGGTGTGGGTCCTCTGCGTTGTAGCCTCGTTTGAGGGCTCTTCATACGTCAGCTTTACCTTGGGCTGATTGCCGGGCTTGGACCGCTTACTCCGGTAGTGGGAAGTGGGTCTGCTTCACCGGCCAGCCACGTACCGTGCAGGAGTACAAAGGACAGGGGTCCAAAGTTCTTTGTACTTAGGATTTAGACCGGCGGATGGCCTCTCGGTTGAGCTCGAATGATGGACTTCGGCGTATCGGATAGCCTCGGTGGGGCATTCCCTAACAAGTTGTATGTCACCCTGGATATCCAAGCGTGTAGAGTAACAGTAGTGCAGCCCCTGCAGGGATGATAATCTATTCGGATAGGCGTGTCCACGGTAACATGACGCTTTATGCTGAAGCCAGATCCTACTACTACAAACTACTACTATTAAACTGTTGGTTTCGGTTTCTCTTCCTCACAGGGAAGTCGAGGAGGGGATCTCAGAGGCATATGTAATTGTTATATATAATACAACTTACTATTATACAATGCTAGCAACTTCTGCTGTATTGTTATTACATACATGCTATTGAACTGTTGGCTATTCTCTTCTCATGCTGCAAGACTCGGCGGAAGATGCTAGTCTTCGTTAGGCCTAGCTTCTCATCCTTATTCTGGATTTCTGCAACTCATTCCACTATATATATCCTCCCCTTTCCATTTGATACAATGCATAATTGCTTAGTAGCGGACGTAAGACTCGCGGGTATGCTAGATACTCACCCTTGCTTTATTCCCATTTTTGTTTTGCCTGATCAGCCGCTGCAGTCGACGTTGGAGCCCTGGAGCAGGAGTACCCCGGAGGCGACTACTACGACGTCGAGTTCCCCGTTGACCAGGAGTAGTTCGGTGGATCCCAGGAAGGAGGCCTCGCATGTTCGATCTGTATCTCTGATGATATTTGTGCTAGCCTTCTTAAGGCAAAACTTGACTAACTATGTATGTACTCAGATATTATGGCTTGTATGACTTATGTATTTGGATCCTCGTGATCCCTGGTATTGTAACATATTGGTTTATCCTTTTGTGTTTAGTGTTGTGCTGTGATATTCTCACCGTGGCACCCTAATCTCAGCCGTGTACTCTGCGTGTATGATTACTGTACACAGATTGATTTTGGGGGCGTCACAAGTTGGTATCAGAGCCGACTGCCTGTAGGAAGCCACCCCACCACTACTTTGTCGAAGTTGAGTCTAGTCTTTGAAAAACTATTTTTGCTAACTTAATGTTGGGCTTACGGGCCCACATCGATGTCACTACGTGTGATATCTATGGTATTAGGATCCTTTTCTCCTTACCTATGCTCTGGGACTCTGCTCTCTTATCCTTGATGGTAAGGTTTACTAACTCAGACATTAGGATCACGTTCTCTTGATTCCACCCGACGTTTTGGTGCTTCCCCATTGATTGAGTCGTGTCGCAGGAGTTCTGACCCAGGTCTCGGACCGCGGATCCCATTCTCATTCTGGGCAGGCCGCGCGTTCTCTGGCACAAACTCCGGTGGACAACAGTTTTCTTGCGGCGTGATTGACATAGTGGAATCTATGTCGCGTCGTGTAATCCTTACCGCGGTCTGCGCGCCGCCTAGTGAGTCCTTTTTCCTTAATTTCTACGACGTTCCGCTGCCCGATTTTTGATTGAATCCGTGTGTGAATGTGTATGTCTTATATGAATACTCCTATATATCCGCGCCTCCTCTTCGTTGTCGCTTTACTTCAGGCTTGATTCCGGTATCTCGTTAAATTTTCATCGCTGAAATACCCCTATTAAATTCTAGGAGGATGGCTGGTCGTGGTGGTCGTGGTCGTGGTCGTGGTTCCAACGACCCACCTCCGCCGCCGGATTACATGGCCGCGATGATGCAGCAGTTCGAGATGAACCGTCAGTTCATGCAAAATGTAATGGCTCAGTTCCCTCAGCCGAATCAGAATGGGCACCACCATCAGCATGCCACTGTGACTCTGCACGACTTCACCCGCCTCAACCCCACTATGTTCCGAAACTCTGTCTAGCCATTGGATGGTGATGACTGGCTTCGCGACATCACTCACGAGCTGGAGTCTGCTAATGTCGATCCAGCCGACTACGTGAACTTTGCTTCCTATCATCTGAAAGGCGCTGCTGCTCAGTGATGGAGCACCCACAAGCGTTCACTTCCAGTTGGTGAAGTCATCACCTGCGATGAATTCCAGACTTCCTTTCGCACCCGCTACATTCCTTAGGGGATCATGGATCGCAAGGGGGAAGAATTCCGCAACCTGATAGAGGCGAAGGTGTCCCGATGTTTCGATGAGATGGTGGAGATCGATTTTGGTGGAGTAGACTTTCACGACCCGACTACGAACGTGCGAAGACGTTGCGCCTTAGCAATCGCTAAACCAACTCCGAGAGGTTATTGATCCCGCGGATGCACGATCAACCTGACCACGAAGGTCAATTCCTGCAAGCAATCGAAGAACAAGCAAGAACTAAGAATTGCAATCTGGATATTGCGAATATAAGATGAAAGATTAACAGAAGTTGGGGTTCCAATGCGGTCTTGGCCTGGTCGGACGACACAAACGAAGAACTCGAAGTTGCGGCTATGGCTAACTTAAATCTAATTAAAACCCAAGTCTAAACGATGCCCTAAGGGCTGTATATATGGGGGAACAGAGGGGAATTTCGTGGCCCCTTGGAGGAGGGGTCCGAAAACAACCCTAACTCGGTTTCCCCACACATACGGACTCTAAAAAATAGCCTATTAAGTGTATTTCGAAAATACATGGGCCTGGCCCAATAATAAGGTGACGCAGCACCTATAATAACTCTTGGACGAAAATATTAATGTGGCATCTTGTGTCTCTCGTCCAAGTCTTCATGCGCGCCTTATGGTGGCTTCAAAGTGCGATAATCACCACGGGAAGCTCCGCTGTCCTTTCCCGCGCGCGCACCTTCTTCTCCATGCTTGATCCCGCTCCAATGACCATCCTTCTTGTCCATGCTAGGTCCTTCATTCATAAGACAAACAAAAGTATCTAATTTAGGCAGCATCATATGTTCTTGAATATTAGAAGGATTCGCAAGAAACGAAAGTACCTGATAATTTAATTGACGTGCGCGTGCTCTAGTAACTGGTCCATTATGTGTAGTTTGTGAAGATGTGGGTGTAACATTAGTAGAGATGTCCTCATCATCCTCCCCTTCTTGAATTGAAGTCGTCCTCGACGGAAGCTCATCATCTTCTTCCAAATAAGGCTTCAAATCTGCAATATTAAATGTGGGACTAACCCCAAAGGCTGCAGGTAGCTCAAGTTTATATGCATTATCATTAATTTTCTGCAAAACCTTAAAGGGACCATCAGCTCGAGGCATTAACTTAGACTTGCGCAAATCAGGAAACCTATCTTTACGTAGATGTAACCAAACAAGATCTCCGGGTTCAAACACAACATGCTTTCGACCCCTATCACCAGCAAGCTTGTATCTAGCATTCATGCGCTCAATGTTTTCTTTAGTTAACTCATGCATTTTTAATATCAATTCAGCACGTTGCTTAGCATCAAAATTAACCTTCTCCGAAGATGGAAGAGGCAGCAAATCAATAGGTGCACGAGGTAGAAAACCATAAACAATCTCAAAAGGGCACATTTTAGTGGTAGAATGCAATGAACGATTATAAGCAAATTCAATATGAGGTAAACATTCTTCCCACTGTTTCAAGTTACTCTTTAAAACAGCCCTAAGCATAGTAGACAAAGTCCTATTGACCACTTCAGTTTGTCCATCAGTTTGGGGATGACATGTAGTACTAAAAAGTAGTTTAGTCCCCAACTTAGCCCATAAGCATCTCCAAAAATGGCTAAGAAACTTAGTATCACGATCCGAGACAATAGTATTGGGCACACCATGTAAGCGAATAATCTCACGAAAGAATAAATCAGCAACATTAGCAGCATCATCGCTTTTATGACATGGTATAAAATGTGCCATTTTAGAAAATCTATCCACGACAACAAATATGCTATCCCTCCCATTCTTTGTTCGAGGCAAGCCTAAAACAAAGTCCATGGATATGTCCTCCCACAGAACACTAGGTACAGGTAAAGGCATGTATAAACCATGAGGATTGAGTCGTGACTTAGCTTTTTGACATGTAGTGCAGCGAGCAACAAAACGCTCAACATCCCGTCTCATCTTTGGCCAAAAGAAATGTGTAGCAAGTACGTCCTCCGTCTTCTTCACGCCAAAGTGTCCCATTAATCCTCCTCCATGCGCCTCCTGCAACAACAAAAGACGAATAGAGCTAGCTGGAATGCATAGCTTGTTAGAACGGAACACAAATCCATCATTAAGCACAAACTTGTTCCATGTTCTACCCTCTCTACAATTCTGCAATACATCTTTAAATTCCGCATCATTTACGTATCGATCTTTGATTGTCTCTAAACCGAAAATCTTGAAGTCAAGTTGTGAAAGCATAGTATAACGACGAGACAAAGCATCAGCAATAATATTATCTTTCCCCTTCTTGTGTTTAATGACATAAGGGAAAGTCTCAATAAATTCAACCCACTTAGCATGTCTACGATTAAGTTTTGCTTGACTTCTTATGTGTTTCAAAGATTCATGATCAGAATGTATAACAAATTCTTTGGGCCATAAATAATGTTGCCAAGTTTCTAATGTCCGAACAAGAGCATATAATTCCTTATCATAAGTAGAATAGTTCAGACTAGGCCCACTCAATTTTTCAGAAAAGTAAGCAACAGGTTTAGCATCTTGTAATAACACACCTCCCAAACCAATCCCACTAGCATCGCATTCAAGCTCAAAAGTCTTATTAAAATCAGGAAGTTGGAGCAAAGGAGCATGTGTTAACTTATCTTTCAATACGGTGAAGGCTTCTTCCTGTGCGGTACCCCAAGTAAAAGGCACATCCTTGCGTGTAAGCTCATTGAGAGGTGCAGCAATGGTGCTGAAATCTCTCACAAAACGCCTATAGAATCCAGCGAGGCCAAGAAAACTCCTCACTTGTGTGACCGTTTTGGGCTGCGGCCAACTCTCAATCGCCTCGATCTTGGCTTTATCAACTTCAATTCCCTGCGGAGTAACAACATAGCCAAGAAACGATACTCGGTCGGTGCAAAAGGTGCACTTCCCAAGGTTACCAAACAAACGTGCATTACGTAGAGCAATAAAAACAGCACGTAAATGATCCAAATGTTCCTCCAAAGATTTGCTATAAATTAGTATATCATCAAAATAGACTACCACAAATCGTCCAATGAAAGCACGTAAAACCTCGTTCATTAATCTCATGAAAGTGCTAGGTGCATTAGTTAACCCAAAAGGCATGACTAACCACTCATATAATCCAAACTTAGTTTTAAAAGCCGTTTTCCATTCATCTCCTAATTTCATGCGAATTTGATGGTATCCACTACGCAAATCAACTTTGGAAAACATGGTAGAGCCACTTAATTCATCAAGCATATCATCTAACCTAGGAATAGGATGACGATAACGAATAGTAATATTATTAATGGCTCGACAATCAACACACATACGCCATGTTCCATCCTTTTTAGGCACTAATATAACAGGAACAGCACAAGGACTAAGGGATTCACGTATGTAACCTTTGTCGAGTAGCTCTTGTACTTGACGCTGAATCTCCTTCGTCTCCTCCGGATTGGTACGGTATGGCGCACGGTTAGGCAGCGAAGCACCGGGAATTAAGTCAATCTGATGCTCAATCCCTCGAATAGGTGGTAATCCCGGTGGCACGTCTTGTGGAAAGACGTCAATAAACTCCTGCAAAAGGTCAGTGACAACAGGAGGCAAAGAAGGAGGCAATTCCTCAAATGAAAACAAAGCTTCTTTGCACACAAAAGCATAGCACACATATTGACTAACATCCAAATCCGAAATATCAACCTTAGTAGCAAGCAAAGTTGGACTAGTCAATTTAATTTCATTAGAAACAGCGGAAGAAGATTTGCTATTGGTCTTATGTTGTTGCTCAAATTCTTTAGCTGCTATCTCATTTTCACTCTTATTTTTCTCCTGTTTAGCTTTACTAGCTCTAGCAAGATCATCTTTCACAATTTGTTCAGGAGACATAGGAAGTAAAGCAATATTTTTATCCTGATGAACCAGAGTAAACTGATTTGTCCTACCATGGTGTACAACATTCCTATCAAATTGCCATGGTCTACCAAGTAAAAGAGAGCATGCTTGCATGGGTACCACATCACAATCAACATAATCAGCATATGCGGCAATGCTAAAGTGCACACGAACAGAACGCGTTACCTTAATCTTACCACTATTGTTAAACCACTGAATATAGTACGGATGGGGGTGTGGTCTTGTGGTGAGAGATAGCTTCTCCACCAACTCCATGCTCGCCAAGTTGTTGCAACTCCCTCCGTCAATGATGATGCGAACCGAACGTTCTTTCACCACTCCCTTTGTGTGGAACAAATTATGCCTCTGGTTTTGCTCGTCCTTCGATACCTGCACACTTAATACACGTTGAGCAACCAAACTAGCATATTTATCTGCATCATCAGGAGCCATATACTCTATATCACGAGCATCATCATGGGCACTCTGATCCTCATGAGCAATGAGAACTAAAGTCTCCTCATCATAGTCACTCGCTGACTCATACCCACCATCCGCCGTAATAATCATCACACGCTTGGAGGGACAGTCTTTTGCGAAGTGACCTCCACCTTGGCACCTGCGACATTTAATATCACGATCTCGTGCTTGCCCTGTGGACGCCATGGATGAAGAAGAACTCGCCGCGGGACCACTCTGTGCACCCTTGAATGGTGGCGCTGGCTGT
Source organism: Bromus sterilis (assembly GCA_950022295.1). Lineage (NCBI taxonomy): Eukaryota > Viridiplantae > Streptophyta > Magnoliopsida > Poales > Poaceae > Bromus > Bromus sterilis. The sequence continues at coordinate 172,002,380 of OX465600.1, read as the reverse complement.
GTCGGTGGCTCCCTGTAAGAATGAGCGGCTGAAGTAGATGGTGGTGCAGCAGGACGTGTGGATGTAGAAGCTCCACGCGATGTCCATGATGTATTTCGTCCTGCAGAAAAGTTAGGTCTCGTAGCGGCCTGTCGATCCTGCACTTCACGTTCAGCTTTACAAGCAAGATGAAACAAACGAGTGATAGTAGTAAAGTCCTTGTATTCTAGAATAGTTTGTATCTCCCTGTTTAAGCCACCCATAAAACGTGCAAGCATAGCTTCATTATCCTCTACTAGGCCGCATCTAATCAATCCAGTTTGTAATTCCTGATAATATTCCTCTACAGAATTTTTTCCTTGTCTCAAACGCTGTAATTTTTGTAACAAGTCACGTTGATAATAAGGAGGAACCCAGCGAGTACGCATAGCATCTTTTAAAGCAGCCCAAGTAGTTGGAATATTATTAGCATGCAATCTACAATGTTCGGACCACCAAATAGATGCAAATCCCGTGAATTCACAAACAGCAGCAGTAACACGTCTATTCTCAGGATATTGTAAACATGTAAAGCGTTGTTCAGTTTCTAACTCCCAAGTAAGATAAACATCAGGAATATATCTACCCTCAAATGGCTTAAGATTCAATTTAAGTTTAGGCACATGTTCATCATCGCGTACCTGAGGGGGTGGTTGGTGTCGACCGTGGCGAATGTTGGGACGTGGACGTCCAGCTGGCTGCTCATAGACCGCTTCCTGTTCCACCTCCTCCTCGTAATCACCCTCGTAGTAGTCGTCCTGGCCGACGTCAGAAGCAGCAGCAGCAGTAGCAGCAACTGCAGTAGCAGGAGGAGCACCAATACCAGCAGCTTGTCCTCGCGGCAACAGAATACGTCGTGCACGTGGTAGTGGCGGTGGCTGTGGCTGTGCTGGAGCGGCAGCAGGCTGTGTAGGTAGGCGTGCGATCAACTCAGTAAACTTGGCGTCTAGCTTGGTGTCGATCATCTTTTCCACGCCATCAATCGCCTCTGTAAATCTGTTATGGATGTCCTGCACCTGTTCAGACATCATACGTGCAAATTTATCATGTAGCTCCTTGTTTGTCATGTTCTCCCAATCGGGTGCATCCCGCGCCACTTCATCATGTGATCCTGTCATGGTTAGCAGAAATAGAAAACACACAGTAATATGATCCTACTTCTACTAATGGGATGTGGTGTGGTGGAAAGCACAAATCCGTCAAGCTTTTCTTTCGTTCTTACCGATTCTTACCTAGCAGCAGGTGGTGATGTACAACCAACGGGTCAAAACTCTCAGAGATATGGTAGAGCGATGGCCAGGAGGTGTCAAACGCACGATGTAGAATATATGTGGAGCTGTAGGAAGGCTGACAAGTATGGTAGAAAAAACTCAACAGTAATCAAAACAGAGATGCAAAGCTGAATAAACGCTCAACGTGGGTACTGTGCTGATCCTAGGCTAGACCGTACTAGAGACGCGAGCCTAAAACACCAACGAAAGCACGGCGCGGCACGTAATCAACTGAGAAGCATACTCTGAATTTTTTTTTTTTCTCTTTTGTTTTTTTTTTTTTTTTTTTTTTTTTTTTTTGCGATGCGGGACTGCGGTGGCTGAAAAAGTGCGAAAAAGTCACTATGGTGGCGAATGTCTTAAAAAGTGTTTCTGGACCTAAGGAACGTATGGGCACAAAAAATTTTTTACCCCTGAAATTTTTTTTTTTTTTTTTTTTTTTTGGAAATCACCTCCCTTCTACGTACGACTCGTGTAGCTCGTGGTGGTGTATATGGACTCGGATTGGCGGAACGTGGTGTATCTGGACTCGGATTACTACTGTGCGGTGGCGACGTGGCAAACTGTGATCAGAACTCGAAACTCTAAGGAAACTAGACGCTAAGATCAGCAACTTGACACAACGATGCAACCGTAAATTCAACAAAGCAAGTACTGAAAAGAAAACTGGACAATGGCTAGGACTGTCTTGGGACGTGATGATCTAACCCTAATTTTTTTTGGCTTTTTCGTGGACTGTAGGTATGAAGAACAGAACCAATCTAGACTATGAAAAACTGGTAAATCTCACCGAGCAACCTGGAAATCTGATACCACTTGATAGAGGCGAAGGTGTCCCGATGTTTCGATGAGATGGTGGAGATCGATTTTGGTGGAGTAGACTTTCACGACCCGACTACGAACGTGCGAAGACGTTGCGCCTTAGCAATCGCTAAACCAACTCCGAGAGGTTATTGATCCCGCGGATGCACGATCAACCTGACCACGAAGGTCAATTCCTGCAAGCAATCGAAGAACAAGCAAGAACTAAGAATTGCAATCTGGATATTGCGAATATAAGATGAAAGATTAACAGAAGTTGGGGTTCCAATGCGGTCTTGGCCTGGTCGGACGACACAAACGAAGAACTCGAAGTTGCGGCTATGGCTAACTTAAATCTAATTAAAACCCAAGTCTAAACGATGCCCTAAGGGCTGTATATATGGGGGAACAGAGGGGAATTTCGTGGCCCCTTGGAGGAGGGGTCCGAAAACAACCCTAACTCGGTTTCCCCACACATACGGACTCTAAAAAATAGCCTATTAAGTGTATTTCGAAAATACATGGGCCTGGCCCAATAATAAGGTGACGCAGCACCTATAATAACTCTTGGACGAAAATATTAATGTGGCATCTTGTGTCTCTCGTCCAAGTCTTCATGCGCGCCTTATGGTGGCTTCAAAGTGCGATAATCACCACGGGAAGCTCCGCTGTCCTTTCCCGCGCGCGCACCTTCTTCTCCATGCTTGATCCCGCTCCAATGACCATCCTTCTTGTCCATGCTAGGTCCTTCATTCATAAGACAAACAAAAGTATCTAATTTAGGCAGCATCATATGTTCTTGAATATTAGAAGGATTCGCAAGAAACGAAAGTACCTGATAATTTAATTGACGTGCGCGTGCTCTAGTAACTGGTCCATTATGTGTAGTTTGTGAAGATGTGGGTGTAACATTAGTAGAGATGTCCTCATCACAACCTCACTCAAGGCAACATGACTGTTGAAGCCTATCAGCGCGAGTTCCTCAACCTCTATCGCTATGCGGAAGAAGAGATCACCACTGATGCTCGCAGACAGCAGAAGTTCCGCCGTGGAATCAATGCAGACCTTAGGCTCGCCCTTGTCGTTCATGATTTCGCCAACTTCGCCACCATGCTGAACAAGGCTATCACCGTCGAGACTGCCCAGATGGAGCACAAGGACCTGCTGAAGCGCTATCGTGACGTTGGCTTGTCGGGACCCGGGGTTAGCGTATGCAAGTCCCGCTACGACATAGTCATATGGAGAGCCGAGAACCGTACCCACTTGTCTAAGCAGACAAGGCCAAGCACAGAACGTTCTCGGAAAGCATCGTACGTGAGGGGCATCCCATCCAGGCCGGATGATCAACTGAGATGGGTCCTCATCGTCCGCACACAAGTCTAAATGATATGGGTGATGAACTCTCGTATTCACAGACAAGTCGCCTCAACCATACTATCGACTATCTCGTATCTCTTACATAGACTTACTCCAGACCGATCACTTAGTCGGGGTCTAGGGCAGGCTTGATCATACAACAAAGTGTGCACGAGACAGAGTCTCGAGCAATCGCATCGCGATGTCCCAAGCTGCGCACATCTAAGGGCCACTTGGTGTATAAAAGACTGCCAGCAAGATCACAACTAAGGTCTCAAAAATCCATCCAAAGACATGCATGTTATAAACATACACGCATCACACATGCCTTGTGTGAACAGCAGGTATCATTGCAATTCTCTACAAAGTATACATTTTATTGTTAACTCTCACAGAGTGCACACAGAGATCACAAGCATGTGATCCAACATTACAACATTCAACGGAAGTAGAGTAGGTCTGAGTACAGACAAACTTAACAAATGGCTTAAGAAGCCTTATTTAAACACAAAGCCCTCCACGAGGGAACCAGTCTGCTGACTGGGACTACACTAGCTTGGTCTTCAGTCGTCGAGCTCGAGGAAGAATCCACCTTTGGGGTCAGTGGGTTCATCTAAAACATAGAATAAGCAAACGTGAGTACAAAGTCGTACTCCGCAAGACTTACGTAGGATCTATACTACTCATGCACATGTTCCAAGCAGTCCCTTACCGCTGACGCGGCTATTCGAATAGTTTTGCTAACCCTGCAGGGGTGTACCGCTACACACACATGATCATCAGTTACCGCCTTTGTACTCGACACCGTTCAAGAAGTGTCGGCGAGGATGCTCACCACAACTGTTACCTCATAGCCGGTCTAGTCCAAGAAATCCGCCTACCTGGGTTGGCTACCACTATTGTGAACCCGGTCGGTTTACCGAAGTGGACCCAGATGATGTGTGTGTGGTGCATAAGCCGGTCTCGGTTGAGCCGTTCTCTCACTTAGCATCCAGGCCACAAACCTACCAGAACTCCGAACTACCACGACATCTGGACATCGAAAGGGATGAGTTAGTAGGTTGAGAGGGGTCGGTGAGCCTAATGTGTGGTTGTACTCTTCATCTTGGATCACCACACAAGAACTCGGACTGAGGGCGGTGTTCAACGAGACAACCCACTGTGTACTCCTACACAACCTCTCATCGTTCACCTTGTATTAGGGTAGATTCACCAACACATTTCCACCATCAACAACATGATCACTACCATCCCGACTCACATAACAGTAACAACATTGTATCACTCTAAGCATGCAATAAGCAGTAACAATTGCAGGGGCCACATGATATCAATCAACTCCTACATTAGCTAGGATTGTGGTTTGCTTACTACTGTGACAAATGATAGGCCATGCAAAGGAATGGGTTCATCTATGCGGTAGAAACGTAGCATGGTAATCATCCTAAACAATGCATAAGCGATACTGAGAGGGAATTGCGATTTTATCGACATGATCAATGGGGGTTTGCTTGCCTTGCTGACGAGGTTCGGTATCGGGGTCTTCAACAAAGGGGCAACCTCCTGTTCCGGTTCCACTTCTATCGACAAACAACAATCAAGGAAGAAAAGTAAATACAATGCACAAGCACATGGTTGAAGGTTGAGACTTGATGTATATGCTTCTAATGTGTGAGGAATTTCCATTTAAAAGGAGTGTATTGCAAATGAATTGCAAATTCAAACTCCATGTTGAATTTAAAAGGAATCCATATGCATTGTTCTCACTGTTCCCCCAATTTAAAATGGTCAAACATGAAAAAAGTGCATATTCAGAATCCTTGCATTTTTCTGATAATTTTACATATATTATATGTTTAATTTGGAGTTAAAATGAATTAGTTATGAATTTCCAAAGTTTAATTCATTTTCTGGATTTTCTGGAATTGTTTTAAATCAAATAAGCATTTCTGCGTCACTGTGATGTCATGCTGGCGTCAAGGGGGTTCTGACGGGGGTGTCCCACCTGTAAGTGTCTCATGTGTTAATTAAAACGTTTAGTTTAGTTTTAAACTAAACTGGTTGATTAGCAGGGGGCAGGGCCCACATGTCAGTGTCTCTGGGGGGGATTAGCACTAAGCTAATGACGTCCACGTCATCTCATCGGCGGCTAGTCGCCGGTGGCAACCCGACGCGGCGGCGACACACGGGACGGCGTCTCCGGCCACCATTTGGCATGCCGCGACCACCAAACGGGAGCCCAGACACGCGCGCTTCATCTAAGACAGACGAGCAGCACGGGGGCTCACCAGAAGGACGTCGGCGACAAGAAAAGGCGACGGCAGCAGCACGGCCGTGGTGCAGATCTTGCTGTGGTGCACCATTTGAGCCACGGTTGGGCGCGTTCGAAGAAGCACACCAAGGAGAAGGTGATGGACAAGGCCTAGAGCTCGATGGCGTAGCGGGGGCTCATCGACAACGACCACGGCAGCGAATTGCTTCGGCTCTCATGGTGGATCCGGCTACAGCTGCGGGGAAGGCGCGGGACAAGAGGGGTTTTGCTCAGAAGCTCACCCTGAGTGCAACAGCGGTGAAGACTTGCTCGGGGAGGTCCTGGTGGTGGAGAATCCGGCGATGGTGCGCGGCGGCCGTAGTTGAAGAAGACGACTCGATTCCTTGGCTCCTGGGGCTCCGCGCTCCTGATTTCTTGCGGGGTGACGAAGACGAAGACGGCGAGGAGGATGGACAAGCTCCGGGGACCTAGCTCGGGCTCGGGCTGTGAGTCGCCATGGCCATGGCCTACGGTGCTCTCGGGGTTCCTCGCGGGCGAGCTGTGGAGAGGCGAACAGGCGATGGGAGGAGGGGGAATGGACGTGGTCGGTTCCAGGGCGTCTCCAGGCGCGACTAGAAGACTCGGGAGGTGCCAGGCAGGCTGGCTGGTGCTCGCCGGCGTCGGCATGCCCTCCACCGAGGTGCTTGTCGACGCGGCGGGAAGACGACAAGGGGGGCTGCGGGCTGGGCCAGGCTAGTGGGCCGCGGGGCGATGAGTTGGGCTTCTTCAGGTAAGCTTTTCTGTTTTTATTTTTCTGTTTAATCTTTCCTTTCTTTTTCTGTTAATTTGTTTTGCTGTGCTAAATAAATAGCTAGGCATTTTATTAAATGCTGAAACTTTTTATCTGGGGGGTGTTCCTTTTCCCATTTGAGTTTGAATTTGAATTCCATTTGATTTTATTTGATGAATGCAAGGTGACTTTGATCCTAGCACATTACCTAACTGAGGGTTCTGACAACTCGCCCCCACTCACCAGAGTCTTGTCCCGAGATTCAGAAGTCTGCGGGAGGAAGGAGGGGTACTCGGCACGGAGACGGTCTTCTCTTTCCCACGTGGCTTCTCTCACAGAGTGGTGTGACCATTGCACTTTCAGAAACTTAATCTTCTGACGACGAGTGACACGCTCTGCTGAATCAAGAATACGAACGGGGTACTCTCGATAAGAAAGGTCTTCTTGGAGATCAAGCGTTTCATGGTTGACTTCGCGGATGGGGTCCTTGAAGCAACGCCTGAGTTGTGACACATGGAAATCGTGTACTCGGGAAAGGTGCGGGGGTAGTTCAAGTTGGTAGGCAATTTCTCCACGTTTAGCAAGAATGCGGAAAGGTCCAATGTAACGTGGGGCCAACTTGCCTTGATACCGAAACGTTGGGTTCCCTTCAGAGGATTAACCCGAAGGTAAGCCTTCTCATCTAGATTGTAGCTCTCTTGCCTATGATGACGATCATAGTAGCTTTTCTAACGAGACTGGGCTGCTTTCAATTGATCACGAACAATGCGAACTTGCTCTTCTGCTTCCATGATCATGTCCGGTCCAAAGAATAGTCTTTCACCGGTTTCTGACCAGTTTAAAGGTGTTCGACATCGTCGTCCATATAGGAGTTCAAAAGGAGCCATGTTCAGACTAGATTGGAAACTATTGTTATAAGCAAATTCGGTGAATGGAAGAGACTTCTCCCAATTCTATCCGAATGAGATAACACAAGCTCTGAGCATGTCTTCAAGAATTTGGTTAACCCTTTCGACTTGACCACTAGACTGAGGATGGAAAGCTGTACTAAAGGAGAGATGAGTTCCCATAGCATTCTGAAAGCTTCCCCAAAATCTAGAGGTTAAAAGGCTACCGCGATCAGAATTGATTTCCAAAGGAACACCATGAAGAGACACAATTCTAGAGACGTACAAGTCCGCTAACTGGCTCGCAGTTATAGACTCGCGAACGGGCAGGAAGTGAGCAACTTTGGAAAGCCTATCTATGACAACGAAGATGGCATCATTTCCTTTCTGGGTTTTTGGAAAGCCGGTGATGAAGTCCATACCGACTTTCTCCCATTTCCACTCTGGAATAGGCAAAGGTTGAAGTGTACCAGCAGGTCTTTGATGTTCTGCCTTAATGCGACGATAAACATCACATTCGGCAACAAATTGAGCACTGTATCTCTTCATCCTAGTCCACCAAAATCTCTGGCGTAGATCTCGGTACATTTTTGTGTTACCGGGATGAATCGAGAGGGGTGTTTCATGGGCTTCCTTGAGGATGAGTTGCCTTAGTTCCCTATTCTTAGGTACTACCAAACGACTTCCAAAGAATACCATTCCTTTACTATCTGTGGAGAAACATTTAGCAACTCCGCTGGCAATGTTCTCCTTGATCCGGCGAACACATCGTGCACGCCTTTGGGCAACTATGATTTGATCCTCAAGAGTTGGTATCGCCACCAAGGTAGAAAGATAGCCATGAGGAACAATCTCAAGATTGAGCTTGCGAAATTCCTCATGAAGAAGTGGTTGATACTGTTGTAACATGAGGTTGTTACAATACGACTTACGACTTAGTGCATCAGCCATGACATTGGCTTTGCCTGGGGTGTAAGAAATTACTACGTCATAATCTTTTATCAACTCAATCCAGCGTCTTTGCCTGAGATTAAGATCTGGCTGGGTGAAAATGTATTTGAGGCACTGGTGGCCGGAATAGATCTCACAACGATTACCAAGGAGGTAATGTCGCCAAGTTGTCAGGGCATGAACTACGGCAGCGAGTTCAAGATCATGGGTAGGATAGTTCTCTTCATGTGGACGCAACTGGCGTGAAGCATAAGCTACCATCTTGCATAAGTATGCATCCTAACCCTTGCCGTGAGGCGTCACAAAAGATCTCGAAATCCTTTTTGGTGTCTGGAGGCGCAAGTACGGGTGCAGAAGTCAATCTTCTTTTTAGCTCTTGAAAGCTTTCCTCGCACTTGGGAGTCCATTGGAATTTCTTATCTTTCTTGAGGAGTTCAGTTAGAGGCTTTGCAACTTTAGAAAATTTCTCGACGAAGCAACGGCAATAGCTGGCTAGGCCAAGAAAACTCCTAACTTGCTTAACCGATTCAGGTGGAGTCCAGTCAAGGACGGCCTGAACTCTCTCGGGATTCACAGCAATGCCTTTTGCAGAAATCACGTGGCCTAAGTAGGTCACTTCTGGTAGCCAAAATCCACACTTGGAGAATTTAGCATACAGGCGATGCTCTCTAAGTTTCATCAATACCAGCCTGAGATGTTCGTCATGTTCTTCTTCGTTCTTCGAGTAGATGAGAATGTCATCAAGATAAACTACAACAAAATTATCTAGGTACTCCATGAAGATCGAATTCATCATGCACGAGAAAGTGGCGGGGGCATTGGTTAAACGGAAGGACATGACGGTGTACTCGTAAAGACCATAACGAGTAGTGAAAGCCGTTTTTGGAATGTCCTCGTTTCGGATTTTTATTTGATGAAAACCTAATCTCAAATCCATCTTGGAGAAGACAGAGGATCCAGAAAGTTGATCATAAAGATCATTGATCCTAGGCAGTGGGTACTTGTTCTTTATCGTCGCTAGATTTAGCGGGCGATAGTCTACGCACATCCTTTCTGTTCCATCTTTCTTCGTTACGAACATAACGAGGAAACCCCATGGCGATGAGCTAGGGCGGATGAAGCCTTTTGCCAACAAAGCTTCAAGTTGGATTTTAGGCTCAGCTAACTCACGTGGGGCCATTTTGTATGGGCGTCTGGAAATTGGTGCGGTTCCTGGCATAAGATCCACTATGAACTCTACACATCTGTCGGGTGGCATTCCCGGCAGCTCTTCAGGGAAGACATCCGGGAAGTCCCGAACCACCGGAATATCTTCAAGGTCTGGAAGGGGAAGTACGTTCAAAGAATGCACCTGGGTTCTCGTTCTGGGTGAGGTGTAGTTGACTGTCTTGCCTGAAGGGTGGGTTAGTTTCACTGATTTGCCTTTGCAATCAAGGTAGGAATTCTGCCTTGATAGCCAATCCATGCCAAGGATGACATCAATGTCTGAAGACTTGAGGGCTATGAGTGAAGCAAGGAATACTAAACCCTCAATTGCAATTTGATTACCATGGCTTACTCTATTAGTTTTCCATCTTGACCCTGGAGTTTGAATAATCATTGGGGTGGACAATTCAACAAAAGATAACTCATGACGAAGTGCATAACTTTCCGACATGAATGAATGAGATGCTCCTGGGTCGAAAAGAACGGAAGTAGGAACATAATTGACTGGGAGCGTACCAAGAATGAGGTCAGTGGTGTTGTGGGCACCGCGGACTATATGTCTGAAGCGGCCAGCTGTGCATACCGTCATGCTCCCATGATCAGTTTCGCATAACGCACAACTCGACAATGGATATCACGGTCACAAGTTCATACATTACCGAATACAAAGTCATACAACAATATAGTCTTACACAGCCTCATCGGGCTCAAATAGCAGCGGAATAAGAAAAAGCATGAAGGTAGTGGCGGCACAATCCACAGGTAAAGCTCAGAGCATAGCACGTCCTAGTAATCGTCGGTGGCATCATCGTCAAATACCTGCTCCTCCAAGCCTGGCCGATTGAATAACCAGGGACAAAGCTGTGAGTACATACAAAGTACTCGCGAACCACCTAAAGAAATGAACAAGATTTTGTACAAGAAAGGAATGGGATGGCTATATGGTGGAGTTTACCAAGGGAAATCCTAACTACTCATAATTAAGTAAGTTGGCAATATTTTAATCTTGAAAATTTTTAATCCCACAAATATATTTGATTTAATCATGTCCAACCCTTTTCATAATACCAACATCATCATCGTGAACCATAATCTCAGTACTAGAATTTCTCATCTATTCCCCACAAAGTGTGGCCTCACTAGCTGTCCATGACCGTGGACTCCGGCTACTCGAATATATTTACACTCTGCAGAGGTTGTACACTTTACCCACAACATTCGATACATCCGCCGGGAGTCCCCACGGTTCGTCATACCTCAGTATGCGGTTTTCGGATAATCGACCGTAGTCTTCCCCTTTCCTATCCTAGTACAGGTGATCTACCCGTGTGCAAGGTCATGCTCCTCGTGCAAGCCTTCACCGTAGTAGAGGTGCGGCAAAGTTCCGTACCGACACTGATATAGTCCAGCGTATTACACCCCCGACGCATCGGCAGGATTCCGGCTTCTGGGTACCATCGTGTATCTCACTCATGTAGTTATAAGATCCCCGTACTAAGATAAGCAAGCTTCCAACTAGCCCTGTCCCATAACAGAGTATTGTTGTTGTACTGTAATACTAGGTTTTGGCGGCACTTATAGAGAGTCCCTCTAGACTTTGAATATGTTCAACGATGTTTCCAACAACCACAACCTTGGCCACCACATCTTCTTAGATGTATGCCAATTTATTAGGGTGGAGCAAGATTAATCAAATTATTATGTTGTCATTAGTTCTTTAGCAAGGCTAGGGATCAAGATCATCGGTGTCTGATGAGGACATCCCTACTAATGTTACACCCATACCCTCACCAACTACACATACTGGACCAGTTACTAGAGCACGTGCACGTCAACTAAATTATCAGGTACTTTCGTTTCTTGCGAATCCTTCTATTGTTCATGAACATATGATGCTGCCTAAATTAGATACTTTTGTTTTGCTTATGAATGAAGGACCTAGCATGGACACGAAGGATGGTCATTGGAGCGGGATCAAGAATGGAGAAGAAGGTGCGCGCGGGGGAAAGTACAGTGGAGTTTCCAGTGGGGATTTTCGCACGTTGAAGCCACCATAAGGCATGCATGAAGGCTTGGACGGAATACACGAGATGCCACTTCATTATTTTCGTCCAAGAGCAATTATAGGTGCTGCGTCACCTTAATATTGGGCTGGGCCCATGTAATTTCGAAATACCACATTATAGGCTATTTTTAGAGTCCGTATGTGTGGGGAAACCGAGTTAGGGTTGTTTTTGGACCCCACCTCCAAGGGGTCACGAAAATCCCCTCTGTTCCCCCATATATACAGCCCTTAGGGCGTCGTTTAGACTTGGGTTTTAATTAGATATAAGTTAGCCATAGCCGCAACTTCGAGCTCTTCGTTTGTGTCATCCGACCAGGCCAAGACCTCATTGGAACCCCAACTTTCGTAATCATTCATCTTATATTCGCAATATCCAGATTGCAATTCTTAGTTCTTGCTTGTTCTTCGATTGCTTGCAGGAATTAGACCTTCGTGGTCAGGTTGATCGTGCATCCGCGGGATCAATAACCTCTCGGAGTTGGTTTAGCGATCGCTAAGGCGCAACGTCTTCGCACGTTCGTAGTCGGATCGTGAAAGTTGCCTCCACCATAATCGATCTCCACCATCTCATCGAAACATCGGGACACCTTCGCCTCTATCAGTGTCTAATTTATTTCTCCTAAATAGGTAGGCTTACAAGGTATGTGGTGTTTCACCTAATAAACTAATACAATCCCATCCCCAAAATGATATAACAGTAGCATGATATATAATATGGTACAAATAAAGTAAAAATGTAGGACAAGGGTTTGAGTTTTTGAAGATGGCTTGCCTTCCTCGGTGGCGTCTCCTGGTACGGCTTCTTCGGCTTGGAAGGAGTCTTCACCTGCAACGTCAAGCGTCTCGTCTACATGTTGCGGAAAATAGCACACAATTACCACCACATCAACCAAAGCAAACATTCAACCCACATAACAATCACTTAGCACTCCATCAAAACAACACATGAGTCATACCAACAAGTATAGGCATAGTATCACATGTGGGCAGAATTTTTTTAAGGGTGGTTTAACAAGTTCATAGGGCTAAGCAAGAATTAAGAAACACACTACAAAGGATTTTAAACAAGTCATTTCTATTTTTATTGCCTTAGATCATGTTTTTACAAATTTAATTAAATAATAATACCATAATTAGCTACTGTCCAGAGACAAGAATAAAAATATTTAAACATATTTAATTTGTTAATAGAGAATAAACTAAAATTACCGTAAACATGAAATATTAGCAATAATAATAATGTGACCCTTAAATTTATGTAAACAATGATTTCACCTATACAGAAAAATAATGCCTAACTTATGGATTACAACAAAATTTATTTCACAACTTAGTGATGTGCACACATTTTTCTAATAATATTTTAGTTCTGTGAAAAACTAATAAAGATAAGTTGCTCAGTCACGGCCCAAGTTAACATTTTGCTAAGTGTATAAATTTGCTACACTGGGTTGGGCCAGTGTAATTAATTTGTTTACACACTATTTTTTTATAGAATTAACTTGCTATTTAATGCATAACAATTATCTAATAACCATATTAAATAGCTACTAGTTAGACATATTATTATAGAAATTTACATCTAACTTATTTCATTATTAACGATTTAACAAATGTATACTAGACATTAATGTGTACAATTATAGATAAGGTATTATATTTATTATTATTAATAATATTTTATCTTAATTTTTATTATTCTTAAACTATACAATAATTAGGTACTAAACAAAAGTATTACTAATAATAAAATTGGAAATAAAATATTAACAGAAAGTTTAATAATATTGTCTAAGCAATAAGTAAAGAAAATAATATTAATAATAAAATTACCACTGTAGTTTTTTTAAGTATTAATAAATGTGACCATACCTAAAAATAGAGAATAAATCTAGGAGCACAACAAAATTTGTTTCATATTTTTCTGTGGTGTATTTATTTTTAGAAAATTATTTTCATGCTGGTGCTTTAATAAAACTAAAAAAAGATAGGGTCGGCCTATATCTACGCCTCGCCCAGGGGCGCTATTACTTCTATGGGTCGGCCTGTGTACCGAGTGCAGTTCTGTTCTTTTTCGAGGGTTTTTTTATAAACGAAGGGGTACGGGAGCCCCTGGGGCGTTGGATCCAAGCCGATCCAACGGCCCAGGGTCATCTTCCCCGACGAGCTCGTCCTAGGGCAACCGTGCCCAGGCAGTGGCGAAGAGGAGGGGTAGGGAGGCTCACCGGAGGGCCTCCCGGCGGCGATGGACGACGGCGAGGGGTGGCGTGGGTGCGGCTCAGGCAGGGGAATCCGTTTTCCCCAAAACGGAGGCGTGAGACGTGGGGCAGGTCCGGCGGCTCGACGAAGACCTTCGGGCAGTGGAGGGCTTGAGGCGGCTCCTCCGGCTCCTTGACGGCGGCTCCGGCGTCGAGCGAGGCAGAGGGGCGGGGCGCGCCGACCTTACCCTCCTCCTCTTATTCCTACGCGCGAGAAGAGCTCCCAGCGGGCGGTGCCGTGGCTCGAGCGGGGACAGCGTCGGTGAGCGTCGTGCTCGGTTGGCTTCTGTACGGCGCGGGCAAGTGCACCAAAGGCAGAGCCCGGGCGCCCGACTCGTTGGACTGCGGCTGCGGCTTCGATGGCTCCGGGAGCTCATTTCGCGTCTCGGCCAGCCATGGGCGGAGCTTGAGCTCGCCGTGGCTGCTCTCCTCGTCCAGCAGGGCTTGGCCTGCTTCTAGCTACTACAGAGGAGGGAGGAGTGGAGTGGTAAGTGGTGAGGTAAACAGGAGGGCTTGGGTTTCCTTTTATAGGGCAAGGTCGGAGCACCGTGGGCACGGTCCATGGTGGCTATGGCTGGATAAACCGGGGATGCTAGCAAAACAGTGGCGCAAAACCATGGGCGGGAACGCAGGGAAGGTTCGGGAGCTTCTTAGCAGAGAGGACGAGGTGCAGGGTGAGGCTCGGGAGTGGTTTTTCACCGGCGGTTTGTACTGTTCACCGTCTCGGTTTCCTGGGCTGGTCATGGGAGGTGGCGTGGCCAGGGGGAAGGGTTGGCGTGCAGCGGTATGCTTGCCTCGGGAGCGCGCGAAGGGTGCTGCAGGGCTTCACAGTAACGTGCTAAGGGGACATGGGCTGCAAGGCGTGCTGAGCTCGTCCAATCGGAGGCCATGGCGGGGGTTTGGCAGGAACGAGCGGGAGGGGGGGTTGCGTGCATGCACGAGGGAGGTGCAACTGGGGAAGGGTTAACCAGGGGGAGAGAGGGCATCCGAGGGAGAGAGATTTACAGGGAGAGAGGGAGAGAAACGGGGGAGAGAGAAGGAGACAGGAGAGGCTTTGGCCTCTCTCTCCAATCCTCTCCAGATCCTTGGTTTCCAAGGAAACGTGGAGAGAGAGAGGGCTAGGGGCTAGGTGGGTGGTTAGGGTGGTTTAGGTGTTGTTTATTTTCCTATTAAATTTTTATTTAAATGAGGTTTTAATTTATTTAAACATAGACAAAAAAAACTGCCGTCTAGGTGTTTGTGGAAATGCCTATAAGGACATGAACTTGAATTTCTGGGAATTTACATAATTAATTTTGGTTTGAACTTGCTTAGATGATCACAATATCATTAGTGATATTCTCCTTATTTAAAAGGGTTAAAAAATATTTCTTTGGTTATCTTTAATATGTATTCATTATTTTATGAATGAACTTGTGTGACTTATAGTATTTTAAAAGAATTATATTTTTCTAAAATCCTTTAGTTCCACATGCACACTTCATAATGCTAAACAAAGCAACAACAAAAGATAGGCAAAAAGAATCAACAGATGAACAATGTGAGTGGGTGCAAAAGTTATAAGTGGTATGAGGGTCTTAGCTATTAGATGATAGGGTTTAGGTTGATCTTGCTTGTGATCATGCTAAGATGATCAACAGTATGGAGTGGTAGTGACTAAAACTATTCACACACGTGTATCAACAACACATGATAGTAACACAAGTTTACCCTTTGCACGACAAGCAACACCATGATCATTTATATCTATGTGTTCTATTATGCGTCATAACATTTTATGTGATTTTTAATGATCATTGTTTTAATTCATTTTGATTGGGCACAAAATTACCTCCTTAGGGTTTTGGTAGATCTTAAGAGATTATTATACTAATTATATTCCTAAAAACAAATGAGGTTTATTCCTCATATATTTGTTTAATGAACGAGAGAAAAATATCTAATGGAATTAACACAACAATAAAGGTAAATTTCAAATGAAGGCTAAAGGTTACTATGATTTGTTTTATTACTATATTTGATCATGTTATTTTTTTTATGTGAACATCTTTAAATGATTTGCATACATGGGGGAGAGATGATCTTCACAACAATCAATTGTTTATCTATGTACCATAAAACGATCAACACTACATCCATGATTATCTACTTGGCATTAAATTCAAACAACATGATCACCTCATGTTCATCTTTCGACTACATGCAAGATCATGATCATCTCTAAACACACACACATTCAAACATTCATTCATCATCACACCATTGCAAGAAAAAAGTTTTTGTTGTCCCTCAATTTTTGGTCATCCACTAGCGACTTATATCACATGCTATAATTTTTGGGGCGTGACAGACCTTCCCTCCTTAAAAAGAATCTCGTCCCCGAGATTTCGAAGCTAAGGACTAAGGAGGCAAGGAAAGTCGTTCCGAAGATAATCCTCAGGCTCCTATGTAGCTCCTTCCTTGAAATGGCTGCACCACTGGTCTTGGAGGTAATTGGGTTTACGTCATCGGGTGGTACGTTTGGCTGTGGTAGGTAAGGTCGTTATGGAGATTTATAAACGGTGACCCCTATTGGGTTGGTTGAGCACTTCTCGACACTCTAGGGGCGGAGGAAGGTTGTGTACTTCGGACAACTCCGAGGGTCGCTCTAGTTGGTAGGCAAATTCTTCTTCGCGATCCTGAACCTTGTAAAGGACCATAGTTAAAGGGGTTCATACGCTACTCTTTCTCGAAAATCCTATTACCAGAGTCGTTGTTCAAAGGACTAACTAATGGCATGCTTTGTGGATTACTGGGTAGTTTAGGGTAGGTTGTTGTGTGTGGTGGTGAAGAGCTGTGGAGACCACTTTCTTCATAGGTCTTTACCCCGATTCATCCAAGTTGAAGGGTTAATTTAGTATCTTGGTCGGCTATCGCCTTCGGGCTCCTTGGTTTCTCTTTGAGGATTTTCCCTCTAATATGAATAGGTTAAGCTAAGGGTGGGAATAGGTTCACACTCGTCGAAGAGTCCACGAGTAAATGGTTAACTCGGTTGGGGTTTCACTTTCTATTGTGGCTTCTGTTTGGTGGTACTGATCCTTCGGTAGGGCTTCGACTACAGCTGGATCTATCATGACTATTGGTGGAGGAAGTTTTGTTGAGTTGTTGAGCCTGTCATGATAAAAAAAACCTTCATAACATCTTTTGTCGCTAAAACCTTAAGATTTATGATTCCCTCGTACTTCGCCCACAGGGGTAGGGAAGTTACAACTTCACATTCTTCGATGGAATCATTGTAGTCGTAGGAGTATGCCAACATGTTACTAGGGTCTTACCTAGATTGTATCGGTTATATTAGTATAGATTTACTATTGCATATAGCAAGGAGAAAAATAAGAGTAGTCGTCATGGGGGCCAATCCATGTCGCACTCAAATCATTACCTTGTACATGTTCTAGTGAATCTATTGCTCTAACATTGGGTCTTCTTTTAGAGCATTGGCAGACTCTTCTATATCACGAACTTTGTTCAGAGAATCCTCTTGTTCTATAATCCATGTCTGACATGAATTGCTAACTCAGTTTATTGTCCAATTTACTTTCACCTCGCACTACATGGTGAATATTTACATGTAGCCTTCTCCTAAGAGGGTTTTGCTCAGGTTCCACACGTGCTACTTCCCAAATTTACCTGAAGGGTTTACAAAGGGTCTCCTAGGTGGGGTATTGGTCAACATATTTTTACTAAGAATCGGGAAGGTTGTGGCATACAAACATGAGGATGTGGTCGCAAGGTGGTACCGAAAGACACGCAAGCGACACATACCTCCAATCGGTTCATAATGAAACAATGAGTTCTTCCAGTATCAAGGTAGGCCTAATACTCAAGGAAGATGGGTTTAATCAAGTTATAACAACTTAGTTTATCTATACGTCCAAAGGTGGTTTGCATGTGGGGTCTTGATCTTTCCTTGTCATAGTCAAAGTGGTGAAACGCCATTGCCACGAGAACCTCTTGGGACTAAGGTGGTATTGGTTTGGTATTTTAGGCTTCTATTTTTCCTTCATGAAGAGGCACATAAGCTGAGCCATGATTAGGTAGGCGGTGATGATGGTGCGATACTGGTCCCAGACGGTTTCTACGTGATGAGGACATCTCTACTAATGTTACACCCACATCTTCACCAACTACACATACTGGACCAGTTACTAGAGCACGTGCACGTCAACTAAATTATCAGGTACTTTCGTTTCTTGCGAATCCTTCTAATGTTCATGAACATATGATGCTGCCTAAATTAGATACTTTTGTTTTTCTTATGAATGAAGGACCTACCATGGACAAGAAGGACGGTCATTGGAGCGGGATCAAGCATGGAGAAGAAGGTGCGCGCGCGGGAAAGAACAATGGAGCTTCCAGTGGGGATTTTCGCACTTTGAAGCCACCATAAGGCATGCATGAAGGCTTGGACGAAATACACGAGATGCCACTTCATTATTTTCGTCCAAGAGCAATTATATGTGCTGCGTCACCTTAATATTGGGCTGGGCCCATGTAATTTCGAAATACCACATTATAGGCTGTTTTTAGAGTCCGTATGTGTGGGGAAACCGAGTTAGGGTTGTTTTCGGACCCCACCTACAAGGGGTCACGAAAATCCCCTCTGTTCCCCCATATATACAGCCCTTAGGGCGTCGTTTAGACTTGGGTTTTAATTAGATTTAAGTTAGCCATAGCCGCAACTTCGAGTTCTTCGTTTGTGTCGTCCGACCAGGCCAAGACCGCATTGGAACCCCAACTTCTGTTAATCTTTCATCTTATATTCGCAATATCCAGATTGCAATTCTTAGTTCTTGCTTGTTCTTCGATTGCTTGCAGGAATTGACCTTCGTGGTCAGGTTGATCGTGCATCCGCGGGATCAATAACCTCTCGGATTTGGTTTAGCGATCGCTAAGGCGCAACGTCTTCGCACGTTTGTAGTCGGGTCGTGAAAGTCTACTCCACCAAAATCGATCTCCATCATCTCATCGAAACATCGGGACACCTTCGCCTCTATCAAGTGGTATCAGATTTCCAGGTTGCTCGGTGAGATTTACCAGTTTTCATAGTCTAGATTGGTTCTGTTCTTCATACCTACAGTCCACGAAAATGCCAAAAAAAAATTAGGGTTAGATCATCACGTCCCAAGACAGTCCTAGCCTTTGTCCAGTTTTCTTTTTAGTACTTGCTTTGTTGAATTTACGGTTGCATCGTTGTGTCAAGTTGCTGATCTTAGCGTCTAGTTTCCTTAGAGTTTCGAGTTCTGATCACAGTTTGTCACACCGCCGCCGCACAGTAGTACGCCGCCACGTTTCCGCCAATCCGAGTCCAGATACACCACCACGTTCCGCCAAGTCGAGTCCATATACAGCACCACGACCTACCAATCCGAGTTGAGTTCCATCACCCGTTCGGTTTGTGATCTCTCCTTGGCCAGATTAGTTTGAGTTGATTAGAGTCGGATTTCACCAATCTTTGTCGTACGTAGAAGAGGGTGATTTCCAAAAAAAAAAAAAAAATCAGAGTCTGGCACGCTTTCCAGAGCAGTTTTTAGGCCAAAAATTTCGGGGGTAAATTTTTTTTTTCGCCCATACGTTCCTTAGGTCCAGAAACTCATTTTGAGACGTTCGCCACCATAGTGATTATTTCGCACTTTTTCAGCCACCGCAGTCCCACATCGCAAAAAAAAAAGCGCAAAAAAAACAAAAACAAAATTCAGAGTGTGCTTCTCAGTTGATTACGTGCCGCGCCGTGCTTTCATTGGTGTTTTAGGCTCGCGTCTCTAGTACGGTCTAGCCTAGGATCAGCACAGTACCGACGTTGAGTGTTTATTCAACTTTGCATCTCTGTTTTGATTACTGTTGAGCTTTTTGCTACCATATTTGTCAAGCCTACCTACAGCTCCACATATATTCTACTTCGTGCGGTTGACACCTCCTGGCCATCGCTCTACCACATCTCTGAGAGTTTTGACCCGTTGGTTGTACATCACCACCTGCTGCTAGGTAAGAATCGGTAAGAACGAAAGAAAAGCTTGACCGATTTGTGCTTTCCACCACCCCACATCCCATTAGTAGAAGTAGGATCATATTTCTGTGTGTTTTCTATTTCTGCTAACCATGCCAGGATCCCATGATGAAGTGGCGCGGGATGCACCCGATTGGGAGAATATGACAAACAAAGCGTTACATGATAAATTTGCACAAATGATGTCTGAACAGGTGAATGACATCGAGAACAGATTTACAGAGGCGATTGATGGTGTGGAGAAGATGATCGACACCAAGCTCGACGCCAAGTTTACTGAGTTGCTTGCACGCCTACCTGCACAGCCTGCGGCCGCTCCAGCACAGCCACCGCCACCACGACGTGCTCGACGTATTCTGTTTCCGGGCAGACAAGCTGCTGGTGCTCCTGCGGCTGCTGCAGTTGCTACTACTTCTGCTGCTTCTGACGTCGGCCAGGACGACAACTACGAGGGTGATTACGAGTCAATTGAATTTCATTAGAAACAGCAGAAGAAGATTTGCTATTAGTCTTATGTTGTTGCTCAAATTCTTTAGCTGCTATCTCATTCTCACTCTTATTTTTCTCCTGTTTAGCTTTACTAGCTCTAGCAAGATCATCTTTCACAATTTGTTCAGGAGACATAGGAAGTAAAGCAATAGTTTTATCCTGATGAACCAGAGTAAACTGATTTGTCCTACCATGGTGTACAACATTCCTATCAAATTGCCATGGTCTACCAAGTAAAAGAGAGCATGCTTGCATGGGTACCACATCACAATCAACATAATCAGCATATGTAGCAATGCTAAAGTGCACACGAACAGAACACGTTACCTTAATCTTACCACTATTGTTAAACCACTGAATATAGTACGGATGGGGGTGTGGTCTTGTGGTGAGAGATAGCTTCTCCACCAACTCCATGCTCGCCAAGTTGTTGCAACTCCCTCCGTCAATGATGATGCGAACCGAACGTTCTTTCACCACTCCCTTTGTGTGGAACAAATTATGCCTCTGGTTTTGCTCGGCCTTCGATACCTGCACACTTAACACACGTTGAGCAACCAAACTAGCATATTGATCTGCATCATCAGGAGCCATATACTCTATATCATGAGCATCATCATGGGCACCCTGTTCCTCGTGAGCAATGAGAACTAAAGTCTCCTCATCATAGTCGCTCGCTGACTCATACCCACCATCCGCCGTAATAATCATCACACGCTTGGAGGGACAGTCTTTTGCGAAGTGACATCCACCTTGGCACCTGCGACATTTAATATCACGATCTCGTGTTTGCCCTGTGGAAGCCATGGATGAAGAAGAACTCGCTGCTGGACCACTCTGTGCACCCTTGAATGGTGGCGCTGGCTGTTTTGGTGGCTCCCTGTAAGAATGAGCGGTTGAAGTAGATGGTGGTGCAGCAGGACGTGTGGATGTAGAAGGTCCACGCGATGTCCATGATGTATTTCGTCCTGCAGAAAAGTTAGGTCTCGTAGCGGCCTGTCGATCCTGCAGTTCACGTTCAGCTTTACAAGCAAGATGAAACAAACGAGTAATAGTAGCATAGTCCTTGTATTCTAGAATAGTTTTTATCTCCCTGTTTAAGCCACCTATAAAACGTGCAAACATAGCTTCATTATCCTCGACTAGGCCACATCTAATCAATCCAATTTGTAATTCTTGATAATATTCCTCTACAGAATTTTTTCCTTGTCTTAAACGCTGTCATTTTTGTAGCAATTCACGTTGATAATAAGGAGGAACCCAGCGAGTACGCATCGCATCTTTTAAAGCAGCCCAAGTAGCTGGAATATTATTAGCATGCAATCTACAATGTTCAGACCACCAAATAGATGCAAAACCCGTGAATTCACAAACAGCAGCAGTAACACGTCTATTCTCAGGATATTGTAAACATGTAAAGCGTTCTTCAGTTTCTAACTCCCAAGTAAGATAAGCATCAGGAATATATCTACCCTCAAACGGCTTAAGATTCAATTTAAGTTTAGGCACATGTTCATCATCGCGTACCTGAGGGGGTGGTTGGTGTCGACCGTGGCGAATGTTGGGACGTGGACGCCCAGCTGGCTGCTCATAGGCCGCTTCCTGTTCCACCTCCTCCTCGTAATCACCCTCGTAGTTGTCGTCCTGGCCGACGTCAGAAGCAGCAGCAGTAGCAGCAACTGCAGCAGCCGCAGGAGCACCAGCAGCTTGTCTGCCCGGAAACAGAATACGTCGTGCACGTCGTGGTGGCGGTGGCTGTGCTGGAGCGGCCGCAGGCTGTGCAGGTAGGCGTGCGACCAACTCACTAAACTTGGCGTCGAGCTTGGTGTCGATCATCTTCTCCACACCATCAATCGCCTCTGTAAATCTGTTCTCGATGTCATTCACCTATTCATACATCATTTGTGCAAATTTATCATGTAACGCTTTGTTTGTCTTATTCTCCCAATCGGGTGCATCCCGCGCCATTTCATCATGGGATCCTGGCATGGTTAGCAGAAATAGAAAACACACAGAAATATGATCCTACTTCTACTAATGGGATGTGGGGTGGTGGAAAGCACAAATCCGTCAAGCTTTTCTTTCGCTCTTACCGATTCTTACCTAGCAGCAGGTGGTGATGTACAACCAACGGGTCAAAACTCTCAGAGATATGGTAGAGCGATGGCCAGGAGGTGTCAAAACGCACGATGTAGTATATATGTGGAGCGGTAGGAAGGCTGACAAGTATGGTAGCAAAAGCTCAACAGTAATCAAAACAGAGATGCAAAGCTGAATAAACACTCAACGTCGGTACTGTGCTGATCCTAGGCTAGACCGTACTAGAGACGCGAGCCTAAAACACCAACGAAAGCACGGCGCGGCACGTAATCAACTGAGAAGCACACTCTAAATTTTTTTTTCTCTTTTTTTTTTTTGCTTTTTTTTTTGCGATGCGGGACTGCGGTGGCTGAAAAAGTGCGAAAAAATCACTATGGTGGCGAACGTCTCAAAATGAGTTTCTGGACCTAAGGAACGTATGGGCACGAAATTTTTTTACCCCCGAAATTTTTGGCCTAAAAACTGCTCTGGAAAGCGTGCCAGACATTTTTTTTTTTGGAAATCACCTCCTTCTACGTACGACAAAAGATTGGTGAAATCCGACTCTAATCAACTCAAAACTAATCTGGCTACGGAGAGATCACAACCCGAACAGGTGATGGAACTCAACTCGGATTGGTAGGTCGTGGTGCTGTATATGGACTCGACTTGGCGGAACGTGGTGGTGTATCTGGACTCGGATTGGCGGAAACGTGGCGGTGTACTACTGTGCGGCGGCGGTGTGACAAACTGTGATCAGAACTCGAAACTCTAAGGGAACTAGACGCTAAGATCAGCAACTCGACACAACGATGCAACCGCAAATTCAACAAAGCAAACTACTGTAAAGAAAACTGGACAAAGGCTCGGACTGTTTTGGGACGTGATGATCTAACCCTAATTTTTTTTGGCTTTTTCGTGGACTGTAGGTAGGAAGAACAGAAGTAATCTAGAGTACGAAAACTGGTAAATCTCACCGAGCAACCTGGAAATCTGATACCACTTGATAGAGGCGAAGGTGTCCCGATGTTTCGATGAGATGGTGTAGATCGATTATGGTGGAGACGACTTTCACGATCCGACTACGAACGTGCAAAGACGTTGCACCTTAGCGATCGCTAAACCAACTCCGAGAGGTTATTGATCCCGCGGATGCACGATCAACCTGACCACGAAGGTCTAATTCCTGCAAGCAATCGAAGAACAAGCAAGAACTAAGAATTGCAATCTGGATATTGCGAATATAAGATGAATGATTACGAAAGTTGGGGTTCCAATGAGGTCTTGGCCTGGTCGGATGACACAAACGAAGAGCTCGAAGTTGCGGCTATGGCTAACTTAAATCTAATTAAAACCCAAGTCTAAACGACGCCCTAAGGGCTGTATATATGGGGGAACAGAGGGGAATTTCGTGGCCCCTTGGAGGAGGGGTCCGAAAACAACCCTAACTCGGTTTCCCCACACATACGGACTCTGAAAAATAGCCTATTAAGTGTATTTCGAAATTACATGGGCCTGGCCCAATAATAAGGTGACGCAGCACCTATAATAACCCTTGGACGAAAATATTAATGTGGCGTCTTGTGTCTCTCGTCCAGGTCTTCATGCACGCCTTATGGTGGCCTCAAAGTGCGAAAATCACCACTGGATGCTCCATTGTCCTTTCCCGCGCGCACACCTCCTTCTCCATGCTTGATCCCGCTCCAATGACCATCCTTCTTATCCATGCTAGGTCCTTCATTAATAAGACAAACAAAAGTATCTAATTTAGGCAGCATCATATGTTCCTGAACATTAGAAGGATTCGCAAGAAACGAAAGTACCTGATAATTTAGTTGACGTGCGCGTGCTCTAGTAACTGGTCCAGTATGTGTAGTTGGTGAAGATGTGGGTGTAACATTAGTAGAGATGTCCTCATCACTGAATCACAGCTTGAAAAAGAGGCACAACTGAAGGCCAAATACACATCATCTAGCAGATTTTCTCCAAGGACACCGTCTGCCGCGCCTATGGAGAACTATGGTGCCAATACTCGGGCTTCTTCTTCACTTTCCAAACCAGCCTCCAATGGTTCTATGGCTAAGAAGCCAGCTGCTCCTGCCACTAGTGCAGGCTCCAACATGTCTACAACTCGCAATCGCGAGATGACTTGTCACTCTTGCGGTAATCCGTGTCACTTTAAGAGAGATTGCCCGAATCGAAAGGTCATGTTCATTAATGAAGACACCGGCGAGTATGAAACCGGTGATGATGAAGACCCCGACGCATTTAATGACGAGGGATACAATAGTGAAGACGGCATGGATGCTTTTCCATCACATGCTCCTACTATTACTGTGTCACAGCGTGCTCTTACTGTTCAGCCCAAATCTGAGTCTGAGCGCTGCAATTTTTTCCAAACCAAAGCATTAGTTGGCCCCAACAAATCTTGCAAAGTGATCATTGATGGAGGTAGCTGCCGCAACCTCGCAAGCAGGGAGTTTTGTGCCAAGCTAAATCTGAAATACTTACCTCACCCAAATCCTTATTATGTCCAATGGTTGAGTGAGAGTGGTGAGATGAAGGTGAATCACATGGTGCGCGTAAATTTTGAGATAGGCCCATACAAGGATTCCATCGATTTTCATGTGGTGCCTATGACAGTTTGCCATCTCTTATTGGGTCGGCCGTGGTTATATGATCGCCATGTGCAACACAATGGCCGAGCCAATACATATCATTTGGAGTTCAAGGGAAAGAAAGTTAATCTCCATCCTATGTCCCCACAGCAAATTGTGAATGAGTCTCGTCAGAAGGTAGAGGTGAATGTAGAACCAACACGAGAGAACAATGTAATAGCTGTGAGTGATAATATAACGAAAAGTGCGAGAGAGACTAGTTTGCTTACATTAGCCACCAAAGAAGACATGAGAGAATTTAGTGAGGATCTTGCAGCTATGCCACTTGTGCTTATGTACAAAGGCGAGGTATTGCTTTCTAATGATAATCATCCTCTTTCTTTTAGTGTGTCTACTGTTTTGTAGGATTATGATGATGTGTTTCCGGCGGAGGTTCCAGCAGGATTACCACCCTTGCGTGGTATTGAGCACCAAATTGATCTTATTCCGGGTGCTACTCTTCCCAACTGGGCACCATACAGGACCAATCCCCAAGAGACGAAGGAAATTCAACAACAAGTACAAGCACTTCTGGATAAAGGGTACATTCGTGTCAGCCTTAGCCCTTGTGCTTTGCCTGTTATTTTGGTTCCTAAGAAAGATGGTACATGGCGTATGTGCGTAGATTTTAGAGCTATTAATAACATCACTATTAGATATCGTCATCATATTCCACGCTTAGAGGATATGCTTGATGAATTGTGTGGTGCTGCTATTTTCTCTCAAATTGATTTGCGTAGTGGATACCATCAAATTAGGATGAAAGAAGGGGATGAATGGAAAACTGCTTTCAAAACAAAATTTGGGTTATACGAGTGGTTAGTTATGCCTTTTGGTCTTACTAATGCTCCTAGTACTTTCATGCGTTTAATGAATCATATTTTGAGAGAGTTTATTGGTCATTTTGTGGTTGTGTATTTTGATGATATACTTATTACAGCCGCAATGAATTTGAACATGCTGATCATATTAGACAAGTTTTGCAAGTGTTGCGTGATGCTAAATTATATGCTAATCTTGAGAAGTGCACATTTGCAAAAGATAAGGTCATATTTCTGGGATATGTTGTATCTAAGCATGGGGTAGAAGTAGATTCTTCTAAAATTGAAGCAATTCAAAATTGGCCTACTCCCATGAATGTTAGTCAAGTACGCAGTTTTCACGGCTTAGCTGGTTTTTATCGCCGTTTTGTGAAAGACTTTAGTACTATTGCTGCACCGTTGAATGAATTGACTAAGAAAGGTGTGCCTTTTTTTGGGGCGTTGCCCAAGACCTTGCATTTGATGAGTTGAAACGTTTGCTTACTTCTGCACCATTACTTGCATTACCAGATTTTACTAAGCAATTTGAAGTTGAATGTGATGCTAGTGGTATAGGCATTCGTGGTGTCTTGATGCAAGAAGGTAGACCTATAGCTTATTTCAGTGAGAAGCTTTCTGGTGCTAGATTAAGTTATCCCGTTTATGATAAAGAATTGTATGCACTTTTTAGAGTTCTTGAAGTTTGGAAACATTATTTGTGGCCAAAAGAATTTATCTTACATTCTGATCATGAAGCTTTGAAATATCTGAAAGCTCAATCTAATTTGCATAGACGCCTAGCTAAGTGGGTTGAGTTCATTGAGTTTTTTTCCTACATCATCAAATATAAGAAAGGGAAAGATAATGTTGTTGTTGATGCTCTCTCTAGGAAGAACATGTTATTGACACATCTTGATGTTAAAATTCCTGGATTAGAGCGTTTGTGTGATTTATATGCAACTGATCATGATTTTGCTGAACCATATCGTTTGTGTTTGCTTCGAAATGCATGTGACAAGTTCCACATCCATGATGTATTTTTGTTTCGAGCTAACAAACTTTGTGTTCCAGAATCGTCTGTGCGTTTGCTCTTGTTGCTGGAATCACATGCAGGAGGATTGATGGGTCACTTTGGGCGTGAGAAGACACTACTCATGCTTGATGATAATTTTTATTGGCCCAGGATGAGGCATGATGTGGACAGGTTTGTTCGACGCTGCATTGTATGCAACACATCCAAGTCCAAGCTGAAGCCTCACGGTTTGTATACTCCACTATCAGCTCCTACCACACCTTGGGAAGATATTAGTATGGACTTTGTGTTAGGATTTCCACGCACTAAATATTGTCATGATAGTATATTTGTGGTAGTGGATAGATTTTCTAAGATGGCACATTTTATTGCATGACGTAAGAGCGACGATGCGTCGCATGTTGCTAACCTATTTTTCAGGGAGATTGTCCTCTTGCATGGAGTGCCCAAGACAATTGTTTCTGACAGGGATGTGAAGTTTGTGAGCTACTTCTGGAAGACACTTTGGGGAAAGTTGGGGACAAAGTTGATGTTCAGCACTACATGTCATCCCCAAACTGATGGTCAAACGGAGGTGGTGAATAGAACATTATCACAATTGCTGCGAGCTATGATCAAGAAGAATCTGCGCGAATGGGAGGAGTGTTTGCCACATGTGGAGTTTTCTTATAACAGGGCAGTACACACTACTACTCAGCTTTGTCCTTTTGAAGTGGTATATGGTTTCAAGCCTATTACACCTCTTGATTTGCTGCCTCTTCCATTGCAGGAACGAGTTAATATGGAGGCATCCAAACGAGCAGATTATGTGAAGAAGATCCATGAGAAGACCCGAGAGGCTATTGAGAAGCAAGGAAAGAATGTTGCTGCTGCAAGGAACCAGTCAGGGAAGCAAGTTCTATTTCAGCCTGGAGATATGGTTTGGGTGCATTTGCGCAAGAATAGATTTCCCGGGATGAGGGATTCCATGTTGAAGCCACGTGGTGCTGGTCCTTACAAGGTGTTAGCCAAGATCAATGACAATGCCTACTTGAATGATATTCCCATTGCCGAGTTTGGTAGCGCTAGCAACAGTTTCAACGTTGTTGATTTATCACCATACCTGGGAGATGACCTTGGAGCATCGAGGTCGACGCCTTTTGAAGAGGGGGAGATGATGAGGACATCCCTACTACCAACACATCTCCAGTTCGTCATGAAGAACAAGTTGATTCAACAAAGAAGAAGGATGATGAAATCAAAATTGGACCTATTACAAGAGCTCGTGAAAAGTTGATAGAACAACAGGTGAACTCGCTCTTAATAGATTATGATATGTCATGTACTGAGAACTTTATACTGCCTAAATCTTTGTATGTTTTCATTATCAGGTATCATGATGAAGACGAGGATCCAGAAGGAAGAGAAGATAAAAGAAGCTCCAACTTTCAAACGGCCAACGCATTTCGGACGTCCGACATCGGAGGCCAGGAGCTACGACGCCTCGACGACTTCAAGTTACAGAAGGGTTCCTATTTTCGGCGGACATCCGACGGGATTCGGACGTCCGACACGACGGACATCCGACATGGAACGGACGTCCGACATGAAGATCTTTGCGACGGCCCCCGAGTACAGTACTGGTGTCAAAACAGCCAGAAGTCCGACACGATTCGGACGTCCGAAACTGCCTGCGCACAGATCTGAAGGTTGCGGCCTTGTATCCGAGTTTGACACCCCCTAGCTTATAAATACCGGACCCCCTGCGAGTTTTAGGGTTATACCACGTTTAGATAAACCCTAGTTCTTGAGAATAGCTACAAGCTTTCATCTTGAATCATAAACTTCAATTCGTATCGATCTGAAGTTCTGCTGCTACAAGTTTTGTGTGATCTGTTGTTCCACTGGGAATTAGTAGATTGCAAATTATCGTCTCGTGGTCGACAGCTACGTTGTGCAAGTGTGTGAAGTTTTGAATATCCAAAGGGTAGAGAGCTATCGCATTGGCAACAGGGATCTAGCGAGGAGAGTTCATCGGCTACATACAAGTTATCTATCATCGCCCTCATATTCACCGTACACTTACTGAGAAGATCGGGCCACCCCATATCAGTTACGTTTTGAATATGCAATAATGGATGGTTTTGGTGTGCCACACTTTTTGTTTCACAAAACACATAATTGTCACTCACACTAATTAATGCATGGTAAGTTCATGATCACTTATACACTTAATTAAGAGTCAATGAAAGGAAAATGTTGTGAATACTTTACCAAAAACTTAGGGGTTGTTTGGATTGTGACTAACTTTGCCACAACTAATAACCTTAGGAAAAATGTTGTGAATAAAATTAACGGCCACCACAAAGTCTGGCAAGTGTGGCAAAAATATGAATCTATCTATGACATGTGCACCATAGCATTAGTAAACTGTGTCAATCCACAAGTGTGGCAGTGATCCAAACACACACCTAAGATATTGTAGCATGATTAAGCTTAATTAGGTGTGGCAACCATAGCCTAAGAACCAAACAACCCCTTAGTTACATGTGTCATACATGTCAAATCTTGAATTTACCAAGAGGAATTCACCATGGAGCACATCCTTGAAAAAGGTGACTATATTTGCCACAAATCTTATGGACCTAAAAATGGTACATAATTTTCCATCTTAACAACTAGTAAAGAGATAATCATCATTGCATTGTCATTTGGCGAAAAGCATGAAACCTTCATACGTGATGTTCCATTTTTGTGAAGATTTTTTAACCTTGAGGATGGTTCGTATGTGTGTGCCTAAACACAATCTTGATTCTATTCAAACAGCCATTGCCAGAATGACCGTGTGGACATAACATATGTATCGCATGCATTTTACTCGAGGAGATCGTTTGCTATGCAACCAGGAACATAAACAAGCAATAGGTCAGAACCGTCTTTGACATTACATAGATCCTAAAAAGTTTCTTTACGGTACCGGGTTTGGGTTTACACTATCGGGTTTTGGGTTTAGGGTTGTGATCCATCCTCAATCACTGACGATTTGCTACAAGTATTTGTGTGTCATGATACTACTATCAGACGCGGTTTCTAAATTTCAAATGTGTGCATGGTCTACATTTTCCAAACGGTTTTATTACGGTACACGTGGGCCAATATAGATAGATCACAAACGTTTGTATTTGGCAACACGTGTGTGCTATTAGGATAGATCACACACATTTCATGTTTCCATATTGTGTGGGATGATATGCATAATCACAGACAGTTTTTATAATCAAAATGTGTGGTCTGTTGTTGATACTGGCTGACAGTTTTTATACGCAGAACATGTATGATGCATGATCTAATCCACACAGTTTTCGGAGGGGCAACGTTTGTGTTGTTGAGCTCTATCACAAACATTTTGTCCCAAGAAACCGTGTGCACCTTAATCTATAGGACATCACTAATTTCAGCTTAATTTATTCCCTCCAATTACAATTATCCTGTATTTGAAATTATAAATTGAATTTAGTAATAGGTGAAAC
This sequence comes from Bromus sterilis, assembly GCA_950022295.1. Taxonomy (NCBI): domain Eukaryota; kingdom Viridiplantae; phylum Streptophyta; class Magnoliopsida; order Poales; family Poaceae; genus Bromus; species Bromus sterilis. The sequence continues at coordinate 171,971,913 of OX465600.1, read as the reverse complement.
ACATAATTATATAAATCCAATTTAAAAAGTTTGAACAAACAAAGAATAAATCAAAACACAACAACTAATGGTCTACCCTCAAAAAACTATTGTTGAAGAATTACAGAAATAGCGTAATCACAACAATGAACCAGATGAGTATTAAAGGAAGTATAGAGAGAGCCGGAAGTCATTTTCGTTGTTAGAGAAGTTGTAGAAGCGGAATGGCCATATTGTGCCCTCCTTCATGCCGAAGGCACCACAACTTTAGTCCAAAATCTTGGGATGAATGCCCGTCCATCCTTCACACACTTCAGGAAGATGTGTAGACCGTTGATACGTCCCAAACGTATCTATAATTTCTTCTTGCTCCATGCATGTGTTTGGGTGATAGTGATATGCTTTTGGTACACTTTCATACACTTTGAATCATATTTGGACTAACCTATTAACTTAGTGCAACCCTCTCCCAGATTCCGTTTTCTGCTGTCTTTTTATTTCAGGTTTTCCCATCACATAAAATGCCAGACAAATTCCAGGAAAAATATATAAAAAATCAGCGCAACAAAAGATTCCAGAGTCCTGAAGGGGGGGGGGCAGAGGGGCCCCACCTGGGATCCAGGCGGCCAGGTGGTGCGGCCTAGGGTGGGGTCGCACCGGGAGGCCGTCTGGACCCCTTGTGCCCCCCTTTGCCTATATTTACCTCGTCCTCCGAAACCCCCAAAGATAGAACCCTTTTTCGTGATCTCGCCTCTATTCGGCCGCCGTCGCGCTTCCAAGATCGGGAGCACCAGAAGACCTCTTCCTGGCACCCTGTCTGATAGAGGCGAAGGTGTCCCGATGTTTCGATGAGATGGTGGAGATCGATTATGGTGGAGGCAACTTTCACGATCCGACTACGAACGTGCGAAGACGTTGCGCCTTAGCGATCGCTAAACCAACTCCGAGAGGTTATTGATCCCGCGGATGCACGATCAACCTGACCACAAAGGTCTAATTCCTGCAAGCAATCGAAGAACAAGCAAGAACTAAGAATTGCAATCTGGATATTGCGAATATAAGATGAATGATTACGAAAGTTGGGGTTCCAATGAGGTCTTGGCCTGGTCGGATGACACAAACGAAGAGCTCGAAGTTGCGGCTATGGCTAACTTATATCTAATTAAAACCCAAGTCTAAACGACGCCCTAAGGGCTGTATATATGGGGGAACAGAGGGGATTTTCGTGACCCCTTGGAGGTGGGGTCCGAAAACAACCCTAACTCGGTTTCCCCACACATACGGACTCTAAAAACAGCCTATAATGTGGTATTTCGAAATTACATGGGCCCAGCCCAATATTAAGGTGACGCAGCACCTATAATTGCTCTTGGACGAAAATAATGAAGTGGCATCTCGTGTATTCCGTCCAAGCCTTCATGCATGCCTTATGGTGGCTTCAACGTGCGAAAATCCCCACTGGAAACTCCACTGTACTTTCCCCCGCGCGCACCTTCTTCTCCATTCTTGATCCCGCTCCAATGACCATCCTTCGTGTCCATGCTAGGTCCTTCATTCATAAGCAAAACAAAAGTATCTAATTTAGGCAGCATCATATGTTCATGAACAATAGAAGGATTCGCAAGAAACGAAAGTACCTGATAATTTAGTTGACGTGCACGTGCTCTAGTAACTGGTCCAGTATGTGTAGTTGGTGAGGGTATGGGTGTAACATTAGTAGGGATGTCCTCATCACTGTCGGAGGGAGGATTGACCTCCGGGGGCTTCTCCAACATCGTGGACGCTTCCCGGATGATCCGTGAGTAGTCCACCTTGGACCATGGGTCCATGATCAGTAGCTATGTGATGTTCTCTCCCCCTCTTTCTTCTTCATGGATTAGACCTTGTGAGCTGCCCTACATGATCAAGGAACATATGTAATTCTTTATGTTGTTTCTATGTTGAGTTTGCTAGGATCTGATGGATAATGAGACTAGGTTCAGATTGTGATAAGTAATATATATGGTTCTTCTCTTTTATATTTGTGTTCCTGAGTAATTCTTTCTTGTTCTCCGTTGGTGTTTATTGCTTTGGCCAAGTAGTAGGTAGTGACTCCAAGAGGGAGTGTTATGCTTGATTGTGGGTTCATGCCCCCTAATGACTAGCTTTAGTGATAGAAACGTGAGTCTAGGGGATGTGTTGTTTCCACAAGGGGGAAAAATGGTGCTTGTAACCGCGGTTGCAGGGATTGTTTACTTTACGCAAAGTTCTTTTAATGCAGTTGTCTGTTACTTTGGGTTTACACTTTGGTTGGGACTCTCAACTTAATACCAGCGAGATGTTCTGGATAGATATCTCAAGGTGGATGATTAGTAGTAGATGTAGACGGATTTCGGTCTACTTATCTTCGCGTACCGCCCATGCTTTTGATCCTCTTCCTTTCTTTTGTAGCATAGTTAGCATTGGTTTGCGCCCATAATCCTGTCAATTGCCCAGCTGTAAAATTTTTACCTTGCATAGCCTTTCTATCATCTTTTGGGAGAGAGACATCACTAGTGAACATCATGGGACCCCGGTCCATATTTCCACCACTGTTTACACCCTCAATTTACTTCTTGCTTTTACTTTCAGTTGTAGCTATCACTATAATTATCTCTTGTGTTTGATCCTTTGTAAACAACAAGACTGGAGAGATTGACAACCTCTCTGAACTTCATTGGGATCAAAATTATTTGTATCTGTGTGCAGGTCCAGGTAAAGTAAGCAACCCTGAGGTTGTGAACGGCGCCATTGTTCACTTTACCACCTACTTCTCGTTCTCAGAGTCCTACTAGTTCGATCTCAACCTTCGTATCTTTACCAAGGGAAATTTACTGCTATCCTACATCTCACCTTCCACTTGGGGTAACCAACGAAGGGCGAGAAGCCGTCATCATCTCTCGCTCATCAAGCAAATTTGTGGCGCCATTGCCGGGGACTCTACTCTAGAAGATACGGGAGTTGCACGCTATCTTTTATCTTTGCTTTTTAGTCCTATCAGTTTACCTTTCATTTTTTTATCTTTGTGTCCTTTACGAAAAACCAAAAAAATAGTATGTCTAGTTCCTTGCTTGCCACCAATGCCTAACTTCTTTGAAACCAGATCCTATTGGCATGGAGTTTCACTAAGGATCAACAAGAATATTACAAGAACACCGCTTGTCTCAAAAGGGGATACACTTATGGAAACAAAGTACATGAGTTGTATGAGTATGCTAGAAATTTGTGCTCAATATATAATATATCTTTCTGCAGGGATGAATCTTGTTGCTTTATGAGGCATAAACACCTTGCCTTCCAATGTGAGTACAATTATGATGAAACCTTAGCTTCTTTATGCTAAGGGTAATTATGATTTTTATGATGTAGAGCAAATAGAATAATTTGTTGCTTATAAGGGTGCCTATGAAATTACTTCTCTTCTTAAAAATATTGATGATGCACCTTACAATTCTGAGAGTCTTGCTATACTTAACTATTGCCTTGAAAATTAAGATGCAAATTATTATATTACTAATCATCTTGAGAGAATTTCTCCCCCAAAAGAAGAGACTAATGTTTTGCAGGACTCTATGGAAGAAGAAATTGCTGAAACTGAAAGCTCCTTGGAAGAAAAATAGGAGGAGAGTGACAAAAAAGGAGGAAGAATGGAGCCATCCATGTCAACCTTCTAATGAGAGTAACTCTTTTAATCTTACCTTATATGAGTGTTATGATCCTATGGATTCTTTTGAGATATCCCTTTTTGATGAAGTTGATGCCTTCTATACTTGTGGCCATGATGCCATTATGAATGATGCTTATGGAGATGAACTTGCTATAGTTCCTCATGTTAAGAATGAAATTTTTGCTATTGCACCCACACTTGATTGCCTTACTATCCTTTTGATATCTCCAACTCATATTCTAGAGAATTTTTCTCTTATCAAGGCTTAATGTGATGGGTTGCATTTATCTAATGATCCTAAAGACCGTGTTGAAAACTATACACGTGTGCTTGTAGTTCATGAACAACATGCTTTATGTGGTAGTTATATTCTTGATGTTGTTCATGATACTATAAAAATTATTTTGATAGAGGGAAGTTTGGTTGTAGAAACTTTCATATTACTAAAACTCCTCTCTTTGTGTTGAAAGTTTTGAAGTTGTTCTTTTTCGACCTTCCTATGCATGTCACTTTGTGCTTCTTTGATTTATTTATTTACAAGATTCCAATGCATAGGAAGCGGGTTAGGCTAAAAAAATTCATATTTGCTTCTTGATTCTCTCTTTTGCTTCAAATCCTTATTCTTATGAGAGAATGTTTTAAAATCTTCATGCCTAGCTAAAAGGCATAAAAGAAATCGCTTGTTGGGAGGCAACCCAGGATGTTTTTCCTTTTGTTTTTAGTGGTCTTGATGATTTTTACTACTATAGCAACATCATTGTATCTTTATTTTCAAGCTTTGTGCCAAGTTTAGCCGCTGATTGCAAGAAAGTTCAAAAGTTATGACACGCTGTCCAGAAAATATATTCTGTCCTTGGATTGAAAAATTCACGATAAATCACCAGATCATCTTTTTGATCTGAATTGTTTTCATAGCGTTCTCTATACAATTAGCTTTCGAGCGTCTGTTCTAAGTTTTTTTATTCGAGTTGCAGAAGTACCCCAAAAAAATTATTTACTACCTGTTGGTATGTTTTTCACAAATTCTGCCACTTTTTTCCTTTCCTCGGTTTTTCAAGTCTTGCGCTATCTTTTTCTTTGCAAAAACTATTTGGAAATCTTGAGAAACAGTAGCCCTTCAAGGAAATCTTTATTTCCAGTAGAGGCAAATTATTTTATTATGGGTACTAACCTCTCTAATCAGCTTATGATGAGTTATGTATGAAGGGAGTTTTCAAGTGTGCGAGGGACGATGATGAAAGAAGATCCGGGAGTGTCAAACGCACAAGATTGGAGATTCCCCCATGCACCCCCAAGAAATATTCAAGGAGACTCAAGCGTCTAAGCTTGGGGATGCCCCCATGCGTTCCCTTCTCCATCAACAATTATTAGTTCGTCCTTCGTTACACTATATTTTTATCACTTCATGTGTTATGTGCTATGCTTGCAGCGTCTTTCTCTTTAGTTTTATTTAGCTTTGCTTGCTGTTCATAACAAGTTAGAACCTAGATTTCTTTGTGTGGGTGAGAAACACGCTCCACTCTAAACTAGAACACATCATAGGATTTTCATGCTTATATTTCTTTTGTGGTGTGTTATTTATCTTTTCATAGCTACTGTCATGTTTAGCTCTTAGTTTTCATGATTATCCTTTTTAAGAGATTTCTGTTTAGTTTGTTGTTGGAAATCTCTTGAGTTTTCATGTTTATCTTGTTTAGAGAGTTGGCTTGTTGCACTGAGTTTTGTGTCTTGACTTGAAGGAGGTAATTGAGGTTGCTATTCAATTGTAGTAGTAACTTGCAATAGTTTTGAGGTACTCTTGTGAGTAATGTTTGAACTTTTTTTGTCAAGATCTCTAGCCTATTAGTGATAGATGTCGTATTTTGGGCAATCCGTGTTTATTTTCAAAAACTACAAAAACTAGTTGAGCTACATGGATCACTAATCTCTGGAGGGATCGGATATTAGAGTACACTCACGTACCATGAGTCGAGGATGCGCAAGGAGGACCAAACCCCCATACACTCCTCCTCGGGGTACTTGTCTCTTTGTGAACCTCCTGATTAGATTGAGAGTTACCGATAATAAGTGCATGAGTTCTTAGGACTAATGTAAGTATTGAAAGTTGACACTTCCACCTTCCCATATTTGCTAGCCTCTTCAGTACCGTGCATTGCCCTCTTCTCACTCCGAGAGTTGGCGTCTACCTCGGCGGTGCATCCAAAAACTTGGCATGATACGCTCTGTCACCATAAACCTCCTTATATCTTTCCTCAGAACATCCACCATACCTACCTATCAAGGCATTTCCATAGCCTTTTCGAGATATATTGTCATGCAACATCCACCTTCTCATGACTTGATCTTCATGCCATACATGTTCCTGCTACACTAGCAGAGGCATACATTTTCCTACTTCATGATATCTACATCTTCTTTATGCTGAGTACTTTTGTAAACTGTGAAAGATCTTCTATACTCCTTGTAAAATAGAGTGTTGTCCCCGAGTGAGGAAAAGATCCTGTAGAGGACAAATTTAAAAGATCCCAAAGAGGACAAATGAGAGTTAAATAGGAAGAGCCATTGAGGCCACCAAAAAATACAAGAAAATAGTAAAATGAGAAAAAGAAAATAAAAAGAGAGAAGGGGGCAACACTACTATTCCTTCTGAGAGATCCACACTCGTACCCCCTCTTATATCTTGTACTCCATAGAGATGATCATATATGCATATAGCTATGTGGGGACCTTCACACTATAGAACTTGGCTTGTATATTCCAATGACGAGCCTCCTCAAATGAGCTCTAGCTCTTCTTGAGCAATCAAGTTGGATACTCCCCCAGTAGTTCCATTGGAGAGCTTTCCATAGCTCATACGTGCATCCATTGCATGGCAATCCCTACTCCTCACATCATATCTATCATTTGGCTTTCTCTCGCCTATGATTGTCCTCATTGATGTGAGCCTTTCAAACCTTTTTGTCTTCCTCCTCCACCATCTCTCTCTCTTTGCCATCCTAAGTGTCAACCTTCTTGCTTACGCTCATCCATTTCATGAGTGCTCAAAATATCGAAAGGGAGTGGATCATTTTGACTTGTACCTGGCTAGTGGTCTGGGGACGAGTCAAGATAAGATTATAAAGAAGAATAAGTGTGAAACTTTAGTAGATTGAGTTCTCAACAAATAAATTTTTTTCACTCTCGTATTCCCATCCTCAACTTCTTGCACGCAAACACCATTTGGAGATATTCGAGTCTCGGACAGCGAGAGCTCTTGCACCTTTATGTTCTTATGTTGCTTGTTTCAATGCTAATATAGAATCTTGCCTATTATGACTTTAATTGAATTACATGCCTTACTTGCTTTACTTAAAAGTTCTTTCATGGTTGGTAGCATGTCACCACAGAAATTATGCTTGTTATCATTTACCTACTCGAGGACGAGCAGGAATTAAGCTTGGGGATGTTGATACGTCCCAAACATATCGATAATTTCTGCTTGATCCATGCATGTTTTGTGTGATATTCCTATGCTTTTGATAAATTTTCATACACTTTTGATCATATTTTTACTAACCTATTAACTCAGTGCACCCCAGTGCCTGTTTCTCTTTTCTGCTGTCTTTTTATTTCAGGTTTCCCATCACGTAAAATGCCAGAAAAATTCCGAGAAAATATATAAAAATCAGCGCAACGGAAGCTTCTAGAGTCCCGAAGGGGGGGGGGCAGAGGGGCCCCACCTGGGCCCTAGGTGGCCAGGTGGATCGGCCTAAGGTGGGGTCGTGCCAGGAGGCCGCTTGGACCACTTGTGGGCCCCCTGGCTGCCCCCCTTCGCCTATATTTAACTCGTCCTCCGAAACCCCCGAAGACAGAAACCTTTTTCGCGATCTCTCCTATGTTCCGCCGCCGCCGCGCTTCCAAGATCGGGAGCAGTAGAAGACCTCTTCCCAGCACCCTGCCAGAGGGAGGATTGACCTCCGAGAGCTTCTCCACCACCATGGACGCTTCCAGGATGATCCGTGAGTACTCTACCTTGGACCATGGGTCCATGATCAGTAGCTATGTGATGTTCTCTCCACCTATTTGTTCTTCATGGATTAGACCTTGTAAGATCTCCTACATGATCAATACACATATGTAATTCTTTCTGCTGTTGCTATGCTGAGTTAGATGGGATCTGATGGATTATGAGACTATTCTCAGATTTTGATTAAGTAATATATTTGGTTCTTATCTTTTATATTGTTGTTCTTGAGTAATTCTTGTATGTTCTCCGTTGTTGTTTATTGATTTGGCCAAGTAGTAGGTAGTGACTCCAAGAGGGAGCGTTATGCTTCATTGTGGGTTCATGCCCCCTGATGACTAGCTTGAGTGACAGAAACATGAGTCTAGGGCATGTGTTGTTGCCACAAGGGGAAAACAAGGGTGATTGTAACCGCGGTTGCATGGATTGTTTACTTTACGCAATGCAGTTGTCTGTTGCTTTGGGTTTACACTTTGGGTGGGACTCGCAACTTAATACCAGTGAGATGTTCTCGATAGATATCTCAAGGTGGATGATTAGTAGTAGATGCAGATGGATTTCGGTCTACTTATCTTGGCATACCGCCCATGCTTTTGAGCCTCTTCCTTTATTTTGTAGCATAGTTAGCATTGGTTTGCGCCCGTAATCCTTTCAATTGCCCAGCGTAATTTGTTTACCTTGCATAGCCTTTTTATCGTATTTTGGGAGAGAGACATCACTAGTGAACATCATGGGACCCTGGTCCATATTTCCACCACTGTTTACACCCTCAATTTACTTCTTGCTTTTACTTTCAGTTGTAGCTATCACTATCATTATCTCTTGTGTTTGATCCTTTGTAAACAACAAGATCGGAGAGATTAACAACCTCTCTGAACTTCGTTGGGAGCAAAGTTATTTGTATCTGTGTGCCGGTCCAGGTAAAGTAAGCAACCCTGAGGTTGTGAACGGCGGCATTGTTCACTTTACCACCTAATTGTCGTTGTCGGAGTCCTACTGGTTCGATCTCAACCTTGGTATCTTTGCCAAGGGAAATTTACTGCTATCCTACATCTCACCTTCCACTTGGGGTAACCAACGAAGGGCGAGAAGTCGTTATCATCTCTTGCGCATCAATAGTCTTCGTGGTAGTCTGGATGATAGACTTTTATTTTGTTTGCCTCCACACCAAGCATGGAGTTTGCTAGGTAATCTTGAGTAAACTGCTTTGGGAATCACTCAAAATTATAACATTCAGATATGGGTGAGTGGTGACTACAACTCAATATGAGCATGAAAAAGGAAGGCGGTGTAGTTCTTACCATCCCGAAGTTCACCTGTGACGCCCCCAAAATCGGACTGTGTACAGTAATCATACACGCAAGGTACACGATCTAGATCAGGGACTCACGGTAAGATATCACAACACAAATCTACAAATAAAATAATACAAGCTGTATAATACAATCCATTGTCCATTAGGGCTCGAATACAACAGATCGAGAGCACAAAGTTAGCGGAAGCAATAGTATCTGAGTACAGACACAAGGATACAAGTTTTGCCTTAAGAAGGCTAGCACAAATAACATCAGAGATACAAATCGAAAAGGAGGGGCGTTCTGCCTGGGATCCACCGAACTACACCTGATCGACGGGGAACTCGACGTCGTAGTAGGCTCCTCCTGGATTCTCAAGCTCCTGGGCTCCAACGTCTGATGGCAGCAACCGGACGGGTATATAAAATAAAGGGGGGAAATAAAGCAAGGGTGAGTATCTAGCATACCCGCGAGTTTACGTCCTCTACTAAGCATTTATGCATTTGTATCAAATGGAAAGGGGAGGCTATATATAGTGGACTGAATGGTAGAAAATTAGAATAAGGATGAGAATCTAGGCCTATCGAAGACTAGCATCTTCCGACGATTCTTGCAACACAAGAAGAGAATAACCAATAGTTTATATAAAGCATAAAGTAACAATGAAGAAGAAGTTGTTGCAACATTGTATAATAGTAAGTTGTAATAATTATCAATGCCTCCGAGATCCCTTCATCGACTTCCCGGCGAGGAAGAAAACCCGGAACTGACCAATTTAGTAGTAGTAGTTTGTAGTAGTAGAGTATGGCTTCAGCATAAAGCATCCTGTTACCGTGTACACGGCTATTCGAATAGATTATCTTCCCTGTAGGGGCTTCACTACTGTTACCCTACACGCTCGGATCTCCAGGGTGGCGTACACCTTGTTAGGGAATGCCCCACCGAGGCTATCCGACACGATATAGTCCTACCTAGGCTCATCAGACAGGTCCCCGCCTGTCTACATCCTAAGCGCAAGGGGGTCTTGGACCGTCGCCCCTCGCCCTCCGGGTCGTTGTTTACAGGGTGAATTCCGAGCAATGATGCGGATATGACTGTGCCACAATACTGAACTGGACGTATTTCAGATATGTCGATAGAATGTACGCTGCCGAGGGGCCCACACCCGTTATCTCGCATGGAGCTAGCGCGTATAGGCCACGTCGACCCACTCAAGTCATCCACCTGACCCAGTTAGCAATTTTATTATTTTTTCGTAGACAACCGTTATCGTTTCCCGACTAGTAACACAACGGACAACGAACGGCTGCCAGGACCACCAGTACATCAGTGCCTGCCCTGTCGTCCCGTCAAAGCACGTTGTTACCAACAAGGTGAACCGTCTCCTTACCTTATCTCGCGTGTGCTCCTGGAGGAGCTCAACTTTCGTGGTTTGGTATCTCACGGCCAACGAGCAAGGACCAGGCTGATGAGGACATCCCTACTAATGTTACACCCATACCCTCACCAACTACACATACTGGACCAGTTACTAGAGCACGTGCACGTCAACTAAATTATCAGGTACTTTCGTTTCTTGCGAATCCTTCTATTGTTCATGAACATATGATGCTGCCTAAATTAGATACTTTTGTTTTGCTTATGAATGAAGGACCTAGCATGGACAAGAAGGATGGTCATTGGAGCGGGATCAAGAATGGAGAAGAAGGTGCGCGCGGGGGAAAGTACAGTGGAGCTTCCAGTGGGGATTTTCGCACGTTGAAGCCACCATAAGGCATGCATGAAGACTTGGACGGAATACACGAGATGCCACTTCATTATTTTCGTCCAAGAGCAATTATAGGTGCTGCGTCACCTTAATATTGGGTTGGGCCCATGTAATTTCGAAATACCACATTATAGGCTGTTTTTAGAGTCCGTATGTGTGGGGAAACCGAGTTAGGGTTGTTTTCGGACCCCACCTCCAAGGGGTCACGAAAATCCCCTCTGTTCCCCCATATATACAGCCCTTAGGGCGTCGTTGAGACTTGGGTTTTAATTAGATTAAAGTTAGCCATAGCCGCAACTTCGAGCTCTTCGTTTGTGTCATCCGACCAGGCCAAGACCTCATTGGAACCCCAACTTTCGTAATCATTCATCTTATATTCGCAATATCCAGATTGCAATTCTTAGTTCTTGCTTGTTCTTCGATTGCTTGCAGGAATTAGACCTTCGTGGTCAGGTTGATCGTGCATCCGCGGGATCAATAACCTCTCGGAGTTGGTTTAGCGATCGCTAAGGCGCAACGTCTTCGCACGTTCGTAGTCGGATCGTGAAAGTCGTCTCCACCGTAATCGATCTACACCATCTCATCGAAACATCGGGACACCTTCGCCTCTATCACAGGCCCATGATGGTATCCGCATGTCCTGCCGACCCGATACAATACCTCTCGCAGGCACCGTTGGGTCACCCGACTACTTACCTTTAAGGACACCAGTTGATTCGAGTGCCTACCATCAAGTGAAACCAGGAGGAATCACCCTCGATGGTACACTTTAAGAGGCTCAACTGAGACATCAGTAGAATGAACTAAAGAGGAATATCCTCGTATCATCCCAGTGATGCTATGCTACCGAGCCGGCGACGAGAGTGAAATACGAGTCCATCCACTCGTAAGTCAAACTTGAAGCGACTCGGAGAGTCTCGCCGTTGTAAGTTCCCTTGGGCGTTTTCTCTGGACCGTACCTGTTGCAACTGTTTAAATTGATTGTGTTCCGCGTTCAATCCCCAGAGTGATCACGACCCGCTGTCTAATCCTAGTTGACTAACCATGCGTAGGGCTTACTGCTGAATAATATATATATTTAATAGGCAGCATAGGATAAAGAAAGGTACATCAAGTGATGAGGACATCTCTACTAATGTTACACCCACATCTTCACCAACTACACATACTGGACCAGTTACTAGAGCACGTGCACGTCAACTAAATTATCAGGTACTTTCGTTTCTTGTGAATCCTTCTAATGTTCATGAACATATGATGCTGCCTAAATTAGATACTTTTGTTTTGCTTATGAATGAAGGACCTAGCATGGACAAGAAGGACGGTCATTGGAGCGGGATCAAGCATGGAGAAGAAGGTGCGCGCGCGGGAAATAACAATGGAGCTTCCAGTGGGGATTTTCGCACTTTGAAGCCACCATAAGGCATGCATGAAGGCTTGGACGAAATACACGAGATGCCACTTCATTATTTTTGTCCAAGAGCAATTATAGGTGCTGCGTCACCTTAATATTGGGCTGGGCCCATGTAATTTCGAAATACCACATTATAGGCTGTTTTTAGAGTCCGTATGTGTGGGGAAACCGAGTTAGGGTTGTTTTCGGGCCCCACCTCCAAGGGGTCACGAAAATCCCCTCTGTTCCCCCATATATACAGCCCTTAGGGCGTCGTTTAGACTTGGGTTTTAATTAGATTTAAGTTAGCCATAGCCGCAACTTCGAGTTCTTCGTTTGTGTCGTCCGACCAGGCCAAGACCGCATTGGAACCCCAACTTCTGTTAATCTTTCATCTTATATTCGCAATATCCAGATTGCAATTCTTAGTTCTTGCTTGTTCTTCGATTGCTTGCAGGAATTGACCTTCGTGGTCAGGTTGATCGTGCATCCGCGGGATCAATAACCTCTCGGAGTTGGTTTAGCGATTGCTAAGGCGCAACGTCTTCGCACGTTCGTAGTCGGGTCATGAAAGTCTACTCCACCAAAATCGATCTCCATCATCTCATCGAAACATCGGGACACCTTCGCCTCTATCAAGTGGTATCAGATTTCCAGGTTGCTCGGTGAGATTTACCAGTTTTCATAGTCTAGATTGGTTCTGTTCTTCATACCTACAGTCCACGAAAAAGCCAACAAAAAAAATTAGGGTTAGATCATCACGTCCCAAGACAGTCCTAGCCTTTGTCCAGTTTTCTTTTCAGTACTTGCTTTGTTGAATTTACGGTTGCATCGTTGTGTCAAGTTGCTGATCTTAGCGTCTAGTTCCCTTAGAGTTTCGAGTTCTGATCACAGTTTGCCACGTCGCCGCCGCACAAGTAGTCATCCTACCACGTTCCGCTAATCCGAGTCCAGATACACCACCACGTTCCGCCAAGCAGAGTCCATATACACCACCACGTCTCACGAGTCCGAGTTGAGTTCCACCATCAGTACGGTTCCTGATCTCTCTGTAGCCAAATTAGTTTTCAGTTGTTAGAGTCGGATTTCATCAAACTTTTTCCGTACAGAGAAGGGGGGTGATTAGCAAAAAAAAAAAAAAAAAAAAAGAGAGAAAAAAAAATCAGAGTGTGCTTCTCAGTTGTTTACGTGCCGCGCCGTGCTTTCGTTGGTGTTTTAGGCTCGCGTCTCTAGTACGGTCTAGCCTAGGATCAGCACAGTACCGACGTTGAGTGTTTATTCAACTTTGCATCTCTGTTTTGATTACTGTTGAGCTTTTTGCTACCATATTTGTCAAGCCTACCTACAACTCCACATATATTCTACTTCGTGCGTTTGACACCTCCTGGCCATCGCTCCACCATATCTCTGAGAGTTTTGACCCGTTGGTTGTACATCACCACCTGCTGCTAGGTAAGAATCGGTAAGAACGAAAGAAAAGCTTGACGGATTTGTGCTTTCCACCATCCCACATCCCATTAGTAGAAGTAGGATCATATTCCTGTGTGTTTTCTATTTCTGCTAACCATGCCAGGATCACATGATGAAGTGGCGCGGGATGCACCCGATTGGGAGAACATGACAAACAAGGAGCTACATGATAAATTTGCACAAATGATGTCTGAACAGGTGAATGACATCGAGACTAGATTTACAGAGGCAATTGATGGCGTGGAAAAGATGATCGACACCAAGCTCGACACCAAGTTTACTGAGTTGATCGCACGCCTACCTACACAGCCTGTTGCCGCTCCAGCACAGCCACAGCCACCGCCACTACCACGTGCACGACAGATTCTGTTTCCGAGAGGACAAGCTGCTGGTATTGGTGCTCCTCCTGCTGCTGCAGTACCTGCTGCTGCTGCTTCTGACGTCGGCCAGGACGACAACTACGAGGGTGATTACGAGGAGGAGGTGGAACAGGAAGCGGCCTATGAACAGCCAGCTGGACGTCCACGTCCCAACATTCGCCACGGTCGACACCAACCACCCCCTCAGGTACGCGATGATGAACATGTGCCTAAACTGAAATTGAATCTTAAGCCGTTTGAGGGTAGATATATTCCTGATGCTTATCTTACTTGGGAGTTAGAAACTGAACAACGCTTTACATGTTTACAATATCCTGAGAATAGACGTGTTACTGCTGCTGTTTGTGAATTCACGGGATTTGCATCTATTTGGTGGTCTGAACATTGTAGATTGCATGCTAATAATATTCCAACTACTTGGGCTGCTTTAAAAGATGCTATGCGTACTCGCTGGGTTCCTCCTTATTATCAACGTGAATTGTTACAAAAATGACAGCGTTTGAGACAAGGAAAAAATTCTGTAGAGGAATATTATCAAGAATTACAAACTGGATTGATTAGATGTGGGCTAGTAGAGGATAATGAAGCTATGCTTGCACGTTTTATGGGTGGTTTAAACAGGGAGATACAAACTATTCTAGAATACAAGGACTTTGCTACTATCACTCGTTTGTTTCATCTTGCTTGTAAAGCTGAACGTGAAGTGCAGGATCGACAGGCCGCTACGAGACCTAACTTTTCTGCAGGACGAAATACATCATGGACATCGCGTGGAGCTTCTACATCCACACGTCCTGCTGCACCACCATCTACTTCAGCCGCTCATTCTTACAAGGAGCCACCAAAACAGCCAGCGCCACCATTCAAGGGTGCACAGAGTGGTCCAGCGGCGAGTTCTTCTTCATCCATGGCTTCCACAAGACAAACACGAGATCGTGATATTAAATGTCGCAGGTGCCAAGGTGGAGGTCACTTCGCAAAAGACTGTCCCTCCAAGCGTGTGATGACTATTACGACGGATGGTGGGTATGAGTCAGCGAGTGACTATGATGAGGAGACTTTAGTTCTCATTGCTCATGAGGAACAGGGTGCCCATGATGATGCTCATGATATAGAGTATATGGCTCCTGATGATGCAGATAAATATGCTAGTTTGGTTGCTCAACGTGTGTTAAGTGTGCAGGTAACGAAGGCCGAGCAAAACCAGAGGCATAATTTGTTCCACACAAAGGGAGTGGTGAAAGAACGTTCGGTTCGCATCATCATTGACGGAGGGAGTTGCAACAACTTGGCTAGCATGGAGTTGGTGGAGAAGCTATCTCTCACCACAAGACCACACCCCCATCCGTACTATATTCAGTGGTTTAACAATAGTGGTAAGATTAAGGTAACGCGTTCTGTTCGTGTGCACTTTAGCATTGCTGCATATGCTGATTATGTTGATTGTGATGTGGTACCCATGCAAGCATGCTCTCTTTTACTTGGTAGACCATGGCAATTTGATAGGAATGTTGTACACCATGGTAGGACAAATCAGTTTACTCTGGTTCATCAGGATAAAAATATTGCTTTACTTCCTATGTCTCCTGAACAAATTGTGAAAGATGATCTTGCTAGAGCTAGTAAAGCTAAACAGGAGAAAAATAAGAGTGAAAATGAGATAGCAGCTAAAGAATTTGAGCAACAACATAAGACTAATAGCAAATCTTCTTCTGCTGTTTCTAATGAAATTAAATTGACTAGTCCAACTTTGCTTGCTACTAAGGTTGATATTTCAGATTTGGATGTTAGTCAATATGTGTGCTATGCTTTTGTGTGCAAAGAAGCTTTGTTTTCATTTGAGGAATTGCCTCCTTCTTTGCCTCCTGTTGTCACTGACCTTTTGCAGGAATTTATTGACGTCTTTCCACAAGACGTACCACCGGGATTACCACCTATTCGAGGGATTGAGCATCAGATTGACTTAATTCCCGGTGCTTTGCTGCCCAACCGTGCGCCATACCGTACCAATCCGGAGGAGACGAAGGAGATTCAGCGTCAAGTACAAGAGCTACTCGACAAAGGTTACATACGTGAATCCCTTAGTCCTTGTGCTGTTCCTGTTATATTAGTGCCAAAAAAGGATGGAACATGGCGTATGTGTGTTGATTGTCGAGCCATTAATAATATTACTATTCGTTATCGTCATCCTATTCCTCGGTTAGATGATATGCTTGATGAATTAAATGGCTCTACCATATTTTCCAAAGTTGATTTGCGTAGTGGATACCATCAAATTCGCATGAAATTAGGAGATGAATGGAAAACGGCTTTTAAAACTAAGTTTGGATTATATGAGTGGTTAGTCATGCCTTTTGGGTTAACTCATGCACCTAGCACTTTCATGAGATTAATGAACGAGGTTTTACGTGCTTTCATTGGACGATTTGTGGTAGTCTATTTTGATGATATACTGATTTATAGCAAATCTTTGGAGGAACATTTGGATCATTTACGTGCTGTCTTTATTGCTCTACGTAATGCACGTTTGTTTGGTAACCTTGGGAAGTGCACCTTTTGCACCGACCGAGTATCGTTTCTTGGCTATGTTGTTACTCCGCAGGGAATTGAAGTTGATAAAGCCAAGATCGAGGCGATTGAGAGTTGGCCGCAGCCCAAAACGGTCACACAAGTGAGGAGTTTTGTTGGCCTCGCTGGATTCTATAGGCGTTTTGTGAGAGATTTCAGCACCATTGCTGCACCTCTCAATGAGCTTACACGCAAGGATGTGCCTTTTACTTGGGGTACCGCACAGGAAGAAGCCTTCACGATATTGAAAGATAAGTTAACACATGCTCCTTTGCTCCAACTTCCTGATTATAATAAGACTTTTGAGCTTGAATGCGATGCTAGTGGTATTGGTTTGGGAGGTGTGTTATTACAAGATGCTAAACCTGTTGCATACTTTTCTGAAAAATTGAGTGGGCCTACTCTGAACTATTCTACTTATGATAAGGAATTATATGCTCTTGTTCGGACATTAGAAACTTGGCAACATTATTTATGGCCCAAAGAATTTGTTATACATTCTGATCATGAATCTTTGAAACACATAAGAAGTCAAGCAAAACTTAATCGTAGACATGCTAAGTGGGTTGAATTTATTGAGACTTTCCCTTATGTCATTAAACACAAGAAGGGGAAAGATAATATTATTGCTGATGCTTTGTCTCGTCGTTATACTATGCTTTCAAAACTTGACTTCAAGATATTCGGTTTAGAGACAATCAAAGATCAATATGTACATGATGCGGAATTTAAAGATGTATTGCAGAATTGTAGAGAGGGTAGAACATGGAACAAGTTTGTGCTTAATGATGGGTTTGTGTGCCGTTCTAACAAGCTATGCATTCTAGCTAGCTCTATTCGTCTTTTGTTGTTGCAGGAGGCGCATGGAGGAGGATTAATGGGACATTTTGGCGTGAAGAAGACGGAGGACGTACTTGCTACACATTTCTTTTGGCCAAAGATGAGACGGGATGTTGAGCGTTTTGTTGCTCGCTACACTACATGTCAAAAAGCTAAGTCACGACTCAATCCTCATGGTTTATACATGCCTTTACCTGTACCTAGTGTTCCGTGGGAGGACATATCCATGGACTTTGTTTTAGGCCTGCCTCGAACAAAGAATGGGAGGGATAGCATATTTGTTGTCGTGGATAGATTTTCTAAGATGGCACATTTTATACCATGTCATAAAAGCGATGATGCTGCTAATGTTGCTGATTTATTCTTTCGAGAGATTATTCGCTTACATGGTGTGCCCAATACTATTGTCTCGGATCGTGATACTAAGTTTCTTAGCCATTTTTGGAGATGCTTATGGGCTAAGTTGGGGACTAAACTACTTTTTAGTACTACATGTCATCCCCAAACTGATGGACAAACTGAAGTAGTCAATAGGACTTTGTCTACTATGCTTAGGGCTGTTTTAAAGAGTAACTTAAAAATGTGGGAAGAATGTTTACCTCATATTGAATTTGCTTATAATCGTTCATTTCATTCTACCACTAAAATGTGCCCTTTTGAGATTGTTTATGGTTTTCTACCTCGTGCACCTATTGATTTGCTTCCTATTCCATCTTCGGAGAAGGTTAATTTTGATGCTAAGCAACGTGCTGAATTGATATTAAAAATGCATGAGTTAACTAAAGAAAACATTGAGAAAATGAATGCTAGATACAAGCTTGCTGGTGATAAGGGTAGAAAGCATGTTGTGTTTGAACCAGGAGATCTTGTTTGGTTACATCTACGTAAAGATAGGTTTCCTGATTTGCGCAAGTCTAAGTTAATGCCACGAGCTGATGGTCCCTTTAAGGTTTTACAGAAAATTAATGATAATGCATATAAACTTGAGCTACCTGCAGATTTTGGGGTTAGTCCCACATTTAACATTGCAGATTTGAAACCTTATTTGGGAGAAGATAATGAGCTTCCGTCGAGGACGACTTCAATTCAAGAAGGGGAGGATGATGAGGACATCTCTACTAATATTACACCCACATCTTCACCAACTACACATACTGGACCAGTTACTAGAGCACGTGCACGTCAACTAAATTATCAGGTACTTTCGTTTCTTGCGAATCCTTCTAATGTTCATGAACATATGATGCTGCCTAAATTAGATACTTTTGTTTTGCTTATGAATGAAGGACCTAGCATGGACAAGAAGGACGGTCATTGGAGCAGGATCAAGCATGGAGAAGAAGGTGCGCGCGCGGGAAATAACAATGGAGCTTCCAGTGGGGATTTTCGCACTTTGAAGCCACCATAAGGCATGCATGAAGGCTTGGACGAAATACACGAGATGCCACTTCATTATTTTCGTCCAAGAGCAATTATAGGTGCTGCGTCACCTTAATATTGGGCTGGGCCCATGTAATTTCGAAATACCACATTATAGGCTGTTTTTAGAGTCCGTATGTGTGGGGAAACCGAGTTAGGGTTGTTTTCGGGCCCCACCTCCAAGGGGTCACGAAAATCCCCTCTGTTCCCCCATATATACAGCCCTTAGGGCGTCGTTTAGACTTGGGTTTTAATTAGATTTAAGTTAGCCATAGCCGCAACTTCGAGTTCTTCGTTTGTGTCGTCCGACCAGGCCAAGACCGCAAGTGAGCCCCAACTTCTGTTAATCTTTCATCTTATATTCGCAATATCCAGATTGCAATTCTTAGTTCTTGCTTGTTCTTCGATTGCTTGCAGGAATTGACCTTCGTGGTCAGGTTGATCGTGCATCCGCGGGATCAATAACCTCTCGGAGTTGGTTTAGCGATTGCTAAGGCGCAACGTCTTCGCACGTTCGTAGTCGGGTCGTGAAAGTCTACTCCACCAAAATCGAACTCCATCATCTCATCGAAACATCGGGACACCTTCGCCTCTATCATTAGAGGCAGCCAGGCTAACCAACCTTGCCGAGCGAGAAGGTCTGACCGATTTAGAGAATACCTTGGAGAATCAAGCCCGAGAGGTCACTCGTCTCAAGCAAAGCAAAACTAGTCGACAGTTGCGGGGGGCAGGGAAGAGAGCCTTTCCGAGCCATGGAAACTCCAGTGGAGAACCTCATAGCAGCAACTCGGATTGCAAACTCCCTGACGCCAAGTGGATCAGCAACAGAGGGAATCCAGCACCTAGCATTCCTGTTGCAGGCAGCAGTAGATCAAAACGCTGCAGTCAGTCAATCACAGCAGCATATTCACTCCCAAATTCCTCCCGCTGGAACATCGCAGTCAGTGCATACGCCTTATGGTGATGGCCGGAGGAATAGGAACACATCCCCTCGGCGCAGAAATGATCCTTGAGAAAATTATCACCATGATCAGTATCGGCCTGCAGAACATTAAAGACCAGATAACTATGAGGTTCGCAGGTCTGATCGAGGTGCTCCACAGTGAGAATATTTCCATCAAGGCGGGACTAGTTATCAAGGCAAGAGATATATTGATGTCGAAGATGATGCCCGGAGTTGATAGAGGCGAAGGTGTCCCGATGTTTCGATGAGATGGTGGAGATCGATTATGGCGGAGTAGACTTTCACGACCCGACTACGAACGTGCGAAGACGTTGCGCCTTAGCGATCGCTAAACCAACTCCGAGAGGTTATTGATCCCGCGGATGCACGATCAACCTGACCACGAAGGTCTAATTCCTGCAAGCAATCGAAGAACAAGCAAGAACTAAGAATTGCAATCTGGATATTGCGAATACAAGATGAAAGATTACGAAAGTTGGGGTTCCAATGAGGTCTTGGCCTGGTCGGATGACACAAACGAAGAGCTCGAAGTTTCGGCTATGGCTAACTTAAATCTAATTAAAACCCAAGTCTAAACGATGCCCTAAGGGCTGTATATATGGGGGAACAGAGGGGAATTTCGTGGCCCCTTGGAGGAGGGGTCCGAAAACAACCCTAACTCGGTTTCCCCACACATACGGACTCTAAAAAATAGCCTATTAAGTGTATTTCGAAATTACATGGGCCTGGCCCAATAATAAGGTGACGCAGCACCTATAATAACTCTTGGACGAAAATATTAATGTGGCATCTTGTGTCTCTCGTCCAAGTCTTCATGCGCGCCTTATGGTGGCTTCAAAGTGCGATAATCACCACGGGAAGCTCCGCTGTCCTTTCCCGCGCGCGCACCTTCTTCTCCATGCTTGATCCCGCTCCAATGACCATCCTTCTTGTCCATGCTAGGTCCTTCATTCATAAGACAAACAAAAGTATCTAATTTAGGCAGCATCATATGTTCTTGAATATTAGAAGGATTCGCAAGAAACGAAAGTACCTGATAATTTAATTGACGTGCGCGTGCTCTAGTAACTGGTCCATTATGTGTAGTTTGTGAAGATGTGGGTGTAACATTAGTAGAGATGTCCTCATCATCCTCCCCTTCTTGAATTGAAGTCGTCCTCGACGGAAGCTCATCATCTTCTTCCAAATAAGGCTTCAAATCTGCAATATTAAATGTGGGACTAACCCCAAAGGCTGCAGGTAGCTCAAGTTTATATGCATTATCATTAATTTTCTGCAAAACCTTAAAGGGACCATCAGCTCGAGGCATTAACTTAGACTTGCGCAAATCAGGAAACCTATCTTTACGTAGATGTAACCAAACAAGATCTCCGGGTTCAAACACAACATGCTTTCGACCCCTATCACCAGCAAGCTTGTATCTAGCATTCATGCGCTCAATGTTTTCTTTAGTTAACTCATGCATTTTTAATATCAATTCAGCACGTTGCTTAGCATCAAAATTAACCTTCTCCGAAGATGGAAGAGGCAGCAAATCAATAGGTGCACGAGGTAGAAAACCATAAACAATCTCAAAAGGGCACATTTTAGTGGTAGAATGCAATGAACGATTATAAGCAAATTCAATATGAGGTAAACATTCTTCCCACTGTTTCAAGTTACTCTTTAAAACAGCCCTAAGCATAGTAGACAAAGTCCTATTGACCACTTCAGTTTGTCCATCAGTTTGGGGATGACATGTAGTACTAAAAAGTAGTTTAGTCCCCAACTTAGCCCATAAGCATCTCCAAAAATGGCTAAGAAACTTAGTATCACGATCCGAGACAATAGTATTGGGCACACCATGTAAGCGAATAATCTCACGAAAGAATAAATCAGCAACATGAGCAGCATCATCGCTTTTATGACATGGTATAAAATGTGCCATTTTAGAAAATCTATCCACGACAACAAATATGCTATCCCTCCCATTCTTTGTTCGAGGCAAGCCTAAAACAAAGTCCATGGATATGTCCTCCCACGGAACACTAGGTACAGGTAAAGGCATGTATAAACCATGAGGATTGAGTCGTGACTTAGCTTTTTGACATGTAGTGCAGCGAGCAACAAAACGCTCAACATCCCGTCTCATCTTTGGCCAAAAGAAATGTGTAGCAAGTACGTCCTCCGTCTTCTTCACGCCAAAGTGTCCCATTAATCCTCCTCCATGCGCCTCCTGCAACAACAAAAGACGAATAGAGCTAGCTGGAATGCATAGCTTGTTAGAACGGAACACAAATCCATCATTAAGCACAAACTTGTTCCATGTTCTACCCTCTCTACAATTCTGCAATACATCTTTAAATTCCGCATCATTTACGTATTGATCTTTGATTGTCTCTAAACCGAAAATCTTGAAGTCAAGTTGTGAAAGCATAGTATAACGACGAGACAAAGCATCAGCAATAATATTATCTTTCCCCTTCTTGTGTTTAATGACATAAGGGAAAGTCTCAATAAATTCAACCCACTTAGCATGTCTACGATTAAGTTTTGCTTGACTTCTTATGTGTTTCAAAGATTCATGATCAGAATGTATAACAAATTCTTTGGGCCATAAATAATGTTGCCAAGTTTCTAATGTCCGAACAAGAGCATATAATTCCTTATCATAAGTAGAATAGTTCAGACTAGGCCCACTCAATTTTTCAAAAAAGTAAGCAACAGGTTTAGCATCTTGTAATAACACACCTCCCAAACCAATCCCACTAGCATCGCATTCAAGCTCAAAAGTCTTATTAAAATCAGGAAGTTGGAGCAAAGGAGCATGTGTTAACTTATCTTTCAATACGGTGAAGGCTTCTTCCTGTGCGGTACCCCAAGTAAAAGGCACATCCTTGCGTGTAAGCTCATTGAGAGGTGCAGCAATGGTGCTGAAATCTCTCACAAAACGCCTATAGAATCCAGCGAGGCCAAGAAAACTCCTCACTTGTGTGACCGTTTTGGGCTGCGGCCAACTCTCAATCGCCTCGATCTTGGCTTTATCAACTTCAATTCCCTGCGGAGTAACAACATAGCCAAGAAACGATACTCGGTCGGTGCAAAAGGTGCACTTCCCAAGGTTACCAAACAAACGTGCATTACGTAGAGCAATAAAAACAGCACGTAAATGATCCAAATGTTCCTCCAAAGATTTGCTATAAATCAGTATATCATCAAAATAGACTACCACAAATCGTCCAATGAAAGCACGTAAAACCTCGTTCATTAATCTCATGAAAGTGCTAGGTGCATTAGTTAACCCAAAAGGCATGACTAACCACTCATATAATCCAAACTTAGTTTTAAATGCCGTTTTCCATTCATCTCCTAATTTCATGCGAATTTGATGGTATCCACTACGCAAATCAACTTTGGAAAACATGGTAGAGCCACTTAATTCATCAAGCATATCATCTAACCTAGGAATAGGATGACGATAACGAATAGTAATATTATTAATGGCTCGACAATCAACACACATACGCCATGTTCCATCCTTTTTAGGCACTAATATAACAGGAACAGCACAAGGACTAAGGGATTCACGTATGTAACCTTTGTCGAGTAGCTCTTGTACTTGACGCTGAATCTCCTTCGTCTCCTCCGGATTGGTACGGTATGGCGCACGGTTAGGCAGTGAAGCACCGGGAATTAAGTCAATCTGATGCTCAATCCCTCGAATAGGTGGTAATCCCGGTGGCACGTCTTGTGGAAAGACGTCAATAAACTCCTGCAAAAGGTCAGTGACAACAGGAGGCAAAGAAGGAGGCAATTCCTCAAATGAAAACAAAGCTTCTTTGCACACAAAAGCATAGCACACATATTGACTAACATCCAAATCCGAAATATCAACCTTAGTAGCAAGCAAAGTTGGACTAGTCAATTTAATTTCATTAGAAACAGCGGAAGAAGATTTGCTATTGGTCTTATGTTGTTGCTCAAATTCTTTAGCTGCTATCTCATTTTCACTCTTATTTTTCTCCTGTTTAGCTTTACTAGCTCTAGCAAGATCATCTTGCACAATTTGTTCAGGAGACATAGGAAGTAAAGCAATAGTTTTATCCTGATGAACCAGAGTAAACTGATTTGTCCTACCATGGTGTACAACATTCCTATCAAATTGCCATGGTCTACCAAGTAAAAGAGAGCATGCTTGCATGGGTACCACATCACAATCAACATAATCAGCATATGCGGCAATGCTAAAGTGCACACGAACAGAACGCGTTACCTTAATCTTACCACTATTGTTAAACCACTGAATATAGTACGGATGGGGGTGTGGTCTTGTGGTGAGAGATAGCTTCTCCACCAACTCCATGCTCGCCAAGTTGTTGCAACTCCCTCCGTCAATGATGATGCGAACCGAACGTTCTTTCACCACTCCCTTTGTGTGGAACAAATTATGCCTCTGGTTTTGCTCGTCCTTCGATACCTGCACACTTAACACACGTTGAGCAACCAAACTAGCATATTTATCTGCATCATCAGGAGCCATATACTCTATATCACGAGCATCATCATGGGCACCCTGATCCTCATGAGCAATGAGAACTAAAGTCTCCTCATCATAGTCACTCGCTGACTCATACCCACCATCCGCCGTAATAATCATCACACGCTTGGAGGGACAGTCTTTTGCGAAGTGACCTCCACCTTGGCACCGGCGACATTTAATATCACGATCTCGTGCTTGCCCTGTGGACGCCATGGATGACGAAGAACTCGCCGCGGGACCACTCTGTGCACCCTTGAATGGTGGCGCTGGCTGTGTCGGTGGCTCCCTGTAAGAATGAGCGGCTGAAGTAGATGGTGGTGCAGCAGGACGTGTGGATATAGAAGCTCCACGCGATGTCCATGATGTATTTCGTCCTGCAGAAAAGTTAGGTCTCGTAGCGGCCTGTCGATCCTGCACTTCACGTTCAGCTTTACAAGCAAGATGAAACAAACGAGTGATAGTAGTAAAGTCCTTGTATTCTAGAATAGTTTGTATCTCCCTGTTTAAGCCACCCATAAAACGTGCAAGCATAGCTTCATTATCCTCTACTAGGCCGCATCTAATCAATCCAGTTTGTAATTCCTGATAATATTCCTCTACAGAATTTTTTCCTTGTCTCAAACGCTGTAATTTTTGTAACAAGTCACGTTGATAATAAGGAGGAACCCAGCGAGTACGCATAGCATCTTTTAAAGCAGCCCAAGTAGTTGGAATATTATTAGCATGCAATCTACAATGTTCGGACCACCAAATAGATGCAAATCCCGTGAATTCACAAACAGCAGCAGTAACACGTCTATTCTCAGGATATTGTAAACATGTAAAGCGTTGTTCAGTTTCTAACTCCCAAGTAAGATAAACATCAGGAATATATCTACCCTCAAATGGCTTAAGATTCAATTTAAGTTTAGGCACATGTTCATCATCGCGTACCTGAGGGGGTGGTTGGTGTCGACCGTGGCGAATGTTGGGACGTGGACGTCCAGCTGGCTGCTCATAGACCGCTTCCTGTTCCACCTCCTCCTCGTAATCACCCTCGTAGTAGTCGTCCTGGCCGACGTCAGAAGCAGCAGCAGCAGTAGCAGCAACTGCAGCAGCAGGAGGAGCACCAATACCAGCAGCTTGTCCTCGCGGCAACAGAATACGTCGTGCACGTGGTAGTGGCGGTGGCTGTGGCTGTGCTGAAGGTAGGCGTGCGATCAACTCAGTAAACTTGGCGTCTAGCTTGGTGTCGATCATCTTTTCCACGCCATCAATCGCCTCTGTAAATCTGTTATGGATGTCCTGCACCTGTTCAGACATCATACGTGCAAATTTATCATGTAGCTCCTTGTTTGTCATGTTCTCCCAATCGGGTGCATCCCGCGCCACTTCATCATGTGATCCTGGCATGGTTAGCAGAAATAGAAAACACACAGGAATATGATCCTACTTCTACTAATGGGATGGATGTGGGGTGGTGGAAAGCACAAATCCGTCAAGCTTTTCTTACGTTCTTACCGATTCTTACCTAGCAGCAGGAGGTGATGTACAACCAACGGGTCAAAACTCTCAGAGATATGGTAGAGCGATGGCCAGGAGGTGTCAAACGCACGATGTAGAAAATATGTGGAGCTGTAGGAAGGCTGACAAGTATGGTAGAAAAAAACTCAACAGTAATCAAAACAGAGATGCAAAGCTGAATAAACGCTCAACGTGGGTACTGTGCTGATCCTAGGCTAGACCGTACTAGAGACGCGAGCCTAAAACACCAACGAAAGCACGGCGCGGCACGTAATCAACTGAGAAGCATACTCTGAATTTTTTTTTTCTCTTTTTTTTTTTTTTTTTTTTTTTTTTTTTTTGCGATGCGGGACTGCGGTGGCTGAAAAAGTGCGAAAAAGTCACTATGGTGGCGAATGTCTTAAAATGAGTTTCTGGACCTAAGGAACGTATGGGCAAAAAAATTTTTTACCCCTGAAATTTTTGGCCTAAAAACTGCTCTGGAAAGCGTGCCAGACTCTTTTTTTTTTTTTTTTTTGGAAATCACCCTCTTCTACGTACGACAAAAGATTGGTGAAATCCGACTCTAATCAACTCAAAACTATTCTGGCTACGGGGATATCAGGAACCGTACTGATGGTGGAACTCAAGTCGGACTCGTGAGACGTGGTGGTGTATATGGACTCTGCTTGGCGGAAAGTGGTGGTGTAACTTGACTTGGATTGGCGGAACGTGGTAGGATGACTACTGGTGCGGCGGCGACGTGGCAAACTGTGATCAGAACTCGAAACTCTAAGGGAACTAGACGCTAAGATCAGCAACTCGACACGACAAAAGTTTGGTGAAATCCGACTCTAAGCAACTCAAACTATTCTGGCTACGGAGAGATCACAAACCGTACTGATGGTGGAACTCAACTCGGACTCGTGTAGCTCGTGGTGGTGTATATGGACTCGGATTGGCGGAACGTGGTGTATCTGGACTCGGATTACTACTGTGCGGTGGCGACGTGGCAAACTGTGATCAGAACTCGAAACTCTAAGGAAACTAGACGCTAAGATCAGCAACTTGACACAACGATGCAACCGTAAATTCAACAAAGCAAGTACTGAAAAGAAAACTG
Organism: Bromus sterilis; assembly: GCA_950022295.1. Taxonomy (NCBI): domain Eukaryota; kingdom Viridiplantae; phylum Streptophyta; class Magnoliopsida; order Poales; family Poaceae; genus Bromus; species Bromus sterilis. The sequence goes on along the minus strand of OX465600.1, from coordinate 171,945,025 downwards.
GACAATGGCTAGGACTGTCTTGGGACGTGATGATCTAACCCTAATTTTTTTTTTTGGCTTTTTCGTGGACTGTAGGTATGAAGAACAGAACCAATCTAGACTATGAAAAACTGGTAAATCTCACCGAGCAACCTGGAAATCTGATACCACTTGATAGAGGCGAAGGTGTCCCGATGTTTCGATGAGATGGTGGAGATCGATTATGGCGGAGTAGACTTTCACGACCCGACTACGAACGTGCGAAGACGTTGCGCCTTAGCGATCGCTAAACCAACTCCGAGAGGTTATTGATCCCGCGGATGCACGATCAACCTGACCACGAAGGTCTAATTCCTGCAAGCAATCGAAGAACAAGCAAGAACTAAGAATTGCAATCTGGATATTGCGAATATAAGATGAAAGATTACGAAAGTTGGGGTTCCAATGAGGTCTTGGCCTGGTCGGATGACACAAACGAAGAGCTCGAAGTTGCGGCTATGGCTAACTTAAATCTAATTAAAACCCAAGTCTAAACGATGCCCTAAGGGCTGTATATATGGGGGAACAGAGGGGAATTTCGTGGCCCCTTGGAGGAGGGGTCCGAAAACAACCCTAACTCGGTTTCCCCACACATACGGACTCTAAAAAATAGCCTATTAAGTGTATTTCGAAATTACATGGGCCTGGCCCAATAATAAGGTGACGCAGCACCTATAATAACTCTTGGACGAAAATATTAATGTGGCATCTTGTGTCTCTCGTCCAAGTCTTCATGCGCGCCTTATGGTGGCTTCAAAGTGCGATAATCACCACGGGAAGCTCCGCTGTCCTTTCCCGCGCGCGCACCTTCTTCTCCATGCTTGATCCCGCTCCAATGACCATCCTTCTTGTCCATGCTAGGTCCTTCATTCATAAGACAAACAAAAGTATCTAATTTAGGCAGCATCATATGTTCTTGAATATTAGAAGGATTCGCAAGAAACGAAAGTACCTGATAATTTAATTGACGTGCGCGTGCTCTAGTAACTGGTCCATTATGTGTAGTTTGTGAAGATGTGGGTGTAACATTAGTAGAGATGTCCTCATCAGGAGTCATGTGGTGGAAAGCCGAGTTGATCGTGCTAGGTCCCATCGGCATGATCAAGCTCGTCCCTCAATGGCTACAGGGCCAATTTTTTTTCAGCGAGAGAATCCGGTCTACTCCCATTCCTCCTCATTTCCGAATACCTCAAGGAGTGGACAAGTACCGAGGTGATGCCAAACCCAAAACATGGCTAGATGATTACAGGATAGTTGTGCAAATCGGAGGTGGAGGAGATGAGATAGCTATGATGCAGCTTCCTTTGATGCTGGACTCGGACATGGTTGAACCAGCTTCCCCCAAGCAGTATTTGGATTTGGGAAGATCTCGAGAGAGTTTTTTTCAAGAACTTCGAAGGGACTTACAAAAGGCCTGGAGGGCTAACCGAGTTGCAATTGTGTGTACAAGGAAATATGGAGTCCACTCGAGACTACATCCAGAGATGGATTATGCTTCACAACTCAGTAGAAGGGGTCTCCAAGTTCCAAGCTATCCATGCTTTCAAGCAAGGGGTTAAGTACAGAGAGATAAGTCTCAAGCTGGCAAGATCACCCCATGTTACCTCACTCGAAAGATTAATGGAGATAGAAAACAAGTACGCCAATGGTGAAGAGGAGATTCGCCAGAAGACCCAGCAGCACCGAGGGGGAGGAAGCAGCTTGGCACCTAACAAGAAGTAGAAGACCGGAGGCAATAACAAGCGAAAAATAGAAGACGCCCCAACGGATGCTGTGTTGGTGGCAGCAGAAAATGCCTCAGGGATTCACGGCAAAGGTCAGGCACGAAAGGAGTGGCAACCACGTCAAAAGAAGCCATCAAATGTTGATGAGGTTCTAGATCAGCCCTGTCCTCTTCATACAACCCGATATGCCGAGGGAAAGTTAATTCTCCCAAATCATACAGCTCGGCAGTGTCGTTTGATCAGGAGAGCAGCTCAGAAGGCAAAGGCGGGACCTCAGCAGGATAAAGACACAGGCAAAAAGAAGGTAGCAAGCCCAGATCTGGACAGTGAAGGTTTCCCAAGAGAAGACGGAGTGCTAGTCATTTTGGCAGGTCGGGAGTCAAAGAGAGTTGAGAAGACACGGTTCAGAGAGGTTAACTCGGCAGCTCCATCAACTCAAAGTTACATGAAGTGGGCTGACACTCCGATCACATTTGACCAGTCGGATCACCCTCCCCATATCCCTCACCCTGGAATGCATGCCTTGATTGTTGATCCTCTGGTAGAGACAGGGAATGCAAACTTTAGACTAAGAAAGGTCTTGATGGATGGAGGAAGTGGAATAAACATTCTCTATGCCAGCACCCTGAAAAATATGAATATTCCAATTTCTAAGCTTCATAAAAGCTATCTGCAATTTAATGGAATCATCCCAGGGAAAAAGGCACATTCACTTTGCATGATCACCCTCAATGTGGTTTTCGGCACTCCGAGTAATTTCCGGAAGGAAAAGATCACCTTCGATGTAGTACATTTTCCGAGTGCGTACCATGCTCTACTCGGAAGGCCAGCCTATGCAAAGTTCATGGACATACCATGTTACGTCTATCTAAAGTTGAAAATGCCTAGCCCACACGACGTGATCACTTTCTTGGGAGATTACAAGAAGGCCGAAGAACTGCTGCAGAAAGGATCGTTGATAGTTGACCAGCAAATGGCTGAGGTCAAACTGGCCGAGTACAAGAAAGTGGCTGATTCATCCGAGTTACTACAACCAAAGAAGACGTCTTCGTTCGAGTCAGCAGGGGAAACCAAGAGGGTGAAAATACATCCTACCGATGAGGACAAGTACACCAATATTGCGACCAACTTGGATCCCAAATAGGAACTCGAGCTCATCAACTTCCTCCGTGAGAATTGGGATATCTTCGCATGGAAGCCTGCTGATATGCCTGGAATCCCAAGGGGTTGGCTGAGCACAAGTTACACGTTGACCCGAAGGCAAGACCAGTTAAAGAGTCCCTTAGGCGGGTTTTTTCCGAGAAGAGAAAGGCTATCAGACAAGAAGTGGCAAGACTGTTAGCGGCCGGATTCATTAGGAAAATTTTCCACTCCGAGTGTTTAGCAAATCCTGTAATGGTTCCAAGAAAGATAAAACTTGGAGAACTTGTGTTGATTTCCGTCACATCAATAAAGTTTGTCCATGTAACAACCCAGTTTTCACAAAAATTAAAAAAATTGTTTTCGGTGTGAATTGATTGATTACCTGATTTGTTTGCGGTGTTTGCATCCCCGATTTATCGATCGGCGATTATTTTTACCCCTCTTATCTCGTACCGGACGGAGACCGACCCTTGCCACCTTGACACTCGACCTTTGCGACACCGGGTTTCACCCGAGCACCGTTGCCACCGGCACAAGTCCAGCCATCGCCACCGGAATGCAAACCCCGTTTATTTAATAGACGGATTATTTTATGGGGCGCCGAAAAATATTCTCAGAATGTCACCGCAGTGAGGTACGATCGACGGGCTCGACGCGCTGAGCGCGTGGTTCGAGATTTCGTCGGAATCGGAGTCCGTACGGAGTCTCGGCGGTCACGAACGCGATCACCGGACACACAAGAGGGGTACCGAGGGCGTTTGCGTCAACTGGCCCGCCGACCTGCCTATATAATGACCCCCACCTCCCAAACCAACCAATTAGGGTTCCCCCTATGGCATATTTGCAGCCACACCGCTAGCAAAATCTAGATCTGCCCCTCCAGTCTAGATTGCACCCGAAACCCTAGCCCTTAGGTAATCCTAGCCGTCAGATCAGCCAACCAGTGGCCTGGATGAAGGCCACGTCACCTCCCTCCAACTCCAGACCGAATTCGGGCCCCGCCGGGCCCGAGATCTGCCGTCCCCGCCGACGTGGGCCCGCTAAGGCCCGGATCCCGCGCCGCCAACCCACGGGAGCTCCTCCCGAGCGCCTCCCGTGGAGGTCCGCCGCCTCTCGCCGGAGGCGCGGCCGCCGCCAGCCGGTGCGCTCGGCCTCTGATAGAGGCGAAGGTGTCCCGATGTTTCGATGAGATGGTGGAGATCGATTATGGTGGAGGCAACTTTCACGATCCGACTACGAACGTGCGAAGACGTTGCGCCTTAGCGATCGCTAAACCAACTCCGAGAGGTTATTGATCCCGCGGATGCACGATCAACCTGACCACGAAGGTCTAATTCCTGCAAGCAATCGAAGAACAAGCAAGAACTAAGAATTGCAATCTGGATATTGCGAATATAAGATGAATGATTACGAAAGTTGGGGTTCCAATGAGGTCTTGGCCTGGTCGGATGACACAAACGAAGAGCTCGAAGTTGCGGCTATGGCTAACTTATATCTAATTAAAACCCAAGTCTAAACGACGCCCTAAGGGCTGTATATATGGGGGAACAGAGGGGATTTTCGTGACCCCTTGGAGGTGGGGTGATAGAGGCGAAGGTGTCCCGATGTTTCGATGAGATGGTGGAGATCGATTATGGTGGAGGCAACTTTCACGATACGACTACGAACGTGCGAAGACGTTGCGCCTTAGCGATCGCTAAACCAACTCCGAGAGGTTATTGATCCCGCGGATGCACGATCAACCTGACCACGAAGGTCTAATTCCTGCAAGCAATCGAAGAACAAGCAAGAACTAAGAATTGCAATCTGGATATTGCGAATATAAGATGAATGATTACGAAAGTTGGGGTTCCAATGAGGTCTTGGCCTGGTCGGATGACACAAACGAAGAGCTCGAAGTTGCGGCTATGGCTAACTTATATCTAATTAAAACCCAAGTCTAAACGACGCCCTAAGGGCTGTATATATGGGGGAACAGAGGGGATTTTCGTGACCCCTTGGAGGTGGGGTCCGAAAACAACCCTAACTCGGTTTCCCCACACATACGGACTCTAAAAACAGCCTATAAGGTGGTATTTCGAAATTACATGGGCCCAGCCCAATATTAAGGTGACGCAGCACCTATAATTGCCCTTGGACGAAAATAATGAAGTGGCATCTCGCGTATTTCGTCCAAGACTTCATGCGCGCCTTATGGTGGCTTCAAAGTGCGATAATCACCACCGGAAGCTCCGCTGTCCTTTCCCGCGCGCGCACCTTCTTCTCCATGCTTGATCCCGCTCCAATGACCATCCTTCTTGTCCATGCTAGGTCCTTCATTCATAAGCAAAACAAAAGTATCTAATTTAGGCAGTATCATATGTTCATGAACAATAGAAGGATTCGTAAGAAACGAAAGTACCTGATAATTTAGTTGACGTGCACGAGCTCTAGTAACTGGTCCAGTATGTGTAGTTGGGGGCTGTATATATGGGGGAACAGAGGGGATTTTCGTGACCCCTTGGAGGTGGGGTCCGAAAACAACCCTAACTCGGTTTCCCCACACATACGGACTCTAAAAACAGCCTATAAGGTGGTATTTCGAAATTACATGGGCCCAGCCCAATATTAAGGTGACGCAGCACCTATAATTGCCCTTGGACGAAAATAATGAAGTGGCATCTCGCGTATTTCGTCCAAGACTTCATGCGCGCCTTATGGTGGCTTCAAAGTGCGATAATCACCACCGGAAGCTCCGCTGTCCTTTCCCGCGCGCGCACCTTCTTCTCCATGCTTGATCCCGCTCCAATGACCATCCTTCTTGTCCATGCTAGGTCCTTCATTCATAAGCAAAACAAAAGTATCTAATTTAGGCAGTATCATATGTTCATGAACAATAGAAGGATTCGTAAGAAACGAAAGTACCTGATAATTTAGTTGACGTGCACGAGCTCTAGTAACTGGTCCAGTATGTGTAGTTGGTGAGGGTACATTAGTAGGGATGACCTCATCAGCCTCGATCCAGATCGGATCGGGCGAGCAGGCCAGCCAGCAGGCCCATGGCGCCCAGGCCCAGAGCCCCAGCGAGGCCTAGGCCGCCAGCCTCCCGCGCCTGCTGTCCAGTTGGGCCGAGCCCAGCGGGGTGAGATTACTGCTGCTGATGCTATTTTGCGATTAGATCTGCGATTAAACCGTAGCCCGGATGAACGTGCCCCCAAAACGAAAGTTGCTCAGTTTTGCGTGCTCTAGCGTTCGTATGTAGAAAGTTTTTCCGTTTGAGGTCTTTTTGATTGTGTTATTGGGTGATGAACAGGGCATCAGACCGTTAAATGCACTGCTACTGTTAAAACTTGTTGAACTGTTATTTTATTGCAACTTCGGGCGACGATTGCTTCGCAACCGTTCGTCGGAATTGATTGATTCCTTTTGCATCCTGTTAAGCATTGTTTCTACTTCAGTTCCATGCATTCACATGCCATAATTGCTTGCTGCATCATGATTGTATCTTGATCCAAAGTAGCTATCCTGCTGTTAGTGTGCTGCTGTTTATATTTTGTTGCAACTTCGGTCGACGAGTGTGTCGCGACCGTTTATCAGAATTGAGTGATTCCAATTGCATATTGTTAAGCATCATGTCTAATTCATGCCCATGTATTTCTGTGTCATGTTGCTGCACTTTTGCATATAGATTTACCCCTGTTTTTATAGCATGTGTGCATAGCTTGTCTTGCTTATATCTTTTTAACCGTAACTCCGTTTGGAGTGTTCTTTATATGTAACTTGATTAGTTTTTCGTGTAGTTTAAGTTTATGCTATTTTTTCTGTTGTTAACCAACCTAAAATATGGTTTAGGGCAGAACAGTACCAAATGTTTTAATCATCGTGCGGTACTTAGTGTTATGCCATGTTTAGGGTGTTGCCTCGCTTAACTTGACTAGTATAGGTAGTTTACTTTGTGCTTAACCTTTTGCCATTTTTGAGTGACATGCCATGCTTGGGTGCCTTGCCATGTTAACAACCGTTGGTTGATCACTTGTAGCTAAACAACTTGAACCGATTCTAAATGTGCGGTATCGTCTTGTGTGACGAGTACTCCACTTAACCCGTTAGTAATCGCTCTCGACGGTAGGTGCGATGTCTCGTGTTGCTTCTTGTTGATGCTTGCTCGTGTTTGCTCCGCAGTAATAGTGGTGCACCGTGGATTGCTTTCCAGTGTTTACTTCTTGTGTGCTCCCGCGGGTACCTCTCGGAGACGATGCGAGCGTGCGATCGACTACACCTTCGGAACCCGACTTATCAACAGGCAAGGACTATACATTACTTATGATCCATTCTATTTCAACCAGCGGTTTGCATGCTAGTCTAGGTTAGGTTCGATGTTTGATCCTACCACATGTTTACAGCCTCTTTTAAACCGATACAGCCATGTCCCCTCCCAGCAAACCATGTACTGCTATGTTACTATTGCTCGTTGCTTAGCCCCTGCTTAGTGTGCATGCTTAGGATGCTACGATGTTACCTGTTAGTCCTTGGTTTGGGATATCACAATATTATTATTATTGTTATTGATGATATGATTATTATACTGTTGATTATATTCGACAAAGGATGGAAGGTCTAGGCTATCCCGCCCCGACGCTTTGTTCCATTCGAGTCACCTAGGACCCGAGTTCCTGGTATTGGTTTTAAGACTGAGCGTGCCTAACCGCGTGTGGGATACTATGGGGTCCCCTCTTCTTACCTACCTAGCTTCAAACATTTCTAGTGGTGGCCCAAGCTGATTTACCATTTGAAACCGCATGCATAACTGGTCTGCAGCCAGTGGTTTTAAAATAACTCGGGCCAGCAGAGACATAGTTCCTTTGTTGGTCCACACTGGTGAGCTAGGGAAGTCCCCTGTTATATAGGTGAGACTAAACCCGACCTTAGCCAGACGGAAGAGTCCGATCCGAGAGCGTGGCCAGCTTTTGGATTGGGTGTCGACTCCCTGGGGGCCACCCGGATTTGTTCGTTGTTAGTTAGAGGGTCCTGTCGTTTCAGATCTCTTGGAACGAAATCATAAAATGGTTGCCTATGATGGGTAGCAACTGAGAGAGATGGGCGTGCGTGCGGAGCCTTGTAATAGGCAGTTGGTACACCCCTGCAGGGTTAAATCTTTTCGAGAAGCCGTGTCCACGGTTATGGACGACTTGAGACCTACTCCTTGTTCATAGACAACAACAACTGAGATAATCTTAATATAACTTTATCAATGTGTGTGTGCCTTGACTGCTTCTTCTTCGTCGGGATGCGAAGAGGAGGACAAGGATAGGATAGGTGTTATGTTTGCGTAAGTAGTTGATAGCAAGACTTGTTGGAGGCGATTCCTCATCGAATGCTTGGCTTCTTATCTTAATCTCTAGATCGTTAGCCACTTTATAAATGCTAGTGCAGCAACAACCTCACCACTTACCCCATCCTTACCGTAAACTACTAGTTGTCCTAGAATGACGAGTGATGTAGTCCTTGCTGGGTCAGATGACCACTACAGTTGGATGCTGAGTACCTCTATACTCATGATACTACCCCCAAACTCTTTTCAGGGTTCTTGATCGACAACAGGTATGGTGATCGACGTTTCACGTGGAGACTCGACGACGACTAGTTAGGCCGATCCCGGCGGAGGGCCTGGACCCGTGTGGTTATGGGATCGATGATTTTCTTTTGCCACTAGGCATTTGATTGTAGTCTGTATTTAGACCTGTATCTTCCGCTGTTGTATTGTATTCAAGGCATTTGTATGCCGATTGTATGAGATGTTGTATCCTTGTATCTGTAATGTTGTGATATCATGTTGGAAATCCGGGGCATATGACTCCGTCACATGTCGCGGTGGGACCGATATGTGCTTCGTCCCCGGATCTGGATGGAAACATCTAGATCTGGAACAGTACCGCATATCGGGCCTTACAGTCCAAATGACCATTTTCCCCTTCCTCGCATTGACCAGATTGTGGACTCTACATCGGGTTGCGAGAGATTATGTTTCCTCGATGCGTACTCGGGTTATCATCAAATCCAATTATATGAACGAGATGAACTTAAAACAATATTCATAACCCCATTTGGTTGTTTCTGCTACACTATGATGCCGTTTGGGCTTAAAAATGCAGGAGCCACATATCAACGCATGATGCAGGACTGCTTGATTTGGAAAATTGGGAGAAACATTGAAGTGTATGTGGATGATATTGTGATCAAGTCGGCTAAGTGAAGCAGCTTCTTGGCTGACTTGGCTGAAACTTTCTAGAGTTTCCGGGCCTACAATATCAATTTAAACCCTGAGAAATGTGTCTTTGGTGTACCGTCAGGGAAGTTACTCGGATTCATGGTTTCCGAGTGAGGGATAGAGGCTAACCCAGAAAAGATTGCAGCAATCCAGAGTATGAAGCCACCTCAGCAGCTCCGAGATGCCCAGAAGCTAACTGGCTGCCTTGCAGCACTCAGTCGATTCATTTCCAGACTCGGAGAGAAAGCTTTACCTCTCTACTAGCTGATGAAAAAATCGCCGAATTTTGTTTGGACTGAAGAAGCTCAAGTGGCCTTCGGGAACTCAAGAAGCAATTGTCAACTCGGCCAGTCCTTGCAACACCTAAAGAAAAAGAACCACTCTTATTATACATTGCAGCTACAAGCTGAGTTGTCAGTGTAGCTATAGTGGTGAAAAGAGAAGAAGAAGGGAAGGAACAGAAGGTACAAAGACCTGGGTACTTCATCTCTGAGGTCCTCACACCATCCAAGAAAATATATCCTCACTACCAGAAGCTGGCAATGGGAATCTACCTCGCATCACAGAAGCTTGCACACTACTTTCAAGACCATTCCATCACAGTGGTATCAGAAGCTCCTCTCGCAGAAATCATGAATAACAGATATGCAACGGGAAGAATTGCAAAATGGAGTTTGGATTTACTTCCTTATGATATCCATTACCAACCTAAAAAAGCAATCAAGTCGCAAGCCTTGGTGGATTTCTTGTCCGAGTGGATTGAAGTGCAAAACTCCCCACAACTAATCCCAGAACATTGGACAATCTTTTTTGATGGATCCAAGATGTTAAACAGAGCAGGAGCAGGAGTAGTGATGGTTTCACCAAGGAAAGATGAAATGAGATATGTTCTCCAAATACACTTCCCAACAACAAACAATGAAGCGAGTACGAAGCCCTTTTGTATGGTTTAAGAATGGCTATTTCACTCAGAATAAGGAGGTTGATGGTATTTGGAGATTACGACCTGGTGATAAATCAAGTAATGAAGGAATGGGACATTCAGAGCCCAGCCATGACGACCTACTATGTTGCAGTGAGAAAATTGGAGAAAAATTTTGATGGGTTAGAACTCCATCATATTCCAAGGGTTCAGAATCAAGCAGCAGACGATCTGGCCAAGTTGGGCTCTACTCGGAGTCAGATTCCATATGGAATTTATTTGGAACACTTACCTTCTCCAACAGTCAAAGAAGATCCTCTTCTGGAAGTAGATCCAGATATGCTGCCAGATAAAAACATACCAAACAAGGAAGATATACCGTCAGTAGTTGACATGGTTTTTGATGTGGAAGTCATTCATCCCGAGTGGACACTCCCTATCTTGGCTTATTTGCAAAGGCAAGAGTTGCAAGAAGATGAGTTAGAAGCCAAACAGATTGTTCGCAAATAAAAATCCTACTCGGTGATCAATGGCGAGTTGTACAGAAACAACATCGATCACTAAGCTCCCTCAGTGATGTATCTCCGAAGACGAAGGGCGTTGTATCTTGCAAGACATTCATGCAGGCGACTGCGGCCACCACGCCTCAAGTCGGACACTAGTGGCGAAAGCTTTACGAGCTAGTTTCTTCTGGCCTCAGGCCCTCAGTGATTCTCGGTATATTGTGGATCATTGCCAAGGATGTCAATTTTACGCCAACCAGCCACACAAACCAGCTTCCGAGTTAAAGACAATCCCTCTAGCCTGGCCATTTGCAGTATGGGGGCTTGATATGATCGGACCACTGAGAACAGGAAAGTATGGTTTTACCCATATCTTAGTCGAAGTGGATAAGTACACAAAATTGATAGAGGCAAAACCCATCAAAGCCCTAGACTCAGCCACAACAGTTAGTTTCATACAAGGCATCATACACCGTTTTGGAGTCCCACACGACATCATCACAGACAATGGGTCAAACTTCAAATCGGCTAAATTTAAGGAATTTTATTGGAGCAATGGCATTCAGGTTAACTTCGCCTCAGTAGCACACCCCCAATCCAATGGCCAGGTCAAACGAGCAAATGAAATAATACTAAAAGGAATCAAACCCCGCCTCCTTCGGGAATTGAAGGAAGCGGCAGGCGCTTGGGTAGACGAGCTTCCCTCGGTCCTGTGGGGATTAAGAACAACACCTAATCGTTCTACTCAGTCAACTCCCTTTTTCCTGGTATACAGGTCAGAGGCAGTCCTTCCGAGTGATCTCAAGCACAACGCCCCCGGAGTAAGCCAGTACAATAAAGCTGAAGCCGAAGCTGCAAGACAAGATGGTGTTGATCTCCTAGAAGAAGAAAGAAATTTAGCTCTTACCAGTTCAACATTCTATCAGCAAGACCTACGCCGATACGATGACCGACATGTCCGAGCTCGCGCATTCCAACAAGGCGACGTTGTGTTACGTATCTAGCAGACCTCTGATCAAAAACTCTCCCCTCCGTGGGAAGGGCCCTATTTCATATCCATGGTATTACACATTGGAGCCTATCGGCTATATGATGTAACTAATAACATAGAAGAGCCTCACGCATGGAACGTGATAGAGGCGAAGGTGTCCCGATGTTTCGATGAGATGATGGAGATCGATTTTGGTGGAGTAGACTTTCACGACCCGACTACGAACGTGCGAAGACGTTGCGCCTTAGCAATCGCTAAACCAACTCCAAGAGGTTATTGATCCCGCGGATGCACGATCAACCTGACCACGAAGGTCAATTCCTGCAAGCAATCGAAGAACAAGCAAGAACTAAGAATTGCAATCTGGATATTGCGAATATAAGATGAAAGATTAACAGAAGTTGGGGTTCCAATGCGGTCTTGGCCTGGTCGGACGACACAAACGAAGAACTCGAAGTTGCGGCTATGGCTAACTTAAATCTAATTAAAACCCAAGTCTAAACGACGCCCTAAGGGCTGTATATATGGGGGAACAGAGGGGAATTTCGTGGCCCCTTGGAGGTGGGGTCCGAAAACAACCCTAACTCGGTTTCCCCACACATACGGACTCTAAAAACAGCCTATAATGTGGTATTTCGAAATTACATGGGCCCAGCCCAATATTAAGGTGACGCAGCACCTATACTTGCTCTTGGACGAAAATAATGAAGTGGCATCTCGTGTATTTCGTCCAAGCCTTCATGCATGCCTTATGGTGGCTTCAAAGTGCGAAAATCCCCTCTGGAAGCTCCAATGTTCTCTCCCGCGCGCACACCTTCTTCTCCATGCTTGATCCCGCTCCAATGACCGTCCATCTTGTCCATGCTAGGTCCTTCAATCATAAGCAAAACAAAAGTATCTAATTTAGGCAGCATCATATGTTCATGAACATTAGAAGGATTTGCAAGAAACGAAAGTACGTGATAATTTAGTTGACGTGCACGTGCTCTAGTAATTGGTCCAGTATGTGTAGTTGGTGAAGATGTGGGTGTAACATTCGTAGAGATGTCCTCATCATCCTCCCCTTCTTGAATTGAAGTCGTCCTCGACGGAAGCTCATTATCTTCTCCCAAATAAGGTTTCAAATCTGCAATGTTAAATGTGGGACTAACCCCAAAATCTGCAGGTAGCTCAAGTTTATATGCATTATCATTAATTTTCTGTAAAACCTTAAAAGGACCATCAGCTCGTGGCATTAACTTAGACTTGCGCAAATCAGGAAACCTATCTTTACGTAGATGTAACCAAACAAGATCTCCTGGTTCAAACACAACATGCTTCCTACCCTTATCACCAGCAAGCTTGTATCTAGCATTCATTTTCTCAATGTTTTCTTTAGTTAACTCATGCATTTTTAATATCAATTCAGCACGTTGCTTAGCATCAAAATTAACCTTCTCCGAAGATGGAAGAGGCAGCAAATCAATAGGCGCACGAGGTAGAAAACCATAAACAATCTCAAAAGGGCACATTTTAGTGGTAGAATGAAATGAACGATTATAAGCAAATTCAATATGAGGTAAACATTCTTCCCACATTTTCAAGTTACTCTTTAAAACATCCCTAAGCATAGTAGACAAAGTCCTATTGACTACTTCAGTTTGTCCATCAGTTTGGGGATGACAGGTAGTACTAAAAAGTAGTTTAGTCCCCAACTTAGCCCATAAGCATCTCCAAAAATGGCTAAGAAACTTAGTATCACGATCCGAGACAATAGTATTGGGCACACCATGTAAGCGAATAATCTCACGAAAGAATAAATCAGCAACATTAGCAGCATCATCGCTTTTATGACATGGTATAAAATGTGCCATCTTAGAAAATCTATCCACGACAACAAATATGCTATCCCTCCCCTGCTTTGTTCGAGGCAAGCCTAAAACAAAGTCCATGGATATGTCCTCCCACGGAACACTAGGTACAGGTAAAGGCATGTATAAACCATGAGGATTGAGTCGTGACTTAGCTTTTTGACATGTAGTGCAGCGAGCAACAAAACGCTCAACATCCCGTCTCATCTTTGGCCAAAAGAAGTGTGTAGCAAGTACGTCCTCCGTCTTCTTCACGCCAAAGTGTCCCATTAATCCTCCTCCATGCGCCTCCTGCAACAACAAAAGACGAATAGAGCTAGCTGGAATGCATAGCTTGTTAGAACGGAACACAAACCCATCATTAAGGACAAAGTTGTTCCATGTTCTACCCTCTCTACAATTCTGCAATACATCTTTAAATTCTGCATCATTTACATATTGATCTTTGATTGTCTCTAAACCGAATATCTTGAAGTCAAGTTGTGAAAGCATAGTATAACGACGAGACAAAGCATCAGCAATAATATTATCTTTCCCCTTCTTGTGTTTAATGACATAAGGGAAAGTCTCAATAAATTCAACCCACTTAGCATGTCTACGATTAAGTTTTGCTTGACTTCTTATGTGTTTCAAAGATTCATGATCAGAATGTATAACAAATTCTTTGGGCCATAAATAATGTTGCCAAGTTTCTAATGTCCGAACAAGAGCATATAATTCCTTATCATAAGTAGAATAGTTCAGAGTAGGCCCACTCAATTTTTCAGAAAAGTATGCAACAGGTTTAGCATCTTGTAATAACACACCTCTCAAACCAATCCCACTAGCATCGCATTCAAGCTCAAAAGTCTTATTAAAATCAGGAAGTTGGAGCAAAGGAGCATGTGTTAACTTATCTTTCAATACCGCGAAGGCTTCTTCCTGTGCGGTACCCCAAGTAAAAGGCACATCCTTGCGTGTAAGCTCATTGAGAGGTGCAGCAATGGTGCTGAAATCTCTCACAAAACGCCTATAGAATCCAGCGAGTCCAAGAAAACTCCTCACTTGTGTGACCGTTTTGGGCTGCGGCCAACTCTCAATCGCCTCGATCTTGGCTTTATCAACTTCAATTCCCTGCGGAGTAACAACATAGCCAAGAAACGATACTCGGTCGGTGCAAAAGGTGCACTTCCCAAGGTTACCAAACAAACGTGCATTACGTAGAGCAATAAAAACAGCACGTAAATGATCCAAATGTTCCTCCAAAGATTTGCTATAAATCAGTATATCATCAAAATAGACTACCACAAATCGTCCAATGAAAGCACGTAAAACCTCGTTCATTAATCTCATGAAAGTGCTAGGTGCATTAGTTAACCCAAAAGGCATGACTAACCACTCATATAATCCAAACTTAGTTTTAAATGCCGTTTTCCATTCATCCCCTAATTTCATGCGAATTTGATGGTATCCACTACGCATATCAACTTTGGAAAACATGGTAGAGCCACTTAATTCATCAAGCATATCATCTAACCGAGGAATAGGATGACGATAACGAATAGTAATATTATTAATGGCTCTACAATCAACACACATACGCCAAGTTCCATCCTTTTTAGGCACTAATATAACAGGAACACCACAAGGACTAAGGGATTCACGTATGTAACCTTTGTCGAGTAGCTCTTGTACTTGACGCTGAATCTCCTTCGTCTCCTCCGGATTGGTACGGTATGGCGCACGGTTGGGCAGCGAAGCACGGGGAATTAAGTCAATCTGATGCTCAATCCCTCGAATAGGTGGTAATCCCGGTGGTACGTCTTGTGGAAAGACGTCAATAAACTCCTGCAAAAGGTCAGTGACAACAGGAGGCAAAGAAGGAGGCAATTCCTCAAATGAAAACAAAGCTTCTTTGCACACAAAAGCATAGCACACATATTGACTAACATCCAAATCTGAAATATCAACTTTAGTAGCAAGCAAAGTTGGACTAGTCAATTTAATTTCATTAGAAACAGCAGAAGAAGATTTGCTATTAGTCTTATGTTGTTGCTCAAATTCTTTGGCTGCTATCTCATTTTCACTCTTATTTTTCTCCTGTTTAGCTTTACTAGCTCTAGCAAGATCATCTTTCACAATTTGTTCAGGAGACATAGGAAGTAAAGCAATATTTTTATCCTGATGAACCAGAGTAAACTGATTTGTCCTACCATTGTGTACAACATTCCTATCAAATTGCCATGGTCTACCAAGTAAAAGAGAGCATGCTTGCATGGGTACCACATCACAATCAACATAATCAGCATATGCAGCAATGCTAAAGTGCACACGAACAGAACGGGTTACCTTAATCTTACCGCTATTGTTAAACCACTGAATATAGTAAGGATGGGGGTGTGGTCTTGTGGTGAGAGATAGCTTCTCCACCAACTCCATGCTAGCCAAGTTGTTGCAACTCCCTCCGTCAATGATGATGCGAACAGAACGTTCTTTCACCACTCCCTTTGTGTGGAACAAATTATGCCTCTGGTTTTGCTCAGCCTTCGTTACCTGCACACTTAACACACGTTGAGCAACCAAACTAGCATATTTATCTGCATCATCAGGAGCCATATACTCTATATCATGAGCATCATCATGGGCACCCTGTTCCTCATGAGCAATGAGAACTAAAGTCTCCTCATCATAGTCACTCGCTGACTCATACCCACCATCCGCCGTAATAATCATCACACGCTTGGAGGGACAGTCTTTTGCGAAGTGACCTCCACCTTGGCACCTGCGACATTTAATATCACGATCTCGTGTTTGCCCTGTGGAAGCCATGGATGAAGAAGAACTCGCCGCTGGACCACTCTGTGCACCCTTGAATGGTGGTGCTGGCTGTTTTGGTGGCTCCCTGTAAGAATGAGCGGCTGAAGTAGATGGTGGTGCAGCAGGACGTGTGGATGTAGAAGGTCCACGCGATGTCCATGATGTATTTTGTCCTTCAGAAAAGTTAGGTCTCGTAGCGGCCTGTCGATCCTGCACTTCACGTTCAGCTTTACAAGCAAGATGAAACAAACGAGTAATAGTAGCATAGTCCTTGTATTCTAGAATAGTTTGTATCTCCCTGTTTAAGCCACCTATAAAACGTGCAAACATAGCTTCATTATCCTCTACTAGGCCACATCTAATCAATCCAGTTTGTAATTCTTGATAATATTCCTCTACAGAATTTTTTCCTTGTCTCAAACGCTGTAATTTTTGTAGCAATTCACGTTGATAATAAGGAGGAACCCAGCGAGTACGCATAGCATCTTTTAAAGCAGCCCAAGTGATAGAGGCGAAGGTGTCCCGATGTTTCGATGAGAGATAACTATCGATTTGGTGGAGACGACTCTGACGATCCGACTACGAACGTGCAACAACGTCGCGCCTTAGGAATCGCTAAACCAATCTCCGGAGGTTATTGACCACGTCGGAGCACGATCAACCTGACCACGAAGGTCTAGTGCCTGCAAGCAATCGAAACATCGGGACACCTTTGCCTCTATCAAGTGGTATCATGTCTTGAGTTACCTGTTGATTTGAGCACACCATCTATTTTGGATAATCATGTTACTATTATGAAACTGTCAACTCTTAATCATTTTGATATGACCTCTAATCTTGGTGATGATTCTGCGTCGAATAACTTGTTGCATGACTACTTAGTTAAGCCTGTTGTAGCATGCCCTTCGAAAAACATTAATGTTTCTTCACCGGTATTGGGATGGTTTAATGATGAGCATTGTACATCTTTAGATATGAATAAGAGCTTCACTTATATATGCAAACTAAGTTGCAATACTTTCATGTCGTTTATGTATTGTGATGATCATATATGTTTATATTTCACGACATACGAAAGTTACTCATATATACATGTGTTACATGTCCAAAAACTAAGGGAAGTAAGAATGGATGACATATATATATACAACATGTACACCTTGTCTCTTTTGTTAGCCACATTTCAGATTAAGAAACGCCGGGGACGGCTTTATTTTCAAGGAGGGGAGGATGATGAGGACATGGCTACCATAGTTACAGCCACAACCCCTGCTAATATACCTACTGGACCAGTTACTAGAGCTCGTGCACGTCAACTAAATTATCAGGTACTTTCGTTTCTTGCGAATCCTTCTATTGTTCATGAACATATGATACTGCCTAAATTAGATAATTTTGTTTTGCTTATGAATGAAGGACCTAGCATGGACAAGAAGGATGGTCATTGGAGCGGGATCAAGCATGGAGAAGAAGGTGCGCGCGCGGGAAAGGACAGCGGAGCTTCCCGTGGTGATTATCGCACTTTGAAGCCACCATAAGGCGCGCATGAAGTCTTGGACGAAATACGCGAGATGCCACTTCATTATTTTCGTCCAAGGGCAATTATAGGTGCTGCGTCACCTTAATATTGGGCTGGGCCCATGTAATTTCGAAATACCACCTTATAGGCTGTTTTTAGAGTCCGTATGTGTGGGGAAACCGAGTTAGGGTTGTTTTCGGACCCCACCTCCAAGGGGTCACGAAAATCCCCTCTGTTCCCCCATATATACAGCCCTTAGGGCGTCGTTTAGACTTGGGTTTTAATTAGATTTAAGTTAGCCATAGCCGCAACTTCGAGCTCTTCGTTTGTGTCATCCGACCAGGCCAAGACCTCATTGGAACCCCAACTTTCGTAATCTTTCATCTTATATTCGCAATATCCAGATTGCAATTCTTAGTTCTTGCTTGTTCTTCGATTGCTTGCAGGAATTAGACCTTCGTGGTCAGGTTGATCGTGCATCCGCGGGATCAATAACCTCTCGGAGTTGGTTTAGCGATCGCTAAGGCGCAACGTCTTCGCACGTTCGTAGTCGGGTCGTGAAAGTCTACTCCACCATAATCGATCTCCACCATCTCATCGAAACATCGGGACACCTTCGCCTCTATCACCAAGTAGCTGGAATATTATTAGCATGCAATCTACAATGTTCAGACCACCAAATAGATGCAAAACCCGTGAATTCACAAACAGCAGCAGTAACACGTCTATTCTCAGGATATTGTAAACATGTAAAGCGTTGTTCAGTTTCTAACTCCCAAGTAAGATAAGCATCAGGAATATATCTACCCTCAAACGGCTTAAGATTCAATTTAAGTTTAGGCACATGTTCATCATCGCGTACCTGAGGGGGTGGTTGGTGTCGACCGTGGCGAATGTTGGGACGTGGACGTCCAGCTGGCTGTTCATAGGCCGCTTCTTGTTCCACCTCCTCCTCGTAATCACCCTCGTAGTTGTCGTCCTGGCTGACATCAGAGGCAGCAGCAGCAGTAACTGCAGCAGCAGCAGGAGCACCAGCAGCTTGTCCGCCCGGAAACAGAATCCGTCGTGCACGTCGTGGTGGCAGTGGCTGTGCTGTAGCGGCCGCAGGCTGTATAGGTAAGCGTGCGAGCAACTCAGTAAACTTGGCGTCGAGCTTGGTGTCGATCATCTTCTCCACACCATCAATCGCCTCTGTAAATCTGTTCTCGATGTCATTCACCTGTTCAGACATCATTTGTGCAAATTTATCATGTAATGCTTTGTTTGTCATATTCTCCCAATCAGGTGCATCCCGCGCCACTTCATCATGGGATCCTGGCATGGTTAGCAGAAATAGAAAACACACAGAAGTATGATCCTACTTCTACTAATGGGATGTGGGGTGGTGGAAAGCACAAATCCGTCAGGCTTTTCTTTAGTTCTTACCGATTCTTACCTAGCAGCAGGTGGTGATGTACAACCAACGGGTCAAAACTCTCAGAGATGTGGTAGAGCGATGGCCAGGAGGTGTCAAAACGCACGATGTAGAATATATGTGGAGCTGTAGGAAGGCTGACAAGTATGGTAGCAAAATCTCAACAGTAATAAAAACAGAGATGCAAAGCTGAATAAACACTCAACGTCGGTACTGTGCTGATCCTAGGCTAGACCGTACTAGAGACGCGAGCCTAAAACACCAACGAAAGCACGGCGCGGCACGTAATCAACTGAGAAGCACACTCTGAAAAAAAAAAATCTCTTTTTTTTTTTGCTTTTTTTTTTGCGATGCGGGACTGCGGTGGCTAAAAAAGTGCGAAAAAATCACTATGGTGGCGAACGTCTCAAAATGAGTTTCTGGACCTAAGGAACGTATGGGCACGAATTTTTTTTTTTTCCTAATCACACCCCTTCTCTGTACGGAAAAAGTTTGATGAAATCCGATTCTAACAACTGAAAACTAATCTGGCTACAGAGAGATCAGGAACCGTACTGATGGTGGAACTCAATTCAGACTCGTGAGACGTGGTGGCGTATGTGGACTCTGCTTGGCGGAACGTGGTGGTGTATCTGGACTCGGATTAGCGGAACGTGGTAGGATGACTACTTGTGCGGCGGCGACGTGGCAAACTGTGATCAGAACTCGAAACTCTAAGGGAACTAGACGCTAAGATCAGCAACTTGACACAACGATGCAACCGTAAATTCAACAAAGCAAGTACTGAAAAGAAAACTGGACAAAGGCTAGGACTGTCTTGGGACGTGATGATCTAACCCTAATTTTTTTTTGTTGGCTTTTTCGTGGACTGTAGGTATGAAGAACAGAACCAATCTAGACTATGAAAACAGGTAAATATCACCGAGCAACCTGGAAATCTGATACCACTTGATAGAGGCGAAGGTGTCCCGATGTTTCGATGAGATGATGGAGATCGATTTTGGTGGAGTAGACTTTCACGACCCGACTACGAACGTGCGAAGACGTTGCGCCTTAGCAATCGCTAAACCAACTCCGAGAGGTTATTGATCCCGCGGATGCACGATCAACTTGACCACGAAGGTCAATTCCTGCAAGCAATCGAAGAACAAGCAAGAACTAAGAATTGCAATCTGGATATTGCGAATATAAGATGAAAGATTAACAGAAGTTGGGGTTCCAATGCGGTCTTGGCCTGGTCGGACGACACAAACGAAGAACTCGAAGTTGCGGCTATGGCTAACTTAAATCTAATTAAAACCCAAGTCTAAACGACGCCCTAAGGGCTGTATATATGGGGGAACAGAGGGGAATTTCGTGGCCCCTTGGAGGTGGGGTCCGAAAACAACCCTAACTCGGTTTCCCCACACATACGGACTCTAAAAACAGCCTATAATGTGGTATTTCGAAATTACATGGGCCCAGCCCAATATTAAGGTGACGCAGCACCTATACTTGCTCTTGGACGAAAATAATGAAGTGGCATCTCGTGTATTTCGTCCAAGCCTTCATGCATGCCTTATGGTGGCTTCAAAGTGCGAAAATCCCCACTGGAAGCTCCATTGTTCTCTCCCGCGCGCGCACCTTCTTCTCCATGCTTGATCCCGCTCCAATGACCGTCCTTCTTGTCCATGCTAGGTCCTTCATTCATAAGCAAAACAAAAGTATCTAATTTAGGCAGCATCATATGTTCATGAACATTAGAAGGATTCGCAAGAAACGAAAGTACCTGATAATTTAGTTGACGTGCACGTGCTCTAGTAACTGGTCCAGTATGTGTAGTTGGTGAAGATGTGGGTGTAACATTCGTAGAGATGTCCTCATCAGAACGCCCAGCTGTTACGTCATCTCTATGCGTGAACGCAGTTGTAAGACTTGAATAAAATATACTTTTTTGTATGACAAAGTGTCTTGATCAATCTCGGTATTTTTACTTGTTATTAAAAATCAAGTTTTTATCCGAGCTATGCGCAGCTCGGAAGAGAGCTTAGAAAACGTTCTCTACGTATCCTTCAAGTCATTGATGACTTGGGGGATCCTTAATGTTTAAGAATCAAGTTTTTATCCGAGCTATGCGCAGCTCGGACGAGAGCTTAGAAAACCTTCTCTAAGTATCCTTCAAGTCACTGATGACTTGGGGGGCTGCTTAATGTTTAATAATCAAGTTTTTATTTGAGCTGTGCGCAACTCGGACGAGAGCTTAGAAAACTTTCTCTAAGTATCCTTCAAGTCACTGATGGCTTGGGGGCTGCTTAATGTTTAAAAAATCAAGTTTTTCTCCGAGATGTGCGCAGCTCAGACGAGAGCTTAGAAAACCTTCTCTAAGTATCCTTCAAGTCACCGATGACCTTGGTGCTGCTTAATGTTTAAAAAATTAAGTTTTTATCCGAGCTGTGCGCAGCTTGGACGAGAGCTTAGAAAACTTTTCTAAGTATCCTTCAAGCCATTGAGGACTTGGGGTCCTCTTAATGCTTAAAAATCAAATTTTTATCCGAGCTGTGCGGAGCTCTAACGAGAGCTTAGAAAACTTTTCTAAGTATCCTTCAAGCCACTGATGACTTTGGGGCTGCTTAATGTTTAAAAATCAAGTTTTTATCCGAGCTTTGCGCAGCTAGGACGAGAGCTTAGAAAACCTTCTCTAAGTATCCTTCAAGTCATTTGATAACTTGAGGCTATTAATGTTCAAAAATCAAGCTTTTTTCCGAGCCATGTGCAGCTCGGACGAGAGCTTAGAAAACTTTTCTAAGTACCCTTCCTTCTCTTTAGGGTTACTTAATGCACAACAAGATAACCACTTCGAACATACTAATAGATAAGCTAAAGCAAAAGCATGTCTAGTGCCCAGGGCACAACATCAACCACGACGAAGTTCATTACAAGACCTGATATAGGGCAAGCCTATGGATTGGCCCAATCTTTCACAACTTGGAGGTGGGAAAGGGATGCAACTCAAGAAGAACACAAAAGAGAGGAAGGGGAACAAGATCCAACCAAAAGAAACTCAAATCCACACACCAGATCCACACATAACATGATCCATACATCCACACAAGTGGTAGCTAGGTTGATCCCTCTCCTTCTACTACTAGGATTGGGGGCCTCTCCTTCTATGACTAGGGAGAGGATGATAGATTGAGGCTCAATCCGCAGATGAAGCCTCTCTCCCGCGGGAGGTGGTAGGATTGAGAGAGGATCTCTAAGGAGATCAAATCCCCATGGGGGAGTAGGCTCTAAGCTCTCTCAAATCTGGATATAATCTTAGCTAACCCTAAAATGGAGGTAGGGGAAGAGTACTTATAGTCTAGGGGGGATGAAGGGGTACACGGGCTGCATAGCCCAAGTCTGCGCACAGGCAGCGGTAGTACCGGCCGGCATGCCGGTAGTACCGGTAAATCCGAATTACCGGAACAACCGGGTCGGTACCGACCTGGTACCGATCCTCAATAGAAGACTTCACGTGGTCGGGCGGTAGTACCGCCCGGTGCGTCCGGTAGTACCGCTTTATCCGGTGGTACACCGGTTGTACCGGCCTTCCCAGACATGATCTTCGTTGCTTCGTCTTCTTGCCGCGCTCCTCTCCCGTCTTCTCTTCCAAGCTTCTCTCGAGGATGGTGTAGTTGTTCCCTTGCGCTTCACCTCCTCCTTGGTGCACGCGTAGCTCTCAAACCTAAGTATGCACAGGAGTGGAGGGTCAAGTAGTATACCATTTGTGAGAGGACCGAAAGGACACACGGAAAGGATAGAGTTCACCTTTGAATGCTCGATGCGTGTGTTATTTGGCGGGATGTCCATGTCCATGGTGATGTCCGTTGGATGCTCCGCATCATATCCCCCCCCTTGGGGAAGATCCTTCCACGGATCCAAAACTACATCACCATGAAAGTGATAAAGCACGGGTGGTATAGCGGCAGGAGTCGTGCCATTCTTGTCCATCACATGTTGTCGCAAGTAGTTGTCTCCTAGATATTCATGAAAAAGGTGCAAAGGAAACAAATACTTGGGCATAGCATGAGTGTTAGCGATGCCATATAAGGCATACAATAAGGTAGCGTGAAGATCATAACGTAATAAAATATGCAATGTGCCCTTGTATAGAATGTTGTGTGTGCGACCATTGTTTAACATCAAGTCATAGGTGGATGGTTTTGTCCTTCCAATGTCATCAGCATAGTAAGTAGGTATGACAATGGGGAGAATGCATATGCCATATGGAGATGTTGCAAGATGATGAAAGGATGGTCCACTATTGCACATGTCTAGGATGCATGGGACATTCTTGGGATGACAAGTGATGAGTTGATGTGGTATAAACATGCCATCTAGGTAGACCACAACAAATTTGCAAATATAATGCCTATGCTCATGGATAAGGAATGTATTGCGATGATAAAGAGCATATGGCCTTTTCAAGTTTAAGAACATGTCACGAACGCATGGTACATGAATAAAGGGAAGTCAAGCATGCGAAGTGAACATGAAAAGGGACACACGATATATGATATAAAGCATAGCCCATAGTAATGGTAGGGTAGTGTATAGGGCAAACGGAAACGGGGTGTGCCATGGGCGAAGTGGGGTAGGAGGAGGACGATGAGGCTCCTCGGCCTTTCCCTCAAGCGCTCTTATCTTCAACTCTTGTGTTTCCCAAGTTGAAGGAGAGACACGTGTACCTACGCAACACGATAGAAAACCTACACATGCACAAAAGATAGCAAGATATGTGTGTGCATGGTACACAAATGCATCATCCATCATGAGGCATCTCGACGCTTGCACTTCCCCTTTAGCACAAAATATGGGCAAAGAATATATGGTATAAGCATGGCATATTTCATAGCAAGAATGATCATCATGCATATTGTGCAAAGAGCGAAAGCAAGCATGTGACTCATGATATATGCCAAAGTCTCCAATAAAATTTGAGAAAGGAATGGTAGCCTTCTCAACAATTTGAAAAACATTGTTGCACGCAATATATGGCAATATGGGGATCACAACATATGGAGTAGGTTGACAATAATGAGTGCATAACATGTGCAAAGTATGGGCTACACCAATAACATGGCAACAAGAGCGAGAATCTCCACCATGCATGAAAGTACACATAAAAGACATAGGATGGTGAGACATGTGTAAATGCAAGCATGTGTCACAAATGCATGTCATATGAAGAGGAACTAGCATAACATGCAAAGTGAACATGGAAAAATGGGCATTGAGTATAAAGTGATATAGAACCCATATCCATGTGAGAGCCATGTAGAAGAAATGAGCGAAGTCCTTATGCGAAGAGGGGTGGGGAACTAGTGCTCCAAGGGATCTCATAGCTTCATTGCTCTCAAGAGCTCGTTTCGTCAACTCGTGGGATCGTGAAGTTGACAAGTGGATGTGAGAACCTACACAACATTGAGACAAAAGAAACAATGTGTGCGCGTGGTAGATGTACACATCATCCATCACGATGTGCACGTGTGTGTATCGGTTAGCACATGAAATCCAATGGTCAAAGAAATTATAAGAATGATATAGAAACATGTCATCCATTATGAGAGGTTTTATTTTGTTGATAGCATAATGGAGACGCAAGCAAGTATGTGCATCCAAGACATTTGAAGCAATGTTATTCATGGGATGCATAATGTGTACACATAAGGTGGAATCATGTGACACAAAAGATAAGTCATGGCATAATCTATGGGATGAATTGCATAATTTGTGCAAAGGGAGGATATCAATATCATCACTAGAAAAGAAAATCCCAATAACCATGGATTTGTCATCTATGCCATAATCACAAATGGGATTTATTTTAATTGGCATGACATAGTTATTATGATGAGATTGCAAAGATGCAATATTGGAGATCTCATGCATAACATATGACAAATCAAGCGGAGTGTCAAACATGATGTGAGCTAAGGAATTATCACAAGGTATCCTATGCAACATGGTATCATGACTAATGCATTCCACATGCTCATCATCATATTTATCATAAATAGGTGGCTTATAAAAGCACGTAGTGGGCATATTAGCATGAAGCATGGCAATAGGAAGATCATCATCATGCAAGAAATCAAAGTCCACTAGTGGGACGAGAGTAGTACCATCACCTATGTTATCGTGGTCATGCCGCTCATGTGGTGTAGGTGAGGTAGAAAGGACCAACTTATGGTCAACAACATCATCTTGATGGAACCATGTGGTGGGTGCATCTTGTTCCTCCATGGGCATCATCTCCTCCATTTGAGGGGGGTACTTGTCGAAGATAGGAGCGTCATCATATAGGAGACCTAGCACCAAAGGAGAAGACAAAATAGGAGTAGAGGGTAAGTCATTAGAAAATATATTGGCCTCACAAGACCTATCAACTTCGCCACTCATAATGTGTAGTGGCTCACTCGCTCCCTCTAGGTGGGTGCACTCAAACTCACATATGGTGGAGTCACTCAAGTGGTGGTAGTGGCTCTCCTCACATGGTAATTGAGGCATCTCATCATATGTGGGGCTAGTGGTGGTCACGATCATCCTCTCAAAGGAAATGCACTCACTCTCATTTGTGGTGGTGGCACACAACTCACTCATTTTGTCACTCTCACTCAAGTGGGGTGAGTGTATCTCACTCTCACATGGGATGTGGTGTATCTCATCATATATGGGTGTAGGAGGAACATAGGTGCACTCATCTCCAAACTCAACTCCAATCGCCGCCTTGGTTGAAGGAAAAATCCCATGCTCAACCTCCGAAAGGGCATCATAGAAGACATCCTCAGTCGCCTCCACGACCGAAGGGAACATCCCATGCTCGGTCATATCAACATCTCCTCCATCATAGGAGAAGTCTTGATCCTCGCTCTCCACCTTGGTGGAAGCATCGTCATGCTCACCATCTTGAGGTGTGGTCGGTGTGAGGTGTTCTTGAGCGCTAGTAGCCTCCACCTCCTTGAGGTATCTTGCCTCCATGAGAACATCATTGCATAAGTCATCAAGAGAGGTGTAGCTTCGGAGGAGCATGGCCTTGCGGATGGAGAGGTCCTACAAGTGGAACTTCATCCAAGTGGGGTCATCCTCGCCGGCTCTCCTCAAGGCTTGCTTCATCTCCAAGAGGTACTCTTCAAGTGTCTTGGATCCTTGCGTGGTGATCATCAAATGGTGACGGAGCTCTTCGGAGAGGGTGGAGGGAAAAAACTCTTGCCTCATAGCTCTCTTCAACCTTCACCAACTCTTGCGCGAGCGCGAGGTGGAAGGTTGGTGAACCCACCAAGTGTGCGCGTAGTCGTAGAAGTGTCTTGTGGCGCGCGTCACTTTATCTTTGGAGTGGACTTGGTGATGAAAGAAGTAGTTGTCCATCTTCTCCTCCCACTCGAGGTACTCCTCGGGGTCATGAGTACCATAGAAATGGAGCTCAATGTCGTCATCGTAGTTGAAGTAGCTTTTGTGGGTGATGGTCTTGAGCTCGGAACATGTAGAGGGAGGGTCTTCATCTTGTCTTGGAGGAGATGATCGAGCTCTCCAATCAACATGGGGGGTATAGGTCTCGTAGTAGTTTCCATTGCCGCCATATAGCAAAGGAGGATCTTGCATAGCCATCACAACAGGCGGGTAGATGTGAGAGTAAAAGGCAGAGAACCAAGTCAAGGCTACATTTCGCGAAGATGAAATGAATCGAGTGATGTATAGCTTCGCGTAGTGAAGAGAGTGTCCTTGTTTGAATCTCGTTCCCACACGCACACCTACACACAAAGGCTTATGTGGAGCTCGGTAGGGATTAGTGGCACAAAAATCAAGCAAATTGAAGTCCAAGATATTGTAAGAGTTGAAAGTAATCCAAAGAACTCAAAATGCAAAGCAAGTGATCACGGATATAGAGGGGGGAAATAAAAGAACACATGCGCAAAGATAGTGTGGCTTGTGCAACCAAAGGAATGAGCATACAAAATAATGGCCTATCGAAGACTAAGCTCGTGTTGCACAAACACAAAGAGAGACACTAGCTCGATTGCACTAGAGGGCACGATTCACTACTTGGTTGACACAACCCCAACTAGAGTAAGTGAAAGGGTTTGCTTGACTCCTTTGCATCATGTGAAAATTTCAAAAAGAAATTCAAAAATGGGGAAAAGAAAAGCCCTAGAGAATTTAATTCAAAAGGCCAGATAAAAATTGCTTCCAAAAATTCCTATGTTATTTTTGAAAAGTCTTATAAATATGCATGATCACATATAAAGTGAAGTGGGTCCCACTGCATGCACCAAGATTTCTCAAAAATACCATAAGTGCTTTGGAAATTAAATAATACCCCTATTTGATTTAAAATTAAAATTAGTTGAATTTTAAAAATGCCCAAACTTTGTAAGTGGCTAGCTATATGCATTACAAGTCCACATAAAAATTTGGAGCATTTAATAAAATTCCTACCTATTTTTTTGCACAGAAAAACAAATAAACAGAAAACAAAACATAGAGAAAAAGGAAAAAAAGGAAAGCTAGCCCACCCCTACAGGCCCCGGGCCCAACTTATCCCCCACGGCCCAAGCCCACCTGGGGGCTTGTCGTCTTCCCCGCGCGCGTCGACAAGCTGCTCGGTGGCGAGCATGCCGATGCCAACGAGGGCCACGTCGCCCCCGAGGCCCCCCTGGTCTCTTCTAGACGCCAAGGAGACGCCCCGAGTCCCCTGCCTCCTTCCCCTCACTGGCCGCTTGCCCTCTCCCTCTCTCTCTCGCGATTCCGTCGCCGCCTGACGAGGGGGTGACCCCACGACTCCTACTAATGGACCTACCCGGTGTCATTGAAGGCCCACGAAGCTACCGCCGGATTCACCTTGGCCCGCTAGATGGCACCGACATTGGGAGTCCTCGACTGACAAGGAAGGTGCAGGGACTTGCCGTGCAAGCTAGGGTTAGATTTCCTGTAATTGTAGATTGATTCCCCGAGACCTGGTCTACTATATAAAGGCCAGGAGGGGCAACGCATAAAGGGGAGACATCGCCTGTAACCCTAGCCCAGAGCGCATCTGCCTTGGCATCCCCTGTAACTTCTCCACAATCAATATATCGAGCAGGAAGTGTATCCTCCTGTTTGCCGACGAGCTTATCGTCCAACTTGTGTCTTCTCCAACTAGCCCAGGGTCCCTAACCATGGACTTGCCGGGGCCGATCCTCGACAATTGGCGCCGACCGTGGGGACCACACAGGTTGGAATTACGATCTCGGCGGTCCCATCTTCAGCAAATCGCAACTCAAGGGCAAGAGCCGGGCCCAATCCACTCGAAGGATTCAAGGTCACGGCAAACATCTTCGCCGTCCCAGCAGTCTCGATCGAGTCGCAACCGTATCAGACCCAGTACAGTGGAGGCAACCAAACACGGCGTCAGCGACGAAGGAACCAATGACCCAGAAGAGCCGCAAAGAACCCCTACGCAGGAGTCCCACTCGAGGAGGCGCGACGTGTGGCAGGAGACCCGCAGGTCTTCCGACGGCCCACCACCACCCGAGCACCCGCCGAGCATCACGATGATGGCTACGAGCCTGACACCAGCAACCAAGAATATCGCCGCCAAAGGAGGAATCGACGACCCAGGAAGCGTTCCAGGGAGATCTGCAACGAGGACAAACCCTGCACACCGCACGACGCAGTCGAGGAGCCAAGGGCCGTCCGGCGCACCGCCATGCGGGCACTCAACGACAACCAAGACAGCGACTCGGAGACACCGGTCGGCGAATACTATGACCCAGAGCGAAGGCCGGACGAATTCGCCAACCTCATCAAGCATCAGGACACAATTCGAGGAATCGAAACAGACCCCCGATTCTACGAACGCCCGGAGCATGTCTTCACAATCTCAAGGAGGAAGAGGCACGGCGGGTCAAGCAAACTTACGGTCAGAGAACAGCTTGCAGGACCCTGCACAATTCACAACTTTGAAGACGAATGGGGGCGCATCAGATCCAACCACACCCTGGGAGAATGTCGCTTGTTCAACGAGATGGTCGACGACCTCAGGAACGAAAAACGCAAAGGAGTCAAGCGCGCTCGAGAGCTCGAGCAATCGCCACCACCAAGCCACGAAGGACGCCGCAGCCCGCCGCATGGGCAGGTGCTCATGATACAGGAAAGCAGGGTGCCACAAGCGCGGCGTGACGCCTACACCCTGCAGGCTGCAGCAACCGAGAACATGAAACCAGTGGAAACCTACCAACTGCACGACGCGGAGACCATCATCACGTTCTCACAGGATGACCACCCGCCAGCCATACCAAGACCAGGACACGCGCCTCTCGTGCTCGACGCACAAATCGAAGGATATGACATGGATAGGGTTTTCATGGACGGAGGCAGCAGCATGAACATCATCTTCGCAAGCACCCTGCATAAAATGCTGACCCCTCGGTCGGTATGGAAGAAGTCAAGCACCGTACTAAACGGCGTAGTACCTGGAGAAGCAGCAACATCACTCGGATCAATCGAGCTTGAGGTTGTCTTTGGCAACCGATGCAATTTCGCCAAGCACGTCCTCGAGTTCGAGGTGCTTGAATGGCCATCTCAATACCATGCCATACTGGGACGACCAGCGTTTGCGCAGTTCATGGCAGTACCACACTACGCCTATCTCAAGCTCAAGATGCCAGGTTCAACAGGAGTCCTCACGATCAGCGGAAGCTTCATCAAGTCAGACCAATGCAACCGCGATTTCCACAAAACCTCCGACACACTAGGAGCGGACCAAGAACTGAGAGAAATAGTCATGGTCGTCGACAAGAAAATCTTCCCATTGGCAAGCCGCAACGAGTCAAAGGAGCACGGTCCTATCTTCAGCATCGACGGCGACACGGTCACGCACCAAGTACACCCGACGGACCCAGATAAAACAGTCCGCGTGTACGCCCACCTGCCAGAGGAACAAGCGACTGCTCTAGTGGCTCTCCTTCGAGACGAGTGGAAGACATTCGCCTGGTGCCCAGCCGACATGCCTGGCATACCACGCGAATTCGCATAATACGCCCTAAACATCAAACCAAACACGAAACCAGTAAAGCAAGCTCTGAGACGATTCTCGGAGCCCAAGCGTAGGGAAATCAGAGAAGAAGTCAATCGATTGCTCGACGCCCAGTTCATCCGAGAAACCAAGAAGGCCACTTGGATAGCAAACCCAGTGCTTGTGCCCAAGAAGGACATGGACGTACTGCGTATGTGCGTCGACTACGGGCCAGTGAACAAGCACTGCCTGAAAGACCATTTTCCCCTGCCAAGGATCGACCAAATAATGGATTCGACTGCGGGATGCGATCTTCTTTCCTTTCTGGATGCATATTCAGGATACAACCAGATCAGGATGAAAGAAGAAGACAAAGAGCACACCTTATTCATCACACCTTACGGTGTATTCTGTTACAAGACCATGCCCTTCGGGCTGAAGAACGCAGGTGCCACATACCAGCGGATGATGCAAGCCTGCCTAAATGAGCAAATCGGGAGGAACGTACAGGTGTACGTAGACGATATCGTCATCAAGACCTACAAAGCAGACACGCTACTCGACGACCTGCGCGAAACCTTCGCAGCACTCAACAAATACAGGATCAAGCTGAATCCAAAGAAGTGCGCTTTCGGCGTACCGGCCGGGAAACTGCTCGGCTACATGGTCTCCGCCCGAGGAATCGAAGCAAACCCCGAGAAGGTCCAAGCCATTGCCAAGATGCAAGAGCCGACTGACATAAAAGGAGTACAGCAGCTAACTGGAAGACTCGCAGCACTAAGCCGCTTCATCAGCCGGCTAGGGGAACGCACGCTGCCCTTCTACCAACTGTTAAGGAAAGGAGAAAAATTCGAGTGGACAAAGGAAGCCCGCCAAGCGTTCGCGGACCTCAAAAAGACGCTCTCAACTCCACCAGTTCTGGCGGTACCCAGGGACAAAGAGAAACTCTACCTCTACATAGCAGCACGCATCAGCGTAGTAAGCACGGCACTCGTCGTCGAACGCATGGAAGAAGGCAAAGTCCAAAGCATACAGAGGCCAATCTACTACCTCAGCATGCGACTGAACAAGTCCCAGCAGCGATATCCACACTACCAGAAGTTACTGCTGGCCGTCATCATGACTTCACGGAAGGTATCACACTACTTCGACGAGCACCCGGTCACCATAGTGAGCAACACCCCACTCGCGGACATTCTCAACAACCCGGGAGCAACTGGACGAGTCGCCGAGTGGAACATAGAGCTCAGCCCGCGAGATCTACAGTTCAAGCATCCAACAGCAATCAAAGCCCAAGTACTCCCAGACTTCCTGGTCGAGTGGGCAGAGGTCCAAACACCAGGACCCCGGATCTGTCGAACTCATGGTCAATGTTTTTCGACGGATCGAAAAGACAACAAGGAGCAGGAGCAGGAGTCGTCCTACTCTCCCCCAAAGGAACGAAGCTGAAGTACATCCTCCAGATAAACTTCAGCCACGCATCCAACAACGAAGCAGAGTACGAGGCACTCCTCCACGGCATGCGCATGGCCAAAACATGCGGAGCCACCCGCCTCATCATCTACGGGGACTCCAATCTCGTCGTCCAGCAGGCGATGAGAAATTGCAACGCCCTAGCCGACAACATGGCAGCTTATGCCCACAGCTATGAAAAACGCAGAGGACATAGTGCGGCGCTGTGTCGCCTGCCAGAAATTCGCTAACAGACCGCATGCCCCGGCCTCAGAGCTCAAGACCATACCATTATCCTGGCCATTCGCCACCTGGGGACTCGACATGGTCGGCCCACTCAAGAAATCATCAAAAGGAGGAAGGACACATCTACTGGTCGCAGTCGACAAGTTCACCAAGTGGATCGAAGCAGTGCCAATCACTAGTTCCACCGCCCTCACGGCCGTGAACTTCATCAAGTCAATAATCTTCAGATTCGGAGTGCCACACAACATCATCACAGACAATGGCACAAATTTCACAGCTGCCGAATTCCAGAACTTCTGCGAAGAACTAGGCATTAAAATAAACTACGCGTCAGTCGCGCACCCGCAATCCAACGGCCAGGTGGAGAAAGCAAACGGTCTCGTATGCAGAGGACTCAAGAAACGGCTCCTTGCACCACTCGAGCAGGCCGCCGGAAAGAGCTCCCTGCAGTACTTTGGAGCCTACGGACCACGCCAAATACTGCGACACAATTCACACCGTTCTTTATGGTTTACGGGGCCGAAGCAGTACTACCACATGACCTCAAGTTCGGAGCCCCTCGGGTCACGGGGTACGAAGAAGAGGAAGCAGAGGAAGCACTCCAAGACGACAAAGACACAGTCGACGAGGCAAGAGACGTGGCCCTGTCAAAGTCAGAAGGATACCAGGACAAGCTGCGCACTTACCAAAGCAGTCGCCTTCGAACGAGAACCTTCAACAAAGGGGACCTAGTACTACGACTGATACAAGAGAAGGTCCACAAATTAGCCCCCCAATGGGAAGGCCCATTCATAGTATCAGAAGTCACCGGAGGCGGCGCCTACAGCCTAAAGAACCCAAAGACGGACGAAGATGTGGGCCACCCATGGAATGTCGCAAACATGCGACTGTTCTACCCTTAGCATCAATCGGTTGGACATGACCGGCAACTCATGTAAACCACTCGAGCGCAATAAAGCATATGTTGCCCAAACATTGCCAGCTTTCAAACAAAGCACTCGGGGGCTTAAGAAAAATCCCCCCGAGCCCTGCTATCGCCTACGCGATCTTACATCAAAAAGCACTCGGGGGATTAAGAAAAATCCCCCCGAGCCCTGCTATCGCCTACGCGATCTTACATCAAAAAGCACTCGGGGGCTTAAGAAAAATCCCCCGAGCCCTGATATCGCCTACGCGACCTTACATCAAAAGCACTCGGGGGCTTAAGAAAAATCCCCCCGAGCCCTGCTATCGCCTACGCGATCTTACATCAAAAAGCACTCGGGGGCTTAAGAAAAATCCCCCCGAGCCCTGATATCGCCTACGCGATCTTACATCAAAAAGCACTCGGGGGCTTAAGAAAAATCCCCCGGAGCCCTGCTATCGCCTACGCGATCTTACATCAAAAAGCACTCGGGGGCTTAAGAAAAATCCCCCCGAGCCCTGATATCGCCTACGCGATCTTACATCAAAAAGCACTCGGGGGCTTAAGAAAAATCCCCCCGAGCCCTGCTATCGCCTACGCGATCTTGCGCCAAAAAGCACTCGGGGGCTTAAGAAAAATCCCCCCGAGCACGCCATCGCCCACGTGATTCAACACTTGAAAACTGGAATCACCATAGCAACAAACAGGAGTACCCAAAGCTTTAACAAACGACAACATCTACATCTTCGCCACAGCAAAATAAGAGGATCACTGCAGAAGCTCATCACGTAAAGTTCATATCAGCCTACGTCCGACTCCCCGACTCGAACGTAGCCTCGGGGGCTACTCCCATCGGGAGCGCTGACGCGCACCCAATAGAGTTTGAACAAGCAGGCCACAGCCAGCTGCACCTGCGAAAGGACACGAGACTCGCAAAGGGTGCAGTCAGCACTATCTCCAACTTCACCCCGGCGAAGATCAACCGCAGCTGCTCCAAGGATGGCGCCAAAGGAAACAGGCCAAGTTTCTCTCAGCCTACGCTCGACTCTACAAACTCGAACGAAGCCTCGGGGGCTACTCCCATCGGGAGCGCTGACGCGCACCCGATAGAATCTACCTCCAAAAGCAGTACACCAGGAGGAGCCGAACACATTTTAAGCAGTTAAGACACAGCAGAAGGAGTCGACGACCTGGCACAGTCGAGTGCATAATGTTGGAAAGACTGGAGGCAAAACACTTTACTCAACCAGCCTGAAACACAAACTTGGACACAAAGACTAAGTTACATTTGGATAGAAGGCAACTCCTACTACAAGAGGGAATCAGCCGAGGAATTATGACTTCTACATGTGTGCCCATGAAGTACATGACTACATTACAAGGACATCAACAAAGATAACGGGAGGAAAAGGGACTCGTGGAGGATGTCAATGACATAACAAAAGCTGAAGCTCGAGTTATTTCTCGATGCTCCACCATCTTCTCTCCAGCTCCACGAGTTTCTTCTTCAACCCCTCTGCAGCAGCAGCACCACCAGCTTCTTCTCCAGCTGCAGCCACACAGCCGTCGAAGAAAAGCCGTCGTCAGCCCTACGAAGCCCCTTGGCGTGCTTGCTTGGTCGAAGGCTTGACGTCGACGTCCTCGCCAGAGCTGGCCACCAAGTCATCACCACTAGAGGAGCTCCTGGAAAACGGAGTCGAAGAAGAAGAAGGTGTAGCACCCCCCGACCTTGTGGAAACATCGCTGCTTGACTCCTGAGCTCGCGGGTCCATGCTATTGCCGCTCGGATCAAAAGCACGGACGGCAACAGTGCTCTCACCATCAAATCGACAGCAAAGAACATCGCCATCGCGCAGACCCAAACGGCGAGAAAACGAACTCCAACCAGAACCAAGAAAGACCAAGCGGGAACGGTCAAACTCCAAATCGACGTAGGAGGGAGCTCGATCGCTCCCCTGAAGACGCAGAAGCAAGCCATCCAAACCAAGATCGACCACAATGGCAGAAAAAGAGGGAGGAAGAAGAACGCGAGTGGCACCAAGGCCACGAACGCGCAACAAGAAGTCATGCTGCCAAAAGCCCTCTGCAGAAGAAGAAGAAGGTGGTAGCGAAATTCGACCACCGCGTCCAAAACGAGGAGTACGTCCACCCCTACTACGACGGACGCGGCCACGGCCGGAGCCTCGTTTTGGTGCCATGAAAAGTTAGTAAAAGGGAAGTAGAAGAGGAGACAGATGGAGGAAATCAAACCAGGACGAAGCCAATTTATAGTGCAAGGAAGCGCCGACGCGGCAAGGCCAAGCGATGCCCGCACTTAAAACTACGCCGACGCTTCAAAATCCGAGGCCAAAGATGCTCGCCCACGGGGCGCGCTGTTCATACTACCATCAAATCACGCGCGTGGGAAACGCGCGCCTCGGGAACTTAACCGGCGCTGCTAGCACGCCACTGAGCTCATCATTATGACCGGTCAAGATGAAAAGACGGTTCACTGCCAAGCATCTATGACAATAACCACACAGTGACGTGGTTATCCTGACAGAAGAGTCTTGTCACAGGCAAAAGCATATCAGGTACCTACCGACGCCTAGAGATTTTATCAGATCTTTTTCCAACAAAGCAAAAAAATCTCACTCCCATCGGGAGGAGCCCATCTCGAGAGTCACCTGGTGCTCACTCATCTGAAGATTAACAAGGTGCTCGAGTGATCACTCGCACGCACTAGAGTTACAGGTGCTCCCTCACCTATGGACCCACAAGGTGCTCGAGTGACCACTCGCACCCTTGAGAGTCTCGGGTGCTCCCTCACCTCAGAAAGAAACTCAAACAGCTTTTGAGTAATTACTCGTAGAAGGATTCCTCGCCTGAGCACTCGAAACAAGCTCCGCGAGTGAGATGAGTGAACAGCTCGCTTGATGATTTGTTCCAAGTGGGTGAAATGCTATAAGGCTCCGCGCCTCAAAAACACACCTATTCCTGGAACCACGACACACTGTGCCCAGATGCCACGCAAGATTAGCGTGTAGGTAAGACCCCGCTGCGAAGTTCGGCCGGGCTGGGACTTGCCGAAGAGCGATTTCACTCCCAACCTTTCCATGCGCTGCGCATGAAGTATCAAGCCGGGCGGACGCGCCTTAGGCTACGCAACCAGCTGGCGGCAAATGAACACTGTAAGACCTGAAGCGGCCGGACTTTTGCTATGCTCCAGTATCCCAAGCTCATGTCGAGGGACATGGGTTTGATTGGGCGATCGTGGTATTTTCCACTAGCGCAATTCACCAAGGCTCGATCCGTCGACTCCTTGGGCCCTTTCTTCTTAACATCCCTCGAAACAGGTTTTTTCATGGACACCATGCTGCCAGCGACCGCGGGTGCACCGCGCATACAAGCCACGGACGTATGAAGACGAACTCGAGTCCCTGCGCGACTTTTCGAGTCCCCCAGGCACTCGGGGGCTACTGACGAGGGGGTGACCCCACGACTCCTACTAATGGACCTACCCGGTGTCATTGAAGGCCCACGAAGCTACCGCCGGATTCACCTTGGCCCGCTAGATGGCACCGACATTGGGAGTCCTCGACTGACAAGGAAGGTGCAGGGACTTGCCGTGCAAGCTAGGGTTAGATTTCCTGTAATTGTAGATTGATTCCCCGAGACCTGGTCTACTATATAAAGGCCAGGAGGGGCAACGCATAAAGGGGAGACATCGCCTGTAACCCTAGCCCAGAGCGCATCTGCCTTGGCATCCCCTGTAACTTCTCCACAATCAATATATCGAGCAGGAAGTGTATCCTCCTATTTGCCGACGAGCTTATCGTCCAACCTGTGTCTTCTCCAACTAGCCCAGGGTCCCTAACCATGAGACTTGCCGGGGCCGATCCTCGACACCGCCCGAGCGCTGCCGCGGAGCGCGCTGCCATTCCCACGCGGCCAACGACGGCAAGACGGTGCACCGCCGTGTCCCTCCTCACCTCCA
The DNA here is from genome assembly GCA_950022295.1 of Bromus sterilis. Taxonomy (NCBI): domain Eukaryota; kingdom Viridiplantae; phylum Streptophyta; class Magnoliopsida; order Poales; family Poaceae; genus Bromus; species Bromus sterilis. Next base: position 171,908,306 of record OX465600.1, on the reverse strand, counting down.
CACTCATCTTCGTCTTCGTGCCGACGCCCGCAAGCTAGGGAGCTTCGAAGACAGCGAATCGGATCACAACATATCGCGGGAGCCGCGGACCATCGTCGTTGATTCTGTCACCGTCAGCCCTCCTCCGGCCTCCTCGTCGGTTCCTACACACTCAGGGTGAGCTCACGCCCATTTCCCCTCTCCCAGTGGGCCTCCGTGCTCCGTAGCGCAGCGCCGCTGTACCCGAGCTTCGACAGCCGCCCGAGCTCGACGCCGGCAATGCTACGGAGCCCCCCTTGCCTCCCCATGGGCACCAGAAGACGCAGACGAGCACGAGGAGCATACTGGTGGTCTCCCCGTGCTCTCCCATGGCCGGAGACGCCGATAGCAGTGAGCGCCGCCGCATAATTTGGTCGCCGCCGGCCTAACTCCGGCGAGGCCCACGTGGCCACTTAGTTAGGGGCTAACCCCCTCGTCATTTGACCCAAGGTCAATGACAGGTGGGCCCTGGCCCCCCCTAATCCCCTCTGTTTAATGAATTAAACGGGGATTAACCCAGAGCCTATGACACCCGGGACCCACTAGTCAGAGCGCCCCCCCACGTCAGCATGAGGTCATGCTGACGCCATAATTCCTTTTTCTTTTTAAAGGAAATTACAGAAAATCCAGAAATTCAATTAAACTTTGAAAAATCATAGAAAATTCATACTAACTCGAGATTAAACATATAACAAATGAAAAATTATCAGAAAAATGCAAGGATTAAGAATATGCAACTTTTTTCTATGTTTGACCATTTTAAAATGGGGCAACAGTAGCAAATATGCATATGGCTTAATTTGAATTTGAATTTGGAGTTTGAGTTTGCAAATCCTTTGCAATACACTTCAATTAAATTGAATTGTAAACAAACTAGTACCATATACATTAGGACAACTATATCATGTGCTTGTGCATTTTATTTTGATGTTGCCCCCCTTTGTTGATGATTGCTTCGATAACAGTGTTTCCGAGACGGAGGTCACCCCCGAAGAAGAAGTTCGATAAACAAGTGTATCGTCAGCAAGGCAAGCAAACCCCATTGATCATGTCTATAAAATCCTACTTCCCTCTCAGTCTCGCTTATGCATGTTTAGGAGATCACCGAGACACGTTCTTTCGCATAGTTGAACCCATTCCGATGCATGACCTATCATTTTGTCACCGTATTAAGCAAACCCTAGCAGATATAGGAGTTGAATGATGAGCATGTGGCCCCTGCAACTGTTACTGCTTATTGCTGCTTAGTGATACAATGAGGTTACTTCGATTGTGAGTTGGGATGGAATGTTCACAGTGTTGCTGTTGTTAACGTGTTGGTGAATCCACCCGAAACAAAGGTGAACGATGAGAGGTTGTGTAGGAGTGCAAAGTGGGTTGTCTCGTTGAACACCGCCTTAAGCCCGAGTTCTTGTGTGGTGATCCAAGACGAAGAGTACTACCACATGTTGGGCACATGGACCCCCGCTCAACCTACTAACTCACACCAGTTCAAGTCCAAGAGTCACTAGTTCGGGCTTTCCATTTGGCATATGCATAGAAGAAGAATGAAAGGAAGTTTGCATCATTTAGATAGGGTGGACCTGTGAGATAGTAAAACCATCTGCTAAGGTGGCGTCTCGGTCGCATGCATCGTCTGAGTCCGTATCGTTGACCCGGCCGGAATCTTGAGCGGTGAGCAACTCAGATGGATGATTCCTAGATTAGAATTGGCTGTGAGTTAAAAGTTGTGGAAATTATCCACGCCGACACCCGCTTGAAGGGTGACGAGATCCCGGCGGTAACTGATAGTTTCATATGTGTAGCAGTACACCCCTGCAGGGTTAACAAAACTATTCGAATAGCCGCGTCCGCGGTAAGGGACTACTGTGAAAGTTGTGCTTGATTATTAGACAACTTGAATGGATACTTCTAAAACTCGCAAGATAAGCGTAAGTGCTATGGTGTGGTCCTCGTGGGGAAGTCGAGGAAGTAACCATAGTGGTGTATTGGTTGGAGACTTGGTAGTGGACTCGTATACGCTTCTTACCTCAAGTCTGGTACTCGTAGTACAGGACTAGCCAAGTCAAAGCTGGCACTTCTGCATGTTGAAACCCCACCTCCCTTTACCTTGAAACTTGAGCATGAGTGGTATAGTTCTGATGTAAGTCTTGCTGAGTACGACTTTGTACTCACGTTTGCTTATTATATGTTTTAGATGGAAACCCAGACACCGATGGAGTCACCTTCCTGAAGATCGACGTTGACTAAGCTAATATAGTTCTAGACAGCAGTCTGGTCCCTCGTGGAAGGGCATGTATGTTGAACAAGGCTTCTCTAAGCCATTTGTTAAACTTTTCTGTACTCAGACCTAATTTTCTTCCGTTGTATGATGTAATGATGATCACAGACATGTGATCTTTGTATGTTGTATGTGTAAGTCAATAAAGATACACTTTGTAGAGTTATGTGATGATACCTGCTGTTCATACTAGGCATGTGTGTTGCGTGTATGTTTATAACATGCATGTCTTAATATGGGTTTTCGGGACCTTAGTTGTGATATGGTTGGATGTCTTTTATACACCAAGTGGCCCTTAGATGTGCGCAGCTTGGGGCATCGCGATGCGATTGCTCGTGACTCTGTCACGTGCACACTTTGTTTTATGATCTAGCCCGCCCTAGACCCCGACTAAGTGATCGGGCTGGAGGCGACTTGTCTATGAGTATGGGATTCACCACCCATAAGCATTTAGACTTGTGAGCGGATGATGAGGACCCATCTCAGTTGATCATCCGGCCTAGATTGGATGCCCCTCACGTTCGATGCTTTCCGAGAGTGTTCTTTGCTTGGCCTTGTCTTCTTAGAAAATTGGGTACGGCTCTCGGATCTCCATGTGATTCCATCGTGACTGGAATTACATACGCATATTCCGGGTCCCGACATTGGCATTAACCTATATGCATGCAAGCGTAGGCTTTCCCTTCCAGGTGTCTTTTGCACAAGTATTTCTTTGCATGAACTCTCTCTTTTGCTTAAAAGCTTGTGATTCTTTCTCTTTTGGCTCTTGCTTAAAAGCTTTCCTTTTTTTTGAATTTTCCCTCTTTTACCACTTCCCTTGAGGCTCAACCAAAATGCGCTACTAGTCTCACAAGATATGCACGGGAGCAAGCTATCACACTATATGATATAGAATGATGTAACAAGATGATATGCTACCACTATGGTGCTCAAGTTTTCGTGAAGCCCGGAAATACTAGACTAGCTAGTCTCAATAGGTATGAGGTAATCGCAAAGATGGAGGGGCTATCAAGGTAAAGGCAAGGAAGGAAAAGGATGTGACGGGATGGATACCTTCGTCACACTTAACCTACCACGAAGTCGGAGAAGACCGTCCTTGATTCCGGTTGAGGGGGTCGAAGGATGGATGGTCATCGTCGATGATGAAGCTCGTGGGTTGATGTAGTCGATGGAGAGGCACTCCTTGTTGTGGGTGATGGTCCCGATAGTTGAAGTCGTCGAAGATGCACGGTTTCGAGCTTGTGTGCTCAAGAGCCAAGGCAAAGATGCCTAAATTCTGAAAATATAATGGAAGGAAATCATGAGGGAACCTATCTAGATGGATAGGGGGTTTGAAGAGGAACAAAACGAGATAAAGAACGTCAAAAACGGACTCCGGATGATGAAGTTATGGCCAAAATGGTGATTTGCGGAAGGCTGGGAACAGAACGGGCGGTAGTACCGGCCACTGGGGCGGTAGTACCGGTCCCTGGCGATCTGGGAGTGCGTTTTTGAGGTTTCTGGGGTGGGGAGCGGTACTACCGGTCTGGGGGCCGGTAGTACCGGTAATTTTTGATTTACCAGAACTACCGAGGTGCTACCGGGCCCCAATAGAAGGGTGGCATGTGGGAGGGCGGTAGTACCGGTCTGTAGGGCCGGTTGTACCGGTCAACACGGGATTTGAGCTCCGGGGCGCGATTTTAGCGGAAATTGGTGATTTTGGGGTCAAATTGATGGGGGGGAAAAGAAAAATTGGGGCTAGGGAACACAAAGGAGTGTAGATCCACTTGCTAAACACTAGATCCACGGATCAAAGTCAACAAAAACTCACAAGAACAACAAATCACAAGAAATTTGGTATGGCTATTTTTGGTGGGGATTTTCAAAATTGGGATGAACAAAGAAAAAATTGGCTTGAAGATGGGGGGGAGGGGCTCCAAGATGTGATCAACCTTGCTCATGATACCAAATGATATAGGGAAAGCCTATGGATTGGCCCAATCTTTCACAACTTGGAGGTGGGAAAGGGATGCAACTCAAGAAGAACACAAAAGAGAGGAAGGGGAACAAGATCCAAACAAAAGGAACTCAAATCCACACACCAAATCCACACATAACATGATCCATACATCCACACAAGTGGTAGCTAGATTGATCCCTCTCCTTCTACTACTAGGATTGGGGGCCTCTCCTTCTATGACTAGGGAGAGGCGGGTAGGTTGAGGCTCAATCCGCAGATGAAGCCTCTCTCCCGCGGGAGGTCGTAGGATTGAGAGAGGATCTCTCAGGAGATCAAATCCCCATGGGGGAGTAGGAGCTAAGGTCTCTCAAATCTGGATATAATCTTAGCTAACCCTAAAATGGAGGTAGGGGAAGAGTACTTATAGTCTAGGAGGGATGAAGGGGTACACGGGCTGCATAGCCCAAGTCTGCGCACAGGCAGCGGTAGTACCGGCCGGCACGGCTGGTAGTATCGATAAATCCGAATTACCGGAATAACAGGGTCGGTACCGGCCTGGTACCGATCCTCAACAGAAGACTTCACGTGGTTGGGCGGTAGTACCGCCCGGTGCGGGCGGTAGTACCGCTTTATCTAGTGGTACACCGGTTGTACCGGCCTTCCCAGACATGATCTTCGTTGCTTCGTCTTCTTGTCGCTCCTCTTCCGTCTTCTCTTCCAAGCTTCTCTCGAGGATGGTGTTGTTATTCCCTTGCGCTTCACCTCCTCCTTGGTGCACGCGTAGATCTCAAACCTAAGTATGCACGGGACTGGAGGGTCAAGTAGTATACCATTCGTGAGAGGACCGAAATGACACGCGTAAAGGATAGAGTTCACCTTTGAATGCTCGATGCATGTGTTCTTTGGCGGGATGTCCATGTCCATGGTGATGTCCGTTGGATGCTCCGCATCAAGACCACTCAGCATACCGAGGCAAATCTTAAAAAGTTTTTTCGCTCCATCCCAACTAAGGTTTCTCATTCATCTCCGGCCTCGTCTGACTCACTCATGACACGAGTCGACTCCACGAAGAAGTCTAGATCGGGCATCAGAGTAATCTGAGTGGAAGTCTCGGCATACCGAGGAAGAAATGCGGTGCAGCTTTGTCCTTGTTCAGGATCACCGCCACCAACCCTTTCATGGTTATGAATCCTCTCAGGAAAATGTGCCTTGGTCAAAGTGATAGAGGCGAAGGTGTCCCGATGTTTCGATGAGATGGTGGAGATCGATTATGGTGGAGTAGACTTTCACGACCCGACTACGAACGTGCGAAGACGTTGCGCCTTAGCGATCGCTAAACCAACTCCGAGAGGTTATTGATCCCGCGGATGCACGATCAACCTGACCACGAAGGTCTAATTCCTGCAAGCAATCGAAGAACAAGCAAGAACTAAGAATTGCAATCTGGATATTGCGAATATAAGATGAAAGATTACGAAAGTTGGGGTTCCAATGAGGTCTTGGCCTGGTCGGATGACACAAACGAAGAGCTCGAAGTTGCGGCTATGGCTAACTTAAATCTAATTAAAACCCAAGTCTAAACGACGCCCTAAGGGCTGTATATATGGGGGAACAGAGGGGATTTTCGTGACCCCTTGGAGGTGGGGTCCGAAAACAACCCTAACTCGGTTTCCCCACACATACGGACTCTAAAAACAGCCTATAAGGTGGTATTTCGAAATTACATGGGCCCAGCCCAATATTAAGGTGACGCAGCACCTATAATTGCCCTTGGACGAAAATAATGAAGTGGCATCTCGCGTATTTCGTCCAAGACTTCATGCGCGCCTTATGGTGGCTTCAAAGTGCGATAATCACCACGGGAAGCTCCGCTGTCCTTTCCCGCGCGCGCACCTTCTTCTCCATGCTTGATCCCGCTCCAATGACCATCCTTCTTGTCCATGCTAGGTCCTTCATTCATAAGCAAAACAAAAGTATCTAATTTAGGCAGTATCATATGTTCATGAACAATAGAAGGATTCGCAAGAAACGAAAGTACCTGATAATTTAGTTGACGTGCACGAGCTCTAGTAACTGGTCCAATATGTGTAGTTGGTGAGGATATGGGTGTAACATTAGTAGGGATGTCCTCATCATCCTCCCCTTCTTGAATTGAAGTCGTCCTCGACGGAAGCTCATCATCTTCTCCCAAATAAGGCTTCAAATCTGCAATATTAAATGTGGGACTAACCCCAAAGGCTGCAGGTAGCTCAAGTTTATATGCATTATCATTAATTTTCTGCAATACCTTAAAGGGACCATCAGCTCGAGGCATTAACTTAGACTTGCGCAAATCAGGAAACCTATCTTTACGTAGATGTAACCAAACAAGATCTCCGGGTTCAAACACAACATGCTTTCGACCCCTATCACCAGCAAGCTTGTATCTAGCATTCATGCGCTCAATGTACGCTCTGATACCACTTGATAGAGGCGAAGGTGTCCCGATGTTTCGATGAGATGGTGGAGATCGATTATGGTGGAGTAGACTTTCACGACCCGACTACGAACGTGCGAAGACGTTGCGCCTTAGCGATCGCTAAACCAACTCCGAGAGGTTATTGATCCCGCGGATGCACGATCAACCTGACCACGAAGGTCTAATTCCTGCAAGCAATCGAAGAACAAGCAAGAACTAAGAATTGCAATCTGGATATTGCGAATATAAGATGAAAGATTACGAAAGTTGGGGTTCCAATGAGGTCTTGGCCTGGTCGTTTGACACAAACGAAGAGCTCGAAGTTGCGGCTATGGCTAACTTAAATCTAATTAAAACCCAAGTCTAAACGACGCCCTAAGGGCTGTATATATGGGGGAACAGAGGGGATTTTCGTGACCCCTTGGAGGTGAGGTCCGAAAACAACCCTAACTCGGTTTCCCCACACATACGGACTCTAAAAACAGCCTATAAGGTGGTATTTCGAAATTACATGGGCCCAGCCCAATATTAAGGTGACGCAGCACCTATAATTGCCCTTGGACGAAAATAATGAAGTGGCATCTCGCGTATTTCGTCCAAGACTTCATGCGCGCCTTATGGTGGCTTCAAAGTGCGATAATCACCACGGGAAGCTCCGCTGTCCTTTCCCGCGCGCGCACCTTCTTCTCCATGCTTGATCCCGCTCCAATGACCATCCTTCTTGTCCATGCTAGGTCCTTCATTCATAAGCAAAACAAAAGTATCTAATTTAGGCAGTATCATATGTTCATGAACAATAGAAGGATTCGCAAGAAACGAAAGTACCTGATAATTTAGTTGACGTGCACGAGCTCTAGTAACTGGTCCAATATGTGTAGTTGGTGAGGATATGGGTGTAACATTAGTAGGGATGTCCTCATCACAAAGCCAGCGCATAGTTCGCACCACTCCGCACCGCGGACCGTTTCCAGCGTGCCAATTGCTGAGGAGCTTCCTGGAGGGTGGGAACCACGATATCAAGCTTCATCTGACTTCCCTCACCAGGAGATAACTTGCTCTTCAGCGCTAGGGTAGCACCCATGACCTCCTCGGCAAACCTCTTAGCCTTGGCGCATCTCATGGTCAGTAGGCCTCGGGCTAAAGCAAACTCTGTCGTCACTAGTGTGTAGTTGTCTCTTTTCATCAACTCGTAAAATTCAGCCAACCGAGCTTGCTTCGCATATGGATCGGTGACGTACACTGCAAAGAAACAAATTAAAGCGTCGAATGGGCAGGATAATCAGCATGACCAACAAAAATATATCACGACTCACTAGAAAGAGTCTCAGTGGAAACAGCAAACCGCCAAGCACAATACTCCTCGGCTACCTTCACAGATTTCCGAGTTGTTTCCAGCTCGGCCTTGTGATCCTCCTCTTCCTTGGTGCGCAGCTCAAACAACTTTCCAGATCAGATTCGAGCTTCGCAATGCGGGCCTCATTCTCCTTCACTGCCTCTTTGTAATAATGCACAGACTTCTCCAAAGCTTTCTTCTCTTTGGCACGCTTCTCGGCCTGATCTATCTCCTTCTTCATTTTGGCCACAAAATCATCATTTTCCTTCACCGTGGCATCGAAGGCTTTCTTGGCCGCCTCTGCGTCAGCACACCAAAAGGAAAGACAGGATATATGACACAGAACAAGAAGGAGAAGAATTATATCAAAACCAAAGCTTTTATAAAATCCGAGCCAGGATAGCTCACCATTGTCTTCAGCATGTTGTTTCTTTAGTTTGTTGTGCTCTTCTAGCAACACTCCATACGCCTTCTTCGTGGTTGCATTCTCCTATTGCCACTTTACAAAGGAAGAACCCAACTTTCAAGCCTCCTAGTACAGGAGAATAACCATAATAAAAACAAAGTCTCCTGACAAAAAGACTTTGAATAACTTCACAAAGTTACTCGGAGCCTTGGAGGCTGCACCCAGTGGGTGCACTAAGAAGTGCTCCCACTGGAAGTTCATAAAAATAAAGTCTCCTGACAAAAGACTCCGAATAACTTCACAAAGTTACTCGGAGCCTTGGGGGCTACACCCAGTGGGTGCACTACGAATATCTCCCACTGGAAGTTCATTAATCTTTAGTCTCACTACAAAAGACTCCGAAAACTTCCAAAAGTTACTCGGAGCCTTGGGGGCTACACCCACTGGGTACACTAAGAAGTGCCCCCAGTGGAAGTTTCAAATCCACAAAATAACAGTAACTCAGCCGGAAATCCATTCGGACACCCACTGGGTAGAAAACTTACATAAGTACTTACGTGCATGTTTGACTTCACCAGCTCGGCCTCGAAAGCTAACTCGCGCAAGTGCAGCTCAAATTGAGAAGCCTTCACAAAAGACTCTTTCAGGTCGCTGATGATAGCCTGCTCAGCTGGGGCGCCGACCGGAATCAAAGTTGAGGAAGCTAGATCATCCCCTTGAGCAGCAGCTAGGGCAGCAGAGGTTTTCTCAGCAACCTTCTCAACAGTAGCCTCGGGTGCAGCGGGAGGAGAAGACGAACTACCGGCAGCATGATGACCTGATCCAAGTGGCACATCTCCTCCAAGAATAATCACCTCATGAAGAGTCACCTCAGGGGCAGTCGGCTCAATCATGGTCCGATTTGGAGAAGAATCAATGTCCATATCTGCTGAAGAAAGGTGAATACAACAGACATAGTCAAAAAATTTGAAGCTGCAGTAATAAGAGCATCAAAAGACATGATCAAGGATCCTTACTGCCAGCCGCAGCATCCTCAGGAATGGTGTCCATAACAGAAAAGTCATCCCCTCCGTAGGTGCTGACATCCTCATAAGTCTCTGCACTCAGATCCTCAACCCCAGGAAGTGATTCGGAACCACTCGAGCGGACACTACAAAATGAAATGGTTAAAAAGATTGAAGAATTGATGAAATACCGAGTTGAAAAGAATGCGACAGCATTACTTGCGAGCAGTTTTCAAAGAACTCCTTGGGGGAGCCACTACAACTTTGGTTGGACTGGTTCCAGCTCCCTTGGCCTTCTCGGCAGCAGCATCCCCCGAGGGGTTAATTTCCCTACCGCCAAGAGTGACAAGCTTCTTCTTCTTCAAAGGCACAACTTTCCCTTGGCTGGAACCCAATACTGGAAGCTTACTGCTACCTTCCTCACCACTCAGAGGATGAGACCTCTTGCGTGTCCGAGTAAGACCTTCTCGCGCCGAGTCACGGTCTTGATTGCTCTTTGACCGCAGCTTGGATGTTACTTGAGCACGAGCCACCTCGGACTCCAGCTCCTCTCCAGTCTCAACCCCAATCCCCGCGCTAGTATTGCTATCCTCATATTCCTCAGCGGGATTTTGAGGGGCCAAGAGAATGGGGGAATGGAATTGGGAAACATCCTAGCACAGAAATATAAAGATCCGAGTCAGAAGAAGGAAGGAAAAGACATCCAAAGATACATACGAAATAAGAGAACCTATCAAAGTCGGAGGATTCTCGCTGCTAAGTGGTTTCACTTGGCCCACCGGCTGCAGACCGTGAGTCACGCTGGTGATGAATTTCATTTGGAGCTCAAACTCATCCATGGGCATCTCGGTTTTGCTATACCGAGTGTCATCCTCAAGCCCGGTGTACGTCCACATTCCCCGGGCCCTGGCTTGGAGAGGTTGGATCCTCCGAATGAGAAAAGTGGCGATTAGATCCATGGCATCTAAGTCGTTCTTCTTCAACCTTATGATCTCACTCATCAAAGGGAGCACTTGCTCCTTCTCAACGTTGGTGAGACGAGGGTTCCAACCCTGGGAATTGGTCAACCTTACATCCGAGTAAGGGGGCAATGTGCGAACTCCCGGCCCCTCCGCCACCTTGCAAAAAAACCAACTATTTTGCCAGTTCTTTACGGAATCCGATAGGCTTGAAGAAAAGTATTGGTTTCCCTATTTCCGAGTCAAGAACAAACCTCCGCACAAGTGATTAAACTCCATACCACCACCTTCCCCGGATTTTTTAGCCTTCTGAGGCATAATCGTGTATATGGTGCGCAAAAGATGCCAATGAGGTTCTATGCCCAAGTAACCCTCACATAGGGTGAAAAAGCTAGAGAGTAAGGTGATGGCATTGGGAACAAGTTGATGAAGTTGAGAACCCGTGAAAGCCAGGAAATCCAAGAAGAAGGGACGCGGAGGAAGAGACGATCTACATGAGAAAGAAGTAGAACTCGCTCACCATCCCGAGGAAGAGGTTTGTCTTCCCCAGGAGCAGGAAGACGGCAGCCATCGCGAGGAACCAGGCTGGAGTCTTGATATCCTTGCAGCATCTCCGCCGTCACGATCGACGGGAGCCACTCCCCGGCAGACATGGTCCCGGCAGGGCGGCGTGGCGAAAAGGATCAACTCTCAAGGCGAGGCACGAGCAGACGGCGAGGAAGGAGAAGAACGCTCCAGCGGCGGCGTGAAAGAGAGAGAGAGAGAGAGAGAGAGAGAGAGAGAGGAAGCTAGGAGGAACCGTCAAGGAAAATGGACTCAGATCTGTTTTCGGCCACGGGGGGGGGGGGGGGATTTATACCTCAAAGAAGGCAACCGCCACGCGTCAGATCCGGAGCCCATTACGAGCGTGCCGGTTGGTTTCCCCATAATCTGCCCCACTTTTCCATGCGGCAGTTAATGATTATCCTAAAAGACCACCGTGGAAATCGAGGAGACAGGCCTGACAGCGCGTCCACTTACCTTGATGAAGAGATTCTCTGACAAGAAAATATCCACTTCATTTAAGACTCAATCAGATTTGATTCGAAGCCCGAGACCGTACCGTGTACTCGGAAGGAATGTAGCTTTGCGACAAATAATGGCTTACTCGGAAAATCTCTCTATCGACGTCTCAGACCAAGTACGCCATCACTCAGAAATTTTCCCGAGTAAGTTACCACTCGGAAGAGACTACCGTACTTAAATGACCGAGTAAGCTATCAGTCGGAATGCTAAGGAATTCAAGAAGTGCTCTGATAACTCGAAACAGTAACAGGAGGGGGAACCACCTGAAGCTAAGTAAACTAGTTATGAAAGAATTGCACTCTGAAGCACACTGCAAACGAAAACCGTTATTCACTAATTACTCAAGGAGAATTCCGAGTAGTTAACTCGCTAGTGGTCCGTCTCTGACGAAGAATGCCAGATCACTAGTATGACAAGGCGCAGGGGGTAAAGACTTGATATCCCACGTGGTATGATCTAAGGCTCGATTTTTGAAGTCTTAAAATATCAACTTCAAAAATCTTGTTTATATGGAGTTCAAGGCCTTTTACTCCAAGACATGCCCTTCGGGGCCTCAGTCCACCTCTTCGGAGAGACGCTCGAGTGTCGCCATATTTTTCCGTTAACTTGTCCAACACACACTCGAGGGAAAAGTTCAAATATCAATAAAGTCCTTCCGGGCCTCTTATTGAATTTAACCTTCACATACCTCATGAACTCTAACGATATCAATTTCCTCAATCACAAGTGCTCGAAAGCACTTGGGGGCTACTGTCGTGGTCATACTAAAGGCATACCCTTAAGCATCAGAAACCAAGGGGTACCCTCAGTTCAATGGTTTCCCAAATACACCCAAGAAAAGAATTAAAATCATCAAAGAATAAAGACCTCGATAAAACTCAGAGACATAGGTCACAACATCTCCGAGTAACACGTTACTCGGAAGAAGAAATGGTCTCCGAGTACGCAGTTACTCGGAAAGAAAACAAGCTCCAAGTAATCAATTACTCGGTAAAGGGAACCGGCGAGCTGATCATTACTCGGAGGAAGAAGAGCAACGGGCGCGAAGCATTAAAAACCGTAGGCGTTTCTCCTTCTTAATTAGCAGTAATGAAGAGACCGTTTCTTGTATTAAGTATAGTAATTTACCCCTAAAATTAAGACTCATTTACTGAGGCGTTGATGTGGCCTGGGCGCACTCTATATAAGCCCCTCCCCCTCACCCTAGGAAGGGTCACGTGTTGGGATACGGGGCAGAAAACACAAAATTTTCATACCTACGATACCCGAACCCAAGATCTATGCTATGGCGATCTAAAGTAAAGGACAGAATCGGAGTTCATTCCTTTCAAGATCGAAAGAGGGAAACATTCTTGCAAACGTGGCTGGTGTAGACTCAGAACTACGACCTCCCTGTCGTGTTGAAGACCATCGCCAATGGAGACTCCCGGTTGATCTCCAGCGATGATGATAGAGGTGAAGGTGTCCCGATGTTTCGATGAGATGGTGCAGATCGATTATGGTGGAGACGACTTTCACGATCCGACTACGAACGTGCGAAGACGTTGCGCCTTAGCGATCGCTAAACCAACTCCGAGAGGTTATTGATCCCGCGGATGCACGATCAACCTGACCACGAAGGTCTAATTCCTGCAAGCAATCGAAGAACAAGCAAGAACTAAGAATTGCAATCTGGATATGGCGAATATAAGATGAATGATTACGAAAGTTGGGGTTCCAATGAGGTCCTGGCCTGGTTGGATGACACAAACGAAGAGCTCGAAGTTGCGGCTATGGCTAACTTAAATCTAATTAAAACCCAAGTCTAAACGACGCCCTAAGTGCTGTATATATGGGGGAACAGAGGGGAAATTCGTGGCCCCTTGGAGGAGGGGTCCGAAAACAACCCTAACTCGGTTTCCCCACACATACGGACTCTAAAAAATAGCCTATTAAGTGTATTTCGAAATTACATGGGCCTGGCCCAATAATAAGGTGACGCAGCACCTATAATAACCCTTGGACGAAAATATTAATGTGGCGTCTTGTGTCTCTCGTCCAGGTCTTCATGCACGCCTTATGGTGGCCTCAAAGTGCGAAAATCACCACTGGAAGCTCCATTGTCCTTTCCCGCGCGCACACCTCCTTCTCCATGCTTGATCCCGCTCCAATGACCATCCTTCTTATCCATGCTAGGTCCTTCATTCATAAGACAAACAAAAGTATCTAATTTAGGCAGCATCATATGTTCCTGAACATTAGAAGGATTCGCAAGAAACGAAAGTACCTGATAATTTAGTTGACGTGCGCGTGCTCTAGTAACTGGTCTAGTATGTGTAGTTGGTGAAGATGTGGGTGTAACATTAGTAGAGATGTCCTCATCATCCTCCCCTTTTTGAATTGAAGTCGTCCTCGACGGAAGCTCATCATCTTCTCCCAAATAAGGTTTCAAATCTGCAATGTTAAATGTGGGACTAACCCCAAAATCTGCAGGTAGCTCAAGTTTATATGCATTATCATTAATTTTCTGTAAAACCTTAAAGGGACCATCAGCTCGTGGCATTAACTTAGACTTGCGCAAATCAGGAAACCTATCTTTACGTAGATGTAACCAAACAAGATCTCCTGGTTCAAACACAACATGCTTTCTACCCTTATCACCAGAAAGCTTGTATCTAGCATTCATTTTCTCAATGTTTTCTTTAGTTAACTCATGCATTTTTAATATCAATTCAGCACGTTGCTTAGCATCAAAATTAACCTTCTCCGAAGATGGAAGAGGCAGCAAATCAATAGGTGCACGAGGTAGAAAACCATAAACAATCTCAAAAGGGCACATTTTAGTGGTAGAATGAAATGAACGATTATAAGCAAATTCAATATGAGGTAAACATTCTTCCCACATTTTCAAGTTAATCTTTAAAACAACCCTAAGCATAGTAGACAAAGTCCTATTGACTACTTCAGTTTGTCCATCAGTTTGGGGATGACAAGTAGTACTAAAAAGTAGTTTAGTCCCCAACTTAGCCCATAAGCATCTCCAAAAATGGCTAAGAAACTTAGTATCACGATCCGAGACAATAGTATTGGGCACACCATGTAAGCGAATAATCTCACGAAAGAATAAATCAGCAACATTAGCAGCATCATCGCTTTTATGACATGGTATAAAATGTGCCATCTTAGAAAATCTATCCACGACAACAAATATGCTATCCCTCCCCTTCGTTGTTCGAGGCAAGCCTAAAACAAAGTCCATGGATATGTCCTCCCACGGAACACTAGGTACAGGTAAAGGCATGTATAAACCATGAGGATTGAGTCGTGACTTAGCTTTTTGACATGTAGTGCAGCGAGCAACAAAACGCTCAACATCCCGTCTCATCTTTGGCCAAAAGAAATGTGTAGCAAGTACGTCCTCCATCTTCTTCACGCCAAAGTGTCCCATTAATCCTCCTCCATGCGCCTCCTGCAACAACAAAAGACGAATAGAGCTAGCTGGAATGCATAGCTTGTTAGAACGGAACACAAAACCATCATTAAGCACAAACTTGTTCCATGTTCTACCCTCTCTACAATTCTGCAATACATCTTTAAATTCCGCATCATGTACATATTGATCTTTGAGTGTCTCTAAACCGAATATCTTGAAGTCAAGTTGTGAAAGCATAGTATAACGACGAGACAAAGCATCAGCAATAATATTATCTTTCCCCTTCTTGTGTTTAATGACATAAGGGAAAGTCTCAATAAATTCAACCCACTTAGCATGTCTACGATTAAGTTTTGCTTGGCTTCTTATGTGTTTCAAAGATTCATGATCAGAATGTATAACAAATTCTTTGGGCCATAAATAATGTTGCCAAGTTTCTAATGTCCGACCAAGAGCATATAATTCCTTATCATAAGTAGAATAGTTCAGACTAGGCCCACTCAACTTTTCAGAAAAGTATGCAACAGGTTTAGCATCTTGTAATAACACACCTCCCAAACCAATCCCACTAGCATCGCATTCAAGCTCAAAAGTCTTATTAAAATCAGGAAGTTGGAGCAAAGGAGCATGTGTTAACTTATCTTTCAATACGGTGAAGGCTTCTTCCTATGCGGTACCCCAAGTAAAAGGCACATCCTTGCGTGTAAGCTCATTGAGAGGTGCAGCAATGGTGCTGAAATCTCTCACAAAACGCCTATAGAATCCAGCGAGGCCAAGAAAACTTCTCACTTGTGTGACCGTTTTGGGCTGCGGCCAACTCTCAATCGCCTCGATCTTGGCTTTATCAATTTCAATTCCCTGCGGAGTAACAACATAGCCAAGAAACGATACTCGGTCGGTGCAAAAGGTGCACTTCCCAAGGTTACCAAACAAACGTGCATTACGTAGAGCAATAAAAACAGCACGTAAATGATCCAAATGTTCCTCCATAGATTTGCTATAAATCAGTATATCATCAAAATAACTACCACAAATCGTCCAATGAAAGCACGTAAAACCTCGTTCATTAATCTCATGAAAGTGCTAGGTGCATTAGTTAACCCAAAAGGCATGACTAACCACTCATATAATCCAAACTTAGTTTTAAAAGCCGTTTTCCATTCATCCCCTAATTTCATGCGAATTTGATGGTATCCACTACGCAAATCAACTTTGGAAAACATGGTAGAGCCACTTAATTCATCAAGCATATCATCTAACCTAGGAATAGGATGACGATAACGAATAGTAATATTATTAATGGCTCTACAATCAACACACATACGCCAAGTTCCATCCTTTTTAGGCACTAATATAACAGGAACATCACAAGGACTAAGGGATTCACGTATGTAACCTTTGTCGAGTAGCTCTTGTACTTGACGCTGAATCTCCTTCGTCTCCTCCGGATTGGTACGGTATGGCGCACGGTTGGGCAGCGAAGCACCGGGAATTAAGTCAATCTGATGCTCAATCCCTCGAATAGGTGGTAATCCCGGTGGTACGTCTTGTGGAAAGACGTCAATAAACTCCTGCAAAAGGTCAGTGACAACAGGAGGCAAAGAAGGAGGCAATTCCTCAAATGAAAACAAAGCTTCTTTGCACACAAAAGCATAGCACACATATTGACTAACATCCAAATCCGAAATATCAACCTTAGTAGCAAGCAAATTTGGACTAGTCAATTTAATTTCATTAGAAACAGCAGAAGAAGATTTGCTATTAGTCTTATGTTGTTGCTCAAATTCTTTAGCTGCTATCTCATTCTCACTCTTATTTTTCTCCTGTTTACCTTTACTAGCTCTAGCAAGACCATCTTTCACAATTTGTTCAGGAGACATAGGAAGTAAAGCAATAGTTTTATCGTGATGAACCAGAGTAAACTGATTTGTCCTACCATGGTGTACAACATTCCTATCAAATTGCCATGGTCTACCAAGTAAAAGAGAGCATGCTTGCATGGGTACCACATCACAATCAACATAATCAGCATATGCAGCAATGCTAAAGTGCACACGAACAGAACGCGTTACCTTAATCTTACCACTATTGTTAAACCACTGAATATAGTACTGATGGGGGTGTGGTCTTGTGGTGAGAGATAGCTTCTCCACCAACTCCATGCTCGCCAAGTTGTTGCAACTCCCTCCGTCAATGATGATGCGAACCGAACGTTCTTTCACCACTCCCTTTGTGTGGAACAAATTATGCCTCTGGTTTTGCTCGGCCTTCGATACCTGCACACTTAACACACGTTGAGCAACCAAACTAGCATATTGATCTGCATCATCAGGAGCCATATACTCTATATCATGAGCATCATCATGGGCACCCTGTTCCTCGTGAGCAATGAGAACTAAAGTCTCCTCATCATAGTCGCTCGCTGACTCATACCCACCATCCGCCATAATAATCATCACACGCTTGGAGGGACAGTCTTTTGCGAAGTGACCTCCACCTTGGCACCTGCGACATTTAATATCACGATCTCGTGTTTGCCCTGTGGAAGCCATGGATGAAGAAGAACTGATAGAGGCGAAGGTGTCCCGATGTTTCGATGAGATGATGGAGATCGATTTTGGTGGAGTAGACTTTCACGACCCGACTACGAACGTGCGAAGACGTTGCGCCTTAGCAATCGCTAAACCAACTCCGAGAGGTTATTGATCCCGCGGATGCACGATCAACCTGACCACGAAGGTCAATTCCTGCAAGCAATCAAAGAACAAGCAAGAACTAAGAATTGCAATCTGGATATTGCGAATATAAGATGAAAGATTAACAGAAGTTGGGGTTCCAATGCGGTCTTGGCCTGGTCGGACGACACAAACGAAGAACTCGAAGTTGCGGCTATGGCTAACTTAAATCTAATTAAAACCCAAGTCTAAACGACGCCCTAAGGGCACGTAATCAACTGAGAAGCACACTCTGAATTTTTTTTCTCTTTTTTTTTTTTGGAAATCACCTTCTTCTACGTACGACAAAGATTGGTGAAATCCGACTCTAATCAACTCAAAACTAATCTGGCTACGGAGAGATCACAAACCGAACAGGTGATGGAACTCAACTCAGATTGGTAGGTCGTGGTGCTGTATATGGACTCGACTTGGCGGAACGTGGTGGTGTATCTGGACTCGGATTGGCGGAAACGTGGCGGTGTACTACTGTGCGGCGGCGGTGTGACAAACTGTGATCAGAACTCGAAACTCTAAGGGAACTAGACGCTAAGATCAGCAACTCGACACAACGATGCAACCGCAAATTCAACAAAGCAAACTACTGTAAAGAAAACTGGACAAAGGCTCGGACTGTTTTGGGACGTGATGATCTAACCCTAATTTTTTTTTGTTGGCTTTTTCGTGGACTGTAGGTATGAAGAACAGAACCAATCTAGACTACGAAAACTGGTAAATCTCACCGAGCAACCTGGAAATCTGATACCACTTGATAGAGGCGAAGGTGTCCCGATGTTTCGATGAGATGGTGGAGATCGATTATGGTGGAGACGACTTTCACGATCCGACTACGAACGTGCGAAGACGTTGCGCCTTAGCGATCGCTAAACCAACTCCGAGAGGTTATTGATCCCGCGGATGCACGATCAACCTGACCACGAAGGTCTAATTCCTGCAAGCAATCGAAGAACAAGCAAGAACTAAGAATTGCAATCTGGATATGGCGAATATAAGATGAATGATTACGAAAGTTGGGGTTCCAATGAGGTCTTGGCCTGGTCGGATGACACAAACGAAGAGCTCGAAGTTGCGACTATGGCTAACTTAAATCTAATTAAAACCCAAGTCTAAACGACGCCCTAAGGGCTGTATATATGGGGGAACAGAGGGGAAATTCGTGGCCCCTTGGAGGAGGGGTCCGAAAACAACCCTAACTCGGTTTCCCCACACATACGGACTCTAAAAAATAGCCTGTTAAGTGTATTTCGAAATTACATGGGCCTGGCCCAATAATAAGGTGACGCAGCACCTATAATAACCCTTGGACGAAAATATTAATGTGGCGTCTTGTGTCTCTCGTCCAGGTCTTCATGCACACCTTATGGTGGCCTCAAAGTGCGAAAATCACCACTGGAAGCTCCATTGTCCTTTCCCGCGCGCACACCTCCTTCTCCATGCTTGATCCCGCTCCAATGACCATCCTTCTTATCCATGCTAGGTCCTTCATTCATAAGACAAACAAAAGTATCTAATTTAGGCAGCATCATATGTTCCTGAACATTAGAAGGATTCGCAAGAAACGGAAGTACCTGATAATTTAGTTGACGTGCGCGTGCTCTAGTAACTGGTCCAGTATGTGTAGTTGGTGAAGATGTGGGTGTAACATTAGTAGAGATGTCCTCATCAGATGAAGTAGCACCACAGGTGTAGTGCCTCGAAGAGATTATACACGTAAGGTACGATCAGTGTTCCCTCCCGGCCCCGAACCAGGCGAGCAGCGGAAGAAAGACAGATTCGGATCCCGACTCCGGAAGAGCGACGGCCTGCTAAGGTGGAGAACTCCACACTAGATGTAGCCTCCAAACAAGGGGAGTCCACTCACTAGATAGGAGAAGGAGAGGGAGAGAGATTTTGTTGTGTTGGAAAAGGGGGGGTGTACCCCTCCTTATATAGGCCAAGGGGGGGTGCCATCCTCCTCCCCTCCCCCATGTGGGACTAAACCCCAAGGGGGGGAGGTGCGCCGGCCAAGGGAGGGGGGATGAGCCCCACCCTTGGCGCAAAGCCCACGGGGGGAAACCCCTCCTCCCTAATGGGCCCATATGGCCCAATAAGCCTTTTTCCACTTTTTAAATTCATTTAAATATATTTGAATTATTAATTCAGATAATTAAATAATAAAACATTATTAAATACAATTAATCTTTATTTTGAACCTTTGAAAATGTCCGGAACAACTTCCGCTCTCCTTTGGAACTATTCCGGTGATTTCTCCTAGTTCATCGATGATCCCAAATCTATCCCCATGCATCGATTGCCCTTAAGTGTAACACCCTAACGGTCCGGGAAACAACAGACATGATCGAGACACTCTCATTGATCAATGAATAGTCAGTGGAACCTGGTTACAATCCTTGATGCCCCTGCGCTTCCGTCGAATGAACCTCAATCGCTTTTGGAATTCGTTAACGATACGACGTAATCCCTTTGTGCTGCAGTACTTTGTTTGTCCGAGGTTTGATCGTCGGTATCGAACATACCGTGTTCACATCTCGTTCACAGCAAACAAGTTTACACGTCCGTGCCTATTGCATCTCCTGTGACCTAGTCACTTGCTTGCAAGCTATTGATGCAATATCGCCGAGTGAGCCCAGAGTACATGTCCATTACTTGGACTGACAAATCCCGCTCTGATATATTAACATACTCATCAACCATTTATTTCGGAATACCCAAAGTGCACCGTTATAGCCAGCATATTTCAGTCAGGCGGTGGGATACAAATCAAAGTCTCCTCATAGATGACAATTACGTATGATCAGTACGGTCGAAGGACTAAGCCATACGTTACAAAGTCATCGCAATGTTGAACTATGTGACCGATCACATTACAATGTTGTTGGTGGGTGTGCGTCGATCACATCATTCTCCCAATGACATGACCTCATTGTCAATGGACTTAAGTGTCTCCATGATCAGGAAAGATTGATCAATCAATTGTCCAATGAGATAGTTTACCCGAGTTAAACTACGGACTTGTGTTTTATACCACACGTGTATTAGTATTTCCAAGTAATACAGTTATAGCATAGTATAAAACGTATTATGAACAAAACGGATATGTGACAAATATCTTTATTAATTTTTCCTTAGGGCACATATCCAACAGTCTCCCACTTGCCCTAGAGTACAAATTACACTAGTTTACATCGGGTATGTATCTAACACCGATAGTCTCGCGGTGTTCCTAAAACTTGCCTTGTGGAAGAGGTTTAGTCATCGGGTTTGTTGCGTTCAGATCCGTATGTATTTTGTGAATCCTAGTGTGTCCATCCCTTACATAATCCCGCGTCACATGGAACTTCCGAAGTATGTGCTTGGCTGTAGAGTGAGTTCTTGGTTCCTTCGCGTTAGCAATGGCACCCGTGTTGTCGCAGAAGATACCCACGGGATCAGTGCAGCTGGGAAAGACGCCAAGCTTGATCATAGACTTCTTCAGCCACAGCGCTAAGTTTGACGCTTTGCAAGCGGCAATATACTCCGACTCCATTGAAGATTGGGTGACGATTGACTTTTTTCCGCTCCTCCAGCTAATAGCGCCACCGTTCAACATGAATACATACCCGTCTGGGACATCAAGTCATCTAGGTCTGAGCCGAGGCTTGCGTCAACGTAACCCTTTACGGTGAGCTCCTCATCAACTCCTCCATAAACGAGAAAGAGATCCTTTGTTATTCTCAAGTACTTTAGGATGTTCTTTACTACGGTCCAATGGGCCATTCCCGTATTACTTTGGTAGCGATTAGTCATACTAATAGCCAGCGCTAAATCCGGTTGGGTACATAACATAGCTTACATGAGAGAACCTATGGCTGAGGCATAGGGTTTTGAGGAAATCTCCTCCTTCTCTTTTGCTGCAATTGGGCATTGAGTCACACTTAATTTGATACCTTTTATAACTGGCAAGAGGCCTCTCTTGGAGTTATCCATACTAAATATTTTCAATATCTTATCAATGTAAGTTCTCTGACTCAAAGCCAATAGGCGATTAGGTCTATATCTATAGATCTTAATCCCTAATATGTACGATGCTTCACCTAGGTCCTTCATGGAAAATTGTCCATTCAGATATTCCTTCACTTCTTCTAAGAATTTTCTATCGTTTACGATTAGTAATATGTCATATACATATAACACAAGGAATGCTACAGAGCTCCCACTCAGTTTCTTATAGACGCAGTACTCTTCGACGTTTTGGAAAAATCCAAAATCTTTAATGCCTCATCAAATCGAAGATTCGAGCTCCGAGATGCTTGCTTCAACCCATAGATGGACCGGTGAAGCTTGCACACCTTACCATCATTCCTTGGATCAATGAAACCCTCAGGTTCCATCATATACAACTCTTCCTCAATGTTGCCATTAAGGAACGCAGTTTTCACGTCCATCCGCCATATCTTGTAATCATGATATGCTACTATTGGTAGTAGGATCCGAATAGACTTTATCATCACTACCGGAGAGAATGTATCCTTGTTGTCAACTCCTTGAATTTGTCGGAACCCCTTCGCGACAAGTCGAGCTTTATAGACAGATACGTTTCCGTCTGCGTCAGTCTTTTTCTTGAATATCCACTTATTCTCGACGGCCTTGCGGTCCTCGGGAATATCCACAAAAGTCCAAACTTTGATGGTGTACATGGATTCTATTTAGGATTTCAAGGCTTCTAGCCATTTCTCGGACTCGGGTCCCTCCATTGCTTCTTTTTAACTCGTAGGTTCATATGACTCAATAGGCGAGATTGCATTCACAAGTTTTCTGTAAAACTCAGGAGCTTGACGGACTCTTGATGACCTACGTGGCAAAATAGGTTCCTCTTCATTATCATCATGATCATCATGTATGTCTTGATCGTTATGAATGTCGTTCTGGCCATTCTCTTGAGCTCCCACTGTGGAAGAAGGTTCCAGAACAATTTTTGTTGCCGGTTCTTCCATTTGGAGTAATTGGTCAGTCACTTCATCGAGGTCTATTTTCCTCCCACCTAACTCTTTGAAGAGAAACTCTTTCTCGAGAAATTGTCCAGTCTAGGCGACAAACGGTTTTCCCTCGGACTGATTGTAGAAGGTGTACCCACAAGTTTCCTTTGGATAGCCTACAAAGATGCACTTATCCGCCTTTGATTCGAGTTTGTCAGGTTGTAGTTTCCTAACATACACCTCACAACCCCAAATCTTCAGGTGAGACAACTTTGGTTTCGTGCCATGCCATTCCTCAAATGGTGTTGTCTTCACGGATTTGGATGGTGCCCTATTAAGAACGTAAGCGGAAGTTTCTAACGCATACCCCCAGAATGACACAGGCAAGTCGGTATGAGACATCATCAATCGCACACTATCCAATAGGGTCCTATTACGTCGTTCGGCTACACCGTTCCTTTCAGGTGTGCCTGCCGGCGTAAGTTGTGGTACAATGCCACAAGACTTCAGATGATCGCCAAACTCGTGACTTAAATACTCGCCACCTCGATTAGATCGAAGGTGCTTGATTTTCTTCCAGAGTTGATTCTCTACCTCATTCTGAAATTCCTTGAACCTTTCAAAGGTTTCAGACTTATGCTTCATTAAGTAAATATACCCATATCTACTCAAGACATCAGTAAAGGCCACGAAGTAACGAAGACCATTGCGTGTGGGGATGTTCATGGGTCCACATACATCTGTATGTATGATCCCCAATAAGTCATCCGCACGCTCCATTACACCATTGAATGGAGTCTTTGTCATTTTTTCCCATGAGGCATGGTTCACATGTATCAAGGGATCCAAAATCCAATGAATCAAGAAGTCCATCCTTATGGAGCTTCTCCATGCGCTTTATACCAATATGACCAAGTCGACAATGCCTCATCGTCATGTGCTCTTCTCTACTACACTTTAATCTTTTGGCCTCTATATTGTTAATGTGACACACGTCACCATCGAGATCAAGTACGAATAAACCACGTTGCTCCGGCGCGTGAACATAAAACACTTCATTCTTATAAATCGAACAACCAATTGTATCTGAATTAAAAGAATAGTGGTCTCGCTTCAAGCAAGAGCCACTAACGATGTTCACACTCGATGCGGGTACATAGTAGCATTTATACAGAATCAAAACTAATCCCGAAGGGAGACTAAGATGCATCGTGCCGACCTCCAGTACTTCAACTTGATAGTCGTTGCCCACGCACATCGTCACTTCATCTCTCAGCAAGCGTCACTTATTCCTTAGTCCCTAAGTGGAATTAGAAATATGAGCGAAAGATCCTGTATCCAGGATGTGTTCCCGGAGCTTGTCAAGAAAAGATCAACAATATGTATATCAAATATACCTTCGTCTCTCTTGGCGACCTTGCCAGCCTTCTTGTCCTTTAGGTACTTGGAGCAGTTGCGTTTCCAGTGACCTTCAACCTTGCAGTAGAAGCACTCAACTCCTGGCTTGGGCTTAGGTGCCTTGGGAGGAACGACAACTGACTTGCCATCCTTCTTAGGGATGCCTTTCTTTCCCTTGTCCCGTCTGCTTGACCTCTTGAATTCAGTGGTCTTGTTGACCATGAGTACAACGTGCTCCTTCTTGATCTCAACCTTAGCACTTTTCAGCATGGCGAATAACTCAGAAGGGGTCTTAGTCATCTCCTGCAAGTTGTAGTTCAGCACAAAGCCTTTGTAGCTAGGGGGAAGCGACTGTAACACCCTATCAACTGCAAGTTCATCTCGAATCTGACATTCCAGAGCATTCAAGCGTTGAACGTAGCCAGACATTTTGACCACGTGCTCACTCACGCTGTTGTGCTCGTCCATCTTAGCCGATAAGAAGGCTTCAGAAGCCTCGTACCGTTCAGCCCTGGCTTGAGGTGCAAAGACGGCCTTGAGGTCGCTGATAATCTCATATGCACCCATCCTCTCAAAGCACTTCTGCAGCTCAGCCTCCATGGAGTAGAGCATGCCACTCTGTACAAGGTTGTAATCATCTGTTTTGGAGAGATAGGCATTCTTCTCATCCTGACTGGCATCATCTGCTGGTGCGTCACCTAAGGCGCCCTCTAGTACGTATTCCATTTTGAGGGGAACGAGGAAAATCCTCAGGGTACATAACTACTTGGTGAAGTTGGACCCATCAGTTTCAGTTTGTGTTTCTCTAGGAATGAGCCTAAGTTGAACGAGGGGCATGGTGCTGCCATCTACAATGGTGATACACAAAGATACATATTTAGACTTTTGTTCATAATGTGGAGTTTTCAATTTAATCTTCAAAATTCTAGAAAGCTCCCACTTAGATAAACACCTCTCAGTTTAACTAACTGATTACACAATCCCAGACCCCATACCTCCCTCGATATTCACGGCCATCAGTATGCGACCCAGGTAGGCCTCTAAGCCCATCACATCAGGTATGTGACTTGTGCTCATTCTTTTGATCTATTGTGTTCCAGGCCCGCATCTACATACGTCAAGCCTGCCAATCCAACCTTGATGTTAGCTTTTCACCAAGGCCATATCTACATATGCCAGGCTCGCTGAACCCAACCTCATGCGAACGCCATTTAATATGTGTGACACCCGGTATGTACGGAATGTTTGCCATATGGGAGATCCTTCCAGGCGGTGCCCACCAAGGGAGAACACAATGTTGGTATTGTGAGAGATGGTCCTCTTTTTGCTACCGTCGTCATATCTAGCATACTAGCATAAATAGGAAGTAAAACTGTAAATCATAGAAGCTATGATCTCCCTTCATGCAAAGAAAAGTTAAACGCCTTTCTACTTTTGCTTGTGCAAGTTTTACGTGGCTGCTAGGGGTTTCGAGAGAGAGAACCGGTTTCTATCCTGCGAAAAAACATGCCACAACACCGATCCCCAATCGTCTCTATTACACCCCTGACGGGGCCCTCCGTTGCAAAAATCTTCGCATCGCTAATGCAGAGAGACAAACACCCCTAGCCACTTATATGGTACAAGCCATATGTCAAGCGTGGAACCAGTCTCGCGTAAACGAGTAAGGTCGGCCGGGGGGCACTTCATTAGACATTGCCGCAACGCTAATGAGTACACGTCGGAAGGTAACGAATGAAGATTCGATGCCCACATCCTAGATGTGTTCTACCCGTACAAAACATCTACGCATAGCTAGCTCATGATACCATTGTTGGGATACGGGGCAGAAAACACAAATTTTTCATACCTCCGATACCCGAACCCAAGATCTATGCTATGGTGATGTAAAGTAACGGACGGAACCGGAGTTCATACCTTTGAAGACCGAAAGAGGGAAACGTTCTTGCGAACGTGGATGGTGTAGACTCAGAACTACGACCTCCCTGTCGTGTTGAAGACCACCGGCATTGGAGACTCCCGGTTGAGCTCGAGCGATGAAGTAGCACCACAGGTGTACTGCCTCGAAGAGATTATACACGTACGGTACAATCGATGTTCCCCCCGGGCCCCGAACCAGGCCAGTAGCGGAAGAAAGACGGATTCGGATCCCGACTCCGGCAGAGCGACGGCCTGCTATGGTGGAGAACTCCACACTAGGTGTAGCCTCCAAACAAGGGGAGTCCACTCACTGCATAGGAGAAGGAGAGGGAGAGCGATTTTGTTGTGCTGGAAAAAGGGGGGTGTACCCCTCCTTATATAGGCCAAGGGGGGTGCCATCCTGCTCCCGTCCCCCATGTGGGACTAAACCCCAAGGGGGAAGGTGCGCCGGCCAAGGGAGAGGGGATGAGCCCCACCCTTGGCGCAATGCCCAAGGGGGAAACCCCCTCCTCCCTAATGGGCCCATATGGCCCAATAAGCCTTTTTCCACTTTTTAAATTGATTTAAATATATCTTAATATTTAATTCAGATAATTAAATAATAAAACATTATTAAATACAATTAATCTTTATTTTGAACCTTTCAAAATGTCTGGAACAACTTCCGCTCTCCTCCGGAACTATTCCGGTGATTTCTCCTATTTCACCGATGATCCCGAATCTATCCCCATGCATCGATTGCCCTTAAGTGTAACACCCTAACGGTCCGGGGAACAGCAGACATGATCGAGACACTCTCATTGATTAATGACTAGTCAGTTGGACCTGGTTACAATCCTTGAAAGCCCCTGCGCTTCCATCGAATGAACTTCAATCGCTTTTGGAAACCGTTAACGATACGACGTAATCCCTTTTTCTGTTGTACTTTGTTTGTCCGAGGTTTGATCGTCGGTATCCAACATACCGTGTTCACATCTCATTCACAATTAAAAAGAGTACTCGTCCGTGCCTATTGCATCTCCTGTGACCTATTCACTTGCTGGGAGTACCTGTCCATTACTTGGACTATCACCGAGTGGGCCCAGAGTACCTGTCCATTACTTGGACTGACAAATCCCGCTCTGATCTATTAACATACTCATCAACCATCTATTTAGGAATACCCAAAGTGCACCGAAATATCTTTATTAATTTGCCTCTAGGGCATATATCCAACATCATGCGCAACACAATCCCTCATATTCTTGAGAATGAACACCCCAGACAGCCTGGGACAGGACTAAGGTTTTTATCTCTAAGGAGAGGCCTAACCTGTATAATCCTCCTTGCGTCGACCACTCTATGTATAGATTCAGTTAGCTCCTATTACACCCCTATCACTATTGTCAGGATTATATCCACGACACCCAGTGTACGCGCTGTGGGTGTCCATGTACAATTTAAGCGCGCCTTTCAATCTCGCGCTGTAAGTGCTAATTTTTAGTTCAGGCTACCCGCGTTGCTACTGGTCTCAGGACCTGATGAGGACATCCCTACTAGTGTTACACCCATATCCTCACCAACTACACATATTGGACCAGTTACTACAGCTCGTGCACGTCAACTAAATTATCAGGTACTTTCGTTTCTTGCGAATCCTTCTATTGTTCATGAACATATGATGCTGCCTAAATTAGATACTTTTGTTTTGCTTATGAATGAAGGACCTAGCATGGACAAGAAGGATGATCATTGGAGCGGGATCAAGCATGGAGAAGAAGGTGCGCGCGCGGGAAAGGACAGCGGAGCTTCCAGTGGTGATTATCGCACTTTGAAGCCACCATAAGGCGCGCATGAAGTCTTGGACGAAATACGCGAGATGCCACTTCATTATTTTCGTCCAAGGGCAATTATAGGTGCTGCGTCACCTTAATATTGGGCTGGGCCCATGTAATTTCGAAATACCACCTTATAGGCTGTTTTTAGAGTCCGTATGTGTGGGGAAACCGAGTTAGGGTTGTTTTCGGACCCCACCTCCAAGGGGTCACGAAAATCCCCTCTGTTCCCCCATATATACAGCCCTTAGGGCGTCGTTTAGACTTGGGTTTTAATTAGATACAAGTTAGCCATAGCCGCAACTTCGAGCTCTTTGTTTGTGTCATCCGACCAGGCCAAGACCTCATTGGAACCCCAACTTTCGTAATCATTCATCTTATATTCGCAATATCCAGATTGCAATTCTTAGTTCTTGCTTGTTCTTCGATTGCTTGCAGGAATTAGACCTTCGTGGTCAGGTTGATCGTGCATCCGCGGGATCAATAACCTCTCGGAGTTGGTTTAGCGATCGCTAAGGCGCAACGTCTTCGCACGTTCGTAGTCGGATCGTGAAAGTCGCCTCCACCATAATCGATCTCCACCATCTCATCGAAACATCGGGACACCTTCGCCTCTATCAAGTGGTATCAGATTTCCAGGTTGCTCGGTGAGATTTACCAGTTTTCATAGTCTAGATTGGTTCTGTTCTTCATACCTACAGTCCACGAAAAAGCCAAAAAAAAATTAGGGTTAGATCATCACGTTCCAAAACAGTCCGAGCCCTTATCCAGTTTTCTTTACAGTAGCTTGCTTTGTTGAATTTGCGGTTGCATCGTTGTGTCAAGTTGCTGATCTTAGCGTCTAGTTCCCTTAGAGTTTCGAGTTCTGATCACAGTTTGCCACGTCGCCGCCGCACAGTAGTCATCCTACCACGTTCCGCCAATCCAAGTGCAGATACACCACCAAGTTCCGCCAAGCAGAGTCCATATACACCACCACGTCTCACGAGTCCGAGTTGAGTTCCACCATCAGTAAGGATCCTGATCTCTCTGTAGCCAGATTAGTTTGGAGTTGTTAGAGTCGGATTTCACCAAACTTTTTCCGTCCAGAGAAGGGGGGGTGATTTCCAAAAAAAAAAAAAAAAAAAAAAAATTTCATGGGTGAAAAAAATTTCGTGCCCATACGTTCCTTAGGTCCAGAAACTCATTTTGAGACGATCGCCACCATAGTGATTTTTTCGCACTTTTTCAGCCACCGCAGTCCCGCATCGCAAAAAAAAAAAAAAGCAAAAAAAAAAAAAAAAAAAAAAAAAAGAGAAAAAAAAATTCAGAGCGTGCTTCTCAGTTGATTACGTGCCACGCCGTGCTTTCGTTGGTGTTTTAGGCTCGCGTCTCTAGTACGGTCTAGCCTAGGATCAGCACAGTACCGACGTTGAGTGTTTATTCAACTTTGCATCTCTGTTTTGATTACTGTTGAGCTTTTTGCTACCATATTTGTCAAGCCTACCTAAAGCTCCACATATATTCTACTTCGTGCGGTTGACACCTCCTGGCCATCGCTCTACCACATCTCTGAGAGTTTTTGACCCGTTGGTTGTACATCACCACCTGCTGCTAGGTAAGAATCGGTAAGAACTGAAGAAAAGCTTGACGGATTTGTGCTTTCCACCACCCCACATCCCATTAGTCGAAGTAGGATCATACTTCTGTGTGTTTTCTATTTCTGCTAACCATGCCAGGATCCCATGATGAAGTGGCGCGGGATGCACCTGATTGGGAGAATATGACAAACAAAGCATTACATGATAAATTTGCACAAATGATGTCTGAACAGGTGAATGACATCGAGAACAGATTTACAGAGGCGATTGATGGTGTGGAGAAGATGATCGACACCAAGCTCGACGCCAAGTTTACTGAGTTGCTCGCACGCTTACCTATACAGCCTGCGGCCGCTCCAGCACAGCCACCGCCACCACGACGTGCACGACGTATTCTGTTTCCGGGCGGACAAGCTGCTGGTGCTCCTGCTGCTGCTGCAGTTACTGCTGCTGCTGCCTCTGACGTCGGCCAGGACGACAACTACGAGGGTGATTACGAGGAGGAGGTGGAACAAGAAGCGGCCTATGAACAGCCAGCTGGACGTCCACGTCCCAACATTCGCCACGGTCGACACCAACCACCCCCTCAGGTACGCGATGATGAACATGTGCCTAAACTTAAATTGAATCTTAAGCCGTTTGAGGGTAGATATATTCCTGATGCTTATCTTACTTGGGAGTTAGAAACTGAACAACGCTTTACATGTTTACAATATCCTGAGAATAGACGTGTTACTGCTGCTGTTTGTGAATTCACGGGTTTTGCATCTATTTGGTGGTCTGAACATTGTAGATTGCATGCTAATAATATTCCAGCTACTTGGGCTGCTTTAAAAGATGCTATGCGTACTCGCTGGGTTCCTCCTTATTATCAACGTGAATTGCTACAAAAATTACAGCGTTTGAGACAAGGAAAAAATTCTGTAGAGGAATATTATCAAGAATTACAAACTGGATTGATTAGATGTGGCCTAGTAGAGGATAATGAAGCTATGTTTGCACGTTTTATAGGTGGCTTAAACAGGGAGATACAAACTATTCTAGAATACAAGGACTATGCTACTATTACTCGTTTGTTTCATCTTGCTTGTAAAGCTGAACGTGAAGTGCAGGATCGACAGGCCGCTACGAGACCTAACTTTTCTGCAGGACGAAATACATCATGGACATCGCGTGGACCTTCTACATCCACACGTCCTGCTGCTCCACCCTCTACTTCAGCCGCTCATTCTTACAGGGAGCCACCAAAACAGTCAGCGCCACCATTCAAGGGTGCACAGAGTGGTCCAGCGGCGAGTTCTTCTTCATCCATGGCTTCCACAGGGCAAACACGAGATCGTGATATTAAATGTCGCAGGTGCCAAGGTGGAGGTCACTTCGCAAAAGACTGTCCCTCCAAGCGTGTGATGATTATTACGGCGGATGGTGGGTATGAGTCAGCGAGTGACTATGATGAGGAGACTTTAGTTCTCATTGCTCATGAGGAACAGGGTGCCCATGATGATGCTCATGATATGGAGTATATGGCTCCTGATGATGCAGATAAATATGCTAGTTTGGTTGCTCAACGTGTGTTAAGTGTGCAGGTAACGAAGGCTGAGCAAAACCAGAGGCATAATTTGTTCCACACAAAGGGAGTGGTGAAAGAACGTTCGGTTCGCATCATCATTGACGGAGGGAGTTGCAACAACTTGGCTAGCATGGAGTTGGTGGAGAAGCTATCTCTCACCACAAGACCACACCCCCATCCGTACTATATTCAGTGGTTTAACAATAGTGGTAAGATTAAGGTAACGTGTTCTGTTCGTGTGCACTTTAGCATTGCTGCATATGCTGATTATGTTGATTGTGATGTGGTACCCATGCAAGCATGCTCTCTTTTACTTGGTAGACCATGGCAATTTGATAGGAATGTTGTACACCATGGTAGGACAAATCAGTTTACTCTGGTTCATCAGGATAAAAATATTGCTTTACTTCCTATGTCTCCTGAACAAATTGTGAAAGATGATCTTGCTAGAGCTAGTAAAGCTAAACAGGAGAAAAATAAGAGTGAAAATGAGATAGCAGCCAAAGAATTTGAGCAACAACATAAGACTAATAGCAAATCTTCTTCTGCTGTGTCTAATGAAATTAAATTGACTAGTCCAACTTTGCTTGCTACTAAAGTTGATATTTCAGATTTGGATGTTAGTCAATATGTGTGCTATGCTTTTGTGTGCAAAGAAGCTTTGTTTTCATTTGAGGAATTGCCTCCTTCTTTGCCTCCTGTTGTCACTGACCTTTTGCAGGAGTTTATTGACGTCTTTCCACAAGACGTACCACCGGGATTACCACCTATTCGAGGGATTGAGCATCAGATTGACTTAATTCCCGGTGCTTCACTGCCCAACCGTGCGCCATACCGTACCAATCCGGAGGAGACAAAGGAGATTCAGCGTCAAGTACAAGAGCTACTCGACAAAGGTTACATACGTGAATCCCTTAGTCCTTGTGCTGTTCCTGTTATATTAGTGCCTAAAAAGGATGGAACATGGCGTATGTGTGTTGATTGTCGAGCCATTAATAATATTAGTATTCGTTATCGTCATCCTATTCCTAGGTTAGATGATATGCTTGATGAATTAAGTGGCTCTACCATGTTTTCCAAAGTTGATTTGCGTAGTGGATACCATCAAATTCGCATGAAATTAGGAGATGAATGGAAAACGGCATTTAAAACTAAGTTTGGATTATATGAGTGGTTAGTCATGCCTTTTGGGTTAACTAATGCACCTAGCACTTTCATGAGATTAATGAACGAGGT
This sequence comes from Bromus sterilis, assembly GCA_950022295.1. Lineage (NCBI taxonomy): Eukaryota > Viridiplantae > Streptophyta > Magnoliopsida > Poales > Poaceae > Bromus > Bromus sterilis. The sequence continues at coordinate 171,876,223 of OX465600.1, read as the reverse complement.
TTTACGTGCTTTCATTGGACGATTTGTGGTAGTCTATTTTGATGATATACTGATTTATAGCAAATCTTTGGAGGAACATTTGGATCATTTACGTGCTGTTTTTATTGCTCTACGTAATGCACGTTTGTTTGGTAACCTTGGGAAGTGCACCTTTTGCACCGACCGAGTATCGTTTCTTGGCTATGTTGTTACTCCGCAGGGAATTGAAGTTGATAAAGCCAAGATCGAGGCGATTGAGAGTTGGCCGCAGGCCAAAACGGTCACACAAGTGAGGAGTTTTCTTGGCCTCGCTGGATTCTATAGGCGTTTTGTGAGAGATTTCAGCACCATTGCTGCACCTCTCAATGAGCTTACACGCAAGGATGTGCCTTTTACTTGGGGTACCGCACAGGAAGAAGCCTTCACCGTATTGAAAGATAAGTTAACACATGCTCCTTTGCTCCAACTTCCTGATTTTAATAAGACTTTTGAGCTTGAATGCGATGCTAGTGGGATTGGTTTGGGAGGTGTGTTATTACAAGATGCTAAACCTGTTGCTTACTTTTCTGAAAAATTGAGTGGGCCTAGTCTGAACTATTCTACTTATGATAAGGAATTATATGCTCTTGTTCGGACATTAGAAACTTGGCAACATTATTTATGGCCCAAAGAATTTGTTATACATTCTGATCATGAATCTTTGAAACACATAAGAAGTCAAGCAAAACTTAATCGTAGACATGCTAAGTGGGTTGAATTTATTGAGACTTTCCCTTATGTCATTAAACACAAGAAGGGGAAAGATAATATTATTGCTGATGCTTTGTCTCGTCGTTATACTATGCTTTCACAACTTGACTTCAAGATTTTCGGTTTAGAGACAATCAAAGATCAATATGTAAATGATGCGGAATTTAAAGATGTATTGCAGAATTGTAGAGAGGGTAGAACATGGAACAAGTTTGTGCTTAATGATGGATTTGTGTTCCGTTCTAACAAGCTATGCATTCCAGCTAGCTCTATTCGTCTTTTGTTGTTGCAGGAGGCGCATGGAGGAGGATTAATGGGACACTTTGGCGTGAAGAAGACGGAGGACGTACTTGCTACACATTTCTTTTGGCCAAAGATGAGACGGGATGTTGAGCGTTTTGTTGCTCGCTGCACTACATGTCAAAAAGCTAAGTCACGACTCAATCCTCATGGTTTATACATGCCTTTACCTGTACCTAGTGTTCCGTGGGAGGACATATCCATGGACTTTGTTTTAGGCTTGCCTCGAACAAAGAATGGGAGGGATAGCATATTTGTTGTCGTGGATAGATTTTCTAAGATGGCACATTTTATACCATGTCATAAAAGCGATGATGCTGCTAATGTTGCTGATTTATTCTTTCGTGAGATTATTCGCTTACATGGTGTGCCCAATACTATTGTCTCGGATCGTGATACTAAGTTTCTTAGCCATTTTTGGAGATGCTTATGGGCTAAGTTGGGGACTAAACTACTTTTTAGTACTACATGTCATCCCCAAACTGATGGACAAACTGAAGTGGTCAATAGGACTTTGTCTACTATGCTTAGGGCTGTTTTAAAGAGTAACTTGAAACTGTGGGAAGAATGTTTACCTCATATTGAATTTGCTTATAATCGTTCATTGCATTCTACCACTAAAATGTGCCCTTTTGAGATTGTTTATGGTTTTCTACCTCGTGCACCTATTGATTTGCTACCTCTTCCATCTTCGGAGAAGGTTAATTTTGATGGTAAGCAACGTGCTGAATTGATATTAAAAATGCATGAGTTAACTAAAGAAAACATTGAGCGCATGAATGCTAGATACAAGCTTGCTGGTGATAGGGGTCGAAAGCATGTTGTGTTTGAACCCGGAGATCTTGTTTGGTTACATCTACGTAAAGATAGGTTTCCTGATTTGCGCAAGTCTAAGTTAATGCCTCGAGCTGATGGTCCCTTTAAGGTTTTGCAGAAAATTAATGATAATGCATATAAACTTGAGCTACCTGCAGCCTTTGGGGTTAGTCCCACATTTAATATTGCAGATTTGAAGCCTTATTTGGGAGAAGATGATGAGCTTCCGTCGAGGACGACTTCAATTCAAGAAGGGGAGGATGATGAGGACATCCCTACTAGTGTTACACCCATATCCTCACCAACTACACATATTGGACCAGTTACTAGAGCTCGTGCACGTCAACTAAATTATCAGGTACTTTCGTTTCTTGCGAATCCTTCTATTGTTCATGAACATATGATGCTGCCTAAATTAGATACTTTTGTTTTGCTTATGAATGAAGGACCTAGCATGGACAAGAAGGATGGTCATTGGAGCGGGATCAAGCATGGAGAAGAAGGTGCGCGCGCGGGAAAGGACAGCGGAGCTTCCAGTGGTGATTATCGCACTTTGAAGCCACCATAAGGCGCGCATGAAGTCTTGGACGAAATACGCGAGATGCCACTTCATTATTTTCGTCCAAGGGCAATTATAGGTGCTGCGTCACCTTAATATTGGGCTGGGCCCATGTAATTTCGAAATACCACCTTATAGGCTGTTTTTAGAGTCCGTATGTGTGGGGAAACCGAGTTAGGGTTGTTTTCGGACCCCACCTCCAAGGGGTCACGAAAATCCCCTCTGTTCCCCCATATATACAGCCCTTAGGGCGTCGTTTAGACTTGGGTTTTAATTAGATACAAGTTAGCCATAGCCGCAACTTCGAGCTCTTTGTTTGTGTCATCCGACCAGGCCAAGACCTCATTGGAACCCCAACTTTCGTAATCATTCATCTTATATTCGCAATATCCAGATTGCAATTCTTAGTTCTTGCTTGTTCTTCGATTGCTTGCAGGAATTAGACCTTCGTGGTCAGGTTGATCGTGCATCCGCGGGATCAATAACCTCTCGGAGTTGGTTTAGCGATCGCTAAGGCGCAACGTCTTCGCACGTTCGTAGTCGGATCGTGAAAGTCGCCTCCACCATAATCGATCTCCACCATCTCATCGAAACATCGGTACACCTTCGCCTCTATCAAGACCCGCGCTGCTGTTATTTTCATATTTTTTTATTGTTTTATCTTGATTATTTTCTTTGTATTTATCCATTTTTTTCTATATTTCCGCATATAAAGTAACATCACACAAGTATCAGCACACACATTCACTACTAGGAGAAAGGCTAGTAGTAGCGCCCCCTTTTGGCTTATCAGTAGCGCCCCCGGGCGCGCTACTGATAGCACGATGTAGCAAACTTGTAGCAGCAGCGCGCAAGGGAAACCACTACTGCTACGTAGGCATAGCAGTAGCGCCTCCTGGCGGAGCCGCTACTAATTGCTATAGCGGCAGCGCCTGCATCTGTCAGGCGCTACTAGTAATATTTTTCAATTTTTTTTCATTTGTGTCTATTTTCTCCTATTGTTTGTACAAGTTTTATAGTATAATCCACAAAACAGTATCATCAATTTATAGACATACACACCTCAATATCTCATACACATACAATAGTCTATATCGATCATCTCATATATATTATCACATGATAATAATATCCAACACAGAGTTTTTTCCTAGTTTAACTTCAATAACAACAAGTACGAAAGTCATAATATCCAACACAAAGATTTTTCCAGTTTAACTTCGGTAACCTAATTGTTCAAATTCATTACTACTAAATATATATATGACCTAATCAACACGCGAAGGTGAAAGTAAATAAAACCAAAATTAACGTCCATATTCTCCAACATAGAGAATAGAGAACAACTTGTCTCCAGGTTATGGTTTCTTCTTCACCTGTATCTTCAACCATGCTTTGATTTTGATACAGCCATCTGGTCCACTTTCAATGTAGTAATCATATGTGAAAGGTTCTGTCCATGGCCGTGCACAAACAATTTGGACTTTGCCTTTCGATATCTGCATCCATCCAGGCGTACAATCTTGCGGTATCCTCTGTTGAAGAACATACATATTAGTAGCATAGTGATGAGGACATGGCTACCACAATTACACCCATATCCCATGCTACTGCACACATTGGATCGGCTACTAGAGCTCGCGCAAGCCAACAAGATTATCAGGTACTTTCGTTTCTTGATAATGTTTCTAATGTTCATGTGAATATGATGCTGCCTAACGTAGATATATTTCTGTTTCTGACAAATGAAGGACCTAGCATGGACAAGAAGGATGAACATTGGAGCATGATCAAGCATGGAGATGAAGGCGTGCGCGACGGGAACAAGAACGGAGTTCTTGCTGGAGATTTCCGTACTTTGAAGCCACCATGATGATATAAAAGAAGATGGACGTAATATACAAGATGACATTTGTTAAATTTCGTCCATAGCTTATTATTGGTGTTGCGCCACCTTATTTTTGGGCTAGGCCCATGTAATTTTCGAAATAGTGCTTAATAGGCAGTTTTAGAGCCCGTATTGTAGGGAAATTGACTAAAGAGGGATTTTAGTACCACCTTGCCAAGGGAGTACGAAATTCCCTCTCCTTTCCCTTATATATACACCCCATAGGGCACCCTTTAGACTTGGATTTCTTTTAGTTAAAAAGACTGCTTAGCTAATTGCTGCATCTTCGTGTACTCGGTTTGTGTCCAACGACCAGATCAAGACCGCTTTCGGAATCCCAACTTTATTCATACATCCTCTACATATTCGCAATATTCAGATTGCTTTATCATAGTTCTTGCTTGTTCTTCGATTGCTTGCAGGCACTAGACCTTCGTGGCCAGGTTGATCGTGCTCCGACGTGGTCAATAACCTCCGGAGATTGGTTTAGCGATTGCTAAGGCGCGACGTTGTTGCACGTTCGTAGTCGGATCGTCAGAGTCGTCTCCACCAAATCGATAGTTATCTCTCATCGAAAGATCGGGACACCCCGTCTCTATCACATAGTTAGCAATGGAGTATACTTAATAAGAATGCCACTTTTGACAATATAGGTTACTGACAGAATGATACAAATCTTACCAGGCTATTAAATTTAAGAATATAGTCCTCCAACGTAAGGACAAATGGCACGTATGGTGCAAAAGGACAGCCAGCCTTAAAATAGTTCGCAGACGAAGGTAACAATTTGAGAACTTAGATAAATGCGTTTTGTTAATACGAATGAGTTGTCAACATTTGGAAGCAAAGAAAATAAGTTGTAGAGTTAACAAAATTGTTGTTTAACAAACTCACATGAACATCGAATTGGAATCATGTCGCCTAGTTCCATCGAAATTTCATCATCACGAAAAACATTGGAGCCTCGACGGCGACGTCCAAGATCAAATGCTATTTTCATATTATCATAAAATGCATATGTCTTGCATAATGAATCCCATTTTGAGCAGCGAAAGAATGTGGCATCTGGTTCATTAAAGATCTTACCCTTAAGAATGTAATGTTTCGTCTTAATGTTAAATTCTTTTGTAGTAGTTTCATCGAAATCTTGAATATTGATCTTGTCACAAACGTGGTGTCTTGCGAAGCAAGTGATGCACTAGTTGAATTAGAAAAAAATGATACATTAACACATAAACTTAAGTCATGCAGGCACCATAAGAAGAACATGTTGTTTAAGTTGCATACCGTACGATTTTGGAACCCAGAGATAAGCGTGAGGAAGAAGTATGTGTCTGCTTCATCCAACACAACATCGTTGCATCGACCCGACTCGTCGTGACAATACTCTCACTTGGGAGAAATTATCTGTATTCATAATGTATTTTAATCATCTACATTCTAAAAATGGTGAACTCGAATAAAAATGCAACAATAATATTTTAACATATAATATCACTAATACATCTCAAATAATCATGTCAACGCAATAATAATATCACTAATACATCTCAAATAATCATGTCAATGCAATAATAATATCACTACTACATCTCGACTACAAAATCTAGGAAATTCACTACTACATCAAACTCGACGACGACCCGGAGCTAAGCCGCGGGCGGTAAACACCCAAAGATAAGGAACCGCCATAGGAACATAGCTCAGGTGAGAGCCGTGAAGAATCTGCCAGGTATTGGCCGTGGAGAACCCGGCGTCCAACACAACCAAGTAGCGACGGACGTGCTTGTCCTCCTCCCTAACCCGGCGACGTATCACCTCCTCGGGGGCCGGCTCCCTCTGCACCGACTATGGCCCACTTGATCGCCACCAAAGAAGCTCCGGGTCGACGACAGGACCTGGAATCCTCACCAAGCACTCCGGAAACCACCTCCCAGTGCTAGCCCGGGGGAGCCCAGTCCCATACATTGCGCATCCCGTCAAGCAATTGCTCTCTGCCGCGGCGACGGAGATCCGGGCAAGGCATCGTCACCGAGAACTTATTTAATATACAAAGTTTTACTAAAATGAACGAGTAAAAAATTATACTAACTAACAAATTAACAAAATAAGAGAAAATTAAATTAAATAATGCCTCATATTTAGATTGGACACATTAGCGATTCTAGGGAGAGTACGGCAGCGAACCCAAATAGTATGCACAAGTTCCGTACTTGTGCATATCACAAGGGTTCGCTTCACACTCTCCCTGATGTCACATAGTGTCACAATATATTTAAATCATCGGTATTCTAAAAATATATAGCAAAAGTAATGATTAAAAGTAATTTGATGCCGAAACACCGTTTAATTCCCGTTTTGACAAAAATCCTAATTACCTCAATATTGTAACCAAAAATCCTAATTGCCTCCTGTCATTGCTAAAAGTAGGAAAATGATTCTAGCATATATCACTACATTCCTTCTGCTCAGATTCGTCGGACATGCACCAAATTTATTAAAATGTACGAGTGAAAAATTTATACTAACTAACAAAAACGAATATGGGATGATACAATCCCAATTAGTGCCTCATATTTAGATTGGACACATAAGCGAATTAGGGGGAGCGTGGCAGCTACCCAAGTAGGATGCACAAGTTCCGTACTTGTACATATCACAAGGCTAGCTGCACGCTCTCCCCCTATGTCACATAATGTCACAATATATTTAAATCATTGGCATTCTAAAAAATAGAAAAAGTAATGATTAAAAGTAATTTGATGCTAAAACACCATTTAATTCCCGTTTCGACAAATCTCAAGCACTCGATATGTCCTAATTTTCTAGCACAAGTCATGCCGAAATCCATGGAAATTTTTGCCATGACATTTGCTAAATATTTGACATATCGAGCGCCTGAAATTTGCCGGAACGCAAATGAATCGACATTCCGACAAAACATAGGCCACTCATATCCTGCAAAAAATGATCCTAATTACTCAATATGCTAAGAAAATGACAATTTAAACTACACAAGCACCACACACACATATTTAAACTACAGGAGGATCACTAATTATCTTGTGTGCTGCTCAAGTTAAAATATTTTTTCCCTAGCAGTAATATGAACCCTAACAATGCATCCATAGCAATAGCATTTTTTCATAGCAATAGCTATCTAACAAAAATCCAAGATTATGTTTCAATCTAACAAAAATCTAACAAAAATCGACATTATGTTCCAATCTAACAAAAATCCTACATTATGTTTCAATCTAACAGAAATTATTCGAATTCAGAGAGGGGATTGAGCAGGAGAGACTCACCAGTGGGCGGCGGTGGCGTGGAGGAGCGGGGCGGGTTGGGGATGCGGTCGACGGGTCGGGGCGGCGGTGGGTCGGGGAGGCGGGTGGCGGGTTGGGGCGGCGACGCGGTCGGGGCGGACAAGCAGCGCGGCGGGGAAGAAAGAGATTGAGAGAGAGAGAGAGAGAGAGAAATCTGAGAGAGGGAGGGTTAGCCCGGTTATGTGCGGCCCATAGCAGCAGCGCCCCCCAAAAGACACGCGCTGCTGGTATATGCGAACCGTTGGATTCACTTTAGCAGCAGTGTGCGACATGTGGGGGCGCTACTGCTAGGGCAATAGTAGTAGCGCGCTTTAGAGGGAGGCGCTACTGCAGCAACTTGTCAACTAGGTTTTGTGGGGACCACCTTTAGCAGTAGCGGGTCCCCGAAGGAGGCGCTACTGATAAAGGCCTACCAGTAGCGGGCCTCCATAAAAGGCGCTACTGCTAATTAGTTGTAGCGCCCTTAGAAGAGGGGCGCTACTATTAAGCCTCTACCTCTAAGCTTTTTCCTAGTAGTGATTGGTTGTGATTCCACATATTACAATTATCAACATAGTGACGACCACATCATCATGAAATATACAAGTCTCGGATACAATTCATACATGCATGTTTCATGATGGATCGAAACTACAATATTTTGCTATACAAGAGAAAACTCCATCGCGATAAAAAAGAAAGAAAATAGGAGGTAGTTTTTGAGCCCATTTTTATTCCTCTCTACATCTAGTACCGTGAACCTCAAGTAGCTAGCTTCGGCCTCGCTTTTGCTTTGGAACCCTTTGTAGCTGCTACCTCGGAAGCGGTTGACTTGGGCGTGACACTGACCACTCATCGTATACTCCCGGGCGCCTCCCAATGTACACGGCATAGCACTTCTTCTTCATCGATCTATATGTCAGAACAAAAAACTCAAAATATATCGATGATATAATATAACAAAGCAACATGAATAAAAGAGTTACAATTTTATCGAATACAAGCGACCACATAGTATAATATAACAAAGTTCACCGTACACAAACTAGAGCACTACACAAGTTTAAAATAACCGATTACATCACAATGTTCATCGTCGAGAAATTCAAAGTTTCGCTCTACACAAAAGAGAAAATCTCGTCATCGTCAATCATCACTTTCGAAGTTTGTGAAAGGCATTGGGTCTTGACCCTGCCAGTATCGGCGAGTGTCGAAGGATTCACGGGACTGTGGCCCCGCGTAGAACATGCCATCCTTCTCGACGAGATCTTTCATGATGATCGTCGCAAGCGAATTTTGGATGCGGTAGAATTCAAGTCTGAGAGCATCATCCTTGGTTCTTTCTAGGTTATTAGCCCAGTCGATGACATGTCTATCGGATCCAGTTTTCATTCTAAGATTTTGTTGATCCCTTTTGAACTCATTCATATGATGGATGACGTAGAATTCATCCTTTTCACTTGCTGTCAGTTGATGGAGGCAGCAAAAGTTAGTATTATGGCCAAAACATGCAATGCCTTGTCTCTTTTGTGGGTTCTAGGGTTGGAGGCGGGGACGCGCCCTAGGGTTGCTGGCGGTCGGCGTCGGGGGAGAGGGTGAGGACGAGCGACGTCGAGGGGGAGGTGGAGATGGCGAGCAGGAGCGGCGTCGAGGGGGCGACAACGAGGAGGAGCGTGGTGTCGAGGAGGCGACGACGACGCCGACGGTGGTGCGAGTGAGAGTGTGGAGTGAGTGAGTGCGGACGCGGGCAGGGGTGACCCTTGTTTGTAATGGTACAACATCATTTGCAGCGCTGGTATGCAACACCGAGATGTAGATGTTTGTCATCTGAAGCGCGCGTTTAGCTACACCGCGTTGTAGATGTTCTATCAGCTGAAGCGCGGGGATGACAACACCGCGTTGTAGATGTACCATCTGAAGTGCGGGCTAGCTTAACCCGCGTTGTAGATGCTTATTTATTTATTTATGATGTTTTTGTTGTAATTAAGGTTATGGTCAAGTTTTAGTGTTATTAGGGTTAGGGGTTGGATTAGGAGGTTAGTGTTATTAGGATTAGGTTGATCGGGGGTCACCATATTAAGAAATGGCACAATATATAGAATATTAATTAGGTGCTTATTATAGAACATGATTACATCATATAATAAGTGCTTATACAAAAAAATCCGGTACTAATAGTTTCTCCCGAGATGATCAGCGTCGACGACGTTTCTTCGTAGTGATCTTCTTTCCTTTCTTGTTCGGAGCCGAATAATTTAGCCCCTCATCGTGACTTTTCCTTTTTCAAGGATTACAATTTTTCTTAGGTAATGTAGTTTTGCTACTTATTTTGACGTATGGTTCATCGTCGTCGTCAACTTCCCTCTTACGTGGAGGTCCTCTCTTCTCAACCTCTCCATTGAAAAGATATTCACGCTTTCTCCACGGGTCATCTGGTTTTAGCCATCTTTGATGCCCCATGTACACGGTTTTCGAGGACCCGAGTATCAGTAGCTGCAGAGACGTTGTATCATCCATGCACCTTGTGCATCCGCAATGTCCGTGGCACACCTGTCCTGAGACATATCTGTAACCGAGATAGTCATGCATCGTCGTGAGCAAGGCGGCTTTCATCATGAAATATTCTTCTTTGAAAGTGTCCCATGTCCTGACCCCAGGCTTCCATAACACCTGCAACTCTTCTTTCAGTAGCTCAAGATGTAGATTTATGTTGTTTCCCGGTTGTTTCGGCCCTTGAGTCAGCATACTCATGTGTATGTACTTTGTCTTCATGCACTTCCAGGGAGGAATTTTGTACATCCATAGAAACATGGGCCATGAGCTATGATTGGTGTTCTGGTTGCCATACGGATTCATGCCATCGGTACTCACACCAAGAACGATATTCCGTGGATCAGCAGCGAAATATGCATCTTCACATTTTAGCGCTTTCCACTGGCTAGCATCTGCGGGGTGTCTCAACTTTGGCTCATCTCCATCATCTGGCTTCTACCGTTCCTGTGCCAGTGCATTAGCTCTGCTTCCTTACGATCAACGAAATACCGTTGCAAACGGGCAGTCAACGGAAAGTACCACACAACTTTCTGAGGAGTTTTCGTCTTTCCATCCTTCTTGTATCGAGAAGCATTGCACTTCGGACAAATGGTTTTTTCTGCGTTCTCGTTCCGTTAAATGATGCAATCGTTGATGCATGTATGGTATCTAACGTGTGGAAAATCAAGAGGGCACACGATTTTCTTGTCTTCCTCGATACTAGTAGGACACACGTTCCCCTTGGGATAAGTTTCTTCTAGAAAGTTCAACTGCTCATCGAGGCTTGTGTCACTCCATTTGTGTTTTTCCTTCGTCTTTAGAAGACCGAGCGTGAAACTCAAGCGGGTGTCCTCTTGTCGGCAACCTTCATACAATTGAGTCTTCGAGTCTAACTCCAGTTGTGCCAGCTTGGCCTCCTCTTTAGAAGCAGATCTTTCGCTAGTCGTATTCTAGCGAAGCAGCTCTCGAACATGAGGGTCTTGCATGACTGAACTTAGTACAAACGAATCAGATTGTTGCATTCCACTGTCTTGTTCTTCATTTACAACATCCTTTCCATGTCCGTCATCTTCTTCATGTACGACATCTTCTCCATGTCCGTCATCTTCTTCATGTACGACATCTTCTCCATGTCCATCATCTTCTTCATGTATGGCATCTTCTCCATGTCCGGCATCTTCTTCATGTATGACATCTTCTCCATGTCCGGCATCCTCAAAATCATCTTCACTTATCCATCGAGTGTAGCCATTCATGAAACCATGCATGACCAGGTGCGCCTTCAAATGGCCACCTTTAAAAGGGTCTATCCAGACTTGTTCTTTTCATTTTCAACACGGACATTGTATCTCCTTGTGATTATTTTCATGCATGTCGGCCATCGCGGCTTCCAAAAATCTTGTCACGTTCATTAAATTATTCTTCATGTTGCCTGCACGGTGTAAATTAATACAAAATCACAACATTTATAACCATGCATATATATGCATAAACTCTCTTATAAAAATTCGGCATGACCTTCCCTAAAAAAGGACATATAGAGTTTGCCCGAAATTCGCCAAAACGGAAATAAAACGACATTTTGGCAAAACATAGGCAACTTTCATCATGTCATGCATGCACATCTTTCGATGATTCGACAAATACATAAACAACTTGATCATCATCATGTCACACATAATCCAATAAATTAACCTCTCTCAAGTGGTATCATACACACAAAAAGTCATCATTTTCAAAAAGCAAAAAATTTTACTCACCTAAATATGAAAGATGATCTCTTTGCTAGCTAGTTGGGAGGAAAGATGATCAAGAGAGAAAATGAGAGTGTGGGATCTAGTTGGTGGGAGAGAATGCAATGCAAGAGAGTAAAAGAGAGCTAGCTACATTACATATGTAGGAGTGAGAAAGATGAGCAAAGGAAAGAGTGAGGGAGCCATGTTTAATGGAGATGGTGGAGAGCAAAGAAGAGTGGTGTGAGAAGGAAGGGGAGGAAGGAGAGTGTGAGGAGGAAAGGGAGAAAAAGAGAGGGAAAGAGAGCATTTAATGCTCTCAGTACACAATCAGCAGCGCGGGGAAAGAAGGCGCACCTCAACTAACCTAGCAATCTACAGCACGTGTTACCTGACATGCGCTGCTGGTAGGTGGGACCACAAAACTGGGCCAGGGCTAGCGAAGTTAGCAACGCGTGTCTGGTTACCCGCGCTGTAAATTACAGAAACATCTACAACGCGGGCCAGTAGACCCACCCTTCTAAAGTGTCTCGGCATGGAGGCCGCAGTTGGGACAACTATTTAGCAGCGCGAGATTCTTTTTGCGCGCTTCTAATCTCTATAGATCTTCAGAGCGGTGCTAATACGGTGCGCTGCTAAAGTTCTGTTGCAGCACGGTCCTTTTATACCGCGCTGTTAACGTCCATTCTTGTATGGGTAAAATCCTAGTAGTGAGTCGGCTCTGATACCAACTTGTTACGCCCCCAAAATCAGAGCGTGTATAGTAATCATAACCGCAAGGTACACGATCGAAATCAGGGACTCACGGTAGATATCACAACACAACTCTACAAATAAAATAATACAAGCTGTATAATACAAGCCAGGGGCCATGAGGGCTCGAATACAACAGCTCGAGAGCACAAAGTTAGCGGAAGCAAAAATATCTGAGTACGGACACAAGGATACAAGTTTTGCCTTAAGAAGGCTAGCACAAATAACATCAGATATACGGATCGAAAAGGCGGGGCCTCCTGCCTGGGATCCACCGAACTATTCGTGGTCGACGGGGAACTCGACGTCGTAGTATGCTCCTCCTAGAATCTGTTGATCCTGGGCTCCAAAGTATTGTGGCAGCAACCGTTCGGGTATATAAAACAAAGGGGGGAAATAAAGCAAGGGTGTGTATCTAGCATACCCACGAGTCTTACGTCCGCTACTAAGCATTTATGCATTTGTATCAAATGGAAAGGGGAAGATATATATAGTGGACTGAATGGTAAAAAATCAGAATAAGATGAGTAGTTAGGCCTATCGAAGACTAGCATCTTCCGACGAGTCTTTCAGCACAAGAAGAGAACAACCAACATTTTATATAAAGCATAAGGTAACAATGCAGCAGAAGTTGATGCAACATTGTATAATACTAAGTTGTAATAATTATCAATGCCTCCGAGATCCCGCCTCGACTTCCTGGCGATGAAGAAAACCCGGAACCAATCAGCTTAGTAGTAGTAGTTTGTAGTAGTAGAGTCTGGCTTCAACATAAAGCGTCATGTTACCGTGGACAAGGCTATTCGAATAGATTATCTTCCCTGCAGGGGCTGCACTTTTGTTACCCTACATGCTCGGATCTCCAGGGTGGCGTACACCCTGTTAGGGAATGCCCCACCGAGGCTATCCGACATGATGTAGTCCTACCTAGGCTCATCAGAGAGGACCTTGCCGGTCTACATCCTAAGCGCAAGGGGGTCGATCGTCGCCCCTCGCCCTCCGGGTCTTTGTGTACAGGGTGAATTCCACGCAACTCCTCTGGGATGCGGATTCGACCATGCCATAATACTTAACTGGACGTCTTTCAGAGATGTCAATAGAATGTACGCCGCCGAGGGGGACACACACGTTATCCCGCGTGGAGGTAGCGCGTATAGGGCACGTCGACCACTCAAGTCATCCACCTGACCCAGTGAAGCATTTTATTATTATCACGCAGACAACCGTTATCGTTGCCTGACTAGTAACACAACGGACAATGAACAACAGCTAGGACCACCAGTACATCGGTGCCTTCCCTATCGCCCCGTCAAAGCACGCGGTTACCAAAAAGGTGAACCGTCTCCTTACCTTATCTCGCGTGTGCTCCTAGAGGAGCTCGACTTTCGTGGTTTGGTATATCACGGCCAACGAGCAAGGACAAGGCCCACGATGGTACCGGCCTGTCCCGCCGTCCCGATACAATACTTCTCGTGGGCACCGTTGGGTCACCCGACTAATTACCTTTAAGGGAACCAGTTGATTCGAGTGCCTACCCTCAAGTAAAACAAGGAGGAATCACCCTCGATAGTACACTTGAAGAGGTTCGACCGCGACATCAGCGGAATGAACTAAAGAGGAATATCCTCGTATCATCCCGATGATGCTACGCTACCGAGTCGGCAACGAGAGTGAAATACGAGTCCATCCACTCATAAGTCAAACTTGAAGCGACTCGGAGAGTCCCGCCATTGTAGGTTCCCTTGGGCGTCTGCTCTGGACCGTCCCTGTTGCAGCAGTTTAAATCGTTGTGTTCCGTGTTCACTCCGCAGAGTGATCACGGCCCGCCATCTAATCCTATTTGACTAACAATGTGTAGGGCTCACTGCTGAATAATATATATATTTAATAGGCAGCATAGGATAAAGGAAGGTACATCAAGGGGCGACAATGACAGGCTATGCAATTGAATAGGTAAGCAATGTAGCAGCAGCAGCAATTCCTAGTGCAAGAAATGTACGAAAAAGATAGGCGATATTTGGGGAAGGAGAATGGCTCTGCTTGCCTGGAAGCTCGGCGGGTCTTTCCAGGAGACTGGTACATCCGCCCGCACGGATGCTTGACGAGAACTCCAGTCCGGTCTCTCCGGGATGGTTGGATCCCAGGAGGTGAGGACCATCCGGTAGAACCTTATCTTGGGCAGGTACAGATCCCCCACATGCTACTCGGAACGGAGCTTATCGGATGGACCGATAGTGACAGCTCGAACTGTTCGCGCGGAGAGAGGCCAGTCGTTCGAGTGAGATTTACCTCGCGGAGAACCAGCGGCGATGCACGATGCGGTCTCTTGTGAGTGTTTTGCCAAGGTAAAGAGAGAGTGAGGCCTCATGCACTCTTTGCCTTGGGTGACAGGTGTGCTCCGGGAATTACCATCCGGGAAGAGAAAACTATCCGGCACAAATGTCCGGGAATAATGAGATGGCCAGCCTTTGGTGGTCGAAAGGCCGTCAAAGGAATTAGTCCAGTATCCTTTTATGGGAACAATAGTCCCGCACAAGAAAAACATCCAGAATGTTGTTCTCGCGATCCTCGGGGTATAGTCTCTCGGAATGCTTGCTTGGAAGCACTGACAAGCCCCTGAGCGTGAAAGCCATATAAGCACCGCGGAGGGCAGTATGGGCGGTTGCCCGCGCCGATGCCCACTTCGATGGCACTTGTTGATACGCTATGAAAGCTCAAAGATACTTCTGAACCTGCACAAGGAACAAACGTTATGGCCGACGTGATCGCCGTCCCTCCTTCTAGCGCCAATCTGTCGGGGGTTGCTTTTCTGGCCCACCTGCTAGCGCTAGGTGTCGGGGGTTCATGCCCATCCCTTTCCCAGCTCCAGGAGTTCAGTAGAACAGCGGAGACGCTGCCCCGAGAGGTCCTTCCGGAAGGGCTTCTCCCAGAAGGGCATGACCTTGGGACCGTGCGGGACGGGGAACACGTAAGGTTCCCGGTTGCTTGATGTGAACGAAGGTTGCTGGTGGCGTCAAAACGGCATCGGGATGATGACTGATTTGAGCAAACGTGGCTGTTTACCAATGTTCGGGCCGTCCGGAGACTAAAATCCCTACTCCTGCATGTCTGATATTCCTTGATGATGGCAGAGTAGAATAGATTACAAGGTGATCTCCAAGGGAAGAGATACCCTATGCTACACTCCACTATGATCCTCTCCTTTTGGTGGAAACTAGCTATCCTCCCGAGGGAAATCCTTGGGAGGCCTCCCAAGAAGTTCTAGGGACGAACTCCTCCTCCTTCTAGCTATGGATTCTTCGAGGCAGCACCCTCTTGGAACAGCCCAGAATTTCCACCATAAATTAAAAAAATTGTTTCTTGCTTTATTTTTGTTGATTGCTAGAATTGTTTGTAGTATTTCCTTCGCCGATTTATTAATTTGTGATTATATTTTCCCCCTCTTTCTCGTATCGGGTGCGTGATAGAGGCGAAGGTGTCCCGATGTTTCGATGAGATGGTGGAGATCGATTATGGTGGAGACGACTTTCACGATCCGACTACGAACGTGCGAAGACGTTGCGCCTTAGCGATCGCTAAACCAACTCCGAGAGGTTATTGATCCCGCGGATGCACGATCAACCTGACCACGAAGGTCTAATTCCTGCAAGCAATCGAAGAACAAGCAAGAACTAAGAATTGCAATCTGGATATTGCGAATATAAGATGAATGATTACGAAAGTTGGGGTTCCAATGAGGTCTTGGCCTGGTCGGATGACACAAACGAAGAGCTCGAAGTTGCGGCTATGGCTAACTTAAATCTAATTAAAACCCAAGTCTAAACTACGCCGCCCTAAGGGCTGTATATATGGGGGAACAGAGGGGATTTTCGTGACCCCTTGGAGGTGGGGTCCGAAAACAACCCTAACTCGGTTTCCCCACACATACGGACTCTAAAAACAGCCTATAATGTGGTATTTCGAAATTACATGGGCCCAGCCCAATATTAAGGTGACGCAGCACCTATAATTGCTCTTGGACGAAAATAATGAAGTGGCATCTCGTGCATTTCGTCCAAGCCTTCATGCATGCCTTATGGTGGCTTCAAAGTGCGAAAATCCCCACTGGAAGCTCCATTGTTCTTTCCCGCGCGCGCACCTTCTTCTCCATGCTTGATCCCGCTCCAATGACCGTCCTTCTTGTCCATGCTAGGTCCTTCATTCATAAGCAAAACAAAAGTATCTAATTTAGGCAGCATCATATGTTCCTGAACATTAGAAGGATTCGCAAGTAACGAAAGTACCTGATAATTTAGTTGACGTGCGCGTGCTCTAGTAACTGGTCCAGTATGTGTAGTTGGTGAAGATGTGGGTGTAACATTAGTAGAGATGTCCTCATCAGTGCGTCACCGTGCCCTTCCACCATGGTACATGATCTTTTGCGACACTAAGTTTCACCCGAGCACCGTCGCAACTTCCGGCACAAGACCAGCCATCGCCATCGAAACAAAAACCCCCATTTATATTTAAATGGATTATTTTACCTGGCGGTATTAGACATATCCGGTTTGGTGCGAAACGATTTAGACGATGTCAGTGCGGTGTGGCGACGCCGTGTTTCATATTTCGTTCGATTTCGGTTTCGTTTAGCAGGATAACGATCGGACGTGTCACGCATAGTAGTCGGTGTAATTCCAGGGCCGTATTTACAAAAGGTTGTGTGCGCTGTTAGCTGACCACCCGGATATCCCTCTTATCTTGGGATTCTAGCCCACCCAAAAACTGGACCCAAAACGGGCCATTTTGTGGCCCAAAACCCCTCCTAAACACCCACATGCTATATATAGCAGTGCTATCATACCAAAAATAGGCAAACCCTAGCTGCCTTCCTCTCTTTCTGATAGAGGCGAAGGTGTCCCGATGTTTCGATGAGATGGTGGAGATCGATTATGGTGGAGGCGACTTTCACAATCCGACTACTAACGTGCGAAGACGTTGCGCCTTAGCGATCGCTAAACCAACTCCGAGAGGTTATTGATCCCGCGGATGCACGATCAACCTGACCACGAAGGTCTAATTCCTGCAAGCAATCGAAGAACAAGCAAGAACTAAGAATTGCAATCTGGATATTGCGAATATAAGATGAATGATTACGAAAGTTGGGGTTCCAATGAGGTCTTGGCCTGGTCGGATGACACAAACGAAGAGCTCGAAGTTGCGGCTATGGCTAACTTAAATCTAATTAAAACCCAAGTCTAAACGACGCCCTAAGGGCTGTATATATGGGGGAACAGAGGGGATTTTCGTGACCCCTTGGAGGTGGGGTCCGAAAACAACCCTAACTCGGTTTCCCCACACATACGGACTCTAAAAACAGCCTATAAGGTGGTATTTCGAAATTACATGGGCCCAGCCCAATATTAAGGTGACGCAGCACCTATAATTGCCCTTGGACGAAAATAATGAAGTGGCATCTCGCGTATTTCGTCCAAGACTTCATGCGCGCCTTATGGTGGCTTCAAAGTGCGATAATCACCACTGGAAGCTCCGCTGTCCTTTCCCGCGCGCGCACCTTCTTCTCCATGCTTGATCCCGCTCCAATGACCATCCTTCTTGTCCATGCTAGGTCCTTCATTCATAAACAAAACAAAAGTATCTAATTTAGGCAGTATCATATGTTCATGAACAATAGAAGGATTCGCAAGAAACGAAAGTACCTGATAATTTAGTTGACGTGCACGAGCTCTAGTAACTGGTCCAATATGTGTAGTTGGTGAGGATATGGGTGTAACATTAGTAGGGATGTCCTCATCATCCTCCCCTTCTTGAATTGAAGTCGTCCTCGACGGAAGCTCATCATCTTCTCCCAAATAAGGCTTCAAATCTGCAATATTAAATGTGGGACTAACCCCAAAGGCTGCAGGTAGCTCAAGTTTATATGCATTATCATTAATTTTCTGCAAAACCTTAAAGGGACCATCAGCTCGAGGCATTAACTTAGACTTGCGCAAATCAGGAAACCTATCTTTACGTAGATGTAACCAAACAAGATCTCCGGGTTCAAACACAACATGCTTTCGACCCCTATCACCAGCAAGCTTGTATCTAGCATTCATGTGCTCAATGTTTTCTTTAGTTAACTCATGCAGTTTTAATATCAATTCAGCACGTTGCTTAGCATCAAAATTAACCTTCTCCGAAGATGGAAGAGGTAGCAAATCAATAGGTGCACGAGGTAGAAAACCATAAACAATCTCAAAAGGGCACATTTTAGTGGTAGAATGCAATGAACGATTATAAGCAAATTCAATATGAGGTAAACATTCTTCCCACAGTTTCAAGTTACTCTTTAAAACAGCCCTAAGCATAGTAGACAAAGTCCTATTGACTACTTCAGTTTGTCCATCAGTTTGGGGATGACATGTAGTACTAAAAAGTAGTTTAGTCCCCAACTTAGCCCATAAGCATCTCCAAAAATGGCTAAGAAACTTAGTATCACGATCCGAGACAATAGTATTGGGCACACCATGTAAGCGAATAATCTCACGAAAGAATAAATCAGCAACATTAGCAGCAGCATCGCTTTTATGACATGGTATAAAATGTGCCATCTTAGAAAATCTATCCACGACAACAAATATGCTATCCCTCCCATTCTTTGTTCGAGGCAAGCCTAAAACAAAGTCCATGGATATGTCCCCCCACAGAACACTAGGTACAGGTAAAGGCATGTATAAACCATGAGGATTGAGTCGTGACTTAGCTTTTTGACATGTAGTGCAGCGAGCAACAAAACGCTCAACATCCCGTCTCATCTTTGGCCAAAAGAAATGTGTAGCAAGTACGTCCTCCGTCTTCTTCACGCCAAAGTGTCCCATTAATCCTCCTCCATGCGCCTCCTGCAACAACAAAAGACGAATAGAGCTAGCTGGAATGCATAGCTTGTTAGAACGGAACACAAATCCATCATGAAGCACAAACTTGTTCCATGTTCTACCCTCTCTACAATTCTGCAATACATCTTTAAATTCCGCATCATTTACGTATTGATCTTTGATTGTCTCTAAACCGAAAATCTTGAAGTCAAGTTGTGAAAGCATAGTATAACGACGAGACAAAGCATCAACAATAATATTATCTTTCCCCTTCTTGTGTTTAATGACATAAGGGAAAGTCTCAATAAATTCAACCCACTTAGCATGTCTACGATTAAGTTTTGCTTGACTTCTTATGTGTTTCAAAGATTCATGATCAGAATGTATAACAAATTCTTTGGGCCATAAATAATGTTGCCAAGTTTCTAATGTCCGAACAAGAGCATATAATTCCTTATCATAAGTAGAATAGTTCAGACTAGGCCCACTCAATTTTTCAGAAAAGTAAGCAACAGGTTTAGCATCTTGTAATAACACACCTCCCAAACCAATCCCACTAGCATCGCATTCAAGCTCAAAAGTCTTATTAAAATCAGGAAGTTGGAGCAAAGGAGCATGTGTTAACTTATCTTTCAATACGGTGAAGGCTTCTTCCTGTGCGGTACCCCAAGTAAAAGGCACATCCTTGCGTGTAAGCTCATTGAGAGGTGCAGCAATGGTGCTGAAATCTCTCACAAAACGCCTATAGAATCCAGCGAGGCCAAGAAAACTCCTCACTTGTGTGACCGTTTTGGCCTGCGGCCAACTCTCAATAGCCTCGATCTTGGCTTTATCAACTTCAATTCCCTGCGGAGTAACAACATAGCCAAGAAACGATACTCGGTCGGTGCAAAAGGTGCACTTCCCAAGGTTACCAAACAAACGTGCATTACGTAGAGCAATAAAAACAGCACGTAAATGATCCAAATGTTCCTCCAAAGATTTGCTATAAATCAGTATATCATCAAAATAGACTACCACAAATCGTCCAATGAAAGCACGTAAAACCTCGTTCATTAATCTCATGAAAGTGCTAGGTGCATTAGTTAACCCAAAAGGCATGGCTAACCACTCATATAATCCAAACTTAGTTTTAAATGCCGTTTTCCATTCATCTCCTAATTTCATGCGAATTTGATGGTATCCACTACGCAAATCAACTTTGGAAAACATGGTAGAGCCACTTAATTCATCAAGCATATCATCTAACCTAGGAATAGGATGACGATAACGAATAGTAATATTATTAATGGCTCGACAATCAACACACATACGCCATGTTCCATCCTTTTTAGGCACTAATATAACAGGAACAGCACAAGGACTAAGGGATTCACGTATGTAACCTTTGTCGAGTAGCTCTTGTACTTGACGCTGAATCTCCTTTGTCTCCTCCGGATTGGTACGGTATGGCGCACGGTTGGGCAGTGAAGCACCGGGAATTAAGTCAATCTGATGCTCAATCCCTCGAATAGGTGGTAATCCCGGTGGTACGTCTTGTGGAAAGACGTCAATAAACTCCTGCAAAAGGTCAGTGACAACAGGAGGCAAAGAAGGAGGCAATTCCTCAAATGAAAACAAAGCTTCTTTGCACACAAAAGCATAGCACACATATTGACTAACATCCAAATCTGAAATATCAACTTTAGTAGCAAGCAAAGTTGGACTAGTCAATTTAATTTCATTAGACACAGCAGAAGAAGATTTGCTATTAGTCTTATGTTGTTGCTCAAATTCTTTGGCTGCTATCTCATTTTCACTCTTATTTTTCTCCTGTTTAGCTTTACTAGCTCTAGCAAGATCATCTTTCACAATTTGTTCAGGAGACATAGGAAGTAAAGCAATATTTTTATCCTGATGAACCAGAGTAAACTGATTTGTCCTACCATGGTGTACAACATTCCTATCAAATTGCCATGGTCTACCAAGTAAAAGAGAGCATGCTTGCATGGGTACCACATCACAATCAACATAATCAGCATATGCAGCAATGCTAAAGTGCACATGAACAGAACGCGTTACCTTAATCTTACCACTATTGTTAAACCACTGAATATAGTACGGATGGGGGTGTGGTCTTGTGGTGAGAGATAGCTTCTCCACCAACTCCATGCTAGCCAAGTTGTTGCAACTCCCACCGTCAATGATGATGCGAACCGAACGTTCTTTCACCACTCCCTTTGTGTGGAACAAATTATGCCTCTGGTTTTGCTCAGCCTTCGTTACCTGCACACTTAACACACGTTGAGCAACCAAACTAGCATATTTATCTGCATCATCAGGAGCCATATACTCCATATCATGAGCATCATCATGGGCACCCTGTTCCTCATGAGCAATGAGAACTAAAGTCTCCTCATCATAGTCACTCGCTGACTCATACCCACCATCCGCCGTAATAATCATCACACGCTTGGAGGGACAGTCTTTTGCGAAGTGACCTCCACCTTGGCACCTGCGACATTTAATATCACGATCTCGTGTTTGCCCTGTGGAAGCCATGGATGAAGAAGAACTCGCCGCTGGACCACTCTGTGCACCCTTGAATGGTGGCGCTGACTGTTTTGGTGGCTCCCTGTAAGAATGAGCGGCTGAAGTAGAGGGTGGAGCAGCAGGACGTGTGGATGTAGAAGTTCCACGCGATGTCCATGATGTATTTCGTCCTGCAGAAAAGTTAGGTCTCGTAGCGGCCTGTCGATCCTGCACTTCACGTTCAGCTTTACAAGCAAGATGAAACAAACGAGTAATAGTAGCATAGTCCTTGTATTCTAGAATAGTTTGTATCTCCCTGTTTAAGCCACCTATAAAACGTGCAAACATAGCTTCATTATCCTCTACTAGGCCACATCTAATCAATCCAGTTTGTAATTCTTGATAATATTCCTCTACAGAATTTTTTCCTTGTCTCAAACGCTGTAATTTTTGTAGCAATTCACGTTGATAATAAGGAGGAACCCAGCGAGTACGCATAGCATCTTTTAAAGCAGCCCAAGTAGCTGGAATATTATTAGCATGCAATCTACAATGTTCAGACCACCAAATAGATGCAAAACCCGTGAATTCACAAACAGCAGCAGTAACACGTCTATTCTCAGGATATTGTAAACATGTAAAGCGTTGTTCAGTTTCTAACTCCCAAGTAAGATAAGCATCAGGAATATATCTACCCTCAAACGGCTTAAGATTCAATTTAAGTTTAGGCACATGTTCATCATCGCGTACCTGAGGGGGTGGTTGGTGTCGACCGTGGCGAATGTTGGGACGTGGACGTCCAGCTGGCTGTTCATAGGCCGCTTCTTGTTCCACCTCCTCCTCGTAATCACCCTCGTAGTTGTCGTCCTGGCCGACGTCAGAGGCAGCAGCAGCAGTAACTGCAGCAGCAGCAGGAGCACCAGCAGCTTGTCCGCCCGGAAACAGAATACGTCGTGCACGTCGTGGTGGCGGTGGCTGTGCTGGAGCGGCCGCAGGCTGTATAGGTAAGCGTGCGAGCAACTCAGTAAACTTGGCGTCGAGCTTGGTGTCGATCATCTTCTCCACACCATCAATCGCCTCTGTAAATCTGTTCTCGATGTCATTCACCTGTTCAGACATCATTTGTGCAAATTTATCATGTAATGCTTTGTTTGTCATATTCTCCCAATCAGGTGCATCCCGCGCCACTTCATCATGGGATCCTGGCATGGTTAGCAGAAATAGAAAACACACAGAAGTATGATCCTACTTCGACTAATGGGATGTGGGGTGGTGGAAAGCACAAATCCGTCAAGCTTTTCTTCAGTTCTTACCGATTCTTACCTAGCAGCAGGTGGTGATGTACAACCAACGGGTCAAAACTCTCAGAGATGTGGTAGAGCGATGGCCAGGAGGTGTCAACCGCACGAAGTAGAATATATGTGGAGCTGTAGGTAGGTTTGACAAATATGGTAGCAAAAAGCTCAACAGTAATCAAAACAGAGATGCAAAGTTGAATAAACACTCAACGTCGGTACTGTGCTGATCCTAGGCTAGACCGTACTAGAGACGCGAGCCTAAAACACCAACGAAAGCACGGCGCGGCACGTAATCAACTCAGAAGCACACTCTGAATTTTTTTTTTCTCTTTTTTTTTTTTTTTTTTGCTTTTTTTTTTTTTGCGATGCGGGACTGCGGTGGCTGAAAAAGTGCGAAAAAATCACTATGGTGGCGAACGTCTCAAAATGAGTTTCTGGACCTAAGGAACGTATGGGCACGAAATTTTTTTCACCCCTGAAATTTTTGGCCTAAAAACTGCTCTGAAATTTTTTTTTTTTTTTTTTTGGAAATCACCCCCCTTCTCTGGACGGAAAAAGTTTGGTGAAATCCGACTCTAACAACTCCAAACTAATCTGGCTACAGAGAGATCAGGATCCTTACTGATGGTGGAACTCAACTCGGACTCGTGAGACGTGGTGGTGTATATGGACTCTGCTTGGCGGAACGTGGTGGTGTATCTGGACTTGGATTGGCGGAACGTGGTAGGATGACTACTGTGCGGCGGCGACGTGGCAAACTGTGATCAGAACTCGAAACTCTAAGGGAACTAGACGCTAAGATCAGCAACTTGACACAACGAAGCAACCGTAAATTCAACAAAGCAAGCTACTGTAAAGAAAACTGGATAAGGGCTCAGACTGTTTTGGAACGTGATGATCTAACCCTAATTTTTTTTTTGGCTTTTTCGTGGACTGTAGGTATGAAGGACAGAACCAATCTAGACTATGAAAACTGGTAAATCTCACCGAGCAACCTGGAAATCTGATACCACTTGATAGAGGCGAAGGTGTCCCGATGTTTCGATGAGATGGTGGAGATCGATTATGGTGGAGGCGACTTTCACAATCCGACTACTAACGTGCGAAGACGTTGCGCCTTAGCGATCGCTAAACCAACTCCGAGAGGTTATTGATCCCGCGGATGCACGATCAACCTGACCACGAAGGTCTAATTCCTGCAAGCAATCGAAGAACAAGCAAGAACTAAGAATTGCAATCTGGATATTGCGAATATAAGATGAATGATTACGAAAGTTGGGGTTCCAATGAGGTCTTGGCCTGGTCGGATGACACAAACGAAGAGCTCGAAGTTGCGGCTATGGATAACTTAAATCTAATTAAAACCCAAGTCTAAACGACGCCCTAAGGGCTGTATATATGGGGGAACAGAGGGGATTTTCGTGACCCCTTGGAGGTGGGGTCCGAAAACAACCCTAACTCGGTTTCCCCACACATACGGACTCTAAAAACAGCCTATAAGGTGGTATTTCGAAATTACATGGGCCCAGCCCAATATTAAGGTGACGCATCACCTATAATTGCCCTTGGACGAAAATAATGAAGTGGCATCTCGCGTATTTCGTCCAAGACTTCATGCGCGCCTTATGGTGGCTTCAAAGTGCGATAATCACCACTGGAAGCTCCGCTGTCCTTTCCCGCGCGCGCACCTTCTTCTCCATGCTTGATCCCGCTCCAATGACCATCCTTCTTGTCCATGCTAGGTCCTTCATTCATAAACAAAACAAAAGTATCTAATTTAGGCAGTATCATATGTTCATGAACAATAGAAGGATTCGCAAGAAACGAAAGTACCTGATAATTTAGTTGACGTGCACGAGCTCTAGTAACTGGTCCAATATGTGTAGTTGGTGAGGATATGGGTGTAACATTAGTAGGGATGTCCTCATCACTTTCCGTGCCCAACCTCTCCACCGCCGCCACCTGATGAGGACATGACTACCATAGTTCTAGCCACAACCCCTGCTAATATACCTACTGGACCAATTACGAGAGATCGTGCACACCAATTAAATTATCAGGTACTTTCGCTTCTTGGTAATGTTTCTAATGTTCATGTGAATATGATGCTGCCTAACGTCGATATATATCTGTTGCTGACAAATGAAGGACCTAGCATGGACAAGAAGGATGAGCATTGGAGCATAGTCAAGCATGAAGATGATGAGGACATAATTATCATGGATATGACCATTAATTCCTCCAATATCTGATCTATCATCACAAAAAGGTAATGACAAAGGTATGGATCTTTCCCCTCCACATGAGAACCTTGCTGATTTAAAAGCAACATGTGTTGAGCTATCCAGTAGTTTCATCACACAACCAATTTTCGAGAATGTCATAACTTCACATGAAGATGTTGCTTGCCTAATAGACTTGAATACATCATGTCTTGAGTTACCTGTTGATTTGAGCACACCATCTATTTTGGATAATCATGTTACTATTATGAAACTGCCAATGCTTAATCATTTTGATATGACCTCTAATCTTGGTGATGATTCTGCGTCGAATGACTTGTTGCATGACTACTTAGTTAAGCCTGTTGTAGCATGTCCTTCAAAAAACATTAACGTTTCTTCACCGGTATTGGGATGGTTTAATGATGAGCATTGTACATCTTTAATTATGAATAAGAGCTTCACTTATATATGCAAACTGAGTTGCAATACTTTCATGTCGTTTATGTATTGTGATGATCATATATGTTTATATTTCACGACATACGAAAGTTACTCATATATACATGTGTTACATGTCCAAAAACTAAGGGAAGTAAGAATGGATGACATATATATATATACAACATGTACACCTTGTCTCTTTTGTTAGCCACATTTCAGATTAAGAAACGCCGGGGACAGCTTTATTTTCAAGAAGGGGAGGATGATGAGGACATGACTACCATAGTTACAGCCACAACCCCTGCTAATATACCTACTGGACCAATTACGAGAGATCGTGCACACCAATTAAATTATCAGGTACTTTCGCTTCTTGGTAATGTTTCTAATGTTCATGTGAATATGATGCTGCCTAACGTCGATATATATCTGTTGCTGACAAATGAAGGACCTAGCATCGACAAGAAGGATGAGCATTGGAGCATAGTCAAGCATGAAGATGATGAGGACATAATTATCATGGATATGACCATTAATTCCTCTATATTTGATCAAGAAATGAAGTCAATACAAAGGGGCATGATTGTGTGCTGTACAAGAAGTTATTTCACGTCACTTTTGGGCCAAGAGAAGATAGAGACCAAGTATTTCACGTCATGGACTCAGATTCGGACTGCAGAGATATACCCAACTTCAAACAGCCGTCGTTTCTACATACGAACTCCAAATTGGGTGATTCTTTTTTCTGGTGATAGCTTATCTCGTCTAGTTTCCAACGCAATTGGTTTCACCTTCAAATTCCTTCGGAGCGTGGAGATATTGCGAAAACGGTGCGACCCAGCAGCAGAATCCGAATCAAAGTCCAACTCAATAGGTGTTGCATCACCTCCACATGGGCCCAAGTGCCTTGTACGACCTAGGTTTAGTTTTAGGACTCCTTGGGATGTCCTTCCACCCCCTTGGCCTCCACCCTTTAGTCCTATATAAGTAGATCAACCCCTAGGGTTTTTCTTTGGATTTCTTTTAGTTAAAAAGACTGCTTGGCTAATTGCTGCATCTTCGTGTACTCGGTTTGTGTCCAACGACCAGATCAAGACCGCTTTCGGAATCCCAACTTTATTCATACCTCATCTACATATTCGCAATATTCAGATTGCTTTATCATAGTTCTTGCTGGTTCTTCGATTGCTTGCAGGCACTAGACCTTCGTGGTCAGGTTGATCATGCTCCGGCGTGGTCAATAACCTTCAGAAGATTGGTTTAGCGATTGCTAAGGCGCGACGTCGTTGCACGTTCGTAGTTGGATCATCAGAGTCGTCTCCACCAAATCGATAGTTATCTCTCATCGAAAGATCGGGACACCCCGCCTCTATCACCACCTCACAACACCAACCACCCCACCATCCAGATCTGGCAGCTCCAATCAGATCCGTCGAATCCAAATCGGGTGGTTCACATGGAGCCACGTCACCGAACCAGGAACCAGCCTGTGGTGGAGGTCCTCCTCCCGAGCCTCTCTTCCCTATTCGCCTCCTGGACGCCGCCACGGCTTGCCGGCGAGCAGACGGCCCACGAGCCGCCCCGGCCAGGTCTTCCCACGCCGCTCCTCTCCTTTGGTTCCCCTCCTCTCCCCTGAGCTCTCCTCCCTGCAGGAACCGGCGACGCCTTCCGCCATGGCGAAGGGTCCCAAGCCGGAGCTCGCCCCGGCTCCTGGCCGCCGCCCGCTGGCGACCGGATCCGGCACCCCACCGGTCCCCGCCTGCCCCAGGACCTGGCCGAAACCCTGCCGCCTCGCCGGCACGCCATCGGCAACAACCGTCGCCGCTACGCCCTACGGGAGCTGGCCCGAGCCAGGCCGCACCCACGTGGGCCGCCAGCGCGCCCTCGGCCCAATCGGTGCGCCTCGATGCCCAGCCCAAGACCCGGCCACAGTGCTCCTCTCTGCCTCGAGCGCACTCGGCTATCCGACGCCCACCCGCCATATGGGCCAGGCCCGCTATGGTGAGCCCCGCCTCCCTTTTTTTTGTTGCAGCAAGTTAGGCTTGGCCCAATTGCGTCTGCTGTTGTGCGCTCGTGTCCGATAGATAGTATTAGATGCCCAGTTGTTATTCTAAGTAGCGTGTAGCATTGTCCCAGTAGATGATTTATTATTTTTCTGGATAGATAATTGGCAGATTATGTTGCTATTTTCAGAAGCTCGTATCTTTAAACGGTAGCTCGTATTGCGACGCTTTCTACACGAAAGTTGATTAGTTTTCGTGTAGACTAATAAAATGTTGCCCTTTGCCATGTTTAAACTTGTCTACATGTTGTTTCACAGCTATTTACATCGCATGCCACTCTAAATGTAATATGCCATAACTTTTTAACCGTAACTCCAATTAAAATGTTCCTTACATGTAACTTGACTAGAATTTTGTGTAGATTGTTGATATGCTGATCTTTCTTGCTAATAAAAATAATAAAATATGGTTTAGGGAAGAACAGTAGTAAAACTAAAATTGTCGTGGGGTACTTAGTGTTATGCCATGTTTAGGATTTTGCCTCACTTAAATTGACTAGCATAGATAGTTTACTTTTGCTTCACCTCTTGCCGTGATTGTGTGAGATGCCATGCCTAAGTGAGATGCCATGTTAACAACTTTTTCTCATGTTGTGTAGCTAAACAACTTGAACCATTCTAAATGTGGTGTATCATCGTGTGTGACCAATACTCCACTTAACCTGTTAGTAACCCCTCTCAAGGATAGATGAGATATCGTATTGCGTTGTCTCGTGTTGCACTCTTGTTGTTGCTTGCTCGTGATTGCTTCGTAGTAATAGATGCTTGCTCGTCGATTGCCTTTACTGTGTTTCTTCTTGTGTGCTCCCGCGGTTACTCTCCGAGACGATGCGAGCTTGCGATCGACTAAACCTTCGGCACCGACTTATCAATAGGTAAGGGGGAGAAAATATCATGCTTATAACTTTCAGCTCACTTTGCCTAGGTATAGGATAGATCGATTGCTTGATCCTACCACCTCATATTTATGCCTCTCAAATAAACCCAAATAGCCATGTCCCCCACATCCAACAAACCATTGTTTGGCCATGTACCGTGCTTGCTTAACCACTGCTTAGTATGCATGCTTAGGATGCTACAACTGTTATCCTATTACTCCTTGGATTGGGCTATCACATTATTATATTACTGTGGATGATATGAGTTATTATAATGTTGACTATACTCGACGAAGGATGGAATTTCCAGGCTATCCCGCCCCGATGCTTTGTTCCATTCGATTCACCTAGGACCCAAGTTCTGGGTATTGTGTCTCTTGACGAGCGTGCCTAATCGCGTGTGGGATACTATGGGGTCCCCTTTTATTACCTACCTAGCTTCAAACATTTCTAGAGGTGGGCCAAGCCGATTTACCATTTGAAACCATGCATATATGTCTGTTGGGTCGCTCCTAGCAGATATCCTTTAAACCAACTTGGGCCAGCGGAGACATGGTTTCTCTGTTGGTCCGCCTGATCAGCTAGGACCCAGCCCCATGTGAGGTGACCCGGTAATCCGAGCTGCGTCAGCCGGAAGAGTCTGGTCCGAGAGTGCGGACGACTCTTGGATTGGGTGTCGACTCCCCGAGGGCCACCCGGATTTGTGCGTTGTTAGTTAGAGGGACCTGTCATTTCGAATCTCTCGGAACTAAATCATAAAATGGTTTCCTGTGATTGGTAGCAACTGAGAGAGATGGGCATGCATGCGGAGCCTTGTTATGGTCAGTTGGTACACCCCTGCAGTGTTAAACCTTTTCGAGAAGCCGTGTCCACGGTTATGGACGACTTGAGACCTACTCTGTAACAGCCCAGATTTCATAAAAATTGAAAAAAATTGTTTTCGGTGCGAATTGTTTGACTGTCTGATTTGTTTGCGGTGTTTGCATCCTTGATTATCGATCGGTGATTGTTTTTCCCCGTTTTATCTCGTATCGGACGGAGACAGACCCTTGCCACCCTAACACTCGACCTTTGCGACACCGGGTTTCATCCGATCACTGTCGCGAAAACCGCACGACACCAGCCGCAGCCAACGGAACGAAAAACCCCGTTTAATAAATAAACGGGTTATTTTTATAGCGCGCCGGAAAGTGTTCTCGGAACAGTTCCAACGCGAGGTGAACGCCACCGGCTCGACGCGCTGATCGCGCAGTTCGAAGTTTTACCCGAATCGGAGGTCCTGCAGACCCCCGGCGGTCAGAAACGTAAACACCGCGCATGCGAGAGAAAAACCGGGGATGTTTTTGCAAACTGCCAGCCACCTTGGCTATATAAAGACCACCACACTCCCACCTCTTTCTAGGGTTTCCCTAGCCACAAAATTGCAGCCACCTCCTAAAAATTCGCAGATATGCCCAATCTGCCTGAAAATCCCGAAATCCTAGCCCAGACCCTCGATCTGGACCGTTAGATCCAGATCGGAGGGCTCCCAGCCGTCCACGTGGACTCCACAGCAAACCCGAGCCCATCTGGCGCCCGAGCCGACCACCGCCGTCAGTCGCTGCACTGGCCGGCGAGCTGCCATGGCCTCCGCTCGAGCCTGAGCCGCCACCCACGGGACCTCTGCGCCACCCCTCGCCTGGATCCGGCGGGATCCGACGCCGCCGCGCGCCCTCCTCCTCTCCCTTCTCTTCTTCCCCTCTTCCTCCCCTCACCTCTTTTCTCTCTCCCGCAGGAAGCCCCGCCGCCGAGTGCCATGGATGGTTGGCTGGGCCTCTCCGCCAGATGGGCCACGCAACCCCCCCCCCCCCCCGCGGCCCAGTCCAGCCCAGGCGCTCCCCGTGGCTAGGCCAGGTCCTGGCCTGTTGGGCCAAGCCCACTGGGTGAGGGCCCGTTCGTATTTTTTTTCAGGAACCCTGCTGAAATTTTTCTAATTCCCTGAATATTGTGCTGCTGATTCAATTTTGCGACGTAGTTTGCGATTAAACCGTAGCTCAGATCGCGTTGCGCCCAAAAGGAAAATTGCTTAGAATTGTGTGTACTTCAATCCATCTTTTGTGAGCGTTTTGATTTGAGGTCATCTTGATGTTGTTAATCTATGTTGAAGTGGGCATCGGACCGTTAACTGCTACTAATTGTTGTTAGTGTTCTGCTGTTGTTATTTTATTGCAACTTTGGTTGATGATTGTGACAAATCCATGAGGCCTATTGCATTGATTTTTTTTTGCATACTGTTAAGCATCATGTCTACTTCCATTATATGTATTGCATTGTCATGATATGCTTCCTGGTCATAGTTATTTTTAGCTCCAAAGTTGCTATGCCACTGTTTTTGACAGCCACCTCTGTTTTTCTCTAAGTCTGTAACGTTCCGATGTCATGTTGCATGCTTAATATCTTTTGATATGTTATGCCTATGACCTTGATTCTTTTTTGTACTTGATCATCATCATGTCTAGTTCATGCCCATATATTAATATGTCATGTTGCTAGACTTTTGCATATAGTTTTGCTCCTGTTTATACAGCATAAAAATAACAGTTTATGCCATGTTTTCGTGATTTTCACTAAGTCCTAGACCAGTAATGTTTTATTCCATTTTGCATGGGCTATAACTAGTTGATCATGATGCCTTTTTTCATGATTCCTTTTGCCATGCCTTCTCTGCCATGTCTACTTTAGTTACATATCATTTGTGAGCATGTTTGCATTCATTACCCTGTTTATGCATTGCTCTAAAATGTGCTTCCTGATGT
The DNA here is from genome assembly GCA_950022295.1 of Bromus sterilis. NCBI lineage: Eukaryota > Viridiplantae > Streptophyta > Magnoliopsida > Poales > Poaceae > Bromus > Bromus sterilis. The sequence goes on along the minus strand of OX465600.1, from coordinate 171,844,544 downwards.
TGGCAGATTGTGCCCGTAACTTGTTCTTCTTGTAACTTTTTAACCGTTGCTCCGATAAAAATGTTCTTTATATGTAACTTGATTAGTTTTTCGTGTACTTTGTGTTTATGCTATTGTATGCTGCTGTTAACCAACGTAAAATATGGTTTAGGACAGAACAGTATCAAATCTTTAAATTGTCGTGGGGTACTTAGTGATGTGCCCTGTTTAGGTTGTGCCTCACTTAAATTGACTAGCGTAGATAGTTTATCTTATGCTTCACCTCTTAACATGTTTGAGTGCTATGCCATGCTTGAGTGAGTTGCCTTGTTAACAACCTTTGCTCACCTTGTGTAGCCAAACAACTTGAACCTTTCTAAATGTGCGGTATCGTCGTGTGTGACGAGTACTCCACTTAACCTGTTAGTAACCGCTCTCAATGGTAGGTGCGATGTCTTGTGTCGCCTTCTTGTCGGTGCTTTCTCGTGTTTGCTCCGTAGTAATAGATGATTTCTCGTTGATTGCTTTCGAGTGTTTACCGTCTTGTGTGCTTCCGTGGGTACCTCTCGGAGACAATGCGAGCTTGCGATCAACTATACCTTCGGAACCCGACTTATCAACATGCAAGGACTATACATTACTAATGGTCCATTCTATTTCAACCAGCGGTTTGCATGCTAGTCTAGGATAGGTTCGATGTTTGATCCTACCACATGTTTACAGCCTCTTTCAAACCGATACAACCATGTCCCCTCCCAACAAACCATGTACTGCTATGTTACTATTGCTCGTTGCTCAGCCCCTGCTTAGTATGCATGCTTAGGATGCTACGATGTTACACTGTTACTCCTTGGTTTTGGATATCACATTATTATATTTTTGTTGATGATATGATTATTATAATGTTGACTATATTCGACGAAGGATGGAAGGTGTAGGCTATCCCGCCCCGAGGCTTTGTTCCATTCAAGTCACCTAGGATCCGAGTTCCGGGTATTGGTTTTAAGAATGAGCGTGCCTAACCGCGTGTGGGATTTTATGGGGTCCCCTTTTCTTACCTACCTAGCTTCAAACATTTCTAGTGGTGGCCCAAGCTGATTTACCATTTGAAACCGTGTGTGTGCTGGTCGGCCGCCAATAGTTTTCAAACCACCCTGGACCAGTGAGGACATAGTTCCCATGCTGGCCCACCTTGTCCGGCTGAGGACCCAGTTTCCCATGTGTGATTAACCGGCCATCCAAACCTGCGACAGATGGTAGAGACCGATTCGAGAGCGCGGCCGGCTTTTGAGTTGGGTGTCGACTCACCGGGGCCACCCGGATTTGTTCGTTGATAGCTAGAGGGACCTGTCGTTTCTTATCTCTTGGAACTAAATCATAAAATGGTTGCTTGTGATGGGTAGCAACTGAGGGAGATGGGCGTGCGTGCGGAGCCTTGTAATGGGCAGTTGGTACGCCCCTGCAGAGTTAAATCTTTTCGAGAAGCCGTGTCCACGGTTATGGACGACTTGAGACCTACTCCTTGTTCATAGACAACAACAACTGAGATAATCTTAATATAACTTGATCAACGTGTGTGTGCCTTGATTGCTTCTTCTTCGTCGGGATTGCCCTGATACCACTTGATAGAGGCGAAGGTGTCCCGATGTTTCGATGAGATGGTGGAGATCGATTATGGTGGAGGCGACTTTCACGATCCGACTACGAACGTGCGAAGACGTTGCGCCTTAGCGATCGCTAAACCAACTCCGAGAGGTTATTGATCCCGCGGATGCACGATCAACCTGACCACGAAGGTCTAATTCCTGCAAGCAATCGAAGAACAAGCAAGAACTGAGAATTGCAATCTGGATATTGCGAATATAAGATGAATGATTACGAAAGTTGGGGTTCCAATGAGGTCTTGGCCTGGTCGGATGACACAAACGAAGAGCTCGAAGTTGCGGCTATGGCTAACTTATATCTAATTAAAACCCAAGTCTAAACGACGCCCTAAGGGCTGTATATATGGGGGAACAGAGGGGATTTTCGTGACCCCTTGGAGGTGGGGTCCGAAAACAACCCTAACTCGGTTTCCCCACACATACGGACTCTAAAAACAGCCTATAATGTGGTATTTCGAAATTACATGGGCCCAGCCCAATATTAAGGTGACGCAACACCTATAATTGCTCTTGGACGAAAATAATGAAGTGGCATCTCGTGTATTCCGTCCAAGCCTTCATGCATGCCTTATGGTGGCTTTAACGTGCGAAAATCCCCACTGGAAGCTCCACTGTACTTTCCCCCGCGCGCACCTTCTTCTCCATTCTTGATCCCGCTCCAATGACCATCCTTCTTGTCCATGCTAGGTCCTTCATTCATAACCAAAACAAAAGTATCTAATTTAGGCAGCATCATATGTTCATGAACAATAGAAGGATTCGCAAGAAACGAAAGTACCTGATAATTTAGTTGACGTGCACGTGCTCAAGTAACTGGTCCAGTTTGTGTAGTTGGTGAGGGTATGGGTGTAACATTAGTAGGGATGTCCTCATCATCCTCCCCTTCTTGAATTGAAGTCGTCCTCGACGGAAGCTCATCATCTTCTCCCAAATAAGGTTTCAAATCTGCAATGTTAAATGTGGGACTAACCCCAAAATCTGCAGGTAGCTCAAGTTTATATGCATTATCATTAATTTTCTGTAAAACCTTAAAGGGACCATTAGCTCCTGGCATTAACTGAGACTTGCGCAAATCAGGAAACCTATCTTTTCGTAGATGTAACCAAACAAGATCTCCTGGTTCAAAAACAACATGCTTTCGACCCCTATCACCAGCAAGCTTGTATCTAGCATTCATGCGCTCAATGTTTTCTTTAGTTAACTCATGCATTTTTAATATCAATTCAGCACGTTGCTTAGCATCAAAATTCACCTTCTCCGAAGATGGAAGAGGCAGCAAATCAATAGGTGCACGAGGTAGAAAACCATAAACAATCTCAAAAGGGCACATTTTAGTGGTAGAATGCACTGAACGATTATAAGCAAATTCAATATGAGGTAAACATTCTTCCCACAGTTTCAAGTTACTTTTTAAAACAGCCCTAAGCATAGTAGACAATGTCCTATTGACCACTTCAGTTTGTCCATCAGTTTGGGGATGACATGTAGTACTAAAAAGTAGTTTAGTCCCCAACTTAGCCCATAAGCATCTCCAAAAATGGCTAAGAAACTTAGTATCACGATCCGAGACAATAGTATTGGGCACACCATGTAAACGAATAATCTCTCCAAAGAATAAATCAGCAACATTAGCAGCATCATCGCTTTTATGACATGGTATAAAATGTGCCATCTTAGAAAATCTATCCACGACAACAAATATGCTATCCCTCCCCTTCTTTGTTCGAGGCAAGCCTAAAACAAAGTCCATGGATATGTCCTCCCACGGAACACTAGGTACAGGTAAAGGCATGTATAAACCATGAGGATTGAGTCGTGACTTAGCTTTTTGACATGTAGTGCAGCGAGCAACAAAACGCTCAACATCCCGTCTCATCTTTGGCCAAAAGAAATGTGTAGCAAGTACGTCCTCCGTCTTTTTCACGCCAAAATGTCCCATTAATCCTCCTCCATGCGCCTCCTGCAACAACAAAAGACGAATAGAGCTAGCTGGAATGCATAGCTTGTTAGAACGGAACACAAATCCATCATTAAGCACAAACTTGTTCCATGTTCTACCCTCTCTACAATTCTGCAATACATCTTTAAATTCCGCATCATTTGCATATTGTTCTTTGATTGTCTCTAAACCGAATATCTTGAAGTCAAGTTGTGAAAGCATAGTATAACGACGAGACAAAGCATCAGCAATAATATTATCTTTCCCCTTCTTGTGTTTAATGACATAAGGGAAAGTCTCAATAAATTCAACCCACTTAGCATGTCTACGGTTAAGTTTTTCTTGACTTCTTATGTGTTTCAAAGATTCATGATCAGAATGTATAACAAATTCTTTGGGCCATAAATAATGTTGCCAAGTTTCTAATGTCCGAACAAGAGCATATAATTCCTTATCATAAGTAGAATAGTTCAGACTAGGCCCACTCAATTTTTCAGAAAAGTATGCAACAGGTTTAGCATCTTGTAATAACACACCTCCCAAACCAATCCCACTAGCATCGCATTCAAGCTCAAAAGTCTTATTAAAATCAGGAAGTTGGAGCAAAGGAGCATGTGTTAACTTATCTTTCAATACCATGAAAGCTTCTTCCTGTGCGGTACCCCAAGTAAAAGGCACATCCTTGCGTGTAAGCTCATTGAGAGGGGCAGCAATGGTGCTGAAATCTCTCACAAAACGCCTATAGAATCCAGCGAGGCCAAGAAAACTCCTCACTTGTGTGACCGTTTTGGGCTGCGGCCAACTCTCAATCGCCTCGATCTTGGCTTTATCAACTTCAATACCCTGTGGAGTAACAACATAGCCAAGAAACGAGACTCGGTCGGTGCAAAAGGTGCACTTCCCAAGGTTACCAAATAAACGTGCATTACGTAGAGCAATAAAAACAGCACGTAAATGATCCAAATGTTCCTCCAAAGATTTGCTATAAATCAGTATATCATCAAAATAGACTACCACAAATCGTCCAATGAAAGCACGTAAAACCTCGTTCATTAATCTCATGAAAGTGCTAGGTGCATTAGTTAACCCAAAAGGCATGACTAACCACTCATATAATCCAAACTTAGTTTTAAAAGCCGTTTTCCATTCATCTCCTAATTTCATGCGAATTTGATGGTATCCACTACGCAAATCAACTTTGGAAAACATGGTAGAGCCACTTAATTCATCAAGCATATCATCTAACCTAGGAATAGGATGACGATAACGAATAGTAATATTATTAATGGCTCGACAATCAACACACATACGCCATGTTCCATCCTTTTTAGGCACTAATATAACAGGAACAGCACAAGGACTAAGGGACTCACGTATGTAACCTTTGTCGAGTAGCTCTTGTACTTGACGCTGAATCTCCTTCGTCTCCTCCGGATTGGTACGGTATGGCGCACGGTTGGGCAACGAAGCACCGGGAATTAAGTCAATCTGATGCTCAATCCCTCGAATAGGTGGTAATCCCGGTGGTACGTCTTGTGGAAAGACGTCAATAAACTCCTGCAAAAGGTCAGTGACAACAGGAGGCAAAGAAGGAGGCAATTCCTCAAATGAAAACAAAGCTTCTTTGCACACAAAAGCATAGCACACATATTGACTAACATCCAAATCTGAAATATCAACCTTAGTAGCAAGCAAAGTTGGACTAGTCAATTTAATTTCATTAGAAACAGCAGAAGAAGATTTGCTATTAGTCTTATGTTGTTGCTCAAATTCTTTGGCTGCTATCTCATTCTCACTCTTATTTTTCTCCTGTTTTGCTTTACTAGCTCTAGCAAGATCATCTTTCACAATTTGTTCAGGAGACATAGGAAGTAAAGCAATATTTTTATCCTGATGAACTAGAGTAAACTGATTTGTCCTACCATGGTGTACAACATTCCTATCAAATTGCCATGGTCTACCAAGTAAAAGAGAGCATGCTTGCATGGGTACCACATCACAATCAACATAATCAGCATATGCAGCAATGCTAAAGTGCACACGAACAGAACGCGTTACCTTAATCTTACCACTATTGTTAAACCACTGAATATAGTACGGATGGGGGTGTGGTCTTGTGGTGAGAGATAGCTTCTCCACCAACTCCATGCTAGCCAAGTTGTTGCAACTCCCTCCGTCAATGATGATGCGAACTGAACGTTCTTTCACCACTCCCTTTGTGTGGAACAAATTATGCCTCTGGTTTTGCTCGGCCTTCGTTACCTGCACACTTAATACACGTTGAGCAACCAAACTAGCATATTTATCTGCATCATCAGGAGTCATATACTCTATATCATGAGCATCATCATGGGCACCCTGTTCCTCATGAGCAATGAGAACTAGAGTCTCGTCATCATAGTCACTCGCTGACTCATACCCACCATCCGCCGTAATAGTCATCACACGCTTGGAGGGACAGTCTTTTGCGAAGTGACCTCCACCTTGGCACCTGCGACATTTAATATCACGATCTCGTGCTTGCCCTGTGGACGCCATGGATGAAGAAGAACTCGCTGCTGGACCACTCTGTGCACCCTTGAATGGTGGCGCTGGCTGTTTTGGTGGCTCCCTGTAAGAATGAGCGGCTGAAGTAGATGGTGGCGCAGCAGGACGTGTGGATGTAGAAGCTCGACGCGATGTCCATGATGTATTTCGTCCTGCAGAAAAGTTAGGTCTCGTAGCGGCCTGTCGATCCTGCACTTCACGTTCAGCTTTACAAGCAAGATGAAACAAACGAGTGATAGTAGCAAAGTCCTTGTATTCTAGAATAGTTTGTATCTCCCTGTTTAAGCCACCCATAAAACGTGCAAGCATAGCTTCATTATCCTCTACTAGGCCACATCTAATCAATCCAGTTTGTAATTCTTGATAATATTCCTCTACAGAATTTTTTCCTTGTCTCAAACGCTGTAATTTTTGTAACAATTCACGTTGATAATAAGGGGGAACCCAGCGAGTATGCATAGCATCTTTTAAAGCAGCCCAAGTAGTTGGAATATTATTAGCATGTAATCTACAATGTTCAGACCACCAAATAGATGCAAAGCCCGTGAATTCACAAACAGCAGCAGTAACACGTCTATTCTCAGGATATTGTAAACATGTAAAACGTTGTTCAGTTTCTAACTCCCAAGTAAGATAAGCATCAGGAATATATCTACCCTCAAACGGCTTAAGATTCAATTTAAGTTTAGGCACATGTTCATCATCGCGTACCTGAGGGGGTGGTTGGTGTCGACCGTGGCGAATGTTGGGACGTGGACGTCCAGCTGGCTGCTCATAGGCCGCTTCCTGTTCCACCTCCTCCTCGTAATCACCCTCGTAGTTGTCGTCCAGGCCGACGTCAGAAGCAGCAGCAGCAGCAGTAGCAGCAACTGCAGCAGCAGGAGGAGCACCAATACCAGCAGCTTGTCCACGCGGAAACAGAATACGCCGTGCACGTGGTAGTGGCGGTGGCTGTGGCTGTGCTGAAGGTAGGCGTGCGATCAACTCAGTAAACTTGGCGTCGAGCTTGGTGTCGATCATCTTCTCCACGCCATCAATCGCCTCTGTAAATCTGGTCTCGATGTCCTGCACCTGTTGAGACATCATACGTGCAAATTTATCATGTAGCTCCTTGTTTGTCATGTTCTCCCAATCGGGTGCATCCCGCGCCACTTCATCATGTGATCCTGGCATGGTTAGCAGAAATAGAAAACACACCGGAATATGATCCTACTGCTACTAATGGGATGGATGTGGGGTGGTGGAAAGCACAAATCCGTCAAGCTTTTCTTACGTTCTTACCGATTCTTACCTAGCAGCAGGTGGTGATGTACAACCAACGGGTCAAAACTCTCAGAGATGTGGTAGAGCGATGGCCAGGCGGTGTCAAAACGCACGATGTAGAATATATGTGGAGCTGTAGGAAGGCTGACAAGTATGGTAGGAAAAACTCAACAGTAATCAAAACAGAGATGCAAAGCTGAATAAACACTCAACGTCGGTACTGTGCTGATCCTAGGCTAGACCGTACTAGAGACGCGAGCCTAAAACACCAACGAAAGCACGGCGCGGCACGTAACAACTGTGAAGCACACTCTGAATTTTTTTTTCTCTCTTTTTTTTGTTTTTTTTTTGCTTTTTTTTTTTTTTTTTTTTTTGGAAATCACCCTCTTCTACGTACGACAAAAGATTGGTGAAATCCGACTCTAATCAACTCAAACTATGCTGGCTACGGAGATATCACAAACCGAACGGGTGATGGAACTCGACTCGGATCGGTAGGTTGTGGTGGTGTGTATGGACTCTGCGTGGCGGAACGTGGTGGTGTATCTGGACTCGGATTGGCGGAACGTGGTGGTGTACTACTGTTCGGCGGCGGCGTGACAAAACTGTGATCAGAACTCGAAACTCTAAGGTAACTAGACGCTAAGATCAGCAACTCGACACAACGATGCAACCGCAAATTCAACAATGCAAACTACTGTAAAGAAAACTGGACAAAGGCTCGGACTGTTTTGGGACGTGATGATCTAACCCTAATTATTTTTTGTTGGCTTTTTCGTGGACTGTAGGTATGAAGAACAGAACCAATCTAGACTACGAAAACTGGTAAATCTCACCGAGCAACCTGGAAATCTGATACCACTTGATAGAGGCGAAGGTGTCCCGATGTTTCGATGAGATGGTGGAGATCGATTATGGTGGAGGCGACTTTCACGATCCGACTACGAACGTGCGAAGACGTTGCGCCTTAGCGATCGCTAAACCAACTCCGAGAGGTTATTGATCCCGCGGATGCACGATCAACCTGACCACGAAGGTCTAATTCCTGCAAGCAATCGAAGAACAAGCAAGAACTGAGAATTGCAATCTGGATATTGCGAATATAAGATGAATGATTACGAAAGTTGGGGTTCCAATGAGGTCTTGGCCTGGTCGGATGACACAAACGAAGAGCTCGAAGTTGCGGCTATGGCTAACTTATATCTAATTAAAACCCAAGTCTAAACGACGCCCTAAGGGCTGTATATATGGGGGAACAGAGGGGATTTTCGTGACCCCTTGCAGGTGGGGTCCGAAAACAACCCTAACTCGGTTTCCCCACACATACGGACTCTAAAAACAGCCTATAATGTGGTATTTCGAAATTACATGGGCCCAGCCCAATATTAAGGTGACGCAGCACCTATAATTGCTCTTGGACGAAAATAATGAAGTGGCATCTCGTGTATTCCGTCCAAGCCTTCATGCATGCCTTATGGTGGCTTTAACGTGCGAAAATCCCCACTGGAAGCTCCACTGTACTTTCCCCCGCGCGCACCTTCTTCTCCATTCTTGATCCCGCTCCAATGACCATCCTTCTTGTCCATGCTAGGTCCTTCATTCATAACCAAAACAAAAGTATCCAATTTAGGCAGCATCATATGTTCATGAACAATAGAAGGATTCGCAAGAAACGAAAGTACCTGATAATTTAGTTGACGTGCACGTGCTCTAGTAACTGGTCCAGTATGTGTAGTTGGTGAGGGTACATTAGTAGGGATGTCCTCATCATCCTCCCCTTCTTGAATTGAAGTCGTCCTCGACGGAAGCTCATCATCTTCTCCCAAATAAGGTTTCAAATCTGCAATGTTAAATGTGGGACTAACCCCAAAATCTGCAGGTAGCTCAAGTTTATATGCATTATCATTAATTTTCTGTAAAACCTTAAAGGGACCATCAGCTCGTGGCATTAACTTAGATTTGCGCAAATCAGGAAACCTATCTTTACGTAGATGTAACCAAACAAGATCTCCTGGTTCAAACACAACATGCTTTCGACCCCTATCACCAGCAAGCTTGTATCTAGCATTCATGCGCTCAATGTTTTCTTTAGTTAACTCATGCATTTTTAATATCAATTCAGCACGTTGCTTAGCATCAAAATTAACCTTCTCCGAAGATGGAAGAGGCAGCAAATCAATAGGTGCACGAGGTAGAAAACCATAAACAATCTCAAAAGGGCACATTTTAGTGGTAGAATGCACGGAACGATTATAAGCAAATTCAATATGAGGTAAACATTCTTCCCACTGTTTCAAGTTACTTTTTAAAACAGCCCTAAGCATAGTAGACAAAGTCCTATTGACCACTTCAGTTTGTCCATCAGTTTGGGGATGACATGTAGTACTAAAAAGTAGTTTAGTCCCCAACTTAGCCCATAAGCATCTCCAAAAATGGCTAAGAAACTTAGTATCACGATCCGAGACAATAGTATTGGGCACACCATGTAAACGAATAATCTCTCCAAAGAATAAATCAGCAACATTAGCAGCATCATCGCTTTTATGACATGGTATAAAATGTGCCATCTTAGAAAATCTATCCACGACAACAAATATGCTATCCCTCCCCTTCTTTGTTCGAGGCAAGCCTAAAACAAAGTCCATGGATATGTCCTCCCACGGAACACTAGGTACAGGTAAAGGCATGTATAAACCATGAGGATTGAGTCGTGACTTAGCTTTTTGACATGTAGTGCAGCGAGCAACAAAACGCTCAACATCCCGTCTCATCTTTGGCCAAAAGAAATGTGTAGCAAGTACGTCCTCCGTCTTTTTCACGCCAAAATGTCCCATTAATCCTCCTCCATGCGCCTCCTGCAACAACAAAAGACGAATAGAGCTAGCTGGAATGCATAGCTTGTTAGAACGGAACACAAATCCATCATTAAGCACAAACTTGTTCCATGTTCTACCCTCTCTACAATTCTGCAATACATCTTTAAATTCCGCATCATTTACATATTGTTCTTTGATTGTCTCTAAACCGAATATCTTGAAGTCAAGTTGTGAAAGCATAGTATAACGACGAGACAAAGCATCAGCAATAATATTATCTTTCCCCTTCTTGTGTTTAATGACATAAGGGAAAGTCTCAATAAATTCAACCCACTTAGCATGTCTACGATTAAGTTTTGCTTGACTTCTTATGTGTTTCAAAGATTCATGATCAGAATGTATAACAAATTCTTTGGGCCATAAATAATGTTGCCAAGTTTCTAATGTCCGAACAAGAGCATATAATTCCTTATCATAAGTAGAATAGTTCAGACTAGGCCCACTCAATTTTTCAGAAAAGTATGCAACAGGTTTAGCATCTTGTAATAACACACCTCCCAAACCAATCCCACTAGCATCGCATTCAAGCTCAAAAGTCTTATTAAAATCAGGAAGTTGGAGCAAAGGAGCATGTGTTAACTTATCTTTCAATACCGTGAAAGCTTCTTCCTGTGCGGTACCCCAAGTAAAAGGCACATCCTTGCGTGTAAGCTCATTGAGAGGTGCAGCAATGGTGCTGAAATCTCTCACAAAACGCCTATAGAATCCAGCGAGGCCAAGAAAACTCCTCACTTGTGTGATCGTTTTGGGCTGCGGCCAACTCTCAATTGCCTCGATCTTGGCATGATCAACTTCAATTCCCTGCGGAGTAACAACATAGCCAAGAAACGACACTCGGTCGGTGCAAAAGGTGCACTTCCCAAGGTTACCAAATAAACGTGCATTACGTAGAGCAATAAAAACAGCACGTAAATGATCCAAATGTTCCTCCAAAGATTTGCTATAAATCAGTATATCATCAAAATAGACTACCACAAATCGTCCAATGAAAGCACGTAAAACCTCGTTCATTAATCTCATAAAAGTGCTAGGTGCATTAGTTAACCCAAAAGGCATGACTAACCACTCATATAATCCAAACTTAGTTTTAAATGCCGTTTTCCATTCATCCCCTAATTTCATGCGAATTTGATGGTATCCACTACGCAAATCAACTTTGGAAAACATGGTAGAGCCACTTAATTCATCAAGCATATCATCTAGCCTAGGAATAGGATGACGATAACGAATAGTAATATTATTAATGGCTCTACAATCAACACACATACGCCAAGTTCCATCCTTTTTAGGCACTAATATAACAGGAACAGCACAAGGACTAAGGGATTCACGTATGTAACCTTTGTCGAGTAGCTCTTGTACTTGACGCTGAATCTCCTTCGTCTCCTCCGGATTGGTACGGTATGGCGCACGGTTGGGCAGTGAAGCACCGGGAATTAAGTCAATCTGATGCTCAATCCCTCGAATAGGTGGTAATCCCGGTGGTACGTCTTGTGGAAAGACGTCAATAAACTCCTGCAAAAGGTCAGTGACAACAGGAGGCAAAGAAGGAGGCAATTCCTCAAATGAAAACAAGGCTTCTTTGCACACAAAAGCATAGCACACATATTGACTAACATCCAAATCCGAAATATCAACCTTAGTAGCAAGCAAAGTTGGACTAGTCAATTTAATTTCATTAGAAACAACAAAAGAAGATTTGCTATTAGTCTTATGTTGTTGCTCAAATTCTTTAGCTGCTATCTCATTTTCACTCTTATTTTTCTCCTGTTTAGCTTTACTAGCTCTAGCAAGATCATCTTTCACAATTTGTTCAGGAGACATAGGAAGTAAAGCAATATTTTTATCCTGATGAACTAGAGTAAACTGATTTGTCCTACCATGGTGTACAACATTCCTATCAAATTGCCATGGTCTACCAAGTAAAAGAGAGCATGCTTGCATGGGTACCACATCACAATCAACATAATCAGCATATGCAGCAATGCTAAAGTGCACACGAACAGAACGTGTTACCTTAATCTTACCACTATTGTTAAACCACTGAATATAGTACGGATGGGGGTGTGTGTTGTGGTGAGAGATAGCTTCTCCACCAACTCCATGCTAGCCAAGTTGTTGCAACTCCCTCCGTCAATGATGATGCGAACCGAACGTTCTTTCACCACTCCGTTTGTGTGGAACAAATTATGCCTCTGGTTTTGCTCGGCCTTCGTTACCTGCACACTTAATACACGTTGAGCAACCAAACTAGCATATTTATCTGCATCATCAGGAGTCATATACTCTATATCATGAGCATCATCATGGGCACCCTGTTCCTCATGAGCAATGAGAACTAGAGTCTCCTCATCATAGTCACTCGCTGACTCATACCCACCATCCGCCGTAATAGTCATCACACGCTTGGAGGGACAGTCTTTTGCGAAGTGACCTCCACCTTGGCACCTGCGACATTTAATATCACGATCTCGTGCTTGCCCTATGGACGCCATGGAGGAAGAAGAACTCGCCGCTGGACCACTCTGTGCACCCTTGAATGGTGGTGCTGGCTGTTTTGGTGGCTCCCTGTAAGAATGAGCGGCTGAAGTAGATGGTGGCGCAGCAGGACGTGTGGATGTAGAAGCTCCACGCGATGTCCATGATGTATTTCGTCCTGCAGAAAAGTTAGGTCTCGTAGCGGCCTGTCGATCCTGCACTTCACCTTCAGCTTTACAAGCAAGATGAAACAAACGAGTGATAGTAGCAAAGTCCTTGTATTCTAGAATAGTTTGTATCTCCCTGTTTAAGCCACCCATAAAACGTGCAAGCATAGCTTCATTATCCTCTACTAGGCCACATCTAATCAATCCAGTTTGTAATTCTTGATAATATTCCTCTACAGAATTTTTTCCTTGTCTCAAACGCTGTAATTTTTGTAACAATTCACGTTGATAATAAGGAGGAACCCAACGAGTACGCATAGCATCTTTTAAAGCAGCCCAAGTAGTTGGAATATTATTAGCATGCAATCTACAATGTTCAGACCACCAAATAGATGCAAAGCCCGTGAATTCACAAACAGCAGCAGTAACACGTCTATTCTCAGGATATTGTAAACATGTAAAACGTTGTTCAGTTTCTAACTCCCAAGTAAGATAAGCATCAGGAATATATCTACCCTCAAACGGCTTAAGATTCAATTTAAGTTTAGGCACATGTTCATCATCGCGTACCTGAGGGGGTGGTTGGTGTCGACCGTGGCGAATGTTGGGACGTGGACGTCCAGCTAGCTGCTCATAGGCCGCTTCCTGTTCCACCTCCTCCTCGTAATCACCCTCGTAGTTGTCGTCCTGGGCGACGTCAGAAGCAGCAGCAGCAGCAGCAGCAGTAGCAGCAGTAGGAGGAGCACCAATACCAGCAGCTTGTCCTCGCGGAAACAGAATACGTCGTGCACGTGGTAGTGGCGGTGGCTGTGGCTGTGCTGAAGGTAGGCGTGCGATCAACTCAGTAAACTTGGCGTCGAGCTTGGTGTCGATCATTTTCTCCACGCCATCAATCGCCTCTGTAAATCTGGTCTCGATGTCCTGCACCTGTTGAGACATCATACGTGCAAATTTATCATGTAACTCCTTGTTTGTCATGTTCTCCCAATCGGGTGCATCCCGCGCCACTTCATCATGTGATCCTGGCATGGTTAGCAGAAATAGAAAACACACAGGAATATGATCCTACTTCTACTAATGGGATGGATGTGGGGTGGTGGAAAGCACAAATCCGTCAAGCTTTTCTTACGTTCTTACCGATTCTTACCTTGCAGCAGGTGGTGATGTACAACCAACGGGTCAAAACTCTCAGAGATATGGTAGAGCGATGGCCAGGAGGTGTCAAAACGCACGATGTAGAATATATGTGGAGCTGTAGGAAGGCTGACAAGTATGGTAGGAAAAACTCAACAGTAATGAAAACAGAGATGCAAAGCTGAATAAACACTCAACGTCGGTACTGTGCTGATCCTAGGCTAGACCGTACTAGAGACGCGAGCCTAAAACACCAACGAAAGCACGGCGCGGCACGTAACAACTGTGAAGCACACTCTGAATTTTTTTTTTCTCTCTCCTTTTTTTTTTTTTTTTTGCTTTTTTTTTTTGGCGATGCGGGACTGCGGGGGCTGAAAAAGTGCGAAAAAATCACTATGGTGGCGAACGTCTCAAAACGAGTTTCTGGACCTAAGGAACGTATGGGCACGAAATTTTTTTACCCCTGAAAATTTTGGCCTAAAAACTGCTCTGAAAAGCGTGCCACTCTTTTTTTTTTTTTTTTTTTTTTTTTTTTTTTTGGAAATCACCCTCTTCTACGTACGACAAAAGATTGGTGAAATCCGACTCTAATCAACTCAAAACTATTCTGGCTACGGGGATATCAGGAACCGTACTGATGGTGGAACTCAACTCGGACTCGTGAGACGTGGTGGTGTATATGGACTCTGCTTGGCGGAACGTGGTGGTGTATCTGGACTCGGATTGGCGGAACGTGGTAGGATGACTACTGGTGCGGCGGCGACGTGGCAAACTGTGATCAGAACTCGAAACTCTAAGGGAACTAGACGCTAAGATCAGCAACTTGACACAACGATGCAACCGTAAATTCAACAAAGCAAGTACTGAAAAGAAAACTGGACAAAGGCTAGGACTGTCTTGGAACGTGATGATCTAACCCTAATTTTTTTTTGTTGGCTTTTTCTTGGACTGTAGGTATGAAGAACAGAACCAATCTAGACTATGAAAACTGGTAAATCTCACCGAGCAACCTGGAAATCTGATACCACTTGATAGAGGCGAAGGTGTCCCGATGTTTCGATGAGATGGTGGAGATCGATTATGGTGGAGGCAACTTTCACGATCCGACTACGAACGTGCGAAGACGTTGCGCCTTAGCGATCGCTAAACCAACTCCGAGAGGTTATTGATCCCGCGGATGCACGATCAACCTGACCACGAAGGTCTAATTCCTGCAAGCAATCGAAGAACAAGCAAGAACTAAGAATTGCAATCTGGATATTGCGAATATAAGATGAATGATTACGAAAGTTGGGGTTCCAATGAGGTCTTGGCCTGGTCGGATGACACAAACGAAGAGCTCGAAGTTGCGGCTATGGCTAACTTATATCTAATTAAAACCCAAGTCTAAACGACGCCCTAAGGGCTGTATATATGGGGGAACAGAGGGGATTTTCGTGACCCCTTGGAGGTGGGGTCCGAAAACAACCCTAACTCGGTTTCCCCACACATACGGACTCTAAAAACAGCCTATAATGTGGTATTTCGAAATTACATGGGCCCAGCCCAATATTAAGGTGACGCAGCACCTATAATTGCTCTTGGACGAAAATAATGAAGTGGCATCTTGTGTATTCCGTCCAAGCCTTCATGCATGCCTTATGGTGGCTTCAACGTGCGAAAATCCCCACTGGAAACTCCACTGTACTTTCCCCCGCGCGCACCTTCTTCTCCATTCTTGATCCCGCTCCAATGACCATCCTTCGTGTCCATGCTAGGTCCTTCATTCATAAGCAAAACAAAAGTATCTAATTTAGGCAGCATCATATGTTCATGAACAATAGAAGGATTCGCAAGAAACGAAAGTACCTGATAATTTAGTTGACGTGCACGTGCTCTAGTAACTGGTCCAGTATGTGTAGTTGGTGAGGGTACATTAGTAGGGATGTCCTCATCACCTTGTATGACACACCTGAGAGATATTGTATGTGGATTCACTTGATCCTTCTAGATATATGGTGGAGGCTAACTAATCCTATAATGTGGCACCGTTTACTATGGTGCCAGAGAGCAGTAAAAAGAGCATTAAATGTTCTCACAAGAGACGAGTACCGTTATGCATGAGCGGACTTGCTTTTGCGGTAACCATTTTGGGGGTAAGAGAGATAGATGAAAATGACAGCAAGAAATAAGTCAATATTCGACGTCCATGTTTCTCTCTTTTCAAACCATGATAGTAAGAAAGATTGTTTGATTTTGAAGATTAATATGATAGTAAAGCAACTAAAAAAAAATGAAAATGATGTTAACTAGAGCATGAGTGATGACAACCAAATATAGTCGTTCTAACTAGTATTTCTTATTACTTAAATACTAGCAGATCATGCATTACATAGTCAAACACAACATAGTTGAACATGTAATTGCATCATCAAACCAATAAAAGAGCTAGTTTGATACAGATAGTAATTTAAAAAGCTAAAGAAGTACTCATCGACTGCCATGTTGCTGTCTTGGCAGATCATTGCAGTAAAAAGATAGTTTCATTGTTTAGATTAATATCATGGTAAAGTAACATAGAGAAAAGTATGGAATCATATTAACTATAAGAGGATTGTTTACAACCAAATATAGACATTAAAATGGTATTGGTGGAATCGAACTGACTAGTTGATACCTAAATATCAGTGTGCATAACACAGAGAAACACATCATAGTTTAACATACCATGGCATCTGTTGGGGTTCGGGGCAGAAAACACAAATTTTTCATAACCTACGAGACCCATACCCAAGACCTATGCTATGCTGATGCAAGTAACAGACAGAAATAGATCACATACCAGTATGTAGTCCGTTAAGCGGGAAACGTTCCCGCATGAACGTGGTTGGTGTAGTCGTACCGGCAATCCCCGATGCCGCGTAGATCCACGATGACTCCTGTAGCCACCCGATCCTTGTAGACCGATGACGGGATTATGTCCCCGTCGGAACGTTGCTGATGAAGACCTCGCGATACGACCACGACGATGAAGTAGCACCTCAAGTGTAGTGCCTCGCGGGATTATACACATACAGTATACCCGACGTCCCTCCGGGCTCCGAACCAGTAGAGCAGCGGAAAGAAGATGGATTCGGATCGCGATTCCAGCAGCACGACGGCGTGCATATAGTGGAGAAATCCCCAACCAAGTGTAGACTCCAAACAAGGGGAGTCCACTCGAGGAAGGAGAAAGGAGGGAGAGAGAGATTAGAGAAACTTGTCTCAAATCAATTTGTATGAAGAAAAAGGGCACCCTACCCCTCCTTATATAGGCCAAGGAGGGGTGCCACCCTCCCTCCACTTTCGGGGTGGGACTAATCCCAAGGGAGGGGGGTTTTGGCGCAGCCCTAGGGGGTGGGCCCCCCCTCATGGCGCCATGGCCCATGGGGGAGGACTCCCTCTCCCCCTAATGGGCCCTATGAGGCCCATATGCCTTTTCTTACAATTTTAATTATATTTAAATACATTTTAATATTTAATTCAGATAATTAAATAATAAAACATATATTAAACATTATTAAATATATTTTGAACCTTTCAAAATACCTGGAACAACTTCCGGCCTTTATCGGAACAATTCCGGCCATCACTGGAACAATTCCGGTGTTCTCTCCAATTTCTCCGGTGATCCCGAATCAATCCTTACTGCGTCGAATACCCTTAAGTGTAACACCCTACGGTCCGGGAAACATCAGACATGATCGAGACAATTCTCATTGATCAATGACTAATCAATTGGACCTGGTTACAATCCTTGATAGCCCCTGCGCTTCCATCGAATGAACTTCAATCGTTGTTGGATCCGTTAACCGTGTGCCTGTTCCCTTTGTCCTATGGTACTTTGCTTGTCCGAGGTTTGATCATCGGTATCTAATATACCTATTTCTTCCTCGTTCTCAATAAACAAGTTTACTCGTTCCCGTGATATTACAACTCCGTGACCTAGTCACACGTTTGCAAACTTTATGATGTAACATCACCGAGTGGGCCCAGAGTACCTATCCGTCACACGGATGGACAAATCCCGCTTTGATCTATTTGCATACTCATCAACCATCTATTTCGGAATACCCAAAGTGCACCGTTATGGCCAGCATATTTCAGTCAGGCGGTGGGATACAAATCAAAGTCTCCTCATAGATGACAATTACGTATGATCATTACGGTCAAAGGATCTGGTCACTACGTTATAGTTATCGTAATGTCGAACTATGTGACTTGATCACATCGCAACACTTCTGGTGGGTGTATGTCCATCATATCATTATCCAATGATACGACTCCATTTTCAACAGACGCCATTGTCTCATGATCAGGAAACCTTGATCATTAATATCCCAATGGACTAGAATACTACGGTTTACTAGGGACCTGGTTGTTTGTATACCACACCTGTATTAATGTTTTCGCTTAATACAGTTCTAGCACGGTATCAAACGTATTATGAACTAATGGAATATGCTCGATAAAACATATTTTAGTTGCCTCTAGGGCACATTCCCAACAGTCTCCCACTTGCACTAGAGTACAAATAATCTAGTTGCATTTTCTCTGGATCATAACTCCTTATTGATCATGCTTGCCCGTGGAAGAGGTTGTATCAACGGTCTGGGTACCATTCAGAACCGTATGTCCTTTTGCAAATCATAATGTCACCTAATTTGACATTCCTTCATTATCCACTATAATGATGAGGTATATATATTTGGCGGTGATGAGGACATGACTACCATAGTTACAGCCACAACCCCTGCTAATATACCTACTGGACCAATTACTAGAGATTGTGCACACCAATTAAATTATCAGGTACTTTCGCTTCTTGGTAATGTTTCTAATGTTCATGTGAATATGATGTTGCCTAATGTCGATATATTTCTGTTGCTGACAAATGAAGGACCTAGCATGGACAAGAAGGATGAGCATTGGAGCATGTTCAAGCATGAAGATGATGAGGACATAATTATCATGGATATGACCATTAATTCCTCTATATTTGATCAAGAAATGAAGTCAATACAAAGGGGCATGATTGTGTGCTGTACAAGAAGTTATTTCACGTCACTTTTGGCCCAAGAGAAGATAGAGACCAAGTCTTTCACGTCATGGACTCAGATTCGGAATGCAGAGATATACCCAACTTCAAACAGCCGCCGTTTCTACATACGAACTCCAAATTGGGTGATTCTTTTTTCTGGTGATAGCTTATCTCGTCTAGTTTCCAACGCAGTTGGTTTCACTTTCAAATTCTTTCTGAGTGTGGAGATATTGCGAAAATGGTGCGACCCAGCAGCAGAATCCGAATCAAAGTCCAACTCAATAGGTGTTGCATCACCTCCACATGGGCCCAAGTGCCTTGTACGACCTAGGTTTAGTTTTAGGACTCCTTGGGACGTCCTTCCACCCCCTTGGCCTCCACCCTTTAGTCATATATAAGTAGATCAACCCCTAGGGTTTTTCTTTCGATTTCTTTTAGTTAAAAAGACTGCTTAGCTAATTGCCGCATCTTCGTGTACTCGGTTTGTGTCCAACGACCAGATCAAGACCGCTTTTGGAATCCCAACTTTATTCATACTTCATCTACATATTCGCAATATTCAGATTGCTTTATCATAGTTCTTGCTTGTTCTTCGATTGCTTGCAGGCACTAGACCTTCGTGGTCAGGTTGATCGTGCTCCGACGTGGTCAATAACCTCCGGAGATTGGTTTAGCGATTGCTAAGGCGCGACGTTGTTGCACGTTTGTAGTCGGATCGTCAGAGTCGTCTCCACCAAATCGATAGTTATCTCTCATCGAAAGATCGGGACACCCCGCCTCTATCAGGCGGTGAAGTGAGACTTCGTTTGCTGTGTCATAGCAATGACATCCGGTGGGTCACGCGGACTTTCCCATCGTCATGCACACTTGAAACTCACTCAATCAGAAGTCGAACTTCTTGAGCCCTAATATAACTCCTGCTACTTCGAAAGCAACCACATCAATGTAGATTCAATCCTTAGTGCATTGTATGCAACTTTGATGTCTAACCATGTTTCTTTCAACTTAGGCATTCATTAGTATGATATCTCAATTTTCTAGGTTAGTGTCAAAACTTGAACCGGCATAACATTTATGGTCAAGTCCACTATCCTTTACAAATTTGAGATGTATCCTCAGTTCTCTTCAGACACTGAAGGATAAACTTAACTCTTTGTTCAATGATTTACTCATAAATCATATCACAACATGTTCTTACTACTAAGAACTTGGGTCACATTACGTCGAGTACATAACTCTGGTTTTATATGAAAGAACCTATGACAAAGGCATAGAGGATCCAACACATCCATTTCTTTCATTAACCATTAACCATTGTTCTTGTACTGAGATTAACTCAACACTTTTCTTGGATATACAAGGACCACTTCTTGACGTGTCCCATTCTGAACTCCTTCAGAATCTTATCCAGGAAAGTATTACGACTCAATGTTATTAAACATATATCTATCTTAATAGATCTTCAATGCTTAATACTTATTCATCTTCATTTATGAAAGATTCAAATAATCATTAACACCAACTGCACCATTCATAATATGTTATCCATATATGAGAATGTTATCATGCTCCCACTCAAATATGTCATGCACATATTAAGTTATAGGATAACACTCATATTGCTCCCACTCAAATATGTCGGCCACATATAAGACAAGGATAACATCCACATGGCTCCCACTTAGATATGTCAGACACATATTAAGTTCAGGATACTAACCACATGGCTCCTACTCAAACATGTCATTTACATATATGATGAGGACATCTCTACTAATGTTACACCCACATCTTCACCAACTACACATACTGGACCAGTTACTAGAGCACGCGCACGTCAACTAAATTATCAGGTACTTTCGTTTCTTGCGAATCCTTCTAATGTTCAGGAGCATATGATGCTGCCTAAATTAGATACTTTTGTTTGTCTTATGAATGAAGGACCTAGCATGGACAAGAAGGACGGTCATTGGAGCGGGATCAAGCATGGAGAAGAAGGTGCGCGCGCGGGAAAGAACAATGGAGCTTCCAGTGGGGATTTTCGCACTTTGAAGCCACCATAAGGCATGCATGAAGGCTTGGACGAAATACACGAGATGCCACTTCATTATTTTCGTCCAAAGGCAATTATAGGTGCTGCGTCACCTTAATATTGGGCAGGGCCCAAGTAATTTCGAAATACCACATTATAGGCTGTTTTTAGAGTCCGTATGTGTGGGGAAACCGAGTTAGGGTTGTTTTCGGACCCCACCTCCAAGGGGTCACGAAAATCCCCTCTGTTCCCCCATATATACAGCCCTTAGGGCGTCGTTTAGACTTGGGTTTTAATTAGATTTAAGTTAGCCATAGCCGCAACTTCGAGTTCTTCATTTGTGTCGTCCGACCAGGCCAAGACCGCATTGGAACCCCAACTTCTGTTAATCATTCATCTTATATTCGCAATATCCAGATTGTTTTTCTTAGTTCTTGCTTGTTCTTTCGATTGTTTGCAGGAATTAGACCTTCGTGGTCAGGTTGATCGTGCATCCGCGGGATCAATAACCTCTCGGAGTTGGTTTAGCGATCGCTAAGGCGCAACGTCTTCGCACGTTCGTAGTCGGGTCGTGAAAGTCGTCTCCACCATAATCGATCTCCATCATCTCATCGAAACATCGGGACACCTTCGCCTCTATCAATATAAGTCTAGGATAATACTCCCATAGCTCCCACTCAAAATATGTCGTCTACATATAAAGTTTCAGGAAACTATTCAGCCCCCACTCAGTTTCATGCAAATGCATGTTTCCTCGATATTTTGGTTAAGTCCAAAATCCTTTGATCATTCATCAAAATGAGAATTCAGTTTACGAGACACTAGTATCCATATGTTTTTCCAAAACCTTCTTGTTGTACCAATTACAACACTTCTTCAAATACAGGATTTGAGGAAGTCACGGTATTGATAACAATCCTGGATCAATCATAGTGAATATCCCTTTGACTCAAGCATTGCCACACATTGTAGTCAACCCATTGAATTTGTCAGAAACAATCTTTGTGACAAACCAATCTTGACGTCCCTTTGATGTTCACATTTATTCCTCATAACTCTGAAGCTATTGTGAATATCAAGTAACCTCCTTACTTGATAAGATTCAAGCAATCTTAAATGTAACTCAACATAGGATTTCATGACTCATAGTCATATCTCGTACTTAGGTCCACCATCGCTTCTTTGTAGTTTGTAGGAATGTCTTGTTCCATTAATATGACAAGTGAATCATGAATATCATTTTGCACCAGGGGCAAATATATATTCTTGAATCCTACCTTTCTCAGTATAAGCTCCCATCAGAAGATCATGATCATTATCATTAGTTTCTCCTCTTATTGTAGAGCTTTGCTTCCAGAACATATTCCGTTGCACTACTCTGACATTTGGAGGCAAGGTCAATTACCTTGGTTGAACTTTCACTTTTCTTCCATTACCACATTTATCAAGAACAATTCTTGACAAACACCAAACATAGCAACACAAGTTTTACTCCTTTTGGTTCTAGTTGTGGAAGATGCATCCATAGTTGTCTAAGGATACACTACAAAGATAATCTATCTTACATAAATCAAGCTTCCAAAAACCACAACACACCATGGCATATATAGTGTTGGTTTCCACGAACTATGATGGTTCCCTATGTTGAAGTGAGTGTTTGCATATTAAATTAATAACTCTAAACAATAATAACGTAACTTGGTAAGAGATAACTTAGACCATACACTTTTCGATAGAATATGATCACAATGTTCAGGCACGTCAATCATATTGAAGTGTGTCAAGACATTGCAATTTGTGGAACAACTTTCAAACAAGTCTTTATACCCAAGACTAACTCAAAACATTTGTCACTTTGATCAAATCGTAGAGACTTGTCTTTCTTGTTAATTTAATATCCATCTTTACTCTGAAATCCCTTTTGATCATATCAAATTATTTCAGACTCATGTTTCATTAGTGAATACAAATATTCATCTAAGTCCACATACGAAGTTCACGAAATAATGAAATTCACCACATGCTGACATACGATACATCATAATGTATGATAGTCAACAATCAGTACACATTCCGTTTACCAGAATGCGAGGTTTTAGTCATCTCACCTAAAAGGCATGGTTTGTATGTGTCAAGAGATCAAGTATCTTAAGACATCATCATACCATTCATGACTTAAACTATAGTGTCATTATTAAGCCTGGATATTTCTTGGCATTATAATATTTCTTATAAATGATCAAACAACTATCATCAATATAAGAATAACTCATTCATAATCGTAATGTGACCATAAGAGATATCATTCATAAAAGGAGAACAACTGACTTGTTTCTCACTAATATGAATAATTGTCTTCACGAGATGCAAGACACACTAATAAAGTCCTCATTCAAACGATCATAAAATTTATTCATATATTAATCAATTGATAGATGTAGAGGGAGAGTGTTGTCGACCATCAACTATCTTGATTGCCGTCAGCACACATTGTCACCTCATCCCTTCCAGACCACTCTCAAGCAGTAAGTTCAAGCATCGAATACTTAATCAACCGCAATTAGTGTTTCGTGGGAAAGACATTTATAACTCGTATATCAAATATACCTTCTCCGTCAATGACCATTCCTGCATTGTTTCTACTCTTAAAGTTCTTGACTTTAACCATGACCTCATGACAGGTGAACGATTCTCCTTCATGACATAGTCCAGACATGGTCTTTGTAACTGGGAGGAAGCGGATGCAACTCCCCAGTTATCGCAAAGTAACCAGTCATTCAGTAGTCCAAGTTATACACAAGGTGTTCCATGTATCTTATACATTTTCCAAGTGACTTTCTCAGCAGGTTTTTCCTTCCACCATAGTTGAAAGAAACCCCGTCCATATACTCATATTCAATTACTTTGATTTGTGAGCAAGTGCTTTCAAGTTCACCTAGTACGTCATACGTGTTGGTTAACATGCATTCACAATTCAGATTCCATAGAATGAATTATGGTGTATTGGACAGACATTCATAAGTGATGGTGAGTGCGATACTCATCATCATCTTCCTTGATTACGGAGTTGTCAGGTGTATCTCCTAGCAGTTCTTCGTATTATGTTTAGCAAGTCATTGCTAATGAGTATGTCTCTAATGGTGTTGGTACACATCAATGAAGTAAGACCCATTTACCTTAAGTTCTATCATACTAAAAGAGCCATAGTTCTAAACATTGGTATGACGTTATCTACAATGATATTTGCTAAGACATGAAGATTAACTTCATAATATGAAGTTCATGTTTCAAAAACAATTCTGGAACTCCCACTCAGACAAACACCCCTCATAGTTTGTTCTAAGTGATTACACGATCCTTGAAGAATATACCTCCCCCGTGTGACACGACCATCAGTATGTTGTTCAAGGTAGGCCATCATGCCAATCACATCATCCATGTGACTCATGCTCGACCTTTCGGTCTCTTGTGTCCCGAGGCCATGTCTGCACATGCCAGGCTCGCCACAATAACCTTAGTGAGTATATGCCGCGTATGCAAGGCCATGTTTCTGGACATGCTAGGCTTGCTCCACCCATCTCTTGTGAACGTAAAAATGTTTGACACCCGTGTGACACGTGATGCCTCCATAATGAAGAACTTTCCAGATGGTGCTTCACTAAGGAAGGACACTTTGTTGGATTAGTGAGGGATCATCCTATTATGCTACCATCGTATATCTAACATATTAGCAAAATAGGATGCAACAGTATAAATCATACATGCTATGATTCCCCCCGACATGCAAATTAAAGTTGACAACGCCTTTCTACTTTATCTTTTGCAAGTTTTACGTGGCTGTTAGGGGTTTCGAGAAAAGAACCGTTTCTATCCTACGAAAACAAGCCACAACACCAATCCACAATTGTCTCTATTACACCCCTGTCGGGGCCCTCCGTTGCAAACATCTTCGCATCGCTAATGCAGAGAGACAGACACCCCCCAGCCACTTTATATGGTACAAGCCATATGTCAAGCGTGGAACCAGTCTCGCGTAAACGCGTAAGGTCGGTCGGGGGCCGCTTCATCAAACATTGCCGCAACGCTAAATGAGTACACGTGAGAGGGTAACAATTGGGGAATTGATGCCCACATACTAGATGTGTTCTATCTGTACAATACATCTACGCATAGCCTTGCTCATGATACCACTGTTGGGGTTCGGGGCAGAAAACACAAATTTTTCATAACCTACGAGACCCATACCCAAGACCTATGCTATGCTGATGCAAGTAACGGACAAAAATAGATCACATACCAGTATGTAGTCCGTTAAGCGGGAAACGTTCCCGCATGAACGTGGTTGCTGTAGTCGTACCGGCAATCCCCGATGCCGCGCAGATCCACGATGACTCCTGTAGCCACCCGATCCTTGTAGACCGATGACGGGATTACGTCCCCATCTGAACGTTGCTGATGAAGACCTCGCGATATGACCACGACGATGAAGTAGCACCACAAGTGTAGTGCCTCGCGGGATTATACACATACAGTATACCCGACGTCCCTCCGGGCTCCGAACCAGTAGAGCAACGGAAAGAAGATGGATTCGCATCCCGATTCCAGCAGCACGACGGCGTGCGTATAGTGGAGAAATCCCCAACCAAGTGTAGACTCCAAACAAGGGGAGTCCACTCGAGGAAGGAGAAAGGAGGGAGAGAGAGATTAGAGAAACTTGTCTCAAATCAATTTGTATGAAGAAAAAGGGCACCCTACCCCTCCTTATATAGGCCAAGGAGGGGTGCCACCCTCCCTCCACTTCCGGGTTGGGACTAATCCCAAGGGAGGGGGTTTTTGGCGCAGCCCTAGGGGGGTGGGCCCCCTCATGGCGCCATGGCCCATGGGGGAGGACTCCCTCTCCCCCTAATGGGCCCTATGAGGCCCATATGCCTTTTCTTCCATTTTTAATTATATTTAAATACATTTTAATGTTTAATTCAGATAATTAAATAATAAATCATATATTAAACATTATTAAATATATTTTGAATCTTTCAAAATACCCGGAACAACTTCCGGCCTTTATCGGAACAATTCCGGCCATCACCGGAACAATTCCGGTGTTCTCTCCAATTTCGCCGGTGATCCCGAATCAATCCTTACTGCGTCGAATACCCTTAAGTGTAACACCCTACGGTCCGGGAAATAGCAGACATGATCGAGACAATTCTCATTGATCAATGACTAATCAATTGGACCTGGTTACAATCCTTGATAGCCCCTGCGCTTCCATCGAATGAACTTCAATCGCTGTTGGATCCGTTAACCGTGTGCCTGTTCCCTTTGTCCTATGGTACTTTGCTTGTCCGAGGTTTGATCATCGGTATCCAATATACCTAGTTCATCCTCGTTCTCAACAAACAAGTTTACTCGTTCCCGTGATATTACAACTCTGTGACCTAGTCACACGTTTGCAAACTTTATCATGTAACATCACCGAGTGGGCCCAGAGTACCTATCCGTCACACGGATGGACAAATCCCGCTTTGATCTATTTTCATACTCATCAACCATCTATTTCGGAATACTCAAAGTGCACCGTTATGGCCAGCATATTTCAGTCAGGCGGTGGGATACAAATCAAAGTCTCCTCATAGATGACAATTACGTATGATCATTACGGTCAAAGGATCTGGTCACTACGTTATAGTTATCGCAATGTCGAACTATGTGACTTGATCACATCGCAACACTTCTGGTGGGTCTATGTCCATCATATCATTATCCAATGATACGACTCCATTGTCAACAGACGCCATTGTCTCATGATCAGGAAACCTTGATCATCAATCGCCCAATGGACTAGTATACTAGGGTTTACTAGGGACCTGGTTGTTTGTATACCACACCTGTATTAATGTTTCCGCTTAATACAGTTCTAGCACGGTATCAAACGTATTATGAACTAATGGAATATGCTCGATAAAACATATTTTATTTGCCTCTAGGGCACATTCCCATCAACATCAATATCAGTGAATAGGTAGATCATATTAGCACAATTTAGAAACTTGGAATGAGTTGCAAAGAGATATGTTTATGATTTTCATCCCCAAAAATGCTTACCCAAGAACCATGTTTTTTAGCACATCATGCATTACATAGCCAAACATAGTATAGTTGAACATGTCATTGCATTATCAAACCAACAGAAGAAGCATAACATACTAGTTGATACCTAAATATAGACATTAAAATGGTATTGGTGGAATCGAACTGAATAGTTGATACCTAAATATCAGTGTGCATAACACAGACAAACACATCATAGTTTAACATATCATGGCATCAATATCAGTGAATAGGTATATCATATTAGCACCATTTATAAACTTGGAATGAGTTGCAAAGAGATATGTTTATGATTTTTCATCCCCAGAAATGCCTACCTAAGAACCAAGTTTTTTAGCAAATCGTGCTTTACATAGCCAAATACAACATAGTTGAACATTTCATTGCATCATCAAACCAACAGAAGGAGCATAACAGACTAGTTGATACCTACATATAGACATTGAAATGGTATTGGTGCAAAGAGATATGTTTATGATTTTCATCCCAGAAATGCTTACCCAAGAACCAACTTTTTTATCTATTTTGATATAGATAGTGATTTAAATAGCTCCTTACCCTTGGAAGACGACACGTCGTGGGTGCCTTCCTCGTGGTTGTAGTTGTTGAACAGATCTGACTTGGCGGTTGGTGATGCTGAGCCACCGTTTCTGAAAGCGACTTTCATAAACAACAAAAGGGGCTCGCAGTGGTACATGCATCGCATGTCCCTCACTAAGCGCTCGACGGGATTAGAGGGGGCATTCAATAGATCAAAGTTAGGAGACTTAATTTGTGTCATAGCCCTTGTCAAGCTATCACTTTTAACGAGCTCGGTGTCGATACCAGCACGCTGCAGCTGAAGACAGACACATGCATGCGGATTTATGCTCTCCAACCTGGCAAAGTAGGCACCCCACTCGGGAAACAGCGGTGAGTTGGTCGTCTGGGGGTACAAGGAAGTAATGCACCACGATCTGCTGTGCGAAGCCACAAAGTGCGGCTGGGGGATGACTAGCGGCAGCCACATCGACCTCCTCGAGCTCACGGCGATATGTGGATATGCTTAGGCGGCGACGCTTTGGGGTAGGGTGTGGGGATATGGATGAAGAGGGTGTTTCTCCGGATCTATGTACGCATATGGTACGAGGAAGGGATGCATCTCGATGGTTTACCTGATAAGATCGAGAGGAGCGCGGCAGCGCAGAGCAGATGTGTCAGAACCATCTGTTAGGTATGTGCTAGGTTTAGCAAGTAACTTTGCATCATGTTAAGAATTTCAAAAGAAATTGAAATGGGAGAGAGAACACCCCTAGATGAATTTAAATCAAATGGCCACAATAAAAGTTGCTCCAAAAATTCCTTTTGCATTTTTGTAAAGTCTAATAAATGAGTGTGATCGCATATAAAGTGATTTGGATTCAATCCCATGCTCATGGATTTTTCAAATATTCAAACAGGAGCATGGAAATAAATTTAAACCCCTATTTGAATTTGAAATCAAGTATTTTGAATTTAAAAAATGCTCAAACTTTGGATGTGACTAGACACTGGTCACTTAAAGCCATATATAAATTTTGGGCATTTATAAAAATGTCTAGCTATTTTTTTAGCCAAGACAAAACAAATGTCAAAAAAGAAAAAACAGAAAAGAAATAAAAGGAAAGGGGCTTACCTGCGAAGAGGCCCAACTCATCACCCCCGACCCAAGCCCACCTCCCCTCCCCTGTCGTCATCCCCAGGCAGGGGCACGCACAGGTGCATGGCGAGCATGCAGACGCCGCCGACATGCCCCTAGCCACGCAGCTGCTTCCCTGCCGCCAACTACGTGTCCTGGATTTAACTTGAATCTTCGACACATCAGTACCATATACATAATATTACAACACCTTAAACATGTGCTTGAGCATCTTGCATGTATTGATTGCTACTTTATGCTTTGTGTGCTATCGATAGCAATTGAACCGGAACCAGAGGTCACCCCCGAAGAAGAAGAAGTGTGTCAGAACGATCCCCGTCAGCAAGGAAAGCAAACCCCCATTGATCATGTCGATAAAATCCCACTTCCCTCTCAGTCTCGCTTATGCATTGTTTAGGATGATTACCATGATACGTTTCTACCGCATAGATGAACCCATTCCTTTGCATTACCTATCATTTTTCACAGTAGTAAGAAAAACACAATCCTAGCAGATGTAGGAGTTGATTGATATCATGTGGCCCCTGCAACTGTTAATGCTTATTGCATGCTTAGAGTGATACAATGTTGATACTGTTATGCGAGTCGGGATGGTAGTGATCATGTTGATGATGGTGGAAATGTGTTGGTGAATCTACCCTAATACAAGGTGAACGATGAGAGGCTGTGTAGGAGTACACAATGGGTTGTCTCGTTAAACACCGCCCTAAGCCCGAGTTCTTGTGTGGTGATCCAAGACAAAGAGTACTACCACATGTTGGGAAAATGGACCCCCGCTCAACCTACTAACTCACCCCTTCTCAGTTCAATAAGTCGCATTAGTTCGGAGTTCTCGTAGGTTTGTGGCACGACCTGCTAAGTGAGAGAACAGCTCAACCGAGACCGGCTTGGAGCCCTGCACACATCTTCTAGGACCACTTCGGTAAACCGGCCGGGTTACGAATGTGCAAACCATCCCAGATAGGCGTCTTCATTGAACTTGAGTTGGCTGTGAGGTAAAAGTTGTGGAAATTATCCTTGCCGACACCCGCTTGAAGGGTGACGAGATCCCGGCGGTAACTGATAGTTTCATGTGTGTAGAAGTACACCCCTGCAGGGTTAATAATCTATTCGAATAGCCGCGTCCGCGGTTATGGACTGCTTGGAAATCTTAGCTTGATTATTAGACAACTTGAACTGGATACTTATAAGACTTGCCAAGATAAGCATGAGTGCTATGGCGTGCTTTCTCGTGGGAAGTTGAGGAAGGCACCATAGTGGTGTAATTGGTTGGAGACATGTAGTGGACTCGTGTACACTTCTTACCTCAAGTCTGGTACTCGTAGTTCAGGACTAGCCAAATCAAAGATGGCACTTATGCTTATGAACCCCACCTCCCTTTGCCTTGATACATGTGCATGAGTAGTATAGCTCCTACGTAAGTCTTGCTGAGTACGACTTTGTACTCACGTTTTCTTATTCTATGTTTTAGATGAACCCACTGACCCCGAAGGTGGATTCTTCCTGGAGCTCGACGACTGATCAAGCTAGTGTAGTCCCATTCAGCAGACTGGTCCCTTGTGGAAGCGCTTGTTTATAAATAAGGCGTCTCTAAGCCATTTGTTAAACGTGTCTGTACTCAGACCTACTTTGCATCCGCATGTTTGATGTAATGTTGGATCATAGTCTTGTGATCTCTGTGTGCACTCTGTAAGAGTTATCAATAAAGTTGTAAACTTTGTAGAGAATTTCAATGATACTTGTTGTTCATACTAGACATGTGTGTTGCGTGTATGATTATAACATGCATGTCTTAGTATTGGTTTTCGAGACCTTAGTTGTGATCTGGCTGGCGGTCTTTTATACACCAAGTGGCCCTTAGATGTACGCAGCTTGGGCATCGCGATGCGATTGCTCGTGACTCTGTCACGTGCACACTATGATGTATGATCGAGCCCGCCCTAGACCCCGACTAAGTGATCGGGATGGAGTAAGTCTATGTAAGTGTTATAATACAATCGAGAGTATGCTTGAGGCGACTTGTCAATGAATATGGGAGTTTACCACCCATATCATTTAGACTTGTGTGCGGACGATAAGGACCCATCTCAGTTGATCATCCGGCCTGGATGGGATGCCCCTCACGTTCGATGCTTTCCGAGAACATTCTGTGCTTGGCCTTGTCTGCTTAGACAAGTGGGTACGGTTCTCGGCTCTCCATATGATTGTGTTGTAGCGGGACTTCCATACGCTAACCCCGGGTCCCGACAGACTTGGTATCAGAGCAGGACAGACTGTAGGATTATCAGCCTTGGTCGAAGTTGAGTCTAGCCTTCTATAGTTATGTAGTTACTCTGGGTATATAAGGGAACAACGTAAGGATTCTTTTTCTCCTTGCCCTCATCGTTCTGAGTTCTGAGTCACCCTCATCTTGTTCTACGGGAAGATAGGACTAGGCTCATCTATGTCTTTCTAGAACATCTCGTTGTTTGCTTCCTTGTAGTCGTAGGAAAGTTGTGTTCGGTTTGCTAGAGTTGTTGTGCTTCCTGATTTCTTACATCGTATGTAAGTGTTGTTTCTATGTTGTAAGAAATTGTCTTTTCTTGCAATTATAGCCGTTATGATGTCCGAGTCATTCCAGGTTTCTTCATAATCTGACGCATATGCAAAACCCTTCTATCTATTTCGGATGTCTTTCCAGAAGATTTGTTAGATGGGATACCCGACAGTTCCATAGAGTTTGTTGTAGGTTTTGTTCTAGAAACCTATATTGATGCATTTGAAGTTCTTCCTCCCACTTTAGATGTCTTCTGTAAGGCCCGATATGCGGTACTGTTCCAGATCTAGGTGTTTCCACCCAGATCCGGGGACGAAGCACATATCGGTCCCACCGCGACATATGACAAAGCCATATGCCCCGGATTTCCAACATGATATCACAACATTACAGATACAAGGATACAACATCTCATACAATTGGCATACAACTGCCTCAGATACAATACAACAGCGGAAGATACATGTCTGAGTACAGACTACAATCAAATGCCTAGTGGCAAAGAGAAAAACATCGATCCCATAACCACACGGGTCCAGGCCCTCCGCCGGGATCCGCCTAACTAGTCGTCGTCGAGTCTCCACGTGAAATGTCGGTCACCATACCCATTTTCGATCAAGAACCCTGAAAAGAGTTTGGGAGTAGTATCATGAGTACAGAAGTACTCAGCATCCAACTGTAGTGGTCATCTGACCCAGCAAGGACTTCATCACTCGTCATTCTAGGACAACTAGTAGTTTACGGTAAGGAAGGGGTAAGTGGTGAGGTTGCTGCCGCACTAGCATTTATAAAGTGGCTAACGATCTAGAGAGTAAGATAAGAAGCCAAGCATTCGATGAGGAATCGCCTCCAACAAGTCTTGCTATCAACTACTTACGCAAACATAACACCTATCCCATCCTTGTCCTCCTCTTCGCATCCCGACGAAGAAGAAGCAGTCAAGGCACACACACGTTGATCAAGTTATATTAAGATTATATCAGTTGTTTTTGTCTATGAACAAGGAGTAGGTCTCAAGTCGTCCATAACCGTGGACACGGCTTCTCGAAAATATTTAACCCTGCAGGGGTGTACTAACTGCCCATTACGAGGCTCCGCACGCACGTCCATCACTCTCAGTTGCTACCCATCACAGGCAACCATTTTATGATTTAGTTCCAAGAGATCCGAAACGACAGGTCCCTCTAACTAACAACGAACAAATCCGGGTGGCCCCCGGTGAGTCGACATCCATCTCAGGAGCCGGCCGCTCTCTCGATCTGGTCTCTACCGTCTGTCGCAGGTTTGGATAGCCGGTTAATCACACATGGGAAACCGGGTCCTCAGCCGGACAAAGTGGGCCAGCAAGGGAACTATGTCCTCACTGGTCCGGGTTGGTTTGAAAACAACTGGCAGCTGACCAGCACACACACGGTTTCAAATGGTAAATCAGCTTGGGCCACCACTAGAAATGTTTGAAGCTAGATAGGTAAGAAAAGGGGACCCCATAAAATCCCACACGCGGTTAGGCACGCTCAGTCTTAAAACCAATACCCGGAACTCGGATCCTAGGTGACTCGAATGGAACAAAGCGTCGGGGCGGGATAGCCTAGACCTTCCATCCTTTGTCGAATATAGTCAACATTATAATAATCATATCATCAACAACAATATAATAATGTGATATCCCAACCTAAAGAGTAACAGGGTAACATCGTAGCATCCTAAGCATGCATACTAAGCAGGGGCTGAGCAACGAGTAATAGTAACATAGCAGTACAAGGTTTGCTGGGAGGGGACATGGCTGTATCGGTTTGAAAGAGGCTGTAAACATGTGGTAGGATCAAACATCGAACCTATCCTAGACTAGCATGCAAACCGCTGGTTGAAATAGAATGGATCATAAGTAATGTATAGTCCTTGCCTGTTGATAAGTCGGGTTCCGAAGGTGTAGTTGATCGCAAGCTCGCATCGTCTCCGAGAGGTACCCGCGGAAGCACACAAGACGTAAACACTGGAAAGCAATCAACGGTGCACCACTATTACTACGGAGCAATACAAGATCAAGAAGAAAACACAAGGCACGGCAACGAGATACGGATCTATCGTCGAGAACGGTTACTAACAGTTTAAGTGGGGTATCGGTCACACACGACGATACCGCACGTTTACGGTGGTTCAAGTTGTTTAGCTACAGGTGACCAAACAAAGGTTATTAACATGGCAACTCAAGAAAGCATGGCATAGCACACAATCATGGAAAAAGGTGAAGCACAAGGTAAACTATCTATGCTAGTCAATTTAAGTGAGGCACAACCTAAACATGGCATAACACTAAGTGTCGCACGATGATTAAAAGATTTGGTACTGTTCTGTCCTAAACCATATTTTAGGTTGGCTAACAACAGCAAGCAATAGCACAAACACAAAGTACACGAAAAACTAATCAAGTTACATATAAGGCACACTCCAAACGGAGTTACGGTTAAAAAGATATAAGCAAAACAAGTTATGCACACATGCTGTATAAACAGGGGTAAATCTATATGAAAAGTGCAGCAACATGACATAGCAATACATGGGATGAAAGTAGACATGATTCTTAACAATATGCAATTGGAATCACTCAAATCCGATAAACGGTCGCGACACACTCGTCGACCGAAGTTGCAACAAAACAACAGTTTCAGCAACAGCAGCACAATAACATCAGGATCACCACTTTGGAGCAAGATTTAAACATGATGCAGCAAGCAAATATGGCATGTGAATGCATGAAACTGAAGTAGAAACATTGCTTAACGCAACGCAAAAGGAATCAATGCAATAGGCCTCATGGATTTGTTACAATCATCATGCAAAGTTGCAAAAAAATAATAACAGCAGCACATAATAGCAAAAGGTAGCAGTTTAACGGCCTGATGCCATGTTTACCACACAATTACACAATCAAGATGAGCTCAAATGCAAATTCTCACAAAATATGAACTAAAGTACACGCAATTCTGAGCAACTTTCGTTTTGGGGGCAACGTCATCGGAGCTACAGATTACTCGTAAACATCAACGCAAAACAGCATCAGCACACAATTTTTATCAGAATTAGCAAAATTGCTGAAAAATGGAAAAAACAACAGAGAGAAAAAAAAGGGCATGGGCCTGACCCAGTTGGGCTCGGCCCAACAGCAGCTGGAGAGGGGCTGGCGGCTTGGCCTGGCTTGGGCTGGGGCTTCTGCTGGGCCGCCTTGGGGGTGCCGGCCCACCTCGCTGGAGAGGCAGCCGGTGCCTCCCGTCGGGCTCCTCCCGAGCAGGGCACCAGGCGGCGGCGGACCGGTGGCGCGCCGGCCACCGGTGGCGAGGGCGGCGGGGCAGGCGAGGAACGGGCGCGGAGGACGCGGGGGTGCGGGAGGCCAGAAGCTGGCCGGCGGCAAGGTCGTCCTGGAGGGGAGCGGCTCGAGCTCGGGGGCATCTCCATGGTGCGGCGGCGGCTTGCTCCCGTGCTGCCGCCGGCTTCCTGCGAAGGGAGCGGTAGAGGTGAGGTGAGAGGACAGGGGGAGGAGAGGGAGAAGGAGGAAAGGCGCGGGGAGAGAGGGAGGCCGGCGGGCGGTGCTGTCGGCGGCGGCCTGGACAGAGGGAGGCGGCGGGACTCCACGGGCAAGGCTGGCTAGGAGAGTGAGAGAGGGGTAGGTGGGGCTGCTAGATCCGATCTGGACCGTCGGATCTCTGGATCTGACGGTCCAGATCTCATTGGGCAAAAAATGCGAAATTGGGCTATTGTGAGGGGGGTGGCTGCAGTTTTGTGGCTAGGGAAACCCTAAAAATGGGTGGGAGTGTGGTGGTCTTTATATAGCCCCGGTGGCTGGCAGTTTGCAAAAACATCTCCGGTTTTTATCTCGCGCGCGCGGTGCTCACGTTTCTGACCGCCGGGGGTCCGCAGTACCTCCGATTCGGGTAAAACTTCGAACTGCGCGATCAGTGCGTCGAGCCGGAGGCGTTCACCTCGCGCTGGAACCGTTCCGAAAACACTTTCCGGCGCGCTATAAAAATAACCCATTTAATTATTAAACGGGGTTTTTCGTTCCGTTGGCTGCGGCTGGTCTCGTGCGATTTTTGCGACGGTGATCGGGCGAAACCCGATGTCGCAAGGTCGAGTGTCAGGGTGGCAAGGGTCGGTCTCCGTCCGATATGAGATAAGAGGTGGAAAAATAATCGCCGATCGATAAATCGGGGATGCAAACACCGCAAACAAATCAGACAATCAAACAATTCACACCGAAAACAAAATTTTTGATTTTTGAAAAAACTGGGCTGTTACAATACAACACCACCAACAAGGGATCTCGTCCCGAGATCCAGGACGATCCGGGGGAGAGGGGAAGGGGAAAGAAGAGAGTCGACGATCTTCAACACCACCAACAAGGGACTCTGCTCCATGTCGACGTCGAACTTCTGTCGAGATAAATTTCCGCAGAGAGATGACATCGTCGGAAATACGAAACCGTCGGTGTCAAGAGGAGGAACGACAACGATAACCAGATCAAAGGATAGTGTTTTCGACGCAAGTCGTAAAAACACCGGCAAAAGGATGGATGGCAATGGATGACCCAGATGATAACCGGAATCGGAGAAGCTAAAGGTACTGCAGGAATTCCCACCTGAGCTCGGAATCGAGACAATACGCTGCAAGCAAGGCATTGTAACGGTTCCGATACTCCACACTCATCGAGATCCTAGAGTTTGAAGGGGGATAAGTCGAGAGTAAAACACTTACGACACTTGTCCTGACCAGGGTAAGGGTAAGGAGTAAAAAGATTCCTACTATCCGATAACTAACTTAGTAACTACAAAATAATTTTTGTCTAGACTCGACTTCGGCCAGAGAGGGGATCCTACGGTCGGTAAGGCTCTGATACCTAGTTGTAAGGCCCGATATGCGGTACTGTTCCAGATCTAGGTGTTTCCACCCAGATCCGGGGACGAAGCACATATCGGTCCCACCGCGACATATGACAAAGCCATATGCCCCGGATTTCCAACATGATATCACAACATTACAGATACAAGGATACATACAACTGCCTCAGATACAATACAACAGCGGAAGATACATGTCTGAGTACAGACTACAATCAAATGCCTAGTGGCAAAGAGAAAAACATCGATCCCATAACCACACGGGTCCAGGCCCTCCGCCGGGATCCGCCTAACTAGTCGTCATCGAGTCTCCACGTGAAACGTCGGTCACCATACCCGTTTTCTATCAAGAACCCTGAAAAGAGTTTGGGGGTAGTATCATGAGTACAGAAGTACTCAGCATCCAACTGTAGTGGTCATCTGACCCAGCAAGGACTTCATCACTCGTCATTCTAGGACAACTAGTAGTTTACGGTAAGGAAGGTGATAAAGAAGGAGACACCTGATGATATGAACCACCGGGGGAATCCTCTTGAGTTTGTCCCGACCTTTCACAGCGAGCAACCTGGGTAGAAATCCTTCCAATCACGCGATGAACGCAACCTGAAGAAGAGGAAGGAATCCAGCAAGCAACGTGATGGAGATCACCACGCCTCACACCAAAACACGACAATCCTTGATGAACACAAGAACCTCCGCGGCAATCTTTATTGGACAAACGGCATCGCCAACCCCGGAGGGAAGCTTCACCAATAGATACAACTCTTAACCCTAAAATTCTTGTCTAAACTTAAGCTTACCCTAAAACTCGTAGGGGTGTTCTATTTATAAGCTAGGGGATAAAACTAGGGATACATGGGCCGTAGCCCGTCAAATCTGCGCAGGCAGTTTCGGACGTCCGATGGGTTTCGGACGTCCGTCACGTTGGACGTCCGAAACGTGTCGGAAATCCGACTCTGGCGGTGAGGTGTCCTGGATTGGGAGTTCTTCTCGAGGACCTTCATGTCGGACGTCCGTCATATGTCGGACGTCCGAATCCTGTCGGAAATCCGTCTTCGGTTTTGGAGGTCTTCTGGATACGGAGGTGCCATCCTTCTCGCTGATGTCGGACGTCCGAATTGGGTCGGACGTCCGATGTCCAGAATCTTGTCCATCTTCGCCTCCTCCGTCCAGCGCATATCATCGCCTCCTCCGTCCTGTTGTTGTCGTGCCCATATCATCCTCCCCCCCCTTCAAAAAGCGTTGTCCCCAACGCGTGAGGTCTGCTCGAAAAGGTGGCGTCATATCAACAACATCACACGTCTTTGCCACTTGACTTGATGCAGCACTGAGCGCCTCCTTTCTTCTCCACATGAGTTTGGACTTTGGCGCCACCACCTTCTTCTTCTCAACTCTTGCTGGAGTCCTTTGTTGCTGAACATGAATCTTCTTTGTATGACCCTGCAAAGTGGTAATGCCCGGGCCACACAACTGACGAACACGTCCATCCTTGCCTTTGTGCACATGCACGGCTATTCCAACAAAACGTCGCAGAGGTGTGCAAACAAAACTGTGGTCATCGAACCTCGTCGCCATACGCACCGAGTCACGAACAGTACCACTGTCATCAGTCTGAACACCTTTGTCAACACAAACTGAAGGTGTATAACATGCTGCAATTTCCTTCCTTTCGTCACGAAGAGGCGTAACTTCAACCGGCTTGTCACCAACAAGTACAACTGGCTTGTCATCTACAGGCATGACTGAATTAGTTTTAGTACTGATGCTCCTAGCATCATGCTCCTCAGGCTGCAACTTAGCTAAACTTGGTTGTGGTTTAGCATTGTGCAACTTCTCCTTGCGAACCACCAGCACCACATCGAACTTGATATGATCATCTCCCATAGGCTTCAAAGTCCTCTGTTTGCCATCATGCATAAAAGAATATGTATTTGCTCGGCCCGCATGTATAGCATTGCGATCATACTGCCATGGACGCCCAAGTAACAGTCCACACACCTCCAATGGCAACACATCGCACTCAACCTCATCAACATAGTCACCAACTGTAAATGGCACACGCACCTTATGAGTAACCTTCAGTATACCGCAGCTATTCAACCACTCGAGATGCTTCGGTTCAGGAATACGCCATGTGGACAACCTCAATGCTTCCACCATTGCTTTGCTAATGCCATTGGTACAACTACCACCATCAATCATCAACTTGCATGCTTTGCCTTTAATCATACACTGCGCCTGAAATAAATTCCATCGCTGACATCTATCCACTTTCATACAAGTATCACCATGCACTCTCTTGAGTTGCACATTCAGCCCACTCAATGGTACAACATCATCCACAACATCCTTTCCAACATCATCCGCCAAGTCAGAAATCATGGCTGCTGCCTCATCAATTTTCTGTAGTGGAACAACCACGTGACTAATCTCAAAATTATTTGGAATCAACTCCTTTTGAGAGCTAGCAGAAAAATCTGAGATTGTTTTGGATATAGCTGCCGCTTGTGTTTCAGCCTTCGCTAATATCTGCAAAATCTTTGATATATCATCCAAATCTGCATAATATGGACCAACCACAGTATTGTTTTCGCGTTTGAGGCTGTACCGCTGCGAACCGGAAGCGGTGGCCATACAATCTGGAAAGCACACAAGATATCCTTTCCAATTTGTGCTTACACGCCTTATTTCGAGCACGGATGCGGATTCTGCACCTATATCAATTTCGGGACTGCCGACAGCCAAATCCAATTACGAGATTTCTTCTCTTCAACCTCTAGCAATCTCCTCGCAAATCAATTTAGCGGAAACAAATCTGCACAAACACAGCAGCAATCTGCAGCCTCTATGCACAATCTCCTCCAAACAAATCAATCTGAACGAGAAATTCTCCAAGCAAACTCCTCCCAACAAAACCGATCTAGATGCGATCGATCAACACAACCTCGCCGTGATCAACCCAAAAATCTGATACCACATGATAAAGAAGGAGACACCTGATGATACGAACCACCGGGGGAATCCTCTTGAGTTTGTCCCGACCTTTCACAGCGAGCAACCTGGGTAGAAATCCTTCCAATCACGCGATGAACGCAACCTGAAGAAGAGGAACGAATCCAGCAAGCAACGTGATGGAGATCACCACGCCTCACACCAAAACACGACAATCCTTGATGAACACAAGAACCTCCGCGGCAATCTTTATTGGACAAACGGCATCGCCAACCCCGGAGGGAAGCTTCACCAATAGATACAACTCTTAACCCTAAAATTCTTGTCTAAACTTAAGCTTACCCTAAAACTCGTAGGGGTGTTCTATTTATAAGCTAGGGGATAAAACTAGGGATACATGGGCCGTAGCCCGTCAAATCTGCGCGCAGGCAGTTTCAGACGTCCGATGGGTTTCGGACGTCCGTCACGTCGGACGTCCGAAACGTGTCGGAAATCCGACTCTCGCGGTGAGGTGTCCTGGATTGGGAGTTCTTCTCGAGGACCTCCATGTCGGATGTCCGTCATATGTCGGACGTCCGATGCGTCGGACGTCCGAATCCTGTCGGAAATCCGTCTTCGGTTTTGGAGGTCTTCTGGATACGGAGGTCGCCATCCTTCTCGCTGATGTCGGACGTCCGAATTGGGTCGGACGTCCGATGTCCAGAATCTTTTCCATCTTCGCCTCCTCCGTCCAGCGCATATCATTGCCTCCTCCGTCCTGTTGTTGTCGTGCCCATATCAGAAGGGGTAAGTGGTGAGGTTGCTGCCGCACTAGCATTTATAAAGTGGCTAACGATCTAGAGAGTAAGATAAGAAGCCAAGCATTCGATGAGGAATCGCCTCCAACAAGTCTTGCTATCAACTACTTACGCAAACATAACACCTATCCTATCCTTGTCCTCCTCTTCGCATCCCGACGAAGAAGAAGCAGTCAAGGCACACACACGTTGATCAAGTTATATTAAGATTATATCAGTTGTTGTTGTCTATGAACGAGTAGGTCTCAAGTCGTCCATAACCGTGGACACGGCTTCTCGAAAAGATTTAACCCTGCAGGGGTGTACCAACTGCCCATTACGAGGCTCCGCACGCACGTCCATCACTCTCAGTTGCTACCCATCACAGGCAACCATTTTATGATTTAGTTCCAAGAGATCCGAAACGACAGGTCCCTCTAACTAACAACGAACAAATCCGGGTGGCCCCCGGTGAGTCGACATCCATCTCAGGAGCCGGCCGCTCTCTCGATCTGGTCTCTACCGTCTGTCGCAGGTTTGGATAGCCGGTTAATCACACATGGGAAACCGGGTCCTCAGCCGGACAAAGTGGGCCAGCAAGGGAACTATGTCCTCACTGGTCCGGGTTGGTTTGAAACCAACTGGCAGCTGATCAGCACTCACACGGTTTCAAATGGTAAATCAGCTTGGGCCACCACTAGAAATGTTTGAAGCTAGATAGGTAAGAAAATGGGACCCCATAAAATCCCACACGCGGTTAGGCACGCTCAGTCTTAAAACCAATACCCGGAACTCGGATCCTAGGTGACTCGAATGGAACAAAGCGTCGGGGCGGGATAGCCTAGACCTTCCATCCTTCGTCGAATATAGTCAACATTATAATAATCATATCATCAACAACAATATAATAATGTGATATCCCAACCTAAAGAGTAACAGGGTAACATCGTAGCATCCTAAGCATGCATACTAAGCAGGGGCTGAGCAACGAGCAATAGTAACATAGCAGTACAAGGTTTGCTGGGAGGGGACATGGCTGTATCGGTTTGAAAGAGGTTGTAAACATGTGGTAGGATCAAACATCGAACATATCCTAGACTAGCATGCAAACCGCTGGTTGAAATAGAATGGATCATAAGTAATGTATAGTCCTTGCCTGTTGATAAGTCGGGTTCCGAAGGTGTAGTTGATCGCAAGCTCGCATCGTCTCCGAGAGGTACCCGCGGAAGCACACAAGACGTAAACACTGGAAAGCAATCAACGGTGCACCACTATTACTATAGAGCAATACAAGATCAAGAAGACAACACAAGGCATGACAACGAGATACGGATCTATCGTCGAGAACGGTTACTAACAGTTTAAGTGGGGTATCGGTCACACACGACGATACCGCACGTTTACGGTGGTTCAAGTTGTTTAGCTACAGGTGACCAAACAACGGTTATTGACATGGCAACTCAAGCAAGCATGGCATAGCACACAATCATGGAAAAAGGTGAAGCACAAGGTAAACTATCTATGCTAGTCAATTTAAGTGAGGCACAACCTAAACATGGCATA
The DNA here is from genome assembly GCA_950022295.1 of Bromus sterilis. NCBI lineage: Eukaryota > Viridiplantae > Streptophyta > Magnoliopsida > Poales > Poaceae > Bromus > Bromus sterilis. The sequence goes on along the minus strand of OX465600.1, from coordinate 171,802,898 downwards.
ACACTAAGTGTCGCACGATGATTAAAAGATTTGGTACTGTTCTGTCCTAAACCATATTTTAGGTTGGCTAACAACAGCAAGCAATAGCACAAACACAAAGTACACGAAAAACTAATCAAGTTACATATAAGGCACACTCCAAACGGAGTTACGGTTAAAAAGATATAAGCAAAACAAGTTATGCACACATGCTATATAAACAGGGGTAAATCTATATGAAAAGTGCAGCAACATGACATAGCAATACATGGGATGAAAGTAGACATGATGCTTAACAATATGCAATTGGAATCACTCAAATCCGATAAACGGTCGCGACACACTCGTCGACCGAAGTTGCAACAAAACAACAGTTTCAGCATCAGCAGCACAATAACATCAGGATCACCACTTTTGAGCAAGATTTAAACATGATGCAGCAAGCAAATATGGCATGTGAATGCATGAAACTGAAGTAGAAACATTTCTTAACGCAACGCAAAAGGAATCAATGCAATAGGCCTCATGGATTTGTTACAATCATCATGCAAAGTTGCAACAAAATAATAACAGCAGCACATAATAGCAAAAGGTAGCAGTTTAACGGCCTGATGCCCTGTTTAGCACACAATTACACAATCAAGATGAGCTCAAATGCAAATGCTCACAAAAGATGAATTAAAGTACACGCAATTCTGAGCAACTTTCGTTTTGGGGGCAACGTCATCGGAGCTACGGATTACTCGTAAACATCAACGCAAAACAGCATCACCACACAGTTTTTATCAGACTTAGCAAAATTTCTGAAAAATGGAAAAAACAACAGAGAGAAAAAAAAAGGGCATGCGCCTCACCCAGTTGGGCTCGGTCCAACAGCGGCTGGAGAGGGGCTGGCGGCTTGGCCTGGCTTGGGCTGGGGCTTCTGCTGGGCCGCCTTGGGGGTGCCGGCCCACCTCGCTGGAGAGGCAGCCGGTGCCTCCCGTCGGGCTCCTCCCGAGCAGGGCACCAGGCGGCGGCGGACCGGTGGCGCGCCGGCCACCGGCGGCGAGGGCGGCGGGGCAGGCGAGGAAGGCGGGGAATGGGCGCGGAGGACGCGGGGGTGCGGGAGGCCAGAAGCTGGCCGGCGGCGAGGTCGTCCTGGAGGGGAGCGGCTCGAGCTCGGGGGCGTCTCCGTGGTGCGGCGGCGGCTTGCTCCCATGCTGCCGGCGGTTTCCTGCGAAGGGAGAGGTAGAGGCGAGGTGAGAGGACAGGGGGACGAGAGGGAGAAGGAGGAAATGCGCGGGAAGAGAGGGAGGCCGACGGGCGCTGCTGTCGGCGGCGGCCTGGCCGGAGGGAGGCGGCGGGACTCCACGGGCAAGGCTGGCTAAGAGAGAGAGAGAGGGGTAGGTGGGGCTGCTAGATCCGATCTGGACCGTCGGATCTCCGGATCTGACGGTCCAGATCTCATTGGGCAAAAAATGTGAAATTGGCTATTGTGAGGGGGGTGGCTGCAGTTTTGTGGCTAGGGAAACCCTAAAAATGGGTGGGAGTGTGGTGGTCTTTATAAAGCCCCGGTGGCTGGCAGTTTGCAAAAACATCTCCGGTTTTTATCTCGCGCGCGCGGTGCTCACGTTTCTGACCGCCGGGGGTCCGCAGTACCTCCGATTCGGGTAAAACTTCGAACTGCGCGATCAGTGCGTCGAGCCGGAGGCGTTCACCTCGCGCTGAAACCTTTCCGAAAACACTTTCCGGCGCGCTATAAAAATAATCCATTTAATTATTAAATGGGGTTTTTCGTTCCGTTGGCTGCGGCTGGTCTCGTGCGATTTTCGCGACGGTGATCGGGCGAAACCCGATGTCGCAAGGTCGAGTGTCAGGGTGGCAAGGGTCGGTCTCCGTCCGATACGAGATAAGAGGTGGAAAAATAATTGCCGATCGATAAATCGGGGATGCAAACACCGCAAACAAATCAGACAATCAAACAATTCACACCGAAAACAAAAATTTTGATTTTTGCAAAAACTGGGCTGTTACATCTTCTAGTCAGAATAACCACACTAACCATCGTGTTGGGGTACTTTTCTACTCTGACATGTCTTATGTTACCCCTAGAAATCCATTGTCATCCTCAGGAAAACTATCAAGTAATCCAACCCCTTAATCCTAGCCACCCGACAGATGTGTAGAATTCATTGTAGATCTTATGCCAAGAACCGCCCCAATTTCCATACGCCCATACAAAATGGCCCCACGTGAGTTAGCTGAGCTTAAAATCCAACTTTAAGCTTTGTTGGCAAAAGGCTTCATCCGCTCTAGCTCATCGCCATGGGGTTGCCCCGTTCTGTTCGTAACGAAGAAAGATGGAACAGAAAGGATGTGCGTAGACTATCGCCCGCTAAATCTAGCGACGATAAAAAACAAGTACCCACTTCCCAGGATCAATGATCTTTATGATCAACTTTCTGGATCCTCTGTCTTCTCCAAGATGGATTTGAGATTAGGCTATCATCAAATCAAAATCAGAAACGCGGACATTCCCAAAACGGCTTTCACTACTCGATATGGTCTTTACGAGTACACTGTCATGTCCTTTGGTTTAACCAATGCCCCCGCCACTTTCTCGCGCATGATGAATTCGATCTTCATGGAGTACTTGGATAAATTTGTTGTAGTTTATCTTGATGACATTCTCATCTACTCGAAGAACGAAGAAGAACATGCCGAACATCTTAGGTTGGTATTGATGAAACTTCGAGAGCATCGCCTTTATGCCAAGTTCTCAAAGTGCGAATTTTGGCTACCAGCAGTGACCTACTTAGGCCACGTGATTTCTGCAAAAGGCATTGCTGTGAATCCCGAGAGAGTTCAAGCCGTCCTTGACTGGACTCCACCTGAATCGGTTAAGCAAGTTAGAAGTTTTCTTGGCTTAGCAAGCTATTGTCGCCTCTTCGTTGAGAACTTCTCCAAAGTTGCAAATCCCCTAACTGAGCTCCTCGAGAAAGATAAGAAATTCGAATGGACCCCCAAGTGCGAGGAAAGCTTTCAAGATCTAAAAAGAAGATTGACTTCTGCACCCATAATTGCGCCTACAGACACCAAAAAGGATTTCGAGATCTATTGTGAAGCCTCACGGCAAGGGTTAGGATGCATACTTATGCAAGATAGACATGTGGTAGCTTATGCTTCACGCCAGTTGCATCCACATGAAGAGAACTATCCTACCCATGATCTTGAACTCGCTGCCGTAGTTCATGCCTTGAAAACTTGGCGACATTACCTCCTTGGTAATCGTTGTGAGATATATTCCGACCACCAAAGCCTCAAATACACATTCACCCAGCCAGATCTTAATCTCAGGCAAAGACACTGGATTGAGTTGATAAAAGATTATGACTTAGGAATTTCTTTCACCCCAGGCAAAGCCAATGTCATGGCTGATGCACTATGTCGTAAGTCGTATTGTAACCACTTCTTCATGAGGAATTTCGCAAGATCAATCTTGAGATTGTCCCTCATGGATATATTTATACCTTGGTGGCGAAACCAACCCTTGAGGATAAAATCATAGCCACCCAGAAACGTGATAGTGGTATTCGAGAGATCAAGAAGAACATTGCTAGCGGAGTTGCTAAATGTTTCTCCATAAATGATCAAGGTGTCGTTTTCTTTGGCACTCGATTGGTGGTACCACGAAAACACAATCTTCGGAGGCTAATTCTTAAGGAGGCTCATGATACTCCCCTTTCGATTCATCCGGCGGTAGCACAAAGATGTACCGAGACCCGCGCCAGAGATTTTGGTGGACTAGGATGAAATGAAAAATTTCTCAGTATGTTGTCGAACGTGATGTTTGTCGTCGTGTTAAGGCCGAACATCAAAGACCTGCTGGTACTCTTCAACCTTTTCCTATTCCTGAGTGGAAATGGGACAAAGTCAGTATGGACTTCATCACTGGCTTTCCAAAACCCTAGAAAGGAAATGATGCCATCTTCGTTGTCGTTGATAGACTTTCCAAAGTTGCTCACTTCCTTCCCGTTCGCGAGTCCATAACTGCGAGCTAGTTAACGGACTTGTATGTCTCTAGAATTGTGTATCTTCATGGTGTTCCTTTTGAAATCAATTCTGATCGTGGTAGCCTTTTCACCTCTTGATTTTGGGGAAGTTTTTAGAATGCTATGGGACCTCATGTCTCCTTTAGTACATCTTTCCATCCTCAGTCTAGCGGTCAAGTTGAAAGGGTTAACCAAATTCTCGAAGACATGCTCAGAGCTTGTGTTATCTCATTCGGAAAGAATTGGGAGAACTCTCTTCCGTTCGCCGAATTTTCTTATAACAATAGTTTCCAATCTAGTCTGAACATGGCTCCTTTTGAACTCCTCTATGGAAGAAGATGTCGAACACCCCTAAACTGGTCAAAACCAGTGAAAGACAATTCTTTGGACCGGATATGATCATGGAAGAAGAATATCAAGTTCGCATTGTTCGTGATCAATTGAAAGCAGCACGGTCTCGTCAGAAAATCTACTATGATCGTCATCATAGGCAAGAGAGCTACAACTTGGACGAGAAGGCTTACCTTCGGGTTACTCCTCTGAAGGCAACCCAATGCTTCGGTATCAAAGGCAAGTTGGCCCCACGTTACATCGGACCTTACCGCATTCTTGCTAAACGTGGAGAAGTTGCCTACCAACTTGAACTACACCCGCACCTTTCCCGAGGACCTGATGTATTCCATGTGTCACAACTCAAGCGTTGCTTCAAGGACCCCATCCGTGAAGTCGACCATGAAATGCTTGATCTCCAAGATGACCTTTCTTATCAAGAATACCCTGTTCGTATTCTTGATTCAGCAGAGCGTGTCACTCGTCGTCAGAAGATTAAGTTTCTGAAAGTGCAATGGTCACACCACTCTGAGAAAGAAGCCACGTGGGAAAGAGAAGACTGTCAGTTCCGAGTACCCCACCTTCCTCCCGACGACTTCTGAATCTCGGGACGAGATTTTTTTGAGTGCGGGAGAGTTGTCACAACCCTCTTTTAGGTATGTGCTAGGGTTAGCTTGTGCCTTTGCATCATGTCAAAAAAAATCAAAAGAAATTGAATGGGAGAAGGAACACCCCCAGATGAATTTAATTTAAATGGCCCCAATAAAAGTTGCTCCAAAAATTCCTTTTGCATTTTTTAAAAGTCTCATAAATGAGTATGATCACATATAAAGTGATTTGGATTCAAACCCATGCTCATAGAGTTTTCAAATATTCAAACAGGAGCTTGGAATTAAATTTAAACCCCTATTTGAATTAAAGTTCAAATTATTTGAATTTTAAAAATTCCTAAACTTTATAAATGGATAGCTATATGCATTACAAGCCCACATAAAAAGTTTGAGCATTTATAAAAATACTTTGCTATTTTATTTAGCAAGGTAAAACAAATTGCAGAAAAAAAACAGAAGAAAAAGGAAAAAGGACTCACCTGGCCATTCGGCCCAACTCATCCCCCCAGCCAGCCCAAGCCCACCTACCGCCTTGTCGTCTTCCCCCAGCGCGGCAAGCACCTCGCTAGAGGGCATGCCGACACCGGCGGCACCTGCCTGCCTGCTTGGCGCCCTACCGCACCTTCTACACACGCCAGGAGACGCGCAAGGACCCGTTGCCTCCATTCCAGCTCTCGCCTCGCTCGCTCGTGCTCTCGGCACGTTTCCCCCTTCTTCCCCGAGAACAGCCGCCGCTCACCATCGCAAGAACTCGTGGTCAACGTCAGAGAAGAGCTCGGAGATCGTGTCCCCCTCGCGCAACGCCGTCTTCCACGCCAAGCCATCGAAGATGGTGTCCTGATTGATCAAGGAGACGCCGCAATCGCCGTTTCCTTCTCGTCGGAGCCGCCGCGAGATTTCTTCGATTCCGGCCACCACAGAGCAGCTACGACCGCGCCACTGCCTCCGTTGAACTCACGGTGAGCTCACGGTTCACCCGATCCATTCCATCGTCTCCCTCCTCCTCTCTAGCACGATCCCCCATGGGAGCCGGAGCTTCTCACCACCGGGATCCATGGCGACGACCCCCTGTTGCGCAATTGAGCTCGCCTTCTTGTCTATCGTCTGCGCCGCGCTCCACTGCTTTGATTGCGCCCTTTGTTGCTTCAAGTGGAGCTCCACAGCAAAGACCACCTCGAGCTCGTGGTTCTGCCGCCGCTAGGGCACGTCACTGTCGCCGCTCCGGTGCACCCCAGCTCCTCCTTCCACTCCAGAACGATGCGGTGCTCTCCCAGCTCCAGTTTGATGCCACTAGCGCGTCAAACGCGTGCCCAGAGCACGTTCCCGTGCACACCGGCGTGCTCGGGCTCGCCGGATTTCGTCGTCGGCGACCCAGCCGGCGTGGCAGGTGATTAATCACCCTGGCCCCACAAGCCAGTGACACTGCATGTGGACCCTAGGCCTAATTAACCCCCTCTGTTAAGTTTAAATCTTAATTAAAACGATTCAATTAACACATGAGACACTGAGATGTGGGATCCAGTGGTCAGAGCCCCCTGACGCCAGCATGATGTCATGTTGACGCAGTGATGCATTTTCTATTTAAAAATAATCCAGAAAAAGGCAGAAAAGGCTTTAAACTTTAGAAAATCATAATTAATTCATACTAACTACAAATTGGGCATATAATATATATAAAATTATCAGAAAAATACAAGGATTCTCAATATGCTCTTTGTTTTCATGTTTTCCCATTTTAAAATGGGGGGACAGAAGCAAACATGCATATGAACCCTTTTAAATTAATACATGGAGTTTGAAATGCAAATACTTTGGCAATATACTTCATTTAACTTGAATCTTCAACACATTAGTACCATGTACATAATATTACAACACCTTAAACATGTGCTTGAGCATCTTGCATGTATTGATTGCTACTTTATGCTTTTTGTGCTATCGATAGCAATTGAACTGGAACCAGAGGACACCCCCGAAGAAGAAGAAGAGTGTCAGTACGATCCACGTCAGCAAGGCAAGCAAACCCCCATTGATCATGTCGATAAAATACCACTTCCTTCTCAGACTCGCTTATGCATTATTTAGGATGATTACCATGATACGTTTCTACCGCATAGATGAACCCATTCCTTTGCATTACCTATCATTTGTCACAGTAGTAAGCAAACCACAATCCTAGGAGATGTAGGAGTTGATTGATATCATGTAGCCCCTGCAACTGTTACTGCTTATTGCATGCCTAGAGTGATACAATGTTGTTACTGTTATGTGAGTCGGGAAGGTAGTGATCATGTTGATGATGGTGGAAATGTGTTGGTGAATCTACCCTAATACAAGGTGAACGATGAGAGGCTGTGTAGGAGTACACAGTGGGTTGTCTCATTGAACACCGCCCTAAGCTCGAGTTCTTGTGTGGTGATCCAAGACAAAGAGTACTACCACATGTTGGGAAAATGGACCCCCGCTCAACCTACTAGCTCACCCCTTCTCAGTTCAATGAGTCGTAGTTGTTCGGAGTTCTGGTAGGTTTGTGGCACGGCCTACTAAGTGAGAGAACAGCTCAACCGAGACCGGCTTGGGGCCCTGCACACATCTTATGCAACCACTTCGGTAAACCAGCCGGGTTACGAATGTGGAAACCATCCCAGATAGGCGTCTTCATTGAACTTGAGTTGGTTGTGAGGTAAAAGTTGTGGAAATTATCCTCGCCGACACCCGCTTGAAGGGTGACGAGATCCCGGCGGTAACTGATAGTTTCTTGTGTGTAGCAGTACACCCCTGCAGGGTTAATAAACTATTCGAATAGCCGCGTCCGCGGTTATGGACTGCTTGGAAATCTTAGCTTGATTATTAGACAACTTGAACTGGATACATATAAAACTTGCCAAGATAAGCATAAGTGTTATGGCGTGCTTTCTCGTGGGAAGTCGAGGAAGGCACCATAGTGGTGTAATTGGTTGGAGACATGTAGTGGACTCGTGTACACTTCTTACCTCAAGTCTGGTACTTATAGTTCAGGACTAGGCAAGTCAAAGATGGCACTTCTGCTTATGAGCCCCACCTCCCTTTGCCTTCATACATGTGCATGAGTAGTATAGCTCCGACGTAAGTCTTGCTGAGTACGACTTTGTACTCACGTTTGCTTATTCTATGTTTTAGATGAATGCACTGACCCCAAAGGTGGATTCTTCCTGGAGCTGACTGATCAAGCTAGTGTAGTCCCAGTCAGCAAACTGGTCCCTCGTGGAAGGGCTTGTTTATAAATAAGGCTTCTCTAAGCCATTTGTTAAACTTGTCTGTACTCAGACCTACTTTGCTTCTGCATGTTTGATGTAATGTTGGATCACAGTCTTGTGATCTCTGTGTGCACTCTGTAAGAGTTATCAATAAAGTTGTAAACTTTGTAGAGAATTGCAATGATACCTGCTGTTCATACTAGACATGTTTGTTGCGCGTATGATTATAACATGCATGTCTTAGTATGGGTTTTCGAGACCTTAGTTGTGAAATGGCTGGCGGTATTTTATACACCAAGTGACCCTTAGATGTGTGCAGCTTGGGCATCGCGATGCGATTGCTCGTGACTCTGTCACGTGCACACTTTGATGTATGATCAAGCCCGCCCTAGACCCCGACTAAGTGATCGGGCTGGAGTAAGTCTATGTAAGTGTTATAATACAATCGAGAGTATGGTTGAGGCGACTTGTCTATGAATATGGGAGTTCACCACCCATATCATTTAGACTTGTGTGCGGACGATGAGGACCCATCTCAGTTGATCATCCGGCCTGGATGGGATGCCCCTCACATTCGATGCTTTCCGAGAATGTTCTGTGCTTGGCCTTGTCTGCTTAGACAAGTGGGTACGGTTCTCGGCTCTCCATATAATTGTGTTGTACCGGGACTTGCATACGCTAACCCCGGGTCCTGACAGGTCTGGTTGTTTACAAAGATCAAACGCAAGGGATAATGATAATGGTGATGGCAGCTAGAAACTAAAAGCAGGAAAATAAATGAGCGTGTAAACAGTGATGCGAATATGGACCGAGGTCCCGTGATGTTCACTAGTGATGTATCTCTCCCAAAAGACGATAAAACTGCTATGCGAGGTAAATATATTATTAATAATGCACCGCAATGCTAACTATGCTACAAAGAAATGAAGAGGCTCAAAAGCATGGGCGTTATGCCAAAATAAGTAGACTGAAATCCAACTGCATTTACTACTAATAATCCACCTTGAGATATCTATCCAGAACATCTCGCTGGTATTAAGTTGCGAGCCCCACCCAAAGTCTAAACCCAAAGCAACAGACAACTGCATTAAAAAAGCACTTTGCATAAAGTAAACAATCCTTGCAACCGTGGTTATAAGCACCGTTGTTTTCCCCCTTGTGGCAACAACACATCCCCTAGACTCATGTTTCTGTCACTCAAGCGTGTCATCGGGGGGCATGAACCCACAATCGAGCATAACGTTCCATCGTGGAGTCACTACCTACTACTTGGCCAAAGCAATAAACAACAACGGAGTGAAAGTGCAATCTTGCCCTTAAGCATATTTTGTTGTATGATGACAATATACATATAGGGAACTAACTGTGTTTGCTAAGTGATACACAGGAAACTGGTAGTTCTCTTGACATCACCGTGTAGGGATCATGGGCTAAACTTCAACAGCTCTCAAGAAGTCTACAAAACGATTGAAGATGACGCTAAGTCCTGTTTTCTACAACTCTTGAGTTATAGGGATCCCCGCACTATTAAGAGGGGATCATGTGGTTTAGTTAAAGTCTTGCTCAAGTCATAATAACTATATCATGTAAAATACACATCTCTACAACCCATGGAAATCAATGTAGGTGTGTAGAATATTCAATGCTCTCTCAATGCACACCATATGTGGATGTCGGACCGTCCGGGTATCAGGCCGGACCGTCCAGGTCTGTCCCGGACCGCCCGAAGCTGCACCTCGGACCGTCCGAAAGTGGTTCCCCGGGATCAGTAGCTTATTCGTACATTCCGGACCGTCCGGGTTTCGGTCCCGGACCGTCCGGGCACAGCCCGGACCGTCCGACCCTCGGTGCCAAAGATCAGTAGCTTTTCCTCATCAGGTCGGACCGTCCGGCGTATTGGTCGGACCGTCCGGGCCCAGCCCGACACGTCCGTCCTCATGCCCGGACCGTCCGACACGAGTGTGCTATGAGGACAGGTCGTCTGATCTGTTCGGTCATCCGGACTATAGGTCGGACCGTCCGGGCTCAGCCCGGACCGTCCGGCATGTAGCCCAGACCGTCTGACGTCCTTATGGTTGCACCAAAACGGCTAGTTCTTGGGAATCTATAAATATCCCCTATCCACTTCGGATTAGGGTTGACCACTTCATTTATTTCACTCAAGAACACAAAGTGCTCCCTCTCTCTCATCTCCTACACTCAAACCAAGATCCCGGAGAGATTTGTGAGAGTTCTTGTCGGATCTTTCACCCCGTGTTAGATCCGTCCCTTCCCCATCTTCCGACCAAAGCAAATCGTGATTTGAGCAAGTCTTGAGATTTTCCCATTGATCTTGTTACTCTTGGAGGTTGGAGACTCCTAGGCGGGTAGGAGTTCTTCGGAGAGGAATCGACCATTGTGATTACCCCCGTTGAGTTTGTGAGGGTTTGGTGACCACCTTTAAGGTCAACCGGTAGTGGTTGGGAATCGCCTTCGTCGTGATATCTCAAGGGGAATAGAGTGAGCCTTCTTGGCGTAGGTGTGCCTTCGTGGTTTCACCCACTCTCTCCGAACGGTGAGTAGCTTCCCTCCAAGAAAGTGAACATCGGGATACATCGTTGTCTCCGCGTCATTCGGTTATCCCTACTCTTTTCCCTTACTACTTGTACTACCGTATTATTCACCCCTCACTTGCTTGTGTTTATTGGGCTTATTGTTTATCTTGTCTTTGTTAAATTGTACTTGCAATTTTTAGGCACACCTTATTTTCGCACTATTGCTTAAAAATTTCTAAGTAGTGATAAAATTTGTAATAAGACATATTCACCCCCCTCTAGGTCTATCTCGATCCTTTCAATTGGTATCAGAGCTTCATGCTCTATTCTTGTGGCTTAACCGCCCTAGAGCGAGATGACCAAGAACGGCATTCCGAAAGCTCGGGTGCCAACGTGGAGGAGGTTGCAATTGCTGCGGATGCCGCGCGTTCGGTAGCCGAGAGATTGGCTACCAAACAAAGGGCCACCGCACAAGCTGCGTTGCCTCCCTTCACGGGGCATGTTAGTTATGAGATTGAGGACCCCAAGTTATTCACCTCTGGAGATATGGAAAAAGCCTTGCAAAAGGTTTTGGACAATCAAAGGAAGGAAATGGAAGCCTCCTTTGCTAGATTGAAGGCTTCGGCGTCGGAGTCACAAACGTCAAGTGGTGCGGCCTCTAGGTCCCCACAGGCGACCTTTGTGTACCTCGGTTCCGAGGCTCCCTTGCAAAGAGGTGGTCCCTACCAATGGGACTATCCGGCTCCTAAGCTTGTGGAACCTAAGTATAATTTCAACGGCAATCCGCCGGTACTAACCGAGAATACTAACTTCTTGGATTGGAAAAGTCTTATGGCAGATTATCTTAGGTTTGTGTGCGAACCAATGTGGAACCTCATCGACTCCGGAAAAGGCTATTATCCTGTTGATCCGAACAACCTTACTCCAAGTGAAGTGTTTGATCGACATCTCAACCTTGCGGCTATTGGGTTCTTGAAGAGAGGAATGGATGAGCTGACACGTGCACCATTTCTTCATATCATTAATGCCAAGGAAATGTGGGATACACTTCTCATTGCCAAATCCGGCACCAGGTCTCTTCAAATGACAAGATACAAGACCGCAAAGAATGCATTGCACAACCTTCACATGAAGAAATATGAGACGCCTCAACAACTTCATATGCGTCTCAAGGTTCTCTCTGCTCATGTCCAGTCCTTCACATGTGAAAAATCTTTGGATGGATATCAAATTACCAACCGTTACCTCGTGGACAAAATGTTGAATGCTCTCATGGTGTATTCTCATCAAATGGTGTGGGAATTGAGGCGTATGCCCGACTTCTTCAAGATGACACCAGATGATGTGATTGCCACCTTCTTGCAATATGAAGAACACCTAAAGGAGTCCAAGAGGCTCCTTGCCACATACGGTGGTCCGTCCTCAAACCTTGCTCTCAAGGCTAGGCTCGAGGAGTTTGATGATGATGAGGAAGAAGATGAGTATGAAGACGATGATAACTCCGATGATACTCCCTCATATGATGATATGGCTCTCTTTGTGAAGAAGTTCACCAAAGGGGACTTCAAGGGAAGATTCCAAAAGAAGAAGAAAAGAAACTGCTACAACTGTGAGAGACCGGGACATTTTGCGGAGGAGTGTCCATACGAGAAAAGAGAGGACAAACCTCGATTTCCTCGGAAGGATGTCGCCAAGAAGCTCCCAAACCCTCTCAACAACAAGTTCAAGAAGAAAGCATTGTTGGCTCTTGAAGGGTCCGATCCCGAGGATGTTGGTGGTGTGGCCGGAGTTGCTCAAGATACACAAAAAACATTGAAGCTCCTCAACAAGGAAGGTGAAGTTGTAAACTACAACTACATGAGTGACTACGCCGGCAATGCGCACAAGTGTCTTATGGCCAAGTTGGTTGACGATGACACTCCCTCCTCCCCGGCCAAGATCAAGGTAACTCCTATTGATGAGTCCTTCATGTTCTCCTCCGAATCTCATGATGAATTTCATGATGCGGAAAGTGATGATGCTCATGCTATATGTGAAGATTTGTTGTTTGCCAAATTGAACAAAATGATGAGCTCTCTCAAAGGCAACAAGCTCAAAATGTTTCAATTACTTATGGATGTGGTGGGTAAGCACTCCACAACCATTAAGGATCTTGAAATCCTCCTCACCGAGGAAAAGGAGAACTATACTCTCCTTGAGCGAAAAATTGACTTTGAGGAAGCTCGAAATGACAAGTTATGCAAAGTTGTTCATGCATCAAACCACTTAAATGAAAAGCATGTTGCCTCCTTGAAAAAGGCTAATGAAATATGTAAAGAGCTTGCAAATGATATGAGCAAACTTGTGGAGCTAAACACCTCCCTTTCTAAGGATGTTGTGGTACTCACCTTGTCCCTCAAGACAAAAGATGAGGAACTCACCATCCTTAAGAAAAATCTCGAGGCCCACAAACTTGCTCATATAAAAATACTTACGAAGATGGCTCCTCCAACTATTGTGCATATTGAGGCTTGTGCTACTAACTCTACTCTTGATCAAGCATCTCTCATTGAGGAGAACTTAGCTCTTCATGCTCAACTAAAGAAGGGTCTCTTGACTTGTGCCCAAGGCGAGAAAAACCTAAATGATGTACTAAGTCATCACAAGGAGTCCTTTGCTAAGGAGGGACTTGGTTTTGATCCAAGTACGAGTGTGACAAAGGATGTCACCCTTAGCAAGGGATCAACTCCTCAAAAGGTGATCTTTATTCGTGAAGGGCACAAGGACAAAGGTAAGAAGAAAGTTGATGAGGTTGGTGTTGAGAGTGGGAAGGCCACTAGGGGCAAGTCCATTCCCAACAAGAAGAAAGAAAAGATGCCCCCATCCTATGTGCTCCGTAAGGCAAAGGATGGAGATGTGTATGCCAAATTTATTGGACCCCGTAATGCTTTCGTTTCTATGCTATTTGGGTTCCAAAGACCCTTGTTACTAACCTTAGAGGTCCCATTGCAAAATGGGCACCTCTAACCAAAGCCTAAACGTGTGTGTAGGGTGCTTTCTCCGGTGGAGTCAAATGGGTGATTGATAGTGGATGCACAAATCATATGACCGGAGAAAGTCGTTTGCTCAAGGACTTCATGGATGCAATAAAACCATATATGAGCATTGTCTTTGGTGGTGGTTCCAAGGGAAAGGTACTTGGGTTGGGCAAGGTGGCTATCACTAATGACATGTCACTTGCTAATGTCATGCTTTTCCAATCCCTTCAATAAAATTTTCTTTCCGTTCGTCAATTAGCTTCTGTTGGTTATGATACACTATTTGGTCTAACAAGTGTGAAAGTCTTTAGGAGAGATACTCTCGAAGTGGCCTTTGTTGGAGAGTTGGATGGCAAACTTTATACGGTTGATTTCTCGAAAGAGAGCACGTACCATGCAACTTGTCTAATGGCCAAGGCCGACAAGGGGTGGCTATGGCATCGCCGGCTAGCCCATGTTGGCATGAGAAATCTAAAAGATCTCCTAAAGGGTGAACACATCCTCGGACTAACAAACGTGTCTTTTGAGAAAGATCGTGTGTGTAGTGCGTGCATCGCCGGGAAGCAACATCAAGCAAAGCACACCCCCAAGAATGTTGTGTCAACTTCAAGGCCCTTGGAGCTCCTTCATGTGGATCTCTTCGGGCCTCCATCATGGGATAGTCTTGGTGGAAAGAAATATGGTCTTGTCATTGTCGATGATTACTCAAGATACACGTGGGTGTTCTTCCTCAAGTCCAAGGATGAGACGAAGGCCACCTTCATCGACTTTGCCAAGCAAGCCCAAAGAAAATACAACATGGCTATCTTGGCAATAAGAAGTGACAATGGCTCCGAGTTCAAGAACTACACCTTGGAAGAATTCTTGAGTGATGAGGGGATTGAGCACCAATATTCCGCACCATATACCCCTCAACAAAATGGTGTAGCCGAGAGGAAGAACCGCACTCTTGTGGAGATGGACCGGTCTATGTTGGATGAGTACATGTCTCCGTATAGCTTTTGGGCCGAAGCCATCAACACTGCATGTCATGCGTCAAACCGGCTCTTCCTTCGCAAGATATTGATGAAGACCCCATATGAACTTCTAACCGGACACAAGCCAAACGTCAAGTACTTCCGTGTATTCGGTTGTAAGTGTTTCTTTCTCAATAAGAAAGATAGGTTAGCAAAGTTTCAATCCAAAACAATTGAGGCTCTGGGTATGCCTACCAGATCTGATGCTCTCTACCGGATTCACAGTCGCTCCAGTGAGTTTGAGTCCATGTCCATTGAGGCATGTATGGGTTGTCTGCTGCGACCTTCTGATATCCCCCCCGGGAGCAATATGGCTGTCAACAATTCCACAATCTTTCAGCCTCACTACCTGCAGCTATATCAGTGTCTTCTGCGCACCTTGGTACCCAAGCATGGTGACAAGTCGATGGTCCGCTCTTTTGCTATTGATCTTATGGCATGTGCCAAGGGGGCTTTTGACCAAATGGATTTGAACCATGCGCCCCGTCCCATTGATGTGGCTGACTTCCTCTGGCATGAGGTGTGGCTCTTCTCTCTCACGAAGCGCGGACACTTCCCCCTTGCTCCCTACATTCAGCGGGTCATTGACCATTTCTCCACTGTACCGATTCAGAAGCCCGTGGTTCACCAAGAATGGGTGCCCAAGAAAGGTTCTGCTCTCTATGCCGGTCCCACTCGTCCGTCTGCGACTGCTGCCTCCACCTCTCGTGGGTCTCGCCGTGTCAAGCCCATGGTGGAACCCCTTCGACGCATTGCTCGCTTTCTGGGCAAGTCTCAGCAGGCGATCTTCAGGGCATGCACTACTCAAGCCACTGCTACTCACGAGCTTGAGTCTCGCCGTATCTCTCAGGCGAATGCACTTCGGGCCCGTCTTCGTGCCCGGCCAGGGAGCCCTGTGAGTGCTGATGAGGAGCCCCCTTCCGCTGCTCGGGCTGCTGACTTCGGCTTCCCTACGGCTGCGGACTTCCCCGAGTTCTTCACTGACGAGCTCGACGATCATGATGATGAGGAGTAGCTGTCCATGTCGTGCTATTTGTGTTGGCTCTGTGTTCTGCCCCTTTTTGGTACTTAGTGCTAAAGGGGGAGACACCTATCTATCCTAGGCGTAGTTTTCATTATCGGGATATAACCCAAACTCTAGTGGTGATTTATGCTGCATGGTTGTTATGTATTATGACATATGTTTATCTATCGTGATGGTACTTGTATTAAACTTCATGGTTTATCTATCCTGCATGTCAAATGGTGTCCTGTTTCATGATGAGTGCTATGTGTGCTACTATGGACCATTTCTTCGCTGTTGTCACTTCATCATGTATTATTGGGTCGTAAAACCACTGCTTTCACATATTAATTTGTATGGTTTATATGATCATGGGGGAGACTCCCTCTGATGAGGACATCCCTACTAATGTTACACCCATATCCTCACCAACTACACATACTGGACCAGTTACTAGAGCACGTGCACGTCAACTAAATTATCAGGTACTTTCGTTTCTTGTGAATCCTTCTATTGTTCATGAACATATGATGCTGCCTAAATTAGATACTTCTGTTTTGCTTATGAATGAAGGACCTAGCATGGACAAGAAGGATGGTCATTGGAGCGGGATCAAGCATGGAGAAGAAGGTGCGCGCGCGGGAAAGTACAGTGGAGCTTCCAGTGGTGATTATCACACTTTGAAGCCACCATAAGGCGCGCATGAAGTCTTGGACGAAATACGCGAGATGACACTTCATTATTTTCGTCCAAGGGCCATTATAGGTGCTGCATCACCTTAATATTGGGCTGGGCCCATGTAATTTCGAAATACCACATTATAGGCTGTTTTTAGAGTCCGTATGTGTGGGGAAACCGAGTTAGGGTTGTTTTCGGTCCCCACCTCCAAGGGCCCACGAAATTCCCCTCTGTTCCCCCATATATACAGCCCTTAGGGCGTCGTTTAGACTTGGGTTTTAATTAGATTTAAGTTAGGCATAGCCGCAACTTCGAGCTCTTCGTTTGTGTCATCCGACCAGGCCAAGACCTCATTGGAACCCCAACTTTAGTAATCATTCATCTTATATTCGCAATATCCAGATTGCAATTCTTAGTTCTTGCTTGTTCTTCGATTGCTTGCAGGAATTAGACCCTCGTGGTCAGGTTGATCGTGCATCCGCGGGATCAATAACCTCTCGGAGTTGGTTTAGCGATCGCTAAGGCGCAACGTCTTCGCACGTTCGTAGTCGGATCGTGATGAGGACATCCCTACTAATGTTACACCCATACCCTCACCAACTACACATACTGGACCAGTTACTAGAGCACGTGCACGTCAACTAAATTATCAGGTACTTTCGTTTCTTGCGAATCCTTCTATTTTTCATGAACATATGATGCTGCCTAAATTAGATACTTTTGTTTTGGTTATGAATGAAGGACCTAGCATGGACAAGAAGGATGGTCATTGGAGCGGGATCAAGAATGGAGAAGAAGGTGCGCGCGGGGGAAAGTACAGTGGAGCTTCCAGTGGGGATTTTCGCACGTTGAAGCCACCATAAGGCATGCATGAAGGCTTGGACGGAATACACGAGATGCCACTTCATTATTTTCGTCCAAGAGCAATTATAGGTGTTGCGTCACCTTAATATTGGGCTGGGCCCATGTAATTTCGAAATACCACATTATAGGCTGTTTTTAGAGTCCGTATGTGTGGGGAAACCGAGTTAGGGTTGTTTTCGGACCCCACCTCCAAGGGGTCACGAAAATCCCCTCTGTTCCCCCATATATACAGCCCTTAGGGCGTCGTTTAGACTTGGGTTTTAATTAGATATAAGTTAGCCATAGCCGCAACTTCGAGCTCTTCGTTTGTGTCATCCGACCAGGCCAAGACCTCATTGGAACCCCAACTTTCGTAATCATTCATCTTATATTCGCAATATCCAGATTGCAATTCTTAGTTCTTGCTTGTTCTTCGATTGCTTGCAGGAATTAGACCTTCGTGGTCAGGTTGATCGTGCATCCGCGGGATCAATAACCTCTCGGAGTTGGTTTAGCGATCGCTAAGGCGCAACGTCTTCGTACGTTCGTAGTCGGATCGTGAAAGTCGCCTCCACCATAATCGATCTCCACCATCTCATCGAAACATCGGGACACCTTCGCCTCTATCAAGTGGTATCAGAGCTCCAGGTTGCTCGGTGAGATTTACCAGTTTTCGTAGTCTAGATTGGTTCTGTTCTTCATACCTACAGTCCACGAAACAGCCAACAAAAAAAAATTAGGGTTAGATCATCACGTCCCAAAACAGTCCGAGCCTTTGTCCAGTTTTCTTTACAGTAGTTTGCATTGTTGAATTTGCGGTTGCATCGTTGTGTCGAGTTGCTGATCTTAGCGTCTAGTTCCCTTAGAGTTTCGAGTTCTGATCACAGTTTGCCACGTCGCCGCCGCACCAGTAGTCATCCTACCACGTTCCGCCAATCCGAGTCCAGATACACCACCACGTTCCGCCAAGCAGAGTCCATATACACCACCACGTCTCACGAGTCCGACTTGAGTTCCACCATCAGTCCGGTTCCTGATATCTCCGTAGCCAGAATAGTTTTGAGTTGATTAGAGTCGGATTTCACCAATCTTTTGTCGTACGTAGAAGAGGGTGATTTCCAAAAAAAAAAAAGAAAAAAAAAAGCAAAAAAAAAAAAAAAAAAAAGAGAGACAAAAAAAATTCAGAGTGTGCTTCACAGTTGTTACGTGCCGCGCCGTGCTTTCGTTGGTGTTTTAGGCTCGCGTCTCTAGTACGGTCTAGCCTAGGATCAGCACAGTACCGACGTTGAGTGTTTATTCAGCTTTGCATCTCTGTTTTGATTACTGTTGAGTTTTTCCTACCATACTTGTCAGCCTTCCTACAGCTCCACATATATTCTACATCGTGCATTTTGACACCGCCTGGCCATCGCTCTACCACATCTCTGAGAGTTTTGACCCGTTGGTTGTACATCACCACCTGCTGCTAGGTAAGAATCGGTAAGAACGTAAGAAAAGCTTGACGGATTTGTGCTTTCCACCACTCCACATCCATCCCATTAGTAGCAGTAGGATCATATTCCGGTGTGTTTTCTATTTCTGCTAACCATGCCAGGATCACATGATGAAGTGGCGCGGGATGCACCCGATTGGGAGAACATGACAAACAAGGAGCTACATGATAAATTTGCACGTATGATGTCTCAACAGGTGCAGGACATCGAGACCAGATTTACAGAGGCGATTGATGGCGTGGAGAAGATGATCGACACCAAGCTCGACGCCAAGTTTACTGAGTTGATCGCACGCCTACCTTCAGCACAGCCACAGCCACCGCCACTACCACGTGCACGACGTATTCTGTTTCCGCGTGGACAAGCTGCTGGTATTGGTGCTCCTCCTGCTGCTGCAGTTGCTGCTACTGCTGCTGCTGCTGCTTCTGACGTCGGCCTGGACGACAACTACGAGGGTGATTACGAGGAGGAGGTGGAACAGGAAGCAGCCTATGAGCAGCCAGCTGGACGTCCACGTCCCAACATTCGCCACGGTCGACACCAACCACCCCCTCAGGTACGCGATGATGAACATGTGCCTAAACTTAAATTGAATCTTAAGCCGTTTGAGGGTAGATATATTCCTGATGCTTATCTTACTTGGGAGTTAGAAACTGAACAACGTTTTACATGTTTACAATATCCTGAGAATAGACGTGTTACTGCTGCTGTTTGTGAATTCACGGGCTTTGCATCTATTTGGTGGTCTGAACATTGTAGATTGCATGCTAATAATATTCCAACTACTTGGGCTGCTTTAAAAGATGCTATGCGTACTCGCTGGGTTCCCCCTTATTATCAACGTGAATTGTTACAAAAATTACAGCGTTTGAGACAAGGAAAAAATTCTGTAGAGGAATATTATCAAGAATTACAAACTGGATTGATTAGATGTGGCCTAGTAGAGGATAATGAAGCTATGCTTGCACGTTTTATGGGTGGCTTAAACAGGGAGATACAAACTATTCTAGAAAACAAGGACTTTGCTACTATCACTCGTTTGTTTCATCTTGCTTGTAAAGCTGAACGTGAAGTGCAGGATCGACAGGCCGCTACGAGACCTAACTTTTCTGCAGGACGAAATACATCATGGACATCGCGTGGAGCTTCTACATCCACACGTCCTGTTGCGCCACCATCTACTTCAGCCGCTCATTCTTACAGGGAGCCACCAAAACAGCCAGCGCCACCATTCAAGGGTGCACAGAGTGGTCCAGCAGCGAGTTCTTCTTCATCCATGGCGTCCACAGGGCAAGCACGAGATCGTGATATTAAATGTCGCAGGTGCCAAGGTGGAGGTCACTTCGCAAAAGACTGTCCCTCCAAGCGTGTGATGACTATTACGGCGGATGGTGGGTATGAGTCAGCGAGTGACTATGATGAGGAGACTCTAGTTCTCATTGCTCATGAGGAACAGGGTGCCCATGATGATGCTCATGATATAGAGTATATGACTCCTGATGATGAAGATAAATATGCTAGTTTGGTTGCTCAACGTGTATTAAGTGTGCAGGTAACGAAGGCCGAGCAAAACCAGAGGCATAATTTGTTCCACACAAAGGGAGTGGTGAAAGAACGTTCGGTTCGCATCATCATTGACGGAGGGAGTTGCAACAACTTGGCTAGCATGGAGTTTGGTGGAGAAGCTATCTCTCACCACAAGACCACACCCCCATCCGTACTATATTCAGTGGTTTAACAATAGTGGTAAGATTAAGGTAACGCGTTCTGTTCGTGTGCACTTTAGCATTGCTGCATATGCTGATTATGTTGATTGTGATGTGGTACCCATGCAAGCATGCTCTCTTTTACTTGGTAGACCATGGCAATTTGATAGGAATGTTGTACACCATGGTAGGACAAATCAGTTTACTCTAGTTCATCAGGATAAAAATATTGCTTTACTTCCTATGTCTCCTGAACAAATTGTGAAAGATGATCTTGCTAGAGCTAGTAAAGCAAAACAGGAGAAAAATAAGAGTGAGAATGAGATAGCAGCCAAAGAATTTGAGCAACAACATAAGACTAATAGCAAATCTTCTTCTGCTGTTTCTAATGAAATTAAATTGACTAGTCCAACTTTGCTTGCTACTAAGGTTGATATTTCAGATTTGGATGTTAGTCAATATGTGTGCTATGCTTTTGTGTGCAAAGAAGCTTTGTTTTCATTTGAGGAATTGCCTCCTTCTTTGCCTCCTGTTGTCACTGACCTTTTGCAGGAGTTTATTGACGTCTTTCCACAAGACGTACCACCGGGATTACCACCTATTCGAGGGATTGAGCATCAGATTGACTTAATTCCCGGTGCTTCGTTGCCCAACCGTGCGCCATACCGTACCAATCCGGAGGAGACGAAGGAGATTCAGCGTCAAGTACAAGAGCTACTCGACAAAGGTTACATACGTGAGTCCCTTAGTCCTTGTGCTGTTCCTGTTATATTAGTGCCTAAAAAGGATGGAACATGGCGTATGTGTGTTGATTGTCGAGCCATTAATAATATTACTATTCGTTATCGTCATCCTATTCCTAGGTTAGATGATATGCTTGATGAATTAAGTGGCTCTACCATGTTTTCCAAAGTTGATTTGCGTAGTGGATACCATCAAATTCGCATGAAATTAGGAGATGAATGGAAAACGGCTTTTAAAACTAAGTTTGGATTATATGAGTGGTTAGTCATGCCTTTTGGGTTAACTAATGCACCTAGCACTTTCATGAGATTAATGAACGAGGTTTTACGTGCTTTCATTGGACGATTTGTGGTAGTCTATTTTGATGATATACTGATTTATAGCAAATCTTTGGAGGAACATTTGGATCATTTACGTGCTGTTTTTATTGCTCTACGTAATGCACGTTTATTTGGTAACCTTGGGAAGTGCACCTTTTGCACCGACCGAGTCTCGTTTCTTGGCTATGTTGTTACTCCACAGGGTATTGAAGTTGATAAAGCCAAGATCGAGGCGATTGAGAGTTGGCCGCAGCCCAAAACGGTCACACAAGTGAGGAGTTTTCTTGGCCTCGCTGGATTCTATAGGCGTTTTGTGAGAGATTTCAGCACCATTGCTGCCCCTCTCAATGAGCTTACACGCAAGGATGTGCCTTTTACTTGGGGTACCGCACAGGAAGAAGCTTTCACAGTATTGAAAGATAAGTTAACACATGCTCCTTTTCTCCAACTTCCTGATTTTAATAAGACTTTTGAGCTTGAATGTGATGCTAGTGGGATTGGTTTGGGAGGTGTGTTATTACAAGATGCTAAACCTGTTGCATACTTTTCTGAAAAATTGAGTGGGCCTAGTCTAAACTATTCTACTTATGATAAGGAATTATATGCTCTTGTTCGGACATTAGAAACTTGGCAACATTATTTATGGCCCAAAGAATTTGTTATACATTCTGATCATGAATCTTTGAAACACATAAGAAGTCAAGCAAAACTTAATCGTAGACATGCTAAGTGGGTTGAATTTATTGAGACTTTCCCTTATGTCATTAAACACAAGAAGGGGAAAGATAATATTATTGCTGATGCTTTGTCTCGTCGTTATACTATGCTTTCACAACTTGACTTCAAGATATTCGGTTTAGAGACAATCAAAGAACAATATGTAAATGATGCGGAATTTAAAGATGTATTGCAGAATTGTAGAGAGGGTAGAACATGGAACAAGTTTGTGCTTAATGATGGATTTGTGTTCCGTTCTAACAAGCTATGCATTCCAGCTAGCTCTATTCGTCTTTTGTTGTTGCAGGAGGTGCATGGATGATAGAGGCGAAGGTGTCCCGATGTTTC
This sequence comes from Bromus sterilis, assembly GCA_950022295.1. Lineage (NCBI taxonomy): Eukaryota > Viridiplantae > Streptophyta > Magnoliopsida > Poales > Poaceae > Bromus > Bromus sterilis. The sequence goes on along the minus strand of OX465600.1, from coordinate 171,780,292 downwards.
GATGAGATGGTGGAGATCGATTATGGTGGAGTAGACTTTCACGACCCGACTACGAACGTGCGAAGACGTTGCGCCTTAGCGATCGCTAAACCAACTCCGAGAGGTTATTGATCCCGCGGATGCACGATCAACCTGACCACGAAGGTCTAATTCCTGCAAGCAATCGAAGAACAAGCAAGAACTAAGAATTGCAATCTGGATATTGCGAATATAAGATGAAAGATTACGAAAGTTGGGGTTCCAATGAGGTCTTGGCCTGGTCGGATGACACAAACGAAGAGCTCGAAGTTGCGGCTATGGCTAACTTAAATCTAATTAAAACCCAAGTCTAAACGACGCCCTAAGGGCTGTATATATGGGGGAACAGAGGGGATTTTCGTGACCCCTTGGAGGTGGGGTCCGAAAACAACCCTAACTCGGTTTCCCCACACATACGGACTCTAAAAACAGCCTATAAGGTGGTATTTCGAAATTACATGGGCCCAGCCCAATATTAAGGTGACGCAGCACCTATAATTGCCCTTGGACGAAAATAATGAAGTGGCATCTCGCGTATTTCGTCCAAGACTTCATGCGCGCCTTATGGTGGCTTCAAAGTGCGATAATCACCACGGGAAGCTCCGCTGTCCTTTCCCGTGCGCGCACCTTCTTCTCCATGCTTGATCCCGCTCCAATGACCATCCTTCTTGTCCATGCTAGGTCCTTCATGCATAAGCAAAACAAAAGTATCTAATTTAGGCAGTATCATATGTTCATGAACAATAGAAGGATTCGCAAGAAACGAAAGTACCTGATAATTTAGTTGACGTGCACGAGCTCTAGTAACTGGTCCAATATGTGTAGTTGGTGAGGATATGGGTGTAACATTAGTAGGGATGTCCTCATCATCCTCCCCTTCTTGAATTGAAGTCGTCCTCGACGGAAGCTCATCATCTTCTCCCAAATAAGGCTTCAAATCTGCAATATTAAATGTGGGACTAACCCCAAAGGCTGCAGGTAGCTCAAGTTTATATGCATTATCATTAATTTTCTGCAAAACCTTAAAGGGACCATCAGCTCGAGGCATTAACTTAGACTTGCGCAAATCAGGAAACCTATCTTTACGTAGATGTAACCAAACAAGATCTCCGGGTTCAAACACAACATGCTTTCGACCCCTATCACCAGCAAGCTTGTATCTAGCATTCATGCGCTCAATGTTTTCTTTAGTTAACTCATGCAGTTTTAATATCAATTCAGCACGTTGCTTAGCATCAAAATTAACCTTCTCCGAAGATGGAAGAGGTAGCAAATCAATAGGTGCACGAGGTAGAAAACCATAAACAATCTCAAAAGGGCACATTTTAGTGGTAGAATGCAATGAACGATTATAAGCAAATTCAATATGAGGTAAACATTCTTCCCACAGTTTCAAGTTACTCTTTAAAACAGCCCTAAGCATAGTAGACAAAGTCCTATTGACTACTTCAGTTTGTCCATCAGTTTGGGGATGACATGTAGTACTAAAAAGTAGTTTAGTCCCCAACTTAGCCCATAAGCATCTCCAAAAATGGCTAAGAAACTTAGTATCACGATCCGAGACAATAGTATTGGGCACACCATGTAAGCGAATAATCTCACGAAAGAATAAATCAGCAACATTAGCAGCATCATCGCTTTTATGACATGGTATAAAATGTGCCATCTTAGAAAATCTATCCACGACAACAAATATGCTATCCCTCCCATTCTTTGTTCGAGGCAAGCCTAAAACAAAGTCCATGGATATGTCCTCCCACGGAACACTAGGTACAGGTAAAGGCATGTATAAACCATGAGGATTGAGTCGTGACTTAGCTTTTTGACATGTAGTGCAGCGAGCAACAAAACGCTCAACATCCCGTCTCATCTTTGGCCAAAAGAAATGTGTAGCAAGTACGTCCTCCGTCTTCTTCACGCCAAAGTGTCCCATTAATCCTCCTCCATGCGCCTCCTGCAACAACAAAAGACGAATAGAGCTAGCTGGAATGCATAGCTTGTTAGAACGGAACACAAATCCATCATTAAGCACAAACTTGTTCCATGTTCTACCCTCTCTACAATTCTGCAATACATCTTTAAATTCCGCATCATTTACGTATTGATCTTTGATTGTCTCTAAACCGAAAATCTTGAAGTCAAGTTGTGAAAGCATAGTATAACGACGAGACAAAGCATCAGCAATAATATTATCTTTCCCCTTCTTGTGTTTAATGACATAAGGGAAAGTCTCAATAAATTCAACCCACTTAGCATGTCTACGATTAAGTTTTGCTTGACTTCTTATGTGTTTCAAAGATTCATGATCAGAATGTATAACAAATTCTTTGGGCCATAAATAATGTTGCCAAGTTTCTAATGTCCGAACAAGAGCATATAATTCCTTATCATAAGTAGAATAGTTCAGACTAGGCCCACTCAATTTTTCAGAAAAGTAAGCAACAGGTTTAGCATCTTGTAATAACACACCTCCCAAACCAATCCCACTAGCATCGCATTCAAGCTCAAAAGTCTTATTAAAATCAGGAAGTTGGAGCAAAGGAGCATGTGTTAACTTATCTTTCAATACGGTGAAGGCTTCTTCCTGTGCGGTACCCCAAGTAAAAGGCACATCCTTGCGTGTAAGCTCATTGAGAGGTGCAGCAATGGTGCTGAAATCTCTCACAAAACGCCTATAGAATCCAGCGAGGCCAAGAAAACTCCTCACTTGTGTGACCGTTTTGGGCTGCGGCCAACTCTCAATCGCCTCGATCTTGGCTTTATCAACTTCAATTCCCTGCGGAGTAACAACATAGCCAAGAAACGATACTCGGTCGGTGCAAAAGGTGCACTTCCCAAGGTTACCAAACAAACGTGCATTACGTAGAGCAATAAAAACAGCACGTAAATGATCCAAATGTTCCTCCAAAGATTTGCTATAAATCAGTATATCATCAAAATAGACTACCACAAATCGTCCAATGAAAGCACGTAAAACCTCGTTCATTAATCTCATGAAAGTGCTAGGTGCATTAGTTAACCCAAAAGGCATGACTAACCACTCATATAATCCAAACTTAGTTTTAAATGCCGTTTTCCATTCATCTCCTAATTTCATGCGAATTTGATGGTATCCACTACGCAAATCAACTTTGGAAAACATGGTAGAGCCACTTAATTCATCAAGCATATCATCTAACCTAGGAATAGGATCACGATAACGAATAGTAATATTATTAATGGCTCGACAATCAACACACATACGCCATGTTCCATCCTTTTTAGGCACTAATATAACAGGAACAGCACAAGGACTAAGGGATTCACGTATGTAACCTTTGTCGAGTAGCTCTTGTACTTGACGCTGAATCTCCTTTGTCTCCTCTGGATTGGTACGGTATGGCGCACGGTTGGGCAGTGAAGCACCGGGAATTAAGTCAATCTGATGCTCAATCCCTCGAATAGGTGGTAATCCCGGTGGTACGTCTTGTGGAAAGACGTCAATAAACTCCTGCAAAAGGTCAGTGACAACAGGAGGCAAAGAAGGAGGCAATTCCTCAAATGAAAACAAAGCTTCTTTGCACACAAAAGCATAGCACACATATTGACTAACATCCAAATCTGAAATATCAACTTTAGTAGCAAGCAAAGTTGGACTAGTCAATTTAATTTCATTAGACACAGCAGAAGAAGATTTGCTATTAGTCTTATGTTGTTGCTCAAATTCTTTGGCTGCTATCTCATTTTCAGTCTTATTTTTCTCCTGTTTAGCTTTACTAGCTCTAGCAAGATCATCTTTCACAATTTGTTCAGGAGACATAGGAAGTAAAGCAATATTTTTATCCTGATGAACCAGAGTAAACTGATTTGTCCTACCATGGTGTACAACATTCCTATCAAATTGCCATGGTCTACCAAGTAAAAGAGAGCATGCTTGCATGGGTACCACATCACAATCAACATAATCAGCATATGCAGCAATGCTAAAGTGCACACGAACAGAACGCGTTACCTTAATCTTACCACTATTGTTAAACCACTGAATATAGTACGGATGGGGGTGTGGTCTTGTGGTGAGAGATAGCTTCTCCACCAACTCCATGCTAGCCAAGTTGTTGCAACTCCCTCCGTCAATGATGATGCGAACCGAACGTTCTTTCACCACTCCCTTTGTGTGGAACAAATTATGCCTCTGGTTTTGCTCAGCCTTCGTTACCTGCACACTTAACACACGTTGAGCAACCAAACTAGCATATTTATCTGCATCATCAGGAGCCATATACTCCATATCATGAGCATCATCATGGGCACCCTGTTCCTCATGAGCAATGAGAACTAAAGTCTCCTCATCATAGTCACTCGCTGACTCATACCCACCATCCGCCGTAATAATCATCACACGCTTGGAGGGACAGTCTTTTGCGAAGTGACCTCCACCTTGGCACCTGCGACATTTAATATCACGATCTCGTGTTTGCCCTGTGGAAGCCATGGATGAAGAAGAACTCGTCGCTGGACCACTCTGTGCACCCTTGAATGGTGGCGCTGACTGTTTTGGTGGCTCCCTGTAAGAATGAGCGGCTGAAGTAGAGGGTGGAGCAGCAGGACGTGTGGATGTAGAAGGTCCACGCGATGTCCATGATGTATTTCGTCCTGCAGAAAAGTTAGGTCTCGTAGCGGCCTGTCGATCCTGCACTTCACGTTCAGCTTTACAAGCAAGATGAAACAAACGAGTAATAGTAGCATAGTCCTTGTATTCTAGAATAGTTTGTATCTCCCTGTTTAAGCCACCTATGAAACGTGCAAACATAGCTTCATTATCCTCTACTAGGCCACATCTAATCAATCCAGTTTGTAATTCTTGATAATATTCCTCTACAGAATTTTTTCCTTGTCTCAAACGCTGTAATTTTTGTAGCAATTCACGTTGATAATAAGGAGGAACCCAGCGAGTACGCATAGCATCTTTTAAAGCAGCCCAAGTAGCTGGAATATTATTAGCATGCAATCTACAATGTTCAGACCACCAAATAGATGCAAAACCCGTGAATTCACAAACAGCAGCAGTAACACGTCTATTCTCAGGATATTGTAAACATGTAAAGCGTTGTTCAGTTTCTAACTCCCAAGTAAGATAAGCATCAGGAATATATCTACCCTCAAACGGCTTAAGATTCAATTTAAGTTTAGGCACATGTTCATCATCGCGTACCTGAGGGGGTGGTTGGTGTCGACCGTGGCGAATGTTGGGACGTGGACGTCCAGCTGGCTGTTCATAGGCCGCTTCTTGTTCCACCTCCTCCTCGTAATCACCCTCGTAGTTGTCGTCCTGGCCGACGTCAGAGGCAGCAGCAGCAGTAACTGCAGCAGCAGCAGGAGCACCAGCAGCTTGTCCGCCCGGAAACAGAATACGTCGTGCACGTCGTGGTGGCGGTGGCTGTGCTGGAGCGGCCGCAGGCTGTATAGGTAAGCGTGCGAGCAACTCAGTAAACTTGGCGTCGAGCTTGGTGTCGATCATCTTCTCCACACCATCAATCGCCTCTGTAAATCTGTTCTCGATGTCATTCACCTGTTCAGACATCATTTGTGCAAATTTATCATGTAATGCTTTGTTTGTCATATTCTCCCAATCAGGTGCATCCCGCGCCACTTCATCATGGGATCCTGGCATGGTTAGCAGAAATAGAAAACACACAGAAGTATGATCCTACTTCGACTAAGGGGATGTGGGGTGGTGGAAAGCACAAATCCGTCAAGCTTTTCTTCAGTTCTTACCGATTCTTACCTAGCAGCAGGTGGTGATGTACAACCAACGGGTCAAAACTCTCAGAGATGTGGTAGAGCGATGGCCAGGAGGTGTCAACCGCACGAAGTAGAATATATGTGGAGCTGTAGGTAGGTTTGACAAATATGGTAGCAAAAAGCTCAACAGTAATCAAAACAGAGATGCAAAGTTGAATAAACACTCAACGTCGGTACTGTGCTGATCCTAGGCTAGACCGTACTAGAGACGCGAGCCTAAAACACCAACGAAAGCACGGCGCGGCACGTAACAACTGTGAAGCACACTCTGAATTTTTTTTGTCTCTCTTTTTTTTTTTTTTTTTTTTTTTTTTTTTTGGAAATCACCCTCTTCTACGTACGACAAAAGATTGGTAAAATCCGACTCTAATCAACTCAAAACTATTCTGGCTACGGGGATATCAGGAACCGTACGGATGGTGGAACTCAACTCGGACTCGTGAGACGTGGTGGTGTATATGGACTCTGCTTGGCGGAACGTGGTGGTGTATCTGGACTCGGATTGGCGGAACGTGGTAGGATGACTACTGGTGCGGCGGCGACGTGGCAAACTGTGATCAGAACTCGAAACTCTAAGGGAACTAGACGCTAAGATCAGCAACTTGACACAACGATGCAACCGTAAATTCAACAAAGCAAGTACTGAAAAGAAAACTGGACAAAGGCTAGGACTGTCTTGGGACGTGATGATCTAATCCTAATTTTTTTTTGTTGGCTTTTTCGTGGACTGTAGGTATGAAGAACAGAACCAATCTAGACTATGAAAACTGGTAAATCTCACCGAGCAACCTGGAAATCTGATACCACTTGATAGAGGCGAAGGTGTCCCGATGTTTCGATGAGATGGTGGAGATCGATTATGGTGGAGTAGACTTTCACGACCCGACTACGAACGTGCGAAGACGTTGCGCCTTAGCGATCGCTAAACCAACTCCGAGAGGTTATTGATCCCGCGGATGCACGATCAACCTGACCACGAAGGTCTAATTCCTGCAAGCAATCGAAGAACAAGCAAGAACTAAGAATTGCAATCTGGATATTGCGAATATAAGATGAAAGATTACGAAAGTTGGGGTTCCAATGAGGTCTTGGCCTGGTCGGATGACACAAACGAAGAGCTCGAAGTTGCGGCTATGGCTAACTTAAATCTAATTAAAACCCAAGTCTAAACGACGCCCTAAGGGCTGTATATATGGGGGAACAGAGGGGATTTTCGTGACCCCTTGGAGGTGGGGTCCGAAAACAACCCTAACTCGGTTTCCCCACACATACGGACTCTAAAAACAGCCTATAAGGTGGTATTTCGAAATTACATGGGCCCAGCCCAATATTAAGGTGACGCAGCACCTATAATTGCCCTTGGACGAAAATAATGAAGTGGCATCTCGCGTATTTCGTCCAAGACTTCATGCGCGCCTTATGGTGGCTTCAAAGTGCGATAATCACCACGGGAAGCTCCGCTGTCCATTCCCGCGCGCGCACCTTCTTCTCCATGCTTGATCCCGCTCCAATGACCATCCTTCTTGTCCATGCTAGGTCCTTCATGCATAAGCAAAACAAAAGTATCTAATTTAGGCAGTATCATATGTTCATGAACAATAGAAGGATTCGCAAGAAACGAAAGTACCTGATAATTTAGTTGACGTGCACGAGCTCTAGTAACTGGTCCAATATGTGTAGTTGGTGAGGATATGGGTGTAACATTAGTAGGGATGTCCTCATCAATGGAGGAGGATTAATGGGACATTTTGGCGTGAAAAAGACGGAGGACGTACTTGCTACACATTTCTTTTGGCCAAAGATGAGACGGGATGTTGAGCGTTTTGTTGCTCGCTGCACTACATGTCAAAAAGCTAAGTCACGACTCAATCCTCATGGTTTATACATGCCTTTACCTGTACCTAGTGTTCCGTGGGAGGACATATCCATGGACTTTGTTTTAGGCTTGCCTCGAACAAAGAAGGGGAGGGATAGTATATTTGTTGTCGTGGATAGATTTTCTAAGATGGCACATTTTATACCATGTCATAAAAGCGATGATGCTGCTAATGTTGCTGATTTATTCTTTGGAGAGATTATTCGTTTACATGGTGTGCCCAATACTATTGTCTCGGATCGTGATACTAAGTTTCTTAGCCATTTTTGGAGATGCTTATGGGCTAAGTTGGGGACTAAACTACTTTTTAGTACTACATGTCATCCCCAAACTGATGGACAAACTGAAGTGGTCAATAGGACATTGTCTACTATGCTTAGGGCTGTTTTAAAAAGTAACTTGAAACTGTGGGAAGAATGTTTACCTCATATTGAATTTGCTTATAATCGTTCAGTGCATTCTACCACTAAAATGTGCCCTTTTGAGATTGTTTATGGTTTTCTACCTCGTGCACCTATTGATTTGCTGCCTCTTCCATCTTCGGAGAAGGTTAATTTTGATGCTAAGCAACGTGCTGAATTGATATTAAAAATGCATGAGTTAACTAAAGAAAACATTGAGCGCATGAATGCTAGATACAAGCTTGCTGGTGATAGGGGTCGAAAGCATGTTGTGTTTGAACCAGGAGATCTTGTTTGGTTACATCTACGTAAAGATAGGTTTCCTGATTTGCGCAAGTCTAAGTTAATGCCACGAGCTGATGGTCCCTTTAAGGTTTTACAGAAAATTAATGATAATGCATATAAACTTGAGCTACCTGCAGATTTTGGGGTTAGTCCCACATTTATCATTGCAGATTTGAAACCTTATTTGGGAGAAGATGATGAGCTTCCGTCGAGGACGACTTCAATTCAAGAAGGGGAGGATGATGAGGACATCCCTACTAATGTTACACCCATACCCTCACCAACTACACATACTGGACCAGTTACTAGAGCACGTGCACGTCAACTAAATTATCAGGTACTTTCGTTTCTTGCGAATCCTTCTATTGTTCATGAACATATGATGCTGCCTAAATTAGATACTTTTGTCTTGCTTATGAATGAAGGACCTAGCATGGACACGAAGGATGGTCATTGGAGCGGGATCAAGAATGGAGAAGAAGGTGCGCGCGGGGGAAAGTACAGTGGAGTTTCCAGTGGGGATTTTCGCACGTTGAAGCCACCATAAGGTGATAGAGGCGAAGGTGTCCCGATGTTTCGATGAGATGGTGGAGATCGATTATGGTGGAGGCGACTTTCACGATCCGACTACGAACGTGCGAAGACGTTGCGCCTTAGCGATCGCTAAACCAACTCCGAGAGGTTATTGATCCCGCGGATGCACGATCAACCTGACCACGAAGGTCTAATTCCTGCAAGCAATCGAAGAACAAGCAAGAACTAAGAATTGCAATCTGGATATTGCGAATATAAGATGAATGATTACGAAAGTTGGGGTTCCAATGAGGTCTTGGCCTGGTCGGATGACACAAACGAAGAGCTCGAAGTTGCGGCTATGGCTAACTTAAATCTAATTAAAACCCAAGTCTAAACGACGCCCTAAGGGCTGTATATATGGGGGAACAGAGGGGATTTTCGTGACCCCTTGGAGGTGGGGTCCGAAAACAACCCTAACTCGGTTTCCCCACACATACGGACTCTAAAAAGATGATGAGCTTCCGTCGAGGACAACTTCAATTCAAGAAGGGGAGGATGATGAGGACATCCCTACTAATGTTACACCCATACCCTCACCAACTACACATACTGGACCAGTTACTAGAGCACGTGCACGTCAACTAAATTATCAGGTACTTTCGTTTCTTGCGAATCCTTCTATTTTTCATGAACATATGATGCTGCCTAAATTAGATACTTTTGTTTTGGTTATGAATGAAGGACCTAGCATGGACAAGAAGGATGGTCATTGGAGCGGGATCAAGAATGGAGAAGAAGGTGCGCGCGGGGGAAAGTACAGTGGCGCTTCCAGTGGGGATTTTCGCACGTTGAAGCCACCATAAGGCATGCATGAAGGCTTGGACGGAATACACGAGATGCCACTTCATTATTTTCGTCCAAGAGCAATTATAGGTGTTGCGTCACCTTAATATTGGGCTGGGCCCATGTAATTTCGAAATACCACATTATAGGCTGTTTTTAGAGTCCGTATGTGTGGGGAAACCGAGTTAGAGTTGTTTTCGGACCCCACCTCCAAGGGGTCACGAAAATCCCCTCTGTTCCCCCATATATACAGCCCTTAGGGCGTCGTTTAGACTTGGGTTTTAATTAGATATAAGTTAGCCATAGCCGCAACTTCGAGCTCTTCGTTTGTGTCATCCGACCAGGCCAAGACCTCATTGGAACCCCAACTTTCGTAATCATTCATCTTATATTCGCAATATCCAGATTGCAATTCTTAGTTCTTGCTTGTTCTTCGATTGCTTGCAGGAATTAGACCTTCGTGATCAGGTTGATCGTGCATCCGCGGGATCAATAACCTCTCGGAGTTGGTTTAGCGATCGCTAAGGCGCAACGTCTTCGTACGTTCGTAGTCGGATCGTGAAAGTCGCCTCCACCATAATCGATCTCCACCATCTCATCGAAACATCGGGACACCTTCGCCTCTATCAGATCGTGAAAGTCGTCTCCACCATAATCGATCTCCACCATCTCATCGAAACATCGGGACACCTTCGCCTCTATCACCCTCTTATGTGCTATGCTTAAAAGTTAAGATCACCATGCACATGTTGAGGGGGATCCTCCCTCAAATAAATGAAAATTGCTCTCCAAATCTTAATATGAATATTTTTTGAGAGCTATATGTGTATTGTCATCAACTACCAAAAAGGGGGAGATTGAAAGTGAAATCTTGCCCTTAAGCATATTTTGTTGTATGATGACAATATACATATAGGGAACTAATTGTGTTTGCTAAGTGATACACAGGAAACTGGTAGTTCTCTTGACATCACCGTGTAGTGATCATGGGCTAAACTTCAACAGCTCTCAAGAAGTCTACAAAACGATTGAAGATGACGCTAAGTCCTCTTTTCTACTACCTCTTGAGTTATAGGGATCCCCGCACTATTAAGAGGGGATCATGTGGTTTAGTTAAAGTCTTGCTCAAGTCCTAATAACTATATCATGTAAAATACACATCTCTACAACCCATGGAAATCAATGTAGGTGTGTAGAATATTCAATGCTCTCTCAATGCACACCATATGTGGATGTCGGACCGTCCGGGTATCAGGCCGAACCGTCCGGGTCTGTCCCGGACCGTCCGAAGCTGCACCTCGGACCGTCCGAAAGTGGGTCCCCGGGATCAGTATCTTATTCGTACATTCCGGACCGTCCGGGCACAGCCCGGACCGGCCGGACTTCGGTCCCGGACCGTCCGACCCTCGGTGCCAAAGATCAGTATCTTTTCCTCATCAGGTCGGACCGTCCGGCGTATTGGTCGGACCGTCCGGGCCCAGCCCGGACCATCCGTCCTTATGCCCGGACCGTCCGACACAAGTGTGCTATGAGGACAGGTCGTCTGATCTATTCGGTCATCCGGACTATAGGTCGGACCGTCCGGGCTCAGCCCGGACCGTCCGGCATGTAGCCCAGACCGTCCGACGTCCTTATGGTTGCACCAAAACGGCTAGTTCTTGGGCATCTATAAATATCCCCTATCCACTTCGGATTAGGGTTGACCACTTCATTTATTTCACTCAAGAACACAAAGTGCTCCCTCTCTCTCATCTCCTACACTCAAACCAAGATCCCGGAGAGATTTGTGAGAGTTCTTGTCGGATCTTTCACCCCGTGTTAGATCCCTCCCTTCCCCATCTTCCGACCAAAGCAAATCGTGATTTGAGCAAGTCTTGAGCTTTTCCCATTGATCTTGTTACTCTTGGAGATTGGAGACTCCTAGGCGGGTAGGAGTTCTTCGGAGAGGAATCGACCATTGTGATTACCCCCGTTGAGTTTGTGAGGGTTTGGTGACCACCTTTAAGGTCAACCGGTAGTGGTTGGGAATCGCCTTCGTGGTGATATCTCAAGGGGAATAGAGTGAGCCTTCGTAGCGTAGGTGTGCCTTCGTGGTTTCACCCACTCTCTCCGAACGGTGAGTAGCTTCCCTCCAAGGAAGTGAACATCGGGACACATCCTTGTCTCCGCGTCATTCGGTTATCCCTACTCTTTTCCCTTACTACTTGTACTACTGTATTATTCACCCCTCATTTGCTTGTGTTTATTGGGCTTATTGTTTATCTTGTCTTTGTTAAATTGTACTTGCAATTTTTAGGCACACCTTATTTTCCGCACTATTGCTTAAAAATTGCTAAGTAGTGATAAAATTTGTAATAAGACATATTCACCCCCCCCCCCCTCTAGGTCTATCTCGATCCTTTCACGGAGAACATGCAAGAATTACTTAGGAACAAAAATATAAAAGATAAGAACCATATATATTACGCAATCACAATTTGAACATAGTCTCATAATGATAGAGGCGGGGTGTCCCGATCTTTCGATGAGAGATAACTATCGATTTGGTGGAGACCACTCTGACGATCCGACTACGAACGTGCAACGACGTTGCGCCTTAGCAATCGCTAAACCAATCTCCGGAGGGTTATTGACCACGCCGGAGCACGATCAACCTGACCACGAAGGTCTAGTGCCTGCAAGCAATCGAAGAACCAGCAAGAACTATGATAAAGCAATCTGAATATTGCGAATATGTAGATGAGGTATGAATAAAGTTGGGATTCCGAAAGCGGTCTTGATCTGGTCGTTGGACACAAACCGAGTACACGAAGATGCAGCAATTAGCCAAGCAGTCTTTTTAACTAAAAGAAATCCAAAGAAAAACCCTAGGGGTTGATCTACTTATATAGGACTAAAGGGTGGAGGCCAAGGGGGTGGAAGGACGTCCCAAGGAGTCCTAAAACTAAACCTAGGTCGTACAAGGCACTTGGGCCCATGTGGAGGTGATGCAACACCTATTGAGTTGGACTTTGATTCGGATTCTGCTGCTAGGTCGCACCGTTTTCGCAATATCTCCACGCTCCGAAGGAATTTGAAGGTGAAACCAATTGCGTTGGAAACTAGACGAGATAAGCTATCACCAGAAAAAAGAATCACCCAATTTGGAGTTTGTATGTAGAAACGGCGGCTGTTTGAAGTTGGGTATATCTCTGCAGTCCGAATCTGAGTCCATGACGTGAAAGACTTGGTCTCTATCTTCTCTTGGGCCAAAAGTGACGTGAAATAACTTCTTGTACAGCACACAATCATGCCCCTTTGTATTGACTTCATTTCTTGATCAAATATAGAGGAATTAATGGTCATATCCATGATAATTATGTCCTCATCATCTTTATGCTTGAACATGCTCCAATGCTCATCCTTCTTGTCCATGCTAGGTCCTTCATTTGTCAGCAACAGAAATATATCGACGTTAGGCAGCATCATATTCACATGAACATTAGAAACATTACCAAGAAGTGAAAGTACCTGATAATTTAATTGGTGTGCACGATCTCTAGTAATTGGTCCAGTAGGTATATTAGCAGGGGTTGTGGCTGTAACTATGGTAGTCATGTCCTCATCACATAATCCATCAGATCCCAACAAACTCAGCATAGAAACAGCAGAAAATTACATATGTGCCTCGACCATGTATGTTAGCTCACGAGGCCTATACCATGAAGAACAAAGAGGGGAGGAGAACATCACACATCTACTGATGATGGACCCATGGTCCAAGGGAGACTACTCACGGCACATCCAGGAAGAGTCCATGGTGGAGGGGAAGCTCTCGGAGGTCAATCCTCCCTCCGGCAGGGTGCCGGGAAAAGGGCTGCTGGCGCTCCCGATCTTCGAAGCGCGGCGGCGGCGGAACAGAGGCGAGATCGCGAAAAAGGGTTCTGTCCTCGGGGGTTTCGCGACATGGAGAATAAATAGGCGAAGGGGGGCAACCAGGGGGGCCACCAGAGGTCAAGGCGCCGCCCCCCCCCCTCGCCCCCGGCGCGGCCAGACCGTAGGCCGCGCCAGGTGGCCGCCTGGGTCCCTGGTGGTGGCCCTCTGGCCCATCCAGGTGATTCCAGAAGGTTCCTTCACGCTGATTTTTTATCTGATTTTCCCAAATTTTTGGAGCACTTTTAATATAGGGGAAACCTGAAATAGAAAAACATCAGAAAACAGGAACTGGCCCTGTGGTGCACTGAGTTAATAAGTTAGTCCAAATATGATCAAAAGTGTATGAAAGTGTATCTAGATCATAGCAATATCACACAAACACATGCATGGAGCAAGAAGAAATTATAGATACGTTTGGGACGTATCAACATCCCCAAGCTTAATTCTTGCTCGTCCTCGAGTAGGTAAATGATAACAAGCATAATTTCTATGGTGACATGCTAGCAACCATATAAGAACGTTGAACATAAAGCAATCAAGGTATGTGATTCAATTCAAGTCATAACATTCAAGAGTCTATATTAGCATTGAAACAAGCAACGAAAGAACATTAGGTGCAAGAGCTCTTGTTGTCCGTGACTCGAATGTCTCCAAATGGTGTTTGCGTGCAAGAAAGGGAATATGGGAATACGAGAATTTTTGTTGAGTACTCAATCTACTAAAGTTTCACACTTAGTCTTCTTTGGAATCTTATCTTGACTCGTCCCCAGACCACTAGCCAGGTACAAGTCAATTTGATCCACTCCTTTTTTATATTTTGAGCACTCATGTAATGGATGAGCGTAAGCATGAAAGTTGACACTTAGGATGGCAAAGAGAGAAATATGGTGGAGGAGGAAGACAAAAAGGTGAGAAGGGCTCACATCAATGAGGGCGATCATAGGTGAGAGATGGCCAAATGATATATATGATGTGAGGAGTAGGGATTGCCATGCAACGGATGCACATATGAGCTAAGAAAAGCTCTCCAATGGAACTAGTGGGGGTGCATCCAACTTGCTCGCTCATGAAGACCTAGAGCTCGTTTGAGGAGGCTCATCCTTGGAATATGCAAGCCAAGTTCTATAGTGTGAAGGTCCACACATAGCTATATGAATAAATGATCATCTCTATGGAGTACAAGATATAGAGGGAGTACGAGTGTGGATCTTTCAAAAGGAATATTAGTGTTGCCCCTTCTCTCTTTTTATTTTCTTTTTCTATTTTTTCTAATTTTTTGTATTTTTTGGTGGCCTCAATGGCTCTTTCTATTCAACTCTCGTTTGTACTCTTTGGGATCTTTTAATTTTTTCCACTTTGGGATATTGTCCTCACTTAAGGGAAACACTCTATTTTACAAGAGGGTATAGAAGATGTTTCACACATTACAAGGTACTCAAACATAAAGAAGATGTAGCTATCATGATGTATGCAAGGTATGCCTCTGCCAGTCTAGCAGGAACATGTATGACATGAAGATCAAGTAATGAAGAGGTGGACGTTGCATGGCAATATATCTCAGAAAGGCTATGGAAATGCCTTGATAGCTAGGTATGGTGGTTGTTTCGAGGAAAAATATAGGGAGGTTTATGATGACAGAGTGTATCATGCCAAGGGTTTGGATGTACCGGCGAAGGTGGACGCCAACTCTCGGTGTGAGAAGAGGGCAATGCACAGTACGGAAGAGGCTAGCAAATATGAGGAGGTGGAAGTGTCAACTTTCAGTACTTACATTAATCCGAAGAACTCATGCACTTATTATCGGTAACTCTCAATATAATAAGGAGGTTCACAAAGAGACAAGTACCCGGAGGAGGAAGGTATGGGGGTTTGGTTATCCTTGCGCATCCTCGACTCATGGTACGTGAGTGTACTCTAATATCTAATCCCTCCAAAGATTAGTGATCCATCTAGTAGCTAGAGTTCTCAACTACTTTTTGTAGGTTTCGAAAATAAACACGGATTTCCCAAAATACGAAACCTATCACTAATAGGCTAGAGCTCTTGACACCAAAAGTTCAAACATTACTCACAATAATACCTCAAAACTATTGCAAGTTACTACTAAAATTAAATAGCAACCTCAATTACCTACTTTCGAGACAAGACACAACTAAGTGCAACAACCAACTCTCTTAACAAGATAAACATGAAAATTAAAGAGAGTTCCAGAAACAAACTAAAAAAAATCCAAGGCTCTTGCTAAAGACAAACACTGAAACTAAACCTAAACATGGCAGTAGCTATGAAAAGATAAAGAACACACAACAGAGAAAGATAAGCATGAAAATCCTATGATGTGTTCTAGATTGGAGTGGAGCTTGTTTCTCTCCCACACAAAGTAATCTAGGATCTAACTTGTTGTGAACAGCAATCAAAGATAAATAAAACTAAAAAGGAAATCTAAGAGCGAGACGCTCCAAGCATAGCACATAACGCATGAAGTGATAAAAATATAGTGAGACGAAGGATGAACTGATGATTGTTGATGGAAAAGGGGATGCACGGGGGCATCCCCAAGCTTAGACGCTTGAGTCTCCTTGAATATTTATTTGGGATGCATGGGGGCATCCCCAAGCTTGAGCGTTTGACACTCCCGGATCTTCTTTCATGATCTTCCCTCGCACATTTGAAAACTCCCTTCATACATAACTCATCATAAGCTGATTAGAGAGGTTAGTACCCTTAATAAAATATTTTTTCCCCACTGGATATAAAGATATTCTTGAAGAGATACTATTTCTCAAGATTGCCAAAAGGTTTTTGCAAAGAAAATGAAAGCTTAAGGTTTGCAAAAGCAAAGAAAGGAAAAACGTGGCAGAATCTGTGAAAAACAGAACAGCAGGTAGTAGTGAATTTTTTTGGGTCACTTATGCAACTCAAATAAAAAAACTCAGAATATACGAAAGTTTCAGAATTGTATAGAGCACGCTGTGTAAAAAGTTCAGCTCAAAAATATGAACTGGTGATTTGTTCTGATTTTTTCCGTCAAGCAAATAGAATTTGTTTTCTCGACAACATGTCACAACTTTTGCTTCCCTGTTCATAAGAGGCTATAAGTTGGCACAACGTTTTAAAATAAAGATACAATGATGTTGCTACAATAGTAAAAATCATCAAGACCATTAAAAACAGAAGTAAAGACATCTTGGGTTGCCTCTCAACAAGCGCTTTCTTTTACACCTTTAAGCTAGGCATAAAGCAAAAGAAGAATCAAGTTTTATCAAGAGAGAGAGAATAGCTAGCCCGTGTAACAGACTCAAAAGGCAACTTGATTTTCTTTCTAGGCAAGTGTTCCATCCCCTTTTTGAGAGGGAATTGGAATTTTATATTCCCCTCTTTCATGTCAATAACAGCACCAACGGTGCAAAGAAAAGGACGTCCCAAAATAATTGGACATAAACGTTCACACTATATCTATACCACTATATAGTGTAGGAATAACTTTGAATATCGGTTGTTGGATGAAGCCTATCCAACGGTTGAGATGTGGAAAATCCGAGTAGTCTTAACCGTTGGATATTCTCTCCATCACATTAAGATTTTGCCATGTGTACTAATCCAGAAGGTTCCATACTTCTGCTTATGCACAAACCTGGAACAAAGACATTTCTGCATCGTTCTAGACTCTTCCATACTTCACTTCAAGTGTTTCTCTGATAAAGAATAATAACCATTCATGTTTGTTTTATCACTTACGTTTTAGAATATGTACATAACACATACACTTCTCATTTGTTCTAGACATTTCCATAGTCCAGTTCTTTCATATGTTTTTCTTTGAAAAGAATTTATATGTATTTTTATTTTATTTTGTTCTGTTTTGGTTCAAAGCTAATACATCATCTTTCCAAAGTTCATTCTTTTTTTGAAAACGGAATGCTCAACTGTTTTTACATATTTTACATGAGTTTCATGTATTACATATCACACATTCATCAAATATTATGTCGTTATTGTTTGAGTTTGAATGAGATGGCGATCATTTTAAATTTTATTTATGTGTGATTTTGAATAAAAAATGTTCCTATTATAATGTGGTATATTGATATCCGGTAACACTTCACTCTCACGTGCAAGGCACGTATGACTTACAAGTATCCATAATAAAAAAATAAACGGGAACATAATTGTCATTGACAATGATAAGAACATAGTCGATCTTCCCCAAAGGTTTCTTCGCGGAAGAATCAACGAGACGAACACCAAACGAACAAGGCTCAAAGGGCTTCAATTCAAACATATCATACATTCTTTGGGCATGACAGAGGTACTAGCTCCAACGTCACATAAAGCATAGCAAGAGAAGTTATTCAATTTACTTTTTATCAAAGGGTCTGTAAGAGCAAAGTTTTGCCCCATGTGTTTTGGATATTTTTGGACAAGACAGTAGAGAACTAACAATGTTTTCTAGTATAAACAGTTGATTAGGTTCCTGAAGGACAAGCTTGGTGATAAAGCTTCAAGGAAGGTTTTCAAGTTATCGAAGAATTACCTCTTGAGCGAAGCTTAATCACGGAGGATGACCCCCAAAAATGAAGGTTTCCTGAAGCATAATTCATCGAAGGAAATGAAGAAGACGGCGTAAGACTTAGTTGTTTTTCTGTAGTTCTTTTTCTGTTCTTTGAGTCATAGGACTAACCGTACTATCAAGAGGTGTCTTTAGTTTGTGGACACCGAAGTTATTGAGAAAATGCTTAGATCAAATCTAAACCAAGTGAAAAGCCAGAGTGAAGAAATCGCATGCGCACTGAGTTAAGTTTCGGTAGCAAAGACTTTGTTCTTTGGCTTCCGAAGCAGAACTAAGTCCGTGAGTCAGCTTTATTTGTTTCGCAAGTAAAGTTGTGCAGTGATGACAAATCCGACCGTTGTGGACACGCGTCAAGCGGTCACTTCGGTTCAAATTGGTCATTTCGCACCTCGGGATCGCCAACTATAAATACGCTGCCCCCTCCTCCATTTGCGGGTGGCTGCTCCGAGAATATTCTTGAGAGAGATTGAAGAGAGCACCCTAAGAACGCCACTGAAGCAAAACCCAAAACCCAGAAACCTGAAGCCTAAGTCCCATTGATCTGAGTAGATTCGATATGACTTAGGTGAAAGCTTGCTAGCCTTTTTATCTTGGAGAACTGCAATTCTCCTAGACGGTTAGAGTGTCGACTTCAGAGAGGGAAGAGAAATCGTCGCCTCGAAGATCAAGTTTGTCAAAGGTTTCGGAGATTTCCTTGATAATCTACCCCGAGTCAAAACTGACCAAGCTCAAGGAGATTGGTGCAGTGGAGCAATGGAAGGAGAGAGTTTTGCTCCAGGTGTTCAATTACCAGTCCCTCCAACCAGACGTAGCGCTTTGCAGAGCGTGAACTAGTCGAACAAACATCATCGAGTCACAGTTATTTTTACTTCAAGCACTTACATTCCGTATTTCATTTGCTTCCCAGTTATGCTTCAATGTATTTTGATTCGCTGCATTTAGTTTCGCTTCCAGTTTTACTTCCCTGTCACTTGTTTCTACTACCCTTTTCTGCTTAGCTTATCCTTCACTTCAAAGCTTCAGTCGAAAATTTGAAGTGATCATTCACCCCCTCCCCCTCTGATCACATACTTGGACTTTCAATTGGTATCAGAGCTACTCACTCCCTACACTCTGTGTGTTTTGGATTAACCTCCTGGAGTGCTTTCAAGTATGTCTTTCGTAGCTATTCACTCCGGCGAACCTATTCCTGTTTTCAATGGGAAGGACTATCCTTACTGAAAGGACAAAATGAAGAGAAATATCATGGCTATCAATTCAGCTGCCTGGCAGGTTGTCCTGAAAGGAGTCACAATCAAGGATGAGAAGGCCATCAATCCTGCTGAAGCAAAACTGATGGACCTTGATTCTAAAGTCTGGGTATTCATCACCAACCATTTGACTCTAGAGAAGTATCATGAAGTGAAGAATATCCCATCTCCTAAAGGTGTCTGGGACACTCTGGAAAATATTGGAGAAGGAGTTTCCACTCAGAAAAATGCCATAATTGACACTCTCCGAAGCAAATTCTATCGATTCAAGAGAAATGAGGGCGAGAAAGTCAACTCCATTTACAGCAGACTCACTGCTCTCTCAAATGAGCTGATTTCCCTCGGTGCTGATGATATCACTCTGATGGCTTCTCGCCCCTCGTTGGTTACCCCAAGTGGAAGGTTTGAGATGCAGTGCAGCAACAAGTTTCTCTCGGTTAAGATACCAAGCTTATCGAACCAGTAGGACTCAGGAGATACAAGTAGGTGGCAACGTCGCCAGAAATTGCTTCCTGACTAGAGTGTTGTCGTGGGCCTGCACACAACAACAAATAAATTTGCTCCCAATGAGTACAGAGGAGTTGTCAATTACTCCGGCCTTGTCATTTACAAAGGATCAACGCAAGAGATAAAAGGTGCAAAGGAAAGTAAAAGCTGAAAGTAAATTGAGGGTGTGAACAATAATGTGAAGATGGACCGGGGTCCCGTGATTTTCACTAGTGATGTCTCTCTCCCAAAAGACGATAAAAGTGCTAGCGAGGTAAACAAATCACAATTTGGCAATTGACAGGATTATGAAGGCACCGTAATGCTAACTATGCTGCAAAGAAAGGAAGGGCTCAAAAGAAATGGGTAGTACGCCAAGGTAAGTAGACCGAAATCCATCTACATCTACTACGAATCATCCACCTTGAGATATCTATCGAGAACATCTCGCTGGTATTAAGTTGCGAATCCCACCCAAAGTGTAAACTCAAAGCAACAGACAACTGCATTAAAAGAACTTTGCGTAAAGTAAACAATCCTTGCACCCGCAGGTACAAGAACCGTTGTTTTATCCCTGGTGGCAACATCACATCCCCTAGTCTCATGTTTCTGTCACTCAAGCTAGACATCAAGGGGTTGAACCCCCAATCGAGCATAACGCTCTCTCTTGGAGATGCAAATAAAATACTTGGCCAAAGCAAATACCGCAACGGAGAACATGCAAGAATTTACTCAAGAACAAAATATAAAAGAGAAGAACCAAATATATTACTCATCACAATCTGAACATAGTATCATAATCCATCAGATCCCAACAAACTCAGCATAGCAACAACATAAATTACATAGATGCCTCGATCATGTGAGGCAGCTCACGAGGACTCGAAAGTGGAAGCACAAAAGGGGGAGAGATTCATCACATAGCTACTGGTCACGGACCCATGGTCCAAGGGGGACTACTCACGGTACATACGGGAGGCTTCCATTGCTATGGATGGTCTCCCGGAGGGGGTTCCTCCTTCCTGTAGGGTGCCGGGTTAGCTTCTCCAGGAAGCCCCGATCATGAAACGGCGGCGGAGGCGGTACAGAGGGGAGTTCGCGAGAAAGAGATCGATATTAGGGGTTTCCACCCCGAGGGGTAAATATAGGCGAAGGGGGCGTCGAGGGGACCCACGAGGCAGTCAGGCGGGTCCCTGGCGCGGCCCAGGGTGGGGTCGCGCCACCTGCCCTCCTGGCTTCCTGGTGGTGGCCCCCCTTCCCCCTCTTGGTGATTCCGGAAGCTTCTCTTGCGCTGATTTTTTATATATTTTTCCTGGAATTTTTGGAGCACTTTTGATGAGGACATCCCTACTAATGTTACACCCATACCCTCACCAACTACACATACTGGACCAGTTACTAGAGCACGTGCACGTCAACTAAATTATCAGGTACTTTCGTTTCTTGCGAATCCTTCTATTGTTCATGAACATATGATGCTGCCTAAATTAGATACTTTTGTTTTGCTTATGAATGAAGGACCTAGCATGGACACGAAGGATGGTCATTGGAGCGGGATCAAGAATGGAGAAGAAGGTGCGCGCGGGGGAAAGTACAGTGGAGTTTCCAGTGGGGATTTTCGCACGTTGAAGCCACCATAAGGCATGCATGAAGGCTTGGACGGAATACACGAGATGCCACTTCATTATTTTCGTCCAAGAGCAATTATAGGTGCTGCGTCACCTTAATATTGGGCTGGGCCCATGTAATTTCGAAATACCACATTATAGGCTGTTTTTAGAGTCCGTATGTGTGGGGAAACCGAGTTAGGGTTGTTTTCGGACCCCACCTCCAAGGGGTCACGAAAATCCCCTCTGTTCCCCCATATATACAGCCCTTAGGGCGTCGTTTAGACTTGGGTTTTAATTAGATATAAGTTAGCCATAGCCGCAACTTCGAGCTCTTCGTTTGTGTCATCCGACCAGGCCAAGACCTCATTGGAACCCCAACTTTCGTAATCATTCATCTTATATTCGCAATATCCAGATTGCAATTCTTAGTTCTTGCTTGTTCTTCGATTGCTTGCAGGAATTAGACCTTCGTGGTCAGGTTGATCGTGCATCCGCGGGATCAATAACCTCTCGGAGTTGGTTTAGCGATCGCTAAGGCGCAACGTCTTCGCACGTTCGTAGTCGGATCGTGAAAGTTGCCTCCACCATAATCGATCTCCACCATCTCATCGAAACATCGGGACACCTTCGCCTCTATCAAGTGGTATCAGATTTCCAGGTTGCTCGGTGAGATTTACCAGTTTTCATAGTCTAGATTGGTTCTGTTCTTCATACCTACAGTCCAAGAAAAAGCCAACAAAAAAAAATTAGGGTTAGATCATCACGTCCCAAGACAGTCCTAGCCTTTGTCCAGTTTTCTTTTCAGTACTTGCTTTGTTGAATTTACGGTTGCATCGTTGTGTCAAGTTGCTGATCTCAGCGTCTAGTTCCCTTAGAGTTTCGAGTTCTGATCACAGTTTGCCACGTCGCCGCCGCACCAGTAGTCATCCTACCACGTTCCGCCAATCCGAGTCCAGATACACCACCACGTTCCGCCAAGCAGAGTCCATATACACCACCACGGCTCACGAGTCCGAGTTGAGTTCCACCATCAGTACGGTTCCTGATATCCCCGTAGCCAGAATAGTTTTGAGTTGATTAGAGTCGGATTTCACCAATCTTTTGTTGTACGTAGAAGAGGGTGATTTCCAAAAAAAAAAAAAAAAAAAGCAAAAAAAAAAAAAAAGAGAGAGAAAAAAAAATTCAGAGTGTGCTTCACAGTTGTTACGTGCCGCGCCGTGCTTTCGTTGGTGTTTTAGGCTCGCGTCTCTAGTACGGTCTAGCCTAGGATCAGCACAGTACCGACGTTGAGTGTTTATTCAGCTTTGCATCTCTGTTTTGATTACTGTTGAGTTTTTCCTACCATACTTGTCAGCCTTCCTACAGCTCCACATATATTCTACATCGTGCGTTTTGACACCTCCTGGCCATCGCTCTACCATATCTCTGAGAGTTTTGCCCCGTTGGTTGTACATCACCACCTGCTGCTAGGTAAGAATCGGTAAGAACGTAAGAAAAGCTTGACGGATTTGTGCTTTCCACCACCCCACATCCATCCCATTAGTAGAAGTAGGATCATATTCCTGTGTGTTTTCTATTTCTGCTAACCATGCCAGGATCACATGATGAAGTGGCGCGGGATGCACCCGATTGGGAGAACATGACAAACAAGGAGTTACATGATAAATTTGCACGTATGATGTCTCCACAGGTGCAGGACATCGAGACCAGATTTACAGAGGCGATTGATGGCGTGGAGAAAATGATCGACACCAAGCTCGACGCCAAGTTTACTGAGTTGATCGCACGCCTACCTTCAGCACAGCCACAGCCACCGCCACTACCACGTGCACGACGTATTCTGTTTCCGCGAGGACAAGCTGCTGGTATTGGTGCTCCTCCTACTGCTGCAGTTGCTGCTACTGCTGCTGCTGCTTCTGACGTCGCCCAGGACGACAACTACGAGGGTGATTACGAGGAGGAGGTGGAACAGGAAGCGGCCTATGAGCAGCCAGCTGGACGTCCACGTCCCAACATTCGCCACGGTCGACACCAACCACCCCCTCAGGATCGACAGGCCGCTACGAGACCTAGCTTTTCTGCAGGACGAAATACATCATGGACATCGCGTGGAGCTTCTACATCCACACGTCCTGCTGCGCCACCATCTATTTCAGCCGCTCATTCTTACAGGGAGCCACCAAAACAGCCAGCGCCACCATTCAAGGGTGCACAGAGTGGTCCAGCGGCGAGTTCTTCTTCCTCCATGGCGTCCACAGGGCAAGCACGAGATCGTGATATTAAATGTCGCAGGTGCCAAGGTGGAGGTCACTTCGCAAAAGACTGTCCCTCCAAGCGTGTGATGACTATTACGGCGGATGGTGGGTATGAGTCAGCGAGTGACTATGATGAGGAGACTCTAGTTCTCATTGCTCATGAGGAACAGGGTGCCCATGATGATGCTCATGATATAGAGTATATGACTCCTGATGATGCAGATAAATATGCTAGTTTGGTTGCTCAACGTGTATTAAGTGTGCAGGTAACGAAGGCCAAGCAAAACCAGAGGCATAATTTGTTCCACACAAAGGGAGTGGTGAAAGAACGTTCGGTTCGCATCATCATTGACGGAGGGAGTTGCAACAACTTGGCTAGCATGGAGTTGGTGGAGAAGCTATCTCTCACCACAAGACCACACCCCCATCCGTACTATATTCAGTGGTTTAACAATAGTGGTAAGATTAAGGTAACACGTTCTGTTCGTGTGCACTTTAGCATTGCTGCATATGCTGATTATGTTGATTGTGATGTGGTACCCATGCAAGCATGCTCTCTTTTACTTGGTAGACCATGGCAATTTGATAGGAATGTTGTACACCATGGTAGGACAAATCAGTTTACTCTAGTTCATCAGGATAAAAATATTGCTTTACTTCCTATGTCTCCTGAACAAATTGTGAAAGATGATCTTGCTAGAGCTAGTAAAGCTAAACAGGAGAAAAATAAGAGTGAAAATGAGATAGCAGCTAAAGAATTTGAGCAACAACATAAGACTAATAGCAAATCTTCTTCTGTTGTTTCTAATGAAATTAAATTGACTAGTCCAACTTTGCTTGCTACTAAGGTTGATATTTCGGATTTGGATGTTAGTCAATATGTGTGCTATGCTTTTGTGTGCAAAGAAGCCTTGTTTTCATTTGAGGAATTGCCTCCTTCTTTGCCTCCTGTTGTCACTGACCTTTTGCAGGAGTTTATTGACGTCTTTCCACAAGACGTACCACCGGGATTACCACCTATTCGAGGGATTGAGCATCAGATTGACTTAATTCCCGGTGCTTCGCTGCCCAACCGTGCGCCATACCGTACCAATCCGGAGGAGACGAAGGAGATTCAGCGTCAAGTACAAGAGCTACTCGACAAAGGTTACATACGTGAATCCCTTAGTCCTTGTGCTGTTCCTGTTATATTAGTGCCTAAAAAGGATGGAACATGGCGTATGTGTGTTGATTGTCGAGCCATTAATAATATTACTATTCGTTATCGTCATCCTATTCCTAGGCTAGATGATATGCTTGATGAATTAAGTGGCTCTACCATGTTTTCCAAAGTTGATTTGCGTAGTGGATACCATCAAATTCGCATGAAATTAGGGGATGAATGGAAAACGGCATTTAAAACTAAGTTTGGATTATATGAGTGGTTAGTCATGCCTTTTGGGTTAACTAATGCACCTAGCACTTTTATGAGATTAATGAACGAGGTTTTACGTGCTTTCATTGGACGATTTGTGGTAGTCTATTTTGATGATATACTGATTTATAGCAAATCTTTGGAGGAACATTTGGATCATTTACGTGCTGTTTTTATTGCTCTACGTAATGCACGTTTATTTGGTAAGCTTGGGAAGTGCACCTTTTGCACCGACCGAGTGTCGTTTCTTGGCTATGTTGTTACTCCGCAGGGAATTGAAGTTGATCATGCGAAGATCGAGGCAATTGAGAGTTGGCCGCAGCCCAAAACGGTCACACAAGTGAGGAGTTTTCTTGGCCTCGCTGGATTCTATAGGCGTTTTGTGAGAGATTTCAGCACCATTGCTGCACCTCTCAATGAGCTTACACGCAAGGATGTGCCTTTTACTTGGGGTACCGCACAGGAAGAAGCTTTCACGGTATTGAAAGATAAGTTAACACATGCTCCTTTGCTCCAACTTCCTGATTTTAATAAGACTTTTGAGCTTGAATGCGATGCTAGTGGGATTGGTTTGGGAGGTGTGTTATTACAAGATGCTAAACCTGTTGCATACTTTTCTGAAAAATTGAGTGGGCCTAGTCTGAACTATTCTACTTATGATAAGGAATTATATGCTCTTGTTCGGACATTAGAAACTTGGCAACATTATTTATGGCCCAAAGAATTTGTTATACATTCTGATCATGAATCTTTGAAACACATAAGAAGTCAAGCAAAACTTAATCGTAGACATGCTAAGTGGGTTGAATTTATTGAGACTTTCCCTTATGTCATTAAACACAAGAAGGGGAAAGATAATATTATTGCTGATGCTTTGTCTCGTCGTTATACTATGCTTTCACAACTTGACTTCAAGATATTCGGTTTAGAGACAATCAAAGAACAATATGTAAATGATGCGGAATTTAAAGATGTATTGCAGAATTGTAGAGAGGGTAGAACATGGAACAAGTTTGTGCTTAATGATGGATTTGTGTTCCGTTCTAACAAGCTATGCATTCCAGCTAGCTCTATTCGTCTTTTGTTGTTGCAGGAGGTGCATGGAGGAGGATTAATGGGACATTTTGGCGTGAAAAAGAAGGAGGACGTACTTGCTACACATTTCTTTTGGCCAAAGATGAGACGGGATGTTGAGCGTTTTGTTGCTCGCTGCACTACATGTCAAAAAGCTAAGTCACGACTCAATCCTCATGGTTTATACATGCCTTTACCTGTACCTAGTGTTCCGTGGGAGGACATATCCATGGACTTTGTTTTAGGCTTGCCTCGAACAAAGAAGGGGAGGGATAGTATATTTGTTGTCGTGGATAGATTTTCTAAGATGGCACATTTTATACCATGTCATAAAAGCGATGATGCTGCTAATGTTGCTGATTTATTCTTTGGAGAGATTATTCGTTTACATGGTATAAAATGTAAGCGAATAATCTCACGAAAGAATAAATCAGCAACATTAGCAGCATCATCGCTTTTATGACATGGTATAAAATGTGCCATTTTAGAAAATCTATCCACGACAACAAATATGCTATCCCTCCCATTCTTTGTTCGAGGCAAGCCTAAAACAAAGTCCATGGATATGTCCTCCCACGGAACACTAGGTACAGGTAAAGGCATGTATAAACCATGAGGATTGAGTCGTGACTTAGCTTTTTGACATGTAGTGCAGCGAGCAACAAAACGCTCAACATCCCGTCTCATCTTTGGCCAAAAGAAATGTGTAGCAAGTACGTCCTCCGTCTTCTTCACGCCAAAGTGTCCCATTAATCCTCCTCCATGCGCCTCCTGCAACAACAAAAGACGAATAGAGCTAGCTGGAATGCATAGCTTGTTAGAACGGAACACAAATCCATCATTAAGCACAAACTTGTTCCATGTTCTACCCTCTCTACAATTCTGCAATACATCTTTAAATTCCGCATCATTTACGTATTGATCTTTGATTGTCTCTAAACCGAAAATCTTGAAGTCAAGTTGTGAAAGCATAGTATAACGACGAGACAAAGCATCAGCAATAATATTATCTTTCCCCTTCTTGTGTTTAATGACATAAGGGAAAGTCTCAATAAATTCAACCCACTTAGCATGTCTACGATTAAGTTTTGCTTGACTTCTTATGTGTTTCAAAGATTCATGATCAGAATGTATAACAAATTCTTTGGGCCATAAATAATGTTGCCAAGTTTCTAACGTCCGAACAAGAGCATATAATTCCTTATCATAAGTAGAATAGTTCAGACTAGGCCCACTCAATTTTTCAGAAAAGTAAGCAACAGGTTTAGCATCTTGTAATAACACACCTCCCAAACCAATCCCACTAGCATCGCATTCAAGCTCAAAAGTCTTATTAAAATCAGGAAGTTGGAGCAAAGGAGCATGTGTTAACTTATCTTTCAATACGGTGAAGGCTTCTTCCTGTGCGGTACCCCAAGTAAAAGGCACATCCTTGCGTGTAAGCTCATTGAGAGGAGCAGCAATGGTGCTGAAATCTCTCACAAAACGCCTATAGAATCCAGCGAGGCCAAGAAAACTCCTCACTTGTGTGACCGTTTTGGGCTGCGGCCAACTCTCAATCGCCTCGATCTTGGTTTTATCAACTTCAATTCCCTGCGGAGTAACAACATAGCCAAGAAACGATACTCGGTCGGTGCAAAAGGTGCACTTCCCAAGGTTACCAAACAAACGTGCATTACGTAGAGCAATAAAAACAGCACGTAAATGATCCAAATGTTCCTCCAAAGATTTGCTATAAATCAGTATATCATCAAAATAGACTACCACAAATCGTCCAATGAAAGCACGTAAAACCTCGTTCATTAATCTCATGAAAGTGCTAGGTGCATTAGTTAACCCAAAAGGCATGACTAACCACTCATATAATCCAAACTTAGTTTTAAATGCCGTTTTCCATTCATCTCCTAATTTCATGCGAATTTGATGGTATCCACTACGCAAATCAACTTTGGAAAACATGGTAGAGCCACTTAATTCATCAAGCATATCATCTAACCTAGGAATAGGATGACGATAACGAATAGTAATATTATTAATGGCTCGACAATCAACACACATACGCCATGTTCCATCCTTTTTAGGCACTAATATAACAGGAACAGCACAAGGACTAAGGGATTCACGTATGTAACCTTTGTCGAGTAGCTCTTGTACTTGACGCTGAATCTCCTTCGTCTCCTCCGGATTGGTACGGTATGGCGCACGGTTAGGCAGTGAAGCACCGGGAAGTAAGTCAATCTGATGCTCAATCCCTCGAATAGGTGGTAATCCCGGTGGCACGTCTTGTGGAAAGACGTCAATAAACTCCTGCAAAAGGTCAGTGACAACAGGAGGCAAAGAAGGAGGCAATTCCTCAAATGAAAACAAAGCTTCTTTGCACACAAAAGCATAGCACACATATTGACTAACATCCAAATCCGAAATATCAACCTTAGTAGCAAGCAAAGTTGGACTAGTCAATTTAATTTCATTAGAAACAGCGGAAGAAGATTTGCTATTGGTCTTATGTTGTTGCTCAAATTCTTTAGCTGCTATCTCATTTTCACTCTTATTTTTCTCCTGTTTAGCTTTACTAGCTCTAGCAAGATCATCTTGCACAATTTGTTCAGGAGACAGAGGAAGTAAAGCAATAGTTTTATCCTGATGAACCAGAGTAAACTGATTTGTCCTACCATGGTGTACAACATTCCTATCAAATTGCCATGGTCTACCAAGTAAAAGAGAGCATGCTTGCATGGGTACCACATCACAATCAACATAATCAGCATATGCGGCAATGCTAAAGTGCACACGAACAGAACGCGTTACCTTAATCTTACCACTATTGTTAAACCACTGAATATAGTACGGATGGGGGTGTGGTCTTGTGGTGAGAGATAGCTTCTCCACCAACTCCATGCTCGCCAAGTTGTTGCAACTCCCTCCGTCAATGATGATGCGAACCGAACGTTCTTTCACCACTCCCTTTGTGTGGAACAAATTATGCCTCTGGTTTTGCTCGTCCTTCGATACCTGCACACTTAACACACGTTGAGCAACCAAACTAGCATATTTATCTGCATCATCAGGAGCCATATACTCTATATCACGAGCATCATCATGGGCACCCTGATCCTCATGAGCAATGAGAACTAAAGTCTCCTCATCATAGTCACTCGCTGACTCATACCCACCATCCGCCGTAATAATCATCACACGCTTGGAGGGACAGTCTTTTGCGAAGTGACCTCCACCTTGGCACCGGCGACATTTAATATCACGATCTCGTGCTTGCCCTGTGGACGCCATGGATGAAGAAGAACTCGCCGCGGGACCACTCTGTGCACCCTTGAATGGTGGCGCTGGCTGTGTCGGTGGCTCCCTGTAAGAATGAGCGGCTGAAGTAGATGGTGGTGCAGCAGGACGTGTGGATATAGAAGCTCCACGCGATGTCCATGATGTATTTCGTCCTGCAGAAAAGTTAGGTCTCGTAGCGGCCTGTCGATCCTGCACTTCACGTTCAGCTTTACAAGCAAGATGAAACAAACGAGTGATAGTAGTAAAGTCCTTGTATTCTAGAATAGTTTGTATCTCCCTGTTTAAGCCACCCATAAAACGTGCAAGCATAGCTTCATTATCCTCTACTAGGCCGCATCTAATCAATCCAGTTTGTAATTCCTGATAATATTCCTCTACAGAATTTTTTCCTTGTCTCAAACGCTGTAATTTTTGTAACAAGTCACGTTGATAATAAGGAGGAACCCAGCGAGTACGCATAGCATCTTTTAAAGCAGCCCAAGTAGTTGGAATATTATTAGCATGCAATCTACAATGTTCGGACCACCAAATAGATGCAAATCCCGTGAATTCACAAACAGCAGCAGTAACACGTCTATTCTCAGGATATTGTAAACATGTAAAGCGTTGTTCAGTTTCTAACTCCCAAGTAAGATAAACATCAGGAATATATCTACCCTCAAATGGCTTAAGATTCAATTTAAGTTTAGGCACATGTTCATCATCGCGTACCTGAGGGGGTGGTTGGTGTCGACCGTGGCGAATGTTGGGACGTGGACGTCCAGCTGGCTGCTCATAGACCGCTTCCTGTTCCACCTCCTCCTCGTAATCACCCTCGTAGTAGTCGTCCTGGCCGACGTCAGAAGCAGCAGCAGCAGTAGCAGCAACTGCAGCAGCAGGAGGAGCACCAATACCAGCAGCTTGTCCTCGCGGCAACAGAATACGTCGTGCACGTGGTAGTGGCGGTGGCTGTGGCTGTGCTGAAGGTAGGCGTGCGATCAACTCAGTAAACTTGGCGTCTAGCTTGGTGTCGATCATCTTTTCCACGCCATCAATCGCCTCTGTAAATCTGTTATGGATGTCCTGCACCTGTTCAGACATCATACGTGCAAATTTATCATGTAGCTCCTTGTTTGTCATGTTCTCCCAATCGGGTGCATCCCGCGCCACTTCATCATGTGATCCTGTCATGGTTAGCAGAAATAGAAAACACACAGTAATATGATCCGACTTCTACTAATGGGATGTGGTGTGGTGGAAAGCACAAATCCGTCAAGCTTTTCTTTCGTTCTTACCGATTCTTACCTAGCAGCAGGTGGTGATGTACAACCAACGGGTCAAAACTCTCAGAGATATGGTAGAGCGATGGCCAGGAGGTGTCAAACGCACGATGTAGAATATATGTGGAGCTGTAGGAAGGCTGACAAGTATGGTAGAAAAAAACTCAACAGTAATCAAAACAGAGATGCAAAGCTGAATAAACGCTCAACGTGGGTACTGTGCTGATCCTAGGCTAGACCGTACTAGAGACGCGAGCCTAAAACACCAACGAAAGCACGGCGCGGCACGTAATCAACTGAGAAGCATACTCTGAATTTTTTTTTCTCTCTCTTTTTTTTTTTTTTTTTTTACGTGCGGAACGTGGTGTATCTGGACTCGGATTACTACTGTGCGGTGGCGACGTGGCAAACTGTGATCAGAACTCGAAACTCTAAGGAAACTAGACGCTAAGATCAGCAACTTGACACAACGATGCAACCGTAAATTCAACAAAGCAAGTACTGAAAAGAAAACTGGACAATGGCTAGGACTGTCTTGGGACGTGATGATCTAACCCTAATTTTTTTTTTGGCTTTTTCGTGGACTGTAGGTATGAAGAACAGAACCAATCTAGACTATGAAAAACTGGTAAATCTCACCGAGCAACCTGGAAATCTGATACCACTTGATAGAGGCGAAGGTGTCCCGATGTTTCGATGAGATGGTGGAGATCGATTATGGTGGAGTAGACTTTCACGACCCGACTACGAACGTGCGAAGACGTTGCGCCTTAGCGATCGCTAAACCAACTCCGAGAGGTTATTGATCCCGCGGATGCACGATCAACCTGACCACGAAGGTCTAATTCCTGCAAGCAATCGAAGAACAAGCAAGAACTAAGAATTGCAATCTGGATATTGCGAATATAAGATGAAAGATTACGAAAGTTGGGGTTCCAATGAGGTCTTGGCCTGGTCGGATGACACAAACGAAGAGCTCGAAGTTGCGGCTATGGCTAACTTAAATCTAATTAAAACCCAAGTCTAAACGATGCCCTAAGGGCTGTATATATGGGGGAACAGAGGGGAATTTCGTGGCCCCTTGGAGGAGGGGTCCGAAAACAACCCTAACTCGGTTTCCCCACACATACGGACTCTAAAAAATAGCCTATTAAGTGTATTTCGAAATTACATGGGCCTGGCCCAATAATAAGGTGACGCAGCACCTATAATAACTCTTGGACGAAAATATTAATGTGGCATCTTGTGTCTCTCGTCCAAGTCTTCATGCGCGCCTTATGGTGGCTTCAAAGTGCGATAATCACCACGGGAAGCTCCGCTGTCCTTTCCCGCGCGCGCACCTTCTTCTCCATGCTTGATCCCGCTCCAATGACCATCCTTCTTGTCCATGCTAGGTCCTTCATTCATAAGACAAACAAAAGTATCTAATTTAGGCAGCATCATATGTTCTTGAATATTAGAAGGATTCGCAAGAAACGAAAGTACCTGATAATTTAATTGACGTGCGCGTGCTCTAGTAACTGGTCCATTATGTGTAGTTTGTGAAGATGTGGGTGTAACATTAGTAGAGATGTCCTCATCAAATACTATTGTCTCGGATCGTGATACTAAGTTTCTTAGCCATTTTTGGAGATGCTTATGGGCTAAGTTGGGGACTAAACTACTTTTTAGTACTACATGTCATCCCCAAACTGATGGACAAACTGAAGTGGTCAATAGGACATTGTCTACTATGCTTAGGGCTGTTTTAAAAAGTAACTTGAAACTGTGGGAAGAATGTTTACCTCATATTGAATTTGCTTATAATCGTTCAGTGCATTCTACCACTAAAATGTGCCCTTTTGAGATTGTTTATGGTTTTCTACCTCGTGCACCTATTGATTTGCTGCCTCTTCCATCTTCGGAGAAGGTTAATTTTGATGCTAAGCAACGTGCTGAATTGATATTAAAAATGCATGAGTTAACTAAAGAAAACATTGAGCGCATGAATGCTAGATACAAGCTTGCTGGTGATAGGGGTCGAAAGCATGTTGTGTTTGAACCAGGAGATCTTGTTTGGTTACATCTACGTAAAGATAGGTTTCCTGATTTGCGCAAGTCTAAGTTAATGCCACGAGCTGATGGTCCCTTTAAGGTTTTACAGAAAATTAATGATAATGCATATAAACTTGAGCTACCTGCAGATTTTTGGGTTAGTCCCACATTTAACATTGCAGATTTGAAACCTTATTTGGGAGAAGATGATGAGCTTCCGTCGAGGACGACTTCAATTCAAGAAGGGGAGGATGATGAGGACATCCCTACTAATGTTACACCCATACCCTCACCAACTACACATACTGGACCAGTTACTAGAGCACGTGCACGTCAACTAAATTATCAGGTACTTTCGTTTCTTGCGAATCCTTCTATTGTTCATGAACATATGATGCTGCCTAAATTAGATACTTTTGTCTTGCTTATGAATGAAGGACCTAGCATGGACACGAAGGATGGTCATTGGAGCGGGATCAAGAATGGAGAAGAAGGTGCGCGCGGGGGAAAGTACAGTGGAGTTTCCAGTGGGGATTTTCGCACGTTGAAGCCACCATAAGGTGATAGAGGCGAAGGTGTCCCGATGTTTCGATGAGATGGTGGAGATCGATTATGGTGGAGGCGACTTTCACGATCCGACTACGAACGTGCGAAGACGTTGCGCCTTAGCGATCGCTAAACCAACTCCGAGAGGTTATTGATCCCGCGGATGCACGATCAACCTGACCACGAAGGTCTAATTCCTGCAAGCAATCGAAGAACAAGCAAGAACTAAGAATTGCAATCTGGATATTGCGAATATAAGATGAATGATTACGAAAGTTGGGGTTCCAATGAGGTCTTGGCCTGGTCGGATGACACAAACGAAGAGCTCGAAGTTGCGGTTATGGCTAACTTGTATCTAATTAAAACCCAAGTCTAAACGACGCCCTAAGGGCTGTATATATGGGGGAACAGAGGGGATTTTCGTGACCCCTTGGAGGTGGGGTCCGAAAACAACCCTAACTCGGTTTCCCCACACATACGGACTCTAAAAACAGCCTATAATGTGGTATTTCGAAATTACATGGGCCCAGCCCAATATTAAGGTGACGCAACACCTATAATTGCTCTTGGACGAAAATAATGAAGTGGCATCTCGTGTATTCCGTCCAAGCCTTCATGCATGCCTTATGGTGGCTTCAACGTGCGAAAATCCCCACTGGAAGCTCCACTGTACTTTCCCCCGCGCGCACCTTCTTCTCCATTCTTGATCCCGCTCCAATGACCATCCTTCTTGTCCATGCTAGGTCCTTCATTCATAACCAAAACAAAAGTATCTAATTTAGGCAGCATCATATGTTCATGAAAAATAGAAGGATTCGCAAGAAACGAAAGTACCTGATAATTTAGTTGACGTGCACGTGCTCTAGTAACTGGTCCAGTATGTGTAGTTGGTGAGGGTATGGGTGTAACATTAGTAGGGATGTCCTCATCATCCTCCCCTTCTTGAATTGAAGTCGTCCTCGACGGAAGCTCATCATCTTCTCCCAAATAAGGTTTCAAATCTGCAATGTTAAATGTGGGACTAACCCCAAAATCTGCAGGTAGCTCAAGTTTATATGCATTATCATTAATTTTCTGTAAAACCTTAAAGGGACCATCAGCTCGTGGCATTAACTTAGACTTGCGCAAATCAGGAAACCTATCTTTTCGTAGATGTAACCAAACAAGATCTCCTGGTTCAAAAACAACATGCTTTCGACCCCTATCACCAGCAAGCTTGTATCTAGCATTCATGCGCTCAATGTTTTCTTTAGTTAACTCATGCATTTTTAATATCAATTCAGCACGTTGCTTAGCATCAAAATTCACCTTCTCCGAAGATGGAAGAGGCAGCAAATCAATAGGTGCACGAGGTAGAAAACCATAAACAATCTCAAAAGGGCACATTTTAGTGGTAGAATGCACTGAACGATTATAAGCAAATTCAATATGAGGTAAACATTCTTCCCACAGTTTCAAGTTACTTTTTAAAACAGCCCTAAGCATAGTAGACAATGTCCTATTGACCACTTCAGTTTGTCCATCAGTTTGGGGATGATATGTAGTACTAAAAAGTAGTTTAGTCCCCAACTTAGCCCATAAGCATCTCCAAAAATGGCTAAGAAACTTAGTATCACGATCCGAGACAATAGTATTGGGCACACCATGTAAACGAATAATCTCTCCAAAGAATAAATCAGCAACATTAGCAGCATCATCGCTTTTATGACATGGTATAAAATGTGCCATCTTAGAAAATCTATCCACGACAACAAATATGCTATCCCTCCCCTTCTTTGTTCGAGGCAAGCCTAAAACAAAGTCCATGGATATGTCCTCCCACGGAACACTAGGTACAGGTAAAGGCATGTATAAACCATGAGGATTGAGTCGTGACTTAGCTTTTTGACATGTAGTGCAGCGAGCAAAAAAACGCTCAACATCCCGTCTCATCTTTGGCCAAAAGAAATGTGTAGCAAGTACGTCCTCCGTCTTTTTCACGCCAAAATGTCCCATTAATCCTCCTCCATGCGCCTCCTGCAACAACAAAAGACGAATAGAGCTAGCTGGAATGCATAGCTTGTTAGAACGGAACACAAATCCATCATTAAGCACAAACTTGTTCCATGTTCTACCCTCTCTACAATTCTGCAATACATCTTTAAATTCCGCATCATTTGCATATTGTTCTTTGATTGTCTCTAAACCGAATATCTTGAAGTCAAGTTGTGAAAGCATAGTATAACGACGAGACAAAGCATCAGCAATAATATTATCTTTCCCCTTCTTGTGTTTAATGACATAAGGGAAAGTCTCAATAAATTCAACCCACTTAGCATGTCTACGATTAAGTTTTGCTTGACTTCTTATGTGTTTCAAAGATTCATGATCAGAATGTATAACAAATTCTTTGGGCCATAAATAATGTTGCCAAGTTTCTAATGTCCGAACAAGAGCATATAATTCCTTATCATAAGTAGAATAGTTCAGACTAGGCCCACTCAATTTTTCAGAAAAGTATGCAACAGGTTTAGCATCTTGTAATAACACACCTCCCAAACCAATCCCACTAGCATCGCATTCAAGCTCAAAAGTCTTATTAAAATCAGGAAGTTGGAGCAAAGGAGCATGTGTTAACTTATCTTTCAATACTGTGAAAGCTTCTTCCTGTGCGGTACCCCAAGTAAAAGGCACATCCTTGCGTGTAAGCTCATTGAGAGGGGCAGCAATGGTGCTGAAATCTCTCACAAAACGCCTATAGAATCCAGCGAGGCCAAGAAAACTCCTCACTTGTGTGACCGTTTTGGGCTGCGGCCAACTCTCAATCGCCTCGATCTTGGCTTTATCAACTTCAATACCCTGTGGAGTAACAACATAGCCAAGAAACGAGACTCGGTCGGTGCAAAAGGTGCACTTCCCAAGGTTACCAAATAAACGTGCATTACGTAGAGCAATAAAAACAGCACGTAAATGATCCAAATGTTCCTCCAAAGATTTGCTATAAATCAGTATATCATCAAAATAGACTACCACAAATCGTCCAATGAAAGCACGTAAAACCTCGTTCATTAATCTCATGAAAGTGCTAGGTGCATTAGTTAACCCAAAAGGCATGACTAACCACTCATATAATCCAAACTTAGTTTTAAAAGCCGTTTTCCATTCATCTCCTAATTTCATGCGAATTTGATGGTATCCACTACGCAAATCAACTTTGGAAAACATGGTAGAGCCACTTAATTCATCAAGCATATCATCTAACCTAGGAATAGGATGACGATAACGAATAGTAATATTATTAATGGCTCGACAATCAACACACATACGCCATGTTCCATCCTTTTTAGGCACTAATATAACAGGAACAGCACAAGGACTAAGGGACTCACGTATGTAACCTTTGTCGAGTAGCTCTTGTACTTGACGCTGAATCTCCTTCGTCTCCTCTGGATTGGTACGGTATGGCGCACGGTTGGGCAACGAAGCACCGGGAATTAAGTCAATCTGATGCTCAATCCCTCGAATAGGTGGTAATCCCGGTGGTACGTCTTGTGGAAAAACGTCAATAAACTCCTGCAAAAGGTCAGTGACAACAGGAGGCAAAGAAGGAGGCAATTCCTCAAATGAAAACAAAGCTTCTTTGCACACAAAAGCATAGCACACATATTGACTAACATCCAAATCTGAAATATCAACCTTAGTAGCAAGCAAAGTTGGACTAGTCAATTTAATTTCATTAGAAACAGCAGAAGAAGATTTGCTATTAGTCTTATGTTGTTGCTCAAATTCTTTGGCTGCTATCTCATTCTCACTCTTATTTTTCTCCTGTTTTGCTTTACTAGCTCTAGCAAGATCATCTTTCACAATTTGTTCAGGAGACATAGGAAGTAAAGCAATATTTTTGTCCTGATGAACTAGAGTAAACTGATTTGTCCTACCATGGTGTACAACATTCCTATCAAATTGCCATGGTCTACCAAGTAAAAGAGAGCATGCTTGCATGGGTACCACATCACAATCAACATAATCAGCATATGCAGCAATGCTAAAGTGCACACGAACAGAACGCGTTACCTTAATCTTACCACTATTGTTAAACCACTGAATATAGTACGGATGGGGGTGTGGTCTTGTGGTGAGAGATAGCTTCTCCACCAACTCCATGCTAGCCAAGTTGTTGCAACTCCCTCCGTCAATGATGATGCGAACCGAACGTTCTTTCACCACTCCCTTTGTGTGGAACAAATTATGCCTCTGGTTTTGCTCGGCCTTTGTTACCTGCACAGTTAATACACGTTGAGCAACCAAACTAGCATATTTATCTGCATCATCAGGAGTCATATACTCTATATCATGAGCATCATCATGGGCACCCTGTTCCTCATGAGCAATGAGAACTAGAGTCTCCTCATCATAGTCACTCGCTGACTCATACCCACCATCCGCCGTAATAGTCATCACACGCTTGGAGGGACAGTCTTTTGCGAAGTGACCTCCACCTTGGCACCTGCGACATTTAATATCACGATCTCGTGCTTGCCCTGTGGACGCCATGGATGAAGAAGAACTCGCTGCTGGACCACTCTGTGCACCCTTGAATGGTGGCGCTGGCTGTTTTGGTGGCTCCCTGTAAGAATGAGCGGCTGAAGTAGATGGTGGCGCAGCAGGACGTGTGGATGTAGAAGCTCCACGCGATGTCCATGATGTATTTCGTCCTGCAGAAAAGTTAGGTCTCGTAGCGGCCTGTCGATCCTGCACTACACGTTCAGCTTTACAAGCAAGATGAAACAAACGAGTGATAGTAGCAAAGTCCTTGTATTCTAGAATAGTTTGTATCTCCCTGTTTAAGCCACCCATAAAACGTGCAAGCATAGCTTCATTATCCTCTACTAGGCCACATCTAATCAATCCAGTTTGTAATTCTTGATAATATTCCTCTACAGAATTTTTTCCTTGTCTCAAACGCTGTAATTTTTGTAAAAATTCACGTTGATAATAAGGGGGAACCCAGCGAGTACGCATAGCATCTTTTAAAGCAGCCCAAGTAGTTGGAATATTATTAGCATGCAATCTACAATGTTCAGACCACCAAATAGATGCAAAGCCCGTGAATTCACAAACAGCAGCAGTAACACGTCTATTCTCAGGATATTGTAAACATGTAAAACGTTGTTCAGTTTCTAACTCCCAAGTAAGATAAGCATCAGGAATATATCTACCCTCAAACGGCTTAAGATTCAATTTAAGTTTAGGCACATGTTCATCATCGCGTACCTGAGGGGGTGGTTGGTGTCGACCGTGGCGAATGTTGGGACGTGGACGTCCAGCTGGCTGCTCATAGGCCGCTTCCTGTTCCACCTCCTCCTCGTAATCACCCTCGTAGTTGTCGTCCAGGCCGACGTCAGAAGCAGCAGCAGCAGCAGTAGCAGCAACTGCAGCAGCAGGAGGAGCACCAATACCAGCAGCTTGTCCACGCGGAAACAGAATACGTCGTGCACGTGGTAGTGGCGGTGGCTGTGGCTGTGCTGAAGGTAGGCGTGCGATCAACTCAGTAAACTTGGCGTCGAGCTTGGTGTCGATCATCTTCTCCACGCCATCAATCGCCTCTGTAAATCTGGTCTCGATGTCCTGCACCTGTTGAGACATCATACGTGCAAATTTATCATGTAGCTCCTTGTTTGTCATGTTCTCCCAATCGGGTGCATCCCGCGCCACTTCATCATGTGATCCTGGCATGGTTAACAGAAATAGAAAACACACCGGAATATGATCCTACTGCTACTAATGGGATGGATGTGGGGTGGTGGAAAGCACAAATCCGTCAAGCTTTTCTTACGTTCTTACCGATTCTTATCTAGCAGCAGGTGGTGATGTACAACCAACGGGTCAAAACTCTCAGAGATGTGGTAGAGCGATGGCCAGGCGGTGTCAAAACGCACGATGTAGAATATATGTGGAGCTGTAGGAAGGCTGACAAGTATGGTAGGAAAAACTCAACAGTAATCAAAACAGAGATGCAAAGCTGAATAAACACTCAACGTCGGTACTGTGCTGATCCTAGGCTAGACCGTACTAGAGACGCGAGCCTAAAACACCAACGAAAGCACGGCGCGGCACGTAACAACTGTAAAGCACACTCTGAATTTTTTTTTTCTCTTTTTTTTTTTTTTTGCTTTTTTTTTTTTTTTTTTTTTGGAAATCACCCTCTTCTACGTACGACAAAAGATTGGTGAAATCCGACTCTAATCAACTCAAAACTATTCTGGCTACGGAGATATCAGGAACCGTACTGATGGTGGAACTGAAGTCGGACTCGTGAGACGTGGTGGTGTATATGGACTCTGCTTGGCGGAACGTGGTGGTGTATCTGGACTCGGATTGGCGGAACGTGGTAGGATGACTACTGGTGCGGCGGCGACGTGGCAAACTGTGATCAGAACTCGAAACTCTAAGGGAACTAGACGCTAAGATCAGCAACTCGACACAACGATGCAACCGCAAATTCAACAATGCAAACTACTGTAAAGAAAACTGGACAAAGGCTCGGACTGTTTTGGGACGTGATGATCTAACCCTAATTTTTTTTTGTTGGCTTTTTCGTGGACTGTAGGTATGAAGAACAGAACCAATC
This sequence comes from Bromus sterilis, assembly GCA_950022295.1. Classification (NCBI taxonomy): domain Eukaryota; kingdom Viridiplantae; phylum Streptophyta; class Magnoliopsida; order Poales; family Poaceae; genus Bromus; species Bromus sterilis. Next base: position 171,740,252 of record OX465600.1, on the reverse strand, counting down.
TAGACTACGAAAACTGGTAAATCTCACCGAGCAACCTGGAAATCTGATACCACTTGATAGAGGCGAAGGTGTCCCGATGTTTCGATGAGATGGTGGAGATCGATTATGGTGGAGGCGACTTTCACGATCCGACTACGAACGTGCGAAGACATTGCGCCTTAGCGATCGCTAAACCAACTCCGAGAGGTTATTGATCCCGCGGATGCACGATCAACCTGACCACGAAGGTCTAATTCCTGCAAGCAATCGAAGAACAAGCAAGAACTAAGAATTGCAATCTGGATATTGCGAATATAAGATGAATGATTACGAAAGTTGGGGTTCCAATGAGGTCTTGGCCTGGTCGGATGACACAAACGAAGAGCTCGAAGTTGCGGCTATGGCTAACTTGTATCTAATTAAAACCCAAGTCTAAACGACGCCCTAAGGGCTGTATATATGGGGGAACAGAGGGGATTTTCGTGACCCCTTGGAGGTGGGGTCCGAAAACAACCCTAACTCGGTTTCCCCACACATACGGACTCTAAAAACAGCCTATAATGTGGTATTTCGAAATTACATGGGCCCAGCCCAATATTAAGGTGACGCAACACCTATAATTGCTCTTGGACGAAAATAATGAAGTGGCATCTCGTGTATTCCGTCCAAGCCTTCATGCATGCCTTATGGTGGCTTCAACGTGCGAAAATCCCCACTGGAAGCTCCACTGTACTTTCCCCCGCGCGCACCTTCTTCTCCATTCTTGATCCCGCTCCAATGACCATCCTTCTTGTCCATGCTAGGTCCTTCATTCATAACCAAAACAAAAGTATCTAATTTAGGCAGCATCATATGTTCATGAAAAATAGAAGGATTCGCAAGAAACGAAAGTACCTGATAATTTAGTTGACGTGCACGTGCTCTAGTAACTGGTCCAGTATGTGTAGTTGGTGAGGGTATGGGTGTAACATTAGTAGGGATGTCCTCATCATAAGGCATGCATGAAGGCTTGGACGGAATACACGAGATGCCACTTCATTATTTTCGTCCAAGAGCAATTATAGGTGCTGCGTCACCTTAATATTGGGCTGGGCCCATGTAATTTCGAAATACCACATTATAGGCTGTTTTTAGAGTCCGTATGTGTGGGGAAACCGAGTTAGGGTTGTTTTCGGACCCCACCTCCAAGGGGTCACGAAAATCCCCTCTGTTCCCCCATATATACAGCCCTTAGGGCGTCGTTTAGACTTGGGTTTTAATTAGATATAAGTTAGCCATAGCCGCAACTTCGAGATCTTCGTTTGTGTCATCCGACCAGGCCAAGACCTCATTGGAACCCCAACTTTCGTAATCATTCATCTTATATTCGCAATATCCAGATTGCAATTCTTAGTTCTTGCTTGTTCTTCGATTGCTTGCAGGAATTAGACCTTCGTGGTCAGGTTGATCGTGCATCCGCGGGATCATTAACCTCTCGGAGTTGGTTTAGCGATCGCTAAGGCGCAACGTCTTCGCACGTTTGTAGTCGGATCGTGAAAGTTGCCTCCACCATAATCGATCTCCACCATCTCATCGAAACATCGGGACACCTTCGCCTCTATCAACTTTTAATGGCCGGAAAACCTGAAATACAAAAACAGCAGAAAACAGAAACTGTCAACTGGGTGCACTGAGTTAATAGGTTAGTCCAAATAGGTTCAAAAGTGTATGAAAGTTCAAGAAAAACATGGCAAAGTCACACAAAACATGCATGGAGCAAGCAGAAATTATAGATACGTTTGGGACGTATCAACATCCCCAAGATTAATTCCTGCTCGTCCTCGAGTAGGTAAATGATAACAAGCATAATTTCTGTGGTGGCATGCCACGCAACCAAATAAGGACTTTTAAGAAAAGCAATCAAAGCATGCAATTCAATTCAAGTCTTAACAAGCAAGAGTCTATATTAGCATTGACACAAGTAACAAAAGAACAAAGGGTGCAAGAGCTCTCGCTGTCCGTGACTCGAATGTCTCCAAATGGTGTTTGCGTGCAAGCAAGGGACTCGGAAGAAAGAGAAAAAAGGTTGTTGAGAACAACTATCTACTAAAGTTTCACACTTGGCCTCCTTTGGATTCTTATCTGGACTCGTCCCCAGACCACTATCCAGGTACAAGTCAAACTGATCCACTCCCTTTCAATATTTTGAGCACTCATGCAATGGATGAGCGTGAGCAAGAAAATTGACACCTAAAAGGCAAAACAGAAAGAAGGTAGAGGAGGAAGACAAAAAGGTGTGAAAGGCTCACATCAATGAGGACAATCATAGGCAAGAGAAGGCCATATGATAGATATGATGTGAGGAGTAGGGATTGCCATACAACGGATGCACATGTGAGCTAAAAGCTCTCCAAGGGAACTAGTGGGGGTGCATCTAACTTGCTTGCTCAAGAGTACCTAGAGCTCGTTTGAGGAGGCTCATCATTGGAATATACAAGCCAAGTTCTATAGTGTGAAGGCTCCCCACATAGCTATATACATGATGATGATATCTATGGAGTACAAAGGATAGAAGATGAAGTACTAGTGTGCATCTCTCAAAAGGAATAGTAGTATGCCCCCTTCTCTCTTTTTATTTTTCTTTTCTCTTTTTCTCTTTTTATTTTATTTTTTGGTGGCCTCAATGGCTCTTTCTAGTTAACTCTCATTTGTCCTCTTTGGGATCTTTTGATTTTGTCCTCTTTGGGATCTTTTCCTCACTTTAGGGGCAATACTCTATATTTTACAAGAAGTATAGAAGATCTTTCACACTTTACAAAGTACTCAAATAAAGAAAAATGTAACTATCATGATGCAAATGTATGCCTCTACCAGGGTAGAAGGATATGCAATGATACTAGCGCGTCATGTAGCAGTGATTAGGTCAAAGCACAACTAGCATGCGGCTCATCGATCAAGCAAGTGGCATGTATGACATGAAGATCAAGTCATGAGAAGGTGGATGTTGCATGGCAATGTATCTCGGAAAGGCTATGGAAATGCCTTGTAGGTAGGTATGGTGGCTATTTTGAGGAAAGATATAAGGAGGCTTATGATGACAGAGCGTATCATGCCAAGGGTTTGGATGCACCGGCGAAGTATGCGCCAACTCCCGAGGTGAGAAAGGGCAATGCACGGTACCGAAGAGGCTAGAAAAAGTATAGGTGGGTGGAAGTGTCAACTTTCGAATACTCACATTAGTCTGAAGAACTCATGCACTTATTATCGGTAACTCTCAATCTAATCAGGAGGTTCACAAAGAGACATGTACCCCGAGGAGGAGTGTATGGGGGTTTGGTTATCCTTGCGCATCCTCGACTCATGGTACGTGAGTGTACTCTAATATTCGAACCCTCCAGAGGTTAGTGATCCATCTAGTAGCTAGAGTTCTCAACAGGGGTTTTTTGGTTTTCGAAAAACACACGGATTGCCCAAAATACGACATCTATCACTAATAGGCAAGAGCTCTTGACACCATAAGTTCAAACATTACTCTCGTCAATACCTCAAAACTATTGCAAGTTACTACTACAAAGAGAACAACAACTTTAAGTACCTACTTTCAGTCAAGACACAAAACTCAGTGCAACAGGCAAACTCTCTAACAAGATAAAACATGCAACCTATAGAAAGTTCAACCTAAGACAAAAGAAAAGCTCTAGAAAAACTAAAGCACTACAACTAAACAGAACAGCAACTAAGAAAAGAAAAAGAACAGCTCACAGCTAAAAGAATAAGCATGCAAATCCTATGAGGATTTCTAGTTCAAGTGGAGCGTGAATCTCCCCCACACAAAAGAAAGTAAGCTGGGATCTAACTTGTTACTACAGAAAACAAAGCAAAAGAAAACTAAAAACAAAACCTAAGAGCGAGACGCTCCAAGAATAGCACATAACGCATGAAGTGATAAAAATATAGTGCAACGAGGGACAAACTGATGATTGTTGATGAAGAAGGGGATGCATCGGGGGCATCCCCAAGCTTAGACGCTTGAGTATTCTTGAATATTTATTGGGGGTGCACATGGGCATCCCCAAGCTTGAGCGTTTGACACTCCTGAATCTTCTTTCATCACCTTCCATCGCGCACTTGAAAACTCCCTTCATACATAACTCATTGTAGGCTGATTAGAGAGGTTAGTACCCTAATAAAATAATTTTCCTCTTATGAAAATAAAGATAATCTTGAATAGCTACTATTTCTCAAGATTTCCAACAAGTTTTTGCAAAGAAAAAGCAAGCTTAAAGTTTGCAAAAGTGAAGAGAGACAAAACATGGCAGAATCTGTGAAAAACAGAACAATAGGTAGAAACGAATTTTTTAGGGGTACTTCTGCAACTCAAATAAAAAAACTCAGAACATACGCAAGTTTATTAATTGTATAGAGCACGCTGTGTAAAAATTTCAGCTCAAAAAGATGAACTGGGATTTTTCTATGATTTTTCTAGTCACGAGGACAGAATCTGTTTTCTGGACAGCATGTCACAACTTTTACTTCCCTTGTCATATGAGGCTAAACTTGGCACAAAGCTTGAAAAGTAAAGATACAATGATGTTGCTACAGTAGTAACAATCATCAAGACCACTAAGAACAGAAGAAAAGAAAAAATAAAAACCTAAATTCGTTGCGGGCTGCCTCCCGAAAGCGCTTCTTTAGAGCCATTAGCTAGGCTTAAAGCAGAAGATCAAGGTTCTCCAAAATCATCGGAAGGTTCACCAAGGATTTCAAAAGGGTTTTCAATAAGCTCATCCTTGTTCTTCCGAGGGAAGAGGTACGTACCTTTTGCCTTACCACGCAAACGTATTTGTCCTTTACCTATATCAATGAAGCCTTTCATGGCTCGGAGGAAATCCCTTCCGAGCACTATATTTCCTTTGTTGGCCTTCATGATGGAAAAGTCAATATCTACACTCCTTTTAAGAAACATGACCTGGACATCTTTTAATCTTCCCTGGATCTCAGAAATATCACCATTAGAATGTTCATGGAAAGATGGAAATTTTTCCATGCTTGCAAGGTACAAAGAATCATAAATAAAGCTTGGCATTATAGAAACTGTAGATCCAATGTCACAAAAAGCAAGGAAGTTTTTATTAGTGATAACAACCCTAACAAAAGGCTCCCAGTAATTTTCTATTTCCAAAATTTCCTCTCTAGGGGGATTTAACTTCTCTACTTCTTTTAAGTCTAGAGTATCAAGTCTCTTCTCAATAGTAGCAATTCTGTCTACAACAATGTTAAGACCATCATAAACAAAATAACCAGATAAACCATGTATAATTTCAAGAGCTCTAGCTTCATCACACTCTAAAAAGTCTCCTTCAGCTATAAGATCAAGAGAGTGCTTACACCACTTCAAAAGGCCAAAGTAAAAATTTCTAAGCACAATTCTTATAGGTAAACAAGGCATATTTGCCTTATGTGCTTCAGAAATTCTGTCCCATGCCTTCTTCATATTCTCCCCGTTCCTTTGATGGAAATCCAAGACTTCGGATTCCCTCATAGTACCAACTCCTAACATACTTAACCACACAAGAAGGGTAACAGGTGTTTTTGGTATTTTTGATTAAGGACACAAAAGTAAAAACTGAAAGGTAAACTAACAAGACTAAAAAGCAAAGGTAAAAGATAGTGTGCAACTCCCCTATCTTGTAGACTTGAGTCCCCGGCAACGGCACAAGAAATTTGCTTGATGGCTTCTCGCCCCTCGTTGGTTACCCCAAGTGGAAGGTTTGAGATGAAGTGCAGCAGCAAGTTTCCCTTGGTGAAGATACCAAGGTTATTGAACCAGTAGGACTCAGGAGATACAAGTAGGTGGCAACGTCGCCAGAAATTTCTTCCTGACTAGAGTGTTGTCGTGGACCTGCACACAGCAACAAATAACTTTGCTCCCAACGAGTACAGAGGAGTTGTCAATTCCTCCGGCGTTGTCGTTTACAAAGGGTCAACGCAAGAGATAAAAGGTGCAAAGGAAAGTAAAAGCTGAAAGTAAATTGAGGGTGTGAACGATAATGTGAAGATGGACCGGGGTCCCGTGATTTTCACTAGTGATGTCTCTCTCCCAAAAGACGATAAAGTGCTAGCGAGGTAAACAAATCACAGTTGGGCAATTGACAGGATTATGAAGGCACGACAATGCTAACTATGCTACAAAGAAAGGAAGGGCTCAAAAGAAATGGGCAGTACGCCAAGGTAAGTAGACCGAAATCCATCTGCATCTACTACGAATCATCCACCTTGAGATATCTATCCAGAACATCTCGCTGGTATTAAGTTGCGAATCCCACCCAAAGTGTAAACTCAAAGCAACAGACAACTGCATTAAAAGAACTTTGCGTAAAGTAAACAATCCTTGCGCCCGCAGGTACAAGCACCATTGTTTTATCCCTAGTGGCAACAACACATCCCCTAGTGTCATGTTTCTGTCACTCAAGCTAGACATCAAGGGGCTGAACCCACAATCGAGCATAACACTCTCTCTTGGAGTTGCAAATAAAATACTTGGCCAAAGCAAATACCGCAACGGAGAACATGCAAGAATTTACTCAAGAACAAAATATAAAAGAGAAGAACCAAATATATTACTCATCACAATCTGAACATAGTCTCATAATCCATCATATCCCAACAAACTCGGCATAGCAACAGCAGAAATTACATAGATGCCACGATCATGTGAGGCAGCTCACGAGGACTCGAAAGTGGAAGCACAAAAGGGGGAGAGATTCATCACATAGCTACTGGTCACGGACCCATGGTCCAAGGGGGACTACTCACGGTACATACGGGAGGCGTCCATGGCTATGGACGGTCTCCGGGAGGGGGTTCCTCCTTCCGGCGGGGTGCCGGGACAGCTTCTCCAGGCAGCCCCAATCATGAAACAGCGGCGGCGGTACAAAGGGGAGTTCGCGAGAAAGAGATCGATATTAGGGGTTTCCACCCCGAGGGGTAAATATAGAGCACTCTGTGTAAAACATTCAGATCAAAGAGATGAACTGAGATTTTTCTACGATTTTTGCCGTCACGAGGACAGAATCTGTTTTCTGGACAGCATGTGATAGAGGCGAAGGTGTCCCGATGTTTCGATGAGATGGTGGAGATCGATTAGGGTGGAGACGACTTTCACGATCCGACTACGAACGTGCGAAGATGTTGCGCCTTAGCGATCGCTAAACCAACTCCGAGAGGTTATTGATCCCGCGGATGCACGATCAACCTGACCATGAAGGTCTAATTCCTGCAAGCAATCGAAGAACAAGCAAGAACTAAGAATTGCAATCGGGATATTGCGAATATAAGATGAATGATTACGAAAGTTGGGGTTCCAATGAGGTCTTGGCCTGGTCGGATGACACAAACGAAGAGCTCGAAGTTGCGGCTATGGCTAACTTAAATCTAATTAAAACCCCTGTCTAAACGACGCCCTCAGGGCTGTATATATGGGGGAACAGAGGGGAATTTCGTGGCCCCTTGGAGGAGGGGTCCGAAAACAACCCTAACTCGGTTTCCCCACACATACGGACTCTAAAAAATAGCCTATTAAGTGTATTTCGAAATTACATGGGCCTGGCCCAATAATAAGGTGACGCAGCACCTATAATAACCCTTGGACGAAAATATTAATGTGGCGTCTTGTGTCTCTCGTCCAAGTCTTCATGCACGCCTTATGGTGGCCTCAAAGTGCGAAAATCACCACTGGAAGCTCCATTGTCCTTTCCCGCGCGCACATCTCCTTCTCCATGCTTGATCCCGCTCCAATGACCATCCTTCTTCTCCATGCTAGGTCCTTCATTCATAAGACAAACAAAAGTATCTAATTTAGGCAGCATCATATGTTCCTGAACATTAGAAGGATTCACAAGAAACGAAAGTACCTGATAATTTAGTTGACGTACTCGTGCTCCAGTAACTGGTCCAGTATATGTAGTTGGTGATGATGTGGGTGTAACATTAGTAGAGATGTCCTCATCATCCTCCCCTTCTTGAATCGAAGTCGTCCTCGACGGAAGCTCATCATCTTCTCCCAAATAAGGTTTCAAATCTGCAATCTTAAATGTGGGACTAACCCCAAAATCTGCAGGTAGCTCAAGTTTATATGCATTATCATTAATTTTCTGTAAAACCTTAAAGGGACCATCAGCTCGTGGCATTAACTTAGACTTGCGCAAATCAGGAAACCTATCTTTGAGAAGATGTAACCAAACAAGATCTCCTGGTTCAAACACAACATGCTTTCTACCCTTATCACCAGCAAGCTTGTATCTAGCATTCATTTTCTCAATGTTTTCTTTAGTTAACTCATGCATTTTTAATATCAATTCAGCACGTTGCTTAGCATCAAAATTAACCTTCTCCGAAGATGGAAGAGGCAGCAAATCAATAGGTGCACGAGGTAGAAAACCATAAACAATCTCAAAAGGGCACATTTTAGTGGTAGAATGAAATGAACGATTATAAGCAAATTCAATATGAGGTAAACATTCTTCCCACATTTTCAAGTTACTCTTTAAAACAGCCCTAAGCATAGTAGACAAAGTCCTATTGACTACTTCAGTTTGTCCATCAGTTTGGGGATGACAAGTAGTACTAAAAAGTAGTTTAGTCCCCAACTTAGCCCATAAGCATCTCCAAAAATGGCTAAGAAACTTAGTATCACGATCCGAGACAATAGTATTGGGCACACCATGTAAGCGAATAATCTCACGAAAGAATAAATCAGCAACATTAGCAGCAGCATCGCTTTTATGACATGGTATAAAATGTGCCATCTTAGAAAATCTATCCACGACAACAAATATGCTATCCCTCCCCTTCTTTGTTCGAGGCAAGCCGAAAACAAAGTCCATGGATATGTCCTCCCACGGAACACTAGGTACAGGTAAAGGCATGTATAAACCATGAGGATTGAGTCGTGACTTAGCTTTTTGACATGTAGTGCAGCGAGCAACAGAACGCTCAACATCCCGTCTCATCTTTGGCCAAAAGAAATGTGTAGCAAGTACGTCCTCCGTCTTCTTCACGCCAAAGTGTCCCATTAATCCTCCTCCATGCGCCTCCTGCAACAACAAAAGACGAATAGAGCTAGCTGGAATGCATAGCTTGTTAGAACGGACCACAAAACCATCATTAAGCACAAACTTGTTCCATGTTCTACCCTCTCTACAATTCTGCAATACATCTTTAAATTCCGCATCATGTACATATTGATCTTTGAGTGTCTCGAAACCGAATATCTTGAAGTCAAGTTGTGAAAGCATAGTATAACGACGAGACAAAGCATCAGCAATAATATTATCTTTCCCCTTCTTGTGTTTAATGACATAAGGGAAAGTCTCAATAAATTCAACCCACTTAGCATGTCTACGATTAAGTTTTGATTGGCTTCTTATGTGTTTCAAAGATTCATGATCAGAATGTATAACAAATTCTTTGGGCCATAAATAATGTTGCCAAGTTTCTAATGTCCGAACAAGAGCATATAATTCCTTATCATAAGTATAATAGTTCAGACTAGGCCCACTCAATTTTTCAGAAAAGTATGCAACAGGTTTAGCATCTTGTAATAACACACCTCCCAAACCAATCCCACTAGCATCGCATTCAAGCTCAAAAGTCTTATTAAAATCAGGAAGTTGGAGCAAAGGAGCATGTGTTAACTTATCTTTCAATACCGTGAAGGCTTCTTCCTGTGCGGTACCCCAAGTAAAAGGCACATCCTTGCGTGTAAGCTCATTGAGAGGTGCAGCAATGGTGCTGAAATCTCTCACAAAACGCCTATAGAATCCAGCGAGGCCAAGAAAACTTCTCACTTGTGTGACCGTTTTGGGCTGCGGCCAACTCTCAATCGCCTTGATCTTGGCTTTATCAACTTCAATTCCCTGCGGAGTAACAACATAGCCAAGAAACGATACTCGATCGGTGCAAAAGGTGCACTTCCCAAGGTTACCAAACAAACGTGCATTACGTAGAGCAATAAAAACAGCACGTAAATGATCCAAATGTTCCTCCAAAGATTTGCTATAAATCAGTATATCATCAAAATAGACTACCACAAATCGTCCAATGAAAGCACGTAAAACCTTGTTCATTAATCTCATGAAAGTGCTAGGTGCATTAGTTAACCCAAAAGGCATGACTAACCACTCATATAATCCAAACTTAGTTTTAAATGCCGTTTTCCATTCATCCCCTAATTTCATGCGAATTTGATGGTATCCACTACGCAAATCAACTTTGGAAAACATGGTAGAGCCACTTAATTCATCAAGCATATCATCTAACCTAGGAATAGGATGACGATAACGAATAGTAATATTATTAATGGCTCTACAATCAACACACATACGCCAAGTTCCATCCTTTTTAGGCACTAATATAACAGGAACAGCACAAGGACTAAGGGATTCACGTATGTAACCTTTGTCGAGTAGCTCTTGTACTTGACGCTGAATCTCCTTCGTCTCCTCCGGATTGGTACGGTATGGCGCACGGTTGGGCAGCGAAGCACCGGGAATTAAGTCAATCTGATGCTCAATCCCTCGAATAGGTGGTAATCCCGGTGGTACGTCTTGTGGAAAGACGTCAATAAACTCCTGCAAAAGGTCAGTGACAACAGGAGGCAAAGAAGGAGGCAATTCCTCAAATGAAAACAAAGCTTCTTTGCACACAAAAGCATAGCACACATATTGACTAACATCCAAATCCGAAATATCAACCTTAGTAGCAAGCAAAGTTGGACTAGTCAATTTAATTTCATTAGAAACAGCAGAAGAAGATTTGCTATTAGTCTTATGTTGTTGCTCAAATTCTTTAGCTGCTATCTCATTTTCACTCTTATTTTTCTCCTGTTTAGCTTTACTAGCTCTAGCAAGATCATCTTTCACAATTTGTTCAGGAGACATAGGAAGTAAAGCAATAGTTTTATCCTGATGAACCAGAGTAAACTGATTTGTCCTACCATGGTGTACAACATTCCTATCAAATTGCCATGGTCTACCAAGTAAAAGAGAGCATGCTTGCATGGGTACCACATCACAATCAACATAATCAGCATATGCAGCAATGCTAAAGTGCACACGAACAGAACGCGTTACCTTAATCTTACCACTATTGTTAAACCACTGAATATAGTACGGATGGGGGTGTGGTCTTGTGGTGAGAGATAGCTTCTCCACCAACTCCATGCTCGCCAAGTTGTTGCAACTCCCTCCTTCAATGATGATGCGAACCGAACGTTCTATCACCACTCCCTTTGTGTGGAACAAATTATGCCTCTGGTTTTGCTCGGCCTTCGATACCTGCACACTTAACACACGTTGAGCAACCAAACTAGCATATTGATCTGCATCATCAGGAGCCATATACTCTATATCATGAGCATCATCATGGACACCCTGTTCCTCGTGAGCAATGAGAACTAAAGTCTCCTCATCATAGTCGCTCGCTGACTCATACCCACCATCCGCCGTAATAATCATCACACGCTTGGAGGGACAGTCTTTTGCGAAGTGACCTCCACCTTGGCACCTGCGACATTTAATATCACGATCTCGTGTTTGCCCTGTGGAAGCCATGGATGAAGAAGAACTCGCCGCTGGACCACTCTGTGCACCCTTGAATGGTGGCGCTGGCTGTTTTGGTGGCTCCCTGTAAGAATGAGCGGCTGAAGTAGATGGTGGTGCAGCAGGACGTGTGGATGTAGAAGGTCCACGCGATGTCCATGATGTATTTCGTCCTGCAGAAAAGTTAGGTCTCGTAGCGGCCTGTCGATCCTGTACTTCACGTTCAGCTTTACAAGCAAGATGAAACAAACGAGTAATAGTAGCATAGTCCTTGTATTCTAGAATAGTTTGTATCTCCCTGTTTAAGCCACCTATAAAACGTGCAAACATAGCTTCATTATCCTCTACTAGGCCACATCTAATCAATTCAGTTTGTAATTCTTTATAATATTCCTCTACAGAATTTTTTCCTTGTCTCAAACGCTGTAATTTTTGCAGCAATTCACGTTGATAATAAGGAGGAACCCAGCGAGTACGCATAGCATCTTTTAAAGCAGACCAAGTAGCTGGAATATTATTAGCATGCAATCTACAATGTTCAGACCACCAAATAGATGCAAAACCCGTGAATTCACAAACAACAGCAGTAACACGTCTATTCTCAGGATATTGTAAACATGTAAAGCGTTGTTCAGTTTCTAACTCCCAAGTAAGATAAGCATCAGGAATATATCTACCCTCAAACAGCTTAAGATTCAATTTAAGTTTAGGCACATGTTCATCATCGCGTACCTGAGGGGGTGGTTGGTGTCGACCGTGGCGAATGTTGGGACGTGGACGTCCAGCTGGCTGTTAATAGGCCGCTTCTTGTTCCACCTCCTCGTAATCACCCTCGTAGTTGTCGTCCTGGCCGACGTCAGAGGCAGCAGTAACTGCAGCAGCAGCAGGTGCACCAGCAGCTTGTCCGCCCGGAAACAGAATACGTCATGCACGTCGTGGTGGCGGTGGCTGTGCTGGAGCGGCCGCAGGCTGTATAGGTAGGCGTGCGAGCAACTCAGTAAACTTGGCGTCGAGCTTGGTGTCGATCATCTTCTCCACACCATCAATCGCCTCTGTAAATCTGTTCTCGATGTCATTCACCTGTTCAGACATCATTTGTGCAAATTTATCATGTAATGCTTTGTTTGTCATATTCTCCCAATCAGGTGCATCCCGCGCCACTTCATCATGGGATCCTGGCATGGTTAGCAGAAATAGAAAACACACAGAAATATGATCCTACTTCTACTAATGGGATGTGGGGTGGTGGAAAGCACAAATCCGTCAAGCTTTTCTTTAGTTCGTACCGATTCTTACCTAGCAGCAGGTGGTGATGTACAACCAACGGGTCAAAACTCTCAGAGATGTGGTAGAGCGATGGCCAGGAGGTGTCAAAACGCACGATGTAGAATATATGTGGAGCTGTAGGAAGGCTGACAAGTATGGTAGCAAAATCTCAACAGTAATCAAAACAAAGATGCAAAGCTGAATAAACACTCAACGTCGGTACTGTGCTGATCCTAGGCTAGACCGTACTAGAGACGCGAGCCTAAAACACCAACGAAAGCACGACGCGACACGTAAACAACTGAGAAGCACACTCTGAATTTTTTTTTTCTCTTTTTTTTTTTTGCTTTTTTTTTTGCGATGCGGGACTGCGGTAGCTGAAAAAGTGCGAAAAAATCACTATGGTGGCGAACGTCTCAAAATGAGTTTTTGTACCTAAGGAACGTATGGGCACGAAATTTTTTTACCCCCGAAATTTTTGGCCTAAAAACTGCTCTGGAAAGCGTGCCAGACTCTTTTTTTTTTTTTGGAAAACACCTCCTTCTACGTACGACAAAAGATCGGTGAAATCCGACTCTAATCAACTCAAAACTAATCTGGCTACGGAGAGATCACAAACCGAACAAGTGATGGAACTCAACTCGGATTGGTAGGTCGTGGTGCTGTATATGGACTCGACTTGGCGGAACGTGGTGGTGTATCTGGACTCGGATTGGCGGAAACGTGGCGGTGTACTACTGTGCGGCGGCGGTGTGACAAACTGTGATCAGAACTCGAAACTCTAAGGGAACTAGACGCTAAGATCAGCAACTCGACACAACGATGCAACCGCAAATTCAACAAAGCAAACTACTGTAAAGAAAACTGGACAAAGGCTCGGACTGTTTTGGGACGTGATGATCTAACCCTAATTTTTTTTGTTGGCTTTTTCGTGGACTGTAGGTATGAAGAACAGAACCAATCTAGACTACGAAAACTGGTAAATCTCACCGAGCAACCTGGAAATCTGATACCACTTGATAGAGGCGAAGGTGTCCCGATGTTTCGATGAGATGGTGGAGATCGATTATGGTGGAGACGACTTTCACGATCCGACTACGAACGTGCGAAGACGTTGCGCCTTAGCGATCGCTAAACCAACTCCGAGAGGTTATTGATCCCGCGGATGCACGATCAACCTGACCACGAAGGTCTAATTCCGGCAAGCAATCGAAGAACAAGCAAGAACTAAGAATTGCAATCTGGATATTGCGAATATAAGATGAATGATTACGAAAGTTGGGGTTCCAATGAGGTCTTGGCCTGGTCGGATGACACAAACGAAGAGCTCGAAGTTGCGGCTATGGCTAACTTAAATCTAATTAAAACCCAAGTCTAAACGACGCCCTAAGGGCTGTATATATGGGGGAACAGAGGGGAATTTCGTGGCCCCTTGGAGGAGGGGTCCGAAAACAACCCTAACTCGGTTTCCCCACACATACGGACTCTAAAAAATAGCCTATTAAGTGTATTTCGAAATTACATGGGCCTGGCCCAATAATAAGGTGACGCAGCACCTATAATAACCCTTGGACGAAAATATTAATGTGGCGTCTTGTGTCTCTCGTCCAGGTCTTCATGCACGCCTTATGGTGGCCTCAAAGTGCGAAAATCACCACTGGAAGCTCCATTGTCCTTTCCCGCGCGCACATCTCCTTCTCCATGCTTGATCCCGCTCTAATGACCATCCTTCTTATCTATGCTAGGTCCTTCATTCATAAGACAAACAAAAGTATCTAATTTAGGCAGCATCATATGTTCCTGAACATTAGAAGGATTCACAAGAAACGAAAATACCTGATAATTTAGTTGACGTACGCGTGCTCTAGTAACTGGTCCAGTATATGTAGTTGGTGAAGATGTGGGTGTAACATTAGTAGAGATGTCCTCATCAGCATGTCACAACTTTCACTTCCCTTGTCATATGAGGTTATAAATGGCACAAATCTTGAAAATTAAAGATACAATGATGTTGCTACAGTAGTGACAATCATCAAGACCACTAAAAACATAAGAAAAACAAAAGGAAAACCTAAATTCGATGCGGGATGCCTCCCGAAAGCGCTTCTTTAAAGCCATTAGCTAGGCTTAAAGCAAAAGATCAAGTCTTATCAAGAAAATAACTGATAGAGGCGAAGGTGTCCCGATGTTTCGATGAGATGATGGAGATCGATTTTGGTGGAGTAGACTTTCATGACCCGACTACGAACGTGCGAAGACGTTGCGCCTTAGCAATCGCTAAACCAACTCCGAGAGGTTATTGATCCCGCGGATGCACGATCAACCTGACCACGAAGGTCAATTCCTGCAAGCAATCGAAGAACACGCAAGAACTAAGAATTGCAATCTGGATATTGCGAGTATAAGATGAAAGATTAACAGAAGTTGGGGTTCCAATGCGGTCTTGGCCTGGTCGGACGACACAAACGAAGAACTCGAAGTTGCGGCTATGGCTAACTTAAATCTAATTAAAACCCAAGTCTAAACGACGCCCTAAGGGCTGTATATATGAGGGAACAGAGGGGATTTTCGTGACCCCTTGGAGGTGGGGCCCGAAAACAACCCTAACTCGGTTTCCCCACACATACGGACTCTAAAAACAGCCTATAATGTGGTATTTCGAAATTACATGGGCCCAGCCCAATATTAAGGTGACTCAGCACCTATAATTGCTTTTGGACGAAAATAATGAAGTGGCATCTCGTGTATTTCGTCCAAGCCTTCATGCATGCCTTATGGTGGCTTCAAAGTGCGAAAATCCCCACTGGAAGCTCCATTGTTATTTCCCGCGCGCGCACCTTCTTCTCCATGCTTGATCCCGCTCCAATGACCGTCCTTCTTGTCCATGCTAGGTCCTTCATTCATAAGCAAAACAAAAGTATCTAATTTAGGCAGCATCATATGTTCATGAACATTAGAAGGATTCGCAAGAAACGAAAGTACCTGATAATTTATTTGACGTGCACGTGCTCTAGTAACTGGTCCAGTATGTGTAGTTGGTGAAGATGTGGGTGTAACATTAGTAGAGATGTCCTCATCATCCTCCCCTTCTTGAATTGAAGTCGTCCTCGACGGAAGCTCATTATCTTCTCCCAAATAAGGTTTCAAATCTGCAATGTTAAATGTGGGACTAACCCCAAAATCTGCAGGTAGCTCAAGTTTATATGCATTATCATTAATTTTCTGTAAAACCTTAAAGGGACCATCAGCTCGTGGCATTAACTTAGACTTGCGCAAATCAGGAAACCTATCTTTACGTAGATGTAACCAAACAACATCTCCTGGTTCAAACACAACATGCTTTCTACCCTTATCACCAGCAAGCTTGTATCTAGCATTCATTTTCTCAATGTTTTCTTTAGTTAACTCATGCATTTTTAATATCAATTCAGCATGTTGCTTAGCATCAAAATTAACCTTCTCCGAAGATGGAATAGGAAGCAAATCAATAGGTGCACGAGGTAGAAAACCATAAACAATCTCAAAAGGGCACATTTTAGTGGTAGAATGAAATGAACGATTGTAAGCAAATTCAATATGAGGTAAACATTCTTCCCACATTTTTAAGTTACTCTTTAAAACAGCCCTAAGCATAGTAGACAAAGTCATATTGACTACATCAGTTTGTCCATCAGTTTGGGGATGACATGTAGTACTAAAAAGTAGTTTAGTCCCCAACTTAGCCCATAAGCATCTCCAAAAATGGCTAAGAAACTTAGTATCACGATCCGAGACAATAGTATTGGGCACACCATGTAAGCGAATAATCTCTCGAAAGAATAAATCAGCAACATTAGCAGCATCATCGCTTTTATGACATGGTATAAAATGTGCCATCTTAGAAAATCTATCCACGACAACAAATATGCTATCCCTCCCATTCTTTGTTCGAGGCAGGCCTAAAACAAAGTCCATGGATATGTCCTCCCACGGAACACTAGGTACAGGTAAAGGCATGTATAAACCATGAGGATTGAGTCGTGACTTAGCTTTTTGACATGTAGTGCAGCGAGCAACAAAACGCTCAACATCCCGTCTCATCTTTGGCCAAAAGAAATGTGTAGCAAGTACGTCCTCCGTCTTCTTCACGCCAAAATGTCCCATTAATCCTCCTCCATGCGCCTCCTGCAACAACAAAAGACGAATAGAGCTAGCTGGAATGCATAGCTTGTTAGAACGGAACACAAACCCATCATTAAGCACAAACTTGTTCCATGTTCTACCCTCTCTACAATTCTACAATACATCTTTAAATTCCGCATCATGTACATATTGATCTTTGATTGTCTCTAAACCGAATATCTTGAAGTCAAGTTTTGAAAGCATAGTATAACGACGAGACAAAGCATCAGCAATAATATTATCTTTCCCCTTCTTGTGTTTAATGACATAAGGGAAAGTCTCAATAAATTCAACCCACTTAGCATGTCTACGATTAAGTTTTGCTTGACTTCTTATGTGTTTCAAAGATTCATGATCAGAATGTATAACAAATTCTTTGGGCCATAAATAATGTTGCCAAGTTTCTAATGTCCGAACAAGAGCATATAATTCCTTATCATAAGTAGAATAGTTCAGACTAGGCCCACTCAATTTTTCAGAAAAGTAAGCAACAGGTTTAGCATCTTGTAATAACACACCTCCCAAACCAATACCACTAGCATCGCATTCAAGCTCAAAAGTCTTATTAAAATCAGGAAGTTGGAGCAAAGGAGCATGTGTTAAATTATCTTTCAATATCGTGAAGGCTTCTTCCTGTGCGGTACCCCAAGTAAAAGGCACATCCTTGCGTGTAAGCTCATTGAGAGGTGCAGCAATGGTGCTGAAATCTCTCACAAAACGCCTATAGAATCCAGCGAGGCCAAGAAAACTCCTCACTTGTGTGACCGTTTTGGGCTGCGGCCAACTCTCAATCGCCTCGATCTTGGCTTTATCAACTTCTATTCCCTGCGGAGTAACAACATAGCCAAGAAACGATACTCGGTCGGTGCAAAAGGTGCACTTCCCAAGGTTACCAAACAAACGTGCATTACGTAGAGCAATAAAGACAGCACGTAAATGATCCAAATGTTCCTCCAAAGATTTGCTATAAATCAGTATATCATCAAAATAGACTACCACAAATCGTCCAATGAAAGCACGTAAAACCCCGTTCATTAATCTCATGAAAGTGCTAGGTGCATTAGTTAACCCAGAAGGCATGACTAACCACTCATATAATCCAAACTTAGTTTTAAAAGCCGTTTTCCATTCATCTCCTAATTTCATGCGAATTTGATGGTATCCACTACGCAAATCAACTTTGGAAAACATGGTAGAGCCACTTAATTCATCAAGTATATCATCTAACCGAGGAATAGGATGACGATAACGAATAGTAATATTATTAATGGCTCGACAGTCAACACACATACGCCATGTTCCATCCTTTTTTGGCACTAATATAACAGGAACAGCACAAGGACTAAGGGATTCACGTATGTAACCTTTGTCGACTAGCTCTTGTACTTGCCGCTGAATCTCCTTCGTCTCCTCCGGATTGGTACGGTATGGCGCACGGTTGGGCAGCGAAGCACCGGGAATTAAGTCAATCTGATGCTCAATCCCTCGAATAGGTGGTAATCCCGGTGGTACGTCTTGTGGAAAGACGTCAATAAATTCCTGCAAAAGGTCAGTGACAACAGGAGGCAAAGAAGGAGGCAATTCCTCAAATGAAAACAAAGCTTCTTTGCACACAAAAGCATAGCACACATATTGACTAACATCCAAATCCGAAATATCAACCTTTAGTAGCAAGCAAAGTTGGACTAGTCAATTTAATTTCATTAGAAACAGCAGAAGAAGATTTGCTATTAGTCTTATGTTGTTGCTCAAATTCTTTAGCTGCTATCTCATTTTCACTCTTATTTTTCTCCTGTTTAGCTTTACTAGCTCTAGCAAGATCATCTTTCACAATTTGTTCAGGAGACATAGGAAGTAAAGCAATATTTTTATCCTGATGAACCAGAGTAAACTGATTTGTCCTGCCATGGTGTACAACATTCCTATCAAATTGCCATGGTCTACCAAGTAAAAGAGAGCATGCTTGCATGGGTACCACATCACAATCAACATAATCAGCATATGCAGCAATGCTAAAGTGCACACGAACAGAACGCGTTACCTTAATCTTACCACTATTGTTAAACCACTGAATATAGTACGGATTGGGGTGTGGTCTTGTGGTGAGAGATAGCTTCTCCACCAACTCCATGCTAGCCAAGTTGTTGCAACTCCCTCCGTCACTGATGATGCGAACCAAACGTTCTTTCACCACTCCCTTTGTGTGGAACAAATTATGCCTCTGGTTTTGCTCGGCCTTCGTTACCTGCACACTTAACACACGTTGAGCAACCAAACTAGCATATTTATCTGCATCATCAGGAGCCATATACTCTATATCATGAGCATCATCATGGGCACCCTGTTCCTCATGAGCAATGAGAACTAAAGTCTCCTCATCATAGTCACTCGCTGACTCATACCCACCATCCGCCGTAATAGTCATCACACGCTTGGAGGGACAGTCTTTTGCGAAGTGACCTCCACCTTGGCACCTGCGACATTTAATATCACGATCTCGTGTTTGCCCTGTGGAAGCCATGGATGAAGAAGAACTCGCCGCTGTTTTGGTGGCTCCCTGTAAGAATGAGCGGCTGAAGTAGATGGTAGTGCAGCAGGACGTGTGGATGTAGAAGCTCCACGCGATGTCCATGATGTATTTCGTCCTACAGAAAAGTTAGGTCTCGTAGCGGCCTGTCGATCCTGCACTTCACGTTCAGCTTTACAAGCAAGATGAAACAAACGAGTGATAGTAGCAAAGTCCTTGTATTCTAGAATAGTTTGTATCTCCCTGTTTAAACCACCCATAAAACGTGCAAGCATAGCTTCATTATCCTCTACTAGGCCACATCTAATCAATCCAGTTTGTAATTCTTGATAATATTCCTCTAAAGAATTTTTTCCTTGTCTCAAACGCTGTAATTTTTGTAACAATTCACGTTGATAATAAGGAGGAACCCAGCGAGTACGCATAGCATCTTTTAAAGCAGCCCAAGTAGTTGGAATATTATTAGCATGCAATCTACAATGTTCAGACCACCAAATAGATGCAAATCCCGTGAATTCACAAACAGCAGCAGTAACACGTCTATTCTCAGGATATTGTAAACATGTAAAGCGTTGTTCAGTTTCTAACTCCCAAGTAAGATAAGCATCAGGAATATATCTACCCTCAAACGGCTTAAGATTCAATTTCAGTTTAGGCACATGTTCATCATCGCGTACCTGAGGGGGTGGTTGGTGTCGACCGTGGCGAATGTTGGGACGTGGACGTCCAGCTGGCTGTTCGTAGGCCGCTTCCTGTTCCACCTCCTCCTCGTAATCACCCTCGTAGCTGTCGTCCTGGCCGACGTCAGAAGCAGCAGCAGCAGCAGGAGGAGCACCCATACCAGCAGCTTGTCCTCTCGGAAACAGAATCCGTCGTGCACGTGGTAGTGGCGGTGGCTGTGGCTGTACTGGAGCGGCAGCAGGCTGTGTAGGTAGGCGTGCGATCAACTCAGTAAACTTGGCGTCGAGCTTGGTGTCGATCATCTTTTCCACGCCATCAATTGCCTCTGTAAATCTGGTCTCGATGTCATTCACCTGTTCAGACATCATTTGTGCAAATTTATCATGTAGCTCCTTGTTTGTCATGTTCTCCCAATCGGGTGCATCCCGCGCCACTTCATCATGTGATCCTGGCATGGTTAGCAGAAATAGAAAACACACAGGAATATGATCCTACTTCTACTAATGGGATGTGGGATGGTGGAAAGCACAAATCCGTCAAGCTTTTCTTTCGTTCTTACCGATTCTTACCTAGCAGCAGGTGGTGATGTACAACCAACGGGTCAAAACTCTCAGAGATATGGTGGAGCGATGGCCAGGAGGTGTCAAACGCACGATGTAGAATATATGTGGAGCTGTAGGAAGGCTGACAAGTATGGTAGCAAAAGCTCAACAGTAATCAAAACAGAGATGCAAAGCTGAATAAACACTCAACGTCGGTACTGTGCTGATCCTAGGCTAGACCGTACTAGAGACGCGAGCCTAAAAACACCAACGAAAGCACGGCGCGGCACGTAAACAACTGAGAAGCACACTCTGAATTTTGTTTTTCTCTCTTTTTTTTTCTTTTTTTTTGCTCTTTTTTTTTTTTGCGATGCGGGACTGCGGTGGCTGAAAAAGTGTGAAAAAATCACTATGGTGGCGAACGTCTCAAAATGAGTTTCTGGACGTAAGGAACGTATGGGCACGAAATTTTTTTACCCCTGAAAATTTTGGCCTAAAAACTGCTCTGGAAAGCGTGCCAGACTCTCTTTTTTTTTTTTTTTTTTGCTAATCACCCCCCTTCTCTGTACGGGAAAAGTTTGA
Organism: Bromus sterilis; assembly: GCA_950022295.1. Lineage (NCBI taxonomy): Eukaryota > Viridiplantae > Streptophyta > Magnoliopsida > Poales > Poaceae > Bromus > Bromus sterilis. The sequence goes on along the minus strand of OX465600.1, from coordinate 171,718,935 downwards.
TGAAAACCGACTCTAACAACTGAAAACTAATCTGGCTACAGAGAGATCAGGAACCGTACTGATGGTGGAACTCAACTCGGACTCGTGAGACGTGGTGGTGTATATGGACTCTTCTTGGCGGAACGTGGTGGTGTATCTGGACTCGGATTAGCGGAACGTGGTAGGATGACTACTTGTGCGGCGGCGACGTGGCAAACTGTGATCAGAACTCGAAACTCTAAGGGAACTAGACGCTAAGATCAGCAACTTGACACAACGATGCAACCGTAAATTCAACAAAGCAAGTACTGAAAAGAAAACTGGACAAAGGCTAGGACTGTCTTGGGACGTGATGATCTAACCCTAATTTTTTTTGTTGGCTTTTTCGTGGACTGTAGGTATGAAGAACAGAACCAATCTAGACTATAAAAACTGGTAAATCTCACCGAGCAACCTGGAAATCTGATACCACTTGATAGAGGCGAAGGTGTCCCGATGTTTCGATGAGATGATGGAGATCGATTTTGGTGGAGTAGACTTTCACGACCCGACTACGAACGTGCGAAGACGTTGCGCCTTAGCAACCGCTAAACCAACTCCGAGCGGTTATTGATCCCGCGGATGCACGATCAACCTGACCACGAAGGTCAATTCCTGCAAGCAATCGAAGAACAAGCAAGAACTAAGAATTGCAATCTGGATATTGCGAGTATAAGATGAAAGATTAACAGAAGTTGGGGTTCCAATGCGGTCTTGGCCTGGTAGGACGACACAAACGAAGAACTCGAAGTTGCGGCTATGGCTAACTTAAATCTAATTAAAACCCAAGTCTAAACGACGCCCTAAGGGCTGTATATATGGGGGAACAGAGGGGATTTTCGTGACCCCTTGGAGGTGGGGCCCGAAAACAACCCTAACTCGGTTTCCCCACACATACGGACTCTAAAAACAGCCTATAATGTGGTATTTCGAAATTACATGGGCCCAGCCCAATATTAAGGTGACGCAGCACCTATAATTGCTTTTGGACGAAAATAATGAAGTGGCATCTCGTGTATTTCGTCCAAGCCTTCATGCATGCCTTATGGTGGCTTCAAAGTGCGAAAATCCCCACTGGAAGCTCCATTGTTATTTCCCGCGCGCGCACCTTCTTCTCCATGCTTGATCCCGCTCCAATGACCGTCCTTCTTGTCCATGCTAGGTCCTTCATTCATAAGCAAAACAAAAGTATCTAATTTAGGCAGCATCATATGTTCATGAACATTAGAAGGATTCGCAAGAAACGAAAGTACCTGATAATTTATTTGACGTGCACGTGCTCTAGTAACTGGTCCAGTATGTGTAGTTGGTGAAGATGTGGGTGTAACATTAGTAGAGATGTCCTCATCAATAACTAGCCCATGTGACGGACTCAAAAGGCAACTTAATATTTCTCCTAGGGAAATGTTCCATCCCTTTCTTAAGAGGGAATTGGAATTTGATATTCCCCTCTTTCATGTCAATAACAGCACCCACGGTGCGAAGAAAAGGACGTCCCAAAATAATTGGGCAAGAAGGCTCACACTCAATGTCCATAATAGTAAAATCAACGGGAACATAATTTCCATTGAAAATGATAAGAACATCGTCGATCTTCCCCAAAGGTTTCTTTACGGAAGAATTGTCGGGACCCGGAATATGCGTATGTAATTCTAGTCACAACTCAATCACATGGAGAGCCGAGAGCCGTACCCACTTGTCTAAGCAGACAAGGCCAAGCACAGAACACTCCCGGAAAGCATCGTACGTGAGGGGCATCCCATCCCATCCTGGCTGCCTGGTGGTGGCCCCCCTTGCCTCTCTTGGTGATTCCGGAAACTTCAGTTGCGCTGATTTTTTATATATTTTTCTCGGAATTGTTGGAGCACTTTTAATGGCCAGAAAACCTGAAATACAAAAACAGCAGAAAACAGAAACTGGCAACTGGGTGCACTGAGTTAATAGGTTAGTCCAAATAGGTTCAAAAGTGTATGAAAGTTCAAGAAAAACATGGCAAAGTCACACAAAACATGCATGGAGCAAGCAGAAATTATAGATACGTTTGGGACGTATCACACTCCTCACTCGGTAGTGAGAACTTTGCTTCGCTCGTTGGATGATTCTTTTGATCACATTGTGCTGATGATCAAGGAAAGGACTGATTTTGGAAATCTTGCTGCCGCTGATATCCTTAAGAGACTCACTACTTTTGAAATGGAAGAAGATGAGAAACGTGATATAAACGGCTCTCGAAGAAGATAACATGCTCTAAAAGCAAAAGCTCTTAGAAGTTAGTTCTGCTTCCGGTGTCGAATCAAATGATACTGCAAGCATTGGGAAGGATTTGGATTTGATCATGAGACGGTTCAACTGCTTCCAGAGAAAAGGTTTTTCTTCACCGAAGAAGAACTACTCGTCAAGGAACTCAAGTTATTCATCTCACCTTTCATCCTCAAGAAGTTCTCCATTTAAAGACAACTACTGCTACAAGTGCAAGAAACCAGGCCACTACATTGTTGACTGCCCATTGTGGGAAACTGAAAACAAATCAAAGCATTCTCTCCGAGACTCATCTAGCAAGTCTCACAGATCCTCCAGAAACTACGAGTCCAAGAGACATGATTCCAGTTCAAGAAGAGAAAAGAAGAAAGATTCTGATGATGACAAGAGAAAGAAGTATCACAAGAAGCGTGAGAGTTCTTCTTCGAAGACACACTCTTCCCGTCGAAGCAATTCTCATCGTGCCAAGGCCTAACTGCCAAAGGAGATGAACTCTGAAGAAGAAGCCTCTGGATCAGAAGCTGAATCAGGCTCAAGATCTCCATCTGGATCCGAGTCTGATGGTGTTGCTGGATTGGCATTTGCTTCAGCCGGTGCTTCGAGCTCATTCTTCACCAACCACAGAAGTGAAGATGAAACTCCTGCGTACTTCTTCATGGCCAAAGCAAAGGTATCTTCATCCAAATTTACATATGATACTTCTGATTGTTCTTCATATGACAGTGATTCCAAGATAAGCTATACTAAACTGGCAAAAATTGCTTCAATCCAACAAGATGAACCTGATTCGCTAAGAAAACCCATTAAGAAATCAGAGACCCTGTTGATCGATGAGATAGAGAAAGGTCAAACTTTAACTAATGAGCATGCTGCTCTGAAGGATAAGTTTGAAGAATTATCCTCTCGGCATGATCTTCTTTCAGCTGACTATGAGAAGCTTACCTATGAATTTCTTCAGAGGAAAATGGCTCTCGAAAAACTGAAAGAGGCTCATGAAGAGTTGGAAAACATCAATCTCTCTCTCATTGCTCAACAAGGTTCTGAAGAAAATCATAAATCTGATTCACCTTGCTGAACTTGCTTGGAGAGAAGCAAAACTGATTCCAAAGGCAAAGTTGCTATTATTATTGATGATACTAATGCCTCAGATGAGGAAAACTCTGCTGTTACCGAGGAATCCTCAGGTTGAAAGATTTGTTTGAAACAGGTTTGTTCAAAATTGTCCAAGGACACAAGCATCTTTGTGATATCCTGAAGAAGGAACTCCTTCACAGGAATTTTGGGAATCAAGCTGTTGGCTTTAAAAGGAAGATAAACCCTGATGGCACTTACTGGAACCTGAGAAGTACCCGAAAACTATATGGGTGCTAGCGAAGGATAAGCCCATAGATATTTCTAATCTTTCAGGTTATAAATTTAAAATTGATAAGGCTATTGTTGACGAATCACTTGATTCTGACTACAAGCTTATCAAGAACCAGGAAGGAAAGGTTTCGGCCGAATACATTGGTGCCCCTCCAAAGAGTGGTTTCTATAAGAGACAAATCTGGGTGCGCAAGTCTCTCGTTGAGAAATTGTCTGCTAACCATTATACGCAGGGAAAGTCTTCGATACCACCGAAACACTTCTATTCTCTCGAAGAGAGAAATGATTCACTGGTGCCCGAATCAAATGTTCCTCAAAAGGAATACTATCGCATTGGTCGTTATACTTACTGTCACCGTGATAACAATGATAAGATTGCATATGATCATTCATATCCTAACCGTTCGCAGAGGACTTACATTTACGGTGTACTTGATGGTCCCCCTAGGAAATATAACCCTGTTCGATTTAATATTGCTTCAACAAGTGCTTCCACCTCTTCTCAGTCACCTGCTCGTTTGTGGGTGGTTAAGAAGAACTAATTCTTCTACAGGGCTATGTCTCCGGTGGATCTGAATGGGTCATGGACAGTGGTTGCACAAATCATATGACCGGAGACAAGGAGTTATTCACCGAAGAAAAACTATCTCAATCTTCTCAGAAGTACATTACCTTCGGTGATAACAACAAGGGTACAGTTTTAGGTTTGGGCAAGGTTGCCATATCGAAAGATAAGCACATTGACAAGGTTATGCTAGTTCAATCTCTTGGTTATAATCTCATGTCTATTTCTAAGTTATGCGATATGGGTATGCTTGGTCTATTTTCTGCTTCGCGCTATGTTGTCTTTTCACAGGATGACTATACGTTTGTCTTCGAGGGTTACCGAAAAGGAGATTTATACATTGTTGATTTTTCTTCGGGCCCTGCTGTATCCACTTTCTTAATGGCAATAGCTTCATCTGGATGGTTATGGCATCGAAGACTTGGTCATGCAGCGATGAGAAATCTTCAAAATCTAGTGAAGAAGAAGCATGTTATTGGCCTTAACGAAGTAAAATTCGATAAGGATCGTCTCTTTAGTGCTTGTGAAGCTGGCAAAATTACGAAGAAACATCATTCAGCGAAGACTATCATGACTACTACTCGTCCCCTTGAATTGCTTCACATGGATCTTCTTGGTCGTCAAAATTATGCAAGTCTGGGAGGAAATAAATATGGTCTCGTCATAGTTGATGATTTTTCTCGTTATACTTGGGTTTTCTTTCTGGATGACAAGAGCAAAGTTGTTGAAATCTTCAAGTCATTCGCTAAGAGAGCTCAAACTGAATATGAATTATCTCTGAAGCATATCCGAAGTGATAATGGAACTGAATTCAAAAATACTCATATTAAAGAATTTCCTGATGATGATGGATTTACTCATGAATTCTTTGCTGCTTATACACCTCAACAGAATGGTGTAGTTGAAAGGAAGAATAGAACTCTTATTGAAAAGGCCACAACCATGCTTGCTGAATACAAGACTCCTATCAGGTTCTGGACCGAAGCAATTAATACCGCATGTCATACCATCAACAAGGTTTACCTTCACAAATTTCTGAAGAAGACTTCACATGAGCTTATCACTGGTAACAAGCCAAAAGCTTCAGCACCACCCACCAAAACCCCTACTCCTCCACCAACCACATCCACTCCCAAGAAAACACCCGCTCCACACACTCCCACACCGCCTCCAAAAGCTCCAACTCCCAAGCGAACCCCAACCCCAAATCCAACACTAGCAACAACGCATGCACCCGTTCCACCTCGCGCTCCAACACCAACACATGTTCCATCCCCAACACCGCAAAGGACTCCTACCCCACCTGCTGCTCCTGCACCACCGCCATCTCCTCGCTCAGAAGCAGATGAACCCTCTCCCTCCAACTCCAGAACGCGCAACTCGCGTGATTATTCTTCAGCTCGAAATGCTCAAGAGTCTGAAGCCAATGTGCCTTGACCTGAAGATGAAGATGAACAAGTGCAGATTCTGAATCCCTCGCAAGAGCAAGCACTGATAGTCTCTCAGACTGCTGGCCCTTCAAGAGCTGCCCCAATCGCTCCTCTTCAAAGGATTCGTTCCCGTTCCAAACCGTGCCAAGACACCCAGCTCGAATCAAATTATCCTCGTGAAACTTTCCCTATTTTCAAGGGCATTGTCTATTCTTCTTGGCACGGACCAGAATTATGTTTGGAACAACATCAGAAGCGGCACCGTTTCTTTGGCGTAAGCCCATATGCTTCAGACAGGATTGCTGATAATCTTCGCTTCTGGACAGCTGAATAACAGATACTGTACACAAAAGTCTACTGCCAGAAGGGTGTGCTGTTTCGCCACCGATATATTGATATGCGAAGTCTTTCGACTGCCACATGCTTCCAGAACATCGTCGAAACTATTGAGAATCAGAACTTGACTCGGTTGTTTGCCTTGAGCACTCCCTTCAATTCTGAACTCATTAAGCAATTCTATGTCACGTTATATGTTTCGGGCGATGCCAATGAACCCCGCTCATGGATACTGGAATGGATAATTCAAGAAGAAATCTTCCGAATGTCTTCAGCAGAATTCATGGAGATTGTCAATATTCGAAGGCACACTGGCGAACTGAAAAGATTCATATGGAGCCAGATCTGACTGAAGAACAATTGGCTACCTTGCTGGATACTGAAGTCACAGCAAATTACATTCCCAAAAATATTCGCCCGAAGCACTTGAACTTTATCTCCAATACTTGGTTTTATATCTTGTCGAAATCCTTGATCCCATTGAGTACTGCTTCGGAGGAATCAAATCTATATCCTGAGACAAGGCATGCAATTATGAAGCTTACCCACGGGTTGGTATTTGACTTCGAAGATTGCTTCATTCGCAACTTGGTGCATGCTACTGAACTGCCCTTCACGCTGAAGCCATATGCTCTCTGGCTCCAGCCTGTTTGCAACTATGGCAGAAATGATGACTTTGTGGCCAAACATCATCCGAATCTCTTCACGCCTCCAGTGCACGACACTTTGGAATTGCTGAGGAAACCCAACGACATTTTTGCTACATATGTTGGGGTGCGCCATGAAGTCAATGAGCACAACATCTCAAAGAAATTCCAGAAGGACTGCCATCACTTTGAAGTAAATCTTCGGTCGCAGCAATTGCTCGAAAACTTCATTGAAGCCAATTAATGCCAGATGCAGTTCCTTGCTGATGAAATCAATCGCGTTGGCAATATTGCTCTCATCAACAATCAGTATCTTCGTGTGCTCAAGCTTCACTCCAGGAAGGGACTCTGAAAGTTCAACTCTGTTAAAGGCCTTTGCAAAGATCGCATTTACAAAGAGTATGCGCACCTCCAGCAAAATGTGTCAAGAGATGATATTGTTGATCGCCGAATCAAAAGCTCCCACCCCTGCACAAGATTGATGAAGTGTTCTTCATCAACGAGCCCGATCCCATCCGGCCGGACACCATCTCCCAGAACGACTTCATTACTTCGAAGGACGACGACGGCCTTGACGACAGCGACATCGACATCAACCTCATCACCCAGACGAACCTCGAAGCTCGTCCTTCGCCTGCGTCGAAAGAAGAATCTTTAGGAGATCAATCTTCTTCGGATGAGTCATCATCAAGTTCAGCTTCGTCGGGCTCCAAGGGTGCTGATGCCGTGAAATAGATCTCTCGAGTCTCTTCCCAACCTTTTGTCCAATCATTGACAAAAAGGGGGAGAATGTTGGCATCGATGAGTTAGATTTGCATCAGGGATGGGATTTTTCTATTTGCATTTTGTTTCACTTGGTTTAAGTTACAACAAACATTCCATTCCCTTCGATTGGTTTGTAACTTAAGTTTACTTTCGGTTATGCTACTCCTATGCTACACTTAAGCTTTAATGACCCTTTCCTCGCAAGTATTGTTTTGTATCCTCTATCTTGCAGGTGGTTATTATTTTCTAAGTCACAGGTCAATGGAGGCAATTGCACCCATTTCTGGATATCTATCTTTAAATGCAATTGTCTTCGCTAAGATATTTGTTTTGCTCTCCACCGAAGAAATATCTCTCAAGCATTAACTTCGACTATATAAATCTTCGATGCTTGCACTCAGGGGGAGCCAAAAACTTCATATCTTAGAGTTTGTACCATCACTCCACAAAAACTTCAATATCCTTTATCGATGCCTGTTTTGCCAACAATATTCCAAAAAGGGGGAGATTGTAACAGCAAAGTTTTGCCCCCATGTGTTTTGGATATTGTTGGACAAGACAGTAGAGGAACTAACAATGTTTTCAAGTATAAACAGTTGATTAGGTTCTTGAAGGACAAGCTTGGTGATAAAGCTTCAAGGAAGGTTTTCAAGTTATCAAAGAATTACCTCTTGAGCGAAGCTTAATCATGGAGGATGACCCCCAAAAATGAAGGTGTCCTGAAGCATAATCCATCGAAGGAAATGAAGAAGACGGCGCAAGACTTAGTTTTTTTTGTGTAGTTCTTTTTCTGTTCTTTGAGTCATAGGACTGACCGTACTATCAAGACGGGTATTTAGTTTGTGGACACAGAAGTTATTGAGAAAATGCTCAGATCAAATCTAAACCAAGTGAGAAGCCATAGTGAAGAAATCTCATGTGCACTGAGTTAAGATTCGGTAGCAAAGACTTCGTTCTTTGGCTTCCGAAGCAGTACTAAGTCCGCGAGTCAGCTTTACTAGTTCCGCAAGTAAAGTTGCGCAGTGATGACAAATCCGACCGTTGTGGACACGCGTCAAGCGGTCGCTTTGGGTCAAATTTGTCATTTCGCACCTCGGCATCGCCAACTATAAATACGCCGCCCCCTCCTCCATTTGCGGGCGACTGCTCTGAGAATATTCCTGAGAGAGACTGAAGAGAGCACCGACAAAACGCCACCAAAGGAAAACCCAAAACGCAGAACACTGAAGCCTAAGTCCCATTGATTTGAGTAGATTCGAGATGACTTAGGTGAAAACTTGCTAGCCTTTTTATCTTGGAGAACTGCAATTCTCCTAGACGGTTAGAGTGTCGACTTCAGAGAGCGAAGAGAAATTGTCTCCTCGAAGATCAAGTTTGTCAAAAGTTTCAGAGATTTCCTTGATAATCTACCCCGATTTAAAACTAACCAAGCTCAAGGAGATTGGTGCAGTGGAGCAACGGACGGAGAGAGTTTTGCTCCAGGTGTCCAATCACCAGTCCCTCCAACCAGACGTAGCGCTTTGCAGAGCGTGAACTGGTCGAACAAACATTGTCGAGTCATAGTTCGTTTTACTTCAAGCACTTACATTCCGTATTGCATTTTGTTTCTAGTTATGCTTCAATGTATTTTGATTCGCTTCCAGTTTTACTTCCCTGTCACTTTTTTCTGCTACCCTTTTCTGCTTAGCTTATGCTTCACTTCAAAGCTTCAATCGAAAATTTGAAGTGATCATTCACCCCCTCCCCCTCTGATCACATACTTGGACTTTCAGGGTCCCAACCATCATCTAGCTTCATACGTATGTAGGCTTCTATTCTAAGCTTCTCCTCCCTGGCTTTGATGAGAGAATTAGTGATATGCTCCATGAAGGCAAGATTAAGTGTGCTAGTGTGGGGGTCTCTAGATTTTGTGTAACAAGCTAATAACTTCTTAGAGGGTACAACTATCAAAAAATCAATATCACTACTATCAAAGGTGGTAGTAGTGTCATCTAGGCTCACTTGTTTGAAACCCTCTATGTTCATAGGAGTTTCTTCTTCTACGGTTGAGGTATTAGCATCACCATTAATAGGTCCAATGGGACTAGGAGTGTGTTGGGTGCTAATAGTTTGGGTGTCCTCAACAATTAGGATAGTGGCACCGGTGTGGTGTGTAGGAAGGCTCTTAATTCTATCCTCTTCCTCTTTTTCTCTAGCCCATCTCTCTTTAAGTCTAGCCATCATCCTAATATTTTCATTGATTTGTAATTGGATAACATTCATAGGAGTGGCCTTCCTCTCCTCAAGGGGAGAGGTTCTAATTTTTAGCATCTCAACATCAAGGGCTAAGCTATCTACCTTCAAAGAGAGATTATCTAACTTAGCTAATTTCTCTTCTACATTCTTGTTGAAGGCTTTTTGGTTAGTGATAAAGCCTCTAAGCATGTTTTATAGTTCAGAAGTGGGGTTCTTGTTGCTAGGATAAGTGTTGTTGTTCCCATAGTTGGATGGAAGCGGTTTAGGATTGCAAGAAAAATTACCCCTATAAGCATTATTGTTGAAGTTGTTTCTAGCAATAAAGTTCACATCTAATTTTTCTTGAGCAACCAAAGAATTTAAAGGAACATCATGAGGATCAATAGAGGGTTGCTTGGTAAGTAGAGACATAATCGAGTCAATTTTTTCATTTAGTGAGGTAATCTCCTCGACAGAGTTTACCTTCCTACCTGTTGGAGCGCGTTCGGTGTGCCATTGGTAATAGTTGGTCATCATCTCATCGAGAAGTTTTGTGGCAGCACCAAGTGTAGTTGACATAAAGGTTCCATCCGCGGTCGAATCTAATAGGTTCTGCGAGGTAAAGTTCAAGCCTGCATAAAAAGTCTAGATAAGCATCCAAGTAGTCAAACCATGTGTAGGTCATTTCTTAACAAGAGATTTCATTCGTTCCAAAGCTAGGACAACGTGTTCATTATCCAATTGCTTAAAATTCATAATGTTACTTCTCAATTGGATAATTTTAGCAGGTGGGTAGTACTTCCCAATAAAAGCATCTTTGCACTTATCCCAAGAATCTATGCTATTCCTAGGCAAAGATTGAAACCACATTTTAGATCCGTCCCTCAAGGAGAAAGGAAAAAGTATGAGCTTAACAACATCACCTTCTACTTATTTATACTTTTGCATATCACATAACTCAACAAAATTGTTCAGGTGTAAAGCATCATCATCTCCAGCACCAGAGAATTGATCTCTCATAACAAGGTTTAGCAAAGCAGGTTTAATTTCATAAGAGGTAGCTGAAGTGGCAGGTGTGGCAATAGGCGTGTAGATAAAGTCTTTGTTGTTATGACTAGTGAAGTCACACAACTTGGTGTTTTCAGTGGAACCCATAGCAGCAGCAAGTTTGGAAGGTTTGTTTTTGATTTTTGATATAGGACACAAAGATAAAAACTAAAAGGTAAACTAACAAGACTAAAAAGCAAAGGTAAAAGATAGTATGCAAATCCCCTATCTTAGCACTCCGAGTCCCCAGCAACGGCGCCAGAAGTTTGCTTGATGGTCGAGATGATGATAATGGTTTCTCGCCCTTCGTTGGTTACCCCAAGTGGAAGGTGAGATGTAGGATAGCAGCAAATTTCCCCTATGTACAGGATAGGGTTTGTCTCCCGTAGGACTCCGGCAATGATAAGTAGGTGTCAACGGCGCAACTGACGTGGACCTGCACACAGAAACAAATAACTTTGCTCCCAACGAATTTCAGAGAGGTTGTCAATCTCTCCGGTCTTGTTGTTTACAAAGGATCAAACGCAAGGGATAATGATAATGGTGATGGTAGCTAGAAAGTAAAAGCAGGAAAACAAATGATCATGTAAACAGTGAGGAGAATATGGACCGGGGTCCCGTGATGTTCACTAGTGATGTCTCTCTCCCAAAAGACGATAAAACTGCTATGCGAGGTAAACAAATTACCGCTGGGAAATTGATAGGATTAAAAACGCACCGCAATGCTAACTATGCTACAAAGAAAGGAAGAGGCTCAAAAGCATGGGCGGTACGCCAAAATAAGTAGACCGAAATCCAACTGCATCTACTACTAATCATCCACCTTGACATATCTATCCAGAACATATCGCTGGTATTAAGTTGCGAGCCCCACCCAAAGTGTAAACCCAAAGCAACAGACAGCTGCATTAAAAAAAGAACTTTGCGTGAAGTAAACAATCCTTGCAACCGCTGCTAGAAGCATCGTTGTTTTCCCCCTTGTGGCAACAGCACATCCCCTAGACTCATATTTCTGTCACTCAAGCGTATCATCGGGGGGCATGAACCCACAATCGAGCTTAACGTTCCCTCGTGGAGTCACTACCTACTACTTCTCCAAAGCAATAAACAGCAACGGAGAACATGCAAGAATTACTTAGGAACAAAAATATAAAAGATAAGAACCAAATATATTACTCAATCACAATCTGAACATAGTCTCATAATCCATCAGATCCCAGCAAACTCAGCATAGCAACAGCAAAAAATTACATATGTGCCTCGATCATGTAGGGCATCTCACGAGGTCTAAACCATGAAGAACAAAGAGGGGAGGAAAACATCACATAGCTACTGATCACGGACCCATGGTCCAAGGGAGACTACTCACGGCATATTCGGGAAGCGTCCATGGTGGAGGGGAAGCTCCTACAGGTCAGTCCTCCCTCCGGCAGGGTGCCGGGAAGAGGGTTGTTGGCGCTCCCGATATTGGAAGCGCGGCGGCGGCGGAACAGAGGAGAGATTGCGAAAAAGGGTTTTGTCCTTGGGGGTTTCGCGACACGGAGAATAAATAGGCGAAGGGGGGCAGCCAGGGGGGCATCATGGGTCCAGGCGCCCCTCGGCTCGGCAAGACCCTAGGTCGCGCCAGGTGGCTGCCTGGGACCCTAGTGGTGGCCCTCTGGCCCCACCCAGGTGATTCTGGAAGGTTCCTTCAAGCTGATTTTTTTATCTGATTTGTCCCGAATTTTGGGGGAAACCTGAAATAGAAAAACAGCAGAAAATAGGAACTGGCACTGTGGTACACTGAGTTAATAAGTTAGTCCAAATATGATCAAAAGTGTATGAAAGTGTACCTAGATATAAAGCAATGTCACACAAAACATGCATGGAGCAAGAAGAAATTATAGATACGTTAGGGACGTATCACATGCGCCACAGACTCTCGATCACCTTTGCACATGGTGGTCCCCCACATATTTCTGTGGCACACGAGCTCTACATGTGCCACAGAAACTGGAAATTTAGTGGCGCACCTGCTCCACATGCGCCACAGAAATACCTGTGGCGCACTGTCCTCCATTCGCCACAGAAATATTTCTGTGGAGCACTGATGTCGGGACCCGGGGTTAGCGTATGCAAGTCCCGCTAAGACATAGTCATATGGAGAGCCGAGAACCGTACCCACTTGTCTAAGCGGACAAGGCCAAGCACAAAACGTTCTCGGAAAGCATCGTACGTGAGGGGCATCCCATCCAGGCCGGATGATCAACTGAGATGGGTCCTCATCGTCCGCACACAAGTCTAAATAATATGGGTGATGAACTCCCATATTCAAAGACAAGTCGCCTCAACCATACTATCGACTATCTCATAGATCTTACATAGACTTACTCCAGCCCGATCACTTAGTCGGGGTCTAGGGCGGGCTTGATCATACAACAAAGTGTGCACGAGACAGAGTCACGAGCAATCGCATCGCGATGCCCCAAGCTGCGCACATCTAAGGGCCACTTGGTGTATAAAAGACCGCCATCCAGATCACAACTAAGGTCTCGAAAACCCATACAAATACATGCATGTTATAAACATACACGCATCACACATGCCTTGTATGAACATCAGGTATCATTGCAATTCTCTACAAAGTATACATTTTATTGATAATTCTCACAGAGTGCACACAGAGATCACAAGTATGTGATCCAACATTACAACAAACAAGCGGAAGCAAAGTAGGTCTGAGTACAGACAAGTTTAACAAATGGCTTAAGAAGCCTTATTTAAACACAAGCCCTCCACGAGGGAACCAGTCGTCTGACTGGGACTACACTAGCTTGGTCTTCAGTCGTCGAGCTCGATGAAGAATCCACCTTCGGGGTCAGTGGGTTCATCTAAAACATAGAATAAGAAAACGTGAGTACAAATTCGTACTCAGCAAGACTTACGTAGGAACTATACTACTCATGCACATGTATCAAGGTAAAGGGAGGTTGATAGAGGCGAAGGTGTCCCGATGTTTCGATGAGATGGTGGAGATCGATTATGGTGGAGACGACTTTCACGACCCGACTACGAACGTGCGAAGACGTTGCGCCTTAGCGATCGCTAAACCAACTCCGAGAGGTTATTGATCCCGCGGATGCACGATCAACCTGACCACGAAGGTCAATTCCTGCAAGCAATCGAAGAACAAGCAAGAACTAAGAATTGCAATCTGGATATTGCGAATATAAGATGAAAGATTAACAGAAGTTGGGGTTCCAATGCGGTCTTGGCCTGGTCGGACGACACAAACGAAGAACTCGAAGTTGCGGCTATGGCTAACTTAAATCTAATTAAAACCCAAGTCTAAACGACGCCCTAAGGGCTGTATATATGGGGGAACAGAGGGGATTTTCGTGACCCCTTGGAGGTGGGGTCCGAAAACAACCCTAACTCGGTTTCCCCACACATACGGACTCTAAAAACAGCCTAGAAGGTGGTATTTCGAAATTACATGGGCCCAGCCCAATATTAAGGTGACGCAGCACCTATAATTGCCCTTGGACGAAAATAATGAAGTGGCATCTCGCGTATTTCGTCCAAGACTTCATGCGCGCCTTATGGTGGCTTCAAAGTGCGATAATCACCACTGGAAGCTCCGCTGTCCTTTCCCGCGCGCGCACCTTCTTCTCCATGCTTGATCCCGCTCCAATGACCATCCTTCTTGTCCATGCTAGGTCCTTCATTCATAAGCAAAACAAAAGTATCTAATTTAGGCAGCATCATATGTTCATGAACAATAGAAGGATTCGCAAGAAACGAAAGTACCTGATAATTTAGTTGACGTGCACGAGCTCTAGTAACTGGTCCAATATGTGTAGTTGGTGAGGATATGGGTGTAACATTAGTAGGGATGTCCTCATCATCCTCCCCTTCTTGAATTGAAGTCGTCCTCGACGGAAGCTCATCATCTTCTCCCAAATAAGGCTTCAAATCTGCAATATTAAATGTGGGACTAACCCCAAAGGCTGCAGGTAGCTCAAGTTTATATGCATTATCATTAATTTTCTGCAAAACCTTAAAGGGACCATCAGCTCGAGGCATTAACTTAGACTTGCGCAAATCAGGAAACCTATCTTTACGTAGATGTAACCAAACAAGATCTCCGGGTTCAAACACAACATGCTTTCGACCCCTATCACCAGCAAGCTTGTATCTAGCATTCATGCGCTCAATGTTTTCTTTAGTTAACTCATGCATTTTTAATATCAATTCAGCACGTTGCTTAGCATCAAAATTAACCTTCTCCGAAGATGGAAGAGGCAGCAAATCAATAGGTGCACGAGGTAGAAAACCATAAACAATCTCAAAAGGGCACATTTTAGTGGTAGAATGCAATGAACGATTATAAGCAAATTCAATATGAGGTAAACATTCTTCCCACAGTTTCAAGTTACTCTTTAAAACAGCCCTAAGCATAGTAGACAAAGTCCTATTGACCACTTCAGTTTGTCCATCAGTTTGGGGATGACATGTAGTACTAAAAAGTAGTTTAGTCCCCAACTTAGCCCATAAGCATCTCCAAAAATGGCTAAGAAACTTAGTATCACGATCCGAGACAATAGTATTGGGCACACCATGTAAGCGAATAATCTCACGAAAAAATAAATCAGCAACATTAGCAGCATCATCGCTTTTATGACATGGTATAAAATGTGCCATCTTAGAAAATCTATCCACGACCACAAATATGCTATCCCTCCCATTCTTTGTTCGAGGCAAGCCTAAAACAAAGTCCATGGATATGTCCTCCCACGGAACACTAGGTACAGGTAAAGGCATGTATAAACCATGAGGATTGAGTCGTGACTTAGCTTTTTGACATGTAGTGCAGCGAGCAACAAAACGCTCAACATCCCGTCTCATCTTTGGCCAAAAGAAATGTGTAGCAAGTACGTCCTCCGTCTTCTTCACGCCAAAGTGTCCCATTAATCCTCCTCCATGCGCCTCCTGCAACAACAAAAGACGAATAGAGCTAGCTGGAATGCATAGCTTGTTAGAACGGAACACAAATCCATCATTAAGCACAAACTTGTTCCATGTTCTACCCTCTCTACAATTCTGCAATACATCTTTAAATTCCGCATCATTTACATATTGATCTTTGATTGTCTCTAAACCGAAAATCTTGAAGTCAAGTTGTGAAAGCATAGTATAACGACGAGACAAAGCATCAGCAATAATATTATCTTTCCCCTTCTTGTGTTTAATGACATAAGGGAAAGTCTCAATAAATTCAACCCACTTAGCATGTCTACGATTAAGTTTTGCTTGACTTCTTATGTGTTTCAAAGATTCATGATCAGAATGTATAACAAATTCTTTGGGCCATAAATAGTGTTGCCAAGTTTCTAATGTCCGAACAAGAGCATATAATTCCTTATCATAAGTAGAATAGTTCAGACTAGGCCCACTCAATTTTTCAGAAAAGTATGCAACAGGTTTAGCATCTTGTAATAACACACCTCCCAAACCAATCCCACTAGCATCGCATTCAAGCTCAAAAGTCTTATTAAAATCAGGAAGTTGGAGCAAAGGAGCATGTGTTAACTTATCTTTCAATACCGTGAAGGCTTCTTCCTGTGCGGTACCCCAAGTAAAAGGCACATCCTTGCGTGTAAGCTCATTGAGAGGGGCAGCAATGGTGCTGAAATCTCTCACAAAACGCCTATAGAATCCAGCGAGGCCAAGAAAACTCCTCACTTGTGTGACCGTTTTGGGCTGCGGCCAACTCTCAATTGCCTCGATCTTGGCATGATCAACTTCAATTCCCTGCGGAGTAACAACATAGCCAAGAAACGACACTCGGTCGGTGCAAAAGGTGCACTTCCCAAGGTTACCAAATAAACGTGCATTACGTAGAGTAATAAAAACAGCACGTAAATGATCCAAATGTTCCTCCAAAGATTTGCTATAAATCAGTATATCATCAAAATAGACTACCACAAATCGTCCAATGAAAGCATGTAAAACCTCGTTCATTAATCTCATAAAAGTGCTAGGTGCATTAGTTAACCCAAAAGGCATGACTAACCACTCATATAATCCAAACTTAGTTTTAAATGCCGTTTTCCATTCATCCCCTAATTTCATGCGAATTTGATGGTATCCACTACGCAAATCAACTTTGGAAAACATGGTAGAGCCACTTAATTCATCAAGCATATCATCTAGCCTAGGAATAGGATGACGATAACGAATAGTAATATTATTAATGGCTCTACAATCAACACACATACGCCATGTTCCATCCTTTTTAGGCACTAATATAACAGGAACAGCACAAGGACTAAGGGATTCACGTATGTAACCTTTGTCGAGTAGCTCTTGTACTTGACGCTGAATCTCCTTCGTCTCCTCCGGATTGGTACGGTATGGCGCACGGTTGGGCAGCGAAGCACCGGGAATTAAGTCAATCTGATGCTCAATCCCTCGAATAGGTGGTAATCCCGGTGGTACGTCTTGTGGAAAGACGTCAATAAACTCCTGCAAAAGGTCAGTGACAACAGGAGGCAAAGAAGGAGGCAATTCCTCAAATGAAAACAAGGCTTCTTTGCACACAAAAGCATAGCACACATATTGACTAACATCCAAATCCGAAATATCAACCTTAGTAGCAAGCAAAGTTGGACTAGTCAATTTAATTTCATTAGAAACAACAGAAGAAGATTTGCTATTAGTCGTATGTTGTTGCTCAAATTCTTTAGCTGCTATCTCATTTTCACTCTTATTTTTCTCCTGTTTAGCTTTACTAGCTCTAGCAAGATCATCTTTCACAATTTGTTCAGGAGACATAGGAAGTAAAGCAATATTTTTATCCTGATGAACTAGAGTAAACTGATTTGTCCTACCATGGTGTACAACATTCCTATCAAATTGCCATGGTCTACCAAGTAAAAGAGAGCATGCTTGCATGGGTACCACATCACAATCAACATAATCAGCATATGCAGCAATGCTAAAGTGCACACGAACAGAACGTGTTACCTTAATCTTACCACTATTGTTAAACCACTGAATATAGTACGGATGGGGGTGTGGTCTTGTGGTGAGAGATAGCTTCTCCACCAACTCCATGCTAGCCAAGTTGTTGCAACTCCCTCCGTCAATGATGATGCGAACCGAACGTTCTTTCACCACTCCCTTTGTGTGGAACAAATTATGCCTCTGGTTTTGCTCGGCCTTCGTTACCTGCACACTTAATACACGTTGAGCAACCAAACTAGCATATTTATCTGCATCATCAGGAGTCATATACTCTATATCATGAGCATCATCATGGGCACCCTGTTCCTCATGAGCAATGAGAACTAGAGTCTCCTCATCATAGTCACTCGCTGACTCATACCCACCATCCGCCGTAATAGTCATCACACGCTTGGAGGGACAGTCTTTTGCGAAGTGACCTCCACCTTGGCACCTGCGACATTTAATATCACGATCTCGTGCTTGCCCTGTGGACGCCATGGAGGAAGAAGAACTCGCCGCTGGACCACTCTATGCACCCTTGAATGGTGGCGCTGGCTGTTTTGGTGGCTCCCTGTAAGAATGAGCGGCTGAAGTAGATGGTGGCGCAGCAGGACGTGT
Organism: Bromus sterilis; assembly: GCA_950022295.1. NCBI lineage: Eukaryota > Viridiplantae > Streptophyta > Magnoliopsida > Poales > Poaceae > Bromus > Bromus sterilis. Next base: position 171,700,681 of record OX465600.1, on the reverse strand, counting down.
GGATGTAGAAGCTCCACGCGATGTCCATGATGTATTTCGTCCTGCAGAAAAGTTAGGTCTCGTAGCGGCCTGTCGATCCTGCACTTCACGTTCAGCTTTACAAGCAAGATGAAACAAACGAGTGATAGTAGCAAAGTCCTTGTATTCTAGAATAGTTCGTATCTCCCTGTTTAAGCCACCCATAAAACGTGCAAGCATAGCTTCATTATCCTCTACTAGGCCACATCTAATCAATCCAGTTTGTAATTCTTGATAATATTCCTCTACAGAATTTTTTCCTTGTCTCAAACGCTGTAATTTTTGTAACAATTCACGTTGATAATAAGGAGGAACCCAACGAGTACGCATAGCATCTTTTAAAGCAGCCCAAGTAGTTGGAATATTATTAGCATGCAATCTACAATGTTCAGACCACCAAATAGATGCAAAGCCCGTGAATTCACAAACAGCAGCAGTAACACGTCTATTCTCAGGATATTGTAAACATGTAAAACGTTGTTCAGTTTCTAACTCCCAAGTAAGATAAGAATCAGGAATATATCTACCCTCAAACGGCTTAAGATTCAATTTAAGTTTAGGCACATGTTCATCATCGCGTACCTGAGGGGGTGGTTGGTGTCGACCGTGGCGAATGTTGGGACGTGGACGTCCAGCTAGCTGCTCATAGGCCGCTTCCTGTTCCACCTCCTCCTCGTAATCACCCTCGTAGTTGTCGTCCTGGGCGACGTCAGAAGCAGCAGCAGCAGCAGCAGTAGCAGCAACTGCAGCAGTAGGAGGAGCACCAATACCAGCAGCTTGTCCTCGCGGAAACAGAATACGTCGTGCACGTGGTAGTGGCGGTGGCTGTGGCTGTGCTGAAGGTAGGCGTGCGATCAACTCAGTAAACTTGGCGTCGAGCTTGGTGTCGATCATTTTCTCCACGCCATCAATCGCCTCTGTAAATCTGGTCTCGATGTCCTGCACCTGTTGAGACATCATACGTGCAAATTTATCATGTAACTCCTTGTTTGTCATGTTCTCCCAATCGGGTGCATCCCGCGCCACTTCATCATGTGATCCTGGCATGGTTAGCAGAAATAGAAAACACACAGGAATATGATCCTACTTCTACTAATGGGATGGATGTGGGGTGGTGGAAAGCACAAATCCGTCAAGCTTTTCTTACGTTCTTACCGATTCTTACCTAGCAGCAGGTGGTGATGTACAACCAACGGGTCAAAACTCTCAGAGATATGGTAGAGCGATGGCCAGGAGGTGTCAAAACGCACGATGTAGAATATATGTGGAGCTGTAGGAAGGCTGACAAGTATGGTAGGAAAAACTCAACAGTAATCAAAACAGAGATGCAAAGCTGAATAAACAGTCAACGTCGGTACTGTGCTGATCCTAGGCTAGACCGTACTAGAGACGCGAGCCTAAAACACCAACGAAAGCACGGCGCGGCACGTAACAACTGTGAAGCACACTCTGAATTTTTTTTTCTCTCTCCTTTTTTTTTTTTTTGCTTTTTTTTTTTTTTGGCGATGCGGGACTGCGGGGGCTGAAAAAGTGCGAAAAAATCACTATGGTGGCGAACGTCTCAAAACGAGTTTCTGGACCTAAGGAACGTATGGGCACGAAATTTTTTTACCCCTGAAAATTTTGGCCTAAAAACTGCTCTGAAAAGCGTGCCACTCTTTTTTTTTTTTTTTTTTTTTTTTTGGAAATCACCCTCTTCTACGTACGACAAAAGATTGGTGAAATCCGACTCTAATCAACTCAAAACTATTCTGGCTACGGGGATATCAGGAACCGTACTGATGGTGGAACTCAACTCGGACTCGTGAGACGTGGTGGTGTATATGGACTCTGCTTGGCGGAACGTGGTGGTGTATCTGGACTCGGATTGGCGGAACATGGTAGGATGACTACTGGTGCGGCGGCGACGTGGCAAACTGTGATCAGAACTCGAAACTCTAAGGGAACTAGACGCTAAGATCAGCAACTTGACACAACGATGCAACCGTAAATTCAACAAAGCAAGTACTGAAAAGAAAACTGGACAAAGGCTAGGACTGTCTTGGAACGTGATGATCTAACCCTAATTTTTTTTTGTTGGCTTTTTCTTGGACTGTAGGTATGAAGAACAGAACCAATCTAGACTATGAAAACTGGTAAATCTCACCGAGCAACCTGGAAATCTGATACCACTTGATAGAGGCGAAGGTGTCCCGATGTTTCGATGAGATGGTGGAGATCGATTATGGTGGAGGCAACTTTCACGATCCGACTACGAACGTGCGAAGACGTTGCGCCTTAGCGATCGCTAAACCAACTCCGAGAGGTTATTGATCCCGCGGATGCACGAGCAACCTGACCACGAAGGTCTAATTCCTGCAAGCAATCGAAGAACAAGCAAGAACTAAGAATTGCAATCTGGATATTGCGAATATAAGATGAATGATTACGAAAGTTGGGGTTCCAATGAGGTCTTGGCCTGGTCGGATGACACAAACGAAGAGCTCGAAGTTGCGGCTATGGCTAACTTATATCTAATTAAAACCCAAGTCTAAACGACGCCCTAAGGGCTGTATATATGGGGGAACAGAGGGGATTTTCGTGACCCCTTGGAGGTGGGGTCCGAAAACAACCCTAACTCGGTTTCCCCACACATACGGACTCTAAAAACAGCCTATATTGTGGTATTTCGAAATTACATGGGCCCAGCCCAATATTAAGGTGACGCAGCACCTATAATTGCTCTTGGACGAAAATAATGAAGTGGCATCTCGTGTATTCCGTCCAAGCCTTCATGCATGCCTTATGGTGGCTTCAACGTGCGAAAATCCCCACTGGAAACTCCACTGTACTTTCCCCCGCGCGCACCTTCTTCTCCATTCTTGATCCCGCTCCAATGACCATCCTTCGTGTCCATGCTAGGTCCTTCATTCATAAGCAAAACAAAAGTATCTAATTTAGGTAGCATCATATGTTCATGAACAATAGAAGGATTCGCAAGAAACGAAAGTACCTGATAATTTAGTTGACGTGCACGTGCTCTAGTAACTGGTCCAGTATGTGTAGTTGGTGAGGGTACATTAGTAGGGATGTCCTCATCACCTTGTATGACACACCTGAGAGATATTGTATGTGGATTCACTTGATCCTTCTAGATATATGGTGGAGGCTAACTAATCCTATAATGTGGCACCGTTTACTATGGTGCCAGAGAGCAGTAAAAAGAGCATTAAATGTTCTCACAAGAGACGAGTACCGTTATGCATGAGCGGACTTGATTTTGCGGTAACCATTTTGGGGGTAAGAGAGATAGATGAAAATGACAGCAAGAAATAAGTCAATATTCGACGTCCATGTTTCTCTCTTTTCAAACCATGATAGTAAGAAAGATTGTTTGATTTTGAAGATTAATATGATAGTAAAGCAACTAAACAAAAAATGAAAATGATGTTAACTAGAGCATGAGTGATGACAACCAAATATAGTCGTTCTAACTAGTATTTCTTATTACTTAAATACTAGCAGATCATGCATTACATAGTCAAACACAACATAGTTGAACATGTAATTGCATCATCAAACCAATAAAAGAGCTAGTTTGATACAGATAGTAATTTAAAAAGCTAAAGAAGTACTCATCGACTGCCATGTTGCTGTCTTGGCAGATCATTGCAGTAAAAAGATAGTTTCATTGTTTAGATTAATATCATGGTAAAGTAACATAGAAAAAATTATGGAATCATATTAACTATAAGAGGATTGTTTACAACCAAATATAGACATTAAAATGGTATTGGTGGAATCGAACTGACTAGTTGATACCTAAATATCAGTGTGCATAACATAGAGAAACACATCATAGTTTAACATACCATGGCATCTGTTGGGGTTCGGGGCAGAAAACACAAATTTTTCATAACCTACGAGACCCATACCCAAGACCTATGCTATGCTGATGCAAGTAACGGACAGAAATAGATCACATACCAGTATGTAGTCCGTTAAGCGGGAAACGTTCCCGCATGAACGTGGTTGGTGTAGTCGTACCGGCAATCCCCGATGCCGCGCAGATCCACGATGACTCCTGTAGCCACCCGATCCTTGTAGACCGATGACAGGATTATGTCCCCGTCGGAACGTTGCTGATGAAGACCTCGCGATACGACCACGACGATGAAGTAGCACCTCAAGTGTAGTGCCTCGCGGGATTATACACATACAGTATACCCGACGTCCCTCCGCGCTCCGAACCAGTAGAGCAGCGGAAAGAAGATGGATTCGGATCCCGATTCCAGCAGCACGACGGCGTGCATATAGTGGAGAAATCCCCAACCAAGTGTAGACTCCAAACAAGGGGAGTCCACTCGAGGAAGGAGAAAGGAGGGAGAGAGAGATTAGAGAAACTTGTCTCAAATCAATTTGTATGAAGAAAAAGGGCACCCTACCCCTCCTTATATAGGCCAAGGAGGGGTGCCACCCTCCCTCCACTTTCGGGGTGGGACTAATCCCAAGGGAGGGGGGTTTTGGCGCAGCCCTAGGGGGTGGGCCCCCCCTCATGGCGCCATGGCCCATGGGGGAGGACTCCCTCTCCCCCTAATGGGCCCTATGAGGCCCATATGCCTTTTCTTACAATTTTAATTATATTTAAATACATTTTAATATTTAATTCAGATAATTAAATAATAAAACATATATTAAACATTATTAAATATATTTTGAACCTTTCAAAATACCTGGAACAACTTCCGGCCTTTATCGGAACAATTCCGGCCATCACTGGAACAATTCCGGTGTTCTCTCCAATTTCTCCGGTGATCCCGAATCAATCCTTACTGCGTCGAATACCCTTAAGTGTAACACCCTACGGTCCGGGAAACATCAGACATGATCGAGACAATTCTCATTGATCAATGACTAATCAATTGGACCTGGTTACAATCCTTGATAGCCGCTGCGCTTCCATCGAATGAACTTCAATCGTTGTTGGATCCGTTAACCGTGTGCCTGTTCCCTTTGTCCTATGGTACTTTGCTTGTCCGAGGTTTGATCATCGGTATCTAATATACCTAGTTCTTCCTCGTTCTCAATAAACAAGTTTACTCGTTCCCGTGATATTACAACTCCGTGACCTAGTCACACGTTTGCAAACTTTATGATGTAACATCACCGAGTGGGCCCAGAGTACCTATCCGTCACACGGATGGACAAATCCCGCTTTGATCTATTTGCATACTCATCAACCATCTATTTCGGAATACCCAAAGTGCACCGTTATGGCCAGCATATTTCAGTCAGGCGGTGGGATACAAATCAAAGTCTCCTCATAGATGACAATTACGTATGATCATTACGGTCAAAGGATCTGGTCACTACGTTATAGTTATCGTAATGTCGAACTATGTGACTTGATCACATCGCAACACTTCTGGTGGGTGTATGTCCATCATATCATTATCCAATGATACGACTCCATTGTCAACAGACGCCATTGTCTCATGATCAGGAAACCTTGATCATCAATATCCCAATGGACTAGAATACTAGGGTTTACTAGGGACCTGGTTGTTTGTATACCACACCTGTATTAATGTTTTCGCTTAATACAGTTCTAGCACGGTATCAAACGTATTATGAACTAATGGAATATGCTCGATAAAACATATTTTAGTTGCCTCTAGGGCACATTCCCAACAGTCTCCCACTTGCACTAGAGTACAAATAATCTAGTTGCATTTTCTCTGGATCATAACTCCTTATTGATCATGCTTGCCCGTGGAAGAGGTTGTATCAACGGTCTGGGTACCATTCAGAACCGTATGTCCTTTTGCAAATCATAATGTCACCTAATTTGACATTCCTTCATTATCCACTATAATGATGAGGTATATATATTTGGCGGTGATGAGGACATGACTACCATAGTTACAGCCACAACCCCTGCTAATATACCTACTAGACCAATTACTAGAGATTGTGCACACCAATTAAATTATCAGGTACTTTCGCTTCTTGGTAATGTTTCTAATGTTCATGTGAATATGATGTTGCCTAATGTCGATATATTTCTGTTGCTGACAAATGAAGGACCTAGCATGGACAAGAAGGATGAGCATTGGAGCATGTTCAAGCATGAAGATGATGAGGACATAATTATCATGGATATGACCATTAATTCCTCTATATTTGATCAAGAAATGAAGTCAATACAAAGGGGCATGATTGTGTGCTGTACAAGAAGTTATTTCACGTCACTTTTGGCCCAAGAGAAGATAGAGACCAAGTCTTTCACGTCATGGACTCAGATTCGGAATGCAGAGATATACCCAACTTCAAACAGCCGCCGTTTCTACATACGAACTCCAAATTGGGTGATTCTTTTTTCTGGTGATAGCTTATCTCGTCTAGTTTCCAACGCAATTGGTTTCACTTTCAAATTCTTTATGAGTGTGGAGATATTGCGAAAATGGTGCGACCCAGCAGCAGAATCCGAATCAAAGTCCAACTCAATAGGTGTTGCATCACCTCCACATGGGCCCAAGTGCCTTGTACGACCTAGGTTTAGTTTTAGGACTCCTTGGGACGTCCTTCCACCCCCTTGGCCTCCACCCTTTAGTCATATATAAGTAGATCAACCCCTAGGGTTTTTCTTTCGATTTCTTTTAGTTAAAAAGACTGCTTAGCTAATTGCCGCATCTTCGTGTACTCGGTTTGTGTCCAACGACCAGATCAAGACCGCTTTTGGAATCCCAACTTTATTCATACTTCATCTACATATTCGCAATATTCAGATTGCTTTATCATAGTTCTTGCTTGTTCTTCGATTGCTTGCAGGCACTAGACCTTCGTGGTCAGGTTGATCGTGCTCCGACGTGGTCAATAACCTCCGGAGATTGGTTTAGCGATTGCTAAGGCGCGACGTTGTTGCACGTTTGTAGTCGGATCGTCAGAGTCGTCTCCACCAAATCGATAGTTATCTCTCATCGAAAGATCGGGACACCCCGCCTCTATCAGGCGGTGAAGTGAGACTTTGTTTGCTGTGTCATAGCAATGACATCCGGTGGGTCACGCGGACTTTCCCATCGTCATGCACACTTGAAACTCACTCAATCAGAAGTCGAACTTCTTAAGCCCTAATATAACTCCTGCTACTTCGAAAGCAACCACATCAATGTAGATTCAATCCTTAGTGCATTGTATGCAACTTTGATGTCTAACCATGTTTCTTTCAACTTAGGCATTCATTAGTATGATATCTCAATTTTCTAGGTTAGTGTCAAAACTTGAACCGGCATAACATTTATGGTCAAGTCCACTATCCTTTACAAATTTGAGATGTATCCTCAGTTCGCTTCAGACACTGAAGGATAAACTTAACTCTTTGTTCAATGATTTACTCATAAATCATATCACAACATGTTCTTACTACTAAGAACTTGGGTCACATTACGTCGAGTACATAACTCTGGTTTTATATGAGAGAACCTATGACAAAGGCATAGAGGATCCAACACATCCATTTCTTTCATTAACCATTAACCATTGTTCTTGTACTGAGATTAACTCAACACTTTTCTTGGATATACAAGTAAGGACCACTTCTTGACGTGTCCCATTCTGAACTCCTTCAGAATCTTATCCAGGAAAGTATTACGACTCAATGTTATTAAACATATATCTATCTTAATAGATCTTCAATGCTTAATACTTATTCATCTTCATTTATGAAAGATTCAAATAATCATTAACACCAACTGCACCATTCATAATATGTTATCCATATATGAGAATGTTATCATGCTCCCACTCAAATATGTCATGCACATATTAAGTTATAGGATAACACTCATATTGCTCCCACTCAAATATGTCGGCCACATATAAGACAAGGATAACATCCACATGGCTCCCACTTAGATATGTCAGACACATATTAAGTTCAGGATACTAACCACATGGCTCCTACTCAAACATGTCATTTACATATATGATGAGGACATCTCTACTAATGTTACACCCACATCTTCACCAACTACACATACTGGACCAGTTACTAGAGCACGCGCACGTCAACTAAATTATCAGGTACTTTCGTTTCTTGCGAATCCTTCTAATGTTCAGGAGCATATGATGCTGCCTAAATTAGATACTTTTGTTTGTCTTATGAATGAAGGACCTAGCATGGACAAGAAGGACGGTCATTGGAGCGGGATCAAGCATGGAGAAGAAAGTTCGCGCGCGGGAAAGAACAATGGAGCTTCCAGTGGGGATTTTCGCACTTTGAAGCCACCATAAGGCATGCATGAAGGCTTGGACGAAATACACGAGATGCCACTTCATTATTTTCGTCCAAAGGCAATTATAGGTGCTGCGTCACCTTAATATTGGGCTGGGCCCAAGTAATTTCGAAATACCACATTATAGGCTGTTTTTAGAGTCCGTATGTGTGGGGAAACCGAGTTAGGGTTGTTTTCGGACCCCACCTCCAAGGGGTCACGAAAATCCCCTCTGTTCCCCCATATATACAGCCCTTAGGGCGTCGTTTAGACTTGGGTTTTAATTAGATATAAGTTAGCCATAGCCGCAACTTCGAGCTCTTCGTTTGTGTCATCCGACCAGGCCAAGACCTCATTGGAACCCCAACTTTCGTAATCATTCATCTTATATTCGCAATATCCAGATTGCAATTCTTAGTTCTTGCTTGTTCTTCGATTGCTTGCAGGAATTAGACCTTCGTGGTCAGGTTGATCGTGCATCCGCGGGATCAATAACCTCTCGGAGTTGGTTTAGCGATCGCTAAGGCGCAACGTCTTCGCACGTTCGTAGTCGGATCGTGAAAGTCGTCTCCACCATAATCGATGTCCACCATCTCATCGAAACATCGGGACACCTTCGCCTCTATCAAACAGTATCAACATTGTAACACTCTAAGCATGCAATAAGAAGTAACAATTGCATGGGCCACATGATATCAGTCAACTCCTAGATTTGCTAGGATTGTGGTTTACTTACTACTGTGACAAAATGATAGGTCATGCAAAGGAATGGGTTCAACTATGAGGTAGAAACGCATCATGGTAATCATCCTATACAATGCATAAGCGAGACATGAGAGGGAATTGGGATTTTATCGACATGATCAATGGGGGTTTGCTTGCCTTGCTCACGAGGTTCAGTCTCGGGATCTTCAACGAAGGGGGCTTCCTCCTGTTCTGGTTCCACCTCTACTCGACAAACAACAAGCAAGGGAGCACAATAAGTACAATGCACAATCACATGGTTGAAGGTTGAAACTTGATGTATATGCTTCTGATGTGTGAGGCAATTCCATTTAAATGGAGTATATTGCAAATGAAATTGCAAATTCAAACTCCAATTTGAATTCATTTTAGCCAAGTTATAAATGCTATTGTTTGATCAATGTAATTCTTCTTGACATGTGTATGATATGCCTCTGATGTTCAAGTGAATTGGGGTATGTTGCTAAGGTTCAAATTGCAAAAGCATTTGAATTTAATTTGATTAAATTCCAATTAAACCAAATAGCAAATGTTACTGGTCCCATTTTAAATTCAAGTCAAACATATTTTAAAGTTGTATATTTGGATAGATTATTTTCTCCTGATCATTTTTCATATATTATATGTTAAATTTGGAGTTAATAAGAATTTTCTATGAATTATCAAAGTTTCAGCCTTTTTTTGGATTTTCTGGATTTAAATAAATAAATTATTCGATTTACTGCGTAGGCATGGCGTCAGGCTGACGTAAGGGGGGGCTGACTGCTGGGACCCACCTGTAAGCGTCTCAAGTGCTAATTAAAACGTTTTAATTAAGTTTGAACTAATCCAGAGATTAGTCAGGGCTTGGGGTCCACATGTCAGCCTCACTGGGAGGTGGGATTAGCACTAATCTAATGACGTACACGTCATCTCGCCGGCGGTTAGTCGCCGGTGGCAACCCGACGCGGCGGCAACGCATGGTACGGCGGCTCCGGCGACCAAATGGCACGCCGTGACCACCATGATGAAGCCCGTGCGCGCCCGCATCTGTTTGAGCACAACGGGGCCACGGGGGGTCACTAAAACGACGCCGGCGTTGAGCCCTAGCGGTGTCGGAGCTACTGGCTAGACGCAGTCGTCGATTCGGGGCACGAGGAGAAGCAGCAGTGGCGCAAACGATGCGTAAGATCACAGGGAAGACGACGGGCAACCCGGTGCAGGCGAAGGAGCACGGGAGCGATCTCGAGCTCGTCCATGGCGGAGGCTGTGCTCGGCTCCCATGGCGGATTCGGCTATAAGGGGAGTGGGGCGCTGAAAAGTTAGCGGAAATGAGCAGGAGCTCACCCTGGTTCTGATGGAAGAGACGGCGAGGCCGGGGAGGTCACGGTGGCGCCGGAATTTGAGGTCGACTCGCGGCGGCCGGAGTGGAAGACGATGAAGCTCGCGTCGGCTACACAACACCTCGGGGCGATTCCTTCTGCGGCTCGGCGTAGACGACGATGGCGTAGATGATGGACATGACGGCGTGGCTCAGGGACGACGGTGGCCACGCGGGCTTCAATCCATGGCGACGGCGGCGCTCGGGTCGTCGTCGAACTCGGCGAGAGAGAGAGAGGGGAGAGGCTCTGGAGGGGGGGAATGGATGTGGGGCGCTCGGGTGTGTCTCCAGGCGTGACTAGGAGGCTTGGGAGGGGCAGGTGGCGACCGCAGGGACGTCGCCGTGCTCGGCTAGCTTGGTGGCATTCCACCGAGCAGCTTGGAGGCGCGGGGTGGGGAAGAAGACCCCTGTGCCCCTTTGGGCCGGCTGGGCCAGATGGGCTGGCTTCGCCTAGGCGTCAAGTAAGGTTTTCTCTATTTTATTTTCTGTTTAATCTTTCCTTTCTGTTTTTCTTTTCTGTAATTTGTTTTGCCTATTAAAATAAAATAGCTAGGCATTTTTTGATGAGGACATCCCTACTACCAACACATCTCCAGTTCGTCATGAAGAACAAATTGATTCAACAAAGAAGAAGGATGATGAAATCAGAATTGGACCTATTACAAGAGCTTGTGCAAAGTTGATAGAACAACAGGTGAACTCGCTCTTAATAGATTCTGATATATTATGTAATGAGAACTTTATACTGCCTAAATCTTTGTATGTTTGCATAATCAGGTATCATGACGAAGACGAGGATCCAGAAGGAGGAGAAGATGAGACATGCTCCAACTTTCGGACGTCCGACCCATTTCAGACGTCCGACATCAGCGATAAGGATGGCGACCTCCGTATCCAGAAGACCTCCAAAACCGAAGCCGGATTTCCGACAGGATTCGGACGTCCGACGCATCGGACGTCCGACATATGACGGACGTCCGACATGAAGGTCCTCGAGAAGAACTCCCAATCCAGGACACCTCACCGCCAGAGTCGGATTTCCGACACGTTTCGGACGTCCGACGTGACGGACGTCCGAAACCCATCGGACGTCCGAAACTGCCTACGCGCAGATCAGACGGGGTGCGGCTCTTGTATCCCCCTAGCTTATAAATACCCAGCTCCCACGAGTTTTAGGGTTAGACCACGTTTAGATAAACCCTAGATATTGAGAATAGCTTCAAGCTTTCCTCTTGAATCATTAAGACTTCAATTCGTATCGATCTGAAGTTCTTCTACTGCAAGTTCTGTGTGATCTATTGTTCCACTGGGGATTAGTAGATTGCAAATTACCGTCTCGTGGTCGACGACTATGTTGCGCAAGTGTGTGAAGTTGTGAATATCCAAAGGGTAGAGAGTTGTCGCATTGGCAACAGGGATCTAGCAAGGAGAGTTCATTGGCTACATACAAGTTATCTATCATCGCCCTCATATTCACCGTCCGCTTACTGAGAAGATCGGGCCACCCCATATCATCTTGGTATCAGATTTCCAGTGTTTCCTCGGTAAGCATCCACCAAATCCATCTATTCGATCGTTTTTGTTTTCGTCCTATCCAGAAAAAGCCATACAAAAATATTAGGGTTTCTAGTTTTTGCCATAACTTAGATTGCATCGGAGTCATTGTTTTAGTTTGCTGTTTCGTGTGTTCTTCCCGAAAATTTCGTCCAGTTTGGAATAGTGTCAAAAAAAACAAGAGAAAAAGAGAAAAGATTCAAAAAAAAAGAGAGAGAAAGAAGTGTGATAAAAAAAGAGTTATAAAAGAGTGCAAAGAGATATACAAGTGTTAGAAAGGACATATCATAGTGGTGATCTTTTGAGAGGCCTGTCTTTCGTTGTCTCCACTGTGTGAGTTTTCTTTGGGTTTGTATCACACGATCAGCACTAGGACTTGACTTCGGTGTAGTTAGGGTGCCATACCTATAGCTCCACCACATATATCCTGCTTTGTCGTGTGTTCACTCTTTTACTCGGGTATTCACTTCATCACATCCGTGCACTAGTCCTCCATCCGAACGGGTACGCATTACTATTCACTTTGGGACGGTAAGATTCACCTTTTCTTGTCAGTTTTGAGTGAGTTGTGAGTCCACCAAAAGATTTTGATTTAGTGCACTAACCTACTAATCATGTCTCAAAGTGGTGTTGATGTGATGCAGAAACAGGACAAGGATGCGCCAGTTACATGGGAGGCATATGAAGGTCTCCGTGATCACTTGACTGGGATGTTTACTAAATCCGCTGATGCGATTGATACAAATGTTCAAGCGGTACAACTAAAAGTGGACGCGACTGAAGCTGCAGTCACCACTATGCAACAACAACTTGCTGCTATCCAGCAGAGCCTACAACAAATGACAACATCTGTCACTGGCATACAAGCAGCTATGGTACAACGCCAACCTGATGTTCAGGAAGATGATGGTAGTGTCCATGGTGACAATGCTGATTTGAGGGGCATTCAAGGACGTGGGCGTGGTCTTCAAGGACCGGTTCGCCAACCTCCACTTGGTCTTGGTGCGCGCCGTATACCCATTCAGGAAGAAGATGTCTGGAGCAAGCCCAAGTTTAATATCCCCAAATTTGAAGGGTCCACGGATGTGGAAGAATACCTCACATGGGAGCTTAAGATGGAAAAATTATGGCGTTTGCATGATTATCCGGAGGACAAGAAGATCAAGATTGCTTCTTCCGAGTTTGACGGTTATGCTTTGCGTTGGTGGGAGAGTGTGTTGACCGAGATACAAGAAACCAATGGCCAGCCTATTCGTACATGGCGTGACATGAAGGCGACCATGAAAGCTCGGTTTGTTCCCACAAATTACTTACGGACAGTTTTTGATAAATTGCAACAATTGAAGCAAGGTACTATGTCCGTTGATGCATACTATATGGAGATGGAGATGTTGTTGCAACGTGCGCGAGTTCGCGAAGAGGTTGAGATGACTATGCAACGTTTTCTCCATGGGCTGAAATTTACTATCAAGAGTATTGTGCGGCATCACCAATACTATAATATGAATGATTTATTGCATCTTGCAAGGGAGGCTGAATCCCAGCTTGCAGAAGAGGCACAACTGAAGTCAAGATACTCCACATCTAGCAGATTTTCTCCAAGGACATCCGCGCCTATGGAGAATTATGGTGCCAATACTCGAGCTTCTTCTTCAGTTTCCAAGCCAGCCTCCAATGGTTCTATGGCCAAGAAGCCAGCTGCCCCTGCCACTAGTGCAGGCTCCAACATGTCTACAGCTCGCAATCGCGAGATCACTTGTCATGCTTGCGGTAATCCGGGTCACTTCAAGAGAGATTGCCCGAACAGAAAGGTCATGTTTTTGAATCAAGAAACTGGCGAGTATGAAAATGGTGATGATGAAGATCCTTCCGCATTCGATGACGAGGGATATCATAGTGAAGAAGGCATGGATGCTTTTCCATCGCATGCTCCTACCATTGTTGTGTCACAACGTGCTCTTACAGTGCAGCCACATGTTGATTCTCAGCGCTGTAATTTGTTCCAAACCAAGGCACTTGTTGGTCCCAACAAAGCTTGCAAAGTGATCATTGATGGAGGTAGCTACCGCAACCTCGCCAGCAAGGAGTTATGTGCCAAGCTCAATCTGAAATACTCACGTCACCCGCATCCTTATTATTTCCAATGGTTGAGTGACAGTGGTGAGATGAAGGTAAATCACATGGTGCGCGTAAATTTTGAGATAGGCCCATACAAGGATTCCGTCGATTTTGATGTGGTGCCTATGACAGTTTGCCATCTCTTATTGGGTCGGCCGTGGTTATATGATCGCCATGTGCAACACCATGGTCGAGCCAATACATATCATTTGGAGTTCAAGGGCAAGAAAGTTAATCTCCATCCTATGTCCCCACAGCAAATTGTGAATGAGTCTCGTCAGACGGTAGAGGTGAAGTGTAGAAACAACACGAGAGAACAATGTAATAACTGTGAGTGATAATATAACGACAAGTGCGAGAGAGACTAGTTTGCTTACATTAGCCACCAAACAAGACATGCGAGAATTTAGTGCGGATCCTACAGCCATACCTCTTGTCCTCATGTATAAAGGCGAGGTTTTGGTTTCTAATGATAACCATCCTATTTCTCCTGGTGTGGCTACTGTTTTGCAGGATTTTGATGATGTGTTTCCGGCGGAGGTTCCAGCAGGATTACCACCCTTGCGTGGTATTGAGCACCAGATTGATCTTATACCGGGTGCAACTCTTCCGAACCGGGCACCATATAGGACAAACCCCCAAGAGACGAAGGAAATTCAGCAACAAGTACAAGCGCTTCTGGATAAAGGGTATATTCGTGTCAGCCTTAGCCCTTCTGATGTTCCTGTTATTTTGGTTCCTAAGAAAGATGGTACATGGCGTATGTGTGTAGATTGTAGAGCTATTAATAACATCACTATTCGCTATCGTCATCCCATTCCACGTTTAGAGGATATGCTTGATGAATTATGTGGTGCTGCTATTTTCTCTAAAATTGATTTGCGTAGTGGATACCATCAAATTAGGATGAAAGAAGGGGATGAATGGAAAACTGCTTTCAAAACTAAGTTCGGCTTATATGAGTGGTTAGTTATGCCTTTTGGTCTTACTAATGCTCCTAGTACTTTCATGAGATTAATGAACCATGTTTTGAGGGAGTTTATTGGACATTTTGTGGTTGTGTATTTTGATGATATACTTATTTACAGCCGCAATGAATTTGAACATGCTGATCATATTAGACAAGTTTTGCAAGTGTTGCGTGATTCTAAATTATATGCTAATCTTGAGAAGTGCACATTTGCAAAAGATAAGGTCATATTTTTGGGTTTTGTTGTATCTAAGCATGGGGTAGAAGTAGATTCTTCTAAAATTGAAGCAATTCAAAATTGGCCTACTCCCATGAATGTTAGCCAAGTACGAAGTTTTCACGGTCTTGCTGGGTTTTATAGACGTTTTGTGAAAAACTTTAGTACTATTGCTGCACCGTTGAATGAATTGACTAAGAAAGGTGTGCCTTTTGTTTGGGGCGTTGCCCAAGACCTTGCATTTGATGAGTTGAAACGTTTGCTTACTTCTGCACCTTTACTTACGTTACAAGATTTTACTAAGCAATTTGAAGTTGAATGTGATGCTAGTGGTATAGGTATTGGTGGTGTTTTGATGCAAGAAGGTAGACCTATAGCTTATTTTAGTGAGAAGCTTTCTGGTGCTAGATTGAATTATCCTGTTTATGATAAAGAATTGTATGCACTTGTTAGAGTTCTTGAGGTTTGGCAACATTATTTGTGGCCAAAAGAATTTATCATACATTCTGATCATGAAGCTTTGAAATATCTGAAAGCTCAATCTAATTTGCATAGACGCTTAGCTAAGTGGGTTGAGTTCATTGAGTCTTTTCCTTACATCATCAAATATAAGAAAGGAAAAGATAATGTTGTTGCTGATGCTCTATCTAGGAAGAACATGTTATTGACACATCTTGATGTTAAAATTCCTGGATTAGAGAGTTTGTGTGATTTATATGCAACTGATCATGATTTTTCTGAACCATATCGTTTGTGTTTGCTTCGGAATGCTTGTGACAAGTTCCACATCCATGATAGATTTTTGTTTCGAGCTAACAAACTTTGTGTTCCAGAATCTTCTGTGTGTTTGCTATTGTTGCAGGAATCACATGCAGGCGGACTGATGGGTCACTTTGGGCGTGAGAAGACATTGCGCATGCTTGCTGATAATTTTTATTGGCCCAGGATGAGGCGTGATGTGGACAGGTTTGTTCGACGCTGTATTGTATGCAACACATCCAAGTCGAAGCTGAAGCCTCACGGTTTGTATACTCCACTATCGGCTCCTACCACACCTTGGGAAGATATTAGTATGGACTTTGTGTTAGGATTGCCACGCACTAAATATGGTCATGATAGTATATTTGTGGTAGTGGATAGATTTTCCAAGATGGCACATTTTATTGCCTGCCATAAGAGCGACGATGCGTCGCATGTTGCTAACCTGTTTTTCAGGGAGATTGTACGCTTGCATGGAGTGCCCAAGACAATTGTTTCTGACAGGGATGTAAAGTTTGTGAGCTACTTCTGGAAGACGCTTTGGGGCAAGTTGGGAACAAAGTTGATGTTCAGTACTACATGTCATCCTCAAACTGATGGTCAAACGGAGGTGGTCAATAGAACATTGTCACAATTACTGCGAGCTATGATCAAGAAAAATCTGCGCGAATGGGCGGAGTGTTTGCCACATGTTGAATTTGCTTATAACAGGGCAGTACACACTACTACTCACCTTTGTCCTTTTGAAGTGGTATATGGTTTTAAGCCTATTACACCTCTTGATTTGCTGCCTCTTCCATTGCAGGAACGAGTTAATATGGAGGCCTCCCACAGAGCAGATTATGTAAAGAAGATCCATGAGAAGACCCGAGAGGCTATTGAGAAGCAAGGCAAGAATGTTGCTGCTGCGAGGAACCAGTCACGGAAGCAAGTTCTTTTTCAACCTGGAGATATGGTTTGGGTACATTTGCGCAAGGACAGATTTCCAGGGATGAGGGATTCCAAGTTGAAGCCACGTGGTGCTGGTCCTTACAAGGTGCTAGCCAAGATCAATGACAATGCCTACTCGATTGATATTCCCATTGCCGAGTTTGGTGGCGCTAGCAACAGTTTCAACGTTGCTGATTTATCACCATACATGGGAGATGACCTTGGAGCGTCGAGGTCGACGCCTTTTGAAGGGGGGGGGAGATGATGAGGACATCCCTACTACCAACACATCTCCAGTTCGTCATGAAGAACAAATTGATTCAACAAAGAAGAAGGATGATGAAATCAGAATTGGACCTATTACAAGAGCTCGTGCAAAGTTGATAGAACAACAGGTGAACTCGCTCTTAATAGATTCTGATATATTATGTAATGAGAACTTTATACTGCCTAAATCTTTGTATGTTTGCATAATCAGGTATCATGACGAAGACGAGGATCCAGAAGGAGGAGAAGATGAGACATGCTCCAACTTTCGGACGTCCGACCCATTTCGGACGTCCGACATCACCGATAAGGATGGCGACCTCCGTATCCAGAAGACCTCCAAAACCGAAGCCGGATTTCCGACAGGATTCGGACGTCCGACGCATCGGACGTCCGACATATGACGGACGTCCGACATGAAGGTCCTCGAGAAGAACTCCCAATCCATGACACCTCACCGCCAGAGTCGGATTTCCGACACGTTTCAGACGTCCGACGTGACGGACGTCCGAAACTGCCTGCGTGCAGATCAGACGGGCTGCGGCTCTTGTATCCCCCTAGCTTATAAATACCCAGCTCCCACGAGTTTTAGGGTTAGACCACGTTTAGATAAACCCTAGATATTGAGAATAGCTTCAAGCTTTCCTCTTGAATCATTAAGACTTCAATTCGTATCGATTTGAAGTTCTTCTACTGCAAGTTCTGTGTGATCTATTGTTCCACTGGGGATTAGTAGATTGCAAATTACCGTCTCGTGGTCGACGACTACGTTGCGCAAGTGTGTGAAGTTGTGAATATCCAAAGGGTAGAGAGCTGTCGCATTGGCAACAGGGATCTAGCAAGGAGAGTTCATTGGCTACATACAAGTTATCTATCATCGCCCTCATATTCACCGTCCGCTTACTGAGAAGATCGGGCCACCCCATATCATTTTTATAAATGCTCAAAATTAATATATGGACTTACATGACCAGTAGCTAGTCATTTCCAACTTATGAACATTTTTGAAATTCCAAATATTTGAATCTCAATTCAAATAGGTGTTTTTGATTAATTCCAAGGTCCTATTTGAATATTTGAAAAATCCATGAGCATGGGGTGGGTCCCACATCACTTGATATCTGATCACTCATTTATAAGACTTTTCAAAAATCAAACATGAATTTTTGGAGAAGATTTATTTCTGGCCTTTTGAATTAATTCATCTGGGGGGGGGGGTTCCTTCTCCCATTTTTCATTTGAATTTGATTTCCATTTGTTTTTCTTTGATGAATGCAAGATGACTTTGATCGTAGCACATACCTAACTTGGGGTTGTGACAACTCGCCCCCACTCAAAAGAATCTCGTCCCGAGATTCAAAAGTCTGCGGGAGGAAGGTGGGGTACTCGGCATGGAGACGGTCTTCTCTTTCCCACGTGGCTTCTCTCTCAGAGTGGTGTGACCATTGCACTTTCAGAAAATTAATCTTCTAACGACGAGTGACACGCTCTCCGGAATCAAGAATACGAATGGGGTATTCTCGATAAGAAAGGTCATCTTGGAGATCAAGCGTTTCATGGTCGACTTCGCGGATGGGGTCCTTGAAGCAACGCCTGAGTTGTGACACATGGAATACATCATGTACTCAGGAAAGGTGCGGGGGTAGTTCAAGTTGGTAGGCAACTTCTCCACGTTTAGCAAGAATGCGGAAAGGTCCGATGTAACGTGGGGCCAACTTGCATTTGATACCGAAACGTTGGGTTCCCTTCAGAGGAGTAACCCGAAGGTAAGCCTTCTCATCCAGATTGTAGCTCTCTTGCCTATGATGACGATCATAGTAGCTTTTTTGACGAGACTGGGCTGCTTTCAATTGGTCACGAACAACGCGAACTTGCTCTTCTTCTTCCATGATCATCTCCGGTCCAAAGAATTGTCTTTCACCGGTTTCCGACCAGTTTAGAGGTGTTCGACATCGTCGACCATAGAGGAGTTCAAAAGGAGCCATGTTCAGACTAGATTGGAAACTATTGTTATAAGCAAATTCGGCGAATGGAAGAGACTTCTCCCAATTCTTTCCGAATGAGATAACACAAGCTCTGAGCATGTCCTCGAGAATTTGGTTAACCCTTTCGACTTGACCACTAGACTGAGGATGGAAAGCTGTACTAAAGGAGAGATGAGTTCCCATAGCATTCTGAAAGCTTCCCCAGAATCTAGAGGTGAAAAGGCTACCACGATCTGAATTGATTTCCAAAGGAACACCATGAAGAGACACAATTCCAGAGACGTACAAGTCCGCTAACTGGGTAGCAGTTATAGACTCGCGAACTGGAAGGAAGTGTGCAACTTTGCAAAGCCTATCTACCACAACGAAGATGGCATCATTTCCTTTCTGGGTTTTTGGAAAGCCAGTGATGAAATCTATAGTGACTTTTTCCCATTTCCACTCTGGAATAGGCAAAGGTTGAAGTGTACCAGCAGGTCTTTGATGTTCGGCCTTAATGCGACGACAAACATCACATTCGACAATGAACTGAGCAATTTGTCGCTTCATCCCAGTCCACCAAAATCTCTGGCGTAGGTCTCGCTACATCTTTGTGCTACTAGGATGAATCGAACGGGGTGTGTCATGGGCCGCCTTAAGAATTAGCCTCCTAAGATTGTGTTTTCGTGGTACAACCAATCGAGTGCCAAAGAAAACGACACCTTGATCATTTATGGAGAAACATTTAGCAACTCCGCTAGCAATGTTCTTCTTGATCTCTCGAATACCACTATCAGGTTTCTGGGCGGCTATGATTTTATCCTCAAGGGTTGGTTTCGCTACCAAGGTAGAAAGATAACCATGAGGAACAATCTCAAGATTGAGTTTGCAAAATTCCTCATGAAGAAGTGGTTGATACTGTTGTAACATGAGGTTGTTACAATACGACTTACGACTTAGTGCATCAGCCATGACATTGGCTTTGCCTGGGGTGTAAGAAATTCCTACGTCGTAATCTTTTATCAACTCAATCCAGCGTCTTTGCCTGAGATTAAGATCTGGCTGGGTGAATATGTATTTGAGGCTTTTGTGGTCGGAAAATATCTCACAACGATTACCAAGGAGGTAATGTCGCCAAGTTGTCAGGGAATGAACTACGGAACGAGTTCAAGATCATGGGTAGGATAGTTCTCTTCATGTGGACGCAACTGGCGTGAAGCATAAGCTACCATATGTCTATCTTGCATAAGTATGCATCCTAACCCTTGCCGTGAGGCGTCACAAAAGATCTCGAAATCCTTTTTGGTGTCTGGAGGCGCAAGTACGGGTGCAAAATTCAATCTTCTTTTTAGCTCTTGAAAGCTTTCCCCGCACTTGGGAGTCCATTGGAATTTCTTATCTTTCTTGAGGAGTTCAGTTAGAGGCTTTGCAACTTTAGAAAAGTTCTCGACGAAGCGGCGGCAATAGCTGGCTAGGCCAAGAAAACTCCTAACTTGCTTAACCGATTCAGGTGGAGTCCAGTCAAGGACGGACTGAACTCTCTCGGGATTCACAGCAATGCCTTTTGTAGAAATCACGTGGCCTAAGTAGGTCACTTCTGGTAGCCAAAATTCACACTTGGAGAATTTAGCATACAGGCGATGCCCTCTAAGTTTCATCAATACCAGCCTTAGATGTTCGGCATGTTCTTCTTCGTTCTTCGAGTAGATGAGAATGTCATCAAGATAAACTACAACAAATTTATCTAGGTACTCCATGAAGATCGAATTCATCATGCGCGAGAAAGTGGCGGGGGCATTGGTTAAACCGAAGGACGTGACGGTGTACTCGTAAAGACCATAACGAGTAGTAAAAGTCGTTTTTGGAATGTCCTCGTTTCGGATTTTGATTTGATGATAACCCAATCTCAAATCCATCTTGGAGAAGACAGATTTAGCGGGCGATAGTCTACGCACATCCTTTCTGTTCCATCTTTCTTCGTTACGAACAGAACGCGGCAACCCCATGGCGATGAGCTAGGGCGGATGAAGCCTTTTTCCAACAAAGCTTCAAGTTGGGTTTTAAGCTCAGCTAACTCATGTGGGGCCATTTTGTATGGGCGTCTGGAAATTGGTGCGGTTCCTGGCATAAGATCTACTATGAACTCTACACATCTGTCGGGAGGCATTCCCGGCAGCTCTTCAGGAAAGACATCCGGGAAGTCATGAACCACCGGAATATCTTCAAGGTCGGGAAGGGGAAGTACATTCAAAGAATGCACCTGGGTTCTCGTTCTGGGTGAGGTGTAATTAACTGTCTTGCCTGAAGGGTGGGTGAGTTTCACTGATTTACCTTTGCAATCAAGGTAGGCATTCTGCCTTGATAGCGAATCCATGCCAAGGATGACATCAAAGTCTGAAGACTTGAGGGCTATGAGTGAAGCAAGGAATACTAAACCCTCAATTGCAATTTGATTACCATGGCTTACTCTATTAGTTTGCCATCTTGACCCTGGAGTTTGAATAATCATTGGGGTGGACAATTCAACAAAGGATAACTCATGACGAAGTGCATAACTTTCCGACATGAATGAATGAGATGCTCTTGCGTCGAAAAGAACAGAAGTAGGAACATAATTAACTAGGAGGGTACCAAGAATGACGTCAGTGGTGTCATCAGTCTCTTCGGCGGCAATCTGATTCACACGTCCACGAGTGGCGGGAGGAGCAGGTTTGGCGGTGTAGACCTTCGGGGGTGGCTTGCCACGACCATTGTTGTTACCTCCGGCATGGGGTGGAGCATTCTGATTCTGGAGCTGATTCTGGGAACACTCGCGGGAGTAGTGGCCTGCCTGACCACACTTATAACAGGCTCCAAAGACAGTGCGTGGAGCTGGGTTGTTCGGTGGAGCGGGGTGGAACGAAGCTGGTGGACGAGGCGCCACATAGGATGGCCTCGGTGGGTTGTTCTGACGAAACATGTTGTTGGGGATCCAGATCTTGCGCTTCTGAGAGCCTGAACTGGATGAACCATCGTCTCTAGGGTGTTTGCGGAAGTCATTGGGGGTGTTCATGTCCTCTGCCTTGATGGCCTTGTTGAAAAGGACCTGGAAGGTGGCAAAGTCATGTAGGTTGAGCTCACGACGGAGTCCGGAATTGAGTCCACGACGGAACCTCTCTTGCTTCTTAGCGTCAGTGGAGACCTCTTCAGTAGCATAACGAGCCAGTCGGTTGAACTCACGACTAAACTCGTCAACTGTCCTCCTGCCGTGGGTGAGGTTGCAGAACTCCTCACGCTTGCGGTCCATAAGACCCTTTGGAATGTGGTGCTCACGGAACAAAGTGCAGAACTCATCCCAAGTAGTGGGCGGTCCAACGGGACGCATGTTCAGGAAATTCTCCCACCAAGAGCTAGCTGCACCCTCGAGGTGGTAAGTGGCATAGCTGACCCTTTCACCATCTGCAACATGGCCTTCCTGGAGCTTCCTCTCGATGCTGCGAAGCCAGTCATCGGCGTCAAGGGGCTCGGTGGAGTAGCTGAAAACCGGGGGATGAAGTCGGATGATGTCATTCAAGGACACCAACTCATTGCGCTTCTGAGTGGTGTTGCGGGCAATGACCTCCAGCAAATGGTGAGAGTCTCGGCGGTTCCTCTCAACCTCCATCAGAACCTGAGCCATCGTGGGTGGGGGTGGAAGATTGCCTTCCTCCGGTTCATTCCCACGACCATGGGCACGACCAAGCTGGCCACGGGTTCCTTGAGACATCCTGAAGTTGAAAACCAAAGTCAAACAGAGTTGATTGTAAGAGTCTGAGCAAGGTATTGAAGGTACTGGAAGAATCACAGAGCAAAGGAAGTAATCATCTTGACAACATGGTGATAAAAGCATACAATCCATATATTCACAAGCTGTCATACAAACCATACATCATTTTAGCACAAGCGCCAAGCTAATACAAACGGGATGAAGATGATACATCCTTAAGAGGCACTCCGACTTCCTATACATTATTTATCTAAGCCTCTGGAACTTAGAACACCTTGTGTACAATATACTTAAGATACTACTACCTCCTCACTAAAGTAAGACCACAGGCGGTCTCACTCATCTCCATCTCCATAGTAATCTTCGTAAAAGTTACCCG
The DNA here is from genome assembly GCA_950022295.1 of Bromus sterilis. Lineage (NCBI taxonomy): Eukaryota > Viridiplantae > Streptophyta > Magnoliopsida > Poales > Poaceae > Bromus > Bromus sterilis. The sequence continues at coordinate 171,677,404 of OX465600.1, read as the reverse complement.
CGTAACCCGGTAGCTGAAGGTGACCATCGGAAAACACGGAGGCTTGTGGACCCTGATATCCATTTGGGCAAGGATGGGGCCTAGGTCCAGCGTAGGGTGGAAGAAGAGGACCACGGGGTGGAAAAATGCCTCCAATCTCGGGCCAAGCAACTCGAGAAGGCACCTGTGTCCTGACTGGGTAGATAGCATCATACTCCACTGATCCAACACTCACAAAAGGATCCAGGAGTGTAAGTGCTCGATAAAGACGAACACGGGTGGCGTGAAGCTCAAAACGAAGGGCGTGTGCATCACGATCTCTATCACAAGCGTGTCGAGCAGTGATTTGAAGCAAAGGATCCTCCAAAGAGTGATCTGTGTACAGTCCGGTGTAATATCCCTCTTATCCTGGAAGTGCAGCAGGGATATAGCGGAAAGATGTGTCTCCAAGCAAAGCGTTCTCCTCTCTCAGCAGGGTCATAGATGAGTATGCAGCATCCTGCACAGCCATGTTCTCAGTCATGCCAATGCCATGTCTAAAGTGGATAGGCTGAGTGACTCCAGTGTGGTGCGGGTAGATCCTGACAATGCAGTGGAACTGGGTCTGATTGAAGTCAAGGAACTGCTCCTCAACTGTGTACTCAGGGTACCATCGGTATCCAATAAAGGACATCATCTCGATCAGCATGGAGGGATGCCCACGCACACCGAGGCACCTAGTCAGACGAACAATCTGCCGAGGGGGAAGATCTGCCATCTGAAACAGAAAGAAGGAGTTTGCAAATGCATCAGATTATGAAGAAACTTGGAATGACTCGGGCAGCATAACGGCTGTAATTGCAAGAAAAGACAATTTCTTACAACATGAAGACAACACTTACATACGATGTAAGAAATCAGGAAGCACAACATCGCTAGTAAACCGATCACAACTTTCCTACGGCTACAAGGAAGCAAACAACGAGATGTTCTAGTAAGACATCGATGAGCCTAGTCCTATCTTCCTGTAGAACAAGATGAGGGTGACTCAGAACTCAGAACGATGAGGGTAAGGAGAAAAAGAAGCCTTACGTTGTTCCCTTATATACCCAGAGTAACTATATAACTATAGCAAGCTAGACTCGACTTCGGCCAAGGCTGATAATCCTACAACCAGTCCTTCTCTGATACCAAGTCTGTCGGGACCCGGGGTTAGCGTATGCAAGTCCCGCTACGACATAGTCACATGGAGAGCCGAGAACCGTACCCACTTGTCTAAGCAGACAAGGCCAAGCACAGAACGTTCTCGGAAAGCATCGTACGTGAGGGGCATCCCATCCAGGAAGTGATAGAGGCGAAGGTGTCCCGATGTTTCGATGAGATGATAGATCGATTTTGGTGGAGTAGACTTTCACGACCCGACTACGAACGTGCGAAGACGTTGCGCCTTAGCAATCGCTAAACCAACTCCGAGAGGTTATTGATCCCGCGGATGCACGATCAACCTGACCACGAAGGTCAATTCCTGCAAGCAATCGAAGAACAAGCAAGAACTAAGAATTGCAATCTGGATATTGCGAATATAAGATGAAAGATTAACAGAAGTTGGGGTTCCAATGCGGTCTTGGCCTGGTCGGACGACACAAACGAAGAGCTCGAAGTTGCGGCTATGGCTAACTTAAATCTAATTAAAACCCAAGTCTAAACGACGCCCTAAGGGCGGTATATATGGGGGGACAGAGGGGAATTTCGTGGCCCCTTGGAGGAGGGGTCCGAAAACAACCCTAACTCTGTTTCCCCACACATACGGACTCTAAAAAATAGCCTATTAAGTGTATTTCGAAATTAAATGGGCCTGGCCCAATAATAAGGTAACGCAACACCTATAATAACCCTTGGACGAAAATATTAATGTGGCGTCTTGTGTCTCTCGTCCAAGTCTTCATGCACGCCTTATGGTGGCCTCAAAGTGCAAAAATCACCACTGGAAGCTCCATTGTCCTTTCCCGCGCGCACACCTCCTTCTCCATGCTTGATCCCGCTCCAATGACCATCCTTCTTATCCATGCTAGGTCCTTCATTCATAAGACAAACAAAAGTATCTAATTTAGGCAGCATCATATGTTCCGGAACATTAGAAGGATTCGCAAGAAACGAAAGTACCTGATAATTTAGTTGACGTGCGCGTGCTCTAGTAACTGGTCCAGTATGTGTAGTTGGTGAAGATGTGGGTGTAACATTAGTAGAGATGTCCTCATCATCCTCCCCTTCTTGAATTGAAGTCGTCCTCGACGGAAGCTCATCATCTTCTCCCAAATAAGGTTTCAAATCTGCAATGTTAAATGTGGGACTAACCCCAAAATCTGCAGGTAGCTCAAGTTTATATGCATTATCATTAATTTTCTGTAAAACCTTAAAGGGACCATCAGCTCGTGGCATTAACTTAGACTTGCGCAAATCAGGAAACCTATCTTTACGTAGATGTAACCAAACAAGATCTCCTGGTTCAAACACAACATGCTTTCTACCCTTATCACCTGCAAGCTTGTATCTAGCATTCATTTTCTCAATGTTTTCTTTAGTTAACTCATGCATTTTAATATCAATTCAGCACGTTGCTTAGCATCAAAATTAACCTTCTCCGAAGATGGAAGAGGCAGCAAATCAATAGGTGCACGAGGTAGAAAACCATAAACAATCTCAAAAGGGCACATTTTAGTGGTAGAATGAAATGAACGATTATAAGAAAATTCAATATGAGGTAAACATTCTTCCCACATTTTCAAGTTACTCTTTAAAACAGCCCTAAGCATAGTAGACAAAGTCCTATTGACTACTTCAGTTTGTCCATCAGTTTGGGGATGACAAGTAGTACTAAAAAGTAGTTTAGTCCCTAACTTAGCCCATAAGCATCTCCAAAAATGGCTAAGAAACTTAGTATCACGATCCGAGACAATAGTATTGGGCACACCATGTAAACGAATAATCTCTCCAAAGAATAAATCAGCAACATTAGCAGCATCATCGCTTTTATGACATGGTATAAAATGTGCCATCTTAGAAAATCTATCCACGACAACAAATATGCTATCCCTCCCCTGCTTTGTTCGAGGCAAGCCTAAAACAAAGTCCATGGATATGTCCTCCCACGGAACACTAGGTATAGGTAAAGGCATGTATAAACCATGAGGATTGAGTCGTGACTTAGCTTTTTGACATGTAGTGCAGCGAGCAACAAAACGCTCAACATCCCGTCTCATCTTTGGCCAAAAGAAATGTGTAGCAAGTACGTCCTCCGTCTTCTTCACGCCAAAGTGTCCCATTAATCCTCCTCCATGCGCCTCCTGCAACAACAAAAGACGAATAGAGCTAGCTGGAATGCATAGCTTGTTAGAACGGAACACAAATCCATCATTAAGCACAAACTTGTTCCATGTTCTACCCTCTCTACAATTCTGCAATACATCTTTAAATTCCGCATCATTTACATATTGATCTTTGATTGTCTCTAAACCGAAAATCTTGAAGTCAAGTTGTGAAAGCATAGTATAACGACGAGACAAAGCATCAGCAATAATATTATCTTTCCCCTTCTTGTGTTTAATGACATAAGGGAAAGTCTCAATAAATTCAACCCACTTAGCATGTCTACGATTAAGTTTTGCTTGGCTTCTTATGTGTTTCAAAGATTCATGATCAGAATGTATAACAAATTCTTTGGGCCATAAATAATGTTGCCAAGTTTCTAATGTCCGAACAAGAGCGTATAATTCCTTATCATAAGTAGAATAGTTCAGACTAGGCCCACTCAATTTTTCAGAAAAGTATGCAACAGGTTTAGCATCTTGTAATAACACACCTCCCAAACCAATCCCACTAGCATCGCATTCAAGCTCAAAAGTCTTATTAAAATCAGGAAGTTGGAGCAAAGGAGCATGTGTTAACTTATCTTTCAATACCGTGAAGGCTTCTTCCTGTGCGGTACCCCAAGTAAAAGGCACATCCTTGCGTGTAAGCTCATTGAGAGGTGCAGAATGGTGCTGAAATCTCTCACAAAACGCCTATAGAATCCAGCGAGGCCAAGAAAACTCCTCACTTGTGTGACGGTTTTGGGCTGCGGCCAACTCTCAATCGCCTCGATCTTGGCTTTATCAACTTCAATTCCCTGCGGAGTAACAACATAGCCAAGAAACGATACTCGGTCGGTGCAAAAGGTGCACTTCCCAAGGTTACCAAATAAACGTGCATTACGTAGAGCAATAAAAACAACACGTAAATGATCCAAATGTTCCTCCAAAGATTTGCTATAAATCAGTATATCATCAAAATATACTACCACAAATCGTCCAATGAAAACACGTAAAACCTCGTTCATTAATCTCATGAAAGTGCTAGGTGCATTAGTTAACCCAAAAGGCATGACTAACCACTCATATAATCCAAACTTAGTTTTAAATGCCGTTTTCCATTCATCTCCTAATTTCATGCGAATTTGATGGTATCCACTACGCAAATCAACTTTGGAAAACATGGTAGAGCCACTTAATTCATCAAGCATATCATCTAACCTAGGAATAGGATGACGGTAACGAATAGTAATATTATTAATGGCTCTACAATCAACACACATACGCCAAGTTCCATCCTTTTTAGGCACTAATATAACAGGAACAACACAAGGACTAAGTGATTCACGTATGTAACCTTTGTCGAGTAGCTCTTGTACTTGACGCTGAATCTCCTTCGTCTCCTCCGGATTGGTACGGTATGGCGCACGGTTGGGCAGCGAAGCACCGGGAATTAAGTCAATCTGATGCTCAATCCCTCGAATAGGTGGTAATCCCGGTGGTACGTCTTGTGGAAAGACGTCAATAAACTCCTGCAAAAGGTCAGTGACAACAGGAGGCAAAGAAGGAGGCAATTCCTCAAATGAAAACAAAGCTTCTTTGCACACAAAATCCAAATCCGAAATATCAACCTTAGTAGCAAGCAAAGTTGGACTAGTCAATTTAATTTCATTAGAAACAGCAGAAGAAGATTTGCTAGTAGTCTTATGTTGTTGCTCAAATTCTTTAGCTGCTATCTCATTTTCACTCTTATTTTTCTCCTGTTTAGCTTTACTAGCTCTAGCAAGATCATCTTTCACAATTTGTTCAGGAGACATAGGAAGTAAAGCAATAGTTTTATCCTGATGAACCAGAGTAAACTGATTTGTCCTACCATGGTGTACAACATTCCTATCAAATTGCCATGGTCTACCAAGTACAAGAGAGCATGCTTGCATGGGTACCACATCACAATCAACATAATCAACATATGCAGCAATGCTAAAGTGCACACGAACAGAACGCGTTACCTTAATCTTACCACTATTGTTAAACCACTGAATATAGTACGGATGGGGGTGTGGCCTTGTGGTGAGAGATAGCTTCTCCACCAACTCCATGCTTGCCAAGTTGTTGCAACTCCCTCCGTCAATGATGATGCGAACCGAACGTTCTTTCACCACTCCCTTTGTGTGGAACAAATTATGCCTCTGGTTTTGCTCGGCCTTCGATACCTGCACACTTAACACACGTTGAGCAACCAAACTAGCATATTGATCTGCATCATCAGGAGCCATATACTCTATATCATGAGCATCATCAGGGGCACCCTGTTCCTCGTGAGCAATGAGAACTAAAGTCTCCTCATCATAGTCGCTCGCTGACTCATACCCACCATCCGCCATAATAATCATCACACGCTTGGAGGGACAGTCTTTTGCGAAGTGACCTCCACCTTGGCACCTGCGACATTTAATATCACGATCTCGTGTTTGCCCTGTGGAAGCCATGGATGAAGAAGAACTCGCTGTTGGACCACTCTGTGCACCCTTGAATGGTGGCGCTGGCTGTTTTGGTGGCTCCCTGTAAGAATGAGCGGTTGAAGTAGATGGTGGTGCAGCAGGACGTGTGGATGTAGAAGGTCCACGCGATGTCCATGATGTATTTCGTCCTGCAGAAAAGTTAGGTCTCGTAGCGGCCTGTCGATCCTGCACTTCACGTTCAGCTTTACAAGCAAGATGAAACAAACGAGTAATAGTAGCATAGTCCTTGTATTCTAGAATAGTTTGTATCTCCCTGTTTAAGCCACCTATAAAACGTGCAAACATAGCTTCATTATCCTCTACTAGGCCACATCTAATCAATCCAGTTTGTAATTCTTGATAATATTCCTCTACAGAATTTTTTCCTTGTCTCAAACGCTGTAATTTTTGTAGCAATTCACGTTGATAATAAGGAGGAACCCAGCGAGTACGCATAGCATCTTTTAAAGCAGCCCAAGTAGCTGGAATATTATTAGCATGCAATCTACAATGTTCAGACCACCAAATAGATGCAAAACCCGTGAATTCACAAACAGCAGCAGTAACACGTCTATTCTCAGGATATTGTAAACATGTAAAGCGTTGTTCAGTTTCTAACTCCCAAGTAAGATAAGCATCAGGAATATATCTACCCTCAAACGGCTTAAGATTCAATTTAAGTTTAGGCACATGTTCATCATCGCGTACCTGAGGGGGTGGTTGGTGTCGACCGTGGCGAATGTTGGGACGTGGACGCCCAGCTGGCTGCTCATAGGCCGCTTCCTGTTCCACCTCCTCCTCGTAATCACCCTCGTAGTTGTCGTCCTGGCCGACGTCAGAAGCAGCAGCAGTAGCAGCAACTGCAGCAGCCGCAGGAGCACCAGCAGCTTGTCTGCCCGGAAACAGAATACGTCGTGCACGTCGTGGTGGCGGTGGCTGTGCTGGAGCGGTCGCAGGCTGTGCAGGTAGGCGTGCGAGCAACTCAGTAAACTTGGCGTCGAGCTTGGTGTCGATCATCTTCTCCACACCATCAATCGCCTCTGTAAATCTGTTCTCGATGTCATTCACCTGTTCAGACATCATTTGTGCAAATTTATCATGTAACGCTTTGTTTGTCATATTCTCCCAATCGGGTGCATCCTGCGCCACTTCATCATGGGATCCTGGCATGGTTAGCAGAAATAGAAAACACACAGAAATATGATCCTACTTCTACTAATGGGATGTGGGGTGGTGGAAAGCACAAATCCGTCAAGCTTTTCTTTCGTTCTTACCGATTCTTACCTAGCAGCAGGTGGTGATGTACAACCAACGGGTCAAAACTCTCAGAGATGTGGTAGAGCGATGGCCAGGAGGTGTCAACCGCACGAAGTAGAATATATGTGGAGCTGTAGGTAGGCTTGACAAATATGGTAGCAAAAAGCTCAACAGTAATCAAAACAGAGATGCAAAGTTGAATAAACACTCAACGTCGGTACTGTGCTGATCCTAGGCTAGACCGTACTAGAGACGCGAGCCTAAAACACCAACGAAAGCACGGCGCGGCACGTAGTCAACTGAGAAGCACACTCTGAAAAAAAAAATTTCCTTTTTTTTTTTTGCGATGCGGGACTGCGGTGGCTGAAAAAGTGCGAAAAAATCACTATGGTGGCGAACGTCTCAAAAGGAGTTTCTGTACCTAGGGAACGTATGGGCACGAAATTTTTTTACCCCCGAAATTTTTGGCCTAAAAACTGCTCTGGAAAGCGTGCCAGACTCTTTTTTTTTTCTTTTTTTTTCTTTTTTTTTCTTTTTTGGAAATCACCTCCTTCTACGTACGGAAAATTTTTGATGAAATCCGACTCTAACAACTGAAAACTAATCTGGCTACAGAGAGATCCGGAGCCGTACTGATGGTGGAACTCAACTCGGACTCGTGAGACGTGGTGGTGTATATGGACTCTGCTTGGCGGAACGTGGTGGTGTATCTGGACTCGGATTAGCGGAACGTGGTAGGATGACTACTTGTGCGGCGGCGACGTGGCAAACTGTGATCAGAACTCGAAACTCTAAGGGAACTAGACGCTAAGATCAGCAACTTGACACAACGATGCAACCGTAAATTCAACAAAGCAAGTACTGAAAAGAAAACTGGACAAAGGCTAGGACTGTCTTGGGACGTGATGGTCTAACCCTAATTTTTTTTGTTGGCTTTTTCGTGGACTGTAGGTATGAAGAACAGAACCAATCTAGACTATGAAAACTGGTAAATCTCACCGAGCAACCTGGAAATCTGATACCACTTGATAGAGGCGAAGGCGTCCCGATGTTTCGATGAGATGATGGAGATCGATTTTGGTGGAGTAGACTTTCACGACCCGACTACGAACGTGCGAAGACGTTGCGCCTTAGCAATCGCTAAACCAACTCCGAGAGGTTATTGATCCCGCGGATGCACGATCAACCTGACCACGAAGGTCAATTCCTGCAAGCAATCGAAGAACAAGCAAGAACTAAGAATTGCAATCTGGATATTGCGAATATAAGATGAAAGATTAACAGAAGTTGGGGTTCCAATGCGGTCTTGGCCTGGTCGGACGACACAAACGAAGAGCTCGAAGTTGCGGCTATGGATAACTTAAATCTAATTAAAACCCAAGTCTAAACGACGCCCTAAGGGCTGTATATATGGGGGGACAGAGGGGAATTTCGTGGCCCCTTGGAGGAGGGGTCCGAAAACAACCCTAACTCTGTTTCCCCACACATACGGACTCTAAAAAATAGCCTATTAAGTGTATTTCGAAATTACATGGGCCTGGCCCAATAATAAGGGGACACAACACCTATAATAACCCTTGGACGAAAATATTAATGTGGCGTCTTGTGTCTCTCGTCCAAGTCTTCATGCACGCCTTATGGTGGCCTCAAAGTGCGAAAATCACCACTGGAAGCTCCATTGTCCTTTCCCGCGCGCACACCTCCTTCTCCATGCTTGATCCCGGTCCAATGACCATCCTTCTTATCCATGCTAGGTCCTTCATTCATAAGACAAACAAAACTATCTAATTTAGGCAGCATCATATGTTCCGGAACATTAGAAGGATTCGCAAGAAACGAAAGTACCTGATAATTTAGTTGACGTGCGCGTGCTCTAGTAACTGGTCCAGTATGTGTAGTTGGTGTAGATGTGGGTGTAACATTAGTAGAGATATCCTCATCAGGAAGGATGATCAACTGAGATGGGTCCTCATCGTTCGCACACAAGTCTAAATGATATGGGTGATGAACTCCCATATTCACAGACAAGTCGCCTCAACCATACTATCGACTATCTCATAGCTCTTACATAGACTTACTCCAGCCCGATCACTTAGTCGGGGTCTAGGGCGGGCTCGATCATACAACAAAGTGTGCACGAGACAGAGTCTCGAGCAATCGCATCGCGATGCCCCAAGCTGCGCACATCTAAGGGCCACTTGGTGTATAAAAGACCGCCAGCCAAATCACAACTAAGTTCTCGAAAACCCATACAAAGACATGTATGTTATAAACATACACGCAGCACACATGCCTTGTATGAACAGCAGGTATCATTGCAATTCTCTACAAAGTATACATTTTATTGATAACTCTCACAGAGTGCACACAGAGATCACAAGTATGTGATCCAACATTACAACAAACTGCGGAAGCAAAGTAGGTCTGAGTACAGACAAGTTTAACAAATGGCTTAAGAAGCCTTATTTAAACACAAGCCCTCCACGAGGGAACCAGTCGTCTGACTGGGACTACACTAGCTTGGTATTCAGTCGTCGAGCTCGATGAAGAATCCACCTTCGGGGTCAGTGGGTTCATCTAAAACATAGAATAAGCAAACGTGAGTACAAAGTCGTACTCAGCAAGACTTACGTAGGAACTATACTACTCATGCACATGTATCAAGGTAAAGGGAGGTGGGGTTCAATTGCAGAAGTGCCATCTTTGACTTGGCTAGTCCTGAACTACGTGTACCAGACTTGAGGTAAGAAGCGTACACGAGTCCACTACATCTCCAATCAATTACACCACTATGGTGCCTTCCTCGACTTCCCCACGAGAAAGCACGCCATAGCACTCACACTTATCTTGGTAAGTTTTATAAGTATCCATTTCAAGTTGTCTAATAATCCGGCACAGCTTTCCAACTAGTCCCTTACCGCGGACGCGGCTATTCGAATAGTTTATTAACCCTGCAGGGGTGTACTGCTACACACATGAAACCATCAGTTACCGCCGGGATCTCGTCACCCTTCAAGCGGGTGTCGGCGAGGATAATCTCCACAACTTTTACCTCACAGCCAACTAAGGTTCAATGAAGACGCCTATCTGGGATGGTTTCCACATTCGTAACCTGGCCGGTTTACCGAAGTGGTCCCAGAAGATGTGTGCGTGGTGCATAAGCCGGTCTCGGTTGAGCCGTTCTCTCACCTTGCATCCAGGCCACAAACCTACCAGAACTCTGAACTACTGCGACTCATTGAACTGAGAAGGGGTGAGTTAGTAGGTTGAGCGGGGATCCGTTTGCCAAACATGTGGTAGTACTCTTCAGCTTGGATCACCACACAAGAACTCGAGCTTAAGGCGGTGTTCAACGAGACAACCCACTGTGTACTCCTACACAACCTCTCATCGTTCACCTTGTATTAGGGTAGATTCACCAACACATTTCCACCATCATCAACATGATCACTACCATCCCGACTCACATAACAGTATCAACATTGTAACACTCTAAGCATGCAATAAGCAGTAACAATTGCAGGGGCCACATGATATCAATCAACTCCTACATTTGCTAGGATTGTGGTTTTCTTACTACTGTGACAAAATGATAGGTCATGCAAAGGAATGGGTTCAACTATGCGGTAGAAACGCATCATGGTAATCATCCTATACAATGCATAAGCGAGACATGAGAGGGAATTGGGATTTTATCGACATGATCAATGGGGGTTTGCTTGCCTTGCTGGCGAGGTTCAGTCTCGGGATCTTCAACAAAGGGGGTTGCCTCCTGTTCCGGTTCCACCTCTACTTGACAAACAACAAGAAAGGGAGCACAATAAGTACAATGCACAATCACTTGGTTGAAGGTTGAAACTAGATGTATATGCTTCTGATGTGTGAGGCAATTCCATTTAAATGGAGTATATTGCAAATGAAATTGCAAATTCAAACTCCAATTTGAATTCATTTTAGCCAAGTTATAAATGCTATTGTTTGATCAATGTAATTCTTCTTGACATGTGTATGATATGCCTCTGGTGTTCAAGTGAATTGGGGTATGTTGCTAAGGTTCAAATTGCAAAAGCATTTGAATTTAATTTGATTAAATTCTAATTAAACCAAATAGCAAATGTTACTGGTCCCATTTTAAATTCAACTCAAACATAGTTGAAAGTTGTATATTTGGATAGATTATTTTCTCCTGATCATTTTTCATATATTATATGTTAAATTTGGAGTTAATAAGAATTTTCTATGAATTTTGAAAGTTTCAGCCTTTTTCTGGATTTTCTGGATTTAAATAAATCAATTATTCGATTTACTGCGTAGGCATGGCGTCAGGCTGACGTAAGGGGGGCTGACTGCTGGGACCCACCTGTAAGCGCCTCAAGTGCTAATTAAAACGTTTTAATTAAGTTTGAACTAATCCAGAGATTAGTCAGGGCCTGGGGTCCACATGTCAGCCTCACTAGGGGGTGGGATTAGCACTAATCTAATGACGTACACGTCATCTCGCCGGCGGCTAGTCTCCGGTGGCAACCCGACGCGGCGGCGACGCACGGGACGGCAGCGACGCACGGGATGGCGGCGACGCACGGGACGGCGGCTCCGGCGACCAAATGGCACGCCGCGACCACCAGGCTGAAACCCGTGCGCGCCCGCATCTCTTTGAGCACAACGGGGCCACGGGGGGTCAGTAGAACGACGGCGGCGTTGAGCCCTAGCGGCGGCGGAGCCACTGGCTAGACGCAGTCACGGTGGCGCCAGAATTTGAGGTCGACTCGCGGCGGCCGGAGTGGAAGACGATGAAGCTTGCGTCGGCTACACAGCACCTCGGGGCGATTCCTTCTGCGGCTCGGCGTAGACGACGATGGCGAAGACGATGGACATGACGGCGCGGCTCAGGGACGGTGGTGGCCACGCGGGCTTCAATCCATGGCGACGGCGGCGCTCGGGTCGTCGTCGAACTCGGCGAGAGAGAGAGAGGGGAGAGGCTCTAGAGGGGGGAATGGATGTGGGGCGCTCGAGTGTGTCTCCAGGCGCGACTAGGAGCCTCGGGAGGGGCAGGTGGCGACCGCAGGGACGTCACCGTGCTCGGCTAACTTGGTGGCATTCCACCGAGCAGCTTGGAGGCGCGGGGTGGGGAAGAAGACCCATGTGCCCCTTTGGGTCGGCTGGGCCAGATGGGCTGGCTTCGCCTAGGCGTCAGGTAAGGTTTTCTCTATTTTCTTTTCTGTTTAATCTTTCCTTTCTGTTTTTCTTTTCTGTAATTTGTTTTGCCTATTAAAATAAAATAGCTAGGCATTTTTATAAATGCTCAAAATTTATATATGGACTTACATGGCCAGTAGCTAGTCATTTCCAACTTTTGAACATTTTTTAAATTCCAAATATTTGAATCTCAATTCAAATAGGGGTTTTTGATTAATTCCAAGGTCCTATTTGAATATTTGAAAAATCCATGAGCATGGGGTGGGTCCCACATCACTTGATATGTGATCACACTCATTTATAAGACTTTTCAAAAATCAAACATGAATTTTTGGAGAAGATTTATTTTTGGCCTTTTGAATTAATTCATCCGGGGGGGGTTCCTTCTCCCATTTTTCATTTGAATTTTATTTCCATTTGTTTTTCTTTGATGAATGCAAGATGACTTTGATCCTAGCACATACCTAACTTGGGGTTGTGACAACTGATGGCGTGGAAGTGGTAATGGCTTCTCTCCCTTCGTTGGTTACCCCAAGTGGAAGGTGAGATGTATGATAGCAGCAAATTTCCCCTATGTAGAGGATAGGGTTTGTCTTCCGTAGGACTCCAGCAATGAGAAGTAGGTGTCAGCAGCGCACCTGACGCGGACCTGCACACAATACAATTAACTTTCCTCCCAACGAAGTTCAGAGAGGTTGTCAACCTCTCCGGTCTTGTTGTTTACAAAGGATCAAACACACAAGGGATAATGATAATGATAGCAACTGAAAGTAAATACGGAAAAGTAAATGAGCTTGTAAACAGTGATGAGAATATGGACCGGGGTCCCATGATGTTCACTAGTGATGTCTCTCTCCCAAAAGACGATAAAACTTCTATGCGAGGTAAATTTTTTTACAGATGGGCAATTGACAGGATTATAAACACACAGCGATGCTAACTATGCTACAAAAGAAAGGACAGGCTCATAAGCATGGGCAGTACGCCAAAATAAGAAGACCGAAATCCAACTACATCAACTACTAATCATCCACCTTGAGATATCTATCCAGAACATCTCGCTGGTATTAAGTTGCGAGCCCCACCCAAAGTGTAAATCCAAAGCAACAGACAACTGCATTAAAAGAACTTTGCATAAAGTAAACAATCCTTGCAACCGCGGTTACAAGCACCGTTGGTTTCCCCCTTGTGGCCACAACACACCCCCTAGGCTCATGTTTCTGTCACTCAAGCGTGTCATCAGGGGGCATGTACCCACAATCGAGAATAACATTCCCTCTTGGAGTTACTACCTACCTGATGAGGACATCCCTACTAATGTTACACCCATACCCTCACCAACTACACATACTGGACCAGTTACTAGAGCACGTGCACGTCAACTAAATTATCAGGTACTTTCGTTTCTTGCGAATCCTTCTATTGTTCATGAACATATGATGCTGCCTAAATTAGATACTTTTGTTTTGGTTATGAATGAAGGACCTAGCATGGACAAGAAGGATGGTCATTGGAGCGGGATCAAGAATGGAGAAGAAGGTGCGCGCGGGGGAAAGTACAGTGGAGCTTCCAGTGGGGATTTTCGCACGTTGAAGCCACCATAAGGCATGCATGAAGGCTTGGACGGAATACACGAGATGCCACTTCATTATTTTCGTCCAAGAGCAATTATAGGTGCTGCGTCACCTTAATATTGGGCTGGGCCCATGTAATTTCGAAATACCACATTATAGGCAGTTTTTAGAGTCCGTATGTGTGGGGAAACCGAGTTAGGGTTGTTTTCGGACCCCACCTCCAAGGGGTCACGAAAATCCCCTCTGTTCCCCCATATATACAGCCCTTAGGGCGTCGTTTAGACTTGGGTTTTAATTAGATTTAAGTTAGCCATAGCCGCAACTTCGAGCTCTTCGTTTGTGTCATCCGACCAGGCCAAGACCTCATTGGAACCCCAACTTTCGTAATCATTCATCTTATATTCGCAATATCCAGATTGCAATTCTTAGTTCTTGCTTGTTCTTCGATTGCTTGCAGGAATTAGACCTTCGTGGTCAGGTTGATCGTGCATCCGCGGGATCAATAACCTCTCGGAGTTGGTTTAGCGATCGCTAAGGCGCAACGTCTTCGCACGTTCGTAGTCGGATCGTGAAAGTCGCCTCCACCATAATCGATCTCCACCATCTCATCGAAACATCGGGACACCTTCGCCTCTATCAAGTGGTATCAGAGCATATAAACTTGAGCTACCTGCAGATTTTGGGGTTAGTCCCACATTTAACATTGCAGATTTGAAACCTTATTTGGGAGAAGATGATGAGCTTCCGTCGAGGACGACTTCAATTCAAGAAGGGGAGGATGATGAGGACATCCCTACTAATGTTACACCCATACCCTCACCAACTACACATACTGGACCAGTTACTAGAGCACGTGCACGTCAACTAAATTATCAAGTACTTTCGTTTCTTGCGAATCCTTCTATTGTTCATGAACATATGATGCTGCCTAAATTAGATACTTTTGTTTTGGTTATGAATGAAGGACCTAGCATGGACAAGAAGGATGGTCATTGGAGCGGGATCAAGAATGGAGAAGAAGGTGCGCGCGGGGGAAAGTACAGTGGAGCTTCCAGTGGGGATTTTCGCACGTTGAAGCCACCATAAGGCATGCATGAAGGCTTGGACGGAATACACGAGATGCCACTTCATTATTTTCGTCCAAGAGCAATTATAGGTGCTGCGTCACCTTAATATTGGGCTGGGCCCATGTAATTTCGAAATACCACATTATAGGCAGTTTTTAGAGTCCGTATGTGTGGGGAAACCGAGTTAGGGTTGTTTTCGGACCCCACCTCCAAGGGGTCACGAAAATCCCCTCTGTTCCCCCATATATACAGCCCTTAGGGCGTCGTTTAGACTTGGGTTTTAATTAGATTTAAGTTAGCCATAGCCGCAACTTCGAGCTCTTCGTTTGTGTCATCCGACCAGGCCAAGACCTCATTGGAACCCCAACTTTCGTAATCATTCATCTTATATTCGCAATATCCAGATTGCAATTCTTAGTTCTTGCTTGTTCTTCGATTGCTTGCAGGAATTAGACCTTCGTGGTCAGGTTGATCGTGCATCCGCGGGATCAATAACCTCTCGGAGTTGGTTTAGCGATCGCTAAGGCGCAACGTCTTCGCACGTTCGTAGTCGGATCGTGAAAGTCGCCTCCACCATAATCGATCTCCACCATCTCATCGAAACATCGGGACACCTTCGCCTCTATCACTACCACTTGGCCAAAGCAATAAACAGCAACGGAGAACATGCAAGAATTACTTAGGAACGAAAATATAAGAGATAAAAACCAAATATATTACTCTATCACGATCTGAACATAATTTCATTATCCATCAGATTACATCAAACTCAGCATAGCAATAGCAGAAGAATTACATATGTGCCTCGATCATGTAGGGCAGCTCACGAGGTCTAAACCATGAAGAACAAAGAGGGGAGGAGAACATCACATAGCTACTGATCACGAACCCATGGTCCCAGGTAGACTACTCACGGTACATCCGGGAAGCATCCATGGTGGAGGGGAAGCTCCCGGAGGTCGATCCTGCCTCCGGCAGGGTGCCGGGAAGGGTCCTGACGGTGCTCCCGATCTTGGAAGCGCGGCGGTGGCGGAACGGAGGCGAGATTGGAAAATAGGGTCCTGTTTTGGGAAGTTTCCCGCGACGGAGAATAAATAGGCGAAGGGGGGCCCACCAGGGGTCCAGGCGCCCACCTAGCGCGACCAGGCCCCTGGCCGCGCCAGGTGGCCGCCTGGGCGCCTGGTGGTGGCCCCCTGGCCCATCTTCGGGCTTCTGGAAGCTTCTGACACGCTGATTTTTTATCTGATTTTTCCCGGATTTTTGGAGCACTTTTTATATGGGGGAAAACTGAAATAAAAAACATAAGAAAACAGGAACTGGCACTGGGGTGCACTGAGTTAGTAGGTTAGTCCAAATATGATAAAAAGTGTATGATAGTGTATCTAGATCATAGCAATATCACACAAAACATGCATGGAGCGAGCAGAAATTATCGATACATTTGAGACGTATCAAGCACCCACTTATTAGTGTGCCAGAGAATGCATTCCTATCTATTACCAGTTTCCTAGTAGTGTAATTAAGATTTGAACTATAGGTACATAGATTAGTGGAGAAAAATAGTATGAAAAATCTCTATTATGTTCTTCTTCACATGTGCATGCCATATGCAAGAAAACAGAAGGGAAATATGCAAAATAAATGCATAAAACCTCCTCAAATATGGACTTTTTCGTTACTGAAATTTTTTAAAATGTAAAATAAGTCTGAAAATTTTGAAAATTGAAATGGTGCCATTATTTGACTTCATAATGCAGTGGTAAAAGATTGATATGGTTTTGAGAATGTGGAAATCTAGAGTCTTCACAAATCGAACCATCTTCGAGGATGTTTCATGGTTTCGAGAGGCAACCACATAAATTTTGAGAGATAGCTAACGTATCTTTGTTGTTTGCAAATGATTTTTTTCTATGCTCAACATAGAGCATGAAATTATGATTGTGTATGTTTGGACTTTTTCGGGGTTCATTTGCTATATTCAAGAAATTTACAACATTTTCTTGGCGTTATATGCAAAATAATTTATGTTCTTATGTTCTTATATCAAAAATTAGTGGAGAAAATGGTACGAAAAATCTCTCTTATGTTCTTCTTCACATGTGCATGCCTTATGCAAGAAAAATCAGAAGGGATATATGCAAAATAATTGTGTAGAGCCACCTCGAAATGGACTTTTTCTTTACTTAAAGTTTTTTAAATGTAAAATACGTCAGAAAAAGTTGAAATTTGGGATGGTGCCATTAGTTGACTTCATAATGAAGTGGTAAAAATTTGAGATGGTTTGGAGAATGTTGCAATCTAGAGTCTTCACAAATCGAACCATCTCTGATGATGTTTCATGGATTCGAGAGACAACTGCTTACATTTTGAGAGATAGCTTCCGTATCTTTGTTGTTTTCATATGGTTTTTCTTCTATGCTCAACATAGACCATGAAATCATTACTATGCAATTTTGGACTTTTTTAGGCTTCATTTGCTATATTTAAGGGACTTACAACATTCTCTTGGTGTTTTATGCCAGTAATTCAGATTTGAACTATAGGTAGATAAATTAGTGGAGAACAAGGGTACGAAAAATATCTCTTATGTTCTTCTTAACATGTTCATGCCTTATGCAAGAAAAAAACAGAAGGGAAATATGCAAAATAATTGCGTGGAACCACCTCAAAAAGGACTTTTTCGTTACCAAATTTTTTGAAAATGTAAAATAAGTCATAAAAAGTTGAAATTTGGAATGGTGACATCATTTGACTTCATAATGCAGTGGTAAAAATTTGAGATGGTTTGAGAATGCAGCCATCTAGAATCTTCACAAATCGAACCATCCCCGATGATGTTTCATGGTTTTGAGAGGCAGCCGCTTAAATATTGAGAGATAGCTAACGTATCTTTGTTGTTTGCAGATGATTTATATGCTCAACATAGACCATGAAATCATGACTGTGCAAGTTTGGAAATTTTCGGGCTTCATTTGCTATATTTAAGGGATTTGCATCATTTTCTTGGCGTATTATGCCAGTAATTCAGATTTGAACTATAGGTACATAAATTAGTGGAGAAAAAGGGTACGAAAATTTCTCTTATGTTCTTCTTCACATGTGGATGTCATATGCAAGAAAAATCAGAAGGTCAATATCTAAAATAATTGTGTGGAACCACTACAAATATTGACTTTTTCGTTACCAAATTTTTTGAAAATGTAAAATAAGTCAAAAAAGGTTGAAATTTGGCATGGTGCCATTATTGGAGTTCATAATGCAGTGGTAAAAATATGAGATGGTTTGGAGAATGTGGCCATGTATACTCTACACAAATGGATTTTTTTCTGAAAATAATGAAAATGTATAATAAGTCAGAAATAATTTAACATAGACATTGTCGACGGTTCGCTGTAGTGAACCGTGTGCGATACATTTGATATGTAATGTCTCTGTAATCATAGCTATTGACAGTGAAACTTCCTCACATGGTCACAAATAAAAAAGCATATATGTTTCAAATACAAGAGTCTTCAACAGAACACATGTACACACATATTGATGAGGACATCCCTACTAATGTTACACCCATACCCTCACCAACTACACATACTGGACCAGTTACTAGAGCACGTGCACGTCAACTAAATTATCAGGTACTTTCGTTTCTTGCAAATCCTTCTATTGTTCATGAACATATGATGCTGCCTAAATTAGATACTTTTGTTTTGCTTATGCATGAAGGACCTAGCATGGACAAGAAGGATGGTCATTGGAGCGGGATCAAGAATGGAGAAGAAGGTGCGCGCGGGGGAAAGTACAGTGGAGCTTCCAGTGGGGATTTTCGCACGTTGAAGCCACCATAAGGCATGCATGAAGGCTTGGACGGAATACACGAGATGCCACTTCATTATTTTCGTCCAAGAGCAATTATAGGTGCTGCGTCACCTTAATATTGGGCTGGGCCCATGTAATTTCGAAATACCACATTATAGGCTGTTTTTAGAGTCCGTATGTGTGGGGAAACCGAGTTAGGGTTGTTTTCGGACCCCACCTCCAAGGGGTCACGAAAATCCCCTCTGTTCCCCCATATATACAGCCCTTAGGGCGTCGTTTAGACTTGGGTTTTAATTAGATTAAAGTTAGCCATAGCCGCAACTTCGAGCTCTTCGTTTGTGTCATCCGACCAGGCCAAGACCTCATTGGAACCCCAACTTTCGTAATCATTCATCTTATATTCGCAATATCCAGATTGCAATTCTTAGTTCTTGCTTGTTCTTCGATTGCTTGCAGGAATTAGAC
Source organism: Bromus sterilis (assembly GCA_950022295.1). NCBI lineage: Eukaryota > Viridiplantae > Streptophyta > Magnoliopsida > Poales > Poaceae > Bromus > Bromus sterilis. The sequence goes on along the minus strand of OX465600.1, from coordinate 171,658,223 downwards.
CTTCGTGGTCAGGTTGATCGTGCATCCGCGGGATCAATAACCTCTCGGAGTTGGTTTAGCGATCGCTAAGGCGCAACGTCTTCGCACGTTCGTAGTCGGATCGTGAAAGTCGTCTCCACCATAATCGATCTACACCATCTCATCGAAACATCGGGACACCTTCGCCTCTATCACATATACGTACCACCATTATTAATTAATTGGAATAATAATATATTACACCTACGTACGTACGCGTGCACTACATGTGCTTGTCATTCTTCGTGTACCACTCGTCCAATTTTTGCAGCGACGACACTATCCACATAGGGGTTGACTGCTGGCCTGAGTAGCAACTTAGTAATTTACAACCCAGCAAAGCAGAGCCGTCCAAGGGAAAATGACATAGATCAGGCGTGGGTGCGGCCCAGTCGGAGATGCGACGACGAGCAATGAAGACACAACCAAGCTTAATAAATGGCAGGCCATCATCGCCATTGTGTACTGGTTATATTACCATCATGCGAGGATAACTTTCACCTAAAAATATGGAGTACTGACCTAAGTCCTTGACTGCCTCCCATTCTTTGTCCTGGAGGGCCCTTTGTGATGATGCATCAATCTTGAAGACTAAGCAGCTTGCCTTCTTGTAATATTGTATTGTCCAGTTTAGGTAAGTAATTGCAGGTTCATTTCCCGTGACTTCATCTGTAGCAATCCTCACGAGTACTAGTGAAACGTAGCTACAACGATCAGGAATGAGGTACCACTGCTTTATCGATTTCCAACTGTTGTGACATCTGTTTTGCCGCGGTACTATGTCATCGACAACTTGCAGCGCTAGAATTAAAATTGGGGGCTGCATCGAACCTGCAATATATTGAAACGAAGGAAACATCGAACCCAACAAATAATGAAGCAAATAACATATATGGCATATGTAAACACCTTACCTCTAGCAAGTGGATTCCACATGTAACAAGTGCCATTGTCTGTCACAGTGAAGTAACGGCTGACATGGTAAACGGCATCTTGATATCGGGAAGGAGTCAGATGGGGTCTGGAGAGCAAGTACCATGTGAAGGAGTGGGCACTAGTGTTGTTAGGGTCTATCAAAACGGTTTTTGACCCCTATTTCCTACGGGAATTGGAACCATCGCCTTGCCTTCGATTGCGATAGGGGGCCTATACCACACGATATGGAAAAATCTTTTGCTATGTAGCGATGTCAAGTAGACGCTTCCATGCAAACAATCGTGTCTGATGTAAAACGATATCCCACACGGCCATTGTTAGAATGACTGTGTGGACACAACATATGTATCACATGCAGTTTACTCCACACGATCATTTACTATGCGACCAGGAACACAAAAAAGCAATAGGTCAGAACCGTTTGTGACATTACATAGATCCCAAACAGTTTCTCTACAGTAACGGGTTTGGGTTTACACTGTCGGGTTTTGGGTTTTGGGTTGTGACTCATCATCTATGGCTGACGATTTGCTACAACTATTTGTGTGCGATGATACTATTATCAGCCACAGTTTCTAAATTTTAAATGTGCGCACGGTCTATATGTTCCAAACGATTTTATTTCAATACACGTGTGGCAATTTAGAGAGATCACAAATGTTGGTATTTCGCAACGCGTGTGTGCTATTAGGATAGATCACATACATTTCATGTTTCCATATTGTGTGGGATGCTACTCATAATCGCAGAAAGTTTTTGTAATCAAAACGTGTGGTCTGTTGTGGATACTGGCTGACTGTTCTTATACACAGAACGTGTATGATGCATGATCTAATCGACACAGTTTTCGGAGGGACAAATTTTGTGTTGTTGAGCTCTATCACAAACGATTTGTCCCAAGAGACCGTGTGCACCTTAATCTATAGAACATCAATTATTTCAGCTTAATTTATTGCCAGCCATTACAATTATCCTGTATTCAAAATTATAAATTGAATTTAATAATAGGTGAAACTCATAATTATATCCATCCAATTTACAAAGGTTCCACAAACAAACAATATTTCAAATCACAACAACTACTGGTCTACCCTCAAAAAAACTAATGTTGAAGAATTACAGAAACAGCGTAACCACAACAATGAACCAAATGAGAATTAAAGGCGGTATAGAGAGTTCTGAAAGTCATTTTCGCTGTCAGAGTAATTGTAGAAGAGAAATGCACATATTGTGCCCTCCTTCATGCCGAAGGCGCGCACAACTTTAGTCCAACGACTTGCGATGACCGCCCGTCCATCCTTCACAGACTTCAGGAAGACATGTAGGTCGTCTTCATGCTATTGTAGATGATAGACTTTTATTTTGGTTGCCTCCACACCAAGCATGGACTTTGCTAGGTAATCTTGAGTAAACTCCTTTGAGAACCACTAAAAATTATAACATTCAGATATTGGTGAGTGATTACTAACAACTCAATATGAGCATGAAAAGGTAAGTTTGCGTCTTACCATCCTAAAGTTCACTGTTTTCTTGGATAAAGAATAGACAAAGAGTTTAATTCTCATTTCCCGTATCTTTCTCCTATTAATCTTTTTTAGTTTCCTCACTTGGCGCTCGCTCATGAATATTTCATTACCCCATACGCAAAAAGGGTCAAAGTGTGGATCTGAACCCCAGATGTATGTACCCATAGCACTACATGAAATATGCTCATACATAACGTTCTTTTAAAGGTCATGGTTGAATCCGTCATAAATCTATGACGATTTCACCCGAGATGGTCGTAAACCGTTTGAGGGGGTCAAATCCATATATAAACTACGACGATGTGAGTCAAAAAGGTCATAACCGCATAAGGTGAGATCGTCATTAAACTGAGCCACACAACTTACAGAGTTATTTTTAGTTGATTACGACCTATTTAGATCGTCATAACATTTACAACGATTATAATAACATCGTAACCTATTCTAACTATGCTTACATGTCACTCGTGGGGTCAATCCGGTCCCACCTCGTCCTTCTATTGGGTGTTCGTAGCAAGGTGTTTATTCTTGATAAAATTTTGGTGGATCTATGATGAAATAACCACTTATTTTCCCAAAAATAACTTTTAAAATAATAAAGAGCAAACTATCTAGCACCTGTAGTTTAAATTTGACCAAGTTCCAGCTGAATCGATGAATTTTTTTATTTTTATGAGAGTTGCATGGAAACCAATTTACATGCAACTATTTGGTCAATTATACATAAAATATGGTCTAATATTTTTGTAAAATTGTTTGGTACAATGTTGCAACAAATTATTGGTAGGTTCTTCAGAAAAATAGAAAATAATGATCACCACTAAAACATAGCATTAATTAAACAAAATCTAAATGAATTATTGCTTATGGATTTAATGATTATGTAAGGAAATAAAAATACCTCTAAGCAGAAGGTATTTATTTAAAATATTAAAAATAAGAAAGATAATTAATTGTTATTAAGATAAAAGTTGAATAAAAACCCAAACAAATTATTATTATAACGATATAATATTTTAAATTAGCTATGAGGTTTAAGTTTGAATTTCCAATTCAAATTTAAACTAAAATGGAAAATAATATTAAGAAATAACTAAAAATAGAAGGAAAAAATGAAAACTTAGAACTACTTCTAGTGGGCGAAAGCCCGTTATTCTCTGTCCCTCTAAATCCTGCCTTCTCTCTCCCGCGGAAGCCCATGTGTAGGCCCAAAAATGTGGCTGGCTAACCCAAAAAATGTAATAAACTTAAGAAATTGAATATCTTTTATACCATAATTCATATGAAAACGATTTATATATGAAAATTCATTAGAAAAATATGCTCTATCCAACTATGCTATTTTAATACATGGAAAAAGAACTTTCTTTCAACAAACAGTAGGAAATGCAATATGGACGAATTTGGAAATATTTTTAAATTTGAATTTGAATCTTTCTTTCATATGAACTTTAATTAAAATGATACCAAATGAATATAGCTCGCATAATTACTATGCCATATCATGTAGTGTATTTTGGTCCACTTTTCCAACAAAGATTTGGTAGTTTTTTCAATCCCTGTTTTCGGCACTCAAAAAATAAAAAAAATGATATTTTAGTGCAAAGAAAGGGAAAACTTTTAGTAGATCATATTAAAATATACTCCCTCCGTTCCATATGATGACTCACAAATATATGCATCTAGACATATTTTAATACTAGATACATCTATTTGAGGGTCATCTAATATGAAACGGAGGAAGTATTATGTAATTGTGGAATGATGCAATAAAAGCAATGGGATGAAACTAACACCGATGCTGAACAACGGCATCTCCCATTGTTTTCCATGTATAAGTACATATTGCGATACAAATCATCAGACAATGAAAGATATCTTGATTGTTAAGTTTTAAGATGCTAGTAAAGGAAGGGGTAAATTTGGACCATAGTTTTGGTGGATATACACATAATGAGATAAATCAAAATTAATCCCAGTATAGATCGTTTGGATGTGAGCATTTAACATGATGGTAACGCAACGGAATGCAAATAGAAAAGCATGTTCACCGGAACAAGATTGACAACAACCAATTATGGTGATTACAAGTGGTATTGGTCATGTTTAACTGATTATTTATTAATACTTAAATATCACATTGTGCATAAGAAAGAAACACACCATATTCCATTGCAGATCATGGCAGTAAAAAGATAGTTGGATTGTGTAGATTAATATCCTAGGAAAGGAACATAGAAAAGTAGGGAATCATGTTAACTAGATGGGTATTGGCAACAAACAAATATAGACATTAAAAATGTTATTGGTGGAATCGAAGTGACTAGTTGATACCTAAATATCAGTATGCATAACAGAGCCAACCAGATCAAAGTTTAACAAATCAAGGCATCAGTGTCAATGTATAAGTAGATCATATTAGCATCATTTAGAAACTTCGAATGAGTTACACAGAGATATGTATATGATTGTCATCCCTAAAAATGCTTACCCAAGAACCAAGTTTTTTATCTGTGCGTAACGGTACCCAGCTCTAGTAAGGACCTTGTATAACACACCTGACAGATATTGTATGTGGATTCACTTGATCCTTCTAGATATATGGTGGAGGCTAACTAATCCTGTAATGTGGAACCGTTTACCATGGTGCCAGAGAGCATTCAAAATAGCATTAAAGGTTCTCACAAAAGATGAATACCGCTATGCACAGACCGGACTTGATTTTGGGTAATAGATATAGATGCAAATGACAGTAAGAAACAAGTCACCGTTCGACGTCCATGTTGCTCTCTTTGAAAATCATGATAGTAAGAAAGATAGTTTGATTTTGAAGATTAATAAGATAGTAAACCAACTAAACAAAAATGAAAATCATGTTAACTAGACGATGAGTGATGACAACCAAATATAGCCGTTCTAACAAGTATTTGTTATTAGTTAAGTACTAGCAGATTATGCATTACATGGTCAAACACAACATACTTCAACATGTCATTGCATCATCAAACCAACATAAGGAGCATAACAGACTAGTTGATACATTAATAGACATTAAATGGTATTGGTTGAATCGAACTGACTAGTTGATACCTCAATATCAGTGTGCATAACAGAGACAAACACATCATAGTTTAACATATCATGGCATCAATATCAGTGAATAGGTAGATTGTAACAGCCCAGATTTCACAAAAATTAAAAATTTTGTTTTTGATGCAAATTGTTTGATTGGATGATTTGGTTGTTGTGTTTGCGTCCCTGATTTATCGATCGGTGATTATTCTCCCCCCTCTTATCTCGTACCGGACGGAGACCGACCCTTGCCACACTGACACTCGACCCTTGCGACGCCGGGTTTCACCCGATCACCGTCGTGAAAACCACACGAGACCAGCCGCAGCCAACGGAACGAAAAACCCCGTTTAATAAGTAAACGGGATATTTTTTAGCACGTCGGAAAGTGTTCTCGGAACAGTTACAGCGCGAGGTGAACGCCGGCTCGACGCGCTGATCGCGCAGTTCGAAGTTTTACCCGAATCGGAGGTCCTGCGGACCCCCGGCGGTGAGAAACGTAAACACCACGCGCGCGAGAGAAAAACCGGGGATGTTTTTGCAAACTACCAGCCACCTGGGCTATATAAATACAACCACTCTTCCACCCCTTTCTAGGGTTTCCCTAGCCAAAAATTGCAGCCACCCCCTCAGATCTGCCTCCAAATTTTCCCCCTAGCCCCTCCTCCACCGAAACCCTAGCTCCAGTTGTTCTCGGCCGTCAGATCGGGCGATCGGAGTGCTCTGGTTGCGCCACGTCGCCCCCGAGCTCCCAAGCTCCAGCCACCCGAGCCGCCTCCACGCCCAAAGGCCTCCTTGCGCCCGAGCCGCCTTTGCTCCGGCGAGCTCGCCGAGCGGCCGCGTCCCCGCAGTTCCGGCCGCCGCGCCCCGTGGCCTCCCTTTCCCCTTTCCATCTCGTCCCTCTCCCCTCACCTCTCTCTCTACCCAGGAAAACCCGACGCCGTGGACACCTGGAGCTCGAGCCATAGACGCCATGGGAAGGACGAGCCCCCTCGCCGCGCCGCCTAGATCCGGCCGAGATCCGGTGGATCCGGCCCCCTCCGCACATCCTTCTCTCGTCGGTCCTCCTCCCTCCTCGGCATCGGCCGCCAGCGTCGGAAGAAGCAGCGCCGCCGCTGCCTCGTGCAAGATTGGGAGGAGCCCGAGCTGCTCGTCTGATCCAACCATTTGGGCCGCGCCAGCAGTCCAAGGACCTGCGCCCCAGCCCAGCCGCCACTCGCCTCGTGGCCAAGCAGCCCACGGTCTCCCCATGGCCCGCGCGTCCTCCTTGCCTGGGCGAGCCTTGCCTATCCGCCGCCCTCCTCTCCACCTGTGCTAGGCCCAGCTCGGTGAGAGCCTCCCCTTTTTTTCTTTTTTTCTTTTTCCAGTGAGTTAGGCTCGGCCCAGTACTATCTCTCTCCCATGTGCGTTGTATAATAGTCCAACGCCCACCCTGTTAGGCCCGTTAGCTGCAGATTCGGCCTGGTAGTGTTTTTTTTAGGCTTTTAAATTTGCAGATTGTATTATATTTTTGCAAGGCTGATATCTTTTTAACCATAGCTCGGATCGCAACGCGTTAAACATGAAACTTGCTTAGTTTTCTGTGAAGATTATTAAAATGTGCTTCTTTGCCATGTTTGACTTGTTTACATGTTGTTTACCTATTATTTACACTACTTGCCACTTTAACTACTTTATTTAATAACTTTTTAACCGTTGCTCCGTTAAAAATGTTCTTTACATGTAACTTGACTAGAATTTTGTGTAGATTGTGTTTATGCTGCTCTTGCTTGCTAAAAATAATAATAAAATATTGTTTAGAGCAAAAAAGTACCAAATGCAATAATTCGTGGGGTCCGTAACAGTTGCCATGTATAGGTTTTACCCCCACTTAAAGTGACTAGATTAGATAGTTTAATTGATGCTTCACCTTTTGTCATGATTGTGTGATATGTCATGCTTGAGTGAGATGCCATGTTAACAACCTTGCTCACCTCGAGTAGCTAAACAACTTGAACCAATATAAACGTGTGATATCGTCGTGTGTGACGAGTACTACCCTTAACCTGTTAGTAACCGCTCTCGACGATAGGTGTGATGTCTCGTGTTGCCTTCTTGTTGATGCTTGCCCGTGTTTGCTTCGTAGTAATAGATGCTTTCTCCCTGAGTGCTTTCTAGTGTTTACCTCTAGTATGCTCCCGCGGTACCTCTCAGAGACGATGCGAGCTTGCGATCAACTACACCTTCGGAACCCGACTTATCAACAGGAAAGCACTATACATTACTTATGATCCATTCTATTTCAACCTGCGGTTTGCATGCTAGTCTAGGATAGGTTCGACGTTTGATCCTACCACATGTTTATAGCCTCTTTCAAACTGATACAACCATGTCCCCTCCCAGCAAAACATGTACTGCTATGTTACTATTGCTCGTTGCTCAGCCCCTGCTTAGTATGCATGCTTAGGATGCTACGATGTTACCCTGTTACTCCTTGGTTTTGGGCTATCAAATCATTATATTATTGTGGATGATATGATTATTATAAATGTTGACTATATTCGACGAAGGATGGAAGGTCTAGGCTATCCCGCCCCGACGCTTTGTTCCATTTGAGTCACCTAGGATCCGAGTTCCGGGTATTGGTTTTAAGACTGAGCGTGCTTAACCGCGTGTGGGATTTTATGGGGTCCCCTTTTCTTACCTATCTAGCTTCAAACATTTCTAGAGGTGGCCCAAGCTGATTTACCATTTGAAAACCATGCATATATGTCTGTCGGGTTGCTCCTAGCAGATATCCTTTAAAATAACCTGGGCCAACGGAGACATAGTTACTCTGTTGGTCCACACTGGTGAGCTAGAGGCCTGCCCACATGTGAGGGGATCAGTTACCTCGACCTTATCCTGACGGAAGAGTCCGATCCGAGAGCGTGGCCAGCTTTTGGATTGGGTGTCGACTCCCCGGGGGCCAGCCGGATTTGTTCGTTGTTAGCTAGAGGGACCTGTCGTTTCGGATCTCCCGGAACTAAATCATAAAATGGTTGCCTATGATGGGTAGCAATTGAGAGATATGGGCGTGCGTGCGGAGCATTGTAATGGGCAGTTGGTACCCCCCAGCAGGGTTAAATCTTTTCGAGAATCCGTGTCCACGGTTATGGACGACTTGAGACCTAATCCTTGTTCATAGACAACACCAACTGAGATAATCTTAATAAACTTGACCAACGTGTGTGTGCCTTGACTGCTTCTTCTTCGTCGGGATGCGAAGAGGAGGACAAGGATAGGATAGCTGTTATGTTTGCGTAAGTAGCGGATAACAAGACTTGTTGGAGGCGATTCCTCATCGAATTCTTGGTTTCTTATCTTACTCTCTAGCTCGTTAGCCACTTCATAAATGCTAGTGCGGCAGCAACCTCACCACTTACCCCATCCTTACCGTAAACTACTAGTAGTCCTATAATGACGAGTCATGAAGTCCTTGTTGGGTCAGTTGACCACTACAGTTGGATGCTGAGTACTTTTGTACTCATGATACTACCCCCAAACTCTTTTCAGGGTTCTTGATCGACAACAGGTTTGGTGATCGACGTTTCACGTGGGGACTCGACGACGACTAGTTAGGCGGATCCCGGCGTAGGGCCTGGACCCGTGTGGTTATGGGGATCAATGATTTTCTCTTTGCCAGTAGGCATTTAATTATAGTCTGTACTCAGACATGTATCTTCCGCTGTTGTATTATATTTAAGGCAGTTGTATGCCGATTCTATGAGATGGTGTGTCCTTGTATCTGTAATGTTGTGATATCATGTTGGAAATCCGGGGCATATGGCTATGTCATCTGTCGCGGTGGGACCGATATGTGCTTCGTCCCCGGATCTGGATGGAAACATCTAGATCTGGAACAGTACCGCATATCGGGCCTTACAACTTGGTATCAGAGCCTTACCGACCGTACTATCCCTTCTCTGGCCGAAGTCGAGTCTAGAAAAAAACTATTTTGTAGTTACTAAGATAGTTATCGGAGAGTAGGATTCTTTTTCCTCCTTACCCATGCTCTGGTCAGGACAAGTGTCATAAGTGTTTTAATTCTCATCTTATCCCCTTTCAAACTCTAGGATCTCGACTGTGTGGAGTATCGGAACCATTACAATGCCTTGCTTGCAGCGTATTGTCTCGATTCCGATCTCAGGTTGGGAAATCCTGTAGTACCTTTAGTTCTTCCGACTCTGGGTAAACATCTTGGTCGTCTCTTGACTTCAGTCCCCTTGCCCAGTATCCTCACGATTTCAGTGAGAGTACTTCCCTTGATCATCGCTTTGAATTGTCGTTCTTCCTCTTGATCTCCCGATGGTTTCGTTTTTCGACATCGCCATCTCCCTGCGGAAAGTTTCTCGATGGAAGTTCGCGACATGGAGCAGAGTCCCTTGTTGGTGGTGTTGAAGATTGTCGACTCTCTTTTCTCTCCCCTCCTCTCCCCCGGATCGTCCAGGATCTTGGGACGAGATCCCTTGTTGGTCGTGTTGTATTGTAACAGCCCAGATTTCACAAAAATCAAAATTTTTGTTTTCGATGCAAAAAAATTTATTGGCTGATTTGTTTGTTGTGTTTGCGTCCCCGATGTATCACTCGGTGATTATTTTCCCCCCTCTTATATCGTACCGGACGGAGACCGACCCTTTCCACCCTGACACTCGACTCTTGCGACACCGGGTTTCACCCGATCACCGTCGCGAAAACCACACGAGACCAGCCGCAGCCAACGGAACGAAAAACCCCATTTAATAAGTAAACGGGATATTTTTATAGCATGCCGGAAAATATTCTCGGAACGGTTCCAGCGTGAGGTGAACGCCGCCGGCTCGACGCGCTGATCGCGCAGTTCGAATTTTTACCCGAATCGGAGGTCCTGCGGACCCCCGGCGGTCAGAAACGTAAACACCGCACGCGAGAGAGAATAACTGGGGATGTTTTTGCAAACTGCCAGCCACCTGGGCTATATAAAGACCACCACTCTCCCACCCCTTTATAGGGTTTCCCTAGCCAAAAATTGCAGCCACCCCCTCAGATCTGCCTCCAAATTTTCCCCCTAGCCCCTCCTCCACCGAAACCCTAGCTCCAGTTGTTCTCGGCCATCAGATCGTACGATCGGAGGGCTCTGGTTGCGCCACTTCGCCCCCAGCTCCCAGGCTCCAGCCTCCCGAGCCGCCTTCGCGCCCGAATGCCTCCTTGCGCCCGAGCCGCCTCTGCTCCGGTGACCTCGCCGAGCCGCCGCGTCCCCGCAGGTCCGGTCGCCGCGCCCCGTGGCCTCCCTCTCCCCTTTCCATCTTGTCCCTCTCCCCTCACCTCTCTCTCTACCCAGGAAACCCGACGCCGTGGACACCGGGAGCTCGATCCATATCCGCCATGGGAAGGACGAGCCCCCTCGCCGCGCCACCCAGATCCGGCTGAGATCCGGCGGATCCGGCCCCCTCCGCACCTCCTGCTTCCGCCGGTCCTCCTCCTTCCTCGGCATCGGCCGCCGGCGTCGGAGGAAGCAGCGTCGCCGCTGCCTCGTGCAAGATTGGGAGGAGCCTGAGCTGCTTGTCTGATCGAACCATGTGGGTCGTGCCAGCAGTCCAAGGACCAGCGCCACAGCCCAGCCACCACTCGCCTCGTGGCCCAGCAGCCCACAGTCGCCCCCCTGGCCCGCGCGTCCTCCTCGCTTGGGTGATCCTTGCCTATCCGCTGCCCTCCTCTCCACCTGGGCCAGTCCCAGCTCGGTGAGAGCCTCCCCTTTTTCTTTTTTTCTTTTTCCAGTGAGTTGGGCTCGGCCCAGTACTATCTCTCGCCCATGTGCGCTGTATAATAGTCCAGCGCCCACCCTGTTAGGCACGTTAGCTGCAGATTCGGCCCGGTAGTTTTTTTTCTTTCCTAGGCTTTTTTAATTTACAGATTGTATTATATTTTTGCGAGGCCGATATCTTTTTAACCGTAGCTCGGATCGCAACGCGTTAAACATGAAACCTGCTTAGTTTTCTATGTAGATTATCAAATGTACTTCTTTTCCATGGTTGACTTGTTTGCATGTTGTTTACCTATTATTTACACTGCTTGCTACTGTAACTACTTTATTTAATAACTTTTTAGCCGTTGCTCCGTTAAAAATGTTCTTTACATGTAACTTGACTAGAATTTTGTGTACATTGTGTTTATGCTACTCTTGCTTGCTAATCAAAATAATAAAATATTGTTTAGAGAAATACAGTACCAAATGCAATAATTCGTGGGGTCCGTAATAGTTGCCATGTATAGGTTTTACCCCCACTTAAAGTGACTAGATTAGATAGTTTACTTTATGCTTCACCTTTTGTCATGATTGTGTGATATGCCATGCTTGAGTGAGATGCCATGTTAACAACCTTGCTCACCTTGAGTAGCTAAACAACTTGAACCAATATAAACGTGCGATATCGTCGTGTGTGACGAGTACTCCCCTTAACCTGTTAGTAACCGCTCTGGACGGTAGGTGCGATGTCTCGTGTTGCATTCTTGTTGATGCTTGCCCGTGTTTGCTTCGTAGTAATAGATGCTTGCTCGATGATTGCTTTCCAGTGTTTACCTCTTGTGTGCTCCCGCGGTACCTCTCGGAGACGATGCGAGCCTGCGATCAACTACACCTTTCGAACCCGACTTATCAACAAGCAAAGACTATACATTACTTATGATCCATTCTATTTCAACCAGCGATTTGCATGCTAGTCTAGGATAGGTTCGATGTTTGATCCTACCACATGTTTACAGCCTCTTTCAAACCGATACAGCCATGTCCCCTCCCAGCAAACCATGTACTGCTATGTTACAATTGCTCGTTGCTCAGCCCCTTCTTAGTATACATGCTTAGGATGCTACGATGTTACCCTGTTACTCCTTGGTTTTGGGCTATCACATTATTATATTATTGTGGATGATATGATTATTATAAATGTTGACTATATTCGACGAAGGATGGAAGGTCTAGGCTATCCTGCCCCGACGCTTTGTTCCATTCGAGTCACCTAGGATCCGAGTTTCGGGTATTGGTTTTAAGACTGAGCGTGCCAAACCGCGTGTGGGATTTTATGGGTTCCCCTTTTCTTACCTATCTAGCTTCAAACATTTCTAGAGGTGGCCCAAGCTGATTTACCATTTGCAAACCATGCATATATGTCTGTCGGGTCGCTCCTAGCAGATATCCTTTAAAATAACCTGGGCCAGCGGAGACATAGTTCCTCTGTTGGTCCACACTGGTGAGCTAGAGGCCTGCCCACATGTGAGGGGATCAATTACCTCGACCTTAGCCTGACGGAACAGTCCGATCCGAGAGCGTGGCCAGCTTTTGGATTGGGTGTCGACTCCCCGGAGGCCACCCGGATTTGTTCGTTGTTATCTAGAGGGACCTGTCGTTTCGTATCTCTCGGAACTAAATCATAAAATGGTTGCCTATGATGGGTAGCAACTGAGAGAAATGGGCGTGCGTGCGGAGCCTTGTAATGGGCAGTTGGTACACCCTGCAGGGTTAAATCTTTTCGAGAAGCCGTGTCCACGGTTATGGACGACTTGAGACCTACTCCTTGTTCATAGACAACAACAACTGAGATAATCTTAATAAACTTGACCAATGTGTGGTGTGCCTTGACTTCTTCTTCTTCGTCAGGATGCGAAGAGGAGGACAAGGATAGGATAGCTGTTATGTTTGTGTAAGTAGCGGATAACAAGACTTGTTGGAGGCGATTCCTCATCGAATGCTTGGCTTCTTATCTTACTCCCTAGCTTGTTAGCCACTTCATAAATGCTAGTGCGGAAGCAACCTCACCACTTACCCCATCCTTACCGTAAACTACTAGTTGTCCTAGAATGACGAATGATGAAGTCCTTGCTAGGTCATTTGACCACTACAGTTGGATGCTGAGTACTTTTGTACTCATGATACTACCCCCAAACTCTTTTCAGGGTTCTTGATCGACAACAGGTAAGGTGATCGACGTTTCACGTGGAGACTCGACGATGACTAGTTAGGCGGATCCCGGCGGAGGGCCTGGACCCGTGTGGTTATGGGGATCGATGATTTTCTCTTTTCCAGTAGGCATTTCATTGTAGTGTGTACTCAGACATGTATCTTCTGCTGTTGTATTGTATTTAAGGCAGTTGTATGCCGATTGTATGAGATGTTGTGTCCTTGTATCTGTAATGTTGTGATATCATGTTGGAAATCCGGGGCATATGGCTATGTCATATGTCGCGGTGGGACCGATATGTGCTTTTTCCCCGGATCTGGATGGAAACATCTAGATCTGGAATAGTATTGCATATCGGGCCTTACATAGATCACATTAGCACCATTTCTAGAAACTTGGAATGAGTTGCAAAGAGATATGCTTATGATTTCCATCCCATGAAATGCTTACCCAAGAACCAAGTTTTTTAGCAGATCATGCATTACGTAGCCAAACACAGCATAGTTGAACATGTCAGTGCATCATCAAACCAACAGAAGGATCATAAAAGACTAGTTGATACCTAATTATAGACATTAAAGGGTATTGGTGGAATCGAACTGACTAGTTGATACCTAAATATCAGTGTGCATAACATGGACAAACCCATCATAGTTTAATATATCATGGCATCAACATCAGTGAACAGGTAGATCATATTAGCACCATTTCAAAACTTGGAATGAGTTGCAAAGAGATATGTTTATGATTTTCATCCCCGGAAATTCTTACGCAAGAACCAAGTATTTTAGCAGATCATGCATTACATAGCCAAACACAGCACAGTTGAACATGTCAGTGCATCATCAAACCAACAGAAGGAGCATAACAGACTAGTTGATACCTAAATATAGACATTAAATGGTATTGATGGAATCGAACGGACTAGTTGATATCTAAATATCAGTGTGCATAACACAGACAAACACATCATAGTTTAACATATCATGGCATCAATATCAATGAAGAGGTAGATCATATTAGCACCATTTAGAAACTTGTAATGAGTTGCAAAGAGATATGTTTATGATTTTCATCCCCAGAAATGCTTACTCAAGAACCAAGTTTTTTAGCAGACCATGCATTACATAGCCAAACACAGCATGGTTAAACATGTCATTGCATCATCAAACCAACAGAAGGAGCATAACAGACTAGTTGATACCTAAATATAGACATTAAAATGGTATTTGTGCAAAGAGATACGTTTATGATTTTCATCCCCAGAAATGCTTACCCAAGAACCAATTTTTTAGCTATTTTGATAAAGATAGTAATTTGAATAGCTCCTTCCCCTTGGAAGAGGACACGTCGGGGGTGCCCTCCTCGTGGTTGTAGTTGTCGAACAGATATGACTTGGCGGTTGGTGAAGCTGAGCCACTGGTTCTGCAAGCGGCTTTCATAAATAGCAAAAGGGGCTCGCAGGGGTACATGCATCGCATGTCCTTCACTGAGAGCTCGACGAGATCAGAGGGGGTGCCATCTGTAAGTGCATCTAGTGCCCCCTTTGAGGTTTTGGAGTATTTGATGACAAAACGGTTTAGAGACTGATGTGTTTGCGAGTATACACAGGAGAACAGTCCCTGAAGAAGATTTTAACCACCGTTGTCGAACCCCCCCCCCCCTCAAATATTGAGGAACATTGAAGATATCAGTGTTTTCCTGAAGAATGCTGAGGCGCAAAATCCTGGGGAATCTGGATCCTAAGGCATCCGGTCGATCCTGAGGAAGTCGTGCGTCATCCTGAGGCAACTCAAGTTGAAGCAAAAGTTGAAGCGTAGTCTTTGTTAAGACTTTTATATTTCTTGAGTAATAAGAAAACACCGCACTGTTGGAGGGGTTGAGGAAAATGAGTTTCGTATTTCTGAGGAAGTGCTCACATAGAAATCCTGAAGAAAACCCAAAGAAATCTCATGAAGTAGAGGTTCAGTTCCTCAGGTGTATGCGACCTTGATCTTCAAGGCACCGAGGAATCTAACTTCGGTTGAGGAGTCAGGAAACTGCGAGTGCAGTTTTCCTAAAGAGGGAGAGAGAGAGAGAGAGAGAGATCATTCCGACCGTCCCACGGGTCATGTGGAGAGTTTCTGGAACCTGTCCAGCCAACGGTCCGAAGGGTGGGCACAATGGTCATTTCGTGCATGGGCATCTATGTCCTTTCACCTGGATTTGCTCTACGGCTATAAATAGCCGCCCCCAGCCCCATTTGTGGGTTGGCTGCTCCGAGAGAAAAACTGACACTTGTCATCTGAGAGCAACCCACCTCTGAGGAATCTGAAGAACCTAAGTGAGGAAAACCACCACCCTGAGTAGTTGAGCATTTCAGAGGAATTCGGGTCGAGTGATCCGAAGGTTTTTACTCTTGAAGATTGTGATCTTCCAGATGGTGTAGGAGTCATTGTTCTGAGGAAGTCAAGATGCAATTGTGACTTCCCTGAGTGAATGAAGTCTGTGAAGGTTTCAGGAGTCTACCTTGAAGACTCACCTGAGTGATTGGATGAAGTCTGAGGACTTTGGTTCAAGGAGAACAAGGTGAAGACTATGTCTTCTGAGTTGAATTTCAGCCTCTCCAACCAGATGTAGAGTTGTCACAACAACTTGAACTGGTCTATCAAATCGGTGTCATCTAAGCCCTGGTGCTATTTATTCAAACCCTACTTTTCTGTTTCTGCATTGATGACTTGTCCTGATGCCTTTCTCTCTGAGTTCCCTCTTTTTTGTTTCCTCATGCTTTGCATCTGATACACTTCTGCACTGCTGTTAGATTTTATTTCAGTTGCAATATGATGCCATGTATTCATGTCTACATTATTTAATGTTTATGTGCTTCATCATTTTGTGAGTTTCCTCAATTTCGAATTACCTCAGTCATGAGGAAATCGAAATTCCTCAAAAAATTTGAAAATCTCCCATTCACCCCCCTCTGATCGATATACTGCGCTTTCAATTGGTATCATAGAAAGGTACTCCCATGTTCTGTGTGGTTCGGTTTAACCACCTGGAGTTTTAGTTATGTCGACCTCAGGTACAATGAACGTTGCTTCGAACTTCCCCAGCTTCGACGGTACAGACTACCCGTACTGGAAGAATAAGATGCGGATGCATCTTAAAGCTATTGACAAAGATCTCTGGGATATTGTTGATCAAGGCATTCCAGAAGCTACCTTGATGACTCCTCCTGATGTTCTCAAGAGAAACTGGCAACTCGACGCGAAAGCTCGAAGCATCATTGGTGGCCACCTCAACAAAGCTCAGTTCAATCGTATCAGCGGTCTATATACTGCAAAGAAGATGTAGATGAGACTGTCAAAAGTCAGTTAGGGAGTTTCCACACAACGAGACTCTCGAGTTGATACTCTTCAGAGTCTCTTCAACAGGTTCAAAAGGCTGGTGATGAGGACATCTCTACTAATGTTACACCCACATCTTCACCAACTACACATACTGGACCAGTTACTAGAGCACGTGCACGTCAACTAAATTATCAGGTACTTTCGTTTCTTGCGAATCCTTCTAATGTTCATGAACATATGATGCTGCCTAAATTAGATACTTTTTTTTTGCTTATGAATGAAGGACCTAGCATGGACAAGAAGGACGGTCATTGGAGCGGGATCAACCATGGAGAAGAAGGTGCGCGCGCGGGAAATAACAATGGAGCTTCCAGTGGGGATTTTCGCACTTTGAAGCCACCATAAGGCATGCATGAAGGCTTGTACGAAATACACGAGATGTCACTTCATTATTTTCGTCCAAGAGCAATTATAGGTGTTGCGTCACCTTAATATTGGGCTGGGCCCATGTAATTTCGAAATACCACATTATAGGCTGTTTTTAGAGTCCGTATGTGTGGGGAAACCGAGTTAGGGTTGTTTTCGGGCCCCACCTCCAAGGGGTCACGAAAATCCCCTCTGTTCCCCCATATATACAGCCCTTAGGGCGTCGTTTAGACTTGGGTTTTAATTAGATTTTAGTTAGCCATAGCCGCAACTTCGAGTTCTTCGTTTGTGTCGTCCGACCAGGCCAAGACCGCATTGGAACCCCAACTTCTGTTAATCTTTCATCTTATATTCGCAATATCCAGATTGCAATTCTTAGTTCTTGCTTGTTCTTCGATTGCTTGCAGGAATTGACCTTCGTGGTCAGGTTGATCGTGCATCCGCGGGATCAATAACCTCTCGGAGTTGGTTTAGCGATTGCTAAGGCGCAACGTCTTCGCACGTTTGTAGTCGGGTCGTGAAAGTCTACTCCACCAAAATCGATCTCCATCATCTCATCGAAACATCGGGACACCTTCGCCTCTATCAAGTGGTATCAGATTTCCAGGTTGCTCGGTGAGATTTACCAGTTTTCGTAGTCTAGATTGGTTCTGTTCTTCATACCTACAGTCCACGAAAAAGCCAACAAAAAAATTAGGGTTAGATCATCACGTCCCAAAACAGTCCGAGCCTTTGTCCAGTTTTCTTTACAGTAGTTTGCTTTGTTGAATTTGCGGTTGCATCGTTGTGTCGAGTTGCTGATCTTAGCGCCTAGTTCCTTAGAGTTTCGAGTTCTGATCACAGTTTGTCACGCTGCTGCCGCACTAGTGCCATCCGTCCGCTGCCACCAATCCGAGTCCAGAAACACCACCACGTTCCGCCAACCCGAGTCCATATACACCACCACGACCTACCAATCCGAGTTGAGTTCCATCACCCGTTCGGTTTGAGATATCCCCGTAGCCAGAATAGTTTTGGAGTTGATTAGAGTCGGATTTCACCAATCTTTGTCGTACGTAGAAGAGGGTGATTTCCAAAAAAAAAAAAAGAGTCTGGCACGCTTTCCAGAGCAGTTTTTAGGCCAAAAATTTCGGGGGTGAAAAAATTTCGTGCCCATACGTTCCTTAGGTCCAGAAACTCATTTTGAGACGTTCGCCACCATAGTGATTTTTTCGCACTTTTTCAGCCACCGCAGTCCCGCCTCGCAAAAAAAAAAGAAAGCAAAAAAAAAAAAGAGGAATTTTTTTTTCCAGAGTGTGCTTCTCAGTTGATTACGTGCCGCGCCGTGCTTTCGTTGGTGTTTTAGGCTCGCTCCCTAGTATGGTCTAGCCTAGGATCAGCACAGTACCGACGTTGAGTGTTTATTCAACTTTGCATCTCTGTTTTGATTACTGTTGAGCTTTTTGCTACCATATTTGTCAAGCCTACCTACAGCTCCACATATATTCTACTTCGTGCAGTTGACACCTCCTGGCCATCGCTCTACCACATCTCTGAGGGTTTTGACCCGTTGGTTGTACATCACCACCTGCTGCTAGGTAAGAATCGGTAAGAACTGAAGAAAAGCTTCACGGATTTGTGCTTTCCACCACCCCACACCCCATTAGTAGAAGTAGGATCATACTTCTGTGTGTTTTCTATTTCTGCTAACCATGCCAGGATCCCATGATGAAGTGGCGCGGGATGCACCTGATTGGGAGAATATGACAAACAAAGCATTACATGATAAATTTGCACAAATGATGTCTGAACAGGTGAATGACATCGAGAACAGATTTACAGAGGCGATTGATGGTGTGGAGAAGATGATCGACACCAAGCTCGACGCCAAGTTTACTGAGTTGCTCGCACGCTTACCTATACATCCTGCGGCCCCTCCAGCACAGCCACCGCCACCACGACGTGCACGACGTATTCTGTTTCCGGGCGGACAAGCTGCTGGTGCTCCTGCTGCTGCTGCAGTTACTGCTACTGCTGCCTCTGACGTCGGCCAGGACGACAACTACGAGGGTGATTACGAGGAGGAGGTGGAACAAGAAGCGGCCTATGAACAGCCAGCTGGACGTCCACGTCCCAACATTCGCCACGGTCGACACCAACCACCCCCTCAGGTACGTGATGATGAACATGTGCCTAAACTTAAATTGAATCTTAAGCCGTTTGAGGGTAGATATATTCCTGATGCTTATCTTACTTGGGAGTTAGAAACTGAACAACGCTTTACATGTTTACAATATCCTGAGAATAGACGTGTTACTGCTGCTGTTTGTGAATTCACGGGTTTTGCATCTATTTGGTGGTCTGAACATTGTAGATTGCATGCTAATAATATTCCAGCTACTTGGGCTGCTTTAAAAGATGCTATGCGTGCTCGCTGGGTTCCTCCTTATTATCAACGTGAATTGCTACAAAAATTACAGCGTTTGAGACAAGGAAAAAATTCTGTAGAGGAATATTATCAAGAATTACAAACTGGATTGATTAGATGTGGCCTAGTAGAGGATAATGAAGCTATGTTTGCACGTTTTATAGGTGGCTTAAACAGGGAGATACAAACTATTCTAGAATACAAGGACTATGCTACTATTACTCGTTTGTTTCATCTTGCTTGTAAAGCTGAACGTGAAGTACAGGATCGACAGGCCGCTACGAGACCTAACTTTTCTGCAGGACGAAATACATCATGGACATCGCGTGGACCTTCTACATCCACACGTCCTGCTGCACCACCATCTACTTCAGCCGCTCATTCTTACAGGGAGCCACCAAAACAGCCAGCGCCACCATTCAAGGGTGCACAGAGTGGTCCAGCGGCGAGTTCTTCTTCATCCATGGCTTCCACAGGGCAAACACGAGATCGTGATATTAAATGTCGCAGGTGCCAAGGTGGAGGTCACTTCGCAAAAGACTGTCCCTCCAAGCGTGTGATGACTATTACGGCGGATGGTGGGTATGAGTCAGCGAGTGACTATGATGAGGAGACTTTAGTTCTCATTGCTCATGAGGAACAGGGTGCCCATGATGATGCTCATGATATAGAGTATCTGGCTCCTGATGATGCAGATCAATATGCTAGTTTGGTTGCTCAACGTGTGTTAAGTGTGCAGGTATCGAAGGCCGAGCAAAACCAGAGGCATAATTTGTTCCACACAAAGGGAGTGGTGAAAGAACGTTCGGTTCGCATCATCATTGACGGAGGGAGTTGCAACAACTTGGCTAGCATGGAGTTGGTGGAGAAGCTATCTCTCACCACAAGACCACACCCCCATCCTTACTATATTCAGTGGTTTAACAATAGTGGTAAGATTAAGGTAACCCGTTCTGTTCGTGTGCACTTTAGCATTGCTGCATATGCTGATTATGTTGATTGTGATGTGGTACCCATGCAAGCATGCTCTCTTTTACTTGGTAGACCATGGCAATTTTATAGGAATGTTGTACACAATGGTAGGACAAATCAGTTTACTCTGGTTCATCAGGATAAAAATATTGCTTTACTTCCTATGTCTCCTGAACAAATTGTGAAAGATGATCTTGCTAGAGCTAGTAAAGCTAAACAGGAGAAAAATAAGAGTGAAAATGAGATAGCAGCCAAAGAATTTGAGCAACAACATAAGACTAATAGCAAATCTTCTTCTGCTGTTTCTAATGAAATTAAATTGACTAGTCCATCTTTGCTTGCTACTAAAGTTGATATTTCAGATTTGGATGTTAGTCAATATGTGTGCTATGCTTTTGTGTGCAAAGAAGCTTTGTTTTCATTTGAGGAATTGCCTCCTTCTTTGCCTCCTGTTGTCACTGACCTTTTGCAGGAGTTTATTGACGTCTTTCCACAAGACGTACCACCGGGATTACCACCTATTCGAGGGATTGAGCATCAGATTGACTTAATTCCCGGTGCTTCGTTATCCAACCGTGCGCCATACCGTACCAATCCGGAGGAGACGAAGGAGATTCAGCGTCAAGTACAAGAGCTACTCGACAAAGGTTACATACGTGAATCCCTTAGTCCTTGTGCTGTTCCTGTTATATTAGTCCCTAAAAAGGATGGAACATGGCGTATGTGTGTTGATTGTCGAGCCATTAATAATATTACTATTCGTTATCGTCATCCTATTCCTAGGTTAGATGATATGCTTGATGAATTAAGTGGCTCTACCATGTTTTCCAAAGTTGATTTGCGTAGTGGATACCATCAAATTCGCATGAAATTAGGAGATGAATGGAAAACGGCATTTAAAACTAAGTTTGGATTATATGAGTGGTTAGTCATGCCTTTTGGGTTAACTAATGCACCTAGCACTTTCATGAGATTAATGAACGAGGTTTTACGTGCTTTCATTGGACGATTTGTGGTAGTCTATTTTGATGATATACTGATTTATAGCAAATCTTTGGAGGAACATTTGGATCATTTACGTGTTGTTTTTATTGCTCTACGTAATGCACGTTTGTTTGGTAACCTTGGGAAGTGCACCTTTTGCACCGACCGAGTATCGTTTCTTGGCTATGTTGTTACTCCGCAGGGAATTGAAGTTGATAAAGCCAAGATCGAGGCGATTGAGAGTTGGCCGCAGCCCAAAACGGTCACACAAGTGAGGAGTTTTCTTGGACTCGCTGGATTCTATAGGCGTTTTGTGAGAGATTTCAGCACCATTGCTGCACCTCTCAATGAGCTTACACGCAAGGATGTGCCTTTTACTTGGGGTACCGCACAGGAAGAAGCCTTCGCGGTATTGAAAGATAAGTTAACACATGCTCCTTTGCTCCAACTTCCTGATTTTAATAAGACTTTTGAGCTTGAATGCGATGCTAGTGGGATTGGTTTGGGAGGTGTGTTATTACAAGATGCTAAACCTGTTGCATACTTTTCTGAAAAATTGAGTGGGCCTAGTCTGAACTATTCTACTTATGATAAGGAATTATACGCTCTTGTTCGGACATTAGAAACTTGGCAACATTATTTATGGCCCAAAGAATTTGTTATATATTCTGATCATGAATCTTTGAAACACATAAGAAGCCAAGCAAAACTTAATCGTAGACATGCTAAGTGGGTTGAATTTATTGAGACTTTCCCTTATGTCATTAAACACAAGAAGGGGAAAGATAATATTATTGCTGATGCTTTGTCTCGTCGTTATACTATGCTTTCACAACTTGACTTCAAGATATTCGGTTTAGAGACACTCAAAGATCAATATGTACATGATGCGGAATTTAAAGATGTTTTGCAGAATTGTAGAGAGGGTAGAACATGGAACAAGTTTGTGCTTAATGATGGTTTTGTGTTCCGTTCTAACAAGCTATGCATTCCAGCTAGCTCTATTCGTCTTTTGTTGTTGCAGGAGGCGCATGGAGGAGGATTAATGGGACACTTTGGCGTGAAGAAGACGGAGGACGTACTTGCTACACATTTCTTTTCGCCAAAGATGAGACGGGATGTTGAGCGTTTTGTTGCTCGCTGCACTACATGTCAAAAAGCTAAGTCACGACTCAATCCTCATGGTTTATACATGCCTTTACCTGTACCTAGTGTTCCGTGGGAGGACATATCCATGGACTTTGTTTTAGGCTTGCCTCGAACAAAGCACGGGAGGGATAGCATATTTGTTGTCGTGGATAGATTTTCTAAGATGGCACATTTTATACCATGTCATAAAAGCGATGATGCTGCTAATGTTGCTGATTTATTCTTTCGTGAGATTATTCGCTTACATGGTGTGCCCGTATTGTCTCGGATCGTGATACTAAGTTTCTTAGCCATTTTTGGAGATGCTTATGGGCTAAGTTGGGGACTAAACTACTTTTTAGTACTACTTGTCATCCCCAAACTGATGGACAAACTGAAGTAGTCAATAGGACTTTGTCTACTATGCTTAGGGCTGTTTTAAAGAGTAACTTGAAAATGTGGGAAGAATGTTTACCTCATATTGAATTTGCTTATAATCGTTCATTTCATTCTACCACTAAAATGTGCCCTTTTGAGATTGTTTATGGTTTTCTACCTCGTGCACCTATTGATTTGCTTCCTATTCCATCTTCGGAGAAGGTTAATTTTGATGCTAAGCAACGTGCTGAATTGATATTAAAAATGCATGAGTTAACTAAAGAAAACATTGAGAAAATGAATGCTAGATACAAGCTTGCTGGTGATAAGGGTAGAAAGCATGTTGTGTTTGAACCAGGAGATCTTGTTTGGTTACATCTACGTAAAGATAGGTTTCCTGATTTGCGCAAGTCTAAGTTAATGCCACGAGCTGATGGTCCCTTTAAGGTTTTACAGAAAATTAATGATAATGCATATAAACTTGAGCTACCTGCAGATTTTGGGGTTAGTCCCACATTTAACATTGCAGATTTGAAACCTTATTTGGAAGAAGATAATGAGCTTCCGTCGAGGACGACTTCAATTCAAGAAGGGGAGGATGATGAGGACATCTCTACTAATGTTACACCCACATCTTCACCAACTACACATACTGGACCAGTTACTAGAGCACGTGCACGTCAACTAAATTATCAGGTACTTTCGTTTCTTGCGAATCCTTCTAATGTTCATGAACATATGATGCTGCCTAAATTAGATACTTTTGTTTTGCTTATGAATGAAGGACCTAGCATGGACAAGAAGGACGGTCATTGGAGCGGGATCAAGCATGGAGAAGAAGGTGCGCGCGCGGGAAATAACAATGGAGCTTCCAGTGGGGATTTTTGCACTTTGAAGCCACCATAAGGCATGCATGAAGGCTTGGACGAAATACACGAGATGCCACTTCATTATTTTCGTCCAAGAGCAATTATAGGTGCTGCGTCACCTTAATATTGGGCTGAGCCCATGTAATTTCGAAATACCACATTATAGGCTGTTTTTAGAGTCCGTATGTGTGGGGAAACCGAGTTAGGGTTATTTTCGGGCCCCACCTCCAAGGGGTCACGAAAATCCCCTCTGTTCCCCCATATATACAGCCCTTAGGGCGTCGTTTAGACTTGGGTTTTAATTAGATTTAAGTTAGCCATAGCCGCAACTTCGAGTTCTTCGTTTGTGTCGTCCGACCAGGCCAAGACCGCATTGGAACCCCAACTTCTGTTAATCTTTCATCTTATATTCGCAATATCCAGATTGCAATTCTTAGTTCTTGCTTGTTCTTCGATTGCTTGCAGGAATTGACCTTCGTGGTCAGGTTGATCGTGCATCCGCGGGATCAATAACCTCTCGGAGTTGGTTTAGCGATTGCTAAGGCGCAACGTCTTCGCACGTTTGTATTCGGGTCGTGAAAGTCTACTCCACCAAAATCGATCTCCATCATCTCATCGAAACATCGGGACACCTTCGCCTCTATCAGCTGGACAATGAACATGTGCAGCAAACCTTTGACAGGCTCACTAATATATCAAATGAGCTTCAAGCACTGGGTGCCACCGATGTCATTGATCACGAAGTCGTAAAGAAAGTACTGAGATCTCTGGATGACTCATTTGAGATACTATCACTGATGATTTAAGAACGGCCTAATTTCAAGACCCTCGACCCTGCTGATATCCTCGAGCGCCTCAATGCTCATGAACT
This sequence comes from Bromus sterilis, assembly GCA_950022295.1. NCBI lineage: Eukaryota > Viridiplantae > Streptophyta > Magnoliopsida > Poales > Poaceae > Bromus > Bromus sterilis. Next base: position 171,633,355 of record OX465600.1, on the reverse strand, counting down.
AAAGTTGTCTGAGAAACGAGACCTATATGGATCCACTCCAAATGTTCGCGCGCTAAAACCAAGGCACGAAAAGTTTCCTCTCATGAAGAATCTGAAGCTGACTCTGATGATCCTGAAACCCTCAGCCGTGAATTGGCTCTCCTCATTAGAAAGTTCCAAAAGTTCATGAAGAAAAACCGTTTCGGGAATTCTTCAAGATCGACTTCAATAAGAAGCAGAGATGATGACTCAGTCGCCTCAAGAAAAAGAGTATGTCACAAATCAAGAAACCGGGCCATTACATCGCTGAATGTACCCTCTGGGAAAAGTAAGCTAAGTTGAAGAAGAAGAAGAAAAGCAGCAAAGATGACAGTTTTGACGAACGGTCGAAGAACAAATCCTCACGATCCTCAAAGTCTGCTGGATACAAGAACGGTAGCTCCCGCAAGGCCCGCGCATATCTCGGCAAGAAATTGGACCCTGAAGAATCTGACTCTGATCTTGAAGCTGAGGAAGAAGAATCTGAAGGCGTCCCTGGTTTGGCTCTTGCCACTGCTTTGGTCAGCAAGTCAATCTTCAGCACTGAGGAATCAGTCACTCACCACGTTCATGATGAGGCTGAAGATACCACCCCCGCCTTCCTGTGATGATGCTACTGATGAAGAACCTGATGAAACTATGCTTAACTTGCATCAAAGCAACAACGTGCACTTAAAAAAAGTCAAAAGTCGCTAAATAAGAGTGATGATCTGTTGGTTGAGGAAATGACGAAATCTCATAAGTTGACTGATGAATCTAAAATTCTCTAGTCAAAGTTTGAGGATTTGATCAGTCGTCATGAGGCACTCCTTAACGATCATGAGAAGCTGGCTCATGAGTTCCTCATGAGAAAGCAAAAACTTGAACGGGTAAGGATGTCTCATAATGATTTGACGAAAGAAAATGACTCATTTCTCTCCCAACAGATCATCATGCCTCAAGAAAGATTCATCCCTCCTTGCTTAAAGTGCATAGAACATGATCATATCACTTCATTACCTAGCTCTTTAATATCTTTAGAATCTGTTATATCAACTACTTCTGTGGTTTCTAACCCCTCATCTTAGGATACCATAGACATTGCTGAAGAAAATGCTAGGTTGAAGAGTCTCCTGGAAACCAGAATTTTCAAGAGTCTGAAAGGGCATCAGATTCTCTGTGACGTTCTCAAGAAATAGATCCTCAACAGGAAACCGAGGAAAGAAGGCTTGGGTTTCACCCATAACCTCAATGTTGATGGCTCTTACTGGAAACCAGAACAATACCCAAAGACTACTTTGGTTCTGGCAAAATTGCCACCTCCTGATCCCTATACACTACAAGAAATATGCTAATACATGACATTATATTTTCGTCGCCACATCGTCATGGTTTTTAATTTATGACGATCTTACGACGAAAAACAGAGCGAAAAAACGAGCCGTCAAAAACTAAAAACGACGACCTTTTGGTCGAAATCGTCGTAACTTTCACGACGATTTTCAGATCGTCGTAACCTTTACGACGATCATAAATCGTCATTGGCAATCTAGCCCAATCTTATGTGGCAGTCCTACGTAGAAAAATTGCAATGAAATCAAAACGTCATGGCTAAAATCAGCCCAATCCACTTCAATTGATCACATGGGCTAGTTTTAACTTGTTGGGCTTTTCTTAGTAGGCTCTCTTTCTCTTTAAGCCTGTTTACAACCCATTCAAGTTTTTTTAGTTTACTCTGAAATTTTTTATTAATACAATTTGGACCTTGGAATTTTTGGTCCAGTCCACTTCCAGCCTTTGTTTTTTAATTCAGCCACTTTTTTTCTTTGTATATTGTTACTAGATTTACAAATGACAGAGCACACAACTTCTAAACTCATACACAAAATTTTGAAGCACAAAACTTAACATTCAAGTGCCAGCACAAAACTTCACAGCAAAAATAGTTCAAAGCGTAAATTAAGATTACAATATAAGCGCACAACCATTGATGAATTAGTACAAAGTGTACAGCAGAATTACAAAACAAGTGCACAGCCAGGTTACAATATATGTGTACAGTCAGGTTACAATATAAGTGTACAGCCAGTGCACCGCTCTCTCCAGCCTCACGTCCCAGCAGCTGGTTACCTACCACCACCAGTCCAAGAACAAGCCTCCGTTGTAGGCTTTCCATCCATCCTGCACAACAACGATCATCCAAAGGCAAATTATTCCACAAGTTGCTGCTTTTACATGTGAATTTTACTAATAAGAAGAGCATGAAAAAAAATGAAGTGTCGACAGCGACCAACTTAACACACTGAATCCTAACATGTAGTTACCAATGTATGAATCTCAACTGGACAAAACAAGAATGAAGTCTGCAAAGCTTGATTGGTGCTGAGATTGGCTTACAAATCAAAACAGTGACGTTTTTCCAAACAAGAAATACAAGGCATAAGATCCTTTTCATTTTTTTAATTTATTTCAAGGAAAAGAACACAATTGAAGGTAGGAGGCCTCTTTCACACAACTATTCAGATATAACTAGTCTGTACAGAATACCTAAAAACAGAGCAACCCACCAATCTATAATACACATGCAACTTATGTACGTACCAACTAAATTCTATGCATGGCAATTAAAATTGCATGAAAAACTACCATCACATGCACTGAGACATAACAGATTACCAAATTCCAAGGATGAACTGGACTAGAAAAACCAATAACTACTTAATCTACAAGAAAGATGTCTTTCAAATGAATTTCCATTTCCTCCCCTAAAATTAACAATCAAACCTACTAAACCAATAGTTCTTCCAAGAGAATGAAACATGCATGAATACATAGAAATTGATCTAGAACCGAAAATAAGAGCCCCACTATGAATAAAGAAAAAACAAGGAAGCATCGGCGTCCTCACCATCTTAAGCAGGAGGCGATACTTGTTGATCTTCCGGCAGCCGGAGAGCTTCTGCAAGATTTGACTCCTTAGTAATATATATTATCCTCCTCGACGTTGATCGCAGACTCCCTTCTGAAGTTGAGAAATGAGAAATGGAACAAGTTCAGTTCAACTAAAACAATCTATCTCTCAATACATCAAACAACAGTTCTATTCCAAAGCATATAGATGTAAGTTTTGTTCTGCTAAAATAAGATACTGGTTCATATGAGTACATGCAAACTCTAGTTTTTGCATATATCTACAGATCCATCCATCTAGATAGAAAATATATACAGCCGCAAAAGAAACAAAAGAACATTTGTTGCTTGTGAGATCATTCCCAATCTCTTTGCTAATAAGTTTTGAGAGCACAAAACCAAGCATGACTTCTCATATATAAAAACTGTTTTTCAAGTACTACAACATCATTTCATAAGCAAGAAATGTACACTTGGACAGCAAGGTATAAATAGTAAACAAGGTTACTACACAAATTTGTGTAACTTCAAAATTAAATGTATGGACAACTCATGCTAAATCTAAATGTATTGACAACTCATGCTAAATCTAAATGTATTGACAACTCATGCTAACTACACCATATCTTCTGAGAAATGTAAATGTAACAATCCAATAAAAATTTCAATTTGAATTTAGTTAAGTTTCCAAATGGTAAAAATTCTAAACAGCAGATAGAAAATGGATGTTTTAAACTAAATTACAGACTTGGGGTGTGATTTCATTGGTTTCATTGCATCAAATCAGGAGCAAGATCGACTGTAAACTTACTACTCGTACATCTTAGACATTTGTTCCATCATATACTAGCTTCTGTAAAAAAAAATACTCTACCAAGATCTTGTACTATTAAACATAACCCAATCAAAAGCGCACTCTAGTAATACACAAAATTGTACGTGCAGACCGGTAAGCACAACACTAAACTGCCATGCTTAGACAGACAGAGTTAATCCAAACATCGATTTGCATTTTTTTAGACGTGGTTCAACAAAAAACTCTTTCAACTCCATCTTATGATTAGATGTAAGTACAAGATCAGCAACCAGACGTGTGTGTGTGACTTTGACTCAAGAGAACTACTTGCGTTGAGCATGACCCAATCTAAAGCATACTCTAGAATTCTCGTTAGTGAGTCTGAAACTGGAAACACCACAAGAAACTGGATCTGGAGCCAGAGAGTGCATCTGAGATCTGGATCAAGCTCGAACTCCACGCGGGAAGGGGAGATCTAAATGGGAGGCGGGGTGGTGAGGTGGGTAGGGTAGGGGTTGGGGGTTGGATAATTAAGATCTCGTCGGGGCTGAGCACGCCGAACTGGACGAGTTGCACCTTGGCCACCTAGGCCGACGAGTGCGAGGGTGGGGACCACAGGTTGGATTTCCCCACGCCGGAGTGGCCAATCAGCACCACCTTGAACTGGTAGTCGGACTCCTCCCCGCGCCCGCCGCCGCCGCGCCCCACCATTCTTCTCCTCCCTCCGTTCTCTTCAGGATGCACCCGTCCATGTAGAGTGTTAAGCGAAGGACATTGTCGCCGGCTGCGGGGGAGAGGTGGAGAGTGGAGAGGTGGGGGATTGTCTGTGGGCGCCGGATGGATCGAGAGTGGAGAGAGGTGGCGACGTGTCTACGAGGGCGGGGTGGATCGACATCGGGAGTGGAGAGGTAGGAGGCGGCTACGGGAGAGATGGAGAGGTGGGGGAGGCTGTGACCTACGAGAGGGAGAAGAGGTGGGGTGGATTAGGGATATCTATCGGGCGTGGCGTGGACCGTTGGATCAAAACAAGATGAAGGGTGGTTATTGCGTGATCCATGGGAGGTCTTTTCAACCAATAAAAAAAATAGTATTATTAAATATCATTTCTGTAATTAAAAAACTCAGTAAACTTCATGCCTGTGGTTGATTTTAGCCACATAAATCCTCAAAACTTCTATTAAATTCTTTATGAGTCGCAGTAGATATCGTTAGGTTTGTTCAACCTCCCATCGTACGATTCGTCTCCTACGTTAGTTTTTGCAAGTCTGTTTTTTCGGTAAAACCAACCGCAAACGATAGGGAGATGCGCATGTTCGTGCCGCCCTCATAACACTAGCATCGGCCCTTCCACAGAAAACCGCCGCCAGCCATCTCTTCGCTCAGCGCCGCCTCGCTCCCTAAGACACAACTCCTCCATGCAACATCCAGTCCTTGCCTCGTGTCGTCCCCATCAATGGGTACATGATTTGCTACATGTGGAAGTCGTTCTTTAGATTCGACCCCGCTGTGGGCTGCAGCCATCTCGTCGATATCCTGCCCGCCGGTCATCCCTGCAGTCATCCCTTCTCGGTTGCTTCCACGACAGAGCCCCTAACTAGCTCCATGACAAGGTACACGGGTGCGGCCGGCCAATCCAAGATTCGGTTCAAGCAGGTCAATCGAATCCTCCAGGGCTTGCCGGTGACGCATGTTAGCCTGGCCACAATGGCCTCCGCCAGTCTCGGGCACCGCGTGTTGTGCGGATGAGACCCACACAAGAAGGGTACATGCTCATGGAAGAGAACATGTTCTTCCTGATGCTTGGCGGGCTGTCGACTGCAGTACTATGACAAGTCCCCTCCCTAACGAGCTGGTGAATTCGCGGGAGGATTCCAGTTGTGCAAATTATGCCTCTACTGCTATCAATACTGTCCCTAGCAATACAATTTACCTTTTGCCTCAACAACTCACACTTCTGTTAGGGGTTGTTAGGGGTGGGGTTAGGCCCTAAGATAATTAGCCCACCGGCAGTTAACCAGCGGCGGCCACAATACACGGTGGTGACACGCCGGCATGGGCTTCCGGCCACGGCTTGGCGGGCGAAGGGCACCAAACGGCTGCTCAACCTCGTCAACATCGATTGGAGTAGGAGGCGACCATAGGGGCGGCTGGCAAGACACCGCCGTCAACTGGCGCGGCGTCGGTTGCACGGCTCCGGCGGGGAGGGGGTTTCGGCGAGATTTTTAAGCACGGGGGGGGGGGGGGTAATTTGGTGAGTAATCTCACCAGGATAATGTTTTTTATGAAAACGGGGTTTTATATGAAAAAAATACCAAATAACTGTGGAAAATTGGACCACACTATTTTTAAAATATATTAAACTACTTTTTATGTCCAATTAACCAAGTGGTTGTGTGTGAAAATATTTCGACTCCAATATATTTGTGTGTACAATATGAAGCAATCAAAGCAACCTCCCAAGTTTCAAACATTTTGAACTCCATTCCCTAGTTTTCATGCATTTATTAATTTATTTTGAGCTAAATAACCTTGAATTTGAAAACCACTATAGATCAACTAAAAAATGGTTCAAACTTGGCATGGTATCATCATTTCACACATATATAATATGCTAAACATTTGAGAGGGTTACGGAAAAAATGGATGCACTTCGTGTACAAACTAGACCATCTTTTTGGTAAGTATAAGGGTTTTAGATGACAACTCATGTGTTACAAAGACATTTTATTTTTTAACATTTATTCTTTCTTCAATCTAAACATGATACAATGCTAAGCTAGCTAAAATAACACATACCACGCATGGGGTTGTGAAATTATTTGAACTTTTATTTATGTTAATATTATAATTACTATTATTTGAATATTAATTAATTATATTTTGTCTTTTTTAGAATTTTCATTAAATACCTTCTGCTATAATGGTATTTGTATTTATCAAAATAATAAGTAATTCCACGAGCAAGAATGCATTTAGGATTTTTTTTTTGAATTAATTCTAAGTTTTAATGGTGACCATTATTGGCTATGGTTTAGGGAGAGACTATAGTGGGCTTCGACCCACTATAGGTAGTGTCATTGACATACGAAGTTCTTTTTTTCTTCTGTTTTTGATTATTTCTTCATATTATTTTCCGTTTTTAGTTCAAAATGAAATTTAAAATTTAACTTTAAATCTCATCAATAAATTTAAATATTATATAATTATTATCCTAATTTGATTGGGTTTTTATAGAACTTTTTGTTAGGTTAATACTATTATTACTATTATCTTAATAAAAAATAGTTATTTGTTCCATTTTTTATGTTTTAATTAAATATCTTCTGCTATAGAGGTAGTTTTATTTATTTGTATCAGAATTAATTATTGAAGTAATAATTAATTTAGAATTGTTTTAAGTAATATCTTATTGGCGATTTGTTTGAAGAACCTACCAAATATTTGTTGCAAAATTGTGCTAACCCATTTAAAAAACATATTAAATTACATTTTATGTACAATTGACCAAATAGTTGCATGTTAAATGTTTTTCATACACCTCTCATAAAAAATACAAAATTTTGCCGATCTAGTTGGAATTGGGTCAAATTTAAACTACATGTGCTAGATAGTTTGCTTTTATTGTTCTCAGAAATCATTTATAGGAAAACAAGTAGCTATTTCATCACAGATCCACCAAAATTTTGTCAAGAGTAACACCTAGGAATAAACGGTCAATAGATGGATGAGGTGGGATCAAATGGACCCCACGAATGACATGTAGGCATAGTTAGAACGGCTTACAATGTTATTATAATCATCGTAAATGTTATGAAGATCTAAATTTGTCGTAATCGACTAAAAATAACTTTGTAAACTATGTGGATCAGTTTACGACGATTTCATCCTATGCGATTATGAGGTTTTTGACTCACATCGTCGTAACTTTGTAGGGATTTGACCCCCATCAGACGGTTTGTGACCATCTTGTATGAAATCGTCATAGATTTATGACGAATTCATCCACGACCACGTAGAGAACATCATGTATGAGCATATTGCTTGTAGTGATACCTTTTTTGGATATGACAATGCTATCTCAGATGTGATGGTTGAGTCTTTTGACTAAAACTATAAATTGTTTAAGGATTTAAATGGTGACGTATTCGCCAGATACATCGGGACTAACTGTAGGAACGGTGCTCCAGTGAAGAAGATTTGGGTTCGAAAGGAACTCATCACTAACCTTCCTGTGAATGCAGATGCAAACGAACTGAGGATATCATCTGAGGACGATACCTCAAAGGGCAATGATTATAACTATGTCTCTGCTAATCATTTTGTTCATAGGGAAGCTCCGCATAAGAATGCATATTCATTTGTGTATCCTGATACTACTATCCAGCATCCCACTAGAAACTATCTTCCTCATCATTCCTCATATGCTTCAAGGCCACCCATACGAATGTGGGTGGTGAAGAAGAACTAATCATATTTGCAGGAACACGTCCTGAGGAAATCATAACTTTTTGCATATTTAATGCCCAGGACGATACTGGTTGAGGCACTTGAAGAAAGTTAAAATTTCCTAATTCTGAGGAATCTTAAATTCTTCAAACTGATACTGGCTCATAACCTGTTGTATGAGAGACTAATTCTTCTGCAGAGAAAGACATCTGGGAAGACCGAATGGGTAATGGATAGTGGATGCACTAATCACATGATTGGTGATAGAAGCCTTCTCATGGAATCATCTCTGAGTCCCTCATGGAAGAAAACCATCACCTTCGTCGATAAAGGTAAAAGTAAGGTATTGGGTCTCGGAAGAGTTGCTATCTCTCGAGACCAACACATTGACAAAGTCATGCTGGTTGAATCCCTCGGCGATAAACTAATGTCTGTGTCTATGCTATGTGATCCTAACCTCATTGTTCTCTTCGGAAAATATGGATGTGTTGTTCAAATGGTTAGTGATTACTCCATCGTCTTTCGAGGAGTTATGAAAGGTGACCTGTATATTGTAGATTTTTCTGAAGGACCTCAGGTCACTACTTGCCTCATGGCTCGAGCCACAGAGTGCTGGCTATGGCATAGAAGACTCGGGCACACTGGAATGAGGAATCTGCAAAAACTGGTGCTGAAGAAACATGTCCTCGCGATTGAGGAAATCAGATTCACCAAGGACCGCCTCTTTGGTGCCTGTGAAGCTGGAAAGATCACCAAGGCCAAGCATCCTGCCAAGACCAACATGACAACGACCTGACCTCTAGAACTTCTTCAAATGGACTTATTGTCGGGACCCGGAATATGCGTATGTAATTCCAATCACAACTCAATCACATGGAGACCCGAGAGCCGTACCCACTTGTCTAAGCAGACAAGGCCAAGCACAGAACACTCTCAGAAAGCATCGTATGTGAGGGGCATCCCATCCAGGCCGGATGATCAACTGAGATGGGTCCTCAACGCCCGCTCACAAGTATAAATGATTATGGGTGGTGAAATCCCATACTCATAGACAAGTCGCCTCAACCATGTTATCGATTGAATCATAACCCTTACATAAACAAACTCCAGCCCGATCACTTAGTCGGGGTCTAGGGCGGGCTCGATCATACAACAAAGTGTGCACGTGACAGATTCACGAGCAATCGCATCGCGATGCCCCAAGCTGCGCACATCTATGGGCCACTTGGTGTATAAAAGACCGCCAGCCAGATCACAACTAAGGTCTCGAAAACCCATACTAAGACATGCATGTTATAATCATACACGCAGCACACATGTCTAGTATGAACAGCAGGTATCATCACATAACTCTACAAAGTACTTCTTTATTGACTTACACATAGAGTATACAAAGATCACATGTCTGTGATCAACATTACATCATACAACGGAAGTGATAGAGGCGAAGGTGTCCCGATGTTTCGATGAGATGGTGGAGATCGATTATGGTGGAGACGACTTTCACGATCCGACTACGAACGTGCGAAGACGTTGCGCCTTAGCGATCGCTAAACCAACTCCGAGAGGTTATTGATCCCGCGGATGCACGATCAACCTGACCACGAAGGTCTAATTCCTGCAAGCAATCGAAGAACAAGCAAGAACTAAGAATTGCAATCTGGATATTGCGAATATAAGATGAATGATTACGAAAGTTGGGGTTCCAATGAGGTCTTGGCCTGGTCGGATGACACAAACGAAGAGCTCGAAGTTGCGGCTATGGCTAACTTATATCTAATTAAAACCCAAGTCTAAACGACGCCCTAAGGGCTGTATATATGGGGGAACAGAGGGGATTTTCGTGACCCCTTGGAGGTGGGGTCCGAAAACAACCCTAACTCGGTTTCCCCACACATACGGACTCTAAAAACAGCCTATAATGTGGTATTTCGAAATTACATGGGCCCATCCCAATATTAAGGTGACGCAGCACCTATAATTGCTCTTGGACGAAAATAATGAAGTGGCATCTCGTGTATTCCGTCCAAGCCTTCATGCATGCCTTATAGTGGCTTCAACGTGCGAAAATCCCCACTGGAAACTCCACTGTACTTTCCCCCGCGCGCACCTTCTTCTCCATTCTTGATCCCGCTCCAATGACCATCCTTCGTGTCCATGCTAGGTCCTTCATTCATAAGCAAAACAAAAGTATCTAATTTAGGCAGCATCATATGTTCATGAACAATAGAAGGATTCGCAAGAAACGAAAGTACCTGATAATTTAGTTGACGTGCACGTGCTCTAGTAACTGGTCCAGTATGTGTAGTTGGTGAGGGTATGGGTGTAACATTAGTAGGGATGTCCTCATCATCCTCCCCTTCTTGAATTGAAGTCGTCCTCGACGGAAGCTCATCATCTTCTCCCAAATAAGGTTTCAAATCTGCAATGTTAAATGTGGGACTAACCCCAAAATCTGCAGGTAGCTCAAGTTTATATGCATTATCATTAATTTTCTGTAAAACCTTAAAGGGACCATCAGCTCGTGGCATTAACTTAGACTTGCGCAAATCAGGAAACCTATCTTTACGTAGATGTAACCAAACAAGATCTCCTGGTTCAAACACAACATGCTTTCGACCCCTATCACCAGCAAGCTTGTATCTAGCATTCATGCGCTCAATGTTTTCTTTAGTTAACTCATGCATTTTTCATATCAATTCAGCACGTTGCTTAGCATCAAAATTAACCTTCTCCGAAGATGGAAGAGGCAGCAAATCAATAGGTGCACGAGGTAGAAAACCATAAACAATCTCAAAAGGGCACATTTTAGTGGTAGAATGCACTGAACGATTATAAGCAAATTCAATATGAGGTAAACATTCTTCCCACAGTTTCAAGTTACTTTTTAAAACAGCCCTAAGCATAGTAGACAATGTCCTATTGACCACTTCAGTTTGTCCATCAGTTTGGGGATGACATGTAGTACTAAAAAGTAGTTTAGTCCCCAACTTAGCCCATAAGCATCTCCAAAAATGGCTAAGAAACTTAGTATCACGATCCGAGACAATAGTATTGGGCACCCCATGTAAACGAATAATCTCTCCAAAGAATAAATCAGCAACATTAGCAGCATCATCGCTTTTATGACATGGTATAAAATGTGCCATCTTAGAAAATCTATCCACGACAACAAATATGCTATCCCTCCCCTTCTTTGTTTGAGGCAAGCCTAAAACAAAGTCCATGGATATGTCCTCCCACGGAACACTAGGTACAGGTAAAGGCATGTATAAACCATGAGGATTGAATCGTGACTTAGCTTTTTGACATGTAGTGCAGCGAGCAACAAAACGCTCAACATCCCGTCTCATCTTTGGCCAAAAGAAATGTGTAGCAAGTACGTCCTCTGTCTTTTTCACGCCAAAATGTCCCATTAATCCTCCTCCATGCGCCTCCTGCAACAACAAAAGACGAATAGAGCTAGCTGGAATGCATAGCTTGTTAGAACGGAACACAAATCCATCATTAAGCACAAACTTGTTCCATGTTCTACCCTCTCTACAATTCTGCAATACATCTTTAAATTCCGCATCATTTACATATTGTTCTTTGATTGTCTCTAAACCGAATATCTTGAAGTCAAGTTGTGAAAGCATAGTATAACGACGAGACAAAGCATCAGCAATAATATTATCTTTCCCCTTCTTGTGTTTAATGACATAAGGGAAAGTCTCAATAAATTCAACCCACTTAGCATGTCTACGATTAAGTTTTGCTTGACTTCTTATGTGTTTCAAAGATTCATGATCAGAATGTATAACAAATTCTTTGGGCCATAAATAATGTTGCCAAGTTTCTAATGTCCGAACAAGAGCATATAATTCCTTATCATAAGTAGAATAGTTCAGACTAGGCCCACTCAATTTTTCAGAAAAGTATGCAACAGGTTTAGCATCTTGTAATAACACACCTCCCAAACCAATCCCACTAGCATCGCATTCAAGCTCAAAAGTCTTATTAAAATCAGGAAGTTGGAGCAAAGGAGCATGTGTTAACTTATCTTTCAATACCGTGAAAGCTTCTTCCTGTGCGGTACCCCAAGTAAAAGGCACATCCTTGCGTGTAAGCTCATTGAGAGGTGCAGCAATGGTGCTGAAATCTCTCACAAAACGCCTATAGAATCCAGCGAGGCCAAGAAAACTCCTCACTTGTGTGACCGTTTTGGGCTGCGGCCAACTCTCAATTGCCTCGATCTTGGCATGATCAACTTCAATTCCCTACGGAGTAACAACATAGCCAAGAAACGACACTCGGTCGGTGCAAAAGGTGCACTTCCCAAGGTTACCAAATAAACGTGCATTACGTAGAGCAATAAAAACAGCACGTAAATGATCCAAATGTTCCTCCAAAGATTTGCTATAAATCAGTATATCATCAAAATAGACTACCACAAATCGTCCAATGAAAGCACGTAAAACCTCGTTCATTAATCTCATAAAAGTGCTAGGTGCATTAGTTAACCCAAAAGGCATGACTAACCACTCATATAATCCAAACTTAGTTTTAAATGCCGTTTTCCATTCATCCCCTAATTTCATGCGAATTTGATGGTATCCACTACGCAAATCAACTTTGGAAAACATGGTAGAGCCACTTAATTCATCAAGCATATCATCTAGCCTAGGAATAGGATGACGATAACGAATAGTAATATTATTAATGGCTCGACAATCAACACACATACGCCATGTTCCATCCTTTTTAGGCACTAATATAACAGGAACAGCACAAGGACTAAGGGATTCACGTATGTAACCTTTATCGAGTAGCTCTTGTACTTGACGCTGAATCTCCTTCGTCTCCTCCGGATTGGTACGGTATGGCGCACGGTTGGGCAGCGAAGCACCGGGAATTAAGTCAATCTGATGCTCAATCCCTCGAATAGGTGGTAATCCCGGTGGTACGTCTTGTGGAAAGACGTCAATAAACTCCTGCAAAAGGTCAGTGACAACAGGAGGCAAAGAAGGAGGCAATTCCTCAAATGAAAACAAGGCTTCTTTGCACACAAAAGCATAGCACACATATTGACTAACATCCAAATCCGAAATATCAACCTTAGTAGCAAGCAAAGTTGGACTAGTCAATTTAATTTCATTAGAAACAACAGAAGAAGATTTGCTATTAGTCTTATGTTGTTGCTCAAATTCTTTAGCTGCTATCTCATTTTCACTCTTATTTTTCTCCTGTTTAGCTTTACTAGCTCTAGCAAGATCATCTTTCACAATTTGTTCAGGAGACATAGGAAGTAAAGCAATATTTTTATCCTGATGAACTAGAGTAAACTGATTTGTCCTACCATGGTGTACAACATTCCTATCAAATTGCCATGGTCTACCAAGTAAAAGAGAGCATGCTTGCATGGGTACCACATCACAATCAACATAATCAGCATATGCAGCAATGCTAAAGTGCACACGAACAGAACGTGTTACCTTAATCTTACCACTATTGTTAAACCACTGAATATAGTACGGATGGGGGTGTGGTCTTGTGGTGAGAGATAGCTTCTCCACCAACTCCATGCTAGCCAAGTTGTTGCAACTCCCTCCGTCAATGATGATGCGAACCGAACGTTCTTTCACCACTCCCTTTGTGTGGAACAAATTATGCCTCTGGTTTTGCTCGGCCTTCGTTACCTGCACACAGTGGCGGATCCAGGAATTGAACTTAGCCGGGGCGAAACATTTAAACAATAAAAATTTTGATTGAGAAATGCAAGTTCGATGAATAATTAAGCTAGATGCACTTCAAAATCAACATAACTACTGATTCAGAACACTTCAAGGTTATGTAACCACCAAAAATCTCAAAATCTAACATGAAATGTCATAGAGAACTACTAACATGGACTTCGGCTGCTTGAATAATTCATTCCATGACCCAAAATGTCCAACTTCATGACTAGTAGATACCTACAGCAGGTGAACAAGCGGGATCAATATATATCTTAGAACAAGTTGGATATCAATAGTTAACAAAAATATTTACCTAAGTCGTAAGTATACGAGGAGGGTTTGGTAGATGGCCTCTACGATCTCTCAAGCTGTGAAAATGTTCTATAATCTTCTTGTCATCAATTGCAGCAAATATATCTCGCTCAACATAGCATACCATCATATCATTCAACCAATCATCAGATATCTTATTTCTCAAATCTGTCTTTATGATATTCATGGCTGAGAAAACTCTTTCAACCGATGCTGTCGCTACTGGCAAAGTCAAAGCAAGTTTGATGAGCCGGTAAACCAAAGGAAAGTGTAAATGTTCCTTAGTTTCAACCAACTTGAGAGCAAGATTAGCGAGACTACCACAACCACAAAAAACATGAGACCTTTTCATCATATCAATGTATATCTTGAGCTGACCATCCAAATGATATTGTTCTTCTATATCGAAGTCGACTGAGTACATAGATGCAAGCTCAAGCAGGTTCTCATGATCAAATCTGCTAAATGAGTCTCTAGGATCTAGGCTAGCAATGCATATCAATAACCTTGTTGAAGTTTCACCGAACCGATTATTCATCTCAGCTATGTTTCTATCAAGCATCTCATTGAATATTTCAATCTTGTAGTGATGAAAGCAACTAACCATTTTGCGGGAACTCCTTGGGTAACCCCTTGCTGGAATATTCTCATCCATACTAGGCACTGGTATCTCTCTTTTAATACAAAAAGAAGTGGTAGCCTCCAAAAGTGCCTCCCATCCATCATCCCTCAGCTGCTGCAATAAACTTTTCACAGACACAATCATGTTCATTGCACTTACTATGTTCTGATCCTTTTGTTGTAATGCTTGTGACAAGTCATTAGTCAAACCAAGCAATTTAAGCATCAAATGTAAGATGAGGACAAATTCAAAGACCTCCATAGATTTCATCAAACCTGATGCTTTGCCTCTATCATCGGCATCCTCCCCATCATGAGAAATAGCATGTAGCACTTGGATCACCGAATCCCACATTTGATGGAACCGAATCAATGTCCTATGGTGAGAACCCCATCGTGTATCACCGGGTCTTGCTAAGGTTGTCTCTTGATGTTTGCCTCTTCCTTTATGAATCTCCCCATTTTCTAATTGCCACACAATCTTGTCATGATGCTTCTGTAGTAAAGCATCTTTCCGTTTACAAGAAGCACTGACCTACAAATCAAAGCATTGTAAAGTGCAAGTCAGCAAGAGATCATTGTAAAATACAAGACATCATTTGTTGAATATTTAGTGAGTTATAAAATATATACTAACCATGGTTACAATCATATTTGCATATCCAAAGAAATCACTAACAGCAAGGATACCCTTCACAACAGCCACAACCACTAACTGAAGTTGATGGGCAAAACAATGAACATAAAACGCATGAGGATTTTCGTCTAACACCAATTTTTTCAAGCCATTTAGTTGCCCACGCATATTTGAGGCTCCATCGTAACCTTGCCCTCTCAATCTAGACATGGATAATCCATGGGTAGCAAACACTTCATCCAAGGAACTTTTGAGAGAAGCAGATGTGGTGTTCACTACATGCTTGACACCAAGTAACCTTTCCAAAATATCCCCTTTTATGTTCAAAAACCTGATAATGACAGCCATTTGTTCTCTAATAGATGCATCACGAGACTCATCAACAAGTAGAGAGAAATGACTATGCCCAAGCTCACTCATGATTACTTCAGTGGTCTTTTCTGCACAAGCTTGTACCATTTGCTTTTGGATTTCATGGCAAGTCATTTGATGATTTCCAGGGGCATTATCATTGAGTACATCAGCTGCAGCTTTGCATCTTTTAGCATACCAATCCAACAACTCACGAAAATTACCCTTGTTTCTTGAAGTCTTCGACTCGTCGTGGCCACGAAAGGCAAGCCCTTGCCTAAGAAGATACCTGACAACACCCATAACAGCCATCAAACGATCTTGGTATTCAAGATGCGACCTCTCATTTTGAGTAGTGATTGCATATGCCACACTTTGTTTCTGGTTCTTGAAATCTGTACAATGTCTTCTTGCATTGTTGTGAGCACTCTTTATCGACCCTACATGAAGCCTGAAATATTCAACCGCTTTCTTCCAATTTTTGTACCCATCTTGGTTGAAGACATTGCCCCCAAACTTTACATGGGTTACTGGCTGCTTGAAGAGATAGCAGTGGAAACAATATGCCTTGTTCTCTTTTACACTGTACTCTAGCCAATCAAACTCCTCAAACCACTCCTCTCTGAATACCCTTTTATCTGTAGTAGTGTTGCGAGGGAAATCATGCCCATACGGCTGACATGGACCTTTCTTCAAATATTCCCTTCTCACTGCATCTCTGATTTCTGGAGTGGAATAATCACAAATTTGTTTTCGGAGGCCCGGATCAGGTTGAATAACAATAGAAGTTTGCATCAAAGGTTCAGATTCATGAACAAGATCTTCTACAATATTTGCATCAGAAGTTTCAATGGATAAAATGTTTGCATCAGGTTCTTGAACAGGAACAGAACCTTGAGATTCAGTAGTTGGGTGAGTTCCAAAATAAGCAGCAATTGGTTTCATTTTCTTAAAAATTCCCTACAATACATCATAACCATGTTCAGTAGCTTGCTAGAAAAATAGAAAATGAAGATAAACATCAAAAGATTTACAAGGAATTGATGGATTGGACTACCTGCTGGTTGCGCTTGCTGATTTTGCAATGTGTGGCTGTGCGTTTGCACGAGCTTGATGATCTTCCGCCGCTGCTTCCTCCGACACAGGCCGCGCCCGGGACATCATCTGCTGGTTCGTTCATCCGCGGACGACGGATCTGGATCAGATGCCGGCGCCTGGCGGCCCGGCGAGGCGGAGCTTAATGGCGGCGAGCCGGCGGCGAGCCAGTAGGCGGCGACAACTAGGTTTAGTTTCTATGTGCTGCGCTCAGGCACTGGCTCGATTTGGGGAATCCCCTGGACGGCTGGACGTGAGGTGGGGGTGTGAGGTGAAGTGTGGGCTAGGTGTGACCGTGTGGAGGTATGGACCGAGCCAGTGACCGACCGCGCAGTCCACCACATGTATATGAGTACGAGTCCATCTGTCCATGTATAAGCGAATCGTATTTTTCGTGTACACGATTTTGGCTACCCGGGGCGGCCGACCATACTGGCCCCTACCGTGGCGCCGCCCCTGCCTGCACACTTAATACACGTTGAGCAACCAAACTAGCATATTTATCTGCATCATCAGGAGTCATATACTCTATATCATGAGCATCATCATGGGCACCCTGTTCCTCATGAGCAATGAGAACTAGAGTCTCCTCATCATAGTCACTCGCTGACTCATACCCACCATCCGCCGTAATAGTCATCACACGCTTGGAGGGACAGTCTTTTGCGAAGTGACCTCCACCTTGGCACCTGCGATATTTAATATCACGATCTCGTGCTTGCCCTGTGGACGCCATGGAGGAAGAAGAACTCGCCGCTGGACCACTCTGTGCACCCTTGAATGGTGGCGCTGGCTGTTTTGGTGGCTCCCTGTAAGAATGAGCGGCTGAAATAGATGGTGGCGCAGCAGGACGTGTGGATGTAGAAGCTCCACGCGATGTCCATGATGTATTTCGTCCTGCAGAAAAGTTAGGTCTCGTAGCGGCCTGTCGATCCTGAGGGGGTGGTTGGTGTCGACCGTGGCGAATGTTGGGACGTGGACGTCCAGCTGGCTGCTCATAGGCCGCTTCCTGTTCCACCTCCTCCTCGTAATCACCCTCGTAGTTGTCGTCCTGGGCGACGTCAGAAGCAGCAGCAGCAGCAGTAGCAGCAACTGCAGCAGTAGGAGGAGCACCAATACCAGCAGCTTGTCCTCGCGGAAACAGAATACGTCGTGCACGTGGTAGTGGCGGTGGCTGTGGCTGTGCTGAAGGTAGGCGTGCGATCAACTCAGTAAACTTGGCGTCGAGCTTGGTGTCGATCATTTTCTCCACGCCATCAATCGCCTCTGTAAATCTGGTCTCGATGTCCTGCACCTGTTGAGACATCATACGTGCAAATTTATCATGTAACTCCTTGTTTGTCATGTTCTCCCAATCGGGTGCATCCCGCGCCACTTCATCATGTGATCCTGGCATGGTTAGCAGAAATAGAAAACACACAGGAATATGATCCTACTTCTACTAATGGGATGGATGTGGGGTGGTGGAAAGCACAAATCCGTCAAGCTTTTCTTACGTTCTTACCGATTCTTACCTAGCAGCAGGTGGTGATGTACAACCAACGGGGCAAAACTCTCAGAGATATGGTAGAGCGATGGCCAGGAGGTGTCAAAACGCACGATGTAGAATATATGTGGAGCTGTAGGAAGGCTGACACGTATGGTAGGAAAAACTCAACAGTAATCAAAACAGAGATGCAAAGCTGAATAAACACTCAACGTCGGTACTGTGCTGATCCTAGGCTAGACCGTACTAGAGACGCGAGCCTAAAACACCAACGAAAGCACGGCGCGGCACGTAACAACTGTGAAGCACACTCTGAATTTTTTTTTTCTCTCTCTTTTTTTTTTTTGCTTTTTTTTTTGGCGATGCGGGACTGCGGGGGCTGAAAAAGTGCGAAAAAAATCACTATGGTGGCGAACGTCTCAAAACGAGTTTCTGGACCTAAGGAACGTATGGGCACGAAATTTTTTTACCCCTGAAAATTTTGGCCTAAAAACTGCTCTGAAAAGCGGAACGTGGTGGTGTATCTGGACTCGGATTGGCGGAACGTGGTAGGATGACTACTGGTGCGGCGGCGACGTGGCAAACTGTGATCAGAACTCGAAACTCTAAGGGAACTAGACGCTAAGATCAGCAACTTGACACAACGATGCAACCGTAAATTCAACAAAGCAAGTACTGAAAAGAAAACTGGACAAAGGCTAGGACTGTCTTGGGACGTGATGATCTAACCCTAATTTTTTTTGTTGGCTTTTTCTTGGACTGTAGGTATGAAGAACAGAACCAATCTAGACTATGAAAACTGGTAAATCTCACCGAGCAACCTGGAAATCTGATACCACTTGATAGAGGCGAAGGTGTCCCGATGTTTCGATGAGATGGTGGAGATCGATTATGGTGGAGACGACTTTCACGATCCGACTACGAACGTGCGAAGACGTTGCGCCTTAGCGATCGCTAAACCAACTCCGAGAGGTTATTGATCCCGCGGATGCACGATCAACCTGACCACGAAGGTCTAATTCCTGCAAGCAATCGAAGAACAAGCAAGAACTAAGAATTGCAATCTGGATATTGCGAATATAAGATGAATGATTACGAAAGTTGGGGTTCCAATGAGGTCTTGGCCTGGTCGGATGACACAAACGAAGAGCTCGAAGTTGCGGCTATGGCTAACTTATATCTAATTAAAACCCAAGTCTAAACGACGCCCTAAGGGCTGTATATATGGGGGAACAGAGGGGATTTTCGTGACCCCTTGGAGGTGGGGTCCGAAAACAACCCTAACTCGGTTTCCCCACACATACGGACTCTAAAAACAGCCTATAATGTGGTATTTCGAAATTACATGGGCCCAGCCCAATATTAAGGTGACGCAGCACCTATAATTGCTCTTGGACGAAAATAATGAAGTGGCATCTCGTGTATTCCGTCCAAGCCTTCATGCATGCCTTATGGTGGCTTCAACGTGCGAAAATCCCCACTGGAAACTCCACTGTACTTTCCCCCGCGCGCACCTTCTTCTCCATTCTTGATCCCGCTCCAATGACCATCCTTCGTGTCCATGCTAGGTCCTTCATTCATAAGCAAAACAAAAGTATCTAATTTAGGCAGCATCATATGTTCATGAACAATAGAAGGATTCGCAAGAAACGAAAGTACCTGATAATTTAGTTGACGTGCACGTGCTCTAGTAACTGGTCCAGTATGTGTAGTTGGTGAGGGTATGGGTGTAACATTAGTAGGGATGTCCTCATCATCCTCCCCTTCTTGAATTGAAGTCGTCCTCGACGGAAGCTCATCATCTTCTCCCAAATAAGGTTTCAAATCTGCAATGTTAAATGTGGGACTAACCCCAAAATCTGCAGGTAGCTCAAGTTTATATGCATTATCATTAATTTTCTGTAAAACCTTAAAGGGACCATCAGCTCGTGGCATTAACTTAGACTTGCGCAAATCAGGAAACCTATCTTTACGTAGATGTAACCAAACAAGATCTCCTGGTTCAAACACAACATGCTTTCGACCCCTATCACCAGCAAGCTTGTATCTAGCATTCATGCGCTCAATGTTTTCTTTAGTTAACTCATGCATTTTTAATATCAATTCAGCACGTTGCTTAGCATCAAAATTAACCTTCTCCGAAGATGGAAGAGGCAGCAAATCAATAGGTGCACGAGGTAGAAAACCATAAACAATCTCAAAAGGGCACATTTTAGTGGTAGAATGCACTGAACGATTATAAGCAAATTCAATATGAGGTAAACATTCTTCCCACAGTTTCAAGTTACTTTTTAAAACAGCCCTAAGCATAGTAGACAATGTCCTATTGACCACTTCAGTTTGTCCATCAGTTTGGGGATGACATGTAGTACTAAAAAGTAGTTTAGTCCCCAACTTAGCCCATAAGCATCTCCAAAAATGGCTAAGAAACTTAGTATCACGATCCGAGACAATAGTATTGGGCACCCCATGTAAACGAATAATCTCTCCAAAGAATAAATCAGCAACATTAGCAGCATCATCGCTTTTATGACATGGTATAAAATGTGCCATCTTAGAAAATCTATCCACGACAACAAATATGCTATCCCTCCCCTTCTTTGTTCGAGGCAAGCCTAAAACAAAGTCCATGGATATGTCCTCCCACGGAACACTAGGTACAGGTAAAGGCATGTATAAACCATGAGGATTGAGTCGTGACTTAGCTTTTTGACATGTAGTGCAGCGAGCAACAAAACGCTCAACATCCCGTCTCATCTTTGGCCAAAAGAAATGTGTAGCAAGTACGTCCTCCGTCTTTTTCACGCCAAAATGTCCCATTAATCCTCCTCCATGCGCCTCCTGCAACAACAAAAGACGAATAGAGCTAGCTGGAATGCATAGCTTGTTAGAACGGAACACAAATCCATCATTAAGCACAAACTTGTTCCATGTTCTACCCTCTCTACAATTCTGCAATACATCTTTAAATTCCGCATCATTTACATATTGTTCTTTGATTGTCTCTAAACCGAATATCTTGAAGTCAAGTTGTGAAAGCATAGTATAACGACGAGACAAAGCATCAGCAATAATATTATCTTTCCCCTTCTTGTGTTTAATGACATAAGGGAAAGTCTCAATAAATTCAACCCACTTAGCATGTCTACGATTAAGTTTTGCTTGACTTCTTATGTGTTTCAAAGATTCATGATCAGAATGTATAACAAATTCTTTGGGCCATAAATAATGTTGCCAAGTTTCTAATGTCCGAACAAGAGCATATAATTCCTTATCATAAGTAGAATAGTTCAGACTAGGCCCACTCAATTTTTCAGAAAAGTATGCAACAGGTTTAGCATCTTGTAATAACACACCTCCCAAACCAATCCCACTAGCATCGCATTCAAGCTCAAAAGTCTTATTAAAATCAGGAAGTTGGAGCAAAGGAGCATGTGTTAACTTATCTTTCAATACCGTGAAAGCTTCTTCCTGTGCGGTACCCCAAGTAAAAGGCACATCCTTGCGTGTAAGCTCATTGAGAGGTGCAGCAATGGTGCTGAAATCTCTCACAAAACGCCTATAGAATCCAGCGAGGCCAAGAAAACTCCTCACTTGTGTGACCGTTTTGGGCTGCGGCCAACTCTCAATTGCCTCGATCTTGGCATGATCAACTTCAATTCCCTGCGGAGTAACAACATAGCCAAGAAACGACACTCGGTCGGTGCAAAAGGTGCACTTCCCAAGGTTACCAAATAAACGTGCATTACGTAGAGCAATAAAAACAGCACGTAAATGATCCAAATGTTCCTCCAAAGATTTGCTATAAATCAGTATATCATCAAAATAGACTACCACAAATCGTCCAATGAAAGCACGTAAAACCTCGTTCATTAATCTCATAAAAGTGCTAGGTGCATTAGTTAACCCAAAAGGCATGACTAACCACTCATATAATCCAAACTTAGTTTTAAATGCCGTTTTCCATTCATCCCCTAATTTCATGCGAATTTGATGGTATCCACTACGCAAATCAACTTTGGAAAACATGGTAGAGCCACTTAATTCATCAAGCATATCATCTAGCCTAGGAATAGGATGACGATAACGAATAGTAATATTATTAATGGCTCGACAATCAACACACATACGCCATGTTCCATCCTTTTTAGGCACTAATATAACAGGAACAGCACAAGGACTAAGGGATTCACGTATGTAACCTTTATCGAGTAGCTCTTGTACTTGACGCTGAATCTCCTTCGTCTCCTCCGGATTGGTACGGTATGGCGCACGGTTGGGCAGCGAAGCACCGGGAATTAAGTCAATCTGATGCTCAATCCCTCGAATAGGTGGTAATCCCGGTGGTACGTCTTGTGGAAAGACGTCAATAAACTCCTGCAAAAGGTCAGTGACAACAGGAGGCAAAGAAGGAGGCAATTCCTCAAATGAAAACAAGGCTTCTTTGCACACAAAAGCATAGCACACATATTGACTAACATCCAAATCCGAAATATCAACCTTAGTAGCAAGCAAAGTTGGACTAGTCAATTTAATTTCATTAGAAACAACAGAAGAAGATTTGCTATTAGTCTTATGTTGTTGCTCAAATTCTTTAGCTGCTATCTCATTTTCACTCTTATTTTTCTCCTGTTTAGCTTTACTAGCTCTAGCAAGATCATCTTTCACAATTTGTTCAGGAGACATAGGAAGTAAAGCAATATTTTTATCCTGATGAACTAGAGTAAACTGATTTGTCCTACCATGGTGTACAACATTCCTATCAAATTGCCATGGTCTACCAAGTAAAAGAGAGCATGCTTGCATGGGTACCACATCACAATCAACATAATCAGCATATGCAGCAATGCTAAAGTGCACACGAACAGAACGTGTTACCTTAATCTTACCACTATTGTTAAACCACTGAATATAGTACGGATGGGGGTGTGGTCTTGTGGTGAGAGATAGCTTCTCCACCAACTCCATGCTAGCCAAGTTGTTGCAACTCCCTCCGTCAATGATGATGCGAACCGAACGTTCTTTCACCACTCCCTTTGTGTGGAACAAATTATGCCTCTGGTTTTGCTCGGCCTTCGTTACCTGCACACTTAATACACGTTGAGCAACCAAACTAGCATATTTATCTGCATCATCAGGAGTCATATACTCTATATCATGAGCATCATCATGGGCACCCTGTTCCTCATGAGCAATGAGAACTAGAGTCTCCTCATCATAGTCACTCGCTGACTCATACCCACCATCCGCCGTAATAGTCATCACACGCTTGGAGGGACAGTCTTTTGCGAAGTGACCTCCACCTTGGCACCTGCGATATTTAATATCACGATCTCGTGCTTGCCCTGTGGACGCCATGGAGGAAGAAGAACTCGCCGCTGGACCACTCTGTGCACCCTTGAATGGTGGCGCTGGCTGTTTTGGTGGCTCCCTGTAAGAATGAGCGGCTGAAATAGATGGTGGCGCAGCAGGACGTGTGGATGTAGAAGCTCCACGCGATGTCCATGATGTATTTCGTCCTGCAGAAAAGTTAGGTCTCGTAGCGGCCTGTCGATCCTGAGGGGGTGGTTGGTGTCGACCGTGGCGAATGTTGGGACGTGGACGTCCAGCTGGCTGCTCATAGGCCGCTTCCTGTTCCACCTCCTCCTCGTAATCACCCTCGTAGTTGTCGTCCTGGGCGACGTCAGAAGCAGCAGCAGCAGCAGTAGCAGCAACTGCAGCAGTAGGAGGAGCACCAATACCAGCAGCTTGTCCTCGCGGAAACAGAATACGTCGTGCACGTGGTAGTGGCGGTGGCTGTGGCTGTGCTGAAGGTAGGCGTGCGATCAACTCAGTAAACTTGGCGTCGAGCTTGGTGTCGATCATTTTCTCCACGCCATCAATCGCCTCTGTAAATCTGGTCTCGATGTCCTGCACCTGTTGAGACATCATACGTGCAAATTTATCATGTAACTCCTTGTTTGTCATGTTCTCCCAATCGGGTGCATCCCGCGCCACTTCATCATGTGATCCTGGCATGGTTAGCAGAAATAGAAAACACACAGGAATATGATCCTACTTCTACTAATGGGATGGATGTGGGGTGGTGGAAAGCACAAATCCGTCAAGCTTTTCTTACGTTCTTACCGATTCTTACCTAGCAGCAGGTGGTGATGTACAACCAACGGGGCAAAACTCTCAGAGATATGGTAGAGCGATGGCCAGGAGGTGTCAAAACGCACGATGTAGAATATATGTGGAGCTGTAGGAAGGTTGACAAGTATGGTAGGAAAAACTCAACAGTAATCAAAACAGAGATGCAAAGCTGAATAAACACTCAACGTCGGTACTGTGCTGATCCTAGGCTAGACCGTACTAGAGACGCGAGCCTAAAACACCAACGAAAGCACGGCGCGGCACGTAACAACTGTGAAGCACACTGAATTTTTTTTTTCTCTCTCTTTTTTTTTTTTGCTTTTTTTTTTTGGCGATGCGGGACTGCGGGGGCTGAAAAAGTGCGAAAAAAATCACTATGGTGGCGAACGTCTCAAAACGAGTTTCTGGACCTAAGGAACGTATGGGCACGAAATTTTTTTACCCCTGAAAATTTTGGCCTAAAAACTGCTCTGAAAAGCGGAACGTGGTGGTGTATCTGGACTCGGATTGGCGGAACGTGGTAGGATGACTACTGGTGCGGCGGCGACGTGGCAAACTGTGATCAGAACTCGAAACTCTAAGGGAACTAGACGCTAAGATCAGCAACTTGACACAACGATGCAACCGTAAATTCAACAAAGCAAGTACTGAAAAGAAAACTGGACAAAGGCTAGGACTGTCTTGGGACGTGATGATCTAACCCTAATTTTTTTTTGTTGGCTTTTTCTTGGACTGTAGGTATGAAGAACAGAACCAATCTAGACTATGAAAACTGGTAAATCTCACCGAGCAACCTGGAAATCTGATACCACTTGATAGAGGCGAAGGTGTCCCGATGTTTCGATGAGATGGTGGAGATCGATTATGGTGGAGACGACTTTCACGATCCGACTACGAACGTGCGAAGACGTTGCGCCTTAGCGATCGCTAAACCAACTCCGAGAGGTTATTGATCCCGCGGATGCACGATCAACCTGACCACGAAGGTCTAATTCCTGCAAGCAATCGAAGAACAAGCAAGAACTAAGAATTGCAATCTGGATATTGCGAATATAAGATGAATGATTACGAAAGTTGGGGTTCCAATGAGGTCTTGGCTTGGTCGGATGACACAAACGAAGAGCTCGAAGTTGCGGCTATGGCTAACTTATATCTAATTAAAACCCAAGTCTAAATGACGCCCTAAGGGCTGTATATATGGGGGAACAGAGGGGATTTTCGTGACCCCTTGGAGGTGGGGTCCGAAAACAACCCTAACTCGGTTTCCCCACACATACGGACTCTAAAAACAGCCTATAATGTGGTATTTCGAAATTACATGGGCCCAGCCCAATATTAAGGTGACGCAGCACCTATAATTGCTCTTGGACGAAAATAATGAAGTGGCATCTCGTGTATTCCGTCCAAGCCTTCATGCATGCCTTATGGTGGCTTCAACGTGCGAAAATCCCCACTGGAAACTCCACTGTACTTTCCCCCGCGCGCACCTTCTTCTCCATTCTTGATCCCGCTCCAATGACCATCCTTCGTGTCCATGCTAGGTCCTTCATTCATAAGCAAAACAAAAGTATCTAATTTAGGCAGCATCATATGTTCATGAACAATAGAAGGATTCGCAAGAAACGAAAGTACCTGATAATTTAGTTGACGTGCACGTGCTCTAGTAACTGGTCCAGTATGTGTAGTTGGTGAGGGTATGGGTGTAACATTAGTAGGGATGTCCTCATCAGGAAGCAAATTAGGTCTGAGTACAAACTAGTTTAACAAATGGCTTAGAGAAGCCTTGTAAACATACATGCCCTTCCACGAGGGACCAGACTGCTGTCTGGAACTATACTACCAAGGTCAACGTCGAGCTTCAGGAAGGTGTCTCCATCGGGGTCTGGGTTTCCATCTAAAACATAGAATAAGCAAACGTGAGTACAAAGTCGTACTCAGCAAGACTTACATCAGAACTACACTACTTATGCTCAAGTTTCAAGGTAAAGGGAGGTGGGGTTTCATCATGCAGAAGTGCCAGCTTTGACTTGGCTAGTCCTGAACTACGAGTACCATACTTGAGGTAAGAAGCGTACACGAGTCCACTACCAAGTCTCCAACCAATACACCACTATGGATACTTACTCGACTTCCACACGAGAAAGCATGCCATAGCACTCACACTTATCTTGCGACTTTTAGAGTATCCAATCAAGTTGTCTAATAATCAGTTACAGGTTCCAAGTAGTCCTTAACCGCGGACGCGGCTATTCGAATAGTTTTGTTAACCTTGCAAGGGTGTAAACTACACAGACATAATCATCAGTTACCGCCAGGTCTCGTCACCATTCAAGGGGTGCCGGCAAGGATGTTCACCACGACACTTCGCTCACAACCGGTCTATTCCAGGAGTCGACTATCTGAGGTAGATCCCGCTCGAGAGCCCGGCCGGATCAACGATACAGACTCAGACAATGTAGGCAACCGAGACGCCATCCGAGAAGATGGTTTCACTGTCTCACAGATCCACCCACATATCTATATGATGCATCCTTTCATCCATTCTTTTTCTATGCATATGCCAAATGGAAAGCCCGGACTAATGTGACTCCTGGACGTCAACACGGATCAAGGTACTAGGCCGAGAGGGGTCAGTGAGCCCAATGTGTGGTTGTACTCTTTGTCTTGGATTACCATACAAGAACTCGGTGCTTAAGGCGGTGTTCAACGAGACAACCCACTGTGTACTCCTACACAGCCTCTCATCGTTCACCTTGTATTAGGGTAGATTCACCAACACAGTTTCGCTTTCATCAACACCATGTTCACTATCATCCCGACTCACATCAAAAGCATCCTCATTGTAAACTCTAAGCATGCAATAAGCAGTAACAGTTTCAGGGGCCACATGATAACAATCAACTCCTATGTCAGCTAGGATTCTGGTTTTCTTACTACTGTGACAAGATGATAGGTCATGCATCGGATATGGGTTCAACTATGCGGTAGAATCGATACCAAGGTGATCTCCTAAACATTCATAAGCGAGACTGAGAGGGAAGTGGGATTTTATAGACATGATCAATGGGGTTTTCTTGCCTTGCTGACGATACACGGGTCTTAACGTTGGTCTTCTTCTTCGGGGGTGATCACCTTCTCGGAACGTCTGTCACTGGAGAAATCATCAACAAAGGGGGGCAACATCAAAATAAAATGCACAAGGACATGATCAAGTTGTAGAACATGATGTATATGGTGCTGATGTGTTGCAAATTCAAATTAATTGAAGTGTATTGCAAAAGGTTTGCAAATTCAAACTTCAAATTCAAATTCAAATTATGCCATATGCATGTTTGCTACTGTTCACCCATTTTAAAAGGGTCAAACATAGAAACAAGTTGCATATTCATAATCCTTGCATTTTTCTGATAATTTTTCATATATTATATGTTTAATTTGGAGTTAATATGAATTTTCTATGAATTTCCAAACTTTAGCTATTTTTCTGCAATTTCTAGATTTTCTTTAATTCTTTTAAAATTCTAGAAATTGGTTTATTGCATCATGCTGATGCAAGCATGACATCAGCAGGGTCTGACATGTGTGCCAAGTCTGTCAGCCACAGTGGGTTAATTCCCTCTGTTTAATTAAACAAAGGGGGTTATTAGGGGGCCTGGCCCCACCTGTCTGTGTCTATTAGGTGGGATTAGTGGTGTGGTTAGCCCTAAGCTAATCTGCCACCGGCGGCGACCACAGAGGACGGTGTCGCCCACGCTAGAACGGCACATGGTGCACGGTTTGCCGCGCTGTGGCCACAAGGAGGTGCCTCACGCACACGCGCGTCGCCAAGACAAGTCGGCGGACCACGGGGGAGCCACGGTCGACGGCGGCAACCTCAACGGCGGAAGCCGGTGCTCGGGCTCGAAGGAAATGTCTACCCCGGGCACCGAAAAATGCGCAAGAAGAGGGGAAACGACCCCCGGCTCACCAGGAAGACAGTGGAGGTGACAGCGCGACCGGGGAAGCTCTGTCGACGGCGGAATCGTTGATGGCGTGCGGCGGCTCCGGCGATGGAAACGACGACGATTGCGCGGCGTTGAAGGCGCCTGGGCTCTCGATCAGCTCCGGGGTGACGTAGTCGTCGTCTGCGAGCTCGAAGGACACGGCCGGCGAGGCGGAGGGGCTCGGTGGGCGCGTGCTTTCCACGGAGGTGAACTCCGGTTCCCGTCGGTGGCGGGGAAAACGCGAGAGGGAGAGGGGATGGTGACCAGGGGAGTGGGGAAAAGGTGCGGGGGCTCCTGGTGTGCGTCGTGGCGCACAGAGGGGTCCTGGGGGGCCGAGGTGGCTTGGGCCACCTCGCCGGCGTCAGCATGCATGCCACCCAGTTGCTTGCCGCGCCTGAAGAAGACGACAAGCGGTGGAGGTGGGTTGGGCTGGGGAAGGGTAAGTTGGGTCGGGGAGCCCGGTTGGGTGGGCTCCTTTGCCCTTTTTCTTTTTCTTTTATTTTTCTTTTCTGTTAATTTGTTTTGCCTTAGTAATTAAATACCTAGGCAATTTATAAATTCCCAAAACTTTTATGTGGACTTGTAATGCATATAGCTAGCCACTTATAAAGTTTGGGGATTTTTGAAATTCAAATAACTTGAATTTCAAATCAAATAGG
Source organism: Bromus sterilis (assembly GCA_950022295.1). NCBI lineage: Eukaryota > Viridiplantae > Streptophyta > Magnoliopsida > Poales > Poaceae > Bromus > Bromus sterilis. Next base: position 171,604,210 of record OX465600.1, on the reverse strand, counting down.
GGTATTATTTAATTTCCAAGCCCTATTTGGAATTTTTGACAAATCTTGGTGCATGCACTGGACCCATTTCACTTTATATGTGATCATGCATATTTATAAGACTTTTCAAAATTAACAGAGAAATTTTCGGAAGAAATTTTTGTCTGGCCATTTAATTAAATTCTTTAGGGCTTTTCTTTTCCCCATTTTGATTTTCTTTTGAAATTTTCACATGATGCAAAGGACACAAGCAACCCTAGCACTTACCCGAGTTGGGGTTCTGACAACTCGCCCACACTCAAAAGAATCTCGTCCCGAGATTCAGAAGTCATCGGGAGGAAGGTGGGGTACTCGGCACGGAGGCGGTCTTCTCTTTCCCAGGTTGCTTCTTTCTCGGAGTGATGTGACCATTGCACTTTCAGAAACTTGATCTTCTGACGACGAGTGAAACGCTCTGCTGAATCAACAATACGAACATGGTACTCTCGATAAGAAAGGTCATCTTGGAGATCAAGAGTTTCATGGTCGACTTCGCGGATGGGGTCCTTGAAGCAATGCCTGAGTTGTGACACATGGAATACATCATGTACTCGGGAAAGGTGTGGGGGTAGTTCAAGTTGGTAGGCAACTTCTCCACGTTTAGCGAGAATGCGGAAAGGTCCGATGTAACGTGGGGCAAACTTGCCTTTGATACCGAATCTTTGGGTTCCCTTCAGAGGAGTAACCAGATGGTAAGCCTTCTCATCCAGATGGTAGCTTTCTTGCCTATGATGACGATCATAGTAGCTTTTCTGACGAGACTAGGCGGCTTTCAATCGATCACGAACAATGCGAACTTGCTCTTCTGCTTCCTTGATCATATCCGGTCCAAAGAATTGTCTTTCACCGGTTTCTGGCCAGTTTAAGGGTGTTCGACATCGTCGTCCATAGAGGAGTACAAAAGGAGCCATGTTCAGACTAGATTGGAAACTATTGTTATAAGCAAATTCGGTGAATGGAAGATGTTTCTCCAAATTCTTTTCGAATGAGATAACAAAAGCTCTGAGCATGTCTTCCAGGATTTGGTTAACCCTCTCAACTTGACCGCTACACTGGGGATGGAAAGTTGTACAAAAGGAGAGATGAGTTCCCATAGCATTCTGGAAGCTTCCCCAGAATCTAGAGGTGAAAAGGCTAACACGATCAGAATTGATTACAAAAGGAACACCGTGAAGAGACACAATTCTAGAGACATACAAGTCCGCCAACTGACTAGCAATTATAGACTCGCGAACAGGAAGGAAGTGAGCAACTTTGGAAAGCCTATCTATGACAACAAAGATGGCATCGTTTCCTTTCTGGGTTTTTCGAAAGCCGGTGATGAAGTCCATACCGACTTTGTCCCATTTCCACTCGGGAATAGGCAAAGGTTGAAGTGTACCAGCAGGTCTTTGATGTTCAGCCTTAATGCGACGACAAACATCACATTCGGCAACAAATCGAGCAATGTCTCTCTTCATCCTAGTCCACCAAAATCTCTGGCGTAGATCTCGGTACATTTTTGTGCTACCGGGATGAATCGAGAGGGGAGTGTCATGGGCTTCTTTGAGGATGAGTTTCCATAGATCTCTATTCTTAGGTACTACCAAACGATTTTCAAAGAATATCGTTCCTTTGCTATCTGTGGAGAAACATTTAGCAACTCCGCTAGCAATGTTCTCCTTGATCCGGCGAACACCTCATGCACGCCTTTGGGCAACTATGATTTGATCCTCAATGGTTGGTTTCGCCACCAAGGTAGAAAGAAAACTATGAGGAACTATCTCAAGATTGAGCTTGCGAAATTCCTCATGAAGAAGTGGTTGATACTGTTGTAACATGAGGTTGTTAAAATACGACTTACGACTTAGTGCATCAGCCATGACATTGGCTTTGCCTGGGGTGTAAGAAATTCCCAAGTCATAATCTTTTATCAACTCTATCCAGCGTCTTTGCCTGAGATTAAGATCTGGCTGGGTGAATATGTATTTGAGGTTTTGGTGGTCGGAATAGATCTCACAACGATTACCAAGGAGGTAATGTCGCCAAGTTGTCAGGGCATGAACTACGGCAACGTGTTCAAGATCATGGGTAGGATAGTTCTCTTCATGTGGACGCAACTGGCGTGAAGCATAAGCTACCACATGTCTATCTTGCATAAGTATGCATCCTAACCCTTGCCGTGAGGCGTCACAAAAGATCTTGAAATCCTTTTTGGTATCTGGAGGCGCAAGTACGGGTGCATAAGTCAATCTTCTTTTTATCTCTTGAAAGCTTTCCTCGCACTTGGGAGTCCATTGGAATTTCTTATCTTTCTTGAGGAGTTCAGTTAGAGGCTTTGCAACTTTGGAGAAGTTCTCAACGAAGCAGCGACAATAGCTTGCTAAGCCAAGAAAACTCCTAACTATCTTAATCGATTCAGGTGGAGTCCAATCAAGGACGGCCTGAACTCTCTCGGGATTGACAGCTATGCCTTTTGCAGAAATCACGTGGCCTAAATATGTCACTTCTGGTAGCCAAAATTCACACTTGGAGAATTTAGCATACAGGCGATGCTCTCGAAGTTTCGTCAATACGAGCCTAAGATGCTAGGCATGTTCTTCGAGTATATAAGGATGTCATCGAGGTAAACCACGACGAACTTTTCCAAATACTCCATGAAGATCGAGTTCATCATGCGTGAAAAAGTGGCGGGGGCATTGGTTAAACCGAAGGACATGACGGTGAACTCGTAAAAACCATAACGAGTAGTGAAAGCCTTCTTGGGAACGTCCTCATTTCGGATCTTGATTTTATGATAGCCTAATCTCAAATCCATCTTGGAGAAGACCGAGGATCCAGCAAGTTGATCATAAAGATCATTGATCCTGGGAAGTGGGTACTTGTTCTTTATCGTCGCTAGATTAAGCGGGCGATAGTCTATGCACATCCTTTATGTTCCATCTTTCTTCGTTACGAACAGAACGGGGCAACCCCATGGCAATGAGCTAGGGCGGATGAAGCCTTTTGCCAACAAAGCTTCAAGTTGGATTTTAAGCTCAGCTAACTCACGTGGGGCCATTTTGTATGGGCGTCTGGAAATTGGGGTTGTGCCCGGCATAAGATCTACGATGAATTCTACACATCTGTCCGGGGGCGTCCCTGGAAGTTCTTCGGCAAAGACATCCGGGAAGTGACGGACCACCGGAATATCTTCAAGGTTGGGAAGGGGAAGCACATTCAAAGTATGCATCTGGGTTCTAGAACTGGGTGAGGTGTAGTCAATTGTCTGGCCTGAAGGATGGCTGAGATTTACTGACTTGGCTTTACAATCAAGGAAAGCATTTTGTCTTGATAACCAATCCATTCCTAGGATGACATCAATGTCTGAAGACTTGAGGGCTATGAGAGAAGAAAGGACTATTAAACCCTCAATTGCAATTTGATTGCCATGGCTTACTCTATTAGTTTTACACTTTGAACCAGGAGTTTGAATTATCATTGGAGAAAACATTTCTTCAAAGGGGAACTGATGACGAAGTGCATAAGTCTCCGACATGAATGAATGAGAAGCTCCTGGATCGAAAAGAACGGAGGCGGAAACATGATTGACGGGGAGTGTACCATGCATGACGTCAGAAGTATCCATAGCTTCCTCAACCGAGATTTGGTTCACACAACCACCAACAGTGGCTAAGGACCTTGCTTGCAAGGAGTTGGAGGTGGATTTCTGTGAAGACTTATCTTTGGAAGACTTGGGTGGGGTGGCATCATGTCTTGGACGAGGATCAACTTTCACCGACAAGGAACATTTCCGTGCAATGTGGCCAAGATAACCACACTTGTAGCAAACTCTGGTGTCAGGGGGTGGAGCGAGGATGGAAGGCTCACTACCATAGTGGTTGGGATTCGTGTTTTGTGGAGGAGGTTGAGGCACCATGTAGGATGGCCTTGCACAAAGGTGTGAAGGAATGGCACTAGTTGGAATCCAAATCCGGCGTTTCTGAGGGGCCGAACTAGAAGATGGAGCAAACTCACGAGCATGCTTGCGAGACTCTTCGAAAACTTCATTGCCATGCTCAGCTCTGAAGGATCTGTTGACTAAATCCTCAAAGGTGGAAAATTCAAGGAGGTTGAGATCATGACGAAGGATGGGGCTAAGTCCTTTACGGAACCTTGCCTGCTTTCTGGCATCGGTGGTGATCTCATCTTGGGCATATCGAGCAAGACGGTTGAACTCTCTCACATACTCATGAATGGACATCTCTCCTTGAGTCAGATTGCAGAACTCTTCCTTCTTGCGCTCCATTAACTCATCCAGAATGTGGTACCCTCGAAAGGCAACACAGAACTCCTGCCAAGTCACTACGTGACCATCTGGCTGCATAGCAACATAGTTCTCCCACCATTGAAGAGCAGCACCTTCCAGGAAGTATACCGCGAAAATAACTCGGTCATCGGGAGCAACATGTGTAGTATCAAGCTTACGCTCGATGGAACAGAGCCAATCATCAGCTTCAAGGGGCTCAGAAGAACATCGGAATAACGGTGGCTTGAGGAGGATGAAGTCCTGAATGCTGACCACCAAATTACGACGGTGGGCGGTATTCTGCTCGATGAGCTCCAGAAGGCGTGTTTGATCACGTCGATTGTTCTCAGCTTCCATCATGATTTCCGCCGCAGAAGGCGGTGGTGGAGGTTCATCATCCTTTCGATTCCAAACACGGTCTCGATTCCGAAGAACAGCACTACGAGTTCCACCTGAGATCTTGTGTGATAAAGATCAATAGTCAGAACAGGTTGTATGATGGAATCAAAAGATAAGAGGACATGATGAAGACGGAAAATATTATAATGCAAAGGCAAAGATTCCTAGAAACACGGAATAAATCGGGCAGCATAACGGCTACACCGGGATAGAAAATGAAACAACCTCGAAGAAATTGGACATAAATTCTTCAAGGAACTCAACAGAACGAAGACTCTGGACAACCACAACAATCCTACGGCTATAAAGAAACAATCAACGAGATGTTCTAGTCAGACATAGATGAGCCTAGTCCTATCTTCCCGTAGAACAAGATGAGGGTGACTCAGAACTCAGATCGATGAGGGTAAGGAGAAAAAGAGACCTTACGTTGTTCCCTTTATACCCAAGTAACTATATAACTATAGAATGCTAGACTCTACTTTGACCAAGGCTTGAATAATCCTACAGACAGTCCGGCTCTGATACCAAGTCTGTCGGGACCCGGAATATGCGTATGTAATTCCAATCACAACTCAATCACATGGAGGGCCGAGAGCCGTACCCACTTGTCTAAGCAGACAAGGCCAAGCACAGAACACTCTCGGAAAGCATCATAGGTGAGGGGCATCCCATCCAGGGCGGATGATCAACTGAGATGGGTCCTCATCGCCCGCTCACAAGTCTAAATGATTATGGGTGGTGAAATCCCATACTCATAGACAAGTCGCCTCAACCATGTTATGAATTGAATCATAACCGTTACATAAACAAACTCCAGTCCGATCACTTAGTCGGGGTCTAGGGCGGGCTCGATCATACAACAAAGTGTGCACGTGCACGTGACAGAGTCACGAGCAATCGCATCGCAATGCCCCAAGCTGCGCACATCTAAGGGCCACTTGGTGTATAAAAGACCGCCAGCCAGATCACAACTAAGGTCTCGAAAACCCATACTAAGACATGCATGTTATAATCATACACGCAGCACACATGTCTAGTATGAACAGCAGGTATCATCACATAACTCTACAAAGTACTTCTTTATTGACTTACACATAGAGTATACAAAGATCACATGTCTGTGATCAACATTACATCATACAACGGAAGCAAATTAGGTCTGAGTATAGACTAGCTTAACAAATGGCTTAGAGAAACCTTGTAAACATACATGCCCTTCCACGAGGGACCAGACTGCTGTCTGGAACTATACTACCAGGGTCAACGTCGAGCTTCAAGAAGGTGTCTCCATTGGGGTCTGGGTTTCCATCTAAAACATAGAATAAGCAAACGTGAGTACAAAGTCGTACTCAGCATGACTTACATCAGAACTACACTACTTATGCTCAAGTTTCAAGGTAAAGGGAGGTGGGGTTTCATCATGCAGAAGTGCCAGCTTTGACTTGGCTAGTCCTGAACTACGAGTACCAGACTTAAGGTAAGAAGCGTACACGAGTCCACTACCAAGTCTCCAACCAATACACCACTATGGATACTTACTCGACTTCCCCACGAGAAAGCATGCCATAGCACTCACACTTATCTTGCGAGTTTTAGAGTATCCAATCAAGTTGTCTAATAATCAGTTAGAGGTTCCAAGTAGTCCTTAACCACGGACACGGCTATTTGAATAGTTTTGTTAACCTTGCAAGGGTGTAAACTACACACACATGACCATCAGTTACCGCCAGGTCTCGTCACCATTCAAGGGGTGCCGGCGAGGATGTTCACCACGACACTTCGCTCACAACCGGTCTATTCCAGGAGTCGACTATCTGAGGTAGATCCTGCTCGAGAGCCCGGTCGGATCAACGATACGGACTCAGACAATGTAGGAAACCGAGACGCCATCCGAGAAGATGGATTCACTGTCTCACAGATCCACCCACATATCTATATGAAGCAACATTTCATCCATTCTTTTTCTATGCATATGCCAAATGGAAAGCCCGGACTAATGTGACTCCTGGACGTCAACACGGATCAAGGTACTAGGCCGAGAGGGGTCAGTGAGCCCAATGTGTGGTTGTACTCTTTGTCTTGGATTACCATACAAGAACTCGGTGCTTAAGGCGGTGTTCAACGAGACAACCCACTGTGTACTCCTACACAGCCTCTCATCGTTCACCTTGTATTAGGGTAGATTCACCAACACAGTTTCGCTTTCATCAACACCATGTTCACTATCATCCCGACTCACATCAAAAGCATCCTCATTGTAAACTCTAAGCACGCAATAAGCAGTAACAGTTGCAGGGACCACATGATAACAATCAACTCCTATGTCAGCTAGGATTGTGGTTTGCTTACTACTGTGACAAGATGATAGGTCATGCATCGGATATGGGTTCAACTATTAGGTAGAATCAATACCAAGGTGATCTCCTAAACATGCATAAGCGAGACTGAGAGGGAAGTGGGATTTTATAGACATTATCAATGGGGTTTCCTTGCCTTGCTGACGATACACGGGTCTTAACGGTGGTCTTCTTCTTCAGGGGTGATCACCTTCCCGGAACGTCTGTCACCGGAGCAATCATCAACAAAGGGGGGCAACATCAAAATAAAATGCACAAGCACATGATGAAGTTGTAGAACATAATGTATATGGTGCTGATGTGTTCCAAATTCAATTTAATTGAAGTCTATTGCAAAAGGTTTTCAAATTCAAACTTCAAATTCAAATTCAAATTATGCCATATGCATGTTTGCTACTGTTCACCCATTTTAAAATGGTCAAACATAGAAACAAGTTGCATATTCATAATCCTTGCATTTTTCTGATAATTTTTCATATATTATATGTTTAATTTGGAGTTAATATGAATTTTCTATGAATTTCCAAAGTTTAGCAATTTTTCTGTAATTTCTTGATTTTCTTTAATTCTTTTAAAATTCTGGAAATTGGTTTATTGCATCATGCTGATGCAAGCATGACATCAGCAGGGTCTGACATGTGGGCCAAGTCTGTCAGCCACAGTGGGTTAATTCCCTCTGTTTAATTAAACAAAGGGGGTTATTAGGGAGCCTGGCCCCACCTGTCTGTGTCTATTAGGGGGGATTAGTGGTGTGGTTAGCCCTAAGCTAATCTGCCACCGGCCGGTAACCGGCGGCAACCACAGAGGACGGAGGCGCCCACGCTAGAACGGCATATGGTGCACGGTTTGCCGCACCGTGGCCACCAGGAGGTGCTTCACGCACACGCGCGTCGCCAAGACAAGTCGGCGGACCACGGGGGAGCCACGGTCGACGGCGGCAGCCGGAGCTCGGGCTCGAAGGAAATGGCTACCCCGGGCACCGAAAAATGCGCAAGAAGAGGGGAAACGACCCCCGGCTCACCAGGAAGACAGTGGAGGAGACAGCGCGGCCGGGGAAGCTCTGTCGACGGCGGAATCGTTGATGGCGTGCGGCGGCTCCGGCGATGGAAACGACGATGATTGCGCGGCGTTGAAGGCGCCTGGGCTCTCGATCAGCTCCGGGGTGACGTAGTCGTCGTCTGCGAGCTCGAAGGACACGGCCGGCGAGGCGGAGGGGCTCGGTGGGCGCGTGCTTTCCACGGAGGTGAACTCCGGTTCCCGTCGGTGGCGGGGAAACGCGAGAGGGAGAGGGGATGGTGACCAGGGGCGTGGGGAAAAGGTGCGGGGGCTCCTGGTGTGCGTCGTGGCGCACAGAGGGGTCCTGGGGGCCCTAGGTGGCTTGGGCCACCTCGCCGGCGTCGGCATGCATGCCACCCAGCTGCTTGCCGCGCCTGTAGAAGACGACAAGCGGTGGAGGTGGGTTGGGCTGGGGAAGGGTAAGTTGGGCAGGGGGGCCGGTTGGGTGGGCTCCTTTGCCCTTTTTCTTTTTATTTTATTTTTATTTTCTGTTAATTTGTTTTGCCCTAGTAATTAAATACCTAGGCAATTTATAAAATGCCCAAAACTTTTATGTGGACTTGTAATGCATATAGCTAGCCACTTATAAAGTTTGGGGATTTTTTAAATTCAAAAATTTTGAATTTCAAATCAAATAGGGGTATTATTTAATTTCCAAGCCCTATTTGGAACTTTTGTCAAATCTTGGTGCATGAAGTGGGACCCACTTCACTTTATATGTGATCATGCATATTTATAAGACTTTTCAAAATTAACAGAGCAATTTTTGGTAGAAATTTTTGTCTGGCCATTTAATTAAATTCTTTAGGGCTTTTCTTTTCCCCATTTTGATTTTCTTTTGAAATTTTCACATGATGCAAAGGACACAAGCGACTCTAGCACTTACCCTAGTTGGGGTTCTGACAACTCGCCCCCACTCAAAATAATCTCGTCCCGAGATTCAGAAGTCGTCGGGAGGAAGGTGGGGTACTCGGCACGGAGGCGGTCTTCTCTTTCCCAAGTTGCTTCTTTCTCGGAGTGATGTGACCATTGCACTTTCAGAAACTTTATCTTTGACGATGAGTGACACGCTCTACTGAATCCAGAATACGAACAGGGTACTCTCGATAAGAAAGGTCATCTTGGAGATCAAGCATTTCATGGTCAACTTCGCGGATGGGGTCCTTGAAGCAACGCCTGAGTTGTGACACATGGAATACATCATGTACTCGGGAAAGGTGCGGGGGTAGTTCAAGTTGGTAGGCAACTTCTCCACGTTTAGCAAGAATGCGGAAAGGTCCGATGTAACGTGGTGCCAAATTGCCTTTGATACCGAATCTTTGGGTTCCCTTCAGAGGAGTAACCCGAAGGTAAGCCTTCTCATCCAGATTGTAGCTTTCTTGCCTATGATGACGATCATAGTTGCTTTTCTGACGAGACTGGGCGGCTTTCAATCGATCACAAACAATGCAAACTTCCTCTTCTGCTTCCTTGATCATATCCGGTCCAAAGAATTGTCTTTCACCGGTTTCTAACCAGTTTAAGGGTGTTCGACATCGTCGTCCATAAAGGAGTTCAACAGGAGCCATGTTCAGACTAGATTGGAAACTATTGTTATAAGCAAATTCGGCGAATGGAAGAGATTTCTCCCAATTCTTTCCGAATGAGATAACACAAGCTCTGAGCATGTCTTCCAGGATTTGGTTAACCCTCTCAACTTGACCGCTAGACTGGGGATGGAAAGTTGTACTAAAGGAGAGATGAGTTCCCATAGCATTCTGGAAGCTTCCCCAGAATCTCGAGGTGAAAAGGCTACCACGGTCAGAATTGATTACCAAAGGAACACCATGAAGAGACACAATTCTAGAGACGTACAAATCCGCCAACTGACTAGCAGTTATAGACTCGCGAACAGGAAGGAAGTGAGCAACTTTGGAAAGCCTATCTATGACAACGAAGATGGCATCGTTTCCTTTCTGGGTTTTTGGAAAGCCGGTGATGAAGTCCATACCGACTTTATCCCATTTCCACTCGGGAATAGGCAAAGGTTGAAGTGTACCAGCAGGTCTTTGATGTTCGGCCTTAATGCGACGACAAGCATCACATTCGGCAACAAATCGAGCAATGTCTCTCTTCATCCTAGTCCACCAAAATCTCTGGCGTAGATCTCGGTACATTTTTGTGCTACCGGGATGAATCGAGAGGGGATTGTCATGGGCTTCTTTGAGGATGAGTTGACGTAGATCTCTATTCTTAGGTACTACCAGACGATTTTCAAAGAATATCGTTCCTTTGCTATCTGTGGAGAAACATTTAGCAACTCCGCTAGCAATGTTCTCCTTGATCCAGCGAACACCTCGTGCACGCCTTTGGGCAACTATGATTTGATCCTCAATGGTTGGTTTCGCCACCAAGGTAGAAAGAAAACCATGAGGAACTATCTCAAGATTGAGCTTGCGAAATTCCTCATGAAGAAGTGGTTGATACTGTTGTAACATGAGGTTGTTAAAATACGACTTACGACTTAGTGCATCAGCCATGACATTGGCTTTGCCTGGGGTGTAAGAAATTCCTAAGTCATAATCTTTAATCAACTCTATCCAGCGTCTTTGCCTGAGATTAAGATCTGGCTGGGTGAATATGTATTTGAGGCTTTGGTGGTCGGAATAGATCTCACAACGATTACCAAGGAGGTAATGTCGCCAAGTTGTCAGGGCATGAACTACGGCAGCGAGTTCAAGATCATGGGTAGGATAGTTCTCTTCATGTGGACGCAACTGGCGTGAAGCATAAGCTACCACATGTCTATCTTGCATAAGTATGCATCCTAACCCTTGCCGTGAGGCGTCACAAAAGATCTCAAAATCCTTTTTGGTATCTGGAGGCGCAAGTACGGGTGCAGAAGTCAATCTTCTTTTTATCTCTTGAAAGCTTTCCTCGCACTTGGGAGTCCATTGGAATTTCTTATCTTTCTTGAGGAGTTCAGTTAGAGGCTTTGCAACTTTGGAGAAGTTCTCAACGAAGCGGCGACAATAGCTTGCTAAGCCAAGAAAACTCCTAACTTGCTTAACCGATTCAGGTGGAGTCCAATCAAGGACGGCCTGAACTCTCTCGGGATTGACAGCAATGCCTTTTGCAGAAATCACGTGGCCTAAATAGGTCACTTCTGGTAGCCAAAATTCACACTTGGAGAATTTAGCATACAGGCGATGCTCTCGAAGTTTCATCAATACCAGCCTAAGATGCTCGGCATGTTCTTCTTCGTTCTTCGAGTATATAAGGATGTCATCGAGGTAAACCTCGACGAACTTGTCCAAATACTCCATGAAGATCGAGTTCAACATGCGTGAAAAATTGGCGGGGGCATTGGTTAAACCGAAGCACATGACGGTGAACTCGTAAAGACCATAACGAGTAGTGAAAGCCATCTTGGGAACGTCCTCGTTTCGGATCTTGATTTGATGATAGCCTAATCTCAAATCCATCTTGGAGAAGACCGAGGATCCAGCAAGTTGATCATAAAGATCATTGATCCTGGGAAGTGGGTACTTGTTCTTTATCGTCGCTAGATTAAGCAGGCGATAGTCTACGCACATCCTTTCAGTTCCATCTTTCTTCGTTACGAGCAGAACGGGGCAACCACATGGCGATGAGCTAGGGCGGATGAAGCCTTTTGCCAAAAAAGCTTCAAGTTGGATTTTAAGCTCAACTAACTCACGTGGGGCCATTTTGTATGGGCGTCTGGAAATTGGGGTTGTGCCTGGCATAAGATCTACGATGAATTCTACACATCTGTCCGGGGGCATCCCTGGAAGTTCTTCGGGAAAGACATCCGGAAAGTCAAGAACCACCGGAATACCTTCAAGGTCAGGAAGGGGAAGCACATTCAAAGTATGCATCTGGGTTCTAGAACTGGGTGAGGTGTAGTTAATTGTCTGGCCTGAAGGATGGGTGAGTTTTAGTGACTTGGCTTTACAATCAAGGAAAGCATTCTGTCTTGATAACCAATCCATTCCTAGGATGACATCAATGTCTGAAGACTTGAGGGCTATAAGAGAAGCAAGGAATACTAAACCCTCAATTGCAATTTTATTGCCATGGCTTACTCTATTAGTTTGCCACTTTGAACCAGGAGTTTGAATTATCATTGGAGAAAACATTTCTTCAAAGGGGAACTCATGACGAAGTGCATAACTCTCCGACATGAATGGATGAGAAGCTCCTGGATCGAAAAGAACGGAGGCGGGAACATGATTGATGGGGAGTGTACCAAGGATGACGTCAGAAGTATCAATAGCTTCCTCAACTGCGATTTGGTTCACACAACCACCAACACTGGCTAAGGACTTTGCTTGCAAGGAGTTGGAGGTGGATTTCTGTGAAGACTTAGCTTTGGAAGACTTGGGTGGGGTGGCATCATGTCTTGGACGAGGATCAACTTTCACCGACAAGGAACATTTCCGTGAAATGTGGCCAGGATGACCACACTTGTAGCAAACTCTGGTGTCAGGGGGTGGAGAAAGGATGGCAGGCTCACTACCATAGTGGTTGGGATTCGTGTTTGGTGGGGGAGGTTGAGGCACCATGTAGGATGGCCTTGCAAAAAGGTGTGAAGGAATGGCACTAGTTGGAATCCAAATCCGGCGTTTCTGAGGGGCCGAACTAGAAGATGGAGCAAACTCACGAGCATGCTTGCGAGAGTCTTCGAAAACTTCATTGCCATGCTCAGCTCTGAAGGATCTGTTGACTAAATCCTCAAAGGTGGCAAATTCAAGGAGGTTGAGACCATGACGAAGGATGGGGCTAAGTCCTTTATGGAACCTTGCCTGCTTTCTGGCATCGGTGGTGATCTCATCTTGGGCATATCGAGCAAGACGGTTGAACGCTCTCACATACTCATGACTGGACATCTCTCCTTGAGTCAGATTGCAGAACTCTTCCTTCTTGCGCTCCATTAACTCATCCAGAATGTGGTACCCTCGAAAGGCAACACAGAACTCCTGCCAAGTCACTACGTGACCATCTGGCTGCATAGCAACATAGTTCTCCCACCATTGAAGAGCAGCACCTTCCAGGAAGTATACCACGAAAATAACTCGGTCATCGGGAGCAACATGTGCAGTATCAAGCTTACGCTCGATGGAACAGAGCCAATCATCAGCTTCAAGGGGCTCAGAAGAACATCGGAATACCGGTGGCTTGAGGAGGATGAAGTCCTGAATGCTGACCACCACATTAGGACGGTGGGCGGTATTCTGCTCGATGATCTCCAGAAGGCATGTTTGATCACGTCGATTGTTCTCAGCTTCCATCATGATTTCCGCCGCAGAAGGCGGTGGTGGAGGTTCATCATCCTTTCGATTTTGAACACGGTCTCGATTCCAAAGAAAAGCACTACGAGTTCCACCTGACATCCTGTGTGATAAAGATCAATAGTCAGAACAGGTTGTATGATGGAATCAAAAGATAAGAGGACATGATACAGAAGGAAAAGCTTATAATGCGAAGGCAAAGATTCCTAGAAACACGGAATAAATCGGGCAGCATAACGGCTACACCGGGATAGAAAATGAAACAACCTTGAAGAAATTGGACAGAACTTCTTCAAGGAACTCAATAGAACGAAGACTCTGGACAACCACAACAATCCTACGGCTATAAAGAAGCAATCAACGAGATGTTCTAGTCAGACATAGATGAGCCTAGTCCTATCTTCCCGTAGAACAAGATGAGGGTGACTCAGAACTCAGATCGATGAGGGTAAGGAGAAAAAGAAGCCTTATGTTGTTCCCTTTATACCCAAGTAACTATATAACTATAAAATGCTAGACTCGACTTCGACCAAGGGTTGAATAATCCTACAAACAGTCCTGCTCTGATACCAAGTCTATCGGGACCCGGAATATGCGTATAATTCCAATCACAACTCAATCACATGGAGAGCCGAGAGCCGTACCCACTTGTCTAAGCAGACAAGGCCAAGCATAGAACACTCTCGGAAAGCATCGTATGTGAGGGGCGTCCCATCCAGGCCGGATGATCAACTGAGATGGGACCTCATCGCGCGCTCACAAGTCTAAATTATTATGCGTGGTGAAATCCCATACTCATAGACAAGTCGCCTCAACCATGTTATCGATTGAATCATAACCCTTACATAAACAAACTCCAGCCCGATCACTTAGTCGGGTCTAGGGCGGGCTCGATCATACAACAAAGTGTGCACGTGACAGAGTCACGAGCAATCGCATCGCGATACCCCAAGCTGCGCACATCTAAGGGCCACTTGGTGTATAAAAGACCGCCAGCCAGATCACAACTAAGGTCTCGAAAACCCATACTAAGACATGCATGTTATAATCATACACACAGCACACATGTCTAGTATGAACAGTAGGTATCATCACATAACTCTACAAAGTACTTCTTTATTGACTTACACATAGAGTATACAAAGATCACATGTCTGTGATCAACATTACATCATACAACGGAAGCAAATTAGGTCTGAGTACAGACAATTTTAACAAATGGCTTAGTGAAGCCTTGTAAACATACATGCCCTTCCACGAGGGACCAGACTGCTGTCTGGAACTATACTACCAAGGTCAACGTCGAGCTTCAGGAAGGTGCCTCCATCGGGGTCTGGGTTTCCATCTAAAACATAGAATAAGCAAACGTGAGTACAAAGTCGTACTCAGCAACACTTACATAAGAACTACACTACTCATGCTCAAGTTTCAAGGTAATGGGAGGTGGGGTTTCATCATGCAGAAGTGCTAGCTTTGACTTGGCTAGTCCTGAACTACGAGTACCAGACTTGAGGTAAGAAGCGTACACGAGTCCACTACCAAGTCTCCAACCAATACACCACTATGGATACTTACTCGACTTCCCCGCGAGAAAGCATGCCATAACAGTCACACTTATCTTGCGGGTTTTAGAGTATCCAATCAAGTTGTCTAATAATCAGGTACAGGTTCCAAGTAGTCCTTAACCGCGGACGCGGCTATTCGAATAGTTTTGTTAACGTTGCAAGGGTGTAAACTACACACACATGACCATCAATTACCGCCAGGTCTCGTCACCATTCAAGGGGTGCCGGCGAGGATGTTCACCACGACACTTCGCTCACAATCGGTCTATTCCAGGAGTCAACTATCTGAGGTAGATCCCGCTCGAGAGCCCGGCCGGATCAACGATACGGACTCAGACAATGTAGGCAACCGAGACGCCATCCGAGAAGATGGTTTCACTGTCTCACAGATCCACCCACATATCTATATGATGCAACCTTTCATCCATTCTTTTTCTATGCATATGCCAAATGGAAAGCCCGGACTAATGTGACTCCTGGACGTCAACACGGATCAATGTACTAGGCCGAGAGGGGTTAGTGAGCCCAATGTGTGGTTGTACTCTTTTTCTTGGATTACCATACAAGAACTCGGTGCTTAAGGTGGTGTTCAATGAGACAACCCACTGTGTACTCCTACATAGCCTCTCATCGTTCACCTTGTATTAGGGAAGATTCACCAACACAGTTTCACTTTCATCAACACCATGTTCACTATCATCCCGACTCACATCAAAAGCATCCTCATTGTAAACTCTAAGCATGCAATAAGCAGTAACAGTTGCAGGGGCCACATGATAACAATCAACTCCTATGTCGGCTAGGATTGTAGTTTGCTTACTGCTGTGACAAGATGATAGGTCATGCATCGGATATGGGTTCAACTATGCGGCAGAATCGATACCAAGGTGATCTCCTAAACATGCATAAGAGAGATTGAGAGGGAAGTGGGATTTTATAGACATGATCAATGGGGTTTGCTTGCCTTGCTGACGATACACGGGTCTTAACGGTGGTCTTCTTCTTCGGGGGTGGTCACCTTCTCGGAACGTCTGTCACCGGACCAATCAAAGTAAAATGCACAACACATGATCAAGTTGTAGAACATGATATATATGGTGCTGATGTGTTGCAAATTCAATTTAATTGAAGCGTATTGCAAAAGGTTTGCAAATTCAAACATCAAATTCAAATTCAAATTATGCCATATGCATGTTTGCTACTGTTCACCCATTTTAAAATGGTCAAACATAGAAACAAGTTGCATATTCATAATCCTTGCATTTTTCTCATAATTTTTCATATATTATATGTTTAATTTGGAGTTAATATGAATTTTCTATGAATTTCCAAAGTTTAGCTATTTTCTATAATTTCTGGATTTTCTTTAATTCTTTTAAAATTCTGGAAATTGGTTTATTGCATCATGCTGATGCAAGCATGACATCAGCAGGGTCTGACATGTGGGCCAAGTCTGTCAGCCACAGTGGTTTCATTCCCTCTGTTTAATTAAACAGAGGGGGTTATTAGGGGGCCTGGCCCTACCTGTCTGTGTCTATTAGGGGGGATTAGTGGTGTGGTTAGCCCTAAGCTAATCTGCCACCGGCCGGTAACCGGCGGCAACCACAGAGGACGGTGGCGCCCACGCTAGAACGGCACATGGTGCATGGTTTGCCGCGTCGTGGCCACCAGGAGGTGCCTCACGCACACGCGCGTCGCCAAGACAAGTCGGCGGACCACGGGGGAGCCACGATCGACGGCGGCAACCTCAACGGCGGCAGCCGGAGCTCGGGCTCGAAGGAAATGGCTACCCCGGGCACCGAAAAATGCGCAAGACACGGGGTGACGTACTCGTCATCTGCGAGCTCGAAGGACACGGCCAGCAAGGCGAAGGGGCTCGGTGGGCGCGTGCTTTCCACGGCGGTGAACTCCGGTTCCCGTCGGTGGCGGAGAAAACGCGAGAGGGAGAGGGGGGTGGTGACCAGGGGCGTGGGGAAAAGGTGCGGGGGCTCCTGGTGTGCGTCGTGGCGCACAGAGGGGTCCTGGGGGGCCTAGGTGGCTCGGTCCACCTCGCCGGCGTCGGCATGCATGCCACCCAGCTGCTTGCCGCGCCTGAAGAAAACGACAAGCGGTGGAGGTGGGTTGGGCTGGGGAAGGGTAAGTTGGGCCGGGGGGCAGGTTGGGTGGGCTCCTTTGCCCTTTTTCTTTTTCTTTTATTTTTCTTTTCTGTTAATTTGTTTTGCCCTAGTAATTAAATACCTAGGCAATTTATAAAATTCCCAAAAAAATTATGTGGACTTGTAATGCATATAGCTAGCCACTTATAAAGTTTGGGGATTTTTGAAATTCAAATAATTTTAATTTCAAATCAAATAGGGGTATTATTTAATTTCCAAGCCCTTTTTGGAATTTTTAACAAATCTTGGTGCATGCAGTGGGACCCACTTCACTTTATATGTCATCATGCATATTTATAAGACTTTTCAAAATTAACAGAGCAATTTTTGGAAGAAATTTTTGTCTGGCCATTTAATTAAATTCTTTAGGGCTTTTCTTTTCCCCATTTTGATTTTCTTTTGAAATTTTCACATGATGCAAAGGACACAAGCAACCCTAGCACTTACCCTAGTTGGTGTTCTGACACTTATTTGGTCCTCCAAAGTACTCAAGCTTTGGAGGAAGTATGTATGGTCTTGTTATTGTTGATTACTTCTCACGATACACTTGGGTGCATTTTATTCTCTATAAGTCAGAAACTCCAGCTATCTTCAAGCACTTCGCCCAGCGTGTCATGAACAACTACAACCTGAAGATCAAGCACATTCGAAACGACAACGGCACCGAGTTCAAGAACATTGGCGTGGGGGAATTCCTCAATGAGATGGTCATCACTCATGAGTTCTCGGCACCGTACTGATAGAGGCGAAGGTGTCCCGATGTTTCGATGAGATGGTGGAGATCGATTTTGGTGGAGTAGACTTTCACGACCCGACTACGAACGTGCGAAGACGTTGCGCCTTAGCAATCGCTAAACCAACTCCGAGAGGTTATTGATCCCGCGGATGCACGATCAACCTGACCACGAAGGTCAATTCCTGCAAGCAATCGAAGAACAAGCAAGAACTAAGAATTGCAATCTGGATATTGCGAATATAAGATGAAAGATTAACAGAAGTGGGGTTCCAATGCGGTCTTGGCCTGGTCGGACGACACAAACGAAGAACTCGAAGTTGCGGCTATGGCTAACTTAAATCTAATTAAAACCCAAGTCTAAACGATGCCCTAAGGGCTGTATATATGGGGGAACAGAGGGGAATTTCGTGGCCCCTTGGAGGAGGGGTCCGAAAACAACCCTAACTCGGTTTCCCCACACATACGGACTCTAAAAAATAGCCTATTAAGTGTATTTCGAAAATACATGGGCCTGGCCCAATAATAAGGTGACGCAGCACCTATAATAACTCTTGGACGAAAATATTAATGTGGCATCTTGTGTCTCTCGTCCAAGTCTTCATGCGCGCCTTATGGTGGCTTCAAAGTGCGATAATCACCACGGGAAGCTCCGCTGTCCTTTCCCGCGCGCGCACCTTCTTCTCCATGCTTGATCCCGCTCCAATGACCATCCTTCTTGTCCATGCTAGGTCCTTCATTCATGAGACAAACAAAAGTATCTAATTTAGGCAGCATCATATGTTCTTGAATATTAGAAGGATTCGCAAGAAACGAAAGTACCTGATAATTTAATTGACGTGCGCGTGCTCTAGTAACTGGTCCATTATGTGTAGTTTGTGAAGATGTGGGTGTAACATTAGTAGAGATGTCCTCATCATCCTCCCCTTCTTGAATTGAAGTCGTCCTCGACGGAAGCTCATCATCTTCTTCCAAATAAGGCTTCAAATCTGCAATATTAAATGTGGGACTAACCCCAAAGGCTGCAGGTAGCTCAAGTTTATATGCATTATCATTAATTTTCTGCAAAACCTTAAAGGGACCATCAGCTCGAGGCATTAACTTAGACTTGCGCAAATCAGGAAACCTATCTTTACGTAGATGTAACCAAACAAGATCTCCGGGTTCAAACACAACATGCTTTCGACCCCTATCACCAGCAAGCTTGTATCTAGCATTCATGCGCTCAATGTTTTCTTTAGTTAACTCATGCATTTTTAATATCAATTCAGCACGTTGCTTAGCATCAAAATTAACCTTCTCCGAAGATGGAAGAGGCAGCAAATCAATAGGTGCACGAGGTAGAAAACCATAAACAATCTCAAAAGGGCACATTTTAGTGGTAGAATGCTATGAACGATTATAAGCAAATTCAATATGAGGTAAACATTCTTCCCACTGTTTCAAGTTACTCTTTAAAACAGCCCTAAGCATAGTAGACAAAGTCCTATTGACCACTTCAGTTTGTCCATCAGTTTGGGGATGACATGTAGTACTAAAAAGTAGTTTAGTCCCCAACTTAGCCCATAAGCATCTCCAAAAATGGCTAAGAAACTTAGTATCACGATCCGAGACAATAGTATTGGGCACACCATGTAAGCGAATAATCTCACGAAAGAATAAATCAGCAACATTAGCAGCATCATCGCTTTTATGACATGGTATAAAATGTGCCATTTTAGAAAATCTATCCACGACAACAAATATGCTATCCCTCCCATTCTTTGTTCGAGGCAAGCCTAAAACAAAGTCCATGGATATGTCCTCCCACGGAACACTAGGTACAGGTAAAGGCATGTATAAACCATGAGGATTGAGTCGTGACTTAGCTTTTTGACATGTAGTGCAGCGAGCAACAAAACGCTCAACATCCCGTCTCATCTTTGGCCAAAAGAAATGTGTAGCAAGTACGTCCTCCGTCTTCTTCACGCCAAAGTGTCCCATTAATCCTCCTCCATGCGCCTCCTGCAACAACAAAAGACGAATAGAGCTAGCTGGAATGCATAGCTTGTTAGAACGGAACACAAATCCATCATTAAGCACAAACTTGTTCCATGTTCTACCCTCTCTACAATTCTGCAATACATCTTTAAATTCCGCATCATTTACGTATCGATCTTTGATTGTCTCTAAACCGAAAATCTTGAAGTCAAGTTGTGAAAGCATAGTATAACGACGAGACAAAGCATCAGCAATAATATTATCTTTCCCCTTCTTGTGTTTAATGACATAAGGGAAAGTCTCAATAAATTCAACCCACTTAGCATGTCTACGATTAAGTTTTGCTTGACTTCTTATGTGTTTCAAAGATTCATGATCAGAATGTATAACAAATTCTTTGGGCCATAAATAATGTTGCCAAGTTTCTAATGTCCGAACAAGAGCATATAATTCCTTATCATAAGTAGAATAGTTCAGACTAGGCCCACTCAATTTTTCAGAAAAGTAAGCAACAGGTTTAGCATCTTGTAATAACACACCTCCCAAACCAATCCCACTAGCATCGCATTCAAGCTCAAAAGTCTTATTAAAATCAGGAAGTTGGAGCAAAGGAGCATGTGTTAACTTATCTTTCAATACGGTGAAGGCTTCTTCCTGTGCGGTACCCCAAGTAAAAGGCACATCCTTGCGTGTAAGCTCATTGAGAGGTGCAGCAATGGTGCTGAAATCTCTCACAAAACGCCTATAGAATCCAGCGAGGCCAAGAAAACTCCTCACTTGTGTGACCGTTTTGGGCTGCGGCCAACTCTCAATCGCCTCGATCTTGGCTTTATCAACTTCAATTCCCTGCGGAGTAACAACATAGCCAAGAAACGATACTCGGTCGGTGCAAAAGGTGCACTTCCCAAGGTTACCAAACAAACGTGCATTACGTAGAGCAATAAAAACAGCACGTAAATGATCCAAATGTTCCTCCAAAGATTTGCTATAAATTAGTATATCATCAAAATAGACTACCACAAATCGTCCAATGAAAGCACGTAAAACCTCGTTCATTAATCTCATGAAAGTGCTAGGTGCATTAGTTAACCCAAAAGGCATGACTAACCACTCATA
This sequence comes from Bromus sterilis, assembly GCA_950022295.1. Taxonomy (NCBI): domain Eukaryota; kingdom Viridiplantae; phylum Streptophyta; class Magnoliopsida; order Poales; family Poaceae; genus Bromus; species Bromus sterilis. The sequence continues at coordinate 171,583,269 of OX465600.1, read as the reverse complement.
TAATCCAAACTTAGTTTTAAAAGCCGTTTTCCATTCATCTCCTAATTTCATGCGAATTTGATGGTATCCACTACGCAAATCAACTTTGGAAAACATGGTAGAGCCACTTAATTCATCAAGCATATCATCTAACCTAGGAATAGGATGACGATAACGAATAGTAATATTATTAATGGCTCGACAATCAACACACATACGCCATGTTCCATCCTTTTTAGGCACTAATATAACAGGAACAGCACAAGGACTAAGGGATTCACGTATGTAACCTTTGTCGAGTAGCTCTTGTACTTGACGCTGAATCTCCTTCGTCTCCTCCGGATTGGTACGGTATGGCGCACGGTTAGGCAGCGAAGCACCGGGAATTAAGTCAATCTGATGCTCAATCCCTCGAATAGGTGGTAATCCCGGTGGCACGTCTTGTGGAAAGACGTCAATAAACTCCTGCAAAAGGTCAGTGACAACAGGAGGCAAAGAAGGAGGCAATTCCTCAAATGAAAACAAAGCTTCTTTGCACACAAAAGCATAGCACACATATTGACTAACATCCAAATCCGAAATATCAACCTTAGTAGCAAGCAAAGTTGGACTAGTCAATTTAATTTCATTAGAAACAGCGGAAGAAGATTTGCTATTGGTCTTATGTTGTTGCTCAAATTCTTTAGCTGCTATCTCATTTTCACTCTTATTTTTCTCCTGTTTAGCTTTACTAGCTCTAGCAAGATCATCTTTCACAATTTGTTCAGGAGACATAGGAAGTAAAGCAATATTTTTATCCTGATGAACCAGAGTAAACTGATTTGTCCTACCATGGTGTACAACATTCCTATCAAATTGCCATGGTCTACCAAGTAAAAGAGAGCATGCTTGCATGGGTACCACATCACAATCAACATAATCAGCATATGCGGCAATGCTAAAGTGCACACGAACAGAACGCGTTACCTTAATCTTACCACTATTGTTAAACCACTGAATATAGTACGGATGGGGGTGTGGTCTTGTGGTGAGAGATAGCTTCTCCACCAACTCCATGCTCGCCAAGTTGTTGCAACTCCCTCCGTCAATGATGATGCGAACCGAACGTTCTTTCACCACTCCCTTTGTGTGGAACAAATTATGCCTCTGGTTTTGCTCGTCCTTCGATACCTGCACACTTAATACACGTTGAGCAACCAAACTAGCATATTTATCTGCATCATCAGGAGCAATATACTCTATATCACGAGCATCATCATGGGCACTCTGATCCTCATGAGCAATGAGAACTAAAGTCTCCTCATCATAGTCACTCGCGGACTCATACCCACCATCCGCCGTAATAATCATCACACGCTTGGAGGGACAGTCTTTTGCGAAGTGACCTCCACCTTGGCACCTGCGACATTTAATATCACGATCTCGTGCTTGCCCTGTGGACGCCATGGATGAAGAAGAACTCGCCGCGGGACCACTCTGTGCACCCTTGAATGGTGGCGCTGGCTGTGTCGGTGGCTCCCTGTAAGAATGAGCGGCTGAAGTAGATGGTGGTGCAGCAGGACGTGTGGATGTAGAAGCTCCACGCGATGTCCATGATGTATTTCGTCCTGCAGAAAAGTTAGGTCTCGTAGCGGCCTGTCGATCCTGCACTTCACGTTCAGCTTTACAAGCAAGATGAAACAAACGAGTGATAGTAGTAAAGTCCTTGTATTCTAGAATAGTTTGTATCTCCCTGTTTAAGCCACCCATAAAACGTGCAAGCATAGCTTCATTATCCTCTACTAGGCCGCATCTAATCAATCCAGTTTGTAATTCCTGATAATATTCCTCTACAGAATTTTTTCCTTGTCTCAAACGCTGTAATTTTTGTAACAAGTCACGTTGATAATAAGGAGGAACCCAGCGAGTACGCATAGCATCTTTTAAAGCAGCCCAAGTAGTTGGAATATTATTAGCATGCAATCTACAATGTTCGGACCACCAAATAGATGCAAATCCCGTGAATTCACAAACAGCAGCAGTAACACGTCTATTCTCAGGATATTGTAAACATGTAAAGCGTTGTTCAGTTTCTAACTCCCAAGTAAGATAAACATCAGGAATATATCTACCCTCAAATGGCTTAAGATTCAATTTAAGTTTAGGCACATGTTCATCATCGCGTACCTGAGGGGGTGGTTGGTGTCGACCGTGGCGAATGTTGGGACGTGGACGTCCAGCTGGCTGCTCATAGACCGCTTCCTGTTCCACCTCCTCCTCGTAATCACCCTCGTAGTAGTCGTCCTGGCCGACGTCAGAAGCAGCAGCAGCAGTAGCAGCAACTGCAGTAGCAGGAGGAGCACCAATACCAGCAGCTTGTCCTCGCGGCAACAGAATACGTCGTGCACGTGGTAGTGGCGGTGGCTGTGGCTGTGCTGGAGCGGCAGCAGGCTGTGTAGGTAGGCGTGCGATCAAGTCAGTAAACTTGGCGTCTAGCTTGGTGTCGATCATCTTTTCCACGCCATCAATCGCCTCTGTAAATCTGTTATGGATGTCCTGCACCTGTTCAGACATCATACGTGCAAATTTATCATGTAGCTCCTTGTTTGTCATGTTCTCCCAATCGGGTGCATCCCGCGCCACTTCATCATGTGATCCTGTCATGGTTAGCAGAAATAGAAAACACACAGTAATATGATCCTACTTCTACTAATGGGATGTGGTGTGGTGGAAAGCACAAATCCGTCAAGCTTTTCTTTCGTTCTTACCGATTCTTACCTAGCAGCAGGTGGTGATGTACAACCAACGGGTCAAAACTCTCAGAGATATGGTAGAGCGATGGCCAGGAGGTGTCAAACGCACGATGTAGAATATATGTGGAGCTGTAGGAAGGCTGACAAGTATGGTAGAAAAAACTCAACAGTAATCAAAACAGAGATGCAAAGCTGAATAAACGCTCAACGTGGGTACTGTGCTGATCCTAGGCTAGACCGTACTAGAGACGCGAGCCTAAAACACCAACGAAAGCACGGCGCGGCACGTAATCAACTGAGAAGCATACTCTGAAAAAAAAAATTTCTCTTTTTTTTTTTTTTTTTTTTGCGATGCGGGACTGCGGTGGCTGAAAGAGTGCGAAAAAGTCACTATGGTGGCGAATGTCTTAAAAAGTGTTTCTGGACCTAAGGAACGTATGGGCACAAAAATTTTTTACCCCTGAAATTTTTGGCCTAAAAACTGCTCTGAATTTTTTTTTTTTTTTTTTTTTTTTTTTTTGGAAATCACCTCCCTTCTACGTACGACAAAAGTTTGGTGAAATCCGACTCTAATCAACTCAAACTATTCTGGCTACGGAGAGATCACAAACCGTACTGATGGTGGAACTCAACTCGGACTCGTGTAGCTCGTGGTGGTGTATATGGACTCGGATTGGCGGAACGTGGTGTATCTGGGCTCGGATTACTACTGTGCGGTGGCGACGTGGCAAACTGTGATCAGAACTCGAAACTCTAAGGAAACTAGACGCTAAGATCAGCAACTTGACACAACGATGCAACCGTAAATTCAACAAAGCAAGTACTGAAAAGAAAACTGGACAATGGCTAGGACTGTCTTGGGACGTGATGATCTAACCCTAATTTTTTTTGGCTTTTTCGTGGACTGTAGGTATGAAGAACAGAACCAATCTAGACTATGAAAAACTGGTAAATCTCACCGAGCAACCTGGAAATCTGATACCACTTGATAGAGGCGAAGGTGTCCCGATGTTTCGATGAGATGGTGGAGATCGATTTTGGTGGAGTAGACTTTCACGACCCGACTACGAACGTGCGAAGACGTTGCGCCTTAGCAATCGCTAAACCAACTCCGAGAGGTTATTGATCCCGCGGATGCACGATCAACCTGACCACGAAGGTCAATTCCTGCAAGCAATCGAAGAACAAGCAAGAACTAAGAATTGCAATCTGGATATTGCGAATATAAGATGAAAGATTAACAGAAGTTGGGGTTCCAATGCGGTCTTGGCCTGGTCGGACGACACAAACGAAGAACTCGAAGTTGCGGCTATGGCTAACTTAAATCTAATTAAAACCCAAGTCTAAACGATGCCCTAAGGGCTGTATATATGGGGGAACAGAGGGGAATTTCGTGGCCCCTTGGAGGAGGGGTCCGAAAACAACCCTAACTCGGTTTCCCCACACATACGGACTCTAAAAAATAGCCTATTAAGTGTATTTCGAAAATACATGGGCCTGGCCCAATAATAAGGTGACGCAGCACCTATAATAACTCTTGGACGAAAATATTAATGTGGCATCTTGTGTCTCTCGTCCAAGTCTTCATGCGCGCCTTATGGTGGCTTCAAAGTGCGATAATCACCACGGGAAGCTCCGCTGTCCTTTCCCGCGCGCGCACCTTCTTCTCCATGCTTGATCCCGCTCCAATGACCATCCTTCTTGTCCATGCTAGGTCCTTCATTCATGAGACAAACAAAAGTATCTAATTTAGGCAGCATCATATGTTCTTGAATATTAGAAGGATTCGCAAGAAACGAAAGTACCTGATAATTTAATTGACGTGCGCGTGCTCTAGTAACTGGTCCATTATGTGTAGTTTGTGAAGATGTGGGTGTAACATTAGTAGAGATGTCCTCATCACGTACACCCCTCAACAAAATGGTGTTGTGGAGAGAAAGAACAGAACCCTCATCGAGATGGCTCGAACAATGCTCGTTGAGTACAACACTCCACTCAAATGGTGGGCTGAAGCAATCAACACTGCTTGCCACATCGTCAATCGGGTGTATCTTCATAAGTTCTTCAAGAAAACCTCATACGAGCTTATGGTCGGTAAGAAACCCAATGTAAGTTACTTCAAAAATCTTGGTGCACCATGTTGGATTCGTGATCCTCATCACCAATCTAAGTTTGCACCAAAAGCATGTGAGGGTTTCATGCTCAGTTATGGTCTCGAGTCGCACACCTACAGATTCTTCAAGCTCAATCATCACAAAGTGGTTGAAACTATTGATGTGCGATTCGTTGAATCTGACGGCTCACAAAGAGAGCACCTGGCACCTATGCTAGATGAAGCATCACCTGATGAACTGATCAAGAAGATGGGTGCCGGTGATATCATGCCCGTGGACCATCCTGAAGAAACACATATACCTCTGGCTCCTGAAGACCACCCAAATCTTGAAGAAAATGATCCAGATGATGACCTTGATCCTCATGCTCCTGAGACTCCTGATGCACCTGAAGCTGATGCTAATGAGTCTGATGAAAGTGATGATGAGGCATCTCAAGATCGTCGACCACGTCTTCCTCGCGTGGTGACTGCAGTTCAGATCGACCAAATCCTCGCCGATGTCAACATACCAGGTCCACTCACTCGTGCCAGAGCAAATCGAATAGCTAACTTTTGTGGGCATTTTTCGTTTTTATACATTTCAGAGCCCACCAAAGTTGCTGAGGCATTCTAAGAAGCGGAATGGATTCAGGAAATGCAAGATGAACTTCTTCAGTTCAAACTGAATGATCTCCGGGAATTAGTCAAGAGACCTGATCCTCGAATTCACAATCTCATCGGGACAAAGTGGATTTACCACAATAAACTTGATGAAGATGGGCAAGTCATCAGGAACAAAGTTGGACTTGTGGCTCAAGGCTACTACACTCAGGTTGAGGGTATCGACTTCGGTGAAACCTTTGCTCTTGTTGCTAGACTTGAGTCCATTCGAATAATGCTTGCATTTGCTAATCATCATAATATCAAGTTGTAAGGCCCGATATGCGGTACTGTTCCAGATCTAGATGTTTCCATCCAGATCCTGTCTCCGGCGGAGGTCCTGGTGTTGTGCGGTGAGTTCTTAGCGGCGGCGTGACGAGCTCTGCTCGAGGGGCGGCCATGGCGCTCGGCAGTGTTGCTCGCAAACAGAGAGAGGCGAGGTGAGAAGAGGAGAGACAGGGAGGAGAGGAGGAACGGGTAGCGCGGTAGAGGCTCACCGTGGCGTCGGCGGCCGGTGGCTCGCCGGTGTCGGAGGCGAGGGCGGCGTGCGGCGTCTCCACGGGAGGAGGCGGCGAGGCGGACCCAGATCGGGCCCGGCGGCGGCGGTTGCGGGCCCGCATGGCCCGGAGTGGGCCGGAGCTGCTGTGGGAGGCTGGGGACGTTGTGGGTGACGTGGCGCGTCCTGGGCCCTCGATCTCCCGATTCGACGGCCGATAGCGCTCTGGATCTAGGGATTCGAGGTGGAGGGGCTTTTGGGAGAAAATTGGTGCAGATCTGGGGGTGTGGCTGCAAATTTTTCTTAGGGGAAACCCTAGAAAGGGGTGGGAGAGTGGTGGTCTTTATATAGCCCAGGTGGCTAGCAGTTTGCAAAAACATCCTCGGTTTTTCTCTCTCGCGCGCGGTGTTTACGTTTCTGACCATCGGGGGTCCGCAGGACCTCCGATTCGGGTAAAACTTTGAACTGCGCGCTCAGCGTGTTGAGCCGGTGGCGTTCACCTCGCGCTGGAACCGTTCCGAGAAAACTTTCCGGTGCGCTATAAAAATAACCCGTTTAATTATTAAGCGGGATTTTTTGTTCCGTTGGTTGCGGCTGGTCTCGTGCGGGTTTTCGCGACGGTGATCGGGTTAAACCCGGTGTCGCAAGGTCGAGTGTCAGGGTGGCAAGGGTCGGTCTTCGTCCCATACGAGATAAGAGGGGGGAAAATAATCGCCGATCGATAGATCAGGGATGAAAACACCGCAAACAAATCAGACAATCAAACAATTCACACAGAAAACAATTTTTTTTAATTTTTGTGAAATCTGGGCTGTTACAATACAACAATACCAACAAGGGATCTCGTCCCGAGATCCAGGAAGATCCGGGGGAGAGGGGGAGAGAAAAGAGAGTCGACGATCTTCAACACCACCAACAAGGGACTCTGCTCCGTGTCGAACAACGAACTTCCATCGAGAAACTTTCCGCAGAGAGGACGGCAACGTCGGAAAACGAAACCATCGGGAGATCAAAAGAAACAACGATAGTTGAAAGCGATGATCAAGGGAATCATTCTCACTCAAATCGTGAGGATACTGGGCAAGAGGAATGAAGTCAAATGTTATCCGGAGTCAAAAGAACTAAATGTACTACAGGATTTCCCAAACCCGAGATCGGAATCGAGAAAATACGCTGCAAGAAAGGCATTGTAACGATTTAGATACTCCACACTCTCGAGATCCTAATGTTTTGAATGGGATAAGACGATAACAAAACACTTACGACACTTGTCCTGACCAGAGCAAGGGTAAGGAGTAAAAAGATTCCTACTCTCCGATAACTAACTTAGTAACTACAAAATAGTTTTTGTGTAGACTCGACTTCGGCCAGAAAAGGGATCCTACGGTCGGTAAGGCTCTGATACCAAGTTGTAAGGCCCGATATGCGGTACTGTTCCAGATCTAGATGTTTCCATCCAGATCCGGTCTCCGGCGGAGGTCCTGGTGTTGTGCGGCGCGTTCTTGGCGGCGGCGCGACGAGCTCTGCTCGAGGGGCGGCCATGGCGCTCGGTGGTGTTGCTCGCAAACAGAGAGAGGCGAGGTGAGAAGAGGAGAGACAGGGAGGAGAGGAGGAACGGGTAGCGCGGAAGGGGCTCACCGTGGCGTCGGCGCCCGGTGGCTCGCTGGAGTCGAAGGCGAGGGCGGCGCACGGCGTCTCCACGGGAGGAGGCGGCGAGGCGGACCCAGATCGGGCTCGGCGGCGGTTGCATGCCCGCGCGGCCCGGAGTGGGCCGGAGGTGCTGTGGGAGGCTGGGGACGCTGTGGGTGACGTGGCGCATCCTGGGCCCTCGATCTCCCGATCCGATAGTTGATAGCGCTCTGGATCTAGGGTTTCAAGGTGGACGGGCTTTTGGACGAAAATTGGTGCAGATCTGGGGGTGTGGCTGCAAATTTTGCTTAGGGGAAACCCTAGAAAGGGGTGGGAGAGTGGTGGTCTTTATATAGCCCAGGTGGCTAGCAGTTTGCAAAAACATCCCCGGTTTTTCTCTCGCGCGCGCGGTGTTTACGTTTCTGACCGCCGGGGTCCGCAAGACCTCCGATTCGGGTGAAACTTCGAACTGCGCGATCAGCGTGTCGAGCCGACGGCGTTCACCTCGCGCTGGAACCGTTTCGAGAACACTTTCCGACGCGCTATAAAAATAACCCGTTTAATTATTAAGCGGGATTTTTCGTTCCATTGGTTGCGGCTGGTCTCATGCGGGTTTTCACGACGGTGATCGGGTGAAACCCGGTGTCGCAAGGTCGAGTTTCAGGGTGGCAAGGGTCAGTCTCTGTCCGATACGAGATAAGAGGGGGGGGGGAATAATCGTCGATCGATAGATCGGGGATGCAAACACCGCAAATAAATCAGACAGTCAAACAATTCACGCATATAACAAAAAATTTTAATTTTTGTGAAATCTGAGCTGTTACACAAGCTATATCATATGGATGAGAAAAGTGCATTCCTCAATGGTAATATTGAGGAAGAAGTATATGTTGCTCAACCTCCAGGTTTTGAAGACTCGAAGAATCCTGACATGGTGTACAGATTGAATAAAGCTCTATACGGACTGAAGCAAGCCCCTCGGGCTTGGTATGATACACTAAGAGATTTCCTCATCATCAAGGGCTTCAAATCTGGTTCCCTCGATCCAACTCTCTTCGCAAACACTATGATGATGCACTATTAATTTGTCAAATCTATGTCGATGGTATCAAATTTGGATGCACTAACAAGAAACACAATGAAGAATTTTCCTTCTTGATGAGTGAACAATATCAGATGTCCATGATGGGTGAACTGAAGTTCTTCTTAGGGCTTCAAATTCATCAACAATGCAACGGCATCTTCATCTCTCAAGAGAAGTACCTCAAGGAGTGCCTGAGGAAATTTGGGATGCAAGACTGCAAAGGCATCAAGATACTGGTGCCTACAAATGGACAACTCGGTACTGATGAAAATGGCAAGGAATACGATCAGAAGGTATACCGCTCCATGATAGGTTCTTAGCTATATTTATGTGCATATAGGCCTGATATAATGTTGAGTGTTTGCATGTGTGCCCGATTCCAAGCGGCACCAAAGGAATCGCATCACCAAGCGGTGAAACGAATTAGTCGATATTTGGCTCACACCCCTACACTAGGCTTGTGGTATCCAAAAGGCACACAGCTGGATCTTGTTGGGTACTCAGACTCAGATTATGCTGGAGATCGCGTGAATAGGAAGTCTACCTCAGGAACATGTCACTTCCTCGGACGCTCACTGGTGTGCTGGTCATCGAAGAAGCAGAATTGTGTCTCACTCTCCACTGCTGAAGCTGAATACATCGCCGCTGGTGCAAGGTGCTCACAACTCCTCTGGATGAAGCAAACTCTCAACGACTATGGCATCAACCTGAAGAAAGTACATCTGCTATGTGACAACGAGAGGGCCATCAAAATATCTCATAACCCAGTACAACACTCAAGGACGAAGCACATCGAGATATGGTATCACTTTCTTTGGGATCATGTGTTGAAGGAAGACATCGTCATCAGCCACGTGAAGACTGAAGACCAACTTTCTGATATATTCACTAAGCCTTTGGATGAGAAGCGATTTAGCGCTCTGAGGTGTGAGCTAAATATCTTAGATTCCTCAAATGTCCAGTGAATGGACACACATCCTAACGCTTAAACACTATTGAAGAATCTTGATGTACAAAACACGATGCGTCGTACTCCTCAAATCATGAGGAACTACTTTGCTAAGTGCGAAGAAATTAACGTGGAATTGACTCATGATCCATACAACAATTGTATGGTATCAAGTATCACATTTCCTATAAGGTGGGTAGCGCCACCGCCCAAATTCCTCAGGAATTGACTGTCTTCTGTTGCCTCATTCTTCATTATCATACCCACTTTTGTTTCTCAACAACATTCACCTATAGTTTTTGATCTTCAAGATTTGTTACTTCATCTAGGTGAATGTGATCGGACCCGTCTCCTCTATTCTCACTTATCCAGTCCGTCCATCTGTTGTATGTGTTCACTTGTTATTCCTCGGTTTCATAATGCTGAGGCAACCATTGGTACACTTCAAATTCCTCAATCTGAGGCATCTATTGAAGCCTTATCCACTCATCTGTTCCAATTTTACCACTCGCAGTGATTATCCGATTTACTCAACCCACCTCTCAGCTTCGAAATCTAAACCACCAGGGGAAATCTCGTCCACAAAGATCTCTCCGTTAGGTTTTTACCACCCTCTATAAATAGCCACTCGCGCTGTCATTTTCACCACTTGCCTCATTTCCCTCTCGCGCGACCGCTCCTGAGCTCTTTCCGATCTTTCACCACCGTCGCCGGAGACGATTGTCGTATTCTTCCGTAGTTCGCTCGCATCATTGTTGGTATGGTCATTGTCTCAACCTTTCATTGCCTCAGTACTACTGCCACTTCTTCAAACATCATTCTTTAGAAGTAAATTATTCTCACTGAGACTTTGATTAAAATTAACTTGGTTTCCTCAACACCTTCCTCATGAACGCATATAACCGTACCCCACTTCCCTCGCAACTTAATTCTGTCACAGGTACATGTCTGCTGAGGAATCCTATGGTTCTCATAATCTCACTTCATTTGCAGCTCAGCTTGAACTTACTCTTCCTCAGTCCCCTCAGCTGAAGCAGATGGGTTCTCATCGTAGCACTGGTACTGCTCGTGATCTCCCTCAGGAATTATATGATGCACTGAAGACTCCAGAGCGAGAAACTACTAGCGAACGCAAGAAACGCATTCAGAAAATCACAAGGGCATGGGCTAAACGATTGGCAGCTTATGAATGGCTCAATACTCAGCATGAAGAGATGTTTGTTGTAAACCCTGCACTGGAGACTTTGGGTATCAAATCTCGTCCTCCACCAGCTCCCGGTGTGACTCCTGATCCCACAAGCCCGACGACTCACGATGACTTTCTTGATGCATATCAGCAATACCTCAAGAGAACTGCTCATCTAACTAAGTCGCTTGCACTTGACCTGGCTGCCTCAGTTGAGATTCCACCTCAGTCTGGATCTCAGCCTCAACCGGATGCCAAGTCTCAAAAGAAGAACCCTGCCACTAAGAAATCTGCCCCGGCTGCCTCAAGTGTTGCGCCCTCTGCACCAAGTTCCTCATGTCAGCGGACGACTGGACCTGCACCTGCCTCAGGGATTCGCACTGATGAATCAGGCAGTGCTCCTTAAGCATCCACCACTGTGCCTCAGCCTCAGATAAAGACCAAAACTATTCTCCATAGAGGCATCAGACCCTCTCCCAAGAGAACTGTGATGCGTGGCTGCATCCCTGCTATTCTTCTGTCTGATGAAGACAATGAGTTTGAAGATGAAGCTGGTTTTGTTGCCACTAAGGAGCAACAAATTGAATACTTGCATGCCATAGCTCGACGCAAGGCTGAGGCAACTGGCTCTGAGGTACCACTCCTCCTTGATCCAAAGAAGATCCTGGAATTCATTGATATCTGGCTCGTCAAGCCTGATACTCCACTTAATGATTTGGACATTCCCAAAGACATTAGATTTTATCTCCAGTAATTCCTCATCAATGAGCCTCATCATCAAGACCTCAAGAAGCAATTGGAGAGGCAATTGAATAAACTCCACCGTGCCTTCAAGAAAAATCTATCAACCGCTACCCCTGAAGAACTTCAGTTGTATCAGTCTGAAGTGCAAAAGCTCACTGAGGAGTATAATCTGAAGTGTGCGTACATTGGCAAGTCCAAAGACCGTCTCAAGGGATATGTTGACCACATGGTCAAAGGTCATAACAAGCCTGGCTCAGTTCCTCCTGTTGCCTCAGTACATCCCGTGGCACGACCTGATGATTCTCAGCCTGCGTCTTCAAGACCCTCAAAGCACAAGCCCGATTCCACTGTTGAGGCCCCTCCGACTGCGAAGAAGCCTACACCAGCCACAACGACTGAGGATCCAATTGATGCTGCTCTAATCTCTTCAGCTCCTCCTGCCTCACGCAATCCTAAGGCCTCTGCTCCACCGACTGCTGAAACAAGTCCCATTGCCAATACTGAACGCATCTTGGTTGTCTTCACTCCACCATCAAAGCAGATTATTTCAAGTGCCTCAACCCCCGTACTTCCAACACCGCAATCACCTCCTCCTATGGTCATCACTAAAGCAATGGATGAGGATGTTGACATAGGAGATTTGGGGACTCCTCGCATCATGGATGAAGCTTATGAACTAGAGCATCCAGACTCTCCCACCCACACTGTGTTCTCCACTGAACCCCACTCCCCCACTACCACTGAAGTCCTCCTAGACACAACTTCTAACTCTGAGGTTTCAGTCCATGACGCTACCGCTCACTCCAACCCCGCTAAGGCAGATCCTGAAGCTGAAATTACTCCGCCTGTACCAGAAACTAAGGTAGAGCATAGCACCAACACTGATCCTGATGCTTCCAAGGAGAGCTCGGCTGACAGACAGGCCACTTATCCCTCAGCCCCAGCTACATCTCCGAAACCTAGCCCTGATGCCTCAGCGGAAGCTGACGTTCCCCCACCTGTGCCTCCAACTGATACAGCATCTCCGGTGCCTCCAGCCAAAGCCTCAGCACTGTCACTGTGTCCAAAGAAGAAGCAGTCGTTTTACCGAAATATCTCAGGTGATGAACGCCCTAGCTTCAACTCTGACAGTTTCTTTGCCAGCATGAGCTACTTTCAGGAGGGGATTCATAACCCCTATCTTTCTGCTCTGCCTCGCCACTTACTAAGGTTCTGGACTGCCTCACAGAAGAACTACTATGCCTCAGTTCTTTATAAGCAGAACAATCTATTTCCATGCAAGCACATTCCTCATCTGGACATGGAAGACATTCCTTGCTTCAACAATGCTCTTCAAGATTTACATCATGCCAACCTGCTTAAGTTCTGCTCTGAATGCATCCATTGGAATGAAGAACTTGTCCTTCAATTTTATGCCACTCTATATGTCTCAGGCAATCTAAAGGACATCAACACCTGGGTTCTAGAATGGATGATTGAGCATCATCATTATACTGCCTCAGTGCCCGAAATTATTGAAATTCTTCAGTTGCCTGTATCTGATGCCTCAGTTTCCAGTACTTATGGCTCAACTATTATGCGTGATGACCTGATGAATATGTTGATGAAACCTCAGGCACCTGAAGCTCCTCTGCGCAACAACTTCCTCGTAACTGAGCTTCAGTATATCCCCAACACACTTTACAGAATTTTGGCCAAATCCTTCTACCCAATCAAGGGGTATGAGTCCACTACTGAAGAAGTCGTTGGCATCATGAAGAACATCTTGTACAACCTCTGCATGTCTACGCCAATCAACGTCTCGGACTTCTTCTTCAAAACTATGGTCGATGCTTCTCAGAACCCGCACATCCTAAAGCCCTATGCTCCGTGGATCATGAAGCTTATCTGTGCCAAGACATGTATCAATTATCAGCCTAATCACCCGAATCATCGCACATATTTGCCTCTCGTTGAAGTGCTTCAGCACACCATTGCCTCAACTGCAAAGGGTAAAGATGTGTTCTATGAGGAAGTGTGATGAGGACATCCCTACTAATGTTACACCCATATCCTCACCAACTACACATACTGGACCAGTTACTAGGGCACGTGCACGTCAACTAAATTATCATGTACTTTCGTTTCTTGTGAATCCTTCTATTGTTCATGAACATATGATGCTGCCTGATAGAGGCGAAGGTGTCCCGATGTTTCGATGAGATGGTGGAGATCGATTATGGTGGAGACGACTTTCACGATCCGACTACGAACGTGCGAAGACGTTGCGCCTTAGCGATCGCTAAACCAACTCCGAGAGGTTATTGATCCCGCGGATGCACGATCAACCTGACCACGAAGGTCTAATTCCTGCAAGCAATCGAAGAACAAGCAAGAACTAAGAATTGCAATCTGGATATTGCGAATATAAGATGAATGATTACGAAAGTTGGGGTTCCAATGAGGTCTTGGCCTGGTCGGATGACACAAACGAAGAGCTCGAAGTTGCGGCTATGGCTAACTTAAATCTAATTAAAACCCAAGTCTAAACGACGCCCTAAGGGCTGTATATATGGGGGAACATAGGGGATTTTCGTGACCCCTTGGAGGTGGGTCCGAAAACAACCCTAACTCGGTTTCCCCACACATACGGACTCTAAAAACAGCCTATAATATGGTATTTCGAAATTACATGGGCCCAGCCCAATATTAAGGTGACGCAGCACCTATAATTGCTCTTGGACGAAAATAATGAAGTGGCATCTCGTGTATTTCGTCCAAGCCTTCATGCATGCCTTATGGTAGCTTCAAAGTGCGAAAATCCCCACTGGAAGGTCCATTGTTCTTTCCCGCGCGCGCACCTTCTTCTCCATGCTTGATCCCGCTCCAATGACCGTCCTTCGTGTCCATGCTAGGTCCTTCATTCATAAGCAAAACAAAAGTATCTAATTTAGGCAGCATCATATGTTCATGAACATTAGAAGGATTCGCAAGAAATGAAAGTACCTGATAATTTAGTTGACGTGCACGTGCTCTAGTAACTGGTCCAGTATGTGTAGTTGGTGAAGATGTGGGTGTAACATTAGTAGAGATGTCCTCATCACTGCCTAAATTAGATACTTTTGTTTTGCTTATGAATGAAGGACCTAGCATGGACAAGAAGGATGGTCATTGGAGCGGGATCAAGCATGGAGAAGAAGGTGCGCGCGCGGGAAAGTACAGTGGAGCTTCCAGTGGTGATTATCACACTTTGAAGCCACCATAAGGCGCGCATGAAGTCTTGGACGAAATACGCGAGATGGCACTTCATTATTTTCGTCCAAGGGCCATTATAGGTGCTGCGTCACCTTAATAATGGGCTGGGCCCATGTAATTTCGAAATACCACATTATAGGCTGTTTTTAGAGTCCGTATGTGTGGGGAAACCGAGTTAGGGTTGTTTTCGGACCCCACCTCCAAGGGGCCACGAAATTCCCCTCTGTTCCCCCATATATACAGCCCTTAGGGCGTCGTTTAGACTTGGGTTTTAATTATATTTAAGTTAGCCATAGCCGCAACTTCGAGCTCTTCGTTTGTGTCATCCGACCAGGCCAAGACCTCATTGGAACCCCAACTTTCGTAATCATTCATCTTATATTCGCAATATCCAGATTGCAATTCTTAGTTCTTGCTTGTTCTTCGATTGCTTGCAGGAATTAGACCCTCGTGGTCAGGTTGATCGTGCATCCGCGGGATCAATAACCTCTCGGAGTTGGTTTAGCGATCGCTAAGGCGCAACGTCTTCGCACGTTCGTAGTCGGATCGTGAAAGTCGTCTCCACCATAATCGATCTCCACCATCTCATCGAAACATCGGGACACCTTCGCCTCTATCAAGTGGTATCAGATTTCCAGGTTGCTCGGTGAGATTTACCAGTTTTCGTAGTCTAGATTGGTTCTGTTCTTCATACCTACAGTCCACGAAAAAGCCAACAAAAAAAATTAGGGTTAGATCATCACGTCCCAAAACAGTCCGAGCCTTTGTCCAGTTTTCTTTACAGTAGTTTGCTTTGTTGAATTTGCGGTTGCATCGTTGTGTCGAGTTGCTGATCTTAGCGTCTAGTTCCCTTAGAGTTTCGAGTTCTGATCACAGTTTGTCACACCGCCGCCGCACAGTAGTACACCGCCACGTTTCCGCCAATCCGAGTCCAGATACACCACCACGTTCCGCCAAGTCGAGTCCATATACAGCACCACGACCTACCAATCCGAGTTGAGTTCCATCACCTGTTCAGTTTGTGATCTCTCCGTGGCCAGATTAGTTTGAGTTGATTAGAGTCGAATTTCACCAATCTTTGTCGTACGTAGAAGAGGGTGATTTCCAAAAAAAAAAAGTCTGGCACGCTTTCCAGAGCAGTTTTTAGGCCAAAAATTTCGGGGGTGAAAAAATTTCGTGCCCATACGTTCCTTATGTCCAGAAACTCATTTTGAGACGTTCGCCACCATAGTGATTTTTTCGCACTTTTTCAGCCACCGCAGTCCCGCATCGCAAAAAAAAAGCAAAAAAATAAACAAAGAGAAACAAATATTCAGAGTGTGCTTCTCAGTTGATTACGTGCCGCGTCGTGCTTTCGTTGGTGTTTTAGGCTCGCGTCTCTAGTACGGTCTAACCTAGGATCAGCACAGTACCGACGTTGAGTGTTTATTCAACTTTGCATCTCTGTTTTGATTACTGTTGAGCTTTTGCTACCATACTTGTCAGCCTTCCTACAACTCCAAATATTTTCTACATCGTGCGTTTTGACACCTCCTGGCCATCGCTCTACCACATCTCTGAGAGTTTTGACCGTTGGTTGTACATCACCACCTGCTGCTAGGTAAGAATCGGTAAGAACTAAAGAAAAGCTTGACGGATTTGTGCTTTCCACCACCCCACATCCCATTAGTAGAAGTAGGATCATACTTCTGTGTGTTTTCTATTTCTGCTAACCATGCCAGGATCCCATGATGAAGTGGCGCGGGATGCACCCGATTGGGAGAATATGACAAACAAAGCGTTACATGATAAATTTGCACAAATGATGTCTGAACAGGTGAATGACATCGAGAACAGATTTACAGAGGCGATTGATGGTGTGGAGAAGATGATCGACACCAAGCTCGACGCCAAGTTTACTGAGTTGCTCGCACGCTTAACTATACAGCCTGCGGCCGCTCCAGCACAGCCACCGCCACCACGACGTGCACGACGTATTCTGTTTCCGGGCGGACAAGCTGCTGGTGCTCCTGCTGCTGCTGCAGTTACTGCTGCTACTGCCTCTGACGTCGGCCAGGACGACAACTACGAGGGTGATTACGAGGAGGAGGTGGAACAAGAAGCGGCCTATGAACAGCCAGCTTGACGTCCACGTCCCAACATTCGCCACGGTCGACACCAACCACCCCCTCAGGTACGCGATGATGAACATGTGCCTAAACTTAAATTGAATCTTAAGCCGTTTGAGGGTAGATATATTCCTGATGCTTATCTTACTTGGGAGTTAGAAACTGAACAACGCTTTACATGTTTACAATATCCTGAGAATAGACGTGTTACTGCTGCTGTTTGTGAATTCACGGGTTTTGCATCTATTTGGTGGTCTGAACATTGTAGATTGCATGCTAATAATATTCCAGCTACTTGGGCTGCTTTAAAAGATGCTATGCGTACTCGCTGGGTTCCTCCTTATTATCAACGTGAATTGCTACAAAAATTACAGCGTTTGAGACAAGGAAAAAATTCTGTAGAGGAATATTATCAAGAATTACAAACTGGATTGATTAGATGTGGCCTAGTAGAGGATAATGAAGCTATTTTTGCACGTTTTATAGGTGGCTTAAACAGGGAGATACAAACTATTCTAGAATACAAGGACTATGCTACTATTACTCGTTTGTTTCATCTTGCTTGTAAAGCTGAACGTGAAGTGGAGGATCGACAGGCCGCTACGAGACCTAACTTTTCTGCAGGACGAAATACATCATGGACATCGCGTGGACCTTCTACATCCACACGTCCTGCTGCACCAACCTCTACTTCAGCCGCTCATTCTTACAGGGAGCCACCAAAACAGTCAGCGCCACCATTCAAGGGTGCACAGAGTGGTCCAGCGGCGAGTTCTTCTTCATCCATGGCTTCCACAGGGCAAACACGAGATCGTGATATTAAATGTCGCAGGTGCCAAGGTGGAGGTCACTTCGCAAAAGACTGTCCCTCCAAGCGTGTGATGATTATTACGGCGGATGGTGGGTATGAGTCAGCGAGTGACTATGATGAGGAGACTTTAGTTCTCATTGCTCATGAGGAACAGGGTGCCCATGATGATGCTCATGATATGGAGTATATGGCTCCTGATGATGCAGATAAATATGCTAGTTTGGTTGCTCAACATGTGTTAAGTGTGCAGGTAACGAAGGCTGAGCAAAACCAGAGGCATAATTTGTTCCACACAAAGGGAGTGGTGAAAGAACGTTCGGTTCGCATCATCATTGACGGAGGGAGTTGCAACAACTTGGCTAGCATGGAGTTGGTGGAGAAGCTATCTCTCACCACAAGACCACACCCCCATCCGTACTATATTCAGTGGTTTAACAATAGTGGTAAGATTAAGGTCACGCGTTCTGTTCGTGTGCACTTTAGCATTGCTGCATATGCTGATTATGTTGATTGTGATGTGGTACCCATGCAAGCATGCTCTCTTTTACTTGGTAGACCATGGCAATTTGATAGGAATGTTGTACACCATGGTAGGACAAATCAGTTTACTCTGGTTCATCAGGATAAAAATATTGCTTTACTTCCTATGTCTCCTGAACAAATTGTGAAAGATGATCTTGCTAGAGCTAGTAAAGCCAAACAGGAGAAAAATAAGAGTGAAAATGAGATAGCAGCCAAAGAATTTGAGCAATAACATAAGACTAATAGCAAATCTTCTTCTGATGTGTCTAATGAAATTAAATTGACTAGTCCAACTTTGCTTGCTACTAAAGTTGATATTTCAGATTTGGATGTTAGTCAATATGTGTGCTATGCTTTTGTGTGCAAAGAAGCTTTGTTTTCATTTGAGGAATTGCCTCCTTCTTTGCCTCCTGTTGTCACTGACCTTTTGCAGGAGTTTATTGACGTCTTTCCACAAGACGTACCACCGGGATTACCACCTATTCGAGGGATTGAGCATCAGATTGACTTAATTCCCGGTGCTTCACTGCCCAACCGTGCGCCATACCGTACCAATCCGGAGGAGACAAAGGAGATTCAGCGTCAAGTACAAGAGCTACTCGACAAAGGTTACATACGTGAATCCCTTAGTCCTTGTGCTGTTCCTGTTATATTAGTGCCTAAAAAGGATGGAACATGGCGTATGTGTGTTGATTGTCGAGCCATTAATAATATTACTATTCGTTATCGTCATCCTATTCCTAGGTTAGATGATATGCTTGATGAATTAAGTGGCTCTACCATGTTTTCCAAAGTTGATTTGCGTAGTGGATACCATCAAATTCGCATGAAATTAGGAGATGAATGGAAAACGGCATTTAAAACTAAGTTTGAATTATATGAGTGGTTAGTCATGCCTTTTGGGTTAACTAATGCACCTAGCACTTTCATGAGATTAATGAACGAGGTTTTACGTGCTTTCATTGGACGATTTGTGGTAGTCTATTTTGATGATATACTGATTTATAGCAAATCTTTGGAGGAACATTTGGATCATTTACGTGCTGTTTTTATTGCTCTACGTAATGCACGTTTGTTTGGTAACCTTGGGAAGTGCACCTTTTGCACCGACCGAGTATCGTTTCTTGGCTATGTTGTTACTCCGCAGGGAATTGACGTTGATAAAGCCAAGATCGAGGCGATTGAGAGTTGCCCGCAGCCCAAAACGGTCACACAAGTGAGGAGTTTTCTTGGACTCGCTGGATTCTATAGGCGTTTTGTGAGAGATTTCAGCACCATTGCTGCACCTCTCAATGAGCTTACACGCAAGGATGTGCCTTTTACTTGGGGTACCGCACAGGAAGAAGCCTTCACGGTATTGAAAGATAAGTTAACACATGCTCCTTTGCTCCAACTTCCTGATTTTAACAAAACTTTTGAGCTTGAATGCGATGCTAGTGGTATTGGTTTGGGAGGTGTGTTATTACAAGATGCTAAACCTGTTGCATACTTTTCTGAAAAATTGAGTGGGCCTAGTCTGAACTATTCTACTTATGATAAGGAATTATATGCTCTTGTTCGGACATTAGAAACTTGGCAACATTATTTATGGCCCAAAGAATTTGTTATACATTCTGATCATGAATCTTTGAAACACATAAGAAGTCAAGCAAAACTTAATCGTAGACATGCTAAGTGGGTTGAATTTATTGAGACTTTCCCTTATGTCATTAAACACAAGAAGGGGAAAGATAAAATTATTGCTGATGCTTTGTCTCGTCGTTATACTATGCTTTCACAACTTGACTTCAAGATATTCGGCTTAGAGACAATCAAAGATCAATATGTACATGATGCGGAATTTAAAGATGTTTTGCAGAATTGTAGAGAGGGTAGAACATGGAACAAGTTTGTGCTTAATGATGGGTTTGTGTTCCGTTCTAACAAGCTATGCATTCCAGCTAGCTCTATTCGTCTTTTGTTGTTGCAGGAGGCGCATGGAGGAGGATTAATGGGACATTTTGGCGTGAAGAAGACGGAGGACGTACTTGCTACACATTTCTTTTGGCCAAAGATGAGACGGGATGTTGAGCGTTTTGTTGCTCGCTGCACTACATGTCAAAAAGCTAAGTCACGACTCAATCCTCATGGTTTATACATGCCTTTACCTGTACCTAGTGTTCCGTGGGAGGACATATCCATGGACTTTGTTTTAGGCTTGCCTCGAACAAACAAGGGGAGGGATATTATATTTGTTGCGTGGATAGATTTTCTAAGATGGCACATTTTATACCATGTCATAAAAGCGATGATGCTGCTAATGTTGCTGATTTATTCTTTCGAGAGATTATTCGCTTACATGGTGTGCCCAATACTATTGTCTCGGATCGTGATACTAAGTTTCTTAGCCATTTTTGGAGATGCTTATGGGCTAAGTTGGGGACTAAACTACTTTTTAGTACTACATGTCATCCCCAAACTGATGGACAAACTGAAGTAGTCAATCGGACTTTGTCTACTATGCTTAGGGCTGTTTTAAAGAGTAACTTAAAAATGTGGGAAGAATGTTTACCTCATATTGAATTTGCTTATAATCGTTCATTTCATTCTACCACTAAAATGTGCCCTTTTGAGATTGTTTATGGTTTTCTACCTCGTGCACCTATTGATTCGCTTCCTCTTCCATCTTCGGAGAAGGTTAATTTTGATGCTAAGCAACGTGCTGAATTGATATTAAAGATGCATGAGTTAACTAAAGAAAACATTGAGAAAATGAATGCTAGATACAAGCTTGCTGGTGATAAGGGTAGAAAGCATGTTGTGTTTGAACCAGGAGATCTTGTTTGGTTACATCTACGTAAAGATAGGTTTCCTGATTTGCGCAAGTCTAAGTTAATGCCACGAGCTGATGGTCCCTTTAAGGTTTTACAGAAAATTAATGATAATGCATATAAACTTGAGCTACCTGCAGATTTTGGGGTTAGTCCCACATTTAACATTGCAGATTTGAAACCTTATTTGGGAGAAGATGATGAGCTTCCGTCGAGGACGACTTCAATTCAAGAAGGGGAGGATGATGAGGACATCCCTACTAATGTTACACCCATATCCTCACCAACTACACATACTGGACCAGTTACTAGAGCACGTGCACGTCAACTAAATTCTCAGGTACTTTCGTTTCTTGTGAATCCTTCTATTGTTCATGAACATATGATGCTGCCTAAATTAGATACTTTTGTTTTGCTTATGAATGAAGGACCTAGCATGGACAAGAAGGATGGTCATTGGAGCGGGATCAAGCATGGAGAAGAAGGTGCGCGCGCGGGAAAGTACAGTGGAGCTTCCAGTGGTGATTATCACACTTTGAAGCCACCATAAGGCGCGCATGAAGTCTTGGACGAAATACGCGAGATGACACTTCATTATTTTCGTCCAAGGGCCATTATAGGTGCTGCGTCACCTTAATATTGGGCTGGGCCCATGTAATTTCGAAATACCACATTATAGGCTGTTTTTAGAGTCCGTATGTGTGGGGAAACCGAGTTAGGGTTGTTTTCGGACCCCACCTCCAAGGGGCCACGAAATTCCCCTCTGTTCCCCCATATATACAGCCCTTAGGGCGTCGTTTAGACTTGGGTTTTAATTAGATTTAAGTTAGCCATAGCCGCAACTTCGAGCTCTATCAAAGTGCTACCCACAAATTCCCTTGGTGGAAAAATCAGGCACCCTTAGTCTCGCACCACCGAGCAGACTGGCACCAATGCCTCAACTGAGGCCACCAGTCAACCTCGTGTAATGACTGACAGAGAACTTCTCATCAGTCTGCATCAGAAAGTGGATCGGAATCATGATTGGACCAAGCGTCATATTGATGATATACTCTCATATCTGTCTTAGTTGCATACGTTTCGAAAGAAAGTTCATCAATATTCTCATCATACATATCAACGAGTTGATGCAATTCTTGAAGCATACATCACACCTGAGGAAATTTATCAGATTGGCCTCAAACAGCCCCCAGTTGCAGACATCCGGCCTCCTTGTCAGTTTCACCGCTGCCCAACACCCCCTCTGGCGATGGACTCATATTCTTCCCAACAAGAAATTTCGTCTGATGAAGCTGAAGACACGGCGGCCTTTCCTCACACTACTACTTCTTGCCTCAAGACTGATTTACCTCAGCCTTGAAGCGATCGGGTCGGGCTTTAGTCTCAGTTTCTCTCCTTTTTGTTCATTTAATGACCAAGGGGGAGAAAATTTGAGTTAGTCTTCAAGTGGGTCATTATTTTGGGTTCCTCAAGTTACAACTCTCGTTCTTTAGTTCATTTTTGTAACGAGTTATAAACTTTAAACTTCTGTGGTTGCCTGATACTTTTGTATTACCTCATGCTTATTCCTCAAGTTAACTTATATGCATGATTCTTATTCCGCGCAACCACTTTACTCAGTGCAGTATTAATTCCTCAAAATTTCTATTTAATGCACTGTTTTAGATAATCCTAGATATAGGGGGAGCTCCTCATATGTTTACTGAATATTTACTAAGTACAAAGTCTTCAAAATATATGCATATCCTCAGGGGGGTCATCTCTATATCCAGACAGTATGAAATGTTTTCTTCAAGTTCAATTCCTCAAAATTACATAATTAATCCCGTTGAAGCTTTAACCTGATTGTCATCAAATCACCAAAAAGGGGGAGATTGTAAGTGCATCTAGTGCCCCCTTTGAGGTTTTGGAGTATTTGATGACAAAATGGTTAAGGGACTGATGTGTTTGCGAGTATACACAGGAGAACAGTCCCTGAAGAAGAGTTTAACCACCGTTGTCGACCCCCCCCCCCCCAAATTTTGAGGAACATTGAAGAAATCAGTGATTTGAAGAATGCCGAGGCGCAAAATCCTGAGGAATCTGGATCCTGAGGAAGCCATGCGTCATCCTAAGGCAAATCAATTTGAAGCAAAAGTTGAAGCGTAGTCTTTGTTAAGACTTTTATATTTATTGAGTCATAAAAAAACACTGCACTTTTGGAGGGGTTGAGGAAAATGAGTTCCGTATTTCTGAGGAAGTGCAAAAATAGAAATCCCGAAGAAAACTCAGAGAAATCTCCTACAGTAGAGGTTCAGTTCCTCGGGTGTCTGAGACCTTGTTCTTCAGGACACTGAGGAATCTAACTTTGGTTGAGGAGTCAGGAAACTGCCGGTGCAGTTTTCCTGAAGAAAGAGAGAGAGATCATTCCGACCGTGCCACATGTCACGTGGAGAGTTGCTGGAACCTGTCCAGCCAACGGTTCGAAGGGTGGGCACGATGGTAATTTCGTGCATGGGAATTTATGTCCTTTCCCCTAGGTTTGCTCCGCGGCTATAAATAGCCGCCCCCAGCCCCATTTGTTGGTTGGCTGCTCCGAGAGAAAAACTGACACTTCTCATCTGAGAGCAACCCACCTCTAAGGAACCTGAAGAACTTAAGTGAGGAAAACCACCAGCCTGAGTAGTTGAGAATTTCTGAGGAAGTCCGTTCGAGTCATCCAAAGATTTTTATTCTTGAAGACTGTGATCTTCCAGCCGATGTATGAGTCATTATTCTGAGGATGTCAAGATGCAATTGTGACTTCCCTGAGTGAACGAAGTCTGTGAAGGTTTCGGGAGTCTACCTTGAAGACTCACCTGAGTGATTGGACGGAGTCTGAGGACTTTGGTTCAAGGAGAACAAGGTGAAGACTATGTCTTGTGAGTTGAATCTCAGCCTCTCCAACCAGATGTAGAGTTGTCACAGCAACTTGAACTGGTCTATCAAATCGGTGTCATCTGTGCCCCGGTGCTATTTCTTCAAACCCTACTTTTATGTTTCTGCACTGATGACTTGTCCTCATGCCTTTCTCTCTGAGTTCCCTCTTTTATGTTTCCTCATGCTTTGCATCTGATACACTTCTACACTGTTGTTAGATTTTATTTCAGTTGCAATATGATGCCATGTATTCATGTCTACATTCTGTAATGTTTCTGTGCTTCATCATTTTGTGAGTTTCCCCAATTTCGAATTGCCTCAGTCCTGAGGAAATTGAAATTCCTCAAGAAAATTGTAAAATCTCCCATTCACCCCCCTTTGGTAGATATACTGCGCTTTCACCATCCAATAGATCAAAGTTGGGAGACTTCGTCTGTGTCATAGCCCTTGTCAAGCCGTCGCTATTAACAAGCTCAATGTCGAGACCAGCATGCAGAAGCTGAAGAAAGACACGTGCACGCTGATTTATACACTCCAACATCGCAAAGTAGGCACCCCACTCGGCCGCAATGGAGGTGAGGTATTCGCCCGGGGCTACAAGGAAGGAATGCATCACGGTCTGTTGTGTCGAGCTAGCTAGTGCGGCAGGGAGATGACTATCGGCTACCACATCTACCTCCTCGAGCTCACGGAGATATGTGGATATGCTTAGGCGGCGATGGTTTGTGGGTAGGGTGTGGGGATATGGATGACGAGGGGGTGACCCCATGACTCCTACGGATAAGCCTACCTGGTGTCCATGAAGACAGAAGGCCCATGAAGATACAGCCTCGGCCCGCTAGATGGCACCGACGTAGGAGTCCACAACTCACAAGGAAGGTGCGAAGACCTGCCGTACGGAGCAAGCTAGGGTTAGGAAAGCTTACCTGTAAACGTAGATGAGACCCCCGGGACCTAGCCCGGTATATAAGGGCTAGGAGGGGCGACGCCAAAGACATCTAATACCACCTGTAACCCTAGCCTTGAGCGCTCCAGCCTTGGCCTCCACTGTAATCGCATCTCCCCCATCAATAATATCGAGCAGGAGCGAGCCTTCCTGTTTGCCGACGAGCTATCGTCCAACCTGTGCATCTCATGACTAACCCAGGGTCCCTGACCATGGGATTTTCCGGGGTTGATCCCCGTCAATTGGCGCCGTCTGTGGGAACTACACAGGTTGGGAATACGATCTCGGCGGTCCCGTCTTCAGCAAGCTACAACTCCAAGGCAAGAACCAGATCTAGCCCACTCGAAGGATTCAGGATCACGGCGGACATCTCTTCCACCCCATCAAGACCGCTCGAACTACAGTTGTGCCAGGACCGATACTACGGCAACGGCCAAGTGCAGCGCCAGCGCCGAAGGATTCGACGACCCAGAAGAACGGCGAGGGGCCTCTACGAAGGAATTCCACTCGACGAACCGCGACGCGCAGCGGAGGACTCGCAAATCTTTCGACAACCCACCACCGCCCGGGCACCCGCCGCACATCAAGACGATGACTACGAGATTGAATCCAGCGATCAGCAGAACCACCGCCAAGGAAGAAGGAATCGACGACTCAAAAGGCGCGCATGGAAGATCTACGGCGAGGCCCCAATGAACGAGCCACATCACGCAGCCGCACAACCAACGACCACTCGACGACACGCCGTCGCGCGAGCACCTGCCGCCAACCAAGACACCTGTAGGCGAGTACTACGACCCAGATCGAAGGCCGGATGAATTCGCCAACCTTATCAAGAACCAAGACATGAGTCGAGGAATCGAAACCGACCCTCGCTTCCACGAACACCCGGAGGATCACGAGCAGATCTTCAGAATCTCAAGAAGGAAGAGGCACGCCGGATCTAGAAAACTCACGGTTAGAGAACAGCTAGCAGGACCCTGCACGATCCACAGCTTCGAGGATGACTGGGGACGCGTCAGGTCAGGTCATACTTTGAGAGACTGCCGCATGTTCAACGAGCTAGCCGACGACCTCAAGAAGGAGAAGCAGAAAGAAGACAAGCGCAACCGACGACCCGAACAATCGCCGACCTCAAGCCCAGAAGGACGTCACAGCCCGCTGCAAGAACAGGTGCTCATGACCCAAGAAGGAAGGGTACCGCAAGCACAACGCGACGCCCACACCCTGCAGGCTAGAGAAGACCAGCATCACGTTCTCACAGGACGACCATCCACCCGCAGTCCCAAGACCGGGTGATAGAGGCGAAGGTGTCCCGATGTTTCGATGAGATGATGGAGATCGATTTTGGTGGAGTAGACTTTCACGACCCGACTACAAACGTGCGAAGACGTTGCGCCTTAGCAATCGCTAAACCAACTCCGAGAGGTTATTGATCCCGCGGATGCACGATCAACCTGACCACGAAGGTCAATTCCTGCAAGTAATCGAAGAACAAGCAAGAACTAAGAATTGCAATCTGGATATTGCGAATATAAGATGAAAGATTAACAGAAGTTGGGGTTCCAATGCGGTCTTGGCCTGGTCGGACGACACAAACGAAGAACTCGAAGTTACGGCTATGGCTAACTTAAATCTAATTAAAACCCAAGTCTAAACGACGCCCTAAGGGCTGTATATATGGGGGAACAGAGGGGATTTTCGTGACCCCTTGGAGGTGGGGCCCAAAAACAACCCTAACTCGGTTTCCCCACACATACGGACTCTAAAAACAGCCTATAATGTGGTATTTCGAAATTACATGGGCCCAGCCCAATATTAAGGTGACGCAGCACCTATAATTGCTCTTGGACGAAAATAATGAAGTGGCATCTCGTGTATTTCGTCCAAGCCTTCATGCATGCCTTATGGTGGCTTCAAAGTGCGAAAATCCCCACTGGAAGCTCCATTGTTATTTCCCGCGCGCGCACCTTCTTCTCCATGCTTGATCCCGCTCCAATGACCGTCCTTCTTGTCCATGCTAGGTCCTTCATTCATAAGCAAAACAAAAGTATCTAATTTAGGCAGCAACATATGTTCATGAACATTAGAAGGATTCGCAAGAAACGAAAGTACCTGATAATTTAGTTGACGTGCACGTGCTCTAGTAACTGGTCCAGTATGTGTAGTTGGTGAAGATGTGGGTGTAACATTAGTAGAGATGTCCTCATCATCCTCCCCTTCTTGAATTGAAGTCGTCCTCGACGGAAGCTCATTATCTTCTCCCAAATAAGGTTTCAAATCTGCAATGTTAAATGTGGGACTAACCCCAAAATCTGCAGGTAGCTCAAGTTTATATGCATTATCATTAATTTTCTGTAAAACCTTAAAGGGACCATCAGCTCGTGGCATTAACTTAGACTTGCGCAAATCAGGAAACCTATCTTTACGTAGATGTAACCAAACAAGATCTCTTGGTTCAAACACAACATGCTTTCTACCCTTATCACCAGCAAGCTTGTATCTAGCATTCATTTTCTCAATGTTTTCTTTAGTTAACTCATGCATTTTTAATATCAATTCAGCACGTTGCTTAGCATCAAAATTAACCTTCTCTGAAGATGGAAGAGGAAGCAAATCAATAGGTGCACGAGGTAGAAAACCATAAACAATCTCAAAAGGGCACATTTTAGTGGTAGAATGAAATGAACGATTATAAGCAAATTCAATATGAGGTAAACATTCTTCCCACATTTTCAAGTTACTCTTTAAAACAGCCCTAAGCATAGTAGACAAAGTCCTATTGACTACTTCAGTTTGTCCATCAGTTTGGGGATGACAAGTAGTACTAAAAAGTAGTTTAGTCCCCAACTTAGCCCATAAGCATCTCCAAAAATGGCTAAGAAACTTAGTATCACGATCCGAGACAATAGTATTGGGCACACCATGTAAGCGAATAATCTCACGAAAGAATAAATCAGCAACATTAGCAGCATCATCGCTTTTATGACATGGTATAAAATGTGCCATCTTAGAAAATCTATCCACGACAACAAATATGCTATCCCTCCCCTGCTTTGTTCGAGGCAAGCCTAAAACAAAGTCCATGGATATGTCCTCCCACGGAACACTAGGTACAGGTAAAGGCATGTATAAACCATGAGGATTGAGTCGTGACTTAGCTTTTTGACATGTAGTGCAGCGAGCAACAAAACGCTCAACATCCCGTCTCATCTTTGGCCAAAAGAAATGTGTAGCAAGTACGTCCTCCGTCTTCTTCACGCCAAAGTGTCCCATTAATCCTCCTCCATGCGCCTCCTGCAACAACAAAAGACGAATAGAGCTAGCTGGAATGCATAGCTTGTTAGAACGGAACACAAAACCATCATTAAGCACAAACTTGTTCCATGTTCTACCCTCTCTACAATTCTGCAATACATCTTTAAATTCCGCATCATGTACATATTTATCTTTGAGTGTCTCTAAACCGAATATCTTGAAGTCAAGTTGTGAAAGCATAGTATAACAACGAGACAAAGCATCAGCAATAATATTATCTTTCCCCTTCTTGTGTATAATGACATAAGGGAAAGTCTCAATAAATTCAACCCACTTAGCATGTCTACGATTAAGTTTTGCTTGGCTTCTTATGTGTTTCAAAGATTCATGATCAGAATGTATAACAAATTCTTTGGGCCATAAATAATGTTGCCAAGTTTCTAATGTCCGAACAAGAGCGTATAATTCCTTATCATAAGTAGAATAGTTCAGACTAGGCCCACTCAATTTTTCAGAAAAGTATGCAACAGGTTTAGCATCTTGTAATAACACACCTCCCAAACCAATCCCACTAGCATCGCATTCAAGCTCAAAAGTCTTATTAAAATCAGGAAGTTGGAGCAAAGGAGCATGTGTTAACTTATCTTTCAATACCGTGAAGGCTTCTTGATGAGGACATCTCTACTAATGTTACACCCACATCTTCACCAACTACACATACTGGAGCAGTTACTAGAGCACGCGCACGTCAACTAAATTATCAGGTACTTTCGTTTCTTGTGAATCCTTCTAATGTTCATGAACATATGATGCTGCCTAAATTAGATACTTTTGTTTTGCTTATGAATGAAGGACCTAGCATGGACAAGAAGGATGGTCATTGGAGCGGGATCAAGCATGGAGAAGAAGGTGCGCGCGCGGGAAAGGACAATGGAGCTTCCAGTGGTGATTATCGCACTTTGAAGCCACCATAAGTTGCGCATGAAGTCTTGGACGAAATACGCGAGATGCCACATCATTATTTTCGTCCAAGGGCAATTATAGGTGCTGCGTCACCTTAAAATTGGGCTGGGCCCATGTAATTTCGAATTACCACATTATAGGCTGTTTTTAGAGTCCGTATGTGTGGGGAAACCGAGTTAGGGTTGTTTTCGGACCCCACCTCCAAGGGGTCACGAAAATCCCCTCTGTTCCCCCATATATACAGCCCTTAGGGCGTCGTTTAGACTTGGGTTTTAATTAGATTTAAGTTAGCCATAGCTGCAACTTCGAGTTCTTCGTTTGTGTCGTCCGACCAGGCCAAGACCGCATTGGAACCCCAACTTCTGTTAATCTTTCATCTTATATTCGCAATATCCAGATTGCAATTCTTAGTTCTTGCTTGTTCTTCGATTGCTTGCAGGAATTGACCTTCGTGGT
The DNA here is from genome assembly GCA_950022295.1 of Bromus sterilis. Lineage (NCBI taxonomy): Eukaryota > Viridiplantae > Streptophyta > Magnoliopsida > Poales > Poaceae > Bromus > Bromus sterilis. The sequence goes on along the minus strand of OX465600.1, from coordinate 171,553,709 downwards.
CAGGTTGATCGTGCATCCGCGGGATCAATAACCTCTCGGAGTTTGGTTTAGCGATTGCTAAGGCGCAACGTCTTCGCACGTTCGTAGTCGGGTCGTGAAAGTCTACTCCACCAAAAATCGATCTCCATCCTCTCATCGAAACATCGGGACACCTTCGCCTCTATCAAGTGGTATCAGATTTCCAGGTTGCTCGGTGAGATTTACCAGTTTTCGTAGTCTAGATTGGTTCTGTTCTTCATACCTACAGTCCACGAAAAAGCCAACAAAAAAAATTAGGGTTAGATCATCACGTCCCAAAACAGTCCGAGCCTTTGTCCAGTTTTCTTTACAGTAGTTTGCATTGTTGAATTTGCGGTTGCATCGTTGTGTCGAGTTGCTGATCTTAGCGTCTATTTACCCTAGAGTTTCGAGTTCTGATCACAGTTTGTCACGCCGCCGCCGCACAGTAGTACACCACCACGTTCCGCCAATTCGAGTCCAGATACACCACCACGTTCCGCCAAGCCGAGTCCATACACACCACCACAACCTACCGATCCGAGTTGAGTTCCATCACCTGTTCGGTTTGTGATCGTTCCGTAGCCAGATTAGTTTTGAGTTGATTAGAGTCGGATTTCACCAATCTTTTGTCGTACGTAGAAGGAGGTGATTTCCAAAAAAAAAAAAAGTCTGGCACGCTTTCCAGAGCAGTTTTTAGGCCAAAATTTTCGGGGGTAAAAAAATTTCGTGCCCATACGTTCCTTATGTCCAGAAACTCATTTTGAGACGTTCGCCACCATAGTGATTTTTTCGCACTTTTTCAGCCACCGCAGTCCCGCCTCGCAAAAAAAAAAAGCAAAAAAAAAAAAAGAGAAAAAAAAATCAGAGTGTGCTTCTCAGTTGATTACGTGCCGCACCGTGCTTTCGTTGGTGTTTTAGGCTCGCGTCTCTAGTACGGTCTAGCCTAGGATCAGCACAGTACCGACGTTGAGTGTTTATTCAACTTTGCATCTCTGTTTTGATTACTGTTGAGCTTTTTGTTACCATATTTGTCAAGCCTACCTACAGCTCCACATATATTCTACTTCGTGCGGTTGACACCTCCTGGCCATCGCTCTACCACATCTCTGAGAGTTTTGACCCGTTGGTTGTACATCACCACCTGCTGCTAGGTAAGAATCGGTAAGAACGAAAGAAAAGCTTGACGGATTTGTGCTTTCCACCACCCCACATCCCATTAGTAGAAGTAGGATCATATTTCTGTGTGTTTTCTATTTCTGCTAACCATGCCAGGATCCCATGATGAAGTGGCGCGGGATGCACCCGATTGGGAGAATATGACAAACAAAGCGTTACATGATAAATTTGCACAAATGATGTCTGAACAGGTGAATGACATCGAGAACAGATTTACAGAGGCGATTGATGGTGTGGAGAAGATGATCGACACCAAGCTCGACGCCAAGTTTACTGAGTTGCTCGCACGCCTACCTGCACAGCCTGCGGCCGCTCCAGCACAGCCACCGCCACCACGACGTGCACGACGTATTCTGTTTCCGGGCAGACAAGCTGCTGGTGCTCCTGCTGCTGCTGCAGTTGCTGCTACTGCTGCTGCTTCTGACGTCGGCCAGGACGACAACTACGAGGGTGATTACGAGGAGGAGGTGGAACAGGAAGCGGCCTATGAGCAGCCAGCTGGACGTCCACGTCCCAACATTCGCCACGGTCGACACCAACCACCCCCTCAGGTACGCGATGATGAACATGTGCCTAAACTTAAATTGAATCTTAAGCCGTTTGAGGGTAGATATATTCCTGATGCTTATCTTACTTGGGAGTTAGAAACCGAACAACGCTTTACATGTTTACAATATCCTGAGCATAGACGTGTTACTGCTGCTGTTTGTGAATTCACGGGGTTTGCATCTATTTGGTGGTCTGAACATTGTAGGTTGCATGCTAATAATATTCCAACTACTTGGGCTGCTTTAAAAGATGCTATGCGTACTCGCTGGGTTCCTCCTTATTATCAACGTGAACTGCTACAAAAATTACAGCGTTTGAGACAAGGCAAAAATTCTGTAGAGGAATATTATCAAGAATTACAAACTGGATTGATTAGATGTGGCCTAGTAGAGGATAATGAAGCTATGTTTGCACGTTTTATAGGTGGCTTAAACAGGGAGATACAAACTATTCTAGAATACAAGGACTATGCTACTATTACTCGTTTGTTTCATCTTGCTTGTAAAGCTGAACGTGAAGTGCAGGATCGACAGGCCGCTACGAGACCTAACTTTTCTGCAGGACGAAATACATCATGGACATCGCGTGGACCTTCTACATCCACACGTCCTGCTGCACCACCATCTACTTCAACTGCTCATTCTTACAGGGAGCCACCGAAACAGCCAGCGCCACCATTCAAGGGTGCACAGAGTGGTCCAGCAGCGAGTTCTTCTTCATCCATGGCTTCCACAGGGCAAACACGAGATCGTGATATTAAATGTCGCAGGTGCCAAGGTGGAGGTCACTTCGCAAAAGACTGTCCCTCCAAGCGTGTGATGATTATTACGGCGGATGGTGGGTATGAGTCAGCAAGCGACTACGATGAGGAGACTTTAGTTCTCATTGCTCACGAGGAACAGGGTGCCCATGATGATGCTCATGATATAGAGTATATGGCTCCTGATGATGCAGATCAATATGCTAGTTTGGTTTCTCAACGTGTGTTAAGTGTGCAGGTATCGAAGGCCGAGCAAAACCAGAGGCATAATTTGTTCCACACAAAGGGAGTGGTGAAAGAACGTTCGGTTCGCATCATCATTGACGGAGGGAGTTGCAACAACTTGGCGAGCATGGAGTTGGTGGAGAAGCTATCTCTCACCACAAGACCACACCCCCATCCGTACTATATTCAGTGGTTTAACAATAGTGGTAAGATTAAGGTAACGCGTTCTGTTCGTGTGCACTTTAGCATTGCTGCATATGCTGATTATGTTGATTGTGATGTGGTACCCATGCAAGCATGCTCTCTTTTACTTGGTAGACCATGGCAATTTGATAGGAATGTTGTACACCATGGTAGGACAAATCAGTTTACTCTGGTTCATCAGGATAAAACTATTGCTTTACTTCCTATGTCTCCTGAACAAATATGTGAAAGATGATCTTGCTAGAGCTAGTAAAGCTAAACAGGAGAAAAATAAGAGTGAGAATGAGATAGCAGCTAAAGAATTTGAGCAACAACATAAGACTACTAGCAAATCTTCTTCTGCTGTTTCTAATGAAATTAAATTGACTAGTCCAACTTTGCTTGCTACTAAGGTTGATATTTCGGATTTGGATGTTAGTCAATATGTGTGCTATGCTTTTGTGTGCAAAGAAGCTTTGTTTTCTTAATCGTAGACATGCTAAGTGGGTTGAATTTATTGAGACTTTCCCTTATGTCATTAAACACAAGAAGGGGAAAGATAATATTATTGCTGATGCTTTGTCTCGTCGTTATACTATGCTTTCACAACTTGACTTCAAGATATTCGGTTTAGAGACAATCAAAGATCAATATGTACATGATGCAGAATTTAAAGATGTTTTGCAGAATTGTAGAGAGGGTAGAACATGGAACAAGTTTGTGCTTAATGATGGGTTTGTGTTCCGTTCTAACAAGCTATGCATTCCAGCTAGCTCTATTCGTCTTTTGTTGTTGCAGGAGGCGCATGGAGGAGGATTAATGGGACATTTTGGCGTGAAGAAGACGGAGGACGTACTTGCTACACATTTCTTTTGGCCAAAGATGAGACGGGATGTTGAGCGTTTTGTTGCTCGCTGCACTACATGTCAAAAAGCTAAGTCACGACTCAATCCTCATGGTTTATACATGCCTTTACCTGTACCTAGTGTTCCGTGGGAGGACATATCCATGGACTTTGTTTTAGGCTTGCCTCGAACAAAGAACGGGAGGGATAGCATATTTGTTGTCGTGGATAGATTTTCTAAGATGGCACATTTTATACCATGTCATAAAAGCGATGATGCTGCTAATGTTGCTGATTTATTCTTTCGTGAGATTATTCGCTTACATGGTGTGCCCAATACTATTGTCTCGGATCGTGATACTAAGTTTCTTAGCCATTTTTGGAGATGCTTATGGGCTAAGTTGGGGACTAAACTACTTTTTAGTACTACATGTCATCCCCAAACTGATGGACAAACTGAAGTAGTCAATAGGACTTTGTCTACTATGCTTAGGGCTGTTTTAAAGAGTAACTTGAAACAGTGGGAAGAATGTTTACCTCATATTGAATTTGCTTATAATCGTTCATTGCATTCTACCACTAAAATGTGCCCTTTTGAGATTGTTTATGGTTTTCTACCTCGTGCACCTATTGATTTGCTACCTCTTCCATCTTCGGAGAAGGTTAATTTTGATGCTAAGCAACGTGCTGAATTGATATTAAAACTGCATAAGTTAACTAAAGAAAACATTGAGCGCATGAATGCTAGATACAAGCTTGCTGGTGATAGGGGTCGAAAGCATGTTGTGTTTGAACCCGGAGATCTTGTTTGGTTACATCTACGTAAAGATAGGTTTCCTGATTTGCGTAAGTCTAAGTTAATGCCTCGAGCTGATGGTCCCTTTAAGGTTTTGCAGAAAATTAATGATAATGCATATAAACTTGAGCTACCTGCAGCCTTTGGGGTTAGTCCCACATTTAATATTGCAGATTTGAAGCCTTATTTGGGAGAAGATGATGAGCTTCCGTCGAGGACGACTTCAATTCAAGAAGGGGAGAATGATGAGGACATCCCTACTAATGTTACACCCATACCCTCACCAACTACACATATTGGACCAGTTACTAGAGCTCGTGCACGTCAACTAAATTATCAGGTACTTTCGTTTCTTGCGAATCCTTCTAATGTTCATGAACATATGATGCTGCCTAAATTAGATACTTTTGTTTTGCTTATGAATGAAGGACCTATTGATTTGCTACCTCTTCCATCTTCGGAGAAGGTTAATTTTGATGCTAAGCAACGTGCTGAATTGATATTAAAGATGCATGAGTTAACTAAAGAAAACATTGAGAAAATGAATGCTAGATACAAGCTTGCTGGTGATAAGGGTAGAAAGCATGTTGTGTTTGAACCAGGAGATCTTGTTTGGTTACATCTACGTAAAGATAGGTTTCCTGATTTGCGCAAGTCTAAGTTAATGCCACGAGCTGATGGTCCCTTTAAGGTTTTACAGAAAATTAATGATAATGCATATAAACTTGAGCTACCTGCAGATTTTGGGGTTAGTCCCACATTTAACATTGCAGATTTGAAACCTTATTTGGGAGAAGATGATGAGCTTCCGTCGAGGACGACTTCAATTCAAGAAGGGGAGGATGATGAGGACATCTCTACTAATGTTACACCCACATCTTCACCAACTACACATACTGGACCAGTTACTAGAGCACGCGCACGTCAACTAAATTATCAGGTACTTTCGTTTCTTGCGAATCCTTCTAATGTTCATGAACATATGATGCTGCCTAAATTAGATACTTTTGTTTTGCTTATGAATGAAGGACCTAGCATGGACAAGAAGGATGGTCATTGGAGCGGGATCAAGCATGGAGAAGAAGGTGCGCGCGCGGGAAAGGACAATGGAGCTTCCAGTGGTGATTATCGCACTTTGAAGCCACCATAAGTTGCGCATGAAGTCTTGGACGAAATACGCGAGATGCCACTTCATTATTTTCGTCCAAGGGCAATTATAGGTGCTGCGTCACCTTAAAATTGGGCTGGGCCCATGTAATTTCGAATTACCACATTATAGGCTGTTTTTAGAGTCCGTATGTGTGGGGAAACCGAGTTAGGGTTGTTTTCGGACCCCACCTCCAAGGGGTCACGAAAATCCCCTCTGTTCCCCCATATATACAGCCCTTAGGGCGTCGTTTAGACTTGGGTTTTAATTAGATTTAGGTTAGCCATAGCTGCAACTTCGAGTTCTTCGTTTGTGTCGTCCGACCAGGCCAAAACCGCATTGGAACCCCAACTTCTGTTAATCTTTCATCTTATATTCGCAATATCCAGATTGTAATTCTTAGTTCTTGCTTGTTCTTCGATTGCTTGCAGGAATTGACCTTCGTGGTCAGGTTGATCGTGCATCCGCGGGATCAATAACCTCTCGGAGTTGGTTTAGCGATTGCTAAGGTGCAACGTCTTCGCACGTTCGTAGTCGGGTCGTGAAAGTCTACTCCACCAAAAATCGATCTCCATCCTCTCATCGAAACATCGGGACACCTTCGCCTCTATCACTTCTTCCTGTGCGGTACCCCAAGTAAAAGGCACATCCTTGCGTGTAAGCTCATTGAGAGGTGCAGCAATGGTGCTGAAATCTCTCACAAAACGCCTGATGAGGACATCCCTACTAATGTTACACCCATATCCTCACCAACTACACATATTGGACCAGTGACTAGAGCTCGTGCACGTCAACTAAATTATCAGGTACTTTCGTTTCTTGCGAATCCTTCTATTGTTCATGAACATATGATGCTGCCTAAATTAGATACTTTTGTTTTGCTTATGAATGAAGGACCTAGCATGGACAAGAAGGATGGTCATTGGAGCGGGATCAAGCATGGAGAAGAAGGTGCGCGCGCGGGAAAGGACAGCGGAGCTTCCAGTGGTGATTATCGCACTTTGAAGCCACCATAAGGCGCGCATGAAGTCTTGGACGAAATACGCGAGATGCCACTTCATTATTTTCGTCCAAGGGCAATTATAGGTGCTGCGTCACCTTAATATTGGGCTGGGCCCATGTAATTTCGAAATACCACCTTATAGGCTGTTTTTAGAGTCCGTATGTGTGGGGAAACCGAGTTAGGGTTGTTTTCGGACCCCACCTCCAAGGGGTCACGAAAATCCCCTCTGTTCCCCCATATATACAGCCCTTAGGGCGTCGTTTAGACTTGGGTTTTAATTAGATTTAAGTTAGCCATAGCCGCAACTTCGAGCTCTTCGTTTGTGTCATCCGACCAGGCCAAGACCTCATTGGAACCCCAACTTTCGTAATCATTCATCTTATATTCGCAATATCCAGATTGCAATTCTTAGTTCTTGCTTGTTCTTCGATTGCTTGCAGGAATTAGACCTTCGTGGTCAGGTTGATCGTGCATCCGCGGCATCAATAACCTCTCGGAGTTGGTTTAGCGATCGCTAAGGCGCAACGTCTTCGCACGTTCGTAGTCGGGTCGTGAAAGTCTACTCCACCATAATCGATCTCCACCATCTCATCGAAACATCGGGACACCTTCGCCTCTATCAACGCCTATAGAATCCAGCGAGGCCAAGAAAAGTCCTCACTTGTGTGACGGTTTTGGGCTGCGGCCAACTCTCAATCGCCTCGATCTTGGCTTTATCAACTTCAATTCCTTGCGGAGTAACAACATAGCCAAGAAACGATACTCGGTCGGTGCAAAAGGTGCACTTCCCAAGGTTACCAAACAAACGTGCATTACGTAGAGCAATAAAAACCGCACGTAAATGATCCAAATGTTCCTCCAAAGATTTGCTATAAATCAGTATATCATCAAAATAGACTACCACAAATCGTCCAATGAAAGCACGTAAAACCTCGTTCATTAATCTCATGAAAGTGCTAGGTGCATTAGTTAACCCAAAAGGCATGACTAACCACTCATATAATCCAAACTTAGTTTTAAATGCCGTTTTCCATTCATCCCCTAATTTCATGCGAATTTGATGGTATCCACTACGCAAATCAACTTTGGAAAACATGGTAGAGCCACTTAATTCATCAAGCATATCATCTAACCTAGGAATAGGATGACGATAACGAATAGTAATATTATTAATGGCTCTACAATCAACACACATACGCCAAGTTCCATCCTTTTTAGGCACTAATATAACAGGAACAACACAAGGACTAAGGGATTCACGTATGTAACCTTTGTCGAGTAGCTCTTGTACTTGACGCTGAATCTCCTTCGCCTCCTCCGGATTGGTACAGTATGGCGCACGGTTGGGCAGCGAAGCACCGGGAATTAAGTAAATCTGATGCTCAATCCCTCGAATAGGTGGTAATCCCGGTGGTACGTCTTGTGGAAAGACGTCAATAAACTCCTGCAAAAGGTCAGTGACAACAGGAGGCAAAGAAGGAGGCAATTCCTCAAATGAAAACAAAGCTTCTTTGCACACAAAAGCATAGCACACATATTGACTAACATCCAAATCCGAAATATCAACCTTAGTAGCAAGCAAAGTTGGACTAGTCAATTTAATTTCATTAGAAACAGCAGAAGAAGATTTGCTATTAGTCTTATGTTGTTGCTCAAATTCTTTAGCTGCTATCTCATTTTCACTCTTATTTTTCTCCTGTTTAGCTTTACTAGCTCTAGCAAGATCATCTTTCACAATTTGTTCAGGAGACATAGGAAGTAAAGCAATATTTTTATCCTGATGAACCAGAGTAAACTGATTTGTCCTACCATGGTGTACAACATTCCTATCAAATTGCCATGGTCTACCAAGTAAAAGAGAGCATGCTTGCATGGGTACCACATCACAATCAACATAATCAGCATATGCAGCAATGCTAAAGTGCACACGAACAGAACGCGTTACCTTAATCTTACCACTATTGTTAAACCACTGAATATAGTACGGATGGGGGTGTGGTCTTGTGGTGAGAGATAGCTTCTCCACCAACTCCATGCTCGCCAAGTTTTTGCAACTCCCTCCGTCAATGATGATGCGAACCGAACGTTCTTTCACCACTCCCTTTGTGTGGAACAAATTATGCCTCTGGTTTTGCTCGGCCTTCGGTACCTGCACACTTAACACACGTTGAGCAACCAAACTAGCATATTGATCTGCATCATCAGGAGCCATATACTCTATATCATGAGCATCATCATGGGCACCCTGTTCCTCATGAGCAATGAGAACTAAAGTCTCCTCATCATAGTCACTCGCTGACTCATACCCACCATCCGCCGTAATAGTCATCACACGCTTGGAGGGACAGTCTTTTGCGAAGTGACCTCCACCTTGGCACCTGCGACATTTAATATCACGATCTCGTGTTTGCCCTGTGGAAGCCATGGATGAAGAAGAACTCGCTGCTGGACCACTCTGTGCACCCTTGAATGGTGGCGCTGGCTGTTTTGGTGGCTCCCTGTAAGAATGAGCGGTTGAAGTAGATGGTGGTGCAGCAGGACGTGTGGATGTAGAAGGTCCACGCGATGTCCATGATGTATTTCGTCCTGCAGAAAAGTTAGGTCTCGTAGCGGCCTGTCGATCCTGCACTTCACGTTCAGCTTTACAAGCAAGATGAAACAAACGAGTAATAGTAGCATAGTCCTTGTATTCTAGAATAGTTTGTATCTCCCTGTTTAAGCCACCTATAAAACGTGCAAACATAGCTTCATTATCCTCTACTAGGCCACATCTAATCAATCCAGTTTGTAATTCTTGATAATATTCCTCTACAGAATTTTTTCCTTGTCTCAAACGCTATAATTTTTGTAGCAATTCACGTTGATAATAAGGAGGAACCCAGCGAGTACGCATAGCATCTTTTAAAGCAGCCCAAGTAGATGGAATATTATTAGCATGCAATCTACAATGTTCAGACCACCAAATATATGCAAAACCCGTGAATTCACAAACAGCAGCAGTAACACGTCTATTCTCAGGATATTGTAAACATGTAAAGCGTTGTTCAGTTTCTAACTCCCAAGTAAGATAAGCATCAGGAATATATCTACCCTCAAACGGCTTAAGATTCAATTTAAGTTTAGGCACATGTTCATCATCGCGTACCTGAGGGGGTGGTTGGTGTCGACCGTGGCGAATGTTGGGACGTGGACGTCCAGCTGGCTGTTCATAGGCCGCTTCTTGTTCCACCTCCTCCTCGTAATCACCCTCGTAGTTGTCGTCCTGGCCGACGTCAGAGGCAGCAGCAGCAGTAACTGCAGCAGCAGCAGTAACTGCAGCAGCAGCAGGAGCACCAGCAGCTTGTCCGCCCGGAAACAGAATACATCGTGCACGTCGTGGTGGCGGTGGCTGTGCTGGAGGGGCCGCAGGCTGTATAGGTAAGCGTGCGAGCAACTCAGTAAACTTGGCGTCGAGCTTGGTGTCGATCATCTTCTCCACACCATCAATCGCCTCTGTAAATCTGTTCTCGATGTCATTCACCTGTTCAGACATCATTTGTGCAAATTTATCATGTAATGCTTTGTTTGTCATATTCTCCCAATCAGGTGCATCCCGCGCCACTTCATCATGGGATCCTGGCATGGTTAGCGGAAATAGAAAACACACAGAAGTATGATCCTACTTCTACTAATGGGGTGTGGGGTGGTGGAAAGCACAAATCCGTCAAGCTTTTCTTCAGTTCTTCGATTCTTACCTAGCAGCAGGTGGTGATGTACAACCAACGGGTCAAAACTCTCAGAGATGTGGTAGAGCGATGGCCAGGAGGTGTCAACCGCACGAAGTAGAATATATGTGGAGCTGTAGGTAGGCTTGACAAATATGGTAGCAAAAAGCTCAACAGTAATCAAAACAGAGATGCAAAGTTGAATAAACACTCAACGTCGGTACTGTGCTGATCCTAGGCTAGACCGTACTAGAGACGCGAGCCTAAAACACCAACGAAAGCACGGCGCGGCACTTCACGAACGAAGGTCAATTCCTGCAAGTAATCGAAGAACAAGCAAGAACTAAGAATTGCAATCTGGATATTGCGAATATAAGATGAAAGATTAACAGAAGTTGGGGTTCCAATGCGGTCTTGGCCTGTTCGGACGACACAAACGAAGAACTCGAAGTTGCGGCTATGGCTAACTTAAATCTAATTAAAACCCAAGTCTAAACGACGCCCTAAGGGCTGTATATATGGGGGAACAGAGGGGATTTTCGTGACCCCTTGGAGGTGGGGCCCGAAAACAACCCTAACTCGGTTTCCCCACACATACGGACTCTAAAAATAGCCTATAATGTGGTATTTCGAAATTACATGGGCCCAGCCCAATATTAAGGTGACGCAGCACCTATAATTGCTCTTGGACGAAAATAATGAAGTGGCATCTCGTGTATTTCGTCCAAGCCTTCATGCATGCCTTATGGTGGCTTCAAAGTGCGAAAATCCCCACTGGAAGCCCCATTGTTATTTCCCGCGCGCGCACCTTCTTCTCCATGCTTGATCCCGCTCCAATGACCGTCCTTCTTGTCCATGCTAGGTCCTTCATTCATAAGCAAAACAAAAGTATCTAATTTAGGCAGCATCATATGTTCATGAACATTAGAAGGATTCGCAAGAAACGAAAGTACCTGATAATTTAGTTGACGTGCACGTGCTCTAGTAACTGGTCCAGTATGTGTAGTTGGTGAAGATGTGGGTGTAACATTAGTAGAGATGTCCTCATCACCGGGGCACGCGCCCCTAGTACTTGATGCACAAATCGGAGGGTACGACATGGATAGGGTCTTCATGGAAGGAGGCAGCAGCATGAACATCATCTTCGCCAGCACCCTGCAAAAGATGTTGATCCCACGATCAGTATGGAGAAAATCAAGCACCGAGTTACACGGGGTAGTCCCAGGAGAAGCAGCCACATCCCTTGGAGTCATTGAACTCGAGGTTGTCTTCGGCAACCGACGCAACTTCGCAAAGCACGTCCTCGACTTCGAGGTACTCGACTGGCAATCGCAGTATCACACCATATTGGGACGGCCAGCATTCGTGCAGTTCATGGCGGTCCCACACTACGCCTACCTCAAGCTCAAAATGCCAGGATCATCAGGAGTCCTCACGATCAACGAAAGCTTCATCAAATCAGATCAATGTGATCGTGACTTCCACAGAATCTCCGACACATTCGAAGCCGAACAAAAACTCAGAGAAATAGCCATGGTGACGGACAAGACTACCCTCCTTTTGGTGAACCGAAGCGAATCCAGGGAGTACGGACGCGACTTCAGCATCGACAGCGACACAGTCACTTACCAAGTGCACCCGACGGACCCGGACAAAACAGTCCGCGTTTATGCCCACCTACCAGAGGAGCAGGTGATAGAGGCGAAGGTGTCCCGATGTTTCGATGAGATGGTGGAGATCGATTATGGTGGAAGCGACTTTCACGATCCGACTACGAACGTGCGAAGACGTTGCGCCTTAGCGATCGCTAAACCAACTCCGAGAGGTTATTGATCCCGCGGATGCACGATCAACCTGACCACGAAGGTCTAATTCCTGCAAGCAATCGAAGAACAAGCAAGAACTAAGAATTGCAATCTGGATATTGCGAATATAAGATGAATGATTACGAAAGTTGGGGTTCCAATGAGGTCTTGGCCTGGTCGGATGACACAAACGAAGAGCTCGAAGTTGCGGCTATGGCTAACTTATATCTAATTAAAACCCAAGTCTAAACAACGCCCTAAGGGCTGTATATATGGGGAAACAGAGGGGATTTTCGTGACCCCTTGGAGGTGGGGTCCGAAAACAACCCTAACTCGGTTTCCCCACACATACGGACTCTAAAAACAGCCTATAATGTGGTATTTCGAAATTACATGGGCCCAGCCCAATATTAAGGTGACGCAACACCTATAATTGCTCTTGGACGAAAATAATGAAGTGGCATCTCGTGTATTCCGTCCAAGCCTTCATGCATGCCTTATGGTGGCTTCAACGTGCGAAAATCCCCACTGGAAGCTCCACTGTACTTTCCCCCGCGCGCACCTTCTTCTCCATTCTTGATCCCGCTCCAATGACCATCCTTCTTGTCCATGCTGGGTCCTTCATTCATAACCAAAACAAAAGTATCTAATTTAGGCAGCATCATATGTTCATGACCAATAGAAGGATTCGCAAGAAACGAAAGTACCTGATAATTTAGTTGACGTGCACGTGCTCTAGTAACTGGTCCAGTATGTGTAGTTGGTGAGGGTATGGGTGTAACATTAGTAGGGATGTCCTCATCAGCAGGCGACGGCTCTCGTCGCTTTCCTTCGAGACGAGTGGGAAATATTCGCCTGGTGCCCAGCCGACATGCCTGGGATACCACGCGAATTCGCGGAACACACCCTACGCATCAAGCAAAACACGAAGCCGGTGAAGCAAGCGCTGAGACAATTCTTGGAGCCCAAACGCAAAGCACTCGGAGAGGAAGTCAACCGGTTACTTGACGCTCAGTTCATCCGAGAAACGAAGAAAGCCACTAGGATAGCCAACCCAGTGCTGGTGCCCAAGAAAGACACGACCGTGCTGCGCATGTGTGTCGACTACGGACCAGTCAACAAGCATTGCCCGAAGGATCACTTCCCCCTTCCTAGAATCGATCAGATAATTGACTCAACAGCAGGGTGCGATCTACTTTCCTTTCTCGACGCTTACTTAGGATACAACCAGATCAGGATGAAGGAGGAAGACGAAGAGCACACATCGTTCATCACCCCCTATGGTGTATTCTGCTACAGGACCATGCCCTTCGGGGTCAAAAACGCAAGCGCCACTTACCAACGAATGATGCAGGCCTGCCTGAAGGAGAAAATCGGAAGAAACGTGCAAGTCTACGTAGACGACATCGTCATCAAGACCTACAAAGCAGCCACACTACTCGGCGACCTGCGCGAAACCTTCGCGGCGCTCAACAAATACAAAATCAAGCTCAACCCAAAGAAGTGTGCATTTGGCATACCGGCGGGAAAACTTCTTGGCTATATGGTCTCTGCCTGAGGAATCGAGGCAAACCCTGAGAAAGTCCAAGCCATCACTCGCATGCAAGAACCAACCGACGTCAAAGGAGTACAGCAGCTCACTAGAAAACTCGCAGCCGTAAGCCGCTTCATCAGCAGGCTGGGAGAACGCACGCTGCCTTTCTATCAGCTGCTCAGGAAAGGAGAGAAATTCGAGTGGACGGAGGAAGCCCGCCAAGCATTCGCGGACCTAAAAAAGACACTCTCGACCCCACCAATCCTGGCGGTACCTAAGGAACGAGAGAAGCTATACCTCTACGTGGCAGCACGTAGCAGTGTAGTGAGCACAGCGCTCGTTGTCGAACGCGCAGAAGAAGGCAAGGTCCAGAGCATCCAAAGACCAATCTACTACCTCAGCTTGCTCCTGACCAAATCCCAGCAGCGTGACCCGCACTATCAGAAGCTACTACTGGCCATCGTCATGACCTCAAGAAAGGTGTCCCACTACTTCGACGAGCACCCTATCACAATCGTGAGCAGCGTACCACTCGCTGACATACTCAACAACCCTGGAGCAATCGGGCGAGTCGCCGAGTGGAACATTGAGCTCAGCCCACGGGACCTGCAGTTCAAGCACCCAACAGCCATCAAAGCCCAAGTACTCCCAGATTTCCTGGTCGAGTGGACGGAGGTTCAGACACCAGGCCCGCCAGACCTATGGTCAATGTTCTTCGATGGGTCCAAAAGACAACAAGGAGCTGGGGCAGGAGTTGTGCTCATCTCCCCTAAAGGAACAAAGCTGAAATATGTCCTCCAGATCAACTTCAGTCACGCCTCCAACAACGAAGCAGAATACGAGGCACGCCTCCATGGCATGCGCATGGCCAAAACATGTGGAGCCACTCGCCTCATAATTTACGGGGACTCCAATCTCGTCGTCCAGCAGACGATGAGAAACTGCAACGCAATAGCCGACAACATGGCGGCCTACCAAAAGCTCTACAACAAACTCGAAGGAAGTTTCGACGGTTGCGAGCTCAACTACATCACCAGGGACAACAACACAGAAGCTGACGAGCTCGCGAACATCGGTTCGACCCGGGGACCTGTACCACTCGGCGTTTTTCTCGAAAGCATTAGACGGAGATCCATCAAGGTACAGGCAGCAGCACCTGAAGCAGTCGCGGACGGCGAGGATGCAACAGACCTGGCGCAGGTGGCAGCAGCAACCCCATCAGAAGGCACAAGCACCAGCACACCCGACAGCACAGCTCCGAGAAAGCCCGAAGGACCCGTCTGGACAAAACCGTTCCTCCGATTCCTAATCGAAGGTACGCTACCACAAGAGGTGGCCGAAGCACGACGCATCAGCCCATGATCCAAGGCATTCACGGTGATAAACAAACAACTATACAAGCGCAGCATCACCCAGATACTTCAAAAGTGCATCGGCGAAGAGGACGGAAAAGCCCTACTGCTTGAAATCCACGAAGGCACCTGCGGGCACCATGCGAGTAGTCGAGTACTC
Source organism: Bromus sterilis (assembly GCA_950022295.1). Classification (NCBI taxonomy): domain Eukaryota; kingdom Viridiplantae; phylum Streptophyta; class Magnoliopsida; order Poales; family Poaceae; genus Bromus; species Bromus sterilis. Next base: position 171,538,471 of record OX465600.1, on the reverse strand, counting down.
GTGTCCAAAGCATTCCGAGCCGGGTTCTATTGGCCCACAGCCATGAAAAACGCGGAAGAAATCGTGCGACGTTGTGTCGCCTGCCAGAAATTCGCAAACAGGCCATACGCTCCCGCATCAGAGCTCAAGACCATACCACTATCCTGGCCGTTCGCCACCTGGGGACTCGACATGGTGGGCCCACTCAAGAAATCATCAAAGGGCGGAAGGACACACCTGCTCATTTCCGTCGACAAGTTCACTAAATGGATTGAAGCAGTGCCCATCACCAGCTCTACAGCCCTCACGGCTGTCAACTTTATCAAGTCGATCATCAGATTCGGAGTGCCACACAACATCATCACGGACAACGGCACGAACTTCACAGCCGCAGAATTTCAGAACTTCTGCGAAGAACTGGGCATCAAAATCAATTATGCATCAGTCGCGCACCCGCAGTCCAACGGCCAGGTGGAAAAAGCAAACGGCCTTGTCTGCGGGGGAATCAAGAAACATCTCCTCGCACCACTCGAGCAAGCCTCAGGCAACTGGGTAGAAGAGCTCCCCGCGGTCCTCTGGAGCCTACGTACTACACGAAACACCGCGACCCAGTACACACCCTTCTTCATGGTGTACGGGGCAGAGGCAGTCCTACCACATGCCCTCAAGTTCAGAGCAGCCCGGGTCACCGGATACGAAGAAGAAGAAGAAGAAGAAGCACTATAAGATGACAAAGATACGGGTGACGAAGCAAGAGACACAACCCTGACAAAATCAGAGGGGTACCAAGACAAGCTACGGACCTACCAAAGCAGTCGCCTGCGCACTAGAACCTTCAACAAAGGTGACCTAGTCCTACGACTGATACAAGAGAAGGTCCATAAACTTTCCCCCCAATGGGAAGGACCATTCATAGTCTCAGAAGTCATCGGAGGTGGCGCCTACAGGCTGAAGAACCCGAAGACAGACGAAGACGTGGGAAACCCTTGGAACGTAGCAAACTTGCGACTGTTCTATCCATAGTCCCCATCGGTCAGACATGACTGGCAACTCATGTAGCCGCTCAACCGCAATAAAATAAATGCTGCCCAAATGCTGCCATCTCAAAGCACTCGGGGGCTTAAAGAGCAAAATACCCCCGAGAGACGCTATCGCCTACGCGATCTTAACCAAAGCACTCGGGGGCTTAAGAGCAAAATCCCCCCGAGAGACGCTATCGCCTACGCGATCTTAACCAGAGCACTCGGGGGCTTAAGAGCAAAATCTCCCCGAGAGACGCTATCGCCTACGCGATCTTAATCAAAGCTCTCGGGGGCTTAAGAGCAAAATCCCCCCGAGAGACGCTATCGCCTACGCGATCTTAACCAAAGCACTCAGGGGCTTAAGAGCAAAATCCCCCCGAGAGACGCTATCGCCTATGCGATCTTAATCAAAGCACCCGGGGGCTTAAGAGCAAAATCCCCCCGAGAGATGCTATCGCCTACGCGATCTTCATCAAAAACACTCGGGGTCTCGAGTACAATCCCCCCGAAGGACGCTATCATCACCCATGCGACCCCTACATCCAAGCACTCGGGAGCTCGAGGACCATCGCCTCCCGAAGACCATTCGCGCAGTCTGAAGCCTAAAAAACGCTCAAGCAAAAATAACCGGCCAGCCCCACCTGCTGAAAACAAGGCTCGAAAGACATGGCCACAATCAGATGGAACACCAAGTACTCTGAAGAAACTTTGGAGGAAGCACAGGACACAGGCTCATTTAGTCTTCACCCGATCGCCAACGATCACCTAAAGACACGGGGGCTACTCCCATCGGGAGCGCTACCGCGCACCCGGTAAAGACAGAAACTAACGACAAAGGAAACAGATTTTAGCCTACGCTCGACCCTTCGACTCAAGCGTAGCCTCGGGGGCTACTCCCATCGGGAGCGCTGTCGCGCACCCGATAGAACCCGCAGTGCAAAGTATTGGACAGACTCGAAGACAGCTCTCGGCCGCAAAGGACTCAAAAACAACTCTCAGTTCCAAAGAAATCAAAGACAGCTCCTGATCGCCAATACTCGAACACAGTTTTCGGTTGCATAAAAGCCCAAAGATAAATTCCATGGCAAAGGATCAAGCATAGTTTACATCATAAGGATCATCTTCAGTACAAAAAGGATTCAACTACATTTGGATAGAAGGCAGCTCCTGTTACAAGAGGGAATCACCCAAGGAACTAAGACTTCTACATCTGTGCTCAAGAGGAGCAATCGACCCTAGTAAAAGAGCATCACCACAGACAAAGGAAGAACAAGCTAGCTGAAGATGTCAATGACATAACAAAAGAGTGAAGCTCGACTTATTTGTCGATGCTCCACTAGCTTCTTCTCCTGCTCCACCAGCTTCTTCTCCAGCCGCGGCCGCATGCCTTCTTCTCCGGACGAACAGCCTCCTCTCCGGGTTGCCAGCGAAGATGAGGCCGCCTCCAGTTCTACAAGGTCGCCTGGCGCACCCGCTTGATCGATGGCTTGACGTCAAGGTCCTCTTCAGAGCCAGAGGAGGAAGCAGTTGAAGACGGCTCACCACCACCACCTGAGGAGTCGCCAGAAGACGGAACTGTGGTTGACGCAGGCGCAGGACTCCTCGACCTTGTGGAGCTGTCGCTGCTCGACTCCTGCCAGTGAGGATCCATGATATTTCCGCTCGGATCGAACGCGCGGACAGTGACAGTGCTCTTTCCGTCAAAGCGACAGCTGAGCACATCGCCATCTCGCAGATTCAACCGCCGAGCAAAAAAACTCCAGCCAGAGCCAAGGAAAATCAAGCGGGAGCTATCAACCTCCAAATCAACATAAGAAGGAGATCGACGGCTCCCTTGAAGACGCAGAAGCAAGCGACTGGCGGAGAAAGAAGAAGGAAGAAGCACGCGACTGGCGCTCCGGCCACGGACATGCAAAAGAAAATCATAGCGCCAGAAACCCTCCTCCAAGGGAGAGGAAGAAGGCACTGGCGCCTCACCATGACGACCACCACGGCATGAGCGTGCTGCACGGCCACCACGGCCACGACGAACACGGTGACGGCCAACACCCCGCTTAGGAGCCATGAGAGGTACAAGAGAAGAAGGAAGGCAAAGGAGCAAGCTGGATGGAGGTGAAACAAGGTGGAAGAGAACGCCTTATTTATAGAACACAAAACCTTCCACGGAGAAGCCAAGACGACAGCAGTAATTAATCCAAAGACCAAACGTCGCAGGCGTCTCAAATTCCAAGACCAAGATGCTTTCCCACGGGACGCACTGTGCATGAGACGCGTCAGTTCACGCACGTTCCCAATGCACGTCTCGGAAACCCAACCAGCGCCTGCTGCACGCCACAGCGGCCATCATTATGACCGTTCACGAAGACGTGACGGGTCACTGGCGAGGCATCCCTGACAGCCATCAAGAAGAGGCATCGTCATCCTGACAAGCGGCAAAGAAAACCAACGGACATCGCGGCTCAAAGATTCCATCTTTCAGATCTTTTCCCCAAGGAAGAAAAACATCTTACTCCCATCGGGAGAGTACATCATAAGAGTCCCGGGTGCTCCCTCACCTAAAGGTCAGCAAAGTGCTCGAGTGACCACTCGCACTCACGAAGAGTCGCGGGTGCTCCCTCAACCCGACGCAAAAACAAACATGCATTCGCCAAGATCATGCGGCGCTAAGAGTCTCAGGTGCTCCCTCACCTCAAGAGCCGAAACGGCATTTGAGTGATTACTCGCGAAAAACCCCCCGACTGAGCATTCAAAACAAGCTCCTCGGGTGAATGAGTGAACATCTCGCTTGATGTTTTGTTCCAAGCGGGTGCAATGCTATAAGGCTCCGCGCCTCAAAAACATACATTCCTGGAAGACGATACACTGTGCCCAGATGCCAGGCATGATTAGCGTGTAGGTAAGACCCCGCTGCGAAGTACGGCCGGGTTGGGACTTGCCGAAGAGCGATTTCACTCCCAACCTTTCCCATGCGCTGCGCATGATAGAAAAGCCGGGCTGACGCGCCTTAGGCTATGCACATTACTGGCGGCAAATGAACATCGTAAGCCCTGAAGCGACCGGACTTTTGCTCGACACCAGTGTTCCAAGCTCACGTCGAGGGACGTGGGTTTGATTGGGCTACTGTGGTATTTTCCCTAGTGCAATTCACCAAGGCTCGACACGTCGACTCCTTGGGCCCTTTCATCTTAGCATCCCTCAAAAAAGGTTTTGTCATGGCCACCAGACTGCCAGCGACCCGCGGATGAACCGCGCATACTAATAAACCGACAAATGAATGTACTCGAGTCCCTGCGCGAGTCTTCGAGTCACCCAGGCACTCGGGGGCTACTGACGAGGGGGTGACCCCACGACTCCTACGGATAAGCCTACCTGGTGTCCATGAATACAGAAGGCCCATGAAGATACAACCTCGGCCCGCTAGGTGGCACCGACGTAGGAGTCCACGACTCACAAGGAAGGTGCGAAGACCTGCCGTACGGAGCAAGCTAGGGTTAGGAAAGCTTACCTGTAAACGTAGATGAACCCCCCGGGACCTAGCCCGGTATATAAGGGCTAGGAGGGGCGACGCCAAAGACATCTAATACCACCTGTAACCCTAGCCTTGAGCGCTCCAGCCTTGGCCTCCACTGTAATCGCATCTCCCCCATCAATAATATCGAGCAGGAGCGAGCCTTCCTGTTTGCCGACGAGCTATCGTCCAACCTGTGCATCTCATGACTAACCCAGGGTCCCTGACCATGGGATTTGCCGGGGTTGATCCCCGTCAATGGATGAAAGAGGGTGTTTCACCGAATCCATGTACGCGGATGGTAAAAGGATGGGATGGAGCTCGGTGGTTTACCTGGTTAGAACGAGAGGAGCGCGGCAGTGCAGAGAAGATGGTGGCGGCGGTGGAGAGGGGCGGGGAAGGGGAATATTATGGGTGGGTTGGGGATGGGGTGGGGAGAAGACTGTTGGAAGGGGATACTGAAAATTTCGCTTGGAAACTGAAAACTTGAGCGGAGGAAACATACATTGCACACAGTTCCTTTCGATAAACGTGTGCCATACAGGGGAAACTATCCATGGAACCCCTCGTCCACGAAATTTTGAGCCACAGCTCTCTTCAGTTCCAAACACTCATAGTATGTGCGATGATAGATATCGCAGACGGTCAGGTTGTTCCGGGCGTCCGTGATAGGGTGACTATCCCACACGGATTTGTGAGAACAATCGTGCGTGAAAATATAAGCCATGGACGACATGGTTTGAGGTCCGGGCGCGCCATACGAAGCGATGGTTCCTCTCTTTGTAGGCACCGATGGGACAACAAGCACGTCTCGGGGAAGTGCGCCATTACCAGGGAGACTTGAATGCATGCAGTTGAGGCTCAAAAAGAAACTGCATGCAGCTGAGAAGGAGGAATGCGTAGTTGCGAAAACGCTGACTCGTACATCCCCTCTATGATAACCTGGTCCCTCAGCCCTCCCATGCATCATTCGCCTCCAAACCATTGTCTTCCTCCTCCTGCGCGCATCGTGCGCCTTTGATCCCCGTCGGCTACTACACCACCACCCTGTAGTTACAAAAAGCACCACGCCGATGGCAGAGTGTCATAAGATCACCCATGATCACACCATCGATGCCCACCTTGGGATGAAACTCTCCATCTGGTACGCCAACGACCCCCGCAAGGCCGCCATCTGTATCGACGAGATTGGGGAAGACCTGGCGGCACTGCGCTACAAAGTTGTCGGCCTTGACATCGAGTACACCTAGGATCACAGCAGAGCCGCCATCGTGCAGTTCTGCGTCGGGAAGAAAGTCCTCTACCACATCAGCAGGGCTATCGACCGCGGCCAGAGGCTCGAGAAGTTACTCTCCATCGAGAAGTACACATTCGCCACCGTTGACACCGCAAACGACAAGAAGGTGCTCAAAAACTCTGGCTTGCAGGTAACCAACCTTGTCAACCTACAAAAGCAGTACTGGGTTGCGGGGAGCCCCAATAAGGCTGGTGAAAGGGATTCCCTTGAAGACCTCGCCGTTTATATCATCTGTCCTTATTATAAAGGCAATAAGAGCGGGATGGACACTCTTATGAAGCAACTGCTACACTCGACATGGGAGGGAGAGCTCACTCCGCCTCACGTCGTCTACGCAGCGTTGGACGCCTTTGTCAGTTATGACACGTACAGGTGCATCTTAACAATGCAGAAGTTCCTCGTCCTGCAAGAAATCCTTGCCTATCCTGCGGATGATCCGGTGGCGAGCAGCGTAAAGAAGAAGAGGAGGAGTCGATTACGACGCTGAAGCGCGCGCGAGAATGACGAGCGAACTGAAAGTGCATTTAGCGTATATGGAAGTAATTCACTTATTAGTCTATTTTAATTAATCTGTCAGATTATGCATGGAGTTATATACTCCCTCCGTAAACTAATATAAGATGTTTTAGATAACTTGTTTAGTATTCATTTACTTGTGAATATGTATCTTATATTAATTTACAGAGGGAATATGTATTTACTATTGGTGTATAATTCATAATGCTTCGTTACTTGTGAATTGTATATATATGATCATGAATTGCGTAGGGTATAGGTTAAGCAAACGGTTGTAATTTACAAACTGTGTGCTTAACCGTGCCACCGACAATTGTCCATTGAAAGGGGTCTGATTGATATATTTAAGTCATTAAGTGTAGATTACGCAGTTGCTATGGATTTATTTACATCTGAGCTATGGTATTTTTTTGTCATTTTCCATGTTCTGTTAGATATATATAAGGCGCTAAGTCAGTTTCATATGCACTCACTATTAATTTATTTGTATTTCAACAACGAGTTCAGAAAAATTCCACAAGGATATAATGGGAAGTCATATATGTCATGTTAATGTGTAAGCTGCATGTACGGTATTCGGATGAACTTGCTGCACCTCGGTCTGGTCTTTCAATCGGGAAACATTGAGTACAATGGTTTTAAAATTCAAAAAAATGAGAATCTCTTAGAAATATACGAGACTTTGCGTGTCGTCGTGATAAGGTAAAACAACAACCCGGTAAAATAATCGGACATTTTGAGAAAGGTTATCATGAGATCGCCTTGCAAACGGGTCATCTCACATGAAGGACCATGGTTTCGATATGTATAGAACGAGTCCTGACATGTTCGGGTTACAAGTAGATCGTATCGTTACTTCGTCGATTGTGGTTGATTTTTTTTACCAAAAAATTAAAATGTAAAGGGATGTGTTTGAAAGATTTAAGTCATTAAGTGTAGATCGGAAAGTTGTTATCCGTTTATTTACATTTGAGCTATAATTTTTTTGTCATTTTCATCTTCCGTTTGATATATATATAAGGCACTAAGTCCGTTTCATGTGCTCTCGATATGAATTTATTTGCATTTCAACTACGAGTGCGATGAAATTTGACCAAATGTGTGCTGAAAAATCTTGTATGTTCTCTCGAGTTAATGTGTAGCACACATACGTGGAATTGGAATGAACTTTTTGCACCTGGGTCACGTCTTTCGACCGAAAGATATTGAGGTCGGTGTTTTATAAATTACAAAAAATTCAAAAAAAATGAGAATCGCTCGGAAATATACGAGACTTTGCGTGTCACCATGATAAGGTAAAACAACGACATGTTAAAAAATTTAGACATTTTGAGAAAGGTTACCATGTGATCGCCTTGTAAACGGGGGCATCTCACATGAGAGACCATGGTTTCGATATGTATGGAACGAGTCGTGAAATGTTCGGGTTACAAGTAGATTGTATCGTTACTTCGTCGATTGTGATTGATTTTTTTCCACAACTACCATGCGTCTATACGTGATATGTCTTCGAATTTGGACGCATTCCTTGTTATTTTGGTATTTTTGAACATTTTATTGCACTTACAAATCGTAAAAAGTGTTAAATACAATATCCACCGGAACTACATCAGCATGATGTTGGTTCATTGGTGACCGTTTGATCCGTGCGCATTGGACGGTGCAGGGTGTGCGTCCTTGGTCACGTCTTTCGACCAGAAAACACTAAGCTTGGTGTTTTTTAAATTACAAAAAATTCAAAAAAATTGAGAATCGCTCAGAATTATACGATACTTTGTGTGTCGCCATGATAAGGTAAAACAACGACTTGTTAAAATTTTCAGACATTTTGAGAAAGGTTACCATGCGATCGCCTTACAAATGGGGGCATCTCACATGAGGGACCATGGTTTCGATATGTATGGAACGAGTCGTGAAATGTTCGGGTTACAAGTAGATTGTATCGTTATTTCGTTGATTGTGGTTGATTTTTTTCCACAGCTGCCACGCGTCTATACGTGATATGTCTTCGAATTTTGACGCATTCCTTGTTATTTTGGTATTTTTAAACATTTTATTGCACTTATAAACCGTAAAAAAGAGAGTTAAATACAATATCCACCGAAACTACAACAACATGATGTCGGTTCATTGATGACTGTTCAATCAATGCTCATTGTGTTGTGGAGGGCGTGCGATCCATGGTGTTGCGTTATGTCCAATCAGAACGCACGGGCGAATTTTCCAAGTTATATGTTAAGAAAACGGTTGTAATACACGAATTGTGTGATTTACCGTATCACCGAAGTTTTGGCATGTAACGGGATGTGTTTCATATATTTAAGTCATCAAGTGTATATTGGGAAGTTGCTATGGGTTTATTTACATCTGAGCTATGATTTTTTTTGTCATTTTCATGTATATATATAAGGCGCTAAGTTCGTTTCATGGGCACTCGATATGAATTTATTTGCATTTGAACTACAAGTGCAACAAAATTGTACCAAATATGTGCTGAAAATCATGTATGGGCTCCCGGGTTAACGTGTAGCACACATACGTGGCATTTGAATGAACTTGTTGCACGTTGGTCACGTCTTTCGACCGAAAAACATTGAGGTTGGTGTTTTTTTAATTACAAAAAAATCAAAAGTATTGAGAATCACTCAGAAATATACGAGACTTTACGTGTCGCCGTGATAAAGTAAAAAACGACGTGGTAACATTTTCAGACATTTTGAGAAAGGTTGCCATGAAATTTCCTTACAAACAGGGGCATCTCACATAAGGGACCATGTTTTCGATATGTATGGAACGAGTCGTGAAATGTTTGGGTTACAAGTAGATTGTATCGTTACTTCGTCGATTTTGGTTGATTTTTTTCCACAGCTGCCACGCGTCTATACGTGATATGTCTTTGAATTTGGACGCATTCCTTGTTATTTTGGTATTTTTAAACATTTTATTGCACTTACAAACCGTAAAAAATAGTTAAATACAATATCCACCGGAACTACAGTAGCATGATGTTGGTTCATTGGTGATCGTTAGATCTGTGTGCATTGGACGGTGTAGGGCGTGCAATCTGTGGTGCTGCGTTCTGGCCAATCAAAACGCACGGCTGAATTTCGCAGGGTATAGGGTAAGAAAACGGTTATAATACACAAATCATGTGCTTTACCGTATCACCAAAATTTTGGCATGTAACGGGATGTGTTTGATATATTTAAGTCATCAAGTGTAGATTAGGAAGTTGCTATGGGTTTATTTACATTTGAGTTATGATTTTTTTTGTCATTTTCATCTTCCGTTTGATATATATATAAGGTGCTAGGTCCGTTTCATGTGCATTCGGTATGAATTTATTTGCATTTGAACTACAAGTGCAACGAAATTTGACCAAATGTGTGCTGAAAAATCATGTATGTGCTCTCGGGTTATCGTGTAGCACACATACGTGGAGTTGGAATGAACTTGTTGCGCCTTGGTCACGTCTTTCGACCGGGAGACATTGAGGTCGGTGTTTTTTGAATTACAAAAAATTCAAAAAAATGAGAATGGCTCGGAAATATAAGAGACTTTGCGTGTCACCGTGATAAGGTAAAACAACGACGTGGTAGAATTTTCAAACATTTTGAGAAAGGTTACCATGAGATCGCCTTGCAAACGAGGGCATCTCACATGAGGGACCATGGTTTCGATATGTATGGAACGAGTCATGAAATGTTCGGTTTACAAGTAGATTGTATCGTTACATCGTCAATTGTGGTTGATTTTTTCCACAGCAGCCACGCGTCTATACGTGATATGTCTTCGAATTAGGACGCATTCCTTGTTATTTTGGTATTTTTAAACATTTTGTTGCACTTAAGAACCGTAAAAAAGAGTTAAATACAATATCCACCGGAACTACAGCAGCATGATGTTGGTTCATTGGTGACCGTTCGATCCGTGCGCATTGGACGGTGCAGCGCGTGCAATTCGTGGTGTTGCGTTCTGGATAATCAGAACGCACGAGCCAATTTCGCAGGGTATAGGTTAAACAAACGGTTATAATACATGAACCGTGTGCTTTACCGTGTGACGGGAATTTTAGTTCCTGATTAATTACAATTTTCAGATTTGAAAACATAACTACATTGAAATGCCACGAGCCCATGACTGGTTGATCACCATCAACATAACAAGTCTGAATCATACATGAGCGTAAGGCAACTTCATTTGCCATCACAATATATAGAGAAATCAACATAGGTCCAGCCATACATTAAATATCACCAATAATGCTCAAAAGCAATAATTTACAAACAGTTCACTATTACACACACATCTAGATAGTTATGAACTGCATAATATAGCTACTACCCTTACGTTATTCATCATGCATCCATATAACATTGCCGTGCATGCACTCGATCGTCGGGCGTCAAAGTTTTACCATCCAGATCCTCTGTGATCTCAGTAGGTGCCACTGGCGGAGGAGGATCTTGTTAGGTCGACGATCTCCATACCATGCATGAATGTGTTGGCCACGGCACGCGCATGCGCTCCCTTCCCACGCGACGGTTCTACTGACTCAGACGATGACATTTCCTGGCCTGCCGCCATGGCCTCCGCATCTGTCTGCTCCTCCGGCTCAAACTCAAACATGAGCCTGCGACGGCGCCTTCGGGTGCCCTCCTCCTCCTCCCAAATCCCCTTCCGCTCCAGCCTCTCCCGTTGACGCAGTACTAATCGATGTCGATCCCTATTCACGGCGAGGGCCTCGACAAAAGAGACGGATTGCTCCAAACCAAGTTCGAGCACGCGCTCGTCCAGGTCGCAGAGGTCCACGTCGAAGCGTGAATCCTCGAGGAACTAGGCTATGGCCTTCTCCATCATGCGATTGAACTTGAGGTTGTCGTCGTCGTGAGTGGTGGGTAGTGCGCCCGACACAATGCCGGACAGTAGTGCGCTGGACACGTGGATTCCTCCGTCCTCCACCTCCATCCAGACGCGGTCCATATGCAATGGGTGTGGTGGTGGGGGTGGCGAGCTATAGGTGATGAGGCAACGTTGTGTTGGTAGTGGTGGCGAACTAGGGGGTGAGCTTGTGTTTGTGTGTTGGCACCGCAACTTGCCATGGCGAGCTTTATTTGTAGAGCTAGCACTCGGATTGAGGATCAATATTTACCATGGTGGGCGCTTGCGCAGGAAGGATCGGCTAAAGCGCGCGGGAGGAAATAACAAAAGTTCGAAAATCCTTATGGAGCCCATGCTTTGGCTATCGCGACGAGCGTGCTCTGGTGATGAGGAAGCCAGTCTGCCGGCGCGAGAAGTGGAGGAGGCGACACATGGCAAACAGTTGTTCCCACCCACTCGTCGGTCTTACGACGGAACTCATCACCGACGGCTATTCAATTAGATCCGTGTATTTTTACTTAATTTCATATTAATTAATTTAATTCTCCTCACATATAATGCCAGGTTTTCAACTATTACACCCAAAATAGATCACTAAAATTTCCTTGTTAAGGCCATACGAAACTAAAAAGAGACTAAATTAATTCCCTAGTCGGAGTCGAAGTCGGGCACTGCTGCAAAGGCGCCCAGCTGCACTGACGGTAACCTTGATGGGCTGCTGGGGCGTGCATTCCAAATCGCGAAGCTGTCCGGAGCGGTGGAACGGGGTTGCGTGCTGATGCTCAGCGATGGGGCGCACGTCGTTGGCGTAGTCGGAGTTGGAGCCGGAGTCCATGTCCATGTCCATCATGCGTGCAATGAACGGACCTGCTTCGACGGCGGCACTGCGGCGAAGGAGCCCAGCAGCACTCATGGTAACCTCGAGGGGATGATGCGGTGTGCACTCCTCCACGCATAGGTGTTTGGAGTGGGGGAGCGGGAGAGCGTGCTCCGCCTGCTCTGTAATGCAGAGCTCCTCGACGGTGCCGGTGTCGGAGTCGTTCTCCATGTCCAGTATGAGCGCAATGAGTGGACTGCTTCGACGACGGCATTGCGGAGAAGGCGTCCATCTGCACTCACGGTAACCTCGAGGGGGCTGCTGCGGTGTGCACTCCTCTATGTGCAGGTGTTTGGAGTGGGGGAGCGCAACAGTGTGCTCGTGCTACTCTGTGATGCAGCTCTCCTCGTCTGTGTCGAAGTCGTTGTGCATGTCCATGGACACCATGCACGCACCATGTCCATCAACAGTCTGCTTCAACGGCGACACGGTGGCCGCGAAGCCGCCCGGCTAGATCGCTGGTAACCTTGCTGGGCTACGGGGGAGTGCACACTGATACGTCCAAAACGTATCTATAATTTTTTCTTGCTCCATGCTTGTTTTGTGTGATATTGCTATGATCTAGATACACTTTCATACACTTTTGATCATATTTGGACTAACCTATTAACTCAGTGCACCCCAGTGTCAGTTCCTGTTTTCTGCTGTTTTTCTATTTCAGTTTTCCCCCATATAAAAAGTACCAAAAAAATTCCGGCAAAAATACAGGAAAAATCAGCGTACAGGAAGCTTCGGGAAGAGCCCGAGAGGGGCCAGAGGGGAGCTAGGGGGCACAGGCGGCCACCCGGCGCGGCCCCACCCCTGGCCGCGCCAGGGGGGCGCCTGGGGCCCCTGGTCCACCTCTGGCTGCCCCCCTTCGCCTATTTATTCTCCGTCACGGGGAAACTCCGAAGACAGAACCCTATTTCGCAAACTCTCCTCTGTTCCGCCGCCGCCGCGCTTCCGAGATCGGGAGCACTAGAAGACCTCTTCCCGGCACCCTGCCGGAGGGAGGGCCGATGATGAGGACATCTCTACTAATGTTACACCCACATCTTCACCAACTACACATACTGGACCAGTTACTAGAGCACGCGCACGTCAACTAAATTATCAGGTACTTTCGTTTCTTGCGAATCCTTCTAATGTTCAGGAACATATGATGCTGCCTGAATTAGATACTTTTGTTTGTCTTATGAATGAAGGACCTAGCATGGATAAGAAGGATGGTCATTGGAGCGGGATCAAGCATGGAGAAGGAGGTGTGCGCGCGGGAAAGGACAATGGAGCTTCCAGTGGTGATTTTCGCACTTTGAGGCCACCATAAGGCGTGCATGAAGACTTGGACGAGAGACACAAGACGCCACATTAATATTTTCGTCCAAGGGTTATTATAGGTGCTGCTGTTGGGAAACGTAGTAGAAAACAAAAATTTCGTGCCTACGTAACAAGAACCCAAGATCATCCAAGATAGATCACATACAAGGTTTAAGGTCACGGCTCACCAACCGATGTAGCGGAAGTAGAGTTGGTGAAGCTCGTGGACGTAGTGGAAGTAGATCTCGCAAGTTCTCCCACGAACGGTCCCTCGATCAATCCCACGAACAAGTCCCGCGATCTAGTCCCACGGACAAGTCCCATGAACAAGCTCCTCGAAGAAGGGTCGAAGGTACGACCCCTCCATTAGTATCCACACATCCCGTAGCAGCAATCCAGCAGCGCTCCGCCGTCCAGAGATGAACGCCACCGAGAAAACTAGAGGGAGAAAACCATAACGGATTCCGATCTAGAACAGCGTCTAAACCGGGGTCTAATTGTGGAGCAACGGGGTTTAGAGGAGGGAGGGTGGCGCATAGGCCTTGGGGACAAGTTGTGTTGCTTCCCCCCACCCTTGGCTCACCTTATATATATGGCCAAGGGGCCTAGGGCACAGCTCAAGGAGGTTTGGGAGTCCAACTTGGACTCCCAAGCCTTCCAAACCTACACATACCTTCCCACCGGAAACCTTCCATAATGGTATTTGGAAATCCCACCTGGAGGATCTCCCACCCCTTTTTGGTGCGCCCCCACCACCTGGCCGGCCAGGGCAGCCTAGGTGGCTTGCCCCCCAAGGCCAGGGGCGCAGGGCAGTGGGTGGTACTGCCCGGAACCTTCCGGAACCTTCTAGAAGCTTCCAGGACCTTCCGGGACCTACCGGGACTGTTTCGGGACATTCCGGACACTTTTGGAGCACTTCCAATACCTTCCGGAACCTCTAACGAATGTTCCGGAGCCATCTAAATGGGTGTCGGAGCCATCCGGGCAAAGGTTATTATGTCCGGTGAACACAACATATTGTTTAAGCTGTCCACCGATCACCGAAACTATTCCGGTTGATCGTAAACTTTCCCATTACCATTTTCATATGTTCCGGAACCACCTGGGACTACTCCAGAGTGATCCGGACATATCCTTAAATACCCAGAACTACTTCTGGTGCCCTTATGAACAATTCCATAAATCTCCGGAACTACTTCTGGTACCCGTATGAACTATTCTGCTTTGCTTCCACTAAACCTTCTACCATACTAGTATTCTAACAGACTACTGCTCGTTAAGTGTGTGACCCAATAGGTTCGGTATAATGCGGACATGACTCAGAACATCTTCCGGACATAGGTCAACAACCTTTTGTCAATAGCCAATAATCAACAGCGGAGCCATGGACACCCATGTTGACTCCCGCACATACACGAAGAAACTTCGAGTGAACCATTATGTTTATTCATGTACCATTCCCTTTGCTTCGTGATATATGACAAAGTTAGAGGAGAGATGTTTGGCACCCATGTGTAACAACTTCTTGAACACAAGCCACTCGTTATCCTCTTTGCTCGTTTGTCCATTTTCTCGTTATCGTATTCCGGTATCCCCGTGACTGAATCACAATGCGTCTGGCCAGACTATAATGGATACCGTCATACCGAGTGGGCCCGAAGTGAATATCTTCTTCATCGTGAAGGAGCAAATCTCATTCTTGAACTATCACAGTCACTAGCCGCACCATCTGACATACCCAGAACTTATTTTACTACTTCCCATTTACGGGAGGATTCATCTAAGAACCAAAGCATGTCTTCCTGTGTGAAGCAACTTGATGAGGACATCTCTACTAATGTTACACCCACATCTTCACAAACTACACATAATGGACCAGTTACTAGAGCACGCGCACGTCAATTAAATTATCAGGTACTTTCGTTTCTTGCGAATCCTTCTAATATTCAAGAACATATGATGCTGCCTAAATTAGATACTTTTGTTTGTCTTATGAATGAAGGACCTAGCATGGACAAGAAGGATGGTCATTGGAGCGGGATCAAGCATGGAGAAGAAGGTGCGCGCGCGGGAAAGGACAGCGGAGCTTCCCGTGGTGATTATCGCACTTTGAAGCCACCATAAGGCGCGCATGAAGACTTGGACGAGAGACACAAGATGCCACATTAATATTTTCGTCCAAGAGTTATTATAGGTGCTGCGTCACCTTATTATTGGGCCAGGCCCATGTAATTTCGAAATACACTTAATAGGCTATTTTTTAGAGTCCGTATGTGTGGGGAAACCGAGTTAGGGTTGTTTTCGGACCCCTCCTCCAAGGGGCCACGAAATTCCCCTCTGTTCCCCCATATATACAGCCCTTAGGGCATCGTTTAGACTTGGGTTTTAATTAGATTTAAGTTAGCCATAGCCGCAACTTCGAGTTCTTCGTTTGTGTCGTCCGACCAGGCCAAGACCGCATTGGAACCCCAACTTCTGTTAATCTTTCATCTTATATTCGCAATATCCAGATTGCAATTCTTAGTTCTTGCTTGTTCTTCGATTGCTTGCAGGAATTGACCTTCGTGGTCAGGTTGATCGTGCATCCGCGGGATCAATAACCTCTCGGAGTTGGTTTAGCGATTGCTAAGGCGCAACGTCTTCGCACGTTCGTAGTCGGGTCGTGAAAGTCTACTCCACCAAAATCGATCTCCACCATCTCATCGAAACATCGGGACACCTTCGCCTCTATCAAGTGGTATCAGATTTCCAGGTTGCTCGGTGAGATTTACCAGTTTTTCATAGTCTAGATTGGTTCTGTTCTTCATACCTACAGTCCACGAAAAAGCCAAAAAAAAATTAGGGTTAGATCATCACGTCCCAAGACAGTCCTAGCCATTGTCCAGTTTTCTTTTCAGTACTTGCTTTGTTGAATTTACGGTTGCATCGTTGTGTCAAGTTGCTGATCTTAGCGTCTAGTTTCCTTAGAGTTTCGAGTTCTGATCACAGTTTGCCACGTCGCCACCGCACAGTAGTAATCCGAGTCCAGATACACCACGTTCCGCCAATCCGAGTCCATATACACCACCACGAGCTACACGAGTCCGAGTTGAGTTCCACCATCAGTACGGTTTGTGATCTCTCCGTCGCCAGAATAGTTTGAGTTGATTAGAGTCGGATTTCACCAAACTTTTGTCGTACGTAGAAGGGAGGTGATTTCCAAAAAAAAAAAAAAAAAAATTTGGGGGGTAAAAAAATTTTGTGCCCATACGTTCCTTAGGTCCAGAAACTCATTTTAAGACATTCGCCACCATAGTGACTTTTTCGCACTTTTTCAGCCACCGCAGTCCCGCATCGCAAAAAAAAAAAAAAAAAAAAAAAAGAGAAAAAAAAAATTTCAGAGTATGCTTCTCAGTTGATTACGTGCCGCGCCGTGCTTTCGTTGGTGTTTTAGGCTCGCGTCTCTAGTACGGTCTAGCCTAGGATCAGCACAGTACCCACGTTGAGCGTTTATTCAGCTTTGCATCTCTGTTTTGATTACTGTTCTCATGGTCTAAGGAATTACGTATATGATAACAATTCATGATATGACTTATAACGTAGTTACGATGTGATCTCTAAATATATCATTCAATACTGGGGTCGGTTCAACATCATTGTTCTGCTAACAATATGTTCCCATTGCTACTGACATCCTTGTTACAAGAACAATGTCCATGATTAAGAAAACGTAATCATCAGTTAGCACATGAGCTGGTCTCCCACTTGCACTAGAGTCAATAATATTACCAGTGCTTGAGCATTTTACACCTATGGCATACCGGTGTAATACATGCTTCATTTGTGGTATAGACTTCATCATTGGATCTGACGTTTCAGACCCGTTTGTATCTTGCATATCTTCGCGTTTTCACGCTATCATAAAATTCACTAATTTTATCAGTTTAGTTTTGTATATGTTTGAATCAATTGGTAGGACCTTGGTTCCTTTAGAATAAGTCATGAAATCATTCATCAATGTTCCATGAGCTTCAAGTATCTAAGAAACCATACCATGTTCATAAAAGAACTCATGATTTAAAATACCCTCCTTGTTACTTCTTTAAGAAACAATATACTTAGCCTCTGTTATAGAATTCGCCACAGTATCGAACTTGACAAAGTTCCTCCACACTGCGCCACCCTTACGTGTGAAACACATAATCCCAATTAAAATCGAAAATCGGTCGGAGTAAGTATGAAGACTGAATTGGTGTAACTATTTACATCAAAAATTCAGCTGATGTAACTCATTACAACGAGCTCTTCATTCTCTCCATTTTCCGAGAAACAAATCTTATCTATCATAAGTTTAACTTTTCACTGTTTGTCCAATGATCAACATATTGATCACTTTGGTATCTTGCTCACAACCTTTTGGAGCGTTGGACATATCTGGTCGTTTTACATATTATGGTGTACATGATTAATCCAAACACACAGGTGAGTGGAATTCAATTCACGTGTTTTTGCTTATCTGTGTTCATCAACACTGATTTCTGCAAACTACTTTTCACCACGACTTCGGCAAGAACATGTTTCTTGGCATTTCATACTAAACTACTTTAGTATCATGTCAATATGTAGTGTTTTCTTTAGCATGATCAGGCACTTACTATCTTCATAGATCACTGTGCTCAATACTAATGCTATATCAGCCCAAGTTCTTCAACTGAAAACTATTTCCAACGAAGTCCTTATTCGTGTCAAGAAATTTATATCATTTCCAATCAACAATATGTCATCTACATAAGGTTTTAGAAATATCATTCAGCTCCCACTTACTTTCTTGAATATTCAAGCATTTTCGTTATTCCTGATGACAACAAACTCTTTTGGCAATTTCATCATAACGAAAATTCCAACTCCATTGTGCTAGCTTCAGTCCATCACTGGACATCCAAGGCTTGCATCTATTTTAGCATCCTTTGAATCGACAAAACATTCCGGTCGTATCACATATACGTCCTTTGTTATTTTTCCGTGTAGGAACGTTGTTTTGACGTTCATTCTACCATATCCTATAAATGAGATATGTAGTAATTGCTAATATAACCCGAACTGACTAAAGCATCTCTACGGTCGAAACTATTTCGCCGTAGTCAACCTTTGAACTTGCTAGAAAACAATTTTCCAACGAGTTGAGCTTTATGGATAAAACAATTTCATCCGAATCAATTATAGATCCATATATATATATTCTTCAGACTTTTAGTCTTTCGGAGGGTCTACCAAGTTCAAAACTTGACTTACTTCCATGGATACTATCTCGGATTATTTGGTATTTAGCCAAATCCCGGAGTCAGGGCCCATCAACGCTTCTTTGTATATCACAGGTTTAACATTGTCGAACAACAATATCTCGTTTTACATATCATGAATGTTTGTACGAGTTTTGTCTAACCTGTGTGGTTCAGCTGCGCACTTATTTGAAAATTCAACAATCTTTAACAAGTTGCACTGTCCTCCCACTCACTATTTTGCAAGAAACCATTTTCTTCAAAACACATTGTTCTTAACAGCAAACAGTTTTGCTTTTGTGTAGTGATAGAGGAATACCAAACCTTTTGGAATAACCTTCACAAAGTAGCACTTATCTGATTTGGTGTTTTGAGTATGTCAAACATATGCCTCATATACCCAAATTTTAAGAAAAGACAACATGGTTTTAATAGTCCATACCACATCTAATATGGTGTCATTTCAACAGATTTGATGGTGCTCTTTTCAGTGTAAAAGCTGTAGTCTCTAACGCATAGCTTTAATAAGTATAATGGCAAATTGATAAACATCATATTTGATCTTACCGTGTCATACATGGCTTGATTACATCTCTCGAACACTTTACTCATAGTGGTATTCCGGGAGACGCAAGTTATGACACTTCTTCACAACTCATCAGACGTTCGCTAAACTTGTAACTCAAATATTACTTTCTACAATCTAATTTGCAGAAGTTTTATTTTCTTGTTACAATGAATTTCTATTTCACTCTAAAATTCCTTGAACATTTCAAAGATTTCAGACGTATGTCTCTATTGAACAGATATCCGCATATCTACTTCAACTTATGAGTGAAGATAGGGAATCCACTGCACACAACTACACTTATTGGACTACACACATCATCATGTATGATTACCAATGGTTTAGTTGCCCGTTCATGTATGGCCTATCAACGGTGTTTTAGTCACATTACTTCGAGACAAAGATCGCAAGCGTCAAGTGATTCCTAATCATATGACTCGAAAGTCCATCACTTATGGAAATTCTTCATGCATGTTATGTCACTTGTGATAAACGGCAGTGCCACATCTATGTGGTATTTCTGTCAGTCTTGCGACGTTTAGCGTCAGTGTTATGGATGTTTAGCATTATTATCAAGATTCATAACATACAACCTATTCATAATGGAAGTATGGCCTTTATGTTATTCATAGCTTTGAACAACTCTCTTGCAACAAACATGATTCAAAATGATGTTTTGCAACAAGGCTAAAGTGTAGTAACAATTTACTCTACTCTAAAATGAATTATGAAGATAATCATAGAGTCAACACACGGTATAGTAAACCTTTTACCGTGTTCCTGAGTGTGTCAAAACTCATCATTAGCTAGTCATAAAGGCCATAGTATTTCTTGCATCGACTTGCAACAATATGCAATTGAAGTGATATTCTAGTGATCAACAGTTTAATCATGATATACAAGAATTAAGATTAACCGCTTAATCATGATTCCCAAGAATTACATCTTTTGACCAGCAATGAATTCATCTATAACTCCGTATGACTTTCATTTCTGAGCTGGATATTCCAGTCTTCTTTCATTTTGCCTTTATACGTATCATAGTTCTATTTCCAATGTCACTCCTACTCACAGAAGATCATACATGATCAAGGGTGGCGCATGCCATGGACTTTCCGGCGTGTAAGTCTTACTAACACCCTATGGAACTTCCTTTCCCTTAATCCTCATCATCATATGATCAGTGTTCTTCTGGATCCCACACTTATCAGTTTTGTTTAGAGCACAATGAACATTTTCACTAATGCTTACAATCATACATTGTACTAGATATCTTATATCCAACATTAATTGTCTTACTACTGAAAACTTATTTTTCAGTTCCATGAATATAACATAACTATCTCAAACTTTTCGAAGTTCGGGTTTCATGGTGGTGAAGACAATGCACTTAGCTGTCGTGGAATTCTAGCATTTTGGATTATGGACATAATTCACATCATCCATAGCATCAGCGGGAGAGCATCAAAAATTTGCGATAGGACAAGCTCCTTCTCGACACTATTGAGGATAGTCCTCACAATACGGTACCAATCGTAAAGTTTTTACCAGATAAAACAGTTAATCAAAATCAATTGGGAAGGTGGTAACGCGAGCCATTATTCTACAACGATAATGCAAATACTAAGACTTTGTTCATAATTAAGTTGCACTTGTGATTAATCAATTTAATTACTAAGTGCGCTCCCACTCAGATCAATATCTCTCGTAATTGATGTTGGAGTGATTCAAGATCCGACCCAATCGTCCGCCATTGATGTGACATCACTGATGACTTAGACTGGACCGGTAGGCCAACTTGCCAATCACGCCAAAGGTGATTCTTGTTCATCTTTCGATGGGCGTGTTCCGGTAGCAAACTTTTATCCAAACCGTCAAGACAACCAAGTGTAATGTGCTGTGTGTTCTTTTAACACACCCGCCTTTTATGCGTCACACCGTGTGCACCCATGTGACATGACCTGCTCCGGTGTGAAACATAGTATAAACGGTGCTACAGTTGGAAGAACACTATCAACTTGATATTGTTTTGCGAGAGATCACCCTAATAAAATACGACTACCGCGCATCAAACAAGGGTGCATCAAAGGGATAAACATCACAGGCAGTTCATAAAATTATGTGATATGATATAGCCCTTTGCTTCGTGAAGTCTTCGTAGTCTTCACGCCGTCGTGGTAGAAGTCACCGCGTCCACCAACTTTCTCCTTGGCACCGGGAACATCACCACGGCTTCCGGCATGTGCGTCGGGGTCCACCTCCGCATCGTAGATCATCACCTTGCATCTATCTATTGCTTTGCCTCGAGCTAATAAAAAGTTCTGGCACGCAGGCCATAATTGAGTGACAATCATATGACTCCAGTCATCATGCCGTACCACGACACGCAGGTCGCGAATAAATATTACATAACATATAGCATCTCATACAAACACATTGCAAATCTTGAAGGCTATACCACATCACATGCATACTCTGCAAAAACGAGTTAGATCGCCATCTACACGGGTTGTGCAACTTTTATCGTGGTTGTTAAGCAGGTTTACAGGGCAAACGAGAAACCCTAGACAAAACAAAAACACGATACTTCTTTTGTTGCTAGTTTAACATACGGGGTGCGTGTAGCAACTAATGCCACAAGCCAAACTTCGTTAAACGCGTGACCCCCGTGTGGATTTGAGTTCATAAAATCCACAAGCCCGTTCATGTAAAATTTTCTATAGCAAGACTAGGATGAGATCCAAGGAATTTGATGTAGTCCATGATCAAGGCAACCAGCATACTAAGAGCAGCATAGAGGGATCATGGCAAAACTCAAACCTTGTAGCAAAATCACATCATGCCGTCGAGCAAAGAAAAGATCACATGATAGGGAAGCAAACAAGAAAATCAATGCCTCATATCAACATATGATCTACCTAAACATGCATCTAATCAAGGATCGCTCATGATACCACTGTTGGGAAACGTAGTAGAAAACAAAAATTTCGTGCCTACGTAACAAGAACCCAAGATCATCCAAGATAGATCACATACAAGGTTTAAGGTCACGGCTCACCAACCGATGTAGCGGAAGTAGAGTTGGTGAAGCTCATGGACGTAGTGGAAGTAGATCTCGCAAGTTCTCCCACGAACAGTCCCTCGATCAATCCCACGAACAAGTCCCGCGATCTAGTCCCACGGACAAGTCCCATGAACAAGCTCCTCGAAGAAGGGTCGAAGGTACGACCCCTCCATTAGTATCCACACATCCCGTAGCAGCAATCCAGCAGCGCTCCGCCGTCAAGAGATGAACGCCACCGAGAAAACTAGAGGGAGAAAACCCTAACGGATTCCGATCTAGAACAGCGTCTAAACCGGGGTCTAATTGTGGAGCAACGGGGTTTAGAGGAGGGAGGGTGGCGCATAGGCCTTGGGGACAAGTTGTGTTGCTTCCCCCCACCCTTGGCTCACCTTATATAGATGGCCAAGGGGCCTAGGGCGCAGCTCAAGGAGGTTTGGGAGTCCAACTTGGACTCCCAAGCCTTCCAAACCTACACATACCTTCCCACCGGAAACCTTCCATAATGGTATTTGGAAATCCCACCTGGAGGATCTCCCACCCCTTTTTGGTGCGCCCCCACCACCTGGCCGGCCAGGGCAGCCTAGGTGGCTTGCCCCCCAAGGCCAGGGGCGCAGGGCAGTGGGTGGTACTGCCCGGAACCTTCTAGAAGCTTCCAGGACCTTCCGGGACCTACCGGGACTGTTTCGGGACATTCCGGACACTTTTGGAGCACTTCCAATACCTTCCGAAACCTCTAACGAATGTTCCGGAGCCATCTAAATGGGTTTCGGAGCCATCCGGGCAAAGGTTATTATGTCCGGTGAACACAACATATTGTTTAAGCTGTCCACCGATCACCGAAACTATTCCGGTTGATCGTAAACTTTCCCATTACCATTTTCATATGTTCCGGAACCACCTGGGACTACTCCAGAGTGATCCGGACATATCCTTAAATACCCAGAACTACTTCTGGTGCCCTTATGAACAATTCCATAAATCTCCGGAACTACTTCTGGTACCCGTATGAACTATTCTGCTTTGCTTCCACTAAACCTTCTACCATACTAGTATTCTAACAGACTACTGCTCGTTAAGTGTGTGACCCAATAGGTTCGGTATAATGCGGACATGACTCAGAACATCTTCCGGACATAGGTCAACAACCTTTTGTCAATAGCCAATAATCAACAGCGGAGCCATGGACACCCATGTTGACTCCCGCACATACACGAAGAAACTTCGAGTGAACCATTATGTTTATTCATGTACCATTCCCTTTGCTTCGTGATATATGACAAAGTTAGAGGAGAGATGTTTGGCACCCATGTGTAACAACTTCTTGAACACAAGCCACTCGTTATCCTCTTTGCTCGTTTGTCCATTTTCTCGTTATCGTATTCCGGTATCCCCGTGACTGAATCACAATGCGTCTGGCCAGACTATAATGGATACCGTCATACCGAGTGGCCCCGAAGTGAATATCTTCTTCATCGTGAAGGAGCAAATCCCATTCTTGAACTATCACAGTCACTAGCCACACCATCTGACATACCCAGAACTTATTTTACTACTTCCCATTTACGGGATGATTCATCTAAGAACCAAAGCATGTCTTCCTGTGTGAAGCAACTCGATACTCTCATGGTCTAAGGAATTACGTATATGATAATAATTCATGATACGACTTATAACGTAGTTACGATGTGATCTCTAAATATATCATTCAATACTGGGGTCGGTTCAACATCATTGTTCTGCTAACAATATGTTCCCATTGCTACTGACATCTTTGTTACAAGAACAATGTCCATGATTAAGAAAACGTAATCATCAGTTAGCACATGAGCTGGTCTTAGAGGCTAAACCAGGAACTCTTGGTGTTTACATTTCCACACATGCAAATGAGTTTTCTTCTGAATCTCACAGTCAGGGTCATTGCAATTATAGCACAGAAATATAAACATTAATTACGAACGTGGAAATATATATATAATAACATTTTATTATTGCCTCTAGGGCATATTTCCAACAGCTGCGTCACCTTATTATTGGGCCAGGCCCATGTAATTTCGAAATACACTTAATAGGCTATTTTTTAGAGTCCGTATGTGTGGGGAAACCAAGTTAGGGTTGTTTTCGGACCCCTCCTCCAAGGGGCCACGAAATTCCCCTCTGTTCCCCCATATATACAGCCCTTAGGGCGTCGTTTAGACTTGAGTTTTAATTAGATTTAAGTTAGCCATAGCCGCAACTTCGAGCTCTTCGTTTGTGTCATCCGACCAGGCCAAGACCTCATTGGAACCCCAACTTTCGTAATCATTCATCTTATATTCGCAATATCCAGATTGCAATTCTTAGTTCTTGCTTGTTCTTCGATTGCTTGCAGGAATTAGACCTTCGTGGTCAGGTTGATCGTGCATCCGCGGGATCAATAACCTCTCGGAGTTGGTTTAGCGATCGCTAAGGCGCAACGTCTTCGCACGTTCGTAGTCGGATCGTGAAAGTCGTCTCCACCATAATCGATCTCCACCATCTCATCGAAACATCTGGACACCTTCGCCTCTATCAGCCAACCTCCGGGAGTCTCCTCTCCACCATGGATGCTCCCCGGATGTCTCGTGAGTAGTTTTCCTTGGACCATGGGTCCGTGATCAGTAGCTATGTGATGTTCTCCTCCCCTCTTTGTTCTTCATGGTTTAGACCTCGTGAGCTGCCCTACATGATCGAGGCACTTTTGTAATCTTTCTGCTATTGCTATGCTGAGTTTGATGGGATCTGATGGATTATGAGATTGTGTTCGGATTGTGATAGAGTAATATATTTGGTTTTTATCTCTTATATTTTCGTTCCTAAGTAATTCTTGCATGTTCTCCGTTGTTGTTTATTGCTTTGGCCAAGTAGTAGGTAGTGACTCCAAGAGGGAACGTTATGCTCAATTGTGGGTTCATGCCCCCCGATGACACGCTTGAGTGACAGAATCATGAGTCTAGGGGATGTGTTGTTGCCACAAGGGGGAAAACAACGGTGCTTGTAACCGCGGTTGCAAGGATTGTTTACTTTACACAAAGTGCTTTTTAATGCAGTTGTCTGTTGCTTTGGGTTTACACTTTGGGTGGGGCTCGCAACTTAATACCAGCGAGATGTTCTGGATAGATATCTCAAGGTGGATGATTAGTAGTAGATGCAGTTGGATTACGGTCTACTTATTTTGGCGTACTGCCCGTGCTTTTGAGCCTCTTCCTTTCTTTTGTAGCATAGTTAGCATTGCGGTGCGTTCATAATCCTATCAATTGCCCTTCTGTAATTTGTTTACCTCGCATAGCAGTTTAACGTCTTTTGGGAGAGAGACATCACTAGCCAACATCACGTATCCCGGTCCATATCCTTCTTACTGTTTCCACGCTATATTTACTTTCCTGCTTTTTACTTTTAGTTGCTATCATTATCCTTTGTGTTTTACCCTTTGTGAACAACAAGACCGGAGAGATTGACAACCTCTCTGAACTTCGTTGGGAACAAAGTTATCTGTGTCTGTGTGCAGGTCCACGTCAGTTGCGCCGCTGACACCTACTTATCATCTCTGGAGTCCTACTGGAGACAAACCTTGGTATCTTCACTGAGGGAAACTTGCTGTTGCGCTACATCTTAACCTTCCACTTGGGGTAACCAACGAAGGGCGAGAAGCCATCAAGCGAATTTCTAGCGCCGTTGCCGGGGACTCCAAGTGCTAAGATAGGGGAGTTGCACACTACCCTTTACCTTTGTTTTTTAGTCTTGTTAATTTACCTTTCAGTTTTTATCTTTGTGTCTTTTATCAAAAATTACGAAAAATCTGCCACACTTGCTGCTACTATGGGTTCCACTGAAAACACCAAGTTGTGTGACTTCACTAGTCACAACAACCAAGACTTTATCTGCACTCCCATTGCCACACCTGCCACTTCATCTACCTCTTATGAAATTAAACCTGCTTTGCTAAACCTTGTTATGAGAGATCAATTCTCTGGTGCTGGAGATGATGCTGCTTTACACTTGAACAATTTTGTTGAGTTATGTGATATGCAAAAGTATAAAGAAGCATAAGGTGATGTTGTTGAGCTCAAGCTCTTTCCTTTCTCTTTAAGGGGAGACGCTAAAATCTGGTTTGAATCTTTGCCTAGGAATAGCATAGATTCTTGGGATAAGTGCAAAGATGCTTTTATAGGGAAGTACTACCCACCTGCTAAAATTATCCAATTGAGGAGTAACATTATGAATTTTAAGCAATTGGATAATGAACATGTTGCCCAAGCTTGGGAACGAATGAAATCGCTTGTTAAGAAATGCCCTACACATGGTTTGACTACCTGAATGGTTATCCAGACTTTTTATGCAGGCTTGAACTTTACCTCGCGGAACCTGTTAGATTCGGCCGCGGGAGGAACCTTTATGTCAACTACACTTGGTGCTGCCACGAAGCTTCTGGATGAGATGATGACCAATTATTCCCAATGGCACACCGAACGCGCTCCAACAGGTAGGAAGGTAAATTCTGTCGAGGAAATTACCTCCCTCAATGAAAAAGTTGATTTAATTATGTCTCTACTTACCAAGCAACCCTCTATTGATCCTCATGATGTCCCTTTAAATTATTTGGTTGCTCAAGAACAAGTAGATGTGAACTTTATTGCTAGAAACAACTTCAGCAACAATGCTTATAGGGGAAATTTTGCTAGCAATCCTAGACCGTTTCCATCCAACTATGGGAACAACAACACCTACCCTAGAAACAAAAACCCCTCCTCTGAATTAGAAAGCATGCTTAGAGACTTTATCACTACCCAAAAAGCCTTCAACAAAAATGTAGAAGAGAAATTAGCTAAAATAGATAATCTCTCTTTGAAGGTAGAAAGCTTAGCCCTTGATATTGAGATGCTCAAAATTAGAACCTCTCCCCTTGAGGAGAATAAGGCACTCCTATTAATGCTATCCAATTACAAATTAATGAAAATATTAGGATGATGGCTAAACTTAAAGAAAGGTGGGCTAGAGAAAAAGAGGAAGAGGACAGAATTAAGAGCCTTCCCACACACCACACAGTTGCCACTATCGAAATTGTTGAGGACACCCAAACTATTAGCACCCAATGCACTCCTAGTCCCGTTGGACCTATTAATGGTGATGCCAATACCTTAACCGAAGATAAAGAAACTCCTATGAACATAGAGGGTTTCAAACAAGTGAGCTTAGATGACACTACTACCACCTTTGATAGTAGTGATATTGATTTTGATAGTTGTACCCTCTCAGAAGTTATTAGCTTGTTACACAAAATGTCTAGAGACCCCCACACTAGCACACTTAATCTTGCCTTCACGGAGCATATCACAAATGCTCTCATCAAAGCTAGGGAGGAGAAGCTTAGAGGAAGCCTCCATACCTAGGAAGCTAGATGATGGTTGGGACCCTATGATCAAAATTAAATTAAATAACTTCTCTTGCTATGCTTTATGTGATGTTGGAGCTAGTACCTCCGTTATGCCCAAAAGAATATTTGATATGTTTGAATTGAAGCCCTATGAGCCTTGTTCTTTTGGTGTTCGTCTTGTTGATTCTTCCGTAAAGAAACCTTTGGGGAAGATCGACGATGTTCTTATCATTGTCAATGACAACTATGTTCCCGTTGATTCTATTGTTATGGATACTGAGTGTGAACCTTTGTGTCCGATTATTTTGGGACGTCCTTTTCTTCGCACCGTTGGTGCGGTTATTGACATGAAAGAGGGGAATATAAAATTCCAATTCCCATTCAAAAAGGGGATGGAACACTTCCCTAGAAAGAAAATCAAGTTACCTTTTGAGTCCGTTACACGGGCTAGTTATTCTCTTTCTCTTGATAAAACTTGATTCTTCTTTTTGCATCATGCCTAGCTTAAAGGCATAAAAGAAAGCGCTTTCGGGAGGCAGCCCGCAACGAATTTAGGTTTTTACTTTTTCTTTTGTTGTGTCTTGATGATTGTTAATACTGTAGCAACATCATTGTATCTTTATTTTTCAGCTTTGTTCCAAGTTATAGCCTCTTACGGCAAGGGAAGTAAAAGTTGTGATATGCTGTCCAGAAAACAAATTCTGTCCTCGTGACCATAAAAATTCCAGAAATATCCCATTTCATCTTTTTGAGCTGAAATTTTTACACGGTATGCTCTATACAATTACGAAACTTACGTATGTTCTGAGTTTTTCGATTTGAGTTGCATAAGTGCCCCTAAAAAATTCTTTACTACCTTCTGTTCTGTGTTTCACAGATTCTGCCATGTTTTGTCTCTCCTAACTTTTGCAAACCTTAAGCTTGCTTTTTCTTTGCAAAAACTTTTTGGAACTCTTGAGAAACAGTATCTCTTCAAAAATATCTTTATATCCAGTGGGGAAAATTATTTTATTAAGGGTACTAACCTCTCTAATCAGCTTATGATGAGTTATGTATGAAGGGAGTTTTCAAGTGTGCGATGGAAGATGATGAAAGAAGATCCAGGAGTGTCAAGCGCTCAAGCTTGGGGATGCCCCCATGCATCCCCAACAAATATTCAAGGATACTCAAGCGTCTAAGCTTGGGGATGCCCCCGTGCATCCCCTTCTCCATCAACAATCATCAGTTCGTCCTTCGTCTCACTATATTTTTATCACTTCATGCGTTATGTGCTATGCTTGGAGCATCTCGCTCTTAGGTTTTATTTTTAGTTTTCTTTAGCTTTGCTTTCTGTTCATAACAAGTTAGATCCCGTCTTACTTTGTGTGGGAGAGAAACACGCTCCACTTTCAGAATTTAGAACACATCATAGGATTTTTCCTGCTTATCTTTTTGTTGTTGTGTGTTCTTTATCTTTTCATAGCTGCTGCCATGTTTAGTTTTAGTCTTAGTTTGTCTTTAGCAAGAGCCTTGGATTTTGCTTAGTTTGTTGCTGGAACTCTTTTTAGTTTTCATATTTATCTTGTTAAAGAGAGTTGGTTGTTGCACTGAGTTGTGTCTTGTCTTGAGAGTAGGTAATTGAGGTTGCTATTTTCTTCTAGTAGTAACTTGCAATAGTTTTGAGGTATTGATGTGAGTAATGTTTGAACTTTTGGTGTCAAGTGCTCTAGCCTATTAGTGATAGGTGTCGTATTTTGGGAAATCCGTGTGTATTTTCAAAACCTACAAAACTAGTTGAGAACTCTAGCTACTAGATGGATCACTAATCTTTGGAGGGATCGAATATCAGAGAACACTCACGTACCATGAGTCGAGGATGCGCAAGGATAACCAAAACCCCATACACTCCTCCTCGGGGTACTTGTCTCTTTGTGAACCTCCTTATTAGATTGAGAGTTACCGATAATAAGTGCATGAGTCCTTCGGACTAATGTAATTATTGCAAGTTGACACTTCCACCTTCCCATATTTTGCTAGCCTCTCCCGTGCCGTGCATTGCCTTCTTCTCATTCTGAGAGTTGGTGTCCGCCTTCGCCGGTACATCCAAACCCTTGGCATGATACGCTCTGTCATCATAAGCCTCCTTATATCTTTCCTCAAAACAGCCACCATACCTACCTATCAAGGCATTTCCATAGCCTTTCCGAGATATATTGCCAAGCAACATCCACCTCTTCATGACTTGATCTTCATGTCATACATGTTCCTGCTACACTGGCAGCGACATACATTGCATACATCATGATAGTTACATCTTCTTTATGATTTTGAGTACCTTGTAAAGTGTGAAAGATCTCCTTTACCTTCTTGTAAAATAGAGTGTTTCCCTTAAGTGAGGAAAAGATCCCGAAGTGGACACAATAAAAGATCCCAAAGAGGACAAATGAGAGTTAAATAGAAAGAGCCATTGAGGCCACAAAAAAATACAAAAAAAAGAAAAAAAAAGAGAAAAAGAAATAAAAAGAGAGAAAGGGGAAACGCTACCATCCTTTTGAGAGATCCACACTAGTACTCCCTTTATATCCTTGTACTCCATAGAGATGATCATTATGCATATAGCTATGTGGGGACCTTCACACTATAGAACTTGGCTTGCATATTCCAAGGATGAGCCTCCTCAAATGAGCTCTAGGTCTTCAAGAGCGAGCAAGTTAGATGCACCCCCCACTAGTTCCTTTGGAGAGCTTCTTAGCTCGTATGTGCATCCATTGCATGGCAATCCCTACTCCTCACATCATATCTATCATTTGGCATCTCTTGCCTATGATTGTCCTCATTGATGTGAGCCTTTCTCATCCTTTTTGTCTTCCTCCTCCGCACTTCCCTCTTTGCCATCCTAAGTGTCAACTCTCGTGCTTACGCTCATCCATTGCATGAGTGCTCAAAATATCGAAAAGGAGTGGATCAAATTGACTTGTACATGGCTAGTGGTCTGGGGACGAGTCAAGATAAGATTCCAAAGAGGACCAAGTGTGAAACTTTAGTAGATTGAGTTCTCAACACAAAAATACTTTTTTCTCTTATTCCCTATCACCCTTCTTGCACGCAAACACCATTTGGAGACATTTGAGTCACGGACAGCGAGAGCTCTTGCACCTAATGTTCTTTTGTTACTTGTTTCAATGCTAATATAGACTCTTGCATGTTATGACTTGAATTGAATCTCTAACCTTGATTGCTTTACTTTTCAAAGTTCTTTTATGGTTGCTAGCATGTCACCGCAGAAATTATGTTGTTATCATTTACCTACTCGAGGACGAGCAGGAATTAAGCTTGGGGATGTTGATACGTCCAAAACGTATCTATAATTTCTGCTTGCTCCATGCATGTTTTGTGTGATATTGCTATGATCTAGATACACGTTCATACACTTTTGATCATATTTGGACTAACCTATTAACTCAGTGCACCCCAGTGCTAGTTCCTGTTTTCTGCTGTTTTTCTATTTTAGTTTTCCCCCATATAAAAAGTGCCAGAGAAATTCTGGGAAAAATACAGGAAAAATCAGCGTCCAGGAAGCTTCGTGAAGAGCCCGAGAGGGGCCAGAGGGGAGCCAGGGGGGCCCAGGCGGCCACCCGGCGCGGCCACACCCCTGGCCCTGCCAGGGGGGCGCCTGGGCCCCCTGGTCCACCTCTGGCTGCCCCCCTTCGCCTATTTATTCTCCGTCACGGGGAAACTCCGAAGACAGAACCCTATTTCTCAAACTCGCCTCTGTTCTGCCGCCGCCGCGCTTCCAATATCGGGAGCACCAGAAGACCTCTTCCCGGCACTCTGCCGGAGGTAGGGCCGACCTCCGGGAGTCTCCTCTCCACCATGGATGCTCCCCGGATGTCTCGTGAGTAGTTTTCCTTGGACCAAGGGTTCGTGATCAGTAGCTATGTGATGTTCTCCTCCCCTCTTTGTTCTTCATGGTTTAGACCTCGTGAGCTTCCCTACATGATCGAGGCACTTTTGTAATCTTTCTGCTATTGCTATGCTGAGTTTGATGGGATCTGATGGATTATGAGATTATGTTCAGATTGTGATAGAGTAATATACTTGGTTTTATCTCTTATATTTTAGTTCCTAAGTAATTCTTGCATGTTCTCCGTTGCTGTTTATTGCTTTGGTCAAGTAGTAGGTAGTGACTCCAAGAGGGAATGTTATGCTCGATTGTGGGTTCATGCCCCCCGATGACACGCTTGAGTGACAGAAACATGAGTCTAGGGGATGTGTTGTTGACACAAGGGGGAAAACAACGGTGCTTGTAACCGCGGTTGCAAGGATTGTTTACTTTACGCAAAGTGCTTTTTAATGCAGTTGTCTGTTGCTTTGGGTTTACACTTTGGGTGGGGCTCGCAACTTAATACCAGCGAGATGTTCTGGATAGATATCTCAAGGTGGATGATTAGTAGTAGATGCAGTTGGATTACGGTCTACTTATTTTGGCGTACTGCCCCTTCTTTTGAGCCTCTTCCTTTCTTTTGTAGCATAGTTAGCATTGCGGTGCGTTCATAATCCTGTCAATTGCCCTTTAATAATTTGTTTACCTCGCATAGCAGTTTTATCGTCTTTTGGGAGAGAGACATCACTAGCGAACATCACGTATCCCGGTCCATATCCTATTACTGTTTCCACGCTATATTTACTTTCCTGCTTTTTACTTTTAGTTGCTATCATTATCCTTTGTGTTTTACCCTTTGTGAACAACAAGACCGGAGAGATTGACAACCTCTCTGAACTTCGTTGGGAACAAAGTTATCTGTGTCTGTGTGCAGGTCCACGTCAGTTGCATCGCTGACACCTACTTATCATCTCTGGAGTCCTACTGGAGACAAACCTTGGTATCTTCACTGAGGGAAACTTGATGTTGCGCTACATCTTAAACTTCCACTTGGGGTAACCAACGAAGGGCGAGAAGCCATCACACACCAGCATGTGTTGTCATCTGGAGTTGGGGAGCGGGAGATCGCGTTCCTGCTGTTCTGCAATGGGGCGCTCGTCATCGGTGTTGGTGTCTTTGTCGAAGACGTGGAGCTTGTCGTCGGTGTGGTCGGAGTCGGAGTCGGTCTCCATGTCCATGTCCAGCATGTGCGCAATGTGTGGCCTTGCTATGCGGGCGGCACTACGGCGAAGCCGCCCTGCTGCACCACCGGTCACCTCGCCGGGCTGCTGGGGCGTGCACCTTCGAACGCACATTTGTCCTAACTGGTGGAGCAGGAGAGCGCGCACCTGCTGCACTGCGATGGAGCGCTCGCTGTCGATGTCGGAGTCGTAGTCGATGATGAGGAGCTTGTCGTGGGTGTAGTCAGAGTCAGAGCTAGAGTCCATGTCCAGCATGCGCGCAATGTGTGGCCCTTCATCGACCGCAGCACCGCCGCGAGACCCTGCGCGCCAGGATGAGCGTATGCTCGTTTTTTCCATCGCCTACACCGCGCCGTCTCCTAGCTTCGGATCAACACCGATGCCACGGTCGGGAGTCGAAGAGACTGGTGGCGGTGCATCATTGGCGATGGCACCCGCTCGTAAAGCGTCGCGGCGTGAGGATCTCTCGCCACAGCGAATCACCTTCGGCGGCTCGTTCAGGTCGATCAGTTAGTTTTTCCAGGCGGGGGTTATTGTGGTAGGGATGCATCGAGTTGGCCGCTCCATTGTTGAGATCCGAGAGACTGGAGGGGAAATAGATATTGTGTGTCACCGGAGTAGCCGCCCTGTTTTAACACTAGCTATGGTAGACGGTTCAACAAGTAGAGCCATTTTTTTAACTATGTGAGTAGAACAGTACTGTCACAACCCAAGTTTAGGTATGTGCTAGGGTTTGAGTGCCCCTTTGCATCATGTGAAAATTTCAAACAAAAATTCAAAATTGGGGAAAAGAAAAGCCCTAGAGAATTTAATTCAAATGGCCAGATAAAATTTTCTTCCAAAAATTCCTCTGGTATTTTTGAAAAGTCTTATAAATAAGCATGATCACATATGAAGTGAAGTGGGTCCCACTGCATGCACCAAGATTTCTCAAAAATTCCAAACAGGGATTGGAAATTAAATAATACCCCTATTTGATTTGAAATTCAAATTATTTGAATTTCAAAAATCTCCAAAACTTGTGAGTGGCTAGATATATATATATTATAAGCCCACATAAAGTTTTGAAGATTTTATAAAATGTCTTGCTATTTTATTTGGGGCAAAACAAATGGCAGAAAATAGAAAACTGAAACAAATAAAGAAAGGAAAAAAAGGAAAAGAGCCCACCCACCTGGCCCAGCAGAGGCGGCCCAGCCCAAAAGGGCAAGGCCGTCTTCTCCACGAGGCTAGGCGGGTAGGCAGCTCTCCGGCGAGCCGGCATGGCTGCCAGGCAGCTACCTGGCTGCCTCCCTGCCCTTACCCGGCGACGTGGAGACGCCCTAGGAGCCACCAAGTCCATTCCCCCTCTCCCTGCTCCCTCTAGCTCTCTCTCTCGCCGGATTCTCACCGAATCCGAGCGCTCGATCTCGCCGCGCAGCCGCACTCGCGTGGCCACCGTGCCTCTCCCGGCGAGCCACTGTGTCCAAGGAACCCGCTGTGGCCATCTTCGTCAATCCCCGCCCCCAATTTGAGCTCGGAAGCACTGGAGTCGCCGCCGTTCTCACCAACTTGCCGCGGGCCGCCATCGACTCCGGCGAGGGATTCCTCCATCCCCGTTGACCCTCCGGCCTCCCCGTCGTCTCCAATAGCACCAAGGTGAGCTCCCCGTTCACCCCAGCTGATAGAGGCGAAGGTGTCCCGATGTTTCGATGAGATGGTGGGGATCGATTATGGTGGAGACGACTTTCACGATCCGACTACGAACGTGCGAAGACGTTGCGCCTTAGCGATCGCTAAACCAACTCCGAGAGGTTATTGATCCCGCGGATGCACGATCAACCTGACAACGAGGGTCTAATTCCTGCAAGAAATCGAAGAACAAGCAAGAACTAAGAATTGCAATCTGGATATTGCGAATATAAGATGAATGATTACGAAAGTTGGGGTTCCAATGAGGTCTTGGCCTGGTCGGATGACACAAACGAAGAGCTCGAAGTTGCGGCTATGGCTAACTTAAATCTAATTAAAACCCAAGTCTAAACGACGCCCTAAGGGCTGTATATATGGGGGAACAGAGGGGAATTTCGTGGCCCCTTGGAGGTGGGGTCCGAAAACAACCCTAACTCGGTTTCCCCACACATACGGACTCTAAAAACAGCCTATAATGTGGTATTTTGAAATTACATGGGCCCAGCCCAATATTAAGGTGACGCACCACCTATAATGGCCCTTGGACGAAAATAATGAAGTGTCATCTCGCGTATTTCGTCCAAGACTTCATGCGCGCCTTATGGTGGCTTCAAAGTGTGATAATCACCACTGGAAGCTCCACTGTACTTTCCCGCGCGCGCACCTTCTTCTGCATGCTTGATCCCGCTCCAATGACCATCCTTCTTGTCCATGCTAGGTCCTTCATTCATAAGCAAAACAAAAGTATCTAATTTAGGCAGCATCATATGTTCATGAACAATAGAAGGATTCACAAGAAACGAAAGTACCTGATAATTTAGTTGACGTGCACGTGCTCTAGTAACTGGTCCAGTATGGGTAGTTGGTGAGGATATGGGTGTAACATTAGTAGGGATGTCCTCATCACCAGCTCCTCTGCGCATCTCCCCGTAGCCCGTACCCCTATGCTCCCCTTCCAGTGCTCCGGCCGCCGCTGTCTTCGACCTAGCCGTGGCCAGAGGCCATGCCTTTAGCTCCCTCCTGCTCCACTCGATGCGGAAGCCCGCGAGGAGCTCCCCAGTGCCTCTCATTTCCCTCCTCGAGGCCTCCAGCCAACTCCAGCGAGAACTCTGGCGAGTCGCCGGCTAACCGAGCCCTAATCCCCTCTCCTCTCTCTCTGACCAGTGGGCCCAAGGCCATTAACCCTAATCACCCAGCTAACCTACCACCCACTAACCACTAGGCCCAGGGCCCTTAATTAAACATGGTTTAATTTAAACAGAGCTCAATTAACCCCCCCCCCCTCTCACTGACAACCTGACACCACCAGTCAGCCCCCCCTGACGTCACAGAGACGTCATGCCTACGCAATAAATCAGTTTTCTAATTAAAAAGAAATCAGAAATTGGCAGAAATTCAATTAAACTTCAATAATTCATAGAATATCCATATTAACTCCAAATTAAACATATAATATATGAAAAAATATCAGAAAAATGCAAGGATTAAGAATATGCAAATTGTTTTTATGTTTGACCATTTTAAAATGGGTGAACAGAAGCAAATATGTATATGACTTAATTTGAATTTGAATTTGGAGTTTGAATTTGCAAATCAATTGCAATACACTTCAATTAAATTGAATTTGCCACAAACCAGTACCTTTTACATCATGTCACAACTTATCATGTGATTGTGCATTTAAATTCAATGTTGCCCCCCCCCCTCTTGTTGATGATTGTTCCGGTAACAGTGCCTCCGAGACGGTGATCACCCCCGAAGAAGAAGACCACCGTTAAGACCCGTGTATTGTCAGCAAGGCAAGCAAACCCCATTGATCATGTCTATAAAATCCTACTTCCCTCTCAGTCTCGCTTATGCATGTTTAGGAGATCACCGAGACACGTTCTTTCGCATAGTTGAACCCATTCCGATGCATGACTTATCATTCTGTCACTGTATTAAGCAAACCACAATCCTAGCAGATATAGGAGTTGAATGATGAGCATGTGGCCCCTACAACTGTTACTGCTTATTGCTGCTTAGTGATACAATGAGGTTACATTGTTTGTGAGTCGGGATGGATATTCATATTGGTGCTGATGATAACGTGTTGGTGAATCCACCCTAAACAAAGGTGAACGATGAGAGGTTGTGTAGGAGTACACAGTGGGTTGTCTCGTTCAACACTGCCCTAGGCCCCGAGTTCCTGTTTTGTGATCCAAGACAAAGAGTATGACCACATGTAGGGTTTATGGGAGCCCCGTTTGGCCTCTTTACGTACCCAATCCGGTCCAGGAGTCACACTAGATTCGTGCTTTCCATTTGACTTAACCATAGATATGTGGGTGGACCTGTGAGGCAGTGAAACCATCTGTCAAAGGTGGCGTCTCGGTCCCTTGCATTATCTGAGTCCGTTTCGTAGAACCGGACGGACTCTCGAGCGGTGACAAACTCAGGTAGTCGGCTCCTGGATTAGAGAAGGTGATGTGAGGGTAGTGCCTTGGTTTCATCCACGTCCGACACCCGCTTGAAGGGTGACAAGAATGAGGCGATAAGTGATGACACGCGTGTGAAGATGTACACCCCTGCAGGGTTAATAAACTATTCAAATAGTCGTGTCCGCGGTTATGGACTACTTGGAGACCTCTACTTGATCATAGCCAACTTGAATGGATACTTATAAACTCGCAAGATAAGCGTGAGTGCTATGGCGTGCTTCTTTGTGGGGAAGTCGAGGAAGTATCCATAGTGGTGTATTGGTTGGAGACTTGGTAGTGGACTCGTGTACGCTTCTTACCTCAAGTCAGGTACTCGTAGTTCAGGACTAGCCAAGTCAAAGCTGGCACTTCTGCATGTTGAACCCCACCTCCTTTACCTTGAAACTTGAGCATGAGTAGTGTAGTTCTGATGTAAGTCTTGCTGAGTACGACTTTGTACTCACGTTAGCTTATTCTATGTTTTAGATGAGAACCCAGCCCCCGATGTAGCCACCTTCCTGAAGCTCGACGTTGACTAAGCTAGTATAGTTCCAGACAGCAGTCTGGTCCCTTGTGGAAGGGCATGTATGTTGAACAAGGCTTCTCTAAGCCATTTGTTAAACTTGTTTGTACTCAGACCTAATTTGCTTCCGTTGTATGATGTAATGATGATCACAGACATGTGATCTTTGTATGCTCTATGTGTAAGTCAATAAAGATACACTTTTTAGAGTTATCTGATGATACCTGCTGTTCATACTAGGCTTGTGTGCTGCGTGTATGTTTATAACATGCATGTCTTAGTATGGGTTTTCGAGACCTTAGTTGTGATCTGGCTGGCGGTCTTTTATACACCAAGTGGCCCTTAGATGTGGGCAGCTTGGGGCATCGCGATGCGATTGCTCGTGACTCTGTCACGTGCACACTTTGTTGTATGATCGAGCCCGCCCTAGACCCCGACTAAGTGATCGAGCTGGAGTCTGTTTATGTAAGGGTTATGATTCAATCGATAACATGGTTGAGGCGACTTTTCTATGAGTATGTGATTCACAACCCATAAGCATTTAGACTTGTGAGCGGACGATGAGGACCCATCTCAGTTGATCATCCGGCCTAGATGGGATGCCCCTCACGTTCGATGCTTTCCGAGAGTGTTCTATGCTTGGCCTTGTCTGCGTACACAAGTGGGTACGGCTCTCGGCTCTCCATGTGATTGAGTTGTGACTGGAATTACATACGCTAACCCCGGGTCCCGACAAGTACAGTCAAACCGTATGATGGACGCCAAGCAGCTGTCCAAGTAATAATAACACATCTGATGATTGATCTGAACAAACCACATAAAGTAGTACCAAGCATACGATATTGTATGTTATTTGTTTGCTTACCTAAGGTATCGATATAAATTACAGATTTTCTATGGCACATATACCATCGATTTTACATGAAGATTCATGCAGATTTTTTTCTTTTTCTTCCTAGTTTGATTGAACCACTTAGACAAACACAATAAACTAGATGATTGTCCCCGCGTTGTTGAGGTAACTTTATTGAAAACAAATATGCATAAATAGTTATTGAAAATAACTAAATCTAATGAAAAAATAAGCTTGGAAATCAATAAAAGAGTGTGTTTAAAAATAGAATAAGAACGTTTGAATTATTGTCCAAAATATCATTTTGAACAAAAATGTGAAGGATGCCTAACATGCATGTATGATGTGGTTTTATTACATGCATAGACTAATGCAAAAAACAATTTTAATTTCTAAATTCGCTTATGCAGCATGTTTTCCATGTCATAGTGGAAGAGAAGATTTAAATGCATGGCTTAGTGGGGATGTTGAGGTGGATACTTTGCATGTTGAGGGAATTGGGAGCAACTTCTTAAGATGTAAGATTAAAAAGCAAACCCACAAAATATAGATCATGATCTGTTATAAAATTATGTCAGTACATAGTTACTATTTAATAAAACACATGCATTTGTACTTCAAATAATAAGACGAGTATGATTCTAAAGTCTAACTTTTGGAATGGAAGGCGCATATTACTGAGAGAGTGAGCTTCGGTGACTTAAGTCACATGACTTTGGGTGCATGAAAGGTGGGTCCAATAGCTGTTGGGGCCACCTGTCACCAATTTATAGAATATATTGGGTAAATACGTGAAAAGGTGTTTCTTAGCTCAGTGAAATGGAATAAGGAAGAGAAAGTGTAGTGTGATAAGAAAAGATGCAAGTCAACTTTTAGTTTTCCAAGCAAGGGCTGAGATAGATATACAAACTAGAAGAATTCACATCAAAATCCTTTCCTGATTCCCCTTTTTACCCATCGGACTCGACTCACATTTTGATCTCCTATGCTTGATTTCACAGTCCCCCTACGAGCAGCCCGGAATCAATGAAGGAGTTCATTCAGCACCGAGCCGAGCGAGCGTAGATTCAATATGTTGATTGTACCGAATGAAGGATTTGCCTTATCACGAAAGCCACATTCGTTTCGTTTGAGGAAGTCACACGTCCTTTTCCCTATAAATAAGTAGATTCGTTCTTTTGAATGAGAAATCCCCTCTTCTTCCTCGTGCCCTCAAAGTCATGTGACTTGAGTCACTGAAGTTGTATCCATTACAGAGAACACAACGGTGCACTTAGGCGTTAGTTCCTGGTGCCGCAAGCACCGAAAGGATCTTCAACGGGGCAGTTGACAACCGCGGCCATGGTATCTACATTGCGGTTGACGACGGCCGCTGTCGGAGCAACGACCAGGCGGTTGCCGGCGATAAGTGCGTCCCTGGTCTCTACACAGCCGGCCATGACGTTGGAGTAGGCGTCCGGAACCTTTAGGCCGACGAGGAAATCTGAAAACCTATGGAGTTCTTCCAGATCCATCGCACGTACGGGGCTCGCTGTCGGCTGATGCCGCTCAACCTACGCAGCGGTGCGCCGGGAATCAGCTTTGGCAAAGATTTGCTCGAGACGTGTGCTGACGTGTTGCGGCGTGCTTGGGGCTAGTAATAATGCTGCTATGGTGTTGCTCTGGCTGGCCTGGTGACATTTTATAGGCACTTGTTGGTTCCCCGAAACCCTTGACGTGGTCCCCATGACGCCGGTTGTACTGGGTTGTGCGTCGCGACCGCATGCCCGGGCCCATTGCAAGAGGTACATAGAATTTTATTAGCCCGTAGTTTTTTAAATCAATCAATTTAATTTAAATCTATCGCACATAGTTCATTCAATTTATCTGTTTGCCTAAAATTGACAGACTAAGCAGACGTTCAAAATTGACAGATGTTTCTCCACCCCACACGCAAAATTACAGTGATGTGACTCGTCGTCCATCAAACCGTCAGCAAATAGTTTCTCCATCGAACACGCAATTCTTTACAGACTATGTGTGGGTTGTCTTCTCGTTCACCCCGCCAGTCATGCTACCACACGTCAATCACGAGTAAATGTAGTAGGAAGTCGTCCCGTCGCTTCGGAAATATAACTGTGAGGTATAGTTAAGTACGCAAACACATTTATCTTTCCACCCGTCTGCTTCAGTTTCCCCCTCATTGAACAACACAGTACACTCTTCAAATTTTCTCGCTCGCACTCCCGGCCATATCTACAATGAATTCTTGGGCTCATCTAGAGGACTAGCAGGTCACACCAGCGACTCCAGCAGCGACGACGACAATGGTCGTGGCCATATGAGTGAGGACGACATGCCGCTGTCGCCGCCAACCGGCCTTGATGACCCTGCATTCTTGGAGTCATGGAAGGGTCGGCCCCGGAGCCCAAGACCGACTTGGAACATGAGTGTCCCGAGTCAGAAGAGCAGCAGCAGCAGCAACAGGGGGAGAAGAAGGAGGAGGAGGATGAGGAGGAGCTCCGCAGCCGAAGGAGGAGGACGATGGTGCCACCTATGCCGATGTTGGATATATGCTCTAGAGGAAAATAATATATGATTGTTCCAATATATCTAAGCAAGTTCATAATCAGTTTTATACCGTGCTAGAACTGTATCAGTGAAACAATGATACAGGTGTGGTATAGAAAACCCCAGAGTTCCTAGTTAGCCTCTATATCAATAACTAGTTCATGGTCAACATGATGGTCATGGTTTCGCGATCATGAACAATTAAGTCTCTTGACTATGAGGTCACCTCACCGGATGAGTGACGTGATGAACATTACCCAAAGCAAGCATTACAGCATGATGAATCCTATAAAGGTTCAGTGTTGTAATTACAGAACGTAGTAGACCGTTCCTTTGACCGTGAGTACGTGCATAATTGCTATCTACTCGGATGCTTTGACTTACATCCCACCACCTGACTGAAATATGCGGGTCATAACGGTTGTATATTGGGTATTCCGTGGAGATATGTTGAGGAGTATTGTTAAAAGAGTGGGATTTGTCAATCCATGTGATGGATAGATACTCAGGGCCCACTCGGTGAGATTCCATCCATAAAGCTGCGTAGCGTGTGACTAGGTCACGGGGAAGGATATCACGGGAACGAGTGAATAAGGATTTGTCATAACGAGGTTGAACAATACATAGGATGTCATTGATCGAATCTCGGAAACAATCCAGTATCGCTGAAAAATGGAATGCTATACGACGTAAGGTCCAATCGGTATTGATATCCGGAATGCACAGGGGTCATTATGGGCATCCAGGTCCCGCTGATGATCATTGACCGTAGCCTCATCTCGGTCATGACTGCAGTGTTCTCGGACCGTAGGGTAACACACTTAAGGGCTCGATGAAATCGAAGACCTTTTTGGAACTATCGGAGTTATCAGAGAATAAAGGAAGCGGCATCGGAAAAGTTCCGTGTTGACCCGAAGGAGTTTCGGAGTGAGCCGGAAGGTGTTCCGGAGCACCGAGAGAAGGAATAATATGTTTTAGTTACAAATTAATTGAATTTATAATTAAAAAGTGCCATGGGGCTTATTTATGAAAGAGGCCCTTTAGGGGAAATAAAGGGAAAAGGAAAGAGAGAGAGGGAGGCGCCATGGGCCCTAGGGCCCATGAGGGGTGCCCCCCCCCACCCCCTCCTCCCTTGGCCGGCCACCTCCCCCTAGCAAGTGACTTTAGTCCCACCTTATATAAATATGGGCAGGGTGCCTCTGCCGGGGAGGAGTTGACTCCCTC
Source organism: Bromus sterilis (assembly GCA_950022295.1). Classification (NCBI taxonomy): domain Eukaryota; kingdom Viridiplantae; phylum Streptophyta; class Magnoliopsida; order Poales; family Poaceae; genus Bromus; species Bromus sterilis. The sequence continues at coordinate 171,496,433 of OX465600.1, read as the reverse complement.
CCCTCTGCCTATATAAATATGGGCAAGGTGCACATATTAAATACACAGAAATTCGTGAGAAAATAAATATAACTCCGAATTGAGATCAGTTTTCTCCTGTCTTCTCCCCTTCCTCGTCTCTTCCACGGTGGGCCCCCTTGTTTGGGGCCTATAGTGGGATTGAGGCATCTCTGCTACACGGAGGTCGTCGTGTTGCCGAAACTCTGGTTCCGGAGGACTACTTTCGCCACTTTCGCTGGATCGGAGATCGGAGGTCGTCATCGAGTCTCGTACGTGTGCGAGTACTACGAAGTGCTACACGTGTGGCACTACACCCATCCGGGTACTAACACAACCATGGGGCTGTGAACCTTGATCGACTACATCAACCACGTTTGCGGGAACGTTTCCCGCGCAACGGACTACACCCCGAGGTATGTTATTCCGCACTCCTTTCCGTTACGGTAATACAGCTAGCTAGATCTTGGGTTATGGGAAACGCTAGTTAGGAAAAAATTGTGTTTTCCGCTGCGCACCCCGACAGTGGTATCATGAGCTAGGTCTATGCTTAGTATTACTGTACGGATAGAACACATCGGGGATGTGGGCGTTGATTGTATGATTGTTACCCTCCCACGTGTACTTGTTCACATCTGTGGCATCGTTTGATGAAGCGGCCCCCGATCGACCTTACACGTACGCTTACGCGAGACTGGTTCCACGCTTGACATACGGCTTGTACCGTATAAAAGTGGCTCTGGGGGGTGTATGTCTCTCTACTTTAGAGGATGTGGCATTTGCAACGGAGGGCCCCGTGCAGGGTGTAATAGAGACAATCGTATGGTTGACGTTGTGGTTGACTCGTAGGTTAAAACCTGTTTAACTATAAAAGCCCTAGCAGCCACGTAAAACTTGCAATATACAACTAGATCGTCTAAACTTTGTATAGCTAAGTGGGGGCTATCGTTTGTTGGATTTTGATGTAGTGATAGCTTTGCTATATGTTACTAGTAAGTAGTAAACGTCATCATGACAAAACAAACTCAAATGGAGACACTGTAGACTTAGTGTTGCCATAGCTTAGACATCTTAAAACCTGCTAGTATAGGATACACGACGGTAGCATGTGATAAGATGATCCCTTAACAAAGCCAAACACAAGTATTCTACCAAAGTGTGCACCACCTAGAAGGATCTCCCATATGGCCGACATTCCGTACATATAGGGTGTCACACATATTAAACGGCGTTCGCATGAGGTTGGGTTCGGCAAGCCTAGCATATGCAGATATGGCCTTGTTGAGAAGCATATGACATGGAGGTTAATTTGGCGAGCCTAGAATATGCAGATATGGCCTCGGAATACTAGAGATCGAAAGATCGAGCATGAGTCACAATATACAGATAATGTGAACGCACAAGTTGTTGTCTACCTTTGAAACTGACCCGTCAGCCGTGTGATATTCGACGGCGGGCAGTGAATCTGGATCATGTAATCACTAAAACTTCTTAGGGATGATTGTTTTAGTGCGAGCTCATCTATAATATGATTATATGAACTCATTGTTGTGAACTGGTCTTAATTGTGTTCCTTGCAATTATGTTTGTAGAAAATGAATGCACTGGAGCAACGTGAATTATCTTTCTTCATGGAGGGTGAAAGACTTAGAGTAGATGGGTCAAACTTTGCTGACTGGTACTCACGCCTTAGGACTTCGCTCAAAAGAGCAAACATCTTGTTCACAATATAAATGCATGTAGAAGAACATCCGGACGACGATGTTGGCGATCAGGAGATACTTGATCATTATGCTCGCCGACAGAAGTGCTCCGTAGTCAGGAATGTCATGATTTTCAGCATGTCAGAGGATTTGGGTATTCTGTTTCAGGACACTGGCTCATATGACATGATGGACACGCTAAAGCCAATGTTCATACGTGAGTTCAGGGTTGCCAGATTTGAGTTAGAAAGCAAGTTTCTATCTACAAAGATGGAAGAACACACAAGCCTTGATGATCATTTAGACAGGATACATGAGATGCACCTGACCCTGGTGGAGGACTATGAATATTGGACAATGAACGAAACCACCACAGAAGAGTTTGCAATAAACACGTTATTGCACTCGCTTCCTCCGAGTTATGGTGATTATGGTTATAGCTATGTCGGAAGTGGGGCTAATATGAGTCTCCAGAACTTCATGACTAATCTCTTGGCTGCAGACACTGCTCCTATCAAGGATGCAGAAGTCGTGGATGGAGAAGGTATATACTTGATATACTCTATAAATGTTTGTTCCCTTATACAACACTTGCAGTTAATGAGTATCTGATACTTATTCTGTTTTATGAAAACAGGACCTGTCGTTGCATGGACGGGAAGGGGTGAAATCGAGGATTAATGGCAACCAAGTCAGTTGATGGCCAACATTGATTCTACCGAGACATCTATCATAGGAGATACTTAGAGTATTAGATAAATCTTATGTAATCATTACAGTATGAACACTTACTTGAGTGTCTTGCATCTGGCGAGACAAAGTTATTCATGTAATGAGACAAGTCAGTTTTTCTGGTTAAATGAATAAAGTATGATTATACTTTGATTACGTCTTGATTTATGTAATGATAGAAAACATTTATAATACTTCTATTATTGTCAAGTGATATTCAATGTTTAATGATAAAGATTTCTTGATTACAACAAGTCAAAGATTTGATTGCATAAAGTGATTTCATAACTGATGAATTCATTAACTGTATGATCTATTAGCTTGTGTGTTCATTACCGAATGAAAGTCATAACTTGATTGCGTGAGATGGATTAGATACACGATCTATGAACCTCTGCAATAAATATGACCAAGACAAGGTTCTAGCAAGTAGAACTTGTTCCAATCATTATACATAAATGATGTACTAAATGGGCACATGAGTTATCATTAAATACTTCATATGATTAATTGAAAGCTTGTATTCAATTGAGATCATAAAACTGAGATTCAGGAATCACAGTGTGAAGTAAGAATATAAGGATACAAATCACTAAGCTATGATCTGAGTGATAAGTATTAAAGTTGACATAATGGGAGATTTGTGGAAGTTGTACCACAAATTACGATGGAAGTTGAAAGTGCTAGACTACTTAAACCATTCGTAGTCATACGAAACAGTAGTATGGTCTAAACGTTCTTTCCTGATGTAGGGCAAGCCTAGGGTTTGGCCCAATCTTCACAATTTGGAGGTGGGGATCCACAACAAGAACAAGAACAAAGGGGATCAACACAAGAGACAAAGGGGGGACAAGATCCAAACACATAAACACTCAAATCCACTCCCAAATACCACACATCACAAGATCCACACACCACAAGAGGTAAGCTTGGTAGTCTCCCTCTCCTTCTATGAATAGGATTGGGTTCCTCTCCTTCTATGAGCGGGGAGAGGAGGTAGGAGGTAGGCTTGAGAGGATCTCAAGGAGATCTAATTCCCTAGGGGGAAGAAGGAGCTAAGCTCTCAAGTCTTTGGTAATTTCTTAGCTAACCCTAGAACTGAGATAGGAGACAACTATATATAGGCTAGGGGAGAAGGAGGAGATACACGGGCCGGGGCCCAGCTGAATCTGCGCGCAGGCAGGTTTCGGACGTCCGTCGGGTTTCGGACGTCCGAACTTTCTGGACGTCGGGCGTCCGTTGAACTTCGGATTTCCGGAAGTGGCTGTATCGGCGGAGTCCCGTAGACGACCTGGTGTCTTGGAGTAGTAGATGTCGGAAATCCGACGGACGTCCGAAGTCTGTCGGTCGTCCGAAGTCTGTCGCGCGCTCGCTCCGATGGTGGGGCTCCTGACCGTAGCATGTCGGAAGTCCGACGAGTTTCGGACGTCCGAGCTGTCGAAAGTCCGAAAGCCTTCGGACGTCCGAAAGCTCTCTGGAGTCGAGTCTTCTTATCCTTGGGTTGCCTCCTCGCCGTTGGACCTAATGGAACAAAGCACACTATTTTGAGGTAGCATCCAGTTCTCGTGCGTATGGTATTGAGTAACGACAAGGAGTGAATGCACCTTTGCTTCTATGGCGCGTGCTTGTGCTCTCGTCATGGGTCCGTGTGTAGGAGATGTATCCATGGTGATGTCGGTAGGATGCTCCGCATCATCTCCCCCCCTTGGGGAATATCCGTCCACGGATCAAGGTCGCCATCACCATGGTAAGGCGCGAGGTCGGAGATGTTGAAGGTGTTGCTCACCGAGTACTTGTCGGTGGGGATGTCCACCGTGTAGGCATTGTTGTTGACCTTGGTGAGGATCTTGAATGGCCCGTCGGCTCGAGGAAGAATCTTGGACTTGCGGGCGTCCGGGAACCGGTCTTTGCGGAGATGTATCCGCACTAAGTCACCCGGTTGGAACGTTCTAGGTTTCTTGTGGATATTCATCTTGCGTGCATGGGCTTGGACATGTTTCTCGATAGTTGCCCGCGTATCTTCATGGAGTGGCTTGAGGAAGTTTGCCCGTGCGCTAGCATCCATGTTGGCGCGTTCTTAGAGAGGGAGAGGTAGGATGTCCAATGGGCACAAAGGATTGAACCCGTAGACCACCTCGAAGGGAGACCGCTTCGTGGTGGAGTGCGTGGCACGGTTGTACGCGAACTCCGCCACCGGGAGGTGATCTTCCCACTCCTTGATATTCTTCTTGATGAGTGTGCGGAGTAGAGTTGATAGGGAGCGGTTCACAACTTCCGTTTTCCCGTCCGTTTGTGGGTGATACGCCGTGGAGAAGAGGAGCTTGATGCCGATCTTGGCGCATAGTTTCTCCCAAAAGTAGCTTAGGAATTTGATGTCACGGTCGGAGACGATGGACTTGGGTATGCCATGGAGTCGAAGAATCTCCCTGCAAAAGATGTTAGCAATATGCGAGGCATCATCCGTTTTATTACAAGGTAGAAAATGTGCCATTTTGGAGAATCTATCAACTACCACAAATATAGAATCATTGCCATTCCTTGTACGCGGTAGGCCAAGAACGAAATCCATACTAATATGTTCCCATGGTACGTGAGGAATAGGCAAAGGCATGTATAGACCATGTGATAGAGATTTTGACTTAGCCTTTTGACAAGTGTGGCACCGTTGTACAAGTCGACCCACGTCACGGAACATCTTTGGCCAAAAGATGATGAGGACATCCCTACTAATGTCACACCCATACCCTCACCAACTACACATACTGGACCAGTTACTAGAGCACGTGCACGTCAACTAAATTATCAGGTACTTTCGTTTCTTGCGAATCCTTCTATTGTTCATGAACATATGATGCTGCCTAAATTAGATACTTTTGTTTTGGTTATGAATGAAGGACCTAGCATGGACAAGAAGGATGGTCATTGGAGTGGGATCAAGAATGGAGAAGAAGGTGCGCGCGGGGGAAAGTACAGTGGAGCTTCCAGTGGGGATTTTCGCACGTTGAAGCCACCATAAGGCATGCATGAAGGCTTGGACGGAATACACGAGATGCCACTTCATTATTTTCGTCCAAGAGCAATTATAGGTGTTGCGTCACCTTAATATTGGGCTGGGCCCATGTAATTTCGAAATACCACATTATAGGCTGTTTTTAGAGTCCGTATGTGTGGGGAAACCGAGTTAGGGTTGTTTTCGGACCCCACCTCCAAGGGGTCACGAAAATCCCCTCTGTTCCCCCATATATACAGCCCTTAGGGCGTCGTTTAGACTTGGGTTTTAATTAGATATAAGTTAGCCATAGCCGCAACTTCGAGCTCTTCGTTTGTGTCATCCGACCAGGCCAAGACCTCATTGGAACCCCAACTTTCATAATCATTCATCTTATATTCGCAATATCCAGATTGCAATTCTTAGTTCTTGCTTGTTCTTCGATTGCTTGCAGGAATTAGACCTTCGTGGTCAGGTTGATCGTGCATCCGCGGGATCAATAACCTCTCGGAGTTGGTTTAGCGATCGCTAAGGCGCAACGTCTTCGCACGTTCGTAGTCGGATCGTGAGAGTCGCCTCCACCATAATCGATCTCCACCATCTCATCGAAACATCGGGACACCTTCGCCTCTATCAAGTGGTATCAGATTTCCAGGTTGCTCGGTGAGATTTACCAGTTTTCTTAGTCTAGATTGGTTCTGTTCTTCATACCTACAGTCCACGAAAAAGCCAACAAAAAAAAACTTAGGGTTAGATCATCACGTCCCAAAACAGTCCGAGCCTTTGTCCAGTTTTCTTTACAGTAGTTTGCATTGTTGAATTTGCGGTTGCATCGTTGTGTCGAGTTGCTGATCTTAGCGTCTAGTTACCTTAGAGTTTCGAGTTCTGATCACAGTTTTGTCACGCCGCCGCCGAACAGTAGTACACCACCACGTTCCGCCAATCCGAGTCCAGATACACCACCACATTCCGCCAAGCAGAGTCCATATACACCACCACGTCTCGCGAGTCCGAGTTGAGCTCCACCATCAGTACGGTTCCTGATATCTCTGTAGCCAGAATAGTTTTGAGTTGATTAGAGTCGGATTTCACCAATCTTTTGTCGTACGTAGAAGAGGGTGATTTCCAAAAAAAAAAAAAAAAAAAATTTCAGGGGTAAAAAAATTTCAGGGGTACGCTTTCCAGAGCAGTTTTAGGCCAAAAATTTCAGGGGTAAAAAAATTTCGTGCCCATACGTTTCGTAGGTCCAGAAACTCGTTTTGAGACGTTCGCCACCATAGTGATTTTTTCGCCCTTTTTCAGCCCCCGCAGTCCCGCATCGCCAAAAAAAAAAAAAAAAAAAAAAGAGAGAGAAAAAAAATTCAGAGTGTGCTTCACAGTTGTTACGTGCCGCGCCGTGCTTTCGTAGGTGTTTTAGGCTCGCGTCTCTAGTACGGTCTAGCCTAAGATCAGCACAGTACCGACGTTGAGTGTTTATTCAGCTTTGCATCTCTGTTTTGATTACTGTTGAGTTTTTCCTACCATACTTGTCAGCCTTCCTACAGCTCCACATATATTCTACATCGTGCGTTTTGACACCGCCTGGCCATCGCTCTACCACATCTCTGAGAGTTTTGACCCGTTGGTTGTACATCACCACCTGCTGCTAGGTAAGAATCGGTAAGAACGTAAGAAAAGCTTGACGGATTTGTGCTTTCCACCACCCCACATCCATCCCATTAGTAGCAGTAGGATCATATTCCGGTGTGTTTTCTATTTCTGCTAACATGCCAGGATCACATGATGAAGTGGCGCGGGATGCACCCGATTGGGAGAACATGACAAACAAGGAGCCACATGATAAATTTGCACGTATGATGTCTCAACAGGTGCAGGACATCGAGACCAGATTTACAGAGACCAGACCAGATTTACATAAGACTAATAGCAAATCTTCTTCTGCTGTTTCTAATGAAATTAAATTGACTAGTCCAACTTTGCTTGCTACTAAGGTTGATGTTTCAGATTTGGATGTTAGTCAATATGTGTGCTATGCTTTTGTGTGCAAAGAAGCTTTGTTTTCATTTGAGGAATTGCCTCCTTCTTTGCCTCCTGTTGTCACTGACCTTTTGCAGGAGTTTATTGACGTCTTTCCACAAGACGTACCACCGGGATTACCACCTATTCGAGGGATTGAGCATCAGATTGACTTAATTCCCGGTGCTTCGTTGCCCAACCGTGCGCCATACCGTACCAATCCGGAGGAGACGAAGGAGATTCAGCGTCAAGTACAAGAGCTACTCGACAAAGGTTACATACGTGAGTCCCTTAGTCCTTGTGCTGTTCCTGTTATATTAGTGCCTAAAAAGGATGGAACATGGCGTATGTGTGTTGATTGTCGAGCCATTAATAATATTACTATTCGTTATCGTCATCCTATTCCTAGGTTAGATGATATGCTTGATGAATTAAGTGGCTCTACCATGTTTTCCAAAGTTGATTTGCGTAGTGGATACCATCAAATTCGCATGAAATTAGGAGATAAATGGAAAACGGCTTTTAAAACTAAGTTTGGATTATATGAGTGGTTAGTCATGCCTTTTGGGTTAACTAATGCACCTAGCACTTTTATGAGATTAATGAACGAGGTTTTACGTGCTTTCATTGGACGATTTGTGGTAGTCTATTTTGATGATATACTGATTTATAGCAAATCTTTGGAGGAACATTTGGATCATTTACGTGTTGTTTTTATTGCTCTACGTAATGCACGTTTATTTGGTAACCTTGGGAAGTGCACCTTTTGCACCGACTGAGTCTCGTTTCTTGGCTATGTTGTTACTCCACAGGGTATTGAAGTTGATAAAGCCAAGATCGAGGCGATTGAGAGTTGGCCGCAGCCCAAAACGGTCACACAAGTGAGGAGTTTTCTTGGCCTCGCTGGATTCTATAGGCGTTTTGTGAGAGATTTCAGCACCATTGCTGCCCCTCTCAATGAGCTTACACGCAAGGATGTGCCTTTTACTTGGGGTACCGCACAGGAAGAAGCTTTCACGGTATTGAAAGATAAGTTAACACATGCTCCTTTGCTCCAACTTCCTGATTTTAATAAGACTTTTGAGCTTGAATGCGATGCTAGTGGGATTGGTTTGGGAGGTGTGTTATTACAAGATGCTAAACCTGTTGCATACTTTTCTGAAAAATTGAGTGGGCCTAGTCTGAACTATTCTACTTATGATAAGGAATTATATGCTCTTGTTCGGACATTAGAAACTTGGCAACATTATTTATGGCCCAAAGAATTTGTTATACATTCTGATCATGAATCTTTGAAACACATAAGAAGTCAAGCAAAACTTAATCGTAGACATGCTAAGTGGGTTGAATTTATTGAGACTTTCCCTTATGTCATTAAACACAAGAAGGGGAAAGATAATATTATTGCTGATGCTTTGTCTCGTCGTTATACTATGCTTTCACAACTTGACTTCAAGATATTCGGTTTAGAGACAATCAAAGAACAATATGCAAATGATGCGGAATTTAAAGATGTATTGCAGAATTGTAGAGAGGGTAGAACTTGGAACAAGTTTGTGCTTAATGATGGATTTGTGTTCCGTTCTAACAAGCTATGCATTCCAGCTAGCTCTATTCGTCTTTTGTTGTTGCAGGAGGCGCATGGAGGAGGATTAATGGGACATTTTGGCGTGAAAAAGACGGAGGACGTACTTGCTACACATTTCTTTTGGCCAAAGATGAGACGGGATGTTGAGCGTTTTGTTGCTCGCTGCACTACATGTCAAAAAGCTAAGTCACGACTCAATCCTCATGGTTTATATATGCCTTTACCTGTACCTAGTGTTCCGTGGGAGGACATATCCATGGACTTTGTTTTAGGCTTGCCTCGAACAAAGAAGGGGAGGGATAGCATATTTGTTGTCGTGGATAGATTTTCTAAGATGGCACATTTTATACCATGTCATAAAAGCGATGATGCTGCTAATGTTGCTGATTTATTCTTTGGAGAGATTATTCGTTTACATGGTGTGCCCAATACTATTGTCTCGGATCGTGATACTAAGTTTCTTAGCCATTTTTGGAGATGCTTATGGGCTAAGTTGGGGACTAAACTACTTTTTAGTACTACATGTCATCCCCAAACTGATGGACAAACTGAAGTGGTCAATAGGACATTGTCTACTATGCTTAGGGCTGTTTTAAAAAGTAACTTGAAACTGTGGGAAGAATGTTTACCTCATATTGAATTTGCTTATAATCGTTCAGTGCATTCTACCACTAAAATGTGCCCTTTTGAGATTGTTTATGGTTTTCTACCTCGTGCACCTATTGATTTGCTGCCTCTTCCATCTTCGGAGAAGGTGAATTTTGATGCTAAGCAACGTGCTGAATTGATATTAAAAATGCATGAGTTAACTAAAGAAAACATTGAGCGCATGAATGCTAGATACAAGCTTGCTGGTGATAGGGGTCGAAAGCATGTTGTTTTTGAACCAGGAGATCTTGTTTGGTTACATCTACGAAAAGATAGGTTTCCTGATTTGCGCAAGTCTAAGTTAATGCCACGAGCTGATGGTCCCTTTAAGGTTTTACAGAAAATTAATGATAATGCATATAAACTTGAGCTACCTGCAGATTTTGGGGTTAGTCCCACATTTAACATTGCAGATTTGAAACCTTATTTGGGAGAAGATGATGAGCTTCCGTCGAGGACGACTTCAATTCAAGAAGGGGAGGATGATGAGGACATCCCTACTAATGTTACACCCATACCCTCACCAACTACACATACTGGACCAGTTACTAGAGCACGTGCACGTCAACTAAATTATCAGGTACTTTCGTTTCTTGCGAATCCTTCTATTGTTCATGAACATATGATTCTGCCTAAATTAGATACTTTTGTTTTGGTTATGAATGAAGGACCTAGCATGGACAAGAAGGATGGTCATTGGAGTGGGATCAAGAATGGAGAAGAAGGTGCGCGCGGGGGAAAGTACAGTGGAGCTTCCAGTGGGGATTTTCGCACGTTGAAGCCACCATAAGGCATGCATGAAGGCTTGGACGGAATACACGAGATGCCACTTCATTATTTTCGTCCAAGAGCAATTATAGGTGTTGCGTCACCTTAATATTGGGCTGGGCCCATGTAATTTCGAAATACCACATTATAGGCTGTTTTTAGAGTCCGTATGTGTGGGGAAACCGAGTTAGGGTTGTTTTCGGACCCCACCTCCAAGGGGTCACGAAAATCCCCTCTGTTCCCCCATATATACAGCCCTTAGGGCGTCGTTTAGACTTGGGTTTTAATTAGATATAAGTTAGCCATAGCCGCAACTTCGAGCTCTTCGTTTGTGTCATCCGACCAGGCCAAGACCTCATTGGAACCCCAACTTTCATAATCATTCATCTTATATTCGCAATATCCAGATTGCAATTCTTAGTTCTTGCTTGTTCTTCGATTGCTTGCAGGAATTAGACCTTCGTGGTCAGGTTGACCGTGCATCCGCGGGATCAATAACCTCTCGGAGTTGGTTTAGCGATCGCTAAGGCGCAACGTCTTCGCACGTTCGTAGTCGGATCGTGAGAGTCGCCTCCACCATAATCGATCTCCACCATCTCATCGAAACATCGGGACACCTTCGCCTCTATCAAAAGAAGTTGGCAGAGAGTGTAGCGTATGTCTTGTCGCGGCCAAAGTGTCCCATGAGGCCACCGCCATGAGATTCCTGCAAAATGAGAAAACGCAAAGAGCACTCGGGAATGCAAAGCTTGTTAGCGCGCATAAGGTATCCATCATTGATATAATAGTTGTCCCAAGTGGTGTGCCGCTGGCAATTGGCGAAAGGTGTAGCAAAGGAAGGGTCATGAGCATATAGATCTTTGATGTGTTCAAATCCCACTATGTCAAATTCAAGCTTGGTGGTAAGCATGCATCTACGTGACAAGGCATCCGCGACGACATTGTCATTGCCCTTTTTATACATGATGATATAAGGGAAAGACTCAATGAATTCACTCCATCTAGCATGTCTACGGTTCAATTTGGTTTGAGACTTCAAGTACTTAAGAGATTCATGGTCCGAGTGAATTACGAATTCTCTCGGGCGAAGATAGTGTTCCCAAACGTGTAAGACGCGGATCAACGCATAGAGTTCCTTATCGTATATAGGGTAGTTCAATTGGGCGCCGGAGAGTTTTTCGCTAAAGTAGGCTACCGGTCGTCTATCTTGCATAAGTACACCTCCTATACCCGTGCCTCTAGCGTCACAATGAACTTCGAAAGGTTTATCAAAATTGGGTAACACAAGTAAGGCAGCATTGGTGAGGCGTTGTTTGAGTACTTTGAAAGCCTTTTCTTGGGAGGGTCCCCAAATAAAAGGCGCATTCTTTTTACTCAAAGCGTGTAAAGGTGATGCGATGGTGCTAAAGTCTTTAACGAAACGGCGGTAAAAACCGGCTAGCCCAAGGAAACTCCGGACTTGAGATAGGGTGGTAGGGTGAGGCCAAGTTTTAATTGCGTTTACTTTAGTTTCATCAACTTCAATGCCATTGGAGGAAACAACAAAGCCCAGGAAGATGAGTTTGGAAGTGCAAAAAGTACATTTTTCAAGATTAGCATATAATTGTTCTTTACGCAGCACTTGAAGCACTTCACGAATATGGCTAGCATGTTCCTGTATGGATTTGCTATAAATGAGGATATCATCAAAGTAAACGACAACGAACTTGCCAATGAGATAGCGAAGAACATAGTTCATAAGGCGCATGAAAGTACTAGGTGCTTCGGATAGGCCGAATGGCATAACCAACCATTCATAGAGACCACTCTTGGTCTTGAAGGCGGTTTTCCACTCGTCGCTAACGTGCATACGTATTTGGTGATAGCCACTCTTAAGATCAATTTTTGTGAAAATAATGGCACCGGATAGTTCGTCAAGCATGTCATCTAAGCGAGGAATGGGGTGTCTATAGCGCACGGTAATGTTATTGATGGGACGACAATCACAACACATGCGCCACGTGCCATCTTTCTTTGGCACAATTAGGACAGGTACCGCGCAAGGGCTAAGACTTTCTCGAACATAACCTTTCTCGAGTAGTTGTTTGACTTGGCGTTGAATCTCCTTTGTCACCTCTGGTTTGGTGCGGTAAGGTGCCCGGTTGGGGAGGGGAGCGCCGGGTATGAGGTCGATGCGGTGCTCAATTCCACGAAGTGGAGGAAGACCCGGTGGTAGCTCGTTGGGGAAGACGTCCTCAAATTCCTGCAAAATAGTAGCTATGGTACGAGGAAGAGGGGGTGAGTCGTTAGGTAAGTGATGAGGACATGGCTTCCATAGTTACACCCACAGCCCGTGCTAATATACCTACTAGACCAATTACGAGAGATTGTGCACGCCAGTTAAATTATCAGGTACTTTTGTTTCTTGGTAATGTTTCTAATGTTCATGTGAATATGATGCTGCCTAATGTAGATATATTTCTGTTTCTGACAAATGAAGGGCCTAGCATGGACAAGAAGGATGAGCATTCGAGCATGATCAAGCATGGAGATGAAGGCGCGCGCGACGGGAACAAGAACGGAGTTCTTGCTGGAGATTTCCGCACTTTGAAGCCACCATGATGACATAAAATAAGATGGACGAAATATACAAGATGGCAATTAATAAATTTCGTCCATATCTTATTATTGGTGCTGCGCCACCTAATTTTTGGGCTAGGCCCATGTAAATTTCGAAATAGTGCTTAATAGGCACTTTTAGAGCCCGTATTGTAGGGAAATTGACTAAAGAGGGATTTTAGTCCCACCTTGCCAAGGGAGGACGAAATTCCCTCTCTTTTCCCCTATATATACCCCCCATAGGGCACCCTTTAGACGGGGTTTTAATTAGATTTAAGTTAGCCATAGCCGAAACTTCGAGCTCTTCGTTTGTGTCATCCGACCAGGCCAAGACCTCATTGGAACCCCAACTTTCGTAATCATTCATCTTATATTCGCAATATCCAGATTGCAATTCTTAGTTCTTGCCTGTTCTTCGATTGCTTGCAGGAATTAGACCTTCGTGGTCAGGTTGATCGTGCATCCGCGGGATCAATAACCTCTCGGAGTTGGTTTAGCGATCGCTAAGGCGCAACGTCTTCGCACGTTCGTAGTCGGATCGTGAAAGTCGTCTCCACCATAATCGATCTACACCATCTCATCGAAACATCGGGACACCTTCGCCTCTATCAAGTGGTATCAGAGCAAAGCACCTCATCCTTGTACAAGAGTACAAAATGAGGAATATGGGATGGGTTATTCCGCACTTCTTGGACCTCTCGTTTGGTGGCTAGTAAGACGGTGTCATTGGTGGGATGCCTCATGGGGGCACTCATATTTGGCTTGTGGCTCTCACTCACTTTGTGGTGGTTCTCTCTCTCACTTTTGTCCCCATGAGGGTTGGAAGTGTGTATTTTGTCGGCGATCACTTGACTTGGGGTCATGGGACGAAGGACCTATTCTTTTCCCCTCCATTTGAAGATATAGTGATTGGTGCGACCATTGTGTAGAACACTCCTATCAAATTGCCAAGGTCGGCCCAAGAGCAAATGACACACGCTCATTGGTACCACGTCACATTCCAATGTGTCTTCGTAGGCGCCAATTTTGAAGGAGACTTCCACCGTGTGGTCCACTTTTATTGAGCCGGAGTCACTAAGCCATTGCACCTTGTATGGGTGTGGGTGCTTCTTCTTGATGAGGTTGAGTTTGGTACAAAGTTCTTCGCTTGCCAAGTTGTGACAACTTCCGCCATCAATAATGGCCTTCACGGATCGCCCTTTGATGCCCGCCTTGGTGTGGAAGATGTGGCACCTTTGATTCTCATCGAGCTCTTGTTGAAGAGTCAACACCTTGGACACCACGAGGGAAGGACTTGCATCATTGTCACAATATATGTGGCCGTCTTCATCATCATCATTTGCTTGGATGTGTTGAGATACTTGAGCCAAAGCATCCATTTCACCCTCACTAATGGAGTCATACTCGCCGTATTCGGTGATGATCATGATCCTCTTGGTGGGGCACTCGAAAGACTTGTGGCCGCGACCCTTGCAAGTGAAGCATGCAATGGAGCTAGTCTTTTCATCTTTGGGTGGGTAGGTCTTGGAAGGCTCTCATGGCTTGAAACTTGTTGTGGTTGATGTAGAACGTGTTGAAGAATTTGCCGGTGGCCTTGTGCTTGAAGGACCACCGCTTGATGTTGGAGCGCGGGTATAGGGCATTGTGCTTGGCGGCGCTTGAGAGGTAGAAGGTGTACCCCGAGTGTTTGAGGACACAAATTTGGAGTACTTCGCATCTTCTTGAACTTGCCTCTCTACTTTTGAGGCTTGATGGACCAATTCTTCAATGGTGTTGTAAGGTTGGAAGTTGGTGATCTTCTTCACTTGGTAATTTAGACCGTTGAGGAAGCGGGCCATGGCTTGTTCGGCGGATTCCTTTACATTGGATCGGATCATGGCCAACTCCATTTCCTTGTAGTACTCTTCCACCGTCTTGTATCCTTGCTTGAAGGCTTGTAACTTTTGGTAGAGGTCACGTGTGTAATGTTGTGGAACAAACCGGGCTCTCATCACGTGCTTCATTTCTTCCCATGTGCACACTTGTGGAGTGCCTTGCTCGAGGCGGATATCTTGTACTTGCTCCCACCAATTGAGAGCGTAGTCTTCAAATTCAAGGGATGCCATGGCAACTTTCTTCGACTCCTCATAATTATGCACACGATATATCTTGTCCACCTTTAGGGCCCATGAGAGGTAGTCCTCATGGTTTGTTCCTCCCGAGAACTTGGGCATTGTGAACTTGAGTCTCCCAAAACGCTCTTCATTGTGTTGGGGTTGGCGAACCCGGAGGTGCTCGGGCGGCGGGGGTGCTTGTAACAGCCCAGTTTTTGCAAAAATTAAAAATTTTGTTTTCGGTGTGAATTGATTGATTGCCTGATTTGTTTGCGGTGTTTGCATCCCCGATTTATCGATCGGCGATTATTTTCCCCCCTCTTATCTCGTATCGGACGGAGACCGACCCTTGCCACCCTGACACTTGACCTTGCGACACCGGGTTTCACCCGATCACCGTTGCGAAAACCGCACGAGACCAGCCGCTACCGACGGAACGAAAAACCCCGTTTAATAATTAAACGGGATATTTTTATAGCGCGCCGGAAAGTGTTTTCGGAACGGTTCCAGCGCGAGGTGAACGCATCCGGCTCGACGCACTGATCGCGCAGTTCGAAGTTTTACCCGAATCGGAGGTACTGCGGACCCCCGGCAGTCAGAAACGTGAGCACCGTGCGCGCGAGGTAAAAACCGGAAATGTTTTTGCAAACTGCCAGCCACCCATGCTATATAAAGACCACCACACTCCCACCCACCTAGGGTATCCCTAGGCAGCCACCAGCCCCAGATCTGACCCAAAAACACCCCCCTAATCTGAAACCCTAGCCAGATCAGATCTGGACCGTCAGATCGCCCGATCTAACGGCCCAGAGAGCTCCCCGTAGTCCAGCCTCCTCTCTCTCTCTCCTCTCCTTTGCCATGGACGCGCCCGAGTGGAACCGCCGCCGCCTGCTCCTCCGACCCGCCACCGGCCAACTCCGGCCGTCGCGCCAGCCCGGAGCCGCCCGCGGCCTCTCTCCCTTGCGCCTTCCCCCTTCACCTCCTCCTCTGCCTCACCTCCTCTTCTCCCTCCACAGGTCCGCGCCGCGCCCGCCATGGACGGCTCGGCCTCGAGCTCGCGCCGCCGCCCCTGCAGGCTCCCCGCGCCGCCCGGAGAGCAAGACGCCGGCCGCCGACCTCCACGCGTCCCCGTGCCTGGCGCCGCTCCCCCTCCTCGTCCCTCGCCGCCGGGAGGTCAGCCGGCCAGGAGCAGCCGCCGCTGCGCCAGGCGCCATGGCCAGCGGGAGCTCGGCCTCCCCGACGCCAAGCGCCGCGCCCGCAGGTGGGCCAAGCCGCAGCCCAGGTGGCCCAGCAGCCAGCTCGCCCCAGCCCAAGCCTCCAGGCCTCCCAGGCCAGTGGGCCACGGCCCAGAGGTCCAGCGCCCCCCTTCCTTTTTTTTATTTTTGTTTATTTGTTTCCTGTTGGGCCCAATAGAAGTAGTTTCGGCCCAGTTAGTTTTTTTTTTCTGTTAGTTGTTTTATTTAATTTAGGGCAGATTTATTTATTTTTGCGGTGCCCGTAACTTTTTAACCGTAGCTCCGATTGCGACGATTTAAATATGAAACTTGCTTAGAATTGTGACTAGTTTAATAATTTGTTGCTTGTCGCCATGTTTGACTTTGTTTACATGTTGTTTGACTGCTAATTACACTGCTTGCCACTGTAACTGTAACTGCTATAACTTTTTATCCGGTGCTCGGATTAAAATGTTCTTTATATGTAACTTGACTAGAATTACATGTAGGTTGTGTTTATGCTGTTCTTGCTTGCTAATAAAAATAATAAAATATGGTTTAGGGCAGAACAGTACCAAATCTTTTAATCATCGTGCGGCACTTAGCGTATGCCATGTTTAGGTTGTGCCTCACTTAAATTGACTAGGTCAGATAGTTTATTCTTGCTACACCTCTTGCCATGTTTGTGTGCTATGCCATGATTGCTTGAGTTGCCATGTTAATAACCGTTGTTTGGTCACCTGTAGCTAAGCAACTTGAACCACCGTAAATGTGCGGTATCGTCGTGTGTGACGAGTACTCCACTTAAATCGTTAGTAACCGCTCTCGACGGTAGGTGCGATGTCTCGTGTTGCTTCTTGTTGATGCTTTCTCGTGTTTGCTCCGTAGTAATAGTGGTGCACCGTTGATTGCTTTACAGTGTTTTCGTCTTGTGTGCTTCCGCGGGTACCTCTCGGAGACGATGCGAGCGTGCGATCGACTACACCTTCGGAACCCGACTTATCAACAGGCAAGGACTTGCATTACTTATGATCCATTCTATTTCAACCAGCGGTTTGCATGCTAGTATAGGTTAGGTTCGATGTTTGATCCTACCACATGTTTACAGCCTTTTTCAAACCGATACAGCCATGTCCCCTCCCAGCAAACCTTGTACTGCTATGTTACTATTGCTCGTTGCTCAGCCCCTGCTTAGTATGCATGCTTAGGATGCTACGATGTTACCCTGTTACTCCTTGGTTTGGGATATCACCTGATTATTATATTATTGTTGATGATATTATTATTATAATGTTGACTATATTCGACGAAGGATGGAAGGTCTAGGCTATCCCGCCCCGACGCTTTGTTCCATTCGAGTCACCTAGGATCCGAGTTCCGGGTATTGGTTTTAAGACTGAGCGTGCCTAACCGCGTGTGGGATTTTATGGGGTCCCCTTTTTCTTACCTATCTAGCTTCAAACATTTCTAGAGGTGGCCCAAGCTGATTTACCATTTGAAAACATGCATATATATCTTGTCGGGTCGCTCCTAGCAGATATCTTTTAAAACAACCCGGACCAGCGGAGACATGGTTTCCCTGTTGGTCCACCTTTGACCGGCGAGGGCCCGGTCTCATAAGAGAACTAACCGGTAACCCAAACCCTGTTGAGACGGAAGAGTCCGATCCGAGAGCGTGGCCAGCTTTTGGATTGGGTGTCGACTCCCCGAGGGCCACCCGGATTTGTTCGTTGTTAGCTAGAGGGACTTGTCGTTTCGGATCTCTTGGAACTAAATCATAAAATGGTTGCCTATGATGGGTAGCAACTGAGAGTGATGGACGTGCGTGCGGAGCCTCGTAATGGGCAGTTGGTACACCCCTGCAGGGTTAAATCTTTTCGAGAAGTCGTGTCCACGGTTATGGACGACTTGAGACCTACTCCTTGTTCATAGACAACAACAACTGAGATAATCTTAATATAACTTGATCAACGCGTGTGTGTGCCTTGACTGCTTCTTCTTCGTCGGGATGCGAAGAGGAGGACAAGGATAGGATAGGTGTTATGTTTGCGTAGTAGTTGATAGCAAGACTTGTTGGAGGCGATTCCTCATCGAATGCTTGGCTTCTTATCTTACTCTCTAGATCGTTAGCCACTTCATAAATGCTAGTGCGGCAGCAACCTCACCACTTACCCCTTCCTTACCGTAAACTACTAGTTGTCCTAGAATGACGAGTGATGAAGTCCTTGCTGGGTCAGATGACCACTACAGTTGGATGCTGAGTACCTCTGTACTCATGATACTACCCCCAAACTCTTTTCAGGGTTCTTGATCGACGACAGGTATGGTGATCGACGTTTCACGTGGAGACTCGACGACGACTAGTTAGGCGGATCCCGGCGGAGGGCCTGGACCCGTGTGGTTATGGGGATCGATGTTTTTATCTTTGCCAGTAGGCATTTGCTTGTAGTCTGTATCCAGACATGTGTCTTCCGCTGTTGTATTGTATTTGAGGCAGTTGTATGCCGATTGTATGAGATGTTGTATCCTGTATCTGTAATGTTGTGATATCATGTTGGAAATCCGGGGCATATGGCTTTGTCATATGTCGCGGTGGGACCGATATGTGCTTCGTCCCCGGATCTGGATGGAAACATCTAGATCTGGAACAGTACCGCATATCGGGCCTTACAGTGCTCGAGCTCGCCGGTCATTGTGATGGGTGTTGTCGTTGTAGTAATCTTGATGATCAAAGTGTGGCACGTGAGGTGCATTTGGGCGCCCCTCCGATGTGCGAAGAGCCGTTGGGGGTATGTTGTCTTGACGCGGGTGAAGTGGTGGTCTTGGATGACGGTCATCTCGAGGCATATGAGAGTAAGATGGCTCTCCATGTTCGTGGCCTTCATGTCGTGTTGACCGGGCATTATAAGTTGTTGCCCCTTGGTGTGGAAGATGGAAGTTGAGAGTGTCGTGCACTCGTCTCTCAAGGAGGAGACGTTTGTCGCGTTCCGTGGCTTGGGCTTGAGGCTCCTTGCCGGCGCGAGGTTGGGTGTGCTCGACGTGTTCATGGTTGGCCTTGGAACGGTGAGAAGACCGGTTTGTAGAGGCGGATGATGAAGAATGATGATGTCGAGAGGAGAGCATGGCCTTGAGCTCGGCTATATTGGCTTTGTCACGAGCGATCATTTGTTGTTGGAATTCCTCCATTTTCGCTTCATTGCGCTCGGATAGCTCTTCCATTTTTTGTGACATAAGAGATTGTCCTTGATGGAGGTCTACCGCAATCGTGGCGATGCGGTTGCTCAACTTCTCGTGTGCGTAGCACATCTCATGTTGGAATTGTAGGTAAGCTTCTTGAGTAACCATATGGCTTGTATCGCGAAGTGTACCATTCACCGGTGAGGTAGGGGAGTCCTGCCTAGCCATGACAACAAGCAGGTAGATGTGAGAGTAAAAGAGAGAGGGCAATAACAAGGATACCTTCTCGAAGATGTAATGAGGCAAGTGATGTATAGCTTCGTGAGTTGAAAAGAATGTCCTTGTTTGAGTCTCGTTCCCCACACGCACACCTACAAAGGCTTATCGTGGAGCTTGGTAGGGGTTAGTGGCCAAAGAAATGCGACAAGTGGAACAAGGTGTTAATAAAATTGGTAGTGGTCCAAATGAAGCAATGTAATACAAGTAGATCAAGAGAGAAAAATAGAAAAAGGAAACGCACGCGCAACTCATGCAACCAAGAAAATGAGCAAGATAAGTGAGCCTAACGAAGACTAATGCTCGCGTTGCACAAGTACAAAGAGAGTCACTAGCTCGATTGCTCAACGGCTTGATTCGCACAAGTGCACCAACCTATATGAATGGATGAACTCTAAACGTTCTTTTGGTGTATGCTTCCCTATTTGCGCAATATTTTGCTTAAAAGCTTTTGATATCTTGTGCTCTTTCGCTCTATTTTTGTTTGAAAGGAACTCACTTTTGACCACGATACTTGAAGCGCTATGAATTGATGAGTAATGCACGGAGTATTAATTGTATGACTACTAAGGTGCACGAGTTGTGAGAGCCGGCAATACTCGGAGAGCTAGTCTCAATAGGACAAGGAAGGTGTTCACAAAAGGGAGATGGGCTCTCAAAGGTAAGTTGCAAGGAGAGGGTGGTAGGATGGAAATGATACCTCTTGCACCTTACCCTCGCGAAGAATTGTGGTACCGGCCTTGCTTCCGGTGTGGAGGTCGATTGGATCTTCGTTGTTGATGGAGGTGGAGTCCTTGGGGGTACCAAACACAAATTGGAGGAAAGAAAGAAAAAAATTTGGGGAAAATTGTTGGTGGGAAGGCTAAAGCAACACAAAAGGGGTGAGATCCACTAGTAAAACACCACATCCATGGATCAAAACCAACAAAATTTCACAAGAACCAACAAGTTGCAAGATCTTGGGTATGGCTATTTTTGGTGGGGAATTTTCGAAATTGGACAAGGACAAACAAAAATTGGCTAGAAAAGTGAGGGGGGGCTCCAAATTGTGTCAACCTTGCTCATGATACCAAATGATGTAGGGAAATCCTAGGGTTTGGCCCAATCTTCACAATTTGGAGGTGGGGATCCACAACAAGAACAAGAACAAAGGGGATCAACACAAGAGACAAAGGGGGGACAAGATCCAAACACATAAACACTCAAATCCACTCCCAAATACCACACATCACAAGATCCACACACCACAAGAGGTAAGCTTGGTAGTCTCCCTCTCCTTCTATGAATAGGATTGGGTTCCTCTCCTTCTATGAGTGGGGAGAGGAGGTAGGAGGTAGGCTTGAGAGGATCTCAAGGAGATCTAATTCCCTAGGGGGAAGAAGGAGCTAAGCTCTCAAGTCTTTGGTAATTTCTTAGCTAACCCTAGAACTGAGATAGGAGACAACTATATATAGGCTAGGGGAGAAGAAGGAGATACAGGGGCCGTGGCCCAGCTGAATCTGCGCGCAGGCAGGTTTCGGACGTCCGAACTTTTGGGACGTCGGACGTCCGTTGAAGTTCGGATTTACGGAAGTGGCTGTATCGGCGGAGTCCCGTAGACGACCTGGTGTCTTGGAGTAGTAGATGTCGGAAGTCCGACGGGTTTCGTACGTCCGAGCTGTCGGAAGTCCGAAAGCCTTCGGACGTCTGAAAGCTCTCTGGAGTCGAGTCTTCTTCTCCTTCGGTTGCCTCCTCGCCGTTGGACCTAATGGAACAAAGCACACTATTTTGAGGTAGCATCCAGTTCTCGTGCGTATGGTATTGAGTAACGGCAAGGAGTGAATGCACCTTTTCTTCTATGGCGCGTGCTTGTGCTCTCGTCATGGGTCCGTGTGTAGGAGATGTATCCATGGTGATGTCGGTAGGATGCTCCGCATCATTTCCCCTTGCGCTAAAATTATTAACGAACAAGGTTGTTTAATTCATTAATATTAAAACACCCACTTCATGTATTAGGAAACCATCCCGAATCTAATGAGACAAGATAGTTACATAAATGATGGTGTTAGAAAGTTTCTAAAGAAAGAATTTCTTTGTACCAAAATAGCAAGCAATTGAAATTACATATTCTCCCCAAATAGCAAAACTTGTATTGCTTAATTGGCAGTGTGAGAAGTAGTTTCTCTACATGGATCCAATGGGAGATAATGGAAACTTTGACCGAGGAACTAGACCTTGCCTTCAGAATATCAGAGTATTGCAACGGAAGCATGTTCCGCTGTAACAACACTGTATAAGGAAGGATATGCCATAGATGATTGATCCTGGTATATGAGTTGAAGCCTTTAGTTAAATTTAGAAGGTTGTCATGAATACGTTCTGTACAGAACAATAATCATGAGTCTTCTTAATAAAACAAAAGGAATACCATTGCTTGAAACGCAAAGGAATGATGGTAGCCTAGAACACGAGGAGAAATGAAATAATATTGAGTTACATATAGGATGGCTCACGTTCTGTGAAATTAATCGGTTATTTCATATTCTCGACAAACTGGAAAGTTATTGAGAATAATGTAACGGGTATAAGGCATAATTTTGGTTCATAAAACGGTTATGACCAAAGTTCAATGATGATTGACTGCGGAAACGTAGGAACGCTTTAATCAATAAAATATTTCATTTACACTACAATGGACCATAGCCTGAAATTGTGTCTCAGTCAAATTGGGATCTGAAAGAGAATTGCAATGGGCATGACGGAGGTTTATTTCGTTGGAAGGATGGACTGTAGTACCTCAAGACAGGAACCCTCAACCTTGATTTGATCAAGTGATTTTTTGTGAATGACCAAAATATTGAGTGGGCCTACAGTTTCATGAAACTGAGTGGGAGCTTTGAAGACTTTCGGAAACTTAGAATGCAGAGGGCATTTTCTGAGTGGGAGCTTTGGGAGCATTGTCATTATGTAAGACATAGTAACAATACAATGACTTGATGAAAGCTGAACCACAAATATATGAGTATATGATGGATATATTTGAGTGGGAGCATGATCATTATCTCAGACATGCATATTATGACATGTGTGGAGAATGATCACGTGTATGTATATATGGACATGCGAATGATATATGTATATGGAGAATCGTCTCATATGCACGTATATGCATTATGATATATATATATATAACCTAAGGTAGATATAACGCAAGATTACAAGAATCTTCCTTTATATGAAGTACTAAACACATCACACGTTGAAATCTATAGAGACAGATACGTATGATGACACAAAGAAAAGTTGGAATAATCTTCTAGACAAGAAATAGATTCTTGTAGCTAGAAATTATATAACGGATGAAATCCAAATATCACAAGCAATGTCTTGATGGAAGAATAGAGATGCACCATGTACTAGGACATGTGATCTCATATGTACTTTGACATATGATTTTACCATATAACATGCATTGTGAATCCAACAACAGAATGACTCAAAAGTTCTTGGAAGAAGAACAGATTCCGATGTGCTTTAGGAGTAAAACACAGAATCTGAATAAAGTCCATGAATTCAGTATATGAGGAATACTGAGGACTATGCTCTAAAGTATAGAAAGATAGTAGACTTGAATGTAATGCAAGATTACAATTGCAAGCCATATTATGGGCCTATATGGAATTAGAGACATCACCAAAGACATGAAAGAAATGTGAGCAAGATTCACGGCACTACAAACATAATACTACTTAACAAAGTAGACGTATGGATAAAAGTTTGGCGTAAGAAGTTTGGACTTCTGGCTGAGTGTATTTCCCAATATATGTGACGCTGGATAAGTCTTCTGAAGACTGAACCAAAGGATCACTGAAGGATACTGTGAAATAATAGTCTCACTCTCCCGCGAAACTTATATCCAACCATTATATGATAATGAGTGATATGTCAAAAGGGGTTGACCTGTACCAGTTGCAAAGGAAACATACGAATCTGAATTGGTGCAGTTTCGTTTCGTTGACGAAACCTCTTCCCTGAGCATGCATGATCAATGAACTCTTATGTGATAAGATAGTTATGATCGGGAAAATGCGGTTAGATTATTACCACTCTAGTGCAAGTGGGAGATTGTTGGATATATGCTCTAGAGGCAAATAATATATGATTATTCCAATATATCTAAGCAAGTTCATAACCAGTTTCATACCGTGCTAGAACTGTATTAGTGAAACAATGATACAGGTGTGGTATAGAAAACCCCAGAGTTCCTAGTTAGCCTCTATATCAATATATAGTTCATGGTCAACATGATAGTCGTGGTTTCGCAATCATGGACAATTAAGTCTCTTGACTATGAGGTCACCTCACTGGATGAGTGACGTGATGAACATTACCCAAAGCAAGCATTACAGCATGATCAATCTTATGAAGGTTCAGTGTTGTAATTACAGAACGTAGTAGACCGTTCCTTTGACCGTGAGTACGTGCATAATTGCTATCTACTCGGATGCTTTGACTTACATCCCACCACCTGACTGAAATATGCGGGTCATAACAGTTGTATCTTGGGTATTCCGTGGAGATATGTTGAGGAGTATTGTTACAAGAGAGGGATTTGTCTATCCATGTGATGGATAGATACTCAGGGCCCACTCGGTGAGATTCCATCTGATAGAGGCGAAGGTGTCCCGATGTTTCGATGAGATGATGGAGATCAATTTTGGTGGAGTAGACTTTCACGACCCGACTACGAACGTGCGAAGACGTTGCGCCTTAGCAATCGCTAAACCAACTCCGAGAGGTTATTGATCCCGCGGATGCACGATCAACCTGACGACGAAGGTCAATTCCTGCAAGCAATCGAAGAACAAGCAAGAACTAAGAATTGCAATCTGGATATTGCGAATATAAGATGAAAGATTAACAGAAGTTGGGGTTCCAATGCGGTCTTGGCCTGGTCGGACGACACAAACGAAGAACTCGAAGTTGCGGCTATGGCTAACTTAAATCTAATTAAAACCCAAGTCTAAACGATGCCCTAAGGGCTGTATATATGGGGGAACAGAGGGGATTTTCGTGACCCCTTGGAGGTGGGGTCCGAAAACAACCCTAACTCGGTTTCCCCACACATACGGACTCTAAAAACAGCCTATAATGTGGTATTTCGAAATTACATGGGCCCAGCCCAATATTAACGTGACGCAGCACCTATAATTGCTCTTGGACGAAAATAATGAAGTGGCATCTCGTGTATTCCGTCCAAGCCTTCATGCATGCCTTATGGTGGCTTCAACGTGCGAAAATCCCCACTGGAAGCTCCACTGTACTTTCCCCCGCGCGCACCTTCTTCTCCATGCTTGATCCCGCTCCAATGACCATCCTTCTTGTCCATGCTAGGTCCTTCATTCATAAGCAAAACAAAAGTATCTAATTTAGGCAGCATCATATGTTCATGAACAATAGAAGGATTCGCAAGAAACGAAAGTACCTGATAATTTAGTTGACGTGCACGTGCTCTAGTAACTGGTCCAGTATGTATAGTTGGTGAGGGTATGGGTGTAACATTAGTAGGGATGTCCTCATCATCCTCCCCTTCTTGAATTGAAGTCGTCCTCGACGGAAGCTCATCATCTTCTCCCAAATAAGGTTTCAAATCTGCAATGTTAAATGTGGGACTAACCCCAAAATCTGCAGGTAGCTCAAGTTTATATGCATTATCATTAATTTTCTGTAAAACCTTAAAGGGACCATCAGCTCGTGGCATTAACTTAGACTTGCGCAAATCAGGAAACCTATCTTTACGTAGATGTAACCAAACAAGATCTCCTGGTTCAAACACAACATGCTTTCGACCCCTATCACCAGCAAGCTTGTATCTAGCATTCATGCGCTCAATGTTTTCTTTAGTTAACTCATGCATTTTTAATATCAATTCAGCACGTTGCTTAGCATCAAAATTAACCTTCTCCGAAGATGGAAGAGGCAGCAAATCAATAGGTGCACGAGGTAGAAAACCATAAACAATCTCAAAAGGGCACATTTTAGTGGTAGAATGCACTGAACGATTATAAGCAAATTCAATATGAGGTAAACATTCTTCCCACAGTTTCAAGTTACTTTTTAAAACAGCCCTAAGCATAGTAGACAATGTCCTATTGACCACTTCAGTTTGTCCATCAGTTTGGGGATGACATGTAGTACTAAAAAGTAGTTTAGTCCCCAACTTAGCCCATAAGCATCTCCAAAAATGGCTAAGAAACTTAGTATCATGATCCGAGACAATAGTATTGGGCACACCATGTAAACGAATAATCTCTCCAAAGAATAAATCAGCAACATTAGCAGCATCATCGCTTTTATGACAT
Organism: Bromus sterilis; assembly: GCA_950022295.1. Classification (NCBI taxonomy): domain Eukaryota; kingdom Viridiplantae; phylum Streptophyta; class Magnoliopsida; order Poales; family Poaceae; genus Bromus; species Bromus sterilis. The sequence goes on along the minus strand of OX465600.1, from coordinate 171,470,293 downwards.
GGTATAAAATGTGCCATCTTAGAAAATCTATCCACGACAACAAATATGCTATCCCTCCCCTTCTTTGTTCGAGGCAAGCCTAAAACAAAGTCCATGGATATGTCCTCCCACGGAACACTAGGTACAGGTAAAGGCATGTATAAACCATGAGGATTGAGTCGTGACTTAGCTTTTTGACATGTAGTGCAGCGAGCAACAAAACGCTCAACATCCCGTCTCATCTTTGGCCAAAAGAAATGTGTAGCAAGTACGTCCTCCGTCTTTTTCACGCCAAAATGTCCCATTAATCCTCCTCCATGCGCCTCCTGCAACAACAAAAGACGAATAGAGCTAGCTGGAATGCATAGCTTGTTAGAACGGAACACAAATCCATCATTAAGCACAAACTTGTTCCATGTTCTACCCTCTCTACAATTCTGCAATACATCTTTAAATTCCACATCATTTACATATTGTTCTTTGATTGTCTCTAAACCGAATATCTTGAAGTCAAGTTGTGAAAGCATAGTATAACGACGAGCCAAAGCATCAGCAATAATATTATCTTTCCCCTTCTTGTGTTTAATGACATAAGGGAAAGTCTCAATAAATTCAACCCACTTAGCATGTCTACGATTAAGTTTTGCTTGACTTCTTATGTGTTTCAAAGATTCATGATCAGAATGTATAACAAATTCTTTGGGCCATAAATAATGTTGCCAAGTTTCTAATGTCCGAACAAGAGCATATAATTCCTTATCATAAGTAGAATAATTCAGACTAGGCCCACTCAATTTTTCAGAAAAGTAAGCAACAGGTTTAGCATCTTGTAATAACACACCTCCCAAACCAATCCCACTAGCATCGCATTCAAGCTCAAAAGTCTTATTAAAATCAGGAAGTTGGAGCAAAGGAGCATGTGTTAACTTATCTTTCAATACCGTGAAAGCTTCTTCCTGTGCGGTACCCCAAGTAAAAGGCACATCCTTGCGTGTAAGCTCATTGAGAGGTGCAGCAATGGTGCTGAAATCTCTCACAAAACGCCTATAGAATCCAGCGAGGCCAAGAAAACTCCTCACTTGTGTGACCGTTTTGGGCTGCGGCCAACTCTCAATCGCCTCGATCTTGGCATGATCAACTTCAATTCCCTACGAAGTAACAACATAGCCAAGAAACGATACTCGGTCGGTGCAAAAGGTGCACTTCCCAAGGTTACCAAATAAACGTGCATTACGTAGAGCAATAAAAACAGCACATAAATGATCCAAATGTTCCTCCAAAGATTTGCTATAAATCAGTATATCATCAAAATAGACTACCACAAATCGTCCAATGAAAGCACGTAAAACCTCGTTCATTAATCTCATAAAAGTGCTAGGTGCATTAGTTAACCCAAAAGGCATGACTAACCACTCATATAATCCAAACTTAGTTTTAAATGCCGTTTTCCATTCATCCCCTAATTTCATGCGAATTTGATTGTATCCACTACGCAAATCAACTTTGGAAAACATAGTAGAGCCACTTAATTCATCAAGCATATCATCTAACCTAGGAATAGGATGACGATAACGAATAGTAATATTATTAATGGCTCTACAATCAACACACATACGCCAAGTTCCATCCTTTTTAGGCACTAATATAACAGGAACAGCACAAGGACTAAGTGATTCACGTATGTAACCTTTGTCGAGTAGCTCTTGTACTTGACGCTGAATCTCCTTCGTCTCCTCCGGATTGGTACGGTATGGCGCACGGTTGGGCAGCGAAGCACCGGGAATTAAGTCAATCTGATGCTCAATCCCTCGAATAGGTGGTAATCCCGGTGGTACGTCTTGTGGAAAGACGTCAATAAATTCCTGCAAAAGGTCAGTGACAACAGGAGGCAAAGAAGGAGGCAATTCCTCAAATGAAAACAAAGCTTCTTTGCACACAAAAGCATAGCACACATATTGACTAACATCCAAATCTGAAATATCAACCTTAGTAGCAAGCAAAGTTGGACTAGTCAATTTAATTTCATTAGAAACAGCAGAAGAAGATTTGCTATTAGTCTTATGTTGTTGCTCAAATTCTTTAGCTGCTATCTCATTTTCACTCTTATTTTTCTCCTGTTTAGCTTTACTAGCTCTAGCAAGATCATCTTTCACAATTTGTTCAGGAGACATAGGAAGTAAAGCAATATGTTTATCCTGATGAACCAGAGTAAACTGATTTGTCCTACCATGGTGTACAACATTCCTATCAAATTGACATGGTCTACCAAGTAAAAGAGAGCATGCTTGCATGGGTACCACATCACAATCAACATAATCAACATATGCAGCAATGCTAAAGTGCATACGAACAGAACGCGTTACCTTAATCTTACCACTATTGTTAAACCACTGAATATAGTACGGATGGGGGTGTGGTCTTGTGGTGAGGGATAGTGATAGAGGCGAAGGTGTCCCGATGTTTCGATGAGATGGTGGAGATCGATTTTGGTGGAGTAGACTTTCACGACCCGACTACGAACGTGCGAAGACGTTGCGCCTTAGCAATCGCTAAACCAACTCCGAGAGGTTATTGATCCCGCGGATGCACGATCAACCTGACCACGAAGGTCAATTCCTGCAAGCAATCGAAGAACAAGCAAGAACTAAGAATTGCAATCTGGATATTGCGAATATAAGATGAAAGATTAACAAAAGTTGGGGTTCCAATGCGGTCTTGGCCTGGTCGGACGACACAAACGAAGAACTCGAAGTTGCGGCTATGGCTAACTTAAATCTAATTAAAACCCAAGTCTAAACGATGCCCTAAGGGCTGTATATATGGGGGAACAGAGGGGAATTTCGTGGCCCCTTGGAGGAGGGGTCCGAAAACAACCCTAACTCGGTTTCCCCACACATACGGACTCTAAAAAAAATAGCCTATTAAGTGTATTTCGAAATTACATGGGCCTGGCCCAATAATAAGGTGACGCAGCACCTATAATAACTCTTGGACGAAAATATTAATGTGGCATCTTGTGTCTCTCGTCCAAGTCTTCATGCGCGCCTTATGGTGGCTTCAAAGTGCGATAATCACCACGGGAAGCTCCGCTGTCCTTTCCCGCGCGCGCACCTTCTTCTCCATGCTTGATCCCGCTCCAATGACCATCCTTCTTGTCCATGCTAGGTCCTTCATTCATAAGACAAACAAAAGTATCTAATTTAGGCAGCATCATATGTTCTTGAATATTAGAAGGATTCGCAAGAAACGAAAGTACCTGATAATTTAATTGACGTGCGCGTGCTCTAGTAACTGGTCCATTATGTGTAGTTTGTGAAGATGTGGGTGTAACATTAGTAGAGATGTCCTCATCAGATAGCTTCTCCACCAACTCCATGCTAGCCAAGTTGTTGCAACTCCCTCCGTCAATGATGATGCGAACCGAACGTTCTTTCACCACTCCCTTTGTGTGGAACAAATTATGCCTCTGGTTTTGCTCGGCCTTCGATACCTGCACACTTAACACACGTTGAGCAACCAAACTAGCATATTTATCTGCATCATCAGGAGTCATATACTCTATATCATGAGCATCATCATGGGCACCCTGTTCCTCATGAGCAATGAGAACTAGAGTCTCCTCATCATAGTCACTCGCTGACTCATACCCACCATCCGCCGTAATAGTCATCACACGCTTGGAGGGACAGTCTTTTGCGAAGTGACCTCCACCTTGGCACCTGCGACATTTAATATCACGATCTCGTGTTTGCCCTGTGGACGCCATGGATGAAGAAGAACTCGCCGCTGGACCACTCTGTGCACCCTTGAATGGTGGCGCTGGCTGTTTTGGTGGCTCCCTGTAAGAATGAGCGGCTGAAGTAGATGGTGGGGCAGCAGGACGTGTGGATGTAGAAGCTCCACGCGATGTCCATGATGTATTTCGTCCTGCAGAAAAGTTAAGTCTCGTAGCGGCCTGTCGATCCTGCACTTCACGTTCAGCTTTACAAGCAAGATGAAACAAACGAGTGATAGTAGCAAAGTCCTTGTATTCTAGAATAGTTTGTATCTCCCTGTTTAAGCCACCCATAAAACGTGCAAGCATAGCTTCATTATCCTCTACTAGGCCACATCTAATCAATCCAGTTTGTAATTCTTGATAATATTCCTCTACAGAATCTTTTAAAGCAGCCCAAGTAGTTGGAATATTATTAGCATGCAATCTACAATGTTCAGACCACCAAATAGATGCAAAGCCCGTGAATTCACAAACAGCAGCAGTAACACGTCTATTCTCAGGATATTGTAAACATGTAAAACGTTGTTCAGTTTCTAACTCCCAAGTAAGATAAGCATCAGGAATATATCTACCCTCAAACGGCTTAAGATTCAATTTAAGTTTAGGCACATGTTCAATTTAAGTTTAGGCACATGTTCATCATCGACCGTGGCGAATGTTGGGACGTGGACGTCCAGCTGGCTGCTCATAGGCCGCTTCCTGTTCCACCTCCTCGTAATCACCCTCGTAGTTGTCGTCCTGGCCGACGTCAGAAGCAGCAGCAGCAGTAGCAGCAACTGCAGCAGTAGGAGGAGCACCAATACCAGCAGCTTGTCCTCGCGGAAACAGAATACGTCGTGCACGTGGTAGTGGCGGTGGCTGTGGCTGTGCTGAAGGTAGGCGTGCGATCAACTCAGTAAACTTGGCGTCGAGCTTGGTGTCGATCATCTTCTCCACGCCATCAATCGCCTCTGTAAATCTGGTCTCGATGTCCTGCACTTGTTGAGACATCATACGTGCAAATTTATCATGTAGCTCCTTGTTTGTCATGTTCTCCCAATCGGGTGCATCCCGCGCCACTTCATCATGTGATCCTGGCATGGTTAGCAGAAATAGAAAACACACAGGAATATGATCCTACTTCTACTAATGGGATGGATGTGGGGTGGTGGAAAGCACAAATCCGTCAAGCTTTTCTTACGTTCTTACCGATTCTTACCTAGCAGCAGGTGGTGATGTACAACCAACGGGTCAAAACTCTCAGAGATATGGTAGAGCGATGGCCAGGAGGTGTCAAAACGCACGATGTAGGATATATGTGGAGCTGTAGGTAGGCTTGACAAATATGGTAGCAAAAAGATCAACAGTAATCAAAACAGAGATGCAAAGCTGAATAAACACTCAACGTCGGTACTATGCTGATCCTAGGCTAGACCGTACTAGAGACGCGAGCCTAAAACACCAACGAAAGCACGGCGCGGCACGTAACAACTGTAAAGCACACTCTGAATTTTTTATTTTCTCTCTTTTGTTTTTTTTCTCTTTTTTTTTTTTTTTTTGCTCTTTTTTTTTTTTTTGTGATGCGGGACTGCGGTGGCTGAAAAAGTGCGTAAAAATCACTATGGTGGCGACCGTCTCAAAACGAGTTTCTGGACCTAAGGAACGTATGGGCACGAAATTTTTTTCCCCTGAAAATTTTGGCCTAAAAACTGCTCTGAAAAGCGTGCCAGACTAATCAACTCTTCTACGTACGAAATTTTTTTACCCCTGAATTTTTTTTTTTTTTTTTTGGAAATCACCCTCTTCTGCGTACGACAAAAGATTGGTGAAATCCGACTCTAATCAACTCAAAACTATTCTGGCTACGGAGATATCAGGAACCGTACTGATGGTGGAACTCAACTCGGACTCGTGAGACGTGGTGGTGTATATGGACTCTGCTTGGCGGAACGTGGTGGTGTATCTGGACTCGGATTGGCGGAACGTGGTAGGATGACTACTGGTGCGGCGGCGACGTGGCAAACTGTGATCAGAACTCGAAACTCTAAGGGAACTAGACGCTAAGATCAGCAACTTGACACAACGATGCAACCGTAAATTCAACAAAGCAAGTACTGAAAAGAAAACTGGACAAAGGCTAGGACTGTCATGGGACGTGATGATCTAACCCTAATTTTTTTGTTGGCTTTTTCATGGACTGTAGGTATGAAGAACAGAACCAATCTAGACTATGAAAACTGGTAAATCTCATCGAGCAACCTGGAAATCTGATACCACTTGATAGAGGCGAAGGTGTCCCGATGTTTCGATGAGATGATGGAGATCGATTTTGGTGGAGTAGACTTTCACGACCCGACTACGAACGTGCGAAGACGTTGCGCCTTAGCAATCGCTAAACCAACTCCGAGAGGTTATTGATCCCGCGGATGCACGATCAACCTGACCACGAAGGTCAATTCCTGCAAGCAATCGAAGAACAAGCAAGAACTAAGAATTGCAATCTGGATATTGCGAATATAAGATGAAAGATTAACAGAAGTTGGGGTTCCAATGCGGTCTTGGCCTGGTCGGACGACACAAACGAAGAACTCGAAGTTGCGGCTATGGCTAACTTAAATCTAATTAAAACCCAAGTCTAAACGACGCCCTAAGGGCTGTATATATGGGGGAACAGAGGGGATTTTCGTGACCCCTTGGAGGTGGGGTCCGAAAACAACCCTAACTCGGTTTCCCCACACATACGGACTCTAAAAACAGCCTATAATGTGGTATTTCGAAATTACATGGGCCCAGCCCAATATTAAGGTGACGCAGCACCTATAATTGCTCTTGGACGAAAATAATGAAGTGGCATCTCGTGTATTCCGTCCAAGCCTTCATGCATGCCTTATGGTGGCTTCAACGTGCGAAAATCCCCACTGGAAGCTCCACTGTACTTTCCCCCGCGCGCACCTTCTTCTCCATGCTTGATCCCGCTCCAATGACCATCTTTCTTGTCCATGCTAGGTCCTTCATTCATAAGCAAAACAAAAGTATCTAATTTAGGCAGCATCATATGTTCATGAACAATAGAAGGATTCGCAAGAAACGAAAGTACCTGATAATTTAGTTGACGTGCACGTGCTCTAGTAACTGGTCCAGTATGTGTAGTTGGTGAGGGTATGGGTGTAACATTAGTAGGGATGTCCTCATCACCATCCATAAAGCTGCGCAACGTGTGACTAGGTCACGGGGATGGATATCACGGGAACGAGTGAATAAGGATTTGTCATAACGAGGTTGAATCATACATAGGATGTCATTGATCGAATCTCGGAAACAATCCAGTATCGCTGAAAAGGGGAATGATATACGACGTAAGGTCCAATCGGTATTTATATCCGGAATGCACAGGGGTCATTATGGGCATCCAGGTCCTGCTGATGATCATTGACCGTAGCCTCATCTCGGTCATGACTGGAGTTTTCTCGGACCGTAGTGTAACACACTTAAGGGCTCGACGAAATCAGAGAACTTTTCGGAACTATCGGAGTTACCGGAGAATAAAGGAAGCAGCATCGGAAAAGTTCTGTGTTGACCCGAAGGAGTTTCGGAGTGAGCCGGAAGGTGTTCCGGAGTACCGGGAGAAGGAATAATATGTTTTAGTTATTAATTAATTGAATTAATAATTAAAAACATTTTATTTATAATTAAAAAGTGTCATGGGCCTTATTTATGAAAGAGGCCCATTAGGGGAAATAAAGGGAAAAAGAAAAAGAGAGAGAGAGAGCGAGGCGCCATTGGCCCTAGGCCCCATGAAGGGTGCGCCCCCCCCCCCCTCCTCCCTTGGTCGGCCACCTCCCCCTAGCAAGGGACTTTAGTCCCACCTTGATAGGGGAGGGGGGTTGACTCCCTCCCTTCTGCCTATATAAAGATGGACAGGGTGCACATATTAAATACACAGAAATTCGTGAGAAAATAAATATTACTCGGAATTGAGATCGGTTTTCTCCGGTCTTCTCCCCTTCCTCGTCTCTTCCACGGTGGGCCCCCTTGTTTGGGGACTATATTTGGATTGAGGCATCTCTACTACACGGAGGTCGTCGTGCTGCCGAAACTCTGGTTCTGGAGGTCTAATTCCGCCACCTTCGCTGGATCGGAGATCGGAGGTCGTCATCGAGTCTCGTACGTGTCCGAGTACTACGAGGTGCTACACGTGTGAAACTACACCCATCCGGGTGCTAACACAACCAGGGGGTTGTGAACCTTGACCGACTACATCAACCACGTTTGCCGGAACGTTTCCCGCGCAACGGACTACACCCCGAGGTATGTTATTCCGCACTCCTTTTCGTTACGGTAATACGGCTAGCTAGATCTTGGGTTATGGGAAACGCTAGTTAGGAAAATTTTGTGTTTTCTGCTTCTCACCCCGACAGCCTCCGCCGACGACAAGCCGTCGCGCAACAAGCGTCGTCGCAGCGACGATGGAACGGGCCCTTCCAAAACCAAGTAGTACTGATGATCGATCATCGATCATTGGCGCTAGCGGCGATCAGGCGGTTACCTAGCTAGGTAGTTATAGATTTGGATGTTCAGATCCTTTCATGCATATGCAGTGGGTGATTTAGATGCAATCTTTTGTTCTTTTCTTCGCTCTGCAATGCATGCACCTTGTCCGCAATATTCTGATGCAGACTTCGTCAGTATAAATATTTTCATGCTCACAAAGGGCACATGCATCTTTCTCACTAGTTCGTGGGCCATTTATGTAGTGCCTTCTTCTTAGCATATTTTTGGTATTGAGCCTATCATTGAGTAATAACCAGGCGAATACTTTTAGCTTAATGGTGCACTTGGACTTCCAGATGTTCTTCTTAGTGTTGTGGGTGGGAAAATCAGCGAAGGGGCATTTGCAAAAGTTTGCTGAGGTGTATTTCGATCCCCAATAGTATTGCCACACATCATGAACCTCCGGATGAATATGACAACCAGCAACCTTATCCTGCATATTAGAAGTTTAGACATTGCTTGAGTAGATAGAGGTGTGTTGAAAATTTCCTCTGATTCATCCACTAGCAGCACAGAACAAACTGAAGCATCCTCATTCAATTTTCTTGCATATGCAGTGGAGTATGTTATTTCTTCAGTTTTCTCGGATGGTAACAGAGGTGTATGTTATATACACTTCGTGGGGTCCTTTCTTGCATATGCAGTCCAGTATGTTATTTCTTCAGTTTTCTAGGATGGTCACAGAGGAGTAAAATCGTCCACACTTTCGGAAATCAATCTGTCAGAGATATGAATTACTATTCTCACAGGTCATTCAGTTTAGTTGTTTGGCAGAGCAGACAATTCTCAATACAGAAACTTTTGTTTTGTCAATTATATATCAAACGGGTGTCAGTTGCAAAAATGTGTGCCAACATAGCAGACATTTTTGATAACTAACCTGTTTTTGTTGCAACACATCATTACACACAATTTTGTATTTCTGAACGTCTGCAAGAGAAGCTAGCCAGCTTTCAGAAAACAAAGAAAATAAAAAGAAGAAGCCGTGCATAACCAACTCTTAGTTTTTCGAAACGTTTCTGATATGTTTTACATCGCACACTATGTTTTAATTCAGAACATTTGCTTTACTAAGGTAACGATTCATTTTTTAGAACTGTAGGTGTTCTTAGGAGAAATCACAAACACTTGATTGTAGGAACTGTGTGTCGTGCATAACCAACACTAAGTTTTGCAGAAACGTGCCTGATAGATTACACATCTCGCACGTTTCAGTAAATACAAATGATTGTGAAGAAGGGCTAGCGGTTCATTCTTTGCAACCGTGGGTTTTTTTACTTCTCATGCGGACGGTTGTTTGAAGGAATCGTCAGCCCTTGTTTCACACACGAAAGGTTTTCAGAAGCGTACCTAGATATAGGCATTCCAAACATTTCGGTAACTATGAACAATTGCGTAGAAAAGGAGGCGGTCCTTTATTTGCATTTTCACCCTAAATATCCCAGATGGGTTTTCAAAGACCCGTCAGCCCTACATCACCACGCAATAATTTTTAGAATTGTGGTCGTTCGCGTACGTTTCTCAGACGATTCAGTTTCGGGCACACGGTTTTTTATTTATACCGTTTCTGTTGATAGCATCGCAAACAGCTTCGGACAAGGGGTTGGGAAATGGGTGTCGTGTTAGCCCCTCTTTGCACTAGTGGGGTGTAACAACCCGGTATTTTTCACCCAAATTAAAAAAATTGTTTATTGCTTTATTTTGTTGATTGTTAGAATTGTTTGTAGTACTTGATTTGCCGATTTATTAATTGGTGATTATATTTCCCCTTCTTCTTGTATCGGTAAGCGTGACCGACCCTTTCCACCATGGCACACGACCTTTTGCGACACCGGGTCTCACCCGAGCACCGTCGCAACTTCCGGCACAAGACGAGCCATCGACATCGGAACGAAAACCCCATTTATTTAGTAAATGGATTATTTTATTAGGCGCCGGAAAAATGTTCTCAGAACGGTATTGAAGTGAGGTAGAAGTGACCGGCTCGTCACGCGGGGCGCGTGGTTCGAAGTTTTACCCGAATCGGAGGTTGTAAGGACTCCCGGCGGTCAGAAATGTGGAGCATCAGACGCGCGAGAGAGAAACCAGGGGCGTTTGTGTAAACTTGCCAGCCAGGCCAGCCTATAAGTAGATCATCACTCTCTCCTAGCCCTTCTAGGGTTTCCCTAATCAAAAATTCGAAGCCACCCCCTCTGAAATTTCAGATCTGCCCCCAAAAGCCCTCTCTCCCCGAAACCCTAGCCCTCCAGGCCACCAGAGCCGTCAATCTACGAGATGGAGGGTCCAGGATGTGCCATGTCACCCCGAAATCCTCTAGCTCCAGCCAGCCAGCCAGCCCGATCCGGGCCAAGCAGGGCCGGATCTGGGCCTGGAGGCCCTCCATCGCGCCGCCACCTCGCCTCCACCGCCCGAGCTCCTCGCCGTCGGCGAGCCACAGCACGCTGGTGAGTACGCCGTGCCACCGGTGAGCAACCCCCATCATGCCTCTCTGATGAGGACATCCCTACTAATGTTACACCCATATCCTCACCAACTACACATATTGGACCAGTTACTAGAGCTCGTGCACGTCAACTAAATTATCAGGTACTTTCGTTTCTTGCGAATCCTTCTATTGTTCATGAACATATGATACTGCCTAAATTAGATACTTTTGTTTTGCTTATGAATGAAGGACCTAGCATGGACAAGAAGGATGGTCATTGGAGCGGGATCAAGCATGGAGAAGAAGGTGCGCGCGCGGGAAAGGACAGCGGAGCTTCCCGTGGTGATTATCGCACTTTGAAGCCACCATAAGGCGCGCATGAAGTCTTGGACGAAATACGCGAGATGCCACTTCATTATTTTCGTCCAAGGGCAATTATAGGTGCTGCGTCACCTTAATATTGGGCTGGGCCCATGTAATTTCGAAATACCACATTATAGGCTGTTTTTAGAGTCCGTATGTGTGGGGAAACCGAGTTAGGGTTGTTTTCGGACCCCACCTCCAAGGGGTCACGAAAATCCCCTCTGTTCCCCCATATATACAGCCCTTAGGGCGTCGTTTAGACTTGGGTTTTAATTAGATTTAAGTTAGCCATAGCCGCAACTTCGAGCTCTTCGTTTGTGTCATCCGACCAGGCCAAGACCTCATTGGAACCCCAACTTTCGTAATCTTTCATCTTATATTCGCAATATCCAGATTGCAATTCTTAGTTCTTGCTTGTTCTTCGATTGCTTGCAGGAATTAGACCTTCGTGGTCAGGTTGATCGTGCATCCGCGGGATCAATAACCTCTCGGAGTTGGTTTAGCGATCGCTAAGGCGCAACGTCTTCGCACGTTCGTAGTCGGGTCGTGAAAGTCTACTCCACCATAATCGATCTCCACCATCTCATCGAAACATCGGGACACCTTCGCCTCTATCAAGTGGTATCAGATTTCCAGGTTGCTCGGTGAGATTTACCAGTTTTCGTAGTCTAGATTGATTCTGTTCGTCATACCTACAGCCCACGAAAAAGCCAAAAAAAAATTTAGGGTTAGATCATCACGTCCCAAGACAGTCCGAGCCTTTGTCCAGTTTTCTTTTCAGTACTTGCTTTGTTGAATTTACGGTTGCATCGTTCAGTCAAGTTGCTGATCTTAGCGTCTAGTTCCCTTAGAGTTTCGAGTTCTGATCACAGTTTGCCACGTCGCCGCCGCACAGTAGTCATCCTACCACGTTCCGCCAATCCAAGTCCACATACACCACCACGTTCCGCCAAGCAGAGTCCATATACACCACCACGTACCACGAGTCCGAGTTGAGTTCCATCATCAGTACGGTTCGTGACCTCTCCATAGCCAGATTAGTTTGAGTTGATTAGAGTCGGATTTCACCAATCTTTGTCGTACGTAGAAGGGGGTGATTTCCAAAAAAAAAAAAAAAAGTCTGACACGCTTTTCAGAGCAGTTTTTAGGCCAAAATTTTCAGGGGTAAAAAAAATTCGCGCCCATACGTTCCTTAGGTCCAGAAACTCGTTTAGAGACGTTCGCCACCATAGTGATTTTTTCGCACTTTTTCAGCCACCGCAGTCCCGCATCGCCAAAAAAAAAAAAAAAAAGAGAAAAAAAAAATCAGAGTGTGCTTCTCAGTTGATTACGTGCCGCGCCGTGCTTTTGTTGGTGTTTTAGGCTCGCGTCTCTAGTACGGTCTAGCCTAGGATCAGCACAGTACCGACGTTGAGTGTTTATTCAACTTTGCATCTCTGTTTTGATTACTGTTGAGCTTTTTGCTACCATATTTGTCAAACCTACCTACAGCTCCACATATATTCTACTTCGTGCGGTTGACACCTCCTGGCCATCGCTCTACCACATCTCTGAGAGTTTTGACCCGTTGGTTGTACATCACCACCTGCTGCTAGGTAAGAATCGGTAAGAACTGAAGAAAAGCTTGACGGATTTGTGCTTCCCACCACCCCACATCCCATTAGTCGAAGTAGGATCATACTTCTGTGTGTTTTCTATTTCTGCTAACCATGCCAGGATCCCATGATGAAGTGGCGCGGGATGCACCTGATTGGGAGAATATGACAAACAAAGCATTACATGATAAATTTGCACAACTGATGTCTGAACAGGTGAATGACATCGAGAACAGATTTACAGAGGCGATTGATGGTGTGGAGAAGATGATCGACACCAAGCTCGACGCCAAGTTTACTGAGTTGCTCGCACGCTTACCTATACAGCCTGCGGCCGCTCCAGCACAGCCACCGCCACCACGACGTGCACGACGTATTCTGTTTCCGGGCGGACAAGCTGCTGGTGCTCCTGCTGCTGCTGCAGTTACTGCTGCTGCTGCCTCTGACGTCGGCCAGGACGACAACTACGAGGGTGATTACGAGGAGGAGGTGGAACAAGAATCGGCCTATGAACAGCCAGCTGGACGTCCACGTCCCAACATTCGCCACGGTCGACACCAACCACCCCCTCAGGTACGCGATGATGAACATGTGCCTAAACTTAAATTGAATCTTAAGCCGTTTGAGGGTAGATATATTCCTGATGCTTATCTTACTTGGGAGTTAGAAACTGAACAACGCTTTACATGTTTACAATATCCTGAGAATAGACGTGTTACTGCTGCTGTTTGTGAATTCACGGGTTTTGCATCTATTTGGTGGTCTGAACATTGTAGATTGCATGCTAATAATATTCCAGCTACTTGGGCTGCTTTAAAAGATGCTATGCGTACTCGCTGGGTTCCTCCTTATTATCAACGTGAATTGCTACAAAAATTACAGCGTTTGAGACAAGGAAAAAATTCTGTAGAGGAATATTATCAAGAATTACAAACTGGATTGATTAGATGTGGCCTAGTAGAGGATAATGAAGCTATGTTTGCACGTTTCATAGGTGGCTTAAACAGGGAGATACAAACTATTCTAGAATACAAGGACTATGCTACTATTACTCGTTTGTTTCATCTTGCTTGTAAAGCTGAACGTGAAGTGCAGGATCGACAGGCCGCTACGAGACCTAACTTTTCTGCAGGACGAAATACATCATGGACATCGCGTGGAGCTTCTACATCCACACGTCCTGCTGCACCACCCTCTACTTCAGCCGCTCATTCTTACAGGGAGCCACCAAAACAGTCAGCGCCACCATTCAAGGGTGCACAGAGTGGTCCAGCGGCGAGTTCTTCTTCATCCATGGCTTCCACAGGGCAAACACGAGATCGTGATATTAAATGTCGCAGGTGCCAAGGTGGAGGTCACTTCGCAAAAGACTGTCCCTCCAAGCGTGTGATGATTATTACGGCGGATGGTGGGTATGAGTCAGCGAGTGACTATGATGAGGAGACTTTAGTTCTCATTGCTCATGAGGAACAGGGTGCCCATGATGATGCTCATGATATGGAGTATATGGCTCCTGATGATGCAGATAAATATGCTAGTTTGGTTGCTCAACGTGTGTTAAGTGTGCAGGTAACGAAGGCTGAGCAAAACCAGAGGCATAATTTGTTCCACACAAAGGGAGTGGTGAAAGAACGTTCGGTTCGCATCATCATTGACGGAGGGAGTTGCAACAACTTGGCTAGCATGGAGTTGGTGGAGAAGCTATCTCTCACCACAAGACCACACCCCCATCCGTACTATATTCAGTGGTTTAACAATAGTGGTAAGATTAAGGTAACGCGTTCTGTTCGTGTGCACTTTAGCATTGCTGCATATGCTGATTATGTTGATTGTGATGTGGTACCCATGCAAGCATGCTCTCTTTTACTTGGTAGACCATGGCAATTTGATAGGAATGTTGTACACCATGGTAGGACAAATCAGTTTACTCTGGTTCATCAGGATAAAAATATTGCTTTACTTCCTATGTCTCCTGAACAAATTGTGAAAGATGATCTTGCTAGAGCTAGTAAAGCTAAACAGGAGAAAAATAAGAGTGAAAATGAGATAGCAGCCAAAGAATTTGAGCAACAACATAAGACTAATAGCAAATCTTCTTCTGCTGTGTCTAATGAAATTAAATTGACTAGTCCAACTTTGCTTGCTACTAAAGTTGATATTTCAGATTTGGATGTTAGTCAATATGTGTGCTATGCTTTTGTGTGCAAAGAAGCTTTGTTTTCATTTGAGGAATTGCCTCCTTCTTTGCCTCCTGTTGTCACTGACCTTTTGCAGGAGTTTATTGACGTCTTTCCACAAGACGTACCACCGGGATTACCACCTATTCGAGGGATTGAGCATCAGAGTGACTTAATTCCCGGTGCTTCACTGCCCAACCGTGCGCCATACCGTACCAATCCGGAGGAGACAAAGGAGATTCAGCGTCAAGTACAAGAGCTACTCGACAAAGGTTACATACGTGAATCCCTTAGTCCTTGTGCTGTTCCTGTTATATTAGTGCCTAAAAAGGATGGAACATGGCGTATGTGTGTTGATTGTCGAGCCATTAATAATATTACTATTCGTTATCGTCATCCTATTCCTAGGTTAGATGATATGCTTGATGAATTAAGTGGCTCTACCATGTTTTCCAAAGTTGATTTGCGTAGTGGATACCATCAAATTCGCATGAAATTAGGAGATGAATGGAAAACGGCATTTAAAACTAAGTTTGGATTATATGAGTGGTTAGTCATGCCTTTTGGGTTAACTAATGCACCTAGCACTTTCATGAGATTAATGAACGAGGTTTTACGTGCTTTCATTGGACGATTTGTGGTAGTCTATTTTGATGATATACTGATTTATAGCAAATCTTTGGAGGAACATTTGGATCATTTACGTGCTGTTTTTATTGCTCTACGTAATGCACGTTTGTTTGGTAACCTTGGGAAGTGCACCTTTTGCACCGACCGAGTATCGTTTCTTGGCTATGTTGTTACTCCGCAGGGAATTGAAGTTGATAAAGCCAAGATCGAGGCGATTGAGAGTTGGCCGCAGCCCAAAACGGTCACACAAGTGAGGAGTTTTCTTGGCCTCGCTGGATTCTATAGGCGTTTTGTGAGAGATTTCAGCACCATTGCTGCACCTCTCAATGAGCTTACACGCAAGGATGTGCCTTTTACTTGGGGTACCGCACAGGAAGAAGCCTTCACCGTATTGAAAGATAAGTTAACACATGCTCCTTTGCTCCAACTTCCTGATTTTAATAAGACTTTTGAGCTTGAATGCGATGCTAGTGGGATTGGTTTGGGAGGTGTGTTATTACAAGATGCTAAACCTGTTGCTTACTTTTCTGAAAAATTGAGTGGGCCTAGTCTGAACTATTCTACTTATGATAAGGAATTATATGCTCTTGTTCGGACATTAGAAACTTGGCAACATTATTTATGGCCCAAAGAATTTGTTATACATTCTGATCATGAATCTTTGAAACACATAAGAAGTCAAGCAAAACTTAATCGTAGACATGCTAAGTGGGTTGAATTTATTGAGACTTTCCCTTATGTCATTAAACACAAGAAGGGGAAAGATAATATTATTGCTGATGCTTTGTCTCGTCGTTATACTATGCTTTCACAACTTGACTTCAAGATTTTCGGTTTAGAGACAATCAAAGATCAATACGTAAATGATGCGGAATTTAAAGATGTATTGCAGAATTGTAGAGAGGGTAGAACATGGAACAAGTTTGTGCTTAATGATGGATTTGTGTTCCGTTCTAACAAGCTATGCATTCCAGCTAGCTCTATTCGTCTTTTGTTGTTGCAGGAGGCGCATGGAGGAGGATTAATGGGACACTTTGGCGTGAAGAAGACGGAGGACGTACTTGCTACACATTTCTTTTGGCCAAAGATGAGACGGGATGTTGAGCGTTTTGTTGCTCGCTGCACTACATGTCAAAAAGCTAAGTCACGACTCAATCCTCATGGTTTATACATGCCTTTACCTGTACCTAGTGTTCCGTGGGAGGACATATCCATGGACTTTGTTTTAGGCTTGCCTCGAACAAAGAATGGGAGGGATAGCATATTTGTTGTCGTGGATAGATTTTCTAAGATGGCACATTTTATACCATGTCATAAAAGCGATGATGCTGCTAATGTTGCTGATTTATTCTTTCGTGAGATTATTCGCTTACATGGTGTGCCCAATACTATTGTCTCGGATCGTGATACTAAGTTTCTTAGCCATTTTTGGAGATGCTTATGGGCTAAGTTGGGGACTAAACTACTTTTTAGTACTACATGTCATCCCCAAACTGATGGACAAACTGAAGTAGTCAATAGGACTTTGTCTACTATGCTTAGGGCTGTTTTAAAGAGTAACTTGAAACTGTGGGAAGAATGTTTACCTCATATTGAATTTGCTTATAATCGTTCATTGCATTCTACCACTAAAATGTGCCCTTTTGAGATTGTTTATGGTTTTCTACCTCGTGCACCTATTGATTTGCTTCCTCTTCCATCTCCGGAGAAGGTTAATTTTGATGCTAAGCAACGTGCTGAATTGATATTAAAACTGCATGAGTTAACTAAAGAAAACATTGAGCGCATGAATGCTAGATACAAGCTTGCTGGTGATAGGGGTCGAAAGCATGTTGTGTTTGAACCCGGAGATCTTGTTTGGTTACATCTACGTAAAGATAGGTTTCCTGATTTGCGCAAGTCTAAGTTAATGCCTCGAGCTGATGGTCCCTTTAAGGTTTTGCAGAAAATTAATGATAATGCATATAAACTTGAGCTACCTGCAGCCTTTGGGGTTAGTCCCACATTTAATATTGCAGATTTGAAGCCTTATTTGGGAGAAGATGATGAGCTTCCGTCGAGGACGATTTCAATTCAAGAAGGGGAGGATGATGAGGACATCCCTACTAATGTTACACCCATATCCTCACCAACTACACATATTGGACCAGTTACTAGAGCTCGTGCACGTCAACTAAATTATCAGGTACTTTCGTTTCTTGCGAATCCTTCTATTGTTCATGAACATATGATACTGCCTAAATTAGATACTTTTGTTTTGCTTATGAATGAAGGACCTAGCATGGACAAGAAGGATGGTCATTGGAGCGGGATCAAGCATGGAGAAGAAGGTGCGCGCGCGGGAAAGGACAGCGGAGCTTCCCGTGGTGATTATCGCACTTTGAAGCCACCATAAGGCGCGCATGAAGTCTTGGACGAAATACGCGAGATGCCACTTCATTATTTTCGTCCAAGGGCAATTATAGGTGTTGCGTCACCTTAATATTGGGCTGGGCCCATGTAATTTCGAAATACCACATTATAGGCTGTTTTTAGAGTCCGTATGTGTGGGGAAACCGAGTTAGGGTTGTTTTCGGACCCCACCTCCAAGGGGTCACGAAAATCCCCTCTGTTCCCCCATATATACAGCCCTTAGGGCGTCGTTTAGACTTGGGTTTTAATTAGATTTAAGTTAGCCATAGCCGCAACTTCGAGCTCTTCGTTTGTGTCATCCGACCAGGCCAAGAACTCATTGGAACCCCAACTTTCGTAATCTTTCATCTTATATTCGCAATATCCAGATTGCAATTCTTAGTTCTTGCTTGTTCTTCGATTGCTTGCAGGAATTAGACCTTCGTGGTCAGGTTGATCGTGCATCCGCGGGATCAATAACCTCTCGGAGTTGGTTTAGCGATCGCTAAGGCGCAACGTCTTCGCACGTTCGTAGTCGGGTCGTGAAAGTCTCCTCCACCATAATCGATCTCCACCATCTCATCGAAACATCGGGACACCTTCGCCTCTATCACTCTCCTTCCACCTCCCTCTCGCCTCCTCTAGCGCAGGACCTCGCCGCCTGGAGCCGCCGCGCCTTGGACGGGCTCAAGGCCGCAGCCGCCGCCGCCATGGCTCTAGCCACCCCAAAGTCGAGCTCACGTTGCCCCCTATAGGTCTTCCCGCGCTGCCCCGAGACCACCACCGGCCGGATCCGGGCCGGCGCCGCCCTCCCATGCCCGTTCCCGACCACCGCGTCGTCGCGCGCCTCCCTGTCGCGTCGCACGACGCCGACTGGCGCCGCCAGTGGCTGCCACCGCGTGGACGCCCCGTGGGCCGGCCTCGCTACTGCGGCCCAGCTGGCCCAGCCGCCTCCTTTCGCCCCGGGCGAGCTTCCGTTATCCCTCGCCCACGCCTGCTCATGGGCTCGGCCCACTAGGTAAGCCTCCCCTTTCCTTTTCTTTTTTTCCTTGCTGATAGTTGGGCCGGCCCGTGGATTGTTCTTCGCCTGTGCGCTATTTAGTTATCCCGCGCCCAACTGCTTAGGCCTAGTAGTAGTGCTTTCGGCCCAGAGACGTTTAGTAGTATTTTTTCTGGTTTATTAATTATTGGCAGATTGTAATAGATTTTGGCGATGCCCATATCTTTGCAATGGTAGCTCGGATAGAGACACTTTCTACATGAAAGTTGCTCTGTTTTACGTGTAGATTCTTAAAATGTGCTCTTTTTCCGGCAAAATCAACATTTCTAACCTTTTTGCAAAACAAATTCACAATCTAAACCTAGTGGCAAACTATTTCAAAATTCTAACCCTTTTGTCTAGCGCCCAACCACCAGGCGCTATACACACGCATCTAGCGCCCCCGTCAGAGGCGCTAAGACCCTGCCAGCGTGTCAATGTGGACCCCCACCGGGCCCCACCCTGGAAGTGTAGCGCCTGATGAAGAGGAGCTACACATATAGGCTTAGTGCTAATGGTAAGGAGCTACACAATTCTGTAAATTTTAAATTTCTGTGATGTTGTAACTTTTATCTGTTTTGCGATGGCGATTGCATTAGATGCGTTGCTCGGATGAGGTCGACCCTAAAATAAAAATTTCTCTATGTGATATGCTCTACAATATTTATTTAGGAAGTTTATTTGTTTGAGCTTGTTTGGATGGTGGAAATGCTTGTTGAACACTGCTACTTTATGTTTACTGCTGAAACTTTTATTTTGTGCAATGTTTGCTTGATGATGCCATCACATCCGTGCATCTTTTGCATATGTTTTCTTCACATAGATTGCTCAGCAACATGTGTACTCCCTCTGTTTCTTTTTCCTTCGCATATAAGGTTTGGTCAAAGTCAATCTTCATAAAGTTTGACCAACTATATAGAAAAATCTATCAACATCCACAATATGAAACAATTACCATTAGATTTATCATGAAATTAATTTTCATATTATATAACTTTGATATTGTAAATATTGATACTTTTTAATATAAATTTAGTCAAATTTTATGAAGATTGACTTTGACCAAACCTTATATGCGGAGTAAAAAGAAACGGAGGGAGTACTTTAATATCATGTACTTGTTTGTCATGATATCTTGATGTAGCTTTCTCATGTGTTTTTCGAAAGTACTGTACTTGTTAATCTGTTTTCCTTAGTCGCATATAGTTGCATCTTGCTAGCTTTGTATCTTTTGATCTATGCCTCCTATGTTTTCATCTCAATGGACTACATTGCTTCTTGACATGTCTATTATCATGCTATGCACTGCTATGTCATGTTATCTTTCATGTACATGAATATATTGAGGTCTCAAAGTGACTACTTGCTGTTTCTGCCAACATCACTGAAAATCTGCTAAGTCTGGAGTATATTTTTCCTGTCTTGCATGCTTGTTATATATTTTTATATGGGTATTTTGAACACAAGTGTTATATATGAATTGCTGAGCATCATGTAGACATCATGTTCATGTATTGCATTATCATGTTGCTGTAGTTTAAATATCACTTTTGCTACTGATTAGGGAGCATGATAATAACAGTTTGCCCTGATTCCTGGTTTCCACTAAGTCTGTAACCTGAAGTAGCTCTCTTGCATCCTTGTTATATCTTGATCCATGGTTCTTTTGAGCGTAAGCATAATGTATGGACTCATGTTCATCATGTAAGCTAGATGTAGCTATATTGCATTGTCAATTTGGTGTTGGTTTGATATTGCTTTACCTGCTATTTAGTGTACTTGAGAGAAATGAAACAACATGCTACATATTGCAAACATGCACAAAGATGATATGCATTTACAGTAGACATGACAAGCAAGACATGGCACAAATATTTCATGTACAGAAGCAGCATGGTTAAATAGATATAAGCCATGCAAAAAGCTAATTTACAGTACTGATTTAGGACTTAGTGATATTCAGGAAAACAGGGCACAAAGGTTAATAAGATGCTCACTAAACAGCAGGTAAAGAAATATCAAACCACCACCAAATAGACAATGCAATATAGCTACAGCTAGCTTACATGATGAACATGAGTCCATACATTATGTTTACGCTCAAAAGAACCATGGATCAACATATAACAAGGATGCAACAGAGCTACTTCAGGTTACAGACTTAGTGGAAACCAAGAATCAAGGAAAACTGTTATTATCATGCTCCCTAATCAGTAGCAAAAATGTTATTTAAACTACAACAACATGATAATGCAATACATGAACATGATGTCTACATGATGCTCAGCAATTCATATATAACACTTGTGTTCAAAATACCCATATAAAATTATATAACAAGCATGCAAGACAGGAAAAATATACTCTAGACTTAGCAGATATTTAGTAATGTTGGCAGAAACAGCAAGTAGTCACTTTGGGGCCTCAATATATTCATATACAGGAAAGATAACATGACATAGCATTGCATAGCATGATAGTAGACATGTCAAGGAGCAATGTATTCCGTTGGGATGAAAAACATAGGAGGCATGAATCAAAAGATACAAAGTTAGCAAGATGCAACTATATGCAACTAAGGAAAACAGATTAACAAGTATATTACTTTCGAAAAACACACGAGCAAGCTACGTCAAGATATCATGACAAACAAGTACATGATATTAAAGTACACATGTTGCTGAGCAATCTATGTGAAGAAAACATATGCAAAAGATGCACGGATGTGATGGCATCACCAAACAAACATTGCACAAAATAAAAGTTTCAGCAGTAAACATAAAGTAGCAGTGTTCAACAAGCATTTCCACCATCCAAACGAGCTCAAACAAATAAACTTCCTAAATAAATATTGTAGAGCACATCACATAGAGAAATTTTTATTTTGGGGTCGACCTCATCCGAGCAACGCATCTAATGCAATCGCCATCGCAAAACAGATAAAAGTTACAACAGCACAGAAATTTAAAATTTACAGAATTGTGTAGCTCCTTACCATCAGGTGCTAAGCCTATATGTGTAGCTCCTCTTCATCAGGCGCTACACTTCCAGGGTGGGGCCCGGTGGGGGTCCACGTTGACACGCTGGCAGGGTCTTAGCGCCTCTGACGGGGGCGCTAGATGCGTGTGTATAGCGCCTGGTGGTTGGGCGCTAGACAAAAGGGTTAGAATTTTGAAATAGTTTGCCACTAGGTTCAGATTGTGAATTTGTTTTGTAAAAAGGTTAGAAATGTTGATTTTTCCTCTTTTTCCATGTTTGCACTTGTTTATAGGTTGTTTCCCTGCTATTTACATGCCTTGCCACTATAAAACGTAATAGGCCATAACTTACTAACCGTAGCTCTGATTAAAATGTTCCTTATATGTAACTTGACTAGATTTTTCATGTAGATTGTGTTTGTGCTATTGTTTGTTGTTGATAATCAATATAAAATATGGTTTAGGGCAGAATAGTACCAAAATGCTTAAATTATCGTGGGGTACTTAGTGATATGCCATGTTTAGGATTTTACCTCAATTAAATTGACTAGCATAGATAGTTTACTTTATGCTTCACCTCTTGCCATGATTGTATGACATGCCATGCTTGTGTGAGATGCCATGTTAACAACCTTTGCTCATGTTGTGTAGTTAAACAACTTGAACCATTGCTAAATGCGTGGTATCGTCGTGTGTGACCGATACCTCACTTAACCTGTTAGTAACCGCTCTCGACGATAGATGTGATACCGTAGTGTGTTGTCTCGTGTTGCCTTCTTGATGTTGCTTGCTGGTGATTGCTTCGTAGTAATAGTGTCTTGCTCGCCGATTGCTTTTTCAGTGTTTCCTTCTTGTGTGCTTCCGCGAGTACTCTCGGAAACGTTGCGAGTTTGCGATCGACTGCACCTTCGGATTCGTCTTCTCATCAGGTAAGGGGGAGCATATATCATGCTTATAACTTTCAGCTCACTTGTTCCTAGGTATAGGATAGAACGATTTCTTGATTCTACCACCTCATATTTATGCCTCTCAAATAAACCCAAACAGCCATATTGCCCACATCCAAACAAACCTTTGTTTGTCCATGTACCTTGCTTGCTTAACCACTGCTTAGTATGCATGCTTAGGATGTTACAGTTGTTATCCTGTTACTCCTTGGATTGGGCTACCACATTATTATATTGTTGTGGCCGCTCCAGCACAGCCACCGCCACCACGACGTGCACGACGTATTCTGTTTCCGGGCGGACAAGCTGCTGGTGCTCCTGCTGCTGGTGCAGTTACTGCTGCTGCTGCCTCTGACGTCGGCCAGGACGACAACTACGCGGGTGATTACGAGGAGGAGGTGGAACAAGAAGCGACCTATGAACAGCCAGCTGGACGTCCACGTCCCAACATTCGCCACGGTCGACACCAACCACCCCCTCAGGTACGTGATGATGAACATGTGCCTAAACTGAAATTGAATCTTAAGCCGTTTGAGGGTAGATATATTCCTGATGCTTATCTTACTTGGGAGTTAGAAACTGAACAACGCTTTACATGTTTACAATATCCTGAGAATAGACGTGTTACTGCTGCGGTTTGTGAATTCACGGGATTTGCATCTATTTGGTGGTCTGAACATTGTAGATTGCATGCTAATAATATTCCAACTACTTGGGCTGCTTTAAAAGATGCTATGCGTACTCGCTGGGTTCCTCCTTATTATCAACGTGAATTGTTACAAAAAATACAGTGTTTGAGACAAGGAAAAAATTATGTAGAGGAATATTATCAAGAATTACAAACTGGATTGATTAGATGTGGCCTAGTAGAGGATAATGAAGCTATGCTTGCACGTTTTATGGGTGGTTTAAACAGGGAGATACAAACTATTCTAGAATACAAGGACTTTGCTACTATCACTCGTTTGTTTCATCTTGCTTGTAAAGCTGAACGTGAAGTGCAGGATCGACAGGCCGCTACGAGACCTAACTTTTCTGCAGGACGAAATACATCATGGACATCGCGTGGAGCTTCTACATCCACACGTCCTGCTGCACCACCCTCTACTTCAGCCGCTCATTCTTACAGGGAGCCACCAAAACAGTCAGCGCCACCATTCAAGGGTGCACAGAGTGGTCCAGCGGCGAGTTCTTCTTCATCCATGGCTTCCACAGGGCAAACACGAGATCGTGATATTAAATGTCGCAGGTGCCAAGGTGGAGGTCACTTCGCAAAAGACTGTCCCTCCAAGCGTGTGATGATTATTACGGCGGATGGTGGGTATGAGTCAGCGAGTGACTATGATGAGGAGACTTTAGTTCTCATTGCTCATGAGGAACAGGGTGCCCATGATGATGCTCATGATATGGAGTATATGGCTCCTGATGATGCAGATAAATATGCTAGTTTGGTTGCTCAACGTGTGTTAAGTGTGCAGGTAACGAAGGCTGAGCAAAACCAGAGGCATAATTTGTTCCACACAAAGGGAGTGGTGAAAGAACGTTCGGTTCGCATCATCATTGACGGAGGGAGTTGCAACAACTTGGCTAGCATGGAGTTGGTGGAGAAGCTATCTCTCACCCCAAGACCACACCCCCATCCGTACTATATTCAGTGGTTTAACAATAGTGGTAAGATTAAGGTAACGCGTTCTGTTCGTGTGCACTTTAGCATTGCTGCATATGCTGATTATGTTGATTGTGATGTGGTACCCATGCAAGCATGCTCTCTTTTACTTGGTAGACCATGGCAATTTGATAGGAATGTTGTACACCATGGTAGGACAAATCAGTTTACTCTGGTTCATCAGGATAAAAATATTGCTTTACTTCCTATGTCTCCTGAACAAATTGTGAAAGATGATCTTGCTAGAGCTAGTAAAGCTAAACAGGAGAAAAATAAGAGTGAAAATGAGATAGCAGCCAAAGAATTTGAGCAACAACATAAGACTAATAGCAAATCTTCTTCTGCTGTGTCTAATGAAATTAAATTGACTAGTCCAACTTTGCTTGCTACTAAAGTTGATATTTCAGATTTGGATGTTAGTCAATATGTGTGCTATGCTTTTGTGTGCAAAGAAGCTTTGTTTTCATTTGAGGAATTGCCTCCTTCTTTGCCTCCTGTTGTCACTGACCTTTTGCAGGAGTTTATTGACGTCTTTCCACAAGACGTACCACCGGGATTACCACCTATTCGAGGGATTGAGCATCAGATTGACTTAATTCCCGGTGCTTCACTGCCCAACCGTGCGCCATACCGTACCAATCCGGAGGAGACAAAGGAGATTCAGCGTCAAGTACAAGAGCTACTCGACAAAGGTTACATACGTGAATCCCTTAGTCCTTGTGCTGTTCCTGTTATATTAGTGCCTAAAAAGGATGGAACATGGCGTATGTGTGTTGATTGTCGAGCCATTAATAATATTACTATTCGTTATCGTCATCCTATTCCTAGGTTAGATGATATGCTTGATGAATTAAGTGGCTCTACCATGTTTTCCAAAGTTGATTTGCGTAGTGGATACCATCAAATTCGCATGAAATTAGGAGATGAATGGAAAACGGCTTTTAAAACTAAGTTTGGATTATATGAGTGGTTAGTCATGCCTTTTGGGTTAACTAATGCACCTAGCACTTTCATGAGATTAATGAACGAGGTTTTACGTGCTTTCATTGGACGATTTGTGGTAGTCTATTTTGATGATATACTGATTTATAGCAAATCTTTGGAGGAACATTTGGATCATTTACGTGCTGTTTTTATTGCTCTACGTAATGCACGTTTGTTTGGTAACCTTGGGAAGTGCACCTTTTGCACCGACCGAGTATCGTTTCTTGGCTATGTTGTTACTCCGCAGGGAACTGAAGTTGATAAAGCCAAGATCGAGGCGATTGAGAGTTGGCCGCAGCCCAAAACGGTCACACAAGTGAGGAGTTTTCTTGGCCTCGCTGGATTCTATAGGCGTTTTGTGAGAGATTTCAGCACCATTGCTGCACCTCTCAATGAGCTTACACGCAAGGATGTGCCTTTTACTTGGGGTACCGCACAGGAAGAAGCCTTCACGGTATTGAAAGATAACATTGAGAAAATGAATGCTAGATACAAGCTTGCTGGTGATAAGGGTAGAAAGCATGTTGTGTTTGAACCAGGAGATCTTGTTTGGTTACATCTACGTAAAGATAGGTTTCCTGATTTGCGCAAGTCTAAGTTAATGCCACGAGCTAATGGTCCCTTTAAGGTTTTACAGAAAATTAATGATAATGCATATAAACTTGAGCTACCTGCAGATTTTGGGGTTAGTCCCACATTTAACATTGCAGATTTGAAACCTTATTTGGGAGAAGATGATGAGCTTCCGTCGAGGACGACTTCAATTCAAGAAGGGGAGGATGATGAGGACATCTCTACTAATGTTACACCCACATCTTCACCAACTACACATACTGGACCAGTTACTAGAGCACGCGCACGTCAACTAAATTATCAGGTACTTTCGTTTCTTGCGAATCCTTCTAATGTTCAGGAACATATGATGCTTCCTAAATTAGATACTTTTGTTTGTCTTATGAATGAAGGACCTAGCATGGATAAGAAGGATGGTCATTGGAGCGGGATCAAGCATGGAGAAGGAGGTGTGCGCGCGGGAAAGGACAATGGAGCTTCCTGTGGTGATTTTCGCACTTTGAGGCCACCATAAGGCGTGCATGAAGACTTGGACGAGAGACACAAGACGCCACATTAATATTTTCGTCCAAGGGTTATTATAGGTGCTGCGTCACCTTATTATTGGGCCAGGCCCATGTAATTTCGAAATACACTTAATAGACTATTTTTTAGAGTCCGTATGTGTGGGGAAACCGAGTTAGGGTTGTTTTCGGACCCCTCCTCCAAGGGGCCACGAAATTCCCCTCTGTTCCCCCATATATACAGCCCTTAGGGCGTCGTTTAGACTTGGGTTTTAATTAGATTTAAGTTAGCCATAGCCGCAACTTCGAGCTCTTCGTTTGTGTCATCCGACCAGGCCAAGACCTCATTGGAACCCCAACTTTCGTAATCATTCATCTTATATTCGCAATATCCAGATTGCAATTCTTAGTTCTTGCTTGTTCTTCGATTGCTTGCAGGAATTAGACCTTCGTGGTCAGGTTGATCGTGCATCCGCGGGATCAATAACCTCTCGGAGTTGGTTTAGCGATCGCTAAGGCGCAACGTCTTCGCACGTTCGTAGTCGGATCGTGAAAGTCGTCTCCACCATAATCGATCTCCACCATCTCATCGAAACATCGGGACACCTTCGCCTCTATCAATATGGCATTGTCATATGTCGCGGTGGGACCGATATGTGCTTCGTCCCCGGATCTGGATGGAAACATCTAGATCTGGAACAGTACCGCATATCGGGTCTTACATGGGGTAACACCACACCGGCCGATGATGGCAACCTGTTGTCGAAGACAGCGATGAGATCGTAGTTTCCGAACACAAAACACCTTGAAGGTGGGTATGCAATGGATATCTTCTTTAGTTTACAGCTTATGAGATCATAGATGAAGGTTCGTCCCCTGTTTTCCCACAATGAACCAACGGGACGAAGGCCAATAGATGTAAATGGAGGCATGTCTACTGTGTGTCCAGTGTACACGTTATGCAACTGGACGCATTTGTTACTTAGAACAAAGGCCAACCAGTCGCCGTTCACACCAACCCAAGCCTGCTGCCCAGTTGGATCGTCAAAAATCCTTGCAGACTGACAAAAAAATAAAATTATGTAATGAAATGTACGTGATCACCTACCTGATGGCTGGAGAAAATCGTCGTTGGAAGAGGTGTGGAATCCACAGGGGTGATGATGCACTTCTTGCTCAGCGGTTGTTCCTCCCAACCCCACAACTCTTGTACTTTCTATATTACACAGGGTTGCCCGAGCATCGGCTTCAACGTCTTCTTACATCGACCGATGACGATGCGCATAACTTGAGCGTCGGATGATGCAATCCTTGGGCCGCTGAAGAAGTCTGCGCTAGTGGTGATGGAGACCACGGTTGTAAGGTCATCAGCGTCGATGTCCGTGAGGCGACGTCGAGCGCCGAAGGGGAACCGTCATCCATGTCGTCCTGCGCAGCCATGTGGAACCGCTCGCGACATGCGGGATGATTATTCCCGGCTATATATCCCACACATTTACGTGGATGTTATATGGATCTTGGCTATTTTTATCTATCCTACTTGTGAATGTTACATGGATCTTGTGGTGTTTATCTATAGTGGTTAATTTATGTGTTTGATGCATGGATCTTGTTCCCCTTCTTTTCTATTGTGGATTTCTTTGTGGATCCCCTTCATGTTCTTCATGATCCTCCTATAAATTGTAAAAATTGGGCACATCCAAAGGCTTGCCTCATATCAAAATTGCAGCAGCAATTGAAATTTTGATAAGGTTCAACATAAAGCAAAGCAAGATGACATGATATTGTTCAAGAACGGATTTCCCTCATTCGATATTTTCTGGCCAAGGAAAAGCAGGCAGTCATTGGATATTTGCTACAAACACTTGACACTCGAGACGGTTCGGATTTTCTTAATCATGGCCATATAACCACCCATAGAGGTTCAATCAAGTTGTTTCCTAATCATGCACCACATATGGTCTTGCATCTTTAGAAGTCGTTATGCAGAAGGCAAATTTCAGATATTGCTCTGAGCCTCACGAGCTGGAGCTGGAGGCCTGGAAGGTGCCTGGCTTATGTTTCTCCATCAGACCGGTGAAAGCGGCATCAAACTCCTTCTCAAGCTCCACCTCCTTTGCCATGTACTCTTTCTTAAGCTGCACCTTCTTCTCCTCATGCACTTTTATCAGTTCATCTCTTTCAGCCTCAAACTCCTGCACGTCCTTAACCTGGCACTCTATGAACCGCTGTACCTGTTCCTTCCTGCACAGCATTACACAGGTTAACATACATGGTGTTTTCACTATATTGAGGTAAGTAGGAGATGACAAGACACGGTCAAAAACACCAAACAGATGGCAAGTAAAACATCAATCTGGAGCACTCCCAACCCCACAACACGCCATCCAGTTACACACCTTAGTCTGCGATTTTCGGTAGTCCCAGAATCCACATCACATTGTCTAGCCTTCGCACGCTCCTCCTGCAGCAACCTCTCAAACTCGTTTTCCTTGTCCTCTGTGGCCTTGTGAATGTTCTCTATCTGATCATGGAAGAATTTTTCCTGGGATTTCATCTGCGGAGTATAGATACACAAGCTCAGTATACGAGATGAACTAAAAACAAGCAAAAAGATAGCACAGGAATGATGGGAAAGGTTCTGTATTTGCAGAAAACGGACACTTTAACAAAAATTGTATCGAATGTTGAGCACAACTATTTAAGTCATTGGCAAGTACTACCTCTGTAAACTTTTATAAGACGTTTTAGGATACTAAAGTAGTAACCCAAAACATCTTATAAAAGTTTACGGAGGGAGTATAATAGTGTTTAAAATAAAATGTCCCTTTGATGTTTAGATTTGTGTTCACAGGCACTACTGTAGCCTTTAAGAAATCATTACCTCTTCCTCATACTCAGAGTGCTTCTCTTTAGCTTTACTCCTGACGAATATATTCTCTTCCATAGTCTCTCGAAGTTTCTGAGTAATAACACCCAGGGTTTCTTCTACAACCTTAGAGCGCTGCTCTGTCTTAACCACCTTGTTCTTCAGATAATTAAGTTGTTGATTATCTTCACTCATTTGTTTCATCTGGGCCACTACCATCTCATTATGAGATCTCATCTCATATTTCAGGCGGCTTTTCCCTGAAAATTATGATAAAGCATATATGTTAAAACTTAGTACAGTAGGCAATATATCTCCTAAGAAAATCAAGTACCGAAGCCAGTTCAATAGAGCGTTCTTCTACCTTTGCAGTGAATTAATACATTTTTACAACAAAAAAATACATAATAATGATACCATGTTTGACCTACCATAACTATAGGCCTTCTTGAATTTAGCAGGATACAAGACAACACAACATGGCACAGAAAAGACCCACAAAGATTCAAAGAAGATAATAGTAATTTTGAATGAACTAGCAAAAAATATCCTCAATATGCTGTTACCATTAGTAAGCGCACACATCCTCACTAATATACCAAAAAATCTAGGATCGAACAGAATTCACTTTTAAATTTAGCATAATAAAAAGTTCATGCTTGCAGAGCAATCACATGATATAGTACCATAGCATAATGATATCCCACTAATAAACAAAAGCACATGAGGGCATGAACTAAAACCACATCACTAATAATAGGACCAGTAACACATATTATGTGTTAAATAGGCACAGATCCTACTCACCAGAAGGTTCCTGCACAAACAAGTGGTGGCAATGATCGGAAATTATAATCAAAATAGCATCAGAAAACTAAACAGGGCTGTGGTACTGTGCTCCAAATAGACTTTGTTCTCATGAGACTCCTATATAAACATGAACGCAGGTAGTAATGACCATGTTAACATATCAAACCAGAGATACACAGCTTCACATGTACATCATGTTGCATTAGCACCAATCATTATAGGTGCCAACGAATTTAGGCAAGAGAAGTACATTACAACCAGGTATTTACCATATGAACAAGCAACTGCACAGAGTCCAATGCATTAAAATGTATGACCAGAAGTTAATATTATACCTTGGCAGTGTCTATTGAAAGTCTCCATGTCTTCCTTTCTGGCTAGGAAACCATATAATTGTCTTTTCCCACCAGGCAAGAAAGGAACCCTACGATTCTGCCAAGTGTCCCTGTCTGTTCTTTGATCAATAAAATGCTTATGAAGACGTTCTGCCTCCATATAGCCCACAGCAGAGCTTTCAAATATTAGCACACTCATGCCACGGTGCCCACCTGGACCATATGCATGCCTTGCTTTGGTTGCAGCATAATCACTGAAATATTCGAGTAGTTCTTGGTTGCCCATGCCTAACCACTAGTGAGCATCAATGAATAGCAAAATCAGAATGCAATACAACATCACTGTAGAAATCTTGAATAGTTATTTGAAACATATGCTTCTTACAAATGCAATGCAATACATATTTGCAAACATTCAAGTATTCAACTGTTTCACCAACTACACCTATTCAGTACAGTAGGCATACTTATTTTCATTCAATTTGTATTACATTCAAGCATGAGTGCAAGAAAAAATCAGAATAAAGAATAATTCTAACAGATTGACCTCATGTTAAACGAATATAGAGTATGTTAATCTTCCCATACAGATTGACATATATGAATCAAATGCCCTAGAAGAGAAGAAAAGAAATAAGCATGAAAATATAGCAGTTTTGTTCTTTACTTTTGCTAATATTGGATATGCCATAAGTTACATTACAAAAGAAATAGCACATATGAGTAAATTTGTGATTACTATTCAGGGTAAATAGAAATCTAGGTGTACCAACCACACTTCACATTAAACATCACCTAGAAGGGGAAAAACATTACAACATACTGTACCACCATAGAAATATGATATAAAAAACATCAAATGCCAGTAGACAACGTACTGAAGATACAACACTAAATAAATAGAACACATACTGTGTGTTAAGCTCTTGGCAGAGCTAAAGATAGGTAACATCACCTTATCATCTTCATCTTTTTCAAGTAGGGTGTTCATCACAATGACCATTGGTGGCCACACAATCTCCCGGTCAGTGCTTTCTCGCAGTCCTTTCCATTTCCCAAATTGCTCACCAGATGGTATCACAGATGATCCCCTGCGAGACATCTCCTCCTCAAGCAATGCAGCTAATTCCCTGTGGAGCTTAACCCTCTTAGAACCTTTTGTTCTAGCATGTGTCACCAAAGATTGCAGCCCTTTGAACCAGTCAATTGCTCCTGGTCCATTTTTGCATGCCGGGCAATGCCATTGCCTAGTGTGCTCATGTATCTGATCCACACTTAGGGTATCGATGACTTCAAAAAAACTTTTGAACCACTTGTTCAGTTTCCGAGTCTCGAAACTCTTCTCAGATGCATCAGAATCATAGTCGTCACTCATATCATCATCATCATCATCATCATCATCTGATGAATCCTCAACTTCAGGATTGTTCTTTGCATCAGGGTCTAAACCAGATGAAGCAACATCATCCTTGCTGCTTTCAGGACCAGATGGGCGAGGCCTGGATGCCCACTGCCAACCATTTGACAGGGGTGGAGTCACAACTGGGTTTGGTGCTTGCAATTCTGGTTCAGTATACTTTGTCTGTGATGATGCCCTGGGATTGCCTCTGGCAGCAGGCCTACGATCAGAAGGTTGAGTCCAAGTGTTTCCTGAAGGGCGCGAAGATCCATTGCCACTCCAAGCTTGCCGTGCTGTAGTAGGTGGAGCATTTGACGATGAACCCCATGGTGCCCATTGCCCCCTCCCAGATGTTTGCCCTGGTTTCTTCTTCTTCTCAATAGTCTCCCAGCCACCCCCTGGATGCAAAACAGGGTTATGTATGTTTAGATAGAGTGATACAAACATATTTACATGTGTAATGATAACAACAGAAAAAACTGCAGAACAGAACAAGGCTAATGAATTAATCAAATTCTTAATATGAGAAGGAGGTACAGGAATCAAGTTGCAGACTTACAGGCAGATAATGGTGTAAACATTCGGTAGAGTAGTAACAGTACAGCAACAAGATTTTTAGCAGTAGCAATGTGTCAACCAAAATCCAATACATGGTTAAAAATGGTGTGTCATACATGTAGCACATTACAGGCAAATATATAAGCTCTAAGGTAGTATTTGGCTGGAAGCCAAAGTTTAGCTTGGCGAGTTTACAAATTAAGCTAGCATCCTGTTTCCAACCATGGGTTAGGCCTGGCCCACCAAAGCCTTTTCTTGGCCGAGTCCCACATATATCAAAGACACAAGTTGTGGCAAGATCCCCTTAGACATAATTATCACAAGGCAACTTAGACAAATTGTTTGATCAGTTTTGGTATACTTAGGTCATGAACCTACACCAAGCACTAACTGGCAATGCATGAGATGATACAGGACATTTTCGAGTCACTCGACTAGTCTAGACTAGTTGTCGACTATTCTATGAGTCGTCAAAAATGTCGACTCAACATAGTGTCGACTAGGTCGATGAGTCGCGACTAGTCGCAACTGTAGGGTCGACTATTCACGAGTTGCTACCCCAGAACGACTCATCGACTCGAAAACCATGATACAGAATAGAGCATAATAATGTTAAGGAAAACCAGAGACAGGCAACCAAACAGTTCACAGTATGTACAGTAGCATACAGCAGTACAGCACCTAAAAACAAAAACAAAAATTGCAATATCTATGGAATGTAGCTATGTTATTGTCAAATTAAATAACTTAAAAATCTTCATTCGATGGAGCCCATATGTGGCATGCCGTTGCACCTCGCCTCTGCTGCAGCCTGAGCACCAAGGGTCGAGCTGCTGGCTCACTCAACTCCCCCACGTCCTGGACTCCGATACTATTTAGAAATTCTGTTATCGATCTATAATTTACTTGATATTTTTGCTTTCACTCTTGAAATTCTGTTATTGGTTTCTTAAAAGGCATTGGCGCTTTTATTGTGTATGTAATAATGGGAGGTTCTGATCAACCAAACTATTGATCTGATACTATTTCCCATATTGGCGATATTTCCCGTATCCACTTACTATTATTTGTAGTTCTTGTCATGTTTTGGGAGCTCAAATTGTACATAATTTTGCAATTGAGCAGTAGTTTCTTATGCCTTGACACAGAAAACCTGTAAGGATAATTAGAAGCGCATAAATTTTTAGCCCAAGATTTTCTCAAATCCTGGGTCCATCGCTGGTTACAATAGTATTAGTTGCAGGAGTATCATCCACAAAGTATGATTTTCTTCATTCAAAATGTAAAACAAACATCATCAAAGCAGCTCAAATGAACACAAGGTTCAACACACCCAAATCATTCAAACACCAACATTAAACCAAGGAGCTAAACAGAACTGAATCGAAATTCAATGAAAGAAGAATAGACGAACATTGCAAGTACAAACACTGAGACGACCTTACAACTTAACTCTTATTTTTTTGAACAGTGTAGAATAGTACTACGATATTATCAGTAATATAAGCAGGTGAAGCAGGCAAGTTACAGAAGATATCCAAAGAAGACAAAAGGTGAGCAGATGAAGCATAGGGAAAAGATTCCCTACACCCGGCAGATGTCTGCGCGCTCGTCCGCCGCCTCCCGCGTGTGACGCGTGTCACTCTTAGCCAAAGATGCTTTGCAACGAAGGTCCAGTTGCAAAGGGGCTTCGCAACAAAGGTTCTGTTGCAAATAATGATGTTGACTATCGTGAATATAAAATTGTTTATGCAACAAGTATCAAGTTGTTCGTACTGTACAAAAGTTTCGCAATATCGTTTTTGTTGCAAATGGCTTTACAACATCGCTCGTGTTGCAAAGAAAATTAACTTTACAATTTTATTTGTACTGCAAAAAACTTTGCAACATTGTTTATGTTGCAAAAGAGCTTTGCAACATCATCTCTGTTGCAAAGAGCTATAACATCAGCGGCTGGATCATCCTCATCGGACGGCTCGCGACCCGGCGGATATTTTAGAAAAATCCGCCGGTTGACGCGTAGCACTCGCCTGAAGCATATAACTTAACACAGATCACCACCAAATCCGTCCATAATTTTGTATGCCCGGAAAGATCCGCTTCATACGGAAACCCCATCAAAACGAACCGAACCGAACCGAAACCTAATAATAATCGTAGTATTTAAATTAAGGAAAACAGACTCCAGGCACGTAGTAGAATCTCTACTATTAAAGGGCTCCCGTACCGCTCGTTTGCCCACGTAGACCACCCACGATAGAAAAACGTCGACACAAAGCCACGACAACCCCCCCCCACGGTAAAACTGTCCCGTCCCGCAGATCTCCCCCGATCCAGTCCCTCCTCGCCGCTGTCTTTCCGCCCCAGCTGATGGGCGTCAGCGGGGCGTCGATGTTGAATGAAGACGCGCACCCATGCCGACTGTCGGGGCGCGGCGCTCCACGCGGGTCTTCCTGCCCAACACTCCCACTCCCATAGGCTCGGCTGGGACGAACACGCCGCCACCAACAGCAGCGACGACGAGACGATGATGAGGGTCCCAAGCCGCGCACGCCGCCACACGAGCCGTCGTCGCCTGAGCGCCCCATGTCGCCGCCCAGGTCCTTTGGGTCCGTGTACAGACGCAAGCGCCACGGCAACAGGGAGGTTCGGGATAGTCTACACTAGGAGGCACAAGGGGGCCAAGATTGCCTCTTTCGGACCCGGTTGCGGCGACATCCTGTGCTCCTCGTCCAGGGAGTGTATTCTCTGAATCAGCATATGGAGGTGGATTCTGGGTCTCCCAGCGCCGTGGATGCCACACCCGCGGTTGAATCTTTTGGAGTGGTTCAGGATTATATGTGCTTCAGAATGGATTGCAAGATTTCAAGGTTATTGTGAAGATGAAAAGAAAAACTTCTACAGAGGCTAAGAGCTTTATAGTTTAGGGATTCATCGTGTGGCTTCCATGAAGCATTATCTTTTGCCGAGGTATGAAGTGTTTCACATCTATACGTTTATTTGAATTTCTTCCTTTATATGTTGGACTCGGGCATACTTTGTATCAACATGAATTGTATGAAACTTCATCAATTGTAGAATGTAGAGACATATGTTGATGATTTTATATGAGTTTATAAAATTCATATCATATATGCAGAGAAAATGTAAAATCAATAGCTAATGTAAGTAAAGCCACCCAGTATGTTCTGATTCACATTGCCAATGGCTCCAAGTTGTTTTTAGCTAGCTTTCATTTTCATTTGGATTTGGTTCTCTTCACAACACTTGGTGATACGAGTTGAATCAGAGAGCAGTGGCACACTACGAAGTAAGAGAACGACATGCTAATTTAGATTTTATCAGTCCTCACTGTGGCTTCCTAAAACAGAGTGGATGGTAATTTGTGACACAATGAAGAAATAAATAAGTGCATGCCGATATATGTGGAAATTGTGAGTACAAGCCAAATGATGAAACTGCTTTAAGATTGATGAACGCTTCTGCTTCTTTGATGATTGAGCAATTACCTGATATTATCTTGGGCTATGGTTTTAGCAACGAGTACAGGTATGATATGCCCCTACAGAATCGCTGTTTTTGCATGTAGAAAACTAAGAAAAAGACACAGAAACAATGAGTTTCCGCGTAGCACAATTTTCCTTCTTCTATCAAAACTTAGCAAAAGTGCTTTGAATTGAATTTATTTCCAATATAAGGGATCGTGTTAAAACTGTCAGTGAAGCGAACTGTCCAAAAAGTGTCCCACTTCATTTTGTACATGGGAGGTAAACCTAAAAAGATGTTGCAAATTATCACTTTCACCTTTTGCTATTGTTGCAGCTT
The DNA here is from genome assembly GCA_950022295.1 of Bromus sterilis. Taxonomy (NCBI): domain Eukaryota; kingdom Viridiplantae; phylum Streptophyta; class Magnoliopsida; order Poales; family Poaceae; genus Bromus; species Bromus sterilis. The sequence continues at coordinate 171,433,939 of OX465600.1, read as the reverse complement.
GGTGTTCCAGGAGAACAGCGAATTATACGAGAGAAATGATAGGTAGTTAGTTGTTTTAGAATTCCTGCAGTATGTGTTTCTCAACTGGTCAAGCCACATCTTTGTAGGTGTTCTGGGATCTGAGGACTACACGCGGCGGGTGGCGGAGAAAGTGTTGTCAGCGTACTTGCTGAAGCGCGCGTCATGCTCCAGCACTACCCACACCTCGACACCACCAAGCTGGAGTTGTAGGTTCATTAGCTCCATCTGATTAGGTGATCCTTTGGGACTTTGAGCCATTTTATTGATCTTTTGTACATGTGAAATTGCACCAGAGAGTGGCAATCGTGTGTAAGAATTTTGCTGGCCCATGATCTAGACATGTGCCTATCCTGAAGTGTTGGTGCTGAAAGGTTTGTCCAGGTTCAAGATTGTTTTTCGTGTGGAAATCAAGCTTTATCTACAACTTTCATGGAGAAATCAACTCAATGATATTGCATTCAGTATGATTTAGGTATAGCGGATACTCATATTTTCTTTCAATGTGGCTTATTTCGTTCAATGATATTTCCTTGTGTCATATTAGATTTGTCAACATTTAGAGAAATGATAATCATGTCAAAGTGTTCGGTTTTTTCTGTTCTTATTTACCTCAACTTGAGAAAATATAAATAACAAAAAAGTGAGACAGAAGTTCTACATCGACACATTTTATGATGGTAGATATATCTTGCGTGCACATAGTACATCTCATACTATAAGAGGTGCTAAACAAATGACCAGAAATAAAATCAGTAATAGGGGTTGAGAAGAATGTACATTCTATAGCTAGCCGAGGAACTAGCACAATGGATAACAATATTTTTATGTGTACAAATTTTGAACTATGTAATGATGAGGAGAATGACTAAACACATGATTTTCATCATACTGGTGATTATATTTAAAACTAGAGAGAGGGAAAGAGAGAGCTGCTAGCTTATACTACTTGAGATTGAAAATCATTAGGACTTGCTGTTTTCTATCATGACCTGTCAATTTAATCTATACATATAGAGATATTTCTGGATAACGCTGGATCTATGAATCTTAGATTAGTTTTTTTTAATTCTTCATTCCTTCCGCTTTTTAGGGAAAAATAATCTAGCATGGTGATGAGTGCACCAACTTTCCCTATAGCGTAGTATCCCAGGTTAAAAAAAATCTGTACCCAGTAAACAAAAACGATAAAGTTATAGTCGAAATAAGGCGAATTCAAAGGTGCATGGGATAACATTTACGATATAGTTTGGTTTACCGTGGCAACGCACGGGCAATCAACTATTTGTAATAAAGCAGTCATTGTGAGTTTTTTTTTGGGAGAGAGAGGACATCCATAGTGTGCAGTCTGAAGTAACGTGTATTATATTTATATATATATATATATATACTCTAGCAACATATTTTAAAATCCCATCGCAACGCACGGGCATTCTACTAGTACAATTAACAGAGGAAGCGACCTAACATCCCCAAACCAAACAACCAAGTTGGCGCCTACAAGGAGCAGCATTGATCCCTCCTACTCGGTCCCTACCGCGAACGAGCGAAAAGAAATCACCCGATGCAACATGCGATTCGTCCCCCCGTCCAGCGGATCCCGGCGCACAGCGCGTATTCCCGAAGCACCGACACATAGGACTACATACACAGACCCGCAACTGACGGACGATACGGGAAAACCCTCCACCCCTTCCACGAGTACCTATTGCAGGAATACGACCGTCTCCAAACCGCGGTAAGGGAAGGGGTACAGGGGAGGGGGGAATCACCGGGCATGTCGCCGTTACCGCCGCCGCGTAGATCGCCGGACATCGCGAGGGTTTGCGTCGTCGTCTACTCGGCCCGCGATGTGGGTTTTAGGGGAACTGGGAGGCCCTGGGGAAGGGGGCCGCGCTATAAAAACTGAACTAGAGAGGCAGGTGAGGTGAGTGCGGCACAGGAAACTCGCTTCTCATCCCCGGACGGACGGACGGACGGACGGACGTACGCTCACACTTTTCACAGCATGTCCAACAGTCGGCGTTATACTTTTTTTTTAAAACCAAGACAGTAGAACAATCGTTTTACGGCAAATATATTAATAATAATAATATATAATTATGGTGAGTAAGCTCAGCCAATGCCAGTTCTATGTTTAATCATTACAAATGGTTTTGGTTTCAAAAACTATGAACGAATATCGTTCAACTTACTATCACACCACTGAGTGAGGACAGCCTTGTATTTATTCTTGATCTTACGTTCAAAAAGTTGCAAGTCTTTTAGGAATCCTCTCTTCCATGCAATAATAGATGGTGCTATTCCTTTGAATATCCAGTTGTTTCTCAGCATCCAGATGTGCCAGCAACTCATGATGATGATCTTCATAGCAATGTCTTTGGGTAAACTAATCCTTGTGAGATGAATCTGATTTATCATCGAAATGCCTTTTTTCCTGTTAGGAGTAATGAAGTCCCATACTTGCAATGCCAGTGTACAGTCCTAGAAAAGATGAATGCTAGTTTCCTCTGTGGCATATGTGCAGACCACACAATTGTATGATGGCAAATGAAATGTTTTCCTTTGGAGCAAATTTCTTGTGTTGATTTTGTCATAAATCAATAGCCAACTGAATATCTTATATTTGAGTATCACTGCACTGTTCCATATCTGGTGAAATACTTGAGGGCAGTCTTCAATAGGATGTATAGCAAGGTAAAGCTTAGAAGTAGAGAAATCTTTCCTACTCCACTCATATGACCAGCAATCATGATCAGTACTCCTCTTAGTGTTCTCTATATGTTGCTGCAATTCTAGGAACTACCCATATGCAGTTTCAGACAGTGGGAGGTGGAATCTCTGATCCACCTCTTGTTGCTGACAAAATTGCTGAAAGGTGATGTTTTGCTGTTTCACAAATGAAAAATGTTCTGGATATCTGCTTTGCAAATTACCATGGCCCCAATTGTCCACCCACAGTTGAGTGTTATTTCCCATACCAACCTTCACCGTGGCCATCTGTTTAAATTCAATCATGTGCTTGCAAATCTGTTTCCACCAAAATGATCCAACTGGCCTGTTATGGATAATGCCATCATTATAGTAAGTTTGCCAAATCATGTGCACCCAGGGAAGATTATGATGATTGATGAATTTATGAATAAATTTCATCTGCAGACATTTGTTCTGTAATTGTATATTAAGCACTCCTAATCCCCCATATCTCTTGGGTTTGCATACTTTTTCCCATTTAATCAGTGCAGAACCTTTGTCTTCCATCCCATATTTTCTCCAGAAGCAATGTTTCAAGTACTTATTGATTTGCTCAATGATACATTTGGGTAATTTGAGAGTGCTCATGTAAAATGCAGGATGGCTAGTGAATACTGATTTGAGCAATATGAGTTTCTCCCCTTGTGATAAAAGAGTGGAGCAACCGGCCAATCTCTTCTCAAGTCTGTTCAGTACAGGAGCAAAATCTTCCATATTAGGTTTGTTCACTCTGAGTGGTAAACCCAAATATGTAAATGGGAAACTGCCAACTGAACAGCCAAATAGTGTGGACATGGAATTTATCTGCTCATTGGATACATTGATGGGCACCATCAGGGATTTGGAAAAGTTGATTTTTAATCCAGTGAACATGGTAAAATATTCGAGCAAATTGCTGAGTTGACTGAGTTGTTGTGATGATGCATGCATAATCAGAAGTGTGTCATCTGCATATTGGATTACTGGAAAATCTGACTCAGGGTGATTAGGTAGTGGATGCTCAATCAGTCCATTTCTCATAGCTTCTTTCAATATAGTTTGCAGAAGATCAGCTGTCAGTACAAATAAAAGTGGAGATAAGGGATCTCCTTGTTTAACACCCCTTTTGCATGAAAACTGTTTACCTGGTACACCATTCAGTAACACAGAGGACTGGCTTGTATCCAGAATCATTTGTATCCATTTAATCCAATTGGGTCCAAATCCTCTAGCTTTGAGAATATCAATGATTGCCTTGTGTTCCAGAATATCAAATGCTTTTTCAAAATCCAGTTTCACAATGATTAATTCCTTATGTGAGGAATGACACTGATGAAGAAATTCATATGACCATGCCAGGCAATCTTGAATCGACCTATTATGAAGAAAACCATATTGATTTGCATGAACCATAGAAAGGATGATTTTCTGTAATCTATTCGCCAACAGTTTTGTAATAATCTTGAATGAACAGTTGAGGAGAGAAATAGGCCTGAAGTCATTAGGACAAATGGGTGCATCCTTTTTAGGAATCAGAGCAATGAATGACCCATTGATACTTTTTAAATTCACCCTACCATGGTAAAAATCCTCAATCATCTTGTAGAAATCATCTGCCAAAAAATCCCAACATTCTTTAACAAAATTATTGGTGAACCCATCAGGACTAGGTGATTTATCCATAGGCAAGTGCTTGATAACATCATCAATCTCTTGTTTAGTGAAAGGTGCTTCCATGGCATGCATATTATCAAATCTGGGAAGGAGCTCATCCAATTGTAGTGGATTAGTTGTAGGCTGGCTAGTACTGAGTCTGTCTCTGAATGAGTGCCACAAAATAGTTGCTTTGCTATGATGATCTTTATGTGAAATACCATTGGTATCCTGTAGAGCATCAATGAAATTAATTCTATGTTTGATTGTAGATTTAGCCTGAAAATATTTGGAGTTGGCCTCTCCAAATTTAACCCATCTAAAACGGCTGAACCGCGCGCTACAAACGGTTTTTTAGCGCGCCGCGCGTTGGGCGCCTATTGGAGATGCTCTCAGTGGGGACGGGTGGGATATGGGTCCCAAAATTCAGTTGCCTTGGTAGGAGGGATCGGCAACAGTGGGGTTTTCTCTTCTGTTCATCGCACGGACATGTGACTTGAATGAAGAATTGAAAGTGACTTATGATTAGTTTGCATCTTTCGTACGTACTGCTTCCTTTCTGGTTTATAAGGTTTATTATTGTCAGGCCACCTGAAGAACTGTCTCTGAAGAAATGGTGATCTCCCATGTTCCTGCGTGCCAGTCAATGATGTGACCGTTGATCTCTCATCCAGCAGCCCGGAGTAGCAAGAGCGTACCGATTCATTGGAGAGTCGGCCACCGTCAGATCCTCATCCTACAGATAATGTGCCCCACGGGGTCGTTGTAGCCTTCAGACAAGAACTACTTTACTTTCTCCTCTTCTTTATCTTGTAGTGTGTGTGTGTGTGGCTCTATATAAAGCCCTGATCCCCAGCGTGTAAGGCATCGATGAGTTTTGGGTAGAAACCCTAGCCGCCAGTGGCGTGATGTACCTCTAGTAATCAAATCTCAAGCAATAAACCCTAGTTTGTTGAGTTCTTGTTCTCTGAATTTTCCCCTATTTTCCCCCTGTTTCTCTGGAAGTGAGGTTCAGTCCTAGATAGTTCCTGACAATTGGTATTCAGAGCCATCAATTCTTGGCGGCGAATTGGATCTGGAGCAAGGTTGGGTTTGAGATCTCTCGTAAAATCCCCCTTCTACTGGCTTAGATCCCGGGGGCGGTGTGGTTGTTTGAAAGGTGGCGGCCTGGAGAAGGCAAGTTCGACTGTAGTTTGGACCAGCACCTGGTTGCTTGGACATCTAGTCTGAGCCGTAAAATCCTGTGTTGTTCGACCGAATTGTGCATCTTGGTGGCGGGAGGTGCTGGAGTAGCGATTGGCGGCGGTTGCAAGGTAATCTGGTGAGAATTCCCAACCACCCTGCCCCGATTGTTGAGCAGGGTTTAGAAGATCATGCCCCCCCTGTGGATTCCACTACCACCACTGATTTGGAACTGGAGTCGCTTGTGTTGGATATGAAGGCGTTGCACCGCACACAAAAGGAGGACAGACGAGAGTTCCAAGAGTTTCAAACCACTGTTAACAAGAATTTTTTGCTGATGCAAAGCAATTTTGACAAGATTCAGGAAAGCTTGAAAAAGTTGATGCTTGAACCTGATCTCCCTGAAGCAGAGGTTCATGGGGAGCAATCTGTACAAGGGGGTGTTCAAAACAAGACACACCCAGGGCAGATGCAACCAGCAGGTAGACCAAAGCAACCGCCTTTGAACTTGAACAGTGGGCAACAACCAGTAGGATCTTCAGTATTGAGAGATTTGCAGGGCAGAGAGCTTCATTTGGATGGCACACCTAAGAATGTGTATAATGCATCTAACTCCAGACACAACACGGTCCCAATTCCTCAAGGACAACAATTTTCAGCAGCAGGGTGCAGCAAGAGAAGAAATTTATGATGAAGAGCTGGGGGAAGGCTCTATGCAGAAGACATGACACCAGTATACTGAAGACAGAAGAAATCCACTCACTGCGAAGCCAGCTAGAATGAACATTGCTGAATTTGCTGGACAGGATGCTGATGCTTGGATTCAAAATTTGGAGCAATACTTTGCTGCTGCCAGAACACCACTTGAGCACAGGACTGAATTGGCCATATCCTATCTTACTGGGCTAGCAATAGAATGGTGGAGTGGAACTGGTTATAATGTTTTGAATGTACCATGGCATAGATTTTGTGCATTTCTGAGTGCGAGATTCTCAGTTACTTCAGCTTGTGAGAATGTGAAATCATTTCACTCCATAATCCAAACCATCTCCTTGAATGATTATGTGCAATAATTTGAGCATGGGATGAATTTGGTGAGAAGGGACAATCCTGCTGTTCCTGATGATTACTATTTACAAAGTTTCATAGTTGGCCTAAATCCTTACATTCAGAGCCATTTGGTGTGCTTGAAACCTAAAGACATGCAGTCTGTTGTGTGGTATGACAGAAGAATGGAAAAAAGCAACAACCTTTCAACAACCCAGGCAGTATATTCCCCAGGCTAAGAGACAAGTGACCTTTGATCAGCAGAAACCACCACCAGCAATACCAAACAGAAGTGCAATCATTCAGCAAGCTAAAATTAACCAAGTTTGCTATAAATGCAGAGAACCTTGGGTGCCTGGCCACAAACAAGTCTGTAAGATGAGTCAGAAGGCACAAGTTTAGGCTCTGCAAATGCAAGAGCAAGACAGTGCTGAAGTGGTGTATGTACATGATTATGATGGGAATGAGCAGGAATTCCAAGATGCTCAAGAAGGAGATCAAGTTTTACAAGTTTCTATGCATGCTGCAATGGGCATTGGAGCTGTGAAAAACACTTTTATAGTGTACATTAAGTTAGGATCTTGCACTGCGACTGCTCTAGTGGATAGTGGAAGCACATATACATTTGTGTCACCTGAAGTAGCACAACATATGTCTAGTGCTCCAATCCCAATTCCTAAAGTAAAGGTAGTAGTTGCTAGTGGTGGGACACTATGGAATGAGTTCCTGTGCAAAGACTGTGTGTATTCCATACAAGGGGAGCAGTTTACTGATACATTCAGAGTTCTGGAACTCAAAGGATGTGATATAATTTTGGGACTGGACTGGTTGAGAAAATATAGTCCTGTTCAAATGGATTTTGTGAAAATGTATGTGAAAGTGAATGAACCTGAGGGTCCAGAGATCACATTCCTAAATGAGACTGTTCCTGGTGCTCCACCTAAAGAGGCTAAGGAAAATGCTGAAAAACTTATGGACAATGCAGTGTGTGGTCTGTTGCTATTTACAACTACTGCAGACTTGGAAAAAGAGTAAGCTTCTCTCATTCCACCTCCATTGCAGAAGATAGTAGACCAATTCCAAGAGATTTTTATCCCTCCCACTACATTACCACCCTCCAGAGCTTGTGATCACATAATCCACTTGGTTCCAGGTGCCCCAATTATGAATCAGAAAGCTTATAGGTTGCCATATCACCAGAAATATATCCTTGAAAATATTATTAAAGAACTGCTACAAGCAAGCATTATAAGACCCAGCAGTAGTCCTTATTCTTCCCCAGTTTTGCTAGTGAGGAAAAAGGATGGCACTTGGAGATTGTGCATTGATTATAGGAAGTTGAATGCAATCACAGTGAAAAATAAATATCCTATTCCATTAATTGAAGATCTACTTGATGAGCTGCAAGGAGCCGTCATTTTCTCAAAAAATGGTCTAAGGAGTGGCTATCATCAAATAAGAATGTGTCCCGAGGATATTGAGAAAACTACTTTTGCTACACACTTGGGCTTATTTGAATATTTAGTGATGCCTTTTTGATGAGGACATCCCTACTAATGTTACACCCATACCCTGACCAACTACACATACTGGACCAGTTACTAGAGCACGTGCACGTCAACTAAATTATCAGGTACTTTCGTTTCTTGCGAATCCTTCTATTGTTCATGAACATATGATGCTGCCTAAATTAGATACTTTTGTTTTGCTTATGAATGAAGGACCTAGCATGGACAAGAAGGATGGTCATTGGAGCGGGATCAAGAATGGAGAAGAAGGTGCGCGCGGGGGAAAGTACAGTGGAGCTTCCAGTGGGGATTTTCGCACGTTGAAGCCACCATAAGGCATGCATGAAGGCTTGGACGGAATACACGAGATGCCACTTCATTATTTTCGTCCAAGAGCAATTATAGGTGCTGCGTCACCTTAATATTGGGCTGGGCCCATGTAATTTCGAAATACCACATTATAGGCTGTTTTTAGAGTCCGTATGTGTGGGGAAACCGAGTTAGGGTTGTTTTCGGACCCCACCTCCAAGGGGTCACGAAAATCCCCTCTGTTCCCCCATATATACAGCCCTTAGGGCGTCGTTTAGACTTGGGTTTTAATTAGATTAAAGTTAGCCATAGCCGCAACTTCGAGCTCTTCGTTTGTGTCATCCGACCAGGCCAAGACCTCATTGGAACCCCAACTTTCGTAATCATTCATCTTATATTCGCAATATCCAGATTGCAATTCTTAGTTCTTGCTTGTTCTTCGATTGCTTGCAGGAATTAGACCTTCGTGGTCAGGTTGATCGTGCATCCGCGGGATCAATAACCTCTCGGAGTTGGTTTAGCGATCGCTAAGGCGCAACGTCTTCGCACGTTCGTAGTCGGATCGTGAAAGTCGTCTCCACCATAATCGATCTACACCATCTCATCGAAACATCGGGACACCTTCGCCTCTATCAAGTGGTATCAGATTTCCAGGTTGCTCGGTGAGATTTACCAGTTTTCATAGTCTAGATTGGTTCTGTTCTTCATACCTACAGTCCACGAAAAAGCCAACAAAAAAAATTAGGGTTAGATCATCACGTCCCAAGACAGTCCTAGCCTTTGTCCAGTTTTCTTTTCAGTACTTGCTTTGTTGAATTTACGGTTGCATCGTTGTGTCAAGTTGCTGATCTTAGCGTCTAGTTCCCTTAGAGTTTCGAGTTCTGATCACAGTTTGCCACGTCGCCGCCGCACCAGTAGTCATCCTACCACGTTCCGCCAATCCGAGTCCAGATACACCACCACGTTCCGCCAAGCAGAGTCCATATACACCACCACGTCTCACGAGTCCGAGTTGAGTTCCACCATCAGTACGGTTCCTGATATCTCCGTAGCCAGAATAGTTTTGAGTTGATTAGAGTCGGATTTCACCAATCTTTTTTTCGTACGTAGAAGAGGGTGATTTCCAAAAAAAAAAAAAAAAAAGTCTGGCACGCTTTTCAAAGCAGTTTTTAGGCCAAAATTTTCAGGGGTAAAAAAAATTCGTGCCCATACGTTCCTTAGGTCCAGAAACTCGTTTTCAGACGTTCGCCACCATAGTGATTTTTTCGCACTTTTTCAGCCACCGCAGTCCCGCATCGCAAAAAAAAAAGAGCAAAAAAAAAAAAAAGAGAGAAAAAAAAATTCAGAGTGTGCTTCACAGTTGTTACGTGCCGCGCCGTGCTTTCGTTGGTGTTTTAGGCTCGCGTCTCTAGTACGGTCTAGCCTAGGATCAGCACGGTACCGACGTTGAGTGTTTATTCAGCTTTGCATCTCTGTTTTGATTACTGTTGATCTTTTTGCTACCATATTTGTCAAGCCTACCTACAGCTCCACATATATCCTACATCGTGCGTTTTGACACCTCCTGGCCATCGCTCTACCATATCTCTGAGAGTTTTGACCCGTTGGTTGTACATCACCACCTGCTGCTAGGTAAGAATCGGTAAGAACGTAAGAAAAGCTTGACGGATTTGTGCTTTCCACCACCCCACATCCATCCCATTAGTAGAAGTAGGATCATATTCCTGTGTGTTTTCTATTTTTGCTAACCATGCCAGGATCACATGATGAAGTGGCGCGGGATGCACCCGATTGGGAGAACATGACAAACAAGGAGCTACATGATAAATTTGCACGTATGATGTCTCAACAGGTGCAGGACATCGAGACCAGATTTACAGAGGCGATTGATGGCGTGGAGAAGATGATCGACACCAAGCTCGACGCCAAGTTTACTGAGTTAATCGCACGCCTACCTTCAGCACAGCCACAGCCACCGCCACTACCACGTGCACGACGTATTCTGTTTCCGCGAGGACAAGCTGCTGGTATTGGTGCTCCTCCTGCTGCTGCAGTTGCTGCTACTGCTGCTGCTGCTGCTTCTGACGTCGGCCAGGACGACAACTACGAGGGTGATTACGAGGAGGAGGTGGAACAGGAAGCGGCCTATGAGCAGCCAGCTGGACGTCCACGTCCCAACATTCGCCACAGTCGACACCAACCACCCCCTCAGGTACGCGATGATGAACATGTGCCTAAACTTAAATTGAATCTTAAGCCGTTTGAGGGTAGATATATTCCTGATGCTTATCTTACTTGGGAGTTAGAAACTGAACAACGTTTTACATGTTTACAATATCCTGAGAATAGACGTGTTACTGCTGCTGTTTGTGAATTCACGGGCTTTGCATCTATTTGGTGGTCTGAACATTGTAGATTGCATGCTAATAATATTCCAACTACTTGGGCTGCTTTAAAAGATGCTATGCGTACTCGCTGGGTTCCTCCTTATTATCAACGTGAATTGTTACAAAAATTACAGCGTTTGAGACAAGGAAAAAATTCTGTAGAGGAATATTATCAAGAATTACAAACTGGATTGATTAGATGTGGCCTAGTAGAGGGTAATGAAGCTATGCTTGCACGTTTTATGGGTGGCTTAAACAGGGAGATACAAACTATTCTAGAATACAAGGACTTTGCTACTATCACTCGTTTGTTTCATCTTGCTTGTAAAGCTGAACGTGAAGTGCAGGATCGACAGGCCGCTACGAGACTTAACTTTTCTGCAGGACGAAATACATCATGGACATCGCGTGGAGCTTCTACATCCACACGTCCTGCTGCGCCACCATCTACTTCAGCCGCTCATTCTTACAGGGAGCCACCAAAACAGCCAGCGCCACCATTCAAGGGTGCACAGAGTGGTCCAGCGGCGAGTTCTTCTTCATCCATGGCGTCCACAGGGCAAACACGAGATCGTGATATTAAATGTCGCAGGTGCCAAGGTGGAGGTCACTTCGCAAAAGACTGTCCCTCCAAGCGTGTGATGACTATTACGGCGGATGGTGGGTATGAGTCAGCGAGTGACTATGATGAGGAGACTCTAGTTCTCATTGCTCATGAGGAACAGGGTGCCCATGATGATGCTCATGATATAGAGTATATGACTCCTGATGATGCAGATAAATATGCTAGTTTGGTTGCTCAACGTGTGTTAAGTGTGCAGGTATCGAAGGCCGAGGAAAACCAGAGGCATAATTTGTTCCACACAAAGGGAGTGGTGAAAGAACGTTCGGTTCGCATCATCATTGACGGAGGGAGTTGCAACAACTTGGCGAGCATGGAGTTGGTGGAGAAGCTATCTCTCACCACAAGACCACACCCCCATCCGTACTATATTCAGTGGTTTAACAATAGTGGTAAGATTAAGGTAACGCGTTCTGTTCGTGTGCACTTTAGCATTGCTGCATATGCTGATTATGTTGATTGTGATGTGGTACCCATGCAAGCATGCTCTCTTTTACTTGGTAGACCATGGCAATTTGATAGGAATGTTGTACACCATGGTAGGACAAATCAGTTTACTCTGGTTCATCAGGATAAACATATTGCTTTACTTCCTATGTCTCCTGAACAAATTGTGAAAGATGATCTTGCTAGAGCTAGTAAAGCTAAACAGGAGAAAAATAAGAGTGAAAATGAGATAGCAGCTAAAGAATTTGAGCAACAACATAAGACTAATAGCAAATCTTCTTCTGCTGTTTCTAATGAAATTAAATTGACTAGTCCAACTTTGCTTGCTACTAAGGTTGATATTTCAGATTTGGATGTTAGTCAATATGTGTGCTATGCTTTTGTGTGCAAAGAAGCTTTGTTTTCATTTGAGGAATTGCATCCTTCTTTGCCTCCTGTTGTCACTGACCTTTTGCAGGAATTTATTGACGTCTTTCCACAAGACGTACCACCGGGATTACCACCTATTCGAGGGATTGAGCATCAGATTGACTTAATTCCCGGTGCTTCGCTGCCCAACCGTGCGCCATACCGTACCAATCCGGAGGAGACGAAGGAGATTCAGCGTCAAGTACAAGAGCTACTCGACAAAGGTTACATACGTGAATCACTTAGTCCTTGTGCTGTTCCTGTTATATTAGTGCCTAAAAAGGATGGAACTTGGCGTATGTGTGTTGATTGTCGAGCCATTAATAATATTACTATCCGTTATCGTCATCCTATTCCTAGGTTAGATGATATGCTTGATGAATTAAGTGGCTCTACCATGTTTTCCAAAGTTGATTTGCGTAGTGGATACCATCAAATTCGCATGAAATTAGGGGATGAATGGAAAACGGCATTTAAAACTAAGTTTGGATTATATGAGTGGTTAGTCATGCCTTTTGGGTTAACTAATGCACCTAGCACTTTTATGAGATTAATGAACGAGGTTTTACGTGCTTTCATTGGACGATTTGTGGTAGTCTATTTTGATGATGTACTGATTTATAGCAAATCTTTGGAGGAACATTTGGATCATTTACGTGCTGTTTTTATTGCTCTACGTAATGCACGTTTATTTGGTAACCTTGGGAAGTGCACCTTTTGCACCGACCGAGTGTTGTTTCTTGGCTATGTTGTTACTCCGCAGGGAATTGAAGTTGATCATGCCAAGATCGAGGCAATTGAGAGTTGGCCGCAGCCCAAAACGGTCACACAAGTGAGGAGTTTTCTTGGCCTCGCTGGATTCTATAGGCGTTTTGTGAGAGATTTCAGCACAATTGTTGCACCTCTCAATGAGCTTACACGCAAGGATGTGCCTTTTACTTGGGGTACCGCACAGGAAGAAGCTTTCACGGTATTGAAAGATAAGTTAACACATGCTCCTTTGCTCCAACTTCCTGATTTTAATAAGACTTTTGAGCTTGAATGCGATGCTAGTGGGATTGGTTTGGGAGGTGTGTTATTACAAGATGCTAAACCTGTTGCATACTTTTCTGAAAAATTGAGTGGGCCTAGTCTGAACTATTCTACTTATGATAAGGAATTATATGCTCTTGTTCGGACATTAGAAACTTGGCCACATTATTTATGGCCCAAAGAATTTGTTATACATTCTGATCATGAATCTTTGAAACACATAAGAAGTCAAGCAAAACTTAATCGTAGACATGCTAAGTGGGTTGAATTTATTGAGACTTTCCCTTATGTCATTAAACACAAGAAGGGGAAAGATAATATTATTGCTGATGCTTTGTCTCGTCGTTATACTATGCTTTCACAAGTTGACTTCAAGATATTCGGTTTAGAGACAATCAAAGAACAATATGTAAATGATGCGGAATTTAAAGATGTATTGCAGAATTGTAGAGAGGGTAGAACATGGAACAAGTTTGTGCTTAATGATGGATTTGTGTTCCGTTCTAACAAGCTATGCATTCCAGCTAGCTCTATTCGTCTTTTGTTGTTGCAGGAGGCGCATGGCGGAGGATTAATGGGACATTTTGGCGTGAAAAAGACGGAGGACGTACTTGCTACACATTTCTTTTGGCCAAAGATGAGACGGGATGTTGAGCGTTTTGTTGCTCGCTGCACTACATGTCAAAAAGCTAAGTCACGACTCAATCCTCATGGTTTATACATGCCTTTACCTGTACCTAGTGTTCCGTGGGAGGACATATCCATGGACTTTGTTTTAGGCTTGCCTCGAACAAAGAAGGGGAGGGATAGCATATTTGTTGTCGTGGATAGATTTTCTAAGATGGCACATTTTATACCATGTCATAAAAGCGATGATGCTGCTAATGTTGCTGATTTATTCTTTGGAGAGATTATTCGTTTACATGGTGTGCCCAATACTATTGTCTCGGATCGTGATACTAAGTTTCTTAGCCATTTTTGGAGATGCTTATGGGCTAAGTTGGGGACTAAACTACTTTTTAGTACTACATGTCATCCCCAAACTGATGGACAAACTGAAGTGGTCAATAGGACATTGTCTACTATGCTTAGGGCTGTTTTAAAAAGTAACTTGAAACTGTGGGAAGAATGTTTACCTCATATTGAATTTGCTTATAATCGTTCAGTGCATTCTACCACTAAAATGTGCCCTTTTGAGATTGTTTATGGTTTTCTACCTCGTGCACCTATTGATTTGCTGCCTCTTCCATCTTCGGAGAAGGTTAATTTTGATGCTAAGCAACGTGCTGAATTGATATTAAAAATGCATGAGTTAACTAAAGAAAACATTGAGCGCATGAATGCTAGATACAAGCTTGCTGGTGATAGGGGTCGAAAGCATGTTGTGTTTGAACCAGGAGATCTTGTTTGGTTACATCTACGTAAAGATAGGTTTCCTGATTTGCGCAAGTCTAAGTTAATGCCACGAGCTGATGGTCCCTTTAAGGTTTTACAGAAAATTAATGATAATGCATATAAACTTGAGCTACCTGCAGATTTTGGGGTTAGTCCCACATTTAACATTGCAGATTTGAAACCTTATTTGGGAGAAGATGATGAGCTTCCGTCGAGGACGACTTCAATTCAAGAAGGGGAGGATGATGAGGACATCCCTACTAATGTTACACCCATACCCTGACCAACTACACATACTGGACCAGTTACTAGAGCACGTGCACGTCAACTAAATTATCAGGTACTTTCGTTTCTTGCGAATCCTTCTATTGTTCATGAACATATGATGCTGCCTAAATTAGATACTTTTGTTTTGCTTATGAATGAAGGACCTAGCATGGACAAGAAGGATGGTCATTGGAGCGGGATCAAGAATGGAGAAGAAGGTGCGCGCGGGGGAAAGTACAGTGGAGCTTCCAGTGGGGATTTTCGCACGTTGAAGCCACCATAAGGCATGCATGAAGGCTTGGACGGAATACACGAGATGCCACTTCATTATTTTCGTCCAAGAGCAATTATAGGTGCTGCGTCACCTTAATATTGGGCTGGGCCCATGTAATTTCGAAATACCACATTATAGGCTGTTTTTAGAGTCCGTATGTGTGGGGAAACCGAGTTAGGGTTGTTTTCGGACCCCACCTCCAAGGGGTCACGAAAATCCCCTCTGTTCCCCCATATATACAGCCCTTAGGGCGTCGTTTAGACTTGGGTTTTAATTAGATTAAAGTTAGCCATAGCCGCAACTTCGAGCTCTTCGTTTGTGTCATCCGACCAGGCCAAGACCTCATTGGAACCCCAACTTTCGTAATCATTCATCTTATATTCGCAATATCCAGATTGCAATTCTTAGTTCTTGCTTGTTCTTCGATTGCTTGCAGGAATTAGACCTTCGTGGTCAGGTTGATCGTGCATCCGCGGGATCAATAACCTCTCGGAGTTGGTTTAGCGATCGCTAAGGCGCAACGTCTTCGCACGTTCGTAGTCGGATCGTGAAAGTCGTCTCCACCATAATCGATCTACACCATCTCATCGAAACATCGGGACACCTTCGCCTCTATCACTTTTGGTCTCACTAATGGACCACCTTCCTTCCAGTCCATGATGAATGTTGTGTTGGCCTTTTGCATTAGAAGATTTGTGGTGGTGTTCTTTGATGATATTATGGTCTATAGCAAATCTTGGGAGGAGAATTTGAACCATTTATCTCAAGTGTTTCAAGCACTACAAGAGCACAAACTATATGACAAAATGAGTAAGTGTTCATTTGGTCAGGAACAAATTGAATATTTGGGGCATATCATTCAAAAGGAGTGAGTCTCTACCAGATCCTCTCAAAATTAAAGCTGTCAGTGATTGGCCAACACCTTTTAATGTTACTAAAATCAGAGGCTTCTTAGGATTGAGTGGATATTATAGGAGATTCATTAAGAACTATGGTATTATCTGCAAACCAATGTTCAATGCCCTGAAGGAAAATGCATTTCAGTGGACTGAGGAGCAGCAACTAGCTTTTGAAGATATCAAGCACAAACTCACTCATTCCCCTGTTCTAGCACTACCTGATTTCTCTCAAGCTTTTGTCCTGGAAGCTGATGCTAGTGGATATGTCCTAGGAGCTGTGTTAATGCAAACTGGTCGACCAGTGGCTTATTTCAGTAAAGCTATAGTCCCTAAAGCAGCTGCTCTTTCCACATATGATAAACGCCATGGCAATAATTGAAGCATTAAAGAAAGGGAAGCATTATTTCTTGGCCACTTCGTTAATTATCAGAACTGATCAGCAAAGCCTCAAGTACATTCAGGATCAGAGGATCACTGAAGGAATTCAACACAAATTGTTGATTAAGTTAGTGGGATATACTTATACAGTGGAATATAAGAAGGGCAAGGAAAATAAAGATGCAGATGCTCTTTCTAGGATTAAGCATTACTTGCATACTCTCACAACCTCTACCACTGTTCCTTTGTGGATCACTGAAGTAGGTAAAAGCTATGCTCAAGACAGCAAAGTTAAGGACCTGATTGCACAATCTGCAGTGGACACTGACCCTGCTAGCCACTATAAATATAGCAATGGGATCCTCAGATATAAGAACAAGATTGTGGTGGGCACTAGCACAAATCTCAGGCAAGACATCATTAGCACTTTCCATAAGTCAGAGTTAGGAGGACACTCAGGGGAACGAGCTACGTATAAAAGGATTGGCCTCCTTTTTCATTGGCATGGATTAAAACAAGAAGTCATATCCTTTGTTAAAGCTTGCCTTGTCTGCCAGCTGAATAAGTATGAACACACTCCTTATCCTGGTCTTCTTCAACCACTATCAGTTCCAGATCTTTCCCGGGCCCATATCAGCATGGATTTTGTAGAAGGCCTGCCAGTATCTGACCACAAAGATATGATCTTGGTGGTGGTGGACCGATTCACTAAATATGCTCATTTTATTGCAATGAATCATCATATCTCTGTCCAGTCAGTGGCTAAAGCATTTTCTTAGCATATATTCAGATTGCATGGCTTACCAAATGTGATTGTTACTGATCGAGATAGAATTTTTACTAGCAATTTGTGGCAGCAACTGTTCAAAACACTCAAGGTGAAGCTACATTTCAGTACAAGTTATCATCCTCAATCTGATGGCCAAATTGAGAGAGTTAATCAGTGTTTGGAAAATTACTTGAGATGTATGTGTTTTCAGCAACCAAGAAGTGGCACAACTGGTTGCCTCTAGCAGAGTGGTGGTATAACACTAGTTTCCATACATCCTTGAACATGACTCCATTTCAGGCCTTATATGGATTTAAACCTCCTATGATTGGTGAAGCTACTCTCCCTGACAACGTTAGTTCCGAGTCAGAGGATTTGCTCCAGGATAGAGAGCTAGCAAGGGAAGTAATCAAGGACAACTTATTAAAAGCTCAAGCAAGAATGAAGTTCTATGCTGATAACAAGAGGAAAGACAGAGAATTTCAAGTTGGAGATATGGTTTATCTTAATCTGCAGCCATACAGACATACTTCTCTCAGTATACATAAACATGTCAAATTACATTCTAAATTAGTCAGTAAACATGTCAAATTACGTTTCATGTGAGCCAGTTGAAGAAACATATTAGTCCAGTGGTGATTCCCACTAAACATCTTCCTCTAGTAAATGACCAGGGCATCATTGATGATGGCTTCTCGCCCTTCGTTGGTAGGCCCCAAGTGGAAGGCGTGATGCGGTGCAGCAGCAAGTTTTCCCTCAGTAAAGATACCAAGGTTTGTCTCCAGTAGGACTCCAGAGATGATAAGTAGGTGTCAGTGGCGCAACTGACGCGGACCTGCACACAGACACAGATAACTTTGCTCCCAACGAAGTTCAGAGAGGTTGTCAATCTCTCCGGTCTTGTTGTTCACAAATAATAAAACGCAAGGGGATAATGATAGCAACTTGAAAGTAAATGCAGAAAAGTAAATATAGCTTGGAAACAATAATGAGGATATGGACCGGGATACGTGATGTTCGCTAGTGATGTCTCTCTCCCAAAAGACGATAAAAATGCTATGCGAGGTAAACAAATTACATAAAGGCAATTGACAGGATTAAGAACGCACCGCAATGCTAACTATGCTACAAAAGAAAGGAAGAGGTTCAAAAGCACGGGCAGTACGCCAAAGTAAGTAGACCGAAATCCATCTGCATCTACTACTAATCATCCACCTTGAGATATCTATCCAGAACATCTCGCTGGTATTAAGTTGCGAGCCCCACCCAAAGTGTAAACCCAAAGCAACAGACAACTGCATTAAAAATAACTTTGCGTAAAGTAAACAATCCTTGTAACCGCGGATACAAGCACCGTTGTTTTCCCCCTTGTGGCAACAGCACATCCCCTAGACTCATGTTTCTGTCACTCAAGCATGTCATCGGGGAGGCATGAACCCACAATCTAGCACAACGCTCCCTCTTGGAGTCACTACCTACTACTTGGCCAAAGCAATAAACAGCAACGGAGAACATGCAAGAATTACTTAGGAACAAAAATATAAGAGATAAAAACCAAATATATTACTCTATCACAATCTGAACATAATCTCATAATCCATCAGATCCGATCAAACTCAACATAGCAATAGCAGAAATATTACAAAGGTGCCTCGATCATGTAGGGCAGCTCACGAGGTCTAAACAATGAAGACCAAAGAGGGAGGAGAACATCACATAGCTACTGATCACGGACCCATGGTCCAAGGAAAACTACTCACGAGACATCCGGGGAGCATCCATGGTGGAGAGGAGACTCCCGGAGGTCAATCCTCCCTCCGGCAGGGTGTCAAGAAGAGGTCTTCTGGTGCTCCCGATCTTGGAAGCGCGGCGGCGGCGGAACAGAGGCGAGTTCGCGGAATAGGGTTCCTCTTTTGGAGTTTTCCCGTGACGGGGGATAAATAGGCGAAGGGGGGCAGCCAGAGGTGGACCAGGGGCCCCAGGCGCCCCCTGGCGCGGCCAGGGGTGGGGCCGCGCCGGGTGGCCGCCTGGGCCCCCCTGGCCCCCCTCTGGCCCCTCCCGGGCTTTTCTCGAAGCTTCCGTCACGCTGATTTTTTATCTGAATTTTCCCGAATTTTTCTGGCACTTTTTATATGGGGGAAAACTGAAATAGAAAAACAGCAGAAAGCAGGAACTGGCACTGGGGTGCACTGAGTTAATAGGTTAGTCCAAATATGATAAAAAATGTATGAAAGTGTATCTAGATCATAGCAATATCACACAAAACATGCATGGAGCAAGCAGAAATTATCAATACGTTTTGGACGTATCAACATCCCCAAGCTTAATTCCTGCTCGTTCTCGAGTAGGTAAATGATAACAAGCATAATTTCTGTGGTGACATGCTAGCAACCATAAAAGAACTTTGAAAAGTAAATCAATCAAGGTCAGAGATTCAATTCAAGTCATAACAGGCAAGAGTCTCTATTAGCATTGAAATAAGTAACAAAAGAACAAAAGGTGCAAGAGCTCTCGCTGTCCGTGACTCGAATGTCTCCAAATGGTGTCTGCGTGCAAGAAAGGAGGATAGGGAATACGAGAGAAAAAGGTATTTTTGTTGAGAACTCAATCTACTAAAGTTTCACACTTGGTCCTCTTTGGAATCTTATCTTGACTCGTCCCCAGACCACTAGCCAGGTACAAGTCAATTTGATCCACTCCTTTTCGATATTTCGAGCACTCATGCAATGGATGAGCGTAAGCACAAGAGTTGACACTTAGGATGGCAAAGAGAGAAATATGGTGGAGGAGGAAGACAAAAAGGATGAGAAAGACTCACATCAATGAGGACAATCATAGGCAAGGGATGCCAAATGATAGATATGATGTGAGGAGTAGGGATTGCCATGCAATGGATGCACATACGATCTAAGAAGCTCTCCAAACTATATGCATAAAGATCATCTCTATGGAGTACAAAGATATAGAGGGAGTACTAGTGTGGATCTCTCAAAAGGATAGTAGTGTTGCCCCTTTCTCTCTTTTTATTTCTTTTTCTCCTTTTTCTATTTTTTGTATTTTTTTGGTGGCCTCAATGGCTCTTTCTATTTAACTCTCATTTGTCCTCTTTGGGATCTTTTAATGTGTCCACTTTGGGATCTTTTAATGTGTCCACTTTGGGATCTTTTCCTCACTTAAGGGCAACACTCTATTTTACAAGAAGGTAAAGGAGATCTTTCACACTTTACAAGGTACTCAAAATCATAAAGAAGATGTAACTATCATGATGTATGCAATGTATGTCGCTGCCAGTGTAGCAGGAACATGTATGGCATAAAGATCAAGTCATGAAGAGGTGGAAGTTGCATGGCAATGTAACTCGGAAAGGCTATGGAAATGCCTTGATAGGTAGGTATGGTGGCTGTTTTGAGGAAGAATAAAGGGAGGCTTATGATGACAGAGCGTATCATGCCAAGGGTTTGGATGTACCGGCGAAGGTGGACACCAACTGTCGGAGTGAGAAGAAGGCAATGCACGGCACGGGAAAGGCTAGCAAAATATGGGAAGGTGGAAGTGTCAACTCTCAATACTTACATTAGTCCGAAGAACTCATGCACTTATTATCGGTAACTCTCAATCTAATGAGGAGGTTCACAAAGAGACAATTACCCCGAGGAGGAGTGTATGGGGGTTTGGTTATCCTTGCGCATCCTCGACTCATGGTACGTGAGTGTATTCTAATATTCGACTCCTCAGAAGAGTAGTGATCTATCTAGTAGCTAGAGTTCTCAACTAGTTTTGTAGGTTTTGAAAATAAACACGGATTGCCCAAAATACGACACCTATCACTAATAGGCAAGAGCTCTTGACACCAAAAGTCCAAACATTACTCACAACAATGCCTCAAAACTATTGCAAGCTACTACTAAAATTAAATAGCAACCTCAATTACCTACTTTCAAGACAAAACACAACTCAGTGCAACAACCAACTCTCTTAACAAGATAAACATGAAAACTAAAAAGAGTTGCAGCAACAAACTAAACAAAAGCCAAAGCTCTTGCTAAAGACAAACTAAGACTAAAACTAAACATGGCAGTAGCTATGAAAAGATAAAGAACACACATCAGCAAAAAGATAGGCAGGAAAAATCCTATGATGTGTTCTAGATTTTGAAAGTGGAGCGTGTTTCTCTCCCACACAAAGTAAGACGGGATCTAACTTGTTATGAACAGCAAGAAAAGCTAAAGAAAACTAAAAACAAAACCTAAGAGCGAGACGCTCCAAGCATAGCACATAACACATGAAGTGATAAAAATATAGTGAGACAAAGGACAAACTAATGATGGTTGATGGAGAAGGGGATGCACGGGGGGGGGGGGGGGCATCCCCAAGCTTAGACGCTTGAGTCTCCTTGAATATTTATTGGGGATGCATGGGGGCATCCCCAAGCTTGAGCGCTTGACACTCCTGGATCTTCTTTCATCATCTTCCAACGCACACTTGAAAACTCCCTTCATACATAACTCATCATAAGCTGATTAGAGAGGTTAGTACCCTTAATAAATAATTTTTTCTCCACTACATATAAAGATAATATTAAAGAGCTACTGTTTCTCAAGAGTGCCAAAAAGTTTTTGCAAAGAAAAAGCAAGCTTAAGGTTTGCAAAAGTAAGGAGAGACAAAATGTGGCAAAATTTGTGAAAAACAGAACAACAGATAGTAAATAATTTTTTAGGGGCACTTCTGCAACTCAAATAAAAAAACTCAGAACATACAGAAGTTTCGTAATTGTATAGAGCATACTGTGTAAAACATT
Organism: Bromus sterilis; assembly: GCA_950022295.1. Taxonomy (NCBI): domain Eukaryota; kingdom Viridiplantae; phylum Streptophyta; class Magnoliopsida; order Poales; family Poaceae; genus Bromus; species Bromus sterilis. Next base: position 171,411,813 of record OX465600.1, on the reverse strand, counting down.
CAGCTCAAAAAGATGAACTGGGATTTTTCTGGAATTTTTCTGGTCACGAGGACAGAATCTGTTTTCTGGACAGCATGTCACAACTTTTATCTCACTTGCCGTAAGAGGCTATAACTTGGCACAAAGCTGAAAAGTAAAGATACAATGATGTTGCTACAGTAGTAACAATCATCAAGACACAACAAAATTAAAAATAAAAACCTAAATTCGTTGCGGGCTGCCTCCCGAAAGCGCTTCTTTAAAGCCATTAGCTAGGCATGATGCAAAAAGAAGAATCAAGTTTTATCAAGGGAAAGAGAATAACTAGCCCGAGTAACGGACTCAAAAGGTAACTTGATTTTGTTTCTAGGGAAGTGTTCCATCCCCTTTTTGAATGGGAACTGGAATTTTATATTCCCCTCTTTCATGTCAATAACCGCACCAACGGTGCGAAGAAAAGGATGTCCCAAAATGATTGGACACAAAGGTTCACACTCTATATCCATAACAATATAATCAATGGGAACATAGTTGTCATTGATAATGATAAGAACATCGTTGATCTTCCCCAAAGGTTTCTTTATGGAAGAATCAACAAGACGAACACCAAAAGAACAAGGCTCAAAAGGCTTCAATTCAAACATATCAAATATTCTTTTGGGCATAACAGAGGTACTAGCTTCAACATCACATAAAGCATAGCAAGAGAAGTTATTCAATTTAATTTTGATCATAGGGTCCCAACCATCCTCTAGCTTTCTAGGTATGGAGGCTTCTACTCTAAGCTTCTCCTCCCTAGCTTTGATAAGAGCATTTGTGATATGCTCCGTGAAGGCAAGATTAAGTGCGCTAGTGTGGGGGTCTCTAGACATTTTGTGTAACAAGCTAATAACTTCTGAGAGGGTGCAACTATCAAAATCAATATCACTACTATCAAAGGTGGTAGTAGTGTCATCTAGGCTCACTTGTTTGAAACCCTCTATGTTCATAGGAGTTTCTTTTTCTATGGTTGAGGTATTAGCATCACCATTAATAGGTCCAACGGGACTAGGAGTGCATTGGGTGCTAATAGTTTGAGTGTCCTCAACAATTTGGATAGTGGCAACTGTGTGGTGTGTAGGAAGGCTCTTAATTCTATCCTCTTCCATAGGGATAACTTCCGGTTTGGCTGCCATTTGATTTATCAAAGTAGATTGGGTGTGGGACATATTCGAAACATGGGTTTCGGTGGCGGTAAGTATAGCCTGGAGATTAGAAATCTCACTGTTCAGGCTATCAAGTTGTCCCCTAATGTTTTGCAGGATGGCAGTATGCTCACCTATTTGCTTAGAGAAAGCTTTGTTTTGTTCAAACTGCGTGTGCATATAGTTCTTAGTAGCTTTCTCTATTTCTACCAATTTATCATATCTAGGTAGGTCTCTTTTCGTATAAGCAGGATTATAGGAGTTGTTGCTAGGGTAAGTGTTGTTGTTCCCATAGTTAGATGGGAACGGTGATAAGGGGTGGCCCGATCTTCTCAGTAAGCGGACGGTGAATATGAGGGCGATGATAGATAACTTGTATGTAGCCGATGAACTCTCCTCGCTAGATCCCTGTTGCCAATGCGACAGCTCTCTACCCTTGGGATATTCACAACTTCACACACTTGCGCAACGTAGCCGTCGACCACGAGACGGTGATTGAAATCTACTAATTCCCAGTGGAACAACAGACCACACAAAACTTGCAGTAGAAGAACTTCAGATCGATACGAATTGAAGTCTTAATGATTCAAGAGGAAAGCTTGAAGCTATTCTCAATATCTAGGGTTTATCTAAACGTGGTCTAACCCTAAAACTCGCAGGGGGTCCGGTATTTATAAGCTAGGGGGTGTCAAACCCGGATACAAGGCCGCAGCCCGTCAGATCTGCGCGCAGGCAGTTTCGGACGTCCGATGGGTTTCGGACGTCCGATGCGTCGGACGTCCGAAACGTGTCGGACTTCCGGATCGGTACTGTACTCGGGAGCCGTCGCGAAGATCTCCGTGTCGGACGTCCGTTCCATGTCGGACGTCCGTCATGTGGAACGTCCGAAACTCGTCGGAGTTCCGTAACCCTTCTGTAACTCAAGGTCATCGCGGCGTCGTAGCTCCTGGCATCTGATGTCGGACGTCCGAAAAGTGTCGGACGTCCGAAAGTTGGAGATTCCTTCATCTTCTCCTCCTTCTGGATCCTCTTCTTCGTCATGATACCTGATTATGCAAACATACAAAGATTTAGGCAGTATAAAGTTCTCATTACATAACATATCAGAATCTATTAAGAGCGACTTCACCTGTTGTTCTATCAACTTTGCACGAGCTCTTGTAACAGGTCCAATTCTGATTTCATCATCCTTCTTCTTTGTTAAATCAACTTGTTCTTCATGACGAACTGTAGATGTGTTGGTAGTAAGGATGTCCTCATCATCTCCCCCCCCCTTCAAAAGGCGTCGACCTCGCCGCTCCAAGGTCATCTCCCATGTATGGTGATAAATCAGCAACGTTGAAACTGTTGCTAGCGCCACCAAACTCGGCAATGGGAATATCAATCGAGTAGGCATTATCATTGATCTTGGCTAACACCTTGTAAGGACCAGCACCACGCGGCTTCAACTTGGAATCCCTCATCCCTGGAAATCTATCCTTGCGCAAATGTACCCAAACCATATCTCCAGGTTGAAATAGAACTTGCTTCCGTGACTGGTTCCTTGCAGCAGCAACATTCTTGCCTTGCTTCTCAATAGCATCTCGGGTCTTCTCATGGATCTTCTTCACATAATCTGCTCGTATGGATGCCTCCATATTAACTCGTTCCTGCAATGGAAGAGGCAGCAAATCAAGAGGTGTAATAGGTTTGAAACCATATACCACTTCAAAAGGACAAAGGTGAGTAGTAGTGTGTACTGCCCTGTTATAAGAAATATCAACATGTGGCAAACACTCCTCCCATTCGCGCAGATTTTTCTTGATCAGAGCTCGCAATAATTGTGACAATGTTCTATTGACCACCTCCGTTTGACCATCAGTTTGGGGATGACATGTAGTACTGAACATCAACTTTGTTCCCAACTTTCCCAAAGTGTCTTCCAAAAGTAGCTCACAAACTTTACATCCCTGTCAGAAACAATTGTCTTGGGAACTCCATGCAAGCGTACAATCTCCCTGAAAAACAGGTTAGCAACATGCGACGCATCGTCGCTCTTATGGCAAGCAATAAAATGTGCCATCTTGGAAAATCTATCCACTACCACAAATATACTATCATGACCAAATTTAGTGCGTGGCAATCCTAACACAAAGTCCATACTAATATCTTCCCAAGGTGTGGTGGGAGCCGATAGTGGAGTATACAAACCGTGAGGCTTCAGCTTGGTCTTGGATGTGTTGCATACAATGCAGTGTCGAACAAACCTGTCCACATCACGCCTCATCCTGGGCCAATAAAAATTATCAGCAAGCATGAGTAATGTCTTCTCACGCCCAAAGTGACCCATCAATCCTCCTGCATGTGATTCCTGCAACAATAGCAAACATACAGAAGATTCTGGAACACAAAGTTTGTTAGCTCGAAACAAAAATCTATCATGAATGTGGAACTTGTCCCATGCATTTCGAAGCAAACACAAACGATATGGTTCAGCAAAATCATGATCAGTTGCATATAAAACACACAAACTCTCTAATCCAGGAATTTTAACATCAAGATGTGTCAATAACATATTCTTCCTAGAGAGAGCATCAGCAACAACATTATCTTTCCCTTTCTTATACTTGATGATGTAGAGAAAAGTCTCAATGAACTCAACCCACTTAGCTAGGCGTCTATGCAAATTAGATTGAGCTTTCAGATATTTCAAAGCTTCATGATCAGAATGTATGATAAATTCTTTTGGCCACAAATAATGTTGCCAAACCTCAAGAACTCTAACAAGTGCATACAATTCTTTATCATAAACAGGATAATTCAATCTAGCACCAGAAAGCTTCTCACGGAAATAAGCTATAGGTCTACCTTCTTGCATCAAAACACCACCAATGCCTATACCACTAGCATCACATTCAACTTCAAATTGCTTAGTAAAATCTGGTAACGTAAGTAATGGTGCAGAAGTAAGCAAATGTTTCAACTCATCAAATGCAAGGTCTTGGGCAACGCCCCAAACAAAAGGCACACCTTTCTTAGTCAATTCATTCAACGGTGCAGCAATAGTACTAAAGTTTTTCACAAAACGTCTATAAAAACCAGCAAGACCGTGAAAACTTCGTACTTGGCTAACATTCATGGGAGTAGGCCAATTTTGAATTGCTTCAATTTTAGAAGAATCTACTTCTACCCCATGCTTAGATACAACAAATCCCAAAAATATGACCTTATCTTTTGCAAATGTGCACTTCGCAAGATTAGCATATAATTTAGAATCACGCAACACTTGCAAAACTTGTCTAATATGATCAGCATGTTCAAATTCATTGCGGCTGTAAATAAGTATATCATCAAAATACACAACCACAAAATGTCCAATAAACTCCCTCAAAACATGGTTCATTAATCTCATGAAAGTACTAGGAGCATTAGTAAGACCAAAAGGCATAACTAACCACTCATATAACCCGAACTTAGTTTTGAAAGCAGTTTTCCATTCATCCCCTTCTTTCATCCTAATTTGATGGTATCCACTACGCAAATCAATTTTAGAGAAAATAGCAGCACCACACAATTCATCAAGCATATCCTCTAAACGTGGAATAGGATGACGATAGCGAATAGTGATGTTATTAATAGCTCTACAATCTACACACATACGCCAAGTACCATCTTTCTTAGGAACCAAAATAACAGGAACAACACAAGGACTAAGGCTGACACGAATATACCCTTTATCCAGAAGCGCTTGTACTTGTTGCTGAATTTCCTTCGTCTCCTGGGGGTTTGTCCTATATGGTGCCCGGTTAGGAAGAGTTGCACCCGGTATAAGATCAATTTGGTGCTCAATACCACGCAATGGTGGTAATCCCGCTGGAACCTCCGCCGGAAACACATCATCAAAAACCTGCAAAACAGTAGCCACACCAGGAGAAACAGGATGGTTATCATTAGAAACCAAAACCTCGCCTTTATACATGAGGACAAGAGGTATGGCTGTAGGATCCTCACTAAATTCTCTCATGTCTTCTTTGGTGGCTAATGTAAGCAAACTAGTCTCTCTCGCACTTTTCGTTATATTATCACTCACAGCTATTACATTGTTCTCTCGTGTTGGTTCTAAATTCACCTCTACCTTCTGACGAGACTCATTCACAATTTGCTGTGGGGACATAGGATGGAGATTAACTTTCTTGCCCTTGAACTCCAAATGATATGTATTGGCTCGACCATTGTGTTGCACATGGCGATCATATAACCATGGCCGACCCAATAAGAGATGGCAAACTGTCATAGGCACCACATCAAAATCGATGGAATCCTTGTATGGGCCTATCTCAAAATTTACGCGCACCATGTGGTTCACCTTCATCTCACCACTGTCACTCAACCATTGGACATAATAAGGATTTGGGTGAGGTAAATATTTCAGGTTTAGCTTGGCACATAACTCCTTGCTTGCGAGGTTGCGGCAGCTACCTCCATCAATGATCACTTTGCAAGCTTTGTTGGGGCCAACGAGTGCCTTGGTTTGAAACAAATTACAGCGCTGAGAATCAGCATGTGGCTGCACTGTAAGAGCACGTTGTGACACAACAATAGTAGGAGCATGCGACGGAAAAGCATCCATGCCTTCTTCACTATGATATCCCTCGTCATCGAATGCGGAAGGATCTTCATCATCACCAGTTTCATACTCGCCGGTTTCTTGATTCACAAACATGACCTTTCTGTTCGGGCAATCTCTCTTGAAGTGACCCGGATTACCGCAAGCATGACAAGTGATCTCGCGATTGCGAGCTGTAGACATGTTGGAGCCTGCACTAGTGGCAGGAGCAGCTGGCTTCTTGGCCATAGAACCATTGGAGGCTGGCTTGGAAACTGAAGAAGAAGTTCGAGGGTTGGCACCATAATTCTCCATAGGCGCGGCTGACGATGTCCTTGGAGAAAATCTGCTCGATGTGGAGTATCTGGACTTCAGTTGTGCCTCTTCTGCAAGCTGGGATTCAGCCTCCCTTGCAAGATGCAATAGATCATTCATATTATAGTATTGGTGATGCCGCACAATACTCTTGATATTAAATTTCAGCCCATGGAGAAAACGTTGCATAGTCATCTCAACCTCTTCACGAACTCGTGCACGTTGTAGCAACATCTCCATCTCCATATAGTATGCATCAACGGACATAGAACCTTGCTTCAATTGTTGCAATTTATCAAAAACTGTCCATAAGTAATTTGTGGGAACAAACCGAGCTTTCATGGTCGCCTTCATGTCACGCCATGTACGAATAGGTTGCCCATTGGTTTCTTGTATCTCGGTCAACACACTCTCCCACCAACGCAAAGCATAACCGTCAAACTCGGAAGAAGCAATCTTGATCTTCTTGTCCTCCGGATAATCATGCAAACGCCATAATTTTTCCATCTTAAGCTCCCATGGAGGTACTCTTCCACATCCGTGGAACCTTCAAATTTTGGGATGTTAAACTTGGGCTTGCTCAAAACATCGTCTTCCTGAATGGGTATACGGCACGCACCAAGACCAAGTGGAGGTTGGCGAACCGGCCCTTGAAGACCACGCCCACGGCCGTGATTGCCCCTCAAATCAGCATTGTCACCATGGACACTACCATCATCTTCCTGAGCGTCAGGTTGGCGTTGTACCATAGCTGCTTGTATGCCTGTGACAGATGTTGTCATTTGTTGTAGGCTCTGCTGTATAGCAGCAAGTTGTTGTTGCATAGTGGTGACTGCAGCCTCAGTCGCGTCCACTTTCAGTTGTACCGCTTGAACATTTGTATCAATTGCATCAGCGGATTTAGTAAACATCCCAGTCAAGTGATCACGGAGACCTTCATATGCCTCCCATGTAACTGGCGCATCCTTGTCCTGTTTCTGCATCACATCAAAACCACTTTGAGACATGATTAGTAGGTTAGTGCACTAAATCAAAATCTTTTGGTGGACACTCACAACTCACTCAAAACTGACAAGAAAAGGTGAATCTTACCGTTCCAAAGTGAATAGTAATGCGTACCCGTTCGGATGGAGGGCTAGTGCATGGATGTGATGAAGTGAATACCCGAGTAAAAGAGTGAACACACGACAAAGCAGGATATATGGGGTGGAGCTATAGGTATGGTACCCTAACTACACCGAAGTCAAGTCCTAGTGCTGATCGTGTGATACAAACCCAAAGAAAAACTCACACAGTGGAGACAAAACGAAAGACAGGCCTCTCAAAAGATCACCACTATGATATGTCCTTGCTAACACTTGTATATCTCTTTGCACTCTTTGATAACTCTTTTTGAACACACTTCTTTCTATTTTTTTTTGAATCTTTTCTCTTTTTCTCTTTTTTTTTGATTTTTCTGACACTATTCCAAACTGGACGAAAAATTGCTACAGTACTGCTAAAACTAAAACAGCAACTAAAACAGCAACTAAAACAATGACTCCGATGCAATCTAAGTTATGGCAAAACTAGAAACCCTAATGTTTTTGTATGGCTTTTTCTGGATAGGACGAAAATAAAAACGTTCTAATAGATGGATTTGGTGGATGCTTACCGAGGGAACACTGGAAATCTGATACCAAGATGATAAGGGGTGGCCCGATCTTCTCAGTAAGCGGACGGTGAATATGAGGGCGATGATAGATAACTTGTATGTAGCCGATGAACTCTCCTCGCTAGATCCCTGTTGCCAATGCGACAACTCTCTACCCTTGTGATATTCACAACTTCACACACTTGCGCAACGTAGCCGTCGACCACGAGACGGTGATTGCAATCTACTAATTCCCAGTGGAACAACAGATAACACAAAACTTGCAGTAGAAGAACTTCAGATCGATACGAATTGAAGTCTTAATGATTCAAGAGGAAAGCTTGAAGCTATTCTCAATATCTAGGGTTTATCTAAACGTGGTCTAACCCTAAAACTCGCAAGGGGTCCGGTATTTATAAGCTAGGGGGTGTCAAACCCGGATACAAGGCCGCAACCCGTCAGATCTGCGCGCAGGCAGTTTCGGACGTCCGATGGGTTTCGGACGTCCGATGCATCGGACGTCCGAAACGTGTCGGACTTCCGGATCGGTACTGTACTCGGGAGCCGTCGCGAAGATCTCCGTGTCGGACGTCCGTTCCATGTCGGACGTCCATCGTGTGGAACGTCCGAAACTCGTCGGAGTTCCGTAACCCTTCTGTAACTCAAGGTCATCGCGGCGTCGTAGCTCCTGGCATCTGATGTCGGACGTCCGAAAGTTGGAGATTCCTTCATCTTCTCCTCCTTCTGGATCCTCTTCTTCGTCATGATACCTGATTATGCAAACATACAAAGATTTAGGCTGTATAAAGTTCTCATTACATAACATATCAGAATCTATTAAGAGCGAGTTCACCTGTTGTTCTATCAACTTTGCACGAGCTCTTGTAACATGTCCAATTCTGATTTCATCATCCTTCTTCTTTATTAAATCAACTTGTTCTTCATGACGAACTGGAGATGTGTTGGTAGTAAGTATGTCCTCATCAAACGGTCTAGGATTGCTAGCAAAATTTCCCCTATAAGCACTGTTGTTGAAGTTGTTTCTAGCAATAAAGTTCACATCTACTTGTTCTTGAGCAACCAAAGAATTTAAAGGAACATCATGAGGATCAATAGAAGGTTGCTTGGTAAGTAGTGACACAATTAAATCAACTTTTTCATTGAGGGAGGTAATTTCCTCGACAGAGTTTACCTTCCTACCTGTTGGAGCGCGTTCGGTGTGCCATTGGGAATAATTGGTCATCATCTCATCGAGAAGCTTTGTGGCAGCACCAAGTGTAGTTGACATAAAGGTTCCTCCCGCGGCCGAATCTAACAGGTTCCGCGAGGTAAAGTTCAAGCCTGCATAAAAAGTCTGGATAACCATCCAAGTAGTCAAACCATGTGTAGGGCATTTCTTAACAAGAGATTTCATTCGTTCCCAAGCTTGGGCAACGTGTTCATTATCCAATTGCTTGAAATTCATAATATTGCTCCTCAATTGGATAATCTTAGCAGGAGGGTAGTACTTCCCTATAAAAGCATCTTTGCACTTATCCCAAGAATCTATGCTATTTCTAGGCAAAGATTGAAACCAGATTTTAGCATCTCCCCTTAAAGAGAAAGGAAAGAGCTTAAGCTTAACAACATCACTTTGCACTTCTTTATACTTTTGCATATCACATAATTCAACAAAAATATTCAAGTGTAAAGCAGCATCATCTCCAGCACCAGAGAATTGATCTCTCATAACAAGGTTTAGCAAAGAAGGTTTAATTTCATCAGAGGTAGCTGAAGTGGCAGGTGTGGCAATGGGAGTGCAGATAAAGTCTTGGTTGTTGTGACTAGTGAAGTCACACAACTTGGTGTTTTCAGTGGAACCCATAATAGCAGCAAGTGTGGCAGATTTTTTTTGTAGTTTTTGATAAAAGCCACAAAGATAAAAACTGAAAGATAAACTAACAAGACTGAAAAACAAAGGTAAAGGGTAGTGTGCAACTCCCCTATCTTAGCACTTGGAATCCCCGTCAACGGCGCCAGAAATTGCTCTTGATGACGGCTTCTCTCCCTTCGTTGGTAGGCCCCAAGTGGAAGGCGTGAGCGGTGCAGCAGCAAGTTTTCCCTCAGTAAAGATACCAAGGTTTGTCTCCAGTAGGACTCCAGAGATGATAAGTAGGTGTCAGTGGCGTAACTGACGCGGACCTGCACACAGACACAGATAACTTTGCTCCCAACGAAGTTCAGAGAGTTTGTCAATCTCTCCGGTCTTGTTGTTCACAAATAATAAAACGCAAGGGGATAATGATAGCAACTTGAAAGTAAATGCAGAAAAGTAAATATAGCTTGGAAACAATAATGAGGATATGGACCAGGATACGTGATGTTCGCTAGTGATGTCTCTCTCCCAAAAGACGATAAAAATGCTATGCGAGGTAAACAAATTACATAAAGGCAATTGACATGATTAAGAACGCACCGCAATGCTAACTATGCTACAAAAGAAAGGAAGAGGTTCAAAAGCACGGGCAGTACGCCAAAGTAAGTAGACCAAAATCCATCTGCATCTACTACTAATCATCCACCTTGAGATATCTATCCAGAACATCTCGCTGGTATTAAGTTGCGAGCCCCACCCAAAGTGTAAACCCAAAGCAACAGACAACTGCATTAAAAAGAACTTTGCGTAAAGTAAACAATCCTTGTAACCGCGGTTACAAGCACCGTTGTTTTCCCCCTTGTGGCAACAACACATCCCCTAGACTCATGTTTCTGTCACTCAAGCATGTCATCGGGGAGGCATGAACCCACAATCTAGCACAACGCTCCCTCTTGGAGTCACTACCTACTACTTGGCCAAAGCAATAAACAGCAACGGAGAGCATGCAAGAATTACTTAGGAACAAAAATATAAGAGATAAAAATCAAATATATTACTCTATCACAATATGAACATAATCTCATAATCCATCAGATCCGATCAAACTCAACATAGCAATAGCAGAAATATTACAAAGGTGCCTCGATCATGTAGGGTAGCTCACGAGGTCTAAACAATGAAGATCAAAGAGGGGAGGAGAACATCACATAGCTACTGATCACGGACCCATGGTCCAAGGAAAACTATTCACGAGACATCCGGGGAGCATCCATGGTGGAGAGGAGACTCCCGGAGGTCAATCCTCCCTCCGGCAGGGTGCCGGGAAGAGGTCTTCTGGTGCTCCCGATCTTGGAAGCGCGGCGGCGGCGGAACAGAGGCGAGTTCGCGGAATAGGGTTCCTCTTTTGGAGTTTTCCCGTGACGGGGGATAAATAGGCGAAGGGGGGCAGCCAGAGGTGGACCAGGGGCCCCAGGCGCCTCCTGGCGCGGCCAGGGGTGGGGTCGCGTCGGGTGGCCGCCTGGGCCCCCGTGGCCCCCCTCTGGCCCCTCCCGGGCTTTTCTCGAAGCTTCCGTCACGCTGATTTTTTATCTAAATTTTCCGAATTTTTCTGGCACTTTTTATATGGGGGAAAACTGAAATAGAAAAACAGCAGAAAGCAGGAACTGGCAGGGTGCACTGAGTTAATAGGTTAGTCCAAATATGATAAAAAATGGATGAAAGTGTATCTAGATCATAGCAATTTCACACAAAACATGCATGGAGCAAGCAGAAATTATCGATACGTTTTGGACATATCAATCATCCATATGTTTCCTGAAGAAGTACTGGACATGAAGTTGATTCCCCGAGTTCAGGGTAACATTACAATTCCTGTGGTGCGTTGGTTGATTAAATGGGTGAACATGCCCCCAGAGGCAGCAACTTGGGAGGATTCGGCGTTCATCCAGGAAGTTTTCCCTTCATTCCAGTCTTGAGGGCAAGACTTGTCGTGGGAGGGGGGTATTGTCAGGCCACCTGAAGAACTGTCTATGAAGAAATGGTGACCTCACCTGTTCTTGCGTGCTAGTCAATGTTGTGACCGTTGATCTTGTTGGGGTTCGGGGAAGAAAACACAATTTTTTCATAACCTACGATACCCAATCCCAAGACCTATGCTATGGCGATGCAAGTAACGGATGTAATAAGTCACATACCAGTATGTAGTCCGTTAAGCGGGAAACGTTCCGCGTGAACGTGGTTGGCGTAGTCGTACCGGCAATCCCCGATGCCGCGCAGCTCCACGATGTTTGAAGTGGCCACCCGGTCCTTGAGACCGATGACGGGATTACGTCCCTGTCGGAGAGTTGTCGGTGAAGACGCCGCGATACAGCCACGACGATGAAGTAGCACCACAAGTGTAGTGCCTCGCGGGATTATACACATACAGTATACCCGACGTCCCTCCGGGCTCCGAACCAGTAGATCAGCGGAAAGAAGATGGATTCGGATCCCGATTCCAGCAGCACGACGGCGTGCGTATGGTGGATAAATCCCCAACCTAGTGCAACCTCCAAACAAGGGGAGTCTGCTCATAGGAGGGAGAAGGGAGGAAGAGAGAATTTATTGGATGAATCAAAAGGGCAACCCTACCCCTCCTTATAAGGAGGGGGGTTGGGAACCTTCATCCCTCACTGTAAGGCCCGATATGCGGTACTGTTCCAGATCTAGATGTTTCCATCCAGATCCGGGGACGAAGCACATATCGGTCCCACCGCGACTTATGACGAAGTCATATGCCCCGGATTACCAACATGATATCACAACATTACAGATACAAGGATACAACATCTCATACAATCGACATACAACTGCCTCAAATACATTACAACAGCGGAAGACACATGTCTGAGTACAGACTAGAAGCAAATGCCTACTGGCAAAGAGAAAAGCATCGATCCCCATAACCACACGGGTCCAGGCCCTCCGTCGGGATCCGCCTAACTAGTCGTCGTCGAGTCTCCACGTGAAACGTCGATCACCATACCTGTCGTCAATCAGAACCCTAAAAAGAGTTTGGGGGTAGTATCATGAGTACAGAGGTACTCAGCATCCAACTGTAGTGGTCATCTGACCCAGCAAGGACTTCATCACTCGTCATTCTAGGACAACTAGTAGTTTACGGTAAGGAAGGGGTAAGTGGTGAGGTTGCCGCCGCACTAGCATTTATGAAGTGGCTAACGATCTAGAGAGTAAGATAAGAAGCGAAGCATTCGATGAGGAATCGCCTCCAACAAGTCTTGCTATCAACTACTTACGCAAACATAACACCTATCCTATCCTTGTCCTCCTCTTCGCATCCCGACGAAGAAGAAGCAGTCAAGGCACACACACACGTTGATCAAGTTATATTAATATTATCTCAGTTGTTGTTGTCTATGAACAGGACGTAGGTCTCAAGTCGTCCATAACCGTGGACACGGCTTCTCGAAAAGATTTAACCCTGCAGGGGTGTACCAACTGCCCATTACAAGGCTCCACACGCACGCCCATCTCTCTCAGTTGCTACCCATCACAGGCAACCATTTTATGATTTAGTTCCAAGAGATCCGAAACGACAAGTCCCTCTAGCTAACAACGAAAAAATCCGGGTGGCCCCCGGTGAGTCGACACCCAACTCAAAAGCTGGCCACGCTCTCGAATCGGACTCTACCGTATAACTCGGGTTTGGATTACCGGTTAGTTCTCTTATGAGACCGGGTCCTCAGCCGGTCAGATTGGACCAACAGAGAAACTATGTCCTCGCTGGCCCGGGGTGTTTTGAAAAGACATCTGCAAGGAGCTACCCGACAGACGTATATGCATGAGTTTCAAATGGTAAATCAGCTTGGGCCACCACTAGAACTGTTTGAAGCTAGATAGGTAAGAAAAGGGGACCCCATAAAATCCCACACGCGGTTAGGCACGCTCAGTCTTAAAACCAATACCCGGAACTCGGATCCTAGGTGACTCGAATGGAACAAAGCGTCGGGGCGGGATAGCCTAGACCTTCCATCCTTCGTCGAATATAATCAACATTATAATAATCATATCATCAACAACAATATAATAATGTGATATCCCAACCCAAAGAGTAACAGGGTAACATCGTAGCATCCTAAGCATGCATACTAAGCAGGGGCTGAGCAACGAGCAATAGTAACATAGCAGTACAAGGTTTGCTGGGAGGGGACATGGCTGTATCGGTTTAAAAGAGGCTGTAAACATGTGGTAGGATCAAACATCAAACCTAACCTAGACTAGCATGCAAACCGCTGGTTGAAATAGAATGGATCATAAGTAATGCATAGTCCTTGCCTGTTGATAAGTCGGGTTCCGAAGGTGTAGTCGATCGCACACTCGCATCGTCTCCGAGAGGTACCCGCGGAAGCACACAAGAAGGAAACACTGGAAAGCAATCAACGGTGCACCACTATTACTACGGAGCAATACAAGATCAAAGAAACAACACAAGGTACGGCAACGCGATACGGATCTATCATCGAGAACGGTTACTAACTGTTTAAGTGGGGTATCGGTCACACACGACGAATACCGCACGTTTACGGTGGTTCAAGTTGTTTAGCCACAGGTGATCAAACAACGGTTATTAACATGAAAACTCAAGCAATCATGGCATAGCACACAAACAGGTCAAGAGGTGAAGCACAAAGTAAACTATCTATGCTAGTCAATTTAAGTGAGGCACAACCTAAACATGGCATAACACTAAGTGCCGCACGATGATTAAAGGAATTGGTACTGTTCTGCCCTAAACCATATTTTAGGTTGGTTAACAACATCAAACAACAGCACAAACACAAAGTACACGAAAAACTAATCAAGTTACATATAAAGAACACCCCAAACGGAGTTACGGTTAAAAAGATATAAGCAAGACAAGTTATGCACACATGTTGTATAAACAGGGGTAAATCTATATGCAAAACTGCAGCAACATGACATAGCAATACATGGGATGAAAGTAGACATGATGCTTAATAAAATGCAATTGGAATCACTCAATTCCGATAAACGGTCGCGACACACTCGTCGACCGAAGTTGCAACAAAATAACAGTTTCAGCAATAGCAGCACAATAACATCAGGATAGCTACTTTGGAGCAAGATATAAACATGATGCAGCAAGCAAATATGGCATGTGAATGCATGAAACTGAAGTAGAAACATTGCTTAACGCAACGCAAAAGAAATCAATGCAATAGGCCTCATGGATTTGTTACAATCATCATGCAAAGTTGCAACAAAATAATAACAGCAGCACATAACAGGAATTTGTAGCAGTTTAACGGCCTGATGCCCACTTTAGCACACAATTACACAATCAAGATGAGCTCAAACGGAAAAACTTTCTACATACAAAAGCTAGAGCACGCAAAACTGAGCAACTTTCGTTTTGGGGGCACGTTCATCGGAGCTACGGTTTAAGCGTTATTAACGGTGCAAAACAGATCATAGCAGCAATTGCTCCAGACCTAGCAATTTTCACAAGAAGCAGAAAAAGATAAATAACAAAAGAAAAAAAAACAGGGGCTCACCCAAATGGGCCAAGCCCATCTGCCCGGCTGGATCTGGCCTGGCAGCTGGGCTGTGGAGGGGGGCCGGCTTGGGCCGAGGAGCTCATGGGCCGCAAGGGGGAGGCCGGCCCAGTGGCTGCAGCGGTTGGAGGCGCCGGCTCGATCCCGAGCAGATCGAGCGGGCGGCGCGGTTGCCACCGGCCGGCGACGAGGGCGCCGTGGAGGGGCGGTTCGTGCGCGGTGGAGGGCGGAGGAGCCGGGCGCCGGCCGGATCCAGCGAGGAGGCCGCGTCCCGGACGGCGCGAGGAGGTCGTGAGCCGGGCGAGTTCCTGGCCGAGCTCGTGGCCGGCGGCCATGGCAGATGCTTGTCGGGGTTCCTGCACGAGACAGAGGCGGACGGGGAGGTGAGACAGAGGAGAGGCGCGGCGCGGGCAGAGGAGAGAGGAGAGGAGGAGATGGGGTGGCCGGCTGCCTGCTGCTGGCGGCGGCTGGCTACGCCCACGGGCGCGGGAGGCGGCTCGGGACTCCACGGGCAGGGGAGGCGACGGCTGGAGGTAGGTGGAGAGGAGGGTGCAGTTGGGGGGCGACGTGGCGTGATCCGGAGCGTCCATCTCCGGATCGGAAGGCTCCGGGCGCGCCAGATCTAGGGTTTGCTGATTTTGGGGGGGGGGAGCTGCGAGAATTAGGGATATTTTCCAGATCTGGGGGCTGGTGGCTGCCTATTTTGGCTAGGGAAACCCTAAGTGGGGTGGTGGTCTTTATATAGCCCCGGTGGCTGGCAGTTTGCAAAAACATCCCCGGTTTTTCTCTCGCGCGCGCGGTGCTCACGTTTCTGACCGCCGGGGGTCCGCAGCACCTTCGATTCGGGTAAAACTTCGAACTGCGCGATCGGTGCGTCGAGCCGGAGGCGTTCACCTCGCGCTGGAACCGTTCCGAAAACACTTTCCGGCGCGCTATAAAAATAACCCGTTTAATTATTAAACGGGGTTTTTCGTTCCGTTGGCTGCGGCTGGTCTCGTGCGGTTTTCGCGACGGTGATCGGGTGAAACCCGGTGTCGCAAAGGTCGAGTGTCAAGGTGGCAAGGGTCGGTCTCCGTCCGGTACGAGATAAGAGGGGGGAAAATAATCGCCGATCGATAAATCGGGGATGCAAACACCGCAAACAAATCAGGCAATCAAGCAATTCACACCGAAAACAAATTTTTTTAATTTTTGTGAAAACTGGGCTGTTACACTCACCGAGGTGGGACTAATCCCACCAAGGGGGGGGGGGGGTGTGCCGGCCAGGGGGGAGTGGGCCCCTCCCTTGGCGCAAGGCCAAGGGGGAGGCTCCTCCTTCCCCTAATGGGTCGTATGAGGCCCATATGCCTTTTAATTCATTTTTAATTATATTTAATTATAATTTAATATTTAATTCATATAATTTAAATAATAAAACATTAATTAAACATTATTAAATATATTTTGAACCTTTCAAAATACCCAGAACAACTTCCGGCCTTCACCGAAACAATTCCGGTGTTCTCTCCTATTTCTCCGGTGATCCCGAATCTATCCTTACTGCGTCGAATACCCTTAAGTGTAACACCCTACGGTCCGGGAAACAACAGACATGATCGAGACAATCTCATTGATCAATGACTAATCAATTGGACCTTGTTACAATCCTTGATAGCCCCCGCGTTTCCATCGAATGAACTTCAATCGCTGTTAGATCCGTTAACCGTGTGCCTGTTCCATTTGTCCTACGGTACTTTGCTTGTACGAGGTTTGATCATCGGTATCCAATATACCTAGTTCATACTCGTTCTCAACAAACAAGTTTACTCGTTCCCGTGATATTACAACTCCGTGACCTAGTCACATGTTTGCGCAAACCTTATGATGCAATATCACCGAGTGGGCCTAGAGTACCTATCCGTCACTCGGATGGACAAATCCCGCATTGATCTATTTTCATACTCATCAACCATCTATTTCGGAATACCCAAAGTGCACCGGTATGGCCAGCATATTCCAGTCAGGTGGTGGGATACAAGTCAAAGTCTCCTCATAGATGACAATTATGTATGATCATTACGGTCAAAGGATCTGGTCACTACGTTATAGTTATCGCAATGTCGAACTATGTGACTTGATCACATCGCAACACTTCTGGTGGGTGTATGTCCATCATATCATTATCCCAATGATACGACTCCATTGCTAACAAACTTTTTTGTCTCATGATCAAGAAACCTTGATCATCAATCGCCCAATGGACTAGTATACTAGAGTTAACTAGGGACCTGGTTGTTTGTATACCACGCCTGTATTAAGGTTTCCGCTTAATACAATTATAACATAGTATAAAGCGTATTATGAACTAATGGAATATGATCAATAAAACATATTTTATTTGTCTCTAGGGCACATTCCCAACAGTCTCCCACTTGCACTAGAGTACAAATAATCTAGCTACATTTTTCTGTGGATCATAACTCCATATCATGTATATGGTTATAGATCATGCTTGCTTGTGGAAAAGGTTGTATCAACGGTCTGAACCATTCAGATTCATATGTCTTTTTCAAATGATTAATGTCACCTAGTTTGACATTCCTTCATTATCCATTATAATGATGAGGTATATATCTTTGGCGGTGGAGTGAGACTGCGTTCGTTGTGTTTCAGCAATGACGTCCGTTGGATCATGTGGACCTTCACTTAGTCATGCACACTAAAAACTCACTTAGTCAGAAGTCAAACTTCTCCAGCCAAATTATAACTCCTGCCACTTCTAAAGTAGCCACATCAATGTAGACTTATTCCTTAGTGCATTGTATGCAACCATGTTTCTTTCAACTTAGGCATTTATGATATCTCAATTTTCCAGGTTAGTGTCAGAACTTGAACCAGCATAACATTTATGGTCAAGTACACTATCCTTTACAAATTTGAGATGTATCCTCAGTTCTCTCTAGACACTGAAGGATAAACTTAACTCTTTGTTCAATGATTTACTCATAAATCATATCACAACATGTTCTTACTAGTAAGAACTTGGGTCACATTACGTCGAGTACATAACTCTGGTTTTATATGAAAGAACCTATGACAAAGGCATAGAGGATGTAGTACACCCATTTCTTTCATCTAACATTGTTATTGTACTGAGATCAACTCGATAATTTTCTTGGACACATACAAGTAAGAACTACTTCTTGACTTGTCCCATTCTGAACTCCTTCAGAATCTTATCCAGGAAAGTATTTCGACTCAATGCTTATCAAACACTTTAATCTATCTTAATAGATTTTCAATGTTAATACTTATTCATCTTCATTTATGCAAGATTCAAATAATCATTAATACCAACTACACCATTCACAATATGTTATCCATATATGAGAACGTTGTCACGCTCCCACTCAAATATGTCATGCACATATTAAGTTCAGGATAACACTCATATAGCTCCCACTCAAATATGTCAGTTACATATAAGGTAAGGATAACATCCACATAGCTCCCACTCAGATATGTCAGACACATATAAGACTAGGATAATACTCCCATACCTTCCACTCAAAATATTTCGTCCACATATTAAGTTTAGGAAACTATTCAGCTCCCACTCAGTTTCATGCAAATGCATGTTACCTCGATATTTTGGTTAAGTCCAAAATCCTTTGATCATTAATCAAATCGAGAATTCGTCACGAGACACTAGAATCCATATGTTTTCAAAACCTTCTTGTTGTACCAATTACATCACTTCTTCAAATGCAGGATTTGAGGAAGTCACGATATTGATAACAATTTGGATCAACCGTAGTGAATATCCCATTGACTCAAGCATTGCTACATGTTGTAGTCAACCTATTGAATTTGTCAGAGACATTCTTTGTGACAAATCAATCTTGATGTCTTCTTTGATGTTCACATTCATTCCTTATAACCATGAAGTTATTGGGATTATCAAGTAACCTCCTTACTTGATAAGATTCAAGCAATCCTAAATGAAACTCAATATAGGATTTTCATGACTCATAGTCATATCTCGTACTTAGGTCCACCATCCTTTCTTTGTAGTTCGTAGGTATGTCTTGTTCCATTAGCTTGACAAGTGAATCATGAATATCATTCTGCACAAGGGTCAACTATGTATTCTTTAATCCTACATTGTTCAGTAAAAGCTTCCATCGAAACATCATGATCATTATCATTAGTTTCTCCTCTAATTGTAGAGTTTTGCTTCCGGAACATATTCCGTTGCGCTACTCTGACATTTGGAGGCAAGGTCAATTACCTTGGTTGAACTTTCACTTTCTTCCATTACCACATTTATCAAGAACAATTCTTGACAAACACCAAGCTTAGCAATACAAGTTCTGCTCCTTTTGGTTCTAGTTGTGGAAGATGCATCCATAGTTGTCTAAGGATACACTACAAAGATAATTTATCACGTATAAATTAGGCTTCTTAGAAACCACAACACACCATAACTTATACAGTGTTTGACGGGGATCAACCCCGGCAAATCCCATGGTAAGGGACCCTGGGTTAGTCATGAGAGGCGCAGGTTGGACGATAGCTCGTCGGCAAACAGGGAGGCTCGCTCCTGCTCGATATTATTGATTAGGGAGATGCGATTACAGAGGAAGCCAAGGCTGGAGCGCTGAGGGCTAGGGTTACATGTGAGATTGGATATCTTTGGCGTCGCCCCTCCTAGCCCTTATATACCGGGCTAGGTCTCGGGGAATTCATCTACGTGTACAGGTAAACTTTCCTAACCCTAGCTTGCTCCTTACGGCAGGTCTTCGCATCTTCCTTGTGAGTCGAGGAATTCTACGTCGGTGCCATCCTGATGAGGACATCCCTACTAATGTTACACCCATACCCTCACCAACTACACATACTGGACCAGTTACTAGAGCACGTGCACGTCAACTAAATTATCAGGTACTTTCGTTTCTTGCGAATCCTTCTATTGTTCATGAACATATGATGCTGCCTAAATTAGATACTTTTGTTTTGCTTATGAATGAAGGACCTAGCATGGACAAGAAGGATGGTCATTGGAGCGGGATCAAGAATGGAGAAGAAGGTGCGCGCGGGGGAAAGTACAGTGGAGCTTCCAGTGGGGATTTTCGCACGTTGAAGCCACCATAAGGCATGCATGAAGGCTTGGACGGAATACACGAGATGCCACTTCATTATTTTCGTCCAAGAGCAATTATAGGTGCTGCGTCACCTTAATATTGGGCTGGGCCCATGTAATTTCGAAATACCACATTATAGGCTGTTTTTAGAGTCCGTATGTGTGGGGAAACCGAGTTAGGGTTGTTTTCGGACCCCACCTCCAAGGGGTCACGAAAATCCCCTCTGTTCCCCCATATATACAGCCCTTAGGGCGTCGTTTAGACTTGGGTTTTAATTAGATTAAAGTTAGCCATAGCCGCAACTTCGAGCTCTTCGTTTGTGTCATCCGACCAGGCCAAGACCTCATTGGAACCCCAACTTTCGTAATCATTCATCTTATATTCGCAATATCCAGATTGCAATTCTTAGTTCTTGCTTGTTCTTCGATTGCTTGCAGGAATTAGACCTTCGTGGTCAGGTTGATCGTGCATCCGCGGGATCAATAACCTCTCGGAGTTGGTTTAGCGATCGCTAAGGCGCAACGTCTTCGCACGTTCGTAGTCGGATCGTGAAAGTCGTCTCCACCATAATCGATCTACACCATCTCATCGAAACATCGGGACACCTTCGCCTCTATCAAGTGGTATCAGATTTCTAGGTTGATCGGTGAGATTTACCAGTTTTCATAGTCTAGATTGGTTCTGTTCTTCATACCTACAGTCCACGAAAAAGCCAACAAAAAAAAATTAGGGTTAGATCATCACGTCCCAAGACAGTCCTAGCCTTTGTCCAGTTTTCTTTTCAGTACTTGCTTTGTTGAATTTACGGTTGCATCGTTGTGTCAAGTTGCTGATCTTAGCGTCTAGTTCCCTTAGAGTTTCGAGTTCTGATCACAGTTTGCCACGTCGCCGCCGCACCAGTAGTCATCCTACCACGTTCCGCCAATCCGAGTCCAGATACACCACCACGTTCCGCCAAGCAGAGTCCATATACACCACCACGTCTCACGAGTCCGAGTTGAGTTCCACCATCAGTACGATTCCTGATATCTCTGTAGCCAGACTAGTTTTGAGTTGATTAGAGTCGGATTTCACCAATCTTTTGTCATACGTAGAAGAGGGTGATTTCCAAAAAAAAAAAAAAAAAAAGCAAAAAAAAAAAAAAAAAAAGAGAGAAAAAAAATTCAGAGTGTGCTTCACAGTTGTTACGTGCCGCGTTGTGCTTTCGTTGGTGTTTTAGGCTCGCGTCTCTAGTACGGTCTAGCCTAGGATCAGCACAGTACCGACGTTGAGTGTTTATTCAGCTTTGCATCTCTGTTTTGATTACTGTTGATCTTTTTGCTACCATATTTGTCAAGCCTACCTACAGCTCCACATATATCCTACATCGTGCGTTCTGACACCTCCTGGCCATCGCTCTACCATATCTCTGAGAGTTTTGACCCGTTGGTTGTACATCACCACCTGCTGCTAGGTAAGAATCGGTAAGAACGTAAGAAAAGCTTGACGGATTTGTGCTTTCCACCACCCCACATCCATCCCATTAGTAGAAGTAGGATCATATTCCTGTGTGTTTTCTATTTCTGCTAACCATGCCAGGATCACATGATGAAGTGGCGCGGGATGCACCCGATTGGGAGAACATGACAAACAAGGAGCTACATGATAAATTTGCACGTATGATGTCTCAACAGGTGCAGGACATCGAGACCAGATTTACAGAGGCGATTGATGGCGTGGAGAAGATGATCGACACCAAGCTCGACGCCAAGTTTACTGAGTTGATCGCACGCCTACCTTCAGCACAGCCACAGCCACCGCCACTACCACGTGCACGACGTATTCTGTTTCCGCGAGGACAAGCTGCTGGTATTGGTGCTCCTCCTGCTGCTGCAGTTGCTGCTACTGCTGCTGCTGCTGCTGCTTCTGACGTCGTCCAGGACGACAACTACGAGGGTGATTACGAGGAGGAGGTGGAACAGGAAGCGGCCTATGAGCAGCCAGCTGGACGTCCACGTCCCAACATTCGCCACGGTCGACACCAACCACCCCCTCAGGTACGCGATGATGAACATGTGCCTAAACTTAAATTGAATCTTAAGCCGTTTGAGGGTAGATATATTCCTGATGCTTATCTTACTTGGGAGTTAGAAACTGAACAACGTTTTACATGTTTACAATATCCTGAGAATAGACGTGTTACTGCTGCTGTTTGTGAATTCACGGGCTTTGCATCTATTTGGTGGTCTGAACATTGTAGATTGCATGCTAATAATATTCCCACTACTTGGGCTGCTTTAAAAGATGCTATGCGTACTCGCTGGGTTCCTCCTTATTATCAACGTGAATTGTTACAAAAATTACAACGTTTGAGACAAGGAAAAAATTCTGTAGAGGAATATTATCAAGAATTACAAACTGGATTGATTAGATGTGGCCTAGTAGAGGATAATGAAGCTATGCTTGCACGTTTTATGGGTGGCTTAAACAGGGAGATACAAACTATTCTAGAATACAAGGACTTTGCTACTATCACTCGTTTGTTTCATCTTGCTTGTAAAGCTGAACGTGAAGTGCAGGATCGACAGGCCGCTACGAGACCTAACTTTTCTGCAGGACGAAATACATCATGGACATCGCGTGGAGCTTCTACATCCACACGTCCTGCTGCGCCACCATCTACTTCAGCCGCTCATTCTTACAGGGAGCCACCAAAACAGCCAGCGCCACCATTCAAGGGTGCACAGAGTGGTCCAGCGGCGAGTTCTTCTTCATCCATGGCGTCCACAGGGCAAACACGAGATCGTGATATTAAATGTTGCAGGTGCCAAGGTGGAGGTCACTTCGCAAAAGACTGTCCCTCCAAGCGTGTGATGACTATTACGGCGGATGGTGGGTATGAGTCAGCGAGTGACTATGATGAGGACACTCTAGTTCTCATTACTCATGAGGAACAGGGTGCCCATGATGATGCTCATGATATAGAGTATATGACTCCTGATGATGCAGATAAATATGCTAGTTTGGTTGCTCAACGTGTGTTAAGTGTGCAGGCATCGAAGGCCGAGCAAAACCAGAGGCATAATTTGTTCCACACAAAGGGAGTGGTGAAAGAACGTTCGGTTCGCATCATCATTGACGGAGGGAGTTGCAACAACTTGGCGAGCATGGAGTTGGTGGAGAAGCTATTTCTCACCACAAGACCACACCCCCATCCGTACTATATTCAGTGGTTTAACAATAGTGGTAAGATTAAGGTAACGCGTTCTGTTCGTGTGCACTTTAGCATTGCTGCATATGCTGATTATGTTGATTGTGATGTGGTACCCATGCAAGCATGCTCTCTTTTACTTGGTAGACCATGGCAATTTGATAGGAATGTTGTACACCATGGTAGGACAAATCAGTTTACTCTGGTTCATCAGGATAAACATATTGCTTTACTTCCTATGTCTCCTGAACAAATTGTGAAAGATGATCTTGCTAGAGCTAGTAAAGCTAAACAGGAGAAAAATAAGAGTGAAAATGAGATAGCAGCTAAAGAATTTGAGCAACAACATAAGACTAATAGCAAATCTTCTTCTGCTGTTTCTAATGAAATTAAATTGACTAGTCCAACTTTGCTTGCTACTAAGGTTGATATTTCGGATTTGGATGTTAGTCAATATGTGTGCTATGCTTTTGTGTGCAAAGAAGCTTTGTTTTCATTTGAGGAATTGCCTCCTTCTTTGCCTCCTGTTGTCACTGACCTTTTGCAGGAGTTTATTGACGTCTTTCCACAAGACGTACCACCGGGATTACCACCTATTCGAGGGATTGAGCATCAGATTGACTTAATTCCCGGTGCTTCGCTGCCCAACCGTGCGCCATACCGTACCAATCCGGAGGAGACGAAGGAGATTCAGCGTCAAGTACAAGAGCTACTCGACAAAGGTTACATACGTGAATCCCTTAGTCCTTGTGCTGTTCCTGTTATATTAGTGCCTAAAAAGGATGGAACTTGGCGTATGTGTGTTGATTGTAGAGCCATTAATAATATTACTATTCGTTATCGTCATCCTATTCCTAGGTTAGATGATATGCTTGATGAATTAAGTGGCTCTACCATGTTTTCCAAAGTTGATTTGCGTAGTGGATACCATCAAATTCGCATGAAATTAGGGGATGAATGGAAAACGGCATTTAAAACTAAGTTTGGATTATATGAGTGGTTAGTCATGCCTTTTGGGTTAACTAATGCACCTAGCACTTTCATGAGATTAATGAACGAGATTTTACGTGCTTTCATTGGACGATTTGTGGTAGTCTATTTTGATGATATACTGATTTATAGCAAATCTTCGGAGGAACATTTGGATCATTTACGTGCTGTTTTTATTGCTCTACGTAATGCACGTTTATTTGGTAACCTTGGGAAGTGCACCTTTTGCACCGACCGAGTATCGTTTCTTGGCTATGTTGTTACTCCGCAGGGAATTGAAGTTGATCATGCCAAGATCGAGGCAATTGAGAGTTGGCCGCAGCCCAAAACGGTCACAAAAGTGAGGAGTTTTCTTGGCCTCGCTGGATTCTATAGGCGTTTTGTGAGAGATTTCAGCACCATTGCTACACCTCTCAATGAGCTTACACGCAAGGATGTGCCTTTTTACTTGGGGTACCGCACAGGAAGAAGCTTTCACGGTATTGAAAGATAAGTTAACACATGCTCCTTTGCTCCAACTTCCTGATTTTAATAAGACTTTTGAGCTTGAATGCGATGCTAGTGGGATTGGTTTGGGAGGTGTGTTATTACAAGATGCTAAACCTGTTGCATACTTTTCTGAAAAATTGAGTGGGCCTAGTCTGAACTATTCTACTTATGATAAGGAATTATATGCTCTTGTTCGGACATTAGAAACTTGGCAACATTATTTATGGCCCAAAGAATTTGTTATACATTCTGATCATGAATCTTTGAAACACATAAGAAGTCAAGCAAAACTTAATCGTAGACATGCTAAGTGGGTTGAATTTATTGAGACTTTCCCTTATGTCATTAAACACAAGAAGGGGAAAGATAATATTATTGCTGATGCTTTGTCTCGTCGTTATACTATGCTTTCACAACTTGACTTCAAGATTTTCGGTTTAGAGACAATCAAAGAACAATATGTAAATGATGCGGAATTTAAAGATGTATTGCAGAATTGTAGAGAGGGTAGAACATGGAACAAGTTTGTGCTTAATGATGGATTTGTGTTCCGTTCTAACAAGCTATGCATTCCAGCTAGCTCTATTCGTCTTTTGTTGTTGCAGGAGGCGCATGGAGGAGGATTAATGGGACATTTTGGCGTGAAAAAGACGGAGGACGTACTTGCTACACATTTCTTTTGGCCAAAGATGAGACGGGATGTTGAGCGTTTTGTTGCTCGCTGCACTACATGTCAAAAAGCTAAGTCACGACTCAATCCTCATGGTTTATACATGCCTTTACCTGTACCTAGTGTTCCGTGGGAGGACATATCCATGGACTTTGTTTTAGGCTTGCCTCGAACAAAGAAGTGGAGGGATAGCATATTTGTTGTCGTGGATAGATTTTCTAAGATGGCACATTTTATACCATGTCATAAAAGCGATGATGCTGCTAATGTTGCTGATTTATTCTTTGGAGAGATTATTCGTTTACATGGTGTGCCCAATACTATTGTCTCGGATCGTGATACTAAGTTTCTTAGCCATTTTTGGAGATGCTTATGGGCTAAGTTGGGGACTAAACTACTTTTTAGTACTACATGTCATCCCCAAACTGATGGACAAACTGAAGTGGTCAATAGGACATTGTCTACTATGCTTAGGGCTGTTTTAAAAAGTAACTTGAAACTGTGGGAAGAATGTTTACCTCATATTGAATTTGCTTATAATCGTTCAGTGCATTCTACCACTAAAATGTGCCCTTTTGAGATTGTTTATGGTTTTCTACCTCGTGCACCTATTGATTTGCTGCCTCTTCCATCTTCGGAGAAGGTTAATTTTGATGCTAAGCAACGTGCTGATTTGATATTAAAAATGCATGAGTTAACTAAAGAAAACATTGAGCGCATGAATGCTAGATACAAGCTTGCTGGTGATAGGGGTCGAAAGCATGTTGTGTTTGAACCAGGAGATCTTGTTTGGTTACATCTACGTAAAGATAGGTTTCCTGATTTGCGCAAGTCTAAGTTGATGCCACGAGCTGATGGTCCCTTTAAGGTTTTACAGAAAATTAATGATAATGCATATAAACTTGAGCTACCTGCAGATTTTGGGGTTAGTCCCACATTTAACATTGCAGATTTGAAACCTTATTTGGGAGAAGATGATGAGCTTCCGTCGAGGACGACTTCAATTCAAGAAGGGGAGGATGATGAGGACATCCCTACTAATGTTACACCCATACCCTCACCAACTACACATACTGGACCAGTTACTAGAGCACGTGCACGTCAACTAAATTATCAGGTACTTTCGTTTCTTGCGAATCCTTCTATTGTTCATGAACATATGATGCTGCCTAAATTAGATACTTTTGTTTTGCTTATGAATGAAGGACCTAGCATGGACAAGAAGGATGGTCATTGGAGCGGGATCAAGAATGGAGAAGAAGGTGCGCGCGGGGGAAAGTACAGTGGAGCTTCCAGTGGGGATTTTCGCACGTTGAAGCCACCATAAGGCATGCATGAAGGCTTGGACGGAATACACGAGATGCCACTTCATTATTTTCGTCCAAGAGCAATTATAGGTGCTGCGTCACCTTAATATTGGGCTGGGCCCATGTAATTTCGAAATACCACATTATAGGCTGTTTTTAGAGTCCGTATGTGTGGGGAAACCGAGTTAGGGTTGTTTTCGGACCCCACCTCCAAGGGGTCACGAAAATCCCCTCTGTTCCCCCATATATACAGCCCTTAGGGCGTCGTTTAGACTTGGGTTTTAATTAGATTAAAGTTAGCCATAGCCGCAACTTCGAGCTCTTCGTTTGTGTCATCCGACCAGGCCAAGACCTCATTGGAACCCCAACTTTCGTAATCATTCATCTTATATTCGCAATATCCAGATTGCAATTCTTAGTTCTTGCTTGTTCTTCGATTGCTTGCAGGAATTAGACCTTCGTGGTCAGGTTGATCGTGCATCCGCGGGATCAATAACCTCTCGGAGTTGGTTTAGCGATCGCTAAGGCGCAACGTCTTCGCACGTTCGTAGTCGGATCGTGAAAGTCGTCTCCACCATAATCGATCTACACCATCTCATCGAAACATCGGGACACCTTCACCTCTATCACATCCAGTGGGCCGGGGCCGTATCTTCATGGGCCTTCTGCCTTCATGGACACCAGGTGGGCTTATCCGTAGGAGTCGTGGGGTCACCCCCTCGTCAGTAGCCCCCGAGTGCCTGGGGGACTCGAGGAGTCGCGGAGGGACTCGAGTACATTTATATGTCGTTCAATTATATGCACGGTTCATCCGTGGGTCGCTGGCAGTCTGGTGGCCATGACAAAACCTGTTTCGAGGGATGCTAAGCTGAAAGGGCCCAAGGAGTCGACGGATCGAGCCTTGGTGAATTGCACTAGGGCAAATACCACAGTAGCCCAATCAAACGCACGTCCCTCGACGTGAGCTTGGAACACTGGTGTCGAGAAAAAGTACGACCGCTTCAGGTCTTACGTTGTTCATTTACCGCCAGTAATGTGTGTAGCCTAAGGTGCGTCCGCCCGACTTATCTATCATGCTCTGCGCATGGGAAAGGTTGGGAGTGAAATCGCTCTTCGGCAAGTCCCAGCCCGGCTGTACTTCGCAGCGGGGTCTTACCTACACGCTAATCTTGCGTGGCATCTGGGCACAATGTATCGTGTTCCAGGAAAGTATGTTTTTGAGGCGCGGAGCCTTATAGCATTGCACCCGCTTGGAACAAAACATCAAGCGAGCTATTCACTCATTCACCCGAGGAGCTTTGTTTTCGAGTGCTCAGTCGGGGGTTTTTTCGCGAGTGGTCACTCGAATGCCTTTTTCGGCTCGTCGGGTGAGGGAGCACCCACTCTTAGCGCCGTATTTTCTTGGCGAACGTTTGTTTGTTTTTCGTCGGGTTGAGGGAGCACCCGAGACTCTTATAAGTGCGAGTGTTCACTCGAGCATGTGGCTAACCTTTAGGTGAGGGAGCACCCGGGACTCTTATGATGTACGCTCCCGATGGGAGTAAGATGTTTTTTCTTCCTTGGGGTAAAAGATCTGGAAGATGGAGTCTGTTGGCCTTGATGTCTCTTTGGTTTTTCCTTTGCTGTTTGTGAGGGGCAGTGATGCCTCTATTTGATGGCTGGCAGTGATGCTCTGCCATTGAACCGTCACATCTTCAGGACCGATCATAATGATGGCCGCTGTGGCGTGCGGCAGGCGCCGGTTGGGTTTCCCATACGCGCGTTTGGAAACGCGCGCGAATTGACGCGTCTTGCGTACAGTGCGTCATGTGAGAGAGCATCTTCGTCTTGGAGTCGTAGAAGGCTGGGACGATTGGTCTTTGAATTAATTGCTGCTGTCGTTTTGGCTTCTCTGTGTCTTGATGGTGGTTGTTCTATAAATAGGCCTTTCTCTTCCACGCTTCTATCCAACTCGCTGCTTCGCCTCTTTCTCCGTCTCTTCTTCCGCTCATGGTTCCTGGGCGAGGTGTTGGCCGTGGCCGTGGTCTTCGTAGCCGTGGTGGCCGCACACCACGTTCATGCCGTGGTGGTCGCCATGGTACGGTGCCAGTGCCCTCCTCCTCTCCCTTGGAGGAGGGATTCTAGCGCTACGATTTTATTTTGCGTGTTCGTGGCCAAAGTGCCAATCGCATCCTTCTTCCCTCTGCTTTTTCTGCCATTGTCTCTGAACGTGGCTTGGATGGCTTGCTTCTGCACCTTCAAGGGAGCTGTCGATCTCCTTCTTATGTTGATTTGGAGGTTGATAGCTCTCGCTTGATTTTTCTTGGCTCTGGTTGGAGTTTATTTGCTTGGCGGTTGAATTTGTGGGATGGTGATATGCTCAGCTGTCGTTTTGATGGTGAGAGGACTGTTGCTGTCCGCGCATTCGATCTGAGTGGCAATAGCATGGATCCGCATGGGCAGGAGTCGAGCAGCGACAGCTCCATAAAGTCGAGGAGTCCTTCGCCCGCGTCTTCGACTGCTTCGTCCTCCGGGGACTCTTCTGGTGGTGGTGGCGAGCCGTCTTCAACTGCTTCCTACTCTGCCTCTGAAGAAGACCTCGATGTCAAGCCACCGGTTAAACGAGCGCGGCAGACGACCTTGTAGAACTGGGGGTGGCGGCGTCATCTTCGCCGGCAGTTTGGGCGGAGCTGGAGAAGAAGCTAGAGGAGCAGGAGAAGAAGCTGGTGGAGCAGCGTCCCCAATGGCTCCCCAAATAAGTCGAGCTTCACCTTTTGTTATGTCATTGACATCATGAGCCTGCTGCTTCCACCCCTACTTTGTTTGCGATGATGCTCTTGTACTAGAGTAGATTATCCCTCAAGGGCACACATGTAGAAGTCATAGTTCCTTGGGTGATTTTCTCTTGTAACAGGAGCTGCCTTCTATCCAAATGTAGTTGAGTCCTTTTGTACTGAAGATGATATCTATGATGGAAACTATGTTTTATCCTTTGTAGTGGAATTTATATTTGAGCTTTTTATGCCACCAAAAACTGCGTCTTGACCATCAGGAGCTGTCTTCGAATCCTTTTGTAGCTGAGAGTCTTTTACTGCTGGGGATTGTCCTCGGGTCCATCTTATAGTTGGTACTGTTGGCTCTATCGGGCGCGCGACAGCGCTCCCGATGGGAGTAGCCCCCGAGGCTACGCTTGAGTTGAAGAGTCAGGCGTAGGCTAAAATTTGTTTCCTTTCTTGTTTTTTTATCGGGTGCGCGGTAGCGCTCCCGATGGGAGTAGCCCCCGAGTCTTTAGGTGATTGTTGGCGATCAGGTGAAGACTAGATGAGCTTGTGCTTACTCCGAAGTGTTTTCAAAAGTCCTTGGATGTCATGGGATGGTCGTCTCTCGGGTGGGGTTTGTGCTCGAGACCCCGAGTGCTTCGTGAAGAAGACCGCGTAAGCGGTAGAGTTGCTCGAGGGGGGGGGGTTGCTTCTTAAGCCCCCGAGTGCTTCGATTAAGATCGCATGTGCGATAGCAGTTGCTCGGGGGGGGGGGGGTTCCTCTTCAGCCCCCGAGTACTTCGGTTGAGATCGCGTAGGAGATAGAGTTGCTCGGGGGGGGGGGGGAGTTTCCTCTTCAGCCCCCGAGTGCTTCGGTTGAGATCGCGTAGGCGATAGAGTTGCTCGAGGGGAGTTTTTTTCTCTTAAGCCCCCGAGTACTTCGGTTGAGATCACGTAGGCGATAGAGTTGCTCGGGGGGGGGGGGGGGAGTTTTTTCTCTTAAGCCCCCGAGTACTTCGGTTGAGATCGCGTAGGCGATAGAGTTGCTCGGGGGGGGGGGAGTCTTCAGCGCCCGAGTGCTTCGATTAAGATCGCATGTGC
Organism: Bromus sterilis; assembly: GCA_950022295.1. NCBI lineage: Eukaryota > Viridiplantae > Streptophyta > Magnoliopsida > Poales > Poaceae > Bromus > Bromus sterilis. The sequence continues at coordinate 171,381,078 of OX465600.1, read as the reverse complement.
GATAGAGTTGCTCGGGGGGGGGGGGGGGAGTTTCCTCTTCAGCCCCCGAGCGCTTTGAGATGGCAGTATTTGGGCAACATTTATTTTATTGCGGTCATGCGATTTATATGAATTGCCAGTCATGTCCGACCGATAGGGGCTATGGATAGAATAGTCGCAAGTTTGCTACGTTCCATGGGTTGCCCACGTCCTCGTCTGTCTTTGGGTTCTTCAGCCTATAGGCGCCGCCTCCGATGACTTCTGAGATTATGAATGGTCCTTCCCATTGGGGGGAAAGTTTGTGGACCTTCTCTTGTATTAGTCGCAGGACTAGATCACCTTTGTTGAAGGTTCTAGTGCGCAGTCGACTGCTTTGGTAGGTACGTAGTTTGTCTTGGTATCCTTCTGATTTTGCCAGGGCTGTGTCTCTTGCTTCGTCAGCCATATCTTTGTCGTCTTGTAATGCTTCTTCTGCTTCTTCTTCCTCGTATCCGGTGACCCGGGGTGCTCCGAACTTGAGGTCATGTGGCAGAACTGCCTCTGCCCCGTACACCATGAAGAAGGGTGTGTATTGGGTTGCAGTGTTTGGCGTGGTTCGTAAGCTCCACAGGACCGCGGGGAGTTCTTCTACCCAGTTACCGACGGCTTGCTCGAGTGGTGCGAGGAGTCGTTTCTTGATTCCTCCACAGACAAGGCTGTTTGCTTTTTCTACTTGGCCGTTGGACTGTGGGTGCGCGACTGATGCATAATTTATTTTGATGCCCAGGTCTTCGCAGAAGTTCTGAAATTCTGCGGCCGTGAAGTTCGTGCCATTGTCCGTAATGATGTTATGTGGTACTCCGAATCTGAAGATGATCGACTTGATGAAGTTGACAGCCCTTAGAGCTGTAGAGCTGGTGATGGGCACTGCTTCGATCCACTTTGTGAACTTGTCGACTGCGACGAGCAAGTGTGTCCTTCCGCCCTTTGATGATTTCTTTAGTGGGCCTACCATGTCGAGTCCCCAGGTGGCGAACGGCCAGGATAGTGGTATGGTCTTGAGCTCTGATGCGGGAGCGTGTGGCCTGTTGGCGAATTTTTGGCAGGCGACGCAACGTCGCACGATTTCCTCTGCGTTTTTCATTGCTGTGGGCCAGTAGAACCCAGCTCGAAACGCTTTGGACACGAGCACTCGACTGCTCACGTGGTGTCCGCAGGTGCCTTCATGGATTTCGAGCAAGAGGGCTTTGCCGTCCTCTTCGTCAATACACTTTTGGAGTATCTGGGTGATGCTGCGCTTATATAGTTGTCTGTTTATCACCGTGAATGCCTTGGATCGTCGGCTGATGCGTCGTGCTTCGGCCACGTCTTGTGGTAGCGTTCCTTCGATTAGGAATCGGAGGAACGGTTTTGTCCAGACGGGTCCTTCGAACTCTGTCGGGGCGGTGCTGCCGGATGTGTTGGTGCCTGTGCCTTCTGATAGGGTTGCTGCTGCCACCTGCCCTATTTCTGTTGCGTCTTCGCCGTCCGCGACTGCTTCAGACGTTGCTGTCTGCACCTTGATGGACCTCCGGTTGATGCTTTCGAGAAAAACGCCTGGTGGTACGGGCGCCCTGGTCGAACCGATGTTCGTGAGCTCGTCGGCTTCTGTGTTGTTGTCCCTGGTGATGTAGTTGAGCTCGCAACCGTCGAAATTTCCTTCGAGTTCGTTGTAGAGCTTTTGGTATGCCGCCATGTTGTCGGCTATTGCGCTGCAGTTTCTCATCGTCAGCTGGACGACGAGGTTGGAGTCCCCGTAAATTATGAGGCGAGTGGCTCCGCACGTTTTGGCCATGCGCATGCCATGGAGGAGTGCCTCGTATTCTGCTTCGTTGTTGGAGGCGTGACTGAAGTTGATCTGGAGGACGTATTTCAGCTTTGTTCCTTTGGGGGAGATGAGTACAACTCCTGCCCCAGCTCCTTGTTGTCTCTTGGACCCATCGAAGAACATTGACCATGAGCTTGATAGGTCTGGGGGGGCCTGGTGTTTGAACCTCCGTCCACTCAACCAGGAAATCTGGGAGTAATTGGGCTTTGATGGCTGTTGGGTGCTTGAACTGCAGGTCCCATGGGCTGAGCTCGATGTTCCACTCGGCGACTCGCCCGGTTGCTCCAGGGTTATTGAGTATGTCGGCGAGTGGTGCGTTGCTCACGATTGTGATAGGGTGCTCGTCGAAGTATTGGGACACCTTTCTTGAGGTCATGATGATGGCTAGTAGTAGCTTCTGATAGTGCGGGTACCGCTGCTGGGATTTGGTCAGTGGCATGCTGAGGTAGTAGATTGGTCTCTGGATGCTCTGGACTTTGCCTTCTTCTGCGCGTTCGACAACGAGTGATGTGCTTACCACACTGCTGTGTGCTGCCACGTAGAGGTATAGCTTCTCTCGCTCCTTGGGTACCGCCAGGATTGGTGGGGTCGAAAGCGTCTTTTTCAGGTCCAAGAATGCTTGGCGGGCTTCGTCCGTCCACTCGAATTTCTCTCCTTTCCTGAGCAGCTGGTAGAAAGGCATCGTGCGTTCTCCCAGTCTGCTGATGAAGCGGCTTAGGGCTGCGAGTTTTCCAGTGAGCTGCTGTACTCCTTTGACGTCGGTTGGTTCTTGCATGCGGGTGATGGCTTGGACTTTCTTGGGGTTTGCTTCGATCCCGCGGGCAGAGACCATATAGCCGAGCAGCTTTCCTGCCGGTACGCCGAATGCGCACTTCTTTGGGTTGAGTTTGATTCTGTATTTGTTTAGTGCCGCGAAGGTTTCGCGCAGGTCGTCGAGTAGTGTGGCTGCTTTATAGGTCTTGATGACGATGTCATCCACGTAGACTTGCACATTTCTTCCGATTTGCTCTTTCAGGCAGGCCTGCATCATTCGTTGGTAAGTGGCGCCTGCGTTTTTGAGCCCGAAGGGCATGGTCTTGTAGCAGAATACTCCATAGGGGGTGATGAACAATGTGTGTTCTTCGTCTTCTTCCTTCATTCTGATCTGGTTGTATCCTGAGTAAGCGTCCAGAAAGGAGAGTAGATCGCACCCTGCTGTTGAGTCGATTATCTGATCGATTCTAGGCAGAGGGAAGTGATCCTTCGGGAAATGTTTGTTGACTGGTCCGTAGTCGACACACATGTGCAGCACGGTCGTGTCTTTCTTTGGCACCAACACTGGGTTGGCTAACAGGTTGACTTCCTCTCCGATTGCTCTGCGCTTGGGCTCCGAGAATCGTCTCAGCGCTTGCTTCACTGGCCTCGTGTTTGGCTTGATGCGTAGGGCGTGTTCCGCGAATTCGCGTGGTATCCCAGGCATGTCGGCTGGGCACCAGGCGAATATTTCCCTCTCGTCTCGAAGGAAGGCGACGAGAGCTGCTGCCTGCTCCTCTGGTAGGTGGGCGTACACGCGGATTGTTTTGTCTGGGTCCGTCGGGTGTACTTGGTGAGTGACTGTGTCACCGTCGATGCTGAAGTCGCGTCCGTACTCCCTGGATTCGCTTCGGTTCACCAATGGGAAGGTGCTATTGTCCGTCACCATGGCTATTTCTCTGAGTTCTTGTTTGGCTCCGAATGTGTCGGAGATTCTGTGGAAGTCACGATCACATTGATCTGATTTGATGAAGCTTCCGCTGATCGTGAGGACTCCTGATGATCCTGGCATCTTGAGCTTGAGGTAGGCGTAGTGCGGGACCGCCATGAATTGCGCGAATGCTGGTCGTCCCAGTATGGCGTGATACTGCGATTGCCAGTCGAGTACCTTGAACTCGAGGACGTGCTTTGCGAAGTTACGTCGGTTGCCGAAGACGACTTTGAGTTCGACGATTCCGAGGGATGTGGCTGCTTCTCCTGGGACTACCCCGTGCAACTCGGTGCTTGATTTTCTCCACACTGATCGTGGGATCAGTATCTTTTGCAGGGTGCTGGCGAAGATGATGTTCATGCTGCTGCCTCCGTCCATGAAGACCCAGTCCATGTCGTATCCTCCGATTTGTGCATCGAGCACTAGGGGTGCATGCCCCGGTCTTGGGACTGCGAGTGGATGGTCGTCTTGTGACAACGTGATGCTGGTCTCCGTGTCATGCAATTGGTAGATTTCGACTATGTTTATGCTCTCGGATGCTTTGGCCTGCAGGGTTTGGGCATCGCGTTGTGCTTGCGGTACTCTTCCTTCTTGGATCATGAGCACCTGTGCTTGCGACGGGCTGCGACGTCCTTCCGGGTTTGAGGTCGGCGATTGCTCGGGTCGTCGGTTGCGTCTGTCGTCTTTCTAATTCTCCTTCTTGAGGTCGTCGGCTAGCTCGTTGAACATGCGGCAGTCTCTCAAAGTGTGCCCTGACCTGACGCGTCCCCAGTCATCCTCGAAGTTGTGGATCGTGCAGGGTCCTGCTAGCTGTTCTCTGGCCGTGAGTTTGCTGGATCCGGCATGCCTCTTCCTTCTTGAGATTCTGAAGATCTGCTCGTGATCTTCCGGGTGCACGTGGAAGCGAGGATCGATTTAGATTCCTCGACTCATGTCTTGGTTCCTGATGAGGTTGGCGAATTCATCTGGCCTTCGATCTGGGTAGTAGTACTCGCCAACAGGTGTCTCGGAGTCGCTGTCTTGGTTGACGGCAGATGCTTGATGAGGACATCCCTACTAATGTTACACCCATACCCTCACCAACTACACATACTGGACCAGTTACTAGAGCACGTGCACGTCAACTAAATTATCAGGTACTTTCGTTTCTTGCGAATCCTTCTATTGTTCATGAACATATGATGCTGCCTAAATTAGATACTTTTGTTTTGCTTATGAATGAAGGACCTAGCATGGACACGAAGGATGGTCATTGGAGCGGGATCAAGAATGGAGAAGAAGGTGCGCGCGGGGGAAAGTACAGTGGAGTTTCCAGTGGGGATTTTCGCACGTTGAAACCACCATAAGGCATGCATGAAGGCTTGGACGGAATACACGAGATGCCACTTCATTATTTTCGTCCAAGAGCAATTATAGGTGCTGCGTCACCTTAATATTGGGCTGGGCCCATGTAATTTCGAAATACCACATTATAGGCTGTTTTTAGAGTCCGTATGTGTGGGGAAACCGAGTTAGGGTTGTTTTCGGACCCCACCTCCAAGGGGTCACGAAAATCCACTCTGTTCCCCCATATATACAGCCCTTAGGGCGTCGTTTAGACTTGGGTTTTAATTAGATTTAAGTTAGCCATAGCCGCAACTTCGAGTTCTTCGTTTGTGTCGTCCGACCAGGCGAAGACCGCATTGGAACCCCAACTTCTGTTAATCTTTCATCTTATATTCGCAATATCCAGATTGCAATTCTTAGTTCTTGCTTGTTCTTCGATTGCTTGCAGGAATTGACCTTCGTGGTCAGGTTGATCGTGCATCCGCGGGATCAATAACCTCTCGGAGTTGGTTTAGCGATCGCTAAGGCGCAACGTCTTCGCACGTTCGTAGTCGGATCGTGAAAGTTGCCTCCACCATAATCGATCTCCACCATCTCATCGAAACATCGGGACACCTTCGCCTCTATCAAGTGGTATCAGATTTCCAGGTTGCTCGGTGAGATTTACCAGTTTTCATAGTCTAGATTGGTTCTGTTCTTCATACCTACAGTCCAAGAAAAAGCCAACAAAAAAAAATTAGGGTTAGATCATCACGTCCCAAGACAGTCCTAGCCTTTGTCCAGTTTTCTTTTCAGTACTTGCTTTGTTGAATTTACGGTTGCATCGTTGTGTCAAGTTGCTGATCTTAGCGTCTAGTTCCCTTAGAGTTTCGAGTTCTGATCACAGTTTGCCACGTCGCCGCCGCACCAGTAGTCATCCTACCACGTTCCGCCAATCCGAGTCCAGATACACCACCACGTTCCGCCAAGCAGAGTCCATATACACCACCACGTCTCACGAGTCCGAGTTGAGTTCCACCATCAGTACGGTTCCTGATATCCCCGTAGCCAGAATAGTTTTGAGTTGATTAGAGTCGGATTTCACCAATCTTTTGTCGTACGTAGAAGAGGGTGATTTCCAAAAAAAAAAAAAAAAAAGTCTGGCATGCTTTTCAGAGCAGTTTTTAGGCCAAAATTTTCAGGGGTAAATTTTTTTTCGTGCCCATACGTTCCTTAGGTCCAGAAACTCGTTTTGAGACGTTCGCCACCATAGTGATTTTTTCGCACTTTTTCAGCCACCGCAGTCCCGCATCGCAAAAAAAAAGAGAAAAAAAAAAGAGAGAGAAAAAAAAAATTCAGAGTGTGCTTCACAGTTGTTACGTGCCACGCCGTGCTTTCGTTGGTGTTTTAGGCTCGCGTCTCTAGTACGGTCTAGCCTAGGATCAGCACAGTACCGACGTTGAGTGTTTATTCAGCTTTGCATCTCTGTTTTGATTACTGTTGAGTTTTTCCTACCATACTTGTCAGCCTTCCTACAGCTCCACATATATTCTACATCGTGCGTTTTGACACCTCCTGGCCATCGCTCTACCATATCTCTGAGAGTTTTGACCCGTTGGTTGTACATCACCACCTGCTGCTAGGTAAGAATCGGTAAGAACGTAAGAAAAGCTTGACGGATTTTGCTTTCCACCACCCCACATCCATCCCATTAGTAGAAGTAGGATCATATTCCTGTGTGTTTTCTATTTCTGCTAACCATGCCAGGATCACATGATGAAGTGGCGCGGGATGCACCCGATTGGGAGAACATGACAAACAAGGAGTTACATGATAAATTTGCACGTATGATGTCTCAACAGGTGCAGGACATCGAGACCAGATTTACAGAGGCGATTGATGGCGTGGAGAAAATGATCGACACCAAGCTCGACGCCAAGTTTACTGAGTTGATCGCACGCCTACCTTCAGCACAGCCACAACCACCGCCACTACCACGTGCACGACGTATTCTGTTTCCGCGAGGACAAGCTGCTGGTATTGGTGCTCCTCCTACTGCTGCAGTTGCTGCTACTGCTGCTGCTGCTTCTGACGTCGCCCAGGACGACAACTACGAGGGTGATTACGAGGAGGAGGTGGAACAGGAAGCGGCCTATGAGCAGCCAGCTGGACGTCCACGTCCCAACATTCGCCACGGTCGACACCAACCACCCCCTCAGGTACGCGATGATGAACATGTGCCTAAACTTAAATTGAATCTTAAGCCGTTTGAGGGTAGATATATTCCTGATGCTTATCTTACTTGGGAGTTAGAAACTGAACAACGTTTTACATGTTTACAATATCCTGAGAATAGACGTGTTACTGCTGCTGTTTGTGAATTCACGGGCTTTGCATCTATTTGGTGGTCTGAACATTGTAGATTGCATGCTAATAATATTCCAACTACTTGGGCTGCTTTAAAAGATGCTATGCGTACTCGCTGGGTTCCTCCTTATTATCAACGTGAATTGTTACAAAAATTACAGCGTTTGAGACAAGGAAAAAATTCTGTAGAGGAATATTATCAAGAATTACAAACTGGATTGATTAGATGTGGCCTAGTAGAGGGTAATGAAGCTATGCTTGCACGTTTTATGGGTGGCTTAAACAGGGAGATACAAACTATTCTAGAATACAAGGACTTTACTACTATCACTCGTTTGTTTCATCTTGCTTGTAAAGCTGAACGTGAAGTGCAGGATCGACAGGCCGCTACGAGACCTAACTTTTCTGCAGGACGAAATACATCATGGACATCGCGTGGAGCTTCTACATCCACACGTCCTGCTGCGCCACCATCTACTTCAGCCGCTCATTCTTACAGGGAGCCACCAAAACAGCCAGCGCCACCATTCAAGGGTGCACAGAGTGGTCCAGCGGCAAGTTCTTCTTCCTCCATGGCGTCCACAGGGCAAGCACGAGATCGTGATATTAAATGTCGCAGGTGCCAAGGTGGAGGTCACTTCGCAAAAGACTGTCCCTCCAAGCGTGTGATGACTATTACGGCGGATGGTGGGTATGAGTCAGCGAGTGACTATGATGAGGAGACTCTAGTTCTCATTGCTCATGAGGAACAGGGTGCCCATGATGATGCTCATGATATAGAGTATATGACTCCTGATGATGCAGATAAATATGCTAGTTTGGTTGCTCAACGTGTATTAAGTGTGCAGGTAACGAAGGCCGAGCAAAACCAGAGGCATAATTTGTTCCACACAAAGGGAGTGGTGAAAGAACGTTCGGTTCGCATCATCATTGACGGAGGGAGTTGCAACAACTTGGCTAGCATGGAGTTGGTGGAGAAGCTATCTCTCACCACAAGACCACACCCCCATCCGTACTATATTCAGTGGTTTAACAATAGTGGTAAGATTAAGGTAACACGTTCTGTTCGTGTGCACTTTAGCATTGCTGCATATGCTGATTATGTTGATTGTGATGTGGTACCCATGCAAGCATGCTCTCTTTTACTTGGTAGACCATGGCAATTTGATAGGAATGTTGTACACCATGGTAGGACAAATCAGTTTACTCTAGTTCATCAGGATAAAAATATTGCTTTACTTCCTATGTCTCCTGAACAAATTGTGAAAGATGATCTTGCTAGAGCTAGTAAAGCTAAACAGGAGAAAAATAAGAGTGAAAATGAGATAGCAGCTAAAGAATTTGAGCAACAACATAAGACTAATAGCAAATCTTCTTCTGTTGTTTCTAATGAAATTAAATTGACTAGTCCAACTTTGCTTGCTACTAAGGTTGATATTTCGGATTTGGATGTTAGTCAATATGTGTGCTATGCTTTTGTGTGCAAAGAAGCCTTGTTTTCATTTGAGGAATTGCCTCCTTCTTTGCCTCCTGTTGTCACTGACCTTTTGCAGGAGTTTATTGACGTCTTTCCACAAGACGTACCACCGGGATTACCACCTATTCGAGGGATTGAGCATCAGATTGACTTAATTCCCGGTGCTTCGCTGCCCAACCGTGCGCCATACCGTACCAATCCGGAGGAGACGAAGGAGATTCAGCGTCAAGTACAAGAGCTACTCGACAAAGGTTACATACGTGAATCCCTTAGTCCTTGTGCTGTTCCTGTTATATTAGTGCCTAAAAAGGATGGAACATGGCGTATGTGTGTTGATTGTCGAGCCATTAATAATATTACTATTCGTTATCGTCATCCTATTCCTAGGCTAGATGATATGCTTGATGAATTTAGTGGCTCTACCATGTTTTCCAAAGTTGATTTGCGTAGTGGATACCATCAAATTCGCATGAAATTAGGGGATGAATGGAAAACGGCATTTAAAACTAAGTCTGGATTATATGAGTGGTTAGTCATGCCTTTTGGGTTAACTAATGCACCTAGCACTTTTATGAGATTAATGAACGAGGTTTTACGTGCTTTCATTGGACGATTTGTGGTAGTCTATTTTGATGATATACTGATTTATAGCAAATCTTTGGAGGAACATTTGGATCATTTACGTGCTGTTTTTATTGCTCTACGTAATGCACGTTTATTTGGTAACCTTGGGAAGTGCACCTTTTGCACCGACCGAGTGTCGTTTCTTGGCTATGTTGTTACTCCGCAGGGAATTGAAGTTGATCATGCCAAGATCGAGGCAATTGAGAGTTGGCCGCAGCCCAAAACGGTCACACAAGTGAGGAGTTTTCTTGGCCTCGCTGGATTCTATAGGCGTTTTGTGAGAGATTTCAGCACCATTGCTGCACCTCTCAATGAGCTTACACGCAAGGATGTGCCTTTTACTTGGGGTACCGCACAGGAAGAAGCTTTCACGGTATTGAAAGATAAGTTAACACATGCTCCTTTGCTCCAACTTCCTGATTTTAATAAGACTTTTGAGCTTGAATGCGATGCTAGTGGGATTGGTTTGGGAGGTGTGTTATTACAAGATGCTAAACCTGTTGCATACTTTTCTGAAAAATTGAGTGGGCCTAGTCTGAACTATTCTACTTATGATAAGGAATTATATGCTCTTGTTCGGACATTAGAAACTTGGCAACATTATTTATGGCCCAAAGAATTTGTTATACATTCTGATCATGAATCTTTGAAACACATAAGAAGTCAAGCAAAACTTAATCGTAGACATGCTAAGTGGGTTGAATTTATTGAGACTTTCCCTTATGTCATTAAACACAAGAAGGGGAAAGATAATATTATTGCTGATGCTTTGTCTCGTCGTTATACTATGCTTTCACAACTTGACTTCAAGATATTCGGTTTAGAGACAATCAAAGAACAATATGCAAATGATGCGGAATTTAAAGATGTATTGCAGAATTGTAGAGAGGGTAGAACATGGAACAAGTTTGTGCTTAATGATGGATTTGTGTTCCGTTCTAACAAGCTATGCATTCCAGCTAGCTCTATTCGTCTTTTGTTGTTGCAGGAGGCGCATGGAGGAGGATTAATGGGACATTTTGGCGTGAAAAAGACGGAGGACGTACTTGCTACACATTTCTTTTGGCCAAAGATGAGACGGGATGTTGAGCGTTTTGTTGCTCGCTGCACTACATGTCAAAAAGCTAAGTCACGACTCAATCCTCATGGTTTATACATGCCTTTACCTGTACCTAGTGTTCCGTGGGAGGACATATCCATGGACTTTGTTTTAGGCTTGCCTCGAACAAAGAAGGGGAGGGATAGCATATTTGTTGTCGTGGATAGATTTTCTAAGATGGCACATTTTATACCATGTCATAAAAGCGATGATGCTGCTAATGTTGCTGATTTATTCTTTGGAGAGATTATTCGTTTACATGGTGTGCCCAATACTATTGTCTCGGATCGTGATACTAAGTTTCTTAGCCATTTTTGGAGATGCTTATGGGCTAAGTTGGGGACTAAACTACTTTTTAGTACTACATGTCATCCCCAAACTGATGGACAAACTGAAGTGGTCAATAGGACATTGTCTACTATGCTTAGGGCTGTTTTAAAAAGTAACTTGAAACTGTGGGAAGAATGTTTACCTCATATTGAATTTGCTTATAATCGTTCAGTGCATTCTACCACTAAAATGTGCCCTTTTGAGATTGTTTATGGTTTTCTACCTCGTGCACCTATTGATTTGCTGCCTCTTCCATCTTCGGAGAAGGTTAATTTTGATGCTAAGCAACGTGCTGAATTGATATTAAAAATGCATGAGTTAACTAAAGAAAACATTGAGCGCATGAATGCTAGATACAAGCTTGCTGGTGATAGGGGTCGAAAGCATGTTGTGTTTGAACCAGGAGATCTTGTTTGGTTACATCTACGTAAAGATAGGTTTCCTGATTTGCGCAAGTCTAAGTTAATGCCACGAGCTGATGGTCCCTTTAAGGTTGTACAGAAAATTAATGATAATGCATATAAACTTGAGCTACCTGCAGATTTTGGGGTTAGTCCCACATTTAACATTGCAGATTTGAAACCTTATTTGGGAGAAGATGATGAGCTTCCGTCGAGGACGACTTCAATTCAAGAAGGGGAGGATGATGAGGACATCCCTACTAATGTTACACCCATACCCTCACCAACTACACATACTGGACCAGTTACTAGAGCACGTGCACGTCAACTAAATTATCAGGTACTTTCGTTTCTTGCGAATCCTTCTATTGTTCATGAACATATGATGCTGCCTAAATTAGATACTTTTGTTTTGCTTATGAATGAAGGACCTAGCATGGACACGAAGGATGGTCATTGGAGCGGGATCAAGAATGGAGAAGAAGGTGCGCGCGGGGGAAAGTACAGTGGAGTTTCCAGTGGGGATTTTCGCACGTTGAAGCCACCATAAGGCATGCATGAAGGCTTGGACGGAATACACGAGATGCCACTTCATTATTTTCGTCCAAGAGCAATTATAGGTGCTGCGTCACCTTAATATTGGGCTGGGCCCATGTAATTTCGAAATACCACATTATAGGCTGTTTTTAGAGTCCGTATGTGTGGGGAAACCGAGTTAGGGTTGTTTTCGGACCCCACCTCCAAGGGGTCACGAAAATCCACTCTGTTCCCCCATATATACAGCCCTTAGGGCGTCGTTTAGACTTGGGTTTTAATTAGATTTAAGTTAGCCATAGCCGCAACTTCGAGTTCTTCGTTTGTGTCGTCCGACCAGGCCAAGACCGCATTGGAACCCCAACTTCTGTTAATCTTTCATCTTATATTCGCAATATCCAGATTGCAATTCTTAGTTCTTGCTTGTTCTTCGATTGCTTGCAGGAATTGACCTTCGTGGTCAGGTTGATCGTGCATCCGCGGGATCAATAACCTCTCGGAGTTGGTTTAGCGATCGCTAAGGCGCAACGTCTTCGCACGTTCGTAGTCGGATCGTGAAAGTTGCCTCCACCATAATCGATCTCCACCATCTCATCGAAACATCGGGACACCTTCGCCTCTATCAATGCTCGTGCGGCGGTATGTCGTCGAGTGGTCGTCAGTTGCGCGACTTCGTGATGTGGCTCCTTCATTGGGGCTCTACCGTAGTTATCCCATGCGCGCCTTTTGGGTCGTTGGTTCCTTCTGCCTTGACAGTGATTCCGCTGATCGCTGGGTTCGATCTCGTAGTCATTGTCTTGATGTGCGGTGGGTGCCCGGGCGGTGGCGGGTTGTCGGAAGATTTGCGAGTCCTCCGCTGCGCGTCGCAGTTCGTCAAGCGGGATCCCTTCGTAGAGGCTCCTCGCCGTTCTTCTGGGTCATCGACTCCTACGACGCTGGCGCTGTGCTTGGTTGTCATCGTAATATTGGTCCTGGCATGACTGTAGCTCGAGTGGTCTTGATGGGGCGGCGGAGATGTCCGCCATGATCTTGAATCCTTCGAGTGGGCTAAGTCTGGGTCTTGCCCTTGAGTTGTAGTTTGCTGAAGATGGGACCGCCGAGATCGTGATCCCAACCTGCGTAGTTCCCACAGACGGCGCCAATTGACGGGGATCAACCCCGGCAAATCCCATGGTCAGGGACCCTGGGTTAGTCATGAGAGGCGCAGGTTGGACGATAGCTCGTCGGCAAATAGGGAAGCTCGCTCCTGCTCGATATTATTGATTAGGGAGATGCGATTACAGAGGAAGCCAAGGCTGGAGCGCTCAGGGCTAGGGTTACAGATGAGATTGGATATCTTTGGCGTCGCCCCTCCTAGCCCTTATATACCGGGCTAGGTCTCGGGGAATTCATCTACGTGTACAGGTAAACTTTCCTAACCCTAGCTTGCTCCTTACGACAGGTCTTCGCACCTTCCTTGTGAGTCGAGGACTTCTATGTCGGTGCCATCCAGTGGGTCGGGGTCGTATCTTCATGGGCCTTCTGCCTTCATGGACACCATGTGGGCTCATCCGTAGGAGTCGTGGGGTCACCCCCTCGTCAGTGTTGGTTTCCACGAACTCAGATGGTTCCCTATACCGAAGTGAGTGTTTGCATATTAAATTAATAACTCTAAACAATAATAACGTAACTCAGTAAGAGATAACTTAGACCATACACTATTCAATAGAGTATGATTACAATGTTCAGGCACATCAACAATATTGAAGTGTCTCAAGACATTGCAATTTGTGAAACAACTTTCACAAGTCTGTATGCCCAAGACTAACTCAAAACATTTGTCACTTTGATCAAATCGTAGAGACTTGTCTTTCTTGTTAATTTAATATCCATCTTCACTCTGAAATCCCTTTTGATCATATCAAATCATTTCAGACTCATGTTTCATTAGTGAATACACATATTCATCTAAGTCCACATATGAAGTTCACGAAATAATGAAATTCACTGCATGCTAATATACGATACATCACAATGTATGATACTCAACAATCAGTACACACTCTGTTTTATCAGAACTCGAGGTTTTAGTCATCTCACCTAAAGAGGCATGGTTTGCATGGGTCAAGAGATCAAGTATCTCAAAACATCATCATACCATTCATGACTTAAACTGTAGTGTCATTATTAAGTCTGGATAATTCTTGGTATTACAATATTTCTTTTAAATGATCAAACTACTATCATCAATATAAGAATAAATCATTCATGACCGTAATGTGACCATAAAAGATATCATTCATAAAAGGAGAACAACTGACTTTTTACTCACTAATATGAATAATTGTCTTTGCAAGATGCAAGACACACTAATAAAGTTCACATTAAAACGATCATAAATTTATTCATATATTAATCAAATGATAGATGTAGAGGGAGAGTGTTGTCGACCATCAACTATCTTGATTATCGTCAGCACACATTGTCACCTCATCCCTTTCAAGCCACTCCTTAACCAGTAAGTTCAAGCATCGAATACTTAATCAACCGCGATTAGTGTTTTGTGGGGAAAGACATTTATAACTTGTATATCAAATATATTTTTCTCTATCAATGACTATTCCTGCATTGGTTCTACCTTCAAAGTTATTAACTTTAACCTTGACCTCATGAAAGGTGATCGATTCTCCTTCATGACGTAGTCTAGACATGGTCTTTGTAGCTGGGAGGAAGTGGATGTCACTTCCCAGTTATCGCAAAGTAACCAGTCATTCAGTAGTCCAAGTTGTACACAAGGTGTTCATGTATCGTATACAATTTACAAGTTCCTTTCTTAGTAGGTTGTTCCTTCCACCATGGTTGAAAGAAACCCCATCCATATACTCATATTCCATTACTCTGATTTGTGACCTAGTGCTTTCAAGTTCACCTAGCACGTCATACCTGTTGGTTAACATGCATTCACAATTCAGATTCATAGAATGAAGTATTATGTATTTGGACAACCATTCATAAGTGATGGTGAGTACGATACTCATCATCTTCCTTAATTACAGAGTTATCACGTGTATCTCCTAGCAGTTCGTATTACGTTTAGCAAATCATTAATAATGAGTTTGTCTCTAATGGTGATGGTACACAATCAATGAAGTAAGACCCATTTACCTTAAGTTCTATCACAATAAAAGAGCCATAGTGATAAACATTTTGGGCATGACATTATCTACAGTGATATTTGCTTAGACATGAAGATTAAGTTCATAATATGTGGAGTTCAATTTTAATTAATTCTAAAACTCCCACTTAGTACAACATCTCTCAAATTTACTAAGTGATTACACAATCCTCGAACACCATACCTCCCCCGATCGTCACGGCCATCAGTATGTTGTTTAAGGTAGGCCATCATGCCAATCACATCATCTATGTGACTCGTGCTCGATCTTTCGATCTACTGTGTTCCAGGCCCGCATCTAGATACGTCAAGCCTGCCAATCCAACCTTAATGTTAGCTGTTCAACAAGGCCATATCTTCATATGCCAGACTTGCCGAACCCAACCTCATGCGAACGCCATTTAATATGTGTGACATCCGATATGTACGGAATGTCGGCCATATGGGTGATCCTTCCAGGCGGTGCCCACTAAGGGAGAAGACAATGTTGGTATTGTGAGAGATTATCCTATTTATGCTACCGTCGTTATATCTAGCATATTAGCAAAACAGGATGTAACAGTAAACCATACAAACTATGATCCCCCTTTGCAAATTAAAGTAAAAAACGCCTTTCTACTTTATCTTTTGCAAGTTTTACGTGGCTGCTAGGGGTTTCGAGAAAAGAACCGTTTCTATCCTACGAAAACAAGCCACAACACCAATCCCGCAATTGTCTCTCCGTTGAAAACGTCTTCGCAAAGCTAATGTTAGAGAGACAGACACCCCCCAACCACTTATATGGTACAAGTCATATGTCAAGCGTGGAACTAGTCTCGCGTAAACGCATAAGGTCGGTCGGGGCCGCTTCATCAGGACATTGCCGCAATGCTAAACGAGTACACGTGAGAGGGTAACTGATGAGGACATCCCTACTAATGTTACACCCATATCCTCACCAACTACACATATTGGACCAGTTACTAGAGCTCGTGCACGTCAACTAAATTATCAGGTACTTTCGTTTCTTGCGAATCCTTCTATTGTTCATGAACATATGATACGGCCTAAATTAGATACTTTTGTTTTGCTTATGAATGAAGGACCTAGCATGGACAAGAAGGATGGTCATTGGAGCGGGATCAAGCATGGAGAAGAAGGTGCGCGCGCGGGAAAGGACAGCGGAGCTTCCCGTGGTGATTATCGCACTTTGAAGCCACCATAAGGCGCGCATGAAGTCTTGGACGAAATACGCGAGATGCCACTTCATTATTTTCATCCAAGGGCAATTATAGGTGCTGCGTCACCTTAATATTGGGCTGGGCCCATGTAATTTCGAAATACCACCTTATAGGCTGTTTTTAGAGTCCGTATGTGTGGGGAAACCGAGTTAGGGTTGTTTTCGGACCCCACCTCCAAGGGGTCACGAAAATCCCCTCTGTTCCCTCATATATACAGCCCTTAGGGCGTCGTTTAGACTTGGGTTTTAATTAGATTTAAGTTAGCCATAGCCGCAACTTCGAGCTCTTCGTTTGTGTCATCCGACCAGGCCAAGACCTCATTGGAACCCCAACTTTCGTAATCTTTCATCTTATATTCGCAATATCCAGATTGCAATTCTTAGTTCTTGCTTGTTCTTCGATTGCTTGCAGGAATTAGACCTTCGTGGTCAGGTTGATCGTGCATCCGCGGGATCAATAACCTCTCGGAGTTGGTTTAGCGATCGCTAAGGCGCAACGTCTTCGCACGTTCGTAGTCGGGTCGTGAAAGTCTACTCCACCATAATCGATCTCCACCATCTCATCGAAACATCGGGACACCTTCGCCTCTATCAAGTGGTATCAGATTTCCAGGTTGCTCGGTGAGATTTACCAGTTTTCATAGTCTAGATTGGTTCTGTTCTTCATACCTACAGTCCACGAAAAAGCCAAAAACAAAATTAGGGTTAGATCATCACGTTCCAAAACAGTCCGAGCCCTTATCCAGTTTTCTTTACAGTAGCTTGCCTTGTTGAATTTACGGTTGCATCGTTGTGTCAAGTTGCTGATCTTAGCGTCTAGTTCCCTTAGAGTTTCGAGTTCTGATCACAGTTTGCCACGTCGCCGCCGCACAGTAGTCATCCTACCACGTTCCGCCAATCCAAGTGCAGATACACCACCAAGTTCCGCCAAGCAGAGTCCATATACACCACCACGTCTCACGAGTCCGAGTTGAGTTCCACCATCAGTAAGGATCCTGATCTCTCTGTAGCCAGATTAGTTTTGAGTTGTTAGAGTCGGATTTCACCAAACTTTTTCCGTCCAGAGAAGGGGGGTGATTTCAAAAAAAAAAAAAAAAAAAAAAGAGAAAAAAAAATTCAGAGTGTGCTTCTCAGTTGATTACGTGCCGCGCCGTGCTTTCGTTGGTGTTTTAGGCTCGCGTCTCTAGTACGGTCTAGCCTAGGATCAGCACAGTACCGACGTTGAGTGTTTATTCAACTTTGCATCTCTGTTTTGATTACTGTTGAGCTTTTTGCTACCATATTTGTCAAACCTACCTACAGCTCCACATATATTCTACTTCGTGCGGTTGACACCTCCTGGCCATCGCTCTACCACATCTCTGAGAGTTTTGACCCGTTGGTTGTACATCACCACCTGCTGCTAGGTAAGAATCGGTAAGAACTGAAGAAAAGCTTGACGGATTTGTGCTTTCCACCACCCCACATCCCATTAGTCGAAGTAGGATCATACTTCTGTGTGTTTTCTATTTCTGCTAACCATGCCAGGAGCCCATGATGAAGTGGCGCGGGATGCACCTGATTGGGAGAATATGACAAACAAAGCATTACATGATAAATTTGCACAAATGATGTCTGAACAGGTGAATGACATCGAGAACAGATTTACAGAGGCGATTGATGGTGTGGAGAAGATGATCGACACCAAGCTCGACGCCAAGTTTACTGAGTTGCTCGCACGCTTACCTATACAGCCTGCGGCCGCTCCAGCACAGCCACCACCACCACGACGTGCACGACGTATTCTGTTTCCGGGCGGACAAGCTGCTGGTGCTCCTGCTGCTGCTGCAGTTACTGCTGCTGCTGCCTCTGACGTCGGCCAGGACGACAACTACGAGGGTGATTACGAGGAGGAGGTGGAACAAGAAGCGGCCTATGAACAGCCAGCTGGACGTCCACGTCCCAACATTCGCCACGGTCGACACCAACCACCCCCTCAGGTACGCGATGATGAACATGTGCCTAAACTTAAATTGAATCTTAAGCCGTTTGAGGGTAGATATATTCCTGATGCTTATCTTACTTGGGAGTTAGAAACTGAACAACGCTTTACATGTTTACAATATCCTGAGAATAGACGTGTTACTGCTGCTGTTTGTGAATTCACGGGTTTTGCATCTATTTGGTGGTCTGAACATTGTAGATTGCATGCTAATAATATTCCAGCTACTTGGGCTGCTTTAAAAGATGCTATGCGTACTCGCTGGGTTCCTCCTTATTATCAACGTGAATTGCTACAAAAATTACAGCGTTTGAGACAAGGAAAAAATTCTGTAGAGGAATATTATCAAGAATTACAAACTGGATTGATTAGATGTGGCCTAGTAGAGGATAATGAAGCTATGTTTGCACGTTTCATAGGTGGCTTAAACAGGGAGATACAAACTATTCTAGAATACAAGGACTATGCTACTATTACTCGTTTGTTTCATCTTGCTTGTAAAGCTGAACGTGAAGTGCAGGATCGACAGGCCGCTACGAGACCTAACTTTTCTGCAGGACGAAATACATCATGGACATCGCGTGGACCTTCTACATCCACACGTCCTGCTGCTCCACCCTCTACTTCAGCCGCTCATTCTTACAGGGAGCCACCAAAACAGTCAGCGCCACCATTCAAGGGTGCACAGAGTGGTCCAGCGGCGAGTTCTTCTTCATGCATGGCTTCCACAGGGCAAACACGAGATCGTGATATTAAATGTCGCAGGTGCCAAGGTGGAGGTCACTTCGCAAAAGACTGTCCCTCCAAGCGTGTGATGATTATTACGGCGGATGGTGGGTATGAGTCAGCGAGTGACTATGATGAGGAGACTTTAGTTCTCATTGCTCATGAGGAACAGGGTGCCCATGATGATGCTCATGATATGGAGTATATGGCTCCTGATGATGCAGATAAATATGCTAGTTTGGTTGCTCAACGTGTGTTAAGTGTGCAGGTAACGAAGGCTGAGCAAAACCAGAGGCATAATTTGTTCCACACAAAGGGAGTGGTGAAAGAACGTTCGGTTCGCATCATCATTGACGGAGGGAGTTGCAACAACTTGGCTAGCATGGAGTTGGTGGAGAAGCTATCTCTCACCACAAGACCACACCCCCATCCGTACTATATTCAGTGGTTTAACAATAGTGGTAAGATTAAGGTAACGCGTTCTGTTCGTGTGCACTTTAGCATTGCTGCATATGCTGATTATGTTGATTGTGATGTGGTACCCATGCAAGCATGCTCTCTTTTACTTGGTAGACCATGGCAATTTGATAGGAATGTTGTACACCATGGTAGGACAAATCAGTTTACTCTGGTTCATCAGGATAAAAATATTGCTTTACTTCCTATGTCTCCTGAACAAATTGTGAAAGATGATCTTGCTAGAGCTAGTAAAGCTAAACAGGAGAAAAATAAGAGTGAAAATGAGATAGCAGCCAAAGAATTTGAGCAACAACATAAGACTAATAGCAAATCTTCTTCTGCTGTGTCTAATGAAATTAAATTGACTAGTCCAACTTTGCTTGCTACTAAAGTTGATATTTCAGATTTGGATGTTAGTCAATATGTGTGCTATGCTTTTGTGTGCAAAGAAGCTTTGTTTTCATTTGAGGAATTGCCTCCTTCTTTGCCTCCTGTTGTCACTGACCTTTTGCAGGAGTTTATTGACGTCTTTCCACAAGACGTACCACCGGGATTACCACCTATTCGAGGGATTGAGCATCAGATTGACTTAATTCCCGGTGCTTCACTGCCCAACCGTGCGCCATACCGTACCAATCCGGAGGAGACAAAGGAGATTCAGCGTCAAGTACAAGAGCTACTCGACAAAGGTTACATACGTGAATCCCTTAGTCCTTGTGCTGTTCCTGTTATATTAGTGCCTAAAAAGGATGGAACATGGCGTATGTGTGTTGATTGTCGAGCCATTAATAATATTACTATTCGTTATCGTCATCCTATTCCTAGGTTAGATGATATGCTTGATGAATTAAGTGGCTCTACCATGTTTTCCAAAGTTGATTTGCGTAGTGGATACCATCAAATTCGCATGAAATTAGGAGATGAATGGAAAACGGCATTTAAAACTAAGTTTGGATTATATGAGTGGTTAGTCATGCCTTTTGGGTTAACTAATGCACCTAGCACTTTCATGAGATTAATGAACGAGGTTTTACGTGCTTTCATTGGACGATTTGTGGTAGTCTATTTTGATGATATACTGATTTATAGCAAATCTTTGGAGGAACATTTGGATCATTTACGTGCTGTTTTTATTGCTCTACGTAATGCACGTTTGTTTGGTAACCTTGGGAAGTGCACCTTTTGCACCGACCGAGTATCGTTTCTTGGCTATGTTGTTACTCCGCAGGGAATTGAAGTTGATAAAGCCAAGATCGAGGCGATTGAGAGTTGGCCGCAGCCCAAAACGGTCACACAAGTGAGGAGTTTTCTTGGCCTCGCTGGATTCTATAGGCGTTTTGTGAGAGATTTCAGCACCATTGCTGCACCTCTCAATGAGCTTACACGCAAGGATGTGCCTTTTACTTGGGGTACCGCACAGGAAGAAGCCTTCACCGTATTGAAAGATAAGTTAACACATGCTCCTTTGCTCCAACTTCCTGATTTTAATAAGACTTTTGAGCTTGAATGCGATGCTAGTGGGATTGGTTTGGGAGGTGTGTTATTACAAGATGCTAAACCTGTTGCTTACTTTTCTGAAAAATTGAGTGGGCCTAGTCTGAACTATTCTACTTATGATAAGGAATTATATGCTCTTGTTCGGACATTAGAAACTTGGCAACATTATTTATGGCCCAAAGAATTTGTTATACATTCTGATCATGAATCTTTGAAACACATAAGAAGTCAAGTAAAACTTAATCGTAGACATGCTAAGTGGGTTGAATTTATTGAGACTTTCCCTTATGTCATTAAACACAAGAAGGGGAAAGATAATATTATTGCTGATGCTTTGTCTCGTCGTTATACTATGCTTTCACAACTTGACTTCAAGATTTTCGGTTTAGAGACAATCAAAGATCAATACGTAAATGATGCGGAATTTAAAGATGTATTGCAGAATTGTAGAGAGGGTAGAACATGGAACAAGTTTGTGCTTAATGATGGATTTGTGTTCCGTTCTAACAAGCTATGCATTCCAGCTAGCTCTATTCGTCTTTTTTTGTTGCAGGAGGCGCATGGAGGAGGATTAATGGGACACTTTGGCGTGAAGAAGACGGAGGACGTACTTGCTACACATTTCTTTTGGCCAAAGATGAGACGGGATGTTGAGCGTTTTGTTGCTCGCTGCACTACATGTCAAAAAGCTAAGTCACGACTCAATCCTCATGGTTTATACATGCCTTTACCTGTACCTAGTGTTCCGTGGGAGGACATATCCATGGACTTTGTTTTAGGCTTGCCTCGAACAAAGAATGGGAGGGATAGCATATTTGTTGTCGTGGATAGATTTTCTAAGATGGCACATTTTATACCATGTCATAAAAGCGATGATGCTGCTAATGTTGCTGATTTATTCTTTCGTGAGATTATTCGCTTACATGGTGTGCCCAATACTATTGTCTCGGATCGTGATACTAAGTTTCTTAGCCATTTTTGGAGATGCTTATGGGCTAAGTTGGGGACTAAACTACTTTTTAGTACTACATGTCATCCCCAAACTGATGGACAAACTGAAGTAGTCAATAGGACTTTGTCTACTATGCTTAGGGCTGTTTTAAAGAGTAACTTGAAACTGTGGGAAGAATGTTTACCTCATATTGAATTTGCTTATAATCGTTCATTGCATTCTACCACTAAAATGTGCCCTTTTGAGATTGTTTATGGTTTTCTACCTCGTGCACCTATTGATTTGCTACCTCTTCCATCTTCGGAGAAGGTTAATTTTGATGCTAAGCAACGTGCTGAATTGATATTAAAACTGCATGAGTTAACTAAAGAAAACATTGAGCGCATGAATGCTAGATACAAGCTTGCTGGTGATAGGGGTCGAAAGCATGTTGTGTTTGAACCCGGAGATCTTGTTTGGTTACATCTACGTAAAGATAGGTTTCCTGATTTGCGCAAGTCTAAGTTAATGCCTCGAGCTGATGGTCCCTTTAAGGTTTTGCAGAAAATTAATGATAATGCATATAAACTTGAGCTACCTGCAGCCTTTGGGGTTAGTCCCACATTTAATATTGCAGATTTGAAGCCTTATTTGGGAGAAGATGATGAGCTTCCGTCGAGGACGACTTCAATTCAAGAAGGGGAGGATGATGAGGACATCCCTACTAATGTTACACCCATATCCTCACCAACTACACATATTGGACCAGTTACTAGAGCTCGTGCACGTCAACTAAATTATCAGGTACTTTCGTTTCTTGCGAATCCTTCTATTGTTCATGAACATATGATACTGCCTAAATTAGATACTTTTGTTTTGCTTATGAATGAAGGACCTAGCATGGACAAGAAGGATGGTCATTGGAGCGGGATCAAGCATGGAGAAGAAGGTGCGCGCGCGGGAAAGGACAGCGGAGCTTCCCGTGGTGATTATCGCACTTTGAAGCCACCATAAGGCGCGCATGAAGTCTTGGACGAAATACGCGAGATGCCACTTCATTATTTTCATCCAAGGGCAATTATAGGTGCTGCGTCACCTTAATATTGGGCCGGGCCCATGTAATTTCGAAATACCACCTTATAGGCTGTTTTTAGAGTCCGTATGTGTGGGGAAACCGAGTTAGGGTTGTTTTCGGACCCCACCTCCAAGGGGTCACGAAAATCCCCTCTGTTCCCTCATATATACAGCCCTTAGGGCGTCGTTTAGACTTGGGTTTTAATTAGATTTAAGTTAGCCATAGCCGCAACTTCGAGCTCTTCGTTTGTGTCATCCGACCAGGCCAAGACCTCATTGGAACCCCAACTTTCGTAATCTTTCATCTTATATTCGCAATATCCAGATTGCAATTCTTAGTTCTTGCTTGTTCTTCGATTGCTTGCAGGAATTAGACCTTCGTGGTCAGGTTGATCGTGCATCCGCGGGATCAATAACCTCTCGGAGTTGGTTTAGCGATCGCTAAGGCGCAACGTCTTCGCACGTTCGTAGTCGGGTCGTGAAAGTCTACTCCACCATAATCGATCTCCACCATCTCATCGAAACATCGGGACACCTTCGCCTCTATCAGTAACAATTGGAGAATTGATGCCCACATGCTAGATGTGTTCTATCCGTACAATACATCTACGCATAGCCTTGCTCTGATACCACTGTTGGGGTTCGGAGCAGAAAACACAATTTTTTTATAACCTACGATACCCAATCCCAAGACCTATGCTATGGCGATGCAAGCAACGGATGGAATAAGTCACATACCAGTATGTAGTCCGGTAAGCGGGAAACGTTCCCACGTGAAAGTGGTTGGCGTAGTCGTACCGGCAATCCCCGATGCCGCGCAGCTCCATGATGGTTCCAGTGGCCACCCGGTCCTTGAGACCAATGACGGGATTGCGTCCCCATCGGAAAGTTGTCGGTGAAGACGCCGCGATACGGCCACGACAATGAAGTAGCACCACAAGTGTAGTGCCTCGCGGGATTATACACATACAATATACCTGACGTCCCTCCGGGCTTCGAACCAGTAGAGCAGCGGAAAGAAGATGGATTCGCATCCCGATTCCAGCAGCACGACGGCGTGCGTATGGTGGAGAAATACCCAACCTAGTGTATCCTCCAAACAAGGGGAGTCCGCCCATAGGAGGGAGAAGGGAGGAAGAGAGAATTTATTGGATGAATCAAAAGGGCACCCCTACCCCTCCTTATATAGGCTGAGGGGGGTTGGGAACCTTCATCCCTCCCTGAGGTGGGACTAATCACACCAATGGGTGGTGGTGCGCCGGCCAGGGGGGATGGGCCCCTCCCTTGGCGCAAGGCCCAAGGGTGGAGGCTCCTCTTTCCCCTAATGGGCCCTATGAGGCCCATATGCCTTTTAATTCATTTTTAGTTATATTTTAATATTTAATTTAGATAATTTAAATAATAAAACATTAATTAAACATTATTAAATATATTTTGAACCTTTTAAAATACCCAGAACAACTTTCGGCCTTCACCGGAACAATTCCGGTGTTCTCTCCTATTTCTCCGGTGATCTCGAATCTATCCTTACTGCGTCGAATACCCTTAAGTGTAACACCCTACGGTCCGGGAAAATACAGACATGATCGAGACAATCTCATTGATCTATGACTAATCAATTGGACCTGGTTACAATCCTTGATAGCCCCTGTGCTTCTATCGAATGAACTTCAATCGCTGTTGGATCCGTTAACCGTGTGCCTCTTCCCATTGTCCTACGATACTTTGCTTGTCCGAGGTTTGATCATCAGTATCCAATATACCTAGTTCGTCCTCGTTCTCAACAAACAAGTTTACTCGTTCCCGTGATATTACAACTCCGTGACCTAGTCACATGTTTGCGCAAACCTTATGATGTAATATTACCGAGTGGGCCCAGAGTACCTATCCGTCACTCAGATGGACAAATCCCGCTTTGATCTATTTGCATACTCATCAACCATCTATTTCGGAATACCCAAAGTGCACCGTTATGGCTAGCATATTTCAGTCAGGCGGTGGGATACAAATCAAAGTCTCCTCATAGATGACAATTATGTATGATCATTACGGTCAAAGGATCAGGTCACTACGTTATAGTTATCGCAATGTCGAACTATGTGACTTGATCACATCGCAACACTTCTGGTGGGTGTATGTACATCATATCATTATCCCAATGATACGAATCCATTGCTAACAGACTTATTTGTCTCATGATCAGGAAACCTTGATCATCAATCGCCCAATGGACTAGTATACTAGAGTTAACTAGGGACCTGGTTGTTTGTATACCACACCTGTATTAAGGTTTCCGCTTAATATAGTAATAGCATAGTATAAAGCGTATTATGAACTAATGGAATATTCTCAATAAAATATATTTTATTTGCCTCTAGGGCATATTCCCAACAGATCTCTCATCCAGCGGCTCGGAGTAGCAAGAGCGTACCGATTCGCTGGAGAGCCAGCCACCGTCAGATCCTCATCCTACAGCTAATGTGCCCCACGGGGTCGCTCTAGCCTTCCGACAAGAACTGCTTTACTTTCTCCTCTTCTTTCGCCTATAGTGTGTGTGTGTGGCTCTATATAAAGCCCTGATCCCCAGCATGTAAGGCATCAATGAGTTTTGGGTAGAAACCCTAGCCGCCAGTGGCGTGATGTACCTCTAGTAATCAAATCTCAAGCAATAAACCGTAGCTTGTTGAGTTCTTGTTCTCTGAATTTCCCCCTGTTTTTTCCCTGTTTCTCTGAAAGTGAGGTTCAGTCCTAGATAGTTCCTGACAATTGATACGTCCAAAACATATCTATAATTTCTGCTTGCTCCATGCCTCTTTTGTGTGATATTGCTATGATATTGATGAACTTCCATACAATTTTGATCATATTTGGACTAACCTATTAACTCAGTGAACCCCAGTGCCAGTTCCTGTTTTCTGCTGTTTTTCTATTTCAGGTTTCCCCCATATTAAAAGTGCTCCAAAAATTCAGGAAAAATACAATAAAAAATCAGCGCAGAAGAAGCTTCGGTGATGAGGACATCCCTACTAATGTTACACCCATACCCTCACCAACTACACATACTGGACCAGTTACTAGAGCACGTGCACGTCAACTAAATTATCAGGTACTTTCGTTTCTTGCGAATCCTTCTATTGTTCATGAACATATGATGCTGCCTAAATTAGATACTTTTGTTTTGGTTATGAATGAAGGACCTAGCATGGACAAGAAGGATGGTCATTGGAGCGGGATCAAGAATGGAGAAGAAGGTGCGCGCGGGGGAAAGTACAGTGGAGCTTCCAGTGGGGATTTTCGCACGTTAAAGCCACCATAAGGCATGCATGAAGGCTTGGACGGAATACACGAGATGCCACTTCATTATTTTCGTCCAAGAGCAATTATAGGTGTTGCGTCACCTTAATATTGGGCTGGGCCCATGTAATTTCGAAATACCACATTATAGGCTGTTTTTAGAGTCCGTATGTGTGGGGAAACCGAGTTAGGGTTGTTTTCGGACCCCACCTCCAAGGGGTCACGAAAATCCCCTCTGTTCCCCCATATATACAGCCCTTAGGGCGTCGTTTAGACTTGGGTTTTAATTAGATATAAGTTAGCCATAGCCGCAACTTTGAGCTCTTCGTTTGTGTCATCCGACCAGGCCAAGACCTCATTGGAACCCCAACTTCTGTTAATCTTTCATCTTATATTCGCAATATCCAGATTGCAATTCTTAGTTCTTGCTTGTTCTTCGATTGCTTGCAGGAATTGACCTTCGTGGTCAGGTTGATCGTGCATCCGCGGGATCAATAACCTCTCGGAGTTGGTTTAGCGATTGCTAAGGCGCAACGTCTTCGCACGTTCGTAGTCGGGTCGTGAAAGTCTACTCCACCAAAATCGATCCCCATCATCTCATCGAAACATCGGGACACTTTCGCCTCTATCATTCGGGAATCACCGAGGGGGCCCCAGAGGGGACCCACCAGGGCCCTAGGCACCCTCCCGACGCGCCCTAGGGTGGGGCCGCGCCAGGGGGCCACTTGGACCCCTGGTGTCCCCCTGGCTGCCCCCTTCGCCTATATATCCCTCGTGACGTGAAACCCCGTGACGGGAACCCTTTTTCGCGATCTCTCCTCTGTTCCGCCGCCGCCGCGCTTCCAAGATCGGGAGCACCAGAAGACCTCTTCCCGGCACCCTGCCGGAGGGAGGAATCACCTCCGGGAGCTTCTCCACCACCATGGATGCTTCCCGGATGAACCGTGAGTAGTCCACCTTGGACCATGGGTCTATGATCAGTAGCTATGTGATGTTCTCCTCCCCTCTTTGTTCTTCATGGATTAGACCTCGTGAGCTGCCCTACATGATCGAGGCACATATGTAATCTTTCTGCTGTTGCTATGCTGAGTTTGCTGGGATTCGATGGATTCTGAGACTATGTTCAGATTGTGTTTGAGTAATATATTTGATTCTCCTCTTTTATATTTATGTTCTAGAGTAATTCTTGCATGTTCTCCGTTGCTGTTAATTGCTTTGGCCAAGTAGTAGGTAGTGACTCCAAGAGGGAGCGTTATGCATGATTGTGGGTTCATGCCCCTTGATGAATAGCTTGAGTGACAGAAACATGAGTCTAGGGGATGTGTTGTTGCCACAAGGGGAAAGCAACGGTGCTTGTACTTGCGGGTGCAAGGATTGTTTACTTTACGCAAAGTTCTTTAATGCAGTTGTCCGTTGCTTTGAGTTTACACTTGGGTGGGATTCGCAACTTAATACCAGTGAGATGTTCTGGATAGATATCTCAAGGTGGATGATTAGTAGGTAGATGCATATGGATTTCGGTCTACTTGTCTTGGCATACCGCCCATGCTTTTGAGCCTCTTCCTTTCTTTATAGCATAGTTAGCATTGGTTTGCGGACATAATACTGTCAATTGCCCAGCTGTAATTTGTTTACCTCGCATGGCTATTTTATCGTCTTTTGGGAGAGAGACATCAGTAGTGAACATCATAGGACCCCGGTCCATATTTTCAATATTGTTTACACCTTAAATTTACTTTCAGTATTTACTTTTCCGTTGCTATCACTATCATTATTATCCCGTGCGTTTTATCCTTCGTAAATAACAAGGCCGGAGGAATTGACAACTCCTCTGTACTCGTTGGGAAGCTAAGTTATTTGCTGTGTGTGCAGGTCCAGGTGAAGTAAGCATCCTTGAGTTGTGAACGGTGATGACCCACAACGTAAGGGATCGATTGCAGCGTTTTCGATAAGTAAGAGTGTCGAACCCAACGAGGAGCAGAAGGTAATAGCAAGTGAGTTTGGTAAGGAGATAACTGCAAGCACTGAAAGATAACTTTTTAGGGGTTTTTCTTGGTATAAGCGACAGGAAAGTAAAAACGAGCAAAGTAAAAGGTACTGGAGAGTAATGAGTGGCCCAATGCTTTCTGAGCAAAGGAGAGGCCTAGCAACTGAACTTATAAAAGCTAAAGTGTTCTTGAGGACACACAGGAGAGTTAGTCATGTGCTTTCGCCATATTCCGTATCGGTACTATGTGCTGTGTTGATAAGTGTTGAGTGGGTGGATCTATGCTTGTACACCCTCTAGACTAAGATAAGTGTACTCTTATGATTAAACACCTTGCAAGCATCCGCAAATACAAGATAGTAATTAAGGAAAAATCCTAACCATAGCAATACGATCGGTGATCCATTGTTCCCTTGTGCAAAAGCGTGCAAACTGGGGTTTAGGTTTCTGTCACTCCGGCAACCCACCGTAAGCATTCTTTATACACAATGTATTCTCCTATGTCCTTGATAAGGCGAAGTGTTGAGTGTTCGACTCACACAACACCACTAGAAAAATAACAACACAACTTAAATATCAACCAACACATATTACTTCAACATCATATGACTACTAGCAACTAGACTTCTCCCATGTACTCAAGAACTAAAGTAACTACTCACAAGACATAAAAGAGGTCATGATCAGTGGGGGTAAATAGATGATAAACAATCTGGACACAATAATATTTCTGCAACAAAACTCAATAGCATTCACCACAAAGTAGTAATCAACACCGATAGAGTAGAGAGGATAGATAGTACGGGTTACAACACAAGTTGCAATTGTGAGATGAGATTGGATGGAGGTGGAGATGGTGCTGATGATGGGGATGATGTTGATGATCTCGATGATGCCCGTGACGATGGTGATGACGATGGTGACGATCTCCCCTTCCGGGAGATGATCTCCCCGGCGGAATCTGCCCGCCAGAGATGGCTTTTCTTCTCTGTAGGTTTCCGCCACGGAGCGGCGGCGGAACTCCGTAAACTCTCCCTCTTTTAGGGTTTTTGGATGACGAAGAGTATATATGCCAGAGGGGGGAGCCGGGAGTGGCCCGGGCGGTCCAGGCGCCCTCCCGGCGCGGCCAGGGGTGGGGCCGCGCCAGGTGGCCGCCTGGGCACCCTGTGGCCCCCCTCTGGTCGCTCTTTTGCGTGTCTTTGTGATCCTTCTGGAAAATAGCCTCCGTCGATTTTCAGGTAATTTGGAGGTATTCTTCTTCATCAACTCAGCGTCCACTTTTTACTGCTGAATCCTACGTCTGCTGCTTTGGCACCGGAAAGTTGCAAACTGTGTAAAATAAGCCAAAACAACATAAGAATAGCATCATATCATGAAATATATCAATGAATAAGAAAGAATTACTATATAAAATAGTGATGCATTTTGGACGTATCAACTCCCCCAAGCTTAGACCTCGCTTGTCCCCAAGCGATTACTGAGCTCGGTAAACCTGTCCACAAGTTTAGAGAGTGAAGTGTCGATAAATAGAATACGGACAAGAAGCATCAAGGTTCCTTCATCAAACCCAAGCATCCTCAACAGCAACCTCAACTCATAAGGCCCTTATGAGAAAGTAATAACAATTATAATCAAAAGTAGGGCTGAAGAAACTCAACAAATTATGGCAAACATATCCTTGGTCAAAGGACAACTAATAACTTTTACTCTTGCTCTTCCTCTTTAATGAAACAATTTGAAGCTTTTGAAAGAACATGTTAATAGTCATGAAGTGCAACTGCTAACACAAAGGAAGATGCTTGCTTAGCAAAAGCTTTCGCAAACAACTTACTTATC
Source organism: Bromus sterilis (assembly GCA_950022295.1). Classification (NCBI taxonomy): domain Eukaryota; kingdom Viridiplantae; phylum Streptophyta; class Magnoliopsida; order Poales; family Poaceae; genus Bromus; species Bromus sterilis. Next base: position 171,351,235 of record OX465600.1, on the reverse strand, counting down.
AAAAGATAATGTCAACAAGGATGTGGCATGGAAAAACTTAATGCAACTCTATATGGATGAATCCTTATCAACATCAAATGTCTGTTCTCTTAGGGAAAAGAAGGAAGTAGGACAACTGACTCAACATGAAGGTGGAAGAAAGGCCTTGTAAATGGCAAGCAGGGAAAACTCATGTGCTATCCTTAAATCAAACAGAATAAAAATAGATTTTGGAGCGGTGCATAGTTTGTAAACGAATGCTAATAGATAGCTCAATTACTTCTTAAGATGGACAAGTTTTGAGGAACGACTCCCAAGTGGGGACGATCACATCCCATTAATCTCCTTTGTTTATCCCTGCCAAAGTTTCTGATTTCTCATAGACCAAGCGTGAAGGAGGGTTTGTCTGTTATATTATCTTTCGAGCTGGGCGCACCCATGCCAGTTCCTCCTCGTATTATGGGTTTGCAGATTAGACATGCAATCCCGGGGTACAACTTGTCCAACTTAAGAAGATCATGAATTACCTACTACTTCCTCATGAGCTAAACAAGAGGCACAAAACAGAAGATTTTGAACATTTAAGGATAACACATAAATTCTATACTTATAGGAATGGTAGGGGAATACCACGAATAGGAAGATATGGTGGACTCATATGGAAGGTAATGGTTTCAGGGTATGGATGCACAAGCAGAAATCTACTTGGCAAAGAGTTTGGCTAGCAAAGACTTTGAGAGAACAGACAACTGATGCTGATTTAGATGCAAAACATATAAAGCATAAACATTAAAGTAAGCATAACACATCAAGTTGTCTTCCTTGTCAACATAACACTTCAAGCATAATAACATAAAGGTTTTGGCTATGTCGCTACTTGAGAAAACATGCATGTTGTCAAGACCAAAGCTATGTTTGCCAAAATTAAATAAAGTTTTCAAAGCCATACCTGATATAAGGTCAATACTCCCCATAAGAATCGTCATATGAGGCCGATTGCGTGAAGAGAATACCGAGTGCAGCGAAGGAACCAATAGACTTCTCATTAATATTCCATTATAGACGACTCCACACTCACGGATACAATCTCTCCACAGACGGAGTGATAGACCTCAATGCAAACACCTATTTCATATAATAAACTCCCTAGACATGATACGACTCTACTTGACTCTAAAGGACTAAGATAAAGATAAAGATACCCGGTACTCCCCCAAACTTGGAACAAGCTGAGGGGATGCCATTACCCGAGGAGATTTACTCCTCATTCTTGTTCTTCTCAATCAGGCACTCCTTGGCGAAGCGCTTCCATGGTAGCTCCTCTCAAGTCTCGAAGGACATTCCCGTCTCCAGGATCCTGCACTCAGCACCTAAACCCATGCGCAGAAACTTTAGTTCATACTCACAGTTTTGGTTGTGCAGATCATAGATTTGTGCTTGGAGCCCGTAAACTTTTTCTTCTAGTGCGGACAAACTTGACCACATCTCCTTCATCTCTTTCCTATGGGAAGCCTCGATCTCGTTCCTGATGTCGAAGTTGGCTTCAACACCACGCTCCACCATCTTCTTGAACTTGAAGACCTCATGTTCCATCTCCTTCAGCCGCTCCTCGGTGCTCCCCTCCATGACTGGTCCCTTCAGATCTTCCTTGTGGAGAACACCGTCCTCCACACGAAGGACCTGGGGGTGCTTGTTCACCTCAGCGAGGTAAGGGGTGATGACATTGACGACGAACCTGTCCTTCGGGGAACTTGGGGAAGCCATGGCACCTAGGTCTAGCTAAAAGATTTCCTTTTCTTATTCTGCTTCTGTCGGTGTCTGAAAAAGGGCTGCAACGTGTTCTTCATGAGTTGTTGTGCGTATTATATTTACGTCAACATTGAAGGGATCTCCCGCCATGTAATGCTTGAGTCTTTGCCCATTCACAACTTGAGGTTTGGTGCCTTCAAAATTGTTAATCTTGATTGCGCCAGACCGGTAGACTTCTTCGATATGAAATGGCCCTTCCCATCTGGAAAGTAGTTTACCTGGAGAAAACCTGAAACGGGATCTAAACAATAAAACTTTATCACCAACATTAAATTCACGTTTCAGAATCCTCCTGTCATGCCACTTCTTTATCTTTTCCTTGAACATTTTAGCGCTCTCGTAAGCTTCACTTCTCCACTCATCTAGAGAAGTCAAGTTCATCAGACGCTTTTCACCAGCTAACTTTGGGTCAGCATTAAGCTCTCTAACAGCCCAGAAAGCTTTGTGCTCTAACTCTAATGGCAAATGGCAAGCCTTGCCATAGACCATTTTATAGGGAGACATGCCCATGGGGTTTTTGTAAGCAGTCCTATACGCCCACAAAGCATGTCCTAACTTATTTGACCAGTCCTTCCTATTTCTGTTAACTGTCTTTTGCAAGATCAACTTGATCTCTCTATTGGTGAGCTCAACTTGCCCACTAGTTTGAGGATGGTACGGTGAAGCAATTCTATGATTGACATCGTACTTGGCTAAAGCTTTTCTAAAAGCTCCATCCGTGAAGTGTGATCCTCCGTCAGTCATGAGATACCTAGGTACACCAAACCTAGGGAAAATTACATCTTTGAGCATTTTCAAAGATGTTTTGTGATCAGCACTATCAGCGGGGATTGCTTCAACCCACTTGGTTACATAATCAACAACAACTAAAATGTGAGTGTACTTGTGCGAAGAAGGAAAAGGACCCATAAAATCAAAACCCCAGCAATCAAAAGGCTCAATCACTAGTGAGTAATTCATAGGCATCTCATTCCTTCTACTAATATTACCAACTCTCTGACATTTACCACAGGCTAAAACATAATTTCTAGCATCTTTAAAGAGAGTAGGCCAATAAAAACCTGATTGGAGAACCTTATGTGCGGTTCTCTCACCGGCGTGATGTCCTCCATAGGGACTATCGTGACATTGCTTGAGAATGTCCTTCTGCTCGTGTTCAGGTATGCATCTTCTCACGATCCCGTCTGGACCTTCTTTGAAAAGATGTGGGACATCCCAAAAGTAATGCCTCAAATCATGGAAGAACTTCTTCCTTTGCTGAAATGTTAAACCTGGAGGCAAATACTTTGCAACGATAAAATTAGCATAATCTGCAAACCAAGGGTCGGAAAGAGATTGTACTTTAACAACGGCGAGTTGTTCGTCTAGAAAACTGTCGTTGACTGGAATGGGATCATGCGGTATATCTTCCATCCTTGAAAGATTGTCCGCTACAGGATTGTCTGCTCCTTTTCTATCAACAATCTTCAAATCAAATTCTTGAAGAAGGAGTACCCATCTGATTAGTCTTGGCTTGGCATCCTTCTTCGTCATAAGATACTTAATGGCAGCATGGTTAGTATGAATAATAACTTTAGAATCAACAATATACTGCCTAAACTTATCACAAGAAAACACTACTGCTAAGAATTCCCTCCCAGTAGTAGCATAATTCTTTTGAGCACTATCAAGGGTTTTACTAGCATAATAGATAACATTTAATTTTTATCAACCCTTTGTCCTAAAACAGCTCCAACAGAAAAATCACTAGCATCACACATAATTTCAAAGGGCAAACTCCAGTCAGGTGGTTATACTATAGGAGCGGTTATTAAAGCTTTCTTAAGAACTTCGAAAGCCTCCTTACAATCTTCATCAAATACAAAAGGAACATCCTTCTGGAGAAGATTAGGCAGGGGTCTCGAGGTCTTAGAAAAGTCTTTAACAAATCTTCTATAGAAACCAGCATGACCGAGAAAACTACGAATACCTTTAATGTCCCTTGGGTAGGGCATCCTTTCGATAGCTTCAATCTTCGCCTTGTCCACCTCAATTCCCCTCTCGGAAATCTTGTGACCAAGCACGATCCCTTCGTTAACCATGAAGTGGCACTTTTCCCAGTTTAGAACTAAGTTTGTATCCTCGCATCTCTGCAAAACTTTATTAAGATTGTGGAGACAGTGGTCAAAGGAAGTTCCATAGACGAAGAAATCGTCCATGAAGACTTCCACAATCTCCTCACAGAAACCATGAAATATTGCAGACATACACCTCTGAAAAGTAGCAGGGGCATTGCATAAACCAAAAGGCATACGCCTATAAGCATAAGTACCATAAGGACAAGTGAAAGTGGTCTTCTCTTGATCGGCAGTGTTAACATGAATTTGAGAGAAGCCTGAATACCCGTCAAGATAGCAAAAGTGGGTGTTTTTGGACAGCCTCTCAAGCATCTGATCAATAAAGGGCAGCGGGTAGTGGTCCTTCCTGGTTGCCTTGTTTAACTTCCTGTAATCAATACACATTCTATATCCAATAATAATTCTCTGAGGTATTAGTTCATTCTTATCATTAGGGACTACAGTTGTCCCCCCTTTCTTAGGAACACAATAAACTGGACTTACCCACTTACTATCAGCTATAGGGTAGATAATACCTGCGGCTAAAAGCTTGAGGATTTCGGTCCTCACAACATCCATCATCTTTGGGTTCAACCGTCGTTGATGGTCAACAACGGGTTTAGCATCGGGCTCGAGGTTGATGGTATGTTGGCAGATAGATGGACTAATTCCCTTAAGGTCATCAAGGGTATAGCCAATTTCACCACGGTGTTTACGAAGTATCTCCAATAATCACTCTTCTTCGTATCCTGAAAGGTTAGAGTTGATAATAACAGGATAAACTTTCTTTTCATCTAAATAAGCATACTTGAGCGTATCGGGAAGAGGTTTGAGATCAAACACCGGGTCTTCTTTTGGTTTGGATAGAATTCCTAAAGGTTCAACCGGAAGGTTGTGCTTCAGGATAGCAGGTTGTCTCAAGAAGATTTCATCAATTTCATTTCTTTCCTGCATATGAGTATCATTCCCGTGGTCCTCCATGTATTGCTGCAAAGGATCATTAGGGGGAATAGCAATAGAAGCAATACTTTCAATAATTTTATCATCACTAGGTAATTAAGTACCACGAGGCTGCTTAGAGATCTTAGAAAAGTTAAATTCATATGGCTCACCATTGAATCCAACAGAAACTTTACCTTTCTTGCAATCTATAATAGCTCCACAAGTTCTGAGAAAAGGTCTACCAAAAATAATAGGACAAAAACTATCTTGCACTGAACCAAGTACGAGAAAGTCGGTAGGATACTTTACCTTTCCACATAGGACTTCAACATCTCTCACAATCCCGATAGGAGAGATAGTAGCTTTGTTTGCAAGATGAATAGTAACATCAATCTCTTCAAGTTGACAGGGTGAAATCTCACCCATGATCTCTTGATAGAGCGAATAAGGAATCGCGCTAGCACTTGATCCCAGATCGCATAGCCTGTAATAATTGTGATCTCCTATTTTAACTGATACAACTGGTGTACCTGAAATTGGGCTTTTATTCTTGGCCGTGACAATGTTAGTTGAAACAGCACAAAAATTTATAATAGAATCTGAAACATCATTAGTAACTAAATCTTTAACCATAGCAACTTGAGGATCGACTCTGATCTGGTCCTCAGGTTCGCCTGTTCTTCTCTCACTTTTATTTATTATGCCTGTCACAAAAGAGTGCTCCCTTATCCTTGAAGGGAAAGGGGGCTGTTCATATATAACTGCAGGCAAAATAGGATCAGCAACGTGAATATCAATAGGCACTTATTTGAAGGGCTTATGGTACTGATCCTTCTTCATCTTAGAAGAATCAACATGAGAGGCAAAGTTCTTACAAAAATCAATCATTAGATGGGAATCCAGACCAATCTTAGAGCAAAAGGTATTAAAATAATCAGTTTTCACATAGCTCTCAGTATAATCATGCTCATAATTTATAGAAGGTTCAATACCTTTATCGATTTCCCAGTCTTCAGTATTCTTCTGGATCCTTTTGATGAGATCCCATCTTTCTTCAACGCTCTTTGTCTGAAATACCCCGCTAGAGGAGGCATCCAGCATTTCCTTATCCTGACGAGAAAGCCTGGCATAAAAATTTGTAAGTATAATATCTTCGGGGAGCTTATGGATAGGACATTTTAACATTAGGGATTTAAGCCTCTCCCAAGCTTGAGCGATGCTCTCTCCGTCGCGAGACCTAAAGTTATAGATGTAATTCCTGTCTCGATGAACTTCATGAAGAGGGTAAAACTTTGTATAAAAGAGAGACATAAGCTCTTCCCAATTAAGAGAATGTGAGTTATCGAGGAGCTTATACCAATCTGAAGCTTTATCCGTAAGCGATATGGAGAATAATTTCTTCATAACGAACTCCAGTGACACACCTGCAAGCTTGAATAATGAACATAGTTGTGATAAATATAGCAAGTGTTCACCTGGATGTCTGTCTCCTGCATAGCGATTAGCTAAGCCATAATCGATAATACCAGATGGTATCTTATAAAGCACAATTTCAGCAGGGTCAGAAGTGACTACCTTAGTTGTGGGGCGACTCCCCAAGAACAACGATCCAATAGTAGGGGTGTCCATAAGGACAAAAACAACAACAGAAAAACTAAAACAGAAATATAAAAACTTCCTTACCAACTTCACTTACTAGTAGCGCTACGCTCCCCGGCAACGGCGCCAGAAAATGTTACTTGATGACCCACAACTTAAGGGATCGATTGCAGCGTTTTTGATAAGTAAGAGTGTCGAACCCAAAGAGGAGCAGAAGGTAATAGCAAGTGACTTTGGTAAGGAGATAACTGCAAGCACTGAAAGATAACTTTTTAGGGGTTTTTCTTGGTATAAGCGACAGGAAAGTAAAAACGAGCAAAGTAAAAGGTACTGGAGAGTAACGAGTGGCCCAATCCTTTCTGAGCAAAGGAGAGGCCTAGCAACTGAACTTATAAAAGCTAAAGTGTTCTTGAGGACACACGGGAGAGTTAGTCATGTGCTTTCGCCATATTCCGTATCGGTACTATGTGTTGTGTTGATAAGTGTTGAGTGGGTGGATCTATGCTAGTACACCCTCTAGACTAAGATAAGTGTACTCTTATGATTAAACACCTTGCAAGCATCCGCAAATACAAGATAGTAATTAAGGCAAAAGCCTAACCATAGCAATACGATCGGTGATCCATTGTTCCCTTGTGCAAAAGCGTGCAAACTGGGGTTTAGGTTTCTGTCACTCCGGCAACCCACCGTAAGCATTCTTTATACACAATGTATTCTCCTAGGTCCTTGATAAGGCGAAGTGTTGAGTGTTTGACTCACATAAAACCACTAGGAAAATAACACCCCAACTTAAATATCAAACAACACATATTACTTCAACATCATATGACTACTAACAACTAGACTTCTCCCATGTCCTCAAGAACTAAAGGAACTACTCACAAGACATAAGAGAGATCATGATCAGAGGTGATAAATATACGATAAACAATCTGGTCATAACAATACTTATCCAAAAAAACTCAATAGCATTCACCACAAAAGAGTAATCAACACTGGTAGAGTAGAGGGGATGGATATAGTGTGAGTTACAACTTGGATTGCAATGGTGAGATGAGATGGGATGAAGATGGAGATGGTTCTGGTGATGGGAATGATGGTGATGATGATCTCGATGATGCCCTTGACGATGGTGATGATGATGAGGACGATCTCCCCCTTCGGGAGGAGTCTCCCCGGAGGAATCTTCCCACCTGAAAGCTCCTTTCTTCTCTGTAGGTTTTTTCCACGGTGCGGCGACGGAACTCCGGAAACTCTCTCTGTTCCGGGATTTTTAGGCCACGAGGGAGGTATAGGCCAAAGGGGGGCACCGAGAGTGGGGACCACCCCCAGGCGTCTAGGTGGCGCGGCCTAACGGGGGGGGGGGGGGCGACACTAGGGCGCCTGGAGCCTTGGTGGACCCCCTCTGAGTGTCCTTCGGCCAGTCTTCGTTATATCTTGTGTAACTCCTTCCCCGTGATTTTCAGGATATTTGGAGATGTGCTGATATGGCCACTCTACGTGCCCTTTTCTCCGCTGATTCCTGCGTCTGCTGTTTCGGCACCGGAAAGTTGCAAATTGTGTAAAACAAGCCAAAACACTATAAGAACATCATCATAATATGGAATATATCAATGAATAGGGGTAAATTATGATGTAAAATAGTGATGCATTTTGGACGTATGAACTCCCCCAAGCTTAGAACTCGCTTGTCCCCAAGCGAATACTGAGCTCGGTAAACCTGTCCACAAGTTTAGAGAGTGAAGTGTCGATAATAAGAATACGGACAAGAAGCATCATAATTTCTTATAATAAGCGCAAGCATCCTCAACAACAACCTCAACTCATATGGCCCTTATGAAAGAGTAATATCAATTACAATCAAAAGTAGGACCGAGGAAACTCATCAAATCATGGCAAACATGTCCTTGGTCAAAGAACAACCAATAACTTTTAATTTTCTTTCTTTCCTTTATATTTCGATGAGATCATTTGAAGCTTTTGAAAGAACATGTTATTAGTCAAGAAGTGAAAATGCTAACACAAAGGAAGATGCTTGATTTAGAAAGGCTCAACAAACAACTTGTTTATCTTAATGATAATGTCAACAAAGATGTAATATGAAAATTCTCAATGAGACAATATAAATGCATGCATCTTTATCAACATAAGGTGTCTGCTCTCTATGGGATAGAAAGAAGTGGGTTTACTGACTCAACATAAAAGTAAAGGCTTAGCCCTTCGCAGAGGGAAGTAGGGAAAACTCATGTGCTAGAGCTTTCAGTGGTTTTAAAATCAATAAGATCATAAAATAAGATTTTGGGCGGTGCATAATTCGTCAATGAATGCTAGTAGATAGACCAATTACTTCTCATGCTGGACAAGTTTTGAGGAATGACTCCCAAGGTGGGGACGATCACATCCCCTTAATCTCCTTTGTTTATCACTGCCAAAGTTTTTTGATTTCTCATGAACGAAGCGTGAAGGAGGATTTGTTTGTTTCTATTATCTTGTGTGACCTGGGCCACTCATGCCAGTTCCTCCTCGTATTAGGGGTTTGCAGATTAGACATGCAATCCCAAGATAAACTTGTCCAGCATAAGAAGATCATGAATTATCTACTACTTCCTCATGATCTAAACCAGAGGCACAAAACAAGGGGTATACTATTTAGAAGGTTTAAAGATAGCACATGAATAATATACTTTAGGAGTGGCGGTGAAATACCATAAATAGGAAAGGTATGGTGGACTCTTTGGAGGGTTGAGGTTTCAAGGTATGGGTGCACAAGCAGTATTCCCGCTTAGTACAAGGTTTGGCTAGCAAAGGCTTTTGAAAGTAGACAAATGATTTTGACTTGGATGCAAAACAGTATAAAGTCTATATTAAGAATTGGCATGAAACATCAAGTTGTCTTCCTTGTCAACATAACACTTCAAGCGTAAGAACATAAAGGTTTTGGCTATGTCGCTACTAGAAAAACTCATGGTTGTTGTTATGACCAAAGCTATGTTTGCCAAGATTAAATAAAGTTTTCAAACCCCGCGAAAAAAATAAAGTTTTCAAAGCCATACCTGATATATAAGATCAATACTCCCATAAGAATCAGCATATAAGATCGATTGCGTGAAGAGAATACCAAGTGCAGTGAAGAAACCAATAGACTTCTCACTAATATTCCATCATAGACAAATGCACACTCACGGATACAAGACTCTCCACAAAGGAGTGATAGACCTCAATGCAAACACCTATTTTATAAGATAACTTCCCTAGACATGATACGACACTAAACTTGACCACAAAAGACAAAGATAAAGATAAAGATACCGAGCACTCCCCCAAGCTTGGAACAAGCTAGGGGGATGCCATTACCCATGAAGATTTCAATCTCAATCTATTTGTTTCTCTTCAAGTCCTGTATTATGCGTCGAAGAGTTTGGTTTTAAGCTTCCAATATGGTCACCTGTACTTTAAGCACATGGAAGTCTTCACAAAATTGTTTAGTAATTCAGTGAGCTTCAGATATAGCAGATGACACATGTGGGGCTTCACAAGTGGAGGATCAGCCCCTGAAAGGTTCAGAGAAAGATCATGTTGAGGGTTAATAAATCCCACGAAAACGGGGTTGTTGGAGCTTGATCCTCTTGTTGATGGATCTCCTTCTTGTTGGATGGTGACCATCTTTACTTCCTCTCTCACGGAGCGCTCCATCTCCGCTTGTCATGCGGCAATTTCTTCCTCCGTGCCCCATCCAACAACCTTCCCTTGGTTGACGTCTTGCTGGACACGACGAAGACGACGACCCATGTAGTCCTCTCCGCTCGAGTCACAAGAAGACATCTCGGAAAACAACCTCTTATCCTAGCGGAAATAAATCGAAAAGCGAACGCACTAAATGATGAGGACATCCCTACTAATGTTACACCCATATCCTCACCAACTACACATATTGGACCAGTTACTAGAGCTCGTGCACGTCAACTAAATTATCAGGTACTTTCGTTTCTTGCGAATCCTTCTATTGTTCATGAACATATGATACTGCCTAAATTAGATACTTTTGTGATAGAGGCGAAGGTGTCCCGATGTTTCGATGAGATGGTGGAGATCGATTATGGTGGAGTAGACTTTCACGACCCGACTACGAACGTGCGAAGACGTTGCGCCTTAGCGATCGCTAAACCAACTCCGAGAGGTTATTGATCCCGCGGATGCACGATCAACCTGACCACGAAGGTCTAATTCCTGCAAGCAATCGAAGAACAAGCAAGAACTAAGAATTGCAATCTGGATATTGCGAATATAAGATGAAAGATTACGAAAGTTGGGGTTCCAATGAGGTCTTGGCCTGGTCGGATGACACAAACGAAGAGCTCGAAGTTGCGGCTATGGCTAACTTAAATCTAATTAAAACCCAAGTCTAAACGACGCCCTAAGGGCTGTATATATGGGGGAACAGAGGGGATTTTCGTGACCCCTTGGAGGTGGGGTCCGAAAACAACCCTAACTCGGTTTCCCCACACATACGGACTCTAAAAACAGCCTATAAGGTGGTATTTCGAAAATACATGGGCCCAGCCCAATATTAAGGTGACGCAGCACCTAAAATTGCCCTTGGACGAAAATAATGAAGTGGCATCTCGCGTATTTCGTCCAAGACTTCATGCGCGCCTTATGGTGGCTTCAAAGTGCGATAATCACCACGGGAAGCTCCGCTGTCCTTTCCCGCGCGCGCACCTTCTTCTCCATGCTTGATCCCGCTCCAATGACCATCCTTCTTGTCCATGATAGGTCCTTCATTCATAAGCAAAACAAAAGTATCTAATTTAGGCAGTATCATATGTTCATGAACAATAGAAGGATTCGCAAGAAACGAAAGTACCTGATAATTTAGTTGACGTGCACGAGCTCTAGTAACTGGTCCAATATGTGTAGTTGGTGAGGATATGGGTGTAACATTAGTAGGGATGTCCTCATCATTTTGTTTATGAATCATAAACAAAATGATGAGGACATCCCTACTAATGTTACACCCATATCCTCACCAACTACACATATTGGACCAGTTACTAGAGCTCGTGCACGTCAACTAAATTATCAGGTACTTTCGTTTCTTGCGAATCCTTCTATTGTTCATGAACATATGATACTGCCTAAATTAGATACTTTTGTTTTGCTTATGAATGAAGGACCTATCATGGACAAGAAGGATGGTCATTGGAGCGGGATCAAGCATGGAGAAGAAGGTGCGCGCGCGGGAAAGGACAGCGGAGCTTCCCGTGGTGATTATCGCACTTTGAAGCCACCATAAGGCGCGCATGAAGTCTTGGACGAAATACGCGAGATGCCACTTCATTATTTTCGTCCAAGGGCAATTATAGGTGCTGCGTCACCTTAATATTGGGCTGGGCCCATGTAATTTCGAAATACCACCTTATAGGCTGTTTTTAGAGTCCGTATGTGTGGGGAAACCGAGTTAGGGTTGTTTTCGGACCCCACCTCCAAGGGGTCACGAAAATCCCCTCTGTTCCCCCATATATACAGCCCTTAGGGCGTCGTTTAGACTTGGGTTTTAATTAGATTTAAGTTAGCCATAGCCGCAACTTCGAGCTCTTCGTTTGTGTCATCCGACCAGGCCAAGACCTCATTGGAACCCCAACTTTCGTAATCTTTCATCTTATATTCGCAATATCCAGATTGCAATTCTTAGTTCTTGCTTGTTCTTCGATTGCTTGCAGGAATTAGACCTTCGTGGTCAGGTTGATCGTGCATCCGCGGGATCAATAACCTCTCGGAGTTGGTTTAGCGATCGCTAAGGCGCAACGTCTTCGCACGTTCGTAGTCGGGTCGTGAAAGTCTACTCCACCATAATCGATCTCCACCATCTCATCGAAACATCGGGACACCTTCGCCTCTATCAAGTGGTATCAGATTTCCAGGTTGCTCGGTGAGATTTACCAGTTTTCATAGTCTAGATTGGTTCTGTTCTTCATACCTACAGTCCACGAAAAAGCCAAAAACAAAATTAGGGTTAGATCATCACGTTCCAAAACAGTCCGAGCCCTTATCCAGTTTTCTTTACAGTAGCTTGCCTTGTTGAATTTACGGTTGCATCGTTGTGTCAAGTTGCTGATCTTAGCGTCTAGTTCCCTTAGAGTTTCGAGTTCTGATCACAGTTTGCCACGTCGCCGCCGCACAGTAGTCATCCTACCACGTTCCGCCAATCCAAGTGCAGATACACCACCACGTTCCGCCAAGCAGAGTCCAGATACACCACCACGTCTCACGAGTCCGAGTTGAGTTCCACCATCAGTAAGGATCCTGATCTCTCTGTAGCCAGATTAGTTTTGAGTTGTTAGAGTCGGATTTCACCAAACTTTTTCCGTCCAGAGAAGGGGGGTGATTTCCAAAAAAAAAAAAAAAAAAAAAATTCAGGGCAGTTTTTAGGCCAAAAATTTCAGGGGTGAAAAAATTTCGTGCCCATACGTTCCTTAGGTCCAGAAACTCATTTTGAGACGTTCGCCACCATAGTGATTTTTTCGCACTTTTTCAGCCACCGCAGTCCCGCATCGCAAAAAAAAAAAAGAAGCAAAAAAAAAAAAAGAGAAAAAAAAATTCAGAGTGTGCTTCTCAGTTGATTACGTGCCGCGCCGTGCTTTCGTTGGTGTTTTAGGCTCGCGTCTCTAGTACGGTCTAGCCTAGGATCAGCACAGTACCGACGTTGAGTGTTTATTCAACTTTGCATCTCTGTTTTGATTACTGTTGAGCTTTTTGCTACCATATTTGTCAAACCTACCTACAGCTCCACATATATTCTACTTCGTGCGGTTGACACCTCCTGGCCATCGCTCTACCACATCTCTGAGAGTTTTGACCCGTTGGTTGTACATCACCACCTGCTGCTAGGTAAGAATCGGTAAGAACTGAAGAAATGCTTGACGGATTTGTGCTTTCCACCACCCCACATCCCATTAGTCGAAGTAGGATCATACTTCTGTGTGTTTTCTATTTCTGCTAACCATGCCAGGATCCCATGATGAAGTGGCGCGGGATGCACCTGATTGGGAGAATATGACAAACAAAGCATTACATGATAAATTTGCACAAATGATGTCTGAACAGGTGAATGACATCGAGAACAGATTTACAGAGGCGATTGATGGTGTGGAGAAGATGATCGACACCAAGCTCGACGCCAAGTTTACTGAGTTGCTCGCACGCTTACCTATACAGCCTGCGGCCGCTCCAGCACAGCCACCGCCACCACGACGTGCACGACGTATTCTGTTTCCGGGCGGACAAGCTGCTGGTGCTCCTGCTGCTGCTGCAGTTACTGCTGCTGCTGCCTCTGACGTCGGCCAGGACGACAACTACGAGGGTGATTACGAGGAGGAGGTGGAACAAGAAGCGGCCTATGAACAGCCAGCTGGACGTCCACGTCCCAACATTCGCCACGGTCGACACCAACCACCCCCTCAGGTACGCGATGATGAACATGTGCCTAAACTTAAATTGAATCTTAAGCCGTTTGAGGGTAGATATATTCCTGATGCTTATCTTACTTGGGAGTTAGAAACTGAACAACGCTTTACATGTTTACAATATCCTGAGAATAGACGTGTTACTGCTGCTGTTTGTGAATTCACGGGTTTTGCATCTATTTGGTGGTCTGAACATTGTAGATTGCATGCTAATAATATTCCAGCTACTTGGGCTGCTTTAAAAGATGCTATGCGTACTCGCTGGGTTCCTCCTTATTATCAACGTGAATTGCTACAAAAATTACAGCGTTTGAGACAAGGAAAAAATTCTGTAGAGGAATATTATCAAGAATTACAAACTGGATTGATTAGATGTGGCCTAGTAGAGGATAATGAAGCTATGTTTGCACGTTTCATAGGTGGCTTAAACAGGGAGATACAAACTATTCTAGAATACAAGGACTATGCTACTATTACTCGTTTGTTTCATCTTGCTTGTAAAGCTGAACGTGAAGTGCAGGATCGACAGGCCGCTACGAGACCTAACTTTTCTGCAGGACGAAATACATCATGGACATCGCGTGGACCTTCTACATCCACACGTCCTGCTGCTCCACCCTCTACTTCAGCCGCTCATTCTTACAGGGAGCCACCAAAACAGTCAGCGCCACCATTCAAGGGTGCACAGAGTGGTCCAGCGGCGAGTTCTTCTTCATCCATGGCTTCCACAGGGCAAACACGAGATCGTGATATTAAATGTCGCAGGTGCCAAGGTGGAGGTCACTTCGCAAAAGACTGTCCCTCCAAGCGTGTGATGATTATTACGGCGGATGGTGGGTATGAGTCAGCGAGTGACTATGATGAGGAGACTTTAGTTCTCATTGCTCATGAGGAACAGGGTGCCCATGATGATGCTCATGATATGGAGTATATGGCTCCTGATGATGCAGATAAATATGCTAGTTTGGTTGCTCAACGTGTGTTAAGTGTGCAGGTAACGAAGGCTGAGCAAAACCAGAGGCATAATTTGTTCCACACAAAGGGAGTGGTGAAAGAACGTTCGGTTCGCATCATCATTGACGGAGGGAGTTGCAACAACTTGGCTAGCATGGAGTTGGTGGAGAAGCTATCTCTCACCACAAGACCACACCCCCATCCGTACTATATTCAGTGGTTTAACAATAGTGGTAAGATTAAGGTAACGCGTTCTGTTCGTGTGCACTTTAGCATTGCTGCATATGCTGATTATGTTGATTGTGATGTGGTACCCATGCAAGCATGCTCTCTTTTACTTGGTAGACCATGGCAATTTGATAGGAATGTTGTACACCATGGTAGGACAAATCAGTTTACTCTGGTTCATCAGGATAAAAATATTGCTTTACTTCCTATGTCTCCTGAACAAATTGTGAAAGATGATCTTGCTAGAGCTAGTAAAGCTAAACAGGAGAAAAATAAGAGTGAAAATGAGATAGCAGCCAAAGAATTTGAGCAACAACATAAGACTAATAGCAAATCTTCTTCTGCTGTGTCTAATGAAATTAAATTGACTAGTCCAACTTTGCTTGCTACTAAAGTTGATATTTCAGATTTGGATGTTAGTCAATATGTGTGCTATGCTTTTGTGTGCAAAGAAGCTTTGTTTTCATTTGAGGAATTGCCTCCTTCTTTGCCTCCTGTTGTCACTGACCTTTTGCAGGAGTTTCTTGACGTCTTTCCACAAGACGTACCACCGGGATTACCACCTATTCGAGGGATTGAGCATCAGATTGACTTAATTCCCGGTGCTTCACTGCCCAACCGTGCGCCATACCGTACCAATCCGGAGGAGACAAAGGAGATTCAGCGTCAAGTACAAGAGCTACTCGACAAAGGTTACATACGTGAATCCCTTAGTCCTTGTGCTGTTCCTGTTATATTAGTGCCTAAAAAGGATGGAACATGGCGTATGTGTGTTGATTGTCGAGCCATTAATAATATTAGTATTCGTTATCGTCATCCTATTCCTAGGTTAGATGATATGCTTGATGAATTAAGTGGCTCTACCATGTTTTCCAAAGTTGATTTGCGTAGTGGATACCATCAAATTCAATGGAAAACGGCATTTAAAACTAAGTTTGGATTATATGAGTGGTTAGTCATGCCTTTTGGGTTAACTAATGCACCTAGCACTTTCATGAGATTAATGAACGAGGTTTTACGTGCTTTCATTGGACGATTTGTGGTAGTCTATTTTGATGATATACTGATTTATAGCAAATCTTTGGAGGAACATTTGGATCATTTACGTGCTGTTTTTATTGCTCTACGTAATGCACGTTTGTTTGGTAACCTTGGGAAGTGCACCTTTTGCACCGACCGAGTATCGTTTCTTGGCTATGTTGTTACTCCGCAGGGAATTGAAGTTGATAAAGCCAAGATCGAGGCGATTGAGAGTTGGCCGCAGCCCAAAACGGTCACACAAGTGAGGAGTTTTCTTGGCCTCGCTGGATTCTATAGGCGTTTTGTGAGAGATTTCAGCACCATTGCTGCACCTCTCAATGAGCTTACACGCAAGGATGTGCCTTTTACTTGGGGTACCGCACAGGAAGAAGCCTTCACGGTATTGAAAGATAAGTTAACACATGCTCCTTTGCTCCAACTTCCTGATTTTAATAAGACTTTTGAGCTTGAATGCGATGCTAGTGGGATTGGTTTGGGAGGTGTGTTATTACAAGATGCTAAACCTGTTGCTTACTTTTCTGAAAAATTGAGTGGGCCTAGTCTGAACTATTCTACTTATGATAAGGAATTATATGCTCTTGTTCGGACATTAGAAACTTGGCAACATTATTTATGGCCCAAAGAATTTGTTATACATTCTGATCATGAATCTTTGAAACACATAAGAAGTCAAGCAAAACTTAATCGTAGACATGCTAAGTGGGTTGAATTTATTGAGACTTTCCCTTATGTCATTAAACACAAGAAGGGGAAAGATAATATTATTGCTGATGCTTTGTCTCGTCGTTATACTATGCTTTCACAACTTGACTTCAAGATTTTCGGTTTAGAGACAATCAAAGATCAATACGTAAATGATGCGGAATTTAAAGATGTATTGCAGAATTGTAGAGAGGGTAGAACATGGAACAAGTTTGTGCTTAATGATGGATTTGTGTTCCGTTCTAACAAGCTATGCATTCCAGCTAGCTCTATTCGTCTTTTGTTGTTGCAGGAGGCGCATGGAGGAGGATTAATGGGACACTTTGGCGTGAAGAAGACGGAGGACGTACTTGCTACACATTTCTTTTGGCCAAAGATGAGACGGGATGTTGAGCGTTTTGTTGCTCGCTGCACTACATGTCAAAAAGCTAAGTCACGACTCAATCCTCATGGTTTATACATGCCTTTACCTGTACCTAGTGTTCCGTGGGAGGACATATCCATGGACTTTGTTTTAGGCTTGCCTCGAACAAAGAATGGGAGGGATAGCATATTTGTTGTCGTGGATAGACTTTCTAAGATGGCACATTTTATACCATGTCATAAAAGCGATGATGCTGCTAATGTTGCTGATTTATTCTTTCGTGAGATTATTCGCTTACATGGTGTGCCCAATACTATTGTCTCGGATCGTGATACTAAGTTTCTTAGCCATTTTTGGAGATGCTTATGGGCTAAGTTGGGGACTAAACTACTTTTTAGTACTACATGTCATCCCCAAACTGATGGACAAACTGAAGTAGTCAATAGGACTTTGTCTACTATGCTTAGGGCTGTTTTAAAGAGTAACTTGAAACTGTGGGAAGAATGTTTACCTCATATTGAATTTGCTTATAATCGTTCATTGCATTCTACCACTAAAATGTGCCCTTTTGAGATTGTTTATGGTTTTCTACCTCGTGCACCTATTGATTTGCTACCTCTTCCATCTTCGGAGAAGGTTAATTTTGATGCTAAGCAACGTGCTGAATTGATATTAAAACTGCATGAGTTAACTAAAGAAAACATTGAGCGCATGAATGCTAGATACAAGCTTGCTGGTGATAGGGGTCGAAAGCATGTTGTGTTTGAACCCGGAGATCTTGTTTGGTTACATCTACGTAAAGATAGGTTTCCTGATTTGCGCAAGTCTAAGTTAAAGCCTCGAGCTGATGGTCCCTTTAAGGTTTTGCAGAAAATTAATGATAATGCATATAAACTTGAGCTACCTGCAGCCTTTGGGGTTAGTCCCACATTTAATATTGCAGATTTGAAGCCTTATTTGGGAGAAGATGATGAGCTTCCGTCGAGGACGACTTCAATTCAAGAAGGGGAGGATGATGAGGACATCCCTACTAATGTTACACCCATATCCTCACCAACTACACATATTGGACCAGTTACTAGAGCTCGTGCACGTCAACTAAATTATCAGGTACTTTCGTTTCTTGCGAATCCTTCTATTGTTCATGAACATATGATACTGCCTAAATTAGATACTTTTGTTTTGCTTATGAATGAAGGACCTAGCATGGACAAGAAGGATGGTCATTGGAGCGGGATCAAGCATGGAGAAGAAGGTGCGCGCGCGGGAAAGGACAGCGGAGCTTCCCGTGGTGATTATCGCACTTTGAAGCCACCATAAGGCGCGCATGAAGTCTTGGACGAAATACGCGAGATGCCACTTCATTATTTTCGTCCAAGGGCAATTTTAGGTGCTGCGTCACCTTAATATTGGGCTGGGCCCATGTATTTTCGAAATACCACCTTATAGGCTGTTTTTAGAGTCCGTATGTGTGGGGAAACCGAGTTAGGGTTGTTTTCGGACCCCACCTCCAAGGGGTCACGAAAATCCCCTCTGTTCCCCCATATATACAGCCCTTAGGGCGTCGTTTAGACTTGGGTTTTAATTAGATTTAAGTTAGCCATAGCCGCAACTTCGAGCTCTTCGTTTGTGTCATCCGACCAGGCCAAGACCTCATTGGAACCCCAACTTTCGTAATCTTTCATCTTATATTCGCAATATCCAGATTGCAATTCTTAGTTCTTGCTTGTTCTTCGATTGCTTGCAGGAATTAGACCTTCGTGGTCAGGTTGATCGTGCATCCGCGGGATCAATAACCTCTCGGAGTTGGTTTAGCGATCGCTAAGGCGCAACGTCTTCGCACGTCGTAGTCGGGTCGTGAAAGTCTACTCCACCATAATCGATCTCCACCATCTCATCGAAACATCGGGACACCTTCGCCTCTATCACTAAATCGCAAGATACAAAGCCGAGACTACCGGGAAAATATGTTGCAAAATTTCCGCACCGAAAGGAAACTAGGGGACCAAAGGGGAGTCGAAGACGGGCTCCTAGTAGCCCAGGCAGCCACTTGGCGCGGCCAGGAGGTAGACCGCGCCACCAGGGCGCCTGGAGCCCCAGGAGCTCCTCTCCGGCTCCACTTCAGCTCGAAATTTTCCTAATTTTGCAAAAACACGTAATACATAACTTTTATGGACGTTCAGGAAGTTTCCTTACCGTATTACATACCTATTCTTATTCTTCTTCTGCAGGTGTCTGAATCTGTGTTGCAACATGTTCTTCATGAGTGGTTGTTCGTATTGTATCCACATCAACATTGATAGGGTCTCCTGCCAGGTAATGCTTCAATCTTTGCCCGTTCACAACTTGAGGTTTGGTGCCTTCAAAATTGTTAATCTTGATTGCACTAGAGCGGTAGACTTCTTCAATGTGAAATGGTCCTTCCCATCTGGAAAGTAATTTACCTAGAGAAAACCTGAAACGAGATCTAAACAACAAAACTTTATCACCAACATTAAATTCACGTTTCAAAATTCTCTTGTCATGCCACTTATTTACATTTTCTTTAAACATTCTCGCGCTCTCGTAAACTTCACTTCTCCACTCATCAAGAGAAGTCAAGTTCATGAGACGCTTTTCACCAGCAAGTTTTGGGTCAGCATTAAGCTCTCTAACAGCCCAAAAAGCTTTGTGCTCTAATTCTAAAGGCAAATGGCAAGCCTTGCCATATACCATCTTATAAGGAGACATGCCCATGGGATTTTTGTAAGCAATTATATACGCCCACAAGGCATCTCCTAGCTTTTTGGACCAGTCCTTTCTAGAACTGTTCACTGTCTTTTGTAAGATCAACTTAATCTCCCTATTTGTGAGCTCAACTTTCCCACTCGTTTGAGGGTGGTAAGGTCAAGCAATCCTATGGTTGAGATCATACTTTTCTAAAGCTTTTCTAAAAGCACCATGTGTAAAATGTGGTCCTCCGTCGGTCATGAGGTACCTTGGTACACCAAACCTAGGAAAGATCACATCTTTAAGCATTTTCAAAGATGTCTTATGATCAACACTCTCAGTGGGGATTTCCTCAACCCACTTGGTTACATAATCAAGAACTACTAAAATGTGAGTGTACTTGTGCGAAGGAGGAAAAGGACCCATAAAATCAAAACCCCAGCAATCAAAAGGCTCAATAACTAGAGAGTAATTCATAGGCATCTCATTTCTCCTACTAATGTTACCAACTCTCTAACACTTATCACAACATAAAACATACTTTCTAGCATCTTTAAAGAGAGTAGGCCAATAAAACCCTGATTGGAGAACCTTGTCTGCGGTCCTCTCACCGGCACGATGCCCTCCATAGGGACTATTGGGACAGTCCCTCAAGATATCCTTCTGCTCATGCTCCGGTATGCATCTTCTCACAATCCCATCCACGCATTCTCTGAAAAGGTGTGGGTCATCCCAAAAGTAATACCTCAAATCGTGGAAGAATTTCTAACTTTTCTGAAACGTTAAACCTGGAGGTAAAAACTTAGTGACAATAAAGTTAGCATAATCTGCAAACCAAGGATCAGAAATAGTTTGTATCCTCAAAACAGCTAACTTTTCATCAGGAAAGCTATCATTAACTGGAATAGGATCTTGTGGTATGCTCTCTATCCTGGAAAGCTTGTCCGCTACAGGGTTGTTCGCTCCTTTCCTATCAACAATCTGCAAATCAAACTCTTGAAGAAGAAGAACCCATCTGATAAGCCTAGGTTTGGCATCCTTCTTCTCCATAAGATACTTAATAGCAGCATGGTCAGTATGAATAATGACTTTGGAATCAACAATATAAGGTCTAAATTTATCACAAGAAAACACTACTGCTAAAAATTCCTTTTCAGTAGTAGCATAATTCTTTTGAGCACTACCAAGGGTTTTGCTAGCATAATGTATAACATTCAGTTTCTTATCAACCCTTTGTCCTAGAACAGCTCCAACAACAAAGTCACTAGCATCACACATGATTTCTAAAGGTAAATTCTAATCAGGCGGTTGGACTATAGGAGCGGTTATTGATACGTCCCAAACGTATCTATAATTTTTGCTTGTTCCATGCACTTTTTTGTGACATTGCTACATATTTTGCTACACTTTCATATCATTTTACACATATTTGGACTAATCTTGCACCCAGTGCCAGTTCCTGTCTGCTGATGTCTTTAGTTGAAGTGATTTTTCGCCAATTTAAAATGCTCCAAAAATTCCAGAAAAATCAGAATAAAAATCAGCGTCAAAGAAGCTTCCGAAACCACCTAAGAAGAGTCGGAGGGGGGCCACCCCCTCCCAGGCGGCTAGGTGGCGCGACCCCACCCCTGGTCGCGCCACCAGGGAGCCTGGGAGGTGGGCCCCACCTCTGGTGCCCCCTTCGGCCTATTTTTACCCCTCGTCACAGAAACCCTCGAGGAGAAGCCCGCATCGCAAAATACCTCCCTTTTCACCGCCGCCGCGCTGCAAAGATCGGGAGCACCAGAAGACCTCTTCCCGGCACCCTAACGGAGGGAGGATTGACCTCCGGGAGCTTCTCCGCCACCATGGACGCTTCCCGGATGTGCCGTGGGTAGTTCCCCTTGGACCATGGTTCCATGATCAGTAGCTATGTGATGTATTCTCTCCAATCTTGTACTTTAATGTTTAGTCCTTGTGAGCTGCCCTACATGATCAAGGCACCTATGTAATTTTCCTCCTATTGCTATGCTGTGTTTGCTGGGATCCGATGGATTATGATATTATGTTTAGATCGTGATGAGTTATATATTTGGATTACCTTTTATATTTTGTTCTTGAGTAATTCTTGCATGTTCTCCGTTACTTTTTATTGCTTTGGCCAAGTAATTGATAGTAACTCCAAGAGGGAGCATTATGCATGATTGTGGGTTCATGCCGCCCGATGTCTAGCTTGAGTGAGAGAAACATGAGACTAGGGGATGTGCTGTTGCCACCAGGGCAAACAAATTTGTTCTTGTGACCGAGGTTGTAAGGATTGTTTAACTTACGCATAGATTGTTAATGCAATTGTCTGTTGCTTTGAGTTTACACTTTGGGTGGGGCTCGCAACTTAATACTAGCGAGATGTTTTGGATAGATACCTCAAGGTGGATGATTAGTGAGTAGATGCAGATGGATTTAGGTCTACTTGTCTTAGCGTACTGCCCATACTTTTGAGCCTCATACTTTTAAGTAGCATAATTAGCATTGTAGTGCGTTTATAATTATGTCAATTGCCCAACTGAAATTTGTTCACCCATCTTAGCTATTTTATCGTCTTTTGGGAGAGAGACATCTCTAGTGAACGTCATGGGACCCCGGTCCATATTTCCACCCCTGTTTACGCCTCCAATTTATTTACTGCTTTTACTTTCTGTAGCCAATTATCACTACTATCTACCCTTGCGTTTGACCCTTTGTAAACAACAAGCCCAGAGAGTTTGACAACCTCTTTATACTCGTTCGGAGAAAAGTTATCTGTTGTTGTGTGCAGGTCCACGTCAACTCTCGCGCTATCAAGTAATTTCTAGCGACGTTGTCACCTACTTGTCGATCCTTGGAGTCCTACTGGATTAATAACCTTGGTATCTTCACCGAGGGAAATTTGCTTCTACGCTACATCTCGACCTTCCACTTGGGTTAACCAACGAGGGGCGAGAAGCCAGCAAGCTAATTTCTAGCGCCGTTGCCGGGGACTCCACTCTTCAAGATAGGGGAGTTGCACACTATCTTTTATCTTTGCTTTTTAGTCTTGTTATTTTACTTTATCATTTTTATCTTAGTGTCCTTTATCAAAAATCACATTTTTTTGCTTGTCTTGTTCTTGCTTGCTGCTGCTATTATGGGTTCCACTGAAAACACTAAGTTGTGTGACTTCACTAGTCACAACAACAATGAATTTATCTGCACTCCTATTGCTACACCTGATACTTCAACATCTTCTTATGAAATTAAACTTGCTTTGCTGAACCTTGTTATGAAAGATCAATTCTCCGGTGCTGGAGATGATGCTGTTTTACACTTGAATAATTTTGTTGAACTTTGTGATATGCAAAAGTATAAAGAAGTAGAAGCAGATATTGTTAAGCTTAAGCTTTTTTCCTTTCTCCTTGAGAGGAGCTAAAATTTGGTGTCAATCCTTGCCTAGGAATAGCATAGATTCTTGGGATAAGTGCAAGGATGCTTTGATTTGGAAGTATTACCCACCTGCTAAAATTATCCAATTGAGGAGCAATATTATGAATTTTAAGCAATTGGATAATGAACACATTGCCCAAGCTTGGGAACGCATGAAATCTGTTGTTAAGAATTTCCCTACACATGGTTTGACTACTTGGATGGTTATCCAGACTTTTTATGCAGACTTGAACTTTAGCTCGTGGAATCTGCTAGACTCAGCCGCGGGAGGAACCTTTATGTCAACAACACTTGGTGCTGCCACAAAACTATTAGATGAGATGATGACAAACTATTCCCAATGGCACACCGAAAGAGCTCCAACAGGTAGGAAGGTAAACTCTGTTGAGGAGATCTCCTCCCTAAATGAAAAAGTTGACATGATCATGAATTTACTTACTAAGCAAGCTCCTATTGATCCTCATGATGTTCCTTTAAATTCTTTGGTTGCTCAATTACAAGTTGATGTTAATTTTATCTCCAGGAACATTTTTAATAATAATGCTTATGAAGTAATTTTTGTAGCAATCCTAGACCGTTCCCATACAACAATTATGGGAACAACAACACTTATCCTAGCACCAGAAACTCCACTCCTAGAGACAGAGATTTGCCTAGTTATGATAAACTTTTAGAAATAGAGAAGGCCACTAAGAATTACATGCATACTTGATACGTCTCAAACGTATCGATAATTTCTGCTCGTTCCATGCATGTTTTGTGTGATATTGCTATGATCTAGATACACTTCCAAACACTTTTGATCATATTTGGACTAACCTACTAACTCAGTGCACCCCAGTGCCAGTTCCTGGTTTCTGCTGTTATTTTATTTCAGTTTTCCCCCATATAAAAAGTGCTCCAAAATCTGGGAAAAATCAGATAAAAAAATCAACGTGTCGGAAGCTCCCTGAAGCCCGAAGGAGGGCCAGGGGCCACCACCAGGCGCCCAGGCAGCCACCTGGCGCGACTAGGGGTCTGGCCGCGCTAGGGGGGTGCCTGGACCCTGGTGCCCCCCTTGCTGCACCCCTTCACCCATTTATTCTCCGTCACGGGAAACTTCCGAAGGCATAACCCTATTTCGGAATCTCGCCTCTGTTCCGCCGCCACCGCGCTTCCAAGATCGGGAGCACCATTAGGACCCTTCCTGGCACCCTGCCAGAGGGAGGATCGACCTCCGGGAGCTTCTCCTCCACCATGGACACTTCCCGGATGTGCCGTGAGTAGTCTACCTTGGACCATGGGTCCGTGATCAGTAGCTATGTGATGTTCTCCTCCCCTCTTTGTTCTTCATGGTTTAGACCTCATGAGCTGACCTGCATGATCGAGGCACATATGTAATTCTTCTGCTGTTTCTATGCTGAGTTTGATGGGATCTGATGGATTATGAGATTATGTTTAGATCGTGATAGAGTAATATATTTGGTTTTTATCTCTTATATTTTTGTTCCTATGTAATTCTTGCATGTTCTCCATTGCTGTTTATTGCTTTGACCAAGTGGTAGGTAGTAACTCCAAGAAGATACATTATTCTCGACTATGGGTACATGCCCCCTGATGACACGCTTGAGTGACAAAAACATGAGTCTAGGGGATGTGCTGTTTGCCATAAGGGGGAAAACAATGGTGCATGTAACCGTGTTTGCAAGGATTGTTTACTTTACACAAAGTTCTTTTTAATGCAGTTGTCTGTTGCTTTGGGTTTACACTTTGGGTGGGGATCGCAACTTAATACTAGCGAGATGTTCTGGATAGATATCTCAAGGTGGATGATTAGTAGTAGATGCAGATGGATTTCGGTCTATTTATTTTGGCGTACTGCCCATGCTTATGAGCCTCTTCCTTTCTTTTGTAGCATAGTTAGCATTGCGGTGCGTTTCTAATCCTGTCAATTGCCCATCTGTAAATTTTTTACCTCGCATCGCAGTTTTATCGCCTTTTGGGAGACAGACATCACTAGTGAACATCACGGGACTCCGGTCCTTAATCTCATCATTGTTTACAAGCTATTTCCTTTTTCAGTATTTACTTTCAGTTGCTATCATTATCATTATCCCTTGTGTGTTTGACCCTTTGTAAACAACAAGACCGGAGAGATTGCCAACCTCTCTGAACTTCGTTGGGAGAAAAGTTAATTGTATTGTGTGCAGGTCCGCGTCATGTGCGCCGCTGACACCTACTTATCATTGCCGGAGTCCTACGGGAGACAAACCCTATCCTCTACATAGGGGAAATTTACTGCTATCCTATATCTCACCTTCCACTTGGGGTAACCAATGAAGGGCGAGAAGCCATTACCACTTCCACGCCATCAAGCAAAATTTCTGGCGCCGTTGCCGGGGACTCCGAGTGATAAGATAGGGGAGTTTCCCACTATCTTTTACCTTTACTTTTTAGTCTTGTTAGTTTACCTTTCAGTTTTTATCTTTGTGTCTTTTATCAAAAATCAAAAAAATATATAGTATGTTTAGTTCCTTACTTGCCAATCAATGTCTGACTTCTTTGAAACCAGATCTTATTGGCATGGAGGATTCACTGAGGATCAACAAAAGTGGTACAATGAACACCGCTTGTCTCAAAAGGGGATACACTTATGGAAACAAATACATCAGTTGTATGAGTATGCTGGAAACTTGTGCTCAATATATAATATATCTTTCTGCAGGGATGAATCTTGTTGCTTTATGAGGCATAAACACCTTCCTTTCCAATGTGAGTACAATGATGATGAAACCTTAGCTTCTTATGCTAAGAGAAACTATGATTTTTATGATGCGGAGGAAATAGAAGAACTTGTTGCTTATAAGGGTGCCTATGAAATTACTTCTCTTCTTAAAAATATTGATGATTCCCCTTAAAAATCTGAGAGTCTTGCTATACTTAACTATTGTTTGGAAAATTACAATGCAAATTATTATATTACTGATCATCTTGAGAGAATATCTCCTCCAAAGGAAGAGAATAATGTTTTGCAGGACTCTATGGAAGAAGAAATTACTGAACCTGAAAGCTCCTTGGATAAAAAAGAGGAGGAGAGTGACGAACAAGAGGAGGAAGAATGGAGCCATCCATGTCTACCTTCTAATGAGAGTAACTCTTTGACTCTTACCTTATATGAGTGTTATGATCCTACGGATTCTTTTGAAATATCCCTTTTTGATGAAGTTGATGCCTTCTATGCTTATGGCCATGATGCCAATATGGATTATGGTTGCGAAGATGAACTTGCTATAGTTCCTTACGTCAAGCATGAAATTTTTGCTATTGCACCCACACTTGATTTCCCTATTATCCTTTTGAAATCTCCAACTTCGGAGAAATTTCCTCTTATCAAAGCTCAATGTGTTAGGTTGCATTTATCTTATGATCCTAAAAACCGTGTTGAAAACAATACACGTGTGCTTGTAGGTCATGAACAATATGATTTATGTGATAGTTATATTCTTGATGTTGTTCATGATACTACTGAAAATTATTTTGAGAGAGGAAAGTTTGTTTATAGAAACTCCCATGTTACAAAAACTCCTCTCTTTATGTTGAAAGTTTTGAAGTTGTTCTTGTCCGACCTTCCTATGCTTGTCTCTTTGTGCTTCTTTGATTTATTTTCTTACAAGATGCCAATGCATAGGAAGTGGGTTAGGCTTAAATGCGTTTCATATTTGCTTCTTGATGATCTCTTTTGCTTCAAATCCTTATTCTTATGAGAGCATCTTTAAAAATCTTTTTGCCTAGCTTAAAGGCGTAAAAGAAAGCGCTTGTTGGGAGGCAACCCAAGATGTTTTTACTTCTGTTTTTCGTGGTCTTGATGATTGTTACTACTGTAGCAACAACATTGTATCTTTATTTCCAAGCTTTGTGCCAAGTATAGCCTCATATGACAAGGGAAGTGAAAGTTGTGACATGTTGTCTAGAAAACAGATTCTCTCCTCGTGACGGGAAAAATCAGATAAAATCACCAGTTCATCTTTTTGAGCTGAAGTTTTTACACATCGTGCTCTATACAATCACGGAACTTTCGTATGTTCTGATTTTGTTGATTTGATTTGCAGAAGTACCCCTAAAAAATTCTTTACTACCTACTGTTCTGTTTTTCACAGATTCTGCCATGTTTTGTCTCTCCTAACTTTTGCAAACGTTAAGCTTGATTTTTATTTTAAAAAACTTTTTGGCAATCTTGAGAAAAAGTAGCTCTTCAAAAATATATTTATATCCAGTGGGGAAAAATTATTTATTAAGGGTACTAACCTCTCTAATCAGCTTATGATGAGTTATGTATGAAGGGAGTTTTCAAGTGTGCGATGGAAGATGATGAAAGAAGATTCGGGAGTGTCAAGCGCTCAAGATTGGGGATGCCCCCATGCATCCCAACAAATATTCAAGGAGACTCAAGCGTCTAAGCTTGGGGATGCCCCCGTACATCCCCTTCTCCATCAACAATCATCAGTTCGTCCTTCGTCTCACTCTATTTTTATCACTTCATGCGTTATGTGCTATGCTTGGAGCGTCTTGCTCTTAGGTTTTATTTTTAGTTTTATTTAGCTTTGCTTGCTGTTCATAACAAGTTAGACCCCGTCTTACTTTGTGTGGGAGAGAAACACGCTCCACTTTCAAAATCTAGAACACATCATAAGATTCTTCATGCCTATCTTTTTGCTGTTGTGTGTTCTTTATCTTCTCGTAGCTACTGCTATGTTTAGTTTTAGTCTTAGTTTGTCTTTAGCAAGAGCATTGGCTTTTGTTTAGTTTTTTGCTGGAACTCTCTTTAGTTTTCATGTTTATCTTGTTAAGAGAGTTGGTTGTGGCACTGAGTTGTGTCTTGTTTTGAGAGTAGGTAATTGAGGTTGCTATTTAATTTTAGTAGTAACTTGCAATAGTTTTGAGGTATTGATTTGAGTAATGTTTGAACTTTTGGTGCGAAGAGCTCTAGCCTATTAGTGATAGGTGTCGTATTTTGGGAAATCCGTGTTTATTTTCAAAACCTACAAAACTAGTTGAGAACTCTAGCTACTAGATGGATCGCTAATCTTTGGAGGTATCGAATATTAGAGTACACTCACGTACCATGAGTTGAGGATGCGCAAGGATAACCAAACCCCCATACACTCCTCCTCTGGGTACATGTCTCTTTGTGAACCTCCTTATTAGATTGAGAGTTACCGATAATAAGTGCACGAGTTCTTCGGACTAATGTAAGTATTAAAAGTTGGCACTTCCATCTCCTCATATTTGCTAGCCTTTCCTGTGCCGTGCATTGCCTCCTTCTCATTCCGAGAGTTGGCGTCCACCTTCGCCGGTACATCCAAACCCTTGGCATGATACGCTCTGTCATCATAAACCTCCTTATATCTTTCGTCAAAACAACCACCATACCTACCTATCAAGCCATTTCGATAGCCTTTCCGAGATATATCGCCATGCAACATCCACCTCTTCATGACTTGATCTTCATGTCATACATGTTCCTGCTACACTGGCAGCGGCATACATTGCATACATCATGATAGCTACATCTTCTTTATGATTCGAGTACCTTGTAAAGTGTGAAAGATCTTCTATACCCTCTTGTAAAAATTAGAGTGTTGCCCTTAAGTGAGGAAAAGATCCCAAAGCGGACAAAATAAAAGATCCAAAAGAGGACAAATGAGAGTTAAATAGAAAGAGCCATTGAGGCCACCAAAAAAATACAAAAAATAGAAAAAAGAGAAAAATAAATAAAAAGAGAGAAAGGGGCAACACTACTATCCTTTTGAAAGATCCACACTAGTACTCCCTCTTATCCTTGTATAGAGATGATCATGCATATAGCTATGTGGGGACCTTCACACTATAGAACTTGGCTTGCATATTCCAAGGATGAGCAAGCAAGTTAGATGCACCCCCACTAGTTCCATTGGAGAGCTTTTCAACTCATATGTGCATCCGTTGCATGGCAATCCCTACTCCTCATATCATATCTATCATTTGGCCTTCTAGCCTATGATTGTCCTCATTGATGTGAGCCTTTCTCACCCTTTTTTCTTCCTCCTCTACCATATTATCTCTTTGCCATCCTAAGTGTCAACTTTCGTGCTTACGCTCATCCATTGCATAAGTGCTCAAAATATCGAAAAGGAGTGGATAAAATTGACTTGTACCTGGCTAGTGGTCTGGGGACGAGTCAAGATAAGATTCCAAAGGAGACCAAGTGTGAAACTTTAGTAGATTGAGTTCTCAACGAAAATACTTTTTCTTCTCGTATTCCCTATCCCGTTCTTGCACGCAAACACCATTTGAGGCATTCGAGTCACGAACAGCGAGAGCTCTTGCACCTAATGTTCTTTTGTTGCTTGTTTCAATGCTAATATAGACTCTTGCA
This sequence comes from Bromus sterilis, assembly GCA_950022295.1. Classification (NCBI taxonomy): domain Eukaryota; kingdom Viridiplantae; phylum Streptophyta; class Magnoliopsida; order Poales; family Poaceae; genus Bromus; species Bromus sterilis. Next base: position 171,321,517 of record OX465600.1, on the reverse strand, counting down.
TGTTATTACTTGAATTGAATTACATACCTTGATTGCTTTACTTTTCAAATTCTTATATGGTTGCTAGCATGTCACCACAGAAATTATGCCTATTTTCATTTACCTACTCGAGGACGAGCATGAATTAAGCTTGGGGATGTTGATACGTCTCAAATGTATCGATAATTTATGCTCGTTCCATGCATGTTTTGTGTGATATTGCTATGATCTAGATACACTTCCATACACTTTTGATCATATTTGGACTAACCTACTAACTCAGTGCACCCCAGTGCCAGTTCCTGTTTTCTGTTGTTTTTTTATTTCAGTTTTCCCTCATATAAAAAGTGCTCCAAAAATCTGGGAAAAATCAGATAAAAAATCAGCATGCCGGAAGCTTCCCGGAGCCCGAAGGAGGGCCAGGGGGACACCACCAGGTGCCCAGGCGGCCACCTTGCACGGCTAGGGGCCTGGCTGCGCCAGGGGGGCGCCTGGACCCCTGGTTGCCCCCCTGGCTGCCCCCTTCGCCTATTTATTCCCCGTCACGGGAAACTTCCGAAGACAGAACCCTATTTCGCAATCTCGCCTCTGTTCCGCCGCCACCGCGCTTCCAAGATCGGGAGCACCGTCATGACCCTTCCCGGCACCCTGCCGGAGGGAGGATCGACCTCCGGGAGCTTCTCCTCCACCATGGACGCTTCCTGGATGTGTCGTGAGTAGTCTACCTTGGACCATGGGTCCGTGATCAATAGCTATGTGATGTTCTACTCCCCTCTTTGTTCTTCATGGTTTAGACCTCGTGAGCTGCCCTACATGATCACGGCACATATGTAATTCTTCTGCTGTTGCTATGCTGAGTTTGATGGGATCTGACTGATTATGAGATTATGTTAAGATCATGATAGAGTAATATATTTGGTTTTTATCTCTTATATTTTTGTTCCTAAGTAATTCTTGCATGTTCTCCGTTGCTGTTTATTGCTTTGGCCAAGTGGTAGGTAGTAACTCCAAGAGGGAACGTTATGCTCGATTGTGGGTACATGCCCCCTAATGACACGCTTGAGTGACAAAAACATGAGTCTAGAGGATGTGCTGTGGCCACAAGGGGGAAAACAACGGTGCTTGCAACCGCGGTTGCAAGGATTGTTTACTTTACGCAAAGTTCTTTTTAATGCAGTTGTCTGTTGCTTTGGGTTTACACTTTGGGTGGGGCTCACAACTTAATACCAGCGAGATGTTCTGGATATATCTCTCAAGGTGGATGATTAGTAGTAGATGCTGATGGATTTCAGTCTACTTATTTTGGCGTACTGCCCATGCTTATGAGCCTCTTCCTTTCTTTTGTAGCATAGTTAGCATTGCGGTGCGTTTATAATCCTGTTAATTTCCCATCTGTAATTTGTTTACCTCGCATAGCAGTTTTACCGTCTTTTGGGAGAGAGACATCACTAGTGAACATCACGGGACCCCGGTCCATAATCTCATCAATGTTTACAATCTATTTCCTTTTTCAGTATTTACTTTCAGTTGCTATCATTATCATTATCCCTTGTGTGTTTGACCCTTTGTAAACAACAAGACCGGAGAGATTGACAACCTCTCTGAACTTCGTTGGGAGCAAAGTTAATTGTATTGTGTGCAGGTCCGCATCAGGTGCGCCGCTGACACCTACTTATCATTGCCGGAGTCCTACGGTAGACAAACCCTATCCTCTACATAGGGGAAATTTGCTACTATCCTACATCTCACCTTCCACTTGGGGTAACCAACGAAGGACGAGAAGCCATTACCACTTCACGCCATCAATACTCAATATGAACAAAATAAGACCTTATCTAGACAATTAGAAGAGCATTCTTCTATCTTGAAAAACATTGGGAAACAATTTGAGAGTAGGAACATTGAGATCTCCAATCTTCATACTAGGCTCACCACTACGTATAATCCAAGTTTCCAATATGTCCCATACCCAGGCTACTTTGATAAATCAAATGGCAGCCAAACCTGAAGTAGTTTCGTCTAGAGAAGAGGAAGATATATTTAAGAGCCTTCCTACACACACTTCTATCTCCACCATACATGTTGAGGATCTCAAAACTTTTAGCACCCAACACATCCCTAGTCCTGCCCCGGATTTCCAACATGATATCACAACATTACAGCTACAAGGATGCAAAATCTCATACAATCGGCATACACCTGCCTTAACACATTACATCAGCGGAAGATACATGTCTGAGTATAGACTACAATCAAATGCCTAGTGGCAAAGGTAAAACACACCATTCCCGTAACCACACTGGTCCAGGCTCTCCGCCGAGATCCACCTAACTAGTCATCGTCGAGTCTCCGCGAAGGCGTCCAGAAGAAGGGTCGTCGAGCTCCTCTGAAGTCCAAGATCGTTTGCATAGCGTGCGTAAAAGAGAAAAGAAGAGGTGAGCTATATCAACAAGTCTTGTAACTAACTTCTCACGGGTAAGATGGGGGTAGTGGTGAGGTTGCAGACGCACTAGCAATATATGAGTGGCTAACGGTCTATTTTAGAGTAAGATGAGAACCAAGCATTCGATGAGGAATCGCTTCCAACAAGTCTTGCTATCAACTACTTACGCAAACATAACACCTGTCCTATCCTTGTCCTCCCCTTCGCGTCCTGACGAAGAAGAAGCAGTCAAGGGACACACACGTCGATCAAGTTTATTAAGATTATCTCAGTTGTTGTCGTTGTCTATGAACAAGGAGTAGGTCTCAAGTCGTCCATAACCGTGGACACGGCTTCTCGAAAAGATTTAACCCTGCAGGGATGTACCAACTTCCCATTACAAGGCTCCGCACGCATGCCCATCTCTCTCAGTTTCTACCCATCAAAGGCAGCCATTTTATGAATTAGTTTTGAGAGATTCGGTACGACATGTCCTCTAACTAACAACGCACAAATCCGGATGGCCCCGGAGAGTCGACACCCAATCCAAGAGCCGGCCGGGCCCTCGGATCGGACTCTTCGGTTTGGCAAAGGTCGGGGTTAGCCTCACCTGAACTCAGGGGCTTCCCTAGCTCACCAGTGTGGACCAACAGAGGAACTCTGTCTCCGCTGGCCCGAGTTGTTTTAAAATCTGCTGGGGCCCCAACCAAGCACACACACGGTTTCAAATGGTAAATCAGCTTGGGCCACCTCTAGAAATGTTTGAAGCTAGGTAGGTAAGAAGAGGGGACCCCATAAAATCCCACATGCGATTAGGCACGCTCGTCAAGAGACACAATACCCGGAACTCGGGTCCTAGGTGACTCGAATGGAACAAAGAGTCGGGGAGGGATAGCCTATACCTTCCATCCTTCGTCGAATATAGTCAACATTATAATAATCATATCATCCACAACAATATAATAATGTGATATCCCAATCCTAGGAGTAACAGGATAACAGTTGATAGCATCCTAGCATGCATACTAAGCAGTGGATGAGCAGCGTGCAATAGTAACATAGCCGAACAAGGTTTGCTGGGATGTGGAGGACATGGCTGTTTGGGTTTATTTGAGAGGCATGAATATGAAGTGGTAGGATCAAGCAATCGTTCTATCCTACACCTAGGCGCGAGTGAGCTGAAAGTTATAAGCATGATATATGCTCCCTCTTACCCGATGAGAAGACGAAACCGAAGGTGTAGTCGATCGCAAGCTCGCATCGTCTCCGAGAGGTACCCACGGAAGCACACAAGAAGGAAACAATGGAAAAGGCAATCGACGAGCAAGCATATATTACTACGAAGCAGTCACGAGAAAGCATCAACAAGAAGGCAAGACGAGACAACGCACTACGGTATCCCATCTATCGTCGAGAGCGGTTACTAGCAGGTTAAGTGGAGCACTCGTCACACACGACGATACCGCACATTTAGAATGGTTCAAGTTGTGTAGCTACACAACATGAGCAAAAGTAGTTAACATGACATCTCACTCAAGCATGGCATAGCACACAAACATGACAAGAGGTGAAGCATAAAATAAACTATCTATGCTAGTCAATTTAAGTGATGCACAACCTAAACGTGTCATTCCACTAAGGGCCCCACGATGATTAAAGCATTTGGTACCGTTCTGTCCTAAACCATATTTCAAGTTGGTTAACAACAACAAACAATAGCCTAAACAGAAAGTACATGAATTTCTAGTCAAGTTACATGTAAAGAACACTCCAAACGGAGTTACGGTTAAAATGATACAAGTATTACAAGTTACGGGCACAATCTGACAACATCAGCCAGCACACTTTAGCGAAACAAATAAAGAAGAAAAAGGTTGCAAATATGCACAAAAATGATATGCAACTAAAGTAGACACTACTGCAGAATAGCCTACCAGTGACGGGCCCAAAAGGCCTACTAGTGACGGGCAAGGCGCCCGTCACTGGTAACTCGTCACTGGTAATAGGTTACCAGTGACGGACGTGCGCCCTTCACTAGTATTTGTTCACTAGTGACGTTCATTTATTTGTGCCCGTCACTAGTTAGTTTTCACGATAGTGATTCTACATTATTAGCAATGACGGATAATTTGCTAGTTTGGCACTTTGCCCGTCACTAGTTTACATTTTCGAAATAAAAAAATATTGCATTTGCACATCGGTAATATAATATGATCACCAACACTCAATGGTAATAAATTAAACCAATGTATTAGATCTCGAATTTCCTTACAAAATGTCAACTTAACATATCAGCTAGCACAAAACTTCACAATATTTGGGCCATCCAAAAGACATACTAATTAATTCATAAATCGTGAGTTAGAAAGATTGACAAAAGAAAAGTCAAATGCACAATAGTTTATAATAACTACTATGTGAGTGGCATTCCAAAAAAAATCTTCAGTTGCATTAGTGCCATCACATCCGAACGCTGGGAGAAGCCAACAACAGAGTATTCAGTCCGGACGTCTGGTCACCCAAAATTATGAAAATGATACAAGTATGAAGTATATGAATACGTATACTAGCAATAACTTGGACGTCAGTGTACATGAAAAATTAAAATCCATTTAGCTACAAGTTTCTTTACAATTATTTGTCCTAAATAGTTTCTCTAATTTTGAAGTATCAAGGGTAATAGACTTACATACCAGATCATTGTCCTAAACAGTTAGCTAAAACTCTTGTTCTGATGATTGTCGATTGGAGCTTCGGATGCACCAGTTTCATCTATGTTGCTACTGTTCCAAATATCTGGAAATAAATGATAGATAACTTATGATACGACATTGCTAATAAATTACTTCCTAGATTTTTGCTCCATTTGGAAGGTCTCAGTTGTTGTCTATAACTACAAAAACTAAAATTATATCTGAAATAGTTCTGTCCAAAGGGATGGGTGGCTCAAATACCTGCAAACATTCAAAAATTTCAACGACATGGCTAATGTAGTATGTGATGCATGTCAGACAAGAAAATGTAACTTAATTTGAAATTTTGCATTGTGAAGATTGAACAAGAAAATTAAGATTATGCATTTAATATTGTTACTACCAAAATACATACTAACTGCAGCTTAACTTGTCCAGAGAAGCAAGAGTGTGGAGTGTAAGCTAAGCTAGTAACAAATCATGGCATCGCGTACAAGAAGTGTTAAATATCAAGAGTAGAGGAAAAACATGTGTTCTTGCGTGTGTTGTCAGGAGAAACAACAAATTTCCCTAGATTTTTTTTTCACTTCCCAAAGCACCTACTCCTATCGCTTGGCAAGAGGGGGATGAATGTCCGCATTGAGCGAGCATGCATACAAAAGCAAAAGGTCGAAGAGACTGACGAGATTACCTACCTAGTATATGATGCTTCATCTAGGCAGCAGCTGCAGAGCAAGTACCCATTCATGGGACCTCTATCTCTTGGAGGTGCAGGTGCATCTCATCTTGTCATCCTACATGCAGAAGCAACATTGTGAGAAGAGCGATCTCTGACGATGCAATTCCTGCAAACTATCACACCAATTTGAACAGCATATAGCAACAAGATTTAATAAAAAAAAACCACAAATGCCATCTAATATCATCTCCACATACAGTGGTGGAGGACGAAAAAATAAAGGTGTGGCGGACTTACCATGTAATGGTACAGTAGTATCATACAAAATCAAAGTAATATATACTCCGTACACACTAAGGCCTTATTTGAAATACATGATAGGAAAATAAAGGGAAAACACGGTAATAGGAATTCATGTAAAAAATAGAGGAAAGTATTGTTTGGAATACTGAAATTCAAAATCTCAACAATAGCAATAATAAGGTCAATCTCAGTTTCCATTAAATCCCGCCCCCCTATCAATAAATCAAACTCAAATCACATCCACTTTTTGTCCACGTAATAATATGTTTGGTACAAGTAGGCGTTTATCTAGCCAAGTAACTAGTGACATCACTTCTCCACCACAAGTTTTTACAACGGCTTGGTTATTCTTCTGCTCTGCTCAACTCTGGAGTATTTCAGTAGTTCCTCTTCCTTCAAACTCTACTGACGAGCACCTGGTCACCCGCTTTTCCAACCAAAATAGCACCACAAATCTGTCACCCTCGTCAAGGAGATGAACTTGCCCTACGGGGTCCTCCGCCCCTGACCACATAGCAGATGCACATAGATAAAGAGGAAAAGAGCTTACCTTGAGATCGAGAAAGAGATGGTCAGCAGGACGAGCAGGAGGAACCCTGCAGCCGCGGCACCAATAACCTCGTTCCCTCTTATGCCGCCGCGCCGTTGAAGCCTCGTTGCCGCTGCTGCAACATCCCTGCAGATCGAGAGATAGAGGGATGGTGAGCAGGCCAAGCCGTGCTGGAGCGGGAGAGGCGAGACGGGGGAGGGAGGCGAGGGAGCGGCGGCGCCGGAGAGTGGCCGGGTGAGGGGGCGAGACGAGGGGCGGCGGCGTCACCCGAGGGAGGGGGCGAGACGAGGGGCGGCGGCGAGACCTGAGGGAGGGGGCGAGATGAGGGGCGGCGGCGCGAAGAAGGAACTGTACCCTGGGAACGAGTTTTTTGTAGGGATCCCTGGGAACGAGTGCCCTGGGAACGAGTGGGTTCCGTATGCCAGAATCAGACCTAAGAATGGGCCTGATCCAACGTTGAGCTGATGGGATGTAAATTTGAGGCGTCAAAAAATGTGGCATAACTTACGTAGGCATGGCTGAGCTAGAAGAGATATAGTTTAATTTATCTTTTCGTAGGCATGACTGAGCTAGTAAAATATCTGACATGCTTGTGCTGAAATCCTTTCATCCGCCGTGATCAACATTTAGTTGTACTATAATGAAGTGACTACATGCCATTCCACTTCATTCTTGAAACCAAACATGCCCTAGATTTCACAATCCCACTTACAAATGTGATTATTATACCAGCGATGGTTATATAAACCAGCCTGTCACGGGTAATAGTAACATTAATGACGGGCAAAATTATAGACCCGTCACTAGTATTATATAAAAATTACCAGTGACGGGCGAGCATACTCGACCGTCACTAGTATATTCTATAGCCACCTGCCAAACTTTACCAGTGACGGACGTATTACCGCCCGTCGCTGATACATGTTACCAGTGACGTGCATATTTTTGTCCGTCACTAATGTGCTGGTGGCTATAGGCTATTTTGCAGTAGTGAGACATGGCAGGAAGGCATGGCAAAAGGAATCATGCAAATATGCATCATGGTTCACTAGTTATAAGCAACACAAGAAGCTATACAACATTACTAGTCAAGGACTTAGTGAAAAATCAGGAAAACAGGGCAGAAACTGTTAATAGCAAGTTGTATAAACATGGGTAAAACTATATGCAAAAGTGTAGCAACATGACATACCAATATGTGGGCATGAAGTAGACATGATGGTGATCAGGTACAAACAAGAATCAGGGTCATATGCATCACAGATCAAAAGATATTAAGCGTGCAACATGGCTTCAGAAAGTTGCAGACTTAGTGAAAAACAGAGGTGGCTGTCAAAAACAACGGGATATCAACTTTGGAGCTGAATATAACTATGGCCAGGAATCTAAACATAACCATGCAATACATATAATGGAAGTAGACATGGCATAGATCAAAATGACATATTGCAATGCTCAATAGGATGCACGGTTAAAAAGATATAGGGCAGCAAAGTGTCAATGTTTCGCAAACAACAACACAAAGTTAACATGTCTCTACTTTGGGTGATGATACAATCAACATGCAGCATGCCAACATGACAAGTGAAAGCATATAACATAAGTAGACATGCTGCTCAACAGGATTCAACAAGAATCACTCAATTCCGATAAACGGTCGCGACGCACTCGTCGACCGAAGTTGGCTCAAAATAACAGTTTCAAGTTAACGACGGGAAGCCCTGTTCAACACACATTAACTATATCTAAACAACCTCAAATCAAAAAACTCACAAAATATGAAAGTTAGAGCACATCAACAAAAAAGAAATTCATTTTGGGTGCAACTTCATACGGGGTACGGATCACTCGCAAATTACATCGCAAACATGCATCAGCACACAGGAAATTACAGACTTAGCAGAATTTTAACCAGGGAAAAAAATGAAAAGGGGCTCACTTGGGCCGGCCCACGAGGTCGGTGGTCGGCGCAGGATAAGGAGCTCCCACCGCAGGCGAGAGGGGGCGCTGCTGGGCCGCGGCTGTGGCGCGCTGGGCCGGCCCACCAGCGGGTGGCCGTTGCTAGCAGCAGCCCATCCCGACCCCGACCGGATCAGCGACAGGGGCGGTGGCTGACTCGACGCCGGCGAGCGGCGCGGTGGCCGGCACGCACGCCGAGGGCCGGTGACGGTGTGGATGGAGGCGGCGGCTCCAGATCCGGCGATGGGCGGCGCTATGCAGGGGGGTTCGGGCAGCGGCAACTGCAGGGCGAGCTCCCACGTCGAGGCGACCGGCGATGAGTTCCGGCACGGGCCGTTCCATGGCGGCCGGCAGCGGCTTCCTGCAAGGTCAGGGAGAGGGGCGTGAGGGGGAGAGAAGGAGGTGAGGGCGGAGGGCACTGAGGAGATAGGAGGCGCGGCGAGGCGAGCTCGCCGGGGTGGCCGCCGACGGCGGAAACTCCTCCACGGGTGAGGGAGGCAGCGGCTTCAGCCCGAATCAGGCCAGGGCGGGCCTGGCGGCGGCAAAGGCGGGCCCGACGCGTCCCGGATCTGCTAGGGAGCTGGTGGGAGCGACATGGCGGCCTCCGGAGCCGTTGATCTCCGTATCCGACGGCTCTATAGGGCTGGAGGCTAGGGTTTCGGATCTAGGGGCTTTTGGGGGAAGATTTGGGCAAAGTGGAGGGGGTGGCTGCAATTGTTTTGTTAGGGAAACCCTAAAAGGCTAGGGTAGAGTGGTGGTCTTTATATAGGCTGGCCTGGATGGAAAGTTTACGCAAAAGCCCTCGGATCCTATGGTCGGTAAGGCTCTGATACCAAATTATAAGGCCCGATATGCGGTACTGTTCCAGATCTAGATGTTTCCATCCAGATCCGGGGACGAAGCACATATCGGTCCCACCGCGACATATGACAATGTCATATGCCCTGGATTTTCAACATGATATCACAACATTACAGCTACAAGGATACAACATCTCATACAATCGGCATACAAATGCCCTAATACATTACATCAGCGGAAGATACATGTGTAAGTACATACTACAATCAAATGCCTAGTGGCAAAGGTAAAACACACCATTCCCGTAACAACACGGGTCCAGGCTCTCCGCCGAGATCCACCTAACTAGTCGTCGTCGAGTCTCCGCGAAGGCATCCAGAAGAAGGGTCGTTGAGTTCCTCTGAAGTCCAAGATCGTTTGCATAACGTGCGTAAAAGAGAAAAGAAGAGGTGATATATATCAACAAGTCTTGTAATTAACTTCTCACGGGTAAGATGGGGGTAGTGGTGAGGTTGCAGACACACTAGCAATATATGAGTGGCTAACGGTCAATTTTAGAGTAAGATGAGAACCAAGCATTCGATGAGGAATCGCCTCCAACAAGTCTTGCTATAAACTACTTACGCAAACATAACACCTATCCTATCCTTGTCCTCTCCTTCGCATCCCGACGAAGAAGAAGCAGTCAAGGCACACACACGTTGATCAAGTTTATTAAGATTATCTCAGTTGTTGTTGTCTATGAACAAGGAGTAGGTCTCAAGTCGTCCATAACCGTGGACATGGCTTCTTGAAAAGATTTAACCCTGTAGGGGTGTACCAACTTCCCATTAAAAGGCTCCGCACGCACGCCCATCTCTCTCAGTTTCAACCCATCACACGCAGCCATTTTATGATTTATTTCTGAGAGATCCGGTACGACAGGTCCCTCTAACTAACAACGCACAAATCCGGGTGGCCCCCGGGGAGTCGATACCCAATCCAAGAGCCGGCCGCGCCGTCGGATCAGACTCTTCCGTATGGCCAAGGTCGGGGTTAGCCTCAACTGAACTCAGGGGCTTCCCTAGCGTACCAGTGTGGACCAACAGAGGAACTCTGTCTCCGCTGGCCTGAGTTGTTTTAAAATCTGCTGGGGCCCCAACCAAGCACACACACAGTTTCAAATGGTAAATCAGCTTGGGCCACCTCTAGAAATGTTTGAAGCTAGGTAGGTAAGAAGAGGGGACCCCATAAAATCCCACACGCGGTTAGGCACGCTCGTCAAGAGACACAATACCCGGAACTCGGGTCCTAGGTGACTGGAATGGAACAAAGCGTCGGGGCGGGATAACCTAGACCTTCCATCCTTCGTCGAATATAGTCAACATTATAATAATCATATCATCCATAATAATATAATAATGTGATATCCCAATGGAAGGAGTAACATGATAACAGTTGATAGCATCCTGGCATGCATACTAAGAAGTGGCTGAGCAGCGAGAAATAGTAACATAGCCGAACAAGGTTTGCTGGGATGTGGAGGACATGGATGTTTGGGTTTATTTGAGAGGCATGAATATGAAGTGGTAGGATCAAGCAATCGTTCTAACCTACACCTAGGCGCGAGTGAGCTGAAAGTTATAAGCATGATATATGCTCCCCTTACCTGATGAGAAGACTAAACCGAAGATGTAGTCGATCGCAAGCTCGCATCGTCTCCGAGAGGTACCCGCGGAAGCACACAAGAAGGAAACACTGGAAAAGGCAATCGACGAGCAAGCATCTATTACTACGAAGCAATCACGAGCAAGCATCAACAAGAAGGCAACACGAGACAATGCACTACAGTATCGCATCTATCATCGAGAGCGGTTACTAGCAGGTTAAGTGGAGTACTCGTCACACACGACGATACCGTACATTTAGAATGGTTCAAGTTGTTTAGCTACACAACATGAGAAAAAGTTGTTAACATGACATCTCACTCAAGCATGGCATAGAACACAAACATGACAAGAGTTGAAGCATAAGATAAACTATCTATGCTAGTCAATTTAAGTGAGGCACAACCTAAACATGGCATTCCACTAAGGGCCCCACGATGATTAAAGCATTTGGTACCGTTCTGTCCTAAACCATATTTTAGGTTGGTTAACAACATAAAACAATAGCATAAACAAAAAGTACATGAATTGCTAGTCAAGTTACATGTAAAGAACACTCCAAACGGAGTAACGGTTAAAAAGATACAAGTATTACAAGTTACGGGCACAATCTGACAACATCAGGTAGCACACTTTAGAGCAACAAATAAACCAGAAAAAGGTTGCAAACATGGACAAAAATGATATGCAGTTAAAGTAGACATGAAAGGCAAGGCATGGCAAAGGAATCATGCAAATAGGCATCATGGTTCACTAGTTATAAGCAAGACAAGAAGCTATAAAACATTACTGGTTAAGGACTTAGTGAAAAATCAGGAAAACAGGGCAGAAACTGTTAATATCAAGCTGTATAAACATGGGTAAAACTATATGCAAAATTGCAGCACCATGACATATTAATATGTGGGAATTAAGTAGACATGATGGTGATCAGGTACAAACAAGAATCAGGGTCATAGGCATCACAGATCAAAAGATATTAAGCGTGCAACATGGCTTCAGAAAGTTACAGGCTTCATGAAAAACAGAGATGGCTGTCGAAAACAGCGGGACAACAACTTTGGAGCTGAATATAACTATGACCAGGAATGTAAAAATGACCATGAAATACATATAATGGAATTAGACATGGCATAGATCAAAATGACATATTGCAATGCTCAATAGGATGGACGGTTAAAAAGATATAGGGAAACAAAGTGTTAATGTTTCGCAAACAAGAGCACAAAGTTAACAGGTTGCTACTTTGGGTGATGATACAATCAACATGAAGCAGGCCAACATGACAAGTGAAAGCATATAACTGAATTAGACATGATGCTCAACAGGATGCAACAAGAATCACTCAATTCCGATGAACGGTCGCGACGCACTTGTCGACCGAAGTTCGCTTAAAATAACAGTTTCAGCAACAGTTTGCAGTTAACGACGGGAAGCCATGTTCAGCACACAATAACTATATCTAAACAACCTCAAATCAAACAACTCACAAAAGATGAAAGTTAGATCACATCAACACGAACAAAATTCATTTTGGGCGCAATTTCATACGGGCTACGGATCACTCGCATACATCGCAAACATGCATCAGCACACATGAAATTACAGACTTTGCATAATTATTACCAGTGAAAAAAATGAAAAGGGGCTCACTTGGGCCGACCCATGAGGTCGGTGGTGGGCGCAGGATAAGGAGCTCCCGCCGCAGGCAAGAGGGGGCGCTGGGCCTGGCGCTGCTAGGCTGCGGCTGAGGCGCGCTGGGCCGGCCCACCAGTGGGTGGGCGTTGCCAGCAACAGCCCATCCCGATCCCAATCTGATCGGCGACAGGGGCGGCGGCTGGCCCGACGCCGATGAGCGGCGCGGCGGCCGGCACGCACGTCGAGGGTCGGTGAGGGTGTGGATGGAGGCGGCGGCTCTAGATCTGGCGATGGGCGGCGCTATGCAGGGGGGTTCGGGCGACGGCAGCTGCATGGCGAGCTCCGACGTCGAGGCGACCGACGACGAGTTCCGGCTCAGGCCGTTCCATGGCGGCCGGCGGCGGCGTCCTACGAGGTCAGGGAGAGGGGCGTGCGGGCGAGAGAAGGAGGTGAGGGCGGAGGGCACGGAGGAGAGATGAGGCGCGGCGAGGCGAGCTCGCCGGGGTGGCCGCCGGCGGCGGCAGCTCCTCCACGGGCGAGGGAGGTAGCGGCTTCGGCCCGGGCGGGCCTGGCGGCGGCGGAGGCGGTCCCGGCGCGGCCCGGATCTGCCAGGGAGCTGGTGGGAGCAACGTGGCGGCCTCCGGAGCCGTTGATCTCCTTATCCGATGACTCTGGAGGGCCGGAGGCTAGGGTTTCTGATCTGGGGGCTTTGGAGGGGGTGGCTGCAAATTTTGTGTTAGGGAAACCCTAGAAGGCTAGGGGAGAGTGGCGGTCTTTATATAGGCTGGCCTGGATGGCAAGTTTACGCAAAAGCCCTCGGGTCTTCTCTCTCGCGTCCGATGCTCCACGTTTCTGACCGGGAGTGCATATGACCTCCGATTCGGACAAAATCTCGAACCACGCGCTCAGCGCGGCGATCCCATAAGTCCGACCTCACTTCAATAGTGTTCCGAGAATATTTTCCGGTGCACAATAAAATAATACATTTAATTATTAAATGGGGGTTTTTCGTTCCGATGGCGATGGCTGGTCCTGTGCTGGGAGTTGCGACGTTGCTCGGCTGAAACCCGGTGTCGCAAGGTCGTGTGCCATTTGGGAGAAAGTTTTAATCACGCATGCCAGTACGAGAAAGAGGGGAGAATATTCACAGATTAATAAATCGTCGAAGCAAATACTGCAACCAATTTATAGCAATCAGCAAAATAAAGCAACAAACAATTTTTTTTAATTTCGGTGAAAATCCCGGGCTGTTACAGTTACCGATAATAAGTTCATGAGTTATTCGCACTAATGTGAGTATTGGATTGTTGGAACTTCTACCTTCCCATATTTTTCTACCTCTTCGCTACCGTGCATTGCCCTTTCTCACCTCTACAGTTGGCGCATACTTCGCTGGTGCGTCCAAACCCTTGACGCGGTACGCTTTGTCATCATAAACCTCCTTATATCTTCCTCAAAATAGCCACCATACCTACCTATCAAGGCATTTCCATAGCCTTTCCGAGATACATTGCCATCAAGTGGATCAACCCCTAGGTTTTTTCTTTGGATTTCTTTTAGTTAAAAAGACTGCTTAGCTAATTGCTGCATCTTCGTGTACTCGGTTTGTGTCCAACGACCAGATCAAGACCGCTTTCGGAATCCCAACTTTATTCATACTTCATCTACATATTCGCAATATTCAGATTGCTTTATCATAGTTCTTGCTTGTTCTTCGATTGCTTGCAGGCACTAGACCTTCGTGGTCAGGTTGATCGTGCTCCGACGTGGTCAATAACCTCCGGAGATTGGTTTAGCGATTGCTAAGGCGCGACGTTGTTGCACGTTCGTAGTCGGATCGTCAGAGTCGTCTCCACCAAATCGATAGTTATCTCTCATCGAAAGATCGGGACACCCCGCCTCTATCAAGTGGTATCAGTTTTCAGGTTGCTCGGTGAGAATTCCACATCCATATATTAGATCTGTTTTTTTATCACCTATCATCCACACAAAAAGCCATAAAAATAGGATTAGATCATCATATCCAAACCAATCTGAGACTTCGCAATTTTCTTTTCGGTGCTTTGCTTTATTGAATTATCGGTTGCATCGTCGTGTTCAGTTGCTGGTCTTAGCATCTACTCCTTTAGAGTTTCGAGTTCTGTTCACGTTAGTCACCGCCGCCGCTGCACCATCATCCCATCCGCTGCCTACTTCTACCATCTACCATAGAAAAAGAGATAAAAAAGAGTTGAAAAAAGAGAGAAAAAAAAAGAAAAAAGGAAAAAAAGAAAGAAAAAAGGAAAAAAGAGAAAAAAGAAGAAAAATTTCGGATCTATCTCTAGTTGAACTCGTATTTGAAATCTCGTCGGAATCAGTTTTGAGCAGTGTCCACTAAAACGGGCATAACTTTGTCATCCGAAGTCCGTTTTGGCTCCACGAGTACTCAAATTAAAGATATTTCTGAGCCGCTTCTAAATAGTTCTGAAGCTAGTGTGTTATTTGAAAGTCCAGATCGGCTTCTAAGACGGACTTTTTGACCTCTAAAGTTTCCGAACACAGTTTTTGTCAGATTTCGGGCTGATTCTCAATTTTTTTGACACCTCATCCGAACTCTAAATTGAGTGATTCTTATTGCGTCGGAAAGCTTAAGTCAGTTCCCTATTGGAGGAAAAATATAAAAAAAATTAGCAAATATATTTCAGAGGAAAGTTGTAGCGAGAATATTGGTGTATCTTGATTTGGAGCCTATTTTCACCATTATCTTTGCTCTGTTGATGATCTTCACTTATATCTTGCTATTCAGAGCTACTTCATATCATTCATTGCTGCTAGTTGTGCTATGCCGTGACCACATTAGTGTTCTAGGCTCGCGTCTCTAGTCCGGTCTAGACTAGGACCAGCACAGTATCGTCGTTGAGCGTTAATTCAATTTTGCATCTCTGAATTGATTATTGATGATATTTTTGCCACCATATTAAAGCCTTCCAAGCTCCACATATTTCTACATCGTGTATACGTGCGTTCACCTGGCAATCGCTCTACTTAATCTTTGGAGTTCTTTGACACCGTTGGTTGCCGATCACCACCTGCTGCATGGTAAGAACTAGTAAGACATTGATATTTGCTATCCTGTGAGCGTTTTACCACCACATCCTAGTAGTTCATAGGGACATATACTTGTGATTTGTTTCTTGTTTTCTACTAATCATGGCAGGTTCTGGAGTTAGATCTTCTTGGGCGGCAACGATAGTTGGAGATTTGCCACCACCTACAACTACACAACAGTCACTGCAAAAGGTAAACACACATAAGCATGCACATGATCAGTTTATTGTTTCTATACCACACTTTCATGGACGTCTAAGACCTGATTTATACATTGAGTGGGAGTTTGAAATAAATGATATATTTGTTTCCCATAATTTTCTTGAGCATAAGAAAGTAAAAACTGCAATTAGTGCTTTCAAAGATTTTGCTTCTATTTGGTGGAATGAATATTGTAGTTTATATCCTGATTATATACCTAATACTTGAAATGATCTCAAACTTGCTATGCGATATAGATTCGTTCCCTCTTATTATACTCGTGACAAGGTTAGGAAATTAAAAAATTTAAAACAAGGTACTAAAACTGTTTCAGAATATTATGATGCTTTAGAAACTACTTTCTTGCATTCTGTTTTAGAGGAAAGTGAAGAATATTTCATGGACATATTTTGGGAAGGTTTAAACCGTGACATTCAGGATATCCTAATTCATGAAAAGTGTTATCCTATGGGTCGTTTGTTTCGTCTTGCTTGTAAAGCTGAACAGGAAATCGACAGACGTGTTGCCCAGAAGACGAACAAGCGGAATGTGCAAATACCACAAGTTGAGAAGGTTGTTCCTTCAACCACTATGAGCACTACCATAACCACATCAATTGTCGTAAGCACTCCTCCAATATCTGATCTATCATCACAAAAAGGTAATGACAAAAGTATGGATCTTTCCCCTCCACATGAGAACCTTGCTGATTTAAAAGCAACATGTGTTGAGCTATCCAGTAGTTTCATCACACAACCAATTTTCGAGAATGTCATAACTTCACATGAAGATGTTGCTTGCCTAATAGACTTTAATACATCATGTCTTGAGTTACCTGTTGATTTGAGCACACCATCTATTTTGGATAATCATGTTACTATTATGAAACTGCCAACTCTTAATCATTTTGATATGACCTCTAATCTTGGTGATGATTCTGCGTCGAATGACTTGTTGCATGACTACTTAGTTAAGCCTGTTGTAGCATGCCCTTCGAAAAACATTAATGTTTCTTCACCGGTATTGGGATGGTTTAATGATGAGCATTGTACATCTTTAGATATGAATAAGAGCTTCACTTATATATGCAAACTGAGTTGCAATACTTTCATGTCGTTTATGTATTGTGATGATCATATATGTATATATTTCACGACATACGAAAGTTACTCATATATACATGTGTTACATGTCCAAAAACTAAGGGAAGTAAGAATGGATGACATATATATATACAACATGTACACCTTGTCTCTTTTGTTAGCCACATTTCAGATTAAGAAACGCCGGGGACGGCTTTACTTTCAAGAAGGGGAGGATGATGAGGACATGACTACCATAGTTACAGCCACAACCCCTGCTAATATACCTACTGGAGCAATTACTAGAGATCGTGCACACCAATTAAATTATCAGGTACTTTCGCTTCTTGGTAATGTTTCTAATGCTCATGTGAATATGATGCTGCCTAACGTCGATATATTTCTGTTGCTGAAAAATGAAGGACCTAGCATGGACAAGAAGGATGAGCATTGGAGCATGTTCAAGCATGAAGATGACGAGGACATAATTATCATGGATATGACCATTAATTACTCTATATTTGATCAAGAAATGAAGTCAATACAAAGGGGCATGATTGTGTGCTGTACAAGAAGTTATTTCACGTCACTTTTGGCCCAAGAGAAGATAGAGACCAAGTCTTTCACGTCATGGACTCAGATTCGGACTGCAGAGATATACCCAACTTCAAACAGCCGCCGTTTCTACATACGAACTCCAAATTGGGTGATTCTTTTTTCTGGTGATAGCTTATCTCGTCTAGTTTCCAACGCAATTGGTTTCACCTTCAAATTCCTTCGGAGCGTGGAGATATTGCGAAAATGGTGCGACCCAGCAGCAGAATCCGAATCAAAGTCCAACTCAATAGGTGTTGCATCACCTCCACATGGGCCCAAGTGCCTTGTACGACCTAGGTTTAGTTTTAGGACTCCTTGGATGTCCTTCCACCCCCTTAGTCCTATATAAGTAGATCAACCCCTAGGTTTTTTCTTTGGATTTCTTTTAGTTAAAAAGACTGCTTAGCTAATTGCTGCATCTTCGTGTACTCGGTTTGTGTCCAACGACCAGATCAAGACCGCTTTCGGAATCCCAACTTTATTCATACTTCATCTACATATTCGAAATATTCAGATTGCTTTATCATAGTTCTTGCTTGTTCTTCGATTGCTTGCAGGCACTAGACCTTCGTGGTCAGGTTGATCGTGCTCCGACGTGGTCAATAACCTCCGGAGATTGGTTTAGCGATTGCTAAGGCGCGACGTTGTTGCACGTTCGTAGTCGGATCGTCAGAGTCGTCTCCACCAAATCGATAGTTATCTCTCATCGAAAGATCGGGACACCCCGCCTCTATCAACCATCCAATGACTTGATCTTCATGTCATACATGCTTTTGCTTGATCGAGGAGCCGCATGATAGTTGGGATTTTTCCCTTATTATTGCTACATGACGCGCTAGTATCATTGCATATCCTGCTACACTGGCAGAGGCATACATTTGCATACATCATGATAGTTTTCATTCTTTTTTATGTTTGAGTACTCCTTGTAAAGTGTGAAGATCTTCCATATCCTTGTAAAATATAGAGTATTGACCTTAAGTGAGGAAAATATCCCAAAGAGGACAAATTAAAAGATCGCAAAGAGGACAAATGAGAGATAAATATAAAGAAACAAAGAGGCCACAAAAATACAAAAAATAGAAAAAAGAGAAAAAAGTAATAAAAAGAGAGAAGGGGAAACTGTAACGACCCGGTCCCAAAAGGAACCAAGTCTACTGTGCTTATGTGCTATCCCTGGATCAGTATGCTAGCACACACAGTACTCGATGAAATACCATGAATCACATGTCAAAAAGTAACGTAAACACATGGTATTTATTACCTTATATCCTTTGGGCTATAATACACCGCGGAAACAAACAATACATAAGTGGAGTCCCATCAACACCAACGTCAAAGTTGAGTGTAGACATCGTAACCCTACATCGTATCACTTACTCGTCGTATACAATCCTGCAACACCGAAGGTTACAGCCCAAAATGGGTCAGTACTTTCAATGTACGGCAAGTTACTCCCAAAAGAATATATAACAGACCTGTCTTCTACATGCAATTATGGCTGGTGGAAAAGCTCTAAGTTTCAATTTGCATAAAGCTGTTTTTTTTCCTACTGAAAGAGTATCATAACAGTACTACAAAGCTCATAATATGATTGAATTGGTTTCTCCAAGTCAATCTATTCCCAAATTTGATTAAACCCGATAATTAATTAAAAATGATAAGATCCGTCAACATTCCCACTTCTAGATGCTCAAAGTTGTCCGTAACCGTGGACACGGCTAATCATGATCAGTTTGTACACTCTGCATAGGTTTGTGCACTTTTCCCCACAAGACTCGACCGCCTCCTTTTTAGTTCGTCACACTGCATGTTGTATGGGAACCGGAAGGTCGAGACTTGGTCTTTTAGAAGAGTTTCCCTCACTCTGACGGTGCCCATCCCACCTACTCATAACTACGTTCGTAGCACCACCTAGTAAGAGTCACTACAACTAATCAACCAAGCCAGAGCCCATAATAGCTTGTGGCTGCACACGTAAGCTTCTAGTTATGAAAAATATGATTGATCCCTTTAAGCCTGGGTGGCATTCCGCAGTGATTACTGTCCATCTCCAGGTCACTCAGGCAAATCCACTGGTTCCTCCAGGGTTCCCCAAACCATTCCACCCAGGTACTTCAGTAACCTTATCTCGGTCCTGTTTACTACTTAGTCACTCATATCTCATAATGGATCACTTCCCAATCCACGTCTACTAAACAAAGAATTATAATTCTACACGGTGGCGACAATGATATAAGGTTCGGATCTACCTCAAATGAACTACTAGGTGTAATAGCATAGCATAATATATAATCCTATCAATGCATAATATTTAAGTTGGACTACAATGCATAGGAAAAATATAGGTAACACTGGAGCATGATCAAAAGAGTAACTTGCCTGGATCGCGAAGATGAAATATTCTACTCGTAGTCGTCTCTCCTTCTCGTTACAATGTATCTAACTGTAAAAGAGAAACACTTCAACACACAACACAATCCCAAATGAAGATCCAAATAACGATACAATTAACAACATAAATATTTATTTGTTACTATTAATAAACTAATTACTATGGCGGGGCTTGGTAGAGATAGGACCATGTTGGCTTGGATGGAAATATGATGGAAGTCATATTCCAGGGATTTGATCAAAGGGATACAAGTTATAATTAAGGTACGATGAAACTAGCTTCAGTATAAGTTCAAACGGATTGTGAGTATGTCAAACCCAGTTGGTTTTTCCATAAGAATATTTCAATAGGAAATTTATTCTTGGATTGGATTCAAAAAGATCCGATAGAAACCGTGATGACCTTGTTGAGAAGATTGATTTTTTATAGCCAAATTTATAAAAGAAAGAGATATAATTAAATGGAAGCTAAGACAAAGGTTTGAGGTCAAAATAAAATATTAATATGATAGAAATAATGTGAAAAATGTTCAAATAGAAAGGTGTGATTCTAAGGATCAAATTTGATGAAGGAAATAATTTTAAGTAAATTATAGAATAAGATGTATATCAAATATACTCAAATTAAAAAAATAGATTTGATTTAAATTTTGAATTATCAAAAGTGGAATATTACTGGACCATAATAAAGTACATTTTCCAAGGAATCCGGGGTATAAAATTTGTCGAAATCCGACTTCCGGGCTAGAAGATATGATTTTCTAAAGTTTGACTATTTTTGCTAAAATGAATTACAGGATTAATAAAAGGATGCCACATGGCGAGTTCTGATAGGTCTGTACCCATTCGATTTTTACAAAATAAAATGATGAATAGAGAGGGGAGAAAGCTCACCGGAGATCTCGCCAGAATTTTGGAAAAAGGTCTCCGGCGTCAACGAACAACCGAACGGGGTAGAGGATGATATGGACAAGGTTATAGCTCCATGTTCGCCCTAGGATAGCCGCGAAGTTTCATCGGAGTAGAGAAGAACGCATGAAGAGCACGATGACAAAGACGGCGTGCTCCGTCCTTGCAATCGAGAGACAAAATATGTCACAATGGTGCGCAAAGGAAAGGAAAAGAAACTAGAGGAAGAAATATGTCATAGGTACCCTCCATGGTGACGCAATCTTCACCGGAAGTGTGGATGTATCCTAACTCCGACGATGAATTGCTAACTAACGAGAGGGTTTTGAAGAGGGACTTTCTGCGTAGGGATGTGTGGTTCATTGGGATCCTAGGGGCGGTATTTATAGGGTCATGGAAGGTCCATAGAAGGAGAGTGAGCGAGGTTTTGGAAATGGAGTTAATGGCATTCATGGAGAAATAATGGGCATTAAAATCGAGGTTTTGGAAATGGATTTAATGGCATTCATGGAGAAATAATGGGCAATTAAAAGCATTAAAACACATGTTTATTTTCCTGAATGGATTCCTTATGAACTTGTCCACAATTTATGTATAGGTTCCAGATTGAATCGGTCAAGGGATTGAGTAGCAGAAGAGGAGGGAGATGTGCAGGTTCCATGGCCATGTCCTTCTGTACATTAACATACACGAATGAAGAGAGGAAGAAGACGATCGCTGATAGGTTTGGGCCTTAGTGGAAAATTAGGCCCAAGGGAAAAAAAGAGAAAAGTAAATAGAGATAGTGAAAAAAAAGAGATATGGGCTCGGGCCAAAAACTCAGAATTACAATTTTTTATTTAACTCTAAAATAATAACTCCCAAATAAATCATAAAATTTATATAGACCAAATAAAATATAGAGAGTTTAGGGAAATATATTTCCCTCTCTAAATATATTTTACAAATAGCTTTTATATCAATCAAAATTCATTTAAGGCATTAATAAATTCCTTAAATTAGTTTTGGAGTTTTATAAATACCAGAAATGATTACAAAAATAAAATAAATAATCAAGTGTTCAGATGAGCATTTTTTAACATTTCCAATGTTATTTTCGAAGAAGTCATATTATCTTCTCTCATTTTATTAATTAAAATATTGGAAATATTTAAATAGCTCTTAAATGTCAATATCAAATAAACTCTAATTCAAAATAAGAGTTCAAGAATGATTATAGGACCACAATATATTTGAGAAAGTCATTTTATTTTCACTCTAGAATATTAAATCGTGGTTCCTACCAAATTTTAAAAGGCAGACGAAAGTAAATCATTATCGAATTTTGAATAAACTTCACAAAGTAAATTTTCATTATTGGATAAATGATTATCCACTTTTAATAAATGGTTTATAAAGGTTTAAACAAAACTAAAAAAAATTCATTTGCCCTAAAATTCATACAAGTAAATCAATATTATATAATTTATTAACATGCCAAAATTTGGAAAATTTTGGGATGTTACAAACTACCACCCTTAAAATAAATCTCATCCTCGAGATTTGCAAAGGCTAGAAGGAAATGGGCTGGGGTCGAGGTTTCTTGGGTTACTTCCCCGTGGTCTTGGCATAACGTCAGGCTTGCGGTTTATCCTCCACTTCTCGTGTGAGGGATGTCTTCCACCAGTACAATTCCATATGCCTCCGTTACATAAATCATAGCCTGGGCTCGCGGCTTTAGACACCGGTTCTGAACCTCAACCAAGGTGTGGTTCGCATCATTTAGCCACCAGGGTGGTAGAAACTACCACCCTTAGAAGAAAGCTTATGGGTTCTTCAAAATCCTTCATTCCATGATGGTTCTTCATCAAGCTTCTACAGATAAGATCTACATCTCCCCAAGGAACAAGTCTTGCTAAAAATACATGGGTTCCAAAACTAACTATCGAGACGCTCATGGTGGTCAAAATAACTTCCAAATGGAACTTTTTGAAAATCTCCATGTTTCTTACTCACCATATGACCTACGTTAGGCACGATGCCTATCTACAAGGGTAATGCGTCTTACAATTCTATGGTTTAGGCTTGTCGCATCGACACTCCACTACATTTTTTTGTCTCTCTGATTTACCAATCTAACATACAAAAGTATACAATAAGAGTCTTCGGTATGGGGGCCAATCCATCCCGTACTCAAATCATTACTTCATATGCAAATAGATAAACTTCGTATTCTAACACTCAGTCTTTCTCACATCCTCTTAAAGAGGTCTTCACCTGCAAAACTAATAAAACATTTTTGGGTGGCGATGATCCTACATGGTTTGTGCTCAAAACTTGCATCCATAGAATAGGGAACTTCCGTATTCAACAATTTTGTCCTCCTTGCAAAAGGGCGATTCTTGTCCCTTCTATATTATGAATCCACTCTTCTACCTTGAATGGGTCGCTGATCTCAGCAAAATAACTGTATCCATCTATGGGTTTAGGGTTGGTCAGAGAAGAGATAGATCTTTAGAGAGATGGGGAGATGGATACCTACGCAATAAGCACCAATCAACTAACATTTATAATAGACACGTTTACTACGTTTTCGTCAGAAAGTATTCATTCCCTTTGATTCTTGAAAGTCCTTGATACAAGGAGTTTCATCGATGTGATGGTCTTCCGAAACGTCATCCGTTGCTCACACCTCTCAAGGTTGTATTAATAATAAAACCTACGGAATACTTATCCTAAAAAATTTTTAAATTTAACAATTCAAAAGACACCAATCATTAAATTAATAGAGAAAACTCCAAATATCACTCATAAAGTCATTCAAACAATTCCTATGGTACCTTCATCCACATGAGCTCGCATGGTCGGGCACTCTACTCGCACTCTTTTGTTCATTTCACAACTCTCATGGTGGGCTTGGATACTATTGGTATTGTGTAATATATTCCTTAACTTCTTCACAAGCATCTTAGTCTTGGATGTATTCGGTTCTTCAATGGGTCTTGGGTGATCTTGGGATCTTTGGAGTCTTCAAATTCTTCGAGTCTTCTATACTTCCATACTTCTAATTCACGTTGAAAACATTTCTACTCTGAAATGGTCTTGAGTTGTCCAATATCTGTCCTTCTCGAAGTGACATAACACAATCCTTATCAGTGGTCAAAGTGGCATGGGTATAGTCTAACTTATTTGGGGTAAGAGGAAATGTTTGGTAAAACTTAGAAAAGATGAGAAGTAATGGATTTTTTTTTCAAAATAATATTTTTTAGCAATAGAATTACCTATGGCTTTCCAGTTCCAAGGGTCACGACTTACAGTCAACATGTGCTCTGATACCATCTTGTAACGACCCGGTTCCGAAAGGAACCAAGTCTACTGTGCTTCTGTGCTATCCCTGGATCAGTATGCTAGCACACACAGTACTCGATGAAATACCATGAATCACATGTCAAAAAGTAACGTAAACACATGGTATTTATTACCTTATATCCTTTGGGCTATAATACACCGCGGAAACAAACAATACATAAGTGGAGTCCCATCAACACCAACGGCAAAGTTGAGTGTAGACATCGTAACCCTACATCGTATCACTTACTCGTCGTATACAATCCTGCAACACCGAAGGTTACAGCCCAAACTGGGTCAGTACTTTGAATGTACGACAAGTTACTCCCAAAATAATATATAACAGACCTATCTTCTACATGCAATTATGGCTGGTGGAAAAGCTCTAAGTTTCAATTTGCATAAAGCTGTTTTTTTCCTACTGAAAGAGTATCATAACAGTACTACAAAGCTCATAATATGATTGAATTGGTTTCTCCAAGTCAATCTATTCCCAAAGTTGATTAAACCCGATTGATTAATTAAAAATGATGAGATCCGTCAACATTCCCACTTCTAGATGCTCAAAGTTGTCTGTAACCGTGGACACGGCTAATCATGATCAGTTTGTGCACTTTTCCCCACAAGACTCGACCACCTCCTTTTTAGTTCGTCACACTGCATGTTGTATGGGAACCGGAAGGTCGAGACATGGTCTTTTAGAAGAGTTTCCCTCACTCTGGCGATGCCCATCCCACCTACTCATAACTACGTTCGTAGCACCACCTAGTAAGAGTCACTACAACTAATCAACCAAGCCAGAGCCCATAATAGCTTGTGGCTGCACACGTAAGCTTCTAGTTATGAAAAATATGATTGATCCCTTTAAGCCTGGGTGGCATTCCGCAGTGATTACTGGCCATCTCCAGGTCACTCAAGCAAATCCACTGGTTCCTCCAGGGTGCCCCAAATCATTCCACCCAGGTAGTTCATTAACGTTATCTCGGTCCTGTTTACTACTTAGTCACTCATACCTCATAATGGATCACTTCCCAATCCACGTCTACTAAACAAAGCAGTATAATTCTACACGGTGGCGACAATGATATAAGGTTCAGATCTACCTCAAATGAACTACTGGGTGTAATAGCATAGCATAATATATAATCCTATCAATGCATAATATTTAAGTTGGACTACAATGCATAGGAAAAATATAGGTAATACTGGAGCATGATCAAAACAGTAACTTGCCTGGATTGCGAAGATGAAATATTCTACTCGTAGTCGTCTCTCCTTCTCGTTACAATGTATCTAACGGTAAAAGAGAAACACTTCAACACACAACACAATCCAAAATGAAGATCCAAATAACGATACAATTAACAAAGTAAATATTTATTTGTTACTATTAATAAACTAATTACTATGGCGGGGCTTGGTTGAGATAGGATCATGTTGGCTTGGTTGGAAATATGATGGAAGTCATATTCAAGGGATTTGATCAAAGGGATACAAGTTATAATTAAGGTACGATGAAACTAGCTTCAGTATAAGTTCAAACGGATTGTGAGTATGTCAAACCCAGTTGGTTTGTCCATAAGAATATTTCAATAGGAAATTTATTCTTGGATTGGATTCAAAAAGATCCGATAGAAACCGTGATGACCTTGTTGAGAAGATTGATTTTTTTATAGCCAAATTAAAAAAGAAAGAGATATAATTAAATGGAAGCTAAGACAAAGGTTTGAGGTCAAAATAGAGTATTAATATGATGGAAATAATGTGACAAATGTTCAAATAGAAAGGTGTGATTCTAAGGATCAAATTTGATGAAGGAAATAATTTTAAGTAAATTATAGAATAAGATGTATATCAAATATACTCAAATTACAAAAATAGATTTGATTTAAATTTTGAATTATCAAAAGTGGAATATTACTGGACCATAATAAAGTACATTTTCCAAGGAATCCGGGGATATAAAATTTGTCGAAATCCGACTTACGGGCTAGAAGATATGATTTTCTCAAGTTTGACTATTTTTGCTAAAATGAATTACGGGATTAATAAAAGGATGCCACATGGCGAGTTCTGATAGGTCTGTACCCATTCGATTTTTACAAAATAAAATGATGAATAGAGAGGGAAGAAAGCTCACCGGAGATCTCGCCGGAATTTTGGAAAAAGGTCTCCGGCGTCAACGAACAACCGAACGGTGTAGAGGATGATATGGACAAGGTTATAGCTCCATGTTCGCCCTAGAATAACCGCGAAGTTTCATCGGAGTAGAGAAGAACGCATGAAGAGCACGATGACAAAGACGGCATGATCCGGCCTTGCAATCGAGAGAAAAATATGTCACAATGGTGCGCAAAGTAAAGGAAAAGTAACTAGAGGAAGAAATATGTCATAGGTACCTTCCATGGTGACGCAATCTTCACCGGAAGTGTGGATGTATCCTAACTCCGACGATGAATTGCTAACTAACGAGAGGGTTTTGAAGAGGGACTTTCTGCGTGGGGATGTGTGGTTCAAAGGGATCCTAGGGGCGGTATTTATAGGGTCATGGAAGGTCCATAGAAGGAGAGTGAGCGAGGTTTTGGAAATGAAGTTAATGACATTCATGAAGAAATAATGGGCATTAAAAGAGAGGTTTTGGAAATGGATTTAATGGCTTTCATGGAGAAATAATGGGAAATTAAAAGCATTAAAATGCGTGTTTATTTTGCTGAATGGATTCCTCATGAACTTGTCCACAATTTATGTATAGGTTCCAGATTGAATCGGTTAAGGGATTGAGTAGCAGAAGAGGAGGGAGATGTGCAGGTTCCATGGCCATGTCCTTCTGTACATTCACGTACACGAATGAAGAGAGGAAAAAGACGATCGCTGATAGGTTTGGGCCTTAGTGGAAAATTAGGCCCAAGTTAAAAAAAAAGAGAAAAGAGAATAGAGATAGTGAAAAAATAGAGATATGGGCTCGGCCCAAAAACTCAGAATTACAATTTTTTTTAACTCTAATATAATAACTCCCAAATAAATCATAAAATATATATAGAACAAATAAAATATAGAGAGTTTAGGAAAATATTTTTCCCTCTCTGAATATATTTTACAAATAGCTTTTATATCAATCAAAATTCATTTAAGGCATTAATAAATTCCTTAAATTAGTTTTGGAGTTTTATAAATACCAAAAATGATTACAAAAATAAAATAAATAATCAAGTGTTCAGATGAGCATTTTTTAACATTTCCAATATTTTTTTCGAAGAAGTCATATTATCTTCTCTCATTTTATTAATTAAAATATTGGAAATATTTAAATAGCTCTTAAATGTCAATATCAAATAAACTCTAATTCAAAATAAGAGTTCAAGAATGATTATAGGACCACAATATATTTGAGAAAGTCATTTTATTCTCACTCTAGAATATTAAATTGTGGTTCCTACCAAATTTTAAAAGACAGACGAAAGTAAATCATTATTGAATTTTGAATAAACTTCACAAAGTAAATTTTCATTATTGGATAAATGATTATCCACTTTTAATAAATGGTTTGTAAAGGTTTAAGAAAAACTAATTTTTTTTTCATTTACCCTAAAATTCATACAAGTAAATCAATATTATATTATTTATTAACATGCCAAAATTTGCCGGTACATCCAAACCCTTGGCATGATACACTCTGTCATCATAAACGTCCCTATATTTTTCCTCAAAACAACCACCATACCTAGCTATCAAGGCATTTCCATAGCCTTTCTGAGATATATTACCATGCAACGTCCACCTCTTCATTTCTTGATCTTCATGTCATACATGTTCCCTCTACACTGACAGAGGCATACCTTGCATACATCATGATAGCTACATCTTCTTTATGTTTGAGTACCTTGTAATGTGTGAAAAATCTTCTATACCCTCTTGTAAAATAGAGTGTTTCCCTTAAGTGAGGAAAAGATCCCAAAGTGGACAAAATTAAAAGATCCCAAAGAGGACACAGGAGAGTTAAATAGAAAGAGCCATTGAGTCCACCAAAAAATACAAAAAATAGAAAAAAGAGAAAAAGAAAATAAAAAGAGAGAAGGGGCAACACTACTATTCCTTTTGAAAGATCCACACTCGTACTCCCTCTATATCTTGTACTCCATAGAGATGATTATTTATGCATATAGCTATGTGTGGACCTTCACACTATAGAACTTGGCTTGCATATTCCAAGGATGAGCCTCCTCAAACGAGCTCTAGGTCTTCATGAGCAAGCAAGTTTGATGCACCCCCACTAGTTCCATTGGAGAGCTTTTTTCTTAGCTCATATGTGCATCCGTTGCATGGAAATACCTACTCCTCACATCATATCTATCATTTGGGTTTCTCTCGCCTATGATTGTCCTCATTGATGTGAGCCTTTCACACCTTTTTCTCTTCCTTCCCCATCATTTCTCTCTTTGCCATCCTAAGTGCTAACGTATCTTGATCGCGCTCATCCATTGCATGAGTGCTGAAAGTCGAAAGGGAGAGGCTCGGTTTGACTTGTACCTGACTAGTGGTCTGGGGATGAGTCAAAATAAAATCCCAAAGGAGACCAAGTGTGAAACTTTAGTAGATTGAGTTCTCAATTAAAATAAATAAATATATATTTTACTCTCTTAATCTCATCTCCCATTGCTTCCACACAAACACCATTTGGAGCCATTCGAGTCACGGAAAGCGAGAGCTCTTGCACCTTTATGTTTATACTTTGCTAGAACTAATATTAAGACTCTTTCCTGTTATGGTCTTGACTTGAATTGCATATCTTACTTAGTTTACTTTGAAGTTCTTATATGTGTGTTAGCATGTCACCACAAAAATTATCTGTTTTATCATTTACCTACTCGAGGACGAGCAGGAATTAGGCTTGGGGATGTTGATACGTCCCAAACATATCTATAATTTTTGCTTGTTCCATGTACTTTTATGTGACATTGCTACATGTTTTGCTACACTTTTATATAATTTTACACATATTTGGACTAACCTACTAAATCAGTGTACCTAGTGCCAGTTCATGTCTCCCCATGTCTTTAGTTGCAGTGATTTTTCGCCAATTTAAAGTGCCAGAAAGATTACGGAAAAATCAGAATAAAAATCAGCGTTCAGGAAGCTTTCGGAACCACTGAAGGAGAGCCAGAGGGGGGCCACCCCCCTCCCAGGCGTCCAGGTGGCGCGGCCCACCTTCTGGCCGCGCCACCAGGGCGCCTGGGAGGCGGGGCCATCCCCTGGTTCCCCCCTTCGGCCTATTTTTACCCCTCGACACAGAAACTCTTAAGGAGAATCCTGCATCGTGAAATACCTCTCTGTTTTTCCGCTGCCGCTCTCCGAAGATCGGGAGCACCTTGCTGGAGGGAGGATTGACCTCTAGGAGCTTCTCCACCACCATGGACGCTTCCTAGATGTGCCGTGAGTAGTTTCCCTTGGACCATGGGTCTGTGATCAGTAGCTATGTCATGTCTTCTCTCCACCCTTGTTCTTCAATGTTTAGACCTTGTGAGCTGACCTACATGATTAAGGCACCTATGTAATTTTCCTGATGTTGCTATGCTATGTTTGCTGGGATCCGATGGCTTATGAGATTATGTTCAGATCGTGATGATTTATATATTTCGTTTACCTTTTTTATTTTGTTCTTAGTAATTCTTGCATGTTCTCTGTTGCTTCTTATTGCTTTGGCCAAGTAGTAGATAGTAACTCCAAGAGGGAGCGTTATGCATTATTGTGGGTTCATGCCCCCGATGTCTAGCTTGAGTGACAGAAACATGTGACTAGGGGATGTGCTGTTGCCACCAGGGAGAAAACAACGGTGCTTGTAACCGCGGTTGAAAGGATTGTTTACCTTACGCATAGATTGTTAATGAAATTGTCTGTTGCTTTGAGTTTACACTTTGGTTGGGGCTCGCAACTTAATACCTGTGAAACGTTCTGGATAGATATCTCAAGGTGGATGATTAGTAGTAGATGCAGATGGATTTCGGTCTAGTTGTCTTGGCGTTCTGCCCATACTTTTGCGCACTCTTACTTTCAAGTAGCATAATTAGCATTGCGGTGCGTTTATAATTCTGTCAATTGCCTAGTTGTAGTTTGTTCACACAGCTTAGCTGTTTATCGGCTTCTGGGAGAGAGACATTACTAGTGAACACTACGGGACCCCGGTCCATATTTCCAACATTGTTTACACCTCCACTATTTACTGCTTTATTTCCGTTAGTTGCAATTATCACTACCACTATCATTATCTCTTGCGTTTGATCCTTAGTAAATGGCAAGTCCGGAGGGATTGACAACCCCTCTGTACTCGTTGGGAGCAAAGTTATTTGTATCTGTGTGCAGGTCTAGGTAAAGTTAGTAACCGTCGATTGTGAACGACGCCATTGTTCACTTTACCACCTACTTGTCGTCGTCGGAGTCCTACTGGTTTGATCTCAACCTTGGTATCTTTGCCAAGGGAAATTACTGCTAGCTACATCTCAACCTTCCACTTGGGGTAGCCAACGAGGAGAACTACTTCATTTCCATTAGTATGTCATGAGAGTTTTGGATGATGCTGTCGCCGGCTACAAAGAAGAGGGAGGCAAGATCGTGAAGCACAAGTTCAACAAGCATCAGTCTGGCGTGAGCGTGTTCAACCACGTAACGCAGTTCCCTTGCGTCAAGCAGCCGACTGGTAGTGTGAGGGATGCCTATCTCGCCCTCCATCACATGCGGGCGATTGTACAGGACCAGCGCAACCTTATGCTTCCAAGTCATCTCAAACCGTGGGTCGAAAAGAGGGCGGCAATCGCCGATGCAAATCATAGACGGGAGTTCTTTCACATCCAGGGGAGATGTCGACCATCACCTAAAGGCCTTGTGTGACATAAGGCCTTTCATGACGAAAGAAGGCTTCCGCCCATTCCCTGAGTCGAGTCAGAACAAGTGAAAATTTATGTTATATGGCCGCCGTTTGATGAATGTGTACCCTACATGTAATTTGATGTACTCTTTGTGTAGTAGATGGTAGTGTCAAATACTCCTGGTGCTCTTTGTGTATAAAAGTCACTTCATATGCATTTTTATGCATCTTTGTTTTGTCTAGTATATATTGTTGGGCACCATGTTGTTGATAAGAATAGATGCTATGTATTGCTATCCTTTGCTATGAATTCATATGGATGTAGCCTCTAAATCTTTGTTTTGTGCAGGTTGAAGATCAAACAAGAGATGATGAAGAATGTAGCTAGGTTTAGTTTTGGATTCAATTAATGTAATCTTTTGAATCTTTGTAATAAGAATTTTAATACAATTCTTTTATATTAATAATTAGATCCAAATGTTTCCATTAATAAGAATGCTTTTCTGTTTTGTGTAATTTTTTGTTTTGTTTTCTGTAATAATGTTAGTGGCGCATTTTGAATTATCTTAGTGGCGCACCTAAAATGCGCCACCCCTAAGGATCCTTAGGCGTGGCGCATTTCAAAATGCGCCACCCGTAAGTGCTTAGGGGTGGCGCATTTGGAATGCGCCACTATTAAGCTCTTATTAATGGCTTGTCCTTAGTGGCGCACCCATAATGCGCCACTAAAGGCAAAAAAAGGACGCCACTATAAGGGTTTTTCCTAGTAGTGACAACACAACATCTCAAGAGCTTTCAAAAGCATGAGCGACACACTCACCGCATCGGCACCTAAAAAGGCACCCGCAAGGTGAAAAACCCAAAGGCCATCACCAGGAGGAGACGCAAGCTCATGCGACGACGACCGTCGCAATCAACACAACCGCAACACGGACCGCGACTGGGAGAACCGCAGAGATCGAAGGCGAGACGATGAACAACGCGATGCCCAAGACGACATCACCCAATACAAAGTAAACCGAGGACGCCACAGGCGCGTGGCCCGAGGAGAACACTCGGAAGCATTGGAATTAGACAGAGACGCCGAACCTTGCGGAGTGCTCTGTTTCACTCGAGCTATACGTGAAACCCGAATGCCCCGAGGATTTAAGTTAACCT
Organism: Bromus sterilis; assembly: GCA_950022295.1. Taxonomy (NCBI): domain Eukaryota; kingdom Viridiplantae; phylum Streptophyta; class Magnoliopsida; order Poales; family Poaceae; genus Bromus; species Bromus sterilis. The sequence goes on along the minus strand of OX465600.1, from coordinate 171,289,233 downwards.
CAACAACCCAGAAGTACAATGGACTCGAAAAACCAGAGGGTTGGCTAGACGACTACCTAAAAGTAGTAAAATTCCTGCGCGGCACAAACACAACATCCATGCAGTACGTGTATCTCATGTTAGAAGGATCAACACGACATTGGCTGAAAAACCTACAATGCGGGTCCATTATCTCATGGATGCAATTCCGCTCTTCATTCATCGAAAACTTCAAATCGACATACAAGCGACCAGCCTCACTCGAAGAGCTAAGATCCTGCAAGCAAGGAACCCGAGAATCACTAAGAAGCTACATTCAACGGTGGACCATACTAAAAAACTTAGACGAGGACATGTCAGACGAAAGCGCCATCGACGCATTCAAACGAGGACTCCAGCGCATCAACTTCAAAGAACAACTAGGACATCTCAAGGTCCGCAATCTAGCGGAGCTACTCGAAAACGCCAACAACTGGGCCGATGGAGAAGATTCCATATGCAAGGAGGCAGTTATGGAAGCCACTAGCGACGATCGGGACTACAACTACTACATCGGAGATAGGGGTTCGACCGAAGATGAAAACGATCCAGGCGCAACTTCTACGATGATAGAGGACCCGACATGGTCGCGACTGGCTTCCAAGGTGACAGAGATGGCAGACTCCGTGACGATAATAGCCACCAAGAAGGGACAACCAGGACGACCCGATACACAACCAATAACGCGAGTGCCGACCACGACAACCACACGATGACACCCGAGTGCTCCGCTCGGTAAAAGAACAGCTCGATGGACCCTGCACGCTCCATGGATTCAAAGGCTATCACAAAGAGTACAAATCAGGGCATACATTGAGAAATTGCAGGCGTTTCAATGAACTCTTAGAGGAGAAAATCAGGAATGCAACATCCGCCATCAACCAGTTGCAAACGTCACCGTCGGGTAGATCGCATATGATGCTGATGTGCGAGAGCTGATAATGGCTTATCGCCCTTCGTTGGTTACCCTAAGTGGAAGGTGAGATGTAGGATATCAGCAAATTTCCCCTATGTAGAAGATAGGGTTTGTCTCCTGTAGGACTCGAAAGCGGCAAAGTAGGTGAAAACGGCGCTAGAAATATAGCGATTGACGTCGACCTGCACACACACAACAAATAACTTTGCTCCCAACGAAGTTCAGAGAGGTTGTCAATCTCTCCGGTCTTGTTGTTTAGAAAGGATCAAACACAAGGGATAATGATATGGTGATAGCAGCTAGAAAGTAAAAGCAGAAAACAAATGAGCGTAGAAACCGTGATGAGAATATGGACCGGGTTCCTGTGATGTTCACTAGTGATGTCTCTCTCCCAAAAGATGATAAAACTGCTATGCGAGGTAAACAAATAACAGCTGTGCAATTGACAGGATTAAAAATGCACCGAATGCTAACTATGCTACAAAGAAAGGACGAGGCTCAAAAGCATGGGCGGTACGCCAAAATAAGTAGACCGAAATCCAACTTCATCTACTACTAATCATCCACCTTGAGATATTTATCCAGAACATCTCGCTGGTATTAAGTTGCGAGCCCGACCCAAAGTGTAAACCCAAAGAAGTAGACAACTGCATTAAAAAGCACTTTGCGAAACCTAAACAATCCTTGCAACCATCGTTACAAGCACCGTTGTTTTCCCCCCTTGTGGAAACAGCAAATCCCCTAGACTCATGTTTCTGTCACTCAAGCTAGTCATCAGGGGCATGAACCCACAATCAAGCATAATGTTCCCTCTTGGAGTCACTACCTACTACTTGACAAAAGCAATAAACATCAACGAAGAACATGAAATAATTACTCAAGAACATAAATATAAAAGATAAGAACCAAATATATTACTCAATCACAAACTGAACATAGTCTTATAATCCATTAGATCCCAGCAAACTCAGCATAGCAACAGCAGAAAATTACATATGTGCCTCGATCATGTAGGGAAGCTCACGAGGTCTAATCCATGAAGAACCAAGAGTGGAGGAGAACATCACATTCTACTGATCACGGACCCATGGTCCAAGGTAGACTACTCACGGATCATCCGGGAAGCGTCCATGGTGGAGGACCGGCTCCCGGAGGTCAATCCTCCATCCGGCAGGGTGCCGGGAAGAGGTCTGCTGGCGATCCCGATCTTGGAAGCACGGCGGCGGTGGAACATAGACGAGATCGTGAAAAGGGCTCTCTGTTCGGAAGAATCCCGTCACGGGGAATAAATAGGCGAAGGGGGAAAGCCAGGGGCCCATCGGGTGTCCAGGCGCCCCCTGGCGCGGCGAAGCCCTAGGCCGCGCCATCTGGCCGCCTGGGCACCAGGTGGGGCCCCTCTATCCCTCCTTCGGGACTCCAGAAGCTTCCGTTACGCTGTTTTTTTATCTGATTTCCCGAATTTTTGGAGCACTTTTAATATGGGGGAAACATGAAATAGAAAACAACAGAAAACAACAACTGACACCGTGGTTCACTTCGTTAATAAGTTAGTCCAAATATGATCAAAATTGTATGAAAGTGTATCTAGATCTTAGCAATATCACACAAAACATGCATGGAGCAAGCAGAATTTTAGATACGTTTGGGACGTATCAACATCCCCAAGCTTAATTCCTGCTCGTCCTCGAGTAGGTAAATGATAATAAGTATAATTTATATGGTGACATGCTAACAACCATATAAGAACTTTGAAAGTAAAGCAATCAAGGTATGTAATTCAATTCAAGTCATAACAGGCAAGAGTCTATATTAGCATTGAAGCAAGCAACATAAGAACATAAAGGTGCAAGAGCTCTCGCTGTCCGTGACTCGAATGTCTCCAGATGGTGTTTGCGTATAAGAAGGGGGATATGGGAATACGAGAGAAAATATATTTTTGTTGAGAACTCAATCTACTAAAGTTTCACACTTGGTCTTCTTTGGAATCTTATCTTGACTCATCCCCAGACCACTAGCTAGGTACAAGTCAATTTGATCCACTCCCTTTTGATATTTTGAGCACTCATGCAATAGATGAGCGTAAGCACGGGAGTTGACACTTAGGATGAAAAAGAGAGAAATATGGTGGAGGTGGAAGACAAAAAGGGTGAGAAAGGCTCACATCAATGAGGACAATCATAGGCGAGAGAAGGCCAAATGATAGATATGCTGTGAGGAGTAGGGATTGCCATGCAACGGATGCACATATGAGCTAAGAAAAGCTCTCCAATGGAACTAGTGGGGGTGCATCCAGCTTGCTCGCTCATGAGGACCTAGAGCTCGTTTGAGGAGGCTCATCCTTCGAATATGCAAGCCAAGTTCTATAGTGTGAAGGTCACCACATAGCTATATGCATAAATGATCATCTCTATAGAGTACAAGATAAGAGGGAGTACGAGTGTGGATCTTTCAAAAGGAATAGTAGTGTTGCCCCTTTCTCTCTTTTTATTTCCTTTTTCTCTTTTTTCTCTTTTTTGTATTTTTTGTGTGGCCTCAATGGTTCTTTCTATTTAACTCTCATTTGTCCTCTTTGGGATCTTTGAAATTGGTCCACTTTGGATCTTTTCCTCACTTAAGGGCAACACTCTATTTTACAAGAAGGTATAGAAGATCTTCACACTTTACAAGGTACTCAACATAAAGAAGATGTAGGTATCATGATGTATGCAAATGTATGCCTCTTCTAGTGTAGCCGGAACATGTATGACATGAAGATCAAGTCATGAAGAGGTGGATCTTGCATGGCAATATATCTCAGAAAGGATATGGAAATGCCTTGATAGGTAGGTATGGTGGTTGTTTTGAGGAAAGATATAAGGAGGTTTATGATGTCAGAGAGTATCATGAAAAGGGTTTGGATGCACCAGCGAGGTGGACGCCAACTCTCAGAGTGAGAAGAGGGCAATGCACGGTTCCGAAGAGGCTAGCAAATATGAGGTGGAAGTGTCAACTTTCAATACTTACATTAGTCCGAAGAACTCATGCACTTATTATCCGTAACTCTCAATCTAATAAGGAGGTTCACAAAGAGAAAAGTACCCCGAGGAGGAGTGTATGGGGGTTTGGTTATCCTTGCGCATCCTCGACTCATGGTATGTTAGTGTACTCTAATATCCGATCCCTCAAAAGATTCGTGATCCATCTAGTAGCTAGAGTTCTCAACTAGTTTTGTAGGTTCTTGAAAATAAACACGGATTGCCCAAAATACGACACCTTTCACTAATAGGCTAGAGATCTTGACACCAAAAGTTCAAACATTATTCAAAACAATACCTCAAAACTATTGCAAGTTACTACTACAATTGAATAGCAACCTCAATTACCTACTTGCAAGACAAGACACAACTCAGTGCAACAACCAACTCTCTTAACAAGATAAACATAAAAACTAAAGAGAGTTCCAGCAACAAACTAAGCTAAACTAAAACTAAGGCTCTTGAAAAAGATAAACATGAAAACTAAGAGCTAAACATGGCAGCATCTACGAAAAGATAAGAACACACAACAAATAAAAGATAAGTATGAAAATCCTATGATGTGTTCTAGCTTGAAGTGGAGCGTGTTTCTCTCCCACACAAAGTAAGCTGGGGTCTAACTTGTTATGAAAAACAAGCAAAGATAAAGAAAACTAAAAAGGAATCCTAAGAGCGAGACGCTCCAAGCATACCACATAACGCATGAAGTGATAAAAATATAGTGAGACGGAGGACAAACTAACGATTGTTGATGGAGAAGGGGATGCACGGGGGCATCCCCAAGCTTAGACGCTTGAGTCTACTTGAATATTTATTAGGGATGCATGGAGGCATCCCCAAGCTTGAGCGCATAACACTCCCGGATCTTCTTTCATCATCTTCCCTCACACACTTGAAAACTCCCTTCATACATAACTCATCATAATCTGATTAGAGATGTTAGTACCCTTAATAAAATAATTTTCCTCTACTGGAAATAAATATATTCTTTAAGAGATTCTGTTTCTCAAGATTTTAAAAAAGTTTTTGCAAAGGAAAAGAAAGCTTAAGGTTTGCAAATGTAAGGAAAGGCAAAACGTGGCAGAATCTTTGAAAAACAGAACAGTAGGTAGTAAATAATTTTTTCGGGGTACTTCTGCAACTCAAATAAAAAAACTCTGAACATATGAAAGTTTCACAATTGTATAGAACATGCTGTGTAAAAATTTCAGCTCAAAATGATGAACTGGTGATTGTTTTTGATTTTTTCCCGTCAAGCAGACAGAATTTGTTTTCTGGACAACATATCACAACTTTTGCTTCCCTTATCATAAGATGCTAGAACTTGGCACAAAGCTTGAAAATAAAGATACAATGATGTTTCTACAGTAGTAACAATCATCAAGACCACTAAAAATAGAAGTAAAAACATCTTGAGTTGCCTCCCAACAAGCGCTTTCTTTTACGCCTTTAAGCTAGGCATAAAGCAAAAAGAAGAATCAAGTTTTATCAAGAGAGAGTGAATAGCTAGCCCGCGTAACGGACTCAAAAGGTAACTTGATTTTCTTTCTAGGGAAGTGTTACATCCCCCTTTTGAGAGGGAATTGGAATTTTATATTCCCCTCTTTCATGTCATTAACAGCACCAACGGTGCGAAGAAAAGGATGTCCCAAAATAATTGGACATAAAGTTTCACACTCTATATCCATAATAATAAAATCAACGGGAACATAATCGTCATTGTCAATGATAAGAACATCGTCGATCTTCCCCAAAGGTTTCTTTACGGAAGAATCAATGAGACTAACACCAAAAGAACAAGGATCAAAAGGTTTCGATTCAAACATATCATACATTCTTTTGGGCATAACGGAGGTACTAGCTCCAACATCACATAAAGCGTAGCAAGAGAAGTTATTCAATTTAATCTTTATAATAGGATCCCAACCATCATCTAGCTTCCTAGGTATGGAGGCTTTTATTCTTAGCTTCTCCTCCCTAGCTTTGATGAGAGCATTAGTGATAGGCTCCGTGAAGGCAAGATTTAGTGTGCTAGTGTTGGGGTCTTTAGACATTTTGTGCAGCAAGCTAATAACTTCTGAGAGGGTGCAACTATCAAAATAAATGTCACTACTATCAAAGGTGGTAGTGGTGTCATCTAGGCTCACTTTCTTGAAACCCTCTATGTTCATAGGAGTTTCTTCTTCTACGGTTGAGGTATTAGCATCACCATTAATAGCTCAAATGGGACTAGGAGTGTGTTGGGTGCTAATTGTTTGGGTGTCCTCAACAATTTGGATAGTAGCAACTGTGTGGTGTGTAGGAATGCTCTTAATTCTATCCTCTTCCTCTTTTTATCTAGCCCATATTTATTTTAAGTTTAGCCATCATCCTAATATTTTCATTAATTTGCAATTGGATAGCATTAATAGGAATGGCCTTCCTCTCCTCAAGGGGAAGGTTCTAATTTTAAGCATCTCAACATCCAGGGCTAAGCTATCTACCTTCAAAGAGAGATTATCTAATTTGTCTAATTTATCTTCTACACTCTTTTTGAAGGCCTTTTGGGTAGTGATAAAGTCTCTAAGCATGTTTTCTAATTCAGAAGAGGGGTTATTTTTGCTAGGATAAGTGTTGTTGTTCCCATAGTTGGATGGAAATGGTCTAGGATTGCTAGAAAAATTACCCCTATAAGCATTGTTGTTGAAGTTGTTTCTAGCAATAAAGTTCACATCTACTTGTTCCTGAGCAACCAAAGAATTTAAAGGGACATCATGAGGATCAATAGAGGGTTGCTTGGTAAGTAGATGATAGAGGCGAAGGTGTCCCGATGTTTCGATGAGATGATGGAGATCGATTTTGGTGGAGTAGACTTTCACGACCCGACTACGAACGTGCGAAGACGTTGCGCCTTAGCAATCGCTAAACCAACTCCGAGAGGTTATTGATCCCGCGGATGCACGATCAACCTGACCACGAAGGTCTAATTCCTGCAAGCAATCGAAAGAACAAGCAAGAACTAAGAATTGCAATCTGGATATTGCGAATATAAGATGAATGATTAACAGAAGTTGGGGTTCCAATGCGGTCTTGGCCTGGTCGGTTGACACAAACGAAGAGCTCGAAGTTGCGGCTATGGCTAACTTAAATCTAATTAAAACCCAAGTCTAAACGATGCCCTAAGGGATGTATATATGGGGGAACAGAGGGGATTTTCGTGACCCCTTGAAGGTGGGGTCCGAAAACAACCCTAACTCGGTTTCCCCACACATACGGACTCTAAAAACAACCTATAATGTGGTATTTCGAAATTACATGGGCCCAGCCCAATATTAAGGTGACGCAGCACCTATAATTGCCCTTGGACAAAAATAATGAAGTGGCATCTCGCGTATTTCGTCCAAGACTTCATGCGCGCCTTATGGTGGCTTCAAAGTGCGATAATCACCACTGGAAGCTCCGCTGTCCTTTCCCGCGCGCGCACCTTCTTCCCCATGCTTGATCCCGCTCCAATGACCATCCTTCTTGTCCATGCTAGGTCCTTCATTCATAAGAAAAACAAAAGTATCTAATTTAGGCAGCATCATATGTTCATGAACAATAGAAGGATTCGCAAGAAACGAAAGTACCTGATAATTTAGTTGACGTGCACGTGCTCTAGTAACTGGTCCAATATGTGTAGTTGGTGAGGATATGGGTGTAACATTAGTAGGGATGTCCTCATCATCCTCCCCTTCTTGAATTGAAGTCGACCTCGACGGAAGCTCATCATCTTGTCCCAAATAAGGCTTCAAATTTGCAATATTAAATGTGGGACTAACCCCAAAGGCTGCAGGTAGCTCAAGTTTATATGCATTATCATTAATTTTCTGCAAAACCTTAAAGGGACCATCAGCTCGAGGCATTAACTTAGACTTGCCCAAATCAGGAAACCTATCTTTACGTAGATGTAACCAAACAAGATCTCCGGGTTCAAACACAACATGCTTTCGACCCCTATCACCAGCAAGCTTGTATCTAGCATTCATTCTCTCAATGTTTTCTTTAGTTAACTCATGCATTTTTAATATCAATTCAGCACGTTGCTTAGCATCAAAATTAACCTTCTCTGAAGATGGAAGAGGCAGCAAATCAATAGGTGCACGAGGTAGAAAACCATAAACAATCTCAAAAGGGCACATTTTAGTGGTAGAATGCAATGAACGATTATAAGCAAATTCAATATGAGGTAAACATTCTTCCCACAGTTTCAAGTTACTCTTTAAAACAGCCCTAAGCATAGTAGACAATGTCCTATTGACCACTTCAGTTTGTCCATCAGTTTGGGGATGACATGTAGTACTAAAAAGTAGTTTAGTCCCCAACTTAGCCCATAAGCATCTCCAAAAATGGCTAAGAAACTTAGTATCACGATCCGAGACAATAGTATTGGGCACACCATGTAAGCGAATAATCTCACGAAAGAATAAATCAGCAACATTAGCAGCATCGTCGCTTTTATGACATGGTATAAAATGTGCCATCTTAGAAAATCTATCCACGACAACAAATATGCTATCCCTCCCCTTCTTTGTTCGAGGCAAGCCTAAAACAAAGTCCATGGATATGTCCTCCCACGGAAACTAGGTACAGGTAAAGGCATGTATAAACCATGAGGATTGAGTCGTGACTTAGCTTTTTGACATGTAGTGCAGCGAGCAACAAAACGCTCAACATCCCGTCTCATCTTTGGCCAAAAGAAATGTGTAGCAAGTACATCCTCCGTCTTCTTCACGCCAAAGTGTCCCATTAATCCTCCTCCATGCGCCTCCTGCAACAACAAAAGACGAATAGAGCTAGCTGGAATGCATAGCTTGTTAGAACGGAACACAAATCCATCATTAAGCACAAACTTGTTCCAAGTTCTACCCTCTCTACAATTCTGCAATACATCTTTAAATTCCGCATCATTTACATATTGATCTTTGATTGTCTCTAAACCGAATATCTTGAAGTCAAGTTGTGAAAGCATAGTATAACGACGAAACAAAGCATCAGCAATAATATTATCTTTCCCCTTCTTGTGTTTAATGACATAAGGGAAAGTCTCAATAAATTCAACCCACTTAGCATGTCTACGATTAAGTTTTGCTTGACTTCTTATGTGTTTCAAAGATTCATGATCAGAATGTATAACAAATTCTTTGGGCCATAAATAATGTTGCCAAGTTTCTAATGTCCGAACAAGAGCATATAATTCTTTATCATAAGTAGAATAGTTCAGACTAGGCCCACTCAATTTTTCAGAAAAGTATGCAACAGGTTTAGCATCTTGTAATAACACACCTCCCAAACCAATCCCACTAGCATCGCATTCAAGCTCAAAAGTCTTATTAAAATCAGGAAGTTGGAGCAAAGGAGCATGTGTTAACTTATCTTTCAATACCGTGAAGGCTTCTTCCTGTGCGGTACCCCAAGTAAAAGGCACATCCTTACGTGTAAGCTCATTGAGAGGTGCAGCAATGGTGCTGAAATCTCTCACAAAACGCCTATAGAATCCAGCGAGACCAAGAAAACTCCTCACTTGTGTGACCGTTTTGGGCTGCGGCCAACTCTCAATCGCCTCGATCTTGGCTTTACCAACGTCAATACCCTGTGGAGTAACAACATAGCCAAGAAACGATACTCGGTCGGTGCAAAAGGTGCACTTCCCAAGGTTACCAAATAAACGTGCATTACGTAGAGCAATAAAAACAACACGTAAATGATCCAAATGTTCCTCCAAAGGTTTGCTATAAATCAGTATATCATCAAAATAGACTACCACAAATCGTCCAATGAAAGCACGTAAAACCTCGTTCATTAATCTCATGAAAGTGCTAGGTGCATTAGTTAACCCAAAAGGCATGACTAACCACTCATATAATCCAAACTTAGTTTTAAATGCCGTTTTCCATTCATCTCCTAATTTCATGCGAATTTGATGGTATCCACTACGCAAATCAACTTTGGAAAACATGGTAGAGCCACTTAATTCATCAAGCATATCATCTAACCTAGGAATAGGATGACGATAACGAATAGTAATATTATTAATGGCTCGACAATCAACACACATACGCCATGTTCCATCCTACTTAGGTACTAATATAACAGGAACAGCACAAGGACTAAGGGATTCACGTATGTAACCTTTGTCGAGTAGCTCTTGTACTTGACGCTGAATCTCCTTCGTCTCCTCCGGATTGGTACGGTATGGCGCACGGTTGGGCAGCGAAGCACCGGGAATTGAGTCAATCTGATGCTCAATCCCTCGAATAGGTGGTAATCCCGGTGGTACGTCTTGTGGAAAGACGTCAATAAACTCCTGCAAAAGGTCAGTGACAACAGGAGGCAAAGAAGGAGGCAATTCCTCAAATGAAAACAAAGCTTCTTTGCACACAAAAGCATAGCACACATATTGACTAACATCCAACTCTGAAATATCAACCTTAGTAGCAAGCAAAGTTGGACTAGTCAATTTAATTTCATTAGAAACAGCAGAAGAAGATTTGCTATTAGTCTTATGCTGTTGCTCAAATTCTTTAGCTGCTATCTCATTTTCACTCTTATTTTTCTCCTGTTTAGCTTTACTAGTTCTAGCAAGATCATCTTTCACAATTTGTTCAGGAGACATAGGAAGTAAAGCAATATTTTTATCCTGATGAACGAGAGTAAACTAGTTTGTCCTACCATGGTGTACAACATTCCTATAAAATTGCCATGGTCTACCAAGTAAAAGAGAGCATGCTTGCATGGGTACCACATCACAATCAACATAATCAGCATATGCACCAATGCTAAAGTGCACACGAACAGAACGCGTTACCTTAATCTTACCACTATTGTTAAACCACTGAATATAGTACGGATGGGGGTGTGGTCTTGATGAGGACATCCCTACTAATGTTACACCCATATCCTCACCAACTACACATACTGGACCAGTTACTAGAGCACGTGCACGTCAACTAAATTATCAGGTACTTTCGTTTCTTGTGAATCCTTCTATTGTTCATGAACATATGATGCTGCCTAAATTAGATACTTTTGTTTTGCTTATGAATGAAGGACCTAGCATTGACAAGAAGGATGGTCATTGGAGCGGGATCAAGCATGGAGAAGAAGGTGCGCGCGCGGGAAAGTACAGTGGAGCTTCCAGTGGTGATTATCACACTTTGAAGCCACCATAAGGCGCGCATGAAGTCTTGGACGAAATACGCGAGATGACACTTCATTATTTTTGTCCAAGGGCCATTATAGGTGCTGCGTCAGCTTAATATTGGGCTGGGCCCATGTAATTTCGAAATACCACATTATAGGCTGTTTTTAGATTCCGTATGTGTGGGGAAACCGAGTTAGGGTTGTTTTCGGACCCCACCTCCAAGGGCCCACGAAATTCCCCTCTGTTCCCCCATATATACAGCCCTTAGGGCGTCGTTTAGACTTGGGTTTTAATTAGATTTAAGTTAGCCATAGCCGCAACTTCGAGCTCTTCGTTTGTGTCATCCGACCAGGCCAAGACCTTATTGGAACCCCAACTTTCGTAATCATTCATCTTATATTCGCAATATCCAGATTGCAATTCTTAGTTCTTGCTTGTTCTTCGATTGCTTGCAGGAATTAGACCCTCGTGGTCAGGTTGATCGTGCATCCGCGGGATCAATAACCTCTCGGAGTTGGTTTAGCGATCGCTAAGGCGCAACGTCTTCGCACGTTCGTAGTCGGATCGTGAAAGTCGTCTCCACCATAATCGATCCCCACCATCTCATCGAAACATCGGGACACCTTCGCCTCTATCAGGTCTTGTGGTGAGAGATAGCTTCTCCACCAACTCCATGCTAGCCAAGTTGTTGCAACTCCCTCCGTCAATGATGATGCGAACTGAACGTTCTTTCACCACTCCCTTTGTGTGGAACAAATTATGCCTCTGGTTTTGCTCGGCCTTCGTTACCTGCACACTTAACACACGTTGAGCAACCAAACTAGCATATTTATCTGCATCATCAGGAGCCATATACTCTATATGATGAGCATCATCATGGGCACCCTGTTCCTCATGAGCAATGAGAACTAAAGTCTCCTCATCATAGTCACTCGCTGACTCATACCCACCATCCGCCGTAATAATCATCACACGCTTGGAGGGACAGTCTTTTGCGAAGTGACCTCCACCTTGGCACCTGCGACATTTAATATCACGATCTCGTGTTTGCCCTGTGGACGCCATGAATGAAGAAGAACTCGCCGCTGGACCACTCTGTGCACCCTTGAATGGTGGCGCTGGCTGTTTTGGTGGCTCTCTGTAAGAATGAGCGGCTGAAGTAGATGGTGGTGCAGCAGGACGTGTGGATGTAGAAGCTCCACGCGATGTCCATGATGTATTTCGTCCTGCAGAAAAGTTAGGTCTCGTAGCGGCCTGTCGATCCTGCACTTCACGTTCAGCTTTACAAGCAAGATGAAACAAACGAGTGATAGTAGTAAAGTCCTTGTATTCTAGAATAGTTTGTATCTCCCTGTTTAAGCCACCCATAAAACGTGCAAGCATAGCTTCATTATCCTCTACTAGGCCACATCTAATCAATCCAGTTTGTAATTCTTGATAATATTCCTCTACAGAATTTTTTCCTTGTCTCAAACGCTGTAATTTTTGTAACAATTCACGTTGATAATAAGGAGGAACCCAGCGAGTACGCATAGCATCTTTTAAAGCAGCCCAAGTAGTTGGAATATTATTAGCATGCAATCTACAATGTTCAGACCACCAAATAGATGCAAATCCCGTGAATTCACAAACAGCAGCAGTAACACGTCTATTCTCAGGATATTGTAAACATGTAAAGCGTTGTTCAGTTTCTAACTCCCAAGTAAGATAAACATCAGGAATATATCTAACCTCAAACGGCTTAAGATTCAATTTAAGTTTAGGCACATGTTCATCATCTCGTACCTGAGGGGGTGGTTGGTGTCGACCGTGGCGAATGTTGGGACGTGGACGTCCAGCTGGCTGCTCATAGGCCGCTTCCTGTTCCACCTCCTCCTCGTAATCACCCTCGTAGTTGTCGTCCTGGCCGACGTCAGAAGCAGCAGCAGTAGCAGGTACTGCAGCAGCAGGAGGAGCACCAATACCAGCATCTTGTCCTCTCGAAAACAGAATACGTCGTGCACGTGGTAGTGGCGGTGGCTATGGCTGTGCCGGGGCGGCCGCAGGTTGTGGAGGTAGGCGTGCGATCAACTCAGTAAACTTGGCGTCGAGCTTGGTGTCGATCATCTTCTCCACGCCATCAATCGCCTCTGTAAATCTGTTCTCGATGTCTTGCACCTGTTCAGACATCATACGTGCAAATTTATCATGTAGCTCCTTGTTCGTCATGTTCTCCCAATCGGGCGCATCCTGCGCCACTTCTTCATGTGATCCTGGCATGGTTAGCAGAAATAGAAAACACACAGAAATATGATCCTACTTCTACTGGGATGTGGGGTGGTGGAAAGCACAAATCCGTCAAGCTTTTCTTTCGTTCTTACCGATTCTTACCTAGCAGCAGGTGGTGATGTACAACCAACGGGTCAAAACTCTCAGAGATATGGTAGAGCGATGCCAGGAGGTGTCAAACGCACGATGTAGAATATATGTGGAGCTGTAGGAAGGCTGACAAGTATGGTAGGAAAAACTCAACAGTAATCAAAACAGAGATGCAAAGCTGAATAAACACTCAACGTCGGTACTGTGCTGATCCTAGGCTAGACCGTACTAGAGACGCGAGCCTAAAACACCAACGAAAGCACGGCGCGGCACGTAAACAACTGAAGAAGCAGTCTCTGAATTTTTTTTCTCTTTTTTTTTTTTGCGATGCGGGACTGCGGTGGCTGAAAAAGTGCGAAAAAATCACTATAGTAGAGAACGTCTCAAAATGAGCTTCTGGACCTAAGGAATGTATGGGCACAAAAAATTTTTACCCCTGAAAACTTTGGCCTAAAAACTGCTCTGGAAAGCGTGCCAGACTCTTTTTTTTTTTTGGAGATCACCCCCTTCTACGTACGACAAAGATTGGTGAAATCCGACTCTAATCAACTCAAAACTAATCTGGCTATGGAGAGATCACAAACCGAACGGGTGATGGAACTCAACTCGGATCGGTAGGTCGAGGTGGTGTATATGGACTCTGCTTGGCGGAACGTGGTGGTGTATCTGGACTCGGATTGGCGGAACGTGGTGGTGTAGTACTGTGCGGCGGCGGTGTGATGAACTGTGATCAGAACTCGAAACTCTAAGGGAACTAGACGCTAAGATCAGCAACTCGACACAGCGATGCAACCGCAAATTCAACAAAGCAAACTACTGTAAGGAAGACTGGACAAAGGCTCGGACTGTTTTGGGACGTGATGATCTAACCCTAATTTTTTTGGCTTTTTCGTGGACTGTAGGTATGAAGAACAGAAACAATCTAGACTACGAAAAACTGGTAAATCTCACCGATCAACCTGGAAATCTGATACCACTTGATAGAGGCGAAGGTGTCCCGATGTTTCGATGAGATGATGGAGATCGATTTTGGTGGAGTAGACTTTCACGACCCGACTACGAACGTGCGAAGACGTTGCGCCTTAGCAATCGCTAAACCAACTCCGAGAGGTTATTGATCCCGCGGATGCACGATCAACCTGACCACGAAGGTCTAATTCCTGCAAGCAATCGAAAGAACAAGCAAGAACTAAGAATTGCAATCTGGATATTGCGAATATAAGATGAATGATTAACAGAAGTTGGGGTTCCAATGCGGTCTTGGCCTGGTCGGTTGACACAAACGAAGAGCTCGAAGTTGCGGCTATGGCTAACTTAAATCTAATTAAAACCCAAGTCTAAACGATGCCCTAAGGGATGTATATATGGGGGAACAGAGGGGATTTTCGTGACCCCTTGGAGGTGGGGTCCGAAAACAACCCTAACTCGGTTTCCCCACACATACGGACTCTAAAAACAACCTATAATGTGGTATTTCGAAATTACATGGGCCTAGCCCAATATTAAGGTGACGCAGCACCTATAATTGCCCTTGGACGAAAATAATGAAGTGGCATCTCGCGTATTTCGTCCAAGACTTCATGCGCGCCTTATGGTGGCTTCAAAGTGCGATAATCACCACTGGAAGCTCCGCTGTCCTTTCCCGCGCGCGCACCTTCTTCCCCATGCTTGATCCCGCTCCAATGACCATCCTTCTTGTCCATGCTAGGTCCTTCATTCATAAGCAAAAGAAAAGTATCTAATGTAGGCAGCATCATATGTTCATGAACAATAGAAGGATTCGCAAGAAACGAAAGTACCTGATAATTTAGTTGACGTGCACGTGCTCTAGTAACTGGTCCAATATGTGTAGTTGGTGAGGATATGGGTGTAACATTAGTAGGGATGTCCTAATCAGTAGAGACATAATTAAGTCAACTTTTTCATTTAGGGAGGTAATCTCCTCGACAGAGTTTACCTTCCTACCTGTTGGAGCGCGTTCGGTGTGCCATTGGGAATAGTTAGTCATCATCTCATCTAGAAGTTTTGTGGCAGCACCAAGTGTTGTTGACATAAAGGTTCCTCCTGCTGTCAAATCTAACAGGTTCCGCGAGGTAAAGTTCAAGCCTGCATAGAAACTCTGGATAACCATCAAAGTAGTCAAACCATGTTTATGGCATTTCATAACAAGAGATTTCATTCATTCCCAAGCTTGGGCAACGTGTTCATTATCCAATTGCTGAAAATTCATAATATTGCTCCAGAATTGGATAATTTTAGCAGGTGGGTAATACTTCCCAATAAAAGCATCTTTGCACTTGTCCCAAGAATCTATGCTATTCCTAGGCAAAGATTGAAAGCAGATTTTAGGTTCTCCCCTCAAAGACAAAGGAAAAAGCTTAAGCTTAACAACATCACCTTCTACTTCTTTATACTTTTACATATCACATAGCTCAACAAAATTGTTCAAGTGTAAAGCAGCATCATCTCCAGCACCAGAGAATTGATCTCTCATAACAAGGTTTAGTAAGGCAGGTTTAATTTCATAAGAGGTAGCTGAAGTGGCAGGTGTGGCAATAGGAGTGCAGATAATGTCATTGTTGTTGTGACTAGTGAAGTCACACAACTTGGTGTTTTCAGTGGAACCCATAGCAGCAGCAAGTGTGGCAGATTTTTTTGTAATTTTTGAAATAAGACACGAAGAAAAAACTGAAAGGTAAACTAACAAGGCTAAAAAGCAAAGGTAAAAGATAGTGTGCAACTCCCCTATCTTGACGATTGGAGTCCCCGGCAACGACGCCAGAAATTTGCTTGAAGTGCGAGAGATGATAATGACTTCTCGCCCTTTGTTGGTTACCCCAAGTCGAAGGTGAGATGTAGGATAGCAACAAATTTCCCCTATGTAGAGGATAGGGTTTGTCTCCCGTAGGACTCGAAAGCGGAAAAGTAGGTGACAACGACGCTAGAAATTTAGCGGTTGATGTGGGCCTGCACACACACAACAAATAACTTTGCACCCAACGAAGTTCAGAGAGGTTGTCGATATCTCTGATCTTGTTGTTTACAAAGAATCAAACACAATGATAGAGGCGAAGGTGTCCCGATGTTTCGATGAGATGGTGGAGATCGATTATGGTGGAGGTGACTTTCACGATCCGACTACGAACGTGCGAAGACGTTGCGCCTTAGCGATCGCTAAACCAACTCCGAGAGGTTATTGATCCCGCGGATGCACGATCAACCTGACCACGAAGGTCTAATTCCTGCAAGCAATCGAAGAACAAGCAAGAACTAAGAATTGCAATCTGGATATTGCGAATATAAGATGAATGATTACGAAAGTTGGGGTTCCAATGAGGTCTTGGCCTGGTCGGATGACACAAACGAAGAGCTCGAAGTTGCGGCTATGGCTAACTTATATCTAATTAAAACCCAAGTCTAAACGACGCCCTAAGGGTTGTATATATGGGGGAACAGAGGGGATTTTCGTGACCCCTTGTAGGTGGGGTCCGAAAACAACCCTAACTCGGTTTCCCCACACATACGGACTCTAAAAACAGCCTATAATGTGGTATTTCGAAATTACATGGGCCCAGCCCAATATTAAGGTGACGCAGCACCTATAATTGCTCTTGGACGAAAATAATGAAGTGGCATCTCGTGTATTTCGTCCAAGCCTTCATGCATGCTTTATGGTGGCTTCAAAGTGCGTAAATCCCCACTAGAAGCTCCATTGTTCTTTCCCGCGCGCGCACCTTCTTCTCCATGCTTGATCCCGCTCCAATGACCTTCCTTCTTGTCCATGCTAGGTCCTTCATTCATAAGCAAAACAAAAGTATCTAATTTAGGCAGCATCATATGTTCATGAACATTAGAAGGATTCGCAAGAAACGAAAGTACCTGATAATTTAGTTGACGTGCACGTTCTCTAGTAACTGGTCCAGTATGTGTAGTTGGTGAAGATGTGGGTGTAACATTAGTAGAGATGTCCTCATCATCCTCCCCTTCTTGAATTGAAGTCGTCCTCGACGGAAGCTCATTATCTTCTCCCAAATAAGGTTTCAAATCTGCAATGTTAAATGTGGGACTAACCCCAAAATCTGCAGGTAGCTCAAGTTTATATGCATTATCATTAATTTTCTGTAAAACCTTAAAGGGACCATCAGCTCGTGGCATTAACTTAGACTTGCGCAAATCAGGAAACCTATCTTTACGTAGATGTAACCAAACAAGATCTCCTGGTTCAAACACAACATGCTTTCTACCCTTATCACCAGCAAGCTTGTATCTAGCATTCATTTTCTCAATGTTTTCTTTAGTTAACTCATGCATTTTTAATATCAATTCAGCACGTTGCTTAGCATCAAAATTAACCTTCTCCGAAGATGGAAGAGGAAGCAAATCAATAGGTGCACGAGGTAGAAAACCATAAACAATCTCAAAAGGGCAGATTTTAGTGGTAGAATGAAATGAACGATTATAAGCAAATTCAATATGAGGTAAACATTCTTCCCACATTTTTAAGTTACTCTTTAAAACAGCCCTAAGCATAGTAGACAAAGTCCTATTGACTACTTCAGTTTGTCCATCAGTTTGGGGATGACATGTAGTACTAAAAAGTAGTTTAGTCCCCAACTTAGCCCATAAGCATCTCCAAAAATGGCTAAGAAACTTAGTATCACGATCCGAGACAATAGTATTGGGCACACCATGTAAGCGAATAATCTCTCGAAAGAATAAATCAGCAACATTAGCAGCATCATCGCTTTTATGACATGGTATAAAATGTGCCATCTTAGAAAATCTATCCACGACAACAAATATGCTATCCCTCCCGTTCTTTGTTCGAGGCAAGCCTAAAACAAAGTCCATGGATATGTCCTCCCACGGAACACTAGGTACAGGTAAAGGCATGTATAAACCATGAGGATTGAGTCGTGACTTAGCTTTTTGACATGTAGTGCAGCGAGCAACAAAACGCTCATCATCCCGTCTCATCTTTGGCCAAAAGAAATGTGTAGCAAGTACGTCCTCCGACTTCTTCACGCCAAAGTGTCCCATTAATCCTCCTCCATGCGCCTCCTGTAGCAACAAAAGACGAATAGAGCTAGCTGGAATGCATAGCTTGTTAGAACGGAACACAAACCCATCATTAAGCACAAACTTGTTCCATGTTCTACCCTCTCTACAATTCTGCAAAACATCTTTAAATTCCGCATCATGTACATATTGATCTTTGATTGTCTCCAAACCGAATATCTTGAAGTCAAGTTGTGAAAGCATAGTATAACGACGAGACAAAGCATCAGCAATAATATTATCTTTCCCCTTCTTGTGTTTAATGACATAAGGGAAAGTCTCAATAAATTCAACCCACTTAGCATGTCTACGATTAAGTTTTGCTTGACTTCTTATGTGTTTCAAAGATTCATGATCAAAATGTATAACAAATTCTTTGGGCCATAAATAATGTTGCCAAGTTTCTAATGTCCGAACAAGAGCATATAATTCCTTATCATAAGTAGAATAGTTCAGACTAGGACCACTCAATTTTTCAGAAAAGTAAGCAACAGGTTTAGCATCTTGCAATAACACACCTCCCAAACCAATACCACTAGCATCGCATTCAAGCTCAAAAGTCTTACTAAAATCAGGAAGTTGGAGCAAAGGAGCATGTGTTAACTTATCTTTCAAGACCGTGAAGGCTTCTTCCTGTGCGGTACCCCAAGTAAAAGGCACATCCTTGCGTGTAAGCTCATTGAGAGGTGCAGCAATGGTGCTGAAATCTCTCACAAAACGCCTATAGAATCCAGCGAGGCCAAGAAAACTCCTCACTTGTGTGACCGTTTTGGGCTGCGGCCAACTCTCAATCGCCTCGATCTTGGCTTTATGAACTTCAATTCCCTGCGGAGTAACAACATAGCCAAGAAACGATACTCGGTCGGTGCAAAAGGTGTACTTCCCAAGGTTACCAAACAAACGTGCATTACGTAGAGCAATAAAAACAGCACGTAAATGATCCAAATGTTCCTCCAAAGATTTGCTATAAATCAGTATATCATCAAAATAGACTACCACAAATCGTCCAATGAAAGCACGTAAAACCTCGTTCATTAATCTCATGAAAGTGCTAGGTGCATTAGTTAACCCAAAAGGCATGACTAACCACTCATATAATCCAAACTTACTTTTAAATGCCGTTTTCCATTCATCTCCTAATTTCATGCGAATTTGATGGTATCCACTACGCAAATCAACTTTGGAAAACATGGTAGAGCCACTTAATTCATCAAGCATATCATCTAGCATAGGAATAGGATGACGATAACGAATAGTAATATTATTAATGGCTCGACAATCAACACACATACGCCATGTTCCATCCTTTTTAGGCACTAATATAACAGGAACAGCACAAGGACTAAGGGATTCACGTATGTAACCTTTGTCGAGTAGCTCTTGTACTTGACGCTGAATCTCCTTCGTCTCCTCCGGATTGGTACGGTATGGCGCACGGTTGGGCAGTGAAGCACCGGGAATTAAGTCAATCTGATGCTCAATCCCTCGAATAGGTGGTAATCCCGGTGGTACGTCTTGTGGAAAGACGTCAATAAACTCCGGCAAAAGGTCAGTGACAACAGGAGGCAAAGAAGGAGGCAATTCCTCAAATGAAAACAAAGCTTCTTTGCACGCAAAAGCATAGCACACATATCGACTAACATCCAAATCCGAAATATCAACCTTAGTAGCAAGCAAAGTTGGACTAGTCAATTTAATTTCATTAGAAACAACAGAAGAAGATTTGCTATTAGTCTTATGTTGTTGCTCAAATTCTTTAGCTACTATCTCATTTTCACTCTTATTTTTCTCCTGTTTAGCTTTACTAGCTCTAGCAAGATCATCTTTCACAATTTGTTCAGGAGACATAGGAAGTAAAGCAATATTTTTATCCTGATGAACTAGAGTAAACTGATTTGTCCTACCATGGTGTACAACATTCCTATCAAATTGCCATGGTCTACCAAGTAAAAGAGAGCATGCTTGCATGGGTACCACATCACAATCAACATAATCAGCATATGCAGCAATGCTAAAGTGCACACGAACAGAACGCGTTACCTTAATCTTACCACTATTGTTAAACCACTGAATATAGTACGGATGGGGGTGTGGTCTTGTGGTGAGAGATAGCTTCTCCGCCAACTCCATGCTAGCCAAGTTGTTGCAACTCCCTCCGTCAATGATGATGCGAACCGAACGTTCTGTCACCAGTCCCTTTGTGTGGAACAAATTATGCCTCTGGTTTTGCTCGGCCTTCGTTACCTGCACACGTAATACACGTTGAGCAACCAAACTAGCATATTTATCTGCATCATCAAGAGTCATATACTCTATATCATGAGCATCATCATGGGCACCCTGTTCCTCATGAGCAATGAGAACTAGAGTCTCCTCATCATAGTCACTCGCTGACTCATACCCACCATCCGCCGTAATAGTCATCACACGCTTGGAGGGACAGTCTTTTGCGAAGTGACCTCCACCTTGGCACCTGCGACATTTAATATCACGATCTCGTGCTTGCCCTGTGGACGCCATGGATGAAGAAGAACTCGCCGCTGGACCACTATGTGCACCCTTGAATGGTGGCGCTGGCTGTTTTGGTGGCTCCCTGTAAGAATGAGCGGCTGAAGTAGATGGTGGCGCAGCAGGACGTGTGGATGTAGAAGGTCCACGCGATGTCCATGATGTATTTCGTCCTGCTGAAAAGTTAGGTCTCGTAGCGGCCTGTCGATCCTGCACTTCACGTTCAGCTTTACAAGCAAGATGAAACAAACGAGTGATAGTAGCAAAGTCCTTGTATTCTAGAATAGTTTGTATCTCCCTGTTTAAGCCACCCATAAAACGTGCAAGCATAGCTTCATTATCCTCTACTAGGCCACATCTAATCAATCCAGTTTGTAATTCTTGATAATATTCCTCTACAGAATTTTTTCCTTGTCTCAAACGCTGTAATTTTTGTAACAATTCACGTTGATAATAAGGGGGAACCCAGCGAGTACGCATAGCATCTTTTAAAGCAGCCCAAGTAGTTGGAATATTATTAGCATGCAATCTACAATGTTCAGACCACCAAATAGATGCAAAGCCCGTGAATTCACAAACAGCAGCAGTAACACGTCTATTCTCAGGATATTGTAAACATGTAAAACGTTGTTCAGTTTCTAACTCCCAAGTAAGATAAGCATCAGGAATATATCTACCCTCAAACGGCTTAAGATTCAATTTAAGTTTAGGCACATGTTCATCATCGCGTACCTGAGGGGGTGGTTGGTTTCGACCGTGGCGAATGTTGGGACGTGGACGTCCAGCTGGCTGCTCATAGGCCGCTTCCTGTTCCACCTCCTCCTCGTAATCACCCTCGTAGTTGTCGTCCTGGCCGACGTCAAAAGCAGCAGCAGCAGTAGCAGCAACTGCAGCAACAGGAGGAGCACCAATACCAGCAGCTTGTCCTCGCAGAAACAGAATACGTCGTGCACGTGGTAGTGGCGGTGGCTGTGGCTGTGCTGAAGGTAGGCGTGCGATCAACTCAGTAAACTTGGCGTCGAGCTTGGTGTCGATCATCTTCTCCATGCCATCAATCGCCTCTGTAAATCTGGTCTCGATGTCCTGCACCTGTTGAGACATCATACGTGCAAATTTATCATGTAGCTCCTTGTTTGTCATGTTCTCCCAATCGGGTGCATCCCGCGCCACTTCATCATGTGATCCTGGCATGGTTAGCAGAAATAGAAAACACACAGGAATATGATCCTACTGCTACTAATGGGATGGATGTGGGGTGGTGGAAAGCACAAATCCGTCAAGATTTTCTTACGTTCTTACCGATTCTTACCTAGCAGCAGGTGGTGATGTACAACCAACGGGTCAAAACTCTCAGAGATATGGTAGAGCGATGGCCAGGAGGTGTCAAAACGCACGATGTAGAATATATGTGGAGCTGTAGGAAGGCTGACAAGTATGGTAGGAAAAACTCAACAGTAATCAAAACAGAGATGCAAAGCTGAATAAACACTCAACGTCGGTACTGTGCTGATCCTAGGCTAGACCGTACTAGAGACGCGAGCCTAAAACACCAACGAAAGCACGGTGCGGCACGTAACAACTGTGAAGCACACTCTGAATTTTTTTTCTCTTTTTTTTTTTTGCTTTTTTTTTTTGGCGATGCGGGACTTCGGGGGCTGAAAAAGGGCGAAAAAATCACTATGGTGGCGAACGTCTCAAAACGAGTTTCTGGACCTAAGGAACGTATGGGCACGAAATTTTTTTACCCCTGGAAATTTTGGCCTAAAAACTGCTCTGGAAAGCGTGCCAGACTCTTTTTTTTTTTTTTTGGAAATCACCCTC
Source organism: Bromus sterilis (assembly GCA_950022295.1). Taxonomy (NCBI): domain Eukaryota; kingdom Viridiplantae; phylum Streptophyta; class Magnoliopsida; order Poales; family Poaceae; genus Bromus; species Bromus sterilis. The sequence continues at coordinate 171,266,378 of OX465600.1, read as the reverse complement.
TTCTACGTACGACAAAAGATTGGTGAAATCCGACTCTAATCAACTCAAAACTATTCTGGCTACGGAGATATCACAAACCGAACGGGTGATGGAACTCAACTCGGATCGGTAGGTTGTGGTGGTGTGTATGGACTCTGCTTGGCGGAACTTGGTGGTGTATCTGGACTCGGATTGGCGGAACGTGGTGGTGTACTACTGTGCGGCGGCGGCGTGACAAACTGTGATCAGAACTCGAAACTCTAAGGTAACTAGACGCTAAGATCAGCAACTCGACACAACGATGCAACCGCAAATTCAACAATGCAAACTACTGTAAAGAAAACTGGACAAAGGCTCGGACTGTTTTGGGACGTGATGATCTAACCCTAATTTTTTTTGTTGGCTTTGTAGTGGACTGTAGGTATGAAGAACAGAACCAATCTAGACTACGAAAACTGGTAAATCTCACCGAGCAACCTGGAAATCTGATACCACTTGATAGAGGCGAAGGTGTCCCGATGTTTCGATGAGATGGTGTAGATCGATTATGGTGGAGACGACTTTCACGATCCGACTACGAACGTGCGAAGACGTTGCGCCTTAGCGATCGCTAAACCAACTCCGGGAGGTTATTGATCCCGCGGATGCACGATCAACCTGACCACGAAGGTCTAATTCCTGCAAGCAATCGAAGAACAGGCAAGAACTAAGAATTGCAATCTGGATATTGCGAATATAAGATGAATGATTACGAAAGTTGGGGTTCCAATGAGGTCTTGGCCTGGTCGGATGACACAAACGAAGAGCTCGAAGTTGCGACTATGGCTAACTTAAATCTAATTAAAACCCAAGTCTAAACGACGCCCTAAGGGCTGTATATATGGGGGAACAGAGGGGATTTTCGTGACCCCTTGTAGGTGGGGTCCGAAAACAACCCTAACTCGGTTTCCCCACACATACGGACTCTAAAAACAGCCTATAATGTGGTATTTCGAAATTACATGGGCCCAGCCCAATATTAAGGTGACGCAGCACCTATAATTGCTCTTGGACGAAAATAATGAAGTGGCATCTCGTGTATTTCATCCAAGCCTTCATGCATGCTTTATGGTGGCTTCAAAGTGCGTAAATCCCCACTGGAAGCTCCATTGTTCTTTCCCGCGCGCGCCCCTTCTTCTCCATGCTTGATCCCGCTCCAATGACCGTCCTTCTTGTCCATGCTAGGTCCTTCATTCATAAGCAAAACAAAAGTATCTAATTTAGGCAGCATCATATGTTCATGAATATTAGAAGGATTCGCAAGAAACGAAAGTACCTGATAATTTAGTTGACGTGCACGTGCTCTAGTAACTGGTCCAGTATGTGTAGTTGGTGAAGATGTGGGTGTAACATTAGTAGAGATGTCCTCATCAGGATACCATCAAATTCGCATGAAATTAGGGGATGAATGGAAAACGGCATTTAAAACTAAGTTTGGATTATATGAGTGGTTAGTCATGCCTTTTGGGTTAACTAATGCACCTAGCACTTTCATGAGATTAATGAACGAGGTTTTACGTGCTTTCATTGGACGATTTGTGGTAGTCTATTTTGATGATATACTGATTTATAGCAAATCTTTGGAGGAACATTTGGATCATTTACGTGCTGTTTTTATTGCTCTACGTAATGCACGTTTGTTTGGTAACCTTGGGAAGTGCACCTTTTGCACCGACCGAGTATCGTTTCTTGGCTATGTTGTTACTCCGCAGGGAATTGAAGTTGATAAAGCCAAGATCGAGGCGATTGAGAGTTGGCCGCAGCCCAAAACGGTCACACAAGTGAGAAGTTTTCTTGGCCTCGCTGGATTCTATAGGCGTTTTGTGAGAGATTTCAGCACCATTGCTGCACCTCTCAATGAGCTTACTCGCAAGGATGTGCCTTTTACTTGGGGTACCGCACAGGAAGAAGCCTTCACGGTATTGAAAGATAAGTTAACACATGCTCCTTTGCTCCAACTTCCTGATTTTAATACAACTTTTGAGCTTGAATGCGATGCTAGTGGGATTGGTTTGGGAGGTGTGTTATTACAAGATGCTAAACCTGTTGCTTACTTTTCTGAAAAATTGAGTGGGCCTAGTCTGAACTATTCTACTTATGATAAGGAATTATATGCTCTTGTTTGGACATTAGAAACTTGGCAACATTATTTATGGCCCAAAGAATTTGTTATACATTCTGATCATGAATCTTTGAAACACATAAGAAGCCAAGCAAAACTTAATCGTAGACATGCTAAGTGGGTTGAATTTATTGAGACTTTCCCTTATGTCATTAAACACAAGAAGGGGAAAGATAATATTATTGCTGATGCTTTGTCTCGTCGTTATACTATGCTTTCACAACTTGACTTCAAGATATTCGGTTTGGAGACAATCAAAGATCAATATGTACATGATGCGGAATTTAAAGATGTTTTGCAGAATTGTAGAGAGGGTAGAACATGGAACAAGTTTGTGCTTAATGATGGGTTTGTGTTCCGTTCTAACAAGCTATGCATTCCAGCTAGCTCTATTCGTCTTTTGTTGCTACAGGAGGCGCATGGAGGAGGATTAATGCGACACTTTGGCGTGAAGAAGACGGAGGACGTACTTGCTACACATTTCTTTTGGCCAAAGATGAGACGGGATGTTGAGCGTTTTGTTGCTCGCTGCACTACATGTCAAAAAGCTAAGTCACGACTCAATCCTCATGGTTTATACATGCCTTTACCTGTACCTAGTGTTCCGTGGGAGGACATATCCATGGACTTTGTTTTAGGCTTGCCTCGAACAAAGAACGGGAGGGATAGCATATTTGTTGTCGTGGATAGATTTTCTAAGATGGCACATTTTATACCATGTCATAAAAGCGATGATGCTGCTAATGTTGCTGATTTATTCTTTCGAGAGATTATTCGCTTACATGGTGTGCCCAATACTATTGTCTCGGATCGTGATACTAAGTTTCTTAGCCATTTTTGGAGATGCTTATGGGCTAAGTTGGGGACTAAACTACTTTTTAGTACTACATGTCATCCGCAAACTGATGGACAAACTGAAGTAGTCAATAGGACTTTGTCTACTATGCTTAGGGCTGTTTTAAAGAGTAACTTAAAAATGTGGGAAGAATGTTTACCTCATATTGAATTTGCTTATAATCGTTCATTTCATTCTACCACTAAAATCTGCCCTTTTGAGATTGTTTATGGTTTTCTACCTCGTGCACCTATTGATTTGCTTCCTCTTCCATCTTCGGAGAAGGTTAATTTTGATGCTAAGCAACGTGCTGAATTGATATTAAAAATGCATGAGTTAACTAAAGAAAACATTGAGAAAATGAATGCTAGATACAAGATTGCGGGTGATAAGGGTAGAAAGCATGTTGTGTTTGAACCAGGAGATCTTGTTTGGTTACATCTACGTAAAGATAGGTTTCCTGATTTGCACAAGTCTAAGTTAATGCCACGAGCTGATGGTCCCTTTAAGGTTTTACAGAAAATTAATGATAATGCATATAAACTTGAGCTACCTGCAGATTTTGGGGTTAGTCCCACATTTAACATTGCAGATTTGAAACCTTATTTGGGAGAAGATAATGAGCTTCCGTCGAGGACGACTTCAATTCAAGAAGGGGAGGATGATGAGGACATCTCTACTAATGTTACACCCACATCTTCACCAACTACACATACTGGACCAGTTACTAGAGCACGTGCACGTCAACTAAATTATCAGGTACTTTCGTTTCTTGCGAATCCTTCTAATGTTCATGAACAAATGATGCTGCCTAAATTAGATACTTTTGTTTTGTTTATGAATGAAGGACCTAGCATGGACAAGAAGGACGGTCATTGGAGCGGGATCAAGCATGGAGAAGAAGGTGCGCGCGCGGGGAAGAACAATGGAGCTTCCAGTGGGGATTTTCGCACTTTGAAGCCACCATAAGGCATGCATGAAGGCTTGGACGAAATACACGAGATGCCACTTCATTATTTTCGTCCAAGAGCAATTATAGGTGCTGCGTCACCTTAATATTGGGCTGGGCCCATGTAATTTCGAAATACCACATTATAGGCTGTTTTTAGAGTCCGTATGTGTGGGGAAACCGAGTTAGGGTTGTTTTCGGACCCCACCTCCAAGGGGTCACGAAAATCCCCTCTGTTCCCCCATATATACAGCCCTTAGGGCGTCGTTTAGACTTGGGTTTTAATTAGATTTAAGTTAGCCATAGCCGCAACTTCGAGCTCTTCGTTTGTGTCATCCGACCAGGCCAAGACCTCATTGGAACCCCAACTTTCGTAATCATTCATCTTATATTCGCAATATCAAGATTGCAATTCTTAGTTCTTGCCTGTTCTTCGATTGCTTGCAGGAATTAGACCTTCGTGGTCAGGTTGATCGTGCATCCGCGGGATCAATAACCTCTCGGAGTTGGTTTAGCGATCGCTAAGGCGCAACATCTTCGCACGTTCGTAGTCGGATCGTGAAAGTCGTCTCCACCATAATCGATCTACACCATCTCATCGAAACATCGGGACACCTTCGCCTCTATCATATCCACTACGCAAATCAACTTTGGAAAATATGGTAGAGCCACTTAATTCATCAAGCATATCATCTAACCTAGGAATAGGATGACGATAACGAATAGTAATATTATTAATGGCTCTACAATCAACACACATACGCCAAGTTCCATCCTTTTTAGGCACTAATATAACAGGAACAGCACAAGGACTAAGGGATTCACGTATGTAACCTTTGTCGAGTAGCTCTTGTACTTGACGCTGAATCTCCTTCGTCTCCTCCGGATTGGTACGGTATGGCGCACGGTTGGGCAGCGAAGCACCGGGAATTAAGTCAATCTGATGCTTAATCCCTCGAATAGGTGGTAATCCCGGTGGTACGTCTAGTGGAAAGACGTCAATAAACTCCTGCAAAAGGTCAGTGACAACAGGAGGCAAAGAAGGAGGCAATTCCTCAAATGAAAACAAAGCTTCTTTGCACACAAAAGCATAGCACACATATTGACTAACATCCAAATCCGAAATATCAACCTTAGTAGCAAGCAAAGTTGGACTAGTCAATTTAATTTCATTAGAAACAGCAGAAGAAGATTTGCTATTAGTCTTATGTTGTTGCTCAAATTCTTTAGCTGCTATCTCATTATCACTCTTATTTTTCTCCTGTTTAGCTTTACTAGCTCTAGCAAGATCATCTTTCACAATTTGTTCAGGAGACATAGGAAGTAAAGCAATAGTTTTATCCTGATGAACCAGAGTAAACTGATTTGTCCTACCATGGTGTACAACATTCCTATCAAATTGCCATGGTCTACCAAGTAAAAGAGAGCATGCTTGCATGGGTACCACATCACAATCAACATAATCAGCATATGCAGCAATGCTAAAGTGCACACGAACAGAACGCGTTACCTTAATCTTACCACTATTGTTAAACCACTGAATATAGTACGGATGGGGGTGTGGTCTTGTGGTGAGAGATAGCTTCTCCACCAACTCCATGCTCGCCAAGTTGTTGCAACTCCCTCCGTCCATGATGATGCGAACCGAACGTTCTTTCACCACTCCCTTTATGTGGAACAAATTATGCCTCTGGTTTTGCTCGGCCTTCGATACCTGCACACTTAACACACGTTGAGCAACCAAACTAGTATATTGATCTGCATCATCAGGAGCCATATACTCTATATCATGAGCATCATCATGGGCACCCTGTTCCTCATGAGCAATGAGAACTAAAGTCTCCTCATCATAGTCACTCGCTGACTCATACCCACCATCCGCCGTAATAGTCATCACACGCTTGGAGGGACAGTCTTTTGCGAAGTGACCTCCACCTTGGCACCTGCGACATTTAATATCACGATCTCATGTTTGCCCTGTGGAAGCCATGGATGAAGAAGAACTCGCTGCTGGACCACTCTGTGCACCCTTGAATGGTGGCGCTGGCTGTTTTGGTGGCTCCCTGTAAGAATGAGCGGTTGAAGTAGATGGTGGTGCAGCAGGACGTGTGGATGTAGAAGGTCCACGCGATGTCCATGATGTATTTCGTCCTGCAGAAAAGTTAGGTCTCGTAGCGGCCTGTCGATCCTGCACTTCACGTTCAGCTTTACAAGCAAGATGAAACAAACGAGTAATAGTAGCATAGTCCTTGTATTCTAGAATAGTTTGTATCTCCCTGTTTAAGCCACCTATAAAACGTGCAAACATAGCTTCATTATTCTCTACTAGGCCACATCTAATCAATCCAGTTTGTAATTCTTGATAATATTCCTCTACAGAATTTTTTCCTTGTCTCAAACGCTGTAATTTTTGTAGCAATTCACGTTGATAATAAGGAGGAACCCAGCGAGTACGCATAGCATCTTTTAAAGCAGCCCAAGTAGCTGGAATATTATTAGCATGCAATCTACAATGTTCAGACCACCAAATAGATGCAAAACCCGTGAATTCACAAACAGCAGCAGTAACACGTCTATTCTCAGGATATTGTAAACATGTAAAGCGTTGTTCAGTTTCTAACTCCCAAGTAAGATAAGCATCAGGAATATATCTACCCTCAAACGGCTTAAGATTCAATTTAAGTTTAGGCACATGTTCATCATCGCGTACCTGAGGGGGTGGTTGGTGTTGACCGTGGCGAATGTTGGGACGTGGATGCCCAGCTGGCTGCTCATAGGCCGCTTCCTGTTCCACCTCCTCCCCGTAATCACCCTCGTAGTTGTCGTCCTGGCCGACGTCAGAAGCAGCAGCAGTAGCAGCAACTGCAGCAGCCGCAGGAGCAGCAGCAGCTTGTCTGCCCGGAAACAGAATACGTCGTGCACGTCGTGGTGGCGGTGGCTGTGCTGGAGCGGCCGCAGGCTGTGCAGGTAGGCGTGCGAGCAACTCAGTAAACTTGGCGTCGAGCTTGGTTTCGATCATCTTCTCCACACCATCAATCGCCTCTGTAAATCTGTTCTCGATGTCATTCACCTGTTCAGACATCATTTGTGCAAATTTATCATGTAACGCTTTGTTTGTCATATTCTCCCAATCGGGTGCATCCCGCGCCACTTCATCATGGGATCCTGGCATGGTTAGCAGAAATAGAAAACACACAGAAATATGATCCTACTTCTACTAATGGGATGTGGGGTGGTGGAAAGCACAAATCCGTCAAGCTTTTCTTTCGTTCTTACCGATTCTTACCTAGCAGCAGGTGGTGATGTACAACCAACGGGTCAAAACTCTCAGAGATGTGGTAGAGCGATGGCCAGGAGGTGTCAAAACGCACGATGTAGAATATATGTGGAGCTGTAGGAAGGCTGACAAGTATGGTAGCAAAAGCTCAACAGTAATCAAAACAGAGATGCAAAGCTGAATAAACACTCAACGTCGGTACTATGCTGATCCTAGGCTAGACCGTACTGGAGACGCGAGCCTAAAACACCAACGAAAGCACGGCGCGGCATGTAAACAACTGAGAAGCACAATCTGAAAAAAAAATTCTCTCTTTTTTTTTTTTTGCTCTTTTTTTTTTTTTGCGATTCGGGACTTCGGGGGCTGAAAAAGGGCGAAAAAATCACTATGGTGGCGAACGTCTCAAAACGAGTTTCTGGACCTAAGGAACGTATGGGCACGAAAATTTTTTACCCCTGGAAATTTTGGCCTAAAAACTTCTCTGGAAAGCGTGCCAGACTCTTTTTTTTTTTTGGAAATCACCCTCTTCTACGTACGACAAAAGATTGGTGAAATCCGACTCTAATCAACGCAAACTAATCTGGCTACGGAGAGATCACAAACCGAACGGGTGATGGAACTCAACTCGGATCGGTCGGTCGTGGTGGTGTATATGGACTCTGCTTGGCGGAACGTGGTGGTGTATCTGGACTCGGATTGGCGGAACGTGGTGATGTAGTACTGTGCGGCGGCTGCGTGACAAACTGTGATCAGAACTCGAAACTCTAAGGGAACTAGACGCTAAGATCAGCAACTTGACACAACGATGCAACCGTAAATTCAACAAAGCAAGTACTGAAAAGAAAACTGGACAAAGGCTAGGACTGTCTTGGGACGTGATGATCTAACCCTAATTTTCACGATCCGACTACGAACGTGCGAAGACGGTGCGAAGGCGAAGGTGTCCCGATGTTTCGATGAGATGGTGGAGATCGATTATGGTGGAGACGACTTTCACGATCCGACTACGAACGTGCGAAGACGTTGCGCCTTAGCGATCGCTAAACCAACTCCGAGAGGTTATTGATCCCGCGGATGCACGATCAACCTGACCACGAAGGTCTAATTCCTGCAAGCAATCGAAGAACAAGCAAGAACTAAGAATTGCAATCTGGATATTGCGAATATAAGATGAATGATTACGAAAGTTGGGGTTCCAATGAGGTCTTGGCCTGGTCGGATGACACAAACGAAGAGCTCGAAGTTGCGGCTATGGCTAACTTAAATCTAATTAAAACCCAAGTCTAAACGATGCCCTAAGGGCTGTATATATGGGGGAACAGAGGGGATTTTCGTGACCCCTTGTAGGTGGGGTCCGAAAACAACCCTAACTCGGTTTCCCCACACATACGGACTCTAAAAACAGCCTATAATGTGGTATTTCGAAATTACATGGGCCCAGCCCAATATTAAGGTGACGCAGCACCTATAATTGCTCTTGGACGAAAATAATGAAGTGGCATCTCGTGTATTTCGTCCAAGCCTTCATGCATGCCTTATGGTGGCTTCAAAGTGCGAAAATCCCCACTGGAAGCTCCATTGTTCTTTCCCGCGCGCGCACCTTCTTCTCCATGCTTGATCCCGCTCCAATGACTGTCCTTCTTGTCCATGCTAGGTCCTTCATTCATAAGCAAAACAAAAGTATCTAATTTAGGCAGCATCATATGTTCATGAACATTAGAAGGATTCGCAAGAAACGAAAGTACCTGATAATTTAGTTGACGTGCACGTGCTCTAGTAACTGGTCCAGTATGTGTAGTTGGTGAAGATGTGGGTGTAACATTAGTAGAGATGTCCTCATCACGTATAAGCATAAGTATTGTAAGGACATGTGAAAGTGGTCTTCTCATGATTGGTAGTGTTAACGTGAATTTGTGAGAAGCCAGAGTACCCGTCAAGATTGCAAAAGTGGGTGTTTTTGTACAACCTCTCAAGCATCTGATTGATAAAGGGCAGCGGGTAGTGGTCGTTCCTGGTAGCTTTGTTCAACTTCCTGTAATCAATACACATTCTATATCTAATAACAACTCTTTTAGGTATTAGTCCATTTTTATCATTAGGAACAACAGTCATACCTTCTTTCTTGGGAACACAATGAACTGGACTTACCCACCTACTATCACCTATAGGATAGATGATACCAGCGGCTAGAAGCTTGAGAATCTCAGTCCTAACCACGTCCTTCATCCTTGGGTTCAACCGTCGTTGATGATCAACAACTGTCTTAGCATCGGGCTCGAGATTTATAGTGTGTTGGAAAATCGATGGACTAATCCCCTTAAGGTCGTCAAGGGTGTAGCAAAGGGCACCACGGTGTGTGCGAAGTGTCTCCAATAACTGCTCTTCTTCAAATCCTGAAAGGTTACCATTGATAATAATAGGATATATTTTCTTTTCATCTAAATAAGCGTATTTGAGCGTATCGGGAAGTGGTTTGAGGTCAAACACTGGGTCTTCTTTTGGTTGTGGTAGGATTCCTAAAGGTTCAACCGGAAGGTTGTGCTTCAGGATAGTAGTTTGTCTTGTGAATATTTCATCCAACTTATTTCTTTCTTGCATATGCATATCATTCTCGTGGTCTTCCATATATTGCTGCAAAGGATCACTAGGAGGAATAGCAATAGAAGCAATATCTTCAATAATTTTATCATCACTAGGTAAATTAGTACCATGAGGCTGCTTGGAGAACTTAGAAAAGTTAAATTCATATGGCTCACCATTGAATTCAACAAAAACTTTACGCTTTCTGCAATCTATTATAGATCCACAAGTTCTGAGGAAAGGCCTAGCAAAGATAATAGGGCAAAAATTATCTTGCACTAAACCAAGTACTAGAAAGTCGGTAGGATACTTTACCTTTCCACATAGGACTTCAACATATCTCACAATCCCAATGGGAGAGATAGTTTCTTTGTTTGCTAGATAAATAGTAACATCAATCTCTTCAAGTTCACAGGGTGAAATCTCACCCATGATCTCCTGATAGAGTGAATAGGGAATAGCGCTAGCACTGGATCCCAAATCGCATAGCCCGTAATAATTGAGATCTCCTATTTTGACAGATACAACTGGTGTACCTGAAATTGGGCTTTTATTCTTGGCAGTGACAATGTTAGTTGAAAAAGCACAAAAAATAATAATGGAATCTGAAACATCACTAGTAACTAAATATTTAACCACCGCAACTTGAGGATCGACCTTGATCAGGTCCTCGGGTTCGTCAGTTCATCTCTCACTTTTATTTATTATTCCTGTCACAAAAGAGTGCTCCCTTATCCTTGTAGGAAAAAGGGGCTTTTCATATAAAACTGCACGCAGAATAGGGTCAGCAACATGAATATCAACAAGTAATTCTTTAAAGGGTTTATGATACTGATCCTTCTCCTCCTTAGAAGATTCAATGTGAGAGGAAAAGTTCTTACAAAAATCAATCATAAGCTGGGAATCAAGACCAATCTTAGAGCAAAAAGTATTAAAATAATCAGTTTTTACATAGCTCTCAATGTAATCATGCTCATAATTTATAGCGGGTTCAATACCTTTGTCGATTTCCCAGTCTTCGGTGTTCTTCTGGATCCTCTCAATGAGATCCCATTTTTCTTCAATGCTCCTTGTTTGAAATACCCCGCTAGAGGAGGCATGCAACATCTCCTTATCCTGACGAGAAAGCCTGGCATAAAAAAAATTAAGTATAATATCTTTGGGGAGTTCATGGATAGGACATTTGAACATTAGGGACTTCAGTCTCCCCCAAACTTGAGCGATACTTTCTCTGCCACGAGGCCAAAATTTATAGATGTAGTTCCTGTCTCAATGAATTTCATGAAGAGGATAAAACTTTGTATAAAAAAAGACACATAAGCTCTTGCCAATTAAGCAAATGTGAGTTATCGAGGAGCTTATACCAATCTGAAGCTTTATCTATAAGCGATACGAAGAATAATTTCTTCATAACTAAATCCCTTGAAACACCTGCAAGCTTGAATAATGAACATAGTTGTGATAAAAATAGCAAGTGTTCACCTGGATGTCTGTCTCCTGCATAACGATTAGCCAAGACATAATCGATACTACCAGTTGGTATTTTGTATGACACAATTTTAGTAGGGGTAGGAGTGACCACCACAGTTGTGGGGCGTTTCCTCATAAACAACGAACCAGGAGTAGAGGTGTCCATAAGGACAAAGAGCAGCAACAGAAATAAAAAAACTTCCTTACCAGCTTCACTTACTAATAGCGCTACTCTCCCCGGTAACGGTGCCAGAAAACAGTACTTGATGACCCTCAACTGTAGGGGACGTTTGTAGCATTTTCGATAAATAAGATTGTCGAACCCAACGAGGAGCAGAAGGTATTGGTAAGAGACTTTGGCAAAGAAATAACTGGAAGCACTGAAAGATAACATTTTAGGGGTTTTCGGTATAAGAAACAAGAAGGTAAAAGCGAGCAAAGTAAAAGGCACTCAGGAGTAAAAATTGGCCCGATACTTTGGAGCAAAGGATAGGCCTAGCAACTGAAGTTATAAAGGCTAAAGCGTTCTTGAGGACACATGGCATAAATAGTAACGTGCTTTTGCCATACTCCGTATCGATACTATGTGTTGGGTTGATAAGTGTTGAGTGGGTGGATCTATGCTAGTACACCTTCCAGACTAAGATAAGTGCACTCTTATGATTAAACATCTTGCAAGCATCTGCAAATACAAGATAGTAATTTAGTCAAAAGCCTAACCATAGAAGTACGATCGATGATCCATTGTTCAAATGTGCAAAAGCGTGCGAACTGGGGTTCAGGTTTCTGTCACTCCGGCAACCCACCGTAAGCATTCTTTATACACAATGCATTACCTTGGGTCCTTAATAAGGCGAAGTTTTGAGTGTTCGACTCACACAACACCACTAGGAAAATAACAATGCAACTTAAATATCAAACAACACATATTACTTTAACATCATATGAATACTAACAACTAGACTTCTACCATGTCCTCAAGAACTAAAGTAACTACTCACAAGACATAAAAGAGATCATGATCAGAGGGGATAAATAGATGATAAAAAATCTGTACACAATGATATTTCTCCAACCAAACTCAATAGCATTCATCACACAGTAGCAATCAACACTTGTAGAGTAGAGAGGATAGATAGTACGGATTACAACACAAGTTGCAATTGTGAGATGAGATGGAACGGTGGTGGAGATGGTGCTGATGTTGGGTATGATCTCGATGATGCCCGTGACGATAATCTCTCGTTCCGGGAGGTGTTTTCCCCGACGGGATCTTCCCGCCGGATATGTCTTTTCTTCTATGTAGGTCTCCTCCATGGAGCGACGGTCGAACTCGCGAAACTCCTCTCCTTTTAGGGTTTTTGGATGACGAGTAATATATAGGCCAAAGGGGGGAGCTGCGAGTGGACCCAGGGGTCCAGGCGCCACCCGGTGCGAACAAGGTGGGGGCCATGCCAGGTGGCCGCCTAGGCACCCTGTGGCCTCCCTCTGGGCCCTGTTTTACGTGTCCTCGTCATCCCTCTGGAAAATGGCCTCCGTCGATTTTTAGGTAATTTGGAGTTCTTCTGTTTCAGCAACTCAGGGTCCACTTTGTACCACTAAATCGTGCGTCTGCTTCTTCGGCATCAGAAAGTTGCAAACTATGTAAAACAAGCCAAAACAACATAAGAATAGCATCATAACATGAAATATATCAATGAATAGGAAAGAATTACTATATAAAATAGTTATGTGTTTTGGACGTATCAGAACCCGACTTAGATTAAACCTTGGGGGCTTACAAAAACGCCCATCAAGTTTGGTCCTAAGCACCGGGAACGCTAGTCATATGTTGCTGGCTTACAGATAGATTTCGACTCCTGGATAACCCAATAATCTCTCTCAACGCGAGAAGATGAGGCATGTTCAAATCCAGAGTCGGCTTCTATATGAGCCTTTGTACTTTACTTTTTGCATACATCAGCATCATAGCATACTTTCTTTTCTATCATTTCATATGTCATAAAACTATGCATAATTTTTTTCATACAGTATGAGCATTAACCTGTATGACTCGGTATGACACAAAGATGCTCATACCGACTCATGGGGACTATAGCTCGAATTTCTCTGTGACTCGACATGACACAAAGATGCTCATACCGATTCATGGGGACTATACCTCGAACTTTTCTATGACTCGGCTTGACACAAAGATGCTCATACCGACTCTTGGGGAATATAACTCGAAATTCTATGACTTGGTATAACTTACCAACTCACATACATTGAAAAGTGAACCCACCACAGTTTAAACATTGGCCGACTACACAAATCGTCGCCATGTTTTTCTGCGAAAAAGGGAACGCAAGCAAGAGTGAAGCCATCTTGGCTCAAAAACATTTACCATCTTTACTAAAAAACTGCTTAAAACTGACCTAAGCACATGGACCACCATCTACTCCTTATAAGCATAGAGTCAGCTGCAAACAAGCTTCCTCCATGAAGAAAAACCGACTCCTAGGAGTTTCCCTGAATTGGATAAACATTCCGACTCAGCTGTAACCGTGGCAAGCCGGAAAAGTAACGGCTTTCTTTCAAATACATATATATCAGAGGATAAAATTCTCCAAATAAGCGACTATCAAAGTCTGAAACAAGAAGGACAAAAGTCAAAGTCAATTATCATCGCAAAAGATTGGCATCCAAAGGCCAAAGTTGTTCAAGACAAAATATTACAAAGTATCCGACCACACACTGGTCACAAGCCATGAAGCATATTTTCCAAAACCGGAACCTGGGGGCTAAAATATTTGAAGATGTACAAAAAATCATCACGAGAGTCGGTTTACCGCACAAAACCAATTTACCCAAATTTTATCGAGGGAGCCTGCCAGTCAAGATATAGCAGTTGGCACACATTATTCCGGGTTGTTGAAGGAAACATATTCCAGCACTCGAAGGGCCACTCTATTTGGAAGCTGGGAACACAACCCATCATATCATATCTACCGGATTCAAAAAATTCGCATTCGTCGGTTTTTATCAGCAAGCAAACATGTGCCGGCTTTTGGCATATAATACTTGCCGTCTTTAGAAAACAAGAAAGAAATTGTAAGTCCCAGGTTGCTGCAGGCAAGACAACCCGGCACTTGGGGACTACACTGCTTTGAAGCAAATTTCACAAGTACAAGTCCCAGTTTGCTGCAGGAAAGACAACTCGGCACTTGGGGGCTACGCCAGCATTGCTATTTTATATACGAAACTCCAAGTCATCATGAGGTGATAAACTCAGATCTTAGGGCGACAAGTGATATGGACATAAAATTGCCCGTAAATTTTTTCCCGAGTCCTTTTGACAAGACACGGAAAAGCAAAAAGCAACATTGAACTCAAACGTGGAAGAGCTCAAAATTGAATCATATCGGGTTCATTGACATGAATCAATGGAGCAAGCCGGCCTAATGGTTTGGCCTTCAGACCCGGTGATAGAGGCGAAGGTGTCCCGATGTTTCGATGAGATGGTGGAGATCGATTATGGTGGAGGCGACTTTCACGATCCGACTACGAACGTGCGAAGACGTTGCGCCTTAGCGATCGCTAAACCAACTCCGAGAGGTTATTGATCCCGCGGATGCACGATCAACCTGACCACGAAGGTCTAATTCCTGCAAGCAATCGAAGAACAAGCAAGAACTAAGAATTGCAATCTGGATATTGCGAATATAAGATGAATGATTACGAAAGTTGGGGTTCCAATGAGGTCTTGGCCTGGTCGGATGACACAAACGAAGAGCTCGAAGTTGCGGCTATGGCTAACTTATATCTAATTAAAACCCAAGTCTAAACGACGCCCTAAGGGCTGTATATATGGGGGAACAGAGGGGAATTTCGTAGCCCCTTGGAGGAGGGGTCCGAAAACAACCCTAACTCGGTTTCCCCACACATACAGACTCTAAAAAATAGCCTATTAAGTGTATTTCGAAATTACATGGGCCCAGCCCAATTTTAAGGTGACGCAGCACCTATAATTGCTCTTGGACGAAAATAATGAAGTGGCATCTCGTGTATTTCGTCCAAGCCTTCATGCATGCCTTATGGTGGCTTCAAAGTGCGAAAATCCCCACTGGAAGCTCCATTGTTCTTTCCCGCGCGCGCACCTTCTTCTCCATGCTTGATCCCGCTCCAATGACCGTCCTTCTTGTCCATGCTAGGTCCTACATTCATAAGCAAAACAAAAGTATCTAATTTAGGCAGCATCATATGTTCATGAACATTAGAAGGATTCGCAAGAAACGAAAGTACCTGATAATTTAGTTGACGTGCACGTGCTCTAGTAACTGGTCCAGTATGTGTAGTTGGTGAAGATGTGGGTGTAACATTCGTAGAGATGTCCTCATCATCCTCCCCTTCTTGAATTGAAGTCGTCCTCGACGGAAGCTCATTATCTTCTCCCAAATAAGGTTTCAAATCTGCAATGTTAAATGTGGGACTAACCCCAAAATCTGCAGGTAGCTCAAGTTTATATGCATTATCATTAATTTTCTGTAAAACCTTAAAAGGACCATCAGCTCGTGGCATTAACTTAGACTTGCGCAAATCAGGAAACCTATCTTTACGTAGATGTAACCAAACAAGATCTCCTGGTTAAAACACAACATGCTTTCTACCCTTATCACCAGCAAGCTTGTATCTAGCATTCATTTTCTCAATGTTTTCTTTAGTTAACTCATGCATTTTTAATATCAATTCAGCACATTGCTTAGCATCAAAATTAACCTTCTCCGAAGATGGAAGAGGCAGCAAATCAATAGGCGCACGAGGTAGAAAACCATAAACAATCTCAAAAGGGCACATTTTAGTGGTAGAATGAAATGAACGATTATAAGCAAATTCAATATGAGGTAAACATTCTTCCCACATTTTCAAGTTACTCTTTAAAACAGCCCTAAGAATAGTAGACAAAGTCCTATTGACTACTTCAGTTTGTCCATCAGTTTGGGGATGACATGTAGTACTAAAAAGTAGTTTAGTCCCCAACTTAGCCCATAAGCATCTCCAAAAATGGCTAAGAAACTTAGTATCACGATCCGAGACAATAGTATTGGGCACACCATGTAAGCGAATAATCTCTCGAAAGAATAAATCAGCAACATTAGCAGCATCATCGCTTTTATGACATGGTATAAAATGTGTCATCTTAGAAAATCTATCCACGACAACAAATATGCTATCCCTCCCCTTCTGTGTTCGAGGCAAGCCTAAAACAAAGTCCATGGATATGTCCTCCCACGGAACACTAGGTACAGGTAAAGGCATGTATAAACCATGAGGATTGAGTCGTGACTTAGCTTTTTGACATGTAGTGCAGCGAGCAACAAAACGCTCAACATCCCGTCTCATCTTTGGCCAAAAGAAATGTGTAGCAAGTACGTCCTCCGTCTTCTTCACGCCAAAATGTCCCATTAATCCTCCTCCATGCGCCTCCTGCAACAACAAAAGACGAATAGAGCTAGCTGGAATGCATAGCTTGTTAGAACGGAACACAAACCCATCATTAAGCACAAACTTGTTCCATGTTCTACCCTCTCTACAATTCTGCAAAACATCTTTAAATTCCGCATCATGTACATATTGATCTTTGATTGTCTCTAAACCGAATATCTTGAAGTCAAGTTGTGAAAGCATAGTATAACGACGAGACAAAGCATCAGCAATAATATTATCTTTCCCCTTCTTGTGTTTAATGACATAAGGGAAAGTCTCAATAAATTCAACCCACTTAGCATGTCTACGATTAAGTTTTGCTTGGCTTCTTATGTGTTTCAAAGATTCATGATCAGAATGTATAACAAATTCTTTGGGCCATAAATAATGTTGCCAAGTTTCTAATGTCCGAACAAGAGCATATAATTCCTTATCATAAGTAGAATAGTTCAGACTAGGCCCACTCAATTTTTCAGAAAAGTATGCAACAGGTTTAGCATCTTGTAATAACACACCTCCCAAACCAATCCCACTAGCATCGCATTCAAGCTCAAAAGTCTTATTAAAATCAGGAAGTTGGAGCAAAGGAGCATGTGTTAACTTATCTTTCAATACCGTGAAGGCTTCTTCCTATGCAGTACCCCAAGTAAAAGGCACATCCTTGCGTGTAAGCTCATTGAGAGGTGCAGCAATGGTGCTGAAATCTCTCACAAAACGCCTATAGAATCCAGCGAGGCCAAGAAAACTTCTCACTTCTGTGACCGTTTTGGGCTGCGGCCAACTCTCAATCGCCTCGATCTTGGCTTTATCAACTTCAATTCCCTGCGGAGTAACAACATAGCCAAGAAACGATACTCGGTCGGTGCAAAAGGTGCACTTCCCAAGGTTACCAAACAAACGTGCATTACGTAGAGCAATAAAAACAACACGTAAATGATCCAAATGTTCCTCCAAAGATTTGCTATAAATCAGTATATCATCAAAATAGACTACCACAAATCGTCCAATGAAAGCACGTAAAACCTCGTTCATTAATCTCATGAAAGTGCTAGGTGCATTAGTTAACCCAAAAGGCATGACTAACCACTCATATAATCCAAACTTAGTTTTAAATGCCGTTTTCCATTCATCCCCTAATTTCATGCGAATTTGATGGTATCCACTACGCAAATCAACTTTGGAAAACATGGTAGAGCCACTTAATTCATCAAGCATATCATCTAACCTAGGAATTGGATGACGATAACGAATAGTAATATTATTAATGGCTCTACAATCAACACACATACGCCAAGTTCCATCCTTTTTAGGCACTAATATAACAGGAACAGCACAAGGACTAAGGGATTCACGTATGTAACCTTTGTCGAGTAGCTCTTGTACTTGACGCTGAATCTCCTTCGTCTCCTCCGGATTGGTACGGTATGGCGCACGGTTGGGCAGTGAAGCACCGGGAATTAAGTCAATCTGATGCTCAATCCCTCGAATAGGTGGTAATCCCGGTGGTACGTCTTGTGGAAAGACGTCAATAAACTCCTGCAAAAGGTCAGTGACAACAGGAGGCAAAGAAGGAGGCAATTCCTCAAATGAAAACAAAGCTTCTTTGCACACAAAAGCATAGCACACATATTGACTAACATCCAAATCCGAAATATCAACCTTAGTAGCAAGCAAAGTTGGACTAGTCAATTTAATTTCATTAGAAACAGCAGAAGAAGATTTGCTATTAGTCTTATGTTGTTGCTCAAATTCTTTAGCTGCTATCTCATTCTCACTCTTATTTTTCTCCTGTTTAGCTTTACTAGCTCTAGCAAGATCATCTTTCACAATTTGTTCAGGAGACATAGGAAGTAAAGCAATAGTTTTATCCTGATGAACCAGAGTAAACTGATTTGTCCTACCATGGTGTACAACATTCCTATCAAATTGCCATGGTCTACCAAGTAAAAGAGAGCATGCTTGCATGGGTACCACATCACAATCAACATAATCAGCATATGCAGCAATGCTAAAGTGCACACGAACAAAACGCGTTACCTTAATCTTACCACTATTGTTAAACCACTGAATATAGTACGGATGGGGGTGTGGTCTTGTGGTGAGAGATAGCTTCTCCACCAACTCCATGCTCGCCAAGTTGTTGCAACTCCCTCCGTCAATGATGATGCGAACCGAACGTTCTTTCACCACTCCCTTTGTGTGGAACAAATTATGCCTCTGGTTTTGCTCGGCCTTCGATACCTGCACACTTAACACACGTTGAGCAACCAAACTAGCATATTGATCTGCATCATCAGGAGCCATATACTCTATATCATGAGCATCATCATGGGCACCCTGTTCCTCGTGAGCAATGAGAACTAAAGTCTCCTCATCATAGTCGCTCGCTGACTCATACCCACCATCCGCTGTAATAATCATCACACGCTTGGAGGGACAGTCTTTTGCGAAGTGACCTCCACCTTGGCACCTGCGACATTTAATATGACGATCTCGTGTTTGCCCTGTGGAAGCCATGGATGAAGAAGAACTCGCCGCTGGACCACTCTGTGCACCCTTGAATGGTGGCGCTGGCTGTTTTGGTGGCTCCCTGTAAGAATGAGCGGCTGAAGTAGATGGTGGTGCAGCAGGACGTGTGGATGTAGAAGGTCCACGCGATGTCCATGATGTATTTCGTCCTGCAGAAAAGTTAGGTCTCGTAGCGGCCTGTCGATCCTGCACTTCACGTTCAGCTTTACAAGCAAGATGAAACAAACGAGTAATAGTAGCATAGTCCTTGTATTCTAGAATAGTTTGTATCTCCCTGTTTAAGCCACCTATAAAACGTGCAAACATAGCTTCATTATCCTCTACTAGGCCACATCTAATCAATCCAGTTTGTAATTCTTGATAATATTCCTCTACAGAATTTTTTCCTTGCCTCAAACGCTGTAATTTTTGTAGCAATTCACGTTGATAATAAGGAGGAACCCAGCGAGTACGCACAGCATCTTTTAAAGCAGCCCAAGTAGCTGGAATATTATTAGCATGCAATCTACAATGTTCAGACCACCAAATAGATGCAAAACCCGTGAATTCACAAACAGCAGCAGTAACACGTCTATTCTCAGGATATTGTAAACATGTAAAGCGTTTTTCAGTTTCTAACTCCCAAGTAAGATAAGCATCAGGAATATATCTACCCTCAAACGGCTTAAGATTCAATTTAAGTTTAGGCACATGTTCATCATCGCGTACCTGAGGGGGTGGTTGGTGTCGACCGTGGCGAATGTTGGGACGTGGACGTCCAGCTGCCTGTTCATAGGCCGCTTCTTGTTCCACCTCCTCCTCGTAATCACCCTCGTAGTTGTCGTCCTGGCCGACGTCAGAGGCAGCAGCAGGAGCACCAGCAGCTTGTTCGCCCGGAAACAGAATACGTCGTGCACGTCGTGGTGGCGGTGGCTGTGCTGGAGCGGCCGCAGGCTGTATAGGTAAGCGTGCGAGCAACTCAGTAAACTTGGCGTCGAGCTTGGTGTCGATCATCTTCTCCACACCATCAATCGCCTCTGTAAATCTGTTCTCGATGTCATTCACCTGTTCAGACATCATTTGTGCAAATTTATCATGTAATGCTTTGTTTGTCATATTCTCCCAATCAGGTGCATCCCGCGCCACTTCATCATGGGATCCTGGCATGGTTAGCAGAAATAGAAAACACACAGAAGTATGATCCTACTTCTAGTAATGGGATGTGGGGTGGTGGAAAGCACAAATCCGTCAAGCTTTTCTTTCGTTCTTACTGATTCTTACCTAGCAGCAGGTGGTGATGTACAACCAACGGGTCAAAACTCTCAGAGATGTGGTAGAGCGATGGCCAGGAGGTGTCAACCGCACGAAGTAGAATATATGTGGAGCTGTAGGTAGGCTTGACAAATATGGTAGCAAAAAGCTCAACAGTAATCAAAACAGAGATGCAAAGTTGAATAAACACTCAACGTCGGTACTGTGCTGATCCTAGGCTAGGCCGTACTAGAGACGCGAGCCTAAAACACCAACGAAAACACGGCGCGGCACGTAATCAACTGAGAAGCACACTCTGAATATTATTTTTTTCTCTTTTTTTTTTGCTCTTTTTTTTTTGCGATGCGGGACTGCGGTGGCTGAAAAAGTGCGAAAAAATCACTATGGTGGCGAACGTCTCAAAATGAGTTTCTGGACCTAAGGAACGTATGGGCACGAAATTTTTTTACCCCCAAAATTTTTGGCCTAAAAACTGCTCTGGAAAGCGTGCCAGACTCTTCTTTTTTTTTTTTTTTTTTTTTTTGGAAATCACCCTCTTCTACGTACGACAAAGATTGGTGAAATCCGACTCTAAAAAACTCAAACTAATCTGGCTATGGAGAGATCACAAACCGAACAGGTGATGGAACTCAACTCGGATCGGTAGGTTGGGGTGGTGTGTATGGACTCGGCTTGGCGGAACGTGGTGGTGTATCTGGACTCGGAGTGGCGGAACGTGGTGGTGTACTACTGTGCGGCAGCGGCGTGACAAACTGTGATCAGAACTCGAAACTCTAAGGGAACTAGACGCTAAGATCGGCAACTCGACACAACGATGCAACCGCAAATTCAACAATGCAAACTACTGTAAAGAAAACTGGACAAAGGCTCGGACTGTTTTGGGACGTGATGATCTAACCCTAATTTTTTTTGTTGGATTTTTCGTGGACTGTAGGTATGAAGAACAGAACCAATCTAGACTACGAAAACTAGTAAATCTCACCGAGCAACCTGGAAATCTGATACCACTTGATAGAGGCGAAGGTGTCCCGATGTTTCGATGAGATGGTGGAGATCGATTATTGATAGAGGCGAAGGTGTC
Organism: Bromus sterilis; assembly: GCA_950022295.1. NCBI lineage: Eukaryota > Viridiplantae > Streptophyta > Magnoliopsida > Poales > Poaceae > Bromus > Bromus sterilis. The sequence goes on along the minus strand of OX465600.1, from coordinate 171,244,800 downwards.
CCGATGTTTCGATGAGATGGTGGAGATCGATTATGGTGGAGTAGACTTTCACGACCCGACTACGAACGTGCGAAGACGTTGCGCCTTAGCGATCGCTAAACCAACTCCGAGAGGTTATTGATCCCGCGGATGCACGATCAACCTGACCACGAAGGTCTAATTCCTGCAAGCAATCGAAGAACAAGCAAGAACTAAGAATTGCAATCTGGATATTGCGAATATAAGATGAAAGATTACGAAAGTTGGGGTTCCAATGAGGTCTTGGCCTGGTCGGATGACACAAACGAAGAGCTCGAAGTTGCGGCTATGGCTAACTTAAATCTAATTAAAACCCAAGTCTAAACGATGCCCTAAGGGCTGTATATATGGGGGAACAGAGGGGAATTTCGTGGCCCCTTGGAGGAGGGGTCCGAAAACAACCCTAACTCGGTTTCCCCACACATACGGACTCTAAAAAATAGCCTATTAAGTGTATTTCGAAATTACATGGGCCTGGCCCAATAATAAGGTGACGCAGCACCTATAATAACTCTTGGACGAAAATATTAATGTGGCATCTTGTGTCTCTCGTCCAAGTCTTCATGCGCGCCTTATGGTGGCTTCAAAGTGCGATAATCACCACGGGAAGCTCCGCTGTCCTTTCCCGCGCGCGCACCTTCTTCTCCATGCTTGATCCCGCTCCAATGACCATCCTTCTTGTCCATGCTAGGTCCTTCATTCATAAGACAAACAAAAGTATCTAATTTAGGCAGCATCATATGTTCTTGAATATTAGAAGGATTCGCAAGAAACGAAAGTACCTGATAATTTAATTGACGTGCGCGTGCTCTAGTAACTGGTCCATTATGTGTAGTTTGTGAAGATGTGGGTGTAACATTAGTAGAGATGTCCTCATCATCCTCCCCTTCTTGAATTGAAGTCGTCCTCGACGGAAGCTCATCATCTTCTTCCAAATAAGGCTTCAAATCTGCAATATTAAATGTGGGACTAACCCCAAAGGCTGCAGGTAGCTCAAGTTTATATGCATTATCATTAATTTTCTGCAAAACCTTAAAGGGACCATCAGCTCGAGGCATTAACTTAGACTTGCGCAAATCAGGAAACCTATCTTTACGTAGATGTAACCAAACAAGATCTCCGGGTTCAAACACAACATGCTTTCGACCCCTATCACCAGCAAGCTTGTATCTAGCATTCATGCGCTCAATGTTTTCTTTAGTTAACTCATGCATTTTTAATATCAATTCAGCACGTTGCTTAGCATCAAAATTAACCTTCTCCGAAGATGGAAGAGGCAGCAAATCAATAGGTGCACGAGGTAGAAAACCATAAACAATCTCAAAAGGGCACATTTTAGTGGTAGAATGCAATGAACGATTATAAGCAAATTCAATATGAGGTAAACATTCTTCCCACTGTTTCAAGTTACTCTTTAAAACAGCCCTAAGCATAGTAGACAAAGTCCTATTGACCACTTCAGTTTGTCCATCAGTTTGGGGATGACATGTAGTACTAAAAAGTAGTTTAGTCCCCAACTTAGCCCATAAGCATCTCCAAAAATGGCTAAGAAACTTAGTATCACGATCCGAGACAATAGTATTGGGCACACCATGTAAGCGAATAATCTCACGAAAGAATAAATCAGCAACATTAGCAGCATCATCGCTTTTATGACATGGTATAAAATGTGCCATTTTAGAAAATCTATCCACGACAACAAATATGCTATCCCTCCCATTCTTTGTTCGAGGCAAGCCTAAAACAAAGTCCATGGATATGTCCTCCCACGGAACACTAGGTACAGGTAAAGGCATGTATAAACCATGAGGATTGAGTCGTGACTTAGCTTTTTGACATGTAGTGCAGCGAGCAACAAAACGCTCAACATCCCGTCTCATCTTTGGCCAAAAGAAATGTGTAGCAAGTACGTCCTCCGTCTTCTTCACGCCAAAGTGTCCCATTAATCCTCCTCCATGCGCCTCCTGCAACAACAAAAGACGAATAGAGCTAGCTGGAATGCATAGCTTGTTAGAACGGAACACAAATCCATCATTAAGCACAAACTTGTTCCATGTTCTACCCTCTCTACAATTCTGCAATACATCTTTAAATTCCGCATCATTTACGTATTGATCTTTGATTGTCTCTAAACCGAAAATCTTGAAGTCAAGTTGTGAAAGCATAGTATAACGACGAGACAAAGCATCAGCAATAATATTATCTTTCCCCTTCTTGTGTTTAATGACATAAGGGAAAGTCTCAATAAATTCAACCCACTTAGCATGTCTACGATTAAGTTTTGCTTGACTTCTTATGTGTTTCAAAGATTCATGATCAGAATGTATAACAAATTCTTTGGGCCATAAATAATGTTGCCAAGTTTCTAATGTCCGCACAAGAGCATATAATTCCTTATCATAAGTAGAATAGTTCAGACTAGGCCCACTCAATTTTTCAGAAAAGTAAGCAACAGGTTTAGCATCTTGTAATAACACACCTCCCAAACCAATCCCACTAGCATCGCATTCAAGCTCAAAAGTCTTATTAAAATCAGGAAGTTGGAGCAAAGGAGCATGTGTTAACTTATCTTTCAATACGGTGAAGGCTTCTTCCTGTGCGGTACCCCAAGTAAAAGGCACATCCTTGCGTGTAAGCTCATTGAGAGGTGCAGCAATGGTGCTGAAATCTCTCACAAAACGCCTATAGAATCCAGCGAGGCCAAGAAAACTCCTCACTTGTGTGACCGTTTTGGGCTGCGGCCAACTCTCAATCGCCTCGATCTTGGCTTTATCAACTTCAATTCCCTGCGGAGTAACAACATAGCCAAGAAACGATACTCGGTCGGTGCAAAAGGTGCACTTCCCAAGGTTACCAAACAAACGTGCATTACGTAGAGCAATAAAAACAGCACGTAAATGATCCAAATGTTCCTCCAAAGATTTGCTATAAATCAGTATATCATCAAAATAGACTACCACAAATCGTCCAATGAAAGCACGTAAAACCTCGTTCATTAATCTCATGAAAGTGCTAGGTGCATTAGTTAACCCAAAAGGCATGACTAACCACTCATATAATCCAAACTTAGTTTTAAATGCCGTTTTCCATTCATCTCCTAATTTCATGCGAATTTGATGGTATCCACTACGCAAATCAACTTTGGAAAACATGGTAGAGCCACTTAATTCATCAAGCATATCATCTAACCTAGGAATAGGATGACGATAACGAATAGTAATATTATTAATGGCTCGACAATCAACACACATACGCCATGTTCCATCCTTTTTAGGCACTAATATAACAGGAACAGCACAAGGACTAAGGGATTCACGTATGTAACCTTTGTCGAGTAGCTCTTGTACTTGACGCTGAATCTCCTTCGTCTCCTCTGGATTGGTACGGTATGGCGCACGGTTAGGCAGCGAAGCACCGGGAATTAAGTCAATCTGATGCTCAATCCCTCGAATAGGTGGTAATCCCGGTGGCACGTCTTGTGGAAAGACGTCAATAAACTCCTGCAAAAGGTCAGTGACAACAGGAGGCAAAGAAGGAGGCAATTCCTCAAATGAAAACAAAGCTTCTTTGCACACAAAAGCATAGCACACATATTGACTAACATCCAAATCCGAAATATCAACCTTAGTAGCAAGCAAAGTTGGACTAGTCAATTTAATTTCATTAGAAACAGCGGAAGAAGATTTGCTATTGGTCTTATGTTGTTGCTCAAATTCTTTAGCTGCTATCTCATTTTCACTCTTATTTTTCTCCTGTTTAGCTTTACTAGCTCTAGCAAGATCATCTTGCACAATTTGTTCAGGAGACATAGGAAGTAAAGCAATAGTTTTATCCTGATGAACCAGAGTAAACTGATTTGTCCTACCATGGTGTACAACATTCCTATCAAATTGCCATGGTCTACCAAGTAAAAGAGAGCATGCTTGCATGGGTACCACATCACAATCAACATAATCAGCATATGCGGCAATGCTAAAGTGCACACGAACAGAACGCGTTACCTTAATCTTACCACTATTGTTAAACCACTGAATATAGTACGGATGGGGGTGTGGTCTTGTGGTGAGAGATAGCTTCTCCACCAACTCCATGCTCGCCAAGTTGTTGCAACTCCCTCCGTCAATGATGATGCGAACCGAACGTTCTTTCACCACTCCCTTTGTGTGGAACAAATTATGCCTCTGGTTTTGCTCGTCCTTCGATACCTGCACACTTAACACACGTTGAGCAACCAAACTAGCATATTTATCTGCATCATCAGGAGCCATATACTCTATATCACGAGCATCATCATGGGCACCCTGATCCTCATGAGCAATGAGAACTAAAGTCTCCTCATCATAGTCACTCGCTGACTCATACCCACCATCCGCCGTAATAATCATCACACGCTTGGGGGGACAGTCTTTTGCGAAGTGACCTCCACCTTGGCACCGGCGACATTTAATATCACGATCTCGTGCTTGCCCTGTGGACGCCATGGATGAAGAAGAACTCGCCGCGGGACCACTCTGTGCACCCTTGAATGGTGGCGCTGGCTGTGTCGGTGGCTCCCTGTAAGAATGAGCGGCTGAAGTAGATGGTGGTGCAGCAGGACGTGTGGATATAGAAGGTCCACGCGATGTCCATGATGTATTTCGTCCTGCAGAAAAGTTAGGTCTCGTAGCGGCCTGTCGATCCTGCACTTCACGTTCAGCTTTACAAGCAAGATGAAACAAACGAGTGATAGTAGTAAAGTCCTTGTATTCTAGAATAGTTTGTATCTCCCTGTTTAAGCCACCCATAAAACGTGCAAGCATAGCTTCATTATCCTCTACTAGGCCGCATCTAATCAATCCAGTTTGTAATTCCTGATAATATTCCTCTACAGAATTTTTTCCTTGTCTCAAACGCTGTAATTTTTGTAACAAGTCACGTTGATAATAAGGAGGAACCCAGCGAGTACGCATAGCATCTTTTAAAGCAGCCCAAGTAGTTGGAATATTATTAGCATGCAATCTACAATGTTCGGACCACCAAATAGATGCAAATCCCGTGAATTCACAAACAGCAGCAGTAACACGTCTATTCTCAGGATATTGTAAACATGTAAAGCGTTGTTCAGTTTCTAACTCCCAAGTAAGATAAACATCAGGAATATATCTACCCTCAAATGGCTTAAGATTCAATTTAAGTTTAGGCACATGTTCATCATCGCGTACCTGAGGGGGTGGTTGGTGTCGACCGTGGCGAATGTTGGGACGTGGACGTCCAGCTGGCTGCTCATAGACTGCTTCCTGTTCCACCTCCTCCTCGTAATCACCCTCGTAGTAGTCGTCCTGGCCGACGTCAGAAGCAGCAGCAGCAGTAGCAGCAACTGCAGCAGCAGGAGGAGCACCAATACCAGCAGCTTGTCCTCGCGGCAACAGAATACGTCGTGCACGTGGTAGTGGCGGTGGCTGTGGCTGTGCTGAAGGTAGGCGTGCGATCAACTCAGTAAACTTGGCGTCTAGCTTGGTGTCGATCATCTTTTCCACGCCATCAATCGCCTCTGTAAATCTGTTATGGATGTCCTGCACCTGTTCAGACATCATACGTGCAAATTTATCATGTAGCTCCTTGTTTGTCATGTTCTCCCAATCGGGTGCATCCCGCGCCACTTCATCATGTGATCCTGTCATGGTTAGCAGAAATAGAAAACACACAGTAATATGATCCGACTTCTACTAATGGGATGTGGTGTGGTGGAAAGCACAAATCCGTCAAGCTTTTCTTTCGTTCTTACCGATTCTTACCTAGCAGCAGGTGGTGATGTACAACCAACGGGTCAAAACTCTCAGAGATATGGTAGAGCGATGGCCAGGAGGTGTCAAACGCACGATGTAGAATATATGTGGAGCTGTAGGAAGGCTGACAAGTATGGTAGAAAAAAACTCAACAGTAATCAAAACAGAGATGCAAAGCTGAATAAACGCTCAACGTGGGTACTGTGCTGATCCTAGGCTAGACCGTACTAGAGACGCGAGCCTAAAACACCAACGAAAGCACGGCGCGGCACGTAATCAACTGAGAAGCATACTCTGAAATTTTTTTTTTCTCTTTTTTTTTTTTTTTTTTTTTTTTTTTTTTTTTTGCGATGCGGGACTGCGGTGGCTGAAAAAGTGCGAAAAAGTCACTATGGTGGCGAATGTCTTAAAATGAGTTTCTGGACCTAAGGAACGTATGGGCACAAAATTTTTTTACCCCTGAAATTTGTGGCCTAAATTTTTTTTTTTTTTTTTTTTTTTTTTTTGGAAATCACCTCCCTTCTACGTACGACAAAAGTTTGGTGAAATCCGACTCTAAGCAACTCAAACTATTCTGGCTACGGAGAGATCACAAACCGTACTGATGGTGGAACTCAACTCGGACTCGTGTAGCTCGTGGTGGTGTATATGGACTCGGATTGGCGGAACGTGGTGTATCTGGACTCGGATTACTACTGTGCGGTGGCGACGTGGCAAACTGTGATCAGAACTCGAAACTCTAAGGAAACTAGACGCTAAGATCAGCAACTTGACACAACGATGCAACCGTAAATTCAACAAAGCAAGTACTGAAAAGAAAACTGGACAATGGCTAGGACTGTCTTGGGACGTGATGATCTAACCCTAATTTTTTTTTTGGCTTTTTCGTGGACTGTAGGTATGAAGAACAGAACCAATCTAGACTATGAAAAACTGGTAAATCTCACCGAGCAACCTGGAAATCTGATACCACTTGATAGAGGCGAAGGTGTCCCGATGTTTCGATGAGATGGTGGAGATCGATTATGGTGGAGTAGACTTTCACGACCCGACTACGAACGTGCGAAGACGTTGCGCCTTAGCGATCGCTAAACCAACTCCGAGAGGTTATTGATCCCGCGGATGCACGATCAACCTGACCACGAAGGTCTAATTCCTGCAAGCAATCGAAGAACAAGCAAGAACTAAGAATTGCAATCTGGATATTGCGAATATAAGATGAAAGATTACGAAAGTTGGGGTTCCAATGAGGTCTTGGCCTGGTCGGATGACACAAACGAAGAGCTCGAAGTTGCGGCTATGGCTAACTTAAATCTAATTAAAACCCAAGTCTAAACGATGCCCTAAGGGCTGTATATATGGGGGAACAGAGGGGAATTTCGTGGCCCCTTGGAGGAGGGGTCCGAAAACAACCCTAACTCGGTTTCCCCACACATACGGACTCTAAAAAATAGCCTATTAAGTGTATTTCGAAATTACATGGGCCTGGCCCAATAATAAGGTGACGCAGCACCTATAATAACTCTTGGACGAAAATATTAATGTGGCATCTTGTGTCTCTCGTCCAAGTCTTCATGCGCGCCTTATGGTGGCTTCAAAGTGCGATAATCACCACGGGAAGCTCCGCTGTCCTTTCCCGCGCGCGCACCTTCTTCTCCATGCTTGATCCCGCTCCAATGACCATCCTTCTTGTCCATGCTAGGTCCTTCATTCATAAGACAAACAAAAGTATCTAATTTTGGCAGCATCATATGTTCTTGAATATTAGAAGGATTCGCAAGAAACGAAAGTACCTGATAATTTAATTGACGTGCGCGTGCTCTAGTAACTGGTCCATTATGTGTAGTTTGTGAAGATGTGGGTGTAACATTAGTAGAGATGTCCTCATCAATTATGGTGGAGGCGACTTTCACGATTCGACTACGAACGTGCGAAGACGTTGCGCCTTAGCAATCGCTAAACCAACTCCGAGAGGTTATTGATCCCGCGGATGCACGATCAACCTGACCACGAAGGTCTAATTCCTGCAAGCAATCGAAGAACAAGCAAGAACTAAGAATTGCAATCTGGATATTGCGAATATAAGATGAATGATTACGAAAGTTGGGGTTCCAATGAGGTCTTGGCCTGGTCGGATGACACAAACGAAGAGCTCGAAGTTGCGGCTATGGCTAACTTATATCTAATTAAAACCCAAGTCTAAACGACGCCCTAAGGGCTGTATATATGGGGGAACAGAGGGGAATTTCGTAGCCCCTTGGAGGAGGGGTCCAAAAACAACTCTAACTCGGTTTCCCCACACATACGGACTCTAAAAAATAGCCTATTAAGTGTATTTCGAAATTACATGGGCCCAGCCCAATTTTAAGGTGACGCATCACCTATAATTGCTCTTGGACGAAAATAATGAAGTGGCATCTCGTGTATTTCGTCCAAGACTTCATGCATGCCTTATGGTGGCTTCAAAGTGCGAAAATCCCCACTGGAAGCTCCATTGTTCTTTCCCGCGCGCGCACCTTCTTCTCCATGCTTGATCCCGCTCCAATGACCGTCCTTCTTGTCCATGCTAGGTCCTTCATTCATAAGCAAAACAAAAGTATCTAATTTAGGCAGCATCATATGTTCATGAACATTAGAAGGATTCGCAAGAAACGAAAGTACCTAATAATTTAGTTGACGTGCACGTGCTCTAGTAACTGGTCCAGTATGTGTAGTTGGTGAAGATGTGGGTGTAACATTCGTAGAGATGTCCTCATCACCCGGTCTTTATCCTAACTAATCATTATATTGGAAGGTTACCATGGACACGCACATAGCGTTCTCTTCAGCGACAATCTCATTTCCAAGAACAAGCAAAGAAAAAATGAAGCCCACGCCAAGATTATGTCCAAGCTAAACTTGGGGGCTACTGTCGGGGAATTACTCACAGCTAAGACCCGCCAGAAGGCAGCACCCAAAAGGAAGACTCATCTAGAAGACATGTCCTGAAGAGAAGACCCGGATTGTTACAGTGCACACATGATTTGTCCTAACGGAGACTCCTCTCCATGAGTCGGCCTGACGGAGACTCCTCTCCATGAGTCAGCCTGGTCGAGACTCCTCTACATGAGTCGGCCTGACGGAGACTCCTCTCCATGAGTCGGCCTGACAGAGACTCCTCTACATGAGTCGGCCTGAGAGGGACTCCTCTCCATGAGTCGGCCTGATGGAGACTCCTTTACTTGAGTTCGCCTGACGGAGACTCCTCTACAGGAGTCCACTTAACTTGGAAGATTACAAGACTTAGAGTAGGACTCGGATTGATATTCGACTTACAATACAAGATGAGACTAGTCTGTATCAGGATGGGACTATACATCTAAGCCTCCCCCTTCCACCTATATAAGGAGGGATAAGGCGTCCATAGAGTACAAGTTTCGCCAGAGTAAGCTTTCGCCAAAGTAGGCTTTCGCCAGAATAAGCTTTCACCAGAGTAGGCTTCCGCGAGAGTAGGCTTTCTGTAGAGACCAAAGTAGGGTTCCTGTGGATACCAAAGAAGACTCAAGATTAGAGATTACTCCCAGATGATCTAAACTCGGAGCAACTACACACAACTGTAAGAGAGTCGGCAACACGCGGGTGACTCCCCATGAGGAAAGGAATAAAACCTAGCCACAAATAGCCTGTAGGATCTTTACCGGACGATGTTTCCCGGGGCCTGAAGCTGTATAAAATCGTGTTTCTTTTTCTCTGTGATGTTCTTCTTCCTCGTACACTGGTAGCAAAGGTCCCGTAATCAAGTTCTCTCATGAGGAGATCTGCCATGACTTTCCCACGATAGTGGTCACCCGCCAGTTTAATCTACGCAAGGGTGACAGAATCTGATGCCGAATCGACGGAGAAGATACCCTCTGGATTAGGGCCCTTGACGCTGATGGAAATTGGCTGGAGCCTTGCTGTGAGAACTCGAGTGACGATGAGTCCGGAGGCACTGGTGGCGCTTCCATTTCTTCTGCTGTCTTGTCCCCAAATGGTTCTCACTCCTCCGAGTCGTCGACTAGTAATGGTAGTGATAGCTACTCTAGTTTTGATCAGGACGCTGATGTCAAGCCTTCGATCAAGCGGGCTCGCCAATAGGACAAGGCCAACAAGCTCGCCATAAGTCGAGCTTCACCATGTAGACTTAGGGTAGAAATTTTCTCTTTGTTTGTGATGATGCCTGGCGTGGTGTAGAGTGCCAATTATCTCAGCATGGGAACATATGTAGAAGTTGTAATCCCTTGGAATGTTGGTCTTGTGGTCCTTTTGATGTATGAAAACTCCCATTGTATGCCCTGCTTGTAAGCCTTTGTGCAAAGTAATATATGCTGAAAAACTTTATGTATTGAGTTGTCTGGTCCCCGACTTAGTCGTCATCTCGAATAGTTGCTAATTTATCGGGTGCGCGATAGCGCTCCCGATGGGAGTAGCCCCTGAGGCTTCGTTCAATGGCTGGCGATTGGGCGAAGGGTTAGAATTTAATGAGTCGTGTCAGTTTTTCCTTATTGTTGGACCCGAACTCGTGGATTTTTGGTGAAGGTATCATAGCTTATTATGAAACCTTGTAATGTTTACCTTTAGACCTCCCTTAACCGTGGCACGGGTGGAGTAGCCTTTGTCTTGTCGAGTGCTGCTTTTCCCAATCACGGATCTATCGGATGCGCGACAGCGCTCCCAATGGGAGTAGCCCCCGAGGCTTCGTAAACCCCTTGTGATTGGGCGGAGGTTCTATTACTGCTTGTCTTAATACTCCGACAAGATTATCCTTTGTTGTTTCTGGCCTCTGGGGCATTCTGGTTGTTGTGTCTTGACTTTCTTTCTTTTTATCGTGCGGTAGGAGGCTCCAATGTTTCGTATGCTTGGAAATCTTTGAGGGAGGATGCTCGCCGGGATGCGTATGAATCCGTTCGCGTTCGCCTTAAAGATGTCAGCTTGAAAATAGCCGGCTTAAGGGTATCGTTGTTGTTCAGTGCTTGAAGCGGGAGCGAGTAGAGGCTGATGAGGACATCCCTACTAATGTTACACCCATACCCTCACCAACTACACATATTGGACCAGTTACTAGAGCACGTGCACGTCAACTAAATTATCAGGTACTTTCGTTTCTTGCGAATCCTTCTATTGTTCATGAACATATGATGCTGCCTAAATTAGATACTTTTGTTTTGCTTATGAATGAAGGACCTAGCATGGACAAGAAGGATGGTCATTGGAGCGGGATCAAGAATGGAGAAGAAGGTGCGCGCGCGGGAAAGTACAGTGGAGCTTCCAGTGGGGATTTTCGCACGTTGAAGCCACCATAAGGCATGCATGAAGGCTTGGACGGAATACACGAGATGCCACTTCATTATTTTCGTCCAAGAGCAATTATAGGTGCTGCGTCACCTTAATATTGGGCTGGGCCCATGTAATTTCGAAATACCACATTATAGGCTGTTTTTAGAGTCCGTATGTGTGGGGAAACCGAGTTAGGGTTGTTCTCGGACCCCACCTCCAAGGGGTCACGAAAATCCCCTCTGTTCCCCCATATATACAGCCCTTAGGGCGTCGTTTAGACTTGGGTTTTAATTAGATTAAAGTTAGCCATAGCCGCAACTTCGAGCTCTTCGTTTGTGTCATCCGACCAGGCCAAGACCTCATTGGAACCCCAACTTTCGTAATCATTCATCTTATATTCGCAATATCCAGATTGCAATTCTTAGTTCTTGCTTGTTCTTCGATTGCTTGCAGGAATTAGACCTTCGTGGTCAGGTTGATCGTGCATCCGCGGGATCAATAACCTCTCGGAGTTGGTTTAGCGATCGCTAAGGCGCAACGTCTTCGCACGTTAGTAGTCGGATCGTGAAAGTCGTCTCCACCATAATCGATCTACACCATCTCATCAAAACATCGGGACACCTTCGCCTCTATCAAGTGGTATCAGATTTCTAGGTTGATCGGTGAGATTTACCAGTTTTCATAGTCTAGATTGGTTCTGTTCTTCATACCTACAGTCCACGAAAAAGCCAACAAAAAAAATTAGGGTTAGATCATCACGTCCCAAGACAGTCCTAGCCTTTGTCCAGTTTTCTTTTCAGTACTTGCTTTGTTGAATTTACGGTTGCATCGTTGTGTCAAGTTGCTGATCTTAGCGTCTAGTTCCCTTAGAGTTTCGAGTTCTGATCACAATTTGCCACGTCGCCGCCGCACCAGTAGTCATCCTACCACGTTCCGCCAATCCGAGTCCAGATACACCACCACGTTCCGCCAAGCAGAGTCCATATACACCACCACGTCTCACGAGTCCGAGTTGAGTTCCACCATCAGTACGGTTCCTGATATCTCCGTAGCCAGAATAGTTTTGAGTTGATTAGAGTCAGACTTCACCAATCTTTTGTCGTACGTAGAAGAGGGTGATTTCCAAAAAAAAAAAAAAAAAGTCTGGCACGCTTTTCAGAGCTGTTTTTAGGCCAAAATTTTCAGGGGTAAAAAAATTTCGTGCCCATACGTTCCTTAGGTCCAGAAACTCGTTTTGAGACGTTCGCCAGCATAGTGATTTTTTTGCACTTTTTCAGCCACCGCAGTCCCGCATCGCAAAAAAAAAAAGAGCAAAAAAAAAAAAAAGAGAGAAAAAAAAAATTCAGAGTGTGCTTCACAGTTGTTACGTGCCGCGCCGTGCTTTCGTTGGTGTTTTAGGCTCGCGTCTCTAGTACGGTCTAGCCTAGGATCAGCACAGTACCAACGTTGAGTGTTTATTCAGCTTTGCATCTCTGTTTTGATTACTGTTGATCTTTTTGCTACCATATTTGTCAAGCCTACCTACAGCTCCACATATATCCTACATCGTGCGTTTTGACACCTCCTGGCCATCGCTCTACCATATCTCTGAGAGTTTTGACCCGTTGGTTGTACATCACCACCTGCTGCTAGGTAAGAATCGGTAAGAACGTAAGAAAAGCTTGACGGATTTGTGCTTTCCACCACCCCACATCCATCCCATTAGTAGAAGTAGGATCATATTCCTGTGTGTTTTCTATTTCTGCTAACCATGCCAGGATCACATGATGAAGTGGCGCGGGATGCACCCTATTGGGAGAACATGACAAAGAAGGAGCTACATGATAAATTTGCACGTATGATGTCTCAACAGGTGCAGGACATCGAGACCAGATTTACAAAGGCGATTGATGGCGTGGAGAAGATGATCGACACCAAGCTCGACGCCAAGTTTACTGAGTTGATCGCACGCCTACCTTCAGCACAGCCACAGCCACCGCCACTACCACGTGCACGACGTATTCTGTTTCCGCGAGGACAAGCTGCTGGTATTGGTGCTCCTGCTGCTGCTGCAGTTGCTGCTGCTGCTGCTTCTGACGTCGTCCAGGACGACAACTACGAGGGTGATTACGAGGAGGAGGTGGAACAGGAAGCGGCCTATGAGCAGCCAGCTGGACGTCCACGTCCCAACATTCGCCACGGTCGACACCAACCACCCCCTCAGGTACGCGATGATGAACATGTGCCTAAACTTAAATTGAATCTTAAGACGTTTGAGGGTAGATATATTCCTGATGCTTATCTTACTTGGGAGTTAGAAACTGAACAACGTTTTACATGTTTACAATATCCTGAGAATAGACGTGTTACTGCTGCTGTTTGTGAATTCACGGGCTTTGCATCTATTTGGTGGTCTGAACATTGTAGATTGCATGCTAATAATATTCCAACTACTTGGGCTGCTTTAAAAGATGCTATGCGTACTCGCTGGGTTCCTCCTTATTATCAACGTGAATTGTTACAAAAATTACAGCGTTTGAGACAAGGAAAAAATTCTGTAGAGGAATATTATCAAGAATTACAAACTGGATTGATTAGATGTGGCCTAGTAGAGGATAATGAAGCTATGCTTGCACGTTTTATGGGTGGCTTAAACAGGGAGATACAAACTATTCTAGAATACAAGGACTTTGCTACTATCACTCGTTTGTTTCATCTTGCTTGTAAAGCTGAACGTGAAGTGCAGGATCGACCGGCCGCTACGAGACCTAACTTTTCTGCAGGACGAAATACATCATGGACATCGCGTGGAGCTTCTACATCCACACGTCCTGCTGCGCCACCATCTACTTCAGCCGCTCATTCTTACAGGGATCCACCAAAACAGCCAGCGCCACCATTCAAGGGTGCACAGAGTGGTCCAGCGGCGAGTTCTTCTTCATCCATGGCGTCCACAGGGCAAACACGAGATCGTGATATTAAATGTCGCAGGTGCCAAGGTGGAGGTCACTTCGCAAAAGACTGTCCCTCCAAGCGTGTGATGACTATTACGGCGGATGGTGGGTATGAGTCAGCGAGTGACTATGATGAGGAGACTCTAGTTCTCATTGCTCATGAGGAACAGGGTGCCCATGATGATGCTCATGATATAGAGTATATGACTCCTGATGATGCAGATAAATATGCTAGTTTGGTTGCTCAACGTGTGTTAAGTGTGCAGGTATCGAAGGCCGAGCAAAACCCGAGGCATAATTTGTTCCACACAAAGGGAGTGGTGAAAGAACGTTCGGTTCGCATCATCATTGACGGAGGGAGTTGCAACAACTTGGCGAGCATGGAGTTGGTGGAGAAGCTATCTCTCACCACAAGACCACACCCCCATCCGTACTATATTCAGTGGTTTAACAATAGTGGTAAGATTAAGGTAACGCGTTCTGTTCGTGTGCACTTTAGCATTGCTGCATATGCTGATTATGTTGATTGTGATGTGGTACCCATGCAAGCATGCTCTCTTTTACTTGGTAGACCATGGCAATTTGATAGGAATGTTGTACACCATGGTAGGACAAATCAGTTTACTCTGGTTCATCAGGATAAACATATTGCTTTACTTCCTATGTCTCCTGAACAAATTGTGAAAGATGATCTTGCTAGAGCTAGTAAAGCTAAACAGGAGAAAAATAAGAGTGAAAATGAGATAGCAGCTAAAGAATTTGAGCAACAACATAAGACTAATAGCAAATCTTCTTCTGCTGTTTCTAATGAAATTAAATTGACTAGTCCAACTTTGCTTGCTACTAAGGTTGATATTTCAGATTTGGATGTTAGTCAATATGTGTGCTATGCTTTTGTGTGCAAAGAAGCTTTGTTTTCATTTGAGGAATTGCCTCCTTCTTTGCCTCCTGTTGTCACTGACCTTTTGCAGGAATTTATTGACGTCTTTCCACAAGACGTACCACCGGGATTACCACCTATTCGAGGGATTGAGCATCAGATTGACTTAATTCCCGGTGCTTCGCTGCCCAACCGTGCGCCATACCGTACCAATCCGGAGGAGACGAAGGAGATTCAGCGTCAAGTACAAGAGCTACTCGACAAAGGTTACATACGTGAATCACTTAGTCCTTGTGCTGTTCCTGTTATATTAGTGCCTAAAAAGGATGGAACTTGGCGTATGTGTGTTGATTGTAGAGCCATTAATAATATTACTATTCGTTATCGTCATCCTATTCCTAGGTTAGATGATATGCTTGATGAATTAAGTGGCTCTACCATGTTTTCCAAAGTTGATTTGCGTAGTGGATACCATCAAATTCGCATGAAATTAGGGGATGAATGGAAAACGGCATTTAAAACTAAGTTTGGATTATATGAGTGGTTAGTCATGCCTTTTGGGTTAACTAATGCACCTAGCACTTTTATGAGATTAATGAACGAGGTTTTACGTGCTTTCATTGGACGATTTGTGGTAGTCTATTTTGATGATATACTGATTTATAGCAAATCTTTGGAGGAACATTTGGATCATTTACGTGCTGTTTTTATTGCTCTACGTAATGCACGTTTATTTGGTAACCTTGGGAAGTGCACCTTTTGCACCGACCGAGTATCGTTTCTTGGCTATGTTGTTACTCCGCAGGGAATTGAAGTTGATCATGCGAAGATCGAGGCAATTGAGAGTTGGCCGCAGCCCAAAACGGTCACACAAGTGAGGAGTTTTCTTGGCCTCGCTGGATTCTATAGGCGTTTTGTGAGAGATTTCAGCACCATTGCTGCACCTCTCAATGAGCTTACACGCAAGGATGTGCCTTTTACTTGGGGTACCGCACAGGAAGAAGCTTTCACGGTATTGAAAGATAAGTTAACACATGCTCCTTTGCTCCAACTTCCTGATTTTAATAAGACTTTTGAGCTTGAATGCGATGCTAGTGGGATTGGTTTGGGAGGTGTGTTATTACAAGATGCTAAACCTGTTGCATACTTTTCTGCAAAATTGAGTGGGCCTAGTCTGAACTATTCTACTTATGATAAGGAATTATATGCTCTTGTTCGGACATTAGAAACTTGGCAACATTATTTATGGCCCAAAGAATTTGTTATACATTCTGATCATGAATCTTTGAAACACATAAGAAGTCAAGCAAAACTTAATCGTAGACATGCTAAGTGGGTTGAATTTATTGAGACTTTCCCTTATGTCATTAAACACAAGAAGGGGAAAGATAATATTATTGCTGATGCTTTGTCTCGTCGTTATACTATGCTTTCACAACTTGACTTCAAGATATTCGGTTTAGAGACAATCAAAGAACAATATGCAAATGATGCGGAATTTAAAGATGTATTGCAGAATTGTAGAGAGGGTAGAACATGGAACAAGTTTGTGCTTAATGATGGATTTGTGTTCCGTTCTAACAAGCTATGCATTCCAGCTAGCTCTATTCGTCTTTTGTTGTTGCAGGAGGCGCATGGAGGAGGATTAATGGGACATTTTGGCGTGAAAAAGACGGAGGACGTACTTGCTACACATTTCTTTTGGCCAAAGATGAGACGGGATGTTGAGCGTTTTGTTGCTCGCTGCACTACATGTCAAAAAGCTAAGTCACGACTCAATCCTCATGGTTTATACATGCCTTTACCTGTACCTAGTGTTCCGTGGGAGGACATATCCATGGACTTTGTTTTAGGCTTGCCTCGAACAAAGAAGGGGAGGGATAGCATATTTGTTGTCGTGGATAGATTTTCTAAGATGGCACATTTTATACCATGTCATAAAAGCGATGATGCTGCTAATGTTGCTGATTTATTCTTTGGAGAGATTATTCGTTTACATGGTGTGCCCAATACTATTGTCTCGGATCGTGATACAAAGTTTTTTAGCCATTTTTGGAGATGCTTATGGGCTAAGTTGGGGACTAAACTACTTTTTAGTACTACATGTCATCCCCAAACTGATTGACAAACTGAAGTGGTCAATAGGACATTGTCTATATGCTTAGGGCTGTTTTAAAAAGTAACTTGAAACTGTGGGAAGAATGTTTACCTCATATTGAATTTGCTTATAATCGTTCAGTGCATTCTACCACTAAAATGTGCCCTTTTGAGATTGTTTATGGTTTTCTACCTCGTGCACCTATTGATTTGCTGCCTCTTCCATCTTCGGAGAAGGTTAATTTTGATGCTAAGCAACGTGCTGATTTGATATTAAAAATGCATGAGTTAACTAAAGAAAACATTGAGCGCATGAATGCTAGATACAAGCTTGCTGGTGATAGGGGTCGAAAGCATGTTGTGTTTGAACCAGGAGATCTTGTTTGGTTACATCTACGTAAAGATAGGTTTCCTGATTTGCGCAAGTCTAAGTTAATGCCACGAGCTGATGGTCCCTTTAAGGTTTTACAGAAAATTAATGATAATGCATATAAACTTGAGCTACCTGCAGATTTTGGGGTTAGTCCCACATTTAACATTGCAGATTTGAAACCTTATTTGGGAGAAGATGATGAGCTTCCGTCGAGGACGACTTCAATTCAAGAAGGGGAGGATGATGAGGACATCCCTACTAATGTTACACCCATACCCTCACCAACTACACATACTGGACCAGTTACTAGAGCACGTGCACGTCAACTAAATTATCAGGTACTTTCGTTTCTTGCGAATCATTCTATTGTTCATGAACATATGATGCTGCCTAAATTAGATACTTTTGTTTTGCTTATGAATGAAGGACCTAGCATGGACAAGAAGGATGGTCATTGGAGCGGGATCAAGAATGGAGAAGAAGGAGCGCGCGGGGTAAAGTACAGTGGAGCTTCCAGTGGGGATTTTCGCACGTTGAAGCCACCATAAGGCATGCATGAAGGCTTGGACGGAATACACGAGATGCCACTTCATTATTTTCGTCCAAGAGCAATTATAGGTGCTGCGTCACCTTAATATTGGGCTGGGCCCATGTAATTTCGAAATACCACATTATAGGCTGTTTTTAGAGTCCGTATGTGTGGGGAAACCGAGTTAGGGTTGTTTTCGGACCCCACCTACAAGGGGTCATGATGAGGACATCCCTACTAATGTTACACCCATATCCTCACCAACTACACATATTGGACCAGTTACTAGAGCTCGTGCACGTCAACTAAATTATCAGGTACTTTCGTTTCTTGCGAATCCTTCTATTGTTCATGAACATATGATACTGCCTAAATTAGATACTTTTGTTTTGCTTATGAATGAAGGACCTAGCATGGACAAGAAGGATGGTCATTGGAGCGGGATCAAGCATGGAGAAGAAGGTGCGTGCGCGGGAAAGGACAGCGGAGCTTCCCGTGGTGATTATCGCACTTTGAAGCCACCATAAGGCGCGCATGAAGTCTTGGACGAAATACGCGAGATGCCACTTCATTATTTTCGTCCAAGGGCAATTATAGGTGCTGCGTCACCTTAATATTGGGCTGGGCCCATGTAATTTCGAAATACCACCTTATAGGCTGTTTTTAGAGTCCGTATGTGTGGGGAAACCGAGTTAGGGTTGTTTTCGGACCCCACCTCCAAGGGGTCACGAAAATCCCCTCTGTTCCCCCATATATACAGCCCTTAGGGCGTCGTTTAGACTTGGGTTTTAATTAGATTTAAGTTAGCCATAGCCGCAACTTCGAGCTCTTCGTTTGTGTCATCCGACCAGGCCAAGACCTCATTGGAACCCCAACTTTCGTAATCTTTCATCTTATATTCGCAATATCCAGATTGCAATTCTTAGTTCTTGCTTGTTCTTCGATTGCTTGCAGGAATTAGACCTTCGTGGTCAGGTTGATCGTGCATCCGCGGGATCAATAACCTCTCGGAGTTGGTTTAGCGATCGCTAAGGCGCAACGTCTTCGCACGTTCGTAGTCGGGTCGTGAAAGTCTACTCCACCATAATCGATCTCCACCATCTCATCGAAACATCGGGACACCTTCGCCTCTATCAAGTGGTATCAGATTTCCAGGTTGCTCGGTGAGATTTACCAGTTTTCGTAGTCTAGATTGATTCTGTTCGTCATACCTACAGCCCACGAAAAAGCCAAAAAAAATCCCTACTAATGTTACACCCATATCCTCACCAACTACACATATTGGACCAGTTACTAGAGCTCGTGCACGTCAACTAAATTATCAGGTACTTTCGTTTCTTGCGAATCCTTCTATTGTTCATGAACATATGATACTGCCTAAATTAGATACTTTTGTTTTGCTTATGAATGAAGGACCTAGCATGGACAAGAAGGATGGTCATTGGAGCGGGATCAAGCATGGAGAAGAAGGTGCGCGCGCGGGAAAGGACAGCGGAGCTTCCCGTGGTGATTATCGCACTTTGAAGCCACCATAAGGCGCGCATGAAGTCTTGGACGAAATACGCGAGATGCCACTTCATTATTTTCGTCCAAGGGCAATTATAGGTGCTGCGTCACCTTAATATTGGGCTGGGCCCATGTAATTTCGAAATACCACCTTATAGGCTGTTTTTAGAGTCCGTATGTGTGGGGAAACCGAGTTAGGGTTGTTTTCGGACCCCACCTCCAAGGGGTCACGAAAATCCCCTCTGTTCCCCCATATATACAGCCCTTAGGGCGTCGTTTAGACTTGGGTTTTAATTAGATTTAAGTTAGCCATAGCCGCAACTTCGAGCTCTTCGTTTGTGTCATCCGACCAGGCCAAGACCTCATTGGAACCCCAACTTTCGTAATCTTTCATCTTATATTCGCAATATCCAGATTGCAATTCTTAGTTCTTGCTTGTTCTTCGATTGCTTGCAGGAATTAGACCTTCGTGGTCAGGTTGATCGTGCATCCGCGGGATCAATAACCTCTCGGAGTTGGTTTAGCGATCGCTAAGGCACAACGTCTTCGCACGTTCGTAGTCGGGTCGTGAAAGTCTACTCCACCATAATCGATCTCCACCATCTCATCGAAACATCGGGACACCTTCGCCTCTATCAGGTCACGAAAATCCCCTCTGTTCCCCCATATATACAGCCCTTAGGGCGTCGTTTAGACTTGGGTTTTAATTAGATTTAAGTTAGCCATAGCCGCAACTTCGAGCTCTTTGTTTGTGTCATCCGACCAGGCCAAGACCTCATTGGAACCCCAACTTTCGTAATCATTCATCTTATATTCGCAATATCCAGATTGCAATTCTTAGTTCTTGCTTGTTCTTCGATTGCTTGCAGGAATTAGACCTTCGTGGTCAGGTTGATCGTGCATCCGCGGGATCAATAACCTCTCGGAGTTGGTTTAGCGATCGCTAAGGCGCAACGTCTTCGCACGTTAGTAGTCGGATCGTGAAAGTCGTCTCCACCATAATCGATCTACACCATCTCATCGAAACATCGGGACACCTTCGCCTCTATCAGAGGCGGTGCTTGATAATTTGGTAGCCTGGCTACCAAGGCTTTCCAGTATAATGGAAGGTCACTTCTGGCTGAACTTTTCTTGTTTTTCCTTGAAGTCGCGTCTGGTAGCTCTTGCGCTGAGGCCGAGGTGGTGCAGTCTGAGCTGTCACGACTGGATGATCCGGTTGTCCAGGCTAATAATCCTTTGTGGATGGATAGGGATAAAGCTCGCGCCTTTGCCATTCTTCGCTTGCGAGCCAATAAGGTGCATGAGGCTATTGAGTACTGCCATAAGTTGTTGCACAATATCTACATTGAGTTTTATCCCTTGGATCCAGTTCCGACGACGCTGGGGAAGCTTTGTTGTTTGTTTTCTTGACCTTTTTGGAGGTTCCACGCGTGGTGAAGCATCAGATTCACGCAGGTGCTCAATGTGCTTTTGCGCAGGTATGGTCGCATTGGCTTGGGGTGGACTTAATGCAAGTGGCGCGCGGCCCTCCTCGAGGCCGGGATGAACCGAAGCCCGAGCACTATGAAGCTGTAAATGAACCTTTGCGTCTAATAGTGGAGAAGGTGTACGAGGAGACTGATCGAGTGCTTGTATCTCGTTGTTACAAAGTCAAGGAGGAACCTGATGTATAGGGCTTGCCTTTAGTTTGTATATGTTGCACCTTATGTTGAAGTCTTGTGAATATAGACTTGTCTTCTGTCTATTTCTTTGATGTTTGGTCGGTTGATGTATTGAGGGGTGGCCTATGCGGGAGAGCCCCCGAGTGTTGTGTTGCATCAAGTCGTGTAAGCGAGAAACGCCTCGAAGGGTGGCCCGTGCGTGCAAGCCCCTGGAGTGCCAAGTTTATCCCGGTCGCGTAAGCGAGAGACACCTCAGAGGGTGGCCCGTGTATGCAAGCCCCTCGAGTGCCAAGTTTATTTGGGTCGCATAAGCGAGAAACGCCTCGGAGGGTGGCCCGTGCGCGCAAGCCCCCGAGTGCCAAGACTGTTCGAGTCGCGTAAGCGAGAAACGCCTCGGAGGTTGACCCGTGCGCGCAAGCCCACAAGTGCCAAGATTTTTCGAGTCGCGTAAGCGAGAAACGCCTCGGATGGGTGGCCCGTGCGTGCAAGCCCCCGAGGGCCAAGATTTTTGACTATGGAGGTCGAGATGAATATCCATTCTATGGTTCTGGTGAATATGATGTTGATGTCGCTGCCCCCGTCCATGAACACTCGTGACATATCATAGTTACCGATTCTTGCTTCAAGTATCAGTGCATCATGCCCTGGTCGAGGGATAGCTGCTGGGTGATCCTCTCGGTTGAAAGTAATGTTCGTCTCTGAGCCACGAAGAAATTATAGTACTGCAGGGTACGAGGTAGCTGCCAGAAAGACTTGCCGGGAGACCTGCTTCTGTTGCCTGTTCGATGGCCTTCCTTCCTGGATCATACAAATTTGTCCATGTGTCGTTGGGTACTAGTCCTCTTCCTCAGGTGTGGAGCGCCTTTGTTGGATGGTGGCGACTTGTCTTGGTGGCATGGAAGGAGCCGGCGGGGCGTCTGATATGTCCCAAACGTATCTATAATTTCGGCTTGCTCCATGCCTGTTTTGTGTGATATTGCTATGATCTAGATACACTTTCATACAATTTTAATCATATTTGGACTAACTTATTAATTCAGTGCACCACAGTATCAGTTGCTGTTTTCTGCTGTTTTCTATTTCAGGTTTCCCCCATATTAAAAGTGCTCCAAAAATTCGGGAAAATCAGATAAAAAATCAGCGTAACAGAAGCTTCTGGAATCCCGGAGGAGGGCCAGAGGGGCCTCACCTGGTGCCCATGTGGCCAGGTGGCGTGGCCTAGGGCTTGGCTGTGCCAGGGGGGCACATGGACACCAGTGCCCCCTTGGCTGCCCCCCTTCGCCTATTTATTCCCCGTGACGGGATTCTTTCGGAGAGATAAACCTTTTTTTCGATCTCGCCTTTGTTCCGCCGCCGTCGCGCTTCCAAGATCGGGAGTGCCAGCAGACCTCTTCCTGGCACCCTGGCGGAGGGAGGATTGACCTCATGGAGCCTCTCCTCCACCATGGACGCTTCCCGGATGATCCATGAGTAGTCTACCTTGGACCATGGGTCCGTGATCAGTAGCTATGTGATGTTCTCCTCCCCTCTTTGTTCTTCATGGATTAGACCTCGTGAGCTTCCCTACATGGTCGAGGCACATATGTAATTTTCTGCTGTTGCTATGCTGAGTTTGCTGGGATCTGATGGATTTTGAGACTATGTTCAGTTTGTGATTGAGTAATATATTTGGTTCTTATCTTTTATATTTATGTTCTTGAGTAATTCTTGCATGTTCTCCGTTGTTGTTTATTGCTTTGGCCAAGTAGTAGGTAGTGACTCCAAGAGGGAACGTTATGCTCGATTGTGGGTTCATGCCCCCTGATGACTAGCTGGAGTGACAAAAACATGACTCTAGGGGATGTGATGTTGCCACCAGGGGGAAACAACGGTGCTTGTAACCGCGGTTGCAAGGATTGTTTACTTTACACAAAGTGATTTTTAATGCAGTTGTCTGTTGCTTTGGGTTTACAATTTGGGTGGGGCTCGTAACTTAATACCTGTGAGAGGATCTCGATAGATATATCAAGGTGGATGATTAGTAGTAGATGCAGTTGGATTTTGATCTACTTATTTTGGCGTACCTCCCATGATTTTGAGCCTCGTCCTTTCTTTGTAGCATAGTTAGCATTGCGGTGCATTTTTAATCATGTCAATTGCCCAGCCGTGATTTGTTTACCTTACATAGCAGTTTTATCGTCTTTTGGGAGAGAGACATCACTAGTGAACATCACGGGACCCCGGTCCATATTCTCATCACTGTTTCTACGCTCCTTTATTTTCTGCTTTTACTTTCTAGCTGCTATCACCATTATCATTATCCCTTGTGTGATGAGGACATCTCTACTAATGTTACACCCACATCTTCACCAACTACACATACTGGACCAGTTACTAGAGCACGTGCACGTCAACTAAATTATCAGGTACTTTCGTTTCTTGCGAATCCTTCTAATGTTCATGAACATATGATGCTGCCTAAATTAGATACTTTTGTTTTGCTTATGAATGAAGGACCTAGCATGGACAAGAAGGACGGTCATTGGAGCGGGATCAAGCATGGAGAAGAAGGTGCGCGCGCGGGAAAGAACAATGGAGCTTCCAGTGGGGATTTTCGCACTTTGAAGCCACCATAAAGCATGCATGAAGGCTTGGACGAAATACACGAGATGCCACTTCATTATTTTCGTCCAAGAGCAATTATAGGTGTTGCGTCACCTTAATATTGGGCTGGGCCCATGTAATTTCGAAATACCCCATTATAGGCTGTTTGTAGAGTCCGTATGTGTGGGGAAACCGAGTTAGGGTTGTTTTCGGACCCCACCTACAAGGGGTCACGAAAATCCCCTCTGTTCCCCCATATATACAGCCCTTAGGGCGTCGTTTAGACTTGGGTTTTAATTAGATATAAGTTAGCCATAGCCGCAACTTCGAGCTCTTCGTTTGTGTCATCCGACCAGGCCAAGACCTCATTGGAACCCCAACTTTCGTATATCATTCATCTTATATTCGCAATATCCAGATTGCAATTCTTAGTTCTTGCTTGTTCTTCGATTGCTTGCAGGAATTAGACCTTCGTTGTCAGGTTGATCGTGCATCCGCGGGATCAATAACCTCTCGGAGTTGGTTTAGCGATCGCTAAGGCGCAACGTCTTCGCACGTTAGTAGTCGGATCGTGAAAGTCGCCTCCACCATAATCGATCTCCACCATCTCATCGAAACATCGGGACACCTTCGCCTCTATCAAGTGGTATCAGATTTCCAGGTTGCTCGGTGAGATTTACCAGTTTTCATAGTCTAGATTGGTTTTGTTCTTCATACCTACAGTCCACGAAAAAGCCAACAAAAAAAAATTAGGGTTAGATCATCACGTCCCAAGACAGTCCTAGCCTTTGTCCAGTTTTCTTTTCAGTACTTGCTTTGTTGAATTTACGGTTGCATCGTTGTGTCAAGTTGCTGATCTTAGCGTCTAGTTCCCTTAGAGTTTCGAGTTCTGATCACAGTTTGTCACACCGCCGCCGCACAGTAGTACGCCGCCACGTTTCCGTCAATCCGAGTCCAGATACACCACCACGTTCCGCCAAGTCGAGTCCATATACAGCACCACGACCTACCAATCCGAGTTGAGTTCCATCACCCGTTCGGTTTGTGATCTCTCCTTGGCCAGATTAGTTTGAGTTGATTAGAGTCGGATTTCACCAATCTTTGTCGTACGTAGAAGAGGGTGATTTCCAAAAGAAAAAATTCGGGGGTAAATTTTTTTTCGCCCATACGTTCCTTAGGTCCAGAAACTCATTTTGAGACGTTCGCCACCATAGTGATTTTTTCGCACTTTTTCAGCCACCGCAGTCCCGCATCGCAAAAAAAAAGCAAAAAAAAAAAAAGAGAAAAAAAATTCAGAGTGTGCTTCTCAGTTGATTACGTGCCGCGCCGTGCTTTCGTTGGTGTTTTAGGCTCGCGTCTCTAGTACGGTCTAGCCTAGGATCAGCACAGTACCGACGTTGAGTGTTTATTCAGCTTTGCATCTCTGTTTTGATTACTGTTGAGCTTTTGCTACCATACTTGTCAGCCTTCCTACAGCTCCACATATATTCTACATCATGCGTTTTGACACCTCCTGGCCATCGCTCTACCACATCTCTGAGAGTTTTGACCCGTTGGTTGTACATCACCACCTGCTGCTAGGTAAGAATCGGTAAGAACTGAAGAAAAGCTTGACGGATTTGTGCTTTCCACCACCCCACATCCCATTAGTAGAAGTAGGATCATACTTCTGTGAGTTTTCTATTTCTGCTAACCATGCCAGGATCCCATGATGAAGTGGCGCGGGATGCACCCGATTGGGAGAATATGACAAACAAAGCGTTACATGATAAATTTGCACAAATGATGTCTGAACAGGTGAATGACATCGAGAACAGATTTACAGAGGCGATTGATGGTGTGGAGAAGATGATCGACACCAAGCTCGACGCCAAGTTTACTGAGTTGCTCGCACGCCTACCTGCACAGCCTGCGGCCGCTCCAGCACAGCCACCGCCACCACGACGTGCACGACGTATTCTGTTTCCGGGCAGACAAGCTGCTGGTGCTCCTGCGGCTGCTGCAGTTGCTACTACTGCTGCTCCTTCTGACGTCGGCCAGGACGACAACTACGAGGGTGATTACGAGGAGGAGGTGGAACAGGAAGCGGCCTATGAGCAGCCAGCTGGGCTTCCACGTCCCAACATTCGCCATGGTCGACACCAACCACCCCCTCAGGTATGCGATGATGAACATGTGCCTAAACTTAAATTGAATCTTAAGCCGTTTGAGGGTAGATATATTCCTGATGCTTATCTTACTTGGGAGTTAGAAACTGAACAACGCTTTACATGTTTACAATATCCTGAGAATAGACGTGTTACTGCTGCTGTTTGTGAATTCACGGGTTTTGAATCTATTTGGTGGTCTGAACATTGTAGATTGCATGCTAGTAATATTCCAGCTACTTGGGCTGCTTTAAAAGATGCTATGCGTACTCGCTGGGTTCCTCCTTATTATCAACGTGAATTGCTACAAAAATTACAGCGTTTGAGACAAGGAAAAAATTCTGTAGAGGAATATTATCAAGAATTACAAACTGGATTGATTAGATGTGGCCTAGTAGAGGATAATGAAGCTATGTTTGCACGTTTTATAGGTGGCTTAAACAGGGAGATACAAACTATTCTAGAATACAAGGACTATGCTACTATTACTCGTTTGTTTCATCTTGCTTGTAAAGCTGAACGTGAAGTGCAGGATCGACAGGCCGCTACGAGACCTAACTTTTCTGCAGGACGAAATACATCATGGACATCGCGTGGACCTTCTACATCCACACGTCCTGCTGCACCACCATCTACTTCAACCGCTCATTCTTATAGGGAGCCACCAAAACAGCCAGCGCCACCATTCAAGGGTGCACAGAGTGGTCCAGCAGCGAGTTCTTCTTCATCCATGGCTTCCACAGGGCAAACACGAGATCGTGATATTAAATGTCGCAGGTGCCAAGGTGGAGGTCACTTCGCAAAAGACTGTCCCTCCAAGCGTGTGATGATTATTACGGCGGATGGTGGGTATGAGTCAGCGAGCGACTATGATGAGGAGACTTTAGTTCTCATTGCTCACGAGGAACAGGGTGCCCATGATGATGCTCATGATATAGAGTATATGGCTCCTTATGATGCAGATCAATATGCTAGTTTGTTGCTCAACGTGTGTTAAGTGTGCAGGTATCGAAGGCCGAGCAAAACCAGAGGCATAATTTGTTCCACACAAAGGGAGTGGTGAAAGAACGTTCGGTTCGCATCATCATGGACGGAGGGAGTTGCAACAACTTGGCGAGCATGGAGTTGGTGGAGAAGCTATCTCTCACCACAAGACCACACCCCCATCCGTACTATATTCAGTGGTTTAACAATAGTGGTAAGATTAAGGTAACGCGTTCTGTTCGTGTGCACTTTAGCATTGCTGCATATGCTGATTATGTTGATTGTGATGTGGTACCCATGCAAGCATGCTCTCTTTTTGATGAGGACATCCCTACTAATGTTACACCCATACCCTCACCAACTACACATACTGGACCAGTTACTAGAGCACGTGCACGTCAACTAAATTATGAGGTACTTTCGTTTCTTGCGAATCCTTCTATTGTTCATGAACATATGATGCTGCCTAAATTAGATACTTTTGTTTTGCTTATGAATGAAGGACCTAGCATGGACAAGAAGGATGGTCATTGGAGCGGGATCAAGAATGGAGAAGAAGGTGCGCGCGGGGGAAAGTACAGTGGAGCTTCCAGTGGGGATTTTCGCACGTTGAAGCCACCATAAGGCATGCATGAAGGCTTGGACGGAATACACGAGATGCCACTTCATTATTTTCGTCCAAGAGCAATTATAGGTGCTGCGCCACCTTAATATTGGGCTGGGCCCATGTAATTTCGAAATACCACATTATAGGCAGTTTTTAGAGTCCGTATGTGTGGGGAAACCGAGTTAGGGTTGTTTTCGGACCCCACCTCCAAGGGGTCATGAAAATCCCCTCTGTTCCCCCATATATACAGCCCTTAGGGCGTCGTTTAGACTTGGGTTTTAATTAGATATAAGTTAGCCATAGCCGCAACTTCGAGCTCTTCGTTTGTGTCATCCGACCAGGCCAAGACCTCATTGGAACCCCAACTTTCGTAATCATTCATCTTATATTCGCAATATCCAGATTGCAATTCTTAGTTCTTGCTTGTTCTTCGATTGCTTGCAGGAATTAGACCTTCGTGGTCAGGTTGATCGTGCATCCGCGGGATCAATAACCTCTCGGAGTTGGTTTAGCGATCGCTAAGGCGCAACGTCTTCGCACGTTCGTAGTCGGATCGTCAGAGTCGTCTCCACCAAATCGATAGTTATCTCTCATCGAAACATCGGGACACCTTCGCCTCTATCAAGTGGTATCAGATTTCCAGGTTGCTCGGTGAGATTTACCAGTTTTCGCAGTCTAGATTGGTTCTGTTTTTCATACCTACAGTCCACGAAAAAGCCAACAAAAAAAATTAGGGTTAGATCATCACGTCCCAAAACAGTCCGAGCCTTTGTCCAGTTTTCTTTACAGTAGTTTGCATTGTTGAATTTGCGGTTGCATCGTTGTGTCGAGTTGCTGATCTTAGCGTCTAGTTACCTTAGAGTTTCGAGTTCTGATCACAGTTTTGTCACGCCGCCGCCGAACAGTAGTACACCACCACGTTCCGCCAATCCGAGTCCAGATACACCACCACGTTCCGCCAAGCAGAGTCCATACACACCACCACAACCTACCGATCCGAGTCGAGTTCCATCACCCGTTCGGTTTGTGATATCTCCGTAGCCAGAATAGTTTTGAGTTGATTAGAGTCGGATTTCACCAATCTTTTGTCGTACGTAGAAGAGGGTGATTTCCAAAAAAAAAAAAAAAAAATTTCCAGAGCAGTTTTTAGGCCAAAAATTTCAGGGGTAAAAAAATTTCGTGCCCATACGTTCCTTAGGTCCAGAAACTCGTTTTGAGACGTTCACCACCATAGTGATTTTTTCGCACTTTTTCAGCCCCCGCAGTCCCGCATCGCCAAAAAAAAAAAAGCAAAAAAAAAAAAAAAAGCGAGAAAAAAAAAATTCAGAGTGTGCTTCACAGTTGTTACGTGCCGCGCCGTGCTTTCGTTGGTGTTTTAGGCTCGCGTCTCTAGTACGGTCTAGCCTAGGATCAGCACAGTACCGACGTTGAGTGTTTATTCAGCTTTGCATCTCTGTTTTGATTACTGTTGAGTTTTTTTCCTACCATACTTGTCAGCCTTCCTACAGCTCCACATATATTCTACATCGTGCGTTTTGACACCGCCTGGCCATCGCTCTACCACATCTCTGAGAGTTTTGACCCGTTGGTTGTACATCACCACCTGCTGCTAGGTAAGAATCGGTAAGAACGTAAGAAAAGCTTGACGGATTTGTGCTTTCCACCAACCCACATCCATCCCATTAGTAGCAGTAGGATCATATTCCGGTGTGTTTTCTATTTCTGCTAACCATGCCAGGATCACATGATGAAGTGGCGCGGGATGCACCCGATTGGGAGAACATGACAAACAAGGAGCTACATGATAAATTTGCACGTATGATGTCTCAACAGGTGCAGGACATCGAGACCAGATTTACAGAGGCGATTGATGGCGTGGAGAAGATGATCGACACCAAGCTCGACGCCAAGTTTACTGAGTTGATCGCACGCCTACCTTCAGCACAGCCACAGCCACCGCCACTACCACGTGCACGACGTATTCTGTTTCCGCGTGGACAAGCTGCTGGTATTGGTGCTCCTCCTGCTGCTGCAGTTGCTGCTACTGCTGCTGCTGCTTCTGACGTCGGCCTGGACGACAACTACGAGGGTGATTACGAGGAGGAGGTAGAACAGGAAGCGGCCTATGAGCAGCCAGCTGGACGTCCACGTCCCAACATTCGCCACGGTCGACACCAACCACCCCCTCAGGTACGCGATGATGAACATGTGCCTAAACTTAAATTGAATCTTAAGCCGTTTGAGGGTAGATATATTCCTGATGCTTATCTTACTTGGGAGTTAGAAACTGAACAACGTTTTACATGTTTACAATATCCTGAGAATAGACGTGTTACGGCTGCTGTTTGTGAATTCACGGGCTTTGCATCTATTTGGTGGTCTGAACATTGTAGATTGCATGCTAATAATATTCCAACTACTTGGGCTGCTTTAAAAGATGCTATGCGTACTCGCTGGGTTCCCCCTTATTATCAACGTGAATTGTTACAAAAATTACAGCGTTTGAGACAAGGAAAAAATTCTGTAGAGGAATATTATCAAGAATTACAAACTGGATTGATTAGATGTGGCCTAGTAGAGGATAATGAAGCTATGCTTGCACGTTTTATGGGTGGCTTAAACAGGGAGATACAAACTATTCTAGAATACAAGGACTTTGCTACTATCACTCGTTTGTTTCATCTTGCTTGTAAAGCTGAACGTGAAGTGCAGGATCGACAGGCCGCTACGAGACCTAACTTTTCTGCAGGACGAAATACATCATGGACATCGCGTGGAGCTTCTACATCCACACGTCCTGCTGCTCCACCATCTACTTCAGCCGCTCATTCTTACAGGGAGCCACCAAAACAGCCAGCGCCACCATTCAAGGGTGCACAGAGTGGTCCAGCAGCGAGTTCTTCTTCATCCATGGCGTCCACAGGGCAAGCACGAGATCGTGATATTAAATGTCGCAGGTGCCAAGGTGGAGGTCACTTCGCAAAAGACTGTCCCTCCAAGCGTGTGATGACTATTACGGCGGATGGTGGGTATGAGTCAGCGAGTGACTATGATGAGGAGACTCTAGTTCTCATTTCTCATGAGGAACAGGGTGCCCATGATGATGCTCATGATATAGAGTATATGACTCCTGATGATGCAGATAAATATGCTAGTTTGGTTGCTCAACGTGTATTAAGTGTGCAGGTAACGAAGGCCGAGCAAAACCAGAGGCA
Source organism: Bromus sterilis (assembly GCA_950022295.1). Taxonomy (NCBI): domain Eukaryota; kingdom Viridiplantae; phylum Streptophyta; class Magnoliopsida; order Poales; family Poaceae; genus Bromus; species Bromus sterilis. Next base: position 171,214,207 of record OX465600.1, on the reverse strand, counting down.
TAATTTGTTCCACACAAAGGGAGTGGTGAAAGAACGTTCGGTTCGCATCATCATTGACGGAGGGAGTTGCAACAACTTGGCTAGCATGGAGTTGGTGGAGAAGCTATCTCTCACCACAAGACCACACCCCCATCCGTACTATATCCAGTGGTTTAACAATAGTGGTAAGATTAAGGTAACGCGTTCTGTTCGTGTGCACTTTAGCATTGCTGCTTATGCTGATTATGTTGATTGTGATGTGGTACCCATGCAAGCATGCTCTCTTTTACTTGGTAGACCATGGCAATTTGATAGGAATGTTGTACACCATGGTAGGACAAATCAGTTTACTCTAGTTCATCAGGATAAAAATATTGCTTTACTTCCTATGTCTCCTGAACAAATTGTGAAAGATGATCTTGCTAGAGCTAGTAAAGCTAAACAGGAGAAAAATAAGAGTGAAAATGAGATAGCAGCTAAAGAATTTGAGCAACAACATAAGACTAATAGCAAATCTTCTTCTGTTGTTTCTAATGAAATTAAATTGACTAGTCCAACTTTGCTTGCTACTAAGGTTGATATTTCGGATTTGGATGTTAGTCAATATGTGTGCTATGCTTTTGTGTGCAAAGAAGCCTTGTTTTCATTTGAGGAATTGCCTCCTTCTTTGCCTCCTGTTGTCACTGACCTTTTGCAGGAGTTTATTGACGTCTTTCCACAAGACGTACCACCGGGATTACCACCTATTCGAGGGATTGAGCATCAGATTGACTTAATTCCCGGTGCTTCGCTGCCCAACCGTGCGCCATACCGTACCAATCCGGAGGAGACGAAGGAGATTCAGCGTCAAGTACAAGAGCTACTCGACAAAGGTTACATACGTGAGTCCCTTAGTCCTTGTGCTGTTCCTGTTATATTAGTGCCTAAAAAGGATGGAACATGGCGTATGTGTGTTGATTGTCGAGCCATTAATAATATTACTATTCGTTATCGTCATCCTATTCCTAGGTTAGATGATATGCTTGATGAATTAAGTGGCTCTACCATGTTTTCCAAAGTTGATTTGCGTAGTGGATACCATCAAATTCGCATGAAATTAGGAGATGAATGGAAAACGGCTTTTAAAACTAAGTTTGGATTATATGAGTGGTTAGTCATGCCTTTTGGGTTAACTAATGCACCTAGCACTTTCATGAGATTAATGAACGAGGTTTTACGTGCTTTCATTGGACGATTTGTGGTAGTCTATTTTGATGATATACTGATTTATAGCAAATCTTTGGAGGAACATTTGGATCATTTACGTGCTGTTTTTATTGCTCTACGTAATGCACGTTTATTTGGTAACCTTGGGAAGTGCACCTTTTGCACCGACCGAGTCTCGTTTCTTGGCTATGTTGTTACTCCACAGGGTATTGAAGTTGATAAAGCCAAGATCGAGGCGATTGAGAGTTGGCCGCAGCCCAAAACGGTCACACAAGTGAGGAGTTTTCTTGGCCTCGCTGGATTCTATAGGCGTTTTTTGAGAGATTTCAGCACCATTGCTGCCCCTCTCAATGAGCTTACACGCAAGGATGTGCCTTTTACTTGGGGTACCGCACAGGAAGAAGCTTTCACGGTATTGAAAGATAAGTTAACACATGCTCCTTTGCTCCAACTTCCTGATTTTAATAAGACTTTTGAGCTTGAATGCGATGCTAGTGGGATTGGTTTGGGAGGTGTGTTATTACAAGATGCTAAACCTGTTGCATACTTTTCTGCAAAATTGAGTGGGCCTAGTCTGAACTATTCTACTTATGATAAGGAATTATATGCTCTTGTTCGGACATTAGAAACTTGGCAACATTATTTATGGCCCAAAGAATTTGTTATACATTCTGATCATGAATCTTTGAAACACATAAGAAGTCAAGCAAAACTTAATCGTAGACATGCTAAGTGGGTTGAATTTATTGAGACTTTCCCTTATGTCATTAAACACAAGAAGGGGAAAGATAATATTATTGCTGATGCTTTGTCTCGTCGTTATACTATGCTTTCACAACTTGACTTCAAGATATTCGGTTTAGAGACAATCAAAGAACAATATGCAAATGATGCGGAATTTAAAGATGTATTGCAGAATTGTAGAGAGGGTAGAACATGGAACAAGTTTGTGCTTAATGATGGATTTGTGTTCCGTTCTAACAAGCTATGCATTCCAGCTAGCTCTATTCGTCTTTTGTTGTTGCAGGAGGCGCATGGAGGAGGATTAATGGGACATTTTGGCGTGAAAAAGACGGAGGACGTACTTGCTACACATTTCTTTTGGCCAAAGATGAGACGGGATGTTGAGCGTTTTGTTGCTCGCTGCACTACATGTCAAAAAGCTAAGTCACGACTCAACCCTCATGGTTTATACATGCCTTTACCTGTACCTAGTGTTCCGTGGGAGGACATATCCATGGACTTTGTTTTAGGCTTGCCTCGAACAAAGAAGGGGAGGGATAGCATATTTGTTGTCGTGGATAGATTTTCTAAGATGGCACATTTTATACCATGTCATAAAAGCGATGATGCTGCTAATGTTGCTGATTTATTCTTTGGAGAGATTATTCGTTTACATGGTGTGCCCAATACTATTGTCTCGGATCGTGATACTAAGTTTCTTAGCCATTTTTGGAGATGCTTATGGGCTAAGTTGGGGACTAAACTACTTTTTAGTACTACATGTCATCCCCAAACTGATGGACAAACTGAAGTGGTCAATAGGACATTGTCTACTATGCTTAGGGCTGTTTTAAAAAGTAACTTGAAACTGTGGGAAGAATGTTTACCTCATATTGAATTTGCTTATAATCGTTCAGTGCATTCTACCACTAAAATGTGCCCTTTTGAGATTGTTTATGGTTTTTGATGAGGACATCCCTACTAATGTTACACCCATACCCTCACCAACTACACATACTGGACCAGTTACTAGAGCACGTGCACGTCAACTAAATTATCAGGTACTTTCGTTTCTTGCGAATCCTTCTATTGTTCATGAACATATGATGCTGCCTAAATTAGATACTTTTGTTTTGGTTATGAATGAAGGACCTAGCATGGACAAGAAGGATGGTCATTGGAGCGGGATCAAGAATGGAGAAGAAGGTGCGCGCGGGGGAAAGTACAGTGGAGCTTCCAGTGGGGATTTTCGCACGTTGAAGCCACCATAAGGCATGCATGAAGGCTTGGACGGAATACACGAGATGCCACTTCATTATTTTCGTCCAAGAGCAATTATAGGTGTTGCGTCACCTTAATATTGGGCTGGGCCCATGTAATTTCGAAATACCACATTATAGGCTGTTTTTAGAGTCCGTATGTGTGGGGAAACCGAGTTAGGGTTGTTTTCGGACCCCACCTCCAAGGGGTCACGAAAATCCCCTCTGTTCCCCCATATATACAACCCTTAGGGCGTCGTTTAGACTTGGGTTTTAATTAGATTTAAGTTAGCCATAGCCGCAACTTCGAGCTCTTCGTTTGTGTCATCCGACCAGGCCAAGACCTCATTGGAACCCCAACTTTCGTAATCATTCATCTTATATTCGCAATATCCAGATTGCAATTCTTAGTTCTTGCTTGTTCTTCGATTGCTTGCAGGAATTAGACCTTCGTGGTCAGGTTGATCGTGCATCCGCGGGATCAATAACCTCTCGGAGTTGGTTTAGCGATCGCTAAGGCGCAACGTCTTCGCACGTTCGTAGTCGGATCGTGAAAGTCGCCTCCACCATAATCGATCTACACCATCTCATCGAAACATCGGGACACCTTCGCCTCTATCAAGTGGTATCAGATTGCCAGGTTGCTCGGTGAGATTTACCAGTTTTCATAGTCTAGATTGGTTCTGTTCTTCATACCTACAGTCCAAGAAAAAGCCAACAAAAAAAATTAGGGTTAGATCATCACGTCCCAAGACAGTCCTAGCCTTTGTCCAGTTTTCTTTTCAGTACTTTCCTTGTTGAATTTACGGTTGCATCGTTGTGTCAAGTTGCTGATCTTAGCGTCTAGTTCCCTTAGAGTTTCGAGTTCTGATCACAGTTTGCCACGTCGCCGCCGCACCAGTAGTCATCCTACCACGTTCCGCCAATCCGAGTCCAGATACACCACCACGTTCCGCCAAGCAGAGTCCATATACACCACCACGTCTCACGAGTCCGACTTGAGTTCCACCATCAGTACGGTTCCTGATATCTCCGTAGCCAGAATAGTTTTGAGTTGATTAGAGTCGGATTTCACCAATCTTTTGTCGTACGTAGAAGAGGGTGATTTCCAAAAAAAAAAAAAAAAATTTTAGGCACCATCAGTCTGGCACGCTTTCCAGAGCAGTTTTTAGGCCAAAATTTTCAGGGGTAAAAAAATTTCGTGCCCATACGTTCCTTAGGTCCAGAAACTCGTTTTGAGACGTTCGCCACCATAGTGATTTTTTCGCACTTTTTCAGCCCCCGCAGTCCCGCATCGCCAAAAAAAAGCAAAAAAAAAAAAAAAAAGAGAGAGAAAAAAAAATTCAGAGTGTGCTTCACAGTTGTTACGTGCCGCGCCGTGCTTTCGTTGGTGTTTTAGGCTCGCGTCTCTAGTACGGTCTAGCCTAGGATCAGCACAGTACCGACGTTGAGTGTTTATTCAGCTTTGCATCTCTGTTTTGATTACTGTTGAGTTTTTCCTACCATACTTGTCAGCCTTCCTACAGCTCCACATATATTCTACATCGTGCGTTTTGACACCTCCTGGCCATCGCTCTACCATATCTCTGAGAGTTTTGACCCGTTGGTTGTACATCACCACCTGCTGCTAGGTAAGAATCGGTAAGAACGTAAGAAAAGCTTGACGGATTTGTGCTTTCCACCACCCCACATCCATCCCATTAGTAGAAGTAGGATCATATTCCTGTGTGTTTTCTATTTCTGCTAACCATGCCAGGATCACATGATGAAGTGGCGCGGGATGCACCCGATTGGGAGAACATGACAAACAAGGAGCTACATGATAAATTTGCACAAATGATGTCTGAACAGGTGAATGACATCGAGACCAGATTTACAGAGGCGATTGATGGCGTGGGGAAAATGATCGACACCAAGCTCGACGCCAAGTTTACTGAGTTGATCGCACGCCTACCTTCAGCACAGCCACAACCACCGCCACTACCACGTGCACGACGTATTCTGTTTCCGCGAGGACAAGCTGCTGGTATTGGTGCTCCTCCTATTGCTGCAGTTGCTGCTACTGCTGCTGCTGCTGCTTCTGACGTCGCCCAGGACGACAACTACGAGGGTGATTACGAGGAGGAGGTGGAACAGGAAGCGGCCTATGAGCAGCCAGCTGGACGTCCACGTCCCAACATTCGCCACGGTCGACACCAACCACCCCCTCAGGTACGCGATGATGAACATGTGCCTAAACTTAAATTGAATCTTAAGCCGTTTGAGGGTAGATATATTCCTGATGCTTATCTTACTTGGGAGTTAGAAACTGAACAACGTTTTACATGTTTACAATATCCTGAGAATAGACGTGTTACTGCTGCTGTTTGTGAATTCACGGGCTTTGCATCTATTTGGTGGTCTGAACATTGTAGATTGCATGCTAATAATATTCCAACTACTTGGGCTGCTTTAAAAGATGCTATGCGTACTCGCTGGGTTCCTCCTTATTATCAACGTGAATTGTTACAAAAATTACAGCGTTTGAGACAAGGAAAAAATTCTGTAGAGGAATATTATCAAGAATTACAAACTGGATTGATTAGATGTGGCCTAGTAGAGGATAATGAAGCTATGCTTGCACGTTTTATGGGTGGCTTAAACAGGGAGATACAAACTATTCTAGAATACAAGGACTTTGCTACTATCACTCGTTTGTTTCATCTTGCTTGTAAAGCTGAACGTGAAGTGCAGGATCGACAGGCCGCTACGAGACCTAACTTTTCTGCAGGACGAAATACATCATGGACATCTCGTGGAGCTTCTACATCCACACGTCCTGCTGCGCCACCATCTACTTCAGCCGCTCATTCTTACAGGGAGCCACCAAAACAGCCAGCGCCACCATTCAAGGGTGCACAGAGTGGTCCAGCGGCGAGTTCTTCTTCCTCCATGGCGTCCACAGGGCAAGCACGAGATCGTGATATTAAATGTCGCAGGTGCCAAGGTGGAGGTCACTTCGCAAAAGACTGTCCCTCCAAGCGTGTGATGACTATTACGGCGGATGGTGGGTATGAGTCAGCGAGTGACTATGATGAGGAGACTCTAGTTCTCATTGCTCATGAGGAACAGGGTGCCCATGATGATGCTCATGATATAGAGTATATGACTCCTGATGATGCAGATAAATATGCTAGTTTGGTTGCTCAACGTGTATTAAGTGTGCAGGTAACGAAGGCCGAGCAAAACCAGAGGCATAATTTGTTCCACACAAAGGGAGTGGTGAAAGAACGTTCGGTTCGCATCATCATTGACGGAGGGAGTTGCAACAACTTGGCTAGCATGGAGTTGGTGGAGAAGCTATCTCTCACCACAAGACCACACCCCCATCCGTACTATATTCAGTGGTTTAACAATAGTGGTAAGATTAAGGTAACGCGTTCTGTTCGTGTGCACTTTAGCATTGCTGCATATGCTGATTATGTTGATTGTGATGTGGTACCCATGCAAGCATGCTCTCTTTTACTTGGTAGACCATGGCAATTTGATAGGAATGTTGTACACCATGGTAGGACAAATCAGTTTACTCTAGTTCATCAGGATAAAAATATTGCTTTACTTCCTATGTCTCCTGAACAAATTGTGAAAGATGATCTTGCTAGAGCTAGTAAAGCAAAACAGGAGAAAAATAAGAGTGAGAATGAGATAGCAGCCAAAGAATTTGAGCAACAACATAAGACTAATAGCAAATCTTCTTCTGCTGTTTCTAATGAAATTAAATTGACTAGTCCAACTTTGCTTGCTACTAAGGTTGATCTTTCAGATTTGGATGTTAGTCAATATGTGTGCTATGCTTTTGTGTGCAAAGAAGCTTTGTTTTCATTTGAGGAATTGCCTCCTTCTTTGCCTCCTGTTGTCACTGACCTTTTGCAGCAGTTTATTGACGTCTTTCCACAAGACGTACCACCGGGATTACCACCTATTCGAGGGATTGAGCATCAGATTGACTTAATTCCCGGTGCTTCGTTGCCCAACCGTGCGCCATACCGTACCAATCCGGAGGAGACGAAGGAGATTCAGCGTCAAGTACAAGAGCTACTCGACAAAGGTTACATACGTGAGTCCCTTAGTCCTTGTGCTGTTCCTGTTATATTAGTGCCTAAAAAGGATGGAACATGGCGTATGTGTGTTGATTGTCGAGCCATTAATAATATTACTATTCGTTATCGTCATCCTATTCCTAGGTTAGATGATATGCTTGATGAATTAAGTGGCTCTACCATGTTTTCCAAAGTTGATTTGCGTAGTGGATACCATCAAATTCGCATGAAATTAGGAGATGAATGGAAAACGGCTTTTAAAACTAAGTTTGGATTATATGAGTGGTTAGTCATGCCTTTTGGGTTAACTAATGCACCTAGCACTTTCATGAGATTAATGAACGAGGTTTTACGTGCTTTCATTGGACGATTTGTGGTAGTCTATTTTGATGATATACTGATTTATAGCAAATCTTTGGAGGAACATTTGGATCATTTACGTGCTGTTTTTATTGCTCTACGTAATGCACGTTTATTTGGTAACCTTGGGAAGTGCACCTTTTGCACCGACCGAGTCTCGTTTCTTGGCTATGTTGTTACTCCACAGGGTATTGAAGTTGATAAAGCCAAGATCGAGGCGATTGAGAGTTGGCCACAGCCCAAAACGGTCACACAAGTGAGGAGTTTTCTTGGCCTCGCTAGATTCTATAGGCGTTTTGTGAGAGATTTCAGCACCATTGCTGCCCCTCTCAATGAGCTTACACGCAAGGATGTGCCTTTTACTTGGGGTACCGCACAGGAAGAAGCTTTCACGGTATTGAAAGATAAGTTAACACATGCTCCTTTGCTCCAACTTCCTGATTTTAATAAGACTTTTGAGCTTGAATGCGATGCTAGTGGGATTGGTTTGGGAGGTGTGTTATTACAAGATGCTAAACCTGTTGCATACTTTTCTGCAAAATTGAGTGGGCCTAGTCTGAACTATTCTACTTATGATAAGGAATTATATGCTCTTGTTCGGACATTAGAAACTTGGCAACATTATTTATGGCCCAAAGAATTTGTTATACATTCTGATCATGAATCTTTGAAACACATAAGAAGTCAAGCAAAACTTAATCGTAGACATGCTAAGTGGGTTGAATTTATTGAGACTTTCCCTTATGTCATTAAACACAAGAAGGGGAAAGATAATATTATTGCTGATGCTTTGTCTCGTCGTTATACTATGCTTTCACAACTTGACTTCAAGATATTCGGTTTAGAGACAATCAAAGAACAATATGCAAATGATGCGGAATTTAAAGATGTATTGCAGAATTGTAGAGAGGGTAGAACATGGAACAAGTTTGTGCTTAATGATGGATTTGTGTTCCGTTCTAACAAGCTATGCATTCCAGCTAGCTCTATTCGTCTTTTGTTGTTGCAGGAGGCGCATGGAGGAGGATTAATGGGACATTTTGGCGTGAAAAAGACGGAGGACGTACTTGCTACACATTTCTTTTGGCCAAAGATGAGACGGGATGTTGAGCGTTTTGTTGCTCGCTGCACTACATGTCAAAAAGCTAAGTCACGACTCAACCCTCATGGTTTATACATGCCTTTACCTGTACCTAGTGTTCCGTGGGAGGACATATCCATGGACTTTGTTTTAGGCTTGCCTCGAACAAAGAAGGGGAGGGATAGCATATTTGTTGTCGTGGATAGATTTTCTAAGATGGCACATTTTATACCATGTCATAAAAGCGATGATGCTGCTAATGTTGCTGATTTATTCTTTGGAGAGATTATTCGTTTACATGGTGTGCCCAATACTATTGTCTCGGATCGTGATACTAAGTTTCTTAGCCATTTTTGGAGATGCTTATGGGCTAAGTTGGGGACTAAACTACTTTTTAGTACTACATGTCATCCCCAAACTGATGGACAAACTGAAGTGGTCAATAGGACATTGTCTACTATGCTTAGGGCTGTTTTAAAAAGTAACTTGAAACTGTGGGAAGAATGTTTACCTCATATTGAATTTGCTTATAATCGTTCAGTGCATTCTACCACTAAAATGTGCCCTTTTGAGATTGTTTATGGTTTTTGATGAGGACATCCCTACTAATGTTACACCCATACCCTCACCAACTACACATACTGGACCAGTTACTAGAGCACGTGCACGTCAACTAAATTATCAGGTACTTTCGTTTCTTGCGAATCCTTCTATTGTTCATGAACATATGATGCTGCCTAAATTAGATACTTTTGTTTTGGTTATGAATGAAGGACCTAGCATGGACAAGAAGGATGGTCATTGGAGCGGGATCAAGAATGGAGAAGAAGGTGCGCGCGGGGGAAAGTACAGTGGAGCTTCCAGTGGGGATTTTCGCACGTTGAAGCCACCATAAGGCATGCATGAAGGCTTGGACGGAATACACGAGATGCCACTTCATTATTTTCGTCCAAGAGCAATTATAGGTGTTGCGTCACCTTAATATTGGGCTGGGCCCATGTAATTTCGAAATACCACATTATAGGCTGTTTTTAGAGTCCGTATGTGTGGGGAAACCGAGTTAGGGTTGTTTTCGGACCCCACCTCCAAGGGGTCACGAAAATCCCCTCTGTTCCCCCATATATACAACCCTTAGGGCGTCGTTTAGACTTGGGTTTTAATTAGATTTAAGTTAGCCATAGCCGCAACTTCGAGCTCTTCGTTTGTGTCATCCGACCAGGCCAAGACCTCATTGGAACCCCAACTTTCGTAATCATTCATCTTATATTCGCAATATCCAGATTGCAATTCTTAGTTCTTGCTTGTTCTTCGATTGCTTGCAGGAATTAGACCTTCGTGGTCAGGTTGATCGTGCATCCGCGGGATCAATAACCTCTCGGAGTTGGTTTAGCGATCGCTAAGGCGCAACGTCTTCGCACGTTCGTAGTCGGATCGTGAAAGTCGCCTCCACCATAATCGATCTACACCATCTCATCGAAACATCGGGACACCTTCGCCTCTATCAAGTGGTATCAGATTGCCAGGTTGCTCGGTGAGATTTACCAGTTTTCATAGTCTAGATTGGTTCTGTTCTTCATACCTACAGTCCAAGAAAAAGCCAACAAAAAAAATTAGGGTTAGATCATCACGTCCCAAGACAGTCCTAGCCTTTGTCCAGTTTTCTTTTCAGTACTTTCCTTGTTGAATTTACGGTTGCATCGTTGTGTCAAGTTGCTGATCTTAGCGTCTAGTTCCCTTAGAGTTTCGAGTTCTGATCACAGTTTGCCACGTCGCCGCCGCACCAGTAGTCATCCTACCACGTTCCGCCAATCCGAGTCCAGATACACCACCACGTTCCGCCAAGCAGAGTCCATATACACCACCACGTCTCACGAGTCCGACTTGAGTTCCACCATCAGTACGGTTCCTGATATCTCCGTAGCCAGAATAGTTTTGAGTTGATTAGAGTCGGATTTCACCAATCTTTTGTCGTACGTAGAAGAGGGTGATTTCCAAAAAAAAAAAAAAAAATTTTAGGCACCATCAGTCTGGCACGCTTTCCAGAGCAGTTTTTAGGCCAAAATTTTCAGGGGTAAAAAAATTTCGTGCCCATACGTTCCTTAGGTCCAGAAACTCGTTTTGAGACGTTCGCCACCATAGTGATTTTTTCGCACTTTTTCAGCCCCCGCAGTCCCGCATCGCCAAAAAAAAGCAAAAAAAAAAAAAAAAAGAGAGAGAAAAAAAAATTCAGAGTGTGCTTCACAGTTGTTACGTGCCGCGCCGTGCTTTCGTTGGTGTTTTAGGCTCGCGTCTCTAGTACGGTCTAGCCTAGGATCAGCACAGTACCGACGTTGAGTGTTTATTCAGCTTTGCATCTCTGTTTTGATTACTGTTGAGTTTTTCCTACCATACTTGTCAGCCTTCCTACAGCTCCACATATATTCTACATCGTGCGTTTTGACACCTCCTGGCCATCGCTCTACCATATCTCTGAGAGTTTTGACCCGTTGGTTGTACATCACCACCTGCTGCTAGGTAAGAATCGGTAAGAACGTAAGAAAAGCTTGACGGATTTGTGCTTTCCACCACCCCACATCCATCCCATTAGTAGAAGTAGGATCATATTCCTGTGTGTTTTCTATTTCTGCTAACCATGCCAGGATCACATGATGAAGTGGCGCGGGATGCACCCGATTGGGAGAACATGACAAACAAGGAGCTACATGATAAATTTGCACAAATGATGTCTGAACAGGTGAATGACATCGAGACCAGATTTACAGAGGCGATTGATGGCGTGGGGAAAATGATCGACACCAAGCTCGACGCCAAGTTTACTGAGTTGATCGCACGCCTACCTTCAGCACAGCCACAACCACCGCCACTACCACGTGCACGACGTATTCTGTTTCCGCGAGGACAAGCTGCTGGTATTGGTGCTCCTCCTATTGCTGCAGTTGCTGCTACTGCTGCTGCTGCTGCTTCTGACGTCGCCCAGGACGACAACTACGAGGGTGATTACGAGGAGGAGGTGGAACAGGAAGCGGCCTATGAGCAGCCAGCTGGACGTCCACGTCCCAACATTCGCCACGGTCGACACCAACCACCCCCTCAGGTACGCGATGATGAACATGTGCCTAAACTTAAATTGAATCTTAAGCCGTTTGAGGGTAGATATATTCCTGATGCTTATCTTACTTGGGAGTTAGAAACTGAACAACGTTTTACATGTTTACAATATCCTGAGAATAGACGTGTTACTGCTGCTGTTTGTGAATTCACGGGCTTTGCATCTATTTGGTGGTCTGAACATTGTAGATTGCATGCTAATAATATTCCAACTACTTGGGCTGCTTTAAAAGATGCTATGCGTACTCGCTGGGTTCCTCCTTATTATCAACGTGAATTGTTACAAAAATTACAGCGTTTGAGACAAGGAAAAAATTCTGTAGAGGAATATTATCAAGAATTACAAACTGGATTGATTAGATGTGGCCTAGTAGAGGATAATGAAGCTATGCTTGCACGTTTTATGGGTGGCTTAAACAGGGAGATACAAACTATTCTAGAATACAAGGACTTTGCTACTATCACTCGTTTGTTTCATCTTGCTTGTAAAGCTGAACGTGAAGTGCAGGATCGACAGGCCGCTACGAGACCTAACTTTTCTGCAGGACGAAATACATCATGGACATCTCGTGGAGCTTCTACATCCACACGTCCTGCTGCGCCACCATCTACTTCAGCCGCTCATTCTTACAGGGAGCCACCAAAACAGCCAGCGCCACCATTCAAGGGTGCACAGAGTGGTCCAGCGGCGAGTTCTTCTTCCTCCATGGCGTCCACAGGGCAAGCACGAGATCGTGATATTAAATGTCGCAGGTGCCAAGGTGGAGGTCACTTCGCAAAAGACTGTCCCTCCAAGCGTGTGATGACTATTACGGCGGATGGTGGGTATGAGTCAGCGAGTGACTATGATGAGGAGACTCTAGTTCTCATTGCTCATGAGGAACAGGGTGCCCATGATGATGCTCATGATATAGAGTATATGACTCCTGATGATGCAGATAAATATGCTAGTTTGGTTGCTCAACGTGTATTAAGTGTGCAGGTAACGAAGGCCGAGCAAAACCAGAGGCATAATTTGTTCCACACAAAGGGAGTGGTGAAAGAACGTTCGGTTCGCATCATCATTGACGGAGGGAGTTGCAACAACTTGGCTAGCATGGAGTTGGTGGAGAAGCTATCTCTCACCACAAGACCACACCCCCATCCGTACTATATTCAGTGGTTTAACAATAGTGGTAAGATTAAGGTAACGCGTTCTGTTCGTGTGCACTTTAGCATTGCTGCATATGCTGATTATGTTGATTGTGATGTGGTACCCATGCAAGCATGCTCTCTTTTACTTGGTAGACCATGGCAATTTGATAGGAATGTTGTACACCATGGTAGGACAAATCAGTTTACTCTAGTTCATCAGGATAAAAATATTGCTTTACTTCCTATGTCTCCTGAACAAATTGTGAAAGATGATCTTGCTAGAGCTAGTAAAGCAAAACAGGAGAAAAATAAGAGTGAGAATGAGATAGCAGCCAAAGAATTTGAGCAACAACATAAGACTAATAGCAAATCTTCTTCTGCTGTTTCTAATGAAATTAAATTGACTAGTCCAACTTTGCTTGCTACTAAGGTTGATCTTTCAGATTTGGATGTTAGTCAATATGTGTGCTATGCTTTTGTGTGCAAAGAAGCTTTGTTTTCATTTGAGGAATTGCCTCCTTCTTTGCCTCCTGTTGTCACTGACCTTTTGCAGCAGTTTATTGACGTCTTTCCACAAGACGTACCACCGGGATTACCACCTATTCGAGGGATTGAGCATCAGATTGACTTAATTCCCGGTGCTTCGTTGCCCAACCGTGCGCCATACCGTACCAATCCGGAGGAGACGAAGGAGATTCAGCGTCAAGTACAAGAGCTACTCGACAAAGGTTACATACGTGAGTCCCTTAGTCCTTGTGCTGTTCCTGTTATATTAGTGCCTAAAAAGGATGGAACATGGCGTATGTGTGTTGATTGTCGAGCCATTAATAATATTACTATTCGTTATCGTCATCCTATTCCTAGGTTAGATGATATGCTTGATGAATTAAGTGGCTCTACCATGTTTTCCAAAGTTGATTTGCGTAGTGGATACCATCAAATTCGCATGAAATTAGGAGATGAATGGAAAACGGCTTTTAAAACTAAGTTTGGATTATATGAGTGGTTAGTCATGCCTTTTGGGTTAACTAATGCACCTAGCACTTTCATGAGATTAATGAACGAGGTTTTACGTGCTTTCATTGGACGATTTGTGGTAGTCTATTTTGATGATATACTGATTTATAGCAAATCTTTGGAGGAACATTTGGATCATTTACGTGCTGTTTTTATTGCTCTACGTAATGCACGTTTATTTGGTAACCTTGGGAAGTGCACCTTTTGCACCGACCGAGTCTCGTTTCTTGGCTATGTTGTTACTCCACAGGGTATTGAAGTTGATAAAGCCAAGATCGAGGCGATTGAGAGTTGGCCACAGCCCAAAACGGTCACACAAGTGAGGAGTTTTCTTGGCCTCGCTGGATTCTATAGGCGTTTTGTGAGAGATTTCAGCACCATTGCTGCCCCTCTCAATGAGCTTACACGCAAGGATGTGCCTTTTACTTGGGGTACCGCACAGGAAGAAGCTTTCACGGTATTGAAAGATAAGTTAACACATGCTCCTTTGCTCCAACTTCCTGATTTTAATAAGACTTTTGAGCTTGAATGCGATGCTAGTGGGATTGGTTTGGGAGGTGTGTTATTACAAGATGCTAAACCTGTTGCATACTTTTCTGCAAAATTGAGTGGGCCTAGTCTGAACTATTCTACTTATGATAAGGAATTATATGCTCTTGTTCGGACATTAGAAACTTGGCAACATTATTTATGGCCCAAAGAATTTGTTATACATTCTGATCATGAATCTTTGAAACACATAAGAAGTCAAGCAAAACTTAATCGTAGACATGCTAAGTGGGTTGAATTTATTGAGACTTTCCCTTATGTCATTAAACACAAGAAGGGGAAAGATAATATTATTGCTGATGCTTTGTCTCGTCGTTATACTATGCTTTCACAACTTGACTTCAAGATATTCGGTTTAGAGACAATCAAAGAACAATATGCAAATGATGCGGAATTTAAAGATGTATTGCAAAATTGTAGAGAGGGTAGAACATGGAACAAGTTTGTGCTTAATGATGGATTTGTGTTCCGTTCTAACAAGCTATGCATTCCAGCTAGCTCTATTCGTCTTTTGTTGTTGCAGGAGGCGCATGGAGGAGGATTAATGGGACATTTTGGCGTGAAAAAGACGGAGGACGTACTTGCTACACATTTCTTTTGGGCAAAGATGAGACGGGATGTTGAGCGTTTTGTTGCTCGCTGCACTACATGTCAAAAAGCTAAGTCACGACTCAACCCTCATGGTTTATACATGCCTTTACCTGTACCTAGTGTTCCGTGGGAGGACATATCCATGGACTTTGTTTTAGGCTTGCCTCGAACAAAGAAGGGGAGGGATAGCATATTTGTTGTCGTGGATAGATTTTCTAAGATGGCACATTTTATACCATGTCATAAAAGCGATGATGCTGCTAATGTTGCTGATTTATTCTTTGGAGAGATTATTCGTTTACATGGTGTGCCCAATACTATTGTCTCGGATCGTGATACTAAGTTTCTTAGCCATTTTTGGAGATGCTTATGGGCTAAGTTGGGGACTAAACTACTTTTTAGTACTACATGTCATCCCCAAACTGATGGACAAACTGAAGTGGTCAATAGGACATTGTCTACTATGCTTAGGGCTGTTTTAAAAAGTAACTTGAAACTGTGGGAAGAATGTTTACCTCATATTGAATTTGCTTATAATCGTTCAGTGCATTCTACCACTAAAATGTGCCCTTTTGAGATTGTTTATGGTTTTCTACCTCGTGCACCTATTGATTTGCTGCCTCTTCCATCTTCGGAGAAGGTGAATTTTGATGCTAAGCAACGTGCTGAATTGATATTAAACATGCATGAGTTAACTAAAGAAAACATTGAGCGCATGAATGCTAGATACAAGCTTGCTGGTGATAGGGGTCGAAAGCATGTTGTTTTTGAACCAGGAGATCTTGTTTGGTTACATCTACGAAAAGATAGGTTTCCTGATTTGCGCAAGTCTAAGTTAATGCCACGAGCTGATGGTCCCTTTAAGGTTTTACAGAAAATTAATGATAATGCATATAAACTTGAGCTACCTGCAGATTTTGGGGTTAGTCCCACATTTAACATTGCAGATTTGAAACCTTATTTGGGAGAAGATGATGAGCTTCCGTCGAGGACGACTTCAATTCAAGAAGGGGAGGATGATGAGGACATCCCTACTAATGTTACACCCATACCCTCACCAACTACACATACTGGACCAGTTACTAGAGCACGTGCACGTCAACTAAATTATCAGGTACTTTCGTTTCTTGCGAATCCTTCTATTGTTCATGAACATATGATGCTGCCTAAATTAGATACTTTTGTTTTGGTTATGAATGAAGGACCTAGCATGGACAAGAAGGATGGTCATTGGAGCGGGATCAAGAATGGAGAAGAAGGTGCGCGCGGGGGAAAGTACAGTGGAGCTTCCAGTGGGGATTTTCGCACGTTGAAGCCACCATAAGGCATGCATGAAGGCTTGGACGGAATACACGAGATGCCACTTCATTATTTTCGTCCAAGAGCAATTATAGGTGTTGCGTCACCTTAATATTGGGCTGGGCCCATGTAATTTCGAAATACCACATTATAGGCTGTTTTTAGAGTCCGTATGTGTGGGGAAACCGAGTTAGGGTTGTTTTCGGACCCCACCTCCAAGGGGTCACGAAAATCCCCTCTGTTCCCCCATATATACAGCCCTTAGGGCGTCGTTTAGACTTGGGTTTTAATTAGATTTAAGTTAGCCATAGCCGCAACTTCGAGCTCTTCGTTTGTGTCATCCGACCAGGCCAAGACCTCATTGGAACCCCAACTTTCGTAATCATTCATCTTATATTCGCAATATCCAGATTGCAATTCTTAGTTCTTGCTTGTTCTTCGATTGCTTGCAGGAATTAGACCTTCGTGGTCAGGTTGATCGTGCATCCGCGGGATCAATAACCTCTCGGAGTTGGTTTAGCGATCGCTAAGGCGCAACGTCTTCGCACGTTCGTAGTCGGATCGTCAGAGTCATCTCCACCAAATCGATAGTTATCTCTCATCGAAACATCGGGACACCTTCGCCTCTATCAGTTTTTTACCTCGTGCACCTATTGATTTGCTGCCTCTTCCATCTTCGGAGAAGGTGAATTTTGATGCTAAGCAACGTGCTGAATTGATATTAAAAATGCATGAGTTAACTAAAGAAAACATTGAGCGCATGAATGCTAGATACAAGCTTGCTGGTGATAGGGGTCGAAAGCATGTTGTTTTTGAACCAGGAGATCTTGTTTGGTTACATCTACGAAAAGATAGGTTTCCTGATTTGCGCAAGTCTAAGTTAATGCCACGAGCTGATGGTCCCTTTAAGGTTTTACAGAAAATTAATGATAATGCATATAAACTTGAGCTACCTGCAGATTTTGGGGTTAGTCCCACATTTAACATTGCAGATTTGAAACCTTATTTGGGAGAAGATGATGAGCTTCCGTCGAGGACGACTTCAATTCAAGAAGGGGAGGATGATGAGGACATCCCTACTAATGTTACACCCATACCCTCACCAACTACACATACTGGACCAGTTACTAGAGCACGTGCACGTCAACTAAATTATCAGGTACTTTCGTTTCTTGCGAATCCTTCTATTGTTCATGAACATATGATGCTGCCTAAATTAGATACTTTTGTTTTGGTTATGAATGAAGGACCTAGCATGGACAAGAAGGATGGTCATTGGAGCGGGATCAAGAATGGAGAAGAAGGTGCGCGCGGGGGAAAGTACAGTGGAGCTTCCAGTGGGGATTTTCGCACGTTGAAGCCACCATAAGGCATGCATGAAGGCTTGGACGGAATACACGAGATGCCACTTCATTATTTTCGTCCAAGAGCAATTATAGGTGTTGCGTCACCTTAATATTGGGCTGGGCCCATGTAATTTCGAAATACCACATTATAGGCTGTTTTTAGAGTCCGTATGTGTGGGGAAACCGAGTTAGGGTTGTTTTCGGACCCCACCTCCAAGGGGTCACGAAAATCCCCTCTGTTCCCCCATATATACAGCCCTTAGGGCGTCGTTTAGACTTGGGTTTTAATTAGATTTAAGTTAGCCATAGCCGCAACTTCGAGCTCTTCGTTTGTGTCATCCGACCAGGCCAAGACCTCATTGGAACCCCAACTTTCGTAATCATTCATCTTATATTCGCAATATCCAGATTGCAATTCTTAGTTCTTGCTTGTTCTTCGATTGCTTGCAGGAATTAGACCTTCGTGGTCAGGTTGATCGTGCATCCGCGGGATCAATAACCTCTCGGAGTTGGTTTAGCGATCGCTAAGGCGCAACGTCTTCGCACGTTCGTAGTCGGATCGTCAGAGTCATCTCCACCAAATCGATAGTTATCTCTCATCGAAACATCGGGACACCTTCGCCTCTATCAGTTTTTTACCTCGTGCACCTATTGATTTGCTGCCTCTTCCATCTTCGGAGAAGGTGAATTTTGATGCTAAGCAACGTGCTGAATTGATATTAAAAATGCATGAGTTAACTAAAGAAAACATTGAGCGCATGAATGCTAGATACAAGCTTGCTGGTGATAGGGGTCGAAAGCATGTTGTTTTTGAACCAGGAGATCTTGTTTGGTTACATCTACGAAAAGATAGGTTTCCTGATTTGCGCAAGTCTAAGTTAATGCCACGAGCTGATGGTCCCTTTAAGGTTTTACAGAAAATTAATGATAATGCATATAAACTTGAGCTACCTGCAGATTTTGGGGTTAGTCCCACATTTAACATTGCAGATTTGAAACCTTATTTGGGAGAAGATGATGAGCTTCCGTCGAGGACGACTTCAATTCAAGAAGGGGAGGATGATGAGGACATCCCTACTAATGTTACACCCATACCCTCACCAACTACACATACTGGACCAGTTACTAGAGCACGTGCACGTCAACTAAATTATCAGGTACTTTCGTTTCTTGCGAATCCTTCTATTGTTCATGAACATATGATGCTGCCTAAATTAGATACTTTTGTTTTGGTTATGAATGAAGGACCTAGCATGGATAAGAAGGATGGTCATTGGAGCGGGATCAAGAATGGAGAAGAAGGTGCGCGCGGGGGAAAGTACAGTGGAGCTTCCAGTGGGGATTTTCGCACGTTGAAGCCACCATAAGGCATGCATGAAGGCTTGGACGGAATACACGAGATGCCACTTCATTATTTTCGTCCAAGAGCAATTATAGGTGTTGCGTCACCTTAATATTGGGCTGGGCCCATGTAATTTCGAAATACCACATTATAGGCTGTTTTTAGAGTCCGTATGTGTGGGGAAACCGAGTTAGGGTTGTTTTCGGACCCCACCTCCAAGGGGTCACGAAAATCCCCTCTGTTCCCCCATATATACAGCCCTTAGGGCGTCGTTTAGACTTGGGTTTTAATTAGATTTAAGTTAGCCATAGCCGCAACTTCGAGCTCTTCGTTTGTGTCATCCGACCAGGCCAAGACCTCATTGGAACCCCAACTTTCGTAATCATTCATCTTATATTCGCAATATCCAGATTGCAATTCTTAGTTCTTGCTTGTTCTTCGATTGCTTGCAGGAATTAGACCTTCGTGGTCAGGTTGATCGTGCATCCGCGGGATCAATAACCTCTCGGAGTTGGTTTAGCGATCGCTAAGGCGCAACGTCTTCGCACGTTCGTAGTCGGATCGTCAGAGTCATCTCCACCAAATCGAAAGTTATCTCTCATCGAAACATCGGGACACCTTCGCCTCTATCAGTTTTTTACCTCGTGCACCTATTGATTTGCTGCCTCTTCCATCTTCGGAGAAGGTGAATTTTGATGCTAAGCAACGTGCTGAATTGATATTAAAAATGCATGAGTTAACTAAAGAAAACATTGAGCGCATGAATGCTAGATACAAGCTTGCTGGTGATAGGGGTCGAAAGCATGTTGTTTTTGAACCAGGAGATCTTGTTTGGTTACATCTACGAAAAGATAGGTTTCCTGATTTGCGCAAGTCTAAGTTAATGCCACGAGCTGATGGTCCCTTTAAGGTTTTACAGAAAATTAATGATAATGCATATAAACTTGAGCTACCTGCAGATTTTGGGGTTAGTCCCACATTTAACATTGCAGATTTGAAACCTTATTTGGGAGAAGATGATGAGCTTCCGTCGAGGACGACTTCAATTCAAGAAGGGGAGGATGATGAGGACATCCCTACTAATGTTACACCCATACCCTCACCAACTACACATACTGGACCAGTTACTAGAGCACGTGCACGTCAACTAAATTATCAGGTACTTTCGTTTCTTGCGAATCCTTCTATTGTTCATGAACATATGATGCTGCCTAAATTAGATACTTTTGTTTTGGTTATGAATGAAGGACCTAGCATGGACAAGAAGGATGGTCATTGGAGCGGGATCAAGAATGGAGAAGAAGGTGCGCGCGGGGGAAAGTACAGTGGAGCTTCCAGTGGGGATTTTCGCACGTTGAAGCCACCATAAGGCATGCATGAAGGCTTGGACGGAATACACGAGATGCCACTTCATTATTTTCGTCCAAGAGCAATTATAGGTGCTGCGCCACCTTAATATTGGGCTGGGCCCATGTAATTTCGAAATACCACATTATAGGCAGTTTTTAGAGTCCGTATGTGTGGGGAAACCGAGTTAGGGTTGTTTTCGGACCCCACCTCCAAGGGGTCACGAAAATCCCCTCTGTTCCCCCATATATACAGCCCTTAGGGCGTCGTTTAGACTTGGGTTTTAATTAGATATAAGTTAGCCATAGCCGCAACTTCGAGCTCTTCGTTTGTGTCATCCGACCAGGCCAAGACCTCATTGGAACCCCAACTTTCGTAATCATTCATCTTATATTCGCAATATCCAGATTGCAATTCTTAGTTCTTGCTTGTTCTTCGATGGCTTGCAGGAATTAGACCTTCGTGGTCAGGTTGATCGTGCATCCGCGGGATCAATAACCTCTCGGAGTTGGTTTAGCGATCGCTAAGGCGCAACGTCTTCGCACGTTCGTAGTCGGATCGTCAGAGTCGTCTCCACCAAATCGATAGTTATCTCTCATCGAAACATCGGGACACCTTCGCCTCTATCACTTTTACTTGGTAGACCATGGCAATTTGATAGGAATGTTGTACACCATGGTAGGACAAATCAGTTTACTCTGGTTCATCAGGATAAAACTATTGCTTTACTTCCTATGTCTCCTGAACAAATTGTGAAAGATGATCTTGCTAGAGCTAGTAAAGCTAAACAGGAGAAAAATAAGAGTGAGAATGAGATAGCAGCTAAAGCATTTGAGCAACAACATAAGACTAATAGCAAATCTTCTTCTGCTGTTTCTAATGAAATTAAATTGACTAGTCCAACTTTGCTTGCTACTAAGGTTGATATTTCGGATTTGGATGTTAGTCAATATGTGTGCTATGCTTTTGTGTGCAAAGAAGCTTTGTTTTCATTTGAGGAATTGCCTCCTTCTTTGCCTCCTGTTGTCACTGACCTTTTGCAGGAATTTATTGACGTCTTTCCACTAGACGTACCCGAGGGATTGAGCATCAGATTGACTTAATTCCCGGTGCTTCGTTGCCCAACCGTGCGCCATACCGTACCAATCCGGAGGAGACGAAGGAGATTCAGCGTCAAGTACAAGAGCTACTCGACAAAGGTTACATACGTGAATCCCTTAGTCCTTGTGCTGTTCCTGTTATATTAGTGCCTAAAAAGGATGGAACTTGGCGTATGTGTGTTGATTGTAGAGCCATTAATAATATTACTATTCGTTATCGTCATCCTATTCCTAGGTTAGATGATATGCTTGATGAATTAAGTGGCTCTACCATGTTTTCCAAAGTTGATTTGCGTAGTGGATACCATCAAATTCGCATGAAATTAGGGGATGAATGGAAAACGGCATTTAAAACTAAGTTTGGATTATATGAGTGGTTAGTCATGCCTTTTGGGTTAACTAATGCACCTAGCACTTTCATGAGATTAATGAACGAGGTTTTACGTGCTTTCATTGGACGATTTGTGGTAGTCTATTTTGATGATATACTGATTTATAGCAAATCTTTGGAGGAACATTTGGATCATTTACGTGCTGTTTTTATTGCTCTACGTAATGCACGTTTGTTTGGTAACCTTGGGAAGTGCACCTTTTGCACCGACCGAGTATCGTTTCTTGGCTATGTTGTTACTCCGCAGGGAATTGAAGTTGATAAAGCCAAGATCGAGGCGATTGAGAGTTGGCCGCAGCCCAAAACGGTCACACAAGTGAGAAGTTTTCTTGGCCTCGCTGGATTCTATAGGCGTTTTGTGAGAGATTTCAGCACCATTGCTGCACCTCTCAATGAGCTTACACGCAAGGATGTGCCTTTTACTTGGGGTACCGCACAGGAAGAAGCCTTCACGGTATTGAAAGATAAGTTAACACATGCTCCTTTGCTCCAACTTCCTGATTTTAATAAGACTTTTGAGCTTGAATGCGATGCTAGTGGGATTGGTTTGGGAGGTGTGTTATTACAAGATGCTAAACCTGTTGCATACTTTTCTGAAAAATTGAGTGGGCCTAGTCTGAACTATTCTACTTATGATAAGGAATTATATGCTCTTGTTCGGACATTAGAAACTTGGCAATATTATTTATGGCCCAAAGAATTTGTTATACATTCTGATCATGAATCTTTGAAACACATAAGAAGCCAAGCAAAACTTAATCGTAGACATGCTAAGTGGGTTGAATTTATTGAGACTTTCCCTTATGTCATTAAACACAAGAAGGGGAAAGATAATATTATTGCTGATGCTTTGTCTCGTTGTTATACTATGCTTTCACAACTTGACTTCAAGATATTCGGTTTAGAGACA
The DNA here is from genome assembly GCA_950022295.1 of Bromus sterilis. Lineage (NCBI taxonomy): Eukaryota > Viridiplantae > Streptophyta > Magnoliopsida > Poales > Poaceae > Bromus > Bromus sterilis. The sequence goes on along the minus strand of OX465600.1, from coordinate 171,191,386 downwards.
ATCAAAGATCAATATGTACATGATGCGGAATTTAAAGATGTTTTGCAGAATTGTAGAGAGGGTAGAACATGGAACAAGTTTGGGCTTAATGATGGGTTTGTGTTCCGTTCTAACAAGCTATGCATTCCAGCTAGCTCTATTCGTCTTTTGTTGTTGCAGGAGGCGCATGGAGGAGGATTAATGAGACATTTTGGCGTGAAGAAGACGGAGGACGTACTTGCTACACATTTCTTTTGGCCAAAGATGAGACGGGATGTTGAGCGTTTTGTTGCTCGCTGCACTACATGTCAAAAAGCTAAGTCACGACTCAATCCTCATGGTTTATACATGCCTTTACCTGTACCTAGTGTTCCGTGGGAGGACATATCCATGGACTTTGTTTTAGGTTTGCCTCGAACACAGAAGGGGAGGGATAGCATATTTGTTGTCGTGGATAGATTTTCTAAGATGGCACATTTTATACCATATCATAAAAGCGATGATGCTGCTAATGTTGCTGATTTATTCTTTCGAGAGATTATTCGCTTACATGGTGTGCCCAATACTATTGTCTCGGATCGTGATACTAAGTTTCTTAGCCATTTTTGGAGATGCTTATGGGCTCAGTTGGGGACTAAACTACTTTTTAGTACTACATGTCATCCCCAAACTGATGGACAAACTGAAGTAGTCAATAGGACTTTGTCTACTATGCTTAGGGCTGTTTTAAAGAGTAACTTGAAAATGTGGGAAGAATGTTTACCTCATATTGAATTTGCTTATAATCGTTCATTTCATTCTACCACTAAAATGTGCCCTTTTGAGATTGTTTATGGTTTTCTACCTCGTGCACCTATTGATTTGCTGCCTCTTCCATCTTCGGAGAAGGTTAATTTTGATGCTAAGCAACGTGCTGAATTGATATTAAAAATGCATGAGTTAACTAAACAAAACATTGAGTAAATGAATGCTAGATACAAGCTTGCTGGTGATAAGGGTAGAAAGCATGTTGTGTTTGAACCAGGAGATCTTGTTTGGTTACATCTACGTAAAGATAGGTTTCCTGATTTGCGCAAGTCTAAGTTAATGCCACGAGCTGATGGTCCCTTTAAGGTTTTACAGAAAATTAATGATAATGCATATAAACTTGAGCTACCTGCAGATTTTGGGGTTAGTCCCACATTTAACATTGCAGATTTGAAACCTTATTTGGGAGAAGATAATGAGCTTCCGTCGAGGACGACTTCAATTCAAGAAGGGGAGGATGATGAGGACATCTCTACTAATGTTACACCCACATCTTCACCAACTACACATACTGGACCAGTTACTAGAGCACGTGCACGTCAACTAAATTATCAGGTACTTTCGTTTCTTGCGAATCCTTCTAATGTTCATGAACATATAATGCTGCCTAAATTAGATACTTTTGTTTTGCTTATGAATGAAGGACCTAGCATGGACAAGAAGGACGGTCATTGGAGCGGGATCAAGCATGGAGAAGAAGGTGCGCGCGCGGGAAAGAACAATGGAGCTTCCAGTGGGGATTTTCGCACTTTGAAGCCACCATAAGGCATGCATGAAGGCTTGGACGAAATACACGAGATGCCACTTCATTATTTTCGTCCAAGAGCAATTATAGGTGCTGCGTCACCTTAATATTGGGCTGGGCCCATGTAATTTCGAAATACCACATTATAGGCTGTTTTTAGAGTCCGTATGTGTGGGGAAACCGAGTTAGGGTTGTTTTCGGACCCCACCTACAAGGGGTCACGAAAATCCCCTCTGTTCCCCCATATATACAGCCCTTAGGGCGTCATTTAGACTTGGGTTTTAATTAGATTTAAGTTAGCTATTGCCGCAACTTCGAGCTCTTCGTTTGTGTCATCCGACCAGGCCAAGACCTCATTGGAACCCCAACTTTCGTAATCATTCATCTTATATTCGCAATATCCAGATTGCAATTCTTAGTTCTTGCTTGTTCTTCGATTGCTTGCAGGAATTAGACCTTCGTGGTCAGGTTGATCGTGCATCCGCGGGATCAATAACCTCTCGGAGTTGGTTTAGCGATCGCTAAGGCGCAACGTCTTCGCACGTTCGTAGTCGGATCGTGAAAGTCGTCTCCACCATAATCGATCTCCACCATCTCATCGAAACATCGGGACACCTTCGCCTCTATCAATACGCGTATGCGTTTTGGTTTATGCAACGCACTCGACACTTTTCAGAGATGCATGTCTGCTATTTTTCATGGTTTCTGTGAGGAGATTGTGGAAGTCTTCATGGACGATTTCTCCGTCTATGGAACTTCCTTTGACCACTGTCTCCACCACCTTAATAAAGTTTTGCAGAGATATGAGGACACAAATTTAGTTTTAAACTTGGAAAAGTGCCACTTCATGGTTAACGAAGGGATCGTTCTTGGTCACAAGATTTACGAGAGGGGAAAACAAGGGGACAAGGCGAAGATTGAAGCTATTGAAAGGACGTCCTATCCAAGGGACATTAAAGGTATTCGTAGTTTTCTCGGTCATGCTGGTTTCTATAGAAGATTTATTAAAGACTTTTTTAAGACCTCGAGACCCCTCACTAATCTTCTCCAGAAGGATGTTCCTTTTGTATTTGATTAAGATTGTAAGGAGGCTTTCGAAGTTCTTAAGAAAGCTTTGATAGCTGCTCCTATAGTACAACCGCCTGACTATAATTTTCCCTTTGAAATTACGTGTGATGCTAGTGATTTTGCTGTTGGAGCTGTTTTAGGACAACAGGTTGATAAGAAATTGAATGTTATACAGTATGCTAGCAAAACCCTTGATAGTGCTCAAAAGAATTATGCTACTACTGAGAAGGAATTCTTAGCACTAGTGTTTGCCTGTGATAAGTTTGGACCTTATATTGTTGATTCAAAAGTCATTATTCATACTGACCATGTTGCCCTTAAGCATCTTATGGCAAAGAAGGATGCCAAACCAAGACTCATCAGGTGGTTACTCCTTCTTCAAGAATTTGATTTACAGATTGTTGATAGAAAAGGAGCAGACAAACCAGTGGAGAACAATCTTTCAAGGATGGAAGACATACCGCATGTTCCCAATCCAGTCAACGACATTTTCCCAGATGAACAACTTGCCGTTGTAAAAGTACAATCTCTTTCCGATCCTTAGTTTGCAGATTATGCTAATTTTATCCTTGCAAAGTATTTGCCTCCAGGTCTAACATTTCAGCAAAGGAAGAAGTTATTCCATGATTTGAGGCATTACTTTTGGGATGACCCTCATCTTTTCAAAGAAGGTATGGATGGGATCGTGAGAAGATGCATACCGGAACACGAGCAGAAGGACATTCTCAGACAATGTCACGACAGTCCCTATGGAGGACATCACGCCGGTGAGAGTACCAAACATAAGGTTCTCCAGTCATGTTTTTATTGGCCTACTCTCTTTAAAGATGCTAGAAATTATGTTTTATCTTGTGATAAGTGTGATAGAGTTGGTAATATTAGTAGGAAGAATGAGATGCCTATGAATTAATCTCTAGTGATTGAGCCTTTTGATTGCTGGGGTTTTGATTTTATGGGTCCGTTTCCTCCCTCACACAAGTACACTCAAATTTTAGTGGTTGTTGATTATGTAACCAAGTGGGTTGAAGCAATCCCCACTGAGAGTACTGATCACAAGACATCTTTGAAAATGCTCAAAGATGTAATTTTTCCTAGGTTTGGTGTACCTAGGTACCTCATGACTGATGGAGGATCACATTTCACGCATGGAGCTTTTAGAAAAGCTCTAGCAAAGTACGATGTCAATCATAGAATTGCGTCACCGTACCATTCTCGAACTAGTGGGAAGTTGAGCTCACCAATATAGAGATCAAGTTGATTGTGCAAAAGACAATCAACAGTTCTAGGAAGGACTAGTCAAAGAAGTTAGGAGATGCTTTGTGGGCGTATAAAACTGCTTACAAGAAGCCCATGGGCATGCCCCCCTATAATATGGTCTATGGCAAGGCTTGCCACTTGCCATTAGAATTAGAACACAAAGCTTTCTGGGCTGTTAGAGATCTCAATGCTGACCCAAAGTTAGCTCGTGAAAAGCGTCTCATGAACTTGACTTCTCTAGATGAGTGGAGAAGTGAAGCTTACGAGAGTGCTAAAATGTTCAAGGAAAAGGTAAAGAAGTGGCAAGATAGAAGGATTTTGAAACGTGAATTTAATGTTGGTGATAAAGTTTTGTTGTTTAGATCTCGTTTCAGGTTTTCTCCAGGTAAACTACTTTCGAGATGGGAAGGGCCATTTCATATCGAAGAAGTGTACCGTTCCAGTACAATCAAGATTAACAATTTTGATGTCACCAAACCCCAAGTTGTGAATGGGCAAAGACTCAAGCATTACATGGCGGGAGACCCCGTCAATGTTGATGTGAATTTAATACACACAACAACTCATGAAGAATATGTTGCAGCCCTATTTCAGACGCCATCAGGAACATAATAAGAAAAGGTATGTATTACGGTAAGGAAACATTGCGAACTGCCATAAAAGTTCCATATTACAAGTTTTTGCAAAATTAAGAAAATTCGAAGCCTGATCGGAGCCGGAGAGGAACTCCAGGGGGCCCAGGCGCCCCCCCCTGGCGCGGCCTACCTCCTGGCCGCGCCGGGAGGCCACCTCGGCACCCCGGAGTCCGTCTCCGACCCCACTTTGGCTCGTTACCTTCCTTTTGTTGCAGAAATTTTTTCTATATATTTGCCCGGATAGTACTGGCACCGTATCTTGCGATTTCGTGTGTTTTGTTCTCGAGCTATTTCTGCCAAGAAACCTTTTAGCTAGACCTAGGTGCCATGGCTTCCCCAAGTTCCCCCAAGGACAAGTTCGTCGTCAACGTCATCAACCCTTACCTCGCTCAGGTGAAGAAGCATCCTCAAACCGTCCAGTTGGAGGATGGTGTTCTCCACCAAGAAGATCTAAAGGAATCTGTCAAGGAGGGGAGCATCGAGGCTAGGCTAGAAAAAGTGGAGCAAGAAGTCTTCAAGTACAAGAACATGGTTGAGCGGGGTGTTGAAGCTAACTTCGACCTCATCAACGAGCTGAAGATGTTCTACAAGAAGGAGATGAGGGGGTGTGGTCAAGCATCACCGCAACAGAAGAAAGATTTGATGAGATCCAAGGCCAGATTTATGATATGCACAACCAGAATTGTGAGTATTAACTAAAGTTTATGCGCATGGGTTTAGGTGCTGGAAGCAGGATCTTGGAGACTGAAGCCTCTCATGAGACGGGAGAACCTCTCCCATGGAAGCGCTTTGTCCAGGAATGAGGAGTAAATCTCCTCGGGTAATGGCATCCCCTTAGCTTGTTCCAAGCTTGGGGGAGTGCCCGGTATCTTTATCTTTATCTTAGTCTTTTAGAGTCAAGTAGAGTCGTATCATGTCTAGGGAAGTTATTATATGAAATAGGTGTTTGCATTGAAGTCTATCACTCCTTTATGGAGAGTTTGTATCTGTGAGTGTGGAGTCGTCTATGATGAAATATTAATGAGAAGTCTATTGGTTCCTTCGCTTCGCTCGGTATTCTCTTCACGCAATCGACCTTATATGATGATTCTTATGGGGAGTATTGACCTTATATCAGGTATGGCTCCGAAAACTTTATTTAATTTTGGCAAACATAGCTTTGGTCATGACAACATGCATGATTTCTCAAGTAGCAAGATATCCAAAACCTTTATGTTATTATGCTTGAAGTGTTATGTTGACAAGGAAGACAACTTGATGTGTTATGCTCAATTTAATGTTTATGCTTTATATGTTTTGCATCTAAGTTAGCATCAATTGTCTTTTCTCTCAAAACCTTTGCTAGCCAAACTCTTTGCCTAGCAGATTTCTACTTGTGCATCCATACCCTGAAACCAATATCTTCCATATGAGTCCAACATACCTTCCTATTCATGGTATTCCCTACCACTCCTAAAAGTATAGAATTTATGCGATATCCTTAAGTGTTCAAAATCTTCTGTTTTATGCCTCTTGTTTAGCTCATGAGGAAGTAGTAGGTAATTCATGATCTTCGTAAGTTGGACAAGTTTTACCTTGGGATTGCATGTCTAATCTGCAAACCCATAATACGAGGAGGAACTGGCATGAGTGCGCCCAGCTCGAAAGATAATACAACAAACAAACCCTCCTTCACGCTTGGTCTATGAGAAATCAGAAACTTTGGCAGTGATAAACAAAGGAGATTAAGTGATGAGGACATCCCTACTACCAACACATCTCCAGTTCGTCATGAAGAACAAGTTGATTCAACAAAGAAGAAGGATGATGAAATCAGAATTGGACCTATTACAAGAGCTCGCGCAGAGTTGATAGAACAACAGGTGAACTCGCTCTTAATAGATTCTGATATATTATGTAATGAGAACTTTATACTGCCTAAATCTTTGTATGTTTGCATAATCAGGTATCATGACGAAGACGAGGGTCCAGAAGGAGGAGAAGATGAGACATGCTCCAACTTTCGGACGTCCGACCCATTTCGGACGTCCGACATCAGCGAGAAGGATGGCGACCTCTGTTATCCAGAAGACCTCCAAAACCGAAGCCGGATTTCCGACAGGATTCGGACGTCCGACGCATCGGACGTCCGACATATGACGGACGTCCGACATGAAGGTCCTCGAGAAGAACTCCCAATCCAGGACACCTCACCGCCAGAGTCGGATTTCCGACACATTTCGGACGTCCAACGTGACGGACGTCCGAAACCCATCGGACGTCCGAAACTGCCTGCGCGCAGATTAGACGGGTTGCGGCTCTTGTATCCCCCTAGCTTATAAATACCCAGCTCCCACGAGTTTTAGGGTTAGACCACGTTTAGATAAACCCTAGATATTGAGAATAGCTTCAAGCTTTCCTCTTGAATCATTAAGACTTCAATTCGTATCGATCTGAAGTTCTTCTACTGCAAGTTCTGTGTGATCTATTGTTCCACTGGGGATTAGTAGATTGCAAATTACCGTCTCGTGGTCAACGACTACGTGTCGCAAGTGTGTGAAGTTGTGAATATCCAAAGGGTAGAGAGCTGTCGCATTGGCAACAGGGATCTAGCAAGGAGAGTTCATTGGCTACATACAAGTTATCTATCATCGCCCTCATATTCACCGTCCGCTTACTGAGAAGATCGGGCCACCCCATATCATTAAGGGGATGTGATCATCCACACTTGGGAGCCGTTCCTCGAAACTTGTCCATCTTGAGAATAATTGAGCTACCTATTAGCATTCGCTCACAAACTATGCACCTCAAAAAATTTGTTTTCATTTTGTATGATTTAAGGATAGCACATGAGTTTTACCTGCTTGCCTATAACAAGGTATGTCTTTTAATTTTATGTTGAGTCAGTTTGTCCTATTTCCTTCTTTTCAAAAAGAGAACAAACACTTGATGTTGATGAGGATTCATCCATATAATGGTGCATTAAGTTTTGCCATGCCACATCCTTGTTGACATTATCCTTTGATAAGTAAGTTGTTCTCAAAAGCTTATGCCAAGCAAACATCTTCCTTTGTGTTAGCATGCACTTCATGACTAATAACATGTTCTTTCAAAGCCTTCAAATTGTTTCATTATAAAGAGAAAGAGCAAAAGTAAAAGTTATTAGTTGTCCTTTGACCAAGGATATGTTTGCCAGAATTTGATGAGTTTTCTCAGCCCTACTTTTGATTATAATTGTTATTACTTTCTCATAAGGACCTTATGAGTTGAGGTTGGTGTTGAGGATGCTAGAGTTTGATGAAGAAATCCTGATGCTTCTTCTCCGTATTCTATTTATCGATACTTCACTCTCTAAACTTGTGGACAGGTTTACCGAGCTCGGTATTCGCTTGGGGACAAGCGAGGTCTAAGCTTGGGGGAGTTGATACGTCCAAAATGCATCACTATTTTATATAGTAATTCTTTCCTATTCATTGATATATTTGATGTTATGATGCTATTCTTATGTTGTTTTGGCTTGTTTTACACAGTTTGCAACTTTCCGATGCCGAAGCAGCAAACGCAGGATTCAGCGGTAAAAAGTGGAGGCTGAGTTGCTAAAACAGAAGACCTCCAAATTACCTGAAAATCGACGGAGGCCATTTTCTAGAGGGATGACGAGGACACGTAAAATAGGAGCCAGAGGGGGCGACAAGGTGCCCAGGCGGCCACCTGGCGCGGCCCCACCTTGGTCGCGCCGGGAGGGTGCATGGACCCCTAGGGCCACTCCCGGCTCCCCCCTCTGGCCGATATATCACTCGTCGCCCAAAAACCCTGAAAGGAGAGGAGTTTCGCGAGTTCCTCCGCCGCTCCATGGCGGAAACCTACAGAGAAGAAAAGACATCTCCGGCGGGCAGATTCCTCCGGGGACAACACCTCCCGGAAGGGGAGATCATCTCCATCGTCATCATCATCGTCACGGGCATCATCGAGATCATCATCAACATCATCACCAACATCAACACCATGTCCACCACCATCCCATCTCATCTCACAATTGCAACTTGTGTTGTAATCCGTACTATCTATCCTCTCTACTCTACCAGAGTTGATTGCTACCGTGTGATGAATGCTATTGAGTTTTGTTGGAGAAATATCATTGTGTCCAGATTGTTTATCATCTATTTATCCCCTCTGATCATGATCTCTTTTATGTCTTGTGAGTAGTTACTTTAGTTCTTGAGGACATGGGAGAAGTCTAGTTGTTAGTAGTCATATGATGTTGAAGTAATATGTGTTGTTTGATATTTAAGTTGTGTTGTTATTTTCCTAGTGGTGTTGTGTGAGTCGAACACTCAACACTTCGCCTTATTAAGCACCTAGGGGAATGCATTGTGTAAAAAGAATGCTTACGGTGGGTTGTCGAAGTGACAGAAACCTAAACCCCAGTTCGCACGCTTTTGCACAAGGGAACAATGGATCATCGATCGTACTGCTATTGTTAGGCTTTTGCCTTAATTACTATCTTGTATTTGCGGATTCTTGCAAGATGCTTAATCATAATAGAGCACTTATCTTAGTCTAGAAGGTGAAGGACCATAAATCCACCCACTCAAAACTTATTAATGCAGCACATAGTATCGATACGGAGTATGGCGAAAGCAGGTGACTATTTCTCCCATGTGTCCTCAAGAACGCTTTAGCGTTTATAAGTTCAGTTGCTAGGCTTATCCTTTGCTCGACAGGATCGGGCCAATTTTTACTCCTCAGTGCCTTTTACTTTGCTCGCTTTTACCTTCTTGTTGCTTATACCGAAAACCCCTAAAAATTTATCTTTCAGTGCTTGCAGTTATTTCTTTGCCAAAGTCAGTTACCAATACCTTCTTCTCCTCATTGGGTTCGACACTCTTATTTATCGAAAACGCTACAAACGATCCCCAACAATTGAGGATCATCAGGTTTGCGTTGGTCGTATGAGATTGAGCTACACAGGCCAAGATTTAAGTCGTGGTTGGCCAATTCATGTATATGTCGAGTTCTCAGATAAGAGTCGATGGACAACATCGAGTTCCCTGATTTTCCTGAAGAAGCAAATACATGCTGAGTACCAATAGAGGGTTGATCAAGCCCCCGGGTATCTGAGGAATAAAATGCAAAAATATGCAATTTATGATGCGAGATGAAAATATGAAAATAATAAAGTAAAGAGGAGTCGGTATGACAACTGAATGTGGGGAGAGCAGGTGCGACGAAAGTCGACTTATATATTTTATATGGCAAGAGCCACTGCAACGAGTGTCGACTTATATATTTTATATGGCGAGAGCCAGTGCGACGAGTGTCGACTTGTATATATGGCGAGAGCCGGTGCGACGGAAGTTGACTTATATATATGGCGAGAGCCAGTGCGACGGAAGTCGACTTATATATGTGGCGAGAGCCGGTGCGACGGAAGTCGACTTATATACATCGCGAGAGATGGTGCCATGGAAGTCGACTTATATATATGACGAGAGACGGTGCGACAGAAGTCGACTCAAGAATGCAGAAGATGCAATGCATCATGATATGAAAATAAAGGTGCAATGCATAAAATGAAAAAAATTGGGTTCTAGAAGTGTCGAGTCTTACCGAGATTTCTTGTGAAGCCGATATTATGTAATGATCCTGGATCCATAAAGGAGCCAGAATTTTCGATGAACCGGAACTCATTGAGGAGCCGGAATTTTTGATGAGCCGGGAATCGCTGAGGACCCGAAATTTTAAATGAGTCGGAACTCGTCGAGGAGCCGGAATTTTGGATGAACCAGAATCTCATCGTGGAGCCGATATTTTCCAATAAACCGGAACTCGAGAAGGGAGCCGAGATTTTCCAATAAACCGGAAGTCGAGAAGGGAACCGGGATTTTTCCGATGATCCGGAACTCAATGAAAGGGCCGGAATTTTTCCAATGAACCGGAATCTGAGCCGTGATTTTACCGATGATTTGGAACTCAATGAAAGAGCCGGAATTATTCCAATGAACTGGAATCTAAGCCGGGATTTTACCGATGATCCGGAACTCAATGAAGGAGCCGGAATTTTCCGTATGCGGTCGGTCTTTCTTTTTCTTTGCCATGGACTCATCTAATTTGGTGAGTCAGAATTTTTCCATACACTCATCTCTTTGGTGAGTGAGAATTTTTCCGTAGACTCATATCTTTTGGTGAGTCGGAATTATTTTCGTAGACTCATCTCATTTGGTGAGTCGGAATTTTTTCTGTAGACTCATCTCTTTTGGTGAGTCGGAATTTTTTCTGTAGACTCATCTATTTTGGTGAGTCTGATTTTTTTTTTCGTAGACTCATCTCTTTTGGTGAGTTGGAATTTTTATTGTACTCTTCAACGCAGACGTTCTTCCTCTCCTGCAGGCTGCGCATGAGGGTCAATGTTGAACTCGAGTTTCGAGGCGCGCGCTTGAATTTTTTCTTGTTTTCTCCATGAGCTTGATGTGGATCTTGATGTCGATGTTGAAGAAACCGAGGTTGTAGTGCGCCCGATTCGGATCGAGTCCTTCCAGAGTCGACGGATCGTCAATTTTTTGATATAGATTTGTTTGTGCCGGTTCTTCTTCGTTCGGCCGATCACGAGTTTCTCGATCCCTGTGAGGAATTCCTCCAAGATGACAACACCCTTGTGCGTAATCCCCACGGTGGGCGCCAACTGTCGTGAGAAAGTCACGACAGATGTCCTCATGAGAGAACATGATTACGGGGCCTTTGCTACGAGTGTACGCGGAAGAAGAACATCACAGAGAAAGAGAAACGCGATTTCATACAGCTTCAGGCCTCGGGAAACATCGTCCGGTAAAGACCCTACATGCTGTTTATGGCTAGGTTTTATTCCTTTTCTCACGGGGAGTCACCGGCGTGTCACTGGATCTCTTACAGTTGTGTCTAGTTGCTCCAAGTTTAGATCATCTGGGAGTAATCTCTAATCTAGAGTATTCTTTGGTCTCCACGGGAAGCCTACTTTGTTCTCTGCAGAAGCCTACTCTCGCGGAAGCCTACTGACGAGGGGTTGACCCCATGACTCCTATGGATGAGCCTACCCAGTGTACCCGAAGACAGAAGGCCCACAAAGATCCCGCCTGGGCCCAGCCCTGTCCCACTAGTAGCACCGACGTATGAGTCCGCGAGTCACAAGGAAGGTGAAAACTTTCCATACGGAACAAGATCATGGTTAGGAAATCTCATCTGTAATACGGGACGGACTCCCCGAGACCTAGTCTAGTATATAAAGACTAGGAGGGGAGACGTCGAGATCAAGCAATACACAATCTGTAACCCTAGCCTTGTGCCCACTAGCCTTGGCTCCCCTGTAATCTCCATCTCCAATCAATAACATCGAGCAGGAACGTATCCTCCTGTTAGCCGACGAGCTATCGTCCAACCTGTGCCTCTCATGACTAACCCAGGGTCCCTGACCATGGGATTTGCCGGGGTACATCCCCGTCAATTGGCGCCGTCTGTGGGAACTACACAGGTTGGAATTACGATCTCGGAGGTTCCGTCTTTAGCAAGACACAACTCAAGAGCAAGAACCAGATGCAATCCACCTGAGGAATTCAAGATCACGACGAATATCTCCGCCGCCCCAGCAATATGGCTCAGCTTGCAGCCGTGCCAAGACCAATACTACGGAGGCAACCGAGCCCACCACCACCGAAGGTGAAATCGACGACCCAAAAGAAAGGCACGAGGGTTCTACACGGAGATCGCGATCGATGAACTACAACATGAAGAAGAGGACCTGCCGGCCACTCGACGACCCACCGCCACCCAAGCACCCGCCGCTCAACAAGATACTGACTCCGAGCTCGAGATCAGCGACCGCCAAGACCATCGCCAACGAGGAAGAAATCGACGGCTCAGAAGACAGGCACGAGGATTCTACTAAGAGACCTCACCCGACGAGTCCAATTATGCAGCCACGCGATCGCCGTCCACTCGACGACCCGCCGCCGTGCGGACAACCGCCGCCCGCAAGGACAGCGACTCTGAGACTCGGACCAGCGAATACTACGACCCATATCGAAGGCCAGAAGAATTCGCCAATCTAATAAGGAACCAGAATCTAAGTGAAGGGATCGAAGTCGACCCGCGAGCTCACGAGCACCCAGCGGACCACGCGCTGTTCTTCTGAATCTCATGGAGGAAGTGGCACGCCGGATCCAGCAAGCTCACGGTCAGGGAACAGCTAGAAGGACCCTGTACGATCCACTGCTTCGAAGACAACTGGGGGAACATCAGATCGAGCCACACTCTGGGAGAATGCCGCCTGTTCAACGAACTCGCCGACAGCCTCAAGGAGGAAAAACAGCAAGAAGCCAAGCGCGCACGACGAACCGAGCAGTCGCCCACTCACGGACAGGTGTACACGATCCAAGAAGGCAAGGTTTCGCAAGCCCAACAGGACGCCTACACCCTGCAGGCCAGAGCAGCCGAGAACCTAAACACAGTCGAAGTCTACCAGCTACACGACGCAGAAACCAGCGTCACGGTCTCCCAGAGCGATCACCGCCTGCAGTCCCAAGGCCGGGGCACGCGCCCTTGGTACTCGACGCCCAAATCGGAGGGTACGACATGGACAGAATCTTCATGGACGGAGGCAGCAGCATGAACATAATCTTCGTCAGCACCCTGCGCAAGATGCTGATCCCTCGATCAGTATGGAAGAAATCAAGCACCGTGTTATACGGAGTAGTCCCAGGAGAAGCAGCTACTTCCCTTGGACTAATCGAGCTTGAAGTCGTCTTCGGCAACAGACGCAATTTCGCAAGTCGCACCCTCGAGTTCGAAGTACTCGATTGGCAATCACAGTATCACGCCATATTTGGACATCCAGCGTTCGCTCAATTCATGGCGATTCCGCACTACGCCTACCTCAAACTCAAGATGCCAGGATCCGCGGGCGTCATTACAGTCAATGGGAGATTCATCAAGTCAGATAAATGCGATCGCGATTTCCACAAAGTCTCTGACACCTTTGGAGCCGAGCAAGAACTCGGAGAAATAGCCATGGCGACAGACAAAAGTATCTTTTCGCTAGCAAGTCGAAGCGAGTCGAAAGAGTATGGACGGGACTTCAAGATCGACAGCGACACGGTCACCCACCAGGTGCACCCGACAGACCCATAAAAAACAGTCCGCGTGTACGCCCACCTCCCAGAAGAGCAAGCGACTGCCCTCATCACTTTCCTCCGCGAAGAATGGGAAATCTTTGCCTGGTGCCCAGCCGACATGCCAGGAGTACCGCGCGAGTTCGCGGAGCACGCGCTGCGCATCAAGACAAACACCAAACCAGTGAAGCAGGCACTACGAAGATTCTCAGAACCCAAACGCAGAGCAATCGGGGAGGAAGTCAACCGACTACTTGACGCCCAATTCATTCGAGAGACGAAGAAAGCCACTTGGGTCGCCAACCCTGTGCTAGTCCCCAAGAAAGACACAGAAGTACTGCGAATGTGCGTCGACTACGGGCCAGTCGACAAACACTGCCCAAAGGACCACTTTCCCCTGCCGTGAATCGATCCGATAATCGACTCGACAGCAGGATGCGATCTACTATCGTTCCTTGACGCTTACTCAGGATACAATCATATCAGGATGAAGGAAGAAGACGAAGAGCATACATCATTCATCACCCCTTACGACGTATTTTGCTACAGAACAATGCCCTTCGGACTCAAGAACGCCGACGCCACATACCAATGGATGATGCAAGCCTGCTTAAAAGAGCAAATCGAAAGAAACGTGCAGGTCTACGTGGACGACATAGTTATCAAAACCTACAGTGCAAACATGCTACTCGACGACCTGCGCGAGACCTTTGCAGCACTCAACAAGTACAGAATCAAGCTCAACCCGAAGAAGTGCACATTCAGCGTCCCAGCCGGGAAGTTACTCGGGTACACGGTCTCTGCTCGAGGAATCGAAGCGAACCCCGAGAAAGTCCAAGGAATCGCCAGGATGCAAGAACCAACCAACATCACAGGCGTGCAGCGGCTCACCGGAAGACTCGCAGCCCCGAGTCGTTTCATCAGCAAATTGGGAGAGCGCACATTGCCATTCTACCAGTTGTTGAGAAAAGGAGAGAAATTCAAGTGGACCGAAGAAGCCCGCAAAGCATTCGCGGACCTGAAGAAGACACTATCAACCTCACCGACCCTGGCGGTACCCAAAGAAAAAGAAAAGCTGTACCTCTACATGGCAGCAAACAACAGCGTGGTAAGCACAGTACTCGTCATCGAGCGTGCAGAAGAAGGCAAGATCCAGAGCATACAGAGGCCGATCTACTACCTCAGCATGCTCTTGACAAAATCCCAGAAGCGGTACCCGCATTACCACAAGTTACTACTGGCCATTATCACGACCTCAAGAAAGGTGTCACACTACTTCGATGAACACCCTATCACAATCGTGAGAAGCGCACCACTCGCAGATATTCTCAGCAACCCCGGAGCGACTGGGCGAGTCGCCGAGTGGAACATTGAGCTCAGTCCGCGGGACCTGCAATTCAACCACCCAACAGCAATCAAGGCCCAAGTACTCCCAGATTTTCTGGTCGAGTGGACGGAAGTCCAGACACCAGCCCCCCCGGACCTATCGAACTCATGGACAATGTTCTTCGATGGGTCCAAAAGACAGCAAGGAGCCGGAGCAGGAGTCGTTCTGGTCTCCCCCAAAGGAACCAAGCTCAAATACGTCCTCCAGATCAACTTCAGCCACACCTCGAACAACGAAGCCGAATACGAGGCACTGCTCTATGGCATGCCTATGGCCAAAACATGCGGTGCCACTCGCCACGTAATCTACGGAGACTCCAACCTCGTCGTCCAGCAGGCGATGAAAGACTACAATGTAGTAGCCGACAACATGGCGGCCTATCAGAAGCTCTACAACGCACTCGAAGGAAGTTTCGACGGCTGCGAGCTCAATTATATCCCCAGAGCAAACAACACAGAAGCCGACGAACTCGCAAACATCGGCTCAACTCGAGGACCAGTACCACCCGGCGTATTATTGAAAGCATCAGTCAGCGATCCATCAAGGAGAAACCAACAACACTAGAGGTAGCTGTAGATGACGACACCACAGAGCCAGCACAAGTGGCATCAGCAAGTCCATCTGAAGGCAACAGCAGCCAAGAGGCCGAACCTATAGATCCAACAGCACTCGAAGGACCAGCATGGACAAGACCGTTCCTCTGATTCATAATCGACGACACACTACCGCAAGACGTCTCAGAAGCTCGGCGCATCAGCCGTCGATCCAAGGCATTCACAGCCATCAACAGACAGTTATACAAGCGAAGCATCACCCAGATACTTCGGAAGTGCATCGACGAAGAAGACGGCAAAACCGTACTGCTCGAAATCCACGAAGGCACCTGCGGCAACCACGCGAGCAGCCGAGTACTCATATCCAAAGTGTTCCGAGCAGGGTTTTATTGGCCCACTGCGATGAAAAACGCAGAAGACATCGTGCGGTGTTGCATTGATTGCGAAAAATTTGCCAGCAGACCACACGCGCCGGCCTCAGAACTCAAAACCATACAACTATCGTGGTCGTTCGCCACCTGGGGACTCGACATGGTGGGCCCGCTCAAAAAATCATCAAAAGGAGGAAGAACTCACCTACTAGTAGCAGTCGACAAATTCACCAAGTGGATCGAAGCAGTGCCCATCACCAGCTCCACAGCTCTCACAGCAGTGAATTTCGTCGAATCAATAATCTTCAGGTTCGGAGTACCACACAACATCATCACGGACAACGGCACGAACTTCACAACGACAGAATTCCAGAACTTCTGCGAAGAGCTGGGTATCAAAATCAACTATGAATCAGTCGCGCACCCGCAGTCCAACGGCCAACTGGAGAAAGCAAATGGCCTAGTATGCGGGGAAATCAAAAAAACGGCTCCTCGCACCACTCGAGCAGGCCGCATGCAACTGGGTAGAAGAACTCCCAGCAGTATTATGGAGACTGCGCACTACCCCAAATACCGCAACTCAGTACACAACTTTCTTCATGGTATACGGGGCGGAGGAAGTGCTACCACATGACCTCAAATTCGGGGCACCCCGGATCTCAGGGTACAAAGAAGAAGAAGCAGAAGAAGCGCTGCAAGATGACAAGGACACATCAGACGAAGCAAGGGACACAGCCCTAGCAAAGGCAAAGGGGTACCAGGACAAACTGCGCACTTACCAAAGCAGTCGCCTGCGCACCAGAACCTTCAATAATGGCAACCTTGTCCTACGGCTCATACAAGAGAAAGTTCACAAGCTTGCCCCCCAATGGGAAGGACCGTTCATAATCACAGAAGTCATAGGAGGAGGCGTCTATAGACTGAAGAACCCGAAGACTGACGAGGACGTGGGAAATCCATGGAACGTAGAGAACCTACGCCTGTTCTACCCATAGTCCCCACCAGTCATGCTCATCTGGCAGCTCATGTAAACCTTCAACGCAATAAAATGATGTTTCCCAAATACTACCATACCAAAGCACTCGGGGGCTCGAGTACAAAACTCCCCCAGAGAGCCGCTATCGTCGCAATCACAATCTTTTACCAAAGCACTCGGGGGCTCGAGTACAAAACTCCCCCCGAGAGACGCTATCGTTGCAATCGTGATCTTTTACCAAAGCACTCGGGGGATCGAGTACAAAACTCCCCCCGAGAGACGCTATCGTCGCAATCGCGATCTTTTACCAAAGCACACGGGGCCTCGAGTACAACCCCCCCCCAAGAGACGCTATCGTCGCAATCGCAATCTTTAACCAAAGCACTCGGGGGCTCAAGTACAAAACTCCCCCCGAGAGACGCTATCGTAGCAATCACGCTCTTTTACCAAAGCACTCGGGGGCTCGAGTACAAAACTCCCCCCGAGAGACGCTATCGTCGCAATCGCGATCTTTTACCAAAGCACTCGGGGGCTCGAGTACAAAATTCCGCCGAGAGACGCTATCGTCGCAATCGCGATCTTTTACCAAAGCACTCGGGGGCTCGAGTACAAAACTCCCCCGGAGAGACGATATCGTCGCAATCGCGATCTTGTACCAAAACACTCCGGGGCTTGATTACAAAGTCTCCCCCCCGAGAGACATCATCATCGCTCACGCAGCCCGAAACTCAAAAGGGTCCAAGCAAAAACCCATCGACAAGCGCCACCCGTTGAACTCTGTCCGGAATCAAAAGGAAAGATACAGCTACAACCAGATGGAACACCATGTACTTTGAAGAGATATGGACGGAGTGCAGAACACAGACAATTCTTTAAGTCTTCACCTGATCGCCAACGATCACCTAAAGACTCGGGGGCTACTCCCATCGGGAGCGCTGCCGCGCACCCGATAAAAGACCAAAAATAATGAAAGGACGACAAAGGAAACAAATCTCAGCCTACGTTCAACTCTCCAACTCAAACGTAGCCTCGGGGGCTACTCCCATCGGGAGCGCTGTCGCGCACCCGATAGAACCCACAGTGCGAACTTTTTTGATGGACTCGAAGACAACACTCAATCGCAAAGGACTCGAAGAAAGCTCTCGATTGCACAGGACTCGAAGACAGCTCTCGGTTGCAAAAGACTCGAAGACGGCTCTCGATCGCACAGGACTCGAAGACATCTCTCGGTTGCAAAGGACTCGAAGACAGCTCTCGATCGCATAGGACTCAAAGACAGCTCCCGGTTGCAACGGACTCGAAGACAGCTCTCGATCGCCAGGACTCGAACACGGAAATCGGTTGCAAAGGGCTCAAAGACAAATTCCGCTGAAAAGAATCAAGCACAGTTCACATCATAAGGGTCATTTTCAGTACAAAAAGATTCAAAGTACATTGGATAGAAGGCAGCTCTGATTACTCGAAGGCAATCCTCATTACATGGAGAACTAATCTAGTTACAAAAGCCACAAGCAGCCGATAAGCCTACAGCAAGGAATTATGACTTCTACATGAGTGCCCATGCTGGGATGATTGGCACCAAGACAGCGAGCATCATCACAGACAAAGGAGGAGTCGAAGCAGCAGGCTCATAATGTCAATGACATAACAAAAGATGAAGCTCGACTTATTTGCGGAGCAGTTGAAGACAATGCTCCACCAGCTTCTTCTGCTGCTCCACCAGCTTCTTCTCCAGTTCCACCCGAGCTGCCGGCAAAGATGACGCTGCCGCCTCCAGTTCTACAAGGTCGCCGGGCGCCCGCTTGACCGGTGGTTTGACGTCGAGATCCTCTTCAGAACAGGAGGGGGAAGCAGTTGAAGACGACTCAGCACCAGCACCCGAAGAGTCACCAGAGGAGGAAGCAGTTGACGACGCAGGCAACGGACTCCTCGACCTGTCAGAACCATCACTGCTCGTCTCCGGCCAGTATGGATCCATGCGGTTGCCGCTCGGGTCAAAGGCGCGGATGACAAGAGTGTCTTCGCCATCAAAACGGCAACAAAGAGTGTCACCATCACGCAAGTTCAACCGACGAGCAAAGGATTTCCAGCCAAAGCCAAGAAAAATCAAGAGGGAACTATCGATCTCCAGCTTAACATAAGAGGGAGATCGAGCGCACCCCTGAAGACGAAGCAGCAAGCCATCAAGGCCACGCTCAGAAACAACGACAGCAAATGCAGAAGGAAGAAGAATGCGAGCAGCGCCCCGGCCACGGATGTGCAGGAGAAAATCATAACACCAAACACCCTCCTCCGAGGAAGAGGAGGAAGTGACCAGCGCTGCACCATGACGACCACCGCGAGAAGAGCGCGGAGTACGACCACCACGACCGCGGTGAGCAGGACTGCGACCAGTCATACCAGCCTCGCGCTTGGGCGCCATGAGAAGGGGAAAAGAAAGAGGAGCAAGATGAGCAGAGGTCGAATACCAGTGCTAGACGAAGAAGAGGGGTCTATTTATAGCACAAACCCAAGAGCATGTAGAAGCCCAGACGACGGGAGCCATTAATTCAAAGACCAAGCACGCCGGGCGATTCGAAGTCCGAGACAAAGATGCCTTCACACGAGAGGCACAATGCGCTGGACGCGTCAAATCTCGCGCGTTTTCAATGCACACCTCGATAACTCAACATGCCGCTGCAGCACGCCACCAAAAGCCATCATTATGACCGGTCATGAAGACATGACGGTTAGCCGCCAGAGCATCTTTGACGGTCCTCCAGCAAGGAGATAGTTATCTTCACCAAAGAAGAGGTAAAATCAAAGGGGCAGTGAGCAGAAGCGACAGCTTGCAAGCACCGCTTTCTTCATAGTTTAAATACATTTCTTCAAATATATCTAACTCCCATCGGGAGCGTATCCACCCATGAGAGTTTTTCGGGTGCTCCCTCACCCAGAAGGAAAAATGTGCTCGAGTGATCACTCGCACCTACGAGAGTCTCAGGTGCTCCCTCACCTAGAAGAAAAGATGTGCTCGAGTGATTACTCGCACCCATGAGAGTTTCGGGTGGTCCCTCACCACAACGCAAGATGAGCAGACCTGCGCTCGCCAGATCGAGCGGTCCCGGAGTATCGGGTGCTCCCTCACCCTGAGAGAAAAAGCGATATTCGAGTGATTACTCGCAAAACTTTACATACCCAAGCACTTGATGACCTCCCGAGCAAATACTCCTCTACGATACTCCTCGCCCGAGCACTCGGTGAAGCTCCGCGAGTGACCGCTAAAACAGCTCACTTGATTGTTTATTCCAAGTGGGTGCATTATCTACTAGGCTCCGCGCCTCAATAAAAATACATATTACTGGAACACGATACACTGTGCCTAGATTCCACACGAGATTAGCGTGTAGGTAAGACCCCGCTGCGAAGATCGGCCGGGCTGGGACTTGCCGAAGAGCGATTTCACTCCCAACCTTTTCCACGCGCTTGCATGATAGAAAAAGTCGGGCGGACGCGCCTAGGCTACGAACTTTACTGGCGGCAATTGATCACTATAAGACCTGTAGCGGCATGACTTTTGGTAGACACCAGTGTTCCAAGCTCATGTCGAGGGACATGGGTTTGATTGGGCTACTGCGGTTTTTTCCACTAGTGCAATTCACCAAGGCTCGACCCGTCGACTCCTTGGGCCCTTTCAGCTTAGCATCCCTCGAAACAGGTTTTTTCATGGCCTCAGACTGCCAGCGACCCGCGGTTAAACCGTGCATACATAAAAAAACGACGCAAGTATGGACTCGAGTTCCTGCGCGCCTCTTCGAGTCCCCCAGGCACTCGGGGGCTAGTGACGAGGGGGTGACCCCACGACTCCTATGGATGAGCCTACCCGGTGTACCCGAAGACAGAAGGCCCACAAAGATGTCGCCTGGGCCCAGCCCTGGCCCACTAGTGGCACCGACGTATGAGTCCACGAGTCACAAGGAAGGTGCAAACTTGCCATAGAGAACAAGATCATGGTTAGGAAATCTCATCTGTAATACGGGACGAACTCCCCGAGACCTAGCCTAGTATATAAAGTGATAGAGGCGAAGGTGTCCCGATGTTTCGATGAGATGGTGGGGATCGATTATGGTGGAGACGACTTTCACGATCCGACTACGAACGTGCGAAGACGTTGCGCCTTAGCGATCGCTAAACCAACTCCGAGAGGTTATTGATCCCGCGGATGCACGATCAACCTGACCACGAGGGTCTAATTCCTGCAAGCAATCGAAGAACAAGCAAGAACTAAGAATTGCAATCTGGATATTGCGAATATAAGATGAATGATTACGAAAGTTGGGGTTCCAATGAGGTCTTGGCCTGGTCGGATGACACAAACGAAGAGCTCGAAGTTGCGGCTATGGCTAACTTAAATCTAATTAAAACCCAAGTCTAAACGACGCCCTAAGGGCTGTATATATTGGGGAACAGAGGGGAATTTCGTGTCCCCTTGGAGGTGGGGTCCGAAAACAACCCTAACTCGGTTTCCCCACACATACGGACTCTAAAAACAGCCTAGAATGTGGTATTTTGAAATTACATGGGCCCAGCCCAATATTAAGGTGACGCAGCACCTATAATGGCCCTTGGACGAAAATAATGAAGTGTCATCTCGCGTATTTCGTCGAAGACTTCATGCGCGCCTTATGGTGGCTTCAAAGTGTGATAATCACCACTAGAAGCTCCACTGTACTTTCCCGCGCGCGCACCTTCTTCTCCATGCTTGATCCCGCTCCAATGACCATCCTTCTTGTCCATGCTAGGTCCTTCATTCATAAGCAAAACAAAAGTATCTAATTTAGGCAGCATCATATGTTCATGAACAATAGAAGGATTCACAAGAAACGAAAGTACCTGATAATTTAGTTGACGTGCACGTGCTCTAGTAACTGGTCCAGTATGTGTAGTTGGTGAGGATATGGGTGTAACATTAGTAGGGATGTCCTCATCATCCTCCCCTTCTTGAATTGAAGTCGTCCTCGACGGAAGCTCATCATCTTCTCCCAAATAAGGTTTCAAATCTGCAATGTTAAATGTGGGACTAACCCCAAAATCTGTAGGTAGCTCAAGTTTATATGCATTATCATTAATTTTCTGTAAAACCTTAAAGGGACCATCACCTCGTGGCATTAACTTAGACTTGCGCAAATCAGGAAACCTATCTTTACGTAGATGTAACCAAACAAGATCTCCTGGTTCAAACACAACATGCTTTCTACCCTTATCACCAACAAGCTTGTATCTAGCATTCATTTTCTCAATGTTTTCTTTAGTTAACTCATGCATTTTTAATATCAATTCAGCACGTTTCTTAGCATGAAAATTAACCTTCTCCGAAGATGGAAGAGGAAGCAAATCAATAGGTGCACGAGGTAGAAAACCATAAACAATCTCAAAAGGGCACATTTTAGTGGTAGAATGAAATGAACGATTATAAGCAAATTCAATATGAGGTAAACATTCTTCCCACATTCTTAAGTTACTCTTTAAAACAGCCCTAAGCATAGTAGACAAAATCCTATTGACTACTTCAGTTTGTCCATCAGTTTGGGGATGACGTGTAGTACTAAAAAGTAGTTTAGTCCCCAACTTAGCCCATAAGCATCTCCAAAAATGGCTAAGAAACTTAGTATCACGATCCGAGACAATAGTATTGGGCACACCATGTAAGCGAATAATCTCTCGAAAGAATAAATCAGCAACATTAGCAGCATCATCGCTTTTATGACATGGTATAAAATGTGCCATCTTAGAAAATCTATCCACGACAACAAATATGCTATCCCTCCCCTTGTTTGTTCGAGGCAAGCCTAATACAAAGTCCATTGATATGTCCTCCCACGGAACACTAGCTACAGGTAAAGGCATGTATAAACCATGAGGATTGAGTCGTGACTTAGCTTTTTGACATGTAGTGCAGCGAGCAACAAAACGCTCAACATCCCGTCTCATCTTTGGCCAAAAGAAATGTGTAGCAAGTACGTCCTCCGTCTTCTTCACGCCAAAATGTCCCATTAATCCTCCTCCATGCGCCTCCTGCAACAACAAAAGACGAATAGAGCTAGCTGGAATGCATAGCTTGTTAGAACGGAACACAAACCCATCATTAAGCACAAACTTGTTCCATGTTCTACCCTCTCTACAATTCTGTAAAACATCTTTAAATTCCGCATCATGTACATATTGATCTTTGATTGTCTCTAAACCGAATATCTTGAAGTCAAGTTGTGAAAGCATAGTATAACGACGAGACAAAGCATCAGCAATAATATTATCTTTCCCCTTCTTCTGTTTAATGACATAAGGGAAAGTCTCAATAAATTCAACCCACTTAGCATGTCTACGATTAAGTTTTGCTTGACTTCTTATGTGTTTCAAAGATTCATGATCAGAATGTATAACAAATTCTTTGGGCCATAAATAATGTTGCCAAGTTTATAATGTCCGAACAAGAGCATATAATTCCTTATCATAAGTAGAATAGTTCAGACTAGGCCCACTCAATTTTTCAGAAAAGTATGCAACAGGTTTAGCATCTTGTAATAACACACCTCCCAAACCAATACCACTAGCATCGCATTCAAGCTCAAAAGTTTTATTAAAATCAGGAAGTTGGAGCAAAGGAGCATGTGTTAACTTATCTTTCAATACCGTGAAGGCTTCTTCCTGTGCGGTACCCCAAGTAAAAGGCACATCCTTGCGTGTAAGCTCATTGAGAGGTGCAGCAATGGTGCTGAAATCTCTCACAAAACGCCTATAGAATCCAGCGAGTCCAAGAAAACTCCTCACTTGTGTGACCGTTTTGGGCTGCGGCCAACTCTCAATCGCCTCGATCTTGGCTTTATCAACTTCAATTCCCTGCGGAGTAACAACATAGCCAAGAAACGATACTCGTTCGGTGCAAAAGGTGCACTTCCCAAGGTTACCAAACAAACGTGCATTACGTAGAGCAATAAAAACAGCACGTAAGTGATCCAAATGTTCCTCCAAAGATTTGCTATAAATCAGTATATCATCAAAATAGACTTCCACAAATCGTCCAATGAAAGCACGTAAAACCTCGTTCATTAATCTCATGAAAGTGCTAGGTGCATTAGTTAACCCAAAAGGCATGACTAACCACTCATATAATCCAAACTTAGTTTTAAATGCCGTTTTCCATTCATCTCCTAATTTCATGCGAATTTGATGGTATCCACTACGCAAATCAACTTTGGAAAACATGGTAGAGCCACTTAATTCATCAAGCATATCATCTAACCTAGGAATAGGATGACGATAACGAATAGTAATATTATTAATGGCTCGACAATCAACACACATACGCCATGTTCCATCCTTTTTAGGCACTAATATAACAGGAACAGCACAAGGACTAAGGGATTCACGTATGTAACCTTTGTCGAGTAGCTCTTGTACTTGACGCTGAATCTCCTTTGTCTCCTCCAGATTGGTACGGTATGGCGCACGGTTGGGCAGTGAAGCACCGGGAATTAAGTCAATCTGATGCTCAATCCCTCGAATAGGTGGTAATCCCGGTGGTACGTCTTGTGGAAAGACGTCAATAAACTCCTGCAAAAGGTCAGTGACAACAGGAGGCAAAGAAGGAGGCAATTCCTCAAATGAAAACAAAGCTTCTTTGCACACAAAAGCATAGCACACATATTGACTAACATCCAAATCTGAAATATCAAATTTAGTAGCAAGCAAAGTTGGACTAGTCAATTTAATTTCATTAGACACAGCAGAAGGAGATTTGCTATTAGTCTTATGTTGTTGCTCAAATTCTTTGGCTGCTATCTCATTTTCACTCTTATTTTTCTCCTGTTTAGCTTTACTAGCTCTAGCAAGATCATCTTTCACAATTTGTTCAGGAGACATAGGAAGTAAAGCAATATTTTTATCCTGATGAACCAAAGTAAACTGATTTGTCCTACCATGGTGTACAACATTCCTATCAAATTGCCATGGTCTACCAAGTAAAAGAGAGCATGCTTGCATGGGTACCACATCACAATCAACATAATCAGCATATGCAGCAATGCTAAAGTGCACACGAACAGAACGCGTTACCTTAATCTTACCACTATTGTTAAACCACTGAATATAGTACGGATGGGGGTGTGGTCTTGTGGTGAGAGATAGCTTCTCCACCAACTCCATGCTAGC
The DNA here is from genome assembly GCA_950022295.1 of Bromus sterilis. Classification (NCBI taxonomy): domain Eukaryota; kingdom Viridiplantae; phylum Streptophyta; class Magnoliopsida; order Poales; family Poaceae; genus Bromus; species Bromus sterilis. The sequence continues at coordinate 171,166,301 of OX465600.1, read as the reverse complement.
CAAGTTGTTGCAACTCCCTCCGTCAATGATGATGCGAACCGAACGTTCTTTCACCACTCCCTTTGTGTGGAACAAATTATGCCTCTGGTTTTGCTCAGCCTTCGTTACCTGCACACTTAACACACGTTGAGCAACCAAACTAGCATATTTATCTGCATCATCAGGAGCCATATACTCCATATCATGAGCATCATCATGGGCACCCTGTTCCTCATGAGCAATGAGAACTAAAGTCTCCTCATCATAGTCACTCGCTGACTCATACCCACCATCCGCCGTAATAATCATCACACGCTTGGAGGGACAGTCTTTTGCGAAGTGACCTCCACCTTGGCACCTGCGACATTTAATATCACGATCTCGTGTTTGCCCTGTGGAAGCCATGGATGAAGAACTCGCCGCTGGACCACTCTGTGCACCCTTGAATGGTGGCGCTGACTGTTTTGGTGGCTCCCTGTAAGAATGAGCGGCTGAAGTAGAGGGTGGTGCAGCAGGACGTGTGGATGTAGAAGGTCCACGCGATGTCCATGATGTATTTCGTCCTGCAGAAAAGTTATGTCTCGTAGCGGCCTGTCGATCCTGCACTTCACGTTCAGCTTTACAAGCAAGATGAAACAAACGAGTAATAGTAGCATAGTCCTTGTATTCTAGAATAGTTTGTATCTCCCTGTTTAAGCCACCTATAAAACGTGCAAACATAGCTTCATTATCCTCTACTAGGCCACATCTAATCAATCCAGTTTGTAATTCTTGATAATATTCCTCTACAGAATTTTTTCCTTGTCTCAAACGCTGTAATTTTTGTAGCAATTCACGTTGATAATAAGGAGGAACCCAACGAGTACGCATAGCATCTTTTAAAGCAGCCCAAGTAGCTGGAATATTATTAGCATGCAATCTACAATGTTCAGACCACCAAATAGATGCAAAACCCGTGAATTCACAAACAGCAGCAGTAACACGTCTATTCTCAGGATATTGTAAACATGTAAAGCGTTGTTCAGTTTCTAACTCCCAAGTAAGATAAGCATCAGGAATATATCTACCCTCAAACGGCTTAAGATTCAATTTAAGTTTAGGCACATGTTCATCATCGCGTACCTGAGGGGGTGGTTGGTGTCGACCGTGGCGAATGTTGGGACGTGGACGTCCAGCTGGTTGTTCATAGGCCGCTTCTTGTTCCACCTCCTCCTCGTAATCACCCTCGTAGTTGTCGTCCTGGCCGACGTCAGAGGCAGCAGCAGCAGTAACTGCAGCAGCAGCAGGAGCACCAGCAGCTTGTCCGCCCGGAAACAGAATACGTCGTGCACGTCGTGGTGGCGGTGGCTGTGCTGGAGCGGCCGCAGGCTGTATAGGTAAGCGTGCGAGCAACTCAGTAAACTTGGCGTCGAGCTTGGTGTCGATCATCTTCTCCACACCATCAATCGCCTCTGTAAATCTGTTCTCGATGTCATTCACCTGTTCAGACATCATTTGTGCAAATTTATCATGTAATGCTTTGTTTGTCATATTCTCCCAATCAGGTGCATCCCGCGCCACTTCATCATGGGATCCTGGCATGGTTAGCAGAAATAGAAAACACACAGAAGTATGATCCTACTTCTACTAATGGGATGTGGGGTGGTGGAAAGCACAAATCCGTCAAGCTTTTCTTCAGTTCTTACCGATTGTTACCTAGCAGCAGGTGGTGATGTACAACCAACGGGTCAAAACTCTCAGAGATGTGGTAGAGCGATGGCCAGGAGGTGTCAAAACGCACGATGTAGAATATATGTGGAGCTGTAGGAAGGCTGACAAGTATGGTAGCAAAAGCTCAACAGTAATCAAAACAGAGATGCAAAGCTGAATAAACACTCAACGTTGGGACTGTGCTGATCCTAGGCTAGACCGTACTAGAGACGCGAGCCTAAAACACCAACGAAAGCACGGCGCGGCACGTAATCAACTCAGAAGCACACTCTGAATTTTTTTTTCTCTTTTTTTTTTTGCTTTTTTTTTTGCGATGCGGGACTGCGGTGGCTGAAAAAGTGTGAAAAATCACTATGGTGGCGAACGTCTCAAAATGAGTTTCTGGACCTAAGGAACGTATGGGCACGAAATTTTTTCACCCCCGAAATTTTTTTTGCTTTATTTTTTATTTTTTATTTTTTTTGGAAATCACCCTCTTCTACGTACGACAAAGATTGGTGAAATCCGACTCTAATCAACTCAAACTAATCTGGCTACGGAGAGATCACAAACCGAACAGGTGATGGAACTCAACTCGGATTGGTAGGTCGTGGTGCTGTATATGGACTCGACTTGGCGGAACGTGGTGGTGTATCTGGACTCGGATTGGCGGAAACGTGGCGGTGTACTACCGTGCGGCGGCGGTGTGACAAACTGTGATCAGAACTCGAAACTCTAAGGGAACTAGACGCTAAGATCAGCAACTCGACACAACGATGCAACCGCAAATTCAACAAAGCAAACTACTGTAAAGAAAACTGGACAAAGGCTCGGACTATTTTGGGACGTGATGATCTAACCCTAATTTTTTTTGTTGGCTTTTTCGTGGACTGTAGGTATGAAGAACAGAACCAATCTAGACTACGAAAACTGGTAAATCTCACCGAGCAACCTGGAAATCTGATACCACTTGATAGAGGCGAAGGTGTCCCGATGTTTCGATGAGATGGTGGGGATCGATTATGGTGGAGACGACTTTCATGATCCGACTACGAACGTGCGAAGACGTTGCGCCTTAGCGATCGCTAAACCAACTCCGAGAGGTTATTGATCCCTCGGATGCACGATCAACCTGACCACGAGGGTCTAATTCCTGCAAGCAATCGAAGAACAAGCAAGAACTAAGAATTGCAATCTGGATATTGCGAATATAAGATGAATGATTACGAAAGTTGGGGTTCCAATGAGGTCTTGGCCTGGTCGGATGACATAAACGAAGAGCTCGAAGTTGCGGCTATGGCTAACTTAAATCTAATTAAAACCCAAGTCTAAACGACGCCCTAAGGGCTGTATATATGGGGGAACAGAGGGGAATTTCGTGGCCCCTTGGAGGTGGGGTCCGAAAACAACCCTAACTCGGTTTCCCCACACATACGGACTCTAAAAACAGCCTATAATGTGGTATTTTGAAATTACATGGGCCCAGCCCAATATTAAGGTGACGCAGCACCTATAATGGCCCTTGGACGAAAATAATGAAGTGTCATCTCGCGTATTTCGTCCAAGACTTCATGCGCGCCTTATGGTGGCTTCAAAGTGTGATAATCACCACTGGAAGCTCCACTATACTTTCCCGCGCGCGCGCCTTCTTCTCCATGCTTGATCCCGCTCCAATGACCATCCTTCTTGTCCATGCTAGGTCCTTCATTCATAAGCAAAACAAAAGTATCTAATTTAGGCAGCATCATATGTTCATGAACAATAGAAGGATTCACAAGAAACGAAAGTACCTGATAATTTAGTTGACGTGCACGTGCTCTAGTAACTGGTCCAGTATGTGTAGTTGGTGAGGATATGGGTGTAACATTAGTAGGGATGTCCTCATCATAAAGGCTAGGAGGGGAGACGTCGAGATCAAGCAATACACAATCTGTAACCCTAGCCTTGTGCGCACTAGCCTTGGCTCCCCTGTAATCGCCATCTCCAATCAATAACATCGAGCAGGAACGTATCCTCCTGTTAGCCGACGAGCTATCGTCCAACCTGTGCCTCTCATGACTAACCCAGGGTCCCTGACCATGGGATTTGCCGGGGTACATCCCCGTCACCTACTCTAGCAAAAGCCTACTCTAGCGAAAGCCTACTTTGGTGAAAGTCTACTCTGGAGAAAGCCTACTCTGGCGAAAGCCTACTCTGGCAGAACTTGGCCTCTATGGGCGCCTTACCCCTCCTTATATAGGTGGAAGGGGGAGGCTTACATGTAGAGTCCCATCCTGATACAGACTAGTCTCATCCTGTATTGTAAGTCGGATATCAATTCGAGTCGTACTCTAAGTCTTGTAATCTTCCAAGTTAAGTGGACTCCTGTAGAGGAGTCTCCGTCAGGACGACTCATGTAAAGGAGTCTCCGTTAGGCCGACTCGTGGAGAGGAGTCTCCCTCAGGCCAACTCATGGAGAGCAGACTCCGTCAGGCCGACTCATGGAGAGGAGTCTCTGTCAGGCCGACTCATGGAGAGGAGTCTCCGTCAGGCTGACTCATGGAGAGGAGTCTCCGTCAGGCCGACTCATGTAGAGGAGTCTCCGTCAGGCCGACTCATGGAGAGGAGTGTCCGTCAGGCCGACTCATGTGTGCACTGAAACAATTCGGGTCTTCTCTTTAGGACATGTCTTCTAGCTGAGTCTTCCTTTTGGGTGCTGCCTTCTGGCTGGGTCTTAGCTATGAGTAATCCCCCCGACAACCACCCTCCAACCCGACTCAAGAACACCAAGGATGAAGATTACACCCGAAGCATCACCCAAAGTTGGCAGTAGGGATAGCCTTGAAGGCGTAGCAGGAGGCCATCAAGGCCAAGTTCAGAAACAACAACAGAAAATAAAGAAGGAAGAAGAATCCGGCCAGTCACACGGCTACGGATGTGAAGAACGAAATCCTGGACGCAAACACCCTCATCCACAAATACGGCAGATGAACTCTCCCGCCCTTGCTGGCAACGTGTTGTATGGGGAGCACACACACCACGACCTCGACGACAATGGACTATGGCTCCTCATGCAGCACGCGCACTTTGGCCTCAGCGACCACGGCCGGTGGCGCAATGTGCAGCACCAGAAGCTGAAGCACCTTGGGCATGGCGCTTTGGAGCCATGAGAACGAACCAGACAATAAGAGAACGGGAGGAAGATGGCCTGCCAAGATCGAAGCAATGTCCTATTTATACACCCCTCAAGTTTAAATGGGTCCTTCTTATCCAGCGCAAATGAAACTACGCAATACAAGCAATTAAAAGACGAGGTAGGCAACCTTACGGATTCCAAGACAAAGGAGGCCATTCACATCCACTACCATTCAAACCTAGCAATCAATGGCACCGTAATAGAAAGCCAACATGCGAAACAATAGTGGAAATCAAATCAGCCCGGATACCAAAGCGCCACCATAACTGACAACGGATGCGATGGTCACAACAGACAGCTCTCATCTTACATATGTCAGTAAGGAGCATCATTAAGACCCTTTCACGTATCTGCAGCACAGACAGGATGGTTCGATACCTTCGCAGGCGCTCTGACAAGACAGAGATGCTTTCCCTTTCTTTATTAAACCCAACAAGCTCTTCAAGCTTCAAGATCTCTTGATTTGATTCCATCAAATAAACTCCCATCGGGAGCACTGTGTCATTGCTAAAGCAGAACAAAAGGTAGCACGGTGCACTCTACAAGGGTAATAAAAGGTAGCTTTTATTGGGAAGTACTACCCCCTGCTATGATTATCCAATTGAGGAGTAATATTATGAATTTTAAGCAATTGTATAATGAACATGTTTCCCAAGCTTGGGAACACATGGAATCTCTTGTTAAGAATTTACCAACACATGGTTTGACTACTTGGATGGTTATCCAGAATTTTTATGCAGGCTTGAACTTTACCTCGCGGAATCTGTTAGACTCGGCCGCGGAGGAACCTTTATGTCAACAACACTTGGTGCTGCCACAAAGTTATTAGATGAGATGATGACAAACTATTCCCAATGGCACACCGAAAGAGCTTCAACAGGTAGGAAGGTAAACTCTATGGAGGAAATCTCCTCCCTAAATGAAAAAGTTGACATGATCATGGCTTTACTTACTAAGAAAGCTCCTATTGATCCTCATGATGTTCCTTTAAATTATTTGATTGCTCAAGAGCAAGTTGATGTTAATTTTATTTCTAGGAACAATTTTAATAATAATGCTTAGGAGTAATTTTGGTAGCAATCCTAGAACATTCCCATCCAATAACTATGGGAACAACAACACTTATCCTAGCACCAGAAACCCCACTCTTAGAGATAGAGATTTACCTAGTTATGAGAAACTTTTAGAAATAGAGAAGGCTACTAAGAATTACATGCATACTCAATATGAAAAAAATAAGACCTTCTCTAGACAATTAGAAGAGCACTCTTCTATCTTACAAAACATAGGGAAACAACTTGAGAGTTTGAACATTGAGATGTTCAATCTTCAGACTAGGCTCACTACTACGAAAATCCAAGTTTCCAATATGTCCCATACTCATGCTACTTTGGCAGCCAAACCTGAAATAGTTTCGTCTGTAGAAGAGGAAGATAGAATTAAGAGCCTTCCTACACATATTGTTTAAACTATACAAGTTGTTGAGTATCTCAAAATTTTTAGCACCCAACACATCCCTAGTCCCACCGGACCTATTAATAGTGATGCTAATACCTCAAACGTAGAACAAGAAGTTCCTATCACTCTAGAGAGTACTAAACCCATAAGCTTAGATGACATCACTACCACTTTAATTAATGGTAGTGATCTTGATTTTGATAATTGTAGTCTCTCAGAATTTATCACCTTTTTGCAAAGAAAGGCTAAAGACCAGTAACAGCCAGGGAATTCCACCCAAATTAAAAATTTTGTTTGCTGCGTTGTTTTGTCGCTTGCCCGTAATTGTTTGCAGTATTTTCATTGCCGATTAATTAATTGGTGATTATATTCCCCCTCCTTCTCGTACCGACATGCGTGACCGAACCTTTCCACCAATGGCACACGAACTCGTTGCGGCCTCAGGAAATTCACCCGATCACCGTCGCGACTTTCGACACAAGACCAACCTTCACAGTCGGCGCGAAAACACCATTTATATTTAATTGGGTTATTTTGTTGGGACTTAATCGACGTCTCGGTTGGGCGCGAAACGCTATAGATGTTGTCGGTATAGTTTGGCGATGCTGTGTTTCAAATTTCATGCGATTCCGACTTCGTCGGGCAGGTAAACGATCGGAGGTGCCATTCATAGTAGCCGGTATAACTCCAGGGACGTTTTTACAAAATGCCATGTGCGATGTTACCCGGACCCCAGGATTTCCCTCTTATCTTTGGATTCTAGCCCACCTGAAAATCGGGCCCAAAACATACTTTTTTGTGGCCCAAAACAACCCCAAACAGCAACCTACTATAAATAGTAGGTGCTGCCTACCAAAAATAGGCAAAACCTAGCCCTGATTTCTCTCTTTCCGTGTCAGCCCTCTTCCCTGCCACCACCTTGAACAGCCAACCAATCCCACATGCCAGACCCAATCGCCTCGATCCGGCCCGTTCGATCCGGATCGGACGATCCGCATCGTGCCACGTCATCAGTTGGAGTTCTCCCGGCCCGAGTTCCTCCTGCCCGAGCGCTCTCCCGACCGTGCCGTCGCGCCCTCGTGCTCCGGCGAGCCGTACATGCAGCCGCACTACCCTGCAGGTCACTTCTCCCCTCCGTGCACGTCCCTCCTCCTTCTTTATTCCCTCTCGTCTCTAATCTCTCCTTCTCTCTGGTTCTGCCGCCATGGAGGTTCGAAGGCGCAACTGCCATGGGAGACCGACGCCAGAAGCTCGAGCGGCGCCGCCATGGATGTCTCCGATGACAAGATCCGACCTCCTGCCACTCAGATTCACTCCCACGCGCTCCGTTCCCGTCGACCCGGCCTCGCCCCTCGCCGGAAGCCGGCAACCTACCACCGTCGCTTGCTGCGTGTCTGGTACAACGAGGGTGAGTTGTCCCCTCCCGATCCTCCCAGGTGGGCCGTCCCAGCGCCTAGCCACGACCTGTCTAGCAGCGCGGCCCACAGCCTCGTCCTGCTCTGCCTCTCGCTCAGGGCGAGCCTTAGCTAAGACACGCCCAAGCTGCATCTTGGGCCGAGGCCCATGAGGTGAGCGTCCCTTTTTTTATTGTTGTTGCAACACTATTGGGCTTGGCCCGATAGCTCTTGCTCTGTTTAGCGCCCTTAGGCGTTGTTTACTATTGTGCGCTCGCCCTGTTTAGGCTAATATCAGTGCTTTCGGCCCAGTGAACGTTTATATATTTTCTACTCATTACATAATTACAGAAAAACAAAGGAGTTTGCGATGGCGATATGTTTTTAACCGTAGGTCGGATCGTGACGCATTGTACATGATACTTGCTTACAATTTTGTGTAGATTAATAAAATGTGTTTCTTTTCCATGTTTGCACTTGTCTACATGTTGTTATCTACTAATTACATCGCATGCCACTGTAAAATGTAATAGGTCATAACTTTTGAACCGTTGCTCCGATAAAAATGTTTCTTACATGTAACTTGACTAGACTTGCATGTAGATTATGATTATGCTGCTCTTGCTTGCTAATAAAAATAATAAATATTGTTTAGGGAAAAAAATACTTAACGTTATAATTTTCTTGGGGTAAATAGTGATAAGCATGTTTAGGAGTTTGCCTCACATAACTTGACTAACATAGATAGGTTACTTATGCTTCCCCTCTTGCCATGATTGTGTGATATGCCATTCTTGTGCGAGATGCCATGTTAACAACCTTTGCTCATGTTGTGCAGCTAAACAAATTGAACCATTCTAAATGTGCGTTATCGTCATGTGTGACGAGTACTTCACTTAACCTGTTAGTAACCTCTCTCGACAATAGATGTGATATCGTATTGTGTTGTCTCGTGTTGCGTTCCTATTCTTGCTTGATGGTGATTGCTCCGTAGTAACATATGCTTTCTCGTTGATTGTCTTTCCATTGTTTCCTTCTTGTGTGCTCGCGCGGTTACTCTCAGAGACGATGCGATCTTGCGATCGACTACACCTTCGGTTTCGTCTTCTCATCAGATAAGGGGGAGCATATATCATGCTTATAACTTTTAGCTCACTTGTGCCTAGGTATAGGATAAAACGATTTCTTGATCCTACCACCTCATATTTATGCCTCTCAAATAAACCTAAACAGCCATGTCCCCCCACATCCTAGAAAACCATTGTTTGGCCATGTACCTTTCTTGCTTAACCATTGCTTAGGATGCAAGCTTAGGATGCTATCAACGGTTATCCTGTTACTCCTTGGATTGGGCTATCACATTATTATATTGTTGTGGATGATATGATTATTATAATGTTGACTATACTCGACGAATGATGAAAGGTCTAGGCTATCCCGCCCCGATGCTTTGCTCCATTCGAGTCAAATACGACTCGAGTTCCGAGTATTGTGTCTCTTGATGAGCGTGCCTAACCGCGTGTGGGATACTATGGGGTCCCCATTTCTTACCTACCTAGCTTCAAACATTTCTTGAGGTGGCCCTAGCTGATTTACTATTTGAAACCTTGCAGCAGATATCCTTTAAAACAACTTGGTCTAGAGGAGACATAGTTTCTCTTGTTGGTCTACCCGATCAGCTAGGACCCGACCGCATGTGAGGTGACCTGGCAATCCGACCTCCGTCAGCCGGAAGAGTCCAATCCGAGAGTGCGAAGGACTCTTGGATTGGGTGTCGACTCCCCGGGGGCCACACATATGTGTACGTTGTTAGTTAGAGGGACCTGTCATTTCGGATCTGATAGAGGCGAAGGTGTCCCGATGTTTCGATGAGATGGTGGAGATCGATTATGGTGGAGACGACTTTCACGACCCGACTACGAACGTGCGAAGACGTTGCGCCTTAGCGATCGCTAAACCAACTCCGAGAGGTTATTGATCCCGCGGATGCACGATCAACCTGACCACGAAGGCCTAATTCCTGCAAGCAATCGAAGAACAAGCAAGAACTAAGAATTGCAATCTGGATATTGCGAATATAAGATGAATGATTACGAAAGTTGGGGTTCCAATGAGGTCTTGGCCTGGTCGGATGACACAAACGAAGAGCTCGAAGTTGCGGCTATGGCTAACTTATATCTAATTAAAACCCAAGTCTAAACGACGCCCTAAGGGCTGTATATATGGGGGAACAGAGGGGATTTTCGTGACCCCTTGGAGGTGGGGTCCGAAAACAACCCTAACTCGGTTTCCCCACACATACGGACTCTAAAAACAGCCTATAATGTGGTATTTCGAAATTACATGGGCCCAACCCAATATTAAGGTGACGCAGCACCTATAATTGCTCTTGGACGAAAATAATGAAGTGGCATCTCGTGTATTCCGTCCAAGCCTTCATGCATGCCTTATGGTGGCTTCAACGTGCGAAAATCCCCACTGGAAGCTCCACTGTACTTTCCCCTGCGCGCACCTTCTTCTCCATTCTTGATCCCGCTCCAATGACCATCCTTCTTGTCCATGCTAGGTCCTTCATTCATAAGCAAAACAAAAGTATCTAATTTAGGCAGCATCATATGTTCATGAACAATAGAAGGATTCGCAAGAAACGAAAGTACCTGATAATTTAGTTGACGTGCACGTGCTCTAGTAACTGGTCCAGTATGTGTAGTTGGTGAGGGTATGGGTGTAACATTAGTAGGGATGTCCTCATCATTCTCCCCTTCTTGAATTGAAGTCGTCCTCGACGGAAGCTCATCATCTTCTCCCAAATAAGGTTTCAAATCTGCAATGTTAAATGTGGGACTAACCCCAAAATCTGCAGGTAGCTCAAGTTTATATGCATTATCATTAATTTTCTGTAAAACCTTAAAGGGACCATCAGCTCGTGGCATTAACTTAGACTTGCGCAAATCAGGAAACCTATCTTTTCGTAGATGTAACCAAACAAGATCTCCTGGTTCAAATACAACATGCTTTCGACCCCTATCACCAGCAAGCTTGTATCTAGCATTCATGCGCTCAATGTTTTCTTTAGTTAACTCATGCATTTTTAATATCAATTCAGCACGTTGCTTAGCATCAAAATTCACCTTCTCCGAAGATGGAAGAGGCAGCAAATCAATAGGTGCACGAGGTAGAAAACCATAAACAATCTCAAAAGGGCACATTTTAGTGGTAGAATGCACTGAACGATTATAAGCAAATTCAATATGAGGTAAACATTCTTCCCACAGTTTCAAGTTACTTTTTAAAACAGCCCTAAGCATAGTAGACAATGTCCTATTGACCACTTCAGTTTGTCCATCAGTTTGGGGATGACATGTAGTACTAAAGAGTAGTTTAGTCCCCAACTTAGCCCATAAGCATCTCCAAAAATGGCTAAGAAACTTAGTATCACGATCCGAGACAATAGTATTGGGCACACCATGTAGACGAATAATCTCTCCAAAGAATAAATCAGCAACATTAGCAGCATCATCGCTTTTATGACATGGTATAAAATGTGCCATCTTAGAAAATCTATCCACGACAACAAATATGCTATCCCTCCCCTTCTTTGTTCGAGGCAAGCCTAAAACAAAGTCCATGGATATGTCCTCCCACGGAACACTAGGTACAGGTAAAGGCATGTATAAACCATGAGGATTGAGTCGTGACTTAGCTTTTTGACATGTAGTGCAGCGAGCAACAAAACGCTCAACATCCCGTCTCATCTTTGGCCAAAAGAAATGTGTAGCAAGTACATCCTCCGTCTTTTTCACGCCAAAATGTCCCATTAATCCTCCTCCATGCGCCTCCTGCAACAACAAAAGACGAATAGAGCTAGCTGGAATGCATAGCTTGTTAGAACGGAACACAAATCCATCATTAAGCACAAACTTGTTCCATGTTCTACCCTCTCTACAATTCTGCAATACATCTTTAAATTCCACATCAGTTGCATATTGTTCTTTGATTGTCTCTAAACCGAATATCTTGAAGTCAAGTTGTGAAAGCATAGTATAACGACGAGACAGAGCATCAGCAATAATATTATCTTTCCCCTTCTTGTGTTTAATGACATAAGGGAAATTCTCAATAAATTCAACCCACTTAGCATGTCTACGATTAAGTTTTGCTTGACTTCTTATGTGTTTCAAAGATTCATGATCAGAATGTATAACAAATTCTTTGGGCCATAAATAATGTTGCCAAGTTTCTAATGTCCGAACAAGAGCATATAATTCCTTATCATAAGTAGAATAGTTCAGACTAGGCCCACTCAATTTTTCAGAAAAGTATGCAACAGGTTTAGCATCTTGTAATAACACACCTCCCAAACCAATCCCACTAGCATCGCATTCAAGCTCAAAAGTCTTATTAAAATCAGGAAGTTGGAGCAAAGGAGCATGTGTTAACTTATCTTTCAATACCGTGAAAGCTTCTTCCTGTGCGGTACCCCAAGTAAAAGGCACATCCTTGCGTGTAAGCTCATTGAGAGGGGCAGCAATGGTGCTGAAATCTCTCACAAAACGCCTATAGAATCCAGCGAGGCCAAGAAAACTCCTCACTTGTGTGACCGTTTTGGGCTGCGGCCAACTCTCAATCGCCTCGATCTTGGCTTTATCAACTTCAATACCCTGTGGAGTAACAACATAGCCAAGAAACGATACTCGGTCGGTGCAAAAGGTGCACTTCCCAAGGTTACCAAATAAACGTGCATTACGTAGAGCAATAAAAACAACACGTAAATGATCCAAATGTTCCTCCAAAGATTTGCTATAAATCAGTATATCATCAAAATAGACTACGACAAATCGTCCAATGAAAGCACGTAAAACCTCGTTCATTAATCTCATGAAAGTGCTAGGTGCATTAGTTAACCCAAAAGGCATGACTAACCACTCATATAATCCAAACTTAGTTTTAAAAGCCGTTTTCCATTCATCTCCTAATTTCATGCGAATTTGATGGTATCCACTACGCAAATCAACTTTGGAAAACATGGTAGAACCACTTAATTCATCAAGCATATCATCTAACCTAGGAATAGGATGACGATAACGAATAGTAATATTATTAATGGCTCGACAATCAACACACATACGCCATGTTCCATCCTTTTTAGGCACTAATATAACAGGAACAGCACAAGGACTAAGGGACTCACGTATGTAACCTTTGTCGAGTAGCTCTTGTACTTGACGCTGAATCTCCTTCGTCTCCTCCGGATTGGTACGGTATGGCGCACGGTTGGGAAACGAAGCACCGGGAATTAAGTCAATCTGATGCTCAATCCCTCGAATAGGTGGTAATCCCGGTGGTACGTCTTGTGGAAAGACGTCAATAAACTCCTGCAAAAGGTCAGTGACAACAGGAGGCAAAGGAGGCAATTCCTCAAATGAAAACAAGGCTTCTTTGCACACAAAAGCATAGCACACATATTGACTAACATCCAAATCTGAAATATCAACCTTAGTAGCAAGCAAAGTTGGACTAGTCAATTTAATTTCATTAGAAACAACAGAAGAAGATTTGCTATTAGTCTTATGTTGTTGCTCAAATTCTTTGGCTGCTATCTCATTCTCACTCTTATTTTTCTCCTGTTTTGCTTTACTAGCTCTAGCAAGATCATCTTTCACAATTTGTTCAGGAGACATAGGCAGTAAAGCAATATTTTTATCCTGATGAACTAGAGTAAACTGATTTGTCCTACCATGGTGTACAACATTCCTATCAAATTGCCATGGTCTACCAAGTAAAAGAGAGCATGCTTGCATGGGTACCACATCACAATCAACATAATCAGCATATGCAGCAATGCTAAAGTGCACACGAACAGAACGCGTTACCTTAATCTTACCACTATTGTTAAACCACTGAATATAGTACGGATGGGGGTGTGGTCTTGTGGTGAGAGATAGCTTCTCCACCAACTCCATGCTAGCCAAGTTGTTGCAACTCCCTCCGTCAATGATGATGCGAACCGAACGTTCTTTCACCACTCCCTTTGTGTGGAACAAATTATGCCTCTGGTTTTGCTCGGCCTTCGTTACCTGCACACTTAATACACGTTGAGCAACCAAACTAGCATATTTATCTGCATCATCAGGAGTCATATACTCTATATCATGAGCATCATCATGGACACCCTGTTCCTCATGAGCAATGAGAACTAGAGTCTCCTCATCATAGTCGCTCGCTGACTCATACCCACCATCCGCCGTAATAGTCATCACACGCTTGGAGGGACAGTCTTTTGCGAAGTGACCTCCACCTTGGCACCTGCGACATTTAATATCACGATCTCGTGTTTGCCCTGTGGACGCCATGGATGAAGAAGAACTCGCCGCTGGACCACTCTGTGCACCCTTGAATGGTGGCGCTGGCTGTTTTGGTGGCTCCCTGTAAGAATGAGCGGCTGAAGTAGATGGTGGCGCAGCAGGATGTGTGGATGTAGAAGCTCCACGCGATGTCCATGATGTATTTCGTCCTGTAGAAAAGTTAGGTCTCGTAGCGGCCTGTCGATCCTGCACTTCACGTTCAGCTTTACAAGCAAGATGAAACAAACGAGTGATAGTAGCAAAGTCCTTGTATTCTAGAATAGTTTGTATCTCCCTGTTTAAGCCACCCATAAAACGTGCAAGCATAGCTTCATTATCCTCTACTAGGCCACATCTAATCAATCCAGTTTGTAATTCTTGATAATATTCCTCTACAGAATTTTTTCCTTGTCTCAAACGTTGTAATTTTTCTAACAATTCACGTTGATAATAAGGAGGAACCCAGCGAGTACGCATAGCATCTTTTAAAGCAGCCCAAGTAGTTGGAATATTATTAGCATGCAATCTACAATGTTCAGACCACCAAATAGATGCAAAGCCCGTGAATTCACAAACAGCAGCAGTAACACGTCTATTCTCAGGATATTGTAAACATGTAAAACGTTGTTCAGTTTCTAACTCCCAAGTAAGATAAGCATCAGGAATATATCTACCCTCAAACGGCTTAAGATTCAATTTAAGTTTAGGCACATGTTCATCATCGCGTACCTGAGGGGGTGGTTGGTGTCGACCGTGGCGAATGTTGGGACGTGGACGTCCAGCTGGCTGCTCATAGGCCGCTTCCTGTTCCACCTCCTCCTCGTAATCACCCTCGTAGTTGTCGTCCTGGCTGACGTCAGAAGCAGCAGCAGCAGTAGCAGCAACTGCAGCTGCAGGAGGAGCACCAATACCAGCAGCTTGTCCTCGCGGAAACAGAATACGTCGTGCACGTGGTCGTGGCGGTGGCTGTAGCTGTGCTGAAGGTAGGCGTGCGATCAACTCAGTAAACTTGGCGTCGAGCTTGGTGTCGATCATCTTCTCCACGCCATCAATCGCCTCTGTAAATCTGGTCTCGATGTCCTGCACCTGTTGAGACATCATACGTGCAAATTTATCATGTAGCTCCTTGTTTTTCATGTTCTCCCAATCGGGTGCATCCCGCGCCACTTCATGTGATCCTGGCATGGTTAGCAGAAAGAGAGAACACACAGAAATATGATCCTACTTCTACTAATGGGCTGTGGGGTGGTGGAAAGCACAAATCCGTCAAGCTTTTCTTTCGTTCTTACCAATTCTTACCTAGCAGCAGGTGGTGACGTACAACCAACGGGTCAAAACTCTCAGAGATGTGGTAGAGCGATGGCCAGGAGGTGTCAAAACGCACGATGTAGAATATATGTGGAGCTGTAGGAAGGCTGACAAGTATGGTAGCAAAAAGCTCAACAGTAATCAAAACAGAGATGCAAAGTTGAATAAACACTCAACGTCGGTACTGTGCTGATCCTAGGCTAGACCGTACTAGAGACGCGAGCCTAAACACCAACGAAAGCACGGCGCGGCACGTAATCAACTGAGAAGCACACTCTGGATTTTTTTTTTCTCTTTTTTTTTTTTTTTTTTTTTGCTTTTTTTTTTGTTGGCGATGCGGGACTGCGGTGGCTGAAAAAGTGCGAAAAAAATCACTATGGTAGAGAACGTCTCAAAACGAGTTTCTGGACCTAAGGAACGTATGGGCACGAAATTTTTTTACCCCTGAAAATTTTGGCCTAAAAACTGCTCTGAAAAGCGTGCCAGACTTTTTTTTTTTTTTTTGGAAATCACCCCCTTCTACGTACGACAAAGATTGGTGAAATCCGACTCTAATCAACTCAAACTAATCTGGCTATGGAGAGGTCACGAACCGTACTGATGATGGAACTCAACTCGGACTCGTGGTAAGTGGTGGTGTATATGGACTCTGCTTGGCGGGACGTGGTGGTGTATGTGGACTTGGATTGGCGGAACGTGGTAGGATGACTACTGTGCGGCGGGGACGTGGCAAACTGTGATCAGAACTCGAAACTCTAAGGGAACTAGACGCTAAGATCAGCAACTTGACACAACGATGCAACCGTACATTCAACAAAGCAAGTACTGAAAAGAAAACTGGACAAAGGCTCGGACTGTCTTGGGACGTGATGATCTAACCCTAAAGTTTTTTGGCTTTTTCGTGGGATGTAGGTATGAGGAACAGAATCAATCTAGACTACGAAAACTGGTAAATCTCACCGAGCAACCTGGAAATCTGATACCACTTGATAGAGGCGAAGGTGTCCCGATGTTTCGATGAGATGGTGGAGATCGATTATGGTGGAGACGACTTTCACGACCCGACTACGAACGTGCGAAGACGTTGCGCCTTAGCGATCGCTAAACCAACTCCGAGAGGTTATTGATCCCGCGGATGCACGATCAACCTGACCACGAAGACCTAAGTCCTGCAAGCAATCGAAGAACAAGCAAGAACTAAGAATTGCAATCTGGATATTGCGAATATAAGATGAATGATTACGAAAGTTGGGGTTCCAATGAGGTCTTGGCCTGGTCGGATGACACAAACGAAGAGCTCGAAGTTGCGGCTATGGCTAACTTATATCTAATTAAAACCCAAGTCTAAACGACGCCCTAAGGGCTGTATATATGGGGGAACAGAGGGGATTTTCGTGACCCCTTGGAGGTGGGGTCCGAAAACAACCCTAACTCGGTTTCCCCACACATACGGACTCTAAAAACAGCCTATAATGTGGTATTTCGAAATTACATGGGCCCAGCCCAATATTAAGGTGACGCAGCACCTATAATTGCTCTTGGACGAAAATAATGAAGTGGCATCTCGTGTATTCCCTCCAAGCCTTCATGCATGCCTTATGGTGGCTTCAACGTGCGAAAATCCCCACTGGAAGCTCCACTGTACTTTCCCCTGCGCGCACCTTCTTCTCCATTCTTGATCCCGCTCCAATGACCATCCTTCTTGTCCATGCTAGGTCCTTCATTCATAAGCAAAACAAAAGTATCTAATTTAGGCAGCATCAAATGTTCATGAACAATAGAAGGATTCGCAAGAAACGAAAGTACCTGATAATTTAGTTGACGTGCACGTGCTCTAGTAACTGGTCCAGTATGTGTAGTTGGTGAGGGTATGGGTGTAACATTAGTAGGGATGTCCTCATCAGTAGGCGTGCGATCAACTCAGTAAACTTGGCGTCGAGCTTGGTGTCGATCATCTTCTCCACGCCATCAATCGCCTCTGTAAATCTGGTCTCGATGTCCTGCACCTGTTGAGACATCATACGTGCAAATTTATCATGTAGCTCCTTGTTTGTCATGTTCTCCCAATCGGGTGCATCCCGCGCCACTTCATCATGTGATCCTGGCATGGTTAGCAGAAATAGAAAACACACAGGAATATGATCCTACTTCTACTAATGGGATGGATGTGGGGTGGTGGAAAGCACAAATCCGTCAAGCTTTTCTTACGTTCTTACCGATTCTTACCTAGCAGCAGGTGGTGATGTACAACCAACGGGTCAAAACTCTCAGAGATATGGTAGAGCGATGGCCAGGAGGTGTCAAAACGCACGATGTAGGATATATGTGGAGCTGTAGGTAGGCTTGACAAATATGGTAGCAAAAAGATCAACAGTAATCAAAACAGAGATGCAAAGCTGAATAAACACTCAACGTCGGTACTGTGCTGATCCTAGGCTAGACCGTACTAGAGACGCGAGCCTAAAACACCAACGAAAGCACGGCGCGACACGTAACAACTGTGAAGCACACTCTGAATTTTTTATTTTCTCTCTCTTTTTTTTTTTTTTTTTTTTTTTTGGAAATCACCCTCTTCTACGTACGACAAAAGATTGGTGAAATCCGACTCTAATCAACTCAAAACTATTCTGGCTACGGAGATATCAGGAACCGTACTGATGGTGGAACTCAACTCGGACTCGTGAGACGTGGTGGTGTATATGGACTCTGCTTGGCGGAACGTGGTGGTGTATCTGGACTCGGATTGGCGGAAACGTGGTAGGATGACTACTGGTGCGGCGGCGACGTGGCAAACTGTGATCAGAACTCGAAACTCTAAGGGAACTAGACGCTAAGATCAGCAACTTGACACAACGATGCAACCGTAAATTCAACAAAGCAAGTACTGAAAAGAAAACTGGACAAAGGCTAGGACTGTCTTGGGACGTGATGATCTAACCCTAATTTTTTTTGTTGGCTTTTTCGTGGACTGTAGGTATGAAGAACAGAACCAATCTAGACTATGAAAACTGGTAAATCTCACCGATCAACCTAGAAATCTGATACCACTTGATAGAGGCGAAGGTGTCCCGATGTTTCGATGAGATGGTGTAGATCGATTATGGTGGAGACGACTTTCACGATCCGACTACGAACGTGCGAAGACGTTGCGCCTTAGCGATCGCTAAACCAACTCCGAGAGGTTATTGATCCCGCGGATGCACGATCAACCTGACCACGAAGGTCTAATTCCTGCAAGCAATCGAAGAACAAGCAAGAACTAAGAATTGCAATCTGGATATTGCGAATATAAGATGAATGATTACGAAAGTTGGGGTTCCAATGAGGTCTTGGCCTGGTCGGATGACACAAACGAAGAGCTCGAAGTTGCGGCTATGGCTAACTTATATCTAATTAAAACCAAAGTCTAAACGACGCCCTAAGGGCTGTATATATGGGGGAACAGAGGGGATTTTCGTGACCCCTTGGAGGTGGGGTCCGAAAACAACCCTAACGCGGTTTCCCCACACATACGGACTCTAAAAACAGCCTATAATGTGGTATTTCGAAATTACATGGGCCCAGCCCAATATTAAGGTGACGCAGCACCTATAATTGCTCTTGGACGAAAATAATGAAGTGGCATCTCGTGTATTCCGTCCAAGCCTTCATGCATGCCTTATGGTGGCTTCAACGTGCGAAAATCCCCACTGGAAGCTCCACTGTACTTTCCCCCGCGCGCACCTTCTTCTCCATGCTTGATCCCGCTCCAATGACCATCCTTCTTGTCCATGCTAGGTCCTTCATTCATAAGCAAAACAAAAGTATCTAATTTAGGCAGCATCATATGTTCATGAACAATAGAAGGATTCGCAAGAAACGAAAGTACCTGATAATTTAGTTGACGTGCACGTGCTCTAGTAACTGGTCCAGTATGTGTAGTTGGTGAGGGTATGGGTGTAACATTAGTAGGGATGTCTTCATCAGTATGTGTAGGTGGTGAAGATGTGGGTGTAACATTAGTAGAGATGTCCTCATCATCTTGGTGCGGCCTCCCCATATGGCGCGCGGGAAGGCCGTCTGTGAGGGGGATGGCCCCCCTACGACTATCCTTTGGGCGTCTGGAGACTTTTGGAACGCTGATTTTATATATATATATATATATATATCTTTATGGAATTTATCGGGCACTGTAAATATGGTTATAAATCTGCAATTCACAGACATCAGTCGACAATAACAAGCCCTGGGTGCACTGAGTTAGTAGGTTAGTACAAATGTGTTGAAAAAGGTATGAAAGTGTAGCAAAACACAGCAATATCACCCATATAAGCATGGAACAAGCAGAAATAATAGATATGTTTGGGACGTATCACTAGGTCACAAGAGATTTAATAGGCACAGACAAGTAAACTTGTTCGTTGAGAACGAGGTATGAACTAGGCATAAGGATACCGATGATCGAACCTCGAACAAACAATGTACCACAGGACAAAGGGATCAAGTCATATCATTAACGGTTTCCAACAGCAATTGAAGTTCATTCGATGGAAGTGCAACGACTATCAAGGATTGTAACCTGGTCCAATTGATTAGTCATTGATCAAGAGAGTGTCTTGATCATGTCTGTTGTTTCCCGTACCGTAGGGTGTCACACTTAAGGGTAATCGATGCATTAGGATAGATTCGGGATCATCAGTGAAAAAGGAGAGAGCACCAGAATTGTCCCGAGAATTGCCGAAAGATGTTCTGGATATTTTGAAAGGTTCAAAATAAAGTTTCATTATATTTAATAATGTTTTATTATTTAATTGACAGAATTTAATATTAAAATATATTTAAATTAATTAATAAAATGGAAAAGGCAAATGGGCCACATGGGGCCCATTAGGGAAGGGAGGGGGTTCCCCCCTTGGGCCATGCGCCAAGGGTGGGGCCCATCCCCCTATGGCCGGCGCACCCCCTCCCCTTTGTATTTTAGTCCCACATGGGGGAGGGGAGGAGGATGGAACCCCCCTTGGCCTATATAAGGAGGGGTAGACCCCCCTTCTTCCAAACAACTTGAAGTTTTCTCTTCTCTCTCTTCCTCCTACCTCGAGCGGACTCGCCATGTTTGGAGTTTGCACCTGGTTGGGAGTTCTCCACCAAAGCACGTCGTCGCTCTGCCGGAGTCGGGATCCGAATCCGTCTTCTTTCCGTTGCTCTCCTAGTTTTGGGACTGGAGGGAACATCGGTTGCACCGTATGTGTGTAATCTCCTCGAGGCACTACACTTGTGGGGCTACTTCATCGCCAAAGGTCACCGGGAGTCTCCATCGCTGGTGGTCTTCTACACGACAGTGAGTTCGTAGGTTCAGAGTCTACGCCAAACACGTTCGTAGAACGTTTCCTGATACGTCCCAAACATATCTATAATTTCTACTTGCTCCATGCTTGTTTTGTGTGATATTGCTATGATCTAGATACATTTTCATACACTTTTGATCATATTTGGACTAACTTATTAACTCAGTGCAGCACAGTACCAATTCCTGTTTTCTGCTCTTTTTCTATTCCAGGTTTCCCCATATTAAAAATTCTCCAAAAATTCGGGAAAATCGGATAAAAAATTAGCGCAACGGAACCTTCCGAAATCACCAAAGTGGGGCCAGAGGGCCACCACCAGGGACCCAGGCGGCCACCTGGCGCGGCCTAGGGCTTGGCCGCCCCAGGGGGGAGCTTGGACCCCTGGTGGGCCCCCTGGCTGCCCCCTTCGCCTATTTATTCTCCATGTCGCGAAACCCCCAAGGAGAGAACCCCTTTTCACGATCTCGCCTATGTTCCGCCGCCGCCACTCTTCCAAGATCGGGAGCGCTAGCAGACCTCTTCCCGACACCCTGCCGGAGGGAGGATTGACCTTCGGGAGCTTACCCTCCACCATGGATGCTTCCCGGATGTGCCGTGAGTAGTCTCCCCTGGACCATGGGTCCGTGATCAGTAGCTATGTGATGTTCTCCTCCCCTTTTTGTTCTTCATGGTTTATACCTCGTCAGCTGCCATACATGATCGAGGCACTTATGTAATTTTCTGTTGTTGCTATGCTGAGTTTGCTGGGATATGATGGATTATGAGACTATGTTCAGATTGTGATTGAGTAATATATTTGGTTCTTATCTTTTATATTTTTGTTCCTAAGTAATTCTTGCATGTTCTCCGTTGCTGTTTTTACTTTGGCCAAGTAGTAGGTAGTGACTCCAAGAGGGAACGTTATGATCGATTGTGGGTTCATGCCCCCCGATGACACGCTTGAGTGAAAGAAACAAGAGTCTAGGGGATGTGCTATTGCCACAAGGGGGAAAACAAAGGTTCTTGTAACCGCGGCGGCAAGGATTGTTTACTTTACGCAAGGTGATTTTTAATTGAGTTGTCTGTTGCTTTGGGTTTACACTTTGGGTGGGGCTCGCAACTTAATACCAGTGAGAAGTTCTGGATAGATATCTCAAGGTGGATGATTAGTAGTAGATGGAGTTGGATTTCGTTCTACTTATTTGGGCGTACCGCCCATGCTTTTGAGCCTCGTACTTTCTTTGTAGCATAGTTAGCATTGCGGCGCGTTTTTAATCATGTCAATTGCCCAACTGTGATTTGTTTACCTCACATAGCAATTTTATTGAATTTTGGGAGAGAGACATCACTAGTGAACATCAGGGGACCCCGGTGCATATTCTCATCACTGTTTACACGCTCATTTAATTTCCTGCTTTGACTTTCTTGCTGCCATCACCATTATCATTATCCCTTGCGTTTGATCCTTTGTAAACAACAAGACCGGAGAGATTGACAACCTCTCTGAACTTCGTTGGGAGCAAAGTTATTTGTTTATGTGTGCAGGTTCAGGAGAAGAAAGTGATTCTTTTCAGACGGCGTATCCCTTGCCGAACCACGTACTTATCACTACCGGAGTCCTACGGGAGACATACCCTATCCTCTACGTAGGGGAAATTTCCTCTTATCCTACATCTCACCTTCCACTTGTGGTAACCAACGAAGGGCGATAAACCATTATCATCATCTCGACCATCAAGCAAATTTCTGGCGCCGTTGCCGGTGACTGCGAGTGCTAAGATAGGGGAGTTGCACACTATATTTTACCTTTTCTTTTTAGTCTTGTTAGTTTACCTTTCAGTTTTTATCTTTGTTTCTTATATCAAAAATTACAAAAAATCTGCCACAATTGCTGCTACTATGGGTTCCACTGAAAACACCAAGTTGTGTGACTTCACTAGTCATAACAACAAAGACTTTCACTATTGGCACACCTGCCACTTCAGCTACCTCTTATTTAATTAAACCTGCTGTGCTAAACCTTGTTATGAGAGATCAATTCTCTGGTGCTGGAGATGATGTTGCTTTACACTTGAACAATTTTGTTGAGTTATGTGATATGCAAAAGTATAAAGATGTAGAAGGTGATGTTGTTAAGCTTAAGCTTTTTTCCTTTCTCCTTGAGGGAAGGAACAAAATCTGGTTTCAATCTTTGCCTAGGAATAGCATAGATTCTTGGGATAAGTGCAAAGATGCTTTTATTCGGAAGTACTACCCACCTGCTAAAATTATCCAATTGAGGAGTAACATTATGAATTTTAAGAAATTGGATAATGAACACGTTGCCCAAGCTTGGGAACATATGGAATCTCTTATTAAGAAATGCCCTACACATGGTTTGACTACTTGGATGGTTATCCAGACTTTTTATGCAGGCTTGAACTTTACCTCGCGGAACCTGTTAGATTCGGCCGCGGGAGGAACCTTTATGTCAACTACACTTGGTGCTTCCACGAAACTCCTAGATGAGATGATGACCAACTATTCCCAATGGCACACCGAACGCGCTCCAAAAGGTAGGAAGGTAAAGTCTGTCGAGGAGATTACCTCCCTAAATGAAAAAGTTGACTTGATTATGTCTCTACTTACCATGCAACCCTCTGTTGATCCTCATGATGTTCCTTTAAATTCTTTGGTTGCTCAGGAACAAGTAGATGTGAACTTTATTTCTAGAAACAACTTCAACAACAATTCTTATAGGGGCAATTTTGCTAGAAATCCTAGACCGTTTCCATCCAACTATGGGAACAACAACACTTATCCTAGCAACAAGAACCCCACTTCTGAACTGGAAAACATGCTTAGAGACTTTATCACTACCCAAAAAGCCTTCAACAAGAATGTAGAAATTAGCTAAGTTAGTTAATCTCTCTTTGAAGTTAGATAGCTTAGCCCTTGATGTTGAGATACTTAAAATTGGAACCTCTGCCCTTGATGAGAGGAAGGCCACTCCTATTAATGCTATCCAATTACAAATTAATGAAAATATTAGGATGATGGCTAAACTTAAAGAAAGATGGGCTAGAGAGAAAGAGGAAGAGGATATAGTTAAGTGCCTTCCTACACACCACACAGTTGCTACCATCCAAATTGTTGAGGACACCCAAACTATTAGCACCCAACACACTCCTAGTCCCATTGGACCTATTAACGGTGATGCTAATACCTCAACCGTAGAAGAAGAAACTCCTATGAACATAGAGGGTTTCATACAACTGAGCCTAGATGACACTACAACCACCTTTGATAGTAGTGATATTGATTTTGATAGTTGTGCCCTCTCTGAAGTTATTAGCTTGTTACATAAAATGTCTAGAGACCCCCACACTAGCACACTTAATCTTGCCTTCACGGAGCATATCACTAATGCTCTTATCAAAGCTAGGGAGGAGAAGCTTAGGATATAAGCCTCCATACCTCGGAAGCTAGATGATGGTTGGGACCCTATGATAAAAATTAAATTTAATAACTTCTCTTGCTATGCTTTATGTGATGTTGGAGCTAGTACCTCCGTTATGCCCAAAAGAATGTATGACAAGTCTGAATTGAAACCTTTTGATCCTTGTTCTTTTGGTGTTCGTCTCGTTCACTCTTCCGTAAAGAAACCTTTGGGTAAGATCGATGATGTTCTTATCATTGTCAAGACAATTATGTTCCCGTTGATTTTATTATTATGGACATAGAGTGTGAACCTTTATGTCCAATTATTTTGGGACGTCCTTTTCTTCGCACCGTTGGTGCTGTTATTGACATGAAAGAGAGGAATATAAAATATCAATCCCCTCTCAAAAAGGGGATGGATCACTCCCCTAGAAATAAAATCAAGTTACCTTTTGAGTCCATTACACGGGCTAGCTATTCTCTCTCTCTTGATAAAACTTGATTCTTCTTTTGCTTTATGCCTAGCTTAAAGGCGTAAAAGAAAGCGCTTGTTGGGAGGTAACCCAATATGTTATTACTTCTGTTTTTAGTGGTCTTGATGATTTTTACTACTGTATAAACATCATTGTATCTTTATTTTCAAGCTTTGTGCCAAGTTATAGCCTCTTATGATAAGGGAAGCAAAAGTTGTGACATGCTGTCCAGAAAACAGCTTCTATCTGCTTGACGGAAAAAATTGGAACAAATCACCAGTTCATATTTTTGATCCGAATTTTTTACACAGCATGCTCTATACAATTGCAAAACTTTTTTGTGTTATGAGTTTTTTATTTGAGTTGCAGAAGTGCCCCGAAAAAATTCTCTGCTACCTGCTGTTGTGTTTTTCACAGATTCTGCCACGTTTTGCCTTTTGTTACTTTTGCAAACCTTAAGCTTTCTTTTGTTTGCAAAAACCTTTTGGAAATCTTTATAAATAGTAGCTCTTCAAGAATATCTTTATTTCCAGTGGGGACAAAATATTTTATTTAGGGTACTAACCTCTCTAATCAGCTTATGATAAGTTATGTATGAAGGGAGTATTCTAGTGTGCGAGGGAAGATGATGAAAGAAGATCCGGGAGTTTCAACCGCTCAAGCTTGGGGATGCCCCCATGAATCCCCAATACATATTCAAGGAGACTCAAGCGTCTAAGCTTGGGGATGCCCCCGTGCATCCCCTTCTCCATCAACAATCATCAGTTCGTCCTTCGTCTCACTATATTTTTATCACTTCATGTGTTATGTGCTATGCTTGGAGCGTCTCGCTCTTAGGTTTAATTTTTTGTTTTCTTTAGCTTTGCTTGCTGTTCATAACAAGTTAGACCCCAGCTTACTTTGTGTGGGAGAGAAATACGCTCCACTTCAATCTAGAACACATAATAGGATTTTTCATGCCTACCTTTCTCTGTTGTGTGTTCTTTATCTTTTCATAGCTACTGCCATGTTTAGTTTTAGTTTTAGTTTTTGTCTTTAGCAAGAGCCTTGGCTTTTGTTTAGTTTGTTGCTGGAACTCTCTTTAGTTTTCATGTTTATCTTGTTAAGAGAGTTGGTTGCTGCACTGAGTTGTGTCTTGTCTTGAAGTAGGTAATTGAGGTTGCTATTCAGTTGTAGTAGTAACTTGTAATAGTTTTGAGGTATTGTTGTGAGTAATGTCGGGACCCGGGGTTTGCGTATGTAATTCCAGTCACAAATCAATCATATGGAGAGCCGAGAGCCGTACCCACTTGTCTAAGCATACAAGGCCAAGCACAGAACACTCTCGGAAAGCATCGTACGTGAGGGGAATCCCATCCAGGCCGAATGATCAACTGAGATGGGTCCTCATCCTCCGCTCACAAGTCTAAATGATTATGGGTGGTGAAATCCCATACTCATAGACAAGTCGCCTCAACCATATTCTCGATTGAATTATAACACTTACATAAACAGACTCCAGCCCGATCACCTAGTCGGGATCTCGGGCGGGCTCAATCATACAACAAAGTGTGCCACGTGACAGAGTCACGAGCAATCGCATCGCGATGCCCCAAGCTGCGCACATCTAAGGGCCACTTGGTGTATAAAAGACCGCCGGCAAGAACACAACTAAGCTATCGAACCCCACACTAAGACATGCACATTATAATCATACACGCAGCATACATGTCCAGTGTAAACAGCAGGTAATCACAACATGAACTCTAGAAACTCATAGTCTTTATAACTTCTGCTAAACAGAGCAGACATAGTAGTTGTATTACAAGCAGAGATCACATGGCTATGATCCAACATTACATCAAACATCAACGGAAGCAAATTATGTCTTAGTAAATACAAGGTTAACAAATGGCTTAAGAAGCCTGAAGGAAAATACAACGACCCTCCAAAGGGCACAGGCTGCTGTCTGGAACTATACGACCTGGTCCACGTCGAGCTCGAGGTAGAGGCCACCATCAGGGTCAGTGGTCTCGTCTCTAAAACATAGAATAAGAAAACATGAGTACAAAGACGTACTCAGCAGGACTTACATAGGAACTACACTACTCATGCACATGTATCAAGGCAAAGGGAGGTGGTGTTTCACTTGCAGAAGTGCCAGCTTTGACTTGGCTAGTCCTGTACTACGAATACCAGAATGAGGTAAGGAGCGTACACGAGTCCAAGTATCAAGTCTCAAACAAATACACCACTATGGTTACCGCCTCGACTTCCCCACGAGGAAGCACGCCATAGCACTCACACTTATCTTGGAAAGTTTTAAGAGTAACCATTGAAGTTGTCTATGATCAAGTAAAGGTCTCCAAGTAGTCCATAACCGCGGACACGGCTATTCGAATAGTTCATTAACCCTGCAGGGGTGTACTGCTACACACACGCCTCATCAGTTACCGCCTGGGGATGGACCCTTCAAGTGAGTACCGGCGAGGATGTTGCCACGACACTTCACTCACGACACCATCTCTAGTCCTAGGGAGTCGCCTATTTGAGTTGGGACCACGATCGGAATCCGGCCGATTTTTCTGATGCGGACACAAACATGTTGTGTCCAGCCATCAAGCTCAACTCGATCATGATCACTTGATTCAACTAGGCCACAACCTACGTCCACCACTTACCTTGATGTACCTGCTTGAGATCGTTTAAAGCTCGAACTACTTGCGACTCCTGGACTTGGTCCAGGGTGAGGTAGTAGGACGAGAGGGGTCAGTGAGCCCAATGTGTGGTCGTAATCTTAGTCTTGGATAACAACAAGAGAACTCGGGCTTAAGGCAGTGTTCAACGAGACAACCCACTATGTACTCCTACACAGCCTCTCATCGTTCACCTTGTTTAGGTCAAATTCACCAACACGTTACCACCATCATTCACATGAGCACTACCATCCCGACTCACAACAAAGTAGCCTCATTGTAACCTCTAAGCATGCAATAAGCTGTAACAGTTGCAGGGGCCACATGATATCAACCAACTCCTACATCTGCTAGGATTGTGGTTTGCTTACTACTGTAACAGCCCACATGTAACAAGCTAGCAAACACCATGTAATTTACTTCCTCTGTTGGATTTGTAACTTGGCATGGTGAATGTCTATGTCATTTCATGTGATGATTTAAATTGGCATTGAGATTGGAGCCTTGTTGGGTTGATTTCTTTTGCATCCAAGATGATTCAAGAAGGGGATTGGAGTAATTTTTCCCTGTTGCATGCTCACTCTTCTTGATCCCAATTTTGGCCTAGCCATTTCTTTTTCCTTTGCAAGGGTTATAAAATCCTCAAAGTATTTTTGCCATCATCAAAACCAGGAGCTCTAGTTCAAAGTGATTTTGAATTCAAAATGAGCTCACACTTTTGTTGTTGCCAAAAATGCCCAAATCATTTTTAGAAATTCAGGAATAATGCAAGGATAATTCTACATATTTTTATGTGAATTTTGCACTTGTATTTAATCCAGAATTAACCCCTTTTCCTTTTTCTGTTTTTGTAAATGGAAAAAGGATCCAGCAGCCTTTTTCTCTCCTCTGCTCCAAGTCTTGCTGGAGGCCCAGCCCAGCAGCCTCAGCTCCGCAGCCCACCTGGGCCTCCGCCAGCGAAGCGTTACGCGGGAGGCACCCTGGCCGCCCGATCAAGATCCGAGGGGGGGGACTCATCGCCTTTCCACCGTGGAGAGGTCCCCTCCCCCTCTTCTCTCACACCGGCGGGCGGGCATCGACGTCGACGCCTGCCGACGTGGCTGGAGGCCGCCCCTCCATATAAGCCGCCCCCTGGAGCCGCTGGACCCCCCTAGGGTTCCGTTTCCCCATCGTTTTCCCCCTCGCCGCCGCCGGGAGAGGTCTCCTCCTCTACCCTGCTTCCGCTCTGTTCCGGTGAGGTCCCGAGCAATTCGCCGCCGCCTCGTGATCTCCCATCGATTCCTTGCTCCACGCCGTCGTGGTGACTGTTGTTTGTGCGTTTTCCCCTTCAGGAGCGTGCCGGGAGGAGCAGGACGTCCCCGAGCTGTGGATCCCCGCTGCGGGCCGTCTTCTTCCTCGACGCCGTCGTCAGCGTCTTCTTCCTCTACGGCAAGGCTGGGACGCTCGAAGCGACCCACAAGGTGAGCTAA
The DNA here is from genome assembly GCA_950022295.1 of Bromus sterilis. Classification (NCBI taxonomy): domain Eukaryota; kingdom Viridiplantae; phylum Streptophyta; class Magnoliopsida; order Poales; family Poaceae; genus Bromus; species Bromus sterilis. Next base: position 171,137,614 of record OX465600.1, on the reverse strand, counting down.
CGCCCACGCCTTCACCCGTAGCGTCGCGTAGCAGTCCATCCACGGTAGCAGTAGGCCATCTACCGCGTAGTTCGTCGCCGGCGAGGAAGTCGTGATCACCGTTCCCGTGGTGCGTCTCGAACGACCCCCCGCGTGCTCCAGGAGTGTCCAGAGTGAGTTTCTGGTACCAAAGGAGCCCCCTTGCTGCGTAGCTTCTTTGGGTTTCACCGTGTCTGAACTCTGCGCGTCTCTGTCAGTCAGATCCGCCACGGATTCAGGCGAGCATAGCATCCCCTCCGGTGAGATCCAGGACGGGGCCGGGACATCCACGTGATCGTGGTACTTCCCTCTCGCGCTGCAAGCGATTCCGTGGCCAGAGGCGTCGTGTGCTCGTCGCACGGTTCGCTTGAAGTAGGATGCACGGTGGTGTCTGAAACTGCAGTTCAGAGCCGCCGCAACAGTGCTGTTCCGCTGAAGCTAGCAAGCAGTAGAGATGGAGCTAGGAGCCATGGCGCGCGTCGTCGTGTAGGGCTAGGTGCTTTCTCGGTTTCGTTCCATGGCAGGGTGGCCGGAGCTTGCCTGTACACGGCACGCGGTTCGCCGCAGTAGAGCGTCGCCGACGAAGTTCAGAGTTTTCAGGTGTTCAAGGTTCAGTAACCTGGGCCTTGAACCTTACCTAGCATGCGTAGCGTATATGTTCAGAAACGCTTCGTGGCGCAGTGGTAGCGAGCGTGGAGACGAGCAGCGAGTCGCGGGTTCGATTCCAGCCGATGCCCCCCCATTTTTTGATTTTTCTCCTGAGGCTGACGACTGGGACCCGCTTGTCAGCGACCCAGGCCGCGTGGGCTGAGCCCATTGCGGGCCAGAGAGGTTGGATGGGCTGGAATCGCCCGAGAGCAGCCCATGGAGGCTGATTCCTTGTTCTTCTTATTTCTTTTCTTTTTCTTTGATTTTCTTTTCTGTTTAAATTCAAATTTGAATTTGCCTCCAAATTCAAATCTGTTTTGAACATCTTTTGCAAATAGGGGCATGCCTTATATGTTTTTGGGGTAGCTTGAGCTACTGAACCCCATGGTGAGGTCCATTTTTGCGTCTGACCCCTTTAAAAAAAATTGAAGTATGGTCATTTTGCAAATAAACCCCTTTTACCTTTTCTTTGTTTTTGTAAATTGGTTCAAATTTTAAATTTCCCATGTCATATATGATTCTTGGGTAGTTTTGCACAAGGAGTTGCATCGTGATGATGATTTCATCATGTGAACCTATTTCAAATTCATGTGGTGCAATTTTGCACTCAGCCCCCTGAACTTCAGTTGAATTTGCAACTGCCCTTGCAAACTCAAATTGAGACATATCATATATGTTTTGGGGTGCTTTTCTGCAAGGAGTTCAGCAGTGATGTTTTCATGATGTGTTGTGCAACTTTTGAGACAAGGTGTGATCACCTGGTTCAGAAGCTTTCAATTCTGTCTGCCTGCAACATTTCAACTTCAGTGCATTCGAAATGTTGTTCATCTGATCTTTTCAAGTCTGTTCCAAGTCATCTTCTTTCTTCAAGTCAGCCCCTAGCATATTGTCACATGCCTAGTGGCTGGTCTCCATCAACTGTTGCACCTTCCATGTGTCAACTTCACCGACACTACTCCGTCTCCGGAATCATCGTTTGCTTTCATGTTATTTAAATTCTTGTAATGCTTGTTGATCATGTCATGCTATCATGCTACTTGCACCTAAATTAAGGCTTAGACCAAAGCCATTACAATGTAAATAAGTGCATATGAAGTTGATGACTTATCGTCATCACCTTCATTTAAATTTGACTAGACAGGGTCATACCATGTAAATAAAACTTGAACATGCCATCCTTGTTTGAGTTTGCTCAGTTGCTTACTTGTGTGTTTCCTTGCCGGTATCTTACGTTAGCACCCGAGACTGACGAGGAGACTTACGTGGAGTTGTCTGACGCCGAGCACGAGGGTACCGTCAGTGCTGCTTCGACTACCTTACCAGGCAAGGGGGAGATCTGTGTCATTACTTTATAACTTTCTGCTCATGCCTAGCTGTAGAACTAGAACGTTGTTGCTTGATCCTATCTACCTTATATGCCATGTTTAAACCCATACAGCCATGATCCCCACATCCCAGCAAACCTTTGTACTGCTAAGTTACCGCTGCACAGCCATTGCTTAGTATGGATAGAAAACTTGCTGCTTACCTTATATATATTCATGGATGGGATATCGTGCTATAAAAGAAGTTGGTTGATATTTATTATGGCTAAATGATGTTAATTTATATTAGACGAAAGGTGGAAGGCTGGACTATCCCCGTCTGGTGCTTTGTTCCATTTGAGTCGCCTAGGACCCGAGTTTCGGGTATTGTGTTTCTTGACGAGCGTGCCTAATCGTGTGTGGGGTTTTATGGGGGCCCCTTGTCTTACCTACCTAGCTCCGTACAACTCTAGTGGTGGCCCGAGCTGATTTACATTTGCAACTGCGTGTGTGTTGGTTGGTACCCAGCTGTTTTCGAAACAACCCGGGCCAGCGGAGACATGGTTTCTCTCGCTGGTCCACACTTGGCGAGCTAGGGGTCCCCTGAATATTCAGGTGTGACTTACTGATAGAGGCGAAGGTGTCCCGATGTTTCGATGAGATGGTGGAGATCGATTATGGTGGAGTAGACTTTCACGACCCGACTACGAACGTGCGAAGACGTTGCGCCTTAGCGATCGCTAAACCAACTCCGAGAGGTTATTGATCCCGCGGATGCACGATCAACCTGACCACGAAGGTCTAATTCCTGCAAGCAATCGAAGAACAAGCAAGAACTAAGAATTGCAATCTGGATATTGCGAATATAAGATGAAAGATTACGAAAGTTGGGGTTCCAATGAGGTCTCGGCCTGGTCGGATGACACAAACGAAGAGCTCGAAGTTGCGGCTATGGCTAACTTAAATCTAATTAAAACCCAAGTCTAAACGACGCCCTAAGGGCTGTATATATGGGGGAACACAGGGGATTTTCGTGACCCCTTGGAGGTGGGGTCCGAAAACAACCCTAACTCGGTTTCCCCACACATACGGACTCTAAAAACAGCCTATAAGGTGGTATTTCGAAATTACATGGGCCCAGCCCAATATTAAGGTGACGCGGCACCTATAATTGCCCTTGGACGAAAATAATGAAGTGGCATCTCGCGTATTTCGTCCAAGACTTCATGCGCGCCTTATGGTGGCTTCAAAGTGCGATAATCACCACGGGAAGCTCCGCTGTCCTTTCCCGCGCGCGCACCTTCTTCTCCATGCTTGATCCCGCTCCAATGACCATCCTTCTTGTCCATGCTAGGTCCTTCATTCATAAGCAAAACAAAAGTATCTAATTTAGGCAGTATCATATGTTCATGAACAATAGAAGGATTCGCAAGAAACGAAAGTACCTGATAATTTAGTTGACGTGCACGAGCTCTAGTAACTGGTCCAATATGTGTAGTTGGTGAGGATATGGGTGTAACATTAGTAGGGATGTCCTCATCATCCTCCCCTTCTTGAATTGAAGTCGTCCTCGACGGAAGCTCATCATCTTCTCCCAAATAAGGCTTCAAATCTGCAATATTAAATGTGGGACTAACCCCAAAGGCTGCAGGTAGCTCAAGTTTATATGCATTATCATTAATTTTCTGCAAAACCTTAAAGGGACCATCAGCTCGAGGCATTAACTTAGACTTGCGCAAATCAGGAAACCTATCTTTACGTAGATGTAACCAAACAAGATCTCCGGGTTCAAACACAACATGCTTTCGACCCCTATCACCAGCAAGCTTGTATCTAGCATTCATGCGCTCAATGTTTTCTTTAGTTAACTCATGCAGTTTTAATATCAATTCAGCACGTTGCTTAGCATCAAAATTAACCTTCTCCGAAGATGGAAGAGGTAGCAAATCAATAGGTGCACGAGGTAGAAAACCATAAACAATCTCAAAAGGGCACATTTTAGTGGTAGAATGCAATGAACGATTATAAGCAAATTCAATATGAGGTAAACATTCTTCCCACAGTTTCAAGTTACTCTTTAAAACAGCCCTAAGCATAGTAGACAAAGTCCTATTGACTACTTCAGTTTGTCCATCAGTTTGGGGATGACATGTAGTACTAAAAAGTAGTTTAGTCCCCAACTTAGCCCATAAGCATCTCCAAAAATGGCTAAGAAACTTAGTATCACGATCCGAGACAACAGTATTGGGCACACCATGTAAGCGAATAATCTCACGAAAGAATAAATCAGCAACATTAGCAGCATCATCGCTTTTATGACATGGTATAAAATGTGCCATCTTAGAAAATCTATCCACGACAACAAATATGCTATCCCTCCCATTCTTTGTTCGAGGCAAGCCTAAAACAAAGTCCATGGATATGTCCTCCCACGGAACACTAGGTACAGGTAAAGGCATGTATAAACCATGAGGATTGAGTCGTGACTTAGCTTTTTGACATGTAGTGCAGCGAGCAACAAAACGCTCAACATCCCGTCTCATCTTTGGCCAAAAGAAATGTGTAGCAAGTACGTCCTCCGTCTTCTTCACGCCAAAGTGTCCCATTAATCCTCCTCCATGCGCCTCCTGCAACAACAAAAGACGAATAGAGCTAGCTGGAATGCATAGCTTGTTAGAACGGAACACAAATCCATCATTAAGCACAAACTTGTTCCATGTTCTACCCTCTCTACAATTCTGCAATACATCTTTAAATTCCGCATCATTTACGTATTGATCTTTGATTGTCTCTAAACCGAAAATCTTGAAGTCAAGTTGTGAAAGCATAGTATAACGACGAGACAAAGCATCAGCAATAATATTATCTTTCCCCTTCTTGTGTTTAATGACATAAGGGAAAGTCTCAATAAATTCAACCCACTTAGCATGTCTACGATTAAGTTTTGCTTGACTTCTTATGTGTTTCAAAGATTCATGATCAGAATGTATAACAAATTCTTTGGGCCATAAATAATGTTGCCAAGTTTCTAATGTCCGAACAAGAGCATATAATTCCTTATCATAAGTAGAATAGTTCAGACTAGGCCCACTCAATTTTTCAGAAAAGTAAGCAACAGGTTTAGCATCTTGTAATAACACACCTCCCAAACCAATCCCACTAGCATCGCATTCAAGCTCAAAAGTCTTATTAAAATCAGGAAGTTGGAGCAAAGGAGCATGTGTTAACTTATCTTTCAATACGGTGAAGGCTTCTTCCTGTGCGGTACCCCAAGTAAAAGGCACATCCTTGCGTGTAAGCTCATTGAGAGGTGCAGCAATGGTGCTGAAATCTCGCACAAAACGCCTATAGAATCCAGCGAGGCCAAGAAAACTCCTCACTTGTGTGACCGTTTTGGGCTGCGGCCAACTCTCAATCGCCTCGATCTTGGCTTTATCAACTTCAATTCCCTGCGGAGTAACAACATAGCCAAGAAACGATACTCGGTCGGTGCAAAAGGTGCACTTACCAAGGTTACCAAACAAACGTGCATTACGTAGAGCAATAAAAACAGCACGTAAATGATCCAAATGTTCCTCCAAAGATTTGCTATAAATCAGTATATCATCAAAATAGACTACCACAAATCGTCCAATGAAAGCACGTAAAACCTCGTTCATTAATCTCATGAAAGTGCTAGGTGCATTAGTTAACCCAAAAGGCATGACTAACCACTCATATAATCCAAACTTAGTTTTAAATGTCGTTTTCCATTCATCTCCTAATTTCATGCGAATTTGATGGTATCCACTACGCAAATCAACTTTGGAAAACATGGTAGAGCCACTTAATTCATCAAGCATATCATCTAACCTAGGAATAGGATGACGATAACGAATAGTAATATTATTAATGGCTCGACAATCAACACACATACGCCATGTTCCATCCTTTTTAGGCACTAATATAACAGGAACAGCACAAGGACTAAGGGATTCACGTATGTAACCTTTGTCGAGTAGCTCTTGTACTTGACGCTGTGATAGAGGCGAAGGTGTCCCGATGTTTCGATGAGATGGTGGAGATCGATTTTGGTGGAGTAGACTTTCACGACCCGACTACGAACGTGCGAAGACGTTGCGCCTTAGCAATCGCTAAACCAACTCCGAGAGGTTATTGATCCCGCGGATGCACGATCAACCTGACCACGAAGGTCAATTCCTGCAAGCAATCGAAGAACAAGCAAGAACTAAGAATTGCAATCTGGATATTGCGAATATAAGATGAAAGATTAACAGAAGTTGGGGTTCCAATGCGGTCTTGGCCTGGTCGGACGACACAAACGAAGAACTCGAAGTTGCGGCTATGGCTAACTTAAATCTAATTAAAACCCAAGTCTAAACGATGCCCTAAGGGCTGTATATATGGGGGAACAGAGGGGAATTTCGTGGCCCCTTGGAGGAGGGGTCCGAAAACAACCCTAACTCGGTTTCCCCACACATACGGACTCTAAAAAATAGCCTATTAAGTGTATTTCGAAAATACATGGGCCTGGCCCAATAATAAGGTGACGCAGCACCTATAATAACTCTTGGACGAAAATATTAATGTGGCATCTTGTGTCTCTCGTCCAAGTCTTCATGCGCGCCTTATGGTGGCTTCAAAGTGCGATAATCACCACGGGAAGCTCCGCTGTCCTTTCCCGCGCGCGCACCTTCTTCTCCATGCTTGATCCCGCTCCAATGACCATCCTTCTTGTCCATGCTAGGTCCTTCATTCATAAGACAAACAAAAGTATCTAATTTAGGCAGCATCATATGTTCTTGAATATTAGAAGGATTCGCAAGAAACGAAAGTACCTGATAATTTAATTGACGTGCGCGTGCTCTAGTAACTGGTCCATTATGTGTAGTTTGTGAAGATGTGGGTGTAACATTAGTAGAGATGTCCTCATCACGCTGAATCTCCTTTGTCTCCTCCGGATTGGTACGGTATGGCGCACGGTTGGGCAGTGAAGCACCGGGAATTAAGTCAATCTGATGCTCAATCCCTCGAATAGGTGGTAATCCCGGTGGTACGTCTTGTGGAAAGACGTCAATAAACTCCTGCAAAAGGTCAGTGACAACAGGAGGCAAAGAAGGAGGCAATTCCTCAAATGAAAACAAAGCTTCTTTGCACACAAAAGCATAGCACACATATTGACTAACATCCAAATCTGAAATATCAACTTTAGTAGCAAGCAAAGTTGGACTAGTCAATTTAATTTCATTAGACACAGCAGAAGAAGATTTGCTATTAGTCTTATGTTGTTGCTCAAATTCTTTGGCTGCTATCTCATTTTCACTCTTATTTTTCTCCTGTTTAGCTTTACTAGCTCTAGCAAGATCATCTTTCACAATTTGTTCAGGAGACATAGGAAGTAAAGCAATATTTTTATCCTGATGAACCAGAGTAAACTGATTTGTCCTACCATGGTGTACAACATTCCTATCAAATTGCCATGGTCTACCAAGTAAAAGAGAGCATGCTTGCATGGGTACCACATCACAATCAACATAATCAGCATATGCAGCAATGCTAAAGTGCACACGAACAGAACGCGTTACCTTAATCTTACCACTATTGTTAAACCACTGAATATAGTACGGATGGGGGTGTGGTCTTGTGGTGAGAGATAGCTTCTCCACCAACTCCATGCTAGCCAAGTTGTTGCAACTCCCTCCGTCAATGATGATGCGAACCGAACGTTCTTTCACCACTCCCTTTGTGTGGAACAAATTATGCCTCTGGTTTTGCTCAGCCTTCGTTACCTGCACACTTAACACACGTTGAGCAACCAAACTAGCATATTTATCTGCATCATCAGGAGCCATATACTCCATATCATGAGCATCATCATGGGCACCCTGTTCCTCATGAGCAATGAGAACTAAAGTCTCCTCATCATAGTCACTCGCTGACTCATACCCACCATCCGCCGTAATAATCATCACACGCTTGGAGGGACAGTCTTTTGCGAAGTGACCTCCACCTTGGCACCTGCGACATTTAATATCACGATCTCGTGTTTGCCCTGTGGAAGCCATGGATGAAGAAGAACTCGCCGCTGGACCACTCTGTGCACCCTTGAATGGTGGCGCTGACTGTTTTGGTGGCTCCCTGTAAGAATGAGCGGCTGAAGTAGAGGGTGGAGCAGCAGGACGTGTGGATGTAGAAGGTCCACGCGATGTCCATGATGTATTTCGTCCTGCAGAAAAGTTAGGTCTCGTAGCGGCCTGTCGATCCTGCACTTCACGTTCAGCTTTACAAGCAAGATGAAACAAACGAGTAATAGTAGCATAGTCCTTGTATTCTAGAATAGTTTGTATCTCCCTGTTTAAGCCACCTATAAAACGTGCAAACATAGCTTCATTATCCTCTACTAGGCCACATCTAATCAATCCAGTTTGTAATTCTTGATAATATTCCTCTACAGAATTTTTTCCTTGTCTCAAACGCTGTAATTTTTGTAGCAATTCACGTTGATAATAAGGAGGAACCCAGCGAGTACGCATAGCATCTTTTAAAGCAGCCCAAGTAGCTGGAATATTATTAGCATGCAATCTACAATGTTCAGACCACCAAATAGATGCAAAACCCGTGAATTCACAAACAGCAGCAGTAACACGTCTATTCTCAGGATATTGTAAACATGTAAAGCGTTGTTCAGTTTCTAACTCCCAAGTAAGATAAGCATCAGGAATATATCTACCCTCAAACGGCTTAAGATTCAATTTAAGTTTAGGCACATGTTCATCATCGCGTACCTGAGGGGGTGGTTGGTGTCGACCGTGGCGAATGTTGGGACGTGGACGTCCAGCTGGCTGTTCATAGGCCGCTTCTTGTTCCACCTCCTCCTCGTAATCACCCTCGTAGTTGTCGTCCTGGCCGACGTCAGAGGCAGCAGCAGCAGTAACTGCAGCAGCAGCAGGAGCACCAGCAGCTTGTCCGCCCGGAAACAGAATACGTCGTGCACGTCGTGGTGGCGGTGGCTGTGCTGGAGCGGCCGCAGGCTGTATAGGTAAGCGTGCGAGCAACTCAGTAAACTTGGCGTCGAGCTTGGTGTCGATCATCTTCTCCACACCATCAATCGCCTCTGTAAATCTGTTCTCGATGTCATTCACCTGTTCAGACATCATTTGTGCAAATTTATCATGTAATGCTTTGTTTGTCATATTCTCCCAATCAGGTGCATCCCGCGCCACTTCATCATGGGATCCTGGCATGGTTAGCAGAAATAGAAAACACACAGAAGTATGATCCTACTTCGACTAATGGGATGTGGGGTGGTGGAAAGCACAAATCCGTCAAGCTTTTCTTCAGTTCTTACCGATTCTTACCTAGCAGCAGGTGGTGATGTACAACCAACGGGTCAAAACTCTCAGAGATGTGGTAGAGCGATGGCCAGGAGGTGTCAACCGCACGAAGTAGAATATATGTGGAGCTGTAGGTAGGCTTGACAAATATGGTAGCAAAAAGATCAACAGTAATCAAAACAGAGATGCAAAGCTGAATAAACACTCAACGTCGGTACTGTGCTGATCCTAGGCTAGACCGTACTAGAGACGCGAGCCTAAAACACCAACGAAAGCACGGCGCGGCACGTAATCAACTGAGAAGCACACTCTGAATTTTTTTTTTCTCTTTTTTTTTTTTTTTTTTTTGCTTTTTTTTTTTTTTTTTTTGCGATGCGGGACTGCGGTGGCTGAAAAAGTGCGAAAAAATCACTATGGTGGCGAACGTCTCAAAATGAGTTTCTGGACCTAAGGAACGTATGGGCACGAAATTTTTTCACCCCTGAAATTTTTGGCCTAAAAACTGCTCTGAAAAGCGTGCCAGACTAATTTTTTTTTTTTGGAAATCACCTCCTTCTACGTACGACAAAAGATTGGTGAAATCCGACTCTAATCAAATCAAAACTAATCCGACTCTAATTTTTTTTTTTTTTTTTTTTTTTTGGAAATCACCCCCCTTCTCTGGACGGAAAAAGTTTGGTGAAATCCGACTCTAACAACTCAAAACTAATCTAGCTACAGAGAGATCAGGATCCTTACTGATGGTGGAACTCAACTCGGACTCGTGAGACGTGGTGGTGTATATGGACTCTGCTTGGCGGAACTTGGTGGTGTATCTGCACTTGGATTGGCGGAACGTGGTAGGATGACTACTGTGCGGCGGCGACGTCGCAAACTGTGATCAGAACTCGAAACTCTAAGGGAACTAGACGCTAAGATCAGCAACTTGACACAACGATGCAACCGTAAATTCAACAAAGCAAGTACTGAAAAGAAAACTGGACAAAGGCTAGGACTGTCTTGGGACGTGATGATCTAACCCTAATTTTTTTTGTTGGCTTTTTCGTGGACTGTAGGTATGAAGAACAGAACCAATCTAGACTATGAAAACTGGTAAATCTCACCGAGCAACCTGGAAATCTGATACCACTTGATAGAGGCGAAGGTGTCCCGATGTTTCGATGCGATGGTGGAGATCGATTATGGTGGAGTAGACTTTCACGACCCGACTACGAACGTGCGAAGACGTTGCGCCTTAGCGATCGCTAAACCAACTCCGAGAGGTTATTGATCCCGCGGATGCACGATCAACCTGACCACGAAGGTCTAATTCCTGCAAGCAATCGAAGAACAAGCAAGAACTAAGAATTGCAATCTGGATATTGCGAATATAAGATGAAAGATTACGAAAGTTGGGGTTCCAATGAGGTCTTGGCCTGGTCGGATGACACAAACGAAGAGCTCGAAGTTGCGGCTATGGCTAACTTAAATCTAATTAAAACCCAAGTCTAAACGACGCCCTAAGGGCTGTATATATGGGGGAACAGAGGGGATTTTCGTGACCCCTTGGAGGCGGGGTCCGAAAACAACCCTAACTCGGTTTCCCCACACATACGGACTCTAAAAACAGCCTATAAGGTGGTATTTCGAAATTACATGGGCCCAACCCAATATTAAGGTGACGCAGCACCTATAATTGCCCTTGGACGAAAATAATGAAGTGGCATCTCGCGTATTTCGTCCAAGACTTCATGCGCGCCTTATGGTGGCTTCAAAGTGCGATAATCACCACGGGAAGCTCCGCTGTCCTTTCCCGCGCGCGCACCTTCTTCTCCATGCTTGATCCCGCTCCAATGACCATCCTTCTTGTCCATGCTAGGTCCTTCATTCATAAGCAAAACAAAAGTATCTAATTTAGGCAGTATCAAAAGTTCATGAACAATAGAAGGATTCGCAAGAAACGAAAGTACCTGATAATTTAGTTGACGTGCACGAGCTCTAGTAACTGGTCCAATATGTGTAGTTGGTGAGGATATGGGTGTAACATTAGTAGGGATGTCCTCATCACTTACCAACCTTAGCCTGACGGTAGAGACCGATTCGAGAGCGTGGCCAGCTTTTGGGTTGGGTGTCGACTCACCGGGGGCCACCCGGAATTGTGCGTTGTTAGTTAGAGGGACTCTGACGTTCCAGAGTTTCAGGCGCTTACCTAGCCAAGAGGAAACCGGGCGTACATGCGACGTCTATAATGGACAGTTGGTACACCCCTGCAGGGTAAATCTTTTCGAAAAGACGTGTCCGCGGTTATGGACTACTTGAGACCTACTCCTTGTTCATAGAATAACATCAATTGTAATCATGTTGTAAAACTTGACAAACCGTGTGTGTGCCTTGGTTGTCTTTCTCGTCCAAGGGGGACCGAGAGGGAAACGAGGTTGTGTTATGTTTGCGTAAGTAGGTGAATAGCTGACTTATGACACGTTGTCAACGTACTTCTTGGATCTCATCTCTATTCCGATAGAACGAGTAGCCACCATATATGCTAGTACGGCTGTAACCTGTCTCTGTCTTTACCTTACCTGTAGCGTTAGTTATTCCGTAATGACATGTTCTCACCCCCGTTTACATTTCTGTCTTTACCGCTTTGCCTGATCGGCCGCTGCAGTGGACTACTACCTCGACCCCAGCACCGGACGTTACTTCGTGGAGGTGCCCCCGAAGGACGACGACGAGTACGAGTACCTCGACCAGTAGGATCTTATAGTTGGGCTCAGTCGTTCCCGTGGGTGGATATTTATGTGTAGCCCTCTCTAGGGCAATTTGGTTCTTGACCGTACTCGGTCCCTACTATGCTTCCGCTTGATGTTTTGATGTATTGATGAGATGTACTCATGATGATGTTGTATTCTTAGACAGTGGCGTTGTATGCCCTGCTCTATGTTTCTATCTATATGTATTTCCTTTCTTATAGAGTTATGCTTATATACCTGTTGTCGAGAATCCGGCAGCGACACGAGTGCGAGTGTCGTGCGCCGGTGGCGTCTGATGCGCTTCTAACTCCGATCGGACGCGAAAGAGACTAGTTAGAGTTAGTACCGCATCAGGGGCATTACAACTACTGTGACAAAATGATAGGTCATGCAAAGGAATAGGTTCAACTAGCGGTAGAACGTATCATGGTGACATCCTAAACATGCATAAGCGAGAATGAGAGGGAACTAGCATTTTATCGACATGATCAAAGAGGGGGTGCTTTCCTTGCTGACGATCACGAGGTACTAGTCTTCTGTCGTGAGGTTAAACTCGTCACCGAGATAACCTCTACCGAGAAGATGCAATCACCAAATCACTGGAAGTAAAGCACATTCAAGATAATACAATGCACAAGCAATATGCAAAACATAGCATGGCAAGGTGCTGAGGTGACCTATGTTCAAATTGCAACATGTTAATTGAAGTTGATTTGAAAAGTAAATTCAAATTCAAACTCCAAATGTTATTCAAATTAGGTCAACTTGCATTTTCTAATGTTTGGTCATGGTAAACCATGTTATCATGTATGTGAAATGCTTCTGAAGTGTAGGTGATAAGTATTGCATAGCAATGAATCAAGTTGAATTGGTGTTGGCATTTTAATTGAATTATACCAAATATTCCATATAGCAAAATGCTACTTGTTCTTCAACATAATCAATTCAAACATGGTTGAAAGTTGGTTATTTGGATAGAGAATTTTATTCTGATTAATTTTCATATAAAAAACATTTCAATCTGAGTTACGGTTTAAAAGTTATTCAAATTCAAAGTTTTGCTTATTTTTTGGAATTTCTGGATTAAAATTAATTCAAAAGGGTTTACTGCGTCATGGTGACGTCAGCATGACGTGTGGCCAGCCCTAACAAGGGGTCCCCACTGGTCAGTGGCTAGGGGCTTAATTAATCCCTGTTTAAAATAACTTGGGTTAATTAACCAGCCTGGGCCCACTGGTCAGTGGCCCAGGGGGTGATTAAGCAAAGGGTTAAGGGCTCTAATGGCCGGGACGTCGCCGGCGACGTCTGCAGACGGCGGCGTGTCGCCGGACTTGCGTTACAGGCCACGGGGAAGGAAGCGGAGGGCACCAGCGCGTGCCCCGTGCTCGCCCGCATCGCGTAGAGCACGCGGGGGTCACGGGGAAGGCCTCGGGCCACGGCTACGACAACGGCGCAGCGGTCGGCTTCTGTCCACGGCGGGATACGTCGATGGAGAGCGCGGGGAGGAGCACTGGGAGGGGGAAAATGAAGGTGAGGCTCACCGAAGCGCGATGAGGGGCACGGAGGGGCCGGGGAGGGTCTGGCCGGAGCGGAATCGCTCGCCGGAGTTGCGGGTGGCCGACGGCGAATCGAGGAAGGTGGCGTCGCCTCCGTGGGTGCTGGCCTCGAATCAAAAGTGCAGGTCGACGAAGCCGAGGTCGGGGAAGACGTTGGACATGGCGGCTCGGGCTATCTCAGCCGGCTCCGGCTAGGGCTCGGGTGGCTGCGGGAAAACGGCGAGCGGGCGCGAGGAAGAACCAGAGAGGGGGGAATGGAGAGGGGTGCGTGGCCTCTCTCCTGGCGAAGAGATTAGGACGGGGAGGCCTCTGCGCTGGCCGGAAGCAGGAGGTGGCGTCCATGCCTAGCGCACGGCATGCCCAGCGCTCCTTCTGGCAAGGAGGAAGAAGACAAGGGGGTTTGTGTCGTGCCAGATGGGCCTCGCACTAGGCGAGAGGTAAGGCTCTGCCTTTTATTTTATTTTTATTCTTTCTGTTCTTTTTGTTTGCCCTAAAAATAAATACTAGGGCATTTTATAAGAACTCCCATTTAATTTTATAAAACCTAGGTGACCTTATAGTAGTCAACCCCAAGTTTTGGAAGTTTTTCAAATTCAAATTATTTGAATTCCAATTCAAATAGGCAATTGATTTAATTTCCAAGCCATTGTTTGGATTTTTGGAAAATCTATGTGATATGGGCACGACAACAACAGGACGGAGGAGGCGATGATATGCGCTGGACGGAGGAGGCGAAGATGGACAAGATTCTGGACATCGGACGTCCGACCCAATTCGGACGTCCGACATCAGCGAGAAGGATGGCGACCTCCGTATCCAGAAGACCTCCAAAACCGAAGACGGATTTCTGACAGGATTCGGACGTCCGACGCATCGGACGTCCGACATATGACGGACGTCCGACATGAAGGTCCTCGAGAAGAACTCCCAATCCAGGACACCTCACCGCCAGAGTCGGATTTCCGACACGTTTCGGACGTCCGACGTGACGGACGTCCGAAACCCATCGGACGTCCGAAACTGCCTGCGCGCAGATTTGACGGGCTACGGCCCATGTATCCCTAGTTTTATCCCCTAGCTTATAAATAGAACACCCCCTACGAGTTTTAGGGTAAGCTTAAGTTTAGACAAGAATTTTAGGGTTAAGAGTTGTATCTCTTGGTGAAGCTTCCCTCCGGGGTTGGCGATGCCGTTTGTCCAATAAAGATTGCCGCGGAGGTTCTTGTGTTCATCAAGGATTGTCGTGTTTTGGTGTGAGGCGTGGTGATCTCCATCACGTTGCTTGCTGGATTCGTTCCTCTTCTTCAGGTTGCGTTCATCGCGTGGTTGGAAGGATTTCTACCCAGGTTGCTCGCTGTGAAAGGTCGGGACAAACTCAAGAGGATTCCCCCGGTGGTTCGTATCATCAGGTGTCTCCTTCTTTATCATGTGGTATCAGATTTTTGGGTTGATCACGGCACGCTTTTCAGAGCAGTTTTTAGGCCAAAATTTTCAGGGGTAAAAAAATTTCGTGCCCATACGTTCCTTAGGACCAGAAACTCGTTTTGAGACGTTCGCCACCATACTGTTTTTTTCGCACTTTTTCAGCCACCGCAGTCCCGCATCGCAAAAAAAAAAAGAGCAAAAAAAAAAAAAAAGAGAGAAAAAAAAATTCAGAGTGTGCTTCACAGTTGTTACGTGCCGCGCCGTGCTTTCGTTGGTGTTTTAGGCTCGCGTCTCTAGTACGGTCTAGCCTAGGATCAGCACAGTACCGACGTTGAGTGTTTATTCAGCTTTGCATCTCTGTTTTGATTACTGTTGATCTTTTTGCTACCATATTTGTCAAGCCTACCTACAGCTCCACATATATCCTACATCGTGCGTTTTGACACCTCCTGGCCATCGCTCTACCATATCTCTGAGAGTTTTGACCCGTTGGTTGTACATCACCACCTGCTGCTAGGTAAGAATCGGTAAGAACGTAAGAAAAGCTTGACGGATTTGTGCTTTCCACCACCCCACATCCATCCCATTAGTAGAAGTAGGATCATATTCCTGTGTGTTTTCTATTTCTGCTAACCATGCCAGGATCACATGATGAAGTGGCGCGGGATGCACCCGATTGGGAGAACATGACAAACAAGGAGCTACATGATAAATTTGCACGTATGATGTCTCAACAGGTGCAGGACATCGAGACCAAATTTACAGAGGCGATTGATGGCGTGGAGAAGATGATCGACACCAAGCTCGACGCCAAGTTTACTGAGTTGATCGCACGCCTACCTTCAGCACAGCCACAGCCACCGCCACTACCACGTGCACGACGTATTCTGTTTCCGCGAGGACAAGCTGCTGGTATTGGTGCTCCTCCTGCTGCTGCAGTTGCTGCTGCTTCTGACGTCGTCCAGGACGACAACTACGAGGGTGATTACGAGGAGGAGGTGGAACAGGAAGCGGCCTATGAGCAGCCAGCTGGACGTCCACGTCCCAACATTCGCCACGGTCGACACCAACCACCCCCTCAGGTACGCGATGATGAACATGTGCCTAAACTTAAATTGAATCTTAAGCCGTTTGAGGGTAGATATATTCCTGATGCTTATCTTACTTGGGAGTTCGAAACTGAACAACGTTTTACATGTTTACAATATCCTGAGAATAGACGTGTTACTGCTGCTGTTTGTGAATTCACGGGCTTTGCATCTATTTGGTGGTCTGAACATTGTAGATTGCATGCTAATAATATTCCCACTACTTGGGCTGCTTTAAAAGATGCTATGCGTACTCGTTGGGTTCCTCCTTATTATCAACGTGAATTGTTACAAAAATTACAGCGTTTGAGACAAGGAAAAAATTCTGTAGAGGAATATTATCAAGAATTACAAACTGGATTGATTAGATGTGGCCTAGTAGAGGATAATGAAGCTATGCTTGCACGTTTTATGGGTGGCTTAAACAGGGAGATACAAACTATTCTAGAATACAAGGACTTTGCTACTATCACTCGTTTGTTTCATCTTGCTTGTAAAGCTGAACGTGAAGTGCAGGATCGACAGGCCGCTACGAGACCTAACTTTTCTGCAGGACGAAATACATCATGGACATCGCGTGGAGCTTCTACATCCACACGTCCTGCTGCGCCACCATCTACTTCAGCCGCTCATTCTTACAGGGAGCCACCAAAACAGCCAGCACCACCATTCAAGGGTGCACAGAGTGGTCCAGCGGCGAGTTCTTCTTCATCCATGGCGTCCACAGGGCAAACACGAGATCGTGATATTAAATGTCGCAGGTGCCAAGGTGGAGGTCACTTCGCAAAAGACTGTCCCTCCAAGCGTGTGATGACTATTACGGCGGATGGTGGGTATGAGTCAGCGAGTGACTATGATGAGGAGACTCTAGTTCTCATTGCTCATGAGGAACAGGGTGCCCATGATGATGCTCATGATATAGAGTATATGACTCCTGATGATGCAGATAAATATGCTAGTTTGGTTGCTCAACGTGTGTTAAGTGTGCAGGTATCGAAGGCCGAGCAAAACCAGAGGCATAATTTGTTCCACACAAAGGGAGTGGTGAAAGAACGTTCGGTTCGCATCATCATTGACGGAGGGAGTTGCAACAACTTGGCGAGCATGGAGTTGGTGGAGAAGCTATCTCTCACCACAAGACCACACCCCCATCCGTACTATATTCAGTGGTTTAACAATAGTGGTAAGATTAAGGTAACGCGTTCTGTTCGTGTGCACTTTAGCATTGCTGCATATGCTGATTATGTTGATTGTGATGTGGTACCCATGCTAGCATGCTCTCTTTTACTTGGTAGACCATGGAAATTTGATAGGAATGTTGTACACCATGGTAGGACAAATCAGTTTACTCTGGTTCATCAGGATAAACATATTGCTTTACTTCCTATGTCTCCTGAACAAATTGTGAAAGATGATCTTGCTAGAGCTAGTAAAGCTAAACAGGAGAAACATAAGAGTGAAAATGAGATAGCAGCTAAAGAATTTGAGCAACAACATAAGACTAATAGCAAATCTTCTTCTGCTGTTTCTAATGAAATTAAATTGACTAGTCCAACTTTGCTTGCTACTAAGGTTGATATTTCAGATTTGGATGTTAGTCAATATGTGTGCTATGCTTTTGTGTGCAAAGAAGCTTTGTTTTCATTTGAGGAATTGCCTCCTTCTTTGCCTCCTGTTGTCACTGACCTTTTTGCAGGAATTTATTGACGTCTTTCCACAAGACGTACCACCGGGATTACCACCTATTCGAGGGATTGAGCATCAGATTGACTTAATTCCCGGTGCTTCGCTGCCCAACCGTGCGCCATACCGTACCAATCCGGAGGAGACGAAGGAGATTCAGCGTCAAGTACAAGAGCTACTCGACAAAGGTTACATACGTGAATCACTTAGTCCTTGTGCTGTTCCTGTTATATTAGTGCCTAAAAAGGATGGAACTTGGCGTATGTGTGTTGATTGTAGAGCCATTAATAATATTACTATTCGTTATCGTCATCCTATTCCTAGGTTAGATGATATGCTTGATGAATTAAGTGGCTCTACCATGTTTTCCAAAGTTGATTTGCGTAGTGGATACCATCAAATTCGCATGAAATTAGGGGATGAATGGAAAACGGCATTTAAAACTAAGTTTGGATTATATGAGTGGTTAGTCATGCCTTTTGGGTTAACTAATGCACCTAGCACTTTTATGAGATTAATGAACGAGGTTTTACGTGCTTTCATTGGACGTTTTGTGGTAGTCTATTTTGATGATATACTGATTTATAGCAAATCTTTGGAGGAACATTTGGATCATTTACGTGCTGTTTTTATTGCTCTACGTAATGCACGTTTATTTGGTAACCTTGGGAAGTGCACCTTTTGCACCGACCGAGTATCGTTTCTTGGCTATGTTGTTACTCCGCAGGGAATTGAAGTTGATAAAGCCAAGATCGAGGCAATTGAGAGTTGGCCGCAGCCCAAAACGGTCACATAAGTGAGGAGTTTTCTTGGCCTCGCTGGATTCTATAGGCGTTTTGTGAGAGATTTCAGCACCATTGCTGCACCTCTCAATGAGCTTACATGCAAGGATGTGCCTTTTACTTGGGGTACCGCACAGGAAGAAGCTTTCACAGTCTTGAAAGATAAGTTAACACATGCTGCTTTGCTCCAACTTCCTGATTTTAATAAGACTTTTGAGCTTGAATGCGATGCTAGTGGGATTGGTTTGGGAGGTGTGTTATTACAAGATGCTAAACCTGTTGCATACTTTTCTGAAAAATTGAGTGGGCCTAGTCTGAACTATTCTACTTATGATAAGGAATTATATGCTCTTGTTCGGACATTAGAAACTTGGCAACATTATTTATGGCCCAAAGAATTTGTTATACATTCTGATCATGAATCTTTGAAACACATAAGAAGTCAAGCAAAACTTAATCGTAGACATGCTAAGTGGGTTGAATTTATTGAGACTTTCCCTTATGTCATTAAACACAAGAAGGGGAAAGATAATATTATTGCTGATGCTTTGTCTCGTCGTTATACTATGCTTTCACAACTTGACTTCAAGATTTTCGGTTTAGAGACAATCAAAGAACAATATGTAAATGATGCGGAATTTAAAGATGTATTGCAGAATTGTAGAGAGGGTAGAACATGGAACAAGTTTGTGCTTAATGATGGATTTGTGTTCCGTTCTAACAAGCTATGCATTCCAGCTAGCTCTATTCGTCTTTTGTTGTTGCAGGAGGCGCATGGCGGAGGATTAATGGGACATTTTGGCGTGAAAAAGACGGAGGACGTACTTGCTACACATTTCTTTTGGCCAAAGATGAGACGGGATGTTGAGCGTTTTGTTGCTCGCTGCACTACATGTCAAAAAGCTAAGTCACGACTCAATCCTCATGGTTTATACATGCCTTTACCTGTACCTAGTGTTCCGTGGGAGGACATATCCATGGACTTTGTTTTAGGCTTGCCTCGAACAAAGAAGGGGAGGGATAGCATATTTGTTGTCGTGGATAGATTTTCTAAGATGGCACATTTTATACCATGTCATAAAAGCGATGATGTTGCTGATTTATTCTTTGGAGAGATTATTCGTTTACATGGTGTGCCCAATACTATTGTCTCGGATCGTGATACAAAGTTTCTTAGCCATTTTTGGAGATGCTTATGGGCTAAGTTGGGGACTAAACTACTTTTTAGTACTACATGTCATCCCCAAACTGATGGACAAACTGAAGTGGTCAATAAGACATTGTCTACTATGCTTAGGGCTGTTTTAGAAAGTAACTTGAAACTGTGGGAAGAATGTTTACCTCATATTGAATTTGCTTATAATCGTTCAGTGCATTCTACCACTAAAATGTGCCCTTTTGAGATTGTTTATGGTTTTCTACCTCGTGCACCTATTGATTTGCTGCCTCTTCCATCTTCGGAGAAGGTTAATTTTGATGCTAAGCAACGTGCTGATTTGATATTAAAAATGCATGAGTTAACTAAAGAAAACATTGAGCGCATGAATGCTAGATACAAGCTTGCTGGTGATAGGGGTCGAAAGCATGTTGTGTTTGAACCAGGAGATCTTGTTTGGTTACATCTACGTAAAGATAGGTTTCCTGATTTGCGCAAGTCTAAGTTAATGCCACGAGCTGATGGTCCCTTTAAGGTTTTACAGAAAATTAATGATAATGCATATAAACTTGAGCTACCTGCAGATTTTGGGGTTAGTCCCACATTTAACATTGCAGATTTGAAACCTTATTTGGGAGAAGATGATGAGCTTCCGTCGAGGACGACTTCAATTCAAGAAGGGGAGGATGATGAGGACATCCCTACTAATGTTACACCCATACCCTCACCAACTACACATACTGGACCAGTTACTAGAGCACGTGCACGTCAACTAAATTATCAGGTACTTTCGTTTCTTGCGAATCCTTCTATTGTTCATGAACATATGATGCTGCCTAAATTAGATACTTTTGTTTTGCTTATGAATGAAGGACCTAGCATGGACAAGAAGGATGGTCATTGGAGCGGGATCAAGAATGGAGAAGAAGGTGCGCGCGGGGGAAAGTACAGTGGAGCTTCCAGTGGGGATTTTCGCATGTTGAAGCCACCATAAGGCATGCATGAAGGCTTGGACGGAATACACGAGATGCCACTTCATTATTTTCGTCCAAGAGCAATTATAGGTGCTGCGTCACCTTAATATTGGGATGGGCCCATGTAATTTCGAAATACCACATTATAGGCTGTTTTTAGAGTCCGTATTTGTGGGGAAACCGAGTTAGGGTTGTTTTCGGACCCCACCTCCAAGGGGTCACGAAAATCCCCTCTGTTCCCCCATATATACAGCCCTTAGGGCGTCGTTTAGACTTGGGTTTTAATTAGATTAAAGTTAGCCATAGCCGCAACTTCGAGCTCTTCGTTTGTGTCATCCGACCAGGCCAAGACCTCATTGGAACCCCAACTTTCGTAATCATTCATCTTATATTCGCAATATCCAGATTGCAATTCTTAGTTCTTGCTTGTTCTTCGATTGCTTGCAGGAATTAGACCTTCGTGGTCAGGTTGATCGTGCATCCGCGGGATCAATAACCTCTCGGAGTTGGTTTAGCGATCGCTAAGGCGCAACGTCTTCGCACGTTCGTAGTCGGATCGTGAAAGTCGTCTCCACCATAATCGATCTACACCATCTCATCGAAACATCGGGACACCTTCGCCTCTATCAGATCGGTTTTGTTGGGAGGAGTTTGCTTGGAGAATTTCTCGTTCAGATTGATTTGTTTGGAGGAGATTGTGCATAGAGGCTGCAGATTGCTGCTGTGTTTGTGCAGATTTGTTTCCGCTAAATTGATTTGCGAGGAGATTGCTAGAGGTTGAAGAGAAGAAATCTCGTAATTGGATTTGGCTGTCGGCAGTCCCGAAATTGATATAGGTGCAGAATCCGCATCCGTGCTCGAAATAAGGCGTGTAAGCACAAATTGGAAAGGATATCTTGTGTGCTTTCCAGATTGTATGGCCACCGCTTCCGGTTCGCAGCGGTACAGCCGCAAACGCGAAAACAATACTGTGGTTGGTCCATATTATGCAGATTTGGATGATATATCAAAGATTTTGTAGATATTAGCGAAGGCTGAAACACAAGCGGCAGCTATATCCAAAACAATCTCAGATTTTTCTGCTCGCTCTCAAAAGGAGTTGATTCCAAATAATTTTGAGATTAGTCAGATGGTTGTTCCACTACAGAAAATTGATGAGGCAGCAACCATGATTTCTGACTTGGCGGATGATGTTGGAAAGGATGTTGTAGATGATGTTGTACCATTGCGTGGGCTGAATGTGCAACTCAAGAGAGTGCATGGTGATACTTGTATGAAAGGGGATAGATGTCAGCGATGGAATTTATTTCAGGCGCAGTGTATGATTAAAGGCAAAGCATGCAAGTTGATGATTGATGGTGGTAGTTGTACCAATGGCATTAGCAAAGCAATGGTGGAAGCATTGAGGTTGTCCACATGGCGTATTCCTGAACCGAAGCATCTCGAGTGGTTGAATAGCTGCGGTATACTGAAGGTTACTCATAAGGTGCGTGTGCCATTTACAGTTGGTGACTATGTTGATGAGGTTGAGTGCGAGGTGTTGCCATTGGAGGTGTGTGGACTGTTACTTGGGCGTCCATGGCAGTATGATCGCAATGCTATACATGCGGGCCGAGCAAATACATATTCTTTTATGCATGATGGCAAACAGAGGACTTTGAAGCCTATGGGAGATGATCATATCAAGTCCGATGTGGTGCTGGTGGTTCGCAAGGAGAAGTTGCACAATGCTAAACCACAACCAAGTTTAGCTAAGTTGCAGCCTGAGGAGCATGATGCTAGGAGCATCAGTACTAAAACTAATTCAGTCATGCATGTAGATGACAAGCCAGTTGTACTTGTTGGTGACAAGCCGGTTGAAGTTACGCCTCTTCGTGACGAACGGAAGGAAATTGCAGCATGTTATACACCTTCAGTTTGTGTTGACAAAGGTGTTCAGACTGATGACAGGGGTACTGTTCGTGACTCGGTGCGTATGGCGACGAGGTTCGATGACCACAGTTTTGTTTGCACACCTCTGCGACGTTTTGTTGGAGTAGCCGTGCATGTACACAAAGGCAAGGATGGACGTGTTCGTCAGTTGTGTGGCCCGGGCATTACCACTTTGCAGGGTCATACAAAGAAGATTCATGTTCAGCAACAAAGGGCTCCAGCAAGAGTTGAGAAGAAGAAGGTGGTGGCGCCAAAGTCCAAACTCATGTGGAGAAGAAAGGAGGCGCTCAGTGCTGCATCAAGTCAAGTGGCAAAGACGTGTGAAGTTGTTGATATCACGCCACCCTTTCGAGCAGACCTCACGCGTTGGGGACAATGCTTTTTGAAGGGGGGGAGGATGATATGGGCACGACAACAACAGGACGGAGGAGGCGATGATATGCGCTGGATGGAGGAGGCGAAGATGGACAAGATTCTGGACATCGGACGTCCGACCCAATTCGGACGTCCGACATCAGCGAGAAGGATGGCGACCTTCGTATCCAGAAGACCTCCAAAACCGAAGACGGATTTCTGACAGGATTCGGACGTCCGACGCATCGGACGTCCGACATATGACGGACGTCCGACATGAAGGTCCTCGAGAAGAACTCCCAATCCAGGACACCTCACCGCCAGAGTCGGATTTCCGACACGTTTCGGACGTCCGACGTGACGGACGTCTGAAACCCATCGGACGTCCGAAACTGCCTGCGCGCAGATTTGACGGGCTACGGCCCATGTATCCCTAGTTTTATCCCCTAGCTTATAAATAGAACACCCCCTACGAGTTTTAGGGTAAGCTTAAGTTTAGACAAGAATTTTAGGGTTAAGAGTTGTATCTCTTGGTGAAGCTTCCCTCCGGGGTTGGCGATGCCGTTTGTCCAATAAAGATTGCCGCGGAGGTTCTTGTGTTCATCAAGGATTGTCGTGTTTTGGTGTGAGGCGTGGTGATCTCCATCACGTTGCTTGCTGGATTCGTTCCTCTTCTTCAGGTTGCGTTCATCGCGTGGTTGGAAGGATTTCTACCCAGGTTGCTCGCTGTGAAAGGTCGGGACAAACTCAAGAGGATTCCCCCGGTGGTTCGTATCATCAGGTGTCTCCTTCTTTATCATGGCCAACACATCTCTATTGACATAGCTACTAGTTCGCAATAATTTCAGATCTTTATCATTGTCACAATCTGCACTAGTGGCAGGGGCAGCTGGCTTCTTGGCCATAGAACCATTGGAGGCTGGCTTGGAAACTGAAGATCATACGGGCTGCGGCTCTTGTATCCCCCTAGCTTATAAATACCCAGCTCCCACGAGTTTTAGGGTTAGACCACGTTTAGATAAACCCTAGATATTGAGAATAGCTTCAAGCTTTCCTCTTGAATCATTAAGACTTCAATTCGTATCGATCTGAAGTTCTTCTACTGCAAGTTCTGTGTGATCTATTGTTCCACTAGGGATTAGTAGATTGCAAATTACCGTCTCGTGGTCGACGACTACGTTGCGCAAGTGTGTGAAGTTGTGAATATCCAAAGGGTAGAGAGCTGTCGCATTGGCAACAGGGATCTAGCAAGGAGAGTTCATTGGCTACATACAAGTTATCTATCATCGCCCTCATATTCACCGTCCGCTTACTGAGAAGATCGGGCCACCCCATATCATCTTGGTATCAGATTTTCAGTGTTTCCTCGGTAAGCATCCACCAAATCCATCTATTCGATCGTTTTTGTTTTCGTCCTATCCAGAAAAAGCCATACAAAAATATTAGGGTTTCTAGTTTTTGCCATAACTTAGATTGCATCGGAGTCATTGTTTTAGTTTGCTGTTTCGTGTGTTCTTCCCGAAAATTTCTCCGCGGTGCGACATATTGTGGCCAAAAGAGAAAGGATTCAAAAAAAAACAAGAGAAAAGATTCAAAAAAAAAAGAGAGAAAGAAGTGTGATAAAAAAAAGAGTTATAAAAGAGTGCAAAGAGATATACAAGTGTTAGAAAGGACATATCATAGTGGTGATCTTTTGAGAGGCCTGTCTTTCGTTTGTCTCCACTGTGTGAGTTTTCTTTGGGTTTGTATCACACGATCAGCACTAGGACTTGACTTCTGTGTAGTTAGGGTGCCATACCTATAGCTCCACCACATATATCCTGCTTTGTCGTGTGTTCACTCTTTTACTCGGGTATTCATTTCATCACATCCGTGCACTAGTCCTCCATCCGAACGGGTACGCATTACTATTCACTTTGGAACGGTAAGATTCACCTTTTCTTGTCAGTTTTGAGTGAGTTGTGAGTGTCCACCAAAAGATTTTGATTTAGTGCACTAACCTACTAATCATGTCTCAAAGTGGTTTTGATGTGATGCAGAAACAGGACAAGGATGCGCCAGTTACATGGGAGGCATATGAAGGTCTCCGTGATCACTTGACTGGGATGTTTACTAAATCCGCTGATGCGATTGATACAAATGTTCAAGCGGTACAACTAAAAGTGGACGCGACTGAAGCTGCAGTCACCACTATGCAACAACAACTTGCTGCTATCCAGCAGAGCCTACAACAAATGACAACATCTGTCACTGGCATACAAGCAGCTATGGTACAACGCCAACCTGATGCTCAGGAAGATGATGGTAGTGTCCATGGTGACAATGCTGATTTGAGGGGCATTCAAGGATGTGGGCGTGGTCTTCAAGGACCGGTTCGCCAACCTCCACTTGGTCTTGGTGCGCGCCGTATACCCATTCAGGAAGAAGATGTCTTGAGCAAGCCCAAGTTTAATATCCCCAAATTTGAAGGGTCCACGGATGTGGAAGAATACCCTCACATGGGAGCTTAAGATGGAAAAATTATGGCGTTTGCATGATTATCCGGAGGACAAGAAGATCAAGATTGCTTCTTCCGAGTTTGACGGTTATGCTTTGCGTTGGTGGGAGAGTGTGTTGACCGAGATACAAGAAACCAATGGCCAGCCTATTCGTACATGGCGTGACATGAAGGCGACCATGAAAGCTCGGTTTGTTCCCACAAATTACTTACAGACAGTTTTTGATAAATTGCAACAATTGAAGCAAGGTACTATGTCCGTTGATGCATACTATATGGAGATGGAGATGTTGTTGCAACGTGCGCGAGTTCGCGAAGAGGTTGAGATGACTATGCAACGTTTTCTCCATGGGCTGAAATTTACTATCAAGAGTATTGTGCGGCATCACCAATACTATAATATGAATGATTTATTGCATCTTGCAAGGGAGGCTGAATCCCAGCTTGCAGAAGAGGCACACCTGAAGTCAAGATACTCCACATCTAGCAGATTTTCTCCAAGGACATCCGCGCCTATGGAGAATTATGGTGCCAATACTCGAGCTTCTTCTTCAGTTTCCAAGCCAGCCTCCAATGGTTCTATGGCCAAGAAGCCAGCTGCCCCTGCCACTAGTGCAGGCTCCAACATGTCTACAGCTCGCAATCGCGAGATCACTTGTCATGCTTGCGGTAATCCGGGTCACTTCAAGAGAGATTTCCCGAACAGAAAGGTCATGTTTGTGAATCAAGAAACTGGCGAGTATGAAACTGGTGATGATGAAGATCCTTCCGCATTCGATGACGAGGGATATCATATATCATAGTGAAGAAGGCATGGATGCTTTTCCATCGCATGCTCCTACCATTGTTGTGTCACAACGTGCTCTTACAGTGCAGCCACATGTTGATTCTCAGCGCTGTAATTTGTTCCAAACCAAGGCACTTGTTGGTCCCAACAAAGCTTGCAAAGTGATCATTGATGGAGGTAGCTGCCGCAACCTCGCAAGCAAGGAGTTATGTGCCAAGCTCAATCTGAAATACTCACCTCACCCGCATCCTTATTATGTCCAATGGTTGAGTGACAGTGGTGAGATGAAGGTAAATCACATGGTGCGCGTAAATTTTGAGATAGGCCCATACAAGGATTCCGTCGATTTTGATGTGGTGCCTATGACAGTTTGCCATCTCTTATTGGGTCGGCCGTGGTTATATGTTCGCCATGTGCAACACCATGGTCAAGCCAATACATATCATTTGGAGTTCAAGGGCAAGAAAGTTAATCTCCATCCTATGTCCCCACAGCAAATTGTGAATGAGTCTCGTCAGACGGTAGAGGTGAATGTAGAAACAACACGAGAGAACAATGTAATAACTATGAGTGATAATATAACGACAAGTGCGAGAGAGACTAGTTTGCTTACATTAGCCACCAAAGAAGACATGCGAGAATTTAGTGCGGATCCCACAGCCATACCTCTTGTCCTCATGTATAAAGGCGAGGTTTTGGTTTCTAATGATAACCATCCTATTTCTCCTGGTGTGGCTACTGTTTTGCAGGATTTTGATGATGTGTTTCCGGCGGAGGTTCCAGCAGGATTACCACCCTTGCGTGGTATTGAGCACCAGATTGATCTTATACCGGGTGCAACTCTTCCGAACCGGGCACCATATAGGACAAACCCCCAAGAGACGAAGGAAATTCAGCAACAAGTACAAGCGCTTCTGGATAAAGGGTATATTCGTGTCAGCCTTAGCCCTTGTGCTGTTCCTGTTATTTTGGTTCCTAAGAAAGATGGTACATGGCGTATGTGTGTAGATTGTAGAGCTATTAATAACATCACTATTCGCTATCGTCATCCCATTCCACGTTTAGAGGATATGCTTGATGAATTATGTGGTGCTGCTATTTTCTCTAAAATTGATTTACGTAGTGGATACCATCAAATTAGGATGAAAGAAGGGGATGAATGGAAAACTGCTTTCAAAACTAAGTTCGGCTTATATGAGTGTTTAGTTATGCCTTTTGGTCTTACTAATGCTCCTAGTACTTTCATGAGATTAATGAACCATGTTTTGAGGGAGTTTATTGGACATTTTGTGGTTGTGTATTTTGATGATATACTTATTTACAGCCGCAATGAATTTGAACATGCTGATCATATTAGACAAGTTTTGCAAGTGTTGCGTGATTCTAAATTATATGCTAATCTTGAGAAGTGCACATTTGCAAAAGATAAGGTCATATTTTTGGGTTTTGTTGTATCTAAGCACGGGGTAGAAGTAGATTCTTCTAAAATTGAAGCAATTCAAAATTGGCCTACTCCCATGAATGTTAGCCAAGTACGAAGTTTTCACGGTCTTGCTGGGTTTTATAGACGTTTTGTGAAAAACTTTAGTACTATTGCTGCACCGTTGAATGAATTGACTAAGAAAGGTGTGCCTTTTGTTTGGGGCGTTGCCCAAGACCTTGCATTTGATGAGTTGAAACGTTTGCTTACTTCTGCACCTTTACTTACGTTACCAGATTTTACTAAGCAATTTGAAGTTGAATGTGATGCTAGTGGTATATGATGAGGACATGACTACCATAGTTACAGCCACAACCCCTGCTAATATACCTACTGGAGCAATTACTAGAGATCCTGCACACCAATTAAATTATCAGGTACTTTCGCTTCTTGGTAATGTTTCTAATGTTCATGTGAATATGATGCTGTCTAACGTCGATATATTTCTGTTGCTGACAAATGAAGGACCTAGCATGGACAAGAAGGATGAGCATTAGAGCATGTTCAAGCATGAAGATGACGAGGACATAATTATCATGGATATGACCATTAATTCCTCTATATTTGATCAAGAAATGAAGTCAATACAAAGGGGCATGATTGTGTGTTGTACAAGAAGTTATTTCACGTCACTTTTGGCCCAAGAGAAGATAGAGACCAAGTCTTTCACGTCATGGACTCAGATTCGGACTGCAGAGATATACCCAACTTCAAACAGCCGCCGTTTCTACATACGAACTCCAAATTGGGTGATTCTTTTTTCTGGTGATAGCTTATCTCGTCTAGTTTCCAACGCAATTGGTTTCACCTTCAAATTCCTTCGGAGCGTGGAGATATTGCCATAAAAATAGGATTAGATCATCATATCCAAACCAATTTGAGACTTCGCAATTTTCTTTTCGGTGCTTTGCTTTATTGAATTATCGGTTGCATCGTCGTGTTCAGTTGCTGGTCTTAGTATCTAGTCCTTTAGAGTTTCGAGTTCTGTTCACGTTAGTCACCATCACCGCTGCACCATCATCCCATCCGCTGCCTACTTCTACCATCCACCATAGAAAAAGAGAGAAAAAGAGTTGAAAAAAGAGAGAAAAAAAGAAAAAGGAAAAAAAATAAAGAAAAAAGGAGAAAAGAGAAAAAAGAAGAAAAATTTCGGATCTATCTCTAGTTGAACTCGTATTTGAAATCTCGTCGGAATCAGTTTTGAGCAGTGTCCACTAAAACGGGCATAACTTTGTCATCCGAAGTCCGTTTTGGCTCCACGAGTACTCAAATTAAAGATATTTCCGAGCCGCTTCTAAATAGTTCTGGAGCTAATGTGTTATTTAAAACTCCAGATCGGCTTCTAAGACGGACTTTTTGACCTCTAATGTTTCCGAACACAGTTTTTGTCAGATTTCGGGCTGATTCTCAATTTTTTTGACACCTCATCCGAACTCTAAATTGAGTGATTCTTATTGCGTCGGAAAGCTTAAGTCAGTGCCCTATTGGAGGAAAAATATCAAAAAAATTAGCAAATATATTTCAGAGGAAAGTTGTAGCGAGAATATTGGTGTATCTTGATTTGGAGCCTATTTTCACCATTATCTTTGCTCTGTTGATGATCTTCACTTATATCTTGCTATTCAGAGCTACTTCATATCATTCATTGCTGCTAGTTGTGCTACGCCGTGACCACATTAGTGTTCTAGGCTCGCGTCTCTAGTCCGGTCTAGATTAGGACCAGCACAGTATCGTCGTTGAGCGTTAATTCAATTTTGCATCTCTGAATTGATTATTGCTGATATTTTTGCCACCATATTAAAGCCTTCCAAGCTCCACATATTTCTACATCGTGTATACGTGTGTTCACCTGGCACTCGCTCTACTTAATCTTTGGAGTTCTTTGACACCGTTGGTTGCCGATCACCACCTGCTGCATGGTAAGAACTAGTAAGACATTGATATTTGCTATCATGTGAGCGTTTTACCACCACATCCTAGTAGTTCATAGGGACATATACTTGTGATTTGTTTCTTGTTTTCTACTAATCATGGCAGGTTCTGGAGTTAGATCTTCTTGGGCGGCAACTATAGTTGAAGATTTGCAACCACCTACAACTACACAACAGTCACTGCAAAAGGTAAACACACATAAGCATGCACATGATCAGTTTATTGTTTCTATACCACACTTTCATGGACGTCTAAGACCTGATTTATACATTGAGTGGGAGTTTGAAATAAATGATATATTTGTTTCCCATAATTTTCTTGAGCATAAGAAAGTAAAAACTGCAATTAGTGCTTTCCAAGATTTTGCTTCTATTTGGTGGAATGAATATTGTAGTTTATATCCTGATTATATACCTAATACTTGGAATGATCTCAAACTTGCTATGCGATATAGATTCGTTCCCTCTTATTATACTCGTGACAAGGTTAGGAAATTAAAAAAATTAAAACAAGGTACTAAAACTGTTTCAGAATATTATGATGCTTTAGAAACTACATTCTTGCATTCTCTTTTAGAGGAAAGTGAAGAATATTTCATGGACATATTTTGGGAAGGTTTAAACCGTGACATTCAGGATATCCTAATTCATGAAAAGTGTTATCCTATGGATCGTTTGTTTCGTCTTGCTTGTAAAGCTGAACAGGAAATCGACAGACGTGTTGCCCAGAAGAAGAACAAGCGGAATGTGCAAATACCACAAGTTGAGAAGGTTGTTCCTTCAACCACTATGAGCACTATCATAACCACATCAATTGTCGTAAGCACTCCTCCAATATCTGATCTATCATCACAAAAAGGTAATGACAAAGGTATGGATCTTTCCCCTCCACATGAGAACCTTGCTGATTTAAAAGCAACATGTGTTGAGCTATCCAGTAGTTTCATCACACAACCAATTTTCGAGAATGTCATAACTTCACATGAAGATGTTGCTTGCCTAATAGACTTTAATACATCATGTCTTGAGTTACATGTTGATTTGAGCACACCATCTATTTTGGATAATCATGTTACTATTATGAAACTGCCAATGCTTAATCATTTTGATATGACCTCTAATCTTGGTGATGATTCTGCGTCGAATGACTTGTTGCATGACTACTTAGTTAAGCCTGTTGTAGCATGTCCTTCGAAAAACATTAACGTTTCTTCACCGGTATTGGGATGGTTTAATGATGAGCATTGTACATCTTTAGATATGAATAAGAGCTTCACTTATATATGCAAACTGAGTTGCAATACTTTCATGTCGTTTATGTATTGTGATGATCATATATGTTTATATTTCACGACATACGAAAGTTACTCATATATACATGTGTTACATGTCCAAAAACTAAGGGAAGTAAGAATGGATGACATATATATATATACAACATGTACACCTTGTCTCTTTTGTTAGCCACATTTCAGATTAAGAAACGCCGGAGACGGCTTTATTTTCAAGAAGGGGAGGATGATGAGGACATGACTACCATAGTTACAGCCACAACCCCTGCTAATATACCTACTGGAGCAATTACTAGAGATCGTGCACACCAATTAAATTATCAGGTACTTTCGCTTCTTGGTAATGTTTCTAATGTTCATGTGAATATGATGCTGCCTAACGTCGATATATTTCTGTTGATGACAAATGAAGGACCTAGCATGGACAAGAAGGATGAGCATTGGAGCATGTTCAAGCATGAAGATGACGAGGACATAATTATCATGGATATGACCATTAATTCCTCTATATTTGATCAAGAAATGAAGTCAATACAAAGGGGCATGATTGTGTGCTGTACAAGAAGTTATTTCACGTCACTTTTGGCCCAAGAGAAGATAGAGACCAAGTCTTTCACGTCATGGACTCAGATTCGGACTGCAGAGATATACCCAACTTCAAACAGCCGCCGTTTCTACATACGAACTCCAAATTGGGTGATTCTTTTTTCTGGTGATAGCTTATCTCGTCTAGTTTCCAACGCAATTGGTTTCACCTTCAAATTCCTTCGGAGCGTGGAGATATTGCGAAAACGGTGCAACCCAGCAGAAGAATCCGAATCAAAGTCCAACTCAATAGGTGTTGCATCACGTCCACATGGGCCCAAGTGCCTTGTACGACCTAGGTTTAGTTTTAGGACTCCTTGGGACGTCCTTCCACCCCCTTGGCCTCCACCCTTTAGTCCTATATAAGTAGATCAACCCCTAGGGTTTTTCTTTGGATTTCTTTTAGTTAAAAAGACTGCTTGGCTAATTGCTGCATCTTCGTGTACTCGGTTTGTGTCCAACGACCAGATCAAGACCGCTTTCGGAATCCCAACTTTATTCATACCTCATCTACATATTCGCAATATTCAGATTGCTTTATCATAGTTCTTGCTGGTTCTTCGATTGCTTGCAGGCACTAGACCTTCGTGGTCAGGTTGATCGTGCTCCGGCGTGGTCAATTATCTTCAGAAGATTGGTTTAGCGATTGCTAAGGCGCGACGTCGTTGCACGTTCGTAGTCGGATCGTCAGAGTCGTCTCCACCAAATCGATAGTTATCTCTCATCGAAAGATCGGGACACCCCGCCTCTATCAGTATAGGCATTGGTGGTGTTTTGATGCAAGAAGGTAGACCTATAGCTTATTTTAGTGAAAAGCTTTCTGGTGCTAGATTGAATTATCTTGTTTATGATAAAGAATTGTATGCACTTGTTAGAGTTCTTGAGGTTTGGCAACATTATTTGTGGCCAAAAGAATTTATCATACATTCTGATCATGAAGCTTTGAAATATCTGAAAGCTCAATCTAATTTGCATAGACGCTTAGCTAAGTGGGTTGAGTTCATTGAGTCTTTTCCTTACATCATCAAATATAAGAAAGGAAAAGATAATGTTGTTGCTGATGCTCTATCTAGGAAGAACATGTTATTGACACATCTTGATGTTAAAATTCCTGGATTAGAGAGTTTGTGTGATTTATATGCAACTGATCATGATTTTGCTGAACCATATCGTTTGTGTTTGCTTCGGAATGCTTGTGACAAGTTCCACATCCATGATAGATTTTTGTTTCGAGCTAACAAACTTTGTGTTCCAGAATCTTCTGTGCGTTTGCTATTGTTGCAGGAATCACATGCAGGCGGACTGATGGGTCACTTTGGGCGTGAGAAGACATTACTCATGCTTGCTGATAATTTTTATTGGCCCAGGATGAGGCGTGATGTGGACAGGTTTGTTCGACGCTGTATTGTATGCAACACATCCAAGTCGAAGCTGAAGCCTCACTGTTTGTATACTCCACTATCGGCTCCTACCACACCTTGGGAAGATATTAGTATGGACTTTGTGTTAGAATTGCCACGCACTAAATATGGTCATGATAGTATATTTGTGGTAGTGGATAGATTTTCCAAGATGGCACATTTTATTGCTTGCCATAAGAGCGACGATGCGTCGCATGTTGCTAACCTGTTTTTCAGGGAGATTGTACGCTTGCATGGAGTGCCCAAGACAATTGTTTCTGACAGGGATGTAAAGTTTGTGAGCTACTTCTAGAAGACGCTTTGGGGCAAGTTGGGAACAAAGTTGATGTTCAGTACTACATGTCATCCTCAAACTGATGGTCAAACGGAGGTGGTCAATAGAACATTGTCACAATTATTGCGAGCTATGATCAAGATCATTAGAAAGCCAGTGGTTCCTAAGAAAGATGGAGGTGGTCAAGATCATGATATCCTCAAACTAAGCCAGTTGTCCTTTGTGTACATGCACGGCTACTCCAACAAAACGTCGCAGAGGTGTGCAAACAAAATTGTGGTCATCGAACCTCGTCGCCATACGCACCGAGTCACGAACAGTACCACTATCATCAGTCTGAACACCTTTGTCAACACAAACTGAAGGTGTATAACATGCTGCAATTTCCTTCCTTTCGTCACGAAGAGGCGTAACTTCAACCGGCTTGTCACCAACAAGTACAACTGGCTTGTCATCTACAGGCATGACTGAATTAGTTTTAGTACTGATGCTCCTAGCATCATGCTCCTCAGGCTGCAACTTAGCTAAACTTGGTTGTGGTTTAGCATTGTGCAACTTCTCCTTGCGAACCACCAGCACCACATCGGACTTGATATGATCATCTCCCATAGGCTTCAAAGTCCTCTGTTTGCCATCATGCATAAAAGAATATGTATTTGCTCGGCCCGCATGTATAGCATTGCGATCATACTGCCATGGACGCCCAAGTAACAGTCCACACACCTCCAATGGCAACACATCGCACTCAACCTCATCAACATAGTCACCAACTGTAAATGGCACACGCACCTTATGAGTAACCTTCAGTATACCGCAGCTATTCAACCACTCGAGATGCTTCGGTTCAGGAATACGCCATGTGGACAACCTCAATGCTTCCACCATTGCTTTGCTAATGCCATTGGTACAACTACCACCATCAATCATCAACTTGCATGCTTTGCCTTTAATCATACACTGCGCCTGAAATAAATTCCATCGCTGACATCTATCCACTTTCATACAAGTATCACCATGCACTCTCTTGAGTTGCACATTCAGCCCACTCAATGGTACAACATCATCTACAACATCCTTTCCAACATCATCCTCCAAGTCAGAAATCATGGCTGCTGCCTCATCAATTTTCTGTAGTGGAACAACCATCTGACTA
This sequence comes from Bromus sterilis, assembly GCA_950022295.1. Classification (NCBI taxonomy): domain Eukaryota; kingdom Viridiplantae; phylum Streptophyta; class Magnoliopsida; order Poales; family Poaceae; genus Bromus; species Bromus sterilis. The sequence goes on along the minus strand of OX465600.1, from coordinate 171,103,211 downwards.
ATCTCAAAATTATTTGGAATCAACTCCTTTTGAGAGCTAGCAGAAAAATCTGAGATTGTTTTGGATATAGCTGCCGCTTGTGTTTCAGCCTTCGCTAATATCTGCAAAATCTTTGATATATCATCCAAATCTGCATAATATGGACCAACCACAGTATTGTTTTCGCGTTTGCGGTTGTACCGCTGCGAACCGGAAGCGGTGGCCATACAATCTGGAAAGCACACACGATATCCTTTCCAATTTGTGCTTACACGCCTTATTTCGAGCACGGATGCGGATTCTGCACCTATATCAATTTCGGGACTGCCGACAGCCAAATCCAATTACGAGATTTCTTCTCTTCAACCTCTAGCAATCTCCTCGCAAATCAATTTAGCGGAAACAAATCTGCACAAACACAGGAGCAATCTGCAGCCTCTATGCACAATCTCCTCCAAACAAATCAATCTGAACGAGAAATTCTCCAAGCAAACACCTCCCAACAAAACCGATCTAGATGCGATCGATCAACACAACCTCGCCGTGATCAACCCAAAAATCTGATACCACATGATAAAGAAGGAGACACCTGATGATACGAATCACCGGGGGAATCCTCTTGAGTTTGTCCCGACCTTTCACAGCGAGCAACCTGGGTAGAAATCCTTCCAACCACGCGATGAACGCAACCTGAAGAAGAGGAACGAATCCAGCAAGCAACGTGATGGAGATCACCACGCCTCACACCAAAACACGACAATCCTTGATGAACACAAGAACCTCCGCGGCAATCTTTATTGGACAAACGGCATCGCCAACCCCGGAGGGAAGCTTCACCAAGAGATACAACTCTTAACCCTAAAATTCTTGTCTAAACTTAAGCTTACCCTAAAACTCGTAGGGGGTGTTCTATTTATAAGCTAGGGGATAAAACTAGGGATACATGGGCCGTAGCCCGTCAAATCTGCGCGCAGGCAGTTTCGGACGTTCGATGGGTTTCGGACGTCCGTCACGTCGGACGTCCGAAACGTGTCGGAAATCCGACTCTGGCGGTGAGGTGTCCTGGATTGGGAGTTCTTCTCGAGGACCTTCATGTCGGACGTCCGAATCCTGTCAGAAATCCGTCTTCGGTTTTGGAGGTCTTCTGGATACGGAGGTCGCCATCCTTCTCGCTGATGTCGGACGTCCGAATTGGGTCGGACGTTCGATGTCCAGAATCTTGTCCATCTTCGCCTCCTCCGTCCAGCGCATATCATCGCCTCCTCCGTCATGTTGTTGTCGTGCCCATATCACTATGAGCATGGGATTAATCCCAAATCAATTTTAAAATGATCACACTCATTTTTAGGACATTTCTACATATCCAAAAGAATTTTGGAAAAAGATTTATTTCTGGCCTTTTTATTTAATTCATTTAGGGCTTTTCTTTTCCCCATTTCTTTTTCGTTTGCAATTTTTTTCAAGATGCTAAAATGCAACTAGGCTTAAGCACAAACCTAGGTCAGGGTCTTGACAACTCGCCCCCACGAGAAAGAATCTCGTCCCGAGATTCAGAAGTCGTTGGGAAGAGGGTGGGGTACTCAGCTCGTAGACGATCCTCTCGTTCCCAGGTATCTTCTTTCTATGAATGATGTGACCACTGCACTTTGAGGAATCTGATCTTCTGACGTCTGGTTCTACGCTCGGCTTCATCAAGAATACGAACAGGGTACTCTCAATATGAAAGGTTATCTTGGAGATAAAGCGTTTCGTGGTCTACTTCGCGGATGGGGTCCTTGAAGCAACGCTTGAGTCGAGAGACGTGGAAGACATCATGAACCTGGGAGAGGTGAGGGGGTAGTTCCAATTGGTAGGCAACTTCTCCACGTTTAGCGAGAATACAAAAGGGACCGATGTAACGTGGGCCCAACTTGCCTTTGATACCGAAGCGATGGGTACCCATCAGAGGAGTAACCCGAAGGTAAGCCTTCTCATCCAGATTGAAGCTTTCTTCCCTATGATGACGACCATAATAGCTTTTCTGACGAGACTGGGCTATCTTCAATTTCTCACGAACAATGCGAACCTGCTCTTCTGCATCTTGAATCATATCAAGTCCAAAGAATTGTCTTTCACCGGTTTCTGCCCAGTTTAGGGGTGTTCGACATTTCCGTCCATAGAGAAATTCAAAAGGAGCCATGCCCAAACTAGACTGGAAGCTATTGTTATACGCAAATTCGGAAAAAGGAAGAGAATTCTCCCATTTCTTTCCGAAAGAGATAACGCAAGCTCTGAGCATGTCTTCGAGAATTTTATTGACCCTTTCTACTTGACCACTGGACTGCGGGTGATAAGCGGTGCTAAAGGAGAGGTGGGTTCCCATAGCATTCTGGAAACTTTCGCAAAATTGAGAAGTGAAAAGACTACCACGGTCTGAATTGATTTCCAAAGGAACACCGTGAAGTGACACGATTCGGGAGACATACAAGTCCGCTAACAGGCTAGCAGTTATAGACTCACGAACAGGAAGTGATAGAGGCGAAGGTGTCCCGATGTTTCGATGAGATGGTGTAGATCGATTATGGTGGAGACGACTTTCACGATCCGACTACTAACGTGCGAAGACGTTGCGCCTTAGCGATCGCTAAACCAACTCCGAGAGGTTATTGATCCCGCGGATGCACGATCAACCTGACCACGAAGGTCTAATTCCTGCAAGCAATCGAAGAACAAGCAAGAACTAAGAATTGCAATCTGGATATTGCGAATATAAGATGAATGATTACGAAAGTTGGGGTTCCAATGAGGTCTTGGCCTGGTCGGATGACACAAACGAAGAGCTCGAAGTTGCGGCTATGGCTAACTTTAATCTAATTAAAACCCAAGTCTAAACGACGCCCTAAGGGCTGTATATATGGGGGAACAGAGGGGATTTTCGTGACCCCTTGGAGGTGGGGTCCGAAAACAACCCTAACTCGGTTTCCCCACACATACGGACTCTAAAAACAGCCTATAATGTGGTATTTCGAAATTACATGGGCCCAGCCCAATATTAAGGTGACGCAGCACCTATAATTGCTCTTGGACGAAAATAATGAAGTGGCATCTCGTGTATTCCGTCCAAGCCTTCATGCATGCCTTATGGTGGCTTCAACGTGCGAAAATCCCCACTGGAAGCTCCACTGTACTTTCCCCCGCGCGCACCTTCTTCTCCATTCTTGATCCCGCTCCAATGACCATCCTTCTTGTCCATGCTAGGTCCTTCATTCATAAGCAAAACAAAAGTATCTAATTTAGGCAGCATCATATGTTCATGAACAATAGAAGGATTCGCAAGAAACGAAAGTACCTGATAATTTAGTTGACGTGCACGTGCTCTAGTAACTGGTCCAGTATGTGTAGTTGGTGAGGGTATGGGTGTAACATTAGTAGGGATGTCCTCATCAGGAAGGAAGTGAGCAACTTTTGAAAGTCGATCAATGACAACGAAGATGGCATCATTTCCTTTCTGGGATTTTGGAAAGCCAGTGATGAAGTCCATACTGACTTTATCCCATTTCCACTCGGGGATAGGCAAAGGTCTAAGAGTACCAGCAGGTCTTTGATGTCCTGCCTTAACGCGACGACAAACATCACATTCAGCAATGAACTGAGCAATTTCTCTCTTCATCCTAGTCCACCAAAATCTCTGGCGTAGATCTTGATACATTTTTGTACCACCGGGATGAATTGAGAGGGGAGATTCATGGGCTTCTTTAAGGATCAGCTGTCTAAGGTTCTTATTCTTCGGTACTACTATCATGTTCTCAAAGTATACAACACCTTCATTGTCTAGGGTAAAACATTTAGCCTTACCACTAGCAATGTTTTCTTTAATATATCGGATACCTCGAGCACGTTTCTGTGCAGCTTTGATTTGATCCTCAAGAGTTGGTTTCACTACCAAGGTGGAAAGGAATCCATAAGGAACAATCTCAAGATTAAGCTTTCGAAGTTCCTCATAGAGAAGTGGTTGATATTGTTGTAATATGAGGTTGTTACAATACGACTTACGACTTAGTGCATCAGCCATGACATTGGCTTTGCCTGGAGTGTAAGAAATTCCTACGTCGTAATCTTTTATCACCTCAATCCAGCGTCTTTGCCTGAGATTAAGATCTGGCTGGGTGAATATGTATGTGAGGCTTTTGTGGTCGGAATAGATCTCACAACGATTACCAAGGAGGTAATGTCGCCAAGTTGTCAGGGCATAAACTACGGCAGCGAGTTCAAGATCATGGGTAGGATAGTTCTCTTCATGTGGACGCAATTGGCGTGAAGCGTAAGCTACCACATGTCTATCTTGCATAAGTATGCATCCTAACCCTTGTCGTGAAGCATCACAATAGATCTCAAAATTATTTTTGGTGTCTGGAGGTGCAAGTACAGGTGCAAAAGTCAATCTTCTTTTTAGCTCTTGAAAGCTTTCCTCGCACTTGGGGGTCCATTCGAATTTCTTATCTTTCTTGAGGAGTTCAGTTAGAGGCTTTGCAACTTTAGAAAAGTTCTCGACGAAGCGGCGGCAATAGCTTGCTAGGCCAAGAAAACTCCTTACTTGCTTAACCGATTCAGGTGGAGTCCACTCAAGGACGGCCTGAACTCTCTCGGGATGGACAGCAATGCCTTTGGCAGAAATCACGTGGCCTAGATAGGTCACTTCTGGTAGCCAAAATTCACACTTTAAGAATTTGGCATATAGGCGATGCTCTCGAAGTTTCATCAATACCAGCCTAAGATGCTCAGCATGTTCTTCTTCGTTCTTCGAGTATATAAGGATGTCATCGAGGTAAACTACGTCAAACTTGTCCAAATACTCCATGAAGATCGAATTCATCAAGCGCGAAAAAGTGGCTGGGGCATTGGTTAAACCGAAGGACATAACGGTGTACTCATAAAGACCATAACGAGTAGTGAAAGCCGTTTTGGGAATGTCCTCGTTTCTGATTTTGATTTGTTGATAGCCTAATCTCAAATCCATCTTGGAGAAGACAGAGGATCCAGCAAGTTGATCATAAAGATCATTGATCCTGGGAAGTGGGTACTTGTTCTTTATCGTCGCTAGATTTAGCAGGAGATAGTCTACGCACATCCTTTATGTTCCATCTTTCTTCGTTACGAACAGAACGGGGAAACCCCATGATGAGGACATCCCTACTAATGTTACACCCATATCCTCACCAACTACACATATTGGACCAGTTACTAGAGCTCGTGCACGTCAACTAAATTATCAGGTACTTTCGTTTCTTGCGAATCCTTCTATTGTTCATGAACATATGATGCTGCCTAAATTAGATACTTTTGTTTTGCTTATGAATGAAGAACCTAGCATGGACAAGAAGGATGGTCATTGGAGCGGGATCAAGCATGGAGAAGAAGGTGCGCGCGCGGGAAAGGACAGCGGAGCTTCCAGTGGTGATTATCGCACTTTGAAGCCACCATAAGGCGCGCATGAAGTCTTGGACGAAATACGCGAGATGCCACTTCATTATTTTCGTCCAAGGGGAATTATAGGTGCTGCGTCACCTTAATATTGGGCTGGGCCCATGTAATTTCGAAATACCACCTTATAGGCTGTTTTTAGAGTCCGTATGTGTGGGGAAACCGAGTTAGGGTTGTTTTCGGACCCCACCTCCAAGGGGTCACGAAAATCCCCTCGGTTCCCCCATATATACAGCCCTTAGGGCGTCGTTTAGACTTGGGTTTTAATTAGATTAAAGTTAGCCATAGCCGCAACTTCGAGCTCTTCGTTTGTGTCATCCGACCAGGCCAAGACCTCATTGGAACCCCAACTTTCGTAATCATTCATCTTATATTCGCAATATCCAGATTGCAATTCTTAGTTCTTGCTTGTTCTTCGATTGCTTGCAGGAATTAGACCTTCGTGGTCAGGTTGATCGTGCATCCGCGGGATCAATAACCTCTCGGAGTTGGTTTAGCGATCGCTAAGGCGCAACGTCTTCGCACGTTAGTAGTCGGATCGTGAAAGTCGCCTCCACCATAATCGATCTCCACCATCTCATCGAAACATCGGGACACCTTCGCCTCTATCACCCCATGGCGATGAGCTAGGGCGGATGAAGCCTTTTGCCAACGAAACTTCAAGTTGGATTTTGAGCTCAGCTAAATCACGTGGGGCCATTCTATATGGGCGTCTGGATATTGGGGCGGTTCCTGGGATCAGATCTACCACAAACTCTACAGATCTGTCAGGTGGTATGCCTGGCAGCTCTTCTGGAAAGACATCCGGGAAGTCACGAACCACCGGACTATCTTCAATGTCAGAGAGGGGAAACACATTCAAAGAATGCAGCTGGGTTCTAGAGCTTGGTGAGGTGTAGTCAATTGTCTGGCCTGAAGGATGGGTGAGTTTAACTGACTTGGCTTTACAATCAAGGACAACATTTTGTCTTGATAACCAATTCATTCCTAGGATGACATCAATGTCTGAAGACTTGAGGGCTATAAGTGAAGCAAGGAATACTAAACCCTCAATTGCAATTTCATTCTCATGACTCACCATGGTGGTGCGCCATTCAGATCCTGGGGTGCGCACTACTAAAGGAGTAGATAACATTGAAAAAGAGATGTCATGCGACAATGCGAAACCCTGGGACATGAATGAATGAGATGCTCCTGGATCAAAAAGAACAGAAGCTGGGATGGAATTGACTGGAAGGGTTCCGAGTACAACATCGGTTGCCTTATGGGAATCCTCAATGGATACATGATTCACATAACCATGTTCATAACCATGTTCAAGGAGAGAACCCCTTTTCGCGATCTCGCCTCTGTTCCGCCGCCACCGAGCTTCCAAGATCGAAAGCGCCACCATCCCTCTTCCCGGCACCCTGCCGGACGGAGGATTGATGTCCGGGAGCTTCCCCGCCAACATGGACGCTTCACGGATGTGCAATGAGTAGTCTCCCTTGGACGATGGGTCCGTGATCAGCAGCTATGTGATGTTCTCCTCCCCTCTCTGTTCTTCATGGTTTAGACCTCGTGAGCTGCCCTACATGATCGAGGCACATATGTAATTTTCTATTGTTGCTATGCTGAGTTTGCTGGGATCTGATGGATTATGAGACTATGTTCAGATTGTGATTGAGTAATATATTTGGTTCTTATCTTTTATATTTTTTCCTAAGTAATTCTTGCATGTTCTCCGTTGTTGTTTATTGCTTTGCCCAAGTAGTAGGTAGTGACTCCAAGAGGGAACGTTACGCTCGATTGTGGGTTCATACCCCCGATGACACGCTTGAGTGACAGAAACATGAGTCTAGGGGATGTGTTGTGGCCACAAGGGGGAAACAACGGTGTTTGTAACCGTTGTTGCAAGGATTGTTTACTTTACGCAAGGTGCTTTTTAATGAAGTTGTCTATTGCTTTGGGTTTACACTTTGGGTGGGGCTCGCAACTTAATTCCAACAAGATGTTCTGGATAGATATATCAAGGTGGATGATTAGTAGTAGAGGCAGTTAGATTTCGGTCTACTTATTTTTGCGTACCGCCCATGCTTTTGTGCCTCGTCCTTTATTTGTAGCATACTTAGCATTGCGGTGTGTTTTTAATCCGGTCAATTGCCCAGCTGTGATTTGTTTACCTCGCATAGCAGTTTTATCGTCTTTTGGGAGAGAGACATCACTAGTGAACATCACGGGATCCCGGTCCATATTATCATCACTGTTTACACGCTAATTTAATTTCCTGCTTTTACTTTCTTGCTGCCATCACCATTATCATTACCCCTTGCATTTGATCCATTGTAAACGACAAGACATGAGAGATTGACAACCTCTCTGAACTTCGTTGGGAGCAAAGTTATTTTTTTTCTGTGTGCAGGTCCAGGAGGAGCAAGTGATTCTTTTCAGACGGCGCATCCTTTGCCGAACCACCTACTTATCATTACCGGAGTCCTACGGGAGACATACCCTATCCTCTACATAAGGGAAATTTGCTGCTATCCTACATCTCACCTTCCACTTGAGGTAACCAACGAAGGGCGAGAAACCATTATCATCATCTCGACCATCATTTCCCTCTTTCGGTCTTCAAAGGTATGAACACTGATTCCCTCCATTACATTTCCTCTCCATAGCATAGATCTTGGGTACGGGTATCGTAGGTAGGAAAATTTATTGTTTTATGCCACGTATCCCAACAGAAACGCATAAGCGAACTTCATCAAATAGATGAGAGATCGCTTGTTTCATGCATGTACTTGTTCACCCTGTGACGGCTAGTCGCCCCATAAACTGCAGCCCTCCTGACATTCTTGAGACGGTTGACATCATCTGCGTGTGTGTCAGGTTCTCGCTTTGCATGCCCTTCACTAGTTAATCAAGTAACATATCATCCGTCTTATGTGAGTGCATGTGCAGAAGCATAGCCGGGTTATCAATCATCATGTGGTTGTGATTGAGCTCAATCTCTGCTATCACAAGCACATCCTTAATTTTTTTTCCACTCAGATTCTCGCCTTGCAACCAGTTCTTTTCGTTGTTTTCTCTCACTTTCTGTCATAATTGTCCATAGTCTCCTTTTGCTTGCCCTCCCTTGAGCATACTATGTAGTTGTTTGTCTTGTATCTGCCCCCTTTGCGTGTGCCGAAGCCCGCATGCCTTGCATACGTGTTGTAGAAGTTTTGCGCTGCAGCAGAAGAGGTGAATTGCATACCTTTCGCAGGCACAAGTTCTTGCAGCATGTTCTTATTCTGCACCACAATATGAAATGTTTTCTTGCTAACGAGAATGCACAAGATGAAAGAATGCATAAGTGAACAGTAGTAGTTAGGCAAGGAAGCTTACATGTGTGTATTACTTCTTCTCCAATGGTGTTTGCAGCTCACCGTTGTTTATTGGGCATGGACGAGTTATAACAAATCTGTGTAATCGAGGGTCCCTTGGAGGTAGAAGTGTTGAGAAGTTTACTTTTTTGGTTGCTTTTGACTCTTCTTGATTCGGCTTCCGATTATTTTGTTGTGCAGTAGGCGGCTGATGAGGGGTTATCCCCACGACTCCTGTGGATGAGGGTACCTGGTGCGTCTCAAGACAAAAGGCCCACTGGAAGCTTCGACCAGCCCACGACTGGCCCACTCGAAGCACCGACGTAGGAGTCCTTGGCGTTATGGAAGCCGGGACTTGGCGTCCAAGACTAGATGGAATCCTTGCGACCCAGCCTAGTATATAAAGGATGGGAGAGGGGAATTCTAGGGCATCCAATATCATAGCAACACCTCTGGTCCCGAGCGATGTCGCCATGACCACCACTGTAATCGCATCCATCATAATACAAATGAGAAGGAAGCAGGGGTTTCACCGATCAAGGGCCTAGAAGCTGGGTATATCCCTGTCTTCTCTCAGCCGACGAGTATCGCCAACCTGAAGCTCTCTCTACGATAGGGTACCTTACCATGGGATTTGCCGAGGCCTATTGACGAGGGGGTGTCCCCATGACTCCTATTTACTTTGTTACTACTTTGTGGTGTTGGTGATTGGGGAATTCTTAAAGGCTACACCCATCAACACACCGTTGCTACTTATATCTTATCTAGTGCTTTTTCACGTGTGGTTGAATTGACAACTCAACTGCTAAGGTTTATGAGTATTCTTTGGATCCCCTTGTGTAACAGCCCAGATTTCACAAAAATAAAAAAAAATCGGTGTGAATCGATTGATTATCTAATTTGTTTGCGGTGTTTGCCTCCCTGATTTATCAATCGGCGATTATTTCCCCCCCTCTTATCTCGTACCAGACGGAGACTGACCCTTGCCACCCTGACACTCGACCTTTGCGACACCGGGTTTCACCCGATCATCGTCGCGAAAATCCGCGCAAGACCAGCCGCAGCCAACGGAACGAAAACCCCGTTTAATAATTAAATGGGTTATTTTTATAGCACGCTGGAAAGTGTTCTCGGAACGGTTCCAGCGCGAGCTGAACGCCGTCGGCTCGATGCGCTGATCGCGCGGTTCAAAGTTTTACCCGAATCGGAGGTCCTGCACACCCCAGGCGGTCAGAAACGTAAACACCGCGCGCGAGAGAGAAAAACCGGGGATGTTTTTGCAAACTTCCAACCACCTGGGCTATATAAAGACCACCACTCCCCCACCCCTTTCTAGGGCTTCCCCTAAGCCAAAATTGCAGCCACACCCCTGATCTCCCTTCAAATCTGCCCCTCCAGTCCAATTGCACCCTAAACCCTAACCCCAAACAAGTCTGGCCGTTGATCTCAAAGATCAAGGGCTCATATCAAATCTCATCCTCCCACCAGCCAGTCCAGCCGCCCCGAGCCCCGCAGGGCTGAGCCTCCTCCGCCGCAGCCCACCTCAGGCCCATCCAGGCCGACGCCCATGGAGTACGCCGCGGCCGCGCGCTCGGGTCGCCGCCGGTGAGCCGCGCCATGGCCGCGCCTCCTCCTCCCCGCTGCATCTCCTCTCCCTCACCTTCCCTCTCCTTCTCTTCCTTGTAGCTCCCCAGAGGACGCGCCACGCCTCCGCGCCATTGACGGGAAGCCGCCGCCGCCAGGAAGCTCGCCTCGCGCCGCCAGCACTCTGCTGCGGCCACCCTGCACCACGCTGGCGACCCCTTCACGCCCCGGATCCGGCCGCCCTTCTCCTCCTCTGATAGAGGCGAAGGTGTCCCGATGTTTCGATGAGATGATGGAGATCGATTTTGGTGGAGTAGACTTTCACGACCCGACTACGAACGTGCGAAGACGTTGCGCCTTAGCAATCGCTAAACCAACTCCGAGAGGTTATTGATCCCGCGGATGCACGATCAACCTGACCACGAAGGTCAATTCCTGCAAGCAATCGAAGAACTAGCAAGAACTAAGAATTGCAATCTGGATATTGCGAATATAAGATGAAAGATTAACAGAAGTTGGGGTTCCAATGCGGTCTTGGCCTGGTCGGACGACACAAACGAAGAACTCGAAGTTGCGGCTATGGCTAACTTTAATCTAATTAAAACCCAAGTCTAAACGACGCCCTAAGGGTTGTATATATGGGGGAACAGAGGGGATTTTCGTGACCCCTTGGAGGTGGGGTCCGAAAACAACCCTAACTCGGTTTCCCCACACATACGGACTCTAAAAACAGCCTATAATGTGGTATTTCGAAATTACATGGGCCCAGCCCAATATTAAGGTGACGCAGCACCTATAATTGCTCTTGGACGAAAATAATGAAGTGGCATCTCGTGTATTCCGTCCAAGCCTTCATGCATGCCTTATGGTGGCTTCAACGTGCGAAAATCCCCACTGGAAGCTCCACTGCACTTTCCCCCGCGCGCACCTTCTTCTCCATTCTTGATCCCGCTCCAATGACCATCCTTCTTGTCCATGCTAGGTCCTTCATTCATAAGCAAAACAAAAGTATCTAATTTAGGCAGCATCATATGTTCATGAACAATAGAAGGATTCGCAAGAAACGAAAGTACCTGATAATTTAGTTGACGTGCACGTGCTCTAGTAACTGGTCCAGTATGTGTAGTTGGTGAGGGTATGGGTGTAACATTAGTAGGGATGTCCTCATCATCCTCCCCTTCTTGAATTGAAGTCGTCCTCGACGGAAGCTCATCATCTTCTCCCAAATAAGGTTTCAAATCTGCAATGTTAAATGTGGGACTAACCCCAAAATCTGCAGGTAGCTCAAGTTTATATGCATTATCATTAATTTTCTGTAAAACCTTAAAGGGACCATCAGCTTGTGGCATTAACTTAGACTTGCGCAAATCAGGAAACCTATCTTTACGTAGATGTAACCAAACAAGATCTCCTGGTTCAAACACAACATGCTTTCGACCCCTATCACCAGCAAGCTTGTATCTAGCATTCATGCGCTCAATGTTTTCTTTAGTTAACTCATGCATTTTTAATATCAATTCAGCACGTTGCTTAGCATCAAAATTAACCTTCTCCGAAGATGGAAGAGGCAGCAAATCAATAGGTGCACGAGGTAGAAAACCATAAACAATCTCAAAAGGGCACATTTTAGTGGTAGAATGCACTGAACGATTATAAGCAAATTCAATATGAGGTAAACATTCTTCCCACAGTTTCAAGTTACTTTTTAAAACAGCCCTAAGCATAGTAGACAATGTCCTATTGACCACTTCAGTTTGTCCATCAGTTTGGGGATGACATGTAGTACTGAAAAGTAGTTTAGTCCCCAACTTAGCCCATAAGCATGTCCAAAAATGGCTAAGAAACTTACTATCACGATCCGAGACAATAGTATTGGGCACACCATGTAAACGAATAATCTCTCCAAAGAATAAATCAGCAACATTAGCAGCATCATCGCTTTTATGACATGGTATAAAATGTGCCATCTTAGAAAATCTATCCACGACAACAAATATGCTATCCCTCCCCTTCTTTGTTCGAGGCAAGCCTAAAACAAAGTCCATGGATATGTCCTCCCACGGAACACTAGGTACAGGTAAAGGCATGTATAAACCATGAGGATTGAGTCGTGACTTAGCTTTTTGACATGTAGTGCAGCGAGCAACAAAACGCTCAACATCCCGTCTCATCTTTGGCCAAAAGAAATGTGTAGCAAGTACGTCCTCCGTCTTTTTCACGCCAAAATGTCCCATTAATCCTCCGCCATGCGCCTCCTGCAACAACAAAAGACGAATAGAGCTAGCTGGAATGCATAGCTTGTTAGAACGGAACACAAATCCATCATTAAGCACAAACTTGTTCCATGTTCTACCCTCTCTACAATTCTGCAATACATCTTTAAATTCCGCATCATTTACATATTGTTCTTTGATTGTCTCTAAACCGAATATCTTGAAGTCAAGTTGTGAAAGCATAGTATAACGACGAGACAAAGCATCAGCAATAATATTATCTTTCCCCTTCTTGTGTTTAATGACATAAGGGAAAGTCTCAATAAATTCAACCCACTTAGCATGTCTACGATTAAGTTTTGCTTGACTTCTTATGTGTTTCAAAGATTCATGATCAGAATGTATAACAAATTCTTTGGGCCATAAATAATGTTGCCAAATTTCTAATGTCCGAACAAGAGCATATAATTCCTTATCATAAGTAGAATAGTTCAGACTAGGCCCACTCAATTTTTCAGAAAAGTATGCAACAGGTTTAGCATCTTGTAATAACACACCTCCCAAACCAATCCCACTAGCATCGCATTCAAGCTCAAAAGTCTTATTAAAATCAAGAAGTTGGAGCAAAGGAGCATGTGTTAACTTATCTTTCAATACCGTGAAAGCTTCTTCCTGTGCGGTACCCCAAGTAAAAGGCACATCCTTGCGTGTAAGCTCATTGAGAGGTGCAGCAATGGTGCTGAAATCTCTCACAAAACGCCTATAGAATCCAGCGAGGCCAAGAAAACTGCTCACTTGTGTGACCGTTTTGGGCTGCGGCCAACTCTCAATTGCCTCGATCTTGGCATGATCAACTTCAATTCCCTGCGGAGTAACAACATAGCCAAGAAACGACACTCGGTCGGTGCAAAAGGTGCACTTCCCAAGGTTACCAAATAAACGTGCATTACGTAGAGCAATAAAAACAGCACGTAAATGATCCAAATGTTCCTCCAAAGATTTGCTATAAATCAGTATATCATCAAAATAGACTACCACAAATCGTCCAATGAAAGCACGTAAAACCTCGTTCATTAATCTCATAAAAGTGCTAGGTGCATTAGTTAACCCAAAAGGCATGACTAACCACTCATATAATCCAAACTTAGTTTTAAATGTCGTTTTCCATTCATCCCCTAATTTCATGCGAATTTGATGGTATCCACTACGCAAATCAACTTTGGAAAACATGGTAGAGCCACTTAATTCATCAAGCATATCATCTAACCTAGGAATAGGATGACGATAACGAATAGTAATATTATTAATGGCTCTACAATCAACACACATACGCCAAGTTCCATCCTTTTTAGGCACTAATATAACAGGAACAGCACAAGGACTAAGTGATTCACGTATGTAACCTTTGTCGAGTAGCTCTTGTACTTGACGCTGAATCTCCTTCGTCTCCTCCGGATTGGTACGGTATGGCGCACGGTTGGGCAGCGAAGCACCGGGAATTAAGTCAATCTGATGCTCAATCCCTCGAATAGGTGGTAATCCCGGTGGTACGTCTTGTGGAAAGACGTCAATAAATTCCTGCAAAAGGTCAGTGACAACAGGAGGCAAAGAAGGAGGCAATTCCTCAAATGAAAACAAAGCTTCTTTGCACACAAAAGCATAGCACACATATTGACTAACATCCAAATCTGAAATATCAACCTTAGTAGCAAGCAAAGTTGGACTAGTCAATTTAATTTCATTAGAAACAACAGAAGAAGATTTGCTATTAGTCTTATGTTGTTGCTCAAATTCTTTAGCTGCTATCTCATTTTCACTCTTATTTTTCTCCTGTTTAGCTTTACTAGCTCTAGCAAGATCATCTTTCACAATTTGTTCAGGAGACATAGGAAGTAAAGCAATATGTTTATCCTGATGAACCAGAGTAAACTGATTTGTCCTACCATGGTGTACAACATTCCTATCAAATTGCCATGGTCTACCAAGTAAAAGAGAGCATGCTTGCATGGGTACCACATCACAATCAACATAATCAGCATATGCAGCAATGCTAAAGTGCACACGAACAGAACGCGTTACCTTAATCTTACCACTATTGTTAAACCACTGAATATAGTACGGATGGGGGTGTGGTCTTGTGGTGAGAGATAGCTTCTCCACCAACTCCATGCTCGCCAAGTTGTTGCAACTCCCTCCGTCAATGATCATGCGAACCGAACGTTCTTTCACCACTCCCTTTGTGTGGAACAAATTATGCCTCTGGTTTTGCTCGGCCTTCGATACCTGCACACTTAACACACGTTGAGCAACCAAACTAGCATATTTATCTGCATCATCAGGAGTCATATACTCTATATCATGAGCATCATCATGGGCACCCTGTTCCTCATGAGCAATGAGAACTAGAGTCTCCTCATCATAGTCACTCGCTGACTCATACCCACCATCCTCCGTAATAGTCATCACACGCTTGGAGGGACAGTCTTTTGCGAAGTGACCTCCACCTTGGCACCTGCGATATTTAATATCACGATCTCGTGTTTGCCCTGTGGACGCCATGGATGAAGAAGAACTCGCCGCTGGACCACTCTGTGCACCCTTGAATGGTGGCGCTGGCTGTTTTGGTGGCTCCCTGTAAGAATGAGCGGCTGAAGTAGATGGTGGCGCAGCAGGACGTGTGGATGTAGAAACTCCACGCGATGTCCATGATGTATTTCTTCCTGCAGAAAAGTTAAGTCTCGTAGCGGCCTGTCGATCCTGCACTTCACGTTCAGCTTTACAAGCAAGATGAAACAAACGAGTGATAGTAGCAAAGTCCTTGTATTCTAGAATAGTTTGTATCTCCCTGTTTAAGCCACCCATAAAACGTGCAAGCATAGCTTCATTATCCTCTACTAGGCCACATCTAATCAATCCAGTTTGTAATTCTTGATAATATTCCTCTACAGAATTTTTTCCTTGTCTCAAACGCTGTAATTTTTGTAACAATTCACGTTGATAATAAGGAGGAACCCAGCGAGTACGCATAGCATCTTTTAAAGCAGCCCAAGTAGTTGGAATATTATTAGCATGCAATCTACAATGTTCAGACCACCAAATAGATGCAAAGCCCGTGAATTCACAAACAGCAGCAGTAACACGTCTATTCTCAGGATATTGTAAACATGTAAAACGTTGTTCAGTTTCTAACTCCCAAGTAAGATAAGCATCAGGAATATATCTACCCTCAAACGGCTTAAGATTCAATTTAAGTTTAGGCACATGTTCATCATCGCGTACCTGAGGGGGTGGTTGGTGTCGACCGTGGCGAATGTTGGGACGTGGACGTCCAGCTGGCTGCTCATAGGCCGCGTCCTGTTCCACCTCCTCCTCGTAATCACCCTCATAGTTGTCGTCCTGGCCGACGTCAGAAGCAGCAGCAGCAGCAGTAGCAGCAACTGCAGCAGCAGGAGGAGCACCAATACCAGCAGCTTGTCCTCGCGGAAACAGAATACGTCGTGCACGTGGTAGTGGCGGTGGCTGTGGCTGTGCTGAAGGTAGGCGTGCGATCAACTCAGTAAACTTGGCGTCGAGCTTGGTGTCGATCATCTTCTCCACGCCATCAATCGCCTCTGTAAATCTGGTCTCGATGTCCTGCACCTGTTGAGACATCATACGTGCAAATTTATCATGTAGCTCCTTGTTTTTCATGTTCTCCCAATCGGGTGCATCCCGCGCCACTTCATCATGTGATCCTGGCATGGTTAGCAAAAATAGAAAACACACAGGAATATGATCCTACTTCTACTAATGGGATGGATGTGGGGTGGTGGAAAGCACAAATCCGTCAAGCTTTTCTTACGTTCTTACCGATTCTTACCTAGCAGCAGGTGGTGATGTACAACCAACGGGTCAAAACTCTCAGAGATATGGTAGAGCGATGGCCAGGAGGTGTCAAAACGCACGATGTAGGATATATGTGGAGCTGTAGGTAGGCTTGACAAATATGGTAGCAAAAAGATCAACAGTAATCAAAACAGAGATGCAAAGCTGAATAAACACTCAACGTCGGTACTGTGCTGATCCTAGGCTAGACCGTACTAGAGACGCGAGCCTAAAACACCAACGAAAGCACGGCGCGGCACGTAACAACTGTGAAGCACACTCTGAATTGTTTTTTTCTCTTTTTTTTTTTTTTTTTTTTTGCGATGCGGGACTGCGGTGGCTGAAAAAGTGCGAAAAAATCACTATGGTGGCGAACGTCTCAAAACGAGTTTCTGGACCTAAGGAACGTATGGCCACGAAATTTTTTTACCCCTGAAAATTTTGGCCTAAAAACTGCTCTGAAAAGCGTGCCAGACTCTGATTTTTTTTTTTTTTTTTTTGGAAATCACCCTCTTCTACGTACGAAAAAAAGATTGGTGAAATCCGACTCTAATCAACTCAAAACTATTCTGGCTACGGAGATATCAGGAACCGTACTGATGGTGGAACTCAACTCGGACTCGTGAGACGTGGTGGTGTATATGGACTCTGCTTGGCGGAACGTGGTGGTGTATCTGGACTCGGATTAGCGGAACGTGGTAGGATGACTACTTGTGCGGCGGCGACGTGGCAAACTGTGATCAGAACTCGAAACTCTAAGGGAACTAGACGCTAAGATCAGCAACTTGACACAACGATGCAACCGTAAATTCAACAAAGCAAGTACTGAAACGAAAACTGGACAAAGGCTAGGACTGTCTTGGGACGTGATGATCTAACCCTAATTTTTTTTTGTTGGCTTTTTCGTGGACTGTAGGTATGAAGAACAGAACCAATCTAGACTATGAAAACTGGTAAATCTCACCGAGCAACCTGGAAATCTGATACCACTTGATAGAGGCGAAGGTGTCCCGATGTTTCGATGAGATGATGGAGATCGATTTTGGTGGAGTAGACTTTCACGACCCGACTACGAACGTGCGAAGACGTTGCGCCTTAGCAATCGCTAAACCAACTCCGAGAGGTTATTGATCCCGCGGATGCACGATCAACCTGACCACGAAGGTCAATTCCTGCAAGCAATCGAAGAACTAGCAAGAACTAAGAATTGCAATCTAGATATTGCGAATATAAGATGAAAGATTAACAGAAGTTGGGGTTCCAATGCGGTCTTGGCCTGGTCGGACGACACAAACGAAGAACTCGAAGTTGCGGCTATGGCTAACTTAAATCTAATTAAAACCCAAGTCTAAACGACGCCCTAAGGGCTGTATATATGGGGGAACAGAGGGGATTTTCGTGACCCCTTGGAGGTGGGGTCCGAAAACAACCCTAACTCGGTTTCCCCACACATACGGACTCTAAAAACAGCCTATAATGTGGTATTTCGAAAATACATGGGCCCAGCCCAATATTAAGGTGACGCAGCACCTATAATTGCTCTTGGACAAAAATAATGAAGTGGCATCTCGTGTATTCCGTCCAAGCCTTCATGCATGCCTTATGGTGGCTTCAACGTGCGAAAATCCCCACTGGAAGCTCCACTGTACTTTCCCCCGCGCGCACCTTCTTCTCCATTCTTGATCCCGCTCCAATGACCATCCTTCTTGTCCATGCTAGGTCCTTCATTCATAAGCAAAACAAAAGTATCTAATTTAGGCAGCATCATATGTTCATGAACAATAGAAGGATTCGCAAGAAACGAAAGTACCTGATAATTTAGTTGACGTGCACGTGCTCTAGTAACTGGTCCAGTATGTGTAGTTGGTGAGGGTATGGGTGTAACATTAGTAGGGATGTCCTCATCATCCTCACTCCGCCGCGCGCCCTCTCGCCTCGCCGGAGTGCGCCGCTCCTCGCCGGCGTCGTCAGCCGCTCGTACCGGATCGGGAGGACCCGAGCTGGCCTCAACCGCCGTCGCCTGGGCCGGCCAGGCCCACGTGGCCCGTCGCCCCTCTCGGCCCAGCCAGCAGGCCATGCCAGGCCGGCTGCCTCGTGATAGAGGCGAAGGTGTCCCGATGTTTCGATGAGATGGTGGGAATCGATTATGGTGGAGACGACTTTCACGATCCGACTACGAACGTGCGAAGACGTTGCGCCTTAGCGATCGCTAAACCAACTCCGAGAGGTTATTGATCCCGCGGATGCACGATCAACCTGACCACGAGGGTCTAATTCCTGCAAGCAATCGAAGAACAAGCAAGAACTAAGAATTACAATCTGGATATTGCGAATATAAGATGAATGATTACGAAAGTTGGGGTTCCAATGAGGTCTTGGCCTGGTCGGATGACACAAACGAAGAGCTCGAAGTTGCGGCTATGGCTAACTTAAATCTAATTAAAACCCAAGTCTAAACGACGCCCTAAGGGCTGTATATATGGGGGAACAGAGGGGAATTTCGTGGCCCCTTGGAGGTGGGGTCCGAAAACAACCCTAACTCGGTTTCCCCACACATACGGACTCTAAAAACAGCCTATAATGTGGTATTTTGAAATTACATGGGCCCAGCCCAATATTAAGGTGACGCATCACCTATAATGGCCCTTGGACGAAAATAATGAAGTGTCATCTCGCGTATTTCGTCCAAGACTTCATGCGCGCCTTATGGTGGCTTCAAAGTGTGATAATCACCACTGGAAGCTCCACTGTACTTTCCCGCGCGCGCACCTTCTTCTCCATGCTTGATCCCGCTCCAATGACCATCCTTCTTGTCCATGCTAGGTCCTTCATTCATAAGCAAAACAAAAGTATCTAATTTAGGCAGCATCATATGTTCATGAACAATAGAAGGATTCACAAGAAACGAAAGTACCTGATAATTTAGTTGACGTGCACGTGCTCTAGTAACTGGTCCAGTATGTGTAGTTGGTGAGGATATGGGTGTAACATTAGTAGGGATGTCCTCATCATCTCGCCCAGCCCAGCAGCCCGAGCGACCTAGCCCGAGCCGCTATATTTTTCGTGTACTTTGTGTTTATGCTATTGTTTGCTGTTATTAACCAACCTAAAATATGGTTTAGGGCAGAACAGTACCAAATCTTTTAATTGTTGTGAGACAGTTAGTGTTATGCCATGTTTAGGTTGTGCCTCAGTTAAATTGACTAGCATAGATAGTTTATCTTATGCTTCACCTTTTTTCATGTTTGTGTGCTATGACATGCTTGAGTGAGATCCCATGTTAACAACCTTTCTCACCTTGTGTAGCTAAACAACTTGAACCGTTTCTAAATGTGCGGTATCGTCGTGTGTGACGAGTACTCCACTTAACCTGTTAGTAACCTCTCTCGACGGTAGGTGTGATGTATCGTGTTGCCTTCTTGTTGATGCTTGCTCGTGTTTGCTTCGTAGTAATAGATGCTTGCTCGTTGATTGCTTTCCAGTGTTTACCGTCTTGTGTGCTTCCGCGGGTACCTTCGGAGACGATGCGAGCTTGCGATCAACTACACCTTTGGAACCCGACTTTTCAACATGCAAGGACTATACATTACTTATGATCCATTATATTTCAACCAGCGGTTTCCATGCTAGTCTAGGTTAGGTTCGATGTTTGATCCTACCACATGTTTACAACCTCTTTCAAACCGATCCAGCCATGTCCCCTCCCAGGAAACCATGTACTGCTATGTTACTATTGCTCGTTGCTTAGCCCCTGCTTAGTATGCATGCTTAGGATGCTACGATGTTACCCTGTTACTCCTTGGTTTGGGCTATCACATTATTATATTGTTGTTGATGATATGATTATTATAAATGTTGACTATATTCGACGAAGGAAGGAAGGTCTAGGCTATCCCGCCCCGACGCTTTGTTCCATTCAGGTCACCTAGGATCCGAGTTTCGGGTATTGGTTTTAAGACTGAGCGTGCCTAACCGCGTGTGGGATTTTGTGGGGTCCCCTTTTCTTACCTACCTAGCTTCAAACATTTCTAGTGGTGGCCCAAGCTGATTTACCATTTGAAAACCATGCATATATGTCTGTCGGGTCGCTCCTAGCAGATATCCTTTAAAATAACTTGGGCCAGCGGAGACATGGTTCCTCTTGTTGGTCCACCCCAGGGAGCTAGGGGGCTGCCCACATTAGTTTGGGTAGCTAACCCGATGATGAGGACATGACTACCATAGTTACAGCCACAACTCCTGCTAATATACCTACTGGACCAATTCCTAGAGATCGTGCACACCAATTAAATTATCAGGTACTTTCGCTTCTTGGTAATGTTTCTAATGTTCATGTGAATATGATGCTGCCTAACGTCGATATATTTCTGTTGCTGACAAATGAAGGACCTAGCATGGACAAGAAGGATGAGCATTGGAGCATGTTCAAGCATGAAGATGATGAGGACATAATTATCATGGATATGACCATTAATTCCTCTATATTTGATCAAGAAATGAAGTCAATGCAAAGGGGCATGATTGTGTGCTGTACAAGAAGTTATTTCACGTCACTTTTGGCCCAAGAGAAGATAGAAACCAAGTATTTCACGTCATGGACTCAGATTCGGACTACAGAGATATACCCAACTTCAAACAACCGCCGTTTCTACATACGAAATCCAAATTGGGTGATTCTTTTTTATGGTGATAGATTATCTCGTCTAGTTTCCAACGCAATTGGTTTCACCTTCAAATTCGTTCGGAGCGTGGAGATATTGCGAAAACGGTGCGACCCAGCAGTAGAATCCGAATCAAAGTCCAACTTGATGAGGACATCTCTACGAATGTTACACCCACATCTTCACCAACTACACATACTGGACCAGTTACTAGAGCACGTGCACGTCAACTAAATTATCAGGTACTTTCGTTTCTTGCGAATCCTTCTAATGTTCATGAACATATGATGCTGCCTAAATTAGATACTTTTGTTTTGCTTATGAATGAAGGACCTAGCATGGACAAGAAGGACGGTCATTGGAGCGGGATCAAGCATGGAGAAGAAGGTGCGCGCGCGGGAGAGAACAATGGAGCTTCTAGTGGGGATTTTCGCACTTTGAAGCCACCATAAGGCATGCATGAAGGCTTGGACGGAATACACGAGATGCCACTTCATTATTTTCGTCCAAGAGCAAGTATAGGTGCTGCGTCACCTTAATATTGGGCTGGGCCCATGTAATTTCGAAATACCACATTATAGGCTGTTTTTAGAGTCCGTATGTGTGGGGAAACCGAGTTAGGGTTGTTTTCGGACCCCACCTCCAAGGGGCCACGAAATTCCCCTCTGTTCCCCCATATATACAGCCCTTAGGGCGTCGTTAAGACTTGGGTTTTAATTAGATATAAGTTAGCCATAGCCGCAACTTCGAGCTCTTCGTTTGTGTCATCCGACCAGGCCAAGACCTCATTGGAACCCCAACTTTCGTAATCATTCATCTTATATTCGCAATATCCAGATTGCAATTCTTAGTTCTTGCTTGTTCTTCGATTGCTTGCAGGAATTAGACCTTCGTGGTCAGGTTGATCGTGCATCCGCGGGATCAATAACCTCTCGGAGTTGGTTTAGCGATCGCTAAGGCGCAACGTCTTCGCACGTTCGTAGTCGGATCGTGAAAGTCGTCTCCACCATAATCGATCTCCACCATCTCATCGAAACATCGGGACACCTTCGCCTCTATCACAACTCAATAGGTGTTGCATCACCTCCACATGGGCCCAAGTGCCTTGTACGACCTAGGTTTAGTTTTAGGACTCCTTGGGACGTCCTTCCACCCCCTTGGCCTCCACCCTTTAGTCCTATATAAGTAGATCAACCCCTAGGGTTTTCTTTGGATTTCTTTTAGTTAAAAAGACTGCTTAGCTAATTGCTGCATCTTCGTGTACTCGGTTTGTGTCCAACGACCAGATCAAGACCGCTTTCGGAATCCCAACTTTAATCATACTTCATCTACATATTCACAATATTCAGATTGCTTTATCATAGTTCTTGCTTGTTCTTCGATTGCTTGCAGGCACTAGACCTTCGTGGTCAGGTTGATCGTGCTCCGGCGTGGTCAATAACCTTCAGGAGATTGGTTTAGCGATTGCTAAGGCGCAACGTCGTTGCACGTTTGTAGTCGGATCGTCAAAGTCGACTCCATCAAATCGTAGTTATCATCTGATCGAAAGATCGGGACACCCCGCCTCTATCAAGTGGTATCAGTTTTCAGGTTGCTCGGTGAAAATTCCACATTCATATATTAGATCTGTTTTTTTATCACCTATCATCCACACAAAAAGCCATAAAATAGGATTAGATCATCATATCCAAACCAATTTGAGACTTCACAATTTTCTTTTCGGTGCTTTGCTTTATTGAATTATCGGTTGCATCGTCGTGTTCAGTTGCTGGTCTTAGTATCTAGTCCTTTAGAGTTTCGAGTTCTGTTCACGTTAGTCACCGCCGCCGCTGCACCATCATCCCATCCGCTGCCTACTTCTACCATCCACCATAGAAAAAGAGAGAAAAAGAGTTGAAAAAAGAGAGAAAAAAGGAAAAAGAAAGAAAAAAGGAAAAAAGTGAAAAAAGAAGAAAAATTTCGGATCTATCTCTAGTTGAACTCGTATTTGAAATCTCGTCGGAATCAGTTTTGAGCAGTGTCCACTAAAACGGGCATAACTTTGTCATCCGAAGTCCGTTTTGGCTCCACGAGTACTCAAATTAAAGATATTTCCGAGCCGCTTCTAAATAGTTCTGAAGCTTGTGTGTTATTTGAAACTCTAGATCGGCTTCTAAGACGGACTTTTTGACCTCTAAAGTTTCCGAACACAGTTTTTGTCAGATTTCGGGCTGATTCTCAATTTTTTTGACACCTCATCCGAACTCTAAATTGAGTGATTCTTATTGCGTCGGAAAGCTTAAGTCAGTTCCCTATTGGAGGAAAAATATCAATAAATTAGCAAATATATTTCAGAGGAAAGTTGTAGCGAGAATATTGGTGTATCTTGATTTGGAGCCTATTTTCACCATTATCTTTGCTCTGTTGATGATCTTCACTTATATCTTGCTATTCAGAGCTACTTCATATCATTCATTGCTGCTAGTTGTGCTACGCCGTGACCACATTAGTGTTCTAGGCTCGCGTCTCTAGTCCGGTCTAGACTAGGACCAGCACAGTATCGTCGTTGAGCGTTAATTCAATTTTGCATCTCTGAATTGATTATTGCTGATATTTTTGCCACCATATTAAAGCCTTCCAAGCTCCACATATTTCTACATCGTGTATACGTGCGTTCACCTGGCAATCGCTCTACTTAATCTTTGGAGTTCTTTGACACCGTTGGTTGCCGATCACCACCTGCTACATGGTAAGAACTAGTAAGACATTGATATTTGCTATCCTGTGAGCGTTTTACCACCACATCCTAGTAGTTCATAGGGACATATACTTGTGATTTGTTTCTTGTTTTCTACTAATCATGGCAGGTTCTGGAGTTAGATCTTCTTGGGCGGCAACTATATTTGGAGATTTGCCACCACCTACAACTACACAACAGTCACTGCAAAAGGTAAACACACATAAGCATGCACATGATCAGTTTATTGTTTCTATACCACACTTTCATGGACGTCTAAGACCTGATTTATACATTGAGTGGGAGTTTGAAATAAATGATATATTTGTTTCCCATAATTTTCTTGAGCATAAGAAAGTAAAAACTGCAATTAGTGCTTTCAAAGATTTTGCTTCTATTTGGTGGAATGAATATTGTAGTTTATATCCTGATTATATACCTAATACTTGGAATGATCTCAAACTTGCTATGCGATATAGATTCGTTCCCTCTTATTATACTTGTGACAAGGTTAGGAAATTAAAAAATTTAAAACAAGGTACTAAAACTGTTTCAGAATATTATGATGCTTTAGAAACTACATTCTTGCATTCTCTTTTAGAGGAAAGTGAAGAATATTTCATGGACATATTTTGGGAAGGTTTAAACCGTGACATTCAGGATATCCTAATTCATGAAAAGTGTTATCCTATGGATCGTTTGTTTCGTCTTGCTTGTAAAGCTGAACAGGAAATCGACAGACGTGTTGCCCAGAAGGCGAACAAGCGGAATGTGCAAATAGCACAAGTTGAGAAGGTTGTTCCTTCAACCACTATGAGCACTACCATAACCACATCAATTGTCGTAAGCACTCCTCCAATATCTGATCTATCATCACAAAAAGGTAATGACAAAGGTATGGATCTTTCCCCTCCAGATGAGAACCTTGCTGATTTAAAAGCAACATGTGTTGAGCTATCCAGTAGTTTCATCACACAACCAATTTTCGAGAATGTCATAACTTCACATGAAGATGTTGCTTGCCTAATAGACTTGAATACATCATGTCTTGAGTTACCTGTTGATTTGAGCACACCATCTATTTTGGATAATCATGTTACTATTATGAAACTGCCAATGCTTAATCATTTTGATATGACCTCTAATCTTGGTGATGATTCTGCGTCGAATGACTTGTTGCATGACTACTTAGTTAAGCCTGTTGTAGCATGTCCTTCGAAAAACATCAATGTTTCTTCACCGGTATTGGAATGGTTTAATGATGAGCATTGTACATCTTTAGATATGAATAAGAGCTTCACTTATATATGCAAACTGAGTTGCAATACTTTCATGTCGTTTATGTATTGTGATGATCATATATGTTTATATTTCACGACATACGAAAGTTACTCATATATACATGTGTTACATGTCCAAAAACTAAGGGAAGTAAGAATGGATGACATATATATACAACATGTACACCTTGTCTCTTTTGTTAGCCACATTTCAGATTAAGAAACGCCGGGGACGGCTTTATTTTCAAGAAGGGGAGGATGATGAGGACATGACTACCATAGTTACAGTCACAACCCCTGCTAATATACCTACTGGACCAATTACTACAGATCGTGCACACCAATTAAATTATCAGGTACTTTCTCTTCTTGGTAATGTTTCTAATGTTCATGTGAATATGATGCTGCCTAATGTCGATATATTTCTGTTGCTGACAAATGAAGGACCTAGCATGAACAAGAAGGATGAGCATTGGAGCATGTTCAAGCATGAACAAGAAGGATGAGCATTGGAGCATTTTCAAGCATGAAGATGATGAAGACATAATTATCATGGATATGACCATTAATTCCTCTATATTTAATCAAGAAATGAAGTCAATACAAAGGGTCGTGATTATGTGCTGTAAGAAGTTATTTCACGTCACTTTTGGCCCAAGAGAATATAGAGACCAAGTCTTTCACGTCATGGACTCAGATTCGGACTGCAGAGATATACCTAACTTCAAACAGCCGCCGTTTCTACATACGAACTCCAAATTGGGTGATTCTTTTTTCTGGTGATAGCTTATCTTGTCTAGTTTCCAACGCAATTGGTTTCACCTTCAAATTCCTTCGAAGCGTGGAGATATTGAAAAAACGGTGCGACCCAGCAGCAGAATCCGAATCAAAGTCCAACTCAATAGGTGTTGCATCACCTCCACATGGGCCCAAGTGCCTTGTACGACCTAGGTTTAGTTTTAGGACTCCTTGGGACGTCCTTCCACCCCCTTGGCCTCCAACCTTTAGTCCTATATAAGTAGATCAACCCCTAGGGTTTTTCTTTGGATTTCTTTTAGTTAAAAAGACTGCTTGGCTAATTGCTGCATCTTCGTGTACTCGGTTTGTGTCCAACGACCAGATCAAGACCGCTTTCGGAATCCCAACTTTATTCATACCTCATCTACATATTCGCAATATTCAGATTGCTTTATCATAGTTCTTGCAGGCACTAGACCTTCGTGGTCAGGTTGATCGTGCTCCGGCGTGGTCAATAACCCTCCGGAGATTGGTTTAGCGATTGCTAAGGCGCGACGTCGTTGCACGTTCGTAGTCGGATCGTCAGAGTCGTCTCCACCAAATCGATAGTTATCTCTCATCGAAAGATCGGGACACCCCGCCTCTATCACTATATCTTATTGGAAAGAGTTAATTGCAAAAAGGTACCACAATTCACACCGTATTTACAGCATGGTGCCATCTTTCAAAAAAATTGCAAATACGTACCAAGATACAGGCAGGTCGTTGCAAAAAATTGGTATTTCTACGTATAGATGTTGTATCTGACAGCTCGGGCCTGCTGTCAGCGACAAATGGTATCTAACTTTTGCAGAAGAACCCTTAGCTTTTAATTCATTCACGAATAGGTCCTTGCGAAAGCGAAAAAATTGAGGTTGAGCGGAGGTTCGAACTCGCGCGCTCTCTGCTGATGTCCTGGACAGGCGACCACTTGGCTACTAAGATATTCGTGTTAACTGTCGAACATACAGCCTAATAAAAGTATTAAACGGGCTGCCCTGCTGCATTTTCTTTTCTATACAAGGCGTTAAATATAAATTATCAATTACTAAAATATAATAAATCATATATTAACATAATAATTAAATATTGGTTACTTAATTATCTGGATGAAACTGAAAATTCAGGATAATTTAAAGTATTTTCGATTATGCAAAATTACGCATTTTAAAGAGTATTTAGGACTGTTTAAAAAGTATTTAGGATTGTTAAAAATGTTCAGATAATTATAATTAAATATTTAAATTAGAAATTATCAATTATTAAAATATATTAAATCACATACTGATAAAATAATATATATAATGAAATTAATACCTCTTTATTACGAGTAATGATGATAAAGCTAAATGTAAATATACTAGGTATAACTAATTATTAACTGTAAAAGTTTAATTTAATTTATAAGACATAAAAATACGCGGATCCGGATGTAAAAATATGCATGATTTAAAACACGAGCATATGCAATTATATTTAATTTTAAATTATAGGAAAAAAATAACAGGCCTAAATACTTTTTTAAATACGTAATTTTTCATAAGCGTAAATATTTTTAGTTATAATCATATGTAATTATTATATTAATATATGATTTAATATATTTTAGTAATTAATGATTTATTTATTAGAATTTATATATGTTTTACGCCTTATATTTAAAATAATTAGCAGCATATGAATAGTACAAAAATATCAGCAGTTGGGCCTTGCATTCAACATAATTATATAGGTCCCTTGTGTCATACTCAAATACACAGGACAATCTATCCTAGTGGTTGCTCGGGCGCCTTCTCAACAGTGAGCGCGCGAGTTCGAATCCCGCGTAGCTCATTCTTTTTCTCTGTCGCAAGGACCTATTTGTGAATGAATTAAAAGCTAAGGTTTCTTGTGCAAAAATTAGATACCATGTGTCGCTGACAGCGGGCCCGAGCTGTCAGATACAGCACCTATACGTACAAATACCTTTTTTTGCAACGACCTGCCTGTATCTTGGTACGTATTTGCAAAAAAATTGAAAAGTGGTACCATGCTGTAAATACGGTCTGAATTGTGGTACCTTTTTGCAATTAACTCTATTGGAAAGGTGCATTCACGGAGGATCAACAAAAATATTATAAGGAATATCGCTTGTCTGAAAATGGGATATTTATATGGAAAATAATGAATCAACTTGATACTTATGCTAGAAACTTATGCTCTGATTATGATAAATCTTCTTGTTGTGATGAATCTTGTTGCTGCTTTATGTTTAAACACCTTCCTTTCCAATGTTAGTGTAATGATAATGAAACCTTGATATCTTATACTAAGGGACATTATGATTTCTTTAAAGTAGAAGAAATAGAAGAATTTGTTGTCTTTAACAGTGCCTATTAAATTGCTTCCTTTGTTGAAAATATTGAAGATGTCCCTTATAAATCTGAGAGTCTTGTTATAGTTAAATATTTCTTTGAGAATTTTAATTATAATGCTTATATTACTGATTATCTCAAAAGGTTCTCTCCACAAGAGGAAGAGACTAATGATTTGCAGGACTCTAAGGAAGAAGAAATTGCTGAAACTGAAAGCTCATTGGATGAAAAAGAGGAGGAGAGTGATGAAAAAAAGAGGAAGAATGGAGTAGCTACCCATCTCTACCTACTAACGAGAGTAACTCTTTGACTCTTACTTTATATGATTGCCCTCCATGCTTACCGAAGGAGGATGGATGCTATATTGATTGCTATGATCATATTTAATCTTTTGAAATATCCCTTTTTGATGAAATTGATGCTTGTGGCCATGACGCCCCTATGAATGAGACTTGCAAGGATGATGTTTCTACTGTTATTTATGATAACCCTTCCTATTTTGATAAGTCTTATGATAACCCTCTATTTTTCCTACTATGGATGTTCTTAATGATGAGGAGTTTTTCTTAGAAAGTTTATATGATTATGTGCTAGTAGATCATGAAAAACATGCTTTATGTGATGGTTATATTGTTGAGTTTGTTCATGATGCTACTGAAAATTATTATGAGAGAGGCAATTTTGGTTGTAGAAATTTTCATGTTAGGAAAACACCTCTCTCCATGTTGAAAATCTTGAAGGTGCTCTTGTTTTACCTTCCTATGCTTGATACTTTTTTCTTCATTTCTTTATTTTCTTAAAAGATGCCCATGAATAGGAAGCATGTTAGACTTATATTTTGTTTATATTTTCTCCCTTGATGCTCTCTTTTGTGATTCAACTTTTATTCTTATGTGAGCATCGTTACACCCATGCCTAGCTAATGGCTTTAAAGAAGTGCTTCTGGGAGGCAGCCCAAAACGGATTAGGTTTATTTTGCTTTTGTTGTGTCTTGGATTTTGTTACTACTGTAGCAACACCATTGTATCTTTATTTTCAAGCTTTGTGCAAGTTTAGCCTCTGTTTGCAAGAAAGTTCAAAAGTTGTGACATGATGTCCAGAAAATAGATTCTGTCCCTTGATAGAAAAATTCGGCTAAAATCACCAGATCTTCTTTTTGATCTGAATTGTTTTCACAGCGTTCCCTACACAATTATATTTCGTGCATCAGTTCTGAGTTTTTTTATTTGAGTTGCATAAGTACCCCAAAAAAATTATTTACTACCTGCTGGTTTGTTTTTCACAGATTCTGCCACGTTTTGCCTTTTCCTAGTTTTGCAAGTCTTGTGCTAGCTTTTTCTTTGCAAAAACTTTTTGGCGGTCTTGAGAAACAGTAGCCCTTCAAGAATATCTTTATTTCTAGTAGAGGCAAATTGCTTTATTATGGGTACTAACCTCTCTAATCAGCTTATGATGAGTTATGCATGAAGGGAGTTTTCAAGTGTGCGAAGGAAGATGATGAAAGAAGATCCGGGAGTGTCAAACACTCAAGCTTGGGGATGCACCCATGCACCCCCAAGAATTATCCAAGGAGACTCAAGCATCTAAGCTTGGGGATGCCCCCGTGCATCCCCTTCTTCATCAACAATTATCAGTTCGTCCTTCGTTACACTATATTTTTATCACTTCATGCGTTATGTGCTATGCTTGGAGCGTGTTGCTCTTTAATTTTTAGTTTTCTTTAGTTTTATTTGCTGTTAATAACAAGTTAGAACCCAACTTTCTTTGTGTAAGAGAGAAACACGCTCCACTTTAACCTAGAACACATCATATGATTTTCATGCTTATCTTTCTTTGTTGTGCGTGTTCTTTATCTTTTCGTAGTTCTGTCATGCTTAGCTCTTAGTTTTCTTGCTATATTTTTAAGATCTTTTGTTTAGGTTGTTGCTGGAACTCTCTTTAGTTTTCATGTTTATCTTGTATATAGAGTTGGCATGTTTCACTAAGTTGTGTTTCTTGACTTGAAGTATGTAATTGAGGTTGCTATTCGATTGTAATAGTAACTTGCAATAGTTTTGAGGTATTCTTTTGAGTAATGTTTGAACTTTTGCTGTCAAGAGCTTTAGCCTATTAGTGATAGATGTCGTATTTTGGGCAATCCGTGTTTATTTTCTAAAACTAAAATAAACTAGTTGAGAACTCTAGCTACTAGATGGATCACTAATCTTTGGAGGGATCGGATATTAGAGTACACTCATGTACCATGAGTCGAGGATTCGCAAAGATAACCAAACCCCCTGATGAGGACATCTCTACTAATGTTACACCCACATCTTCACCAACTACACATACTGGACCAGTTACTAGAGCACGTGCACGTCAACTAAATTATCAGGTACTTTCGTTTCTTGCGAATCCTTCTAATGTTCATGAACATATGATGCTGCCTAAATTAGATACTTTTGTTTTACTTATGAATGAAGGACCTAGCATGGACAAGAAGGACGGTCATTGGAGCGGGATCAAGCATGGAGAAGAAGGTGCGCGCGCGGGAAAGAACAATGGAGCTTCCAGTGGGGATTTTCGCACTTTGAAGCCACCATAAGGCATGCATGAAGGCTTGGACGAAATACACGAGATGCCACTTCATTATTTTCGTCCAAGAGCAATTATAGGTGTTGCGTCACCTTAATATTGGGCTGGGCCCATGTAATTTCGAACTACCACATTATAGGCTGTTTTTAGAGTCCGTATGTGTGGGGAAACCGAGTTAGGGTTGTTTTCGGACCCCACCTCCAAGGGGTCACGAAAATCCCCTCTGTTCCCCCATATATACAACCCTTAGGGCGTCGTTTAGACTTGGGTTTTAATTAGATTTAAGTTAGCCATAGCCGCAACTTCGAGTTCTTCGTTTGTGTCGTCCGACCAGGCCAAGACCGCATTGGAACCCCAACTTCTGTTAATCTTTCATCTTATATTCGCAATATCCAGATTGCAATTCTTAGTTCTTGCTTGTTCTTCGATTGCTTGCAGGAATTGACCTTCGTGGTCAGGTTGATCGTGCATCCGCGGGATCAATAACCTCTCGGAGTTGGTTTAGCGATTGCTAAGGCGCAACGTCTTCGCACGTTCGTAGTCGGGTCGTGAAAGTCTACTCCACCAAAATCGATCTCCATCATCTCATCGAAACATCGGGACACCTTCGCCTCTATCAAGTGGTATCAGATTTCCAGGTTGCTCGGTGAGATTTACCAGTTTTCATAGTCTAGATTGGTTCTGTTCTTCATACCTACAGTCCACGAAAAAGCCAACAAAAAAAAATTAGGGTTAGATCATCACGTCGCAAGACAGTCCTAGCCTTTGTCCAGTTTTCTTTTCAGTACTTGCTTTGTTGAATTTACGGTTGCATCGTTGTGTCAAGTTGCTGATCTTAGCGTCTAGTTCCCTTAGAGTTTCGAGTTCTGATCACAGTTTGCCACGTCGCCGCCGCACAAGTAGTCATCCTACCACGTTCCGCTAATCCGAGTCCAGATACACCACCACGTTCCGCCAAGCAGAGTCCATATACACCACCACGTCTCACGAGTCCGAGTTGATGATAGAGGCGAAGGTGTCCCGATGTTTCGATGAGATGGTGGAGATCGATTATGGTGGAGGCAACTTTCACGATCCGACTACGAACGTGCGAAGACGTTGCGCCTTAGCGATCGCTAAACCAACTCCGAGAGGTTATTGATCCCGCGGATGCACGATCAACCTGACCACGAAGGTCTAATTCCTGCAAGCAATCGAAGAACAAGCAAGAACTAAGAATTGCAATCTGGATATTGCGAATATAAGATGAATGATTACGAAAGTTGGGGTTCCAATGAGGTCTTGGCCTGGTCGGATGACACAAACGAAGAGCTCGAAGTTGCGGCTATGGCTAACTTATATCTAATTAAAACCCAAGTCTAAACGACGCCCTAAGGGCTGTATATATGGGGGAACAGAGGGGATTTTCGTGACCCCTTGGAGGTGGGGTCCGAAAACAACCCTAACTCGGTTTCCCCACACATACGGACTCTAAAAACAGCCTATAATGTGGTATTTCGAAATTACATGGGCCCAGCCCAATATTAAGGTGACGCAGCACCTATAATTGCTCTTGGACGAAAATAATGAAGTGGCATCTCGTGTATTCCGTCCAAGCCTTCATGCATGCCTTATGGTGGCTTCAACGTGCGAAAATCCCCACTGGAAACTCCTCTGTACTTTCCCCCGCGCGCACCTTCTTCTCCATTCTTGATCCCGCTCCAATGACCATCCTTCGTGTCCATGCTAGGTCCTTCATTGATAAGCAAAACAAAAGTATCTAATTTAGGCAGCATCATATGTTCATGAACAATAGAAGGATTCGCAAGAAACGAAAGTACCTGATAATTTAGTTGACGTGCACGTGCTCTAGTAACTGGTCCAGTATGTGTAGTTGGTGAGGGTATGGGTGTAACATTAGTAGGGATGTCCTCATCAGTTGAGTTCCACCATCAGTACGTTTGCTGATCTCTCTGTAGCCAGATTAGTTTTCAGTTGTTAGAGTCGGATTTCATCAAACTTTTTCCGTACAAAGAAGGGGGGTGATTTGCAAAAAAAAAAAAAAAAGGATGATGCTGCCTAAATTAGATACTTTTGTTTGTCTTATGAATGAAGGACCTAGCATGGATAAGAAGGATGGTCATTGGAGCGGGATCAAGCATGGAGAAGGAGGTGTGCGCGCGGGAAAGGACAATGGAGCTTCCAGTGGTGATTTTCGCACTTTGAGGCCACCATAAGGCGTGCATGAAGACTTGGACGAGAGACACAAGACGCCACATTAATATTTTCGTCCAAGGGTTATTATAGGTGCTGCGTCACCTTATTATTGGGCCAGGCCCATGTAATTTCGAAATACACTTAATAGGCTATTTTTTAGAGTCCGTATGTGTGGGGAAACCGAGTTAGGGTTGTTTTCGGACCCCTCCTCCAAGGGGCCACGAAATTCCCCTCTGTTCCCCCATATATACAGCCCTTAGGGCGTCGTTTAGACTTGGGTTTTAATTAGATTTAAGTTAGCCATAGCCGCAACTTCGAGCTCTTCGTTTGTGTCATCCGACCAGGCCAAGACCTCATTGGAACCCCAACTTTCGTAATCATTCATCTTATATTCGCAATATCCAGATTGCAATTCTTAGTTCTTGCTTGTTCTTCGATTGCTTGCAGGAATTAGACCTTCGTGGTCAGGTTGATCGTGCATCCGCGGGATCAATAACCTCTCGGAGTTGGTTTAGCGATCGCTAAGGCGCAACGTCTTCGCACGTTCGTAGTCGGATCGTGAAAGTCTACTCCACCAAAATCGATCTCCATCATCTCATCGAAACATCGGGACACCTTCGCCTCTATCACCCCCATACACTCCTCCTCGGAGTACTTGTCTCTTTGTGAACCTCATGATTAGATTGAGAGTCACCGATAATAAGCGCATGAGTTCTTCAGACTAATGTGAGTATTTGAAAGTTGACATTTCCACTTTCCCATATTTTTCTAAGCCTCTTCGGTACCGTGCATTGACATTTTCTCATCTCGAGAGTTGGCGAATACTTCACCAGTGCATCCAAACCCTTGGCATGATACGCTTTGTCATCATAAACCTCCTTATATCCTTCCTCAAAACAACCACTATACCTACCTATCAAGGCATTTCCATAGCCTTTCCAAGATATATTGCATGCAACATCCATCTTCTCATGACTTGATTTTCATGTCATACATGTTCTTGCTACACTGGTAGAGGCATACATTTGCATGCATGATGATAGCTTCATCTTCTTTATGCTGAGTACTTTTGTAAAGTGTGAAAGATCTCCTATACTTCTTGTAAAATAGAGTGTTGCCCCTAATATGAGGAAAAGATCACAAAGAGGAAAAATTAAAAGATCCCAAAGAGGACAAATGAGAGACAAATAGAAAGAGCCATTGAGGCCACCAAAAAATACAAAAAAATAGAAAATTAGAAAAAAGAAAATAAAAAGAGAGAAGGGGCACACTACTATTCGTTTTGAGAGATCCACACTCGTACTCCCTCTTTTATCTTGTACTCCAAAGAGATGATCATATATGCATATAGCTATGTGGGGACCTTTACACTATAGAACTTGGCTTGTATATTCCAATGATGAGCCTCCTGAAATGAGCTCTAGGTCTTCTTGAGAAATCAAGTTGGATGCACCCCCACTAGTTCATTTGGAGAGCTTTCCATAGCTCATATGTTCATCTGTTGCATGGCAATCCCTAATCCTCACATCATATCTATCATTTGGCTTTCTCTCGCCTATGATTGTCCTCATTGATGTGAGCCTTTCACTCCTTTTTGTCTTCCTCCTCCACAATCTCTCTCTCTCTTTGCCATCCTAAGTGTCAAATTTCGTGCTTACGCTCATCCATTGCATGAGTGCTCAAAATGTTGAAAGGGAGTGGATCGGTTTGACTTGTACCTGGCTAGTGGTCTGGAGAAGAGTCAAGATAAGATTCCGAAGGATAACAAGTGTGAAACTTTAGTAGATTGAGTTCTCAACTAAATTTTTTATTATGTGTTTCTCTCTCGTATTCCCATCTCCCACTCCTCGCACACAAATACCATTCGGAGACATTCGAGTCACGGGCAGTGAGAGCTCTTGCACCTTTATGTTCTTATGTTTCTTCTTTCAATGCTAATATAGACTCTTGCTTGTTATGACTTGAATTGAATTACATGCCTTACTTGCTTTACTTAAAATTCCTTTTATGGTTGGTAGCATGTCACCACAGAAATTATGCTTGTTATCATTTACCTACTTGAGGATGAGCAAGAATTAAGCTTGGGGATGTTGATACGTCCCAAACGTTTGCTATACTTTTGATGCACTTTCATACACTTTGATCATGTTTGGACTAACCTCTTAACTCAGTGCAACCCAGTGCCTGTTTCTGTTTTCTGCTGTCTTCTTATTTTAGGTTTTCCCATTACTTAAAGTGCCAGAAAAATCCGGGAAAAATATAAAAATCTCAGTGTTCCAGAAGACTCCATACGCCCGAAGGAGAGCCGGAGGGGGCCACCTGTCACCCAGGAGGCCACGCGATGCGACCTAGGGGGAGGTCGCGCCCACAGGCCACCTAGGCGACTGGGAACACCCGTGGTGCCCCCTGTTGGCCCTATTTATTTCCCCCAATGCGAAAACCCGAGATATCCAACTCCTTTTTCCAGAAGCTCTCCTGATCTCTGTTGCCATCAGAACCTAGCTTCGGGGGACACCAGGATCCTGCTTCGGCACCCTGCCGAAGAGGGCCTTGGCGCCCGGGGCCATCTTCATCAACTCTTCTGCACCCCTTGATGGATCGTGAGTAGTTCCTCCTTGGACTACGGGTTCTTGGCAGTAGCTATGTGGTATCTTCTCCACCTAGATCTTCAATACAAAGTTCTCATGAGCTGCCCTACATGATTGAGATCCATATGATGTAATTGGTGTTGTGTTTGTTGGGATCCGAAGAATTGTTACCTTGTTCAGTCCTAAGAAGTTTATGAAATATTGTTGCTGCAATTTTTTGTTCTTAATGCTTGTTACTAGTGCACGAGTAGCATGATTTCAGATCTGAGCACGTTAAGGTTGCATGATTATAATTGTTGTTCTAGATCTTATCTACGTTGTATGCACCTGTTATAGTCCGAAACTAGCGATCTCAATGGTGACAGCTTCGGACACCAAAGGGGATGGGCTATAATTTGAGGTTACATGTGTTCATAGTGTTAATGCTTTGTTTTGGTGCTCTTTGACAGGAGCACCTTAATCTCCATAAGTTCCTTTTGGCCCCGTTTGTAGCGGGATGGTAGGACAAAAGATGTTGTGTTTGTTGGGAACACATGCCTATGTTTGGTTCTTAGACTAGGATGCTCTAGTTCGTTCTTTGGCTAGATTTTGTGCAATTTTTTCAATTGCCCAACTGTAATTTGTTCACCCAACACCTTATTCTTTTTCTTGGAGAGTTACCAACTGGTGAAACCTTCAAACCCATTCCATCTTTCATCTTCATTGCTTTCGTTGTTACTATTGCTCTCTTTGCTTCTACTACTTTGTTACTACTTTGTGGTGTTGGTGATTGGTGAAGTCTTAAAGGATACACCCGTCAACACACCATTGCTACTTATATCTTGTCTAGTGATTTTTCAGGTGTGGTTGAATTGACAACTCAACTACTAAGGATTATAAGTATTCTTTGGCTCCCCTTGTGTCGAATCAATAAATTGGGTTATACCTACCCTCAACGACTATTGAGACCCCCTACACTTGTGGGTTATCACCATCCCACGACTGGCCCACTCGAAGCACCGACGTAGGAGTTTTTGGAAATTATGGAAGCCGCGACTTGGGTCCAAGCCTAGAGCTAGATTAGGCAACTGCTTCTGTAAACATAGATGGACTCCTTGCGACCCAGCCTAGTATATAAAGGCTGGGAGAGGGGACGTCTAGGGCATCCAATTTCATAGCTACACCTCCGGTCCAGAGCGATCTCGGCTCGACCGCCACTATAACTGCCTCCATCATAATACAAAAGAGCAAGAAGTAGGGGTTTCACTGATCAAGGGCCCCGAACCTGGGTAAATCCCTGTCTCCTGTTAGCCGACGATTATCGCCAACCTGCAACTTCTCTCTACGATCTAAACCCAGATTACCTTACCATGGGATTTAATGAGGTTGATCCTCGTCAATTGGCGTCTACCATGGGGAAGACGTAGGTTGGAATCACGATCTCAGCGGTTCCATCATCAGCAACCAGCAACTCAACGATTCAAGCAAGATCCAACCCACTAAAAGAGCTCAAGTTCATCGCAAGCCTCTCCGTCGCTCCACCAAGCTCGCTCGGTCAGCAGCTGGGTCAAGATCAGTTTTTTGGCGACTACCAAAGTAACACCCGACGAAGAAGGACCCGACGACCCAGAGGACAAACCCGAGTCGTAGCCGTGGAACCAACAATGGCGCCAGATAAGATGCATGAATTTCACATTCAAGTTTCGCTCGAACAACCAGCCAGAAAACTTCTCGGGTACATGGTCTCTGCCCGAGGAGTCGAAGCCAATCCAGAGAAAGTCCAAGCACTCGCCAGGATACAAGAACCAGTCGACATAAAAGGCGTTCAAAATCTCACTGGGAGACTCGCAGCCTTGAGCCATTTCATCAGTAGACTTGGAGAAAGGACACTGCCATTTTACCAATACTAAGGAAAGGGGGCAAATTAGAATGGCCGAAGAAGCCCGGAACGCACTCGCGGACTTATAGAAGACCCTCTCGACTCCACCCATCCTGGCAGTACTCAAGGAACGAGAACCGCTGTACCTCCATATTGCGGCTCGGAGCAGCGTAGTCAGCACCGCACTTGTTGTCGAGCGCATGGAAAAAGGCAAAATACAAGGCATCCAAAGGCCAATCTACTACCTCAGTGAGGTTCTCACAAAATCTCACCAGAGGTACCCACACTACTAGAAGCTCGTGTACGCCATCGTCATGACATCACGAAAAGTAACACATTATCTTGAGCAGCACCCGATTATGGTAGTGAGCAACGCACTACTCTCGGACATCCTCAACAACCCAGGAGCAACGGGACGAGTCACCAAGTGTAACATCGAACTCAGCCATCGCGATGTGCAGTTAAGGCACCCAACGACGATCAAATCACAGGGTCTCCCAGATTTCTTGGTCGAGTGGATGGAGGTACAAACACCCGGCCCTCCGGACCTCTCCAATTCATGGAAGATGTTCTTGGAAAATCCATGTCGTGTTAATCTCACCCAAAGGAGACACGCTCAGATACGTGCTCCAGATCAACTTAGAAAAGGCGGCAAACAACGAAGCAGAATATGAAACCCTCCTCCATGTCATGTGCATGGAAAAATCCTGTGGCGCCACTCGCCTTCTAATATATGGCGACTCCAATCTCGTCGTCCAGCAAGCTATGAGAGACTGCGAAGCAGTCGCAGATAACATGTCGGCATATCAGAATCTCTACAACACTCTAGAAGGAAAGTTCGACGGGCGAGAGCTCAACTACGTCACCAGGGCAAATAACACAGAAGATGACGAGCTTGCAAACATCGGATCAACTCGAGGGCCAATTCCACCCGGCGTTTTCCTCAAAAGTATCAACCAGAGGTCAATCAAAACTAAAGCTCGCGCGCCAGCAGTGGCCGCGGAAGCCAGCAAAGTAAATGCAATGGCCCAAGTAGCCGCAGCGAACCCAGTTGCTGCCGAAGAAGGCAACAATGCAAACGAGGAGGAAGATCCGGCGATACCCGAAGGCCCGGCCTGGACAAGACCTTTCCTCACATACCTGATACATGGAACCCTGCTACAAGAAGTCACGGAAGCTCGGCGCATCAGCCGACGATGCAAAGCATTCACCATAATCAATGGACAGCTCTACAAGCGCAGCATTTCCCAAGTACTCCAAAAGTGCGTCGAGGAAGAAGACGACAAGGCACTACTACTCGAGATCCACGATGGAGTTTGTGGACACCACGCGAGCAGCCGAACTCTAGTGGCCAAATCATTCCAAGTAGGTATTTATAGGCCAACTGTGATGCGAAACGCAGAAGACATCATGCGACGCTGCATCACCTACCAAAAATTCGCCAGCAGGCCTACGCGCTAGTGCTAGAACTCAAAACCATACCACTATCCTGGCCCTTTGCAACATGGGGACTCGATATCGTTGGCCCACTCAAGAAATATTCAAAAGGAGGTCGAACACATCTCCTAGTAGCAGTCGACAAGTTCACCAAGTGGATTTAAGAGGTGCCAATCACCAGCTCAACAGCCCTCACGACAGTCAACTTTGTCAAGTCAACCATCTTCCGGTTCGGCGTACCGCACAACATCATCAGTGACAATGGAACAAACTTCACAGCAGCAGAATACCAAAATTCCTTCCTGGAACTGGCATCAAGATCAACTACGCATCAGTCGCGCACCCGCAGTCCAACGCACAAGTGGAGAAAGCAAACGGGCTAGTATGTGGTGGAATAAAAAAGCGGCTCCTCGCACCACTCGAGTAGGCCGCACGTAACTGGATAGAAGAGATTCCCGCCGTCCTCTGGAGCCTGCGCACCACACCTAATGCTTCAACCCAGTACACGCCCTTCTTCATGGTGTACGGAGCAGAGGCAGTACTCCCACATGACCTCAAATTTGGAGCCCCCCGCATCATGGGGTATGAAGAGGAAGAGGCAGAAGACGCACTCGCGGACGACAAAGATGCCGCGGATGAAGCAAGAGACACAACCCTAGAACGGTTAGAAGGGTACCAAGAAAAACTACGCACATACCAAAGCAGATGACTCCGAACAAGAATTTTTAGCAAAGGGGACCTCGTCCTATAGCTAACTCAAGAGAAGGTCCCAAGATTGCCCTGCAGTGGGAAGGACTGTTGGGGGGATAACTCCTAGACCCGGAAGAATTATGCAAGAAGGCCTTCGCGTCCAAGTGATGACCCTCAACTGTAGGGGATCGATTGTAGTGTTCTCGCGGGTAACTTAACCCCATTTATTGATTCGACACAAGGGGAGCCAAAGAGTATTTATAAGCTTTGACAATTGAGTTTTCAATTCAATTGCACCTAAAGTATACTTGCTTGCAACAAAGTATTAATAGCAACTGTGGTATGATAGTGGTAGTGATGGTGATAATGGCAAAAGTAAAACAACAGAAGTAAACTAGTAGTAACCAGCAGGATTGAAAATACTGTAGGCTAGGGAGATGGATGGTTGGGCGCTGCATGAATAAGAATGAACATGTAATAGATTCTAACACGGGGCAAGGAACACATAAAAGCAATGATCATCTAGGCAAATATCAA
The DNA here is from genome assembly GCA_950022295.1 of Bromus sterilis. NCBI lineage: Eukaryota > Viridiplantae > Streptophyta > Magnoliopsida > Poales > Poaceae > Bromus > Bromus sterilis. The sequence goes on along the minus strand of OX465600.1, from coordinate 171,063,099 downwards.
ACATTAGGTGTGTATCCCGTAGGTAGTTGTGCGTGCTTGCAATAAGAACTTGCACAACATCTTTTGTCCTTCCATCCCGCTACGAACGGGGCCAAAGGGAACTTATGGAGATTAAGGTGCTCCGGTCAAAGAGCACCGGAAAAAAGAAATAAACTCAATGGATACATGGAATCTTCAAATTATGGACCATCCCCTTTGGTGTCCCAACCTTTCACCTTTGGGACCGCCGGTTCCGGACCATAATAGGTGCATACAACTCATAGATAGGATCTCAAACATAAATATACTCATGAAAACATAAGTGGTTCAGATATGAAAACATGGCACTCGGGCCCAAAGTGACAAGAATTAAGAGCAACAAGTTGAAGCAAAGATGATGAAAACCGTAGTAGATGATAGGCAACATGCCCCCAACAATCTGACGAACTATTACATGATCAAACTCATCCAATCCCTACCATTCCCTTTGCCTACAGCAGGGAATTACTCACACATGTGACGAGAAGTCATGGAGGGAGGATGGATTGGCGATGGTGATGAAGATGGCGACGTTCTCCCCTCTCCGGAGGCCAAATCAGCCTCCAGATTAGCCCTCCCGAGGAAGAACAGAGGGTGGTGGCGGCTCTGCGACGGGTTCTGGAAAAGCGACTTCTGTTTCGGAGTTTCCTCGTCACGAGAATAAATAGAGGCCAAGGTAGGTCACCAAAGGAGGTGGGACCCACCCAGGCGGCCACCCAGCGCAGCCAGGGGGGTGGTCGCGCCAGCTGGGCTCCTGGGCCCCCTGGCTCCCCTCTGGCCCAACTTCTGGTCCTGGGTCCCTCCGGGTGCATGGATTTTCTGTATTTTTTCTGGGAATTTTCTGAGATGTCCAAAAATCCATTTTCCTGCACACAATAAAACCATACAGGCAGCTCTTCTGAAAACAGCGTAAGTCCGGGTTAGTTTAGTTCAAATCATGCAAGAATGAGTGCAAAACAATAGAAAAAGTGTTTGGAAAAGTAGATACATTTGGGACATATCAACTCCCCCAAGCTTAGCCTATTGCTTGTCCTCAAGAAATTCAGTTCAATGAACTGGACACGACAAAGAAAACTCTGACAAGCTCTTTTGCTTCATAAGATGTATATAAGACGGTACTACGAAAAAAGTTTAGCAAGTATCAAAACAATGCTATGAGGACAATGCACGAAACAATCCTTCTTTCAAGTGATCAATCACAAACAACCCAAAGTAAAGAATATGCTGCCAAAAATCAAGACAAGATCACAATGCACATAGCCTGAACATACTGGAGTGCTATCTCGCTAGCCTCCATGAGTGAAGCAAAACATAAATGCAGAAACTCCTTCGGAGTTTTTTTAAAGGAGACTAGAACTAAGAATTTCAGACTAGCAATATCACAAGCATGCAGAAGGCAATGTAACACTTTTGGAAAATGCATGTTACACTAAGAATAATAATTATGCTCTCAATAGTTGGTGCTTTGAAGAAAGAAGGGGAGACTCTCGAACCGTGGCTTTTTGATGGCAAGGTTGAAACCCCGTGGTTGGAAGCAAGGACTAAACATGTGCCAGAGCTCTTGGTTTTGAAAATAGAGACATAATTCTTTTGAGAAGTGCAACTTTCCTATCAATGGTGAACAGTAAAGGTCTCTCAATATCTCCCATGCCAACCATATTAATGATTTTTTCTTACACTTTTGTTCCCTTATCCATCCATCGTTTGACGGTCTATGGAACCTTTTATTTTGCCTCATGTATTGAAGGGGTTGTCGTTCCATCTATCATTAGCAGCATTTGGTCCATTTCATTCCATCATCAAGTATGGGGGAGTTGTAATTCTCTATTATTATTTTTATAAATTTGACTAGTTAAAACTTCCGTCAAAATATTTTTGGCATGATAGATACTGATTTTCCCTCACCACACCATGAGCTTGTACGGTTACAAAAGGGAAGCTTTTGAATAAATTTCGAGATGGCACAAGAAAGTCTAAGTTAGGAGTGGCCGGTAAATACCACATATAGGAAGGTATGGTGGACTCAAGTGGAATAAGTGGTTTGAAAAGGAGTTTGGATACACAATCCGAAAGGCGGAACGATTGGCTCCTCACCAACCTCACCATCAAAGACAAGGGAGGCGACCCCGTCCTCCCGATCCCCGCCGGGACGGTCCTCCTCTCCATCAATAAAGACGATCAACCCGAGCCATAACCGTTTCAAGCTTGCGCGATGGACCACGAAGATCGATCTACGGACGACATCATCCGTGATCGGACCGACTTCGCCCAAAATCCCCCAAAAAAAATCCTCGTCTCCGAATCTCGACTACACGAGAAAACTAGAAGACCAGATGAGATCGCTCACGCCACCTCTTAACACGCCTTCACCACCAGCAGCTGCTGAAGGGATAGGAAGAACGCACAACGTGCCACGACACTTTCAGTGTCACCTAATCCAGTGGTTCCCAGATGGCTTAAGTGGCCCGAACAAGTAATAACCTGGATCCGAAGCGACCATCCCTCATGAGTCGTCTCTCCCGGAAACCTAGCCCTTGTGGTGGCTCCACAGGTCTACGGCTATACCTTGGAGAAAGTCCTCATGGACGGTGGAAGCAGCATAAACATACTATACTTCAAAATCTTCCAGGAGATGAGCCTAACTCGAAAACAACTACAACCATCCTCTACGGTTTTTCATGGAATCGTCCCAGGAAAATCGGCTCATCCATTAGGGATAACACACCTTGAAGTGGCTTTCAGTAGCACCTCCAACTTCAGATCGGAGATACTACCCTTCAAGGTTGTGGACTTTAAGAGCCCCTACCACGCGTTGTTCTGAAGGCCGGCCTACACCAAGTTCATGGCACACCCATGTTACATATACCTCAAGCTCAAGATGTCGGGTCCTTACGACATAATCACCGTGGATGGAAGCCGGGAAATAGACGCATCCTGCGAGAGAGAAGACGCTACGTACGCAGAACAAGCGTGCGCCCAACTAGGACTAGAAGCCTACAAGGAAAGGATAGACCCGGCCGACCGACACTACTTAAGAAACCAACTCCTGATACCAACCCCAATTTTGAGCCGGCACAAGACACCAAGAAAGTCAATTTTGTCCCAGGCGACCCCTCCAAGCAATTCATCATTGGTATTGGGTTGTCCGACAAATAGGAAAGAGCGCTGCTTGAGTTCATCCGTGAGAATTGGGACATCTTCGCATGGAAACCCTCAGACATGCCAGGCGTCCCGAGAGAACTCGCTGAGCACCACCTCAACACCGACCCCAAAATGAAGCCGCTCAAACAATTCCTCCGTCGCTTTAACGAGGAAAGAAGAGAAGCCATGGGAGAAGAAGTGGCCCGGCTCCTAGCTGCCGGGTTCATCGTGGAAGTATTTCATCCAAATTGGCTGGCTAACCCGATCCTAGTCCTTAATAAAAACGGAACTTGGCGCATGTGTGTCGACTATACAGACTTCAACAAAGCGTGCCCAAAAGATCCTTTCGCCCTACCGCGGATAGAACAAATCATCGACACCACGACGGGATGTGAGCTCTTATGCTTCCTGGACGCTTACTCCGGCTATCACCAGATAAAGATGGCCGTCGAAGACCAGGAAAAAACATCCTTCATCACGCCCTTCGGGGCCTTCTTTCATACATCAATGTCGTTCGGTCTGAAGAACACATGAGCCACTTACCAGCACACCGTCCAGAACTTCCTAAAAGAACAGATCAGGGGCAACGTACACGCGTACGTCGACGACATAGTGATCAAGACCGAAAAGTCCGACTCACTGATCAAGGATTTCGAGGAAACATTTGCGAATCTCCGCACTTACCAGATGACGAGGGGGTGACCCCATGACTCCAGCGTGTGAGGATACATGATGCGGATGAAGATGGGAGGCCCGCTGGAAAGCCTCGACAGGCCCAAGACTGGCCCAATCAAGCACCGACGTAGGAGTCCGCGAATAATATGGAAGGCACGACTTGGCGTACAAGGCAAGACTAGAACTAGAAATGGACTCCCCGAGACCTAGCCTAGTATATAAAGGCTGGGAGGGGAGACGTCTAGGGCAATCCAATACACAATCTACTCTCCTGGTCCTACGAGAACTTGCCTTGGCCTCCCCTGTAATCGCCCCCTCACGCAATAATATCGAGCAGGAAGTGCTTCTCCTGTTAGCCGACGAGTATCGTCCAACCTGTTCCTTCTCTATGACTAACCCAGGGTTCCTGACCATGGGATTTTCCGGGGCTGATCCCCGTCAATTGGCGTCGTCTGTGGGATCTACACAGGTTGGAATCACGATCTCGGCGGTCCCGCCCTCAGCAAATCAAGACTCAAGGACTAGAAGCAGATCTAGCCCGCTCGAGGAATTCAAGTTCACCACAAGCATCTCCATCGCCCAATCAAGATGACTTATCCTGCAGTCGAGTCAAGTCCAGCACCCCAACGGCCGCCAGACCCATCGCCGATGGAAAAGAACTCGACGACCCAGAAGACAAGCGTGAGGACTCCACACGGGAACCCCACTCGAGAAGTTGTGACGCGTGACAGAAGACTCGCCCACCAGTCGACGACCCGCTGCCGCCCGGACTCCCACCACGCGACAAGACTGCGACTCCGAAACCCAGACCGGAGAATACTATGACCCAGACCGAAGACCAGATGAATTCGCCAACTTCATCCAGAACCAATCACTCAGCGATGGGATAGAGCTTGACTCAAGATTCCGCAACCAAATGGAAGACAACTCGTAGATCTTCCAAATCTCAAGGAGAAGAAGGCACGTCGGCTCCAGTAAACTCACAGCCAAAGAGCAACTGGAAGGACCTTGCGCGATCCACTGTTTCGAAGACAGTTGGGGACACCTCAGAGCAAGCCGCACCCTAGGAGATTGTCGCCTATTCACCAAACTCTCCAACAACCTCAAGGAGGAAAAGCAGCGTGAAGCCAAGGGCACTCGAAGAAGCGCGCAGTCACTAGTACCAAGTATAGAAAGGCAATACCCCACGTCCCATGGACGAATCTGCATGATCCAAGAAGGAAGACCCTCAAAAAACAAAGCAGGACGCCTACACCCTGCAGGCTGAAGCAGCCGAAGGCCTAAAGATAGAAGAAATCCACCAACTGCGTGGTGCTGAGACCAGCATCACCTTCTCTCAAAGCGACCATCCGCCCGCAGTCCAAGGCCGGGGCACGCACCCCTGGTCCTCGAAGCCCAGATCGGAGGTTAAGACATGGAAAGAGTCTTCATGGACGGAGGCAGCAGCCTAAACATAATCTTTGCCAGCACCGTACGCAAGATGTTAATCCCACGATCAGTTTGGAAGAAGTAAGGCATAACAATATATGGTGTAGTTCCGGGCGAAGCAGCCGCCTCCATCGGAACAATCGATCTTGATGTGATCTTCGGCAGCAAGCGCAACTTCACAAAGAAAGTCCTTGAGTTCGAAGTGATCGACTCGCAGTCGCAGTATCACGCCATACTCGGGCGACCACCGTTCGCACAGTTCATGGCGGTTCCGCACTATGCATATCTCAAGCTCAAGATGCCAGGACCCGCAAGAATCATCACAGTCAAGGGAAGCTTCACCAAATCGGACCAGTGCGACCGCGACTTCCACAAATTCTCCGACACGTTTGGGGCCGAACAACAACTCAAAGAAATAGCCATGGTGACGGACAAAAGCATCTTTCCACTAGCGAGCCAAAGCGAGTCAAAAGAATCCAACCACGATTTCAGCGTCGACAGCGATACAATCACCCACCAAGTTCACCCAACAGACCCAGAGAAGACGGTCCGCGTATACGCCCACCTCCCATAAGAACAAGCAACCGCCCTCATAACGTTCCTTTGCGAAGAGTGGAAATTTTCGCCTGGTGCCCAACCGACATGCCCGGAATACCGCGAGAATTTGCAGAACATGCACTCCACATCAAGCGAAACACCAAGCCAGTAAAGCAGGCACTGCGACGATTCTCAGAGCCCAAACGCAGAGCAATCGGAGAAGAAGTCAACCGACTACTCGACGCACAGTTCATCTGAGAGACGAAGAAAGCAACCTGGATAGCAAACCCAGTCCTAGTCCCTAAAAAGGACACTGAGGTACTGAGGATGTGCGTCGACTATGGGCCTGTCAACAAGCACTGCCCAAAAGACCACTTCCCTCTGCCGAGAATCGATCAAATAATCGACTCCACAGCAGGATGCGACCTCCTATCCTTCCTCGACGCATACTCAGGATATAATCAGATCAGGATGAAGGAAGAAGACGAAGAGCACACCTCGTTCATCACCCCCTACGGCGTATTCTGCTATCAAACAATGCCCTTTGGCCTAAAAAATGCCGGAGCCACGTACCAGCGAATGATGCAAGCTTGCTTGAGAGACCAGATTGGCAGAAACATCCAGGTCTATGTATACGACATTGTCATCAAAACCTACAGCGCAAACACGCTACTCGACGACCTCCGTGAAACATTCGCGGCCCTCAACAAGTACACAATCAAGCTCAACCCGAAAAAGTGTGTGTTCGGCGTCCCAGCTGGAAAACTACTCGGGTACATGGTCTCCGCCCGAGGAATCGAAGCAAACCCCGAAAAGGTCCAAGAAATTTCCAAGATGCAAAGGCCAACCAACATCAGAGGCGTGCAGAAGCTCACAGGAAAACTCGCAGCATTGAGCCGTTTCATCAGCACGCTAGGAGAAAGGACCTTACCGTTCTACAAACTGCTGAGAAAAGGAGAAAAATTTGAGTGGACCGAGGAAGCCCGCAATGCATTCGCAGACCTAAAGAAAACCCTCTCGACCCCACCAATCTTGGCGGTGCCTAAAGAACGAGAGAAGTTGTACCTCTACATAGCAGCACGCAGCAGTGTCGTGAGAACGATGCTCGTCATCGAGCGCACAGAAGAAGGAAAAATCCAGAGCATACAAAGACCAATCTACTACCTCAGCACGCTGCTCACAAATCCACAGCAACGGTACCCGCACTACCAGAAGCTCTTTCTCGCCATTATCATGACTTCCAGGAAAATATCGCACTACTTCGACGAACACTCCATCACAATCGTGAGCAGTGCACCATTCGCGGACATCCTCAACAATCCCGGAGCAACCTGCCGAGTCGCTGAGTGGAACATGGAGCTCAGCCCGCGAGATCTGCAGTTCAAACACCCAACAGCAATCAAAGCCCAAGTACTCCCAGACTTCCTGGTCGAGTGGGCAGAGGACCAAACACCAGGTCCCCTAGACCTATCCAACTCATGGACGATGTATTTCGACGGATCCAAAAGAGAGCAACGAGCCGGAGCAGGCGTCGTACTAGTCTCCCCCAAAGGAACGAAGCTCAAATACATCCTCCAGATCAACTTGAACAATGCCTCCAACAACGAAGCAGAATACGAGGCACTACTCCACGGCATGCGCATGGCAAAAACTTGCGGCGCCACTCGCCAATCGATCTATGGCGACTCCAACCTCGTCGTCCAGTAGGCGATGAGAGACTGTAACGCAGTCGCAGACAACATGACAGCCTACCAGAAGCTCTATAACACACTAGAGGGAGGATTCGACGACTGCGAACTCAACTACATTCCCGGAGCAAATAACACAGAAGCCGACGAACTTGCGAACATCAGATCGACTCGAGGACCAATACTACCAGGTGTTTTCCTCGAGAGCATCAACCAGAGATCAATCAAATAAAAGCCAGCGGAACCCAAGGTAGTCGCAGAGGAAGATGACACAAATGAACCAGCACAGGTGGCATCAACGAGCACAACCGACGACATAAGCAGCCAAGCACCCGAAGCCGAAGAACCAGCGACACTCGAAGACTCAGCCTGGGCAAAACATTTCCTTCGATTACTAATCGAGATCACCCTACCACAAGACGTTGTAGAAGCCCGATGCATCAGTCGACAATCTAAAGCATTCACAGTAATCAACAGACAGCTCTATAAGCGCAACATTTCTCAGGTTCTCCAAAAGTGTATAAATGAAGAAGACGGCAAAGCCCTACTGCTCGAGATCCACGAAGGCACCTGCGGACATCACGCGAGGCGCTATGAGAAATGCAGAGGATATCGTGGCCAAGGCCTTTCGAGCAGGTTTTAACTGGCCGACCGTTATGAGAAATGTAGAGGATATCGTACGGCGTTGCACCGCCTGCCAAAAGTTTGCCAGCAGGCCACATGCCCCAGCATCAGAACTCAAAACCATACCGTTGTCATGGCCATTTGCCACATGGGGACTCGACATGGTAGGCCCACTCAAGAAATCCTCAAAAGGAGGACGAACGCACCTACTAGTCGCAGTCGACAAGTTCACCAAATGGATCGAAGCAGTACCAATCACTAGCTCAACAGCTGTCACGGCAGTTAACTTCATCAAGTCAATCATCTTCAGATTCGGAGTACCACACAACATCATCACAGACAATGGTACAAACTTCACAACAGCAGAATTCCAAAACTTCTGTCAAGAGCTAGGCATCAAAATCAACTACGCATCAGTCGCACACCCATAGTCCAACGGTCAAGTGGAGAAAGAGAACGACCTAGTATGCGGAGGAATAAAGAAACAACTCCTAGCACCACTAGAACAAGCCGCAGGCAACTGGGTACAGGAACTTCCCGCAGTACTATGGAGCCTGCGCACCACCCCAAACAGCTGAACCCAGTATACACCTTTCTTCTTGGTATACGGGGCAGAAGCAGTACTGTCGCATGACTTAAAATTTGGAGCCCCCAGATTCTTAGGGTACGAAGAGAAAGAGGCATAAGAAGCACTGCAGAACGACAAAGACACAACAGACAAAGGACGGGACACAACTATCACAAGATCTGAAGGATACCAGGACAAACTGCGCACATATCAAAGCAGTCGCCTGCGGACCAGAACGTTCAACAAAGGAGACCTCGTGTTACGGCTAATACAGGAAAAAGTGCACAAGCTTGCCCCGCAATGGGAGGGGGCGTTCATAATCTCAGAAGTCATAGGACGAGGCGCATACAGGTTGAAGAACCCCAAAACCAATGAGGACGTGGGAAATCCATGGAATGTAGCGAACCTATGCCTATTCTACCCGTAGTCCTCTAGGCATTGTCAGAAGACATCGACATCAGCACCGATCGACAACCCATGTAAAACTCGAAGAAACAAATTAATGCTGCCCAAACACCTTAATCAAATGCACTTGGGGCTCGAGCTTAAAACTCCCCCCGAGAGACGCTATCTTCGCTCATGCGACTATACTCAAAAGCACTCGGGGGCTCGAGCATAAAACTCCCCCCGAGAAACGCTATCCTCGCACGTGCGACTATACTTAAAAGCGCTCGGGGGCTCGAGCATAAAACTCCCCCCAAGAGACGCTATCCTCGCACATGCGACTATACTTAAAAGCGCTCGGGGGCCCGAGCATAAAACTCCCCCGAGAGACGCTATCCTCGCACATGCGACTATACTTAAAAGCACTCGGGGGCTCGAGCATAAAACTCCCCCCGAGAGACGCTATCCTCGCACATGCGACTATACTCAAAAGCACTCGGGGGCTCGAGCATAAAACTCCCCCGAGAGACGCTATCCTCGCACATGCGACTATACATAAAAGCACTCGAGGGCTCGAGCATAAAACTCCCCCCGAGAGACGCTACCCTCGCACATGCGACTATACTTAAAAGCACTCGGGGGATCGAGCATAAAACTCCCCCCGAGAGACGCTACCCTCGCACATGTGACTATACTTAAAAGCACTCGGGGGCTCGAGCATACCCCCCTGAGAGACGCTACCCTCGCTGAAACGCGACCTCATCCACAAGCACCGGGAAGCCAGAACACAAGACCCCCTTCGACTCACCAAGAGTTTTCCGCAAAAATAATCATATCAAAAAATGCAAAGTTATTTAGTCTTCACCTGATCGCAAGCGATCACCTAAAGACTCGGGGGCTACTCCCATCAAGAGCGCTGCCGCGCACCCGACCAAAAACTTGGAATAAAATAGCAACGGGAATGTCATAACCCCAACTAGCGTAAGTGCTAGGGTTTGAGTGCCCTTTGCATCATGTGAAATTTTCAAAAGAAATTCAAAAATGGGGAAAAGAAAAGCCCTGAGAATTTAAATAAATGGCCAGATAAAAATCTTTTTCCAAAAATCATTTTGAATGTTTGGAAAATTCCTATAAATGATGGTGATCATTTTAAAAGTGGTTTGGGTATTTTCCCATGCCCATGGAATATTCAAAAAGTCAAAATGTGCCCTGCAAATTAAATTTGACCCCTATTTGAATTGAAATTAAAATTGATTGAATTTCAAAAATGCTCAAATTATACAAGTGACTTGCTACCGGTCACCTAGGATTTATAAAAATGTTTGGGCATTTTACAAAATTGCCTAGCTATTTATTTCTAGGCAAAACAAAATAACAAAAAAAAAGAAGAAAAGAAAAGGGGGAAACACCCCCTGGCTTCTGGCCCAACTGAAGCCCCCTGGCCCAGCAGCAGCCCAAGCCCACCTCCCCTGTCCTGTCGTCTAGCTCAAGCTGCTCGCTAGAGGTAGCAGAGCGCTCGACGACGCCACCTCGACGCCGGCCGGCTTCTAGGCCTCCCCTGCCTCTCCTCTCTCGCCACATAGACGCCCACAAGGCTCCCCTTCCTTCCCCCCTAGCCCGTGTTCATCTCCTCCTCTCTGCGTCGCCATTGCCAGGCGGTCCGAGAAGCTCGCCGGAGCGTGCAGCCGCGCCACCGTGGCCACTCTCCTCCTCACGCCGCCAGAACTTGTCCAGAAGACTCGCAGACGCCGGCTTCTTCCTCCAGCGCACGGAATCAAGCCCGCCTTCCCCGTGGACGACGTATTCGTCACCGCCTTCCCGCCGGCCGCCGAGATCTCCATCGCCGGAATTCGATAGCTACGGAGCTCCTCCGCCTTCGTCGACCCCTACGTCTGCATCAGGGTGAGCTACACCGTTGAACGCCCCCTTCCTTGCTCTCTCTCGTGGCCGGGTTCGGGATTCCGGCGAGGCCAGTAGCCGTCAGCCGCTGCCCTTGTCGCCGACGTCGAAGTAGCCATCCCCGAGACCCCCAGCTTGTCCCAAGCGAAGCACGCGAGCAAGGGGATCCCTCTGGTGGTCTTCCCGTTCAATTTGAAGCACTGGAGCGCCGTCCAGCACCACTCCGGCGAGCCTCCAGTCGCCGGCGACGACACTCCGGCCAGCCCCGATTAGTTTAACCCTAAACCACCCCTAATCCACCCCTGAGCCATGACAGGTGGGGCCCCCAGCCCTAATAACCCCTCTGTTAAGTTAACAGAGAGGGGATTAACCCCCCTGAGGCTGACACCCTGGACCCACTGGTCAGTCCCCCCTGTGACATCACCCCCATGTCATGATGACGCAATAAACCAATTTCCAGAGAATTAATTATATTCCAGAAAATCCAGAAATTGATTAAAACTTCAATAAATCATAGAAAATTCATACTAACTCCAAATTAAACATATAATATATGAAAAATTATCAGAAAAATGCAAGGATTAAGAATATGCAATTTGTTTTCATGTTTGACCATTTTAAAATGGGGGAACAGAAGCAAATGTGTATATGACTTAATTTGAAATTGAATTTGGAGTTTGAATTTGCATTTCACATGCAATATACTTCAATTAAATTGAATATGCTACAAACCAGTACCTTTCACATCATGGACAACCTTATCATGTGTATGTGCATTTTTACTTTCGAAGTTGTCCCCCCCCTTGTTGATGATTGCCTCCGATGACAAACGTTCCGAGATGGTGATCACCCCCGAAGAAGAAGACCACCGTTAAGACCCGTGTATCGTCAGCAAGGCAAGCAAACCCCCATTGATCATATCTATAAAATCCCAATTCCCTCTCAGTCTCACTTATGCATGTTTAGGAGATCACTGAGACACGTTCTTTCGCATAGTTGAACCCATTCCGATGCATGACCTATCATTTTGTCACCGTATTAAGCAAACCACAATCCTAGCAGATTTAGGAGTTGAATGATGAGCATTTGCCCCCCTGCAACTGTTACTGCTTATTGCTGCTTAGTGATACAATGAGGATGTTATGATTGTGAGTCGGGATGGAATGAACACAGTGATGCTGGTGTTAACGTGTTGGTGAATCCACCCTAAGCAAAGATGAACGATGAGAGGCTGTGTAGGAGTACACAGTGGGTTGTCTCGTTGAACACTGCCCTAGGCCCCGAGTTCCTGTTTTGTGATCCAAGACAAAGAGTATGACCACATGTAGGGTTTTATGGGAGCCCCGTTTGGCCTCTTTACGTACCCGATCCGGTCCAGGAGTCACAATAGATTCGGGCTTTTCCATTCGGCATATGCATAGAAAAAGTATGAAGAAAAGGTTGCATCATATAGATATGTGGGTGGACTTGTGAGGCAGTGAAACCATCTGGCAGAGGTGGCGTCTCGGTCCCTTACATTATCTGAGTCCGTTTCGTGGAACCGGCCGGACTCTCGAGCGGTGCCAAACTCAGGTAGTCGACTCCTGGATTAGAGAAGGTGATGTGAGGTTAGTGCCTTGGTTTCATCCACGCCCGACACCCGCTTGAAGGGTGACGAGAACGAGGCGATAAGTGATGACACGCGTGTGAAGATGTACACCCCTGCAGGGTTAATGAACTATTTGAATAGCCGTGTCCGCGGTTATGGACTACTTGGAGACCTCTACTTGATCATAGACAACTTGAATGGATACTTATAAAATCCGCAAGATAAGCGTGAGTGCTATGGTGGGCTTGCTCGTGGGGAAGTCGAGGAAGTAACCATAGTGGTGTATTGTTTGGAGACTTGTAGTGGACTCGTGTACGCTTCTTACCTCAAGTCTGGTACTCATAGTTCAGAACTAGCCAAGTCAAAGCTGGCACTTCTGCATGTTGAAACCCCACCTCCTTTACCTTGATACTTGAGCATGAGTAGTATAGTTCTGATGTAAGTCTTGCTGAGTACGACTTTGTACTCACTTTTTCTTATTCTATGTTTTAGATGAGAACCCGGACCCCGATGGAGTCACCTTCGTGAAGCTCGACGTTGACCTTGGTAGTATAGTTCCAGACAGTAGTCTGGTCCCCCGTGGATGGGCATGTATGTTTACAAGGCTTCTCTAAGACATTTGTTAAACTTGTCTGTACTCAGACCTAATTTTCTTCCGTTGTATGATGTAATGTTTGATCACAGACATGTGATCTTTCTATGCTCTATGTGTATATCAATAAAGAGTACTTGTAGAGTTATGTGATGGTACCTGCTGTTCATACTAGACATGTGTGATGCGTGTATGATTATAACATGCATGTCTTAGTATGGGTTTTGGAGACCTTAGTTGTGATCTGGCTGGCGGTCTTTTATACACCAAGTGGCCCTTAGATGTGCGCAGCTTGGGGCATCGCGATGCGATTGTTCGTGACTCTGTCACGTGCACACTTTGTTGTATGATCGTGCCCGCCCTAGACCCCGACTAAGTGATCAGGCTGGAGTAAGTCTATGTAAGGGTTAGGATTCAATCGATAACATGGTTTAGGCGACTTGTCTATGAGTATGGGATTCACCACCCATAAGCATCTAGACTTGTGAGCGGACGATGAGGACCCATCTCAGATGATCATCCGGCCTGGATGGGATTCCCCTCATGTTCGATGCTTACCGAGAACGTTCTGTGCTTGGCCTTGTCTGCTTAGACAAGTGGGTACGGTTCTCGGCTCTCCATGTGATTGTATCGTGACTGGAATTACATACGCTAACCCCGGGTCCCGACAGACTTGGTATCAGAGCAGGACTGTCTGTAGGATTAGCAAACCCTTGGTCGAAGTCGAGTCTAGCATTCTATAGTTATATAGTTACTCTAGGTATAAGGGGACAACATAAGGCTTCTTTTTCTCCTTATCCTCATCGATCTGAGTTCTGAGTCACCCTTATCTTTTCTACGGGATGATAGGACTAGGATCATCTATGTCTTACTAGAACATCTCGTTGTTTGCTTCCTTGTAGCCGTAGGAAAACTGTGTTCAGTCTTCTAAAGTTGTTGTGCTTCCTATTTTGAGACTTCCTATGTAAGTGTTGTTGTTATGTTGTGAGAATTTTCATTTCTCTTGCAATACAGCCGTTATGCTCGAGTCATTCCAGGTTTCTTCATAATCTGATGCGTTTGCAAAATCCTTCTATCCTTTTCGGTTGTCCTTTTAGAAGAACTTCTAGGTGGCATGCCTGACAGTTCTCTAGAGTTTTTTGTAGGTTTTGTTCTAGAAACCTATAGTGATCCATTTGCAACTCTTCCTCCCATCTTAGATGTCTTCTAGCCAGAATAACCACACTAACCATCGTGTTGGGGTACTTTTCTACTCTGACATATCTATTGTAGCCCCTAGTAAACCTTGGTCATCCTCTAGGAATCTATCCAAAGATCCAACCCCTTAAACCTAGCCACCCGACAGGTGTGTAGAATTCATATTGGATCTTATACCAGGCACAGCCCCAATTTCCAGACGCCCATATAGAATGGCCCCACATGAGTTAGCTGAGCTAAAAATCCAACTTGAAGTGTTGTTGGCAAAAGGCTTCATCCGCCCTACCTCATCGCCATGGGGATTGCCTCGTTCTGTTCGTAACGAAGAAAGATGGAACAGAAAGGATGTGCGTAGACTATCGCCCGCTAAATCTAGCGACGATAAAGAACAAGTACCCACTTCCCAGGATCAATGATCTTTATGATCAACTTGCTGAATCCTCTGTCTTCTCCAAGATGGATTTGAGATTAGGTTATCATCAAATCAAAATCAGAAACGAGGATATTCCCAAAACGGCTTTCACTACTCGTTATGGTCTTTACGAGTACACCGTCATGTCCTTCGGTTTAACCAATGCCCCAGCCACTTTTTTGCGCTTGATGAATTCGATCTTCATGGAGTACTTAGATAAATTTGTTGTGGTATATCTTGATGACATTCTCATCTACTCGAAGAACGAAGAAGAGCACGCAGAACATCTTAGGCTGGTATTGATAAAACTTAGAGAACATCGCCTTTATGCTAAATTCTCCAAGTGTGAATTTTGGCTACCAGAAGTGACCTACTTAGGCCACGTGATTTCTGCAAAAGGCATTGCTGTGAATCCCGAGAGAGTTCAGGCCGTCCTTGACTGGACTCCACCTGAATCGGTTAAGCAAGTTAGGAGTTTTCTTGGCCTAGCCAGCTATTGCCGCCGCTTCGTCGAGAACTTTTCTAAAGTTGCAAAGCCTCTAACTGAACTCCTCAAGAAAGATAAGAAATTCCTATGGACTCCCAAGTGCGAGGAAAGCTTTCAAGAGCTAAAAAGAAGATTGACTTCTGCACCGTACTTGCACCTCCAAACACCAAAAGGGATTTCGATATCTATTGTGAAGCTTCACGGCAAGGGTTAGGATGCATAATTATGCAAGATCGACATGTGGTAGCATTGCTTCACGCCAGTTGCGTCCACATGAAGAGAACTATCCTACCCATGATCTTGAACTCACTGCCGTAGTTCATGCCCTGAAGACTTGGCGACATTACCTCCTTGGTAATCGTTGTGAGATCTATTCCGACCATCAAAGCCTCATATACATATTCACCCAGCCAGATCTTAATCTCAGGCAAAGACGCTGGATAGAGTTGATAAAAGATTATGACTTAGGAATTTCTTACACCCCAGGCAAGGCCAATGTCATGGCTGATGCACTAAGTCGTAAGTCGTACTGTAACAACCTCATGTTACATCAGTATCAACCACTTCTTCATGAGGAATTTCGAAAGCTCAACCTCGAGATTGTTCCTCGTGGATCTCTTTTCAACTTGGTGTCGAAACCAACCCTTGAGGATCAAATCATAGTTGCCCAAAGGCGTGCACGAGGTGTTCGCCGGATCAAGGAGAACATTGGTAGTAGAGTTGCTAAATGTTTCTCCACAGATAGCAAAGGAACGGTATTCTTTGAAAATCGTTTGATAGTACCTAAGAATAGGGATCTAAGGCAACTCATACTCAACGAAGCCCATGACACCCCCCTCTCGATTCATCCCGGTAGCACAAAAATGTACCGAGATCTACGCAAGATATTTTGGTGGACCAGGATGAAGAGAGACCTTGTTCGATTTGTTGCTGAATGTGATGTTTGTCGTCGCATTAAGGCAGAACACCAAAGACCTGCTGACACACTTCAACCTTTGCCTATTCCCGAGTGGAAATGGGACAAAGTCAGTATGGAATCCATCACCGGGTTTCCAAAAACCCAGAAAGGAAATGATGCCATCTTCGTTGTCATAGATAGACTTTCCAAAGTTGCTCACTTCCTTCCAGTTCGCGAGTCTATAACTGCTAGCCAGTTAGCGGACTTGTATGTCTCTAGAATTGTGTCTCTTCACGGTGTTCCTTTGGAAATCAATTCTGATCGTGGTAGCCTTTTCACCTCTAGATTCTGGGGAAGCTTTCAAAATGCTATGGAAACTCATCTCTCCTTTAGTACAGCTTTCCATCCTCAGTCTAGCGGTCAAGTTGAAAGGGTTAATTAAATCTTGGAAGACATGCTCAGAGCTTGTGTTATCTCATTCGAAAAGAATTGGGAGAAATCTCTTCCTTTCGCCGAATTTGCTTATAACATCAGTTTTCAATCTAGTCTGAACATGGCTCCTTTTGAACTCCTATATGGACGACGATGTCGAACACCCTTGAACTGGTCAGAAACCGGTGAAAGACAATTCTTTGGACCGGATATGATCATGGAAGCAGAAGAGCAAGTTGGCATTGTTCGTAATCAATTGAAAGCCGCACAATCTCATCAGAAAAGCTACTATGAAAGTCATCATAGGCAGGAGAGCTACAATCTTGATGAGAAGGCTTACCTTCGGGTTACTCCTCTGAAGGGAACCCAATGATTCGGTATCAAAGGCAAGTTGGCCCCACGTTACATCGGACCTTTCCGCATTCTAGCTAAACGTGGAGAAGTTGTGATAGAGGCGAAGGTGTCCCGATGTTTCGATGAGATGGTGGAGATCGATTATGGTGGAGGCAACTTTCACGATCCGACTACGAACGTGCGAAGACGTTGCGCCTTAGCGATCGCTAAACCAACTCCGAGAGGTTATTGATCCCGCGGATGCACGATCAACCTGACCACGAAGGTCAATTCCTGCAAGCAATCGAAGAACAAGCAAGAACTAAGAATTGCAATCTGGATATTGCGAATATAAGATGAAACATTAACAGAAGTTGGGGTTCCAATGCGGTCTTGGCCTGGTCGGACGACACAAACGAAGAACTCGAAGTTGCGGCTATGGCTAACTTAAATCTAATTAAAACCCAAGTCTAAACGACGCCCTAAGGGCTGTATATACGGGGGAACAGAGGGGATTTTCGTGACCCCTTGGAGGTGGGGTCCGAAAACAACCCTAACTCGGTTTCCCCACACATACGGACTCTAAAAACAGCCTATAATGTGGTATTTCGAAATTACATGGGCCCAGCCCAATATTAAGGTGACGCAGCACCTATAATTGCTCTTGGACGAAAATAATGAAGTGGCATCTCGTGTATTCCGTCCAAGCCTTCATGCATGCCTTATGGTGGCTTCAACGTGCGAAAATCCCCACTGGAAACTCCACTGTACTTTCCCCCGCGCGCACCTTCTTCTCCATTCTTGATCCCGCTCCAATGACCATCCTTCGTGTCCATGCTAGGTCCTTCATTCATAAGCAAAAGAAAAGTATCTAATTTAGGCAGCATCATATGTTCATGAACAATAGAAGGATTCGCAAAAAACGAAAGTACCTGATAATTTAGTTGACGTGCACGTGCTCTAGTAACTGGTCCAGTATGTGTAGTTGGTGAGGGTATGGGTGTAACATTAGTAGGGATGTCCTCATCAAGTTGCCTACCAACTTGAACTACCCCGCACCTTTCCCGAGTACATGATGTATTCCTTGTGTCACAACTCAGGCGTTGCTTCAAGGACCCCATCCGCGAAGTCGACCATGAAACGCTTGATCTCCAAGATGACCTTTCTTATCGAGAGTACCATGTTCGTATTCTTGATTCCGCAGAGCGTGTCACTCATCGTCAGAAGATCAAGTTACTCAAAGTGCAATGGTCCCATCACTCCGAGAAGGAAGCCACATGGGAAAGAGAAGACCGCCTCCGTGCCGAGTACCCCACCTTCCTCCCGACAACTTCTCAATCTCGGGACGAGATTCTTTTGAGTGGGGGCGAGTTGTCACAACCCCAACTAGGGTAAGTGCTAGGGTTTGAGTGCCCTTTGCATCATGTCAAATTTTCAAAAGAAATTCAAAAATGGGGAAAAGAAAAGCCCTGAGAATTTAAATAAATGGCCAGATAAAAATATTTTTCCAAAAATCATTTAAATGTTTGGAAAATTCCTATAAATGATGGTGATCATTTTAAAAGTGGTTTGGGTATTTTCCCATGCCCATGGAATATTCAAAAATTCAAAATGTGCCCTGCAAATTAAATTTGACCCCTATTTGAATTGAAATTCAAATTGATTGAATTTCAAAAATGCTCAAATTATACAAGTGACTTGCTACTGGTCACCTAGGATTTATAAAAATGTTTGTGCATTTTACAAAATTGCCTAGCTATTTATTTCTAGGCAAAAAAAAATAACAGAAAAAAAGAAGAAAAGAAAAGGGGGAAACACCCCCTGGCTTCTGGCCCAATTGAAGCCCCCCTGGCCCAGCAGCAGCCCAAGCCCACCTCCCCTCTCCTGTCGTCTAGCTCAAGCTGCTCACTGGAGGCAGCAGAGCGCTCGACGACGCCACCTCGAGGCCGGCCGCCTTCTAGGCCTCCCCTGCCTCTCCTCTCTCGCCACGCAGACGCCCACAAGGCTCCCCTTCCTTCCCCCTAGCCCGTGTTCATCTCCTCCTCTCTGCGTCGCCATTGCCAGGCGGTCCGAGAAGCTCGCCGGAGCGTGCAGCCGCGCCACCGTGGCCACTCTCCTCCTCACGCCGCCAGAACTTGTCCAGAAGACTCGCAGACGCCGGCTTCTTCCTCCAGCGCACTGAATCAAGCCCGCCTGCCCCGTGGACGACGTATTCGTCACCGCCTTCCCGCCGGCCGCCGAGATCTCCATCGCCGGAATTCGATAGCTACGGAGCTCCTCCGCCTTCGTCGACCCCTGCGTCTGCATCAGGGTGAGCTACACCGTCGAACGCAACCTTCCTTGCTCTCTCTCGTGGCTGGGTTCGGGATTCCGGCGAGGCCAGTAGCCGTCCACCGCTGCTCTTGTCGCCGACGTCGAAGTAGCCATCCCCGAGACCCCCATCTTGTCCCAAGCGAAGCACGTGAGCAAGTGGATCCCTCTGGTGGTCTTCCCGTTCAATTTGAGGCACTGGAGCGCCGTCCAGCACCACTCCGACGAGCCTCCAGTCGCCGGCGACGACACTCCGGCCAGCCCCGATTAGTTTAACCCTAAACCACCCCTAATCCACCCAGAGCCATGACAGGTGGGGCCCCCAGCCCTAATAACCCCTCTGTTAAGTTAACAGAGAGGGGATTAACCCCCCTGAGGCTAACACCCTGGACCCACTGGTCAGTCCCCCCTGTGACATCACCCCCATGTCATGATGACGCAATAAACCAATTTCCTGAGAATTAATTATATTCCAGAAAATCCAGAAATTGATTAAAACTTCAATAAATCATAGAAAATTCATACTAACTCCAAATTAAACATATAATATATGAAAAATTATCAGAAAAATGCAAGGATTAAGAATATGCAATTTGTTTCCATGTTTGACCATTTTAAAATGGTGGAACAGAAGCAAATGTGTATATGACTTAATTTGAAATTGAATTTGGAGTTTGAATTTGCATTTCACATGCAATATACTTCAATTAAATTGAATATGCTACAAACCAGTACCTTTCACATCATGGACAACCTTATCATGTGTATGTGCATTTTTACTTTCGAAGTTGTCCCCCCCTTGTTGATGATTGCCTCCGATGACAGACGTTCCGAGACGGTGATCACCCCCGAAGAAGAAGACCACCGTTAAGACCCGTGTATCGTCAGCAAGGCAAGCAAACCCCCATTGATCATATCTATAAAATCCCAATTCCCTCTCAGTATCGCTTATGCATGTTTAGGAGATCACGGAGACACGTTCTTTCGCATAGTTGAACCCATTCCGATGCATGACCTATCATTTTGTCACCATATTAAGCAAACCACAATCCTAGCAGATTTAGGAGTTGAATGATGAGCATTTGCCCCCCTGCAACTGTTACTGCTTATTGCTGCTTAGTGATACAATGAGGATGTTATGATTGTGAGTCGGGATGGAATGAACACAGTGATGCTGGTGTTAACGTGTTGGTGAATCCACCCTAAGCAAAGGTGAACGATGAGAGGCTGTGTAGGAGTACACAGTGGGTTGTCTCGTTGAACACTGCCCTAGGCCCCGAGTTCCTGTTTTGTGATCCAAGACAAAGAGTATGACCACATGTAGGGTTTTATGGGAGCCCGTTTGGCCTCTTTACGTACCCGATCCGGTCCAGGAGTCACAATAGATTCGGGCTTTTCCATTCGGCATATGCATAGAAAAAGTATGAAGAAAAGGTTGCATCATATAGATATGTGGGTGGACTTGTGAGGCAGTGAAACCATCTGGCAGAGGTGGCGTCTCGGTCCCTTACATTATCTGAGTCCGTTTCGTGGAACCGGCCGGACTCTCGAGCGGTGCCAAACTCAGGTAGTCGACTCCTGGATTAGAGAAGGTGATGTGAGGTTAGTGCCTTGGTTTCATCCACGCCCGACACCCGCTTGAAGGGTGACGAGAACGAGGCGATAAGTGATGACACGCGTGTGAAGATGTACACCCCTGCAGGGTTAATGAACTATTTGAATAGCCGTGTCCGCGGTTATGGACTACTTGGAGACCTCTACTTGATCATAGACAACTTGAATGGATACTTATAAAATCCGCAAGATAAGCGTGAGTGCTATGGTGGGCTTCCTCGTGGGGAAGTCGAGGAAGTAACCATAGTGGTGTATTGTTTGGAGACTTGTAGTGGACTCGTGTACGCTTCTTACCTCAAGTCTGGTACTCGTAGTTCAGGACTAGCCAAGTCAAAGCTGGCACTTCTGCATGTTGAAACCCCACCTCCTTTACCTTGATACTTGAGCATGAGTAGTATAGTTCTGATGTAAGTCTTGCTGAGTACGACTTTGTACTCACGTTTGCTTATTCTATGTTTTAGATGAGAACCCGGACCCCGATGGAGTCACCTTTGTGAAGCTCGACGTTGACCTTGGTAGTATAGTTCCAGACAGCAGTCTGGTCCCTCGTGGATGGGCATGTATGTTTACAAGGATTCTCTAAGCCATTTGTTAAACTTGTCTATACTCAGATCTAATTTGCTTCCGTTGTATGATGTAATGTTTGATCATAGACATGTGATCTTTCTATGCTCTATGTGTATATCAATAAAGAGTACTTGTAGAGTTATGTGATGGTACCTGCTGTTCATACTAGACATGTGTGATGCGTGTATGATTATAACATGCATGTCTTAGTATGGGTTTTCGAGACCTTAGTTGTGATCTGGCTGGCGGTCTTTTATACACCAAGTGGCCCTTAGATGTGCGCAGCTTGGGGCATCGCGATGCGATTGTTCGTGACTCTGTCACGTGCA
Organism: Bromus sterilis; assembly: GCA_950022295.1. Classification (NCBI taxonomy): domain Eukaryota; kingdom Viridiplantae; phylum Streptophyta; class Magnoliopsida; order Poales; family Poaceae; genus Bromus; species Bromus sterilis. The sequence continues at coordinate 171,041,378 of OX465600.1, read as the reverse complement.
CACTTTGTTGTATGATCGAGCCCGCCCTAGACCCCGACTAAGGGATCGGGCTGGAGTAAGTCTATGTAAGGGTTAGGATTCAATCGATAACATGGTTGAGGCGACTTGTCTATGAGTATGGGATTCACCACCCATAAGCATCTAGACTTGTGAGCGGACGATGAGGACCCATCTCAGATGATCATCCGGCCTGGATGGGATGCCCCTCACGTTCGATGCTTACCGAGAACGTTATGTGCTTGGCCTTGTCTGCTTAGACAAGTGGGTACGGTTCTCGGCTCTCCATGTGATTGTATCGTGACTGGAATTACATACGCTAACCCCGGGTCCCGACAGGGAAAGGACAACCTAGGTAGACAAAAATCACAGCCTACGCCTGATTCTACAAATCAAACGTAGCCTCGGGGGCTACTCCAATCGGGAGAGCTGCCGCGCACCCGAAGGACAATTTCATTACAAAAGGAGTCGAGGACAATTTCATTACAAAGGAGTCGAGGACAATTTTATTACAAAGGGGTCGAGGAAAGCTTCCATTACAAAGTTGTCGAAGACAGTTCTTCCTTACAAAGGGGTCGAGGACAGTTTTCATTACAAAAGAGTCATAGGACAGTTATCGCTACAAAAGGACTCGAGCAACTACCAGACGAGTTACAACTATCCCAAGGAATTATGACTTCTACATGTATGCTCATGATGAGATAATTGGCACTTTCGTACCACAACTTGACGAGCATCATCACAGACAAAGTAGCAACCCAGTCCGCGAAGAAGCAAGTCGCCGTCCTCCAGTTCTACAAGGTGCCTCGCCTACTGACGCAGCCGCTTGACGACTGGCTTGACGTCCATCTCATCTTTAGAACTAGAAGAGCAAGCACCATCAGCCGAAGATGAAGTCACGGGAGAAGCAGGCGAACCACCACTCGACCCATCGTGCCACTGCTTGTTTCCTCCCAGTATGGATCCAGACGATTGCTACCGCCATCAAATGCACGAACAGTAAGAGTACCTTCGCCATCAAAACGACAGCAAAGGCTATCTCCGTCACGCAGATTCAACCAACGTGAAAACGCCCTCCAGCCAGATTGTAACACCCCTGGTGTCACACTACAGTGATCACCTACAGTAATCACTTTTACTGTTGTGTAGTCACCATGATTAGGCATGTAATGATCACTCTTGATCATGACTTGTTCAGATTCAACCAGAATAAAAATTCCCCGAATCAAAATTCCAACACAATGTGGAAATTATAGTTGAACCAAAAATTGTGCAACCAATTTTGTAAAATGACAAATAATCAGTGGTTCATGTCCATATGGATGTGAGGATTTATTAAGCTATTTAATAAATCAAGCAAATCAAAGCAGCATCCAAAAGTCCCTTTTTATCAGTTGAAACTCAAAAACAAATTGCAGAATATTTTATAAAAGCTCCAAACTTCTTGTGGCACTGTTATAATGTGCAACACAAATATAGGAACAAGATTCACCTTGGGCAAAAAACATTTAATAATATAAATAAATAAAACGGTAGCTAAAGAGCCCATGGCATTTTATTTAGTACTAAAATGAATTTGGTTGTGACCCAAACTTTTTGTAGCCATGTTATATATTGTATCCACAATATTGGGACAATTTCCACATTTTGCTAAAGGTTCTTGATAGATAAAATAAAATATAAACAGAAAACAAATGCAGAAAAGAAAACTAAAAAGGGAAAACGCTAAACTTCGCCCAGGGCAACTCCCACACCCCCACTGGGCCCGGCCCACTCCCACCTCCCCTTCTTCTCCCCCTGTTCACCCATGGTGTGGCAGCCATCCATGGTGCCTCTCCACGCCGTGGCGGCCATCCGGCGGATGCCGGTGAGGTTAAGACCTCGAGCCGCCCCGCACCCTCCCCTCCTTCTCCCCTTGTTCACCCGTGGCGTGCTCTGGCCTGGCCTGTGCACGGGCTTTGGTCAGGTGCCACTGCCAAGTGGGGCCGACCCCTGTTAGATTAGGGGTTAATACCCCTGTTAGTTTAAATTAAACAAAACAAAACTATGTACCTATGACAGATGGGTCGTAGGCCATTACTTAATCCCTGGATGAATTAATCAATTAATTAGATATTATAGCCTATGACATGTGGGCCACATGTGTTGTTTAATTAAATGAAATGGATTATAATGAATGTGTGAATGACATGTGGGACCCACTGGTCAGTTGACCAGTCAAAGGCTGCAGCCTATGACATATGAGTCCCCTCTGTCAGGTTGATTAGTCAACGAAACTATTCTGGATAATGTTTATTTAATATTAAAAAGGAAATCCAAAGTTGATTTAAAATGATTAAAACTTTGAAATTCAATATCTTTTAAACCATAACTCCGATGAAAATAATTTATACATCAAAGTTGATCAGAAAAATATAGCAAATATGAATACGCTAGTCGCATACCCACTGCACCCCTCTAGCATACCGAACACGAGACATTCCCCCTTCGGTTGCTCTTTCCGGTAACCGACCGGAGTCGATAAAACTTTCCAGATGAAAATTGTTCTGAACATGAAAGTTGTTCGGAATGGATCAACTAGCACGGATACACTATCCACATGTCTGTCAGATGTCTCTAACACTGCAGACATGGAACCTTCCCCTTCGGATCATCTTTCCGATAATCAACCGGTACAGATGAGTCATCCCCGGATAAATTCCCGCTCCGAGCAAATCACCTAACACTGCGTTAGAGCCCGTTGCTTTGTATCTACTATGTCATATTTTTTATTTCTATTATTGTCGCGTATTTTTGTTTCTTCCCCCTTTCTTATTGTCTGATAGTCTCGACGTCCGCTGCCGATGCCCCTATGATCGACTACTTCGTCGACGACCGTACCCCTACCGTCGAGCTTCCAGGCAAGCAGAGCCATTTTCCTTCCCCAGATATCGCCTATATTTTCCGTACATTTATGGCACTAGGCATATGTTGCTACTATTACGTTACAATCCTATTCAATTGCATAGCCTATTTTTGTCGCCCCTTGATGATAGAGGCAAAGGTGTCCCGATGTTTCGATGAGATGGTGGAAATCCATTATGGTGGAGGCGACTTTCACGATCCGACTATGAACGTGCGAAGACGTTGCGCCTTAGCGATCGCTAAACCAACTCCGAGAGGTTATTGATCCCGCGGATGCACGATCAACCTGACCACGAAGGTCTAATTCCTGCAAGCAATCGAAGAATAAGCAAGAACTAAGAATGGCAATCTGGATATTGCGAATATAAGATGAATGATTACGAAAGTTGGGGTTCCAATGAGGTCTTGGCCTGGTCGGATGACACAAACGAAGAGCTCGAAGTTGCGGCTATGGCTAACTTAAATCTAATTAAAACCCAAGTCTAAACGACGCCCTAAGGGCTGTATATATGGGGGAACAGAGGGGAATTTCGTGGCCCCTTGGAGGAGGGGTCCGAAAACAACCCTAACTCGGTTTCCCCACACATACGGACTCTAAAAAATAGCCTATTAAGTGTATTTCGAAATTACATGGGCCTGGCCCAATAATAAGGTGACGCAGCACCTATAATAACCCTTGGACGAATATATTAATGTGGCATCTTGTGTCTCTCGTCTAGGTCTTCATGCACGCCTTATGGTGGCCTCAAAGTGCGAAAATCACCACTGGAAGCTCCATTGTCCTTTCCCGCGCGCACACCTCCTTCTCCATGCTTGATCCCGCTCCAATGACCATCCTTCTTATCCATGCTAGGTCCTTCATTCATAAGACAAACAAAAGTATCTAATTTAGGCAGCATCATATGTTCCTGAACATTAGAAGGATTCGCAAGAAACGAAAGTACCTGATAATTTAGTTGACGTGCGCGTGCTCTAGTAACTGGTCCAGTATGTGTAGTTGGTGAAGATGTGGGTGTAACATTAGTAGAGATGTCCTCATCATCCTCCCCTTCTTGAATTGAAGTTGTCCTCGGCGGAAGCTCATCATCTTCTCCCAAATAAGGTTTCAAATCTGCAATGCTAAATGTGGGACTAACCCCAAAATCTGCAGGTAGCTCAAGTTTATATGCATTATCATTAATTTTCTGTAAAACCTTAAAGGGACCATCAGCTCGTGGCATTAACTTAGACTTGCGCAAATCAGGAAACCTATCTTTACGTAGATGTAACCAAACAAGATCTCCTGGTTCAAACACAACATGCTTTCTACCCTTATCACCAGCAAGCTTGTATCTAGCATTCATTTTCTCAATGTTTTCTTTAGTTAACTCATGCATTTTTAATATCAATTCAGCACGTTGCTTAGCATCAAAATTAACCTTCTCCGAAGATGGAAGAGGCAGCAAATCAATAGGTGCACGAGGTAGAAAACCATAAACAATCTCAAAAGGGCACATTTTAGTGGTAGAATGAAATGAACGATTATAAGCAAATTCAATATGAGGTAAACATTCTTCCCACATTTTCAAGTTACTCTTTAAAACAGCCCTAAGCATAGTAGACAAAGTCCTATTGACTACTTCAGTTTGTCCATCAGTTTGCTGATGACATGTAGTACTAAAAAGTAGTTTAGTCCCCAACTTAGCCCATAAGCATCTCCAAAAATGGCTAAGAAACTTAGTATCACGATCCGAGACAATAGTATTGGGCACACCATGTAAGCGAATAATCTCTCGAAAGAATAAATCAGCAACATTAGCAGCATCATCGCTTTTATGACATGGTATAAAATGTGCCATCTTAGAAAATCTATCCACGACAACAAATATGCTATCCCTCCCCTTCTGTGTTCGAGGCAAGCCTAAAACAAAGTCCATGGATATGTCCTCCCACGGAACACTAGGTACAGGTAAAGGCATGTATAAACCATGAGGATTGAGTCGTGACTTAGCTTTTTGACATGTAGTGCAGCGAGCAACAAAACGCTCAACATCCCGTCTCATCTTTGGCCAAAAGAAATGTGTAGCAAGTACGTCCTCCGTCTTCTTCACGCCAAAATGTCCCATTAAACCTCCTCCATGCGCCTCCTGCAACAACAAAAGACGAATAGAGCTAGCTGGAATGCATAGCTTGTTAGAACGGAACACAAACCCATCATTAAGCACAAACTTGTTCCATGTTCTACCCTCTCTACAATTCTGCAAAACATCTTTAAATTCCGCATCATGTACATATTGATCTTTGATTGTCTCTAAACCGAATATCTTGAAGTCAAGTTGTGAAAGCATAGTATAACGACGAGACAAAGCATCAGCAATAATATTATCTTTCCCCTTCTTGTGTTTAATGACATAAGGGAAAGTCTCAATAAATTCAACCCACTTAGCATGTCTACGATTAAGTTTTGCTTGACTTCTTATGTGTTTCAAAGATTCATGATCAGAATGTATAACAAATTCTTTGGGCCATAAATAATGTTGCCAAGTTTCTAATGTCCGAACAAGAGCATATAATTCCTTATCATAAGTAGAATAGTTCAGACTAGGCCCACTCAATTTTTCAGAAAAGTATGCAACAGGTTTAGCATCTTGTAATAACACACCTCCCAAACCAATACCACTAGCATCGCATTCAAGCTCAAAAGTCTTATTAAAATCATGAAGTTGGAGCAAAGGAGCATGTGTTAACTTATCTTTCAATACCGTGAAGGCTTCTTCCTGTGCGGTACCCCAAGTAAAAGGCACATCCTTGCGTGTAAGCTCATTGAGAGGTGCAGCAATGGTGCTGAAATCTCTCACAAAACGCCTATAGAATCCAGCGAGGCCAAGAAAACTCCTCACTTGTGTGACCGTTTTGGGCTGCGGCCAACTCTCAATCGCCTCGATCTTGGCTTTATCAACTTCAATTCCCTGCGGAGTAACAACATAGCCAAGAAACGATACTCGGTCGGTGCAAAAGGTGCACTTCCCAAGGTTACCAAATAAACGTGCATTACGTAGAGCAATAAAAACAGCACGTAAATGATCCAAATGTTCCTCCAAAGATTTGCTATAAATCAGTATATCATCAAAATAGACTACCACAAATCGTCCAATGAAAACACGTAAAACCTCGTTCATTAATCTCATGAAAGTGCTAGGTGCATTAGTTAACCCAAAAGGCATGACTAACCACTCATATAATCCAAACTTAGTTTTAAATGCCGTTTTCCATTCATCTCCTAATTTCATGCGAATTTGATGGTATCCACTACGCAAATCAACTTTGGAAAACATGGTAGAGCCACTTAATTCATCAAGCATATCATCTAACCTAGGAATAGGATGACGATAACGAATAGTAATATTATTAATGGCTCTACAATCAACACACATACGCCAAGTTCCATCCTTTTTAGGCACTAATATAACAGGAACAGCACAAGGACTAAGTGATTCACGTATGTAACCTTTGTCGAGTAGCTCTTGTACTTGACGCTGAATCTCCTTCGTCTCCTCCGGATTGGTACGGTATGGCGCACGGTTGGGCAGCGAAGCACCGGGAATTAAGTCAATCTGATGCTCAATCCCTCGAATAGGTGGTAATCCCGATGGTACGTCTTGTGGAAAGACGTCAATAAACTCCTGCAAAAGGTCAGTGACAACAGGAGGCAAAGAAGGAGGCAATTCCTCAAATGAAAACAAAGCTTCTTTGCACACAAAAGCATAGCACACATATTGACTAACATCCAAATCCGAAATATCAACCTTAGTAGCAAGCAAAGTTGGACTAGTCAATTTAATTTCATTAGAAACAATAGAAGAAGATTTTCTAGTAGTCTTATGTTGTTGCTCAAATTCTTTAGCTGCTATCTCATTTTCACTCTTATTTTTCTCCTGTTTAGCTTTACTAGCTCTAGCAAGATCATCTTTCACAATTTGTTCAGGAGACATAGGAAGTAAAGCAATAGTTTTATCCTGATGAACCAGAGTAAACTGATTTGTCCTACCATGGTGTACAACATTCCTATCAAATTGCCATGGTCTACCAAGTAAAAGAGAGCATGCTTGCATGGGTACCACATCACAATCAACATAATCAACATATGCAGCAATGCTAAAGTGCACACGAACAGAACGCGTTACCTTAATCTTACCACTATTGTTAAACCACTGAATATAGTACGGATGGGGGTGTGGTCTTGTGGTGAGAGATAGCTTCTCCACCAACTCCATGCTTGCCAAGTTGTTGCAACTCCCTCCGTCAATGATGATGCGAACCGAACGTTCTTTCACCACTCCCTTTGTGTGGAACAAATTATGCCTCTGGTTTTGCTCGGCCTTCGATACCTGCACACTTAACACACGTTGAGCAACCAAACTAGCATATTGATCTGCATCATCAGGAGCCATATACTCTATATCATGAGCATCATCAGGGGCACCCTGTTCCTGGTGAGCAATGAGAACTAAAGTCTCCTCATCATAGTCGCTCGCTGACTCATACCCACCATCCGCCGTAATAATCATCACACGCTTGGAGGGACAGTCTTTTGCGAAGTGACCTCCACCTTGGCACCTGCGACATTTAATATCACGATCTCGTGTTTGCCCTGTGGAAGCCATGGATGAAGAAGAACTCGCTGCTGGACCACTCTGTGCACCCTTGAATGGTGGCGCTGGCTGTTTTGGTGGCTCCCTGTAAGAATGAGCGGTTGAAGTAGATGGTGGTGCAGCAGGACGTGTGGATGTAGAAGGTCCACGTGATGTCCATGATGTATTTCGTCCTGCATAAAAGTTAGGTCTCGTAGCGGCCTGTCGATCCTGCACTTCACGTTCAGCTTTAGAAGCAAGATGAAACAAACGAGTAATAGTAGCATAGTCCTTGTATTCTAGAATAGTTTGTATCTCCCTGTTTAAGCCACCTATAAAACGTGCAAACATAGCTTCATTATCCTCTACTAGGCCACATCTAATCAATCCAGTTTGTAATTCTTGATAATATTCCTCTACAGAATTTTTTCCTTGTCTCAAACGCTGTAATTTTTGTAGCAATTCACGTTGATAATAAGGAGGAACCCAGCGAGTACGCATAGCATCTTTTAAAGCAGCCCAAGTAGCTGGAATATTATCAGCATGCAATCTACAATGTTCAGACCACCAAATAGATGCAAAACCCGTGAATTCACAAACAGCAGCAGTAACACGTCTATTCTCAGGATATTGTAAACATGTAAAGCGTTGTTCAGTTTCTAACTCCCAAGTAAGATAAGCATCAGGAATATATCTACCCTCAAACGGCTGAAGATTCAATTTAAGTTTAGGCACATGTTCATCATCGCGTACCTGAGGGGGTGGTTGGTGTCGACCGTGGCGAATGTTGGGACGTGGACGCCCAGCTGGCTGCTCATAGGCCGCTTCCTGTTCCACCTCCTCCTCGTAATCACCCGCGTAGTTGTCGTCCTGGCCGACGTCAGAAGCAGCAGCAGTAGCAGCAACTGCAGCAGCAGCAGGAGCACCAGCAGCTTGTCTGCCCGGAAACAGAATACGTCGTGCACGTCGTGGTGGCGGTGGATGTGCTGGAGCGGCCGCAGGCTGTGCAGGTAGGCGTGCGAGCAACTCAGTAAACTTGGCGTCGAGCTTGGTGTCGATCATCTTCTCCACACCATCAATCGCCTCTGTAAATCTGTACTCGATGTCATTCACCTGTTCAGACATCATTTGTGCAAATTTATCATGTAACGCTTTGTTTGTCATATTCTCCCAATCGGGTGCATCCCGCGCCACTTCATCATGGGATCCTGGCATGGTTAGCAGAAATAGAAAACACACAGAAATATGATCCTACTTCTACTAATGGGATGTGGGGTGGTGGAAAGCACAAATCCGTCAAGCTTGTCTTTCGTTCTTACCGATTCTTACCTAGCAGCAGGTGGTGATGTACAACCAACGGGTCAAAACTCTCAGAGATGTGGTAGAGCGATGGCCAGGAGGTGTCAAAATGCACGATGTAGAATATATGTGGAGCTGTAGGAAGGCTGACAAGTATGGTAGCAAAAGCTCAACAGTAATCAAAACAGAGATGCAAAGCTGAATAAACACTCAACGTCGGTACTGTGCTGATCCTAGGCCAGACCGTACTAGAGACGCGAGCCTAAAACACCAACGAAAGCACGGCGCGGCACGTAATCAACTGAGAAGCACACTCTGAATTTTTTTTTCTCTTTTTTTTTTTTTTGCGATGCGGGACTGCGGTGGCTGAAAAAGTGCGAAAAAATCACTATGGTGGCGAACGTCTCAAAATGAGTTTCTGGACCTAAGGAACGTATGGGCACGAAATTTTTTTACCCCCGAAATTTTTGGCCTAAAAACTGCTCTGGAAAGCGTGCCCCGATTTTTTTTTATTTTTTTTTGGAAATCACCTCCTTCTACGTACGACAAAAGATTGGTGAAATCCGACTCTAATCAAACTCAAAACTAATCTGGCTACGGAGAGATCACAAACCGAACAGGTGATGGAACTCAACTCGGATTGGTAGGTCGTGGTGCTGTATATAGACTCGACTTGGCGGAACGTGGTGGTGTAACTGGACTCGGATTGGCGGAAACGTGGCGGTGTACGACTGTGCGGCGGCGGTGTGACAAACTGTGATCAGAACTCGAAACTCTAAGGGAACTAGACGCTAAGATCAGCAACTCGACACAACGATGCAACCGCAAATTTAACAAAGCAAACTACTGTAAAGAAAACTGGACAAAGGCTCGGACTGTTTTGGGACGTGATGATCTAACCCTAATTTTTTTTGTTGGCTTTTTCGTGGACTGTAGGTATGAAGAACAGAACCAATCTAGACTACGAAAACTGGTAAATCTCACCGAGCAACCTGGAAATCTGATACCACTTGATAGAGGCGAAGGTGTCCCGATGTTTCGATGAGATGGTGGAAATCGATTATGGTGGAGGCGAATTTCACGATCCGACTACGAACGTGCGAAGACGTTGCGCCTTAGCGATCGCTAAACCAACTCCGAGAGGTTATTGATCCCGCGGATGCACGATCAACCTGACCACGAAGGTCTAATTCCTGCAAGCAATCGAAGAACAAGCAAGAACTAAGAATGGCAATCTGGATATTGCGAATATAAGATGAATGATTACGAAAGTTGGGGTTCCAATGAGGTCTTGGCCTGGTCGGATGACACAAACGAAGAGCTCGAAGTTGCGGCTATGGCTAACTTAAATCTAATTAAAACCCAAGTCTAAACGACGCCCTAAGGGCTGTATATATGGGGGAACAGAGGGGAATTTCGTGGCCCCTTGGAGGAGGGGTCCGAAAACAACCCTAACTCGGTTTCCCCACACATACGGACTCTAAAAAATAGCCTATTAAGTGTATTTCGAAATTACATGGGCCTGGCCCAATAATAAGGTGACGCAGCACCTATAATAACCCTTGGACGAAAATATTAATGTGGCGTCTTGTGTCTCTCGTCCAGGTCTTCATGCACGCCTTATGGTGGCCTCAAAGTGCGAAAATCACCACTGGAAGCTCCATTGTCCTTTCCCGCGCGCACACCTCCTTCTCCATGCTTGATCCCGCTCCAATGACCATCCTTCTTATCCATGCTAGGTCCTTCATTCATAAGACAAACAAAAGTATCTAATTTAGGCAGCATCATATGTTCCTGAACATTAGAAAGATTCGCAAGAAATGAAAGTACCTGATAATTTAGTTGACGTGCGCGTGCTCTAGTAACTGGTCCAGTATGTGTAGTTGGTGAAGATGTGGGTGTAACATTAGTAGAGATGTCCTCATCACTTGATGTACCTTCCTTTATCATATGCTCCCTATTACATATATATATATATTATATTCAGTAGTAAACCCTGCGCATTGTTAGCTAGGTTTAGAATAGCGGGCCGAGATCACTCTGGTGAGTGAACGCGGATTACAAAATTTTATAACTGCAACAGGTACGGATCAATGCAGTCGCCCTAGGGAACCTACAACGGCGAGACTCTGCCGAGTCGCTTCGAGTTTGACTTACGAGTGGACGAACTCGTATTTCACTCTCGTCGGCTAAGTAGCGTAGCATCACTGGGATGATACGAGGGTATTCCTCTTTAGTTCATTCCGCTGGTGTCTCGGCACCACCGGGGTGATACGAGAATATTCCTCTTTAGTTCATTCCGTTGATGTCTCGGTCGAACCTCTTCAAGTGTACCATCGAGGGTGATTCCTCCTGGTTTCACTTGATGGTAGGCACTCGAATCAACTGGTGTCCTTACAGGTAAGGAGTCGGGTGACCCAACGGTCCCCGCGCAGGGTATCCTAGCAGAACGACAGGTCAGGTGTATTCCACCGGTGTGCGGCGGGCCTGGTACTGTTCGTGGACGAGAGGTATCCTGTTGTACGAAAGTCGAGCTCTTCAAAGAGCAAACGCGAGACAAGGTTAGGAGACGGTTCACCTTGTTGGTAACCGCACGAGTTGGTGGGACGTCAGGGCAGGCACCGACGTTACTGGTGGTCTTGGCTGCTGTCGTTGTCCGCGACTCATTCAATAAGGGGCAACGATAATGGTTGTCCCGATAGAAAATAATAAAATGCTTAACGGTTCAGGTGGATGACTTGAGAGGCCGCAAAGGCTTGTACGCACTACCTTCACGTGTGGTTATGGTGTGGGACCTCCGCGTTGTGGTCTCGTTCGAAAGCTCTGAAAGACATCCAGTTTTAGCATTGTGGTTGGGTCGGATCGTGCTGCGGCACTGGATCCACTTGGCGCACAACGACCCGGAGTGCGAGGGGTGATGGCCCATGAACCTCTTGCGCTTAGGACTTTAGACCAGAGGGGACCTCTCTGATGAGCCGTAGGATGGGCTTCGGCGTGTCGGATAGCCTCGGCGGGGCATTCCCTAACAAGGTGTACGCCACCCTGGAGATCCGAGCGTGTAGGGTAACAGTAGTGCAGCCCCTGCAGGGATGATAATCTATTCGGATAGCCGTGTCCACGGTAACAGGACGCTTTATGCTGAAGCTAGAGCCTACTACTACAAACTACTATTATTCAAATGTTGGTTACGGTTTCTTTTCCTTGCAGGGAGTCGAGGAAGGGAACTCAGAGGCATTTATAAGTATTAATTATTACAACTTACTATTATACAATGTTGTAGCAACTTCTGCTGCATTGTTATTACATTCATGCTATTGAACTGTTGGTTGATTCTCTCCTCATGCTGCAAGACTCGTCGGAGGATGCTAGTCTTCGATAGGCCTAGCTTCTCATCCTTATTCTGAATTTCTACCTTGCAGTCCACTATATACAGCCTCCCCTTTCCATTTGATACAAATGCATAAATTCTTAGTAGCGGACGTAAGACTCGCGGGTATGCTAGATACTCACCTTTTCTTTATTTCCCGCTTTTTGTTTTGCCGGATCGGCCGCTGCAGTCGACGTTGGAGCCTAGGAGCAGGAGATCCCCGATGCCGACCACTGCAACATGAAGATCCCCGATGTCTTCTTCGACGTCGAGTTCCCCGTTGACCAGGAGTAGTTTGGAGGTTCTCAGGCAGGAGGCCTTGCCTTTTCGATCGAGTGTTGATTTTGTGCTAGTCTTCTTAAGACAACCTTGTATTCTTGTGTCTGTACTCAGATACTTTTGCTTCCGCTAACTTTGTGCTCTCGAGCTGTTGTATTCGAGCCCTCATGGCCCCTGGCTTGTATTAAACAGCTTGTATTATTTTTATTTGTAGAGTTGTGTTGTGATATCTCACCGTGAGTCCCTGATCTCGATCGTGTACCTTGCGTGTATGATTACTGTACACGGCTTGATTTTGGGGGCGTCACAAGTTGGTATCAGAGCCGACTGCCTGTAGGACACCCCCTTTCAAATCCTTGCTCGAAGTCGAGTCTAGTCTTTGCAAAACTACTTTACTAACAGTGTCGTGTGGCTTATCGGCCCACATCGGAAACTTGGTGGTATGAGGATCCTTTTCTCCGTACCTTTACTCTGGGATTCTACTCTCTTATCCTTTCGAGTAATTTTGCTAACCCTGACATTAGGATCTCGTGGTCGCATCTACCCGGAGAGCCCTTCACCCAAGATGTTCGCTTGATTCACCTGAATATTCCGTAGATTACTCTCGGATAAACTCCCGAGAACCTACGTGTTCATCGCCTTGCAATCCCCTGCCACCGATAAGAACGTATGAATAATTACATCCACATCCCGATCTAGAAATCATAATTTCCCTTTTACTTAAGCATCGAATTGTTTCGATGCTTCTATCACCCGATGCCTTTGCATTCTTTCTCCTTCTGGTTGAGTGTCGATACTCACATCAGATTCTTTGCGAACCATCCGACCTTTGGTAGATTGTTATCCGACTAATCTTACATGGTTTCTTCCATGTGTCAATTGGATTCATCGTGTGAAATACCATCCCAGCCCCTTGATGATTTGTGTTATCATCGACAACCTCCCTTGGCTCCCTGCCAATACAACTTGGTCGTGTATATCGTGCTCTGCTTTCCCTTGGGAAAGATATATACCTGATACTTGTGTATCATCACATTTTCCCCTTCCATTGGTCTGTTTAACCTTCCTTGTAATGTGTTTTATCTGAGCAGTGATAATCCCCCACTTATGTAAACACTTCGATGTACTACTCTGTTGGTACAACCTATTACTATCGTGGATAACCTTTTTGGTTACCATCGATGTACGAGAACTTTGCCAAGTGGTTCTCTTCTTCCCTCACCCTTGGTACCGACCTTGTTACCGACAAAGCTGACAAACTGTTCCTCGACAAACCTTGCATCGTGATCACATGGAAAGTTACCACCATTCTTATACAATGTGGGCCCATAACCCACAGTTCCACAGGATTGAAACCTGACTCTTGTCATCTACCTTGCGATACTTGACCCGATATCATGCTTATGTCTGATGCTCTGGACATCTTTTCATCATCCATCATCTACGTCGAATGCTTGCATATCCGCCTGAAACTTCTCATGCCTTCCTTTGATTCTCTCGATGTATTCCTCTGAGTTAAACTCGGAAGATACTTTGTACCTCATTCCCTTGGACAACCTTGGTTGAATAACATTGTACCGATCCGACCCCTTGAGTTTACCCTCATCCTTTTCTTAAGTACGATGCAACCCCGAAAGAAGGATGACAACCCATCGAGATGCACGGATGCAGAGAAATAAAGACGTCAACGTGAAGGATTAACTTATTCGAGAAGGACAACAAGCACCAGAAAAATCATTAGGATACGAAACCGAAACTCTACCCCTACCACTACCTTTTAATTCTCGGGACGAGAATTCTTGTAGTGGGGGAGATTTGTAACACCCCGGGTGTCACACTACAGTGATCACCTACAGTAATCACTTTTACTGTTGTCTATTCACCATGATTAGGCATGTAATGATCACTCTTGATCATGACTTGTTTAGATTCAACCCGAATAAAATTCCCCGAATAAAAATTTCAACACAATGTGGAAATTATAGTTGAACCAAAAATTGTGCAACCAATTTTGTAAAATGCCAAATAATCAGTGATTCATGTCCATATGGATGTGAGGATTTCTTAAGCTATTTAATAAATCAAGCAAATCAAAGCAGCAGCCAAAAGTCCCTTTTTATCATTTGCAACTCAAAATCAAATTGCAAAATATTTTATAAAAGCCCCAAACTTCTTGTGGCACTGTTATAATGTGCAACACAAATATAGGAACAAGATTCACCTTGGGAAAAAATCATTTAATAAGCTAAATAAATAAAACGGTAGCTAAAGAGCCCTAGTTAACCCTTAGCATTTTATTTAGTACTAAAATGAATTTGGTTGTGACCCAAACTTTTTGTAGCCATGTTATATATTGTATCCACAATATTGGGACAATTTCCACATTTTGCTAAAGGCTTGTAAGGCCCGATATGCGGTACTGTTCCAGATCTAGATGTTTCCATCCAGATCCGGGGACGAAGCACATATCGGTCCCACCGCGACATATGACGAAGCCATATGCCCCGTGATATGGGGTGGCCCGATCTTCTCAGTAAGCGGACGGTGAATATGAGGGCGATGATAGATAACTTGTATGTAGCCAATGAACTCTCCTTGCTAGATCCCTGTTGCCAATGCGACAACTCTCTACCCTTTGGATATTCACAACTTCACACACTTGCGCAACGTAGTCGTCGACCACGAGACGGTAATTTGCAATCTACTAATCCCCAGTGGAACAATAGATCACACAGAACTTGCAGTAGAAGAACTTCAGATCGATACGAATTGAAGTCTTAATGATTCAAGAGGAAAGCTTGAAGCTATTTCAATATCTAGGGTTTATCTAAATGTGGTCTAACCCTAAAACTCGTGGGAGCTGGGTATTTATAAGCTAGGGGGATACAAGAGCCGCAGCCCGTCTGATCTGCGCGCAGGCAGTTTCGGACGTCCGATGGGTTTCGGACGTCCGTCACGTCGGACGTCCGAAACGTGTCGGAAATCCGACTCTGGCGGTGAGGTGTCCTGGATTGGGAGTTCTTCTCGAGGACCTTCATGTCGGACGTCCGTCATATGTCGGACGTCCGATGCGTCGGACGTCCGAATCCTGTCGGAAATCCGGCTTCGGTTTTGGAGGTCTTCTGGATAACGGAGGTCGCCATCCTTCTCGCAGATGTCGGACGTTCGAAATGGGTCGGACGTCCGAAAGTTGGAGCATGTCTCATCTTCTCCTCCTTCTGGACCCTCGTCTTCGTCATGATACCTGATTATGCAAACATACAAAGATTTAGGCAGTATAAAGTTCTCATTACATAATATATCAGAATCTATTAAGAGCGAGTTCACCTGTTGTTCTATCAACTTTGCACGAGCTCTTGTAATAGGTCCAATTCTGATTTCATCATCCTTCTTCTTTGTTGAATCAACTTGTTCTTCATGACAAACTGGAGATGTGTTGGTAGTAGGGATGTCCTCATCATCTCCCCCCCCCTTCAAAAGGCGTCGACCTCGACGCTCCAAGGTCTTCTCCCATGTATGGTGATAAATCAGCAACGTTGGAACTGTTGCTAGCGCCACCAAACTCGGCAATGGGAATATCAATCGAGTAGGCATTGTCATTGATCTTGGCTAGCACCTTGTAAAGACCAGCACCACGTGGCTTCAACTTGGAATCCCTCATCCCTGGAAATCTGTCCTTGCGCAAATGTACCCAAACCATATCTCCAGGTTGAAAAAGAACTTGCTTTCGTGACTGGTTCCTCGCAGCAGCAACATTCTTGCCTTGCTTCTCAATAGCCTCTCGGGTCTTCTCATGGATCTTCTTGACATAATCTGCTCTGTGGGATGCCTCCATATTAACTCGTTCCTGCAATGGAAGAGGCAGCAAATCAAGAGGTGTAATAGGCTTAAAACCATATACCACTTCAAAAGGACAAAGGTGAGTAGTAGTGTGTACTGCCTTGTTATAAGCAAATTCAACATGTGGCAAACACTCCTCCCATTCGCGCAGATTTTTCTTGATCATAGCTCGCAATAATTGTGACAATGTTCTATTGACCACCTCCGTTTGACCATCAGTTTGAGGATGACATGTAGTACTGAACATCAACTTTGTTCCCAACTTGCCCCAAAGCGTCTTCTAGAAGTAGCTCACAAACTTTACATCCCTGTCAGAAACAATTGTCTTGGGCACTCCATGCAAGCGTACAATCTCCCTGAAAAACAGGTTAGCAACATGCGACGCATCGTCGCTCTTATGGCAAGCAATAAATTGTGCCATCTTGGAAAATCTATCCACTACCACAAATATACTATCATGACCATATTTAGTGCGTGGCAATCCTAACACAAAGTCCATACGAATATCTTCCCAAGGTGTGGTAGGAGCCGATAGTGGAGTATACAAACCGTGAGGCTTCAGCTTCGACTTGGATGTGTTGCATACAATACAGCGTCGAACAAACCTGTCCACATCACGCCTCATCCTGGGCCAATAAAAATTATCAGCAAGCATGAGTAATGTCTTCTCACGCCCAAAGTGACCCATCAGTCCGCCTGCATGTGATTCCTGCAACAATAGCAAACGCACAGAAGATTCTGGAACACAAAGTTTGTTAGCTCGAAACAAAAATCTATCATGGATGTGGAACTTGTCACAAGCATTCCGAAGCAAACACAAACGATATGGTTCAGCAAAATCATGATCAGTTGCATATAAATCACACAAACTCTCTAATCCAGGAATTTTAACATCAAGATGTGTCAATAACATTTTCTTCCTAGATAGAGCATCAGCAACAACATTATCTTTTCCTTTCTTATATTTGATGATGTAAGGAAAAGACTCAATGAACTCAACCCACTTAGCTAAGCGTCTATGCAAATTAGATTGAGCTTTCAGATATTTCAAAGCTTCATGATCAGAATGTATGATAAATTCTTTTGGCCACAAATAATGTTGCCAAACCTCAAGAACTCTAACAAGTGCATACAATTCTTTATCATAAACAGGATAATTCAATCTAGCACCAGAAAGCTTCTCACTAAAATAAGCTATAGGTCTACCTTCTTGCATCAAAACACCACCAATGCCTATACCACAAGCATCACATTCAACTTCAAATTGCTTAGTAAAATCTGGTAACGTAAGTAAAGGTGCAGAAGTAAGCAAACGTTTCAACTCATCAAATGCAAGGTCTTGGGCAACGCCCCAAACAAAAGGCACACCTTTCTTAGTCAATTCATTCAACGGTGCAGCAATAGTACTAAAGTTTTTCACAAAACGTCTATAAAACCCAGCAAGACCGTGAAAACTTCGTACTTGGCTAACATTCATGGGAGTAGGCCAATTTTGAATTGCTTCAATTTTAGAAGAATCTACTTCTACCCCATGCGTAGATACAACAAAACCCAAAAATATGACCTTATCTTTTGCAAATGTGCACTTCTCAAGATTAGCATATAATTTAGAATCACGCAACACTTGCAAAACTTGTCTAATATGATCAGCATGTTCAAATTCATTGCGGCTGTAAATAAGTATATCATCAAAATACACAACCACAAAATGTCCAATAAACTCCCTCAAAACATGGTTCATTAATCTCATGAAAGTACTAGCAGCATTAGTAAGACCAAAAGGCATAACTAACCACTCATATAAGCCGAACTTAGTTTTGAAAGCAGTTTTCCATTCATCCCCTTCTTTCATCCTAATTTGATGGTATCCACTACGCAAATCAATTTTAGAGAAAATAGCAGCACCACGTAATTCATCAAGCATATCCTCTAAACGTGGAATGGGATGACGATAGCGAATAGTGATGTTACTAATAGCTCTACAGTCTACACACATACGCCATGTACCATCTTTCTTAGGAACCAAAATAACAGGAACAACACAAGGGCTAAGGCTGACACGAATATACCCTTTATCCAGAAGCGCTTGTACTTGTTGCTGAATTTCCTTCGTCTCTTGGGGGTTTGTCCTATATGGTGCCCAGTTTGGAAGAGTTGCACCCGGTATAAGATCAATCTGGTGCTCAATACCACGCAAGGGTGGTAATCCTGCTGGAACCTCCGCCGGAAACACATCATCAAAATCCTGCAAAACAGTAGCCACACCAGGAGAAATAGGATGGTTATCATTAGAAACCAAAACCTCGCCTTTATACATGAGGACAAGAGGTATGGCTGTAGGATCCGCACTAAATTCTCGCATGTCTTCTTTGGTGGCTAATGTAAGCAAACTAGTCTCTCTCGCACTTGTCGTTATATTATCACTCACAGTTATTACATTGTTCTATCGTGTTGTTTCTACATTCACCTCTACCGTCTGACGAGACTCATTCACAATTTGCTGTGGGGACATAGGATGGAGATTAACTTTCTTGCCCTTGAACTCCAAATGATATGTATTGGCTCGACCATGGTGTTGCACATGGCGATCATATAACCACGGCCGACCCAATAAGAGATGGCAAACTGTCATAGGCACCACATCAAAATCGACGGAATCCTTGTATGGGCCTATCTCAAAATTTACGCGCACCATGTGATTTACCTTCATCTCACCACTGTCACTCAACCATTGGACATAATAAGGATGCGGGTGAGGTGAGTATTTCAGATTGAGCTTGGCACATAACTCCTTGCTTGCGAGGTTGCGGCAGCTACCTCCATCAATGATCACTTTGCAAGCTTTGTTGGGACCAACAAGTGCCTTGGTTTGGAACAAATTACAGCGCTGAGAATCAACATGTGGCTGCACTGTAAGAGCACGTTGTGACACAACAATCGTAGGAGCATGCGATGGAAAAGCATCCATGCCTTCTTCACTATGATATCCCTCGTCATCGAATGCGGAAGGATCTTCATCATCACCAGTTTCATACTCGCCAGTTTCTTGATTCACAAACATGACCTTTCTGTTCGAGCAATCTCTCTTGAAGTGACCCGGATTACCGCAAGCATGACAAGTAATCTCGCGATTGCGAGCTGTAGACATGTTGGAGCCTGCACTAGTGGCAGGGGCAGCTGGCTGCTTGGCCATAGAACCATTGGAGGCTGGCTTGGAAACTGAAGAAGAAGCTCGAGTATTGGCACCATAATTCTCCATAGGCGCGGATGTCCTGGGAGAAAATCTGCTAGATGTGGAGTATCTTGACTTCAGTTGTGCCTCTTCTGCAAGCTGGGATTCAACCTCCCTTGCAAGATGCAATAAATCATTCATATTATAGTATTGGTGATGCCGCACAATACTCTTGATAGTAAATTTCAGCCCATGGAGAAAACGTTGCATAGTCATCTCAACCTCTTTGCGAACTCGCGCACGTTGCAACAACATCTCCATCTCCATATAGTATGCATCAACGGACATAGTACCTTGCTTCAATTGTTGCAATTTATCAAAAACTGTCCGTAAGTAATTTGTGGGAACAAACCGAGCTTTCATGGTCGCCTTCATGTCACGCCATGTACGAATAGGCTGGCCATTGGTTTCTTGTATCTCGGTCAACACACTCTCCCACCAACGCAAAGCATAACCATCAAACTCGGAAGAAGCAATCTTGATCTTCTTATCCTCCGGATAATCATGCAAACGCCATAATTTTTCCATCTTAAGCTCCCATGTGAGGTATTCTTCCACATCCGTGGACCCTTCAAATTTGGGGATATTAAACTTGGGCTTGCTCAAGACATCTTCTTCCTGAATGGGTATACGGCACGCACCAAGACCAAGTGGAGGTTGGCGAACCGGTCCTTGAAGACCACGCCCACGTCCTTGAATGCCCCTCAAATCAGCATTGTCACCATGGACACTACCATCATCTTCCTGAGCATTAGGTTGGCGTTGTACCATAGCTGCTTGTATGCCAGTGACAGATGTTGTCATTTGTTGTAGGCTCTGCTGGATAGCAGCAAGTTGTTGTTGCATAGTGGTGACTGCAGCTTCAGTCGCGTCCACTTTTAGTTGTACCGCTTGAACATTTGTATCAATCGCATCAGCGGATTTAGTAAACATCCCAGTCAAGTGATCACGGAGACCTTCATATGCCTCCCATGTAACTGGCGCATCCTTGTCCTGTTTCTGCATCACATCAAAACCACTTTGAGACATGATTAGTAGGTTAGTGCACTAAATCAAAATCTTTTGGTGGACACTCACAACTCACTCAAAACTGACAAGAAAAGGTGAATCTTACCGTTCCAAAGTGAATAGTAATGCGTACCCGTTCGGATGGAGGACTAGTGCACGGATGTGATGAAGTGAATACCCGAGTAAAAGAGTGAACACACGACAAAGCAGGATATATGTGGTGGAGCTATAGGTATGGCACCCTAACTACACCGAAGTCAAGTCCTAGTGCTGATCGTGTGATACAAACCCAAAGAAAACTCACACAGTGGAGATAAACGAAAGACAGGCCTCTCAAAAGATCACCACTATGATATGTCCTTTCTAACACTTGTATATCTCTTTGCACTCTTTTATAACTCTTTTTTTTTATCACACTTCTTTCTCTCTTTTTTTTTGAATCTTTTCTCTTTTTCTCTTGTTTTTTTGGACACTATTCCAAACTGGACGAAATTGCTACAGTAACTTTTATCTTTAGGCCACAATATGTCGCACCGCGGAGAAATTTTCGGGAAGAACACACGAAACAGCAAACTAAAACAATGACTCCGATGCAATCTAAGTTATGGCAAAAACTAGAAACCCTAATATTTTTGTATGCCTTTTTCTGGATAGGACGAAAACAAAAACGATCGAATAGATGGATTTGGTGGATGCTTACCGAGGAAACACTGGAAATCTGATACCAAGATGATATGGGGTGGCCCGATCTTCTCAGTAAGCGGACGGTGAATATGAGGGCGATGATAGATAACTTGTATGTAGCCAATGAACTCTCCTTTCTAGATCCCTGTTGCCAATGCGACAGCTCTCTAACCTTTGGATATTCACAACTTCACACACTTGCGCAACGTAGTCGTCGACCACGAGACGGTAATTTGCAATCTACTAATCCCCAGTGGAACAATAGATCACACAGAACTTGCAGTAGAAGAACTTCAGATCGATACGAATTGAAGTCTTAATGATTCAAGAGGAAATCTTGAAGCTATTCTCAATATCTAGGGTTTATCTAAACGTGGTCTAACCCTAAAACTCGTGGGAGCTGGGTATTTATAAGCTAGGGGGATACAAGAGCCGCAGCCCGTCTGATCTGCGCGCAGGCAGTTTCGGACGTCCGATGGGTTTCGGACGTCCGTCACGTCGGACGTCCGAAACGTGTCGGAAATCCGACTCTGGCGGTGAGGTGTCCTGGATTGGGAGTTCTTCTCGAGGACCTTCATGTCGGACGTCCGTCATATGTCGGACGTCCGATGCGTCGGACGTCCGAATCCTGTCGGAAATCCGGCTTCGGTTTTGGAGGTCTTCTGGATAACGGAGGTCGCCATCCTTCTCGCTGATGTCGGACGTCCGAAATGGGTCGGACGTCCGAAAGTTGGAGCATGTCTCATCTTCTCCTCCTTCTGGACCCTCGTCTTCGTCATGATACCTGATTATGCAAACATACAAAGATTTAGGCAGTATAAAGTTCTCATTACATAATATATCAGAATCTATTAAGAGCGAGTTCACCTGTTGTTCTATCAACTTTGCACGAGCTCTTGTAATAGGTCCAATTCTGATTTCATCATCCTTCTTCTTTGTTGAATCAACTTGTTCTTCATGACAAGCTAGAGATGTGTTGGTAGTAGGCGTGTCCTCATCACCCCGGATTTCCAACATGATATCACAACATTACAGATACAAGGATACAACATCTCATACAAGCGGCATACAACTGCCTTAAATACAGTACAACAGCGGAAGATACATGTCTGAGTACAGACTACAAGCAAATGCCTACTGGCAAAGAGAAAAACATCGATCCCATAACCTCACGGGTCCAGGCCCTCCGCCGGGATCCTCCTAGCTAGTCGTCGTCGAGTCTCAACGTGAAACGTCGATCACCATACCTGTTGTCGATCAAGAACCCTGAAAAGAGTTGGGGGGTAGTATCATGAGTACAGAGGTACTCAGCATCCAACTGTAGTGGTCATCTGACCCAGCAAGGACTTCATCACTCGTCATTCTAGGACAACTAGTAGTTTACGGTAAGGAAGGGGTAAGTGGTGAGGTTGCTGCCGCACTAGCACGTATGAAGTGGCTAACGATCTAGAGAGTAAGATAAGAAGTCAAGCATTCGATGAGGAATCGCCTCCAACAAGTCTTTCTATCAACTACTTACGCAATCATAACACCTATCCTATCCTTGTCCTCCTCTTCGCATCCCGACGAAGAAGAAGCAGTCAAGGCACGCACACGTTGATCAAGTTATATTAAGATTATCTCAGTTGTTGTTGTCTATGAACAAGGAGTAGGTCTCAAGTCGTCCATAACCATGGACACGGCTTCTCGAAAAGATTTAACCCTGCAGGGGTGTACCAACTTCCCATTACGAGGCTCCGCACGCACGTCCATCACTCTCAGTTGCTACCCATTATAGGCAACCATTTTATGATTTAGTTCCAAGAGATCCGAAACGACAAGTCCCTCTAGCTAACAACGAACAAATCCGGGTGGCCCCGGGGAGTCGACACCCAATCCAAAAGTTGGCCACGCTCTCGGATCGGACTCTTCCGTCGCAACAGGGTTTGGGTTACCGAGACGCCTCACGTGAGGTCTCGGGCCCTCGCCGGCCAAAGGTGGACCAACAAAGAAACCATGTCTCCGCTGGCCCAAGTTGTTTTAAAAGATATCTGCTAGGAGCGACCCGACAAGATATATATGCATGTTTTCAAATGGTAAATCAGCTTGGGCCACCTCTAGAAATGTTTGAAGCTAGATAGGTAAGAAAAGGGGACCCCATAAAATCCCACACGCGGTTAGGCACGCTCAGTCTTAAAACCAATACCCGGAACTCGGGTCCTAGGTGACTCGAATGGAACAAAGCGTCGGGGCGGGACAGCCTAGACCTTCCATCCTTCGTCGAATATAGTCAACATTTATAATAATAATCATATCATCCACAATAATATAATAAGGTGATATCCCAACCCAAAGAGTAACAGGGGAACATCGTAGCATCCTAAGCATGCATACTAAGCAGGGGCTGAGCAACGAGCAATAGTAACATAGCAGTACAAGGTTTGCTGGGAAGGGACATGGCTGTATCGGTTTAAAAGAGGCTGTAAACATGTGGTAGGATCAAACATCGAGCCTAACCTATACTAGCATGCAAACCGCTGGTTGAAATAGAATGGATCATAAGTAATGCAAGTCCTTGCCTGTTGATAAGTCGGGTTCCGAAGGTGTAGTCGATCGCACGCTCGCATCGTCTCCGAGAGGTATCCGCGGGAGCACACAAGAAGTAAACACTGGAAAGCAATCAACGGTGCACCACTATTACTACGGAGCAAACACGAGCAAGCATCAACAAGAAGCAACACGAGACATCGCACCTACCGTCGAGAGCGGTTACTAACGGTTTAAGTGGAGTACTCGTCACACACGACGATACCGCATGTTTACGGTGGTTCAAGTTGTTTAGCTACAGGTGATCAAAAAAGGTTGTTAACATGGCAACTCAAGCAAGCATGGCATAGCACACAAACATGGCAAGAGGTGAAGCATAAATAAACTACCTAAGCTAGTTAATTTACGTGGGGTGAAATCCTAGACATGCAAACTATTGCGGACCCCACGATAAAAATGGAATTTGGTACTGTTTTTCCCTAAACAATATTTTATATTTGTTATTAGCAAGCAACAACAGCAAAAACACAACCTACATGCAATTCTAGTCAAGTTACATATAAAGAACATTTTAATCCGAGCAACGGATAAAAAGTTATAGCAGTTACAGTTTACAGTGGCAAGCAGTGTAATTAGCAGATAAACAACAAGTAAACAAAGTCAAACATGGCAAAGGAGCACAAATTATTAAACTAGACACAATTCTAAGCAAGTTTCATATTCAAATCGTCGCAATCGGAGCTACGGTTAAAAAGTTACGGGCACTGCAAAATCCTAATACAAACTGCCTAAATAAATAAATAAACAGAAAAAAAAACAGTTGACAGGCCGAAACTACTGGGCCGACCCAACTAGCAGCGCAGGAAAAAAAATAAAGAAAAAGAGCTGGGGTCGCTCACCCTATGGGCCACGGCCCACTGGAGGGGGCTGCCTGGGCTGGCCGGCCTGGGCTGCGCGGCTGGGCCCTCCTAGCTTGGGCAGTGGGCTCGCCGGCCCACCTGGGCGAGCAGCCTCGTCCCCAAGCCGAGCCGAGCAGCGGCAACGGCGGCTGGCGGCGCGCCCTGCCGGCGACGGGCGGCGCGATGAGGGGGCGCGGGAGGCCGCGGCAGGCGCGGGGGGCGGCGGAACCGACCGGTTCCCGCCGGATCTTGGCCGCGGCGAGGAGATCCAAGGCGGCGCGGGCGCGAGCTTCGGGCGGCCATCAATGGCGCAGCGGCCGGCGAGGACCTGCAGGGGAGAGCGGGGCGGTGAGGAGAGGGAAGAGCAGGAGGGAAGGAGGAGAGGGAGACCGCAGGGAGGAGAGAGGAGAGGCGCCGGCGGCTGCGGCCTGCTGCTCGGGCGGCTCCACGGCTCGGGCGGCGCGTCCATGGCAGGGGAGAGAGAGAGGAGACTCCAGAGGTGACATGGCGGCTTCCGGGGCCGTCGGATCTGTCGATCTGACGGTTCAAAACTGATTGGGCTGATTCCAGATCTGGGAGCTAGGGTTTGCTGCGAAAATTGGGGTATTTGGGGCCAGATCTATGGCTGGTGGCTGCCTAGGGAAACCCTAGGTGGGTGGGAGTGTGGTGGTCTTTATATAGCCCCAGTGGCTGGCAGTTTGCAAAAACATCATCTGTTTTTAGCTCGCGCGCACGGTGCTCACGTTTCTGAACGCCGGGGGTCCGCAGTACCTCCGATTCGGGTAAAACTTCGAACTGCGCGATCGGTGCGTCGAGCCGGAGGCGTTCACCTCGCGTTGGAACCGTTCCGAGAACACTTTCCGGCTCGCTATAAAAATAACCCGTTTAATTATGAAACGGGATTTTTCGTTCCGTTGGCTGCGGCTGGTCTCGTGTGGTTTTCGCGACGGTGATCGGGTGAAACCCGGTGTCGCAAAGGTCGAGTGTCAGGGTGGCAAGGGTCAGTCTCCGTCCGATACGAGATAAGAGGGGGGAAAAATAATCGCCGATCGATAAATCGGGGATGCAAACACCGCATACAAATCAGACAATCAATCAATTCACACCGAAAACAAAAATTTTAATTTTTGCAAAAACTGGGCTCTTACAAGGCTCTTGATAGCTAAAATAAAATATAAACAGAAAACAAATGCAGAAAAGAAAACTAAAAAGGGTAAACATTAAACTTCACCCAGGGAAACTCCCACACCCCCACTGGGCCCGGCCCACTCCCACATCCCCTTCTTCTCCCCTTGTTCACCCATGGCGTGGCAGCCATCCATGGTACCTCTCCACGCCGTGGCGGCCATCCGGCGGATGCCGGTGAGGTTAAGACCCCGAGCTGCCCGCACCCTCCCCTCCCGAAAACCTAGCCGCCCCCTTTCTCTCCCTCGAGCCGCCTCCCACCCTCTCGGCCTCGCTTGCCCCGCACCCGTGGCCGCGCCGGCGAGGCTGCGCGTCCACCGGCCACCCCGTACCGCTCTGTCGTTTCGAGGGGGTCGCCAACGCTCGTCCACGACTCCCCGTCCATTCGTTCGTCACCGGAGACCACTAGGCGTCGCGAACCTCGCCGCCCCCTTCCGTCGGCCGCCGTCGCTGCATCTCCAAATTCGCCGTCGACCGCACCTCCCCGACCTCCTCGAGCTCGAAGTCAGCATCCCGGTGAGCTCCCAGCCTCTTCCCAATTGTCCCCGCCCGATTTGACGCGTAGGGCGGTGCACCCGCCCGGGCCTCCATTGACGGGAGCTTGATCTCCCGAACGAGCTCGTCGCTACTCGCCACGCCGCACGCAACCGCACTCGCCTTGACGGCCTCCGCAAACCGCGCCCCCGCCTCGGTTCCTCCACTGATGGCCTCGCCGCTCGCCGCCTCTACAGCCACCGCTGCTCGCCAAGTGGGGCGGATCACTGTTAGATTAGGGGTTAATACCCCTGTTAGTTTAAATTAAACAAAACAAAACTATGTACCTATGACAGATGGGCCCTAGGCCATTACTTAATCCTTGGATGAATTAATCAATTAATTAGATATTATAGCCTATGACATGTGGGCCACATGTGTTGTTTAATTAAATTAAATGGATTATAATGAATGTGTGAATGACATGTGGGACCCACTGATAACCCTCAACTGTAGGGGATCGAGATAGTCTTCGCGGGTAAGATAACCCAATTTATTGATTCGACACTTGGGGACACAAAGAATACGTACAGGCTTTGACAATTGAGTTGTCAATTCAACCGCACCTGAAATAAACACTTGCTTGCACAAAGGTATTAGTAGCAACTGTGATACGGTGGAAATAGTGATGGTGATAATAGTGGTGATAGTGGTAGTGGAACAACAAAGGTAAAAACAGCAAAAGAAAACAACTAGTAACCAGCAGGAAATAAAACACTGTAGGCTAGGGAGATTTATGGTTAGGCGCTGCTTGGATGAGAACAAACATGTAATAGATTCCAACACGGGCAAGGCTCACAGAAAAGAAAGCATCATCCAGGCAAATATCAAACATTAGGCATGTATCCCAAGGTAGTTGTACGTTCTTGCAATAAGAACTTTGCACAACATCTTTTGTCCTACCCTCCCTCTACAAACTGGGCCAAAAGGAACTTAGGGAGATTAAGGTACTCCTATCAAAGAGCACCGGAACAAAGCATTAACACTTCATGGATACACCGAATCCTCAAATTATAGTCCATCCCCTTTGGTGTCCCAAGCTGTCACCATTGGGATCACTGGTTCCGGACTATACTAGGTGCATACAACTCATAGATAGGATAAAGAACACCACAAACTCAAGAAACAAAAGGGTGATCCGATCTGAAATCATGGCACTCGGGCCCAAAGTGGCAAGCTTTAAGAACAACAAGTTGTAAGAGAGATGATAAACACCAAATAGATGAAAGGCAACATGCCCCCAACAATTTGATTGAACTATTACATGATCTAACTCATCCAATCCCTACCATCCCCTTTGCCTACAGCAGGGAATTATTCACACATGGATGGAGAAGTCATGGAGGGGTGATGGAGTGGCGATGATGATGACGATGGCGATGATTTCCCCTTACCAGAGGCCAAAGCAGCCTCCAGATTAGCTCTCCCGAAGAAGAACAGAGGGTTGCGGCGGCTCCGTGACGTATATTGGAAAAGCGACTTCCGTTCTGGGGTTTCTGCGTCCGGAGAATAAATAGGGGCCAAGGTAGGTCACCAGGGGGTGTGGGACCCAGCCAGAGGGCAGGTGGCGCGACCAGAGGCTGGGCCGCGTCAGGCACCCTCCTGGCTGCCACCTGGCTACCCTGTGGCCCCCCTTTGGATCCTCGGAAGCTTCCGGAACGCTGATTTTTTATATATTTTCTTGGGATTTTTCCAGCGTACCTAAATATCCAGAAACCTGCACAAAAGAAAACAACACTGGTAGCTCTGCTGAAAACAGCGTTAGTCCGGGTTAGTTTCGTTCGAATCATGCAAGAATGAAGCCAAAACAATAGCAAAAGTGTTTGGAAAAGTAGATACGTTTGAGACGTATCAACTCCCCCAAGCTTAGCTATTGCTTGTCCTCAAGAAATTCAGTTCAACGAACTGGACGCGAGAAAGAAAACTTTGACAAACTCTTTTTCTTCATTAGATGTAAATAAGCATGTACTACGAAAGAGTTTAGAAAGTTTTTGACACCATGCTACAAGGACAATGCACGAAGCAATCCTTCTTTCATGTAATCAGTCAAACGAACAAAAAGAAAATAATATGCTGTTGAAAATCTATTCAAGATCACAATGCACATAGCATGAACATATCAAAGTGGTATCTCGCTAGCCTCCATGAGTGAAGCAAAACATAAATGCAGAAAATCCTCTGGAGTTTTAAATGAGACTAGAACTTAGAACTCAAAGTAAGAAACATCAGAAGCATGCAGAAGACAATGTGATACTTTAGGACAATGCATGTTACACTAAGAATAACAATTATGCTCTCATAGTTGGTGCTTTGGAGAAAGGAAGGTGGAGACTCTCGAACCGTGGCTTTTGATGGCAAGGTTGAAAACCCATGAAAGGAAGCAAAGAATAAACATGTACCAGAGCTCTTGGTTTTGAAAACAGAGATAAAACTCTTTTGAGAAGTGCAACTTTACAGTCAACGGTGAATGGTAAAGGTCTCTCAATATCTCCGATGCCAACCATATTAGTGCCTTTTGCTTACACATGTTCCCTTATCCATAAATCCTTTGATGGTCTACGGAACCTTTATTTTGCCTCAAGGATAGAAGGAGGGTATCGTTCCACCTATCATAAGCAGCATTTGGTCCATTTCATTCCATCATCAAGTATGGGGGAGGTGTAACTCTCATATTTTTTTATTGACTAGTTAAAACTTCCGTCAAAATATTTTTGGCATGAAAGATACTGATTTTCCCTCACCGCACCATGAGCTTGTACGGTTACAAAGGGGAAGCTTTTGAATAAATTTCGAAATGGTACATGAAAGTCTAAGTTAGGAGTGGCATGTAAATACCACATATAGGTAGGTATGGTGGACTCAAATGGAACAACTGGTTTGCAAAGGAGTTTGGAAGCACAAGCAGAATTCCTCTTGGTGCGAGTGAAGGCTAGCAAAAGACGGGGAAGTGACCAACTAGA
Source organism: Bromus sterilis (assembly GCA_950022295.1). NCBI lineage: Eukaryota > Viridiplantae > Streptophyta > Magnoliopsida > Poales > Poaceae > Bromus > Bromus sterilis. The sequence continues at coordinate 171,012,054 of OX465600.1, read as the reverse complement.
GAGCATAACGGCCATAATCATGCAGAGCGACAAAGTAACATTGCATCAGGCATGAAAGTGATATAGCTCACTCTGAAGTAAAAAGATCATCAAGGCAGAACATACTTTTTAGTCTTAACATGCGTGAACATGTGCCAAGTCAATCAAAGAATCCCCCGGAGGAAAATACCACTTCAATATGCCACACCATGAACAATGCAATGCATGTCAATCATTTCAAGCAACACATTATAAACTCTAGCTATTTGAGACTAACCACAAAGAAAGCTTGAACCACTGGGAAAGCATTGTAAACATAGCACTATGTCGCTACAAGCTGGTCTCTAATCATAAGTACAGGCATATGTACAAAATTAGAAACAAAAAGAGTTCATACCGGCTTTCCTTGTTGCTTCGCTGCCGTCGATCTTCGTCATTACTGCCTTGTCACTTGCACACCGAACGTAGGAAATCATAATCACCACGGACTCGAGCTGAACTCTGAAAACAAAGCAAACTAAAGAGCAAAGGAAACATTTTTTGGGTTTTTTAAGGGTTTTAGCGAAAGCAAAAGAAAGAGGAAATCTTTTTGGGTTTTTGCAAACGAAAAGAACAAAGAAGAACAGGCAAAAACTTGCAAAAGGATAAAAGTGAACCAACGGTAGATACAATGGAAAGGGGAGGAGAGCACGTACTCCCCCAAGCTTAGGCTTTTGGCATAAGTTGGGCTCGTCTACTGCAGTCCCGAGGAGCCTCCTGCTCCGGGGTAATGGTAATCCCAAGGGTTATATGAGCCCTCTGGTGCGTACACTGACGTCCTCGGATCCTCCCACGTGGAAGAGGAAGGTCCAGCCCCCCATCTAGAGGAAGACCCTTCACCCCAGGGGGTGATGGTCTCCTCCTGAACTGGTGGATATACCACGTGCTCCTCCTCGTCCGGCTCGACCCCCTCCGTGGGGTCGTGCAACTGGTATCTCCCCATGATCTCTTCAAACTCGGCAACTGAAAAGCGAAATCCGTTCCTGCGAGAAAAATCAAACACAAGTGGTGCAGGTAGACACGCAGTGCGTTCCACACCGTCTTTAAACCGAAAAATATAATCAAGTGCATAGCGGTCAGAGGCCTTAGTAACAAAGAAATGCCTCTTCATGGCAGCCAAGTCAAGGCTAACAAAAGGAAAGACTGTATCATCTGGGCGCGGTTCTCCTCGGAGAAACTGCAACAGAAGTGTGGCATAGATGCCACCAAAGAGGTCCCCCTTGTTACTATTAGTAGCAAGGCGTTCTGCAATAAGCGAACCCACATGATACTCGTGCTTCCCTGAGAGGGCATTCGCCATGATAGCAGTATCAGGCGTGGAAGTGTTTCTCGTGTTGTCTCGAGCTAACACTCCTCTAGCAATATAATAGGAGAAATACCTGAGGTGAGGGAACATAATGTTGGAAATCTTCTGACGGTTGGATGCCCTCACTTCAGTGTAACAGAACGAGTCGAGGAGGGTGTTGAGTGCAATAGTTTGGACATTTTTTCTCTTCTTCTTCTCGACCAAGCCTGGCAAACCTAAAGCTTTACAAAATGTACTCATAGGCATGGTCAGCAATCTTTCATAAAGTCGAAACACCACAGTATCATTATCAGGGTAAAACCTGAAACTGTTAACAAAAATAGCGGTGAGTGTCTCGTACTGTGGTACACGGCTCGTAACAAGCCGTGTCAAACCTGCATTGGCACACAGAGCATAGAACTCTTCTCGTATGCCGGCATCCTCCATGAAATCTTCACATGGAAATGCCATAGCTCTCGCGGGTGACGCGTCCAACATCTCCATGGGTACGATATCTTCATTATAGCTCACCCTTGTGGTTGAAGGTGAAGCTGCGGAACGCGTAACACGGCTAGAGCGCTCGGGCTTCTTCTTCCCAAGCCACTTTCCTAGCCTCTCCATTTCTGAAATTTTTTAACAATTCACAAAAACAAAGATTTAAGCAAAACTAGTTTGCGAAAAACATTCTACTTACTTTACCAAGGCTCAAACTAGCAAAAAAACTTGAAAAATAAATTTCTACACAAACATTTAAGCTCAACTAAACAACACCAGAACCACTAAATACTCACTAATGAAGCCACCAACTAGAAAACTAATTGGAGGGGTGAGGAGTCACATACCAGAGAGTATTTGTTCCAAATTTCAGCTCAAATGAGTGGTTGTAGAAGGAGATCGAGGTTCCGTGCTCAAGAACAGCAAGAACAGCAGAACCAGAGCAAAAACACGAGTTTTCGCGGTGAAAGAGAGAGAGTGGAAGAAGAGATGCCAACAGGGGGTGCTTGTGGGCCCCAGGAGGGTGGGTGGCGCGGCCAGGAGCTGGGCCGCGCCACCTGGCCTCCTGGGACAGGGGTGGACCCCCTAGTCAGCTACAGGTACTCCCCGATGGCTTTTTACCTGGAAATTTTTATTTTGAATTTTCTGGAATTTTCTGGGCAACTTCACTGTAGAGAATTTTTCAAAGTTTAAAAAGCTGCAAAAACTTTCGTGAACTTGAGACAAAAGTTAGAACAAGTGAAGATTTAAACACAAAAACTTGGGTACAACAAGGAGAATAAAAGCTAAAGGAAATGAAAACATAACAAGCTCAACTTTTCACCTATATAAAACATGCTAGTTAGCAAGGTTGATCAAGTCTTGCCAACAAACCTGTGGTATATAGCGTAGAAAGTCTTGCCTCTTATGAAGTGATCATTGCACTCTTACTTTAATGGAAATTTTCCCCACCATAATTGTTTTGTATTTGTGATATACATGTAGTGGACAATCCCATTCTCCAATCTTCACGGTCTCGATATTCTCAACGGAGTTAAGGCCATGCCTTTTGTCGATCTTCTTCGGAAAATACACCGTGTGTTCTTTGTCATTCACGTTGAAGGTAACCTTCCCTTTATTGCAATCAATAACAGAACCTGCGGTGTTAAGAAAAGGTCTACCAAGGATAATAGACATGCTCCCATCCTCGTGCATGTCAAGCACAACAAAATCAGTAAGTATTAAGCAATTGGCAACTTCAACTGGAACATCCTCACAAATACCGATCGGGACGGCCGTGGACTTGTCGGCCAGTTGTAGAGAGATGTCTGTAGGAATTAATTTCTCTAAACAAAGTCTTTTGTAGAGAGAAAAGGGCATAACACTCACTCCTGCACCAAGATCACATAAAGAAGTTCTAACATAATTATTTTTTATGGAGCAAGGAATGATGGGTATACCTGGGTCACCGAGCTTCTCAGGAATCTTGCCACTGAAAGAGTAGTTCGCAAGCATAGTGGATATTGCTTCATTAGGGACTTTTCTTTTATTAGTAACAATATCTTTCATATATTTAGATTAAGGAGGTAACTTAATAGCATCAGTCAAAGGGATTTGAAGAAAAAGAGGTTTCATCCACTCACAAAACTTGTTGTAGTGTTCTTCTTCTTTGGTTTAGACGGACTTGCTTGGGAAAGGCATGGGTTTCTGTACCCATGGTTCTCGTTCCTTCCCATGTCTCCTTGCAAGAAAGTCTTCTCTAGTATACTTCTTGCGCTTATCGGGTGCTTCTTCTTCACGAACCTCGGGTGGATCATTCTTTTCAGAATCTTTTTCAGGTTCTGCACCGTCTTCAGTCTCAGCATCGGAGGTAGATATGCTGTTTGGATCAACATCTTGTTCTTCTTCCTCCATAGGATCATTGGAATTGTCAGCTTCCTTGTGTTTCTTCTTCTTCGTTGGAGAGCTAACAATTTGTTCTTCCTGTACTTGAGAATCTTGCTCTTTCCTCTTCGGATGCCCTTCAGGATAGAGAGGGTCCTGGGTGTGTGTTCCACCCCGAGTCTTTATACCATAAGCCTGTAAATTGTCCTGTTTGGCATTATTAGCAAGCAAATCTTTTTGCACATTAGAAATTTGTTCAAGCTGAGTTTGAACCATATGAAAATGCTTCACAAGACATTTAACATCATTAACTGTTCTTCCTAGAACATCAAGCAAATTTTTGATAGCAAGAGTATTATCATGCAACTGACCTTGTACCTTCGCATTGAAGTGATTCTGCTTCATAATAAAATTATCAAGCTCATCTAAACATTGGTCAGGAGGTTTACCTTTAGGGATGTCACTTGCATTGAAATCTAAAAGAGTGTGTACCTCTACCATAGGTGGGTGAGTGGTAGGCTCACACGGCTTCTCAATTGGGGGTAGATTCTTCACGTCTTTAGCTTTAATACCTTTCTCTTTTATAGACTTCTTTGCTTCTTGCATATCTTCGGGGCTTAGGACAAGAATGCCCCTCTTCTTAGGTGGTGGAGGTGGTTCAGGCACGGACCAATCTTCATGGTTTTTGGCAATCTTGCCCATCAATTCTTCTGCATCGTCCGGTGTTCTTTGCCTGAAAACACAACCAACACAACTATCTAGATAGGATTTAAACCCATCGGTTAGACCAGCATAAAATATATCAAGTAATTCATTCCTAGGGATCTCATGTCCCGGTCTAGCCTTCAGCAAACTTCCAAATCTCCCCCAAACTTTAGGGAGATGCTCATCCTGCAACTGTTTAAAGTTATAAATTCTTTGTACAGCAGCATGTTGCATATGAGCAGGAAAATACTTATCAACGAAAGATATAGCCATATATTGAGGACTCTAAATGGAACCACATGGTAGTGCATCATACCAAGCTCTAGCATCTCCTTTCAAGGAAAAAGGAAAAAAGCTTGGTCACATAAAAGTTTCGAATCCTTTCATCTGTAGTAAACAAGCCACCCAACTCAGTGAGTTTGGTCAGGTGCTCGATAGCATCATCATTTTCTCTGGCATAAAAGGGATCGGCTTCAACTGTGGATATAAGTGAAAGGTCAACAGAGAAATTATAATCAGGATCAGTGATGCATATAGGAGACGTAGCAAAAGTAGGATTAGGAGTAAACTTGTTCTTCAGGGAGTGCTTCGCTAGCAACTTCTTTATAATAGCAGGGTCGGAATCAGCACATTCATTAAGCTCCTTGCATAAATCATCATCAAGTATAACATAATAGTCCTCAAGGAGTTTCTCCTTCAGGCCAGCAAAGTCATGTATTTTTCCAATAGGTGTTTGGGTAACAGGAATCTCAACACCCGAGAATCGGGCAGCAGCAACAATCTGTTCTTCAATAAAAGAACCAAGTGAACCTGTAGTCTCAAAGGTAGTAGAGGCATCATCAAAAGTATCTGACATATTGCCAGACTCAGCACAAGTAACATGTAACTGAGGTGAATCAAACTAACTCATAACTGAAGGTGAATCAAGTTTAGCACTAGTGCTAAGAGCAGTACCTCGTCTCGTACGGGATGGTAAGATCGGAATCTTGGGGTCTCCTTTCTTACCCATAGTGGATAGTGTGCAGCAGGTAGGATACTTCAAGTAGACCTGTAAATAAAGCTATGGTCCCCGGCAACAGCGCCAGAAAACAATACTTGATAAGCCTCAACTGTAGGCGATCGAGATAACCCAATTTATTGATTCGACACTTGGGGACACAAAGAATACGTACAGGCTTTGACAACTGAGTTTTCAATTCAACCGCACCTGAAATAAACACTTGCTTGCACAAAGGTATTAGTAGCAACTGTGATACGGTGGTAATAGTGATGGTGATAATAGTGGTGATAGTGGTAGTGGAACAGCAAAGGTAAAACAACAAAAGTAAAAAACTAGTAACCAGCAGGACAGAAAACACTATAGGCTAGGGAGATGGATGGTTGGGCGCTGCTTGGATGAGAACAAACATGTAATAGATTCCAACACGGGCAAGGCTCACAGAAAAGAAAGGATCATCTAGGCAAATATCAAACATCAGGCATGTATCCCAAGGTAGTTGTACGTGCTTGCAATACGAACTTTGCACAACATCTTTTGCCCTACCCTCCCGCTACAAACGGAGCCAAAAAGAACTTAGGGAGATTAAGGTACTCATGTCAAAGAGCACCGGAACAAAGCATTAACACTTCATAGATACACGGAATCCTCAAATTATAGTCCATCCCCTTTGGTGTCCCAAGCTGTCACCATTGGGATCGCCAGTTCCGGACTATAATAGGTGCATACAACTCATAGATAGGATCAAGAACACCACAAACTCAAGAACAAAAGGGTGATCAGATCTGAAATCATGGCACTCGGGCCCAAAGTGGCAAGCATTGATAGAGGCGGGGTGTCCCGATCTTTCGATGAGATGATAACTACGATTTGATGGAGTCGACTTTGACGATCCGACTACAAACGTGCAACGACGTTGCGCCTTAGAATCGCTAAACCAATCTCCTGAAGGTTATTGACCACGCCGGAGCACGATCAACCTGACCACGAAGGTCTAGTGCCTGCAAGCAATCGAAGAACAAGCAAGAACTATGATAAAGCAATCTGAATATTGCGAATATGTAGATGAAGTATGAATAAAGTTGGGATTCCGAAAGCGGTCTTGATCTGGTCGTTGGACACAAACCGAGTACACGAAGATGCAGCAATTAGCTAAGCAGTCTTTTTAACTAAAAGAAATCCAAAGAAAAACCCTAGGGGTTGATCTACTTATATAGGACTAAAGGGTGGAGGCCAAGGGGGTGGAAGGACGTCCCAAGGAATCCTAAAACTAAACCTAGGTCGTACAAGACACTTGGGCCCATGTGGAGGTGATGCAACACCTATTGAGTTGGACTTTGATTCGGATTCTGCTGCTGGGTCGCACCGTTTTCGCAATATCTCCACGCTCCGAAGGAATTTGAAGGTGAAACCAATTGCGTTGGAAACTAGACGAGATAAGCTATCACCAGAAAAAAGAATCACCCAATTTGGAGTTCGTATGTAGAAACGGCGGCTGTTTGAAGTTGGGTATATCTCTGCAGTCCGAATCTGAGTCCATGACGTGAAAGACTTGGTCTCTATCTTCTCTTGGCCCAAAAGTGACGTGAAATAACTTCTTGTACAGCACACAATCATGCCCCTTTGTATTGACTTCATTTCTTGATCAAATATAGAGGAATTAATGGTCATATTCATGATAATTATGTCCTCATCATCTTCATGCTTGACCATGCTCCAATGCTCATCCTTCTTGTCCATGCTAGGTCCTTCATTTGTCAGCAACAGAAATATATCGATGTTAGGCAGCATCATATTCACATGAACATTAGAAACATTACCAAGAAGCGAAAGTACCTGATAATTTAATTGGTGTGCACGATCTCTCGTAATTGGTTCAGTAGGTATATTAGCAGGGGTTGTGGCTGTAACTATGGTAGTCATGTCCTCATCACTAACGTGAACAGAACTCGAAACTCTAAAGGACTAGATACTAAGACCAGCAACTGAACACGACGATGCAACTGATAATTCAATAAAGCAAAGCACCGAAAAGAAAATTGCGAAGTCTCAAATTGGTTTGGATATGATGATCTAATCCTATTTTTATGGCTTTTTGTGTGGATGATAGGTGATAAAAAAACAGATCTAATATATGGATGTGTAATTCTCACCGAGCAACCTGAAAACTGATACCACTTGATAGAGACGAGGTGTCCCGATCTTTCGATGAGATGATAACTACGATTTGATGGAGTCGACTTTGACGATCCGACTACAAACGTGCAACGACGTTGCGCCTTAGAATCGCTAAACCAATCTCCTGAAGGTTATTGACCACGCCGGAGCACGATCAACCTGACCACGAAGGTCTAGTGCCTGCAAGCAATCAAAGAACAAGCAAGAACTATGATAAAGCAATCTGAATATTGCGAATATGTAGATGAAGTATGAATAAAGTTGGGATTCCGAAAGCGGTCTTGATCTGGTCGTTGGACACAAACCGAGTACACGAAGATGCACCAATTAGCTAAGCAGTCTTTTTAACTAAAAGAAATCCAAAGAAAAACCCTAGGGGTTGATCTACTTATATAGGACTAAAGGGTGGAGGCCAAGGGGGTGGAAGGACGTCCCAAGGAGTCCTAAAACTAAACCTAGGTCGTACAAGGCACTTGGGCCCATGTGGAGGTGATGCAACACCTATTGAGTTGGACTTTGATTCGGATTCTGCTGCTGGGTCGCACCGTTTTCGCAATATCTCCACGCTCCGAAGGAATTTGAAGGTGAAACCAATTGCGTTGGAAACAAGACGAGATAAGCTATCACCAGAAAAAAGAATCACCCAATTTGGAGTTCGTATGTAGAAACGGCGGCTGTTTGAAGTTGGGTATATCTCTGCAGTCCGAATCTGAGTCCATGACGTGAAAGACTTGGTCTCTATCTTCTCTTGGCCCAAAAGTGACGTGAAATAACTTCTTGTACAGCACACAATCATGCCCCTTTGTATTGACTTCATTTCTTGATCAAATATAGAGGAATTAATGGTCATATTCATGATAATTATGTCCTCATCATCTTCATGCTTGACCATGCTCCAATGCTCATCCTTCTTGTCCATGCTAGGTCCTTCATTTGTCAGCAACAGAAATATATCGATGTTAGGCAGCATCATATTCACATTAACATTAGAAACATTACCAAGAAGCGAAAGTACCTGATAATTTAATTGGTGTGCACGATCTCTCGTAATTGGTCCAGTAGGTATATTAGCAGGGGTTGTGGCTGTAACTATGGTAGTCATGTCCTCATCAAGCATTAAGAACAACAAGTTGTAACAGAGATGATAAACGCCAAATAGATTATAGGCAACATGCCCCCAACAATCTGATTGAACTATTACATGATATAACTCATCCAATCCCTTCCATCCCCTTTGCCTACAGCAGGGAATTACTCAAACATGGATGGAGAAGTCATGGAGGGGTGATGGAGTGGCGATGATGATGACGATGGCGATGATTTCCCCTCACCGGAGGCCAAAGCAGCCTCCAGATTAGCTCTCCCGGAGAAGAACAGAGGGTTGCGGAGGCTCCGCGACGTAGATTGGAAAAGCGACTTCTCTTCTGGGGTTCTGCGTCGGGACAATAAATAGGGGCCAAGGTAGGTCACCAGGGGGTGTGGGACCCAGCCAGGAGGGCAGGTGGCGCGGCCAGGGGCTGGGCCGCGCCAGGCACCCTCCTGGCTGCCCCCTGGCTGCCCTGTGGCCCCCCTTTGGATCCTCGGAAGCTTCCGGAACGCTGATTTTTTATATATTTTCTTGGGATTTTTCCAGCGTACCTAAATATCCAGAAACCTGCACAAAAGAAAACAGCACTGGTAGCTCTGCTGAAAACACCGTCAGTCCGGGTTAGTTTCGTTCAAATCATGCAAGAATGAAGCCAAAACAATAGCAAAAGTGTTTTGAAAAGTAGATACGTTTGAGACGTATCACCCACTGGTCAGTTGACCAGTCAAAGGCTCCAGCCTATGACATGTGGGTCCCCTCTGTCAGGTTGACTAGTCAACGAAACTATTCTGGATAATGTTTATTTAACATTAAAAAGGAAATCCAAAGTTGATTTAAAATGATTAAAACTTTGAAATTCAATATCTTTTAAACCGTAACTCCGATGAAAATAATTTATACATCAAAGTTTATCAGAAAAATATAGAGAATATGAATACGCTACCCGCATACCCACCGCACCCCTCTAGCATACCGAACACGAGACATTCCCCCTCCGGTTGCTCTGTCCGGTAACCGAACGGAGCCGGTAAAACTTTCCAGATGAAAATTGTTCTGAACATGAAAGTTGTTCGGAATGGATCAACTAGCATGGATACACTATCCACATGTCTGTCAGATGTCTCTAACACAGCAGACATGGAACCTTCCCCTTCGGATCATCTATCCGATAATCAACCGGTACTGATGAGTCATCCCCGGATAAATTCCCGCTCCGAGCAAATCACCTAACACTGCGTTAGAGCTCGTTGCTTTGTATCTACTATGTCATATTTTTCTATTTCTATTATTGTCGTGTATTTATTGTTTCTTCCCCCTCTCTTATTGTCCAATAGTCTCGACGTTCGCTGCCGATGCCCCTGTGATCAACTACTTCGTCGACGACCGTACCCCTACCGTCGAGCTTCCAGGCAAGCAGAGCCATTTTCCTTCCCCAGATATCGCCTATCTTTTCTGTACATTTCTTGAACTAGGCATATGCTGCTGCTACTACGTTACAACCCTATTCAATTGCATAGCCTATTTTTTTCGCCCCTTGATGTACCTTCCTTTATCCTATGCTGCCTATTACATATATATTGTATTCAGCAGTAAACCCTGCGCATTGTTAGCTAGGTTTAGGATAGCGGGTCGTGATCACTCTGGTGAGTGAACGCGGATTACAAAATATTATAACTGCAACAGGTACCGATCAATGCAGACGCCCTAGGGAACCTACAACGGCGAGACTCTGCCGAGTCGCTTCGAGTTTGACTTACGAGTGGACGAACTCGTATTTCACTCTCGTCGGCTCAGTAGCGTAGCATCACTGGGATGATACGAGGGTATTCCTCTTTAGTTCATTCCGCTGGTGTCTCGGCACCACCGGGGTGATACGAGAATATTCCTCTTTAGTTCATTCCGCTGATGTCTCGGTCGAACCTCTTCAAGTGTACCATCGAGGGTGATTCCTCCTGGTTTCACTTGATGGTAGGCACTCGAATCAACTGGTGTCCTTACAGGTAAGGAGTCGGGGGACCCAACGGTGCCCGCGCAGGGTATCTTAGCGGAACGACAGCTCAGGTGTATTCCACCGATGTGCGGCGGGCCTGGTACTGTTCGTGGACGAGAGGTATCCTGTTGTACGAAAGTCGAGCTCTTCAAAGAGCAAACACGAGATAAGGTAAGGAGACGGTTCACCTTGTTGGTAACCGCACGAGTTGGTGGGACGTCAGGACAGGCACCGACGTTACTGGTGGTCCTGGCTGCTGTCGTTGTCCGCGACTCATTCAATAAGGGGCAACGATAACGGTTGTCCCGACAGAAAATAATAAAATGCTTAACGGTTCAGGTGGATGACTTGAGAGGCCGCAAAGGCTTGTACGCACTACCTTCACGTGGGGTTATGGTGTGGTCCCTCCGCGTTGTGGTCTTGTTCGAAAGCTCTGAAAGACATCCAGTTTCAGCATTGTGGTTGGGTCGGATCGTGCTGCGGCACTGTATCCACTTGGCGCACAACGACCCAGAGTGCGAGGGGTGATGGCCCATGAAGCTCTTGCGCTTAGGACTTTAGACCAGAGGGGACCTCTCTGATGAGCCGTAGGATGGGCCTCGGCGTGTCGGATAGCCTCGGCGGGGCATTCCCTAACAAGGTGTACGCCACCCTGGAGATTCGAGCGTGTAGGGTAACAGTAGTGCAGCCCCTGCAGGGATGATAATCTATTCGGATAGTCGTGTCCACGGTAACAGGACGCTTTATGCTGAAGCTAGAGCCTACTACTACAAACTACTATTATTAAACTGTTGGTTCCGGTTTATTTTCCTCGCAGGGAGTCGAGGAAGGGAACTCGGAGGCATTTATAAGTATTAATTATTACAACTTACTATTATACAATGTTGTAGCAACTTCTGCTGCATTGTTATTACATTCATGCTATTGAACTGTTGGTTGATTCTCTCCTCATGCTGCAAGACTCGTCGGAGCATGCTAGTCTTTGATAAGCCTAGCTTCTCATCCTTATTCTGAATTTCTACCTTGCAGTCCAATATATACAGCCTCCCCTTTCCATTTGATACAAATGCATAAATTCTTAGCAGCGGACGTAAGACTCGCGGGTATGCTAGATACTCACCTTTGCTTTATTTCCCTCTTTTTGTTTTGCCTGATCGGCCGCTGCAGTCTACGTTGGAGCCTAGGAGCAGGAGATCCCCGATGCCGACCACCACAACATGAAGATCCCCGATGTCTTCTTCGACGTCGAGTTCCCCGTTGACCAGGAGTAGTTTGGAGGTTCTTAGGCAGGAGGCCTTGCCTTTTCGATCGAGTGTTGATTTTGTGCTAGCCTTCTTAAGAAAACCTTGTATTCTTGTGTCTGTACTCAGATACTTTTGCTTCCGCTAACTTTGTGCTCTCGAGTTGTTGTATTCGAGCCCTCATGGCCCCTGGCTTGTATTAAACATCTTGTATTATTTTTATTTGTAGAGTTGTGTGGTGATATCTCACCGTGAGTCCGTGATCTCGATCGTGTACCTTGTGTGTATGATTACTGTACATGGCTTGATTTTGGGGGCGTCACACAGATCCAAGGAAAATCAAGGATGAATTATTAACCTCCAACTCCACCCAAGAAGAAGACTGAGCGCATCCATGAAGATGGAGCCAGAGACCCCTCAAATTAAGCTCAGAAGCAATGGAGGCAAACGAGAACGGAAGAGGAATCCGGGGAGCGGTCCGGCTAAGAATACGCAAAAGAAAATCATAGCGCCAAAAACCATCTTCCATGGAAGAAGAAGAAGGCGCCGACGCAACACCACGACATCCACCGCGTGAAGAGCGATGCCTGCGGCTACCACGGCCACGGCGGCCACGACCTCGCCCAGTCAAACCACCACCCGCTTGGGCGCCATATGAAGAAGAAGCAGAAGAGAAGGATGTGAAGAATGGATGCCAAGGACAGGAAAACACAGGAGGTATTTATAACACAGTCCAAGGGCAAACCAGGGAAAACACGCAGAAGCCCAGGCGGCGCCATCATTACATCAAAGACCAAACAGGTCGGGCGTTACAAATTCCAAGACAAGATGCCTTCACACGGTCAGCACTATTTAAAGGACACGTCAAATCTCACTTGTTTCCCATACAAAGCCTTGGAAATCCAATAGGCACCAGGCAGCATGACGTCCAAATCATCATTATGACTAGCCAGAAGACGCGACGGATCAATGAAGCAAGCATCATCATAGGTCACCAAACAGCACGACAATGCATATCAGCATGACATCTCAAGAGGGACGCATCAAGATAAAAGCAATTGAAAAAAAAGACTCCAAAAGCTACCTCTTTCTTGATGTCAGAATTTTCTGATTTTAAAATCTTTTACTCCCATTGGGAGTACCTTATTTCGAGTTCGGGTGCTCCCTCACCCAGAAGGCAAAGACGTGCTCGAGTGATCACTCGCACCAGCAGAAACGATGTACTTTCAGAGTTCGGGTGCTCCCTCACCCTGAAGACAGTAAAGCGTTCGAGTGACTATTTGCTAAAGACTCAAAAAGTATTCGACAATATGATCTACTCGCGCACTCGACGACTTTCCGAGTGGGTGCTCTCTTATTTTCCTCGCCTTAGTTCGCTACAAGCTCCGCGAGTGACTGCTAGTAGCCCCCTTGATTGTTTATTCCAAGTGGGTGCATTGCTAACCAGGCTCCGTGCCTCCACAAAAACAATTATGCCTGGGCTACGACACACTGTACCCAGATGCCACGCAAGCTTAGCGTGTAGGTAAGACCCCGCTGCGCAGAACGGCCGAGCCGGGACTTGCCACAAGCGATTTCACTCCCAACCTTTTCCATGCGCTCACATGATAGAAAGAGCCGAGCGGACCCTCAGGCTATTTGCTTAGACTGGTAGCAATTGATCCTATAAGACCTGCAGCGGCATGACTTTGCTAGACACCGGTCGTTCCAAGTTCATGTCGAGGGACGTGAGCTTGATTGGGCTACTGCGGTATTTTCCACTAGCGCAATTCACCAAGGCTCGACCAGTCGACTCCTTAGGCCCTTTTCAACTTAGCAATCCCTCAAAATAGGTATTGTCATGGCTCAAAACTGCCAGTGACCCGCAGAGGTGCCGCGCCTATGAACAATAAAGCACTGATGAAATCGAGTCCCTGCGCGACTCTTCGAGTCCCCCATGCACTCGGGGGCTACTGACGAGGGGGTGACCCCACGACTCTTGCGTGTGAGGATACCTGGTGCGTATGAAGACGGGAGGCCCGCTGGAAAGCCTCGACAGGCCCACGACTGGCCCAATCAAGCACCGACGTAGGAGTCCGCGACTAATATGGAAGTCACGACTTGGCGTACAAGGAAAGACTAGAACTAGGAAACTATCTTTGTAATCTAGTACGGACTCCCCGAGACCTAGCCTAGTATATAAAGGCTGGGAGGGGAGACGTCTAGGAAATCCAATACACAATCTACTCTCCTGGTCCTACGAGAACTCGCCTTGGCCTCCCCTATAATCGCCCCCTCACGCAATAATATCGAGCAGGAAGTGCTTCTCCTGTTAGCCGACGAGTATCGTCCAACTTGTTCCTTCTCTATGACTAACCCAGGGTCCCTGACCATGGGATTTGCCTGGGCTGATCCCCATCACCAGATGAAGCTAAACCCGGCCAAATGCACCTTTGGGGTACCAGTCGGGAAACTTCTAGGATACATCATATCAGAAAGAGGCATCGAGGCAAATCCGGAGAAAATAAACGCAATCATGTCTCTATTAAAACCAACCTCTATCCGGGGTGTCCAGAAAATCATCGGATGCATCACCACCCTCAGCAGGTTTATAAGCCGGCTCGGCGAGAAGGCCATTCCTCTGTACCGGCTCCTGAAGAAAACAGATACATTCGTATGGAATAAGGAGGCCGATGGAGCCTTGGAGGCCCTAAAACTCCAACTATCCCAAGCACCAGTCCTCGTGGCTCCAAAGCCAAAGGAGCCCATGTTGCTCTACATAGGCACAAAGGGCAAAACCGCCAGTGCCGCCGTGGTGGTTGAACGAAAAGAAGAAGGGAAAGAGCAGCTGATTCAACGACCTGCCTACTATGTCAGCGAAGTGCTATCCATCTCCAAGCAGCGCTATCCGCATTGGCAGAAGTTGGTCTTGGGGGTCTTCATGTCAGGCCGAAAGCTGAAACACTACTTCCAAGAACACTCCATCACGGCTGTCAGCTCAGCGCCACTACGAGACATCATACAAAATAGGGAGGCGACGGGGCGGATAGCCAAGTGGGCCATAGAATTAGGGGCCTATGATATAAATTACGAGCCGCGCACGGCTATCAACTCCCAAGATTTATTCGACTTCATCAACGACTGGACGGAACTACAAATACCACCCGAGAAGCTAACCACCAAATCCTAGACCCTGCACTTCGATGGAAGCCGGCAATTACAAGGGTCCGGGGCGGGGTAGTTATTACTTCTCCTCAGGGGGAGAAATTCTATTACGTCCTCCAGCTACGTTTCCCCTGCACCAACAACGCGGCCGAATATGAAGCACTGCTGCATGGCCTTCGAATCGCCCGAGATATGAACATAACCAGGATACAGTGTCTAGGAGACTCAGATCTAGTTACCCAACAAGTCTCCGGGACATGGAATTCTAGGGATCCATTGATGGCGGCTTACCGTTGAGAAGTATCACGGCAAGCCAGATTCTTCACAGGATAGCAAGTCGACCTCATAGAAAGAAAAATCAACGAGGCAGCCGACGCTTTATCTTGACTGGCATCACAACAGAAGCCGATGCCTATCGTGAGAAAGTCACGGCAGATGTCCTCATTAGAGAACTTAGTGTGGGACCTTTGCTGCGAGGTGGTTTCGAGGAGGTGAGTCGGCGTGAACACAAGACACAAGATCTACCCAGATTTCGGCCCCTCGTAAGGTAAAGACCTACTCCTGATTTTCTATTACGGGGTGTCGACTTCTCGAATACAAAGGTGCGAGACCGCTTCCTATGCCTCAAGAGGATCTAAGTTGAGTTGTCTTGTTTGGTCAAAGGGGCGGCTTATATAGGTACCGGGTCCCTTGTTTATATGAGTCCGATTTCTATACGAGATGGAGTCCTATTCTAGTTCTACAACATAGTTTCCTTATTACACAAGGTAAGTCTATTTCCTTCTACGGTCTTTTAGCTTCACGCAGGCGTGTCTCGGCCCAAGACGAGTTTCCTTCTGGGCCTTCTCCTTACTGAGTCAGCCCGGTTCTTCCGTATGTTGGGTCATGGCGCTGTGCCATCCCCCCGACATTAGCCCCCAAGATTGACGTGACGCTTTAGCTTCTCGATGATCTTTCCTGGATTTTTTCTATAACTACCAATGCCGACTCTTCATAGCTTCAAAACATCATCAGAAAAAATTGGCTTCCTTTGACAAGCCTACCTTCTGTTGGTTTTATTGAAATGGACGTTACCTCCTTATCTGTACCTTCTTTAAATGGTTTCAAGAAACGAGGCGTCTCCTATTGAATGCCTCATTTATGTGATTTGTAAAAGTTGAAGAGTCTTTTCCTTCAATGCCGCCTGACATTGGTACTCCGCATGATCACAATTACGTTGACTAAAGTTTTCCCTTCAAATCATCGGCTATATATATAGCTAAACGTGTGGTGAGGAGAATATGCTCTTCCCTCTTCTTCTTCCCCTTCTGCAATCTTACTTGCCCATGGCGCTTAAGCTCCGCAACTGTGATCCCGTAACCAACGATGAGTTGGACCCCATTGATCAGGGCAACATAACTTCCCGTGGCCGTGGTCGTGGCAGAGGTCACGATCGAGGTCGAGGCAGTAGAGGTGGTCGTAGTGTACAAGCCGTGGATCCTGCGGAGGATTATCTTCTTCCTCCCGTGGTGTTGTCCGTGAACGAGCTCTTAGCCATGAATTTCTCATAGTGCTTCGCTCCAAGCCCCGTCGATGGGTTCGGCTTCCTAGCACTTTTGCAGAGGTCATGGAAGTTTCTAAGCCTTCTGGCTTGTGGCTTCATTCGTATGGTTGCCCTCATGGACCTATCTGGGCGACCATAAGTTTCTCTAGTAATGGCTCCATGTTCCTGGAGAAGGGTTGGAAAACCTTCATCCACTCCCGAAGCCTTAAGAAGCGAGATAGTATTGTCTTCAAATATGATGGAGGTGAGACTTTGTGGGCAACGTGTTTTGATTCTGATGGGGATCACATGGAGTGCTGTGTGGAGAGCTCCAATAGTAGTGACAGTGATTTTTACAATGGAGAAAATGCATCAATAGATGATAATTATGTTTCCAGTACTGTTGATGAAGTTTGAAGAAACTCGATCATAGTGTTGTTATGATAATTTTTATTTTAAGTGTTGATCATGCTTGTAATTCTTTATCTTTTGAAGACATATTGGAATAAAAATAATTTGTGATTTCAGTGAAGTGCCTTGAATAGTTCTTGTAGTGTTTCGATTAGCCGGTTCTTGCATAACCGTCCTATACTGATTTCAAAATAAGTTTTTTTAAGAGTCACAATGAGTTGGGATGACTTATCTGCATGTCGTGCCGAATTATGATGAAATCAACATGTAGCCCCCATGAGTCGGTATGATCAATTTATTTCATGTCGAGTCATAGTAGAATCAACATGTGTCTTACTTTTTTTAAATCAAGGTGTTGCCCCCATGTATTGGTATGAACAATATATGTACATGCTGAATCATAGTAGAGTCGACCTGTAGCCCCCAAGTAACGACTTTTAGTTCTTCTTATGATGTTTAATAAAGTTGATTTTTGATGGAGGGAAATATTAATACACTTGTATATGCTGAAAAAGTAAAGAAAAAAGTATGCTTATGAAATGCAAAAGATGTAAACAACTCATATAGAAGTCGGCCATACGCGTGACTGTCTCAGCATCCTTTACCAATACGAGCTCAACATAAAACCGACTCCTCGAATAGGAGGATTTTTTATGTCTCGTAGAAAATAAATGATGGCCACTTTATTGCGCTTGAGTGGAAACTTATCTGTAAGGAAGCATCGCATGACTTATTCTTCACACTGAAGAGGCGTTTCCAGAGCCCCCAATTGGGATAAATCCCTAAGAAACTTTCACGGAGCATGATAAAACACGCAATGTGCAGTATCCCGTTAGGAGTCAAGTCATGCAACTGCAGTTGATATGCAAAGAGCAACCACCGGACGAACGGATGAACGGGAAGCAAAAACCCACGAGGAAAGAAGCTCTGAAAGCATACCCGTTCGTTGTGGTGAGGCGCGGGCACCTCCTCAGCCCCAGGAATCCGAGAAGCTCCCTCCGCTACAAGCCCATCTGCCACTAGCACATCCAGATCCACAGCTGCAAGCGGAACGCTCCCATCTCCTAGTCATCCTTGCTGATTCCTACGCTGCACTCCGAGGACGTTTGGACATGGATCTCGCTGCACAGCCGCGCACTGAGTAACGAAGCGTAAGGCAAGAAGTAGCAGAGGAAGAAGAAACAGAAGAGGGCGAGCGCTGGGTAAAACCTAAATCTAACCAGTCCTCCGGTATTTAACCTACAACCAAAGGGCCTCCTCCCACCATTGATTTGGAACCCCACCGACGTGGCACGATCCCACGATACCCGTGCTACATGTAAACCTCAATCGGCGAAGCAACCACACCGCCCACCCCGCGCGAAAAACGAGGACCATCATCACGAAGTGTGAAATTACCGCGGAGAATTATGTCACATCGCGTTCGTCCGAAACACGTGGCCGCCCAACTTGTCATGCAGCCGTGCAATGTCACATCTCAGCAAGGCGTGTTGAGTACGCATCATCGCTACCCATCATCTCAGCAAGGCACACTCGAGTGATCACTCGCACTAGCAAGGACTAATACATTTATAGAGTATGAGTGCTCCCTCACCTAGAAGACGATGAAGTGCTCGAGTGACTACTCACACTAGGCGGCAAGACCCGATCAACGTTGAAAAGAACAATTCACTCAGGCACTCGAGTGCTATATGGGTGCATTTCTTATCGACTCCTCGCCCGAGCTCGCAAACGCTCCGCGAGTGACTACTATTGGTCCACTTGATTTGTTTTTCCATGTGGGTGCACTTCTAATTAGGCTGTGCGCCTCTATAAAAAATGATGCCTGGGGGGCGACACACTGCACCCCAGATGCCGCGCAAGCTTAGCGCGTAGGTAAGAGCCCGCTGCGCAGTCGGTCGGGCCGAGACTTGCCACAGCTGCGACTTCACTCCCGATGTTTTCCATGCGCAATGCATGAAGAAAGTTGAGCCGATGATGGACACGTTAAGGCTATTTGCTGAGACCGGCGGCATTGATCCAATAAGACCTGCAGCAGCATGGACTTTGCTAGGCACCAGTTTTTTTCCAAGTTCACGTCGAGGGACACGGGCTTGATTAGGGCTACTGAGGTATTTTCCACTAGCGCAATTCACCAAGCCTCGACCAGTCGACTACCTTGGGCCCTTTAAGCTTATCATCCCTCAAATAAACTATCTTTTGTGGCTAACAGCCGACGACTCGCAGCGGCGCTGCATGCATGAAGGAAGGCGATTTTGGATTCGAGTCCCTGCATGACTCTTCAAGTCCCCCGGGCACTTGGGGGCTACTGACGAGGGGGTGACCCCACGACTCCTACAGATGAGGGTACCTGGTGCGTATCAAGAATGAAGGCCCGCTGGAAGCCTCGACCGGCCCACGACTGGCCCACTCGAGGCACCGACGTAGGAGTCCTCAACGACTATGGAATCTATGACTTGGCATCCAAGACTAAAACTAGATTCGGCATCTCTGTAAACCTAAACGGACTCCTTGCGACCAAGACTAGTATATAAAGGATGGGAGAGGGGACGTCTAGGACATCCAATCTCGTAGCAACACCCCCAGTCCCGAGTGAACTCGCCTCGACCTCCACTGTAATCGCCTCCATAATAATACAATCGAGCAGGAAGTAGGGGTTTCACCGATCGAGGGTCCTGAACCTGGGTAAATCCCTGTCTCCTGTTAGCCGACGAGTATTGCCAACCTGCAAATCTCCTCTATGATCCAACCCAGGGTTCCTAACCATGGGATATGCCGAGGTCAATCCTCGTAATGAGGTATCGGGCATAGACTTCGTCACTAGCCTAGAGCATATCCATTGCTAGATCATAGCTTTCGATCCATGCTGCGTGGTCCATATCTGTTGTATAATTTGGGATTTTGTGGTGTCCTTTGAAATATGATGGTATACGGGCGTTCCTCAAAGCTGAGACTAAGCAATGGTTTCCAACCGAACGGCTAACAAAACCTGCCCCTTCTTCTTGAGTTGGGGTTGTATTGCCGGCTCGGGAAGCCTGGTTGCCGGCTGTGCAGTGAGTCGGGTCTCCTTCTATGGTTCGGGATCCGCATGTCCTCTCTGTTGACGGTGACTGCTGGAGGCGGCAGGAGCCGGGGATTCTGCTTGCCGAATTTCACTTGGGCGAGTGACAAGGGGGTGACCCCACGACTCCTCACTGTGAGGGTACCTAGTGCGTGTCAAGACTGACGGCCCACTAGAAGACTCGTGAACCGACATGGACTCCTACTTGTAGTCGACTAGGACTCATGTAAACCCCTACCTGTCAATCTATATAAAGCGAGGCAGGGGCACCTCTCTAGATAACTCAATCCCCCACGCATAGAACTAGACAGATTCTCCACGCATAGAACTAGACAAATCTATCTCCATCAAAGCCCTCGCGGCACCCCTGTACATCATCATCAATACAAAATCAGACATGCAACATGTAGGGTTTTCCCTCCGGGGGCCTGAAGCTGGGTAAATCGTGCCCCCATGTGTCGCTTGTCACCGGAGGAATCCTACCAACGCGCAGGCCATGTCGCTCTCCTTCCTCCTACACGAAATCTAGGGTTCCTAACCCTAGGATTTGCCGAGGCCGATCCTCATCAATTGATGTCGTCTGTGGGAAGGACATGCGCGTTGGAATCACGGATCGGCGGCTCCAATCTACATCGACAATCGATGATCCGTCGACTTTGAAAGGACCTATTCAAGTTGGGTTCATCGCAATCTCTCCTTTTTCAACAACTACATAAAGATCTACATCAAGCTCATGAAAAAAACAAGAATTTTTTTGAGCGCACGACGCGAAGATCGACTCCATCAACAAACTCTCACTCGAAGGTGACAGGACAGAAAACACGTCCGTATCGTGGACGCTTTCAAGGGCAACGCAGATGAAGAGCAGATCGATCTCGATCTCTCTCTCATCCGATTAAGAAGAAAAAAATCCATCGGGAGCAAAGGAACACCCGTCGGTTGCTCCTATGCCCTATCATGCCCGTACTGATGGAGAGAATCCATCCAGCTGCTTGTGGTAGTATGTGTATACACGGGATGAGAATCAAGCTACTAATTGGATACATCCAGCTGATTGTAGTACAATATGTACACGTACAACATCAACCTGCACAAAAGAAGTGCATGGAATTTTTCAGTCACCGGATCGATCTTTCGTCTTCACGCCGCCAACCCTTCATCGGCCACGCCCTAAGAGGCACACCGCCAAGTCGATTCGAATCGATCTAGCCGGCTCTATCTCGATTCGATTCTATTCGGCGGCTGCTCACTGCATCAGCTTGACGAAGGCAAGACGAAGAATAGAAGAAGACCACAAACATCAACTTTAATGTGGAGGACTCATCAGATGGCGATGCTTCTACATAGCAGGCAACCCACGAGGCTGCGACGTCAATTACGCCTCGGGTGACTCATCGCGAAGACGCCATGCCATGGGCGACCTTCAAGGTTGCTATTCCAACTTGACATGTCATGCGTTCCTACATCAACACGCACCAACTCCGCCCAACGCGTCGAGTCCTCTCGCCACTCATCGGACAACTTCATCATGACAACTCCGCCGCCTCAACACTCGGGGGCTCGCGGACTCGGGGGCTGAACGTCGCACTTGCCGTCACATCGACTCCGTTTCGCCACGTCGACTGCTCATCATCGACTGCTCGAATGCTCATCTTCGACATCCTCCGCCGCGTCGATCCTATAGCTAAGTTTTCTTCACACTATTATATTCTATGATTCCAAAACCTATACGCATTCTCGATCAGTCGCCAAAGACGACTACGCAGTTTCACACAAACATCTGAGGGCTATAAAATCATTATGTCGGCTACACAGTCGTGCAGAAACATCTGAGGGCTATAAAATCGTCATGCCGGCTACGGAGTCGTGCAGAAATATCTGAGGGCTACAAAACTATCATGCCGGCTACACAGTCGCGCACAAACTTCTGAGGACTAAAAAATCATTCTTTGGATCATGCTCAGTTTCTTATGTTGTTTATTTGCATTCGTCAAAGTAGTGAGGTTGGGTACCAAAGGCCGCCCTTGTCTCTGGGTTCAACAAATCTGGCATCGCGTCCCTGTTACCCGACAAGGGTATGCTGCTGGAGGTCCTACTCACAAAAAGACATGCTTAAACCTTATATGCTTCTACATCATCCACTCGACAAAAGCACAATGTTTATAAATCATGCACCTTACAATTATTTTGTATATCGTGCAAGTACACCTTAATGCAGTTGCATCTTTTTCTCCTTCTCAGCAGGTGCTCGGGGGCTGGGCACCCTCGTGACGAGGCGATGCCCACCTCCTCGTCCACGACTGGTCCTTACAACAAGTCACGCCTACAGCGCAAGACCCGAGTCGAGCACTTCCTCGGATGACAATTACTCGATGATGAAGAAGTCTAGAGTCTATGCTCGACTGCAAGCAGTCGAACATAGCCTCGGGGGCTACTCCCATCGGGAGCGCTGACACGCACCTGACGAATAGTACTCGCGCATCCTACAAGAATGAAGGGGTTAGCTTAACAACAACTTGAGCCTATGCCCGACTCTACGAGTCGCACATAGACTCGGGGGCTACTCCCATCGGGAGCGCTGACGCGCACCCGACGACCGCTGCTCGCATAGCCTACAAGACGACGAACACGACTGCATTTTCGATGCTTCATCCAAATACTCCCATCGGGAGCATACTCACGACATCTTTGACTGTTCATCAACAAATGATCAACACGCACTACGGATGCTACTGCAAATTCGAGTCCCTGCGCGACTCTTTGAATCCCCCAGGCACTCGGGGGCTACTGACGAGGGGGTGACCCCACGACTCCTCACTGTGAGGGTACCTGGTGCGTGTCAAGACTGACGACCCACTAGAAGACTCAGGAACCGACATGAAGCCCAAGACTTGAGGCGCAAGACAAGGACTCCTACTTGTAGTCGACTAGGACTCATGTAAACCCCTACCTGGCTATCTATATAAAGCGAGGCAGGGGCACCTCTCTAGACAACTCAATCCCCCACGCATAGAACTAGACAGATTCCTCGACACATAGAATTAGAAAAATCTCTCTCCACCAAAGCCCTCACGGCATCCCTGTACATCATCATCAATACAAGATCAGACAGGCAGTATGTACGGTTTTCCCTCCGGGGGCCTGAAGGTGGGTAAATCGTGCCCCCATGTGTCGCTTGTCACCGTCCGAATCCTACCAACACGCAAGCCACGTCACTCTCCTTCATCCTAAACGAAACCTAGGTGTCCTAAACCTAGGATTTGCCGAGGCCGATCCTCGTCAGCGAGGAGTCCCATGTAAATATGAGAAGTAGTGCGAGTATTGTGCCTGTTGAGCGTCTGCAGTCTTGAGCATCTCTTTTGCGTCTCGTGTGGCCTGGTCTGCAGGAGTGTTTCAATGAACGGGTGTATTAGCGAGGTACTGCGTTGCGGCCAAGACGTTTGCCACGGGGTTGTTATAATGGCTAGACGGTGTACGGAATCTAGCCGGTTCTCGTGGCGGGGTGAACCCTGGCGGGGTAGCTCCCTGCTGTGGGCTTTGGAAAAGTGCTTGTCCTACCATGCCTGGCGGGATCCGAATCACATGCCTAGCTTGGTGGGCGGCTGAGTAGTTTGCCATCTAGGCGTTTTACCGCTTAGTTTGCTCCTGCACATGCTTGGCTTCTCGTGCAAAATGGCCTGCTTCTTCCGCCATCTGCTCCTTCTCCACCTGAATTTCCCTGCGAATCCTAGTCACTTGCTTCTCGAGCTCGTCAATCTCTGCTTTACGTGCCTCCTTATTTTCCACGGTGATCGGGGTGGCGAGAACTTTTCGCAAGGTGTTCAGGGTCGCTATGAGGGCCTCTATGCCATTCGGTGCCGGCTCTGGAGCACGGGCAGCCATTGCGTCAGCCGGATTTATAACCGTGTTCTGCTGATCTTGTGGGTCTGCCATGTAAACGGTAGCGTAGTGCGGTGGCTAGAAATAAGGGTAATCTGGGTCATAGCCCTCTAGTCTTTATCCAAGCCTATTTCTTCCCGCGGAGCGAATTGATCCGGAATCTGAGTCTTTTCCTTCGCTAGGATGTGATTCAGCGTCGAAGCGTTCTGCTGAGTTATCCTGTTCCAAGGTCTCGATGGAGCACACCGGCTCTGAAGATCCGTTAGTGAACCCAACGAAGACATGCCTGGAGTCGGTTGCAAACCGGCTCACAGTTTCTACGGGGATGTCGCGATCTGGCTCTGGTTCAGATTCGCTTATCCTGCCAATGAAGATATGGATGGAACCGACTGGGACCCGATGGCCCTACTCAATGGAGTCGACTTCGGAGCCCCAGGTGGTGTCGTCGATATAAAGCGGTCCTCGCCGGCTTCTGGTGATCTGTCCGGCGACGAAACCTTGCATACCTCGTAGAGCTCCCTCCATGATCATGACTGTAATAACCCAAGAGCAACTTTATATTTTCTTCATGTAATTTTGCTTTTCCCAATGGCTATCAAACTTGACATGGTGCTAGATGTTGTAATTCCATGTGGTGATTTAAAATGCCAAATGTTTTTGAGTTCATTTGAATTGTTTTTGAATTCAAGCAAGTTGGTTCAAGAGAGGTGTTTGGGGAATTATACATGTTGCACATGTGCTCCCCTTGACCCCAAACTTGGCATAGCCATTTCATCCCCCTTCCCAAGTGTTCTAAAAACCTTGCACCATTTTTGAAACTTCCAAAAAGGTGGGCCATAGTTCAAAGTGATTTGAATTTCAAAAATGGTCCCACATTTTAGTTGTTCCAAAAATGGCCAAACCAATTTTATAAATTGGGGAATAATGCAAGGATTCCAAAATATATTTTCATATGTTTTCCCCCTCATGGTTTTCTCAGAAAAACTCTGGGAAGTTTCTGTTTTAATTAAAATGGAAAATCCCCCAATTTCTTTTCTGCGGAGACAGACCAGCCAGGCCCAGCCCAGCTGGCCTGCCTCCACTTGGGCTAAGTCCCGTGCCGAAGCGGTAAGTGGAGAGCCACCCCAGCCGTCGATCTTCATCCAACGGCCCCGGCACGTCGCCTTTCCAGCGTGGCCGGGGGGACCTCGACGGCTCCCTCTCACACCGGTGGCCACGAGGGCAACTCCGGTCGTCGACGTGGCTGGGGAGCGCCCCTATAAAGCCAGGGCTCCGGGAGGAAACCCTAGTCCCATTCCCCCATCCAGATCTCGCCGTCGTCGCCCGTTCACCGCCATGGATCCCGCCTGTTCCGCCTAGACAGCAAGCTCCGGTGAGCAATTGCGCCGCCGCACTTCGATGCCATCGAGCGTGCGCTCGCGCACGTGTACGTGGAGCTCATCTCCTTCGATTCCCCCGTGCTGGTTGCAGCGGGACGAGGCGTATCAAGTTCGCGACGAAGAGCTCCGCCACGGACGTCTTCTTCCCCGGCGACGTCGTCCTCCTCCCCGTCCTCTCTCGTCTCGAGATCGATCACGGCAACCCCTAGGTGAGCCTCGTGGTGCTGCTTCTCCTCCCGTAGCGCGTAGTGTAGCGTCTCGAGCTGTTGCTCGTCGGTTTCTTCCGCGCATAGCCGTCGCCAACGAGCCACCATGGCCGCCTTATCCATGGCGTGCCCGGGGCGAGTTCGTGCAGGCTCTAGGCGTGCTCTGGCCACGCCTTTGTCCTCAAAGGTGGCCTTTGCGTCTGTTGTAGTCCCCGTGGTGCCGCTATCTGAAGAAGGTGCAGAAGACCAGTGCACCACCGTGACATTCAGACGAGGCTAGCCTCGCCTGGTTGAGAGAGGGGCCAAGCCCAATGGCGTATGTGTTCGTGGGTGATCCGTGCTCAGCCCCGTACGCAGTAGCTAGGCCCTAGGTTCGTGGATGCGACGCCATTGTCGCCGGAGCAGAGCCCCGCGCTTCTGTCTCTGAACCTGACACGCGGGTGTTGGCGTCGTGTTTTTCCCAGCGAGGAAAGGTCCCTCCTTGGGCGTTTCAAACCCAGATCCGGGCACCCACGTAATCGTGGTGATGCCATGCGTCATTTGGAAGTAGCCGATGATACTTTGCCGGCGTGAGCTCGACGGAATCATCGCCGGAGATGGTGTGCACGTGCTGATGCAGGTGTCTGAACCCGTCGCCGCCGCGCGTTTCCGGTGAAGATAGCAGGCGAGCTAGTGCGCCCCCGTGGCCGCGCGATGCATCCAGGTGTAGCTTGATGTACCAGCTCGCGTTTCCAAGCGCGCGCGGTGCTGCCGGAGCAGTGCCGGCGAGGCCAGCGCCACCGCATTTCATCATCGTCGTCGGGTTATACTTTGTCTGTTGAGGTTGTACTTTGTCTGTTGAATTTGTAACTTGGCATGATGCTAAAGATTATAATTTCATGTGGTGATTTAAATTTGCGTTGGGATTGGAGCCCATTTGGTTTGTTTGAGTTTGCATCCAAAATGGCTCAAGAAGGGTGTTTGAGGAATTTTAATTGTTGCATGCATGCTCTCCTTGACCCCAAACTTGGCATAGCCAATTCCTTGCCCCTCCCAAGCTTTTTAAAAAGCCTTGAAACATTTTGCCAACTCCATAGTTGTGGGCCACAGTTCAAAGTGGTTTGGAATTTTCAAAATGACCCCCACACTTTACTTGCTAAAAAATTCGTCAAACCAATTTTGGAAAATGGAGAATATTTCAGGGTTTCCAAAACATATTTTTATATGTTTTTTTCTTTTGTGGATTGGCCACAAAAACTCTTGGACTTTTGTGTTTTCAATAAATGGAAAATTGTCTTCTTTTAACTGGAGGCAGAGGACCTGCCAGGCCCAGCCCAGCAGGCCTTGCCCCATTGCTTCGCAGCCAGTCTGGCCCGTGCCACCGAAGCGTTACGCAGGAGCAACAGGGACCGCTGGATCGAGATCGGGTGGCCCTAGGTCGTCGTCTTTACAGCGTGTCCAGGGTCCCCTCCCTCTCTCTCTCACAGCCGGCGGGAGGCGTCGACGTCGACGCGGCCGACGTGGCCAGAGGGCCTCCCCCCTTATAAGCTAAGGTCCTAGGCCCCTCCTGGAACCCTAGGTTCCCCTTCCTCCCTCCAATTTCCGCCGCCGCCGCCTGGTTCGTTCTCCGGAACCTCCCCTGTTCCGCCGGTGAGGAGTTTGAATTCGCCGCCGTCTTCCCTCGTTCGTGACCGTGCGACCTTCCGCGTCGTCCCCAGCGTCTCACCACTCTGTTCCCGTCGTGCAGGGGGAGCAGAACACCACGACTCGGGACCGCGACGCTGATCACCTGCTGCGGGACCTCGTCTTCCCCAACAACGGTTGCATCCTCTGCTACCTCTACGCCGAGCTCAGGGTCGCCTCCAGCAACCCCTAGGTGAGCCTCAGCGAGTTTCCCCTTCCTCGTAGAGCACGAGCACGTAGCCGAGCCGTCGTGCTCTTCTGTTCCCCGCCGTAGACGTCGCCGCCATGCAGTCCATGGTCGCCGTGATCGTGGCGTGCCTCGGACATGCTCTTGTGTGCCCATAGCGTGCTCCGCGCGCGCTCGTGACCCCCAAGAGGCCGCGTAGGAAGTGGAGGCTGACGGGTGGGCTCTTCATGTCAGTGAGGTTGCCCGAGTGGAAGTGGGCTGAGCCCACCGGTTGATTTGGAGCTGGCCCAGTGCGCCCGAGGCCAGCCCAAGTGGTTGCGCCCTCTGTTTTTTTTCCTTCTAGTTTCTTTTTCCTTTTCTATTTTAGTTCAATTTGAGTTTGAATTCAAATTCAATTGAATTTAAACTTTGGAGCTCTTATACCTCAATGCGGCATCCCATATATGAATTTGGGGTAGAATTGCCCACTGATCACAGTAGTGATGTTCTTTTTGTGGTCTGCCCCATCTAATTTTGGAGTAGTGGCAATTTTTCAAAGAAGCCCTCACTTCTTTTGTATTTGCACGATGTTTTGCAAAATTCAAAGTGTGCCATGCCTTATATGGTTTTGGGGTAGAAAAATGCAGGGGTTCCAATGGTGATGTCCATATGATGTTTTGTGCAACTCATGTGGGCATGGTGTGAAACACCTAGCCATATCAACCTGTTTTCTTTGCCTTGTATTCTTTCAACTTCAGTGCATGTTGAATATTGATCATCTTTTCATTCCAATTCCCCTTTTCATGTCATCCTCAATCTTTGCGTCAAAACCAGCCCCTATCATATTGTCATATGCCATGTGGCTAGGTTCCTTTCTTTTGTTGCACCTTTCCGATGTCAAGTTCTTCGACATCTCTCTGTCTCCGGAATCGATGTTTACTTTTCACGTTGTAAATATTTCTGTTAATTGCATTGTTGATCATGTCATGTTGCCATGTTACTTACACCAAATTAAGGCTAAGACCAAAGCCATTTTACGTAAATAAATTGCATATGAAGCTATTGACGTGTCGTCACCACCTTCATTTAAATCTGACTAGATAGGGTCACATCATGTCGATTAAACTTGGTCATACCATCTCTGCCTGTGCATTGCGCCCATTGCTTACTTGTGTGCCTTTTCCTTGCCGGTACCTTACGTTAGCACCTGAGACTACCGAGGAGACTTACGTGGAGATTTCCGACACCGAGCCCGAGGAGCCTTCTACGTCTGCTTCGACCGATTACCCAGGCAAGGGGAAGATTTATACCATTACTTGATACCTTTCCGCCTACCTGCCTAACTGTAGTCTAGAACGTTTGATTGATCCTATCCACTTGCTTATGACACATTCAAAAACCAAACAGCCATGATCCCCACATCCCAGCAAAACCATTGTATTGCTAAGTTACCGCTGCTCAGCCATTGCTTAGTATGAGTAGGAAAACTTTCTTCTTACCCTATGCTATGGTTTGGGATATCATGTTATTTAAAGAAGTTGGTTGATATTTATTATTATCATGATGTTAACTTATACTTGACGAATGATGGGAGACCAGGCTGATCCCACCAGGTGTTTTGTTCTATTTGAGTCACCTAGGTCCCGAGTTCCGGGTATTGTGTTTCTTGACGAGCCTGCCTAATCGGTGTGGGATTCTATGGGGTCCCCTTGTCTTACCTACCTAGCTTCATACAATTCTAGTGGTGGCCCGAGCTGATTTACTATTTGCTAATGTGTGTGTGCTTGGTTGGTACCCCAGCAGTTTTCGAAACAACCCGGACCAACGGAAACATAGTTCCTCTGGTTGGTCCACACTTGTGAGCTAGGGAAGTCCCCTGTTATATAGGTGAGACTAAACCCGACCTTGGCCATACGTTAGAGGCCGATTCGAGAGAGCGGCCGGCTTTTGAGTTGGATGTCGACTCACCGGGGGCCACCCGGAATTGTGCATTGTTAGTTAGAGGGACTCTGACGTTCCGGAGTTTCAGGTGCTTACCTATCCAAGTGGAAACCGGGCGTACATGCGAAGCCTATGATGGGAAGTTGGTACACCCCTGCAGGGTTAAATCTTTTCGAAAAGCCGTGTCCGCGGTTATGGACGACTTGAGACCTACTCCTTGTTCATAGAATAACATCAATTTGAATCATAATTAAAACTTGCCTACCGTGTGAGTGCCTTGGTTGCTTTTCTTCGTCCAGGGGGGCCGAGAGAAGATCCAGGTTGTGTTATGTTTGACGTAAGTAGGTGAATAGTGGACTTATGACACGATGTCACGTGTATTCTTGGATCTTACCTCTACTCTAACAGAACGTTAGCCACCATATATGCTAGTGCGGCTGCAACCTTTACCTTTACCTTGTCTTACCGTAGGTAGTTAGTTATCCTGTAATGATATAATCTCACCCCTGTTTTCCTTTTGTGCTTTTACTGTTTTTCCTGATCGGCCGCAGCAGTTGACTACTACCTCGACCCGAGCACTGGACGATACTTCGTGGAGGTGCCCCCGGAGGATGACGATGAGGACGACCTCGTTCAGTAGATCCTATAGTTGGGTTCCGACGATCCGTGGGTGGACTATTTATGTGCAGCCCTCTCTAAGGAAATTTGGATTTTGACCGTACTCGGTCGTGATTGTCTTCCGCTTGTTGCGTGATGTACTGATGGGTCCATGGACCTCTGAGATGATGTAATAAATTCCAGCGGCGATGTATGCCCTGGACTCTTTATATTTATGTCTTAGTATAAAGTTCATTGTTCTTATACTTGTTGTCGAGAACCCGGCAGCGACACGAGTGCGAGTGTCGTGAGTCGGTGGCCTTTTATGCGCTACTAACTTGAGAGGGACGCGAAAGCGACTAACTCGAGTTAGCACCGCATCGGGGGCCTTACAGCAAGCCCCCCTTTTCTTTTTCTTTCTTTTTCCTTTTCTGTTTTATTCTTTTCCAAATTTGATTTGAATTCAAATTCAAATCTGATTTTGGGGATTTGAACAATTTAGCCTCAAACATGTCATGCCATATATGATTTTGGCACAGCAAGGTCCAAGGAGTTGAATGGTGACATTCATTTTGTGTTTTGTGCAACACAAAATGCACATAGTGCACAAGCACTTGTAACCCATTCAAACTCCTTTGTCCTGATGTTCTTTCCAATTCCAATGCATGTTTTATCCTGCTCCTTTGATCCTTCTAGATCATGTGCCATGTCATCTTGATCTTTGCCTCCATGAATCAACCCCTAGCATATTGTCATATGAAAGTGGCTGGGATCCTTTCCTTCTGTTGAAACCTTCCGGTGTCAATTTCACCGACACTTCTCCGTCTCCGGAATCGATATTTCATTTTCACGATGCACTTATTATTGTTTTCTCGTTATTGTTGTTCATGCCATGCCATATTGCCATGTTATTTACACCAAAGTTAAGGCTATGACCAAAGCCATAAAATATAAATAATTGCATATGAACTTGTTGACATGTCGTCAACACCTTCATTTAAATTTGACTAGATAGGGTCACACTATGTTAAATTAAACTTGATCATCCCATCCATGATTGTGCATTTGATGTCGTTGTTTACTTGTGTGCTTCTCCTTGCCGGTACCTTATGTTCGCACCTGAGACAGCCAAGGAGACATACATGGAGATTTCTGACACCGAGCCCGAGGATCCAGTTAGTGCTTCGTCGACGACCTATCCAGGCAAGGGGGAGACCTATATCACTCTTTATAGCTTTCAACCTACTTGCCTAGCTCTATATAGAACGGTTGCTTGATCCTACCACCATATACTTTTGCCTCTCAATTAAAACCCGAATAGCCATGCCCCCACATCCTAGCAAAACCTTGTTTGGCTATGTACCTTGCTTGCTCAACCATTGCTTAGTATGTGTAGGCCCTTATACTGCTGCTTATAACCATTTCTTCTTGGTGGAATATCATCCTATTATTAGAAATTGGTTGATATTTATTAATATGATGTTAATTTTATATTTGACGAAGGATGGGAGACCGGGCTGTTCCCGCCAAGTGTTTTGTTCCATTCGAGTCACCTAGGTCCCGAATTCCGGGTATTGTGTTTCTTCATGAGCGTGCCTAATCGTGTGTGGGATTCTATGGGGTCCCTTGTCTTACCTACCTAGCTCTAAACAGTCCTAGTGGTGGCCCGAGCTGATTTACCATTTGAAACCCATGTGTGTGTCTGGTTAGCGCTCCAGCAGATTTAAAACAACATGGGCCAACGAGGACAGAGTTCCCTTGTTGGTCTGCACCTGGTGAGCTACGGAAGCCCCTGAGTTCAGGTGAGGCTAAACCCGACCTCGGCCATACGGTGGAGACCGATTCGAGAGCGCGGCCGAATTTTGATTTGGATGTCGACTCACCAGGGGCCACCCGGAATTGTGTGTTGTTAGTTAGAGTAACTCTGACGTACCGTAGTTTCAGGCGCCTTCACCCGCCAATCGGAAACCGGGCATACATGAGAAGCCTATGATGGGCAGTTGGTACACCCCTGCAGGGTTAAATCTTTTCGAAAAGTCGTGTCTGCGGTTATGGACGACTTGAGACCTACTCCTTGTTCATATAATAACATTGATGTAATCATGCTTTAAAAGTTGCCAACGTGTGAGTTGCCTTGATTGCTCTTCTTCGTACGGGCCGACAAAGAGGGATCAAGGTTGTGTTATGTTTGCGTAAGTAGATGGATAGAAGACCTATGACACATTGTCAACGTAAACTCTTGGATCCTACCTCTACCCTAGTAGATCGTTAGCCACCATATATGCTAGTGCGGCTGCAACATCATCCACTACCTTGTCTTACCGTAGGAAGTTAGTTATAAATGCATTGATATAATCTCACCCCTTGTTTTTCTTTCCCCATTTATGTTTTGCCTGATCGGCCGCTACAGTTGATTACAACGTCGACCCTAGCACCCGATGCTACTTTCGTGGAGGTGCCACCGGAGGATGATGATGAGGAGGACTTCGCCGAGTAGGCCTATAGTTGGGTTCGTTCCATGGATTGACATGTTTATGTGCATCCCTCTCTAGGGCCATTTGGATTTTGACTGTACTCGGTCGTGTGTGCCTTCTGTATGATGCATGATGTACTGTTGGATATTGTGATCTCTGAGATGATGTAATAATTACCAGTGGCAAGTGTATGCCCTGGATCTTATATTTTATGGCTTATCTTATGTTCATGTTCGTTTACCTGTTGTCGAGAATCCGATAGCGACACGAGTGCGAGTTTCGTGCATCGGTGGCCGCTTATGCGCTTCTAACTCGAGTTGGACGCGAAGGAGACTAACTTGAGTTAGCACCGCATCGGGGGACCTTAAACCTTGGTATCAGAACATGACTGACTTTAGGACCCCTTACTGGCCGAAGTCAAGTCTAGAAACTATTTTGTAGTTACTAAGGAAAAATCGGAGAGTAGGAACTCTTTCTTTTTCTTCTTACCCCACCCTCCCACCCCTTTTTCCGTGAGGAAGTGAAAAGTTGTTTTCTCTCTGCAACTTATCCTTTGAAAACCAATCTAGGTTCACGTTTACATGGGGCTCCGATTTCTCTATAATTTTTTGCTAGCGACGAGAAGGGTTGGAGTACGTTGAGAACACTGAGCCGCCACTTGGGGTTGACAGCTCCACCTCGCTTACGGCGTACCTCAGGTGAAACTCCTATACAGGGATGGTTGGAATCCTCCGAATGTGGTTCCTCCCCCTATAGGAGACCGCTTCAGCGGGCTGCTCAGGCCAGATGTCTCAACGTTCAGGTCTTCAATCACTCGTATATATTGTTGTGTGCTCGCTAGCAGATTATTATCTTGGATTCGGATGATCTCGGTTTGGGGATTCCAGTATCACCTAGCTTTCAGACTTTCCAGGTTAACCTTGGTGGATATTCAGCTTTCGACTTCCTCATACCTCGTGAGGAGGTTTAGTTGTCAATATTTCTTTATATTCTGGTTTCATCAATATTTCTGCCATGTTCTCATAAGTGTTCCTGTATACAGGATGCCGAGAGGGAGCATGCCGCCGCCAGAGAACCCTATCCTTGGGGAGGCTGTGGACACAGTGGCTCAGGGAACAGCTGCGATCTTGCAGATGCTCCAGAATCAGACTGCCCAAAGGAATGATCGACCACAACACACGACCCTATAGCAGTTCCTCGCTATCAACCCCCCAGGTTCTCCGAGGCAAGAGACCCGCTGTAAGCTGATGATTGGCAGCAGAGATCAAGAAGCACTTCAACGCAAATACCTTCAGGCCAGTCGACTACATCAGGTTCGCCTCCTTCCAGCTTCAGGGTGCAGCAGGCAGCTGGTACACTACCTACAAGGCCAACTGATGAGGACATCTGATGAGGACATCCCTACTAATGTTACACCCATATCCTCACCAACTACACATATTGGACCAGTTACTAGAGCTCGTGCACGTCAACTAAATTATCAGGTACTTTCGTTTCTTGCGAATCCTTCTATTGTTCATGAACATATGATACTGCCTAAATTAGATACTTTTGTTTTGCTTATGAATGAAGGACCTAGCATGGACAAGAAGGATGGTCATTGGAGCGGGATCAAGCATGGAGAAGAAGGTGCGCGCGCGGGAAAGGACAGCGGAGCTTCCCGTGGTGATTATCGCACTTTGAAGCCACCATAAGGCGCGCATGAAGTCTTGGACGAAATACGCGAGATGCCACTTCATTATTTTCGTCCAAGGGCAATTATAGGTGCTGCGTCACCTTAATATTGGGCTGGGCCCATGTAATTTCGAAATACCACCTTATAGGCTGTTTTTAGAGTCCGTATGTGTGGGGAAACCGAGTTAGGGTTGTTTTCGGACCCCACCTCCAAGGGGTCACGAAAATCCCCTCTGTTCCCCCATATATACAGCCCTTAGGGCGTCGTTTAGACTTGGGTTTTAATTAGATTTAAGTTAGCCATAGCCGCAACTTCGAGCTCTTCGTTTGTGTCATCCGACCAGGCCAAGACCTCATTGGAACCCCAACTTTCGTAATCTTTCATCTTATATTCGCAATATCCAGATTGCAATTCTTAGTTCTTGCTTGTTCTTCGATTGCTTGCAGGAATTAGACCTTCGTGGTCAGGTTGATCGTGCATCCGCGGGATCAATAACCTCTCGGAGTTGGTTTAGCGATCGCTAAGGCGCAACGTCTTCGCACGTTCGTAGTCGGGTCGTGAAAGTCTACTCCACCATAATCGATCTCCACCATCTCATCGAAACATCGGGACACCTTCGCCTCTATCAAGTGGTATCAGATTTCCAGGTTGCTCGGTGAGATTTACCAGTTTTCGTAGTCTAGATTGATTCTGTTCGTCATACCTACAGCCCACGAAAAAGCCAAAAAAAAATTTAGGGTTAGATCATCACGTCCCAAGACAGTCCGAGCCTTTGTCCAGTTTTCTTTTCAGTACTTGCTTTGTTGAATTTACGGTTGCATCGTTGTGTCAAGTTGCTGATCTTAGCGTCTAGTTCCCTTAGAGTTTCGAGTTCTGATCACAGTTTGCCACGTCGCCGCCGCACAGTAGTCATCCTACCACGTTCCGCCAATCCAAGTCCACATACACCACCACGTTCCGCCAAGCAGAGTCCATATACACCACCACGTACCACGAGTCCAAGTTGAGTTCCATCATCAGTACGGTTCGTGACCTCTCCATAGCCAGATTAGTTTGAGTTGATTAGAGTCGGATTTCACCAATCTTTGTCGTACGTAGAAGGGGGTGATTTCCAAAAAAAAAAAAAAAAAAAAAAAAAATCTTCTAATCAATGGTGGGCCAATAATGAATTTTTTTGCATATGTATTAAGATGCTTGACCTGATTTCGAAATTCTCCAGAGTTTTCTATGTTGTTTTCATTGCAAAATGATGGGTCTCCTTCCATAACTTTCCAATTACGAGTACGAGAATTGAAAGACATGAAAATTCTCAACTAATGTCCTCACCAACTACACATATTGGACCAGTTACTAGAGCTCGTGCACGTCAACTAAATTATCAGGTACTTTCGTTTCTTGCGAATCCTTCTATTGTTCATGAACATATGATACTGCCTAAATTAGATACTTTTGTTTTGCTTATGAATGAAGGACCTAGCATGGACAAGAAGGATGGTCATTGGAGCGGGATCAAGCATGGAGAAGAAGGTGCGCGCGCGGGAAAGGACAGCGGAGCTTCCCGTGGTGATTATCGCACTTTGAAGCCACCATAAGGCGCGCATGAAGTCTTGGACGAAATACGCGAGATGCCACTTCATTATTTTCGTCCAAGGGCAATTATAGGTGCTGCGTCACCTTAATATTGGGCTGGGCCCATGTAATTTCGAAATACCACCTTATAGGCTGTTTTTAGAGTCCGTATGTGTGGGGAAACCGAGTTAGGGTTGTTTTCGGACCCCACCTCCAAGGGGTCACGAAAATCCCCTCTGTTCCCCCATATATACAGCCCTTAGGGCGTCGTTTAGACTTGGGTTTTAATTAGATTTAAGTTAGCCATAGCCGCAACTTCGAGCTCTTCGTTTGTGTCATCCGACCAGGCCAAGACCTCATTGGAACCCCAACTTTCGTAATCTTTCATCTTATATTCGCAATATCCAGATTGCAATTCTTAGTTCTTGCTTGTTCTTCGATTGCTTGCAGGAATTAGACCTTCGTGGTCAGGTTGATCGTGCATCCGCGGGATCAATAACCTCTCGGAGTTGGTTTAGCGATCGCTAAGGCGCAACGTCTTCGCACGTTCGTAGTCGGGTCGTGAAAGTCTACTCCACCATAATCGATCTCCACCATCTCATCGAAACATCGGGACACCTTCGCCTCTATCAACATCCCTACTAATGTTACACCAATACCCTCACCAACTACACATACTGGACCAGTTACTAGAGCATGTGCACGTCAACTAAATTATCAGGTACTTTCGTTTCTTGCGAATCCTTCTATTGTTCATGAACATATGATGCTGCCTAAATTAGATACTTTTGTTTTGCTTATGAATGAAGGACCTAGCATGGACAAGAAGGATGGTCATTGGAGCGGGATCAAGAATGGAGAAGAAGGTGTGCGCGGGGGAAAGTACAGTGGAGCTTCCAGTGGGGATTTTCGCACGTTGAAGCCACCATAAGGCATGCATGAAGGCTTGGACGGAATACACGAGATGCCACTTCATTATTTTCGTCCAAGAGCAATTATAGGTGCTGCGTCACCTTAATATTGGGCTGGGCCCATGTAATTTCGAAATACCACATTATAGGCAGTTTTTAGAGTCCGTATGTGTGGGGAAACCGAGTTAGGGTTGTTTTCGGACCCCACCTCCAAGGGGTCACGAAAATCTCCTCTGTTCCCCCATATATACAGCCCTTAGGGCGTCGTTTAGACTTGGGTTTTAATTAGATTAAAGTTAGCCATAGCCGCAACTTCGAGCTCTTCGTTTGTGTCATCCGACCAGGCCAAGACCTCATTGGAACCCCAACTTTCGTAATCATTCATCTTATATTCGC
The DNA here is from genome assembly GCA_950022295.1 of Bromus sterilis. NCBI lineage: Eukaryota > Viridiplantae > Streptophyta > Magnoliopsida > Poales > Poaceae > Bromus > Bromus sterilis. The sequence goes on along the minus strand of OX465600.1, from coordinate 170,975,202 downwards.
AATATCCAGATTGCAATTCTTAGTTCTTGCTTGTTCTTCGATTGCTTGCAGGAATTAGACCTTCGTGGTCAGGTTGATCGTGCATCCGCGAGATCAATAACCTCTCGGAGTTGGTTTAGCGATCGCTAAGGTGCAACGTCTTCGCACGTTCGTAGTCGGGTCGTGAAAGTCTACTCCACCAAAAATCGATCTCCATCATCTCATCGAAACATCGGGACACCTTCGCCTCTATCACCAACAGAGGTGATGCTCTGATCACGTGGGAGGACTTCGTCACAGACTTCAGAGCAGCGCATATTCCGAGTGGCTTGATGGACAGGAAGAGATAGGAGTTCTTGACTCTGAGACAGTGTGAGAGGTCAGTCCAAGAGTACAACAAGGCTTCGTCATGCTTGCCAGGTACACTCCTGAGGAGGTCTCCACAGAGGCCAAGCGGATGGTGAGGGAACAACCACATGTAGTTCGGGTGAACAATGTGATGATGGAAGATGCTCAGCAGTCTTCAGAGACCGTGTTTGGTAGGTTGCTTGTTAGTTCAGTTCCTGCGACCGTGTTCTTCGATTCCGGAGCTTCTCATTCCTTCATTTCCAAGTCCTTTGCACGTGCACATGATCTGCAGCCAGAGATGATATCGTCGCCTATGGCTATCTCTACCCCGGGCTCTAAGTTGAGTTCAGCTGTCAGAGTTCTGAGTGTTCACATCCAGATCCAGGGTCTCACGTTCTCCGCCTCCTTGATCTTGCTTCCCCGTTCCGATATCGATGTCATTTTGGGTATGGATTGGCTTGTACAGTACAAGGACAACATTCATTGCCCTTCAAGATCCGTGAGGTTGACACATGATTCAGGTGCAGAAATATGGTATACTTGTGGCTCAATGGCAGGAGCAGCACAGTTGTATGCCTTTAATGCAGGAGTCGCACCTTTGCTTGAAGAAGTCAAAGTTGTGTGTGAGTTTCTAGACGTCTTCCCAGAGGAGTTTCCAGGAATTCCCCCAGTTCGAGCTATTGAGTTCGTTATTGAGCTAGAGCCTGGTACACAACCGATTTCTCGGCATCCGTACAAGATGTGTTCGGAGGAGTTGATTGAGCTCAAAAAGCAGTAGAAAGAGTTGGAGGCAGGCGGTTTCATCCGCGCGAGCACTTCCCCTTGGGGTGCCCCAGCTTTGTTTGTAAAGAAGAAGGATGGGTCTAGCCGGTTGGTCCAGGACTATCACGGCATCAACAAAAATACCATCAAGAACAAGTACCCTTTACCCCGCATCAATGATCTGTTCGAACAGTTGAATGGGACAAAGGTGTTTTCCAAGCTTGACTTGAGGATGGGGTATCACAAAATCCGTGTTCGTGAAGAGGACATTCCCAAGACCGCTTTCAGCACACGTTATGGGATATATGAGCTCACAGTCATGACTTTTGGCTTCTCAAACGCCCCTCCAACATTCATGAGAGCGATGAACTATTTGTTCCAAGAGTGGCTCGATGTATTTGTCATCCTCTAACTCGACGATATACTTGTGTATTCCAAGTCGGAGGCTGAACATGAGGAACATCTTCGCTTGGTGCTGCAGAAGCTGAGAGAGGACCGGTACTATGGCATGTTCTCCAAGTGTGAGTTTTGGCTCGACAAGGTCAACTTTCTTGGCCATGTAATTTCCGCAGAAGGTATTGCGGTTGATCCAGAGCGAGCCCGCACTATTCAAGAGTGGGCTCCGCCAAAGAATGTGAAGCAGCTAAGGAGTTTTCTCGGCCTCGCCAGCTATTGCACGAGGTTTGTGCAGAATTTTTCCAAAATAGCAAAGCCAATGAAGGAATTGTTGTGCAAAGGCAAACGATACACTTGGTCACCGGCTTGCCAGTCAGCCTTCGAGGAGTTGAAGAAGAAGTTGACCACAGCTCCAATTCTCACACCGCCAAATGAGTCGCAACCTCTTCAGGTGTTTTGTGATGCCTCATTGAAGGGGCTAGGCGGCATTTTGATGCAAGGCAAGAACATTGTGGCTTATACCTCACGGTAGTTGAAGACGAGTGAGAGGAATTATCCCACGCATGACTTGGAGCTTGCAGCAGTTGTGCATGCCTTGATCACTTGGTGACACCTCCTCTTAGGGAGGAAGGTGGATGTGTTCACCGACCACAAGAGTCTGAAGTACTTGTTCACTCAGCCAAATCTGAATTTGAGGCAAAGAAGATGGCTTGAAACCATTACTGAGTACACAGTTGATATTCAGTACACGCCTGGGAAGGCGAATGTCATAGCTGATGCGCTGAGCCGCAAGGGCGATTGCAACAATATCCAGGTGCAAAAGATCCACCCTAATTTGTGTGAGTCCTTTCGCAAGCTCAATCTCGAGCTAGTTCCAGCAGGCTACCTTGCCAACCTGGTGGTAGAGCCTACTATCCATGAGAAGATTCGTGAAGCTCAGTCTAGCAGCTCAATGATTCAAAAGATCAAACAGGGTATTGATGCCTCAGTTCGCAAGTACGGTTGCTTTTCAGTGCATAATGACGACACCATGTTCTTTGAGGAGAGAGTTGTTTTTCCCAAGGAGGGAGATCTCAGAGAGGTCATCATGAAGTAGGCCAATGATTCAAAGCTATCGATCCACCCTGGCAGCACCAGAAAAGCTTTTGGTGGACTCGTATGAAGCGGGATGTTTCCCGTTTCGTGTCTAAGTGTGATGTCTGCAGGAGAGTGAAGGCACATCACCAGAAACCTACATGGCTACTACAACCACTTGACATTCCGGAGTGGAAATGGGATCACATAGAGATGGATTTCATCACAGGCTTCCCTTTGTAGCAGAAGAAGAACAATGCCATCTTTGTCGTCATTGACAATCTTTCTAAAGTTGCCCACTTCTTTCCAGTGAAGGACTCCATTTCAGCAGCTCAGTTGGCGGACTTGTATACCGCAAGAGTTGTATCTTTGCATGGCATTGCCAAGAAGATCAGTTCCGATAGAGGCAGTCTTTTCACCTCCAAGTTCTGGCAGGCCTTTCAAAAGTCGATTGGTACGACAGTGTTGGTCAGTACCGCTTATCACCCTCAGACCAGTGGGCAGGTCGAGCGTGTGAACCAAATCCTTGAGGACATGCTTCGAGCATGTGTCATTTCCTTTGGCATGAAGTGGGAAGAATGCTTGCCGTATGCTGAGTTTTCTTACAACAACAACTATTCGGCAAGTCTGCAGGCAACACCTTTTGAGATGTTGTATGGCCGGAAATGCACGGCACCGCTGAACTAGTCCGTGTCACAACCCAAGTTTAGGTATGTGCTAGGGTTTGAGTGCTCCTTTGCATCATGTGAAAAATTCAAAAGAAATTCACAAATGGGGAAAAGAAAAGCCCTAGAGAATTTAATTCAAATGGCCAGATAAAAATTTCTTCCAAAAATTCCTCTTGCATTGTTGAAAAGTCTCATAAATGAGTGTGATCACATATCAAGTGATTTGGGATCAACCCCATGCTCATGGATTTTTCAATTATTCCAAACACGGCTTGGAAATTAAATTAAACCCCTATTTGATTTGAAATTCAAATTGTTTGAATTTCAAAAATGCCCAAAAATTATAAGTGGCTTGCTACTGGCCACCTAAGACTTATAAAAATATTTGAGCATTTAATAAAAATGCTTAGCTATTTTTTTAGCATAGCAACACAAATAACAGAAAAGAAAAACAGTGAAGAAAAGGAAAAAGGAATCCCAGCCCAACCTACCAGGCCTTGGGCCCAACTAGTTTACCCACGACCTAGGCCCACCAGCAACCTTTTCGTCTTCCCCGCGCGTCGACAAGTAGCTCGGTGGCCGCCATGCCAACGCCGGCGAGGGGCACGTCTCCGCTAGACCCTCTCGGGCTCTCCCCTCGCGCCACGACGCACTCCAGAAGCCCCCGCGCTCTTCCCCTCTCTCTCCGGTTGCCATTCCCCTCTCTCTCGCGCCGAATCGCCGCCGACTGTGAAGCCACCGGAACGCGCCGCCGTGCCCGACGTGGCCACCGGATCCCCCTCGTTGCGCCACCATGCCCGGAAGGACCATGATAGAGGCGAAGGTGTCCCGATGTTTCGATGAGATGGTGGAGATCGATTATGGTGGAGGCGACTTTCACGATCCGACTACGAACGTGCGAAGACGTTGCGCCTTAGCGATCGCTAAACCAACTCCGAGAGGTTATTGATCCCGCGGATGCACGATCAACCTGACCACGAAGGTCTAATTCATGCAAGCAATCGAAGAACAAGCAAGAACTAAGAATTGCAATCTGGATATTGCGAATATAAGATGAATGATTACGAAAGTTGGGGTTCCAATGAGGTCTTGGCCTGGTCGGATGACACAAACGAAGAGCTCGAAGTTGCGGCTATGGCTAACTTAAATCTAATTAAAACCCAAGTCTAAACGACGCCCTAAGGGCTGTATATATGGGGGAACAGAGGGGAATTTCGTGGCCCCTTGGAGGAGGGGTCCGAAAACAACCCTAACTCGGTTTCCCCACACATACGGACTCTAAAAAATAGCCTATTAAGTGTATTTCGAAATTACATGGGCCTGGCCCAATAATAAGGTGACGCAGCACCTATAATAACCCTTGGACGAAAATATTAATGTGGCGTCTTGTGTCTCTCGTCCAGGTCTTCATGCACGCCTTATGGTGGCCTCAAAGTGCGAAAATCACCACTGGAAGCTCCATTGTCCTTTCCCGCGCGCACACCTCCTTCTCCATGCTTGATCCCGCTCCAATGACCATCCTTCTTATCCATGCTAGGTCCTTCATTCATAAGACAAACAAAAGTATCTAATTTAGGCAGCATCATATGTTCCTGAACATTAGAAGGATTCGCAAGAAACGAAAGTACCTGATAATTTAGTTGACGTGCGCGTGCTCTAGTAACTGGTCCAGTATGTGTAGTTGGTGAAGATGTGGGTGTAACATTAGTAGAGATGTCCTCATCATCCTCCCCTTCTTGAATTGAAGTCGTCCTCGACGGAAGCTCATCATCTTCTCCCAAATAAGGTTTCAAATCTGCAATGTTAAATGTGGGACTAACCCCAAAATCTGCAGGTAGCTCAAGTTTATATGCATTGTCATTAATTTTCTGTAAAACCTTAAAGGGACCATCAGCTCGTGGCATTAACTTAGACTTGCGCAAATCAGGAAACCTATCTTTACGTAGATGTAACCAAAAAAGATCTCCTGGTTCAAACACAACATGCTTTCTACCCTTATCACCAGCAAGCTTGTATCTAGCATTCATTTTCTCAATGTTTTCTTTAGTTAACTCATGCATTTTTAATATCAATTCAGCACGTTGCTTAGCATCAAAATTAACCTTCTCCGAAGATGGAAGAGGCAGCAAATCAATAGGTGCACGAGGTAGAAAACCATAAACAATCTCAAAAGGGCACATTTTAGTGGTAGAATGAAATGAACGATTATAAGCAAATTCAATATGAGGTAAACATTCTTCCCACATTTTCAAGTTACTCTTTAAAACAGCCCTAAGCATAGTAGACAAAGTCCTATTGACTACTTCAGTTTGTCCATCAGTTTGGGGATGACATGTAGTACTAAAAAGTAGTTTAGTCCCCAACTTAGCCCATAAGCATCTCCAAAAATGGCTAAGAAACTTAGTATCACGATCCGAGACAATAGTATTGGGCACACCATGTAAGCGAATAATCTCTCGAAAGAATAAATCAGCAACATTAGCAGCATCATCGCTTTTATGACATGGTATAAAATGTGCCATCTTAGAAAATCTATCCACGACAACAAATATGCTATCCCTCCCCTTCTGTGTTCGAGGCAAGCCTAAAACAAAGTCCATGGATATGTCCTCCCACGGAACACTAGGTACAGGTAAAGGCATGTATAAACCATGAGGATTGAGTCGTGGCTTAGCTTTTTGACATGTAGTGCAGCGAGCAACAAAACGCTCAACATCCCGTCTCATCTTTGGCCAAAAGAAATGTGTAGCAAGTACGTCCTCCGTCTTCTTCACTCCAAAATGTCCCATTAATCCTCCTCCATGCGCCTCCTGCAACAACAAAAGACGAATAGAGCTAGCTGGAATGCATAGCTTGTTAGAACGGAACACAAACCCATCATTAAGCACAAACTTGTTCCATGTTCTACCCTCTCTACAATTCTGCAAAACATCTTTAAATTCTGCATCATGTACATATTGATCTTTGATTGTCTCTAAACCGAATATCTTGAAGTCAAGTTGGGAAAGCATAGTATAACGACGAGACAAAGCATCAGCAATAATATTATCTTTCCCCTTCTTGTGTTTAATGACATAAGGGAAAGTCTCAATAAATTCAACCCACTTAGCATGTCTACGATTAAGTTTTGCTTGACTTCTTATGTGTTTCAAAGATTCATGATCAGAATGTATAACAAATTCTTTGGGCCATAAATAATGTTGCCAAGTTTCTAATGTCCGAACAAGAGCATATAATTCCTTATCATAAGTAGAATAGTTCAGACTAGGCCCACTCAATTTTTCAGAAAAGTATGCAACAAGTTTAGCATCTTGTAATAACACACCTCCCAAACCAATACCACTAGCATCGCATTCAAGCTCAAAAGTCTTATTAAAATCAGGAAGTTGGAGCAAAGGAGCATGTGTTAACTTATCTTTCAATACCGTGAAGGCTTCTTCCTGTGCGGTACCCCAAGTAAAAGGCACATCCTTGCGTGTAAGCTCATTGAGAGGGGCAGCAATGGTGCTGAAATCTCTCACAAAACGCCTATAGAATCCAGCGAGGCCAAGAAAACTCCTCACTTGTGTGACCGTTTTGGGCTGCGGCCAACTCTCAATCGCCTCGATCTTGGCTTTATCAACTTCAATTCCCTGCGGAGTAACAACATAGCCAAGAAACGATACTCGGTCGGTGCAAAAGGTGCACTTCCCAAGGTTACCAAATAAACGTGCATTACGTAGAGCAACAAAAACAGCACGTAAATGATCCAAATGTTCCTCCAAAGATTTTCTATAAATCAGTATATCATCAAAATAGACTACCACAAATCGTCCAATGAAAGCACGTCAAACCTCGTTCATTAATCTCATGAAAGTGCTAGGTGCATTAGTTAACCCAAAAGGCATGACTAACCACTCATATAATCCAAACTTAGTTTTAAATGTCGTTTTCCATTCATCTCCTAATTTCATGCGAATTTGATGGTATCCACTACGCAAATCAACTTTGGAAAACATGGTAGAGCCACTTAATTCATCAAGCATATCATCTAACCTAGGAATAGGATGACGATAACGAATAGTAATATTATTAATGGCTCTACAATCAACACACATACGCCAAGTTCCATCCTTTTTAGGCACTAATATAACAGGAACATCACAAGGACTAAGTGATTCACGTATGTAACCTTTGTCGAGTAGCTCTTGTACTTGACGCTGAATCTCCTTCGTCTCCTCCGGATTGGTACGGTATGGCGCACGATTGGGCAGCGAAGCACCGGGAATTAAGTCAATATGATGCTCAATCCCTCGAATAGGTTGTAATCCCGGTGGTACGTCTTGTGGAAAGACGTCAATAAACTCCTGCAAAAGGTCAGTGACAACAGGAGGCAAAGAAGGAGGCAATTCCTCAAATGAAAACAAAGCTTCTTTGCACACAAAAGCATAGCACACATATTGACTAACATCCAAATCCGAAATATCAACCTTAGTAGCAAGCAAAGTTGGACTAGTCAATTTAATTTCATTAGAAACAGCAGAAGAAGATTTGCTAGTAGTCTTATGTTGTTGCTCAAATTCTTTAGCTGCTATCTCATTTTCACTCTTATTTTTCTCCTGTTTAGCTTTACTAGCTCTAGCAAGATCATCTTTCACAATTTGTTCAGGAGACATAGGAAGTAAAGCAATAGTTTTATCCTGATGAACCAGAGTAAATTGATTTGTCCTACCATGGTGTACAACATTCCTATCAAATTTCCATGGTCTACCAAGTAAAAGAGAGCATGCTTGCATGGGTACCACATCACAATCAACATAATCAACATATGCAGCAATGCTAAAGTGCACACGAACAGAACGCGTTACCTTAATCTTACCACTATTGTTAAACCACTGAATATAGTACGGATGGGGGTGTGGTCTTGTGGTGAGAGATAGCTTCTCCACCAACTCCATGCTTGCCAAGTTGTTGCAACTCCCTCCGTCAATGATGATGCGAACCGAACGTTCTTTCACCACTCCCTTTGTGTGGAACAAATTATGCCTTTGGTTTTGCTCGGCCTTCGATACCTGCACACTTAACACACGTTGAGCAACCAAACTAGCATATTGATCTGCATCATCAGGAGCCATATACTCTATATCATGAGCATCATCAGGGGCACCCTATTCCTCGTGAGCAATGAGAACTAAAGTCTCCTCATCATAGTCGCTCGCTGACTCATACCCACCATCCGCCGTAATAATCATCACACGCTTGGAGGGACAGTCTTTTGCGAAGTGACCTCCACCTTGGCACCTGCGACATTTAATATCACGATCTCGTGTTTGCCCTGTGGAAGCCATGGATGAAGAAGAACTCGCTGCTGGACCACTCTGTGCACCCTTGAATGGTGGCGCTGGCTGTTTTGGTGGCTCCCTGTAAGAATGAGCGGTTGAAGTAGATGGTGGTGCAGCAGGACGTGTGGATGTAGAAGGTCCACGTGATGTCCATGATGTATTTCGTCCTGCAGAAAAGTTAGGTCTCGTAGCGGCCTGTCGATCCTGCACTTCACGTTCAGCTTTACATGCAAGATGAAACAAATGAGTAATAGTAGCATAGTCCTTGTATTCTAGAATAGTTTGTATCTCCCTGTTTAAGCCACCTATAAAACGAGCAAACATAGCTTCATTATCCTCTACTAGGCCACATCTAATCAATCCAGTTTGTAATTCTTGATAATATTCCTCTACAGAATTTTTTCCTTGTCTCAAACGCTGTAATTTTTGTAGCAATTCACGTTGATAATAAGGAGGAACCCAGCGAGTACGCATAGCATCTTTTAAAGCAGCCCAAGTAGCTGGAATATTATTAGCATGCAATCTACAATGTTCAGACCACCAAATAGATGCAAAACCCGTGAATTCACAAACAGCAGCAGTAACACGTCTATTCTCAGGATATTGTAAACATGTAAAGCGTTGTTCAGTTTCTAACTCCCAAGTAAGATAAGCATCAGAAATATATCTACCCTCAAACGGCTTAAGATTCAATTTAAGTTTAGGCACATGTTCATCATCGCGTACCTGAGGGGGTGGTTGGTGTCGACCATGGCGAATGTTGGGACGTGGACGCCCAGCTGGCTGCTCATAGGCCGCTTCCTGTTCCACCTCCTCCTCGTAATCACCCTCGTAGTTGTCGTCCTGGCCGACGTCAAAAGCAGCAGCAGTAGCAGCAACTGCAGCAGCCGCAGGAGCACCAGCAGCTTGTCTGCCCGGAAACAGAATACGTCGTGCACGTCGTGGTGGCGGTGGCTGTGCTGGAGCGGCCGCAGGCTGTGCAGGTAGGCGTGCGAGCAACTCAGTAAACTTGGCGTCGAGCTTGGTGTCGATCATCTTCTCCACACCATCAATCGCCTCTGTAAATCTGTTCTCGATGTCATTCACCTGTTCAGACATCATTTGTGCAAATTTATCATGTAACGCTTTGTTTGTCATATTCTCCCAATCGGGTGCATCCCGCGCCACTTCATCATGGGATCCTGGCATGGTTAGCAGAAATAGAAAACACACAGAAATATGATCCTACTTCTACTAATGGGATGTGGGGTGGTGGAAAGCACAAATCCGTCAAGCTTTTCTTTCGTTCTTACCGATTCTTACCTAGCAGCAGGTGGTGATGTACAACCAACGGGTTAAAACTCTCAGAGATGTGGTAGAGCGATGGCCAGGAGGTGTCAAAACGCACGATGTAGAATATATGTGGAGCTGTAGGAAGGCTGACAAGTATGGTAGCAAAAGCTCAACAGTAATCAAAACAGAGATGCAAAGCTGAATAAACACTCAACGTAGGTACTGTGCTGATCCTAGGCTAGACCGTACTAGAGACGCGAGCCTAAAACACCAACGAAAGCACGGCGCGGCACGTAAACAACTGAGAAGCACACTGAATTTTTTTTTCTCTCTTTTTTTTTCTCTCTTTTGTTTTTTGCGATGCGGGACTGCGGTGGCTGAAAAAGTGCGAAAAAATCACTATGGTGGCGAACGTCTCAAAATGAGTTTCTGGACCTAAGGAACGTATGGGCACGAAATTTTTTTACCCCCGAAATTTTTGGCCTAAAAACTGCTCTGGAAAGCACCTCCTACGTACGACAAAAGATTGGTGAAATCCGACTCTAATCAAACTCAAAACTAATCTGGCTACGGAGAGATCACAAGCCGAACAGGTGATGGAACTCAACTCGGATTGGTAGGTCGTGGTGGTGTATATGGACTCTGCTTGGCGGAACGTGGTGGTGTATCTGGACTCGGATTGGCGGAACGTGGTGGTGTAGTACTGTGCGGCGGCGGCGTGACAAACTGTGATCAGAACTCGAAACTCTAAGGGAACTAGACGCTAAGATCAGCAACTCGACACAACGATGCAACCGCAAATTCAACAATGCAAACTACTGTAAAGAAAACTGGACAAAGGCTCGGACTGTTTTGGGACGTGATGATCTAACCCTAAATTTTTTTTTGGCTTTTTCGTGGACTGTAGGTATGAAGAACAGAAGTAATCTAGACTACGAAAAACTGGTAAATCTCACCGATCAACCTGGAAATCTGATACCACTTGATAGAGGCGAAGGTGTCCCGATGTTTCGATGAGATGGTGGAGATCGATTATGGTGGAGGCGACTTTCACGATCCGACTACGAACGTGCGAAGACGTTGCGCCTTAGCGATCGCTAAACCAACTCCGAGAGGTTATTGATCCCGCGGATGCACAATCAACCTGACCACGAAGGTCTAATTCCTGCAAGCAATCGAAGAACAAGCAAGAACTAAGAATTGCAATCTGGATATTGCGAATATAAGATGAATGATTACGAAAGTTGGGGTTCCAATGAGGTCTTGGCCTGGTCGGATGACACAAACGAAGAGCTCGAAGTTGCGGCTATGGCTAACTTAAATCTAATTAAAACCCAAGTCTAAACGACGCCCTAAGGGCTGTATATATGGGGGAACAGAGGGGAATTTCGTGGCCCCTTGGAGGAGGGGTCCGAAAACAACCCTAACTCGGTTTCCCCACACATACGGACTCTAAAAAATAGCCTATTAAGTGTATTTCGAAATTACATGGGCCTGGCCCAATAATAAGGTGACGCAGCACCTATAATAACCCTTGGAAGAAAATATTAATGTGGCGTCTTGTGTCTCTCGTCCAGGTCTTCATGCACGCCTTATGGTGGCCTCAAAGTGCGAAAATCACCACTGGAAGCTCCATTGTCCTTTCCCGCGCGCACACCTCCTTCTCCATGCTTGATCCCGCTCCAATGACCATCCTTCTTATCCATGCTAGGTCCTTCATTCATAAGACAAACAAAAGTATCTAATTTAGGCAGCATCATATGTTCCTGAACATTAGAAGGATTCGCAAGAAACGAAAGTACCTGATAATTTAGTTGACGTGCGCGTGCTCTAGTAACTGGTCCAGTATGTGTAGTTGGTGAAGATGTGGGTGTAACATTAGTAGAGATGTCCTCATCAGACCACCACCGTCCTCTTCGTCGTTTCCCCCCATCAATTCGCGCCAAGATCCACAGGAGACGACGCCAACGTCAAGATTGTAACAGCCCAGTTTTTGCAAAAATTAAAAAAAATTCGTTTTCGGTGTGAATTGTTTGATTGTCTGATTTATTAGCGGTGTTTGCATCCCCGATTTATCGATCGGCGATTATTTTCCCCCCTCTTATCTCGTATCGGACGGAGACCGACCCTTGCCACCCTGACACTCGACCTTTGCGACACCGGGTTTCTCCCGATCACCATCGCGAAAACCGCATGAGACCAGCCGCAGCCAACGGAACGAAAAACCCCGTTTAATAAGTAAACGGGATATTTTTATAGCGCGCCGGAAAGTGTTTTCGGAACGGTTCCAACGCGAGGTGAATGCCTCCGGCTCGACGCGCTGATCGCGCAGTTTGAAGTTTTACCCGAATCAGAGGTACCGCGGACCCCCGGCGGTCAGAAACGTGAGCACCGTGCGCGCGAGATAAAAACCGGAGATGTTTTTGCAAACTGCCAGCCACCGGGGCTATATAAAGACCACCACACTCCCACCCATTTCTAGGGTTTCCCTAGTCCAATTTTGCAGCCACCCCCCTCACAATGTCCAGATCTGCTTCATTTTTGCCCCAATTCCCGAAACCCTAGGTTTGGACGCGTTGCAGCCGTTAGATCCGAAGACGGACGCACGAGATCGCGCCACGTCGCCCGGAATGGATCCCGTGGAGCTCCTCCCATGGAGGCTTCTCCCTGCCCACGCCCGATGATGAGGACATCTCTACTAATGTTACACCCACATCTTCACCAACTACACATACTGGACCAGTTACTAGAGCACGCGCACGTCAACTAAATTATCAGATACTTTTGTTTTGCTTATGAATGAAGGACCTAGCATGGACAAGAAGGATGGTCATTGGAGCGGGATCAAGCATGGAGAAGAAGGTGCGCGCGCGGGAAAGGACAATGGAGCTTCCAGTGGTGATTATCGCACTTTGAAGCCACCATAAGTTGCGCATGAAGTCTTGGACGAAATACGCGAGATGCCACTTCATTATTTTCGTCCAAGGGCAATTATAGGTGCCGCGTCACCTTAAAATTGGGCTGGGCCCATGTAATTTCGAAATACCACATTATAGGATGTTTTTAGAGTCCGTATGTGTGGGGAAACTGAGTTAGGGTTGTTTTTGGACCCCACCTCCAAGGGGTCACGAAAATCCCCTCTGTTCCCCCATATATACAGCCCTTAGGGCGTCGTTTAGACTTGGGTTTTAATTAGATTTAAGTTAGCCATAGCCGCAACTTCGAGCTCTTCGTTTGTGTCATCCGACCAGGCCAAGACCTCATTGGAACCCCAACTTTCGTAATCATTCATCTTATATTCGCAATATCCAGATTGCAATTCTTAGTTCTTGCTTGTTCTTCGATTGCTTGCAGGAATTGACCTTCGTGGTCAGGTTGATCGTGCATCCGCGGGATCAATAACCTCTCGGAGTTGGTTTAGCGATCGCTAAGGCGCAACGTCTTCGCACGTTCGTAGTCGGATCGTGAAAGTCGTCTCAACCATAATCGATCTCCACCATCTCATCGAAACATCGGGACACCTTCGCCTCTATCAAGTGGTATCAGATTTCCAGGTTGCTCGGTGAGATTTACCAGTTTTCATAGTCTAGATTGGTTCTGTTCTTCATACCTACAGTCCACGAAAAAGCCAACAAAAAAAAATTAGGGTTAGATCATCACGTCCCAAGACAGTCCTAGCCTTTGTCCAGTTTTCTTTTCAGTACTTGCTTTGTTGAATTTACGGTTGCATCGTTGTGTCAAGTTGCTGATCTTAGCGTCTAGTTCCCTTAGAGTTTCGAGTTCTGATCACAGTTTGCCACGTCGCCGCCGCACCAGTAGTCATCCTACCACGTTCCGCCAATCCGAGTCCAGATACACCACCACGTTCCGCCAAGCAGAGTCCATATACACCGCCACGTCTCACGAGTCCGAGTTGAGTTCCACCATCAGTACGGTTCCTGATGAGGACATCCCTACTAATGTTACACCCATATCCTCACCAACTACACATATTGGACCAGTTACTAGAGCTCGTGCACGTCAACTAAATTATCAGGTACTTTCGTTTCTTGCGAATCCTTCTATTGTTCATGAACATATGATGCTGCCTAAATTAGATACTTTTGTTTTGCTTATGAATGAAGGACCTAGCATGGACAAGAAGGATGGTCATTGGAGCGGGATCAAGCATGGAGAAGAAGGTGCGCGCGCGGGAAAGGACAGCGGAGCTTCCAGTGGTGATTATCGCACTTTGAAGCCACCATAAGGCGCGCATGAAGTCTTGGACGAAATACGCGAGATGCCACTTCATTATTTTCGTCCAAGGGTAATTATAGGTGCTGCGTCACCTTAATATTGGGCTGGGCCCATGTAATTTCGAAATACCACCTTATAGGCTGTTTTTAGAGTCCGTATGTGTGCGGAAACCGAGTTAGGGTTGTTTTCGGACCCCACCTCCAAGGGGTCACGAAAATCCCCTCTGTTCCCCCATATATACAGCCCTTAGGGCGTCGTTTAGACTTGGGTTTTAATTAGATTTAAGTTAGCCATAGCCGCAACTTCGAGCTCTTCGTTTGTGTCATCCGACCAGGCCAAGACCTCATTGGAACCCCAACTTTCGTAATCATTCATCTTATATTCGCAATATCCAGATTGCAATTCTTAGTTCTTGCTTGTTCTTCGATTGCTTGCAGGAATTAGACCTTCGTGGTCAGGTTGATCGTGCATCCGCGGGATCAATAACCTCTCGGAGTTGGTTTAGCGATCGCTAAGGCGCAACGTCTTCGCACGTTCGTAGTCGGGTCGTGAAAGTCTACTCCACCATAATCGATCTCCACCATCTCATCGAAACATCGGGACACCTTCGCCTCTATCAAGTGGTATCAGATTTCCAGGTTGCTCGTTGAGATTTACCAGTTTTCATAGTCTAGATTGGTTCTGTTCTTCATACCTACAGTCCACGAAAAAGCCAAAAAAAAAATTAGGGTTAGATCATCACGTTCCAAAACAGTCCGAGCCCTTTTCCAGTTTTCTTTACAGTAGCTTGCTTTGTTGAATTTACGGTTGCATCGTTGTGTCAAGTTGCTGATCTTAGCGTCTAGTTCCCTTAGAGTTTCGAGTTCTGATCACAGTTTGCCACGTCGCCGCCGCACAGTAGTCATCCTACCACGTTCCGCCAATCCAAGTCCAGATACACCACCACGTTCCGCCAAGCAGAGTCCATATACACCAGCACGTCTCACGAGTCCGAGTTGAGTTCCACCATCAGTAAGGATCCCGATCTCTCTGTAGCCAGATTAGTTTTGAGTTGTTAGAGTCGGATTTCACCAAACTTTTTCCGTCCAGAGAAGGGGGGGTGATTTCCAAAAAAAAAAAAAAAAAATTTCCAAACTTTTTCCGTCTGGCACGCTTTTCAGAGCAGTTGTTAGGCCAAAAATTTCAGGGGTGAAAAAATTTCGTGCCCATACGTTCCTTAGGTCCAGAAACTCATTTTGAGACGTTCGCCAGCATAGTGATTTTTTCGCACTTTTTCAGCCACCGCAGTCCCGCATCGCAAAAAAAAAAAAAAAAGCAAAAAAAAAAAAAAAAAAAAAAAGAGAATTTTTTTTTTCAGAGTGTGCTTCTCAGTTGATTACGTGCCGCGCCGTGCTTTCGTTGGTGTTTTAGGCTCGCGTCTCTAGTACGGTCTAGCCTAGGATCAGCACAGTACCGACGTTGAGTGTTTATTCAACTTTGCATCTCTGTTTTGATTACTGTTGAAGCTTTTTGCTACCATATTTGTCAAGCCTACCTACAGCTCCACATATATTCTACTTCGTGCGGTTGACACCTCCTGGCCATCGCTCTACCACATCTCTGAGAGTTTTGACCCGTTGGTTGTACATCACCACCTGCTGCTCGGTAAGAATCGGTAAGAACTGAAGAAAAGCTTGACGGATTTGTGCTTTCCACCACCCCACATCCCATTAGTCGAAGTAGGATCATACTTCTGTGTGTTTTCTATTTCTGCTAACCATGCCAGGATCCCATGATGAAGTGGCGCGGGATGCACCTGATTGGGAGAATATGTCAAACAAAGCATTACATGATAAATTTGCACAAATGATGTCTGAACAGGTGAATGACATCGAGAACAGATTTACAGAGGCGATTGATGGTGTGGAGAAGATGATCGACACCAAGCTCGACGCCAAGTTTACTGAGTTGCTCGCACGCTTACCTATACAGCCTGCGGCCGCTCCAGCACAGCCACCGCCACCACGACGTGCACGACGTATTCTGTTTCCGGGCGGACAAGCTGCTGGTGCTCCTGCTGCTGCTGCAGTTACTGCTGCTGCTGCCTCTGACGTCGGCCAGGACGACAACTACGAGGGTGATTACGAGGAGGAGGTGGAACAAGAAGCGGCCTATGAACAGCCAGCTGGACGTCCACGTCCCAACATTCGCCACGGTCGACACCAACCACCCCCTCAGGTACGCGATGATGAACATGTGCCTAAACTTAAATTGAATCTTAAGCCGTTTGAGGGTAGATATATTCCTGATGCTTATCTTACTTGGGAGTTAGAAACTGAACAACGCTTTACATGTTTACAATATCCTGAGAATAGACGTGTTACTGCTGCTGTTTGTGAATTCACGGGTTTTGCATCTATTTGGTGGTCTGAACATTGTAGATTGCATGCTAATAATATTCCAGCTACTTGGGCTGCTTTAAAAGATGCTATGCGTACTCGCTGGGTTCCTCCTTATTATCAACGTGAATTGCTACAAAAATTACAGCGTTTGAGACAAGGAAAAAATTCTGTAGAGGAATATTATCAAGAATTACAAACTGGATTGATTAGATGTGGCCTAGTAGAGGATAATGAAGCTATGTTTGCACGTTTTATAGGTGGCTTAAACAGGGAGATACAAACTATTCTAGAATACAAGGACTATGCTACTATTACTCGTTTGTTTCATCTTGCTTGTAAAGCTGAACGTGAAGTGCAGGATCGACAGGCCGCTACGAGACCTAACTTTTCTGCAGGACGAAATACATCATGGACATCGCGTGGACCTTCTACATCCACACGTCCTGCTGCTCCACCCTCTACTTCAGCCGCTCATTCTTACAGGGAGCCACCAAAACAGTCAGCGCCACCATTCAAGGGTGCACAGAGTGGTCCAGCGGCGAGTTCTTCTTCATCCATGGCTTCCACAGGGCAAACACGAGATCGTGATATTAAATGTCGCAGGTGCCAAGGTGGAGGTCACTTCGCAAAAGACTGTCCCTCCAAGCGTGTGATGATTATTACGGCGGATGGTGGGTATGAGTCAGCGAGTGACTATGATGAGGAGACTTTAGTTCTCATCGCTCATGAGGAACAGGGTGCCCATGATGATGCTCATGATATGGAGTATATGGCTCCTGATGATGCAGATAAATATGCTAGTTTGGTTGCTCAACGTGTGTTAAGTGTGCAGGTAACGAAGGCTGAGCAAAACCAGAGGCATAATTTGTTCCACACAAAGGGAGTGGTGAAAGAACGTTCGGTTCGCATCATCATTGACGGAGGGAGTTGCAACAACTTGGCTAGCATGGAGTTGGTGGAGAAGCTATCTCTCACCACAAGACCACACCCCCATCCGTACTATATTCAGTGGTTTAACAATAGTGGTAAGATTAAGGTAACGCGTTCTGTTCGTGTGCACTTTAGCATTGCTGCATATGCTGATTATGTTGATTGTGATGTGGTACCCATGCAAGCATGCTCTCTTTTACTTGGTAGACCATGGCAATTTGATAGGAATGTTGTACACCATGGTAGGACAAATCAGTTTACTCTGGTTCATCAGGATAAAAATATTGCTTTACTTCCTATGTCTCCTGAACAAATTGTGAAAGATGATCTTGCTAGAGCTAGTAAAGCAAAACAGGAGAAAAATAAGAGTGAAAATGAGATAGCAGCCAAAGAATTTGAGCAACAACATAAGACTAATAGCAAATCTTCTTCTGCTGTGTCTAATGAAATTAAATTGACTAGTCCAACTTTGCTTGCTACTAAAGTTGATATTTCAGATTTGGATGTTAGTCAATATGTGTGCTATGCTTTTGTGTGCAAAGAAGCTTTGTTTTCATTTGAGGAATTGCCTCCTTCTTTGCCTCCTGTTGTCACTGACCTTTTGCAGGAGTTTATTGACGTCTTTCCACAAGACGTACCACCGGGATTACCACCTATTCGAGGGATTGAGCATCAGATTGACTTAATTCCCGGTGCTTCACTGCCCAACCGTGCGCCATACCGTACCAATCCGGAGGAGACAAAGGAGATTCAGCGTCAAGTACAAGAGCTACTCGACAAAGGTTACATACGTGAATCCCTTAGTCCTTGTGCTGTTCCTGTTATATTAGTGCCTAAAAAGGATGGAACATGGCGTATGTGTGTTGATTGTCGAGCCATTAATAATATTACTATTCGTTATCGTCATCCTATTCCTAGGTTAGATGATATGCTTGATGAATTAAGTGGCTCTACCATGTTTTCCAAAGTTGATTTGCGTAGTGGATACCATCAAATTCGCATGAAATTAGGAGATGAATGGAAAACGGCATTTAAAACTAAGTTTGGATTATATGAGTGGTTAGTCATGCCTTTTGGGTTAACTAATGCACCTAGCACTTTCATGAGATTAATGAACGAGGTTTTACGTGCTTTCATTGGACGATTTGTGGTAGTCTATTTTGATGATATACTGATTTATAGCAAATCTTTGGAGGAACATTTGGATCATTTACGTGCTGTTTTTATTGCTCTACGTAATGCACGTTTGTTTGGTAACCTTGGGAAGTGCACCTTTTGCACCGACCGAGTATCGTTTCTTGGCTATGTTGTTACTCCGCAGGGAATTGAAGTTGATAAAGCCAAGATCGAGGCGATTGAGAGTTGGCCGCAGCCCAAAACGGTCACACAAGTGAGGAGTTTTCTTGGCCTCGCTGGATTCTATAGGCGTTTTGTGAGAGATTTCAGCACCATTGCTGCACCTCTCAATGAGCTTACACGCAAGGATGTGCCTTTTACTTGGGGTACCGCACAGGAAGAAGCCTTCACCGTATTGAAAGATAAGTTAACACATGCTCCTTTGCTCCAACTTCCTGATTTTAATAAGACTTTTGAGCTTGAATGCGATGCTAGTGGGATTGGTTTGGGAGGTGTGTTATTACAAGATGCTAAACCTGTTGCTTACTTTTCTGAAAAATTGAGTGGGCCTAGTCTGAACTATTCTACTTATGATAAGGAATTATATGCTCTTGTTCGGACATTAGAAACTTGGCAACATTATTTATGGCCCAAAGAATTTGTTATACATTCTGATCATGAATCTTTGAAACACATAAGAAGTCAAGCAAAACTTAATCGTAGACATGCTAAGTGGGTTGAATTTATTGAGACTTTCCCTTATGTCATTAAACACAAGAAGGGGAAAGATAATATTATTGCTGATGCTTTGTCTCGTCGTTATACTATGCTTTCACAACTTGACTTCAAGATTTTCGGTTTAGAGACAATCAAAGATCAATACGTAAATGATGCGGAATTTAAAGATGTATTGCAGAATTGTAGAGAGGGTAGAACATGGAACAAGTTTGTGCTTAATGATGGATTTGTGTTCCGTTCTAACAAGCTATGCATTCCAGCTAGCTCTATTCGTCTTTTGTTGTTGCAGGAGGCGCATGGAGGAGGATTAATGGGACACTTTGGCGTGAAGAAGACGGAGGACGTACTTGCTACACATTTCTTTTGGCCAAAGATGAGACGGGATGTTGAGCGTTTTGTTGCTCGCTGCACTACATGTCAAAAAGCTAAGTCACGACTCAATCCTCATGGTTTATACATGCCTTTACCTGTACCTAGTGTTCCGTGGGAGGACATATCCATGGACTTTGTTTTAGGCTTGCCTCGAACAAAGAATGGGAGGGATAGCATATTTGTTGTCGTGGTTAGATTTTCTAAGATGGCACATTTTATACCATGTCATAAAAGCGATGATGCTGCTAATGTTGCTGATTTATTCTTTCGTGAGATTATTCGCTTACATGGTGTGCCCAATACTATTGTCTCGGATCGTGATACTAAGTTTCTTAGCCATTTTTGGAGATGCTTATGGGCTAAGTTGGGGACTAAACTACTTTTTAGTACTACATGTCATCCCCAAACTGATGGACAAACTGAAGTGGTCAATAGGACTTTGTCTACTATGCTTAGGACTGTTTTAAAGAGTAACTTGAAACTGTGGGAAGAATGTTTACCTCATATTGAATTTGCTTATAATCGTTCATTGCATTCTACCACTAAAATGTGCCCTTTTCAGATTGTTTATGTTTTTCTACCTCGTGCACCTATTGATTTGCTACCTCTTCCATCTTCGGAGAAGGTTAATTTTGATGCTAAGCAACGTGCTGAATTGATATTAAAAATGCATGAGTTAACTAAAGAAAACATTGAGCGCATGAATGCTAGATACAAGCTTGCTGGTGATAGGGGTCGAAAGCATGTTGTGTTTGAACCCGGAGATCTTGTTTGGTTACATCTACGTAAAGATAGGTTTCCTGATTTGCGCAAGTCTAAGTTAATGCCTCGAGCTGATGGTCCCTTTAAGGTTTTGCAGAAAATTAATGATAATGCATATAAACTTGAGCTACCTGCAGCCTTTGGGGTTAGTCCCACATTTAATATTGCAGATTTGAAGCCTTATTTGGGAGAAGATGATGAGCTTCCGTCGAGGACGACTTCAATTCAAGAAGGGGAGGATGATGAGGACATCCCTACTAATGTTACACCCATATCCTCACCAACTACACATATTGGACCAGTTACTAGAGCTCGTGCACGTCAACTAAATTATCAGGTACTTTCGTTTCTTGCGAATCCTTCTATTGTTCATGAACATATGATGCTGCCTAAATTAGATACTTTTGTTTTGCTTATGAATGAAGGACCTAGCATGGACAAGAAGGATGGTCATTGGAGCGGGATCAAGCATGGAGAAGAAGGTGCGCGCGCGGGAAAGGACAGCGGAGCTTCCAGTGGTGATTATCGCACTTTGAAGCCACCATAAGGCGCGCATGAAGTCTTGGACGAAATACGCGAGATGCCACTTCATTATTTTCGTCCAAGGGCAATTATAGGTGCTGCGTCACCTTAATATTGGGCTGGGCCCATGTAATTTCGAAATACCACCTTATAGGCTGTTTTTAGAGTCCGTATGTGTGGGGAAACCGAGTTAGGGTTGTTTTCGGACCCCACCTCCAAGGGGTCACGAAAATCCCCTCTGTTCCCCCATATATACAGCCCTTAGGGCGTCGTTTAGACTTGGGTTTTAATTAGATTTAAGTTAGCCATAGCCGCAACTTCGAGCTCTTCGTTTGTGTCATCCGACCAGGCCAAGACCTCATTGGAACCCCAACTTTCGTAATCATTCATCTTATATTCGCAATATCCAGATTGCAATTCTTAGTTCTTGCTTGTTCTTCGATTGCTTGCAGGAATTAGACCTTCGTGGTCAGGTTGATCGTGCATCCGCGGGATCAATAACCTCTCGGAGTTGGTTTAGCGATCGCTAAGGCGCAACGTCTTCGCACGTTCGTAGTCGGGTCGTGAAAGTCTACTCCACCATAATCGATCTCCACCATCTCATCGAAACATCGGGACACCTTCGCCTCTATCAGTTCCTGATATCTCCGTAGCCAGATTAGTTTTGAGTTGATTAGAGTCGGATTTCACCAATCTTTTGTCGTACGTAGAAGAGGGTAATTTCCAAAAAAAAAAAAGCAAAAAAAAAAAAAAAAAAGAGACAGATCAAAAATTCAGAGTGTGCTTCACAGTTGTTACGTGCCGCGCCGTGCTTTCATTGGTGTTTTAGGCTCGCGTCTCTAGTACGGTCTAGCCTAGGATCAGCACAGTACCGACGTTGAGTGTTTATTCAGCTTTGCATCTCTGTTTTGATTACTGTTGATCTTTTTGCTACCATATTTGTCAAGCCTACCTACAGCTCCACATATATTCTACATCGTGCGTTTTGACACCTCCTGGCCATCGCTCTACCATATCTCTGAGAGTTTTGACCCGTTGGTTGTACATCACCACCTGCGGCTAGGTAAGAATCGGTAAGAACGTAAGAAAAGCTTGACGGATTTGTGCTTTCCACCACCCCACATCCATCCCATTAGTAGAAGTAGGATCATATTCCTGTGTGTTTTCTCTTTCTGCTAACCATGCCAGGATCACAGGATGAAGTGGCGCGGAATGCACCCGATTGGGAGAACATGACAAACAAGGAGCTACATGATAAATTTGCACGTATGATGTCTCAACAGGTGCAGGACATCGAGACCAGATTTACAGAGGCGATTGATGGCGTGGAGAAGATGATCGACACCAAGCTCGACGCCAAGTTTACTGAGTTGATCGCACGCCTACCTTCAGCACAGCCACAGCCACCGCCACTACCACGTGCACGACGTATTCTGTTTCCGCGAGGACAAGCTGCTGGTATTGGTGCTCCTCCTGCTGCTGCAGTTGCTGCTACTGCTGCTGCTGCTGCTTCTGACGTCAGCCAGGACGACAACTACGAGGGTGATTACGAGGAGGAGGTGGAACAGGAAGCGGCCTATGAGCAGCCAGCTGGACGTCCACGTCCCAACATTCGCCACGGTCGACACCAACCACCCCCTCAGGTACGCGATGATGAACATGTGCCTAAACTTAAATTGAATCTTAAGCCGTTTGAGGGTAGATATATTCCTGATGCTTATCTTACTTGGGAGTTAGAAACTGAACAACGTTTTACATGTTTACAATATCCTGAGAATAGACGTGTTACTGCTGCTGTTTGTGAATTCACGGGCTTTGCATCTATTTGGTGGTCTGAACATTGTAGATTGCATGCTAATAATATTCCAAATACTTGGGCTGCTTTAAAAGATGCTATGCGTACTCGCTGGGTTCCTCCTTATTATCAACGTGAATTGTTACAAAAATTACAGCGTTTGAGACAAGGAAAAAATTCTGTAGAGGAATATTATCAAGAATTACAAACTGGATTGATTAGATGTGGCCTAGTAGAGGATAATGAAGCTATGCTTGCACGTTTTATGGGTGGCTTAAACAGGGAGATACAAACTATTCTAGAATACAAGGACTTTGCTACTATCACTCGTTTGTTTCATCTTGCTTGTAAAGCTGAACGTGAAGTGCAGGATCGACAGGCCGCTACAAGACCTAACTTTTCTGCAGGACGAAATACATCATGGACATCGCGTGGAGCTTCTACATCCACACGTCCTGCTGCGCCACCATCTACGTCAGCCACTCATTCTTACAGGGAGCCACCAAAACAGCCAACACCACCATTCAAGGGTGCACAGAGTGGTCCAGCGGCGAGTTCTTCTTCATCCATGGCGTCCACAGGGCAAACACGAGATCGTGATATTAAATGTCGCAGGTGCCAAGGTGGAGGTCACTTCGCAAAAGACTGTCCCTCCAAGCGTGTGATGACTATTACGGCGGATGGTGGGTATGAGTCAGCGAGTGACTATGATGAGGAAACTCTAGTTCTCATTGCTCATGAGGAACAGGGTGCCCATGATGATGCTCATGATATCGAGTATATGACTCCTGATGATGCAGATAAATATGCTAGTTTGGTTGCTCAACGTGTATTAAGTGTGCAGGTAACGAAGGCCGAGCAAAACCAGAGGCATAATTTGTTCCACACAAAGGGAGTGGTGAAAGAACGTTCGGTTCGCATCATCATTGACGGAGGGAGTTGCAACAATTTGGCTAGCATGGAGTTGGTGGAGAAGCTATCTCTCACCACAAGACCACACCCCCATCCGTACTATATTCAGTGGTTTAACAATAGTGGTAAGATTAAGGTAACGCGTTCTGTTCGTGTGCACTTTAGCATTGCTGCATATGCTGATTATGTTGATTGTGATGTGGTACCCATGCAAGCATGCTCTCTTTTACTTGGTAGACCATGGCAATTTGATAGGAATGTTGTACACCATGGTAGGACAAATCAGTTTACTCTGGTTCATCAGGATAAAAATATTGCTTTACTTCCTATGTCTCCTGAACAAATTGTGAAAGATGATCTTGCTAGAGCTAGTAAAGCAAAACAGGAGAAAAATAAGAGTGAGAATGAGATAGCAGCCAAAGAATTTGAGCACCAACATAAGACTAATAGCAAATCTTCTTCTGCTGTTTCTAATGAAATTAAATTGACTAGTCCAACTTTGCTTGCTACTAAGGTTGATATTTCAGATTTGGATGTTAGTCAATATGTGTGCTATGCTTTTGTGTGCAAAGAAGCTTTGTTTTCATTTGAGGAATTGCCTCCTTCTTTGCCTCCTGTTGTCACTGACCTTTTGCAGGAGTTTATTGACGTCTTTCCACAAGACGTACCACCGGGATTACCACCTATTCGAGGGATTGAGCATCAGATTGACTTAATTCCCGGTGCTTCGTTGCCCAACCGTGCGCCATACCGTACCAATCCGGAGGAGACGAAGGAGATTCAGCGTCAAGTACAAGAGCTACTCGACAAAGGTTAAATACATGAGTCCCTTAGTCCTTGTGCTGTTCCTGTTATATTAGTGCCTAAAAAGGATGGAACATGGCGTATGTGTGTTGATTGTCGAGCCATTAATAATATTACTATTCGTTATCGTCATCCTATTCCTAGGTTAGATGATATGCTTGATGAATTAAGTGGCTCTACCATGTTTTCCAAAGTTGATTTGCGTAGTGGATACCATCAAATTCGCATGAAATTAGGGGATGAATGGAAAACGGCATTTAAAACTAAGTTTGGATTATATGAGTGGTTAGTCATGCCTTTTGGGTTAACTAATGCACCTAGCACTTTTATGAGATTAATGAACGAGGTTTTACGTGCTTTCATTGGACGATTTGTGGTAGTCTATTTTGATGATATACTGATTTATAGCAAATCTTTGGAGGAACATTTGGATCATTTACGTGCTGTTTTTATTGCTCTACGTAATGCACGTTTATTTGGTAACCTTGGGAAGTGCACCTTTTGCACCGACCGAGTATCGTTTCTTGGCTATGTTGTTACTCCGCAGGGAATTGAAGTTGATAAAGCCAAGATCGAGGCAATTGAGAGTTGGCCGCAGCCCAAAACGGTCACACAAGTGAGGAGTTTTCTTGGCCTCGCTGGATTCTATAAGCGTTTTGTGAGAGATTTCAGCACCATTGCTGCCCCTCTCAATGAGCTTACACGCAAGGATGTGCCTTTTACTTGGGGTACCGCACAGGAAGAAGCCTTCACGGTATTGAAAGATAAGTTAACACATGCTCCTTTGCTCCAACTTCCTGATTTTAATAAGACTTTTGAGCTTGAATGCGATGCTAGTGGTATTGGTTTGGGAGGTGTGTTATTACAAGATGCTAAACCTGTTGCATACTTTTCTGAAAAATTGAGTGGGCCTAGTCTGAACTATTCTACTTATGATAAGGAATTATATGCTCTTGTTCGGACATTAGAAACTTGGCAACATTATTTATGGCCCAAAGAATTTGTTATACATTCTGCTCATGAATCTTTGAAACACATAAGAAGTCAAGCAAAACTTAATCGTAGACATGCTAAGTGGGTTGAATTTATTGAGACTTTCCCTTATGTCATTAAACACAAGAAGGGGAAAGATAATATTATTGCTGATGCTTTGTCTCGTCGTTATACTATGCTTTCCCAACTTGACTTCAAGATATTCGGTTTAGAGACAATCAAAGATCAATATGTACATGATGCAGAATTTAAAGATGTTTTGCAGAATTGTAGAGAGGGTAGAACATGGAACAAGTTTGTGCTTAATGATGGGTTTGTGTTCCGTTCTAACAAGCTATGCATTCCAGCTAGCTCTATTCGTCTTTTGTTGTTGCAGGAGGCGCATGGAGGAGGATTAATGGGACATTTTGGCGTGAAGAAGACGGAGGACGTACTTGCTACACATTTCTTTTGGCCAAAGATGAGACGGGATGTTGAGCGTTTTGTTGCTCGCTGCACTACATGTCAAAAAGCTAAGTCACGACTCAATCCTCATGGTTTATACATGCCTTTACCTGTACCTAGTGTTCCGTGGGAGGACATCTCCATGGACTTTGTTTTAGGCTTGCCTCGAACAAAGAACGGGAGGGATAGCATATTTGTTGTCGTGGATAGATTTTCTAAGATGGCACATTTTATACCATGTCATAAAAGCGATGATGCTGCTAATGTTGCTGATTTATTCTTTCGTGAGATTATTCGCTTACATGGTGTGCCCAATACTATTGTCTCGGATCGTGATACTAAGTTTCTTAGCCATTTTTGGAGATGCTTATGGGCTAAGTTGGGGACTAAACTACTTTTTAGTACTACTTGTCATCCCCAAACTGATGGACAAACTGAAGTAGTCAATAGGACTTTGTCTACTATGCTTAGGGCTGTTTTAAAGAGTAACTTGAAAATGTGGGAAGAATGTTTACCTCATATTGAATTTGCTTATAATCGTTCTTTTCATTCTACCACTAAAATGTGCCCTTTTGAGATTGTTTATGGTTTTCTACCTCGTGCACCTATTGATTTGCTGCCTCTTCCATCTTCGGAGAAGGTTAATTTTGATGCTAAGCAACGTGCTGAATTGATATTAAAAATGCATGAGTTAACTAAAGAAAACATTGAGAAAATGAATGCTAGATACAAGCTTGCTGGTGATAAGGGTAGAAAGCATGTTGTGTTTGAACCAGGAGATCTTGTTTGGTTACATCTACGTAAAGATAGGTTTCCTGATTTGCGCAAGTCTAAGTTAATGCCACGAGCTGATGGTCCCTTTAAGGTTTTACAGAAAATTAATGATAATGCATATAAACTTGAGCTACCTGCATATTTTGGGGTTAGTCCCACATTTAACATTGCAGATTTGAAACCTTATTTGGGAGAAGATAATGAGCTTCCGTCGAGGACGACTTCAATTCAAGAAGGGGAGGATGATGAGGACATCTCTACTAATGTTACACCCACATCTTCACCAACTACACATACTGGACCAGTTACTAGAGCACGCGCACGTCAACTAAATTATCAGATACTTTTGTTTTGCTTATGAATGAAGGACCTAGCATGGACAAGAAGGATGGTCATTGGAGCGGGATCAAGCATGGAGAAGAAGGTGCGCGCGCGGGAAAGGACAATGGAGCTTCCAGTGGTGATTATCGCACTTTGAAGCCACCATAAGTTGCGCATGAAGTCTTGGACGAAATACGCGAGATGCCACTTCATTATTTTCGTCCAAGGGCAATTATAGGTGCTGCGTCACCTTAAAATTGGGCTGGGCCCATGTAATTTCGAAATACCACATTATAGGCTGTTTTTAGAGTCCGTATGTGTGGGGAAACTGAGTTAGGGTTGTTTTCGGACCCCACCTCCAAGGGGTCACGAAAATCCCCTCTGTTCCCCCATATATACAGCCCTTAGGGCGTCGTTTAGACTTGGGTTTTAATTAGATTTAAGTTAGCCATAGACGCAACTTCGAGCTCTTCGTTTGTGTCATCCGACCAGGCCAAGACCTCATTGGAACCCCAACTTTCGTAATCATTCATCTTATATTCGCAATATCCAGATTGCAATTCTTAGTTCTTGCTTGTTCTTCGATTGCTTGCAGGAATTGACCTTCGTGGTCAGGTTGATCGTGCATCCGCGGGATCAATAACCTCTCGGAGTTGGTTTAGCGATCACTAAGGCGCAACGTCTTCGCACGTTCGTAGTCGGATCGTGAAAGTCGTCTCCACCATAATCGATCTCCACCATCTCATCGAAACATCGGGACACCTTCGCCTCTATCACCCGAGCCAGCCGTCCGCGGCAGGCCGCCTCTGCCCGAGGCAGCCGCCGGCAGCAGCCGGAACAGCGCCCCGCAGGTCGCCTCCCTCTCCTCCCCTCTTCTTCCTCTCCTCTCCCTCATCTGATGAGGACATGGCTACCATAGTTACAGCCACAACCCCTGCTAATATACCTACTGGACCAATTACTAGAGATCGTGCACACCAATTAAATTATCAGGTACTTTCGCTTCTTGGTAATGTTTCTAATGTTCATGTGAATATGATGCTGCCTAACGTCGATATATTTCTGTTGCTGACAAATGAAGGACCTAGCATGGACAAGAAGGATGAGCATTGGAGCATGTTCAAGCATGAAGATGATGAGGACATAATTATCATGGATATGACCATTAATTCCTCTCTATTTGATCAAGAAATGAAGTCAATACAAAGGGGCATGATTGTGTGCTGTACAAGAAGTTATTTCACGTCACTTTTGGCCCAAGAGAAGATAGAGACCAAGTCTTTCACGTCATGGACTCAGATTCGGACTGCGGAGATATACCCAACTTCAAACAGCCGCCGTTTCTACATACGAACTCCAAATTGGGTGATTCTTTTTTCTGGTGATAGCTTATCTCGTCTAGTTTCCAAACCAATTGGTTTCACCTTCAAATTCCTTCGGAGCGTGGAGATATTGCGAAAACGGTGCGACCCAGCAGCAGAATCCGAATCAAAGTCCAACTCAATAGGTGTTGCATCACCTCCACATGGGCCCAAGTGCCTTGTACGACCTAGGTTTAGTTTTAGGACTCCTTGGGATGTCCTTCCACCCCCTTGGCCTCCACCCTTTAGTCCTATATAAGTAGATCAACCCCTAGGGTTTTTCTTTGGATTTCTTTTAGTTAAAAAGACTGCTTGGCTAATTGCTGCATCTTCGTGTACTCGGTTTGTGTCCAACGACCAGATCAAGACCGCTTTTGGAATCCCAACTTTATTCATACTTCATCTACATATTCGCAATATTCAGATTGCTTTATCATAGTTCTTGCTTGTTCTTCGATTGCTTGCAGGCACTAGACCTTCGTGGTCAGGTTGATCGTGCTCCCGCGTGGTCAATAACCTTCAGGAGATTGGTTTAGCGATTGCTAAGGCGCAACGTCGTTGCACGTTTGTAGTCGGATCGTCAAAGTCGACTCCATCAAATCGTAGTTATCATCTCATCGAAAGATCGGGACACCCCGCCTCTATCATCATCTCTCTCTTCTCTTTCCAGGTCAGGCCCGAGCGCCATGGACGCGGAGCTTGAGCTCGCCCGAGCCGAGCTCGCAGTCGCCGGATGCTTCGACAACGACCCCCTGCGCCACTCGAATCCGGCTCCTCTCCTCAGCCGCGCTTCGTCCCCGCCGTTTCCGGCCATCCCCGCTCGCCTGAACCGCCTCCTCCTCGCCCCTCAACGCCGCCGGCCGGCCGGCCAGCAGTCCAGCCGCCGACGTCGCCGTAGTCACCGCCCAGCTCCGCCCAAGGGCCCTCCACCGACCGGATTCCGCCGCCAGCACCTCTTCGTCGCCCCCCCCCCTGCGTAGCAGTCGCCGGCGAGCGCCGCCGGAGGCAGCCGCCGTAGCCACCTCCTGGTCGGCCCCGACCAGAGGAGGAGCAGCCACCGCGCCAGGTGGGCCGGCCTGGCGTCCAAGGCCCAGCCTCTCCAGCCGGCCTGGGCCACGGCCCAACAGTGAGGCGCCCCAGCCCTTTTTTTTGTATTAGTTCTGTTTTTTTTCTCTGTTGGGCCCAATAGGACTAGATTCGGCCCAATGCATGTTTTTTTTTCATTTTCTGGGCTTTTTATTTATCTGTTAATTGTTTTATTGCGGTGCCCGTAACTTTTCACCGGTAGCTCCGATGGAGACGCTTTCTATATGAAAGTTGCTCCGTTTTGCGCGTAGATTATTAAAATGTTGCTTGTTGCCATGTTTGCACTTGTCTACTTGTTGTTTACCTGCTAATTACACTGTTTGCCACTGTAAACTGTAACTGCAATAACTTTTTAACCGTTGCTCTGTTTAAAATGTTCTTTATATGTAACTTGACTAGAATTGCATGTAGATTGTGTTTTTGCTGCACTTGCCTGCTAATAAAAATTATAAAATATTGTTTAGGGCAGAACAGTACCAAATGCAATATTTATCGTGGGGTGTGTAATAGTTTGCATGTCTAGGATTTCACCCCACTTAAATTGACTAGCTTAGGTAGTTTATTTATGCTTCACCTGTTGCCATGTTTGTGTGCTATGCCATGCTTGCTTGAGGTGCCAGGTTAACAACCTTTGTTGATCACCTGTAGCTAAACAACTTGAACCATCGTAAACGTGCGGTATCGTCGTGTGTGACGAGTACTTCACTTAACCTGTTAGTAACCGCTCTCGGCGGTAGGTGCGATGTCTCGTGTTGCCTTCTTGTTGTTGCTTGCTCGTGTTTGCTCCGTAGTAATAGATGCTTGCTCGTTGATTGCTTTCCAGTGTTTCCTTCTTGTGTGCTTCCGCGGGTACCTCTCGGAGACGATGCGAGCTTGCGATCAACTACACCTTCGGAACCCGACTTATCAACAGGCAAGGACTATACATTACTTATGATCCATTCTATTTCAACCAGCGGTTTGCATGCTAGTATAGGTTAAGTTCGATGTTTGATCCTACCACATGTTTATAGCCTCTTTCAAACCGATATAGCCATGTCCCTTCCCAGCAAACCTTGTACTGCTATGTTACTATTGCTCAGCCCCTGCTTAGTATGCATGCGTAGGATGCTACGATGTTACCCTGTTACTCCTTGGTTTGGGATATCACATTATTTTATTGTTGTTGATGATATGATTATTATAAATGTTGACTATATTCGACGAAGGATGGAAGGTCTAGGCTATCCCGCCCCGACGCTTTGTTCCATTCGAGTCACCTAATATCCGAGTTCCGGGTATTGGTTTTAAGACTGAGCGTGCCTAACCGCGTGTGGGATTTTATGGGGTCCCCTTTTCTTACCTACCTAGCTTCAAACATTTCTAGAGGTGGCCCAAGATGATTTACCATTTGAAACCGTGTGTGTGCTTGGTTGGGCCCCCAGCAGTTTTAAAACAACTCGGGCCAGCGGAGACATAGTTCCTCGGTTGGTCCACACTGGTGAGCTAGGGAAGTCCCCTGTTATATAGGCGAGACTAAACCCGACCTTGGCCATACGGAAGAGTCCGATCCGAGAGCGTGGCTAGCTTTTGGATTGGGTGTCGACTCCCCGGGGGCCACCCGGATTTGTTCGTTGTTAGCTAGAGGGACCTGTCGTTTCGGATCTCTTGGAACTAAATCATAAAATGGTTGCCTGTGATGGGTAGCAACTGAGAGAGATAGGCGTGCGTGCGGAGCCTTGTAATGGGCAGTTGGTACACCCCTGCAGGGTTAAATCTTTTCGAGAAGCCGTGTCCACGGTTATGGACGACTTGAGACCTACGTCCTGTTCATAGACAACAACAACTGAGATAATTTTAATATAACTTGATCAACGTGTGTGTGTGCCTTGACTGCTTCTTCTTCTTCGGAATGCGAAGAGGAGGACAAGGATAGGATAGGTGTTATGATTGCGTAAGTAGTTGATAGCAAGACTTGTTGGAGGCGATTCCTCATCGAATGCTTGGCTTCTTATCTTACT
This sequence comes from Bromus sterilis, assembly GCA_950022295.1. Classification (NCBI taxonomy): domain Eukaryota; kingdom Viridiplantae; phylum Streptophyta; class Magnoliopsida; order Poales; family Poaceae; genus Bromus; species Bromus sterilis. Next base: position 170,943,835 of record OX465600.1, on the reverse strand, counting down.
CTCTAGATCGTTAGCCACTTCATAAATGCTAGTGCGGCAGCAACCTCACCACTTACCCCATCCTTACCGTAAACTACTAGTTGTCCTAGAATGACGAGTGATGAAGTCCTTGCTGGGTCAGATGACCACTACAGTTGGATGCTGAGTACCTCTGTACTCATGATACTACCCCCAAACTCTTTTCAGGGTTCTGATCGACAACAGGTTTGGTGATCGACGTTTCACGTGGAGACTCGACGACGACTAGTTAGGCGGATCCCGGCGGAGGGCCTGGACACGTGTGGTTATGGGATCGATGCTTTTCTCTTTGCCAGTAGGCTTTTGCTTGTAGTCTGTACTCAGACGTGTATCTTCCGCTGTTGTATTGTATTAAGGCAGTTGTATGCCAATTGTATGAGATGTTGTATCCTTGTATCTGTAATTGTGATATCATGTTGGAAATCCGGGATATATGACTTCGTCATATGTCGTGGTGGACCGATATGTGCTCCGTCCTCGGGTTCGGGCGGAAACGTCCGAATCTGAAACAGTACCGCATATCGGGCCTTACAACTTGGTATCAGAGCCTTACCGACCGTAGGATCCCTTCTCTGGCCGAAGTCGAGTCTAGACAAAAACTATTTTGTAGTTACTAAGTTAGTTATCGGAGAGTAGGATCTTTTTACTCCTTACCCTTGCTCTGGTCAGGACAAGTGTCGTAAGAGTTTTAATTCTCGCCTTACCCCCTTCAAACTCTAGGATCTCGAGTGTGTGGAGTTTCGGAATAGTTACAATACCTTGCTTGCAACGTATTGTCTCGATTCCGAGCTCAGGTGGGAATTCATGTAGTACCTTCAGCTTCTCCGGTTTCGGATATCGTCTGGGTCGTCCTTTGCCCCCCCTCCTTTTGTCGGTGTCTTCACGACTTCCGTTGGAAACACTATCCTTTGATCCGGTTATCTTTGTCGCTCTCCCTCTTGACACTGACGGTTTCGTTTTTCCGACGATGTCGTCTCTCTGCGGAAAGAATCTCGACGGGAGTTCGTCGTTCGACATGGAGCAGAGTCCCTTGTTGGTGGTGTTGAAGATCGCCGTCTCCTTTTTCTCTTCCCCCTCTCCCCCGGATCGTCTTGGATCTCGGGACGAGATCCCTTGTTGGTGGTGTTGTATTGTAACAGCCCAGTTTTTGCAAAAATTAAAAAAAATTCGTTTTCGGTGTGAATTGTTTGATTGTCTGATTTATTTGCGGTGTTTGCATCCCCGATTTATCGATCGGCGATTATTTTTCCCCCTCTTATCTCGTATCGGACGGATACCGACCCTTGCCACCCTGACACTCGACCTTTGCGACACCGGGTTTCGCCCGATCACCGTCGCGAAAACCGCACGAGACCAGCCGCAGCCAAGGGAAAGAAAAACCCCGTTTAATAAGTAAACGGGATATTTTTATAGCGCGCCAGAAAGTGTTTTCGGAACGGTTCCAATGCGAGGTGAATGCCTTCGGCTCGACGCGCTGATCACGCAGTTCGAAGTTTTAACCGAATCGGAGGTATTGCGGACCCCCGTCGGTCAGAAACGTGAGCACCGTGCGCGCGAGATAAAAACCGGAGATGTTTTTGCAAACTGCCAGCCACCGGGGCTATATAAAGACCACCACACTCCCACCCATTTCTAGGGTTTCCCTAGTCCAATTTTGCAGCCACCCCCCTCACAATGTCCAGATCTGCTCCATTTTTGCCCCAATTCCCGAAACCCTAGGTTTGGACGCGTTGCAGCCGTTAGATCCGAAGACGGACGCACGAGATCGCGCCACGTCGCCCGGAATGGATCCCGTGGAGCTCCTCCCATGGAGGCTTCTCCCTGCCCACGCCCGAGCCAGCCGTCCGCGGCAGGCCGCCTCTGCCGAGGCCGCCGCCGGCAGCAGCCGGAGCCGCGCCTCGCAGGTCGCCTCCCTCTCCTCCCCTCTTCTTCCTCTCCTCTCCCTCATCTCTCTCTTCTCTGTCCAGGTCAGGCCCGAGCGCCATGGACGCGGAGCTTGAGCTTGCCCGAGCCAAGCTCGCAGTCGCCGAATGCTTCGACCACGACCCCCTGCGCCACTCGAATCCGGCTCCTCTCCTCAGCCGCGCTCCGTCCCCGCCGTTTCCGGCCATTCCCGCTCGCCTGAACCGCCTCCTCCTCGCCCCTCAACGCCGCCGGCCGGCCGGCCAGGAGTCCAGCCGCCGACGTCGCCGTAGTCGCCGCCCAGCTCCGCGCAAGGGCCCTCCACCGACCGGATTCCGCCGCCAGCACCTCTTCGTCCACCCCCCCCCCCCTGCGCAGCCCTCGCCGGCGAGCGCCGCCGGAGGCAGCCGCCGTAGCCACCTCCTGGTCGCCCCCGACCAGAGGAGGAGCAACCACTGCGCCAGGTGGGCCGGCCTGGCGTCCAAGGCCCAGCCTCCAGCGCCCACCTCTCCAGCCGGCCTGGGCCACGACCCAACAGTAAGGCGCCCCAGCCCTTTTTTTTGTTTTTTTTTGTTTTAGTTCTGTTTTTTTCTCTGTTGGGCCCAATAGGACTAGATTCGGCCCAGTGCATGTTTTTTTTCATTTTCTGGGCTTTTTATTTATCTGTTAATTGTTTTATTGCGGTGCCCGTAACTTTTCACCGGTAGCTCCGATGGAGACGCTTTCTATATGAAAGTTGCTCCGTTTTGCGCGTAGATTATTAAAATGTTGCTTGTTCCCATGTTTGCACTTGTCTACTTGTTGTTTACCTGCTAATTACACTGTCTGCCACTGTAAACTGTCACTGCAATAACTTTTTAACCGTTGCTCTGTTTAAAATGTTCTTTATATGTAACTTGACTAGAATTGCATGTAGATTGTGTTTTTTCTGCTCTTGCCTGCTAATATAAATTATAAAATATTGTTTAGGGCAGAACAGTACCAAATGCAATATTTATCGTGGGGTGTGTAATAGTTTGCATGTCTAGGATTTCACCCCACTTAAATTGACTAGCTTAGGAAGTTTATTTATGCTTCACCTGTTGCCATGTTTGTGTGCTATGCCATGCTTGCTTGAGTTGCCAGGTTAACAACCTTTGTTGATCACCTGTAGCTAAACAACTTGAACCATCGTAAACGTGCGGTATCGTCGTGTGTGACGAGTACTTCACTTAACCTGTTAGTAACCGCTCTCGACGGTAGGTGCGATGTCTCGTGTTGCCTTCTTGTTGTTGCTTGCTCGTGTTTGCTCCGTAGTAATAGATTCTTGCTCGTTGATTGCTTTCCAGTGTTTCCTTCTTATGTGCTTCCGCGGGTACCTCTCGGAGACGATGCGAGCTTGCGATCAACTACACCTTCGGAACCCGACTTATCAACAGGCAAGGACTATACATTACTTATGATCCATTCTATTTCAACCAGCGGTTTGCATGCTAGTATAGGTTAGGTTCGATGTTTGATCCTACCACATGTTTATAGCCTCTTTCAAACCGATACAGCCATGTACCTTCCTAGCAAACCTTGTACTGCTATGTTACTATTGCTCGTTGCTCAGCCCCTGCTTAGTATGCATGCGTAGGATGCTATGATGTTACCCTGTTACTCCTTGGTTTGGGATATCACATTATTTTATTGTTGTTGATGATATGATTATTATAAATGTTGACTATATTCGACGAAGGATGGAAGGTCTAGGCTATCCCGCCCCGACGCTTTGTTCCATTCGAGTCACCTAATATCCGAGTTCCGGGTATTGGTTTTAAGACTGAGCGTGCCTAACCGCGTGTGGGATTTTATGGGGTCCCCTTTTCTTACCTACCTAGCTTCAAACATTTCTAGAGGTGGCCCAAGATGATTTACCATTTGAAACCGTGTGTGTGCTTGGTTGGGCCCCCAGCAGTTTTAAAACAACTCGGGCCAGCGGAGACATAGTGATGAGGACATCTCTACGAATGTTACACCCACATCTTCACCAACTACACATACTGGACCAGTTACTAGACCCGTGCACGTCAACTAAATTATCAGGTACTTTCGTTTCTTGCGAATCCTTCTAATGTTCATGAACATATGATGCTGCCTAAATTAGATACTTTTGTTTTGCTTATGAATGAAGGACCTAGCATGGACAAGAAGGACGGTCATTGGAGCGGGATCAAGCATGGAGAAGAAGGTGCGCGCGCGGGAGAGAACAATGGAGCTTCCAGTGGGGATTTTCGCACTTTGAAGCCACCATAAGGCATGCATGAAGGCTTGGACGAAATACACGAGATGTCACTTCATTATTTTCGTCCAAGAGCAAGTATAGGTGCTGCGTCACCTTAATATTGGGCTGGGCCCATGTAATTTCGAAATACCACATTATAGGCTGTTTTTAGAGTCCGTATGTGTGGGGAAACCGAGTTAGGGTTGTTTTCGGACCCCACCTCCAAGGGGCCACGAAATTCCCCTCTGTTCCCCCATATATACAGCCCTTAGGGCGTCGTTTAGACTTGGGTTTTAATTAGATTTAAGTTAGCCATAGCCGCAACTTCGAGCTCTTCGTTTGTGTCATCCGACCAGGCCAAGACCTCATTGGAACCCCAACTTTCGTAATCATTCATCTTATATTCGCAATATCCAGATTGCAATTCTTAGTTCTTGCTTGTTCTTCGATTGCTTGCAGGAATTAGACCTTCGTGGTCAGGTTGATCGTGCATCCGCGGGATCAATAACCTCTCGGAGTTGGTTTAGCGATCGCTAAGGCGCAACGTCTTCGCACGTTCGTAGTCGGATCGTGAAAGTCGCCTCCACCATAATCGATCTCCACCATCTCATCGAAACATCGGGACACCTTAGCGATCGAAACATAGAGGCGAAGGTGTCCCGATGTTTCGATGAGATGGTGGAGATCGATTATGGTGGAGTAGACTTTCACGACCCGACTACGAACGTGCGAAGACGTTGCGCCTTAGCGATCGCTAAACCAACTCCGAGAGGTTATTGATCCCGCGGATGCACGATCAACCTGACCACGAAGGTCTAATTCCTGCAAGCAATCGAAGAACAAGCAAGAACTAAGAATTGCAATCTGGATATTGCGAATATAAGATGAAAGATTACGAAAGTTGGGGTTCCAATGAGGTCTTGGCCTGGTCGGATGACACAAACGAAGAGCTCGAAGTTGCGGCTATGGCTAACTTAAATCTAATTAAAACCCAAGTCTAAACGATGCCCTAAGGGCTGTATATATGGGGGAACAGAGGGGAATTTCGTGGCCCCTTGGAGGAGGGGTCCGAAAACAACCCTAACTCGGTTTCCCCACACATACGGACTCTAAAAAATAGCCTATTAAGTGTATTTCGAAATTACATGGGCCTGGCCCAATAATAAGGTGACGCAGCACCTATAATAACTCTTGGACGAAAATATTAATGTGGCATCTTGTGTCTCTCGTCCAAGTCTTCATGCGCGCCTTATGGTGGCTTCAAAGTGCGATAATCACCACGGGAAGCTCCGCTGTCCTTTCCCGCGCGCGCACCTTCTTCTCCATGCTTGATCCCGCTCCAATGACCATCCTTCTTGTCCATGCTAGGTCCTTCATTCATAAGACAAACAAAAGTATCTAATTTAGGCAGCATCATATGTTCTTGAATATTAGAAGGATTCGCAAGAAACGAAAGTACCTGATAATTTAATTGACGTGCGCGTGCTCTAGTAACTGGTCCATTATGTGTAGTTTGTGAAGATGTGGGTGTAACATTAGTAGAGATGTCCTCATCACTTCTTGTCCATGCTAGGTCCTTCATTCATAAGCAAAACAAAAGTATCTAATTTAGGCAGCATCATATGTTCATGAACAATAGAAGGATTCGCAAGAAACGAAAGTACCTGATAATTTAGTTGACGTGCACGTGCTCTAGTAACTGGTCCAGTATGTGTAGTTGGTGAGGGTATGGGTGTAACATTAGTAGGGATGTCCTCATCATCCTCCCCTTCTTGAATTGAAGTCGTCCTCGACGGAAGCTCATCATCTTCTCCCAAATAAGGTTTCAAATCTGCAATGTTAAATGTGGGACTAACCCCAAAATCTGCAGGTAGCTCAATTTTATATGCATTATCATTAATTTTCTGTAAAACCTTAAAGGGACCATCAGCTCATGGCATTAACTTAGACTTGCGCAAATCAGGAAACCTATCTTTACGTAGATGTAACCAAACAAGATCTCCTGGTTCAAACACAACATGCTTTCGACCCCTATCACCAGCAAGCTTGTATCTAGCATTCATGCGCTCAATGTTTTCTTTAGTTAACTCATGCATTTTTAATATCAAATCAGCACGTTGCTTAGCATCAAAATTAACCTTCTCCGAAGATGGAAGAGGCAGCAAATCAATAGGTGCACGAGGTAGAAAACCATAAACAATCTCAAAAGGGCACATTTTAGTGGTAGAATGCACTGAACGATTATAAGCAAATTCAATATGAGGTAAACATTCTTCCCACAGTTTCAAGTTACTTTTTAAAACAGCCCTAAGCATAGTAGACAATGTCCTATTGACCACTTCAGTTTGTCCATCAGTTTGGGGATGACATGTAGTACTAAAAAGTAGTTTAGTCCCCAACTTAGCCCATAAGCATCTCCAAAAATGGCTAAGAAACTTTGTATCACGATCCGAGACAATAGTATTGGGCACACCATGTAAACGAATAATCTCTCCAAAGAATAAATCAGCAACATTAGCAGCAGCATCGCTTTTATGACATGGTATAAAATGTGCCATCTTAGAAAATCTATCCACGACAACAAATATGCTATCCCTCCCCTTCTTTGTTCGAGGCAAGCCTAAAACAAAGTCCATGGATATGTCCTCCCACGGAACACTAGGTACAGGTAAAGGCATGTATAAACCATGAGGATTGAGTCGTGACTTAGCTTTTTGACATGTAGTGCAGCGAGCAACAAAACGCTCAACATCCCGTCTCATCTTTGGCCAAAAGAAATGTGTAGCAAGTACGTCCTCCGTCTTTTTCACGCCAAAATGTCCCATTAATCCTCCTCCATGCGCCTCCTGCAACAACAAAAGACGAATAGAGCTAGCTGGAATGCATAGCTTGTTAGAACGGAACACAAATCCGTCATTAAGCACAAACTTGTTCCATGTTCTACCCTCTCTACAATTCTGCAATACATCTTTAAATTCCGCATCATTTACATATTGTTCTTTGATTGTCTCTAAACCGAATATCTTGAAGTCAAGTTGTGAAAGCATAGTATAACGACGAGACAAAGCATCAGCAATAATATTATCTTTCCCCTTCTTGTGTTTAATGACATAAGGGAAAGTCTCAATAAATTCAACCCACTTAGCATGTCTACGATTAAGTTTTGCTTGACTTCTTATGTTTTTCAAAGATTCATGATCAGAATGTATAACAAATTCTTTGGGCCATAAATAATGTTGCCAAGTTTCTAATGTCCGAACAAGAGCATATAATTCCTTATCATAAGTAGAATAGTTCAGACTAGGCCCACTCAATTTTTCAGAAAAGTATGCAACAGGTTTAGCATCTTGTAATAACACACCTCCCAAACCAATCCCACTAGCATCGCATTCAAGCTCAAAAGTCTTATTAAAATCAGGAAGTTGGAGCAAAGGAGCATGTGTTAACTTATCTTTCAATACCGTGAAAGCTTCTTCCTGTGCGGTACCCCAAGTAAAAGGCACATCCTTGCGTGTAAGCTCATTGAGAGGTGCAGCAATGGTGCTGAAATCTCTCACAAAACACCTATAGAATCCAGCGAGGCCAAGAAAACTCCTCACTTGTGTGACCGTTTTGGGCTGCGGCCAACTCTCAATTGCCTCGATCTTGGCATGATCAACTTCAATTCCCTGCGGAGTAACAACATAGCCAAGAAACGATACTCGGTCGGTGCAAAAGGTGCACTTCCCAAGGTTACCAAATAAACGTGCATTACGTAGAGCAATAAAAACAGCACGTAAATGATCCAAATGTTCCTCCAAAGATTTGCTATAAATCAGTATATCATCAAAATAGACTACCACAAATCGTCCAATGAAAGCACGTAAAACCTCGTTCATTAATCTCATAAAAGTGCTAGGTGCATTAGTTAACCCAAAAGGCATGACTAATGATGAGGACATGACTACCATAGTTACAGCCACAACCCCTGCTAATATACCTACTGGAGCAATTACTAGAGATCGTGCACACCAATTAAATTATCAGGTACTTTCGCTTCTTGGTAATGTTTCTAATGTTCATGTGAATATGATGCTGCCTAACGTCGATATATTTCTGTTGCTGACAAATGAAGGACCTAGCATGGACAAGAAGGATGAGCATTGGAGCATGTTCAAGCATGAAGATGACGAGGACATAATTATCATGGATATGACCATTAATTCCTCTATATTTGATCAAGAAGTGAAGTCAATACAAAGGGGCATGATTGTGTGCTGTACAAGAAGTTATTTCACGTCACTTTTGGCCCAAGAGAAGATAGAGACCAAGTCTTTCACGTCATGGACTCAGATTCGGACTACAGAGATATACCCAACTTCAAACAGCCGCCGTTTCTACATACGAACTCCAAATTGGGTGATTCTTTTTTCTGGTGATAGCTTATCTCGTCTAGTTTCCAACGCAATTGGTTTCACCTTCAAATTCCTTCGGAGCGTGGAGATATTGCGAAAACTGTGCGACCCAGCAGCAGAATCCGAATCAAAGTCCAACTCAATAGGTGTTGCATCACCTCCACATGGGCCCAAGTGCCTTGTACGACCTAGGTTTAGTTTTAGGACTCCTTGGGACGTCCTTCCACCCCCTTGGCCTCCACCCTTTGGTCATATATAAGTAGATCAACCCCTAGGGTTTTCTTTGGATTTCTTTTAGTTAAAAAGACTGCTTAGCTAATTGCTGCATCTTCGTGTACTCGGTTTGTGTCCAACGACCAGATCAAGACCGCTTTTGGAATCCCAACTTTATTCATACTTCATCTACATATTCGCAATATTCAGATTGCTTTATCATAGTTCTTGCTTGTTCTTCGATTGCTTGCAGGCACTAGACCTTCGTGGTCAGGTTGATCGTGCTCCGGCGTGGTCAATAACCTTCAGGAGATTGGTTTAGCGATTGCTAAGGCGCAACGTCGTTGCACGTTTGTAGTCGGATCGTCAAAGTCGACTCCATCAAATCGTAGTTATCATCTCATCGAAAGATCGGGACACCCCGCCTCTATCAACTAACCACTCATATAATCCAAACTTAGTTTTAAATGCCGTTTTCCATTCATCCCCTAATTTCATGCGAATTTGATGGTATCCACTACGCAAATCAACTTTGGAAAACATGGTAGAGCCACTTAATTCAGCAAGCGTATCATCTAACCTAGGAATAGGATGACGATAACGAATAGTAATATTATTAATGGCTCTACAATCAACACACATACGCCAAGTTCCATCCTTTTTAGGCACTAATATAACAGGAACAACACAAGGACTAAGTGATTCACGTATGTAACCTTTGTCGAGTAGCTCTTGTACTTGACGCTGAATCTCCTTCGTCTCCTCCGGATTGGTACGGTATGGCGCACGGTTGGGCAGCGAAGCACCGGGAATTAAGTCAATCTGATGCTCAATCCCTCGAATAGGTGGTAATCCCGGTGGTACGTCTTGTGGAAAGACGTCAATAAATTCCTGCAAAAGGTCAGTGACAACAGGAGGCAAAGAAGGAGGCAATTCCTCAAATGAAAACAAAGCTTCTTTGCACACAAAAGCATAGCACACATATTGACTAACATCCAAATCTGAAATATCAACCTTAGTAGCAAGCAAAGTTGGACTAGTCAATTTAATTTCATTAGAAACAGCAGAAGAAGATTTGCTATTAGTCTTATGTTGTTGCTCAAATTCTTTAGCTGCTATCTCATTTTCACTCTTATTTTTCTCCTGTTTAGCTTTACTAGCTCTAGCAAGATCATCTTTCACAATTTGTTCAGGAGACATAGGAAGTAAAGCAATATGTTTATCCTGATGAACCAGAGTAAACTGATTTGTCCTACCATGGTGTACAACATTCCTATCAAATTGCCATGGTCTACCAAGTAAAAGAGAGCATGCTTGCATGGGTACCACATCACAATCAACATAATCAACATATGCAGCAATGCTAAAGTGCACACGAACAGAACGCGTTACCTTAATCTTACCACTATTGTTAAACCACTGAATATAGTACGGATGGGGGTGTGGTCTTGTGGTGAGAGATAGCTTCTCCACCAACTCCATGCTCGCCAAGTTGTTGCAACTCCCTCCGTCAATGATGATGCGAACCGAACGTTCTTTCACCACTCCCTTTGTGTGGAACAAATTATGCCTCTGGTTTTGCTCGGCCTTCGATACCTGCACACTTAACACACGTTGAGCAACCAAACTAGCATATTTATCTGCATCATCAGGAGTCATATACTCTATATCATGAGCATCATCATGGGCACCCTGTTCCTCATGAGCAATGAGAACTAGAGTCTCCTCATCATAGTCACTCGCTGACTCATACCCACCATCCGCCGTAATAGTCATCACACGCTTGGAGGGACAGTCTTTTGCGAAGTGACCTCCACCTTGGCACCTGTGACATTTAATATCATGATCTCGTGTTTGCCCTGTGGACGCCATGGATGAAGAAGTACTTGCCGCTGGACCACTCTGTGCACCCTTGAATGGTGGCGCTGGCTGTTTTGGTGGCTCCCTGTAAGAATGAGCGGTTGAAGTAGATGGTGGTGCAGCAGGACGTGTGGATGTAGAAGGTCCACGTGATGTCCATGATGTATTTCGTCCTGCAGCAAAGTTAGGTCTCGTAGCGGCCTGTCGATCCTGCACTTCACGTTCAGCTTTACAAGCAAGATGAAACAAACGAGTAATAGTAGCATAGTCCTTGTATTCTAGAATAGTTTGTATCTCCCTGTTTAAGCCACCTATAAAACGTGCAAACATAGCTTCATTATCCTCTACTAGGCCACATCTAATCAATCCAGTTTGTAATTCTTGATAATATTCCTCTACAGAATTTTTTCCTTGTCTCAAACGCTGTAATATTACAATGGTAGAGGCGAAGGTGTCCCGATGTTGTTACAACACGTAAATGATCCATTACGTAGAGCAATAAAAACAGCACGTAAATGATCCATGGACTTTGTTTTAGGCTTGCCTCGAACACAGAAGGGGAGGGATAGCATATTTGTTGTCGTGGATAGATTTTCTAAGATGGCACATTTTATACCATGTCATAAAAGCGATGCTGCTGCTAATGTTGCTGATTTATTCTTTCGAGAGATTATTCGCTTACATGTTGTGCCCAATACTATTGTCTCGGATCATGATACTAAGTTTCTTAGCCATTATTGGAGATGCTTATGGGCTAAGTTGGGGACTAAACTAATTTTTAGTACTACATGTCATCCCCAAACTGATGGACAAACTGAAGTAGTCAATAGGACTTTGTCTACTATGCTTAGGGCTGTTTTAAAGAGTAACTTGAAAATGTGGGAAGAATGTTTACCTCATATTGAATTTGCTTATAATCGTTCATTTCATTCTACCACTAAAATGTGCCCTTTTGAGATTGTTTATGGTTTTCTACCTCGTGCACCTATTGATTTGCTGCCTCTTCCATCTTCGGAGAAGGTTAATTTTGATGCTAAGCAACGTGCTGAATTGATATTAAAAATGCATGAGTTAACTAAAGAAAACATTGAGAAAATGAATGCTAGATACAAGCTTGCTGGTGATAAGGGTAGAAAGCATGTTGTGTTTGAACCAGGAGATCTTGTTTGGTTACATCTACGTAAAGATAGGTTTCCTGATTTGCGCAAGTCTAAGTTAATGCCACGAGCTGATGGTCCCTTTAAGGTTTTACAGAAAATTAATGATAATGCATATAAACTTGAGCTACCTGCAGATTTTGGGGTTAGTCCCACATTTAACATTGCAGATTTGAAACCTTATTTGGGAGAAGATGATGAGCTTCCGTCGAGGACGACTTCAATTCAGGAAGGGGAGGATGATGAGGACATCCCTACTAATGTTACACCCATACCCTCACCAACTACACATACTGGACCAGTTACTAGAGCACGTGCACGTCAACTAAATTATCAGGTACTTTCGTTTCTTGCGAATCCTTCTATTGTTCATGAACATATGATGCTGCCTAAATTAGATACTTTTGTTTTGCTTATGAATGAAGGACCTAGCATGGACAAGAAGGATGGTCATTGGAGCGGGATCAAGAATGGAGAAGAAGGTGCGCGCGGGGGAAAGTACAGTGGAGCTTCCAGTGGGGATTTTCGCACGTTGAAGCCACCATAAGGCATGCATGAAGGCTTGGACGGAATACACGAGATGCCACTTCATTATTTTCGTCCAAGAGCAATTATAGGTGCTGCGTCACCTTAATATTGGGCTGGGCCCATGTAATTTCGAAATACCACATTATAGGCTGTTTTTAGAGTCCGTATGTGTGGGGAAACCGAGTTAGGGTTGTTTTCGGACCCCACCTCCAAGGGGTCACGAAAATCCCCTCTGTTCCTCCATATATACAGCCCTTAGGGCGTCGTTTAGACTTGGGTTTTAATTAGATTTAAGTTAGCCATAGCCGCAACTTCGAGCTCTTCGTTTGTGTCATCCGACCAGGCCAAGACCTCATTGGAACCCCAACTTTCGTAATCATTCATCTTATATTCGCAATATCCAGATTGCAATTCTTAGTTCTTGCTTGTTCTTCGATTGCTTGCAGGAATTAGACCTTCGTGGTCAGGTTGATCGTGCATCCGCGGGATCAATAACCTCTCGGAGTTGGTTTAGCGATCGCTAAGGCGCAACGTCTTCGCACGTTCGTAGTCGGATCGTGAAAGTCGCCTCCACCATAATCGATCTCCACCATCTCATCGAAACATCGGGACACCTTCGCCTCTATCAAGTGGTATCAAGTGCTCTGATACCACTTGATAGAGGCGGGGTGTCCCGATCTTTCGATGAGATGATAACTACGATTTGATGGAGTCGACTTTGACGATCCGACTACTAACGTGCAACGACGTTGCGCCTTAGCAATCGCTAAACCAATCTTCCGAAGGTTATTGACCACGCCGGAGCACGATCAACCTGACCACGAAGGTCTAGTGCCTGCAAGCAATCGAAGAACCAGCAAGAACTATGATAAAGCAATCTGAATATTGCGAATATGTAGATGAGGTATGAATAAAGTTGGGATTCCGAAAGCGGTCTTGATCTGGTTGTTGGACACAAACCGAGTACACGAAGATGCAGCAATTAGCCAAGCAGTCTTTTTAACTAAAACAAATCCAAAGAAAAACCCTAGGGGTTGATCTACTTATATAGGACTAAAGGGTGGAGGCCAAGGGGGTGGAAGGACGTCCCAAGGAGTCCTAAAACTAAACCTAGGTCGTACAAGGCACTTGGGCCCATGTGGAGGTGATGCAACACCTATTGAGTTGGACTTTGATTCGGATTCTGCTGCTGGGTCGCACCGTTTTCGCAATATCTCCACGCTCCGAAGGAATTTGAAGGTGAAACCAATTGCGTTCGAAACTAGACGAGATAAGATATCACCAGAGAAAAGAATCACCCAATTTGGAGTTCGTATGTAGAAACGGCGGCTGTTTGAAGTTTGGTATATCTCTGTAGTCCGAATCTGAGTCCATGACGTGAAAGACTTGGTCTCTATCTTCTCTTGGGCCAAAAGTGACGTGAAATAACTTCTTGTACAGCACACAATCATGCCCCTTTGTATTGACTTCATTTCTTGATCAAATATAGAGGAATTAATGGTCATATCCATGATAATTATGTCCTCGTCATCTTCATGCTTGAACATGCTCCAATGCTCATCCTTCTTGTCCATGCTAGGTCCTTCATTTGTCAGCAACAGAAATATATCGACGTTAGGCAGCATCATATTCACATGAACATTAGAAACATTATCAAGAAGCGAAAGTACCTGATAATTTAATTGGTGTGCACGATCTCTAGTAATTGGTCCAGTAGGTATATTAGCAGGGGTTGTGGTTGTAACTATGGTAGTCATGATTGCTTGCAGGCACTAGACCTTCGTGGTCAGGTTGATCGTGCTCCGACGTGGTCAATAGCCTCCGGAGATTGGTTTAGCGATTGCTAAGGCGCGACGTTGTTGCACGTTCGTAGTCGGATCGTCAGAGTCGTCTCCACCAAATCGATAGTTATCTCTCATCGAAAGATCGGGACACCTCCGCCTCTATCAAGTGGTATGATGAGGACATCTCTACTAATGTTACACCCACATCTTCACCAACTACACATACTGGACCAGTTACTAGAGCACGTGCACGTCAACTAAATTATCAGGTACTTTCGTTTCTTGCGAATCCTTCTAATGTTCATGAACATATGATGCTGCCTAAATTAGATACTTTTGTTTTGCTTATGAATGAAGGACCTAGCATGGACAAGAAGGACGGTCATTGGAGCGGGGTCAAGCATGGAGAAGAAGGTGCGCGCGCGGGAAAGAACAATGGAGCTTCCAGTGGGGATTTTCGCACTTTGAAGCCACCATAAGGCATGCATGAAGGCTTGGACGAAATACACGAGATGCCACTTCATTATTTTCGTCCAAGAGCAATTATAGGTGCTGCGTCACCTTAATATTGGGCTGGGCCCATGTAATTTCGAAATACCACATTATAGGCTGTTTTTAGAGTCCGTATGTGTGGGGAAACCGAGTTAGGGTTGTTTTCGGACCCCACTTCCAAGGGGTCACGAAAATCCCCTCTGTTCCCCCATATATACAGCCCTTAGGGCGTCGTTTAGACTTGGGTTTTAATTAGATTTAAGTTAGCCATAGCCGCAACTTCGAGCTCTTCGTTTGTGTCATCCGACCAGGCCAAGACCTCATTGGAACCCCAACTTTCGTAATCATTCATCTTATATTCGCAATATCCAGATTGCAATTCTTAGTTCTTGCTTGTTCTTCGATTGCTTGCAGGAATTAGACCTTCGTGGTCAGGTTGATCGTGCATCCGCGGGATCAATAACCTCTCGGAGTTGGTTTAGCGATCGCTAAGGCGCAACGTCTTCGCACGTTCGTAGTCGGATCGTGAAAGTCGTCTCCACCATAATCGATCTCCACCATCTCATCGAAACATCGGGACACCTTCGCCTCTATCAAGTGGTATCAATTTCGGGAGGAGGGGCCACGAAATTCCCCTCTGTTCCCCCATATATACAGCCCTTAGGGCGTCGTTTAGACTTGGGTTTTAATTAGATTTAAGTTAGCCATAGCCGCAACTTCGAGCTCTTCGTTTGTGTCATCCGACCAGGCCAAGACCTCATTGGAACCCCAACTTTCGTAATCATTCATCTTATATTCGCAATATCCAGATTGCAATTCTTAGTTCTTGCTTGTTCTTCGATTGCTTGCAGGAATTAGACCTTCGTGGTCAGGTTGATCGTGCATCCACGGGATCAATATCCTCTCGGAGTTGGTTTAGCGATCGCTAAGGCGCAACGTCTTCTCACGTTCGTAGTCGGATCGTGAAAGTCGCCTCCACCATAATCGATTTCCACCATCTCATCGAAACATCGGGACACCTTCGCCTCTATCAAGTGGTGAAATCCGACTCTAATCACCTCCTTCTACGTACGACAAAAGATTGGTGAAATCCGACTCTAATCAAACTCAAAACTAATCTGGCTACGGAGAGATCACAAACCGAACAGGTGATGGAACTCAACTCGGATTGGTAGGTCGTGGTGCTGTATATGGACTCGACTTGGCGGAACGTGGTGGTGTATCTGGACTCGGATTGGCGGAAACGTGGCGGTGTACTACCGTGCGGCGGCGGTGTGACAAACTGTGCTCAGAACTCGAAACTCTAAGGGAACTAGACGCTAAGATCAGCAACTCGACACAACGATGCAACCGCAAATTCAACAAAGCAAACTACTGTAAAGAAAACTGGACAAAGGCTCGGACTGTTTTGGGACGTGATGATCTAACCCTAATTTTTTTTGTTCGCTTTTTCGTGGACTGTAGGTATGAAGAACAGAACCAATCTAGACTACGAAAACTGGTAAATCTCACCGAGCAACCTGGAAATCTGATACCACTTGATAGAGGCGAAGGTGTCCCGATGTTTCGATGAGATGGTGGAAATCGATTATGGTGGAGGCGACTTTCACGATCCGACTACGAACGTGCGAAGACGTTGCGCCTTAGCGATCGCTAAACAAACTCCGAGAGGTTATTGATCCCGCGGATGCACGATCAACCTGACCACGAAGGTCTAATTCCTGCAAGCAATCGAAGAACAAGCAAGAACTAAGAATTGCCATCTGGATATTGCGAATATAAGATGAATGATTACGAAAGTTGGGGTTCCAATGAGGTCTTGGCCTGGTCGGATGACACAAACGAAGAGCTCGAAGTTGCGGCTATGGCTAACTTAAATCTAATTAAAACCCAAGTCTAAACGACGCCCTAAGGGCTGTATATATGGGGGAACAGAGGGGAATTTCGTGGCCCCTTGGAGGAGGGGTCCGAAAACAACCCTAACTCGGTTTCCCCACACATACGGACTCTAAAAAATAGCCTATTAAGTGTATTTCGAAATTACATGGGCCTGGCCCAATAATAAGGTGACGCAGCACCTATAATAACCCTTGGACGAAAATATTAATGTGGCGTCTTGTGTCTCTCGTCCAGGTCTTCATGCACGCCTTATGGTGGCCTCAAAGTGCGAAAATCACCACTGGAAGCTCCATTGTCCTTTCCCGCGCGCACACCTCCTTCTCCATGCTTGATCCCGCTCCAATGACCATCCTTCTTATCCATGCTAGGTCCTTCATTCATAAGACAAACAAAAGTATCTAATTTAGGCAACATCATATGTTCCTGAACATTAGAAGGATTCGCAAGAAACGAAAGTACCTGATAATTTAGTTGACGTGCGCGTGCTCTAGTAACTGGTCCAGTATGTGTAGTTGGTGAAGATGTGGGTGTAACATTAGTAGAGATGTCCTCATCAGGACTCGTGTACTCTTCTTACCTCAAGTCTGGTACTCGTAGAACAGGACTAGCCAAGTCAAAGCTAGAACTTTTGCATGTTGAAACCCCACCTCCCTTTACCTTGAAACTTGAGCATGAGTAGTGTAGTTCTGATGTATGTCTTACTGAGTACGAATATGTACTCACGTTTGCTTATTCTATGTTTTAGATGGAAACCCAGACCCCGATGGCGTCACCTTCCTGAAGCTCGACATTGACTAAGCTAGTATAGCTCCAGACAGCAGTCTGGTCCCTCGTGGAAGGGCATGTATGTTGAACAAGGCTTTTCTAAGACATTTGTTAAACTTGTCGTTACTCAGACCTAATTTTCTTCTTTTGTATGATTTAATGTTGATCACAGACATGTGATCTTTGTATGCTCTATGTGTAAGTCAATAAAGATATACTTTGTAGAGTTCATGCAATGAGCACCTGCTGTTTACACTAGACATGTATGTTGCGTGTATGGTTATAACGTGCATGTCTTAGTGTGGGGTTCGATAGCTTAGTTGTGTTCTTGCCAGCGGTCTTTTATACACCAAGTGGCCCTAGATGTGCGCAGCTTGGGGCATCGCGATGCGATTGCTCGTGACTCTGTCACGTGGCACACTTTGATGTATGATTGAGCCCGTCCGAGATCCCAACTAAGTGATCGGGCTGGAGTCTGTTTATGTAAGTGTTATAATTCAATCGATAATATGGTTGAGGCGATTTTTCTATGAGTATGGGATTTCACCACCCATAATCATTTAGACTTGTGAGCGGGCGATGAGGACCCTTCTCAGTTGATCATCCGGCCTGGATGGGATGCCCCTCACGTACGATGCTTTACGAGAGTGTTCTGTGCTTGGCCTTGTCTGCTTAGACAAGTGGGTACGACTCTCGGCTCTCCATATGATTGAGTTGTGACTGGAATTACATACGCATATTCCGGGTCCCGACAGACTTGGTATCAGAGTAGGACTGTCTGTAGGATTATCAAGCCTTGGTCGAAGTCGAGTCTAGCATTCTATATTTATATAGTTACTTGTGTATAAAGGGAACAACGTAAGGCTTCTTTTTCTCCTTACCCTCATCGATCTGAGTTCTGGTCACCCTTATCTTTTCTACGGGATGATAGGACTAGGCTCATCTATTTCTTCCTAGAACATCTCGTTGAGTGCTTCCTTGTAGCCGTAGGATTGTTGTGGTCGTCCAGAGTCTCCGTATTTTGAGTTCCTTGAAGAAGTTCTGTCCAATTTCTTTGAGTTTGTTTCATTTTCCATCCCGGTACAGCCGTTATATTGTCCGAGTCATTCCAGGTTTCTTCATAATCTAATGCAATTGCAAAATCCTTCTCTCCATTTCGGTTGTCCTTTTAGAAGAACTTCTAGGTGGCATGCCCGACAGTTCTCTAGAGTTTGTTGTAGGTTTCTTCTAGAAACCTATATTGATGCATTTGCAGTTCTTCCTCCCACTTTAGGTGTTTCCTAGCAAGAAGAACCACACTAACCATCGTGTTGGGGTACTTTTCTACTCTGACATATATGTTGTAGCCCTAGCAAATCTTGGTCATCCTCTAGGAAGCTATCCAGAGATCCAACCCCTTAAACTATGCCACCCGACATATGTGTAGAATTCATAGTGGATCTTATACCACGCACGACCCCAATTTCCAGACGCCCATACAAAATGGCCCCACGTGAATTAGCTGAGCTTAAAATCCAACTTGAAGCTTTGTGGCAAAAGGCTTCATCCGCCCTAGCTCATCGCCATGGGGTTGCCCTGTTCTGTTCGTAACGAAGAAAGATGGAACAGAAAGGATGTGCGTAGATTATCGCCCTCTAAATCTAGCGACGGTAAAGATCAAGTACCCACTGCCCAGGATCAATGATCTTTATGATCAACTTGCTGGATCCTCTATCTTCTCCAAGATGGATTTGAGATTAGGCTATCATCAAATCAAAATCCGAAATGAGGACATTCCCAAGACGGCTTTCACTACTCGATATGGTCTTTACGAGTACACCGTTATGTCCTTCGGTTTAACCAATTCCCCCGCCACATTGTCGCGCTTGATGAATTCGATCTTCATGCAGTACCTAGATAATTTTGTTGTGGTTTATCTTGATGGCATTTTCATCTACTCGAAGAACGAAGAAGAGCACGCGGAATATCTTAGGTTGGTATTGATGAAACTTCGAGAGCACCGCCTTTATGCCAAGTTCTCCAAGTGTGAATTTTGGCTACCAGAAGTGACCTACTTAGGCCACGTGATTTCTGCAAAAGGCATTGCTGTCAATCCCGAGAGAGTTCAGGCCGTCCTTGACTAGAATCCACCTGAATCGGTTAAGCAAGTTAGGAGTTTTCTTGGCTTAGCAAGCTATTGCCGCCATTTCTTTGAGAACTTATAAAAATTTGCAAAGCCTCTGACTGAACTTCTCAAGAAAGATAAGAAATTTGAATGGACTACCAAGTGCGAGGAAAGCTTTCAAGAGCTAAAGAGAAGATTGACTTCTGCCCCCGTACTTGCGCCTCCAGACACCAAAAAGGATTTCGAGATCTATTGTGATGCTTCATGGCAAGGGTTAGGATACATACTTATGCAAGATCGACATGTGGTAGCTTATGCTTCACGCCAGTTGCGTCCACATGAAGAGAACTATCCTACCCATGATCTTGAACTCGCTGCCGTAGTTCATGCCCTGATAACTTGGCGACATTACCTCCTTGGTAATCGTTGTGAGATTAATTCCGACCACCAAAGCCTCAAATACATATTCACCCAGCCAAATCTTAATCTCATGCAAAGACGCTGAATAGAGTTGATAAAAGATTATGACTTAGGAATTTCTTTCACCCCAGGCAAAGCCAATGTCATGGCTGATGCACTAAGTCGTAAGTCGTATTGTAACAACCTCATGTTACAACAGTATCAACCACATCTTCATGAGGAATTTTGAAAGCTCAACCTCCAGATTGTCCCTCGTGGATCTCTTTTCAACTTGGTGGCGAAACCAACCCTTGAGGATCAAATCATAGTTGCCCAAAGGCGTGCACGAGGTGTTCGCCGGATCAAGGAGAACATTGCTAGCGGAGTTTCTAAATGTTTCTCCACAGATAGCAAAGGAACGGTATTCTTTGAAATCGTTTGGTAGTACCTAAGAATAGGGATCTAAGGCAACTCATCCTTAAAGAAGCCCATGACACACCCCTCTCAATTCATCCCGGTAGCACAAAAATGTACCGAGATCTACGCCAGAGATTTTGGTGGACCAGGATGAAGAGAGACATTGCTCGATTTGTTGCTGAATGTGATGTTTGTCGTCGCATTAAGGCCGAACACCAAAGACCTGCTGGTACTCTTCAACCTTTGCCTATTCCCGAGTGGAAATGGGACAAAGTAGGTATGGACTTCATCACCGGCTTTCCAAAAACCCACAAAGGAAATGATGCCATCTTCTTTGTCATTGATAGACTTTCAAAGGTTGCTCACTTCCTTCCTGTTCGCGAGTCTATAACTGCTAGTCAGTTGGCGGACTTTTATGTCTCTAGAATTGTGTCTCTTCACCGTGTTCCTTTGGAAATCAATTCTGATCGTGGTAGCCTTTTCACCTCTAGATTTTGGGGAAGCTTTCAGAATGCTATGGGAACTCATCTCTCCTTTAGTACAACTTTTCATCCTCAGTCTAGCAGTCAAGTTGAAAGGGTTAACCAAATCCTGGAAGACATGCTCAGAGCTTGTGTTATCTCATTTGGAAAGAATCGGGACAAGTCTCTTCCATTTGCCAAATTTTCTTATAACAACAGTTTCCAATCTAGTCTGAACATGGCTCCTTATGAACTCCTCTATGGACGAAGATGTCGAACACCCCTTAACTGGTCAGAAACCGGTGAAAGACAATTCTTTGGACCGGATATGATCAAGGAAGCAGAAGATCAAGTTTGCATTGTTCGTGATCGATTGAAAGCCGCTCAGTCTCGTCAAAAAAGCTACTATGATCGTCATCATAGGCAAGAAAGCTACAATCTGGATGAGAAGGCTTACCTTCGGGTTACTTCTCTGAAGGGAACCCAACACTTCGGTATCAAAGGCAAGTTGGCCCCACGTTACATCGGACCTTTCCGCATTCTTGCTAAACGTGGAGAAGTTGCCTACCAACTTGAACTACCCCCGCACCTTTCCCGAGTACATGATGTATTCCATGTGTCACAACTCAGGCGTTGCTTCAAGGACCCCATCCGCGAAGTCGACCATGAAACGCTTCATCTCCAAGATGACCTTTCTTATCGAGAGTACCCTGTTCGTATTCTTGATTCAGCAGAGCGTGTCACTCGTCGTCAGAAGATCAGGTTTCTGAAAGTGCAATGGTCACATCACTCCGAGAAAGAAGCTACGTGGGAAAGAGAAGACCGCCTCCGTGCCGAGTACCCCACCTTCCTCCCGACGACTTCTGAATATCGGGACGAGATTCTTCTGAGTGGGGGCGAGTTGTCACAACCCAAGTTTAGGTATGTGCTAGGGTTTGAGTGCTCCTCTGCATCATGTGAAAAATTCAAAAGAAATTCAAAAATGGGGAAAATAAAAGACCTAGAGAATTTAATTCAAATGGCCAGATAAAAATTTCTTCCAAAAATTCCTCTTGCATTTTTGAAAAGTCTCATAAATGAGTGTGATCACATATCAAGTGATGTGGGACCAACCCCATGCAATTGGATTTTTCAATTATTCCAAACAGGGCTTGGAAATTAAATTAAACCCCTATTTGATTTGACATTCAAATTGTTTAAATTTCAAAAATGCCCAAAAATTATAAGTGGCTTGCTACTGGCCAACTAAGACTTATAAAAATATTTGGGCATTTAATAAAAATGCTTAGCTATTTTTTTAGCACAGCAACACAAATAACGGAAAAGAAAAATAGTGAAGAAAAGGAAAAAGGAATCCCAGCCCAACCTACCAGGCCTTGGGCCCAACTAGTTTACCCACGGCCCAGGCCCACCAGCAACCTTGTCGTCTTCCCCGCGCGTCGGCAAGCAGCTCGGTGGCCGCCATGCCAACGCCGGCGAGGGGCACGTCTCCCCTAGACCCTCTCTGGCTCTCCCCTCGCGCCACGACGCACTCCAGAAGCCCCCGCGCTCTTCCCCTCTCTCTCCGGTTGCCATTCCCCTCTCTCTCGCGCCGAATCGCCGCCGACAGTGAAGCCACCGGAGCGCGCCACCGTGCCCGACGTGGCCACCAGATCCCCCTCGCTGCGCCACCATGCCCGGAAGGACCGCCACCGTCGTCTTCATCGTTTGCCCCCATCAAAGTGCGCCAAGATCCACTGGAGACGACGCCTGCGTCAAGATCCTCGTCGCCGGCCGCAACGAGCTCCGGCGAGAGATGCACCATCACCAGCACCCCCCTGACCTCCCCGACCGCCCAGATGTGATCCCGGTAATCTCACGGTTCGATCCCCCCTAACCCTGGCTCCTCCCGTGCCCCCAATCGCCGTCGCCTTCTTCCAGTAGCTCCGGCAGCCGCTGCTCTCGCCGTCGGCGTGGCCCAGGGCCTCCTCGCGTAATGAGGACATCTCTACTAATGTTACACCCACATCTTCACCAACTACACATACTGGACCAGTTACTAGAGCACGCGCACGTCAACTAAATTATCAGGTACTTTCGTTTCTTGCGAATCCTTCTAATGTTCAGGAACATATGATGCTGCCTAAATTAGATACTTTTGTTTTGCTTATGAATGAAGGACCTAGCATGGACAACAAGGACGGTCATTGGAGCGGGATCAAGCATGGAGAAGAAGGTGCGCGCGCGGGAAAGAACAATGGAGCTTCCAGTGGGGATTTTCGCACTTTGAAGCCACCATAAGGCATGCATGAAGGCTTGGACGAAATACACGAGATGCCACTTCATTATTTTCGTCCAAGAGCAATTATAGGTGCTGCGTCACCTTAATATTGGGCTGGGCCCATGTAATTTCGAAATACCACATTATAGGCTGTTTTTAGAGTCCGTATGTGTGGGGAAACCGATTTAGGGTTGTTTTCGGACCCCACCTCCAAGGGGTCACGAAAATCCCCTCTGTTCCCCCATATATACAGCCCTTAGGGCGTCGTTTAGACTTGGGTTTTAATTAGATTTAAGTTAGCCATAGCCGCAACTTCGAGTTCTTCGTTTGTGTCGTCCGACCAGGCCAAGACCGCATTGGAACCCCAACTTCTGTTAATCTTTCATCTTATATTCGCAATATCCAGATTGCAATTCTTAGTTCTTGCTTGTTCTTCGATTGCTTGCAGGAATTGACCTTCGTGGTCAGGTTGATCGTGCATCCGCGGGATCAATAACCTCTCGGAGTTGGTTTAGCGATTGCTAAGGCGCAACGTTTTCGCACGTTCGTAGTCGGGTCGTGAAAGTCTACTCCACCAAAATCGATCTCCATCATCTCATCGAAACATCGGGACACCTTCGCCTCTATCAAGTGGTATCAGATTTCCAGGTTGTTCGGTGAGATTTACCAGTTTTTCGTAGTCTAGATTACTTCTGTTCTTCATACCTACAGTCCACGAAAAAGCCAAAAAAATTTTTAGGGTTAGATCATCACGTCCCAAAACAGTCCGAGCCTTTGTCCAGTTTTCTTTACAGTAGTTTGCATTGTTGAATTTGCGGTTGCATCGTTGTGTCGAGTTGCTGATCTTAGCGTCTAGTTCCCTTAGAGTTTCGAGTTCTGATCACAGTTTGTCACGCCGCCGCCGCACAGTACTACACCACCACGTTCCGCCAATCCGAGTCCAGATACACCACCACGTTCCGCCAAGCAGAGTCCATATACACCACCACGACCTACCAATCCGAGTTGAGTTCCATCACCTGTTCGGCTTGTGATCTCTCCGTAGCCAGATTAGTTGTGAGTTTGATTAGAGTCGGATTTCACCAATCTTTTGTCGTACGTAGAAGGAGGTGATTTCCAAAAAAAAAAAAGCAAAAAAAAAAAAAAGAGAGAGAAAAAAAATTAAGAGTGTGCTTCTCAGTTGACTACGTGCCGCACCGTGCTTTCGTTGGTGTTTTAGGCTCGCGTCTCTAGTACGGTCTAGCCTAGGATCAGCACAGTACCGACGTTGAGTGTTTATTCAACTTTGCATCTCTGTTTTGATTACTGTTGAGCTTTTTGCGACCATATTTGTCAAGCCTACCTACAGCTCCACATATATTCTACTTCGTGCGGTTGACACCTCCTGGCCATCGCTCTACCACCTCTCTGAGAGTTTTGACCCGTTGGTTGTACATCACCACCTGCTGCTAGGTAAGAATCGGTAAGAACGAAAGAAAAGCTTGACGGATTTGTGCTTTCCACCACCCCACATCCCATTAGTAGAAGTAGGATCATATTTCTGTGTGTTTTCTATTTCTGCTAACCATGCCAGGATCCCATGATGAAGTGGCGCAGGATGCACCCGATTGGGAGAATATGACAAACAAAGTGTTACATGATAAATTTGCACAAATGATGTCTGAACAGGTGAATGACATCGAGAACAGATTTACAGAGGCCATTGATGGTGTGGAGAAGATGATCGACACCAAGCTCGACGCCAAGTTTACTGAGTTGCTCGCACGCCTACCTGCACAGCCTGCGACCGCTCCAGCACAGCCACCGCCACCACGACGTGCACGACGTATTATGTTTCCGGGCAGACAAGCTGCTGGTGCTCCTGCGGCTGCTGCAGTTGCTGCTACTGCTGCTGCTTCTGACGTCGGCCAGGACGACAACTACGAGGGTGATTACGAGGAGGAGGTGGAACAGGAAGCGGCCTATGAGCAGCCAACTGGGCGTCCACGTCCCAACATTCGCCACGGTCGACACCAACCACCCCCTCAGGTACGCGATGATGAACATGTGCCTAAACTTAAATTGAATCTTAAGCCGTTTGAGGGTAGATATATTCCTGATGCTTATCTTACTTGGGAGTTAGAAACTGAACAACGCTTTACATGTTTACAATATCCTGAGAATAGACGTGTTACTGCTGCTGTTTGTGAATTCACGGGTTTTGCATCTATTTGGTGGTCTGAACATTGTAGATTGCATGCTAATAATATTCCAGCTACTTGGGCTGCTTTAAAAGATGCTATGCGTACTCGCTGGGTTCCTCCTTATTATCAACGTGAATTTCTACAAAAATTACAGCGTTTGAGACAAGGAAAAAATTCTGTAGAGGAATATTATCAAGAATTACAAACTGGATTGATTAGATGTGGCCTAGTAGAGGATAATGAAGCTATGTTTGCACGTTTTATAGGTGGCTTAAACAGGGAGATACAAACTATTCTAGAATACAAGGACTATGCTACTATTACTCGTTTGTTTCATCTTGCTTGTAAAGCTGAACGTGAAGTGCAGGATCGACAGGCCGCTACGAGACCTAACTTTTCTGCAGGACGAAATACATCATGGACATCGCGTGGACCTTCTACATCCACACGTCCTGCTGCACCACCATCTACTTCAACCGCTCATTCTTACAGGGAGCCACCAAAACAGCCAGCGCCACCATTCAAGGGTGCACAGAGTGGTCCAGCAGCGAGTTCTTCTTCATCCATGGCTTCCACAGGGCAAACACGAGATCGTGATATTAAATGTCGCAGGTGCCAAGGTGGAGGTCACTTCGCAAAAGACTGTCCCTCCAAGCGTGTGATGATTATTACGGCGGATGGTGGGTATGAGTCAGCGAGCGACTATGATGAGGAGACTTTAGTTCTCATTGCTCACGAGGAACAGGGTGCCCCTGATGATGCTCATGATATAGAGTATATGGCTCCTGATGATGCAGATCAATATGCTAGTTTGGTTGCTCAACGTGTGTTAAGTGTGCAGGTATCGAAGGCCGAGCAAAACCAGAGGCATAATTTGTTCCACACAAAGGGAGTGGTGAAAGAACGTTCGGTTCGCATCATCATTGACGGAGGGAGTTGCAACAACTTGGCAAGCATGGAGTTGGTGGAGAAGCTATCTCTCACCACAAGGCCACACCCCCATCCGTACTATATTCAGTGGTTTAACAATAGTGGTAAGATTAAGGTAACGCGTTCTGTTCGTGTGCACTTTAGCATTGCTGCATATGTTGATTATGTTGATTGTGATGTGGTACCCATGCAAGCATGCTCTCTTTTACTTGGTAGACCATGGCAATTTGATAGGAATGTTGTACACCATGGTAGGACAAATCAGTTTACTCTGGTTCATCAGGATAAAACTATTGCTTTACTTCCTATGTCTCCTGAACAAATTGTGAAAGATGATCTTGCTAGAGCTAGTAAAGCTAAACAGGAGAAAAATAAGAGTGAAAATGAGATAGCAGCTAAAGAATTTGAGCAACAACATAAGACTACTAGCAAATCTTCTTCTGCTGTTTCTAATGAAATTAAATTGACTAGTCCAACTTTGCTTGCTACTAAGGTTGATATTTCGGATTTGGATGTTAGTCAATATGTGTGCTATGCTTTTGTGTGCAAAGAAGCTTTGTTTTCATTTGAGGAATTGCCTCCTTCTTTGCCTCCTGTTGTCACTGACCTTTTGCAGGAGTTTATTGACGTCTTTCCACAAGACGTACCACCGGGATTACAACCTATTCGAGGGATTGAGCATCATATTGACTTAATTCCCGGTGCTTCGCTGCCCAATCGTGCGCCATACCGTACCAATCCGGAGGAGACGAAGGAGATTCAGCGTCAAGTACAAGAGCTACTCGACAAAGGTTACATACGTGAATCACTTAGTCCTTGTGATGTTCTTGTTATATTAGTGCCTAAAAAGGATGGAACTTGGCGTATGTGTGTTGATTGTAGAGCCATTAATAATATTACTATTCGTTATCGTCATCCTATTCCTAGGTTAGATGATATGCTTGATGAATTAAGTGGCTCTACCATGTTTTCCAAAGTTGATTTGCGTAGTGGATACCATCAAATTCGCATGAAATTAGGAGATGAATGGAAAACGACATTTAAAACTAAGTTTGGATTATATGAGTGGTTAGTCATGACTTTTGGGTTAACTAATGCACCTAGCACTTTCATGAGATTAATGAACGAGGTTTGACGTGCTTTCATTGGACGATTTGTGGTAGTCTATTTTGATGATATACTGATTTATAGAAAATCTTTGGAGGAACATTTGGATCATTTACGTGCTGTTTTTGTTGCTCTACGTAATGCACGTTTATTTGGTAACCTTGGGAAGTGCACCTTTTGCACCGACCGAGTATCGTTTCTTGGCTATGTTGTTACTCCGCAGGGAATTGAAGTTGATAAAGCCAAGATCGAGGCGATTGAGAGTTGGCCACAGCCCAAAATGGTCACACAAGTGAGGAGTTTTCTTGGCCTCGCTGGATTCTATAGGCGTTTTGTGAGAGATTTCAGCACCATTGCTGCACCTCTCAATGAGCTTACACGCAAGGATGTGCCTTTTACTTGGGGTACCGCACAGGAAGAAGCCTTCACGGTATTGAAAGATAAGTTAACACATGCTCCTTTGCTCCAACTTCCTGATTTTAATAAGACTTTTGAGCTTGAATGCGATGCTAGTGGTATTGGTTTGGGAGGTGTGTTATTACAAGATGCTAAACCTGTTGCATACTTTTCTGAAAAATTGAGTGGGCCTAGTCTGAACTATTCTGCTTATGATAAGGAATTATATGCTCTTGTTCGGACATTAGAAACTTGGCAACATTATTTATGGCCCAAAGAATTTGTTATACATTCTGATCATGAATCTTTGAAACACATAAGAAGTCAAGCAAAACTTAATCGTAGACATGCTAAGTGGGTTGAATTTATTGAGACTTTCCCTTATGTCATTAAACACAAGAAGGGGAAAGATAATATTATTGCTGATGCTTTGTCTCGTCGTTATACTATGCTTTCACAACTTGACTTCAAGATATTCGGTTTAGAGACAATCAAAGATCAATATGTACATGATGCGGAATTTAAAGATGTTTTGCAGAATTGTAGAGAGGGTAGAACATGGAACAAGTTTGTGCTTAATGATGGGTTTGTGTTCCGTTCTAACAAGCTATGCATTCCAGCTAGCTCTATTCGTCTTTTGTTGTTGCAGGAGGCGCATGGAGGAGGATTAATGGGACATTTTGGCGTGAAGAAGACGGAGGACGTACTTGCTACACATTTCTTTTGGCCAAAGATGAGACGGGATGTTGAGCGTTTTGTTGCTCGCTGCTCTACATGTCAAAAAGCTAAGTCACGACTCAATCCTCATGGTTTATACATGCCATTACCTGTACCTAGTGTTCCGTGGGAGGACATATCCATGGACTTTGTTTTAGGCTTGCCTCGAACACAGAAGGGGAGGGATAGCATATTTGTTGTCGTGGATAGATTTTCTAAGATGGCACATTTTATACCATGTCATAAAAGCGATGATGCTGCTAATGTTGCTGATTTATTCTTTCGAGAGATTATTCGCTTACATGGTGTGCCCAATACTATTGTCTCGGATCGTGATACTAAGTTTCTTAGCCATTTTTGGAGATGCTTATGGGCTAAGTTGGGGACTAAACTACTTTTTAGTACTACATGTCATCCCCAAACTGATGGACAAACTCAAGTAGTCAATAGGACTTTGTCTACAATGCTTAGGGCTGTTTTAAAGAGTAACTTGAAAATGTGGGAAGAATGTTTACCTCATATTGAATTTGCTTATAATCGTTCATTTCATTCTACCACTAAAATGTGCCCTTTTGAGATTGTTTATGGTTTTCTACCTCGTGCGCCTATTGATTTGCTGCCTCTTCCATCTTCGGAGAAGGTTAATTTTGATGCTAAGCAACGTGCTGAATTGATATTAAAAATGCATGAGTTAACTAAAGAAAACATTGAGAAAATGAATGCTAGATACAAGCTTGCTGGTGATAAGGGTAGAAAGCATGTTGTGTTTGAACCAGGAGATCTTGTTTGGTTACATCTACGTAAAGATAGGTTTCCTGATTTGCGCAAGTCTAAGTTAATGCCACGAGCTGATGGTCCCTTTAAGGTTTTACAGAAAATTAATGATAATGCATATAAACTTGAGCTACCTGCAGATTTTGGGGTTAGTCCCACATTTAACATTGCAGATTTGAAACCTTATTTGGGAGAAGATGATGAGCTTCCGTCGAGGACGACTTCAATTCAAGAAGGGGAGGATGATGAGGACATCTCTACTAATGTTACACCCACATCTTCACCAACTACACATACTGGACCAGTTACTAGAGCACGCGCACGTCAACTAAATTATCAGGTACTTTCGTTTCTTGCGAATCCTTCTAATGTTCAGGAACATATGATGCTGCCTAAATTAGATACTTTTGTTTTGCTTATGAATGAAGGACCTAGCATGGACAAGAAGGACGGTCATTGGAGCGGGATCAAGCATGGAGAAGAAGGTGCGCGCGCGGGAAAGAACAATGGAGCTTCCAGTGGGGATTTTCGCACTTTGAAGCCACCATAAGGCATGCATGAGGGCTTGGACGAAATACACGAGATGCCACTTCATTATTTTCGTCCAAGAGCAATTATAGGTGCTGCGTCACCTTAATATTGGGTTGGGCCCATGTAATTTCGAAATACCACATTATAGGCTGTTTTTAGAGTCCGTATGTGTGGGGAAACCGAGTTAGGGTTGTTTTCGGACCCCACCTCCAAGGGGTCACGAAAATCCCCTCTGTTCCCCCATATATACAGCCCTTAGGGCGTCGTTTAGACTTGGGTTTTAATTAGATTTAAGTTAGCCATAGCCGCAACTTCGAGTTGTTCGTTTGTGTCGTCCGACCAGGCCAAGACCGCATTGGAACCCCAACTTCTGTTAATCTTTCATCTTATATTCGCAATATCCAGATTGCAATTCTTAGTTCTTGCTTGTTCTTCGATTACTTGCAGGAATTGACCTTCGTGGTCAGGTTGATCCTGCATCCGCGGGATCAATAACCTCTCGGAGTTGGTTTAGCGATTGCTAAGGCGCAACGTTTTCGCACGTTCGTAGTCGGGTCGTGAAAGTCTACTCCACCAAAATCGATCTCCATCATCTCATCGAAACATCGGGACACCTTCGCCTCTATCATCGCGTTCCCCAGCTAGCACCACTAGACGCGGGAGAGCACGAGGCACCCCCTGGTGCTCTCCTCCTTCTCTCCCGTGGCCGGGAACGCAAGTCCGGCGATGCCTTGTCGTGCACAGTGGCGCCGGCGTCAAGCCAGCCATTAGGGCCCCTTCATCCCCAGCTTAGCCCCCCCCCTAATAGACACAGACAGGTGGGCCCCAGCCCCCCTTAACCCCCTCTCTGTTAAAATAACAGAGGGATTAAACCCCCTCTCCCACTGACAGGGCTGGCCCACTGGCCAGAGCCCCAGTGACGTCAGCCATGCGTCACAGTGACGCATTAAATAGAAAAAGATTAAAAGAAATACAGAAAAAAAAACAGAAAATATATTAAACTTCTAAAATTCGTAGAAAATTCATTTTAACTCCAAATTGGACAAATAATATATGAAAAATGATCAGCAGAAAATGCTCTATCCAAATAATCAACTTTCAACCATGTTTGAGTTGATCTTTAATTGGGACCAGTAGCTTTTGCTATTTGGCTTAACTGGAATTAATTCAAACTTAATTCAAATGCTATTCCAATTTGTACCATTGCAATGCAAACATAAACACTTGTACATCAGAGGCATATCATACACATGTCAATATAGTTTACAATGATCAAACACTAGAAAATGCAACTTGGCTAATTTGAACAACATATGGAGTTGGAATTTGCATTTCAAATGCAATACACTTCATTTAAATCAAATGGGACACAAAACACTACCATTCACATCTTGGAACAACTACATCATGTGCTTGTGCATTTCCATTCAATGTTGCCCCCCCTTGTTGATGATTGCCTCCGATGACAGACGTTCCGAGACGGTGATTACCCCCGGAGGAGAAGAAGTTCGGTAAACCCCGTGTATCGTCAGCAAGGCAAGCAAAGCCCATTGATCATATCTATAAAAACCCATTTCCCTCTCAGTCTCTCTTATGCATGTTTAGGAGATCACCATGATACGTTCTTCCGCATAGTTGAACCCATCCTGATGCATGACCTATCATTTTTTCACCGTATTAAGCAAACCACAATCCTAGCAGACTCAAGAGTTGTTTGTTGAGCATGTGGCCTCTGCAACTGTTACTTCTTATTTCATGCATAGTGATACAATGAGGTTACTTTGATTGTGAGTCAGGATGAAATGTTCATAGGTTGTTGTTGTTAACGTGTTGGTAAATCTACCCTAAAAAAGGTGAACGATGAGAGGCTATGTAGGAGTACACAGTGGGTTGTCTCGTTGAACACCGCCCTAGGCCCCGAGTTCTTGTGTCGTGATCCAAGACAAAGATTACTATCACATGTAGGGTTTTATGGGGACCCGTTTGGCCTATTAACTTACCCCCGATCAAGTCCAGGAGTCACACTAGTTCGGGCTTTCCATTTGGCATATGCATAGAAAAAGAATGAATGAGAGGTTGGATCATTTAGATATGTGGGTGGACCTGTGAGGCAGTGAAACCATCTTCCAGGGTGGTGTCTCGGTCTCCTGCATTGTCTGGGTCCGTATCGTGAACCGGCCGAACTCTCGAGCGGTAACCAACTCAGATAGTCGACTCCTGGATTAGAGAACGTAAGGTGAGGTAAGTGCCTTGGTGATTATCCTCGTCTGACATCCTCTTGAAGGATGACGATTCCTGGGCGGTAAGTGATGACACGCGTGTGAAGAAGTACACCCCTGCAGGGTTAACAAAACTATTCGAATAGCCGCGTCCGCGGTCATGGACTACTTGGAACCTATACCTGATTATTAGACAACTTGAATGGATACTTCTAAAACTCGCAAGATAAGCGTGAGTGCTATGGCGTGCTTCCTCGTGGGGAAGTCGAGGAAGTGTCCATAGTGGTACATTGGTTGGAGACTTGGTAGTGGACTCGTGTACTCTTCTTACCTCAAGTCTGGTACTCGTAGTACAGGACTAGCCAAGTCAAAGCTAGAACTTCTGCATGTTGAAACCCCACCTCCCTTTACCTTGAAACTTGAGCATGAGTAGTGTAGTTCTGATGTAAGTCTTACTGAGTACCACTTTGTACTCACGTTTGCTTATTCTATGTTTTAGATGGAAACCCAGACCCCGATGGAGTCACCTTCTTGAAGCTCGACATTGACTAAGCTAGTATAGTTCCAAACAGAAGTCTGGTCCCTCGTGGAAGGGCGCGTATGTTGAACCAGGCTTCTCTAAGCCATTTGTTAAATTTGTCTGTACTCAGACCTAATTTTCTTCCGTTGTATGATGTAATGTTGATCACAAACATGTGATCTTTGTATGCTCTATGTGTAAGTCAATAAAGATATAATTTGTAGAGTTCATGCAATGAGTACCTGCTGTTTACACTAGACATGTATGTTGCGTGTATGGTTATAACGTGCATGTCTTTTATACACCAAGTGGCCCTTAGATGTGCGCAGCTTGGGGCATCGCGATGCGATTGCTCGTGTCTCTGTCACGTGGCACACTTTCATGTCTGATTGAGCCTGCCTGAGATCCCGACTAAGTGATCGGGCTGGAGTCTGTTTATGTAAGTGTTATAATTCAATCGATGATATGGTTGAGGTGATTTGTCTATGAGTATGGGATTTCACCACCCATAATCATTTAGACTTGTGAGCGGGCGATGAAGACCCATCTCAGTTGATCATCCGGCCTGGATGGGATGCCCCTCACGTACGATGCTTTCGGAGAGTGTTCTGTGCTTGGCCTTGTCTGCTTAGACAAGTGGGTACGGCTCTCGGCTCTCCATATGATTGAGTTGTGACTGGAATTACAGACGCATATTTCGGGTCCCGACAGTCCGAGACAGGTGAGAGGCAGTTGTTCGGTCCAGATGTGATCCAGGAGGCAGAGGATAAAGTGAAGATTGTTCGAGAGCACCTCAAGGAAGCACAGTCAAGGCAGAAGGCCTATTATGACAAGAGGCACCGTCGTGTAGCTTTTCAGGTTGTTGATTGTGTGTACCTGGGAGTGTCTCCGTTGAGGGGAACTCACCGTTTTGGCATCAAAGGAAAATTGGCTCCCAGATTTGTCAGCCCCTTCCGTATCCTGGAGACTAGGGGACCTCTCACCTTTCGGCTTGAGCTTCCCGAGAGTCTAGCTGTGACACCCTGGATTTTGGAACTTTCTTTTTCCAAAAACTTGTCTGATTTATTTCTGGATTTTCTATTGGATTTGATTTTGAGCACCTCGCTGGACTTGAAACTTGAGCATATTTTATTTCCATGCTCAAGTGGAACTTGAATCCAAGAATTTCCCATGTCATTCCATTGTTCCATCTCATCCAATCCACCATTTTATTCAAGCCTTATATTCCTTTTTCCATTAAAAGGGATATTCCAATTATTTGAAGTTTGTGAAGCAATCCTTATTTATATTGCTCCATAAACCCCCAAATAATTCCCACGTGTCATTTATGTCATATCTTGCCAATTTCTCCAAAAACATTCATAGTCCAAGTGAATTTTTCCTCTAGAAAAATTCATTTGTCTGTGAGGGCAGAATGGAGCTTTGTGAAGGGAGTGCCATTTCTCTTGATCCATTGCTGGTGAAACTTTTTGTGCAAGCTCATATGATCATATGATTGATCTGCACCAAATTCCACCACAATTTTCTTAGCCAAACTCCCACAATA
Organism: Bromus sterilis; assembly: GCA_950022295.1. NCBI lineage: Eukaryota > Viridiplantae > Streptophyta > Magnoliopsida > Poales > Poaceae > Bromus > Bromus sterilis. Next base: position 170,910,014 of record OX465600.1, on the reverse strand, counting down.
AATTCGCAAAGTCTGGATGCAGCAAGGGGGCATTGTGAAGCAAGTGCATGATAGGGGATCCCATTTTCCTTGAAACTTTTTGAGCATGATCCTACCACCAAATAACTCCACCAAACCAGATTTGAGCCGAACCCCATTACCCATGTGAATGCATTGTCAAGTTGAAGTTTCTGACCAGCGGGCCACATTGTGAAGAAAGTGCTAGCTATGTGTGTCCAATGGCTATGAAATTTTATATACATATGCACCATGCAAAATAACCCCAGTACACCAATTTTCAGCCAATTCCACCAATCCTATGAGATGCTAGCTTCAACTTTGCATTCTGGCCTAATTGGACATTTGTAAAGGAAGTGCTAGCTAGCTCACTCCAAATAAGATGAAACTTGGTGTACATAATCATCCTAGTGTATGATTGAGCTATGCAAAAGATCATGCCTAGGGGAGCAATGTACAAGCCACACCACAGTACAAACACCTTCAGCCTCCATGATGCATTTGCAAAGGATGTACCATGTACATTGTTTATTTTGAGCCCAAACTTTCCAGATCACTAGTCCTTCCTACCCTAAGCCCAGGATTCAACTTGGTCCTATCCAAAACCCCACCATGTTAGCTATGCTTCTGCTCCAAGTTTGTTGTATCCAACTGTTCCTTGAGATAGAGATCAATCTAGAGCACCATCTTGCCAACCAAGCATACGACAGTGATCTACTCTCAAAGGACTACACGCTGGACATAGTTGGCCATGTGAAAACCCTATCCAAATCACCAGTGCCCTTGTGGCCATGCTCTTGGCAGCACCTGGCGTGCTCTGGCCGCGCCCCGCGCGTGCCCGACGAGTCTCCATCGAGCTGCAGTGCGCCTCGTCGCCTTGTAGCTTGTCCTCCCGCGCCACCCGGCTTTGCTGAGCACGCATGCGCCACGTTCCCGTCTCGAAGCCTCCCGAGCCGCCAGCTCGCCGCACGCCATGGTCGTCGTCCCGTTGTCGCGTCCCGAGCTCAGATTCCGCGCTCCCCCTATAAAAGGAGGCGCCCTCGAGCACTCCAGCAGCACCAGCACCTCCCCACTTCCTCCTAGCCAACTTTCCCCCGATCAATTTGGTCGCCCGAGCCGCCATTGTCTCCACGGTTGCCGTAGCCGCCGCCGGCCGTCTCCCCAAATTCGGGCGACCCGAGCTGCCCCCTCTCCCTCCGATGGCACCTAGCCGTCCGCTGGGCCCTCCCAGTAGACGCCGCCCTCCTCGCAGCCCGCCGGAGCCGCCCCGTGCTCGCTGTGGCACCGCGGCCCACACCTCGCCCGCGGCCGCGCCCGCCACGTCCTAGCCAGCTCCAGCCGCTCCGGGCGGCCCCCCAACCTCGACGGCGCCACTTCGACGCGCCGCACCCGCGGGGCAACGCCGGCGAGCCCCTGCTTACAGCATCCCCGGCCGCGAGCAGCCGCGGCCCAGCTCCGCCCCGGCTGGGAGCAGAGGAAATAGGGGAGACGGGGAGGAGAGAGAGAGACCCGTGCGGGCCCCCGCTGTAAGTGGTCGCACGCCACTGACGGCCCGGGCCCACGCGGTGGCGTATCCTCACGGGTACGTTTTCAATTTGCCGAAACGTATTTCTGCTCCCTTCGGCTTAAAGTGCGCTTTCGTCTAACGAAGGCGTATTCTGTTCTTCTATAGCCAGAAATACGTTTTCCCCGCTGGGAAGCGTATTTTCCTCCCACAACAGCCCAAAGTACGCTTTCAGCTTCTGGAAAGCGTATTCCACCCAAATCAGCCCCCCTGACACTGTTTCGATCATATCTCCGCAACCGTAAGTCCAAACGCGGTGATTCTTTTTGCGTTGTTTTCGTATCGAGCTCCTCTTCAGTTTGTCATATGTTTCATGCCATGTTTTTATGTTATTCTTTTCTGGTCCAGCAAAAGATGATGTTTGACTTTTTGCCCGTTGCTCTATTTGAAATATTTTGCAGGGCGTTGTCGGTGTCCAAGACCGAGGGTGTTTCACACCACTTTGGTGAAGGCAAGCCACAATACCCTTTGCACCTTTGCAAAGCTTTGGCGTGTCTTTAAAAATTGCTTTACAGTGATCTTCTTATATCGGTGAGCGTGATCATGTTGCCATGCTATGATTGATGTTATCATTGCCATGCTATCCTTGAATATGCTACTACTATGCTATGTTTTGACATGTTAGTTCTATGCCATGCCTTGATCATGTTACCTTCATGCTATGCTTTGCTCCTGTCATTGCCATGTCATACTCTGCATCATCGTAATCACGCTATACCACCATCATGTTAATTTTCTCATGTTATGCTTAACTACACCCACGTTGTTGCCATGTTAATAATCTTGATCATTGTAACACGGATAAGTTCACCATCTAAAATGGGCTTGATCATATCTGAAATCATTATGCTAGTATGCTATTCATTGTTATGATCTACTCATGTTGCACCTGATACTTGTGTTTGCTGTTGGAGACATGCTTCATGAAAAGTTGATCAGGTGCCACCGAACCAAACTTATCCGTGCAGCCACATTTGCTTGTATGGGAAGGCCTTGATTCGGTCTACTGGTGGGCGTCTCTTATACGTATCACCAAAGAGGGGAGTGTAAGGCCCGATATGCAGTACAATTCTAGATCTACATGTTTCCATCCAGATCCGCGGACGAAGCACATATCGGTCCCACCGCGACATATGACGAAGTCATATGCACCGGATTTCCAACATGATATCACAACATTACAGATACAAAGATACAACATCTCATACAATCGACATACAACTGCCTTAAATACATTACATCCGCGGAAGATACATGTCTGAGTACAGACTACAATCAAATGCCTAGTGGCAAAGAGAAAAACATCGATCCCCATAACCACACGGGTCCAGGCCCTTCGCCAGGATCCGCCTAACTAGTCGTCGTCGAGTCTCCATGTGAAACGTCGATCACCGTACCTGTTGTCGAGCAAGAACTCTAAAAAGAGTTTGGGGTAGTATCATGAGTACAAAAGTACTCAGCATCCAACTGTAGTGGTCATCTGACCCAGCAAGGACTTCATCACTCGTCATTCTAGGACAACTAGTAGTTTACGGTAAGGATGGGGTAAGTGGTGAGGTTGCTGCCGCACTAGTATTTATGAAGTGTCTAACGGGCTAGGGAGTAAGATAAGAAGCCAAGCATTCAATGCGGAATCGCCTCCAATAAGTCTTGCTATCAACTACTTACGCAGGCATAACACCTATCCTATCCTTGTCCTCCTCTTTGCATCCTGACGAAGAAGCAGTAGTCAAGGCACACACACGTTGATCAAGTTATATATGAAGATTATCTCAGTTGTTGTTGTCTATGAAAAAGGAGTAGGTCTCAAGTCGTCCATAATCATGGACACGGCTTCTCAAAAATATTTAACCCTGCTGCCCATTACAAGGCTCCGCACGCACGCCCATCTCTCTCAGTTTCTACCCATCACAGGCAGCCATTTTATGATTTAGTCCCGAGATATCCGAAACGACAGATCCCTCTAGCTAACAACGAACAAATCCGGGTGGCCCCCGGTGAGTCGACATCCAACTCAAAATCCGGTCGCGCTCTCGAATCGGCCTCTACCGTCTGGACGAGGTCGGGTTAGCTACCCAAACTATGTGTGAATCCCCCTAGCTTCTAGGTGTTGACCAACGAAGGAACTCTGTCTCCTATGGCCCGAATTGTTTTGAAGAATATTTGCTAGGAGCGACCCGACAGACACACACACGGTTTTCAAATGGTAAATTAGCTTGGGCCACCACTAGAAATGTTTGAAGCTAGATAGGTAAGAAAAGGGGACCCCATAGCATCCCACACGCGGTTAGGCACACTCAGTCTTAAAACTAATACCCGGAACTCGGGTCCTAGGTGACTCGAATGGAACAAAGCGTCGGGGCTGGATAACCTAGACCTTCCATCATTCGTCAAGTATAGTCAACATTTATAATAATCATATCATCAACAACAATATAATAATGTGATAGCCCAAAACCAAGGAATAAGAGGGTAACATCGTAGCATCCTAAGCATGCATACTAAGCAGGGGCTGAGCAACGAGCAATGGTACCATAGCAGTACAAGGTTTGCTGGGAGGGGACATGGCTGTATCGGTTTGAAATAGGTTGTAAAAATGTGGTAGGATCAAACATCGAACCTATCCTAGACTAGCATGCAAACCGCTGGTTGAAATAGAATGGATCATAAGTAATGTATAGTCCTTGCCTGTTGATAAATCGGGTTCCGAAGGTGTAGTTGATCGCAAGCTCGCATTGTCTCTGAGAGGTACCCGGGGAAGCACACAAGATGGTAAACACTGGAAAGCAATCAACGAGCAAGCATCTATTACTACGAAGCAAACACGAGCAAGCATCAACAAGAAGGCAATACGAGACATCGCACCTACCGTCGAGAGCGGTTACTAACAGGTTAAGTGAAGTACTCGTCACACGCGACGATACCGCACATTTATCCTTTATTCAAGTTGTTTAGCTACACAACAAGAGAAAAGGTTGTTAACATGGCATCTCACTCAAGCATGGCATGTCACACAATCATAACAACAGGTGAAGCATAAAGTAAACTATCAAATCTAGTCACTTTAAGTGGGGGGGGGGGGTAAAACCTATACATGGCAACTACTACGGACCCCACGATAATTTTATAATTTGGTACTGTTCTTCCTAAATAATATTTGATATTTGTTAACAGCAACAAACAATAGCATAAACATAATCCACATGCAATTCTAGTCAAGTTACATAGAAAGAACATTTTAATCGGAGCAACGGTTAAAAAGTTATGGCAATTACAGTTTATAGTGGCAAGGGTTGTAATTAGCAGCAAAACAGCATGTAAATAAGGTCAAACATGGAAAAGGAGCACATTTTATTAATCTACACAAAATTCTAAGCAAGTTTCATGTTTAACACGTCGCGATCCGAGCTACCGGTGAAAAGATACGGGCACCGCAAAATAATAATACAATCTACCAATTAATAAACAGAAAAAGAAAAAAAAGAACTAAGTCTCCTGGGCCGAAAGCTACTGGGCCGGCCCAACTACCTCTGCAGAATAAAAGAAGAAGAAAAAGGCAGCTCACCCTTGGGCCAAGGGAGAATGGGCCGCCTGGGGCGCTGCAAGGGAGCTGGGCCGCGAGGCACCAGGCTGGCCCACGTGGGGCGAGCGGTCGAGTTTCTCGTCCCTCTGGACGAGGTCGACTAGGGGCGGCGGCGCTGGTTGCCTGCTCCGGCGAGGAGGCAGGTCGGGGCGACGGGGAAGGGCCGGAGCCGCGGCCGCGGGTCAGATCCGGTCGACGGGGTCGCCGGTGGGGTGCAGGGCGGCCGCGACGAGTAGGCGTCGGGGCGGCTGGTCCTTGGCGGAGAATCCGTGCGGGCATGAGGAGGCCATGGCCATGGGCGTTCACCTCGCAGCATAGAGAGAGAGAGGAGAGGGTTAGGGAGAGAGGTGGAAGGAGAGGGAGACAGGGACGCTGCGGAACGGAGCTCACCGGGTGGTGGCGCGGCCTTGGCCGGCAGGAGGCGACGACTCCTCCACGAGAGGCGGCGACGACGCGGCTCCGCGGCCCAGATCGGATATGGGACTACTGTGGGGGCAACGTGGCACGATCTGGGCCATCAGATCTCAGATCTGATGGTCCAGATTTGAGGGGAGCTAGGGTTTCGAGATTTTGGTGTTCTTGGGAAGATTTTTGGGGTAATGTGGAGGGGGTGGCTGCAATTTTTGTCTAGGGAAACCCTAGAAAGAGGTGGGAGAGTGGTGGTCTTTATATAGCCCAGGTGGCTGGCGGTTTGCAAAAACATCCCCGGTTTTTCTCTCGCGGGCACGGTGTTTACGTTTTTGACCGCCGAGGGTCCGCATGACCTCCGATTCGGGTAAAACTTCGAACTGCGCGATCAGCGCGTCCAGCCGGCGGTGTTCACCTCGCGCTGGAACTCGTTCCGAGAACACTTTCCGGCGCGCTATAAAAATAACCCGTTTAATTATTAAACGGGGTTTTTCGTTCCGTTGGCTGCGGCTGGTCTCGTGCGGTCTTTGCGACGGTGCTCGGGGTGAAACCCGGTGTTGCAAGGTCGAGTGTCAGGGTGGCAAGGGTCGGTCTCCGTCCGGTACGAGATAAGAGGGGGGGAAATAATCGCCGATCGATAAATCGGGGATGCAAACACCGCAAAAAAATCAGGCAATCAATCAATTCACACCGAAAACAATTTTTTAAATTTTTGTGAAATCCGGGCTGCTACAATACAACACCACCAACAAGGGATCTCGTCCCGAGATCCAGGACGATCCGAGGGAGAGAGGGGAGAGAAAAGAGAGTCAACAATCTTCAGCACCACCAACAAGGGATCTGCTCCATGTCGACGTCGAACTTCCATCGAGATAAATTTCCGCTGAGATCGGCAGATAAAGAGGAAGAACGACAATTCAAAGCGACGATCAAGTGAAGTACTATCACTCAACTCGTGAGGATACTAAGCAAGAGGAATGGGGTCAACGGACGACCAAGATGTTTAACTAGAGTCGGATAGACTAAAGGTACTACAGGATTTCCCAACCTGAGATCGGAATTGAGACAATACGCTGCAAGCAAGGCATTGTAACTATTCCGAATCTCCACACACTCGATATCCTAAAGTTTGAAAGGGGATAAGTCAAGATTAAAACACTTACGACACTTGTCCTGGCCAGAGCATGGTTAAGGAGTAAAAAGATTCCTACTCTCCGATAACTAACTTACTAACTACAAAATAATTTTTGTCTAGACTAGACTTCGCCCAGAAAAGGGATCCTACGGTCGGTAAGGCTCTGATACCAAGTTGTAAGGCCCGATATGCGGTACTGTTCTAGATCTTGATGTTTCCATCCAGATTCGGGGACGAAGCACATATCGGTCCCACCGCGACATATGACGAAGTCATATGCCATAGATTTCCAACATGATATCACAACATTACAGATACGAAGATACAACATCTCATACAATTGACATACAACTGCCTTAAATACATTACATCAGCGGAAGATACATGTCTGACTACAGACTACAATCAAATGCCTAGTGGCAAAGAGAAAAACATCGATCCCCATAACCACACGGGTCCAGGCCCTCCGCCGGGATCCGCCTAACTAGTCGTCGTCGAGTCTCCACATGAAACGTCGATGACCGTACCTGTTGTCGAGAAAGAACCCTGAAAAGAGTTTGGGGGTAGTATCATGAGTACAGAAGTACTCAGCATCCAACTGTAGTGGACATCTGACCCAACAAGGACTTCATCACTCGTCATTCTAGGACAACTAGTAGTTTACGATAAGGATGGGGTAAGTGGTGAGTTTGCTGCCGCACTAGCATTTATGAAGTGGCTAACGGGCTAGGGAGTAAGATAATAAGCCAAGAATTCGATGAGGAATCGCCTCCAATAAGTCTTGCTATCAACTACTTACGCAGGCAGAACAACTATCCTATCCTTGTCCTCCTCTTTGCATCCTGACGAAGAAGAAGTAGTCAAGGCACACACACGTTGATCAAGTTATATATGAAGATTATCTTAGTTGTTGTTGTCTATGAACAAGGAGTAGGTCTCAAGTCGTCCATAATCATGGACACGGGTTCCCGAAAAAGATTCAACCCTGCAGGGGTTTGCCAACTGCCCATTACAAGGCTCTGCACGCACGCCCATCTCTCTCAGTTTCTAGCCATCACAGGCAGCCATTTTATGATTTAGTCCTGAGAGATCCGAAACGACAGGTCCCTCTAGCTAACAACGAACAAATCCGGGTGGCCCCCGGTGAGTCAACATCCAACTCAAAAGCCGGCCGCGCTCTCGAATCGGCCTCTACCGTCTGGACGAGGTCGGGTTAGCTACCCAAACTATGTGGGCAGCCCCCTAGCTTCTAGGTGTTGACCAACGAAGGAACTCTGTCTCCGCTGGCCCGAGTTGTTTTGAAAAAAAATCTGCTAGGAGCGACCCGACAGACACACACACGGTTTTCAAATGGTAAATCAGCTTGGGCCACCACTAGAAATGTTTGAAGCTAGATAGGTAAGATAAGGGGACCCCATAGCATCCCACACGCGGTTTGGCACACTCAGTCTTAAAACCAATACCCGGAACTCGGGTCCTAGGTGACTCGAATGGAACAGAACGTCGGGGCGGGATAGCCTAGACGTTCCATCCTTCGTCAAGTATAGTCAACATTTATAATAATCATATCATCAACAACAATATAATAATGTGATAGCCCAAAACCAAGGAGTAAGAGGGTAACATCGTAGCATCCTAAGCATGCATACTAAGCAGGGGCTGAGCAACGAGCAATGGTAACATAGCAGTACAAGGTTTTTTGGGAGGGGACATGGCTGTATCGGTTTGAAATAGGCGTTAAAAATGTGGTAGGATCAAACATCGAACCTATCCTAGATTAGCATGCAAACCGCTGGTTGAAATAGAATGGATCATAAGTAATGTGTAGTCCTTGCCTGTTGATAAATCGGGTTCCGAAGGTGTAGTTGATCGCAAGCTCGCATTGTCTCTGAGAGGTACCCGCAGAAGCACACAAGAAGGTAAACACTGGAAAGAAATCAACGAGCAAGCATCTATTACTACGAAGCAAACACGAGCAAGCATCAACAAGAAGGCAATACGAGACATCGCACCTACCGTCGAGAGCGCTTACTAACAGGTTAAGTGAAGTACTCGTCACACGCGACGATACCGCACATTTATCATTAATTCAAGTTGTTTAGCTACACAACAAGAGCAAAGGTTGTTAACATGGCATCTCAGTCAAGGATGGCATGTCACACAATCATAACAACAGGTGAAGCATAAAGTAACCTATCAAATCTAGTCACTTTAAGTGGGGGGGGGGGTAAAACCTATACATGGCAACTATAACGGACACAACGATAATTATATAATTTGGTACTATTCTTCCTAAACAATATTTTATATTTGTTAACAGCAGCAAATATAGCATAAACACAATCCACATGCAATTCTAGTCAAGTTACATATAAAGAACATTTTAATCAGAGCAACGGTTAAAAAGTTATGGCAATTACAGTTTACAGTGGCAAGGGTTGTAATTAGCAGCAAAACAGCATGTAAACAAGATCAAACATGGCAAAGGAGCACATTTTATTAATCTATACAAAATTCTAAGCAATTTTCATGTTTAACACGCCGCGATCCGAGCTACCGGTGAAAAGATACGGGCACCGCAAAATAATAATACAATCTACCAATTAATAAACAGAAAAAGAAAAAGAAAAAGAACTAACGTCTCCTGTGCCGAAAGTTACTGGCCGGCCCAATTACCACTGCAGAAAAAAAAAGAAAAAAAGGCAGCTCACCCTTGGGCCAAGGGGGAATGGGCCGCCTAGCGCGGTGCATGGGAGCTGGGCCGCGAGGCACCAGGCTTGCCCACGTGGGGCGAGCGGTCGAGCTTCTCGTCCCTCTGGACGAGGTCGACCAGGGGCGGCGGCGCTGGTTGCCTGCTCCGGCAAGGAGGCAGGTCGGGGCAATGGGGAAGGGCCGGAGGCGCGGCCGCAGGTCAGATCCGGTCGACGGGGTCGCCGGTGGGGTGCAGGGCGGCCGCGACGAGGAGGCGTCGGGGAGGCTGGTCCTTGGCGGTGGATCCGTGCGGGCATGAGGAGGCCATAGCCATGGGCGGTCACCTCCCAGCATAGAGAGAGAGAGGAGAGGGTTAGGGAGAGAGGTGGAAGGAGAGGGAGACGGGGACGTTGCGGAGCAGAGCTCACCGGGCGACGGCGCGGCCTTAGCCGGTAGGAGGCGACGACTACTCCACGGGAGGCGGCGGCGACGCGGCTCCGCGGCCCAGATCGGATATGGGACTATTGTGGGGACAACGTGGCACGATCTGGGCCATCAGATCTCAGATCTGATGGTCCAGATTTGAGGGGAGCTAGGGTTTAGCGATTTTTGTGTTATTAGGCAGATTTTTGTGGCAATGTGAAGGGGGCGGCTGCAATTTTTGGCTAGGGAAACCCTAGAAAGTGGTGGGAGAGTTGTGGTCTTTATATAGCCCAGGTGGCTGGCAGTTTGCAAAAACATCCCCGGTTTTTCTCTCGCGCGCACGATGTTTACGTTTTTGACCGCAGAGGGTCCGCAGGACCTCCGATTCGGGTAAAACTTCGAACTGCGCGATCAGCGCGTCGAGCCGGCGGCCTTCACCTTGCGCTGGAACTCGTTCCGAGAACACTTTCCGGCGCGCTATAAAAATAACCCGTTTAATTATTAAACGGGGTTTTTCGTTCCGTTGGTTGCGGCTGGTCTCGTGCGGTTTTTGCGACGGTGATCGGGTGAAACCCGGTGTTGCAAGGTCGAGTGTTAGGGTGGTAAGGGTCGGTCTCCGTCCGGTACGAGATAAGAGGGGGGCAAATAATCGCCGATCGATAAATCGAGGATGCAAACACCGCAAAAAAATCAGGCAATCAATCAATTCACACCGAAAACAAATTTTTTAGTTTTTGTGAAATCTGGGCTGCTACAATACAACACCACCAACAAGGGATCTCGTCCCGAGATCCAGGACGATCCGGGGGAGAGAGGGGAGAGAAAAGAGAGTCAACAATCTTCAACACCACCAACAAGGGAGCTGCTCCATGTCGACGTCGAACTTCCATCGAGATAAATTTCCGCAGAGAGACGGCAACATCGAAAAACGAAACCATCAGGAGATCAAGAGGAAGAACGACAATTCAAAGCGATGATCAAGTGAAGTACTGTCACTCAACTCGTGAGGATACTAAGCAAGAGGAATGGGGTCAACGGAAGACCAAGATGTTTAACTAGAGTCGGATAGACTAAAGGTACTACAGGATTTCCCAACCTGATATCGGAATCGAGACAATACGCTCCAAGCAAGGCATTGTAACTATTCCGAATCTCCACACACTCGATATCCTAAAGTTTGAAAGGGGATAAGTCAAGATTAAAACACTTACGACACTTGTCCTGACCAGAGCATGGTTAAGGAGTAAAAAGATTCCTACTCTCCGATAACTAACTTAGTAACTACAAAATAATTTTTTTCTAGACTCGACTTCGCCCAGAAAAGGGATCCTATGGTCGGTAAGGCTCTGATACCAAGTTATAAGGCCCGATATGCGGTACTGTTCTAGATCTTGATGTTTCCATCCAAATTCGGGGGCGAAGTACATATAAGTCCCAACACGACATATGACGAAGTCATATGCCCCGGATTTCCAACATGATATCACAACATTACAGATACAAAGATAAAACATCTCATACAATTGACATACAACAGCTGATAGAGGCGAAGGTGTCCCGATGTTTCGATGAGATGATGGAGATCGATTTTGGTGGAGTAGACTTTCACGACCCGACTACGAACGTGCGAAGACGTTGCGCCTTAGCAATCGCTAAACCAACTCCGAGAGGTTATTGATCCCGCGGATGCACGATCAACCTGACCACGAAGGTCAATTCCTGCAAGCAATCGAAGAACAAGCAAGAACTAAGAATTGCAATCTGGATATTGCGAATATAAGATGAAAGATTAACAGAAGTTGGGGTTCCAATGCGGTCTTGGCCTGGTCGGACGACACAAACGAATAACTCGAAGTTGCGGCTATGGCTAACTTAAATCTAATTAAAACCCAAGTCTAAACGACGCCCTAAGGGCTGTATATATGGGGGAACAGAGGGGAATTTCGTGGCCCCTTGGAGGAGGGGTCCGAAAACAACCCTAACTCGGTTTCCCCACACATACGGACTCTAAAAAATAGCCTATTAAGTGTATTTCGAAATTACATGGGCCTGGCCCAATAATAAGGTGACGCAGCACCTATAATAACCCTTGGACGAAAATATTAATGTGGCGTCTTGTGTCTCTCGTCCAGGTCTTCATGCACGCCTTGTCCCATTAATCCTCCTCCATGCGCCTCCTGCAACAACAAAAGACGAATAGAGCTAGCTGGAATGCATAGCTTGTTAGAACGGAACACAAAACCATCATTAAGCACAAACTTGTTCCATGTTCTACCCTCTCTACAATTCTGCAATACATCTTTAAATTCCGCATCTTGTACATATTGATCTTTGAGTGTCTCTAAACCGAATATCTTGAAGTCAAGTTGTGAAAGCATAGTATAACGACGAGACAAAGCATCAGCAATAATATTATCTTTCCCCTTCTTGTGTTTAATGACATAAGGGAAAGTCTCAATAAATTCAACCCACTTAGCATGTCTACGATTAAGTTTTGCCTGGCTTCTTATGTGTTTCAAAGATTCATGATCAGAATGTATAACAAATTCTTTGGGCCATAAATAATGTTGCCAAGTTTCTAATGTCCGAACAAGAGCATATAATTCCTTATCATAAGTAGAATAGTTCAGACTAGGCCCACTCAATTTTTTAGAAAAGTATGCAACAGGTTTAGCATCTTGTAATAACACACCTCCCAAACCAATCCCACTAGCATCGCATTCAAGCTCAAAAGTCTTATTAAAATCAGGAAGTTGGAGCAAAGGAGCATGTGTTAACTTATCTTTCAATACCGTGAAGGCTTCTTCCTGTGCGGTACCCCAAGTAAAAGGCACATCCTTGCGTGTAAGCTCATTGAGAGGTGCAGCAATGGTGCTGAAATCTCTCACAAAACTCCTATAGAATCCAGCGAGGCCAAGAAAACTTCTCACTTGTGTGACCGTTTTGGGCTGCGGTCAACTCTCAATCGCCTCGATCTTGGCTTTATCAACTTCAATTCCCCGCGGAGTAACAACATAGCCAAGAAACGATACTCGGTCGGTGCAAAAGGTGCATTTCCCAAGGTTACCAAATAAACGTGCATTACGTAGAGCAATAAAAACAGCACGTAAATGATCCAAATGTTCCTCCAAACATTTGCTATAAATCAGTATATCATCAAAATAGACTACCACAAATAGTCCAATGAAAGCACATAAAACCTCATTCATTAATCTCATGAAAGTGCTAGGTGCATTAGTTAACCCAAAAGGCATGACTAACCACTCATATAATCCAAACTTAGTTTTACATGCCGTTTTCCATTCATCTCCTAATTTCATGCGAATTTGATGGTATCCACTACGCAAATCAACTTTGGAAAACATGGTAGAGCCACTTAATTCATCAAGCATATCATCTAACCTAGGAATAGGATGACGATAACGAATAGTAATATTATTAATGGCTCGATAATCAACACACATACGCCAAGTTCCATCCTTTTTAGGCACTAATATAACAGGAACAGCACAAGGACTAAGGGATTCACGTATGTAAGCTTTGTCGAGTAGCTCTTGTACTTGACGCTGAATCTCCTTCGTCTCCTCCGGATTGGTACGGTATGGCGCACGGTTGGGCAGCGAAGCACCGGGAATTAAGTCAATCTGATGCTCAATCCCTCGAATAGGTGGTAATCCCGGTGGTATGTCTTGTGGAAAGACGTCAATAAACTCCTGCAAAAGGTCAGTGACAACAGGAGGCAAAGAAGGAGGCAATTCCTCAAATGAAAACAAAGCTTCTTTGCACACAAAAGCATAGCACACATATTGACTAACATCCAAATCCGAAATATCAATCTTAGTAGCAAGCAAAGTTGGACTAGTCAATTTAATTTCATTAGAAATAGCAGAAGAAGATTTTCTATTAGTCTTATGTTGTTGCTCAAATTCTTTAGCTGCTATCTCATTCTCACTCTTATTTTTCTCCTGTTTAGCTTTACTAGCTCTAGCAAGATCATCTTTCACAATTTGTTCAGGAGACATAGGAAGTAAAGCAAGAGTTTTATCCTGATGAACCAGAGTAAACTGATTTGTCCTACCATGGTGTACAACATTCCTATCAAATTGCCATGGTCTACCAAGTAAAAGAGAGCATGCTTGCATGGGTACCACATCACAATCAACATAATCAGCATATTGATAGAGGCGAAGGTGTCCCGATGTTTCGATGAGAGATAACTATCGATTTGGTGGAGATGACTCTGACGATCCGACTACGAACGTGCGAAGACGTTGCGCCTTAGCGATCGCTAACCCAACTCCGAGAGGTTATTGATCCCACGGATGCACGATCATCCTGACCACGAAGGTCTAATTCCTGCAAGCAATCGAAGAACAAGCAAGAACTAAGAATTGCAATCTGGATATTGCGAATATAAGATGAATGATTACGAAAGTTGGGGTTCCAATGAGGTCTTGGCCTGGTCGGATGACACAAACGAAGAGCTCGAAGTTGCGGCTATGGCTAACTTATGTCTAATTAAAACCCAAGTCTAAACGACGCCCTAAGGGCTGTATATATGGGGGAACAGAGGGGATTTTCGTCACCCCTTGGAGGTGGGGTCCGAAAACAACCCTAACTCGGTTTCCCCACACATACGGACTCTAAAAACTGCCTATAATGTGGTATTTCGAAATTACATGGGCCCAGCCCAATATTAAGGTGGCGCAGCACCTATAATTGCTCTTGGACGAAAATAATGAAGTGGCATCTCGTGTATTCCGTCCAAGCCTTCATGCATGCCTTATGGTGGCTTCAACGTGCGAAAATCCCCACTGGAAGCTCCACTGTACTTTCCCCCGCGCGCACCTTCTTCTCCATTCTTGATCCCGCTCCAATGACCATCCTTCTTGTCCATGCTAGGTCCTTCATTCATAACCAAAACAAACGTATCTAATTTAGGCAGCATCATATGTTCATGAACAATAGAAGGATTCGCAAGAAACGAAAGTACCTGATAATTTAGTTGACGTGCACGTGCTCTAGTAACTGGTCCAGTATGTGTAGTTGGTGAGGGTATGGGTGTAACATTAGTAGGGATGTCCTCATCATCCTCCCCTTCTTGAATTGAAGTCGTCCTCGACGGAAGCTCATCATCTTCTCCCAAATAAGGTTTCAAATCTGCAATGTTAAATGTGGGACTAACCCCAAAATCTGCAGGTAGCTCAAGTTTATATGCATTATCATTAATTTTCTGTAAAACCTTAAAGGGACCATCAGCTCGTGGCATTAACTTAGACTTGCGCAAATCAGGAAACCTATCTTTTCGTAGATGTAACCAAACAAGATCTCCTGGTTCAAAAACAACATGCTTTCGACCCCTATCACCAGCAAGCTTGTATCTAGCATTCATGCGCTCAATGTTTTCTTTAGTTAACTCATGCATTTTTAATATCAATTCAGCACGTTGCTTAGCATCAAAATGCACCTTCTCCGAAGATGGAAGAGGCAGCAAATCAATAGGTGCACGAGGTAAAAAACCATAAACAATCTCAAAAGGGCACATTTTAGTGGTAGAATGCACTGAACGATTATAAGCAAATTCAATATGAGGTAAACATTCTTCCCACAGTTTCAAGTTACTTTTTAAAACAGCCCTAAGCATAGTAGACAATGTCCTATTGACCACTTCAGTTTGTCCATCAGTTTGGGGATGACATGTAGTACTAAAAAGTAGTTTAGTCCCCAACTTAGCCCATAAGCATCTCCAAAAATGGCTAAGAAACTTAGTATCACGATCCGAGACAATAGTATTGGGCACACCATGTAAACGAATAATCTCTCCAAAGAATAAATCAGCAACATTAGCAGCATCATCGCTTTTATGACCTGGTATAAAATGTGCCATCTTAGAAAATCTATCCACGACAACAAATATGCTATCCCTCCCCTTCTTTGTTCGAGGCAAGCCTAAAACAAAGTCCATGGATATGTCCTCCCACGGAACACTAGGTACAGGTAAAGGCATGTATAAACCATGAGGATTGAGTCATGACTTAGCTTTTTGACATGTAGTGCAGCGAGCAACAAAACGCTCAACATCCCGTCTCATCTTTGGCCAAAAGAAATGTGTAGCAAGTACGTCCTCCGTCTTTTTCACGCCAAAATGTCCCATTAATCCTCCTCCATGCGCCTCCTGCAACAACAAAAGACGAATAGAGCTAGCTGGAATGCATAGCTTGTTAGAACGGAACACAAATCCATCATTAAGCACAAACTTGTTCCATGTTCTACCCTCTCTACAATTCTGCAATACATCTTTAAATTCCGCATCATTTGCATATTGTTCTTTGATTGTCTCTAAACCGAATATCTTGAAGTCAAGTTGTGAAAGCATAGTATAACGACGAGACAAAGCATCAGCAATAATATTATCTTTCCCCTTCTTGTGTTTAATGACATAAGGAAAAGTCTCAATAAATTCAACCCACTTAGCATGTCTACGATTAAGTTTTGCTTTTCTTCTTATGTGTTTCAAAGATTCATGATCAGAATGTATAACAAATTCTTTGGGCCATAAATAATGTTGCCAAGTTTCTAATGTCCGAACAAGAGCATATAATTCCTTATCATAAGTAGAATAGTTCAGACTAGGCCCACTTAATTTTTCAGAAAAGTATGCAACAGGTTTAGCATCTTGTAATAACACACCTCCCAAACCAATCCCACTAGCATCGCATTCAAGCTCAAAAGTCTTATTAAAATCAGGAAGTTGGAGCAAAGGAGCATGTGTTAACTTATCTTTCAATACCGTGAAAGCTTCTTCCTGTGCGGTACCCCAATTAAAATGCACATCCTTGCGTGTAAGCTCATTGAGAGGGGCAGCAATGGTGCTGAAATCTCTCACAAAACGCCTATAGAATCCAGCGAGGCCAAGAAAACTCCTCACTTGTGTGACCGTTTTGGGCTGCGGCCAACTCTCAATCGCCTCGATCTTGGCTTTATCAACTTCAATACCCTGTGGAGTAACAACATAGCCAAGAAACGATACTCGGTCGGTGCAAAAGGTGCACTTCCCAAGGTTACCAAATAAACGTGCATTACGTAGAGCAATAAAAACAGCACGTAAATGATCCAAATGTTCCTCCAAAGATTTGCTATAAATCAGTATATCATCAAAATAGACTACCACAAATCGTCCAATGAAAGGACGTAAAACCTCGTTCATTAATCTCATGAAAGTGCTAGGTGCATTAGTTAACCCAAAAGGCATGACTAACCACTCATATAATCCAAACTTAGTTTTAAAAGCCGTTTTCCATTCATCTCCTAATTTCATGCGAATTTGATGGTATCCACTACGCAAATCAACTTTGGAAAACATGGTAGAGCCACTTAATTCATCAAGCATATCATCTAGCCTAGGAATAGGATGACGATAACGAATAGTAATATTATTAATGGCTCGACAATCAACACACATACGCCATGTTCCATCCTTTTTAGGCACTAATATAACAGGAACAACACAAGGACTAAGGGATTCACGTATATAACCTTTGTCGAGTAGCTCTTGTACTTGACGCTGAATCTCCTTCGTCTCCTCCGGATTGGTACGGTATGGCGCACGGTTGGGCAGCGAAGCACCGGGAATTAAGTCAATCTGATGCTCAATCCCTCGAATAGGTGGTAATCCCGGTGGTACGTCTTGTGGAAAGACGTCAATAAACTCCTGCAAAAGGTCAGTGACAACAGGAGGCAAAGAAGGAGGCAATTCCTCAAATGAAAACAAGGCTTCTTTGCACACAAAAGCATAGCACACATATTGACTAACATCCAAATCCGAAATATCAACCTTAGTAGCAAGCAAAGTTGGACTAGTCAATTTAATTTCATTAGAAACAACAGAAGAAGATTTGCTATTAGTCTTATGTTGTTGCTCAAATTCTTTAGCTGCTATCTCATTTTCACTCTTATTTTTCTCCTGTTTAGCTTTACTAGCTCTAGCAAGATCATCTTTCACAATTTGTTCAGGAGACATAGGAAGTAAAGCAATATTTTTATCCTGATGAACTAGAGTAAACTGATTTGTCCTACCATGGTGTACAACATTCCTATCAAATTGCCATGGTCTACCAAGTAAAAGAGAGCATGCTTGCATGGGTACCACATCACAATCAACATAATCAGCATATGCAGCAATGCTAAAGTGCACACGAACAGAACGCGTTACCTTAATCTTACCACTATTGTTAAACCACTGAATATAGTACGGATGGGGGTGTGGTCTTGTGGTGAGAGATAGCTTCTCCACCAACTCCATGCTAGCCAAGTTGTTGCAACTCCCTCCGTCAATGATGATGCGAACCGAACGTTCTTTCACCACTCCCTTTGTGTGGAACAAATTATGCCTCTGGTTTTGCTCGGCCTTCGTTACCTGCACACTTAATACACGTTGAGCAACCAAACTAGCATATTTATCTGCATCATCAGGAGTCATATACTCTATATCATGAGCATCATCATGGGCACCCTGTTTGATAGAGGCGAAGGTGTCCCGATGTTTCGATGAGATGGTGGAGATCGATTTTTGATGGAGTAGACTTTCACGACCCGACTACGAACGTGCGAAGACGTTGCGCCTTAGCAATCGCTAAACCAACTCCGAGAGGTTATTGATCCCGCGGATGCACGATCAACCTGACCACGAAGGTCAATTCCTGCAAGCAATCGAAGAACAAGCAAGAACTAAGAATTGCAATCTGGATATTGCGAATATAAGATGAAAGATTAACAGAAGTTGGGGTTCCAATGCGGTCTTGGCCTGGTCGGACGACACAAACGAAGAACTCGAAGTTGCGGCTATGGCTAACTTAAATCTAATTAAAACCCAAGTCTAAACGACGCCCTAAGGGCTGTATATATGGGGGAACAGAGGGGATTTTCGTGACCCCTTGGAGGTGGGGTCCGAAAACAACCCTAACTCGGTTTCCCCACACATACGGACTCTAAAAACAGCCTATAAGGTGATATTTCGAAATTACATGGGCCCAGCCCAATATTAAGGTGACGCAGCACCTTTAATTGCCCTTGGACGAAAATAATGAAGTGGCATCTCGCGTATTTCGTCCAAGACTTCATGCGCGCCTTATGGTGGCTTCAAAGTGCGATAATCACCACGGGAAGCTCCGCTGTCCTTTCCCGCGCGCGCACCTTCTTCTCCATGCTTGATCCCGCTCCAATGACCATCCTTCTTGTCCATGCTAGGTCCTTCATTCATAAGCAAAACAAAAGTATCTAATTTAGGCAGTATCATATGTTCATGAACAATAGAAGGATTCGCAAGAAACGAAAGTACCTGATAATTTAGTTGACGTGCACGAGCTCTAGTAACTGGTCCAATATGTGTAGTTGGTGAGGGTATGGGTGTAACATTAGTAGGGATGTCCTCATCATTCTCCCCTTCTTGAATTGAAGTCGTCCTCGACGGAAGCTCATCATCTTCTCCCAAATAAGGCTTCAAATCTGCAATATTAAATGTGGGACTAACCCCAAAGGCTGCAGGTAGCTCAAGTTTATATGCATTATCATTAATTTTCTGCAAAACCTTAAAGGGACCATCAGCTCGAGGCATTAACTTAGACTTACGCAAATCAGGAAACCTATCTTTACGTAGATGTAACCAAACAAGATCTCCGGGTTCAAACACAACATGCTTTCGACCCCTATCACCAGCAAGCTTGTATCTAGCATTCATGCGCTCAATGTTTTCTTTAGTTAACTTATGCAGTTTTAATATCAATTCAGCACGTTGCTTAGCATCAAAATTAACCTTCTCCGAAGATGGAAGAGGTAGCAAATCAATAGGTGCACGAGGTAGAAAACCATAAACAATCTCAAAAGGGCACATTTTAGTGGTAGAATGCAATGAACGATTATAAGCAAATTCAATATGAGGTAAACATTCTTCCCACTGTTTCAAGTTACTCTTTAAAACAGCCCTAAGCATAGTAGACAAAGTCCTATTGACTACTTCAGTTTGTCCATCAGTTTGGGGATGACATGTAGTACTAAAAAGTAGTTTAGTCCCCAACTTAGCCCATAAGCATCTCCAAAAATGGCTAAGAAACTTAGTATCACGATCCGAGACAATAGTATTGGGCACACCATGTAAGCGAATAATCTCACGAAAGAATAAATCAGCAACATTAGCAGCAATATCGCTTTTATGACATGGTATAAAATGTGCCATCTTAGAAAATCTATCCACGACAACAAATATGCTATCCCTCCCATTCTTTGTTCGAGGCAAGCCTAAAACAAAGTCCATGGATATGTCCTCCCACGGAACACTAGGTACAGGTAAAGGCATGTATAAACCATGAGGATTGAGTCGTGACTTAGCTTTTTGACATGTAGTGCAGCGAGCAACAAAACGCTCAACATCCCGTCTCATCTTTGGCCAAAAGAAATGTGTAGCAAGTACGTCCTCCGTCTTCTTCACGCCAAAGTGTCCCATTAATCCTCCTCCATGCGCCTCCTGCAACAACAAAAGACGAATAGAGCTAGCTGGAATGCATAGCTTGTTAGAACGGAACACAAATCCATCATTAAGCACAAACTTGTTCCATGTTCTACCCTCTCTACAATTCTGCAATACATCTTTAAATTCCGCATCATTTACGTATTGATCTTTGATTGTCTCTAAACCGAAAATCTTGAAGTCAAGTTGTGAAAGCATAGTATAACGACGAGACAAAGCATCAGCAATAATATTATCTTTCCCCTTCTTGTGTTTAATGACATAAGGGAAAGTCTCAATAAATTCAACCCACTTAGCATGTCTACGATTAAGTTTTGCTTGACTTCTTATGTGTTTCAAAGATTCATGATCAGAATGTATAACAAATTCTTTGGGCCATAAATAATGTTGCCAAGTTTCTAATGTCCGAACAAGAGCATATAATTCCTTATCATAAGTAGAATAGTTCAGACTAGGCCCACTCAATTTTTCAGAAAAGTAAGCAACAGGTTTAGCATCTTGTAATAACACACCTCCCAAACCAATCCCACTAGCATCGCATTCAAGCTCAAAAGTCTTATTAAAATCAGGAAGTTGGAGCAAAGGAGCATGTGTTAACTTATCTTTCAATACGGTGAAGGCTTCTTCCTGTGCGGTACCCCAAGTAAAAGGCACATCCTTGCGTGTAAGCTCATTGAGAGGTGCAGCAATGGTGCTGAAATCTCTCACAAAACGCCTATAGAATCCAGCGAGGCCAAGAAAACTCCTCACTTGTGTGACCGTTTTGGGCTGTGGCCAACTCTCAATCGCCTCGATCTTGGCTTTATCAACTTCAATTCCCTGCGGAGTAACAACATAGCCAAGAAACGATACTCGGTCGGTGCAAAAGGTGCAAAAGGTGCAATAAAAACAGCACGTAAATGATCCAAATGTTCCTCCAAAGATTTGCTATAAATCAGTATATCATCAAAATAGACTACCACAAATCGTCCAATGAAAGCACGTAAAACCTCGTTCATTAATCTCATGAAAGTGCTAGGTGCATTAGTTAACCCAAAAGGCATGACTAACCACTCATATAATCCAAACTTAGTTTTAAATGCCGTTTTCCATTCATCTCCTAATTTCATGCGAATTTGATGGTATCCACTACGCAAATCAACTTTGGAAAACATGGTAGAGCCACTTAATTCATCAAGCATATCATCTAACCTAGGAATAGGATGACGATAACGAATAGTAATATTATTAATGGCTCGACAATCAACACACATACGCCATGTTCCATCCTTTTTAGGCACTAATATAACAGGAACAGCACAAGGACTAAGGGATTCACGTATGTAACCTTTGTCGAGTAGCTCTTGTACTTGACGCTGAATCTCCTTTGTCTCCTCCGGATTGGTACGGTATGGCGCACGGTTGGGCAGTGAAGCACCGGGAATTAAGTCAATCTGATGCTCAATCCCTCGAATAGGTGGTAATCCCGGTGGTACGTCTTGTGGAAAGACGTCAATAAACTCCTGCAAAAGGTCAGTGACAACAGGAGGCAAAGAAGGAGGCAATTCCTCAAATGAAAACAAAGCTTCTTTGCACACAAAAGCATAGCACACATATTGACTAACATCCAAATCTGAAATATCAACTTTAGTAGCAAGCAAAGTTGGACTAGTCAATTTAATTTCATTAGACACAGCAGAAGAAGATTTGCTATGAGTTTTATGTTGTTGCTCAAATTCTTTGGCTGCTATCTCATTTTCACTCTTATTTTTCTCCTGTTTAGCTTTACTAGCTCTAGCAAGATCATCTTTCACAATTTGTTCAGGAGACATAGGAAGTAAAGCAATATTTTTATCCTGATGAACCAGAGTAAACTGATTTGTCCTACCATGGTGTACAACATTCCTATCAAATTGCCATGGTCTACCAAGTAAAAGAGAGCATGCTTGCATGGGTACCACATCACAATCAACATAATCAGCATATGCAGCAATGCTAAAGTGCACACGAACAGAACGCGTTACCTTAATCTTACCACTATTGTTAAACCACTGAATATAGTACGGATGGGGGTGTGGTCTTGTGGTGAGAGATAGCTTCTCCACCAACTCCATGCTCGCCAAGTTGTTGCAACTCCCTCCGTCAATGATGATGCGAACCGAACGTTCTTTCACCACTCCCTTTGTGTGGAACAAATTATGCCTCTGGTTTTGCTCGGCCTTCGATACCTGCACACTTAACACACGTTGAGCAACCAAACTAGCATATTTATCTGCATCATCAGGAGCCATATACTCTATATCACGAGCATCATCATGGGCACCCTGATCCTCATGAGCAATGAGAACTAAAGTCTCCTCATCATAGTCACTCGCTGACTCATACCCACCATCCGCCGTAATAATCATCACACGCTTGGAGGGACAGTCTTTTGCGAAGTGACCTCCACCTTGGCACCTGCGACATTTAATATCACGATCTCGTGCTTGCCCTGTGGACGCCATGGATGAAGAAGAACTCGCCGCGGGACCACTCTGTGCACCCTTGAATGGTGGCGCTGGCTGTGTCGGTGGCTCCCTGTAAGAATGAGCGGCTGAAGTAGATGGTGGTGCAGCAGGACGTGGGGATGTAGAAGCTCCACGCGATGTCCATGATGTATTTCGTCCTGCAGAAAAGTTAGGTCTCGTAGCGGCCTGTCGATCCTGCACTTCACGTTCAGCTTTACAAGCAAGATGAAACAAACGAGTGATAGTAGTAAAGTCCTTGTATTCTAGAATAGTTTGTATCTCCCTGTTTAAGCCACCCATAAAACGTGCAAGCATAGCTTCATTATCCTCTACAAGGCCGCATCTAATCAATCCAGTTTGTAATTCCTGATAATATTCCTCTACAGAATTTTTTCCTTGTCTCAAACGCTGTAATTTTTGTAACAATTCACGTTGATAATAAGGGGGAACCCAGCGAGTACGCATAGCATCTTTTAATGCAGCCCAAGTAGTTGGAATATTATTAGCATGCAGTCTACAATGTTCAGACCACCAAATAGATGCAAAGCCCGTGAATTCACAAACAGCAGCCGTAACACGTCTATTCTCAGGATATTGTAAACATGTAAAACGTTGTTCAGTTTCTAACTCCCAAGTAAGATAAGCATCAGGAATATATCTACCCTCAAACGGCTTAAGATTCAATTTAAGTTTAGGCACATGTTCATCATCGCGTACCTGAGGGGGTGGTTGGTGTCGACCGTGGCGAATGTTGGGACGTGGACGTCCAGCTGGCTGCTCATAGGCCGCTTCCTGTTCCACCTCCTCCTCGTAATCACCCTCGTAGTTGTCGTCCAGGCCGACGTCAGAAGCAGCAGCAGTAGCAGTAGCAGCAACTGCAGCAGCAGGAGGAGCACCAATACCAGCAGCTTGTCCACGCGGAAACAGAATACGTCGTGCACGTGGTAGTGGCGGTGGTTGTGGCTGTGCTGAAGGTAGGCGTGCGATCAACTCAGTAAACTTGGCGTCGAGCTTGGTGTCGATCATCTTCTCCACGCCATCAATCGCCTCTGTAAATCTGGTCTCGATGTCCTGCACCTGTTGAGACATCATACGTGCAAATTTATCATGTAGCTCCTTGTTTGTCATGTTCTCCCAATCGGGTGCAGCCCGCGCCACTTCATCATGTGATCCTGGCATGGTTAGCAGAAATAGAAAACACACCGGAATATGATCCTACTGCTACTAATGGGATGGATGTGGGGTGGTGGAAAGCACAACTCCGTCAAGCTTTTCTTACGTTCTTACCGATTCTTACCTAGCAGCAGGTGGTGATGTACAACCAACGGGTCAAAACTCTCAGAGATATGGTAGAGCGATGGCCAGGCGGTGTCAAAACGCACGATGTAGAATATATGTGGAGCTGTAGGAAGGCTGACAAGTATGGTAGGAAAAACTCAACAGTAATCAAAACAGAGATGCAAAGCTGAATAAACACTCAACGTCGGTACTGTGCTGATCCTAGGCTAGACCGTACTAGAGACGCGAGCCTAAAACACCAACGAAAGTACGGCGCGGCACGTAACAACTGTGAAGCACACTCTGAATTTTTTTTTCTCTCTCCTTTTTTTTTTTTTTTTTTGCTTTTTTTTTTTTTTGGCGATGCGGGACTGCGGGGGCTGAAAAAGTGCGAAAAAATCACTATGGTGGCGAACGTCTCAAAACGAGTTTCTGGACCTAAGGAACGTATGGGCACGAAATTTTTTTACCCCTGAAAATTTTGGCCTAAAAACTGCTCTGGAAAGCGTGACAGACTTTTTTTTTTTTTTTTTGGAAATCACCTCCTTCTACGTACGACAAAAGATTGGTGAAATCCGACTCTAATCAAATCAAAACTATTCTGGCTACGGAGATATCACAAACCGAACGGGTGATGGAACTCGACTCGGATCGGTAGGTTGTGGTGGTGTGTATGGACTCTGCTTGGCGGAACGTGGTGGTGTATCTGGACTCGGATTGGCGGAACGTGGTGGTGTACTACTGTTCGGCGGCGGCGTGACAAAACTGTGATCAGAACTCGAAACTCTAAGGTAACTAGACGCTAAGATCAGCAACTCGACACAACGATGCAACCGCAAATTCAACAATGCAAACTACTGTAAAGAAAACTGGACAAAGGCTCGGACTGTTTTGGGACGTGATGATCTAACCCTAATTTTTTTTTGTTGGCTTTTTCGTGGACTATAGGTATGAAAAACAGAACCAATCTAGACTACGAACACTGGTAAATCTCACCGAGCAACCTGGAAATCTGATACCACTTGATAGAGGCGAAGGTGTCCCGATGTTTCGATGAGAGATAACTATCGATTTGGTGGAGATGACTCTGACGATCCGACTACGAACGTGCGAAGACGTTGTGATAGAGGCGAAGGTGTCCCGATGTTTCGATGAGATGGTGGAGATCGATTATGGTGGAGACGACTTTCACGACCCGACTACGAACGTGCGAAGACGTTGCGCCTTAGCGATCGCTAAACCAACTCCGAGAGGTTATTGATCCCGCGGATGCACGATCAACCTGACCACGAAGGTCAATTCCTGCAAGCAATCGAAGAACAAGCAAGAACTAAGAATTGCAATCTGGATATTGCGAATATAAGATGAAAGATTAACAGAAGTTGGGGTTCCAATGC
Source organism: Bromus sterilis (assembly GCA_950022295.1). Lineage (NCBI taxonomy): Eukaryota > Viridiplantae > Streptophyta > Magnoliopsida > Poales > Poaceae > Bromus > Bromus sterilis. The sequence goes on along the minus strand of OX465600.1, from coordinate 170,884,530 downwards.
GGTCTTGGCCTGGTCGGACGACACAAACGAAGAACTCGAAGTTGCGGCTATGGCTAACTTAAATCTAATTAAAACCCAAGTCTAAACGACGCCCTAAGGGCTGTATATATGGGGGAACAGAGGGGATTTTCGTGACCCCTTGGAGGTGGGGTCTGAAAACAACCCTAACTCGGTTTCCCCACACATACGGACTCTAAAAACAGCCTAGAAGGTGGTATTTCGAAATTACATGGGCCCAGCCCAATATTAAGGTGACGCAGCACCTATAATTGCCCTTGGACGAAAATAATGAAGTGGCATCTCGCGTATTTCGTCCAAGACTTCATGCGCGCCTTATGGTGGCTTCAAAGTGCGATAATCACCACTGGAAGCTCCGCTGTCCTTTCCCGCGCGCGCACCTTCTTCTCCATGCTTGATCCCGCTCCAATGACCATCCTTCTTGTCCATGCTAGGTCCTTCATTCATAAGCAAAACAAAAGTATCTAATTTAGGCAGCATCATATGTTCATGAACAATAGAAGGATTCGCAAGAAACGAAAGTACCTGATAATTTAGTTGACGTGCACGAGCTCTAGTAACTGGTCCAATATGTGTAGTTGGTGAGGATATGGGTGTAACATTAGTAGGGATGTCCTCATCAGCGGGACTGCGGTGGCTGATCCTAGGCTAGACCGTACTAGAGACGCGAGCCTAAAACACCAACGAAAGCACGGCGTGGCACGTAATCAACTAAGAAGCACACTCTGAATTTTTTTTTCTCTTATTTTTTTTTTGCGATGCGGGACTGCGGTGGCTGAAAAAGTGCGAAAAAATCACTATGGTGGCGAACGTCTCAAAATGAGTTTCTGGACCTAAGGAACGTATGGGCACGAAATTTTTTTACCCCCGAAATTTTTGGCCTAAAAACTGCTCTGAAAAGCGTGCCACTCTTTTTTTTTTTTTTTTTTGCAAATCACCCCCCTTCTCTGTACGGAAAAAGTTTGATGAAATCCGACTCTAACAACTGAAAACTAATCTGGCTACAGAGAGATCAGGAAACGTACTGATGGTGGAACTCAACTCGGACTCGTGAGACGTGGTGGTGTATATGGACTCTGCTTGGCGGAACGTGGTGGTGTATCTGGACTCAGATTAGCGGAACGTGGTAGGATGACTACTTGTGCGGCGGCGACGTGGCAAACTGTGATCAGAACTCGTAACTCTAAGGGAACTAGACGCTAAGATCAGCAACTTGACACAACGATGCAACCGTAAATTCAACAAAGCAAGTACTGAAAAGAAAACTGGACAAAGGCTAGGACTGTCTTGGGACGTGATGATCTAACCCTAATTTTTTTTGTTGGCTTTTTCGTGGACTGTAGGTATGAAGAACAGAACCAATCTAGACTATGAAAACTGGTAAATCTCACCGAGCAACCTGGAAATCTGATACCACTTGATAGAGGCGAAGGTGTCCCGATGTTTCGATGAGATGATGGAGATCGATTTTGGTGGAGTAGACTTTCACGACCCGACTACGAACGTGCGAAGACGTTGCGCCTTAGCAATCGCTAAACCAACTCCGAGAGGTTATTGATCCCGCGGATGCACGATCAACCTGACCACGAAGGTCAATTCCTGCAAGCAATCGAAGAACAAGCAAGAACTAAGAATTGCAATCTGGATATTGCGAATATAAGATGAAAGATTAACAGAAGTTGGGGTTCCAATGCGGTCTTGGCCTGGTCGGACGACACAAACGAAGAACTCGAAGTTGCGGCTATGGCTAACTTAAATCTAATTAAAACCCAAGTCTAAACGACGCCGTAAGGGCTGTATATATGGGGGAACAGAGGGGAATTTCGTGGCCCCTTGGAGGAGGGGTCCGAAAACAACCCTAACTCGGTTTCCCCACAGATACGGACTCTAAAAAATAGCCTATTAAGTGTATTTCGAAATTACATGGGCCTGGCCCAATAATAAGGTGACGCTGCACCTATAATAACCCTTGGACGAAAATATTAATGTGGTGTCTTGTGTCTCTCGTCCAGGTCTTCATGCACGCCTTATGGTGGCCTCAAAGTGCGAAAATCACCACTGGAAGCTCCATTGTCCTTTCCCGCGCGCACACCTCCTTCTCCATGCTTAATCCCGCTCCAATGACCATCCTTCTTATCCATGCTAGGTCCTTCATTCATAAGACAAACAAAAGTATCTAATTTAGGCAGCATCATATGTTCCTGAACATTAGAAGGATTCGCAAGAAACGAAAGTACCTGATAATTTAGTTGACGTGCGCGTGCTCTAGTAACTGGTCCAGTATGTGTAGTTGGTGAAGATGTGGGTGTAACATTAGTAGAGATGTCCTCATCAACTGCCTTAAATACATTACATCAGCGGAAGATACATGTCTGAGTACAGACTACAATCAAATGCCTAGTGGCAAAGAGAAAAACATCGATCCCCATAACCACATGGGTCCAGGCCCTCCGCCGGGATCCGCCTAACTAGTCGTCGTCGAGTCTCCACATGAAACGTCGATCACCGTACCTCTTGTCGAGAAAGAACCCTGAAAAGAGTTTGGGGGTAGTATCATGAGTTCAGAAGTACTCAGCATCCAACTGTAGTGGTCATTTGACCCAGCAAGGACTTCGTCACTCGTCATTCTAGGACAACTAGTAGTTTACGGTAAGGATGGGGTAAGTGGTGAGGTTGCTGCCGCAGTAGCATTTATGAATGGCTAACGGGCTAGGGAGTAAGATAAGAAGCCAAGCATTCGATGAGGAATCGCCTCCAATAAGTCTTGTTATCAACTACTTACGCAGGCATAACACCTATCCTATCCTTGTCCTGTTCTTCGCATTCTGACGAAGAAGAACCAGTCAAGGCACACACACGTTGATAGGGTTATATATGAAGATTATCTCAGTTTTTGTTGTATATGAACAAGGAGTAGGTCTCAAGTCGTCCATAACCGTGGACACGGCTTCTCAAAAAGAATTAACCCTACAGGGGTGTACCAACTTCCCATTACAAGGCTCCGCACACACGCCCATCTCTCTCAGTTTCTACCCATCACAGGCAGCCATTTTATAATTTAGTCCCGAGAGATCCAAAACGACAGGTCCCTCTAGCTAACAACGAACAAATCTGGGTGGCCCCCGCTGAGTCGACATCCAACTCAAAAGCTGGCCGCGCTCTCGAATCGGCCTCTACCGTCTGGACGAGGTCGGGTTAGCTACCCAAACTATGTGGGCAGCCCCCTAGCTTCTAGGGGTGGACCAAAGAAGGAACTCTGTCTCCACTGGCCCAAGTTGTTTAAAAAAATATCTACTAGGAGCGACCCGATAGACACACACACGGTTTTCAAATGGTAAATCAGCTTGGGCCACCACTAGAAATGTTTGAAGCTAGATAGGTAAGAAAAGGGGACCCCATAGCATCTCACACGCGGTTAGGCATGCTCAGTCTTCAAACCAATACCCGGAACTCGGGTCCTAGGTGACTCGAATGGAACAAAGCGTCGCGGCGGGATAGCCTAGACCTTCCATCCTTCGTCAAGTATAGTCAACATTTATAATAATCATATCATCAACAACAATATAATAATGTGATAGCCCAAAACCAAGGAGTAAGAGGGTAACTTCGTAGCATCCTAAGCATGCATACTAAGCAGGGGCGGAGCAACGAGCAATGGTAACATAGCAGTACAAGGTTTGCTGGGAGGGGACATGGCTGTATCGGTTTGAAATAGGCTGTAAACATGTGGTAGGATCAAACATCGAACCTATCCTAGACTAGCATGCAAACCGCTGGTTGACATAGAATGGATCATAAGTAATGTATAGTCCTTGCCTGTTGATAAATCGGGTTCCGAAGGTGTAGTTGATCGCAAGCTCGCATCGTCTCTAAGAGGTACACGCGGAAGCACACAAGACGGTAAACACTGGAAAGCAAACAACAAGCAAGCATCTATTACGACGAAGCAAACACGAGCAAGCATCAACAAGAAGGCAATACGAGATATTGCACCTTACGTCGAGAGCGGTTACTAACAGGTTAAGTGAAGTACTCGTCACACGCGACGATACCGCACATTTATCATTAAGTCAAGTTGTTTAGCTACACAAGATAAAAGGTTGTTAATATGGCATCTCACTCAAGCGTGGCATGTCACACAATCATAACAAGAGGTGAAGCATAAAGTAAACTATCAAATCTAGTCACTTTAAGTGGGGGGTAAAACCTATACATGGCAACTATTACGGACCCCATGATAATTATATAATTTGGTACTGTTCTGCCTAAACAATATTTTATATTTGTTAACAGCAGCAAACAGTTGCATAAACACAATCTACATGCATTTCTAGTCAAGTTACATATAAAGAACATTTTAATCGGAGCAACGATTACAAAGTTATGGCAATAACAGTTTACAATGGCAAGGGTTGTAATTAGCAGCAAAACAGCATGTAAACAAGGTCAAACATGGCAAATGAGCACATTTTATTAATGTACACAAAATTCTAAGCAACTTTCATGTTTAACGCGTCGCGATCCGAGCTACCGGTGAAAAGATACGGGCACCGCAAAATAATAATAATACAATCTACCAATTAATAAACAGAAAAAGAAAAGAAAAAGAACTAACGTCTCCTGGGCCGAAAGCTACTGGGCCGGCCCAACTACCACTGGAGAAAACAAAGAAAAAAGGCAGCTCACCCTTGGGCCAAGGGGGAATGGGTCGCCTGGGGCGCTGCAGGGGAGCTGGGCCGCGAGGCACCAGGCTGGCCCACGTGGGGCGAGTGGTCGAGCTTCTCGTCCCTCTGGACGAGGCCGACCAGGGGCGGCGGCGCAGGTTGGCTGCTCCGGCGAGGAGGCAGGTCGGGGCGACGGGGAAGGGCCGGAGGCGCGGCCGCGGGTCAGATCCGGTCGACGGGGTCGCCGGTGGGGTGCAGGGCGGCCGCGACGAGGAGGCGTCGGGGCGGCTGGTCCTTGGCGGCGGATCCGTGCGGGCATGAGGAGGCGATGGCCATGGACGTTCACCTTGCAGCATAGAGAGAGAGAGAGAGAGAGAGAGAGGAGAGGGTTAGGGAGAGATGTGGAAGGAGAGGGAGACGGAGACGTTGCGGAGCGGAGCTCACCGGGCGGCGGCCCGGCCTTGGCCGGCAGGAGGCGACGACTCCTCCACGGTTGGCGGCGGCGACGTGGATCTGCGGCCCAAATCGGATCTGGGACTACTGTGGGGGCAACGTGGCACGATCTGGGCCATCAGATCTCAGATCTGATGGTCCAGATTTGAGGGGACCTAGGGTTTCGAGATTTTGGGGTTATTGGCAGATTTTTGGGGCAATGTGGAGGGGGTGGCTGCAATTTTTGGCTAGGGAAACCCTAGAAAGAGGTGGGAGAGTGGTGGTCTTTATATAGCCCAGGTGGCTGGCAGTTTGCAAAAACATCCCCAGTTTTTCTCTCGCGCGCACGATGTTTACGTTTTCTACCGCCGAGGGTCCACAGGACCTCCGATTCGGATAAAACTTTGAACTGCGCGATCAGCGCGTCGAGCCGGCGGCGTTCACCTCGCGCTGGAACCGTTCCGGGAACACTTTCCGACACGCTATAAAAATAACCCGTTTAATTATTAAACGGGGTTTTTCGTTCCGTTGGTTGCGGCTGGTCTCGTGCGGATTTTGCGACGGTGATCGGGTGAAACCCGGTGTTGGAAGGTCGAGTGTCAGGGTGGCAAGGGCCGGACTCCATCCGGTACAAGCTAAGAGGGGGGAAAATAATCATCGATCGATAAATCGGGGATGCAAACACCGCAAACAAATCAGGCAATCAATCAGTTCACACCGAAAACAAAATTTTAATTTTTTGTGAAATCTGGGCTGTTACAGGGAGGCTATGCGCGGCAGTGGCCTTTGGCCGGGTAAACGGCGATAGTCTTGATAGCCAGATTGTTGATATGAGCTCAGTCCTCGTTCGGGACAGTATTTACCACACGGTGGCCGTTTGCCAAGAGTTTAGCCGGTGTCAAGAGAACACAGGGGCTACCCAAGACGGGATGTCGGTGATACGGTAAGGGAGACACGCGATAGCTCGGTCTCGTTGGAGAAGTCCTAGTTCACTCCTGCGGTGCGAGTTCCAAGGATCCAGTGGGACAAGTACTGGGGTGCTGGATGGAGAAGAACTCCATAGTGTGGGTAAGGTGCACAAACTCTGCAGAGTCACACAAATCTATTCGAATAGCCGCGTCCACGGTAATGGACACAATTCGTACTAGGTCACACCATATGATCAACATGAGTTCGATGGTATGTCTGTGGTAAGTGGATTGGTTTGGTGGTAACGAAGGACACCTAATCCGTTGATTGGTCATGCGATGACCCGTTTGGTCGTGCGACGACCCGTGAAAGTGGTTTGGTAACGAAGTGACCCGGTGCTTGAGTCTGTAAGGACTCCGAGGTAAGTCGCGCGATCATACGGTCATGTCGGGTCCATGTGACCTTAACGATGATTGTGTGTGCATTAGTCTAAATGCTGATAATATGCTTGATGAATATTTGTTTGCATGATATTGTTGCTCACCTGTTTAATTCACAAAGATACTTTAACTTGTTGCCATGTTATTGTTTTGCCTTGATGCATGGTTGTTGTGAGCTTGCAAGTACATTCAATGTACTGACCTGGCGTGTTATGCCAGATTTGCAGGCCATGCTTTGGATGCGTAGGACGACGTTCCCGGCGTTTGCGAGCTAGGAGGTGTCCCAGCCAGTGTCTCTCTGGATTGGAGTTCATCATCGTCGTTGTTGTTCCACTGCCGTCGTTATTCCGCTGCTAGAGAGTTATGCTGCTGCTTGGTGTAGAGCTGAGGCTAGCCTGAGGAGCAAGCTGAGTCTCCGCTAGCATTGTAATAGACCCCGTGTACCCCTATCTTCGTTAATAGAAAGTTGTTCAGTTCTATATCAAGCAGTGCCGTGTTCCAGAAGACTTGATCTCTAGGCTGGAGCACGGGGCGTTCCGGTCCTTTGAGCCGGGGTGCCACACTAGCGATGGTGCACGATGTGTTCTAGGTGTCCCAGCTAAAGCAGTGCTTCAAGCAGCCAGAGCAGGCCGGTGACTTGGGAGAGATCCAGCTGAGTGCAGAACTTTCCTACTCAGAGCGTCCAGTCCGTGTTCTTGAGACTTCCGAGCACAAGACGCGCAACAACACCGTCAAGTTCATGAAGGTGCAGTGGGCACATCACTCGGAGAAGGAAGCAACGTGGGAGCGTGAAGATCATCTCCGTTCCGAGTATCCGGAGCTGTTTCATGCTTAGATCTCGGGAAGAGATCCAGTGTTGGTAGGGGAGAGCTGTAACAGCCCAAGAGCAACTTTATATTTTCTTCATGTAATTTTACTTTGCCCAATGGCTATCAAACTTGACATGGTGCTAGATGTTGTAATTCCATGTGATGATTTAAAATGCCAAAGGGTTTTGAGTTCATTTGCATTGTTTTTGAATTCAAGCAAGTTGGTTCAAGAGAGGTGTTTGGGGAATTATCCATGTCGCACATGTGCTCCCCATGACCCCAAACTTGGCATAGCCATTTCTTCCCCCTTCCCAAGTGTTCTAAAAACCTTAAACCATTTTTGCAACTTCCAAAAAGGTGGGCCATAGTTCAAAGTGATTTGAATTTAAAAAATGGTCCCACATTTTAGTTGTTCCAAAAATGACCAAACCAATTTTATAAATTGGGGAATAATGCAAGGATTCCGAAACATATTTTCATATGTTTTTACCCCTCATGGTTTGCTCAGAAAAACTCTGGGAAGTTTATTTTTTAATTAAAATGGAAAATCCCCCAACTTCTTTTCTTCGGAGACAGACCAGCTAGGCCCAGCGCAGCCGGCCTTCCTCCACTTGGGCTAAGGCCCGTGCCCGAAGCGGTAAGTGGGGAGCCACCCCAGCCGTTGATCTTCATCCGACGGACCCGGCATGTCGCCTTTCCAGCGTGGCAGGGGGGACCTCGTGATACGTCCAAAACGTATCAATAATTTCTGCTTGCTCCATGCATGTTTTGTGTGATATTGCTATGATCTAGATACACTTTCATACACTTTTGATCATATTTGGACTAACCTATTAACTCAGTGCACCCCAGTGCCAGTTCCTGTTTTCTGCTGTTTTTCTATTTCAGTTTCCCCCATATAAAAAGTGCCAGAAAAATTCCGGGAAAAATACAGGAAAAATCAGCATACAGGAAGCTTCGCGAAGATCCCGAGAGGGCCCAGAGGGGAGCCAGGGGGGCCCAGGCGGCCACCCGTCGCGGCCCCACCCCTGGCCGCGCTAGGGGGGCGCCTGGGGCCTCTGGTCCACCTCTGGATGCCCCCCTTCGCCTATTTATTCTCCTTCACGGGGAAACTCCAAAGACAGAACCCTATTTCGCAAACTCGCCTCTGTTCCGCCGCCGCGCTTTTGAGATCGGGAGCACCAGAAGACCTCTTCCCGGCACCCTGCCAGAGGGAGGGCCGACCTCCGGGAGTCTCCTCTCCACCATGGATGCTCCCCGGATGTCTCGTGAGTAATTTTCCTTGGACCATGGGTCTGTGATCAGTAGCTATGTGATGTTCTCCTCCCCTCTTTGTTCTTCATGGTTTAGACCTCGTGAGCTGCCCTACATGATCGAGGCACTTTTGTAATCTTTCTGCTATTGCTATGCTGAGTTTGATGGGATCTGATGGATCATGAGATTATGTTCAGATTGTGATAGAGTAATATATTTGGTTATTATCTCTTATATTTTTGTTCCTAAGTAATTCTTTCATGTTCTCCGTTGCTGTTTATTTCTTTGGCCAAGTAGTAGGTAGTGACTCCAAGAGGGAACGTTATGCTCGATTGTGGGTTCATGCCCCCCGATCACACGCTTGAGTGACATAAACATGAGTCTAGGGGATGTGTTGTTGCCACAAGGGGGAAAACAACGGTGCTTGTAACCGCGGTGCTTTCTTTTTACTTTATGCAAAGTGCTTTTTAATGCAGTTGTCTGTTGCTTTGGGTTTACACTTTGGGTGGGACTCGCAACTTAATACCAGCGAGATGTTATGGATAGATATATCAAGGTGGATGATTAGTAGTAGATGCAGTTGGATTACGGTCTACTTATTTTGGCGTACTGCCCGTGCTTTTGAGCCTCTTCCTTTCTTTTGTAGCATAGTTAGCATTGCGGTGCGTTCACAATCCTGTCAATTGGCCTTTTGTAATTTGTTTACCTCGCATAGCAGTTTTATCGACTTTTGGGAGAGAGACATCACTAGCGAACATCACGTATCCCGGTCCATATCCTTATTACTGTTTCCACACTATATTTACTTTCCTGCTTTTTACTTTTAGTTGCTATCATTATCCTTTGTGTTTTACCCTTTGTGAACAACAAGACCGGAGAGATTGACAACCTCTCTGAACTTCGTTGGGAACAAAGTTATCTGTGTATGTGTGTAGGTCCACGTCAGTTGCGCCGCTGACACCTATTTATGATCTCTGGAGTCCTACTGGAGACAAACCTTGGTATCTTCACTGAGGGAAACTTGCTGTTGCGCTACATCTTAACCTTGCACTTGTGGTAACCAACGAAGGGCGAGAAGCCATCAAGCGAATTTCTGGCGCCGTTGCCGGGGACTCCGAGTGCTAAGATAGGGGAGTTGCACACTACCCTTTACCTTTGTTTTTTAGTCTTGTTAATTTACCTTTCAGTTTTTATCTTTGTGTCTTTTATAAAAAATTACAAAAAAATCTTCCACACTTGCTGCTACTATGGGTTCCACTGAAAACACCAAGTTGTGTGACTTCACTAGTCACAACAACCAAGATTTTATCTGCACTCCCATTGCCACACCTGCCACTTCAGCTACCTCTTATGAAATTAAACCTGCTTTGCTAAACCTTCTAATGAGAGATCAATTCTCTGGTGCTGGCGATGATGCTGCTTTACACTTGAACAATTTTGTTGAGTTATGTGATATGCAAAAGTATAAAGAAGTAGAAGGTGATGTTGTTAAGCTCAAGCTCTTTCCTTTCTCTTTAACGGGAGACGTTAAAATCTGGTTTCAATCTTTGCCTAGGAATAGCATAGATTCTTGGGATAAGTGCAAAGATGCTTTTATAGGGAAGTACTACCAACCTGCTAAAATTATCCAATTGAGGAGTAACATTATGAATTTTAAGCAATTGGATAATGAACACGTTGCCCAAGCTTGCGAACGAATGAAATCTCTTGTTAAGAAATGCCCTACACATGGTTTGACTACCTGGATGGTTATCCAGACTTTTTATGCAGGCTTGAACTTTACCTCGCGGAACCTGTTAGATTCGGCCGAGGGAGGAACCTTTATGTCAACTACACTTGGTTCTTCCGCGAAGCTTCTGGATGAGATGATTACCAATTATTCCCAATGGCACACCGAACGCGCTCCAACAGGTAGGAAGGTAAATTCTGTCGAGGAAATTACCTCCCTCAATGAAAAAATTGATTTAATTACGTCTGTACTTACCAAGCAACCCTCTATTGATCCTCATGATGTCCCTTTAAATTCTTTGGTTTCTCAAGAACAAGTAGATGTGAACTTTATTGCTAGAAAAAACTTCAACAACAATGCTTATAGGGGAAATTTTGCTATCAATCCTAGACCGTTTCCATCCAACTATGGGAACAACAACACCTACCCTAGCAACAAAAACCCCTCCTCTGAATTAGAAAGCATGCTTAGAGACTTTATCACTACCAAAAAGCCTTCAACAAAAATGTAGAAGAGAAATTAGCTAAAATAGATAATCTCTCTTTGAAGGTAGAAAGCTTAGCCCTTGATATTGAGATGCTCAAAATTAGAACCTCTCCCCTTGAGGAGAATAAGGCCACTCCTATTAATGTTATCCAATTACAAATTAATGAAAATATTAGGATGATGGCTAAACTTAAAGAAAGGTGGGCTAGAGAAAAAGAGGAAGAGGATAGAATTAAGAGCCTTCCCACACACCACACAGTTGCCACTATCCAAATTGTTGAGGACACCCAAACTATTAGCACCCAATGCACTCCTAGTCCCCTTGGACCTATTAATGGTGATGCTAATACCTCAACCGAAGATAAAGAAACTCCTCTGAACATAGAGGGTTTCAAACAAGTGAGCTTAGATGACACTACTAACACCTTTGATAGTAGTGATATTGATTTTGATAGTTGTACCCTCTCAGAAGTTATTAGCTTGTTACACAAAATGTCTAGAGACCCCCACACTAGCACACTTAATCTTGCCTTCACGGAGCATATCACAAATTCTCTCATCAAAGCTAGGGAGGAGAAGCTTAGAGTAGAAGCCTCCATACCTAGGAAGCTAGATGATGGTTGGGACCCTATGATCAAAATTAAAGTAAATAACTTCTCTTGCTATGCTTTATGTGATGTTGGAGCTAGTACCTCCGTTATGCCCAAAAGAATATTTGATATGTTTGAATTGAAGCCCTTTGAGCCTTGTTCTTTTGGTGTTCGTCTTGTTGATTCTTCCGTAAAGAAACCTTTGGGGAAGATCGACGATGTTCTTATCAATTTCAATGACAACTATGTTCCCGTTGATTTTATTGTTATGGATATAGAGTGTGAACCTTTGTGTCCGATTATTTTGGGATGTCCTTTTCTTCGCACTGTTGGTGCGGTTATTGACATGAAAGAGGGGAATATAAAATTCCAATTCTCATTCAAAAAGGGATGGAACACTTCCCTAGAAAGAAAATCAAGTTAACTTTTGAGTCCGTTACACGGGCTAGTTATTCTCTTTCTCTTGATAAAACTTGATTCTTCTTTTTGCATCATGCCTAGCTTAAAGGCATAAAAGAAAGCGCTTTCGGGAGGCAGCCCGCAACGAATTTAGGTTTTTCTTTTTGATTTTGTTGTGTCTTGATGATTGTTACTACTGTAGCAACATCATTGTATCTTTATTTTTCAGCTTTGTGCCAATTTATAGCCTCTTACGGCAAGGGAAGTAAAAGTTGTGACATGCTGTCATGAAAACAGATTCTGTCCTCGTTACCAGAAAGATTCCAGAAAAATCCCAGTTCATCTTTTTGAGCTGAAATTTTTACACAGTATGCTCTATACAATTACGAAACTTCCGTATGTTCTGATTTTTTTTATTTGAGTTGCAGAAGTGCCCCTAAAAAATTCTTTACTACCTGTTGTTCTATTTTTCTGCCACGTTTTGTCTCTCCTAACTTTTGCAAACCTTAAGCTTGCTTTTTCTTTGCAAAAACTTTTTGGCACCCTTGAGAAACAGTAGGTCTTCAAGAATATCTTTATATCCAGTGGGGAAAAAATATTTTATTAAGGGTACTAGCCTCTCTAATCAGCTTATGATGAGTTATGTATGAAGGGAGTTTTCAAGTGTGCGATGGAAGATGATGAAAGAAGATCCAGGAGTGTCAAGCGCTCAAGCTTGGGGATGCCCCCATGCATCCCCAACAAATATTCAAGGAGACTCAAGCGTCTAAGCTTGGGGATGCCCCCGTGCATCCCCTTCTCCATCAACAATCATCAGTTCGTCCTTCGTCTCACTATATTTTTATCACTTCATGCGTTATGTACTATGCTTGGAGCGTCTCGCTCTTAGGTTTTATTTTTAGTTTTCTTTAGCTTTTCTTGCTGTTCATAACAAGTTAGATCCCGTCTTACTTTGTGTGGGAGAGAAACACGCTCCACTTTCAAAATTTAGAACACATCACAGGATTTTTCCTGCTTATCTTTTTGTTGTTGTGTGTTCTTTATCTTTTCATAGCTGCTGCCATGTTTAGTTTTAGTCTTAGTTTGTCTTTAGCAAGAGCCTTGGCTTTTGCTTACTTTGTTTCTGGAACTCTTTTTAGTTTTCATGTTTATCTTGTTAAAGAGAGTGGGTTGTTGCACTAAGTTGTGTCTTGTCTTGAGAGTAGGTAATTGAGGTTGCTATTTTCTTCTAGTAGTAACTTGCAATAGTTTTGAGGTATTGATGTGAGTAATGTTTGAACTTTTGGTGTCAAGAGCTCTAGCCTATTAGTGATAGGTGTAGTATTTTGGGCAATCCGTGTGTATTTTCAAAACCTACAAAACTAGTTGAGAACTCTAGCTACTAGATGGATCACTAATCTTTGGAGGGATCGAATATCGGAGAACACTCATGTACCATGAGTCGAGGATGCGCAAGGATAACCAAACCCCCATACACTCCTCCTCGGGGTACTTGTCTCTTTGTGAACCTCCTTATTAGATTGAGAGTTACCGATAATAAGTGCATGAGTTCTTCGGACTAATGTAAGTATTGAAAGTCGACACTTCCACCTTCCCATATTTTGCTAGCCTCTCCCGTGCCGTGCATTGCCTTCTTCTCATTCCGAGAGTTGGTGTCCACCTTCGCCGGTACATCCAAACCCTTGGCATGATACGCTCTGTCATCATAAGCCTCCTTATATCTTTCCTCAAAAGAGCCACCATACCTACCTATCAAGGCATTTCCATAGCCTTTCCGAGATATATTGCCATGCAACATCCACCTCTTCATGGCTTGATCTTCATGTCATACATGTTCCTTCTACACTGGCAGCGACATACATTGCATACATCATGATAGTTACATCTTCTTTATGATTTTGAGTACCTTGTAAAGTGTGAAAGATCTCCTTTACCTTCTTGTAAAATAGAGTGTTGCCCTTAAGTGAGGAAAAGATCCCGAAGTGGACAAAATAAAAGATCCCAAAGAGGACAAATGAGAGTTAAATAGAAAGAGCCATTGAGGCCACAAAAAAATAAAAAAATAGAAAAAAAGAGAAAAAGAAATAAAAAGAGAGAAAGGGGCAACACTACTATCCTTTTGAGAGATCCACACTAGTACTCCCTTTATATCCTTGTACTCCATAGAGATGATCATTATGCATATAGCTATGTGGGGACCTTCACACTATAGAACTTGGCTTGCATATTCCAAGGATGAGCCTCCTCAAATGAGCTCTAGGTCTTCATGAGCGAGCAAGTTAGATGCACCCCCCCACTAGTTCCTTTGGAGAGCTTCTTAGCTCGTATGTGCATCCGTTGCATGGCAATCCCTACTCCTCACATCATATCTATCATTTGGCATCTCTTGCCTATGATTGTCCTCATTGATGTGAGCCTTTCTCATCCTTTTTGTCTTCCTCCTCCGCACTTCTCTCTTTGCCATCCTAAGTGTCAACTCTCGTGCTTACGCTCATCCATTTCATGAGTGCTCAAAATATCGAAAAGGAGTGGATCAAATTGACCTGTACCTGGCTAGTGGTCTGGGGACGAGTCAAGATAAGATTCCAAAGAGGACCAAGTGTGAAACTTTAGTAGATTGAGTTCTCAACACAAAAATACTTTTTTTCTCGTATTCCCTATCCCCCTTCTTGCACGCAAACACCATTTGGAGACATTCGAGTCACGGACAGCGAGAGCTCTTGCACCTAATGTTCTTTTGTTACTTGTTTCAATGATAATATAGACTCTTGCATTTTATGACTTTAATTGAATCACTAACCTTGATTGCTTTACTTTTCAAAGTTCTTTTATGGTTGCTAGCATGTCACGACAGAAATTATGCTGTTATCATTTACCTACTCGAGGACGAGAAGGAATTAAGCTTGGGGCTGTTGATACGTCCAAAACGTATCTATAATTTCTGCTTGCTCCATGCATGTTTTGTGTGATATTTCTATGATCTAGATACACTTTCATACACTTTTGATCATATTTGGACTAACCAATTAACTCAGTGCACCCCAGTGCCAGTTCCTGTTTGCTGCTGTTTTTCTATTTCAGTTTTCCCCCATATAAAAAGTGCCAGAAAAATTCCGGGAAAAATACAGGAAAAATCAGCGTACAGGAAGCTTCGCGAAGAGCCCGAGAGGGGCCAGAGGGGAGCCAGGGGGCCCGGCGCGGCCCCACCCCTGGCCGCGCCAGGGGGGCGCCTGGGGCCCCTGGTCCACCTCTGGCTGCCCCCCTTCGCCTATTTATTCTCCGTCCCGGGGAAACTCCGAAGACAGAACCCTATTTCGCAAACTCGCCTCTGTTCCGCCGCCGCCGCGCTTCCGAGATCGGGAGCACCAGAAGACCTCTTACCGGCACCCTGCCGGAGGGAGGGCCGACCTCCGGGAGTCTCCTCTCCACCATGGATGCTCCCCGGATGTCTCGTGAGTAGTTTTCCTTGGACCATGGGTCCATGATCAGTAGCTATGTGATGTTCTCCTCCCCTCTTTGTTCTTCATGGTTTAGATCTCGTGAGCTGCCCTACATGATCGAGGCACTTTTGTAATCTTTCTTCTATTGCTATGCTGAGTTTGATGGGATCTGATGGATTATGAGATTATGTTCAGATTGTGATAGAGTAATATATTTGGTTTTTATCTCTTATATTTTTGTTCCTAAGTAATTCTTGCATGTTCTCCGTTGCTGTTTATTGCTTTGGCCAAGTAGTAGGTAGTAACTCCAAGAGGGAACGTTATGCTCGATTGTGGGTTCATGCCCCCCGATGACACGCTTGAGTGACTGAAACATGAGTCTAGGGGATGTGCTGTTGCCACAAGGGGGAAAACAACGGTGCTTTTAACCGCGGTTGCAAGGATTGTTTACTTTACGCAAAGTGATTTTTAATGCAGTTGTCTGTTGCTTTGGGTTTACACTTTGGGTGGGGCTCGCAACTTAATACCAGCGAGATGTTATGGATAGATATATCAAGGTGGATGATTAGTAGTAGATGCAGTTGGATTACGGTCTACTTATTTTGGCGTACTGCCCGTGCTTTTGAGCCTCTTCCTTTCTTTTGTAGCATAGTTAGCATTGCGGTGCGTTCACAATCCTGTCAATTGCCCTTCTGTAATTTGTTTACCTCGCATAGCAGTTTTATCGTCTTTTGGGAGAGAGACATCACTAGCGAACATCACGTATCCCGGTCCATATCCTTATTACTGTTTCCACGCTATATTTACTTTCCTGCTTTTTACTTTTAGTTGCTATCATTATCCTTTGTGTTTTACCCTTTGTGAACAACAAGACCGGAGAGATTGACAACCTCTCTGAACTTCGTTGGGAACAAAGTTATCTGTGTCTGTGTGCAGGTCCACGTAAGTTGCGCCGCTGACACCTACTTATCATCTCTTGAGTCCTACTGGAGACAAACCTTGGTATCTTCACTGAGGGAAACTTGCTGCTGCGCTACATCTTAACCTTCCACTTGGGGTAACCAACGAAGGGCGAGAAGCCATGACCTCGCCGGCTCACTCTCACACCGGCGGCCACAAGGGCAACTCCGGTCGTCGACATGGCTGGGGAGCGCCCCTATATAGCCAGGGTTCCGGGAGGAAACCCTAGTCCCATTCCCCATCCAGATCTCGCCGCCGTCGCCCGTTCACCTCCATGGAGCCCCCTGTTCTGCCTACACAGCAAGCTACGGTGAGCAATTGCGTCGCCGCCCTTCGATGCCATGGAGCGTGCGCTCGCGCATGTGTTCGTGGAGCTCATCTCCTTCTATTCCCCCGTGCAGGTTGCAGCCAGACGAGACGTATCAAGTTCGCGACGACGAGCTCCGCCGCGAACGTCTTCTTCCCCGGCGATGTCGTCCTCCTCCCCATCCTCCCGCGTCTCGAGCTCGACCACGGCAACCCCTAGGTGAGGCTCGTGGGGCTCCTTCTCCTCCCATAGCGCGGAGTGTAGCGTCTCGAGCTGTTGCTCATCGGTTTCTTCCGCGCATAGCCGTCGTCGTCGAGCCACCGTGGCCCCCTTGTCCATGGCGTGCCCGGGGCTAGTTTGTGCAGGCTCTAGGCGTGCTCTGGCCACGCCTTTGGCCTCAAAGGTGGCCTTTGCGTCCGTTGTAGTCCCTGTGCTGCCGCTGTCTAAATAAGGTGCTGAAGGCCATTGCGTCGCCGTGACATTCAGACGAGGCTAGCCTCACCGGAGTTGAGCGAGGGGACAAGCCCCGTGGCGTATGTGTGCGTGGGTGATCCGTGCTCAACCTTGTACGCAGTATCTAGGCCCTAGGTGCGTGGACGCGACGCCATTGTTGCCGGAGCAGAGCCTCGCGCTTCTGTCTCTGAACCTGACGCGCGGGTGTTGCCGCCGTGATCTTCCCGGCGAGGAAAGGGCCCTCCTTGGGCGTTTCAAACCCAGATCCGGGCACCCACGTAATCGTGGTGATGCCCTGCGTCGTTTGGAAGCATCCGATGATCATCTGCCAGCGTGAGCTCAACGTAATCGTCGCCGGAGATGCTGTGCACGTGCTGATGCAGGTGTCTGAACCCGTCGCCGCCGCGCGTTTCCGGTGAAGATAGCAGGCAAGCTAGTGCGCCCCCGTGGCCACGCGATGCATCCAGGTGTAGCTGGATGTACCAGCTCGCGTTTCCAAGCGCGCGCGGTGCTGTAGGAGCCGTGATGGCGAGGCCAGCGCCACCGCATTCCGTCGCCACCGTCGGTGTTCAATTTTCAGTTAAGTGAGGGGAAAATTTACCCATGCTGCTGCTCAAGTCGTTTCAGAAAACGATTCGTAGCGCAATGGTCAGGGGGGCGAGTGGAGAAAGGCGTGGCGTGGGTTCGAGTCCCAGCCGGCGCAAGCCCCCCTTTTCTTTTTCTTTCTTTTTTTCCTTTTCTGTTTTATTCTTTTCCAAATTTGATTTGAATTCAAATTCAAATCTGATTTTGGGGATTTGAAAAATTCTTCCTCAAACATGTCATGCCATATATGATTTTGGGGCAGCAAGTTCCAAGGAATTGAATGGTGATATTCATTTTGTGTTTTGTGCAACACAAAATGGACAAAGTGCACAAGCACTTGTAACCCATTAAAACTCCTTTGTCCTGATGTTCTTTCCAATTCCAGTGCATGTTTGGTCCTGCTCCTTTGATCCTTCTAGCTCATGTGCCATGTCATCTTGATCTTTGCCTCCATAAACCAACCCCTAGCATATTGTCATATGAAAGTGGTTGGGATCCTTTCCTTCTGTTGAAACCTTTCGGTGTCAATTTCACCGACACTTCTCCGTCTCCGGAATCGATATTTCATTTTCACGATGCACTTATTATTGTTATCTCGTTATTATTGATCATGACATGCCTTGTTTCCATGTTATTTACACCAAAGTTAAGGCTATGACCATAGCCATAAAATATAAATAATTGCATATGAACTTGTTGACGTGTCGTCAACACCTTCATTTAAATTTGACTAGATAGGGTCACACCATGTTAAATTAAACTTGATCATCCCATCCATGATTGTGCATTTGATCTCGTTGTTTACATGTGTGCTTCTCTGTAAGGCCCGATATGCGGTACTGTTCCAGATCTAGATGTTTCCATCCAGATCCGGGGACGAAGCACATATCGGTCCCACCGCGACATATGATGAAGCCATATGCCCCGGATTTTCAACATGATATCACAACATTACAGATACAAGGATACAACATCTCATACAGTCGGCATACAACTGCCTTAATACAATACAACATCGGAAGATACATGTCTGAGTACAGACTACAATCAAATGCCTAGCGGCAAAGAGAAAAACATCGATCCCATAACCACACGGGTCCTGGCCCTCCGCCGGGATCCGCCTAACTAGTCGTCGTCGAGTCTCCACGTGAAACGTCGATCACCATACCTGTTGTCGATCAAGAACCATGAAAAGAGTTTGAGGGTAGTATCATGAGTACATAAGTACTCAGCATCCAACTGTAGTGGTCAACTGACCTAGCAAGGACTTCATCACTCGTCATTCTAGGACAACTAGTAGTTTACGGTAAGGAAAGGGTAAGTGGTGAGGTTGCTGCCGCACTAGCATTTATGAAGTGGCTATCGATCTAGAGAGTAAGATAAGAAGCCAAGCATTCGATGAGGAATCGCCTCCAACAAGTCTGCTATCCACCTACTACGCAAACATAACACCTATCCTATCCTTGTCCTCCTCTTCGCATCCCGACGAACAAGAAGCAGTCAAGGCACACACACGTTGATAAAGTTATATTAAGTCTTAGTTGTTGTTGTCTATGAACAAGGAGTAGGTCTCAAGTCGTCCATAACCGTGGACACGGCTTCTCGAAAAGATTTAACCCTGCAGGGGTGTACCAACTGCCCATTACAAGGCTCCGCACGCACGCCCATCTATCTCAGTTGCTACCCATCACAGGCAACCATTTTATGATTTAGTTCCAAGAGATCCGAAACGACATGTCCCTCTAACTAACAACGAACAAATCCGGGTGGCCCCCGGGGAGTCGACACCCAATCCAAAAGCTGGCCACGCTCTCGGATCGGACTCTTCCGTCTCAACAGGGTTTGGGTTACCGAGACGCCTCACGTGAGGCCTCGGG
The DNA here is from genome assembly GCA_950022295.1 of Bromus sterilis. Classification (NCBI taxonomy): domain Eukaryota; kingdom Viridiplantae; phylum Streptophyta; class Magnoliopsida; order Poales; family Poaceae; genus Bromus; species Bromus sterilis. The sequence continues at coordinate 170,865,178 of OX465600.1, read as the reverse complement.
CCCTCGCCGGTCAAAGGTGGACCAACAGGGAAACCATGTCTCCGCTGGTCCGGGTTGTTTAAAAACTGCAAGGGGATCCACCAAGCACACACACGGGGTTTCAAATGGTAAATCAGCTCAGGCCACCACTAGAAATGTTTGAAGCTAGATAGGTAAGAAAAGGGGACCCCATAAAATCCCACACGCGGTTAGGCACGCTCAGTCTTAAAACCAATACCCGGAACTCGGATCCTAGGTGACTCGAATGGAACAAAGCGTCGGGGCGGGATAGCCTAGACCTTCCATCCTCCGTCGAATATAGTCAATATTTATAATAATCATACCATCAACAACAATAATAGAATAATGTGATAGCCCAACCAAGGAGTAACAGGGTAACATCGTAGCATCCTAAGCATGCATACTAAGCAGGGGCTGAGCAACGAGCAATAGTCACATAGCAGTACATGGTTTGCTGGGAGGGGACATGGCTGTATCGGTTTGAAAGAGGCTGTAAACAGGTGGTAGGATCAAACATCGAACCTAACCTAGACTAGCATGCAAACCGCTGGTTGAAATAGAACAGATCATAAGTAATGCATAGTCCTTGCCTGTTGATAAGTCGGGTTCCGAAGGTGTAGCCGATCGCAAGCTCGCATCGCCTCCGAGAGGTACCCGCGAAGCACACAAGACGGTAAACACTGGAAAGCAATCAACGAGAAAACACTCTATTACTACGAGGCAAACACGAGCAAGCATCAACAAGAAGGCAACACGAGACATCACACCTACCGTCGAGAGCGGTTACTAACAGGTTAAGTGGAGTACTCGTCACACACGACGATACCGCACATTTACGGTGATTCAAGTTGTTTAGCAACACAAGGTGAGCAAAAGGTTGTTAACATGGCATATCACTCACGCATGGCAAGAGGTGAAGCATGAATAAACTATCTAATCTAGTCACTTTAATTGGGGGGGGGGGGTAAAACCTATACATGGCAACTATTACGGACCCCACGATATTTACTGCGTTTGGTACTGTTTTGCCCTAGACAATATTTTATTATTTTATTTAGCAATCAAGAACAGCATAAACACAATCTGCACAAAATTCTAGTCAAGTTACATATAAAGAACATTTTAAACAGAGCAACAGTTAGAAAGATATTAAAGAAACAATTTACAGTGGCAAGGTTGTAATTAGCAAGTAAACAGCATGTAAACAAAGTCAAACATGGCAACAACCAACATTTTATTAATCTGCGCGCAAAACGGAGCAACTTTCATGTAGAAAGCGTCTCCATCGGAGCTACCGGTGAAAAGATACGGGCACCGCAAAAGCTAATACAATCTGCCAAAATAAAAATAAACTCCTAGAAAAAAAACTACTCGGGCCGAAACTAGGCTACTGGGCCGGCCCAACTCACAGCGCAGCAAAAAAATAAAAAAGAAAAAAAACGAGGGAGCCTCACCTTGCTGGGCCTGGCCCAAGTCGGCGGGCTGGTAGGCGCCTGGCTGGGGCGGCTTGGCTGGGCTGAGGCTGGTGGGCCGCAGTTGGCGCGCCGGCCCACCACGGTGGCAGCGGCGACGGTTGGCTGCTCGATCCCGAGCAGAGCCATGCCAGGACGGCGGCCGGCGACGACCACGCCGGCGGGGCGAGTGGGCGCAGCACGGAGGAGGCGGGAACGGGGCAGGACGGCGCGGATCCGGCCGATCTGGCCGCCCACGGGGGCTCGGGCGGCAGAGGAGGCCTTCGGGCGGCGCAGCGGCTTCGAATCGGGCGAGGCAGCACGGGCTCGAGCTCCCGCTCGGCCGGCCATGGCGTTCTGGACAAAGAAGGAGGTCGCAGTCAGGAGGGTGAGAGAAGAGGAGGGGAGAGGAGGCTCCGGGGAGCGAGAACCTGCGGAGCTGCGGCCGTCGGAGCACGGCGGCTCGCCGGGGCGCGGGCGGCGGAGCGGCCTGGGCTGCTGCCACGGGAGGAGAGAGGAGAGAGCAACCTGGGTGGATCTGGGCCGTTGGATCTCAGATCTGACGGCTCAGATCTGAGGGAGGCTAGGGTTTCGGGTTTTTGGGACAGATTGGGTAGATCTGGGGTTTTTCAGGGGGGTGGCTGCAATTTTGGTCTAGGGAAACCCTAGAAAGGGGAGGGAGTGTGGTGGTCTTTATATAGCCCCGGTGGCTGGCAGTTTGCAAAAACATCCCCGGTTTCTCTCTCGCGCGCGCGGTGCTTACGTTTCTGACCGCCGGGGATCCGCAGTACCTCTGATTCGGGTAAAACTTCGAACTGCGCGATCAGCGCGTCGAGCCGGAGGCGTTCACCTCGCGCTGGAACCGTTTCGAAAACACTTTCCAGCGCGCTATAAAAATAATCCGTTTAATTATTAAACGGGGTTTTCGTTCCGTTTGTTGCGGCTGGTCTCGTGCGGTTTTTTGCGACGGTGATCGGGTGAAACCCGGTGTCGCAAAGGTCGAGTGTTAGGGTGGCAAGGGTCGGTCTCTGTCCGATACGAGATAAGAGGGGGAAAAATAATCGCCGATCGATAAATCGGGGATGCAAACACCGCAAACAAATCAGACAATCAAACAATTCACACCGAAAACAAAATTTTTAATTTTTGTGAAATCTGGGCTGTTACAATACAACTCCACCAACAAGGGATCTCGTCCCGAGATCTAGGACGATCCGGGGGAGAGGGGAAGGAGGAGAAAAGAAAGACGACGATCTTAAACACCACCAACAAGGGACTCTGCTCCATGTTGATGTCGAGAAACTTTCCTCAGAGAGACGACATCGTCGGAAAAACGAAACCGTCATTGACAAGAGGAAGAACGATCGCGAAACCAGATCAAGGGATAGTGATTTTTGACGCAAGTCGTAAAAACACCGGTAAAAGGAGGGATAGCAATGGATGACCCAGATGATACCCAAAATCGGAGAAGCTAAAAGTACTACAGGAATTCCCACCTAAGCTCGGAATCGAGACAATACGCTGCAAGCCAGGCATTGTAACTATTCCAAAACTCCACACTCATCGAGATCCTAAAGTTTGAAGGGGATAAGGTGAGAGTAAAACAATTACGGCACTTGTCCTGACCAGAGCAAGGGTAAGGAGTAAAAAGAATCCTACTCTCCGATAACTAACTTAGTAACTACAAAATAGTTTTTGTCTAGACTCGACTTCGGCCAGAGAAGGGATCCTACGGTCGGTAAGGCTCTGATACCAAGTTGTAAGGCCCGATATGCGGTAATGTTCCAGATCTAGATGTTTCCATCCAGATCCGGGGACGAAGCACATATCGGTCACACCGCGACATATGACGAAGCCATATGCCCCGGATTTCCAACATGATGAGGACATCCCTACTAATGTTACACCCATACCCTCACCAACTACACATACTGGACCAGTTACTAGAGCACGTGCACGTCAACTAAATTATCAGGTACTTTCGTTTCTTGCGAATCCTTCTATTGTTCATGAACATATGACGCTGCCTAAATTAGATACTTTTGTTTTGCTTATGAATGAAGGACCTAGCATGGACAAGAAGGATGGTCATTGGAGCGGGATCAAGAATGGAGAAGAAGGTGCGCGCAGGGGAAAGTACAGTGGAGCATCCAGTGGGGATTTTCGCACGTTGAAGCCACCATAAGGCATGCATGAAGGCTTGGACGGAATACACGAGATGCCACTTCATTATTTTGGTCCAAGAGCAATTATAGGTGCTGCGTCACCTTAATATTGGGCTGGGCCCATGTAATTTCGAAATACCACATTATAGGCTGTTTTTAGAGTCCGTATGTGTGGGGAAACCGAGTTAGGGTTGTTTTCGGACCCCACCTCCAAGGGGTCACGAAAATCCCCTCTGTTCCCCCATATATACAGCCCTTAGGGCGTCGTTTAGACTTGGGTTTTAATTAGATATAAGTTAGCCATAGCCGCAACTTCGAGCTCTTCGTTTGTGTCATCCGACCAGGCCAAGACCTCATTGGAACCCCAACTTTCGTAATCATTCATCTTATATTCGCAATATCCAGATTGCAATTCTTAGTTCTTGCTTGTTCTTCGATTGCTTGCAGGAATTAGGCCTTCGTGGTCAGGTTGATCGTGCATCCGCGGGATCAATAACCTCTCGGAGTTGGTTTAGCGATCGCTAAGGCGCAACGTCTTCGCACGTTCGTAGTCGGTTCGTGAAAGTCGTCTCCACCATAATCGATCTCCACCATCTCATCGAAACATCGGGACACCTTCGCCTCTATCAAGTGGTATCAGAGCTTTCACGTCCCCGCCGCACAGTAGTCATCCTACCACGTTCCGCCAATCCAAGTCCACATACACCACCACGTCCCGCCAAGCAGAGGTCATATACACCACCACTTACCACGAGTCCGAGTTGAGTTCCATCATCAGTACGGTTCGTGACCTCTCCATAGCCAGATTAGTTTGAGTTGATTAGAGTCGGATTTCACCAATCTTTGTCGTACGTAGAAGGGGGTGATATCCAAAAAAAAAAAAAAATTGTGCTTTTCAGAGCAGTTTTTAGGCCAAAATTTTCAGGGGTAAAAAAATTTCGTGCCCATACGTTCCTTAGGTCCAGAAACTCGTTTTGAGACGTTCTCTACCATAGTGATTTTTTCGCACTTTTTCAGCCACCGCAGTCCCGCATCGCCAAAAAAAAAAGCAAAAAAAAAAAAAAGAGAAAAAAAAATCCAGAGTGTGCTTCTCAGTTGATTACGTGCCGCGCCGTGCTTTCGTTGGTGTTTAGGCTCGCGTCTCTAGTACGGTCTAGCCTAGGATCAGCACAGTACCGACGTTGAGTGTTTATTCAACTTTGCATCTCTGTTTTGATTACTGTTGAGCTTTTTGCTACCATACTTGTCAGCCTTCCTACAGCTCCACATATATTCTACATCGTGCGTTTTGACACCTCCTGGCCATCGCTCTACCACATCTCTGAGAGTTTTGAACCGTTGGTTGTACGTCACCACCTGCTGCTAGGTAAGAATTGGTAAGAACGAAAGAAAAGCTTGACGGATTTGTGCTTTCCACCACCCCACAGCCCATTAGTAGAAGTAGGATCATATTTCTGTGTGTTCTCTCTTTCTGCTAACCATGCCAGGATCACATGAAGTGGCGCGGGATGCACCCGATTGGGAGAACATGACAAACAAGGAGCTACATGATAAATTTGCACGTATGATGTCTCAACAGGTGCAGGACATCGAGACCAGATTTACAGAGGCGATTGATGGCGTGGAGAAGATGATCGACACCAAGCTCGACGCCAAGTTTACTGAGTTGATCGCACGCCTACCTTCAGCACAGCCATAGCCACCGCCACTACCACGTGCACGACGTATTCTGTTTCCGCGAGGACAAGCTGCTGGTATTGGTGCTCCTCCTGCTGCTGCAGTTGCTGCTACTGTTGCTGCTGCTTCTGACGTCAGCCAGGACGACAACTACGAGGGTGATTACGAGGAGGAGGTGGAACAGGAAGCGGCCTATGAGCAGCCAGCTGGACGTCCACGTCCCAACATTCGCCACGGTCGACACCAACCACCCCCTCAGGTACGCGATGATGAACATGTGCCTAAACTTAAATTGAATCTTAAGCCGTTTGAGGGTAGATATATTCCTGATGCTTATCTTACTTGGGAGTTAGAAACTGAACAACGTTTTACATGTTTACAATATCCTGAGAATAGACGTGTTACTGCTGCTGTTTGTGAATTCACGGGCTTTGCATCTATTTGGTGGTCTAAACATTGTAGATTGCATGCTAATAATATTCCAACTACTTGGGCTGCTTTAAAAGATGCTATGCGTACTCGCTGGGTTCCTCCTTATTATCAACGTGAATTGTTACAAAAATTACAGCGTTTGAGACAAGGAAAAAATTCTGTAGAGGAATATTATCAAGAATTACAAACTGGATTGATTAGATGTGGCCTAGTAGAGGATAATGAAGCTATGCTTGCACGTTTTATGGGTGGCTTAAACAGGGAGATACAAACTATTCTAGAATACAAGGACTTTGCTACTATCACTCGTTTGTTTCATCTTGCTTGTAAAGCTGAACGTGAAGTGCAGGATCGACAGGCCGCTAGGAGACCTAACTTTTCTACAGGACGAAATACATCATGGACATCGCGTGGAGCTTCTACATCCACACATCCTGCTGCGCCACCATCTACTTCAGCCGCTCATTCTTACAGGGAGCCACCAAAACAGCCAGCGCCACCATTCAAGGGTGCACAGAGTGGTCCAGCGGCGAGTTCTTCTTCATCCATGGCGTCCACAGGGCAAACACGAGATCGTGATATTAAATGTCGCAGGTGCCAAGGTGGAGGTCACTTCGCAAAAGACTGTCCCTCCAAGCGTGTGATGACTATTACGGCGGATGGTGGGTATGAGTCAGCGAGCGACTATGATGAGGAGACTCTAGTTCTCATTGCTCATGAGGAACAGGGTGCCCATGATGATGCTCATGATATAGAGTATATGACTCCTGATGATGCAGATAAATATGCTAGTTTGGTTGCTCAACGTGTATTAAGTGTGCAGGTAACGAAGGCTGAGCAAAACCAGAGGCATAATTTGTTCCACACAAAGGGAGTGGTGAAAGAACGTTCGGTTCGCATCATCATTGACGGAGGGAGTTGCAACAACTTGGCTAGCATGGAGTTGGTGGAGAAGCTATCTCTCACCACAAGACCACACCCCCATCCGTACTATATTCAGTGGTTTAACAATAGTGGTAAGATTAAGGTAACGCGTTCTGTTCGTGTGCACTTTAGCATTGCTGCATATGCTGATTATGTTGATTGTGATGTGGTACCCATGCAAGCATGCTCTCTTTTACTTGGTAGACCATGGCAATTTGATAGGAATGTTGTACACCATGGTAGGACAAATCAGTTTACTCTAGTTCATCAGGATAAAAATATTGCTTTACTGCCAATGTCTCCTGAACAAATTGTGAAAGATGATCTTGCTAGAGCTAGTAAAGAAAAACAGGAGAAAAATAAGAGTGAGAATGAGATAGCAGCCAAAGAATTTGAGCAACAACATAAGACTAATAGCAAATCTTCTTCTGCTGTTTCTAATGAAATTAAATTGACTAGTCCAACTTTGCTTGCTACTAAGGTTGATATTTCAGATTTGGATGTTAGTCAATATGTGTGCTATGCTTTTGTGTGCAAAGAAGCCTTGTTTTCATTTGAGGAATTGCCTCCTTCTTTGCCTCCTGTTGTCACTGACCTTTTGCAGGAGTTTATTGACGTCTTTCCACAAGACGTACCACCGGGATTACCACCTATTCGAGGGATTGAGCATCAGATTGACTTAATTCCCGGTGCTTCGTTGCCCAACCGTGCGCCATACCGTACCAATCCGGAGGAGACGAAGGAGATTCAGCGTCAAGTACAAGAGCTACTCGACAAAGGTTACATACGTGAGTCCCTTAGTCCTTGTGCTGTTCCTGTTATATTAGTGCCTAAAAAGGATGGAACATGGCGTATGTGTGTTGATTGTCGAGCCATTAATAATATTACTATTCGTTATCGTCATCCTATTCCTAGGTTAGATGATATGCTTGATGAATTAAGTGGTTCTACCATGTTTTCCAAAGTTGATTTGCGTAGTGGATACCATCAAATTCGCATGAAATTAGGAGATGAATGGAAAACGGCTTTTAAAACTAAGTTTGGATTATATGAGTGGTTAGTCATGCCTTTTGGGTTAACTAATGCACCTAGCACTTTCATGAGATTAATGAACGAGGTTTTACGTGCTTTCATTGGACGATTTGTGGTAGTCTATTTTGATGATATACTGATTTATAGCAAATCTTTGGAGGAACATTTGGATCATTTACGTGTTGTTTTTATTGCTCTATGTAATGCACGTTTATTTGGTAACCTTGGGAAGTGCACCTTTTGCACCGACCGAGTATCGTTTCTTGGCTATGTTGTTACTCCACAGGGTATTGAAGTTGATAAAGCCAAGATCGAGGCGATTGAGAGTTGGCCGCAGCCCAAAACGGTCACACAAGTGAGGAGTTTTCTTGGCCTCGCTGGATTCTATAGGCGTTTTGTGAGAGATTTCAGCACCATTGCTGCCCCTCTCAATGAGCTTACACGCAAGGATGTGCCTTTTACTTGGGGTACCGCACAGGAAGAAGCTTTCACGGTATTGAAAGATAAGTTAACACATGCTCCTTTGCTCCAACTTCCTGATTTTAATAAGACTTTTGAGCTTGAATGCGATGCTAGTGGGATTGGTTTGGGAGGTGTGTTATTACAAGATGCTAAACCTGTTGCATACTTTTCTGAAAAATTGAGTGGGCCTAGTCTGAACTATTCTACTTATGATAAGGAATTATATGCTCTTGTTCGGACATTAGAAACTTGGCAACATTATTTATGGCCCAAAGAATTTGTTATACATTCTGATCATCAATCTTTGAAACACATAAGAAGTCAAGCAAAACTTAATCGTAGACATGCTAAGTGGGTTGAATTTATTGAGACTTTCCCTTATGTCATTAAATACAAGAAGGGGAAAGATAATATTATTGCTGATGCTCTGTCTCGTCGTTATACTATGCTTTCACAACTTGACTTCAAGATATTCGGTTTAGAGACAATCAAAGAACAATATGCAACTGATGTGGAATTTAAAGATGTATTGCAGAATTGTAGAGAGGGTAGAACATGGAACAAGTTTGTGCTTAATGATGGATTTGTGTTCCGTTCTAACAAGCTATGCATTCCAGCTAGCTCTATTCGTCTTTTGTTGTTGCAGGAGGCGCATGGAGGAGGATTAATGGGACATTTTGGCGTGAAAAAGACGGAGGATGTACTTGCTACACATTTCTTTTGGCCAAAGATGAGACGGGATGTTGAGCGTTTTGTTGCTCGCTGCACTACATGTCAAAAAGCTAAGTCACGACTCAATCCTCATGGTTTATACATGCCTTTACCTGTACCTAGTGTTCCGTGGGAGGACATATCCATGGACTTTGTTTTAGGCTTGCCTCGAACAAAGAAGGGGAGGGATAGCATATTTGTTGTCGTGGATAGATTTTCTAAGATGGCACATTTTATACCATGTCATAAAAGCGATGATGCTGCTAATGTTGCTGATTTATTCTTTGGAGAGATTATTCGTCTACATGGTGTGCCCAATACTATTGTCTCGGATCGTGATACTAAGTTTCTTAGCCATTTTTGGAGATGCTTATGGGCTAAGTTGGGGACTAAACTACTCTTTAGTACTACATGTCATCCCCAAACTGATGGACAAACTGAAGTGGTCAATTGGACATTGTCTACTATGCTTAGGGCTGTTTTAAAAAGTAACTTGAAACTGTGGGAAGAATGTTTACCTCATATTGAATTTGCTTATAATCGTTCAGTGCATTCTACCACTAAAATGTGCCCTTTTGAGATTGTTTATGGTTTTCTACCTCGTGCACCTATTGATTTGCTGCCTCTTCCATCTTCGGAGAAGGTGAATTTTGATGCTAAGCAACGTGCTGAATTGATATTAAAAATGCATGAGTTAACTAAAGAAAACATTGAGCGCATGAATGCTAGATACAAGCTTGCTGGTGATAGGGGTCGAAAGCATGTTGTATTTGAACCAGGAGATCTTGTTTGGTTACATCTACGAAAAGATAGGTTTCCTGATTTGCGCAAGTCTAAGTTAATGCCACGAGCTGATGGCCCTTTAAGGTTTTACAGAAAATTAATGATAATGCATATAAACTTGAGCTACCTGCAGATTTTGGGGTTAGTCCCACATTTAACATTGCAGATTTGAAACCTTATTTGGGAGAAGATGATGAGCTTCCGTCGAGGACGACTTCAATTCAAGAAGGGGAGGATGATGAGGACATCCCTACTAATGTTACACCCATACCCTCACCAACTACACATACTGGACCAGTTACTAGAGCACGTGCACGTCAACTAAATTATCAGGTACTTTCGTTTCTTGCGAATCCTTCTATTGTTCATGAACATATGATGCTGCCTAAATTAGATACTTTTTTTTTGCTTATGAATGAAGGACCTAGCATGGACAAGAAGGATGGTCATTGGAGCGGGATCAAGAATGGAGAAGAAGGTGCGCGCAGGGGAAAGTACAGTGGAGCTTCCAGTGGGGATTTTCGCACGTTGAAGCCACCATAAGGCATGCATGAAGGCTTGGACGGAATACACGAGATGCCACTTCATTATTTTCGTCCAAGAGCAATTATAGGTGTTGCGTCACCTTAATATTGGGCTGGGCCCATGTAATTTCGAAATACCACATTATAGGCTGTTTTTAGAGTCCGTATGTGTGGGGAAACCGAGTTAGGGTTGTTTTCGGACCCCACCTCCAAGGGGTCACGAAAATCCCCTCTGTTCCCCCATATATACAGCCCTTAGGGCGTCGTTTAGACTTGGGTTTTAATTAGATATAAGTTAGCCATAGCCGCAACTTCGAGCTCTTCGTTTGTGTCATCCGACCAGGCCAAGACCTCATTGGAACCCCAACTTTCGTAATCATTCATCTTATATTCGCAATATCCAGATTGCAATTCTTAGTTCTTGCTTGTTCTTCGATTGCTTGCAGGAATTAGGCCTTCGTGGTCAGGTTGATCGTGCATCCGCGGGATCAATAACCTCTCGGAGTTGGTTTAGCGATCGCTAAGGCGCAACGTCTTCGCACGTTCGTAGTCGGGTCGTGAAAGTCGTCTCCACCATAATCGATCTCCACCATCTCATCGAAACATCGGGACACCTTCGCCTCTATCACAACATGATATCACAACATTACAGATACAAGGATACAACATCTCATACAATCGGCATACAACTGCCTTAATACAATACAACATCGGAAGATACATGTCTGAGTACAGACTACAATCAAATGCCTAGCGGCAAAGAGAAAAACATCGATCCCATAACCACACGGGTCCAGGCCCTTCACCGGGATCCGCCTAACTAGTCGTCGTCGAGTCTCCACGTGAAACGTCGATCACCATACGTGTTGTCAATCAAGAACCCTGAAAAGAGTTTGGGGGTAGTATCATGAGTACAAAAGTACTCACTATACAACTGTAGTGGTCAACTGACCCAGCAAGGACTTCATCACTCGTCATTCTAGGACAACTAGTAGTTTACGGTAAGGAAGGGGTAAGTGGTGAGGTTGCTGCCGCACTAGCATTTATGAAGTGGCTAACGATCTAGAGAGTAAGATAAGAAGCCAAGCATTCGATGAGGAATCGCCTCCAACAAGTCTGCTATCCACCTACTACGCAAACATAACACCTATCCTATCCTTGTCCTCGTCTTCGCATCCCGACGAAGAAGAAGCAGTCATGGCACACACACGTTGATCAAGTTATATTAAGATTATCTCAGTTGATGTTGTCTATGAACAAGGAGTAGGTCTCAAGTCGTCCATAACCGTGGACACGGCTTCTCGAAAAGATTGAACCCTGCAGGGGTGTACCAACTGCCCATTACAAGGCTCCGCACGCACGCCCATCTCTCTCAGTTGCTACCCATCACAGGGAACCATTTTATGATTTAGTTCCAAGATATCCGAAACGACATGTCCATCTAACTAACAACGAACAAATCCGGGTGGCCCCCGGGGAGTCGACACCCAATCCAAAAGCTGGCCATGCTCTCGGATCGGACTCTTCCGTCTCAACAGGGTTTGGGTTACCGAGAAGCCTCACGTGAGGCCTCGGGCCCTCGCCGGTCAAAGGTGGACCAACAGGGAAACCATGTCTCCGCTGGTCTGGGTTGTTTAAAAACTGCGAGGGGATCCACCAAGCACACACACGGGGTTTCAAATGGTAAATCAGCTCGGGCCACCACTAGAAATGTTTGAAGCTAGATAGGTAAGAAAAGGGGACCCCATAAAATCCCACACGCGGTTAGGCACGCTCAGTCTTAAAACCAATACCCGGAACTCGGATCCTAGGTGACTCGAATGAAACAAAGCGTCGGGGCGGGATAGCCTAGACCTTCCATCCTTCTTCGAATATAGTCAACATTTATAATAATCATACCATCAACAACAATAATATAATAATGTGATAGCCCAACCAAGGAGTAACAGGGTAACATCGTAGCATACTAAGCATGCATACTAAGCAGGGGCTGAGCAACGAGCAATAGTAACATAGCAGTACATGGTTTGCTGGGAGGGGACATGGCTGTATCGGTTTGACAGAGGCTGTAAACATTTGGTAGGATCAAACATCGAACCTAACCTAGACTAGCATGCAAACCGCTGGTTGAAATAGAATGGATCATAAGTAATGCATAGTCCTTGCATGTTGATAAGTCGGGTTCCGAAGGTGTAGCCGATCGCAAGCTCGCATCGTCTCCGAGAGGTACCCGCGGAGCACACAAGACGGTAAACACTGGAAAGCAATCAACGAGCAAACACTCTATTACTACGAGGCAAACATGAGCAATCATCAACAAGAAGGCAACATGAGACATCGCACATACCGTCGAGAGCGGTTACTAACAGGTTAAGTGGAGTACTCGTCACACACGACGATACCACACATTTACGGTGGTTCAAGTTGTTTAGCTACACAAGGTGAGCAAAAGGTTGTTAACATGGCATATCACTCAAGCATGGCAAGAGGTGAAGCATCAATAAACTATCTAATCTAGTCACTTTAAGTGGGGGGGGGGGTAAAACCTATACATGGCAACTATTACGGACCCCACGATATTTATTGCGTTTGGTACTGTTTTGCCCTAAACAATATTTTATTATTTTATTTAGCAAGCAAAAACAGCATAAACACAATCTACACAAAATTCTAGTCAAGTTACATATAAAGAACATTATAAACAGAGCAACAGTTAGAAAGATATTAAAGAAACAATTTAAAGTGGCAAGGTTGTAATTAGCAAGTAAACAGCATGTAAACAAAGTCAAACATGGCAACAAGCAATATCTTATTAATCTACGCGCAAAACGGAGCAACTTTCATGTAGAAAGCGTCTCCATCGGAGCTACCGGTGAAAAGATACGGGCACCGCAAAAGCTAATACAATCTGCCAAAATAAAAAAAACTCCTAGAAAAAAAACTACTCGGGCCGAAACTAGGCTACTGGGCCGGCCCAACTCACAGCGCAGCAAAAAAAACAAAAAATAAAAAAAAACGAGGGAGCGTCACCTTGCTGGGCCTGGCCCAGGTCGGCGTGCTGGGAGGCGCCTGGTTGGGGCGGCTTGGCTGAGGCTGGTGGGCCGTAGTGGGCGCGCCGTCTCACCACGGTGGCAGCGGCGACGGTTGGCTGCTCGATCCTGAGCAGGGCCATGCCAGGACGGCGGCCGGCGACGACCACGCCGGCGGGGCGAGCGGGCGCATCACGGAGGAGGCGGGAACGGGGCAGGACGGCGCGGATCCGGCCGATCTGGCCGCCGACGGGAGCTCGGGCGGCAGAGGAGGCCTTCGGGCGGCGCAGCGGCTTCGAATCGGGCGAGGCAGCGCGGGCTAGAGCTCCCGCTCGGCCGGCCATGGCGTCGTGGACAGAGAAGGAGGTCGCGGTCAGGAGGGGGAGAGAAGAGGAGGGGAGAGGAGGCGTCGGGGAGCGAGAACCTGCGGGGCTGCGGCTCACCGGGGCGCGGGCGGCGGTGCGGCCTGGGCTGCTGCCACGGGAGGAGAGAGGAGAGAGCAACCTGGGTGGATCTGGGCCGTTGGATCTCAGATCTGACGGCTCAGATCTGAGGGAGGCTAGGGTTTCGGGTTTTTGGGACAGATTGGGAAGATCTGGGGTTTTTCAGGGGGGTGGCTGCAATTTTGGACTAGGGAAACCCTAGAAAGGGGTGGGAGTGTGGTGGTCTTTATATAGCCCCGGTGGCTGGCAGTTTGCAAAAACATCCCCGGTTTCTCTCTCGCGCGCGCGGTGCTTATGTTTCTGACCGCGGTTGTCCGCAGTACCTCCGATTCGGGTAAAACTTCGAACTGCGCGATCAGCATGTCGAGCCGGAGGCGTTCACCTCGCGCTGGAACCGTTTCGAAAACACTTTCCGGCGCGCTATAAAAATAATCCGTTTAATTATTAAACGGGGTTTTCGTTTCGTTGGTTGCTGCTAGTCTCGTGCGGTTTTTTGCGATGGTGATCGGGTGAAACCCGGTGTCGCAAAGGTCGATTGTCAGGGTGGCAAGGGTCGGTCTCCGTCCGATACGAGATAAGAGGGGGAAAAATAATCGCCGATCGATAAATCGGGGATGCAAACATCGCAAACAAATCAGACAATCAAACAATTCACACCGAAAACAAATTTTTTAATTTTTGTGAAATCTGGGTTGTTACATTCTCCTTGTCGGTACCTTATGTTAGCACCTGAGACAACCGAGGAGACCTACGTGGAGATTTCCGACACCGAGCCCGAGGATCCATTTGGTGCTTCGTCGACGACCTATCCAGGCAATGGGGAGACCTATATCACTCAGTATAGCTTTTAGCCTACTTGCCTAGCTGTATCTAGAATGGTTGCTTGATCCTATCACCATATAATTTTGCCTCTCAATTAAAACCCAAAGAGCCATGCCCCCACATCCTAGCAAAACCTTGTTTGGCTATGTACCTTGCTTGCTCAACCATTGCTTAGTATGTGTCGGCCCTTAAACTGTTGCTTATACCCATTGCTGCTTGGTGGAATATCATGCTATTATCAAAAATTGGTTGATATTTATTAATACGATGTTAATTTTATATTTGACGAAGGATGGGAGACCAGGTTGTTCCCGCCAGGTGTTTTGTTCCATTCGAGTCACCTAGGTCCCGAGTTCCGAGTATTGTGTTTCTTCATGAGCGTGCCTAATCGTGTGTGGGATTCTATGGGGTCCACTTGTCATACCTACCTAGATCCAAACAGTCCTAGTGGTGGCCTGAGCTGATTTACCATTTGAAACCCGTGTGTGTGTCTGGTTAGCGCTCCAGAAGATTTAAAACAACTTGGACCAGCGAGGACAAAGTTCCCTTGTTGGTCCGCACCTGGTGAGCTAGGGAAGCCCGTGGGTTCAGGTGAGGCTAAACCCGACCTTGGCCATATGGTAGAGACCGATTCGAGAGCGCGGCCGGATTTTGAGATGGATGTCGACTCACCGGGGGCCACCTAGAGTTGTGCGTTGTTAGTTAGAAGGACTCTGACGTACCAGAGTTTCAGGCGCCTTGACCCGCCAAGCGGAAACCGGGCGTACATGTGAAGCCTATGATGGGCAGTTGGTACACCCCTACAGAGTTAAATCTTTTCGAAAATCCGTGTCCGCGGTTATGGACGACTTGAGACCTACTGCTTGTTCATAGAATAACATAAATTTAATCATGCTTTAAAAGTTGCCAACGAGTGATTTTCCTTGATTGCTCTTCTTCATCCGGGGCGACAAAGAGGGAACAAGGTTGTGTTATGTTTGCGTAAGTAGGTGGATAGCAGACCTATGACACGTTGTCAACGTAAACTCTTGGATCTTACCTCTACTCTAGTAGATCGTTAGCCACCATATATGCTAGTGCGGCTGCAACCTCATCCACTAACTTGTCTTACTGTAGGAAGTTATTTATAAATGCATTGATATAATCTCACCCCTTGTTTTTCTTTCCCCCTTTAAGTTTTGCCTGATCGGCCGCTGCAGTTGATTACTACCTCGACCCCAGCACCGGACGCTACTTTCGTGGAGGTGCCACCGGAGGATGATGAGGAGGAGGACTTCGCCCAGTAGGCCTATAGTTGGGTTCCAACGTTCCGTGGGTGGACATGTTTATGTGCATCCCTCTCTAGGGCCATTTGGATTTTGACCATACTCGGTCGTGTGTGCCTTCTCTATGATGCATGATGTACCCGCCCCTCGTAAGGTAAAGACCTTGTAAGGCCCGATATGTGGTATTGTTCCAAATCTAGATGTTTCCATCCAGATCCGGGGACGAAGCACATATCGGTCCCACCGCGACATATGACATATCCATATGCCCCGGATTTCCAACATGATATCACAACATTACAGATACAAGGATACAACATCTCATACAGTCGGCATACAACTGCCTTAATACATTACAACAGCGGAAGATACATGTCTGAGTACAGACTACAATCAAATGCCTACTGGCAAAGAGAAAAACATCGATCCCCATAACCACACGGGTCCAGGCCCTCCTCCGGGATCCGCCTAACTAGTCTTCGTCGAGTCTCCACGTGAAACGTCGATCACCATACCTGTTGTCGATCAAGAACCATGAAAAGAGTTTGGGGTAGTATCATGAGTACAGAAGTACTCAGCATCCAACTGTAGTGGTCAACTGACCCAGCAAGGACTTCATCATTCGTCATTTTAGGACAACTAGTAGTTTACGGTAAGGATGGGGTAAGTGGTGAGGTTGCTTCCGCACTAGCATTTACGAAGTGTCTAACGGTCTAGAGATTAAGATAAGAAGCCAAGCATTCGATGAGGAATCGCCTCCAACAAGTCTTGCTATCAGCTACTTATGCAAACATAACACCTATCCTCTTGATGAGGACATGACTACCATAGTTACAGCCACAACCCCTGCTAATATACCTACTGGACCAATTACGAGAGATCGTGCACACCAATTAAATTATCATGTACTTTCGTTTCTTGGTAATGTTTCTAATGTTCATGTGAATATGATGCTGCCTAACGTCGATATATTTCTGTTGCTGACAAATGAAGGACCTAGCATGGACAAGAAGGATGAGCATTGGAGCATGTTCAAGCATGAAGATGATGAGGACATAATTATCATGGATATGACCATTAATTCCTCTATATTTGATCAAGAAATGAAGTCAATACAAAGGGGCATGATTGTGTGCTGTACAAGAAGTTATTTGACGTCACTTTTGGGCCAAGAGAAGATAGAGACAAAGTCTTTCACGTCATGGACTCAGATTCGGACTGCAGAGATATACCCAACTTCAAACACCCGTTGTTTCTACATACGAAGTCCAAATTGGGTGATTCTTTTTTCTGGTGATAGCTTATCTCGTCTAGTTTCCAACGCAATTGGTTTCACCTTCAAATTCCTTCGGAGCGTGGTGATATTGCGAAAACGGTGAGACCCAGCAGCAGAATCCGAATCAAAGTCCAACTCAATAGGTGTTGCATCACCTCCACATGGGCCCAAGTGCCTTGTACGACCTAGGTTTAGTTTTAGGACTCCTTGGGACGTCCTTCAACCCCCTTGGCCTCCACCCTTTAGTCCTATATAAGTAGATCAACCCCTAGGGTTTTTCTTTGGATTTCTTTTAGTTAAAAAGACTGCTTGGCTAATTGCTGCATCTTCGTGTACTGGGTTTGTGTCCAACGACCAGATCAAGACCGCTTTCGGAATCCCAAATTTATTCATACCTCATCTACATATTCGCAATATTCAGATTGCTTTATCATAGTTCTTGCTGGTTCTTCGATTGCTTGCAGGCACTAGACCTTCGTGGTCAGGTTGATCGTGCTCCGGCGTGGTCAATAACCTTCAGAAGATTGGTTTAGCGATTGCTAAGGCGCAACGTCGTTGCACGTTTGTAGTCGGATCGTCAAAGTCGACTCCATCAAATCGTAGTTATCATCTCATCGAAAGATCGGGACACCCCGCCTCTATCAAGTGGTATCAGTTTTCAGGTTGCTCGGTGAGAATTCCACATCCATATATTAGATCTGTTTTTTTTTATCACCTATCATCCACACAAAAAGCCATAAAAATAGGATTAGATCATCATATCCAAACCAATTTGAGACTTCGCAATTTTCTTTTCGGTGCTTTGCTTTATTGAATTATCGGTTGCATCGTCGTGTTCAGTTGCTGGTCTTAGTATCTAGTCCTTTAGAGTTTCGAGTTCTGTTCACGTTAGTCACCGCCGCCGCTGCACCATCATCCCATCCGCTGCCTACTTCTACCATCCACCATAGAAAAAGAGAGAAAAAGAGTTGAAAAAAGAGAGAAAAAAGAAAAAGGAAAAAAAGAAAGAAAAAAGGAAAAAAGAGAAAAAAGAAGAAATAAATTCGGATCTATCTCTAGTTGAACTCGTATTTGAAATCTCGTTGGAATCAGTTTTGAGCAGTGTCCACTAAAACGGGCATAACTTTGTCATCCGAAGTCCGTTTTGGCTCCACGAATACTCCAATTAAAGATAATTCCGAGCCGCTTCTAAATAGTTTTGGAGCTAGTGTGTTATTTAAAAGTCCAGATCGGCTTCTAAGACAGACTTTTTGACCTCTAAAGTTTCCGAACACAGTTTTTGTCAGATTTCGGGCTGATTCTCAATTTTTTTGACACCTCATCCGAACTCTAAATTGAGTGATTCTTATTGCGTCGAAAAGCTTAAGTCAGTGCCCTATGGGAGTAAAAATATCAAAAAATTAGCAAATATAATTCAGAGGAAACTTGTAGCGAGAATATTGGTGTATCTTGATTTGGAGCCTATTTTCACCTTTATCTTTGCTCTGTTGATGATCTTCACATATATCTTGCTATTCAGAGCTACTTCATATCATTCATTGCTGCTAGTTGTGCTACGCCGTGACCACATTAGTGTTCTAGGCTCGCGTCTCTAGTCCGGTCTAGACTAGGACCAGCACAGTATCGTCGTTGAGCGTTAATTCAATTTTGCATCTCTGAATTGATTATTGCTGATATTTTTGCCACCATATTAAAGCCTTCCAAGCTCCACATATTTCTACATCGTGTATACGTGCGTTCACCTGGCAATCGCTCTACTTAATCTTTGGAGTTCTTTGACACCGTTGGTTGCCGATCACCACCTGCTGCATGGTAAGAACTAGTAAGACATTGATATTTGCTATCCTGTGAGCGTTTTACCACCACATCCAAGTAGTTCATAGGGACATATACTTATGATTTGTTTCTTGTTTTCTACTCATCATGGCAGGTTCTAGAGTTAGATCTTCTTGGGCGGCAACTATAGTTGGAGATTTGCCACCACCTACAACTACACAATAGTCACTGCAAAAGGTAAACACACATAAGCATGCACATGATCAGGTTATTGTTTCTATACCACACTTTCATGGACGTCTAACGCCTGATTTATACATTGAGTGGGAGTTTGAAATAAATGATATATTTGTTTCCCATAATTTTCTTGAGCATAAGAAAGTAAAAACTGCAATTAGTGCTTTCAAAGATTTTGCTTCTATTTGGTGGAATGAATATTGTAGTTTATATCCTGATTATATACCTAATACTTGGAATGATCTCAAACTTGCTATGCGATATAGATTCGTTCCCTCTTATTATACTCGTGACAAGGTTAGGAAATTAAAAAATTTAAAACAAGGTACTAAAACTGTTTCATAATATTATGATGCTTTAGAAACTACATTCTTGCATTCTCTTTTAGAGGAAAGTGAAGAATATTTCATGGACATATTTTGGGAAGGTTTAAACCGTGACATTCAGGATATCCTAATTCATGAAAAGTGTTATCCTATGGATCGTTTGTTTCGTCTTGCTTGTAAAGCTGAACAGGAAATCGACGGACGTGTTGCCCAGAAGACGAACAAGCGGAATGTGCAAATACCACAAGTTGAGAAGGTTGTTCCTTCAACCACTATGAGCACTACCATAACCACATCAATTGTCGTAAGCACTCCTCCAATATCTGATCTATCATCACAAAAAGGTAATGACAAAGGTATGGATATTTCCCCTCCACATGAGAACCTTGCTGAATTAAAAGCAACATGTGTTGAGCTATCCAGTAGTTTCATCACACAACCAATTTTCGAGAATGTCATAACTTCACATGAAGATGTTGCTTGCCTAATAGACTTGAATACATCATGTCTTGAGTTACATGTTGATTTGAGCACACCATCTATTTTGGATAATCATGTTACTATTATGAAACTGCCAATGCTTAATCATTTTGATATGACCTCTAATCTTGGTGATGATTCTGCGTCGAATGACTTGTTGCATGACTACTTAGTTAAGCCTGTTGTAGCATGTCCTTCGAAAAACATTAACGTTTCTTCACCGGTATTGGGATGGTTTAATGATGAGCATTGTACGAATAAGAGCTTCACTTATATATGCAAATTGAGTTGCAATACTTTCATTTCGTTTATGTATTGTGATGATCATATATGTTTATATTTCACGGCATACGAAAGTTACTCATATATACATGTGTTACATGTCCAAAAACTAAGGGAAGTAAGAATGGATGACATATATATACAACACGTACACCTTGTCTCTTTTGTTAGCCACATTTCAGATTAAGAAACGTCGGGGACGGCTTTATTTTCAAGAAGGGGAGGATGATGAGGACATGACTACCATAGTTACAGCCACAACCCCTTCTAATATACCTACTGGACCAATTACGAGAGATCGTGCACACCAATTAAATTATCATGTACTTTCGTTTCTTGGTAATGTTTCTAATGTTCATGTGAATATGATGCTGCCTAACGTCGATATATTTTTGTTGCTGACAAATGAAGGACCTAGCATGGACAAGAAGGATGAGCATTGGAGCATGTTCAAGCATGAAGATGATGAGGACATAATTATCATGGATATGACCATTAATTCCTCTATATTTGATCAAGAAATGAAGTCAATACAAAGGGGCATGATTGTGTGCTGTACAAGAAGTTATTTCACGTCACTTTTGGGCCAAGAGAAGATAGAGACAAAGTCTTTCACGTCATGGACTCAGATTCGGACTGCAGAGATATACCCAACTTCAAACACCCATCGTTTCTACATACGAAGTCCAAATTGGGTGATTCTTTTTTCTGGTGATAGCTTATCTCGTCTAGTTTCCAACGCAATTGGTTTCACCTTCAAATTCCTTCGGAGCGTGGTGATATTGCGAAAACGGTGAGACCCAGCAGCAGAATCCGAATCAAAGTCCAACTCAATAGGTGTTGCATCACCTCCACATGGGCCCAAGTGCCTTGTACGACCTAGGTTTAGTTTTAGGACTCCTTGGGACGTCCTTCAACCCCCTTGGCCTCCACCCTTTAGTCCTATATAAGTAGATCAACCCCTAGGGTTTTTCTTTGGATTTCTTTTAGTTAAAAAGACTGCTTGGCTAATTGCTGCATCTTCGTGTACTCGGTTTGTGTCCAACGACCAGATCAAGACCGCTTTCGGAATCCCAAATTTATTCATACCTCATCTACATATTCGCACTATTCAGATTGCTTTATCATAGTTCTTGCTGGTTCTTCGATTGCTTGCAGGCACTAGACCTTCGTGGTCAGGTTGATCGTGCTCCGGCGTGGTCAATAACCTTCAGAAGATTGGTTTAGCGATTGCTAAGGCGCAACGTCGTTGCACGTTTGTAGTCGGATCGTCAAAGTCGACTCCATCAAATCGTAGTTATCATCTCATCGAATGATCGGGACACCCCGCCTCTATCACCTCTCCTTGTCCTCCTCTTCGCATCCTGACGAAGAAGAAGCAGTCAAGGCACACACACATTGATCCAGTTATATTAAGATTATCTCAGTTGTTGTTGTCTATGAACAAGGAGTAGGTCTCAAGTCGTCCATAACCGTGGACACGGCTTCTCAAAAACATTTAACCCTGTAGGGGTGTACCAACTGCCCATTACAAGGCTCCGCACGCACGCCCATCTCTCTCAGTTGCTACCCATCACAGGCAACTATTTTATGATTTAGTTCCAAGAGATCTGAAACGACAGGACCCTCTAGCTAACAACGAACAAATCCGGGTGGCCCCCGGGGAGTCGACATCCAATCCAAAAGTCGTCCGCGCCCTCCGATCGGCCTCTTCCGTCTCAACAGGGTTTGGGTTACCGAGACACCTCACGTGAGGTCTCGGGCCCTCGCCGGTCAAAGGTGGACCAACAGCGAAACCATGTCTCCGCTGGTCCGAGTTTTTTTAAAGGATATATCTGCTATGAGCAACCCGACAGACATATATGCATGTTTTCAAATGGTAAATCAACTTGGGCCACCACTACAAATGTTTGAAGCTAGGTAGGTAAGAAAAGGGGACCCATAAAATCCCACACGCCGTTAGGCATGCTCAATCTTAAAACAAATACCCGGAACTCGGGTCCTAGGTGACTCGAATGGAACAAAGCGTCGGGGCGGGATAGTCTAGACCTTCCATCCTTCCTCGAATATAGTCAACATTATAACTATCATATCATCAAGAACAATATAATAATGTGATATCCCAAACCAAGGAGTAACAGGGTAACATCGTAGCATCCTAAGCATGCAAACTAAGCAGGGGCTGAGCAACGAGCAATAGTAACATAGTAGTACAAGGTTTGCTGGGAGGGGACATGGTTGTATCGGTTTGAAAGAGGCTGTAAACATGTGGTAGGATCAAACATCGAACCTATCCTAGACTAGCATGCAAACCGCTGGTTGAAATAGAATGGATCATAAGTAATGTATAGTCTTTGCCTGTTGATAAGTCGGGTTACGAAGGTGTAGTTGATCGCAAGCTCGCATCGTCTCCGAAGGTACCCACGGAAGCACACAAGACGGTAACCACTGGAAGCAATCAACGAGCAAGCACTCTATTACTACGAGGCAAACAAGAGCAAGCATCAACAATAAGGCAACACGAGACATCGCACCTACCATCGAGAGCGGTTACTAACAGGTTAAGTGGAGTACTCGTCACACACGACGATACCGCACATTTAGAAAGGTTCAAGTTGTTTAGCTACACAAGGTGAGAAAAGGTTGTTAACATGGCAACTCAAGCAAGAATGGCATAGCACACAAACATGGCAAGAGGTGAAGCATAAGATAAACTATCTATGCTAGTCAATTTAAGTGAGGCACAACCTAAACATGGCATACACTAAGTGCCGCACGACAATTGAAACATTTGGTACTGTTCTGTCCTAAACCATATTTAAGGTTGGTTAGCAACAGAAAACAATAGCATAAACACAAAGTACACGAAAAACTAATCAAGTTACATATAAAGAACACTCCAAACGGAGTTACGGTTAAAAAGATACAAGAAAAACAAGTTTGGAACACAATCTGCCAACATCAGGTAGCACACTTTAGAGCAATGCATAAATAGGATAATGAATGCAAACATGCTCACAAATGATATGCAACTAAACTAGACATGGCAGAGAATGCATGGCAAAAGGAATCATGCAAAATGGCATCAGGAACAACTAATTATAGCTCATGCAAAATGCAATAAAACATTACTGGTCAAGGACTTTGTGAAAATAAGGAAAACATGGCAGAAACTGTTATTTTTATGCTGTACAAACAGGGGTATAACTATATGCAAAAGTGCAGCAACACGACATAGCAATATATGGGCATGGACTAGGCATGATGATGATCAGGTACAAACAAGAATCATGGTCATATGCATAACAGATCAAAAGATATTAAGCATGCAACATCGCATCGGAAAGTTACAGACTTAGACAAAAACAGAGGTGGTTGTCAAAAACAGTGGCATAGCAACTTTGGAGCAGAATAAAACTATGACCAGGAATGCAAACATTACAATGCAATACATATAATGAAAGTAGACATGATGCTTAACAGTATGCAACAGGAATCAATACATAACGGAAATTAGTAGCACTTAACAGTCTGATGCCCACTTCAACAGAGATTAACATCATCAAGATCGCCTCAAATCAAAATGCTCACAAAAGATGAACTGAAGTACACACAATTCTAAACAAATTTCCTTTTGGGCGCAACGCGATCCGAGCTACGGTTTACTCGCAAAATAGCATCAGTAACAATATTTTACAGACTTAGAAAAAAAATAGCACATGAAAAAAAAGAAAAAGGGGTGGCCTGGGCCTCACCCCACATGGGCTCGGCCCACTGGCCAGAGGAGGCGGCTGGCGGCCTGGTGTTTGCTGGGCTACGCTGGGCTGGCCGACCCACTGACGCGCGAAGGGCCCAACTGGCCGGATCGGGCGGGGACGCCCTCGTCTCCAGCCGAGGCAACTGGCGGCGCCGGCAGGTGGCCTCCGGTGGCAGTCGGCGAGGCGTTGGCGGTCGGGACCTGGCGGAGGGAGAGAAGGGTCGAGGGGCACCGGGTCCGGGCGGATCCGGTCGTTGGCGGCGGCCATGGGCGACGGGGCGCGGCGGTTCGGGCCGGCCGAGCTGCTCACATGGCGCGGCGGCGG
Organism: Bromus sterilis; assembly: GCA_950022295.1. Lineage (NCBI taxonomy): Eukaryota > Viridiplantae > Streptophyta > Magnoliopsida > Poales > Poaceae > Bromus > Bromus sterilis. The sequence continues at coordinate 170,840,999 of OX465600.1, read as the reverse complement.
CCGTTGGTGAGCGGCGGCAGGGCTCTCCGGTGCCTGCGAGGAGAAAAGGAGGAGGGTCAGGAGGGAGAGAGAAGAAGGAGAGAGGAGAGGCGCTGAGGAGGAGGTGGTTGGCGCGACGGCGCTCTCGCCGGAGGCGCGCGGCGGCGGCGGCTTGGTCCATGGGTTGGAGGAGAGAGAGGTTGGTGGAGGTGGATGGCTAAGGGTGACGTGGCCTCTCCAGGGCCTTCAAATCTCAGATCTGACGGTCCTGAACGCCCTAGAGGTTAGGGTTTTGGATTTTGGTGTCAAAATGGGTAGATTTGGGGCAAAAATAGGGGGTGGCTGCAATTTTGGCTTAGGGGAACCCTAGAAAGGGGTGGGAGAGTGGTGGTCTTTATATAGCCCAGGTGGCTAGCAGTTTGCAAAAACATCCCCGAATTTTCTATCGCGCGCACGGTGTTGACGTTTCTGACCGCCGGGGGTCCGCAGGATCTCCGATTCGGGTAAAACTTCGAACTGCGCGATCAGCGCATCGAGCCAGTGGCGTTCACCTAGCGCGGGAACCGTTCCGAGAACTTTCCGGCGCGCTATAAAATATCCCGTTTACTTATTAAACGGGGTTTTTCGTTCCATTGGCTGCGGCTGGTCTCGTGCGGTTTTCACGACGGTGATCGGGTGAAACCCGGTGTCGCAAAGGTCAAGTGTCAGGGTGGCAAGGTTCGGTCTCCGTCCGGTACGAGATAAGACGGGGGGAAATAATCGCCAATCGATAAATCGGGGATGCAAACACTGCAAACAAATCAGACAATCAAACAATTCACACCGAAAACAATTTTTTTATTTTTTGTGAAATCAGGGTTGTTACAATACAACACCACCAACAAGGGATCTCGTCCCGAGATACTGGACGATCCGGGGGAGAGGAGGGGAGAGAAAAGAGAGACGACAATCTTCAACACCACCAACAAGGGACTTTGCTCCATGTCGAATGACGAACTTCCATTCGAGAAGCTTTCCGCAGGGAGACGACATCGTCGAAAATACGAAACCGTCGGTGTCAAGAGGAAGGATGACAATTCAAAACTACGATCAAGAGAAGCACTCTCACCGAAATCGTGAGGATACTGGGAAAGAGAACGGATGTCAACAAACGACCAAGATGTTTACACAGAGTCGGAAGAACTAAAGGTACTACATGATTTCCCAAACCTGAGATCGGAATCGAGACAATACGCTACAAGCAAGGCATTGTAGCGGTTCCGATACTCCACTCACTCGAGATCCTAGAGTTTGGAAGGGGATAAGGCGAGAGTTAAAACACTTACGTCACTTGTCCTTACCAGAGAAAGGGTCAGCAGTAAAAAGAATCCTACTCTCCGATAACCAACTTAGTAACTACAAAATAGTTTTTTCTAGACTCGACTTCGGCAAGAAAAGGGATCCTACGGTCGGTAAGGCTCTGATACAAAGTTGTAAGGCCCGATATGCGGTACTGTTCCAGATCTAGATGTTTCCATCCTGATCCGGGGACGAAGCACATATCGGTCCCACCGCGACATATGACATATCCATATGCCCCGGATTTCCAACATCATATCACAACATTACAGATACAAGGATACAACATCTCATACAATCGGCATACAACTGCCTTAATACATTACAATAGCGGAAGATACATGTCTGAGTACAGACTACAATCAAATGCTTACTAGCAAAGAGAAAAACATCGATCCCCATAACCACACGGGTCCAGGCCCTCCGCCGGGATCCGCCTAACTAGTCGTCATCGAGTCTCCACGTGAAACGTCGATCACCATACCTGTTTTCGATCAAGAACATTGAAAAGAGTTTGTGGGTAGTATCATGAGTACAGAAGTACTCAGCATCCAACTGTAGTGGTCAAATGACCCAGCAAGGACTTCATCACTCTTCATTCTAGGACAACTAGTATTTTACGGTAAGGATGGGGTAAGTGGTGAGGTTGCTGCCGCAGTAGCATTTATGAAGTGGCTAACTATCTAGAGAGTAAGATAAGAAGCCAAGCATTCGATGAGGAATCGCCTCTAACAAGTCTTGCTATCAGCTAGTTATGCAAACATAACACCTATCCTATCCTTGTCCTCCTCTTCGCATCCCGACGAAGAAGAAGCAGTCAAGGCACACACACATTGATCCAGTTATATTAAGATTATCTCAGTTGTTGTTGTCTATGAACAAGGAGTAGGTCTCAAGTCGTCCATAACCGTGGACACGGCTTCTCGAAAAGATTTAACCCTGCAGGGGTGTACCAACTGCCCATTACAAGGCTCCGCACGCACGCCCATCTCTCTCAGTTGCTACCCATCACAGGCAACCATTTTATGATTTAGTTCCAAGAGATCCGAAACGACAGGTCCCTCTAGCTAACAACGAACAAATCCGGGTGGCCCCCGGGGAGTCGACATCCAATCCAAAAGCCGGCCGCGCCCTCGGATCGGCCTCTTCCGTCTCAACAGGGTTTGGGTTACCGAGACACCTCACGTGAGGTCTCGGGCCTTCGCCGGTCAAAGGTGGACCAATAGGGAAACCATCTCTCCGCTGGTCCGGGTTGTTTTAAAGGATATCTGCTAGGAGCGACCCGACAGACATATATGCATGTTTTCAAATGGTAAATCAGCTTGGGCCAGCACTTGAAATGTTTGAAGCTAGGTAGGTAAGAAAAGGGGACCCCATAAAATCCCACACGCGGTTAGACGCGCTCAGTCTTAAAACCAATACCCGGAACTCGGGTCCAAGGTGACTCGAATGGAACCAAGCGTTGGGGCGGGATAGCCTAGACCTTCCATCCTTCGTCGAATATAGTCAACATTATAACAATCATATCATCAACAACAATATAGTAATGCGATATCCCAAACCAAGGAGTAACAGGGCAACATCGTAGCATCCTAAGAATGCCTACTAAGCAGAGGCTGAGCAACGAGCAATAGTAACATAGCAGTACAAGCTTTGCTGGGAGGGGACAAGGCTGTATCGGTTTGAAAGAGGCTGTAAACATGTGGTAGGATCCAACATCGAACCTATCCTAGACTAGCATGCAAACCGCTGGTTGAAATAGAATGGATCATAAGTAATGTATAGTCCTTGCCTGTTGATAAGTCGGGTTCCGAAGGTGTAGTTGATCGCAAGCTCGCATCGTCTCCAAAGGTACCCACGGAAGCACACAAGACGGTAACCACTGGAAGAAATCAACGAGCAAGCACTCTATTACTACGAGGCAAACACGAGCAAGCATCAACAAGAAGGCAACCCGAGACATCGCACCTACCGTCGAGAGCGGTTACTAACAGGTTAAGTGGAGTACTCGTCACAAACGACGATACCGCACATTTAGAAAGGTTCAAGTTGTTTAGCTACACAAGGTGAGCAAAGGTTGTTAATGTAACATCCCAATTCTCACAAATTTGGATGTTAATAGATCATTATATGCATGTCATGTTGGAGTTTTGCATTATTTGGATTTTATGAATATTTTAAACTTTTTCAACTTAAGGCAATTTTATTGGAGAGGATATAATATGACTTATCCCCATTTTAAATAAAGTTGAAAAGTGTTGGAAATATTTTTGGGTGTTTATAAACTGTGTCATAGGAATTATAAATGAGTCAAATTTATTTTTGAGATTTTTATAATTTTTATACGGAGTTCATTATGAAAATTGCATAATAGCTGAAATAGTAATTTTGGCAAAAACAATTAGTTTTATTATTTTATTTTATTGTTGTGACATTTTGAAAATTCATATTTTATTATTTAAAAATGTTCTCCGTAGTCGGTTGACCAAATAATTTTAAAAAAACGGGTTTTCGTTTTGTGCCTTCCAGAGGCCTAGATGGCTATTTAGCGCTACGTGCAAATTGAGTCCGTTTAGGACTCAGGAAAAAATATTTTCCTCGGGTTATAAATAATTTTCGTATTTTTTCCGATTTATCTTTTTCCAAAAATCTAATTTTCCCTGCGGGACCAGCCGAAGCGAGCCGCCGCCGCCGAATCGTTGCCCCGCAACCCCGACGCCGGCCATCGCCGGGAACGCTGTCGATGCCGCCCCTGTAACCACCGCCGCCTCGCGCCGTGCGCTGGCCGCCTCTGCCGCCGCTGCTGGTTAGCCGTCGGGCTGCCCCGGTTGTCGGATCTCGTCTGGACGGCCCGGATTACATCGGGCCGGGTTTTTAGGGTTAGGGTTTTTTTTCGGTTCAAGCCGGTTTTGTTATTCAGCGGACGTTCGCCGGACCGTTCGCTCCATAGTCGAGGACCTATTCGCGGAAGAAAAGTTATTTTATTTACGTTTAGGCCCTTTTTCACAGATTTCACCCTAGAACTGTTTTTGCTATATCTTTTAAACTGTAGCTCTGTTTTAGGTGATTCTTTTTGCGTTGCGACCGTAGTGAAGTCTAGTTTACAGTAGGATGCAATTATCACTGTTACAATTTTCGAATTTGATTTTGTACAGATTGAAATTCAAACTTCCGGTGACCGTATCTTTTATACGGTGTATCCGTTTTCGCCGATTCCAGTTGCGTTGGGATCGTGGTGATATGTAGTTATCATTTAGCTACTGTTTAGTTGGTTTTATTGTTGTTCATTTGGTTCTTTTACTGTTGCATTGTTTATGTGTTGCATGTGTATTGAATTCATTATTGTTGATCGTGTAGATTGTCTAGAGTGGAGAAAGGATCAGAAATAAGTGTTAGAGTACTTCAACACCGTTCAAGGAAAGTTTCACTTTTGGTTATGCTTCACTGTTGATTATGCACATACTATGTTTCTATGCAGATGAAGATCGTTATGTTATGCTAAAACCTGGTAGGATAGCCACATGTTTTGATTGATCATTACATCCAACGTTGTTATGTTTTAGTATTCCTTGTGCTATGTGATTATATGCTTAGTGTTGCAAGATAGTCGTGGGGGAAATTATTGTGTTGTTCAGGTGTTGTGACAACATTATTATTAGTAAAATAGTAACTTCCAATTGAGGTATTGTAGAGTGGTATTGCATTCCGAGGGCTCTGTAATATTCACGTACGATTGTTTGTGTGGCATTGCACCCTGAGGACTCTGCAATGTTCACGTTGTGTCTAGGTAGTGGCACTGTATCCTGAGGGCTCTATAGTGTTCACGATAGGGTGATGTTGCATCCCGAGGGCTCTGTAACAGTCACGAATGTGTTTGTAGTGGCATCTTATCCTGAGGGATCTATGATGTCCACGCATAGGAGGTACGTGTGCAATTGTATCTTGAGGGCTCTACAATACTCACGAAACCATGATCCCGAGAGCTCTCATGGCTGCCATTAGAAATCATATGATCCTGAGGGCTCTCATAGACGGTTTAGTTAGATATTGTCCTTTGTGGGTTGATATTAACTTAAGATGATAAAAATGTTGAGTAGTAAGTATAAGTAGGTGAACACCAACTTTATGTACAACAAACCAAGCTTGATTCATGTTCTTGATTTGAAATTAGCTGTAGGATTGCTTTATCACTTGTGTTACTTGCCGTACAAATCAGATGTACTGACCCGTGTTCGGGCTGTAACCTTCGTGTTGCAGGTTTCTCAGAAGATTAGTGTATATTGATAGGGTTGCGAGTCTACACTCATCATGTCGCTTGTGGATGTTGATGGGACTCCTCGCTACTAGTTTGTTTCCGCTATAGTTATATTGATTAAGCTAGCCTTGATCTATGCAAGTTGTGATTTGTTTTTGAATTCTGGATCATACGATTTAATGATGATGCACTTGTACTTTGATATACATATATGATACTGTGTGTGCCAGCAAGTTCGATCCAGGGACTGGCACTTGATCACAGAGACTTCAATTCTATGTGAATTGGGTCGTTACAGTTAACATGGAAACTCAAGCAAGCATGGCATAGCAGAAAAACATGGCAAGAGGTGAAGCATAAGATAAACTATCTGTGCTAGTCAATTTAAGTGAGGCACAACCTAAACATGGCATACACTAAATGTTGCACGACAATTGAAACATTTGGTACTGTTCTGTCCTAAACCTTATTTTAGGTTGGTTAACAACACAAAAAAATAGCATAAACAAAAAGTACACAAAAAACTAATCAAGTTACATATAAAGAACACTCCAAACGGAGTTACGGTTATAAAGATACAAGCCAAATAAGTTTGGAACACAATCTGCCAACATCAGGAAGCACACTTTAGAGCAATGCATAAACAGGATAATGAATGCAAACATGCTCACAAATGATATGCAACTAAAGTAGACATGGCAGAGAAGGCATGGCAAAAGGAATCATGCAAAAAGGCATCATGAGCAACTAATTATAGCTCATGCAAAATGCAATAAAACATTACTGGTCAAGGACTTTGTGAAAATCAGGAAAACATGGCAGAAACTGTTATTTTTATGCTGTACAAACAGGGGTATAACTATATGAAAAAGTGCAGCAACATGACATAGAAATATATGGGCATGGAGTAGGCATCATGATGATCAGGTACAAACAAGAATCATGGTCATATGTATAACAGATCAAAAGATATTAAGCATGCAACATGGCATCGGAAAGTTACAGACTTGGAGAAAAACAGAGGTGGCTGTCTGATGAGGACATCCCTACTAATGTTACACCCATACCCTCACCAACTACACATACTGGACCAGTTACTAGAGCACGTGCACGTCAACTAAATTATCAGGTACTTTCGTTTCTTGCGAATCCTTCTATTGTTCATGAACATATGATGCTGCCTAAATTAGATACTTTTGTTTTGCTTATAAATGAAGGACCTAGCATGGACACGAAGGATGGTCACTGGAGCGGGATCAAGAATGGAGAAGAAGGTGCGCGCGGGGGAAAGTACAGTGGAGCTTCCAGTGGGGATTTTCGCACGTTGAAGCCACCATAAGGCATGCATGAAGGCTTGGACGGAATACACGAGATGCCACTTCATTATTTTCGTCCAAGAGACATTATAGGTGCTGCGTCACCTTAATATTGGGCTGGGCCCATGTAATTTCGAAATACCACATTATAGGCTGTTTTTAGAGTCCGTATGTGTGGGGAAACCGAGTTAGGGTTGTTTTCGGACCCCACCTCCAAGGGGTCACGAAAATCCCCTATGTTCCCCCATATATACAGCCCTTAGGGCGTCGTTTAGACTTGGGTTTTAATTAGATATAAGTTAGCCATAGCCGCAACTTCGAGCTCTTCGTTTGTGTCATCCGACCAGGCCAAGACCTCATTGGAACCCCAACTTTCGTAATCATTCATCTTATATTCGCAATATCCAGATTGCAATTCTTAGTTCTTGCTTGTTCTTCGATTGCTTGCAGGAATTAGACCTTCGTGGTCAGGTTGATCGTGCATCCGCGGGATCAATAACCTCTCGGAGTTAGTTTAGCGATCGCTAAGGCGCAACGTCTTCGCACGTTCGTAGTCGGATCGTGAAAGTTGCCTCCACCATAATCGATCTCCACCATCTCATCGAAACATCGGGACACCTTCGCCTCTATCAAGTGGTATCAGATTTCCAGGTTGCTCGGTGAGATTTACCAGTTTTCGTAGTCTAGATTGGTTCTGTTTTTCATACCTACAGTCCACGAAAAAGCCAACAAAAAAAAAATTAGGGTTAGATCATCACGTCCCAAAACAGTCCGAGCCTTTGTCCAGTTTTCTTTACAGTAGTTTGCATTATTGAATTTGCGGTTACATCGTCGTGTCGAGTTGCTGATCTTAGCGTCTAGTTCCCTTAGAGTTTCGAGTTCTGATCACAGTTTGCCACGTCGCCGCCGCACCAGTAGTCATCCTACCACGTTCCGCCAATCCAAGTCAAGTTACACCACCACTTTCCGCCAAGCAGAGTCCATATACACCACCACGTCTCACGAGTCCGACTTGAGTTCCACCATCAGTACGGTTCCTGATATCCCCGTAGCCAGAATAGTTTTGAGTTGATTAGAGTCGGATTTCACCAATCTTTTGTCGTACGTAGAAGAGGGTGATTTCCAAAAAAAAAAAAAAAAAAAAAAAAAAGTCTGGCACGCTTTTCAGAGCAGTTTTTAGGCCAAAATTTTCAGGGGTAAAAAAATTTCGTGCCCATACGTTCCTTAGGTCCAGAAACTCGTTTTGAGACGTTCGCCACCATAGTGATTTTTTCGCACTTTTTCAGCCCCCGCAGTCCCGCATCGCCAAAAAAAAAAAAAAAAAAAAAAAGAGAGAGAAAAAAAAAATTCAGAGTGTGCTTCACAGTTGTTACGTGCCGCGCCGTGCTTTCGTTGGTGTTTTAGGCTCGCGTCTCTAGTACGGTCTAGCCTAGGATCAGCACAGTACCGACGTTGAGTGTTTATTCAGCTTTGCATCTCTGTTTTGATTACTGTTGAGTTTTTCCTACCATACTTGTCAGCCTTCCTACAGCTCCACATATATTCTACATCGTGCGTTTTGACACCTCCTGGCCATCGCTCTACCATATCTCTGAGAGTTTTGACCCGTTGGTTGTACATCACCACCTGCTGCTAGGTAAGAATCGGTAAGAACGTAAGAAAAGCTTGACGGATTTGTGCTTTCCACCACCCCACATCCATCCCATTAGTAGAAGTAGGATCATATTCCTGTGTGTTTTCTATTTATGCTAACCATGCCAGGATCACATGATGAAGTGGCGCGGGATGCACCCGATTGGGAGAACATGACAAACAAGGAGCTACATGATAAATTTGCACAAATGATGTCTGAACAGGTGAATGACATCGAGACCAGATTTACAGAGGCGATTGATGGTGTGGAGAAAATGATCGACACCAAGCTCGACGCCAAGTTTACTGAGTTGATCGCACGCCTACCTTCAGCACAGCCACATCCACCGCCACTACCACGTGCACGACGTATTCTGTTTCCGCGAGGACAAGCTGCTGGTATTGGTGCTCCTCCTACTGCTGCAGTTGCTGCTACTGCTGCTGCTGCTGCTTCTGACGTCGCCCAGGACGACAACTACGAGGGTGATTACGAGGAGGAGGTGGAACAGGAAGCGGCCTATGAGCAGCCAGCTGGACGTCCACGTCCCAACATTCGCCTCGGTCGACACCAACCACCCCCTCAGGTACGCGATGATGAACATGTGCCTAAACTTAAATTGAATCTTAAGCCGTTTGAGGGTAGATATATTCCTGATGCTTATCTTACTTGGGAGTTAGAAACTGAACAACGTTTTACATGTTTACAATATCCTGAGAATAGACGTGTTACTGCTGCTGTTTGTGAATTCACGGGCTTTGCATCTATTTGGTGGTCTGAACATTGTAGATTGCATGCTAATAATATTCCAACTACTTGGGCTGCTTTAAAAGATGCTATGCGTACTCGCTGGGTTCCCCCTTATTATCAACGTGAATTGTTACAAAAATTACAGCGTTTGAGACAAGGAAAAAATTCTGTAGAGGAATATTATCAAGAATTACAAACTGGATTGATTAGATGTGGCCTAGTAGAGGATAATGAAGCTATGCTTGCACGTTTTATGGGTGGCTTAAACAGGGAGATACAAACTATTCTAGAATACAAGGACTTTGCTACTATCACTCGTTTGTTTCATCTTGCTTGTAAAGCTGAACGTGAAGTGCAGGATCGACAGGCCGCTACGAGACCTAACTTTTCTGCAGGACGAAATACATCATGGACATCGCGTGGAGCTTCTACATCCACACGTCCTGCTGCGCCACCATCTACTTCAGCCGCTCATTCTTACAGGGAGCCACCAAAACAGCCAGCGCCACCATTCAAGGGTGGACAGAGTGGTCCAGCGGCGAGTTCTTCTTCCTCCATGGCGTCCACAGGGCAAGCACGAGATCGTGATATTAAATGTCGCAGGTGCCAAGCTGGAGGTCACTTCGCAAAAGACTGTCCCTCCAAACGTGTGATGACTATTACGGCGGATGGTGGGTATGAGTCAGCGAGTGACTATGATGAGGAGACTCTAGTTCTCATTGCTCATGAGGAACAGGGTGCCCATGATGATGCTCATGATATAGAGTATATGACTCCTGATGATGCACATAAATATGCTAGTTTGGTTGCTCAACGTGTATTAAGTGTGCAGGTAACGAAGGCCGAGCACAACCAGAGGCATAATTTGTTCCACACAAAGGGAGTGGTGAAAGAACGTTCGGTTCGCATCATCATTGACGGAGGGAGTTGCAACAACTTGGCTAGCATGGAGTTGGTGGAGAAGCTATCTCTCACCACAAGACCACACCCCCATCCGTACTATATTCTACTATATTCAGTGGTTTAACAATAGTGGTAAGATTAAGGTAACACGTTCTGTTCATGTGCACTTTAGCATTGCTGCACATGCTGATTATGTTGATTGTGATGTGGTACCCATGCAAGCTTGCTCTCTTTTACTTGGTAGACCATGGCAATTTGATAGGAATGTTGTACACCATGGTAGGACAAATCAGTTTACTCTAGTTCATCAGGATAAAAATATTGCTTTACTTCCTATGTCTCCTGAACAAATTGTGAAAGATGATCTTGCTAGAGCTAGTAAAGCAAAACAGGAGAAAAATAAGAGTGAGAATGAGATAGCAGCCAAAGAATTTGAGCAACAACATAAGACTAATAGCAAATCTTCTTCTGCTGTTTCTAATGAAATTAAATTGACTAGTCCAACTTTGCTTGCTACTAAGGTTGATATTTCAGATTTGGATGTTAGTCAATATGTGTGCTATGCTTTTGTGTGCAAAGAAGCTTTGTTTTCATTTGAGGAATTGCCTCCTTCTTTGCCTCCTGTTGTCACTAACCTTTTGCAGGAGTTTATTGACGTCTTTCCACAAGACGTACCACCGGGATTACCACCTATTCGAGGGATTGAGCATCAGATTGACTTAATTCCCGGTGCTTCGTTGCCCAACCGTGCGCCATACCGTACCAATCCGGAGGAGACGAAGGAGATTCAGCGTCAAGTACAAGAGCTACTCGACAAAGGTTACATACGTGAGTCCCTTAGTCCTTGTGCTGTTCCTGTTATATTAGTGCCTAAAAAGGATGGAACATGGCGTATGTGTGTTGATAGTCGAGCCATTAATAATATTACTATTCGTTATCGTCATCCTATTCCTAGGCTAGATGATATGCTTGATGAATTAAGTGGCTCTACCATGTTTTCCAAAGTTGATTTGCGTAGTGGATACCATCAAATTCGCATGAAATTAGGGGATGAATGGAAAACGCATTTAAAACTAAGTTTGGATTATATGAGTGGTTAGTCATGCCTTTTGGGTTAACTAATGCACCTAGCACTTTTATGAGATTAATGAACGAGGTTTTACGTGCTTTCATTGGACGATTTGTGGTAGTCTATTTTGATGATATACTGATTTATAGCAAATCTTTGGAGGAACATTTGGATCATTTACGTGCTATTTTTATTGCTCTACGTAATGCACGTTTATTTGGTAACCTTGGGAAGTGCACCTTTTGCACCGACCGAGTGTCGTTTCTTGGCTATGTTGTTACTCCGCAGGGAATTGAAGTTGATCATGCCAAGATCGAGGCAATTGAGAGTTGGCCGCAGCCCAAAACGGTCACACAAGTGAGGAGTTTTCTTGGCCTCGCTGGATTCTATAGGCGTTTTGTGAGAGATTTCAGCACCATTGCTGCACCTCTCAATGAGCTTACACGCAAGGATGTGCCTTTTACTTGGGGTACCGCACAGGAAGAAGCTTTCACGGTATTGAAAGATAAGTTAACACATGCTCCTTTGCTCCAACTTCCTGATTTTAATAAGACTTTTGAGCTTGAATGCGATGCTAGTGGGATTGGTTTGGGAGGTGTGTTATTACAAGATGCTAAACCTGTTGCATACTTTTCTGAAAAATTGAGTGGGCCTAGTCTGAACTATTCTACTTATGATAAGGAATTATATGCTCTTGTTCGGACATTAGAAACTTGGCAACATTATTTATGGCCCAAAGAATTTGTTATACATTCTGATCATGAATCTTTGAAACACATAAGAAGTCAAGCAAAACTTAATCGTAGACATGCTAAGTGGGTTGAATTTATTGAGACTTTCCCTTATGTCATTAAACACAAGAAGGGGAAAGATAATATTATTGCTGATGCTTTGTCTCGTCGTTATACTATGCTTTCACAACTTGACTTCAAGATATTCGGTTTAGAGACAATCAAAGAACAATATGTAAATGATGCGGAATTTAAAGATGTATTGCAGAATTGTAGAGAGGGTAGAACATGGAACAAGTTTGTGCTTAATGATGGATTTGTGTTCCGTTCTAACAAGCTATGCATTCCAGCTAGCTCTATTCGTCTTTTGTTGTTGCAGGAGGCGCATGGAGGAGGATTAATGGGACATTTTGGCGTGAAAAAGACGGAGGACGTACTTGCTACACATTTCTTTTGGCCAAAGATGAGACGGGATGTTGAGCGTTTTGTTGCTCGCTGCACTACATGTCAAAAAGCTAAGTCACGACTCAATCCTCATGGTTTATACATGCCTTTACCTGTACCTAGTGTTCCGTGGGAGGACATATCCATGGACTTTGTTTTAGGCTTGCCTCGAACAAAGAAGGGGAGGGATAGCATATTTGTTGTCGTGGATAGATTTTCTAAGATGGCACATTTTATACCATGTCATAAAAGCGATGATGCTGCTAATGTTGCTGATTTATTCTTTGGAGAGATTATTCGTTTACATGGTGTGCCCAATACTATTGTCTCGGATCGTGATACTAAGTTTCTTAGCCATTTTTGGAGATGCTTATGGGCTAAGTTGGGGACTAAACTACTTTTTAGTACTACATGTCATCCCCAAACTGATGGACAAACTGAAGTGGTCAATAGGACATTGTCTACTATGCTTAGGGCTGTTTTAAAAAGTAACTTGAAACTGTGGGAAGAATGTTTACCTCATATTGAATTTGCTTATAATCGTTCAGTGCATTCTACCACTAAAATGTGCCCTTTTGAGATTGTTTATGGTTTTCTACCTCGTGCACCTATTGATTTGCTGCCTCTTCCATCTTCGGAGAAGGTTAATTTTGATGCTAAGCAACGTGCTGAATTGATATTAAAAATGCATGAGTTAACTAAAGAAAACATTGAGCGCATGAATGCTAGATACAAGCTTGCTGGTGATAGGGGTCGAAAGCATGTTGTGTTTGAACCAGGAGACCTTGTTTGGTTACATCTACGTAAAGATAGGTTTCCTGATTTGCGCAAGTCTAAGTTAATGCCACGAGCTGATGGTCCCTTTAAGGTTTTACGGAAAATTAATGATAATGCATATAAACTTGAGCTACCTGCAGATTTTGGGGTTAGTCCCACATTTAACATTGCAGATTTGAAACCTTATTTGGGAGAAGATGATGAGCTTCCGTCGAGGACGACTTCAATTCAAGAAGGGGAGGATGATGAGGACATCCCTACTAATGTTACACCCATACCCTCACCAACTACACATACTGGACCAGTTACTAGAGCACGTGCACGTCAACTAAATTATCAGGTACTTTCGTTTCTTGCGAATCCTTCTATTGTTCATGAACATATGATGCTGCCTAAATTAGATACTTTTGTTTTGCTTATAAATGAAGGACCTAGCATGGACACGAAGGATGGTCATTGGAGCGGGATCAAGAATGGAGAAGAAGGTGCGCGCGGGGGAAAGTACAGTGGAGCTTCCAGTGGGGATTTTCGCACGTTGAAGCCACCATAAGGCATGCATGAAGGCTTGGACGGAATACACGAGATGCCACTTCATTATTTTCGTCCAAGAGCAATTATAGGTGCTGCGTCACCTTAATATTGGGCTGGGCCCATGTAATTTCGAAATACCACATTATAGGCTGTTTTTAGAGTCCGTATGTGTGGGGAAACCGAGTTAGGGTTGTTTTCGGACCCCACCTCCAAGGGGTCACGAAAATCCCCTCTGTTCCCCCATATATACAGCCCTTAGGGCGTCGTTTAGACTTGGGTTTTAATTAGATATAAGTTAGCCATAGCCGCAACTTCGAGCTCTTCGTTTGTGTCATCCGACCAGGCCAAGACCTCATTGGAACCCCAACTTTCGTAATCATTCATCTTATATTCGCAATATCCAGATTGCAATTCTTAGTTCTTGCTTGTTCTTCGATTGCTTGCAGGAATTAGACCTTCGTGGTCAGGTTGATCGTGCATCCGCGGGATCAATAACCTCTCGGAGTTGGTTTAGCGATCGCTAAGGCGCAACGTCTTCGCACGTTCGTAGTCGGATCGTGAAAGTTGCCTCCACCATAATCGATCTCCACCATCTCATCGAAACATCGGGACACCTTCGCCTCTATCACTGTCAATAACAGTGGCATAACAACTTTGGAGCAGAATATAACTATGACCAGGAATTCAAACATGACAATCCAATACATATAATGAAAGTAGACATGATGCTTAACAGTATGCAACAAGAATCAATGCAATAGGCCTCATGGATGAGTCACAATCATCAAGCAAACTTGCAATAAAATAACATCAACAGCACATAACAGAAATTACTGGTAGTTAACAGTCTGATGCCCACTTCAACAGAGATTAACATCATCAAGATGACCTCAAATCAAAATGCTCACAAAAGATGAACTGAAGTACACACAATTCTAAACAAATTTCCTTTTGGGCGCAACGCGATCCGAACTACGGTTTACTCACAAATCTACTCGTAAAATAGCATCAGCAATATTTAACAGACTTATAAAAAAAAGCAGAGGAAAAAAAAGCAAAAGGGGTGGCCTGGGCCTCACCCCACATGGGCTCGGCCCACTGGCTAGAGGAGGCGGCTGGCGGCCTGGTGCTTGTTGGGCTGCGCTGGGTTGGCCGGCCCACTTGCGCGCGTAGGGCCCACCTGGACGGATCTGGCGGGGACGCCCTCGTCTCCAGCCGAGGCAACTGGCGGCGCCGGCAGGTGGCCTCCAGTGGCAGTCCGGCGAGGCGTCGGCGGTCGGGACCTGGGGGAGGCATAGAAGGGTCGAGGGGCACCGGGTCCGGGCGGATCAGGTCGTTGGTGGCGGCCATGGGCGACGGGGCGCGGCGGTTCGGGCCGGCCGAGCTGCTCACATGGCGTGGCGGCGGCCGTTGGCGAGCGGCAGCAGGGCTCACGCGTTGCCTGCGAGGAGAAAAGGAGGAGGGTCAGGAGGGGGGGAGAAGAAGGAGAGAGGAGATGCGCTGAGGAGGAGGTGGCTGGCGCGGCGGCGCTCTCGCCAGAGGCGCGCAGCGGCGGCGGCTTGTTCCACGGGTGGGAGGAGAGAGAGGTAGGTGGAGGTGGATGGCTCATGGTGACGTGGCCTCTCCAGGGCCTTCAGATCACAGATGTGACGGTCCTGGACGCCCTAGAGGTTAGGGTTGCGGATTTTGGTGTCAAAATGGGCAGATTTGGGGCAAAAACAGGGGGTGGCTGCAATTTTGGCTTAGGGGGAACCCTAGAAAGGGGTGGGAGAGTGGTGGTCTTTATAGAGCCCAAGTGTCTGGCAGTTTGCAAAAACATCCCCGGATTTTCTCTTTCGCGCGCGGTGTTTACGTTTCTGACCGCCGGGGGTCCGCAGGACCTCCGATTCGGGTAAAACTTCGAATTGCGCGATCAGCGCGTCGAGCCAGTGGCGTTCACCTAGCACGGGAACCGTTCCGAGAACTTTCCGGCGCGCTATAAAATATCCCGTTTACTTATTAAACGAGGTTTTTCGTTCCGTTGGCTGCGGCTGGTCTCGTGCGGTTTTCGCGACGGTGATCGGGTGAAACCCGGTGTCGCAAAGGTCAAGTGTCAGGGTGGCAAGGGTCGGTCTCCGTCAAGTACGAGATAATAGGGGAGAAAATAATCGTCGATCGATAAATCGGGGATGCAAACACCGCAAATAAATCAGACAATCAAACAATTCACACCGAAAACAAAATTTTTAATTTTTGTGAAATCTGGGATGTTAGAGACCTACTCCTGCTTTTCTATTATGGGGTATCGACTTCTCGAATATAAAGGTGCGAGACCGCTGCCTATGCCTCGAGAGGATCTAAGTTGATTTGTCCTATTTGGTCCAACGGGGCCGGCTTATATAGGTACCGGTTCCCTTGTTTACATGAGTCTGACTTCCATACAAGATCGATTCCTAGTCTAGTTCTACAACATAGTTTCCTTATTACACAAGGTAAGTCTATTTCCTTCTGCGGTCTTCTAGCTTCACGATGACGTGTCTCGGCCCAAGCCGAGTTTCCTTCTGGGCCTTCTCCTTACTGCCTCGTCCCGGTTCTTCCGTATGCCGGGTCATGGCGCTGGGCCATCCCCCCGACAGTGCCCCCCAATGTCTTCCTAGATATCCTGGAACACCCCTCCGTACGGCTCCCAACCGAGGAGGAAATAGCGGAACCAGACCCGGAAGCGGTCCTGGTAGCGGCACTCCAGAGCACACCGGAATGGGTCACACCTTACATGGATTACAAGACACGAGGAAGACTGCTAGATGATGAGTTTCTAGACAGACAAATTGTCAGATGCAGAAAATCATTCGTAATCCACAAGTACGAATTTCATCGACTCAGTCCCACATGCATCTTCCAATGGTGTGTCTCGCCAGAGGAAGGACGCGAAATACTCAACGAGATACACTCGGGCGATTGCAGTCATGACGCTGGCTCTCGTTCCATGGTGGCCAAAGCCTATAGACACAGTTTCAACTGGCCAAGGGCTCACGCCGACGCAGAGGAGAATGTGAAAAAATGTGATCGATGTCAACTCTACGCTCGGCAGGACCACGTTCCGGCTCAAGAACTTTCGATGATCCAGATAACCTGGCCCTTCACAGTATGGGGCTGGACATGGTGGGCCCTTTCAAGCGTTCCAAAAAAAACACTCACCTCCTAGTGGCAGTCGACAAATTCACCAAATGGGTGGAAGCAGAGCCGGTTAGAAAATGAGACGCAAAAACAGCGTTGAAGTTCCTAAAGAAAATTATCTTTCGGTTTGGATACTGATGAGGACATCTCTACTAATGTTACACCCACATCTTCACCAACTACACATACTGGACCAGTTACTAGAGCACGCGCACGTCAACTAAATTATCAGGTACTTTCGTTTCTTGCGAATCCTTCTAATGTTCAGGAACATATGATGCTGCCTAAATTAGATACTTTTGTTTGTCTTATGAATTAAGGACCTAGCATGGATAAGAAGGATGGTCATTGGAGCGGGATCAAGCATGGAGAAGGAGGTGTGCGCGCGGGAAAGGACAATGGAGCTTCCAGTGGTGATTTTCGCACTTTGAGGCCACCATAAGGCGTGCATGAAGACTTGGACGAGAGACACAAGACGCCACGTTAATATTTTCGTCCAAGGGTTATTATAGGTGTTGCGTCACCTTATTATTGGGCCAGGCCCATGTAATTTCGAAATACACTTAATAGGCTATTTTTTAGAGACCGTATGTGTGGGGAAACCGAGTTAGGGTTGTTTTCGGACCCCTCCTCCAAGGGGCCACGAAATTCCCCTCTGTTTCCCCATATATACAGCCCTTAGGGCGTCGTTTAGACTTGGGTTTTAATTAGATTTAAGTTAGCCATAGCCGCAACTTCGAGCTCTTCGTTTGTGTCATCCGACCAGGCCAAGACCGCATTGGAACCCCAACTTTCGTTAATCATTCATCTTATATTCGCAATATCCAGATTGCAATTCTTAGTTCTTGCTTGTTCTTTCGATTGCTTGCAGGAATTAGACCTTCGTGGTCAGGTTGATCGTGCATCCGCGGGATCAATAACCTCTCGGAGTTGGTTTAGCGATCGCTAAGGCGCAACGTCTTCGCACGTTCGTAGTCGGATCGTGAAAGTCGCCTCCACCATAATCGATCTCCACCATCTCATCGAAACATCGGGACAACTTTGCCTCTATCAAGTGGTTGCTCAACGTGTGTTAAGTGTGCAGGTATCGAAGGCCGAGCAAAACCAGAGGCATAATTTGTTCCACACAAAGGGAGTGGTGAAAGAACGTCCGGTTCGCATCATCATTGACGGAGGGAGTTGCAACAACTTGGCGAGCATGGAGTTGGTGGAGAAGCTATCTCTCACCACAAGACCACACCCCCATCCGTACTATATTCAGTGGTTTAACAATAGTGGTAAGATTAAGGTAACGCGTTCTGTTCGTGTGCACTTTCGCATTGCTGCATATGCTGATTATGTTGATTGTGATGTGGTACCCATGCAAGCATGCTCTCTTTTACTTGGTAGACCATGGAAATTTGATAGGAATGTTGTACACCATGGTAGGACAAATCAGTTTACTCTGGTTCATCAGGATAAAAATATTGCTTTACTTCCTATGTCTCCTGAACAAATTGTGAAAGATGATCTTGCTAGAGCTAGTAAAGCTAAACAGGAGAAAAATAAGAGTGAAAATGAGATAGCAGCTAAAGAATTTGAGCAACAACATAAGACTAATAGCAAATCTTCTTCTGCTGTTTCTAATGAAATTAAATTGACTAGTCCAACTTTGCTTGCTACTAAGGTTGATATTTCGGATTTGGATGTTAGTCAATATGTGTGCTATGCTTTTGTGTGCAAAGAAGCTTTGTTTTCATTTGAGGAATTGCCTCCTTCTTTGCCTCCTGTTGTCACTGACCTTTTGCAGGAGTTTATTGACGTCTTTCCACAAGACGTACCACCGGGATTACCACCTATTCGAGGGATTGAGCATCAGATTGACTTAATTCCCGGTGTTTCGCTGCCCAACCGTGCGCCATACCGTACCAATCCGGAGGAGACGAAGGAGATTCAGCGTCAAGTACAAGAGCTACTCGACAAAGGTTACATACGTGAATCCCTTAGTCCTTGTGCTATTCCTGTTATATTAGTGCCTAAAAAGGATGGAACTTGGCGTATGTGTGTTGATTGTAGAGCCATTAATAATATTACTATTCGTTATCTTCATCCTATTCCTAGGTTAGATGATATGCTTGATGAATTAAGTGGCTCTACCATGTTTTCCAAAGTTGATTTGCGTAGTGGATACCATCAAATTCGCATGAAATTAGGGGATGAATGGAAAACCGCATTTAAAACTAAGTTTGGATTATATGAGTGGTTAGTCATGCCTTTTGGGTTAACTAATGCACCTAGCACTTTCATGAGATTAATGAACGAGGTTTTACGTGCTTTCATTGGACGATTTGTGGTAGTCTATTTTGATGATATACTGATTTATAGCAAATCTTTGGAGGAACATTTGGATCATTTACGTGCTGTTTTTATTGCTCTACGTAATGCACGTTTTTTTGGTAACCTTGGGAAGTGCACCTTTTGCACCGACCGAGTATCGTTTCTTGGCTATGTTGTTACTCCGCAGGGAATTGAAGTTGATAAAGCCAAGATCGAGGCGATTGAGAGTTGGCCGCAGCCCAAAACGGTCACACAAGTGAGGAGTTTTCTTGGCCTCGCTGGATTCTATAGGCGTTTTGTGAGAGATTTCAGCACCATTGCTGCACCTCTCAATGAGCTTACACGCAAGGATGTGCCTTTTACTTGGGGTACCGCACAGGAAGAAGCCTTCACCGTATTGAAAGATAAGTTAACACATGCTCCTTTGCTCCAACTTCCTGATTTTAATAAGACTTTTGAGCTTGAATGCGATGCTAGTGGGATTGGTTTGGGAGGTGTGTTATTACAAGATGCTAAACCTGTTGCTTACTTTTCTGAAAAATTGAGTGGGCCTAGTCTGAACTATTCTACTTATGATAAGGAATTATATGCTCTTGTTCGGACATTAGAAACTTGGCAACATTATTTATGGCCCAAAGAATTTGTTATACATTCTGATCATGAATCTTTGAAACACATAAGAAGTCAAGCAAAACTTAATCGTAGACATGCTAAGTGGGTTGAATTTATTGAGACTTTCCCTTATGTCATTAAACACAAGAAGGGGAAAGATAATATTATTGCTGATGCTTTGTCTCGTCGTTATACTATGCTTTCACAACTTGACTTCAAGATTTTCGGTTTAGAGACAATCAAAGATCAATACGTAAATGATGCGGAATTTAAAGATGTATTGCAGAATTGTAGAGAGGGTAGAACATGGAACAAGTTTGTGCTTAATGATGGATTTGTGTTCCGTTCTAACAAGCTATGCATTCCAGCTAGCTCTATTCGTCTTTTGTTGTTGCAGGAGGCGCATGGAGGAGGATTAATGGGACACTTTGGCGTGAAGAAGACGGAGGACGTACTTGCTACACATTTCTTTTGGCCAAAGATGAGACGGGATGTTGAGCGTTTTGTTGCTCGCTGCACTACATGTCAAAAAGCTAAGTCACGACTCAATCCTCATGGTTTATACATGCCTTTACCTGTACCTAGTGTTCCGTGGGAGGACATATCCATGGACTTTGTTTTAGGCTTGCCTCGAACAAAGAATGGGAGGGATAGCATATTTGTTGTCGTGGATAGATTTTCTAAGATGGCACATTTTATACCATGTCATAAAAGCGATGATGCTGCTAATGTTGCTGATTTATTCTTTCGTGAGATTATTCGCTTACATGGTGTGCCCAATACTATTGTCTCGGATCGTGATACTAAGTTTCTTAGCCATTTTTGGAGATGCTTATGGGCTAAGTTGGGGACTAAACTACTTTTTAGTACTACATGTCATCCCCAAACTGATGGACAAACTGAAGTAGTCAATAGGACTTTGTCTACTATGCTTAGGGCTGTTTTAAAGAGTAACTTGAAACTGTGGGAAGAATGTTTACCTCATATTGAATTTGCTTATAATCGTTCATTGCATTCTACCACTAAAATGTGCCCTTTTGAGATTGTTTATGGTTTTCTACCTCGTGCACCTATTGATTTGCTACCTCTTCCATCTTCGGAGAAGGTTAATTTTGATGCTAAGCAACGTGCTGAATTGATATTAAAACTGCATGAGTTAACTAAAGAAAACATTGAGCGCATGAATGCTAGATACAAGCTTGCTGGTGATAGGGGTCGAAAGCATGTTGTGTTTGAACCCGGAGATCTTGTTTGGTTACATCTACGTAAAGATAGGTTTCCTGATTTGCGCAAGTCTAAGTTAATGCCTCGAGCTGATGGTCCCTTTAAGGTTTTGCAGAAAATTAATGATAATGCATATAAACTTGAGCTACCTGCAGCCTTTGGGGTTAGGCCCACATTTAATATTGCAGATTTGAAGCCTTATTTGGGAGAAGATGATGAGCTTCCGTCGAGGACGACTTCAATTCAAGAAGGGGAGGATGATGAGGACATCCCTACTAATGTTACACCCATATCCTCACCAACTACACATATTGGACCAGTTACTAGAGCTCGTGCACGTCAACTAAATTATCAGGTACTTTCGTTTCTTGCGAATCCTTCTATTGTTCATGAACATATGATA
This sequence comes from Bromus sterilis, assembly GCA_950022295.1. Taxonomy (NCBI): domain Eukaryota; kingdom Viridiplantae; phylum Streptophyta; class Magnoliopsida; order Poales; family Poaceae; genus Bromus; species Bromus sterilis. The sequence continues at coordinate 170,819,565 of OX465600.1, read as the reverse complement.
CTGCCTAAATTAGATACTTTTGTTTTGCTTATGAATGAAGGACCTAGCATGGACAAGAAGGATGGTCATTGGAGCGGGATCAAGCATGGAGAAGAAGGTGCGCGCGCGGGAAAGGACAGCGGAGCTTCCCGTGGTGATTATCGCACTTTGAAGCCACCATAAGGCGCGCATGAAGTCTTGGACGAAATACGCGAGATGCCACTTCATTATTTTCGTCCAAGGGCAATTATAGGTGCTGCGTCACCTTAATATTGGGCTGGGCCCATGTAATTTCGAAATACCACCTTATAGGCTGTTTTTAGAGTCCGTATGTGTGGGGAAACCGAGTTAGGGTTGTTTTCGGACCCCACCTCCAAGGGGTCACGAAAATCCCCTCTGTTCCCCCATATATACAGCCCTTAGGGCGTCGTTTAGACTTGGGTTTTAATTAGATTTAAGTTAGCCATAGCCGCAACTTCGAGCTCTTCGTTTGTATCATCCGACCAGGCCAAGACCTCATTGGAACCCCAACTTTCGTAATCATTCATCTTATATTCGCAATATCCAGATTGCAATTCTTAGTTCTTGCTTGTTCTTCGATTGCTTGCAGGAATTAGACCTTCGTGGTCAGGTTGATCGTGCATCCGCGGGATCAATAACCTCTCGGAGTTGGTTTAGCGATCGCTAAGGCGCAACGTCTTCGCACGTTCGTAGTCGGATCGTGAAAGTCGCCTCCACCATAATCGATCTCCACCATCTCATCGAAACATCGGGACACCTTCGCCTCTATCATCAACACATGTTGCTTTTAAATCAGCAAGGTTCTCATGTGGAGGGGAAAGATCCATACCTTTGTCATTACCTTTTTGTGATGATAGATCAGATATTGGAGGAGTGCTGACGACAATTGATGTGGTTATGGTAGTGCTCATAGTGGTTGAAGGAACAACCTTCTCAACTTGTGGTATTTGCACATTCCGCTTGTTCGTCTTCTGGGCAACACGTCTGTTGATTTCCTGTTCAGCTTTACAAGCAAGACGAAACAAACGATCCATAGGATAACACTTTTCATGAATTAGGATATCCTGAATGTCACGGTTTAAACCTTCCCAAAATATGTCCATGAAATATTCTTCACTTTCCTCTAAAAGAGAATGCAAGAATGTAGTTTCTAAAGCATCATAATATTCTGAAACAGTTTTAGTACCTTGTTTTAAATTTTTTAATTTCCTAACCTTGTCACGAGTATAATAAGAGGGAACGAATCTATATCGCATAGCAAATTTGAGATCATTCCAAGTATTAGGTATATAATCAGGATATAAACTACAATATTCATTCCACCAAATAGAAGCAAAATCTTTGAAAGCACTAATTGCAGTTTTTACTTTCTTATGCTCAAGAAAATTATGGAAAACAAATAAATCATTTATTTCAAACTCCCACTCAATGTATAAATCAGGTCTTAGACGTCCATGAAAGTGTGGTATAGAAACAATAACTTGATCATGTGCATGCTTATGTGTGTTTACCTTTTGCAGTGACTGTTGTGTAGTTGTAGGTGGTGGCAAATCTCCAACTATAGCTGCCGCCCAAGAACATCTAACTCCAGAACCTGCCATAATTAGTAGAAAACAAGAAACAAATCACAATTATATGTCCCTATGAACTACTAGGATGTGGTGGTAAAACGCTCACAGGATAGCAAATATCAATGTCTTACTAGTTCTTACCATGCAGCAGGTGGTGATCGGCAACCAACGGTGTCAAAGAACTCCAAAGATTAAGTAGAGCGATTGCCAGGTGAACGCACGTATACACGATGTAGAAATATGTGGAGCTTGGAAGGCTTTAATATGGTGGCAAAAATAGCAGCAATAATCAATTCAGAGATGCAAAATTGAATTAACGCTCAACGACGATACTGTGCTGGTCCTAGTCTAGACCGGACTAGAGACGCGAGCCTAGAACACTAAGGTGGTCACGGCGTAGCACAACTAGCAGCAATGAATGATATGAAGTAGCTCTGAATAGCAAGATATAAGTGAAGATCATCAACAGAGCAAAGATAATGGTGAAAATAGGCTCCAAATAAAGATACACCAATATTCTCGCTACAACTTTCCTCTGAAATATATTTGCTACTTTTTTGATATTTTTCCTCCAATAGGGCACTGACTTAAGCTTTCCGACGCAATAAGAATCACTCAATTTAGAGTTCGGATGAGGTGTGATAGAGGCGAAGGTGTCCCGATGTTTCGATGAGATGGTGGAGATCGATTATGGTGGAGGCGACTTTCACGATCCGACTACGAACGTGCGAAGACGTTGCGCCTTAGCGATCGCTAAACCAACTCCGAGAGGTTATTGATCCCGCGGATGCACGATCAACCTGACCACGAAGGTCTAATTCCTGCAAGCAATCGAAGAACAAGCAAGAACTAAGAATTGCAATCTGGATATTGCGAATATAAGATGAATGATTACGAAAGTTGGGGTTCCAATGAGGTCTTGGCCTGGTCGGATGACACAAACGAAGAGCTCGAAGTTGCGGCTATGGCTAACTTGTATCTAATTAAAACCCAAGTCTAAACGACGCCCTAAGGGCTGTATATATGGGGGAACAGAGGGGATTTTCGTGACCCCTTGGAGGTGGGGTCCGAAAACAACCCTAACTCGGTTTCCCCACACATCCGGACTCTAAAAACAGCCTATAATGTGGTATTTCGAAATTACATGGGCCCAGCCCAATATTAAGGTGACGCAACACCTATAATTGCTCTTGGACGAAAATAATGAAGTGGCATCTCGTGTATTCCGTCCAAGCCTTCATGCATGCCTTATGGTGGCTTCAACGTGCGAAAATCCCCACTGGAAGCTCCACTGTACTTTCCCCCGCGCGCACCTTCTTCTCCATTCTTGATCCCGCTCCAATGACCATCCTTCTTGTCCATGCTAGGTCCTTCATTCATAACCAAAACAAAAGTATCTAATTTAGGCAGCATCATATGTTCATGAAAAATAGAAGGATTCGCAAGAAACGAAAGTACCTGATAATTTAGTTGACGTGCACGTGCTCTAGTAACTGGTCCAGTATGTGTAGTTGGTGAGGGTATGGGTGTAACATTAGTAGGGATGTCCTCATCATCCTCCCCTTCTTGAATTGAAGTCGTCCTCGACGGAAGCTCATCATCTTCTCCCAAATAAGGTTTCAAATCTGCAATGTTAAATGTGGGACTAACCCCAAAATCTGCAGGTAGCTCAAGTTTATATGCATTATCATTAATTTTCTGTAAAACCTTAAAGGGACCATCAGCTCGTGGCATTAACTTAGACTTGCGCAAATCAGGAAACCTATCTTTTCGTAGATGTAACCAAACAAGATCTCCTGGTTCAAAAACAACATGCTTTCGACCCCTATCACCAGCAAGCTTGTATCTAGCATTCATGCGCTCAATGTTTTCTTTAGTTAACTCATGCATTTTTAATATGAATTCAGCACGTTGCTTAGCATCAAAATTAACCTTCTCCGAAGATGGAAGAGGCAGCAAATCAATAGGTGCACGAGGTAGAAAACCATAAACAATCTCAAAAGGGCACATTTTAGTGGTAGAATGCACTGAACGATTATAAGCAAATTCAATATGAGGTAAACATTCTTCCCACAGTTTCAAGTTACTTTTTAAAACAGCCCTAAGCATAGTAGACAATGTCCTATTGACCACTTCAGTTTGTCCATCAGTTTGGGGATGACATGTAGTACTAAAAAGTAGTTTAGTCCCCAACTTAGCCCATAAGCATCTCCAAAAATGGCTAAGAAACTTAGTATCACGATCCGAGACAATAGTATTGGGCACACCATGTAAACGAATAATCTCTCCAAAGAATAAATCAGCAACATTAGCAGCATCATCGCTTTTATGACATGGTATAAAATGTGCCATCTTAGAAAATCTATCCACGACAACAAATATGCTATCCCTCCCCTTCTTTGTTCGAGGCAAGCCTAAAACAAAGTCCATGGATATGTCCTCCCACGGAACACTAGGTACAGGTAAAGGCATGTATAAACCATGAGGATTGAGTCGTGACTTAGCTTTTTGACATGTAGTGCAGCGAGCAACAAAACGCTCAACATCCCGTCTCATCTTTGGCCAAAAGAAATGTGTAGCAAGTACGTCCTCCGTCTTTTTCACGCCAAAATGTCCCATTAATCCTCCTCCATGCGCCTCCTGCAACAACAAAAGACGAATAGAGCTAGCTGGAATGCATAGCTTGTTAGAACGGAACACAAATCCATCATTAAGCACAAACTTGTTCCATGTTCTACCCTCTCTACAATTCTGCAATACATCTTTAAATTCCGCATCATTTGCATATTGTTCTTTGATTGTCTCTAAACCGAATATCTTGAAGTCAAGTTGTGAAAGCATAGTATAACGACGAGACAAAGCATCAGCAATAATATTATCTTTCCCCTTCTTGTGTTTAATGACATAAGGGAAAGTCTCAATAAATTCAACCCACTTAGCATGTCTACGATTAAGTTTTGCTTGACTTCTTATGTGTTTCAAAGATTCATGATCAGAATGTATAACAAATTCTTTGGGCCATAAATAATGTTGCCAAGTTTCTAATGTCCGAACAAGAGCATATAATTCCTTATCATAAGTAGAATAGTTCAGACTAGGCCCACTCAATTTTTCAGAAAAGTATGCAACAGGTTTAGCATCTTGTAATAACACACCTCCCAAACCAATCCCACTAGCATCGCATTCAAGCTCAAAAGTCTTATTAAAATCAGGAAGTTGGAGCAAAGGAGCATGTGTTAACTTATCTTTCAATACTGTGAAAGCTTCTTCCTGTGCGGTACCCCAAGTAAAAGGCACATCCTTGCGTGTAAGCTCATTGAGAGGGGCAGCAATGGTGCTGAAATCTCTCACAAAACGCCTATAGAATCCAGCGAGGCCAAGAAAACTCCTCACTTGTGTGACCGTTTTGGGCTGCGGCCAACTCTCAATCGCCTCGATCTTGGCTTTATCAACTTCAATACCCTGCGGAGTAACAACATAGCCAAGAAACGAGACTCGGTCGGTGCAAAAGGTGCACTTCCCAAGGTTACCAAATAAACGTGCATTACGTAGAGCAATAAAAACAGCACGTAAATGATCCAAATGTTCCTCCAAAGATTTGCTATAAATCAGTATATCATCAAAATAGACTACCACAAATCGTCCAATGAAAGCACGTAAAACCTCGTTCATTAATCTCATGAAAGTGCTAGGTGCATTAGTTAACCCAAAAGGCATGACTAACCACTCATATAATCCAAACTTAGTTTTAAAAGCCGTTTTCCATTCATCTCCTAATTTCATGCGAATTTGATGGTATCCACTACGCAAATCAACTTTGGAAAACATGGTAGAGCCACTTAATTCATCAAGCATATCATCTAACCTAGAAATAGGATGACGATAACGAATAGTAATATTATTAATGGCTCGACAATCAACACACATACGCCATGTTCCATCCTTTTTAGGCACTAATATAACAGGAACAGCACAAGGACTAAGGGACTCACGTATGTAACCTTTGTCGAGTAGCTCTTGTACTTGACGCTGAATCTCCTTCGTCTCCTCCGGATTGGTACGGTATGGCGCACGGTTGGGCAACGAAGCACCGGGAATTAAGTCAATCTGATGCTCAATCCCTCGAATAGGTGGTAATCCCGGTGGTACGTCTTGTGGAAAGACGTCAATAAACTCCTGCAAAAGGTCAGTGACAACAGGAGGCAAAGAAGGAGGCAATTCCTCAAATGAAAACAAAGCTTCTTTGCACACAAAAGCATAGCACACATATTGACTAACATCCAAATCTGAAATATCAACCTTAGTAGCAAGCAAAGTTGGACTAGTCAATTTAATTTCATTAGAAACAGCAGAAGAAGATTTGCTATTAGTCTTATGTTGTTGCTCAAATTCTTTGGCTGCTATCTCATTCTCACTCTTATTTTTCTCCTGTTTTGCTTTACTAGCTCTAGCAAGATCATCTTTCACAATTTGTTCAGGAGACATAGGAAGTAAAGCAATATTTTTATCCTGATGAACTAGAGTAAACTGATTTGTCCTACCATGGTGTACAACATTCCTATCAAATTGCCATGGTCTACCAAGTAAAAGAGAGCATGCTTGCATGGGTACCACATCACAATCAACATAATCAGCATATGCAGCAATGCTAAAGTGCACACGAACAGAACGCGTTACCTTAATCTTACCACTATTGTTAAACCACTGAATATAGTACGGATGGGGGTGTGGTCTTGTGGTGAGAGATAGCTTCTCCACCAACTCCATGCTAGCCAAGTTGTTGCAACTCCCTCCGTCAATGATGATGCGAACCGAACGTTCTTTCACCACTCCCTTTGTGTGGAACAAATTATGCCTCTGGTTTTGCTCGGCCTTTGTTACCTGCACACTTAATACACGTTGAGCAACCAAACTAGCATATTTATCTGCATCATCAGGAGTCATATACTCTATATCATGAGCATCATCATGGGCACCCTGTTCCTCATGAGCAATGAGAACTAGAGTCTCCTCATCATAGTCACTCGCTGACTCATACCCACCATCCGCCGTAATAGTCATCACACGCTTGGAGGGACAGTCTTTTGCGAAGTGACCTCCACCTTGGCACCTGCGACATTTAATATCACGATCTCGTGCTTGCCCTGTGGACGCCATGGATGAAGAAGAACTCGCTGCTGGACCACTCTGTGCACCCTTGAATGGTGGCGCTGGCTGTTTTGGTGGCTCCCTGTAAGAATGAGCGGCTGAAGTAGATGGTGGCGCAGCAGGACGTGTGGATGTAGAAGCTCCACGCGATGTCCATGATGTATTTCGTCCTGCAGAAAAGTTAGGTCTCGTAGCGGCCTGTCGATCCTGCACTTCACGTTCAGCTTTACAAGCAAGATGAAACAAACGAGTGATAGTAGCAAAGTCCTTGTATTCTAGAATAGTTTGTATCTCCCTGTTTAAGCCACCCATAAAACGTGCAAGCATAGCTTCATTATCCTCTACTAGGCCACATCTAATCAATCCAGTTTGTAATTCTTGATAATATTCCTCTACAGAATTTTTTCCTTGTCTCAAACGCTGTAATTTTTGTAACAATTCACGTTGATAATAAGGGGGAACCCAACGAGTACGCATAGCATCTTTTAAAGCAGCCCAAGTAGTTGGAATATTATTAGCATGCAATCTACAATGTTCAGACCACCAAATAGATGCAAAGCCCGTGAATTCACAAACAGCAGCAGTAACACGTCTATTCTCAGGATATTGTAAACATGTAAAACGTTGTTCAGTTTCTAACTCCCAAGTAAGATAAGCATCAGGAATATATCTACCCTCAAACGGCTTAAGATTCAATTTAAGTTTAGGCACATGTTCATCATCGCGTACCTGAGGGGGTGGTTGGTGTCGACCGTGGCGAATGTTGGGACGTGGACGTCCAGCTGGCTGCTCATAGGCCGCTTCCTGTTCCACCTCCTCCTCGTAATCACCCTCGTAGTTGTCGTCCAGGCCGACGTCAGAAGCAGCAGCAGCAGCAGTAGCAGCAACTGCAGCAGCAGGAGGAGCACCAATACCAGCAGCTTGTCCACGCGGAAACAGAATACGTCGTGCACGTGGTAGTGGCGGTGGCTGTGGCTGTGCTGAAGGTAGGCGTGCGATCAACTCAGTAAACTTGGCGTCGAGCTTGGTGTCGATCATCTTCTCCACGCCATCAATCGCCTCTGTAAATCTGGTCTCGATGTCCTGCACCTGTTGAGACATCATACGTGCAAATTTATCATGTAGCTCCTTGTTTGTCATGTTCTCCCAATCGGGTGCATCCCGCGCCACTTCATCATGTGATCCTGGCATGGTTAGAAGAAATAGAAAACACACCGGAATATGATCCTACTGCTACTGATGGGATGGATGTGGGGTGGTGGAAAGCACAAATCCGTCAAGCTTTTCTTACGTTCTTACCGATTCTTACCTAGCAGCAGGTGGTGATGTACAACCAACGGGTCAAAACTCTCAGAGATGTGGTAGAGCGATGGCCAGGCGGTGTCAAAACGCACGATGTAGAATATATGTGGAGCTGTAGGAAGGCTGACAAGTATGGTAGGAAAAACTCAACAGTAATCAAAACAGAGATGCAAAGCTGAATAAACACTCAACGTCGGTACTGTGCTGATCCTAGGCTAGACCGTACTAGAGACGCGAGCCTAAAACACCAACGAAAGCACGGCGCGGCACGTAACAACTGTGAAGCACACTCTGAATTTTTTTTTCTCTCTCTTTTTTTTTTTTTTTTTTTTTTTTTTTGGCGATGCGGGACTGCGGGGGCTGAAAAAGTGCGAAAAAATCACTATGGTGGCGAACGTCTCAAAACGAGTTTCTGGACCTAAGGAACGTATGGGCACGAAATTTTTTTACCCCTGAAAATTTTGGCCTAAAAACTGCTCTGAAAAGCGTGCCAGACTTTTTCTCTCTCTTTTTTTTTTTTTTTGGAAATCACCCTCTTCTACGTACGACAAAAGATTGGTGAAATCCGACTCTAATCAACTCAAAAGTATTCTGGCTACGGAGATATCAGGAACCGTACTGATGGTGGAACTGAAGTCGAACTCGTGAGACGTGGTGGTGTATATGGACTCTGCTTGGCGGAACGTGGTGGTGTATCTGGACTCGGATTGGCGGAACGTGGTAGGATGACTACTGGTGCGGCGGCGACGTGGCAAACTGTGATCAGAACTCGAAACTCTAAGGGAACTAGACGCTAAGATCAGCAATTCGACACAACGATGCAACCGCAAATTCAACAATGCAAACTACTGTAAAGAAAACTGGACAAAGGCTCGGGCTGTTTTGGGACGTGATGATCTAACCCTAATTTTTTTTTTGTTGGCTTTTTCGTGGACTGTAGGTATGAAGAACAGAACCAATCTAGACTACGAAAACTGGTAAATCTCACCGAGCAACCTGGAAATCTGATACCACTTGATAGAGGCGAAGGTGTCCCGATGTTTCGATGAGATGGTGGAGATCGATTATGGTGGAGGCGACTTTCACGATCCGACTACGAACGTGCGAAGACGTTGCGCCTTAGCGATCGCTAAACCAACTCCGAGAGGTTATTGATCCCGCGGATGCACGATCAACCTGACCACGAAGGTCTAATTCCTGCAAGCAATCGAAGAACAAGCAAGAACTAAGAATTGCAATCTGGATATTGCGAATATAAGATGAATGATTACGAAAGTTGGGGTTCCAATGAGGTCTTGGCCTGGTCGGATGACACAAACGAAGAGCTCGAAGTTGCGGCTATGGCTAACTTGTATCTAATTAAAACCCAAGTCTAAACGACGCCCTAAGGGCTGTATATATGGGGGAACAGAGGGGATTTTCGTGACCCCTTGGAGGTGGGGTCCGAAAACAACCCTAACTCGGTTTCCCCACACATACGGACTCTAAAAACAGCCTATAATGTGGTATTTCGAAATTACATGGGCCCAGCCCAATATTAAGGTGACGCAACACCTATAATTGCTCTTGGACGAAAATAATGAAGTGGCATCTCGTGTATTCCGTCCAAGCCTTCATGCATGCCTTATGGTGGCTTCAACGTGCGAAAATCACCACTGGAAGCTCCACTGTACTTTCCCCCGCGCGCACCTTCTTCTCCATTCTTGATCCCGCTCCAATGACCATCCTTCTTGTCCATGCTAGGTCCTTCATTCATAACCAAAACAAAAGTATCTAATTTAGGCAGCATCATATGTTCATGAAAAATAGAAGGATTCGCAAGAAACGAAAGTACCTGATAATTTAGTTGACGTGCACGTGCTCTAGTAACTGGTCCAGTATGTGTAGTTGGTGAGGGTATGGGTGTAACATTAGTAGGGATGTCCTCATCAAGGTGTCAAAAAATTTGAGAATCAGCCCGAAATCTGACAAAAACTGTGTTCGGAAACTTTAGAGGTCAAAAAGTCCGTCTTAGAAGCCGATCTGGAGTTTCAAATAACACACTAGCTCCAAAACTATTTAGAAGCGGCTCGGAAATATCTTTAATTTGAGTACTCGTGGAGCCAAAACAGACTTCGGATGACAAAGTTATGCCCGTTTTAGTGGACACTGCTCAAAACTGATTCCGACGGGATTTCAAATACGAGTTCAACTAGAGATAGATCCGAAATTTTTCTTCTATTTTCTCTTTTTTCCTTTTTTCTTTCTTTTTTTTTCTTTTTCTTTTTTCTCTCTCTTTTTCAACTCTTTTTCTCTCTTTTCCTATGGTGGATGGTAGAAGTAGGCAGCGGATGGGATGATGGTGCAGCGGCGGCGGTGACTAACGTGAACAGAACTCGAAACTCTAAAGGACTAGATACTAAGACCAGCAACTGAACACGACGATGCAACCGATAATTCAATAAAGCAAAGCACCGAAAAGAAAATTGCGAAGTCTCAGATTGGTTTGGATATGATGATCTAATCCTATTTTTATGGCTTTTTGTGTGGATGATAGGTGATAAAAAACAGATCTAATATATGGATGTGGAATTCTCACCGAGCAACCTGAAAACTGATACCACTTGATAGAGGCGGAGGTGTCCCGATCTTTCGATGAGAGATAACTATCGATTTGGTGGAGACGACTCTGACGATCCGACTACGAACGTGCAACAACGTCGCGCCTTAGCAATCGCTAAACCAATCTCCGGAGGTTATTGACCACGTCGGAGCACGATCAACCTGACCACGAAGGTCTAGTGCCTGCAAGCAATCGAAGAACAAGCAAGAACTATGATAAAGCAATCTGAATATTGCGAATATGTAGATGAAGTATGAATAAAGTTGGGATTCCGAAAAGCGGTCTTGATCTGGTCGCTGGACACCAACCGAGTACACGGATGCAGCAATTAGCTAAGCAGTCTTTTTAACTAAAAGAAATCCAAAGAAAAACCCTAGGGGTTGATCTACTTATATATGACTAAAGGGTGGAGGCCAAGGGGGTGGAAGGACGTCCCAAGGAGTCCTAAAACTAAACCTAGGTCGTACAAGGCACTTGGGCCCATGTGGAGGTGATGCAACACCTATTGAGTTGGACTTTGATTCGGATTCTGCTGCTCGGTCGCACCGTTTTCGCAATATCTCCACGCTCCGAAGGACTTTGAAGGTGAAACCAAGTGCGTTGGAAACTAGACGAGATAAGCTATCACCAGAAAAAAGAATCACCCAATTTGGAGTTCGTATGTAGAAATGGCGGCTGTTTGAAGTTGGGTATATCTCTGCAGTCCGAATCTGAGTCCATGACGTGAAAGACTTGGTCTCTATCTTCTCTTGGGCCAAAAGTGACGTGAAATAACTTCTTGTACAGCACACAATCATGCCCCTTTGTATTGACTTCATTTCTTGATCAAAAATAGAGTAATTAATGGTCATATCCATGATAATTATGTCCTCTTCATCTTCATGCTTGAACATGCTCCAATGCTCATCCTTCTTGTCCATGCTAGGTCCTTCATTTGTCAGCAACAGAAATATATCGACGTTAGGCAGCATCATATTCACATGAACATTAGAAACATTACCAAGAAGCGAAAGTACCTGATAATTTAATTGGTGTGCACGATCTCTAGTAATTGCTCCAGTAGGTATATTAGCAGGGGTTGTGGCTGTAACTATGGTAGTCATGTCCTCATCAGGCGCATGGAGGAGGATTAATGGGGCACTTTGGCGTGAAGAAGACGGAGGACGTACTTGCTACACATTTCTTTTGGCCAAAGATGAGACGGGATGTTGAGCGTTTTGGTTCTCGCTGCACTACATGTCAAAAAGCTAAGTCACGACTCAATCCTCATGGTTTATACATGCCTTTACCTGTACCTAGTGTTCCGTGGGAGGACATATCCATGGACTTTGTTTTAGGCCTGCCTCGAACAAAGAATGGGAGGGATAGCATATTTGTTGTCGTGGATAGATTTTCTAAGATGGCACATTTTATACCATGTCATAAAAGCGATGATGCTGCTAATGTTGCTGATTTATTCTTTCGTGAGATTATTCGCTTACATGGTGTGCCCAATACTATTGTCTCGGATCGTGATACTAAGTTTCTTAGCCATTTTTGGAGATGCTTATGGGCTAAGTTGGGGACTAAACTACTTTTTAGTACTACTTGTCATCCCCAAACTGATGGACAAACTGAAGTAGTCAATAGGACTTTGTCTACTATGCTTAGGGCTGTTTTAAAGAGTAACTTGAAAATGTGGGAAGAATGTTTACCTCATATTGAATTTGCTTATAATCGTTCATTTCATTCTACCACTAAAATGTGCCCTTTTGAGATTGTTTATGGTTTTCTAGCTCGTGCACCTATTGATTTGCTGCCTCTTCCATCTTCGGAGAAGGTTAATTTTGATGCTAAGCAACGTGCTGAATTGATATTAAAAATGCATGAGTTAACTAAAGAAAACATTGAGAAAATGAATGCTAGATACAAGCTTGCTGGTGATAAGGGTAGAAAGCATGTTGTGTTTGAACCAGGAGATTTTGTTTGGTTACATCTACGTAAAGATAGGTTTCCTGATTTGCGCAAGTCTAAGTTAATGCCACGAGCTGATGGTCCCTTTAAGGTTTTACAGAAAATTAATGATAATGCATATAAACTTGAGCTACCTGCAGATTTTGGGGTTAGTCCCACATTTCACATTGCAGATTTGAAACCTTATTTGGGAGAAGATGATGAGCTTCCGTCGAGGACGACTTCAATTCAAGAAGGGGAGGATGATGAGGACATCTCTACTAATGTTACACCCACATCTTCACCAACTACACATACTGGACCAGTTACTAGAGCACGCGCACGTCAACTAAATTATCAGGTACTTTCGTTTCTTGCGAATCCTTCTAATGTTTAGGAACATATGATGCTGCCTAAATTAGATACTTTTGTTTGTCTTATGAATGAAGGACCTAGCATGGATAAGAAGGATGGTCATTGGAGCGGGATCAAGCATGGAGAAGGAGGTGTGCGCGCGGGAAAGGACAATGGAGCTTCCAGTGGTGATTGTCGCACTTTGAGGCCACCATAAGGCGTGCATGAAGACTTGGACGAGAGACACAAGACGCCACATTAATATTTTCTTCCAAGGGTGATTATAGGTGTTGCGTCACCTTATTATTGGGCCAGGGCCATGTAATTTCGAAATACACTTAATAGGCTATTTTTTAGAGACCGTATGTGTGGGGAAACCGAGTTAGGGTTGTTTTCGGACCCCTCCTCCAAGGGGCCACGAAATTCCCCTCTGTTTCCCCATATATACAACCCTTAGGGCGTCGTTTAGACTTGGGTTTTAATTAGATTTAAGTTAGCCATAGCCGCAACTTCGAGCTCTTCGTTTGTGTCATCCGACCAGGCCAAGACCGCATTGGAACCCCAACTTTCGTTAATCATTCATCTTATATTCGCAATATCCAGATTGCAATTCTTAGTTCTTGCTTGTTCTTTCGATTGCTTGCAGGAATTAGACCTTCGTGGTCAGGTTGATCGTGCATCCGCGGGATCAATAACCTCTCGGAGTTGGTTTAGCGATCGCTAAGGCGCAACGTCTTCGCACGTTCGTAGTCGGATCGTGAAAGTCGCCTCCACCATAATCGATCTCCACCATCTCATCGAAACATCGGGACACCTTCGCCTCTATCAGATACCCACACAACATAATCACCGACAACGGAAGCAAATTGTCGGAAGGAGTCATGGAAAGGTTCTGCCAACAGGAACACATCAGACTGGACCTGGCCTCCGTAGCACACCCACAGTCAAGTGGACAAGCCGAACGCGCTCACCAAGAACTCGTCCAAGGAATGAAACCCCAACTCGTTGTTCCGTTACAACAATCTCTGGGTTGTTGGGAAGACGAGCTTCCCTCCGTATTATGGAGCATCTGAACATCTCCAACCCGCTCGACAGGGTACACACCTTTCTTCCTGGTCTACGGAGTCAAGGCAATAATACCAAGCGATATAAGGCACGACTCACCTCGAGTCATGGCGTACGTAGAAGCCAACAATGAGAAAGAAAGACAAGACTCTCTTCTCATTCTCGATGGAGAACGTGACATTACCACTGCAAAGTCGGCAATCTACCAACAGGACCTAAGGAGGTACCATAGCCGAAGACTCAAGAGCCATTCCTTCCAAGAAGGAGACTTAGTCTTACGTCTCATACAAAAGAAAGACAAAATGCACAAGATGTCTTCACCATGTGAAGGACCCTATGTGGTAAGAAAAAACCTACACAACGGATCATATTATCTGGTGGATATACGAGAGCCGTCCAAATCCAAAACTTCGGGAGAAGAAATGCCCCGACCGGGGAACATTGCGCAGCTCCGTCCCTACTATACGTAGCCCTGTTGGTAAGAAAGCTCCAACACCAGCCTCCCGTCCTTTCTCCCTCCCTCCCATCTTTTGTACGATAAGTATGGAACCGACTCCTGAAGAGACAACTCTCCTTATTACTTTCCATCGTGTCATAAAGATCAATTTACTACGTTTTTCTTTTTCGCAAGTGTTTGTTCTTTTTCTGGTTCAATCTATCAAGGAAAAATATCTCCTGTAAGCTTGATGCACAATCGCACCTCTATGACCTGATGTATCGGCTTATGATTTACTCCAACGGCTCCCAAAAGGCCACGGTGACCCTGAATCGAAGCAAGCGTAACAGCAGAATAATTCATGCGATGTCGGCTTACAGAGAAGTTCGACCGACGTGCACCCCCTTGACTAGTAATTCCTTTTCATAAGTTACTCAAAGGCATTCGATCGTGAAACCAAGCGACCCTGAACTTATTCAATCAAAGGATACTGACCAAGTCATGCGCACAATCGACTTTTATGAGCTATTTACTTTCTAGCATTAAATTTCATTTACATAAAACAATTTGCACAAACGAGGCATTTTTAAAACAGGTGGTGACATCCTGGATTTTGGAACTTTTTTTTTCAAAAACTATTCTGATATATTTCTGGATTTGCCATTTGATTTGGTTTTGAGCACCTCTTTGGACTTGAAGCTTGAGCATATTTTCTTTCCATGCTCCAGTGGACCTTGAATCCAAGCCTCTCCCATGTCATTCCATGGATCCATCCCATCCAAGCCACCGTTTTATTCAAACCATATATTCCTTTTCCAACAAAAGGGATATTCCTATTATTTGAGGTTTGTGAAGCAACCCATATCTTTTATTGCTCCATAAATTCCCAAATAATTCCAACATGCTCTTGATTCCATATATTGTCAAATTCTCCAAAAACATTGCATGGACCAAGTGAGTTTTTCCTCTAGAAAAATTTAGTTGTCTGTGGGGGCGGATTGGAGCTTTGTGAAGGGAGTGCCATCTATCTTAATCCATTGCTGGTGAAACTTTTTGTGCAATCTCATATGATCATATCATTATCCTCCACCAAATTCCACCACCAATTGCTTTGCCAAACTCCCACAATAAATTCCCAAAGTTTGGATGCAGCAAGGGGGCATTGTGAAGCAAGTGCATGACAGGGGTACCCATTTTCCTTGAAACGTTTTGTGCCTATTCCCACAGCCAAATGACTCCACCAAACAAAATATTAGCCAAATCCAACTAACCATGTGTGTGCATCATCATGTGGGAGTTTCTGGTCAACAGGACACCATGTGAAGCAAGTGCTAGCTAGGCTTGTCCAATGGCCTTAAAATTTTGGATACATGTGAACACCACCAAATAACCTCACTCCACAAATTTTAAGCCAATTACCTAAATCCTATGAGATGCTATCTTCAACTTTGCATTCTGGCCTATTTGGACATCTGCAAAGGAAGTACTAGCTACATTGCTCCATTTGAAGTGAAACTTGGTACACCTACTCACCCTGATGTATGATTAAGCTCAGCCAAAAATCATGCTTAGGGGAGCAATGTAC
Source organism: Bromus sterilis (assembly GCA_950022295.1). NCBI lineage: Eukaryota > Viridiplantae > Streptophyta > Magnoliopsida > Poales > Poaceae > Bromus > Bromus sterilis. The sequence continues at coordinate 170,803,570 of OX465600.1, read as the reverse complement.
AAGCCATACCACAGTACAAACACATTCAACCCCCATGGTACAGTTGCAAAGGAAGTGCCATGTGCATTGACCCATTTGACCCCAAACTTTCCAGAACACTAGTCCTTCCTATCCTCATCCAAGCAGAAAACTTGGCACCACCTCACCCCCCACCATGTGAGCTATGCTTCTGCTCCAAGTTTGTTGTATCCAACTCTTCTTTGAGATAGAGCTCACCATAGTGCACCATTTTGCCAGCCAGGCACACCACTGTGATCAGCCCCAGAAGGACCCTCCCCTAGACATGTTTGGCCACGATAAAACCCTCCCCAGATGAATCTCCCCTTGGTGGCCGCGCTCTCAGCCGCATATGGCGTGCTCTGGCCATGCTCCGCCCGTGCCCGACACGTCCACCTCACGCATTAGTGCATCTCGTCGCCTAGTTCCTTGTCTCGCCGCGACGCCCGGCTTTCCGCCGCCGCGTGCTCCACGTGCCCTCCTCTCGAGACCTCTAGAACATCCTCGGAGCTCCTCGACATTGCCAGCTCACGCCGTCGTGGCCATCCTCATCCTCCTCCTCGACAAGGCTATAAAAAGCGCGCCCCAATCTCGTCTAGCACACCCATCGGCCTCCCCCACCTCTCCTAGCTCCAACCCCCTCTCAATTTCTCGCCGGAGCTCCACATTGCTCCCCCATGGCCGCCATTGCCGCCGACGGCATCCGGCAAAATTTGAGCAAGCCGAGCCCTCCCCTCCCCTCTGGCCCACACCAACACAACTCCATCACACCCCGTGGTCTCCCCCGCCTCCAATCCCTCCCTGGAGTCGCCGCCCCTGCTCGTGGTGCACCGTCCGCCGTCCGCCGTGGCCACGTCCCTCCCGTTGGGCCGACGCCGCAGGACCCCCACGAGGCCCCGCTACCCCGGCAGCCAAGACCCAGCCAGCCGTGAGCAAGGAGCGCGCCAGTGGCCTCTCCCGCTCCGGCGAACGACGGCGAGGACTCCGGCCAGGCGGCTCCTCTGTGCCGTGGCGAAGCAGGGGAGGAGAGAGGAGAGGAGAGACGCTGACCGTCGGGCCCCGCTCGTCAGCGCCTCAGCCCCGAGCCCGTTTTTTTGACTCAGTGACAGATCGCAGAGCATCATGTACAAGTTCACACAGAAGGAAGTGGGAATATTGAGATCCAGTACAAGTTCTGCCTGGATAAACTTTCGAATCAAGACAACATCATGCCGGTAACCGTTATGACCATGAAGATTCCATCAGTGAAAGGTCGCAAGGAATTGGGAAATCAGCAAGTTAGAAGGGACTCATACCCGACTGCATTGAACTATGTGGTTCACGTATGGATGCTACCGAAGTCCTCATGTGAATCAAGCCTGCATCAACTACGACAACCGTGAAGATTCAAGCAAAGGAATATACAAGTGTTGACCCATGCACATATGCATCAAAAGCATGTCATACACCAGCGACCATCCTATCCGATGCAAGATATTTCCGTATATTCTGGAAGACAGTCAGAATGTATCATGAAGTCAGAATCCAGCAAGACAATGATTGGGAGAATGTTTCCCTCTAACAAGCCAGCAGTTAGTAATTTGGCAAGCACCGCGTTCAGATTTGTCCCCATGTCAGGATGAGAAAGTTTCAGCCGTAAGGAACCTCAGCCTTCCGCAACAAGATACCCGGCACAGCCGACATGTACATTGTATCAGTCTTCCTCAGTATGTTATCCGGACATTTTCTCGGCCAAGACAGTCAGTCTTCTACCATAAGTCACAGAGTGAAGCTTACGGTGTAAGACACCCGGTCGTGCTCAATACGCCATGGGTAGATTCCAGCACAGGTCACCCAGCTGCCTACAGTGACCGGTCGCAGAAACTTCTAGTGCAAGGAACCGGTATCCCCTCAGCGCAAAGAGGCAAACTTCAGGGACAAGATAATCTATCCTCTTTAGTAAGCTATCAGGAAAGCTTCCAAGGCAAGACACTTAGTCTTCTTCAGCAAGCTAGCAAGGCAGCTTCCCGTGTACGACACCCCGCCTTCCTCGATACGCCACCAGAGAAAGCTTCTAAGGTACGACACCCAGTTTTTCCCCAGCAAGTTGCCCTGGCCAAGCTCCAAAGAAAAGCTACCCAGTCTTCCTCGAACATCATCATGCCTGCCACGGTATTGTCAGAAAGCCAGTAATTCAAAGGCAGTAAAGGCTTCAGCATTGACAGGACCCACACATTCTATGGACACTTCTCCTCAAGAATGCGAGCTACCCCGGTGTGGATACCACCATGCTCGTAATGAAGAAAGAGTATACACATGGAAAGCGATAAAGGACCGCAACTCTCGGGAGACAAGCCAGCAGAAAAATCTGATGCACCTCAGCCTGGAGGAAAGACTGGCAAAGCCATGAAGAAGCACCCTGAGGAAAGGAAGCAATGAAGCATGGGATCGATCACAAGGGTTAGCTCCTCACGTCCGACAAAGCACCGAAGAAGGATAATCGTGAAGCCCCCTTTATTGCAACCAAGATTATCATGATGAGCCAAAAGACAAAAGGTGAAGGTAACCCGTCTGTCTCAGAGGAAGATGTGGAGAGAACAATAAGCTGTTATGCAAGCAGTACAAAGGAAAGAATGTTGACGAAGGTGAAGCCAGCACAAGAAGATGGTTGCCACAGTAACAAGACCCAGGTCAAACAGACATGGTCCACGTTTAATCGCGCTGCAATACATGCTACGAGAATAAGCGTTGCACATCACAGGCTGTCAAAAGTATGCGACCCTTACAAGCCCGACGGTTAAGGCAAAAGGATGAATCGTATGAACCTCAAGGACAAATTGCCTCGGTCAGTTGCGGCCATATGGACCACCATGGGAACCCACCACTGAGAGATCTCACTAGATAGGCAAAGGACCGCGTACCTAGCCCGTCAGCCCAAGCAGTTACTCAAGTTTGGAATTGTCGGCTCTACCGAGATACCCCAGTCTACTTCGCTGAAGATCACCCACCCAACTCAACATTTTTTACTATAAAGACTGCGTCAGAACACAACATAGTCCATAACCACCCATGGATATGACAACAGGACAAGTGAATCTCAGCTTGAGGGAACATTCTGAATTTGTGCCCCGGTCAAAACTTAAGATGGACGAGCTAAAAGCAAAGCAATGCAACTTCAAGTACGGACAGTCCAAGTCTCGCACCATAAGAACACCACCATTGTAATCAGCCCAAGATATCAGTTACACGTGAAGGCCAAGCTCTTTTTCTCCAAGAGGTCAACACGAAAGGATTCAAGAACGTGTCGCAGATAAGGCCCGAGGTACCACAAGAATAATATGGGTATTGACAGCATTTAGCCCATGACAAGACAATCCGTTATCATACAAGTAGACAGACACAAGGATGGGAGTCAGCAGGAAAGGATCTGATATGGCCAGGGAGAACGTTCAGTCAGATATATGGATTGGGTGAAGCAAACCCCCTGAGCTAAAATATATTGGATGCTACGAAGGGAACGGTATGCAGAAAAAGGAAATCCGACAAGCAATGAGCTTCCTAAGGACGGTAAGTTTGCAATGGTTCCCTGAGCAAAAAAATCTCGAGGAAGAGATTTTTCTAAGGGGGGTAGGTTTGTGACATCCTGGATTTTGGAACTTTCTTTTTCCAAAAACTATTCTGATTTATTTCTGGATTTTCCATTTGATTTGGTTTTGAGCACCTCTTTGGACTTGAAACTTGAGCGTATTTTCTTTCCATGCTCAAGTGGACCTTGAATCCAAGCCTCTCCCATGTCATTCCATGGATCCATCCCATCCAAGCCACCGTTTTATTCAAACCATATATTCCTTTTCCAATAAAAGGGACATTCCTATTATTTGAGGTTTGTGAAGCAACCCATATTACTATTTCTCCATAAATCCCCAAATAATTCCCACATTCTCTTGATGCCATATATTGCCAAATTCTCCAAAAACATTGCATGGCCCAAGTGAATTTTTCCTCTAGAAAAATTCATTTGTCTGTGGGGGCAGATTGGAGCTTTGTGAAGGGAGTGCCATTTATATTGATCCATTGTTGGTGAAACTTTTTGTGCAATCTCATATGATCATATCATTATCCTCCAGCAAATTACACCACCAATTGCTTTGCCAAACTCCCACAATAAATTCCCAAAGTTTGGCTGCAGTAAGGGGCATTGTGAAGCAAGTGCATGACAGGGGTACCCATTTGCCTTGAAACCTTTTGTGCCTATTCCCACACAAAAATGACTCCACCAAACCAAATATTAGCCAAATCAAACTACCCATGTGTGTGCATCATCATGTGGAAGTTTCTGGTCAGCAGGACACCTTGTGAAGCAAGTGCTAGCTAGGCTTGTCCAATGGCAATGAAATTTTGCACACATGTGAAAACCACCAAACAACCTCACTCCACAAATTTTAAGCCAATTACCTCAATCCTATGAGATGCTAGCTTCAACTTTGCGTTCTGGCCTATTTGGACATTTGCAAAGGAAGTACTAGCTACCTTGCTCCATTTGAGGTGAAACTTGGTACACCTACTCACCCTGATGTATGATTAAGCTCAGCCAAAAATCATGCTTAGGGGAGCAATGTACAAGTCATACCACAGTACAAAAACCTTCAGCCCCCATGGTACAATTGCAAAGGAAGTGCCATGTGCATTGACCCATTTGACCCCAAACTTTCCAGATCACTAGTCCTTCCTATCCTCATCCATGAAGACAACCTGGCACCACCACACCCCCCACCATGTGAGCTATGCTTCTGCTTCAAGTTTGCTCTATCCAACTCTTCTTTGAGATAGAGCTCACCACAGTGCACCATTTGGCCAGCTAGGCACACCACTGTGATCAGCCCCAGAAGGACCCTCCCCTAGACATGTTTGGCCACGATAAAACCCTCCCTATATGAATCTCCCCTTGGTGGTCGCGCTCTCAGCCGCACATGGCGTGCTCTGGCAGCGCTCCGCGCGTGCCCGACACGTCCACCTCGCGCTCCATTGCATCTCGTCGCCTAGTTCCTTGTCTCGCCGCGACTTCCGGCTTTCCGCCGCCGTGTGCTCCACGTGCCCTCCTCCTGAGCCCTCTAGAACCTCCTCGGAGCTCCTCGACATTGCCAGCTCACGCGGCCGTGGCCGTCCTCATCCTCCTCCTCGCCACGGCTATAAAAAGCGCGCCCCGAGCTCGTCTAGCACACCAATCAGCCTCCCCCACCTCTCCTAGCTCCAACCCCCCTCTAAATTTCTCACCGGATCCCCACATTGCTCCCCCACGGCCGCCATTGCCGCCGACGAAATCCGGCAAAATCTGAGCAAGTCGAGCCCTCCCCTCCCCTCTGGCCAGCACCAGCACCACTCCCTCACACCCCATGGTCTCCCCCGCCACCAATCCCTCCCTGGAGTCGCCGCCCCTCCTCGTGGCGCACCGGCCGCCGTCCGCCGTGGCCGCGTCCCTCCCGCTGGGCCGACGCTGCATGCCTCCCCACGAGGCTCCACTACCCCAGCAGCCGAGACCCATCTAGCCGCGAGCAAGGAGCGCGCCAGTGGCCTCTCCCACTCCGGAGAACGACGACGAGGACTCCAGCCAGGCCGCTCCTCTGTCCCGTGGCGAAGCAGGGGAGGAGAGAGGAGAGGAGAGACGCTGATCGGCAGGCCCCGCTCGTCTGCGCCTCAGCCCCGAGCCCGTTTTTCTTCAAGTGGTGGCGGGTTCGGCAAAGTGCGTTTTCCCCTATTGAAAGCGTACTCTGTGCCCCTTCGGACCGAAGTACGCCTTCCCACACCGAAAGCGTATTTTTCCCCGTCATCAGCCCAAAGTACGCTTTCACTTCACTGAAAGCGTATTTCTGCCAAAAAATCAGCCCTTGGTCTTCCCCCGCTCATATCTCCGCAACCGTAAGTCCAAATGGTGTGATTATTTTTGTTTTGGTTTCGTATCGAGATCCGCTTCGTTTTGGCATAGGTTTCATGCCATGTCTTGTTGTTGTTATTTTCTGGTCAAGCAAACGTTGTATTTGACCATTTTTCTTTGCTGTCGTTTTTTGAAATCTTTTTAGGGCTTTTCTTGTGTTGAAGACCCGGAGCTTCTTCACACCCCTTTGGTGAAGGCAAGCCACAACTTATTTTGCACCTTTGTAAAGCTTTGACGTGCTTTAAAAATTCTTTAACCTTCGGTGATACAACTTTCGTGCTATCCCTTAATCATGTCGTTTTGATTTCCGTATAACCATGCTATATCCATGATATGGTGAAACCATGAATGTCATGACATGCCTTTATTATGTTATGTTCATGTTGTGATCAAGTTATCTATGCTATGCTTGTATGCATCGTAATATTCCATCGTGCTCATGATAATGCTAGTTGTTAATATCAAGTTGATACCATGTTGATCATCCTTAACCTGGTTAAGTTAATCATATAAACATGCTTGAAATGATACAACTATAATTGTACCTTGGATTGTTCCCCACGTATTGCATGATAATGTTATATGAATGCTCATGTTGCACCTGATGCTTGTGGTTGTTGTTGAAGACATATTCCATGCCAAGTTGATCAGGTGCCGCCGAACTGAGCTTCTCTGGTGCAGCCACACTCGCCTGTACGGGAAGGCCTTGGCTCGGTCTATCGATGGTTTCTCTTATTCGTATCACCAAGTAGGGAAGGCTATGCGCGTGCGGACTACCCTGGTCAGTTGGGCGGCGGTAGTCTTGATAGCCATGTATGTTTTGGGATCCCGTCCCCGAGTGGGACAAAGTTTATGGACCGTGCGACAGTCAGTTGCCATGTGATGGCTGGTGTGTCTAGAGGACACGGGGCTACCCAAGGCATGACTTGCGAAGCATGTCGGGTGATACGGTAAGGGGAGTCACCGGTAGAAAGGTCTCATTGGAGAAATCCTAGTCCACTCCTGGGAGACGTTCCAAGGTACTGGATGGAGGAGGGACTCCATAGTGTGGGTAAAGTGCACAAACTCTGCAGGGTCACACAAATCTATTCGAATAGCTGAGTCCACGATATTGGACACAGTTCACAATAGGTCACACTTAGATCAACATGAGTTCGGTTGGAGGAGCATGGTAAATTGTCGGTCATGCGATGTCCGGTGCTTGAGTCGGTAAGGACTCCGAGGTAAGCCACATGATCGTGCGGTGATCATGTGGGGTCCATGCGACCTTAAACGATGATTGATTGTGCACTAGTCTAAAACGATGATAATATGCCGATGATATATGATTACCTAGTTGCATGATGTTAATGCTCTCATGTTTAATTCCTTAATATACCTTAACATGTTGCCATGTTATTGTTTTGCCTTGGTGCATGGTTGTTGTGAGCTTGCAAGTACATTCGATGTACTGACCTGGCGTGTCATGCCAGATTTGCAGGCCGTGCTTTGGACGCGTAGGACGACGTTCCCGGTGTTTACGAGCTAGGAGGTGTCCCGGCCAGTGTCCCTGTGGAGTGGAGTTCATCACCGCCGCCGTTGTTACGGTGCCGAGTTATATTCTGCTGCTAGAGAGTTAGTTTACTGCTTGATGTAGATTCGTGGCGAGCTTGAGGAGCAAGCTTGTTCTCCGTCTCGCTCCGCCAGCGTTGTAATAAACCCCTTGTACCCGTATTATTTGTTAATAGAAAGTTGTTCAGTTCTATATCAAGCAGTGCCGTGTTCCAGAAGACTTGATCTCTGGGCTGGAGCACGGGGCGTTCCGGTCCTCTGAGCCTGATGAGGACATCTCTACTAATGTTACACCCACATCTTCACCAACTACACATACTGGACCAGTTACTAGAGCATGCGCACGTCAACTAAATTATCAGGTACTTTCGTTTCTTGTGAATCCTTCTAATGTTCAGGAACATATGATGCTGCCTAAATTAGATACTTTTGTTTGTCTTATGAATGAAGGACCTAGCATGGATAAGAAGGATGGTCATTGGAGCGGGATCAAGCATGGAGAAGGAGATGTGCGCGCGGGAAAGGACAATGGAGCTTCCAGTGGTGATTTTCGCACTTTGAGGCCACCATAAGGCGTGCATGAAGACTTGGACGAGAGACACAAGACGCCACATTAATATTTTCGTCCAAGGGTTATTATAGGTGCTGCGTCACCTTATTATTGGGCCAGGCCCATGTAATTTCGAAATACACTTAATAGGCTATTTTTTAGAGTCCGTATGTGTGGGGAAACCGAGTTAGGGTTGTTTTCGGACCCCTCCTCCAAGGGGCCACGAAATTCCCCTCTGTTTCCCCATATATACAGCCCTTAGGGCGTCGTTTAGACTTGGGTTTTAATTAGATTTAAGTTTGCCATAGCCGCAACTTCGAGCTCTTCGTTTGTGTCATCCGACCAGGCCAAGACCTCATTGGAACCCCAACTTTCGTAATCATTCATCTTATATTCGCAATATCCAGATTGCAATTCTTAGTTCTTGCTTGTTCTTCGATTGCTTGCAGGAATTAGACCTTCGTGGTCAGGTTGATCGTGCATCCGCGGGATCAATAACCTCTCGGAGTTGGTTTAGCGATCGCTAAGGCGCAACGTCTTCGCACGTTCGTAGTCGGATCGTGAAAGTCGTCTCCACCATAATCGATCTCCACCATTTCATCGAAACATCGGGACACCTTCGCCTCTATCAAGTGGTATCAGATTTCCAGGTTGCTCGGTGAGATTTACCAGTTTTCGTAGTCTAGATTGGTTCTGTTCTTCATACCTACAGTCCACGAAAAATCCAAAAAAAAATTAGGGTTAGATCATCACGTCCCAAAACAGTCCGAGCCTTCGTCCAGTTTTCTTTACAGTAGTTTGCTTTGTTGAATTTGCGGTTGCATCGTTGTGTCGAGTTGCTGATCTTAGCGTCTAGTTCCCTTAGAGTTTCGAGTTCTGATCACAGTTTGTCACACCGCCGCCGCACACTAGTACACCGCCACGTTTCCGCCAATCCGAGTCCAGATACACCACCACGTTCCGCCAAGTCGAGTCCATATACAGCACCACGACCTACCAATCCGAGTTGAGTTCCATCACCTGTTCGGTTTGTGATCTCTCCGTAGCCAGATTAGTTTTGAGTTGATTAGAGTCGGATTTCACCGATCTTTTGTCGTACGTAGAAGGAGGTGATTTCCAAAAAAAAAAAAAGAGAAAAAAAAATTCAGTGTGTGCTTCTCAGTTGATTATGTGCCGCGCCGTGCTTTCGTTGGTGTTTTAGGTTCGCGTCTCTAGTACGGTCTAGCCTAGGATCAGCACAGTACCGACGTTGAGTGTTTATTCAGCTTTGCATCTCTGTTTTGATTACTGTTGAGCTTTTGCTACCATGCTTGTCAGCCTTCCTACAACTCCACATATATTCTACATCGTGCGTTTTGACACCTCCTGGCCATCGCTCTACCACATCTCTGAGAGTTTTGACCCGTTGGTTGTACATCACCACCTGCTGCTAGGTAAGAATCGGTACGAACTAAAGAAAAGCTTGACGGATTTGTGCTTTCCACCACCCCACATCCCATTAGTAGAAGTAGGATCATATTTCTGTGTGTTTTCTATTTCTGCTAACCATGCCAGGATCCCATGATGAAGTGGCGCGGGATGCACCTGATTGGGAGAATATGACAAACAAAGCATTACATGATAAATTTGCACAAATGATGTCTGAACAGGTGAATGACATCGAGAACAGATTTACAGAGGCGATTGATGGTGTGGAGAAGATGATCGACACCAAGCTCGACGCCAAGTTTACTGAGTTTCTCGCACGCCTACCTATACAGCCTGCGGCCGCTCCAGCACAGCCACCGCCACCACGACGTGCACGACGTATTCTGTTTCCGGGCGGACAAGCTGCTGGTGCTCCTGCTGCTGCTGCAGTTACTGCTGCTGCTGCCTCTGACGTCGGCCAGGACGACAACTACGAGGGTGATTACGAGGAGGAGGTGGAACAAGAAGCGGCCTATGAACAGCCAGCTGGACGTCCACGTCCCAACATTCGCCACGGTCGACACCAACCACCCCCTCAGGTACGCGATGATGAACATGTGCCTAAACTTAAATTGAATCTTAAGCCGTTTGAGGGTAGATATATTCCTGATGCTTATCTTACTTGGGAGTTAGAAACTGAACAACGCTTTACATGTTTACAATATCCTGAGAATAGACGTGTTACTGCTGCTGTTTGTGAATTCACGGGTTTTGCATCTATTTGGTGGTCTGAACATTGTAGATTGCATGCTAATAATATTCCAGCTACTTGGGCTGCTTTAAAAGATGCTATGCGTACTCGCTGGGTTCCTCCTTATTATCAACGTGAATTGCTACAAAAATTACAGCGTTTGAGACAAGGAAAAAATTCTGTAGAGGAATATTATCAAGAATTACAAACTGGATTGATTAGATGTGGCCTAGTAGAGGATAATGAAGCTATGTTTGCACGTTTTATAGGTGGCTTAAACAGGGAGATACAAACTATTCTAGAATACAAGGACTATGCTACTATTACTCGTTTGTTTCATCTTGCTTGTAAAGCTGAACGTGAAGTGCAGGATCGACAGGCCGCTACGAGACCTAACTTTTCTGCAGGACGAAATACATCATGGACATCGCGTGGACCTTCTACATCCACACGTCCTGCTGCACCACCATCTACTTCAACCGCTCATTCTTACAAGGAGCCTCCAAAACAGCCAGCGCCACCATTCAAGGGTGCACAGAGTGGTCCAGCAGCGAGTTCTTCTTTATCCATGGCTTCCACAGGGCAAACAAGAGATCGTGATATTAAATGTCGCAGGTGCCAAGGTGGAGGTCACTTCGCAAAAGACTGTCCCTCCAAGCGTGTGATGATTATTACGGCGGATGGTGGGTATGAGTCAGCGAGCGACTATGATGAGGAGACTTTAGTTCTCATTGCTCACGAGGAACAGGGTGCCCATGATGATGCTCATGATATAGAGTATATGGCTCCTGATGATGCAGATCAATATGCTAGTTTGGTTGCTCAACGTGTGTTAAGTGTGCAGGTATCGAAGGCCGAGCAAAACCAGAGGCATAATTTGTTCCACAGAAAGGGAGTGGTGAAAGAACGTTCGGTTCGCATCATCATTGACGGAGGGAGTTGCAACAACTTGGCGAGCATGGAGTTGGTGGAGAAGCTATCTCTCACCACAAGACCACACCCCCATCCGTACTATATTCAGTGGTTTAACAATAGTGGTAAGATTAAGGTAACGCGTTCTGTTCGTGTGCACTTTAGCATGCTCTGTTGGGGTACCGCACAGGAAGAAGCCTTCACGGTATTGAAAGATAAGTTAACACATGCTCCTTTGCTCCAACTTCCTGATTTTAATAAGACTTTTGAGCTTGAATGCGATGCTAGTGGGATTGGTTTGGGAGGTGTGTTATTACAAGATGCTAAACCTGTTGCATACTTTTCTGAAAAATTGAGTGGGCCTAGTCTGAACTATTCTACTTATGATAAGGAATTATATGCTCTTGTTCGGACATTAGAAACTTGGCAACACTATTTATGGCCCAAAGAATTTGTTATACATTCTGATCATGAATCTTTGAAACACATAAGAAGCCAAGAAAAACTTAATCGTAGACATGCTAAGTGGGTTGAATTTATTGAGACTTTCCCTTATGTCATTAAACACAAGAAGGGGAAAGATAATATTATTGCTGATGCTTTGTCTCGTCGTTATACTATGCTTTCACAACTTGACTTCAAGATATTCGGTTTAGAGACACTCAAAGATCAATATGTACATGATGCGGAATTTAAAGATGTATTGCAGAATTGTAGAGAGGGTAGTGGAACAAGTTTGTGCTTAATGATGGTTTTGTGTTCCGTTCTAACAAGCTATGCATTCCAGCTAGCTCTATTCGTCTTTTGTTGTTGCAGGAGGCGCATGGAGGAGGATTAATGGGACACTTTGGCGTGAAGAAGACGGAGGACGTACTTGATACACATTTCTTTTGGCCAAAGATGAGACGGGATGTTGAGCGTTTTGTTGCTCGCTGCACTATATGTCAAAAAGCTAAGTCACGACTCAATCCTCATGGTTTATACATGCCTTTACCTGTACCTAGTGTTCCGTGGGAGGACATATCCATGGACTTTGTTTTAGGCTTGCCTCGAACAAAGAAGGGGAGGGATAGCATATTTGTTGTCGTGGATAGATTTTCTAAGATGGCACATTTTATACCATGTCATAAAAGCGATGATGCTGCTAATGTTGCTGATTTATTCTTTCGTGAGATTATTCGCTTACATGGTGTGCCCAATACTATTGTCTCGGATCGTGATACTAAGTTTCTTAGCCATTTTTGGAGATGCTTATGGGCTAAGTTGGGGACTAAACTACTTTTTAGTACTACTTGTCATCCCCAAACTGATGGACAAACTGAAGTAGTCAATAGGACTTTGTCTACTATGCTTAGGGCTGTTTTAAAGAGTAACTTAAAAATGTGGGAAGAATGTTTACCTCATATTGAATTTGCTTATAATCGTTCATTTCATTCTACCACTAAAATGTGCCCTTTTGAGATTGTTTATGGTTTTCTACCTCGTGCACCTATTGATTTGCTGCCTCTTCCATCTTCGGAGAAGGTTAATTTTGATGCTAAGCAACGTGCTGAATTGATATTAAAAATGCATGAGTTAACTAAAGAAAACATTGAGAAAATGAATGCTAGATACAAGCTTGCTGGTGATAAGGGTAGAAAGCATGTTGTGTTTGAACCAGCAGATCTTGTTTGGTTACATCTACGTAAAGATAGGTTTCCTGATTTGCGCAAGTCTAAGTTAATGCCACGAGCTGATGGTCCCTTTAAGGTTTTACAGAAAATTAATGATAATGCATATAAACTTGAGCTACCTGCAGATTTTGGGGTTAGTCCCACATTTAACATTGCAGATTTGAAACCTTATTTGGGAGAAGATGATGAGCTTCCGTCGAGGAGAACTTCGATTCAAGAAGGGGAGGATGATGAGGACATCTCTACTAATGTTACACCCACATCTTCACCAACTACACATACTGGACCAGTTACTAGAGCACGCGCACGTCAACTAAATTATCAGGTACTTTCGTTTCTTGTGAATCCTTCTAATGTTCAGGAACATATGATGCTGCCTAAATTAGATACTTTTGTTTGTCTTATGAATGAAGGACCTAGCATGGATAAGAAGGATGGTCATTGGAGCGGGATCAAGCATGGAGAAGGAGATGTGCGCGCGGGAAAGGACAATGGAGCTTCCAGTGGTGATTTTCGCACTTTGAGGCCACCATAAGGCGTGCATGAAGACTTGGACGAGAGACACAAGACGCCACATTAATATTTTCGTCCAAGGGTTATTATAGGTGCTGCGTCACCTTATTATTGGGCCAGGCCCATGTAATTTCGAAATACACTTAATAGGCTATTTTTTAGAGTCCGTATGTGTGGGGAAACCGAGTTAGGGTTGTTTTCGGACCCCTCCTCCAAGGGGCCACGAAATTCCCCTCTGTTTCCCCATATATACAGCCCTTAGGGCGTCGTTTAGACTTGGGTTTTAATTAGATTTAAGTTTGCCATAGCCGCAACTTCGAGCTCTTCGTTTGTGTCATCCGACCAGGCCAAGACCTCATTGGAACCCCAACTTTCGTAATCATTCATCTTATATTCGCAATATCCAGATTGCAATTCTTAGTTCTTGCTTGTTCTTCGATTGCTTGCAGGAATTAGACCTTCGTGGTCAGGTTGATCGTGCATCCGCGGGATCAATAACCTCTCGGAGTTGGTTTAGCGATCGCTAAGGCGCAACGTCTTCGCACGTTCGTAGTCGGATCGTGAAAGTCGTCTCCACCATAATCGATCTCCACCATTTCATCGAAACATCGGGACACCTTCGCCTCTATCAGAGCCGGGGTACCACAAAGGTTTTTTCTCGTACATAGCTAGCATGTTACATCTAACTAGTTTCCGGGGCCGACTCCTTCGAATCGCCATTTTTTCAATCTAGTCTTGGGGGCTACCCCCACAGAAGGAGTCGTCAGGTCCACCGGAGGCATTAGGAAACTCCCTGGTTTCAAATTTACAGGACTTGGAGGATGCATAGAACACTTTTGGCCCTGTTCATCGTAACCAGGCTCAAACCTTTCCACATTAATATCATCCACAATTATCAACGCCTCCACACGGGTCGCCCGCATGACCTGTTGATAATCCTCTCTTTCAAATAATCGACCATCGGCTCTTCTCGCCGGCACGCCCTCCACTAGCCGAGCCGTCTCAAATGAAGGGTCATTATCTTGCATAATGCAAGAGCCCTCGTGGCCCCCTGACAGCAAGCTGGCCTCTTAGACGCATGAATCCAAGCCGTCACCTTCGAAAGTTCTTCTAACATCTTTGATATAGCCCGAGGAATTTCAGGAAAACCTGAAGCGAATACAATTGCCCGACACCCGCCAGTATGGAGGTCTCGGACGACGTTCATAATAGCCTTTAGCTTCTTTGCCGGCGATTCAGTCACTATCGAGTCTTTAGGACCTGGAAAGGATGCATACAAGCACATTAGTGGAACACACTAAGGAAAAATTTCTTCACCAACAAAATTCGAAATTATGAGCAGACGCTTACCAAAAATGGCCTTGACCAGCCTTGTAATGCTCTGACTTAGGGTGACTTCTCTGTCGTCCCTATGCTTTAACTTGGCTTCAAACTTTTTAATATGCTCGTCTTTCTTGGAAGAGCCGTCTTGAACAACCTTTAGCAGAATTTCCATCTTTTTATGCTGATCCATCAACAAGGATATTCTCCTTTCAACCTCTTTTAGCTGACAGGCTTGATGGATGACCCGTTGCTTCAAAGTTGTAACGGTTCCTCCGGAATTACCGGTTATACTCTGCATATAAAAAAGTTAGGGGTTATAATCTTATGACTCGGCTCAATGATTTAAATCATTATCCCGACTCGTGGGGGTTACAGTACTCACAAAACGGTACAAAAAAGATACCTCGTATTTCCTTTTCATTAACCCAAGGACGTCTCATTGACAATCCATGTGGCCCACCAAATTATCATACAACTTAGAGAGGGCCAACTCCTCTTCTTAGGCAGTCGATTTTTGATTACATTGTGCTGTTTCTTCCTCGACAGAGCGAGTCCTGGGTGCTGATGGACCCGAGAAAACTTGGCCTTTATCTAGCACCCTGGAAACAAATAGAAAAGTATTATTTCCTCAAAAAGGAAAAAAATAAAAATAAGGTATATTTACCCTCCGATTGCTTGATTATTCGAGGAGTCTTCATCGGACAAATAATTTACGGGGATCGAGTCGGGTAGATTCACGCTAGTCGAAGGAGATAATCAACTTGGTAAAGTCACCTCGTCTTGATTATCTAAGTCTTCAGAGTCGAAAGACTCAATTATTCGTATTTTTACCGGCTCTTCTCGCTGAAAGAATAGAGACTCTAAGTCGATATGAGTTGGAAAGAGACAAGACAAAGTAAATGTAGACAAAAGAATAATACCCCCTCCTGAAAGGAGTCGTCCAATTCTTCGTCATCACTAAAATCCTCATCGAATTCAAAATCATCATCATCATAACCTACCGTGATGAAAGGAGCGTCCGCTAAAGTCCATGGATCCGACTCCTATACGAAATATGAGTTCAGTCTGTCAACCTCATCGTATAGAGCAAAGGACGGTAAAAAAGACACGACTTAAGCCAAAATGATTCCCAATGTATTGATTTCATAAAGGAGTACAAAGGGGAACTTTTTACATCAAAGGAATTGAGATACCAACATCCCTAGGAACTATGACTTCTGCATGTGTGCTCATGCTAGGATGATGGGGACTACTCCATCCAACGTCAGGCATCATCGCAGACAAAGGAAACTCCTAAGTCTGCTTGCGAGCACGCCTTGGGATCGGCTTGACGTCCTTGATGTCCTGCTCATAGCTGGAGTAGCTATCACCACCTCCTCGGCCTTGAACTCCCTCATGTGAAGACGAGTCGTAGGAGACGGAGCTGGCGATGAGTTTCTCATCCCTAAAGCTTGTAGAGGGAGATCGAGGAGAGTCGTCTCCTTCCCCTGAGTCGGCTTCGCTGGCGCTCTCCGCACAACACTCCAGGCGATCACAATGGGTGTCAAAGTCCCTCACAAATAGGAGTCTTTTCCATCAAATCTATAGCAGAGGCAGTCCCCCCTTTGAAGATTGTACCAACGGGAAAATGTTTTTCACCCTTTTCGCAAGAACATTGAGCCTTCTTCCTCAAAACTTACCTCCACCCAAATGGGGTCGTATGGGCACCCTTCACCATGGAGAAATAAGCCAGGGGGCTCAAGATCTACCATGGCAGTACCAAAGGAGAGGGGAAGCTCGAGATACCACGATATCATGAGCAGGATTCCCCTCATGGATGGCTGGGTTGCGGATGATGGCCGCAGCACCTCCACGACCGCCGCGACCACGCCCGGAGTGGCCTCCTTGTCCTCGACCTCGATGGCCACGACCCTTGGACCCCTGGCTGGCACTAGGACCTGTTTCTTTAGGTTCACGGAGGCCAAGCTTGGGAGGCATGGTGGAAGAAGGAAGACCGAGAGGAAAAGATGCGAGAATAGCAATGGCATATATGCGTGCCTTGGTTTAATAGCCGGATATAGGGGCAAAGTAGTAAATTCATCTAGGCGGAGGTAAAGATTCCAACGTCAGTCTTCAATGCGTGCGACTCTCCGGTTTCCCATACGACGGCACTTAACGGTGATGCCTCGATGTCTGGATTGTTGGATATATGCCCTAGAGGCAATAATAAGGTGTGTTATTATTTATATTCAAGTTCATAATTTATGTTTATATTTCTGTGCTATAATTGCAATGACCCTGAATGTGAGATTCAGAAGAAAACTCATATACATGTGTGGAAATGTAAACAACAAGAGTTCTTGGTTTAGCCTCTAAGGCCAGCTCATGTGCTAACTGATGATTAGGTTTTCCTAATCATGGACATTGTTCTTGCAACATGGATGTCGGTAGCAATAATAGCATGTTGTTAGCAGAACAATGATGTTGAACCGACCCCGGTATTATAAATGATATACTTAGAGAAAACATCGTAACTACATTATAAGTCTATCATGATTTGTTGTCATATGCGTAATTCCTTAGACCATGAGAATATCAGGTTGCTTCACACAGGAAGATATGCTTTGGTTCTTCGATGAATCTTCCCGTGACTGGGAAGTAGAAAAATAAGTTCTGGGTATGTTGGATAGTGTGTCTAGTGACAGCGATAGTTCAAGAATGGGATTTTCTCCTTCACGATGAAGAGATATTGACTTTGGGCCCACTCGGTATAACGGTATCCATTATAGTCTGGCCAAACACTTTGTAATTTAGTAACGGGGATACCGGAATACAAAACGAGGAATAGATACAAACGAGCAATGAGGATAACTAATGGCTTGTGATCAGGAAGTTGTTTCACATAGATGCCAAAATTCTCTCCTCTGACTTTGTTATATATCGCGAAGCAAAACGAATGGTGTATGAATAACATAAAGGTTCACTCGAAGTTTCTTCGTGTATGTGTGGGAGTCAACATGGGTCTCCATGGCTCCGCTGTTGATTATTCACTAATGACTATGAGTCCGGAAGATGTTCTGAGTCATATCCCCATAATACCGAACCTATTGGGTCACACACTTAACGTGCAGTAAATCTGTTAGAATACTAGGATGGTTGAAGGTTTTGTGGAAGCAAGTGAATTGTTCAGAGCAAAATAAATATGTCTAAATCACTCTGGAATAGTCCCATGTGTTTTTTAGAACATGTGAGAAAGGTACTGTGGAAGTCAAAGTTAAACCGGAATAATTTCCGGGTTATCGGTGGACGTCCCGAAAATGACCGACGAACTGACGCAGGGCATCGGGCAAGCTAGACTGTAACCCGGATCGTCCTGAAACCTATCCAGATAGTTCCGTAACGTCCGTTAACGGTCCCGGAAGGTCCTGGAAGTGTTCCAGAAGGTTCCGAAATGTCCCAAAACCATTCCGGAAGGCCCCGAAATGTCCCAGAAGTTTCCGGAAGATCATGGAAGCTTCCGGAAGATCATGGAAGCTTCCGTAAGGTTCCGGGCAGTACCACCTACTGAGCCCACCCCCTAGCTTGGGGGGCAAGCCACCTGGGTTGGCCCTGGCCGGCCAAGAGGTGGGGGCGCACCAATGGGGGATCGTACTCCAAGTAGGATTGCAATCCTCCTTGGAGTAGGAGGACTCCTCCCAAGGGAAGTTGAGTCCATGTAGGACTCCTCCCTTGGGGGAGGCGCACCAGGGGGCCTGGCCACCTATAAAAGGTGAGCCAGGGGGGAGGCGCACCCCACAATTCCCTGCGCCCCCCTTTCCCCAAGGCCGCTAGTTTCTCCACCGTATACCCCGGTTTAGACTCCGTTCTAGATCAGAATCCGCTAGGGTTTTCTTCCTCTAGTTTTCTCGGAGGCGTTCTTCTCTGGACGGCGGAGCGCTGCCGGATTGCTGTGCCAGACGTGTGGATTCCGGTAGAGGGGTCATACCTTTGATACTTCTTCGAGGAGCTTCTTCTTCGTCTTCGTAGATCATGATCGAGGGACTTGTTCGTGGGACGGATCGAGGGATTGTTCGTGGGACCATTCGTGAGATCTACTTCAACGAGCTTCACCAACTCTTCTTCCGCTACATCTGTTGGTGAGATTTGACCTAAACCTTGTATGCCATTTTCTTGGATGATCTTTGGTTCTTGCTTCGTAGGCACGATGTTTTTTCTACTACGTTTCCCAACAGTGGTATCATGAGCGATCCTTAATTAGATGCATGTTTAGGTAGATCATATGTTGATATGCGGCATTGATTTTCTTGTTTCCTTCCCTGTCATGTGATATTTTCTTTGCTCGACGGCATGATGTGATTTTGCTACAAGATTTGAGTTTTTCCATGATCCTTCTATGCTGCTCTTAGTATGCTGGTTGCCTTGATCATGCACTACATATAATTCCTTGGATCTCATCTTAGTCTTGCTATAGAAAATTTTACATGAACGGGCTTGTGGATTTTATGAACTCAAATCCACACGGGGGTCACGCGTTTAACGAAGTTTGGCTTGTGTCATTAGTTGCTACACGCACCTCGTATGTTAAACTAGCAACAAAATAAGTATTGTGTTTTTTTTGTCTATGGTTTCACGTTGGCCATGTAAACCTGCTTAAAAACCACGATAAAATTTGCAATAACCCGTGTAGATAGCGATCTAACTCGTTTTTGCAGAGAATGCATGTGATGTGGTATAGCCTTCAAGATTTGCAATATTGTATGAGATGCTATATGATGTAATATTTTTCGCGGCCTGCGAGCCGTGGTACGGCATGATGACTGGAGTCATATGATTGTCACTTAAATATGGCCTGCATGCCAGAACTGTTTATTAGCTTGAGGAAAGGCAATAGATAGGAGATAAGGTGATGATCAATGATGTGAAGGTTGACCCGACACACATGCCGAAGCCGTGAGGAGGTCCCGGCGCCAAAGACAAAAGGTGGTGGGTGGAGACTTCAACCACGGTGTCATGAAGGCAACAACAACTTCCCGACACAAAGGGCTATACCATGTCACATAATTTTATGAATTGCATGTGATGTTAATCCCTTTGTTGCACCCTTGTTTGATGTGCGGTAGTCGTGTTTTATTAGGGTGATCTCTCGCATAATAATATCAAGTTGATAGTGTTCTCCCAACTGTAGCACCATCTATACTATGTTTCACACCGGAGCAGGTCATGTCACATGGGTGCACATGGTGTGAGGCATAAAAGGCGGGTGTGTTAAGAACACACTGCAATTACACTTGGTTTTCTTGACGGTTTGGATAAAAGTTTGCTACCGGAACACGCCCATCGAAAGATGAACAAGAGTCACCTTTGCGTGATTGGCAAGTTGGCCTACCAATTCTGTCTAAGTCATCAGTGATGTCACATCAATGGCGTACGACTAAATTTGGATCTTGAATCACTTAGAATTAACTACGAGAGATCTAAGTGGGAGTACTTATTAAAATTAATAGTATGATTAATTAGTGCAACTTAATTATGAACATTGTCTAAAGTGAAACTTGTGTTTATGTTGTAGATTGAAATGGCCCGTGTCAATCCCCAGTTTAACTTAGGTCTGTTGATTGAGAAAGAAAAATTGAAAGCTGATGGAAGCAACTATGCAGACTGGGTTAATTCCCTGAGAATTGTACTCAGGAGTGCTAAGAAGGACTATGTCCTGCCGACACCTCTCCTAGAAGCACCGGGGCCTGAAGCCACGGTTGCTGAGCAGAATGTGCATCAGACAAAGCTAGATGATAGCACCGCAGTTCAATGTCTTATGACTGCGTGTATGGAATCGGAGTAACAGGGGAGGTTTGAAAATACCATGCCCCACTTGATTATTCAAGAGTTAGATGCTCTGTATGCCAAACACGCTAGGACTGAACGGTATGAGGTAACTCATGCCATGTGGAATTGAAAAATGAAGGAAGGATCACCTGTGAGTGAGCACGTAATAAAGATCATGCGCTTTGGCCAAAGGTTGACTGAAATGGGATTTCCGATTCCAGAATCACTGGGTACAGATATCGTCCTCATGTCACTCCCGCCGAGCTTTAAAAGCTTTTTTCAGAACTATCAGATGAACGGGATGGACAAGTCAGTTAATGAACTGCTTGCAATGCTGAAGAATGCGGAGACTACCATGCAGGCTGACCCTAACTATACGTTGGCGGTTAGCAAGACCACCAGTTTCAAGAAGAAGGGCAAGTCCAAGGGAAAGGGCGCCAAGACCAAGAAACCCTCTAGAACTGATCCAAACAAGGATACTGAGTGTTTCTAATGCAAAGCTAAGGGTCACTGGAAGAGGAACTGCAAGAAGTATCTGGCAGACAGGAAGAAGCCTGGTTTTACCAGCGAAGGTATAAAAGTTATATATGTCATAGATGTCTTTCTTTCAGGCCCTCACTCTAAGTCATGGGTATTTGATACTGGAGTTGTTGCTCATATCTGTAATTCATTACAAGGACTTAGGAGAATAAGGAAGCTGGAAAAGAATGAAGTGACGACGCATGTCGGAAATGGAGCTATGATCTCTGCTCAAGCCGTCGGCGTCTACACTCTACATCTACCTTTAGGATTTACCATAGAATTAGATAATTGTTATAGCATTCCTGCTATTTGTAAGAACATTATGTCCGGATCAGGTTTAATCCGCGACGGTTATAGTTTTAGGTCTGAGAACAATGGTTGCTCTATTTACTTAAAGAAATGTTCCGTGGTTTTGCACCTATTAAGAATGGGTTGTTTTATTTAGATCTTGAATGTAGTAGCGACGTCTTAAACATAAGTTCTAAACGACTTAAGAAAGATGAAAATACCACTTACATGTGGCACTGCCGTCTGGGTCACATCGGAAAGAAACGCATGCAGAATCTTCATAAAGATGGAATTTTGCAATCTTTTGATTTCGAATCCTTTGATAAGTGCGAGGCTTGTCTGATGGGTAAACTGACTCGGACGCCGTTGACAGGTCATGTAGAACGAGCGACAGACTTATTGGAAATAATACATAGTGATGTATGTGGACCGATGAGTGTACCGACGCGCGGTGGATACCTCTACTTCGTAACTTTTACTGACGTTTGAGTAGATATGGCTATATTTACTTAATGAAGAAAAAGTTCGAAACTTTCGAAAAGTTCAAAGAATTTCAGAACGAAGTTGAGAATCATCGTGACTAGAAAATCAAATTTCTACGATCTGACCGTGGTGATGAATATCTTAGTCATGAGTTTAGAGAACACCTCATGGGGCATGGAATCGTTTCACAGCTGACGACACCTGGAACTCCACAGAGAAATGGAGTGTATGAGAGGCGTAACCGAACCTTGTTAGACAAGGTGAGGTCGATGATGTCATTAACTGATCTTCCATTATCATTTTGTGGTTACGCGTTAGAGACTGCTGCTTTTACTTTAAATAGGGCGCCGTCAAAGTCTGTGGAAACGACACCATACGAGTTGTGCAATGGGAACAAACCCAATATATCGTTCCTAAAAATTTGGGCTTGTGATTCTTATGTAAAACGTTTACAGCCGAACAAACTCGACCCTAAAGCAGACAAGTGCTACTTTGTAGGTTATGCCAAAGACACCGTGGGCTATTCCTTCTACCACCCCTCCGATGGCAAATTCTTTATTGCTAAAGGAGGAACTTTTCTTGAGAAAGAGTTTCTTAGCAAATAGGTTAGTGGTAGGATAGTACAGCTTGATGAGGTTAGCGAACCTTCGGAACCAAGGATTGAAATGACGGAAATTGTTCCAGCAGTCATTCCAATGAAGGAACCGGTAGCTCCTGCAAGTGATGCGGGAACTTCTGAGAAGCTAGTGACTGAACCAAGGAGATCAGGCAGAGTGCGTCAGCTACCTGAATGGTACGCTAATGAAGTATTCATCTTGGAAGATGATGAGCCTGTGAACTACAAAGAAGCGATGATGAGCCCCAACTCCACTGAATGGCTACAAGCCATGAAATCCGAAATGGAATCCATCTACAAGAACCGAGTATGGGACTTGGTGATCCCTCCAGAGGGTGTGAAACCAATTGAATGTAAATGGATATTCAAAAGAAAGACAGATGCAGATGGTAATGTCACTATCCATAAAGCTAGGTCGTCGCGAAAGGGTTCCGACAAGTGCAAGGAGTTGACTACGACGAGACTTTCTCGCCAGTAGTAATGCTTAAGTCTGTGCGGATTTTACTAGCAATTGCTGCATATTTCGATTATGAGATATGGTATATCGACGTCAAAACTGCTTCCCTTAACGGAAATCTCGAGGAGAATATGATACAACCTGAGGGTTTTGTAACGCCTGAGGTTGTTATAAACGTTTGCAAGCTTAAAAGGTCCATTTATGGACTAAAGCAGGCATCACGGAGTTGGAATCTTCACTTTGATGAAGTGGTCAAAAGTTTTGGCTTCATCCAGAATGGCGAAGAAGCTTGTGTTTACAAGAAAGTAAGTGGGAGCGC
The DNA here is from genome assembly GCA_950022295.1 of Bromus sterilis. Classification (NCBI taxonomy): domain Eukaryota; kingdom Viridiplantae; phylum Streptophyta; class Magnoliopsida; order Poales; family Poaceae; genus Bromus; species Bromus sterilis. The sequence goes on along the minus strand of OX465600.1, from coordinate 170,780,495 downwards.
AATATATTTTCTGATACTGTATGTAGACGACATATTGTTGATTGGAAATGATAAAGAATTTCTTAACACTATAAAGGAGTCATTGAAAAGTAGTTTTTCGATGAAAGACTTAGGCGAAGCTGCGTACATATTGGGCATCAAGATCTATAGAGATAGATCCCGACGCCTGATAGGGCTAAGCCAGAGCACGTATATAGACAAGGTTCTTAAGAGGTTCAGGATGGAGAATTCGAAGAAAGGACCACTCCCGATGTCACATGGTGTGGTACTCTGCAAGAGTCAGTGTCCTAAGAATGCTGATGAGCAGGTAGAAATGAGCAATGTTCTGTATGCTTCGGCAATTGGATCTGTTATGTATGCCATGATATGTACAAGACTAGATGTTTCCTATGCTCTGAGTATCTGTAGTAAATACCAGAGCAACCCAGGTAATGCACACTGGGTAGCAGTCAAAAATATTTTGAAGTATCTAAATAGAACCAAGAATATGTTCTTGGTGTTTGGAGGTGATGAAGAACTTGTTGTAAAGGGTTACACAGATTCAAGATTCATGACAGACCCAAATGAGTTCAAATATCAATCACGATATGTTTTCACACTCAACGGGGGATGCCGTGAGCTGGAAAAGTTCTAAGAAAAATACGGTTGCAGATTCTACAACGGAGGCAGAGTACATTGCAGCTTCAGAAGCTACGAAGGAGGGATATTGCATCAAGAAGTTCATCACCGAACTAGGTGTGGTTCCTAGTGCTGAAGACCCCATGCACTACTGGAATCTGCTGGTTTGCCGTCAGCCATAGCTGACGGCAAAGTCCACTTTAACCGACGGCAAAGGCTTTGCCGTCAGTTTGTTGTCGGCAAAGAGGCTGGCCATGATTTTATCGGCAAATAGGCTCTTTGCCGTCAGCTAGAAATCGACCGACGGCAACGACGGCAAAGACTTTGCCGTCAGCTAGGGGACGATGGCTGACGACATCGAGTGTTGACGGCAACGTCTTAAGCCCAGCCCCGTTAGAAGGCTAACGGTAGGCTTTGCCGTCAGCTGGCATGTAGCTGACGGCAAAGATTGTTGCTGCTGGTGGGCCATGCTTGCCAGGGGAGCTGCGACCACTGCCACGTGGGTCCGATCTTTGCCGTCAGCCACGGGCCAGCTGACGGCAAGCTGATAACCTGCGACATTTGGTCGTCCCAGAGTTGCCAGATTACACAGGCCGCTGCCACGTGTCCTTCTTTGCCATGAGCCCACCGACGTCAAAGGCTTTGCCGTCAGTAAGCTGACGGCAAAGACCTTCTCTGTTTTTTTAATAATTAATTTCTGTTAATTCCCTGCATTTTCAAACAACAATATAAATAACACAATATATATTTCTGCGAGGCCATAAACAGCACCACAAGTGCATCACAAGTGCATCACAAAGTAATTAAAGTGCAAACAACAAGATGGCATCACAAGTGCATCACAAAGCATCAGATGTGCATCCGCAAATACAAGTGCATTACAAAGTGCATTACAAAGCATCTAAGACTACAAGTAGAGTCCCTAGAGCATCCATCCACATATGACATGCTGATTTATCAAAATCTGCATAATGAGAAGAAGAAAGAATTTAGCGATAAGCAATTAGAAGAAGAAGAGGAAGAAGAAGAAGAAGAACACAAGAAGAAGAATAAGAAGAATAAGAAGAAGAAGATGGAGAAAAAGAAAGAAGAGAAAAAGGAAGAATAAGAAGATTTGTTTCTTCTTATTCTATCTTTTTCTCCTCTTTCTTCTTCTCTTATTTCTTCATCTCTTCTTTGTTCTTCTCTTCTGGTTTCTTTTGAAACTTTCTAAATTCATTATGTCATTTTTGAGCTCTAATATCAACTAATTATGCTATTTTTGGTGTTATCAAGTAATTATGTCATGTTTGTACCAAATAAGCAAAGTCTGTGTCATTTTTGAGGTAAGTAAGCTAATTATGTAATTTTTAATGTAATTAAGCTAATTATGCAATTTTTTGCCTAACTAGAATTTACTAAGCTAAATAAAGCATGGCATAGTCTAAGTTGAGCTAAACAATAAGAATAATAAGGAGAGGAATAACTTACCGAATGCCAAGTCACGGAGGAGAAGCACCATCTCGGTTGGTCGCCGGGTTGGTAGGGCTCTCACCGGGAGAGGGATTGTGGGATGCGACTCTGGAATGATGCTGCAACAAGGCAAGAGTTGAAATATGTGGTTAGCATGGCGACATACAATGATATAAGACCGTGCAAGGTTGGTCATTGAAAGGGAACTCATCGTTCCCACCGGAGAAGGCATCGGCGGAGGGGGCGGCAAACCTTGCTTCTCACACATAGCCTGCAAATTAGTTTTCGAGAAGTCAAAGTAATAGTCTTGTTGCTTCTCACACAACTGACTTACCGCAACGAAGTCGTGCATGGCCTTCGCATGGGCATTATTGCGTGCCCTCTCCTCCTCCAGCAACCTCTGTGTATTCCGGTCCCTCTCCTCCAACAAGAGTCTGGTGGCCTCCCTCTCCTTCTCAAGTGCGGCCTGCAACCACTTCTCATCATCATCCATCCAGGGTCAAATGAACTAAAGAAATAATGAAGGAAAACTAACCTCAATGGCAAGATCAACTGGCCTTGGGCGTTGCCGTATTACGGGAGCCGAGCTTGTTTGCCTCGCCTTGATCTAAGATAGAGTCTCAGTGATAGGGACGAAGCCATCACACATGGCCACCGTGCCATGACTCTTACCGCCACCAGAGATCATCAACGCCTCCGCATCCATAGGATTCAGGCTCGGGTCAAAGTCAGGGTCGCGCAGTTGTTTGACAACCTCAGAATAAGACATCATCTTGTTGTAGGCGGACAGGCTTGTGTACGCCGACAGCCTGTCCCCCTCAGAATATGGTGTCGCCGTCTTGTACGAGCCCTTATGGGCCATGCCAAACGCGGTGTATCCCTGAGGCTCGGACTGGTTATGGTGTTTGGCCTACAAGAAAAGGAAAAGAGTTAGTACAACAAAAATCATGCACAAATGAATTAATGATGAAAGAAAACAAGGCACACATACCCATTTTTTGGCATATTGCTTGATGTTGGCATTTCCTTGGTGGTGTGGCACACCAACCAATTGGGCACGACGCTCCTTGGCCACATTGTGGGTGGTCAACCAAGCCTCTGTGCACCACTTGTCCACTATCATCTCCCAACAATCCATCTTATCGGCCAGCCATCTCGGGGGCACCTATGAATGTAAGTTAATGAAGAATGAAACTAAGTATTGTAACTAGCCCTAACAGAACTAATAAAGAATGTAACTAAGGAATGTACGTACATCCATGTACTGGGTCTTATCAGGGAAAATCTTTCTACATTCATCCTTAGTCTTCGGCTCGTTTTGCTTGGCGTACCAATCCCGAACAGCCTGAACACGCATCTCATGCCTCGTGTTATTCAATAATCTCTTGCACTCTTTCTCGAGGTTCTTCTTGGCCGCCTCCTCCGTCCCCTCCTCGACCCTATGGTAACTCTGCAATTATGCCATATAGATGCACAGATGAATAGGAAATAACAAGATATAACATTGGATATTGTATACTTTTATTGGTTAAAATAATAGTTACCCAAAAATCAGCCAACACCTTGTCGGCCACGCTCGCGCAAACAACACCGTTCACGTGTGTGTTTTCCGAGAGCAGCGCGGCTTGGTAGTGCTCCCACTTGAGTCCTGGCTCGGGAACCATACCCTCACCAGGAAACTGCACTATCCCGGGAAAGTGCTCCCTAAGCAAAGCACCAAGGAGGCAGTTTGGATTCCGGGTATTCTCCGGGTAATTCCACCCCCTGCATAATGAGAAGGAAAAGACATTAGCTACTTGGTGGAAAATAATGATATAAGGTACCCAATAGACATCAACTTACTTCTCGCCATCTGGCGAAATCAACGCCCTGTGCTGCAACTACAGTCGGTCTGGAACTCGTGTCATACCACGTTGGTAGACCGACTTGCTGGCAGACGGGCTCTGCCTCTCTCCCTCATCCTCCGCCTCAGCCCCCTCAGCCTCCGCATCCGCCCCAGCCCCCTCACCGTCCCCCCAACTCCCCCACTCCTCGTGTGAGGGTGTCGGCTCCTGGACGGGAGGATCCTGCATCAGTGTCCGCTCCTGGACGGGAGGATCTTGCACCGGTGACACCCTTGTCTGCAGGGGTGAAGTAGCTGAGGGTGGTGGCGACTGGCTCCTATTAGACAGCCTCCCTCTCCCGCGACCACGTCCTCTGCCTCTCTTCTTTCCTCCACCTCTCCCACGGGGCTCCTCGGCAAAGCTCTGCAACAACTATCTCCGTAGCTGCCCAGGTGCTATCCTCAACTTATCCCCGCCTGCCATGTCTCACCACCTGCAACAATACATAGTTAAATACTTAGTACAAATTCAAAGACAATAATTAAATGAACAATAATAAATACATGAATAATTAAACAACAATGTTTGGATGCACACAAAGTACTAATAGTCGGGATCATCTGTCTCTTCTCCATGGTCAACTGAAGCATAATCATCATCAGTATCACACGTGTCGTCATGAATGACATCATCATCGGGTTCAGGGACATCATGTGGAAGGCCTTTTTGTAACCGATCAAGCATTGATAGCTCATCCGGATTGGTAACCTCTTCTACTTCCACTTCTTCCTAATCATCACGTGATTCTTTTTCCTCCGTGTTCAGGGTGGACGTAGAGCAGTTCCGGAGACGACGTCTCACACCACGTGATTCTTGGAAGAATTCTCCATCATATGTTATTGGGTCAATTTGAGGTTCATAATCCTCTTCGTTTGGTGGAGGTGGTCTAAGATGGGGCGGCACATCGTACACGACATACCAACCTTCCAGGTTCTTAACACTTTGATGACTGTATGGCAGATAGAAAACTTGGGTGGCCTGTTGAGCCACAATAAAGACATCATCACCGCTTAACTTCCTGTCTTGTCAGATTTCGACTAGCCCAACATGTTCATGAGTCCGTCTTGTCTTAGTAGGAACGAACCAATGACATTTGAACACATCAACATTTGGAGGATTTTCACCATAATAATGAAGTTCGTAAACTTCTTCAAGTCTTCCATAATACTCGACACCTCCCTCGCCTATAGCAGAGACACCGGAATTGGTTGTTTTTCGACCGGGCATTGAAATCTCTTTGCTAGCAGTACGAAAGAGATACCCGTTGATGTCGTACTTCTGAAATGTCCAGACCTTAAAGTCAAAACCATTTGCTATTTGTCTCAATTCATCGTTGACTTGCTCATCTGAATTAGCTATTTTTTTGAACCAAGAGATGAAACCGGGATAGCCGCCTCCTGTCTTTTCAAGAAGTTCATACTCGAGAATGGATTCTTTTTCGATTGCAACACCATTCAAGAACTGTTCGACGTATCGATTGTATCAATTAATAACATTTTTTAGACACAAAACTTGTTAAAAGTTGCGAAACAATGTATCGAGGACTTACTCGATGTACGGCCGAACTTCTGTTAAGTTGTTCAATATATACATCGTTAGTGAGCGCCACTCCTCGACGCCCAGCAACTTTGGTTTTACCACACCAGAAGGAGCGAGCTTCCCTTTGAAGAAGTTGAGTTTGGATTCACGTCGTTTGGGGTCGCCCACATTGTACCGAGGCTTTGGATTATGCAAGCTGTGCAAAGTGGCATCATAGTGTGCTGTTACGAAGTTTGCCGCCTCCCCGGTAATGAACGCCTCGGCCATCGATGCTTCAATTCTACGTTTATTTTTTACATTTGGCTCTAAGTGTCTTCTGCATTCTTTCAGTTGCGTTGCACCAACGATTTTGCACAGGGCCACCCAATCTTGCCTCGGTCGGGAGATGCAAAATCATGTGTTGCATCGGATTAAAGAAGCCCGGTGGAAAAATCTTCTCTAACTTGCAGATCAACTCAGGCGCCAACTCTTCCATGTCATCTATCAAGGCACGCGACAACTCTTTAGCACAAAGAACACGGAAGAAATAACTTAACTATGCCAATACTAGCCATTCAGACTCTAGGATATAGCCGCGCAACATCACCGGCATTATCCGCTCAAGCCATATGTGCCAATCATGACTCTTGAGCCCAAAAATTTTCATTTTTTCAATGCTCGCTCCCCTCGCTAGATTCGAAGCATACCCATCAGGGAACAACAACTTTTGTTGCACCCACAAGAGGATTTCCCTTATTGCTCCCTTCTCAAGATTGTACCAGGCAGGTGGCTTGGACCAATTTTTTCTTCCTTTCGGTTGTCGCATGTTTAGTGATGGCCCATCACAAAGAGTCTCCTGGTCAACTCTAGCCTTTGTATTATCTTTGCCCTTATCAGTGCCGAAAAATGTGCCAAGAAGGGCCTCGACGATATTATTTTCAGTGTGGTAGTAAGAGGTCTTCGAAGTAGGGGAGATCCCAGATGCATGGCTTGTGGGTCCAGGTGTGTTCCTCATTATAACCCAAGAAATACCCTGGACAGTTTGGATCAGGCTCCATAGATTTTAACTGTTCATGAATTTGTGCGTCCGTCAACGCAGGTGTTGCCGAGTGTTTGACAACTTTACCTTTCATGAAATTCTTCTTGTCTTTTCTGAATGGATGGTCCATAGGCAAGAACTGTCTATGCAAGTCAAAGCAGGAATACTTTCCACCCGCCGGCAACCAATGAAACTTAAGAGCTGATTTGCATTGTGGGCATGGGAACCTTCCATGCACACACCAGGCAGCGAAAAGTGCAAATGTCGGGAGATCATGCAACGAGTATTGGTACCAAACTTACATTTGAAAGTTCTCTTTCTTAGCTGCGTCGTAACTGTTGACCCCATTCACCCAAGCTTCTTTCAAGTCATCCATCATCGGTTGCATGTACACACTCCTATTCTTCCCCGGATAGTTTGGCCCTGGAACTATCAACGTCAGAAATATGTGCTTTCTTTGCATAATGGATGATGGTGGAAGATTGAGCGGAATAACAAACACAGGCCAGCAACTATATTGGGTAGCCGTCATACCAAAAGGATTGAACCCATCGAGACCGATGGCGATTCGGCAATTCCTTGGCTCTTTAGCTTTTTCCATATGTTTACGATCAAATGCCTTCCATGCGTCACCATCCGAAGGGTGTACCAACATCGGATCTCCGTTTTAATCTAATTCTTTCCTAATTCCATGTTTGTGCCATGTCATCTGTTTTGCTGTTTCTTCGAGCATGTAAAGTCGTTGAAGTCTTGGTAGGATCGGCAGATACCGTAGAACACTCACGGGGATTTTGCTCTGCTTCTTCTCACCTTCACCGTTTTCTACCTCAACATATCTGGAGGACTTGCAAAATGGACAATATGTTTCGTCCGCATACTCTTTCCTAAATAAGGCACATCCTTTCTCACAAGCATGTATCTGCTCATATGGCATCTTGAGTGCACTAAGGATTTTGTCTGACTCATATAGGTTTGAAGGCATAATATGACCTTCGGGTAGAAACCGCCCAAATAGGGTAATCATTGAGTCAAACAGGTCTCTTCCAATGTTGAATTGGGCTTTCAGATCCATTACTTGTGCGACGGCATCTAGCTGAGAAATCTTAGTGTGCTCGTGAAGAGGACGTTTTGAAGACTCCAACATGGCATAGAAGGCCTTTGCGGATTCCTCCATCTCTTCGTCCTTGTTCCGAGCATCATCAAAATCATTCACCATGTCTTCAATCCCTGTACCATAATCATCGGTGCGCCGACACAACACCTCGTCTTTGTTACGTTGGGCCGACTCACCATGAAATGTCCACAAGGTATAGCCGGGAGTAAAACCACGCATCTGCAGGTGTTTACCCATTACATCCTTTGTCTGTCGCGAATAATTCTTGCACTTAGTGCAGGGGCACCATGTTTTTGGCTGGCCTTTAGAAAATGTCGTTTGCAGGAATTCATAGGTTTTGCTCAACCATTCATCGGTCATGTCTTTCTGACTAGGGTAACCGGAGTACATCCATTCACGATCAGTCATTCTGTCAAGCTAGCTATATAGTATCCACATATGAACAATATAAATTATCAGTTCATCAAGTATGTCAAATTAACTATGGTCATTTTTTAATCATGGTTAAAACATTGGGATGCACGGCATGCACACCTACCAGCTACTAGGTAAAGATGGGTCCTAATCCCACCCGAGTATGTGTAAATTGGGTCATTTTCCCATGCTCTTCTGATAGAGGCGAAGGTGTCCCGATGTTTCGATGAGAGATAACTATCGATTTGGTGGAGACGACTCTGACGATCCGACTACGAACGTGCGAAGACGTTGCGCCTTAGCGATCGCTAAACCAACTCCGAGAGGTTATTGATCCCGCGGATGCACGATCAACCTGACCACGAAGGTCTAATTCCTGCAAGCAATCGAAGAACAAGCAAGAACTAAGAATTGCAATCTGGATATTGCGAATATAAGATGAATGATTACGAAAGTTGGGGTTCCAATGAGGTCTTGGCCTGGTCGGATGACACAAACGAAGAGCTCGAAGTTGCGGCTATGGCTAACTTAAATCTAATTAAAACCCAAGTCTAAACGACGCCCTAAGGGCTGTATATATGGGGGAACAGAGGGGATTTTCGTGACCCCTTGGAGGTGGGGTCCGAAAACAACCCTAACTCGGTTTCCCCACACATACGGACTCTAAAAACAGCCTATAATGTGGTATTTCGAAATTACATGGGCCCAGCCCAATATTAAGGTGACGCAGCACCTATAATTGCTCTTGGACGAAAATAATGAAGTGGCATCTCGTGTATTCCGTCCAAGCCTTCATGCATGCCTTATGGTGGCTTCAACGTGCGAAAATCCCCACTGGAAACTCCACTGTACTTTCCCCCGCGCGCACCTTCTTCTCCATTCTTGATCCCGCTCCAATGACCATCCTTCGTTTCCATGCTAGGTCCTTCATTCATAAGCAAAACAAAAGTATCTAATTTAGGCAGCATCATATGTTCATGAACAATAGAAGGATTCGCAAGAAACGAAAGTACCTGATAATTTAGTTGACGTGCACGTGCTCTAGTAACTGGTCCAGTATGTGTAGTTGGTGAGGGTATGGGTGTAACATTAGTAGGGATGTCCTCATCATCCTCCCCTTCTTGAATTGAAGTCGTCCTCGACGGAAGCTCATCATCTTCTCCCAAATAAGGTTTCAAATCTGCAATGTTAAATGTGGGACTAACCCCAAAATCTGCAGGTAGCTCAAGTTTATATGCATTATCATTAATTTTCTGTAAAACCTTAAAGGGACCATCAGCTCGTGGCATTAACTTAGACTTGCGCAAATCAGGAAACCTATCTTTACGTAGATGTAACCAAACAAGATCTCCTGGTTCAAACACAACATGCTTTCGACCCCTATCACCAGCAAGCTTGTATCTAGCATTCATGCGCTCAATGTTTTCTTTAGTTAACTCATGCATTTTTAATATGAATTCAGCACGTTGCTTAGCATCAAAATTAACCTTCTCCGAAGATGGAAGAGGCAGCAAATCAATAGGTGCACGAGGTAGAAAACCATAAACAATCTCAAAAGGGCACATTTTAGTGGTAGAATGCACTGAGCGATTATAAGCAAATTCTATATGAGGTAAACATTCTTCCCACAGTTTCAAGTTACTTTTTAAAACAGCCCTAAGCATAGTAGACAATGTCCTATTGATCACTTCAGTTTGTCCATCAGTTTGGGGATGACATGTAGTACTAAAAAGTAGTTTAGTCCCCAACTTAGCCCATAAGCATCTCCAAAAATGGCTAAGAAACTTAGTATCACGATCCGAGACAATAGTATTGGGCACACCATGTAAACGAATAATCTCTCCAAAGAATAAATCAGCAACATTAGCAGCATCATCGCTTTTATGACATGGTATAAAATGTGCCATCTTAGAAAATCTATCCACGACAACAAATATGCTATCCCTCCCCTTCTTTGTTCGAGGCAAGCCTAAAACAAAGTCCATGGATATGTCCTCCCACGGAACACTAGGTACAGGTAAAGGCATGTATAAACCATGAGGATTGAGTCGTGACTTAGCTTTTTGACATGTAGTGCAGCGAGCAACAAAACGCTCAACATCCCGTCTCATCTTTGGCCAAAAGAAATGTGTAGCAAGTACGTCCTCCGTCTTTTTCACGCCAAAATGTCCCATTAATCCTCCTCCATGCGCCTCCTGCAACAACAAAAGACGAATAGAGCTAGCTGGAATGCATAGCTTGTTAGAACGGAACACAAATCCATCATTAAGCACAAACTTGTTCCATGTTCTACCCTCTCTACAATTCTGCAATACATCTTTAAATTCCGCATCATTTGCATATTGTTCTTTGATTGTCTCTAAACCGAATATCTTGAAGTCAAGTTGTGAAAGCATAGTATAACGACGAGACAAAGCATCAGCAATAATATTATCTTTCCCCTTCTTGTGTTTAATGACATAAGGGAAAGTCTCAATAAATTCAACCCACTTAGCATGTCTACGATTAAGTTTTGCTTGACTTCTTATGTGTTTCAAAGATTCATGATCAGAATGTATAACAAATTCTTTGGGCCATAAATAATGTTGCCAAGTTTCTAATGTCCGAACAAGAGCATATAATTCCTTATCATAAGTAGAATAGTTCAGACTAGGCCCACTCAATTTTTCAGAAAAGTATGCAACAGGTTTAGCATCTTGTAATAACACACCTCCCAAACCAATCCCACTAGCATCGCATTCAAGCTCAAAAGTCTTATTAAAATCAGGAAGTTGGAGCAAAGGAGCATGTGTTAACTTATCTTTCAATACCGTGAAAGCTTCTTCCTGTGCGGTACCCCAAGTAAAAGGCACATCCTTGCGTGTAAGCTCATTGAGAGGGGCAGCAATGGTGCTGAAATCTCTCACAAAACGCCTATAGAATCCAGCGAGGCCAAGAAAACTCCTCACTTGTGTGACCGTTTTGGGCTGCGGCCAACTCTCAATTGCCTCGATCTTGGCTTTATCAACTTCAATACCCTGTGGAGTAACAACATAGCCAAGAAACGATACTCGGTCGGTGCAAAAGGTGCACTTCCCAAGGTTACCAAATAAACGTGCATTACGTAGAGCAATAAAAACAGCACGTAAATGATCCAAATGTTCCTCCAAAGATTTGCTATAAATCAGTATATCATCAAAATAGACTACCACAAATCGTCCAATGAAAGCACGTAAAACCTCGTTCATTAATCTCATGAAAGTGCTAGGTGCATTAGTTAACCCAAAAGGCATGACTAACCACTCATATAATCCAAACTTAGTTTTAAAAGCTGTTTTCCATTCATCTCCTAATTTCATGCGAATTTGATGGTATCCACTACGCAAATCAACTTTGGAAAACATGGTAGAGCCACTTAATTCATCAAGCATATCATCTAACCTAGGAATAGGATGACGATAACGAATAGTAATATTATTAATGGCTCGACAATCAACACACATACGCCATGTTCCATCCTTTTTAGGCACTAATATAACAGGAACAGCACAAGGACTAAGGGACTCACGTATGTAACCTTTGTCGAGTAGCTCTTGTACTTGACGCTGAATCTCCTTCGTCTCCTCCGGATTGGTACGGTATGGCGCACGGTTGGGCAACGAAGCACCGGGAATTAAGTCAATCTGATGCTCAATCCCTCGAATAGGTGGTAATCCCGGTGGTACGTCTTGTGGAAAGACGTCAATAAACTCCTGCAAAAGGTCAGTGACAACAGGAGGCAAAGAAGGAGGCAATTCCTCAAATGAAAACAAAGCTTCTTTGCACACAAAAGCATAGCACACATATTGACTAACATCCAAATCTGAAATATCAACCTTAGTAGCAAGCAAAGTTGGACTAGTCAATTTAATTTTATTAGAAACAGCAGAAGAAGATTTGCTATTAGTCTTATGTTGTTGCTCAAATTCTTTGGCTGCTATCTCATTCTCACTCTTATTTTTCTCCTGTTTTGCTTTACTAGCTCTAGCAAGATCATCTTTCACAATTTGTTCAGGAGACATAGGAAGTAAAGCAATATTTTTATCCTGATGAACTAGAGTAAACTGATTTGTCCTACCATGGTGTACAACATTCCTATCAAATTGCCATGGTCTACCAAGTAAAAGAGAGCATGCTTGCATGGGTACCACATCACAATCAACATAATCAGCATATGCAGCAATGCTAAAGTGCACACGAACAGAACGCGTTACCTTAATCTTACCACTATTGTTAAACCACTGAATATAGTACGGATGGGGGTGTGGTCTTGTGGTGAGAGATAGCTTCTCCACCAACTCCATGCTAGCCAAGTTGTTGCAACTCCCTCCGTCAATGATGATGCGAACCGAACGTTCTTTCACCACTCCCTTTGTGTGGAACAAATTATGCCTCTGGTTTTGCTCGGCCTTCGTTACCTGCACACTTAATACACGTTGAGCAACCAAACTAGCATATTTATCTGCATCATCAGGAGTCATATACTCTATATCATGAGCATCATCATGGACACCCTGTTCCTCATGAGCAATGAGAACTAGAGTCTCCTCATCATAGTCACTCGCTGACTCATACCCACCATCCGCCGTAATAGTCATCACACGCTTGGAGGGACAGTCTTTTGCGAAGTGACCTCCACCTTGGCACCTGCGACATTTAATATCACGATCTCGTGCTTTCCCTGTGGACGCCATGGAGGAAGAAGAACTCGCCGCTGGACCACTCTGTGCACCCTTGAATGGTGGCGCTGGCTGTTTTGGTGGCTCCCTGTAAGAATGAGCGGCTGAAGTAGATGGTGGCGCAGCAGGACGTGTGGATGTAGAAGCTCCACGCGATGTCCATGATGTATTTCGTCCTGCAGAAAAGTTAGGTCTCGTAGCGGCCTGTCGATCCTGCACTTCACGTTCAGCTTTACAAGCAAGATGAAACAAACGAGTGATAGTAGCAAAGTCCTTGTATTCTAGAATAGTTTGTATCTCCCTGTTTAAGCCACCCATAAAACGTGCAAGCATAGCTTCATTATCCTCTACTAGGCCACATCTAATCAATCCAGTTTGTAATTCTTGATAATATTCCTCTACAGAATTTTTTCCTTGTCTCAAACGCTGTAATTTTTGTAACAATTCACGTTGATAATAAGGAGGAACCCAGCGAGTACGCATAGCGTCTTTTAAAGCAGCCCAAGTAGTTGGAATATTATTAGCATGCAATCTACAATGTTCAGACCACCAAATAGATGCAAAGCCCGTGAATTCACAAACAGCAGCAGTAACACGTCTATTCTCAGGATATTGTAAACATGTAAAACGTTGTTCAGTTTCTAACTCCCAAGTAAGATAAGCATCAGGAATATATCTACCCTCAAACGGCTTAAGATTCAATTTAAGTTTAGGCACATGTTCATCATCGCGTACCTGAGGGGGTGGTTGGTGTCGACCGTGGCGAATGTTGGGACGTGGACGTCCAGCTGGCTGCTCATAGGCCGCTTCCTGTTCCACCTCCTCCTCGTAATCACCCTCGTAGTTGTCGTCCTGGGCGACGTCAGAAGCAGCAGCAGCAGCAGTAGCAGCAACTGCAGCAGTAGGAGGAGCACCAATACCAGCAGCTTGTCCTCGCGGAAACAGAATACGGCGTGCACGTGGTAGTGGCGGTGGCTGTGGCTGTGCTGAAGGTAGGCGTGCGATCAACTCAGTAAACTTGGCGTCGAGCTTGGTGTCGATCATTTTCTCCACGCCATCAATCGCCTCTGTAAATCTGGTCTCGATGTCCTGCACCTGTTGAGACATCATACGTGCAAATTTATCATGTAACTCCTTGTTTGTCATGTTCTCCCAATCGGGTGCATCCCGCGCCACTTCATCATGTGATCCTGGCATGGTTAGCAGAAATAGAAAACACACAGGAATATGATCCTAGTTCTACTAATGGGATGGATGTGGGGTGGTGGAAAGCACAAATCCGTCAAGCTTTTCTTACGTTCTTACCGATTCTTACCTAGCAGCAGGTGGTGATGTACAACCAACGGGTCAAAACTCTCAGAGATATGGTAGAGCGATGGCCAGGAGGTGTCAAAACGCACGATGTAGAATATATTTGGAGCTGTAGGAAGGCTGACAAGTATGGTAGGGAAAACTCAACAGTAATCAAAACAGAGATGCAAAGCTGAATAAACACTCAACGTCGGTACTGTGCTGATCCTAGGCTAGACCGTACTAGAGACGCGAGCCTAAAACACCAACGAAAGCACGGCGCGGCACGTAACAACTGTGAAGCACTCTGAATTTTTTTTTCCTCTCTTTTTTTTTTTTTTTTTTTTTTTTTTTTTGGCGATGCGGGACTGCGGGGGCTGAAAAAGTGCGAAAAAATCACTATGGTGGCGAACGTCTCAAAACGAGTTTCTGGACCTAAGGAACGTATGGGCACGAAATTTTTTTACCCCTGAAATTTCTGGCCTAAAAACTGCTCTGGAAAGCGTGCCAGACTTTTTTTTTTTTTTTTTGGAAATCACCCTCTTCTACGTACGACAAAAGATTGGTGAAAACCGACTCTAATCAACTCAAAACTATTCTGGCTACGGAGATATCACAAACCGAACGGGTGATGGAACTCGACTCGGATCGGTAGGTTGTGGTGGTGTGTATGGACTCTGCTTGGCGGAACGTGGTGGTGTATCTGGACTCGGATTGGCGGAACGTGGTGGTGTACTACTGTTCGGCGGCGGCGTGACAAAACTGTGATCAGAACTCGAAACTCTAAGGTAACTAGACGCTAAGATCAGCAACTCGACACAACGATGCAACCGCAAATTCAACAATGCAAACTACTGTAAAGAAAACTGGACAAAGGCTCGGACTGTTTTGGGACGTGATGATCTAACCCTAATTTTTTTTTGTTGGCTTTTTCGTGGACTGTAGGTATGAAAACAGAACCAATCTAGACTACGAAAACTGGTAAATCTCACCGAGCAACCTGGAAATCTGATACCACTTGATAGAGGCGAAGGTGTCCCGATGTTTCGATGAGAGATAACTATCGATTTGGTGGAGACGACTCTGACGATCCGACTACGAACGTGCGAAGACGTTGCGCCTTAGCGATCGCTAAACCAACTCCGAGAGGTTATTGATCCCGCGGATGCACGATCAACCTGACCACGAAGGTCTAATTCCTGCAAGCAATCGAAGAACAAGCAAGAACTAAGAATTGCAATCTGGATATTGCGAATATAAGATGAATGATTACGAAAGTTGGGGTTCCAATGAGGTCTTGGCCTGGTCGGATGACACAAACGAAGAGCTCGAAGTTGCGGCTATGGCTAACTTAAATCTAATTAAAACCCAAGTCTAAACGACGCCCTAAGGGCTGTATATATGGGGGAACAGAGGGGATTTTCGTGACCCCTTGGAGGTGGGGTCCGAAAACAACCCTAACTCGGTTTCCCCACACATACGGACTCTAAAAACAGCCTATAATGTGGTATTTCGAAATTACATGGGCCCAGCCCAATATTAAGGTGACGCAGCACCTATAATTGCTCTTGGACGAAAATAATGAAGTGGCATCTCGTGTATTCCGTCCAAGCCTTCATGCATGCCTTATGGTGGCTTCAACGTGCGAAAATCCCCACTGGAAACTCCACTGTACTTTCCCCCGCGCGCACCTTCTTCTCCATTCTTGATCCCGCTCCAATGACCATCCTTCGTTTCCATGCTAGGTCCTTCATTCATAAGCAAAACAAAAGTATCTAATTTAGGCAGCATCATATGTTCATGAACAATAGAAGGATTCGCAAGAAACGAAAGTACCTGATAATTTAGTTGACGTGCACGTGCTCTAGTAACTGGTCCAGTATGTGTAGTTGGTGAGGGTATGGGTGTAACATTAGTAGGGATGTCCTCATCATCCTCCCCTTCTTGAATTGAAGTCGTCCTCGACGGAAGCTCATCATCTTCTCCCAAATAAGGTTTCAAATCTGCAATGTTAAATGTGGGACTAACCCCAAAATCTGCAGGTAGCTCAAGTTTATATGCATTATCATTAATTTTCTGTAAAACCTTAAAGGGACCATCAGCTCGTGGCATTAACTTAGACTTGCGCAAATCAGGAAACCTATCTTTACGTAGATGTAACCAAACAAGATCTCCTGGTTCAAACACAACATGCTTTCGACCCCTATCACCAGCAAGCTTGTATCTAGCATTCATGCGCTCAATGTTTTCTTTAGTTAACTCATGCATTTTTAATATGAATTCAGCACGTTGCTTAGCATCAAAATTAACCTTCTCCGAAGATGGAAGAGGCAGCAAATCAATAGGTGCACGAGGTAGAAAACCATAAACAATCTCAAAAGGGCACATTTTAGTGGTAGAATGCACTGAGCGATTATAAGCAAATTCTATATGAGGTAAACATTCTTCCCACAGTTTCAAGTTACTTTTTAAAACAGCCCTAAGCATAGTAGACAATGTCCTATTGATCACTTCAGTTTGTCCATCAGTTTGGGGATGACATGTAGTACTAAAAAGTAGTTTAGTCCCCAACTTAGCCCATAAGCATCTCCAAAAATGGCTAAGAAACTTAGTATCACGATCCGAGACAATAGTATTGGGCACACCATGTAAACGAATAATCTCTCCAAAGAATAAATCAGCAACATTAGCAGCATCATCGCTTTTATGACATGGTATAAAATGTGCCATCTTAGAAAATCTATCCACGACAACAAATATGCTATCCCTCCCCTTCTTTGTTCGAGGCAAGCCTAAAACAAAGTCCATGGATATGTCCTCCCACGGAACACTAGGTACAGGTAAAGGCATGTATAAACCATGAGGATTGAGTCGTGACTTAGCTTTTTGACATGTAGTGCAGCGAGCAACAAAACGCTCAACATCCCGTCTCATCTTTGGCCAAAAGAAATGTGTAGCAAGTACGTCCTCCGTCTTTTTCACGCCAAAATGTCCCATTAATCCTCCTCCATGCGCCTCCTGCAACAACAAAAGACGAATAGAGCTAGCTGGAATGCATAGCTTGTTAGAACGGAACACAAATCCATCATTAAGCACAAACTTGTTCCATGTTCTACCCTCTCTACAATTCTGCAATACATCTTTAAATTCCGCATCATTTGCATATTGTTCTTTGATTGTCTCTAAACCGAATATCTTGAAGTCAAGTTGTGAAAGCATAGTATAACGACGAGACAAAGCATCAGCAATAATATTATCTTTCCCCTTCTTGTGTTTAATGACATAAGGGAAAGTCTCAATAAATTCAACCCACTTAGCATGTCTACGATTAAGTTTTGCTTGACTTCTTATGTGTTTCAAAGATTCATGATCAGAATGTATAACAAATTCTTTGGGCCATAAATAATGTTGCCAAGTTTCTAATGTCCGAACAAGAGCATATAATTCCTTATCATAAGTAGAATAGTTCAGACTAGGCCCACTCAATTTTTCAGAAAAGTATGCAACAGGTTTAGCATCTTGTAATAACACACCTCCCAAACCAATCCCACTAGCATCGCATTCAAGCTCAAAAGTCTTATTAAAATCAGGAAGTTGGAGCAAAGGAGCATGTGTTAACTTATCTTTCAATACCGTGAAAGCTTCTTCCTGTGCGGTACCCCAAGTAAAAGGCACATCCTTGCGTGTAAGCTCATTGAGAGGGGCAGCAATGGTGCTGAAATCTCTCACAAAACGCCTATAGAATCCAGCGAGGCCAAGAAAACTCCTCACTTGTGTGACCGTTTTGGGCTGCGGCCAACTCTCAATTGCCTCGATCTTGGCTTTATCAACTTCAATACCCTGTGGAGTAACAACATAGCCAAGAAACGATACTCGGTCGGTGCAAAAGGTGCACTTCCCAAGGTTACCAAATAAACGTGCATTACGTAGAGCAATAAAAACAGCACGTAAATGATCCAAATGTTCCTCCAAAGATTTGCTATAAATCAGTATATCATCAAAATAGACTACCACAAATCGTCCAATGAAAGCACGTAAAACCTCGTTCATTAATCTCATGAAAGTGCTAGGTGCATTAGTTAACCCAAAAGGCATGACTAACCACTCATATAATCCAAACTTAGTTTTAAAAGCTGTTTTCCATTCATCTCCTAATTTCATGCGAATTTGATGGTATCCACTACGCAAATCAACTTTGGAAAACATGGTAGAGCCACTTAATTCATCAAGCATATCATCTAACCTAGGAATAGGATGACGATAACGAATAGTAATATTATTAATGGCTCGACAATCAACACACATACGCCATGTTCCATCCTTTTTAGGCACTAATATAACAGGAACAGCACAAGGACTAAGGGACTCACGTATGTAACCTTTGTCGAGTAGCTCTTGTACTTGACGCTGAATCTCCTTCGTCTCCTCCGGATTGGTACGGTATGGCGCACGGTTGGGCAACGAAGCACCGGGAATTAAGTCAATCTGATGCTCAATCCCTCGAATAGGTGGTAATCCCGGTGGTACGTCTTGTGGAAAGACGTCAATAAACTCCTGCAAAAGGTCAGTGACAACAGGAGGCAAAGAAGGAGGCAATTCCTCAAATGAAAACAAAGCTTCTTTGCACACAAAAGCATAGCACACATATTGACTAACATCCAAATCTGAAATATCAACCTTAGTAGCAAGCAAAGTTGGACTAGTCAATTTAATTTTATTAGAAACAGCAGAAGAAGATTTGCTATTAGTCTTATGTTGTTGCTCAAATTCTTTGGCTGCTATCTCATTCTCACTCTTATTTTTCTCCTGTTTTGCTTTACTAGCTCTAGCAAGATCATCTTTCACAATTTGTTCAGGAGACATAGGAAGTAAAGCAATATTTTTATCCTGATGAACTAGAGTAAACTGATTTGTCCTACCATGGTGTACAACATTCCTATCAAATTGCCATGGTCTACCAAGTAAAAGAGAGCATGCTTGCATGGGTACCACATCACAATCAACATAATCAGCATATGCAGCAATGCTAAAGTGCACACGAACAGAACGCGTTACCTTAATCTTACCACTATTGTTAAACCACTGAATATAGTACGGATGGGGGTGTGGTCTTGTGGTGAGAGATAGCTTCTCCACCAACTCCATGCTAGCCAAGTTGTTGCAACTCCCTCCGTCAATGATGATGCGAACCGAACGTTCTTTCACCACTCCCTTTGTGTGGAACAAATTATGCCTCTGGTTTTGCTCGGCCTTCGTTACCTGCACACTTAATACACGTTGAGCAACCAAACTAGCATATTTATCTGCATCATCAGGAGTCATATACTCTATATCATGAGCATCATCATGGACACCCTGTTCCTCATGAGCAATGAGAACTAGAGTCTCCTCATCATAGTCACTCGCTGACTCATACCCACCATCCGCCGTAATAGTCATCACACGCTTGGAGGGACAGTCTTTTGCGAAGTGACCTCCACCTTGGCACCTGCGACATTTAATATCACGATCTCGTGCTTGCCCTGTGGACGCCATGGAGGAAGAAGAACTCGCCGCTGGACCACTCTGTGCACCCTTGAATGGTGGCGCTGGCTGTTTTGGTGGCTCCCTGTAAGAATGAGCGGCTGAAGTAGATGGTGGCGCAGCAGGACGTGTGGATGTAGAAGCTCCACGCGATGTCCATGATGTATTTCGTCCTGCAGAAAAGTTAGGTCTCGTAGCGGCCTGTCGATCCTGCACTTCACGTTCAGCTTTACAAGCAAGATGAAACAAACGAGTGATAGTAGCAAAGTCCTTGTATTCTAGAATAGTTTGTATCTCCCTGTTTAAGCCACCCATAAAACGTGCAAGCATAGCTTCATTATCCTCTACTAGGCCACATCTAATCAATCCAGTTTGTAATTCTTGATAATATTCCTCTACAGAATTTTTTCCTTGTCTCAAACGCTGTAATTTTTGTAACAATTCACGTTGATAATAAGGAGGAACCCAGCGAGTACGCATAGCGTCTTTTAAAGCAGCCCAAGTAGTTGGAATATTATTAGCATGCAATCTACAATGTTCAGACCACCAAATAGATGCAAAGCCCGTGAATTCACAAACAGCAGCAGTAACACGTCTATTCTCAGGATATTGTAAACATGTAAAACGTTGTTCAGTTTCTAACTCCCAAGTAAGATAAGCATCAGGAATATATCTACCCTCAAACGGCTTAAGATTCAATTTAAGTTTAGGCACATGTTCATCATCGCGTACCTGAGGGGGTGGTTGGTGTCGACCGTGGCGAATGTTGGGACGTGGACGTCCAGCTGGCTGCTCATAGGCCGCTTCCTGTTCCACCTCCTCCTCGTAATCACCCTCGTAGTTGTCGTCCTGGGCGACGTCAGAAGCAGCAGCAGCAGCAGTAGCAGCAACTGCAGCAGTAGGAGGAGCACCAATACCAGCAGCTTGTCCTCGCGGAAACAGAATACGGCGTGCACGTGGTAGTGGCGGTGGCTGTGGCTGTGCTGAAGGTAGGCGTGCGATCAACTCAGTAAACTTGGCGTCGAGCTTGGTGTCGATCATTTTCTCCACGCCATCAATCGCCTCTGTAAATCTGGTCTCGATGTCCTGCACCTGTTGAGACATCATACGTGCAAATTTATCATGTAACTCCTTGTTTGTCATGTTCTCCCAATCGGGTGCATCCCGCGCCACTTCATCATGTGATCCTGGCATGGTTAGCAGAAATAGAAAACACACAGGAATATGATCCTAGTTCTACTAATGGGATGGATGTGGGGTGGTGGAAAGCACAAATCCGTCAAGCTTTTCTTACGTTCTTACCGATTCTTACCTAGCAGCAGGTGGTGATGTACAACCAACGGGTCAAAACTCTCAGAGATATGGTAGAGCGATGGCCAGGAGGTGTCAAAACGCACGATGTAGAATATATTTGGAGCTGTAGGAAGGCTGACAAGTATGGTAGGAAAAACTCAACAGTAATCAAAACAGAGATGCAAAGCTGAATAAACACTCAACGTCGGTACTGTGCTGATCCTAGGCTAGACCGTACTAGAGACGCGAGCCTAAAATACCAACGAAAGCACGGCGCGGCACGTAACAACTGTGAAGCACACTCTGAATTTTTTTTTCCTCTCCTTTTTTTTTTTTTTTTTTTTTTTGGCGATGCGGGACTGCGGGGGCTGAAAAAGTGCGAAAAAATCACTATGGTGGCGAACGTCTCAAAACGAGTTTCTGGACCTAAGGAACGTATGGGCACGAAATTTTTTTACCCCTGAAATTTCTGGCCTAAAAACTGCTCTGGAAAGCGTGCCAGACTTTTTTTTTTTTTTTTGGAAATCACCCTCTTCTACGTACGACAAAAGATTGGTGAAAACCGACTCTAATCAACTCAAAACTATTCTGGCTACGGAGATATCACAAACCGAACGGGTGATGGAACTCGACTCGGATCGGTAGGTTGTGGTGGTGTGTATGGACTCTGCTTGGCGGAACGTGGTGGTGTATCTGGACTCGGATTGGCGGAACGTGGTGGTGTACTACTGTTCGGCGGCGGCGTGACAAAACTGTGATCAGAACTCGAAACTCTAAGGTAACTAGATGCTAAGATCAGCAACTCGACACAACGATGCAACCGCAAATTCAACAATGCAAACTACTGTAAAGAAAACTGGACAAAGGCTCGGACTGTTTTGGGACGTGATGATCTAACCCTAATTTTTTTTTGTTGGCTTTTTCGTGGACTGTAGGTATGAAAACAGAACCAATCTAGACTACGAAAACTGGTAAATCTCACCGAGCAACCTGGAAATCTGATACCACTTGATAGAGGCGAAGGTGTCCCGATGTTTCGATGAGAGATAACTATCGATTTGGTGGAGACGACTCTGACGATCCGACTACGAACGTGCGAAGACGTTGCGCCTTAGCGATCGCTAAACCAACTCCGAGAGGTTATTGATCCCGCGGATGCACGATCAACCTGACCACGAAGGTCTAATTCCTGCAAGCAATCGAAGAACAAGCAAGAACTAAGAATTGCAATCTGGATATTGCGAATATAAGATGAATGATTACGAAAGTTGGGGTTCCAATGAGGTCTTGGCCTGGTCGGATGACACAAACGAAGAGCTCGAAGTTGCGGCTATGGCTAACTTAAATCTAATTAAAACCCAAGTCTAAACGACGCCCTAAGGGCTGTATATATGGGGGAACAGAGGGGATTTTCGTGACCCCTTGGAGGTGGGGTCCGAAAACAACCCTAACTCGGTTTCCCCACACATACGGACTCTAAAAACAGCCTATAATGTGGTATTTCGAAATTACATGGGCCCAGCCCAATATTAAGGTGACGCAGCACCTATAATTGCTCTTGGACGAAAATAATGAAGTGGCATCTCGTGTATTCCGTCCAAGCCTTCATGCATGCCTTATGGTGGCTTCAACGTGCGAAAATCCCACTGGAAACTCCACTGTACTTTCCCCCGCGCGCACCTTCTTCTCCATTCTTGATCCCGCTCCAATGACCATCCTTCGTTTCCATGCTAGGTCCTTCATTCATAAGCAAAACAAAAGTATCTAATTTAGGCAGCATCATATGTTCATGAACAATAGAAGGATTCGCAAGAAACGAAAGTACCTGATAATTTAGTTGACGTGCACGTGCTCTAGTAACTGGTCCAGTATGTGTAGTTGGTGAGGGTATGGGTGTAACATTAGTAGGGATGTCCTCATCATCTTCTCCCGATCCAACGCAAAATTTCGGTAGCACCTCCCCGCTGTTCTCCTGATACACGTCTCGGAAACTAACCGAGAGGATGTGTACTCGGAGAACAACAAGGAGGCTCTGTCAAAACTCTGCATCGGATCCGGAACAAAGCATGGGAAAATGACCCAATCTACACATACCCGGGCTGTCCATGGATAACCTTGGACAATTCGAAAGAATCACCGTTATAAATATGCAAATGCATGCATAGTTATAACCGTAACCCTTTCGAACGGGAGACGCATATTGGTTAGGCGAAGACTTTGCATTTGAATACTAAAACTACCTAGCTAGATAGTGTCATCGGCACGAAGGCCGGAACAGAGCAAAATAAAGGAGGGGGAGGAGGAGGTCGGAGAATGTGCTCACTGTCGAATGCAGGGGAGTACGTCAAAAAACAAACCCTTGCGGGGAAGCTACTGCACATTTAAATGCAATCAATCAACACAAATACGCACTCGCCATAATTAATCTAACTAATACTACCATCTAATTAATAAGTACATTATTAAAAGTATAAAGCTAATTAAGGTGACTACTGTAAAGCTAATAATTCTTCTTCTTCACACCTCTTCTTGTTTTTTTATGTTTTGTTAATAATTTAATATTAATAATTTATGCTTCTTCTTCTTCTTTCTTTTCATTATTAATAATTTACTATTCAAGTTTTGTTACTCTTCTCTTCTTCTATTTCTTTTCTTCTTATTATTTTATTTTCTCCCTTTTCCTTTTTTTTTCTTCTTCTCTTCATCTCCTTCTCCTCCTTGTATTATTGTTCTCCTTTTCATCTTCTTCTTTTTTCTTTACTTCTATACTAACTAAGTATTAGAAATCTACCACTAAAAATTCCTATCTACTAACTAAATTCCTATCTAAATACTAACAACTAAGTATTCCTATCTACTAACTAAATTTAATACTAATTGCTAATTAAATCTACTATCTACTACTAACATATCTAACTAAAATAGAAAAATCAAACTAAAAATAAAAAACAAGGGAGGAGGAACTTACCGACGAGGAGGGGGCGGAGACAGAAGCGGGCTCGGGGCGGGGGCGTAGACGGCGGCGGGCTCGGGGCGGGAGCGGGGACAGATCAGGGGGCGCCGGGGACTCGTGGACGGGATGGAGACGGCGGCGGGCTCGGAGCGGCGGAGGGTCCTCATGGCCGGGATGTAGACGATGGCAGGCGGGATCAGGGCGGCGACGGCCACCGGGACGGGGTGACGTGGGGCGGGTCGACGGCGGCTCGAAGCGGGCGTGGGGAGGGTCGACGGCGGCGGCGGAGGATGGATGTGAGATTAGAGATATGGGAGAGAAATGTGTAGTGGGGGGCTAGGTCGTGGGCACAGTTGGGGATAACCCCCGGCTATGTCGTCAGCCGGCTGACGGCAAAGCCGACCGTCACTCGTTGCCATCAGCTGGCTGACAGCATAGCCGGATTCCGTTAAGCGGGGGTCGGGTACGGGACCGGGAAGATCCCTATGCCGTTAGCCAACCTATGCCGTCAGGTTCCTTCTCCTATGCCGTCAGCCAGCCGGCGGCAGAGACAGAGCTGACGGCAAAGCATCTCTATGCCGTCAGTCGTATAGTTGCCCTCAGTGTTTTTCCTGGCTGAGGGCAAAGGCCCGTTGCCATCAGTCTCATGAATTTGCTGACGGCAAAGCCATAAGCTGACGTCAAATTAGGTTTTTCCAGTAGTGATGGAGATCTATTGTGACAATAGTGGAGCCATGGCGCAAGCTAGAAAACCAAGGTCCCACCAGAAGTCCAAACACATAGAACGCCGTTATCACAAAATCCGAGAGTTCGTTGACAAAGGATATGTGAAAATATGCAAGATTCACACGGATCTGAACGTGTCAGACCTGATGACGAAGCCTCTTGCACGAGAAAAGCATGAGCAACACCGGATAGCCATTGGTGTGCGAGAACTTATGTAACTAGTATTATTGTATCTAGTGCAAGTGGGAGACTGTTGGATATATGCCCTAGAGGCAATAACAAAGTGTGTTATTATTTATATTCTAGTTCATAATTAATGTTTATATTTCTGTGCTATAATTGCAATGACCCTGACTGTGAGATTCAAAAGAAAAAAACTCATATGCATGTGTGGAAATGTAAACAACAAGATTTCCTGGTTTAGCCTCTAAGGCCAGCTCATGTGCTAACTGATGATTATGTTTTCTTAATCATGGACATTGTTCTTGCAACATGGATGTCGGTACCAATGAGAGCATGTTGTTAGCAGAACAATGATGTTGAACCGACCCCAGTATTATAAATGATATACTTAGAGAACACATCGTAACTACGTTATAAGTCTATCATGATTTGTTGTCATATGCGTAATTCCTTAGACCATGAGAATATCGGGTTGCTTCACACAGGAACATATGCTTTGGTTCTTAGATGAATCTGCCCATGACTGGGAAGTAGTAAGCTAAGTTTTGGGTATGTTGGATAGTGTGTCTAGTGACAGCGATAGTTCAAGAATGGGATTTGCTCCTTCACGATGAAGAGATATTGACTTTGGGCCCACTCGGTATAACGGTATCCATTATAGTCTGGCCATACACTTTGTGATTTAGTCACGGGGATATCGGAATACAAAACGAGGAATAGATACAAATGAGGAATGAGGATAACTAATGGCTTGTGATCAAGAAGTTGTTTCACATAGATGCCAAACTTCTCTCCTCTGACTTTGTTATATATCGCAAAGCAAAAGGAATGGTGTATGGATAACATAAAGGTTCACTCGAAGTTTCTTCGTGTATGTGTGGGAGTCAACATGGGTGTCCATGGCTCCGCTGTTGATTATTGACTAATGACTATGAGTCCGAAAGATGTTCTGAGTCATGTCCACATAATACCGAACCTATTGGGTCACACACTTAACGTGCAGTAAATCTGTTAGAATACTAGGATGGTCGAAGGTTTTGTGGAAGACAGTGAATTGTTCAGAGCAAAATGAATATGTATGAATAACTCTGGAATAGTCCTAGGTGTTTTTTAGAACATGTGAGAATGGTACCGTGGAAGTCCAAGTTAAACCGGAATAGTTTCCGGGTTATCGGTGGACGTCCCGAAAATGACCGATGAACTAACGCAGGGCATCGAGCAAGCTAGACCGTAACCCGGATCGTCCCAAAACCCATCCTGATAGTTCCGGACCGTCCGTTAACGGTCCCGGAAGGTCCTGGAAGTGTTCCAGAAGGTTTCGGAATGTCCCGAAACCATTCCGGAAGGACCCGGAAGCTTCCGGAAGGTCATGGAAGGTTCCCGAAGGTTCCGGGCAGTACCACCTATTGTGCCCACCCCCTAGCTTGGGGGGCAAGCCACCTGGACTGCCCCTGGATGGCCAGGAGGTGGGGGCGCACCAAGGGGCGGGGGGAATCCTACTCCAAGTAGGATTGCAATCCTCCTTGGAGTAGGAGGACTCCTCCCAAGGGAAGTTGAGTCCATGTAGGACTCCTCCCTTGGGGGAGGTGCACCAGGGGGCGTGGCCACCTATAAAAGGTGAGCCAGGGGTGGGGAGGCGCACCCCACAATTCCTTGCGCCCCCTTTCCCCAAGGCTGCTAGTTGCTCCACCATATACCCCGGTTTAGACTCCGTTCTAGATCGGAATCCGCTAGGGTTTCTTCCTCTAGTTTTCTCGGAGGCGTTCTTCTCTGGACGGTGGAGCGCTGGCGGATTGGTGTGCCGGACATGTGGGTACCGGTAGAGGGATCATACCTTTGATTCTTCTTCGAGGAGCTTCTTCTTCTTCTTCGGAGATCGTGATCGAGGGACTTGTTCGTGGGACGGATCGAAGGATTGTTCGTGGGACAATTTGTGAGATCTACTTCAACGAGCTTCACCAACTCTTCTTCCGCTACATCTGTTGGTGAGCTTTGACCAAAACCTTGTATGCCATCTTCTTGGATGATCTTGGGTTCTTGCTTCGTAGGCATGATTTTTTTTTGTTTTCTACTATGTTTCCCAACATGGATCGCATTCACACTTTGATGTGATTACTCAAAAAACGATACGTCTTCCGCGTTGACCGGATCCAAGGATGCTAATAACGCTGACTCTGAAACCTGCCGAGTCTGGATAACAAAGTCACTCGAGGAAGATTGTCCTAAAGTCGGCTTTACACCAATCTTGGGGGCTACTATCGGGGAGATAACTCCTAGACCCGGAAGAATTATCCAAGAAGGCCTTCGCGTCCAAGATGAAGAAAGAGTCGACCTATGGGCCGGCTCATCGAAGAGAAGGCCCAGAAGAAATGTTCGATCCATGAGCTGAACCGACCTTCAAGATGAAGATCGAAGTCAAGAAGGAAGGAGTCCAAACTACCTTGAAGAACAAGACAAGTCATCATAGAGATAGAATAGGACTCTAGCTTATTGATAGTCGGTTTCCTTGTAAAATCCTAGGACTCGGCGTGTATAAAAGCCGAGGCATTGGGAAATCCTAGGGGTCAATCAATCTAGCATAGTTCTTGAGACACTGGCGAACCCTAGTGCCCTTGTAACCGAGATCTCCCACATATAATACAAGAAAAGCAGGAAGTAGGTCTTTACCTCGTCGAGGGGCCGAACCTGGGTAAATTCCCGTGTCTCCCTTGTCCCGATTTACGGATCGACTGTGCAACGATTGACTCTCCCTCCTTGACGAACTCGTAGCTAAGTCCCACAATCAAGTTCTCCATGAGGACATTTGGCATGATTTTCCCACGACAAGGACCATACATAATCTCAGAAGTAATAGGAGGAGGAGCCTACAGATTGAAGAACCCGAAGATCGGCGAAGACGTGGGAAACCCATGGAAAATGGAAAACCTACGCCTCGTCTACCCATAAACTACCCGCTAGCACATTCTCCCCTGCACCTTGATATCGGCCGCACCACTGAGACGCAACCCATGCAAAGACTAAAAGCAATAAAACTCGTGTTGCCCAAATTATAATACCTTGGCACTTGGGGGCTTGAGCGCGGACTCGCCCTCTCCTCGAGGAATTTTTTCGCTTATGCGATGAAAATACTATTGGCACTCGGGGCTCGAGCGCGGACTCACCCTCTCCCCCGAGGCGTTTTTTCGCTTACGCGACGACAATACTATTGGCACTCAGGGGCTTGAGCGCGGACTCACCCTCTACCCCGAGGCGTTTTTCTCTTACGCGACAACAACACTTTTGCACTCAGGGGCTCGAGCGCGGACTCACCCTCTCCCCCGAGGCGTTTTTTGCATACGCGACGACAACACTTTGGAACTAAGGCGCTCGAGAACGGACCCCTCTCCCCCGAGGTGTTTTACGCTTACGCAACGGCAATACTCCGGCACTCAAGGGTTCGAGCGCAGGCTCACCCTCCCCTCTGAAGCGTTTTTCAACTACCTAAAGTGTCTCTCTTTCGACACTCGGGGGCTCAAGTATAAAACTTCCCTTTTTTCACCCAAGGAGTTTTACTTCCGCCCCTCGACGATCATACATCAGGAAATTTTACATCAAAGGTTCGAACTATAGAGACTACCCTCAAG
Organism: Bromus sterilis; assembly: GCA_950022295.1. Lineage (NCBI taxonomy): Eukaryota > Viridiplantae > Streptophyta > Magnoliopsida > Poales > Poaceae > Bromus > Bromus sterilis. The sequence goes on along the minus strand of OX465600.1, from coordinate 170,752,169 downwards.
ATCCTCCCTTCCAGAAAAAATTCTCTTACCCTCGAAGAGTCAAGGAGCAGCGCACAACATAAAAGAATAACAGGGACCTTTTTGAAGAAGATCGCCAGAACCCCTAGAAAATAACACTGCCGCCAAAGCAACACCGGACAAGGAAGTTAAAAGTGTTCGCCCGATGGCAAGCGATCGACCACAGCCTCGGGGGCTACTCCCATCGGGAGCGCGGTTGCGCAACCAACGAGAATTAAAATACACTGCAAAACGATAGAGTGGGGCCAGTTCAACAGAATAATTTTTGCCTATGCCCGACTCTGCGAGTCAAACATAGCCTCGGGGGCTACTCCATCGAGAGCGCCGCCGCGCAACCGATATTATCACAGACCTAGGCACCCGAAGGATCAAGCACTCGAGATCAGTTTCTGTTATACATCAGAGGGATACAAGGACTCGAGGACAATTTATGATGAGGACATGACTAACATAGTTACAGCCACAACCCCTGCTAATATACCTACTGGACCAATTCCTAGAGATCGTGCACACCAATTAAATTATCAGGTACTTTCGCTTCTTGGTAATGTTTCTAATGTTCATGTGAATATGATGCTGCCTAACGTCGATATATTTCTGTTGCTGACAAATGAAGGACCTAGCATGGACAAGAAGGATGAGCATTGGAGCATGTTCAAGCATGAAGATGATGAGGACATAATTATCATGGATATGACCATTAATTCTTCTATATTTGATCAAGAAATGAAGTCAATACAAAGGGGCATGATTGTGTGTTGTACAAGAAGTTATTTCACGTCACTTTTGGCACAAGAGAAGATAGAGACCAAGTATTTCACGTCATGGACTCAGATTCGGACTGCAGAGATATACCCAACTTCAAACAGCCGCCGTTTCTACATACGAACTCCAAATTGGGCGATTCTTTTTTCTGGTGATAGCTTATCTCGTCTAGTTTCCAACGCAATTGGTTTCACCTTCAAATTCCTTCGGAGCGTGGAGATATTGCGAAAACGGTGCGACCCAGGAGTAGAATCCGAATCAAAGTCCAACTCAATAGGTGTTGCATCACCTCCACATGGGCCCAAGTGCCTTGTACGACCTAGGTTTAGTTTTAGGACTCCTTGGGACGTCCTTCCACCCCCTTGGCCGCCACCCTTTAGTCCTATATAAGTAGATCAACCCCTAGGGTTTTCTTTGGATTTCTTTTAGTTAAAAAGACTGCTTAGCTAATTGCTGCATCTTCGTGTACTCGGTTTGTGTCCAACGACCAGATCAAGACCGCTTTCGGAATCCCAACTTTATTCATACTTCATCTACATATTCGCAATATTCAGATTGCTTTATCATAGTTCTTGCTTGTTCTTCGATTGCTTGCAGGCACTAGACCTTCGTGGTCAGGTTGATCGTGCTCCGGCGTGGTCAATAACCTTCAGGAGATTGGTTTAGCGATTGCTAAGGCGCAACGTCGTTGCACGTTTGTAGTCGGATCGTCAAAGTCGACTCCATCAAATCGTAGTTATCATCTCATCGAAAGATCGGGACACCCCGCCTCTATCAATTTATGTTATACATCAAAAGGAGTACAAGGCCAAGCAATACAAGGAATTATGACTTCTTCATGTGTGCTCATGCTGAGGTAATTGGCACTTGCCAACATCTTGACGAGCATCATCACAGACAAAGGGAAATTTCTACCCTAAGACTACATGGTGAAGCCCGCCTCACTCTCGAGCTTGTTGGCCTTGACCTACTGGCGGACCCGCTTGGCTAGTGGCTTGACGTCAGAGTCCTCCTTAGAACTAGAAGAGCAAGCACCACCAATCGGAGTCAGCAGAAGAAGAAGCCACAGGCGAACAACCAGGAGAAGAAGGAAGAGAAGCTGAAGTACCCCTTGGTTCTCCAAAACTGTCACTACTCGAGCTCTCCCAGTAGGGGTCCAGACGATTTCCGCCAGCATCAAAAGCTTGGACGGTGAGAGTATCTTCACCATCGAAACAGCAGCAAAGACTATCACCCTCGCGCAGATTCAGTTGACGACAAAAACACCTCCAACCAAACCCCAAGAAAATCAAGAATGAACTATCAACTTGGAGCTCTATCCACAAAGGATACCGGGAGCACCCTTGAAGACGAAGCCAAAGACCTCCCAATTTAAGCTCGAAAACAATCGGAGCAAATGAAAACAGAAGAGGAATCCGACTAAGAATGTGCAGAAGAAAATCATAGCGCTAGACGCCTTCCTCCGCAGCGGCAATGGCATGCACCATCGCAGTAGCACCGCGCCCCCGCCAAGAGTAGCAAGGAGCACAGTCGCCACGACCATGACGGCCTCGGCCTCGGCCAGCCATGCATCGAGAACCGGCAGAAGCTACGCGACCACAGCGCTTTGGAGCCATGTCAATCAAGCAGAGGAGAAAGGGATGGAAGAAGAATGGCTGCCACACACCACAACAGCAGCGTTTATATACGCCAAGCCAGGGGAAAAATAGGAACGTTCCTAGAAATCCAAACGGCACCACCATTAACAATCAAGACCGGCGCACGCAACGCTATGAATTCCGAGACGAGTCGCCTTTTCATATCAAGCGACATTTAAAACAACGTCAAATCACGCATGTTCCCACGCCAGCCTCGAAAACCCAACAGGAAGCTGCAGTACAGGGTCAGAACATAGCACCCAACACAAAGAAGATATTAAGGTTCACAAACTTACCACCACCATCAAGCACGTCATGAGAAAGAATCATTACGACCCCTCGCATCATGGCGGCACAGATGGGACGATTCGGGACCGGCACAGGAAAATTTGTCACGGGAAAGTTGCCCTCCTTCTCAGACTTTTTATTTCTTCAAATATCGATCCATATCAAAATCTTACTCCCATCGGGAGCGCCCTGTCATTGCTGAAACAAAGCACAGACAGTAAGAACCAAGCCTCGAGGGTGCGAGTGGCTACTCCCCTCCAACAAGAACATATACATCTACAAAGTTCGGGTGCTCCCTCACCCATTTAACGAAGTGATCGAGTGGTTACTCGCACTATCAAAGCATAATCCGAAAGACATACAGAAGGACAATACACCTGAGCACTCGAGCGCTCCACATGTGATTACGCTACTAGTCCATTCGACGACTCTCCGAGTGGGTGCATCTCTTGCTATTTCCTCGTCCGAGCTGACAAACGCTCCGCGAGTGACTTCTATTAGTCCACTCAATTGTTCTCCGAGTGGGTGCATTCTATTTTGGCACTACGCCCCTACAAATATTGCATGGACTGCGATACAATGCACCTAGATGCCGTTCAACCTCGCACGTAGGTAAGACCCCGTTGCGTAGACGGCCGGGCCGGGACTTTCCACAACGCGACTTCACTCCCGACGGTTCCATGCGCTATGCATGATGGAAGTCGAGCCGATAACAGACAGGTTAAGGCTGTATTTGCTAAGACCGGCGGCATTAATCCTGTAAGCCCTACTGCAGCATGGACCTTGCTTGATACCGGTTGTATCCAAGTTCGTGTCGAGGGACGCGGACTTTATTGGTCTACTGAGGTATTTTCCGCTAGTAAAATTCACCAAGGCTCGGCCACTCGAGTACCTTGGTCCCTTTCAGCTTAGCATCCCTCAAAATAACTATCTCTTATGGCTAACAGCCGATGACTCGCAATGTTAGAACCCTCTTCTAGGATAACTTGAACCGGATACTTATAAAACTTGCCAAGATAACGTGAGTGCTATGGCGTGCTTTCTCGTGGGGAAGTCGAGGAAGGAACCATAGTGGTGTAATTGATTGGAGACATGTAGTGGACTCGTGTACGCTTCTTACCTCAAGTCTGGTACTCGTAGTTAAGGACTAGCCAAATAAAAGCTGGCACTTCTGCATTTGAACCCCACCTCCCTTTACCTTGATACATGTGCATGAGTAGTATAGTTCGTACGTAAGTCTTGCTGAGTACGACTTTGTACTCAGGTTTGCTTATTCTATGTATTAGATGAACCCCCCTGACCCCGAAGGTGGATTCTTCCTGGAGCTCGACGACTGATCAAGCTAGTGTAGTCCCAGTCAGCAGACTGGTTCCCTCGTGAAGGGCTTGTTTATAGATAAGGCTTCTCTAAGACATTTGTTAAACTTGTCTGTACTCAGACCTACTTTGCTTCCGCATATTTGATGTAATGTTGGATCACAGACTTGTGATCTCTGCGTGCACTCTGTAAGAGTTATCAATAAAGTTGTATACTTTGTAGAGAATTGCAATGATACATGCTGTTCATACTGGACATGTGTGCTGTGTGTATGATTATATCATGCATGTCTTAGTATGGGTTTTCGAGACCTTAGTTGTGATCTGGCTGGCGGTCTTTTATACACCAAGTGACCCTTAGATGTGCGCAGCTTGGGGCATCGCAATGCGATTGCTCGTGACTCTGTGACGTGCACACTTTGATGTATGATCGAGCCCGCCCTAGACCCCGACTAAGTGATCGGGCTGGAGTAAGTCCATGTAATGGTTATAATACAATCGATAGTATGGTTGAGGCGACTTGTCTATGAGTATGGGAGTTCACCACCCTTATCATTTAGACTTGTGTGCGGACGATGAGGACCCATCTCAGTTGACCATCCGGCCTGGATGGGATTCCCCTCACGTTTGATGCTTTCCAAGAACGTTCTGTGCTTGGCCTTGTCTGCTTAGACAAGTGGTACGGTTCTCGGCTCTCCATATGATTGTGTTGTAGCGATTCTTGCATACGCTAACCCCGGGTCTCGACAGACTTGGTATCAGAGCAGGACTGACTGTAGGGTTATCAGCCTTGGCCGAAGTCGAGTCTAGCCTTCTATGATTATATAGTTACACTGGGTATATAAGGGAACAACGTAAGGCTTATTTTTCTCCTTACCTTCATCGTTCTGAGTTCTGAGTCACCCTCATCTTATTCTACGGGAAGATAGGACTAGGCTCATCTATGTCTTACTAGAACATCTCGTTGTTTGCTTCCTTGTAGCCGTAGGAAAGTTGTGTCCGGTTTCCTAGCATTGTTGTAATGCTAATTTCTTACATCGTATTATGTAAGTGATGTATCTACATTGAAAGAAAATTGTTTTCTTGCAATTACAGCCGTTATGCTGCCCGAGTCATTCTAGTTATCTTCATAATCTGATGCATTTGCAAATCATTCCACATCATTTGACTTTGACCTTATCCTTCAGGATGTCTCAAGGAACCCGTGGCCACCTTGGTCGTGCCCAAGCTCGTGGGGAGGATCCGGAGGAAGGCAATCTTCCACCCTCACCCACGATGGCTCAAGTTCTCATGGAGGTTGAAAGAAACCGAAGGGACTCTCATGAGTTGTTGGGAGTCATTGCCCGGAACACTGCCCAGCAGCGGAATGAGCTTGTGTCGTTGAATAACTTCATCCAGCTTCATCCCCCAGTTTTCAGCTATTCCACTGAGCCCCTTGACGCCGATGACTGGCTTCGCAGCATCGAGAGAAAGCTCCATTCTGGACATGTTGCAGATGGTGACAGAGTCAACTATGCCACCTACCACCTCGAGGGTGCAGCTAGCTCTTGGTGGGAGAACTTTCTGAACATGCGTCCAGCTGGACAGTTGACTTCGTGGAATGAGTTCTGTGACGCTTTTCGCGAGCATCACATTCCTAAGGGACTCATGGACCGCAAGAGAGAGGATTTTTGCAATCTCACCCAAGGAAGAAGGTCCGTTGACGAGTTTATTCGGGAGTTCAATCGTCTTTCCCGCTATGCTCCCAAGGAGGTCTCCACCAACTCCAAGAAGCAAGAGAGGTTCCGCCGTGGACTCAATTCTGGACTTCGTCGCGAGCTCAATCTTCATGACTTCGCCACATTCCAGATCCTTGTCAACAAGGCCATCAAGGTGGAGGATATGATCACTCCCGAGGATTCCCGCAAGCACCCTAGAGATGATGGTTCATCCAGTTCAGGCCCTCAGAAGCGCAAGATCTGGATCCCCAATAGCATGTTCCGCCAGAACAACCCACCGAGGCCATCCTTTGTGGGGCCTCGTCCACCAGCTCCGTTCCAGCCAGCTCCACCTAACAACCCAGCTCCCCGCACTATCTTTGGAGCCTGCTTCAGATGTGGCCAGCCTGGTCACTATTCTCGTGAGTGCCCCGTCAATAAAAATGCTCCACCCCATGCCAAAGGGAACCCCAATGTTCGTGCCAAGCCACCCCCGAAGGTTTCCACTGCCAAGCCATCCACCTCAGAAAATCTTGGACGTGTGAACCAAATCTCAGCTGAGGAAACTGATGGTACTTCTGACGTCATTCTTGGTACGCTCCCAGTCAATTATATTCCCACTTCTGTCCTTTTCGATCCAGGAGCATCTCACTCATTCATGTCGGAGAGTTGTGCACTTCGGCATGAGATATCCTTTGATGAAATGTTCACCCCAATGATTATTCAAACTCCTGGTTCCAAATGGAAAACTAATAGAGTAAGCCATGGCAATCAAATTGCAATTGAGGGTTTAGTATTCCTTGCTTCACTCATAGCCCTCAAGTCTTCAGACATTGATGTCATCCTTGGTATGGATTGGTTATCAAGACTAAATGCTTTTCTTGATTTTAAAGCCAAGTCAGTTAGACTTACACATCCTTCAGGCCAGACAATAGATTACTCCTCACCAAGAACAAGAACCTAGATGCATTCTTTGAATGTGCTTCCCCTTCCCGACCTTGAAGATATTCCGGTGGTTCGTGACTTCCCGGATGTCTTTCCTGAAGAACTGCCAGGAATGCCACTTGACAGATCCGTAGAGTTTGTGGTAGATCTTATCCCAGGAACCGCACCAATTTCTACACGCCCATACAAAATGGCCCCACGTGAGTTAGCTGAGCTTAAAATCCAACTTGAAGCTTTGTTGTCAAAAGGCTTCATCCGCCCTAGCTCATCGCCATGGGGTTGCCCCGTTCTGTTCGTAACGAAGAAAGATGGAACAGAAAGGATGTGGGTAGACTATCGCCCGCTAAATCTAGCGACGATAAAGAACAAGTACCCACTGCCCAGGATCAATGATCTTTATGATCAACTTGCTGGATCCGCTGTCTTCTCCAAGATGGATTTGAGATTAGGCTATCATCAAATCAAAATCAAAAATGAGGACATTCCCAAAACGGCTTTTACTACTCGTTATGGTCTTTACGAGTACATCGTCATGTCATTTGGTTTAACCAATGCCCCCACCACTTTCTCGCGCATGATGAATTCGATCTTCATGGAGTACCTAGATAAATTTGTTGTAGTTTATCTTGATGACATTCTCATCTACTCGAAGAACATGCCGAACATCTTAGGCTAGTATTGATGAAACTTAGAGAGCATCGCCTGTATGCTAAATTCTCCAAGTGTGAATTTTGGCTATCAGAAGTGACCTACTTAGGCCACGTGATTTCTGCAAAAGGCATTGCTGTGAATCCCGAGAGAGTTCAGGCCGTCCTTGACTGGACTCCACCTGAATCGGTTAAGCAAGTTAGGAGTTTTCTTGGCTTAGCAAGCTATTGCCGCCGCTTCGTCGAGAATTTTTCTAAAGTTGAAAAGCCTCTAACTGAACTCCTCAAGAAAGATAAGAAATTCCTATGGACTCCCAAGTGCGAGGAAAGCTTTCAAGAGCTAAAAATAAGATTGACTTCTGCACCCGTACTTGCGCCTCCATACACCAAAAAGGATTTCGAGATCTTTTGCGACGCCTCACGGCAAGGGTTAGGATGCATACTTATGCAAGATAGACATGTGATAGCCTATGCTTCACGCCAGTTGCGTCCACATGAAGAGAACTATCCCACCCATGATCTTTAACTCGCTGCCGTAGTTCATGCCCTAACAACTAGGCGACATTACCTCCTTGGTAATCGTTGTGCGATCTATTCCGACCACCAAAGCCTCAAATATATTTTCACCCAGACAGATCTTAATCTCAGGCAAAGACGCTGGATAGAGTTGATAAAAGATTATGACTTAGGAATTTCTTACACCCCAGGCAAAGCCAATGTCATGGCTGATGCACTAAGTCGTAAGTCGTATTGTAACAACCTCATGTTACAACAATATCAACCACTTCTTCATGAGGAATTCCGAAAGCTCAATCTCGAGATTGTTCCTCGTGGATCTCTTTTCAACTTGGTGGCGAAACCAACACTTGAGGATCAAATCATAGTTGCCCAAAGGCGTGCACGAGGTGTTCTCCGGATCAAGGAGAACATTGCTAGCGGAGTTGCTAGATGTTTCTCCACAGATAGTAAAGGAACGGTATTCTTTGGAAATCGTTTGGTAGTACCTAAGAATAGAGATCTAAAGCAACTCATCCTCAAAGAATCCCATGACACACCCCTCTCGATTCATCCCGGTAGCACAAAAATGTACCGAGATCTACGCCAGAGATTTTGGTGGACTAGGATGAAGAGAGACATTGCTCGATATGTTGCCGAATGTGATGTTTGTCGTCGCATTAAGGCCGAACAACAAAGACCTGATGGTACTCTTCAACCATTGCCTATTCCCGAGTGGAAATGGGATAAAGTCGGTATGGACTTCATCACCGGCTTTCCAAAAACCCAGAAAGGAAATGATAGAGGCGAAGGTGTCCCGATGTTTCGATGAGATGGTGGAGATCGATTATGGTGGAGACGACTTTCACGATCCGACTACGAACGTGCGAAGACGTTGCGCCTTAGCGATCGCTAAACCAACTCCGAGAGGTTATTGATCCCGCGGATGCACGATCAACCTGACCACGTAGGTCTAATTCCTGCAAGCAATCGAAGAACAAGCAAGAACTAAGAATTGCAATCTGGATATGGCGAATATAAGATGAATGATTACGAAAGTTGGGGTTCCAATGAGGTCTTGGCCTGGTCGGATGACACAAACGAAGAGCTCGAAGTTGCGGCTATGGCTAACTTAAATCTAATTAAAACCCAAGTCTAAACGACGCCCTAAGGGCTGTATATATGGGGGAACAGAGGGGAAATTCGTGGCCCCTTGGAGGAGGGGTCCGAAAACAACCCTAACTCGGTTTCCCCACACATACGGACTCTAAAAAATAGCCTATTAAGTGTATTTCGAAATTACATGGGCCTGGCCCAATAATAAGGTGACGCAGCACCTATAATAACCCTTGGACGAAAATATTAATGTGGCGTCTTGTGTCTCTCGTCCAGGTCTTCATGCACGCCTTATGGTGGCCTCAAAGTGCGAAAATCACCACTGGAAGCTCCATTGTCCTTTCCCGCGCGCACACCTCCTTCTCCATGCTTGATCCCGCTCCAATGACAATCCTTCTTATCCATGCTAGGTCCTTCATTCATAAGAAAAACAAAAGTATCTAATTTAGGCAGCATCATATGTTACTGAACATTAGAAGGATTCGCAAGAAACGAAAGTACCTGATAATTTAGTTGACGTGCGCGTGCTCTAGTAACTGGTCCAGTATGTGTAGTTGGTGAAGATGTGGGTGTAACATTAGTAGAGATGTCCTCATCATCCTCCCCTTCTTGAATTGAAGTCGTCCTCGACGGAAGCTCATCATCTTCTCCCAAATAAGGTTTCAAATCTGCAATGTTAAATGTGGGACTAACCCCAAAATCTGCAGGTAGCTCAAGTTTATATGCATTATCATTAATTTTCTGTAAAACCTTAAAGGGACCATCAGCTCGTGGCATTAACTTAGACTTGCGCAAATCAGGAAACCTATCTTTACGTAGATGTAACCAAACAAGATCTCCTGGTTCAAACACAACATGCTTTCTACCCTTATCACCAGAAAGCTTGTATCTAGCATTCATTTTCTCAATGTTTTCTTTAGTTAACTCATGCATTTTTAATATCAATTCAGCACGTTGCTTAGCATCAAAATTAACCTTCTCCGAAGATGGAAGAGGCAGCAAATCAATAGGTGCACGAGGTAGAAAACCATAAACAATCTCAAAAGGGCACATTTTAGTGGTAGAATGAAATGAACGATTATAAGCAAATTCAATATAAGGTAAACATTCTTCCCACATTTTCAAGTTACTCTTTAAAACAGCCCTAAGCATAGTAGACAAAGTCCTATTGACTACTTCAGTTTGTCCATCAGTTTGGGGATGACAAGTAGTACTAAAAAGTACTTTAGTCCCCAACTTAGCCCATAAGCATCTCCAAAAATGGCTAAGAAACTTAGTATCACGATCCGAGACAATAGTATTGGGCACACCATGTAAGCGAATAATCTCACGAAAGAATAAATCAGCAACATTAGCAGCATCATCGCTTTTATGACATGGTATAAAATGTGCCATCTTAGAAAATCTATCCACGACAACAAATATGCTATCCCTCCCCTTCGTTGTTCGAGGCAAGCCTAAAACAAAGTCCATGGATATGTCCTCCCACGGAACACTAGGTACAGGTAAAGGCATGTATAAACCATGAGGATTGAGTCGTGACTTAGCTTTTTGACATGTAGTGCAGCGAGCAACAAAACGCTCAACATCCCGTCTCATCTTTGGCCAAAAGAAATGTGTAGGAAGTACGTCCTTCGTCTTCTTCACGCCAAAGTGTCCCATTAATCCTCCTCCATGCGCCTCCTGCAACAACAAAAGACGAATAGAGCTAGCTGGAATGCATAGCTTGTTAGAACGGAACACAAAACCATCATTAAGCACAAACTTGTTCCATGTTCTACCCTCTCTACAATTCTACAATACATCTTTAAATTCCGCATCATGTACATATTGATCTTTGAGTGTCTCCAAACCGAATATCTTGAAGTCAAGTTGTGAAAGCATATTATAACGACGAGACAAAGCATCAGCAATAATATTATCTTTCCCCTTCTTGTGTTTAATGACATAAGGGAAAGTCTCAATAAATTCAACCCACTTAGCATGTCTACGATTAAGTTTTGCTTGGCTTCTTATGTGTTTCAAAGATTCATGATCAGAATGTATAACAAATTCTTTGGGCCATAAATAATGTTGCCAAGTTTCTAATGTCCGAACAAGAGCATATAATTCCTTATCATAAGTAGAATAGTTCAGACTAGGCCCACTCAATTTTTCAGAAAAGTATGCAACAGGTTTAGCATCTTGTAATAACACACCTCCCAAACCAATCCCACTAGCATCGCATTCAAGCTCAAAAGTCTTATTAAAATCAGGAAGTTGGAGCAAAGGAGCATGTGTTAACTTATCTTTCAATACCGTGAAGGCTTCTTCCTGTGCGGTACCCCAAGTAAAAGGCACATCCTTGCGTGTAAGCTCATTGAGAGGTGCAGCAATGGTGCTGAAATCTCTCACAAAACGCCTATAGAATCCAGCAAGGCCAAGAAAACTTCTCACTTGTGTGACCGTTTTGGGCTGCGGCCAACTCTCAATCGCCTCGATCTTGGCTTTATCAACTTCAATTCCCTGTGGAGTAACAACATAGCCAAGAAACGATACTCGGTCGGTGCAAAAGGTGCACTTCCCAAGGTTACCAAACAAACGTGCATTACGTAGAGCAATAAAAACAGCACGTAAATGATCCAAATGTTCCTCCAAAGATTTGCTATAAATCAGTATATCATCAAAATAGACTACCACAAATCGTCCAATGAAAGCACGTAAAACCTCGTTCATTAATCTCATGAAAGTGCTAGGTGCATTAGTTAACCCAAAAGGCATGACTAACCACTCATATAATCCAAACTTAGTTTTAAAAGCCGTTTTCCATTCATCTCCTAATTTCATGCGAATTTGATGGTATCCACTACGCAAATCAACTTTGGAAAACATGGTAGAGCCACTTAATTCATCAAGCATATCATCTAACCTAGGAATAGGATGACGATAACGAATAGTAATATTATTAATGGCTCTACAATCAACACACATACGCCAAGTTCCATCCTTTTTAGGCACTAATATAACAGGAACAACACAAGGACTAAGGGATTCACGTATGTAACCTTTGTCGAGTAGCTCTTGTACTTGACGCTGAATCTCCTTCGTCTCCTCCGGATTGGTACGGTATGGCGCACGGTTGGGCAGCGAAGCACCGGGAATTAAGTCAATCTGATGCTCAATCCCTCGAATAGGTGGTAATCCCGGTGGTACGTCTTGTGGAAAGACGTCAATAAACTCCTGCAAAAGGTCAGTGACAACAGGAGGCAAAGAAGGAGGCAATTCCTCAAATGAAAACAAAGCTTCTTTGCACACAAAAGCATAGCACACATATTGACTAACATCCAAATCCGAAATATCAACCTTAGTAGCAAGCAAAGTTGGACTAGTCAATTTAATTTCATTAGAAACAACAGAAGAAGATTTTCTATTAGTCTTATGTTGTTGCTCAAATTCATTAGCTGCTATCTCATTCTCACTCTTATTTTTCTCCTGTTTAGCTTTACTAGCTCTAGCAAGATCATCTTTCACAATTTGTTCAGGAGACATAGGAAGTAAAGCAATAGTTTTATCGTGATGAACCAGAGTAAACTGATTTGTCCTACCATGGTGTACAACATTCCTATCAAATTGCCATGGTCTACCAAGTAAAAGAGAGCATGCTTGCATGGGTACCACATCACAATCAACATAATCAGCATATGCAGCAATGCTAAAGTGCACACGAACAGAACGCGTTACCTTAATCTTACCACTATTGTTAAACCACTGAATATAGTACGGATGGGGGTGTGGTCTTGTGGTGAGAGATAGCTTCTCCACCAACTCCATGCTCGCCAAGTTGTTGCAACTCCCTCCGTCAATGATGATGCGAACCGAACGTTCTTTCACCACTCCCTTTGTGTGGAACAAATTATGCCTCTGGTTTTGCTCGGCCTTCGATACCTGCACACTTAACACACGTTGAGCAACCAAACTAGCATATTGATCTGCATCATCAGGAGCCATATACTCTATATCATGAGCATCATCATGGGCACCCTGTTCCTCGTGAGCAATGAGAACTAAAGTCTCCTCATCATAGTCGCTCGCTGACTCATACCCACCATCCGCCGTAATAATCATCACACGCTTGGAGGGACAGCCTTTTGCGAAGTGACCTCCACCTTGGCACCTGCGACATTTAATATCACGATCTCGTGTTTGCCCTGTGGAAGCCATGGATGAAGAAGAACTAGCTGCTGGACCACTCTGTGCACCCTTGAATGGTGGCGCTGGCTGTTTTGGTGGCTCCCTGTAAGAATGAGTGGTTGAAGTAGATGGTGGTGCAGCAGGACGTGTGGATGTAGAAGGTCCACGCGATGTCCATGATGTATTTCGTCCTGCAGAAAAGTTAGGTCTCGTAGCGGCCTGTCGATCCTGCACTTCACGTTCAGCTTTACAAGCAAGATGAAACAAACGAGTAATAGTAGCATAGTCCTTGTATTCTAGAATAGTTTGTATCTCCCTGTTTAAGCCACCTATAAAACGTGCAAACATAGCTTCATTATCCTCTACTAGGCCACATCTAATCAATCCAGTTTGTAATTCTTGATAATATTCCTCTACAGAATTTTTCCTTGTCTCAAACGCTGTAATTTTTGTAGCAATTCACGTTGATAATAAGGAGGAACCCAGCGAGTACGCATAGCATCTTTTAAAGCAGCCCAAGTAGCTGGAATATTATTAGCATGCAATCTACAATGTTCAGACCACCAAATAGATGCAAAACCCGTGAATTCACAAACAGCAGCAGTAACACGTCTATTCTCAGGATATTGTAAACATGTAAAGCGTTGTTCAGTTTCTAACTCCCAAGTAAGATAAGCATCAGGAATATATCTACCCTCAAACGGCTTAAGATTCAATTTAAGTTTAGGCACATGTTCATCATCGCGTACCTGAGGGGGTGGTTGGTGTCGACCGTGGCGAATGTTGGGACGTGGACGCCCAGCTGGCTGCTCATAGGCCGCTTCCTGTTCCGCCTCCTCCTCGTAATCACCCTCGTAGTTGTCGTCCTGGCCGACGTCAGAAGCAGCAGCAGTAGCAGCAACTGCAGCAGCCGCAGGAGCACCAGCAGCTTGTCTCCACGGAAACAGAATACGTCGTGCACGTCGTGGTGGCGGTGGTTGTGCTGGAGCGGCCGCAGGATGTGCAGGTAGGCGTGCGAGCAACTCAGTAAACTTGGCGTCGAGCTTGGTGTCGATCATCTTCTCCACACCATCAATCGCCTCTGTAAATCTGTTCTCGATGTCATTCACCTGTTCAGACATCATTTGTGCAAATTTATCATGGGGTATTTATGGGACAAGATAACTTGGGCAATAGGTAACCGGAGTAGACTCCTGGGCGGACACGAACGTCGCCGCGCGCGCCGGAGTTGGAGTCTTGGTGCGCTGAAAGGAGACGCGCATGTGCTGGGTTTTTTTTTGACGCGCATGTGCTGGTGCGTTCGCTGGCATGGCCACGCTGGCCACTTGGGCCGTTCGGTCGGCCTGGCCGCTGCTGGCCGCTGGCCGGCGCCCTTTTTTTTGTGATTTTTTAAAAAAAATATAGAGGTATTTTTAATATAATAAAAAAAGCCCCCAAAAAAATAACATCTTATATTTTAAAATAATAAAAAAAAGTAAAACGGAATTACGTTTATATAAATATATACGTACTTTTCTTAAACTACAAAGAGTTTTATAACATAAAATATAAGTCGGACAAATACGAAACAAATTTCTAAAATCTTAGAAAAACATAAATAATATTTTCAATAAGTTATTTATATAAAAACTTTATTCAATAAATTCAAATAAACTCTCAAATAAGATCCAAAATGCACACACAAAAATGATATGCATATGCTCTCTAGTAACTCCTCCAAAATAGTAAATTTGGGATGTTACACCACTTGTCTAAGCAGAGAAGGCCAAGCACAGAACACTCTCAGAAAGCATCGTACGTGAGGGGCATCCCATCCATAATGGGCTTTCACCACCCATAATCATTTAGACTTGTGAGCGGGCAATGAGGGCCCATCTCAGTTGATCATCCGGCCTGGATGGGATGCCCCTCACGTACGATGCTTTCTGAGAGTGTTCTGTGCTTGGCCTTCTCTGCTTAGACAAGTGGTGTAACATCCCAAATTTACTATTTTGGAGGAGTTACTAGAGAGCATATGCATATCATTTTTGTGTGTGCATTTTGGATCTTATTTGAGAGTTTATTTGAATTTATTGAATAAAGTTTTTATATAAATAACTTATTGAAAATATTATTTATGTTTTTCTAAGATTTTAGAAATTTGTTTCGTATTTTTCCGACTTATATTTTATGTTATAAAACTCTTTGTAGTTTAAGAAAAGTACGTATATATTTATATAAACGTAATTCCGTTTTACTTTTTTTTATTATTTTAAAATATAAGATGTTATTTTTTTGGGGGCTTTTTTTATTATATTAAAAATACCTCTATATTTTTTTAAAAAAATCGCAAAAAAAGGGGCGCCGGCCAGCGGCCAGCAGCGGCCAGGCCGACCGAACGGCCCAAGTGGCCAGCGTGGCCATGCCAGCGAACGCACCAGCACATGCGCGTCAAAAAAAAACCCAGCACATGCGCGTCTCCTTTCAGCGCACCAAGACTCCAACTCCGGCGCGCGCGGCGACGTTCGTGTCCGCCCAGGAGTCTACTCCGGTTACCTATTGCCCAAGTTATCGTGCATCCCGCGCCACTTCATCATGGGATCCTGGCATGGTTAGCAGAAATAGAAAACACACAGAAGTATGATCCTACTTCTAATGGGATGTGGGGTGGTGGAAAGCACAAATCCGTCAAGCTTTTCTTTAGTTCTTACCGATTCTTACCTAGCAGCAGGTGGTGATGTACAACCAACGGGTCAAAACTCTCAGAGATGTGGTAGAGCGATGGCCAGGAGGTGTCAAAACGCACGATTTAGAATATATGTGGAGCTGTAGGTAGGCTTGACAAATATGGTAGCAAAAAGATCAACAGTAATCAAAACAGAGATGCAAAGCTGAATAAACACTCAACGTCGGTACTGTGCTGATCCTAGGCTAGACCGTACTAGAGACGCGAGCCTAAAAAACCAACGAAAGCACGGCGCGGCACGTAATCAACTGAGAAGCACACTCTGATTTTTTTTTTCTCTCTTTTTTTTGTGTTTTTTTTTTGGAAATCACCTCCTTCTACGTACGACAAAAGATTGGTGAAATCCGACTCTAATCAACTCAAAACTAATCTGGCTACGGAGAGATCACAAACCGAACAGGTGATGGAACTCAACTCGGATTGGTAGGTCGTGGTGCTGTATATGGACTCGACTTGGCGGAACGTGGTGGTGTATCTGGACTCGGATTGGCGGAAACGTGGCGGTGTACTACTGTGCGGCGGCGGTGTGACAAACTGTGATCAGAACTCGAAACTCTAAGGGAACTAGACGCTAAGAACAGCAACTCGACACAACGATGCAACCGCAAATTCAACAAAGCAAACTACTGTAAAGAAAACTAGAAAAAGGCTCGGACTGTTTTGGGACGTGATGATCTAACCCTAATTTTTTGTTGGCTTTTTCGTGGACTGTAGGTATGAAGAACAGAACCAATCTAGACTACGAAAACTGGTAAATCTCACCGAGCAACCTAGAAATCGGATACCACTTGATAGAGGCAAAGGTTTCCCGATGTTTCGATGAGATGGTGTAGATTGATTATGGTGGAGACGACTTTCACGATCCGACTACGAACGTGCGAAGACGTTGCGCCTTAGCGATCGCTAAACCAACTTCGATGGGTTATTGATCCCGCGGATGCACGATCAACCTGACCACGAAGGTCTAATTCCTGCAAGCAATCGAAGAACAAGCAAGAACTAAGAATTGCAATCTGGATATTGCGAATATAAGATGAATGATTGACAGAAGTTGGGGTTCCAATGCGGTCTTGGCCTGGTCGGATGACACAAACGAAGAGCTCGAAGTTGCGGCTATGGCTAACTTAAATCTAATTAAAACCCAAGTCTAAACGACGCCCTAAGGGCTGTATATATGGGGGAACAGAGGGGAATTTCGTGGCCCCTTGAAGGAGGGGTCCGAAAACAACCCTAACTCGGTTTCCCCACACATACGGACTCTAAAAAATAGCCTATTAAGTGTATTTCGAAATTACATGGGCCTGGCCCAATAATAAGGTGACGCAGCACCTATAATAACCCTTGGACGAAAATATTAATGTGGCGTCTTGTGTCTCTCGTCCAAGTCTTCATGCACGCCTTATGGTGGCCTCAAAGTGCGAAAATCACCACTGGAAGCTCCATTGTCCTTTCCCGCGCGCACACCTCCTTCTCCATGCTTGATCCCGCTCCAATGACCATCCTTCTTATCCATGCTAGGTCCTGATAATTTAGTTGACGTGCGCGTGCTCTAGTAACTGGTCCATTATGTGTAGTTGGTGAAGATGTGGGTGTAACATTAGTAGAGATGTCCTCATCAGAAAGAATTGGGAGAAATCTCTGCCATTCGCCGAATTTCCTTATAACAATAGTTTCCAATCTAGTCTGAACATGGCTCCTTTTGAACTCCTATATGGAAGAAGATGTCGAACACCCCTAAACTGGTCAGAAACCAGTGAAAGACAATTCTTTGGACCGGATATGATCATGGAAGCAGAAGAGCAAGTTCGCATTGTTCGTGATCAATTGAAAGCAGCCCAGTCTCGTCAGAAAAGCTACTATGATCGTCATCATAGGCAAGAAAGCTACAATCTGGATGAGAAGGCTTACCTTCGAGTTACTCCTCTGAAGGGAACCCAACGCTTCGGTATCAAAGGCAAGTTGGCCCCACGTTACATCGGACCTTTCCGCATTCTTGCTAAACGTGGAGAAGTTGCCTACCAACTTGAACTACCTCCGCACCTTTCCGAGTACACGATGTATTCGATGTGTCACAACTCAGGCGCGGCTTCAAGGACCCCATCCGCGAAGTCGACCATGAAACGCTTGACCTTCAAGATGACCTTTCTTATCGAGAATACCCTGTTCGTATTCTTGATTCCGCAGAGCGTGTCACACGACGAAAGAAGATCAAGTTTCTCAAAGTTCAGTGGTCGCACCACTCAGAGAAAGAAGCTACGTGGGAAAGAGAAGACCGCCTCCGTGCCGAGTATCCCTCCTTCCTCCCGCAGACTTCTGAATCTCGGGACGAGATTCTTTTGAGTGGGGGCGAGTTGTCAAAACCCTCTTCTAGGTATGTGCTAAGTCAAGAGCCACATTGTATTCATGAAAAAATTCAAATAGGAATTCAAAAATGGGGAAGCAGAAGCCCTAATTGAATTTAATTCAAATGGCTAGATAAAAATTTGTTCCAAAAATTCATTTGAAAAGTTGTAAAACTTCTGAATATATGTATGATCATGTTCCAAGTGGTGTGGGACCCACCTCATACATATGGAATTTTACAAAATTCCAAATATAGCTTTGGAAATTAAATTAAACCCTAGCTATTTGAATTAAAGTTCAAATAATTTGAATTTTAATAATGCCCAAAGGTTATAAGTGGCTAGCTATATGCTATAAGAGGCACATAAAAATTTGGGGCATTTAATAAAATGCCTAGGTATTTTTTATCTAGGCAGAACAAATAGAACAAAAATAAATAAAAAGAAAGAGAAGGGGCACACTTTCCTCACGCCCAGGCGAGGCCCACCTCTTCTTCTGGCCGGCCCAGCCCGTCATCTCCTCTGTCTTCTTCCTCCTGCCAGTGGACAGGGGAGGCCATGCACGCAGGCAGCTGCGTGGAGCGCGCGCAGCACCCCGAGGCCACCTCCTGGTTCCCTCCCTCCTCACACGCACGCCGTGGCAACGCTGGGGAACCGCACACCTTCCCCCCCCCCTCTGGATTTGTCCTCCTCCTCTCCCCCCGCAAGATCCCGCGCAAGCCCGAGACGACCACCTCGCCGTCGTCGTGCCCGCACCCGGCCACCGTGCTCCTCACGCCGCCGGACCTTGTCCTTGCGCTCCAGCGTCATCGGCTTCCTCCGTCCCCCTCGTCAATTGAAGTCCAGCGCCACTGTGGACGACGCCTGCGGCAAGGTTTCGTCGCCGGCCGCCGCGGAGAAGAACTTTGATTGCGCCACCACCGAGCTCCCCGCGGCCCCGCCATCCACTCCATTAGCATCACGGTGAGCAGAGCTACGTTTTGCCCCTAACCGTGCCTCTTCGCGTGCCCTCCTGCTTAGTTTCGGCGAGGTCAGTGAAAGGGCCGCCACCGCAGTAGAGCTAGCCGTCGCCACAGAGCACCCTTTTGACCCCCCTGTGCTCCAAAAGACGCGCGAGACGAAGAGCAGCTCGCCAGTGGTCTCCCCTCCCCTCCCCGTGCACAAAAACCCAACCCCGGCGAAGTCCCGGCGAGCTCCGCCATTAGGGCCCCTAACCCTAAGCTTAACCACTAATTCCCCCCTAGGCCACTGACCAGTGGGCCTAGGTCCCTAATTAAGCTAGCTTATATTAAACAGAGAGGTTTAGTTAACCCCTCCCACTGACTACAGGGACCCACCTGTCATCCCCTCCCCCACGTCACAATGACGTCAGCCTGGTGCAATAACTCGATTAAATCATTTAATTTAATTCCAGTAATTCCAGAAAATAGGCTAAACTTTGGAAAATCATAATAAATTCATATTAACTCCAAATTGGACAAATAATATATGAACAATGATCAAGACAAAATAATATATCCAAATATACAACTTTCAGCTATGTTTGAGTTGAATTTACAATGGGACCAGTAGCTTTTTCTATTTGGTTTAAATGGAATTAATTCAAATTTAATACAATTGCTATTCCAACTTCAACCATTGAAATGCAAAGATGATCACTTACACTTCAGAAGCATTTCACACATGATCACAGGATTTACAAAGTACAAACATTAGCAAATGCAACTTGGACCAATTTGAATACATTTGGAGTTTGGATTTGAATTTACTTTTCAAATCAACTTCAATTAACATGTGACCAATTGAACCTAGATCACATCAATACCATTCACATCATGTGACAACATAAACATGTGCTTGAGCATTGCATTAAATTTATACCTTGATTGCTTTGTTTGATCGATAGACGTGCAACCGGAACCGGAAGCAGCCCCCTTCGTTGAAGATCCCGAGACTGAACCTCGTCAGCAAGGCAAGCAAACCCCCATTGATCATGTCGATAAAATCCCACTTCCCTCTCATGTCTCGCTTATGCATTGTATAGGATGATTACCATGCTACGTTTCTACCGCATAGATGAACCCATTCCTTTGCATGACCTATCATTTGTCACAGTAGTAAGAAAACCACAATCCTAGCAAATGTAGGAGTTGGTTGATATCATGTGGCCCCTGCAATTGTTATTGCTTATTGCATGCTTAGAGTGTTACAATGTTGTTACTGTTATGTGAGTCGGGATGGTAGTGATCATATTGATGATGGTGGAAATGTGTTGGTGAATCTACCCTATTACAAGGTGAACGATGAGAGGCTGTGTAGGAGTACACAGTGGGTTGTCTCGTTGAACACCGCCCTAAGTCCGAGTTCTTGTGTGGTGATCCAAGAAGAAGAGTGCCACCACACATTGGGCTCACTGACCCCTCTCATCCTAGTACCTCACCCCGTTCGAACCCCATAAGTCGCAGTAGTTCGGAGTTCTGGTAGGGCTGTGGCACGGTCTGCGAAGTGGATGAATGGCTTTTCAAGACCGGCTTGGGACCCTGCACACATCGTTTGAGGCTGCACTGGAACCTCGGCCGGACTTCCATATGGATCCCCCTCAGATAGGCAACTCTCTGTACTAGAACGGAGCTGTGGGCGAAGTGTTGTGGTGGCATCCTCGCTCTCACCTCTTGAATGGTGACACGCAAAAGGCGGTAAGTGATGACACGTGTGTGTAGTAGTACACCCCTGCAGGGTTAACAAAACTATCCGAATAGCCGCGTCCGCCGTTCAGGACTGCTTGGAAAGCTTAGCTTGATTATTAGACAACTTGAACCGGATACTTATAAAACTTGCCAAGATAATCGTGAGTGCTATGGCGTGCTTTCTCGTGGGGAAGTCGAGGAAGGCACCATAGTGGTGTAATTGATTGGAGACATGTAGTGGACTCGTCTACGCTTCTTACCTCAAGTCTGGTACTCGTAGTTCAGGACTAGCCAAATCAAAGCTGGCACTTCTGCATTTGAACCCCACCTCCCTTTACCTTGATACATGTGCATGAGTAGTATAGTTCCTACGTAAGTCTTGCTGAGTACGACTTTGTACTCACGTTTGCTTATTCTATGTTTTAGATGAACCCCCCTGACCCCGAAGGTGGATTCTTCCTGGAGCTCGACGACTGATCAAGCTAGTGTAGTCCCAGTCAGCAGACTGGTTCCCTCGTGATGGGCTTGTTTATAGATAAGGCTTGTCTAAGCCATTTGTTAAACTTGTCTGTACTCAGACCTACTTTGCTTCCGCATATTTGATGTAATGATGGATCACAGACTTGTGATCTCTGCGTGCACTCTGTAAGAGTTATCAATAAAGTTGTATACTTTGTAGAGAATTGCAATGATACCTGCTGTTCATACTGGACATGTGTGCAGTGTGTATGATTATATCATGCATGTCTTATTATGGGTTTTTGAGACCTTAGTTGTGATCTGGCTGACGGTCTTTTATACACCAAGTGGCCCTTAGATGTGCGCAGCTTGGGGCATCGTGATGCGATTGCTCGTGACTCTGTCACGTGCACACTTTGATGTATGATCGAGCCCGCCCTAGACCCCGACTAAGTGATCGGGCTGGAGTAAGTCTATGTAAGGGTTATAATACAATCGATAGTATGGTTGAGGCGACTTGTCTATGAGTATGGGAGTTCACCACCCTTATCATTTAGACTTGTGTGCGGACGATGAGGACCCATCTCAGTTGACCATCCGGCATGGATGGGATGCACCTCACGTTCGATGCTTTCCGAGAACGTTCTATGCTTGGCCTTGTCTGCTTAGACAAGTGGGTACGGTTCTCGGCTCTCCATATGATTGTGTTGTAGCGAGTCTTGCATACGGTAACCCCGGGTCCCGACACGCAAGCAAAGCGACACACACAACTACAATTCGCTACGGATTTGAGTCCCTTCTCGACTCTTTGAGTCCCCCAGGAACTCGGGGGCTACTGACGAGGAGGTGTCCCCATGACTCCTGCGAATCAGGGTACCTGGTGCGTGTCAAGACAGAAGGCCCACTGGAAGCTTCGACCAGCCCACGACTGGCCCACTAGAAGCACCAACGTAGGAGTCCTTGGCAATTATGGATGCCACGACTTAGCATCCAAGACTAGAGCTAGATTAGGAAACTACTTCTGTAAACCTACATGGACTCCATGCGACCCAGCCTAGTATATAAAGGCTGGGAGAGGGGACGTCTAGGGCATCCAATCTCATAGCTACACCTTTGGTCCCGAGCGATCTCACCTGACCGCCACTATAATCACCTCCATCATAATACAAAAGAGCAGGAAGTAGGGGTTTCACCGATCGAGGGCCCTGAACTTGCGTAAATCCCTATCTCCTGTTAGCCAACGAGTATTGCCAACCTGCACCTTCTCTCTATGATCTAAACCCTGGGTACCTTACCATGGGATTTGCCGAGGCTGATCCTCTTCAATTGGCGCTGACCGTGGGGAAGACGCGTGTTGGAGTCACGATCTCAGCGGTTCCTTCATCAACTAGCAACTCGTTGACTACCGTGGCAGTCGAAGCCTTTTCGACTCAAGCGGAATTCGATATGTTCGAGTCCCTCGGCTTCGCCCCACATCTTCCCATCTCGTGGTCAGCTTACGCTGATCTCCGCACATGCGTGGATCTAACCTTCGGAGGGTGCCAGATCTACGTCAAACGCTAGAGAACTCTTTGCCTTACAGATCGTGCTCGAGCACCCGCAACAACAACCGCAACAGCGGCAACAACCAAAGAAGAATCACCTGCCCGCGCGACGGCTCTTTGAGTATATCCGGTAACCCACCTCAGCCTGATCCATCACACTGCCCGCGACAGCGCGAGTGCATCACCCACATGGGAAAAGCAGAGCAGAAAGGAGACAAGGCCAAAAAACAAGACACTGTTCCAGGTGTTCATGGCAAACACCCACGCAACAACTTCAGATGACAGGGGCAAAGCAGATGACCCCGACAGCCACAGGGGAGCCGGCACAAACAACAGGAGCAACGAACCTAACAACACCGGGCAACCAACAGTCATCCTCGGAGAACCAGGAACCATTCCAAGAAAAGTGTTCAAAAGGCAAGAAAACAACAATCATAAAGACAATCCGCCTGAAAGCACCTGGCGCCACAACTCAGAAGGAGCAAAACAAGCTCAACCCACAGAATAAATCATTCGATCCAAAGAAACGACCATCAGAGTAAAAGATGCAGTAAAGCGTGGCAAGCTCCTGCCAGAGAACACTACACGCGACAAACTCAGAGCATACAATAAGCTAGAAAGCAATGTCACCAAGAAAACCAGATGGCTGAGGCTTGAGATGGAGAAGCAAAGAAGAGCCGCGAACGAATCGAGGGCCGATCGCAAGGCACTGCCTGAACCATCGGACGACTCCTCTAATGACAACCCCCCTCATCAGCGGAGGTCTAGATTCAACAACCTACATCTAACGGACAAGAAAAAAGTCGCCCGCATATTGGACGACGTATTTCGACTCGAAGACGAAGAAGAAGAGCAGCTCACACCAGTAGAAGCTCTCGTCACCACCCAAGCATACTTACAATGTGCCCAGAACGGCGGAAAAGGTGACGCAGACCACAACACTGCTCGAGCACTCAAAGTAATGGGCGACGCGATCACAGCGTCAGCACCCAAAAAATAGAGCACAAGAAGAGTGACCCGGGAGCAAACGCCGGACATGGATCCAAGCTCACACGATGACGATGATGACATCGACGATGATCGCCGAAACTACGCCGACCGATGCAGAAAACGCAACAGGGGCGACCGTGGAAAGCGACGCAACAATGATCGACGACGCAACGCGTGGGACGACATCAGACAGAACAAGATCAACCAAGGATGGCGTAGACGCGCAGCTCACACGACGAATACTCGGACGAACAAGTGACCGACGATGATCTGGAACCTTGCGGAGCACTATGCTTCGCACGAGCCATACGTGAAACACGAATGTCCAAGGGTTTCAAGCTGAACTCAACAACGCACAAATACGAAGGACTCAAAGAACCAGAAGCATGGCTCGACGACTATCTAATAGCCATCAAGTTCCAGCGAGGCACCAACACCACAGCCATGCAGTATGTGCAACTTATACTCGAAGGGTCAGCACGACACTCGCTGAAGAACCTACATCGAGGCTCCATTAGCTCCTGGAAGCAATTCCACAGCGCTTTCATCGATAACTTCAAGTCAACATACAAACGATCGGCGTCACTTGAAGGGCTGAGAGCCTGCAGGAAGGGAACCCGAGAGTCCCTAAGAGCTTACATCCAACGGTGGACCATACTCAAAAACTCAATCGAGGACATATAAGACGAAAGCGCAATCGACGCATTCATACGAGGACTACATCGCATAGAATTTAAAGAACAGATGAGACATCTCAAAGTCTGAACACTCGCGCAATTACGGGAAAACGCCAATAATTGGGCTGACGGAGAAGACTCCATATGCAACAAATCATACGCCTCGATGACTCGCACCGAGCGCAACTACGACTATTACGGTGGGGATAGGAGGGTCTACCGAAGAAGAAAATGACCCAGGCGCAATTTCTATGATGACAGGGGACCAAACATGGTCGCGGCTGGCTTCCCAGTAGACAGAGACGGCAGACGACGTGATGAAAACAGACCGCAACGAAGGGACAACCCAGACAACCCGCCACACATCCAAAATGAGAGTGGAGGCCACGGCAGCCACGAGATGACACCCGAGCAACCTGCTCGGCCAAAGAGCACCTGGATGGGCCATGCACACTCCATGGATTCAAAAACGAGCACGGAGAAATCACGTCAGGGCATACCTTGAGAGATTGCAGGCACTTCACCGAACTCTCGGAAGAAAAAAGCAGGATTACAGCGCCAACCTCGCAACCACTCGCAAGCGTAGCAATCGGGCCAATCGCACACAATGCACCGCCCACCCCTACCATGCCAGCAAGACAGGTAGCAGCCATCCAGCAATGACGCACGACAACCGAAGAAGAAGAAGATTACCCAGCGGCGCATGGATGAATCTGCATGATCCAAGAAGGAAGGCCATCAAATAAGCAGCAGAAGCAAGCATCTAGACAAGTTTTCCTCGTAGTCACCTCATACCCGGCCATCCCAGAATACCTTCACAGGTCCGAGACTGACATCACCTTCTCTCAGGAGAACCACTCGCCAGTTGTACTGCGGCCAGGGCACGCCGCACTGGTACTTGAAGCAAGAATTTTAAACTACAACATGTCGCGAGTCTACATGGACGGTGGCAGCGGCATCAACATCATATTCACCAAACACTACAAGAGATGTTCATCCAAACCTCGACACTCAAAACCTCAGGCACGACCTTCCATAGAATCGTTCCAGGAAAAGCAGTCTACCCCCTTGGCAAGATAACTCTGCAAGTTGTCTTTGGCAACGCGAGCAACTTGAGAAAGGATATGCTAGGTTTCGAAGTGGTCGACGGGAAGTCACAGTACCATGCCATCCTGATACATCCCAAACGTATCTACAATTTCTACTTGCTCCATGCATGTTTTGTGTGATATTGCTATGATCTAGATACACTTTCATACACTTTTGATCATATTTGGACTAACTTATTAACTCAGTGCACCACAGTGCCAGTTCATGTTTTCTGCTGTTTTTCTATTTCAGGTTTCCCCCATATTAAAAGTGCTCCAAAAATTCGGAAATAATCAGATAAAAATCAGCGTGAAGGAACCTTCCAGAATCACCTAGGTGGGGCCAGAGGGCCACCACCAGGGACCCATGCGACCACTTGGCGCGGCCTAGGGTCTGGCTGCGCTGGGGGGCGCCTGGACCACTGGTGGCCCCCCTGGCTGCCCCTTCGCCTATTTATTCTCCGTATCGCGAAACCTGTCGGGGGAATGGGTCAGGCCCATAGACCCAACATTAGAAACTTCTGGGCCGACTTACATATGAAGGCCCGCAAAGGAAGACCCGGCTAGGAGGTGACGTGCCAAGCGTGAAGATTGAAGCCCTAAAAGGAATTCGACTTACCTTGTATAGCACGTAGCCAATTTGTAAAGTAGAATAGAACTCCACATCGTGTAGGAGTCGGACTCTAGGAATCCCGGGACCCGGCACCTTTATAAGACGATGTCCACGGGAGCCAGAGGACGGACTTACCTCAAGCCAGGACTAGACAACTCGCACTATAACCTAGATCTCCACGAGACTAAGGTTGCGAAACATCACCACTGTAATCGATACGATCGGCTCTTCCTATTGAGGAGTAGATCCCACAATAGTCAAGAAGCAGGAGTAGGTCTTTACCGCATCGACGGGGCCGAACCTGGGTAAATCGCCAAGTCCCGTGTCTATGTCGACTCTCTCCTCGAATTCGCCTCGCAGCAAAGGTCCCATGATAAGTCCGACTCTATGGACATTTGCCGTGACTTTCCCACGACAGTTGGCGCCCACCGTGGGGCCTGCGCTCACAGGTGTTGAGGTTCTAGGGGGAGCTCTGCGAGATATGGAAGGATTTGTTACTGGGCGAATCACCACAATCCGGAGCGGGATGCTCTGCATCGACGACGCCACCTAGGGCCCCGAAGATGATTTCATTGAGTCAGGCTATCAGATCCCAGTCGGCTCCATGCACCTCTTCATCGGCGGATTGAACGGGTCGGAGCCGAAGCCGGACTATCATGCCCCTACTGAAGCAGCGAGCCGGCTACTTGCTGGCTCCGATCGCGCCTTCATCGGATTCACCAACGAACCCCCAAAATTGGCATGCTCTATCGAAACCTCGATGGATGATGAGCCGGTGAAGTTCCCCGAACAAGAAGAAGTTCATATGGAAACGCCGAGACAGCCACCAATCAGGCTTTACGACGTGAAAAACGCAGCACCACCTATGATGACGACATCCCTACTAATGTTACACCCATACCCTCACCAACTACACATACTGGACCAGTTACTAGAGCACGTGCACGTCAACTAAATTATCAGGTACTTTCGTTTCTTGCGAATCCTTCTATTGTTCATGAACATATGATGCTGCCTAAATTAGATACTTTTGTTTTGGTTATGAATGAAGGACCTAGCATGGACAAGAAGGATGGTCATTGGAGCGGGATCAAGAATGGAGAAGAAGGTGCGCGCGGGGGAAAGTACAGTGGAGCTTCCAGTGGGGATTTTCGCACGTTGAAGCCACCATAAGGCATGCATGAAGGCTTGGACGGAATACACGAGATGCCACTTCATTATTTTCGTCCAAGAGCAATTATAGGTGCTGCGCCACCTTAATATTGGGCTGGGCCCATGTAATTTCGAAATACCACATTATAGGCAGTTTTTAGAGTCCGTATGTGTGGGGAAACCGAGTTAGGGTTGTTTTCGGACCCCACCTCCAAGGGGTCACGAAAATCCCCTCTGTTCCCCCATATATACAGCCCTTAGGGCGTCGTTTAGACTTGGGTTTTAATTAGACATAAGTTAGCCATAGCCGCAACTTCGAGCTCTTCGTTTGTGTCATCCGACCAGGCCAAGACCTCATTGGAACCCCAACTTTCGTAATCATTCATCTTATATTCGCAATATCCAGATTGCAATTCTTAGTTCTTGCTTGTTCTTCGATTGCTTGCAGGAATTAGACCTTCGTGGTCAGGTTGATCGTGCATCCGCGGGATCAATAACCTCTCGGAGTTGGTTTAGCGATCGCTAAGGCGCAACGTCTTCGCACGTTCGTAGTCGGATCGTCAGAGTCATCTCCACCAAATCGATAGTTATCTCTCATCGAAACATCGGGACACCTTCGCCTCTATCAAGTGGTATCAGATTTCCAGGTTGCTCGGTGAGATTTACCAGTTTTCGTAGTCTAGATTGGTTCTGTTTTTCATACCTACAGTCCACGAAAAAGCCAACAAAAAAAATTAGGGTTAGATCATCACGTCCCAAAACAGTCCGAGCCTTTGTCCAGTTTTCTTTACAGTAGTTTGCATTGTTGAATTTGCGGTTGCATCGTCGTGTCGAGTTGCTGATCTTAGCGTCTAGTTCCCTTAGAGTTTCGAGTTCTGATCACAGTTTGCCACGTCGCCGCCGCACCAGTAGTCATCCTACCACGTTCCGCCAATCCAAGTCAAGTTACACCACCACTTTCCGCCAAGCAGAGTCCATATACACCACCACAACCTACCGATCCGAGTGGAGTTCCATCACCTGTTCGGTTTGTGATCTCTCCGTAGCCAGATTAGTTTTGAGTTGATTAGAGTCGGATTTCACCAATCTTTTGTCGTACGTAGAAGAGGGTGATTTCCAAAAAAAAAAAAAAAAAAAAAAAAAAAAAGAGTCTGCCACGCTTTCCAGAGCAGTTTTTAGGCCAAAATTTTCAGGGGTAAAAAAATTTCGTTCCCATACGTTCCTTAGGTCCAGAAACTCGTTTTGAGACGTTCGCCACCATAGTGATTTTTTCGCACTTTTTCAGCCCCCGCAGTCCCGCATCGCCAAAAAAAAAAAGCAAAAAAAAAAAAAAAAAAGAGAGAAAAAAAAAATTCAGAGTGTGCTTCACAGTTGTTACGTGCCGCGCCGTGCTTTCGTTGGTGTTTTAGGCTCGCGTCTCTAGTACGGTCTAGCCTAGGATCAGCACAGTACCGACGTTGAGTGTTTATTCAGCTTTGCATCTCTGTTTTGATTACTGTTGAGTTTTTCCTACCATACTTGTCAGCCTTCCTACAGCTCCACATATATTCTACATCGTGCGTTTTGACACCGCCTGGCCATCGCTCTACCACATCTCTGAGAGTTTTGACCCGTTGGTTGTACATCACCACCTGCTGCTAGGTAAGAATCGGTAAGAACGTAAGAAAAGCTTGACGGATTTGTGCTTTCCACCACCCCACATCCATCCCATTAGTAGCAGTAGGATCATATTCCGGTGTGTTTTCTATTTCTGCTAACCATGCCAGGATCACATGATGAAGTGGCGCGGGATGCACCCGATTGGGAGAACATGACAAACAAGGAGCTACATGATAAATTTGCACGTATGATGTCTCAACAGGTGCAGGACATCGAGACCAGATTTACAGAGGCGATTGATGGCGTGGAGAAGATGATCGACACCAAGCTCGACGCCAAGTTTACTGAGTTGATCGCACGCCTACCTTCAGCACAGCCACAGCCACCGCCACTACCACGTGCACGACGTATTCTGTTTCCGCGTGGACAAGCTGCTGGTATTGGTGCTCCTCCTGCTGCTGCAGTTGCTGCTACTGCTGCTGCTGCTGCTTCTGACGTCGGCCTGGACGACAACTACGAGGGTGATTACGAGGAGGAGGTGGAACAGGAAGCGGCCTATGAGCAGCCAGCTAGACGTCCACGTCCCAACATTCGCCACGGTCGACACCAACCACCCCCTCAGGTACGCGATGATGAACATGTGCCTAAACTTAAATTGAATCTTAAGCCGTTTGAGGGTAGATATATTCCTGATGCTTATCTTACTTGGGAGTTAGAAACTGAACAACGTTTTACATGTTTACAATATCCTGAGAATAGACGTGTTACGGCTGCTGTTTGTGAATTCACGGGCTTTGCATCTATTTGGTGGTCTGAACATTGTAGATTGCATGCTAATAATATTCCAACTACTTGGGCTGCTTTAAAAGATGCTATGCGTACTCGCTGGGTTCCCCCTTATTATCAACGTGAATTGTTACAAAAATTACAGCGTTTGAGACAAGGAAAAAATTCTGTAGAGGAATATTATCAAGAATTACAAACTGGATTGATTAGATGTGGCCTAGTAGAGGATAATGAAGCTATGCTTGCACGTTTTATGGGTGGCTTAAACAGGGAGATACAAACTATTCTAGAATACAAGGACTTTGCTACTATCACTCGTTTGTTTCATCTTGCTTGTAAAGCTGAACGTGAAGTGCAGGATCGACAGGCCGCTACGAGACCTAACTTTTCTGCACGACGACATACATCATGGACATCGCGTGGAGCTTCTACATCCACACGTTGATAGAGGCGAAGGTGTCCCGATGTTTCGATGAGATGGTGGAGATCGATTTTGGTGGAGTAGACTTTCACGACCCGACTACGAACGTGCGAAGACGTTGCGCCTTAGCAATCGCTAAACCAACTCCGAGAGGTTATTGATCCCGCGGATGCACGATCAACCTGACCACGAAGGTCAATTCCTGCAAGCAATCGAAGAACAAGCAAGAACTAAGAATTGCAATCTGGATATTGCGAATATAAGATGAAAGATTAACAGAAGTTGGGGTTCCAATGCGGTCTTGGCCTGGTCGGACGACACAAACGAAGAACTCGAAGTTGCGGCTATGGCTAACTTAAATCTAATTAAAACCCAAGTCTAAACGATGCCCTAAGGGCTGTATATATGGGGGAACAGAGGGGAATTTCGTGGCCCCTTGGAGGAGGGGTCCGAAAACAACCCTAACTCGGTTTCCCCACACATACGGACTCTAAAAAATAGCCTATTAAGTGTATTTCGAAAATACATGGGCCTGGCCCAATAATAAGGTGACGCAGCACCTATAATAACTCTTGGACGAAAATATTAATGTGGCATCTTGTGTCTCTCGTCCAAGTCTTCATGCGCGCCTTATGGTGGCTTCAAAGTGCGATAATCACCACGGGAAGCTCCGCTGTCCTTTCCCGCGCGCGCACCTTCTTCTCCATGCTTGATCCCGCTCCAATGACCATCCTTCTTGTCCATGCTAGGTCCTTCATTCATAAGACAAACAAAAGTATCTAATTTAGGCAGCATCATATGTTCTTGAATATTAGAAGGATTCGCAAGAAACGAAAGTACCTGATAATTTAATTGACGTGCGCGTGCTCTAGTAACTGGTCCATTATGTGTAGTTTGTGAAGATGTGGGTGTAACATTAGTAGAGATGTCCTCATCATCCTCCCCTTCTTGAATTGAAGTCGTCCTCGACGGAAGCTCATCATCTTCTTCCAAATAAGGCTTCAAATCTGCAATATTAAATGTGGGACTAACCCCAAAGGCTGCAGGTAGCTCAAGTTTATATGCATTATCATTAATTTTCTGCAAAACCTTAAAGGGACCATCAGCTCGAGGCATTAACTTAGACTTGCGCAAATCAGGAAACCTATCTTTACGTAGATGTAACCAAACAAGATCTCCGGGTTCAAACACAACATGCTTTCGACCCCTATCACCAGCAAGCTTGTATCTAGCATTCATGCGCTCAATGTTTTCTTTAGTTAACTCATGCATTTTTAATATCAATTCAGCACGTTGCTTAGCATCAAAATTAACCTTCTCCGAAGATGGAAGAGGCAGCAAATCAATAGGTGCACGAGGTAGAAAACCATAAACAATCTCAAAAGGGCACATTTTAGTGGTAGAATGCAATGAACGATTATAAGCAAATTCAATATGAGGTAAACATTCTTCCCACTGTTTGAAGTTACTCTTTAAAACAGCCCTAAGCATAGTAGACAAAGTCCTATTGACCACTTCAGTTTGTCCATCAGTTTGGGGATGACATGTAGTACTAAAAAGTAGTTTAGTCCCCAACTTAGCCCATAAGCATCTCCAAAAATGGCTAAGAAACTTAGTATCACGATCCGAGACAATAGTATTGGGCACACCATGTAAGCGAATAATCTCACGAAAGAATAAATCAGCAACATTAGCAGCATCATCGCTTTTATGACATGGTATAAAATGTGCCATTTTAGAAAATCTATCCACGACAACAAATATGCTATCCCTCCCATTCTTTGTTCGAGGCAAGCCTAAAACAAAGTCCATGGATATGTCCTCCCACGGAACACTAGGTACAGGTAAAGGCATGTATAAACCATGAGGATTGAGTCGTGACTTAGCTTTTTGACATGTAGTGCAGCGAGCAACAAAACGCTCAACATCCCGTCTCATCTTTGGCCAAAAGAAATGTGTAGCAAGTACGTCCTCCGTCTTCTTCACGCCAAAGTGTCCCATTAATCCTCCTCCATGCGCCTCCTGCAACAACAAAAGACGAATAGAGCTAGCTGGAATGCATAGCTTGTTAGAACGGAACACAAATCCATCATTAAGCACAAACTTGTTCCATGTTCTACCCTCTCTACAATTCTGCAATACATCTTTAAATTCCGCATCATTTACGTATCGATCTTTGATTGTCTCTAAACCGAAAATCTTGAAGTCAAGTTGTGAAAGCATAGTATAACGACGAGACAAAGCATCAGCAATAATATTATCTTTCCCCTTCTTGTGTTTAATGACATAAGGGAAAGTCTCAATAAATTCAACCCACTTAGCATGTCTACGATTAAGTTTTGCTTGACTTCTTATGTGTTTCAAAGATTCATGATCAGAATGTATAACAAATTCTTTGGGCCATAAATAATGTTGCCAAGTTTCTAATGTCCGAACAAGAGCATATAATTCCTTATCATAAGTAGAATAGTTCAGACTAGGCCCACTCAATTTTTCAGAAAAGTAAGCAACAGGTTTAGCATCTTGTAATAACACACCTCCCAAACCAATCCCACTAGCATCGCATTCAAGCTCAAAAGTCTTATTAAAATCAGGAAGTTGGAGCAAAGGAGCATGTGTTAACTTATCTTTCAATACGGTGAAGGCTTCTTCCTGTGCGGTACCCCAAGTAAAAGGCACATCCTTGCGTGTAAGCTCATTGAGAGGTGCAGCAATGGTGCTGAAATCTCTCACAAAACGCCTATAGAATCCAGCGAGGCCAAGAAAACTCCTCACTTGTGTGACCGTTTTGGGCTGCGGCCAACTCTCAATCGCCTCGATCTTGGCTTTATCAACTTCAATTCCCTGCGGAGTAACAACATAGCCAAGAAACGATACTCGGTCGGTGCAAAAGGTGCACTTCCCAAGGTTACCAAACAAACGTGCATTACGTAGAGCAATAAAAACAGCACGTAAATGATCCAAATGTTCCTCCAAAGATTTGCTATAAATTAGTATATCATCAAAATAGACTACCACAAATCGTCCAATGAAAGCACGTAAAACCTCGTTCATTAATCTCATGAAAGTGCTAGGTGCATTAGTTAACCCAAAAGGCATGACTAACCACTCATATAATCCAAACTTAGTTTTAAAAGCCGTTTTCCATTCATCTCCTAATTTCATGCGAATTTGATGGTATCCACTACGCAAATCAACTTTGGAAAACATGGTAGAGCCACTTAATTCATCAAGCATATCATCTAACCTAGGAATAGGATGACGATAACGAATAGTAATATTATTAATGGCTCGACAATCAACACACATACGCCATGTTCCATCCTTTTTAGGCACTAATATAACAGGAACAGCACAAGGACTAAGGGATTCACGTATGTAACCTTTGTCGAGTAGCTCTTGTACTTGACGCTGAATCTCCTTCGTCTCCTCCGGATTGGTACGGTATGGCGCACGGTTAGGCAGCGAAGCACCGGGAATTAAGTCAATCTGATGCTCAATCCCTCGAATAGGTGGTAATCCCGGTGGCACGTCTTGTGGAAAGACGTCAATAAACTCCTGCAAAAGGTCAGTGACAAAAGGAGGCAAAGAAGGAGGCAATTCCTCAAATGAAAACAAAGCTTCTTTGCACACAAAAGCATAGCACACATATTGACTAACATCCAAATCCGAAATATCAACCTTAGTAGCAAGCAAAGTTGGACTAGTCAATTTAATTTCATTAGAAACAGCGGAAGAAGATTTGCTATTGGTCTTATGTTGTTGCTCAAATTCTTTAGCTGCTATCTCATTTTCACTCTTATTTTTCTCCTGTTTAGCTTTACTAGCTCTAGCAAGATCATCTTTCACAATTTGTTCAGGAGACATAGGAAGTAAAGCAATATTTTTATCCTGATGAACCAGAGTAAACTGATTTGTCCTACCATGGTGTACAACATTCCTATCAAATTGCCATGGTCTACCAAGTAAAAGAGAGCATGCTTGCATGGGTACCACATCACAATCAACATAATCAGCATATGCGGCAATGCTAAAGTGCACACGAACAGAACGCGTTACCTTAATCTTACCACTATTGTTAAACCACTGAATATAGTACGGATGGGGGTGTGGTCTTGTGGTGAGAGATAGCTTCTCCACCAACTCCATGCTCGCCAAGTTGTTGCAACTCCCTCCGTCAATGATGATGCGAACCGAACGTTCTTTCACCACTCCCTTTGTGTGGAACAAATTATGCCTCTGGTTTTGCTCGTCCTTCGATACCTGCACACTTAATACACGTTGAGCAACCAAACTAGCATATTTATCTGCATCATCAGGAGCCATATACTCTATATCACGAGCATCATCATGGGCACTCTGATCCTCATGAGCAATGAGAACTAAAGTCTCCTCATCATAGTCACTCGCTGACTCATACCCACCATCCGCCGTAATAATCATCACACGCTTGGAGGGACAGTCTTTTGCGAAGTGACCTCCACCTTGGCACCTGCGACATTTAATATCACGATCTCGTGCTTGCCCTGTGGACGCCATGGATGAAGAAGAACTCGCCGCGGGACCACTCTGTGCACCCTTGAATGGTGGCGCTGGCTGTGTCGGTGGCTCCCTGTAAGAATGAGCGGCTGAAGTAGATGGTGGTGCAGCAGGACGTGTGGATGTAGAAGCTCCACGCGATGTCCATGATGTATTTCGTCCTGCAGAAAAGTTAGGTCTCGTAGCGGCCTGTCGATCCTGCACTTCACGTTCAGCTTTACAAGCAAGATGAAACAAACGAGTGATAGTAGTAAAGTCCTTGTATTCTAGAATAGTTTGTATCTCCCTGTTTAAGCCACCCATAAAACGTGCAAGCATAGCTTCATTATCCTCTACTAGGCCGCATCTAATCAATCCAGTTTGTAATTCCTGATAATATTCCTCTACAGAATTTTTTCCTTGTCTCAAACGCTGTAATTTTTGTAACAAGTCACGTTGATAATAAGGAGGAACCCAGCGAGTACGCATAGCATCTTTTAAAGCAGCCCAAGTAGTTGGAATATTATTAGCATGCAATCTACAATGTTCGGACCACCAAATAGATGCAAATCCCGTGAATTCACAAACAGCAGCAGTAACACGTCTATTCTCAGGATATTGTAAACATGTAAAGCGTTGTTCAGTTTCTAACTCCCAAGTAAGATAAACATCAGGAATATATCTACCCTCAAATGGCTTAAGATTCAATTTAAGTTTAGGCACATGTTCATCATCGCGTACCTGAGGGGGTGGTTGGTGTCGACCGTGGCGAATGTTGGGACGTGGACGTCCAGCTGGCTGCTCATAGACCGCTTCCTGTTCCACCTCCTCCTCGTAATCACCCTCGTAGTAGTCGTCCTGGCCGACGTCAGAAGCAGCAGCAGCAGTAGCAGCAACTGCAGTAGCAGGAGGAGCACCAATACCAGCAGCTTGTCCTCGCGGCAACAGAATACGTCGTGCACGTGGTAGTGGCGGTGGCTGTGGCTGTGCTGGAGCGGCAGCAGGCTGTGTAGGTAGGCGTGCGATCAACTCAGTAAACTTGGCGTCTAGCTTGATGTCGATCATCTTTTCCACGCCATCAATCGCCTCTGTAAATCTGTTATGGATGTCCTGCACCTGTTCAGACATCATACGTGCAAATTTATCATGTAGCTCCTTGTTTGTCATGTTCTCCCAATCGGGTGCATCCCGCGCCACTTCATCATGTGATCCTGTCATGGTTAGCAGAAATAGAAAACACACAGTAATATGATCCTACTTCTACTAATGGGATGTGGTGTGGTGGAAAGCACAAATCCGTCAAGCTTTTCTTTCGTTCTTACCGATTCTTACCTAGCAGCAGGTGGTGATGTACAACCAACGGGTCAAAACTCTCAGAGATATGGTAGAGCGATGGCCAGGAGGTGTCAAACGCACGATGTAGAATATATGTGGAGCTGTAGGAAGGCTGACAAGTATGGTAGAAAAAACTCAACAGTAATCAAAACAGAGATGCAAAGCTGAATAAACGCTCAACGTGGGTACTGTGCTGATCCTAGGCTAGACCGTACTAGAGACGCGAGCCTAAAACACCAACGAAAGCACGGCGCGGCACGTAATCAACTGAGAAGCATACTCTGAAAAAAAAATTCTCTTTTTTTTTTTTTTTTTTTTTTTTTTTTTTTTTGGAAATCACCTCCCTTCTACGTACGACAAAAGTTTGGTGAAATCCGACTCTAATCAACTCAAACTATTCTGGCTACGGAGAGATCACAAACCGTACTGATGGTGGAACTCAACTCGGACTCGTGTAGCTCGTGGTGGTGTATATGGACTCGGATTGGCGGAACGTGGTGTATCTGGACTCGGATTACTACTGTGCGGTGGCGACGTGGCAAACTGTGATCAGAACTCGAAACTCTAAGGAAACTAGACGCTAAGATCAGCAACTTGACACAACGATGCAACCGTAAATTCAACAAAGCAAGTACTGAAAAGAAAACTGGACAATGGCTAGGACTGTCTTGGGACGTGATGATCTAACCCTAATTTTTTTTGGCTTTTTCGTGGACTGTAGGTATGAAGAACAGAACCAATCTAGACTATGAAAAACTGGTAAATCTCACCGAGCAACCTGGAAATCTGATACCACTTGATAGAGGCGAAGGTGTCCCGATGTTTCGATGAGATGGTGGAGATCGATTTTGGTGGAGTAGACTTTCACGACCCGACTACGAACGTGCGAAGACGTTGCGCCTTAGCAATCGCTAAACCAACTCCGAGAGGTTATTGATCCCGCGGATGCACGATCAACCTGACCACGAAGGTCAATTCCTGCAAGCAATCGAAGAACAAGCAAGAACTAAGAATTGCAATCTGGATATTGCGAATATAAGATGAAAGATTAACAGAAGTTGGGGTTCCAATGCGGTCTTGGCCTGGTCGGACGACACAAACGAAGAACTCGAAGTTGCGGCTATGGCTAACTTAAATCTAATTAAAACCCAAGTCTAAACGATGCCCTAAGGGCTGTATATATGGGGGAACAGAGGGGAATTTCGTGGCCCCTTGGAGGAGGGGTCCGAAAACAACCCTAACTCGGTTTCCCCACACATACGGACTCTAAAAAATAGCCTATTAAGTGTATTTCGAAAATACATGGGCCTGGCCCAATAATAAGGTGACGCAGCACCTATAATAACTCTTGGACGAAAATATTAATGTGGCATCTTGTGTCTCTCGTCCAAGTCTTCATGCGCGCCTTATGGTGGCTTCAAAGTGCGATAATCACCACGGGAAGCTCCGCTGTCCTTTCCCGCGCGCGCACCTTCTTCTCCATGCTTGATCCCGCTCCAATGACCATCCTTCTTGTCCATGCTAGGTCCTTCATTCATAAGACAAACAAAAGTATCTAATTTAGGCAGCATCATATGTTCTTGAATATTAGAAGGATTCGCAAGAAACGAAAGTACCTGATAATTTAATTGACGTGCGCGTGCTCTAGTAACTGGTCCATTATGTGTAGTTTGTGAAGATGTGGGTGTAACATTAGTAGAGATGTCCTCATCACACGT
This sequence comes from Bromus sterilis, assembly GCA_950022295.1. Taxonomy (NCBI): domain Eukaryota; kingdom Viridiplantae; phylum Streptophyta; class Magnoliopsida; order Poales; family Poaceae; genus Bromus; species Bromus sterilis. The sequence continues at coordinate 170,714,421 of OX465600.1, read as the reverse complement.
CCTTCTGCTCCACCATCTACTTCAGCCGCTCATTCTTACAGGGAGCCACCAAAACAGCCAGCGCCACCATTCAAGGGTGCACAGAGTGGTCCAGCAGCGAGTTCTTCTTCATCCATGGCGTCCACAGGGCAAGCACGAGATCGTGATATTAAATGTCGCAGGTGCCAAGGTGGAGGTCACTTCGCAAAAGACTGTCCCTCCAAGCGTGTGATGACTATTACGGCGGATGGTGGGTATGAGTCAGCGAGTGACTATGATGAGGAGACTCTAGTTCTCATTGCTCGTGAGGAACAGGGTGCCCATGATGATGCTCATGATATAGAGTATATGACTCCTGATGATGCAGATAAATATGCTAGTTTGGTTGCTCAACGTGTATTAAGTGTGCAGGTAACGAAGGCCGAGCAAAACCAGAGGCATAATTTGTTCCACACAAAGGGAGTGGTGAAAGAACGTTCGGTTCGCATCATCATTGACGGAGGGAGTTGCAACAACTTGGCTAGCATGGAGTTGGTGGAGAAGCTATCTCTCACCACAAGACCACACCCCCATCCGTACTATATTCAGTGGTTTAACAATAGTGGTAAGATTAAGGTAACGCGTTCTGTTCGTGTGCACTTTAGCATTGCTGCATATGCTGATTATGTTGATTGTGATGTGGTACCCATGCAAGCATGCTCTCTTTTACTTGGTAGACCATGGCAATTTGATAGGAATGTTGTACACCATGGTAGGACAAATCAGTTTACTCTAGTTCATCAGGATAAAAATATTGCTTTACTTCCTATGTCTCCTGAACAAATTGTGAAAGATGATCTTGCTAGAGCTAGTAAAGCTAAACAGGAGAAAAATAAGAGTGAAAATGAGATAGCAGCTAAAGAATTTGAGCAACAACATAAGACTAATAGCAAATCTTCTTCTGTTGTTTCTAATGAAATTAAATTGACTAGTCCAACTTTGCTTGCTACTAAGGTTGATATTTCGGATTTGGATGTTAGTCAATATGTGTGCTATGCTTTTGTGTGCAAAGAAGCCTTGTTTTCATTTGAGGAATTGCCTCCTTCTTTGCCTCCTGTTGTCACTGACCTTTTGCAGGAGTTTATTGACGTCTTTCCACAAGACGTACCACCGGGATTACCACCTATTCGAGGGATTGAGCATCAGATTGACTTAATTCCCGGTGCTTCGCTGCCCAACCGTGCGCCATACCGTACCAATCCGGAGGAGACGAAGGAGATTCAGCGTCAAGTACAAGAGCTACTCGACAAAGGTTATATACGTGAATCCCTTAGTCCTTGTGCTGTTCCTGTTATATTAGTGCCTAAAAAGGATTGAACATGGCGTATGTGTGTTGATTGTCGAGCCATTAATAATATTACTATTCGTTATCGTCATCCTATTCCTAGGCTAGATGATATGCTTGATGAATTAAGTGGTTCTACCATGTTTTCCAAAGTTGATTTGCGTAGTGGATACCATCAAATTCGCATGAAATTAGGAGATGAATGGAAAACGGCTTTTAAAACTAAGTTTGGATTATATGAGTGGTTAGTCATGCCTTTTGGGTTAACTAATGCACCTAGCACTTTCATGAGATTAATGAACGAGGTTTTACGTGCTTTCATTGGACGATTTGTGGTAGTCTATTTTGATGATATACTGATTTATAGCAAATCTTTGGAGGAACATTTGGATCATTTACGTGCTGTTTTTATTGCTCTACGTAATGCACGTTTATTTGGTAACCTTGGGAAGTGCACCTTTTGCACCGACCGAGTATCGTTTCTTGGCTATGTTGTTACTCCACAGGGTATTGAAGTTGATAAAGCCAAGATCGAGGCGATTGAGAGTTGGCCGCAGCCCAAAACGGTCACACAAGTGAGGAGTTTTCTTGGCCTCGCTGGATTCTATAGGCGTTTTGTGAGAGATTTCAGCACCATTGCTGCCCCTCTCAATGAGCTTACACGCAAGGATGTGCCTTTTACTTGGGGTACCGCACAGGAAGAAGTTTCACGGTATTGAAAGATAAGTTAACACATGCTCCTTTGCTCCAACTTCCTGATTTTAATAAGACTTTTGAGCTTGAATGCGATGCTAGTGGGATTGGTTTGGGAGGTGTGTTATTACAAGATGCTAAACCTGTTGCATACTTTTCTGAAAAATTGAGTGGGCCTAGTCTGAACTATTCTACTTATGATAAGGAATTATATGCTCTTGTTCGGACATTAGAAACTTGGCAACATTATTTATGGCCCAAAGAATTTGTTATACATTCTGATCATGAATCTTTGAAACACATAAGAAGTCAAGAAAAACTTAATCGTAGACATGCTAAGTGGGTTGAATTTATTGAGACTTTCCCTTATGTCATTAAACACAAGAAGGGGAAAGATAATATTATTGCTGATGCTTTGTCTCGTCGTTATACTATGCTTTCACAACTTGACTTCAAGATATTCGGTTTAGAGACAATCAAAGAACAATATGCAAATGATGCGGAATTTAAAGATGTATTGCAGAATTGTAGAGAGGGTAGAACATGGAACAAGTTTGTGCTTAATGATGGATTTGTGTTCCGTTCTAACAAGCTATGCATTCCAGCTAGCTCTATTCGTCTTTTGTTGTTGCAGGAGGCGCATGGAGGAGGATTAATGGGACATTTTGGCGTGAAAAAGACGGAGGACGTACTTGCTACACATTTCTTTTGGCCAAAGATGAGACGGGATGTTGAGCGTTTTGTTGCTCGCTGCACTACATGTCAAAAAGCTAAGTCACGACTCAATCCTCATGGTTTATACATGCCTTTACCTGTACCTAGTGTTCCGTGGGAGGACATATCCATGGACTTTGTTTTAGGCTTGCCTCGAACAAAGAAGGGGAGGGATAGCATATTTGTTGTCGTGGATAGATTTTCTAAGATGGCACATTTTATACCATGTCATAAAAGCGATGATGCTGCTAATGTTGCTGATTTATTCTTTGGAGAGATTATTCGTTTACATGGTGTGCCCAATACTATTGTCTCGGATCGTGATACTAAGTTTCTTAGCCATTTTTGGAGATGCTTATGGGCTAAGTTGGGGACTAAACTACTTTTTAGTACTACATGTCATCCCCAAACTGATGGACAAACTGAAGTGGTCAATAGGACATTGTCTACTATGCTTAGGGCTGTTTTAAAAAGTAACTTGAAACTGTGGGAAGAATGTTTACCTCATATTGAATTTGCTTATAATCGTTCAGTGCATTCTACCACTAAAATGTGCCCTTTTGAGATTGTTTATGGTTTTTTACCTCGTGCACCTATTGATTTGCTGCCTCTTCCATCTTCGGAGAAGGTGAATTTTGATGCTAAGCAACGTGCTGAATTGATATTAAAAATGCATGAGTTAACTAAAGAAAACATTCAGCGCATGAATGCTAGATACAAGCTTGCTGGTGATAGGGGTCGAAAGCATGTTGTTTTTGAACCAGGAGATCTTGTTTGGTTACATCTACGAAAAGATAGGTTTCCTGATTTGCGCAAGTCTAAGTTAATGCCACGAGCTGATGGTCCCTTTAAGGTTTTACAGAAAATTAATGATAATGCATATAAACTTGAGCTACCTGCAGATTTTGGGGTTAGTCCCACATTTAACATTGCAGATTTGAAACCTTATTTGGGAGAAGATGATGAGCTTCCGTCGAGGACGACTTCAATTCAAGAAGGGGAGGATGATGAGGACATCCCTACTAATGTTACACCCATACCCTCACCAACTACACATACTGGACCAGTTACTAGAGCACGTGCACGTCAACTAAATTATCAGGTACTTTCGTTTCTTGCGAATCCTTCTATTGTTCATGAACATATGATGCTGCCTAAATTAGATACTTTTGTTTTGGTTATGAATGAAGGACCTAGCATGGACAAGAAGGATGGTCATTGGAGCGGGATCAAGAATGGAGAAGAAGGTGCGCGCGGGGGAAAGTACAGTGGAGCTTCCAGTGGGGATTTTCGCACGTTGAAGCCACCATAAGGCATGCATGAAGGCTTGGACGGAATACACGAGATGCCACTTCATTATTTTCGTCCAAGAGCAATTATAGGTGCTGCGCCACCTTAATATTGGGCTGGGCCCATGTAATTTCGAAATACCACATTATAGGCAGTTTTTAGAGTCCGTATGTGTGGGGAAACCGAGTTAGAGTTGTTTTCGGACCCCACCTCCAAGGGGTCACGAAAATCCCCTCTGTTCCCCCATATATACAGCCCTTAGGGCGTCGTTTAGACTTGGGTTTTAATTAGACATAAGTTAGCCATAGCCGCAACTTCGAGCTCTTCGTTTGTGTCATCCGACCAGGCCAAGACCTCATTGGAACCCCAACTTTCGTAATCATTCATCTTATATTCGCAATATCCAGATTGCAATTCTTAGTTCTTGCTTGTTCTTCGATTGCTTGCAGGAATTAGACCTTCGTGGTCAGGTTGATCGTGCATCCGCGGGATCAATAACCTCTCGGAGTTGGTTTAGCGATCGCTAAGGCGCAACGTCTTCGCACGTTCGTAGTCGGATCGTCAGAGTCATCTCCACCAAATCGATAGTTATCTCTCATCGAAACATCGGGACACCTTCGCCTCTATCAACCTATCAGTAGGTAGGGCGGAGCTACTTCGAGAAGAAGATAAGTCAGTATGTGCATACTTCTGTGGACGACGTATTCGGATCCCATTTAATCGACTCACTTAACGGTGACCTACAAATTCCTTTCAAAGAGACAAGTCGGCTTGATACCGCCCTCCATCACACTTTCATCGGGTTTATTGGCGAGCTCCCAGAACAGGAGCACCCTGACGAAACCCCAAACCATGATAAGGATGGTTTCTCCGACGCCGACTCATATCGAGAGGAAGAAAAATACTCAGATAACGGATCAATTCGATCCATCGGGGAAGGCAGACTCGGATCCGATCCAGAAGAATATGACCGAGATGCTCCCTACTTCAATAATTCGGCTCATGAGACACCTGACAATGCCGACACTACCCAAAATCTTTCAAAAACAAAAACGGCTCGGAACTATGCACCAGCAATGTGTGGCAGCGACTGGGCCGGAACAGAGCCGACTCTGACGAAGAATTAGAAGAAAACTAGAGAAAGGCCTGGGAACATAAAAGTCCCATGGAAGCGCAAGATCGACTTCCACAGGAGATACGGTGTGACAGGGCTCAGGAGCAAACAGGCCCCCGGCTTACGCCTATAACCAACGGCACTAAGACACATAAAGGAGGTAGCCAAAGACCTGAATGGACTTGTTGATGCCGTCGCCACATATGCTGATAGAGGCGAAGGTGTCCCGATGTTTCGATGAGATGATGGAGATCGATTTTGGTGGAGTAGACTTTCACGACCCGACTACGAACGTGCGAAGATGTTGCGCCTTAGCAATCGCTAAACCAACTCCGAGAGGTTATTGATCCCGCGGATGCACGATCAACCTGACCACGAAGGTCAATTCCTGCAAGCAATCGAAGAACAAGCAAGAACTAAGAATTGCAATCTGGATATTGCGAATATAAGATGAAAGATTAACAGAAGTTGGGGTTCCAATGCGGTCTTGGCCTGGTCGGACGACACAAACGAAGAACTCGAAGTTGCGGCTATGGCTAACTTAAATCTAATTAAAACCCAAGTCTAAACGACGCCCTAAGGGCTGTATATATGGGGGAACAGAGGGAAATTTCGTGGCCCCTTGGAGGAGGGGTCCGAAAACAACCCTAACTCGGTTTCCCCACACATACGGACTCTAAAAAATAGCCTATTAAGTGTATTTCGAAATTACATGGGCCTGGCCCAATAATAAGGTGACGCAGCACCTATAATAACCCTTGGACGAAAATATTGATGTGGCGTCTTGTGTCTCTCGTCCAAGTCTTCATGCACGCCTTATGGTGGCCTCAAAGTGCGAAAATCACCACTGGAAGCTCCATTGTCCTTTCCCGCGCGCACACCTCCTTCTCCATGTTTGATCCCGCTCCAATGACCATCCTTCTTATCCATGCTAGGTCCTTCATTCATAAGACAAACAAAAGTATCTAATTTAGGCAGCATCATATGTTCCTGAACATTAGAAGGATTCGCAAGAAACGAAAGTACCTGATAATTTAGTTGACGTGCGCGTGCTCTAGTAACTGGTCCAGTATGTGTAGTTGGTGAAGATGTGGGTGTAACATTAGTAGAGATGTCCTCATCATATGCTGAGTCCAGTGAAGCCAAATATGAGGAGTCCCAACTTCAATGTCGGACCCACCACAGAAAGTGCAGGCGTAACCTGGCCTCGCAGGAATACGGTAGCAACCACTCCCAGAGATACGAACGGCCACCAAGGGAAGAAAAAAGGCACCTGGATTGTGACAAAGCTATGAAAGAATCTTGCCCAAAGCATTCCGGACCGGGTCGCCTCGCTAACCCCACCTGGGATCAGTGCTACTTCATACAGGAGTACAGACGCCAAATCGAGAAAAATATTCTAGAGGCAAGTCGATACGATGACGACCCAACCGACTCACACAGTCGCAAGAGACCAAGACACTTGGTAATAAGAACATGGACTCGTTAACAATAAAGAGCCGAACCGGGGCATCAAACCCAGGAAACAGGCCAAAGAATACCCCAACAGCTCATTACAGAGTTGTCAAAAAGGAAAAGCCGACTCAACGTCGCAATAGGCCAACGCCGTTTACCACATAAGTCGATTCTCATTGCACCGGCTCTCGCCACTCTATAAACAGTTGACTCTCATTTACCGGCTCTCGCCACCTACAATAAATAAAGTCGATTGTAAAAACTTATCGTCGATTGACCATAGCCTCAACGACTCCTGCATTCATTACATCATATACCCATTTTACATGCAATTGCATTATACATAGCATACTTTTCATTATTATCTCAGAAACTTGGGGGCTTGATCAACTCTCAACTGTTATCTGAGCACTTATGTGTTTATTTCAGGGAAAGTTCAGGGGGCTTGATGATACTCATCAACCCTTTAGCTAAGAAAACCCGGCACATATGTGTAATCACATGTATATAGCTTATTTCAGGGAAATCTTGGGGGCTCGACTACACTCACCGAGTCTTAACTAAGAAAACTCGGCATATACATGTGGCACTCCATGCCCTATAATTGCCTGTATGTTTGATGCTCGTACGATCTAAATACGCGAAACCCGGCTAAAAAATCTCAAGAAGAAGTTTTAAAGCAAACGGAAAAACGCTAATCAATGTGAGACGACATACAGAGGAGTTCCGACTCATGGATAAACCAAAAAAATTCTCAACAAAGAGAAGATGAGGAAAAGATGAATCCAGAGTCGACTTCTATATGAGCAATTCATAATTTACCTTTTGGCATACATCACTATAAGCATGTTTTTCATTATAAAGTTAAAACCTCTAGGGGATTTGGCAACGTGACAGAACACACACATGCCGACTCATCGGGACTACAACTCGAAATTCTTTCCCTATGAGAAGAAACTGTTTGTCAATACACACATACCGACTGCATTACATTTCGCATTTAAACATCATTGCATTATAACGTCGACTTTGGTCGCAACGGCTCTCGCCATATCCAAAGTCGACTTCAGTCTCAACGGCTCTCGCCATATCCAAAGTCGACTTCTGTCGCAATGGCTAAAAGCCATATACAAAGTCGACTTCAGTCGCAACGGCTCTCGCCATATACAAAGTCGACTTCGGTCTCAATGGCTAAACGCCATATACAAAGTCGACTTCGGTCGCAACGGCTCTTTCCATATAAAATATATAAGTCGACTTCGGTCGCAACGGCTATCGCCATACATATATATAAATCAACACTCGTCGAACTGTATCTCGCCATATAAAATATATAAGTCGACTTTCGTCGCACTGGCTCATACCGTATGAGCATCGTTTGGAGTTGGCACACATTATTCCGAATTGCTAAAGGAAAACATATCCCAGCACTCAAAAGGGCCACTCTATTCAGAAGCCTGGAACACAACCATCGTGTCATATCTATATGACTTGGCAGATTAAAAGATAAGACCTATGTGACTCGGCACTGCATACAGACGCACACACCGACTCATGGGGACTACGCTTCAAGGTTTCTTCTCACATAAAGACTCGATATATCACTCAGCCGTGTATACCGACTCTTGGGGAGTAACAACTTCAAAAATTTCTCAAAAGGTTTGGCCTATCATACTTGCCAATTCTAGAAAACAAGCAAGAAATTGTAAGTCCCAAATTGCTGCAGGTAAGACAATCCGGCACTTTGGGGGCTACAGTTCAAATTATCTCCGTGAGTCGGCACGACGCAATGATGATCATACCGACTCATGAGTATTACACTCTGAAAGCATCTATGATTCGGCTCATGTCGGATGGAAAAGCTTCTCCAAACAAGCAACAAACAAGTCAAAAGACAAAAGTCAGATGACATCACAAAGGTTGGCATTCAAAAGGCCAAACAGGAAAATTTCAGATAAAACGCCATAAAAGTATCTGACCACATGCTGGCCACAAGCCACGGGACATGTTTCCCAATATTACAAACTCGGCACTACGACCGCGAAAATATTATGAAAGTTTTTTCTCTCCCCAAGAGACTTACGATGGAACGTTGGCCTAGCTCTAAGATGAAGACCCGGCGACATTCGCTGATGGCAAGATTCCATTACGACTTTCCATTAAGTCCGCATCAGCAATGTCATCAATCATCAAGTCATCCTCTTGTCCTCCTGGAAACGGCTCCAAAGGATTCTCCGGATCCGAAGCCATCTTTGAGGAGGGAGAAGAGAAAACTCAACGGGAGTCGGCAGATTGATCCGACGCCTCTTATTGCTCTCATCATATCCAGTATCTATCCGGCTTAGCTCGATGTCATCAGAAATCTTGGTAGCAAAAGGACGAGTTTCTTTATGTACCTTGATGAAATCTTCCTTGGAAAAATTGGACTCATCTGCCTTAAGCTCCGGGAAGCCGGCAGCCAGACGATCCAACTTCAACCCAGGATGATATGCCTTGGCAAGCTCCAAGCCACGCATTACCCCCATACAACAAGCCGATCGCTTCCCCAGCTTTACCCACTCGGGTACAACTGAGAGAGGACCCATCATATCAGTTATCCTCTTCATGCTTGGGGGCTTGGGCTGAGTCGCGTATATCTCTTTACACGCACCCTCAAACAATTGTTTGACCAGGGCAAACGTGCAAGTCAGCTTCATAGCAGGCGTATCACCCAGAATATCATGATCCTTGCCTGTTGTAAAGACAAAAACAAAAAAGATCAAAGTCAACAAGAAACAAAGAAAATTGGAACACCCAGATTCAAAAAGCAGCTTTGCCGACTCACCAAAGATGGCTCACACAAGTCGGTGAATACTGTCCTTGAGTGTTTCCAGCTTCTTTTGGGCCGACTTTAATTTTCGTTCGGCTGTATCACGCTGAGCTGCTGCATCATTTACAGCTCTGGTCAGAACATTTGCGGCTTCAGACATTTCAGCTCGGACGTCTTCCAGTTCTTTATCCTTTTTACCAACTCCTCACGGAGTCGGCCAATTTCGTCGTCAGCTCCTTTCAGCTTTGCTGACTCTGCAGCAAGACGTTCCTCCATCTGACGCTTGGACTGCCCAGCGTCCATGGCAACAGCCTACAAAAAAAGAAATATTACTAAAGTATTTACTTAGACCTATTGCCTAAGCAGCTACTTGGGGGCTAAAACTCCAAAAAATATACATGACCCGTTAGAAATGTAATCACATCCTGCCGGCTCATGGGGGCTACAGCTCAAAACACTATGATGACTCGACATACCACAAAGTTGCTATATCGATCCATGGGGGCTACAGATATATATCATCAAGAACAGTGCAGGCAAGTACATACCTCATAACGCCCCGAAGCTGGAGGAATATACCATGCTGCTCTGAAGAACAAGCTAAAGACCGCTTGAACAAATCTTCAAGAAATGCCTTCTCAGATATTGACTCAGTAGGCTGACCTACCACCTGACTCTTGTCGTCCAAAACCTTCATTATGGTTGTACAAGAAGAGGGGTCACCCTTCCGAGCCCAAGTGATCAAAACTTCATCAACAACTGCCTTTTCCTTGGAAGGAGCCGGCACATAACTTGGTGCAACCACCACCTTTTCAGAAGGAATCGTCGGCTTATCGAGGCCGGCTTCAGGAGAATTATCTTTGTATATTCCTGATGGGCTTGACTCATCTAAGCCAGATTTCTTCAAAGCTTCGGAAACCAAAGCCTCTGGCAAATTTTCAGATATAATAGCCGACTCCTTAGCAAAAGAAGAGTCGGCCAGATCCTTGGGGTCAATTCGAGCGCTGCTCAAAGACAAAAATAGAATTTGTCAGCAAATCATGCATACAAAAGACAAGTTACCGTCCTAAGAAAGAAATACTTACCCACAGTTGATTGGGAAAACCGACATCTGGACAGAAGAACCCTCAGATGAAGGAGTACCGGTTCCAGAGTCACCACCCTGATGTTGTCCCTTAGAAATCCCTGGCGACAAGAAGGAGCCGCGACTAAAGTCGGCTTCTGTCGGACCTTTCGAGGCTCATCGTCCAAAACCACAAGAGGGTCCGCCGAGTCGGAACTACGGGTATGCCTCTTGCGACTTTGTGCCTATAAATGAAAACATAAGACGCGAGCTTGTCTAAGAACTTCATAAAAGCCGGGAAGGATATTACCGGTGGATTGGAGACTTTGCTCTCTTTACGAGAGTCGGCCCTAACTGGAAGAACTTCCTCTTGTTCTTCTTCATCTTCATTATCATCCTCCTCCGAGTCATCCTACAGGAACAAAAAGGGTAAGAAGAAGACATCACAAAAGAAGCAATCAAGTGAATCTTACCGAATGACTCGGACTTTTAGCGTCGACTTCTTCCATAGGGAGGTCTTGGCCCACATTCCACCATGGATCATCTTCCTGGAAGTATGAAGTGGGAAGGTCAAGATGTTTGGATAAATATGGTGACAAGGAGGAGTAACCAAGTAAACATACCGGAAGAGCCGGATTGGCTTTACAGAACGAGAGAAGGCCAACTTTCTTGATGTCCTCTATGCGCTCAGAAAGAAGTTTCTTGCAAGTCGTCACTAGAGCTCCTCCAGAAATCTCCTTCTTCGCAAAACACATGGGGTCGTCCGGCCCCGAATACTCACACATGATTCGATCTCTTACGCTAAGAGGCTGGATTTTTGCCAACCTATCCAACATTTGATCAGGTCTGTCCCAGCAAGACCATGAGCTAACAAAGCCTTTATCCGAGCCATAATCGGCTCATGATTTTTCTTTTGAGCATCTGAAGGAAACAGGTTCAAGCCATCATGAAATTCAAGCCGAGTCTCACGAAAGCCAGGCTGAGGATTTTCCTTCTCAGGAATTTCAACAGTGCAGTAAAAGAAAGATTTTTGCCATGTTTTCACATGGGAGATCAACTTGAGTGATGGGTAGCTCAACTTGGCACGCTTCTGGATAGTAACTCCACCGCATTCCAAAGCCGGACCTCCACTATATTCAGTCTGCCTATTGCAGTAATAGAACTCGGCAAACAGATCCAGAGTCGGCTTCATTTGCAGAAAAGCCTCGCAGAACACTTGAAAGTGACAGATGTGGAGCATCGAATTAGCACTTAGATCCTGAGGATACAATTTATAGCAGCGCAGCACATTCCTGAAAAACTTAGAGCCGGGAGGACGGAAGCCTCTGGTGATATGATCAGCAAAAACAACGACTTCGCCTGCCTGAGGCTGAGGCCGGATCTTGATAGAGGCGAAGGTGTCCCGATGTTTCGATGAGATGATGGAGATCGATTTTGGTGGAGTAGTCTTTCACGACCCGACTACGAACGTGCGAAGACGTTGCGCCTTAGCAATCGCTAAACCAACTCCGAGAGGTTATTGATCCCGCGGATGCACGATCAACCTGACCACGAAGGTCAATTCCTGCAAGCAATCGAAGAACAAGCAAGAACTAAGAATTGCAATCTGGATATTGCGAATATAAGATGAAAGATTAACAGAAGTTGGGGTTCCAATGCGGTCTTGGCCTGGTCGGAAGACACAAACGAAGAACTCGAAGTTGCGGCTATGGCTAACTTAAATCTAATTAAAACCCAAGTCTAAACGACGCCCTAAGGGCTGTATATATGGGGGAACAGAGGAGATTTTCGTGACCCCTTGGAGGTGGGGCCCGAAAACAACCCTAACTCGGTTTCCCCACACATACGGACTCTAAAAACAGCCTATAATGTGGTATTTCGAAATTACATGGGCCCAGCCCAATATTAAGGTGACGCAGCACCTATAATTGCTCTTGGACGAAAATAATGAAGTGGCATCTCGTGTATTTCGTCCAAGCCTTCATGCATGCCTTATGGTGGCTTCAAAGTGCGAAAATCCCCACTGGAAGCTCCATTGTTATTTCCCGCGCGCGCACCTTCTTCTCCATGCTTGATCCCGCTCCAATGACCATCCTTCTTGTCCATGCTAGGTCCTTCATTCATAAGCAAAACAAAAGTATCTAATTTAGGCAGCATCATATGTTCATGAACATTAGAAGGATTCGCAAGAAACGAAAGTACCTGATAATTTAGTTGACGTGCACGTGCTCTAGTAACTGGTCCATTATGTGTAGTTGGTGAAGATGTGGGTGTAACATTAGTAGAGATGTCCTCATCATCCTCCCCTTCTTGAATTGAAGTCGTCCTCGACGGAAGCTCATTATCTTCTCCCAAATAAGGTTTCAAATCTGCAATGTTAAATGTGGGACTAACCCCAAAATCTGCAGGTAGCTCAAGTTTATATGCATTATCATTAATTTTCTGTAAAACCTTAAAGGGACCATCAGCTCGTGGCATTAACTTAGACTTGCACAAATCAGGAAACCTATCTTTACGTAGATGTAACCAAACAAGATCTCCTGGTTCAAACACAACATGCTTTCTACCCTTATCACCAGCAAGCTTGTATCTAGCATTCATTTTCTCAATGTTTTCTTTAGTTAACTCATGCATTTTTAATATCAATTCAGCACGTTGCTTAGCATCAAAATTAACCTTCTCCGAAGATGGAATAGGAAGCAAATCAATAGGTGCACGAGGTAGAAAACCATAAACAATCTCAAAAGGGCACATTTTAGTGGTAGAATGAAATGAACGATTGTAAGCAAATTCAATATGAGGTAAACATTCTTCCCACATTTTTAAGTTACTCTTTAAAACAGCCCGAAGCATAGTAGACAAAGTCCTATTGACTACTTCAGTTTGTCCATCAGTTTGGGGATGACATGTAGTACTAAAAAGTAGTTTAGTCCCCAACTTAGCCCATAAGCATCTCCGAAAATGGCTAAGAAACTTAGTATCACGATCCGAGACAATAGTATTGGGCACACCATGTAAGCGAATAATCTCTCGAAAGAATAAATCAGCAACATTAGCAGCATCATCGCTTTTATGACATGGTATAAAATGTGCCATCTTAAAAAATCTATCCACGACAACAAATATGCTATCCCTCCCATTCTTTGTTCGAGGCAGGCCTAAAACAAAGTCCATGGATATGTCCTCCCACGGAACACTAGGTACAGGTAAAGGCATGTATAAACCATGAGGATTGAGTCGTGACTTAGCTTTTTGACATGTAGTGCAGCGAGCAACAAAACGCTCAACATCCCGTCTCATCTTTGGCCAAAAGAAATGTGTAGCAAGTACGTCCTCCGTCTTCTTCACGCCAAAATGTCCCATTAATCCTCCTCCATGCGCCTCCTGCAACAACAAAAGACGAATAGAGCTAGCTGGAATGCATAGCTTGTTAGAATGGAACACAAACCCATCATTAAGCACAAACTTGTTCCATGTTCTACCCTCTCTAAAATTCTGCAATACATCTTTAAATTCCGCATCATGTACATATTGATCTTTGATTGTGATAGAGGCGAAGGTGTCCCGATGTTTCGATGAGAGGATGGAGATCGATTTTTTTGGTGGAGTAGACTTTCACGACCCGACTACGAACGTGCGAAGACGTTGCGCCTTAGCAATCGCTAAACCAACTCCGAGAGGTTATTGATCCCGCGGATGCACGATCAACCTGACCACGAAGGTCAATTCCTGCAAGCAATCGAAGAACAAGCAAGAACTAAGAATTGCAATCTGGATATTGCGAATATAAGATGAAAGATTAACAGAAGTTGGGGTTCCAATGCGGTCTTGGCCTGGTCGGACGACACAAACGAAGAGCTCGAAGTTGCAGCTATGGCTAACTTAAATCTAATTAAAACCCAAGTCTAAACGACGCCCTAAGGGCTGTATATATGGGGGAACAGAGGGGATTTTCGTGACCCCTTGGAGGTGGGGTCCGAAAACAACCCTAACTCGGTTTCCCCACACATACGGACTCTAAAAACAGCCTATAATGTGGTATTTCGAAATTACATGGGCCCAGCCCAATATTAAGGTGACGCAGCACCTATAATTGCTCTTGGACGAAAATAATGAAGTGGCATCTCGTGTATTCCGTCCAAGCCTTCATGCATGCCTTATGGTGGCTTCAACGTGCGAAAATCCCCACTGGAAGCTCCATTGTTCTCTCCCGCGCGCGCACCTTCTTCTCCATGCTTGATCCCGCTCCAATGACCATCCTTCTTGTCCATGCTAGGTCCTTCATTCATAAGCAAAACAAAAGTATCTAATTTAGGCAGCATCATATGTTCATGAACAATAGAAGGGTTCGCAAGAAACGAAAGTACCTGATAATTTAGTTGACGTGCACGTGCTCTAGTAACTGGTCCAGTATGTGTAGTTGGTGAGGGTATGGGTGTAACATTAGTAGGGATGTCCTCATCATCCTCCCCTTCTTGAATTGAAGTCGTCCTCGACGGAAGCTCATCATCTTCTCCCAAATAAGGTTTCAAATCTGCAATGTTAAATGTGGGACTAACCCCAAAATCTGCAGGTAGCTCAAGTTTATATGCATTATCATTAATTTTCTGTAAAACCTTAAAGGGACCATCAGCTCGTGGCATTAACTTAGACTTGCGCAAATCAGGAAACCTATCTTTTCGTAGATGTAACCAAACAAGATCTCCTGGTTCAAAAACAACATGCTTTCGACCCCTATCACCAGCAAGCTTGTATCTAGCATTCATGCGCTCAATGTTTTCTTTAGTTAACTCATGCATTTTTAATATCAATTCAGCACGTTGCTTAGCATCAAAATTCACCTTCTCCGAAGATGGAAGAGGCAGCAAATCAATAGGTGCACGAGGTAGAAAACCATAAACAATCTCAAAAGGGCACATTTTAGTGGTAGAATGCACTGAACGATTATAAGCAAATTCAATATGAGGTAAACATTCTTCCCACAGTTTCAAGTTACTTTTTAAAACAGCCCTAAGCATAGTAGACAATGTCCTATTGACCACTTCAGTTTGTCCATCAGTTTGGGGATGACATGTAGTACTAAAAAGTAGTTTAGTCCCCAACTTAGCCCATAAGCATCTCCAAAAATGGCTAAGAAACTTAGTATCACGATCCGAGACAATAGTATTGGGCACACCATGTAAACGAATAATCTCTCCAAAGAATAAATCAGCAACATTAGCAGCATCATCGCTTTTATGACATGGTATAAAATGTGCCATCTTAGAAAATCTATCCACGACAACAAATATGCTATCCCTCCCCTTCTTTGTTCGAGGCAAGCCTAAAACAAAGTCCATGGATATGTCCTCCCACGGAACACTAGGTACAGGTAAAGGCATGTATAAACCATGAGGATTGAGTCGTGACTTAGCTTTTTGACATGTAGTGCAGCGAGCAACAAAACGCTCAACATCCCGTCTCATCTTTGGCCAAAAGAAATGTGTAGCAAGTACGTCCTCCGTCTTTTTCACGCCAAAATGTCCCATTAATCCTCCTCCATGCGCCTCCTGCAACAACAAAAGACGAATAGAGCTAGCTGGAATGCATAGCTTGTTAGAACGGAACAAAAATCCATCATTAAGCACAAACTTGTTCCAAGTTCTACCCTCTCTACAATTCTGCAATACATCTTTAAATTCCGCATCATTTGCATATTGTTCTTTGATTGTCTCTAAACCGAATATCTTGAAGTCAAGTTGTGAAAGCATAGTATAACGACGAGACAAAGCATCAGCAATAATATTATCTTTCCCCTTCTTGTGTTTAATGACATAAGGGAAAGTCTCAATAAATTCAACCCACTTAGCATGTCTACGATTAAGTTTTGCTTGACTTCTTATGTGTTTCAAAGATTCATGATCAGAATGTATAACAAATTCTTTGGGCCATAAATAATGTTGCCAAGTTTCTAATGTCCGAACAAGAGCATATAATTCCTTATCATAAGTAGAATAGTTCAGACTAGGCCCACTCAATTTTTCAGAAAAGTATGCAACAGGTTTAGCATCTTGTAATAACACACCTCCCAAACCAATCCCACTAGCATCGCATTCAAGCTCAAAAGTCTTATTAAAATCAGGAAGTTGGAGCAAAGGAGCATGTGTTAACTTATCTTTCAATACCGTGAAAGCTTCTTCCTGTGCGGTACCCCAAGTAAAAGGCACATCCTTGCGTGTAAGCTCATTGAGAGGGGCAGCAATGGTGCTGAAATCTCTCACAAAACGCCTATAGAATCCAGCGAGGCCAAGAAAACTCCTCACTTGTGTGACCGTTTTGGGCTGCGGCCAACTCTCAATCGCCTCGATCTTGGCTTTATCAACTTCAATACCCTGTGGAGTAACAACATAGCCAAGAAACGATACTCGGTCGGTGCAAAAGGTGCACTTCCCAAGGTTACCAAATAAACGTGCATTACGTAAAGCAATAAAAACAGCACGTAAATGATCCAAATGTTCCTCCAAAGATTTGCTATAAATCAGTATATCATCAAAATAGACTACCACAAATCGTCCAATGAAAGCACGTAAAACCTCGTTCATTAATCTCATGAAAGTGCTAGGTGCATTAGTTAACCCAAAAGGCATGACTAACCACTCATATAATCCAAACTTAGTTTTAAAAGCCGTTTTCCATTCATCTCCTAATTTCATGCGAATTTGATGGTATCCACTACGCAAATCAACTTTGGAAAACATGGTAGAGCCACTTAATTCATCAAGCATATCATCTAACCTAGGAATAGGATGACGATAACGAATAGTAATATTATTAATGGCTCGACAATCAACACACATACGCCATGTTCCATCCTTTTTAGGCACTAATATAACAGGTACAGCACAAGGACTAAGGGACTCACGTATGTAACCTTTGTCGAGTAGCTCTTGTACTTGACGCTGAATCTCCTTCGTCTCCTCCGGATTGGTACGGTATGGCGCACGGTTGGGCAACGAAGCACCGGGAATTAAGTCAATCTGATGCTCAATCCCTCGAATAGGTGGTAATCCCGGTGGTACGTCTTGTGGAAAGACGTCAATAAACTCCTGCAAAAGGTCAGTGACAACAGGAGGCAAAGAAGGAGGCAATTCCTCAAATGAAAACAAAGCTTCTTTGCACACAAAAGCATAGCACACATATTGACTAACATCCAAATCTGAAATATCAACCTTAGTAGCAAGCAAAGTTGGACTAGTCAATTTAATTTCACTAGAAACAGCAGAAGAAGATTTGCTATTAGTCTTATGTTGTTGCTCAAATTCTTTGGCTGCTATCTCATTCTCACTCTTATTTTTCTCCTGTTTTGCTTTACTAGCTCTAGCAAGATCATCTTTCACAATTTGTTCAGGAGACATAGGAAGTAAAGCAATATTTTTATCCTGATGAACCAGAGTAAACTGATTTGTCCTACCATGGTGTACAACATTCCTATCAAATTGCCATGGTCTACCAAGTAAAAGAGAGCATGCTTGCATGGGTACCACATCACAATCAACATAATCAGCATATGCAGCAATGCTAAAGTGCACACGAACAGAACGCGTTACCTTAATCTTACCACTATTGTTAAACCACTGAATATAGTACGGATGGGGGTGTGGTCTTGTGGTGAGAGATAGCTTCTCCACCAACTCCATGCTCGCCAAGTTGTTGCAACTCCCTCCGTCAATAATGATGCGAACCGAACGTTCTTTCACCACTCCCTTTGTGTGGAACAAATTATGCCTCTGGTTTTGCTCGGCCTTCGATACCTGCACACTTAACACACGTTGAGCAACCAAACTAGCATATTGATCTGCATCATCAGGAGCCATATACTCTATATCATGAGCATCATCATGGGCACCCTGTTCCTCGTGAGCAATGAGAACTAAAGTCTCCTCATCATAGTCGCTCGCTGACTCATACCCACCATCCGTCGTAATAATCATCACACGCTTGGAGGGACAGTCTTTTGCGAAGTGACCTCCACCTTGGCACCTGCGACATTTAATATCACGATCTCGTGTTTGCCCTGTGGAAGCCATGGATGAAGAAGAACTCGCCGCTGGACCACTCTGTGCACCCTTGAATGGTGGCGCTGACTGTTTTGGTGGCTCCCTGTAAGAATGAGCGGCTGAAGTAGAGGGTGGTGCAGCAGGACGTGTGGATGTAGAAGGTCCACGCGATGTCCATGATGTATTTCGTCCTGCAGAAAAGTTAGGTCTCGTAGCGGCCTGTCGATCCTGCACTTCACGTTCAGCTTTACAAGCAAGATGAAACAAACGAGTAATAGTAGCATAGTCCTTGTATTCTAAAATAGTTTGTATCTCCCTGTTTAAGCCACCTATAAAACGTGCGAACATAGCTTCATTATCCTCTACTAGGCCACATCTAATCAATCCAGTTTGTAATTCTTGATAATATTCCTCTACAGAATTTTTTCCTTGTCTCAAACGCTGTAATTTTTGTAGCAATTCACGTTGATAATAAGGAGGAACCCAGCGAGTACGCATAGCATCTTTTAAAGCAGCCCAAGTAGCTGGAATATTATTAGCATGTAATCTACAATGTTCAGACCACCAAATAGATGCAAAACCCGTGAATTCACAAACAGCAGCAGTAACACGTCTATTCTCAGGATATTGTAAACATGTAAAGCGTTGTTCAGTTTCTAACTCCCAAGTAAGATAAGCATCAGGAATATATCTACCCTCAAACGGCTTAAGATTCAATTTAAGTTTAGGCACATGTTCATCATCGCGTACCTGAGGGGGTGGTTGGTGTCGACCGTGGCGAATGTTGGGACGTGGACGCCCAGCTGGCTGCTCATAGGCCGCTTCCTGTTCCACCTCCTCCTCGTAATCACCCTCGTAGTTGTCGTCCTGGCCGACGTCAGAGGCAGCAGCAGCAGTAACTGCAGCAGCAGCAGGAGCACCAGCAGCTTGTCCGCCCGGAAACAGAATACGTCGTGCACGTCGTGGTGGCGGTGGCTGTGCTGGAGCGGCCGCAGGCTGTGCAGGTAGGCGTGCGATCAACTCAGTAAACTTGGCGTCGAGCTTGGTGTCGATCATTTTCTCCACACCATCAATCGCCTCTGTAAATCTGGTCTCGATGTCATTCACCTGTTCAGACATCATACGTGCAAATTTATCATGTAACTCCTTGTTTGTCATGTTCTCCCAATCGGGTGCATCCCGCGCCACTTCATCATGTGATCCTGGCATGGTTAGCAGAAATAGAAAACACACAGGAATATGATCCTACTTCTACTAATGGGATGGATGTGGGGTGGTGGAAAGCACAAATCCGTCAAGCTTTTCTTACGTTCTTACCGATTCTTACCTAGCAGCAGGTGGTGATGTACAACCAACGGGTCAAAACTCTCAGAGATATGGTAGAGCGATGGCCAGGAGGTGTCAAAACGCACGATGTAGAATATATGTGGAGCTGTAGGAAGGCTGACAAGTATGGTAGCAAAAAGCTCAACAGTAATCAAAACAGAGATGCAAAGTTGAATAAACACTCAACGTCGGTACTGTGCTGATCCTAGGCTAGACCGTACTAGAGACGCGAGCCTAAAACACCAACGAAAGCACGGCGCGGCAAGTAATCAACTGAGAAGCACACTCTGAATTTTTTTTTTTCTCTTTTTTTTTTTTTTTTTTTTTTTTTTTTTTGCTTTTTTTTTTTTTTTTTTTTTTTTGCGAGGCGGGACTGCGGTGGCTGAAAAAGTGCGAAAAAATCACTATGGTGGCGAACGTCTCAAAATGAGTTTCTGGACCTAAGGAACGTATGGGCACGAAATTTTTTCACCCCCGAAATTTTTGGCCTAAAAACTGCTCTGGAAAGCGTGCCAGATTTTTTTTTTTTTTTTTTTTTTTTTTTTTTTTTTTTTTTTTTTTTGGAAATCACCTCCTTCTACGTACGACAAAAGATTGGTGAAATCCGACTCTAATCAACTCAAAACTAATCTGGCTACGGAACGAGCACAAACCGAACAGGTGATGGAACTCAACTCGGATCGGTAGGTTGTGGTGGTGTGTATGGACTCGGCTTGGCGGAACGTGGTGGTGTATCTGGACTCGGATTGGCGGAACGTGGTGGTGTACTACTGTGCGGCGGCGGCGTGACAAACTGTGATCAGAAATCGAAACTCTAGGGTAACTAGACGCTAAGATCAGCAACTCGACACAACGATGCAACCGCAAATTCAACAATGCAAACTACTGTAAAGAAAACTGGACAAAGGCTCGGACTGTTTTGGGACGTGATGATCTAACCCTAATTTTTTTTTGTTGGCTTTTTCGTGGACTGTAGGTATGAAGAACAGAACCAATCTAGACTACGAAAACTGGGAAATCTCACCGAGCAACCTGGAAATCTGATACCACTTGATAGAGGCGAAGGTGTCCCGATGTTTCGATGAGAGGATGGAGATCGATTTTTTGGTGGAGTAGACTTTCACGACCCGACTACGAACGTGCGAAGACGTTGCGCCTTAGCAATCGCTAAACCAACTCCGAGAGGTTATTGATCCCGCGGATGCACGATCAACCTGACCACGAAGGTCAATTCCTGCAAGCAATCGAAGAACAAGCAAGAACTAAGAATTGCAATCTGGATATTGCGAATATAAGATGAAAGATTAACAGAAGTTGGGGTTCCAATGCGGTCTTGGCCTGGTCGGACGACACAAACGAAGAGCTCGAAGTTGCAGCTATGGCTAACTTAAATCTAATTAAAACCCAAGTCTAAACGACGCCCTAAGGGCTGTATATATGGGGGAACAGAGGGGATTTTCGTGACCCCTTGGAGGTGGGGTCCGAAAACAACCCTAACTCGGTTTCCCCACACATACGGACTCTAAAAACAGCCTATAATGTGGTATTTCGAAATTACATGGGCCCAGCCCAATATTAAGGTGACGCAGCACCTATAATTGCTCTTGGACGAAAATAATGAAGTGGCATCTCGTGTATTCCGTCCAAGCCTTCATGCATGCCTTATGGTGGCTTCAACGTGCGAAAATCCCCACTGGAAGCTCCATTGTTCTCTCCCGCGCGCGCACCTTCTTCTCCATGCTTGATCCCGCTCCAATGACCATCCTTCTTGTCCATGCTAGGTCCTTCATTCATAAGCAAAACAAAAGTATCTAATTTAGGCAGCATCATATGTTCATGAACAATAGAAGGGTTCGCAAGAAACGAAAGTACCTGATAATTTAGTTGACGTGCACGTGCTCTAGTAACTGGTCCAGTATGTGTAGTTGGTGAGGGTATGGGTGTAACATTAGTAGGGATGTCCTCATCAGATTGTCTCTAAACCGAATATCTTGAAGTCAAGTTTTGAAAGCATAGTATAACGACGAGACAAAGCATCAGCAATAATATTATCTTTCCCCTTCTTGTGTTTAATGACATAAGGGAAAGTCTCAATAAATTCAACCCACTTAGCATGTCTACGATTAAGTTTTGCTTGACTTCTTATGTGTTTCAAAGATTCATGATCAGAATGTATAACAAATTCTTTGGGCCATAAATAATGTTGCCAAGTTTCTAATGTCCGAACAAGAGCATATAATTCCTTATCATAAGTAGAATAGTTCAGACTAGGCCCACTCAATTTTTCAGAAAAGTAAGCAACAGGTTTAGCATCTTGTAATAACACACCTCCCAAACCAATACCACTAGCATCGCATTCAAGCTCAAAAGTCTTATTAAAATCAGGAAGTTGGAGCAAAGGAGCATGTGTTAACTTATCTTTCAATATCGTGAAGGCTTCTTCCTGTGCGGTACCCCAAGTAAAAGGCACATCCTTGCGTGTAAGCTCATTGAGAGGTGCAGCAATGGTGCTGAAATCTCTCACAAAACGCCTATAGAATCCAGCGAGGCCAAGAAAACTCCTCACTTGTGTGACCGTTTTGGGCTGCGGCCAACTCTCAATCGCCTCGATCTTGGCTTTATCAACTTCAATTCCCTGCGGAGTAACAACATAGCCAAGAAACGATACTCGGTCGGTGCAAAAGGTGCACTTCCCAAGGTTACCAAACAAACGTGCATTACGTAGAGCAATAAAGACAGCACGTAAATGATCCAAATGTTCCTCCAAAGATTTGCTATAAATCAGTATATCATCAAAATAGACTACCACAAATCGTCCAATGAAAGCACGTAAAACCTCGTTCATTAATCTCATGAAAGTGCTAGGTGCATTAGTTAACCCAAAAGGCATGACTAACCACTCATATAATCCAAACTTAGTTTTAAAAGCCGTTTTCCATTCATCTCCTAATTTCATGCGAATTTGATGGTATCCACTACGCAAATCAACTTTGGAAAACATGGTAGAGCCACTTAATTCATCAAGCATATCATCTAACCGAGGAATAGGATGACGATAACGAATAGTAATATTATTAATGGCTCGACAATCAACACACATACGCCATGTTCCATCCTTTTTTGGCACTAATATAACAGGAACAGCACAAGGACTAAGGGATTCACGTATGTAACCTTTGTCGAGTAGCTCTTGTACTTGACGCTGAATCTCCTTCGTCTCCTCCGGATTGGTACGGTATGGCGCACGGTTGGGCAGCGAAGCACCGGGAATTAAGTCAATCTGATGCTCAATCCCTCGAATAGGTGGTAATCCCGGTGGTACGTCTTGTGGAAAGACGTCAATAAATTCCTGCAAAAGGTCAGTGACAACAGGAGGCAAAGAAGGAGGCAATTCCTCAAATGAAAACAAAGCTTCTTTGCACACAAAAGCATAGCACACATATTGACTAACATCCAAATCTGAAATATCAACCTTAGTAGCAAGCAAAGTTGGACTAGTCAATTTAATTTCATTAGAAACAGCAGAAGAAGATTTGCTATTAGTCTTATGTTGTTGCTCAAATTATTTAGCTGCGATCTCATTTTCACTCTTATTTTTCTCCTGTTTAGCTTTACTAGTTCTAGCAAGATCATCTTTCACAATTTGTTCAGGAGACATAGGAAGTAAAGCAATATTTTTATCCTGATGAACCAGAGTAAACTGATTTGTCCTACCATGGTGTACAACATTCCTATCAAATTGCCATGGTCTACCAAGTAAAAGAGAGCATGCTTGCATGGGTACCACATCACAATCAACATAATCAGCATATGCAGCAATGCTAAAGTGCACACGAACAGAACGCGTTACCTTAATCTTACCACTATTGTTAAACCACTGAATATAGTACGGATGGGGGTGTGGTCTTGTGGTGAGAGATAGCTTCTCCACCAACTCCATGCTAGCCAAGTTGTTGCAACTCCCTCCGTCAATGATGATGCGAACCGAACGTTCTTTCACCACGCCCTTTGTGTGGAACAAATTATGCCTCTGGTTTTGCTCGGCCTTCGTTACCTGCACCCTTAACACACGTTGAGCAACCAAACTAGCATATTTATCTGCATCATCAGGAGCCATATACTCTATATCATGAGCATCATCATGGGCACCCTGTTCCTCATGAGCAATGAGAACTAAAGTCTCCTCATCATAGTCACTCGCTGACTCATACCCACCATCCGCCGTAATAGTCATCACACGCTTGGAGGGACATTCTTTTGCAAAGTGACCTCCACCTTGGCACCTGCGACATTTAATATCACGATCTCGCGTTTGCCCTGTGGAAGCCATGGATGAAGAAGAACTCGCCGCTGGACCACTTTGTGCACCCTTGAATGGTGGCGTTGGCTGTTTTGGTGGCTCCCTGTAAGAATGAGCGGCTGAAGTAGATGGTGGTGCAGCAGGACGTGTGGATGTAGAAGCTCCACGCGATGTCCATGATGTATTTCGTCCTGCAGAAAAGTTAGGTCTCGTAGCGGCCTGTCGATCCTGCACTTCACGTTCAGCTTTACAAGCAAGATGAAACAAACGAGTGATAGTAGCAAAGTCCTTGTATTCTAGAATAGTTTGTATCTCCCTGTTTAAACCACCCATAAAACGTGCAAGCATAGCTTCATTATCCTCTACTAGGCCACATCTAATCAATCCAGTTTGTAATTCTTGATAATATTCCTCTACAGAATTTTTTCCTTGTCTCAAACGCTGTAATTTTTGTAACAATTCACGTTGATAATAAGGAGGAACCCAGCGAGTACGCATAGCATCTTTTAAAGCAGCCCAAGTAGTTGGAATATTATTAGCATGCAATCTACAATGTTACGACCACCAAATAGATGAAAATCCCGTGAATTCACAAACAGCAGCAGTAACACGTCTATTCTCAGGATATTGTAAACATGTAAAGCGTTGTTCAGTTTCTAACTCCCAAGTAAGATAAGCATCAGGAATATATCTACCCTCAAACGGCTTAAGATTCAATTTCAGTTTAGGCACATGTTCATCATCGCGTACCTGAGGGGGTGGTTGGTGTCGACCGTGGCGAATGTTGGGACGTGGACGTCCAGCTGGCTGTTCATAGGCCGCTTCCTGTTCCACCTCCTCCTCGTAATCACCCTCGTAGTTGTCGTCCTGGCCGACGTCAGAAGCAGCAGCAGCAGGTACTGCAGCAGCAGGAGGAGCACCAATACCAGCAGCTTGTCCTCTCGGAAACAGAATCCGTCGTGCACGTGGTAGTGGCGGTGGTTGTGGCTGTGCTGGAGCGGCAGCAGGCTGTGTAGGTAGGCGTGCGATCAACTCAGTAAACTTGGCGTCGAGCTTGGTGTCGATCATCTTTTCCACGCCATCAATTGCCTCTGTAAATCTGGTCTCGATGTCATTCACCTGTTCAGACATCATTTGTGCAAATTTAACATGTAGCTCCTTGTTTGTCATGTTCTCCCAATCGGGTGCATCCCGCGCCACTTCATCATGTGATCCTGGCATGGTTAGCAGAAATAGAAAACACACAGGAATATGATCCTACTTCTACTAATGGGATGTGGGATGGTGGAAAGCACAAATCCGTCAAGCTTTTCTTTCGTTCTTACCGATTCTTACCTAGCAGCAGGTGGTGATGTACAACCAACGGGTCAAAACTCTCAGAGATATGGTGGAGCGATGGCCAGGAGGTGTCAAACGCACGATGTAGAATATATGTGGAGCTGTAGGAAGGCTGACAAGTATGGTAGCAAAAGCTCAACAGTAATCAAAACAGAGATGCAAAGCTGAATAAACACTCAACGTCGGTACTGTGCTGATCCTAGGCGAGCCTAAAACACCAACGAAAGCACGGCGCGGCACGTAAACAACTGAGAAGCACACTCTAAAAAAAAATTCTCTCTCTTTTTTTTTTTTTTGCTCTTTTTTTTTTTGCTCTTTTTTTTTTGCGATGCGGGACTGCGGTGGCTGAAAAAGTGTGAAAAAATCACTATGGTGGCGAACGTCTCAAAATGAGTTTCTGGACGTAAGGAACGTATGGGCACGAAATTTTTTTACCCCTGAAAATTTTGGCCTAAAAACTGCTCTGGAAAGCGTGCCAGACTTTTTTTTTTTTTTGCATATCACCCCCCTTCTCTGTACGGAAAAAGTTTGATGAAATCCGATTCTAACAACTGAAAACTAATCTGGCTACAGAGAGATCAGGAACCGTACTGATGGTGGAACTCAATTCGGACTCGTGAGACGTGGTGGTGTATATGGACTCTGCTTGGCGGAACGTGGTGGTGTATCTGGACTCGGATTAGCGGAACGTGGTAGGATGACTACTTGTGCGGCGGCGACGTGGCAAACTGTGATCAGAACTCGAAACTCTAAGGGAACTAGACGCTAAGATCAGCAACTTGACACAACGATGCAACCGTAAATTCAACAAAGCAAGTACTGAAAAGAAAACTGGACAAAGGCTAGGACTGTCTTGGGACGTGATGATCTAACCCTAATTTTTTTTTGTTGGCTTTTTCGTGGACTGTAGGTATGAAGAACAGAACCAATCTAGACTATGAAAACTTGGTAAATCTCACCGAGCAACCTGGAAATCTGATACCACTTGATAGAGGCGAAGGTGTCCCGATGTTTCGATGAGATGATGGAGATCGATTTTGGTGGAGTAGACTTTCACGACCCGACTACGAACGTGCGAAGACGTTGCGCCTTAGCAATCGCTAAACCAACTCCGAGAGGTTATTGATCCCGCGGATGCACGATCAACCTGACCACGAAGGTCAATTCCTGCAAGCAATCGAAGAACAAGCAAGAACTAAGAATTGCAATCTGGATATTGCGAATATAAGATGAAAGATTAACAGAAGTTGGGGTTCCAATGCGGTCTTGGCCTGGTCGGACGACACAAACGAAGAACTCGAAGTTGCGGCTATGGCTAACTTAAATCTAATTAAAACCCAAGTCTAAACGACGCCCTAAGGGTTGTATATATGGGGGAACAGAGGGGATTTTCGTGACCCCTTGGAGGTGGGGCCCGAAAACAACCCTAACTCGGTTTCCCCACACATACGGACTCTAAAAACAGCCTATAATGTGGTATTTCGAAATTACATGGGCCCATCCCAATATTAAGGTGACGCAGCACCTATAATTGCTCTTGGACGAAAATAATGAAGTGGCATCTCGTGTATTTCGTCCAAGCCTTCATGCATGCCTTATGGTGGCTTCAAAGTGCGAAAATCCCCACTGGAAGCTCCATTGTTATTTCCCGCGCGCGCACCTTCTTCTCCATGCTTGATCCCGCTCCAATGACCGTCCTTCTTGTCCATGCTAGGTCCTTCATTCATAAGCAAAACAAAAGTATCTAATTTAGGCAGCATCATATGTTCATGAACATTAGAAGGATTCGCAAGAAACGAAAGTACCTGATAATTTAGTTGACGTGCACGTGCTCTAGTAACTGGTCCAGTATGTGTAGTTGGTGAAGATGTGGGTGTAACATTAGTAGAGATGTCCTCATCAGGTCTCCTTTTCAGGAGCTCGCCACTTAATTTCAGTTTGAGGAGGTAAAATCCCCTCTGTCTCCATCTCCTTAAAAAAGGCGTCAGTAACCCAGCTCTTTGACCAGTTAGCCTCTAAAGTCGGCCTCGGAGCTGGAGGTCTGGTCCTGCCGGCTGTCTTTTTTACTTTTGTCCGTGGTAACTTCTTTCTTGCCTTTATCGGCAACAGTTTTCCGACCCATGATGCAGAAGTCAGATCTAGAAAAAGGAGACTAAAGTCGGTCATAAACCGACTTACAAAGAAACTAAACAAACAGTTTTCAAAAAACACAGTGGAATGATTGGATCTAACGAGCCTGAGAAATAGGCGAAAAATGATGAACAGATCTACGGCTTGCGAAAAACTGGGAACAGTTGCAAGACGAAAACGGATCTGTAAATATGGTTGTTCGACGAAGTAATCACTTCTGGAGTTATCCATCACCGATCCTATCCTATCTACCAACATGCATGGTGCATCTCCGGTGGGCTGTATCGATCTACTAATACAGTAGAGCTTGAAGCTCGCGACAATGGAGATAAGCTAAGAACTGCAGCACAATGGAGGCGATGAAAATCTTACCTTAATGACGTGCGAGAATGGCACGGTCCTAGGCCGTCTTGTGCAAAACGATGAAGGAAGAACGGCTCGGGATGGAGGCGAAGGTAAAAGCTTCCTGTTCTCCGGTGCTCAAGGAAGAAGAAGAGAAGATGTGGATGGGGCAATGTGAATGGGTACGGACGAGGGTCTATTTATAAAAGGACCTCTGCTCGAAACCCGAGGCTTCGCCAAACGCTAGCTAAATGGCAGGAAATCCCTCGATTTTCGTGGAAAACCTAGGCAACATTAATTGTTCCGCTGGAATCGAGGTGGACCGTTTGAAATCCCTCAAAGAAACATTTGCAGGTCAGATTTATTACGCCGGCTCTGGAAATATTGGTCGACTTGACTAAGAGGAGTCGATTTCATGGAAGATAAAGGAGCCAAAGCAAGATTGAAGAGAGACAACTTCGACTCCCAATCAACGCCAAGCATAAAGTCGGCCCTTGATCCATGAAGAGCCGGTGGCAATGAAGAAAATAAAGAAGATTGTTGTAAAGACTAAAGCATCACAACAATCCTGGGGGCTAATGTCGGGGGAATGGGTCACACCCATAGACCCGACATTAGAAACTTCTGGGCCAACTTACATATGAAGGCCCGCAAAGGAAGACCCGACCAGGAGGTGACGTGACAAGCGTGAAGATTGAAGCCCTAGAAGGAATTCGACTTACCTTGTATAGCACGTAGCCAATTTGTAAAGTAGAATAGAACTCCACATCGTGTAGGAGTCGGACTCTAGGAATCCCGGGACCCGGCACCTTTATAAGACGAGGTCCACGAGAGCCAGAGGAAGGACTTACCTCAAGCCAGGACTAGACAACTCGCGCTATAACCTAGATCTCCACGAGACTAAGGTTGCGAAACATCACCACTGTAATTTATCCGATCGGCTCTTCCTATTGAGGAGTCGATCCCACAATATTCAAGAAGAAGGAGTAGGTCTTTACCGCCGACGGGGCCGAACCTGGGTAAATCACCGAGTCCCGTGTCTATTTGGACTCTATCCTCGAATTCACCTCGCAGCAAAGGTCCCATGATAAGTCCGACTCTACGGACATCTGCCGTGACTTTCCCACGACAAAACCCCCGAAGAAAGAACCCTTTTTCGTGATCTCACCTTTGTTGAGCCGCCGCCGCGCTTCCAAGATCAGGAGCGCCAGCAACCCTCTTCCCGTTACCCTGTCGGAGGGAGCTTCCTCTCCACCATGGACGCTTCCCGGATGTGTCGTGAGTTGTCTCCCTTGGACCATGGGTCCGTGATCAGTAACTATGTGATGTTCTCCTCCCCTCTTTGTTCTTCATGTTTTAGACCTCGTGAGCTACCCTACATGATCGAGGCACATATGTAATTTTATTCTGTTGCTATGCTGAATTTGTTGGGATCTGATGGATTATGAGACTATGTTCATATTGTGATTGAGTAATATATTTAGTTCTTATCTTTTATATTTTTGTTCCTAAGTAATTCTTGCATGTTCTCCCTTGCTGTTTATTGCTTTGGCCAAGTAGTAGGTAGTGACTCCAAGAGGGAACGTTATGCTCGATTGTGGGTTCATGCCCCCTGATGACACGCTTGAGTGACAGAAACATGAGTCTAGGGGATATGTTATTTCCACAAGGGGAAAACAACGGTGCTTTAACCGTGGTTGCAAGGATTGTTTACTTTATGCAAAGTGCATTTTAATTCAGTTGTCTGTTGCTTTGGCTTTACACTTTGGGTGGGGCTCGCAACTTAATACTAGCGAGATGATCTGGATAGATATCTCAAGGTGGATGATTATTAGTAGAACCGTTTGGATTTCGGTCTACTTATTTTTGCGTACCACCCATGATTTTGAGCCTCTTCCTTTATTTGTAGCATAGTTAGCATTGCGGTGCGTTTTTTATCCTGTCAATTGCCCAGCTGTAATTTTTTTACCTCGCATAACAGTTTTATCGTCTTTTGGGAGAGAGACATCACTAGTGAACATCACGGGACCCCGGTTCATATTCTCATCACTTGTTACACGCTCATTTATTTTCCTTCTTTTACTTTCTAGCTTCCATCACCATTATCATTATCCCTTGCGTTTGATCCTTTGTAAACAACAAGACCGGAGAGATTGACAACCTCTCTCAACTTCGTTGGGAGCAAAGTTATTTGTTTCTGTGTGCAGGTCCACGTCAGTTGCGCCGTTGACACCTACTTATCATTGTCGGAGTCCTACGGGAGACAAACCCTATCCTCTACATAGGGGAAATTTGCTGCTATTCTACATCTCACCTTCCACTTGCAGTAACAAACGAAGGGCGAGAAACCATTATCATCATCTCGACCATCAAGCAAATTTCTGGCGCCGTTTCCGGAGACTCCGGGTGTTAAGATAGGGGAGTTGCACACTATCTTTTACCTTTGCTTTTTAGTCTTGTTAGTTTACCTTTCAGTTTTTATCTTTGTGTCCTATATCAAAAATCACAAAAAAAATATTTATCTTGTTCGTAGCTGTCATTATGTCTGGTCGTTTTTCCTTTGTTGAGACATAGGTTCTTACCTTTAAACAAAAAGGTGGTGAAAGTTTAAAAGATGCTTGGTATAGAAAGTTCTCAGAAAAGAGACACCAAGAAGAAATCCACTACTATCCTTCTTAGAAATTTTTATGTTGGAATTACTCCTTGGAATAGGTTCATCCTAGATACTGCTATCAATGGGAATTTCCTTGAAGCCCCAATTTGGGAATCTCTTAATGTTATTGAAAAACTTGTTGGAAATCTCCCTATTGCTAGCATTCAAGAAGACATCACTCTAGTTCGCATTATGAAAAAACTTGAAAAGATAAAACTAGAGATACAAAGCATAAGTATGATAAATGAGTTGGATCGTAACATTCAAGGGAATTTGAATAGACTTGATAGCTCCATGCATAAAATTATTAAAACTTTGGAGACCATCAAATTCCATGATTTGGATCCTTCTAGGATAGATAAGATTGAGGAAATCATTAACACTTTAGGAACTACTTTCTCCTCAATCAAACCATAAAAGGTATAAACTCCGTCAAGAAGGGAACCTAAGTTCAATTATGTCCCTAAGGTTCCCCAACCTAAAAATAATCCACCCATTGCCAAGGAAGTTGAAACCGTGGAAACTTTGGAAGAAATACCCCTTTTAGAATAAATTATAAATGCAACTCCCATTGATTTTCCGCCTTTTGGTTTTCTACCTAGAAGTATCTTCATTAGGCCTTTATTTGAAAGACCACTTAAGACTAGTTATACAATTGAAGAGCTTTTTGATGATCTTGATGATGGTTCAGTTGATACAACTTGATCTTTTGCTTTATGCCTAGCTTAAAGGCGTAAAAGAAAGCGCTTGTTGGGAGGCAACCCAAGATGTTTTTACTTCTGTTTTTAGTGGTCTTGATGATTGTTACTACTGTAGTAAAATCATTGTATCTTTATTTTCAAGCTTTGTGCCAAGTAATAGCATCTTATGATAAGGGAAGCAAAAGTTGTGACATGTTGTCTAGAAAACAAATTATGTCTGCTTGACGGAAAAAATCGGAACAAATCACCAATTTATCTTTTTGAGCTGAATTGTTTACACAGCGTGCTCTATATAATTGTAAAACTTTCGTATGTTCTGAGTTTTTTAATTTGAGTTGCAGAAGTGCCGTGAAAAAATTCTCTACTACCTGCTGTTCTGTGTTTCACAGATTCTACCACGTTTTTCCTTTCTTTACTTTTGCAAACCTTAAGCTTTTTCTGATGAGGACATCCCTACTAATGTTACACCCATACCCTCACCAACTACACATACTGGACCAGTTACTAGAGCACGTGCACGTCAACTAAATTATCAGGTACTTTCGTTTCTTGCGAATCCTTCTATTGTTCATGAACATATGATGCTGCCTAAATTAGATACTTTTGTTTTGCTTATAAATGAAGGACCTAGCATGGACACGAAGGATGGTCATTGGAGTGGGATCAAGAATGGAGAAGAAGGTGCGCGCGGGGGAAAGTACAGTGGAGCTTCCAGTGGGGATTTTCGCACGTTGAAGCCACCATAAGGCATGCATGAAGGCTTGGACGGAATACACGAGATGCCACTTCATTATTTTCGTCCAAGAGCAATTATAGGTGCTGCGTCACCTTAATATTGGGCTGGGCCCATGTAATTTCGAAATACCACATTATAGGCTGTTTTTAGAGTCCGTATGTGTGGGGAAACCGAGTTAGGGTTGTTTTCGGACCCCACCTCCAAGGGGTCACGAAAATCCCCTCTGTTCCCCCATATATACAGCCCTTAGGGCGTCGTTTAGACTTGGGTTTTAATTAGATTTAAGTTAGCCATAGCCGCAACTTCGAGCTCTTCGTTTGTGTCATCCGACCAGGCCAAGACCTCATTGGAACCCCAACTTTCGTAATCTTTCATCTTATATTCGCAATATCCAGATTGCAATTCTTAGTTCTTGCTTGTTCTTCGATTGCTTGCAGGAATTAGACCTTCGTGGTCAGGTTGATCGTGCATCCGCGGGATCAATAACCTCTCGGAGTTGGTTTAGCGATCGCTAAGGCGCAACGTCTTCGCACGTTCGTAGTCGGGTCTTGAAAGTCTACTCCACCATAATCGATCTCCACCATCTCATCGAAACATCGGGACACCTTCGCCTCTATCATTTTCTTTGCAAAAACCTTTTGGCAATCTTGAGAAACTGTAGGTCTTCAAGAATATCTTTATATCGAGTGGGGAAAATTATTTTATTAAGGGAACTAACCTCTCTAATCAGCTTATGATGAGTTATGTATGAAGGGAGTTTTCAAGTGTGCAAGGGAAGATGATGAAAGAAGATCCGGGAGTGTCAAACGCTCAAGCTTGGGGATGCCCCCATGCATCCCCAATAAATATTCAAGGAGACTCAAGCGTCTAAGCTTGGGGATGCCCCTGTGCATCCCCTTCTCCATCAACAATCATCAGTTCATCCTTCGTCTCACTTTATTTTTATCACTTCATGCATTATGTGCTATGCTTGGAGCGTCTCGCTCTTAGGTTTCCTTATTAGTTTTCTTTAGCTTTGCTTTCTGTCTATAACAAGTTAGACCCCAGCTTACTTTGTGTGGGAGAGAAACACGCTCCACTCCAATCTAGAACACATCATAGGATTTTTCATGCTTATCTTTCTCTGTTGTGTGTTCTTTATCTTTTCGTAGCTACTTCCATGTTTAGGTTTAGTTTTAGAGTTTGTCTTTAGCAAGAGCCTTGGATTTTGTTTAGTTTGTTGTTGGAACTCTCTTTAGTTTTCATGTTTATCTTGTTAAGAGACTTGGTTGTTGCACTGAGTTGTGTCTTGTTTTTGAAAGTAGGTAATTGAGGTTGCTATTTAAATTTAGTAGTAACTTGCAATAGTTTTGAGTTATTATTGTGAGTAATGTTTGAACTTTTGGTGTCAAGAGTTCTAGCCTATTAGTGATAGGTGTCGTATTTTGGGCAATCCGTTTTTATTTACAAAACCTACAAAAACTAGTTAAGAACTCTAGCTACTAGATGGATCACTAATCTTTTGAGGGATCAGATATTAGAGTACACTCATGTACCATGAGTCGAGGATGTGCAAGGATAACCAAACCCCCATACACTCCTCCTCGGGGTGCTTGTCTCTTTGTGAACCTCCTCATTAGATTGAGAGTTACCGATAATAAGTTCATGAGTTCTTCGGACTAATGTAAGTATTGAAAGTTGACACTTCCACCTCCTCATATTTTCTAGCCTCTTCCGTACCGTGCATTGCCCTCTTCTCACTCCGAGAGTTGCCGTCCACCTTCGCCGGTACATCCAAACCCTTGGCATGATACGCTTTGTCATCATAAACCACCCTATATCTTTCCTCAAAACATCCACCATACCTACCTATCAAGGCATTTCCATAGCCTTTCCGAGATATATTGACATGCAACATCCACCTCTTCATGACTTGATCTTCATGTCATACATGTTCCTGCTACACTGGCAGAGGCATACCTTGCATACATCATGATAGCTACATCTTCTTTATGTTTGAGTACCTTGTAAAGTGTGAAAGATCTTCTATACCCTCTTGTAAAATAGAGTGTTGCCCTTAAGTGAGGAAAAGATCCCAAAGTGGACAAAATTAAAAGATCCCAAAGAGGACAAATGAGAGTTAAATAGAAAGAGCCATTTAGGCCACCAAAAATACAAAAATAGAAAAAAAGAGAAAACTAAATAAAAATAGAGAAAGGGGCAACACTACTATTCCTTTTGAAAGATCCACACTCGTACTCCCTCTATATCTTGTACTCCATAGAGATGATCATTTATGCATATAGCTATGTGGGGACCTTCAAACTATAAAACTTGGCTTGCATATTCCAAGGATGAGCCTCCTCAAACGAGCTCTAGGTCTTCATGAGCGAGCAAGTTCGATGCATCCCCACTTGTTCCATTGGAGAGCTTTTCGTAGCTCATATGTGCATCTGTTGCATGGCAATCCCTACTCCTCACATCATATCTATCATTTGGCCTTCTCGCCTATGATTGTCCTCATTTATGTGAGTCTTTCTCACCTTTTTGTCTTCCTCCTCCACCATATTTCTCTCTTTGCCATCCTAAGTGTCAACTCTCGTTCTTACGCTCATCCATTGCATGAGTGCTCAAAATATCGAAAAGGAGTGGATCAAATTGACTTGTACCTGCCGAGTGGTCTGGGGACGAGTCAAGATAAGATTCCAAAGAAGACCAAGTGTGAAACTTTAGTAAATTGAGTTCTCAACAAATATTTTTCTCTCGTATTCACATATCCCCTTTCTTGCATGCAAACACCATTTGGAGACATTCGAGTCAAGAACAGCAAGAGCTCTTGCACCTAATGTTCTTTCGTTGCTTGTTTCAATGCTAATATAGACTCTTGCATGTTATGACTTGAATTGAATCACATACCTTGATTGCTTTATTTTCAAAGTTCTTATATGGTTGCTAGCATGTCACCACATAAATTATGCTTGTTATCATTTACCTACTCGAGGATGAGCAGGAATTAAGCTTGGGGATGTTGATACGTCCCAAACGTATCTATAATTTCTGCTTGCTCCATTCATGTTTTGTGTTATATTGCTATGATCTAGATACACTTTCATACACTTTTGATCATATTTGGACTAACTTATTAACTCAGTGCACCATAGTGCCAGTTCCTGTTTTCTGCTGTTTTTCTGTTTCAGGTTTCCCCAATATTAAAAGTGCTACAAAAATTCGGGAAAAATCAGATAAAAAATCAGCATGAAGGAACCTTCCGGGATCACCTGGGTGGGGCCAGAGGGCCACCACCAGGGACCTAGGCGGACACTTGGCGCGGCCTAGGGTTCGGCCGCGCCGGGGGGCGCCTAGACCCCTGGTGAGGCCCCTGGCTGCCCCTTTCACCTCTTTGTTCTCCGTGTCGCGAAACCACCGAAGACAGAACCCTTTTTCGCGATCTCGCCTCTCTTCCGCCGCCGTCGTGCTTCCAAGATCGAGAGTGCCAGCAGCCCTCTTCAAGGCACCCTGCCGGAGGGATGATTGACCTCCGGGAGCTTCCCCTCCACCATGGACGCTTCCCGGATGTGCCGTGAGTAGTCTCCCTTGGACCATGGGTCCGTGATCAGTAGCTATGTGATGTTCTCCTCCCCTCTTATATCTTCATGGTTTAGACCTCGTGAGTTTCCCTACACGATCGAGGCACATATGTGCTTTTCTGCTGTTGCTATGCTGAGTTTGCTGGGATCTGATGGATTATGAGACTATGTTCATATTGTGATTGAGTAATATATTTGGTTCTTATCTTTTATATTTTTGTTCCTAAGTAATTCTTGCATGTTCTCCGTTGCTTTTTATTGCTTTGGCCAATTAGTAGGTAGTGACTCCAAGAGGGAACGTTATGCTCGATTGTGGGTTCATGCCCCCCGATGACACGCTTGAGTGACAGAAACGTGAGTCTAGGGGATGTGTTGTTTCCACAAGGGGGAAAACAACGATACTTGTAACCGCGGCTGCAAGGATTGTTTACTTTACGCAAAGTTCTTTTTAATGCGGTTTTCTATTGCTTTGGGTTTACACTTTGGGTGGGGCTCGCAACTTAATACCAGCGAGATGTTCTGGATAGATATCTCAAGGTGGATGATTAGTAGTAGATGCAGTTGGATTTTGGTCTACTTATTTTGGCGTACCGCCCATGCTTTTGAGCCTCTTCATTTCTTTGTAACATAGTTAGCATTGCGGTGCTTTTTTAATCCTGTCAATTGCCCAGCTGTAATTTGTTTACCTCGCATAGATGTTTTATCGTCTTTTGGGAGAGAGACGTCACTAGTGAGCATCACGGGACCCCGGTCCATATTCTCATCACTGTTTACACGCTCATTTATTTTCCTTCTTTTACTTTCTAGCTGCCATCACAATTATCATTATCCCTTGCGTTTGATCCTTTGTAAACAACAAGACCGGAGAGATTGACAACCTCTCTGAACTTCGTTGGGAGCAAAGTTATTTTTTTCTCTGTGTAGGTCTATGTCAGTTGCGCCGTTGACACCTACTTATCATTGCCGGAGTCCTACGGGAGACAAATCCTATATTCTACATAGGGGAAATTTGCTGCTATCCTACATCTCACCTTCCACTTGGGGTAACCAACGAAGGGCGAGAAACCATTATCATCATCTCGACCATCACATCCTCGGCCGACCAGCCTTCGCACGCTTCACGGCAGTACCCCATTACGCATACCTCAAACTGAAAATGCTAGGACCAAAGGGAGTCATCACCATCAACGACAGCTTTGTCAGAACCAATCGCTACGACAGAG
The DNA here is from genome assembly GCA_950022295.1 of Bromus sterilis. NCBI lineage: Eukaryota > Viridiplantae > Streptophyta > Magnoliopsida > Poales > Poaceae > Bromus > Bromus sterilis. Next base: position 170,677,629 of record OX465600.1, on the reverse strand, counting down.
AATTCCACAAGATATCGTAAGCCTTCAAAGCGCACCAACTTAGCGGAACTGCCGAACAAGAAGAAGCACTCTAAGAGCACCAAGGCGGCGCTAGAAGAAACCTCGAACGGTGACAACAAGGGAGAAACTGGCGCTTCACACCCAGCTCCAAATTACTTAGCAGCAAATTTTCATTCCTAGGGCTATCAAGCAATCGATCCAAATAAAGGATTGTTTTTCTCAGCCCCTCCGTGTAAGAACATCAGGGAATCATCAGAGCAAGAAAGTGTTTTCCCAAAATATCTTACGCGACCTAAACATGGCACTCAGGGGCTCGCTCGCAGCAGCCACCCTCCGAGGCGTTATTTTCTTACAAGACCTACACTTGGCACTCGAGGGATCGCTCGCAGCAGCCACCCTCCGAGGCGTTATTCCCTTACGCGAAATAAACTTGGCACTCAGGGGCTTGCTCGCAGCATCCACCCTCCGAGGCGTTATTCGCTTACGTGGCCTAAACTTGCCACTCGGTGGCTCACTCACAGCAGCCACCCTTCGAGGCGTTATTTGCTTACGCGACCTAAACTTGGCATTGGGGGCTCGCTCGCAGCAGCCACCCTCCGAGGCGTTATTTCCCTTGCGCGACCTAAACTTGGCACTCAGGGGCTCGCTCGCATCAGCCACCCTTCGAGGCGTTATTCGCTTATGCGACCTAAACTTGGCACTCGGTGGCTCGCTCGCAGCAGCCACCCCCCAAGGGGTTATTCGCGTACGCGACCTAAACTTGGCACTCGGGGGCTCGCTTGCGGCAGCCACCCTCCGAGGCATTATTCGCTTACGCGACCTAAACTTGGCACTCGGGGGCTCGCTCGCGGCATCCATCCTCCGAGGCGTTAACCGCTCACACGACCCAAATACAGCATGCACGGAAGAATCCCACAAGTCTCCAACAAACAAGGAAGAACTTACAAGACCCAAGAAGCACTATACACCGGGCTCTTCCTTTACTTTAAAAAGTGTGCAAAGTAGACGGTCGTTCTCCTCGCAAACTTTCTTCACAATCAAGTGCGAGGGCGCATCCGCCGCCTCGTAATTCTCCTCCATCGGTTCATGTCGACCACGAGGAGGACCATGGGCCGCAGCATAAGATCCACCCCAGGCCAGTGACTGTGCACAAAAGCAAAGACACAGCGGGCTCCCGCATGAATCTAATGATTCACCACGCGACGAAGCTCGCAGGACGAGAAAACACTCGAGAAAGCTTCTCAAGAGTCAACGGAACAGGATCCAAGGGATAAAATTCTGAGAAAATACCACCAAGCACCCTGCAGCAGTACTCAAGGGCTCTCGGCACTCTACTAACCCTTAAACGAAGAACAACAAACGCCCGCGCACGCGCCCTATCCATCCAAAGTGGATTTTCGGCTCGCACGTCTAGGTCGTCCAGTCGCGACAGCTCCGACTGCACAGCTTCCACCTCCTCACGGGAGCAACCACACAACACTTTGCAGCAAAGAAACCAAAGGACAAAGATCAGCCAGAGAACAAGAAGAAGCTATCGAACAGCCGAACAGATTAGAACAGCAACACTCACCCTTCAGCAGATCAGTCAGCCTCGGTATCCAAGTAACCAAACTATCCAACGCAGCCTCAGCATGTTCACGCTTCGAGCGATGGATTGCAATAGAACCATTGAGCCGGACAATATATCTCACGCTCCGCGTCTCTAATATCAAGCTGAGGGACTCGTAGGCACCCTCGCGAGCGTCCTCCTTCAACAAATTTCGAGCCCAAGAGACGGCCGGGACGGCCTACCGCAGCAAGGAAATCAAAAGGAGTCAAACACGGAAAGAAAGCACATCCACAAGGTCAAAGCAATATCGCCAGCAAAATTCAACATCCTTTGATCCAAGGAGGAGTTATTACAAAAAAATCAAAAGTCGTCCAAGCACAAGGACACCAAAGTTATTCCCCCATCTACTGAGCACCCTGAGACTTGCGGATATCAGCCTCCACAACCAACTGCATCCGGCGGCCAAGGTCAGTGGCCCGCCTGCTCTACTCCTCCGTGTAGTCGGGTACGCTATCCACCATGGCATCCTCAATTGGCACACCACGCCACAAGAGAACAACAAAGGACGTCACAAGTCCACTCACCACGGTTTCACGGACTAAGCCTTCCAAGAGGCTACCGTCCGGGCCAAAGGCAGCAACCTACAGATCAAGGCCTTTGAGCCGATCCTCCTCCTCCGGATACATGTGTTCATGAAAAAGCTTCAGGAGGGTCAGAGCTCGACCACATACATCCTTAACGGCGCCTGAAGCACTCGACACGGCATCTACAACACCACGAAGAGTGTTCGAGTCCGCAGGAGTAGCCATCACAATCTCAACACCAACGGATTCTACATCATCAGAAAAATGACGATAAGCAATTCGAGTCAAAATTCACCACCAAAGAAGAAGTAAGAACTTCTCCTCTGCCTGCCGAAGCCGATCAATCTCACCAAATTGCACCTGAAGATCCTTCTCCTTCGACTCCAAAGTGTCCCGGAGCAAGGCGAGCTCTTTCTCCGCAGCAGAAGCCCGTTTCTCAGCCTCCTTCTTGCGACCTATAGCAAAGGCATCATAAAACCACGCAAAGGAACAACAGCCGCACAAAAAGCAACAAAACAGCTTACGCCTCATAAGGGTAAGTTTCCCCTGGACAACATCATGGGCACGCCAGGACCGGTCAGCATCAGTCAGCATCATGGGCACGCCAGCACATCCGGAAAAATGACTACAGCATCACAAAAGAAAGAAATAAGGTCATGTAAAGGAGAACAGTTCAAGACTGCAACCAACCACAAGCGGTTGCTCGCAGCCTCGGGGGCTACTCCCATCATGAGCGCTGTTGTGCCCGCACTGTTATTTAGAAAATGCAGCCGCGCCAAGAAGAACAGTCCAAGACTGCAACCAACCACAAGTGGTTTCTCGCAGCCTCCGGGGATACTCCCATCGTGTGCGCCGCCATGCCCCCAATAAAATTAAGAAGACGTAAGGGTCAATACCTGCTCAACCATCCTATCAAAGAAAGCATCCTTCTCCTTAATAGGGAGGCCCTTCTTTTCCAAGACGTACCCTTCAAAAACCATGGGCTTCAGATCCGGGGAAGAATTGTCCTTAGTAGCCGCTCCTGAACGACCAAATTGAGCAGCTGCAGGGGTCGTACTCGCGCCTAAGACTGTCGGAGCCGCCGAAGGACCCGACTTCTCCAACGCCACACCAGAATCGGTCGACTGACGATCAGCACCAGCGGTACTCGCCGAGGAAGCAGTAGGAACGGGGACGGTACTGCAACTCACAAATTATCAGTACAGGAATCAAAAGTCAAAACTCAAACAGTCTGAAGAAGGAAGAAGTACAAACCCAATGGGTGCAGCACTCGAACGTAGAAGCATCCCAAATTTCTGTTTCTTTCGAGCAGCCGGAGGGGGGCAAGGCTCAACATCCGGTGACGCCGGGGGCGGCACTCCACCAACACCCCCAACTGGTTGTCCAATTGAAGCCGAGGAGCGATTCCGTCTCAAGCGTAGCTGAGTCTGGTCATCTTCATCATCTCCATCAACCAGGGGTCGACCACCAACACCAGGACCCAAGGGCTCGCCAGCTTTAGCCTGCGAAGGCTGACAGATACCTTCGCCGCTCGCGGTCACGGGATCCACCAGCATCACGTCGGGATCTTCCCGCATTTTAAAGTCCTCAGGGTGCGGCGCATTGTTCAGCAGAGAAACATGGCCATAAAAACAAAGCACCTTCAGCAAACAACAAGATCGCGGACAATTTCACAAGATGGGCGAGATACGAAGAAATACCTCAGGCAAAGGCACGTCAGCTGCATACGAAAATACAGAGCTCTCAGGACCGGTACTCATGCACTTGGTGACTTGTCGGATCCGAAACAAGAGGTCACTACCCGAAATGTCTATGGGAGAGCACCTAGTCGGGTCCTCGAGTCCATTGTACCGCCACATGGGATGCACCCGATGCTCCATCAGCTGGATGCGCCTCCTCATAAACACAGCAATAAGTTGCTGACCAGTTAACCCTCTTTTGAGATCCGCAAGTTTTCGCACTAAGGGCTCCACATCAGCTACTTCGTCAGCAGACAGGACGTGTCCTGAATGCGACTGCTTAGTCACTTGCGCAACCAGGTTAAAACGAGCAAGACAAATCTGCTGGCCATCAACATGCTGATCTTTCAAATAGAACCACCCTTTCCGCCACGTATGGTTAGAATCCATTTTCTCCAGATCAAAATAGGCATTCTTGTCCTTAATGGAAATGCCGATGCACCCAATGGCATATTCAGAGTTCGTACTCTTCACATTGAAGAGGCGTTTCCGAGAAGCACTTACATAGCGTGACGAAGCACGCTATGTGCAGTATCTCATTGGGCGTCAAATCGTGCAACTGAAGTTGATATGCGAAGAGTAACCCACGGACAAACGGGTGAACAGGAAGAGAAAATCCACAAGGGAAGAAGCTTTGAAAGCATACTCGCTCATCACCGCGGGGCGCAGACACCTCCTCATCACCAAGGATCCGAGAAGCACCCTCCGGGATGAGCCCATCCATCACCAGCACATCCAGATCAGCAACCTCAAAGGACGACTGCTCCCATCTCCCGGTCATACTTGCCGACGACTCTTGTGATGCGCCCTTAGCCGCCCTTGTGCTCTCCGCACACTTGGACATAATCCTCATAGAGAGCCGCACTGAGCAATGGAACGAAGAGGCAAGAAGCAGAGGAAGAAGAAGAAGAAAGGAAAGCAGAGAGTTGGGTAAAACCTAAATCTACCCGGGCCTCTCGTATTTAACCAACAGCGACGGGCCATCCACCCACCGTCGATCTCGGAAATCAAATCAACGTGGCACGATCCCACAATATCTATGCGGCATGGAAATCTCAACCGATGAAGTAACCACGCCGCCCACTTTGCACGAAAACCAAGGTATCATCATCATGTGCCGCGAAATTACCGCGGCACGATACGTCACGTCACACCTGACCAGAGCACGTAGCTGTCCACAACTGTCAGGCCTTCCTGTAATATCCCATCTTAGTAGGACGTGTTGAGCGCACACTAGCGCAAGGGATACTTTGACTGTGAAACGCTCCTCATCAATAGATCACGCGAACAGGTTCCTCCAAACTTTTCTTTCCATCAAAATTTTAGTCCCATCGGGAGCGCCCTGTCATTGCTGAAACAGAGCACAGACTCCACAGACCAAGCCTCGAGGGTGCGAGTGGCCACTCCCCTCCAACAAGAACAAATACGTCTACAGAGTTCGGGTGCTCCCTCACTCAGATGACGAAGTGCTCGAGTGGCTACTCGCACTAACAAGCAAAATCTGAAAGGCATAAAGAAGGTAATTCACCCGAGCACTCGAGCGCTCCATGGATGCCCACACTATCAGTCCACTCGATGACTCTCCAAGTGGATGCATCTCTTGCTATTTCCTCTCCTAAGCTCACGAATCGCTCCGCGAGTGACTACTATTAGTCCACTCGATCATTCTCCAAATGGGTGCATTCTATTTTCACACTAAGCCCCTACAAATATTTCCTGAGCTACGACACACTGCACCCCATATGTCGCTCAAGCTCACGCGTAGGTAAGACCCCGCTGCACAGACGGCCGCCCCGGGACTTGCCACTGCGTGACTTCACTCCCGACGGCTCCATGTGCGATGCATGGTGAAAGTTGAGCCAATAACGGACGCGTTCAGGCTATATTTGCTGAGACAGGCAGCATTAATCCTGTCAGAACCACAGCGGCATGGACCTTTCTTGACACCGGTTGTGTCCAAATTTGTGTCGAGGGACACGAGCTTGATTGGGCTACTGAGGTATTTTCCACTAGCTCAATTCACCAAGGCTCGTCCAGTCGAGTACCTTGGGCCCTTTCAGCTTAGGATCCCTCGAAAAAATATCTCTTATGGCTAACAGCCGACGACTCGCAAGCAAAGCGACACACACAACTACAGTTGGCTACGGATTTGAGTCCCTGTGCGACTCTTTGAGTCCCCCAGACACTCGGGGGCTACTAGCGAGGGGTGTCCCAAAACTCATGCGGATGATGGTACCTGGTGCATGTCAAGACAGAAGGCCCATTGGAAGCTTCGACTAGCCCACGACTGGCCCACTCAAAGCACTAACATAGGAGTCCTTGTGTACCAGCCCAGATTTAACAAAAATAAAAAAAATTGTTTCAGTGTGAATTGTTTGATTGTCTGATTTGTTTGCGGTGTTTGCATCCCCGATTTATCGATCGGCGGTTATTTTCCCCCTTCCTATCTCGTACCGGACGAAGACTGACCCTTGCCACCCTGACACTCGACCTTTGCGACACCGGGTTTCACCCGAGCACCGTCGCAACCGGCACAGTACCATCCATCGCCACCGGAACGAAAACCCCATTTATTTAATAAACGGATTATTTTATTGGGGCGCCGAAAAATCTTGCCGGAATGTCACCGCAGTGAGGTACGATCGACGGGCTCGACGCGCTGAGCGCGTAGGTCGAAGTTTCGTCCGAATCGGAGTCCGTACGGAGTCTCGGCGGTCACGAACGCGATCACCGGACACGCGAGAGGGGTACCAAGGGCGTTTGTGTCAACTGGCCATCCAACCAGCCCTATATAAATACCACCATCATCCCACCACCCAATTAGGGTTTACCCTGATAGAAAATTGCAGCCACCCCCCTCACAAATGCCCAAATCTGCTCCAAAACACCCTCTAACCTCGAAACCCTAGAACCAGAGGCCTCACAGCCGTTCAATCGAGAAATCGAGAGCTCGGCCCGCGACGCCAGCAGCCCGGTCTTGGGCGTCTGTCCCACCACCAGATCAAGGCCGCCGCCCCCGGATCCGCCTCCTCTCCTCGCCGGAGCTCATCCAAGTCAGCCGACGTGCGCCGCCGCATCTAGGCGCCATGGACGGCGAGGCATCGGCCTCCCGAGCCGCTCCGTTCACTGCCGCCAATTGGGCCGCGCCAACATCCCAAGGCCCAGCCGACACCCCCACAGCCTAGCAGCGCCGCGAGCGGCGCCCAACTATCGCGCGCCCACCCCTGCTTATGGGCCACGGCCCACTAGGTGAGGCATCCCCTCCATTTTTTTCCTTTTATTTTTTATGCTAGTTGGGCTGGCCCGTTAGCTACCTCGTGCCGTGGGCGTTATTTATTTTTTGCGCTCGCATCTGTTTAGCCCATTAGTAGCAGATTCGGCCCGTTAGACTTTTTTTTCTTTCTGGGCTTATTTTTAGGCAGATTGTATTATTTTCTTGCAGTGCCCGTATCTTTTTAACGGTAGCTCGGATCGCGAAGCGTTTAATATGAAAGTTGCTTAGTTTTTTGTGTAGCTTATTAAAATGTTCTTTTTTGCCGTGTTTGATTTTGTTTACATGTTGTTTGACTGCTAATTACATCGCATGCCACTGTAACTTGTTTATTTACTAACTTTTTAACCGTTGCTCTGTTTAAAATGTTCTTTATATGTAACTTGACTAGAATTGCATGTAGGTTGTGTTTATGCTGTTCTTGCTTGCTAATAAAAATAATAAATATTGTTTAGGGAAAAATAGTACCAAATGCAATAAATATCGTGGGGTCCGTAATAGTTGCCATGTATAGGTTTTACCCCCCACTTAAAGTGACTAGATTAGATAGTTTATTTATGCTTCACCTCTTGCCATATTTGTGTGATATGCCATGCCTGAGTGATATGCCATGTTAACAACCTTTGTTGATCACCTGTAGCTAAACAACTTGAACCTTTCCAAATGTGCGGTATCGTCGTGTGGGACGAGTACTCCATTTAACCTGTTAGTAACCGCTATCGACGGTAGGTGCGATGTCTCGTGTTGCCTTCTTGTTGAGGCTTGCTCGTGATTGCTTCGTAGTAATAGATGCTTTCTCGTTGATTGCTTTCCAGTGTTTACCCTCTTGTGTGCTCCCGTGGGTACCTTCGGAGACGATGCGAGCTTGCGATCAACTACACCTTCGGAACCCGACTTATCAACAGGCAAGGACTATACATTACTTATGATCCATTCTATTTCAACCAGCGGTTTGCATGCTAGTCTAGCTTAGGTTCGATGTTTGATCCTACCACATTTTTACAACCTCTTTCAAACCGATACAGCCATGTCCCCTCCTAGCAAATCTTGTGGTGCTATGTTACTATTGCTCGTTGCTCAGTCCCTGCTTAGTATGCAGGCTTAGGATGCTACGATGTTACCTTGTTACTCCTTGGTTTGGGATATCACATTATTATATTGTTGTTGATGATATGATTATTATAAATGTTGACTATATTCGACGAAGGATGGAAGTTTTAGGCTATCCCTCCCCGACGCTTTGTTCCATTCGAGTCACCTAGGATCCGAGTTCCGGGTATTGGTTTTAAGACTGAGCATGCCTAACCGCGTGTGGGATTTTTTGGGGTCCCCTTTTCTTAACTATCTAGCTTCAAACATTTCTAGTGGTGGCCCAAGCTTATTTACCATTTGAAAACCGTGTGTGTGTCTGTCGGGTAGCTCCTGGCAGATATTCTTTAAAACAACTTGGGCCAGCGGAGACATGGTTTCTTTGATGGTCCACACCAGGGAGCTAGGGGGCTGCCCACATCTGTTTGGGTAGCTAACCCGACCTCATCCAGACGGTAGAGGCCAATTCGAGAGCGCGACCGTCTTTTCAGTTGGATGTCGACTCACCGGGGGCCACCCAGATTTGTTCGTTGTTAGCTAGAGGGACCTGTCGTTCTGGATCTCTTGGGACTAAATCATAAAATGGTTGCCTATCATGGGTAGAAACTGAGAGAGATGGGGGTGCGTGCGGAGCCTTGGAATGGGCAGTTGGTACACCCCTGTAGGGTTAAATCTTCTCGAGAAGCCATGTCCATGGTTATGGACGACTTGAGACCTACTCCTTGTTCATAGACAACAACAACTGAGATAATCTTAATATAACTTGATGATGAGGACATCTCTACTAATGTTACACCCACATCTTCACCAAGTACACATACTGGACCAGTTACTAGAGCACGTGCACGTCAACTAAATTATCAGGTACTTTCGTTTCTTGCGAATCCTTCTAATGTTCATGAACATATGATGCTGCCTAAATTAGATACTTTTGTTTTGCTTATGAATGAAGGACCTAGCATGGACAAGAAGGACGGTCATTGGAGCGGGATCAAGCATGGAGAAGAAGGTGCGCGCGCGGGAAAGAACAATGGAGCTTCCAGTGGGGATTTTCGCACTTTGAAGCCACCATAAGGCATGCATGAAGGCTTGGACGAAATACACGAGATGCCACTTCATTATTTTCGTCCAAGAGCAATTATAGGTGCTGCATCACCTTAATATTGGGCTGGGCCCATGTAATTTCGAAATACCACATTATAGGCTGTTTTTAGAGTCCGTATTTGTGGGGAAACCGAGTTAGGGTTGTTTTCGGACCCCACCTCCAAGGGGTCACGAAAATCCCCTCTGTTCCCCCATATATACAGCCCTTAGGGCGTCGTTTAGACTTGGGTTTTAATTAGATTTAAGTTAGCCATAGCCGCAACTTCGAGCTCTTCGTTTGTGTCATCCGACCAGGCCAAGACCTCATTGGAACCCCAACTTTCGTAATCAATCATCTTATATTCGCAATATCCAGATTGCAATTCTTAGTTCTTGCTTGTTCTTCGATTGCTTGCAGGAATTAGACCCTCGTGGTCAGGTTGATCGTGCATCCGCGGGATCAATAACCTCTCGGAGTTGGTTTAGCGATCGCTAAGGCGCAACGTCTTCGCACGTTTGTAGTCGGATCGTGAAAGTCGTCTCCACCATAATCGATCTCCACCATCTCATCGAAACATCGGGACACCTTCGCCTCTATCAAGTGGTATCAGATTTCCAGGTTGCTCGGTGAGATTTACCAGTTTTCGTAGTCTAGATTGGTTCTGTTCTTCATACCTACAGTCCACGAAAAAGCCAACAAACAAAAATTAGGGTTAGATCATCACGTCCCAAAACAGTCCGAGCCTTTGTCCAGTTTTCTTTACAGTAGTTTGCTTTGTTGAATTTGCGGTTGCATCGTTGTGTCGAGTTGCTGATCTTAGCGTCTAGTTCCCTTAGAGTTTCGAGTTCTGATCACAGTTTGTCACACCGCCGCCGCACAGTAGTACACCGCCATGTTTCCGCCAATCCGAGTCCAGATACACCACCACGTTCCGCCAAGTCGAGTCCATATACAGCACCACGACCTACCAATCCGAGTTGAGTTCCATCACCTGTTCGGTTTGTGATCTCTCCGTAGCCAGATTAGTTTGAGTTGATTAGAGTCGGATTTCACCAATCTTTGTCGTACGTAGAAGAGGGTGATTTCCAAAAAAAAAAAAATTTCGGGGGTTGAAAAAATTTCGTGCCCATACGTTCCTTAGGTCCAGAAACTCATTTTGAGACGGTCGCCACCATAGTGATTTTTTCGCACTTTTTCAGCCACCGCAGTCCCGCATCGCAAAAAAAAACAAAAAAAAAGCAAAAAAAAAAGAAAAAAGAGAAAAAAAATCAAAGTGTGCTTCTCAGTTGATTACGTGCCGCGCCGTGCTTTTGTTGGTGTTTTAGGCTCGCGTCTCTAGTACGGTCTAGCCTAGGATCAGCACAGTCCCGACGTTGAGTGTTTATTCAGCTTTGCATCTCTGTTTTGATTACTGTTGAGCTTTTGCTACCATACTTGTCAGCCTTCCTACAGCTCCACATATATTCTACATCGTGCGTTTTGACACCTCCTGGCCATCGCTCTACCACATCTCTGAGAGTTTTGACCCGTTGGTTGTACATCACCACCTGCTGCTAGGTAAGAATCGGTAAGAACTGAAGAAAAGCTTGACGGATTTGTGCTTTCCACCACCCCACTGTTGGGAAACGTAGTAGAAAACAAAAAATTTCGGCCTACGAATCAAGAACCCAAGATCATCCAAGAAGATTGCATACAAGGTTTTAGGTCATGGCTCACCAACCGATGTAGCGGAAGTAGAGTTGGTGAAGCTCGTGGACGTAGTGGAAGTAGATCTCGCAAGTTCTCCCACGAACAGTCCCTCGATCAATCCCACGAACAAGTCCCGCGATCTAGTCCCACGGACAAGTCCCATGAACAAGCTCCTCGAAGAAGGGTCGAAGGTACGACCCCTCCATTAGTATCCACACATCCCGTAGCAGCAATCCAGCAGCGCTCCGCCGTCCAGAGATGAACGCCACCGAGAAAACTAGAGGGAGAAAACCCTAACGGATTCCGATCTAGAACAACGTCTAAACCGGGGTCTAAAAGTGGAGCAACGGGGTTTAGAGGAGGGAGGGTGGCGCATAGGCCTTGGGGACAAGTTGTGTTGCGCCCCCCACCACTCCCCCACATTATATAGGTGGCCAAGAGGCCCTTGGGGCGCAATAAGGGGGGTGGGGAGTCCAACTTGGACTCCCAAACCTCCCAAATCTTCCCATACCTTCCCACCGGAAACCTGCCATATTGGAGAGTTGGACTTTCCACCTGGAGGAGGATTCCTTCCCCTTGGTGCGCCCCCCACCCCTTGGCCGTCCAGGGCAGCCTAGGTGGCTTGCTCCCCAAGGCTAGGGGCGCAGGGGAGTGGGTGGTACTGCCCGGAACCTTCCATGACCTTCTAGAAGCTTCCAAGACCTTCCGGGACATACTGGGACCGTTTCGGGACATTCCGGACACTTCTGGAGCACTTCCAGGACCTTCCGAGACCGTTCTCGGACGTTCCGGAGCCATCCGGATAGTTTCCAAGACCATCTGAGTTACAGTTTAAGCCACCCGGTGACCGCGAAGGTTGTCGGGACGCCCAGCGATTATCCGGAAACTATTCCGGTTGATCCAGGACTTCCCCAGTACCATTCTCATATGTTCCGGAACCACCTGGGACTACTCCAGAGTGATCCGTACATAACCTTAAATACCCAGAACTACTTCTGGTGCCCTTATGAACAATTCCATAAATCTCCGGAACTACTTCCGGTACCCGTATGAACTATTCTGCTTTGCTTCCACTAAACCTTCTACCATACTAGTATTCTAACAGACTACTGCTCGTTAAGTGTGTGACCCAATAGGTTCGGTATAATGCGGACATGACTCAGAACATCTTCCGGACATAGGTCAACAGCCTTTTGTCAATAGCCAATAATCAACAGCGGAGCCATGGACACCCATGTTGACTCCCGCACATACACGAAGAAACTTCGAGTGAACCATTATGTTTATTCATGTACCATTCCCTTTGCTTCGTGATATATGACAAAGTTAGAGGAGAGATGTTTGGCACCCATGTGTAACAACTTCTTGAACACAAGCCACTCGTTATTCTCTTTGCTCGTTTGTCCATTTTCTCGTTATCGTATTCCGGTATCCCCGTGACTGAATCACAATGCGTCTGGCCAGACTATAATGGATACTGTCATACCGAGTGGGCCCAAAGTCAATATCTCTTCATCGTGAAGGAGCAAATCCCATTCTTGAACTATCACAGTCACTAGCCACACCATCTGACATACCCAGAACTTATTTTACTACTTCCCATTTACGGGAGGATTCATCTAAGAACCAAAGCATGTCTTCCTGTGTGAAGCAAGTCGATACTCTCATGGTCTAAGGAATTACGTATATGATAACAATTCATGATATGACTTATAACGTAGTTACGATGTGATCTCTAAGTATATCATTCAATACTGGGGTCGGTTCAACATCATTGTTCTGCTAACAATATGTTCCCATTGCTACTGACATCCTTGTTACAAGAACAATGTCCATGATTAAGAAAACGTAATCATCAGTTAGCACATGAGCTGGTCTTAGAGGCTAAACCAGGAACTCTTGGTGTTTACATTTCCACACATGCAAGTGAGTTTTCTTCTGAATCTCATAGTCAGGGTCATTGCAATTATAGCACAGAAATATAAACATTAATTACGAACGTGGAAATATATATAATAACATTTTATTATTGCCTCTAGGGCATATTTCCAACAGTCTCCCACTTGCACTAGAGTCAATAATATTATCAGTGCTTGAGCACTTTACACCTTATGGCATACCGGTGTAAATACATGCTTCATTTGTGGTATAGACTTCATCATCGGATCTGACGTTTCAGACCCGTTTGTATCTTGCATATCTTCGCGTTTTCACGCTATCATAAAATTAACTAATTTTATCAGTTTAGCTTTGTATATGTTTGAATCATTTGGCAGGACCTTGGTTCCTTTAGAATAAGTCATGAAATCATTCATAAATGTTCCATGAGCTTCAAGCATCTTGGAAACCATACCATGTTCATAAATGAACTGAAGATTCAAAATACCCTCCTTGTTACTTCTTTAAGCAACAATATACTTAGCCTCTGTTATAGAATTCGCCACAATATCTAACTATAACACAGTTCCTTCATACTGTGCCACCCTTATGTGTGAAACACATAATCCCAATTAAAATCGAAAATCGATCGGAGTAAGTATGAAGACTGAATTGGTGTAACTGTTTACATCAAAATTCAGCTGGTGTAACTTGTTACAACGAGCTCTTCATTATCTCCATTTTCCGAGAAACATATCTTATCTATCATAAGTTTAACTTTTCACTGTTTGTCCAATGATCAACATATTGATCACTTTGGTATCTTGATCATAACCTTTTGAAGCACTGGACATATCTGGTCGTTTTACATATTATGGTGTACATGATTAATCCAAACACACGGGTGAGTGGAATTCAATTCACGTGTTTTTGCTTATCTGTGTTCATCAACACCGATTTCTGCAAACAACTTTTCACCACGACTTCGGCAAGAACATGTTTCTTGGCATTTCATACTAAACTACTTTAGTATCATGTCAATATGTAGTGTTGGCTTTAGCATGATCAGGCACTTACTATCTTCATAGATCACTATGCTCAATACTAATGCTATATCAGCCCAAGTTCTTCAACTGAAAACTATTTCCAATGAAGTCCTTATTCGTGTCAAGAAATTTATATCATTTCTAATCAACAATATGTCATCTACATAAGGTTTTAGAAATATTATTCAGCTCCCACTTACTTTCTTGAATATTCAAGCATCTTCGTTATTCCTGATGAAAAACAAACTCTTTTGGCAATTTCATCACAACGAAAATTCCAACTCCATTATGCTAGCTCCAGTCCATCACTGGATATCCAAGGCTTGCATCTATTTTAGCATCCTTTGAATTGACAAAACATTCCGGTCGTATCACATATACGTCCTTTGTTATATTTCCGTGTAGGAACTTTGTTTTGACGTTCATTCTACCATATCCTATAAATGAGATATGTAGTAATTGCTAATATAACCCGAACTGACTAAAGCATCTCTACGGTCGAAACTACTTCGCCGTAGTCAACCTTTGAACTTGCTAGAAAACAATTTTCCAACGAGTTGAGCTTTATGGATAAAACAATTTCATCCGAATCAATTATAGATCCACATATATATATTCTTCAGACTTTTAGTCTTTCGGAGGGTCTACCAAGTTCAAAACTTGACTTACTTCCATGGATACTATCTCGGATTATTTGGCATTTAGCCAAATCCCGGAGTCAGGGCCCATCAACGCTTCTTTGTATATCACAGGTTTATCATTGTCGAACAACAATATCTCGTTTTACATATCATGAATGTTTGTACGAGTTTTGTCTAACCTGTGTGGTTCAGCTGCGCACTTCTCTGAAGATTCAACAATCTTTGACAAGTTGCACTGTCCTCCCACTCACTCTTTTGTAAGAAACTATTTTTCTTCAAAATACATTGTTCTTAAAAGCAAACAGTTTTGCTTTTGTGTAGTGATAGAGGAATACCAAAACTTTTGGCATAACCTTAACAAAGTAGCACTTATCTGATTTGGGGTTTTGAGTATGTCAAACATATGCCTCATATACCCAAATTTTAAGAAAAGACAACATGGTTTTAACAGTCCATACCACATCTTGGTGTCATTTCAACAGATTTGATGGTGCTCTTTTCAGTGTAAAAGCTGTAGTCACTAACGCATAACTTTAATAAGTATAATGGCAAATTGATAAACGTCATATTTGATCTTACCGTGTCATACATGGATTGATTACATCTCTCGAACACTTTACTCATAATGGTGTTCCGGGAGACGCAAGTTATGACACTTCTTCACAACTCATCAGACGTTCGCTAAACTTGTAACTCAAATATTACTTTCTACAATCTAATTTGCAGAAGATTTATTTTTCTTGTTACAATGAATTTCTATTTCACTCTAAAATTCCTTGAACATTTCAAAGATTTCAGACGTATGTCTCTATTGAACAGATATCCACATATCTACTTCAACTCATGAGTGAAGATAGGGAATCCACTGCACACAACTACACTTATTGGACTACACACATCATCATGTATGATTACCAATGGTTTAGTTGCCCGTTCATGTATGGCCTATCAACGGTGTTTTAGTCACATTACTTCGAGACAAAGATCGCAAGCGTCAAGTGATTCATAATCATATGACTCGAAAGTCCATCACTTATGGAAATTCTTCATGCATGTTATGTCACTTGTGATAAACGGCAGTGCCACATCTATGTGGTATTTCTGTCAGTCTTGCGACGTTTAGCGTCAGTGTTATGGATGTTTAGTATTATTATCAAGATTCATAACATACACCCTATTCATAATGGAAGTATGGCCTTTACGTTATTCATAGCTTTGAACAACTCTCTTGCAACAAACATGATTCAAAATGATGTTTTGCAACAAGGCTAAAGTGTAGTAACAATTTACTCAACTCTAAAATGAATTATGAAGATAATCATAGAGTCAACACACGGTATAGTAAACCTTTTACCGTGTTCCCGAGCGTGTCAAAACTCATCATTAGCTAGTCATAAAGGCCATAGTATTTCTTGCATCGAGTTGCAACAATATGCAATCGATGTGATATTCCAGTGATCAACAGTTTAATCACAATATACAAAATCCACAATTAACTGCTTAATCATGATTCCCAAGAATTACATCTCTTGACCAGCAATGAATTCATCTATAACTCCGTATGACTTTCATTACTGAGCTGGTTATTCCAGTCTTCTTTCATTTTGCCTTTATACGTATCATAGTTCTATTTCCAATGTCACTCCTACTCACAGAAGATCACACATGATCAAGGGTGGCGCAGGCCATGGACTTTCCGGCGTGTAAGTCTTACTAACACCCTATGGAACTTCCTTTCCCTTAATCCTCATCATCATATGATCATTGTTCTTCTGGATCCCACACTTATCAGTTTTGTTTAGAGCACAATGAACATTTTCACTAATGCTTACAATCATACATTGTACTAGATATCTTATATCCAACATTAATTGTCTTACTACTGAAAACTTATTTTTCAGTTCCATGAATATAACATAACTATCCCAAACTTTTCGAAGTTCGGGTTTCATGGTGGTGAAGACAATGCACTTAGCTTTCGTGGAATTCTAGCATTTTGGATTATGGACATAAGTCACATCATCCATAACATCAGCGGGAGAGCATCAAAAATTTGCGATAGGACAAGCTCCTTCTCGACACTATTGAGGATAGTCCTCACAATACGGTACCAATCGTAAAGTTTTTACCAGATAAAACAGTTAATCAAAATCAATTGGGAAGGTGGTAACGCGAGCCATTATTCTACAATGATAATGCAAATACTTAGACTTTGTTCATAATTAAGTTGCACTTGTGATTAATCAATTTAATTACTAAGTGCGCTCCCACTCAGATCAATATCTCTCGTAATTGATGCTGGAGTGATTCAAGATCCAACCCAATCGTCCGCCATTGATGTGACATCACTGATGACTTAGACTGGACTGGTAGGCCAACTTGCCAATCACAACACATGTGATTCTTGTTCATCTTTCGATGGGCGTGTTCCGGTAGCAAACTTTTATCCAAACCGTCAAGACAACCAAGTGTAATGCGCTGTGTGTTCTTTTAACACACCCGCCTTTTATGCGTCACACACGTGTGCACCCATGTGACATGACCTGCTCCGATGTGAAACATAGTATAGACGGTGCTACAGTTGGAAGAACACTATCAACTTGATATTGTTTTGCGAGAGATCACCCTAATAAAACACGACTACCGCGCATCAAACAAGGGTGCATCAAAGGGATAAACATCACAGGAAGTTCATAAAAATATGTGATATAGTATAGCCCTTTGCTTCGTGAGGTCTTCATTGTCTTCACGTCGTCGTGGTTGAAGTCACCGTGTCCACCAACTTTGTCCTTGGCGCCGGGAACATCACCACGGCTTCCGGCATGTGCGTCGGGGTCCACCTCCGCATCGTGGATCATCACCTTGCATCTATCTATTGCTTTGCCTCGAGCTAATAAACAGTTCAGGCACGCAGGACATAATTAAGTGACAATCATATGACTCCAGTCATCATGCCGTACCACGACATGCAGGTCGCGAATAAATATTACATCATATAGCATCTCATACAAACACATTGCAAATCTTGAAGGCTATACCACATCACATGCATTCTCTGCAAAAACAAGTTAGATCGCCATCTACACGGGTTGTTGCAACTTTTATCGTGGTTGTTAAGCAGGTTTACAAGGCAAACGAGAAACCCTAGATAAAACAAAACACGATACTTCTTTTGTTGCTAGTTTAACATACGGGGTGCGTGCAACAACTAATGCCACAAGCCAAACTTCGTTAAACGCGTGACCCCCGTGTGGATTTGAGTTCATAAAATCCACAAGCCCCTCCATGTTAAATCTTCTATTGCGAGATTAAGATGAGATCCAAGGAGTTTGATGTAGACCATGATCAAGGCAACCAGCATACTGAAAGCAGCATAGAGGGATCGATGGAAAACTCAATCCTTGTAGCAAAACCTCAACTTGCCATCAAGCATAGAAAAAATCACATGACAGGGAAGCAACAAGAAAATCAATGCCTCATATCACACATATGATCTAGACCTAAACATGCATCTAATCAAGGATCGCCCTGATACCACTGTTGGGAAACGTAGTAGAAAACAAAAAAATTCGGCCTACGAATCAAGAACCCAAGATCATCCAAGAAGATTGCATACAAGGTTTTAGGTCATGGCTCACCAACCGATGTAGCGGAAGTAGAGTTGGTGAAGCTCGTGGACGTAGTGGAAGTAGATCTCGCAAGTTCTCCCACGAACAGTCCCTCGATCAATCCCACGAACAAGTCCCGCGATCTAGTCCCACGGACAAGTCCCATGAACAAGCTCCTCGAAGAAGGGTCGAAGGTACGACCCCTCCATTAGTATCCACACATCCCGTAGCAGCAATCCAGCAGCGCTCCGCCGTCCAGAGATGAACGCCACCGAGAAAACTAGAGGGAGAAAACCCTAACGGATTCCGATCTAGAACAGCGTCTAAACCGGGGTCTAAAAGTGGAGCAACGGGGTTTACAGGAGGGAGGGTGGCGCATAGGCCTTGGGGACAAGTTGTGTTGCGCCCCCCACCCCTCCCCCACATTATATAGGTGGCCAAGAGGCCCTTGGGGCGCAATAAGGGGGGTGGGGAGTCCAACTTGGACTCCCAAACCTCCCAAATCTTCCCATACCTTCCCACCGGAAATCTGCCATATTGGAGAGTTGGACTTTCCACCTGGAGGAGGATTCCTTCCCCTTGGTGCGCCCCCACCCCTTGGCCGGCCAGGGCAGCCTAGGTGGCTTGCTCCCCAAGGCTAGGGGCGCAGGGGAGTGGGTGGTACTGCCCGGAACCTTCCGGAACCTTCCATGACCTTCTAGAAGCTTCCAAGACCTTCCGGGACATACCGGGACCGTTTCGGGACATTCCGGACACTTCTGGAGCACTTCCAGGACCTTCCGAGACCGTTCTCGGACGTTCCGGAGCCATCCGGATAGTTTCCAAGACCATCCGAGTTACAGTTTAAGCCACCCGATGACCGCGAAGGTTGTCGGGACGCCCAGCGATTATCCGGAAACTATTCCGGTTGATCCAGGACTTCCCCAGTACCATTCTCATATGTTCCGGAACCACCTGGGACTACTCCAGAGTGATCCGGACATAACCTTAAATACCCAGAACTACTTCTGGTGCCCTTATGAACAATTCCATAAATCTCCGGAACTACATCCGGTACCCGTATGAACTATTCTGCTTTGCTTCCACTAAACCTTCTACCATACTAGTATTCTAACAGACTACTGCTCGTTAAGTGTGTGACCCAATAGGTTCGGTATAATGCGGACATGACTCAGAACATCTTCCGGACATAGGTCAACAGCCTTTTGTCAATAGCCAATAATCAACAGCGGAGCCATGGACACCCATGTTGACTCCCGCACATACACGAAGAAACTTCGAGTGAACCATTATGTTTATTCATGTACCATTCGCTTTGCTTCGTGATATATGACAAAGTTGGAGGAGAGATGTTTGGCACCCATGTGTAACAACTTCTTGAACACAAGCCACTCGTTATCCTCTTTGCTCGTTTGTCCATTTTCTCGTTATCGTATTCCGGTATCCCCGTGACTGAATCACAATGCGTCTGGCCAGACTATAATGGATACCGTCATACCGGGTGGGCCCAAAGTCAATATCTCTTCATCGTGAAGGAGCAAATCCCATTCTTGAACTATCACAGTCACTAGCCACACCATCTGACATACCCAAAACTTATTTTACTACTTCCCATTTACGGGAGGATTCATCTAAGAACCAAAGCATGTCTTCCTGTGTGAAGCAAGTCGATACTCTCATGGTCTAAGGAATTACGTATATGATAACAATTCATGATATGACTTATAACGTAGTTACGATGTGATCTCTAAGTATATCATTCAATACTGGGGTCGGTTCAACATCATTGTTCTGCTAACAATATGTTCCCATTGCTACTGACATCCTTGTTACAAGAACAATGTCCATGATTAAGAAAACGTAATCATCAGTTAGCACATGAGCTGGTCTTAGAGGCTAAACCAGGAACTCTTGGTGTTTACATTTCCACACATGCAAGTGAGTTTTCTTCGGAATCTCATAGTCAGGGTCATTGCAATTATAGCACAGAAATATAAACATTAATTACGAACGTGGAAATATATATAATAACATTTTATTATTGCCTCTAGGGCATATTTCCAACACCCACATCCCATTAGTAGAAGTAGGATCATACTTCTGTGTGTTTTCTATTTCTGCTAACCATGCCAGGATCCCATGATGAAGTGGCGCGGGATGCACCTGATTGGGAGAATATGACAAACAAAGCATTACATGATAAATTTGCACAAATGATGTCTGAACAGGTGAATGACATCGAGAACAGATTTACAGAGGCGATTGATGGTGTGGAGAAGATGATCGACACCAAGCTCGACGCCAAGTTTACTGAGTTGCTCGCACGCTTACCTATACAGCCTGCGGCCGCTCCAGCACAGCCACCGCCACCACGACGTGCACGACGTATTCTGTTTCCAGGCGGACAAGTTGCTGGTGCTCCTGCTGCTGCTGCAGTTACCGCTGTTGCTGCCTCTGACGTCGGCCAGGACGACAACTACGAGGGTGATTACGAGGAGGAGGTGGAACAAGAAGCGGCCTATGAACAGCCAGCTGGACGTCCACGTCCCAACATTCGCCACGGTCGACACCAACCACCCCCTCAGGTACGCGATGATGAACATGTGCCTAAACTTAAATTGAATCTTAAGCCGTTTGAGGGTAGATATATTCCTGATGCTTATCTTACTTGGGAGTTAGAAACTGAACAACGCTTTACATGTTTACAATATCCTGAGAATAGACGTGTTACTGCTGCTGTTTGTGAATTCACGGGTTTTGCATCTATTTGGTGGTTTGAACATTGTAGATTGCATGCTAATAATATTCCAGCTACTTGGGCTGCTTTAAAAGATGCTATGCGTACTCGCTGGGTTCCTCCTTATTATCAACGTGAATTGCTACAAAAATTACAGCGTTTGAGACAAGGAAAAAATTCTGTAGAGGAATATTATCAAGAATTACAAACTGGATTGATTAGATGTGGCCTAGTAGAGGATAATGAAGCTATGTTTGCACGTTTTATAGGTGGCTTAAACAGGGAGATACAAACTATTCTAGAATACAAGGACTATGCTACTATTACTCGTTTGTTTCATCTTGCTTGTAAAGCTGAACGTGAAGTGCAGGATCGACAGGCCGCTACGAGACCTAACTTTTCTGCAGGACGAAATACATCATGGACATCGCGTGGACCTTCTACATCCACACGTCCTGCTGCACCACCCTCTACTTCAGCCGCTCATTCTTACAGGGAGCCACCAAAACAGTCAGCGCCACCATTCAAGGGTGCACAGAGTGGTCCAGCGGCGAGTTCTTCTTCATCCATGGCTTCCACAGGGCAAACACGAGATCGTGATATTAAATGTCGCAGGTGCCAAGATGGAGGTCACTTCGCAAAAGACTGTCCCTCCAAGCGTGTGATGATTATTACGGCGGATGGTGGGTATGAGTCAGCGAGTGACTATGATGAGGAGACTTTAGTTCTCATTGCTCATGAGGAACAGGGTGCCCATGATGATGCTCATGATATGGAGTATATGGCTCCTGATGATGCAGATAAATATGCTAGTTTGGTTGCTCAACGTGTGTTAAGTGTGCAGGTAACGAAGGCTGAGCAAAACCAGAGGCATAATTTGTTCCACACAAAGGGAGTGGTGAAAGAACGTTCGGTTCGCATCATCATTGACGGAGGGAGTTGCAACAACTTGGCTAGCATG
The DNA here is from genome assembly GCA_950022295.1 of Bromus sterilis. Taxonomy (NCBI): domain Eukaryota; kingdom Viridiplantae; phylum Streptophyta; class Magnoliopsida; order Poales; family Poaceae; genus Bromus; species Bromus sterilis. The sequence goes on along the minus strand of OX465600.1, from coordinate 170,655,753 downwards.
GAGTTGGTGGAGAAGCTATCTCTCACCACAAGACCACAGCCCCATCCGTACTATATTCAGTGGTTTAACAATAGTGGTAAGATTAAGGTAACGCGTTCTGTTCGTGTGCACTTTAGCGTTGCTGCATATGCTGATTATGTGGATTGTGATGTGGTACCCATGCAAGCATGCTCTCTTTTACTTGGTAGACCATGGCAATTTGATAGGAATGTTGTACACCATGGTAGGACAAATCAGTTTACTCTGGTTCATCAGGATAAAAATATTGCTTTACTTCCTATGTCTCCTGAACAAATTGTGAAAGATGATCTTGCTAGAGCTAGTAAAGCTAAACAGGAGAAAAATAAGAGTGAAAATGAGATAGCAGCCAAAGAATTTGAGCAACAACATAAGACTAATAGCAAATCTTCTTCTGCTGTGTCTAATGAAATTAAATTGACTAGTCCAACTTTGCTTGCTACTAAAGTTGATATTTCAGATTTGGATGTTAGTCAATATGTGTGGTATGCTTTTGTGTGCAAAGAAGCTTTGTTTTCATTTGAGGAATTGCCTCCTTCTTTGCCTCCTGTTGTCACTGACCTTTTGCAGGAGTTTATTGACGTCTTTCCACAAGACGTACCACCGAGATTACCACCTATTCGAGGGATTGAGCATCAGATTGACTTAATTCCTGGTGCTTCACTGCCCAACCGTGCGCCATCCCGTACCAATCCGGAGGAGACAAAGGAGATTCAGCGTCAAGTACAAGAGCTACTCGACAAAGGTTACATACGTGAATCCCTTAGTCCTTGTGCTGTTCCTGTTATATTAGTGCCTAAAAAGGATGGAACATGGCGTATGTGTGTTGATTGTCGAGCCATTAATAATATTACTATTCTTTATCGTCATCCTATTCCTAGGTTAGATGATATGCTTGATGAATTAAGTGGCTCTACCATGTTTTCCAAAGTTGATTTGCGTAGTGGATACCATCAAATTCGCATGAAATTAGGAGATGAATGGAAAACGGCATTTAAAACTAAGTTTGGATTATATGAGTGGTTAGTCATGCCTTTTGGGTTAACTAATGCACCTAGCACTTTCATGAGATTAATGAACGAGGTTTTACGTGCTTTCATTGGACGATTTGTGGTAGTCTATTTTGATGATATACTGATTTATAGCAAATCTTTGGAGGAACATTTGGATCATTTACGTGTTGTTTTTATTGCTCTACGTAATGCACGTTTGTATGGTAACCTTGGGAAGTGCACCTTTTGCACCGACCGAGTATCGTTTCTTGGCTATGTTGTTACTCCGCAGGGAATTGAAGTTGATAAAGCCAAGATCGAGGCGATTGAGAGTTGGCCGCAGCCCAAAACGGTCACACAAGTGAGGAGTTTTCTTGGACTCGCTGGATTCTATAGGCGTTTTGTGAGAGATTTCAGCACCATTGCTGCACCTCTCAATGAGCTTACACGCAAGGATGTGCCTTTTACTTGGGGTACCGCACAGGAAGAAGCCTTCACGGTATTGAAAGATAAGTTAACACATGCTCCTTTGCTCCAACTTCCTGATTTTAATAAAACTTTTGAGCTTGAATGCGATGCTAGTGGTATTGGTTTGGGAGGTGTGTTATTACAAGATGCTAAACCTGTTGCATACTTTTCTGAAAAATTGAGTGGGCCTAGTCTGAACTATTCTACTTATGATAAGGAATTATATGCTCTTGTTCGGACATTAGAAACTTGGCAACATTATTTATGGCCCAAAGAATTTGTTATACATTCTGATCATGAATCTTTGAAACACATAAGAAGTCAAGCAAAAATTTAATCGTAGACATGCTAAGTGGTTTGAATTTATTGAGACTTTCCCTTATGTCATTAAACACAAGAAGGGGAAAGATAATATTATTGCTGATGCTTTGTCTCGTCGTTATACTATGCTTTCACAACTTGACTTCAAGATATTCGGTTTAGAGACAATCAAAGATCAATATGTACATGATGCGGAATTTAAAGATGTTTTGCAGAATTGTAGAGAGGGTAGAACATGGAACAAGTTTGTGCTTAATGATGGGTTTGTGTTCCGTTCTAACAAGCTATGCATTCCAGCTAGCTCTATTCGTCTTTTGTTGTTGCAGGAGGCGCATGGAGGAGGATTAATGGGACATTTTGGCGTGAAGAAGACGGAGGACGTACTTGCTACACATTTCTTTTGGCCAAAGATGAGACGGGATGTTGAGCGTTTTGTTGCTCGCTGCACTACATGTCAAAAAGCTAAGTCACGACTCAATCCTCATGGTTTATACATGCCTTTACCTGTACCTAGTGTTCCGTGGGAGGACATATCCATGGACTTTGTTTTAGGCTTGCCTCGAACAAACAAGGGGAGGGATAGCATATTTGTTGTCGTGGATAGATTTTCTAAGATGGCACATTTTATACCATGTCATAAAAGCGATGATGCTGCTAATGTTGCTGATTTATTCTTTCGAGAGATTATTTGCTTACATGGTGTGCCCAATACTATTGTCTCGGATCGTGATACTAAGTTTCTTAGCCATTTTTGGAGATGCTTATGGGCTAAGTTGGGGACTAAACTACTTTTTAGTACTACATGTCATCCCCAAACTGATGGACAAACTGAAGTAGTCAATATGACTTTGTCTACTATGCTTAGGGCTGTTTTAAAGAGTAACTTAAAAATGTGGGAAGAATGTTTACCTCATATTGAATTTGCTTATAATCGTTCATTTCATTCTACCACTAAAATGTGCCCTTTTGAGATTGTTTATGGTTTTCTACCTCGTGCACCTATTGATTTGCTTCCTCTTCCATCTTCGGAGAAGGTTAATTTTGATGCTAAGCAACGTGCTGAATTGATATTAAAAATGCATTACAAGCTTGCTGGTGATAAGGGTAGAAAGCATGTTGTGTTTGAACTAGGAGATCTTGTTTGGTTACATCTACGTAAAGATAGGTTTCCTGATTTGCGCAAGTCTAAGTTAATGCCACGAGCTGATGGTCCCTTTAAGGTTTTACAGAAAATTAACGATAATGCATATAAACTTGAGCTACCTGCAGATTTTGGGGTTAGTCCCACATTTAACATTGCAGATTTGAAACCTTATTTGGGAGAAGATAATGAGCTTCCGTCGAGGACGACTTCAATTCAAGAAGGGGAGGATGATGAGGACATCTCTACCAATGTTACACCCACATCTTCACCAACTACACATACTGGACCAGTTACTAGAGCACGTGCACGTCAACTAAATTATCAGGTACTTTCGTTTCTTGCGAATCCTTCTAATGTTCATGAACATATGATGCTGCCTAAATTAGATACTTTTGTTTTGCTTATGAATGAAGGACCTAGCATGGACAAGAAGGACGGTCATTGGAGCGGGATCAAGCATGGAGAAGAAGGTGCGCGCGCGGGAAAGAACAATGGAGCTTCCAGTGGGGATTTTCGCACTTTGAAGCCACCATAAGGCATGCATGAAGGCTTGGACGAAATACACGAGATGCCACTTCATTATTTTCGTCCAAGAGCAATTATAGGTGCTGCGTCACCTTAATATTGGGCTGGGCCCATGTAATTTCGAAATACCACATTATAGGCTGTTTTTAGAGTCCGTATGTGTGGGGAAACCGAGTTAGGGTTGTTTTCGGACCCCACCTCCAAGGGGTCACGAAAATCCCCTCTGTTCCCCCATATATACAGCCCTTAGGGCGTCGTTTAGACTTGGGTTTTAATTAGATTTAAGTTAGCCATAGCCGCAACTTCGAGCTCTTCGTTTGTGTCATCCGACCAGGCCAAGACCTCATTGGAACCCCAACTTTCGTAATCATTCATCTTATATTCGCAATATCCAGATTGCAATTCTTAGTTCTTGCTTGTTCTTCGATTGCTTGCAGGAATTAGACCCTCGTGGTCAGGTTGATCGTGCATCCGCGGGATCAATAACCTCTCGGAGTTGGTTTAGCGATCGCTAAGGCGCAACGTCTTCGCACGTTCGTAGTCGGATCGTGAAAGTCGTCTCCACCATAATCGATCTCCACCATCTCATCGAAACATCGGGACACCTTCGCCTCTATCACTTGATCATTGTGTGTGTGCCTTGAATGCTTCTTCTTCGTCGGGATGCGAAGAGGAGGACAAGGATAGGATAGGTGTTATGCTTGCGTAAGTAGTTGATAGCAAGACTTGTTGGAGGCGATTCCTCATCGAATGCTTGGTCTCTTATCTTACTCTCTAGATCGTTAGCCACTTCATAAAATACTAGTGCGGCAGCAACCTCACCACTTACCCCATCCTTACCGTAAACTACTAGTTGTCCTAGAATGACGAGTGATGAAGTCCTTGCTGGGTCAGTTGACCACTACAGTTGGATGCTGAGTACTTCTGTACTCATGATACTACCCCCAAACTCTTTTCAGGGTTCGTGATCGACAACAGGTATGGTGATCGACGTTTCACGTGGAGACTCGACGACGACTAGTTAGGCGGATCCCAGCGGAGGGCCTGGACCCGTGTGGTTATGGGGATCGATGTTTTCTCTTTGCCACTAGGCAATTGATTGTAGTCTGTACTCAGACATGTATCTTCTGCTGATGTATTGTATTTAAGGCAGTTGTATGCCGATTGTATGAGATGTTGTATCCTTGTAGCTGTAATGTTGTGATATCATGTTGGAAATCCGGGGCATATGGCTTTGTCATATGTCGCGGTGGGACCGATATGTGCTTCGTCCCCGGATCTGGGTGGAAACACGTAGTTCTGGAACAGTACCGCATATCGGGCCTTACAACTTGGTATCACAGCCTTACCGACCATAGGATCCCCTTCCTGGCCGAAGTCGAGTCTAGACAAAAACAATTTTGTAGTTATTAAGTTAGTTATCGGAGAGTAGGAATCTTTTTCTCCTTACCCTTGCTCTGGTCAGGACCCGTGTCGTAAGTGTTTTATTCTCGACCTACCTCCCCTTCAAACCCTAGGATCTCGAGTGTGTGGAGTATCAGAACCGTTACAATGCCTTGCTTACAGCGTATTGTCTCGATTACGATCTTAGGTTTGGGAATTCATGTAGTACCTTTAGCTTCTCCGATTTCGGTTATCATCTGGGTCATCCATTGCCATCCATCCTTTTGCCGGTGTTTTCATGACTTGCGTCGAAAACACTATCCTTTGATCCGGTTATCTTTGTCGTTCCTCCTCTTGACACCGACAGTTTCGTATTTTCGCCGGTGTCGTCTCTCTACGAAAATTTATCTCGACAGAAGTTCGACGTCGACATGGAGCAGAGTCCCTTGTTGGTGGTGTTGAAGATCATCTACTCTTTTCTCTCCCCCGGATCGTCCTGGATCTCGGGACGAGATCCCTTGTTGGTGGTGTTGTATTGTAACAGCCCAGATTTCACAAAAATTAATTTTTTTTGTTTTCAGTGTGAATTGTTTGATTGTCTGATTTGTTTGCGGTGTTTGCATCCCCGATTTATCGATCGATGATTATTCCCCCCCCCCTCCTATCTCGTATCGGACGGAGACTAACCCTTGCCACCCTGACACTCGAGCTTTGCGACACCGGGTTTCACCCGAGCACCGTCGCAATCGGCACAGTACCATCCATCGCCACCGGAACAAAAACCCCGTTTATTTAATAAACGGATTATTTTATTGGGGCGCGGAAAAATGTTGTCAGAATGTCACCGCAGTGAGGTACGATCGACGGGCTCGACGCGGTGAGCGCGTAGGTCGAAGTTTCGTCCGAATCGGAGTCAGTACGGAGTCTCGGCGGTCACGAACGCGATCACCGGACACGCGAGAGGGGTACCGAGGGAGTTTGTGTCAACTGGCCAGCCAACCAGCCCTATATAAAGACCACCAGCCTCCCACCACCCAATTAGGGTTTACCCTGATGGAAAATTGCAGCCACCCCCCTCACAAATGCCCAAATCTGCTCCAAAACACCCTCTAACCTCGAAACCCTAGAACCAGAGGCCTCACAGCCGTTCGATCGGGAAATCGAGAACTCGGTCCGCGACGCCAGCACCCCGGCCTTGGGCGTCTGCCCCACCACCAGATCAAGGCCGCCGCCCCCGGATCCGCCTCCTCCCCTCGCCGGAGCTCAACCAAGTCGGCCGCCGTGCGCCGCCGCATCCATTCGCCACGGACGGCGAGGCATCGGCCTCCCGAGCCGCTCCGTTGACAGCCGCCAGGTGGGCCACGCCAACACCCCAAGGCCCAGCCAACGCCCCCACGGCCTAACAGCGCCGCGAGCGGCGCCCAACTATCGCGCGCCCACCCCTGCTAATGGGCCACGGCCCACTAGGTGAGGCATCCCCTCCATTTTTTTTCCTTTTATTTTTTCTGCTAGTTGGGCTGGCCCGTTAGCTACCTCGCCCCGTGGGCATGTTTTATTTTTTTGCGCTCGCGTCTGTTTAGCCCATTAGTAGCAGATTCGGCCAGTTAGACTTTTTTTCTTTTCTGGGCTTATTTTTAGGCAGATTGTACTATTTTCTTGCGGTGCCCGTATCTTATTAACGGTAGCTCAGATCGCGACGCGTTTAATATGAAAGTTGCTTAGTTTTTTGTGTAGATTATTAAAATTTTCTTTTTTGCCATGTTTGATTTTGTTTACATGTTGTTTGACTGCTAATTACATCGCATGCGACTGTAACTTGTTTATTTAATAACTTTTTAACCGTTGCTCTGTTTAAAATGTTCTTTATATGTAACTTGACTAGAATTGCATGTAGTTGTGTTTATGCTGTTCTTGCTTGCTAATAAAATATTGTTTAGGGAAAAACGGTACCAAAGGCAATAAATATCGTGGGTTCCGTAATAGTTGCCATGTATAGGTTTTACCCCCCACTTAAAGTGACTAGATTAGATAGTTTATTTATGCTTCACCTCTTGCCATGTTTGTGTGATATGCCATGCCTGAGTGATATGCCATGTTAACAACCTTTTTTGATCACCTGTAGCTAAACAACTTGAACCTTTCCAAATGTGCGGTATCGTCGTGTGGGACGAGTACTCCACTTAAACTGTTAGTAACCGCTCTCGACGGTAGGTGCGATGTCTCGTGTTGCCTTCTTGTTGATGCTTGCTCGTGATTGCTTCGTAGTAATAGATGCTTGCTCGTTGATTGCTTTCCAGTGTTTACCCTCTTGTGTGCTCCCGCGGGTACCTTCGGAGACGATGCGAGCTTGCGATCAACTACACCTTCGGAACCCGACTTATCAACAGGCAAGGACTATACATTACTTATGATCAATTCTATTTCAACCAGCGGTTTGCATGCTAGTCTAGGTTAGGTTCGATGTTTGATCCTACCACATGTTTACAGCCTCTTTCAAACCGATACAGCCATGTCCTCTCCCAGCAAACCTTGTACTGCTATGTTACTATTGCTCGTTGCTCAGCCCCTGCTTAGTATGCATGCTTAGGATGCTACGATGTTACCCTGTTACTCCTTGGTTTGGGATATCACATTATTATATTGTTGTTGATGATATGATTATTATAAATGTTGACTATATTCGACGAAGGATGGAAGTTTTAGGCTATCCCGCCCCGACGCTTTGTTCCATTCGAGTCACCTAGGATCCGAGTTCCGGGTATTGGTTTTACGACTGAGCGTGCCTAACCGCGTGTGGGATTTTATGGGGTCCCCTTTTCTTACCTATCTAGCTTCAAACATTTCTAGTGGTGGCCCAAGCTGATTTACCATTTGAAAACCGTGTGTGTGTCTGTCGGGTAGCTCCTGGCAGATATTCTTTAAAACAACTTGGGCCAGCGGAGACATGGTTTCTTTGTTGGTCCACACCAGGGAGCTAGGGGGCTACCCACATCTGTTTGGGTAGCTAACCCGACCTCGTCCAGACGGTAGAGGCCAATTCAAGAGCGCGGCCGGCTTTTGAGTTGGATGTCGACTCACCGAGGGCCACCCAGATTTGTTCGTTGTTAGCTAGAGGGACCTGTCGTTCTGGATCTCTTGGGACTAAATCATAAAATGTTTGCCTATCATGGGTAGCAATTGAGAGAGATGGGCGTGCGTGCGGAGCCTTGTAATGGGCAGTTGGTAACCCCTGCAGGGTTAAATCTTTTCGAGAAGCCGTGTCCACGGTTATGGACGACTTGAGACCTACTCCTTGTTCATAGACAACAACAACTGAGATAATCTTAATATAACTTGATCATTGTGTGTGTGCCTTGACTGCTTCTTCTTCGTCAGGATGCGAAGAGGAGGACAAGGATAGGATAGTGTTATGCTTGCGTAAGTAGTTGATAGCAAGACTTGTTGGAGGCGATTCCTCATCGAATGCTTGGCCTCTTATCTTACTCTCTAGATTGTTAGCCACCTCATAAATGCTAGTGCGGCAGCAACCTCACCACTTACCCCATCCTTACCGTAAACTACTAGTTGTCCTAGAATGACGAGTGATGAAGTCCTTGCTGGGTCAGTTGACCACTACAGTTGGATGCTGAGTACTTCTGTACTCATGATACTACCCCCAAACTCTTTTCATGGTTCGTGACCGACAACAGGTATGGTGATCGACGTTTTTCACGTGGAGACGCAACGACGACTAGTTAGGCGGATGCCGTCGGAGGGCCTGGACCCGTGTGGTTATGGGGATCGATGTTTTCTCTTTGCCACTAGGCAATTGATTGTAGTCTGTACTCAGACATGTATCTTCTGCTGATGTATTGTATTTAAGGCAGTTATATGCCAATTCTATGAGATGGTGTATCCTTGTAGCTGTAATGTTGTGATATCATGTTGGAAATCCGGGGCATATGGCTTTGTCATATGTCGCGGTGGGACCGATATGTGCTTCGTCCCCGGATCTGGGTGGAAACACGTAGTTCTGGAATAGTACCGCATATCGGGCCTTACTCCTTGGCGTTATGGAAGCTGTGACTTGGCGTCCAAGACTAGAGCTAGATTAGGCAACTTCTTCTGTAAACCTAGATGGACTCCTTGCGACCCAGCCTAGTATATAAAGGCTGGGAGAGGGGACGTCTAGGGCACCCAATCTCATAGCAACACCTCCGGTCCCGAGCGTCCTCGCCTCGACCGCCACCGTAATAACCTCCACCATAATACAAAAGAGCAGGATGTAGGGGTTTCACCAATCGAGGGCCCTGAACCTGGGTAAATCCATGTCTCCTGTTAGCCGATGAGTATCGCCAACCTGCACCTCCTCTCTACGATCTAAACCCAGGGTACCTTACCATGGGATTTTCCGAGGCCGATCCTCGTCAGCGGTCTGGGTGGAATTCCACTGTCTCTTTGTTGATGAATCGTTTGCTCCTCAACTTGCTGGGGTTCAGCATTGGCTTGTGGAGGTTCTACATCATCTGTTCTGATCTTCTAGCCAAATGTTTCAAAGACGCATGTGTACCTTGGATGCATAACTGTTATGATTTGCTCTTCATCATCATCCTCATCATAATCTTGCTGCACATGCTCCCCCATGAAGACCAGATCGTCGTCGTCGTCGTCCTCATCTTGTGCGCTCTTTGTTTCTCTGTTTTCTCCATCTCGAGTGTTGTTTTCTTCTCTGTTTTCATCTTCACCCTATACATCTTCCTCTGGTGAGTTTGCAATTTTGTTTGGTGTGTTAAAAAACCGATGAACTTCAGGTGTTATCCATCCAGCCATCTCCCACTCTTCTCTTCCAACGAAGTTCAGGGGTTGTGTGTTGTGAATCAATCGGGGCATCTTCTGGTTTGGTGGCATAGTAATTTCCTGTGGTGGACATTGGCAGTGAGCTGCACTTTAGTATTAAGCCAAAGCGCTATATATGTTAACAGGGGCACTTCAATTTCATACTATACGCAACTGCAGAAAGTGGACTATATGTTAACATGGCACTAGAAGTTAACATGCACAAACATGACTTCGACATTAATCCATAGTGCTCCACATACGTAAGCTATAGTGCACTTCATGTGTGTATCCATATTTTGCATTTGCATTTTCCGATCTTTTTATCTTTTTGGAAAAAGGGGATTCTGCATTTTTTCGCCACAAGAGGGTACTGCACGGATGTACATTCGCCACAAGAGGGCACTGCATTAGGGGTAATAAACAGGGCACTGCAATTTTCAAATTTCTGACACAACAAAACATGGATACACAGGATGGGGGGTTGGGTATATGAACTTCTTACATTATCTGTGATAGAGGCGAAGGTGTCCCGATGTTTCGATGAGATGGTGGAGATCAATTATGGTGGAGGCGACTTTCACGATCCGACTACGAACGTGCGAAGACGTTGCGCCTTAGCGATCGCTAAACCAACTCCGAGAGGTTATTGATCCCGCGGATGCACGATCAACCTGACCACGAAGGTCTAATTCCTGCAAGCAATCGAAGAACAAGCAAGAACTAAGAATTGCAATCTGGATATTGCGAATATAAGATGAATGATTACGAAAGTTGGGGTTCCAATGAGGTCTTGGCCTGGTCGGATGACACAAACGAAGAGCTCGAAGTTGCGGCTATGGCTAACTTATATCTAATTAAAACCCAAGTCTAAACGACGCCCTAAGGGCTGTATATATGGGGGAACAGAGGGGATTTTCGTGACCCCTTGTAGGTGGGGTCCGAAAACAACCCTAACTCGGTTTCCCCACACATACGGACTCTAAAAACAGCCTATAATGTGGTATTTCGAAATTACATGGGCCCAGCCCAATATTAAGGTGACGCAGCACCTATAATTGCTCTTGGACGAAAATAATGAAGTGGCATCTCGTGTATTTCGTCCAAGCCTTCATGCATGCCTTATGGTGGCTTCAAAGTGCGAAAATCCCCACTGGAAGCTCCATTGTTCTTTCCCGCGCGCGCACCTTCTTCTCCATGCTTGATCCCGCTCCAATGACCGTCCTTCTTGTCCATGCTAGGTCCTTCATTCATAAGCAAAACAAAAGTATCTAATTTAGGCAGCATCATATGTTCATGAACATTAGAAGGATTCGCAAGAAACGAAAGTACCTGATAATTTAGTTGACGTGCACGTGCTCTAGTAACTGGTCCAGTATGTGTAGTTGGTGAAGATGTGGGTGTAACATTAGTAGAGATGTCCTCATCATCCTCCCCTTCTTGAATTGAAGTCGTCCTCGACGGAAGCTCATTATCTTCTCCCAAATAAGGTTTCAAATCTGCAATGTTAAATGTGGGACTAACCCCAAAATCTGCAAGTAGCTCAAGTTTATATGCATTATCATTAATTTTCTGTAAAACCTTAAAGGGATCATCAGCTTGTGGCATTAACTTAGACTTGCGCAAATCAGGAAACCTATCTTTACGTAGATGTAACCAAACAAGATCTCCTGGTTCAAACACAACATGCTTTCTACCCTTATCACCAGCAAGCTTGTATCTAGCATTCATTTTCTCAATGTTTTCTTTAGTTAACTCATGCATTTTTAATATCAATTCAGCACGTTGCTTAGCATCAAAATTAACCTTCTCCGAAGATGGAAGAGGCAGCAAATCAATAGGTGCACGAGGTAGAAAACCATAAACAATCTCAAAAGGGCACATTTTAGTGGTAGAATGAAATGAACGATTATAAGCAAATTCAATATGAGGTAAACATTCTTCCCACATTTTCAAGTTACTCTTTAAAACAGCCCTAAGCATAGTAGACAAAGTCCTATTGACTACTTCAGTTTGTCCATCAGTTTGGGGATGACATGTAGTACTAAAAAGTAGTTTAGTCCCCAACTTAGCCCATAAGCATCTCCAAAAATGGCTAAGAAACTTAGTATCACGATCCGAGACAATAGTATTGGGCACACCATGTAAGTGAATAATCTCTCGAAAGAATAAATCAGCAACATTAGCAGCATCATCGCTTTTATGACATGGTATAGAATGTGCCATCTTAGAAAATCTATCCACGACAACAAATATGCTATCCCTTCCCTTCTGTGTTCGAGGCAAGCCTAAAACAAAGTCCAGGGATATGTCCTCCCACGGAACACTAGGTACAGGTAAAGGCACGTATAAACCATGAGGATTGAGTCGTGACTTAGCTTTTTGACATGTAGTGCAGCGAGCAACAAAACGCTCAACATCCCGTCTCATCTTTGGCCAAAAGAAATGTGTAGCAAGTACGTCCTCCGTCTTCTTCACGCCAAAATGTCCCATTAATCCTCCTCCATGCGCCTCCTGCAACAACAAAAGACGAATAGAGCTAGCTGGAATGCATAGCTTGTTAGAACGGAACACAAACCCATCATTAAGCACAAACTTGTTCCATGTTCTACCCTCTCTACAATTCTGCAAAACATCTTTAAATTCCGCATCATGTACATATTGATCTTTGATTGTCTCTAAACCGAATATCTTGAAGTCAAGTTGTGAAAGCATAGTATAACGACGAGACAAAGCATCAGCAATAATATTATCTTTCCCCTTCTTGTGTTTAATGACATAAGGGAAAGTCTCAATAAATTCAACCCACTTAGCATGTCTACGATTAAGTTTTGCTTGGCTTATGTGTTTCAAATATTCATGATCAGAATGTATAACAAATTCTTTGGGCCATAAATAATGTTGCCAAGTTTCTAATGTCCGAACAAGAGCATATAATTCCTTATCATAAGTAGAATAGTTCAGACTAGGCCCACTCAATTTTTCAGAAAAGTATGCAACAGGTTTAGCATCTTGTAATAACACACCTCCCAAACCAATCCCACTAGCATCGCATTCAAGCTCAAAAGTTTTATTAAAATCAGGAAGTTGGAGCAAAGGAGCATGTGTTAACTTATCTTTCAATACCGTGAAGGCTTCTTCCTGTGCGGTACCCCAAGTAAAAGGCACATCCTTGCGTGTAAGCTCATTGAGAGGTGCAGCAATGGTCCTGAAATCTCTCACAAAACGCCTATAGAATCCAGCGAGGCCAAGAAAACTTCTCACTTGTGTGACCGTTTTGGGCTGCGGCCAACTCTCAATCGCCTCGATCTTGGCTTTATCAACTTCAATTCCCTGCGGAGTAACAACATAGCCAAGAAACGATACTCGGTCGGTGCAAAAGGTGCACTTCCCAAGGTTACCAAACAAACGTGCATTACATAGAGCAATAAAAACAGCACGTAAATGATCCAAATGTTCCTCCAAAGATTTGCTATAAATCAGTATATCATCAAAATAGACTACCACAAATCGTCCAATGAAAGCACGTAAAACCTCGTTCATTAATCTCATGAAAGTGCTAGGTGCATTAGTTAACCCAAAAGGCATGACTAACCACTCATATAATCCAAACTTAGTTTTAAAAGCCGTTTTCCATTCATCCCCTAATTTCATGCGAATTTGATGGTATCCACTACGCAAATCAACTTTGGAAAACATGGTAGAGCCACTTAATTCATCAAGCATATCATCTAACCTAGGAATAGGATGACGATAACGAATAGTAATATTATTAATGGCTCTACAATCAACACACATACGCCAAGTTCCATCCTTTTTAGGCACTAATATAACAGGAACAGCACAAGGACTAAGGGATTCACGTATGTAACCTTTGTCGAGTAGCTCTTGTACTTGACGCTGAATCTCCTTCGTCTCCTCCGGATTGGTACGGTATGGCGCACGGTTGGGCAGCGAAGCATCGGGAATTAAGTCAATCTGATGCTCAATCCCTCGAATAGGTGGTAATCCCGGTGGTACGTCTAGTGGAAAGACGTCAATAAACTCCTGCAAAAGGTCAGTGACAACAGGAGGCAAAGAAGGAGGCAATTCCTCAAATGAAAACAAAGCTTCTTTGCACACAAAAGCATAGCACACATATTGACTAACATCCAAATCCGAAATATCAACCTTAGTAGCAAGCAAAGTTGGACTAGTCAATTTAATTTCATGAGAAACAGCAGAAGAAGATTTGCTATTAGTCTTATGTTGTTGCTCAAATTCTTTAGCTGCTATCTCATTCTCACTCTTATTTTTCTCCTGTTTAGCTTTACTAGCTCTAGCAAGATCATCTTTCACAATTTGTTCAGGAGACATAGGAAGTAAAGCAATAGTTTTATCCTGATGAACCAGAGTAAACTGATTTGTCCTACCATGGTGTACAACATTCCTATCAAATTGCCATGGTCTACCAAGTAAAAGAGAGCATGCTTGCATGGGTACCACATCACAATCAACATAATCAGCATATGCAGCAATGCTAAAGTGCACACGAACAGAACGCGTTACCTTAATCTTACCACTATTGTTAAACCACTGAATATAGTACGGATGGGGGTGTGGTCTTGTGGTGAGAGATAGCTTCTCCACCAACTCCATGCTCGCCAAGTTGTTGCAACTCCCTCCGTCAATGATGATGCGAACCGAACGTTCTTTCACCACTCCCTTTGTGTGGAACAAATTATGCCTCTGGTTTTGCTCGGCCTTCGATACCTGCACACTTAACACACGTTGAGCAACCAAACTAGCATATTGATATGCATCATCAGGAGCCATATACTCTATATCATGAGCATCATCATGGGCACCCTGTTCCTCGTGAGCAATCAGAACTAAAGTCTCCTCATCATAGTCGCTCGCTGACTCATACCCACCATCCGCCGTAATAATCATCACACGCTTGGAGGGACAGTCTTTTGCGAAGTGACCTCCACCTTGGCACCTGCGACATTTAATATCACGATCTCGTGTTTGCCCTGTGGAAGCCATGGATGAAGAAGAACTCGCTGCTGGACCACTCTGTGCACCCTTGAATGGTGGCGCTGGCTGTTTTGGTGGCTCCCTGTAAGAATGAGCGGTTGAAGTAGATGGTGGTGCAGCAGGACGTGTGGATGTAGAAGGTCCACGCGATGTCCATGATGTATTTCGTCCTGCAGAAAAGTTAGGTCTCGTAGCGGCCTGTCGATCCTGCACTTCACGTTCAGCTTTACAAGCAAGATGAAACAAACGAGTAATAGTAGCATAGTCCTTGTATTCTAGAATAGTTTGTATCTCCCTGTTTAAGCCACCTATAAAACGTGCAAACATAGCTTCATTATCCTCTACTAGGCCACATCTAATCAATCCAGTTTGTAATTCTTGATAATATTCCTCTACAGAATTTTTTCCTTGTCTCAAACGCTGTAATTTTTGTAGCAATTCACGTTGATAATAAGGAGGAACCCAGCGAGTACGCATAGCATCTTTTAAAGCAGCCCAAGTAGCTGGAATATTATTAGCATGCAATCTACAATGTTCAGACCACCAAATAGATGCAAAACCCGTGAATTCACAAACAGCAGCAGTAACACGTCTATTCTCAGGATATTGTAAACATGTAAAGCGTTGTTCAGTTTCTAACTCCCAAGTAAGATAAGCATCAGGAATATATCTACCCTCAAACGGCTTAAGATTCAATTTAAGTTTAGGCACATGTTCATCATCGCGTACCTGATAGAGGCGAAGGTGTCCCGATGTTTCGATGAGATGGTGGAGATCGATTATGGTGGAGTAGACTTTCACGACCCGACTACGAACGTGCGAAGACGTTGCGCCTTAGCGATCGCTAAACCAACTCCGAGAGGTTATTGATCCCGCGGATGCACGATCAACCTGACCACGAAGGTCTAATTCCTGCAAGCAATCGAAGAACAAGCAAGAACTAAGAATTGCAATCTGGATATTGCGAATATAAGATGAAAGATTACGAAAGTTGGGGTTCCAATGAGGTCTTGGCCTGGTCGGATGACACAAACGAAGAGCTCGAAGTTGCGGCTATGGCTAACTTAAATCTAATTAAAACCCAAGTCTAAACGACGCCCTAAGGGCTGTATATATGGGGGAACAGAGGGGATTTTCGTGACCCCTTGGAGGTGGGGTCCGAAAACAACCCTAACTCGGTTTCCCCACACATACGGACTCTAAAAACAGCCTATAAGGTGGTATTTCGAAATTACATGGGCCCAGCCCAATATTAAGGTGACGCAGCACCTATAATTGCCCTTGGACGAAAATAATGAAGTGGCATCTCGCGTATTTCGTCCAAGACTTCATGCGCGCCTTATGGTGGCTTCAAAGTGCGATAATCACCACGGGAAGCTCCGCTGTCCTTTCCCGCGCGCGCACCTTCTTCTCCATGCTTGATCCCGTTCCAATGACCATCCTTCTTGTCCATGCTAGGTCCTTCATTCATAAGCAAAACAAAAGTATCTAATTTAGGCAGTATCATATGTTCATGAACAATAGAAGGATTCGCAAGAAACGAAAGTACCTGATAATTTAGTTGACGTGCACGAGCTCTAGTAACTGGTCCAATATGTGTAGTTGGTGAGGATATGGGTGTAACATTAGTAGGGATGTCCTCATCATCCTCCCCTTCTTGAATTGAAGTCGTCCTCGACGGAAGCTCATCATCTTCTCCCAAATAAGCCTTCAAATCTGCAATATTAAATGTGGGACTAACCCCAAAGGCTGCAGGTAGCTCAAGTTTATATGCATTATCATTAATTTTCTGCAAAACCTTAAAGGGACCATCAGCTCGAGGCATTAACTTAGACTTGCGCAAATCAGGAAACCTATCTTTACGTAGATGTAACCAAACAAGATCTCCGGGTTCAAACACAACATGCTTTCGACCCCTATCACCAGCAAGCTTGTATCTAGCATTCATGCGCTCAATGTTTTCTTTAGTTAACTCATGCAGTTTTAATATCAATTCAGCACGTTGCTTAGCATCAAAATTAACCTTCTCCGACGTTGGAAGAGGTAGCAAATCAATAGGTGCACGAGGTAGAAAACCATAAACAATCTCAAAAGGGCACATTTTAGTGGTAGAATGCAATGAACGATTATAAGCAAATTCAATATGAGGTAAACATTCTTCCCACAGTTTCAAGTTACTCCTTAAAACAGCCCTAAGCATAGTAGACAAAGTCCTATTGACTACTTCAGTTTGTCCATCAGTCTGGGGATGACATGTAGTACTAAAAAGTAGTTTAGTCCCCAACTTAGCCCATAAGCATCTCAAAAAATGGCTAAGAAACTTAGTATCACGATCCGAGACAATAGTATTGGGCACACCATGTAAGCGAATAATCTCACGAAAGAATAAATTAGCAACATTAGCAGCATCATCGCTTTTATGACATGGTATAAAATGTGCCATCTTAGAAAATCTATCCACGACAACAAATATGCTATCCCTCCCATTCTTTGTTCGAGGCAAGCCTAAAACAAAGTCCATGGATATGTCCTCCCACGGAACACTAGGTACAGGTAAAGGCATGTATAAACCATGAGGATTGCGTCGTGACTTAGCTTTTTGACATGTAGTGCAGCGAGCAACAAAACGCTCAACATCCCGTCTCATCTTTGGCCAAAAGAAATGTGTAGCAAGTACGTCCTCCGTCTTCTTCACGCCAAAGTGTCCCATTAATCCTCCTCCATGCGCCTCCTGCAACAACAAAAGACGAATAGAGCTAGCTGGAATGCATAGCTTGTTAGAACGGAACACAAATCCATCATTAAGCACAAACTTGTTCCATGTTCTACCCTCTCTACAATTCTGCAATACATCTTTAAATTCCGCATCATTTACATATTGATCTTTGATTGTCTCTAAACCGAAAATCTTGAAGTCAAGTTGTGAAAGCATAGTATAACGACGAGACAAAGCATCAGCAATAATATTATCTTTCCCCTTCTTGTGTTTAATGACATAAGGGAAAGTCTCAATAAATTCAACCCACTTAGCATGTCTACGATTAAGTTTTGCTTGACTTCTTATGTGTTTCAAAGATTCATGATCAGAATGTATAAAAAATTCTTTGGGCCATAAATAATGTTGCCAAGTTTCTAATGTCCGAACAAGAGCATATAATTCCTTATCATAAGTAGAATAGTTCAGACTAGGCCCACTCAATTTTTCAGAAAAGTAAGCAACAGGTTTAGCATCTTGTAATAACACACATCCCAAACCAATCCCACTAGCATCGCATTCAAGCTCAAAAGTCTTATTAAAATCAGGAAGTTGGAGCAAAGGAGCATGTGTTAACTTATCTTTCAATACGGTGAAGGCTTCTTCCTGTGCGGTACCCCAAGTAAAAGGCACATCCTTGCGTGTAAGCTCATTGAGAGGTGCAGCAATGGTGCTGAAATCTCTCACAAAACGCCTATAGAATCCAGCGAGGCCAAGAAAACTCCTGACTTGTGTGACCGTTTTGGGCTGCGGCCAACTCTCAATCGCCTCGATCTTGGCTTTATCAACTTCAATTCCCTGCGGAGTAACAACATAGCCAAGAAACGATACTCGGTCGGTGCAAAAGGTGCACTTCCCAAGGTTACCAAACAAACATGCATTACGTAGAGCAATAAAAACAGCACGTAAATGATCCAAATGTTCCTCCAAAGATTTGCTATAAATCAGTATATCATCAAAATAGACTACCACAAATCGTCCAATGAAAGCACGTAAAACCTCATTCATTAATCTCATGAAAGTGCTAGGTGCATTAGTTAACCCAAAAGGCATGACTAACCACTCATATAACCCAAACTTAGTTTTAAATGCCGTTTTCCATTCATCTCCTAATTTCATGCGAATTTGATGGTATCCACTACGCAAATCAACTTTGGAAAACATGGTAGAGCCACTTAATTCATCAAGCATATCATCTAACCTAGGAATAGGATGACGATAACGAATAGTAATATTATTAATGGCTCGACAATCAACACACATACGCCATGTTCCATCCTTTTTCGGCACTAATATAACAGGAACAGCACAAGGACTAAGGGATTCACGTATGTAACCTTTGTCGAGTAGCTCTTGTACTTGACGCTGAATCTCCTTTGTCTCCTCCGGATTGGTACGGTATGGCGCACGGTTGGGCAGGGAAGCACCGGGAATTAAGTCAATCTGATGCTCAATCCCTCGAATAGGTGGTAATCCCGGTGGTACGTCTTGTGGAAAGACGTCAATAAACTCCTGCAAAAGGTCAGTGACAACAGAAGGCAAAGAAGGAGGCAATTCCTCAAATGAAAACAAAGCTTCTTTGCACACAAAAGCATAGCACACATATTGACTAACATCCAAATCTGAAATATCAACTTTAGTAGCAAGCAAAGTTGGACTAGTCAATTTAATTTCATTAGACACAGCAGAAGAAGATTTGCTATTAGTCTTATGTTGTTGCTCAAATTCTTTGGCTGCTATCTCATTTTCACTCTTATTTTTCTCCTGTTTAGCTTTACTAGCTCTAGCAAGATCATCTTTCACAATTTGTTCAGGAGACATAGGAAGTAAAGCAATATTTTTATCCTGATGAACCAGAGTAAACTGATTTGTCCTACCATGGTGTACAACATTCCTATCAAATTGCCATGGTCTACCAAGTAAAAGAGAGCATGCTTGCATGGGTACCACATCACAATCAACATAATCAGCATATGCAGCAATGCTAAAGTGCACACGAACAGAACGCGTTACCTTAATCTTACCACTATTGTTAAACCACTGAATATAGTACGGATGGGGGTGTGGTCTTGTGGTGAGAGATAGCTTCTCCACCAACTCCATGCTAGCCAAGTTGTTGCAACTCCCTCCGTCAATGATGATGCGAACCGAACGTTCTTTCACCACTCCCTTTGTGTGGAACAAATTATGCCTCTGGTTTTGCTCAGCCTTCGTTACCTGCACACTTAACACACGTTGAGCAACCAAACTAGCATATTTATCTGCATCATCAGGAGCCATATACTCCATATCATGACCATCATCATGGGCACCCTGTTCCTCATGAGCAATGAGAACTAAAGTCTCCTCATCATAGTCACTCGCTGACTCATACCCACCATCCGCCGTAATAATCATCACACGCTTGGAGGGACAGTCTTTTGCGAAGTGACCTCCACCTTGGCACCTGCGACATTTAATATCACGATCTCGTGTTTGCCCTGTGGAAGCCATGGATGAAGAAGAACTCGCCGCTGGACCACTCTGTGCACCCTTGAATGGTGGCGCTGACTGTTTTGGTGGCTCCCTGTAAGAATGAGCGGCTGAAGCAGAGGGTGGAGCAGCAGGACGTGTGGATGTAGAAGGTCCACGCGATGTCCATGATGTATTTCGTCCTGCAGAAAAGTTAGGTCTCGTAGCGGCCTGTCGATCCTGCACTTCACGTTCAGCTTTACAAGCAAGATGAAACAAACGAGTAATAGTAGCATAGTCCTTGTATTCTAGAATAGTTTGTATCTCCCTGTTTAAGCCACCTATGAAACGTGCAAACATAGCTTCATTATCCTCTACTAGGCCACATCTAATCAATCCAGTTTGTAATTCTTGATAATATTCCTCTACAGAATTTTTTCCTTGTCTCAAACGCTGTAATTTTTGTAGCAATTCACGTTGATAATAAGGAGGAACCCAGCGAGTACGCATAGCATCTTTTAAAGCAGCCCAAGTAGCTGGAATATTATTAGCATGCAATCTACAATGTTCAGACCACCAAATAGATGCAAAACCCGTGAATTCACAAACAGCAGCAGTAACACGTCTATTCTCAGGATATTGTAAACATGTAAAGCGTTGTTCAGTTTCTAACTCCCAAGTAAGATAAGCATCAGGAATATATCTACCCTCAAACGGCTTAAGATTCAATTTAAGTTTAGGCACATGTTCATCATCGCGTACCTGAGGGGGTGGTTGGTGTCGACCGTGGCGAATGTTGGGACGTGGACGTCCAGCTGGCTGTTCATAGGCCGCTTCTTGTTCCACCTCCTCCTCGTAATCACCCTCGTAGTTGTCGTCCTGGCCGACGTCAGAGGCAGCAGCAGCAGTAACTGCAGCAGCAGCAGGAGCACCAGCAGCTTGTCCGCCCGGAAACAGAATACGTCGTGCACGTCGTGGTGGCGGTGGCTGTGCTGGAGCGGCCGCAGGCTGTATAGGTAAGCGTGCGAGCAACTCAGTAAACTTGGCGTCGAGCTTGGTGTCGATCATCTTCTCCACACCATCAATCGCCTCTGTAAATCTGTTCTCGATGTCATTCACCTGTTCAGACATCATTTGTGCAAATTTATCATGTAATGCTTTGTTTGTCATATTCTCCCAATCAGGTGCATCCCGCGCCACTTCATCATGGGATCCTGGCATGGTTAGCAGGAATAGAAAACACACAGAAGTATGATCCTACTTCGACTAATGGGATGTGGGGTGGTGGAAAGCACAAATCCGTCAAGCTTTTTTTCAGTTCTTACCGATTCTTACCTAGCAGCAGGTGGTGATGTACAACCAACGGGTCAAAACTCTCAGAGATGTGGTAGAGCGATGGCCAGGAGGTGTCAACCGCACGAAGTAGAATATATGTGGAGCTGTAGGTAGGTTTGACAAATATGGTAGCAAAAAGCTCAACAGTAATCAAAACAGAGATGCAAAGTTGAATAAACACTCAACGTCGGTACTGTGCTGATCCTAGGCTAGACCGTACTAGAGACGCGAGCCTAAAACACCAACGAAAGCACGGCGCGGCACGTAATCAACTGAGAAGCACACTCTGAATTTTTTTTTTCTCTTTTTTTTTTTTTTTTTTTTGCGATGCGGGACTGCGGTGGCTGAAAAAGTGCGAAAAAATCACTATGGTGGCGAACGTCTCAAAATGAGTTTCTGGACCTAAGGAACGTATGGGCTCGAAATTTTTTCACCCCTGAAATTTTTGGCCTAAAAACTGCTCTGAATTTTTTTTTTTTTTTTTTTTTTTTTTTGGAAATCACCCCCCTTCTCTGGACGGAAAAAGTTTGGTGAAATCCGACTCTAACAACTCAAAACTAATCTGGCTACAGAGAGATCAGGATCCTTACTGATGGTGGAACTCAACTCGGACTCGTGAGACGTGGTTGTCTATATGGACTCTGCTTGGCGGAACTTGGTGGTGTATCTGCACTTGGATTGGCGGAACGTGGTAGGATGACTACTGTGCGGCGGCGACGTGGCAAACTGTGATCAGAACTCGAAACTCTAAGGGAACTAGACGCTAAGATCAGCAACTTGACACAACGATGCAACCGTAAATTCAACAAAGCAAGTACTGAAAAGAAAACTGGACAAAGGCTAGGACTGTCTTGGGACGTGATGATCTAACCCTAATTTTTTTTTGTTGGCTTTTTCGTGGACTGTAGGTATGAAGAACAGAACCAATCTAGACTATGAAAACTGGTAAATCTCACCGAGCAACCTGGAAATCTGATACCACTTGATAGAGGCGAAGGTGTCCCGATGTTTCGATGAGATGGTGGAGATCGATTATGGTGGAGTAGACTTTCACGACCCGACTACGAACGTGCGAAGACGTTGCGCCTTAGCGATCGCTAAACCAACTCCGAGAGGTTATTGATCCCGCGGATGCACGATCAACCTGACCACGAAGGTCTAATTCCTGCAAGCAATCGAAGAACAAGAAAGAACTAAGAATTGCAATCTGGATATTGCGAATATAAGATGAAAGATTACGAAAGTTGGGGTTCCAATGAGGTCTTGGCCTGGTCGGATGACACAAACGAAGAGCTCGAAGTTGCGGCTATGGCTAACTTAAATCTAATTAAAACCCAAGTCTAAACGACGCCCTAAGGGCTGTATATATGGGGGAACAGAGGGGATTTTCGTGACCCCTTGGAGGTGGGGTCCGAAAACAACCCTAACTCGGTTTCCCCACACATACGGACTCTAAAAACAGCCTATAAGGTGGTATTTCGAAATTACATGGGCCCAGCCCAATATTAAGGTGACGCAGCACCTATAATTGCCCTTGGACGAAAATAATGAAGTGGCATCTCGCGTATTTCGTCCAAGACTTCATGCGCGCCTTATGGTGGCTTCAAAGTGCGATAATCACCACGGGAAGCTCCGCTGTCCTTTCCCGCGCGCGCACCTTCTTCTCCATGCGTGATCCCGCTCCAATGACCATCCTTCTTGTCCATGCTAGGTCCTTCATTCATAAGCAAAACAAAAGTATCTAATTTAGGCAGTATCATATGTTCATGAACAATAGAAGGATTCGCAAGAAACGAAAGTACCTGATAATTTAGTTGACGTGCACGAGCTCTAGTAACTGGTCCAATATGTGTAGTTGGTGAGGATATGGGTGTAACATTAGTAGGGATGTCCTCATCAGTACCTGAGGGGGTGGTTGGTGTCGACCGTGGAGAATGTTGGGACGTGGACGCCCAGCTGGCTGCTCATAGGCCGCTTCCTGTTCCACCTCCTCCTCGTAATCACCCTCGTAGTTGTCGTCCTGGCCGACGTCAGAAGCAGTAGCAGTAGTAGCAACTGCAGCAACCGCAGGAGCACCAGCAGCTTGTCTGCCCGGAAACAGAATACGTCGTGCACGTCGTGGTGGCGGTGGCTATGCTGGAGCGGCCGCAGGCTGTGCAGGTAGGCGTGCGAGCAACTCAGTAAACTTGGCGTCGAGCTTGGTGTCGATCATCTTCTCCACACCATCAATCGCCTCTGTAAATCTGTTCTCGATGTCATTCACCTGTTCAGACATCATTTGTGCAAATTTATCATGTAACGCTTTGTTTGTCATATTCTCCCAATCGGGTGCATCCCGCGCCACTTCATCATGGGATCCTGGCATGGTTAGCAGAAATAGAAAACACACAGAAATATGATCCTACTTCTACTAATGGGATGTAGGGTGGTGGAAAGCACAAATCCGTCAAGCTTTTCTTTCGTTCTTACCGATTCTTACCTAGCAGCAGGTGGTGATGTACAACCAACGGGTCAAAACTCTTAGAGATGTGGTAGAGCGATGGCCAGGAGGTGTCAACCGCACGAAGTATAATATATGTGGAGCTGTAGGTAGGCTTGACAAATATGGTAGCAAAAAGCTCAACAGTAATCAAAACAGAGATGCAAAGTTGAATAAACACTCAACGTCGGTACTGTGCTGATCCTAGGCTAGACCGTACTAGAGACGCGAGCCTAAAACACCAACGAAAGCACGGCGCGGCACGTAATCAACTGAGAAGCACACTCTGAATTTTTTTTTTTGCTCTTTTTTTTTTGCGATGCGGGACTGCGGTGGCTGAAAAAGTGCGAAAAAATCACTATGGTGGCGAATGTCTCAAAATGAGTTTCTGGACCTAAGGAACGTATGGGCGAAAAAAAATTTACCCCCGAAATTTTTGGCCTAAAAACTGCTCTGGAAAGCGTGCCAGACTCTTTTTTTTTGGGAAATCACCCTCTTCTACGTACGACAAAGATTGGTGAAATCCGACTCTAATCAACGCAAACTAATCTGGCCAAGGAGAGATCACAAACCGAACGGGTGATGGAACTCAACTCGGATTGGTAGGTCGTGGTGCTGTATATGGACTCGACTTGGCGGAACGTGGTGGTGTATCTGGACTCGGATTGGCGGAAACGTGGCGGCGTACTACTGTGCGGCGGCGGTGTGACAAACTGTGATCAGAACTCGAAACTCTAAGGGAACTAGACGCTAAGATCAGCAACTTGACACAACGATGCAACCGTAAATTCAACAAAGCAAGTACTGAAAAGAAAACTGGACAAAGGCTAGGACTGTCTTGGGACGTGATGATCTAACCCTAATTTTTTTTTGTTGGCTTTTTCGTGGACTGTAGGTATGAAGAACAGAACCAATCTAGACTATGAAAACTGGTAAATCTCACCGAGCAACCTGGAAATCTGATACCACTTGATAGAGGCGAAGGTGTCCCGATGTTTCGATGAGATGGTGGAGATCGATTATGGTGGAGGCGACTTTCACGATCCGACTACGAACGTGCGAAGACGTTGCGCCTTAGCGATCGCTAAACCAACTCCGAGAGGTTATTGATCCCGCGGATGCACGATCAACCTGACCACGAAGGTCTAATTCCTGCAAGCAATCGAAGAACAAGCAAGAACTAAGAATTGCAATCTGGATATTGCGAATATAAGATGAATGATTACGAAAGTTGGGGTTCCAATGAGGTCTTGGCCTGGTCGGATGACACAAACGAAGAGCTCGAAGTTGCGGCTATGGCTAACTTATATCTAATTAAAACCCAAGTCTAAACGACGCCCTAAGGGCTGTATATATGGGGGAACAGAGGGGATTTTCGTGACCCCTTTTAGGTGGGGTCCGAAAACAACCCTAACTCGGTTTCCCCACACATACGGACTCTAAAAACAGCCTATAATGTGGTATTTCGAAATTACATGGGCCCAGCCCAATATTAAGGTGACACAGCACCTATAATTGCTCTTGGACGAAAATAATGAAGTGGCATCTCGTGTATTTCGTCCAAGCCTTCATGCATTCCTTATGGTGGCTTCAAAGTGCGAAAATCCCCACTGGAAGCTCCATTGTTCTTTCCCGCGCGCGCACCTTCTTCTCCATGCTCGATCCCGCTCCAATGACCGTCCTTCTTGTCCATGCTAGGTCCTTCATTCATAAGCAAAACAAAAGTATCTAATTTAGGCAGCATCATATGTTCATGAACATTAGAAGGATTCGCAAGAAACGAAAGTACCTGATAATTTAGTTGACGTGCACGTGCTCTAGTAACTGGTCCAGTATGTGTAGTTGGTGAAGATGTGGGTGTAACATTAGTAGAGATGTCCTCATCAATCTGCATGCGTGACCTTCCTCTTGAGAGAAGTTCTCTCCTTCTGCAGATGCAGCTCGGCCTGCTGTTGTCGTGCAGTCCACCTCTACTGCAGGAAGTCATGCGCTTTTTGAATTTTCACCATTATTGCCGGAGAAGGCTGGATGGGAGAAATCATCAATGCAGTTCGTGTCCACGCCGACTGCGAGGTTGCCCGAGAAGGCCTCCTTGCAATTCTCTTCCCCCTGTCATGCATCACAGAGGCTGGATGCGTTAGCTTGGTGAACGACGGCTGCTCTCCCAGACCAGAGGCTCGGATCTGTGGGGGTGGAGCAACTGGAGGGGCTCGAGGATCTTGGGAGGGTCGAGGCGAAGGCGTTGTCCAGGCTGATCCCGCGGAGGATAGGAGCGGCGGCGATTCCGGCGTCGACTTGGGGCGATTGGGCGGACGAGAGGCGTGATGGCGCTAATTAGGCTCTGCCTCCAAAGAAGGCTCGTGCGAGGGCATCCGCATCGCCTGGGCGTCGCCGTCCGCCGGCACTCCGCGTTAGAAGGCGGGCAGAAGAGGGGGTCGCCGCCGGCCATGGGTGCTACCGCGTTAGAAGGCGGGATCGGGAGGGGGGCGTCATCTGGGAGCGCTGTCATTCTAGAAGGCGGCGTGGGGAGGGGGTTTGTTGTCCACGGGGCACTCCATGCTAGGAGGTGGGTTAGGGGTGATAGGAGAATAAGGGTATATATATATATAAAGACGGTCTATTTTCATAATTATATGAGAATAATATTCTCATAACACTTCTGAACTGCATGAGGGCACTGAAAGCACATCACTGCTAGCTTAAAAGGGCTGCAACTCGGATAGAATAAAACTTCATGGACCGTTTTTGTTATAACTTTTTAACCATTTGTCGGAATTGAGCGTATGATACACCGTTGGATTGGTATGGAAATGGATCATCTTCGGCATGTTGAACACTATCTCGGATTCATCACGATTTAAGAGCAGTTTTGAAAATGGTGCGGCGGTCGACGTTGACAACGGAAGTTTTTCCGTGATTTCTCCTAAACTGTTTATCAGAATGATGCAAATGATACACCGTTATAAAGATATTTATCGGGCGCTCCTTCGTTATGCAGAATACTTTGTCTATTTCTCTACTAGATGTAGCAACTTTGTTTTTTCGAGGCGAAAATTGGAGAGATCGAAACTTTATACTCGTTTGTTGGTACTAGAAATATAATATACTGTTGGATTCATATAAAGAAGGGTAACAATCGTTATGTTTAACATTTTTAAGATTCCTTGCGGTTTTGAAGTAATTTGAAAAACGGTGCGCTGCCCACATATGAACAGCGGGCGTTTTTGCATAATTTTTTTGATGCGCTTGTACGATCAATGCAATTGATACACTGTTGGATAGATATCATCGAGGCGCTCCATTTTCATGTAGAACACGCTCTCTAATTCCTTACGGTTTAAAAACTACGTCGATTTTAATAAAACGCGGAACTCTATTTTTTCTCGGAACAAAAATCGGTAAACTGAACTGCATGAGAATGCATCCGACGCGCAACCACACTGCTTTATTGGCAAAAATAAATGGTGTGTCTTTCGCGGACCCGGAATCGGCAAAGTGAACTGCATCTAACGGACAACTGCAGTGCATTGTCGAACAGAGAGAACTGCACGCCTTTTTGTTTATTAATCAAATCGTCGTAGTTCGCTTCGAAAAAAGTTAAACACGACGCAAACCAACATGAACTGCATGATTTATATGTGATTTTTGTACAGATCGAGTCAAATTACATGATCAGGATTTGTGAACTGCATTAAGAAAACTCTAATGCTTTTACCAATGAATCTCGCGGACCGACGTCCTCCTCTCCGCCGGTGAATTTTCCTCATCCCCGAGCCGATCGCCGTCTTCCCCGAGCAGGCCGTCGTCCTCGCGTCCCCTCTGTGAGCCTCGTCCACCTCTTCTCCTCTCCCGCGCGTGCCGTAGGACGTTGCAGCCGCCGTGTTCCATGTTTCTTTCACCGTGTCCCCGCCGTGCACCTCGCCGCCGACGCCCCGTCCGTCCTGGGGCATTCTGTGGCATGCGCGCGTGTCAAGAGCCTCACCAGCGCGTGCGTGTGGCACCTAGGCCACGCCCAACGCCATCCCTCGTCGTGCAGCCCCGAAACCTTCCCTGCATTTTCTCTGTTTTAAGATCGCGTCTCTGTCAGGTTCAATTGGAGCTTGCGTAGTTTCAGTTTCAGATAGCGCGAACGTATAGCTCTTGTTCAGTCAGTATTTCTTTCCTGACGAGATGTCTTCAGTGGTGTAGTGGCTCGGGCTAGGTAGTTCTATCTGTGAGAGCGTGGGATCAAATCCCTAGTTCCGCAAGGCTCTTTTTTTGCTGCTCCTTTTTTTAGTTTGCTGCATTGCATCGCATGTGTTGTTTTATCAAGTTTGCAGTCGCCAATTTGTTGTGATCACGAGCATAGCGTAGTGGCTTGGTCCCCATGGTTACATCTGGGAGGTCTTGGGTTCAATCCCCACGCAGTGCAAACCCCCCAGTTTTTTCCTCTTTTGTTTGTTTTTTTGCAGCAGCTGCAGATGGGCTCAGCCCAGTTGCTATCTTCCGTCCGTGGGCGCTCAATAGAGCAGCCCGCGATGGTTTGGGCCAATTTGGCCGAGGCCAGCCCACCCGAGGGTTTCTCTCCTTTTTTTTATTTGATTTGATTCAAATTAATTCAAATCTGTCCTGTTTTTGCATTGCGTGTATTGTGTGCATCCTTGCTCCAAATAATTCATGTCATACATGATTTTGGGGTAGAAAAATATGAGGAAAGTGATGGTGTTGTTCATTTTGTCAAATGGGCATGCATTATTTGGCAATGGTGTATTTTTGTACCTAGCCCCTCATATGTTGCACATGGTGCAACTCTTTCGTTCTTTTCCCGTGTTCCGAGCACCGTAGGTCTTCCGTAACCGTAGCTTGCCGGTAGTGTTGTCTCGCTCTTTATTTTGTTGCTTGCAATAGATTGCACTAGGTGCATCATAATATGACATGTCATTTTCATATATGTTATGTTGAGGAACCCCACCTCGAGGTTTATTCTCATGAGTGGGCAATCCTATGTTCATGCCATGTTTTATATTCCTTGCTCTTGCCATGATCATGAATTTTAACAATTATAACATAAGGATCCTTCGGATCCGTAATTCACCTACATAAGGCATATGAAGGTTGTCGGTAGCATTGCACCCTTGCTTCCCAATGCTTCATTTAAACTTGCATATTCTTATGTTCATGCCATGATATTAAAATGACATGCATCATACTTGATCGTGCTTGTATGTTCATTGCTTGCTCGTGCTTGTCTCGTAGTAATAGAAGCATGACCGTTTGGGAAGTTTGACCACGGAGCGCCATTTGACTTGGGATTAAGTATATGTGACCTGAGATTAAACATATTGAACGTAGATTAAGAAAAAAATAGAAAAAAAATCAAATTTACAAAAGAATTTGAAAAAATATTCAAAAAAAAATTTGAAAAAAAATTGTTAGTAATGGAGCACTTCTATAGGCGCGCCATTACTAAGTGAGATAGTAATGGCGCACTTCTATAGGTGCGCCATTACTAAGTCAGATAGTAATGGCGCACTTCTGGGCCTAGTAATGGCGTGCACCATTACTGTCTGGGATAGTAATGGCGCATCAAATGTGCGCCATTACTAAAAGTTACTAATGGCGTGCTAGTAATGGCTTACCTAATGTGCGCCATTAGTAGCCAAAATAGGTGCGCCATTACAACCTCTTTTCCTGTAGTGTGGGGTCCCCTTTTCTTACCTACCTAGCTTCAAACATTTCTAGAGGTGGCCCAAGCTGGTTTTACCATTTGAAAACCATTTGTGTGACTGGTGAGCTCTCAGCAGATTTTCAAACAACTCGGGCCAGCGAAGACATGGTTTCTTTGTTGGTCCACACCTGGAAGCTAGGGGGCTGCCCACATCTGTTTGGGTAGCTAACCCGACCTCGTCCAGCCGGAAGAGTCCGATCCGATAGCGCGGCCGGCCTTTGGATTGGGTGTCGACTCCCCGGGGGCCACCCGAATTTGTTCGTTGTTAGTTAGAGGGACCTGTCGTTTCGGATCTCTCGGAACTAAATCATAAAATGGTTGCCTATGATGGATAGCAACCGAGAGAGATGGGCGTGCGTGCGGAGCCTTGTAATGGGCAGTTGGTACACCCCTGCAGGGTTAAATCTTTTCGAGAAGCCGTGTCCACGGTTATGGACGACTTGAGACCTACTCCTTGTTCATAGACAACAACAACTGAGATAATCTTAATATAACTTGATTAACGTGTGTGTGCCTTGACTGCTTCTTCTTCGTCGGGATGCGAAGAGGAGGACAAGGATAGGAAGTGAGGAAAAGATCCCAAAGTGGACAAAATAAAAGATCCCAAAGAGGACAAATGAGAGTTAAATAGAAAGAGCCATTGATGCCACCAAAAAAATACAAAAAAATAGAAAAAAGAGAAAATAAAAAGAGAGAAAGGGGAAACACTACTATCCTTTTGAAAGATCCACACTAGTACTCCCTCTTATCCTTGTAATCCATAGAGATGATCATGCATATAGCTATGTGGGGACCTTCACACTATAGAACTTGGCTTGCATATTCCAAGGATGAGCCTCCTCAAAAGAGCTCTGGGTCTTCATGAGCGATCAAGTTAGATGCACCCCCACTAGTTCCATTGGAGAGCTTTTCAGCTCATATGTGCATCCGTTGCATGGAAATCCCTACTCCTCACATCATATCTATCATTTGGCCTTCTCGCCTATGATTGTCCTCATTGATGTGAGCCTTTCTCACCTTTTTGACTTCCTCCTCCACCATATTATCTCTTTGCCATCCTAAGTGTCAACTCTCGTGCTTACGCTCATCCATTGCATGAGTGCTCAAAATATCGAAAGTGAGTGGATCAAATTGACTTGTACCTGGCTAGTGGTCTAGGGACGAGTCAAGATAAGATTCCAAAGAAGACCAAGTGTGAAACTTTAGTAGATTGAGTTCTCAACACAAAAAATAATACTTTTTTCTCGTATTCCATATCCCCTTTCTTGCTCGCAAACACCATTTGGAGACATTCGAGTCATAGACAGCGAGACCTCTTGCACCTAATGTTCTTTCGTTGCTTGTTTCAATGCTAATACACACTCTTGCATGTTATGACTTCAATTGAATTACATACCTTGATTGCTTTACTTTTCAAAGTCCTTATATGGTTGCTAGCATGTCACCACGGAAATTATGATTGTTATCATTTACCTACCCGAGGACGAGTAGGAATTAAGCTTGGGGATGTTGATACGTCTCAAACGTATCGATAATTTCTGCTCACTCCATGCATGTTTTGTGTGATATTGCTATGATCTAGATACACTTTCATACACTTTTGATCACATTTGGACACTAACTCAGTGCACCCCAGTGCCAGTTCCTGTTTTCTGCTGTTTTTCTATTTCAGTTTTTCCCATATAAAAAGTGCTCCAAAAATTCAGGAAAATCGGATAAAAAATCAGCGCAACAGAGTCTTCCAGAAGCACCCAAGTTGATGAGGACATCTCTACTAATGTTACACCCACATCTTCACCAACTACACATACTGGACTAGTTACTAGAGCACGTGCACGTCAACTAAATTATTAGGTACTTTCGTTTCTTGCGAATCCTTCTAATGTTCATGAACAAATGATGCTGCCTAAATTAGATACTTTTGTTTTGCTTATGAATGAAGGACCTAGCATGGACAAGAAGGACGGTCATTGGAGCGGGATCAAGCATGGAGAAGAAGGTGCGCGCGCGGGGAAGAACAATGGAGCTTCCAGTAGGGATTTTCGCACTTTGAAGCCACCATAAGGCATGCATGAAGGCTTGGACGAAATACACGAGATGCCACTTCATTATTTTCGTCCAAGAGCAATTTTAGGTGCTGCGTCACCTTAATATTGGGCTGGGCCCATGTAATTTCGAAATACCACATTATAGGCTGTTTTTAGAGTCCGTATGAGTGGGGAAACCGAGTTAGGGTTGTTTTCGGACCCCACCTCCAAGGGGTCACGAAAATCCCCTCTGTTCCCCCATATATACAGCCCTTAGGGCGTCGTTTAGACTTGGGTTTTAATTAGATTTAAGTTAGCCATAGCCGCAACTTCGAGCTCTTCGTTTGTGTCATCCGACCAGGCCAAGACCTCATTGGAACCCCAACTTTCGTAATCATTCATCTTATATTCGCAATATCCAGATTGCAATTCTTAGTTCTTGCCTGTTCTTCGATTGCTTGCAGGAATTAGACCTTCGTGGTCAGGTTGATCGTGCATCCGCGGGATCAATAACCTCTCGGAGTTGGTTTAGCGATCGCTAAGGCGCAACGTCTTCGCACGTTCGTAGTCGGATCGTGAAAGTCGTCTCCACCATAATCGATCTACACCATCTCATCGAAACATCGGGACACCTTCGCCTCTATCAAGTGGTATCAGATTTCCAGGTTGCTCGGTGAGATTAAGGTAACGCGTTCTGTTCGTGTGCACTTTAGCATTGCTGCATATGCTGATTATGTTGATTGTGATGTGGTACCCATGCAAGCATGCTCTCTTTTACTTGGTAGACCATGGCAATTTGATAGGAATGTTGTACACCATGGTAGGACAAATCAGTTTACTCTAGTTCATCAGGATAAAAATATTGCTTTACTTCCTATGTCTCCTGAAAAAATTGTGAAAGATGATCTTGCTAGAGCTAGTAAAGCTAAACAGGAGAAAAATAAGAGTGAAAATGAGATAGCAGCTAAAGAATTTGAGCAACAACATAAGACTAATAGCAAATCTTCTTCTGTTGTTTCTAATGAAATTAAATTGACTAGTCCAACTTTGCTTGCTACTAAGGTTGATATTTCAGATTTGGATGTTAGTCAATATGTGTGCTATGCTTTTGTGTGCAAAGAAGCCTTGTTTTCATTTGAGGAATTGCCTCCTTCTTTGCCTCCTGTTGTCACTGACCTTTTGCAGGAGTTTATTGACGTCTTTCCACAAGACGTACCACCGGGATTACCACCTATTCGAGGGATTGAGCATCAGATTGACTTAATTCCCGGTGCTTCACTGCCCAACCGTGCGCCATACCGTACCAATCCGGAGGAGACGAAGGAGATTCAGCGTCAAGTACAAGAGTTACTCGACAAAGGTTACATACGTGAATCCCTTAGTCCTTGTGCTGTTCCTGTTATATTAGTGCCTAAAAAGGATGGAACATGGCGTATGTGTGTTGATTGTCGAGCCATTAATAATATTACTATTCGTTATCGTCATCCTATTCCTAGGCTAGATGATATGCTTGATGAATTAAGTGGCTCTACCATGTTTTCCAAAGTTGATTTGCGTAGTGGATACCATCAAATTCGCATGAAATTAGGAGATGAATGGAAAACGGCATTTAAAACTAAGTTTGGATTATATGAGTGGTTAGTCATGCCTTTTGGGTTAACTAATGCACCTAGCACTTTCATGAGATTAATGAACGAGGTTTTACGTGCTTTCATTGGACGATTTGTGGTAGTCTATTTTGATGATATACTGATTTATAGCAAATCTTTGGAGGAACATTTGGATCATTTACGTGTTGTTTTTATTGCTCTACGTAATGCACGTTTGTTTGGTAACCTTGGGAAGTGCACCTTTTGCACCGACCGAGTATCGTTTCTTGGCTATGTTGTTACTCCGCAGGGAATTGAAGTTGATAAAGCCAAGATTGAGGCGATTGAGAGTTGGCCGCAGCCCAAAACGGTCACACAAGTGAGGAGTTTTCTTGGCCTCGCTGGATTCTATAGGCGTTTTGTGAGAGATTTCAGCACCATTGCTGCACCTCTCAATGAGCTTACACGCAAGGATGTGCCTTTTACTCGGGGTACCACATAGGAAGAAGCCTTCACGGTCTTGAAAGGTAAGTTAACACATGCTCCTTTGCTCCAACTTCCTGATTTTAGTAAGACTTTTGAGCTTGAATGCGATGCTAGTGGTATTGGTTTGGGAGGTGTGTTATTGCAAGATGCTAAACCTGTTGCTTACTTTTCTGAAAAATTGAGTGGGCCTAGTCTGAACTATTCTACTTATGATAAGGAATTATATGCTCTTGTTCGGACATTAGAAACTTGGCAACATTATTTATGGCCCAAAGAATTTGTTATATATTCTGATCATGAATCTTTGAAACACATAAGAAGTCAAGCAAAACTTAATCGTAGACATGCTAAGTGGGTTGAATTTATTGAGACTTTCCCTTATGTCATTAAACACAAGAAGGGGAAAGATAATATTATTGCTGATGCTTTTTCTCGTCGTTATACTATGCTTTCACAACTTGACTTCAAGATATTCGGTTTGGAGACAATCAAAGATCAATATGTACATGATGCGGAATTTAAAGATGTTTTGCAGAATTGTAGAGAGGGTAGAACATGGAACAAGTTTGTGCTTAATGATGGGTTTGTGTTCCGTTCTAACAAGCTATGCATTCCAGCTAGCTCTATTCGTCTTTTGTTGCTACAGGAGGCGCATGGAGGAGGATTAATGGGACACTTTGGCGTGAAGAAGACGGAGGACGTACTTGCTACACATTTCTTTTGGCCAAAGATGAGACGGGATGTTGAGCGTTTTGTTGCTCGCTGCACTACATGTCAAAAAGCTAAGTCACGACTCAATCCTCATGGTTTATACATGCCTTTACCTGTACCTAGTGTTCCGTGGGAGGACATATCCATGGACTTTGTTTTAGGCTTGCCTCGAACAAAGAACGGGAGGGATAGCATATTTGTTGTCGTGGATAGATTTTCTAAGATGGCACATTTTATACCATGACATAAAAGCGATGATGCTGCTAATGTTGCTGATTTATTCTTTCGAGAGATTATTCGCTTACATGGTGTGCCCAATACTATTGTCTCGGATCGTGATACTAAGTTTCTTAGCCATTTTTGGAGATGCTTATGGGCTAAGTTGGGGACTAAACTACTTTTTAGTACTACATGTCATCCCCAAACTGATGGACAAACTGAAGTAGTCAATAGGACTTTGTCTACTATGCTTAGGGCTGTTTTAAAGAGTAACTTAAAAATGTGGGAAGAATGTTTACCTCATATTGAATTTGCTTATAATCGTTCATTTCATTCTACCACTAAAATGTGCCCTTTTGAGATTGTTTATGGTTTTCTACCTCGTGCACCTATTGATTTGCTTCCTCTTCCATCTTCGGAGAAGGTTAATTTTGATGCTAAGCAACGTGCTGAATTGATATTAAAAATGCATGAGTTAACTAAAGAAAACATTGAGAAAATGAATGCTAGATACAAGATTGCTGGTGATAAGGGTAGAAAGCATGTTGTGTTTGAACCAGGAGATCTTGTTTGGTTACATCTACGTAAAGATAGGTTTCCTGATTTGCGCAAGTCTAAGTTAATGCCACGAGCTGATGGTCCCTTTAAGGTTTTACAGAAAATTAATGATAATGCATATAAACTTGAGCTACCTGCAGATTTTGGGGTTAGTCCCACATTTAACATTGCAGATTTGAAACCTTATTTGGGAGAAGATAATGAGCTTTCGTCGAGGACGACTTCAATTCAAGAAGGGGAGGATGATGAGGACATCTCTACTAATGTTACACCCACATCTTCACCAACTACACATACTGGACCAGTTACTAGAGCACGTGCACGTCAACTAAATTATCAGGTACTTTCGTTTCTTGCGAATCCTTCTAATGTTCATGAACAAATGATGCTGCCTAAATTAGATACTTTTGTTGTGCTTATGAATGAAGGACCTAGCATGGACAAGAAGGACGGTCATTGGAGCGGGATCAAGCATGGAGAAGAAGGTGCGCGCGCGGGGAAGAACAATGGAGCTTCCAGTGGGGATTTTCGCACTTTGAAGCCACCATAAGGCATGCATGAAGGCCTGGACGAAATACACGAGATGCCACTTCATTATTTTCGTCCAAGAGCAATTTTAGGTGCTGCGTCACCTTAATATTGGGCTGGGCCCATGTAATTTCGAAATACCACATTATAGGCTGTTTTTAGAGTCCGTATGAGTGGGGAAACCGAGTTAGGGTTGTTTTCGGACCCCACCTCCAAGGGGTCACGAAAATCCCCTCTGTTCCCCCATATATACAGCCCTTAGGGCGTCGTTTAGACTTGGGTTTTAATTAGATTTAAGTTAGCCATAGCCGCAACTTCGAGCTCTTCGTTTGTGTCATCCGACCAGGCCAAGACCTCATTGGAACCCCAACTTTCGTAATCATTCATCTTCTATTCGCAATATCCAGATTGCAATTCTTAGTTCTTGCCTGTTCTTAGAGCTTGCAGGAATTAGACCTTCGTGGTCAGGTTGATCGTGCATCCGCGGGATCAATAACCTCTCGGAGTTGGTTTAGCGATCGCTAAGGCGCAACGTATTCGCACGTTCGTAGTCGGATCGTGAAAGTCGTCTCCACCATAATCGATCTACACCATCTCATCGAAACATCGGGACACCTTCGCCTCTATCACAAGTGGGGCCAGA
This sequence comes from Bromus sterilis, assembly GCA_950022295.1. NCBI lineage: Eukaryota > Viridiplantae > Streptophyta > Magnoliopsida > Poales > Poaceae > Bromus > Bromus sterilis. The sequence goes on along the minus strand of OX465600.1, from coordinate 170,619,580 downwards.
GGGCCACCACCAGAGCCCCAGGCGGCCACCTGGCGTGGCCATGGGACTGGCTGCGCCAGGGGGGCGCCTGGAACCCTGGTGGCCCCCCTGGCTGCCCCCTTCGCCTATTTATTCTCCATCACGGGGAAACTCCGAAGAGAGAACCCTATTTCGAAAATTCTCCTTTGTTCCGCCGCCGTCGCGCTTCCAAGATCGGGAGCACTGTTAGGACCGTTCCCGGCACCCTGCCGGAGGGAGGATTGACCTCCGGGAGCTTTTCCTCCACTATGGACGTTTCCCGGATGTAATATCCTAGACCATAATCTACCTTTGAAATCTATCTATGATAATGAACCATATGAAAATATACTACTCAATGATGAATTAGTTGACGATCCTGATGCCTTTCTTACCACTGCAAAGGAAATTTATACACAGCTCAACGCTGACCAGTTGATTCCTTACACATCTATCGTTCAGTGCATTAGTTCTGGTGGCTCAGGGTTCTTCTTTGTATCTGGATATGGCGGTACATGAAAAACTTTTTTATGGAACGCCCTATGCGCTTATCTGCGCACAAGCAATCGGGTTGTCCTCACTGTTGCATCTTCTGGAGTTTCTGCACTTCTCTTGCCAAAGGGTCGAACATCCCATTCTAGATTCAAAATAATTGTTGACCTTCATAAAAATGGGACATGCGATATCAAAAGGTCCATCAAGTTGGTGGCCTTGATACAGTCAGCTTCCCTCATCATTTGGGATGAGGCTTTGATGGCACATAGGAAATGCTTTGAGGCGCTTGATCGGAGCCTCCGTGATATTTTGTCTACTGATAATGAGGTTTTGTATGATCTACCATTCGGTGGCAAGGTCATAGTGTTAGGGGGGACTTACGGTAAATCCTGCCAGTGATAGAGGGAGGGACGCAAACTAATGTTATAAATGCTGCGATAACAAATTCGCCATTATGGTCTTCTCTCACAGTTCTACATCTAACTACAAACATGCTCCTCCGTGCAACCTCATGTGATCCGGTTTTCCAGTCCAAGATGTTATCTTGTGCTTCGTGGGTTTTGATTGTTGGGGTTGGCACTCTTCCTGCTGTATGTAGGGAACGTGAGTCCGCCCCAACTTGGGTCACCATCCCTGAAAAGTTGTTAGTACACACCAATGGTCATAAAATCAGCGCCATCGTGGGTGTTGTGTACGTCGACTTTGCACAAAACTACTCTAATGCACGGTACCTTCGAGAGAGAGCCGTTTTAACCCCAACAAATGATGTAGCTGAACTTGTGAACGAACATGTGCTTACATTAGTGCCTACTCCTGCTAGAGAGTACTTGAGTTGTGATTTTGTAAGTAATGTTGCTGCTTCAATGCGTAATGTTGATGCTTTCAATCCTATTGAGTATCTGAATACTATTAAGGTCAACAATTTCCCGTGCCATAAATTGGTTCTTAAATAAGGGGCTCCAACCATGTTGTTGCGAAACCTCAGTCAGTCAACCTGTTTCTGTAATGGTACATTCCTTTTCATTACCAAACTTGCTGAAAAACTCATAGAAGTTATTGTCATGACTGGATCTAATATTGGAGATGTTGTCTACATTCCACGAATTAGCCTCTCATCCAAGGATCCTAAATGGTCGTTCACTTTGCATCATCGCCAGTTTCCTATTAGAGTTTGTTACGCCATGACCATTAACAAAATCCAGGGGCAAACTCTCTCAGCTTTTGCTTTGTACTTACCGGCTCCAATCTTCACGCATGGTCAACTTTATGTTGCTATCTCGCTTGTAACTTCCAAAAAATCACTTCAAATACTAATCGAAAATGAAGATGGCACAACGGGGTTAGAAACTAGGAATATAGTATTCTCTTTGATTTTTTATGCTCTGAGATAGATGCGGTTTCCATGTCATTACAACCGTTGTCTACTATGATATTATAATTCCCTTTCCTTATGTACATGCTCCCTAATTTGTATAAATCCACATACCCACCCTCCTTGCCAGTTAAGGATTTTGTTCTTAGTGATTTTGTGATTGTATTATACTACCATGTTCGGTTGGTCTATGCTATTTTGTCTGCAGCCTCTGCTCATTGATGTTCTTTACACTCCTGCAATCGCAAACGTGTTTCATGGTTCATGTACCCGTGTTCATACCCTCTGCTACCGGCAACAAATAAAAACACACGCCCACTTGTTTTTTGGGTTGTCCTCTTACTTTCGCATGTCGACCGGTTGCTTTCTTGCTTGGTGCCACTGTGTTCTTGTTGACTCTTCTTCTGTTCGTATTTTGCTGGTAAGTTTTTCCTTCTCCTTGCTTAATTCTACTGCATTCAACATTTTCCTCCATTGGGCATCTTTGCAACCCCTTCTCAGCGTGTATCCTTTATTCGAGTTTGGGTTTACTTGTTTACTCCCTCACCTGCACTTGTATATTTGTTGCAGATGGCAGAAATCTTGTTGTCAGAGATACACAAAGATAGCATTGGTTGGGTGGTCCATGACAAAGGTCTAGTCAAGCATGTTGATTTGGTTGTGCTTGACAAAGAGGTTGTATTTCTTGATCTTCGCTCCATGTACAGTTCATGTGTCCTTACTTCTTCTCCACTTTAACATGTTTGTTCACTCGCAGGGTAATCATATGTATGCTCAAATACCTCCTGCCAAGGCAAAGGAGCTTGAAGGTGTTCACAAGGAAGGAAAAGTCTATGTTTTCAGGAAATTTCTATGCAACCAGTCAACACATATGTTTCGAATTTTCGAGAGCCCATCATGATCCAATTCACACGCTTTAGCATGGTTGAACTCAAGGAAGGGTTGGAGGAAGAGTACCCCTTCTGTACTTATAGCCTCACTTCGTTTGAGAATCTTCCAGAGCCAATCCGTACACCCGAACGTTTCATAGGTTAGCTCCCTCACCATCTAGCTTCCTCATGTCTTGTTTCCTTCTTATTATGCAATCCAGTTCTTAATTGCTACGTTGTTCACCCTTGAACACAAACATATGTCATTGGTCAGATCACTTCGGTTTCCAACATCATACCTGTCCAGGCCATGCACCAGGCAGAACCCTCTAATACTAGGAAAATTATACTCAATAATTTGATGTAAGTTTGCACCCTCACAAATCGTGTTCTGCTTGCGTGGTACTCATGTTACTAACCGAGGCTCATTTCCTATGTTTCTCATATATAGCATAAATGAATTGAGGCTTGTTCTCTGGGGTGACCGGGCGACTGAATTTGACGCAGATAGTGTCCGTTTGATGGGTGAAAAGGTGCCAGTCGTTGGCATATTTGTGGGGATGCTCCCTAAGAACATTCAAGGTAATTTAAATACTTAATATACTCCATTCGTCAACATACTACACCGCCATTCGATTGGTGTCTTGCTCTTCATCTAACCATTAACTTATATTGAATAACAGACGCAAGAGGTCTAAGTGGTGGTACGCCCTGTCGTTGGTACATTGATGAGGACATTGCTGACATAAATGCCTTTCGTGGAAGGTCCTTTCTTCTCCCCCACTTCTATCATTCATTATGTGCCGCGTCTTATCGCCCAAAAATTAATTTTGCATATTTCTTTCCCTTAGCCTTGGCGAGCAGTTTGCACCTGTTAGCTCTTATGCTCCTTCGGAATGAGAGTCCCTCTCTATTAAGGTTCGTGATGAACCAACTGATATGACCGTTGAAGGACTTCGGAATTTGGACCCTTTTGACAACAAGGTTTGCCTTTTCTTGCCTACCCGGTGTTCATTTATCCACATTTTCCTTTCTCACGCCTACCTACATGTGCAGGGCAAACATTTCTTCTGCATAGTTACCATTCAGTCGCTCAATCCTGAGCAACGGTTGTGGTTCTATTCATGCAAAAAGTGTCACCGATCTGCTACACCTGTGGGCTCTGTGTACAAGTGTGCAGACCCAGCTTGTCCTTGTGTTAAAGCTGAGCCTTCGTAACCTTACACCTCGCTCCTCTTCTTAGTACAACTTCCTTTCACTTATTGACATCTTTGCTCATAGATATTCTGTGTGTGTGCTAGCGTATGATGCCACTGCTAGAGCCAAGTTTATATTGTTCGACAAGGTTGCTCGAGAAGTTACGGGGAAGTCAGCGATGGATATCCTTCGACGCTGATACCCTGGATATCCAACGTTTCAGGAACTCAGTCAAGTGGCCCGTGCTGAGACAACCGCACCTCCCGAGATCAAACGCATGATCGAACAAAAGTATAAGTTCACCGTTTCGATCTCCAGCAAGAGCTTTGGCCCCAACAACAGTGAATTTTCCTTTCAAGTTAACAGAATCATTGAAGCTTTCAAGCTAGATCCTGCTACTTCCCCTTTTGCGCATTCGACGGAGAAGCCTGGATCGTCTTCTACACAAGCCCCTGCCATAACACTGCCTCTTGCCGCTGGCTTGTCCCCCCGTACGCCATCTAAATCTCTAGTTGTTCCAGCAGTCATGTCACCTCCCATAGAGGTATAACCATATGCATACCCTTCCTACCAGTTGGTTGTACCGATTTCTTAGCGGGGCCGTTCAAATCTTTGTTACTTTTGCAACCGCCAACTCCGTTATTTGCGCTAGGTGATGGGCCATCCCCACCTCCAGGAACAAGGTCCTTTCTTCACCTTCTCCTGCTTACTCCCGCTTCTATTATCCCCTACCTCTTACACTGACTACACTATTATTTGTCTTCCAGTAAGTCGGTTTGCCCTCGTCGTGGTCCAAGACTCTCGCTATTCTCCACTCCTCCTGATGCAAAGAACAAACCAGGCGAGGCAACCTCAACTCCAGTAACAGAAAATATTTCCGTAAGAACATAATCCCCCCATTGCGTTACCTCTTATCCATGGTTTGTTACTAAAGTGTGTTGTCTCCCTTGTGTGGTAGGCTGCTTTAGAAACTGTCCAGGACGAATTCTCTGTTGCCGCAAATGAATCTATAGAGCAGCTTCTCAACCCTAAACGTACTAGGTATTACATTGATTCTTTACCCATTTAATCATGTATCAGCACTCATGGAAATCTTAACATAGTTCACACCATCACCCTTAGGACTCCCACTGGTAACAAGGGTTCTGTGAGTGCAAAGAAAGGAAAGCGGTAACTTCCTCTGCTATCACACGAGCAGATTGTTCATAAGGTTGGATGCAACCTTTCATTCTCTTTTCCTATCCAATCCTTTTCCCATTTGTCTTAACTTTCTTCAATTGCTTTTCCCACAAGATCTTTTGTCTTCTACTATATTGGGTCGCATAGCTGATGTAGAGCGCATCTTCCCTTTGGCACACGCTCGCATGTGTTTTGGCTGGTCCACTGTTCTGCCTGCTTCTCACTAGATGTGTTGGTGCAAGGCGTCTTACTACGACAAGAGCTATTGCCTCCCTTAGACCCTAGCAAACCATTCAGGAACTATGTTGCACTCTTCCTGTAGAGATGCTTCTCTCTTTAGTTAAATGTATGTCTATATGAACTTCTGTACAACCGTAACATTCTCTGCCTCGCTTACTAGCTCATCTTTAGATGTTAGCATTCTATACTTCAAAACTATAGCCTCAATGCTAAAAAACCTTTCCATGTGTGTTGTTGATGTCTTGTATGCATTAAGAGAGAAAAATTAATGACCTCCAAATAACTCCCCTTTCTTCAAATGTCTCGATATATGGCACCATTTTCATTTCCTTGCGGCATTTGCCGCAATGGGTCATCTAGTGTGAGAGAAAACAGCAGGGTTGCACTTTGGGAGCTCAACAACTATATGAACAGCAACCATATCATGGCAAAGCAAAGCATGACATCAAAGTACATATAACAAGGAGCAAATAATTACATTGGGGCTAAAGCATCTGAGGCATGGATCACTAACTATAAGGCATCAAATAAGCAACTTTATACAAACAGTTATCAGGGTCACCACTTTGGAGCAAGAAATAAAATAGCTACAACAGGTAAACATGGAAAAGGGATGCATCTAATTGAATTACACATGACACTTAACACATACAAGAAAGAATTACTGGCATAGGCATCATGGATGTGACACAAGCATCAACCAAACTTGCAAGAAAATAACAGTCAGCAGCATTTAACATCAGGTAGCAGTGTATAGCATGCATTTACACCAACTAGATGACCTCAAATCAATTAACTCACTAAAGAAAAATAGATAGAGCACATCACCAGCAACAAAATTCATTTTGGGCGAATCGCTATACGGGCTACGAATCTCTCACTATTCTCATCGCAAAATGGGTACAGCAGCAGGGATTAAAGGACTTAGCAGAAATAGGAAAAATAATTAAACACGGAGAGAAAAATAAAAGGGGCGTCTCGGGCCTCACCATGGGCCTCGACCCAAGTCGGCTGGGGGGTGACCGATAGCCAGGTGCGCCCCTAGGCGAGGAGGCGTCGCGGGCCGGGGTCAGGGTGCTGCTGGGCCTTGGCCCACCTGGTCGTGGCGGCCCACCGGAGGCGGTGGAGCGGCTCGGTGCCGACCACGGCTGGCTCTCATGGCGGCGTAGCCACGCAGGCCACCGGAGCAAGGCAGGGTCGAAGGGAGCGCGGGGAGGCGGGAGGCGGCGAGGCCGACCGGATCCGGCCGGATCTAGGCTGGGGCGAGGTGGGCGACCGTGGCGAGCTCAGCCCAAAGCTTGGCCATGGCGGCCATGGCGGCGCGCCTGCAAGGTGAGGAGGCAGGTGAGGTAGAGGAGAAGAGATGGGAGGCGCGCGGGGTGCTCACCGGGGCATGGCATGACGCGACGGCGCTATTGCGTGGCTGCTAGTGGCGCGGCACTTGCCGACGGGAGGCCGAGGACGGGAGGGGCGCAGATGGGCTTATCGGGCCCAGATCGGGCCCGGCGGCAGCGAGCTCGGCCTTGCGGGCCCCAGATCCTTGTGTTGGGGCTGGAGGTGTGAGAATGGACGATGTGGCGCACCCAGAGCCATTCATCTCCAGATCCAACGGTTGTGAGGGGCTGGAAGGCTAGGGTTTCAGATTGGGGGGCTATTTTGCAAGATCTGGAATTTTTCCAAGGGGGTGGCTGCGAATTTGTGTTAGGGGAACCCTAGAAGGGCTAGGGGAGAGTGGTGATCTATTTATAGGCTGGCCTGGATGGCAGGTTTACGCAAACGCCCCCGGGTTTTGACTGTCGCGTCCGATACTCCACGTTTCTGACCGTCGGGAGTCCATACGACCTCCGATTCGGACGAAATCTCGAACCACGCGCTCAGCGCGGCGAGACCATCAGTCCTACCTCACTTCGATACCGTTCCGAGAACATTTTTCCGGTGCCCAATAAGATAACCCGTTTATTAAGTAAACATGGTTTTCGTTCCGATGGCGATGGCTAGTCTCGTGCTGGAAGTTGCGACGGTGCTCGGGTGAAACCCGTTGGCGCAAAAGGTTGTGTGCCATGGTGGGAAGGTTCGGTCACGCATGCCGGTACGAGAAGGAGGGGGAAATATAATCACCAACTAATAAATCGGCGAAGCAAATACTGCGAACAATTCTAACAAGCAACAAAATAAAGCAACAAACAAATTTTTTGGGTGGAATTCCTAGGCTGTTACAATTAAGTAGCTCTATCCATCAAAAATCGACTTTACTAAAACATCACACGATGAACTAGAAGTCGGTACTTGGGGGCTACAGGTCGAATCCACTATGACCCGACATGAACATGAATTGTTCATACCGACTCATGGGGGCTACACCTCGTTTTCGAAAGAACAATAAGACACATGTTGATTCTACTATGACTTGGCATGGCATAAATTGATCATACCGACTCATGGGGGCTACATGTTGATTTTATCATAATTCAGCACGACATGCAGATAAGTCATCCCGACTCATGGGGGCTACATATGGTGATACTGACACCTCAAAAATTTATTTCCAAATCAATACAATGTCGGTTATACAAAAATCGGATAATCGCAACATTACAAGAACTATTCGAGACACTTTACTGAAACCACAAATTCTTTTTATTCAGATAAGTCTTCAAACGATAGAACATTACAAGCATGATCAAGCACTTAAAGGAAAAATATATTATAAAAGCACCATGGCTGAACTTCTTCAAGCTTCATCATCAGTGTTGGAAAGACCATTGTCATCTGTGGATGCATTTTATCCATTATAAAATTCACTATCACTACTACTGATGCTCTCCACGCAACACTCCATGTGATCCCCGTCTGAATCAAAACTCCGTGCCCACAAGGTTTAATCTCCATCATACTTGAAGACGATACTATCCTGCTTTTTAAGGCTACGGGAGCGGATGGACGTTTTCCAACCTTTCTCCAAGAACATAGAGACATTGCTAGAAAAACTCGTGGTCACCCAGATAAGTCCATGAGGGCAACCATCCGAACGAAGCCACAAGCCAGGAGGCTTAGAATCTTCCATGACCTCGGCAAAGGTGGTAGGAAGACGAATCCATCGACGGGGCTTGGAGCGAAGCACTATGAGAAATTCATGGCTAAGCGCTCGCTCATGGATGTAACAGCCCAGGATTTTCACCCAAGTTAAAAAAATTGTTTGTTGCTTTATTTTATTGCTTGTTACAATTGTTTGCAGTATTTGCTTCGCCGAATTATTAATCGGTGAATATTCTCCCCCCTCTTTCTTGTACCGGCATGCGTGACTAAACCTTTTTCCCAAATGGCACACGACCTTTGCGACACCGGGTTCACCCGAGCACCGTCGCAACTTCCGGCACAAGACCAGCCATTAGCATCGGAATGAAAACCCCATTAAATAATTAAATGGATTATTTTATTGGGCGCCGGAAAATATTCTCGGAATGGTAACGAAGGGAGGTACGACTGACGGGCTCGCCGCGCTGAGCGCGTGGTTCGAGATTTCGTCCGAATCGGAGACCGTATGGACTCCCAACGGTCAGAAACGTGGAGTATCAGACGCGAGAAAGACAAGCCGAGGGTGTTTGCGTAAACCTTCCATCCAGGCCAGCCTATATAAAGACCACCTCTGTCCCTAGCCCTTCTAGGTTTTCCCCTAACACAAAATTGAAGCCACCCCCCTACAATTGCCCAGATTTTACCCCCAAAGCCCTCCAAATCCAAAACCCTAGCCCCCTAGCCTCCCAGGACCGTTAGATCTGAGATCCGATGGCCCCGAAGGCCTCCACATCGCCCCACCGCACCACATACCCAATCCGGGCCGCGCCGGGCCCGCATCCCCGCCGCCAGGCCCGCCGAGCCCATCTGGGCGCCTCCACCGCCCAAGGCCGGCCTCGCCTCAACCAACTCCGGCCGCCGCCGGCGAGCATGCCGCTGACCACCTCCACCTCTCCCTCTCACCCCTCTGTCCCCTCCTCCACAAGGAAGCCGCCGCCGCAACTCCATGGCCGGCGAGGAGCCGCGCTCGCGCCAATGCACTCCACAGCCTGCCGGCGAAGCCCGACCTCGGGTCCAGCGAGCCCCGCGCCCCCGCAAGCCGCCCCGGCCTCCCTGCCTCGCCTGCACCCTCGTAGAAGGCCGAGCCGAATCCGCCGCCCCACCTCGCCTGCATCTCGCCGGAGTCCGGCCTCCGCGCCTCGGCGGAGCGGGCCACCGCCGGTGCCGTCGGCCTCCCCGTCCGGATCGGGATCGGGCGGATCCACCAACGCCACCGCGGCCTGGGCCGGTGACGAGGATTAGCCTCGGCAAATCCCATGGTCAGGGACCCTGGGTTAGATCGTAGAGAGAACAGGTTGGCGATACTCGTCGGCTAATAGGCGAAGCACTTCCTTCTCGATTGTATTATGCGAGGGGGCGATTACAGTGGGAGTCTAGGCAAGTTCGCAAGACCAGAGGTGATGATTGTAGATTGGATGTCTTGAGACGTCCCCCGTCCCAGCCTTTATATACTAGGCTAGGTCTCGGAGAGTGATGAGGACATCTCTACTAACGTTACACCCACATCTTCACCAACTACACATACTGGACCAGTTACTAGAGCACGTGCACGTCAACTAAATTATCAGGTACTTTCGTTTCTTGCGAATCCTTCTAATGTTCATGAACATATGATGCTGCCTAAATTAGATACTTTTGTTTTGCTTATGAATGAAGGACCTAGCATGGACAAGAAGGACGGTCATTGGAGCGGGATCAAGCATGGAGAAGAAGGTGCGCGCGCGGGAAATAACAATGGAGCTTCCAGTGGGGATTTTCGCACTTTGAAGCCACCATAAGGCATGCATGAAGGCTTGGACGAAATACACGAGATGCCACTTCATTATTTTCGTCCAAGAGCAATTATAGGTGCTGCGTCACCTTAATATTGGGCTGGGCCCATGTAATTTCGAAATACCACATTATAGGCTGTTTTTAGAGTCCGTATGTGTGGGGAAACCGAGTTAGGGTTGTTTTCGGGCCCCACCTCCAAGGGGTCACGAAAATCCCCTCTGTTCCCCCATATATACAGCCCTTAGGGCGTCGTTTAGACTTGGGTTTTAATTAGATTTAAGTTAGCCATAGCCGCAACTTCGAGTTCTTCGTTTGTGTCGTCCGACCAGGCCAAGACCGCATTGGAACCCCAACTTCTGTTAATCTTTCATCCTATATTCGCAATATCCAGATTGCAATTCTTAGTTCTTGCTTGTTCTTCGATTGCTTGCAGGAATTGACCTTCGTGGTCAGGTTGATCGTGCATCCGCGGGATCAATAACCTCTCGGAGTTGGTTTAGCGATTGCTAAGGCGCAACGTCTTCGCACGTTCGTAGTCGGGTCGTGAAAGTCTACTCCACCAAAATCGATCTCCATCATCTCATCGAAACATCGGGACACCTTCGCCTCTATCAAGTGGTATCAGATTTCCAGGTTGCTCGGTGAGATTTACCAGTTTTCGTAGTCTAGATTGGTTCTGTTCTTCATACCTACAATCCACGAAAAAGACAACAACAAAAAAATTAAGGTTAGATCATCACGTCCCAAAACAGTCCGAGCCTTTGTCCAGTTTTCTTTACAGTAGTTTGCTTTGTTGAATTTGCGGTTGCATCGTTGTGTCGAGTTGCTGATCTTAGCGCCTAGTTCCTTTGAGTTTCGAGTTCTGATCACAGTTTGTCACGCTGCCGCCGCACTAGTTCCATCCGTCCACTGCCACCAATCCGAGTCCAGAAACACCACCACGTTCCGCCAACCCGAGTCCATATACACCACCACGACCTACCACTCCGAGTTGAGTTCCATCACCCGTTCGGTTTGAGAAATCCCCGTAGCCAGAATAGTTTTGGAGTTGATTAGAGGCGGATTTCACCAATCTTTGTCGTACGTAGAAGAGGGTGATTTCCAAAAAAAAAAAAATCTGGCACGCTTTCCAGAGCAATTTTTAAGCCAAAAATTTCGGGGGTGAAAAAATTTCGTGCCCATACGTTCCTTAGGTCCAGAAACTCATTTTGAGACGTTCGCCACCATAGTGATTTTTTCGCACTTTTTCAGCCACCGCAGTCCCGCCTCGCAAAAAAAAAGCAAAAAAAAAAAAAAGAGGAAAAAAAAATTCAGAGTGTGCTTCTCAGTTGATTACGTGCCGCGCCGTGCTTTCGTTGGTGTTTTAGGCTCGCGTCTCTAGTACGGTCTAGCCTAGGATCAGCACAGTACCGACGTTGAGTGTTTATTCAACTTTGCATCTCTGTTTTGATTACTGTTGAGCTTTTTGCTACCATATTTGTCAAGCCTACCTACAGCTCCACATATATTCTACTTCGTGCGGTTGACACCTCCTGGCCATCGCTCTACCACATCTCTGAGAGTTTTGACCCGTTGGTTGTACATCACCACCTGCTGCTAGGTAAGAATCGGTAAGAACTGAAGAAAAGCTTGACGGATTTGTGCTTTCCACCACCCCACATCCCATTAGTAGAAGTAGGATCATACTTCTGTGTGTTTTCTATCTCTGCTAACCATGCCAGGATCCCATGATGAAGTGGCGCGGGATGCACCTGATTGGGAGAATATGACAAACAAAGCATTACATGATAAATTTGCACAAATGATGTCTGAACAGGTGAATGACATCGAGAACAGATTTACAGAGGCGATTGATGGTGTGGAGAAGATGATCGACACCAAGCTCGACGCCAAGTTTACTGAGTTGCTCGCACGCTTACCTATACAGCCTGCGGCCGATCCAGCACAGCCACCGCCACCACGACGTGCACGACGTATTCTGTTTCCGGGCGGACAAGCTGCTGGTGCTCCTGCTGCTGCTGCAGTTACTGCTGCTGCTGCCTCTGACGTCGGCCAGGATGACAACTACGAGGGTGATTACGAGGAGGAGGTGGAACAAGAAGCGGCCTATGAACAGCCAGCTGGACGTCCACGTCCCAACATTCGCCATGGTCGACACCAACCACCCCCTCAGGTACGCGATGATGAACATGTGCCTAAACTCAAATTGAATCTTAAGCCGTTTGAGGGTAGATATATTCCTGATGCTTATCTTACTTGGGAGTTAGAAACTGAACAACGCTTTACATGTTTACAATATCCTGAGAATAGACGTGTTACTGCTGCTGTTTGTGAATTCACGGGTTTTGCATCTATTTGGTGGTCTGAACATTGTAGATTGCATGCTAATAATATTCCAGCTACTTGGGCTGCTTTAAAAGATGCTATGCGTACTCGCTGGGTTCCTCCTTATTATCAACGTGAATTGCTACAAAAATTACAGCGTTTGAGACAAGGAAAAAATTCTGTAGAGGAATATTATCAAGAATTACAAACTGGATTGATTAGATGTGGCCTAGTAGAGGATAATGAAGCTATGTTTGCACGTTTTATAGGTGGCTTAAACAGGGAGATACAAACTATTCTAGAATACAAGGACTATGCTACTATTACTCGTTTGTTTCATCTTGCTTGTAAAGCTGAACGTGAAGTGCAGGATCGACAGGCCGCTACGAGACCTAACTTTTCTGCAGGACGAAATACATCATGGACATCGCGTGGACCTTCTACATCCACACGTCCTGCTGCACCACCATCTACTTCAGCCGCTCATTCTTACAGGGAGCCACCAAAACAGCCAGCGCCACCATTCAAGGGTGCACAAAGTGGTCCAGCGGCGAGTTCTTCTTCATCCATGGCTTCCACAGGGCAAACACGAGATCGCGATATTAAATGTCGCAGGTGCCAAGGTGGAGGTCACTTCGCAAAAGACTGTCCCTCCAAGCGTGTGATGACTATTACGGCGACTGGTGGGTATGAGTCAGCGAGTGACTATGATGAGGAGACTTTAGTTCTCATTGCTCATGAGGAACAGGATGCCCATGATGATGCTCATGATATAGAGTATATGGCTCCTGATGATGCAGATAAATATGCTAGTTTGGTTGCTCAACGTGTGTTAATTGTGCAGGTAACGAAGGCTGAGCAAAACCAGAGGCATAATTTGTTCCACACAAAGGGAGTGGTGAAAGAACGTTCGGTTCGCATCATCATTGACGGAGGGAGTTGCAACAACTTGGATAGCATGGAGTTGGTGGAGAAGCTATCTCTCACCACAAGACCACACCCCCATCCGTACTATATTCAGTGGTTTAACAATAGTGGTAAGATTAAGGTAACGCGTTCTGTTCGTGTGCACTTTAGCATTGCTGCATATGCTGATTATGTTGATTGTGATGTGGTACCCATGCAAGCATGCTCTCTTTTACTTGGTAGACCATGGCAATTTGATAGGAATGTTGTACACCATGGTAGGACAAATCAGTTTACTCTGGTTCATCAGGATAAAAATATTGCTTTACTTCCTATGTCTCCTGAACAAATTGTGAAAGATGATCTTGCTAGAGCTAGTAAAGCTAAACAGGAGAAAAATAAGAGTGAAAATGAGATAGCAGCTAAAGAATTTGAGCAACAACATAAGACTAATAGCAGATCTTCTTCTGCTGTTTCTAATGAAATTAAATTGACTAGTCCAACTTTGCTTGCTACTAAGGTTGATATTTCAGATTTGGATGTTAGTCAATATGTGTGCTATGCTTTTGTGTGCAAAGAAGCTTTGTTTTCATTTGAGGAATTGCCTCCTTCTTTGCCTCCTGTTGTCACTGACCTTTTGCAGGAGTTTATTGACGTCTTTCCACAAGACGTACCACCGGGATTACCACCTATTCGAGGGATTGAGCATCAGATTGACTTAATTCCCGGTGCTTCGCTGCCCAACCGTGCGCCATACCGTACCAATCCGGAGGAGACGAAGGAGATTCAGCGTCAAGTACAAGAGCTACTCGACAAAGGTTACATACGTGAATCCCTTAGTCCTTGTGCTGTTCCTGTTATATTAGTGCCTAAAAAGGATGGAACTTGGCGTATGTGTGTTGATTGTAGAGCCATTAATAATATTACTATTCGTTATCGTCATCCTATTCCTAGGTTAGATGATATGCTTGATGAATTAAGTGGCTCTACCATGTTTTCCAAAGTTGATTTGCGTAGTGGATACCATCAAATTCGCATGAAATTAGGGGATGAATGGAAAACGGCATTTAAAACTAAGTTTGGATTATATGAGTGGTTAGTCATGCCTTTTGGGTTAACTAATGCACCTAGCACTTTCATGAGATTAATGAACGAGGTTTTACGTGCTTTCATTGGACGATTTGTGGTAGTCTATTTTGATGATATACTGATTTATAGCAAATCTTTGGAGGAACATTTGGATCATTTACGTGCTGTTTTTATTGCTCTACGTAATGCACGTTTGTTTGGTAACCTTGGGAAGTGCACCTTTTGCACCGACCGAGTATCGTTTCTTGGCTATGTTGTTACTCCGCAGGGAATTGAAGTTGATAAAGCGAAGATCGAGGCGATTGAGAGTTGGCCGCAGCCCAAAACCGTCACACAAGTGAGGAGTTTTCTTGGCCTCGCTGGATTCTATAGGCGTTTTGTGAGAGATTTCAGCACCATTGCTGCACCTCTCAATGAGCTTACACGCAAGGATGTGCCTTTTACTTGGGGTACCGCACAGGAAGAAGCCTTCACGGTATTGAAAGATAAGTTAACACATGCTCCTTTGCTCCAACTTCCTGATTTTAATAAGACTTTTGAGCTTGAATGCGATGCTAGTGGGATTGGTTTGGGAGGTGTGTTATTACAAGATGCTAAACCTGTTGCATACTTTTCTGAAAAATTGAGTGGGCCTAGTCTGAACTATTCTACTTATGATAAGGAATTATACGCTCTTGTTCGGACATTAGAAACTTGGCAACATTATTTATGGCCCAAAGAATTTGTTATACATTCTGATCATGAATCTTTGAAACACATAAGAAGCCAAGCAAAACTTAATCGTAGACATGCTAAGTGGGTTGAATTTATTGAGACTTTCCCTTATGTCATTAAACACAAGAAGGGGAAAGATAATATTATTGCTGATGCTTTGTCTCGTCGTTATACTATGCTTTCACAACTTGACTTCAAGATATTCGGTTTAGAGACAATCAAAGATCAATATGTACATTATGCGGAATTTAAAGATGTTTTGCAGAATTGTAGAGAGGGTAGAACATGGAACAAGTTTGTGCTTAATGATGGGTTTGTGTTCCGTTCTAACAAGCTATGCATTCCAGCTAGCTCTATTCGTCTTTTGTTGTTGCAGGAGGCGCATGGAGGAGGATTAATGGGACACTTTGGCGTGAAGAAGACGGAGGACGTACTTGCTACACATTTCTTTTGGCCAAAGATGAGACGGGATGTTGAGCGTTTTGTTGCTCGCTGCACTACATGTCAAAAAGCTAAGTCACGACTCAATCCTCATGGTTTATACATGCCTTTACCTGTACCTAGTGTTCCGTGGGAGGACATATCCATGGACTTTGTTTTAGGCTTGCCTCGAACAAAGCAGGGGAGGGATAGCATATTTGTTGTCGTGGATAGATTTTCTAAGATGGCACATTTTATACCATGTCATAAAAGCGATGATGCTGCTAATGTTGCTGATTTATTCTTTCGTGAGATTATTCGCTTACATGGTGTGCCCAATACTATTGTCTCGGATCGTGATACTAAGTTTCTTAGCCATTTTTGGAGATGCTTATGGGCTAAGTTGGGGACTAAACTACTTTTTAGTACTATTTGTCATCCCCAAACTGATGGACAAACTGAAGTAGTCAATAGGACTTTGTCTACTATGCTTAGGGTTGTTTTAAAGAGTAACTTGAAAATGTGGGAAGAATGTTTACCTCATATTGAATTTGCTTATAATCGTTCATTTCATTCTACCACTAAAATGTGCCCTTTTGAGATTGGTTATGGTTTTCTACCTCGTGCACCTATTGATTTGCTTCCTATTCCATCTTCGGAGAAGGTTAATTTTGATGCTAAGCAACGTGCTGAATTGATATTAAAAATGCATGAGTTAACTAAAGAAAACATTGAGAAAATGAATGCTAGATACAAGCTTGCTGGTGATAAGGGTAGAAAGCATGTTGTGTTTGAACCAGGAGATCTTGTTTGGTTACATCTACGTAAAGATAGGTTTCCTGATTTGCGCAAGTCTAAGTTAATGCCACGAGCGGATGGTCCCTTTAAGGTTTTACAGAAAATTAATGATAATGCATATAAACTTGAGCTACCTGCATATTTTGGGGTTAGTCCCACATTTAACATTGCAGATTTGAAACCTTATTTGGGAGAAGATAATGAGCTTCCGTCGAGGACGACTTCAATTCAAGAAGGGGAGGATGATGAGGACATCTCTACTAATGTTACACCCACATCTTCACCAACTACACATACTGGACCAGTTACTAGAGCACGTGCACGTCAACTAAATTATCAGGTACTTTCGTTTCTTGCGAATCCTTCTAATGTTCATGAACATATGATGCTGCCTAAATTAGATACTTTTGTTTTGCTTATGAATGAAGGACCTAGCATGGACAAGAAGGACGGTCATTGGAGCGGGATCAAGCATGGAGAAGAAGGTGCGCGCGCGGGAAATAACAATGGAGCTTCCAGTGGGGATTTTCGCACTTTGAAGCCACCATAAGGCATGCATGAAGGCTTGGACGAAATACACGAGATGCCACTTCATTATTTTCGTCCAAGAGCAATTATAGGTGCTGCGTCACCTTAATATTGGGCTGGGCCCATGTAATTTCGAAATACCACATTATAGGCTGTTTTTAGAGTCCGTATGTGTGGGGAAACCGAGTTAGGGTTGTTTTCGGGCCCCACCTCCAAGGGGTCACGAAAATCCCCTCTGTTCCCCCATATATACAGCCTTTAGAGCGTCATTTAGACTTGGGTTTTAATTAGATTTAAGTTAGCTATAGCCGCAACTTCGAGTTCTTCGTTTGTGTCGTCCGACCAGGCCAAGACCGCATTGGAACCCCAACTTTTGTTAATCTTTCATCTTATATTCGCAATATCCAGATTGCAATTCTTAGTTCTTGCTTGTTCTTCGATTGCTTGCAGGAATTGACCTTCGTGGTCAGGTTGATCGTGCATCCGTGGGATCAATAACCTCTCGGAGTTGGTTTAGCGATTGCTAAGGCGCAACGTCTTCGTACGTTCGTAGTCGGGTCGTGAAAGTCTACTCCACCAAAATCGATCTCCGTCATCTCATCGAAACATCGGGACACCTTCGCCTCTATCAGAGAGTCCGTCTTAGGTTTACATGGGAGTTTGCCTAATTGTATCCTTGCCTTAAACTCCAAGTCATGACTTCCATATTGATCGCAGACTCCTACGTCGGTGCTTGGAGCGGTCCAGTCATGGTCCTGTCGAAGCTTCCAGCGGGCCTCTTGTCTTCGTATGCACCAGGTATCCTCACACGCAGGAGTCGTGGGTTCACCCCCTCGTTAGTAGCCCCCGAGTGCCTGGGGGACTCGAATTCATCCTTGTTCGCTTTGCGCAGCGCAGCTGCGAGTCGCTGGCAGCTTTATCCATGACAAACGGTTAATTCGAGGGATGCTAAGCTGAAAGGGCCCAAAGTAGTCGACTGGTCGAGCCTCGGTGAATTGCGCTAGTGGAAAATACCTCAGTAGCCCAATCAAGCCCGTGTCCCTCGACACGAATTTGGGAACGACCGGTGTCTAGAAAAGTTCATGCCATTGCAGGTCTTATAGGATCAATGCTGGCGGTCCCAGTAAATAGCTATAACGCGTCTGTTATCGGCTCATCTCTCAATCATGTGAGCGCAAGGAAAATGTGGGGAATGAAGTCGCGTTGTGGCAAGTCCCGGCCTGGCCGTCTGTGCAGCGGGGTCCTACCTACACGCTAAGCTTGCGTGGAATCTGGGTACAGCAAGTCGCAGCCCAGACATCATTTTTATAGAGGTGCGGAGCCTAATTAGAGATGCACCCACTTGGAATAAACAATCAAGTGAGATATTAGCGGTCACTCGCAGAGCTTTTGCGAGCTCAGGCGAGGAAAGTAAAAAAGGCGCCCACTCGGGAAGTCGTCGAGTGAACGAGTAGATCAAATTGCCAAACATTAGTTGAGTCATAGCGAGTAGTCACTCGAATTCTTTGTTGTCTTCAGGGTGAGGGAGCACCCGAACTCTGAAGACACATCACTTCTGCTAGTGTGAGTGGTCACTCGAGCACATGTTTTGTCTTCTGGGCGAGGGAACACCCGGAACTCTGTAGTCGCTGTAATTTCAACTGGTGCGAGTAGCCACTCGAGCACACCTTTTCCTTCTGGGTGATGGAGCACCTGAACTCGAATAAAGGTACTCCCGATGGGAGTAAAAGATTTTAGAAGAATATGAAAAAAACTTGTGAGGAGTGGGATGCTTACCGATGATGCGTACTCGATACGCATTGCTGAGATGTGACGTTGCTAGGCCGCCTGACAAGTTGGGTGGCTATGGTGTGTGAATGCAAATGACGTGACGCCATGCTGCCTGAAAATTTCGCACTACGTGATTATGGCCCTCGTTTTTCGCGCGTAGTGGGCGGTATGGTTACTGCGCTGGTTGAGTTCTCCATGCTTCTCGGCTATTTGTGGGATCGTGCCACGTTTGCGTGGTACCAAGATTAACGGCGATTGGGCGTTCCACAACTGTAGGTTAAATACCAGGGGGGGCTGAGTGGATTTAGGTTTTACCCCAGCCATCGTCTTCCCTAGCTTGTCCTTCTTCTTCCTTCTTCTGTTCTTTGCCTCCTGCCTCTTCACTTTGTTTACTGTTTCATGGTGAGATCCATGTCCAAGCGCCCTCGAAGTGCAGCGCAGGAGTCGGCGAGGATGACCGGTAGATGGGAGCGGTCTCCTTTCAGAGACGCATATCTGGATGACTTCGTAGCAGATGGCATGGTGGTAGATGCTGCCGCTCGGATTCCTGGGGATGAGGAGGTTCCTGTGCCTCGTCCTGATGAACGGGTATGCCTTCAGAGCTTCTTCCCTTGTGGGTTTGCGCTTCCAGTTCATCCTTTCCTCCGGGGGTTGATTTTTTCCTATCAATTGCAACTGCATGACTTGACCCCTAATGGGATACTGCGCATTAGCTGCTTTATCATACTCTGTGAGGGTTTTTTGGGAATCCATCCCCATTCGGGGCTCTGGAAACGCCTCTTCAATGTGAAGAGGACAAACTCTGAATATGCCATTGGAGGCGTGGGTATTTCCATTAAAGATAAGGCTGCCTACTTTGATCTGGAAAAACTGGATTCCGTCTATACATGGCGGTAGAGTTGGTTTTATCTGAAGGATCGGCACGTTGAGGGGCAACAATTAGGTATTGCACCTTTTGATCATGTTGCGCGAGCGGTTTAAGCGATCCTTGTGGGCGCATTATCTGTCTTCTCGTGAGGTGTCTCTTGTTCAACCGTTGGTGCAAACGATTTCTGCTTTGAAGGACGAGTTGATTGGCGGCCAACTTATTTCCGTGTTTGTGAGGAGACGCATCCAACCGCTTGAATTCTCTGTTCATTTGGTTCTGACTTGTATTCTTTCGTTCCAGCCTTTGTTCCGGATGTGCGAGCGCGTGCTAACTGACGTTGATCGGTGGAGGCGAGCTCATGATTCCGTGCAGGGGAGCTTAACCACGATGAGGCGTAAGGCTCCTTCTTCTTCCTTTTGATCTTCTTCGGTTGTTGATTGGCTATTTTAAGTGATGCACTCTCAGCAGGTCGCAAGAAGGGTGCTGAGAAGCGAGCTGAGACTGCAAAAAAGGAGATCTCTTCACTTCAGGCCTCTTTGGAGTCCAAGTAAAGGGAGCTTCAGGCCCAGCGTGGTGAGCTCGAATGGTTGAAGCAGGTGGAGGAGCGGCTCCAACATATGGAGGAAGTTCAGCGCGAACGCCTACTCGACTTGGCGAGTTCTTTGAAAGGTGATGAGACTGTTCTTCTTTCCTTTGGCTGTGATTTTTTGCTTGGATTTCTAAACATAGAATCTTCCCACTTGGCGTAGGCTCCGTGGGTGTTGAGGCGGTGGAGGCAGCTGCTGCGGGGTCAGACACTCTTCACGGTGATGTGGATGATGTGTCGGGTGCTGCTGGAGCCGTGAGGGATGTTTGTGCTCGAGCTTCGACTCTTCTAAAGCTTCTTCATGATCATATGTTCCCAGATGAGGAGAAAAGGCCGGAGGGTCTTGACTTGCAGGTTGCTGCGTTTGGTCCGAACGACGACCAGCTGGAGGGCTTGGTTCGTGAGAACGTGGTGAGTGGGCTTGCACGTCTTTTGTTGTTCTTCTGGGCATGGTGTTCCTATTGAGGATTCCATGGTGGACAACCTGCCTGATTATACAGACGAGCAGAGTGCTCGAGCCACTCGGCTGGCCCGCCAGCTATAGCTGGTTGTGGAGGCTGATATCCGTAATTCTTTGGCCGAGGAGTAGGGGGAACTGTTTTAAATTTTTTTTGTCTTGGAACTTGGGCTGTAATGTGCCTCCTTCGGGGCGGTGGACCTTTTTAATTCGTGGAACTGCTTTGTCCTTTTTGTGATCTTTGCTGATTTTTATCCGTTGGATCCTGTTCCGTCGACACTTGAAAGGCTTTGTCGGGTGTTCTCTGAACCCGCGGATCTTCGCCGCGTAGTAAATCACCAAATTCATGCGGGATCTCGCTATGCTTTTGCCTTTGTCCATAGTCATTGGTCGGGGGTAGATATTATGCTGGCAGCTCAAGGTCCTCCTGGTGGTCGAGCTCAGCCGATGGATGCCCATTACGCCGTAGCGGACAAGCCTGCGAGCCAAGTTGTGAAGTGGGTGGTCGAAGAGAACGACCGTCGATTGGGTGCTCTGTGTAAAGTGAAATCAAAGCCTGGAGATTAGGCTTTGCTTGGTGTAGGTTCTTCTTTTTAGTTGTAGGTTGTTTTCTTCCGCTGGACAGCGTGTGCTGTCGTTCCCTTTTGGTTTACTTTGCTTATCTTTTATGAATGAATCTCGTGCGGTACGAGCGGTTCTTGTTGGTTTAAAAGTCTTCGGCGAGCAACTCCTCGGGGGGTGGCTGCTGCGAGCGAGCCTCCGAGTGCCAATTTTCGAGTCGCGAGAGTGAATAACGCCTCAGGGGGTGGCTACTGCGAGCGAGCCCCCAAGTGCCTATTTTCAAGTCGCGTAAGCGAATAACGCCTCGGGGGGTGGCTTCTGCGAGCGAGCCCCCGAGTGCCAATTTTCAAGTCACGTAAGAGAATAACGCCCCCGGCTGCTGCGAGTGAGCCCCCGAGTGCCAATTTTCAAGTCGCGTAAGCGAATAACGCCTCGGGGGGTGGCTTCTGCGAGCGAGCCCATGAGTGCCAATTTTCAAGTCGCGTAAGCGAATAACGCCTCGGGGGGTGGCTGCTGCGAGCGAGCCCCCGAGTGCCAATTTTCAAGTCGCGTAAGCGCTTTTATTTGGAAAAATATTTGCAATATCTTTCCTGTTGTTCTTACATGAGCGGGCTTGTTGAAGACAACCCTTTATTTGGGTCGATGGCTTGATAGCCCTAAGGAAGTAAACTTGCTGCTAAGATAACTTGAGTTTGTGATGCCGGCGAGTCCTCTGGTTGCTGCTTTGGCCTCTAAGGGAGTGCTTCTTCTTGTGGGGTGGTTCCGCGCATTAGAAGTGCTCCAAAGGTTTCTGATATCTTGTGGAACTCTTTGTCGCAGCGATCGGATCTGATGAAGCTACCGCTGATTGCGATGGCGCCACGCGGCCCTGGCATCTTGAGCTTGAGGTAGGCGTAGTGTGGTACTGCCATGACACGTGCGAAGGCTGGTCGACCAAGGATGGCGTGATACTGTGATTTCCAGTCGACCACTTCAAAGTCTAGCATCTCTTTGCGGAAGTTGCTTGCATTGCCGAAGACGACTTCCAGGCTTATTTTCCCGAGGGGGTAGACTGCTTTGACTGGCACGATTCCGTGGAAGGTTATGCCTGAAGTCTTTATTGCTGAATGTTGGATGAGCATTTCTTCAAGGGTTTTAGTGAATATGATGTTGATTCCGCTGCCGCCGTCCATGAAGACTCGCGACATGTTGTAGTTTCCGATTCTTGCCTCGAGTACAAGTGCGGCGTGTCCTGGGTGCGGGATGGCTGGCGGGTGGTCTTCTCGGGAGAAGGTGATGTCCGTTTCTGACCCGCGTAGGTATTCTGGGATGGCAGGGTGTGAAGAGGCTGCGAGGAATACTTGTATGGTGACCTTCTTTTGCTGCCTATTTGATGATCTTCCTCTTGGATCATATAGATTCGCATGTGTGCTTCTTGGTATTTTTCTTCTTCGTTGGGTGTTGAGTGCCGCTCCTGGATGGCGGGTGCGGGTGGTGCATCGTGGGCGCTTGTTCCGACCGCTATGCTTGCGAGAGGCTGTGCTGCTGGTGCTGTAGACCGGCATTTTTATTCGGAGAGCTCAGTGAAGCATCTGCAGTTTCTTAGGGTGTGTCCCGATCTCAGCTCTCCACGCTCGTTTTTTAACCCATGAAGTTTGCAGGGCCCATCGAGTTGTTCCTTGGCTGAGCGGTACGCCCGGATGTCGTCTCGTGGCTTTCTTGATCTCCAGTCTCTTTTTTGGACCTGGCGTGCTTCTTCTTGGTTGTCCCTCCGTTGCATTCTGCTGTCGTCTCGATGCTTGCCTTCTCTATCATCTGGGAAGCTGACTGCGACCTTATCGGGTCCTCTGTCATCGTAGAAGTTACGCCTGGGGCGCTTTTTCCTTTTGTCGTACCCTATATCTCTGGTGTAGTAGTCGTAGTCGCGCTCTGGTCGTGCTGACTGGATTTCTGACTCGTTTCTAATGGAGTCTTCTCCGTCGGCCTAGTTGTTGGCTTGTTCCAACAACCGCGCGAGTGTTCGGACTTTCATCTGCCCGAGTTGCTCTTTGGAGTCAATGCGTTGTAGGCCTCTTCTGAATGCGTCGATCGCGCTTTCGTCCGATATGTCCTCAGCTGAGTTTTTGAGTATGGTCCATCACTGGATGTATTCTCGTAGGGACTCTCTGGTTCCTTTCCTACATGTTCTTAGCTCTTCGAGTGATGCTGGCCGTTTGTAGGTGGACTTGAAATTTTCGATGAAGGCGCTGCGAAACTGCTTCCAGGAACTGATCAATCCTCGTGGTAGGTTCTTCAGCCAGTGTCGCGCCGAGCTCTCGAGCATGAGCTGTACGTACTGAATTGCCGTGATATTGGTTCCTCGTTGGAACTTGACGGCTGTTTAGGTAGTCATCGAGCCATGCCTCTGGTTCTTCGAGTCCGTCGTACCTGTGCGTTGTGGAGTTTAGTTTGAAACCCTTTGGCATCCGTGTCTCGCGTATGCATCGCGTGAAGCATAACGCGCCGCATGGTTCTATGTCTTTGTCGGATGCGAGCTCATCCGAGTACTCTTCGCAGGCTGCGCGTCTGCGTCTTCCTCGGTTGATTTTGTTCTGTGTGATGTCGTTGCATGCGTCTCGTCGATTACTGCGTCGGTTGTCGTTGTCGTCCTTGTCATGGTGTTTGCTTCTGTTTGAGTGCCTGCGCCGTTCGTCGTTGCTGTTGTCTTCGCCGTCATCTGGTGAGCTGGGGTCCATGTTCGGTGTCTGCTCGCGAGGCGCTCGTCTTGTGCTTGCTTTTTTGGGTGCCGAGGCAGTGACGGCGTCCTTCATTACCTTGAGTGCCATCGTCATGTTGCGATTTGTTGCGCCCTTTTTGTCCTTCTGAGCACGAGAGAGATATGTCTGGGAAGTTATGAGAGCTTCTGCTGGTGTGAGTTCTTCTTGTTCTTAATCGTCCTCTTCGAGCCTGAAGTCATCGTCTAGTTTGCGGACAACTTTCTTCTTATCGGTGCGTCTCAAGTTGCCAAATATGGATTTTCCTCGGGCGGGGGAGCCGTAGTGGGAGGAGTCGCTTTCGGGCAGTGCTTTGTGGTTGGTTCTCGATTCGATGGCGATTTTTCCTTGCTTCTCCAGCTCTAGTCGCTGCTGTCTTGTTTTCTTGGTGATGTCGCTCGCCAGCTTGTTCTATTCTCTAAGCTCGTCGCATGTTGCGTTCTCTGGGAGTAGCTTTACGTGCTTTACTGCGTTTTTTACTCTGGCGATTGCTTCTTTGGACAGGTAGATTTTTTCTATGGGACTGTCCTCTTTTGCCGCTTCTGAGATCTGACGCCTGCTACTCTCCGGCTCGTCGTTCTTGCGGTTGCTGTGCTCCTGTCTTTTGAATTCTTTTCTTGGCATGGTTCCTGGTTCTCCAAGGGTGACGGTAATCTGTCCGGTATTGTCAGGATCGCTTCTTTTGCTGTTTGAGCGTGCGTCTCTATGACTGCTCGGGTCGTCGTCTTGGCCTTTGTCGTCTGAGGTTGGCTCGTGAGTGTCTGCCATGAACACCTGGAACGGTGCCCTTGTTGCTAGTCCAGTCACCTCTGTGGTGCATTTCTTCCATGTTGGCAGTCCACTCGAGTAGTCGCGAGTGGTGCGGTGCTTGGTGTTGGGGTGGGAGTCGCGGCTGACTCGCGGAGTTGTCGCGTGGGCGGTTGCTTTGTCTTTGGTTGTTACGATTGTTGCTGCGGGTGCTCGGGCGCGATCTGTGAGGCGAAGAGTGCCCCAATGGTTGACATAGATCTGGTACCCACTGAAGATCAGGTCGATACCAGCGTGTAGGTCGGCGAAGGTTGGTCGCAGGGTTGGAAGGTGAGCCACGAAGCCGAGGGACCCGAATAGATCGGAATCTGCTCGAGCCATGGAGTCATCGAGTGCTGGAGGAGTCGTCAACTTGATGGATGTTGATGAAGGGGCCGCCGAGATCGTGAGTCCAACCTGTGAAGTCCCCACGGTCGGCGCCAATTGACGAGGATCAACCTTGGCAAATCCCATGGTCAGGGACCCTGGGTTAGATCGTAGAGAGAACAGGTTGGCGATACTCGTCGGCTAACACGAGAAGCACTTCCTACTCGATTCCAAGTCATGACTTCCATATTAATCACGGACTCCTAGGTCGGTTCTTGGAGCGGGCCAGTCGTGGGCCTGTCAAAGCTTCCAACGGGCCTCTTGTCTTCGTATGCACCAGGTATCCTCAACGCAGGAGTCGTGGGGTCACCCCCTCGTCAGCCGTCCTGCCCCCCGAGCCCGTGAACGCATGGCTCAGCCGCCCCTCCAACCTAGCCGCCTCTGGCCTGATGGGCCGAGCCCATGGTGAGCCAGCCCGGCCGCCCCTCCTTTATTTTTTAGGTTTTTTTTCTCTTCTTTTTTTCTGTCAAGTGTTGAACTGCAGCTCCTGTATTCTGTTTCGCAACATCAATTGCGATCAAACGGTAGCTCGGATGACGATGCGCCCAAAAGGAAATTTGTTCGTGTTGATGTGCTCTAACTTTCACCTTTAGTGAGTTAATATTTTTGAGTTCGTCCCGATATAGTTATTGTGTGATGAACAGGGCTTCCCGTCGTTAACTACAAACTGTTGTTGAAACTCTTATTTTGAGCCAACTTCGGTCGACGAGTGCGTCGCGACCATTTATCGTAATTGAGTGATTCTTGTTGCATCCTGTTGAGCGTCATGTATACTTCAGTTATATGCTTTTATTTGTGATGTTGGCCTGCTGCATGTTGATTGTATCATCACCCGAAGTAGCTACCTGTTAACTTTGTGCTGCTGTTTGCAAAATATTGACACTTTGTTGCCCTATGTCTTTTTAACCGTGCATCCTATTGAGCATTGCAATATGTCATTTTGATCTATGTCATGTCTACTCCCATTATATGTATTGCATGGTCATGTTTACATTCCTGGTCATAGTTATATTCAGCTCGAAAGTTGCTATCCCGCTGTTTTGATAGCCACCTCTGTTTTTCACGAAGTCTGTAACTTTCCGAAGCCATGTTGCACGCTTAACATCTTTTGATCTGTGATGCCTATTTTTACTGATCACCATCATGTCCACTTCATGCCCATATATTCCTATGTCATGTTTCTGCACTTTTGCATATAGTTTTACCCCTGTTTATACAGCTTGCTATTAACACTTTCTGCCCTGTTTTCCTGTTTTTCAATATGTCCTTGACCTGTAATGTTTTGTAGCCTTTTGTGTTGTGTATAACTAGTGAACCATGATGCCTATTTGTACGAATGTTTTTTCCATGCTTTGTTGCCCTGTATACTACATTTCATATCATTTTGGAGCATGTTTTCATTCCTTATCATGTTTGTTTCATTGCTCTAAAGTGTGCTCCCTGATGTTAACAGCATGTACCCGTAAATTGTGATGCTTGTATCTTTTTAACCGTAACTCCGATCGGGGTGATCTTTACATGTAATTTGTGTTTATGCCATTTTTCCTGTTGTTAACCAACCTAAAATATGGTTTAGGGAAGAAAAGTACCAAATGCTTTAATTGTCGTGGGGTACTTAGTGATATGCCATGTTTAGGTTGTGCCACACTCAAATTGACTAGCATAGATAGTTTATCTTATGCTTGACCTCTTGTCATGTTTGTGTGCTATGTCATGCTTCAGTGAGGTGCCATGTTAACAACTTTTTCTCATGTTGGGTAGCTAAACAACTTGAACCTTTCTAAATGTGTGGTATCGTCGTGTGTGACGAATACTCCACTTAACCTGTTAGTAAGCGCTCTCGACGATAGATGCGATACGGTGCGTTGTCTCATGTTGCCTTCTTGATGTTGTTTGCTGGTGATTGCTCCGCAGTAATAGATGCTTGCGCGTCGATTGCCTTTTCCAGTGTTTCCTTCTTGTGTGCTTCCGCAGGTACTTCAGAGATGATGCGAGTTTGCGATCGACTACACCTTCGGCGTCGTCTTCTCATCAAGTAAGGCGGATCATATATCATGCTTATAACTTTCAGATCACTCGCTCCTAGGTGTAGGATAGAACGATTGCTTGATTCTACCACTTCATATTCATGCCTCTCAAGTAAACCCAAACAACCATGTCCTCCACATCCCAGCGAACCTTGTTCGGCTATGTTACTATTGCTCGCTGCTCAGCCACTGCTTAGTATGCATGCTAGGATGCTATCAACTATTACCTCCTGTTAAGCAGTGAGCCTAGCTCACTTGGCTAGTGCAGTGGATGTACAACCCAGCCACCCAGGTTCAATCCCTCACGGGCGCGAATTTGGGTTCTTATTATTTGAAAAAAAAACCCGTTGTGGGGGCTTCCCTCACCGCTTTCCTTTCAAAAAAAAACGGTTACCTCCTGTTACTCCTTGGATTCGGCTATCACATTATTATATTGTTGTGGATGATATGATTATTATAATGTTGACTATATTTGACGAAGGATGGAAGGTCTAGGCTATCCCGCCCCGAAGCTTTGTTCCATTCGAGTCACCTAGGACCGAGTTCCGGGTATTATGTCTCTTGACGAGCGTGCCTAACCGCGCGTGGGATATTATGGGGTCCCCTTTTCTTACCTACCTAGCTTCAAACATTTCTAGTGGTGTCCCGAGCTGATTTACCATTTGAAACCCCGTGTGTGTGCTTGGTTGGATCCCCTCGCGGTTTTAAACAACCCGGGCTAGCGGAGACATGGTTTCTCTATTGGTCCACACTGGGGAGCTGGGGAAGTCCCCTGCTGTTCAGGTGAGGCTAACCCCGACCTTAGCCATACGGAAGAGTCCGATCCGAGGGTGCGACCGGCTCTTTGGTTGGGTGTCGACACCCTGGGGGGCACCTAGATTTGTGCGTTGTTAGTTAGAGGGACCTGTCGTTTCGGATCTCTCGGGACTAAATCGTAAAATGGCTTCCTGTGATGGGTAGAAACTAAGAGAGATGGGCATTCCTTCGGAGCCTTGTAATGGGCAGTTGGTACACCCCTGTAGGGTTAAAAAAAATCGACAAGCCGTGTCCATGGTTATGGACGACTGAGACTTACACCTTGTTCATAGACAACAAAAACCGAGATAATCTTAATAACTTGATCAATGTGTGTGTGCCTTGACTGCTTCTTCTTCGTCGGGATGTGAAGGGGAGGAGAATGATAGGATAGGTGTTATGTTTGCGTAAGTAGTTGATAGCGGACTTGTTGGAGGCGATTCCTCATCGAATTCTTGGTTCTCATCTTACTCTAAAAATAGATCGTTAGCCACTTCATATATTGCTAGTGCGACTGCAACCTTAACCACTACCCCCCATCTTACCGTAAGAAGTTAGTTACAAGATTTATTGATATAGCTCAACCCTTATTTTCTCTTTCACGCACGTTATGCATACGATATTGGACTTCAGAGGAGCTCGACGATTCTTCTTCTGAACGGCTTCGCGAAGACTCGACGACGACTAGTTAGGTGGATCCCGACGGAGAGCCTGGACCCGAGTGGTTAAGGGAATTGTGTGTTTTACCTTTGCCACTAGGAATTTGATTGTAGTATGTACTCAGACATGTATCTTCCGCGGATGTATTGTATTTAAGGCAGTTGTATGCCGATTGTATGAGATGTTGTATCCTTGTAGCTGTAATGTTGTGATATCATGTTGGAAATCCGGGGCATATGGCATTTTCATATGTCGCGGTGGGACCGATATGTGCTTCGTCCCCGGATCTGGATGGAAACATCTAGATCTGGAACAGTACCACATATCGGGCCTTACAATGCTCAACACCATGGGAGGAAGAAGATAACCCCCCGCGGGATCCACGGCCTTGCGCAGCACGTCCACCTCGACCTTGACCTCGACCTCGGCTGCGACCTCTGCTGCGACCACGGCCACGGGAAGATACGTTACCATGATCAATGGGATCTAACTCATCATTAGCTAAAGTATCATGGTTGCGGAGCTTGGGCGCCATGAGCGAGGAAGTTTGCAGAAATGGGAACAAGAAGAGGGAAGTGTGTAATCTTCTCATCACGCATTTGGTTTCATATATAGCCAATGATCTGAAGGAGAAACGTCGGTCAAACATCATTATGATCATGTCGATTACCAATGTCAGGCGACATTAAAGGAAAAGACTCTTCGACTTTCTCAATCACATAAATGAAAAATTCAATAGGAAACGCCTTTCCTGAAAACATTTAAGAAGGAACAGCTAGGGTAACGGCTCTTTGGATGAAATCAACGAGAGGTCGGCTTATCAAAAGGAAGTCGGATTGTCTCTAATAAAGTTTGAAGATATGAAGAGTCTGTGTCAGCACTTGCGGAAGAATCCAGGAAGATTTCCATGAAGCTAGATATGCGCCAATCTTGGGGGCTAGTCTCGGGGGGATGGCCCAACGCCATGACCCGACATCTAGAAGAACCAGGCCGACTCACAAGGTGAAGGCCCAGAAGAAGACTCGGCTTAGACCGGGTCGTGTCATTGCGAAGCCAGAAGACCCTATAAGGAAATAGACTTACCTTGTGTAATAAGGAAACTATGTTGTAAAAGTAGACTAGGACCCCCTCTCGTGTAGGAGTCGGTTTCATGAAAACCAAGGGACCTGGGACCTATATAAGCCGGCTGACGAGGATTGACCTTGGCAAATCCCATGGTTAGGAACCCTGGGTTAGATCGTAGAGAAGATGTGCAGGTTGGCGATACTCGTGGACTTACATGAGACAACACTTCCCGATCAATTGTATTATGATGGAGGCGATTACCGTGGAGGTCGAGGAGAGTTCGCTCGGGACCGGTGGTGTTGCTTGGATATTCGATGCCCTAGACGTACCCTCTCCCAGCTTTTATGTATTAGGCTAGGTCACAAGTAATCCATTTAGGTTTACAGAGAGAGCTTCCTAATCTAGTTTTAGTCTTGGAAGCCAAGTTGTAGCTTCCATAATCGTCAAGGACTCCTATGACGGTGCCTCGAGTGGGCCAGGTGTGGGCCGGTCGAGGATTCCAGCGGGCCTTCTATATTGATACGCACCAGGTACCCTCATCAGTAGGAGTCATGGGGTCATCCCCTCGTCAGTAGCCCCCAAGTGCCTGGGGGACTTGAAGAGTCGCGTAGGGACTCGAATCCATAATCGCCTGTCTTCATGCATGCAGCGCTGCTGCGAGTCATCGGCTGTTAGCCACAAAAGATGTTGGGATTCGGAGTAGAAAACAAAAAAAAATCCGGCACTACGAAACCAAGTCCCAAGATTGGATCTAGATAGATGCAAACAATGGTAACGATCTTGTTACTTTAACAACCGTTCAACGGTAGTTCTCTCGCAGCGGAAGAAGTTGATGGAGAGTTGGGGAACCTTGACGTAGCACAACCCCTGGAACAGATCTGATCCGTTTGACTTCCCACGAACAGATCTAGAAGTCCCTCGAACGAAGATCGAACGTACGATCTCTCTACGGTTGATCCACACATACGATTTAGTAGATCCGGCAGGGCTCCGCCGTCCAGAGCTCGGCGCCGCCGGAGTAGAGAGGAGGAAGGAGCAGCCCTTCGGCATAAGGTGGAGTTTAGATCTAATGGAGAAGAGAGAGGTGGGGCAGCCCTGAGGCAAAAGAACAAACTTGTGTGTGTTTGGGCGTGCCCCCTCCTCATATATTTATAGTGGGAGGGGAGGGGAGGCCACCTTGGAGGAGGGGGAAGCCCTAGGGGGCGCCCTAGGGTTTCCCTCCACCTGGTGGGGCGCCAAGGAAGGGGGAGGAAGCTTTCTCCCCCTAGGAGGAAGCTTCCTCCTAGGTGCCTTGCCAACATGGGCCTCCTTGGTCCAAGTGCTCCCTCCCCACTTGGGCCTTCCAAGTGAGAGGGGGCCCATTGATATTGAATCTATTTTATTAATTCCAAAATAATTTGGGAATTCACAATAAATAAGTATTAAACATATGGGCCAATTCCATTTTCCCCCTAATCTTGCCCCAGTCTCATCTTTACCCCTAAAAAAACACGTGCTCAACTTTGCCCCTCTTCCGTTAGTGGCCATCTCAGAAATAACCCTAATCACTGTTTCCGTCTGGTCAAAGGGGTTTGACCGTTAGAGGGATAGTTTCTGGACAAGTTACCCTTGTGTGCATATGCCACTAACATGTGGGACCTACCCTTGGAAAAAAATAAAAAAATCTCTCTCCCTGCCACTGACATCTTCTCTCTCTTATCTTCTCTCTCTCCGGCGACGGCTTGAGCTCCGGCAGCCGGCAGCGTGGGAGGATGAGGGGTGGCGGGGAGCTCTCCGTGCACACGGGGTCCAGGGGGGCGGTGGGGGAGCTCGCCGCGCTCGTAGGGTCCAGGGGGGCGGTGGGGGAGCTCGCCGTGCTCGCGGGGTCCAGGGGGCGGCGGTAGATCTCGCCGGGCAGGCCACGGCGAGAACGGGCGTAGGCCACGGCCAGCGCGGGCACAGGCCACGGAGAGCACGGGAGAGGGCCACGGCGAGCGCGGGCGTAGGCCACGGCCAGCGCAGGCACGAGCCACGGCGAGCACGGGAGCGGGCCACGGCGAGCGCAGGCCACGGGCAGCGTGGGAGGAGCTCGGTGGCGCGGGGGCGAGTGGGGCATGACCAGGAGGATCATCGATGTCGCCGGAGAACGTGACCAGGGAGCTCGCCTGGTGTCCAAGGGCGGTGGGGGTCTCTTCGGGGCTGGCAAGGGCGAGCGCTAGCCCGGCAGGGGATCTCACCGGGGCGGGCCAAGGCGAGCGCGGGTGATGAGGACATCCCTACTAATGTTACACCCATATCCTCACCAACTACACATACTGGACCAGTTACTAGAGCACGTGCACGTCAACTAAATTATCAGGTACTTTCGT
Source organism: Bromus sterilis (assembly GCA_950022295.1). Taxonomy (NCBI): domain Eukaryota; kingdom Viridiplantae; phylum Streptophyta; class Magnoliopsida; order Poales; family Poaceae; genus Bromus; species Bromus sterilis. The sequence goes on along the minus strand of OX465600.1, from coordinate 170,587,561 downwards.
TTCTTGTGAATCCTTCTATTGTTCATGAACATATGATGCTGCCTAAATTAGATACTTTTGTTTTGCTTATGAATGAAGGACCTAGCATGGACAAGAAGGATGGTCATTGGAGCGAGATCAAGCATGGAGAAGAAGGTGCGCGCGCGGGAAAGTACAGTGGAGCTTCCAGTGGTGATTATCACACTTTGAAGCCACCATAAGGCGCACATGAAGTCTTGGACGAAATACGCGAGATGTCACTTCATTATTTTCGTCCAAGGGCAATTATAGGTGCTGCGTCACCTTAATATTGGGCTGGGCCCATGTAATTTCGAAATACCACATTATAGGCTGTTTTTAGAGTCCGTATGTGTGGGGAAACCGAGTTAGGGTTGTTTTCGGGCCCCACCTCCAAGGGGTCACGAAAATCCCCTCTGTTCCCCCATATATACAGCCCTTAGGGCGTCGTTTAGACTTGGGTTTTAATTAGATTTAAGTTAGCCATAGACGCAACTTCGAGCTCTTCGTTTGTGTCATCCGACCAGGCCAAGACCTCATTGGAACCCCAACTGTCGTAATCATTCATCTTATATTCGCAATATCCAGATTGCAATTCTTAGTTCTTGCTTGTTCTTCGATTGCTTGCAGGAATTAGACCTTCGTGGTCAGGTTGATCGTGCATCCGCGGGATCAATAACCTCTCGGAGTTGGTTTAGCGACCGCTAAGGCGCAACGTCTTCGCACGTTCGTAGTCGGATCGTGAAAGTCGCCTCCACCATAATCGATCTCCACCATCTCATCGAAACATCGGGATACCTTCGCCTCTATCAAGTGGTATCAGATTTCCAGGTTGCTCGGTGAGATTTACCAGTTTTCATAGTCTAGATTGGTTCTGTTCTTCATACCTACAGTCCACGAAAAAGCCAACAAAAAAAATTAGGGTTAGATCATCACGTCCCAAAACAGTCCGAGCCTTTGTCCAGTTTTCTTTACAGTAGTTTGCTTTGTTGAATTTGCGGTTGCATCGTTGTGTCGAGTTGCTGATCTTAGCGTCTAGTTCCCTTAGAGTTTCGAGTTCTGATCACAGTTTGTCACGCCGCCGCCGCACAGTACTACACCACCACGTTCAGCCAATCCGAGTCCAGATACACCACCACGTTCCGCCAAGCAGAGTCCATATACACCACCACGACCTACCGATCCGAGTTGAGTTCCATCACCCATTCGGTTTGTGATCTCTCCGTAGCCAGATTAGTTTGAGTTGATTAGAGTCGGATTTCACCAATCTTTGTCGTACGTAGAAGAGGGTGATTTCCAAAAAAAAAAAAAAAAAAAATCTGGCACGCTTTCCAGAGCAGTTTTTAGGCCAAAAATTTCGGGGGTGAAAAAATTTCGTGCCCATACGTTCCTTAGGTCCAGAAACTCATTTTGAGATGTTCGCCACCATAGTGATTTTTTCGCACTTTTTCAGCCACCGCAGTCCCGCCTCGCAAAAAAAAAAGCAAAAAAAAAAGAGAGAGAGAAAAAATTCAGAGTGTGCTTCTCAGTTGTTTACGTGCCGCGCCGTGCTTTCGTTGGTGTTTTAGGCTCGCGTCTCTAGTACGGTCTAGCCTAGGATCAGCACAATACCGACGTTGAGTGTTTATTCAACTTTGCATCTCTGTTTTGATTACTGTTGAGCTTTTTGCTACCATATTTATCAAGCCTACCTACAGCTCCACATATATTCTACATCGTGCGTTTTGACACCTCCTGGCCATCGCTCTATCACATCTCTGAGAGTTTTGACCCGTTGGTTGTACATCACCACCTGCTGCTAGGTAAGAATCGGTAAGAACGAAAGAAAAGCTTGACGGATTTGTGCTTTCCACCACCCCACATCCCATTAGTAGAAGTAGGATCATATTTCTGTGTGTTTTCTATTTCTGCTAACCATGCCAGGATCCCATGATGAAGTGGCGCGGGATGCACCCGATTGGGAGAATATGACAAACAAAGCGTTACATGATAAATTTGCACAAATGATGTCTGAACAGGTGAATGACATCGAGAACAGATTTACAGAGGCGATTGATGGTGTGGAGAAGATGATCGACACCAAGCTCGACGCCAAGTTTACTGAGTTGCTCGCATGCCTACCTGCACAGCCTGCGGCCGCTCTAGCACAGCCACCGCCACCACGACGTGCACGACGTATTCTGTTTCCGGGCAGACAAGCTGCTGGTGCTCCTGCTGCTGCTGCAGTTGCTGCTACTGCTGCTGCTTCTGACGTCAGCCAGGACGACAACTACGAGGGTGATTACGAGGAGGAGGTGGAACAGGAAGCGGCCTATGAGCAGCCAGCTGGACGTCCACGTCCCAACATTCGCCACGGTCGACACCAACCACCCCCTCAGGTACGCGATGATGAACATGTGCCTAAACTTAAATTGAATCTTAAGTCGTTTGAGGGTAGATATATTCCTGATGCTTATCTTACTTGGGAGTTAGAAACTGAACAACGCTTTACATGTTTACAATATCTTGAGAATAGACGTGTTACTGCTGCTGTTTGTGAATTCACGGGGTTTGCATCTATTTGGTGGTCTGAACATTGTAGATTGCATGCTAATAATATTCCAACTACTTGGGCTGCTTTAAAAGATGTTATGCGTACTCGCTGGGTTCCTCCTTATTATCAACGTGAACTGCTACAAAAATTACAGCGTTTGAGATAAGGCAAAAATTCTGTAGAGGAATATTATCAAGAATTACAAACTGGATTGATTAGATGTGGCCTAGTAGAGGATAATGAAGCTATGCTTGCACGTTTTATGGGTGGTTTAAACAGGGAGATACAAACTATTCTAGAATACAAGGACTTTGCTACTATTACTCGTTTGTTTCATCTTGCTTGTAAAGCTGAACGTGAAGTGCAGGATCGACAGGCCGCTACGAGACCTAACTTTTCTGCAGGACGAAATACATCATGGACATCGCGTGGACCTTCTACATCCACACGTCCTGCTGCACCACCATCTACTTCAGCCGCTCATTCTTACAGGGAGCCACCAAAACAGTCAGCGCCACCATTCAAGGGTGCACAGAGTGGTCAAGCGGCGAGTTTGATAGAGGCGAAGGTGTCCCGATGTTTCGATGAGATGGTGGAGATCGATTATGGTGGAGGCGACTTTCACGATCCGACTACGAACGTGCGAAGACGTTGCGCCTTAGCGATCGCTAAACCAACTCCGAGAGGTTATTGATCCCGCGGATGCACGATCAACCTGACCACGAAGGTCTAATTCCTGCAAGCAATCGAAGAATAAGCAAGAACTAAGAATTGCAATCTGGATATTGCGAATATAAGATGAATGATTACGAAAGTTGGGGTTCCAATGAGGTCTTGGCCTGGTCGGATGACACAAACGAAGAGCTCGAAGTTGCGGCTATGGCTAACTTATATCTAATTAAAACCCAAGTCTAAACGACGCCCTAAGGGCTGTATATATGGGGGAACAGAGGGGATTTTCATGACCCCTTGGAGGTGGGGCCCGAAAACAACCCTAACTCGGTTTCCCCACACATACGGACTCTAAAAACAGCCTATAATGTGGTATTTCGAAATTACATGGGCCCAGCCCAATATTAAGGTGACGCAGCACCTATAATTGCTCTTGGACGAAAATAATGAAGTGGCATCTCGTGTATTTCGTCCAAACCTTCATGCATGCCTTATGGTGGCTTCAAAGTGCGAAAATCCCCACTGGAAGCTCCATTGTTATTTCCCGCGCGCGCACCTTCTTCTCCATGCTTGATCCCGCTCCAATGACCGTCCTTCTTGTCCATGCTAGGTCCTTCATTCATAAGCAAAACAAAAGTATCTAATTTAGGCAGCATCATATGTTCATGAACATTAGAAGGATTCGCAAGAAACGAAAGTACCTGATAATTTAGTTGACGTGCACGTGCTCTAGTAACTGGTCCAGTATGTGTAGTTGGTGAAGATGTGGGTGTAACATTAGTAGAGATGTCCTCATCATCCTCCCCTTCTTGAATTGAAGTCGTCCTCGACGGAAGCTCATTATCTTCTCCCAAATAAGGTTTCAAATCTGCAATGTTAAATGTGGGACTAACCCCAAAATCTGCAGGTAGCTCAAGTTTATATGCATTATCATTAATTTTCTGTAAAACCTTAAAGGGACCATCAGCTCGTGGCATTAACTTAGACTTGCGCAAATCAGGAAACCTATCTTTACGTAGATGTAACCAAACAAGATCTCCTGGTTCAAACACAACATGCTTTCTACCCTTATCACTGATAGAGGCGAAGGTGTCCGATGTTTCGATGAGATGGTGGAGATCGATTATGGTGGAGGCAACTTTCACGATCCGACTACGAACGTGCGAAGACGTTGCTCCTTAGCGATCGCTAAACCAACTCCGAGAGGTTATTGATCCCGCGGGTGCACGATCAACCTGACCACGAAGGTCAATTCCTGCAAGCAATCGAAGAACAAGCAAGAACTAAGAATTGCAATCTGGATATTGCGAATATAAGATGAAAGATTAACAGAAGTTGGGGTTCCAATGCGGTCTTGGCCTGGTCGGACGACACAAACGAAGAACTCGAAGTTGCGGCTATGGCTAACTTAAATCTAATTAAAACCCAAGTCTAAACGACGCCCTAAGGGCTGTATATATGGGGGAACAGAGGGGATTTTCGTGACCCCTTGGAGGTGGGGTCCGAAAACAACCCTAACTCGGTTTCCCCACACATACGGACTCTAAAAACAGCCTATAATGTGGTATTTCGAAATTACATGGGCCCAGCCCAATATTAAGGTGACGCAGCACCTATAATTGCTCTTGGACGAAACTAATGAAGTGGCATCTCGTGTATTCCGTCCAAGCCTTCATGCATGCCTTATGGTGGCTTCAACGTGCGAAAATCCCCACTGGAAACTCCACTGTACTTTCCCCCGCGCGCACCTTCTTCTCCATTCTTGATCCCGCTCCAATGACCATCCTTCGTGTCCATGCTAGGTCCTTCATTCATAAGAAAAACAAAAGTATCTAATTTAGGCAGCATCATATGTTCATGAACAGTAGAAGGATTCGCAAGAAACGAAAGTACCTGATAATTTAGTTGACGTGCACGTGCTCTAGTAACTGGTCCAGTATGTGTAGTTGGTGAGGGTATGGGTGTAACATTAGTAGGGATGTCCTCATCATCCTCCCCTTCTTGAATTGAAGTCGTCCTCGACGGAAGCTCATCATCTTCTCCCAAATAAGGTTTCAAATCTGCAATGTTAAATGTGGGACTAACCCCAAAATCTGCAGGTAGCTCAAGTTTATATGCATTATCATTAATTTTCTGTAAAACCTTAAAGGGACCATCAGCTCGTGGCATTAACTTAGACTTGCGCAAATCAGGAAACCTATCTTTACGTAGATGTAACCAAACAAGATCTCCTGGTTCAAACACAACATGCTTTCGACCCCTATCACCAGCAAGCTTGTATCTAGCATTCATGCGCTCAATGTTTTATTTAGTTAACTCATGCATTTTTAATATCAATTCAGCACGTTGCTTAGCATCAAAATTAACCTTCTCCGAAGATGGAAGAGGCAGCAAATCAATAGGTGCACGAGGTAGAAAACCATAAACAATCTCAAAAGGGCACATTTTAGTGGTAGAATGCACTGAACGATTATAAGCAAATTCAATATGAGGTAAACATTCTTCCCACAGTTTCAAGTTACTTTTTAAAACAGCCCTAAGCATAGTAGACAATGTCCTATTGACCACTTCAGTTTGTCCATCAGTTTGGGGATGACATGTAGTACTAAAAAGTAGTTTAGTCCCCAACTTAGCCCATAAGCATCTCCAAAAATGGCTAAGAAACTTAGTATCACGATCCGAGACAATAGTATTGGGCACACCATGTAAACGAATAATCTCTCCAAAGAATAAATCAGCAACATTAGCAGCATCATCGCTTTTATGACATGGTATAAAATGTGCCATCTTAGAAAATCTATCCACGACAACAAATATGCTATCCCTCCCCTTCTTTGTTCGAGGCAAGCCTAAAACAAAGTCCATGGATATGTCCTCCCACGGAACACTAGGTACAGGTAAAGGCATGTATAAACCATGAGGATTGAGTCGTGACTTAGCTTTTTGACATGTAGTGCAGCGAGCAACAAAACGCTCAACATCCCGTCTCATCTTTGGCCAAAAGAAATGTGTAGCAAGTACGTCCTCCGTCTTTTTCACGCCAAAATGTCCCATTAATCCTCCTCCATGCGCCTCCTGCAACAACAAAAGACGAATAGAGCTAGCTGGAATGCATAGCTTGTTAGAACGGAACACAAATCCATCATTAAGCACAAACTTGTTCCATGTTCTACCCTCTCTACAATTCTGCAATACATCTTTAAATTCCGCATCATTTACATATTGTTCTTTGATTGTCTCTAAACCGAATATCTTGAAGTCAAGTTGTGAAAGCATAGTATAACGACGAGACAAAGCATCAGCAATAATATTATCTTTCCCCTTCTTGTGTTTAATGACATAAGGGAAAGTCTCAATAAATTCAACCCACTTAGCATGTCTACGATTAAGTTTTGCTTGACTTCTTATGTGTTTCAAAGATTCATGATCAGAATGTATAACAAATTCTTTGGGCCATAAATAATGTTGCCAAGTTTCTAATGTCCGAACAAGAGCATATAATTCCTTATCATAAGTAGAATAGTTCAGACTAGGCCCACTCAATTTTTCAGAAAAGTATGCAACAGGTTTAGCATCTTGTAATAACACACCTCCCAAACCAATCCCACTAGCATCGCATTCAAGCTCAAAAGTCTTATTAAAATCAGGAAGTTGGAGCAAAGGAGCATGTGTTAACTTATCTTTCAATACCGTGAAAGCTTCTTCCTGTGCGGTACCCCAAGTAAAAGGCACATCCTTGCGTGTAAGCTCATTGAGAGGTGCAGCAATGGTGCTGAAATCTCTCACAAAACGCCTATAGAATCCAGCGAGGCCAAGAAAACTCCTCACTTGTGTGACCGTTTTGGGCTGCGGCCAACTCTCAATTGCCTCGATCTTGGCATGATCAACTTCAATTCCCTGCGGAGTAACAACATAGCCAAGAAACGACACTCGGTCGGTGCAAAAGGTGCACTTCCCAAGGTTACCAAATAAACGTGCATTACGTAGAGCAATAAAAACAGCACGTAAATGATCCAAATGTTCCTCCAAAGATTTGCTATAAATCAGTATATCATCAAAATAGACTACCACAAATCGTCCAATGAAAGCACGTAAAACCTCGTTCATTAATCTCATAAAAGTGCTAGGTGCATTAGTTAACCCAAAAGGCATGACTAACCACTCATATAATCCAAACTTAGTTTTAAATGCCGTTTTCCATTCATCCCCTAATTTCATGCGAATTTGATGGTATCCACTACGCAAATCAACTTTGGAAAACATGGTAGAGCCACTTAATTCATCAAGCATATCATCTAGCCTAGGAATAGGATGACGATAACGAATAGTAATATTATTAATGGCTCGACAATCAACACACATACGCCATGTTCCATCCTTTTTAGGCACTAATATAACAGGAACAGCACAAGGACTAAGGGATTCACGTATGTAACCTTTGTCGAGTAGCTCTTGTACTTGACGCTGAATCTCCTTCGTCTCCTCCGGATTGGTACGGTATGGCGCACGGTTGGGCAGCGAAGCACCGGGAATTAAGTCAATCTGATGCTCAATCCCTCGAATAGGTGGTAATCCCGGTGGTACGTCTTGTGGAAAGACGTCAATAAACTCCTGCAAAAGGTCAGTGACAACAGGAGGCAAAGAAGGAGGCAATTCCTCAAATGAAAACAAGGCTTCTTTGCACACAAAAGCATAGCACACATATTGACTAACATCCAAATCTGAAATATCAACCTTAGTAGCAAGCAAAGTTGGACTAGTCAATTTAATTTCATTAGAAACAACAGAAGAAGATTTGCTATTAGTCTTATGTTGTTGCTCAAATTCTTTAGCTGCTATCTCATTTTCACTCTTATTTTTCTCCTGTTTAGCTTTACTAGCTCTAGCAAGATCATCTTTCACAATTTGTTCAGGAGACATAGGAAGTAAAGCAATATTTTTATCCTGATGAACTAGAGTAAACTGATTTGTCCTACCATGGTGTACAACATTCCTATCAAATTGCCATGGTCTACCAAGTAAAAGAGAGCATGCTTGCATGGGTACCACATCACAATCAACATAATCAGCATATGCAGCAATGCTAAAGTGCACACGAACAGAACGTGTTACCTTAATCTTACCACTATTGTTAAACCACTGAATATAGTACGGATGGGGGTGTGGTCTTGTGGTGAGAGATAGCTTCTCCACCAACTCCATGCTAGCCAAGTTGTTGCAACTCCCTCCGTCAATGATGATGCGAACCGAACGTTCTTTCACCACTCCCTTTGTGTGGAACAAATTATGCCTCTGGTTTTGCTCGGCCTTCGTTACCTGCACACTTAATACACGTTGAGCAACCAAACTAGCATATTTATCTGCATCATCAGGAGTCATATACTCTATATCATGAGCATCATCATGGGCACCCTGTTCCTCATGAGCAATGAGAACTAGAGTCTCCTCATCATAGTCACTCGCTGACTCATACCCACCATCCGCCGTAATAGTCATCACACGCTTGGAGGGACAGTCTTTTGCGAAGTGACCTCCACCTTGGCACTTGCGACATTTAATATCACGATCTCGTGCTTGCCCTGTGGACGCCATGGAGGAAGAAGAACTTGCCGCTGGACCACTCTGTGCACCCTTGAATGGTGGCGCTGGCTGTTTTGGTGGCTCCCTGTAAGAATGAGCGGCTGAAGTAGATGGTGGCGCAGCAGGACGTGTGGATGTAGAAGCTCCACGCGATGTCCATGATGTATTTCGTCCTGCAGAAAAGTTAGGTCTCGTAGCGGCCTGTCGATCCTGCACTTCACGTTCAGCTTTACAAGCAAGATGAAACAAACGAGTGATAGTAGCAAAGTCCTTGTATTCTAGAATAGTTTGTATCTCCCTGTTTAAACCACCCATAAAACGTGCAAGCATAGCTTCATTATCCTCTACTAGGCCACATCTAATCAATCCAGTTTGTAATTCTTGATAATATTCCTCTACAGAATTTTTTCCTTGTCTCAAACGCTGTAATTTTTGTAACAATTCACGTTGATAATAAGGAGGAACCCAGCGAGTACGCATAGCATCTTTTAAAGCAGCCCAAGTAGTTGGAATATTATTAGCATGCAATCTACAATGTTCAGACCACCAAATAGATGCAAAGCCCGTGAATTCACAAACAGCAGCAGTAACACGTCTATTCTCAGGATATTGTAAACATGTAAAACGTTGTTCAGTTTCTAACTCCCAAGTAAGATAAGCATCAGGAATATATCTACCCTCAAACGGCTTAAGATTCAATTTAAGTTTAGGCACATGTTCATCATCGCGTACCTGAGGGGGTGGTTGGTGTCGACCGTGGCGAATGTTGGGACGTGGACGTCCAGCTGGCTGCTCATAGGCCGCTTCCTGTTCCACCTCCTCCTCGTAATCACCCTCGTAGTTGTCGTCCTGGGCGACGTCAGAAGCAGCAGCAGCAGCAGCAGTAGCAGCAACTGCAGCAGTAGGAGGAGCACCAATACCAGCAGCTTGTCCTCGCGGAAACAGAATACGTCGTGCACGTGGTAGTGGCGGTGGTTGTGGCTGTGCTGAAGGTAGGCGTGCGATCAACTCAGTAAACTTGGCGTCGAGCTTGGTGTCGATCATTTTCTCCACGCCATCAATCGCCTCTGTAAATCTGGTCTCGATGTCCTGCACCTGTTGAGACATCATACGTGCAAATTTATCATGTAACTCCTTGTTTGTCATGTTCTCCCAATCGGGTGCATCCCGCGCCACTTCATCATGTGATCCTGGCATGGTTAGCAGAAATAGAAAACACACAGGAATATGATCCTACTTCTACTAATGGGATGGATGTGGGGTGGTGGAAAGCACAAATCCGTCAAGCTTTTCTTACGTTCTTACCGATTCTTACCTAGCAGCAGGTGGTGATGTACAACCAACGGGTCAAAACTCTCAGAGATATGGTAGAGCGATGGCCAGGAGGTGTCAAAACGCACGATGTAGAATATATGTGGAGCTGTAGGAAGGCTGACAAGTATGGTAGGAAAAACTCAACAGTAATCAAAACAGAGATGCAAAGCTGAATAAACACTCAACGTCGGTACTGTGCTGATCCTAGGCTAGACCGTACTAGAGACGCGAGCCTAAAACACCAACGAAAGCACGGCGCGGCACGTAACAACTGTGAAGCACACTCTGAATATTTTTTTCTCTCTCTTTTTTTTTTTTTTTTTTTTTGCTTTTTTTTTTTTTGGCGATGCGGGACTGCGGGGGCTGAAAAAGTGCGAAAATATCACTATGGTGGCGAACGTCTCAAAACGAGTTTCTGGACCTAAGGAACGTATGGGCACGAAATTTTGTTACCCCTGAAAATTTTGGCCTAAAAACAGCTCTGAAAAGCGTGCCAGACTCGTTTTCTTTTTTCTTTTTTTTTTTTTTTTTTTTTGAAATCACCCTCTTCTACGTACGACAAAAGATTGGTGAAATCCGACTCTAATCAACTCAAAACTATTCTGGCTACGGGGATATCAGGAACCGTACTGATGGTGGAACTCAACTCGGACTCGTGAGACGTGGTGGTGTATATGGACTCTGCTTGGCGGAACGTGGTGGTGTATCTGGACTCGGATTGGCGGAACGTGGTAGGATGACTACTGGTGCGGCGGCTACGTGGCAAACTGTGATCAGAACTCGAAACTCTAAGGGATCTAGACGCTAAGATCAGCAACTTGACACAACGATGCAACCGTAAATTCAACAAAGCAAGTACTGAAAAGAAAACTGGACAAAGGCTAGGACTGTCTTGGGACGTGATGATCTAACCCTAATTTTTTTTTGTTGGCTTTTTCTTGGACTGTAGGTATGAAGAACAGAACCAATCTAGACTATGAAAACTGGTAAATCTCACCGAGCAACCTGGAAATCTGATACCACTTGATAGAGGCGAAGGTGTCCGATGTTTCGATGAGATGGTGGAGATCGATTATGGTGGAGGCATCTTTCACGATCCGACTACGAACGTGCGAAGACGTTGCGCCTTAGCGATCGCTAAACCAACTCCGAGAGGTTATTGATCCCGCGGGTGCACGATCAACCTGACCACGAAGGTCAATTCCTGCAAGCAATCGAAGAACAAGCAAGAACTAAGAATTGCAATCTGGATATTGCGAATATAAGATGAAAGATTAACAGAAGTTGGGGTTCCAATGCGGTCTTGGCCTGGTCGGACGACACAAACGAAGAACTCGAAGTTGCGGCTATGGCTAACTTAAATCTAATTAAAACCCAAGTCTAAACGACGCCCTAAGGGCTGTATATATGGGGGAACAGAGGGGATTTTCGTGACCCCTTGGAGGTGGGGTCCGAAAACAACCCTAACTCGGTTTCCCCACACATACGGACTCTAAAAACAGCCTATAATGTGGTATTTCGAAATTACATGGGCCCAGCCCAATATTAAGGTGACGCAGCACCTATAATTGCTCTTGGACGAAAATAATGAAGTGGCATCTCGTGTATTTCGTCCAAGCCTTCATGCATGCCTTATGGTGGCTTCAAAGTGCGAAAATCCCCACTGGAAGCTCCATTGTTCTTTCCCGCGCGCGCACCTTCTTCTCCATGCTTGATCCCGCTCCAATGACCATCCTTCGTGTCCATGCTAGGTCCTTCATTCATAAGCAAAACAAAAGTATCTAATTTAGGCAGCATCATATGTTCATGAACAATAGAAGGATTCGCAAGAAACGAAAGTACCTGATAATTTAGTTGACGTGCACGTGCTCTAGTAACTGGTCCAGTATGTGTAGTTGGTGAGGGTATGGGTGTAACATTAGTAGGGATGTCCTCATCAATCACCAGCAAGCTTGTATCTAGCATTCATTTTCTCAATGTTTTCTTTAGTTAACTCATGCATTTTTAATATCAATTCAGCACGTTGCTTAGCATCAAAATTAACCTTCTCCGAAGATGGAAGAGGCAGCAAATCAATAGGTGCACGAGGTTGAAAACCATAAACAATCTCAAAAGGGCACATTTTAGTGGTAGAATGAAATGAACGATTATAAGCAAATTCAATATGAGGTAAACATTCTTCCCACATTTTCAAGTTACTCTTTAAAACAGCCCTAAGCATAGTAGACAAAGTCCTATTGACTACTTCAGTTTGTCCATCAGTTTGGGGATGACATGTAGTACTAAAAAGTAGTTTAGTCCCCAACTTAGCCCATAAGCATCTCCAAAAATGGCTAAGAAACTTAGTATCACGATCCGAGACAATAGTATTGGGCACACCATGTAAGCGAATAATCTCTCGAAAGAATAAATCAGCAACATTAGCAGCATCATCGCTTTTATGACATGGTATCAAATGTGCCATCTTAGAAAATCTATCCACGACAACAAATATGCTATCCCTCCCCTTCTGTGTTCGAGGAAAGCCTAAAACAAAGTCCATGGATATGTCCTCCCACGGAACACTAGGTACAGGTAAAGGCATGTATAAACCATGAGGATTGAGTCGTGACTTAGCTTTTTGACATGTAGTGCAGCGAGCAACAAAACACTCAACATCCCGTCTCATCTTTGGCCAAAAGAAATGTGTAGCAAGTACGTCCTCCGTCTTCTTCACGCCAAAATGTCCCATTAATCCTCCTCCATGCGCCTCCTGCAACAACAAAAGACGAATAGAGCTAGCTGGAATATGATAGAGGCGGGGTGTCCCGATCTTTCGATGAGAGATAACTATCGATTTGGTGGAGACGACTCTGACGATCCGACTACGAACGTGCAACAACGTCGCGCCTTAGCAATCGCTAAACCAATCTCCGGAGGTTATTGACCACGTCGGAGCACGATCAACCTGACCACGAAGGTCTAGTGCCTGCAAGCAATCGAAGAACAAGCAAGAACTATGATAAAGCAATCTGAATATTGCGAATATGTAGTTGAAGTATGAATAAAGTTGGGATTCCGAAAGCGGTCTTGATCTGGTCGTTGGACACAAACCGAATACACGAAGATGCAGCAATTAGCTAAGCAGTCTTTTTAACTAAAAGAAATCCAAAGAAAAACCCTAGGGGTTGATCTACTTATATAGGACTAAAGGGTGGAGGCCAAGGGGGTGGAAGGACATCCCAAGGAGTCCTAAAACTAAACCTAGGTCGTACAAGGCACTTGGGCCCATGTGGAGGTGATGCAACACCTATTGAGTTGGACTTTGATTCGGATTCTGCTGCTGGGTCGCACCGTTTTCGCAATATCTCCACGCTCCGAAGGAATTTGAAGGTGAAACCAATTGCGTTGGAAACTAGACGAGATAAGCTATCACCAGAAAAAAGAATCACCCAATTTGGAGTTCGTATGTAGAAACGGCGGCTGTTTGAAGTTGGGTATATCTCTGCAGTCCGAATCTGAGTCCATGACGTGAAAGACTTGGTCTCTATCTTCTCTTGGGCCAAAAGTGACGTGAAATAACTTCTTGTACAGCACACAATCATGCCCTTTGTATTGACTTCATTTCTTGATCAAATATAGAGGAATTAATGGTCATATCCATGATAATTATGTCCTCACCATCTTCATGCTTGAACATGCTCCAATGCTCATCCTTCTTGTCCATGCTAGGTCCTTCATTTGTCAGCAACAGAAATATATCGACGTTAGGCAGCATCATATTCACATGAACATTAGAAACATTACCAAGAAGCGAAAGTACCTGATAATTTAATTGGTGTGCACGATCTCTAGTAATTGGTCCAGTAGGTATATTAGCAGGGGTTGTGACTGTAACTATGGTAGCCATGTCCTCATCATCCTCCCCTTCTTGAAAATAAAGCCGTCCCCGGCGTTTCTTAATCTGAAATGTGGCTAACAAAAGAGACAAGGTGTACATGTTGTATATATATATGTCATCCATTCTTACTTCCCTTAGTTTTTGGACATGTAACACATGTATATATGAGTAACTTTCGTATGTCGTGAAATATAAACATATATGATCATCACAATACATAAACGACATGAAAGTATTGCAACTTAGTTTGCATATATAAGTGAAGCTCTTATTCATATCTAAAGATGTACAATGCTCATCATTAAACCATCCCAATACCGGTGAAGAAACATTAATGTTTTTCGAAGGGCATGCTACAACAGGCTTAACTAAGTAGTCATGCAAGAAGTCATTCGACGCAGAATCATCACCAAGATTAGAGGTCATATCAAAATGATTAAGAGTTGACAGTTTCATAATAGTAACATGATTATCCAAAATAGATGGTGTGCTCAAATCAACAGGTAACTCAAGACATGATGTATTAAAGTCTATTAGGCAAGCAACATCTTCATGTGAAGTTATGACATTCTCGAAAATTGGTTGTGTGATGAAACTACTGGATAGCTCAACACATGTTGCTTTTAAATCAGCAAGGTTCTCATGTGGAGGGGAAAGATCCATACTTTTGTCATTACCTTTTTGTGATGATAGATCAGATATTGGAGGAGTGCTTACGACAATTGATGTGGTTATGGTAGTGCTCATAGTGGTTGAAGGAACAACCTTCTCAACTTGTGGTATTTGCACATTCCGCTTGTTCGTCTTCTGGGCAACACGTCTGTCGATTTCCTGTTCAGCTTTACAAGAAAGACGAAACAAACGATCCATAGGATAACACTTTTCATGAATTAGGATATCCTGAATGTCACGGTTTAAACCTTGCCAAAATATGTCCATGAAATATTCTTCACTTTCCTCTAAAAGAGAATGCAAGAATGTAGTTTCTAAAGCATCATAATATTCTGAAACAGTTTTAGTACCTTGTTTTAAATTTTTTAATTTCCTAACCTTGTCACGAGTATAATAAGAGGGAACGAATCTATATCGCATAGCAAATTTGAGATCATTCCAAGTATTAGGTATATAATCAGGATATAAACTACAATATTCATTCCACCAAATAGAAGCAAAATCTTTGAAAGCACTAATTGCAGTTTTTACTTTCTTATGCTCAAGAAAATTATGGGAAACAAATAAATCATTTATTTCAAACTCCCACTCAATGTATAAATCAGGTCTTAGACGTCCATGAAAGTGTGGTATAGAAACAATAACCTGATCATGTGCATGCTTATGTGTGTTTACCTTTTGCTGTGACTGTTGTGTAGTTGTAGGTGGTGGCAAATCTCCAACTATAGCTGCCGCCCAAGAAGATCTAACTCTAGAACCTGCCATGATTAGTAGAAAACAAGAAACAAATCACAAGTATATGTCCCTATGAACTACTAGGATGTGGTGGTAAAACGCTCACAGGATAGCAAATATCAATGTCTTACTAGTTCTTACCATGGAGCAGGTGGTGATCGGCAACCAACGGTGTCAAAGAACTCCAAAGATTAAGTAGAGCGATTGCCAGGTGAACGCGTATACACGATGTAGAAATATGTGGAGCTTGGAAGGCTTTAATATGGTGGCAAAAATATCAGCAATAATCAATTCAGAGATGCAAAATTGAATTAACGCTCAACGACGATACTGTGCTGGTCCTAGTCTAGACCGGACTAGAGACGCGAGCCTAGAACACTAATGTGGTCACGGCGTAGCACAACTAGCAGCAATGAATGATATGAAGTAGCTCTGAATAGCAAGATATAAGTGAAGATCATCAACAGAGCAAAGATAATGGTGAAAATAGGCTCCAAATCAAGATACACCAATATTCTCCCTACAACTTTCCTCTGAAATATATTTGCTAATTTTTTGATATTTTTCCTCCAATAGGGCACTGACTTAAGCTTTCCTACGCAATAAGAATCACTCAATTTAGAGTTCGGATGAGGTGTCAAAAAAATTGAGAATCAGCCCGAAATCTGACAAAAACTGTGTTCGGAAACTTTAGAGGTCAAAAAGTCCGTCTTAGAAGCCGATCTGGACTTTCAAATAACACACTAGCTCCAGAACTATTTAGAAGCGGCTCGGAAATATCTTTAATTTGAGTACTCGTGGAGCCAAAACGGACTTCGGATGACAAAGTTATGCCCGTTTTAGTGGACACTGCTCAAAATTGATTCCGACGAGATTTCAAATACGAGTTCAACTAGAGATAGATCCGAAATTTTTCTTCTTTTTTCTCTTTTTTCCTTTTTTCTTTCTTTTTTTCCTTTTTCTCTTTTTTCAACTCTTTTTTCTCTCTTTTTTTATGGTGGATGGTAGAAGTAGGCAGCGGATGGGATGATGGTGCAGCGGCGGCGGTGACTCACGTGAACAGAACTCGAAACTCTAAAGGACTAGATACTAAGACCAGCAACTAAACACGACGATGCAACCGATAATTCAATAAAGCAAAGCACCGAAAAGAAAATTGCGAAGTCTCAGATTGGTTTGGATATGATGATCTAATCCTATTTTTATGGCTTTTTGTGTGGATGATAGGTGATAAAAAAACAGATCTAATATATGGATGTGGAATTCTCACCGAGCAACCTGAAAACTGATACCACTTGATAGAGGCGGGGTGTCCCGATCTTTCGATGAGAGATAACTATCGATTTGGTGGAGACGACTCTGACGATCCGACTACGAACGTGCAACAACGTCGCGCCTTAGCAATCGCTAAACCAATCTCCGGAGGTTATTGACCACGTCGGAGCACGATCAACCTGACCACGAAGGTCTAGTGCCTGCAAGCAATCGAAGAACAAGCAAGAACTATGATAAAGCAATCTGAATATTGCGAATATGTAGTTGAAGTATGAATAAAGTTGGGATTCCGAAAGCGGTCTTGATCTGGTCGTTGGACACAAACCGAATACACGAAGATGCAGCAATTAGCTAAGCAGTCTTTTTAACTAAAAGAAATCCAAAGAAAAACCCTAGGGGTTGATCTACTTATATAGGACTAAAGGGTGGAGGCCAAGGGGGTGGAAGGACATCCCAAGGAGTCCTAAAACTAAACCTAGGTCGTACAAGGCACTTGGGCCCATGTGGAGGTGATGCAACACCTATTGAGTTGGACTTTGATTCGGATTCTGCTGCTGGGTCGCACCGTTTTCGCAATATCTCCACGCTCCGAAGGAATTTGAAGGTGAAACCAATTGCGTTGGAAACTAGACGAGATAAGCTATCACCAGAAAAAAGAATCACCCAATTTGGAGTTCGTATGTAGAAACGGCGGCTGTTTGAAGTTGGGTATATCTCTGCAGTCCGAATCTGAGTCCATGACGTGAAAGACTTGGTCTCTATCTTCTCTTGGGCCAAAAGTGACGTGAAATAACTTCTTGTACAGCACACAATCATGCCCTTTGTATTGACTTCATTTCTTGATCAAATATAGAGGAATTAATGGTCATATCCATGATAATTATGTCCTCACCATCTTCATGCTTGAACATGCTCCAATGCTCATCCTTCTTGTCCATGCTAGGTCCTTCATTTGTCAGCAACAGAAATATATCGACGTTAGGCAGCATCATATTCACATGAACATTAGAAACATTACCAAGAAGCGAAAGTACCTGATAATTTAATTGGTGTGCACGATCTCTAGTAATTGGTCCAGTAGGTATATTAGCAGGGGTTGTGACTGTAACTATGGTAGCCATGTCCTCATCAGAATACATAGCTTGTTAGAACGGAACACAAACCCATCATTAAGCACAAACTTGTTCCATGTTCTACCCTCTCTACAATTCTGCAAAACATCTTTAAATTCCGCATCATGTACATATTGATCTTTGATTGTCTCTAAACCGAATATCTTGAAATCAAGTTGTGAAAGCATAGTATAACGACGAGACAAAGCATCAGCAATAATATTATCTTTCCCCTTCTTGTGTTTAATGACATAAGGGAAAGTCTCAATAAATTCAACCCACTTAGCATGTGTACGATTAAGTTTTGCTTGGCTTCTTATGTGTTTCAAAGATTCATGATCAGAATGTATAACAAATTCTTTGGGCCATAAATAATGTTGCCAAGTTTCTAATGTCCGAACAAGAGCATATAATTCCTTATCATAAGTAGAATAGTTCAGACTAGGCCCACTCAATTTTTCAGAAAAGTATGCAACAGGTTTAGCATCTTGTAATAACACACCTCCCAAACCAATCCCACTAGCATCGCATTCAAGCTCAAAAGTCTTATTAAAATCAGGAAGTTGGAGCAAAGGAGCATGTGTTAACTTATCTTTCAATACCGTGAAGGCTTCTTCCTGTGCGGTACCCTAAGTAAAAGGCACATCCTTGCGTGTAAGCTCATTGAGAGGTGCAGCAATGGTGCTGAAATCTCTCACAAAACGCCTATAGAATCCAGCGAGGCCAAGAAAACTTCTCACTTGTGTGACCGTTTTGGGCTGCGGCCAACTCTCAATCGCCTCGATCTTGGCTTTATCAACTTCAATTCCCTGCGGAGTAACAACATAGCCAAGAAACGATACTCGGTCGGTGCAAAAGGTGCACTTCCCAAGGTTACCGAACAAACGTGCATTACGTAGAGCAATAAAAACAGCACGTAAATGATCCAAATGTTCCTCCAAAGATTTGCTATAAATCAGTATATCATCAAAATAGACTACCACAAATCGTCCAATGAAAGCACGTAAAACCTTGTTCATTAATCTCATGAAAGTGCTAGGTGCATTAGTTAACCCAAAAGGCATGACTAACCACTCATATAATCCAAACTTAGTTTTAAATGCCGTTTTCCATTCATCCCCTAATTTCATGCGAATTTGATGGTATCCACTACGCAAATCAACTTTGGAAAACATGGTAGAGCCACTTAATTCATCAAGCATATCATCTAACCTAGGAATAGGATGACGATAACGAATAGTAATATTATTAATGGCTCTACAATCAACACACATACGCCAAGTTCCATCCTTTTTAGGCACTAATATAACAGGAACAGCACAAGGACTAAGGGATTCACGTATGTAACCTTTGTCGAGTAGCTCTTGTACTTGACGCTGAATCTCCTTCGTCTCCTCCGGATTGGTACGGTATGGCGCACGGTTGGGCAGCGAAGCACCGGGAATTAAGTCAATCTGATGCTCAATCCCTCGAATAGGTGGTAATCCCGGTGGTACGTCTTGTGGAAAGACGTCAATAAACTCCTGCAAAAGGTCAGTGACAACAGGAGGCAAAGAAGGAGGCAATTCCTCGAATGAAAACAAAGCTTCTTTGCACACAAAAGCATAGCACACATATTGACTAACATCCAAATCCGAAATATCAACCTTAGTAGCAAGCAAAGTTGGACTAGTCAATTTAATTTCATTAGAAACAGCAGAAGAAGATTTGCTAGTAGTCTTATGTTGTTGCTCAAATTCTTTAGCTGCTATCTCATTTTCACTCTTATTTTTCTCCTGTTTAGCTTTACTAGCTCTAGCAAGATCATCTTTCACAATTTGTTCAGGAGACATAGGAAGTAAAGCAATAGTTTTATCCTGATGAACCAGAGTAAACTGATTTGTCCTACCATGGTGTACAACATTCCTATCAAATTGCCATGGTCTACCAAGTAAAAGAGAGCATGCTTGCATGGGTACCACATCACAATGAACATAATCAACATATGCAGCAATGCTAAAGTGCACACGAACAGAACGCGTTACCTTAATCTTACCACTATTGTTAAACCACTGAATATAGTACGGATGGGGGTGTGGTCTTGTGGTGAGAGATAGCTTCTCCACCAACTCCATGCTTGCCAAGTTGTTGCAACTCCCTCCGTCAATGATGATGCGAACCGAACGTTCTTTCACCACTCCCTTTGTGTGGAACAAATTATGCCTCTGGTTTTGCTCGGCCTTCGATACCTGCACACTTAACACACGTTGAGCAACCAAACTAGCATATTGATCTGCATCATCAGGAGCCATATACTCTATATCATGAGCATCATCAGGGGCACCCTGTTCCTCGTGAGCAATGAGAACTAAAGTCTCCTCATCATAGTCGCTCGCTGACTCATACCCACCATCCGCCGTAATAATCATCACACGCTTGGAGGGACAGTCTTTTGCGAAGTGACCTCCACCTTGGCACCTGCGACATTTAATATCACGATCTCGTGTTTGCCCTGTGGAAGCCATGGAGGAAGAAGAACTCGCTGCTGGACCACTCTGTGCACCCTTGAATGGTGGCGCGGGCTGTTTTGGTGGCTCCCTGTAAGAATGAGCGGTTGAAGTAGACGGTGGTGCAGCAGGACGTGTGGATGTAGAAGGTCCACGCGATGTCCATGATGTATTTCGTCCTGCAGAAAAGTTAGGTCTCGTAGCGGCCTGTCGATCCTGCACTTCACGTTCAGCTTTATAAGCAAGATGAAACAAACGAGTAATAGTAGCAAAGTCCTTGTATTCTAGAATAGTTTGTATCTCCCTGTTTAAACCACCCATAAAACGTGCAAGCATAGCTTCATTATCCTCTACTAGGCCACATCTAATCAATCCAGTTTGTAATTCTTGATAATATTCCTCTACAGAATTTTTGCCTTGTCTCAAACGTTGTAATTTTTGTAGCAATTCACGTTGATAATAAGGAGGCACCCAGCGAGTACGCATAGCATCTTTTAAAGCAGCCCAAGTAGTTGGAATATTATTAGCATGCAATCTACAATGTTCAGACCACCAAATAGATGCAAACCCCGTGAATTCACAAACAGCAGCAGTAACACGTCTATTCTCAGGATATTGTAAACATGTAAAGCGTTGTTCAGTTTCTAACTCCCATGTAAGATAAGCATCAGGAATATATCTACCCTCAAACGGCTTAAGATTCAATTTAAGTTTAGGCACATGTTCATCATCGCGTACCTGAGGGGGTGGTTGGTGTCGACCGTGGCGAATGTTGGGACGTGGACGTCCAGCTGGCTGCTCATAGGCCGCTTCCTGTTCCACCTCCTCCTCGTAATCACCCTCGTAGTTGTCGTCCTGGCCGACGTCAGAAGCAGCAGCAGTAGCAGCAACTGCAGCAGCAGCAGGAGCACCAGCAGCTTGTCTGCCCGGAAACAGAATACGTCGTGCACGTCGTGGTGGCGGTGGCTGTGCTGGCGCGGCTGCAGGCTGTGCAGGTAGGCGTGCGAGCAACTCAGTAAACTTGGCGTCGAGCTTGGTGTCGATCATCTTCTCCACACCATCAATCGCCTCTGTAAATCTGTTCTCGATGTCATTCACCTGTTCAGACATCATTTGTGCAAATTTATCATGTAACGCTTTCTTTGTCATATTTTCCCAATCGGGTGCATCCCGCGCCACTTCATCATGGGATCCTGGCATGGTTAGCAGAAATAGAAAACACACAGAAATATGATCCTACTTGTACTAATGGGATGTGGGGTGGTGGAAAGCACAAATCCGTCAAGCTTTTCTTTCGTTCTTACCGATTCTTACCTAGCAGCAGGTGGTGATGTACAACCAACGGGTCAAAACTCTCAGAGATGTGGTAGAGCGATGGCCAGGAGGTGTCAAAACGCACGATGTAGAATATATGTGGAGCTGTAGGAAGGCTGACAAGTATGGTAGCAAAATCTCAACAGTTGAATAAACACTCAACGTCGGTACTGTGCTGATCCTAGGCTAGACCGTACTAGAGACGCGAGCCTAAAACACCAACGAAAGCACGGCGCGGCACGTAAACAACTGAGAAACACACTCTGAATTTTTTTTTCTCCCTTTTTTTTTTGTTTTTTTGCTCTTTTTTTTTGCGATGCGGGACTGCGGTGGCTGAAAAAGTGCGAAAAAATCACTATGGTGGCGAACGTCTCAAAATGAGTTTCTGGACCTAAGGAACGTATGGGCACGAAATTTTTTACCCCCAAATTTTTTTTTTTTTTTGGAAATCACCTCCTTCTACGGACGACAAAAGATTGGTGAAATCCGACTCTAAGCAAACTCAAAACTAATCTGGCTACGGAGAGATCACAAACCTAACAGGTGATGGAACTCAACTCGGATTGGTAGGTCGTGGTGCTGTATATGGACTCGACTTGGCGGAACGTGGTGGTGTATCTGGACTCGGATTGGCGGAAACGTGGCGGTGTACGACTGTGCGGCGGCGGTGTGACAAACTGTGATCAGAACTCGAAACTCTAAGGGAACTAGACGCTAAGATCAGCAACTCGACACAACGATGCAACCGCAAATTCAACAAAGCAAACTACTGTAAAGAAAACTGGACAAAGGCTCGGACTGTTTTGGGACGTGATGATCTAACCCTAATTTTTTTTGTTGGCTTTTTCGTGGACTGTAGGTATGAAGAACAGAACCAATCTAGACTATGAAAACTGGTAAATCTCACCGAGCAACCTGGAAATCTGATACCACTTGATAGAGGCGAAGGTATCCCGATGTTTCGATGAGATGGTGGAGATCGATTATGGTGGAGGCGACTTTCACGATCCGACTACGAACGTGCGAAGACGTTGCGCCTTAGCGATTGCTAAACCAACTCCGAGAGGTTATTGATCCCGCGGATGCACGATCAACCTGACCACGAAGGTCTAATTCCTGCAAGCAATCGAAGAACAAGCAAGAACTAAGAATTGCAATCTGGATATTGCGAATATAAGATGAATGATTACGAAAGTTGGGGTTCCAATGAGGTCTTGGCCTGGTCGGATGACACAAACGAAGAGCTCAAAGTTGCGGCTATGGCTAACTTATATCTAATTAAAACCCAAGTCTAAACGACGCCCTAAGGGCTGTATATATGGGGGAACAGAGGGGATTTTCGTGACCCCTTGGAGGTGGGGCCCGAAAACAACCCTAACTCGGTTTCCCCACACATACGGACTCTAAAAACAGCCTATAATGTGGTATTTCGAAATTACATGGGCCCAGCCCAATATTAAGGTGACGCAGCACCTATAATTGCTCTTGGACGAAAATAATGAAGTGGCATCTCGTGTATTTCGTCCAAGCCTTCATGCATGCCTTATGGTGGCTTCAAAGTGCGAAAATCCCCACTGGAAGCTCCATTGTTATTTCCCGCGCGCGCACCTTCTTCTCCATGCTTGATCCCTCTCCAATGACCGTCCTTCTTGTCCATGCTAGGTCCTTCATTCATAAGCAAAACAAAAAGTATCTAATTTAGGCAGCATCATATGTTCATGAACATTAGAAGGATTCGCAAGAAACGAAAGTACCTAATAATTTAGTTGACGTGCACGTGCTCTAGTAACTGGTCCAGTATGTGTAGTTGGTGAAGATGTGGGTGTAACATTAGTAGAGATGTCCTCATCAGAGTTCTTCTTCATCCATGGCTTCCACAGGGCAAACACGAGATCGTGATATTAAATGTCGCAGGTGCCAAGGTGGAGGTCACTTCGCAAAAGACTGTCCCTCCAAGCGTGTGATGATTATTACGGCGGATGGTGGATATGAGTCAGCGAGTGACTATGATGAGGAGACTTTAGTTCTCATTGCTCATGAGGAACAGGGTGCCCATGATGATGCTCATGATATAGAGTATATGGCTCCTGATGATGCAGATAAATATGCTAGTTTGGTTGCTCAACGTGTGTTAAGTGTGCAGGTAACGAAGGCTGAGCAAAACCAGAGGCATAATTTGTTCCACACAAAGGGAGTGGTGAAAGAATGTTCGGTTCGCATCATCATTGACGGAGGGAGTTGCAACAACTTGGCTAGCATGGAGTTGGTGGAGAAGCTATCTCTCACCACAAGACCACACCCCCATCCGTACTATATTCAGTGGTTTAACAATAATGGTAAGATTAAGGTAACGCGTTCTGTTCGTGTGCACTTTAGCATTGCTGCATATGCTGATTATGTTGATTGTGATGTGGTACCCATGCAAGCATGCTCTCTTTTACTTGGTAGACCATGGCAATTTGATAGGAATGTTGTACACCATGGTAGGACAAATCAGTTTACTCTGGTTCATCAGGATAAAAATATTGCTTTACTTCCTATGTCTCCTGAACAAATTGTGAAAGATGATCTTGCTAGAGCTAGTAAAGCTAAACAGGAGAAAAATAAGAGTGAAAATGAGATAGCAGCCAAAGAATTTGAGCAACAACATAAGACCAATAGCAAATCTTCTTCTGCTGTTTCTAATGAAATTAAATTGACTAGTCCAACTTTGCTTGCTACTAAAGTTGATATTTCAGATTTGGATGTTAGTCAATATGTGTGCTATGCTTTTGTGTGCAAAGAAGCTTTGTTTTCATTTGAGGAATTGCCTCCTTCTTTGCCTCCTGTTGTCACTGACCTTTTGCAGGAGTTTATTGACGTCTTTCCACAAGACGTACCACCGGGATTACCACCTATTCGAGGGATTGAGCATCAGATTGACTTAATTCCCGGTGCTTCACTGCCCAACCGTGCGCCATACCGTACCATTTCGGAGGAGACAAAGGAGATTCAGCGTCAAGTACAAGAGCTACTCGACAAAGGTTACATACGTGAATCCCTTAGTCCTTGTGCTGTTCCTGTTATATTAGTGCCTAAAAAGGATGGAACATGGCGTATGTGTGTTGATTGTCGAGCCATTAATAATATTACTATTCGTTATCGTCATCCTATTCCTAGGTTAGATGATATGCTTGATGAATTAAGTGGCTCTACCATGTTTTCCAAAGTTGATTTGCGTAGTGGATACCATCAAATTCGCATGAAATTAGGAGATGAATGGAAAACGGCCTTTAAAACTAAGTTTGGATTATATGAGTGGTTAGTCATGCCTTTTGGGTTAACTAATGCACCTAGCACTTTCATGAGATTAATGAACGAGGTTTTATGTGCTTTCATTGGACGATTTGTGGTAGTCTATTTTGATGATATACTGATTTATAGCAAATCTTTGGAGGAACATTTGGATCATTTACGTGCTGTTTTTATTGCTCTACGTAATGCACGTTTGTTTGGTAACCTTGGGAAGTGCACCTTTTGCACCGACCGAGTATCGTTTCTTGGCTATGTTGTTACTCCGCAGGGAATTGAAGTTGATAAAGCCAAGATCGAGGCGATTGAGAGTTGGCCGCAGCCCAAAACGGTCACACAAGTGAGGAGTTTTCTTGGACTCGCTGGATTCTATAGGCGTTTTGTGAGAGATTTCAGCACCATTGCTGCACCTCTCAATGAGCTTACACGCAAGGATGTGCCTTTTACTTGGGGTACCGCACAGGAAGAAGCCTTCGCGGTATTGAAAGATAAGTTAACACATGCTCCTTTGCTCCAACTTCCTGATTTTAATAAGACTTTTGAGCTTGAATGCGATGCTAGTGGGATTGGTTTGGGAGGTGTGTTATTACAAGATGCTAAACCTGTTGCATACTTTTCTGAAAAATTGAGTGGGCCTAGTCTGAACTATTCTACTTATGATAAGGAATTATATGCTCTTGTTTGGACATTAGAAACTTGGCAACATTATTTATGGCCCAAAGAATTTGTTATACATTCTGATCATGAATCTTTGAAACACATAAGAAGTCAAGCAAAACTTAATCGTAGACATGCTAAGTGGGTTGAATTTATTGAGACTTTCCCTTATGTCATTAAACACAAGAAGGGGAAAGATAATATTATTGCTGATGCTTTGTCTCGTCGTTATACTATGCTTTCACAACTTGACTTCAAGATATTCGGTTTAGAGACAATCAAAGATCAATATGTAAATGATGCAGAATTTAAATATGTATCGCAGAATTGTAGAGAGGGTAGAACATGGAACAAGTTTGTCCTTAATGATGGGTTTGTGTTCCGTTCTAACAAGCTATGCATTCCAGCTAGCTCTATTCGTCTTTTGTTGTTGCAGGAGGCGCATGGAGGAGGATTAATGGGACACTTTGGCGTGAAGAAGACGGAGGACGTACTTGCTACACACTTCTTTTGGCCAAAGATGAGACGGGATGTTGAGCGTTTTGTTGCTCGCTGCACTACATGTCAAAAAGCTAAGTCACGACTCAATCCTCATGGTTTATACATGCCTTTACCTGTACCTAGTGTTCCGTGGGACGACATATCCATGGACTTTGTTTTAGGCTTGCCTCGAACAAAGAAGGGGAGGGATAGCATATTTGTTGTCGTGGATAGATTTTCTAAGATGGCACATTTTATACCATGTCATAAAAGCGATGATGCTGCTAATGTTGCTGATTTATTCTTTCGTGAGATTATTCGCTTACATGGTGTGCCCAATACTATTGTCTCGGATCGTGATACTAAGTTTCTTAGCCATTTTTGGAGATGCTTATGGGCTAAGTTGGGGACTAAACTACTTTTTAGTACTACCTGTCATCCCCAAACTGATGGACAAACTGAAGTAGTAATTAGGACTTTGTCTACTATGCTTAGGGCTGTTTTAAAGAGTAACTTGAAAATGTGGGAAGAATGTTTACCTCATATTGAATTTGCTTATAATCGTTCATTTCATTCTACCACTAAAATGTGCCCTTTTGAGATTGTTTATGGTTTTCTACCTCGTGCGCCTATTGATTTGCTGCCTCTTCCATCTTCGGAGAAGGTTAATTTTGATGCTAAGCAACGTGCTGAATTGATATTAAAAATGCATGAGTTAACTAAAGAAGACATTGAGAAAATGAATGCTAGATACAAGCTTGCTGGTGATAAGGGTAGAAAGCATGTTGTGTTTGAACCAGGAGATCTTGTTTGGTCACATCTACGTAAAGATAGGTTTCCTGATTTGCGCAAGTCTAAGTTAATGCCACGAGCTGATGGTCCCTTTAAGGTTTTACAGAAAATTAATGACAATGCATATAAACTTGAGCTACCTGCAGATTTTGGGGTTAGTCCCACATTTAACATTGCAGATTTGAAACCTTATTTGGGAGAAGATGATGAGCTTCCGTCGAGGACGACTTCAATTCAAGAAGGGGAGGATGATGAGGACATCTCTACTAATGGTACACCCATATCCTCACCAACTACACATACTGGACCAGTTACTAGAGCACGTGCACGTCAACTAAATTATCAGATACTTTCGTTTCTTGTGAATCCTTCTATTGTTCATGAACATATGATGCTGCCTAAATTAGATACTTTTGTTTTTCTTATGAATGAAGGACCTAGCATGCACAAGAAGGATGGTCATTGGAGCGGGATCAAGCATGGAGAAGAAGGTGCGCGCGCGGGAAAGTACAGTGGAGCTTCCAGTGGTGATTATCACACTTTGAAGCCACCATAAGGCGCACATGAAGTCTTGGACGAAATACGCGAGATGTCACTTCATTATTTTCGTCCAAGAGCAATTATAGGTGCTGCGTCACCTTAATATTGGGCTGGGCCCATGTAATTTCGAAATACCACATTATAGGCTGTTTTTAGAGTCCGTATGTGTGGGGAAACCGAGTTAGGGTTGTTTCCGGACCCCACCTCCAAGGGGCCACGAAATTTCCGTCTGTTCCCCCATATATACAGCCCTTAGGGCGTCGTTTAGACTTGGGTTTTAATTAGATTTAAGTTAGCCATAGCCGCAACTTCGAGCTCTTCGTTTGTGTCATCCGACCAGGCCAAGACCTCATTGGAACCCCAACTTTCGTAATCATTCATCTTATATTCACAATATCCAGATTGCAATTCTTAGTTCTTGCTTGTTCTTCGATTGCTTGCAGGAATTAGACCTTCGTGGTCAGGTTGATCGTGCATCCGCGGGATCAATAACCTCTCGGAGTTGGTTTAGCGATCGCTAAGGCGCAACGTCTTCGCACGTTCGTAGTCGGATCGTGAAAGTCGTCTCCACCATAATCGATCTCCACCATCTCATCGAAACATCGGGACACCTTCGCCTCTATCAGCGGGTCCGGTGGGGGACAGCGAGATGGGGCCCGGCGGGGGACGGTGAGGCGCGGCCCGTGCGGTGGAAGGAGCTCGCCGGCGGGGAGTCCAGGGGAGGGAGGAGGTGCGGGACGGGAGGGGGTGCGGCGCCGGTGGGTGAGAGAGAGATGAGAGGGAGGTGAGAGAGAGAGATGAGAGGGAAATGATAAGAGAGAGAGAGAGTAAGGGCAAAATCGTCGAAAAAATGTCGCATAGACGGTCAAACCCCTTTGACTAGACGGAAACAGTGATTAGGGGTATTTCTGAGACGGCCACTAACGGAAGAGGGGCAAAGTTGAGCACGTGTTTTTTTTAGGGATAAAGATGAGACTGGGGCAAGATTAGGGGGAAAAATGTAAATATTAGACCATCCCGAAACTTTTCCGGCCCTCCGGTTTTACCCGGTTTTCTCAAAACTCTTCCCGGTACTTTACCGGTGCCCCGAAACGATTCCAGTTTTCTCTCCGATTAAATCTCAATCACTCCGAAACTTTTTCTGGTGTGTTATACTCGTGCTCCTATCACTCTAGTACTCAAAAAATCTACCACCCTTAAGTGTGTGACCCCATAGGTTCGGTAGAATACGGACATGAACCGGAAACCGACTTTCCTCGGATCGATAACCAATAGCGGAGCCATGGACACCCATAATGGTTCCCGCACCTACACGAATATGAATTCGAGTGAACCTCTGGTTGACATGCCAATCCCTTTGCTTCGCGATACTTTACAAAACATGAGGTGAGATTATATAGGTATCCACATGATCAACTCATTAATCATTATACCAATTATCCTCATATCGGTTTTGTTCCTTTTCTCGTTCACGTGTTCCGTATCCCATGTGATCTATTCACAAAGTATCTGGCCGGATGTTGGTGGATACGTAATACCGAGAGGGCCCAAAGAATATCTCTCCTAAATAGGAGGAGCAAATCCCAACTTGAATCATCAAGTCCCTAGACATACTTTCGAGTGTGAGTGAGCAAAGCCTTTATAGCCACGCCTGTTACGGGTGGTGTTTGGACAGAATCAAAACCCACCCACCGGTATGTAGGTACTTAACATTCTCATGGTCTATAAGGATACATGAAAATGTCAAATCATCTGAAGATTTAACTCATAATACAATGATGATGAAATCTCAAAGCAAATCAAACAATTGGGTCGGTTCAACACCCTTGTTCTGGCAATAATGTGCTCCCATGTGTTACCGGCATATTCAATGCCCTATGTCAGGAAAACATGACATCCATAATACACAGGTTAGTCCTAGAGGCAGACTAAGAACACTTTTGTGTTTATACTCCACACATGCATATGGGTTTTCCTCCGAAGGCAGTTAACATGCACTTGGCAAACCTCCACATAGGCCATTGCAGTTATAGCACAGACATATAATCATTAATAATGAACCCAGAATTATAATAATACATTTTATTATTGCCTCTAGATCATAATTCCAACAGTCTCCCACTTGCACTAGAGACAATAATCTAGTTGCATGGTTTGCTCAGACCAATGGCACTTTGGTCTTCATGCTCGCTTGTGGTATAGGCTTCGTCACTGAGCTTAACGCTTTTAGGCTCGTCCCAATCCTGCGTATCTTAATGTACCCCTTCATCCTTTATGAAGTATTTAAAGATAGGGCATTATCGTTCAACATGTTTGGACTACAGTGAGCTCTTAGCTTACTTTGCTTTGATCATGATTCTCATATCAAAATATCGTTTGTGTAGATCAAGCGTTCGGAACTATGCCAATCACTATGATGGTGTTCCTGATACAAATACCCTCCTATGCAACTTCCAGAGTTGCCATGTTTCACGTCTATGTTGTAGGAATCCCGCTATGTGCCTTAGCTTGAAAAACAATTTTCAACATCCTATTTTGCTACTTAACTATAGACCGATTAAAAAAATTACAAATCATTATGAAACTTTCTTTCATCTATTTGTAATGAGCTCTTCAGTCTTTCTCATAGAACCTTTCTTCATCTGAGGTACTTCAACAGAACTAATCTACTATTTAGATTACTTTGGTGTTTGTTGCACTTTCAGGACATCCAATACCTTAGTGCTTTATTTTGCTAAAATATTTAGTCTCAATCACTCATATTTTGTTCACATATATGATTAGAATCGTGCTCCCACTTAATTCCATATCTTATATGATTATTGATGAAATAATAACTCTTATAACTTCATCAAAAAATATTACTCCAGCTCTGTGATATTTGCTTCAACTATGGACTAATCTTTGAAGCATTCTCACTTTTACTAATATCGTATAGATCATTAAATCCTTTCAGGTTGTATCATGCATACACCCTTTGTTTAATTTTCTCAGAAGAAGAATCCATATGTCATACTTCGGAAGTATGCTGCGATTATCAGTAATTTTCCATATGAACATTTGCATCACTACACATATTGTAGTCAACCTTTTGAACTCTATCGGAAAACTAATTTTGCGATAAGTCGAGCGTTATCAACGATGAAGCTACCGTCTATGTTCATCTCTCTGAAAAACCAATCCAATCTAATGATCAGGTATCCTTAGGAGGGTTTTACCAAGTTCTCAACTTGATTTTGGTGGATGACTTTCATTTCGTTTTTATGGTGTTTAAGCCATATAGTGGAGTTAGTGCCCGTCATGGTTTCTTGTAGTTCACATGTTTATCACACAATAGAACCACATTGGTTCAACGTGAATTTATAAAGCTGTGTGATACACCATCGGACTTGATCATTTCATCTCTGGAACGTATTTCAGAGTTTCATCATTCCTTTTCATCAGATGTAGGAATTTCTGGTTTGGTCATAGAATTTATCTCTAGATCGAATTTTGAGTTCCATTCTGTAGAACCAAATGATTCATTGTAATCATTATCAAGCTATTAGTCCTCCCACTTAATTGTTTCAAGAGAGCTATTTTCTCAAGGAAAAATCCCATGTCCCTCGATAAACCATTTTCTCGGGTATGGTAGTGGAAGTGTTGTTCGTAACATGATGTTTCTACAATACTTATATTTGAGATCGATTATATTCTAAATATATATCTCTGAAATTATGAAACAACAATTGGATTTCTTATCCATGCCATATTCTTATAGGGCATTGTTTCAACAGTCATATGACGGCGCTCTATTTAGTAAGT
Organism: Bromus sterilis; assembly: GCA_950022295.1. NCBI lineage: Eukaryota > Viridiplantae > Streptophyta > Magnoliopsida > Poales > Poaceae > Bromus > Bromus sterilis. Next base: position 170,556,427 of record OX465600.1, on the reverse strand, counting down.
AAGTGGTTTCTCTCTAAAGCGTTAAGCAGTATAGTGAATGGGAGTGTGGTTTAAGTACATCACCGACCTCACTATGTAATGCTGGAATTCAGGGTAGAAAACAATTTTAATTCCAGTATGCCATGTAGGGCTTGGTTGTGCGTCAAGATACTCCGTAGCAATACGGGGTTTCGGGTGACGCTAGTGATGAGGACATCTCTACTAATGTTACACCCACATCTTCACAAACTACACATAATGGACCAGTTACTAGAGCACGCGCACGTCAATTAAATTATCAGGTACTTTCGTTTCTTGCGAATCCTTCTAATATTCAAGAACATATGATGCTGCCTAAATTAGATACTTTTGTTTGTCTTATGAATGAAGGACCTAGCATGGACAAGAAGGATGGTCATTGGAGCGGGATCAAGCATGGAGAAGAAGGTGCGCGCGCGGGAAAGGACAGCGGAGCTTCCCGTGGTGATTATCGCACTTTGAAGCCACCATAAGGCGCGCATGAAGACTTGGACGAGAGACACAAGATGCCACATTAATATTTTCGTCCAAGAGTTATTATAGGTGCTGCGTCACCTTATTATTGGGCCAGGCCCATGTAATTTCGAAATACACTTAATAGGCTATTTTTTAGAGTCCGTATGTGTGGGGAAACCGAGTTAGGGTTGTTTTCGGACCCCTCCTCCAAGGGGCCACGAAATTCCCCTCTGTTCCCCCATATATACAGCCCTTAGGGCATCGTTTAGACTTGGGTTTTAATTAGATTTAAGTTAGCCATAGCCGCAACTTCGAGCTCTTCGTTTGTGTCATCCGACCAGGCCAAGACCTCATTGGAACCCCAACTTTCGTAATCTTTCATCTTATATTCGCAATATCCAGATTGCAATTCTTAGTTCTTGCTTGTTCTTCGATTGCTTGCAGGAATTAGACCTTCGTGGTCAGGTTGATCGTGCATCCGCGGGATCAATAACCTCTCGGAGTTGGTTTAGCGATCGCTAAGGCGCAACGTCTTCGCACGTTCGTAGTCGGGTCGTGAAAGTCTACTCCACCATAATCGATCTCCACCATCTCATCGAAACATCGGGACACCTTCGCCTCTATCAAGTGGTATCAGATTTCCAGGTTGCTCGGTGAGATTTACCAGTTTTTCATAGTCTAGATTGGTTCTGTTCTTCATACCTACAGTCCACGAAAAAGCCAAAAAAAAAATTAGGGTTAGATCATCACGTCCCAAGACAGTCCTAGCCATTGTCCAGTTTTCTTTTCAGTACTTGCTTTGTTGAATTTACGGTTGCATCGTTGTGTCAAGTTGCTGATCTTAGCGTCTAGTTTCCTTAGAGTTTCGAGTTCTGATCACAGTTTGCCACGTCGCCACCGCACAGTAGTAATCCGAGTCCAGATACACCACGTTCCGCCAATCCGAGTCCATATACACCACCACGAGCTACACGAGTCCGAGTTGAGTTCCACCATCAGTACGGTTTGTGATCTCTCCGTAGCCAGAATAGTTTGAGTTGCTTAGAGTCGGATTTCACCAAACTTTTGTCGTACGTAGAAGGGAGGTGATTTCCAAAAAAAAAAAAAAAAAAAAAAAGAAAACGAGTCTGGCACGCTTTCCAGAGCAGTTTTTAGGCCAAAAATTTCAGGGGTAAAAAAAATTTTTTGCCCATACGTTCCTTAGGTCCAGAAACTCATTTTAAGACATTTGCCACCATAGTGACTTTTTCGCACTTTTTCAGCCACCGCAGTCCCGCATCGCAAAAAAAAAAAAAAAAAAAAAAAGAGAAAAAAAAAATTCAGAGTATGCTTCTCAGTTGATTACGTGCCGCGCCGTGCTTTCGTTGGTGTTTTAGGCTCGCGTCTCTAGTACGGTCTAGCCTAGGATCAGCACAGTACCCACGTTGAGCGTTTATTCAGCTTTGCATCTCTGTTTTGATTACTGTTGAGTTTTTTTCTACCATACTTGTCAGCCTTCCTACAGCTCCACATATATTCTACATCGTGCGTTTGACACCTCCTGGCCATCGCTCTACCATATCTCTGAGAGTTTTGACCCGTTGGTTGTACATCACCACCTGCTGCTAGGTAAGAATCGGTAAGAACGAAAGAAAAGCTTGACGGATTTGTGCTTTCCACCACACCACATCCCATTAGTAGAAGTCGGATCATATTACTGTGTGTTTTCTATTTCTGCTAACCATGACAGGATCACATGATGAAGTGGCGCGGGATGCACCCGATTGGGAGAACATGACAAACAAGGAGCTACATGATAAATTTGCACGTATGATGTCTGAACAGGTGCAGGACATCCATAACAGATTTACAGAGGCGATTGATGGCGTGGAAAAGATGATCGACACCAAGCTAGACGCCAAGTTTACTGAGTTGATCGCACGCCTACCTTCAGCACAGCCACAGCCACCGCCACTACCACGTGCACGACGTATTCTGTTGCCGCGAGGACAAGCTGCTGGTATTGGTGCTCCTCCTGCTGCTGCAGTTGCTGCTACTGCTGCTGCTGCTTCTGACGTCGGCCAGGACGACTACTACGAGGGTGATTACGAGGAGGAGGTGGAACAGGAAGCGGTCTATGAGCAGCCAGCTGGACGTCCACGTCCCAACATTCGCCACGGTCGACACCAACCACCCCCTCAGGTACGCGATGATGAACATGTGCCTAAACTTAAATTGAATCTTAAGCCTTTTGAGGGTAGATATATTCCTGATGTTTATCTTACTTGGGAGTTAGAAACTGAACAACGCTTTACATGTTTACAATATCCTGAGAATAGACGTGTTACTGCTGCTGTTTGTGAATTCACGGGATTTGCATCTATTTGGTGGTCCGAACATTGTAGATTGCATGCTAATAATATTCCAACTACTTGGGCTGCTTTAAAAGATGCTATGCGTACTCGCTGGGTTCCTCCTTATTATCAACGTGACTTGTTACACAAATTACAGCGTTTGAGACAAGGAAAAAATTCTGTAGAGGAATATTATCAGGAATTACAAACTGGATTGATTAGATGCGGCCTAGTAGAGGATAATGAAGCTATGCTTGCACGTTTTATGGGTGGCTTAAACAGGGAGATACAAACTATTCTAGAATACAAGGACTTTACTACTATCACTCGTTTGTTTCATCTTGCTTGTAAAGCTGAACGTGAAGTGCAGGATCGACAGGCCGCTACGAGACCTAACTTTTCTGCAGGACGAAATACATCATGGACATCGCGTGGAGCTTCTATATCCACACGTCTTGCTGCACCACCATCTACTTCAGCCGCTCATTCTTACAGGGAGCCACCGACACAGCCAGCGCCACCATTCAAGGGTGCACAGAGTGGTCCCGCGGCGAGTTCTTCTTCATCCATGGCGTCCACAGGGCAAGCACGAGATCGTGATATTAAATGTCGCCGGTGCCAAGGTGGAGGTCACTTCGCAAAAGACTGTCCCTCCAAGCGTGTGATGATTATTACGGCGGATGGTGGGTATGAGTCAGCGAGTGACTATGATGAGGAGACTTTAGTTCTCATTGCTCATGAGGATCAGGGTGCCCATGATGATGCTCGTGATATAGAGTATATGGCTCCTGATGATGCAGATAAATATGCTAGTTTGGTTGCTCAACGTGTGTTAAGTGTGCAGGTATCGAAGGACGAGCAAAACCAGAGGCATAATTTGTTCCACACAAAGGGAGTGGTGAAAGAACGTTCGGTTCGCATCATCATTGACGGAGGGAGTTGCAACAACTTGGCGAGCATGGAGTTGGTGGAGAAGGTATCTCTCACCACAAGACCACACCCCCATCCGTACTATATTCAGTGGTTTAACAATAGTGGTAAGATTAAGGTAACGCGTTCTGTTCGTGTGCACTTTAGCATTGCCGCATATGCTGATTATGTTGATTGTGATGTGGTACCCATGCAAGCATGCTCTCTTTTACTTGGTAGACCATGGCAATTTGATAGGAATGTTGTACACCATGGTAGGACAAATCAGTTTACTCTGGTTCATCAGGATAAAACTATTGCTTTACTTCCTATGTCTCCTGAACAAATTGTGCAAGATGATCTTGCTAGAGCTAGTAAAGCTAAACAGGAGAAAAATAAGAGTGAAAATGAGATAGCAGCTAAAGAATTTGAGCAACAACATAAGACCAATAGCAAATCTTCTTCCACTGTTTCTAATGAAATTAAATTGACTAGTCCAACTTTGCTTGCTACTAAGGTTGATATTTCGGATTTGGATGTTAGTCAATATGTGTGCTATGCTTTTGTGTGCAAAGAAGCTTTGTTTTCATTTGAGGAATTGCCTCCTTCTTTGCCTCCTGTTGTCACTGACCTTTTGCAGGAGTTTATTGACGTCTTTCCACAAGACGTGCCACCGGGATTACCACCTATTCGAGGGATTGAGCATCAGATTGACTTAATTCCCAGTGCTTCACTGCCTAACCGTGCGCCATACCGTACCAATCCGGAGGAGACGAAGGAGATTCAGCGTCAAGTACAAGAGCTACTCGACAAAGGTTACATACGTGAATCCCTTAGTCCTTGTGCTGTTCCTGTTATATTAGTGCCTAAAAAGGATGGAACATGGCGTATGTGTGTTGATTGTCGAGCCATTAATAATATTACTATTCGTTATCGTCATCCTATTCCTAGGTTAGATGATATGCTTGATGAATTAAGTGGCTCTACCATGTTTTCCAAAGTTGATTTGCGTAGTGGATACCATCAAATTCGCATGAAATTAGGAGATGAATGGAAAACGGCATTTAAAACTAAGTTTGGATTATATGAGTGGTTAGTCATGCCTTTTGGGTTAACTAATGCACCTAGCACTTTCATGAGATTAATGAACGAGGTTTTACGTGCTTTCATTGGACGATTTGTGGTAGTCTATTTTGATGATATATTGATTTATAGCAAATCTTTGGAGGAACATTTGGATCATTTACGTGCTGTTTTTATTGCTCTACGTAATGCACGTTTGTTTGGTAACCTTGGGAAGTGCACCTTTTGCACCGACCGAGTATCGTTTCTTGGCTATGTTGTTACTCCGCAGGGAATTGAAGTTGATAAAGCCAAGATCGAGGCGATTGAGAGTTGGCCGCAGCCCAAAACGGTCACACAAGTGAGGAGTTTTCTTGGCCTCGCTGGATTCTATAGGCGTTTTGTGAGAGATTTCAGCACCATTGCTGCACCTCTCAATGAGCTTACACGCAAGGATGTGCCTTTTACTTGGGGTACCGCACAGGAAGAAGCCTTCACCGTATTGAAAGATAAGTTAACACATGCTCCTTTGCTCCAACTTCCTGATTTTAATAAGACTTTTGAGCTTGAATGCGATGCTAGTGGGATTGGTTTGGGAGGTGTGTTATTACAAGATGCTAAACCTGTTGCTTACTTTTCTGAAAAATTGAGTGGGCCTAGTCTGAACTATTCTACTTATGATAAGGAATTATATGCTCTTGTTCGGACATTAGAAACTTGGCAACATTATTTATGGCCCAAAGAATTTGTTATACATTCTGATCATGAATCTTTGAAACACATAAGAAGTCAAGCAAAACTTAATCGTAGACATGCTAAGTGGGTTGAATTTATTGAGACTTTCCCTTATGTCATTAAACACAAGAAGGGGAAAGATAATATTATTGCTGATGCTTTGTCTCGTCGTTATACTATGCTTTCACAACTTGACTTCAAGATTTTCGGTTTAGAGACAATCAAAGATCAATACGTAAATGATGCGGAATTTAAAGATGTATTGCAGAATTGTAGAGAGGGTAGAACATGGAACAAGTTTGTGCTTAATGATGGATTTGTGTTCCGTTCTAACAAGCTATGCATTCCAGCTAGCTCTATTCGTCTTTTGTTGTTGCAGGAGGCGCATGGAGGAGGATTAATGGGACACTTTGGCGTGAAGAAGACGGAGGACGTACTTGCTACACATTTCTTTTGGCCAAAGATGAGACGGGATGTTGAGCGTTTTGTTGCTCGCTGCACTACATGTCAAAAAGCTAAGTCACGACTCAATCCTCATGGTTTATACATGCCTTTACCTGTACCTAGTGTTCCGTGGGAGGACATATCCATGGACTTTGTTTTAGGCTTGCCTCGAACAAAGAATGGGAGGGATAGCATATTTGTTGTCGTGGATAGATTTTCTAAAATGGCACATTTTATACCATGTCATAAAAGCGATGATGCTGCTAATGTTGCTGATTTATTCTTTCGTGAGATTATTCGCTTACATGGTGTGCCCAATACTATTGTCTCGGATCGTGATACTAAGTTTCTTAGCCATTTTTGGAGATGCTTATGGGCTAAGTTGGGGACTAAACTACTTTTTAGTACTACATGTCATCCCCAAACTGATGGACAAACTGAAGTGGTCAATAGGACTTTGTCTACTATGCTTAGGGCTGTTTTAAAGAGTAACTTGAAACAGTGGGAAGAATGTTTACCTCATATTGAATTTGCTTATAATCGTTCATTGCATTCTACCACTAAAATGTTCCCTTTTGAGATTGTTTATGGTTTTCTACCTCGTGCACCTATTGATTTGCTGCCTCTTCCATCTTCGGAGAAGGTTAATTTTGATGCTAAGCAACGTGCTGAATTGATATTAAAAATGCATGAGTTAACTAAAGAAAACATTGAGCGCATGAATGCTAGATACAAGCTTGCTGGTGATAGGGGTCGAAAGCATGTTGTGTTTGAACCCGGAGATCTTGTTTGGTTACATCTACGTAAAGATAGGTTTCCTGGTTTGCGCAAGTCTAAGTTAATGCCTCGAGCTGATGGTCCCTTTAAGGTTTTTCAGAAAATTAATGATAATGCATATAAACTTGAGCTACCTGCAGCCTTTGGGGTTAGTCCCACATTTAATATTGCAGATTTGAAGCCTTATTTGGAAGAAGATGATGAGCTTCCGTCGAGGACGACTTCAATTCAAGAAGGGGAGGATGATGAGGACATCTCTACTAATGTTACACCCACATCTTCACAAACTACACATAATGGACCAGTTACTAGAGCACGCGCACGTCAATTAAATTATCAGGTACTTTCGTTTCTTGCGAATCCTTCTAATATTCAAGAACATATGATGCTGCCTAAATTAGATACTTTTGTTTGTCTTATGAATGAAGGACCTAGCATGGACAAGAAGGATGGTCATTGGAGCGGGATCAAGCATGGAGAAGAAGGTGCGCGCGCGGGAAAGGACAGCGGAGCTTCCCGTGGTGATTATCGCACTTTGAAGCCACCATAAGGCGCGCATGAAGACTTGGACGAGAGACACAAGATGCCACATTAATATTTTCGTCCAAGAGTTATTATAGGTGCTGCGTCACCTTATTATTGGGCCAGGCCCATGTAATTTCGAAATACACTTAATAGGCTATTTTTTAGAGTCCGTATGTGTGGGGAAACCGAGTTAGGGTTGTTTTCGGACCCCTCCTCCAAGGGGCCACGAAATTCCCCTCTGTTCCCCCATATATACAGCCCTTAGGGCATCGTTTAGACTTGGGTTTTAATTAGATTTAAGTTAGCCATAGCCGCAACTTCGAGCTCTTCGTTTGTGTCATCCGACCAGGCCAAGACCTCATTGGAACCCCAACTTTCGTAATCTTTCATCTTATATTCGCAATATCCAGATTGCAATTCTTAGTTCTTGCTTGTTCTTCGATTGCTTGCAGGAATTAGACCTTCGTGGTCAGGTTGATCGTGCATCCGCGGGATCAATAACCTCTCGGAGTTGGTTTAGCGATCGCTAAGGCGCAACGTCTTCGCACGTTCGTAGTCGGGTCGTGAAAGTCTACTCCACCATAATCGATCTCCACCATCTCATCGAAACATCGGGACACCTTCGCCTCTATCAGCTAGTTTATGAACTGACTTCATACACTCAATGATGTTTGCTAAATTCTTTAACTCATTTATTTTACGATTAGATCGTCAAATATTTTATCTATGTGTGATGATGATTCTCTTTGTGTTGAAACAATTGTGAACTTATTCAAAATTTCAGATATTATGTCTTTTCTAAATACCGGTATATCTATACAAGTCATTATCACAAAGTTTTATGTAAAGTACTGTTTATTGGTTCTTCACACATCGATATGTGTTATTACCAATATTTTACTAAACACTTGAACAATTCATTTAATCAATGATTTTGTCTATTAGCAAAACATTGCATGTGTCAAATGACTCAAAGTCAAGGGATTGAATGACTTCATCGATATGAAGCTTCCGCATGCGCTTTGTTAGAATGCGACTAAGTCATTTATTCAATAACAATTTTAGCATTATCATCACATAACTTAATTTATTTAGCAATCAAGAAAATAGACATAACATCAAGATTTCAACTTAACTAGCTTACAATCAACTTAAAGCTTCAACTCTTAAGTCTCTTGCTACTTTCTCTCCTAATGATGCATGTGCTTCTAACTCCATTGATTATGCATCTCTACTTGTTGAGAACATAAAGTTGAAAGATCAACTTGAGAAAGGTCTTGTGTGCGGGAACGAGATTCAACCAGGACAATCTTTTCACTACGCGAAGCTACACTTCACTCTACTCATTATATCTTCGAGAAGGTATCCTTGATTGTGCTCTTTTACTTTTACACTCACATCTCCCCGCTTGTTGTCATGGCTAGGAAAGACTCCCCTACTTCACTGGTGAACAGTATACATCGTGATACAAGCAATATGGTTACTCAAGAGACTCATCTCCAATTCCAACATGAAATGCGTGACGCCTACGAGAAGTTGAGCAACCGCATTGCCACGATTGCGGTGAATTTGGAAACCGATCAAGAGAAAATTTCCAACTCCATGGAGGAATTCAAGCAACTAATGCTTGATCGGGACCAAGCCAATATGGACAACCTCAGGGCCATGCTCTCTTCTCGACGAGATCATTCTTCATCATCCTCTTCTTCACACCGGTCTTCTCACCGTTCCAAGTCCAACCATGAGCCCGTCGAGCACATCCGGTCTCGTCATTGCAAGGAGCCACAAGACCACGCCATGGAGTGCGACAAGCGTCTCCACCTTGAGAGACAAGTGCAAGACACCGTCAACTACCAACTTTACCACCAAGGGGCAAAAACATCTAAGGCCCGTCCAACAAGACATGCAAGTGAAGACCATTTGGGACTCCATCATGGATGCCAAGAATAAAACAATCACATTGCTTCTCAGGTTACTGATGGTGAGCCATCTCAATCTCATGTTCCTAGAGATGACCGCATCCAAGACCGCCACTTCACCAACACCAAGATGGCATACCTTCGACAGCACTTGGCACATTGGTGGGCCTCCCAAACGCACCTCACGTGCCCAACTTTGACCATCAAGCTTACTACAACGACAACCTTCACCACAATGATTGGCGAGCTAGACCACCTCCGCCACCACTTGAGCATCTTCGGGTTCATGAACCACACAACAATAAGGAGCGCTTTGGAAGGCCCAAGTTCTCCGGAGGAAGAAATCCCGAGGACTACCTCTCATGGGCCCTCAAAGTGGACAAGATATACCGAGTGCACAATTATGATGAGTCCAAGAAAGTCGCCATGGCATCACTTGAATTTGAAGACTATGCTCTCAATTGGTTGGAGCAAGTACAAGATCTCCGTCTCGAGCAAGGAACTCCACAAATGAGCACATGAGAAGAAATGAAACAACTGATGACAGCCTGATTTGTTCCACAACATTACACATGTGACCTCTACCAAAAGCTCCAAGCCCTCAAGCAAGGCTACAAGACGGTGGATGAGTATTATGAGGAAATGGAGTTGGCAATGATTCGAGCAAATGTGAAGGAGTCTGCCGAAAAAAACAATGGCTCGCTTACTCAATGGCCTCAACTACAAAGTGAAGAAGATCACCAACTTCCAACCATACAATAGTGTGGAAGAATTGGTTCATTAATGCCACCAAAGTTGATGAGGACATCTCTACGAATGTTACACCCACATCTTCACCAACTACACATACTGGACCAGTTACTAGAGCACGTGCACGTCAACTAAATTATCAGGTACTTTCGTTTCTTGCGAATCCTTCTAATGTTCATGAACATATGATGCTGCCTAAATTAGATACTTTTGTTTTGCTTATGAATGAAGGACCTAGCATGGACAAGAAGGACGGTCATTGGAGCGGGATCAAGCATGGAGAAGAAGGTGCGCGCGCGGGAGAGAACAATGGAGCTTCCAGTGGGGATTTTCGCACTTTGAAGCCACCATAAGGCATGCATGAAGGCTTGGACGAAATACACGAGATGCCACTTCATTATTTTCGTCCAAGAGCAAGTATAGGTGCTGCGTCACCTTAATATTGGGCTGGGCCCATGTAATTTCGAAATACCACATTATAGGCTGTTTTTAGAGTCCGTATGTGTGGGGAAACCGAGTTAGGGTTGTTTTCGGACCCCACCTCCAAGGAGCCACGAAATTCCCCTCTGTTCCCCCATATATACAGCCCTTAGGGCATCGTTTAGATTTGGGTTTTAATTAGATTTAAGTTAGCCATAGCCGCAACTTCGAGCTCTTCGTTTGTGTCATCCGACCAGGCCAAGACCGCATTGGAACCCCAACTTCTGTTAATCTTTCATCTTATATTCGCAATATCCAGATTGCAATTCTTAGTTCTTGCTTGTTCTTCGATTGCTTGCAGGAATTGACCTTCGTGGTCAGGTTGATCGTGCATCCGCGGGATCAATAACCTCTCGGAGTTGGTTTAGCGATCGCTAAGGCGCAACGTCTTCGCACGTTCGTAGTCGGGTCGTGAAAGTCTACTCCACCAAAATCGATCTCCATCATCTCATCGAAACATCGGGACACCTTCGCCTCTATCAAGTGGTATCAGATTTCCAGGTTGCTCGGTGAGATTTACCAGTTTTCGTAGTCTAGATTGGTTCTGTTCTTCATACCTACAGTCCACGAAAAAGCCAACAAAAAAATTAGGGTTAGATCATCACGTCCCAAAACAGTCCGAGCCTTTGTCCAGTTTTCTTTACAGTAGTTTGCATTGTTGAATTTGCGGTTGCATCGTTGTGTCGAGTTGCTGATCTTAGCGTCTAGTTACCTTAGAGTTTCGAGTTCTGATCACAGTTTGTCACGCCGCCGCCGCACAGTAGTACACCACCACGTTCCGCCAATCCGAGTCCAGATACACCACCACGTTCCGCCAAGCCGAGTCCATACGCACCACCACAACCTACCGATCCGAGTTGAGTTCCATCACCTGTTCAGTTTGTGATCTCTCCGTAGCCAGATTAGTTTTGAGTTGATTAGAGTCGGATTTCACCAATCTTTTGTTGTACGTAGAAGGAGGTGATTTCCAAAAAAAAAAAATTCGGAGCAGTTTTTAGGCCAAAAATTTCGGGGGTAAATTTTTTTTTCGCCCATACGTTCCTTAGGTCCAGAAACTCATTTTGAGACGTTCGCCACCATAGTGATTTTTTCGCACTTTTTCAGCCACCGCAGTCCCGCATCGCAAAAAAAAAAGAGCAAAAAAAAAAAAAAAAAAGACAGAAAAAAAATTCAGAGTGTGCTTCTCAGTTGTTTACGTGCCGCGCCGTGCTTTCGTTGGTGTTTTAGGCTCGCGTCTCTAGTACGGTCTAGCCTAGGATCAGCAGAGTACCGACGTTGAGTGTTTATTCAGCTTTGCATCTCTGTTTTGATTACTGTTGAGCTTTTGCTACCATACTTGTCAGCCTTCCTACAGCTCCACATATATTCTACATCGTGCGTTTGACACCTCCTGGCCATCGCTCCACCATATCTCTGAGAGTTTTGACCCGTTGGTTGTACATCACCACCTGCTGCTAGGTAAGAATCGGTAAGAACGAAAGAAAAGCTTGACGGATTTGTGCTTTCCACCATCCCACATCCCATTAGTAGAAGTAGGATCATATTCCTGTGTGTTTTCTATTTCTGCTAACCATGCCAGGATCACATGATGAAGTGGCGCGGGATGCACCCGATTGGGAGAACATGACAAACAAGGAGCTACATGATAAATTTGCACAAATGATGTCTGAACAGGTGAATGACATCGAGACCAGATTTACAGAGGGAATTGATGGCGTGGAAAAGATGATCGACACCAAGCTCGACGCCAAGTTTACTGAGTTGATCGCACGCCTACCTACACAGCCTGCTGCCGCTCCAGCACAGCCACAGCCACCGCCACTACCACGTGCACGACGGATTCTGTTTCCGAGAGGACAAGCTGCTGGTATTGGTGCTCCTCCTGCTGCTGCAGTACCTGCTGCTGCTGCTTCTGACGTCGGCCAGGACGACAACTACGAGGGTGATTACGAGGAGGAGGTGGAACAGGAAGCGGCCTATGAACAGCCAGCTGGACGTCCACGTCCCAACATTCGCCACGGTCGACACCAACCACCCCCTCAGGTACGCGATGATGAACATGTGCCTAAACTTAAATTGAATCTTAAGCCGTTTGAGGGTAGATATATTCCTGATGCTTATCTTACTTGGGAGTTAGAAACTGAACAACGCTTTACATGTTTACAATATCCTGAGAATAGACGTGTTACTGCTGCTGTTTGTGAATTCACGGGTTTTGCATCTATTTGGTGGTCTGAACATTGTAGATTGCATGCTAATAATATTCCAGCTACTTGGGCTGCTTTAAAAGATGCTATGCGTACTCGCTGGGTTCCTCCTTATTATCTACGTGAATTGCTACAAAAATTACAGCGCTTGAGACAAGGAAAAAATTCTGTAGAGGAATATTATCAAGAATTACAAACTGGATAGATTAGATGTGGCCTAGTAGAGGATAATGAAGCTATGTTTGCACGTTTTATAGGTGGCTTAAACAGGGAGATACAAACTATTCTAGAATACAAGGACTATGCTACTATTACTCGTTTGTTTCATCTTGCTTGTAAAGCTGAACGTGAAGTGCAGGATCGACAGGCCGCTACGAGACCTAACTTTTCTGCAGGACGAAATACATCATGGACATCGCGTGGACCTTCTACATCCACACGTCCTGCTGCACCACCATCTACTTCAGCCGCTCATTCTTACAGGGAGCCACAAAAACAGCCAGCACCACCATTCAAGGGTGCACAGAGTGGTCCAGCGGCGAGTTCTTCTTCATCCATGGCTTCCACAGGGCAAACACGAGATCGTGATATTAAATGTCGCAGGTGCCAAGGTGGAGGTCACTTCGCAAAAGACTATCCCTCCAAGCGTGTGATGATTATTACGGCGGATGGTTGGTATGAGTCAGCGAGTGACTATGATGAGGAGACTTTAGTTCTCATTGCTCATGAGGAACAGGGTGCCCATGATGATGCTCATGATATAGAGTATATGGCTCCTGATGATGCAGATAAATATGCTAGTTTGGTTGCTCAACGTGTGTTAAGTGTGCAGGTAACGAAGGCTGAGCAAAACCAGAGGCATAATTTGTACCACACAAAGGGAGTGGTGAAAGAACGTTCGGTTCGCATCATCATTGACGGAGGGAGTTGCAACAACTTGGCTAGCATGGAGTTGGTGGAGAAGCTATCTCTCACCACAAGACCACACCCCCATCCTTACTATATTCAGTGGTTTAACAATAGTGGTAAGATTAAGGTAACCCGTTCTGTTCGTGTGCACTTTAGCATTGCTGCATATGCTGATTATGTTGATTGTGATGTGGTACCCATGCAAGCATGCTCTCTTTTACTTGGTAGACCATGGCAATTTGATAGGAATGTTGTACACAATGGTAGGACAAATCAGTTTACTCTGGTTCATCAGGATAAAAATATTGCTTTACTTCCTATGTCTCCTGAACAAATTGTGAAAGATGATCTTGCTAGAGCTAGTAAAGCTAAACAGGAGAAAAATAAGAGTGAAAATGAGATAGCAGCCAAAGAATTTGAGCAACAACATACGACTAATAGCAAATCTTCTTCTGCTGTTTCTAATGAAATTAAATTGACTAGTCCAACTTTGCTTGCTACTAAGGTTGATATTTCGGATTTGGATGTTAGTCAATATGTGTGCTATGCTTTTGTGTGCAAAGAAGCTTTGTTTTCATTTGAGGAATTGCCTCCTTCTTTGCCTCCTGTTGTCACTGACCTTTTGCAGGAGTTTATTGACGTCTTTCCACAAGACGTGCCACCGGGATTACCACCTATTCGAGGGATTGAGCATCAGATTGACTTAATTCCCGGTGCTTCGCTGCCTAACCGTGCGCCATACCGTACCAATCCGGAGGAGACGAAGGAGATTCAGCGTCAAGTACAAGAGCTACTCGACAAAGGTTACATACGTGAATCCCTTAGTCCTTGTGCTGTTCCTGTTATATTAGTGCCTAAAAAGGATGGAACATGGCGTATGTGTGTTGATTGTCGAGCCATTAATAATATTACTATTCGTTATCGTCATCCTATTCCTAGGTTAGATGATATGCTTGATGAATTAAGTGGCTCTACCATGTTTTCCAAAGTTGATTTGCGTAGTGGATACCATCAAATTCGCATGAAATTAGGAGATGAATGGAAAACGGCTTTTAAAACTAAGTTTGGATTATATGAGTGGTTAGTCATGCCTTTTGGGTTAACTAATGCACCTAGCACTTTCATGAGATTAATGAACGAGGTTTTACGTGCTTTCATTGGACGATTTGTGGTAGTCTATTTTGATGATATACTAATTTATAGCAAATCTTTGGAGGAACATTTGGATCATTTACGTGCTGTTTTTATTGCTCTACGTAATGCACGTTTGTTTGGTAACCTTGGGAAGTGCACCTTTTGCACCGACCGAGTATCGTTTCTTGGCTATGTTGTTACTCCGCAGGGAATTGAAGTTGATAAAGCCAAGATCGAGGCGATTGAGAGTTGGCCGCAGCCCAAAACGGTCACACAAGTGAGGAGTTTTCTTGGCCTCGCTGGATTCTATAGGCGTTTTGTGAGAGATTTCAGCACCATTGCTGCACCTCTCAATGAGCTTACACGCAAGGATGTGCCTTTTACTTGGGGTACCGCACAGGAAGAAGCCTTCACCGTATTGAAAGATAAGTTAACACATGCTCCTTTGCTCCAACTTCCTGATTTTAATAAGACTTTTGAGCTTGAATGCGATGCTAGTGGGATTGGTTTGGGAGGTGTGTTATTACAAGATGCTAAACCTGTTGCTTACTTTTCTGAAAAATTGAGTGGGCCTAGTCTGAACTATTCTACTTATGATAAGGAATTATATGCTCTTGTTCGGACATTAGAAACTTGGCAACATTATTTATGGCCCAAAGAATTTGTTATACATTCTGATCATGAATCTTTGAAACACATAAGAAGTCAAGCAAAACTTAATCGTAGACATGCTAAGTGGGTTGAATTTATTGAGACTTTCCCTTATGTCATTAAACACAAGAAGGGGAAAGATAATATTATTGCTGATGCTTTGTCTCGTCGTTATACTATGCTTTCACAACTTGACTTCAAGATTTTCGGTTTAGAGACAATCAAAGATCGATACGTAAATGATGCGGAATTTAAAGATGTTTTGCAGAATTGTAGAGAGGGTAGAACATGGAACAAGTTTGTGCTTAATGATGGATTTGTGTTCCGTTCTAACAAGCTATGCATTCCAGCTAGCTCTATTCGTCTTTTGTTGTTGCAGGAGGCGCATGGAGGAGGATTAATGGGACACTTTGGCGTGAAGAAGACGGAGGACGTACTTGCTACACATTTCTTTTGGCCAAAGATGAGACGGGATGTTGAGCGTTTTGTTGCTCGCTGCACTACATGTCAAAAAGCTAAGTCACGACTCAATCCTCATGGTTTATACATGCCTTTACCTGTACCTAGTGTTCCGTGGGAGGACATATCCATGGACTTTGTTTTAGGCTTGCCTCGAACAAAGAATGGGAGGGATAGCATATTTGTTGTCGTGGATAGATTTTCTAAAATGGCACATTTTATACCATGTCATAAAAGCGATGATGCTGCTAATGTTGCTGATTTATTCTTTCGTGAGATTATTCGCTTACATGGTGTGCCCAATACTATTGTCTCGGATCGTGATACTAAGTTTCTTAGCCATTTTTGGAGATGCTTATGGGCTAAGTTGGGGACTAAACTACTTTTTAGTACTACCTGTCATCCCCAAACTGATGGACAAACTGAAGTAGTCAATAGGACTTTGTCTACTATGCTTAGGGCTATTTTAAAGAGTAACTTGAAAATGTGGGAAGAATGTTTACCTCATATTGAATTTGCTTATAATCGTTCATTGCATTCTACCACTAAAATGTGCCCTTTTGAGATTGTTTATGGTTTTCTACCTCGTGCACCTATTGATTTGCTGCCTCTTCCATCTTCGGAGAAGGTTAATTTTGATGCTAAGCAACGTGCTGAATTGATATTAAAAATGCATGAGTTAACTAAAGAAAACATTGAGCGCATGAATGCTAGATACAAGCTTGCTGGTGATAAGGGTAGAAAGCATGTTGTGTTTGAACCAGGAGATCTTGTTTGGTTACATCTACGTAAAGATAGGTTTCCTGATATGCGCAAGTCTAAGTTAATGCCACGAGCTGATGGTCCCTTTAAGGTTTTGCAGAAAATTAATGATAATGCATATAAACTTGAGCTACCTGCAGCCTTTGGGGTTAGTCCCACATTTAATATTGCAGATTTGAAGCCTTATTTGGAAGAAGATGATGAGCTTCCGTCGAGGACGACTTCAATTCAAGAAGGGGAGGATGATGAGGACATCTCTACGAATGTGATAGAGGCGAAGGTGTCCCGATGTTTCGATGAGATGGTGGAGATCGATTTTGGTGGAGTAGACTTTCACGACCCGACTACGAACGTGCGAAGACGTTGCGCCTTAGCAATCGCTAAACCAACTCCGAGAGGTTATTGATCCCGCGGATGCACGATCAACCTGACCACGAAGGTCAATTCCTGCAAGCAATCGAAGAACAAGCAAGAACTAAGAATTGCGGTACCTAAAGTAAAAGGCACATCCTTGCGTGTAAGCTCATTGAGAGGTGCAGCAATGGTGCTGAAATCTCTCACAAAACGCCTATAGAATCCAGCGAGGCCAAGAAAACTCCTCACTTGTGTGACCGTTTTGGGCTGCGGCCAACTCTCAATCGCCTCGATCTTGGCTTTATCAACTTCAATTCCCTGCGGAGTAACAACATAGCCAAGAAATGATACTCGGTCGGTGCAAAAGGTGCACTTCCCAAGGTTACCAAACAAACGTGCATTACGTAGAGCAATAAAGACAGCACGTAAATGATTCAAATGTTCCTCCAAAGATTTGCTATAAATCAGTATATCATCAAAATAGACTACCACAAATCGTCCAATGAAAGCACGTAAAACCTCGTTCATTAATCTCATGAAAGTGCTAGGTGCATTAGTTAACCCAAAAGGCCTGACTAACCACTCATATAATCCAAACTTAGTTTTAAAAGCCGTTTTCCATTCATCTCCTAATTTCATGCGAATTTGATGGTATCCACTACGCAAATCAACTTTGGAAAACATGGTAGAGCCACTTAATTCATCAAGCATATCATCTAACCGAGGAATAGGATGACGATAACGTATAGTAATATTATTAATGGCTCGACAATCAACACACATACGCCATGTTCCATCCTTTTTTGGCACTAATATAACAGGAACAGCACAAGGACTAAGGGATTCACGTATGTAACCTTTGTCGAGTAGCTCTTGTACTTGACGCTGCATCTCCTTCGTCTCCTCCGGATTGGTACGGTATGGCGCACGGTTGGGCAGCGAAGCACCGGGAATTAAGTCAATCTGATGCTCAATCCCTCGAATAGGTGGTAATCCCGGTGGTACGTCTTGTGGAAAGACGTCAATAAACTCCTGCAAAAGGTCAGTGACAACAGGAGGCAAAGAAGGAGGCAATTCCTCAAATGAAAACAAAGCTTCTTTGCACACAAAAGCATAGCACGCATATTGACTAACATCCAAATCTGAAATATCAACTTTAGTAGCAAGCAAAGTTGGACTAGTCAATTTAATTTCATTAGAAACAGCAGAAGAAGATTTGCTATTAGTCGTATGTTGTTGCTCAAATTCTTTGGCTGCTATCTCATTTTCACTCTTATTTTTCTCCTGTTTAGCTTTACTAGCTCTAGCAAGATCATCTTTCACAATTTGTTCAGGAGACATAGGAAGTAAAGCAATATTTTTATCCTGATGAACCAGAGTAAACTGATTTGTCCTACCATTGTGTACAACATTCCTATCAAATTGCCATGGTCTACCAAGTAAAAGAGAGCATGCTTGCATGGGTACCACATCACAATCAACATAATCAGCATATGCAGCAATGCTAAAGTGCACACGAACAGAACGGGTTACCTTAATCTTACCACTATTGTTAAACCACTGAATATAGTAAGGATGGGGGTGTGGTCTTGTGGTGAGAGATAGCTTCTCCACCAACTCCATGCTCGCCAAGTTGTTGCAACTCCCTCCGTCAATGATGATGCGAACCGAACGTTCTTTCACCACTCCCTTTGTGTGGAACAAATTATGCCTCTGGTTTTGCTCGTCCTTCGATACCTGCACACTTAATACACGTTGAGCAACCAAACTAGCATATTTATCTGCATCATCAGGAGCCATATACTCTATATCACGAGCATCATCATGGGCACTCTGATCCTCATGAGCAATGAGAACTAAAGTCTCCTCATCATAGTCACTCGCTGACTCATACCCACCATCCGCCGTAATAATCATCACACGCTTGGAGGGACAGTCTTTTGCGAAGTGACCTCCACCTTGGCACCTGCGACATTTAATATCACGATCTCGTGCTTGCCCTGTGGACGCCATGGATGAAGAAGAACTCGCCGCGGGACCACTCTGTGCACCCTTGAATGGTGGCGCTGGCTGTGTCGGTGGCTCCCTGTAAGAATGAGCGGCTGAAGTAGATGGTGGTGCAGCAGGACGTGTGGATGTAGAAGCTCCACGCGATGTCCATGATGTATTTCGTCCTGCAGAAAAGTTAGGTCTCGTAGCGGCCTGTCGATCCTGCACTTCACGTTCAGCTTTACAAGCAAGATGAAACAAACGAGTGATAGTAGTAAAGTCCTTGTATTCTAGAATAGTTTGTATCTCCCTGTTTAAGCCACCCATAAAACGTGCAAGCATAGCTTCATTATCCTCTACTAGGCCGCATCTAATCAATCCAGTTTGTAATTCCTGATAATATTCCTCTACAGAATTTTTTCCTTGTCTCAAACGCTGTAATTTTTGTAACAAGTCACGTTGATAATAAGGAGGAACCCAGCGAGTACGCATAGCATCTTTTAAAGCAGCCCAAGTAGTTGGAATATTATTAGCATGCAATCTACAATGTTCGGACCACCAAATAGATGCAAATCCCGTGAATTCACAAACAGCAGCAGTAACACGTCTATTCTCAGGATATTGTAAACATGTAAAGCGTTGTTCAGTTTCTAACTCCCAAGTAAGATAAACATCAGGAATATATCTACCCTCAAATGGCTAAAGATTCAATTTAAGTTTAGGCACATGTTCATCATCGCGTACCTGAGGGGGTGGTTGGTGTCGACCGTGGCGAATGTTGGGACGTGGACGTCCAGCTGGCTGCTCATAGACCGCTTCCTGTTCCACCTCCTCCTCGTAATCACCCTCGTAGTAGTCGTCCTGGCCGACGTCAGAAGCAGCAGCAGCAGTAGCAGCAACTGCAGTAGCAGGAGGAGCACCAATACCAGCAGCTTGTCCTCGCGGCAACAGAATACGTCGTGCACGTGGTAGTGGCGGTGGCTGTGGCTGTGCTGGAGCGGCAGCAGGCTGTGTAGGTAGGCGTGCGATCAACTCAGTAAACTTGGCGTCTAGCTTGGTGTCGATCATCTTTTCCACGCCATCAATCGCCTCTGTAAATCTGTTATGGATGTCCTGCACCTGTTCAGACATCATACGTGCAAATTTATCATGTAGCTCCTTGTTTGTCATGTTCTCCCAATCGGGTGCATCCCGCGCCACTTCATCATGTGATCCTGTCATGGTTAGCAGAAATAGAAAACACACAGTAATATGATCCTACTTCTACTAATGGGATGTGGTGTGGTGGAAAGCACAAATCCGTCAAGCTTTTCTTTCGTTCTTACCGATTCTTACCTAGCAGCAGGTGGTGATGTACAACCAACGGGTCAAAACTCTCAGAGATATGGTAGAGCGATGGCCAGGAGGTGTCAAACGCACGATGTAGAATATATGTGGAGCTGTAGGAAGGCTGACAAGTATGGTAGAAAAAACTCAACAGTAATCAAAACAGAGATGCAAAGCTGAATAAACGCTCAACGTGGGTACTGTGCTGATCCTAGGCTAGACCGTACTAGAGACGCGAGCCTAAAACACCAATGAAAGCACGGCGCGGCACGTAATCAACTGAGAAGCATACTCTGAAAAAAAAAATTTCTCTTTTATTTTTTTTTTTTTTTTTTTTTTTTTTGCGATGCGGGACTGCGGTGGCTGAAAAAGTGCGAAAAAGTCACTATGGTGGCGAATGTCTTAAAAAGTGTTTCTGGACCTAAGGAACGTATGGGCACAAAATTTTTTTACCCCTGAAATTTTTGGCCTAAAAACTGCTCTGGAATTTTTTTTTTTTTTTTTTTTTTTTTTTTTTGGAAATCACCTCCCTTCTACGTACGACAAAAGTTTGGTGAAATCCGACTCTAATCAACTCAAACTATTCTGGCTACGGAGAGATCACAAACCGTACTGATGGTGGAACTCAACTCGGACTCGTGTAGCTCGTGGTGGTGTATATGGACTCGGATTGGCGGAACGTGGTGTATCTGGACTCGGATTACTACTGTGCGGTGGCGACGTGGCAAACTGTGATCAGAACTCGAAACTCTAAGGAAACTAGACGCTAAGATCAGCAACTTGACACAACGATGCAACCGTAAATTCAACAAAGCAAGTACTGAAAAGAAAACTGGACAATGGCTAGGACTGTCTTGGGACGTGATGATCTAACCCTAATTTTTTTTGGCTTTTTCGTGGACTGTAAGTATGAAGAACAGAACCAATCTAGACTATGAAAAACTGGTAAATCTCACCGAGCAACCTGGAAATCTGATACCACTTGATAGAGGCGAAGGTGTCCCGATGTTTCGATGAGATGGTGGAGATCGATTTTGGTGGAGTAGACTTTCACGACCCGACTACGAACGTGCGAAGACGTTGCGCCTTAGCAATCGCTAAACCAACTCCGAGAGGTTATTGATCCCGCGGATGCACGATCAACCTGACCACGAAGGTCAATTCCTGCAAGCAATCGAAGAACAAGCAAGAACTAAGAATTGCAATCTGGATATTGCGAATATAAGATGAAAGATTAACAGAAGTTGGGGTTCCAATGCGGTCTTGGCCTGGTCGGACGACACAAACGAAGAACTCGAAGTTGCGGCTATGGCTAACTTAAATCTAATTAAAACCCAAGTCTAAACGATGCCCTAAGGGCTGTATATATGGGGGAACAGAGGGGAATTTCGTGGCCCCTTGGAGGAGGGGTCCGAAAACAACCCTAACTCGGTTTCCCCACACATACGGACTCTAAAAAATAGCCTATTAAGTGTATTTCGAAAATACATGGGCCTGGCCCAATAATAAGGTGACGCAGCACCTATAATAACTCTTGGACGAAAATATTAATGTGGCATCTTGTGTCTCTCGTCCAAGTCTTCATGCGCGCCTTATGGTGGCTTCAAAGTGCGATAATCACCACGGGAAGCTCCGCTGTCCTTTCCCGCGCGCGCACCTTCTTCTCCATGCTTGATCCCGCTCCAATGACCATCCTTCTTGTCCATGCTAGGTCCTTCATTCATAAGACAAACAAAAGTATCTAATTTAGGCAGCATCATATGTTCTTGAATATTAGAAGGATTCGCAAGAAACGAAAGTACCTGATAATTTAATTGACGTGCGCGTGCTCTAGTAACTGGTCCATTATGTGTAGTTTGTGAAGATGTGGGTGTAACATTAGTAGAGATGTCCTCATCAGAATGTTACACCCACATCTTCACCAACTACACATACTGGACCAGTTACTAGAGCACGTGCACGTCAACTAAATTATCAGGTACTTTCGTTTCTTGCGAATCCTTCTAATGTTCATGAACATATGATGCTGCCTAAATTAGATACTTTTGTTTTGCTTATGAATGAAGGACCTAGCATGGACAAGAAGGACGGTCATTGGAGCGGGATCAAGCATGGAGAAGAAGGTGCGCGCGCGGGAGAGAACAATGGAGCTTCCAGTGGGGATTTTCGCACTTTGAAGCCACCATAAGGCATGCATGAAGGCTTGGACGAAATACACGAGATGCCACTTCATTATTTTCATCCAAGAGCAAGTATAGGTGCTGTGTCACCTTAATATTGGGCTGGGCCCATGTAATTTCGAAATACCACATTATAGGCTGTTTTTAGAGTCCGTATGTGTGGGGAAACCGAGTTAGGGTTATTTTCGGACCCCACCTCCAAGGAGCCACGAAATTCCCCTCTGTTCCCCCATATATACAGCCCTTAGGGCATCGTTTAGACTTGGGTTTTAATTAGATTTAAGTTAGCCATAGCCGCAACTTCGAGCTCTTCGTTTGTGTCATCCGACCAGGCCAAGACCGCATTGGAACCCCAACTTCTGTTAATCTTTCATCTTATATTCGCAATATCCAGATTGCAATTCTTAGTTCTTGCTTGTTCTTCGATTGCTTGCAGGAATTGACCTTCGTGGTCAGGTTGATCGTGCATCCGCGGGATCAATAACCTCTCGGAGTTGGTTTAGCGATTGCTAAGGCGCAACGTCTTCGCACGTTCGTAGTCGGGTCGTGAAAGTCTACTCCACCAAAATCGATCTCCATCATGTCATCGAAACATCGGGACACCTTCGCCTCTATCAAAAGTGGAGCGAGAAGTCCCTCCCTAGTTGTGTCCAAAGTATATTGTGACAATGATGCAAGTCCCTCCCTTGTTGTGTCCAAAGTGTTGAACCTTCAACAAGAACTTGATGAGAATCAAAGGTGTCAGATCTTTCATACCAAGGCGGGCATAAAAGTTAGATCCGTCAAGGTCATCATTGTTGGCGGAATTTGCCACAACTTGGCAAGTTAAGAACTTTGTGCCAAGCTCAACCTCATCAAGAAAAAGAACCCTCGCCCATACAATGTGCAATGTCTTAGTGATTCCGGTTCCATCAAAGTGGACCACACAGTGGAAGTCTCCTTCATAATTCGCGCTGACGAAGACACATTGGAGTGTTACGTGGTGCCAATGAGCGTGTGATAGAGGCGAAAGTGTCCCGATGTTTCGATGAGATGATGGGGATCGATTTTGGTGGAGTAGACTTTCACGACCCGACTACGAACGTGCGAAGACGTTGCGCCTTAGCAATCGCTAAACCAACTCCAAGAGGTTATTGATCCCGCGGATGCACGATCAACCTGACCACGAAGGTCAATTCCTGCAAGCAATCGAAGAACAAGCAAGAACTAAGAATTGCAATCTGGATATTGCGAATATAAGATGAAAGATTAACAGAAGTTGGGGTTCCAATGAGGTCTTGGCCTGGTCGGATGACACAAACGAAGAGCTCGAAGTTGCGGCTATGGCTAACTTATATCTAATTAAAACCCAAGTCTAAACGACGCCCTAAGGGCTGTATATATGGGGGAACAGAGGGGATTTTCGTGACCCCTTGGAGGTGGGGTCCGAAAACAACCCTAACTCGGTTTCCCCACACATACGGACTCTAAAAACAGCCTATAATGTGGTATTTCGAAATTACATGGGCCCAGCCCAATATTAAGGTGACGCAACACCTATAATTGTTCTTGGACGAAAATAATGAAGTGGCATCTCGTGTATTCCGTCCAAGCCTTCATGCATGCCTTATGGTGGCTTTAACGTGCGAAAATCCCCACTGGAAGCTCCACTGTACTTTCCCCCGCGCGCACCTTCTTCTCCATTCTTGATCCCGCTCCAATGACCATCCTTCTTGTCCATGCTAGGTCCTTCATTCATAACCAAAACAAAAGTATCTAATTTAGGCAGCATCATATGTTCATGAACAATAGAAGGATTCGCAAGAAACGAAAGTACCTGATAATTTAGTTGACGTGCACGTGCTCTAGTAACTGGTCCAGTATGTGTAGTTGGTGAGGGTATGGGTGTAACATTAGTAGGGATGTCCTCATCAGCGTGTGCCATTTGCTCTTGGGCTGCCCTTGGCAATTTGATCGAAGTGTCCTACACAACGGTCGTACCAACCAATATAGCTTCAAGTGGAGGGTCAAAGAGTTGATCCTTTGTCCCATGACCGCAAGTCAAGTGACCGCTGACAAAATACACACTACCAACCCTCATGGGGACAAAAGTGAAAGAGAGAGCCACCAAAACGAGAGTGAGTGCCACAAGCCAAATATGAGTGAACCCATGAGGCGTACCAGCAACGACACCGTCTTGCTAGCCACCAAAAGAGAGGTCCAAGAAGTGCGAAACAAGGCATCCCATATCCTCCACTTTGTACTCTTGTACAAAGATGAGGTGATCTTACCTAATGACTCACCCCCTCTTCCTTGTGCCATAGCTACTATTTTGCAGGAATTTGCGAACGTATTTCCCTCTGAGCTACCATCGGGCCTCCCTCCACTTCGTGGCATTGAGCATCGCACCGACCTCATTCCCGGTGCACTTCTCCCCAACGGGGTCCCCTTACCGCACCAACCCTGAGGAGAAAAAGTTGATTCAAAGTCAACTCAAACAACTACTAGATAAAGGGTACGTTCGCGAAAGCCTTAGTACTTGTGTGGTGCTGGTCCTAATTGTGCCCAAGAAAGATGGTACTTGTAGAATGTGTTGTGATTGCCGCCCAATGAACAATATTACGGTTCGCTATCCACACCCCATTCCTCGCATAGATGACATGGTTGACGAACTATTTGGTGCCATCATTTTCACCAAAATTGATCTTAAAAGTGGCTACCACCAAATCCGTATACAAGTCGGTGACGAGTGGAAAGCCCCCTTCAAGAACAATAGTGGTCTCTATGAATGGTTGGTTATGCCATTTGTTTTATCCGAAGCACCTAGCACCATCATGCACGTAATGAACCATGTTCTTCGTTATCTCATTGGCAAGTTTGTTGGAGTTTACTTTGATGCTATCCTCATTTATAGCAAATCCGTGGAGGACCATGCTAGTCATATTCATGAACAATTGTATGCTAACCTTGAAAATGTACTTTTTGCACTTCAAAACTCATATTCCTTGGATTTGTGGTTTCCTCCAAGTAAACGCAATTAAAACTTGGCCACAAACTACAACCCTTTCACAAGTCCGAAATTTCCTTGGTCTAGCCGGTTTCTACCGCCGTTTTGTTAAGGACTTTAGAACCATTGAATCACCTTTGCATGCCTTAAGTAAAAAGAATGTTCCTTTCATTTGGGGTCCATGTCAAGAAAAAGCTTCTAATGCACTCAAGCATCGCCTCACTCATGCTCCTTTGCTTGATTTTCCAAACTTTGACAAACCTTTTGAAGTTCATTGTGATGCTAGTGGCACGGGTATAGGAGGCATTCTCATGCAAGATAGACACTCAGTGGCTTATTTTAGTGAAAAACTTTCCGGTGCACAATTGAATTATCCTATCTATGATAAGGAATTTTATGCCTTGATTCGCGTGTTGCATGTTTGGGAACATTACCTTTGTCCTAGAGAATTTGTCATTCACTCGGGCCATTGTAACAGCCCGGAAATTCCACCCTAATTAAAATTTTTGTTTGTTGCGTTACTTTGTTGATTGCATGTCTTATTTCTAGTGTTCGCTTCGCCAATTCATTAATTGTTGAATATATTTCCCCCCTCCTTCTCGTATCAGATGCGTGACTGAACCTTTCCACCATGGCACACGACCTTTTGCGACACCGGGTTTCACCCGAGCACCGTCGCAATGTCCGGCACAAGACCAGCCATCACCATCGGAACGAAAACCCCGTTTATTCAATAAACGGATTATTTTAGTGGGTGCCGGAAAAATGTTCTTGGAACGGTATCGAAGTGAGGTAGAATTGACCGGCTCACTGCGCTGAGCACATGGATCGAGGTTTCGCTCGAATCGGATGTCGTATGGACTCACGGCGGTTAGAAACGTAAACATCGGACGCGCGAGAGAGAAACCAGGGGCAGAAGTAGTTGATAGCAAGACTTGTTGGAGGCGATTCCTCATCGAATGCTTGGCTTCTTATCTTACTCTCTAGATCGTTAGCCACTTCATAAATGCTAGTGCGGCAGCAACCTCACCACTTACCCCATCCTTACCGTAAACTACTAGTTGTCCTAGAATGACGAGTGATGAAGTCCTTGCTGGGTTAGTTGACCACTACAGTTGGATGCTGAGTACTTCTGTACTCATGATACTACCCCCAAACTCTTTTCAGGGTCCTTGATCGACAACAGGTATGGTGATCGACGTTTCACGTGGAGACTCGACGATGACTAGTTAGGCGGATCCCGGCGGAGGGCCTGGACCTGTGTGGTTATGGGGATCGATGATTTTCTCTTTGCCACTAGGAAATTGATTGTAGTCTGTACTCAGACATGTATCTTCCGATGTTGTATTGTATTAAGGCAGTTGTATGCCGATTGTATGAGATGTTGTATCCTTGTACCTGTAATGTTGTGATATCATGTTGGAAATCCGGGGCATATGGCTATGTCATATGTCGCGGTGGAACCGATATGTGCTTCGTCCCCGGATCTGGATGGAAACATCTAGATCTGGAATAGTACCGCATATCGGGCCTTACAACTTGGTATCAGAGCCTTACAGACTGTAGGATCCCTTTACTGGCCGAAGTTGAGTCTAGACAAATTTTTTTTGTAGTTACTAAGTTAGTTATCGGAGAGTAGGATTCTTTTTACTCCTTATCCCCTCCCTCTGGTAAGGAAGTGTGATGTAATGTTTTCTCTTTCAACTTATCCTCTTCAAAACCAAATCTAGGTTCTCGTTTAGGAGATTTCAGTCGGACCAATACTTTATCAGCAGCGGGTTGGTCGGCGTACTTCGAACTGGCTGAGCATGGCTCGTGGGCTTGTCGCTCTACCTCGACAAAAGCGCGGCCCACGTGAAACAGCAAATCGGGTTGCCTGGTTATTATCCAACTAATGGATTCTGAACCTCCCGCTTCGTCTGTCCCCCTTTGTCCGCTGTAGTCGGCACTGTGTGTGGATCCTCCTCTGTCCCATCTCGTTTTCCAGGTTTTCGCACCTTCCTGGGTGATGTTATTGTAGAAATGCTGGTATGGTATTGTTTCGATTCGGATTCTCATTGTCGTGCCTTCTAGTAGTACCTAGGTAATCTTATTTCGGAAACCTTGAGTTTCTTTTCTCGAGTGGATTCAGTTTTGTTGCGATATCCCCTCGTTGAATCCGAGCTTGATCTCGATTAGTTTCCTGCACCTTCGGAAGTTTCTTCTCCGATATTGGCATCCCCAGTCAGGTTGGATCCTGACGGAAGCAAACATCGTTGTCACGATGAGCAAAGCCTTTGTTGGTGGTGTCGGAAAGTTTCACCTCTCGTTCGATCTCCCTTCTTGCAACATCTCGGTCCCTTCCCCCCCGGGTTATGCCGGATCTCGGGACGATATCCTTTGTTGGTGGTGGCGAGTTGTAATAGCCCAAAACTAGCAAATTCCATATAAATTTGCACTTTTATTTTTCCCATTGGGGATAATAATTTGCACATTTAATCTTTGCCATAATCCATGTGAAGGGAAAATGCCCAAGCATTTTTCAAGTTATGTAAAAGGATTATTCCCAATTATTTCTTTTCTTCTTTTCTTGCCTTTGCCTTTTTCCCAAGCCTCGCCATTGATCACATACGCAAGATATTTTGGAAATCATCATGTTTTGCCATAATGAAAGCCCCTGCAGAATCCCAAGATTTTAGTCCATCTAGAAAATGGGGTTGTAGTTCAAATTGCATTTGAAATAATTTAAATGCCTTTTAAAATACTTAAACATATTTGACCCAATCCATTTTCTAAAAGTCCTATAGTTGCTGAGGATTCATAATCATATTTTTATATGATTTTTAGAATTCATTTTCTATTTCTTTTTGCCCTTTTCTTCAGCTATCTTTTATTTAAAGAATAAAATGCAGCAAAAGGATTCCAGTGAGTTTGGGCCGAATCTCCTTCTCCCTTGGCCCATCTTCCTTAGCCGCAGCCCATCTCCTTTAGACCCCATCTGTCATCTTCCCTCTCCCGCACCTTTTTCCCCTCTCCCTCACGGTGAAACCATGGATGAGAGCACATGGGGTGGAGCCCCATGGCAGCCCCTCTCCAACCTCCCCTTATAGCCCCCCTCTCCTCTCGCCCCCACGAACCCTAGCCTTTCTCCCTCTCCCTGCCGCCGCCATGTCCCTTACCCTCTTCCCATCTTTCGCCTCTTCTCGCCATGATCGAAGCCAGAGAGATCCAATTCCATCCATGCCCATCCCTTCGTCGTCTCCGTCGAAGAAGGACGCGTCTCCACCTTTGCGTGCGCCCCAGATGCAACAAGTCGAGGCCGGCGAGCCTCGAGCTTCCCCAACGTTGACATCTTCGTCTCGCGGACCGACGTCCTCCTCACCGTCGACGACTTTTCCTCATCCACGAGCCGATCGCCGTCTTCCCCGATCAGGTCGTCGTCCTCGCGTCCCCTCTGTGAGCCTCGTCCACCTCTTCTCCTCTCCTTCGCGTGTCGTAGGACGTTGCAGCCGCCGTGTTCCATGTTTCTTTCACCGTGTCCCCGCCGTGCACCTCGCTGCCGACGCCCCGTCCGTCCTGGGGCATTCCGTGGCATGCGCGCGTGTCAAGAGCCTCACCAGCGCGTGTGTGTGGCACCTAGGCCACGCCCAACGCCATCCCTCGTCGTGCAGCCCCGAAACCTTCCCTGAATTTTCTCTGTTTTCAGATCGTGTCTCCGTCAGGTTTAGTTGGAGCTTGCGTAGTTTCAGTTTCAGATAGCGCGAACATATAGCTCTTGTTCAGTCAGTATTTCTTTCCTGACGAGATGTCTTCAGTGGTGTAGTGGCTCGGGCTAGGTAGTTCTATCTGTGAGAGCGTGGGATCAAATCCCCAGTTCCGCAAGGCTCTTGTTTTGCTGCTCCTTTTTTTAGTTTGCTGCATTGCACCGCATGTGTTGTTTTATCAAGTTTGCAGTCGCCAATTTGTTGTGATCACGAGCATAGCGTAGTGGCTTGGTCCCCGTGGTTACATCTGGAGGTCTTGGGTTCAATCCCCATGCAGTGCAAACCCCCCAGTTTTTGCCTCTTTTGTCTGTTTTTTTTGCAGCAGATGCAGATGGGCTCAGCCCAGTTGCTATCTTCCGTCCGTGGGCGCTCAATAGAGCAGCCCGCGATGGTTTGAGCCAGTTTGGCCGAGGACAGCCCACCCGAGGGTTTCTCTCCTTTTTTTATTTGGTTTGATTCAAATTCATTCAAATCTGTCCTAATTTTGCATTGCGTGTATTGTGTGCATCCTTGCTCCAAATAATTCATGTCATACATGATTTTGGGGTAGAAAAATATGAGGAAAGTGATGGTGTTGTT
Source organism: Bromus sterilis (assembly GCA_950022295.1). Taxonomy (NCBI): domain Eukaryota; kingdom Viridiplantae; phylum Streptophyta; class Magnoliopsida; order Poales; family Poaceae; genus Bromus; species Bromus sterilis. The sequence goes on along the minus strand of OX465600.1, from coordinate 170,526,740 downwards.
CATTTTGTCAAATGGGCATGCATTATTTGGCGATGGTGTATTTTTGTACCTAGCCCCTCATATGTTGCACATGGTGCAAATCTTTCGTTCTTTTCCCGTGTTCCGAGCACCGTAGTTGTTCCGTAACCGTAGCTTGCCGGCAGTGTTGTCTCGCTCTTCATTTTGTTGCTTGCAATAGATTGCACTAGGTGCATCATAATATGCCATGCCATTTTCATATATGTTATGTTGAGGAACCCCACCTCGAGGTTTATTCTCATGATTGGGCAATCCTATGTTCATGCCATGTTTTATATTCCTTGCTCTTGCCATGATCATGCATTTTAACAATTATAACATAAGGATCCTTCGGATCCGTAATTCACCTACATAAGGCATATGAAGGTTGTCGGTAGCATTGCACCCTTGCTTCCCGATGCTTCATTTAAACTTGCATATTCTTATGTTCATGCCATGATATTAAAATGACATGCATCATACTTGATCGTGCTTGTATGTTCATTGCTTTCTCGTGCTTGTCTCGTAGTAATAGAAGCATGTCCGTTCATTGATTTCTAGTGTTTACTTCTTGTGTGCTCCCGCGGATACTTTCGGAGACGATGCGAGTTTGCGATCAACTACACCTTCGGAACCCAACTAATCAACAGGCAAGGACTATACATTACTTATGATCCATTCTATTTCAACCAGCGGTTTGCATGCTAGTCTAGGTTAGGTTCGATGTTTGATCCTACCACATGTTTACAACCTCTTTCAAACCGATACAGCCATGTCCCCTCCCAGCAAACCTTGTACTGCTATGTTACTATTTCTCGTTGCTCAGCCCCTGCTTAGTATGCATGCATAGGATGCTACGATGTTACCCTGTTACTCCTTGGTTTGGGATATCACATTATTATATTGTTGTTGATGATATGATTATTATAATGTTGACTATATTCGACAAAGGATGGAAGGTCTAGGCTATCCTGCCCCGACACTTTGTTCCATTCGAGTCACCTAGGATCCGAGTTCCGGGTATTGGTTTTAAGACTGAGCGTGCCTAACCGCGTGTGGGATACTATGGGGTCCCCTTTTCTTACCTACCTAGATTCAAACATTTCTAGAGGTGGCCCAAGCTGGTTTTACCATTTGAAAACCGTGTGTGTGACTGGTGAGCTCCCAGCAGATTTTCAAACAACTCGGGCCAGCGGAGACATGGTTTCTTTGTTGGTGATGAGGACATCTCTACTAATGTTACACCCACATCTTCACCAACTACACATACTGGACCAGTTACTAGAGCACGCGCACGTCAACTAAATTATCAGGTACTTTCGTTTCTTGCGAATCCTTCTAATGTTCAGGAACATATGATGCTGCCTAAATTAGATACTTTTGTTTGTCTTATGAATGAAGGACCTAGCATGGATAAGAAGGATGGTCATTGGAGCGGGATCAAGCATGGAGAAGGAGGTGTGCGCGCGGGAAAGGACAATGGAGCTTCCAGTGGTGATTTTCGCACTTTGAGGCCACCATAAGGCGTGCATGAAGACTTGGACGAGAGACACAAGACGCCACATTAATATTTTCTTCCAAGGGTTATTATAGGTGCTGCGTCACCTTATTATTGGGCCAGGCCCATGTAATTTCGAAATACACTTAATAGGCTATTTTTTAGAGTCCGTATGTGTGGGGAAACCGAGTTAGGGTTGTTTTCGGACCCCTCCTCCAAGGGGCCACGAAATTCCCCTATGTTCCCCCATATATACAGCCCTTAGGGCGTCGTTTAGACTTGGGTTTTAATTAGATTTAAGTTAGCCATAGACGCAACTTCGAGCTCTTCGTTTGTGTCATCCGACCAGGCCAAGACCTCATTGGAACCCCAACTTTAGTAATCATTCATCTTATATTCGCAATATCCAGATTGCAATTCTTAGTTCTTGCTTGTTCTTCGATTGCTTGCAGGAATTAGACCTTCGTGGTCAGGTTGATCGTGCAGCCGCGGGATCAATAACCTCTCGGAGTTGGTTTAGCGATCGCTAAGGCGCAACGTCTTCGCACGTTCGTAGTCGGATCGTAAAAGTCGTCTCCACCATCTCATCGAAACATCGGGACACCTTCGCCTCTATCAAGTGGTATCAGATTTCCAGGTTGATCGGTGAGATTTACCAGTTTCCGTACTCTAGATTACTTCTGTTCTTCATACCTACAGTCCACGAAAAAGCCAAAAAAAATTAGGGTTAGATCATCACGTCCCAAAACAGTCCGAGCCTTTGTCCAGTTTTCTTTACAGTAGTTTGCTTTGTTGAATTTGCGGTTGCATCGTTGTGTCGAGTTGCTGATCTTAGCGTCTAGTTCCCTTAGAGTTTCGAGTTCTGATCACAGTTTGTCACACCGCCGCCGCACAGTAGTACACCGCCACGTTTCCGCCAATCCGAGTCCAGATACACCACCACGTTCCGCCAAGTCGAGTCCATATACAGCACCACGACCTACCAATCCGAGTTCAGTTCCATCACCTGTTCGGTTTGTGATCTCTCCGTAGCCAGATTAGTTTTGAGTTGATTAGAGTCGGATTTCACCAATCTTTTGTCGTACGTAGGAGTCTGGCACGCTTTCCAGAGCAGTTTTTAGGCCAAAAATTTCGGGGGTAAAAAAATTTCGTGCCCATACGTTCCTTAGGTCCAGAAACTCATTTTGAGACGTTCGCCACCATAGTGATTTTTTCGCACTTTTTCAGCCACCGCAGTCCCGCATCGCAAAAAAAAAGAGCAAAAAAAAAAGAAAAAAAAGAGAGAGAAAATAAAAATTCAGAGTGTGCTTCTCAGTTGATTACGTGCCGCGCCGTGCTTTCGTTGGTGTTTTAGGCTCGCGTCTTGACACCTATATTCTACATCGTGCGTTTTGACACCTCCTGGCCATCGCTCTACCACATCTCTGAGAGTTTTGACCCGTTGGTTGTACATCACCACCTGCTGCTAGGTAAGAATCGGTAAGAACGAAAGAAAAGCTTGACGGATTTGTGCTTTCCACCACCCCACATCCCATTAGTAGAAGTAGGATCATACTTCTGTGTGTTTTCTATTTCTGCTAACCATGCCAGGATCCCATGATGAAGTGGCGCGGGATGCACCTGATTGGGAGAATATGACAAACAAAGCATTACATGATAAATTTGCACAAATGATGTCTGAATAGGTGAATGAAATCGAGAACAGATTTACAGAGGCGATTGATGGTGTGGAGAAGATGATCGACACCAAGCTCGACGCCAAGTTTACTGAGTTGCTCGCACGCCTACCTATACTGCCTGCGGCCGCTCCAGCACAGCCACCGCCACCATGACGTGCACGACGTATTCTGTTTCCGGGCGGACAAGCTGCTGGTGCTCCTGCTGCTGCTGCTGCAGTTACTGCTGCTGTTGCCTTTGACGTCGGCCAGGACGACAACTACGAGGGTGATTACGAGGAGGAGGTGGAACAAGAAGCGGCCTATGAACAGCCAGCTGGACGTCCACGTCCCAACATTCGCCACGGTCGACACCAACCACCCCCTCAGGTACGCGATGATGAACATGTGCCTAAACTTAAATTGAATCTTAAGCCGTTTGAGGGTAGATATATTCCTGATGCTTATCTTACTTGGGAGTTAGAAACTGAACAACGCTTTACATGTTTACAATATCCTGAGAATAGACGTGTTACTGCTGCTGTTTGTGAATTCACGGGTTTTGCATCTATTTGGTGGTCTGAACATTGTAGATTGCATGCTAATAATATTCCAGCTACTTGGGCTGCTTTAAAAGATGCTATGCGTACTCGCTGGGTTCCTCCTTATTATCAACGTGAATTGCTACAAAAATTACAGCGTTTGAGACAAGGAAAAAATTCTGTAGAGGAATATTATCAAGAATTACAAACTGGATTGATTAGATGTGGCCTAGTAGAGGATAATGAAGCTATGTTTGCACGTTTTATAGGTGGATTAAACAGGGAGATACAAACTATTCTAGAATACAAGGACTATGCTACTATTACTCGTTTGTTTCATCTTGCTTGTAAAGCTGAACGTGAAGTGCAGGATCGACAGGCCGCTACGAGACCTAACTTTTCTGCAGGACGAAATACATCATGGACATCGCGTGGACCTTCTACATCCACACGTCCTGCTGCACCACCATCTACTTCAACCGCTCATTCTTACAGGGAGCCACCAAAACAGCCAGCGCCACCATTCAAGGGTGCACAGAGTGGTCCAGCAGCGAGTTCTTCTTCATCCATGGCTTCCACAGGGCAAACACGAGATCGTGATATTAAATGTCGCAGGTGCCAAGGTGGAGGTCACTTCGCAAAAGACTGTCCCTCCAAGCGTGTGATGACTATTACGACGGATGGTGGGTATGAGTCAGCGAGTGACTATGATGAGGAGACTTTAGTTCTCATTGCTCATGAGGAACAGGGTGCCCATGATGATGCTCATGATATAGAGTATATGGCTCCTGATGATGCAGATCAATATGCTAGTTTGGTTGCTCAACGTGTGTTAAGTGTGCAGGTATCGAAGGCTGAGCAAAACCAGAGGCATAATTTGTTCCACACAAAGGGAGTGGTGAAAGAACGTTCGGTTCGCATCATCATTGACGGAGGGAGTTGCACATTTTATTGCTAGTTTGGTTGCTCAACGTGTGTCAACTCCATGCTAGCCAAGTTGTTGCAACTAAATTAGATACTTTTGTTTTGCTTATGAATGAAGGACCTAGCATGGACAAGAAGGATGGTCATTGGAGCGGGATCAAGAATGGAGAAGAAGGTGCGCGCAGGGGAAAGTACAGTGGAGCTTCCAGTGGGGATTTTCGCACGTTGAAGCCACCATAAGGCATGCATGAAGGCTTGGACGGAATACACGAGATGCCACTTCATTATTTTGGTCCAAGAGCAATTATAGGTGCTGCGTCACCTTAATATTGGGCTGGGCCCATGTAATTTCGAAATACCACATTATAGGCTGTTTTTAGAGTCCGTATGTGTGGGGAAACCGAGTTAGGGTTGTTTTCGGACCCCACCTCCAAGGGGTCACGAAAATCCCCTCTGTTCCCCCATATATACAGCCCTTAGGGCGTCGTTTAGACTTGGGTTTTAATTAGATATAAGTTAGCCATAGCCGCAACTTCGAGCTCTTCGTTTGTGTCATCCGACCAGGCCAAGACCTCATTGGAACCCCAACTTTCGTAATCATTCATCTTATATTCGCAATATCCAGATTGCAATTCTTAGTTCTTGCTTGTTCTTCGATTGCTTGCAGGAATTAGGCCTTCGTGGTCAGGTTGATCGTGCATCCGCGGGATCAATAACCTCTCGGAGTTGGTTTAGCGATCGCTAAGGCGCAACGTCTTCGCACGTTCGTAGTCGGGTCGTGAAAGTCGTCTCCACCATAATCGATCTCCACCATCTCATCGAAACATCGAGACACCTTCGCCTCTATCAAGTGGTATCAGAGCTTTCACGTCCCCGCCGCACAGTAGTCATCCTACCACGTTCCGCCAATCCAAGTCCACATACACCACCACGTCCCGCCAAGCAGAGTCCATATACACCACCACTTACCACGAGTCCGAGTTGAGTTCCATCATCAGTACGGTTCGTGACCTCTCCATAGCCAGATTAGTTTGAGTTGATTAGAGTCGGATTTCACCAATCTTTGTCGTACGTAGAAGGGGGTGATATCCAAAAAAAAAAAAAAAATTGTGCTTTTCAGAGCAGTTTTTAGGCCAAAATTTTCAGGGGTAAAAAAATTTCGTGCCCATACGTTCCTTAGGTCCAGAAACTCGTTTTGAGACGTTCTCTACCATAGTGATTTTTTCGCACTTTTTCAGCCACCGCAGTCCCGCATCGCCAAAAAAAAAAGCAATAAAAAAAAAGAGAAAAAAAATCCAGAGTGTGCTTCTCAGTTGATTACGTGCCGCGCCGTGCTTTCGTTGGTGTTTAGGCTCGCGTCTCTAGTACGGTCTAGCCTAGGATCAGCACAGTACCGACGTTGAGTGTTTATTCAACTTTGCATCTCTGTTTTGATTACTGTTGAGCTTTTTGCTACCATACTTGTCAGCCTTCCTACAGCTCCACATATATTCTACATCGTGCGTTTTGACACCTCCTGGCCATCGCTCTACCACATCTCTGAGAGTTTTGACCCGTTGGTTGTACGTCACCACCTGCTGCTAGGTAAGAATTGGTAAGAACGAAAGAAAAGCTTGACGGATTTGTGCTTTCCACCACCCCACAGCCCATTAGTAGAAGTAGGATCATATTTCTGTGTGTTCTCTCTTTCTGCTAACCATGCCAGGATCACATGAAGTGGCGCGGGATGCACCCGATTGGGAGAACATGACAAACAAGGAGCTACATGATAAAATTGCACGTATGATGTCTCAACAGGTGCAGGACATCGAGACCAGATTTACAGAGGCGATTGATGGCGTGGAGAAGATGATCGACACCAAGCTCGACGCCAAGTTTACTGAGTTGATCGCACGCCTACCTTCAGCACAGCCACAGCCACCGCCACTACCACGTGCACGACGTATTCTGTTTCCGCGAGGACAAGCTGCTGGTATTGGTGCTCCTCCTGCTGCTGCAGTTGCTGCTACTGTTGCTGCTGCTTCTGACGTCAGCCAGGACGACAACTACGAGGGTGATTACGAGGAGGAGGTGGAACAGGAAGCGGCCTATGAGCAGCCAGCTGGACGTCCACGTCCCAACATTCGCCACGGTCGACACCAACCACCCCCTCAGGTACGCGATGATGAACATGTGCCTAAACTTAAATTGAATCTTAAGCCGTTTGAGGGTAGATATATTCCTGATGCTTATCTTACTTGGGAGTTAGAAACTGAACAACGTTTTACATGTTTACAATATCCTGAGAATACACGTGTTACTGCTGCTGTTTGTGAATTCACGGGCTTTGCATCTATTTGGTGGTCTGAACATTGTAGATTGCATGCTAATAATATTCCAACTACTTGGGCTGCTTTAAAAGATGCTATGCGTACTCGCTGGGTTCCTCCTTATTATCAACGTGAATTGTTACAAAAATTACAGCGTTTGAGACAAGGAAAAAATTCTGTAGAGGAATATTATCAAGAATTACAAACTGGATTGATTAGATGTGGCCTAGTAGAGGATAATGAAGCTATGCTTGCACGTTTTATGGGTGGCTTAAACAGGGAGATACAAACTATTCTAGAATACAAGGACTTTGCTACTATCACTCGTTTGTTTCATCTTGCTTGTAAAGCTGAACGTGAAGTGCAGGATCGACAGGCCGCTACGAGACCTAACTTTTCTACAGGACGAAATACATCATGGACATCGCGTGGAGCTTCTACATCCACACATCCTGCTGCGCCACCATCTACTTCAGCCGCTCATTCTTACAGGGAGCCACCAAAACAGCCAGCGCCACCATTCAAGGGTGCACAGAGTGGTCCAGCGGCGAGTTCTTCTTCATCCATGGCGTCCACAGGGCAAACACGAGATCGTGATATTAAATGTCGCAGGTGCCAAGGTGGAGGTCACTTCGCAAAAGACTGTCCCTCCAAGCGTGTGATGACTATTACGGCGGATGGTGGGTATGAGTCAGCGAGCGACTATGATGAGGAGACTCTAGTTCTCATTGCTCATGAGGAACAGGGTGCCCATGATGATGCTCATGATATAGAGTATATGACTCCTGATGATGCAGATAAATATGCTAGTTTGGTTGCTCAACGTGTATTAAGTGTGCAGGTAACGAAGGCTGAGCAAAACCAGAGGCATAATTTGTTCCACACAAAGGGAGTGGTGAAAGAACGTTCGGTTCGCATCATCATTGACGGAGGGAGTTGCAACAACTTGGCTAGCATGGAGTTGGTGGAGAAGCTATCTCTCACCACAAGACCACACCCCCATCCGTACTATATTCAGTGGTTTAACAATAGTGGTAAGATTAAGGTAACGCGTTCTGTTCGTGTGCACTTTAGCATTGCTGCATATGCTGATTATGTTGATTGTGATGTGGTACCCATGCAAGCATGCTCTCTTTTACTTGGTAGACCATGGCAATTTGATAGGAATGTTGTACACCATGGTAGGACAAATCAGTTTACTCTAGTTCATCAGGATAAAAATATTGCTTTACTGCCAATGTCTCCTGAACAAATTGTGAAAGATGATCTTGCTAGAGCTAGTAAAGAAAAACAGGAGAAAAATAAGAGTGAGAATGAGATAGCAGCCAAAGAATTTGAGCAACAACATAAGACTAATAGCAAATCTTCTTCTGCTGTTTCTAATGAAATTAAATTGACTAGTCCAACTTTGCTTGCTACTAAGGTTGATATTTCAGATTTGGATGTTAGTCAATATGTGTGCTATGCTTTTGTGTGCAAAGAAGCCTTGTTTTCATTTGAGGAATTGCCTCCTTCTTTGCCTCCTGTTGTCACTGACCTTTTGCAGGAGTTTATTGACGTCTTTCCACAAGACGTACCACCGGGATTACCACCTATTCGAGGGATTGAGCATCAGACTGACTTAATTCCCGGTGCTTCGTTGCCCAACCGTGCGCCATACCGTACCAATCCGGAGGAGACGAAGGAGATTCAGCGTCAAGTACAAGAGCTACTCGACAAAGGTTACATACGTGAGTCCCTTAGTCCTTGTGCTGTTCCTGTTATATTAGTGCCTAAAAAGGATGGAACATGGCGTATGTGTGTTGATTGTCGAGCCATTAATAATATTACTATTCGTTATCGTCATCCTATTCCTAGGTTAGATGATATGCTTGATGAATTAAGTGGTTCTACCATGTTTTCCAAAGTTGATTTGCGTAGTGGATACCATCAAATTCGCATGAAATTAGGAGATGAATGGAAAACGGCTTTTAAAACTAAGTTTGGATTATATGAGTGGTTAGTCATGCCTTTTGGGTTAACTAATGCACCTAGCACTTTCATGAGATTAATGAACGAGGTTTTACGTGCTTTCATTGGACGATTTGTGGTAGTCTATTTTGATGATATACTGATTTATAGCAAATCTTTGGAGGAACATTTGGATCATTTACGTGTTGTTTTTATTGCTCTACGTAATGCACGTTTATTTGGTAACCTTGGGAAGTGCACCTTTTGCACCGACCGAGTATCGTTTCTTGGCTATGTTGTTACTCCACAGGGTATTGAAGTTGATAAAGCCAAGATCGAGGCGATTGAGAGTTGGCCGCAGCCCAAAACGGTCACACAAGTGAGGAGTTTTCTTGGCCTCGCTGGATTCTATAGGCGTGTTGTGAGAGATTTCAGCACCATTGCTGCCCCTCTCAATGAGCTTACACGCAAGGATGTGCCTTTTACTTGGGGTACCGCACAGGAAGAAGCTTTCACGGTATTGAAAGATAAGTTAACACATGCTCCTTTGCTCCAACTTCCTGATTTTAATAAGACTTTTGAGCTTGAATGCGATGCTAGTGGGATTGGTTTGGGAGGTGTGTTATTACAAGATGCTAAACCTGTTGCATACTTTTCTGAAAAATTGAGTGGGCCTAGTCTGAACTATTCTACTTATGATAAGGAATTATATGCTCTTGTTCGGACATTAGAAACTTGGCAACATTATTTATGGCCCAAAGAATTTGTTATACATTCTGATCATGAATCTTTGAAACACATAAGAAGTCAAGCAAAACTTAATCGTAGACATGCTAAGTGGGTTGAATTTATTGAGACTTTCCCTTATGTCATTAAATACAAGAAGGGGAAAGATAATATTATTGCTGATGCTCTGTCTCGTCGTTATACTATGCTTTCACAACTTGACTTCAAGATATTCGGTTTAGAGACAATCAAAGAACAATATGCAACTGATGTGGAATTTAAAGATGTATTGCAGAATTGTAGAGAGGGTAGAACATGGAACAAGTTTGTGCTTAATGATGGATTTGTGTGCCGTTCTAACAAGCTATGCATTCCAGCTAGCTCTATTCGTCTTTTGTTGTTGCAGGAGGCGCATGGAGGAGGATTAATGGGACATTTTGGCGTGAAAAAGACGGAGGATGTACTTGCTACACATTTCTTTTGGCCAAAGATGAGACGGGATGTTGAGCGTTTTGTTGCTCGCTGCACTACATGTCAAAAAGCTAAGTCACGACTCAATCCTCATGGTTTATACATGCGTTTACCTGTACCTAGTGTTCCGTGGGAGGACATATCCATGGACTTTGTTTTAGGCTTGCCTCGAACAAAGAAGGGGAGGGATAGCATATTTGTTGTCGTGGATAGATTTTCTAAGATGGCACATTTTATACCATGTCATAAAAGCGATGATGCTGCTAATGTTGCTGATTTATTCTTTGGAGAGATTATTCGTCTACATGGTGTGCCCAATACTATTGTCTCGGATCGTGATACTAAGTTTCTTAGCCATTTTTGGAGATGCTTATGGGCTAAGTTGGGGACTAAACTACTCTTTAGTACTACATGTCATCCCCAAACTGATGGACAAACTGAAGTGGTCAATAGGACATTGTCTACTATGCTTAGGGCTGTTTTAAAAAGTAACTTGAAACTGTGGGAAGAATGTTTACCTCATATTGAATTTGCTTATAATCGTTCAGTGCATTCTACCACTAAAATGTGCCCTTTTGAGATTGTTTATGGTTTTCTACCTCGTGCACCTATTGATTTGCTGCCTCTTCCATCTTCGGAGAAGGTGAATTTTGATGCTAAGCAACGTGCTGAATTGATATTAAAAATGCATGAGTTAACTAAAGAAAACATTGAGCGCATGAATGCTAGATACAAGCTTGCTGGTGATAGGGGTCGAAAGCATGTTGTATTTGAACCAGGAGATCTTGTTTGGTTACATCTACGAAAAGATAGGTTTCCTGATTTGCGCAAGTCTAAGTTAATGCCACGAGCTGATGGTCCCTTTAAGGTTTTACAGAAAATTAATGATAATGCATATAAACTTGAGCTACCTGCAGATTTTGGGGTTAGTCCCACATTTAACATTGCAGATTTGAAACCTTATTTGGGAGAAGATGATGAGCTTCCGTCGAGGACGACTTCAATTCAAGAAGGGGAGGATGATGAGGACATCCCTACTAATGTTACACCCATACCCTCACCAACTACACATACTGGACCAGTTACTAGAGCACGTGCACGTCAACTAAATTATCAGGTACTTTCGTTTCTTGCGAATCCTTCTATTGTTCATGAACATATGATGCTGCCTAAATTAGATACTTTTTTTTTGCTTATGAATGAAGGACCTAGCATGGACAAGAAGGATGGTCATTGGAGCGGGATCAAGAATGGAGAAGAAGGTGCGCGCAGGGGAAAGTACAGTGGAGCTTCCAGTGGGGATTTTCGCACGTTGAAGCCACCATAAGGCATGCATGAAGGCTTGGACGGAATACACGAGATGCCACTTCATTATTTTCGTCCAAGAGCAATTATAGGTGTTGCGTCACCTTAATATTGGGCTGGGCCCATGTAATTTCGAAATACCACATTATAGGCTGTTTTTAGAGTCCGTATGTGTGGGGAAACTGAGTTAGGGTTGTTTTCGGACCCCACCTCCAAGGGGTCACGAAAATCCCCTCTGTTCCCCCATATATACATCCCTTAGGGCGTCGTTTAGACTTGGGTTTTAATTAGATATAAGTTAGCCATAGCCGCAACTTCGAGCTCTTCGTTTGTGTCATCCGACCAGGCCAAGACCTCATTGGAACCCCAACTTTCGTAATCATTCATCTTATATTCGCAATATCCAGATTGCAATTCTTAGTTCTTGCTTGTTCTTCGATTGCTTGCAAGAATTAGGCCTTCGTGGTCAGGTTGATCGTGCATCCGCGGGATCAATAACCTCTCGGAGTTGGTTTAGCGATCGCTAAGGCGCAACGTCTTCGCACGTTCGTAGTCGGGTCGTGAAAGTCGTCTCCACCATAATCGATCTCCACCATCTCATCGAAACATCGGGACACCTTCGCCTCTATCACAACATGATATCACAACATTACAGATACAAGGATACAACATCTCATACAATCGGCATACAACTGCCTTAATACAATACAACATCGGAAGATACATGTCTGAGTACAGACTACAATCAAATGCCTAGCGGCAAAGAGAAAAACATCGATCCCATAACCACACGGGTCCAGGCCCTTCACCGGGATCCGCCTAACTAGTCGTCGTCGAGTCTCCACGTGAAACGTCGATCACCATACGTGTTGTCAATCAAGAACCCTGAAAAGAGTTTGGGGGTAGTATCATGAGTACAAAAGTACTCACTATACAACTGTAGTGGTCAACTGACCCAGCAAGGACTTCATCACTCGTCATTCTAGGACAACTAGTAGTTTACGGTAAGGAAGGGGTAAGTGGTGAGGTTGCTGCCGCACTAGCGTTTATGAAGTGGCTAACGATCTAGAGAGTAAGATAAGAAGCCAAGCATTCGATGAGGAATCGCCTCCAACAAGTCTGCTATCCACCTACTACGCAAACATAACACCTATCCTATCCTTGTCCTCGTCTTCGCATCCCGACGAAGAAGAAGCAGTCATGGCACACACACGTTGATCAAGTTATATTAAGATTATCTCAGTTGATGTTGTCTATGAACAAGGAGTAGGTCTCAAGTCGTCCATAACCGTGGACACGGCTTCTCGAAAAGATTGAACCCTGCAGGGGTGTACCAACTGCCCATTACAAGGCTCCGCACGCACGCCCATCTCTCTCAGTTGCTACCCATCACAGGGAACCATTTTATGATTTAGTTCCAAGATATCCGAAACGACATGTCCATCTAACTAACAACGAACAAATCCGGGTGGCCCCCGGGGAGTCGACACCCAATCCAAAAGCTGGCCATGCTCTCGGATCGGACTCTTCCGTCTCAACAGGGTTTGGGTTACCGAGAAGCCTCACGTGAGGCCTCGGGCCCTCGCCGGTCAAAGGTGGACCAACAGGGAAACCATGTCTCCGCTGGTCCGGGTTGTTTAAAAACTGCGAGGGGATCCACCAAGCACACACACGGGGTTTCAAATGGTAAATCAGCTCGGGCCACCACTAGAAATGTTTGAAGCTAGATAGGTAAGAAAAGGGGACCCCATAAAATCCCACACGCGGTTAGGCACGCTCAGTCTTAAAACCAATACCCGGAACTCGGATCCTAGGTGACTCGAATGAAACAAAGCGTCGGGGCGGGATAGCCTAGACCTTCCATCCTTCTTCGAATATAGTCAACATTTATAATAATCATACCATCAACAACAATAATATAATAATGTGATAGCCCAACCAAGGAGTAACAGGGTAACATCGTAGCATACTAAGCATGCATACTAAGCAGGGGCTGAGCAACGAGCAATAGTAACATAGCAGTACATGGTTTGCTGGGAGGGGACATGGCTGTATCGGTTTGACAGAGGCTGTAAACATTTGGTAGGATCAAACATCGAACCTAACCTAGACTAGCATGCAAACCGCTGGTTGAAATAGAATGGATCATAAGTAATGCATAGTCCTTGCCTGTTGATAAGTCGGGTTCCGAAGGTGTAGCCGATCGCAAGCTCGCATCGTCTCCGAGAGGTACCCGCGGAGCACACAAGACGGTAAACACTGGAAAGCAATCAACAAGCAAACACTCTATTACTACGAGGCAAACATGAGCAATCATCAACAAGAAGGCAACATGAGACATCGCACATACCGTCGAGAGCGGTTACTAACAGGTTAAGTGGAGTACTCGTCACACACGACGATACCACACATTTACGGTGGTTCAAGTTGTTTAGCTACACAAGGTGAGCAAAAGGTTGTTAACATGGCATATCACTCAAGCATGGCAAGAGGTGAAGCATCAATAAACTATCTAATCTAGTCACTTTAAGTGGGGGGGGGGGGGTAAAACCTATACATGGCAACTATTACGGACCCCACGATATTTATTGCGTTTGGTACTGTTTTGCCCTAAACAATATTTTATTATTTTATTTAGCAAGCAAAAACAGCATAAACACAATCTACACAAAATTCTAGTCAAGTTACATATAAAGAACATTATAAACAGAGCAACAGTTAGAAAGATATTAAAGAAACAATTTAAAGTGGCAAGGTTGTAATTAGCAAGTAAACAGCATGTAAACAAAGTCAAACATGGCAACAAGCAATATCTTATTAATCTACGCGCAAAACGGAGCAACTTTCATGTAGAAAGCGTCTCCATCGGAGCTACCGGTGAAAAGATACGGGCACCGCAAAAGCTAATACAATCTGCCAAAATAAAAAAAACTCCTAGAAAAAAAACTACTCGGGCCGAAACTAGGCTACTGGGCCGGCCCAACTCACAGCGCAGCAAAAAAAACAAAAAATAAAAAAAAACGAGGGAGCGTCACCTTGCTGGGCCTGGCCCAGGTCGGTGTGCTGGGAGGCGCCTGGTTGGGGCGGCTTGGCTGAGGCTGGTGGGCCGTAGTGGGCGCGCCGTCTCACCACGGTGGCAGCGGCGACGGTTGGCTGCTCGATCCTGAGCAGGGCCATGCAAGGACGGCGGCCGGCGACGACCACGCCGGCGGGGCGAGCGGGCGCATCACGGAGGAGGCGGGAACGGGGCAGGACGGCGCGGATCCGGCCGATCTGGCCGCCGACGGGAGCTCGGGCGGCAGAGGAGGCCTTCGGGCGGCGCAGCGGCTTCGAATCGGGCGAGGCAGCGCGGGCTAGAGCTCCCGCTCGGCCGGCCATGGCGTCGTGGACAGAGAAGGAGGTCGCGGTCAGGAGGGGGAGAGAAGAGGAGGGGAGAGGAGGCGTCGGGGAGCGAGAACCTGCGGGGCTGCGGCTCGCCGGGGCGCGGGCGGCGGTGCGGCCTGGGCTGCTGCCACGGGGGGAGAGAGGAGAGAGCAACCTGGGTGGATCTGGGCCGTTGGATCTCAGATCTGACGGCTCAGATCTGAGGGAGGCTAGGGTTTCGGGTTTTTGGGACAGATTGGGAAGATCTGGGGTTTTTCAGGGGGGTGGCTGCAATTTTGGACTAGGGAAACCCTAGAAAGGGGTGGGAGTGTGGTGGTCTTTATATAGCCCCGGTGGCTGGCAGTTTGCAAAAACATCCCCGGTTTCTCTCTCGCGCGCGCGGTGCTTATGTTTCTGACCGCGGGGGTCCGCAGTACCTCCGATTCGGGTAAAACTTCGAACTGCGCGATCAGCATGTCGAGCCGGAGGCGTTCACCTCGCGCTGGAACCGTTTCGAAAATACTTTCCGGCGCGCTATAAAAATAATCCGTTTAATTATTAAACGGGGTTTTCGTTTCGTTGGTTGCTGCTAGTCTCGTGCGGTTTTTTGCGATGGTGATCGGGTGAAACCCGGTGTCGCAAAGGTCGATTGTCAGGGTGGCAAGGGTCGGTCTCCGTCCGATACGAGATAAGAGGGGGAAAAATAATCGCCGATCGATAAATCGGGGATGCAAACATCGCAAACAAATCAGACAATCAAACAATTCACACCGAAAACAAATTTTTTAATTTTTGTGAAATCTGGGTTGTTACATTCTCCTTGTCGGTACCTTATGTTAGCACCTGAGAGAACCGAGGAGACCTACGTGGAGATTTCCGACACCGAGCCCGAGGATCCAGTTGGTGCTTCGTCGACGACCTATCCAGGCAATGGGGAGACCTATATCACTCAGTATAGCTTTTAGCCTACTTGCCTAGCTGTATCTAGAATGGTTGCTTGATCCTATCACCATATAATTTTGCCTCTCAATTAAAACCCAAAGAGCCATGCCCCCACATCCTAGCAAAACCTTGTTTGGCTATGTACCTTGCTTGCTCAACCATTGCTTAGTATGTGTCGGCCCTTAAACTGTTGCTTATACCCATTGCTGCTTGGTGGAATATCATGCTATTATCAAAAATTGGTTGATATTTATTAATACGATGTTAATTTTATATTTGACGAAGGATGGGAGACCAGGTTGTTCCCGCCAGGTGTTTTGTTCCATTCGAGTCACCTAGGTCCCGAGTTCCGAGTATTGTGTTTCTTCATGAGCGTGCCTAATCGTGTGTGGGATTCTATGGGGTCCACTTGTCATACCTACCTAGATCCAAACAGTCCTAGTGGTGGCCTGAGCTGATTTACCATTTGAAACCCGTGTGTGTGTCTGGTTAGCGCTCCAGAAGATTTAAAACAACTTGGACCAGCGAGGACAAAGTTCCCTTGTTGGTCCGCACCTGGTGAGCTAGGGAAGCCCGTGGGTTCAGGTGAGGCTAAACCCGACCTTGGCCATATGGTAGAGACCGATTCGAGAGCGCGGCCGGATTTTGAGATGGATGTCGACTCACCGGGGGCCACCTGGAGTTGTGCGTTGTTAGTTAGAAGGACTCTGACGTACCAGAGTTTCAGGCGCCTTGACCCGCCAAGCGGAAACCGGGCGTACATGTGAAGCCTATGATGGGCAGTTGGTACACCCCTACAGAGTTAAATCTTTTCGAAAATCCGTGTCCGCGGTTATGGACGACTTGAGACCTACTGCTTGTTCATAGAATAACATAAATTTAATCATGCTTTAAAAGTTGCCAACGAGTGATTTTCCTTGATTGCTCTTCTTCATCCGGGGCGACAAAGAGGGAACAAGGTTGTGTTATGTTTGCGTAAGTAGGTGGATAGCAGACCTATGACACGTTGTCAACGTAAACTCTTGGATCTTACCTCTACTCTAGTAGATCGTTAGCCACCATATATGCTAGTGCGGCTGCAACCTCATCCACTAACTTGTCTTACTGTAGGAAGTTATTTATAAATGCATTGATATAATCTCACCCCTTGTTTTTCTTTCCCCCTTTGTTTTGCCTGATCGGCCGCTGCAGTTGATTACTACCTCGACCCCAGCACCGGACGCTACTTTCGTGGAGGTGCCACCGGAGGATGATGAGGAGGAGGACTTCGCCCAGTAGGCCTATAGTTGGGTTCCAACGTTCCGTGGGTGGACATGTTTATGTGCATCCCTCTCTAGGGCCATTTGGATTTTGACCGTACTCGGTCGTGTGTGCCTTCTCTATGATGCATGATGTACCCGCCCCTCGTAAGGTAAAGACCTTGTAAGGCCCGATATGTGGTATTGTTCCAGATCTAGATGTTTCCATCCAGATTCGGGGACGAAGCACATATCGGTCCCACCGCGACATATGACATATCCATATGCCCCGGATTTCCAACATGATATCACAACATTACAGATACAAGGATACAACATCTCATACAGTCGGCATACAACTGCCTTAATACATTACAACAGCGGAAGATACATGTCTGAGTACAGACTACAATCAAATGCCTACTGGCAAAGAGAAAAACATCGATCCCCATAACCACACGGGTCCAGGCCCTCCTCCGGGATCCGCCTAACTAGTCTTCGTCGAGTCTCCACGTGAAACGTCGATCACCATACCTGTTGTCGATCAAGAACCATGAAAAGAGTTTGGGGTAGTATCATGAGTACAGAAGTACTCAGCATCCAACTGTAGTGGTCAACTGACCCAGCAAGGACTTCATCATTCGTCATTTTAGGACAACTAGTAGTTTACGGTAAGGATGGGGTAAGTGGTGAGGTTGCTTCCGCACTAGCATTTATGAAGTGTCTAACGGTCTAGAGATTAAGATAAGAAGCCAAGCATTCGATGAGGAATCGCCTCCAACAAGTCTTGCTATCAGCTACTTATGCAAACATAACACCTATCCTCTTGATGAGGACATGACTACCATAGTTACAGCCACAACCCCTGCTAATATACCTACTGGACCAATTACGAGAGATCGTGCACACCAATTAAATTATCATGTACTTTCGTTTCTTGGTAATGTTTCTAATGTTCATGTGAATATGATGCTGCCTAACGTCGATATATTTCTGTTGCTGACAATTGAAGGACCTAGCATGGACAAGAAGGATGAGCATTGGAGCATGTTCAAGCATGAAGATGATGAGGACATAATTATCATGGATATGACCATTAATTCCTCTATATTTGATCAAGAAATGAAGTCAATACAAAGGGGCATGATTGTGTGCTGTACAAGAAGTTATTTGACGTCACTTTTGGGCCAAGAGAAGATAGAGACAAAGTCTTTCACGTCATGGACTCAGATTCGGACTGCAGAGATATACCCAACTTCAAACACCCGTCGTTTCTACATACGAAGTCCAAATTGGGTGATTCTTTTTTCTGGTGATAGCTTATCTCGTCTAGTTTCCAACGCAATTGGTTTCACCTTCAAATTCCTTCGGAGCGTGGTGATATTGCGAAAACGGTGAGACCCAGCAGCAGAATCCGAATCAAAGTCCAACTCAATAGGTGTTGCATCACCTCCACATGGGCCCAAGTGCCTTGTACGACCTAGGTTTAGTTTTAGGACTCCTTGGGACGTCCTTCAACCCCCTTGGCCTCCACCCTTTAGTCCTATATAAGTAGATCAACCCCTAGGGTTTTTCTTTGGATTTCTTTTAGTTAAAAAGACTGCTTGGCTAATTGCTGCATCTTCGTGTACTGGGTTTGTGTCCAACGACCAGATCAAGACCGCTTTCGGAATCCCAAATTTATTCATACCTCATCTACATATTCGCAATATTCAGATTGCTTTATCATAGTTCTTGCTGGTTCTTCGATTGCTTGCAGGCACTAGACCTTCGTGGTCAGGTTGATCGTGCTCCGGCGTGGTCAATAACCTTCAGAAGATTGGTTTAGCGATTGCTAAGGCGCAACGTCGTTGCACGTTTGTAGTCGGATCGTCAAAGTCGACTCCATCAAATCGTAGTTATCATCTCATCGAAAGATCGGGACACCCCGCCTCTATCAAGTGGTATCAGTTTTCAGGTTGCTCGGTGAGAATTCCACATCCATATATTAGATCTGTTTTTTTTTATCACCTATCATCCACACAAAAAGCCATAAAAATAGGATTAGATCATCATATCCAAACCAATTTGAGACTTCGCAATTTTCTTTTCGGTGCTTTGCTTTATTGAATTATCGGTTGCATCGTCGTGTTCAGTTGCTGGTCTTAGTATCTAGTCCTTTAGAGTTTCGAGTTCTGTTCACGTTAGTCACCGCCGCCGCTGCACCATCATCCCATCCGCTGCCTACTTCTACCATCCACCATAGAAAAAGAGAGAAAAAGAGTTGAAAAAAGAGAGAAAAAAGAAAAAGGAAAAAAAGAAAGAAAAAAGGAAAAAAGAGAAAAAAGAAGAAATAAATTCGGATATATCTCTAGTTGAACTCGTATTTGAAATCTCGTTGGAATCAGTTTTGAGCAGTGTCCACTAAAACGGGCATAACTTTGTCATCCGAAGTCCGTTTTGGCTCCACGAATACTCCAATTAAAGATAATTCCGAGCCGCTTCTAAATAGTTTTGGAGCTAGTGTGTTATTTAAAAGTCCAGATCGGCTTGTAAGACAGACTTTTTGACCTCTAAAGTTTCCGAACACAGTTTTTGTCAGATTTCGGGCTGATTCTCAATTTTTTTGACACCTCATCCGAACTCTAAATTGAGTGATTCTTATTGCGTCGAAAAGCTTAAGTCAGTGCCCTATGGGAGTAAAAATATCAAAAAATTAGCAAATATAATTCAGAGGAAACTTGTAGCGAGAATATTGGTGTATCTTGATTTGGAGCCTATTTTCACCTTTATCTTTGCTCTGTTGATGATCTTCACATATATCTTGCTATTCAGAGCTACTTCATATCATTCATTGCTGCTAGTTGTGCTACGCCGTGACCACATTAGTGTTCTAGGCTCGCGTCTCTAGTCCGGTCTAGACTAGGACCAGCACAGTATCGTCGTTGAGCGTTAATTCAATTTTGCATCTCTGAATTGATTATTGCTGATATTTTTGCCACCATATTAAATCCTTCCAAGCTCCACATATTTCTACATCGTGTATACGTGCGTTCACCTGGCAATCGCTCTACTTAATCTTTGGAGTTCTTTGACACCGTTGGTTGCCGATCACCACCTGCTGCATGGTAAGAACTAGTAAGACATTGATATTTGCTATCCTGTGAGCGTTTTACCACCACATCCAAGTAGTTCATAGGGACATATACTTATGATTTGTTTTTTGTTTTCTACTAATCATGGCAGGTTCTAGAGTTAGATCTTCTTGGGCGGCAACTATAGTTGGAGATTTGCCACCACCTACAACTACACAATAGTCACTGCAAAAGGTAAACACACATAAGCATGCACATGATCAGGTTATTGTTTCTATACCACACTTTCATGGACGTCTAACGCCTGATTTATACATTGAGTGGGAGTTTGAAATAAATGATATATTTGTTTCCCATAATTTTCTTGAGCATAAGAAAGTAAAAACTGCAATTAGTGCTTTCAAAGATTTTGCTTCTATTTGGTGGAATGAATATTGTAGTTTATATCCTGATTATATACCTAATACTTGGAATGATCTCAAACTTGCTATGCGATATAGATTCGTTCCCTCTTATTATACTCGTGACAAGGTTAGGAAATTAAAAAATTTAAAACAAGGTACTAAAACTGTTTCATAATATTATGATGCTTTAGAAACTACATTCTTGCATTCTCTTTTAGAGGAAAGTGAAGAATATTTCATGGACATATTTTGGGAAGGTTTAAACCGTGACATTCAGGATATCCTAATTCATGAAAAGTGTTATCCTATGGATCGTTTGTTTCGTCTTGCTTGTAAAGCTGAACAGGAAATCGACGGACGTGTTGCCCAGAAGACGAACAAGCGGAATGTGCAAATACCACAAGTTGAGAAGGTTGTTCCTTCAACCACTATGAGCACTACCATAACCACATCAATTGTCGTAAGCACTCCTCCAATATCTGATCTATCATCACAAAAAGGTAATGACAAAGGTATGGATATTTCCCCTCCACATGAGAACCTTGCTGAATTAAAAGCAACATGTGTTGAGCTATCCAGTAGTTTCATCACACAACCAATTTTCGAGAATGTCATAACTTCACATGAAGATGTTGCTTGCCTAATAGACTTGAATACATCATGTCTTGAGTTACATGTTGATTTGAGCACACCATCTATTTTGGATAATCATGTTACTATTATGAAACTGCCAATGCTTAATCATTTTGATATGACCTCTAATCTTGGTGATGATTCTGCGTCGAATGACTTGTTGCATGACTACTTAGTTAAGCCTGTTGTAGCATGTCCTTCGAAAAACATTAACGTTTCTTCACCGGTATTGGGATGGTTTAATGATGAGCATTGTACGAATAAGAGCTTCACTTATATATGCAAATTGAGTTGCAATACTTTCATTTCGTTTATGTATTGTGATGATCATATATGTTTATATTTCACGGCATACGAAAGTTACTCATATATACATGTGTTACATGTCCAAAAACTAAGGGAAGTAAGAATGGATGACATATATATACAACACGTACACCTTGTCTCTTTTGTTAGCCACATTTCAGATTAAGAAACGCCGGGGACGGCTTTATTTTCAAGAAGGGGAGGATGATGAGGACATGACTACCATAGTTACAGCCACAACCCCTTCTAATATACCTACTGGACCAATTACGAGAGATCGTGCACACCAATTAAATTATCATGTACTTTCGTTTCTTGGTAATGTTTCTAATGTTCATGTGAATATGATGCTGCCTAACGTCGATATATTTTTGTTGCTGACAAATGAAGGACCTAGCATGGACAAGAAGGATGAGCATTGGAGCATGTTCAAGCATGAAGATGATGAGGACATAATTATCATGGATATGACCATTAATTCCTCTATATTTGATCAAGAAATGAAGTCAATACAAAGGGGCATGATTGTGTGCTGTACAAGAAGTTATTTCACGTCACTTTTGGGCCAAGAGAAGATTGAGACAAAGTCTTTCACGTCATGGACTCAGATTCGGACTGCAGAGATATACCCAACTTCAAACACCCATCGTTTCTACATACGAAGTCCAAATTGGGTGATTCTTTTTTCTGGTGATAGCTTATCTCGTCTAGTTTCCAACGCAATTGGTTTCACCTTCAAATTCCTTCGGAGCGTGGTGATATTGCGAAAACGGTGAGACCCAGCAGCAGAATCCGAATCAAAGTCCAACTCAATAGGTGTTGCATCACCTCCACATGGGCCCAAGTGCCTTGTACGACCTAGGTTTAGTTTTAGGACTCCTTGGGACGTCCTTCAACCCCCTTGGCCTCCACCCTTTAGTCCTATATAAGTAGATCAACCCCTAGGGTTTTTCTTTGGATTTCTTTTAGTTAAAAAGACTGCTTGGCTAATTGCTGCATCTTCGTGTACTCGGTTTGTGTCCAACGACCAGATCAAGACCGCTTTCGGAATCCCAAATTTATTCATACCTCATCTACATATTCGCACTATTCAGATTGCTTTATCATAGTTCTTGCTGGTTCTTCGATTGCTTGCAGGCACTAGACCTTCGTGGTCAGGTTGATCGTGCTCCGGCGTGGTCAATAACCTTCAGAAGATTGGTTTAGCGATTGCTAAGGCGCAACGTCGTTGCACGTTTGTAGTCGGATCGTCAAAGTCGACTCCATCAAATCGTAGTTATCATCTCATCGAAAGATCGGGACACCCCGCCTCTATCACCTCTCCTTGTCCTCCTCTTCGCATCCTGACGAAGAAGAAGCAGTCAAGGCACACACACATTGATCCAGTTATATTAAGATTATCTCAGTTGTTGTTGTCTATGAACAAGGAGTAGGTCTCAAGTCGTCCATAACCGTGGACACGGCTTCTCAAAAACATTTAACCCTGCAGGGGTGTACCAACTGCCCATTACAAGGCTCCGCACGCACGCCCATCTCTCTCAGTTGCTACCCATCACAGGCAACTATTTTATGATTTAGTTCCAAGAGATCTGAAACGACAGGACCCTCTAGCTAACAACGAACAAATCCGGGTGGCCCCCGGGGAGTCGACATCCAATCCAAAAGTCGTCCGCGCCCTCCGATCGGCCTCTTCCGTCTCAACAGGGTTTGGGTTACCGAGACACCTCACGTGAGGTCTCGGGCCCTCGCCGGTCAAAGGTGGACCAACAGCGAAACCATGTCTCCGCTGGTCCGAGTTTTTTTAAAGGATATATCTGCTATGAGCAACCCGACAGACATATATGCATGTTTTCAAATGGTAAATCAACTTGGGCCACCACTACAAATGTTTGAAGCTAGGTAGGTAAGAAAAGGGGACCCATAAAATCCCACACGCCGTTAGGCATGCTCAATCTTAAAACAAATACCCGGAACTCGGGTCCTAGGTGACTCGAATGGAACAAAGCGTCGGGGCGGGATAGTCTAGACCTTCCATCCTTCCTCGAATATAGTCAACATTATAACTATCATATCATCAAGAACAATATAATAATGTGATATCCCAAACCAAGGAGTAACAGGGTAACATCGTAGCATCCTAAGCATGCAAACTAAGCAGGGGCTGAGCAACGAGCAATAGTAACATAGTAGTACAAGGTTTGCTGGGAGGGGACATGGTTGTATCGGTTTGAAAGAGGCTGTAAACATGTGGTAGGATCAAACATCGAACCTATCCTAGACTAGCATGCAAACCGCTGGTTGAAATAGAATGGATCATAAGTAATGTATAGTCTTTGCCTGTTGATAAGTCGGGTTACGAAGGTGTAGTTGATCGCAAGCTCGCATCGTCTCCGAAGGTACCCACGGAAGCACACAAGACGGTAACCACTGGAAGCAATCAACGAGCAAGCACTCTATTACTACGAGGCAAACAAGAGCAAGCATCAACAATAAGGCAACACGAGACATCGCACCTACCATCGAGAGCGGTTACTAACAGGTTAAGTGGAGTACTCGTCACACACGACGATACCGCACATTTAGAAAGGTTCAAGTTGTTTAGCTACACAAGGTGAGAAAAGGTTGTTAACATGGCAACTCAAGCAAGAATGGCATAGCACACAAACATGGCAAGAGGTGAAGCATAAGATAAACTATCTATGCTAGTCAATTTAAGTGAGGCACAACCTAAACATGGCATACACTAAGTGTCGCACGACAATTGAAACATTTGGTACTGTTCTGTCCTAAACCATATTTAAGGTTGGTTAGCAACAGAAAACAATAGCATAAACACAAAGTACACGAAAAACTAATCAAGTTACATATAAAGAACACTCCAAACGGAGTTACGGTTAAAAAGATACAAGAAAAACAAGTTTGGAACACAATCTGCCAACATCAGGTAGCACACTTTAGAGCAATGCATAAATAGGATAATGAATGCAAACATGCTCACAAATGATATGCAACTAAACTAGACATGGCAGAGAATGCATGGCAAAAGGAATCATGCAAAATGGCATCAGGAACAACTAATTATAGCTCATGCAAAATGCAATAAAACATTACTGGTCAAGGACTTTGTGAAAATAAGGAAAACATGGCAGAAACTGTTATTTTTATGCTGTACAAACAGGGGTATAACTATATGCAAAAGTGCATCAACACGACATAGCAATATATGGGCATGGACTAGGCATGATGATGATCAGGTACAAACAAGAATCATGGTCATATGCATAACAGATCAAAAGATATTAAGCATGCAACATGGCATCGGAAAGTTACAGACTTAGACAAAAACAGAGGTGGTTGTCAAAAACAGTGGCATAGCAACTTTGGAGCAGAATAAAACTATGACCAGGAATGCAAACATTACAATGCAATACATATAATGAAAGTAGACATGATGCTTAACAGTATGCAACAGGAATCAATACATAACGGAAATTAGTAGCACTTAACAGTCTGATGCCCACTTCAACAGAGATTAACATCATCAAGATCGCCTCAAATCAAAATGCTCACAAAAGATGAACTGAAGTACACACAATTCTAAACAAATTTCCTTTTGGGCGCAACGCGATCCGAGCTACGGTTTACTCGCAAAATAGCATCAGTAACAATATTTTACAGACTTAGAAAAAAAATAGCACATGAAAAAAAAGAAAAAGGGGTGGCCTGGGCCTCACCCCACATGGGCTCGGCCCACTGGCCAGAGGAGGCGGCTGGCGGCCTGGTGTTTGCTGGGCTACGCTGGGCTGGCCGACCCACTGACGCGCGAAGGGCCCAACTGGCCGGATCGGGCGGGGACGCCCTCGTCTCCAGCCGAGGCAACTGGCGGCGCCGGCAGGTGGCCTCCGGTGGCAGTCGGCGAGGCGTTGGCGGTCGGGACCTGGCGGAGGGAGAGAATGGGTCGAGGGGCACCGGGTCCGGGCGGATCCGGTCGTTGGCGGCGGCCATGGGCGACGGGGCGCGGCGGTTCGGGCCGGCCGAGCTGCTCACATGGCGCGGCGGCGGCCGTTGGTGAGCGGCGGCAGGGCTCTCCGGTGCCTGCGAGGAGAAAAGGAGGAGGGTCAGGAGGGAGAGAGAAGAAGGAGAGAGGAGAGGCGCTGAGGAGGAGGTGGTTGGCGCGACGGCGCTCTCGCCGGAGGCGCGCGGCGGCGGCGGCTTGGTCCATGGGTTGGAGGAGAGAGAGGTTGGTGGAGGTGGATGGCTAAGGGTGACGTGGCCTCTCCAGGGCCTTCAAATCTCAGATCTGACGGTCCTGAACGCCCTAGAGGTTAGGGTTTCGGATTTTGGTGTCAAAATGGGTAGATTTGGGGCAAAAACAGGGGGTGGCTGCAATTTTGGCTTAGGGGAACCCTAGAAAGGGGTGGGAGAGTGGTGGTCTTTATATAGCCCAGGTGGCTAGCAGTTTGCAAAAACATCCCCGAATTTTCTATCGCGCGCACGGTGTTGACGTTTCTGACCGCCGGGGGTCCGCAGGATCTCCGATTCGGGTAAAACTTCGAACTGCGCGATCAGCGCATCGAGCCAGTGGCGTTCACCTAGCGCGGGAACCGTTCCGAGAACTTTCCGGCGCGCTATAAAATATCCCGTTTACTTATTAAACGGGGTTTTTCGTTCCATTGGCTGCGGCTGGTCTCGTGCGGTTTTCACGACGGTGATCGGGTGAAACCCGGTGTCGCAAAGGTCAAGTGTCAGGGTGGCAAGGTTCGTTCTCCGTCCGGTACGAGATAAGACGGGGGGAAATAATCGCCAATCGATAAATCGGGGATGCAAACACTGCAAACAAATCAGACAATCAAACAATTCACACCGAAAACAATTTTTTTATTTTTTGTGAAATCAGGGTTGTTACAATACAACACCACCAACAAGGGATCTCGTCCCGAGATACTGGACGATCCGGGGGAGAGGAGGGGAGAGAAAAGAGAGACGACAATCTTCAACACCACCAACAAGGGACTCTGCTCCATGTCGAATGACGAACTTCCATTCGAGAAGCTTTCCGCAGGGAGACGACATCGTCGAAAATACGAAACCGTCGGTGTCAAGAGGAAGGATGACAATTCAAAACTACGATCAAGAGAAGCACTCTCACCGAAATCGTGAGGATACTGGGAAAGAGAACGGATGTCAACAAACGACCAAGATGTTTACACAGAGTCGGAAGAACTAAAGGTACTACATGATTTCCCAAACCTGAGATCGGAATCGAGACAATACGCTACAAGCAAGGCATTGTAGCGGTTCCGATACTCCACTCACTCGAGATCCTAGAGTTTGGAAGGGGATAAGGCGAGAGTTAAAACACTTACGTCACTTGTCCTTACCAGAGAAAGGGTCAGCAGTAAAAAGAATCCTACTCTCCGATAACCAACTTAGTAACTACAAAATAGTTTTTTCTAGACTCGACTTCGGCAAGAAAAGGGATCCTACGGTCGGTAAGGCTCTGATACAAAGTTGTAAGGCCCGATATGCGGTACTGTTCCAGATCTAGATGTTTCCATCCTGATCCGGGGACGAAGCACATATCGGTCCCACCGCGACATATGACATATCCATATGCCCCGGATTTCCAACATCATATCACAACATTACAGATACAAGGATACAACATCTCATACAATCGGCATACAACTGCCTTAATACATTACAATAGCGGAAGATACATGTCTGAGTACAGACTACAATCAAATGCTTACTAGCAAAGAGAAAAACATCGATCCCCATAACCACACGGGTCCAGGCCCTCCGCCGGGATCCGCCTAACTAGTCGTCATCGAGTCTCCACGTGAAACGTCGATCACCATACCTGTTTTCGATCAAGAACATTGAAAAGAGTTTGTGGGTAGTATCATGAGTACAGAAGTACTCAGCATCCAACTGTAGTGGTCAAATGACCCAGCAAGGACTTCATCACTCTTCATTCTAGGACAACTAGTATTTTACGGTAAGGATGGGGTAAGTGGTGAGGTTGCTGCCGCAGTAGCATTTATGAAGTGGCTAACTATCTAGAGAGTAAGATAAGAAGCCAAGCATTCGATGAGGAATCGCCTCTAACAAGTCTTGCTATCAGCTAGTTATGCAAACATAACACCTATCCTATCCTTGTCCTCCTCTTCGCATCCCGACGAAGAAGAAGCAGTCAAGGCACACACACATTGATCCAGTTATATTAAGATTATCTCAGTTGTTGTTGTCTATGAACAAGGAGTAGGTCTCAAGTCGTCCATAACCGTGGACACGGCTTCTCGAAAAGATTTAACCCTGCAGGGGTGTACCAACTGCCCATTACAAGGCTCCGCACGCACGCCCATCTCTCTCAGTTGCTACCCATCACAGGCAACCATTTTATGATTTAGTTCCAAGAGATCCGAAACGACAGGTCCCTCTAGCTAACAACGAACAAATCCGGGTGGCCCCCGGGGAGTCGACATCCAATCCAAAAGCCGGCCGCGCCCTCGGATCGGCCTCTTCCGTCTCAACAGGGTTTGGGTTACCGAGACACCTCACGTGAGGTCTCGGGCCTTCGCCGGTCAAAGGTGGACCAATAGGGAAACCATCTCTCCGCTGGTCCGGGTTGTTTTAAAGGATATCTGCTAGGAGCGACCCGACAGACATATATGCATGTTTTCAAATGGTAAATCAGCTTGGGCCAGCACTTGAAATGTTTGAAGCTAGGTAGGTAAGAAAAGGGGACCCCATAAAATCCCACACGCGGTTAGACGCGCTCAGTCTTAAAACCAATACCCGGAACTCGGGTCCAAGGTGACTCGAATGGAACCAAGCGTTGGGGCGGGATAGCCTAGACCTTCCATCCTTCGTCGAATATAGTCAACATTATAACAATCATATCATCAACAACAATATAGTAATGCGATATCCCAAACCAAGGAGTAACAGGGCAACATCGTAGCATCCTAAGAATGCCTACTAAGCAGAGGCTGAGCAGCAATAGTAACATAGCAGTACAAGCTTTGCTGGGAGGGGACAAGGCTGTATCGGTTTGAAAGAGGCTGTAAACATGTGGTAGGATCCAACATCGAACCTATCCTAGACTAGCATGCAAACCGCTGGTTGAAATAGAATGGATCATAAGTAATGTATAGTCCTTGCCTGTTGATAAGTCGGGTTCCGAAGGTGTAGTTGATCGCAAGCTCGCATCGTCTCCGAAGGTACCCACGGAAGCACACAAGACGGTAACCACTGGAAGAAATCAACGAGCAAGCACTCTATTACTACGAGGCAAACACGAGCAAGCATCAACAAGAAGGCAACACGAGACATCGCACCTACCGTCGAGAGCGGTTACTAACAGGTTAAGTGGAGTACTCGTCACAAACGACGATACCGCACATTTAGAAAGGTTCAAGTTATTTAGCTACACAAGGTGAGCAAAGGTTGTTAATGTAACATCCCAATTCTCACAAATTTGGATGTTAATAGATCATTATATGCATGTCATGTTGGAGTTTTGCATTATTTGGATTTTATGAATATTTTAAACTTTTTCAACTTAAGGCAATTTTATTGGAGAGGATATAATATGACTTATCCCCATTTTAAATAAAGTTGAAAAGTGTTGGAAATATTTTTGGGTGTTTATAAACTGTGTCATAGGAATTATAAATGAGTCAAATTTATTTTTGAGATTTTTATAATTTTTATACGGAGTTCATTATGAAAATTGCATAATAGCTGAAATAGTAATTTTGGCAAAAACAATTAGTTTTATTATTTTATTTTATTGTTGTGACATTTTGAAAATTCATATTTTATTATTTAAAAATGTTCTCCGTAGTCGGTTGACCAAATAATTTTAAAAAAACGGGTTTTCGTTTTGTGCCTTCCAGAGGCCTAGATGGCTATTTAGCGCTACGTGCAAATTGAGTCCGTTTAGGACTCAGGAAAAAATATTTTCCTCGGGTTATAAATAATTTTCGTATTTTTTCCGATTTATCTTTTTCCAAAAATCTAATTTTCCCTGCGGGACCAGCCGAAGCGAGCCGCCGCCGCCGAATCGTTGCCCCGCAACCCCGACGCCGGCCATCGCCGGGAACGCTGTCGATGCCGCCCCTGTAACCACCGCCGCCTCGCGCCGTGCGCTGGCCGCCTCTGCCGCCGCTGCTGGTTAGCCGTCGGGCTGCCCCGGTTGTCGGATCTCGTCTGGACGGCCCGGATTACATCGGGCCGGGTTTTTAGGGTTAGGGTTTTTTTTTCGGTTCAAGCCGGTTTTGTTATTCAGCGGACGTTCGCCGGACCGTTCGCTCCATAGTCGAGGACCTATTCGCGGAAGAAAAGTTATTTTATTTACGTTTAGGCCCTTTTTCACAGATTTCACCCTAGAACTGTTTTTGCTATATCTTTTAAACTGTAGCTCTGTTTTAGGTGATTCTTTTTGCGTTGCGACCGTAGTGAAGTCTAGTTTACAGTAGGATGCAATTATCACTGTTACAATTTTCGAATTTGATTTTGTACAGATTGAAATTCAAACTTCCGGTGACCGTATCTTTTATACGGTGTATCCGTTTTCGCCGATTCCAGTTGCGTTGGGATCGTGGTGATATGTAGTTATCATTTAGCTACTGTTTAGTTGGTTTTATTGTTGTTCATTTGGTTCTTTTACTGTTGCATTGTTTATGTGTTGCATGTGTATTGAATTCATTATTGTTGATCGTGTAGATTGTCTAGAGTGGAGAAAGGATCAGAAATAAGTGTTAGAGTACTTCAACACCGTTCAAGGAAAGTTTCACTTTTGGTTATGCTTCACTGTTGATTATGCACATACTATGTTTCTATGCAGATGAAGATCGTTATGTTATGCTAAAACCTGGTAGGATAGCCACATGTTTTGATTGATCATTACATCCAACGTTGTTATGTTTTAGTATTCCTTGTGCTATGTGATTATATGCTTAGTGTTGCAAGATAGTCGTGGGGGAAATTATTGTGTTGTTCAGGTGTTGTGACAACATTATTATTAGTAAAATAGTAACTTCCAATTGAGGTATTGTAGAGTGGTATTGCATTCCGAGGGCTCTGTAATATTCACGTACGATTGTTTGTGTGGCATTGCACCCTGAGGACTCTGCAATGTTCACGTTGTGTCTAGGTAGTGGCACTGTATCCTGAGGGCTCTATAGTGTTCACGATAGGGTGATGTTGCATCCCGAGGGCTCTGTAACAGTCACGAATGTGTTTGTAGTGGCATCTTATCCTGAGGGATCTATGATGTCCACGCATAGGAGGTACGTGTGCAATTGTATCTTGAGGGCTCTACAATACTCACGAAACCATGATCCCGAGAGCTCTCATGGCTGCCATTAGAAATCATATGATCCTGAGGGCTCTCATAGACGGTTTAGTTAGATATTGTCCTTTGTGGGTTGATATTAACTTAAGATGATAAAAATGTTGAGTAGTAAGTATAAGTAGGTGAACACCAACTTTATGTACAACAAACCAAGCTTGATTCATGTTCTTGATTTGAAATTAGCTGTAGGATTGCTTTATCACTTGTGTTACTTGCCGTACAAATCAGATGTACTGACCCGTGTTCGGGCTGTAACCTTCGTGTTGCAGGTTTCTCAGAAGATTAGTGTATATTGATAGGGTTGCGAG
The DNA here is from genome assembly GCA_950022295.1 of Bromus sterilis. Taxonomy (NCBI): domain Eukaryota; kingdom Viridiplantae; phylum Streptophyta; class Magnoliopsida; order Poales; family Poaceae; genus Bromus; species Bromus sterilis. The sequence goes on along the minus strand of OX465600.1, from coordinate 170,495,731 downwards.
TCTACACTCATCATGTCGCTTGTGGATGTTGATGGGACTCCTCGCTACTAGTTTGTTTCCGCTATAGTTATATTGATTAAGCTAGCCTTGATCTATGCAAGTTGTCATTTGTTTTTGAATTCTGGATCATACGATTTAATGATGATGCACTTGTACTTTGATATACATATATGATACTGTGTGTGCCAGCAAGTTCGATCCAGGGACTGGCACTTGATCACAGAGACTTCAATTCTATGTGAATTGGGTCGTTACAGTTAACATGGAAACTCAAGCAAGCATGGCATAGCAGAAAAACATGGCAAGAGGTGAAGCATAAGATAAACTATCTGTGCTAGTCAATTTAAGTGAGGCACAACCTAAACATGGCATACACTAAATGTTGCACGACAATTGAAACATTTGGTACTGTTCTGTCCTAAACCTTATTTTAGGTTGGTTAACAACACAAAAAAATAGCATAAACAAAAAGTACACAAAAAACTAATCAAGTTACATATAAAGAACACTCCAAACGGAGTTACGGTTATAAAGATACAAGCCAAATAAGTTTGGAACACAATCTGCCAACATCAGGAAGCACACTTTAGAGCAATGCATAAACAGGATAATGAATGCAAACATGCTCACAAATGATATGCAACTAAAGTAGACATGGCAGAGAAGGCATGGCAAAAGGAATCATGCAAAAAGGCATCATGAGCAACTAATTATAGCTCATGCAAAATGCAATAAAACATTACTGGTCAAGGACTTTGTGAAAATCAGGAAAACATGGCAGAAACTGTTATTTTTATGCTGTACAAACAGGGGGTATAACTATATGAAAAAGTGCAGCAACATGACATAGAAATATATGGGCATGGAGTAGGCATCATGATGATCAGGTACAAACAAGAATCATGGTCATATGTATAACAGATCAAAAGATATTAAGCATGCAACATGGCATCGGAAAGTTACAGACTTGGAGAAAAACAGAGGTGGCTGTCTGATGAGGACATCCCTACTAATGTTACACCCATACCCTCACCAACTACACATACTGGACCAGTTACTAGAGCACGTGCACGTCAACTAAATTATCAGGTACTTTCGTTTCTTGCGAATCCTTCTATTGTTCATGAACATATGATGCTGCCTAAATTAGATACTTTTGTTTTGCTTATAAATGAAGGACCTAGCATGGACACGAAGGATGGTCACTGGAGCGGGATCAAGAATGGAGAAGAAGGTGCGCGCGGGGGAAAGTACAGTGGAGCTTCCAGTGGGGATTTTCGCACGTTGAAGCCACCATAAGGCATGCATGAAGGCTTGGACGGAATACACGAGATGCCACTTCATTATTTTCGTCCAAGAGCAATTATAGGTGCTGCATCACCTTAATATTGGGCTGGGCCCATGTAATTTCGAAATACCACATTATAGGCTGTTTTTAGAGTCCGTATGTGTGGGGAAACCGAGTTAGGGTTGTTTTCGGACCCCACCTCCAAGGGGTCACGAAAATCCCCTCTGTTCCCCCATATATACAGCCCTTAGGGCGTCGTTTAGACTTGGGTTTTAATTAGATATAAGTTAGCCATAGCCGCAACTTCGAGCTCTTCGTTTGTGTCATCCGACCAGGCCAAGACCTCATTGGAACCCCAACTTTCGTAATCATTCATCTTATATTCGCAATATCCAGATTGCAATTCTTAGTTCTTGCTTGTTCTTCGATTGCTTGCAGGAATTAGACCTTCGTGGTCAGGTTGATCGTGCATCCGCGGGATCAATAACCTCTCGGAGTTAGTTTAGCGATCGCTAAGGCGCAACGTCTTCGCACGTTCGTAGTCGGATCGTGAAAGTTGCCTCCACCATAATCGATCTCCACCATCTCATCGAAACATCGGGACACCTTCGCCTCTATCAAGTGGTATCAGATTTCCAGGTTGCTCGGTGAGATTTACCAGTTTTCGTAGTCTAGATTGGTTCTGTTTTTCATACCTACAGTCCACGAAAAAGCCAACAAAAAAAAAATTAGGGTTAGATCATCACGTCCCAAAACAGTCCGAGCCTTTGTCCAGTTTTCTTTACAGTAGTTTGCATTGTTGAATTTGCGGTTACATCGTCGTGTCGAGTTGCTGATCTTAGCGTCTAGTTCCCTTAGAGTTTCGAGTTCTGATCACAGTTTGCCACGTCGCCGCCGCACCAGTAGTCATCCTACCACGTTCCGCCAATCCAAGTCAAGTTACACCACCACTTTCCGCCAAGCAGAGTCCATATACACCACCACGTCTCACGAGTCCGACTTGAGTTCCACCATCAGTACGGTTCCTGATATCCCCGTAGCCAGAATAGTTTTGAGTTGATTAGAGTCGGATTTCACCAATCTTTTGTCGTACGTAGAAGAGGGTGATTTCCAAAAAAAAAAAAAAAAAAAAAAAGAAAACGAGTCTGGCACGCTTTTCAGAGCAGTTTTTAGGCCAAAATTTTCAGGGGTAAAAAAATTTCGTGCCCATACGTTCCTTAGGTCCAGAAACTCGTTTTGAGACGTTCGCCACCATAGTGATTTTTTCGCACTTTTTCAGCCCCCGCAGTCCCGCATCGCCAAAAAAAAAAAAAAAAAAAAAAAGAGAGAGAAAAAAAAATTCAGAGTGTGCTTCACAGTTGTTACGTGCCGCGCCGTGCTTTCGTTGGTGTTTTAGGCTCGCGTCTCTAGTACGGTCTAGCCTAGGATCAGCACAGTACCGACGTTGAGTGTTTATTCAGCTTTGCATCTCTGTTTTGATTACTGTTGAGTTTTTCCTACCATACTTGTCAGCCTTCCTACAGCTCCACATATATTCTACATCGTGCGTTTTGACACCTCCTGGCCATCGCTCTACCATATCTCTGAGAGTTTTGACCCGTTGGTTGTACATCACCACCTGCTGCTAGGTAAGAATCGGTAAGAACGTAAGAAAAGCTTGACGGATTTGTGCTTTCCACCACCCCACATCCATCCCATTAGTAGAAGTAGGATCATATTCCTGTGTGTTTTCTATTTATGCTAACCATGCCAGGATCACATGATGAAGTGGCGCGGGATGCACCCGATTGGGAGAACATGACAAACAAGGAGCTACATGATAAATTTGCACAAATGATGTCTGAACAGGTGAATGACATCGAGACCAGATTTACAGAGGCGATTGATGGTGTGGAGAAAATGATCGACACCAAGCTCGACGCCAAGTTTACTGAGTTGATCGCACGCCTACCTTCAGCACAGCCACATCCACCGCCACTACCACGTGCACGACGTATTCTGTTTCCGCGAGGACAAGCTGCTGGTATTGGTGCTCCTCCTACTGCTGCAGTTGCTGCTACTGCTGCTGCTGCTGCTTCTGACGTCGCCCAGGACGACAACTACGAGGGTGATTACGAGGAGGAGGTGGAACAGGAAGCGGCCTATGAGCAGCCAGCTGGACGTCCACGTCCCAACATTCGCCTCGGTCGACACCAACCACCCCCTCAGGTACGCGATGATGAACATGTGCCTAAACTTAAATTGAATCTTAAGCCGTTTGAGGGTAGATATATTCCTGATGCTTATCTTACTTGGGAGTTAGAAACTGAACAACGTTTTACATGTTTACAATATCCTGAGAATAGACGTGTTACTGCTGCTGTTTGTGAATTCACGGGCTTTGCATCTATTTGGTGGTCTGAACATTGTAGATTGCATGCTAATAATATTCCAACTACTTGGGCTGCTTTAAAAGATGCTATGCGTACTCGCTGGGTTCCCCCTTATTATCAACGTGAATTGTTACAAAAATTACAGCGTTTGAGACAAGGAAAAAATTCTGTAGAGGAATATTATCAAGAATTACAAACTGGATTGATTAGATGTGGCCTAGTAGAGGATAATGAAGCTATGCTTGCACGTTTTATGGGTGGCTTAAACAGGGAGATACAAACTATTCTAGAATACAAGGACTTTGCTACTATCACTCGTTTGTTTCATCTTGCTTGTAAAGCTGAACGTGAAGTGCAGGATCGACAGGCCGCTACGAGACCTAACTTTTCTGCAGGACGAAATACATCATGGACATCGCGTGGAGCTTCTACATCCACACGTCCTGCTGCGCCACCATCTACTTCAGCCGCTCATTCTTACAGGGAGCCACCAAAACAGCCAGCGCCACCATTCAAGGGTGCACAGAGTGGTCCAGCAGCGAGTTCTTCTTCATCCATGGCGTCCACAGGGCAAGCACGAGATCGTGATATTAAATGTCGCAGGTGCCAAGGTGGAGGTCACTTCGCAAAAGACTGTCCCTCCAAGCGTGTGATGACTATTACGGTGGATGGTGGGTATGAGTCAGCGAGTGACTATGATGAGGAGACTCTAGTTCTCATTGCTCGTGAGGAACAGGGTTCCCATGATGATGCTCATGATATAGAGTATATGACTCCTGATGATGCAGATAAATATGCTAGTTTGGTTGCTCAACGTGTATTAAGTGTGCAGGTAACGAAGGCCGAGCACAACCAGAGGCATAATTTGTTCCACACAAAGGGAGTGGTGAAAGAACGTTCGGTTCGCATCATCATTGACGGAGGGAGTTGCAACAACTTGGCTAGCATGGAGTTGGTGGAGAAGCTATCTCTCACCACAAGACCACACCCCCATCCATACTAAATTCAGTGGTTTAACAATAGTGGTAAGATTAAGGTAACATGTTCTGTTCGTGTGCACTTTAGCATTACTGCATATGCTGATTATGTTGATTGTGATGTGGTACCCATGCAAGCTTGCTCTCTTTTACTTGGTAGACCATGGCAATTTGATAGGAATGTTGTACACCATGGTAGGACAAATCAGTTTACTCTAGTTCATCAGGATAAAAATATTGCTTTACTTCCTATGTCTCCTGAACAAATTGTGAAAGATGATCTTGCTAGAGCTAGTAAAGCAAAACAGGAGAAAAATAAGAGTGAGAATGAGATAGCAGCCAAAGAATTTGAGCAACAACATAAGACTAATAGCAAATCTTCTTCTGCTGTTTCTAATGAAATTAAATTGACTAGTCCAACTTTGCTTGCTACTAAGGTTGATATTTCAGATTTGGATGTTAGTCAATATGTGTGCTATGCTTTTGTGTGCAAAGAAGCTTTGTTTTCATTTGAGGAATTGCCTCCTTCTTTGCCTCCTGTTGTCACTAACCTTTTGCAGGAGTTTATTGACGTCTTTCCACAAGACGTACCACCGGGATTACCACCTATTCGAGGGATTGAGCATCAGATTGACTTAATTCCCGGTGCTTCGTTGCCCAACCGTGCGCCATACCGTACCAATCCGGAGGAGACGAAGGAGATTCAGCGTCAAGTACAAGAGCTACTCGACAAAGGTTACATACGTGAGTCCCTTAGTCCTTGTGCTGTTCCTGTTATATTAGTGCCTAAAAAGGATGGAACATTGCGTATGTGTGTTGATTGTCGAGCCATTAATAATATTACTATTCGTTATCGTCATCCTATTCCTAGGCTAGATGATATGCTTGATGAATTAAGTGGCTCTACCATGTTTTCCAAAGTTGATTTGCGTAGTGGATACCATCAAATTCGCATGAAATTAGGGGATGAATGGAAAACGCATTTAAAACTAAGTTTGGATTATATGAGTGGTTAGTCATGCCTTTTGGGTTAACTAATGCACCTAGCACTTTTATGAGATTAATGAACGAGGTTTTACGTGCTTTCATTGGACGATTTGTGGTAGTCTATTTTGATGATATACTGATTTATAGCAAATCTTTGGAGGAACATTTGGATCATTTACGTGCTGTTTTTATTGCTCTACGTAATGCACGTTTATTTGGTAACCTTGGGAAGTGCACCTTTTGCACCGACCGAGTGTCGTTTCTTGGCTATGTTGTTACTCCGCAGGGAATTGAAGTTGATCATGCCAAGATCGAGGCAATTGAGAGTTGGCCGCAGCCCAAAACGGTCACACAAGTGAGGAGTTTTCTTGGCCTCGCTGGATTCTATAGGCGTTTTGTGAGAGATTTCAGCACCATTGCTGCACCTCTCAATGAGCTTACACGCAAGGATGTGCCTTTTACTTGGGGTACCGCACAGGAAGAAGCTTTCACGATATTGAAAGATAAGTTAACACATGCTCCTTTGCTCCAACTTCCTGATTTTAATAAGACTTTTGAGCTTGAATGCGATGCTAGTGGGATTGGTTTGGGAGGTGTGTTATTACAAGATGCTAAACCTGTTGCATACTTTTCTGAAAAATTGAGTGGGCCTAGTCTGAACTATTCTACTTATGATAAGGAATTATATGCTCTTGTTCGGACATTAGAAACTTGGCAACATTATTTATGGCCCAAAGAATTTGTTATACATTCTGATCATGAATCTTTGAAACACATAAGAAGTCAAGCAAAACTTAATCGTAGACATGCTAAGTGGGTTGAATTTATTGAGACTTTCCCTTATGTCATTAAACACAAGAAGGGGAAAGATAATATTATTGCTGATGCTTTGTCTCGTCGTTATACTATGCTTTCACAACTTGACTTCAAGATATTCGGTTTAGAGACAATCAAAGAACAATATGTAAATGATGCGGAATTTAAAGATGTATTGCAGAATTGTAGAGAGGGTAGAACATGGAACAAGTTTGTGCTTAATGATGGATTTGTGTTCCGTTCTAACAAGCTATGCATTCCAGCTAGCTCTATTCGTCTTTTGTTGTTGCAGGAGGCGCATGGAGGAGGATTAATGGGACATTTTGGCGTGAAAAAGACGGAGGACGTACTTGCTACACATTTCTTTTGGCCAAAGATGAGACGGGATGTTGAGCGTTTTGTTGCTCGCTGCACTACATGTCAAAAAGCTAAGTCACGACTCAATCCTCATGGTTTATACATGCCTTTACCTGTACCTAGTGTTCCGTGGGAGGACATATCCATGGACTTTGTTTTAGGCTTGCCTCGAACAAAGAAGGGGAGGGATAGCATATTTGTTGTCGTGGATAGATTTTCTAAGATGGCACATTTTATACCATGTCATAAAAGCGATGATGCTGCTAATGTTGCTGATTTATTCTTTGGAGAGATTATTCGTTTACATGGTGTGCCCAATACTATTGTCTCGGATCGTGATACTAAGTTTCTTAGCCATTTTTGGAGATGCTTATGGGCTAAGTTGGGGACTAAACTACTTTTTAGTACTACATGTCATCCCCAAACTGATGGACAAACTGAAGTGGTCAATAGGACATTGTCTACTATGCTTAGGGCTGTTTTAAAAAGTAACTTGAAACTGTGGGAAGAATGTTTACCTCATATTGAATTTGCTTATAATCGTTCAGTGCATTCTACCACTAAAATGTGCCCTTTTGAGATTGTTTATGGTTTTCTACCTCGTGCACCTATTGATTTGCTGCCTCTTCCATCTTCGGAGAAGGTTAATTTTGATGCTAAGCAACGTGCTGAATTGATATTAAAAATGCATGAGTTAACTAAAGAAAACATTGAGCGCATGAATGCTAGATACAAGCTTGCTGGTGATAGGGGTCGAAAGCATGTTGTGTTTGAACCAGGAGATCTTGTTTGGTTACATCTACGTAAAGATAGGTTTCCTGATTTGCGCAAGTCTAAGTTAATGCCACGAGCTGATGGTCCCTTTAAGGTTTTACGGAAAATTAATGATAATGCATATAAACTTGAGCTACCTGCAGATTTTGGGGTTAGTCCCACATTTAACATTGCAGATTTGAAACCTTATTTGGGAGAAGATGATGAGCTTCCGTCGAGGACGACTTCAATTCAAGAAGGGGAGGATGATGAGGACATCCCTACTAATGTTACACCCATACCCTCACCAACTACACATACTGGACCAGTTACTAGAGCACGTGCACGTCAACTAAATTATCAGGTACTTTCGTTTCTTGCGAATCCTTCTATTGTTCATGAACATATGATGCTGCCTAAATTAGATACTTTTGTTTTGCTTATAAATGAAGGACCTAGCATGGACACGAAGGATGGTCATTGGAGCGGGATCAAGAATGGAGAAGAAGGTGCGCGCGGGGGAAAGTACAGTGGATCTTCCAGTGGGGATTTTCGCACGTTGAAGCCACCATAAGGCATGCATGAAGGCTTGGACGGAATACACGAGATGCCACTTCATTATTTTCGTCCAAGAGCAATTATAGGTGCTGCGTCACCTTAATATTGGGCTGGGCCCATGTAATTTCGAAATACCACATTATAGGCTGTTTTTAGAGTCCGTATGTGTGGGGAAACCGAGTTAGGGTTGTTTTCGGACCCCACCTCCAAGGGGTCACGAAAATCCCCTCTGTTCCCCCATATATACAGCCCTTAGGACGTCGTTTAGACTTGGGTTTTAATTAGATATAAGTTAGCCATAGCCGCAACTTCGAGCTCTTCGTTTGTGTCATCCGACCAGGCCAAGACCTCATTGGAACCCCAACTTTCGTAATCATTCATCTTATATTCGCAATATCCAGATTGCAATTCTTAGTTCTTGCTTGTTCTTCGATTGCTTGCAGGAATTAGACCTTCGTGGTCAGGTTGATCGTGCATCCGCGGGATCAATAACCTCTCGGAGTTGGTTTAGCGATCGCTAAGGCGCAACGTCTTCGCACGTTCGTAGTCGGATCGTGAAAGTTGCCTCCACCATAATCGATCTCCACCATCTCATCGAAACATCGGGACACCTTCGCCTCTATCACTGTCAATAACAGTGGCATAACAACTTTGGAGCAGAATATAACTATGACCAGGAATTCAAACATGACAATCCAATACATATAATGAAAGTAGACATGATGCTTAACAGTATGCAACAAGAATCAATGCAATAGGCCTCATGGATGAGTCACAATCATCAAGCAAACTTGCAATAAAATAACATCAACAGCACATAACAGAAATTACTGGTAGTTAACAGTCTGATGCCCACTTCAACAGAGATTAACATCATCAAGATGACCTCAAATCAAAATGCTCACAAAAGATGAACTGAAGTACACACAATTCTAAAAAAATTTCCTTTTGGGCGCAACGCGATCCGAACTACGGTTTACTCACAAATCTACTCGTAAAATAGCATCAGCAATATTTAACAGACTTATAAAAAAAAGCAGAGGAAAAAAAAGCAAAAGGGGTGGCCTGGGCCTCACCCCACATGGGCTCGGCCCACTGGCTAGAGGAGGCGGCTGGCGGCCTGGTGCTTGCTGGGCTGCGCTGGGTTGGCCGGCCCACTTGCGCGCGTAGGGCCCACCTGGACGGATCTGGCGGGGACGCCCTCGTCTCCAGCCGAGGCAACTGGCGGCGCCGGCAGGTGGCCTCCGGTGGCAGTCCGGCGAGGCGTCGGCTGTCGGGACCTGGGGGAGGCATAGAAGGGTCGAGGGGCACCGGGTCCGGGCGGATCAGGTCGTTGGTGGCGGCCATGGGCGACGGGGCGCGGCGGTTCGGGCCGGCCGAGCTGCTCACATGGCGTGGCGGCGGCCGTTGGCGAGCGGCAGCAGGGCTCACGCGTTGCCTGCGAGGAGAAAAGGAGGAGGGTCAGGAGGGGGGGAGAAGAAGGAGAGAGGAGATGCGCTGAGGAGGAGGTGGCTGGCGCGGCGGCGCTCTCGCCAGAGGCGCGCAGCGGCGGCGGCTTGTTCCACGGGTGGGAGGAGAGAGAGGTAGGTGGAGGTGGATGGCTCATGGTGACGTGGCCTCTCCAGGGCCTTCAGATCACAGATGTGACGGTCCTGGACGCCCTAGAGGTTAGGGTTTCGGATTTTGGTGTCAAAATGGGCAGATTTGGGGCAAAAACAGGGGGTGGCTGCAATTTTGGCTTAGGGGGAACCCTAGAAAGGGGTGGGAGAGTGGTGGTCTTTATAGAGCCCAAGTGTCTGGCAGTTTGCAAAAACATCCCCGGATTTTCTCTTTCGCGCGCGGTGTTTACGTTTCTGACCGCCGGGGGTCCGCAGGACCTCCGATTCGGGTAAAACTTCGAATTGCGCGATCAGCGCGTCGAGCCAGTGGCGTTCACCTAGCACGGGAACCGTTCCGAGAACTTTCCGGCGCGCTATAAAATATCCCGTTTACTTATTAAACGAGGTTTTTCGTTCCGTTGGCTGCGGCTGGTCTCGTGCGGTTTTCGCGACGGTGATCGGGTGAAACCCGGTGTCGCAAAGGTCAAGTGTCAGGGTGGCAAGGGTCGGTCTCCGTCAAGTACGAGATAATAGGGGAGAAAATAATCGTCGATCGATAAATCGGGGATGCAAACACCGCAAATAAATCAGACAATCAAACAATTCACACCGAAAACAAAATTTTTAATTTTTGTGAAATCTGGGATGTTAGAGACCTACTCCTGCTTTTCTATTATGGGGTATCGACTTCTCGAATATAAAGGTGCGAGACCGCTGCCTATGCCTCGAGAGGATCTAAGTTGATTTGTCCTATTTGGTCCAACGGGGCCGGCTTATATAGGTACCGGTTCCCTTGTTTACATGAGTCTGACTTCCATACAAGATCGATTCCTAGTCTAGTTCTACAACATAGTTTCCTTATTACACAAGGTAAGTCTATTTCCTTCTGCGGTCTTCTAGCTTCACGATGACGTGTCTCGGCCCAAGCCGAGTTTCCTTCTGGGCCTTCTCCTTACTGCCTCGTCCCGGTTCTTCCGTATGCCGGGTCATGGCGCTGGGCCATCCCCCCGACAGTGCCCCCCAATGTCTTCCTAGATATCCTGGAACACCCCTCCGTACGGCTCCCAACCGAGGAGGAAATAGCGGAACCAGACCCGGAAGCGGTCCTGGTAGCGGCACTCCAGAGCACACCGGAATGGGTCACACCTTACATGGATTACAAGACACGAGGAAGACTGCTAGATGATGAGTTTCTAGACAGACAAATTGTCAGATGCAGAAAATCATTCGTAATCCACAAGTACGAATTTCATCGACTCAGTCCCACATGCATCTTCCAATGGTGTGTCTCGCCAGAGGAAGGACGCGAAATACTCAACGAGATACACTCGGGCGATTGCAGTCATGACGCTGGCTCTCGTTCCATGGTGGCCAAAGCCTATAGACACAGTTTCAACTGGCCAACGGCTCACGCCGACGCAGAGGAGAATGTGAAAAAATGTGATCGATGTCAACTCTACGCTCGGCAGGACCACGTTCCGGCTCAAGAACTTTCGATGATCCAGATAACCTGGCCCTTCACAGTATGGGGCTGGACATGGTGGGCCCTTTCAAGCGTTCCAAAAAAAACACTCACCTCCTAGTGGCAGTCGACAAATTCACCAAATGGGTGGAAGCAGAGCCGGTTAGAAAATGAGACGCAAAAACAGCGTTGAAGTTCCTAAAGAAAATTATCTTTCGGTTTGGATACTGATGAGGACATCTCTACTAATGTTACACCCACATCTTCACCAACTACACATACTGGACCAGTTACTAGAGCACGCGCACGTCAACTAAATTATCAGGTACTTTCGTTTCTTGCGAATCCTTCTAATGTTCAGGAACATATGATGCTGCCTAAATTAGATACTTTTGTTTGTCTTATGAATTAAGGACCTAGCATGGATAAGAAGGATGGTCATTGGAGCGGGCTCAAGCATGGAGAAGGAGGTGTGCGCGCGGGAAAGGACAATGGAGCTTCCAGTGGTGATTTTCGCACTTTGAGGCCACCATAAGGCGTGCATGAAGACTTGGACGAGAGACACAAGACGCCACGTTAATATTTTCGTCCAAGGGTTATTATAGGTGTTGCGTCACCTTATTATTGGGCCAGGCCCATGTAATTTCGAAATACACTTAATAGGCTATTTTTTAGAGACCGTATGTGTGGGGAAACCGAGTTAGGGTTGTTTTCGGACCCCTCCTCCAAGGGGCCACGAAATTCCCCTCTGTTTCCCCATATATACAGCCCTTAGGGCGTCATTTAGACTTGGGTTTTAATTAGATTTAAGTTAGCCATAGCCGCAACTTCGAGCTCTTCGTTTGTGTCATCCGACCAGGCCAAGACCGCATTGGAACCCCAACTTTCGTTAATCATTCATCTTATATTCGCAATATCCAGATTGCAATTCTTAGTTCTTGCTTGTTCTTTCGATTGCTTGCAGGAATTAGACCTTCGTGGTCAGGTTGATCGTGCATCCGCGGGATCAATAACCTCTCGGAGTTGGTTTAGCGATCGCTAAGGCGCAACGTCTTCGCACGTTCGTAGTCGGATCGTGAAAGTCGCCTCCACCATAATCGATCTCCACCATCTCATCGAAACATCGGGACAACTTTGCCTCTATCAAGTGGTTGCTCAACGTGTGTTAAGTGTGCAGGTATCGAAGGCCGAGCAAAACCAGAGGCATAATTTGTTCCACACAAAGGGAGTGGTGAAAGAACGTTCGGTTCGCATCATCATTGACGGAGGGAGTTGCAACAACTTGGCGAGCATGGAGTTGGTGGAGAAGCTATCTCTCACCACAAGACCACACCCCCATCCGTACTATATTCAGTGGTTTAACAATAGTGGTAAGATTAAGGTAACGCGTTCTGTTCGTGTGCACTTTCGCATTGCTGCATATGCTGATTATGTTGATTGTGATGTGGTACCCATGCAAGCATGCTCTCTTTTACTTGGTAGACCATGGAAATTTGATAGGAATGTTGTACACCATGGTAGGACAAATCAGTTTACTCTGGTTCATCAGGATAAAAATATTGCTTTACTTCCTATGTCTCCTGAACAAATTGTGAAAGATGATCTTGCTAGAGCTAGTAAAGCTAAACAGGAGAAAAATAAGAGTGAAAATGAGATAGCAGCTAAAGAATTTGAGCAACAACATAAGACTAATAGCAAATCTTCTTCTGCTGTTTCTAATGAAATTAAATTGACTAGTCCAACTTTGCTTGCTACTAAGGTTGATATTTCGGATTTGGATGTTAGTCAATATGTGTGCTATGCTTTTGTGTGCAAAGAAGCTTTGTTTTCATTTGAGGAATTGCCTCCTTCTTTGCCTCCTGTTGTCACTGACCTTTTGCAGGAGTTTATTGACGTCTTTCCACAAGACGTACCACCGGGATTACCACCTATTCGAGGGATTGAGCATCAGATTGACTTAATTCCCGGTGTTTCGCTGCCCAACCGTGCGCCATACCGTACCAATCCGGAGGAGACGAAGGAGATTCAGCGTCAAGTACAAGAGCTACTCGACAAAGGTTACATACGTGAATCCCTTAGTCCTTGTGCTATTCCTGTTATATTAGTGCCTAAAAAGGATGGAACTTGGCGTATGTGTGTTGATTGTAGAGCCATTAATAATATTACTATTCGTTATCTTCATCCTATTCCTAGGTTAGATGATATGCTTGATGAATTAAGTGGCTCTACCATGTTTTCCAAAGTTGATTTGCGTAGTGGATACCATCAAATTCGCATGAAATTAGGGGATGAATGGAAAACCGCATTTAAAACTAAGTTTGGATTATATGAGTGGTTAGTCATGCCTTTTGGGTTAACTAATGCACCTAGCACTTTCATGAGATTAATGAACGAGGTTTTACGTGCTTTCATTGGACGATTTGTGGTAGTCTATTTTGATGATATACTGATTTATAGCAAATCTTTGGAGGAACATTTGGATCATTTACGTGCTGTTTTTATTGCTCTACGTAATGCACGTTTGTTTGGTAACCTTGGGAAGTGCACCTTTTGCACCGACCGAGTATCGTTTCTTGGCTATGTTGTTACTCCGCAGGGAATTGAAGTTGATAAAGCCAAGATCGAGGCGATTGAGAGTTGGCCGCAGCCCAAAACGGTCACACAAGTGAGGAGTTTTCTTGGCCTCGCTGGATTCTATAGGCGTTTTGTGAGAGATTTCAGCACCATTGCTGCACCTCTCAATGAGCTTACACGCAAGGATGTGCCTTTTACTTGGGGTACCGCACAGGAAGAAGCCTTCACCGTATTGAAAGATAAGTTAACACATGCTCCTTTGCTCCAACTTCCTGATTTTAATAAGACTTTTGAGCTTGAATGCGATGCTAGTGGGATTGGTTTGGGAGGTGTGTTATTACAAGATGCTAAACCTGTTGCTTACTTTTCTGAAAAATTGAGTGGGCCTAGTCTGAACTATTCTACTTATGATAAGGAATTATATGCTCTTGTTCGGACATTAGAAACTTGGCAACATTATTTATGGCCCAAAGAATTTGTTATACATTCTGATCATGAATCTTTGAAACACATAAGAAGTCAAGCAAAACTTAATCGTAGACATGCTAAGTGGGTTGAATTTATTGAGACTTTCCCTTATGTCATTAAACACAAGAAGGGGAAAGATAATATTATTGCTGATGCTTTGTCTCGTCGTTATACTATGCTTTCACAACTTGACTTCAAGATTTTCGGTTTAGAGACAATCAAAGATCAATACGTAAATGATGCGGAATTTAAAGATGTATTGCAGAATTGTAGAGAGGGTAGAACATGGAACAAGTTTGTGCTTAATGATGGATTTGTGTTCCGTTCTAACAAGCTATGCATTCCAGCTAGCTCTATTCGTCTTTTGTTGTTGCAGGAGGCGCATGGAGGAGGATTAATGGGACACTTTGGCGTGAAGAAGACGGAGGACGTACTTGCTACACATTTCTTTTGGCCAAAGATGAGACGGGATGTTGAGCGTTTTGTTGCTCGCTGCACTACATGTCAAAAAGCTAAGTCACGACTCAATCCTCATGGTTTATACATGCCTTTACCTGTACCTAGTGTTCCGTGGGAGGACATATCCATGGACTTTGTTTTAGGCTTGCCTCGAACAAAGAATGGGAGGGATAGCATATTTGTTGTCGTGGATAGATTTTCTAAGATGGCACATTTTATACCATGTCATAAAAGCGATGATGCTGCTAATGTTGCTGATTTATTCTTTCGTGAGATTATTCGCTTACATGGTGTGCCCAATACTATTGTCTCGGATCGTGATACTAAGTTTCTTAGCCATTTTTGGAGATGCTTATGGGCTAAGTTGGGGACTAAACTACTTTTTAGTACTACATGTCATCCCCAAACTGATGGACAAACTGAAGTAGTCAATAGGACTTTGTCTACTATGCTTAGGGCTGTTTTAAAGAGTAACTTGAAACTGTGGGAAGAATGTTTACCTCATATTGAATTTGCTTATAATCGTTCATTGCATTCTACCACTAAAATGTGCCCTTTTGAGATTGTTTATGGTTTTCTACCTCGTGCACCTATTGATTTGCTACCTCTTCCATCTTCGGAGAAGGTTAATTTTGATGCTAAGCAACGTGCTGAATTGATATTAAAACTGCATGAGTTAACTAAAGAAAACATTGAGCGCATGAATGCTAGATACAAGCTTGCTGGTGATAGGGGTCGAAAGCATGTTGTGTTTGAACCCGGAGATCTTGTTTGGTTACATCTACGTAAAGATAGGTTTCCTGATTTGCGCAAGTCTAAGTTAATGCCTCGAGCTGATGGTCCCTTTAAGGTTTTGCAGAAAATTAATGATAATGCATATAAACTTGAGCTACCTGCAGCCTTTGGGGTTAGGCCCACATTTAATATTGCAGATTTGAAGCCTTATTTGGGAGAAGATGATGAGCTTCCGTCGAGGACGACTTCAATTCAAGAAGGGGAGGATGATGAGGACATCCCTACTAATGTTACACCCATATCCTCACCAACTACACATATTGGACCAGTTACTAGAGCTCGTGCACGTCAACTAAATTATGAGGTACTTTCGTTTCTTGCGAATCCTTCTATTGTTCATGAACATATGATACTGCCTAAATTAGATACTTTTGTTTTGCTTATGAATGAAGGACCTAGCATGGACAAGAAGGATGGTCATTGGAGCGGGATCAAGCATGGAGAAGAAGGTGCGCGCGCGGGAAAGGACAGCGGAGCTTCCCGTGGTGATTATCGCACTTTGAAGCCACCATAAGGCGCGCATGAAGTCTTGGACGAAATACGCGAGAGGCCACTTCATTATTTTCGTCCAAGGGCAATTATAGGTGCTGCGTCACCTTAATATTGGGCTGGGCCCATGTAATTTCGAAATACCACCTTATAGGCTGTTTTTAGAGTCCGTATGTGTGGGGAAACCGAGTTAGGGTTGTTTTCGGACCCCACCTCCAAGGGGTCACGAAAATCCCCTCTGTTCCCCCATATATACAGCCCTTAGGGCGTCGTTTAGACTTGGGTTTTAATTAGATTTAAGTTAGCCATAGCCGCAACTTCGAGCTCTTCGTTTGTGTCATCCGACCAGGCCAAGACCTCATTGGAACCCCAACTTTCGTAATCATTCATCTTATATTCGCAATATCCAGATTGCAATTCTTAGTTCTTGCTTGTTCTTCGATTGCTTGCAGGAATTAGACCTTCGTGGTCAGGTTGATCGTGCATCCGCGGGATCAATAACCTCTCGGAGTTGGTTTAGCGATCGCTAAGGCGCAACGTCTTCGCACGTTCGTAGTCGGATCGTGAAAGTCGCCTCCACCATAATCGATCTCCACCATCTCATCGAAACATCGGGACACCTTCGCCTCTATCATCAACACATGTTGCTTTTAAATCAGCAAGGTTCTAATGTGGAGGGGAAAGATCCATACCTTTGTCATTACCTTTTTGTGATGATAGATCAGATATTGGAGGAGTGCTGACGACAATTGATGTGGTTATGGTAGTGCTCATAGTGGTTGAAGGAACAACCTTCTCAACTTGTGGTATTTGCACATTCCGCTTGTTCGTCTTCTGGGCAACACGTCTGTTGATTTCCTGTTCAGCTTTACAAGCAAGACGAAACAAACGATCCATAGGATAACACTTTTCATGAATTAGGATATCCTGAATGTCACGGTTTAAACCTTCCCAAAATATGTCCATGAAATATTCTTCACTTTCCTCTAAAAGAGAATGCAAGAATGTAGTTTCTAAAGCATCATAATATTCTGAAACAGTTTTAGTACCTTGTTTTAAATTTTTTAATTTCCTAACCTTGTCACGAGTATAATAAGAGGGAACGAATCTATATCGCATAGCAAATTTGAGATCATTCCAAGTATTAGGTATATAATCAGGATATAAACTACAATATTCATTCCACCAAATAGAAGCAAAATCTTTGAAAGCACTAATTGCAGTTTTTACTTTCTTATGCTCAAGAAAATTATGGAAAACAAATAAATCATTTATTTCAAACTCCCACTCAATGTATAAATCAGGTCTTAGACGTCCATGAAAGTGTGGTATAGAAACAATAACTTGATCATGTGCATGCTTATGTGTGTTTACCTTTTGCAGTGACTGTTGTGTAGTTGTAGGTGGTGGCAAATCTCCAACTATAGCTGCCGCCCAAGAACATCTAACTCCAGAACCTGCCATAATTAGTAGAAAACAAGAAACAAATCACAAGTATATGTCCCTATGAACTACTAGGATGTGGTGGTAAAACGCTCACAGGATAGCAAATATCAATGTCTTACTAGTTCTTACCATGCAGCAGGTGGTGATCGGCAACCAACGGTGTCAAAGAACTCCAAAGATTAAGTAGAGCGATTGCCAGGTGAACGCACGTATACACGATGTAGAAATATGTGGAGCTTGGAAGGCTTTAATATGGTGGCAAAAATAGCAGCAATAATCAATTCAGAGATGCAAAATTGAATTAACGCTCAACGACGATACTGTGCTGGTCCTAGTCTAGACCGGACTAGAGACGCGAGCCTAGAACACTAAGGTGGTCACGGCGTAACACAACTAGCAGCAATGAATGATATGAAGTAGCTCTGAATAGCAAGATATAAGTGAAGATCATCAACAGAGCAAAGATAATGGTGAAAATAGGCTCCAAATAAAGATACACCAATATTCTCGCTACAACTTTCCTCTGAAATATATTTGCTAATTTTTTGATATTTTTCCTCCAATAGGGCACTGACTTAAGCTTTCCGACGCAATAAGAATCACTCAATTTAGAGTTCGGATGAGGTGTGATAGAGGCGAAGGTGTCCCAATGTTTCGATGAGATGGTGGAGATCGATTATGGTGGAGGCGACTTTCACGATCCGACTACGAACGTGCGAAGACGTTGCGCCTTAGCGATCGCTAAACCAACTCCGAGAGGTTATTGATCCCGCGGATGCACGATCAACCTGACCACGAAGGTCTAATTCCTGCAAGCAATCGAAGAACAAGCAAGAACTAAGAATTGCAATCTGGATATTGCGAATATAAGATGAATGATTACGAAAGTTGGGGTTCCAATGAGGTCTTGGCCTGGTCGGATGACACAAACGAAGAGCTCGAAGTTGCGGCTATGGCTAACTTGTATCTAATTAAAACCCAAGTCTAAACGACGCCCTAAGGGCTGTATATATGGGGGAACAGAGGGGATTTTCGTGACCCCTTGGAGGTGGGGTCCGAAAACAACCCTAACTCGGTTTCCCCACACATCCGGACTCTAAAAACAGCCTATAATGTGGTATTTCGAAATTACATGGGCCCAGCCCAATATTAAGGTGACGCAACACCTATAATTGCTCTTGGACGAAAATAATGAAGTGGCATCTCGTGTATTCCGTCCAAGCCTTCATGCATGCCTTATGGTGGCTTCAACGTGCGAAAATCCCCACTGGAAGCTCCACTGTACTTTCCCCCGCGCGCACCTTCTTCTCCATTCTTGATCCCGCTCCAATGACCATCCTTCTTGTCCATGCTAGGTCCTTCATTCATAACCAAAACAAAAGTATCTAATTTAGGCAGCATCATATGTTCATGAAAAATAGAAGGATTCGCAAGAAACGAAAGTACCTGATAATTTAGTTGACGTGCACGTGCTCTAGTAACTGGTCCAGTATGTGTAGTTGGTGAGGGTATGGGTGTAACATTAGTAGGGATGTCCTCATCATCCTCCCCTTCTTGAATTGAAGTCGTCCTCGACGGAAGCTCATCATCTTCTCCCAAATAAGGTTTCAAATCTGCAATGTTAAATGTGGGACTAACCCCAAAATCTGCAGGTAGCTCAAGTTTATATGCATTATCATTAATTTTCTGTAAAACCTTAAAGGGACCATCAGCTCGTGGCATTAACTTAGACTTGCGCAAATCAGGAAACCTATCTTTTCGTAGATGTAACCAAACAAGATCTCCTGGTTCAAAAACAACATGCTTTCGACCCCTATCACCAGCAAGCTTGTATCTAGCATTCATGCGCTCAATGTTTTCTTTAGTTAACTCATGCATTTTTAATATCAATTCAGCACGTTGCTTAGCATCAAAATTCACCTTCTCCGAAGATGGAAGAGGCAGCAAATCAATAGGTGCACGAGGTAGAAAACCATAAACAATCTCAAAAGGGCACATTTTAGTGGTAGAATGCACTGAACGATTATAAGCAAATTCAATATGAGGTAAACATTCTTCCCACAGTTTCAAGTTACTTTTTAAAACAGCCCTAAGCATAGTAGACAATGTCCTATTGACCACTTCAGTTTGTCCATCAGTTTGGGGATGACATGTAGTACTAAAAAGTAGTTTAGTCCCCAACTTAGCCCATAAGCATCTCCAAAAATGGCTAAGAAACTTAGTATCACGATCCGAGACAATAGTATTGGGCACACCATGTAAACGAATAATCTCTCCAAAGAATAAATCAGCAACATTAGCAGCATCATCGCTTTTATGACATGGTATAAAATGTGCCATCTTAGAAAATCTATCCACGACAACAAATATGCTATCCCTCCCCTTCTTTGTTCGAGGCAAGCCTAAAACAAAGTCCATGGATATGTCCTCCCACGGAACACTAGGTACAGGTAAAGGCATGTATAAACCATGAGGATTGAGTCGTGACTTAGCTTTTTGACATGTAGTGCAGCGAGCAACAAAACGCTCAACATCCCGTCTCATCTTTGGCCAAAAGAAATGTGTAGCAAGTACGTCCTCCGTCTTTTTCACGCCAAAATGTCCCATTAATCCTCCTCCATGCGCCTCCTGCAACAACAAAAGACGAATAGAGCTAGCTGGAATGCATAGCTTGTTAGAACGGAACACAAATCCATCATTAAGCACAAACTTGTTCCATGTTCTACCCTCTCTACAATTCTGCAATACATCTTTAAATTCCGCATCATTTGCATATTGTTCTTTGATTGTCTCTAAACCGAATATCTTGAAGTCAAGTTGTGAAAGCATAGTATAACGACGAGACAAAGCATCAGCAATAATATTATCTTTCCCCTTCTTGTGTTTAATGACATAAGGGAAAGTCTCAATAAATTCAACCCACTTAGCATGTCTACGATTAAGTTTTGCTTGACTTCTTATGTGTTTCAAAGATTCATGATCAGAATGTATAACAAATTCTTTGGGCCATAAATAATGTTGCCAAGTTTCTAATGTCCGAACAAGAGCATATAATTCCTTATCATAAGTAGAATAGTTCAGACTAGGCCCACTCAATTTTTCAGAAAAGTATGCAACAGGTTTAGCATCTTGTAATAACACACCTCCCAAACCAATCCCACTAGCATCGCATTCAAGCTCAAAAGTCTTATTAAAATCAGGAAGTTGGAGCAAAGGAGCATGTGTTAACTTATCTTTCAATACCGTGAAAGCTTCTTCCTGTGCGGTACCCCAAGTAAAAGGCACATCCTTGCGTGTAAGCTCATTGAGAGGGGCAGCAATGGTGCTGAAATCTCTCACAAAACGCCTATAGAATCCAGCGAGGCCAAGAAAACTCCTCACTTGTGTGACCGTTTTGGGCTGCGGCCAACTCTCAATCGCCTCGATCTTGGCTTTATCAACTTCAATACCCTGCGGAGTAACAACATAGCCAAGAAACGAGACTCGGTCGGTGCAAAAGGTGCACTTCCCAAGGTTACCAAATAAACGTGCATTACGTAGAGCAATAAAAACAGCACGTAAATGATCCAAATGTTCCTCCAAAGATTTGCTATAAATCAGTATATCATCAAAATAGACTACCACAAATCGTCCAATGAAAGCACGTAAAACCTCGTTCATTAATCTCATGAAAGTGCTAGGTGCATTAGTTAACCCAAAAGGCATGACTAACCACTCATATAATCCAAACTTAGTTTTAAAAGCCGTTTTCCATTCATCTCCTAATTTCATGCGAATTTGATGGTATCCACTACGCAAATCAACTTTGGAAAACATGGTAGAGCCACTTAATTCATCAAGCATATCATCTAACCTAGGAATAGGATGACGATAACGAATAGTAATATTATTAATGGCTCGACAATCAACACACATACGCCATGTTCCATCCTTTTTAGGCACTAATATAACAGGAACAGCACAAGGACTAAGGGACTCACGTATGTAACCTTTGTCGAGTAGCTCTTGTACTTGACGCTGAATCTCCTTCGTCTCCTCCGGATTGGTACGGTATGGCGCACGGTTGGGCAACGAAGCACCGGGAATTAAGTCAATCTGATGCTCAATCCCTCGAATAGGTGGTAATCCCGGTGGTACGTCTTGTGGAAAGACGTCAATAAACTCCTGCAAAAGGTTAGTGACAACAGGAGGCAAAGAAGGAGGCAATTCCTCAAATGAAAACAAAGCTTCTTTGCACACAAAAGCATAGCACACATATTGACTAACATCCAAATCTGAAATATCAACCTTAGTAGCAAGCAAAGTTGGACTAGTCAATTTAATTTCATTAGAAACAGCAGAAGAAGATTTGCTATTAGTCTTATGTTGTTGCTCAAATTCTTTGGCTGCTATCTCATTCTCACTCTTATTTTTCTCCTGTTTTGCTTTACTAGCTCTAGCAAGATCATCTTTCACAATTTGTTCAGGAGACATAGGAAGTAAAGCAATATTTTTATCCTGATGAACTAGAGTAAACTGATTTGTCCTACCATGGTGTACAACATTCCTATCAAATTGCCATGGTCTACCAAGTAAAAGAGAGCAAGCTTGCATGGGTACCACATCACAATCAACATAATCAGCATATGCAGTAATGCTAAAGTGCACACGAACAGAACATGTTACCTTAATCTTACCACTATTGTTAAACCACTGAATTTAGTATGGATGGGGGTGTGGTCTTGTGGTGAGAGATAGCTTCTCCACCAACTCCATGCTAGCCAAGTTGTTGCAACTCCCTCCGTCAATGATGATGCGAACCGAACGTTCTTTCACCACTCCCTTTGTGTGGAACAAATTATGCCTCTGGTTGTGCTCGGCCTTCGTTACCTGCACACTTAATACACGTTGAGCAACCAAACTAGCATATTTATCTGCATCATCAGGAGTCATATACTCTATATCATGAGCATCATCATGGGAACCCTGTTCCTCACGAGCAATGAGAACTAGAGTCTCCTCATCATAGTCACTCGCTGACTCATACCCACCATCCACCGTAATAGTCATCACACGCTTGGAGGGACAGTCTTTTGCGAAGTGACCTCCACCTTGGCACCTGCGACATTTAATATCACGATCTCGTGCTTGCCCTGTGGACGCCATGGATGAAGAAGAACTCGCTGCTGGACCACTCTGTGCACCCTTGAATGGTGGCGCTGGCTGTTTTGGTGGCTCCCTGTAAGAATGAGCGGCTGAAGTAGATGGTGGCGCAGCAGGACGTGTGGATGTAGAAGCTCCACGCGATGTCCATGATGTATTTCGTCCTGCAGAAAAGTTAGGTCTCGTAGCGGCCTGTCGATCCTGCACTTCACGTTCAGCTTTACAAGCAAGATGAAACAAACGAGTGATAGTAGCAAAGTCCTTGTATTCTAGAATAGTTTGTATCTCCCTGTTTAAGCCACCCATAAAACGTGCAAGCATAGCTTCATTATCCTCTACTAGGCCACATCTAATCAATCTAGTTTGTAATTCTTGATAATATTCCTCTACAGAATTTTTTCCTTGTCTCAAACGCTGTAATTTTTGTAACAATTCACGTTGATAATAAGGGGGAACCCAGCGAGTACGCATAGCATCTTTTAAAGCAGCCCAAGTAGTTGGAATATTATTAGCATGCAATCTACAATGTTCAGACCACCAAATAGATGCAAAGCCCGTGAATTCACAAACAGCAGCAGTAACACGTCTATTCTCAGGATATTGTAAACATGTAAAACGTTGTTCAGTTTCTAACTCCCAAGTAAGATAAGCATCAGGAATATATCTACCCTCAAACGGCTTAAGATTCAATTTAAGTTTAGGCACATGTTCATCATCGCGTACCTGAGGGGGTGGTTGGTGTCGACCGTGGCGAATGTTGGGACGTGGACGTCCAGCTGGCTGCTCATAGGCCGCTTCCTGTTCCACCTCCTCCTCGTAATCACCCTCGTAGTTGTCGTCCAGGCCGACGTCAGAAGCAGCAGCAGCAGCAGTAGCAGCAACTGCAGCAGCAGGAGGAGCACCAATACCAGCAGCTTGTCCACGCGGAAACAGAATACGTCGTGCACGTGGTAGTGGCGGTGGCTGTGGCTGTGCTGAAGGTAGGCGTGCGATCAACTCAGTAAACTTGGCGTCGAGCTTGGTGTCGATCATCTTCTCCACGCCATCAATCGCCTCTGTAAATCTGGTCTCGATGTCCTGCACCTGTTGAGACATCATACGTGCAAATTTATCATGTAGCTCCTTGTTTGTCATGTTCTCCCAATCGGGTGCATCCCGCGCCACTTCATCATGTGATCCTGGCATGGTTAGAAGAAATAGAAAACACACCGGAATATGATCCTACTGCTACTGATGGGATGGATGTGGGGTGGTGGAAAGCACAAATCCGTCAAGCTTTTCTTACGTTCTTACCGATTCTTACCTAGCAGCAGGTGGTGATGTACAACCAACGGGTCAAAACTCTCAGAGATGTGGTAGAGCGATGGCCAGGCGGTGTCAAAACGCACGATGTAGAATATATGTGGAGCTGTAGGAAGGCTGACAAGTATGGTAGGAAAAACTCAACAGTAATCAAAACAGAGATGCAAAGCTGAATAAACACTCAACGTCGGTACTGTGCTGATCCTAGGCTAGACCGTACTAGAGACGCGAGCCTAAAACACCAACGAAAGCACGGCGCGGCACGTAACAACTGTGAAGCACACTCTGAAATTTTTTTTTCTCTCTCTTTTTTTTTTTTTTTTTTTTTTTTTTTTGGCGATGCGAGACTGCGGGGGCTGAAAAAGTGCGAAAAAATCACTATGGTGGCGAATGTCTCAAAACGAGTTTCTGGACCTAAGGAACGTATGGGCACGAAATTTTTTTACCCCTGAAAATTTTGGCCTAAAAACTGGTCTGAAAAGCGTGCCAGACTTTTTCTCTCTCTTTTTTTTTTTTTTTTTGGAAATCACCCTCTTCTACGTACGACAAAAGATTGGTGAAATCCGACTCTAATCAACTCAAAAGTATTCTGGCTACGGAGATATCAGGAACCGTACTGATGGTGGAACTGAAGTCGAACTCGTGAGACGTGGTGGTGTATATGGACTCTGCTTGGCGGAACGTGGTGGTGTATCTGGACTCGGATTGGCGGAACGTGGTAGGATGACTACTGGTGCGGCGGCGACGTGGCAAACTGTGATCAGAACTCGAAACTCTAAGGGAACTAGACGCTAAGATCAGCAACTCGACACAACGATGCAACCGCAAATTCAACAATGCAAACTACTGTAAAGAAAACTGGACAAAGGCTCGGGCTGTTTTGGGACGTGATGATCTAACCCTATTTTTTTTTTTGTTGGCTTTTTCGTGGACTGTAGGTATGAAGAACAGAACCAATCTAGACTACGAAAACTGGTAAATCTCACCGAGCAACCTGGAAATCTGATACCACTTGATAGAGGCGAAGGTGTCCCGATGTTTCGATGAGATGGTGGAGATCGATTATGGTGGAGGCGACTTTCACGATCCGACTACGAACGTGCGAAGACGTTGCGCCTTAGTGATCGCTAAACCAACTCCGAGAGGTTATTGATCCCGCGGATGCACGATCAACCTGACCACGAAGGTCTAATTCCTGCAAGCAATCGAAGAACAAGCAAGAACTAAGAATTGCAATCTGGATATTGCGAATATAAGATGAATGATTACGAAAGTTGGGGTTCCAATGAGGTCTTGGCCTGGTCGGATGACACAAACGAAGAGCTCGAAGTTGCGGCTATGGCTAACTTGTATCTAATTAAAACCCAAGTCTAAACGACGCCCTAAGGGCTGTATATATGGGGGAACAGAGGGGATTTTCGTGACCCCTTGGAGGTGGGGTCCGAAAACAACCCTAACTCGGTTTCCCCACACATACGGACTCTAAAAACAGCCTATAATGTGGTATTTCGAAATTACATGGGCCCAGCCCAATATTAAGGTGACGCAACACCTATAATTGCTCTTGGACGAAAATAATGAAGTGGCATCTCGTGTATTCCGTCCAAGCCTTCATGCATGCCTTATGGTGGCTTCAACGTGCGAAAATCACCACTGGAAGCTCCACTGTACTTTCCCCCGCGCGCACCTTCTTCTCCATTCTTGATCCCGCTCCAATGACCATCCTTCTTGTCCATGCTAGGTCCTTCATTCATAACCAAAACAAAAGTATCTAATTTAGGCAGCATCATATGTTCATGAAAAATAGAAGGATTCGCAAGAAACGAAAGTACCTGATAATTTAGTTGACGTGCACGTGCTCTAGTAACTGGTCCAGTATGTGTAGTTGGTGAGGGTATGGGTGTAACATTAGTAGGGATGTCCTCATCAAGGTGTCAAAAAAATTGAGAATCAGCCCGAAATCTGACAAAAACTGTGTTCGGAAACTTTAGAGGTCAAAAAGTCCGTCTTAGAAGCCGATCTGGAGTTTCAAATAACACACTAGCTCCAAAACTATTTAGAAGCGGCTCGGAAATATCTTTAATTTGAGTACTCGTGGAGCCAAAACAGACTTCGGATGACAAAGTTATGCCCGTTTTAGTGGACACTGCTCAAAACTGATTCCGACGAGATTTCAAATACAAGTTCAACTAGAGATAGATCCGAAATTTTTCTTCTTTTTTCTCTTTTTTCCTTTTTTCTTTCTTTTTTTTTCTTTTTCTTTTTTCTCTCTCTTTTTCAACTCTTTTTCTCTCTTTTCCTATGGTGGATGGTAGAAGTAGGCAGCGGATGGGATGATGGTGCAGCGGCGGCGGTGACTAACGTGAACAGAACTCGAAACTCTAAAGGACTAGATACTAAGACCAGCAACTGAACACGACGATGCAACCGATAATTCAATAAAGCAAAGCACCGAAAAGAAAATTGCGAAGTCTCAGATTGGTTTGGATATGATGATCTAATCCTATTTTTATGGCTTTTTGTGTGGATGATAGGTGATAAAAAACAGATCTAATATATGGATGTGGAATTCTCACCGAGCAACCTGAAAACTGATACCACTTGATAGAGGCGGAGGTGTCCCGATCTTTCGATGAGAGATAACTATCGATTTGGTGGAGACGACTCTGACGATCCGACTACGAACGTGCAACAACGTCGCGCCTTAGCAATCGCTAAACCAATCTCCGGAGGTTATTGACCACGTCGGAGCACGATCAACCTGACCACGAAGGTCTAGTGCCTGCAAGCAATCGAAGAACAAGCAAGAACTATGATAAAGCAATCTGAATATTGCGAATATGTAGATGAAGTATGAATAAAGTTGGGATTCCGAAAAGCGGTCTTGATCTGGTCGTTGGACACCAACCGAGTACACGGATGCAGCAATTAGCTAAGCAGTCTTTTTAACTAAAAGAAATCCAAAGAAAAACCCTAGGGGTTGATCTACTTATATATGACTAAAGGGTGGAGGCCAAGGGGGTGGAAGGACGTCCCAAGGAGTCCTAAAACTAAACCTAGGTCGTACAAGGCACTTGGGCCCATGTGGAGGTGATGCAACACCTATTGAGTTGGACTTTGATTCGGATTCTGCTGCTCGGTCGCACCGTTTTCGCAATATCTCCACGCTCCGAAGGACTTTGAAGGTGAAACCAAGTGCGTTGGAAACTAGACGAGATAAGCTATCACCAGAAAAAAGAATCACCCAATTTGGAGTTCGTATGTAGAAATGGCGGCTGTTTGAAGTTGGGTATATCTCTGCAGTCCGAATCTGAGTCCATGACGTGAAAGACTTGGTCTCTATCTTCTCTTGGGCCAAAAGTGACGTGAAATAACTTCTTGTACAGCACACAATCATGCCCCTTTGTATTGACTTCATTTCTTGATCAAAAATAGAGTAATTAATGGTCATATCCATGATAATTATGTCCTCTTCATCTTCATGCTTGAACATGCTCCAATGCTCATCCTTCTTGTCCATGCTAGGTCCTTCATTTGTCAGCAACAGAAATATATCGACGTTAGGCAGCATCATATTCACATGAACATTAGAAACATTACCAAGAAGCGAAAGTACCTGATAATTTAATTGGTGTGCACGATCTCTAGTAATTGCTCCAGTAGGTATATTAGCAGGGGTTGTGGCTGTAACTATGGTAGTCATGTCCTCATCAGGCGCATGGAGGAGGATTAATGGGGCACTTTGGCGTGAAGAAGACGGAGGACGTACTTGCTACACATTTCTTTTGGCCAAAGATGAGACGGGATGTTGAGCGTTTTGGTTCTCGCTGCACTACATGTCAAAAAGCTAAGTCACGACTCAATCCTCATGGTTTATACATGCCTTTACCTGTACCTAGTGTTCCGTGGGAGGACATATCCATGGACTTTGTTTTAGGCCTGCCTCGAACAAAGAATGGGAGGGATAGCATATTTGTTGTCGTGGATAGATTTTCTAAGATGGCACATTTTATACCATGTCATAAAAGCGATGATGCTGCTAATGTTGCTGATTTATTCTTTCGTGAGATTATTCGCTTACATGGTGTGCCCAATACTATTGTCTCGGATCGTGATACTAAGTTTCTTAGCCATTTTTGGAGATGCTTATGGGCTAAGTTGGGGACTAAACTACTTTTTAGTACTACTTGTCATCCCCAAACTGATGGACAAACTGAAGTAGTCAATTGGACTTTGTCTACTATGCTTAGGGCTGTTTTAAAGAGTAACTTGAAAATGTGGGAAGAATGTTTACCTCATATTGAATTTGCTTATAATCGTTCATTTCATTCTACCACTAAAATGTGCCCTTTTGAGATTGTTTATGGTTTTCTAGCTCGTGCACCTATTGATTTGCTGCCTCTTCCATCTTCGGAGAAGGTTAATTTTGATGCTAAGCAACGTGCTGAATTGATATTAAAAATGCATGAGTTAACTAAAGAAAACATTGAGAAAATGAATGCTAGATACAAGCTTGCTGGTGATAAGGGTAGAAAGCATGTTGTGTTTGAACCAGGAGATTTTGTTTGGTTACATCTACGTAAAGATAGGTTTCCTGATTTGCGCAAGTCTAAGTTAATGCCACGAGCTGATGGTCCCTTTAAGGTTTTACAGAAAATTAATGATAATGCATATAAACTTGAGCTACCTGCAGATTTTGGGGTTAGTCCCACATTTCACATTGCAGATTTGAAACCTTATTTGGGAGAAGATGATGAGCTTCCGTCGAGGACGACTTCAATTCAAGAAGGGGAGGATGATGAGGACATCTCTACTAATGTTACACCCACATCTTCACCAACTACACATACTGGACCAGTTACTAGAGCACGCGCACGTCAACTAAATTATCAGGTACTTTCGTTTCTTGCGAATCCTTCTAATGTTTAGGAACATATGATGCTGCCTAAATTAGATACTTTTGTTTGTCTTATGAATGAAGGACCTAGCATGGATAAGAAGGATGGTCATTGGAGCGGGATCAAGCATGGAGAAGGAGGTGTGCGCGCGGGAAAGGACAATGGAGCTTCCAGTGGTGATTGTCGCACTTTGAGGCCACCATAAGGCGTGCATGAAGACTTGGACGAGAGACACAAGACGCCACATTAATATTTTCTTCCAAGGGTGATTATAGGTGTTGCGTCACCTTATTATTGGGCCAGGCCCATGTAATTTCGAAATACACTTAATAGGCTATTTTTTAGAGACCGTATGTGTGGGGAAACCGAGTTAGGGTTGTTTTCGGACCCCTCCTCCAAGGGGCCACGAAATTCCCCTCTGTTTCCCCATATATACAACCCTTAGGGCGTCGTTTAGACTTGGGTTTTAATTAGATTTAAGTTAGCCATAGCCGCAACTTCGAGCTCTTCGTTTGTGTCATCCGACCAGGCCAAGACCGCATTGGAACCCCAACTTTCGTTAATCATTCATCTTATATTCGCAATATCCAGATTGCAATTCTTAGTTCTTGCTTGTTCTTTCGATTGCTTGCAGGAATTAGACCTTCGTGGTCAGGTTGATCGTGCATCCGCGGGATCAATAACCTCTCGGAGTTGGTTTAGCGATCGCTAAGGCGCAACGTCTTCGCACGTTCGTAGTCGGATCGTGAAAGTCGCCTCCACCATAATCGATCTCCACCATCTCATCGAAACATCGGGACACCTTCGCCTCTATCAGATACCCACACAACATAATCACCGACAACGGAAGCAAATTGTCGGAAGGAGTCATGGAAAGGTTCTGCCAACAGGAACACATCAGACTGGACCTGGCCTCCGTAGCACACCCACAGTCAAGTGGACAAGCCGAACGCGCTCACCAAGAACTCGTCCAAGGAATGAAACCCCAACTCGTTGTTCCGTTACAACAATCTCTGGGTTGTTGGGAAGACGAGCTTCCCTCCGTATTATGGAGCATCTGAACATCTCCAACCCGCTCGACAGGGTACACACCTTTCTTCCTGGTCTACGGAGTCAAGGCAATAATACCATGCGATATAAGGCACGACTCACCTCGAGTCATGGCGTACGTAGAAGCCAACAATGAGAAAGAAAGACAAGACTCTCTTCTCATTCTCGATGGAGAACGTGACATTACCACTGCAAAGTCGGCAATCTACCAACAGGACCTAAGGAGGTACCATAGCCGAAGACTCAAGAGCCATTCCTTCCAAGAATGAGACTTAGTCTTACGTCTCATACAAAAGAAAGACAAAATGCACAAGATGTCTTCACCATGTGAAGGACCCTATGTGGTAAGAAAAAACCTACACAACGGATCATATTATCTGGTGGATATACGAGAGCCGTCCAAATCCAAAACTTCGGGAGAAGAAATGCCCCGACCGGGGAACATTGCGCAGCTCCGTCCCTACTATACGTAGCCCTGTTGGTAAGAAAGCTCCAACACCAGCCTCCCGTCCTTTCTCCCTCCCTCCCATCTTTTGTACGATAAGTATGGAACCGACTCCTGAAGAGACAACTCTCCTTATTACTTTCCATCGTGTCATAAAGATCAATTTACTACGTTTTTCTTTTTCGCAAGTGTTTGTTCTTTTTCTGGTTCAATCTATCAAGGAAAAATATCTCCTGTAAGCTTGATGCACAATCGCACCTCTATGACCTGATGTATCGGCTTATGATTTACTCCAACGGCTCCCAAAAGGCCACGGTGACCCTGAATCGAAGCAAGCGTAACAGCAGAATAATTCATGCGATGTCGGCTTACAGAGAAGTTCGACCGACGTGCACCCCCTTGACTAGTAATTCCTTTTCATAAGTTACTCAAAGGCATTCGATCGTGAAACCAAGCGACCCTGAACTTATTCAATCAAAGGATACTGACCAAGTCATGCGCACAATCGACTTTTATGAGCTATTTACTTTCTAGCATTAAATTTCATTTACATAAAACAATTTGCACAAACGAGGCATTTTTAAAACAGGTGGTGACATCCTGGATTTTGGAACTTTTTTTTTCAAAAACTATTCTGATATATTTCTGGATTTGCCATTTGATTTGGTTTTGAGCACCTCTTTGGACTTGAAGCTTGAGCATATTTTCTTTCCATGCTCCAGTGGACCTTGAATCCAAGCCTCTCCCATGTCATTCCATGGATCCATCCCATCCAAGCCACCGTTTTATTCAAACCATATATTCCTTTTCCAACAAAAGGGATATTCCTATTATTTGAGGTTTGTGAAGCAACCCATATTTTTATTGCTCCATAAATTCCCAAATAATTCCAACATGCTCTTGATTCCATATATTGTCAAATTCTCCAAAAACATTGCATGGACCAAGTGAGTTTTTCCTCTAGAAAAATTTAGTTGTCTGTGGGGGCGGATTGGAGCTTTGTGAAGGGAGTGCCATCTATCTTAATCCATTGCTGGTGAAACTTTTTGTGCAATCTCATATGATCATATCATTATCCTCCACCAAATTCCACCACCAATTGCTTTGCCAAACTCCCACAATAAATTCCCAAAGTTTGGATGCAGCAAGGGGGCATTGTGAAGCAAGTGCATGACAGGGGTACCCATTTTCCTTGAAACGTTTTGTGCCTATTCCCACAGCCAAATGACTCCACCAAACAAAATATTAGCCAAATCCAACTAACCATGTGTGTGCATCATCATGTGGGAGTTTCTGGTCAACAGGACACCATGTGAAGCAAGTGCTAGCTAGGCTTGTCCAATGGCCATAAAATTTTGGATACATGTGAACACCACCAAATAACCTCACTCCACAAATTTTAAGCCAATTACCTAAATCCTATGAGATGCTAGCTTCAACTTTGCATTCTGGCCTATTTGGACATCTGCAAAGGAAGTACTAGCTACATTGCTCCATTTGAAGTGAAACTTGGTACACCTACTCACCCTGATGTATGATTAAGCTCAGCCAAAAATCATGCTTAGGGGAGCAATGTACAAGCCATACCACAGTACAAACACATTCAACCCCCATGGTACAGTTGCAAAGGAAGTGCCATGTGCATTGACCCATTTGACCCCAAACTTTCCAGAACACTAGTCCTTCCTATCCTCATCCAAGCAGAAAACTTGGCACCACCTCACCCCCCACCATGTGAGCTATGCTTCTGCTCCAAGTTTGTTGTATCCAACTCTTCTTTGAGATAGAGCTCACCATAGTGCACCATTTTGCCAGCCAGGCACACCACTGTGATCAGCCCCAGAAGGACCCTCCCCTAGACATGTTTGGCCACGATAAAACCCTCCCCAGATGAATCTCCCCTTGGTGGCCGCGCTCTCAGCCGCATATGGCGTGCTCTGGCCATGCTCCGCCCGTGCCCGACACGTCCACCTCACGCATTAGTGCATCTCGTCGCCTAGTTCCTTGTCTCGCCGCGACGCCCGGCTTTCCGCCGCCGCGTGCTCCACGTGCCCTCCTCTCGAGACCTCTAGAACATCCTCGGAGCTCCTCGACATTGCCAGCTCACGCCGTCGTGGCCATCCTCATCCTCCTCCTCGACAAGGCTATAAAAAGCGCGCCCCAATCTCGTCTAGCACACCCATCGGCCTCCCCCACCTCTCCTAGCTCCAACCCCCTCTCAATTTCTCGCCGGAGCTCCACATTGCTCCCCCATGGCCGCCATTGCCGCCGACGGCATCCGGCAAAATTTGAGCAAGCCGAGCCCTCCCCTCCCCTCTGGCCCACACCAACACAACTCCATCACACCCCGTGGTCTCCCCCGCCTCCAATCCCTCCCTGGAGTCGCCGCCCCTGCTCGTGGTGCACCGTCCGCCGTCCGCCGTGGCCACGTCCCTCCCGTTGGGCCGACGCCGCAGGACCCCCACGAGGCCCCGCTACCCCGGCAGCCAAGACCCAGCCAGCCGTGAGCAAGGAGCGCGCCAGTGGCCTCTCCCGCTCCGGCGAACGACGGCGAGGACTCCGGCCAGGCGGCTCCTCTGTGCCGTGGCGAAGCAGGGGAGGAGAGAGGAGAGGAGAGACGCTGACCGTCGGGCCCCGCTCATCAGCGCCTCAGCCCCGAGCCCGTTTTTTTGACTCAGTGACAGATCGCAGAGCATCATGTACAAGTTCACACAGAAGGAAGTGGGAATATTGAGATCCAGTACAAGTTCTGCCTGGATAAACTTTCGAATCAAGACAACATCATGCCGGTAACCGTTATGACCATGAAGATTCCATCAGTGAAAGGTCGCAAGGAATTGGGAAATCAGCAAGTTAGAAGGGACTCATACCCGACTGCATTGAACTATGTGGTTCACGTATGGATGCTACCGAAGTCCTCATGTGAATCAAGCCTGCATCAACTACGACAACCGTGAAGATTCAAGCAAAGGAATATACAAGTGTTGACCCATGCACATATGCATCAAAAGCATGTCATACACCAGCGACCATCCTATCCGATGCAAGATATTTCCGTATATTCTGGAAGACAGTCAGAATGTATCATGAAGTCAGAATCCAGCAAGACAATGATTGGGAGAATGTTTCCCTCTAACAAGCCAGCAGTTAGTAATTTGGCAAGCACCGCGTTCAGATTTGTCCCCATGTCAGGATGAGAAAGTTTCAGCCGTAAGGAACCTCAGCCTTCCGCAACAAGATACCCGGCACAGCCGACATGTACATTGTATCAGTCTTCCTCAGTATGTTATCCGGACATTTTCTCGGCCAAGACAGTCAGTCTTCTACCATAAGTCACAGAGTGAAGCTTACGGTGTAAGACACCCGGTCGTGCTCAATACGCCATGGGTAGATTCCAGCACAAGTCACCCAGCTGCCTACAGTGACCGGTCGCAGAAACTTCTAGTGCAAGGAACCGGTATCCCCTCAGCGCAAAGAGGCAAACTTCAGGGACAAGATAATCTATCCTCTTTAGTAAGCTATCAGGAAAGCTTCCAAGGCAAGACACTTAGTCTTCTTCAGCAAGCTAGCAAGGCAGCTTCCCGTGTACGACACCCCGCCTTCCTCGATACGCCACCAGAGAAAGCTTCTAAGGTACGACACCCAGTTTTTCCCCAGCAAGTTGCCCCGGCCAAGCTCCAAAGAAAAGCTACCCAGTCTTCCTCGAACATCATCATGCCTGCCACGGTATTGTCAGAAAGCCAGTAATTCAAAGGCAGTAAAGGCTTCAGCATTGACAGGACCCACACATTCTATGGACACTTCTCCTCAAGAATGCGAGCTACCCCGGTGTGGATACCACCATGCTCGTAATGAAGAAAGAGTATACACATGGAAAGCGATAAAGGACCGCAACTCTCGGGAGACAAGCCAGCAGAAAAATCTGATGCACCTCAGCCTGGAGGAAAGACTGGCAAAGCCATGAAGAAGCACCCTGAGGAAAGGAAGCAATGAAGCATGGGATCGATCACAAGGGTTAGCTCCTCACGTCCGACAAAGCACCGAAGAAGGATAATCGTGAAGCCCCCTTTATTGCAACCAAGATTATCATGATGAGCCAAAAGACAAAAGGTGAAGGTAACCCGTCTGTCTCAGAGGAAGATGTGGAGAGAACAATAAGCTGTTATGCAAGCAGTACAAAGGAAAGAATGTTGACGAAGGTGAAGCCAGCACAAGAAGATGGTTGCCACAGTAACAAGA
This sequence comes from Bromus sterilis, assembly GCA_950022295.1. Lineage (NCBI taxonomy): Eukaryota > Viridiplantae > Streptophyta > Magnoliopsida > Poales > Poaceae > Bromus > Bromus sterilis. The sequence continues at coordinate 170,461,256 of OX465600.1, read as the reverse complement.
CCCAGGTCAAACAGACATGGTCCACGTTTAATCGCGTTGCAATACATGCTACGAGAATAAGCGTTGCACATCACAGGCTGTCAAAAGTATGCGACCCTTACAAGCCCGACGGTTAAGGCAAAAGGATGAATCGTATGAACCTCAAGGACAAATTGCCTCGGTCAGTTGCGGCCATATGGACCACCATGGGAACCCACCACTGAGAGATCTCACTAGATAGGCAAAGGACCGCGTACCTAGCCCGTCAGCCCAAGCAGTTACTCAAGTTTGGAATTGTCGGCTCTACCGAGATACCCCAGTCTACTTCGCTGAAGATCACCCACCCAACTCAACATTTTTTACTATAAAGACTGCGTCAGAACACAACATAGTCCATAACCACCCATGGATATGACAACAGGACAAGTGAATCTCAGCTTGAGGGAACATTCTGAATTTGTGCCCCGGTCAAAACTTAAGATGGACGAGCTAAAAGCAAAGCAATGCAACTTCAAGTACGGACAGTCCAAGTCTCGCACCATAAGAACACCACCATTGTAATCAGCCCAAGATATCAGTTACACGTGAAGGCCAAGCTCTTTTTCTCCAAGAGGTCAACACGAAAGGATTCAAGAACGTGTCGCAGATAAGGCCCGAGGTACCACAAGAATAATATGGGTATTGACAGCATTTAGCCCATGACAAGACAATCCGTTATCATACAAGTAGACAGACACAAGGATGGGAGTCAGCAGGAAAGGATCTGATATGGCCAGGGAGAACGTTCAGTCAGATATATGGATTGGGTGAAGCAAACCCCCTGAGCTAAAATATATTGGATGCTACGAAGGGAACGGTATGCAGAAAAAGGAAATCCGACAAGCAATGAGCTTCCTAAGGACGGTAAGTTTGCAATGGTTCCCTGAGCAAAAAAATCTCGAGGAAGAGATTTTTCTAAGGGGGGTAGGTTTGTGACATCCTGGATTTTGGAACTTTCTTTTTCCAAAAACTATTCTGATTTATTTCTGGATTTTCCATTTGATTTGGTTTTGAGCACCTCTTTGGACTTGAAACTTGAGCGTATTTTCTTTCCATGCTCAAGTGGACCTTGAATCCAAGCCTCTCCCATGTCATTCCATGGATCCATCCCATCCAAGCCACCGTTTTATTCAAACCATATATTCCTTTTCCAATAAAAGGGACATTCCTATTATTTGAGGTTTGTGAAGCAACCCATATTACTATTTCTCCATAAATCCCCAAATAATTCCCACATTCTCTTGATGCCATATATTGCCAAATTCTCCAAAAACATTGCATGGCCCAAGTGAATTTTTCCTCTAGAAAAATTCATTTGTCTGTGGGGGCAGATTGGAGCTTTGTGAAGGGATTGCCATTTATATTGATCCATTGTTGGTGAAACTTTTTGTGCAATCTCATATGATCATATCATTATCCTCCAGCAAATTACACCACCAATTGCTTTGCCAAACTCCCACAATAAATTCCCAAAGTTTGGCTGCAGCAAGGGGCATTGTGAAGCAAGTGCATGACAGGGGTACCCATTTGCCTTGAAACCTTTTGTGCCTATTCCCACACAAAAATGACTCCACCAAACCAAATATTAGCCAAATCAAACTACCCATGTGTGTGCATCATCATGTGGAAGTTTCTGGTCAGCAGGACACCTTGTGAAGCAAGTGCTAGCTAGGCTTGTCCAATGGCAATGAAATTTTGCACACATGTGAAAACCACCAAACAACCTCACTCCACAAATTTTAAGCCAATTACCTCAATCCTATGAGATGCTAGCTTCAACTTTGCGTTCTGGCCTATTTGGACATTTGCAAAGGAAGTACTAGCTACCTTGCTCCATTTGAGGTGAAACTTGGTACACCTACTCACCCTGATGTATGATTAAGCTCAGCCAAAAATCATGCTTAGGGGAGCAATGTACAAGTCATACCACAGTACAAAAACCTTCAGCCCCCATGGTACAATTGCAAAGGAAGTGCCATGTGCATTGACCCATTTGACCCCAAACTTTCCAGATCACTAGTCCTTCCTATCCTCATCCATGAAGACAACCTGGCACCACCACACCCCCCACCATGTGAGCTATGCTTCTGCTTCAAGTTTGCTCTATCCAACTCTTCTTTGAGATAGAGCTCACCACAGTGCACCATTTGGCCAGCTAGGCACACCACTGTGATCAGCCCCAGAAGGACCCTCCCCTAGACATGTTTGGCCACGATAAAACCCTCCCTATATGAATCTCCCCTTGGTGGTCGCGCTCTCAGCCGCACATGGCGTGCTCTGGCAGCGCTCCGCGCGTGCCCGACACGTCCACCTCGCGCTCCATTGCATCTCGTCGCCTAGTTCCTTGTCTCGCCGCGACTTCCGGCTTTCCGCCGCCGTGTGCTCCACGTGCCCTCCTCCTGAGCCCTCTAGAACCTCCTCGGAGCTCCTCGACATTGCCAGCTCACGCGGCCGTGGCCGTCCTCATCCTCCTCCTCGCCACGGCTATAAAAAGCGCGCCCCGAGCTCGTCTAGCACACCAATCAGCCTCCCCCACCTCTCCTAGCTCCAACCCCCCTCTAAATTTCTCACCGGATCCCCACATTGCTCCCCCACGGCCGCCATTGCCGCCGACGAAATCCGGCAAAATCTGAGCAAGTCGAGCCCTCCCCTCCCCTCTGGCCAGCACCAGCACCACTCCCTCACACCCCATGGTCTCCCCCGCCACCAATCCCTCCCTGGAGTCGCCGCCCCTCCTCGTGGCGCACCGGCCGCCGTCCGCCGTGGCCGCGTCCCTCCCGCTGGGCCGACGCCGCATGCCTCCCCACGAGGCTCCACTACCCCAGCAGCCGAGACCCATCTAGCCGCGAGCAAGGAGCGCGCCAGTGGCCTCTCCCACTCCGGAGAACGACGACGAGGACTCCAGCCAGGCCGCTCCTCTGTCCCGTGGCGAAGCAGGGGAGGAGAGAGGAGAGGAGAGACGCTGATCGGCAGGCCCCGCTCGTCAGCGCCTCAGCCCCGAGCCCGTTTTTCTTCAAGTGGTGGCGGGTTCGGCAAAGTGCGTTTTCCCCTATTGAAAGCGTACTCTGTGCCCCTTCGGACCGAAGTACGCCTTCCCACACCGAAAGCGTATTTTCCCCGTCATCAGCCCAAAGTACGCTTTCACTTCACTGAAAGCGTATTTCTGCCAAAAAATCAGCCCTTGGTCTTCCCCCGCTCATATCTCCGCAACCGTAAGTCCAAATGGTGTGATTATTTTTGTTTTGGTTTCGTATCGAGATCCGCTTCGTTTTGGCATAGGTTTCATGCCATGTCTTGTTGTTGTTATTTTCTGGTCAAGCAAACGTTGTATTTGACCATTTTTCTTTGCTGCCGTTTTTTGAAATCTTTTTAGGGCTTTGCTTGTGTTGAAGACCCGGAGCTTCTTCACACCCCTTTGGTGAAGGCAAGCCACAACTTATTTTGCACCTTTGTAAAGCTTTGACGTGCTTTAAAAATTCTTTAACCTTCGGTGATACAACTTTCGTGCTATCCCTTAATCATGTCGTTTTGATTTCCGTATAACCATGCTATATCCATGATATGGTGAAACCATGAATGTCATGACATGCCTTTATTATGTTATGTTCATGTTGTGATCAAGTTATCTATGCTATGCTTGTATGCATCGTAATATTCCATCGTGCTCATGATAATGCTAGTTGTTAATATCAAGTTGATACCATGTTGATCATCCTTAACCTGGTTAAGTTAATCATATAAACATGCTTGAAATGATACAACTATAATTGTACCTTGGATTGTTCCCCACGTATTGCATGATAATGTTATATGAATGCTCATGTTGCACCTGATGCTTGTGGTTGTTGTTGAAGACATATTCCATGCCAAGTTGATCAGGTGCCGCCGAACTGAGCTTCTCTGGTGCAGCCACACTCGCCTGTACGGGAAGGCCTTGGCTCGGTCTATCGATGGTTTCTCTTATTCGTATCACCAAGTAGGGAAGGCTATGCGCGTGCGGACTACCCTGGTCAGTTGGGCGGCGGTAGTCTTGATAGCCATGTATGTTTTGGGATCCCGTCCCCGAGTGGGACAAAGTTTATGGACCGTGCGACAGTCAGTTGCCATGTGATGGCTGGTGTGTCTAGAGGACACGGGGCTACCCAAGGCATGACTTGCGAAGCATGTCGGGTGATACGGTAAGGGGAGTCACCGGTAGAAAGGTCTCATTGGAGAAATCCTAGTCCACTCCTGGGAGACGTTCCAAGGTACTGGATGGAGGAGGGACTCCATAGTGTGGGTAAAGTGCACAAACTCTGCAGGGTCACACAAATCTATTCGAATAGCCGAGTCCACGATATTGGACACAGTTCACAATAGGTCACACTTAGATCAACATGAGTTCGGTTGGAGGAGCATGGTAAATTGTCGGTCATGCGATGTCCGGTGCTTGAGTCGGTAAGGACTCCGAGGTAAGCCACATGATCGTGCGGTGATCATGTGGGGTCCATGCGACCTTAAACGATGATTGATTGTGCACTAGTCTAAAACGATGATAATATGCCGATGATATATGATTACCTAGTTGCATGATGTTAATGCTCTCATGTTTAATTCCTTAATATACCTTAACATGTTGCCATGTTATTGTTTTGCCTTGGTGCATGGTTGTTGTGAGCTTGCAAGTACATTCGATGTACTGACCTGGCGTGTCATGCCAGATTTGCAGGCCGTGCTTTGGACGCGTAGGACGACGTTCCCGGTGTTTACGAGCTAGGAGGTGTCCCGGCCAGTGTCCCTGTGGAGTGGAGTTCATCACCGCCGCCGTTGTTACGGTGCCGAGTTATATTCTGCTGCTAGAGAGTTAGTTTACTGCTTGATGTAGATTCGTGGCGAGCTTGAGGAGCAAGCTTGTTCTCCGTCTCGCTCCGCCAGCGTTGTAATAAACCCCTTGTACCCGTATTATTTGTTAATAGAAAGTTGTTCAGTTCTATATCAAGCAGTGCCGTGTTCCAGAAGACTTGATCTCTGGGCTGGAGCACGGGGCGTTCCGGTCCTCTGAGCCTGATGAGGACATCTCTACTAATGTTACACCCACATCTTCACCAACTACACATACTGGACCAGTTACTAGAGCATGCGCACGTCAACTAAATTATCAGGTACTTTCGTTTCTTGTGAATCCTTCTAATGTTCAGGAACATATGATGCTGCCTAAATTAGATACTTTTGTTTGTCTTATGAATGAAGGACCTAGCATGGATAAGAAGGATGGTCATTGGAGCGGGATCAAGCATGGAGAAGGAGATGTGCGCGCGGGAAAGGACAATGGAGCTTCCAGTGGTGATTTTCGCACTTTGAGGCCACCATAAGGCGTGCATGAAGACTTGGACGAGAGACACAAGACGCCACATTAATATTTTCGTGCAAGGGTTATTATAGGTGCTGCGTCACCTTATTATTGGGCCAGGCCCATGTAATTTCGAAATACACTTAATAGGCTATTTTTTAGAGTCCGTATGTGTGGGGAAACCGAGTTAGGGTTGTTTTCGGACCCCTCCTCCAAGGGGCCACGAAATTCCCCTCTGTTTCCCCATATATACAGCCCTTAGGGCGTCGTTTAGACTTGGGTTTTAATTAGATTTAAGTTTGCCATAGCCGCAACTTCGAGCTCTTCGTTTGTGTCATCCGGCCAGGCCAAGACCTCATTGGAACCCCAACTTTCGTAATCATTCATCTTATATTCGCAATATCCAGATTGCAATTCTTAGTTCTTGCTTGTTCTTCGATTGCTTGCATGAATTAGACCTTCGTGGCCAGGTTGATCGTGCATCCGCGGGATCAATAACCTCTCGGAGTTGGTTTAGCGATCGCTAAGGCGCAACGTCTTCGCACGTTCGTAGTCGGATCGTGAAAGTCGTCTCCACCATAATCTATCTCCACCATCTCATCGAAACATCGGGACACCTTCGCCTCTATCAAGTGGTATCAGATTTCTAGGTTGCTCGGTGAGATTTACCAGTTTTCGTAGTCTAGATTGGTTCTGTTCTTCATACCTACAGTCCACGAAAAATCCAAAAAAAAATTAGGGTTAGATCATCACGTCCCAAAACAGTCCGAGCCTTCGTCCAGTTTTCTTTACAGTAGTTTGCTTTGTTGAATTTGCGGTTGCATCGTTGTGTCGAGTTGCTGATCTTAGCGTCTAGTTCCCTTAGAGTTTCGAGTTCTGATCACAGTTTGTCACACCGCCGCCGCACACTAGTACACCGCCACGTTTCCGCCAATCCGAGTCCAGATACACCACCACGTTCCGCCAAGTCGAGTCCATCTACAGCACCACGACCTACCAATCCGAGTTGAGTTCCATCACCTGTTCGGTTTGTGATCTCTCCGTAGCCAGATTAGTTTTGAGTTGATTAGAGTCGGATTTCACCGATCTTTTGTCGTACGTAGAAGGAGGTGATTTCCAAAAAAAAAAAAGAGAAAAAAAAATTCAGTGTGTGCTTCTCAGTTGATTATGTGCCGCGCCGTGCTTTCGTTGGTGTTTTAGGTTCGCGTCTCTAGTACGGTCTAGCCTAGGATCAGCACAGTACCGACGTTGAGTGTTTATTCAGCTTTGCATCTCTGTTTTGATTACTGTTGAGCTTTTGCTACCATGCTTGTCAGCCTTCCTACAACTCCACATATATTCTACATCGTGCGTTTTGACACCTCCTGGCCATCGCTCTACCACATCTCTGAGAGTTTTGACCCGTTGGTTGTACATCACCACCTGCTGCTAGGTAAGAATCGGTACGAACTAAAGAAAAGCTTGACGGATTTGTGCTTTCCACCACCCCACATCCCATTAGTAGAAGTAGGATCATATTTCTGTGTGTTTTCTATTTCTGCTAACCATGCCAGGATCCCATGATGAAGTGGCGCGGGATGCACCTGATTGGGAGAATATGACAAACAAAGCATTACATGATAAATTTGCACAAATGATGTCTGAACAGGTGAATGACATCGAGAACAGATTTACAGAGGCGATTGATGGTGTGGAGAAGATGATCGACACCAAGCTCGACGCCAAGTTTACTGAGTTTCTCGCACGCCTACCTATACAGCCTGCGGCCGCTCCAGCACAGCCACCGCCACCACGACGTGCACGACGTATTCTGTTTCCGGGCGGACAAGCTGCTGGTGCTCCTGCTGCTGCTGCAGTTACTGCTGCTGCTGCCTCTGACGTCGGCCAGGACGACAACTACGAGGGTGATTACGAGGAGGAGGTGGAACAAGAAGCGGCCTATGAACAGCCAGCTGGACGTCCACGTCCCAACATTCGCCACGGTCGACACCAACCACCCCCTCAGGTACGCGATGATGAACATGTGCCTAAACTTAAATTGAATCTTAAGCCGTTTGAGGGTAGATATATTCCTGATGCTTATCTTACTTGGGAGTTAGAAACTGAACAACGCTTTACATGTTTACAATATCCTGAGAATAGACGTGTTACTGCTGCTGTTTGTGAATTCACGGGTTTTGCATCTATTTGGTGGTCTGAACATTGTAGATTGCATGCTAATAATATTCCAGCTACTTGGGCTGCTTTAAAAGATGCTATGCGTACTCGCTGGGTTCCTCCTTATTATCAACGTGAATTGCTACAAAAATTACAGCGTTTGAGACAAGGAAAAAATTCTGTAGAGGAATATTATCAAGAATTACAAACTGGATTGATTAGATGTGGCCTAGTAGAGGATAATGAAGCTATGTTTGCACGTTTTATAGGTGGCTTAAACAGGGAGATACAAACTATTCTAGAATACAAGGACTATGCTACTATTACTCGTTTGTTTCATCTTGCTTGTAAAGCTGAACGTGAAGTGCAGGATCGACAGGCCGCTACGAGACCTAACGTTTCTGCAGGACGAAATACATCATGGACATCGCGTGGACCTTCTACATCCACACGTCCTGCTGCACCACCATCTACTTCAACCGCTCATTCTTACAAGGAGCCTCCAAAACAGCCAGCGCCACCATTCAAGGGTGCACAGAGTGGTCCAGCAGCGAGTTCTTCTTTATCCATGGCTTCCACAGGGCAAACACGAGATCGTGATATTAAATGTCGCAGGTGCCAAGGTGGAGGTCACTTCGCAAAAGACTGTCCCTCCAAGCGTGTGATGATTATTACGGCGGATGGTGGGTATGAGTCAGCGAGCGACTATGATGAGGAGACTTTAGTTCTCATTGCTCACGAGGAACAGGGTGCCCATGATGATGCTCATGATATAGAGTATATGGCTCCTGATGATGCAGATCAATATGCTAGTTTGGTTGCTCAACGTGTGTTAAGTGTGCAGGTATCGAAGGCCGAGCAAAACCAGAGGCATAATTTGTTCCACACAAAGGGAGTGGTGAAAGAACGTTCGGTTCGCATCATCATTGACGGAGGGAGTTGCAACAACTTGGCGAGCATGGAGTTGGTGGAGAAGCTATCTCTCACCACAAGACCACACCCCCATCCGTACTATATTCAGTGGTTTAACAATAGTGGTAAGATTAAGGTAACGCGTTCTGTTCGTGTGCACTTTAGCATGCTCTGTTGGGGTACCGCACAGGAAGAAGCCTTCACGGTATTGAAAGATAAGTTAACACATGCTCCTTTGCTCCAACTTCCTGATTTTAATAAGACTTTTGAGCTTGAATGCGATGCTAGTGGGATTGGTTTGGGAGGTGTGTTATTACAAGATGCTAAACCTGTTGCATACTTTTCTGAAAAATTGAGTGGGCCTAGTCTGAACTATTCTACTTATGATAAGGAATTATATGCTCTTGTTCGGACATTAGAAACTTGGCAACACTATTTATGGCCCAAAGAATTTGTTATACATTCTGATCATGAATCTTTGAAACACATAAGAAGCCAAGAAAAACTTAATCGTAGACATGCTAAGTGGGTTGAATTTATTGAGACTTTCCCTTATGTCATTAAACACAAGAAGGGGAAAGATAATATTATTGCTGATGCTTTGTCTCGTCGTTATACTATGCTTTCACAACTTGACTTCAAGATATTCGGTTTAGAGACACTCAAAGATCAATATGTACATGATGCGGAATTTAAAGATGTATTGCAGAATTGTAGAGAGGGTAGTGGAACAAGTTTGTGCTTAATGATGGTTTTGTGTTCCGTTCTAACAAGCTATGCATTCCAGCTAGCTCTATTCGTCTTTTGTTGTTGCAGGAGGCGCATGGAGGAGGATTAATGGGACACTTTGGCGTGAAGAAGACGGAGGACGTACTTGATACACATTTCTTTTGGCCAAAGATGAGACGGGATGTTGAGCGTTTTGTTGCTCGCTGCACTATATGTCAAAAAGCTAAGTCACGACTCAATCCTCATGGTTTATACATGCCTTTACCTGTACCTAGTGTTCCGTGGGAGGACATATCCATGGACTTTGTTTTAGGCTTGCCTCGAACAAAGAAGGGGAGGGATAGCATATTTGTTGTCGTGGATAGATTTTCTAAGATGGCACATTTTATACCATGTCATAAAAGCGATGATGCTGCTAATGTTGCTGATTTATTCTTTCGTGAGATTATTCGCTTACATGGTGTGCCCAATACTATTGTCTCGGATCGTGATACTAAGTTTCTTAGCCATTTTTGGAGATGCTTATGGGCTAAGTTGGGGACTAAACTACTTTTTAGTACTACTTGTCATCCCCAAACTGATGGACAAACTGAAGTAGTCAATAGGACTTTGTCTACTATGCTTAGGGCTGTTTTAAAGAGTAACTTAAAAATGTGGGAAGAATGTTTACCTCATATTGAATTTGCTTATAATCGTTCATTTCATTCTACCACTAAAATGTGCCCTTTTGAGATTGTTTATGGTTTTCTAACTCGTGCACCTATTGATTTGCTGCCTCTTCCATCTTCGGAGAAGGTTAATTTTGATGCTAAGCAACGTGCTGAATTGATATTAAAAATGCATGAGTTAACTAAAGAAAACATTGAGAAAATGAATGCTAGATACAAGCTTGCTGGTGATAAGGGTAGAAAGCATGTTGTGTTTGAACCAGCAGATCTTGTTTGGTTACATCTACGTAAAGATAGGTTTCCTGATTTGCGCAAGTCTAAGTTAATGCCACGAGCTGATGGTCCCTTTAAGGTTTTACAGAAAATTAATGATAATGCATATAAACTTGAGCTACCTGCAGATTTTGGGGTTAGTCCCACATTTAACATTGCAGATTTGAAACCTTATTTGGGAGAAGATGATGAGCTTCCGTCGAGGACGACTTCGATTCAAGAAGGGGAGGATGATGAGGACATCTCTACTAATGTTACACCCACATCTTCACCAACTACACATACTGGACCAGTTACTAGAGCACGCGCATGTCAACTAAATTATCAGGTACTTTCGTTTCTTGTGAATCCTTCTAATGTTCAGGAACATATGATGCTGCCTAAATTAGATACTTTTGTTTGTCTTATGAATGAAGGACCTAGCATGGATAAGAAGGATGGTCATTGGAGCGGGATCAAGCATGGAGAAGGAGATGTGCGCGCGGGAAAGGACAATGGAGCTTCCAGTGGTGATTTTCGCACTTTGAGGCCACCATAAGGCGTGCATGAAGACTTGGACGAGAGACACAAGACGCCACATTAATATTTTCGTCCAAGGGTTATTATAGGTGCTGCGTCACCTTATTATTGGGCCAGGCCCATGTAATTTCGAAATACACTTAATAGGCTATTTTTTAGAGTCCGTATGTGTGGGGAAACCGAGTTAGGGTTGTTTTCGGACCCCTCCTCCAAGGGGCCACGAAATTCCCCTCTGTTTCCCCATATATACAGCCCTTAGGGCGTCGTTTAAACTTGGGTTTTAATTAGATTTAAGTTTGCCATAGCCGCAACTTCGAGCTCTTCGTTTGTGTCATCCGACCAGGCCAAGACCTCATTGGAACCCCAACTTTCGTAATCATTCATCTTATATTCGCAATATCCAGATTGCAATTCTTAGTTCTTGCTTGTTCTTCGATTGCTTGCAGGAATTAGACCTTCGTGGTCAGGTTGATCGTGCATCCGCGGGATCAATAACCTCTCGGAGTTGGTTTAGCGATCGCTAAGGCGCAACGTCTTCGCACGTTCGTAGTCGGATCGTGAAAGTCGTCTCCACCATAATCGATCTCCACCATTTCATCGAAACATCGGGACACCTTCGCCTCTATCAGAGCCGGGGTACCACAAAGGTTTTTTCTCGTACATAGCTAGCATGTTACATCTAACTAGTTTTCGGGGCCGACTCCTTCGAATCGCCATTTTTTCAATCTAGTCTTGGGGGCTACCCCCACAGAAGGAGTCGTCAGGTCCACCGGAGGCATTAGGAAACTCCCTGGTTTCAAATTTACAGGACTTGGAGGATGCATAGAACACTTTTGGCCCTGTTCATCGTAACCAGGCTCAAACCTTTCCACATTAATATCATCCACAATTATCAACGCCTCCACACGGGTCGCCCGCATGACCTGTTGATAATCCTCTCTTTCAAATAATCGACCATCGGCTCTTCTCGCCGGCACGCCCTCCACTAGCCGAGCCGTCTCAAATGAAGGGTCATTATCTTGCATAATGCAAGAGCCCTCGTGGCCCCCTGACAGCAAGCTGGCCTCTTAGACGCATGAATCCAAGCCGTCACCTTCGAAAGTTCTTCTAACATCTTTGATATAGCCCGAGGAATTTCAGGAAAACCTGAAGCGAATACAATTGCCCGACACCCACCAGTATGGAGGTCTCGGACGACGTTCATAATAGCCTTTAGCTTCTTTGCCGGCGATTCAGTCACTATCGAGTCTTTAGGACCTGGAAAGGATGCATACAAGCACATTAGTGGAACACACTAAGGAAAAATTTCTTCACCAACAAAATTCGAAATTATGAGCAGACGCTTACCAAAAATGGCCTTGACCAGCCTTGTAATGCTCTGACTTAGGGTGACTTCTCTGTCGTCCCTATGCTTTAACTTGGCTTCAAACTTTTTAATATGCTCGTCTTTCTTGGAAGAGCCGTCTTGAACAACCTTTAGCAGAATTTCCATCTTTTTATGCTGATCCATCAACAAGGATATTCTCCTTTCAACCTCTTTTAGCTGACAGGCTTGATGGATGACCCGTTGCTTCAAAGTTGTAACGGTTCCTCCGGAATTACCGGTTATACTCTGCATATAAAAAAGTTAGGGGTTATAATCTTATGACTCGGCTCAATGATTTAAATCATTATCCCGACTCGTGGGGGTTACAGTACTCACAAAACGGTACAAAAAAGATACCTCGTATTTCCTTTTCATTAACCCAAGGACGTCTCATTGACAATCCATGTGGCCCACCAAATTATCATACAACTTAGAGAGGGCCAACTCCTCTTCTTAGGCAGTCGATTTTTGATTACATTGTGCTGTTTCTTCCTCGACAGAGCGAGTCCTGGGTGCTGATGGACCCGAGAAAACTTGGCCTTTATCTAGCACCCTGGAAACAAATAGAAAAGTATTATTTCCTCAAAAAGGAAAAAAATAAAAATAAGGTATATTTACCCTCCGATTGCTTGATTATTCGAGGAGTCTTCATCGGACAAATAATTTACGGGGATCGAGTCGGGTAGATTCACGCTAGTCGAAGGAGATAATCAACTTGGTAAAGTCACCTCGTCTTGATTATCTAAGTCTTCAGAGTCGGAAGACTCAATTATTCGTATTTTTACTGGCTCTTCTCGCTGAAAGAATAGAGACTCTAAGTCGATATGAGTTGGAAAGAGACAAGACAAAGTAAATGTAGACAAAAGAATAATACCCCCTCCTGAAAGGAGTCGTCCAATTCTTCGTCATCACTAAAATCCTCATCGAATTCAAAATCATCATCATCATAACCTACCGTGATGAAAGGAGCGTCCGCTAAAGTCCATGGATCCGACTCCTATACGAAATATGAGTTCAGTCTGTCAACCTCATCGTATAGAGCAAAGGACGGTAAAAAAGACACGACTTAAGCCAAAATGATTCCCAATGTATTGATTTCATAAAGGAGTACAAAGGGGAACTTTTTACATCAAAGGAATTGAGATACCAACATCCCTAGGAACTATGACTTCTGCATGTGTGCTCATGCTAGGATGATGGGGACTACTCCATCCAACGTCAGGCATCATCGCAGACAAAGGAAACTCCTAAGTCTGCTTGCGAGCACGCCTTGGGATCGGCTTGACGTCCTTGATGTCCTGCTCATAGCTGGAGTAGCTATCACCACCTCCTCGGCCTTGAACTCCCTCATGTGAAGACGAGTCGTAGGAGACGGAGCTGGCGATGAGTTTCTCATCCCTAAAGCTTGTAGAGGGAGATCGAGGAGAGTCGTCTCCTTCCCCTGAGTCGGCTTCGCTGGCGCTCTCCGCACAACACTCCAGGCGATCACAATGGGTGTCAAAGTCCCTCACAAATAGGAGTCTTTTCCATCAAATCTATAGCAGAGGCAGTCCCCCCTTTGAAGATTGTACCAACGGGAAAATGTTTTTCACCCTTTTCGCAAGAACATTGAGCCTTCTTCCTCAAAACTTACCTCCACCCAAATGGGGTCGTATGGGCACCCTTCACCATGGAGAAATAAGCCAGGGGGCTCAAGATCTACCATGGCAGTACCAAAGGAGAGGGGAAGCTCGAGATACCACGATATCATGAGCAGGATTCCCCTCATGGATGGCTGGGTTGCGGATGATGGCCGCAGCACCTCCACGACCGCCGCGACCACGCCCGGAGTGGCCTCCTTGTCCTCGACCTCGATGGCCACGACCCTTGGACCCCTGGCTGGCACTAGGACCTGTTTCTTTAGGTTCACGGAGGCCAAGCTTGGGAGGCATGGTGGAAGAAGGAAGACCGAGAGGAAAAGATGCGAGAATAGCAATGGCATATATGCGTGCCTTGGTTTAATAGCCGGATATAGGGGCAAAGTAGTAAATTCATCTAGGCGGAGGTAAAGATTCCGACGTCAGTCTTCAATGCGTGCGACTCTCCGGTTTCCCATACGACGGCACTTAACGGTGATGCCTCGATGTCTGGATTGTTGGATATATGCCCTAGAGGCAATAATAAGGTGTGTTATTATTTATATTCAAGTTCATAATTTATGTTTATATTTCTGTGCTATAATTGCAATGACCCTGAATGTGAGATTCAGAAGAAAACTCATATACATGTGTGGAAATGTAAACAACAAGAGTTCTTGGTTTAGCCTCTAAGGCCAGCTCATGTGCTAACTGATGATTAGGTTTTCCTAATCATGGACATTGTTCTTGCAACATGGATGTCGGTAGCAATAATAGCATGTTGTTAGCAGAACAATGATGTTGAACCGACCCCGGTATTATAAATGATATACTTAGAGAAAACATCGTAACTACATTATAAGTCTATCATGATTTGTTGTCATATGCGTAATTCCTTAGACCATGAGAATATCAGGTTGCTTCACACAGGAAGATATGCTTTGGTTCTTCGATGAATCTTCCCGTGACTGGGAAGTAGAAAAATAAGTTCTGGGTATGTTGGATAGTGTGTCTAGTGACAGCGATAGTTCAAGAATGGGATTTTCTCCTTCACGATGAAGAGATATTGACTTTGGGCCCACTCGGTATAACGGTATCCATTATAGTCTGGCCAGACACTTTGTAATTTAGTAACGGGGATACCGGAATACAAAACGAGGAATAGATACAAACGAGCAATGAGGATAACTAATGGCTTGTGATCAGGAAGTTGTTTCACATAGATGCCAAAATTCTCTCCTCTGACTTTGTTATATATCGCGAAGCAAAACGAATGGTGTATGAATAACATAAAGGTTCACTCGAAGTTTCTTCGTGTATGTGTGGGAGTCAACATGGGTCTCCATGGCTCCGCTGTTGATTATTCACTAATGACTATGAGTCCGGAAGATGTTCTGAGTCATATCCCCATAATACCGAACCTATTGGGTCACACACTTAACGTGCAGTAAATCTGTTAGAATACTAGGATGGTTGAAGGTTTTGTGGAAGCAAGTGAATTGTTCAGAGCAAAATAAATATGTCTAAATCACTCTGGAATAGTCCCATGTGTTTTTTAGAACATGTGAGAAAGGTACTGTGGAAGTCAAAGTTAAACCGGAATAATTTCCGGGTTATCGGTGGACGTCCCGAAAATGACCGACGAACTGACGCAGGGCATCGGGCAAGCTAGACTGTAACCCGGATCGTCCTGAAACCTATCCAGATAGTTCCGTAACGTCCGTTAACGGTCCCGGAAGGTCCTGGAAGTGTTCCAGAAGGTTCCGAAATGTCCCAAAACCATTCCGGAAGGCCCCGAAATGTCCCAGAAGTTTCCGGAAGATCATGGAAGCTTCCGGAAGATCATGGAAGCTTCCGTAAGGTTCCGGGCAGTACCACCTACTGAGCCCACCCCCTAGCTTGGGGGGCAAGCCACCTGGGTTGGCCCTGGCCGGCCAAGAGGTGGGGGCGCACCAATGGGGGATCGTACTCCAAGTAGGATTGCAATCCTCCTTGGAGTAGGAGGACTCCTCCCAAGGGAAGTTGAGTCCATGTAGGACTCCTCCCTTGGGGGAGGCGCACCAGGGGGCCTGGCCACCTATAAAAGGTGAGCCAGGGGGGAGGCGCACCCCACAATTCCCTGCGCCCCCCTTTCCCCAAGGCCGCTAGTTTCTCCACCGTATACCCCGGTTTAGACTCCGTTCTAGATCAGAATCCGCTAGGGTTTTCTTCCTCTAGTTTTCTCGGAGGCGTTCTTCTCTGGACGGCGGAGCGCTGCCGGATTGCTGTGCCAGACATGTGGATTCCGGTAGAGGGGTCATACCTTTGATACTTCTTCGAGGAGCTTCTTCTTCGTCTTCGTAGATCATGATCGAGGGACTTGTTCGTGGGACGGATCGAGGGATTGTTCGTGGGACCATTCGTGGGATCTACTTCAACGAGCTTCACCAACTCTTCTTCCGCTACATCTGTTGGTGAGATTTGACCTAAACCTTGTATGCCATTTTCTTGGATGATCTTTGGTTCTTGCTTCGTAGGCACGATGTTTTTTCTACTACGTTTCCCAACAGTGGTATCATGAGCGATCCTTAATTAGATGCATGTTTAGGTAGATCATATGTTGATATGCGGCATTGATTTTCTTGTTTGCTTCCCTGTCATGTGATATTTTCTTTGCTCGACGGCATGATGTGATTTTGCTACAAGATTTGAGTTTTTCCATGATCCTTCTATGCTGCTCTTAGTATGCTGGTTGCCTTGATCATGCACTACATATAATTCCTTGGATCTCATCTTAGTCTTGCTATAGAAAATTTTACATGAACGGGCTTGTGGATTTTATGAACTCAAATCCACACGGGGGTCACGCGTTTAACGAAGTTTGGCTTGTGTCATTAGTTGCTACACGCACCTCGTATGTTAAACTAGCAACAAAATAAGTATTGTGTTTTGTTTTGTCTACGGTTTCACGTTGGCCATGTAAACCTGCTTAAAAACCACGATAAAATTTGCAATAACCCGTGTAGATAGCGATCTAACTCGTTTTTGCAGAGAATGCATGTGATGTGGTATAGCCTTCAAGATTTGCAATATGTTTGTATGAGATGCTATATGATGTAATATTTTTCGCGGCCTGCGAGCCGTGGTACGGCATGATGACTGGAGTCATATGATTGTCACTTAAATATGGCCTGCATGCCAGAACTGTTTATTAGCTTGAGGAAAGGCAATAGATAGGAGATAAGGTGATGATCAATGATGTGAAGGTTGACCCCGACACACATGCCGAAGCCGTGAGGAGGTCCCGGCGCCAAAGACAAAAGGTGGTGGGTGGAGACTTCAACCACGGTGTCATGAAGGCAACAACAACTTCCCGACACAAAGGGCTATACCATGTCACATAATTTTATGAATTGCATGTGATGTTAATCCCTTTGTTGCACCCTTGTTTGATGTGCGGTAGTCGTGTTTTATTAGGGTGATCTCTCGCATAATAATATCAAGTTGATAGTGTTCTCCCAACTGTAGCACCATCTATACTATGTTTCACACCGGAGCAGGTCATGTCACATGGGTGCACACGGTGTGAGGCATAAAAGGCGGATGTGTTAAGAACACACTGCAATTACACTTGGTTTTCTTGACGGTTTGGATAAAAGTTTGCTACCGGAACACGCCCATCGAAAGATGAACAAGAGTCACCTTTGCGTGATTGGCAAGTTGGCCTACCAATTCTGTCTAAGTCATCAGTGATGTCACATCAATGGCGTACGACTAAATTTGGATCTTGAATCACTTAGAATTAACTACGAGAGATCTAAGTGGGAGTACTTATTAAAATTAATAGTATGATTAATTAGTGCAACTTAATTATGAACATTGTCTAAAGTGAAACTTGTGTTTATGTTGTAGATTGAAATGGCCCGTGTCAATCCCCAGTTTAACTTAGGTCTGTTGATTGAGAAAGAAAAATTGAAAGCTGATGGAAGCAACTATGCAGACTGGGTTAATTCCCTGAGAATTGTACTCAGGAGTGCTAAGAAGGACTATGTCCTGCCGACACCTCTCCTAGAAGCACCGGGGCCTGAAGCCACGGTTGCTGAGCAGAATGTGCATCAGACAAAGCTAGATGATAGCACCGCAGTTCAATGTCTTATGACTGCGTGTATGGAATCGGAGTAACAGGGGAGGTTTGAAAATACCATGCCCCACTTGATTATTCAAGAGTTAGATGCTCTGTATGCCAAACACGCTAGGACTGAACGGTATGAGGTAACTCATGCCATGTGGAATTGAAAAATGAAGGAAGGATCACCTGTGAGTGAGCACGTAATAAAGATCATGCGCTTTGGCCAAAGGTTGACTGAAATGGGATTTCCGATTCCAGAATCACTGGGTACAGATATCGTCCTCATGTCACTCCCGCCGAGCTTTAAAAGCTTTTTTCAGAACTATCAGATGAACGGGATGGACAAGTCAGTTAATGAACTGCTTGCAATGCTGAAGAATGCGGAGACTACCATGCAGGCTGACCCTAACTATACGTTGGCGGTTAGCAAGACCACCAGTTTCAAGAAGAAGGGCAAGTCCAAGGGAAAGGGCGCCAAGACCAAGAAACCCTCTAGAACTGATCCAAACAAGGATACTGAGTGTTTCTAATGCAAAGCTAAGGGTCACTGGAAGAGGAACTGCAAGAAGTATCTGGCAGACAGGAAGAAGCCTGGTTTTACCAGCGAAGGTATAAAAGTTATATATGTCATAGATGTCTTTCTTTCAGGCCCTCACTCTAAGTCATGGGTATTTGATACTGGAGTTGTTGCTCATATCTGTAATTCATTACAAGGACTTAGGAGAATAAGGAAGCTGGAAAAGAATGAAGTGACGACGCATGTCGGAAATGGAGCTATGATCTCTGCTCAAGCCGTCGGCGTCTACACTCTACATCTACCTTTAGGATTTACCATAGAATTAGATAATTGTTATAGCATTCCTGCTATTTGTAAGAACATTATGTCCGGATCAGGTTTAATCCGCGACGGTTATAGTTTTAGGTCTGAGAACAATGGTTGCTCTATTTACTTAAAGAATATGTTCCGTGGTTTTGCACCTATTAAGAATGGGTTGTTTTATTTAGATCTTGAATGTAGTAGCGACGTCTTAAACATAAGTTCTAAACGACTTAAGAAAGATGAAAATACCACTTACATGTGGCACTGCCGTCTGGGTCACATCGGAAAGAAACGCATGCAAAATCTTCATAAAGATGGAATTTTGCAATCTTTTGATTTCGAATCCTTTGATAAGTGCGAGGCTTGTCTGATGGGTAAACTGACTCGGACGCCGTTGACAGGTCATGTAGAACGAGCGACAGACTTATTGGAAATAATACATAGTGATGTATGTGGACCGATGAGTGTACCGACGCGCGGTGGATACCTCTACTTCGTAACTTTTACTGACGTTTGAGTAGATATGGCTATATTTACTTAATGAAGAAAAAGTTCGAAACTTTCGAAAAGTTCAAAGAATTTCAGAACGAAGTTGAGAATCATCGTGACTAGAAAATCAAATTTCTACGATCTGACCGTGGTGATGAATATCTTAGTCATGAGTTTAGAGAACACCTCATGGGGCATGGAATCGTTTCACAGCTGACGACACCTGGAACTCCACAGAGAAATGGAGTGTATGAGAGGCGTAACCGAACCTTGTTAGACAAGGTGAGGTCGATGATGTCATTAACTGATCTTCCATTATCATTTTGTGGTTACGCGTTAGAGACTGCTGCTTTTACTTTAAATAGGGCGCCGTCAAAGTCTGTGGAAACGACACCATACGAGTTGTGCAATGGGAACAAACCCAATATATCGTTCCTAAAAATTTGGGCTTGTGATTCTTATGTAAAACGTTTACAGCCGAACAAACTCGACCCTAAAGCAGACAAGTGCTACTTTGTAGGTTATGCCAAAGACACCGTGGGCTATTCCTTCTACCACCCCTCCGATGGCAAATTCTTTATTGCTAAAGGAGGAACTTTTCTTGAGAAAGAGTTTCTTAGCAAATAGGTTAGTGGTAGGATAGTACAGCTTGATGAGGTTAGCGAACCTTCGGAACCAAGGATTGAAATGACGAAAATTGTTCCGGCAGTCATTCCAATGAAGGAACCGGTAGCTCCTGCAAGTGATGCGGGAACTTCTGAGAAGCTAGTGACTGAACCAAGGAGATCAGGCAGAGTGCGTCAGCTACCTGAATGGTACGCTAATGAAGTATTCATCTTGGAAGATGATGAGCCTGTGAACTACAAAGAAGCGATGATGAGCCCCAACTCCACTGAATGGCTACAAGCCATGAAATCCGAAATGGAATCCATCTACGAGAACCGAGTATGGGACTTGGTGATCCCTCCAGAGGGTGTGAAACCAATTGAATGTAAATGGATATTCAAAAGAAAGACAGATGCAGATGGTAATGTCACTATCCATAAAGCTAGGTCGTCGCGAAAGGGTTCCGACAAGTGCAAGGAGTTGACTACGACGAGACTTTCTCGCCAGTAGTAATGCTTAAGTCTGTGCGGATTTTACTAGCAATTGCTGCATATTTCGATTATGAGATATGGTATATCGACGTCAAAACTGCTTCCCTTAACGGAAATCTCGAGGAGAATATGATACAACCTGAGGGTTTTGTAACGCCTGAGGTTGTTATAAACGTTTGCAAGCTTAAAAGGTCCATTTATGGACTAAAGCAGGCATCACGGAGTTGGAATCTTCACTTTGATGAAGTGGTCAAAAGTTTTGGCTTCATCCAGAATGGCGAAGAAGCTTGTGTTTACAAGAAAGTAAGTGGGAGCGCAATATATTTTTTGATACTGTATGTAGACGACATATTGTTGATTGGAAATGATAAAGAATTTCTTAACACTATAAAGGAGTCATTGAAAAGTAGTTTTTCGATGAAAGACTTAGGCGAAGCTGCGTACATATTGGGCATCAAGATCTATAGAGATAGATCCCGACGCCTGATAGGGCTAAGCCAGAGCACGTATATAGACAAGGTTCTTAAGAGGTTCAGGATGGAGAATTCGAAGAAAGGACCACTCCCGATGTCACATGGTGTGGTACTCTGCAAGAGTCAGTGTCCTAAGAATGCTGATGAGCAGGTAGAAATGAGCAATGTTCTGTATGCTTCGGCAATTGGATCTGTTATGTATGCCATGATATGTACAAGACTAGATGTTTCCTATGCTCTGAGTATCTGTAGTAAATACCAGAGCAACCCAGGTAATGCACACTGGGTAGCAGTCAAAAATATTTTGAAGTATCTAAATAGAACCAAGAATATGTTCTTGGTGTTTGGAGGTGATGAAGAACTTGTTGTAAAGGGTTACACAGATTCAAGATTCATGACAGACCCAAATGAGTTCAAATATCAATCACGATATGTTTTCACACTCAACGGGGGATGCCGTGAGCTGGAAAAGTTCTAAGAAAAATACGGTTGCAGATTCTACAACGGAGGCAGAGTACATTGCAGCTTCAGAAGCTACGAAGGAGGGATATTGCATCAAGAAGTTCATCACCGAACTAGGTGTGGTTCCTAGTGCTGAAGACCCCATGCACTACTGGAATCTGCTGGTTTGCCGTCAGCCATAGCTGACGGCAAAGTCCACTTTAACCGACGGCAAAGGCTTTGCCGTCAGTTTGTTGTCGGCAAAGAGGCTGGCCATGATTTTATCGGCAAATAGGCTCTTTGCCGTCAGCTAGAAATCGACCGACGGCAAAGACTTTGCCGTCAGCTAGGGGACGATGGCTGACGACATCGAGTGTTGACGGCAACGTCTTAAGCCCAGCCCCGTTAGAAGGCTAACGGTAGGCTTTGCCGTCAGCTGGCACGTAGCTGACGGCAAAGATTGTTGCTGCTGGTGGGCCATGCTTGCCAGGGGAGCTGCGACCACTGCCACGTGGGTCCGATCTTTGCCGTCAGCCACGGGCCAGCTGACGGCAAGCTGATAACCTGCGACATTTGGTCGTCCCAGAGTTGCCAGATTACACAGGCCGCTGCCACGTGTCCTTCTTTGCCATGAGCCCACCGACGTCAAAGGCTTTGCCGTCAGTAAGCTGACGTCAAAGGCTTTGCCGTCAGTAAGCTGACGGCAAAGACCTTCTCTGTTTTTTTAATAATTAATTTCTGTTAATTCCCTGCATTTTCAAACAACAATATAAATAACACAATATATATTTCTGCGAGGCCATAAACAGCACCACAAGTGCATCACAAGTGCATCACAAAGTAATTAAAGTGCAAACAACAAGATGGCATCACAAGTGCATCACAAAGCATCAGATGTGCATCCGCAAATACAAGTGCATTACAAAGTGCATTACAAAGCATCTAAGACTACAAGTAGAGTCCCTAGAGCATCCATCCACATATGACATGCTGATTTATCAAAATCTGCATAATGAGAAGAAGAAAGAATTTAGCGATAAGCAATTAGAAGAAGAAGAGGAAGAAGAAGAAGAAGAAGAACACAAGAAGAAGAATAAGAAGAATAAGAAGAAGAAGATGGAGAAAAAGAAAGAAGAGAAAAAGGAAGAATAAGAAGATTTGTTTCTTCTTATTCTATCTTTTTCTCCTCTTTCTTCTTCTCTTATTTCTTCATCTCTTCTTTGTTCTTCTCTTCTGGTTTCTTTTGAAACTTTCTAAATTCATTATGTCATTTTTGAGCTCTAATATCAACTAATTATGCTATTTTTGGTGTTATCAAGTAATTATGTCATGTTTGTACCAAATAAGCAAAGTCTGTGTCATTTTTGAGGTAAGTAAGCTAATTATGTAATTTTTAATGTAATTAAGCTAATTATGCAATTTTTTGCCTAACTAGAATTTACTAAGCTAAATAAAGCATGGCATAGTCTAAGTTGAGCTAAACAATAAGAATAATAAGGAGAGGAATAACTTACCGAATGCCAAGTCACGGAGGAGAAGCACCATCTCGGTTGGTCGCCGGGTTGGTAGGGCTCTCACCGGGAGAGGGATTGTGGGATGCGACTCTGGAATGATGCTGCAACAAGGCAAGAGTTGAAATATGTGGTTAGCATGGCGACATACAATGATATAAGACCGTGCAAGGTTGGTCATTGAAAGGGAACTCATCGTTCCCACCGGAGAAGGCATCGGCGGAGGGGGCGGCAAACCTTGCTTCTCACACATAGCCTGCAAATTAGTTTTCGAGAAGTCAAAGTAATAGTCTTGTTGCTTCTCACACAACTGACTTACCGCAACGAAGTCGTGCATGGCCTTCGCATGGGCATTATTGCGTGCCCTCTCCTCCTCCAGCAACCTCTGTGTATTCCGGTCCCTCTCCTCCAACAAGAGTCTGGTGGCCTCCCTCTCCTTCTCAAGTGCGGCCTGCAACCACTTCTCATCATCATCCATCCAGGGTCAAATGAACTAAAGAAATAATGAAGGAAAACTAACCTCAATGGCAAGATCAACTGGCCTTGGGCGTTGCCGTATTACGGGAGCCGAGCTTGTTTGCCTCGCCTTGATCTAAGATAGAGTCTCAGTGATAGGGACGAAGCCATCACACATGGCCACCGTGCCATGACTCTTACCGCCACCAGAGATCATCAACGCCTCCGCATCCATAGGATTCAGGCTCGGGTCAAAGTCAGGGTCGCGCAGTTGTTTGACAACCTCAGAATAAGACATCATCTTGTTGTAGGCGGACAGGCTTGTGTACGCCGACAGCCCGTCCCCCTCAGAATATGGTGTCGCCGTCTTGTACGAGCCCTTATGGGCCATGCCAAACGCGGTGTATCCCTGAGGCTCGGACTGGTTATGGTGTTTGGCCTACAAGAAAAGGAAAAGAGTTAGTACAACAAAAATCATGCACAAATGAATTAATGATGAAAGAAAACAAGGCACACATACCCATTTTTTGGCATATTGCTTGATGTTGGCATTTCCTTGGTGGTGTGGCACACCAACCAATTGGGCACGACGCTCCTTGGCCACATTGTGGGTGGTCAACCAAGCCTCTGTGCACCAGTTGTCCACTATCATCTCCCAACAATCCATCTTATCGGCCAGCCATCTCGGGGGCACCTATGAATGTAAGTTAATGAAGAATGAAACTAAGTATTGTAACTAGCCCTAACAGAACTAATAAAGAATGTAACTAAGGAATGTACGTACATCCATGTACTGGGTCTTATCAGGGAAAATCTTTCTACATTCATCCTTAGTCTTCGGCTCGTTTTGCTTGGCGTACCAATCCCGAACAGCCTGAACACGCATCTCATGCCTCGTGTTATTCAATAATCTCTTGCACTCTTTCTCGAGGTTCTTCTTGGCCGCCTCCTCCGTCCCCTCCTCGACCCTATGGTAACTCTGCAATTATGCCATATAGATGCACAGATGAATAGGAAATAACAAGATATAACATTGGATATTGTATACTTTTATTGGTTAAAATAATAGTTACCCAAAAATCAGCCAACACCTTGTCGGCCACGCTCGCGCAAACAACACCGTTCACGTGTGTGTTTTCCGAGAGCAGCGCGGCTTGGTAGTGCTCCCACTTGAGTCCTGGCTCGGGAACCATACCCTCACCAGGAAACTGCACTATCCTGGGAAAGTGCTCCCTAAGCAAAGCACCAAGGAGGCAGTTTGGATTCCGGGTATTCTCCGGGTAATTCCACCCCCTGCATAATGAGAAGGAAAAGACATTAGCTACTTGGTGGAAAATAATGATATAAGGTACCCAATAGACATCAACTTACTTCTCGCCATCTGGCGAAATCAACGCCCTGTGCTGCAACTACAGTCGGTCTGGAACTCGTGTCATACCACGTTGGTAGACCGACTTGCTGGCAGACGGGCTCTGCCTCTCTCCCTCATCCTCCACCTCAGCCCCCTCAGCCTCCGCATCCGCCCCAGCCCCCTCACCGTCCCCCCAACTCCCCCACTCCTCGTGTGAGGGTGTCGGCTCCTGGACGGGAGGATCCTGCATCAGTGTCCGCTCCTGGACGGGAGGATCTTGCACCGGTGACACCCTTGTCTGCAGGGGTGAAGTAGCTGAGGGTGGTGGCGACTGGCTCCTATTAGACAGCCTCCCTCTCCCGCGACCACGTCCTCTGCCTCTCTTCTTTCCTCCACCTCTCCCACGGGGCTCCTCGGCAAAGCTCTGCAACAACTATCTCCGTAGCTGCCCAGGTGCTATCCTCAACTTATCCCCGCCTGCCATGTCTCACCACCTGCAACAATACATAGTTAAATACTTAGTACAAATTCAAAGACAATAATTAAATGAACAATAATAAATACATGAATAATTAAACAACAATGTTTGGATGCACACAAAGTACTAATAGTCGGGATCATCTGTCTCTTCTCCATGGTCAACTGAAGCATAATCATCATCAGTATCACACGTGTCGTCATGAATGACATCATCATCGGGTTCAGGGACATCATGTGGAAGGCCTTTTTGTAACCGATCAAGCATTGATAGCTCATCCGGATTGGTAACCTCTTCTACTTCCACTTCTTCCTAATCATCACGTGATTCTTTTTCCTCCGTGTTCAGGGTGGACGTAGAGCAGTTCCGGAGACGACGTCTCACACCACGTGATTCTTGGAAGAATTCTCCATCATATGTTATTGGGTCAATTTGAGGTTCATAATCCTCTTCGTTTGGTGGAGGTGGTCTAAGATGGGGCGGCACATCGTACACGACATACCAACCTTCCAGGTTCTTAACACTTTGATGACTGTATGGCAGATAGAAAACTTGGGTGGCCTGTTGAGCCACAATAAAGACATCATCACCGCTTAACTTCCTGTCTTGTCAGATTTCGACTAGCCCAACATGTTCATGAGTCCGTCTTGTCTTAGTAGGAACGAACCAATGACATTTGAACACATCAACATTTGGAGGATTTTCACCATAATAATGAAGTTCGTAAACTTCTTCAAGTCTTCCATAATACTCGACACCTCCCTCGCCTATAGCAGAGACACCGGAATTGGTTGTTTTTCGACCGGGCATTGAAATCTCTTTGCTAGCAGTACGAAAGAGATACCCGTTGATGTCGTACTTCTGAAATGTCCAGACCTTAAAGTCAAAACCATTTGCTATTTGTCTCAATTCATCGTTGACTTGCTCATCTGAATTAGCTATTTTTTTGAACCAAGAGATGAAACCGGGATAGCCGCCTCCTGTCTTTTCAAGAAGTTCATACTCGAGAATGGATTCTTTTTCGATTGCAACACCATTCAAGAACTGTTCGACGTATCGATTGTATCAATTAATAACATTTTTTAGACACAAAACTTGTTAAAAGTTGCGAAACAATGTATCGAGGACTTACTCGATGTACGGCCGAACTTCTGTTAAGTTGTTCAATATATACATCGTTAGTGAGCGCCACTCCTCGACGCCCAGCAACTTTGGTTTTACCACACCAGAAGGAGCGAGCTTCCCTTTGAAGAAGTTGAGTTTGGATTCACGTCGTTTGGGGTCGCCCACATTGTACCGAGGCTTTGGATTATGCAAGCTGTGCAAAGTGGCATCATAGTGTGCTGTTACGAAGTTTGCCGCCTCCCCGGTAATGAACGCCTCGGCCATCGATGCTTCAATTCTACGTTTATTTTTTACATTTGGCTCTAAGTGTCTTCTGCATTCTTTCAGTTGCGTTGCACCAACGATTTTGCACAGGGCCACCCAATCTTGCCTCGGTCGGGAGATGCAAAATCATGTGTTGCATCGGATTAAAGAAGCCCGGTGGAAAAATCTTCTCTAACTTGCAGATCAACTCAGGCGCCAACTCTTCCATGTCATCTATCAAGGCACGCGACAACTCTTTAGCACAAAGAACACGGAAGAAATAACTTAACTATGCCAATACTAGCCATTCAGACTCTAGGATATAGCCGCGCAACATCACCGGCATTATCCGCTCAAGCCATATGTGCCAATCATGACTCTTGAGCCCAAAAATTTTCATTTTTTCAATGCTCGCTCCCCTCGCTAGATTCGAAGCATACCCATCAGGGAACAACAACTTTTGTTGCACCCACAAGAGGATTTCCCTTATTGCTCCCTTCTCAAGATTGTACCAGGCAGGTGGCTTGGACCAATTTTTTCTTCCTTTCGGTTGTCGCATGTTTAGTGATGGCCCATCACAAAGAGTCTCCTGGTCAACTCTAGCCTTTGTATTATCTTTGCCCTTATCAGTGCCGAAAAATGTGCCAAGAAGGGCCTCGACGATATTATTTTCAGTGTGGTAGTAAGAGGTCTTCGAAGTAGGGGAGATCCCAGATGCATGGCTTGTGGGTCCAGGTGTGTTCCTCATTATAACCCAAGAAATACCCTGGACGGTTTGGATCAGGCTCCATAGATTTTAACTGTTCATGAATTTGTGCGTCCGTCAACGCAGGTGTTGCCGAGTGTTTGACAACTTTACCTTTCATGAAATTCTTCTTGTCTTTTCTGAATGGATGGTCCATAGGCAAGAACTGTCTATGCAAGTCAAAGCAGGAATACTTTCCACCCGCCGGCAACCAATGAAACTTAAGAGCTGATTTGCATTGTGGGCATGGGAACCTTCCATGCACACACCAGGCAGCGAAAAGTGCAAATGTCGGGAGATCATGCAACGAGTATTGGTACCAAACTTACATTTGAAAGTTCTCTTTCTTAGCTGCGTCGTAACTGTTGACCCCATTCACCCAAGCTTCTTTCAAGTCATCCATCATCGGTTGCATGTACACACTCCTATTCTTCCCCGGATAGTTTGGCCCTGGAACTATCAACGTCAGAAATATGTGCTTTCTTTGCATAATGGATGATGGTGGAAGATTGAGCGGAATAACAAACACAGGCCAGCAACTATATTGGGTAGCCGTCATACCAAAAGGATTGAACCCATCGAGACCGATGGCGATTCGGCAATTCCTTGGCTCTTTAGCTTTTTCCATATGTTTACGATCAAATGCCTTCCATGCGTCACCATCCGAAGGGTGTACCAACATCGGATCTCCGTTTTAATCTAATTCTTTCCTAATTCCATGTTTGTGCCATGTCATCTGTTTTGCTGTTTCTTCGAGCATGTAAAGTCGTTGAAGTCTTGGTAGGATCGGCAGATACCGTAGAACACTCACGGGGATTTTGCTCTGCTTCTTCTCACCTTCACCGTTTTCTACCTCAACATATCTGGAGGACTTGCAAAATGGACAATATGTTTCGTCCGCATACTCTTTCCTAAATAAGGCACATCCTTTCTCACAAGCATGTATCTGCTCATATGGCATCTTGAGTGCACTAAGGATTTTGTCTGACTCATATAGGTTTGAAGGCATAATATGACCTTCGGGTAGAAACCGCCCAAATAGGGTAATCATTGAGTCAAACAGGTCTCTTCCAATGTTGAATTGGGCTTTCAGATCCATTACTCTTGCGACGGCATCTAGCTGAGAAATCTTAGTGTGCTCGTGAAGAGGACGTTTTGAAGACTCCAACATGGCATAGAAGGCCTTTGCGGATTCCTCCATCTCTTCGTCCTTGTTCCGAGCATCATCAAAATCATTCACCATGTCTTCAATCCCTGTACCATAATCATCGGTGCGCCGACACAACACCTCGTCTTTGTTACGTTGGGCCGACTCACCATGAAATGTCCACAAGGTATAGCCGGGAGTAAAACCACGCATCTGCAGGTGTTTACCCATTACATCCTTTGTCTGTCGCGAATAATTCTTGCACTTAGTGCAGGGGCACCATGTTTTTGGCTGGCCTTTAGAAAATGTCGTTTGCAGGAATTCATAGGTTTTGCTCAACCATTCATCGGTCATGTCTTTCTGACTAGGGTAACCGGAGTACATCCATTCACGATCAGTCATTCTGTCAAGCTAGCTATATAGTATCCACATATGAACAATATAAATTATCAGTTCATCAAGTATGTCAAATTAACTATGGTCATTTTTTAATCATGGTTAAAACATTGGGATGCACGGCATGCACACCTACCAGCTACTAGGTAAAGATGGGTCCTAATCCCACCCGAGTATGTGTAAATTGGGTCATTTTCCCATGCTCTTCTGATAGAGGCGAAGGTGTCCCGATGTTTCGATGAGAGATAACTATCGATTTGGTGGAGACGACTCTGACGATCCGACTACGAACGTGCGAAGACGTTGCGCCTTAGCGATCGCTAAACCAACTCCGAGAGGTTATTGATCCCGCGGATGCACGATCAACCTGACCACGAAGGTCTAATTCCTGCAAGCAATCGAAGAACAAGCAAGAACTAAGAATTGCAATCTGGATATTGCGAATATAAGATGAATGATTACGAAAGTTGGGGTTCCAATGAGGTCTTGGCCTGGTCGGATGACACAAACGAAGAGCTCGAAGTTGCGGCTATGGCTAACTTAAATCTAATTAAAACCCAAGTCTAAACGACGCCCTAAGGGCTGTATATATGGGGGAACAGAGGGGATTTTCGTGACCCCTTGGAGGTGGGGTCCGAAAACAACCCTAACTCGGTTTCCCCACACATACGGACTCTAAAAACAGCCTATAATGTGGTATTTCGAAATTACATGGGCCCAGCCCAATATTAAGGTGACGCAGCACCTATAATTGCTCTTGGACGAAAATAATGAAGTGGCATCTCGTGTATTCCGTCCAAGCCTTCATGCATGCCTTATGGTGGCTTCAACGTGCGAAAATCCCCACTGGAAACTCCACTGTACTTTCCCCCGCGCGCACCTTCTTCTCCATTCTTGATCCCGCTCCAATGACCATCCTTCGTTTCCATGCTAGGTCCTTCATTCATAAGCAAAACAAAAGTATCTAATTTAGGCAGCATCATATGTTCATGAACAATAGAAGGATTCGCAAGAAACGAAAGTACCTGATAATTTAGTTGACGTGCACGTGCTCTAGTAACTGGTCCAGTATGTGTAGTTGGTGAGGGTATGGGTGTAACATTAGTAGGGATGTCCTCATCATCCTCCCCTTCTTGAATTGAAGTCGTCCTCGACGGAAGCTCATCATCTTCTCCCAAATAAGGTTTCAAATCTGCAATGTTAAATGTGGGACTAACCCCAAAATCTGCAGGTAGCTCAAGTTTATATGCATTATCATTAATTTTCTGTAAAACCTTAAAGGGACCATCAGCTCGTGGCATTAACTTAGACTTGCGCAAATCAGGAAACCTATCTTTACGTAGATGTAACCAAACAAGATCTCCTGGTTCAAACACAACATGCTTTCGACCCCTATCACCAGCAAGCTTGTATCTAGCATTCATGCGCTCAATGTTTTCTTTAGTTAACTCATGCATTTTTAATATGAATTCAGCACGTTGCTTAGCATCAAAATTAACCTTCTCCGAAGATGGAAGAGGCAGCAAATCAATAGGTGCACGAGGTAGAAAACCATAAACAATCTCAAAAGGGCACATTTTAGTGGTAGAATGCACTGAGCGATTATAAGCAAATTCTATATGAGGTAAACATTCTTCCCACAGTTTCAAGTTACTTTTTAAAACAGCCCTAAGCATAGTAGACAATGTCCTATTGACCACTTCAGTTTGTCCATCAGTTTGGGGATGACATGTAGTACTAAAAAGTAGTTTAGTCCCCAACTTAGCCCATAAGCATCTCCAAAAATGGCTAAGAAACTTAGTATCACGATCCGAGACAATAGTATTGGGCACACCATGTAAACGAATAATCTCTCCAAAGAATAAATCAGCAACATTAGCAGCATCATCGCTTTTATGACATGGTATAAAATGTGCCATCTTAGAAAATCTATCCACGACAACAAATATGCTATCCCTCCCCTTCTTTGTTCGAGGCAAGCCTAAAACAAAGTCCATGGATATGTCCTCCCACGGAACACTAGGTACAGGTAAAGGCATGTATAAACCATGAGGATTGAGTCGTGACTTAGCTTTTTGACATGTAGTGCAGCGAGCAACAAAACGCTCAACATCCCGTCTCATCTTTGGCCAAAAGAAATGTGTAGCAAGTACGTCCTCCGTCTTTTTCACGCCAAAATGTCCCATTAATCCTCCTCCATGCGCCTCCTGCAACAACAAAAGACGAATAGAGCTAGCTGGAATGCATAGCTTGTTAGAACGGAACACAAATCCATCATTAAGCACAAACTTGTTCCATGTTCTACCCTCTCTACAATTCTGCAATACATCTTTAAATTCCGCATCATTTGCATATTGTTCTTTGATTGTCTCTAAACCGAATATCTTGAAGTCAAGTTGTGAAAGCATAGTATAACGACGAGACAAAGCATCAGCAATAATATTATCTTTCCCCTTCTTGTGTTTAATGACATAAGGGAAAGTCTCAATAAATTCAACCCACTTAGCATGTCTACGATTAAGTTTTGCTTGACTTCTTATGTGTTTCAAAGATTCATGATCAGAATGTATAACAAATTCTTTGGGCCATAAATAATGTTGCCAAGTTTCTAATGTCCGAACAAGAGCATATAATTCCTTATCATAAGTAGAATAGTTCAGACTAGGCCCACTCAATTTTTCAGAAAAGTATGCAACAGGTTTAGCATCTTGTAATAACACACCTCCCAAACCAATCCCACTAGCATCGCATTCAAGCTCAAAAGTCTTATTAAAATCAGGAAGTTGGAGCAAAGGAGCATGTGTTAACTTATCTTTCAATACCGTGAAAGCTTCTTCCTGTGCGGTACCCCAAGTAAAAGGCACATCCTTGCGTGTAAGCTCATTGAGAGGGGCAGCAATGGTGCTGAAATCTCTCACAAAACGCCTATAGAATCCAGCGAGGCCAAGAAAACTCCTCACTTGTGTGACCGTTTTGGGCTGCGGCCAACTCTCAATTGCCTCGATCTTGGCTTTATCAACTTCAATACCCTGTGGAGTAACAACATAGCCAAGAAACGATACTCGGTCGGTGCAAAAGGTGCACTTCCCAAGGTTACCAAATAAACGTGCATTACGTAGAGCAATAAAAACAGCACGTAAATGATCCAAATGTTCCTCCAAAGATTTGCTATAAATCAGTATATCATCAAAATAGACTACCACAAATCGTCCAATGAAAGCACGTAAAACCTCGTTCATTAATCTCATGAAAGTGCTAGGTGCATTAGTTAACCCAAAAGGCATGACTAACCACTCATATAATCCAAACTTAGTTTTAAAAGCTGTTTTCCATTCATCTCCTAATTTCATGCGAATTTGATGGTATCCACTACGCAAATCAACTTTGGAAAACATGGTAGAGCCACTTAATTCATCAAGCATATCATCTAACCTAGGAATAGGATGACGATAACGAATAGTAATATTATTAATGGCTCGACAATCAACACACATACGCCATGTTCCATCCTTTTTAGGCACTAATATAACAGGAACAGCACAAGGACTAAGGGACTCACGTATGTAACCTTTGTCGAGTAGCTCTTGTACTTGACGCTGAATCTCCTTCGTCTCCTCCGGATTGGTACGGTATGGCGCACGGTTGGGCAACGAAGCACCGGGAATTAAGTCAATCTGATGCTCAATCCCTCGAATAGGTGGTAATCCCGGTGGTACGTCTTGTGGAAAGACGTCAATAAACTCCTGCAAAAGGTCAGTGACAACAGGAGGCAAAGAAGGAGGCAATTCCTCAAATGAAAACAAAGCTTCTTTGCACACAAAAGCATAGCACACATATTGACTAACATCCAAATCTGA
This sequence comes from Bromus sterilis, assembly GCA_950022295.1. NCBI lineage: Eukaryota > Viridiplantae > Streptophyta > Magnoliopsida > Poales > Poaceae > Bromus > Bromus sterilis. The sequence continues at coordinate 170,428,932 of OX465600.1, read as the reverse complement.
AATATCAACCTTAGTAGCAAGCAAAGTTGGACTAGTCAATTTAATTTTATTAGAAACAGCAGAAGAAGATTTGCTATTAGTCTTATGTTGTTGCTCAAATTCTTTGGCTGCTATCTCATTCTCACTCTTATTTTTCTCCTGTTTTGCTTTACTAGCTCTAGCAAGATCATCTTTCACAATTTGTTCAGGAGACATAGGAAGTAAAGAAATATTTTTATCCTGATGAACTAGAGTAAACTGATTTGTCCTACCATGGTGTACAACATTCCTATCAAATTGCCATGGTCTACCAAGTAAAAGAGAGCATGCTTGCATGGGTACCACATCACAATCAACATAATCAGCATATGCAGCAATGCTAAAGTGCACACGAACAGAACGCGTTACCTTAATCTTACCACTATTGTTAAACCACTGAATATAGTACGGATGGGGGTGTGGTCTTGTGGTGAGAGATAGCTTCTCCACCAACTCCATGCTAGCCAAGTTGTTGCAACTCCCTCCGTCAATGATGATGCGAACCGAACGTTCTTTCACCACTCCCTTTGTGTGGAACAAATTATGCCTCTGGTTTTGCTCGGCCTTCGTTACCTGCACACTTAATACACGTTGAGCAACCAAACTAGCATATTTATCTGCATCATCAGGAGTCATATACTCTATATCATGAGCATCATCATGGACACCCTGTTCCTCATGAGCAATGAGAACTAGAGTCTCCTCATCATAGTCACTCGCTGACTCATACCCACCATCCGCCGTAATAGTCATCACACGCTTGGAGGGACAGTCTTTTGCGAAGTGACCTCCACCTTGGCACCTGCGACATTTAATATCACGATCTCGTGCTTGCCCTGTGGACGCCATGGAGGAAGAAGAACTCGCCGCTGGACCACTCTGTGCACCCTTGAATGGTGGCGCTGGCTGTTTTGGTGGCTCCCTGTAAGAATGAGCGGCTGAAGTAGATGGTGGCGCAGCAGGACGTGTGGATGTAGAAGCTCCACGCGATGTCCATGATGTATTTCGTCCTGCAGAAAAGTTAGGTCTCGTAGCGGCCTGTCGATCCTGCACTTCACGTTCAGCTTTACAAGCAAGATGAAACAAACGAGTGATAGTAGCAAAGTCCTTGTATTCTAGAATAGTTTGTATCTCCCTGTTTAAGCCACCCATAAAACGTGCAAGCATAGCTTCATTATCCTCTACTAGGCCACATCTAATCAATCCAGTTTGTAATTCTTGATAATATTCCTCTACAGAATTTTTTCCTTGTCTCAAACGCTGTAATTTTTGTAACAATTCACGTTGATAATAAGGAGGAACCCAGCGAGTACGCATAGCGTCTTTTAAAGCAGCCCAAGTAGTTGGAATATTATTAGCATGCAATCTACAATGTTCAGACCACCAAATAGATGCAAAGCCCGTGAATTCACAAACAGCAGCAGTAACACGTCTATTCTCAGGATATTGTAAACATGTAAAACGTTGTTCAGTTTCTAACTCCCAAGTAAGATAAGCATCAGGAATATATCTACCCTCAAACGGCTTAAGATTCAATTTAAGTTTAGGCACATGTTCATCATCGCGTACCTGAGGGGGTGGTTGGTGTCGACCGTGGCGAATGTTGGGACGTGGACGTCCAGCTGGCTGCTCATAGGCCGCTTCCTGTTCCACCTCCTCCTCGTAATCACCCTCGTAGTTGTCGTCCTGGGCGACGTCAGAAGCAGCAGCAGCAGCAGTAGCAGCAACTGCAGCAGTAGGAGGAGCACCAATACCAGCAGCTTGTCCTCGCGGAAACAGAATACGGCGTGCACGTGGTAGTGGCGGTGGCTGTGGCTGTGCTGAAGGTAGGCGTGCGATCAACTCAGTAAACTTGGCGTCGAGCTTGGTGTCGATCATTTTCTCCACGCCATCAATCGCCTCTGTAAATCTGGTCTCGATGTCCTGCACCTGTTGAGACATCATACGTGCAAATTTATCATGTAACTCCTTGTTTGTCATGTTCTCCCAATCGGGTGCATCCCGCGCCACTTCATCATGTGATCCTGGCATGGTTAGCAGAAATAGAAAACACACAGGAATATGATCCTAGTTCTACTAATGGGATGGATGTGGGGTGGTGGAAAGCACAAATCCGTCAAGCTTTTCTTACGTTCTTACCGATTCTTACCTAGCAGCAGGTGGTGATGTACAACCAACGGGTCAAAACTCTCAGAGATATGGTAGAGCGATGGCCAGGAGGTGTCAAAACGCACGATGTAGAATATATTTGGAGCTGTAGGAAGGCTGACAAGTATGGTAGGAAAAACTCAACAGTAATCAAAACAGAGATGCAAAGCTGAATAAACACTCAACGTCGGTACTGTGCTGATCCTAGGCTAGACCGTACTAGAGACGCGAGCCTAAAACACCAACGAAAGCACGGCGCGGCACGTAACAACTGTGAAGCACACTCTGAATTTTTTTTTCCTCTTTTTTTTTTTTTTTTTTTTTTTTTTTTGGCGATGCGGGACTGCGGGGGCTGAAAAAGTGCGAAAAAATCACTATGGTGGCGAACGTCTCAAAACGAGTTTCTGGACCTAAGGAACGTATGGGCACGAAATTTTTTTACCCCTGAAATTTCTGGCCTAAAAACTGCTCTGGAAAGCGTGCCAGACTTTTTTTTTTTTTTTTTTGGAAATCACCCTCTTCTACGTACGACAAAAGATTGGTGAAAACCGACTCTAATCAACTCAAAACTATTCTGGCTACGGAGATATCACAAAACCGAACGGGTGATGGAACTCGACTCGGATCGGTAGGTTGTGGTGGTGTGTATGGACTCTGCTTGGCGGAACGTGGTGGTGTATCTGGACTCGGATTGGCGGAACGTGGTGGTGTACTACTGTTCGGCGGCGGCGTGACAAAACTGTGATCAGAACTCGAAACTCTAAGGTAACTAGACGCTAAGATCAGCAACTCGACACAACGATGCAACCGCAAATTCAACAATGCAAACTACTGTAAAGAAAACTGGACAAAGGCTCGGACTGTTTTGGGACGTGATGATCTAACCCTAATTTTTTTTTGTTGGCTTTTTCGTGGACTGTAGGTATGAAAACAGAACCAATCTAGACTACGAAAACTGGTAAATCTCACCGAGCAACCTGGAAATCTGATACCACTTGATAGAGGCGAAGGTGTCCCGATGTTTCGATGAGAGATAACTATCGATTTGGTGGAGACGACTCTGACGATCCGACTACGAACGTGCGAAGACGTTGCGCCTTAGCGATCGCTAAACCAACTCCGAGAGGTTATTGATCCCGCGGATGCACGATCAACCTGACCACGAAGGTCTAATTCCTGCAAGCAATCGAAGAACAAGCAAGAACTAAGAATTGCAATCTGGATATTGCGAATATAAGATGAATGATTACGAAAGTTGGGGTTCCAATGAGGTCTTGGCCTGGTCGGATGACACAAACGAAGAGCTCGAAGTTGCGGCTATGGCTAACTTAAATCTAATTAAAACCCAAGTCTAAACGACGCCCTAAGGGCTGTATATATGGGGGAACAGAGGGGATTTTCGTGACCCCTTGGAGGTGGGGTCCGAAAACAACCCTAACTCGGTTTCCCCACACATACGGACTCTAAAAACAGCCTATAATGTGGTATTTCGAAATTACATGGGCCCAGCCCAATATTAAGGTGACGCAGCACCTATAATTGCTCTTGGACGAAAATAATGAAGTGGCATCTCGTGTATTCCGTCCAAGCCTTCATGCATGCCTTATGGTGGCTTCAACGTGCGAAAATCCCCACTGGAAACTCCACTGTACTTTCCCCCGCGCGCACCTTCTTCTCCATTCTTGATCCCGCTCCAATGACCATCCTTCGTTTCCATGCTAGGTCCTTCATTCATAAGCAAAACAAAAGTATCTAATTTAGGCAGCATCATATGTTCATGAACAATAGAAGGATTCGCAAGAAACGAAAGTACCTGATAATTTAGTTGACGTGCACGTGCTCTAGTAACTGGTCCAGTATGTGTAGTTGGTGAGGGTATGGGTGTAACATTAGTAGGGATGTCCTCATCATCCTCCCCTTCTTGAATTGAAGTCGTCCTCGACGGAAGCTCATCATCTTCTCCCAAATAAGGTTTCAAATCTGCAATGTTAAATGTGGGACTAACCCCAAAATCTGCAGGTAGCTCAAGTTTATATGCATTATCATTAATTTTCTGTAAAACCTTAAAGGGACCATCAGCTCGTGGCATTAACTTAGACTTGCGCAAATCAGGAAACCTATCTTTACGTAGATGTAACCAAACAAGATCTCCTGGTTCAAACACAACATGCTTTCGACCCCTATCACCAGCAAGCTTGTATCTAGCATTCATGCGCTCAATGTTTTCTTTAGTTAACTCATGCATTTTTAATATGAATTCAGCACGTTGCTTAGCATCAAAATTAACCTTCTCCGAAGATGGAAGAGGCAGCAAATCAATAGGTGCACGAGGTAGAAAACCATAAACAATCTCAAAAGGGCACATTTTAGTGGTAGAATGCACTGAGCGATTATAAGCAAATTCTATATGAGGTAAACATTCTTCCCACAGTTTCAAGTTACTTTTTAAAACAGCCCTAAGCATAGTAGACAATGTCCTATTGACCACTTCAGTTTGTCCATCAGTTTGGGGATGACATGTAGTACTAAAAAGTAGTTTAGTCCCCAACTTAGCCCATAAGCATCTCCAAAAATGGCTAAGAAACTTAGTATCACGATCCGAGACAATAGTATTGGGCACACCATGTAAACGAATAATCTCTCCAAAGAATAAATCAGCAACATTAGCAGCATCATCGCTTTTATGACATGGTATAAAATGTGCCATCTTAGAAAATCTATCCACGACAACAAATATGCTATCCCTCCCCTTCTTTGTTCGAGGCAAGCCTAAAACAAAGTCCATGGATATGTCCTCCCACGGAACACTAGGTACAGGTAAAGGCATGTATAAACCATGAGGATTGAGTCGTGACTTAGCTTTTTGACATGTAGTGCAGCGAGCAACAAAACGCTCAACATCCCGTCTCATCTTTGGCCAAAAGAAATGTGTAGCAAGTACGTCCTCCGTCTTTTTCACGCCAAAATGTCCCATTAATCCTCCTCCATGCGCCTCCTGCAACAACAAAAGACGAATAGAGCTAGCTGGAATGCATAGCTTGTTAGAACGGAACACAAATCCATCATTAAGCACAAACTTGTTCCATGTTCTACCCTCTCTATAATTCTGCAATACATCTTTAAATTCCGCATCATTTGCATATTGTTCTTTGATTGTCTCTAAACCGAATATCTTGAAGTCAAGTTGTGAAAGCATAGTATAACGACGAGACAAAGCATCAGCAATAATATTATCTTTCCCCTTCTTGTGTTTAATGACATAAGGGAAAGTCTCAATAAATTCAACCCACTTAGCATGTCTACGATTAAGTTTTGCTTGACTTCTTATGTGTTTCAAAGATTCATGATCAGAATGTATAACAAATTCTTTGGGCCATAAATAATGTTGCCAAGTTTCTAATGTCCGAACAAGAGCATATAATTCCTTATCATAAGTAGAATAGTTCAGACTAGGCCCACTCAATTTTTCAGAAAAGTATGCAACAGGTTTAGCATCTTGTAATAACACACCTCCCAAACCAATCCCACTAGCATCGCATTCAAGCTCAAAAGTCTTATTAAAATCAGGAAGTTGGAGCAAAGGAGCATGTGTTAACTTATCTTTCAATACCGTGAAAGCTTCTTCCTGTGCGGTACCCCAAGTAAAAGGCACATCCTTGCGTGTAAGCTCATTGAGAGGGGCAGCAATGGTGCTGAAATCTCTCACAAAACGCCTATAGAATCCAGCGAGGCCAAGAAAACTCCTCACTTGTGTGACCGTTTTGGGCTGCGGCCAACTCTCAATTGCCTCGATCTTGGCTTTATCAACTTCAATACCCTGTGGAGTAACAACATAGCCAAGAAACGATACTCGGTCGGTGCAAAAGGTGCACTTCCCAAGGTTACCAAATAAACGTGCATTACGTAGAGCAATAAAAACAGCACGTAAATGATCCAAATGTTCCTCCAAAGATTTGCTATAAATCAGTATATCATCAAAATAGACTACCACAAATCGTCCAATGAAAGCACGTAAAACCTCGTTCATTAATCTCATGAAAGTGCTAGGTGCATTAGTTAACCCAAAAGGCATGACTAACCACTCATATAATCCAAACTTAGTTTTAAAAGCTGTTTTCCATTCATCTCCTAATTTCATGCGAATTTGATGGTATCCACTACGCAAATCAACTTTGGAAAACATGGTAGAGCCACTTAATTCATCAAGCATATCATCTAACCTAGGAATAGGATGACGATAACGAATAGTAATATTATTAATGGCTCGACAATCAACACACATACGCCATGTTCCATCCTTTTTAGGCACTAATATAACAGGAACAGCACAAGGACTAAGGGACTCACGTATGTAACCTTTGTCGAGTAGCTCTTGTACTTGACGCTGAATCTCCTTCGTCTCCTCCGGATTGGTACGGTATGGCGCACGGTTGGGCAACGAAGCACCGGGAATTAAGTCAATCTGATGCTCAATCCCTCGAATAGGTGGTAATCCCGGTGGTACGTCTTGTGGAAAGACGTCAATAAACTCCTGCAAAAGGTCAGTGACAACAGGAGGCAAAGAAGGAGGCAATTCCTCAAATGAAAACAAAGCTTCTTTGCACACAAAAGCATAGCACACATATTGACTAACATCCAAATCTGAAATATCAACCTTAGTAGCAAGCAAAGTTGGACTAGTCAATTTAATTTTATTAGAAACAGCAGAAGAAGATTTGCTATTAGTCTTATGTTGTTGCTCAAATTCTTTGGCTGCTATCTCATTCTCACTCTTATTTTTCTCCTGTTTTGCTTTACTAGCTCTAGCAAGATCATCTTTCACAATTTGTTCAGGAGACATAGGAAGTAAAGCAATATTTTTATCCTGATGAACTAGAGTAAACTGATTTGTCCTACCATGGTGTACAACATTCCTATCAAATTGCCATGGTCTACCAAGTAAAAGAGAGCATGCTTGCATGGGTACCACATCACAATCAACATAATCAGCATATGCAGCAATGCTAAAGTGCACACGAACAGAACGCGTTACCTTAATCTTACCACTATTGTTAAACCACTGAATATAGTACGGATGGGGGTGTGGTCTTGTGGTGAGAGATAGCTTCTCCACCAACTCCATGCTAGCCAAGTTGTTGCAACTCCCTCCGTCAATGATGATGCGAACCGAACGTTCTTTCACCACTCCCTTTGTGTGGAACAAATTATGCCTCTGGTTTTGCTCGGCCTTCGTTACCTGCACACTTAATACACGTTGAGCAACCAAACTAGCATATTTATCTGCATCATCAGGAGTCATATACTCTATATCATGAGCATCATCATGGACACCCTGTTCCTCATGAGCAATGAGAACTAGAGTCTCCTCATCATAGTCACTCGCTGACTCATACCCACCATCCGCCGTAATAGTCATCACACGCTTGGAGGGACAGTCTTTTGCGAAGTGACCTCCACCTTGGCACCTGCGACATTTAATATCACGATCTCGTGCTTGCCCTGTGGACGCCATGGAGGAAGAAGAACTCGCCGCTGGACCACTCTGTGCACCCTTGAATGGTGGCGCTGGCTGTTTTGGTGGCTCCCTGTAAGAATGAGCGGCTGAAGTAGATGGTGGCGCAGCAGGACGTGTGGATGTAGAAGCTCCACGCGATGTCCATGATGTATTTCGTCCTGCAGAAAAGTTAGGTCTCGTAGCGGCCTGTCGATCCTGCACTTCACGTTCAGCTTTACAAGCAAGATGAAACAAACGAGTGATAGTAGCAAAGTCCTTGTATTCTAGAATAGTTTGTATCTCCCTGTTTAAGCCACCCATAAAACGTGCAAGCATAGCTTCATTATCCTCTACTAGGCCACATCTAATCAATCCAGTTTGTAATTCTTGATAATATTCCTCTACAGAATTTTTTCCTTGTCTCAAACGCTGTAATTTTTGTAACAATTCACGTTGATAATAAGGAGGAACCCAGCGAGTACGCATAGCGTCTTTTAAAGCAGCCCAAGTAGTTGGAATATTATTAGCATGCAATCTACAATGTTCAGACCACCAAATAGATGCAAAGCCCGTGAATTCACAAACAGCAGCAGTAACACGTCTATTCTCAGGATATTGTAAACATGTAAAACGTTGTTCAGTTTCTAACTCCCAAGTAAGATAAGCATCAGGAATATATCTACCCTCAAACGGCTTAAGATTCAATTTAAGTTTAGGCACATGTTCATCATCGCGTACCTGAGGGGGTGGTTGGTGTCGACCGTGGCGAATGTTGGGACGTGGACGTCCAGCTGGCTGCTCATAGGCCGCTTCCTGTTCCACCTCCTCCTCGTAATCACCCTCGTAGTTGTCGTCCTGGGCGACGTCAGAAGCAGCAGCAGCAGCAGTAGCAGCAACTGCAGCAGTAGGAGGAGCACCAATACCAGCAGCTTGTCCTCGCGGAAACAGAATACGGCGTGCACGTGGTAGTGGCGGTGGCTGTGGCTGTGCTGAAGGTAGGCGTGCGATCAACTCAGTAAACTTGGCGTCGAGCTTGGTGTCGATCATTTTCTCCACGCCATCAATCGCCTCTGTAAATCTGGTCTCGATGTCCTGCACCTGTTGAGACATCATACGTGCAAATTTATCATGTAACTCCTTGTTTGTCATGTTCTCCCAATCGGGTGCATCCCGCGCCACTTCATCATGTGATCCTGGCATGGTTAGCAGAAATAGAAAACACACAGGAATATGATCCTAGTTCTACTAATGGGATGGATGTGGGGTGGTGGAAAGCACAAATCCGTCAAGCTTTTCTTACGTTCTTACCGATTCTTACCTAGCAGCAGGTGGTGATGTACAACCAACGGGTCAAAACTCTCAGAGATATGGTAGAGCGATGGCCAGGAGGTGTCAAAACGCACGATGTAGAATATATTTGGAGCTGTAGGAAGGCTGACAAGTATGGTAGGAAAAACTCAACAGTAATCAAAACAGAGATGCAAAGCTGAATAAACACTCAACGTCGGTACTGTGCTGATCCTAGGCTAGACCGTACTAGAGACGCGAGCCTAAAACACCAACGAAAGCACGGCGCGGCACGTAACAACTGTGAAGCACACTCTGAATTTTTTTTTCCTCTTTTTTTTTTTTTTTTTTTTTTTTTTTTGGCGATGCGGGACTGCGGGGGCTGAAAAAGTGCGAAAAAATCACTATGGTGGCGAACGTCTCAAAACGAGTTTCTGGACCTAAGGAACGTATGGGCACGAAATTTTTTTACCCCTGAAATTTCTGGCCTAAAAACTGCTCTGGAAAGCGTGCCAGACTTTTTTTTTTTTTTTTTTGGAAATCACCCTCTTCTACGTACGACAAAAGATTGGTGAAAACCGACTCTAATCAACTCAAAACTATTCTGGCTACGGAGATATCACAAAACCGAACGGGTGATGGAACTCGACTCGGATCGGTAGGTTGTGGTGGTGTGTATGGACTCTGCTTGGCGGAACGTGGTGGTGTATCTGGACTCGGATTGGCGGAACGTGGTGGTGTACTACTGTTCGGCGGCGGCGTGACAAAACTGTGATCAGAACTCGAAACTCTAAGGTAACTAGACGCTAAGATCAGCAACTCGACACAACGATGCAACCGCAAATTCAACAATGCAAACTACTGTAAAGAAAACTGGACAAAGGCTCGGACTGTTTTGGGACGTGATGATCTAACCCTAATTTTTTTTTGTTGGCTTTTTCGTGGACTGTAGGTATGAAAACAGAACCAATCTAGACTACGAAAACTGGTAAATCTCACCGAGCAACCTGGAAATCTGATACCACTTGATAGAGGCGAAGGTGTCCCGATGTTTCGATGAGAGATAACTATCGATTTGGTGGAGACGACTCTGACGATCCGACTACGAACGTGCGAAGACGTTGCGCCTTAGCGATCGCTAAACCAACTCCGAGAGGTTATTGATCCCGCGGATGCACGATCAACCTGACCACGAAGGTCTAATTCCTGCAAGCAATCGAAGAACAAGCAAGAACTAAGAATTGCAATCTGGATATTGCGAATATAAGATGAATGATTACGAAAGTTGGGGTTCCAATGAGGTCTTGGCCTGGTCGGATGACACAAACGAAGAGCTCGAAGTTGCGGCTATGGCTAACTTAAATCTAATTAAAACCCAAGTCTAAACGACGCCCTAAGGGCTGTATATATGGGGGAACAGAGGGGATTTTCGTGACCCCTTGGAGGTGGGGTCCGAAAACAACCCTAACTCGGTTTCCCCACACATACGGACTCTAAAAACAGCCTATAATGTGGTATTTCGAAATTACATGGGCCCAGCCCAATATTAAGGTGACGCAGCACCTATAATTGCTCTTGGACGAAAATAATGAAGTGGCATCTCGTGTATTCCGTCCAAGCCTTCATGCATGCCTTATGGTGGCTTCAACGTGCGAAAATCCCCACTGGAAACTCCACTGTACTTTCCCCCGCGCGCACCTTCTTCTCCATTCTTGATCCCGCTCCAATGACCATCCTTCGTTTCCATGCTAGGTCCTTCATTCATAAGCAAAACAAAAGTATCTAATTTAGGCAGCATCATATGTTCATGAACAATAGAAGGATTCGCAAGAAACGAAAGTACCTGATAATTTAGTTGACGTGCACGTGCTCTAGTAACTGGTCCAGTATGTGTAGTTGGTGAGGGTATGGGTGTAACATTAGTAGGGATGTCCTCATCATCCTCCCCTTCTTGAATTGAAGTCGTCCTCGACGGAAGCTCATCATCTTCTCCCAAATAAGGTTTCAAATCTGCAATGTTAAATGTGGGACTAACCCCAAAATCTGCAGGTAGCTCAAGTTTATATGCATTATCATTAATTTTCTGTAAAACCTTAAAGGGACCATCAGCTCGTGGCATTAACTTAGACTTGCGCAAATCAGGAAACCTATCTTTACGTAGATGTAACCAAACAAGATCTCCTGGTTCAAACACAACATGCTTTCGACCCCTATCACCAGCAAGCTTGTATCTAGCATTCATGCGCTCAATGTTTTCTTTAGTTAACTCATGCATTTTTAATATGAATTCAGCACGTTGCTTAGCATCAAAATTAACCTTCTCCGAAGATGGAAGAGGCAGCAAATCAATAGGTGCACGAGGTAGAAAACCATAAACAATCTCAAAAGGGCACATTTTAGTGGTAGAATGCACTGAGCGATTATAAGCAAATTCTATATGAGGTAAACATTCTTCCCACAGTTTCAAGTTACTTTTTAAAACAGCCCTAAGCATAGTAGACAATGTCCTATTGACCACTTCAGTTTGTCCATCAGTTTGGGGATGACATGTAGTACTAAAAAGTAGTTTAGTCCCCAACTTAGCCCATAAGCATCTCCAAAAATGGCTAAGAAACTTAGTATCACGATCCGAGACAATAGTATTGGGCACACCATGTAAACGAATAATCTCTCCAAAGAATAAATCAGCAACATTAGCAGCATCATCGCTTTTATGACATGGTATAAAATGTGCCATCTTAGAAAATCTATCCACGACAACAAATATGCTATCCCTCCCCTTCTTTGTTCGAGGCAAGCCTAAAACAAAGTCCATGGATATGTCCTCCCACGGAACACTAGGTACAGGTAAAGGCATGTATAAACCATGAGGATTGAGTCGTGACTTAGCTTTTTGACATGTAGTGCAGCGAGCAACAAAACGCTCAACATCCCGTCTCATCTTTGGCCAAAAGAAATGTGTAGCAAGTACGTCCTCCGTCTTTTTCACGCCAAAATGTCCCATTAATCCTCCTCCATGCGCCTCCTGCAACAACAAAAGACGAATAGAGCTAGCTGGAATGCATAGCTTGTTAGAACGGAACACAAATCCATCATTAAGCACAAACTTGTTCCATGTTCTACCCTCTCTACAATTCTGCAATACATCTTTAAATTCCGCATCATTTGCATATTGTTCTTTGATTGTCTCTAAACCGAATATCTTGAAGTCAAGTTGTGAAAGCATAGTATAACGACGAGACAAAGCATCAGCAATAATATTATCTTTCCCCTTCTTGTGTTTAATGACATAAGGGAAAGTCTCAATAAATTCAACCCACTTAGCATGTCTACGATTAAGTTTTGCTTGACTTCTTATGTGTTTCAAAGATTCATGATCAGAATGTATAACAAATTCTTTGGGCCATAAATAATGTTGCCAAGTTTCTAATGTCCGAACAAGAGCATATAATTCCTTATCATAAGTAGAATAGTTCAGACTAGGCCCACTCAATTTTTCAGAAAAGTATGCAACAGGTTTAGCATCTTGTAATAACACACCTCCCAAACCAATCCCACTAGCATCGCATTCAAGCTCAAAAGTCTTATTAAAATCAGGAAGTTGGAGCAAAGGAGCATGTGTTAACTTATCTTTCAATACCGTGAAAGCTTCTTCCTGTGCGGTACCCCAAGTAAAAGGCACATCCTTGCGTGTAAGCTCATTGAGAGGGGCAGCAATGGTGCTGAAATCTCTCACAAAACGCCTATAGAATCCAGCGAGGCCAAGAAAACTCCTCACTTGTGTGACCGTTTTGGGCTGCGGCCAACTCTCAATTGCCTCGATCTTGGCTTTATCAACTTCAATACCCTGTGGAGTAACAACATAGCCAAGAAACGATACTCGGTCGGTGCAAAAGGTGCACTTCCCAAGGTTACCAAATAAACGTGCATTACGTAGAGCAATAAAAACAGCACGTAAATGATCCAAATGTTCCTCCAAAGATTTGCTATAAATCAGTATATCATCAAAATAGACTACCACAAATCGTCCAATGAAAGCACGTAAAACCTCGTTCATTAATCTCATGAAAGTGCTAGGTGCATTAGTTAACCCAAAAGGCATGACTAACCACTCATATAATCCAAACTTAGTTTTAAAAGCTGTTTTCCATTCATCTCCTAATTTCATGCGAATTTGATGGTATCCACTACGCAAATCAACTTTGGAAAACATGGTAGAGCCACTTAATTCATCAAGCATATCATCTAACCTAGGAATAGGATGACGATAACGAATAGTAATATTATTAATGGCTCGACAATCAACACACATACGCCATGTTCCATCCTTTTTAGGCACTAATATAACAGGAACAGCACAAGGACTAAGGGACTCACGTATGTAACCTTTGTCGAGTAGCTCTTGTACTTGACGCTGAATCTCCTTCGTCTCCTCCGGATTGGTACGGTATGGCGCACGGTTGGGCAACGAAGCACCGGGAATTAAGTCAATCTGATGCTCAATCCCTCGAATAGGTGGTAATCCCGGTGGTACGTCTTGTGGAAAGACGTCAATAAACTCCTGCAAAAGGTCAGTGACAACAGGAGGCAAAGAAGGAGGCAATTCCTCAAATGAAAACAAAGCTTCTTTGCACACAAAAGCATAGCACACATATTGACTAACATCCAAATCTGAAATATCAACCTTAGTAGCAAGCAAAGTTGGACTAGTCAATTTAATTTTATTAGAAACAGCAGAAGAAGATTTGCTATTAGTCTTATGTTGTTGCTCAAATTCTTTGGCTGCTATCTCATTCTCACTCTTATTTTTCTCCTGTTTTGCTTTACTAGCTCTAGCAAGATCATCTTTCACAATTTGTTCAGGAGACATAGGAAGTAAAGCAATATTTTTATCCTGATGAACTAGAGTAAACTGATTTGTCCTACCATGGTGTACAACATTCCTATCAAATTGCCATGGTCTACCAAGTAAAAGAGAGCATGCTTGCATGGGTACCACATCACAATCAACATAATCAGCATATGCAGCAATGCTAAAGTGCACACGAACAGAACGCGTTACCTTAATCTTACCACTATTGTTAAACCACTGAATATAGTACGGATGGGGGTGTGGTCTTGTGGTGAGAGATAGCTTCTCCACCAACTCCATGCTAGCCAAGTTGTTGCAACTCCCTCCGTCAATGATGATGCGAACCGAACGTTCTTTCACCACTCCCTTTGTGTGGAACAAATTATGCCTCTGGTTTTGCTCGGCCTTCGTTACCTGCACACTTAATACACGTTGAGCAACCAAACTAGCATATTTATCTGCATCATCAGGAGTCATATACTCTATATCATGAGCATCATCATGGACACCCTGTTCCTCATGAGCAATGAGAACTAGAGTCTCCTCATCATAGTCACTCGCTGACTCATACCCACCATCCGCCGTAATAGTCATCACACGCTTGGAGGGACAGTCTTTTGCGAAGTGACCTCCACCTTGGCACCTGCGACATTTAATATCACGATCTCGTGCTTGCCCTGTGGACGCCATGGAGGAAGAAGAACTCGCCGCTGGACCACTCTGTGCACCCTTGAATGGTGGCGCTGGCTGTTTTGGTGGCTCCCTGTAAGAATGAGCGGCTGAAGTAGATGGTGGCGCAGCAGGACGTGTGGATGTAGAAGCTCCACGCGATGTCCATGATGTATTTCGTCCTGCAGAAAAGTTAGGTCTCGTAGCGGCCTGTCGATCCTGCACTTCACGTTCAGCTTTACAAGCAAGATGAAACAAACGAGTGATAGTAGCAAAGTCCTTGTATTCTAGAATAGTTTGTATCTCCCTGTTTAAGCCACCCATAAAACGTGCAAGCATAGCTTCATTATCCTCTACTAGGCCACATCTAATCAATCCAGTTTGTAATTCTTGATAATATTCCTCTACAGAATTTTTTCCTTGTCTCAAACGCTGTAATTTTTGTAACAATTCACGTTGATAATAAGGAGGAACCCAGCGAGTACGCATAGCGTCTTTTAAAGCAGCCCAAGTAGTTGGAATATTATTAGCATGCAATCTACAATGTTCAGACCACCAAATAGATGCAAAGCCCGTGAATTCACAAACAGCAGCAGTAACACGTCTATTCTCAGGATATTGTAAACATGTAAAACGTTGTTCAGTTTCTAACTCCCAAGTAAGATAAGCATCAGGAATATATCTACCCTCAAACGGCTTAAGATTCAATTTAAGTTTAGGCACATGTTCATCATCGCGTACCTGAGGGGGTGGTTGGTGTCGACCGTGGCGAATGTTGGGACGTGGACGTCCAGCTGGCTGCTCATAGGCCGCTTCCTGTTCCACCTCCTCCTCGTAATCACCCTCGTAGTTGTCGTCCTGGGCGACGTCAGAAGCAGCAGCAGCAGCAGTAGCAGCAACTGCAGCAGTAGGAGGAGCACCAATACCAGCAGCTTGTCCTCGCGGAAACAGAATACGGCGTGCACGTGGTAGTGGCGGTGGCTGTGGCTGTGCTGAAGGTAGGCGTGCGATCAACTCAGTAAACTTGGCGTCGAGCTTGGTGTCGATCATTTTCTCCACGCCATCAATCGCCTCTGTAAATCTGGTCTCGATGTCCTGCACCTGTTGAGACATCATACGTGCAAATTTATCATGTAACTCCTTGTTTGTCATGTTCTCCCAATCGGGTGCATCCCGCGCCACTTCATCATGTGATCCTGGCATGGTTAGCAGAAATAGAAAACACACAGGAATATGATCCTAGTTCTACTAATGGGATGGATGTGGGGTGGTGGAAAGCACAAATCCGTCAAGCTTTTCTTACGTTCTTACCGATTCTTACCTAGCAGCAGGTGGTGATGTACAACCAACGGGTCAAAACTCTCAGAGATATGGTAGAGCGATGGCCAGGAGGTGTCAAAACGCACGATGTAGAATATATTTGGAGCTGTAGGAAGGCTGACAAGTATGGTAGGAAAAACTCAACAGTAATCAAAACAGAGATGCAAAGCTGAATAAACACTCAACGTCGGTACTGTGCTGATCCTAGGCTAGACCGTACTAGAGACGCGAGCCTAAAACACCAACGAAAGCACGGCGCGGCACGTAACAACTGTGAAGCACACTCTGAATTTTTTTTTCCTCCCTTTTTTTTTTTTTTTTTTTTTTTGGCGATGCGGGACTGCGGGGGCTGAAAAAGTGCGAAAAAATCACTATGGTGGCGAACGTCTCAAAACGAGTTTCTGGACCTAAGGAACGTATGGGCACGAAATTTTTTTACCCCTGAAATTTCTGGCCTAAAAACTGCTCTAGAAAGCGTGCCAGACTTTTTTTTTTTTTTTTTTGGAAATCACCCTCTTCTACGTACGACAAAAGATTGGTGAAAACCGACTCTAATCAACTCAAAACTATTCTGGCTACGGAGATATCACAAACCGAACGGGTGATGGAACTCGACTCGGATCGGTAGGTTGTGGTGGTGTGTATGGACTCTGCTTGGCGGAACGTGGTGGTGTATCTGGACTCGGATTGGCGGAACGTGGTGGTGTACTACTGTTCGGCGGCGGCGTGACAAAACTGTGATCAGAACTCGAAACTCTAAGGTAACTAGACGCTAAGATCAGCAACTCGACACAACGATGCAACCGCAAATTCAACAATGCAAACTACTGTAAAGAAAACTGGACAAAGGCTCGGACTGTTTTGGGACGTGATGATCTAACCCTAATTTTTTTTTGTTGGCTTTTTCGTGGACTGTAGGTATGAAAACAGAACCAATCTAGACTACGAAAACTGGTAAATCTCACCGAGCAACCTGGAAATCTGATACCACTTGATAGAGGCGAAGGTGTCCCGATGTTTCGATGAGAGATAACTATCGATTTGGTGGAGACGACTCTGACGATCCGACTACGAACGTGCGAAGACGTTGCGCCTTAGCGATCGCTAAACCAACTCCGAGAGGTTATTGATCCCGCGGATGCACGATCAACCTGACCACGAAGGTCTAATTCCTGCAAGCAATCAAAGAACAAGCAAGAACTAAGAATTGCAATCTGGATATTGCGAATATAAGATGAATGATTACGAAAGTTGGGGTTCCAATGAGGTCTTGGCCTGGTCGGATGACACAAACGAAGAGCTCGAAGTTGCGGCTATGGCTAACTTAAATCTAATTAAAACCCAAGTCTAAACGACGCCCTAAGGGCTGTATATATGGGGGAACAGAGGGGATTTTCGTGACCCCTTGGAGGTGGGGTCCGAAAGCAACCCTAACTCGGTTTCCCCACACATACGGACTCTAAAAACAGCCTATAATGTGGTATTTCGAAATTACATGGGCCCAGCCCAATATTAAGGTGACGCAGCACCTATAATTGCTCTTGGACGAAAATAATGAAGTGGCATCTCGTGTATTCCGTCCAAGCCTTCATGCATGCCTTATGGTGGCTTCAACGTGCGAAAATCCCCACTGGAAACTCCACTGTACTTTCCCCCGCGCGCACCTTCTTCTCCATTCTTGATCCCGCTCCAATGACCATCCTTCGTTTCCATGCTAGGTCCTTCATTCATAAGCAAAACAAAAGTATCTAATTTAGGCAGCATCATATGTTCATGAACAATAGAAGGATTCGCAAGAAACGAAAGTACCTGATAATTTAGTTGACGTGCACGTGCTCTAGTAACTGGTCCAGTATGTGTAGTTGGTGAGGGTATGGGTGTAACATTAGTAGGGATGTCCTCATCATCTTCTCCCGATCCAACGCAAAATTTCGGTAGCACCTCCCCGCTGTTCTCCTGATACACGTCTCGGAAACTAACCGAGAGGATGTGTACTCGGAGAACAACAAGGAGGCTCTGTCAAAACTCTGCATCGGATCCGGAACAAAGCATGGGAAAATGACCCAATCTACACATACCCGGGCTGTCCATGGATAACCTTGGACAATTCGAAAGAATCACCGTTATAAATATGCAAATGCATGCATAGTTATAACCGTAACCCTTTCGAACGGGAGACGCATATTGGTTAGGCGAAGACTTTGCATTTGAATACTAAAACTACCTAGCTAGATAGTGTCATCGGCACGAAGGCCGGAACAGAGCAAAATAAAGGAGGGGGAGGAGGAGGTCGGAGAATGTGCTCACTGTCGAATGCAGGGGAGTACGTCAAAAAACAAACCCTTGCGGGGAAGCTACTGCACATTTAAATGCAATCAATCAACACAAATACGCACTCGCCATAATTAATCTAACTAATACTACCATCTAATTAATAAGTACATTATTAAAAGTATAAAGCTAATTAAGGTGACTACTGTAAAGCTAATAATTCTTCTTCTTCACACCTCTTCTTGTTTTTTTATGTTTTGTTAATAATTTAATATTAATAATTTATGCTTCTTCTTCTTCTTCTTTCTTTTCATTATTAATAATTTACTATTCAAGTTTTGTTACTCTTCTCTTCTTCTATTTCTTTTCTTCTTATTATTTTATTTTCTCCCTTTTCCTTTTTTTTTCTTCTTCTCTTCATCTCCTTCTCCTCCTTGTATTATTGTTCTCCTTTTCATCTTCTTCTTTTTTCTTTACTTCTATACTAACTAAGTATTAGAAATCTACCACTAAAAATTCCTATCTACTAACTAAATTCCTATCTAAATACTAACAACTAAGTATTCCTATCTACTAACTAAATTTAATACTAATTGCTAATTAAATCTACTATCTACTACTAACATATCTAACTAAAATAGAAAAATCAAACTAAAAATAAAAAACAAGGGAGGAGGAACTTACCGACGAGGAGGGGGCGGAGACAGAAGCGGGCTCGGGGCGGGGGCGTAGACGGCGGCGGGCTCGGGGCGGGAGCGGGGACAGATCAGGGGGCGCCGGGGACTCGTGGACGGGATGGAGACGGCGGCGGGCTCGGAGCGGCGGAGGGTCCTCATGGCCGGGATGTAGACGATGGCAGGCGGGATCAGGGCGGCGACGGCCACCGGGACGGGGTGACGTGGGGCGGGTCGACGGCGGCTCGAAGCGGGCGTGGGGAGGGTCGATGGCGGCGGCGGAGGATGGATGCGAGATTAGAGATATGGGAGAGAAATGTGTAGTGGGGGGCTAGGTCGTGGGCACAGTTGGGGATAACCCCCGGCTATGTCGTCAGCCGGCTGACGGCAAAGCCGACCGTCACTCGTTGCCATCAGCTGGCTGACAGCATAGCCGGATTCCGTTAAGCGGGGGTCGGGTACGGGACCGGGAAGATCCCTATGCCGTTAGCCAACCTATGCCGTCAGGTTCCTTCTCCTATGCCGTCAGCCAGCCGGCGGCAGAGACAGAGCTGACGGCAAAGCATCTCTATGCCGTCAGTCGTATAGTTGCCCTCAGTGTTTTTCCTGGCTGAGGGCAAAGGCCCGTTGCCATCAGTCTCATGAATTTGCTGACGGCAAAGCCATAAGCTGACGTCAAATTAGGTTTTTCCAGTAGTGATGGAGATCTATTGTGACAATAGTGGAGCCATGGCGCAAGCTAGAAAACCAAGGTCCCACCAGAAGTCCAAACACATAGAACGCCGTTATCACAAAATCCGAGAGTTCGTTGACAAAGGATATGTGAAAATATGCAAGATTCACACGGATCTGAACGTGTCAGACCTGATGACGAAGCCTCTTGCACGAGAAAAGCATGAGCAACACCGGATAGCCATTGGTGTGCGAGAACTTATGTAACTAGTATTATTGTATCTAGTGCAAGTGGGAGACTGTTGGATATATGCCCTAGAGGCAATAACAAAGTGTGTTATTATTTATATTCTAGTTCATAATTAATGTTTATATTTCTGTGCTATAATTGCAATGACCCTGACTGTGAGATTCAAAAGAAAAAAACTCATATGCATGTGTGGAAATGTAAACAACAAGATTTCCTGGTTTAGCCTCTAAGGCCAGCTCATGTGCTAACTGATGATTATGTTTTCTTAATCATGGACATTGTTCTTGCAACATGGATGTCGGTACCAATGAGAGCATGTTGTTAGCAGAACAATGATGTTGAACCGACCCCAGTATTATAAATGATATACTTAGAGAACACATCGTAACTACGTTATAAGTCTATCATGATTTGTTGTCATATGCGTAATTCCTTAGACCATGAGAATATCGGGTTGCTTCACACAGGAACATATGCTTTGGTTCTTAGATGAATCTGCCCATGACTGGGAAGTAGTAAGCTAAGTTTTGGGTATGTTGGATAGTGTGTCTAGTGACAGCGATAGTTCAAGAATGGGATTTGCTCCTTCACGATGAAGAGATATTGACTTTGGGCCCACTCGGTATAACGGTATCCATTATAGTCTGGCCATACACTTTGTGATTTAGTCACGGGGATATCGGAATACAAAACGAGGAATAGATACAAATGAGGAATGAGGATAACTAATGGCTTGTGATCAAGAAGTTGTTTCACATAGATGCCAAACTTCTCTCCTCTGACTTTGTTATATATCGCAAAGCAAAAGGAATGGTGTATGGATAACATAAAGGTTCACTCGAAGTTTCTTCGTGTATGTGTGGGAGTCAACATGGGTGTCCATGGCTCCGCTGTTGATTATTGACTAATGACTATGAGTCCGAAAGATGTTCTGAGTCATGTCCACATAATACCGAACCTATTGGGTCACACACTTAACGTGCAGTAAATCTGTTAGAATACTAGGATGGTCGAAGGTTTTGTGGAAGACAGTGAATTGTTCAGAGCAAAATGAATATGTATGAATAACTCTGGAATAGTCCTAGGTGTTTTTTAGAACATGTGAGAATGGTACCGTGGAAGTCCAAGTTAAACCGGAATAGTTTCCGGGTTATCGGTGGACGTCCCGAAAATGACCGATGAACTAACGCAGGGCATCGAGCAAGCTAGACCGTAACCCGGATCGTCCCAAAACCCATCCTGATAGTTCCGGACCGTCCGTTAACGGTCCCGGAAGGTCCTGGAAGTGTTCCAGAAGGTTTCGGAATGTCCCGAAACCATTCCGGAAGGACCCGGAAGCTTCCGGAAGGTCATGGAAGGTTCCCGAAGGTTCCGGGCAGTACCACCTATTGTGCCCACCCCCTAGCTTGGGGGGCAAGCCACCTGGACTGCCCCTGGATGGCCAGGAGGTGGGGGCGCACCAAGGGGCGGGGGGAATCCTACTCCAAGTAGGATTGCAATCCTCCTTGGAGTAGGAGGACTCCTCCCAAGGGAAGTTGAGTCCATGTAGGACTCCTCCCTTGGGGGAGGTGCACCAGGGGGCGTGGCCACCTATAAAAGGTGAGCCAGGGGTGGGGAGGCGCACCCCACAATTCCTTGCGCCCCCTTTCCCCAAGGCTGCTAGTTGCTCCACCATATACCCCGGTTTAGACTCCGTTCTAGATCGGAATCCGCTAGGGTTTCTTCCTCTAGTTTTCTCGGAGGCGTTCTTCTCTGGACGGTGGAGCGCTGGCGGATTGGTGTGCCGGACATGTGGGTACCGGTAGAGGGATCATACCTTTGATTCTTCTTCGAGGAGCTTCTTCTTCTTCTTCGGAGATCGTGATCGAGGGACTTGTTCGTGGGACGGATCGAAGGATTGTTCGTGGGACAATTTGTGAGATCTACTTCAACGAGCTTCACCAACTCTTCTTCCGCTACATCTGTTGGTGAGCTTTGACCAAAACCTTGTATGCCATCTTCTTGGATGATCTTGGGTTCTTGCTTCGTAGGCATGATTTTTTTTTGTTTTCTACTATGTTTCCCAACATGGATCGCATTCACACTTTGATGTGATTACTCAAAAAACGATACGTCTTCCGCGTTGACCGGATCCAAGGATGCTAATA
Organism: Bromus sterilis; assembly: GCA_950022295.1. Classification (NCBI taxonomy): domain Eukaryota; kingdom Viridiplantae; phylum Streptophyta; class Magnoliopsida; order Poales; family Poaceae; genus Bromus; species Bromus sterilis. The sequence continues at coordinate 170,407,130 of OX465600.1, read as the reverse complement.
ACGCTGACTCTGAAACCTGCCGAGTCTGGATAACAAAGTCACTCGAGGAAGATTGTCCTAAAGTCGGCTTTACACCAATCTTGGGGGCTACTATCGGGGAGATAACTCCTAGACCCGGAAGAATTATCCAAGAAGGCCTTCGCGTCCAAGATGAAGAAAGAGTCGACCTATGGGCCGGCTCATCGAAGAGAAGGCCCAGAAGAAATGTTCGATCCATGAGCTGAACCGACCTTCAAGATGAAGATCGAAGTCAAGAAGGAAGGAGTCCAAACTACCTTGAAGAACAAGACAAGTCATCATAGAGATAGAATAGGACTCTAGCTTATTGATAGTCGGTTTCCTTGTAAAATCCTAGGACTCGGCGTGTATAAAAGCCGAGGCATTGGGAAATCCTAGGGGTCAATCAATCTAGCATAGTTCTTGAGACACTGGCGAACCCTAGTGCCCTTGTAACCGAGATCTCCCACATATAATACAAGAAAAGCAGGAAGTAGGTCTTTACCTCGTCGAGGGGCCGAACCTGGGTAAATTCCCGTGTCTCCCTTGTCCCGATTTACGGATCGACTGTGCAACGATTGACTCTCCCTCCTTGACGAACTCGTAGCTAAGTCCCACAATCAAGTTCTCCATGAGGACATTTGGCATGATTTTCCCACGACAAGGACCATACATAATCTCAGAAGTAATAGGAGGAGGAGCCTACAGATTGAAGAACCCGAAGACCGGCGAAGACGTGGGAAACCCATGGAAAATGGAAAACCTACGCCTCGTCTACCCATAAACTACCCGCTAGCACATTCTCCCCTGCACCTTGATATCGGCCGCACCACTGAGACGCAACCCATGCAAAGACTAAAAGCAATAAAACTCGTGTTGCCCAAATTATAATACCTTGGCACTTGGGGGCTTGAGCGCGGACTCGCCCTCTCCTCGAGGAATTTTTTCGCTTATGCGATGAAAATACTATTGGCACTCGGGGCTCGAGCGCGGACTCACCCTCTCCCCCGAGGCGTTTTTTCGCTTACGCGACGACAATACTATTGGCACTCAGGGGCTTGAGCGCGGACTCACCCTCTACCCCGAGGCGTTTTTCTCTTACGCGACAACAACACTTTTGCACTCAGGGGCTCGAGCGCGGACTCACCCTCTCCCCCGAGGCGTTTTTTGCATACGCGACGACAACACTTTGGAACTAAGGCGCTCGAGAACGGACCCCTCTCCCCCGAGGTGTTTTACGCTTACGCAACGGCAATACTCCGGCACTCAAGGGTTCGAGCGCAGGCTCACCCTCCCCTCTGAAGCGTTTTTCAACTACCTAAAGTGTCTCTCTTTCGACACTCGGGGGCTCAAGTATAAAACTTCCCTTTTTTCACCCAAGGAGTTTTACTTCCGCCCCTCGACGATCATACATCAGGAAATTTTACATCAAAGGTTCGAACTATAGAGACTACCCTCAAGATCCTCCCTTCCAGAAAAAATTCTCTTACCCTCGAAGAGTCAAGGAGCAGCGCACAACATAAAAGAATAACAGGGACCTTTTTGAAGAAGATCGCCAGAACCCCTAGAAAATAACACTGCCGCCAAAGCAACACCGGACAAGGAAGTTAAAAGTGTTCGCCCGATGGCAAGCGATCGACCACAGCCTCGGGGGCTACTCCCATCGGGAGCGCGGTTGCGCAACCAACGAGAATTAAAATACACTGCAAAACGATAGAGTGGGGCCAGTTCAACAGAATAATTTTTGCCTATGCCCGACTCTGCGAGTCAAACATAGCCTCGGGGGCTACTCCATCGAGAGCGCCGCCGCGCAACCGATATTATCACAGACCTAGGCACCCGAAGGATCAAGCACTCGAGATCAGTTTCTGTTATACATCAGAGGGATACAAGGACTCGAGGACAATTTATGATGAGGACATGACTACCATAGTTACAGCCACAACCCCTGCTAATATACCTACTGGACCAATTCCTAGAGATCGTGCACACCAATTAAATTATCAGGTACTTTCGCTTCTTGGTAATGTTTCTAATGTTCATGTGAATATGATGCTGCCTAACGTCGATATATTTCTGTTGCTGACAAATGAAGGACCTAGCATGGACAAGAAGGATGAGCATTGGAGCATGTTCAAGCATGAAGATGATGAGGACATAATTATCATGGATATGACCATTAATTCTTCTATATTTGATCAAGAAATGAAGTCAATACAAAGGGGCATGATTGTGTGTTGTACAAGAAGTTATTTCACGTCACTTTTGGCACAAGAGAAGATAGAGACCAAGTATTTCACGTCATGGACTCAGATTCGGACTGCAGAGATATACCCAACTTCAAACAGCCGCCGTTTCTACATACGAACTCCAAATTGGGCGATTCTTTTTTCTGGTGATAGCTTATCTCGTCTAGTTTCCAACGCAATTGGTTTCACCTTCAAATTCCTTCGGAGCGTGGAGATATTGCGAAAACGGTGCGACCCAGGAGTAGAATCCGAATCAAAGTCCAACTCAATAGGTGTTGCATCACCTCCACATGGGCCCAAGTGCCTTGTACGACCTAGGTTTAGTTTTAGGACTCCTTGGGACGTCCTTCCACCCCCTTGGCCGCCACCCTTTAGTCCTATATAAGTAGATCAACCCCTAGGGTTTTCTTTGGATTTCTTTTAGTTAAAAAGACTGCTTAGCTAATTGCTGCATCTTCGTGTACTCGGTTTGTGTCCAACGACCAGATCAAGACCGCTTTCGGAATCCCAACTTTATTCATACTTCATCTACATATTCGCAATATTCAGATTGCTTTATCATAGTTCTTGCTTGTTCTTCGATTGCTTGCAGGCACTAGACCTTCGTGGTCAGGTTGATCGTGCTCCGGCGTGGTCAATAACCTTCAGGAGATTGGTTTAGCGATTGCTAAGGCGCAACGTCGTTGCACGTTTGTAGTCGGATCGTCAAAGTCGACTCCATCAAATCGTAGTTATCATCTCATCGAAAGATCGGGACACCCCGCCTCTATCAATTTATGTTATACATCAAAAGGAGTACAAGGCCAAGCAATACAAGGAATTATGACTTCTTCATGTGTGCTCATGCTGAGGTAATTGGCACTTGCCAACATCTTGACGAGCATCATCACAGACAAAGGGAAATTTCTACCCTAAGACTACATGGTGAAGCCCGCCTCACTCTCGAGCTTGTTGGCCTTGACCTACTGGCGGACCCGCTTGGCTAGTGGCTTGACGTCAGAGTCCTCCTTAGAACTAGAAGAGCAAGCACCACCAATCGGAGTCAGCAGAAGAAGAAGCCACAGGCGAACAACCAGGAGAAGAAGGAAGAGAAGCTGAAGTACCCCTTGGTTCTCCAAAACTGTCACTACTCGAGCTCTCCCAGTAGGGGTCCAGACGATTTCCGCCAGCATCAAAAGCTTGGACGGTGAGAGTATCTTCACCATCGAAACAGCAGCAAAGACTATCACCCTCGCGCAGATTCAGTTGACGACAAAAACACCTCCAACCAAACCCCAAGAAAATCAAGAATGAACTATCAACTTGGAGCTCTATCCACAAAGGATACCGGGAGCACCCTTGAAGACGAAGCCAAAGACCTCCCAATTTAAGCTCGAAAACAATCGGAGCAAATGAAAACAGAAGAGGAATCCGACTAAGAATGTGCAGAAGAAAATCATAGCGCTAGACGCCTTCCTCCGCAGCGGCAATGGCATGCACCATCGCAGTAGCACCGCGCCCCCGCCAAGAGTAGCAAGGAGCACGGTCGCCACGACCATGACGGCCTCGGCCTCGGCCAGCCATGCATCGAGAACCGGCAGAAGCTACGCGACCACAGCGCTTTGGAGCCATGTCAATCAAGCAGAGGAGAAAGGGATGGAAGAAGAATGGCTGCCACACACCACAACAGCAGCGTTTATATACGCCAAGCCAGGGGAAAAATAGGAACGTTCCTAGAAATCCAAACGGCACCACCATTAACAATCAAGACCGGCGCACGCAACGCTACGAATTCCGAGACGAGTCGCCTTTTCATATCAAGCGACATTTAAAACAACGTCAAATCACGCATGTTCCCACGCCAGCCTCGAAAACCCAACAGGCAGCTGCAGTACAGGGTCAGAACATAGCACCCACCACAAAGAAGATATTAAGGTTCACAAACTTACCACCACCATCAAGCACGTCATGAGAAAGAATCATTACGACCCCTCGCATCATGGCGGCACAGATGGGACGATTCGGGACCGGCACAGGAAAATTTGTCACGGGAAAGTTGCCCTCCTTCTCAGACTTTTTATTTCTTCAAATATCGATCCATATCAAAATCTTACTCCCATCGGGAGCGCCCTGTCATTGCTGAAACAAAGCACAGACAGTAAGAACCAAGCCTCGAGGGTGCGAGTGGCTACTCCCCTCCAACAAGAACATATACATCTACAAAGTTCGGGTGCTCCCTCACCCATTTAACGAAGTGATCGAGTGGTTACTCGCACTATCAAAGCATAATCCGAAAGACATACAGAAGGACAATACACCTGAGCACTCGAGCGCTCCACATGTGATTACGCTACTAGTCCATTCGACGACTCTCCGAGTGGGTGCATCTCTTGCTATTTCCTCGTCCGAGCTGACAAACACTCCGCGAGTGACTTCTATTAGTCCACTCAATTGTTCTCCGAGTGGGTGCATTCTATTTTGGCACTACGCCCCTACAAATATTGCATGGACTGCGATACAATGCACCTAGATGCCGTTCAACCTCGCACGTAGGTAAGACCCCGTTGCGTAGACGGCCGGGCCGGGACTTTCCACAACGCGACTTCACTCCCGACGGTTCCATGCGCTATGCATGATGGAAGTCGAGCCGATAACAGACAGGTTAAGGCTGTATTTGCTAAGACCGGCGGCATTAATCCTGTAAGCCCTACTGCAGCATGGACCTTGCTTGATACCGGTTGTATCCAAGTTCGTGTCGAGGGACGCGGACTTTATTGGTCTACTGAGGTATTTTCCGCTAGTAAAATTCACCAAGGCTCGGCCACTCGAGTACCTTGGTCCCTTTCAGCTTAGCATCCCTCAAAATAACTATCTCTTATGGCTAACAGCCGATGACTCGCAATGTCAGAACCCTCTTCTAGGATAACTTGAACCGGATACTTATAAAACTTGCCAAGATAACGTGAGTGCTATGGCGTGCTTTCTCGTGGGGAAGTCGAGGAAGGAACCATAGTGGTGTAATTGATTGGAGACATGTAGTGGACTCGTGTACGCTTCTTACCTCAAGTCTGGTACTCGTAGTTAAGGACTAGCCAAATAAAAGCTGGCACTTCTGCATTTGAACCCCACCTCCCTTTACCTTGATACATGTGCATGAGTAGTATAGTTCGTACGTAAGTCTTGCTGAGTACGACTTTGTACTCAGGTTTGCTTATTCTATGTATTAGATGAACCCCCCTGACCCCGAAGGTGGATTCTTCCTGGAGCTCGACGACTGATCAAGCTAGTGTAGTCCCAGTCAGCAGACTGGTTCCCTCGTGAAGGGCTTGTTTATAGATAAGGCTTCTCTAAGCCATTTGTTAAACTTGTCTGTACTCAGACCTACTTTGCTTCCGCATATTTGATGTAATGTTGGATCACAGACTTGTGATCTCTGCGTGCACTCTGTAAGAGTTATCAATAAAGTTGTATACTTTGTAGAGAATTGCAATGATACATGCTGTTCATACTGGACATGTGTGCTGTGTGTATGATTATATCATGCATGTCTTAGTATGGGTTTTCGAGACCTTAGTTGTGATCTGGCTGGCGGTCTTTTATACACCAAGTGACCCTTAGATGTGCGCAGCTTGGGGCATCGCAATGCGATTGCTCGTGACTCTGTGACGTGCACACTTTGATGTATGATCGAGCCCGCCCTAGACCCCGACTAAGTGATCGGGCTGGAGTAAGTCCATGTAATGGTTATAATACAATCGATAGTATGGTTGAGGCGACTTGTCTATGAGTATGGGAGTTCACCACCCTTATCATTTAGACTTGTGTGCGGACGATGAGGACCCATCTCAGTTGACCATCCGGCCTGGATGGGATTCCCCTCACGTTTGATGCTTTCCAAGAACGTTCTGTGCTTGGCCTTGTCTGCTTAGACAAGTGGTACGGTTCTCGGCTCTCCATATGATTGTGTTGTAGCGATTCTTGCATACGCTAACCCCGGGTCTCGACAGACTTGGTATCAGAGCAGGACTGACTGTAGGGTTATCAGCCTTGGCCGAAGTCGAGTCTAGCCTTCTATGATTATATAGTTACACTGGGTATATAAGGGAACAACGTAAGGCTTATTTTTCTCCTTACCTTCATCGTTCTGAGTTCTGAGTCACCCTCATCTTATTCTACGGGAAGATAGGACTAGGCTCATCTATGTCTTACTAGAACATCTCGTTGTTTGCTTCCTTGTAGCCGTAGGAAAGTTGTGTCCGGTTTCCTAGCATTGTTGTAATGCTAATTTCTTACATCGTATTATGTAAGTGATGTATCTACATTGAAAGAAAATTGTTTTCTTGCAATTACAGCCGTTATGCTGCCCGAGTCATTCTAGTTATCTTCATAATCTGATGCATTTGCAAATCATTCCACATCATTTGACTTTGACCTTATCCTTCAGGATGTCTCAAGGAACCCGTGGCCACCTTGGTCGTGCCCAAGCTCGTGGGGAGGATCCGGAGGAAGGCAATCTTCCACCCTCACCCACGATGGCTCAAGTTCTCATGGAGGTTGAAAGAAACCGAAGGGACTCTCATGAGTTGTTGGGAGTCATTGCCCGGAACACTGCCCAGCAGCGGAATGAGCTTGTGTCGTTGAATAACTTCATCCAGCTTCATCCCCCAGTTTTCAGCTATTCCACTGAGCCCCTTGACGCCGATGACTGGCTTCGCAGCATCGAGAGAAAGCTCCATTCTGGACATGTTGCAGATGGTGACAGAGTCAACTATGCCACCTACCACCTCGAGGGTGCAGCTAGCTCTTGGTGGGAGAACTTTCTGAACATGCGTCCAGCTGGACAGTTGACTTCGTGGAATGAGTTCTGTGACGCTTTTCGCGAGCATCACATTCCTAAGGGACTCATGGACCGCAAGAGAGAGGATTTTTGCAATCTCACCCAAGGAAGAAGGTCAGTTGACGAGTTTATTCGGGAGTTCAATCGTCTTTCCCGCTATGCTCCCAAGGAGGTCTCCACCAACTCCAAGAAGCAAGAGAGGTTCCGCCGTGGACTCAATTCTGGACTTCGTCGCGAGCTCAATCTTCATGACTTCGCCACATTCCAGATCCTTGTCAACAAGGCCATCAAGGTGGAGGATATGATCACTCCCGAGGATTCCCGCAAGCACCCTAGAGATGATGGTTCATCCAGTTCAGGCCCTCAGAAGCGCAAGATCTGGATCCCCAATAGCATGTTCCGCCAGAACAACCCACCGAGGCCATCCTTTGTGGGGCCTCGTCCACCAGCTCCGTTCCAGCCAGCTCCACCTAACAACCCAGCTCCCCGCACTATCTTTGGAGCCTGCTTCAGATGTGGCCAGCCTGGTCACTATTCTCGTGAGTGCCCCGTCAATAAAAATGCTCCACCCCATGCCAAAGGGAACCCCAATGTTCGTGCCAAGCCACCCCCGAAGGTTTCCACTGCCAAGCCATCCACCTCAGAAAATCTTGGACGTGTGAACCAAATCTCAGCTGAGGAAACTGATGGTACTTCTGACGTCATTCTTGGTACGCTCCCAGTCAATTATATTCCCACTTCTGTCCTTTTCGATCCAGGAGCATCTCACTCATTCATGTCGGAGAGTTGTGCACTTCGGCATGAGATATCCTTTGATGAAATGTTCACCCCAATGATTATTCAAACTCCTGGTTCCAAATGGAAAACTAATAGAGTAAGCCATGGCAATCAAATTGCAATTGAGGGTTTAGTATTCCTTGCTTCACTCATAGCCCTCAAGTCTTCAGACATTGATGTCATCCTTGGTATGGATTGGTTATCAAGACTAAATGCTTTTCTTGATTTTAAAGCCAAGTCAGTTAGACTTACACATCCTTCAGGCCAGACAATAGATTACTCCTCACCAAGAACAAGAACCTAGATGCATTCTTTGAATGTGCTTCCCCTTCCCGACCTTGAAGATATTCCGGTGGTTCGTGACTTCCCGGATGTCTTTCCTGAAGAACTGCCAGGAATGCCACTTGACAGATCCGTAGAGTTTGTGGTAGATCTTATCCCAGGAACCGCACCAATTTCTACACGCCCATACAAAATGGCCCCACGTGAGTTAGCTGAGCTTAAAATCCAACTTGAAGCTTTGTTGTCAAAAGGCTTCATCCGCCCTAGCTCATCGCCATGGGGTTGCCCCGTTCTGTTCGTAACGAAGAAAGATGGAACAGAAAGGATGTGGGTAGACTATCGCCCGCTAAATCTAGCGACGATAAAGAACAAGTACCCACTGCCCAGGATCAATGATCTTTATGATCAACTTGCTGGATCCGCTGTCTTCTCCAAGATGGATTTGAGATTAGGCTATCATCAAATCAAAATCAAAAATGAGGACATTCCCAAAACGGCTTTTACTACTCGTTATGGTCTTTACGAGTACATCGTCATGTCATTTGGTTTAACCAATGCCCCCACCACTTTCTCGCGCATGATGAATTCGATCTTCATGGAGTACCTAGATAAATTTGTTGTAGTTTATCTTGATGACATTCTCATCTACTCGAAGAACATGCCGAACATCTTAGGCTAGTATTGATGAAACTTAGAGAGCATCGCCTGTATGCTAAATTCTCCAAGTGTGAATTTTGGCTATCAGAAGTGACCTACTTAGGCCACGTGATTTCTGCAAAAGGCATTGCTGTGAATCCCGAGAGAGTTCAGGCCGTCCTTGACTGGACTCCACCTGAATCGGTTAAGCAAGTTAGGAGTTTTCTTGGCTTAGCAAGCTATTGCCGCCGCTTCGTCGAGAATTTTTCTAAAGTTGAAAAGCCTCTAACTGAACTCCTCAAGAAAGATAAGAAATTCCTATGGACTCCCAAGTGCGAGGAAAGCTTTCAAGAGCTAAAAAGAAGATTGACTTCTGCACCCGTACTTGCGCCTCCATACACCAAAAAGGATTTCGAGATCTTTTGCGACGCCTCACGGCAAGGGTTAGGATGCATACTTATGCAAGATAGACATGTGATAGCCTATGCTTCACGCCAGTTGCGTCCACATGAAGAGAACTATCCCACCCATGATCTTTAACTCGCTGCCGTAGTTCATGCCCTAACAACTAGGCGACATTACCTCCTTGGTAATCGTTGTGCGATCTATTCCGACCACCAAAGCCTCAAATATATTTTCACCCAGACAGATCTTAATCTCAGGCAAAGACGCTGGATAGAGTTGATAAAAGATTATGACTTAGGAATTTCTTACACCCCAGGCAAAGCCAATGTCATGGCTGATGCACTAAGTCGTAAGTCGTATTGTAACAACCTCATGTTACAACAATATCAACCACTTCTTCATGAGGAATTCCGAAAGCTCAATCTCGAGATTGTTCCTCGTGGATCTCTTTTCAACTTGGTGGCGAAACCAACACTTGAGGATCAAATCATAGTTGCCCAAAGGCGTGCACGAGGTGTTCTCCGGATCAAGGAGAACATTGCTAGCGGAGTTGCTAGATGTTTCTCCACAGATAGTAAAGGAACGGTATTCTTTGGAAATCGTTTGGTAGTACCTAAGAATAGAGATCTAAAGCAACTCATCCTCAAAGAATCCCATGACACACCCCTCTCGATTCATCCCGGTAGCACAAAAATGTACCGAGATCTACGCCAGAGATTTTGGTGGACTAGGATGAAGAGAGACATTGCTCGATATGTTGCCGAATGTGATGTTTGTCGTCGCATTAAGGCCGAACAACAAAGACCTGATGGTACTCTTCAACCATTGCCTATTCCCGAGTGGAAATGGGATAAAGTCGGTATGGACTTCATCACCGGCTTTCCAAAAACCCAGAAAGGAAATGATAGAGGCGAAGGTGTCCCGATGTTTCGATGAGATGGTGGAGATCGATTATGGTGGAGACGACTTTCACGATCCGACTACGAACGTGCGAAGACGTTGCGCCTTAGCGATCGCTAAACCAACTCCGAGAGGTTATTGATCCCGCGGATGCACGATCAACCTGACCACGTAGGTCTAATTCCTGCAAGCAATCGAAGAACAAGCAAGAACTAAGAATTGCAATCTGGATATGGCGAATATAAGATGAATGATTACGAAAGTTGGGGTTCCAATGAGGTCTTGGCCTGGTCGGATGACACAAACGAAGAGCTCGAAGTTGCGGCTATGGCTAACTTAAATCTAATTAAAACCCAAGTCTAAACGACGCCCTAAGGGCTGTATATATGGGGGAACAGAGGGGAAATTCGTGGCCCCTTGGAGGAGGGGTCCGAAAACAACCCTAACTCGGTTTCCGCACACATACGGACTCTAAAAAATAGCCTATTAAGTGTATTTCGAAATTACATGGGCCTGGCCCAATAATAAGGTGACGCAGCACCTATAATAACCCTTGGACGAAAATATTAATGTGGCGTCTTGTGTCTCTCGTCCAGGTCTTCATGCACGCCTTATGGTGGCCTCAAAGTGCGAAAATCACCACTGGAAGCTCCATTGTCCTTTCCCGCGCGCACACCTCCTTCTCCATGCTTGATCCCGCTCCAATGACCATCCTTCTTATCCATGCTAGGTCCTTCATTCATAAGAAAAACAAAAGTATCTAATTTAGGCAGCATCATATGTTCCTGGACATTAGAAGGATTCGCAAGAAACGAAAGTACCTGATAATTTAGTTGACGTGCGCGTGCTCTAGTAACTGGTCCAGTATGTGTAGTTGGTGAAGATGTGGGTGTAACATTAGTAGAGATGTCCTCATCATCCTCCCCTTCTTGAATTGAAGTCGTCCTCGACGGAAGCTCATCATCTTCTCCCAAATAAGGTTTCAAATCTGCAATGTTAAATGTGGGACTAACCCCAAAATCTGCAGGTAGCTCAAGTTTATATGCATTATCATTAATTTTCTGTAAAACCTTAAAGGGACCATCAGCTCGTGGCATTAACTTAGACTTGCGCAAATCAGGAAACCTATCTTTACGTAGATGTAACCAAACAAGATCTCCTGGTTCAAACACAACATGCTTTCTACCCTTATCACCAGAAAGCTTGTATCTAGCATTCATTTTCTCAATGTTTTCTTTAGTTAACTCATGCATTTTTAATATCAATTCAGCACGTTGCTTAGCATCAAAATTAACCTTCTCCGAAGATGGAAGAGGCAGCAAATCAATAGGTGCACGAGGTAGAAAACCATAAACAATCTCAAAAGGGCACATTTTAGTGGTAGAATGAAATGAACGATTATAAGCAAATTCAATATAAGGTAAACATTCTTCCCACATTTTCAAGTTACTCTTTAAAACAGCCCTAAGCATAGTAGACAAAGTCCTATTGACTACTTCAGTTTGTCCATCAGTTTGGGGATGACAAGTAGTACTAAAAAGTACTTTAGTCCCCAACTTAGCCCATAAGCATCTCCAAAAATGGCTAAGAAACTTAGTATCACGATCCGAGACAATAGTATTGGGCACACCATGTAAGCGAATAATCTCACGAAAGAATAAATCAGCAACATTAGCAGCATCATCGCTTTTATGACATGGTATAAAATGTGCCATCTTAGAAAATCTATCCACGACAACAAATATGCTATCCCTCCCCTTCGTTGTTCGAGGCAAGCCTAAAACAAAGTCCATGGATATGTCCTCCCACGGAACACTAGGTACAGGTAAAGGCATGTATAAACCATGAGGATTGAGTCGTGACTTAGCTTTTTGACATGTAGTGCAGCGAGCAACAAAACGCTCAACATCCCGTCTCATCTTTGGCCAAAAGAAATGTGTAGGAAGTACGTCCTTCGTCTTCTTCACGCCAAAGTGTCCCATTAATCCTCCTCCATGCGCCTCCTGCAACAACAAAAGACGAATAGAGCTAGCTGGAATGCATAGCTTGTTAGAACGGAACACAAAACCATCATTAAGCACAAACTTGTTCCATGTTCTACCCTCTCTACAATTCTACAATACATCTTTAAATTCCGCATCATGTACATATTGATCTTTGAGTGTCTCCAAACCGAATATCTTGAAGTCAAGTTGTGAAAGCATATTATAACGACGAGACAAAGCATCAGCAATAATATTATCTTTCCCCTTCTTGTGTTTAATGACATAAGGGAAAGTCTCAATAAATTCAACCCACTTAGCATGTCTACGATTAAGTTTTGCTTGGCTTCTTATGTGTTTCAAAGATTCATGATCAGAATGTATAACAAATTCTTTGGGCCATAAATAATGTTGCCAAGTTTCTAATGTCCGAACAAGAGCATATAATTCCTTATCATAAGTAGAATAGTTCAGACTAGGCCCACTCAATTTTTCAGAAAAGTATGCAACAGGTTTAGCATCTTGTAATAACACACCTCCCAAACCAATCCCACTAGCATCGCATTCAAGCTCAAAAGTCTTATTAAAATCAGGAAGTTGGAGCAAAGGAGCATGTGTTAACTTATCTTTCAATACCGTGAAGGCTTCTTCCTGTGCGGTACCCCAAGTAAAAGGCACATCCTTGCGTGTAAGCTCATTGAGAGGTGCAGCAATGGTGCTGAAATCTCTCACAAAACGCCTATAGAATCCAGCGAGGTCAAGAAAACTTCTCACTTGTGTGACCGTTTTGGGCTGCGGCCTACTCTCAATCGCCTCGATCTTGGCTTTATCAACTTCAATTCCCTGCGGAGTAACAACATAGCCAAGAAACGATACTCGGTCGGTGCAAAAGGTGCACTTCCCAAGGTTACCAAACAAACGTGCATTACGTAGAGCAATAAAAACAGCACGTAAATGATCCAAATGTTCCTCCAAAGATTTGCTATAAATCAGTATATCATCAAAATAGACTACCACAAATCGTCCAATGAAAGCACGTAAAACCTCGTTCATTAATCTCATGAAAGTGCTAGGTGCATTAGTTAACCCAAAAGGCATGACTAACCACTCATATAATCCAAACTTAGTTTTAAAAGCCGTTTTCCATTCATCCCCTAATTTCATGCGAATTTGATGGTATCCACTACGCAAATCAACTTTGGAAAACATGGTAGAGCCACTTAATTCATCAAGCATATCATCTAACCTAGGAATAGGATGACGATAACGAATAGTAATATTATTAATGGCTCTACAATCAACACACATACGCCAAGTTCCATCCTTTTTAGGCACTAATATAACAGGAACAACACAAGGACTAAGGGATTCACGTATGTAACCTTTGTCGAGTAGCTCTTGTACTTGACGCTGAATCTCCTTCGTCTCCTCCGGATTGGTACGGTATGGCGCACGGTTGGGCAGCGAAGCACCGGGAATTAAGTCAATCTGATGCTCAATCCCTCGAATAGGTGGTAATCCCGGTGGTACGTCTTGTGGAAAGACGTCAATAAACTCCTGCAAAAGGTCAGTGACAACAGGAGGCAAAGAAGGAGGCAATTCCTCAAATGAAAACAAAGCTTCTTTGCACACAAAAGCATAGCACACATATTGACTAACATCCAAATCCGAAATATCAACCTTAGTAGCAAGCAAAGTTGGACTAGTCAATTTAATTTCATTAGAAACAGCAGAAGAAGATTTTCTATTAGTCTTATGTTGTTGCTCAAATTCATTAGCTGCTATCTCATTCTCACTCTTATTTTTCTCCTGTTTAGCTTTACTAGCTCTAGCAAGATCATCTTTCACAATTTGTTCAGGAGACATAGGAAGTAAAGCAATAGTTTTATCGTGATGAACCAGAGTAAACTGATTTGTCCTACCATGGTGTACAACATTCCTATCAAATTGCCATGGTCTACCAAGTAAAAGAGAGCATGCTTGCATGGGTACCACATCACAATCAACATAATCAGCATATGCAGCAATGCTAAAGTGCACACGAACAGAACGCGTTACCTTAATCTTACCACTATTGTTAAACCACTGAATATAGTACGGATGGGGGTGTGGTCTTGTGGTGAGAGATAGCTTCTCCACCAACTCCATGCTCGCCAAGTTGTTGCAACTCCCTCCGTCAATGATGATGCGAACCGAACGTTCTTTCACCACTCCCTTTGTGTGGAACAAATTATGCCTCTGGTTTTGCTCGGCCTTCGATACCTGCACACTTAACACACGTTGAGCAACCAAACTAGCATATTGATCTGCATCATCAGGAGCCATATACTCTATATCATGAGCATCATCATGGGCACCCTGTTCCTCGTGAGCAATGAGAACTAAAGTCTCCTCATCATAGTCGCTCGCTGACTCATACCCACCATCCGCCGTAATAATCATCACACGCTTGGAGGGACAGTCTTTTGCGAAGTGACCTCCACCTTGGCACCTGCGACATTTAATATCACGATCTCGTGTTTGCCCTGTGGAAGCCATGGATGAAGAAGAACTAGCTGCTGGACCACTCTGTGCACCCTTGAATGGTGGCGCTGGCTGTTTTGGTGGCTCCCTGTAAGAATGAGTGGTTGAAGTAGATGGTGGTGCAGCAGGACGTGTGGATGTAGAAGGTCCACGCGATGTCCATGATGTATTTCGTCCTGCAGAAAAGTTAGGTCTCGTAGCGGCCTGTCGATCCTGCACTTCACGTTCAGCTTTACAAGCAAGATGAAACAAACGAGTAATAGTAGCATAGTCCTTGTATTCTAGAATAGTTTGTATCTCCCTGTTTAAGCCACCTATAAAACGTGCAAACATAGCTTCATTATCCTCTACTAGGCCACATCTAATCAATCCAGTTTGTAATTCTTGATAATATTCCTCTACAGAATTTTTTCCTTGTCTCAAACGCTGTAATTTTTGTAGCAATTCACGTTGATAATAAGGAGGAACCCAGCGAGTACGCATAGCATCTTTTAAAGCAGCCCAAGTAGCTGGAATATTATTAGCATGCAATCTACAATGTTCAGACCACCAAATAGATGCAAAACCCGTGAATTCACAAACAGCAGCAGTAACACGTCTATTCTCAGGATATTGTAAACATGTAAAGCGTTGTTCAGTTTCTAACTCCCAAGTAAGATAAGCATCAGGAATATATCTACCCTCAAACGGCTTAAGATTCAATTTAAGTTTAGGCACATGTTCATCATCGCGTACCTGAGGGGGTGGTTGGTGTCGACCGTGGCGAATGTTGGGACGTGGACGCCCAGCTGGCTGCTCATAGGCCGCTTCCTGTTCCGCCTCCTCCTCGTAATCACCCTCGTAGTTGTCGTCCTGGCCGACGTCAGAAGCAGCAGCAGTAGCAGCAACTGCAGCAGCCGCAGGAGCACCAGCAGCTTGTCTCCACGGAAACAGAATACGTCGTGCACGTCGTGGTGGCGGTGGTTGTGCTGGAGCGGCCGCAGGATGTGCAGGTAGGCGTGCGAGCAACTCAGTAAACTTGGCGTCGAGCTTGGTGTCGATCATCTTCTCCACACCATCAATCGCCTCTGTAAATCTGTTCTCGATGTCATTCACCTGTTCAGACATCATTTGTGCAAATTTATCATGGGGTATTTATGGGACAAGATAACTTGGGCAATAGGTAACCGGAGTAGACTCCTGGGCGGACACGAACGTCGCCGCGCACGCCGGAGTTGGAGTCTTGGTGCGCTGAAAGGAGACGCGCATGTGCTGGTGCGTTCGCTGGCATGGCCACGCTGGCCACTTGGGCCGTTCGGTCGGCCTGGCCGCTGCTGGCCGCTGGCCGGCGCCCTTTTTTTGTGATTTTAAAAAAAAAATATAGAGGTATTTTTAATATAATAAAAAAAGCCCCCAAAAAAATAACATCTTATATTTTAAAATAATAAAAAAAAGTAAAACGGAATTACGTTTATATAAATATATACGTACTTTTCTTAAACTACAAAGAGTTTTATAACATAAAATATAAGTCGGAAAAATACGAAACAAATTTCGAAAATCTTAGAAAAACATAAATAATATTTTCAATAAGTTATTTATATAAAAACTTTATTCAATAAATTCAAATAAACTCTCAAATAAGATCCAAAATGCACACACAAAAATGATATGCATATGCTCTCTAGTAACTCCTCCAAAATAGTAAATTTGGGATGTTACACCACTTGTCTAAGCAGAGAAGGCCAAGCACAGAACACTCTCAGAAAGCATCGTACGTGAGGGGCATCCCATCCATAATGGGCTTTCACCACCCATAATCATTTAGACTTGTGAGCGGGCAATGAGGGCCCATCTCAGTTGATCATCCGGCCTGGATGGGATGCCCCTCACGTACGATGCTTTCTGAGAGTGTTCTGTGCTTGGCCTTCTCTGCTTAGACAAGTGGTGTAACATCCCAAATTTACTATTTTGGAGGAGTTACTAGAGAGCATATGCATATCATTTTTGTGTGTGCATTTTGGATCTTATTTGAGAGTTTATTTGAATTTATTGAATAAAGTTTTTATATAAATAACTTATTGAAAATATTATTTATGTTTTTCTAAGATTTTAGAAATTTGTTTCGTATTTTTCCGACTTATATTTTATGTTATAAAACTCTTTGTAGTTTAAGAAAAGTACGTATATATTTATATAAACGTAATTCCGTTTTACTTTTTTTTATTATTTTAAAATATAAGATGTTATTTTTTTGGGGGCTTTTTTTATTATATTAAAAATACCTCTATATTTTTTTAAAAAAATCGCAAAAAAAAGGGCGCCGGCCAGCGGCCAGCAGCGGCCAGGCCGACCGAACGGCCCAAGTGGCCAGCGTGGCCATGCCAGCGAACGCACCAGCACATGCGCGTCAAAAAAAAACCCAGCACATGCGCGTCTCCTTTCAGCGCACCAAGACTCCAACTCCGGCGCGCGCGGCGACGTTCGTGTCCGCCCAGGAGTCTACTCCGGTTACCTATTGCCCAAGTTATCGTGCATCCCGCGCCACTTCATCATGGGATCCTGGCATGGTTAGCAGAAATAGAAAACACACAGAAGTATGATCCTACTTCTAATGGGATGTGGGGTGGTGGAAAGCACAAATCCGTCAAGCTTTTCTTTAGTTCTTACCGATTCTTACCTAGCAGCAGGTGGTGATGTACAACCAACGGGTCAAAACTCTCAGAGATGTGGTAGAGCGATGGCCAGGAGGTGTCAAAACGCACGATGTAGAATATATGTGGAGCTGTAGGTAGGCTTGACAAATATGGTAGAAAAAAGATCAACAGTAATCAAAACAGAGATGCAAAGCTGAATAAACACTCAACGTCGGTACTGTGCTGATCCTAGGCTAGACCGTACTAGAGACGCGAGCCTAAAAAACCAACGAAAGCACGGCGCGGCACGTAATCAACTGAGAAGCACACTCTGAATTTTTTTTCTCTCTTTTTTTTGTGTTTTTTTTTTGGAAATCACCTCCTTCTACGTACGACAAAAGATTGGTGAAATCCGACTCTAATCAACTCAAAACTAATCTGGCTACGGAGAGATCACAAACCGAACAGGTGATGGAACTCAACTCGGATTGGTAGGTCGTGGTGCTGTATATGGACTCGACTTGGCGGAACGTGGTGGTGTATCTGGACTCGGATTGGCGGAAACGTGGCGGTGTACTACTGTGCGGCGGCGGTGTGACAAACTGTGATCAGAACTCGAAACTCTAAGGGAACTAGACGCTAAGAACAGCAACTCGACACAACGATGCAACCGCAAATTCAACAAAGCAAACTACTGTAAAGAAAACTGGAAAAAGGCTCGGACTGTTTTGGGACGTGATGATCTAACCCTAATTTTTTGTTGGCTTTTTCGTGGACTGTAGGTATGAAGAACAGAACCAATCTAGACTACGAAAACTGGTAAATCTCACCGAGCAACCTGGAAATCTGATACCACTTGATAGAGGCAAAGGTTTCCCGATGTTTCGATGAGATGGTGTAGATTGATTATGGTGGAGACGACTTTCACGATCCGACTACGAACGTGCGAAGACGTTGCGCCTTAGCGATTGCTAAACCAACTTCGATGGGTTATTGATCCCGCGGATGCACGATCAACCTGACCACGAAGGTCTAATTCCTGCAAGCAATCGAAGAACAAGCAAGAACTAAGAATTGCAATCTGGATATTGCGAATATAAGATGAATGATTGACAGAAGTTGGGGTTCCAATGCGGTCTTGGCCTAGTCGGATGACACAAACGAAGAGCTCGAAGTTGCGGCTATGGCTAACTTAAATCTAATTAAAACCCAAGTCTAAACGACGCCCTAAGGGCTGTATATATGGGGGAACAGAGGGGAATTTCGTGGCCCCTTGAAGGAGGGGTCCGAAAACAACCCTAACTCGGTTTCCCCACACATACGGACTCTAAAAAATAGCCTATTAAGTGTATTTCGAAATTACATGGGCCTGGCCCAATAATAAGGTGACGCAGCACCTATAATAACCCTTGGACGAAAATATTAATGTGGCGTCTTGTGTCTCTCGTCCAAGTCTTCATGCACGCCTTATGGTGGCCTCAAAGTGCGAAAATCACCACTGGAAGCTCCATTGTCCTTTCCCGCGCGCACACCTCCTTCTCCATGCTTGATCCCGCTCCAATGACCATCCTTCTTATCCATGCTAGGTCCTGATAATTTAGTTGACGTGCGCGTGCTCTAGTAACTGGTCCATTATGTGTAGTTGGTGAAGATGTGGGTGTAACATTAGTAGAGATGTCCTCATCAGAAAGAATTGGGAGAAATCTCTGCCATTCGCCGAATTTCCTTATAACAATAGTTTCCAATCTAGTCTGAACATGGCTCCTTTTGAACTCCTATATGGAAGAAGATGTCGAACACCCCTAAACTGGTCAGAAACCAGTGAAAGACAATTCTTTGGACCGGATATGATCATGGAAGCAGAAGAGCAAGTTCGCATTGTTCGTGATCAATTGAAAGCAGCCCAGTCTCGTCAGAAAAGCTACTATGATCGTCATCATAGGCAAGAAAGCTACAATCTGGATGAGAAGGCTTACCTTCGAGTTACTCCTCTGAAGGGAACCCAACGCTTCGGTATCAAAGGCAAGTTGGCCCCACGTTACATCGGACCTTTCCGCATTCTTGCTAAACGTGGAGAAGTTGCCTACCAACTTGAACTACCTCCGCACCTTTCCGAGTACACGATGTATTCGATGTGTCACAACTCAGGCGCGGCTTCAAGGACCCCATCCGCGAAGTCGACCATGAAACGCTTGACCTTCAAGATGACCTTTCTTATCGAGAATACCCTGTTCGTATTCTTGATTCCGCAGAGCGTGTCACACGACGAAAGAAGATCAAGTTTCTCAAAGTTCAGTGGTCGCACCACTCAGAGAAAGAAGCTACGTGGGAAAGAGAAGACCGCCTCCGTGCCGAGTATCCCTCCTTCCTCCCGCAGACTTCTGAATCTCGGGACGAGATTCTTTTGAGTGGGGGCGAGTTGTCAAAACCCTCTTCTAGGTATGTGCTAAGTCAAGAGCCACATTGTATTCATGAAAAAATTCAAATAGGAATTCAAAAATGGGGAAGCAGAAGCCCTAATTGAATTTAATTCAAATGGCTAGATAAAAATTTGTTCCAAAAATTCATTTGAAAAGTTGTAAAACTTCTGAATATATGTATGATCATGTTCCAAGTGGTGTGGGACCCACCTCATACATATGGAATTTTACAAAATTCCAAATATAGCTTTGGAAATTAAATTAAACCCTAGCTATTTGAATTAAAGTTCAAATAATTTGAATTTTAATAATGCCCAAAGGTTATAAGTGGCTAGCTATATGCTATAAGAGGCACATAAAAATTTGGGGCATTTAATAAAATGCCTAGGTATTTTTTATCTAGGCAGAACAAATAGAACAAAAATAAATAAAAAGAAAGAGAAGGGGCACACTTTCCTCACGCCCAGGCGAGGCCCACCTCTTCTTCTGGCCGGCCCAGCCCGTCATCTCCTCTGTCTTCTTCCTCCTGCCAGTGGACAGGGGAGGCCATGCACGCAGGCAGCTGCGTGGAGCGCGCGCAGCACCCCGAGGCCACCTCCTGGTTCCCTCCCTCCTCACACGCACGCCGTGGCAACGCTGGGGAACCGCACACCTTCCCCCCCCCCTCTGGATTTGTCCTCCTCCTCTCCCCCCGCAAGATCCCGCGCAAGCCCGAGACGACCACCTCGCCGTCGTCGTGCCCGCACCCGGCCACCGTGCTCCTCACGCCGCCGGACCTTGTCCTTGCGCTCCAGCGTCATCGGCTTCCTCCGTCCCCCTCGTCAATTGAAGTCCAGCGCCACTGTGGACGACGCCTGCGGCAAGGTTTCGTCGCCGGCCGCCGCGGAGAAGAACTTTGATTGCGCCACCACCGAGCTCCCCGCGGCCCCGCCATCCACTCCATTAGCATCACGGTGAGCAGAGCTACGTTTTGCCCCTAACCGTGCCTCTTCGCGTGCCCTCCTGCTTAGTTTCGGCGAGGTCAGTGAAAGGGCCGCCACCGCAGTAGAGCTAGCCGTCGCCACAGAGCACCCTTTTGACCCCCCTGTGCTCCAAAAGACGCGCGAGACGAAGAGCAGCTCGCCAGTGGTCTCCCCTCCCCTCCCCGTGCACAAAAACCCAACCCCGGCGAAGTCCCGGCGAGCTCCGCCATTAGGGCCCCTAACCCTAAGCTTAACCACTAATTCCCCCCTAGGCCACTGACCAGTGGGCCTAGGTCCCTAATTAAGCTAGCTTATATTAAACAGAGAGGTTTAGTTAACCCCTCCCACTGACTACAGGGACCCACCTGTCATCCCCTCCCCCACGTCACAATGACGTCAGCCTGGCGCAATAACTCGATTAAATCATTTAATTTAATTCCAGTAATTCCAGAAAATAGGCTAAACTTTGGAAAATCATAATAAATTCATATTAACTCCAAATTGGACAAATAATATATGAACAATGATCAAGAAAAAATAATATATCCAAATATACAACTTTCAGCTATGTTTGAGTTGAATTTACAATGGGACCAGTAGCTTTTTATATTTGGTTTAAATGGAATTAATTCAAATTTAATACAATTGCTATTCCAACTTCAACCATTGAAATGCAAAGATGATCACTTACACTTCAGAAGCATTTCACACATGATCACAGGATTTACAAAGTACAAACATTAGCAAATGCAACTTGGACCAATTTGAATACATTTGGAGTTTGGATTTGAATTTACTTTTCAAATCAACTTCAATTAACATGTGACCAATTGAACCTAGATCACATCAATACCATTCACATCATGTGACAACATAAACATGTGCTTGAGCATTGCATTAAATTTATACCTTGATTGCTTTGTTTGATCGATAGACGTGCAACCGGAACCGGAAGCAGCCCCCTTCCTTGAAGATCCCGAGACTGAACCTCGTCAGCAAGGCAAGCAAACCCCCATTGATCATGTCGATAAAATCCCACTTCCCTCTCATGTCTCGCTTATGCATTGTATAGGATGATTACCATGCTACGTTTCTACCGCATAGATGAACCCATTCCTTTGCATGACCTATCATTTGTCACAGTAGTAAGAAAACCACAATCCTAGCAAATGTAGGAGTTGGTTGATATCATGTGGCCCCTGCAATTGTTATTGCTTATTGCATGCTTAGAGTGTTACAATGTTGTTACTGTTATGTGAGTCGGGATGGTAGTGATCATATTGATGATGGTGGAAATGTGTTGGTGAATCTACCCTATTACAAGGTGAACGATGAGAGGCTGTGTAGGAGTACACAGTGGGTTGTCTCGTTGAACACCGCCCTAAGTCCGAGTTCTTGTGTGGTGATCCAAGAAGAAGAGTGCCACCACACATTGGGCTCACTGACCCCTCTCATCCTAGTACCTCACCCCGTTCGAACCCCATAAGTCGCAGTAGTTCGGAGTTCTGGTAGGGCTGTGGCACGGTCTGCGAAGTGGATGAATGGCTTTTCAAGACCGGCTTGGGACCCTGCACACATCGTTTGAGGCTGCACTGGAACCTCGGCCGGACTTCCATATGGATCCCCCTCAGATAGGCAACTCTCTGTACTAGAACGGAGCTGTGGGCGAAGTGTTGTGGTGGCATCCTCGCTCTCACCTCTTGAATGGTGACACGCAAAAGGCGGTAAGTGATGACACGTGTGTGTAGTAGTACACCCCTGCAGGGTTAACAAAACTATCCGAATAGCCGCGTCCGCCGTTCAGGACTGCTTGGAAAGCTTAGCTTGATTATTAGACAACTTGAACCGGATACTTATAAAACTTGCCAAGATAATCGTGAGTGCTATGGCGTGCTTTCTCGTGGGGAAGTCGAGGAAGGCACCATAGTGGTGTAATTGATTGGAGACATGTAGTGGACTCGTCTACGCTTCTTACCTCAAGTCTGGTACTCGTAGTTCAGGACTAGCCAAATCAAAGCTGGCACTTCTGCATTTGAACCCCACCTCCCTTTACCTTGATACATGTGCATGAGTAGTATAGTTCCTACGTAAGTCTTGCTGAGTACGACTTTGTACTCACGTTTGCTTATTCTATGTTTTAGATGAACCCCCCTGACCCCGAAGGTGGATTCTTCCTGGAGCTCGACGACTGATCAAGCTAGTGTAGTCCCAGTCAGCAGACTGGTTCCCTCGTGATGGGCTTGTTTATAGATAAGGCTTGTCTAAGCCATTTGTTAAACTTGTCTGTACTCAGACCTACTTTGCTTCCGCATATTTGATGTAATGATGGATCACAGACTTGTGATCTCTGCGTGCACTCTGTAAGAGTTATCAATAAAGTTGTATACTTTGTAGAGAATTGCAATGATACCTGCTGTTCATACTGGACATGTGTGCAGTGTGTATGATTATATCATGCATGTCTTATTATGGGTTTTTGAGACCTTAGTTGTGATCTGGCTGACGGTCTTTTATACACCAAGTGGCCCTTAGATGTGCGCAGCTTGGGGCATCGTGATGCGATTGCTCGTGACTCTGTCACGTGCACACTTTGATGTATGATCGAGCCCGCCCTAGACCCCGACTAAGTGATCGGGCTGGAGTAAGTCTATGTAAGGGTTATAATACAATCGATAGTATGGTTGAGGCGACTTGTCTATGAGTATGGGAGTTCACCACCCTTATCATTTAGACTTGTGTGCGGACGATGAGGACCCATCTCAGTTGACCATCCGGCATGGATGGGATGCACCTCACGTTCGATGCTTTCCGAGAACGTTCTATGCTTGGCCTTGTCTGCTTAGACAAGTGGGTACGGTTCTCGGCTCTCCATATGATTGTGTTGTAGCGAGTCTTGCATACGGTAACCCCGGGTCCCGACACGCAAGCAAAGCGACACACACAACTACAATTCGCTACGGATTTGAGTCCCTTCTCGACTCTTTGAGTCCCCCAGGAACTCGGGGGCTACTGACGAGGAGGTGTCCCCATGACTCCTGCGAATCAGGGTACCTGGTGCGTGTCAAGACAGAAGGCCCACTGGAAGCTTCGACCAGCCCACGACTGGCCCACTAGAAGCACCAACGTAGGAGTCCTTGGCA
The DNA here is from genome assembly GCA_950022295.1 of Bromus sterilis. Taxonomy (NCBI): domain Eukaryota; kingdom Viridiplantae; phylum Streptophyta; class Magnoliopsida; order Poales; family Poaceae; genus Bromus; species Bromus sterilis. Next base: position 170,383,426 of record OX465600.1, on the reverse strand, counting down.
ATTATGGATGCCACAACTTAGCATCCAAGACTAGAGCTAGATTAGGAAACTACTTCTGTAAACCTACATGGACTCCATGCGACCCAGCCTAGTATATAAAGGCTGGGAGAGGGGACGTCTAGGGCATCCAATCTCATAGCTACACCTTTGGTCCCGAGCGATCTCACCTGACCGCCACTATAATCACCTCCATCATAATACAAAAGAGCAGGAAGTAGGGGTTTCACCGATCGAGGGCCCTGAACTTGCGTAAATCCCTATCTCCTGTTAGCCAACGAGTATTGCCAACCTGCACCTTCTCTCTATGATCTAAACCCTGGGTACCTTACCATGGGATTTGCCGAGGCTGATCCTCTTCAATTGGCGCTGACCGTGGGGAAGACGCGTGTTGGAGTCACGATCTCAGCGGTTCCTTCATCAACTAGCAACTCGTTGACTACCGTGGCAGTCGAAGCCTTTTCGACTCAAGCGGAATTCGATATGTTCGAGTCCCTCGGCTTCGCCCCACATCTTCCCATCTCGTGGTCAGCTTACGCTGATCTCCGCACATGCGTGGATCTAACCTTCGGAGGGTGCCAGATCTACGTCAAACGCTAGAGAACTCTTTGCCTTACAGATCGTGCTCGAGCACCCGCAACAACAACCGCAACAGCGGCAACAACCAAAGAAGAATCACCTGCCCGCGCGACGGCTCTTTGAGTATATCCGGTAACCCACCTCAGCCTGATCCATCACACTGCCCACGACAGCGCGAGTGCATCACCCACATGGGAAAAGCAGAGCAGAAAGGAGACAAGGCCAAAAAACAAGACACTGTTCCAGGTGTTCATGGCAAACACCCACGCAACAACTTCAGATGACAGGGGCAAAGCAGATGACCCCGACAGCCACAGGGGAGCCGGCACAAACAACAGGAGCAACGAACCTAACAACACCGGGCAACCAACAGTCATCCTGATAGAGGCGAAGGTGTCCCGATGTTTCGATGAGATGGTGGAGATCGATTTTGGTGGAGTAGACTTTCACGACCCGACTACGAACGTGCGAAGACGTTGCGCCTTAGCAATCGCTAAACCAACTCCGAGAGGTTATTGATCCCGCGGATGCACGATCAACCTGACCACGAAGGTCAATTCCTGCAAGCAATCGAAGAACAAGCAAGAACTAAGAATTGCAATCTGGATATTGCGAATATAAGATGAAAGATTAACAGAAGTTGGGGTTCCAATGCGGTCTTGGCCTGGTCGGACGACACAAACGAAGAACTCGAAGTTGCGGCTATGGCTAACTTAAATCTAATTAAAACCCAAGTCTAAACGATGCCCTAAGGGCTGTATATATGGGGGAACAGAGGGGAATTTCGTGGCCCCTTGGAGGAGGGGTCCGAAAACAACCCTAACTCGGTTTCCCCACACATACGGACTCTAAAAAATAGCCTATTAAGTGTATTTCGAAAATACATGGGCCTGGCCCAATAATAAGGTGACGCAGCACCTATAATAACTCTTGGACGAAAATATTAATGTGGCATCTTGTGTCTCTCGTCCAAGTCTTCATGCGCGCCTTATGGTGGCTTCAAAGTGCGATAATCACCACGGGAAGCTCCGCTGTCCTTTCCCGCGCGCGCACCTTCTTCTCCATGCTTGATCCCGCTCCAATGACCATCCTTCTTGTCCATGCTAGGTCCTTCATTCATAAGACAAACAAAAGTATCTAATTTAGGCAGCATCATATGTTCTTGAATATTAGAAGGATTCGCAAGAAACGAAAGTACCTGATAATTTAATTGACGTGCGCGTGCTCTAGTAACTGGTCCATTATGTGTAGTTTGTGAAGATGTGGGTGTAACATTAGTAGAGATGTCCTCATCATCCTCCCCTTCTTGAATTGAAGTCGTCCTCGACGGAAGCTCATCATCTTCTTCCAAATAAGGCTTCAAATCTGCAATATTAAATGTGGGACTAACCCCAAAGGCTGCAGGTAGCTCAAGTTTATATGCATTATCATTAATTTTCTGCAAAACCTTAAAGGGACCATCAGCTCGAGGCATTAACTTAGACTTGCGCAAATCAGGAAACCTATCTTTACGTAGATGTAACCAAACAAGATCTCCGGGTTCAAACACAACATGCTTTCGACCCCTATCACCAGCAAGCTTGTATCTAGCATTCATGCGCTCAATGTTTTCTTTAGTTAACTCATGCATTTTTAATATCAATTCAGCACGTTGCTTAGCATCAAAATTAACCTTCTCCGAAGATGGAAGAGGCAGCAAATCAATAGGTGCACGAGGTAGAAAACCATAAACAATCTCAAAAGGGCACATTTTAGTGGTAGAATGCAATGAACGATTATAAGCAAATTCAATATGAGGTAAACATTCTTCCCACTGTTTCAAGTTACTCTTTAAAACAGCCCTAAGCATAGTAGACAAAGTCCTATTGACCACTTCAGTTTGTCCATCAGTTTGGGGATGACATGTAGTACTAAAAAGTAGTTTAGTCCCCAACTTAGCCCATAAGCATCTCCAAAAATGGCTAAGAAACTTAGTATCACGATCCGAGACAATAGTATTGGGCACACCATGTAAGCGAATAATCTCACGAAAGAATAAATCAGCAACATTAGCAGCATCATCGCTTTTATGACATGGTATAAAATGTGCCATTTTAGAAAATCTATCCACGACAACAAATATGCTATCCCTCCCATTCTTTGTTCGAGGCAAGCCTAAAACAAAGTCCATGGATATGTCCTCCCACGGAACACTAGGTACAGGTAAAGGCATGTATAAACCATGAGGATTGAGTCGTGACTTAGCTTTTTGACATGTAGTGCAGCGAGCAACAAAACGCTCAACATCCCGTCTCATCTTTGGCCAAAAGAAATGTGTAGCAAGTACGTCCTCCGTCTTCTTCACGCCAAAGTGTCCCATTAATCCTCCTCCATGCGCCTCCTGCAACAACAAAAGACAAATAGAGCTAGCTGGAATGCATAGCTTGTTAGAACGGAACACAAATCCATCATTAAGCACAAACTTGTTCCATGTTCTACCCTCTCTACAATTCTGCAATACATCTTTAAATTCCGCATCATTTACGTATCGATCTTTGATTGTCTCTAAACCGAAAATCTTGAAGTCAAGTTGTGAAAGCATAGTATAACGACGAGACAAAGCATCAGCAATAATATTATCTTTCCCCTTCTTGTGTTTAATGACATAAGGGAAAGTCTCAATAAATTCAACCCACTTAGCATGTCTACGATTAAGTTTTGCTTGACTTCTTATGTGTTTCAAAGATTCATGATCAGAATGTATAACAAATTCTTTGGGCCATAAATAATGTTGCCAAGTTTCTAATGTCCGAACAAGAGCATATAATTCCTTATCATAAGTAGAATAGTTCAGACTAGGCCCACTCAATTTTTCAGAAAAGTAAGCAACAGGTTTAGCATCTTGTAATAACACACCTCCCAAACCAATCCCACTAGCATCGCATTCAAGCTCAAAAGTCTTATTAAAATCAGGAAGTTGGAGCAAAGGAGCATGTGTTAACTTATCTTTCAATACGGTGAAGGCTTCTTCCTGTGCGGTACCCCAAGTAAAAGGCACATCCTTGCGTGTAAGCTCATTGAGAGGTGCAGCAATGGTGCTGAAATCTCTCACAAAACGCCTATAGAATCCAGCGAGGCCAAGAAAACTCCTCACTTGTGTGACCGTTTTGGGCTGCGGCCAACTCTCAATCGCCTCGATCTTGGCTTTATCAACTTCAATTCCCTGCGGAGTAACAACATAGCCAAGAAACGATACTCGGTCGGTGCAAAAGGTGCACTTCCCAAGGTTACCAAACAAACGTGCATTACGTAGAGCAATAAAAACAGCACGTAAATGATCCAAATGTTCCTCCAAAGATTTGCTATAAATTAGTATATCATCAAAATAGACTACCACAAATCGTCCAATGAAAGCACGTAAAACCTCGTTCATTAATCTCATGAAAGTGCTAGGTGCATTAGTTAACCCAAAAGGCATGACTAACCACTCATATAATCCAAACTTAGTTTTAAAAGCCGTTTTCCATTCATCTCCTAATTTCATGCGAATTTGATGGTATCCACTACGCAAATCAACTTTGGAAAACATGGTAGAGCCACTTAATTCATCAAGCATATCATCTAACCTAGGAATAGGATGACGATAACGAATAGTAATATTATTAATGGCTCGACAATCAACACACATACGCCATGTTCCATCCTTTTTAGGCACTAATATAACAGGAACAGCACAAGGACTAAGGGATTCACGTATGTAACCTTTGTCGAGTAGCTCTTGTACTTGACGCTGAATCTCCTTCGTCTCCTCCGGATTGGTACGGTATGGCGCACGGTTAGGCAGCGAAGCACCGGGAATTAAGTCAATCTGATGCTCAATCCCTCGAATAGGTGGTAATCCCGGTGGCACGTCTTGTGGAAAGACGTCAATAAACTCCTGCAAAAGGTCAGTGACAACAGGAGGCAAAGAAGGAGGCAATTCCTCAAATGAAAACAAAGCTTCTTTGCACACAAAAGCATAGCACACATATTGACTAACATCCAAATCCGAAATATCAACCTTAGTAGCAAGCAAAGTTGGACTAGTCAATTTAATTTCATTAGAAACAGCGGAAGAAGATTTGCTATTGGTCTTATGTTGTTGCTCAAATTCTTTAGCTGCTATCTCATTTTCACTCTTATTTTTCTCCTGTTTAGCTTTACTAGCTCTAGCAAGATCATCTTTCACAATTTGTTCAGGAGACATAGGAAGTAAAGCAATATTTTTATCCTGATGAACCAGAGTAAACTGATTTGTCCTACCATGGTGTACAACATTCCTATCAAATTGCCATGGTCTACCAAGTAAAAGAGAGCATGCTTGCATGGGTACCACATCACAATCAACATAATCAGCATATGCGGCAATGCTAAAGTGCACACGAACAGAACGCGTTACCTTAATCTTACCACTATTGTTAAACCACTGAATATAGTACGGATGGGGGTGTGGTCTTGTGGTGAGAGATAGCTTCTCCACCAACTCCATGCTCGCCAAGTTGTTGCAACTCCCTCCGTCAATGATGATGCGAACCGAACGTTCTTTCACCACTCCCTTTGTGTGGAACAAATTATGCCTCTGGTTTTGCTCGTCCTTCGATACCTGCACACTTAATACACGTTGAGCAACCAAACTAGCATATTTATCTGCATCATCAGGAGCCATATACTCTATATCACGAGCATCATCATGGGCACTCTGATCCTCATGAGCAATGAGAACTAAAGTCTCCTCATCATAGTCACTCGCTGACTCGTACCCACCATCCGCCGTAATAATCATCACACGCTTGGAGGGACAGTCTTTTGCGAAGTGACCTCCACCTTGGCACCTGCGACATTTAATATCACGATCTCGTGCTTGCCCTATGGACGCCATGGATGAAGAAGAACTCGCCGCGGGACCACTCTGTGCACCCTTGAATGGTGGCGCTGGCTGTGTCGGTGGCTCCCTGTAAGAATGAGCGGCTGAAGTAGATGGTGGTGCAGCAGGACGTGTGGATGTAGAAGCTCCACGCGATGTCCATGATGTATTTCGTCCTGCAGAAAAGTTAGGTCTCGTAGCGGCCTGTCGATCCTGCACTTCACGTTCAGCTTTACAAGCAAGATGAAACAAACGAGTGATAGTAGTAAAGTCCTTGTATTCTAGAATAGTTTGTATCTCCCTGTTTAAGCCACCCATAAAACGTGCAAGCATAGCTTCATTATCCTCTACTAGGCCGCATCTAATCAATCCAGTTTGTAATTCCTGATAATATTCCTCTACAGAATTTTTTCCTTGTCTCAAACGCTGTAATTTTTGTAACAAGTCACGTTGATAATAAGGAGGAACCCAGCGAGTACGCATAGCATCTTTTAAAGCAGCCCAAGTAGTTGGAATATTATTAGCATGCAATCTACAATGTTCGGACCACCAAATAGATGCAAATCCCGTGAATTCACAAACAGCAGCAGTAACACGTCTATTCTGAGGATATTGTAAACATGTAAAGCGTTGTTCAGTTTCTAACTCCCAAGTAAGATAAACATCAGGAATATATCTACCCTCAAATGGCTTAAGATTCAATTTAAGTTTAGGCACATGTTCATCATCGCGTACCTGAGGGTGTGGTTGGTGTCGACCGTGGCGAATGTTGGGACGTGGACGTCCAGCTGGCTGCTCATAGACCGCTTCCTGTTCCACCTCCTCCTCGTAATCACCCTCGTAGTAGTCGTCCTGGCCGACGTCAGAAGCAGCAGCAGCAGTAGCAGCAACTGCAGTAGCAGGAGGAGCACCAATACCAGCAGCTTGTCCTCGCGGCAACAGAATACGTCGTGCACGTGGTAGTGGCGGTGGCTGTGGCTGTGCTGGAGCGGCAGCAGGCTGTGTAGGTAGGCGTGCGATCAACTCAGTAAACTTGGCGTCTAGCTTGGTGTCGATCATCTTTTCCACGCCATCAATCGCCTCTGTAAATCTGTTATGGATGTCCTGCACCTGTTCAGACATCATACGTGCAAATTTATCATGTAGCTCCTTGTTTGTCATGTTCTCCCAATCGGGTGCATCCCGCGCCACTTCATCATGTGATCCTGTCATGGTTAGCAGAAATAGAAAACACACAGTAATATGATCCTACTTCTACTAATGGGATGTGGTGTGGTGGAAAGCACAAATCCGTCAAGCTTTTCTATCGTTCTTACCGATTCTTACCTAGCAGCAGGTGGTGATGTACAACCAACGGGTCAAAACTCTCAGAGATATGGTAGAGCGATGGCCAGGAGGTGTCAAACGCACGATGTAGAATATATGTGGAGCTGTAGGAAGGCTGACAAGTATGGTAGAAAAAACTCAACAGTAATCAAAACAGAGATGCAAAGCTGAATAAACGCTCAACGTGGGTACTGTGCTGATCCTAGGCTAGACCGTACTAGAGACGCGAGCCTAAAACACCAACGAAAGCACGGCGCGGCACGTAATCAACTGAGAAGCATACTCTGAATTTTTTTTTTTTTTTTTTTTTTTTTTGCGATGCGGGACTGCGGTGGCTGAAAAAGTGCGAAAAAGTCACTATGGTGGCGAATGTCTTAAAAAGTGTTGCTGGACCTAAGGAACGTATGGGCACAAAATTTTTTTTACCCCTGAAATTTTTGGCCTAAAAACTGCTCTGGAAAGCGTGCCAGACTGTGATCAGAACTCGAAACTTTTTTTTTTTTTTTTTTTTTTGGAAATCACCTCCCTTCTACGTACGACTCGTGTAGCTCGTGGTGGTGTATATGGACTCGGATTGGCGGAACGTGGTGTATCTGGACTCGGATTACTACTGTGCGGTGGCGACGTGGCAAACTGTGATCAGAACTCGAAACTCTAAGGAAACTAGACGCTAAGATCAGCAACTTGACACAACGATGCAACCGTAAATTCAACAAAGCAAGTACTGAAAAGAAAACTGGACAATGGCTAGGACTGTCTTGGGACGTGATGATCTAACCCTAATTTTTTTTGGCTTTTTCGTGGACTGTAGGTATGAAGAACAGAACCAATCTAGACTATGAAAAACTGGTAAATCTCACCGAGCAACCTGGAAATCTGATACCACTTGATAGAGGCGAAGGTGTCCCGATGTTTCGATGAGATGGTGGAGATCGATTTTGGTGGAGTAGACTTTCACGACCCGACTACGAACGTGCGAAGACGTTGCGCCTTAGCAATCGCTAAACCAACTCCGAGAGGTTATTGATCCCGCGGATGCACGATCAACCTGACCACGAAGGTCAATTCCTGCAAGCAATCGAAGAACAAGCAAGAACTAAGAATTGCAATCTGGATATTGCGAATATAAGATGAAAGATTAACAGAAGTTGGGGTTCCAATGCGGTCTTGGCCTGGTCGGACGACACAAACGAAGAACTCGAAGTTGCGGCTATGGCTAACTTAAATCTAATTAAAACCCAAGTCTAAACGATGCCCTAAGGGCTGTATATATGGGGGAACAGAGGGGAATTTCGTGGCCCCTTGGAGGAGGGGTCCGAAAACAACCCTAACTCGGTTTCCCCACACATACGGACTCTAAAAAATAGCCTATTAAGTGTATTTCGAAAATACATGGGCCTGGCCCAATAATAAGGTGACGCAGCACCTATAATAACTCTTGGACGAAAATATTAATGTGGCATCTTGTGTCTCTCGTCCAAGTCTTCATGCGCGCCTTATGGTGGCTTCAAAGTGCGATAATCACCACGGGAAGCTCCGCTGTCCTTTCCCGCGCGCGCACCTTCTTCTCCATGCTTGATCCCGCTCCAATGACCATCCTTCTTGTCCATGCTAGGTCCTTCATTCATAAGACAAACAAAAGTATCTAATTTAGGCAGCATCATATGTTCTTGAATATTAGAAGGATTCGCAAGAAACGAAAGTACCTGATAATTTAATTGACGTGCGCGTGCTCTAGTAACTGGTCCATTATGTGTAGTTTGTGAAGATGTGGGTGTAACATTAGTAGAGATGTCCTCATCACACGTCCTTCTGCTCCACCATCTACTTCAGCCGCTCATTCTTACAGGGAGCCACCAAAACAGCCAGCGCCACCATTCAAGGGTGCACAGAGTGGTCCAGCAGCGAGTTCTTCTTCATCCATGGCGTCCACAGGGCAAGCACGAGATCGTGATATTAAATGTCGCAGGTGCCAAGGTGGAGGTCACTTCGCAAAAGACTGTCCCTCCAAGCGTGTGATGACTATTACGGCGGATGGTGGGTATGAGTCAGCGAGTGACTATGATGAGGAGACTCTAGTTCTCATTGCTCGTGAGGAACAGGGTGCCCATGATGATGCTCATGATATAGAGTATATGACTCCTTCGGAGAACCAGGAACCATCTTCGGAGAACCAGGAACCATTCCAAGAAAAGTGTTCAAAAGGCAAGAAAACAACAATCATAAAGACAATCCGCCTGAAAGCACCTGGCGCCACAACTCAGAAGGAGCAAAACAAGCTCAACCCACAGAATAAATCATTCGATCCAAAGAAGCGACCATCAGAGTAAAAGATGCAGTAAAGCGTGGCAAGCTCCTGCCAGAGAACACTACACGCGACAAACTCAGAGCATACAATAAGCTAGAAAGCAATGTCACCAAGAAAACCAGATGGCTGAGGCTTGAGATGGAGAAGCAAAGAAGAGCCGCGAACGAATCGAGGGCCGATCGCAAGGCACTGCCTGAACCATCGGACGACTCCTCTAATGACAACCCCCCTCATCAGCGGAGGTCTAGATTCAACAACCTACATCTAACGGACAAGAAAAAAGTCGCCCGCATATTGGACGACGTATTTCGACTCGAAGACGAAGAAGAAGAGCAGCTCACACCAGTAGAAGCTCTCGTCACCACCCAAGCATACTTACAATGTGCCCAGAACGGCGGAAAAGGTGACGCAGACCACAACACTGCTCGAGCACTCAAAGTAATGGGCGACGCGATCACAGCGTCAGCACCCAAAAAATAGAGCACAAGAAGAGTGACCCGGGAGCAAACGCCGGACATGGATCCAAGCTCACACGATGACGATGATGACATCGACGATGATCGCCGAAACTACGCCGACCGATGCAGAAAACGCAACAGGGGCGACCGTGGAAAGCGACGCAACAATGATCGACGACGCAACGCGTGGGACGACATCAGACAGAACAAGATCAACCAAGGATGGCGTAGACGCGCAGCTCACACGACGAATACTCGGACGAACAAGTGACCGACGATGATCTGGAACCTTGCGGAGCACTATGCTTCGCACGAGCCATACGTGAAACACGAATGTCCAAGGGTTTCAAGCTGAACTCAACAACGCACAAATACGAAGGACTCAAAGAACCAGAAGCATGGCTCGACGACTATCTAATAGCCATCAAGTTCCAGCGAGGCACCAACACCACAGCCATGCAGTATGTGCAACTTATACTCGAAGGGTCAGCACGACACTCGCTGAAGAACCTACATCGAGGCTCCATTAGCTCCTGGAAGCAATTCCACAGCGCTTTCATCGATAACTTCAAGTCAACATACAAACGATCGGCGTCACTTGAAGGGCTGAGAGCCTGCAGGAAGGGAACCCGAGAGTCCCTAAGAGCTTACATCCAACGGTGGACCATACTCAAAAACTCAGTCGAGGACATATAAGACGAAAGCGCAATCGACGCATTCATACGAGGACTACATCGCATAGAATTTAAAGAACAGATGAGACATCTCAAAGTCTGAACACTCGCGCAATTACGGGAAAACGCCAATAATTGGGCTGACGGAGAAGACTCCATATGCAACGAATCATACGCCTCGATGACTCGCACCGAGCGCAACTACGACTATTACGGTGGGGATAGGAGGGTCTACCGAAGAAGAAAATGACCCAGGCGCAATTTCTATGATGACAGGGGACCAAACATGGTCGCGGCTGGCTTCCCAGTAGACAGAGACGGCAGACGACGTGATGAAAACAGACCGCAACGAAGGGACAACCCAGACAACCCGCCACACATCCAAAATGAGAGTGGAGGCCACGGCAGCCACGAGATGACACCCGAGCAACCTGCTCGGCCAAAGAGCACCTGGATGGGCCATGCACACTCCATGGATTCAAAAACGAGCACGGAGAAATCACGTCAGGGCATACCTTGAGAGATTGCAGGCACTTCACCGAACTCTCGGAAGAAAAAAGCAGGATTACAGCGCCAACCTCGCAACCACTCGCAAGCGTAGCAATCGGGCCAATCGCACACAATGCACCGCCCACCCCTACCATGCCAGCAAGACAGGTAGCAGCCATCCAGCAATGACGCACGACAACCGAAGAAGAAGAAGATTACCCAGCGGCGCATGGATGAATCTGCATGATCCAAGAAGGAAGGCCATCAAATAAGCAGCAGAAGCAAGCATCTAGACAAGTTTTCCTCGTAGTCACCTCATACCCGGCCATCCCAGAATACCTTCACAGGTCCGAGACTGACATCACCTTCTCTCAGGAGAACCACTCGCCAGTTGTACTGCGGCCAGGGCACGCCGCACTGGTACTTGAAGCAAGAATTTTAAACTACAACATGTCGCGAGTCTACATGGACGGTGGCAGCGGCATCAACATCATATTCACCAAACACTACAAGAGATGTTCATCCAAACCTCGACACTCAAAACCTCAGGCACGACCTTCCATAGAATCGTTCCAGGAAAAGCAGTCTACCCCCTTGGCAAGATAACTCTGCAAGTTGTCTTTGGCAACGCGAGCAACTTGAGAAAGGATATGCTAGGTTTCGAAGTGGTCGACGGGAAGTCACAGTACCATGCCATCCTGATACATCCCAAACGTATCTACAATTTCTACTTGCTCCATGCATGTTTTGTGTGATATTGCTATGATCTAGATACACTTTCATACACATTTGATCATATTTGGACTAACTTATTAACTCAGTGCACCACAGTGCCAGTTCATGTTTTCTGCTGTTTTTCTATTTCAGGTTTCCCCCATATTAAAAGTGCTCCAAAAATTCGGAAATAATCAGATAAAAATCAGCGTGAAGGAACCTTCTAGAATCACCTAGGTGGGGCCAGAGGGCCACCACCAGGGACCCATGCGACCACTTGGCGCGGCCTAGGGTCTGGCTGCGCTGGGGGGCGCCTGGACCACTGGTGGCCCCCCTGGCTGCCCCTTCGCCTATTTATTCTCCGTATCGCGAAACCTGTCGGGGGAATGGGTCAGGCCCATAGACCCAACATTAGAAACTTCTGGGCCGACTTACATATGAAGGCCCGCAAAGGAAGACCCGGCTAGGAGGTGACGTGCCAAGCGTGAAGATTGAAGCCCTAAAAGGAATTCGACTTACCTTGTATAGCACGTAGCCAATTTGTAAAGTAGAATAGAACTCCACATCGTGTAGGAGTCGGACTCTAGGAATCCCGGGACCCGGCACCTTTATAAGACGATGTCCACGGGAGCCAGAGGACGAACTTACCTCAAGCCAGGACTAGACAACTCGCACTATAACCTAGATCTCCACGAGACTAAGGTTGCGAAACATCACCACTGTAATCGATACGATCGGCTCTTCCTATTGAGGAGTAGATCCCACAATAGTCAAGAAGCAGGAGTAGGTCTTTACCGCATCGACGGGGCCGAACCTGGGTAAATCGCTAAGTCCCGTGTCTATGTCGACTCTCTCCTCGAATTCGCCTCGCAGCAAAGGTCCCATGATAAGTCCGACTCTATGGACATTTGCCGTGACTTTCCCACGACAGTTGGCGCCCACCGTGGGGCCTGCGCTCACAGGTGTTGAGGTTCTAGGGGGAGCTCTGCGAGATATGGAAGGATTTGTTACTGGGCGAATCACCACAATCCGGAGCGGGATGCTCTGCATCGACGACGCCACCTAGGGCCCCGAAGATGATTTCATTGAGTCAGGCTATCAGATCCCAGTCGGCTCCATGCACCTCTTCATCGGCGGATTGAACGGGTCGGAGCCGAAGCCGGACTATCATGCCCCTACTGAAGCAGCGAGCCGGCTACTTGCTGGCTCCGATCGCGCCTTCATCGGATTCACCAACGAACCCCCAAAATTGGCATGCTCTATCGAAACCTCGATGGATGATGAGCCGGTGAAGTTCCCCGAACAAGAAGAAGTTCATATGGAAACGCCGAGACAGCCACCAATCAGGCTTTACGACGTGAAAAACGCAGCACCACCTATGATGAGGACATCCCTACTAATGTTACACCCATACCCTCACCAACTACACATACTGGACCAGTTACTAGAGCACGTGCACGTCAACTAAATTATCAGGTACTTTCGTTTCTTGCGAATCCTTCTATTGTTCATGAACATATGATGCTGCCTAAATTAGATACTTTTGTTTTGGTTATGAATGAAGGACCTAGCATGGACAAGAAGGATGGTCATTGGAGCGGGATCAAGAATGGAGAAGAAGGTGCGCGCGGGGGAAAGTACAGTGGAGCTTCCAGTGGGGATTTTCGCACGTTGAAGCCACCATAAGGCATGCATGAAGGCTTGGACGGAATACACGAGATGCCACTTCATTATTTTCGTCCAAGATCAATTATAGGTGCTGCGCCACCTTAATATTGGGCTGGGCCCATGTAATTTCGAAATACCACATTAAAGGCAGTTTTTAGAGTCCGTATGTGTGGGGAAACCGAGTTAGGGTTGTTTTCGGACCCCACCTCCAAGGGGTCACGAAAATCCCCTCTGTTCCCCCATATATACAGCCCTTAGGGCGTCGTTTAGACTTGGGTTTTAATTAGACATAAGTTAGCCATAGCCGCAACTTCGAGCTCTTCGTTTGTGTCATCCGACCAGGCCAAGACCTCATTGGAACCCCAACTTTCATAATCATTCATCTTATATTCGCAATATCCAGATTGCAATTCTTAGTTCTTGCTTGTTCTTCGATTGCTTGCAGGAATTAGACCTTCGTGGTCAGGTTGATCGTGCATCCGCGGGATCAATAACCTCTCGGAGTTGGTTTAGCGATCGCTAAGGCGCAACGTCTTCGCACGTTCGTAGTCGGATCGTCAGAGTCATCTCCACCAAATCGATAGTTATCTCTCATCGAAACATCGGGACACCTTCGCCTCTATCAAGTGGTATCAGATTTCCAGGTTGCTCGGTGAGATTTACCAGTTTTCGTAGTCTAGATTAGTTCTGTTTTTCATACCTACAGTCCACGAAAAAGCCAACAAAAAAAATTAGGGTTAGATCATCACGTCCCAAAACAGTCCGAGCCTTTGTCCAGTTTTCTTTACAGTAGTTTGCATTGTTGAATTTGCGGTTGCATCGTCGTGTCGAGTTGCTGATCTTAGCGTCTAGTTCCCTTAGAGTTTCGAGTTCTGATCACAGTTTGCCACGTCGCCGCCGCACCAGTAGTCATCCTACCACGTTCCGCCAATCCAAGTCAAGTTACACCACCACTTTCCGCCAAGCAGAGTCCATATACACCACCACAACCTACCGATCCGAGTGGAGTTCCATCACCTGTTCGGTTTGTGATCTCTCCGTAGCCAGATTAGTTTTGAGTTGATTAGAGTCGGATTTCACCAATCTTTTGTCGTACGTAGAAGAGGGTGATTTCCAAAAAAAAAAAAAAAAAAAAAAAAAAAGAGTCTGGCACGCTTTCCAGAGCAGTTTTTAGGCCAAAATTTTCAGGGGTAAAAAAATTTCGTTCCCATACGTTCCTTAGGTCCAGAAACTCGTTTTGAGACGTTCGCCACCATAGTGATTTTTTCGCACTTTTTCAGCCCCCGCAGTCCCGCATCGCCAAAAAAAAAAGCAAAAAAAAAAAAAAAAAAAAGAGAGAGAAAAAAAAAATTCAGAGTGTGCTTCACAGTTGTTACGTGCCGCGCCGTGCTTTCGTTGGTGTTTTAGGCTCGCGTCTCTAGTACGGTCTAGCCTAGGATCAGCACAGTACCGACGTTGAGTGTTTATTCAGCTTTGCATCTCTGTTTTGATTACTGTTGAGTTTTTCCTACCATACTTGTCAGCCTTCCTACAGCTCCACATATATTCTACATCGTGCGTTTTGACACCGCCTGGCCATCGCTCTACCACATCTCTGAGAGTTTTGACCCGTTGGTTGTACATCACCACCTGCTGCTAGGTAAGAATCGGTAAGAACGTAAGAAAAGCTTGACGGATTTGTGCTTTCCACCACCCCACATCCATCCCATTAGTAGCAGTAGGATCATATTCCGGTGTGTTTTCTATTTCTGCTAACCATGCCAGGATCACATGATGAAGTGGCGCGGGATGCACCCGATTGGGAGAACATGACAAACAAGGAGCTACATGATAAATTTGCACGTATGATGTCTCAACAGGTGCAGGACATCGAGACCATATTTACAGAGGCGATTGATGGCGTGGAGAAGATGATCGACACCAAGCTCGACGCCAAGTTTACTGAGTTGATCGCACGCCTACCTTCAGCATAGCCACAGCCACCGCCACTACCACGTGCACGACGTATTCTGTTTCCGCGTGGACAAGCTGCTGGTATTGGTGCTCCTCCTGCTGCTGCAGTTGCTGCTACTGCTGCTGCTGCTGCTTCTGACGTCGGCCTGGACGACAACTACGAGGGTGATTACGAGGAGGAGGTGGAACAGGAAGCGGCCTATGAGCAGCCAGCTGGACGTCCACGTCCCAACATTCGCCACGGTCGACACCAACCACCCCCTCAGGTACGCGATGATGAACATGTGCCTAAACTTAAATTGAATCTTAAGCCGTTTGAGGGTAGATATATTCCTGATGCTTATCTTACTTGGGAGTTAGAAACTGAACAACGTTTTACATGTTTACAATATCCTGAGAATAGACGTGTTACGGCTGCTGTTTGTGAATTCACGGGCTTTGCATCTATTTGGTGGTCTGAACATTGTAGATTGCATGCTAATAATATTCCAACTACTTGGGCTGCTTTAAAAGATGCTATGCGTACTCGCTGGGTTCCTCCTTATTATCAACGTGAATTGTTACAAAAATTACAGCGTTTGAGACAAGGAAAAAATTCTGTAGAGGAATATTATCAAGAATTACAAACTGGATTGATTAGATGTGGCCTAGTAGAGGATAATGAAGCTATGCTTGCACGTTTTATGGGTGGCTTAAACAGGGAGATACAAACTATTCTAGAATACAAGGACTTTGCTACTATCACTCGTTTGTTTCATCTTGCTTGTAAAGCTGAACGTGAAGTGCAGGATCGACAGGCCGCTACGAGACCTAACTTTTCTGCAGGACGACATACATCATGGACATCGCGTGGAGCTTCTACATCCACACGTCCTGCTGCTCCACCATCTACTTCAGCCGCTCATTCTTACAGGGAGCCACCAAAACAGCCAGCGCCACCATTCAAGGGTGCACAGAGTGGTCCAGCAGCGAGTTCTTCTTCATCCATGGCGTCCACAGGGCAAGCACGAGATCGTGATATTAAATGTCGCAGGTGCCAAGGTGGAGGTCACTTCGCAAAAGACTGTCCCTCCAAGCGTGTGATGACTATTACGGCGGATGGTGGGTATGAGTCAGCGAGTGACTATGATGAGGAGACTCTAGTTCTCATTGCTCGTGAGGAACAGGGTGCCCATGATGATGCTCATGATATAGAGTATATGACTCCTGATGATGCAGATAAATATGCTAGTTTGGTTGCTCAATGTGTATTAAGTGTGCAGGTAACGAAGGCCGAGCAAAACCAGAGGCATAATTTGTTCCACACAAAGGGAGTGGTGAAAGAACGTTCGGTTCGCATCATCATTGACGGAGGGAGTTGCAACAACTTGGCTAGCATGGAGTTGGTGGAGAAGCTATCTCTCACCACAAGACCACACCCCCATCCGTACTATATTCAGTGGTTTAACAATAGTGGTAAGATTAAGGTAACGCGTTCTGTTCGTGTGCACTTTAGCATTGCTGCATATGCTGATTATGTTGATTGTGATGTGGTACCCATGCAAGCATGCTCTCTTTTACTTGGTAGACCATGGCAATTTGATAGGAATGTTGTACACCATGGTAGGACAAATCAGTTTACTCTAGTTCATCAGGATAAAAATATTGCTTTACTTCCTATGTCTCCTGAACAAATTGTGAAAGATGATCTTGCTAGAGCTAGTAAAGCTAAACAGGAGAAAAATAAGAGTGAAAATGAGATAGCAGCTAAAGAATTTGAGCAACAACATAACACTAATAGCAAATCTTCTTCTGTTGTTTCTAATGAAATTAAATTGACTAGTCCAACTTTGCTTGCTACTAAGGTTGATATTTCGGATTTGGATGTTAGTCAATATGTGTGCTATGCTTTTGTGTGCAAAGAAGCCTTGTTTTCATTTGAGGAATTGCCTCCTTCTTTGCCTCCTGTTGTCACTGACCTTTTGCAGGAGTTTATTGACGTCTTTCCACAAGACGTACCACCGGGATTACCACCTATTCGAGGGATTGAGCATCAGATTGACTTAATTCCCGGTGCTTCGCTGCCCAACCGTGCGCCATACCGTACCAATCCGGAGGAGACGAAGGAGATTCAGCGTCAAGTACAAGAGCTACTCGACAAAGGTTATATACGTGAATCCCTTAGTCCTTGTGCTGTTCCTGTTATATTAGTGCCTAAAAAGGATGGAACATGGCGTATGTGTGTTGATTGTCGAGCCATTAATAATATTACTATTCGTTATCGTCATCCTATTCCTAGGCTAGATGATATGCTTGATGAATTAAGTGGTTCTACCATGTTTTCCAAAGTTGATTTGCGTAGTGGATACCATCAAATTCGCATGAAATTAGGAGATGAATGGAAAACGGCTTTTAAAACTAAGTTTGGATTATATGAGTGGTTAGTCATGCCTTTTGGGTTAACTAATGCACCTAGCACTTTCATGAGATTAATGAACGAGGTTTTACGTGCTTTCATTGGACGATTTGTGGTAGTCTATTTTGATGATATACTGATTTATAGCAAATCTTTGGAGGAACATTTGGATCATTTACGTGCTGTTTTTATTGCTCTACGTAATGCACGTTTATTTGGTAACCTTGGGAAGTGCACCTTTTGCACCGACCGAGTATCGTTTCTTGGCTATGTTGTTACTCCACAGGGTATTGAAATTGATAAAGCCAAGATCGAGGCGATTGAGAGTTGGCCGCAGCCCAAAACGGTCACACAAGTGAGGAGTTTTCTTGGCCTCGCTGGATTCTATAGGCGTTTTGTGAGAGATTTCAGCACCATTGCTGCCCCTCTCAATGAGCTTACACGCAAGGATGTGCCTTTTACTTGGGGTACCGCACAGGAAGAAGCTTTCACGGTATTGAAAGATAAGTTAACACATGCTCCTTTGCTCCAACTTCCTGATTTTAATAAGACTTTTGAGCTTGAATGCGATGCTAGTGGGATTGGTTTGGGAGGTGTGTTATTACAAGATGCTAAACCTGTTGCATACTTTTCTGAAAAATTGAGTGGGCCTAGTCTGAACTATTCTACTTATGATAAGGAATTATATGCTCTTGTTCGGACATTAGAAACTTGGCAACATTATTTATGGCCCAAAGAATTTGTTATACATTCTGATCATGAATCTTTGAAACACATAAGAAGTCAAGCAAAACTTAATCGTAGACATGCTAAGTGGGTTGAATTTATTGAGACTTTCCCTTATGTCATTAAACACAAGAAGGGGAAAGATAATATTATTGCTGATGCTTTGTCTCGTCGTTATACTATGCTTTCACAACTTGACTTCAAGATATTCGGTTTAGAGACAATCAAAGAACAATATGCAAATGATGCGGAATTTAAAGATGTATTGCAGAATTGTAGAGAGGGTAGAACATGGAACAAGTTTGTGCTTAATGATGGATTTGTGTTCCGTTCTAACAAGCTATGCATTCCAGCTAGCTCTATTCGTCTTTTGTTGTTGCAGGAGGCGCATGGAGGAGGATTAATGGGACATTTTGGCGTGAAAAATACGGAGGACGTACTTGCTACACATTTCTTTTGGCCAAAGATGAGACGGGATGTTGAGCGTTTTGTTGCTCGCTGCACTACATGTCAAAAAGCTAAGTCACGACTCAATCCTCATGGTTTATACATGCCTTTACCTGTACCTAGTGTTCCGTGGGAGGACATATCCATGGACTTTGTTTTAGGCTTGCCTCGAACAAAGAAGGGGAGGGATAGCATATTTGTTGTCGTGGATAGATTTTCTAAGATGGCACATTTTATACCATGTCATAAAAGCGATGATGCTGCTAATGTTGCTGATTTATTCTTTGGAGAGATTATTCGTTTACATGGTGTGCCCAATACTATTGTCTCGGATCGTGATACTAAGTTTCTTAGCCATTTTTGGAGATGCTTATGGGCTAAGTTGGGGACTAAACTACTTTTTAGTACTACATGTCATCCCCAAACTGATGGACAAACTGAAGTGGTCAATAGGACATTGTCTACTATGCTTAGGGCTGTTTTAAAAAGTAACTTGAAACTGTGGGAAGAATGTTTACCTCATATTGAATTTGCTTATAATCGTTCAGTGCATTCTACCACTAAAATGTGCCCTTTTGAGATTGTTTATGGTTTTTTACCTCGTGCACCTATTGATTTGCTGCCTCTTCCATCTTCGGAGAAGGTGAATTTTGATGCTAAGCAACGTGCTGAATTGATATTAAAAATGCATGAGTTAACTAAAGAAAACATTGAGCGCATGAATGCTAGATACAAGCTTGCTGGTGATAGGGGTCGAAAGCATGTTGTTTTTGAACCAGGAGATCTTGTTTGGTTACATCTACGAAAAGATAGGTTTCCTGATTTGCGCAAGTCTAAGTTAATGCCACGAGCTGATGGTCCCTTTAAGGTTTTACAGAAAATTAATGATAATGCATATAAACTTGAGCTACCTGCAGATTTTGGGGTTAGTCCCACATTTAACATTGCAGATTTGAAACCTTATTTGGGAGAATATGATGAGCTTCCGTCGAGGACGACTTCAATTCAAGAAGGGGAGGATGATGAGGACATCCCTACTAATGTTACACCCATACCCTCACCAACTACACATACTGGACCAGTTACTAGAGCACGTGCACGTCAACTAAATTATCAGGTACTTTCGTTTCTTGCGAATCCTTCTATTGTTCATGAACATATGATGCTGCCTAAATTAGATACTTTTGTTTTGGTTATGAATGAAGGACCTAGCATGGACAAGAAGGATGGTCATTGGAGCGGGATCAAGAATGGAGAAGAAGGTGCGCGCGGGGGAAAGTACAGTGGAGCTTCCAGTGGGGATTTTCGCACGTTGAAGCCACCATAAGGCATGCATGAAGGCTTAGACGGAATACACGAGATGCCACTTCATTATTTTTGTCCAAGAGCAATTATAGGTGCTGCGCCACCTTAATATTGGGCTGGGCCCATGTAATTTCGAAATACCACATTATAGGCAGTTTTTAGAGTCCGTATGTGTGGGGAAACCGAGTTAGGGTTGTTTTCGGACCCCACCTCCAAGGGGTCACGAAAATCCCCTCTGTTCCCCCATATATACAGCCCTTAGGGCGTCGTTTAGACTTGGGTTTTAATTAGACATAAGTTAGCCATAGCCGCAACTTCGAGCTCTTCGTTTGTGTCATCCGACCAGGCCAAGACCTCATTGGAACCCCAACTTTCGTAATCATTCATCTTATATTCGCAATATCCAGATTGCAATTCTTAGTTCTTGCTTGTTCTTCGATTGCTTGCAGGAATTAGACCTTCGTGGTCAGGTTGATCGTGCATCCGCGGGATCAATAACCTCTCGGAGTTGGTTTAGCGATCGCTAAGGCGCAACGTCTTCGCACGTTCGTAGTCGGATCGTCAGAGTCATCTCCACCAAATCGATAGTTATCTCTCATCGAAACATCGGGACACCTTCGCCTCTATCAACCTATCAGTAGGTAGGGCGGAGCTACTTCGAGAAGAAGATAAGTCAGTATGTGCATACTTCTGTGGACGACGTATTCGGATCCCATTTAATCGACTCACTTAACGGTGACCTACAAATTCCTTTCAAAGAGACAAGTCGGCTTGATACCGCCCTCCATCACACTTTCATCGGGTTTATTGGCGAGCTCCCAGAACAGGAGCACCCTGACGAAACCCCAAACCATGATAAGGATGGTTTCTCCGACGCCGACTCATATCGAGAGGAAGAAAAATACTCAGATAACGGATCAATTCGATCCATCGGGGAAGGCAGACTCGGATCCGATCCAGAAGAATATGACCGAGATGCTCCCTACTTCAATAATTCGGCTCATGAGACACCTGACAATGCCGACACTACCCAAAATCTTTCAAAAACAAAAACGGCTCGGAACTATGCACCAGCAATGTGTGGCAGCGACTGGGCCGGAACAGAGCCGACTCTGACGAAGAATTAGAAGAAAACTAGAGAAAGGCCTGGGAACATAAAAGTCCCATGGAAGCGCAAGATCGACTTCCACAGGAGATACGGTGTGACAGGGCTCAGGAGCAAACAGGCCCCCGGCTTACGCCTATAACCAACGCACTAAGACACATAAAGGAGGTAGCCAAAGACCTGAATGGACTTGTTGATGCCGTCGCCACATATGCTGATAGAGGCGAAGGTGTCCCGATGTTTCGATGAGATGATGGAGATCGATTTTGGTGGAGTAGACTTTCACGACCCGACTACGAACGTGCGAAGATGTTGCGCCTTAGCAATCGCTAAACCAACTCCGAGAGGTTATTGATCCCGCGGATGCACGATCAACCTGACCACGAAGGTCAATTCCTGCAAGCAATCGAAGAACAAGCAAGAACTAAGAATTGCAATCTGGATATTGCGAATATAAGATGAAAGATTAACAGAAGTTGGGGTTCCAATGCGGTCTTGGCCTGGTCGGACGACACAAACGAAGAACTCGAAGTTGCGGCTATGGCTAACTTAAATCTAATTAAAACCCAAGTCTAAACGACGCCCTAAGGGCTGTATATATGGGGGAACAGAGGGAAATTTCGTGGCCCCTTGGAGGAGGGGTCCGAAAACAACCCTAACTCGGTTTCCCCACACATACGGACTCTAAAAAATAGCCTATTAAGTGTATTTCGAAATTACATGGGCCTGGCCCAATAATAAGGTGACGCAGCACCTATAATAACCCTTGGACGAAAATATTGATGTGGCGTCTTGTGTCTCTCGTCCAAGTCTTCATGCACGCCTTATGGTGGCCTCAAAGTGCGAAAATCACCACTGGAAGCTCCATTGTCCTTTCCCGCGCGCACACCTCCTTCTCCATGTTTGATCCCGCTCCAATGACCATCCTTCTTATCCATGCTAGGTCCTTCATTCATAAGACAAACAAAAGTATCTAATTTAGGCAGCATCATATGTTCCTGAACATTAGAAGGATTCGCAAGAAACGAAAGTACCTGATAATTTAGTTGACGTGCGCGTGCTCTAGTAACTGGTCCAGTATGTGTAGTTGGTGAAGATGTGGGTGTAACATTAGTAGAGATGTCCTCATCATATGCTGAGTCCAGTGAAGCCAAATATGAGGAGTCCCAACTTCAATGTCGGACCCACCACAGAAAGTGCAGGCGTAACCTGGCCTCGCAGGAATACAGTAGCAACCACTCCCAGAGATACGAACGGCCACCAAGGGAAGAAAAAAGGCACCTGGATTGTGACAAAGCTATGAAAGAATCTTGCCCAAAGCATTCCGGACCGGGTCGCCTCGCTAACCCCACCTGGGATCAGTGCTACTTCATACAGGAGTACAGACGCCAAATCGAGAAAAATATTCTAGAGGCAAGTCGATACGATGACGACCCAACCGACTCACACAGTCGCAAGAGACCAAGACACTTGGTAATAAGAACATGGACTCGTTAACAATAAAGAGCCGAACCGGGGCATCAAACCCAGGAAACAGGCCAAAGAATACCCCAACAGCTCATTACAGAGTTGTCAAAAAGGAAAAGCCGACTCAACGTCGCAATAGGCCAACGCCGTTTACCACATAAGTCGATTCTCATTGCACCGGCTCTCGCCACTCTATAAACAGTTGACTCTCATTTACCGGCTCTCGCCACCTACAATAAATAAAGTCGATTGTAAAAACTTATCGTCGATTGACCATAGCCTCAACGACTCCTGCATTCATTACATCATATACCCATTTTACATGCAATTGCATTATACATAGCATACTTTTCATTATTATCTCAGAAACTTGGGGGCTTGATCAACTCTCAACTGTTATCTGAGCACTTATGTGTTTATTTCAGGGAAAGTTCAGGGGGCTTGATGATACTCATCAACCCTTTAGCTAAGAAAACCCGGCACATATGTGTAATCACATGTATATAGCTTATTTCAGGGAAATCTTGGGGGCTCGACTACACTCACCGAGTCTTAACTAAGAAAACTCGGCATATACATGTGGCACTCCATGCCCTATAATTGCCTGTATGTTTGATGCTCGTACGATCTAAATACGCGAAACCCGGCTAAAAAATCTCAAGAAGAAGTTTTAAAGCAAACGGAAAAACGCTAATCAATGTGAGACGACATACAGAGGAGTTCCGACTCATGGATAAACCAAAAAAATTCTCAACAAAGAGAAGATGAGGAAAAGATGAATCCAGAGTCGACTTCTATATGAGCAATTCATAATTTACCTTTTGGCATACATCACTATAAGCATGTTTTTCATTATAAAGTTAAAACCTCTAGGGGATTTGGCAACGTGACAGAACACACACATGCCGACTCATCGGGACTACAACTCGAAATTCTTTCCCTATGAGAAGAAACTGTTTGTCAATACACACATACCGACTGCATTACATTTCGCA
Source organism: Bromus sterilis (assembly GCA_950022295.1). Lineage (NCBI taxonomy): Eukaryota > Viridiplantae > Streptophyta > Magnoliopsida > Poales > Poaceae > Bromus > Bromus sterilis. The sequence goes on along the minus strand of OX465600.1, from coordinate 170,359,938 downwards.
TTTAAACATCATTGCATTATAACGTCGACTTTGGTCGCAACGGCTCTCGCCATATCCAAAGTCGACTTCAGTCTCAACGGCTCTCGCCATATCCAAAGTCGACTTCTGTCGCAATGGCTAAAAGCCATATACAAAGTCGACTTCAGTCGCAACGGCTCTCGCCATATACAAAGTCGACTTCGGTCTCAATGGCTAAACGCCATATACAAAGTCGACTTCGGTCGCAACGGCTCTTTCCATATAAAATATATAAGTCGACTTCGGTCGCAACGGCTATCGCCATACATATATATAAATCAACACTCGTCGAACTGTATCTCGCCATATAAAATATATAAGTCGACTTTCGTCGCACTGGCTCATACCGTATGAGCATCGTTTGGAGTTGGCACACATTATTCCGAATTGCTAAAGGAAAACATATCCCAGCACTCAAAAGGGCCACTCTATTCAGAAGCCTGGAACACAACCATCGTGTCATATCTATATGACTTGGCAGATTAAAAGATAAGACCTATGTGACTCGGCACTGCATACAGACGCACACACCGACTCATGGGGACTACGCTTCAAGGTTTCTTCTCACATAAAGACTCAATATATCACTCAGCCGTGTATACCGACTCTTGGGGAGTAACAACTTCAAAAATTTCTCAAAAGGTTTGGCCTATCATACTTGCCAATTCTAGAAAACAAGCAAGAAATTGTAAGTCCCAAATTGCTGCAGGTAAGACAATCCGGCACTTTGGGGGCTACAGTTCAAATTATCTCCGTGAGTCGGCACGACGCAATGATGATCATACCGACTCATGAGTATTACACTCTGAAAGCATCTATGATTCGGCTCATGTCGGATGGAAAAGCTTCTCCAAACAAGCAACAAACAAGTCAAAAGACAAAAGTCAGATGACATCACAAAGGTTGGCATTCAAAAGGCCAAACAGGAAAATTTCAGATAAAACGCCATAAAAGTATCTGACCACATGCTGGCCACAAGCCACGGGACATGTTTCCCAATATTACAAACTCGGCACTACGACCGCGAAAATATTATGAAAGTTTTTTCTCTCCCCAAGAGACTTACGATGGAACGTTGGCCTAGCTCTAAGATGAAGACCCGGCGACATTCGCTGATGGCAAGATTCCATTACGACTTTCCATTAAGTCCGCATCAGCAATGTCATCAATCATCAAGTCATCCTCTTGTCCTCCTGGAAACGGCTCCAAAGGATTCTCCGGATCCGAAGCCATCTTTGAGGAGGGAGAAGAGAAAACTCAACGGGAGTCGGCAGATTGATCCGACGCCTCTTATTGCTCTCATCATATCCAGTATCTATCCGGCTTAGCTCGATGTCATCAGAAATCTTGGTAGCAAAAGGACGAGTTTCTTTATGTACCTTGATGAAATCTTCCTTGGAAAAATTGGACTCATCTGCCTTAAGCTTCGGGAAGCCGGCAGCCAGACGATCCAACTTCAACCCAGGATGATATGCCTTGGCAAGCTCCAAGCCACGCATTACCCCCATACAACAAGCCGATCGCTTCCCCAGCTTTACCCACTCGGGTACAACTGAGAGAGGACCCATCATATCAGTTATCCTCTTCATGCTTGGGGGCTTGGGCTGAGTCGCGTATATCTCTTTACACGCACCCTCAAACAATTGTTTGACCAGGGCAAACGTGCAAGTCAGCTTCATAGCAGGCGTATCACCCAGAATATCATGATCCTTGCCTGTTGTAAAGACAAAAACAAAAAAGATCAAAGTCAACAAGAAACAAAGAAAATTGGAACACCCAGATTCAAAAAGCAGCTTTGCCGACTCACCAAAGATGGCTCACACAAGTCGGTGAATACTGTCCTTGAGTGTTTCCAGCTTCTTTTGGGCCGACTTTAATTTTCGTTCGGCTGTATCACGCTGAGCTGCTGCATCATTTACAGCTCTGGTCAGAACATTTGCGGCTTCAGACATTTCAGCTCGGACGTCTTCCAGTTCTTTATCCTTTTTACCAACTCCTCACGGAGTCGGCCAATTTCGTCGTCAGCTCCTTTCAGCTTTGCTGACTCTGCAGCAAGCCGTTCCTCCATCTGACGCTTGGACTGCCCAGCGTCCATGGCAACAGCCTACAAAAAAAGAAATATTACTAAAGTATTTACTTAGACCTATTGCCTAAGCAGCTACTTGGGGGCTAAAACTCCAAAAAATATACATGACCCGTTAGAAATGTAATCACATCCTGCCGGCTCATGGGGGCTACAGCTCAAAACACTATGATGACTCGACATACCACAAAGTTGGTATATCGATCCATGGGGGCTACAGATATATATCATCAAGAACAGTGCAGGCAAGTACATACCTCATAACGCCCCGAAGCTGGAGGAATATACCATGCTGCTCTGAAGAACAAGCTAAAGACCGCTTGAACAAATCTTCAAGAAATGCCTTCTCAGATATTGACTCAGTAGGCTGACCTACCACCTGACTCTTGTCGTCCAAAACCTTCATTATGGTTGTACAAGAAGAGGGGTCACCCTTCCGAGCCCAAGTGATCAAAACTTCATCAACAACTGCCTTTTCCTTGGAAGGAGCCGGCACATAACTTGGTGCAACCACCACCTTTTCAGAAGGAATCGTCGGCTTATCGAGGCCGGCTTCAGGAGAATTATCTTTGTATATTCCTGATGGGCTTGACTCATCTAAGCCAGATTTCTTCAAAGCTTCGGAAACCAAAGCCTCTGGCAAATTTTCAGATATAATAGCCGACTCCTTAGCAAAAGAAGAGTCGGCCAGATCCTTGGGGTCAATTCGAGCGCTGCTCAAAGACAAAAATAGAATTTGTCAGCAAATCATGCATACAAAAGACAAGTTACCGTCCTAAGAAAGAAATACTTACCCACAGTTGATTGGGAAAACCGACATCTGGACAGAAGAACCCTCAGATGAAGGAGTACCGGTTCCAGAGTCACCACCCTGATGTTGTCCCTTAGAAATCCCTGGCGACTGACAAGAAGGAGCCGCGACTAAAGTCGGCTTCTGTCGGACCTTTCGAGGCTCATCGTCCAAAACCACAAGAGGGTCCGCCGAGTCGGAACTACGGGTATGCCTCTTGCGACTTTGTGCCTATAAATGAAAACATAAGACGCGAGCTTGTCTAAGAACTTCATAAAAGCCGGGAAGGATATTACCGGTGGATTGGAGACTTTGCTCTCTTTACGAGAGTCGGCCCTAACTGGAAGAACTTCCTCTTGTTCTTCTTCATCTTCATTATCATCCTCCTCCGAGTCATCCTACAGGAACAAAAAGGGTAAGAAGAAGACATCACAAAAGAAGCAATCAAGTGAATCTTACCGAATGACTCGGACTTTTAGCGTCGACTTCTTCCATAGGGAGGTCTTGGCCCACATTCCACCATGGATCATCTTCCTGGAAGTATGAAGTGGGAAGGTCAAGATGTTTGGATAAATATGGTGACAAGGAGGAGTAACCAAGTAAACATACCGGAAGAGCCGGATTGGCTTTACAGAACGAGAGAAGGCCAACTTTCTTGATGTCCTCTATGCGCTCAGAAAGAATTTTCTTGCAAGTCGTCACTAGAGCTCCTCCAGAAATCTCCTTCTTCGCAAAACACATGGGGTCGTCCGGCCCCGAATACTCACACATGATTCGATCTCTTACGCTAAGAGGCTGGATTTTTGCCAACCTATCCAACATTTGATCAGGTCTGTCCCAGCAAGACCATGAGCTAACAAAGCCTTTATCCGAGCCATAATCGGCTCATGATTTTTCTTTTGAGCATCTGAAGGAAACAGGTTCAAGCCATCATGAAATTCAAGCCGAGTCTCACGAAAGCCAGGCTGAGGATTTTCCTTCTCAGGAATTTCAACAGTGCAGTAAAAGAAAGATTTTTGCCATGTTTTCACATGGGAGATCAACTTGAGTGATGGGTAGCTCAACTTGGCACGCTTCTGGATAGTAACTCCACCGCATTCCAAAGCCGGACCTCCACTATATTCAGTCTGCCTATTGCAGTAATAGAACTCGGCAAACAGATCCAGAGTCGGCTTCATTTGCAGAAAAGCCTCGCAGAACACTTGAAAGTGACAGATGTGGAGCATCGAATTAGCACTTAGATCCTGAGGATACAATTTATAGCAGCGCAGCACATTCCTGAAAAACTTAGAGCCTGGAGGACGGAAGCCTCTGGTGATATGATCAGCAAAAACAACGACTTCGCCTGCCTGAGGCTGAGGCCGGATCTTGATAGAGGCGAAGTTGTCCCGATGTTTCGATGAGATGATGGAGATCGATTTTGGTGGAGTAGTCTTTCACGACCCGACTACGAACGTGCGAAGACGTTGCGCCTTAGCAATCGCTAAACCAACTCCGAGAGGTTATTGATCCCGCGGATGCACGATCAACCTGACCACGAAGGTCAATTCCTGCAAGCAATCGAAGAACAAGCAAGAACTAAGAATTGCAATCTGGATATTGCGAATATAAGATGAAAGATTAACAGAAGTTGGGGTTCCAATGCGGTCTTGGCCTGGTCGGACGACACAAACGAAGAACTCGAAGTTGCGGCTATGGCTAACTTAAATCTAATTAAAACCCAAGTCTAAACGACGCCCTAAGGGCTGTATATATGGGGGAACAGAGGAGATTTTCGTGACCCCTTGGAGGTGGGGCCCGAAAACAACCCTAACTCGGTTTCCCCACACATACGGACTCTAAAAACAGCCTATAATGTGGTATTTCGAAATTACATGGGCCCAGCCCAATATTAAGGTGACGCAGCACCTATAATTGCTCTTGGACGAAAATAATGAAGTGGCATCTCGTGTATTTCGTCCAAGCCTTCATGTATGCCTTATGGTGGCTTCAAAGTGCGAAAATCCCCACTGGAAGCTCCATTGTTATTTCCCGCGCGCGCACCATCTTCTCCATGCTTGATCCCGCTCCAATGACCGTCCTTCTTGTCCATGCTAGGTCCTTCATTCATAAGCAAAACAAAAGTATCTAATTTAGGCAGCATCATATGTTCATGAACATTAGAAGGATTCGCAAGAAACGAAAGTACCTGATAATTTAGTTGACGTGCACGTGCTCTAGTAACTGGTCCATTATGTGTAGTTGGTGAAGATGTGGGTGTAACATTAGTAGAGATGTCCTCATCATCCTCCCCTTCTTGAATTGAAGTCGTCCTCGACGGAAGCTCATTATCTTCTCCCAAATAAGGTTTCAAATCTGCAATGTTAAATGTGGGACTAACCCCAAAATCTGCAGGTAGCTCAAGTTTATATGCATTATCATTAATTTTCTGTAAAACCTTAAAGGGACCATCAGCTCGTGGCATTAACTTAGACTTGCGCAAATCAGGAAACCTATCTTTACGTAGATGTAACCAAACAAGATCTCCTGGTTCAAACACAACATGCTTTCTACCCTTATCACCAGCAAGCTTGTATCTAGCATTCATTTTTCTCAATGTTTTCTTTAGTTAACTCATGCATTTTTAATATCAATTCAGCACGTTGCTTAGCATCAAAATTAACCTTCTCCGAAGATGGAATAGGAAGCAAATCAATAGGTGCACGAGGTAGAAAACCATAAACAATCTCAAAAGGGCACATTTTAGTGGTAGAATGAAATGAACGATTGTAAGCAAATTCAATATGAGGTAAACATTCTTCCCACATTTTTAAGTTACTCTTTAAAACAGCCCGAAGCATAGTAGACAAAGTCCTATTGACTACTTCAGTTTGTCCATCAGTTTGGGGATGACATGTAGTACTAAAAAGTAGTTTAGTCCCCAACTTAGCCCATAAGCATCTCCGAAAATGGCTAAGAAACTTAGTATCACGATCCGAGACAATAGTATTGGGCACACCATGTAAGCGAATAATCTCTCGAAAGAATAAATCAGCAACATTAGCAGCATCATCGCTTTTATGACATGGTATAAAATGTGCCATCTTAGAAAATCTATCCACGACAACAAATATGCTATCCCTCCCATTCTTTGTTCGAGGCAGGCCTAAAACAAAGTCCATGGATATGTCCTCCCACGGAACACTAGGTACAGGTAAAGGCATGTATAAACCATGAGGATTGAGTCGTGACTTAGCTTTTTGACATGTAGTGCAACGAGCAACAAAACGCTCAACATCCCGTCTCATCTTTGGCCAAAAGAAATGTGTAGCAAGTACGTCCTCCGTCTTCTTCACGCCAAAATGTCCCATTAATCCTCCTCCATGCGCCTCCTGCAACAACAAAAGACGAATAGAGCTAGCTGGAATGCATAGCTTGTTAGAACGGAACACAAACCCATCATTAAGCACAAACTTGTTCCATGTTCTACCCTCTCTACAATTCTGCAATACATCTTTAAATTCCGCATCATGTACATATTGATCTTTGATTGTCTCTAAACCGAATATCTTGAAGTCAAGTTTTGAAAGCATAGTATAACGACGAGACAAAGCATCAGCAATAATATTATCTTTCCCCTTCTTGTGTTTAATGACATAAGGGAAAGTCTCAATAAATTCAACCCACTTAGCATGTCTACGATTAAGTTTTGCTTGACTTCTTATGTGTTTCAAAGATTCATGATCAGAATGTATAACAAATTCTTTGGGCCATAAATAATGTTGCCAAGTTTCTAATGTCCGAACAAGAGCATATAATTCCTTATCATAAGTAGAATAGTTCAGACTAGGCCCACTCAATTTTTCAGAAAAGTAAGCAACAGGTTTAGCATCTTGTAATAACACACCTCCCAAACCAATACCACTAGCATCGCATTCAAGCTCAAAAGTCTTATTAAAATCAGGAAGTTGGAGCAAAGGAGCATGTGTTAACTTATCTTTCAATATCGTGAAGGCTTCTTCCTGTGCGGTACCCCAAGTAAAAGGCACATCCTTGCGTGTAAGCTCATTGAGAGGTGCAGCAATGGTGCTGAAATCTCTCACAAAACGCCTATAGAATCCAGCGAGGCCAAGAAAACTCCTCACTTGTGTGACCGTTTTGGGCTGCGGCCAACTCTCAATCGCCTCGATCTTGGCTTTATCAACTTCAATTCCCTGCGGAGTAACAACATAGCCAAGAAACGATACTCGGTCGGTGCAAAAGGTGCACTTCCCAAGGTTACCAAACAAACGTGCATTACGTAGAGCAATAAAAACAGCACGTAAATGATCCAAATGTTCCTCCAAAGATTTGCTATAAATCAGTATATCATCAAAATAGACTACCACAAATCGTCCAATGAAAGCACGTAAAACCTCGTTCATTAATCTCATGAAAGTGCTAGGTGCATTAGTTAACCCAAAAGGCATGACTAACCACTCATATAACCCAAACTTAGTTTTAAATGCCGTTTTCCATTCATCTCCTAATTTCATGCGAATTTGATGGTATCCACTACGCAAATCAACTTTGGAAAACATGGTAGAGCCACTTAATTCATCAAGCATATCATCTAACCTAGGAATAGGATGACGATAACGAATAGTAATATTATTAATGGCTCGACAATCAACACACATACGCCATGTTCCATCCTTTTTAGGCACTAATATAACAGGAACAGCACAAGGACTAAGGGATTCACGTATGTAACCTTTGTCGAGTAGCTCTTGTACTTGACGCTGAATCTCCTTTGTCTCCTCCGGATTGGTACGGTATGGCGCACGGTTGGGCAGCGAAGCACCGGGAATTAAGTCAATCTGATGCTCAATCCCTCGAATAGGTGGTAACCCCGGTGGTACGTCTTGTGGAAAGACGTCAATAAATTCCTGCAAAAGGTCAGTGACAACAGGAGGCAAAGAAGGAGGCAATTCCTCAAATGAAAACAAAGCTTCTTTGCACACAAAAGCATAGCACACATATTGACTAACATCCAAATCTGAAATATCAACCTTAGTAGCAAGCAAAGTTGGACTAGTCAATTTAATTTCATTAGAAACAGCAGAAGAAGATTTGCTATTAGTCTTATGTTGTTGCTCAAATTATTTAGCTGCGATCTCATTTTCACTCTTATTTTTCTCCTGTTTAGCTTTACTAGCTCTAGCAAGATCATCTTTCACAATTTGTTCAGGAGACATAGGAAGTAAAGCAATATTTTTATCCTGATGAACCAGAGTAAACTGATTTGTCCTACCATGGTGTACAACATTCCTATCAAATTGCCATGGTCTACCAAGTAAAAGAGAGCATGCTTGCATGGGTACCACATCACAATCAACATAATCAGCATATGCAGCAATGCTAAAGTGCACACGAACAGAACGCGTTACCTTAATCTTACCACTATTGTTAAACCACTGAATATAGTACGGATGGGGGTGTGGTCTTGTGGTGAGAGATAGCTTCTCCACCAACTCCATGCTAGCCAAGTTGTTGCAACTCCCTCCGTCAATGATGATGCGAACCGAACGTTCTTTCACCACGCCCTTTGTGTGGAACAAATTATGCCTCTGGTTTTGCTCGGCCTTCGTTACCTGCACCCTTAACACACGTTGAGCAACCAAACTAGCATATTTATCTGCATCATCAGGAGCCATATACTCTATATCATGAGCATCATCATGGGCACCCTGTTCCTCATGAGCAATGAGAACTAAAGTCTCCTCATCATAGTCACTCGCTGACTCATACCCACCATCCGCCGTAATAGTCATCACACGCTTGGAGGGACATTCTTTTGCAAAGTGACCTCCACCTTGGCACCTGCGACATTTAATATCACGATCTCGCGTTTGCCCTGTGGAAGCCATGGATGAAGAAGAACTCGCCGCTGGACCACTTTGTGCACGCTTGAATGGTGGCGCTGGCTGTTTTGGTGGCTCCCTGTAAGAATGAGCGGCTGAAGTAGATGGTGGTGCAGCAGGACGTGTGGATGTAGAAGCTCCACGCGATGTCCATGATGTATTTCGTCCTGCAGAAAAGTTAGGTCTCGTAGCGGCCTGTCGATCCTGCACTTCACGTTCAGCTTTACAAGCAAGATGAAACAAATGAGTGATAGTAGCAAAGTCCTTGTATTCTAGAATAGTTTGTATCTCCCTGTTTAAACCACCCATAAAACGTGCAAGCATAGCTTCATTATCCTCTACTAGGCCACATCTAATCAATCCAGTTTGTAATTCTTGATAATATTCCTCTACAGAATTTTTTCCTTGTCTCAAACGCTGTAATTTTTGTAACAATTCACGTTGATAATAAGGAGGAACCCAGCGAGTACGCATAGCATCTTTTAAAGCAGCCCAAGTAGTTGGAATATTATTAGCATGCAATCTACAATGTTCAGACCACCAAATAGATGAAAATCCCGTGAATTCACAAACAGCAGCAGTAACACGTCTATTCTCAGGATATTGTAAACATGTAAAGCGTTGTTCAGTTTCTAACTCCCAAGTAAGATAAGCATCAGGAATATATCTACCCTCAAACGGCTTAAGATTCAATTTCAGTTTAGGCACATGTTCATCATCGCGTACCTGAGGGGGTGGTTGGTGTCGACCGTGGAGAATGTTGGGACGTGGACGTCCAGCTGGCTGTTCATAGGCCGCTTCCTGTTCCACCTCCTCCTCGTAATCACCCTCGTAGTTGTCGTCCTGGCCGACGTCAGAAGCAGCAGCAGCAGGTACTGCAGCAGCAGGAGGAGCACCAATACCAGCAGCTTGTCCTCTCGGAAACAGAATCCGTCGTGCACGTGGTAGTGGCGGTGGTTGTGGCTGTGCTGGAGCGGCAGCAGGCTGTGTAGGTAGGCGTGCGATCAACTCAGTAAACTTGGCGTCGAGCTTGGTGTCGATCATCTTTTCCACGCCATCAATTGCCTCTGTAAATCTGGTCTCGATGTCATTCACCTGTTCAGACATCATTTGTGCAAATTTAACATGTAGCTCCTTGTTTGTCATGTTCTCCCAATCGGGTGCATCCCGCGCCACTTCATCATGTGATCCTGGCATGGTTAGCAGAAATAGAAAACACACAGGAATATGATCCTACTTCTACTAATGGGATGTGGGATGGTGGAAAGCACAAATCCGTCAAGCTTTTCTTTCGTTCTTACCGATTCTTACCTAGCAGCAGGTGGTGATGTACAACCAACGGGTCAAAACTCTCAGAGATATGGTGGAGCGATGGCCAGGAGGTGTCAAACGCACGATGTAGAATATATGTGGAGCTGTAGGAAGGCTGACAAGTATGGTAGCAAAAGCTCAACAGTAATCAAAACAGAGATGCAAAGCTGAATAAACACTCAACGTCGGTACTGTGCTGATCCTAGGCGAGCCTAAAACACCAACGAAAGCACGGCGCGGCACGTAAACAACTGAGAAGCACACTCTAAAAAAAAATTTCTCTCTCTTTTTTTTTTTTTTTGCTCTTTTTTTTTTGCTCTTTTTTTTTTGCGATGCGGGACTGCGGTGGCTGAAAAAGTGTGAAAAAATCACTATGGTGGCGAACGTCTCAAAATGAGTTTCTGGACGTAAGGAACGTATGGGCACGAAATTTTTTTACCCCTGAAAATTTTGGCCTAAAAACTGCTCTGGAAAGCGTGCCAGACTTTTTTTTTTTTGCATATCACCCCCCTTCTCTGTACGGAAAAAGTTTGATGAAATCCGATTCTAACAACTGAAAACTAATCTGGCTACAGAGAGATCAGGAACCGTACTGATGGTGGAACTCAATTCGGACTCGTGAGACGTGGTGGTGTATATGGACTCTGCTTGGCGGAACGTGGTGGTGTATCTGGACTCGGATTAGCGGAACGTGGTAGGATGACTACTTGTGCGGCGGCGACGTGGCAAACTGTGATCAGAACTCGAAACTCTAAGGGAACTAGACGCTAAGATCAGCAACTTGACACAACGATGCAACCGTAAATTCAACAAAGCAAGTACTGAAAAGAAAACTGGACAAAGGCTAGGACTGTCTTGGGACGTGATGATCTAACCCTAATTTTTTTTTGTTGGCTTTTTCGTGGACTGTAGGTATGAAGAACAGAACCAATCTAGACTATGAAAACTTGGTAAATCTCACCGAGCAACCTGGAAATCTGATACCACTTGATAGAGGCGAAGGTGTCCCGATGTTTCGATGAGATGATGGAGATCGATTTTGGTGGAGTAGACTTTCACGACCCGACTACGAACGTGCGAAGACGTTGCGCCTTAGCAATCGCTAAACCAACTCCGAGAGGTTATTGATCCCACGGATGCACGATCAACCTGACCACGAAGGTCAATTCCTGCAAGCAATCGAAGAACAAGCAAGAACTAAGAATTGCAATCTGGATATTGCGAATATAAGATGAAAGATTAACAGAAGTTGGGGTTCCAATGCGGTCTTGGCCTGGTCGGACGACACAAACGAAGAACTCGAAGTTGCGGCTATGGCTAACTTAAATCTAATTAAAACCCAAGTCTAAACGACGCCCTAAGGGCTGTATATATGGGGGAACAGAGGGGATTTTCGTGACCCCTTGGAGGTGGGGCCCGAAAACAACCCTAACTCGGTTTCCCCACACATACGGACTCTAAAAACAGCCTATAATGTGGTATTTCGAAATTACATGGGCCCATCCCAATATTAAGGTGACGCAGCACCTATAATTGCTCTTGGACGAAAATAATGAAGTGGCATCTCGTGTATTTCGTCCAAGCCTTCATGCATGCCTTATGGTGGCTTCAAAGTGCGAAAATCCCCACTGGAAGCTCCATTGTTATTTCCCGCGCGCGCACCTTCTTCTCCATGCTTGATCCCGCTCCAATGACCGTCCTTCTTGTCGATGCTAGGTCCTTCATTCATAAGCAAAACAAAAGTATCTAATTTAGGCAGCATCATATGTTCATGAACATTAGAAGGATTCGCAAGAAACGAAAGTACCTGATAATTTAGTTGACGTGCACGTGCTCTAGTAACTGGTCCAGTATGTGTAGTTGGTGAAGATGTGGGTGTAACATTAGTAGAGATGTCCTCATCAGGTCTCCTTTTCAGGAGCTCGCCACTTAATTTCAGTTTGAGGAGGTAAAATCCCCTCTGTCTCCATCTCCTTAAAAAAGGCGTCAGTAACCCAGCTCTTTGACCAGTTAGCCTCTAAAGTCGGCCTCGGAGCTGGAGGTCTGGTCCTGCCGGCTGTCTTTTTTACTTTTGTCCGTGGTAACTTCTTTCTTGCCTTTATCGGCAACAGTTTTCCGACCCATGATGAAGAAGTCAGATCTAGAAAAAGGAGACTAAAGTCGGTCATAAACCGACTTACAAAGAAACTAAACAAACAGTTTTCAAAAAACACAGTGGAATGATTGGATCTAACGAGCCTGAGAAATAGGCGAAAAATGATGAACAGATCTACGGCTTGCGAAAAACTGGGAACAGTTGCAAGACGAAAACGGATCTGTAAATATGGTTGTTCGACGAAGTAATCACTTCTGGAGTTATCCATCACCGATCCTATCCTATCTACCAACATGCATGGTGCATCTCCGGTGGGCTGTATCGATCTACTAATACAGTAGAGCTTGAAGCTCGCGACAATGGAGATAAGCTAAGAACTGCAGCACAATGGAGGCGATGAAAATCTTACCTTAATGACGTGCGAGAATGGCACGGTCCTAGGCCGTCTTGTGCAAAACGATGAAGGAAGAACGGCTCGGGATGGAGGCGAAGGTAAAAGCTTCCTGTTCTCCGGTGCTCAAGGAAGAAGAAGAGAAGATGTGGATGGGGCAATGTGAATGGGTACGGACGAGGGTCTATTTATAAAAGGACCTCTGCTCGAAACCCGAGGCTTCGCCAAACGCTAGCTAAATGGCAGGAAATCCCTCGATTTTCGTGGAAAACCTAGGCAACATTAATTGTTCCGCTGGAATCGAGGTGGACCGTTTGAAATCCCTCAAAGAAACATTTGCAGGTCAGATTTATTACGCCGGCTCTGGAAATATTGGTCGACTTGACTAAGAGGAGTCGATTTCATGGAAGATAAAGGAGCCAAAGCAAGATTGAAGAGAGACAACTTCGACTCCCAATCAACGCCAAGCATAAAGTCGGCCCTTGATCCATGAAGAGCCGGTGGCAATGAAGAAAATAAAGAAGATTGTTGTAAAGACTAAAGCATCACAACAATCCTGGGGGCTAATGTCGGGGGAATGGGTCACACCCATAGACCCGACATTAGAAACTTCTGGGCCAACTTACATATGAAGGCCCGCAAAGGAAGACCCGACCAGGAGGTGACGTGACAAGCGTGAAGATTGAAGCCCTAGAAGGAATTCGACTTACCTTGTATAGCACGTAGCCAATTTGTAAAGTAGAATAGAACTCCACATCGTGTAGGAGTCGGACTCTAGGAATCCCGGGACCCGGCACCTTTATAAGACGAGGTCCACGAGAGCCAGAGGAAGGACTTACCTCAAGCCAGGACTAGACAACTCGCGCTATAACCTAGATCTCCACGAGACTAAGGTTGCGAAACATCACCACTGTAATTTATCCGATCGGCTCTTCCTATTGAGGAGTCGATCCCACAATATTCAAGAAGAAGGAGTAGGTCTTTACCGCCGACGGGGCCGAACCTGGGTAAATCACCGAGTCCCGTGTCTATGTCGACTCTATCCTCGAATTCACCTCGCAGCAAAGGTCCCATGATAAGTCCGACTCTACGGACATCTGCCGTGACTTTCCCACGACAAAACCCCCGAAGAAAGAACCCTTTTTCGTGATCTCACCTTTGTTGAGCCGCCGCCGCGCTTCCAAGATCAGGAGCGCCAGCAACCCTCTTCCCGTTACCCTGTCGGAGGGAGCTTCCCCTCCACCATGGACGCTTCCCGGATGTGTCGTGAGTTGTCTCCCTTGGACCATGGGTCCGTGATCAGTAACTATGTGATGTTCTCCTCCCCTCTTTGTTCTTCATGTTTTAGACCTCGTGAGCTACCCTACATGATCGAGGCACATATGTAATTTTATTCTGTTGCTATGCTGAATTTGCTGGGATCTGATGGATTATGAGACTATGTTCATATTGTGATTGAGTAATATATTTAGTTCTTATCTTTTATATTTTTGTTCCTAAGTAATTCTTGCATGTTCTCCCTTGCTGTTTATTGCTTTGGCCAAGTAGTAGGTAGTGACTCCAAGAGGGAACGTTATGCTCGATTGTGGGTTCATGCCCCCTGATGACACGCTTGAGTGACAGAAACATGAGTCTAGGGGATATGTTATTTCCACAAGGGGAAAACAACGGTGCTTTAACCGTGGTTGCAAGGATTGTTTACTTTATGCAAAGTGCATTTTAATTCAGTTGTCTGTTGCTTTGGCTTTACACTTTGGGTGGGGCTCGCAACTTAATACTAGCGAGATGATCTGGATAGATATCTCAAGGTGGATGATTATTAGTAGAACCGTTTGGATTTCGGTCTACTTATTTTTGCGTACCACCCATGATTTTGAGCCTCTTCCTTTATTTGTAGCATAGTTAGCATTGCGGTGCGTTTTTTATCCTGTCAATTGCCCAGCTGTAATTTTTTTACCTCGCATAACAGTTTTATCGTCTTTTGGGAGAGAGACATCACTAGTGAACATCACGGGACCCCGGTTCATATTCTCATCACTTGTTACACGCTCATTTATTTTCCTTCTTTTACTTTCTAGCTTCCATCACCATTATCATTATCCCTTGCGTTTGATCCTTTGTAAACAACAAGACCGGAGAGATTGACAACCTCTCTCAACTTCGTTGGGAGCAAAGTTATTTGTTTCTGTGTGCAGGTCCACGTCAGTTGCGCCGTTGACACCTACTTATCATTGTCGGAGTCCTACGGGAGACAAACCCTATCCTCTACATAGGGGAAATTTGCTGCTATTCTACATCTCACCTTCCACTTGCAGTAACAAACGAAGGGCGAGAAACCATTATCATCATCTCGACCATCAAGCAAATTTCTGGCGCCGTTTCCGGAGACTCCGGGTGTTAAGATAGGGGAGTTGCACACTATCTTTTACCTTTGCTTTTTAGTCTTGTTAGTTTACCTTTCAGTTTTTATCTTTGTGTCCTATATCAAAAATCACAAAAAAAATATTTATCTTGTTCGTAGCTGTCATTATGTCTGGTCGTTTTTCCTTTGTTGAGACATAGGTTCTTACCTTTAAACAAAAAGGTGGTGAAAGTTTAAAAGATGCTTGGTATAGAAAGTTCTCAGAAAAGAGACACCAAGAAGAAATCCACTACTATCCTTCTTAGAAATTTTTATGTTGGAATTACTCCTTGGAATAGGTTCATCCTAGATACTGCTATCAATGGGAATTTCCTTGAAGCCCCAATTTGGGAATCTCTTAATGTTATTGAAAAACTTGTTGGAAATCTCCCTATTGCTAGCATTCAAGAAGACATCACTCTAGTTCGCATTATGAAAAAACTTGAAAAGATAAAACTAGAGATACAAAGCATAAGTATGATAAATGAGTTGGATCGTAACATTCAAGGGAATTTGAATAGACTTGATAGCTCCATGCATAAAATTATTAAAACTTTGGAGACCATCAAATTCCATGATTTGGATCCTTCTAGGATAGATAAGATTGAGGAAATCATTAACACTTTAGGAACTACTTTCTCCTCAATCAAACCATAAAAGGTATAAACTCCGTCAAGAAGGGAACCTAAGTTCAATTATGTCCCTAAGGTTCCCCAACCTAAAAATAATCCACCCATTGCCAAGGAAGTTGAAACCGTGGAAACTTTGGAAGAAATACCCCTTTTAGAATAAATTATAAATGCAACTCCCATTGATTTTCCGCCTTTTGGTTTTCTACCTAGAAGTATCTTCATTAGGCCTTTATTTGAATGACCACTTAAGACTAGTTATACAATTGAAGAGCTTTTTGATGATCTTGATGATGGTTCAGTTGATACAACTTGATCTTTTGCTTTATGCCTAGCTTAAAGGCGTAAAAGAAAGCGCTTGTTGGGAGGCAACCCAAGATGTTTTTACTTCTGTTTTTAGTGGTCTTGATGATTGTTACTACTGTAGTAAAATCATTGTATCTTTATTTTCAAGCTTTGTGCCAAGTAATAGCATCTTATGATAAGGGAAGCAAAAGTTGTGACATGTTGTCTAGAAAACAAATTATGTCTGCTTGACGGAAAAAATCGGAACAAATCACCAATTTATCTTTTTGAGCTGAATTGTTTACACAGCGTGCTCTATATAATTGTAAAACTTTCGTATGTTCTGAGTTTTTTAATTTGAGTTGCAGAAGTGCCGTGAAAAAATTCTCTACTACCTGCTGTTCTGTGTTTCACAGATTCTACCACGTTTTTCCTTTCTTTACTTTTGCAAACCTTAAGCTTTTTCTTTGCAAAAACCTTTTGGCAATCTTGAGAAACTGTAGGTCTTCAAGAATATCTTTATATCGAGTGGGGAAAATTATTTTATTAAGGGAACTAACCTCTCTAATCAGCTTATGATGAGTTATGTATGAAGGGAGTTTTCAAGTGTGCAAGGGAAGATGATGAAAGAAGATCCGGGAGTGTCAAACGCTCAAGCTTGGGGATGCCCCCATGCATCCCCAATAAATATTCAAGGAGACTCAAGCGTCTAAGCTTGGGGATGCCCCTGTGCATCCCCTTCTCCATCAACAATCATCAGTTCATCCTTCGTCTCACTTTATTTTTATCACTTCATGCATTATGTGCTATGCTTGGAGCGTCTCGCTCTTAGGTTTCCTTATTAGTTTTCTTTAGCTTTGCTTTCTGTCTATAACAAGTTAGACCCCAGCTTACTTTGTGTGGGAGAGAAACACGCTCCACTCCAATCTAGAACACATCATAGGATTTTTCATGCTTATCTTTCTCTGTTGTGTGTTCTTTATCTTTTCGTAGCTACTTCCATGTTTAGGTTTAGTTTTAGAGTTTGTCTTTAGCAAGAGCCTTGGATTTTGTTTAGTTTGTTGTTGGAACTCTCTTTAGTTTTCATGTTTATCTTGTTAAGAGACTTGGTTGTTGCACTGAGTTGTGTCTTGTTTTTGAAAGTAGGTAATTGAGGTTGCTATTTAAATTTAGTAGTAACTTGCAATAGTTTTGAGTTATTATTGTGAGTAATGTTTGAACTTTTGGTGTCAAGAGTTCTAGCCTATTAGTGATAGGTGTCGTATTTTGGGCAATCCGTTTTTATTTACAAAACCTACAAAAACTAGTTAAGAACTCTAGCTACTAGATGGATCACTAATCTTTTGAGGGATCAGATATTAGAGTACACTCATGTACCATGAGTCGAGGATGTGCAAGGATAACCAAACCCCCATACACTCCTCCTCGGGGTGCTTGTCTCTTTGTGAACCTCCTCATTAGATTGAGAGTTACCGATAATAAGTTCATGAGTTCTTCGGACTAATGTAAGTATTGAAAGTTGACACTTCCACCTCCTCATATTTTCTAGCCTCTTCCGTACCGTGCATTGCCCTCTTCTCACTCCGAGAGTTGCCGTCCACCTTCGCCGGTACATCCAAACCCTTGGCATGATACGCTTTGTCATCATAAACCACCCTATATCTTTCCTCAAAACATCCACCATACCTACCTATCAAGGCATTTCCATAGCCTTTCCGAGATATATTGACATGCAACATCCACCTCTTCATGACTTGATCTTCATGTCATACATGTTCCTGCTACACTGGCAGAGGCATACCTTGCATACATCATGATAGCTACATCTTCTTTATGTTTGAGTACCTTGTAAAGTGTGAAAGATCTTCTATACCCTCTTGTAAAATAGAGTGTTGCCCTTAAGTGAGGAAAAGATCCCAAAGTGGACAAAATTAAAAGATCCCAAAGAGGACAAATGAGAGTTAAATAGAAAGAGCCATTTAGGCCACCAAAAATACAAAAATAGAAAAAAAGAGAAAACTAAATAAAAATAGAGAAAGGGGCAACACTACTATTCCTTTTGAAAGATCCACACTCGTACTCCCTCTATATCTTGTACTCCATAGAGATGATCATTTATGCATATAGCTATGTGGGGACCTTCAAACTATAAAACTTGGCTTGCATATTCCAAGGATGAGCCTCCTCAAACGAGCTCTAGGTCTTCATGAGCGAGCAAGTTCGATGCATCCCCACTTGTTCCATTGGAGAGCTTTTCGTAGCTCATATGTGCATCTGTTGCATGGCAATCCCTACTCCTCACATCATATCTATCATTTGGCCTTCTCGCCTATGATTGTCCTCATTTATGTGAGTCTTTCTCACCTTTTTGTCTTCCTCCTCCACCATATTTCTCTCTTTGCCATCCTAAGTGTCAACTCTCGTTCTTACGCTCATCCATTGCATGAGTGCTCAAAATATCGAAAAGGAGTGGATCAAATTGACTTGTACCTGCCGAGTGGTCTGGGGACGAGTCAAGATAAGATTCCAAAGAAGACCAAGTGTGAAACTTTAGTAAATTGAGTTCTCAACAAATATTTTTCTCTCGTATTCACATATCCCCTTTCTTGCATGCAAACACCATTTGGAGACATTCGAGTCACGGACAGCAAGAGCTCTTGCACCTAATGTTCTTTCGTTGCTTGTTTCAATGCTAATATAGACTCTTGCATGTTATGACTTGAATTGAATCACATACCTTGATTGCTTTATTTTCAAAGTTCTTATATGGTTGCTAGCATGTCACCACATAAATTATGCTTGTTATCATTTACCTACTCGAGGATGAGCAGGAATTAAGCTTGGGGATGTTGATACGTCCCAAACGTATCTATAATTTCTGCTTGCTCCATTCATGTTTTGTGTTATATTGCTATGATCTAGATACACTTTCATACACTTTTGATCATATTTGGACTAACTTATTAACTCAGTGCACCATAGTGCCAGTTCCTGTTTTCTGCTGTTTTTCTGTTTCAGGTTTCCCCAATATTAAAAGTGCTACAAAAATTCGGGAAAAATCAGATAAAAAATCAGCATGAAGGAACCTTCCGGGATCACCTGGGTGGGGCCAGAGGGCCACCACCAGGGACCTAGGCGGACACTTGGCGCGGCCTAGGGTTCGGCCGCGCCGGGGGGCGCCTAGACCCCTGGTGAGGCCCCTGGCTGCCCCTTTCACCTCTTTGTTCTCCGTGTCGCGAAACCACCGAAGACAGAACCCTTTTTCGCGATCTCGCCTCTCTTCCGCCGCCGTCGTGCTTCCAAGATCGAGAGTGCCAGCAGCCCTCTTCAAGGCACCCTGCCGGAGGGATGATTGACCTCCGGGAGCTTCCCCTCCACCATGGACGCTTCCCGGATGTGCCGTGAGTAGTCTCCCTTGGACCATGGGTCCGTGATCAGTAGCTATGTGATGTTCTCCTCCCCTCTTATATCTTCATGGTTTAGACCTCGTGAGTTTCCCTACACGATCGAGGCACATATGTGCTTTTCTGCTGTTGCTATGCTGAGTTTGCTGGGATCTGATGGATTATGAGACTATGTTCATATTGTGATTGAGTAATATATTTGGTTCTTATCTTTTATATTTTTGTTCCTAAGTAATTCTTGCATGTTCTCCGTTGCTTTTTATTGCTTTGGCCAATTAGTAGGTAGTGACTCCAAGAGGGAACGTTATGCTCGATTGTGGGTTCATGCCCCCCGATGACACGCTTGAGTGACAGAAACGTGAGTCTAGGGGATGTGTTGTTTCCACAAGGGGGAAAACAACGATACTTGTAACCGCGGCTGCAAGGATTGTTTACTTTACGCAAAGTTCTTTTTAATGCGGTTTTCTATTGCTTTGGGTTTACACTTTGGGTGGGGCTCGCAACTTAATACCAGCGAGATGTTCTGGATAGATATCTCAAGGTGGATGATTAGTAGTAGATGCAGTTGGATTTTGGTCTACTTATTTTGGCGTACCGCCCATGCTTTTGAGCCTCTTCATTTCTTTGTAACATAGTTAGCATTGCGGTGCTTTTTTAATCCTGTCAATTGCCCAGCTGTAATTTGTTTACCTCGCATAGAAGTTTTATCGTCTTTTGGGAGAGAGACGTCACTAGTGAGCATCACGGGACCCCGGTCCATATTCTCATCACTGTTTACACGCTCATTTATTTTCCTTCTTTTACTTTCTAGCTGCCATCACAATTATCATTATCCCTTGCGTTTGATCCTTTGTAAACAACAAGACCGGAGAGATTGACAACCTCTCTGAACTTCGTTGGGAGCAAAGTTATTTGTTTCTCTGTGTAGGTCTATGTCAGTTGCGCCGTTGACACCTACTTATCATTGCCGGAGTCCTACGGGAGACAAATCCTATATTCTACATAGGGGAAATTTGCTGCTATCCTACATCTCACCTTCCACTTGGGGTAACCAACGAAGGGCGAGAAACCATTATCATCATCTCGACCATCACATCCTCGGCCGACCAGCCTTCGCACGCTTCACGGCAGTACCCCATTACGCATACCTCAAACTGAAAATGCTAGGACCAAAGGGAGTCATCACCATCAACGACAGCTTTGTCAGAACCAATCGCTACGACAGAGAATTCCACAAGATATCGTAAGCCTTCAAAGCGCACCAACTTAGCGGAACTGCCGAACAAGAAGAAGCACTCTAAGAGCACCAAGGCGGCGCTAGAAGAAACCTCGAACGGTGACAACAAGGGAGAAACTGGCGCTTCACACCCAGCTCCAAATTACTTAGCAGCAAATTTTCATTCCTAGGGCTATCAAGCAATCGATCCAAATAAAGGATTGTTTTTCTCAGCCCCTCCGTGTAAGAACATCAGGGAATCATCAGAGCAAGAAAGTGTTTTCCCAAAATATCTTACGCGACCTAAACATGGCACTCAGGGGCTCGCTCGCAGCAGCCACCCTCCGAGGCGTTATTTTCTTACAAGACCTACACTTGGCACTCGAGGGATCGCTCGCAGCAGCCACCCTCCGAGGCGTTATTCCCTTACGCGAAATAAACTTGGCACTCAGGGGCTTGCTCGCAGCATCCACCCTCCGAGGCGTTATTCGCTTACGTGGCCTAAACTTGCCACTCGGTGGCTCACTCACAGCAGCCACCCTTCGAGGCGTTATTTGCTTACGCGACCTAAACTTGGCATTGGGGGCTCGCTCGCAGCAGCCACCCTCCGAGGCGTTATTTCCCTTGCGCGACCTAAACTTGGCACTCAGGGGCTCGCTCGCATCAGCCACCCTTCGAGGCGTTATTCGCTTATGCGACCTAAACTTGGCACTCGGTGGCTCGCTCGCAGCAGCCACCCCCCAAGGGGTTATTCGCGTACGCGACCTAAACTTGGCACTCGGGGGCTCGCTTGCGGCAGCCACCCTCCGAGGCATTATTCGCTTACGCGACCTAAACTTGGCACTCGGGGGCTCGCTCGCGGCATCCATCCTCCGAGGCGTTAACCGCTCACACGACCCAAATACAGCATGCACGGAAGAATCCCACAAGTCTCCAACAAACAAGGAAGAACTTACAAGACCCAAGAAGCACTATACACCGGGCTCTTCCTTTACTTTAAAAAGTGTGCAAAGTAGACGGTCGTTCTCCTCGCAAACTTTCTTCACAATCAAGTGCGAGGGCGCATCCGCCGCCTCGTAATTCTCCTCCATCGGTTCATGTCGACCACGAGGAGGACCATGGGCCGCAGCATAAGATCCACCCCAGGCCAGTGACTGTGCACAAAAGCAAAGACACAGCGGGCTCCCGCATGAATCTAATGATTCACCACGCGACGAAGCTCGCAGGACGAGAAAACACTCGAGAAAGCTTCTCAAGAGTCAACGGAACAGGATCCAAGGGATAAAATTCTGAGAAAATACCACCAAGCACCCTGCAGCAGTACTCAAGGGCTCTCGGCACTCTACTAACCCTTAAACGAAGAACAACAAACGCCCGCGCACGCGCCCTATCCATCCAAAGTGGATTTTCGGCTCGCACGTCTAGGTCGTCCAGTCGCGACAGCTCCGACTGCACAGCTTCCACCTCCTCACGGGAGCAACCACACAACACTTTGCAGCAAAGAAACCAAAGGACAAAGATCAGCCAGAGAACAAGAAGAAGCTATCGAACAGCCGAACAGATTAGAACAGCAACACTCACCCTTCAGCAGATCAGTCAGCCTCGGTATCCAAGTAACCAAACTATCCAACGCAGCCTCAGCATGTTCACGCTTCGAGCGATGGATTGCAATAGAACCATTGAGCCGGACAATATATCTCACGCTCCGCGTCTCTAATATCAAGCTGAGGGACTCGTAGGCACCCTCGCGAGCGTCCTCCTTCAACAAATTTCGAGCCCAAGAGACGGCCGGGACGGCCTACCGCAGCAAGGAAATCAAAAGGAGTCAAACACAGAAAGAAAGCACATCCACAAGGTCAAAGCAATATCGCCCGCAAAATTCAACATCCTTTGATCCAAGGAGGAGTTATTACAAAAAAATCAAAAGTCGTCCAAGCACAAGGACACCAAAGTTATTCCCCCATCTACTGAGCACCCTGAGACTTGCGGATATCAGCCTCCACAACCAACTGCATCCGGCGGCCAAGGTCAGTGGCCCGCCTGCTCTACTCCTCCGTGTAGTCGGGTACGCTATCCACCATGGCATCCTCAATTGGCACACCACGCCACAAGAGAACAACAAAGGACGTCACAAGTCCACTCACCACGGTTTCACGGACTAAGCCTTCCAAGAGGCTACCGTCCGGGCCAAAGGCAGCAACCTACAGATCAAGGCCTTTGAGCCGATCCTCCTCCTCCGGATACATGTGTTCATGAAAAAGCTTCAGGAGGGTCAGAGCTCGACCACATACATCCTTAACGGCGCCTGAAGCACTCGACACGGCATCTACAACACCACGAAGAGTGTTCGAGTCCGCAGGAGTAGCCATCACAATCTCAACACCAACGGATTCTACATCATCAGAAAAATGACGATAAGCAATTCGAGTCAAAATTCACCACCAAAGAAGAAGTAAGAACTTCTCCTCTGCCTGCCGAAGACGATCAATCTCACCAAATTGCACCTGAAGATCCTTCTCCTTCGACTCCAAAGTGTCCCGGAGCAAGGCGAGCTCTTTCTCCGCAGCAGAAGCCCGTTTCTCAGCCTCCTTCTTGCGACCTATAGCAAAGGCATCATAAAACCACGCAAAGGAACAACAGCCGCACAAAAAGCAACAAAACAGCTTACGCCTCATAAGGGTAAGTTTCCCCTGGACAACATCATGGGCACGCCAGGACCGGTCAGCATCAGTCAGCATCATGGGCACGCCAGCACATCCGGAAAAATGACTACAGCATCACAAAAGAAAGAAATAAGGTCATGTAAAGGAGAACAGTTCAAGACTGCAACCAACCACAAGCGGTTGCTCGCAGCCTCGGGGGCTACTCCCATCATGAGCGCTGTTGTGCCCGCACTGTTATTTAGAAAATGCACCCGCGCCAAGAAGAACAGTCCAAGACTGCAACCAACCACAAGTGGTTTCTCGCAGCCTCCGGGGATACTCCCATCGTGTGCGCCGCCATGCCCCCAATAAAATTAAGAAGACGTAAGGGTCAATACCTGCTCAACCATCCTATCAAAGAAAGCATCCTTCTCCTTAATAGGGAGGCCCTTCTTTTCCAAGACGTACCCTTCAAAAACCATGGGCTTCAGATCCGGGGAAGAATTGTCCTTAGTAGCCGCTCCTGAACGACCAAATTGAGCAGCTGCAGGGGTCGTACTCGCGCCTAAGACTGTCGGAGCCGCCGAAGGACCCGACTTCTCCAACGCCACACCAGAATCGGTCGACTGACGATCAGCACCAGCGGTACTCGCCGAGGAAGCAGTAGGAACGGGGACGGTACTGCAACTCACAAATTATCAGTACAGGAATCAAAAGTCAAAACTCAAACAGTCTGAAGAAGGAAGAAGTACAAACCCAATGGGTGCAGCACTCGAACGTAGAAGCATCCGAAATTTCTGTTTCTTTCGAGCAGCCGGAGGGGGGCAAGGCTCAACATCCGGTGACGCCGGGGGCGGCACTCCACCAACACCCCCAACTGGTTGTCCAATTGAAGCCGAGGAGCGATTCCGTCTCAAGCGTAGCTGAGTCTGGTCATCTTCATCATCTCCATCAACCAGGGGTCGACCACCAACACCAGGACCCAAGGGCTCGCCAGCTTTAGCCTGCGAAGGCTGACAGATACCTTCGCCGCTCGCGGTCACGGGATCCACCAGCATCACGTCGGGATCTTCCCGCATTTTAAAGTCCTCAGGGTGCGGCGCATTGTTCAGCAGAGAAACATGGCCATAAAAACAAAGCACCTTCAGCAAACAACAAGATCGCGGACAATTTCACAAGATGGGCGAGATACGAAGAAATACCTCAGGCAAAGGCACGTCAGCTGCATACGAAAATACAGAGCTCTCAGGACCGGTACTCATGCACTTGGTGACTTGTCAGATCCGAAACAAGAGGTCACTACCCGAAATGTCTATGGGAGAGCACCTAGTCGGGTCCTCGAGTCCATTGTACCGCCACATGGGATGCACCCGATGCTCCATCAGCTGGATGCGCCTCCTCATAAACACAGCAATAAGTTGCTGACCAGTTAACCCTCTTTTGAGATCCGCAAGTTTTCGCACTAAGGGCTCCACATC
Source organism: Bromus sterilis (assembly GCA_950022295.1). NCBI lineage: Eukaryota > Viridiplantae > Streptophyta > Magnoliopsida > Poales > Poaceae > Bromus > Bromus sterilis. The sequence goes on along the minus strand of OX465600.1, from coordinate 170,335,313 downwards.
AGCTACTTCGTCAGCAGACAGGACGTGTCCTGAATGCGACTGCTTAGTCACTTGCGCAACCAGGTTAAAACGAGCAAGACAAATCTGCTGGCCATCAACATGCTGATCTTTCAAATAGAACCACCCTTTCCGCCACGTATGGTTAGAATCCATTTTCTCCAGATCAAAATAGGCATTCTTGTCCTTAATGGAAATGCCGATGCACCCAATGGCATATTCAGAGTTCGTACTCTTCACATTGAAGAGGCGTTTCCGAGAAGCACTTACATAGCGTGACGAAGCACGCTATGTGCAGTATCTCATTGGGCGTCAAATCGTGCAACTGAAGTTGATATGCGAAGAGTAACCCACGGACAAACGGGTGAACAGGAAGAGAAAATCCACAAGGGAAGAAGCTTTGAAAGCATACTCGCTCATCACCGCGGGGCGCAGACACCTCCTCATCACCAAGGATCCGAGAAGCACCCTCCGGGATGAGCCCATCCATCACCAGCACATCCAGATCAGCAACCTCAAAGGACGACTGCTCCCATCTCCCGGTCATACTTGCCGACGACTCTTGTGATGCGCCCTTAGCCGCCCTTGTGCTCTCCGCACACTTGGACATAATCCTCATAGAGAGCCGCACTGAGCAATGGAACGAAGAGGCAAGAAGCAGAGGAAGAAGAAGAAGAAAGGAAAGCAGAGAGTTGGGTAAAACCTAAATCTACCCGGGCCTCTCGTATTTAACCAACAGCGACGGGCCATCCACCCACCGTCGATCTCGGAAATCAAATCAACGTGGCACGATCCCACAATATCTATGCGGCATGGAAATCTCAACCGATGAAGTAACCACGCCGCCCACTTTGCACGAAAACCAAGGTATCATCATCATGTGCCGCGAAATTACCGCGGCACGATACGTCACGTCACACCTGACCAGAGCACGTAGCTGTCCACAACTGTCAGGCCTTCCTGTAATATCCCATCTTAGTAGGACGTGTTGAGCGCACACTAGCGCAAGGGATACTTTGACTGTGAAACGCTCCTCATCAATAGATCACGCGAACAGGTTCCTCCAAACTTTTCTTTCCATCAAAATTTTAGTCCCATCGGGAGCGCCCTGTCATTGCTGAAACAGAGCACAGACTCCACAGACCAAGCCTCGAGGGTGCGAGTGGCCACTCCCCTCCAACAAGAACAAATACGTCTACAGAGTTCGGGTGCTCCCTCACTCAGATGACGAAGTGCTCGAGTGGCTACTCGCACTAACAAGCAAAATCTGAAAGGCATAAAGAAGGTAATTCACCCGAGCACTCGAGCGCTCCATGGATGCCCACACTATCAGTCCACTCGATGACTCTCCAAGTGGATGCATCTCTTGCTATTTCCTCTCCTAAGCTCACGAATCGCTCCGCGAGTGACTACTATTAGTCCACTCGATCATTCTCCAAATGGGTGCATTCTATTTTCACACTAAGCCCCTACAAATATTTCCTGAGCTACGACACACTGCACCCCATATGTCGCTCAAGCTCACGCGTAGGTAAGACCCCGCTGCACAGACGGCCGGGCCGGGACTTGCCACTGCGTGACTTCACTCCCGACGGCTCCATGTGCGATGCATGGTGAAAGTTGAGCCAATAACGGACGCGTTCAGGCTATATTTGCTGAGACAGGCAGCATTAATCCTGTCAGAACCACAGCGGCATGGACCTTTCTTGACACCGGTTGTGTCCAAATTTGTGTCGAGGGACACGAGCTTGATTGGGCTACTGAGGTATTTTCCACTAGCTCAATTCACCAAGGCTCGTCCAGTCGAGTACCTTGGGCCCTTTCAGCTTAGGATCCCTCGAAAAAATATCTCTTATGGCTAACAGCCGACGACTCGCAAGCAAAGCGACACACACAACTACAGTTGGCTACGGATTTGAGTCCCTGTGCGACTCTTTGAGTCCCCCAGACACTCGGGGGCTACTAGCGAGGGGTGTCCCAAAACTCATGCGGATGATGGTACCTGGTGCATGTCAAGACAGAAGGCCCATTGGAAGCTTCGACTAGCCCACGACTGGCCCACTCAAAGCACTAACATAGGAGTCCTTGTGTACCAGCCCAGATTTAACAAAAATAAAAAAAATTGTTTCAGTGTGAATTGTTTGATTGTCTGATTTGTTTGCGGTGTTTGCATCCCCGATTTATCGATCGGCGGTTATTTTCCCCCTTCCTATCTCGTACCGGACGAAGACTGACCCTTGCCACCCTGACACTCGACCTTTGCGACACCGGGTTTCACCCGAGCACCGTCGCAACCGGCACAGTACCATCCATCGCCACCGGAACGAAAACCCCATTTATTTAATAAACGGATTATTTTATTGGGGCGCCGAAAAATCTTGCCGGAATGTCACCGCAGTGAGGTACGATCGACGGGCTCGACGCGCTGAGCGCGTAGGTCGAAGTTTCGTCCGAATCGGAGTCCGTACGGAGTCTCGGCGGTCACGAACGCGATCACCGGACACGCGAGAGGGGTACCAAGGGCGTTTGTGTCAACTGGCCATCCAACCAGCCCTATATAAATACCACCATCATCCCACCACCCAATTAGGGTTTACCCTGATAGAAAATTGCAGCCACCCCCCTCACAAATGCCCAAATCTGCTCCAAAACACCCTCTAACCTCGAAACCCTAGAACCAGAGGCCTCACAGCCGTTCGATCGAGAAATCGAGAGCTCGGCCCGCGACGCCAGCCGCCCGGTCTTGGGCGTCTGTCCCACCACCAGATCAAGGCCGCCGCCCCCGGATCCGCCTCCTCTCCTCGCCGGAGCTCATCCAAGTCAGCCGACGTGCGCCGCCGCATCTAGGCGCCATGGACGGCGAGGCATCGGCCTCCCGAGCCGCTCCGTTCACTGCCGCCAATTGGGCCGCGCCAACATCCCAAGGCCCAGCCGACACCCCCACAGCCTAGCAGCGCCGCGAGCGGCGCCCAACTATCGCGCGCCCACCCCTGCTTATGGGCCACGGCCCACTAGGTGAGGCATCCCCTCCATTTTTTTCCTTTTATTTTTTATGCTAGTTGGGCTGGCCCGTTAGCTACCTCGTGTCGTGGGCGTTATTTATTTTTTGCGCTCGCATCTGTTTAGCCCATTAGTAGCAGATTCGGCCCGTTAGACTTTTTTTTCTTTCTGGGCTTATTTTTAGGCAGATTGTATTATTTTCTTGCAGTGCCCGTATCTTTTTAACGGTAGCTCGGATCGCGAAGCGTTTAATATGAAAGTTGCTTAGTTTTTTGTGTAGCTTATTAAAATGTTCTTTTTTGCCGTGTTTGATTTTGTTTACATGTTGTTTGACTGCTAATTACATCGCATGCCACTGTAACTTGTTTATTTACTAACTTTTTAACCGTTGCTCTGTTTAAAATGTTCTTTATATGTAACTTGACTAGAATTGCATGTAGGTTGTGTTTATGCTGTTCTTGCTTGCTAATAAAAATAGTAAATATTGTTTAGGGAAAAATAGTACCGAATGCAATAAATATCGTGGGGTCCGTAATAGTTGCCATGTATAGGTTTTACCCCCCACTTAAAGTGACTAGATTAGATAGTTTATTTATGCTTCACCTCTTGCCATGTTTGTGTGATATGCCATGCCTGAGTGATATGCCATGTTAACAACCTTTGTTGATCACCTGTAGCTAAACAACTTGAACCTTTCCAAATGTGCGGTATCGTCGTGTGGGACGAGTACTCCATTTAACCTGTTAGTAACCGCTATCGACGGTAGGTGCGATGTCTCGTGTTGCCTTCTTGTTGAGGCTTGCTCGTGATTGCTTCGTAGTAATAGATGCTTTCTCGTTGATTGCTTTCCAGTGTTTACCCTCTTGTGTGCTCCCGTGGGTACCTTCGGAGACGATGCGAGCTTGCGATCAACTACACCTTCGGAACCCGACTTATCAACAGGCAAGGACTATACATTACTTATGATCCATTCTATTTCAACCAGCGGTTTGCATGCTAGTCTAGCTTAGGTTCGATGTTTGATCCTACCACATTTTTACAACCTCTTTCAAACCGATACAGCCATGTCCCCTCCTAGCAAATCTTGTGGTGCTATGTTACTATTGCTCGTTGCTCAGTCCCTGCTTAGTATGCAGGCTTAGGATGCTACGATGTTACCCTGTTACTCCTTGGTTTGGGATATCACATTATTATATTGTTGTTGATGATATGATTATTATAAATGTTGACTATATTCGACGAAGGATGGAAGTTTTAGGCTATCCCTCCCCGACGCTTTGTTCCATTCGAGTCACCTAGGATCCGAGTTCCGGGTATTGGTTTTAAGACTGAGCATGCCTAACCGCGTGTGGGATTTTTTGGGGTCCCCTTTTCTTAACTATCTAGCTTCAAACATTTCTAGTGGTGGCCCAAGCTTATTTACCATTTGAAAACCGTGTGTGTGTCTGTCGGGTAGCTCCTGGCAGATATTCTTTAAAACAACTTGGGCCAGCGGAGACATGGTTTCTTTGATGGTCCACACCAGGGAGCTAGGGGGCTGCCCACATCTGTTTGGGTAGCTAACCCGACCTCATCCAGACGGTAGAGGCCAATTCGAGAGCGCGACCGTCTTTTCAGTTGGATGTCGACTCACCGGGGGCCACCCAGATTTGTTCGTTGTTAGCTAGAGGGACCTGTCGTTCTGGATCTCTTGGGACTAAATCATAAAATGGTTGCCTATCATGGGTAGAAACTGAGAGAGATGGGGGTGCGTGCGGAGCCTTGGAATGGGCAGTTGGTACACCCCTGTAGGGTTAAATCTTCTCGAGAAGCCATGTCCATGGTTATGGACGACTTGAGACCTACTCCTTGTTCATAGACAACAACAACTGAGATAATCTTAATATAACTTGATGATGAGGACATCTCTACTAATGTTACACCCACATCTTCACCAAGTACACATACTGGACCAGTTACTAGAGCACGTGCACGTCAACTAAATTATCAGGTACTTTCGTTTCTTGCGAATCCTTCTAATGTTCATGAACATATGATGCTGCCTAAATTAGATACTTTTGTTTTGCTTATGAATGAAGGACCTAGCATGGACAAGAAGGACGGTCATTGGAGCGGGATCAAGCATGGAGAAGAAGGTGCGCGCGCGGGAAAGAACAATGGAGCTTCCAGTGGGGATTTTCGCACTTTGAAGCCACCATAAGGCATGCATGAAGGCTTGGACGAAATACACGAGATGCCACTTCATTATTTTCGTCCAAGAGCAATTATAGGTGCTGCGTCACCTTAATATTGGGCTGGGCCCATGTAATTTCGAAATACCACATTATAGGCTGTTTTTAGAGTCCGTATTTGTGGGGAAACCGAGTTAGGGTTGTTTTCGGACCCCACCTCCAAGGGGTCACGAAAATCCCCTCTGTTCCCCCATATATACAGCCCTTAGGGCGTCGTTTAGACTTGGGTTTTAATTAGATTTAAGTTAGCCATAGCCGCAACTTCGAGCTCTTCGTTTGTGTCATCCGACCAGGCCAAGACCTCATTGGAACCCCAACTTTCGTAATCAATCATCTTATATTCGCAATATCCAGATTGCAATTCTTAGTTATTGCTTGTTCTTCGATTGCTTGCAGGAATTAGACCCTCGTGGTCAGGTTGATCGTGCATCCGCGGGATCAATAACCTCTCGGAGTTGGTTTAGCGATCGCTAAGGCGCAACGTCTTCGCACGTTTGTAGTCGGATCGTGAAAGTCGTCTCCACCATAATCGATCTCCACCATCTCATCGAAACATCGGGACACCTTCGCCTCTATCAAGTGGTATCAGATTTCCAGGTTGCTCGGTGAGATTTACCAGTTTTCGTAGTCTAGATTGGTTCTGTTCTTCATACCTACAGTCCACGAAAAAGCCAACAAACAAAAATTAGGGTTAGATCATCACGTCCCAAAACAGTCCGAGCCTTTGTCCAGTTTTCTTTACAGTAGTTTGCTTTGTTGAATTTGCGGTTGCATCGTTGTGTCGAGTTGCTGATCTTAGCGTCTAGTTCCCTTAGAGTTTCGAGTTCTGATCACAGTTTGTCACACCGCCGCCGCACAGTAGTACACCGCCATGTTTCCGCCAATCCGAGTCCAGATACACCACCACGTTCCGCCAAGTCGAGTCCATATACAGCACCACGACCTACCAATCCGAGTTGAGTTCCATCACCTGTTCGGTTTGTGATCTCTCCGGAGCCAGATTAGTTTGAGTTGATTAGAGTCGGATTTCACCAATCTTTGTCGTACGTAGAAGAGGGTGATTTCCAAAAAAAAAAAAATTTCGGGGGTTGAAAAAATTTCGTGCCCATACGTTCCTTAGGTCCAGAAACTCATTTTGAGACGGTCGCCACCATAGTGATTTTTTCGCACTTTTTCAGCCACCGCAGTCCCGCATCGCAAAAAAAAACAAAAAAAAAGCAAAAAAAAAAGAAAAAAGAGAAAAAAAATCAAAGTGTGCTTCTCAGTTGATTACGTGCCGCGCCGTGCTTTTGTTGGTGTTTTAGGCTCGCGTCTCTAGTACGGTCTAGCCTAGGATCAGCACAGTCCCGACGTTGAGTGTTTATTCAGCTTTGCATCTCTGTTTTGATTACTGTTGAGCTTTTGCTACCATACTTGTCAGCCTTCCTACAGCTCCACATATATTCTACATCGTGCGTTTTGACACCTCCTGGCCATCGCTCTACCACATCTCTGAGAGTTTTGACCCGTTGGTTGTACATCACCACCTGCTGCTAGGTAAGAATCGGTAAGAACTGAAGAAAAGCTTGACGGATTTGTGCTTTCCACCACCCCACTGTTGGGAAACGTAGTAGAAAACAAAAAAATTTGGCCTACAAATCAAGAACCCAAGATCATCCAAGAAGATTGCATACAAGGTTTTAGGTCATGGCTCACCAACCGATGTAGCGGAAGTAGAGTTGGTGAAGCTCGTGGACGTAGTGGAAGTAGATCTCGCAAGTTCTCCCACGAACAGTCCCTCGATCAATCCCACGAACAAGTCCCGCGATCTAGTCCCACGGACAAGTCCCATGAACAAGCTCCTCGAAGAAGGGTCGAAGGTACGACCCCTCCATTAGTATCCACACATCCCGTAGCAGCAATCCAGCAGCGCTCCGCCGTCCAGAGATGAACGCCACCGAGAAAACTAGAGGGAGAAAACCCTAACGGATTCCGATCTAGAACAACGTCTAAACCGGGGTCTAAAAGTGGAGCAACGGGGTTTAGAGGAGGGAGGGTGGCGCATAGGCCTTGGGGACAAGTTGTGTTGCGCCCCCCACCCCTCCCCCACATTATATAGGTGGCCAAGAGGCCCTTGGGGCGCAATAAGGGGGGTGGGGAGTCCAACTTGGACTCCCAAACCTCCCAAATCTTCCCATACCTTCCCACCGGAAACCTGCCATATTGGAGAGTTGGACTTTCCACCTGGAGGAGGATTCCTTCCCCTTGGTGCGCCCCCCACCCCTTGGCCGTCCAGGGCAGCCTAGGTGGCTTGCTCCCCAAGGCTAGGGGCGCAGGGGAGTGGGTGGTACTGCCCGGAACCTTCCATGACCTTCTAGAAGCTTCCAAGACCTTCCGGGACATACTGGGACCGTTTCGGGACATTCCGGACACTTCTGGAGCACTTCCAGGACCTTCCGAGACCGTTCTCGGACGTTCCGGAGCCATCCGGATAGTTCCCAAGACCATCTGAGTTACAGTTTAAGCCACCCGATGACCGCGAAGGTTGTCGGGACGCCCAGCGATTATCCGGAAACTATTCCGGTTGATCCAGGACTTCCCCAGTGATAGAGGCGAAGGTGTCCCGATGCTTCGATGAGATGGTGGAGATCGATTTTGGTGGAGTAGACTTTCACGACCCGACTACGAACGTGCGAAGACGTTGCGCCTTAGCAATCGCTAAACCAACTCCGAGAGGTTATTGATCCCGCGGATGCACGATCAACCTGACCACGAAGGTCAATTCCTGCAAGCAATCGAAGAACAAGCAAGAACTAAGAATTGCAATCTGGATATTGCGAATATAAGATGAAAGATTAACAAAAGTTGGGGTTCCAATGCGGTCTTGGCCTGGTCGGACGACACAAACGAAGAACTCGAAGTTGCGGCTATGGCTAACTTAAATCTAATTAAAACCCAAGTCTAAACGATGCCCTAAGGGCTGTATATATGGGGGAACAGAGGGGAATTTCGTGGCCCCTTGGAGGAGGGGTCCGAAAACAACCCTAACTCGGTTTCCCCACACATACGGACTCTAAAAAATAGCCTATTAAGTGTATTTCGAAATTACATGGGCCTGGCCCAATAATAAGGTGACGCAGCACCTATAATAACTCTTGGACGAAAATATTAATGTGGCATCTTGTGTCTCTCGTCCAAGTCTTTATGCGCGCCTTATGGTGGCTTCAAAGTGCGATAATCACCACGGGAAGCTCCGCTGTCCTTTCCCGCGCGCGCACCTTCTTCTCCATGCTTGATCCCGCTCCAATGACCATCCTTCTTGTCCATGCTAGGTCCTTCATTCATAAGACAAACAAAAGTATCTAATTTAGGCAGCATCATATGTTCTTGAATATTAGAAGGATTCGCAAGAAACGAAAGTACCTGATAATTTAATTGACGTGCGCGTGCTCTAGTAACTGGTCCATTATGTGTAGTTTGTGAAGATGTGGGTGTAACATTAGTAGAGATGTCCTCATCATCCTCCCCTTCTTGAATTGAAGTCGTCCTCGACGGAAGCTCATCATCTTCTTCCAAATAAGGCTTCAAATCTGCAATATTAAATGTGGGACTAACCCCAAAGGCTGCAGGTAGCTCAAGTTTATATGCATTATCATTAATTTTCTGCAAAACCTTAAAGGGACCATCAGCTCGAGGCATTAACTTAGACTTGCGCAAATCAGGAAACCTATCTTTACGTAGATGTAACCAAACAAGATCTCCGGGTTCAAACACAACATGCTTTCGACCCCTATCACCAGCAAGCTTGTATCTAGCATTCATGCGCTCAATGTTTTCTTTAGTTAACTCATGCATTTTTAATATCAATTCAGCACGTTGCTTAGCATCAAAATTAACCTTCTCCGAAGATGGAAGAGGCAGCAAATCAATAGGTGCACGAGGTAGAAAACCATAAACAATCTCAAAAGGGCACATTTTAGTGGTAGAATGCAATGAACGATTATAAGCAAATTCAATATGAGGTAAACATTCTTCCCACTGTTTCAAGTTACTCTTTAAAACAGCCCTAAGCATAGTAGACAAAGTCCTATTGACCACTTCAGTTTGTCCATCAGTTTGGGGATGACATGTAGTACTAAAAAGTAGTTTAGTCCCCAACTTAGCCCATAAGCATCTCCAAAAATGGCTAAGAAACTTAGTATCACGATCCGAGACAATAGTATTGGGCACACCATGTAAGCGAATAATCTCACGAAAGAATAAATCAGCAACATTAGCAGCATCATCGCTTTTATGACATGGTATAAAATGTGCCATTTTAGAAAATCTATCCACGACAACAAATATGCTATCCCTCCCATTCTTTGTTCGAGGCAAGCCTAAAACAAAGTCCATGGATATGTCCTCCCACGGAACACTAGGTACAGGTAAAGGCATGTATAAACCATGAGGATTGAGTCGTGACTTAGCTTTTTGACATGTAGTGCAGCGAGCAACAAAACGCTCAACATCCCGTCTCATCTTTGGCCAAAAGAAATGTGTAGCAAGTACGTCCTCCGTCTTCTTCACGCCAAAGTGTCCCATTAATCCTCCTCCATGCGCCTCCTGCAACAACAAAAGACGAATAGAGCTAGCTGGAATGCATAGCTTGTTAGAACGGAACACAAATCCATCATTAAGCACAAACTTGTTCCATGTTCTACCCTCTCTACAATTCTGCAATACATCTTTAAATTCCGCATCATTTACGTATTGATCTTTGATTGTCTCTAAACCGAAAATCTTGAAATATTACTGTGTGTTTTCTATTTCTGCTAACCATGACAGGATCACATGATGAAGTGGCGCGGGATGCACCCGATTGGGAGAACATGACAAACAAGGAGCTACATGATAAATTTGCACGTATGATGTCTGAACAGGTGCAGGACATCCATAACAGATTTACAGAGGCGATTGATGGCGTGGAAAAGATGATCGACACCAAGCTAGACGCCAAGTTTACTGAGTTGATCGCACGCCTACCTTCAGCACAGCCACAGCCACCGCCACTACCACGTGCACGACGTATTCTGTTGCCGCGAGGACAAGCTGCTGGTATTGGTGCTCCTCCTGCTACTGCAGTTGCTGCTACTGCTGCTGCTGCTTCTGACGTCGGCCAGGACGACTACTACGAGGGTGATTACGAGGAGGAGGTGGAACAGGAAGCGGTCTATGAGCAGCCAGCTGGACGTCCACGTCCCAACATTCGCCACGGTCGACACCAACCACCCCCTCAGGTACGCGATGATGAACATGTGCCTAAACTTAAATTGAATCTTAAGCCATTTGAGGGTAGATATATTCCTGATGTTTATCTTACTTGGGAGTTAGAAACTGAACAACGCTTTACATGTTTACAATATCCTGAGAATAGACGTGTTACTGCTGCTGTTTGTGAATTCACGGGATTTGCATCTATTTGGTGGTCCGAACATTGTAGATTGCATGCTAATAATATTCCAACTACTTGGGCTGCTTTAAAAGATGCTATGCGTACTCGCTGGGTTCCTCCTTATTATCAACGTGACTTGTTACAAAAATTACAGCGTTTGAGACAAGGAAAAAATTCTGTAGAGGAATATTATCAGGAATTACAAACTGGATTGATTAGATGCGGCCTAGTAGAGGATAATGAAGCTATGCTTGCACGTTTTATGGGTGGCGTAAACAGGGAGATACAAACTATTCTAGAATACAAGGACTTTACTACTATCACTCGTTTGTTTCATCTTGCTTGTAAAGCTGAACGTGAAGTGCAGGATCGACAGGCCGCTACGAGACCTAACTTTTCTGCAGGACGAAATACATCATGGACATCGCGTGGAGCTTCTACATCCACACGTCCTGCTGCACCACCATCTACTTCAGCCGCTCATTCTTACAGGGAGCCACCGACACAGCCAGCGCCACCATTCAAGGGTGCACAGAGTGGTCCCGCGGCGAGTTCTTCTTCATCCATGGCGTCCACAGGGCAAGCACGAGATCGTGATATTAAATGTCGCAGGTGCCAAGGTGGAGGTCACTTCGCAAAAGACTGTCCCTCCAAGCGTGTGATGATTATTACGGCGGATGGTGGGTATGAGTCAGCGAGTGACTATGATGAGGAGACTTTAGTTCTCATTGCTCATGAGGATCAGGGTGCCCATGATGATGCTCGTGATATAGAGTATATGGCTCCTGATGATGCAGATAAATATGCTAGTTTGGTTGCTCAACGTGTGTTAAGTGTGCAGGTATCGAAGGACGAGCAAAACCAGAGGCATAATTTGTTCCACACAAAGGGAGTGGTGAAAGAACGTTCGGTTCGCATCATCATTGACGGAGGGAGTTGCAACAACTTGGCGAGCATGGAGTTGGTGGAGAAGCTATCTCTCACCACAAGACCACACCCCCATCCGTACTATATTCAGTGGTTTAACAATAGTGGTAAGATTAAGGTAACGCGTTCTGTTCGTGTGCACTTTAGCATTGCCGCATATGCTGATTATGTTGATTGTGATGTGGTACCCATGCAAGCATGCTCTCTTTTACTTGGTAGACCATGGCAATTTGATAGGAATGTTGTACACCATGGTAGGACAAATCAGTTTACTCTGGTTCATCAGGATAAAACTATTGCTTTACTTCCTATGTCTCCTGAACAAATTGTGCAAGATGATCTTGCTAGAGCTAGTAAAGCTAAACAGGAGAAAAATAAGAGTGAAAATGAGATAGCAGCTAAAGAATTTGAGCAACAACATAAGACCAATAGCAAATCTTCTTCCGCTGTTTCTAATGAAATTAAATTGACTAGTCCAACTTTGCTTGCTACTAAGGTTGATATTTCGGATTTGGATGTTAGTCAATATGTGTGCTATGCTTTTGTGTGCAAAGAAGCTTTGTTTTCATTTGAGGAATTGCCTCCTTCTTTGCCTCCTGTTGTCACTGACCTTTTGCAGGAGTTTATTGACGTCTTTCCACAAGACGTGCCACCGGGATTACCACCTATTCGAGGGATTGAGCATCAGATTGACTTAATTCCCGGTGCTTCGCTGCCTAACCGTGCGCCATACCGTACCAATCCGGAGGAGACGAAGGAGATTCAGCGTCAAGTACAAGAGCTACTCGACAAAGGTTACATACGTGAATCCCTTAGTCCTTGTGCTGTTCCTGTTATATTAGTGCCTAAAAAGGATGGAACATGGCGTATGTGTGTTGATTGTCGAGCCATTAATAATATTACTATTCGTTATCGTCATCCTATTCCTAGGTTAGATGATATGCTTGATGAATTAAGTGGCTCTACCATGTTTTCCAAAGTTGATTTGCGTAGTGGATACCATCAAATTCGCATGAAATTAGGAGATGAATGGAAAACGGCATTTAAAACTAAGTTTGGATTATATGAGTGGTTAGTCATGCCTTTTGGGTTAACTAATGCACCTAGCACTTTCATGAGATTAATGAACGAGGTTTTACGTGCTTTCATTGGACGATTTGTGGTAGTCTATTTTGATGATATACTGATTTATAGCAAATCTTTGGAGGAACATTTGGATCATTTACGTGCTGTTTTTATTGCTCTACGTAATGCACGTTTGTTTGGTAACCTTGGGAAGTGCACCTTTTGCACCGACCGAGTATCGTTTCTTGGCTATGTTGTTACTCCGCAGGGAATTGAAGTTGATAAAGCCAAGATCGAGGCGATTGAGAGTTGGCCGCAGCCCAAAACGGTCACACAAGTGAGGAGTTTTCTTGGCCTCGCTGGATTCTATAGGCGTTTTGTGAGAGATTTCAGCACCATTGCTGCACCTCTCAATGAGCTTACACGCAAGGATGTGCCTTTTACTTGGGGTACCGCACAGGAAGAAGCCTTCACCGTATTGAAAGATAAGTTAACACATGCTCCTTTGCTCCAACTTCCTGATTTTAATAAGACTTTTGAGCTTGAATGCGATGCTAGTGGGATTGGTTTGGGAGGTGTGTTATTACAAGATGCTAAACCTGTTGCTTACTTTTCTGAAAAATTGAGTGGGCCTAGTCTGAACTATTCTACTTATGATAAGGAATTATATGCTCTTGTTCGGACATTAGAAACTTGGCAACATTATTTATGGCCCAAAGAATTTGTTATCCATTCTGATCATGAATCTTTGAAACACATAAGAAGTCAAGCAAAACTTAATCGTAGACATGCTAAGTGGGTTGAATTTATTGAGACTTTCCCTTATGTCATTAAACACAAGAAGGGGAAAGATAATATTATTGCTGATGCTTTGTCTCGTCGTTATACTATGCTTTCACAACTTGACTTCAAGATTTTCGGTTTAGAGACAATCAAAGATCAATACGTAAATGATGCGGAATTTAAAGATGTATTGCAGAATTGTAGAGAGGGTAGAACATGGAACAAGTTTGTGCTTAATGATGGATTTGTGTTCCGTTCTAACAAGCTATGCATTCCAGCTAGCTCTATTCGTCTTTTGTTGTTGCAGGAGGCGCATGGAGGAGGATTAATGGGACACTTTGGCGTGAAGAAGACGGAGGACGTACTTGCTACACATTTCTTTTGGCCAAAGATGAGACGGGATGTTGAGCGTTTTGTTGCTCGCTGCACTACATGTCAAAAAGCTAAGTCACGACTCAATCCTCATGGTTTATACATGCCTTTACCTGTACCTAGTGTTCCGTGGGAGGACATATCCATGGACTTTGTTTTAGGCTTGCCTCGAACAAAGAATGGGAGGGATAGCATATTTGTTGTCGTGGATAGATTTTCTAAAATGGCACATTTTATACCATGTCATAAAAGCGATGATGCTGCTAATGTTGCTGATTTATTCTTTCGTGAGATTATTCGCTTACATGGTGTGCCCAATACTATTGTCTCGGATCGTGATACTAAGTTTCTTAGCCATTTTTGGAGATGCTTATGGGCTAAGTTGGGGACTAAACTACTTTTTAGTACTACATGTCATCCCCAAACTGATGGACAAACTGAAGTGGTCAATAGGACTTTGTCTACTATGCTTCGGGCTGTTTTAAAGAGTAACTTGAAACAGTGGGAAGAATGTTTACCTCATATTGAATTTGCTTATAATCGTTCATTGCATTCTACCACTAAAATGTGCCCTTTTGAGATTGTTTATGGTTTTCTACCTCGTGCACCTATTGATTTGCTGCCTCTTCCATCTTCGGAGAAGGTTAATTTTGATGCTAAGCAACGTGCTGAATTGATATTAAAAATGCATGAGTTAACTAAAAAAAACATTGAGCGCATGAATGCTAGATACAAGCTTGCTGGTGATAGGGGTCGAAAGCATGTTGTGTTTGAACCCGGAGATCTTGTTTGGTTACATCTACGTAAAGATAGGTTTCCTGATTTGCGCAAGTCTAAGTTAATGCCTCGAGCTGATGGTCCCTTTAAGGTTTTGCAGAAAATTAATGATAATGCATATAAACTTGAGCTACCTGCAGCCTTTGGGGTTAGTCCCACATTTAATATTGCAGATTTGAAGCCTTATTTGGAAGAAGATGATGAGCTTCCGTCGAGGACGACTTCAATTCAAGAAGGGGAGGATGATGAGGACATCTCTACTAATGTTACACCCACATCTTCACAAACTACACATAATGGACCAGTTACTAGAGCACGAGCACGTCAATTAAATTATCAGGTACTTTCGTTTCTTGCGAATCCTTCTAATATTCAAGAACATATGATGCTGCCTAAATTAGATACTTTTGTTTGTCTTATGAATGAAGGACCTAGCATGGACAAGAAGGATGGTCATTGGAGCGGGATCAAGCATGGAGAAGAAGGTGCGCGCGCGGGAAAGGACAGCGGAGCTTCCCGTGGTGATTATCGCACTTTGAAGCCACCATAAGGCGCGCATGAAGACTTGGACGAGAGACACAAGATGCCACATTAATATTTTCGTCCAAGAGTTATTATAGGTGCTGCGTCACCTTATTATTGGGCCAGGCCCATGTAATTTCGAAATACACTTAATAGGCTATTTTTTAGAGTCCGTATGTGTGGGGAAACCGAGTTAGGGTTGTTTTCGGACCCCTCCTCCAAGGGGCCACGAAATTCCCCTCTGTTCCCCCATATATACAGCCCTTAGGGCATCGTTTAGACTTGGGTTTTAATTAGATTTAAGTTAGCCATAGCCGCAACTTCGAGTTCTTCGTTTGTGTCGTCCGACCAGGCCAAGACCGCATTGGAACCCCAACTTCTGTTAATCTTTCATCTTATATTCGCAATATCCAGATTGCAATTCTTAGTTCTTGCTTGTTCTTCGATTGCTTGCAGGAATTGACCTTCGTGGTCAGGTTGATCGTGCATCCGCGGGATCAATAACCTCTCGGAGTTGGTTTAGCGATTGCTAAGGCGCAACGTCTTCGCACGTTCGTAGTCGGGTCGTGAAAGTCTACTCCACCAAAATCGATCTCCACCATCTCATCGAAACATCGGGACACCTTCGCCTCTATCATTACGTATATGATAACAATTCATGATATGACTTATAACGTAGTTACGATGTGATCTCTAAGTATATCATTCAATACTGGGGTCGGTTCAACATCATTGTTCTGCTAACAATATGTTCCCATTGCTACTGACATCCTTGTTACAAGAACAATGTCCATGATTAAGAAAACGTAATCATCAGTTAGCACATGAGCTGGTCTTAGAGGCTAAACCAGGAACTCTTGGTGTTTACATTTCCACACATGCAAGTGAGTTTTCTTCTGAATCTCATAGTCAGGGTCATTGCAATTATAGCACAGAAATATAAACATTAATTACGAACGTGGAAATATATATAATAACATTTTATTATTGCCTCTAGGGCATATTTCCAACAGTCTCCCACTTGCACTAGAGTCAATAATATTATCAGTGCTTGAGCACTTTACACCTTATGGCATACCGGTGTAAATACATGCTTCATTTGTGGTATAGACTTCATCATCGGATCTGACGTTTCAGACCCGTTTGTATCTTGCATATCTTCGCGTTTTCATGCTATCATAAAATTAACTAATTTTATCAGTTTAGCTTTGTATTGTTTGAATCATTTGGCAGGACCTTGGTTCCTTTAGAATAAGTCATGAAATCATTCATAAATGTTCCATGAGCTTCAAGCATCTTGGAAACCATACCATGTTCATAAATGAACTGAAGATTCAAAATACCCTCCTTGTTACTTCTTTAAGCAACAATATACTTAGCCTCTGTTATAGAATTCGCCACAATATCTAACTATAACACAGTTCCTTCATACTGTGCCACCCTTATGTGTGAAACACATAATCCCAATTAAAATCGAAAATCGATCGGAGTAAGTATGAAGACTGAATTGGTGTAACTGTTTACATCAAAATTCAGCTGGTGTAACTTGTTACAACGAGCTCTTCATTATCTCCATTTTCCGAGAAACATATCTTATCTATCATAAGTTTAACTTTTCACTGTTTGTCCAATGATCAACATATTGATCACTTTGGTATCTTGATCATAACCTTTTGAAGCACTGGACATATCTGGTCGTTTTACATATTATGGTGTACATGATTAATCCAAACACACGGGTGAGTGGAATTCAATTCACGTGTTTTTGCTTATCTGTGTTCATCAACACCGATTTCTGCAAACAACTTTTCACCACGACTTCGGCAAGAACATGTTTCTTGGCATTTCATACTAAACTACTTTAGTATCATGTCAATATGTAGTGTTGGCTTTAGCATGATCAGGCACTTACTATCTTCATAGATCACTATGCTCAATACTAATGCTATATCAGCCCAAGTTCTTCAACTGAAAACTATTTCCAATGAAGTCCTTATTCGTGTCAAGAAATTTATATCATTTCTAATCAACAATATGTCATCTACATAAGGTTTTAGAAATATTATTCAGCTCCCACTTACTTTCTTGAATATTCAAGCATCTTCGTTATTCCTGATGAAAAACAAACTCTTTTGGCAATTTCATCACAACGAAAATTCCAACTCCATTATGCTAGCTCCAGTCCATCACTGGATATCCAAGGCTTGCATCTATTTTAGCATCCTTTGAATTGACAAAACATTCCGGTCGTATCACATATACGTCCTTTGTTATATTTCCGTGTAGGAACTTTGTTTTGACGTTCATTCTACCATATCCTATAAATGAGATATGTAGTAATTGCTAATATAACCCGAACTGACTAAAGCATCTCTA
Organism: Bromus sterilis; assembly: GCA_950022295.1. Lineage (NCBI taxonomy): Eukaryota > Viridiplantae > Streptophyta > Magnoliopsida > Poales > Poaceae > Bromus > Bromus sterilis. The sequence continues at coordinate 170,317,850 of OX465600.1, read as the reverse complement.
CGGTCGAAACTACTTCGCCGTAGTCAACCTTTGAACTTGCTAGAAAACAATTTTCCAACGAGTTGAGCTTTATGGATAAAACAATTTCATCCGAATCAATTATAGATCCACATATATATATTCTTCAGACTTTTAGTCTTTCGGAGGGTCTACCAAGTTCAAAACTTGACTTACTTCCATGGATACTATCTCGGATTATTTGGCATTTAGCCAAATCCCGGAGTCAGGGCCCATCAACGCTTCTTTGTATATCACAGGTTTATCATTGTCGAACAACAATATCTCGTTTTACATATCATGAATGTTTGTACGAGTTTTGTCTAACCTGTGTGGTTCAGCTGCGCACTTCTCTGAAGATTCAACAATCTTTGACAAGTTGCACTGTCCTCCCACTCACTCTTTTGTAAGAAACTATTTTTCTTCAAAATACATTGTTCTTAACAGCAAACAGTTTTGCTTTTGTGTAGTGATAGAGGAATACCAAAACTTTTGGCATAACCTTAACAAAGTAGCACTTATCTGATTTGGGGTTTTGAGTATGTCAAACATATGCCTCATATACCCAAATTTTAAGAAAAGACAACATGGTTTTAACAGTCCATACCACATCTAATATGGTGTCATTTCAACAGATTTGATGGTGCTCTTTTCAGTGTAAAAGCTGTAGTCACTAACGCATAACTTTAATAAGTATAATGGCAAATTGATAAACGTCATATTTGATCTTACCGTGTCATACATGGATTGATTACATCTCTCGAACACTTTACTCATAATGGTGTTCCGGGAGACGCAAGTTATGACACTTCTTCACAACTCATCAGACGTTCGCTAAACTTGTAACTCAAATATTACTTTCTACAATCTAATTTGCAGAAGATTTATTTTTCTTGTTACAATGAATTTCTATTTCACTCTAAAATTCCTTGAACATTTCAAAGATTTCAGACGTATGTCTCTATTGAACAGATATCCACATATCTACTTCAACTCATGAGTGAAGATAGGGAATCCACTGCACACAACTACACTTATTGGACTACACACATCATCATGTATGATTACCAATGGTTTAGTTGCCCGTTCATGTATGGCCTATCAACGGTGTTTTAGTCACATTACTTCGAGACAAAGATCGCAAGCGTCAAGTGATTCATAATCATATGACTCGAAAGTCCATCACTTATGGAAATTCTTCATGCATGTTATGTCACTTGTGATAAACGGCAGTGCCACATCTATGTGGTATTTCTGTCAGTCTTGCGACGTTTAGCGTCAGTGTTATGGATGTTTAGTATTATTATCAAGATTCATAACATACACCCTATTCATAATGGAAGTATGGCCTTTACGTTATTCATAGCTTTGAACAACTCTCTTGCAACAAACATGATTCAAAATGATGTTTTGCAACAAGGCTAAAGTGTAGTAACAATTTACTCAACTCTAAAATGAATTATGAAGATAATCATAGAGTCAACACACGGTATAGTAAACCTTTTACCGTGTTCCCGAGCGTGTCAAAACTCATCATTAGCTAGTCATAAAGGCCATAGTATTTCTTGCATCGAGTTGCAACAATATGCAATCGATGTGATATTCCAGTGATCAACAGTTTAATCACAATATACAAAATCCACAATTAACTGCTTAATCATGATTCCCAAGAATTACATCTCTTGACCAGCAATGAATTCATCTATAACTCCGTATGACTTTCATTACTGAGCTGGTTATTCCAGTCTTCTTTCATTTTGCCTTTATACGTATCATAGTTCTATTTCCAATGTCACTCCTACTCACAGAAGATCACACATGATCAAGGGTGGCGCAGGCCATGGACTTTCCGGCGTGTAAGTCTTACTAACACCCTATGGAACTTCCTTTCCCTTAATCCTCATCATCATATGATCATTGTTCTTCTGGATCCCACACTTATCAGTTTTGTTTAGAGCACAATGAACATTTTCACTAATGCTTACAATCATACATTGTACTAGATATCTTATATCCAACATTAATTGTCTTACTACTGAAAACTTATTTTTCAGTTCCATGAATATAACATAACTATCCCAAACTTTTCGAAGTTCGGGTTTCATGGTGGTGAAGACAATGCACTTAGCTTTCGTGGAATTCTAGCATTTTGGATTATGGACATAAGTCACATCATCCATAACATCAGCGGGAGAGCATCAAAAATTTGCGATAGGACAAGCTCCTTCTCGACACTATTGAGGATAGTCCTCACAATACGGTACCAATCGTAAAGTTTTTACCAGATAAAACAGTTAATCAAAATCAATTGGGAAGGTGGTAACGCGAGCCATTATTCTACAATGATAATGCAAATACTTAGACTTTGTTCATAATTAAGTTGCACTTGTGATTAATCAATTTAATTACTAAGTGCGCTCCCACTCAGATCAATATCTCTCGTAATTGATGCTGGAGTGATTCAAGATCCAACCCAATCGTCCGCCATTGATGTGACATCACTGATGACTTAGACTGGACTGGTAGGCCAACTTGCCAATCACAACACATGTGATTCTTGTTCATCTTTCGATGGGCGTGTTCCGGTAGCAAACTTTTATCCAAACCGTCAAGACAACCAAGTGTAATGCGCTGTGTGTTCTTTTAACACACCCGCCTTTTATGCGTCACACACGTGTGCACCCATGTGACATGACCTGCTCCGATGTGAAACATAGTATAGACGGTGCTACAGTTGGAAGAACACTATCAACTTGATATTGTTTTGCGAGAGATCACCCTAATAAAACACGACTACCGCGCATCAAACAAGGGTGCATCAAAGGGATAAACATCACAGGAAGTTCATAAAAATATGTGATATAGTATAGCCCTTTGCTTCGTGAGGTCTTCATTGTCTTCACGTCGTCGTGGTTGAAGTCACCGTGTCCACCAACTTTGTCCTTGGCGCCGGGAACATCACCACGGCTTCCGGCATGTGCGTCGGGGTCCACCTCCGCATCGTGGATCATCACCTTGCATCTATCTATTGCTTTGCCTCGAGCTAATAAACAGTTCTGGCACGCAGGACATAATTAAGTGACAATCATATGACTCCAGTCATCATGCCGTACCACGACATGCAGGTCGCGAATAAATATTACATCATATAGCATCTCATACAAACACATTGCAAATCTTGAAGGCTATACCACATCACATGCATTCTCTGCAAAAACAAGTTAGATCGCCATCTACACGGGTTGTTGCAACTTTTATCGTGGTTGTTAAGCAGGTTTACAAGGCAAACGAGAAACCCTAGATAAAACAAAACACGATACTTCTTTTGTTGCTAGTTTAACATACGGGGTGCGTGCAGCAACTAATGCCACAAGCCAAACTTCGTTAAACGCGTGACCCCCGTGTGGATTTGAGTTCATAAAATCCACAAGCCCCTCCATGTTAAATCTTCTATTGCGAGATTAAGATGAGATCCAAGGAGTTTGATGTAGACCATGATCAAGGCAACCAGCATACTGAAAGCAGCATAGAGGGATCGATGGAAAACTCAATCCTTGTAGCAAAACCTCAACTTGCCATCAAGCATAGAAAAAATCACATGACAGGGAAGCAACAAGAAAATCAATGCCTCATATCACACATATGATCTAGACCTAAACATGCATCTAATCAAGGATCGCCCTGATACCACTGTTGGGAAACGTAGTAGAAAACAAAAAAATTCGGCCTACGAATCAAGAACCCAAGATCATCCAAGAAGATTGCATACAAGGTTTTAGGTCATGGCTCACCAACCGATGTAGCGGAAGTAGAGTTGGTGAAGCTCGTGGACGTAGTGGAAGTAGATCTCGCAAGTTCTCCCACGAACAGTCCCTCGATCAATCCCACGAACAAGTCCCGCGATCTAGTCCCACGGACAAGTCCCATGAACAAGCTCCTCGAAGAAGGGTCGAAGGTACGACCCCTCCATTAGTATCCACACATCCCGTAGCAGCAATCCAGCAGCGCTCCGCCGTCCAGAGATGAACGCCACCGAGAAAACTAGAGGGAGAAAACCCTAACGGATTCCGATCTAGAACAGCGTCTAAACCGGGGTCTAAAAGTGGAGCAACGGGGTTTACAGGAGGGAGGGTGGCGCATAGGCCTTGGGGACAAGTTGTGTTGCGCCCCCCACCCCTCCCCCACATTATATAGGTGGCCAAGAGGCCCTTGGGGCGCAATAAGGGGGGTGGGGAGTCCAACTTGGACTCCCAAACCTCCCAAATCTTCCCATACCTTCCCACCGGAAATCTGCCATATTGGAGAGTTGGACTTTCCACCTGGAGGAGGATTCCTTCCCCTTGGTGCGCCCCCACCCCTTGGCCGGCCAGGGCAGCCTAGGTGGCTTGCTCCCCAAGGCTAGGGGCGCAGGGGAGTGGGTGGTACTGCCCGGAACCTTCCGGAACCTTCCATGACCTTCTAGAAGCTTCCAAGACCTTCCGGGACATACCGGGACCGTTTCGGGACATTCCGGACACTTCTGGAGCACTTCCAGGACCTTCCGAGACCGTTCTCGGACGTTCCGGAGCCATCCGGATAGTTTCCAAGACCATCCGAGTTACAGTTTAAGCCACCCGATGACCGCGAAGGTTGTCGGGACGCCCAGCGATTATCCGGAAACTATTCCGGTTGATCCAGGACTTCCCCAGTACCATTCTCATATGTTCCGGAACCACCTGGGACTACTCCAGAGTGATCCGGACATAACCTTAAATACCCAGAACTACTTCTGGTGCCCTTATGAACAATTCCATAAATCTCCGGAACTACATCCGGTACCCGTATGAACTATTCTGCTTTGCTTCCACTAAACCTTCTACCATACTAGTATTCTAACAGACTACTGCTCGTTAAGTGTGTGACCCAATAGGTTCGGTATAATGCGGACATGACTCAGAACATCTTCCGGACATAGGTCAACAGCCTTTTGTCAATAGCCAATAATCAACAGCGGAGCCATGGACACCCATGTTGACTCCCGCACATACACGAAGAAACTTCGAGTGAACCATTATGTTTATTCATGTACCATTCCCTTTGCTTCGTGATATATGACAAAGTTGGAGGAGAGATGTTTGGCACCCATGTGTAACAACTTCTTGAACACAAGCCACTCGTTATCCTCTTTGCTCGTTTGTCCATTTTCTCGTTATCGTATTCCGGTATCCCCGTGACTGAATCACAATGCGTCTGGCCAGACTATAATGGATACCGTCATACCGAGTGGGCCCAAAGTCAATATCTCTTCATCGTGAAGGAGCAAATCCCATTCTTGAACTATCACAGTCACTAGCCACACCATCTGACATACCCAAAACTTATTTTACTACTTCCCATTTACGGGAGGATTCATCTAAGAACCAAAGCATGTCTTCCTGTGTGAAGCAACTCGATACTCTCATGGTCTAAGGAATTACGTATATGATAACAATTCATGATATGACTTATAACGTAGTTACGATGTGATCTCTAAGTATATCATTCAATACTGGGGTCGGTTCAACATCATTGTTCTGCTAACAATATGTTCCCATTGCTACTGACATCCTTGTTACAAGAACAATGTCCATGATTAAGAAAACGTAATCATCAGTTAGCACATGAGCTGGTCTTAGAGGCTAAACCAGGAACTCTTGGTGTTTACATTTCCACACATGCAAGTGAGTTTTCTTCTGAATCTCATAGTCAGGGTCATTGCAATTATAGCACAGAAATATAAACATTAATTACGAACGTGGAAATATATATAATAACATTTTATTATTGCCTCTAGGGCATATTTCCAACACCCACATCCCATTAGTAGAAGTAGGATCATACTTCTGTGTGTTTTCTATTTCTGCTAACCATGCCAGGATCCCATGATGAAGTGGCGCGGGATGCACCTGATTGGGAGAATATGACAAACAAAGCATTACATGATAAATTTGCACAAATGATGTCTGAACAGGTGAATGACATCGAGAACAGATTTACAGAGGCGATTGATGGTGTGGAGAAGATGATCGACACCAAGCTCGACGCCAAGTTTACTGAGTTGCTCGCACGCTTACCTATACAGCCTGCGGCCGCTCCAGCACAGCCACCGCCACCACGACGTGCACGACGTATTCTGTTTCCAGGCGGACAAGCTGCTGGTGCTCCTGCTGCTGCTGCAGTTACCGCTGTTGCTGCCTCTGACGTCGGCCAGGACGACAACTACGAGGGTGATTACGAGGAGGAGGTGGAACAAGAAGCGGCCTATGAACAGCCAGCTGGACGTCCACGTCCCAACATTCGCCACGGTCGACACCAACCACCCCCTCAGGTACGCGATGATGAACATGTGCCTAAACTTAAATTGAATCTTAAGCCGTTTGAGGGTAGATATATTCCTGATGCTTATCTTACTTGGGAGTTAGAAACTGAACAACGCTTTACATGTTTACAATATCCTGAGAATAGACGTGTTACTGCTGCTGTTTGTGAATTCACGGGTTTTGCATCTATTTGGTGGTTTGAACATTGTAGATTGCATGCTAATAATATTCCAGCTACTTGGGCTGCTTTAAAAGATGCTATGCGTACTCGCTGGGTTCCTCCTTATTATCAACGTGAATTGCTACAAAAATTACAGCGTTTGAGACAAGGAAAAAATTCTGTAGAGGAATATTATCAAGAATTACAAACTGGATTGATTAGATGTGGCCTAGTAGAGGATAATGAAGCTATGTTTGCACGTTTTATAGGTGGCTTAAACAGGGAGATACAAACTATTCTAGAATACAAGGACTATGCTACTATTACTCGTTTGTTTCATCTTGCTTGTAAAGCTGAACGTGAAGTGCAGGATCGACAGGCCGCTACGAGACCTAACTTTTCTGCAGGACGAAATACATCATGGACATCGCGTGGACCTTCTACATCCACACGTCCTGCTGCACCACCCTCTACTTCAGCCGCTCATTCTTACAGGGAGCCACCAAAACAGTCAGCGCCACCATTCAAGGGTGCACAGAGTGGTCCAGCGGCGAGTTCTTCTTCATCCATGGCTTCCACAGGGCAAACACGAGATCGTGATATTAAATGTCGCAGGTGCCAAGGTGGAGGTCACTTCGCAAAAGACTGTCCCTCCAAGCGTGTGATGATTATTACGGCGGATGGTGGGTATGAGTCAGCGAGTGACTATGATGAGGAGACTTTAGTTCTCATTGCTCATGAGGAACAGGGTGCCCATGATGATGCTCATGATATGGAGTATATGGCTCCTGATGATGCAGATAAATATGCTAGTTTGGTTGCTCAACGTGTGTTAAGTGTGCAGGTAACGAAGGATGAGCAAAACCAGAGGCATAATTTGTTCCACACAAAGGGAGTGGTGAAAGAACGTTCGGTTCGCATCATCATTGACGGAGGGAGTTGCAACAACTTGGCTAGCATGGAGTTGGTGGAGAAGCTATCTCTCACCACAAGACCACACCCCCATCCGTACTATATTCAGTGGTTTAACAATAGTGGTAAGATTAAGGTAACGCGTTCTGTTCGTGTGCACTTTAGCATTGCTGCATATGCTGATTATGTGGATTGTGATGTGGTACCCATGCAAGCATGCTCTCTTTTACTTGGTAGACCATGGCAATTTGATAGGAATGTTGTACACCATGGTAGGACAAATCAGTTTACTCTGGTTCATCAGGATAAAAATATTGCTTTACTTCCTATGTCTCCTGAACAAATTGTGAAAGATGATCTTGCTAGAGCTAGTAAAGCTAAACAGGAGAAAAATAAGAGTGAAAATGAGATAGCAGCCAAAGAATTTGAGCAACAACATAAGACTAATAGCAAATCTTCTTCTGCTGTGTCTAATGAAATTAAATTGACTAGTCCAACTTTGCTTGCTACTAAAGTTGATATTTCAGATTTGGATGTTAGTCAATATGTGTGGTATGCTTTTGTGTGCAAAGAAGCTTTGTTTTCATTTGAGGAATTGCCTCCTTCTTTGCCTCCTGTTGTCACTGACCTTTTGCAGGAGTTTATTGACGTCTTTCCACAAGACGTACCACCGAGATTACCACCTATTCGAGGGATTGAGCATCAGATTGACTTAATTCCTGGTGCTTCACTGCCCAACCGTGCGCCATACCGTACCAATCCGGAGGAGACAAAGGAGATTCAGCGTCAAGTACAAGAGCTACTCGACAAAGGTTACATACGTGAATCCCTTAGTCCTTGTGCTGTTCCTGTTATATTAGTGCCTAAAAAGGATGGAACATGGCGTATGTGTGTTGATTGTCGAGCCATTAATAATATTACTATTCTTTATCGTCATCCTATTCCTAGGTTAGATGATATGCTTGATGAATTAAGTGGCTCTACCATGTTTTCCAAAGTTGATTTGCGTAGTGGATACCATCAAATTCGCATGAAATTAGGAGATGAATGGAAAACGGCATTTAAAACTAAGTTTGGATTATATGAGTGGTTAGTCATGCCTTTTGGGTTAACTAATGCACCTAGCACTTTCATGAGATTAATGAACGAGGTTTTACGTGCTTTCATTGGACGATTTGTGGTAGTCTATTTTGATGATATACTGATTTATAGCAAATCTTTGGAGGAACATTTGGATCATTTACGTGTTGTTTTTATTGCTCTACGTAATGCACGTTTGTATGGTAACCTTGGGAAGTGCACCTTTTGCACCGACCGAGTATCGTTTCTTGGCTATGTTGTTACTCCGCAGGGAATTGAAGTTGATAAAGCCAAGATCGAGGCGATTGAGAGTTGGCCGCAGCCCAAAACGGTCACACAAGTGAGGAGTTTTCTTGGACTCGCTGGATTCTATAGGCGTTTTGTGAGAGATTTCAGCACCATTGCTGCACCTCTCAATGAGCTTACACGCAAGGATGTGCCTTTTACTTGGGGTACCGCACAGGAAGAAGCCTTCACGGTATTGAAAGATAAGTTAACACATGCTCCTTTGCTCCAACTTCCTGATTTTAATAAAACTTTTGAGCTTGAATGCGATGCTAGTGGTATTGGTTTGGGAGGTGTGTTATTACAAGATGCTAAACCTGTTGCATACTTTTCTGAAAAATTGAGTGGGCCTAGTCTGAACTATTCTACTTATGATAAGGAATTATATGCTCTTGTTCGGACATTAGAAACTTGGCAACATTATTTATGGCCCAAAGAATTTGTTATACATTCTGATCATGAATCTTTGAAACACATAAGAAGTCAAGCAAAAATTTAATCGTAGACATGCTAAGTGGTTTGAATTTATTGAGACTTTCCCTTATGTCATTAAACACAAGAAGGGGAAAGATAATATTATTGCTGATGCTTTGTCTCGTCGTTATACTATGCTTTCACAACTTGACTTCAAGATATTCGGTTTAGAGACAATCAAAGATCAATATGTACATGATGCGGAATTTAAAGATGTTTTGCAGAATTGTAGAGAGGGTAGAACATGGAACAAGTTTGTGCTTAATGATGGGTTTGTGTTCCGTTCTAACAAGCTATGCATTCCAGCTAGCTCTATTCGTCTTTTGTTGTTGCAGGAGGCGCATGGAGGAGGATTAATGGGACATTTTGGCGTGAAGAAGACGGAGGACGTACTTGCTACACATTTCTTTTGGCCAAAGATGAGACGGGATGTTGAGCGTTTTGTTGCTCGCTGCACTACATGTCAAAAAGCTAAGTCACGACTCAATCCTCATGGTTTATACATGCCTTTACCTGTACCTAGTGTTCCGTGGGAGGACATATCCATGGACTTTGTTTTAGGCTTGCCTCGAACAAACAAGGGGAGGGATAGCATATTTGTTGTCGTGGATAGATTTTCTAAGATGGCACATTTTATACCATGTCATAAAAGCGATGATGCTGCTAATGTTGCTGATTTATTCTTTCGAGAGATTATTTGCTTACATGGTGTGCCCAATACTATTGTCTCGGATCGTGATACTAAGTTTCTTAGCCATTTTTGGAGATGCTTATGGGCTAAGTTGGGGACTAAACTACTTTTTAGTACTACATGTCATCCCCAAACTGATGGACAAACTGAAGTAGTCAATATGACTTTGTCTACTATGCTTAGGGTTGTTTTAAAGAGTAACTTAAAAATGTGGGAAGAATGTTTACCTCATATTGAATTTGCTTATAATCGTTCATTTCATTCTACCACTAAAATGTGCCCTTTTGAGATTGTTTATGGTTTTCTACCTCGTGCACCTATTGATTTGCTTCCTCTTCCATCTTCGGAGAAGGTTAATTTTGATGCTAAGCAACGTGCTGAATTGATATTAAAAATGCATTACAAGCTTGCTGGTGATAAGGGTAGAAAGCATGTTGTGTTTGAACCAGGAGATCTTGTTTGGTTACATCTACGTAAAGATAGGTTTCCTGATTTGCGCAAGTCTAAGTTAATGCCACGAGCTGATGGTCCCTTTAAGGTTTTACAGAAAATTAACGATAATGCATATAAACTTGAGCTACCTGCAGATTTTGGGGTTAGTCCCACATTTAACATTGCAGATTTGAAACCTTATTTGGGAGAAGATAATGAGCTTCCGTCGAGGACGACTTCAAGTCAAGAAGGGGAGGATGATGAGGACATCTCTACCAATGTTACACCCACATCTTCACCAACTACACATACTGGACCAGTTACTAGAGCACGTGCACGTCAACTAAATTATCAGGTACTTTCGTTTCTTGCGAATCCTTCTAATGTTCATGAACATATGATGCTGCTTAAATTAGATACTTTTGTTTTGCTTATGAATGAAGGACCTAGCATGGACAAGAAGGACGGTCATTGGAGCGGGATCAAGCATGGAGAAGAAGGTGCGCGCGCGGGAAAGAACAATGGAGCTTCCAGTGGGGATTTTCGCACTTTGAAGCCACCATAAGGCATGCATGAAGGCTTGGACGAAATACACGAGATGCCACTTCATTATTTTCGTCCAAGAGCAATTATAGGTGCTGCGTCACCTTAATATTGGGCTGGGCCCATGTAATTTCGAAATACCACATTATAGGCTGTTTTTAGAGTCCGTATGTGTGGGGAAACCGAGTTAGGGTTGTTTTCGGACCCCACCTCCAAGGGGTCACGAAAATCCCCTCTGTTCCCCCATATATACAGCCCTTAGGGCGTCGTTTAGACTTGGGTTTTAATTAGATTTAAGTTAGCCATAGCCGCAACTTCGAGCTCTTCGTTTGTGTCATCCGACCAGGCCAAGACCTCATTGGAACCCCAACTTTCGTAATCATTCATCTTATATTCGCAATATCCAGATTGCAATTCTTAGTTCTTGCTTGTTCTTCGATTGCTTGCAGGAATTAGACCCTCGTGGTCAGGTTGATCGTGCATCCGCGGGATCAATAACCTCTCGGAGTTGGTTTAGCGATCGCTAAGGCGCAACGTCTTCGCACGTTCGTAGTCGGATCGTGAAAGTCGTCTCCACCATAATCGATCTCCACCATCTCATCGAAACATCGGGACACCTTCGCCTCTATCACTTGATCATTGTGTGTGTGCCTTGAATGCTTCTTCTTCGTCGGGATGCGAAGAGGAGGACAAGGATAGGATAGGTGTTATGCTTGCGTAAGTAGTTGATAGCAAGACTTGTTGGAGGCGATTCCTCATCGAATGCTTGGTCTCTTATCTTACTCTCTAGATCGTTAGCCACTTCATAAAATACTAGTGCGGCAGCAACCTCACCACTTACCCCATCCTTACCGTAAACTACTAGTTGTCCTAGAATGACGAGTGATGAAGTCCTTGCTGGGTCAGTTGACCACTACAGTTGGATGCTGAGTACTTCTGTACTCATGATACTACCCCCAAACTCTTTTCAGGGTTCGTGATCGACAACAGGTATGGTGATCGACGTTTCACGTGGAGACTCGACGACGACTAGTTAGGCGGATCCCAGCGGAGGGCCTGGACCCGTGTGGTTATGGGGATCGATGTTTTCTCTTTGCCACTAGGCAATTGATTGTAGTCTGTACTCAGACATGTATCTTCTGCTGATGTATTGTATTTAAGGCAGTTGTATGCCGATTGTATGAGATGTTGTATCCTTGTAGCTGTAATGTTGTGATATCATGTTGGAAATCCGGGGCATATGGCTTTGTCATATGTCGCGGTGGGACCGATATGTGCTTCGTCCCCGGATCTGGGTGGAAACACGTAGTTCTGGAACAGTACCGCATATCGGGCCTTACAACTTGGTATCACAGCCTTACCGACCGTAGGATCCCCTTCCTGGCCGAAGTCGAGTCTAGACAAAAACAATTTTGTAGTTATTAAGTTAGTTATCGGAGAGTAGGAATCTTTTTCTCCTTACCCTTGCTCTGGTCAGGACCCGTGTCGTAAGTGTTTTATTCTCGACCTACCTCCCCTTCAAACCCTAGGATCTCGAGTGTGTGGAGTATCAGAACCGTTACAATGCCTTGCTTACAGCGTATTGTCTCGATTACGATCTTAGGTTTGGGAATTCATGTAGTACCTTTAGCTTCTCCGATTTCGGTTATCATCTGGGTCATCCATTGCCATCCATCCTTTTGCCGGTGTTTTCATGACTTGCGTCGAAAACACTATCCTTTGATCCGGTTATCTTTGTCGTTCCTCCTCTTGACACCGACAGTTTCGTATTTTCGCCGGTGTCGTCTCTCTACGAAAATTTATCTCGACAGAAGTTCGACGTCGACATGGAGCAGAGTCCCTTGTTGGTGGTGTTGAAGATCATCTACTCTTTTCTCTCCCCCGGATCGTCCTGGATCTCGGGACGAGATCCCTTGTTGGTGGTGTTGTATTGTAACAGCCCAGATTTCACAAAAATTAATTTTTTTTGTTTTCAGTGTGAATTGTTTGATTGTCTGATTTGTTTGCGGTGTTTGCATCCCCGATTTATCGATCGATGATTATTTCCCCCCCCCCTCCTATCTCGTATCGGACGGAGACTAACCCTTGCCACCCTGACACTCGAGCTTTGCGACACCGGGTTTCACCCGAGCACCGTCGCAATCGGCACAGTACCATCCATCGCCACCGGAACAAAAACCCCGTTTATTTAATAAACGGATTATTTTATTGGGGCGCGGAAAAATGTTGTCAGAATGTCACCGCAGTGAGGTACGATCGACGGGCTCGACGCGGTGAGCGCGTAGGTCGAAGTTTCGTCCGAATCGGAGTCCGTACGGAGTCTCGGCGGTCACGAACGCGATCACCGGACACGCGAGAGGGGTACCGAGGGAGTTTGTGTCAACTGGCCAGCCAACCAGCCCTATATAAAGACCACCAGCCTCCCACCACCCAATTAGGGTTTACCCTGATGGAAAATTGCAGCCACCCCCCTCACAAATGCCCAAATCTGCTCCAAAACACCCTCTAACCTCGAAACCCTAGAACCAGAGGCCTCACAGCCGTTCGATCGGGAAATCGAGAACTCGGTCCGCGACGCCAGCACCCCGGCCTTGGGCGTCTGCCCCACCACCAGATCAAGGCCGCCGCCCCCGGATCCGCCTCCTCCCCTCGCCGGAGCTCATCCAAGTCGGCCGCCGTGCGCCGCCGCATCCATTCGCCACGGACGGCGAGTGATAGAGGCGAAGGTGTCCCGATGTTTCGATGAGATGGTGGAGATCGATTTTGGTGGAGTAGACTTTCACGACCCGACTACGAACGTGCGAAGACGTTGCGCCTTAGCAATCGCTAAACCAACTCCGAGAGGTTATTGATCCCGCGGATGCACGATCAACCTGACCACGAAGGTCAATTCCTGCAAGCAATCGAAGAACAAGCAAGAACTAAGAATTGCAATCTGGATATTGCGAATATAAGATGAAAGATTAACAGAAGTTGGGGTTCCAATGCGGTCTTGGCCTGGTCGGACGACACAAACGAAGAACTCGAAGTTGCGGCTATGGCTAACTTAAATCTAATTAAAACCCAAGTCTAAACGATGCCCTAAGGGCTGTATATATGGGGGAACAGAGGGGAATTTCGTGGCCCCTTGGAGGAGGGGTCCGAAAACAACCCTAACTCGGTTTCCCCACACATACGGACTCTAAAAAATAGCCTATTAAGTGTATTTCGAAATTACATGGGCCTGGCCCAATAATAAGGTGACGCAGCACCTATAATAACTCTTGGACGAAAATATTAATGTGGCATCTTGTGTCTCTCGTCCAAGTCTTCATGCGCGCCTTATGGTGGCTTCAAAGTGCGATAATCACCACGGGAAGCTCCGCTGTCCTTTCCCGCGCGCGCACCTTCTTCTCCATGCTTGATCCCGCTCCAATGACCATCCTTCTTGTCCATGCTAGGTCCTTCATTCATAAGACAAACAAAAGTATCTAATTTAGGCAGCATCATATGTTCTTGAATATTAGAAGGATTCGCAAGAAACGAAAGTACCTGATAATTTAATTGACGTGCGCGTGCTCTAGTAACTGGTCCATTATGTGTAGTTTGTGAAGATGTGGGTGTAACATTAGTAGAGATGTCCTCATCATCCTCCCCTTCTTGAATTGAAGTCGTCCTCGACGGAAGCTCATCATCTTCTTCCAAATAAGGCTTCAAATCTGCAATATTAAATGTGGGACTAACCCCAAAGGCTGTAGGTAGCTCAAGTTTATATGCATTATCATTAATTTTTTGCAAAACCTTAAAGGGACCATCAGCTCGAGGCATTAACTTAGACTTGCGCAAATCAGGAAACCTATCTTTACGTAGATGTAACCAAACAAGATCTCCGGGTTCAAACACAACATGCTTTCGACCCCTATCACCAGCAAGCTTGTATCTAGCATTCATGCGCTCAATGTTTTCTTTAGTTAACTCATGCATTTTTAATATCAATTCAGCACGTTGCTTAGCATCAAAATTAACTTTCTCCGAAGATGGAAGAGGCAGCAAATCAATAGGTGCACGAGGTAGAAAACCATAAACAATCTCAAAAGGGCACATTTTAGTGGTAGAATGCAATGAACGATTATAAGCAAATTCAATATGAGGTAAACATTCTTCCCACTGTTTCAAGTTACTCTTTAAAACAGCCCTAAGCATAGTAGACAAAGTCCTATTGACCACTTCAGTTTGTCCATCAGTTTGGGGATGACATGTAGTACTAAAAAGTAGTTTAGTCCCCAACTTAGCCCATAAGCATCTCCAAAAATGGCTAAGAAACTTAGTATCACGATCCGAGACAATAGTATTGGGCACACCATGTAAGCGAATAATCTCACGAAAGAATAAATCAGCAACATTAGCAGCATCATCGCTTTTATGACATGGTATAAAATGTGCCATTTTAGAAAATCTATCCACGACAACAAATATGCTATCCCTCCCATTCTTTGTTCGAGGCAAGCCTAAAACAAAGTCCATGGATATGTCCTCCCACGGAACACTAGGTACAGGTAAAGGCATGTATAAACCATGAGGATTGAGTCGTGACTTAGCTTTTTGACATGTAGTGCAGCGAGCAACAAAACGCTCAACATCCCGTCTCATCTTTGGCCAAAAGAAATGTGTAGCAAGTACGTCCTCCGTCTTCTTCACGCCAAAGTGTCCCATTAATCCTCCTCCATGCGCCTCCTGCAACAACAAAAGACGAATAGAGCTAGCTGGAATGCATAGCTTGTTAGAACGGAACACAAATCCATCATTAAGCACAAACTTGTTCCATGTTCTACCCTCTCTACAATTCTGCAATACATCTTTAAATTCCGCATCATTTACGTATTGATCTTTGATTGTCTCTAAACCGAAAATCTTGAAGTCAAGTTGTGAAAGCATAGTATAACGACGAGACAAAGCATCAGCAATAATATTATCTTTCCCCTTCTTGTGTTTAATGACATAAGGGAAAGTCTCAATAAATTCAACCCACTTAGCATGTCTACGATTAAGTTTTGCTTGACTTCTTATGTGTTTCAAAGATTCATGATCAGAATGGATAACAAATTCTTTGGGCCATAAATAATGTTGCCAAGTTTCTAATGTCCGAACAAGAGCATATAATTCCTTATCATAAGTAGAATAGTTCAGACTAGGCCCACTCAATTTTTCAGAAAAGTAAGCAACAGGTTTAGCATCTTGTAATAACACACCTCCCAAACCAATCCCGCTAGCATCGCATTCAAGCTCAAAAGTCTTATTAAAATCAGGAAGTTGGAGCAAAGGAGCATGTGTTAACTTATCTTTCAATACGGTGAAGGCTTCTTCCTGTGCGGTACCCCAAGTAAAAGGCACATCCTTGCGTGTAAGCTCATTGAGAGGTGCAGCAATGGTGCTGAAATCTCTCACAAAACGCCTATAGAATCCAGCGAGGCCAAGAAAACTCCTCACTTGTGTGACCGTTTTGGGCTGCGGCCAACTCTCAATCGCCTCGATCTTGGCTTTATCAACTTCAATTCCCTGCGGAGTAACAACATAGCCAAGAAACGATACTCGGTCGGTGCAAAAGGTGCACTTCCCAAGGTTACCAAACAAACGTGCATTACGTAGAGCAATAAAAACAGCACGTAAATGATCCAAATGTTCCTCCAAAGATTTGCTATAAATCAGTATATCATCAAAATAGACTACCACAAATCGTCCAATGAAAGCACGTAAAACCTCGTTCATTAATCTCATGAAAGTGCTAGGTGCATTAGTTAACCCAAAAGGCATGACTAACCACTCATATAATCCAAACTTAGTTTTAAAAGCCGTTTTCCATTCATCTCCTAATTTCATGCGAATTTGATGGTATCCACTACGCAAATCAACTTTGGAAAACATGGTAGAGCCACTTAATTCATCAAGCATATCATCTAACCTAGGAATAGGATGACGATAACGAATAGTAATATTATTAATGGCTCGACAATCAACACACATACGCCATGTTCCATCCTTTTTAGGCACTAATATAACAGGAACAGCACAAGGACTAAGGGATTCACGTATGTAACCTTTGTCGAGTAGCTCTTGTACTTGACGCTGAATCTCCTTCGTCTCCTCCGGATTGGTACGGTATGGCGCACGGTTAGGCAGCGAAGCACCGGGAATTAAGTCAATCTGATGCTCAATCCCTCGAATAGGTGGTAATCCCGGTGGCACGTCTTGTGGAAAGACGTCAATAAACTCCTGCAAAAGGTCAGTGACAACAGGAGGCAAAGAAGGAGGCAATTCCTCAAATGAAAACAAAGCTTCTTTGCACACAAAAGCATAGCACACATATTGACTAACATCCAAATCCGAAATATCAACCTTAGTAGCAAGCAAAGTTGGACTAGTCAATTTAATTTCATTAGAAACAGCGGAAGAAGATTTGCTATTGGTCTTATGTTGTTGCTCAAATTCTTTAGCTGCTATCTCATTTTCACTCTTATTTTTCTCCTGTTTAGCTTTACTAGCTCTAGCAAGATCATCTTTCACAATTTGTTCAGGAGACATAGGAAGTAAAGCAATATTTTTATCCTGATGAACCAGAGTAAACTGATTTGTCCTACCATGGTGTACAACATTCCTATCAAATTGCCATGGTCTACCAAGTAAAAGAGAGCATGCTTGCATGGGTACCACATCACAATCAACATAATCAGCATATGCGGCAATGCTAAAGTGCACACGAACAGAACGCGTTACCTTAATCTTACCACTATTGTTAAACCACTGAATATAGTACGGATGGGGGTGTGGTCTTGTGGTGAGAGATAGCTTCTCCACCAACTCCATGCTCGCCAAGTTGTTGCAACTCCCTCCGTCAATGATGATGCGAACCGAACGTTCTTTCACCACTCCCTTTGTGTGGAACAAATTATGCCTCTGGTTTTGCTCGTCCTTCGATACCTGCACACTTAACACACGTTGAGCAACCAAACTAGCATATTTATCTGCATCATCAGGAGCCATATACTCTATATCACGAGCATCATCATGGGCACCCTGATCCTCATGAGCAATGAGAACTAAAGTCTCCTCATCATAGTCACTCGCTGACTCATACCCACCATCCGCCGTAATAATCATCACACGCTTGGAGGGACAGTCTTTTGCGAAGTGACCTCCACCTTGGCACCTGCGACATTTAATATCACGATCTCGTGCTTGCCCTGTGGACGCCATGGATGAAGAAGAACTCGCCGCGGGACCACTCTGTGCACCCTTGAATGGTGGCGCTGGCTGTGTCGGTGGCTCCCTGTAAGAATGAGCGGCTGAAGTAGATGGTGGTGCAGCAGGACGTGTGGATGTAGAAGCTCCACGCGATGTCCATGATGTATTTCGTCCTGGAGAAAAGTTAGGTCTCGTAGCGGCCTGTCGATCCTGCACTTCACGTTCAGCTTTACAAGCAAGATGAAACAAACGAGTGATAGTAGTAAAGTCCTTGTATTCTAGAATAGTTTGTATCTCCCTGTTTAAGCCACCCATAAAACGTGCAAACATAGCTTCATTATCCTCTACTAGGCCGCATCTAATCAATCCAGTTTGTAATTCCTGATAATATTCCTCTACAGAATTTTTTCCTTGTCTCAAACGCTGTAATTTTTGTAACAAGTCACGTTGATAATAAGGAGGAACCCAGCGAGTACGCATAGCATCTTTTAAAGCAGCCCAAGTAGTTGGAATATTATTAGCATGCAATCTACAATGTTCGGACCACCAAATAGATGCAAATCCCGTGAATTCACAAACAGCAGCAGTAACACGTCTATTCTCAGGATATTGTAAACATGTAAAGCGTTGTTCAGTTTCTAACTCCCAAGTAAGATAAACATCAGGAATATATCTACCCTCAAATG
The DNA here is from genome assembly GCA_950022295.1 of Bromus sterilis. NCBI lineage: Eukaryota > Viridiplantae > Streptophyta > Magnoliopsida > Poales > Poaceae > Bromus > Bromus sterilis. The sequence goes on along the minus strand of OX465600.1, from coordinate 170,299,034 downwards.
GCTTAAGATTCAATTTAAGTTTAGGCACATGTTCATCATCGCGTACCTGAGGGGGTGGTTGGTGTCGACCGTGGCGAATGTTGGGACGTGGACGTCCAGCTGGCTGCTCATAGACCGCTTCCTGTTCCACCTCCTCCTCGTAATCACCCTCGTAGTAGTCGTCCTGGCCGACGTCAGAAGCAGCAGCAGCAGTAGCAGCAACTGCAGTAGCAGGAGGAGCACCAATACCAGCAGCTTGTCCTCGCGGCAACAGAATACGTCGTGCACGTGGTAGTGGCGGTGGCTGTGGCTGTGCTGAAGGTAGGCGTGCGATCAACTCAGTAAACTTGGCGTCTAGCTTGGTGTCGATCATCTTTTCCACGCCATCAATCGCCTCTGTAAATCTGTTATGGATGTCCTGCACCTGTTCAGACATCATACGTGCAAATTTATCATGTAGCTCCTTGTTTGTCATGTTCTCCCAATCGGGTGCATCCCGCGCCACTTCATCATGTGATCCTGTCATGGTTAGCAGAAATAGAAAACACACAGTAATATGATCCTACTTCTACTAATGGGATGTGGTGTGGTGGAAAGCACAAATCCGTCAAGCTTTTCTTTCGTTCTTACCGATTCTTACCTAGCAGCAGGTGGTGATGTACAACCAACGGGTCAAAACTCTCAGAGATATGGTAGAGCGATGGCCAGGAGGTGTCAAACGCACGATGTAGAATATATGTGGAGCTGTAGGAAGGCTGACAAGTATGGTAGAAAAAACTCAACAGTAATCAAAACAGAGATGCAAAGCTGAATAAACGCTCAACGTGGGTACTGTGCTGATCCTAGGCTAGACCGTACTAGAGACGCGAGCCTAAAACACCAACGAAAGCACGGCGCGGCACGTAATCAACTGAGAAGCATACTCTGAATTTTTTTTATTTTATTTTTTTTTTTTTTTTTTTGGAAATCACCTCCCTTCTACGTACGACAAAAGTTTGGTGAAATCCGACTCTAATCAACTCAAACTATTCTGGCGACGGAGAGATCACAAACCGTACTGATGGTGGAACTCAACTCGGACTCGTGTAGCTCGTGGTGGTGTATATGGACTCGGATTGGCGGAACGTGGTGTATCTGGACTCGGATTACTACTGTGCGGTGGCGACGTGGCAAACTGTGATCAGAACTCGAAACTCTAAGGAAACTAGACGCTAAGATCAGCAACTTGACACAACGATGCAACCGTAAATTCAACAAAGCAAGTACTGAAAAGAAAACTGGACAATGGCTAGGACTGTCTTGGGACGTGATGATCTAACCCTAATTTTTTTTTGGCTTTTTCGTGGACTGTAGGTATGAAGAACAGAACCAATCTAGACTATGAAAAACTGGTAAATCTCACCGAGCAACCTGGAAATCTGATACCACTTGATAGAGGCGAAGGTGTCCCGATGTTTCGATGAGATGGTGGAGATCGATTTTGGTGGAGTAGACTTTCACGACCCGACTACGAACGTGCGAAGACGTTGCGCCTTAGCAATCGCTAAACCAACTCCGAGAGGTTATTGATCCCGCGGATGCACGATCAACCTGACCACGAAGGTCAATTCCTGCAAGCAATCGAAGAACAAGCAAGAACTAAGAATTGCAATCTGGATATTGCGAATATAAGATGAAAGATTAACAGAAGTTGGGGTTCCAATGCGGTCTTGGCCTGGTCGGACGACACAAACGAAGAACTCGAAGTTGCGGCTATGGCTAACTTAAATCTAATTAAAACCCAAGTCTAAACGATGCCCTAAGGGCTGTATATATGGGGGAACAGAGGGGAATTTCGTGGCCCCTTGGAGGAGGGGTCCGAAAACAACCCTAACTCGGTTTCCCCACACATACGGACTCTAAAAAATAGCCTATTAAGTGTATTTCGAAATTACATGGGCCTGGCCCAATAATAAGGTGACGCAGCACCTATAATAACTCTTGGACGAAAATATTAATGTGGCATCTTGTGTCTCTCGTCCAAGTCTTCATGCGCGCCTTATGGTGGCTTCAAAGTGCGATAATCACCACGGGAAGCTCCGCTGTCCTTTCCCGCGCGCGCACCTTCTTCTCCATGCTTGATCCCGCTCCAATGACCATCCTTCTTGTCCATGCTAGGTCCTTCATTCATAAGACAAACAAAAGTATCTAATTTAGGCAGCATCATATGTTCTTGAATATTAGAAGGATTCGCAAGAAACGAAAGTACCTGATAATTTAATTGACGTGCGCGTGCTCTAGTAACTGGTCCATTATGTGTAGTTTGTGAAGATGTGGGTGTAACATTAGTAGAGATGTCCTCATCAGCGAGGCATCGGCCTCCCGAGCCGCTCCGTTGACAGCCGCCAGGTGGGCCACGCCAACACCCCAAGGCCCAGCCAACGCCCCCACGGCCTAACAGCGCCGCGAGCGGCGCCCAACTATCGATCGCCCACCCCTGCTAATGGGCCACGGCCCACTAGGTGAGGCATCCCCTCCATTTTTTTTCCTTTTATTTTTTCTGCTAGTTGGGCTGGCCCGTTAGCTACCTCGCCCCGTGGGCATGTTTTATTTTTTTGCGCTCGCGTCTGTTTAGCCCATTAGTAGCAGATTCGGCCAGTTAGACTTTTTTTCTTTTCTGGGCTTATTTTTAGGCAGATTGTATTATTTTCTTGCGGTGCCCGTATCTTATTAACGGTAGCTCAGATCGCGACGCGTTTAATATGAAAGTTGCTTAGTTTTTTGTGTAGATTATTAAAATTTTCTTTTTTGCCATGTTTGATTTTGTTTACATGTTGTTTGACTGCTAATTACATCGCATGCGACTGTAACTTGTTTATTTAATAACTTTTTAACCGTTGCTCTGTTTAAAATGTTCTTTATATGTAACTTGACTAGAATTGCATGTAGTTGTGTTTATGCTGTTCTTGCTTGCTAATAAAATATTGTTTAGGGAAAAACGGTACCAAAGGCAATAAATATCGTGGGTTCCGTAATAGTTGCCATGTATAGGTTTTACCCCCCACTTAAAGTGACTAGATTAGATAGTTTATTTATGCTTCACCTCTTGCCATGTTTGTGTGATATGCCATGCCTGAGTGATATGCCATGTTAACAACCTTTTTTGATCACCTGTAGCTAAACAACTTGAACCTTTCCAAATGTGCGGTATCGTCGTGTGGGACGAGTACTCCACTTAAACTGTTAGTAACCGCTCTCGACGGTAGGTGCGATGTCTCGTGTTGCCTTCTTGTTGATGCTTGCTCGTGATTGCTTCGTAGTAATAGATGCTTGCTCGTTGATTGCTTTCCAGTGTTTACCCTCTTGTGTGCTCCCGCGGGTACCTTCGGAGACGATGCGAGCTTGCGATCAACTACACCTTCGGAACCCGACTTATCAACAGGCAAGGACTATACATTACTTATGATCAATTCTATTTCAACCAGCGGTTTGCATGCTAGTCTAGGTTAGGTTCGATGTTTGATCCTACCACATGTTTACAGCCTCTTTCAAACCGATACAGCCATGTCCTCTCCCAGCAAACCTTGTACTGCTATGTTACTATTGCTCGTTGCTCAGCCCCTGCTTAGTATGCATGCTTAGGATGCTACGATGTTACCCTGTTACTCCTTGGTTTGGGATATCACATTATTATATTGTTGTTGATGATATGATTATTATAAATGTTGACTATATTCGACGAAGGATGGAAGTTTTAGGCTATCCCGCCCCGACGCTTTGTTCCATTCGAGTCACCTAGGATCCGAGTTCCGGGTATTGGTTTTACGACTGAGCGTGCCTAACCGCGTGTGGGATTTTATGGGGTCCCCTTTTCTTACCTATCTAGCTTCAAACATTTCTAGTGGTGGCCCAAGCTGATTTACCATTTGAAAACCGTGTGTGTGTCTGTCGGGTAGCTCCTGGCAGATATTCTTTAAAACAACTTGGGCCAGCGGAGACATGGTTTCTTTGTTGGTCCACACCAGGGAGCTAGGGGGCTACCCACATCTGTTTGGGTAGCTAACCCGACCTCGTCCAGACGGTAGAGGCCAATTCAAGAGCGCGGCCGGCTTTTGAGTTGGATGTCGACTCACCGAGGGCCACCCAGATTTGTTCGTTGTTAGCTAGAGGGACCTGTCGTTCTGGATCTCTTGGGACTAAATCATAAAATGTTTGCCTATCATGGGTAGCAATTGAGAGAGATGGGCGTGCGTGCGGAGCCTTGTAATGGGCAGTTGGTAACCCCTGCAGGGTTAAATCTTTTCGAGAAGCCGTGTCCACGGTTATGGACGACTTGAGACCTACTCCTTGTTCATAGACAACAACAACTGAGATAATCTTAATATAACTTGATCATTGTGTGTGTGCCTTGACTGCTTCTTCTTCGTCAGGATGCGAAGAGGAGGACAAGGATAGGATAGTGTTATGCTTGCGTAAGTAGTTGATAGCAAGACTTGTTGGAGGCGATTCCTCATCGAATGCTTGGCCTCTTATCTTACTCTCTAGATTGTTAGCCACCTCATAAATGCTAGTGCGGCAGCAACCTCACCACTTACCCCATCCTTACCGTAAACTACTAGTTGTCCTAGAATGACGAGTGATGAAGTCCTTGCTGGGTCAGTTGACCACTACAGTTGGATGCTGAGTACTTCTGTACTCATGATACTACCCCCAAACTCTTTTCATGGTTCGTGACCGACAACAGGTATGGTGATCGACGTTTCACGTGGAGACGCAACGACGACTAGTTAGGCGGATGCCGTCGGAGGGCCTGGACCCGTGTGGTTATGGGGATCGATGTTTTCTCTTTGCCACTAGGCAATTGATTGTAGTCTGTACTCAGACATGTATCTTCTGCTGATGTATTGTATTTAAGGCAGTTATATGCCAATTCTATGAGATGGTGTATCCTTGTAGCTGTAATGTTGTGATATCATGTTGGAAATCCGGGGCATATGGCTTTGTCATATGTCGCGGTGGGACCGATATGTGCTTCGTCCCCGGATCTGGGTGGAAACACGTAGTTCTGGAATAGTACCGCATATCGGGCCTTACTCCTTGGCGTTATGGAAGCTGTGACTTGGCGTCCAAGACTAGAGCTAGATTAGGCAACTTCTTCTGTAAACCTAGATGGACTCCTTGCGACCCAGCCTAGTATATAAAGGCTGGGAGAGGGGACGTCTAGGGCACCCAATCTCATAGCAACACCTCCGGTCCCGAGCGTCCTCGCCTCGACCGCCACCGTAATAACCTCCACCATAATACAAAAGAGCAGGATGTAGGGGTTTCACCAATCGAGGGCCCTGAACCTGGGTAAATCCATGTCTCCTGTTAGCCGATGAGTATCGCCAACCTGCACCTCCTCTCTACGATCTAAACCCAGGGTACCTTACCATGGGATTTTCCGAGGCCGATCCTCGTCAGCGGTCTGGGTGGAATTCCACTGTCTCTTTGTTGATGAATCGTTTGCTCCTCAACTTGCTGGGGTTCAGCATTGGCTTGTGGAGGTTCTACATCATCTGTTCTGATCTTCTAGCCAAATGTTTCAAAGACGCATGTGTACCTTGGATGCATAACTGTTATGATTTGCTCTTCATCATCATCCTCATCATAATCTTGCTGCACATGCTCCCCCATGAAGACCAGATCGTCGTCGTCGTCGTCCTCATCTTGTGCGCTCTTTGTTTCTCTGTTTTCTCCATCTCGAGTGTTGTTTTCTTCTCTGTTTTCATCTTCACCCTATACATCTTCCTCTGGTGAGTTTGCAATTTTGTTTGGTGTGTTAAAAAACCGATGAACTTCAGGTGTTATCCATCCAGCCATCTCCCACTCTTCTCTTCCAACGAAGTTCAGGGGTTGTGTGTTGTGAATCAATCGGGGCATCTTCTGGTTTGGTGGCATAGTAATTTCCTGTGGTGGACATTGGCAGTGAGCTGCACTTTAGTATTAAGCCAAAGCGCTATATATGTTAACAGGGGCACTTCAATTTCATACTATACGCAACTGCAGAAAGTGGACTATATGTTAACATGGCACTAGAAGTTAACATGCACAAACATGACTTCGACATTAATCCATAGTGCTCCACATACGTAAGCTATAGTGCACTTCATGTGTGTATCCATATTTTGCATTTGCATTTTCCGATCTTTTTATCTTTTTGGAAAAAGGGGATTCTGCATTTTTTCGCCACAAGAGGGTACTGCACGGATGTACATTCGCCACAAGAGGGCACTGCATTAGGGGTAATAAACAGGGCACTGCAATTTTCAAATTTCTGACACAACAAAACATGGATACACAGGATGGGGGGTTGGGTATATGAACTTCTTACATTATCTGTGATAGAGGCGAAGGTGTCCCGATGTTTCGAAGAGATGGTGGAGATCAATTATGGTGGAGGCGACTTTCACGATCCGACTACGAACGTGCGAAGACGTTGCGCCTTAGCGATCGCTAAACCAACTCCGAGAGGTTATTGATCCCGCGGATGCACGATCAACCTGACCACGAAGGTCTAATTCCTGCAAGCAATCGAAGAACAAGCAAGAACTAAGAATTGCAATCTGGATATTGCGAATATAAGATGAATGATTATGAAAGTTGGGGTTCCAATGAGGTCTTGGCCTGGTCGGATGACACAAACGAAGAGCTCGAAGTTGCGGCTATGGCTAACTTATATCTAATTAAAACCCAAGTCTAAACGACGCCCTAAGGGCTGTATATATGGGGGAACAGAGGGGATTTTCGTGACCCCTTGTAGGTGGGGTCCGAAAACAACCCTAACTCGGTTTCCCCACACATACGGACTCTAAAAACAGCCTATAAGGTGGTATTTCGAAATTACATGGGCCCAGCCCAATATTAAGGTGACGCAGCACCTATAATTGCTCTTGGACGAAAATAATGAAGTGGCATCTCGTGTATTTCGTCCAAGCCTTCATGCATGCCTTATGGTGGCTTCAAAGTGCGAAAATCCCCACTGGAAGCTCCATTGTTCTTTCCCGCGCGCGCACCTTCTTCTCCATGCTTGATCCCGCTCCAATGACCGTCCTTCTTGTCCATGCTAGGTCCTTCATTCATAAGCAAAACAAAAGTATCTAATTTAGGCAGCATCATATGTTCATGAACATTAGAAGGATTCGCAAGAAACGAAAGTACCTGATAATTTAGTTGACGTGCACGTGCTCTAGTAACTGGTCCAGTATGTGTAGTTGGTGAAGATGTGGGTGTAACATTAGTAGAGATGTCCTCATCATCCTCCCCTTCTTGAATTGAAGTCGTCCTCGACGGAAGCTCATTATCTTCTCCCAAATAAGGTTTCAAATCTGCAATGTTAAATGTGGGACTAACCCCAAAATCTGCAGGTAGCTCAAGTTTATATGCATTATCATTAATTTTCTGTAAAACCTTAAAGGGATCATCAGCTCGTGGCATTAACTTAGACTTGCGCAAATCAGGAAACCTATCTTTACGTAGATGTAACCAAACAAGATCTCCTGGTTCAAACACAACATGCTTTCTACCCTTATCACCAGCAAGCTTGTATCTAGCATTCATTTTCTCAATGTTTTCTTTAGTTAACTCATGCATTTTTAATATCAATTCAGCACGTTGCTTAGCATCAAAATTAACCTTCTCCGAAGATGGAAGAGGCAGCAAATCAATAGGTGCACGAGGTATAAAACCATAAACAATCTCAAAAGGGCACATTTTAGTGGTAGAATGAAATGAACGATTATAAGCAAATTCAATATGAGGTAAACATTCTTCCCACATTTTCAAGTTACTCTTTAAAACAGCCCTAAGCATAGTAGACAAAGTCCTATTGACTACTTCAGTTTGTCCATCAGTTTGGGGATGACATGTAGTACTAAAAAGTAGTTTAGTCCCCAACTTAGCCCATAAGCATCTCCAAAAATGGCTAAGAAACTTAGTATCACGATCCGAGACAATAGTATTGGGCACACCATGTAAGTGAATAATCTCTCGAAAGAATAAATCAGCAACATTAGCAGCATCATCGCTTTTATGACATGGTATAGAATGTGCCATCTTAGAAAATCTATCCACGACAACAAATATGCTATCCCTCCCCTTCTGTGTTCGAGGCAAGCCTAAAACAAAGTCCATGGATATGTCCTCCCACGGAACACTAGGTACAGGTAAAGGCATGTATAAACCATGAGGATTGAGTCGTGACTTAGCTTTTTGACATGTAGTGCAGCGAGCAACAAAACGCTCAACATCCCGTCTCATCTTTGGCCAAAAGAAATGTGTAGCAAGTACGTCCTCCGTCTTCTTCACGCCAAAGTGTCCCATTAATCCTCCTCCATGCGCCTCCTGCAACAACAAAAGACGAATAGAGCTAGCTGGAATGCATAGCTTGTTAGAACGGAACACAAACCCATCATTAAGCACAAACTTGTTCCATGTTCTACCCTCTCTACAATTCTGCAAAACATCTTTAAATTCCGCATAATGTACATATTGATCTTTGATTGTCTCTAAACCGAATATCTTGAAGTCAAGTTGTGAAAGCATAGTATAACGACGAGACAAAGCATCAGCAATAATATTATCTTTCCCCTTCTTGTGTTTAATGACATAAGGGAAAGTCTCAATAAATTCAACCCACTTAGCATGTCTACGATTAAGTTTTGCTTGGCTTCTTATGTGTTTCAAAGATTCATGATCAGAATGTATAACAAATTCTTTGGGCCATAAATAATGTTGCCAAGTTTCTAATGTCCGAACAAGAGCGTATAATTCCTTATCATAAGTAGAATAGTTCAGACTAGGCCCACTCAATTTTTCAGAAAAGTATGCAACAGGTTTAGCATCTTGTAATAACACACCTCCCAAACCAATCCCACTAGCATCGCATTCAAGCTCAAAAGTTTTATTAAAATCAGGAAGTTGGAGCAAAGGAGCATGTGTTAACTTATCTTTCAATACCGTGAAGGCTTCTTCCTGTGCGGTACCCCAAGTAAAAGGCACATCCTTGCGTGTAAGCTCATTGAGAGGTGCAGCAATGGTCCTGAAATCTCTCACAAAACGCCTATAGAATCCAGCGAGGCCAAGAAAACTTCTCACTTGTGTGACCGTTTTGGGCTGCGGCCAACTCTCAATCGCCTCGATCTTGGCTTTATCAACTTCAATTCCCTGCGGAGTAACAACATAGCCAAGAAACGATACTCGGTCGGTGCAAAAGGTGCACTTCCCAAGGTTACCAAACAAACGTGCATTACATAGAGCAATAAAAACAGCACGTAAATGATCCAAATGTTCCTCCAAAGATTTGCTATAAATCAGTATATCATCAAAATAGACTACCACAAATCGTCCAATGAAAGCACGTAAAACCTCGTTCATTAATCTCATGAAAGTGCTAGGTGCATTAGTTAACCCAAAAGGCATGACTAACCACTCATATAATCCAAACTTAGTTTTAAAAGCCGTTTTCCATTCATCCCCTAATTTCATGCGAATTTGATGGTATCCACTACGCAAATCAACTTTGGAAAACATGGTAGAGCCACTTAATTCATCAAGCATATCATCTAACCTAGGAATAGGATGACGATAACGAATAGTAATATTATTAATGGCTCTACAATCAACACACATACGCCAAGTTCCATCCTTTTTAGGCACTAATATAACAGGAACAGCACAAGGACTAAGGGATTCACGTATGTAACCTTTGTCGAGTAGCTCTTGTACTTGACGCTGAATCTCCTTCGTCTCCTCCGGATTGGTACGGTATGGCGCACGGTTGGGCAGCGAAGCACCGGGAATTAAGTCAATCTGATGCTCAATCCCTCGAATAGGTGGTAATCCCGGTGGTACGTCTAGTGGAAAGACGTCAATAAACTCCTGCAAAAGGTCAGTGACAACAGGAGGCAAAGAAGGAGGCAATTCCTCAAATGAAAACAAAGCTTCTTTGCACACAAAAGCATAGCACACATATTGACTAACATCCAAATCCGAAATATCAACCTTAGTAGCAAGCAAAGTTGGACTAGTCAATTTAATTTCATGAGAAACAGCAGAAGAAGATTTGCTATTAGTCTTATGTTGTTGCTCAAATTGTTTAGCTGCTATCTCATTCTCACTCTTATTTTTCTCCTGTTTAGCTTTACTAGCTCTAGCAAGATCATCTTTCACAATTTGTTCAGGAGACATAGGAAGTAAAGCAATAGTTTTATCCTGATGAACCAGAGTAAACTGATTTGTCCTACCATGGTGTACAACATTCCTATCAAATTGCCATGGTCTACCAAGTAAAAGAGAGCATGCTTGCATGGGTACCACATCACAATCAACATAATCAGCATATGCAGCAATGCTAAAGTGCACACGAACAGAACGCGTTACCTTAATCTTACCACTATTGTTAAACCACTGAATATAGTACGGATGGGGGTGTGGTCTTGTGGTGAGAGATAGCTTCTCCACCAACTCCATGCTCGCCAAGTTGTTGCAACTCCCTCCGTCAATGATGATGCGAACCGAACGTTCTTTCACCACTCCCTTTGTGTGGAACAAATTATGCCTCTGGTTTTGCTCGGCCTTCGATACCTGCACACTTAACACACGTTGAGCAACCAAACTAGCATATTGATCTGCATCATCAGGAGCCATATACTCTATATCATGAGCATCATCATGGGCACCCTGTTCCTCGTGAGCAATGAGAACTAAAGTCTCCTCATCATAGTCGCTCGCTGACTCATACCCACCATCCGCCGTAATAATCATCACACGCTTGGAGGGACAGTCTTTTGCGAAGTGACCTCCACCTTGGCACCTGCGACATTTAATATCACGATCTCGTGTTTGCCCTGTGGAAGCCATGGATGAAGAAGAACTCGCTGCTGGACCACTCTGTGCACCCTTGAATGGTGGCGCTGGCTGTTTTGGTGGCTCCCTGTAAGAATGAGCGGTTGAAGTAGATGGTGGTGCAGCAGGACGTGTGGATGTAGAAGGTCCACGCGATGTCCATGATGTATTTCGTCCTGCAGAAAAGTTAGGTCTCGTAGCGGCCTGTCGATCCTGCACTTCACGTTCAGCTTTACAAGCAAGATGAAACAAACGAGTAATAGTAGCATAGTCCTTGTATTCTAGAATAGTTTGTATCTCCCTGTTTAAGCCACCTATAAAACGTGCAAACATAGCTTCATTATCCTCTACTAGGCCACATCTAATCAATCCAGTTTGTAATTCTTGATAATATTCCTCTACAGAATTTTTTCCTTGTCTCAAACGCTGTAATTTTTGTAGCAATTCACGTTGATAATAAGGAGGAACCCAGCGAGTACGCATAGCATCTTTTAAAGCAGCCCAAGTAGCTGGAATATTATTAGCATGCAATCTACAATGTTCAGACCACCAAATAGATGCAAAACCCGTGAATTCACAAACAGCAGCAGTAACACGTCTATTCTCAGGATATTGTAAACATGTAAAGCGTTGTTCAGTTTCTAACTCCGAAGTAAGATAAGCATCAGGAATATATCTACCCTCAAACGGCTTAAGATTCAATTTAAGTTTAGGCACATGTTCATCATCGCGTACCTGATAGAGGCGAAGGTGTCCCGATGTTTCGATGAGATGGTGGAGATCGATTATGGTGGAGTAGACTTTCACGACCCGACTACGAACGTGCGAAGACGTTGCGCCTTAGCGATCGCTAAACCAACTCCGAGAGGTTATTGATCCCGCGGATGCACGATCAACCTGACCACGAAGGTCTAATTCCTGCAAGCAATCGAAGAACAAGCAAGAACTAAGAATTGCAATCTGGATATTGCGAATATAAGATGAAAGATTACGAAAGTTGGGGTTCCAATGAGGTCTTGGCCTGGTCGGATGACACAAACGAAGAGCTCAAAGTTGCGGCTATGGCTAACTTAAATCTAATTAAAACCCAAGTCTAAACGACGCCCTAAGGGCTGTATATATGGGGGAACAGAGGGGATTTTCGTGACCCCTTGGAGGTGGGGTCCGAAAACAACCCTAACTCGGTTTCCCCACACATACGGACTCTAAAAACAGCCTATAAGGTGGTATTTCGAAATTACATGGGCCCAGCCCAATATTAAGGTGACGCAGCACCTATAATTGCCCTTGGACGAAAATAATGAAGTGGCATCTCGCGTATTTCGTCCAAGACTTCATGCGCGCCTTATGGTGGCTTCAAAGTGCGATAATCACCACGGGAAGCTCCGCTGTCCTTTCCCGCGCACGCACCTTCTTCTCCATGCTTGATCCCGCTCCAATGACCATCCTTCTTGTCCATGCTAGGTCCTTCATTCATAAGCAAAACAAAAGTATCTAATTTAGGCAGTATCATATGTTCATGAACAATAGAAGGATTCGCAAGAAACGAAAGTACCTGATAATTTAGTTGACGTGCACGAGCTCTAGTAACTGGTCCAATATGTGTAGTTGGTGAGGATATGGGTGTAACATTAGTAGGGATGTCCTCATCATCCTCCCCTTCTTGAATTGAAGTCGTCCTCGACGGAAGCTCATCATCTTCTCCCAAATAAGCCTTCAAATCTGCAATATTAAATGTGGGACTAACCCCAAAGGCTGCAGGTAGCTCAAGTTTATATGCATTATCATTAATTTTCTGCAAAACCTTAAAGGGACCATCAGCTCGAGGCATTAACTTAGACTTGCGCAAATCAGGAAACCTATCTTTACGTAGATGTAACCAAACAAGATCTCCGGGTTCAAACACAACATGCTTTCGACCCCTATCACCAGCAAGCTTGTATCTAGCATTCATGCGCTCAATGTTTTCTTTAGTTAACTCATGCAGTTTTAATATCAATTCAGCACGTTGCTTAGCATCAAAATTAACCTTCTCCGAAGATGGAAGAGGTAGCAAATCAATAGGTGCACGAGGTAGAAAACCATAAACAATCTCAAAAGGGCACATTTTAGTGGTAGAATGCAATGAACGATTATAAGCAAATTCAATATGAGGTAAACATTCTTCCCACAATTTCAAGTTACTCTTTAAAACAGCCCTAAGCATAGTAGACAAAGTCCTATTGACTACTTCAGTTTGTCCATCAGTTTGGGGATGACATGTAGTACTAAAAAGTAGTTTAGTCCCCAACTTAGCCCATAAGCATCTCCAAAAATGGCTAAGAAACTTAGTATCACGATCCGAGACAATAGTATTGGGCACACCATGTAAGCGAATAATCTCACGAAAGAATAAATTAGCAACATTAGCAGCATCATCGCTTTTATGACATGGTATAAAATGTGCCATCTTAGAAAATCTATCCACGACAACAAATATGCTATCCCTCCCATTCTTTGTTCGAGGCAAGCCTAAAACAAATTCCATGGATATGTCCTCCCACGGAACACTAGGTACAGGTAAAGGCATGTATAAACCATGAGGATTGCGTCGTGACTTAGCTTTTTGACATGTAGTGCAGCGAGCAACAAAACGCTCAACATCCCGTCTCATCTTTGGCCAAAAGAAATGTGTAGCAAGTACGTCCTCCGTCTTCTTCACGCCAAAGTGTCCCATTAATCCTCCTCCATGCGCCTCCTGCAACAACAAAAGACGAATAGAGCTAGCTGGAATGCATAGCTTGTTAGAACGGAACACAAATCCATCATTAAGCACAAACTTGTTCCATGTTCTACCCTCTCTACAATTCTGCAATACATCTTTAAATTCCGCATCATTTACATATTGATCTTTGATTGTCTCTAAACCGAAAATCTTGAAGTCAAGTTGTGAAAGCATAGTATAACGACGAGACAAAGCATCAGCAATAATATTATCTTTCCCCTTCTTGTGTTTAATGACATAAGGGAAAGTCTCAATAAATTCAACCCACTTAGCATGTCTACGATTAAGTTTTGCTTGACTTCTTATGTGTTTCAAAGATTCATGATCAGAATGTATAAAAAATTCTTTGGGCCATAAATAATGTTGCCAAGTTTCTAATGTCCGAACAAGAGCATATAATTCCTTATCATAAGTAGAATAGTTCAGACTAGGCCCACTCAATTTTTCAGAAAAGTAAGCAACAGGTTTAGCATCTTGTAATAACACACCTCCCAAACCAATCCCACTAGCATCGCATTCAAGCTCAAAAGTCTTATTAAAATCAGGAAGTTGGAGCAAAGGAGCATGTGTTAACTTATCTTTCAATACGGTGAAGGCTTCTTCCTGTGCGGTACCCCAAGTAAAAGGCACATCCTTGCGTGTAAGCTCATTGAGAGGTGCAGCAATGGTGCTGAAATCTCTCACAAAACGCCTATAGAATCCAGCGAGGCCAAGAAAACTCCTCACTTGTGTGACCGTTTTGGGCTGCGGCCAACTCTCAATCGCCTCGATCTTGGCTTTATCAACTTCAATTCCCTGCGGAGTAACAACATAGCCAAGAAACGATACTCGGTCGGTGCAAAAGGTGCACTTCCCAAGGTTACCAAACAAACGTGCATTACGTAGAGCAATAAAAACAGCACGTAAATGATCCAAATGTTCCTCCAAAGATTTGCTATAAATCAGTATATCATCAAAATAGACTACCACAAATCGTCCAATGAAAGCACGTAAAACCTCGTTCATTAATCTCATGAAAGTGCTAGGTGCATTAGTTAACCCAAAAGGCATGACTAACCACTCATATAACCCAAACTTAGTTTTAAATGCCGTTTTCCATTCATCTCCTAATTTCATGCGAATTTGATGGTATCCACTACGCAAATCAACTTTGGAAAACATGGTAGAGCCACTTAATTCATCAAGCATATCATCTAACCTAGGAATAGGATGACGATAACGAATAGTAATATTATTAATGGCTCGACAATCAACACACATACGCCATGTTCCATCCTTTTTAGGCACTAATATAACAGGAACAACACAAGGACTAAGGGATTCACGTATGTAACCTTTGTCGAGTAGCTCTTGTACTTGACGCTGAATCTCCTTTGTCTCCTCCGGATTGGTACGGTATGGCGCACGGTTGGGCAGGGAAGCACCGGGAATTAAGTCAATCTGATGCTCAATCCCTCGAATAGGTGGTAATCCCGGTGGTACGTCTTGTGGAAAGACGTCAATAAACTCCTGCAAAAGGTCAGTGACAACAGAAGGCAAAGAAGGAGGCAATTCCTCAAATGAAAACAAAGCTTCTTTGCACACAAAAGCATAGCACACATATTGACTAACATCCAAATCTGAAATATCAACTTTAGTAGCAAGCAAAGTTGGACTAGTCAATTTAATTTCATTAGACACAGCAGAAGAAGATTTGCTATTAGTCTTATGTTGTTGCTCAAATTCTTTGGCTGCTATCTCATTTTCACTCTTATTTTTCTCCTGTTTAGCTTTACTAGCTCTAGCAAGATCATCTTTCACAATTTGTTCAGGAGACATAGGAAGTAAAGCAATATTTTTATCCTGATGAACCAGAGTAAACTGATTTGTCCTACCATGGTGTACAACATTCCTATCAAATTGCCATGGTCTACCAAGTAAAAGAGAGCATGCTTGCATGGGTACCACATCACAATCAACATAATCAGCATATGCAGCAATGCTAAAGTGCACACGAACAGAACGCGTTACCTTAATCTTACCACTATTGTTAAACCACTGAATATAGTACGGATGGGGGTGTGGTCTTGTGGTGAGAGATAGCTTCTCCACCAACTCCATGCTAGCCAAGTTGTTGCAACTCCCTCCGTCAATGATGATGCGAACCGAACGTTCTTTCACCACTCCCTTTGTGTGGAACAAATTATGCCTCTGGTTTTGCTCAGCCTTCGTTACCTGCACACTTAACACACGTTGAGCAACCAAACTAGCATATTTATCTGCATCATCAGGAGCCATATACTCCATATCATGACCATCATCATGGGCACCCTGTTCCTCATGAGCAATGAGAACTAAAGTCTCCTCATCATAGTCACTCGCTGACTCATACCCACCATCCGCCGTAATAATCATCACACGCTTGGAGGGACAGTCTTTTGCGAAGTGACCTCCACCTTGGCACCTGCGACATTTAATATCACGATCTCGTGTTTGCCCTGTGGAAGCCATGGATGAAGAAGAACTCGCCGCTGGACCACTCTGTGCACCCTTGAATGGTGGCGCTGACTGTTTTGGTGGCTCCCTGTAAGAATGAGCGGCTGAAGCAGAGGGTGGAGCAGCAGGACGTGTGGATGTAGAAGGTCCACGCGATGTCCATGATGTATTTCGTCCTGCAGAAAAGTTAGGTCTCGTAGCGGCCTGTCGATCCTGCACTTCACGTTCAGCTTTACAAGCAAGATGAAACAAACGAGTAATAGTAGCATAGTCCTTGTATTCTAGAATAGTTTGTATCTCCCTGTTTAAGCCACCTATGAAACGTGCAAACATAGCTTCATTATCCTCTACTAGGCCACATCTAATCAATCCAGTTTGTAATTCTTGATAATATTCCTCTACAGAATTTTTTCCTTGTCTCAAACGCTGTAATTTTTGTAGCAATTCACGTTGATAATAAGGAGGAACCCAGCGAGTACGCATAGCATCTTTTAAAGCAGCCCAAGTAGCTGGAATATTATTAGCATGCAATCTACAATGTTCAGACCACCAAATAGATGCAAAACCCGTGAATTCACAAACAGCAGCAGTAACACGTCTATTCTCAGGATATTGTAAACATGTAAAGCGTTGTTCAGTTTCTAACTCCCAAGTAAGATAAGCATCAGGAATATATCTACCCTCAAACGGCTTAAGATTCAATTTAAGTTTAGGCACATGTTCATCATCGCGTACCTGAGGGGGTGGTTGGTGTCGACCGTGGCGAATGTTGGGACGTGGACGTCCAGCTGGCTGTTCATAGGCCGCTTCTTGTTCCACCTCCTCCTCGTAATCACCCTCGTAGTTGTCGTCCTGGCCGACGTCAGAGGCAGCAGCAGCAGTAACTGCAGCAGCAGCAGGAGCACCAGCAGCTTGTTCGCCCAGAAACAGAATACGTCGTGCACGTCGTGGTGGCGGTGGCTGTGCTGGAGCGGCCGCAGGCTGTATAGGTAAGCGTGCGAGCAACTCAGTAAACTTGGCGTCGAGCTTGGTGTCGATCATCTTCTCCACACCATCAATCGCCTCTGTAAATCTGTTCTCGATGTCATTCACCTGTTCAGACATCATTTGTGCAAATTTATCATGTAATGCTTTGTTTGTCATATTCTCCCAATCAGGTGCATCCCGCGCCACTTCATCATGGGATCCTGGCATGGTTAGCAGGAATAGAAAACACACAGAAGTATGATCCTACTTCGACTAATGGGATGTGGGGTGGTGGAAAGCACAAATCCGTCAAGCTTTTTTTCAGTTCTTACCGATTCTTACCTAGCAGCAGGTGGTGATGTACAACCAACGGGTCAAAACTCTCAGAGATGTGGTAGAGCGATGGCCAGGAGGTGTCAACCGCACGAAGTAGAATATATGTGGAGCTGTAGGTAGGTTTGACAAATATGGTAGCAAAAAGCTCAACAGTAATCAAAACAGAGATGCAAAGTTGAATAAACACTCAACGTCGGTACTGTGCTGATCCTAGGCTAGACCGTACTAGAGACGCGAGCCTAAAACACCAACGAAAGCACGGCGCGGCACGTAATCAACTGAGAAGCACACTCTGAATTTTTTTTTTCTCTTTTTTTTTTTTTTTTTTTTTTTTGCGATGCGGGACTGCGGTGGCTGAAAAAGTGCGAAAAAATCACTATGGTGGCGAACGTCTCAAAATGAGTTTCTGGACCTAAGGAACGTATGGGCTCGAAATTTTTTCACCCCTGAAATTTTTGGCCTAAAAACTGCTCTGAATTTTTTTTTTTTTTTTTTTTTTTGGAAATCACCCCCCTTCTCTGGACGGAAAAAGTTTGGTGAAATCCGACTCTAACAACTCAAAACTAATCTGGCTACAGAGAGATCAGGATCCTTACTGATGGTGGAACTCAACTCGGACTCGTGAGACGTGGTGGTCTATATGGACTCTGCTTGGCGGAACTTGGTGGTGTATCTGCACTTGGATTGGCGGAACGTGGTAGGATGACTACTGTGCGGCGGCGACGTGGCAAACTGTGATCAGAACTCGAAACTCTAAGGGAACTAGACGCTAAGATCAGCAACTTGACACAACGATGCAACCGTAAATTCAACAAAGCAAGTACTGAAAAGAAAACTGGACAAAGGCTAGGACTGTCTTGGGACGTGATGATCTAACCCTAATTTTTTGTTGTTGGCTTTTTCGTGGACTGTAGGTATGAAGAACAGAACCAATCTAGACTATGAAAACTGGTAAATCTCACCGAGCAACCTGGAAATCTGATACCACTTGATAGAGGCGAAGGTGTCCCGATGTTTCGATGAGATGGTGGAGATCGATTATGGTGGAGTAGACTTTCACGACCCGACTACGAACGTGCGAAGACGTTGCGCCTTAGCGATCGCTAAACCAACTCCGAGAGGTTATTGATCCCGCGGATGCACGATCAACCTGACCACGAAGGTCTAATTCCTGCAAGCAATCGAAGAACAAGAAAGAACTAAGAATTGCAATCTGGATATTGCGAATATAAGATGAAAGATTACGAAAGTTGGGGTTCCAATGAGGTCTTGGCCTGGTCGGATGACACAAACGAAGAGCTCGAAGTTGCGGCTATGGCTAACTTAAATCTAATTAAAACCCAAGTCTAAACGACGCCCTAAGGGCTGTATATATGGGGGAACAGAGGGGATTTTCGTGACCCCTTGGAGGTGGGGTCCGAAAACAACCCTAACTCGGTTTCCCCACACATACGGACTCTAAAAACAGCCTATAAGGTGGTATTTCGAAATTACATGGGCCCAGCCCAATATTAAGGTGACGCAGCACCTATAATTGCCCTTGGACGAAAATAATGAAGTGGCATCTCGCGTATTTCGTCCAAGACTTCATGCGCGCCTTATGGTGGCTTCAAAGTGCGATAATCACCACGGGAAGCTCCGCTGTCCTTTCCCGCGCGCGCACCTTCTTCTCCATGCTTGATCCCGCTCCAATGACCATCCTTCTTGTCCATGCTAGGTCCTTCATTCATAAGCAAAACAAAAGTATCTAATTTAGGCAGTATCATATGTTCATGAACAATAGAAGGATTCGCAAGAAACGAAAGTACCTGATAATTTAGTTGACGTGCACGAGCTCTAGTAACTGGTCCAATATGTGTAGTTGGTGAGGATATGGGTGTAACATTAGTAGGGATGTCCTCATCAGTACCTGAGGGGGTGGTTGGTGTCGACCGTGGAGAATGTTGGGACGTGGACGCCCAGCTGGCTGCTCATAGGCCGCTTCCTGTTCCACCTCCTCCTCGTAATCACCCTCGTAGTTGTCGTCCTGGCCGACGTCAGAAGCAGTAGCAGTAGTAGCAACTGCAGCAACCGCAGGAGCACCAGCAGCTTGTCTGCCCGGAAACAGAATACGTCGTGCACGTCGTGGTGGCGGTGGCTGTGCTGGAGCGGCCGCAGGCTGTGCAGGTAGGCGTGCGAGCAACTCAGTAAACTTGGCGTCGAGCTTGGTGTCGATCATCTTCTCCACACCATCAATCGCCTCTGTAAATCTGTTCTCGATGTCATTCACCTGTTCAGACATCATTTGTGCAAATTTATCATGTAACGCTTTGTTTGTCATATTCTCCCAATCGGGTGCATCCCGCGCCACTTCATCATGGGATCCTGGCATGGTTAGCAGAAATAGAAAACACACAGAAATATGATCCTACTTCTACTAATGGGATGTAGGGTGGTGGAAAGCACAAATCCGTCAAGCTTTTCTTTCGTTCTTACCGATTCTTACCTAGCAGCAGGTGGTGATGTACAACCAACGGGTCAAAACTCTTAGAGATGTGGTAGAGCGATGGCCAGGAGGTGTCAACCGCACGAAGTAGAATATATGTGGAGCTGTAGGTAGGCTTGACAAATATGGTAGCAAAAAGCTCAACAGTAATCAAAACAGAGATGCAAAGTTGAATAAACACTCAACGTCGGTACTGTGCTGATCCTAGGCTAGACCGTACTAGAGACACGAGCCTAAAACACCAACGAAAGCACGGCGCGGCACGTAATCAACTGAGAAGCACACTCTGAATTTTTTTTTTGCTCTTTTTTTTTTGCGATACGGGACTGCGGTGGCTGAAAAAGTGCGAAAAAATCACTATGGTGGCGAATGTCTCAAAATGAGTTTCTGGACCTAAGGAACGTATGGGCGAAAAAAAATTTACCCCCGAAATTTTTGGCCTAAAAACTGCTCTGGAAAGCGTGCCAGACTCTTTTTTTTGGAAATCACCCTCTTCTACGTACGACAAAGATTGGTGAAATCCGACTCTAATCAACGCAAACTAATCTGGCCAAGGAGAGATCACAAACCGAACGGGTGATGGAACTCAACTCGGATTGGTAGGTCGTGGTGCTGTATATGGACTCGACTTGGCGGAACGTGGTGGTGTATCTGGACTCGGATTGGCGGAAACGTGGCGGCGTACTACTGTGCGGCGGCGGTGTGACAAACTGTGATCAGAACTCGAAACTCTAAGGGAACTAGACGCTAAGATCAGCAACTTGACACAACGATGCAACCGTAAATTCAACAAAGCAAGTACTGAAAAGAAAACTGGACAAAGGCTAGGACTGTCTTGGGACGTGATGATCTAACCCTAATTTTTTTTTGTTGGCTTTTTCGTGGACTGTAGGTATGAAGAACAGAACCAATCTAGACTATGAAAACTGGTAAATCTCACCGAGCAACCTGGAAATCTGATACCACTTGATAGAGGCGAAGGTGTCCCGATGTTTCGATGAGATGGTGGAGATCGATTATGGTGGAGGCGACTTTCACGATCCGACTACGAACGTGCGAAGACGTTGCGCCTTAGCGATCGCTAAACCAACTCCGAGAGGTTATTGATCCCGCGGATGCACGATCAACCTGACCACGAAGGTCTAATTCCTGCAAGCAATCGAAGAACAAGCAAGAACTAAGAATTGCAATCTGGATATTGCGAATATAAGATGAATGATTACGAAAGTTGGGGTTCCAATGATGTCTTGGCCTGGTCGGATGACACAAACGAAGAGCTCGAAGTTGCGGCTATGGCTAACTTATATCTAATTAAAACCCAAGTCTAAACGACGCCCTAAGGGCTGTATATATGGGGGAACAGAGGGGATTTTCGTGACCCCTTTTAGGTGGGGTCCGAAAACAACCCTAACTCGGTTTCCCCACACATACGGACTCTAAAAACAGCCTATAATGTGGTATTTCGAAATTACATGGGCCCAGCCCAATATTAAGGTGACACAGCACCTATAATTGCTCTTGGACGAAAATAATGAAGTGGCATCTCGTGTATTTCGTCCAAGCCTTCATGCATGCCTTATGGTGGCTTCAAAGTGCGAAAATCCCCACTGGAAGCTCCATTGTTCTTTCCCGCGCGCGCACCTTCTTCTCCATGCTCGATCCCGCTCCAATGACCGTCCTTCTTGTCCATGCTAGGTCCTTCATTCATAAGCAAAACAAAAGTATCTAATTTAGGCAGCATCATATGTTCATGAACATTAGAAGGATTCGCAAGAAACGAAAGTACCTGATAATTTAGTTGACGTGCACGTGCTCTAGTAACTGGTCCAGTATGTGTAGTTGGTGAAGATGTGGGTGTAACATTAGTAGAGATGTCCTCATCAATCTGCATGCGTGACCTTCCTCTTGAGAGAAGTTCTCTCCTTCTGCAGATGCAGCTCGGCCTGCTGTTGTCGTGCAGTCCACCTCTACTGCAGGAAGTCATGCGCTTTTTGAATTTTCACCATTATTGCCGGAGAAGGCTGGATGGGAGAAATCATCAATGCAGTTCGTGTCCACGCCGACTGCGAGGTTGCCCGAGAAGGCCTCCTTGCAATTCTCTTCCCCCTGTCATGCATCACAGAGGCTGGATGCGTTAGCTTGGTGAACGACGGCTGCTCTCCCAGACCAGAGGCTCGGATCTGTGGGGGTGGAGCAACTGGAGGGGCTCGAGGATCTTGGGAGGGTCGAGGCGAAGGCGTTGTCCAGGCTGATCCCGCGGAGGATAGGAGCGGCGGCGATTCCGGCGTCGACTTGGGGCGATTGGGCGGACGAGAGGCGTGATGGCGCTAATTAGGCTCTGCCTCCAAAGAAGGCTCGTGCGAGGGCATCCGCATCGCCTGGGCGTCGCCGTCCGCCGGCACTCCGCGTTAGAAGGCGGGCAGAAGAGGGGGTCGCCGCCGGCCATGGGTGCTACCGCGTTAGAAGGCGGGATCGGGAGGGGGGCGTCATCTGGGAGCGCTGTCATTCTAGAAGGCGGCGTGGGGAGGGGGTTTGTTGTCCACGGGGCACTCCATGCTAGGAGGTGGGTTAGGGGTGATAGGAGAATAAGGGTATATATATATATAAAGACGGTCTATTTTCATAATTATATGAGAATAATATTCTCATAACACTTCTGAACTGCATGAGGGCACTGAAAGCACATCACTGCTAGCTTAAAAGGGCTGCAACTCGGATAGAATAAAACTTCATGGACCGTTTTTGTTATAACTTTTTAACCATTTGTCGGAATTGAGCGTATGATACACCGTTGGATTGGTATGGAAATGGATCATCTTCGGCATGTTGAACACTATCTCGGATTCATCACGATTTAAGAGCAGTTTTGAAAATGGTGCGGCGGTCGACGTTGACAACGGCAGTTTTTCCGTGATTTCTCCTAAACTGTTTATCAGAATGATGCAAATGATACACCGTTATAAAGATATTTATCGGGCGCTCCTTCGTTATGCAGAATACTTTGTCTATTTCTCTACTAGATGTAGCAACTTTGTTTTTTCGAGGCGAAAATTGGAGAGATCGAAACTTTATACTCGTTTGTTGGTACTAGAAATATAATATACTGTTGGATTCATATAAAGAAGGGTAACAATCTTTATGTTTAACATTTTTAAGATTCCTTGCGGTTTTGAAGTAATTTGAAAAACGGTGCGCTGCCCACATATGAACAGCGGGCGTTTTTGCATAATTTTTTTGATGCGCTTGTACGATCAATGCAATTGATACACTGTTGGATAGATATCATCGAGGCGCTCCATTTTCATGTAGAACACGCTCTCTAATTCCTTACGGTTTAAAAACTACGTCGATTTTAATAAAACGCGGAACTCTATTTTTTCTCGGAACAAAAATCGGTAAACTGAACTGCATGAGAATGCATCCGACGCGCAACCACACTGCTTTATTGGCAAAAATAAATGGTGTGTCTTTCGCGGACCCGGAATCGGCAAAGTGAACTGCATCTAACGGACAACTGCAGTGCATTGTCGAACAGAGAGAACTGCACGCCTTTTTGTTTATTAATCAAATCGTCGTAGTTCGCTTCGAAAAAAGTTAAACACGACGCAAACCAACATGAACTGCATGATTTATATGTGATTTTTGTACAGATCGAGTCAAATTACATGATCAGGATTTGTGAACTGCATTAAGAAAACTCTAATGCTTTTACCAATGAATCTCGCGGACCGACGTCCTCCTCTCCGCCGGTGAATTTTCCTCATCCCCGAGCCGATCGCCGTCTTCCCCGAGCAGGCCGTCGTCCTCGCGTCCCCTCTGTGAGCCTCGTCCACCTCTTCTCCTCTCCCGCGCGTGCCGTAGGACGTTGCAGCCGCCGTGTTCCATGTTTCTTTCACCGTGTCCCCGCCGTGCACCTCGCCGTCGACGCCCCGTCCGTCCTGGGGCATTCTGTGGCATGCGCGCGTGTCAAGAGCCTCACCAGCGCGTGCGTGTGGCACCTAGGCCACGCCCAACGCCATCCCTCGTCGTGCAGCCCCGAAACCTTCCCTGCATTTTCTCTGTTTTAAGATCGCGTCTCTGTCAGGTTCAATTGGAGCTTGCGTAGTTTCAGTTTCAGATAGCGCGAACGTATAGCTCTTGTTCAGTCAGTATTTCTTTCCTGACGAGATGTCTTCAGTGGTGTAGTGGCTCGGGCTAGGTAGTTCTATCTGTGAGAGCGTGGGATCAAATCCCTAGTTCCGCAAGGCTCTTTTTTTGCTGCTCCTTTTTTTAGTTTGCTGCATTGCATCGCATGTGTTGTTTTATCAAGTTTGCAGTCGCCAATTTGTTGTGATCACGAGCATAGCGTAGTGGCTTGGTCCCCATGGTTACATCTGGGAGGTCTTGGGTTCAATCCCCACGCAGTGCAAACCCCCCAGTTTTTTCCTCTTTTGTTTGTTTTTTTGCAGCAGCTGCAGATGGGCTCAGCCCAGTTGCTATCTTCCGTCCGTGGGCGCTCAATAGAGCAGCCCGCGATGGTTTGGGCCAATTTGGCCGAGGCCAGCCCACCCGAGGGTTTCTCTCCTTTTTTTTATTTGATTTGATTCAAATTAATTCAAATCTGTCCTGTTTTTGCATTGCGTGTATTGTGTGCATCCTTGCTCCAAATAATTCATGTCATACATGATTTTGGGGTAGAAAAATATGAGGAAAGTGATGGTGTTGTTCATTTTGTCAAATGGGCATGCATTATTTGGCAATGGTGTATTTTTGTACCTAGCCCCTCATATGTTGCACATGGTGCAACTCTTTCGTTCTTTTCCCGTGTTCCGAGCACCGTAGGTCTTCCGTAACCGTAGCTTGCCGGTAGTGTTGTCTCGCTCTTTATTTTGTTGCTTGCAATAGATTGCACTAGGTGCATCATAATATGACATGTCATTTTCATATATGTTATGTTGAGGAACCCCACCTCGAGGTTTATTAAAATGACATGCATCATACTTGATCGTGCTTGTATGTTCATTGCTTGCTCGTGCTTGTCTCGTAGTAATAGAAGCATGACCGTTTGGGAAGTTTGACCACGGAGCGCCATTTGACTTGGGATTAAGTATATGTGACCTGAGATTAAACATATTGAACGTAGATTAAGAAAAAAATAGAAAAAAAATCAAATTTACAAAAGAATTTGAAAAAATATTCAAAAAATTTTTTGAAAAAAAATTGTTAGTAATGGAGCACTTCTATAGGCGCGCCATTACTAAGTGAGATAGTAATGGCGCACTTCTATAGGTGCGCCATTACTAAGTCAGATAGTAATGGCGCACTTCTGGGCCTAGTAATGGCGTGCACCATTACTGTCTGGGATAGTAATGGCGCATCAAATGTGCGCCATTACTAAAAGTTACTAATGGCGTGCTAGTAATGGCTTACCTAATGTGCGCCATTAGTAGCCAAAATAGGTGCGCCATTACAACCTCTTTTCCTGTAGTGTGGGGTCCCCTTTTCTTACCTACCTAGCTTCAAACATTTCTAGAGGTGGCCCAAGCTGGTTTTACCATTTGAAAACCATTTGTGTGACTGGTGAGCTCTCAGCAGATTTTCAAACAACTCGGGCCAGCGAAGACATGGTTTCTTTGTTGGTCCACACCTGGAAGCTAGGGGGCTGCCCACATCTGTTTGGGTAGCTAACCCGACCTCGTCCAGCCGGAAGAGTCCGATCCGATAGCGCGGCCGGCCTTTGGATTGGGTGTCGACTCCCCGGGGGCCACCCGAATTTGTTCGTTGTTAGTTAGAGGGACCTGTCGTTTCGGATCTCTCGGAACTAAATCATAAAATGGTTGCCTATGATGGATAGCAACCGAGAGAGATGGGCGTGCGTGCGGAGCCTTGTAATGGGCAGTTGGTACACCCCTGCAGGGTTAAATCTTTTCGAGAAGCCGTGTCCACGGTTATGGACGACTTGAGACCTACTCCTTGTTCATAGACAACAACAACTGAGATAATCTTAATATAACTTGATTAACGTGTGTGTGCCTTGACTGCTTCTTCTTCGTCGGGATGCGAAGAGGAGGACAAGGATAGGAAGTGAGGAAAAGATCCCAAAGTGGACAAAATAAAAGATCCCAAAGAGGACAAATGAGAGTTAAATAGAAAGAGCCATTGATGCCACCAAAAAAATACAAAAAAATAGAAAAAAGAGAAAATAAAAAGAGAGAAAGGGGAAACACTACTATCCTTTTGAAAGATCCACACTAGTACTCCCTCTTATCCTTGTAATCCATAGAGATGATCATGCATATAGCTATGTGGGGACCTTCACACTATAGAACTTGGCTTGCATATTCCAAGGATGAGCCTCCTCAAAAGAGCTCTGGGTCTTCATGAGCGATCAAGTTAGATGCACCCCCACTAGTTCCATTGGAGAGCTTTTCAGCTCATATGTGCATCCGTTGCATGGAAATCCCTACTCCTCACATCATATCTATCATTTGGCCTTCTCGCCTATGATTGTCCTCATTGATGTGAGCCTTTCTCACCTTTTTGACTTCCTCCTCCACCATATTATCTCTTTGCCATCCTATGTGTCAACTCTCGTGCTTACGCTCATCCATTGCATGAGTGCTCAAAATATCGAAAGTGAGTGGATCAAATTGACTTGTACCTGGCTAGTGGTCTAGGGACGAGTCAAGATAAGATTCCAAAGAAGACCAAGTGTGAAACTTTAGTAGATTGAGTTCTCAACACAAAAAATAATACTTTTTTCTCGTATTCCATATCCCCTTTCTTGCTCGCAAACACCATTTGGAGACATTCGAGTCATAGACAGCGAGACCTCTTGCACCTAATGTTCTTTCGTTGCTTGTTTCAATGCTAATACACACTCTTGCATGTTATGACTTCAATTGAATTACATACCTTGATTGCTTTACTTTTCAAAGTCCTTATATGGTTGCTAGCATGTCACCACAGAAATTATGATTGTTATCATTTACCTACCCGAGGACGAGTAGGAATTAAGCTTGGGGATGTTGATACGTCTCAAACGTATCGATAATTTCTGCTCACTCCATGCATGTTTTGTGTGATATTGCTATGATCTAGATACACTTTCATACACTTTTGATCATATTTGGACACTAACTCAGTGCACCCCAGTGCCAGTTCCTGTTTTCTGCTGTTTTTCTATTTCAGTTTTTCCCATATAAAAAGTGCTCCAAAAATTCAGGAAAATCGGATAAAAAATCAGCGCAACAGAGTCTTCCAGAAGCACCCAAGTTGATGAGGACATCTCTACTAATGTTACACCCACATCTTCACCAACTACACATACTGGACTAGTTACTAGAGCACGTGCACGTCAACTAAATTATTAGGTACTTTCGTTTCTTGCGAATCCTTCTAATGTTCATGAACAAATGATGCTGCCTAAATTAGATACTTTTGTTTTGCTTATGAATGAAGGACCTAGCATGGACAAGAAGGACGGTCATTGGAGCGGGATCAAGCATGGAGAAGAAGGTGCGCGCGCGGGGAAGAACAATGGAGCTTCCAGTAGGGATTTTCGCACTTTGAAGCCACCATAAGGCATGCATGAAGGCTTGGACGAAATACACGAGATGCCACTTCATTATTTTCGTCCAAGAGCAATTTTAGGTGCTGCGTCACCTTAATATTGGGCTGGGCCCATGTAATTTCGAAATACCACATTATAGGCTGTTTTTAGAGTCCGTATGAGTGGGGAAACCGAGTTAGGGTTGTTTTCGGACCCCACCTCCAAGGGGTCACGAAAATCCCCTCTGTTCCCCCATATATACAGCCCTTAGGGCGTCGTTTAGACTTGGGTTTTAATTAGATTTAAGTTAGCCATAGCCGCAACTTCGAGCTCTTCGTTTGTGTCATCCGACCAGGCCAAGACCTCATTGGAACCCCAACTTTCGTAATCATTCATCTTATATTCGCAATATCCAGATTGCAATTCTTAGTTCTTGCCTGTTCTTCGATTGCTTGCAGGAATTAGACCTTCGTGGTCAGGTTGATCGTGCATCCGCGGGATCAATAACCTCTCGGAGTTGGTTTAGCGATCGCTAAGGCGCAACGTCTTCGCACGTTCGTAGTCGGATCGTGAAAGTCGTCTCCACCATAATCGATCTACACCATCTCATCGAAACATCGGGACACCTTCGCCTCTATCAAGTGGTATCAGATTTCCAGGTTGCTCGGTGAGATTAAGGTAACGCGTTCTGTTCGTGTGCACTTTAGCATTGCTGCATATGCTGATTATGTTGATTGTGATGTGGTACCCATGCAAGCATGCTCTCTTTTACTTGGTAGACCATGGCAATTTGATAGGAATGTTGTACACCATGGTAGGACAAATCAGTTTACTCTAGTTCATCAGGATAAAAATATTGCTTTACTTCCTATGTCTCCTGAACAAATTGTGAAAGATGATCTTGCTAGAGCTAGTAAAGCTAAACAGGAGAAAAATAAGAGTGAAAATGAGATAGCAGCTAAAGAATTTGAGCAACAACATAAGACTAATAGCAAATCTTCTTCTGTTGTTTCTAATGAAATTAAATTGACTAGTCCAACTTTGCTTGCTACTAAGGTTGATATTTCAGATTTGGATGTTAGTCAATATGTGTGCTATGCTTTTGTGTGCAAAGAAGCCTTGTTTTCATTTGAGGAATTGCCTCCTTCTTTGCCTCCTGTTGTCACTGACCTTTTGCAGGAGTTTATTGACGTCTTTCCACAAGACGTACCACCGGGATTACCACCTATTCGAGGGATTGAGCATCAGATTGACTTAATTCCCGGTGCTTCACTGCCCAACCGTGCGCCATACCGTACCAATCCGGAGGAGACGAAGGAGATTCAGCGTCAAGTACAAGAGTTACTCGACAAAGGTTACATACGTGAATCCCTTAGTCCTTGTGATGTTCCTGTTATATTAGTGCCTAAAAAGGATGGAACATGGCGTATGTGTGTTGATTGTCGAGCCATTAATAATATTACTATTCGTTATCGTCATCCTATTCCTAGGCTAGATGATATGCTTGATGAATTAAGTGGCTCTACCATGTTTTCCAAAGTTGATTTGCGTAGTGGATACCATCAAATTCGCATGAAATTAGGAGATGAATGGAAAACGGCATTTAAAACTAAGTTTGGATTATATGAGTGGTTAGTCATGCCTTTTGGGTTAACTAATGCACCTAGCACTTTCATGAGATTAATGAACGAGGTTTTACGTGCTTTCATTGGACGATTTGTGGTAGTCTATTTTGATGATATACTGATTTATAGCAAATCTTTGGAGGAACATTTGGATCATTTACGTGCTGTTTTTATTGCTCTACGTAATGCACGTTTGTTTGGTAACCTTGGGAAGTGCACCTTTTGCACCGACCGAGTATCGTTTCTTGGCTATGTTGTTACTCCGCAGGGAATTGAAGTTGATAAAGCCAAGATCGAGGCGATTGAGAGTTGGCCGCAGCCCAAAACGGTCACACAAGTGAGGAGTTTTCTTGGCCTCGCTGGATTCTATAGGCGTTTTGTGAGAGATTTCAGCACCATTGCTGCACCTCTCAATGAGCTTACACGCAAGGATGTGCCTTTTACTCGGGGTACCGCATAGGAAGAAGCCTTCACGGTCTTGAAAGGTAAGTTAACACATGCTCCTTTGCTCCAACTTCCTGATTTTAGTAAGACTTTTGAGCTTGAATGCGATGCTAGTGGTATTGGTTTGGGAGGTGTGTTATTGCAAGATGCTAAACCTGTTGCTTACTTTTCTGAAAAATTGAGTGGGCCTAGTCTGAACTATTCTACTTATGATAAGGAATTATATGCTCTTGTTCGGACATTAGAAACTTGGCAACATTATTTATGGCCCAAAGAATTTGTTATATATTCTGATCATGAATCTTTGAAACACATAAGAAGTCAAGCAAAACTTAATCGTAGACATGCTAAGTGGGTTGAATTTATTGAGACTTTCCCTTATGTCATTAAACACAAGAAGGGGAAAGATAATATTATTGCTGATGCTTTGTCTCGTCGTTATACTATGCTTTCACAACTTGACTTCAAGATATTCGGTTTGGAGACAATCAAAGATCAATATGTACATGATGCGGAATTTAAAGATGTTTTGCAGAATTGTAGAGAGGGTAGAACATGGAACAAGTTTGTGCTTAATGATGGGTTTGTGTTCCGTTCTAACAAGCTATGCATTCCAGCTAGCTCTATTCGTCTTTTGTTGCTATAGGAGGCGCATGGAGGAGGATTAATGGGACACTTTGGCGTGAAGAAGACGGAGGACGTACTTGCTACACATTTCTTTTGGCCAAAGATGAGACGGGATGTTGAGCGTTTTGTTGCTCGCTGCACTACATGTCAAAAAGCTAAGTCACGACTCAATCCTCATGGTTTATACATGCCTTTACCTGTACCTAGTGTTCCGTGGGAGGACATATCCATGGACTTTGTTTTAGGCTTGCCTCGAACAAAGAACGGGAGGGATAGCATATTTGTTGTCGTGGATAGATTTTCTAAGATGGCACATTTTATACCATGACATAAAAGCGATGATGCTGCTAATGTTGCTGATTTATTCTTTCGAGAGATTATTCGCTTACATGGTGTGCCCAATACTATTGTCTCGGATCGTGATACTAAGTTTCTTAGCCATTTTTGGAGATGCTTATGGGCTAAGTTGGGGACTAAACTACTTTTTAGTACTACATGTCATCCCCAAACTGATGGACAAACTGAAGTAGTCAATAGGACTTTGTCTACTATGCTTAGGGCTGTTTTAAAGAGTAACTTAAAAATGTGGGAAGAATGTTTACCTCATATTGAATTTGCTTATAATCGTTCATTTCATTCTACCACTAAAATGTGCCCTTTTGAGATTGTTTATGGTTTTCTACCTCGTGCACCTATTGATTTGCTTCCTCTTCAATCTTCGGAGAAGGTTAATTTTGATGCTAAGCAACGTGCTGAATTGATATTAAAAATGCATGAGTTAACTAAAGAAAACATTGAGAAAATGAATGCTAGATACAAGATTGCTGGTGATAAGGGTAGAAAGCATGTTGTGTTTGAACCAGGAGATCTTGTTTGGTTACATCTACGTAAAGATAGGTTTCCTGATTTGCGCAAGTCTAAGTTAATGCCACGAGCTGATGGTCCCTTTAAGGTTTTACAGAAAATTAATGATAATGCATATAAACTTGAGCTACCTGCAGATTTTGGGGTTAGTCCCACATTTAACATTGCAGATTTGAAACCTTATTTGGGAGAAGATAATGAGCTTTCGTCGAGGACGACTTCAATTCAAGAAGGGGAGGATGATGAGGACATCTCTACTAATGTTACACCCACATCTTCACCAACTACACATACTGGACCAGTTACTAGAGCACGTGCACGTCAACTAAATTATCAGGTACTTTCGTTTCTTGCGAATCCTTCTAATGTTCATGAACAAATGATGCTGCCTAAATTAGATACTTTTGTTTTGCTTATGAATGAAGGACCTAGCATGGACAAGAAGGACGGTCATTGGAGCGGGATCAAGCATGGAGAAGAAGGTGCGCGCGCGGGGAAGAACAATGGAGCTTCCAGTGGGGATTTTCGCACTTTGAAGCCACCATAAGGCATGCATGAAGGCCTGGACGAAATACACGAGATGCCACTTCATTATTTTCGTCCAAGAGCAATTTTAGGTGCTGCGTCACCTTAATATTGGGCTGGGCCCATGTAATTTCGAAATACCACATTATAGGCTGTTTTTAGAGTCCGTATGAGTGGGGAAACCGAGTTAGGGTTGTTTTCGGACCCCACCTCCAAGGGGTCACGAAAATCCCCTCCGTTCCCCCATATATACAGCCCTTAGGGCGTCGTTTAGACTTGGGTTTTAATTAGATTTAAGTTAGCCATAGCCGCAACTTCGAGCTCTTCGTTTGTGTCATCCGACCAGGCCAAGACCTCATTGGAACCCCAACTTTCGTAATCATTCATCTTCTATTCGCAATATCCAGATTGCAATTCTTAGTTCTTGCCTGTTCTTCGAGCTTGCAGGAATTAGACCTTCGTGGTCAGGTTGATCGTGCATCCGCGGGATCAATAACCTCTCGGAGTTGGTTTAGCGATCGCTAAGGCGCAACGTATTCGCACGTTCGTAGTCGGATCGTGAAAGTCGTCTCCACCATAATCGATCTACACCATCTCATCGAAACATCGGGACACCTTCGCCTCTATCACAAGTGGGGCCAGAGGGCCACCACCAGAGCCCCAGGCGGCCACCTGGCGTGGCCATGGGACTGGCTGCGCCAGGGGGGCGCCTGGAACCCTGGTGGCCCCCCTGGCTGCCCCCTTCGCCTATTTATTCTCCATCACGGGGAAACTCTGAAGAGAGAACCCTATTTCGAAAATTCTCCTTTGTTCCGCCGCCGTCGCGCTTCCAAGATCGGGAGCACTGTTAGGACCGTTCCCGGCACCCTGCCGGAGGGAGGATTGACCTCCGGGAGCTTTTCCTCCACTATGGACGTTTCCCGGATGTAATATCCTAGACCATAATCTACCTTTGAAATCTATCTATGATAATGAACCATATGAAAATATACTACTCAATGATGAATTAGTTGACGATCCTGATGCCTTTCTTACCACTGCAAAGGAAATTTATACACAGCTCAACGCTGACCAGTTGGTTCCTTACACATCTATCGTTCAGTGCATTAGTTCTGGTGGCTCAGGGTTCTTCTTTGTATCTGGATATGGCGGTACATGAAAAACTTTTTTATGGAACGCCCTATGCGCTTATCTGCGCACAAGCAATCGGGTTGTCCTCACTGTTGCATCTTCTGGAGTTTCTGCACTTCTCTTGCCAAAGGGTCGAACATCCCATTCTAGATTCAAAATAATTGTTGACCTTCATAAAAATGGGACATGCGATATCAAAAGGTCCATCAAGTTGGTGGCCTTGATACAGTCAGCTTCCCTCATCATTTGGGATGAGGCTTTGATGGCACATAGGAAATGCTTTGAGGCGCTTGATCGGAGCCTCCGTGATATTTTGTCTACTGATAATGAGGTTTTGTATGATCTACCATTCGGTGGCAAGGTCATAGTGTTAGGGGGGACTTACGGTAAATCCTGCCAGTGATAGAGGGAGGGACGCAAACTAATGTTATAAATGCTGCGATAACAAATTCGCCATTATGGTCTTCTCTCACAGTTCTACATCTAACTACAAACATGCTCCTCCGTGCAACCTCATGTGATCCGGTTTTCCAGTCCAAGATGTTATCTTGTGCTTCGTGGGTTTTGATTGTTGGGGTTGGCACTCTTCCTGCTGTATGTAGGGAACGTGAGTCCGCCCCAACTTGGGTCACCATCCCTGAAAAGTTGTTAGTACACACCAATGGTCATAAAATCAGCGCCATCGTGGGTGTTGTGTACGTCGACTTTGCACAAAACTACTCTAATGCACGGTACCTTCGAGAGAGAGCCGTTTTAACCCCAACAAATGATGTAGCTGAACTTGTGAACGAACATGTGCTTACATTAGTGCCTACTCCTGCTAGAGAGTACTTGAGTTGTGATTTTGTAAGTAATGTTGCTGCTTCAATGCGTAATGTTGATGCTTTCAATCCTATTGAGTATCTGAATACTATTAAGGTCAACAATTTCCCGTGCCATAAATTGGTTCTTAAATAAGGGGCTCCAACCATGTTGTTGCGAAACCTCAGTCAGTCAACCTGTTTCTGTAATGGTACATTCCTTTTCATTACCAAACTTGCTGAAAAACTCATAGAAGTTATTGTCATGACTGGATCTAATATTGGAGATGTTGTCTACATTCCACGAATTAGCCTCTCATCCAAGGATCCTAAATGGTCGTTCACTTTGCATCATCGCCAGTTTCCTATTAGAGTTTGTTACGCCATGACCATTAACAAAATCCAGGGGCAAACTCTCTCAGCTTTTGCTTTGTACTTACCGGCTCCAATCTTCACGCATGGTCAACTTTATGTTGCTATCTCGCTTGTAACTTCCAAAAAATCACTTCAAATACTAATCGAAAATGAAGATGGCACAACGGGGTTAGAAACTAGGAATATAGTATTCTCTTTGATTTTTTATGCTCTGAGATAGATGCGGTTTCCATGTCATTACAACCGTTGTCTACTATGATATTATAATTCCCTTTCCTTATGTACATGCTCCCTAATTTGTATAAATCCACATACCCACCCTCCT
This sequence comes from Bromus sterilis, assembly GCA_950022295.1. Classification (NCBI taxonomy): domain Eukaryota; kingdom Viridiplantae; phylum Streptophyta; class Magnoliopsida; order Poales; family Poaceae; genus Bromus; species Bromus sterilis. The sequence goes on along the minus strand of OX465600.1, from coordinate 170,264,919 downwards.
TGCCAGTTAAGGATTTTGTTCTTAGTGATTTTGTGATTGTATTATACTACCATGTTCGGTTGGTCTATGCTATTTTGTCTGCAGCCTCTGCTCATTGATGTTCTTTACACTCCTGCAATCGCAAACGTGTTTCATGGTTCATGTACCCGTGTTCATACCCTCTGCTACCGGCAACAAATAAAAACACACGCCCACTTGTTTTTTGGGTTGTCCTCTTACTTTCGCATGTCGACCGGTTGCTTTCTTGCTTGGTGCCACTGTGTTCTTGTTGACTCTTCTTCTGTTCGTATTTTGCTGGTAAGTTTTTCCTTCTCCTTGCTTAATTCTACTGCATTCAACATTTTCCTCCATTGGGCATCTTTGCAACCCCTTCTCAGCGTGTATCCTTTATTCGAGTTTGGGTTTACTTGTTTACTCCCTCACCTGCACTTGTATATTTGTTGCAGATGGCAGAAATCTTGTTGTCAGAGATACACAAAGATAGCATTGGTTGGGTGGTCCATGACAAAGGTCTAGTCAAGCATGTTGATTTGGTTGTGCTTGACAAAGAGGTTGTATTTCTTGATCTTCGCTCCATGTACAGTTCATGTGTCCTTACTTCTTCTCCACTTTAACATGTTTGTTCACTCGCAGGGTAATCATATGTATGCTCAAATACCTCCTGCCAAGGCAAAGGAGCTTGAAGGTGTTCACAAGGAAGGAAAAGTCTATGTTTTCAGGAAATTTCTATGCAACCAGTCAACACATATGTTTCGAATTTTCGAGAGCCCATCATGATCCAATTCACACGCTTTAGCATGGTTGAACTCAAGGAAGGGTTGGAGGAAGAGTACCCCTTCTGTACTTATAGCCTCACTTCGTTTGAGAATCTTCCAGAGCCAATCCGTACACCCGAACGTTTCATAGGTTAGCTCCCTCACCATCTAGCTTTCTCATGTCTTGTTTCCTTCTTATTATGCAATCCAGTTCTTAATTGCTACGTTGTTCACCCTTGAACACAAACATATGTCATTGGTCAGATCACTTCGGTTTCCAACATCATACCTGTCCAGGCCATGCACCAGGCAGAACCCTCTAATACTAGGAAAATTATACTCAATAATTTGATGTAAGTTTGCACCCTCACAAATCGTGTTCTGCTTGCGTGGTACTCATGTTACTAACCGAGGCTCATTTCCTATGTTTCTCATATATAGCATAAATGAATTGAGGCTTGTTCTCTGGGGTGACCGGGCGACTGAATTTGACGCAGATAGTGTCCGTTTGATGGGTGAAAAGGTGCCAGTCGTTGGCATATTTGTGGGGATGCTCCCTAAGAACATTCAAGGTAATTTAAATACTTAATATACTCCATTCGTCAACATACTACACCGCCATTCGATTGGTGTCTTGCTCTTCATCTAACCATTAACTTATATTGAATAACAGACGCAAGAGGTCTAAGTGGTGGTACGCCCTGTCGTTGGTACATTGATGAGGACATTGCTGACATAAATGCCTTTCGTGGAAGGTCCTTTCTTCTCCCCCACTTCTATCATTCATTATGTGCCGCGTCTTATCGCCCAAAAATTAATTTTGCATATTTCTTTCCCTTAGCCTTGGCGAGCAGTTTGCACCTGTTAGCTCTTATGCTCCTTCGGAATGAGACTCCCTCTCTATTAAGGTTCGTGATGAACCAACTGATATGACCGTTGAAGGACTTCGGAATTTGGACCCTTTTGACAACAAGGTTTGCCTTTTCTTGCCTACCCGGTGTTCATTTATCCACATTTTCCTTTCTCACGCCTACCTACATGTGCAGGGCAAACATTTCTTCTGCATAGTTACCATTCAATCGCTCAATCCTGAGCAACGGTTGTGGTTCTATTCATGCAAAAAGTGTCACCGATCTGCTACACCTGTGGGCTCTGTGTACAAGTGTGCAGACCCAGCTTGTCCTTGTGTTAAAGCTGAGCCTTCGTAACCTTACACCTCGCTCCTCTTCTTAGTACAACTTCCTTTCACTTATTGACATCTTTGCTCATAGATATTCTGTGTGTGTGCTAGCGTATGATGCCACTGCTAGAGCCAAGTTTATATTGTTCGACAAGGTTGCTCGAGAAGTTACGGGGAAGTCAGCGATGGATATCCTTCGACGCTGATACCCTGGATATCCAACGTTTCAGGAACTCAGTCAAGTGGCCCGTGCTGAGACAACCGCACCTCCCGAGATCAAACGCATGATCGAACAAAAGTATAAGTTCACCGTTTCGATCTCCAGCAAGAGCTTTGGCCCCAACAACAGTGAATTTTCCTTTCAAGTTAACAGAATCATTGAAGCTTTCAAGCTAGATCCTGCTACTTCCCCTTTTGCGCATTCGACGGAGAAGCCTGGATCGTCTTCTACACAAGCCCCTGCCATAACACTGCCTCTTGCCGCTGGCTTGTCCCCCCGTACGCCATCTAAATCTCTAGTTGTTCCAGCAGTCATGTCACCTCCCATAGAGGTATAACCATATGCATACCCTTCCTACCAGTTGGTTGTACCGATTTCTTAGCGGGGCCGTTCAAATCTTTGTTACTTTTGCAACCGCCAACTCCGTTATTTGCGCTAGGTGATGGGCCATCCCCACCTCCAGGAACAAGGTCCTTTCTTCACCTTCTCCTGCTTACTCCCGCTTCTATTATCCCCTACCTCTTACACTGACTACACTATTATTTGTCTTCCAGTAAGTCGGTTTGCCCTCGTCGTGGTCCAAGACTCTCGCTATTCTCCACTCCTCCTGATGCAAAGAACAAACCAGGCGAGGCAACCTCAACTCCAGTAACAGAAAATATTTCCGTAAGAACATAATCCCCCCATTGCGTTACCTCTTATCCATGGTTTGTTACTAAAGTGTGTTGTCTCCCTTGTGTGGTAGGCTGCTTTAGAAACTGTCCAGGACGAATTCTCTGTTGCCGCAAATGAATCTATAGAGCAGCTTCTCAACCCTAAACGTACTAGGTATTACATTGATTCTTTACCCATTTAATCATGTATCAGCACTCATGGAAATCTTAACATAGTTCACACCATCACCCTTAGGACTCCCACTGGTAACAAGGGTTCTGTGAGTGCAAAGAAAGGAAAGCGGTAACTTCCTCTGCTATCACACGAGCAGATTGTTCATAAGGTTGGATGCAACCTTTCATTCTCTTTTCCTATCCAATCCTTTTCCCATTTGTCTTAACTTTCTTCAATTGCTTTTCCCACAAGATCTTTTGTCTTCTACTATATTGGGTCGCATAGCTGATGTAGAGCGCATCTTCCCTTTGGCACACGCTCGCATGTGTTTTGGCTGGTCCACTGTTTTGCCTGCTTCTCACTAGATGTGTTGGTGCAAGGCGTCTTACTACGACAAGAGCTATTGCCTCCCTTAGACCCTAGCAAACCATTCAGGAACTATGTTGCACTCTTCCTGTAGAGATGCTTCTCTCTTTAGTTAAATGTATGTCTATATGAACTTCTGTACAACCGTAACATTCTCTGCCTCGCTTACTAGCTCATCTTTAGATGTTAGCATTCTATACTTCAAAACTATAGCCTCAATGCTAAAAAACCTTTCCATGTGTGTTGTTGATGTCTTGTATGCATTAAGAGAGAAAAATTAATGACCTCCAAATAACTCCCCTTTCTTCAAATGTCTCGATATATGGCACCATTTTCATTTCCTTGCGGCATTTGCCGCAATGGGTCATCTAGTGTGAGAGAAAACAGCAGGGTTGCACTTTGGGAGCTCAACAACTATATGAACAGCAACCATATCATGGCAAAGCAAAGCATGACATCAAAGTACATATAACAAGGAGCAAATAATTACATTGGGGCTAAAGCATCTGAGGCATGGATCACTAACTATAAGGCATCAAATAAGCAACTTTATACAAACAGTTATCAGGGTCACCACTTTGGAGCAAGAAATAAAATAGCTACAACAGGTAAACATGGAAAAGGGATGCATCTAATTGAATTACACATGACACTTAACACATACAAGAAAGAATTACTGGCATAGGCATCATGGATGTGACACAAGCATCAACCAAACTTGCAAGAAAATAACAGTCAGCAGCATTTAACATCAGGTAGCAGTGTATAGCATGCATTTACACCAACTAGATGACCTCAAATCAATTAACTCACTAAAGAAAAATAGATAGAGCACATCACCAGCAACAAAATTCATTTTGGGCGAATCGCTATACGGGCTACGAATCTCTCACTATTCTCATCGCAAAATGGGTACAGCAGCAGGGATTAAAGGACTTAGCAGAAATAGGAAAAATAATTAAACACGGAGAGAAAAATAAAAGGGGCGTCTCGGGCCTCACCATGGGCCTCGACCCAAGTCGGCTGGGGGGTGACCGATAGCCAGGTGCGCCCCTAGGCGAGGAGGCGTCGCGGGCCGGGGTCAGGGTGCTGCTGGGCCTTGGCCCACCTGGTCGTGGCGGCCCACCGGAGGCGGTGGAGCGGCTCGGTGCCGACCACGGCTGGCTCTCATGGCGGCGTAGCCACGCAGGCCACCGGAGCAAGGCAGGGTCGAAGGGAGCGCGGGGAGGCGGGAGGCGGCGAGGCCGACCGGATCCGGCCGGATCTAGGCTGGGGCGAGGTGGGCGACCGTGGCGAGCTCAGCCCAAAGCTTGGCCATGGCGGCCATGGCGGCGCGCCTGCAAGGTGAGGAGGCAGGTGAGGTAGAGGAGAAGAGATGGGAGGCGCGCGGGGTGCTCACCGGGGCATGGCATGACGCGACGGCGCTATTGCGTGGCTGCTAGTGGCGCGGCACTTGCCGACGGGAGGCCGAGGACGGGAGGGGCGCAGATGGGCTTATCGGGCCCAGATCGGGCCCGGCGGCAGCGAGCTCGGCCTTGCGGGCCCCAGATCCTTGTGTTGGGGCTGGAGGTGTGAGAATGGACGATGTGGCGCACCCAGAGCCATTCATCTCCAGATCCAACGGTTGTGAGGGGCTGGAAGGCTAGGGTTTCAGATTGGGGGGCTATTTTGCAAGATCTGGAATTTTTCCAAGGGGGTGGCTGCGAATTTGTGTTAGGGGAACCCTAGAAGGGCTAGGGGAGAGTGGTGATCTATTTATAGGCTGGCCTGGATGGCAGGTTTACGCAAACGCCCCCGGGTTTTCACTGTCGCGTCCGATACTCCACGTTTCTGACCGTCGGGAGTCCATACGACCTCCGATTCGGACGAAATCTCGAACCACGCGCTCAGCGCGGCGAGACCATCAGTCCTACCTCACTTCGATACCGTTCCGAGAACATTTTTCCGGTGCCCAATAAGATAACCCGTTTATTAAGTAAACATGGTTTTCGTTCCGATGGCGATGGCTAGTCTCGTGCTGGAAGTTGCGACGGTGCTCGGGTGAAACCCGTTGGCGCAAAAGGTTGTGTGCCATGGTGGGAAGGTTCGGTCACGCATGCCGGTACGAGAAGGAGGGGGAAATATAATCACCAACTAATAAATCGGCGAAGCAAATACTGCGAACAATTCTAACAAGCAACAAAATAAAGCAACAAACAAATTTTTTGGGTGGAATTCCTAGGCTGTTACAATTAAGTAGCTCTATCCATCAAAAATCGACTTTACTAAAACATCACACGATGAACTAGAAGTCGGTACTTGGGGGCTACAGGTCGAATCCACTATGACCCGACATGAACATGAATTGTTCATACCGACTCATGGGGGCTACACCTCGTTTTCGAAAGAACAATAAGACACATGTTGATTCTACTATGACTTGGCATGGCATAAATTGATCATACCGACTCATGGGGGCTACATGTTGATTTTATCATAATTCAGCACGACATGCAGATAAGTCATCCCGACTCATGGGGGCTACATATGGTGATACTGACACCTCAAAAATTTATTTCCAAATCAATACAATGTCGGTTATACAAAAATCGGATAATCGCAACATTACAAGAACTATTCGAGACACTTTACTGAAACCACAAATTCTTTTTATTCAGATAAGTCTTCAAACGATAGAACATTACAAGCATGATCAAGCACTTAAAGGAAAAATATATTATAAAAGCACCATGGCTGAACTTCTTCAAGCTTCATCATCAGTGTTGGAAAGACCATTGTCATCTGTGGATGCATTTTATCCATTATAAAATTCACTATCACTACTACTGATGCTCTCCACGCAACACTCCATGTGATCCCCGTCTGAATCAAAACTCCGTGCCCACAAGGTTTAATCTCCATCATACTTGAAGACGATACTATCCTGCTTTTTAAGGCTACGGGAGCGGATGGACGTTTTCCAACCTTTCTCCAAGAACATAGAGACATTGCTAGAAAAACTCGTGGTCACCCAGATAAGTCCATGAGGGCAACCATCCGAACGAAGCCACAAGCCAGGAGGCTTAGAATCTTCCATGACCTCGGCAAAGGTGGTAGGAAGACGAATCCATCGACGGGGCTTGGAGCGAAGCACTGTGAGAAATTCATGGCTAAGCGCTCGCTCATGGATGTAACAGCCCAGGATTTTCACCCAAGTTAAAAAAATTGTTTGTTGCTTTATTTTATTGCTTGTTACAATTGTTTGCAGTATTTGCTTCGCCGAATTATTAATCGGTGAATATTCTCCCCCCTCTTTCTTGTACCGGCATGCGTGACTAAACCTTTTTCCCAAATGGCACACGACCTTTGCGACACCGGGTTCACCCGAGCACCGTCGCAACTTCCGGCACAAGACCAGCCATTAGCATCGGAATGAAAACCCCATTAAATAATTAAATGGATTATTTTATTGGGCGCCGGAAAATATTCTCGGAATGGTAACGAAGGGAGGTACGACTGACGGGCTCGCCGCGCTGAGCGCGTGGTTCGAGATTTCGTCCGAATCGGAGACCGTATGGACTCCCAACGGTCAGAAACGTGGAGTATCAGACGCGAGAAAGACAAGCCGAGGGTGTTTGCGTAAACCTTCCATCCAGGCCAGCCTATATAAAGACCACCTCTGTCCCTAGCCCTTCTAGGTTTTCCCCTAACACAAAATTGAAGCCACCCCCCTACAATTGCCCAGATTTTACCCCCAAAGCCCTCCAAATCCAAAACCCTAGCCCCCTAGCCTCCCAGGACCGTCAGATCTGAGATCCGATGGCCCCGAAGGCCTCCACATCGCCCCACCGCACCACATACCCAATCCGGGCCGCGCCGGGCCCGCATCCCCGCCGCCAGGCCCGCCGAGCCCATCTGGGCGCCTCCACCGCCCGAGGCCGGCCTCGCCTCAACCAACTCCGGCCGCCGCCGGCGAGCATGCCGCTGACCACCTCCACCTCTCCCTCTCACCCCTCTGTCCCCTCCTCCACAAGGAAGCCGCCGCCGCAACTCCATGGCCGGCGAGGAGCCGCGCTCGCGCCAATGCACTCCACAGCCTGCCGGCGACGCCCGACCTCGGGTCCAGCGAGCCCCGCGCCCCCGCAAGCCGCCCCGGCCTCCCTGCCTCGCCTGCACCCTCGTAGAAGGCCGAGCCGAATCCGCCGCCCCACCTCGCCTGCATCTCGCCGGAGTCCGGCCTCCGCGCCTCGGCGGAGCGGGCCACCGCCGGTGCCGTCGGCCTCCCCGTCCGGATCGGGATCGGGCGGATCCACCAACGCCACCGCGGCCTGGGCCGGTGACGAGGATTAGCCTCGGCAAATCCCATGGTCAGGGACCCTGGGTTAGATCGTAGAGAGAACAGGTTGGCGATACTCGTCGGCTAATAGGCGAAGCACTTCCTTCTCGATTGTATTATGCGAGGGGGCGATTACAGTGGGAGTCTAGGCAAGTTCGCAAGACCAGAGGTGATGATTGTAGATTGGATGTCTTGAGACGTCCCCCGTCCCAGCCTTTATATACTAGGCTAGGTCTCGGAGAGTGATGAGGACATCTCTACTAACGTTACACCCACATCTTCACCAACTACACATACTGGACCAGTTACTAGAGCACGTGCACGTCAACTAAATTATCAGGTACTTTCGTTTCTTGCGAATCCTTCTAATGTTCATGAACATATGATGCTGCCTAAATTAGATACTTTTGTTTTGCTTATGAATGAAGGACCTAGCATGGACAAGAAGGACGGTCATTGGAGCGGGATCAAGCATGGAGAAGAAGGTGCGCGCGCGGGAAATAACAATGGAGCTTCCAGTGGGGATTTTCGCACTTTGAAGCCACCATAAGGCATGCATGAAGGCTTGGACGAAATACACGAGATGCCACTTCATTATTTTCGTCCAAGAGCAATTATAGGTGCTGCGTCACCTTAATATTGGGCTGGGCCCATGTAATTTCGAAATACCACATTATAGGCTGTTTTTAGAGTCCGTATGTGTGGGGAAACCGAGTTAGGGTTGTTTTCGGGCCCCACCTCCAAGGGGTCACGAAAATCCCCTCTGTTCCCCCATATATACAGCCCTTAGGGCGTCGTTTAGACTTGGGTTTTAATTAGATTTAAGTTAGCCATAGCCGCAACTTCGAGTTCTTCGTTTGTGTCGTCCGACCAGGCCAAGACCGCATTGGAACCCCAACTTCTGTTAATCTTTCATCCTATATTCGCAATATCCAGATTGCAATTCTTAGTTCTTGCTTGTTCTTCGATTGCTTGCAGGAATTGACCTTCGTGGTCAGGTTGATCGTGCATCCGCGGGATCAATAACCTCTCGGAGTTGGTTTAGCGATTGCTAAGGCGCAACGTCTTCGCACGTTCGTAGTCGGGTCGTGAAAGTCTACTCCACCAAAATCGATCTCCATCATCTCATCGAAACATCGGGACACCTTCGCCTCTATCAAGTGGTATCAGATTTCCAGGTTGCTCGGTGAGATTTACCAGTTTTCGTAGTCTAGATTGGTTCTGTTCTTCATACCTACAATCCACGAAAAAGACAACAACAAAAAAATTAAGGTTAGATCATCACGTCCCAAAACAGTCCGAGCCTTTGTCCAGTTTTCTTTACAGTAGTTTGCTTTGTTGAATTTGCGGTTGCATCGTTGTGTCGAGTTGCTGATCTTAGCGCCTAGTTCCTTTGAGTTTCGAGTTCTGATCACAGTTTGTCACGCTGCCGCCGCACTAGTTCCATCCGTCCACTGCCACCAATCCGAGTCCAGAAACACCACCACGTTCCGCCAACCCGAGTCCATATACACCACCACGACCTACCACTCCGAGTTGAGTTCCATCACCCGTTCGGTTTGAGAAATCCCCGTAGCCAGAATAGTTTTGGAGTTGATTAGAGGCGGATTTCACCAATCTTTGTCGTACGTAGAAGAGGGTGATTTCCAAAAAAAAAAAAAAAAAAAATCTGGCACGCTTTCCAGAGCAATTTTTAGGCCAAAAATTTCGGGGGTGAAAAAATTTCGTGCCCATACGTTCCTTAGGTCCAGAAACTCATTTTGAGACGTTCGCCACCATAGTGATTTTTTCGCACTTTTTCAGCCACCGCAGTCCCGCCTCGCAAAAAAAAAGCAAAAAAAAAAAAAGAGGAAAAAAAAATTCAGAGTGTGCTTCTCAGTTGATTACGTGCCGCGCCGTGCTTTCGTTGGTGTTTTAGGCTCGCGTCTCTAGTACGGTCTAGCCTAGGATCAGCACAGTACCGACGTTGAGTGTTTATTCAACTTTGCATCTCTGTTTTGATTACTGTTGAGCTTTTTGCTACCATATTTGTCAAGCCTACCTACAGCTCCACATATATTCTACTTCGTGCGGTTGACACCTCCTGGCCATCGCTCTACCACATCTCTGAGAGTTTTGACCCGTTGGTTGTACATCACCACCTGCTGCTAGGTAAGAATCGGTAAGAACTGAAGAAAAGCTTGACGGATTTGTGCTTTCCACCACCCCACATCCCATTAGTAGAAGTAGGATCATACTTCTGTGTGTTTTCTATCTCTGCTAACCATGCCAGGATCCCATGATGAAGTGGCGCGGGATGCACCTGATTGGGAGAATATGACAAACAAAGCATTACATGATAAATTTGCACAAATGATGTCTGAACAGGTGAATGACATCGAGAACAGATTTACAGAGGCGATTGATGGTGTGGAGAAGATGATCGACACCAAGCTCGACGCCAAGTTTACTGAGTTGCTCGCACGCTTACCTATACAGCCTGCGGCCGATCCAGCACAGCCACCGCCACCACGACGTGCACGACGTATTCTGTTTCCGGGCGGACAAGCTGCTGGTGCTCCTGCTGCTGCTGCAGTTACTGCTGCTGCTGCCTCTGACGTCGGCCAGGATGACAACTACGAGGGTGATTACGAGGAGGAGGTGGAACAAGAAGCGGCCTATGAACAGCCAGCTGGACGTCCACGTCCCAACATTCGCCATGGTCGACACCAACCACCCCCTCAGGTACGCGATGATGAACATGTGCCTAAACTCAAATTGAATCTTAAGCCGTTTGAGGGTAGATATATTCCTGATGCTTATCTTACTTGGGAGTTAGAAACTGAACAACGCTTTACATGTTTACAATATCCTGAGAATAGACGTGTTACTGCTGCTGTTTGTGAATTCACGGGTTTTGCATCTATTTGGTGGTCTGAACATTGTAGATTGCATGCTAATAATATTCCAGCTACTTGGGCTGCTTTAAAAGATGCTATGCGTACTCGCTGGGTTCCTCCTTATTATCAACGTGAATTGCTACAAAAATTACAGCGTTTGAGACAAGGAAAAAATTCTGTAGAGGAATATTATCAAGAATTACAAACTGGATTGATTAGATGTGGCCTAGTAGAGGATAATGAAGCTATGTTTGCACGTTTTATAGGTGGCTTAAACAGGGAGATACAAACTATTCTAGAATACAAGGACTATGCTACTATTACTCGTTTGTTTCATCTTGCTTGTAAAGCTGAACGTGAAGTGCAGGATCGACAGGCCGCTACGAGACCTAACTTTTCTGCAGGACGAAATACATCATGGACATCGCGTGGACCTTCTACATCCACACGTCCTGCTGCACCACCATCTACTTCAGCCGCTCATTCTTACAGGGAGCCACCAAAACAGCCAGCGCCACCATTCAAGGGTGCACAAAGTGGTCCAGCGGCGAGTTCTTCTTCATCCATGGCTTCCACAGGGCAAACACGAGATCGCGATATTAAATGTCGCAGGTGCCAAGGTGGAGGTCACTTCGCAAAAGACTGTCCCTCCAAGCGTGTGATGACTATTACGGCGACTGGTGGGTATGAGTCAGCGAGTGACTATGATGAGGAGACTTTAGTTCTCATTGCTCATGAGGAACAGGATGCCCATGATGATGCTCATGATATAGAGTATATGGCTCCTGATGATGCAGACAAATATGCTAGTTTGGTTGCTCAACGTGTGTTAATTGTGCAGGTAACGAAGGCTGAGCAAAACCAGAGGCATAATTTGTTCCACACAAAGGGAGTGGTGAAAGAACGTTCGGTTCGCATCATCATTGACGGAGGGAGTTGCAACAACTTGGATAGCATGGAGTTGGTGGAGAAGCTATCTCTCACCACAAGACCACACCCCCATCCGTACTATATTCAGTGGTTTAACAATAGTGGTAAGATTAAGGTAACGCGTTCTGTTCGTGTGCACTTTAGCATTGCTGCATATGCTGATTATGTTGATTGTGATGTGGTACCCATGCAAGCATGCTCTCTTTTACTTGGTAGACCATGGCAATTTGATAGGAATGTTGTACACCATGGTAGGACAAATCAGTTTACTCTGGTTCATCAGGATAAAAATATTGCTTTACTTCCTATGTCTCCTAAACAAATTGTGAAAGATGATCTTGCTAGAGCTAGTAAAGCTAAACAGGAGAAAAATAAGAGTGAAAATGAGATAGCAGCTAAAGAATTTGAGCAACAACATAAGACTAATAGCAGATCTTCTTCTGCTGTTTCTAATGAAATTAAATTGACTAGTCCAACTTTGCTTGCTACTAAGGTTGATATTTCAGATTTGGATGTTAGTCAATATGTGTGCTATGCTTTTGTGTGCAAAGAAGCTTTGTTTTCATTTGAGGAATTGCCTCCTTCTTTGCCTCCTGTTGTCACTGACCTTTTGCAGGAGTTTATTGACGTCTTTCCACAAGACGTACCACCGGGATTACCACCTATTCGAGGGATTGAGCATCAGATTGACTTAATTCCCGGTGCTTCGCTGCCCAACCGTGCGCCATACCGTACCAATCCGGAGGAGACGAAGGAGATTCAGCGTCAAGTACAAGAGCTACTCGACAAAGGTTACATACGTGAATCCCTTAGTCCTTGTGCTGTTCCTGTTATATTAGTGCCTAAAAAGGATGGAACTTGGCGTATGTGTGTTGATTGTAGAGCCATTAATAATATTACTATTCGTTATCGTCATCCTATTCCTAGGTTAGATGATATGCTTGATGAATTAAGTGGCTCTACCATGTTTTCCAAAGTTGATTTGCGTAGTGGATACCATCAAATTCGCATGAAATTAGGGGATGAATGGAAAACGGCATTTAAAACTAAGTTTGGATTATATGAGTGGTTAGTCATGCCTTTTGGGTTAACTAATGCACCTAGCACTTTCATGAGATTAATGAACGAGGTTTTACGTGCTTTCATTGGACGATTTGTGGTAGTCTATTTTGATGATATACTGATTTATAGCAAATCTTTGGAGGAACATTTGGATCATTTACGTGCTGTTTTTATTGCTCTACGTAATGCACGTTTGTTTGGTAACCTTGGGAAGTGCACCTTTTGCACCGACCGAGTATCGTTTCTTGGCTATGTTGTTACTCCGCAGGGAATTGAAGTTGATAAAGCGAAGATCGAGGCGATTGAGAGTTGGCCGCAGCCCAAAACCGTCACACAAGTGAGGAGTTTTCTTGGCCTCGCTGGATTCTATAGGCGTTTTGTGAGAGATTTCAGCACCATTGCTGCACCTCTCAATGAGCTTACACGCAAGGATGTGCCTTTTACTTGGGGTACCGCACAGGAAGAAGCCTTCACGGTATTGAAAGATAAGTTAACACATGCTCCTTTGCTCCAACTTCTTGATTTTAATAAGACTTTTGAGCTTGAATGCGATGCTAGTGGGATTGGTTTGGGAGGTGTGTTATTACAAGATGCTAAACCTGTTGCATACTTTTCTGAAAAATTGAGTGGGCCTAGTCTGAACTATTCTACTTATGATAAGGAATTATACGCTCTTGTTCGGACATTAGAAACTTGGCAACATTATTTATGGCCCAAAGAATTTGTTATACATTCTGATCATGAATCTTTGAAACACATAAGAAGCCAAGCAAAACTTAATCGTAGACATGCTAAGTGGGTTGAATTTATTGAGACTTTCCCTTATGTCATTAAACACAAGAAGGGGAAAGATAATATTATTGCTGATGCTTTGTCTCGTCGTTATACTATGCTTTCACAACTTGACTTCAAGATATTCGGTTTAGAGACAATCAAAGATCAATATGTACATTATGCGGAATTTAAAGATGTTTTGCAGAATTGTAGAGAGGGTAGAACATGGAACAAGTTTGTGCTTAATGATGGGTTTGTGTTCCGTTCTAACAAGCTATGCATTCCAGCTAGCTCTATTCGTCTTTTGTTGTTGCAGGAGGCGCATGGAGGAGGATTAATGGGACACTTTGGCGTGAAGAAGACGGAGGACGTACTTGCTACACATTTCTTTTGGCCAAAGATGAGACGGGATGTTGAGCGTTTTGTTGCTCGCTGCACTACATGTCAAAAAGCTAAGTCACGACTCAATCCTCATGGTTTATACATGCCTTTACCTGTACCTAGTGTTCCGTGGGAGGACATATCCATGGACTTTGTTTTAGGCTTGCCTCGAACAAAGCAGGGGAGGGATAGCATATTTGTTGTCGTGGATAGATTTTCTAAGATGGCACATTTTATACCATGTCATAAAAGCGATGATGCTGCTAATGTTGCTGATTTATTCTTTCGTGAGATTATTCGCTTACATGGTGTGCCCAATACTATTGTCTCGGATCGTGATACTAAGTTTCTTAGCCATTTTTGGAGATGCTTATGGGCTAAGTTGGGGACTAAACTACTTTTTAGTACTATTTGTCATCCCCAAACTGATGGACAAACTGAAGTAGTCAATAGGACTTTGTCTACTATGCTTAGGGTTGTTTTAAAGAGTAACTTGAAAATGTGGGAAGAATGTTTACCTCATATTGAATTTGCTTATAATCGTTCATTTCATTCTACCACTAAAATGTGCCCTTTTGAGATTGGTTATGGTTTTCTACCTCGTGCACCTATTGATTTGCTTCCTATTCCATCTTCGGAGAAGGTTAATTTTGATGCTAAGCAACGTGCTGAATTGATATTAAAAATGCATGAGTTAACTAAAGAAAACATTGAGAAAATGAATGCTAGATACAAGCTTGCTGGTGATAAGGGTAGAAAGCATGTTGTGTTTGAACCAGGAGATCTTGTTTGGTTACATCTACGTAAAGATAGGTTTCCTGATTTGCGCAAGTCTAAGTTAATGCCACGAGCTGATGGTCCCTTTAAGGTTTTACAGAAAATTAATGATAATGCATATAAACTTGAGCTACCTGCATATTTTGGGGTTAGTCCCACATTTAACATTGCAGATTTGAAACCTTATTTGGGAGAAGATAATGAGCTTCCGTCGAGGACGACTTCAATTCAAGAAGGGGAGGATGATGAGGACATCTCTACTAATGTTACACCCACATCTTCACCAACTACACATACTGGACCAGTTACTAGAGCACGTGCACGTCAACTAAATTATCAGGTACTTTCGTTTCTTGCGAATCCTTCTAATGTTCATGAACATATGATGCTGCCTAAATTAGATACTTTTGTTTTGCTTATGAATGAAGGACCTAGCATGGACAAGAAGGACGGTCATTGTAGCGGGATCAAGCATGGAGAAGAAGGTGCGCGCGCGGGAAATAACAATGGAGCTTCCAGTGGGGATTTTCGCACTTTGAAGCCACCATAAGGCATGCATGAAGGCTTGGACGAAATACACGAGATGCCACTTCATTATTTTCGTCCAAGAGCAATTATAGGTGCTGCGTCACCTTAATATTGGGCTGGGCCCATGTAATTTCGAAATACCACATTATAGGCTGATTTTAGAGTCCGTATGTGTGGGGAAACCGAGTTAGGGTTGTTTTCGGGCCCCACCTCCAAGGGGTCACGAAAATCCCCTCTGTTCCCCCATATATACAGCCCTTAGAGCGTCATTTAGACTTGGGTTTTAATTAGATTTAAGTTAGCTATAGCCGCAACTTCGAGTTCTTCGTTTGTGTCGTCCGACCAGGCCAAGACCGCATTGGAACCCCAACTTCTGTTAATCTTTCATCTTATATTCGCAATATCCAGATTGCAATTCTTAGTTCTTGCTTGTTCTTCGATTGCTTGCAGGAATTGACCTTCGTGGTCAGGTTGATCGTGCATCCGTGGGATCAATAACCTCTCGGAGTTGGTTTAGCGATTGCTAAGGCGCAACGTCTTCGCACGTTCGTAGTCGGGTCGTGAAAGTCTACTCCACCAAAATCGATCTCCATCATCTCATCGAAACATCGGGACACCTTCGCCTCTATCAGAGAGTCCGTCTTAGGTTTACATGGGAGTTTGCCTAATTCTATCCTTGCCTTAAACTCCAAGTCATGACTTCCATATTGATCGCAGACTCCTACGTCGGTGCTTGGAGCGGTCCAGTCATGGTCCTGTCGAAGCTTCCAGCGGGCCTCTTGTCTTCGTATGCACCAGGTATCCTCACACGCAGGAGTCGTGGGTTCACCCCCTCGTTAGTAGCCCCCGAGTGCCTGGGGGACTCGAATTCATCCTTGTTCGCTTTGCGCAGCGCAGCTGCGAGTCGCTGGCAGCTTTATCCATGACAAACGGTTAATTCGAGGGATGCTAAGCTGAAAGGGCCCAAAGTAGTCGACTGGTCGAGCCTCGGTGAATTGCGCTAGTGGAAAATACCTCAGTAGCCCAATCAAGCCCGTGTCCCTCGACACGAATTTGGGAACGACCGGTGTCTAGAAAAGTTCATGCCGTTGCAGGTCTTATAGGATCAATGCTGGCGGTCCCAGTAAATAGCTATAACGCGTCTGTTATCGGCTCATCTCTCAATCATGTGAGCGCAAGGAAAATGTGGGGAATGAAGTCGCGTTGTGGCAAGTCCCGGCCTGGCCGTCTGTGCAGCGGGGTCCTACCTACACGCTAAGCTTGCGTGGAATCTGGGTACAGCAAGTCGCAGCCCAGACATCATTTTTATAGAGGTGCGGAGCCTAATTAGAGATGCACCCACTTGGAATAAACAATCAAGTGAGATATTAGCGGTCACTCGCAGAGCTTTTGCGAGCTCAGGCGAGGAAAGTAAAAAAGGCGCCCACTCGGGAAGTCGTCGAGTGAACGAGTAGATCAAATTGCCAAACATTAGTTGAGTCATAGCGAGTAGTCACTCGAATTCTTTGTTGTCTTCAGGGTGAGGGAGCACCCGAACTCTGAAGACACATCACTTCTGCTAGTGTGAGTGGTCACTCGAGCACATGTTTTGTCTTCTGGGCGAGGGAACACCCGGAACTCTGTAGTCGCTGTAATTTCAACTGGTGCGAGTAGCCACTCGAGCACACCTTTTCCTTCTGGGTGATGGAGCACCTGAACTCGAATAAAGGTACTCCCGATGGGAGTAAAAGATTTTAGAAGAATATGAAAAAAACTTGTGAGGAGTGGGATGCTTACCGATGATGCGTACTCGATACGCATTGCTGAGATGTGACGTTGCTAGGCCGCCTGACAAGTTGGGTGGCTATGGTGTGTGAATGCAAATGACGTGACGCCATGCTGCCTGAAAATTTCGCACTACGTGATTATGGCCCTCGTTTTTCGCGCGTAGTGGGCGGTATGGTTACTGCGCTGGTTGAGTTCTCCATGCTTCTCGGCTATTTGTGGGATCGTGCCACGTTTGCGTGGTACCAAGATTAACGGCGATTGGGCGTTCCGCAACTGTAGGTTAAATACCAGGGGGGCTGAGTGGATTTAGGTTTTACCCCAGCCATCGTCTTCCCTAGCTTGTCCTTCTTCTTCCTTCTTCTGTTCTTTGCCTCCTGCCTCTTCACTTTGTTTACTGTTTCATGGTGAGATCCATGTCCAAGCGCCCTCGAAGTGCAGCGCAGGAGTCGGCGAGGATGACCGGTAGATGGGAGCGGTCTCCTTTCAGAGACGCATATCTGGATGACTTCGTAGCAGATGGCATGGTGGTAGATGCTGCCGCTCGGATTCCTGGGGATGAGGAGGTTCCTGTGCCTCGTCCTGATGAACGGGTATGCCTTCAGAGCTTCTTCCCTTGTGGGTTTGCGCTTCCAGTTCATCCTTTCCTCCGGGGGTTGATTTTTTCCTATCAATTGCAACTGCATGACTTGACCCCTAATGGGATACTGCGCATTAGCTGCTTTATCATACTCTGTGAGGGTTTTTTGGGAATCCATCCCCATTCGGGGCTCTGGAAACGCCTCTTCAATGTGAAGAGGACAAACTCTGAATATGCCATTGGAGGCGTGGGTATTTCCATTAAAGATAAGGCTGCCTACTTTGATCTGGAAAAACTGGATTCCGTCTATACATGGCGGTAGAGTTGGTTTTATCTGAAGGATCGGCACGTTGAGGGGCAACAATTAGGTATTGCACCTTTTGATCATGTTGCGCGAGCGGTTTAAGCGATCCTTGTGGGCGCATTATCTGTCTTCTCGTGAGGTGTCTCTTGTTCAACCGTTGGTGCAAACGATTTCTGCTTTGAAGGACGAGTTGATTGGCGGCCAACTTATTTCCGTGTTTGTGAGGAGACGCATCCAACCGCTTGAATTCTCTGTTCATTTGGTTCTGACTTGTATTCTTTCGTTCCAGCCTTTGTTCCGGATGTGCGAGCGCGTGCTAACTGACGTTGATCGGTGGAGGCGAGCTCATGATTCCGTGCAGGGGAGCTTAACCACGATGAGGCGTAAGGCTCCTTCTTCTTCCTTTTGATCTTCTTCGGCTGTTGATTGGCTATTTTAAGTGATGCACTCTCAGCAGGTCGCAAGAAGGGTGCTGAGAAGCGAGCTGAGACTGCAAAAAAGGAGATCTCTTCACTTCAGGCCTCTTTGGAGTCCAAGTAAAGGGAGCTTCAGGCCCAGCGTGGTGAGCTCGAATGGTTGAAGCAGGTGGAGGAGCGGCTCCAACATATGGAGGAAGTTCAGCGCGAACGCCTACTCGACTTGGCGAGTTCTTTGAAAGGTGATGAGACTGTTCTTCTTTCCTTTGGCTGTGATTTTTTATTTGGATTTCTAAACATAGAATCTTCCCACTTGGCGTAGGCTCCGTGGGTGTTGAGGCGGTGGAGGCAGCTGCTGCGGGGTCAGACACTCTTCACGGTGATGTGGATGATGTGTCGGGTGCTGCTGGAGCCGTGAGGGATGTTTGTGCTCGAGCTTCGACTCTTCTAAAGCTTCTTCATGATCATATGTTCCCAGATGAGGAGAAAAGGCCGGAGGGTCTTGACTCGCAGGTTGCTGCGTTTGGTCCGAACGACGACCAGCTGGAGGGCTTGGTTCGTGAGAACGTGGTGAGTGGGCTTGCACGTCTTTTGTTGTTCTTCTGGGCATGGTGTTCCTATTGAGGATTCCATGGTGGACAACCTGCCTGATTATACAGACGAGCAGAGTGCTCGAGCCACTCGGCTGGCCCGCCAGCTATAGCTGGTTGTGGAGGCTGATATCCGTAATTCTTTGGCCGAGGAGTAGGGGGAACTGTTTTAAATTTTTTTTGTCTTGGAACTTGGGCTGTAATGTGCCTCCTTCGGGGCGGTGGACCTTTTTAATTCGTGGAACTGCTTTGTCCTTTTTGTGATCTTTGCTGAGTTTTATCCGTTGGATCCTGTTCCGTCGACACTTGAAAGGCTTTGTCGGGTGTTCTCTGAACCCGCGGATCTTCGCCGCGTAGTAAATCACCAAATTCATGCGGGATCTCGCTATGCTTTTGCCTTTGTCCATAGTCATTGGTCGGGGGTAGATATTATGCTGGCAGCTCAAGGTCCTCCTGGTGGTCGAGCTCAGCCGATGGATGCCCATTACGCCGTAGCGGACAAGCCTGCGAGCCAAGTTGTGAAGTGGGTGGTCGAAGAGAACGACCGTCGATTGGGTGCTCTGTGTAAAGTGAAATCAAAGCCTGGAGATTAGGCTTTGCTTGGTGTAGGTTCTTCTTTTTAGTTGTAGGTTGTTTTCTTCCGCTGGACAGCGTGTGCTGTCGTTCCCTTTTGGTTTACTTTGCTTATCTTTTATGAATGAATCTCGTGCGGTACGAGCGGTTCTTGTTGGTTTAAAAGTCTTCGGCGAGCAACTCCTCGGGGGGTGGCTGCTGCGAGCGAGCCTCCGAGTGCCAATTTTCGAGTCGCGAGAGTGAATAACGCCTCAGGGGGTGGCTACTGCGAGCGAGCCCCCAAGTGCCTATTTTCAAGTCGCGTAAGCGAATAACGCCTCGGGGGGTGGCTTCTGCGAGCGAGCCCCCGAGTGCCAATTTTCAAGTCACGTAAGAGAATAACGCCCCCGGCTGCTGCGAGTGAGCCCCCGAGTGCCAATTTTCAAGTCGCGTAAGCGAATAACGCCTCGGGGGGTGGCTTCTGCGAGCGAGCCCATGAGTGCCAATTTTCAAGTCGCGTAAGCGAATAACGCCTCGGGGGGTGGCTGCTGCGAGCGAGCCCCCGAGTGCCAATTTTCAAGTCGCGTAAGCGCTTTTATTTGGAAAAATATTTGCAATATCTTTCCTGTTGTTCTTACATGAGCGGGCTTGTTGAAGACAACCCTTTATTTGGGTCGATGGCTTGATAGCCCTAAGGAAGTAAACTTGCTGCTAAGATAACTTGAGTTTGTGATGCCGGCGAGTCCTCTGGTTGCTGCTTTGGCCTCTAAGGGAGTGCTTCTTCTTGTGGGGTGGTTCCGCGCATTAGAAGTGCTCCAAAGGTTTCTGATATCTTGTGGAACTCTTTGTCGCAGCGATCGGATCTGATGAAGCTACCGCTGATTGCGATGGCGCCACGCGGCCCTGGCATCTTGAGCTTGAGGTAGGCGTAGTGTGGTACTGCCATGACACGTGCGAAGGCTGGTCGACCAAGGATGGCGTGATACTGTGATTTCCAGTCGACCACTTCAAAGTCTAGCATCTCTTTGCGGAAGTTGCTTGCATTGCCGAAGACGACTTCCAGGCTTATTTTCCCGAGGGGGTAGACTGCTTTGACTGGCACGATTCCGTGGAAGGTTATGCCTGAAGTCTTTATTGCTGAATGTTGGATGAGCATTTCTTCAAGGGTTTTAGTGAATATGATGTTGATTCCGCTGCCGCCGTCCATGAAGACTCGCGACATGTTGTAGTTTCCGATTCTTGCCTCGAGTACAAGTGCGGCGTGTCCTGGGTGCGGGATGGCTGGCGGGTGGTCTTCTCGGGAGAAGGTGATGTCCGTTTCTGACCCGCGCAGGTATTCTGGGATGGCAGGGTGTGAAGAGGCTGCGAGGAATACTTGTATGGTGACCTTCTTTTGCTGCCTATTTGATGATCTTCCTCTTGGATCATATAGATTCGCATGTGTGCTTCTTGGTATTTTTCTTCTTCGTTGGGTGTTGAGTGCCGCTCCTGGATGGCGGGTGCGGGTGGTGCATCGTGGGCGCTTGTTCCGACCGCTATGCTTGCGAGAGGCTGTGCTGCTGGTGCTGTAGACCGGCATTTTTATTCGGAGAGCTCAGTGAAGCATCTGCAGTTTCTTAGGGTGTGTCCCGATCTCAGCTCTCCACGCTCGTTTTTTAACCCATGAAGTTTGCAGGGCCCATCGAGTTGTTCCTTGGCTGAGCGGTACGCCCGGATGTCGTCTCGTGGCTTTCTTGATCTCCAGTCTCTTTTTTGGACCTGGCGTGCTTCTTCTTGGTTGTCCCTCCGTTGCATTCTGCTGTCGTCTCGATGCTTGCCTTCTCTATCATCTGGGAAGCTGACTGCGACCTTATCGGGTCCTCTGTCATCGTAGAAGTTACGCCTGGGGCGCTTTTTCCTTTTGTCGTACCCTATATCTCTGGTGTAGTAGTCGTAGTCGCGCTCTGGTCGTGCTGACTGGATTTCTGACTCGTTTCTAATGGAGTCTTCTCCGTCGGCCTAGTTGTTGGCTTGTTCCAACAACCGCGCGAGTGTTCGGACTTTCATCTGCCCGAGTTGCTCTTTGGAGTCAATGCGTTGTAGGCCTCTTCTGAATGCGTCGATCGCGCTTTCGTCCGATATGTCCTCAGCTGAGTTTTTGAGTATGGTCCATCACTGGATGTATTCTCGTAGGGACTCTCTGGTTCCTTTCCTACATGTTCTTAGCTCTTCGAGTGATGCTGGCCGTTTGTAGGTGGACTTGAAATTTTCGATGAAGGCGCTGCGAAACTGCTTCCAGGAACTGATCAATCCTCGTGGTAGGTTCTTCAGCCAGTGTCGCGCCGAGCTCTCGAGCATGAGCTGTACGTACTGAATTGCCGTGATATTGGTTCCTCGTTGGAACTTGACGGCTGTTTAGGTAGTCATCGAGCCATGCCTCTGGTTCTTCGAGTCCGTCGTACCTGTGCGTTGTGGAGTTTAGTTTGAAACCCTTTGGCATCCGTGTCTCGCGTATGCATCGCGTGAAGCATAACGCGCCGCATGGTTCTATGTCTTTGTCGGATGCGAGCTCATCCGAGTACTCTTCGCAGGCTGCGCGTCTGCGTCTTCCTCGGTTGATTTTGTTCTGTGTGATGTCGTTGCATGCGTCTCGTCGATTACTGCGTCGGTTGTCGTTGTCGTCCTTGTCATGGTGTTTGCTTCTGTTTGAGTGCCTGCGCCGTTCGTCGTTGCTGTTGTCTTCGCCGTCATCTGGTGAGCTGGGGTCCATGTTCGGTGTCTGCTCGCGAGGCGCTCGTCTTGTGCTTGCTTTTTTGGGTGCCGAGGCAGTGACGGCGTCCTTCATTACCTTGAGTGCCATCGTCATGTTGCGATTTGTTGCGCCCTTTTTGTCCTTCTGAGCACGAGAGAGATATGTCTGGGAAGTTATGAGAGCTTCTGCTGGTGTGAGTTCTTCTTGTTCTTAATCGTCCTCTTCGAGCCTGAAGTCATCGTCTAGTTTGCGGACAACTTTCTTCTTATCGGTGCGTCTCAAGTTGCCAAATATGGATTTTCCTCGGGCGGGGGAGCCGTAGTGGGAGGAGTCGCTTTCGGGCAGTGCTTTGTGGTTGGTTCTCGATTCGATGGCGATTTTTCCTTGCTTCTCCAGCTCTAGTCGCTGCTGTCTTGTTTTCTTGGTGATGTCGCTCGCCAGCTTGTTCTATTCTCTAAGCTCGTCGCATGTTGCGTTCTCTGGGAGTAGCTTTACGTGCTTTACTGCGTTTTTTACTCTGGCGATTGCTTCTTTGGACAGGTAGATTTTTTCTATGGGACTGTCCTCTTTTGCCGCTTCTGAGATCTGACGCCTGCTACTCTCCGGCTCGTCCTTCTTGCGGTTGCTGTGCTCCTGTCTTTTGAATTCTTTTCTTGGCATGGTTCCTGGTTCTCCAAGGGTGACGGTAATCTGTCCGGTATTGTCAGGATCGCTTCTTTTGCTGTTTGAGCGTGCGTCTCTATGACTGCTCGGGTCGTCGTCTTGGCCTTTGTCGTCTGAGGTTGGCTCGTGAGTGTCTGCCATGAACACCTGGAACGGTGCCCTTGTTGCTAGTCCAGTCACCTCTGTGGTGCATTTCTTCCATGTTGGCAGTCCACTCGAGTAGTCGCGAGTGGTGCGGTGCTTGGTGTTGGGGTGGGAGTCGCGGCTGACTCGCGGAGTTGTCGCGTGGGCGGTTGCTTTGTCTTTGGTTGTTACGATTGTTGCTGCGGGTGCTCGGGCGCGATCTGTGAGGCGAAGAGTGCCCCAATGGTTGACATAGATCTGGTACCCACTGAAGATCAGGTCGATACCAGCGTGTAGGTCGGCGAAGGTTGGTCGCAGGGTTGGAAGGTGAGCCACGAAGCCGAGGGACCCGAATAGATCGGAATCTGCTCGAGCCATGGAGTCATCGAGTGCTGGAGGAGTCGTCAACTTGATGGATGTTGATGAAGGGGCCGCCGAGATCGTGAGTCCAACCTGTGAAGTCCCCACGGTCGGCGCCAATTGACGAGGATCAACCTTGGCAAATCCCATGGTCAGGGACCCTGGGTTAGATCGTAGAGAGAACAGGTTGGCGATACTCGTCGGCTAACACGAGAAGCACTTCCTACTCGATTCCAAGTCATGACTTCCATATTAATCACGGACTATTAGGTCGGTTCTTGGAGCGGGCCAGTCGTGGGCCTGTCAAAGCTTCCAACGGGCCTCTTGTCTTCGTATGCACCAGGTATCCTCAACGCAGGAGTCGTGGGGTCACCCCCTCGTCAGCCGTCCTGCCCCCCGAGCCCGTGAACGCATGGCTCAGCCGCCCCTCCAACCTAGCCGCCTCTGGCCTGATGGGCCGAGCCCATGGTGAGCCAGCCCGGCCGCCCCTCCTTTATTTTTTAGGTTTTTTTTCTCTTCTTTTTTTCTGTCAAGTGTTGAACTGCAGCTCCTGTATTCTGTTTCGCAACATCAATTGCGATCAAACGGTAGCTCGGATGACGATGCGCCCAAAAGGAAATTTGTTCGTGTTGATGTGCTCTAACTTTCACCTTTAGTGAGTTAATCTTTTTGAGTTCGTCCCGATATAGTTATTGTGTGATGAACAGGGCTTCCCGTCGTTAACTACAAACTGTTGTTGAAACTCTTATTTTGAGCCAACTTCGGTCGACGAGTGCGTCGCGACCATTTATCGTAATTGAGTGATTCTTGTTGCATCCTGTTGAGCGTCATGTATACTTCAGTTATATGCTTTTATTTGTGATGTTGGCCTGCTGCATGTTGATTGTATCATCACCCGAAGTAGCTACCTGTTAACTTTGTGCTGCTGTTTGCAAAATATTGACACTTTGTTGCCCTATGTCTTTTTAACTGTGCATCCTATTGAGCATTGCAATATGTCATTTTGATCTATGTCATGTCTACTCCCATTATATGTATTGCATGGTCATGTTTACATTCCTGGTCATAGTTATATTCAGCTCGAAAGTTGCTATCCCGCTGTTTTGATAGCCACCTCTGTTTTTCACGAAGTCTGTAACTTTCCGAAGCCATGTTGCACGCTTAACATCTTTTGATCTGTGATGCCTATTTTTACTGATCACCATCATGTCCACTTCATGCCCATATATTCCTATGTCATGTTTCTGCACTTTTGCATATAGTTTTACCCCTGTTTATACAGCTTGCTATTAACACTTTCTGCCCTGTTTTCCTGTTTTTCAATATGTCCTTGACCTGTAATGTTTTGTAGCCTTTTGTGTTGTGTATAACTAGTGAACCATGATGCCTATTTGTATGAATGTTTTTTCCATGCTTTGTTGCCCTGTATACTACATTTCATATCATTTTGGAGCATGTTTTCATTCCTTATCATGTTTGTTTCATTGCTCTAAAGTGTGCTCCCTGATGTTAACAGCATGTACCCGTAAATTGTGATGCTTGTATCTTTTTAACCGTAACTCCGATCGGGGTGATCTTTACATGTAATTTGTGTTTATGCCATTTTTCCTGTTGTTAACCAACCTAAAATATGGTTTAGGGAAGAAAAGTACCAAATGCTTTAATTGTCGTGGGGTACTTAGTGATATGCCATGTTTAGGTTGTGCCACACTCAAATTGACTAGCATAGATAGTTTATCTTATGCTTGACCTCTTGTCATGTTTGTGTGCTATGTCATGCTTCAGTGAGGTGCCATGTTAACAACTTTTTCTCATGTTGGGTAGCTAAACAACTTGAACCTTTCTAAATGTGTGGTATCGCCGTGTGTGACGAATACTCCACTTAACCTGTTAGTAAGCGCTCTCGACGATAGATGCGATACGGTGCGTTGTCTCATGTTGCCTTCTTGATGTTGTTTGCTGGTGATTGCTCCGCAGTAATAGATGCTTGCGCGTCGATTGCCTTTTCCAGTGTTTCCTTCTTGTGTGCTTCCGCAGGTACTTCAGAGATGATGCGAGTTTGCGATCGACTACACCTTCGGCGTCGTCTTCTCATCAAGTAAGGCGGATCATATATCATGCTTATAACTTTCAGATCACTCGCTCCTAGGTGTAGGATAGAACGATTGCTTGATTCTACCACTTCATATTCATGCCTCTCAAGTAAACCCAAACAACCATGTCCTCCACATCCCAGCGAACCTTGTTCGGCTATGTTACTATTGCTCGCTGCTCAGCCACTGCTTAGTATGCATGCTAGGATGCTATCAACTATTACCTCCTGTTAAGCAGTGAGCCTAGCTCACTTGGCTAGTGCAGTGGATGTACAACCCAGCCACCCAGGTTCAATCCCTCACGGGCGCGAATTTGGGTTCTTATTATTTGAAAAAAAAACCCGTTGTGGGGGCTTCCCTCACCGCTTTCCTTTCAAAAAAAAACGGTTACCTCCTGTTACTCCTTGGATTCGGCTATCACATTATTATATTGTTGTGGATGATATGATTATTATAATGTTGACTATATTTGACGAAGGATGGAAGGTCTAGGCTATCCCGCCCCGAAGCTTTGTTCCATTCGAGTCACCTAGGACCGAGTTCCGGGTATTATGTCTCTTGACGAGCGTGCCTAACCGCGCGTGGGATATTATGGGGTCCCCTTTTCTTACCTACCTAGCTTCAAACATTTCTAGTGGTGTCCCGAGCTGATTTACCATTTGAAACCCCGTGTGTGTGCTTGGTTGGATCCCCTCGCGGTTTTTAAACAACCCGGGCTAGCGGAGACATGGTTTCTCTATTGGTCCACACTGGGGAGCTGGGGAAGTCCCCTGCTGTTCAGGTGAGGCTAACCCCGACCTTAGCCATACGGAAGAGTCCGATCCGAGGGTGCGACCGGCTCTTTGGTTGGGTGTCGACACCCTGGGGGGCACCTAGATTTGTGCGTTGTTAGTTAGAGGGACCTGTCGTTTCGGATCTCTCGGGACTAAATCGTAAAATGGCTTCCTGTGATGGGTAGAAACTAAGAGAGATGGGCATTCCTTCGGAGCCTTGTAATGGGCAGTTGGTACACCCCTGTAGGGTTAAAAAAAATCGACAAGCCGTGTCCATGGTTATGGACGACTGAGACTTACACCTTGTTCATAGACAACAAAAACCGAGATAATCTTAATAACTTGATCAATGTGTGTGTGCCTTGACTGCTTCTTCTTCGTCGGGATGTGAAGGGGAGGAGAATGATAGGATAGGTGTTATGTTTGCGTAAGTAGTTGATAGCGGACTTGTTGGAGGCGATTCCTCATCGAATTCTTGGTTCTCATCTTACTCTAAAAATAGATCGTTAGCCACTTCATATATTGCTAGTGCGACTGCAACCTTAACCACTACCCCCCATCTTACCGTAAGAAGTTAGTTACAAGATTTATTGATATAGCTCAACCCTTATTTTCTCTTTCACGCACGTTATGCATACGATATTGGACTTCAGAGGAGCTCGACGATTCTTCTTCTGAACGGCTTCGCGAAGACTCGACGACGACTAGTTAGGTGGATCCCGACGGAGAGCCTGGACCCGAGTGGTTAAGGGAATTGTGTGTTTTACCTTTGCCACTAGGAATTTGATTGTAGTATGTACTCAGACATGTATCTTCCGCGGATGTATTGTATTTAAGGCAGTTGTATGCCGATTGTATGAGATGTTGTATCCTTGTAGCTGTAATGTTGTGATATCATGTTGGAAATCCGGGGCATATGGCATTTTCATATGTCGCGGTGGGACCGATATGTGCTTCGTCCCCGGATCTGGATGGAAACATCTAGATCTGGAACAGTACCACATATCGGGCCTTACAATGCTCAACACCATGGGAGGAAGAAGATAACCCCCCGCGGGATCCACGGCCTTGCGCAGCACGTCCACCTCGACCTTGACCTCGACCTCGGCTGCGACCTCTGCTGCGACCACGGCCACGGGAAGATACGTTACCATGATCAATGGGATCTAACTCATCATTAGCTAAAGTATCATGGTTGCGGAGCTTGGGCGCCATGAGCGAGGAAGTTTGCAGAAATGGGAACAAGAAGAGGGAAGTGTGTAATCTTCTCATCACGCATTTGGTTTCATATATAGCCAATGATCTGAAGGAGAAACGTCGGTCAAACATCATTATGATCATGTCGATTACCAATGTCAGGCGACATTAAAGGAAAAGACTCTTCGACTTTCTCAATCACATAAATGAAAAATTCAATAGGAAACGCCTTTCCTGAAAACATTTAAGAAGGAACAGCTAGGGTAACGGCTCTTTGGATGAAATCAACGAGAGGTCGGCTTATCAAAAGGAAGTCGGATTGTCTCTAATAAAGTTTGAAGATATGAAGAGTCTGTGTCAGCACTTGCGGAAGAATCCAGGAAGATTTCCATGAAGCTAGATATGCGCCAATCTTGGGGGCTAGTCTCGGGGGGATGGCCCAACGCCATGACCCGACATCTAGAAGAACCAGGCCGACTCACAAGGTGAAGGCCCAGAAGAAGACTCGGCTTAGACCGGGTCGTGTCATTGCGAAGCCAGAAGACCCTATAAGGAAATAGACTTACCTTGTGTAATAAGGAAACTATGTTGTAAAAGTAGACTAGGACCCCCTCTCGTGTAGGAGTCGGTTTCATGAAAACCAACGGACCTGGGACCTATATAAGCCGGCTGACGAGGATTGACCTTGGCAAATCCCATGGTTAGGAACCCTGGGTTAGATCGTAGAGAAGATGTGCAGGTTGGCGATACTCGTGGACTTACATGAGACAACACTTCCCGATCAATTGTATTATGATGGAGGCGATTACCGTGGAGGTCGAGGAGAGTTCGCTCGGGACCGGTGGTGTTGCTTGGATATTCGATGCCCTAGACGTACCCTCTCCCAGCTTTTATGTATTAGGCTAGGTCACAAGTAATCCATTTAGGTTTACAGAGAGAGCTTCCTAATCTAGTTTTAGTCTTGGAAGCCAAGTTGTAGCTTCCATAATCGTCGAGGACTCCTATGACGGTGCCTCGAGTGGGCCAGGTGTGGGCCGGTCGAGGATTCCAGCGGGCCTTCTATATTGATACGCACCAGGTACCCTCATCAGTAGGAGTCATGGGGTCATCCCCTCGTCAGTAGCCCCCAAGTGCCTGGGGGACTTGAAGAGTCGCGTAGGGACTCGAATCCATAATCGCCTGTCTTCATGCATGCAGCGCTGCTGCGAGTCATCGGCTGTTAGCCACAAAAGATGTTGGGATTCGGAGTAGAAAACAAAAAAAAATCCGGCACTACGAAACCAAGTCCCAAGATTGGATCTAGATAGATGCAAACAATGGTAACGATCTTGTTACTTTAACAACCGTTCAACGGTAGTTCTCTCGCAGCGGAAGAAGTTGATGGAGAGTTGGGGAACCTTGACGTAGCACAACCCCTGGAACAGATCTGATCCGTTTGACTTCCCACGAACAGATCTAGAAGTCCCTCGAACGAAGATCGAACGTACGATCTCTCTACGGTTGATCCACACATACGATTTAGTAGATCCGGCAGGGCTCCGCCGTCCAGAGCTCGGCGCCGCCGGAGTAGAGAGGAGGAAGGAGCAGCCCTTCGGCATAAGGTGGAGTTTAGATCTAAT
The DNA here is from genome assembly GCA_950022295.1 of Bromus sterilis. Classification (NCBI taxonomy): domain Eukaryota; kingdom Viridiplantae; phylum Streptophyta; class Magnoliopsida; order Poales; family Poaceae; genus Bromus; species Bromus sterilis. Next base: position 170,236,159 of record OX465600.1, on the reverse strand, counting down.
GGAGAAGAGAGAGGTGGGGCAGCCCTGAGGCAAAAGAACAAACTTGTGTGTGTTTGGGCGTGCCCCCTCCTCATATATTTATAGTGGGAGGGGAGGGGAGGCCACCTTGGAGGAGGGGGAAGCCCTAGGGGGCGCCCTAGGGTTTCCCTCCACCTGGTGGGGCGCCAAGGAAGGGGGGAGGAAGCTTTCTCCCCCTAGGAGGAAGCTTCCTCCTAGGTGCCTTGCCAACATGGGCCTCCTTGGTCCAAGTGCTCCCTCCCCACTTGGGCCTTCCAAGTGAGAGGGGGCCCATTGATATTGAATCTATTTTATTAATTCCAAAATAATTTGGGAATTCACAATAAATAAATATTAAACATATGGGCCAATTCCATTTTCCCCCTAATCTTGCCCCAGTCTCATCTTTACCCCTAAAAAAACACGTGCTCAACTTTGCCCCTCTTCCGTTAGTGGCCATCTCAGAAATAACCCTAATCACTGTTTCCGTCTGGTCAAAGGGGTTTGACCGTTAGAGGGATAATTTCTGGACAAGTTACCCTTGTGTGCATATGCCACTAACATGTGGGACCTACCCTTGGAAAAAAATAAAAAAATCTCTCTCCCTGCCACTGACATCTTCTCTCTCTTATCTTCTCTCTCTCTCCGGCGACGGCTTGAGCTCCGGCAGCCGGCAGCGTGGGAGGATGAGGGGTGGCGGGGAGCTCTCCGTGCACACGGGGTCCAGGGGGGCGGTGGGGGAGCTCGCCGCGCTCGCAGGGTCCAGGGGGGCGGTGGGGGAGCTCGCCGTGCTCGCGGGGTCCAGGGGGCGTCGGTGGATCTCGCCGGGCAGGCCACGGCGAGAACGGGCGTAGGCCACGGCCAGCGCGGGCACAGGCCACGGAGAGCACGGGAGAGGGCCACGGCGAGCGCGGGCGTAGGCCACGGCCAGCGCAGGCACGAGCCACGGCGAGCACGGGAGCGGGCCACGGCGAGCGCAGGCCACGGGCAGCGTGGGAGGAGCTCGGTGGCGCGGGGGCGAGTGGGGCATGACCAGGAGGATCATCGATGTCGCCGGAGAACGTGACCAGGGAGCTCGCCTGGTGTCCAAGGGCGGTGGGGGTCTCTTCGGGGCTGGCAAGGGCGAGCGCTAGCCCGGCGGGGGATCTCACCGGGGCGGGCCAAGGCGAGCGCGGGTGATGAGGACATCCCTACTAATGTTACACCCATATCCTCACCAACTACACATACTGGACCAGTTACTAGAGCACGTGCACGTCAACTAAATTATCAGGTACTTTCGTTTCTTGTGAATCCTTCTATTGTTCATGAACATATGATGCTGCCTAAATTAGATACTTTTGTTTTGCTTATGAATGAAGGACCTAGCATGGACAAGAAGGATGGTCATTGGAGCGAGATCAAGCATGGAGAAGAAGGTGCGCGCGCGGGAAAGTACAGTGGAGCTTCCAGTGGTGATTATCACACATTGAAGCCACCATAAGGCGCACATGAAGTCTTGGACGAAATACGCGAGATGTCACTTCATTATTTTCGTCCAAGGGCAATTATAGGTGCTGCGTCACCTTAATATTGGGCTGGGCCCATGTAATTTCGAAATACCACATTATAGGCTGTTTTTAGAGTCCGTATGTGTGGGGAAACCGAGTTAGGGTTGTTTTCGGGCCCCACCTCCAAGGGGTCACGAAAATCCCCTCTGTTCCCCCATATATACAGCCCTTAGGGCGTCGTTTAGACTTGGGTTTTAATTAGATTTAAGTTAGACATAGACGCAACTTCGAGCTCTTCGTTTGTGTCATCCGACCAGGCCAAGACCTCATTGGAACCCCAACTGTCGTAATCATTCATCTTATATTCGCAATATCCAGATTGCAATTCTTAGTTCTTGCTTGTTCTTCGATTGCTTGCAGGAATTAGACCTTCGTGGTCAGGTTGATCGTGCATCCGCGGGATCAATAACCTCTCGGAGTTGGTTTAGCGACCGCTAAGGCGCAACGTCTTCGCACGTTCGTAGTCGGATCGTGAAAGTCGTCTCCACCATAATCGATCTCCACCATCTCATCGAAACATCGGGACACCTTCGCCTCTATCAAGTGGTATCAGATTTCCAGGTTGATCGGTGAGATTTACCAGTTTTCGTACTCTAGATTACTTCTGTTCTTCATACCTACAGTCCACGAAAAAGCCAAAAAAAATTTTAGGGTTAGATCATCACGTCCCTAAACAGTCCGAGCCTTTGTCCAGTCTTCCTTACATAGTTTGCTTTGTTGAATTTGCGGTTGCATCATTGTGTCGAGTTGCTGATCTTAGCGTCTAGTTCCCTTAGAGTTTCGAGTTCTGATCACAGTTTGTCACGCCGCCGCCGCACAGTACTACACCACCACGTTCAGCCAATCCGAGTCCAGATACACCACCACGTTCCGCCAAGCAGAGTCCATATACACCACCACGACCTACCGATCCGAGTTGAGTTCCATCACCCATTCGGTTTGTGATCTCTCCGTAGCCAGATTAGTTTGAGTTGATTAGAGTCGGATTTCACCAATCTTTGTCGTACGTAGAAGAGGGTGATTTCCAAAAAAAAAAAAAAAAAAAAATCTGGCACGCTTTCCAGAGCAGTTTTTAGGCCAAAAATTTCGGGGGTGAAAAAATTTCGTGCCCATACGTTCCTTAGGTCCAGAAACTCATTTTGAGATGTTCGCCACCATAGTGATTTTTTCGCACTTTTTCAGCCACCGCAGTCCCGCCTCGCAAAAAAAAAAGCAAAAAAAAAAGAGAGAGAGAGAAAATTCAGAGTGTGCTTCTCAGTTGTTTACGTGCCGCGCCGTGCTTTCGTTGGTGTTTTAGGCTCGCGTCTCTAGTACGGTCTAGCCTAGGATCAGCACAATACCGACGTTGAGTGTTTATTCAACTTTGCATCTCTGTTTTGATTACTGTTGAGCTTTTTGCTACCATATTTATCAAGCCTACCTACAGCTCCACATATATTCTACATCGTGCGTTTTGACACCTCCTGGCCATCGCTCTATCACATCTCTGAGAGTTTTGACCCGTTGGTTGTACATCACCACCTGCTGCTAGGTAAGAATCGGTAAGAACGAAAGAAAAGCTTGACGGATTTGTGCTTTCCACCACCCCACATCCCATTAGTAGAAGTAGGATCATATTTCTGTGTGTTTTCAATTTCTGCTAACCATGCCAGGATCCCATGATGAAGTGGCGCGGGATGCACCCGATTGGGAGAATATGACAAACAAAGCGTTACATGATAAATTTGCACAAATGATGTCTGAACAGGTGAATGACATCGAGAACAGATTTACAGAGGCGATTGATGGTGTGGAGAAGATGATCGACACCAAGCTCGACGCCAAGTTTACTGAGTTGCTCGCATGCCTACCTGCACAGCCTGCGGCCGCTCCAGCACAGCCACCGCCACCACGACGTGCACGACGTATTCTGTTTCCGGGCAGACAAGCTGCTGGTGCTCCTGCTGCTGCTGCAGTTGCTGCTACTGCTGCTGCTTCTGACGTCAGCCAGGACGACAACTACGAGGGTGATTACGAGGAGGAGGTGGAACAGGAAGCGGCCTATGAGCAGCCAGCTGGACGTCCACGTCCCAACATTCGCCACGGTCGACACCAACCACCCCCTCAGGTACGCGATGATGAACATGTGCCTAAACTTAAATTGAATCTTAAGTCGTTTGAGGGTAGATATATTCCTGATGCTTATCTTACTTGGGAGTTAGAAACTGAACAACGCTTTACATGTTTACAATATCTTGAGAATAGACGTGTTACTGCTGCTGTTTGTGAATTCACGGGGTTTGCATCTATTTGGTGGTCTGAACATTGTAGATTGCATGCTAATAATATTCCAGCTACTTGGGCTGCTTTAAAAGATGCTATGCGTACTCGCTGGGTTCCTCCTTATTATCAACGTGAACTGCTACAAAAATTACAGCGTTTGAGATAAGGCAAAAATTCTGTAGAGGAATATTATCAAGAATTACAAACTGGATTGATTAGATGTGGCCTAGTAGAGGATAATGAAGCTATGCTTGCACGTTTTATGGGTGGTTTAAACAGGGAGATACAAACTATTCTAGAATACAAGGACTTTGCTACTATTACTCGTTTGTTTCATCTTGCTTGTAAAGCTGAACGTGAAGTGCAGGATCGACAGGCCGCTACGAGACCTAACTTTTCTGCAGGACGAAATACATCATGGACATCGCGTGGACCTTCTACATCCACACGTCCTGCTGCACCACCATCTACTTCAGCCGCTCATTCTTACAGGGAGCCACCAAAACAGTCAGCGCCACCATTCAAGGGTGCACAGAGTGGTCAAGCGGCGAGTTTGATAGAGGCGAAGGTGTCCCGATGTTTCGATGAGATGGTGGAGATCGATTATGGTGGAGGCGACTTTCACGATCCGACTACGAACGTGCGAAGACGTTGCGCCTTAGCGATCGCTAAACCAACTCCGAGAGGTTATTGATCCCGCGGATGCACGATCAACCTGACCACGAAGGTCTAATTCCTGCAAGCAATCGAAGAATAAGCAAGAACTAAGAATTGCAATCTGGATATTGCGAATATAAGATGAATGATTACGAAAGTTGGGGTTCCAATGAGGTCTTGGCCTGGTCGGATGACACAAACGAAGAGGTCGAAGTTGCGGCTATGGCTAACTTATATCTAATTAAAACCCAAGTCTAAACGACGCCCTAAGGGCTGTATATATGGGGGAACAGAGGGGATTTTCATGACCCCTTGGAGGTGGGGCCCGAAAACAACCCTAACTCGGTTTCCCCACACATACGGACTCTAAAAACAGCCTATAATGTGGTATTTCGAAATTACATGGGCCCAGCCCAATATTAAGGTGACGCAGCACCTATAATTGCTCTTGGACGAAAATAATGAAGTGGCATCTCGTGTATTTCGTCCAAACCTTCATGCATGCCTTATGGTGGCTTCAAAGTGCGAAAATCCCCACTGGAAGCTCCATTGTTATTTCCCGCGCGCGCACCTTCTTCTCCATGCTTGATCCCGCTCCAATGACCGTCCTTCTTGTCCATGCTAGGTCCTTCATTCATAAGCAAAACAAAAGTATCTAATTTAGGCAGCATCATATGTTCATGAACATTAGAAGGATTCGCAAGAAACGAAAGTACCTGATAATTTAGTTGACGTGCACGTGCTCTAGTAACTGGTCCAGTATGTGTAGTTGGTGAAGATGTGGGTGTAACATTAGTAGAGATGTCCTCATCATCCTCCCCTTCGTGAATTGAAGTCGTCCTCGACGGAAGCTCATTATCTTCTCCCAAATAAGGTTTCAAATCTGCAATGTTAAATGTGGGACTAACCCCAAAATCTGCAGGTAGCTCAAGTTTATATGCATTATCATTAATTTTCTGTAAAACCTTAAAGGGACCATCAGCTCGTGGCATTAACTTAGACTTGCGCAAATCAGGAAACCTATCTTTACGTAGATGTAACCAAACAAGATCTCCTGGTTCAAACACAACATGCTTTCTACCCTTATCACTGATAGAGGCGAAGGTGTCCGATGTTTCGATGAGATGGTGGAGATCGATTATGGTGGAGGCAACTTTCACGATCCGACTACGAACGTGCGAAGACGTTGCGCCTTAGCGATCGCTAAACCAACTCCGAGAGGTTATTGATCCCGCGGGTGCACGATCAACCTGACCACGAAGGTCAATTCCTGCAAGCAATCGAAGAACAAGCAAGAACTAAGAATTGCAATCTGGATATTGCGAATATAAGATGAAAGATTAACAGAAGTTGGGGTTCCAATGCGGTCTTGGCCTGGTCGGACGACACAAACGAAGAACTCGAAGTTGCGGCTATGGCTAACTTAAATCTAATTAAAACCCAAGTCTAAACGACGCCCTAAGGGCTGTATATATGGGGGAACAGAGGGGATTTTCGTGACCCCTTGGAGGTGGGGTCCGAAAACAACCCTAACTCGGTTTCCCCACACATACGGACTCTAAAAACAGCCTATAATGTGGTATTTCGAAATTACATGGGCCCAGCCCAATATTAAGGTGACGCAGCACCTATAATTGCTCTTGGACGAAAATAATGAAGTGGCATCTCGTGTATTCCGTCCAAGCCTTCATGCATGCCTTATGGTGGCTTCAACGTGCGAAAATCCCCACTGGAAACTCCACTGTACTTTCCCCCGCGCGCACCTTCTTCTCCATTCTTGATCCCGCTCCAATGACCATCCTTCGTGTCCATGCTAGGTCCTTCATTCATAAGCAAAACAAAAGTATCTAATTTAGGCAGCATCATATGTTCATGAACAATAGAAGGATTCGCAAGAAACGAAAGTACCTGATAATTTAGTTGACGTGCACGTGCTCTAGTAACTGGTCCAGTATGTGTAGTTAAATGTGGGACTAACCCCAAAATCTGCAGGTAGCTCAAGTTTATATGCATTATCATTAATATTCTGTAAAACCTTAAAGGGACCATCAGCTCGTGGCATTAACTTAGACTTGCGCAAATCAGGAAACCTATCTTTTCGTAGATGTAACCAAACAAGATCTCCTGGTTCAAACACAACATGCTTTCGACCCCTATCACCAGCAAGCTTGTATCTAGCATTCATGCGCTCAATGTTTTCTTTAGTTAACTCATGCATTTTTAATATCAATTCAGCACGTTGCTTAGCATCAAAATTAACCTTCTCCGAAGATGGAAGAGGCAGCAAATCAATAGGTGCACGAGGTAGAAAACCATAAACAATCTCAAAAGGGCACATTTTAGTGGTAGAATGAAATGAACGATTATAAGCAAATTCAATATGAGGTAAACATTCTTCCCACATTTTCAAGTTACTCTTTAAAACAGCCCTAAGCATAGTAGACAAAGTCCTATTGACTACTTCAGTTTGTCCATCAGTTTGGGGATGACATGTAGTACTAAAAAGTAGTTTAGTCCCCAACTTAGCCCATAAGCATCTCCAAAAATGGCTAAGAAACTTAGTATCACGATCCGAGACAATAGTATTGGGCACACCATGTAAGCGAATAATCTCTCGAAAGAATAAATCAGCAACATTAGCAGCATCATCGCTTTTATGACATGGTATAAAATGTGCCATCTTAGAAAATCTATCCACGACAACAAATATGCTATCCCTCCCCTTCTGTGTTCGAGGAAAGCCTAAAACAAAGTCCATGGATATGTCCTCCCACGGAACACTAGGTACAGGTAAAGGCATGTATAAACCATGAGGATTGAGTCGTGACTTAGCTTTTTGACATGTAGTGCAGCGAGCAACAAAACACTCAACATCCCGTCTCATCTTTGGCCAAAAGAAATATGTAGCAAGTACGTCCCCCGTCTTCTTCACGCCAAAATGTCCCATTAATCCTCCTCCATGCGCCTCCTGCAACAACAAAAGACGAATAGAGCTAGCTGGAATGCATAGCTTGTTAGAACGGAACACAAACCCATCATTAAGCACAAACTTGTTCCATGTTCTACCCTCTCTACAATTCTGCAAAACATCTTTAAATTCCGCATCATGTACATATTGATCTTTGATTGTCTCTAAACCGAATATCTTGAAGTCAAGTTGTGAAAGCATAGTATAACGACGAGACAAAGCATCAGCAATAATATTATCTTTCCCCTTCTTGTGTTTAATGACATAAGGGAAAGTCTCAATAAATTCAACCCACTTAGCATGTCTACGATTAAGTTTTGCTTGGCTTCTTATGTGTTTCAAAGATTCATGATCAGAATGTATAACAAATTCTTTGGGCCATAAATAATGTTGCCAAGTTTCTAATGTCCGAACAAGAGCATATAATTCCTTATCATAAGTAGAATAGTTCAGACTAGGCCCACTCAATTTTTCAGAAAAGTATGCAACAGGTTTAGCATCTTGTAATAACACACCTCCCAAACCAATCCCACTAGCATCGCATTCAAGCTCAAAAGTCTTATTAAAATCAGGAAGATGGAGCAAAGGAGCATGTGTTAACTTATCTTTCAATACCGTGAAGGCTTCTTCCTGTGCGGTACCCTAAGTAAAAGGCACATCCTTGCGTGTAAGCTCATTGAGAGGTGCAGCAATGGTGCTGAAATCTCTCACAAAACGCCTATAGAATCCAGCGAGGCCAAGAAAACTTCTCACTTGTGTGACCGTTTTGGGCTGCGGCCAACTCTCAATCGCCTCGATCTTGGCTTTATCAACTTCAATTCCCTGCGGAGTAACAACATAGCCAAGAAACGATACTCGGTCGGTGCAAAAGGTGCACTTCCCAAGGTTACCGAACAAACGTGCATTACGTAGAGCAATAAAAACAGCACGTAAATGATCCAAATGTTCCTCCAAAGATTTGCTATAAATCAGTATATCATCAAAATAGACTACCACAAATCGTCCAATGAAAGCACGTAAAACCTCGTTCATTAATCTCATGGAAGTGCTAGGTGCATTAGTTAACCCAAAAGGCATGACTAACCACTCATATAATCCAAACTTAGTTTTAAATGCCGTTTTCCATTCATCCCCTAATTTCATGCGAATTTGATGGTATCCACTACGCAAATCAACTTTGGAAAACATGGTAGAGCCACTTAATTCATCAAGCATATCATCTAACCTAGGAATAGGATGACGATAACGAATAGTAATATTATTAATGGCTCTACAATCAACACACATACGCCAAGTTCCATCCTTTTTAGGCACTAATATAACAGGAACAGCACAAGGACTAAGGGATTCACGTATGTAACCTTTGTCGAGTAGCACTTGTACTTGACGCTGAATCTCCTTCGTCTCCTCCGGATTGGTACGGTATGGCGCACGGTTGGGCAGCGAAGCACCGGGAATTAAGTCAATCTGATGCTCAATCCCTCGAATAGGTGGTAATCCCGGTGGTACGTCTTGTGGAAAGACGTCAATAAACTCCTGCAAAAGGTCAGTGACAACAGGAGGCAAAGAAGGAGGCAATTCCTCGAATGAAAACAAAGCTTCTTTGCACACAAAAGCATAGCACACATATTGACTAACATCCAAATCCGAAATATCAACCTTAGTAGCAAGCAAAGTTGGACTAGTCAATTTAATTTCATTAGAAACAGCAGAAGAAGATTTGCTAGTAGTCTTATGTTGTTGCTCAAATTCTTTAGCTGCTATCTCATTTTCACTCTTATTTTTCTCCTGTTTAGCTTTACTAGCTCTAGCAAGATCATCTTTCACAATTTGTTCAGGAGACATAGGAAGTAAAGCAATAGTTTTATCCTGATGAACCAGAGTAAACTGATTTGTCCTACCATGGTGTACAACATTCCTATCAAATTGCCATGGTCTACCAAGTAAAAGAGAGCATGCTTGCATGGGTACCACATCACAATGAACATAATCAACATATGCAGCAATGCTAAAGTGCACACGAACAGAACGCGTTACCTTAATCTTACCACTATTGTTAAACCACTGAATATAGTACGGATGGGGGTGTGGTCTTGTGGTGAGAGATAGCTTCTCCACCAACTCCATGCTTGCCAAGTTGTTGCAACTCCCTCCGTCAATGATGATGCGAACCGAACGTTCTTTCACCACTCCCTTTGTGTGGAACAAATTATGCCTCTGGTTTTGCTCGGCCTTCGATACCTGCACACTTAACACACGTTGAGCAACCAAACTAGCATATTGATCTGCATCATCAGGAGCCATATACTCTATATCATGAGCATCATCAGGGGCACCCTGTTCCTCGTGAGCAATGAGAACTAAAGTCTCCTCATCATAGTCGCTCGCTGACTCATACCCACCATCCGCCGTAATAATCATCACACGCTTGGAGGGACAGTCTTTTGCGAAGTGACCTCCACCTTGGCACCTGCGACATTTAATATCACGATCTCGTGTTTGCCCTGTGGAAGCCATGGAGGAAGAAGAACTCGCTGCTGGACCACTCTGTGCACCCTTGAATGGTGGCGCGGGCTGTTTTGGTGGCTCCCTGTAAGAATGAGCGGTTGAAGTAGACGGTGGTGCAGCAGGACGTGTGGATGTAGAAGGTCCACGCGATGTCCATGATGTATTTCGTCCTGCAGAAAAGTTAGGTCTCGTAGCGGCCTGTCGATCCTGCACTTCACGTTCAGCTTTATAAGCAAGATGAAACAAACGAGTAATAGTAGCAAAGTCCTTGTATTCTAGAATAGTTTGTATCTCCCTGTTTAAACCACCCATAAAACGTGCAAGCATAGCTTCATTATCCTCTACTAGGCCACATCTAATCAATCCAGTTTGTAATTCTTGATAATATTCCTCTACAGAATTTTTGCCTTGTCTCAAACGCTGTAATTTTTGTAGCAATTCACGTTGATAATAAGGAGGCACCCAGCGAGTACGCATAGCATCTTTTAAAGCAGCCCAAGTAGTTGGAATATTATTAGCATGCAATCTACAATGTTCAGACCACCAAATAGATGCAAACCCCGTGAATTCACAAACAGCAGCAGTAACACGTCTATTCTCAGGATATTGTAAACATGTAAAGCGTTGTTCAGTTTCTAACTCCCAAGTAAGATAAGCATCAGGAATATATCTACCCTCAAACGGCTTAAGATTCAATTTAAGTTTAGGCACATGTTCATCATCGCGTACCTGAGGGGGTGGTTGGTGTCGACCGTGGCGAATGTTGGGACGTGGACGTCCAGCTGGCTGCTCATAGGCCGCTTCCTGTTCCACCTCCTCCTCGTAATCACCCTCGTAGTTGTCGTCCTGGCCGACGTCAGAAGCAGCAGCAGTAGCAGCAACTGCAGCAGCAGCAGGAGCACCAGCAGCTTGTCTGCCCGGAAACAGAATACGTCGTGCACGTCGTGGTGGCGGTGGCTGTGCTGGCGCGGCTGCAGGCTGTGCAGGTAGGCGTGCGAGCAACTCAGTAAACTTGGCGTCGAGCTTGGTGTCGATCATCTTCTCCACACCATCAATCGCCTCTGTAAATCTGTTCTCGATGTCATTCACCTGTTCAGACATCATTTGTGCAAATTTATCATGTAACGCTTTCTTTGTCATATTTTCCCAATCGGGTGCATCCCGCGCCAATTCATCATGGGATCCTGGCATGGTTAGCAGAAATAGAAAACACACAGTGATAGAGGCGAAGGTGTGCCGATGTTTCGATGAGATGGTGGAGATCGATTATGGTGGAGGCAACTTTCACGATCCGACTACGAACGTGCGAAGACGTTGCGCCTTAGCGATCGCTAAACCAACTCCGAGAGGTTATTGATCCCGCGGATGCACGATCAACCTGACCACAAAGGTCTAATTCCTGCAAGCAATCGAAGAACAAGCAAGAACTAAGAATTGCAATCTGGATATTGCGAATATAAGATGAATGATTACGAAAGTTGGGGTTCCAATGAGGTCTTGGCCTGGTCGGATGACACAAACGAAGAGCTCGAAGTTGCGGCTATGGCTAACTTATATCTAATTAAAACCCAAGTCTAAACGACGCCCTAAGGGCTGTATATATGGGGGAACAGAGGGGATTTTCGTGACCCCTTGGAGGTGGGGTCCGAAAACAACCCTAACTCGGTTTCCCCACACATACGGACTCTAAAAACAGCCTATAAGGTGGTATTTCGAAATTACATGGGCCCAGCCCAATATTAAGGTGACGCAGCACCTATAATTGCCCTTGGACGAAAATAATGAAGTGGCATCTCGCGTATTTCGTCAAAGACTTCATGCGCGCCTTATGGTGGCTTCAAAGTGCGATAATCACCACTGGAAGCTCCGCTGTCCTTTCCCGCGCGCGCACCTTCTTCTCCATGCTTGATCCCGCTCCAATGACCATCCTTCTTGTCCATGCTAGGTCCTTCATTCATAAGCAAAACAAAAGTATCTAATTTAGGCAGTATCATATGTTCATGAACAATAGAAGGATTCGCAAGAAACGAAAGTACCTGATAATTTAGTTGACGTGCACGAGCTCTAGTAACTGGTCCAATATGTGTAGTTGGTGAGGATATGGGTGTAACATTAGTAGGGATGTCCTCATCATCCTCCCCTTCTTGAATTGAAGTCGTCCTCGACGGAAGCTCATCATCTTCTCCCAAATAAGGCTTCAAATCTGCAATATTAAATGTGGGACTAACCCCAAAGGCTGCAGGTAGCTCAAGTTTATATGCATTATCATTAATTTTCTGCAAAACCTTAAAGGGACCATCAGCTCGAGGCATTAACTTAGACTTGCGCAAATCAGGAAACCTATCTTTACGTAGATGTAACCAAACAAGATCTCCGGGTTCAAACACAGCATGCTTTCGACCCCTATCACCAGCAAGCTTGTATCTAGCATTCATGCGCTCAATGTTTTCTTTAGTTAACTCATGCATTTTTAATATCAATTCAGCACGTTGCTTAGCATCAAAATTAACCTTCTCCGAAGATGGAAGAGGTAGCAAATCAATAGGTGCACGAGGTAGAAAACCATAAACAATCTCAAAAGGGCACATTTTAGTGGTAGAATGCAATGAACGATTATAAGCAAATTCAATATGAGGTAAACATTCTTCCCACAGTTTCAAGTTACTCTTTAAAACAGCCCTAAGCATAGTAGACAAAGTCCTATTGACTACTTCAGTTTGTCCATCAGTTTGGGGATGACATGTAGTACTAAAAAGTAGTTTAGTCCCCAACTTAGCCCATAAGCATCTCCAAAAATGGCTAAGAAACTTAGTATCACGATCCGAGACAATAGTATTGGGCACACCATGTAAGCGAATAATCTCACGAAAGAATAAATCAGCAACATTAGCAGCATCATCGCTTTTATGACATGGTATAAAATGTGCCATCTTAGAAAATCTATCCACGACAACAAATATGCTATCCCTCCCATTCTTTGTTCGAGGCAAGCCTAAAACAAAGTCCATGGATATGTCCTCCCACGGAACACTAGGTACAGGTAAAGGCATGTATAAACCATGAGGATTGAGTCGTGACTTAGCTTTTTGACATGTAGTGCAGCGAGCAACAAAACACTCAACATCCCGTCTCATCTTTGGCCAAAAGAAATGTGTAGCAAGTACGTCCTCCGTCTTCTTCACGCCAAAGTGTCCCATTAATCCTCCTCCATGCGCCTCCTGCAACAACAAAAGACGAATAGAGCTAGCTGGAATGCATAGCTTGTTAGAACGGAACACAAATCCATCATTAAGCACAAACTTGTTCCATGTTCTACCCTCTCTACAATTCTGCAATACATCTTTAAATTCCGCATCATTTACGTATTGATCTTTGATTGTCTCTAAACCGAAAATCTTGAAGTCAAGTTGTGAAAGCATAGTATAACGACGAGACAAAGCATCAACAATAATATTATCTTTCCCCTTCTTGTGTTTAATGACATAAGGGAAAGTCTCAATAAATTCAACCCACTTAGCATGTCTACGATTAAGTTTTGCTTGACTTCTTATGTGTTTCAAAGATTCATGATCAGAATGTATAACAAATTCTTTGGGCCATAAATAATGTTGCCAAGTTTCTAATGTCCGAACAAGAGCATATAATTCCTTATCATAAGTAGAATAGTTCAGCCTAGGCCCACTCAATTTTTCAGAAAAGTAAGCAACAGGTTTAGCATCTTGTAATAACACACCTCCCAAACCAATCCCACTAGCATCGCATTCAAGCTCAAAAGTCTTATTAAAATCAGGAAGTTGGAGCAAAGGAGCATGTGTTAACTTATCTTTCAATACGGTGAAGGCTTCTTCCTGTGCGGTACCCCAAGTAAAAGGCACATCCTTGCGTGTAAGCTCATTGAGAGGTGCAGCAATGGTGCTGAAATCTCTCACAAAACGCCTATAGAATCCAGCGAGGCCAAGAAAACTCCTCACTTGTGTGACCGTTTTGGGCTGCGGCCAACTCTCAATCGCCTCGATCTTGGCTTTATCAACTTCAATTCCCTGCGGAGTAACAACATAGCCAAGAAACGATACTCGGTCGGTGCAAAAGGTGCACTTCCCAAGGTTACCAAACAAACGTGCATTACGTAGAGCAATAAAAACAGCACGTAAATGATCCAAATGTTCCTCCAAAGATTTGCTATAAATCAGTATATCATCAAAATAGACTACCACAAATCGTCCAATGAAAGCACGTAAAACCTCGTTCATTAATCTCATGAAAGTGCTAGGTGCATTAGTTAACCCAAAAGGCATGACTAACCACTCATATAATCCAAACTTAGTTTTAAATGCCGTTTTCCATTCATCTCCTAATTTCATGCGAATTTGATGGTATCCACTACGCAAATCAACTTTGGAAAACATGGTAGAGCCACTTAATTCATCAAGCATATCATCTAACCTAGGAATAGGATGACGATAACGAATAGTAATATTATTAATGGCTCGACAATCAACACACATACGCCATGTTCCATCCTTTTTAGGCACTAATATAACAGGAACAGCACAAGGACTAAGGGATTCACGTATGTAACCTTTGTCGAGTAGCTCTTGTACTTGACGCTGAATCTCCTTTGTCTCCTCCGGATTGGTACGGTATGGCGCACGGTTGGGTAGTGAAGCACCGGGAATTAAGTCAATCTGATGCTCAATCCCTCGAATAGGTGGTAATCCCGGTGGTACGTCTTGTGGAAAGACGTCAATAAACTCCTGCAAAAGGTCAGTGACAACAGGAGGCAAAGAAGGAGGCAATTCCTCAAATGAAAACAAAGCTTCTTTGCACACAAAAGCATAGCACACATATTGACTAGCATCCAAATCTGAAATATCAACTTTAGTAGCAAGCAAAGTTGGACTAGTCAATTTAATTTCATTAGACACAGCAGAAGAAGATTTGCTATTAGTCTTATGTTGTTGCTCAAATTCTTTGGCTGCTATCTCATTTTCACTCTTATTTTTCTCCTGTTTAGCTTTACTAGCTCTAGCAAGATCATCTTTCACAATTTGTTCAGGAGACATAGGAAGTAAAGCAATATTTTTATCCTGATGAACCAGAGTAAACTGATTTGTCCTACCATGGTGTACAACATTCCTATCAAATTGCCATGGTCTACCAAGTAAAAGAGAGCATGCTTGCATGGGTACCACATCACAATCAACATAATCAGCATATGCAGCAATGCTAAAGTGCACACGAACAGAACGCGTTACCTTAATCTTACCACTATTGTTAAACCACTGAATATAGTACGGATGGGGGTGTGGTCTTGTGGTGAGAGATAGCTTCTCCACCAACTCCATGCTAGCCAAGTTGTTGCAACTCCCTCCGTCAATGATGATGCGAACCGAACGTTCTTTCACCACTCCCTTTGTGTGGAACAAATTATGCCTCTGGTTTTGCTCAGCCTTCGTTACCTGCACACTTAACACACGTTGAGCAACCAAACTAGCATATTTATCTGCATCATCAGGAGCCATATACTCCATATCATGAGCATCATCATGGGCACCCTGTTCCTCATGAGCAATGAGAACTAAAGTCTCCTCATCATAGTCACTCGCTGACTCATACCCACCATCCGCCGTAATAATCATCACACGCTTGGAGGGACAGTCTTTTGCGAAGTGACCTCCACCTTGGCACCTGCGACATTTAATATCACGATCTCGTGTTTGCCCTGTGGAAGCCATGGATGAAGAAGAACTCGCCGCTGGACCACTCTGTGCACCCTTGAATGGTGGCGCTGACTGTTTTGGTGGCTCCCTGTAAGAATGAGCGGCTGAAGTAGAGGGTGGAGCAGCAGGACGTGTGGATGTAGAAGGTCCACGCGATGTCCATGATGTATTTCGTCCTGCAGAAAAGTTAGGTCTCGTAGCGGCCTGTCGATCCTGCACTTCACGTTCAGCTTTACAAGCAAGATGAAACAAACGAGTAATAGTAGCATAGTCCTTGTATTCTAGAATAGTTTGTATCTCCCTGTTTAAGCCACCTATGAAACGTGCAAACATAGCTTCATTATCCTCTACTAGGCCACATCTAATCAATCCAGTTTGTAATTCTTGATAATATTCCTCTACAGAATTTTTTCCTTGTCTCAAACGCTGTAATTTTTGTAGCAATTCACGTTGATAATAAGGAGGAACCCAGCGAGTACGCATAGCATCTTTTAAAGCAGCCCAAGTAGCTGGAATATTATTAGCATGCAATCTACAATGTTCAGACCACCAAATAGATGCAAAACCCGTGAATTCACAAACAGCAGCAGTAACACGTCTATTCTCAGGATATTGTAAACATGTAAAGCGTTGTTCAGTTTCTAACTCCCAAGTAAGATAAGCATCAGGAATATATCTACCCTCAAACGGCTTAAGATTCAATTTAAGTTTAGGCACATGTTCATCATCGCGTACCTGAGGGGGTGGTTGGTGTCGACCGTGGCGAATGTTGGGACGTGGACGTCCAGCTGGCTGTTCATAGGCCGCTTCTTGTTCCACCTCCTCCTCGTAATCACCCTCGTAGTTGTCGTCCTGGCCGACGTCAGAGGCAGCAGCAGCAGTAACTGCAGCAGCAGCAGGAGCACCAGCAGCTTGTCCGCCCGGAAACAGAATACGTCGTGCACGTCGTGGTGGCGGTGGCTGTGCTGGAGCGGCCGCAGGCTGTATAGGTAAGCGTGCGAGCAACTCGGTAAACTTGGCGTCGAGCTTGGTGTCGATCATCTTCTCCACACCATCAATCGCCTCTGTAAATCTGTTCTCGATGTCATTCACCTGTTCAGACATCATTTGTGCAAATTTATCATGTAATGCTTTGTTTGTCATATTCTCCCAATCAGGTGCATCCCGCGCCACTTCATCATGGGATCCTGGCATGGTTAGCAGAAATAGAAAACACACAGAAGTATGATCCTACTTCGACTAAGGGGATGTGGGGTGGTGGAAAGCACAAATCCGTCAAGCTTTTCTTCAGTTCTTACCGATTCTTACCTAGCAGCAGGTGGTGATGTACAACCAACGGGTCAAAACTCTCAGAGATGTGGTAGAGCGATGGCCAGGAGGTGTCAACCGCACGAAGTAGAATATATGTGGAGCTGTAGGTAGGTTTGACAAATATGGTAGCAAAAAGCTCAACAGTAATCAAAACAGAGATGCAAAGTTGAATAAACACTCAACGTCGGTACTGTGCTGATCCTAGGCTAGACCGTACTAGAGACGCGAGCCTAAAACACCAACGAAAGCACGGCGCGGCACGTAACAACTGTGAAGCACACTCTGATTTTTTTTTTCTCTCTTTTTTTTTTTTTTTTTTTTTTTGCTTTTTTTTTTTTGGCGATGCGGGACTGCGGGGGCTGAAAAAGTGCGAAAAAATCACTATGGTGGCGAACGTCTCAAAACGAGTTTGTGGACCTAAGGAACGTATGGGCACGAAATTTTTTTACCCCTGAAATTTCTGGCCTAAAAACTGCTCTGGAAAGCGTGCCAGACTCTTCTACGTACGACAAAAGATTGGTGAAATCCGACTCTAATCAACTCAAACTAATCTGGCTACGGAGATATCACAAACCGAACGGGTGATGGAAACTAGACTCGGATCGGTAGGTTGTGGTGGTGTGTATGGACTCTGCTTGGCGGAACGTGGTGGTGTATCTGGACTCGGATTGGCGGAACGTGGTGGTGTACTACTGTGCTGCGGCGGCGTGACAAACTGTGATCAGAACTCGAAACTCTAAGGGAACTAGACGCTAAGATCAGCAACTCGACACAACGATGCAACCGCAAATTCAACAATGCAAACTACTGTAAAGAAAACTGGACAAAGGCTCGGACTGTTTTGGGACGTGATGATCTAACCCTAATTTTTTTTTGTTGGCTTTTTCGTGGACTGTAGGTATGAAAAACAGAACCAATCTAGACTGCGAAAACTGGTAAATCTCACCGAGCAACCTGGAAATCTGATACCACTTGATAGAGGCGAAGGTGTCCCGATGTTTCGATGAGATGGTGGAGATCGATTATGGTGGAGGCAACTTTCACGATCCGACTACGAACGTGCGAAGACGTTGCGCCTTAGCGATCGCTAAACCAACTCCGAGAGGTTATTGATCCCGCGGATGCACGATCAACCTGACCACAAAGGTCTAATTCCTGCAAGCAATCGAAGAACAAGCAAGAACTAAGAATTGCAATCTGGATATTGCGAATATAAGATGAATGATTACGAAAGTTGGGGTTCCAATGAGGTCTTGGCCTGGTCGGATGACACAAACGAAGAGCTCGAAGTTGCGGCTATGGCTAACTTATATCTAATTAAAACCCAAGTCTAAACGACGCCCTAAGGGCTGTATATATGGGGGAACAGAGGGGATTTTCGTGACCCCTTGGAGGTGGGGTCCGAAAACAACCCTAACTCGGTTTCCCCACACATACGGACTCTAAAAACAGCCTATAAGGTGGTATTTCGAAATTACATGGGCCCAGCCCAATATTAAGGTGACGCAGCACCTATAATTGCCCTTGGACGAAAATAATGAAGTGGCATCTCGCGTATTTCGTCCAAGACTTCATGCGCGCCTTATGGTGGCTTCAAAGTGCGATAATCACCACTGGAAGCTCCGCTGTCCTTTCCCGCGCGCGCACCTTCTTCTCCATGCTTGATCCCGCTCCAATGACCATCCTTCTTGTCCATGCTAGGTCCTTCATTCATAAGCAAAACAAAAGTATCTAATTTAGGCAGTATCATATGTTCATGAACAATAGAAGGATTCGCAAGAAACGAAAGTACCTGATAATTTAGTTGACGTGCACGAGCTCTAGTAACTGGTCCAATATGTGTAGTTGGTGAGGATATGGGTGTAACATTAGTAGGGATGTCCTCATCACACAGAAATATGATCCTACTTGTACTAATGGGATGTGGGGTGGTGGAAAGCACAAATCCGTCAAGCTTTTCTTTCCTTCTTACCGATTCTTACCTAGCAGCAGGTGGTGATGTACAACCAACGGGTCAAAACTCTCAGAGATGTGGTAGAGCGATGGCCAGGAGGTGTCAAAACGCACGATGTAGAATATATGTGGAGCTGTAGGAAGGCTGACAAGTATGGTAGCAAAATCTCAACAGTTGAATAAACACTCAACGTCGGTACTGTGCTGATCCTAGGCTAGACCGTACTAGAGACGCGAGCCTAAAACACCAACGAAAGCACGGCGCGGCACGTAAACAACTGAGAAACACACTCTGAATTTTTTTTTCTCTCTTTTTTTTTTTTTTGCTCTTTTTTTTTTGCGATGCGGGACTGCGGTGGCTGAAAAAGTGCGAAAAAATCACTATGGTGGCGAACGTCTCAAAATGAGTTTCTGGACCTAAGGAACGTATGGGCACGAAATTTTTTACCCCCAAATTTTTTTTTTTTTTTTTGGAAATCACCTCCTTCTACGTACGACAAAAGATTGGTGAAATCCGACTCTAAGCAAACTCAAAACTAATCTGGCTACGGAGAGATCACAAACCTAACAGGTGATGGAACTCAACTCGGATTGGTAGGTCGTGGTGCTGTATATGGACTCGACTTGGCAGAACGTGGTGGTGTATCTGGACTCGGATTGGCGGAAACGTGGCGGTGTACGACTGTGCGGCGGCGGTGTGACAAACTGTGATCAGAACTCGAAACTCTAAGGGAACTAGACGCTAAGATCAGCAACTCGACACAACGATGCAACCGCAAATTCAACAAAGCAAACTACTGTAAAGAAAACTGGACAAAGGCTCGGACTGTTTTGGGACGTGATGATCTAACCCTAATTTTTTTTGTTGGCTTTTTCGTGGACTGTAGGTATGAAGAACAGAACCAATCTAGACTATGAAAACTGGTAAATCTCACCGAGCAACCTGGAAATCTGATACCACTTGATAGAGGCGAAGGTATTCCGATGTTTCGATGAGATGGTGGAGATCGATTATGGTGGAGGCGACTTTCACGATCCGACTACGAACGTGCCAAGACGTTGCGCCTTAGCGATCGCTAAACCAACTCCGAGAGGTTATTGATCCCGCGGATGCACGATCAACCTGACCACGAAGGTCTAATTCCTGCAAGCAATTCAAGAACAAGCAAGAACTAAGAATTGCAATCTGGATATTGCGAATATAAGATGAATGATTACGAAAGTTGGGGTTCCAATGAGGTCTTGGCCTGGTCGGATGACACAAACGAAGAGCTCAAAGTTGCGGCTATGGCTAACTTATATCTAATTAAAACCCAAGTCTAAACGACGCCCTAAGGGCTGTATATATGGGGGAACAGAGGGGATTTTCGTGACCCCTTGGAGGTGGGGCCCGAAAACAACCCTAACTCGGTTTCCCCACACATACGGACTCTAAAAACAGCCTATAATGTGGTATTTCGAAATTACATGGGCCCAGCCCAATATTAAGGTGACGCAGCACCTATAATTGCTCTTGGACGAAAATAATGAAGTGGCATCTCGTGTATTTCGTCCAAGCCTTCATGCATGCCTTATGGTGGCTTCAAAGTGCGAAAATCCCCACTGGAAGCTCCATTGTTATTTCCCGCGCGCGCACCTTCTTCTCCATGCTTGATCCCTCTCCAATGACCGTCCTTCTTGTCCATGCTAGGTCCTTCATTCATAAGCAAAACAAAAAGTATCTAATTTAGGCAGCATCATATGTTCATGAACATTAGAAGGATTCGCAAGAAACGAAAGTACCTAATAATTTAGTTGACGTGCACGTGCTCTAGTAACTGGTCCAGTATGTGTAGTTGGTGAAGATGTGGGTGTAACATTAGTAGAGATGTCCTCATCAGAGTTCTTCTTCATCCATGGCTTCCACAGGGCAAACACGAGATCGTGATATTAAATGTCGCAGGTGCCAAGGTGGAGGTCACTTCGCAAAAGACTGTCCCTCCAAGCGTGTGATGATTATTACGGCGGATGGTGGATATGAGTCAGCGAGTGACTATGATGAGGAGACTTTAGTTCTCATTGCTCATGAGGAACAGGGTGCCCATGATGATGCTCATGATATAGAGTATATGGCTCCTGATGATGCAGATAAATATGCTAGTTTGGTTGCTCAACGTGTGTTAAGTGTGCAGGTAACGAAGGCTGAGCAAAACCAGAGGCATAATTTGTTCCACACAAAGGGAGTGGTGAAAGAATGTTCGGTTCGCATCATCATTGACGGAGGGAGTTGCAACAACTTGGCTAGCATGGAGTTGGTGGAGAAGCTATCTCTCACCACAAGACCACACCCCCATCCGTACTATATTCAGTGGTTTAACAATAATGGTAAGATTAAGGTAACGCGTTCTGTTCGTGTGCACTTTAGCATTGCTGCATATGCTGATTATGTTGATTGTGATGTGGTACCCATGCAAGCATGCTCTCTTTTACTTGGTAGACCATGGCAATTTGATAGGAATGTTGTACACCATGGTAGGACAAATCAGTTTACTCTGGTTCATCAGGATAAAAATATTGCTTTACTTCCTATGTCTCCTGAACAAATTGTGAAAGATGATCTTGCTAGAGCTAGTAAAGCTAAACAGGAGAAAAATAAGAGTGAAAATGAGATAGCAGCCAAAGAATTTGAGCAACAACATAAGACCAATAGCAAATCTTCTTCTGCTGTTTCTAATGAAATTAAATTGACTAGTCCAACTTTGCTTGCTACTAAAGTTGATATTTCAGATTTGGATGTTAGTCAATATGTGTGCTATGCTTTTGTGTGCAAAGAAGCTTTGTTTTCATTTGAGGAATTGCCTCCTTCTTTGCCTCCTGTTGTCACTGACCTTTTGCAGGAGTTTATTGACGTCTTTCCACAAGACGTACCACCGGGATTACCACCTATTCGAGGGATTGAGCATCAGATTGACTTAATTCCCGGTGCTTCACTGCCCAACCGTGCGCCATACCGTACCATTTCGGAGGAGACAAAGGAGATTCAGCGTCAAGTACAAGAGCTACTCGACAAAGGTTACATACGTGAATCCCTTAGTCCTTGTGCTGTTCCTGTTATATTAGTGCCTAAAAAGGATGGAACATGGCGTATGTGTGTTGATTGTCGAGCCATTAATAATATTACTATTCGTTATCGTCATCCTATTCCTAGGTTAGATGATATGCTTGATGAATTAAGTGGCTCTACCATGTTTTCCAAAGTTGATTTGCGTAGTGGATACCATCAAATTCGCATGAAATTAGGAGATGAATGGAAAACGGCCTTTAAAACTAAGTTTGGATTATATGAGTGGTTAGTCATGCCTTTTGGGTTAACTAATGCACCTAGCACTTTCATGAGATTAATGAACGAGGTTTTACGTGCTTTCATTGGACGATTTGTGGTAGTCTATTTTGATGATATACTGATTTATAGCAAATCTTTGGAGGAACATTTGGATCATTTACGTGCTGTTTTTATTGCTCTACGTAATGCACGTTTGTTTGGTAACCTTGGGAAGTGCACCTTTTGCACCGACCGAGTATCGTTTCTTGGCTATGTTGTTACTCCGCAGGGAATTGAAGTTGATAAAGCCAAGATCGAGGCGATTGAGAGTTGGCCGCAGCCCAAAACGGTCACACAAGTGAGGAGTTTTCTTGGACTCGCTGGATTCTATAGGCGTTTTGTGAGAGATTTCAGCACCATTGCTGCACCTCTCAATGAGCTTACACGCAAGGATGTGCCTTTTACTTGGGGTACCGCACAGGAAGAAGCCTTCGCGGTATTGAAAGATAAGTTAACACATGCTCCTTTGCTCCAACTTCCTGATTTTAATAAGACTTTTGAGCTTGAATGCGATGCTAGTGGGATTGGTTTGGGAGGTGTGTTATTACAAGATGCTAAACCTGTTGCATACTTTTCTGAAAAATTGAGTGGGCCTAGTCTGAACTATTCTACTTATGATAAGGAATTATATGCTCTTGTTTGGACATTAGAAACTTGGCAACATTATTTATGGCCCAAAGAATTTGTTATACATTCTGATCATGAATCTTTGAAACACATAAGAAGTCAAGCAAAACTTAATCGTAGACATGCTAAGTGGGTTGAATTTATTGAGACTTTCCCTTATGTCATTAAACACAAGAAGGGGAAAGATAATATTATTGCTGATGCTTTGTCTCGTCGTTATACTATGCTTTCACAACTTGACTTCAAGATATTCGGTTTAGAGACAATCAAAGATCAATATGTAAATGATGCAGAATTTAAATATGTATCGCAGAATTGTAGAGAGGGTAGAACATGGAACAAGTTTTTCCTTAATGATGGGTTTGTGTTCCGTTCTAACAAGCTATGCATTCCAGCTAGCTCTATTCGTCTTTTGTTGTTGCAGGAGGCGCATGGAGGAGGATTAATGGGACACTTTGGCGTGAAGAAGACGGAGGACGTACTTGCTACACACTTCTTTTGGCCAAAGATGAGACGGGATGTTGAGCGTTTTGTTGCTCGCTGCACTACATGTCAAAAAGCTAAGTCACGACTCAATCCTCATGGTTTATACATGCCTTTACCTGTACCTAGTGTTCCGTGGGACGACATATCCATGGACTTTGTTTTAGGCTTGCCTCGAACAAAGAAGGGGAGGGATAGCATATTTGTTGTCGTGGATAGATTTTCTAAGATGGCACATTTTATACCATGTCATAAAAGCGATGATGCTGCTAATGTTGCTGATTTATTCTTTCGTGAGATTATTCGCTTACATGGTGTGCCCAATACTATTGTCTCGGATCGTGATACTAAGTTTCTTAGCCATTTTTGGAGATGCTTATGGGCTAAGTTGGGGACTAAACTACTTTTTAGTACTACCTGTCATCCCCAAACTGATGGACAAACTGAAGTAGTAATTAGGACTTTGTCTACTATGCTTAGGGCTGTTTTAAAGAGTAACTTGAAAATGTGGGAAGAATGTTTACCTCATATTGAATTTGCTTATAATCGTTCATTTCATTCTACCACTAAAATGTGCCCTTTTGAGATTGTTTATGGTTTTCTACCTCGTGCGCCTATTGATTTGCTGCCTCTTCCATCTTCGGAGAAGGTTAATTTTGATGCTAAGCAACGTGCTGAATTGATATTAAAAATGCATGAGTTAACTAAAGAAGACATTGAGAAAATGAATGCTAGATACAAGCTTGCTGGTGATAAGGGTAGAAAGCATGTTGTGTTTGAACCAGGAGATCTTGTTTGGTCACATCTACGTAAAGATAGGTTTCCTGATTTGCGCAAGTCTAAGTTAATGCCACGAGCTGATGGTCCCTTTAAGGTTTTACAGAAAATTAATGACAATGCATATAAACTTGAGCTACCTGCAGATTTTGGGGTTAGTCCCACATTTAACATTGCAGATTTGAAACCTTATTTGGGAGAAGATGATGAGCTTCCGTCGAGGACGACTTCAATTCAAGAAGGGGAGGATGATGAGGACATCTCTACTAATGGTACACCCATATCCTCACCAACTACACATACTGGACCAGTTACTAGAGCACGTGCACGTCAACTAAATTATCAGGTACTTTCGTTTCTTGTGAATCCTTCTATTGTTCATGAACATATGATGCTGCCTAAATTAGATACTTTTGTTTTTCTTATGAATGAAGGACCTAGCATGCACAAGAAGGATGGTCATTGGAGCGGGATCAAGCATGGAGAAGAAGGTGCGCGCGCGGGAAAGTACAGTGGAGCTTCCAGTGGTGATTATCACACTTTGAAGCCACCATAAGGCGCACATGAAGTCTTGGACGAAATACGCGAGATGTCACTTCATTATTTTCGTCCAAGAGCAATTATAGGTGCTGCGTCACCTTAATATTGGGCTGGGCCCATGTAATTTCGAAATACCACATTATAGGCTGTTTTTAGAGTCCGTATGTGTGGGGAAACCGAGTTAGGGTTGTTTCCGGACCCCACCTCCAAGGGGCCACGAAATTTCCGTCTGTTCCCCCATATATACAGCCCTTAGGGCGTCGTTTAGACTTGGGTTTTAATTAGATTTAAGTTAGCCATAGCCGCAACTTCGAGCTCTTCGTTTGTGTCATCCGACCAGGCCAAGACCTCATTGGAACCCCAACTTTCGTAATCATTCATCTTATATTCACAATATCCAGATTGCAATTCTTAGTTCTTGCTTGTTCTTCGATTGCTTGCAGGAATTAGACCTTCGTGGTCAGGTTGATCGTGCATCCGCGGGATCAATAACCTCTCGGAGTTGGTTTAGCGATCGCTAAGGCGCAACGTCTTCGCACGTTCGTAGTCGGATCGTGAAAGTCGTCTCCACCATAATCGATCTCCACCATCTCATCGAAACATCGGGACACCTTCGCCTCTATCAGCGGGTCCGGTGGGGGACAGCGAGATGGGGCCCGGCGGGGGACGGTGAGGCGCGGCCCGTGCGGTGGAGGGAGCTCGCCGGCGGGGAGTCCAGGGGAGGGAGGAGGTGCGGGACGGGAGGAGGTGCGGCGCCGGTGGGTGAGAGAGAGATGAGAGGGAGGTGAGAGAGAGAGATGAGAGGGAAATGATAAGAGAGAGAGAGAGTAAGGGCAAAATCGTCGAAAAAATGTCGCATAGACGGTCAAACCCCTTTGACTAGACGGAAACAGTGATTAGGGGTATTTCTGAGACGGCCACTAACGGAAGAGGGGCAAAGTTGAGCACGTGTTTTTTTTAGGGATAAAGATGAGACTGGGGCAAGATTAGGGGGAAAAATGTAAATATTAGACCATCCCGAAACTTTTCCGGCCCTCCGGTTTTACCCGGTTTTCTCAAAACTCTTCCCGGTACTTTACCGGTGCCCCGAAACGATTCCAGTTTTCTCTCCGATTAAATCTCAATCACTCCGAAACTTTTTCTGGTGTGTTATACTCGTGCTCCTATCACTCTAGTACTCAAAAAATCTACCACCCTTAAGTGTGTGACCCCATAGGTTCGGTAGAATACGGACATGAACCGGAAACCGACTTTCCTCGGATCGATAACCAATAGCGGAGCCATGGACACCCATAATGGTTCCCGCACCTACACGAATATGAATTCGAGTGAACCTCTGGTTGACATGCCAATCCCTTTGCTTCGCGATACTTTACAAAACATGAGGTGAGATTATATAGGTATCCACATGATCAACTCATTAATCATTATACCAATTATCCTCATATCGGTTTTGTTCCTTTTCTCGTTCACGTGTTCCGTATCCCATGTGATCTATTCACAAAGTATCTGGCCGGATGTTGGTGGATACGTAATACCGAGAGGGCCCAAAGAATATCTCTCCTAAATAGGAGGAGCAAATCCCAACTTGAATCATCAAGTCCCTAGACATACTTTCGAGTGTGAGTGAGCAAAGCCTTTATAGCCACGCCTGTTACGGGTGGTGTTTGGACAGAATCAAAACCCACCCACCGGTATGTAGGTACTTAACATTCTCATGGTCTATAAGGATACATGAAAATGTCAAATCATCTGAAGATTTAACTCATAATACAATGATGATGAAATCTCAAAGCAAATCAAACAATTGGGTCGGTTCAACACCCTTGTTCTGGCAATAATGTGCTCCCATGTGTTACCGGCATATTCAATGCCCTATGTCAGGAAAACATGACATCCATAATACACAGGTTAGTCCTAGAGGCAGACTAAGAACACTTTTGTGTTTATACTCCACACATGCATATGGGTTTTCCTCCGAAGGCAGTTAACATGCACTTGGCAAACCTCCACATAGGCCATTGCAGTTATAGCACAGACATATAATCATTAATAATGAACCCAGAATTATAATAATACATTTTATTATTGCCTCTAGATCATAATTCCAACAGTCTCCCACTTGCACTAGAGACAATAATCTAGTTGCATGGTTTGCTCAGACCAATGGCACTTTGGTCTTCATGCTCGCTTGTGGTATAGGCTTCGTCACTGAGCTTAACGCTTTTAGGCTCGTCCCAATCCTGCGTATCTTAATGTACCCCTTCATCCTTTATGAAGTATTTAAAGATAGGGCATTATCGTTCAACATGTTTGGACTACAGTGAGCTCTTAGCTTACTTTGCTTTGATCATGATTCTCATATCAAAATATCGTTTGTGTAGATCAAGCGTTCGGAACTATGCCAATCACTATGATGGTGTTCCTGATACAAATACCCTCCTATGCAACTTCCAGAGTTGCCATGTTTCACGTCTATGTTGTAGGAATCCCGCTATGTGCCTTAGCTTGAAAAACAATTTTCAACATCCTATTTTGCTACTTAACTATAGACCGATTAAAAAAATTACAAATCATTATGAAACTTTCTTTCATCTATTTGTAATGAGCTCTTCAGTCTTTCTCATAGAACCTTTCTTCATCTGAGGTACTTCAACAGAACTAATCTACTATTTAGATTACTTTGGTGTTTGTTGCACTTTCAGGACATCCAATACCTTAGTGCTTTATTTTGCTAAAATATTTAGTCTCAATCACTCATATTTTGTTCACATATATGATTAGAATCGTGCTCCCACTTAATTCCATATCTTATATGATTATTGATGAAATAATAACTCTTATAACTTCATCAAAAAATATTACTCCAGCTCTGTGATATTTGCTTCAACTATGGACTAATCTTTGAAGCATTCTCACTTTTACTAATATCGTATAGATCATTAAATCCTTTCAGGTTGTATCATGCATACACCCTTTGTTTAATTTTCTCAGAAGAAGAATCCATATGTCATACTTCGGAAGTATGCTGCGATTATCAGTAATTTTCCATATGAACATTTGCATCACTACACATATTGTAGTCAACCTTTTGAACTCTATCGGAAAACTAATTTTGCGATAAGTCGAGCGTTATCAACGATGAAGCTACCGTCTATGTTCATCTCTCTGAAAAACCAATCCAATCTAATGATCAGGTATCCTTAGGAGGGTTTTACCAAGTTCTCAACTTGATTTTGGTGGATGACTTTCATTTCGTTTTTATGGTGTTTAAGCCATATAGTGGAGTTAGTGCCCGTCATGGTTTCTTGTAGTTCACATGTTTATCACACAATAGAACCACATTGGTTCAACGTGAATTTATAAAGCTGTGTGATACACCATCGGACTTGATCATTTCATCTCTGGAACGTATTTCAGAGTTTCATCATTCCTTTTCATCAGATGTAGGAATTTCTGGTTTGGTCATAGAATTTATCTCTAGATCGAA
This sequence comes from Bromus sterilis, assembly GCA_950022295.1. Classification (NCBI taxonomy): domain Eukaryota; kingdom Viridiplantae; phylum Streptophyta; class Magnoliopsida; order Poales; family Poaceae; genus Bromus; species Bromus sterilis. The sequence continues at coordinate 170,207,955 of OX465600.1, read as the reverse complement.
TTTTGAGTTCCATTCTGTAGAACCAAATGATTCATTGTAATCATTATCAAGCTATTAGTCCTCCCACTTAATTGTTTCAAGAGAGCTATTTTCTCAAGGAAAAATCCCATGTCCCTCGATAAACCATTTTCTCGGGTATGGTAGTGGAAGTGTTGTTCGTAACATGATGTTTCTACAATACTTATATTTGAGATCGATTATATTCTAAATATATATCTCTGAAATTATGAAACAACAATTGGATTTCTTATCCATGCCATATTCTTATAGGGCATTGTTTCAACAGTCATATGACGGCGCTCTATTTAGTAAGTAAGTGGTTTCTCTCTAAAGCGTTAAGCAGTATAGTGAATGGGAGTGTGGTTTAAGTACATCACCGACCTCACTATGTCATGCTGGAATTCAGGGTAGAAAACAATTTTAATTCCAGTATGCCATGTAGGGCTTGGTTGTGCGTCAAGATACTCCGTAGCAATACGGGGTTTCGGGTGACGCTAGTTTATGAACTGACTTCATACACTCAATGATGTTTGCTAAATTCTTTAACTCATTTATTTTACGATTAGATCGTCAAATATTTTATCTATGTGTGATGATGATTCTCTTTGTGTTGAAACAATTGTGAACTTATTCAAAATTTCAGATATTATGTCTTTTCTAAATACCGGTATATCTATACAAGTCATTATCACAAAGTTTTATGTAAAGTACTGTTTATTGGTTCTTCACACATCGATATGTGTTATTACCAATATTTTACTAAACACTTGAACAATTCATTTAATCAATGATTTTGTCTATTAGCAAAACATTGCATGTGTCAAATGACTCAAAGTCAAGGGATTGAATGACTTCATCGATATGAAGCTTCCGCATGCGCTTTGTTAGAATGCGACTAAGTCATTTATTCAATAACAATTTTAGCATTATCATCACATAACTTAATTTATTTAGCAATCAAGAAAATAGACATAACATCAAGATTTCAACTTAACTAGCTTACAATCAACTTAAAGCTTCAACTCTTAAGTCTCTTGCTACTTTCTCTCCTAATGATGCATGTGCTTCTAACTCCATTGATTATGCATCTCTACTTGTTGAGAACATAAAGTTGAAAGATCAACTTGAGAAAGGTCTTGTGTGCGGGAACGAGATTCAACCAGGACAATCTTTTCACTACGCGAAGCTACACTTCACTCTACTCATTATATCTTCGAGAAGGTATCCTTGATTGTGCTCTTTTACTTTTACACTCACATCTCCCCGCTTGTTGTCATGGCTAGGAAAGACTCCCCTACTTCACTGGTGAACAGTATACATCGTGATACAAGCAATATGGTTACTCAAGAGACTCATCTCCAATTCCAACATGAAATGCGTGACGCCTACGAGAAGTTGAGCAACCGCATTGCCACGATTGCGGTGAATTTGGAAACCGATCAAGAGAAAATTTCCAACTCCATGGAGGAATTCAAGCAACTAATGCTTGATCGGGACCAAGCCAATATGGACAACCTCAGGGCCATGCTCTCTTCTCGACGAGATCATTCTTCATCATCCTCTTCTTCACACCGGTCTTCTCACCGTTCCAAGTCCAACCATGAGCCCATCGAGCACATCCGGTCTCGTCATTGCAAGGAGCCACAAGACCACGCCATGGAGTGCGACAAGCGTCTCCACCTTGAGAGACAAGTGCAAGACACCCTCAACTACCAACTTTACCACCAAGGGGCAAAAACATCTAAGGCCCGTCCAACAAGACATGCAAGTGAAGACCATTTGGGACTCCATCATGGATGCCAAGAATAAAACAATCACATTGCTTCTCAGGTTACTGATGGTGAGCCATCTCAATCTCATGTTCCTAGAGATGACCGCATCCAAGACCGCCACTTCACCAACACCAAGATGGCATACCTTCGACAGCACTTGGCACATTGGTGGGCCTCCCAAACGCACCTCACGTGCCCAACTTTGACCATCAAGCTTACTACAACGACAACCTTCACCACAATGATTGGCGAGCTAGACCACCTCCGCCACCACTTGAGCATCTTCGGGTTCATGAACCACACAACAATAAGGAGCGCTTTGGAAGGCCCAAGTTCTCCGGAGGAAGAAATCCCGAGGACTACCTCTCATGGGCCCTCAAAGTGGACAAGATATACCGAGTGCACAATTATGATGAGTCCAAGAAAGTCGCCATGGCATCACTTGAATTTGAAGACTATGCTCTCAATTGGTTGGAGCAAGTACAAGATCTCCGTCTCGAGCAAGGAACTCCACAAATGAGCACATGAGAAGAAATGAAACAACTGATGACAGCCTGATTTGTTCCACAACATTACACATGTGACCTCTACCAAAAGCTCCAAGCCCTCAAGCAAGGCTACAAGATGGTGGATGAGTATTATGAGGAAATGGAGTTGGCAATGATTCGAGCAAATGTGAAGGAGTCTGCCGAAAAAAACAATGGCTCGCTTACTCAATGGCCTCAACTACAAAGTGAAGAAGATCACCAACTTCCAACCATACAATAGTGTGGAAGAATTGGTTCATTAATGCCACCAAAGTTGATGAGGACATCTCTACGAATGTTACACCCACATCTTCACCAACTACACATACTGGACCAGTTACTAGAGCACGTGCACGTCAACTAAATTATCAGGTACTTTCGTTTCTTGCGAATCCTTCTAATGTTCATGAACATATGATGCTGCCTAAATTAGATACTTTTGTTTTGCTTATGAATGAAGGACCTAGCATGGACAAGAAGGACGGTCATTGGAGCGGGATCAAGCATGGAGAAGAAGGTGCGCGCGCGGGAGAGAACAATGGAGCTTCCAGTGGGGATTTTCGCACATTGAAGCCACCATAAGGCATGCATGAAGGCTTGGACGAAATACACGAGATGCCACTTCATTATTTTCGTCCAAGAGCAAGTATAGGTGTTGCGTCACCTTAATATTGGGCTGGGCCCATGTAATTTCGAAATACCACATTATAGGCTGTTTTTAGAGTCCGTATGTGTGGGGAAACCGAGTTAGGGTTGTTTTCGGACCCCACCTCCAAGGAGCCACGAAATTCCCCTCTGTTCCCCCATATATACAGCCCTTAGGGCATCGTTTAGACTTGGGTTTTAATTAGATTTAAGTTAGCCATAGCCGCAACTTCGAGCTCTTCGTTTGTGTCATCCGACCAGGCCAAGACCGCATTGGAACCCCAACTTCTGTTAATCTTTCATCTTATATTCGCAATATCCAGATTGCAATTCTTAGTTCTTGCTTGTTCTTCGATTGCTTGCAGGAATTGACCTTCGTGGTCAGGTTGATCGTGCATCCGCGGGATCAATAACCTCTCGGAGTTGGTTTAGCGATTGCTAAGGCGCAACGTCTTCGCACGTTCGTAGTCGGGTCGTGAAAGTCTACTCCACCAAAATCGATCTCCATCATCTCATCGAAACATCGGGACACCTTCGCCTCTATCAAGTGGTATCAGATTTCCAGGTTGCTCGGTGAGATTTACCAGTTTTCGTAGTCTAGATTGGTTCTGTTCTTCATACCTACAGTCCACGAAAAAGCCAACAAAAAAATTAGGGTTAGATCATCACGTCCCAAAACAGTCCGAGCCTTTGTCCAGTTTTCTTTACAGTAGTTTGCATTGTTGAATTTGCGGTTGCATCGTTGTGTCGAGTTGCTGATCTTAGCGTCTAGTTACCTTAGAGTTTCGAGTTCTGATCACAGTTTGTCACGCCGGCGCCGCACAGTAGTACACCACCACGTTCCGCCAATCCGAGTCCAGATACACCACCACGTTCCGCCAAGCCGAGTCCATACACACCACCACAACCTACCGATCCGAGTTGAGTTCCATCACCTGTTCGGTTTGTGATCTCTCCGTAGCCAGATTAGTTTTGAGTTGATTAGAGTCGGATTTCACCAATCTTTTGTTGTACGTAGAAGGAGGTGATTTCCAAAAAAAATAAAATTCGGAGCAGTTTTTAGGCCAAAAATTTCGGGGGTAAATTTTTTTTTCGCCCATACGTTCCTTAGGTCCAGAAACTCATTTTGAGACGTTCGCCACCATAGTGATTTTTTCGCACTTTTTCAGCCACCGCAGTCCCGCATCGCAAAAAAAAAAGAGCAAAAAAAAAAAAAAAGACAGAAAAAAAATTCAGAGTGTGCTTCTCAGTTGTTTACGTGCCGCGCCGTGCTTTCGTTGGTGTTTTAGGCTCGCGTCTCTAGTACGGTCTAGCCTAGGATCAGCAGAGTACCGACGTTGAGTGTTTATTCAGCTTTGCATCTCTGTTTTGATTACTGTTGAGCTTTTGCTACCATACTTGTCAGCCTTCCTACAGCTCCACATATATTCTACATCGTGCGTTTGACACCTCCTGGCCATCGCTCCACCATATCTCTGAGAGTTTTGACCCGTTGGTTGTACATCACCACCTGCTGCTAGGTAAGAATCGGTAAGAACGAAAGAAAAGCTTGACGGATTTGTGCTTTCCACCATCCCACATCCCATTAGTAGAAGTAGGATCATATTCCTGTGTGTTTTCTATTTCTGCTAACCATGCCAGGATCACATGATGAAGTGGCGCGGGATGCACCCGATTGGGAGAACATGACAAACAAGGAGCTACATGATAAATTTGCACAAATGATGTCTGAACAGGTGAATGACATCGAGACCAGATTTACAGAGGGAATTGATGGCGTGGAAAAGATGATCGACACCAAGCTCGATGCCAAGTTTACTGAGTTGATCGCACGCCTACCTACACAGCCTGCTGCCGCTCCAGCACAGCCACAGCCACCGCCACTACCACGTGCACGACGGATTCTGTTTCCGAGAGGATAAGCTGCTGGTATTGGTGCTCCTCCTGCTGCTGCAGTACCTGCTGCTGCTGCTTCTGACGTCGGCCAGGACGACAACTACGAGGGTGATTACGAGGAGGAGGTGGAACAGGAAGCGGCCTATGAACAGCCAGCTGGACGTCCACGTCCCAACATTCGCCACGGTCGACACCAACCACCCCCTCAGGTACGCGATGATGAACATGTGCCTAAACTTAAATTGAATCTTAAGCCGTTTGAGGGTAGATATATTCCTGATGCTTATCTTACTTGGGAGTTAGAAACTGAACAACGCTTTACATGTTTACAATATCCTGAGAATAGACGTGTTACTGCTGCTGTTTGTGAATTCACGGGTTTTGCATCTATTTGGTGGTCTGAACATTGTAGATTGCATGCTAATAATATTCCAGCTACTTGGGCTGCTTTAAAAGATGCTATGCGTACTCGCTGGGTTCCTCCTTATTATCAACGTGAATTGCTACAAAAATTACAGCGCTTGAGACAAGGAAAAAATTCTGTAGAGGAATATTATCAAGAATTACAAACTGGATAGATTAGATGTGGCCTAGTAGAGGATAATGAAGCTATGTTTGCACGTTTTATAGGTGGCTTAAACAGGGAGATACAAACTATTCTAGAATACAAGGACTATGCTACTATTACTCGTTTGTTTCATCTTGCTTGTAAAGCTGAACGTGAAGTGCAGGATCGACAGGCCGCTACGAGACCTAACTTTTCTGCAGGACGAAATACATCATGGACATCGCGTGGACCTTCTACATCCACACGTCCTGCTGCACCACCATCTACTTCAGCCGCTCATTCTTACAGGGAGCCACAAAAACAGCCAGCACCACCATTCAAGGGTGCACAGAGTGGTCCAGCGGCGAGTTCTTCTTCATCCATGGCTTCCACAGGGCAAACACGAGATCGTGATATTAAATGTCGCAGGTGCCAAGGTGGAGGTCACTTCGCAAAAGACTGTCCCTCCAAGCGTGTGATGATTATTACGGCGGATGGTGGGTATGAGTCAGCGAGTGACTATGATGAGGAGACTTTAGTTCTCATTGCTCATGAGGAACAGGGTGCCCATGATGATGCTCATGATATAGAGTATATGGCTCCTGATGATGCAGATAAATATGCTAGTTTGGTTGCTCAACGTGTGTTAAGTGTGCAGGTAACGAAGGCTGAGCAAAACCAGAGGCATAATTTGTTCCACACAAAGGGAGTGGTGAAAGAACGTTCGGTTCGCATCATCATTGACGGAGGGAGTTGCAACAACTTGGCTAGCATGGAGTTGGTGGAGAAGCTATCTCTCACCACAAGACCACACCCCCATCCTTACTATATTCAGTGGTTTAACAATAGTGGTAAGATTAAGGTAACCCGTTCTGTTCGTGTGCACTTTAGCATTGCTGCATATGCTGATTATGTTGATTGTGATGTGGTACCCATGCAAGCATGCTCTCTTTTACTTGGTAGACCATGGCAATTTGATAGGAATGTTGTACACAATGGTAGGACAAATCAGTTTACTCTGGTTCATCAGGATAAAAATATTGCTTTACTTCCTATGTCTCCTGAACAAATTGTGAAAGATGATCTTGCTAGAGCTAGTAAAGCTAAACAGGAGAAAAATAAGAGTGAAAATGAGATAGCAGCCAAAGAATTTGAGCAACAACATACGACTAATAGCAAATCTTCTTCTGCTGTTTCTAATGAAATTAAATTGACTAGTCCAACTTTGCTTGCTACTAAAGTTGATATTTCAGATTTGGATGTTAGTCAATATGTGTGCTATGCTTTTGTGTGCAAAGAAGCTTTGTTTTCATTTGAGGAATTGCCTCCTTCTTTGCCTCCTGTTGTCACTGACCTTTTGCAGGAGTTTATTGACGTCTTTCCACAAGACGTACCACCGGGATTACCACCTATTCGAGGGATTGAGCATCAGATTGACTTAATTCCCGGTGCTTCGCTGCCCAACCGTGCGCCATACCGTACCAATCCGGAGGAGACGAAGGAGATGCAGCGTCAAGTACAAGAGCTACTCGACAAAGGTTACATACGTGAATCCCTTAGTCCTTGTGCTGTTCCTGTTATATTAGTGCCAAAAAAGGATGGAACATGGCGTATGTGTGTTGATTGTCGAGCCATTAATAATATTACTATTCGTTATCGTCATCCTATTCCTCGGTTAGATGATATGCTTGATGAATTAAGTGGCTCTACCATGTTTTCCAAAGTTGATTTGCGTAGTGGATACCATCAAATTCGCATGAAATTAGGAGATGAATGGAAAACGGCTTTTAAAACTAAGTTTGGATTATATGAGTGGTTAGTCAGGCCTTTTGGGTTAACTAATGCACCTAGCACTTTCATGAGATTAATGAACGAGGTTTTACGTGCTTTCATTGGACGATTTGTGGTAGTCTATTTTGATGATATACTGATTTATAGCAAATCTTTGGAGGAACATTTGAATCATTTACGTGCTGTCTTTATTGCTCTACGTAATGCACGTTTGTTTGGTAACCTTGGGAAGTGCACCTTTTGCACCGACCGAGTATCATTTCTTGGCTATGTTGTTACTCCGCAGGGAATTGAAGTTGATAAAGCCAAGATCGAGGCGATTGAGAGTTGGCCGCAGCCCAAAACGGTCACACAAGTGAGGAGTTTTCTTGGCCTCGCTGGATTCTATAGGCGTTTTGTGAGAGATTTCAGCACCATTGCTGCACCTCTCAATGAGCTTACACGCAAGGATGTGCCTTTTACTTTAGGTACCGCACAGGAAGAAGCCTTCACGATATTGAAAGATAAGTTAACACATGCTCCTTTGGTCCAACTTCCTGATTTTAATAAGACTTTTGAGCTTGAATGCGATGCTAGTGGTATTGGTTTGGGAGGTGTGTTATTACAAGATGCTAAACCTGTTGCTTACTTTTCTGAAAAATTGAGTGGGCCTAGTCTGAACTATTCTACTTATGATAAGGAATTATATGCTCTTGTTCGGACATTAGAAACTTGGCAACATTATTTATGGCCCAAAGAATTTGTTATACATTCTGATCATGAATCTTTGAAACACATAAGAAGTCAAGAAAAACTTAATCGTAGACATGCTAAGTGGGTTGAATTTATTGAGACTTTCCCTTATGTCATTAAACACAAGAAGGGGAAAGATAATATTATTGCTGATGCTTTGTCTCGTCGTTATACTATGCTTTCACAACTTGACTTCAAGATATTCGGTTTAGAGACAATCAAAGATCAATATGTAAATGATGCAGAATTTAAAGATGTATTGCAGAATTGTAGAGAGGGTAGAACATGGAACAAGTTTGTCCTTAATGATGGGTTTGTGTTCCGTTCTAACAAGCTATGCATTCCAGCTAGCTCTATTCGTCTTTTGTTGTTGCAGGAGGCGCATGGAGGAGGATTAATGGGGCACTTTGGCGTGAAGAAGACGGAGGACGTACTTGCTACACACTTCTTTTGGCCAAAGATGAGACGGGATGTTGAGCGTTTTGTTGCTCGCTGCACTACATGTCAAAAAGCTAAGTCACGACTCAATCCTCATGGTTTATACATGCCTTTACCTGTACCTAGTGTTCCGTGGGAGGACATATCCATGGACTTTGTTTTAGGCTTGCCTCGAACAAAGCAGGGGAGGGATAGCATATTTGTTGTCGTGGATAGATTTTCTAAGATGGCACATTTTATACCATGTCATAAAAGCGATGATGCTGCTAATGTTGCTGATTTATTCTTTCGTGAGATTATTCGCTTACATGGTGTGCCCAATACTATTGTCTCGGATCGTGATACTAAGTTTCTTAGCCATTTTTGGAGATGCTTATGGGCTAAGTTGGGGACTAAACTACTTTTTAGTACTACCTGTCATCCCCAAACTGATGGACAAACTGAAGTAGTCAATAGGACTTTGTCTACTATGCTTAGGGCTGTTTTAAAGAGTAACTTGAAAATGTGGGAAGAATGTTTACCTCATATTGAATTTGCTTATAATCGTTCATTTCATTCTACCACTAAAATGTGCCCTTTTGAGATTGTTTATGGTTTTCTACCTCGTGCGCCTATTGATTTGCTGCCTCTTCCATCTTCGGAGAAGGTTAATTTTGATGCTAAGCAACGTGATGAATTGATATTAAAAATGCATGAGTTAACTAAAGAAAACATTGAGAAAATGAATGCTAGATACAAGCTTGCTGGTGATAAGGGTAGAAAGCATGTTGTGTTTGAACCAGGAGATCTTGTTTGGTTACATCTACGTAAAGATAGGTTTCCTGATTTGCGCAAGTCTAAGTTAATGCCACGAGCTGATGGTCCTTTTAAGGTTTTACAGAAAATTAATGATAATGCATATAAACTTGAGCTACCTGCAGATTTTGGGGTTAGTCCCACATTTAACATTGCAGATTTGAAACCTTATTTGGGAGAAGATAATGAGCTTCCGTCGAGGACGACTTCAATTCAAGAAGGGGAGGATGATGAGGACATCTCTACGAATGTTACACCCACATCTTCACCAACTACACATACTGGACCAGTTACTAGAGCACGTGCACGTCAACTAAATTATCAGGTACTTTCGTTTCTTGCGAATCCTTCTAATGTTCATGAACATATGATGCTGCCTAAATTAGATACTTTTGTTTTGCTTATGAATGAAGGACCTAGCATGGACAAGAAGGACGGTCATTGGAGCGGGATCAAGCATGGAGAAGAAGGTGCGCGCGCGGGAGAGAACAATGGAGCTTCCAGTGGGGATTTTCGCACTTTGAAGCCACCATAAGGCATGCATGAAGGCTTGGACGAAATACACGAGATGCCACTTCATTATTTTCATCCAAGAGCAAGTATAGGTGCTGTGTCACCTTAATATTGGGCTGGGCCCATGTAATTTCGAAATACCACATTATAGGCTGTTTTTAGAGTCCGTATGTGTGGGGAAACCGAGTTAGGGTTATTTTCGGACCCCACCTCCAAGGAGCCACGAAATTCCCCTCTGTTCCCCCATATATACAGCCCTTAGGGCATCGTTTAGACTTGGGTTTTAATTAGATTTAAGTTAGCCATAGCCGCAACTTCGAGCTCTTCGTTTGTGTCATCCGACCAGGCCAAGACCGCATTGGAACCCCAACTTCTGTTAATCTTTCATCTTATATTCGCAATATCCAGATTGCAATTCTTAGTTCTTGCTTGTTCTTCGATTGCTTGCAGGAATTGACCTTCGTGGTCAGGTTGATCGTGCATCCGCGGGATCAATAACCTCTCGGAGTTGGTTTAGCGATTGCTAAGGCGCAACGTCTTCGCACGTTCGTAGTCGGGTCGTGAAAGTCTACTCCACCAAAATCGATCTCCATCATCTCATCGAAACATCGGGACACCTTCGCCTCTATCAAAAGTGGAGCGAGAAGTCCCTCCCTAGTTGTGTCCAAAGTATATTGTGACAATGATGCAAGTCCCTCCCTTGTTGTGTCCAAAGTGTTGAACCTTCAACAAGAACTTGATGAGAATCAAAGGTGTCAGATCTTTCATACCAAGGCGGGCATAAAAGTTAGATCCGTCAAGGTCATCATTGTTGGCGGAATTTGCCACAACTTGGCAAGTTAAGAACTTTGTGCCAAGCTCAACCTCATCAAGAAAAAGAACCCTCGCCCATACAATGTGCAATGTCTTAGTGATTCCGGTTCCATCAAAGTGGACCACACAGTGGAAGTCTCCTTCATAATTCGCGCTGACGAAGACACATTGGAGTGTTACGTGGTGCCAATGAGCGTGTGATAGAGGCGAAGGTGTCCCGATGTTTCGATGAGATGGTGGAGATCGATTATGGTGGAGGCGACTTTCACGATCCGACTACGAACGTGCGAAGACGTTGCGCCTTAGCGATCGCTAAACCAACTCCGAGAGGTTATTGATCCCGCGGATGCACGATCAACCTGACCACGAAGGTCTAATTCCTGCAAGCAATCGAAGAACAAGCAAGAACTAAGAATTGCAATCTGGATATTGCGAATATAAGATGAATGATTACGAAAGTTGGGGTTCCAATGAGGTCTTGGCCTGGTCGGATGACACAAACGAAGAGCTCGAAGTTGCGGCTATGGCTAACTTATATCTAATTAAAACCCAAGTCTAAACGATGCCCTAAGGGCTGTATATATGGGGGAACAGAGGGGATTTTCATGACCCCTTGGAGGTGGGGTCCGAAAACAACCCTAACTCGGTTTCCCCACACATACGGACTCTAAAAACAGCCTATAATGTGGTATTTCGAAATTACATGGGCCCAGCCCAATATTAAGGTGACGCAGCACCTATAATTGCTCTTGGACGAAAATAATGAAGTGGCATCTCGTGTATTTCGTCCAAGCCTTCATGCATGCCTTATGGTGGCTTCAAAGTGCGAAAATCCCCACTGGAAGCTCCATTGTTCTTTCCCGCGCGCGCACCTTCTTCTCCATGCTTGATCCCGCTCCAATGACCGTCCTTCTTGTCCATGCTAGGTCCTTCATTCATAAGCAAAACAAAAGTATCTAATTTAGGCAGCATCATATGTTCATGAACATTAGAAGGATTCACAAGAAACGAAAGTACCTGATAATTTAGTTGACGTGCACGTGCTCTAGTAACTGGTCCAGTATGTGTAGTTGGTGAAGATGTGGGTGTAACATTCGTAGAGATGTCCTCATCAACATATCCATGGACTTTGTTTTAGGCTTGCCTCGAACAAAGAAGGGGAGGGATAGCATATTTGTTGTCGTGGATAGATTTTCTAAGATGGCACATTTTATACCATGTCATAAAAGCGATGATGCTGCTAATGTTGCTGATTTATTCTTTCGTGAGATTATTCGCTTACATGGTGTGCCCAATACTATTGTCTCGGATCGTGATACTAAGTTTCTTAGCCATTTTTGGAGATGCTTATGGGCTAAGTTGGGGACTAAACTACTTTTTAGTACTACTTGTCATCCCCAAACTGATGGACAAACTGAAGTAGTCAATAGGACTTTGTCTACTATGCTTAGGGCTGTTTTAAAGAGTAACTTGAAAATGTGGGAAGAATGTTTACCTCATATTGAATTTGCTTATAATCGTTCATTTCATTCTACCACTAAAATGTGCCATTTTGAGATTGTTTATGGTTTTCTACCTCGTGCACCTATTGATTTGCTGCCTCTTCCATCTTCGGAGAAGGTTAATTTTGATGCTAAGCAACGTGCTGAATTGATATTAAAAATGCATGAGTTAACTAAAGAAAACATTGAGAAAATGAATGCTAGATACAAGCTTGCTGGTGATAAGGGTAGAAAGCATGTTGTGTTTGAACCAGGAGATCCTGTTTGGTTACATCTACGTAAAGATAGGTTTCCTGATTTGCGCAAGTCCAAGTTAATGCCACGAGCTGATGGTCCCTTTAAGGTTTTAAAGAAAATTAATGATAATGCATATAAACTTGAGCTACCTGCAGATTTTGGGGTTAGTCCCACATTTAACATTGCAGATTTGAAACCTTATTTGGGAGAAGATGATGAGCTTCCGTCGAGTACGACTTCAATTCAAGAAGGGGAGGATGATGAGGACATCTCTACTAATGTTACACCCACATCTTCACCAACTACACATACTGGACCAGTTACTAGAGCACGCGCACGTCAACTAAATTATCAGGTACTTTCGTTTCTTACGAATCCTTCTAATGTTCAGGAACATATGATGCTGCCTAAATTAGATACTTTTGTTTGTCTTATGAATGAAGGACCTAGCATGGATAAGAAGGATGGTCATTGGAGCGGGATCAAGCATGGAGAAGGAGGTGTGCGCGCGGGAAAGGACAATGGAGCTTCCAGTGGTGATTTTCGCACTTTGAGGCCATCATAAGGCGTGCATGAAGACTTGGACGAGAGACACAAGACGCCACATTAATATTTTCGTCCAAGGGTTATTATAGGTGCTGCGTCACCTTATTATTGGGCCAGGCCCATGTAATTTCGAAATACACTTAATAGGCTATTTTTTAGAGTCCGTATGTGTGGGGAAACCGAGTTAGGGTTGTTTTCGGACCCCTCCTCCAAGGGGCCACGAAATTCCCCTCTGTTCCCCCATATATACAGTCCTTAGGGCGTCGTTTAGACTTGGGTTTTAATTAGATTTAAGTTAGCCATAGCCGCAACTTCGAGCTCTTCGTTTGTGTCATCCGACCAGGCCAAGATCTCATTGGAACCCCAACTTTAGTAATCATTCATCTTATATTCGCAATATCCAGATTGCAATTCTTAGTTCTTGCTTGTTCTTCGATTGCTTGCAGGATCTAGACCTTCGTGGTCAGGTTGATCGTGCAGCCGCGGGATCAATAACCTCTCGGAGTTGGTTTAGCGATCGCTAAGGCGCAACGTCTTCGCACGTTCGTAGTCGGATCGTAAAAGTCGTCTCCACCATAATCGATCTCCACCATCTCATCGAAACATCGGGACACCTTCGCCTCTATCAGTTGGTCCACACCTGGAAGCTAGGGGGCTGCCCACATCTGTTTGGGTAGCTAACCCGACCTCGTCCAGCCGGAAGAGTCCGATCGATCCGATAGTGCGGCCGGCCTTTGGATTGGGTGTCGACTCCCCGGGGGCCACCCGGATTTGATCGTTGTTAGTTAGAGGGACCTGTCGTTTCGGATCTCTCGGAACTAAATCATAAAATGGTTGCCTGTGATGGGTAGCAACCGAGAGAGATGGGCGTGCGTGCGGAGCCTTGTAATGGGCAGTTGGTACACCCCTGCAGGGTTAAATATTTTCGAGAAGCCGTGTCCACGGTTATGTACGACTTGAGACCTACTCCTTGTTCATAGCCAACAACAACTGAGATAATCTTAATATAACTTGATCAATGTGTGTGTGCCTTGACTGCTTCTTCTTCGTCGGGATGCGAAGAGGAGGACAAGGATAGGATAGGTGTTATGCTTGCGTAAGTAGTTGATATAAAGACTTGTTGGAGGCGATTCCTCATTGAATGCTTGGGTTCTTATCTTACTCTCTAGATCGTTAGCCACTTCATAAATGGTAGTGCGGCAGCAACCTCACCACTTACCCCATCCTTACCGTAAACTACTAGTTGTCCTAGAATGACAAGTGATGAAGTCCTTGCTGGGTCAGTTGACCACTACAGTTGGATGTTGAGTACTTCTGTACTCATGATAATACCCCCAAACTCTTTTCAGGGTCCTTGATCGACAACAGGTATGGTGATCGACGTTTCACGTGGAGACTCGACGACGACTAGTTAGGCCGATCCCGGTGGAGGGCCTGGACCCGTGTGGTTATGGGGATCGATGATTTTCTCTTTGCCACTAGGAAATTGATTGTAGTATGTACTCAGACATGTATCTTCCGATGTTGTATTGTATTAAGGCAGTTGTAGGCCGATTGTATGAGATGTTGTATCCTTGTATATGTAATGTTGTGATATCATGTTGGAAATCCGGGGCATATGGCTATGTCATATGTCGCGGTGGGACCGATATGTGCTTCGTCCCCGGATCTGGATGGAAACATCTAGATCTGGAACAGTATCGCATATTGGGCCTTACATGCACTGAGTTAATAGGTTAGTCCAAATATGATCAAAAGTGTATGAAAGTGTATCAAAAGCATAGCAATATCACCAAAAACATGCATGGAGCAAGCAGAAATTATAGATACGTTTTGGACGTATCAGGGGGCGGGGCCCGGTGGAAGAGGCGGTGCCGGAGGTGGGTGGAGGGAGGGGGCAGGGCGCGGTGGGAGGAAGCAGCACCCATGGTAGGTGAAGGGAGGGGTGGGGTGGGACGAGGTGGCACCGGAGGTAGGTGGACGGAGGTGGCGGGGCGCGATGGGAGGTAGGTAGGTTACGTGGAGTGGGGGGTGGGTGCGTTCGGGGCATAAAGCTGAGGGAGTGCGAGGTGGTTTTTTTAAGGGTTTGAGCGCAGGGTGAATTGTCACGTTGTTTTTGGTGTTATGAGAATAAGACTTTATTTCTTATGATAATAAGTCTTAAGAGGTGTTATGAGAGTGGGTCTCTCTCTCTCTCTCTCTCTATTCTACAACTAACTGTAGAATAATATTCTACAATAGGCAAGCCTCGCACCTATCTTTCTGAAAAACACTAATCTGGAAAAATCCCCTCACATCCCACCTCTCTTTCTCTATCTTTCCTCTCCCCTATTTCTGTTTCCTCCCGCAAAGTACGCCAC
The DNA here is from genome assembly GCA_950022295.1 of Bromus sterilis. NCBI lineage: Eukaryota > Viridiplantae > Streptophyta > Magnoliopsida > Poales > Poaceae > Bromus > Bromus sterilis. The sequence goes on along the minus strand of OX465600.1, from coordinate 170,192,841 downwards.
GCCGCCTCCTCCCGTGCGCACCTCCTCGCCGCCGGGATCCGTTGCCCCCGCGCGCGCCACCTCCTTCTCGGGCGCCGCCGCTCCCGCGCGTGTCACCTCCCCGCCGGGCGCCGCCCCATCCTCGCCTCGTCGGAGCTCGCCCAGCTCGCCTTCGCAGCTCACCTCCGCGCTCACCGTCGTGGTCAACGAACTTCGCGATCCGGCATCTCCACCGGCTTCGACCATCATTGTTGCCCCCGCACCCTCCTCTCTAGGATCCGGCATGCCCGTCCCTGCGCTTCGCCAAGCAGACTCCCGTCTTCACCTCCAGTGCCCTGCTGCGTGCGTCCACATCTGTGGCAACCCGATCCGAGCCCTATCCAGCCCCTCTTCCAGTTCGTGCACATGCAGCAACATGATGCCTCCTGCTCCCCGCTCCACTGCTCGTCAACTATGGGCATGATTATTTTGCATAATCATTCAGGGAAAAATCTACCCAGCGACGCCGCACAGCGGTTTTCTCGTGCGGCGGTGGAATCATGCCCTGCACTCATTGTCGCGTCGCTATCATGCTAAAGTATCATATGTTGCTAGTTTTTTTGTTACAAGGCTACAAAGGATGTTACAACGGACATGCATGCTACATGATCTTTGCTTTGTATGGGACAACTCCAGCGGACATGCATGCTACAGTGTTACAATTTTTTTCCTGTGCAAAGAAGTACTGTACTTCCTATATTATCTTAACCATACACTATATATATATTCTTAAAATAAAAAAGGTAATTAGGCATAATTTTTTTGGCTGGTATAAACAACACAATAAGCTTCATGACAGTTTAACATAATTAACCATGTAGGTAAGCACGACAAACAATACTGGTAATTAGGCGTAATTTATTTTGGCAAGCTATATGAAATAAAAATAACAACTTGAGACAATGAAATTAACAACTAGTTTGCAATTTTTTTGGCAAGCTACATGCAAAAATGATAACTTAGTATAATTAAAACTGACAAGTAGTATAAAAAATATTGGTAAGCTATATGAATTAAAAATGACAACTCGACACAATTTAAAACTGACAACTAGATAGGTAATTTTTTTGGCAAGCTATATAAAATAAAAATGACAACTCAACCATATTAAAATTGTCAACTAAATTATTTCTTGCAATTTATGTATAATTTTTGTGGCAAGTATAATAAATAATTCTTGCAATTAGGTATAAATTTTTGTGGCAAGTAAAAAAATAATTCTTGCGATTAGGTGTAAATTTTTGTGGCAAGTAAAAAGATAATTCTTGCGATTAGGTGTAAATTTTTATGGCGAGTAAAAATAAATTCTTGCGATTAAGTGTAAACTTTTGTGGCAAGCACAATAAATAATTCTTGTAATTAGGTGTAAATTTTTACAACAAATAATTCTTAAAGATACATGTAAATATCACTAGTTAATTAATTATACAACAAATAATCAATAACAAAGGATATTGTCCATAAATGACTGTGATGAGGACATCTCTACTAATGTTACACCCACATCTTCACCAACTACACATACTGGACCAGTTACTAGAGCACGCGCACGTCAACTAAATTATCAGGTACTTTCGTTTCTTGCGAATCTTTCTAATGTTCAGGAACATATGATGCTGCCTAAATTAGATACTTTTGTTTGTCTTATGAATGAAGGACCTAGCATGGATAAGAAGGATGGTCATTGGAGCGGGATCAAGCATGGAGAAGGAGGTGTGCGCGCGGGAAAGGACAATGGAGCTTCCAGTGGTGATTTTCGCACTTTGAGGCCACCATAAGGCGTGCATGAAGACCTGGACGAGAGACACAAGACGCCACATTAATATTTTCGTCCAAGGGTTATTATAGGTGCTGCGTCACCTTATTATTGGGCCAGGCCCATGTAATTTCGAAATACACTTAATAGGCTATTTTTTAGAGTCCGTATGTGTGGGGAAACCGAGTTAGGGTTGTTTTCGGACCCCTCCTCCAAGGGGCCACGAAATTCCCCTCTGTTCCCCCATATATACAGCCCTTAGGGCGTCGTTTAGACTTGGGTTTTAATTAGATTTAAGTTAGCCATAGCCGCAACTTCGAGCTCTTCGTTTGTGTCATCCGACCAGGCCAAGACCTCATTGGAACCCCAACTTTCGTAATCATTCATCTTATATTCGCAATATCCATATTGCAATTCTTAGTTCTTGCTTGTTCTTCGATTGCTTGCAGGAATTAGACCTTCGTGGTCAGGTTGATCGTGCATCCGCGGGATCAATAACCTCTCGGAGTTGGTTTAGCGATCGCTAAGGCGCAACGTCTTCGCACGTTCGTAGTCGGATCGTGAAAGTCGTCTCCACCATAATCGATCTCCACCATCTCATCGAAACATCGGGACACCTTCGCCTCTATCAGACTGCTTGCTTTTTTACTATAGCTAACTGTACTGATTAGCTAAGCTAGGCTTAGGCTGCAGTCAAACGGCGCCCATGCACACTGCACATTGCTAGCTAGTGCATGCTCAGCTCCTATAGTGCATAGTGACTATCCATAGCTAGCTACAGTACTAGCCTAGCACAGTACTTGATTACGGTAATCATTACCTCATGCATGTATAGTATAGCTACTGTTTTCCTATTTTTTCACTTCGGCTAGGCCTTCTATGCATGCATGCATTGTCAGTCTATTCAATATTTTTCGTGAGAGAATTTAAATGCATGCGAAACAAGAAGATTTGATGAGCCGCCGCACGACAAAGCCAACGTGCGGCCGCTCTCTAGTAAACTCCATCATTCAGTGGACGATCTCGATGCCACTGTACGTGCCTGCCATAATTATCTTGTTCCTGTCCAACCACATGACAACATACGAACACAACTAGCTAGCTAGCCGATGTATGTGGAGCCATCACAAAAGGTACGTCACAAAATTTATTCACTACCACATATCATCTCACGTACGTATTGCTTTCTCATGATTGGTTTCTTTGCTTGCTGATTTTGTTCTTTGTGATGTGATTTGCGTGCAGGGAGAGATTAGTCTAGTGCTGTCACGAGCGCTCGTCGGATCGCAGATGCTCAGTGGCAGGTCGTCACCGCCTCACCGGACCACCATCACCAGCCACAGCAGGCAGCCGGTGCCGGCGTGCCTCCATGCAGGAGTTGGCGGTCGGGAGTAGGGGGCAGCGACAGTAATGACTCACGAAATAAATTTGTAGAATAATAAATACATCTCTAAAAATGATTTAGGTAAATACATTAATTTGTTGTATTTGGAGATTTGCAAAACATAAATCCTTTGCAAAATCATATTGCGCTGTACAAATATTTTTATTACGTGGCAGTATCATTGATTCGTTGTAGGCAGTATAATTCCTTCATTTTTGTCAATACAAAAATCATTTACTTTCAGAAGTGCAATTTTTCATTTTTGCAATACAAAAATTATTTGTTTATAAGCAGTACAAAAACACCATAGAAAGAAATTCAAGGCTAATATTCATAGAAGTATAATACTCTATTTTTTTGGAAAAAATGATTATCAAACGCAGGAAGTACAAAAATTATGACAACGGGCAGTACAAAACTCGTATTTCAGGGAGCACGTGATGCATGTCTAGGGAAGTGCAAAAACTCATATACAAGATAGATCTCGAGGGTGTTGAGTTCCGTTGATACAAGGCAAAGTTATATATATTTTTTACAAAATCTGAAGAGTACAATTCATTTATTTCGAGCAGTATAATTATTATTATTACTATCGGGCAGTACGAAACTCAAACACACAGAAGTACAAGGTACATGTCGAGGGAGTTTGATTTCTGTAGAAAAAAATGTGCAGTACAATTTAATCATTTTGAGCAGTACAAAAAGTTCTTTATTGTCGGGTAGTACGAAACTCATATTAAGAGAAGTACAATAATATGTTTCCTTCGAACAGGAAAAATATCGTTATTTTGAATTTTGTTCAAAAACGGTGAAGAATTAGAAAAATGTTAAAACACGAAAAAAGTTGCCAAATTTCAATTCCTTTCCAACGCCATATCATTTGCATCATTCCGAGATTTAATGAATATCAATGATCATCTTTTAATGAAACTGGTTTTTAGTATTTTCATAATTGTTCAAAAACTACGAAAATTTTGAAAAAACTTAAAACATTAAAAAGTTTATTAATTTTAGTAGCTTTCCAACGGTATATCATTTGTGCTATTTCGAGAAGTGGTTAAAAATTAATATCAAATTATTGTTCGTCTATTTTGAATGAATCTCAGTATTTTCAAAACTGCTTAAAAATTATGTAAAAATTGAAAAATCTTAATACACAAAAAGATGGGAAATTTCAATAGCTTTCCAACGCCATATCATTTGCAACATTTTGAGGTCTTAAAAATATCCATAATCATCTTTTAGTAAAACTGGTTTTTAGTATTTTCAAAACTGTTCAAAAACTATGAAAAATTGAAAAACATTAAAACATGAAAATGTTTGGAAATTTCATTTGCTTTCCAACGAGATATCATTTGCGTTATTCCGACAAGTGGGTAAAAGTTTTTGTTCAAAACACTTTTGAATCAGCTTGTGATGATTTCTGTTTTTTGAAAATTCATTATAAAATATATAAAAATTGGAATAAATTGAAAATACAAAAAAGTTGATAATTTTCTGTAGTTTTTCAATGGTATATCATTTGCACAATTCTGATTAACGGTTTAGAATCTACGATTGAATTACTACACACAGGCAGAAGAGCAGTACCAACTTCACAAAAAATAAGTACGGCAGTTTTGTGCAGAAGCAGTACCAGATCGTTATCATGGAAAGTACGAGATTATTGTAGAATATTATTCAATCATCGATTGTAGAATACATGGCATGTATATATATAGGTAAATTATATGGGACACCTAGGTGCATGGGCACCTAGATCGGGTCCAACTGGTTTTAATTCCCTGTCCATTATTGCTTGCATGCACTTGTGTCATCCATTAATGCTGATGAATTAATCAATTAATTACTCTTTCCATAGTACCAACGTCATGCAATAAAAGTGAAACATAACCAAGTGACGTACATGGTAGGTATGCATGCATACTTATATATACCTAGTGATTTATTCAAAGGTATATAATACCTATGTATATTTTGAGTTATATACTATGTATATATACCTAGTAATTTATTCAAAGTTATATATATACATACATATCCAAAAATTCATACGGGTATCTAAATATACCCACTATTGTTCGACTACATAATCATATCTAAGGCAACGACATCCAATATTCGTGTACGTACATATACCTAGATATTATAGCAACATCTCTTTTTTAATACACATATATTTTGAAGATATAACCAAAATGATAAATGTTTCATGGACATGAGACATGCGGAAAAATGCATGCACGTACCATGAGATATGCATGGTCTTAAATATGGACTATTAATTGCTGATTTTCTCTACCTTATTTAATCTACGCATTAAGTGTCCATATCAAGCAATAATTAGCAATAATTATGTCCTATTAAAGGCTATCGAATTTAATCATTAGTGCTAATACTAATTACATAGGCACACATCTTAGTGTCATCCAACGGTTTCAAAGCAAGGTGCCCCAAACGGGTGTCATTTATATAGCACACACACACACACACACACACACACACACACACACACATATATATATATATATAGGGTGGGTCTATTTTGATAACACCCCTTAAGACTCTTATTCTGGTAACACTTTTGTTATTCTTCTAACACTACCACCGAACCGAACCTACCGACGAGCGGCGACAGCCCTAGAAAAACCGCACCCCACTCCCTCGTCCCTCCCCCACAATATTTCTCTCCCCCCGCCTCCACCATCCTCCTTCTCCTCGTGCCCACCCCCACCTCCAACCTCCAACCTTCTTCCTCCCACGACCAGATCCGCCCCCTCTTGACCCAACCACCTCCACCTTCCTCCCACGCGCCGGAGCACCGCCGCCACTCCATCTACCCCCATGGCCAGCGCGCCCCCATCTACCTCCCATGGCCGGCGCGCCCCCCCATCTACCTCCCACCGATGGCGAGCAGCCAACCCCCTCCAGCCATGGCCGAATCCGCCCTCTAACCTACCTCCGGCGAGAACTTCACCACTAGATCCGACCGCAACAGGCCTCCATCGAGATTTTCACCATCGGATCAGAATCCGACTTGAGGAGGGCTAGGAAGCGCGGCATGGAGGAGGAGGTCCGGGACCACATGGCCTTCTACGTAGGATGCTCCTCCTGGCTCCTTCCGGGCGACCTCCTACTCCACCACGGTGGACGGATCCAACCTCCTGATGAGGACATCCCTACTAATGTTACACCCATATCCTCACCAACTACACATACTGGACCAGTTACTAGAGCATGTGCACGTCAACTAAATTATCAGGTACTTTCGTTTCTTGTGAATCCTTCTATTGTTCATGAACATATGATGCTGCCTAAATTAGATACTTTTGTTTTGCTTATGAATGAAGGACCTAGCATGGACAAGAAGGATGGTCATTGGAGCTGGATCAAGCATGGAGAAGAAGGTGCGCGCGCGGGAAAGTACAGTGGAGATTCCAGTGGTGATTATCACACTTTGAAGCCACCATAAGGCGCGCATGAAGTCTTGGACGAAATACGCGAGATGTCACTTCATTATTTTCGTCCAAGGGCAATTATAGGTGCTGCGTCACCTTAATATTGGGCTGGGCCCATGTAATTTCGAAATACCACATTATAGGCTGTTTTTAGAGTCCGTATGTGTCGGGAAACCGAGTTAGGGTTGTTTTCGGACCCCACCTCCAAGGGGCCACGAAATTCCCCTCTGTTCCCCCATATATACAGCCCTTAGGGCGTCGTTTAGACTTGGGTTTTAATTAGATTTAAGTTAGCCATAGCCGCAACTTCGAGCTCTTCGTTTGTGTCATCCGACCAGGCCAAGACCTCATTGGAACCCCAACTTTCGTAATCATTCATCTTATATTCGCAATATCCAGATTGAAATTCTTAGTTCTTGCTTGTTCTTCGATTGCTTGCAGGAATTAGACCTTCGTGGTCAGGTTGATCGTGCATCCACGGGATCAATAACCTCTCGGAGTTGGTTTAGCAATCGCTAAGGCGCAACGTCTTCGCACGTTCGTAGTCGGATCGTGAAAGTCGCCTCCACCATAATCGATCTCCACCATCTCATCGAAACATCGGGACACCTTCGCCTCTATCAAGTGGTATCAGATTTCCAGGTTGATCGGTGAGATTTACCAGTTTTCGTACTCTAGATTACTTCTGTTCTTCATACCTACAGTCCACGAAAAAGCCAAAAAAAATTTTTTAGGGTTAGATCATCACGTCCCTAAACAGTCCGAGCCTTTGTCCAGTCTTCCTTACATAGTTTGCTTTGTTGAATTTGCGGTTGCATCGTTGTGTCGAGTTGCTGATCTTAGCGTCTAGTTCCCTTAGAGTTTCGAGTTCTGATCACAGTTTGTCACGCTGCCGCCGCACAGTACTACACCACCACGTTCCGCCAATCCGAGTCCAGATACACCACCACGTTCCGCCAAGCAGAGTCCATATACACCACCACGACCTACCGATCCGAGTTGAGTTCCATCACCCGTTCGGTTTGTGATCTCTCCGTAGCCAGATTAGTTTGAGTTGATTAGAGTCGGATTTCACCAATCTTTGTCGTACGTAGAAGAGGGTGATTTCCAAAAAAAAAAAAGAGTCTGGCGCGCTTTCCAGGGCAGTTTTTAGGCCAAAAATTTCAGGGGTGAAAAAATTTCGTGCCCATACGTTCCTTAGGTCCAAAAACTCATTTTGAGACGTTCGCCACCATAGTGAATTTTTCGCACTTTTTCAGCCACCGCAGTCCCGCATCGCAAAAAAAAAGAGCAAAAAAAAAGAGAGAGAGAGAAAAAAAATCCAGAGTGTGCTTCTCAGTTGTTTACGTGCCGCGCCGTGCTTTCGTTGGTGTTTTAGGCTCGCGTCTCTAGTACGGTCTAGCCTAGGATCAGCACAGTACCGACGTTGAGTGTTTATTCAACTTTGCATCTCTGTTTTGATTACTGTTGAGCTTTTTGCTACCATATTTGTCAAGCCTACCTACAGCTCCACATATATTCTACTTCGTGCGGTTGACACCTCCTAGCCATCGCTCTACCACATCTCTGAGAGTTTTGACCCGTTGGTTGTACATCACCACCTACTGCTAGGTAAGAATCGGTAAGAACTAAAGAAAAGCTTGACGGATTTGTGCTTTCCACCACCCCACATCCCATTAGTAGAAGTAGGATCATATTTCTGTGTGTTTTCTATTTCTGCTAACCATGCCAGGATCCCATGATGAAGTGGCGCGGGATGCACCCGGTTGGGAGAATATGACAAACAAAGCGTTACATGATAAATTTGCACAAATGATGTCTGAACAGGTGAATGACATCGAGAACAGATTTACAGAGGCGATTGATGGTGTGGAGAAGATGATCGACACCAAGCTCGACGCCAAGTTTACTGAGTTGCTCGCACGCCTACCTGCACAGCCTGCGGCCGCTCCAGCATAGCCACCGCCACCACGACGTGCACGACGTATTCTGTTTCCGGACAGACAAGCTGCTGGTGCTCCTGCTGCTGCTGCAGTTGCTGCTATTGCTGCTGCTTCTGACGTCGGCCAGGACGACAACTACGAGGGTGATTACGAGGAGGAGGTGGAACAGGAAGCGGCCTATGAGCAGCCAGCTGGACGTCCACGTCCCAACATTCGCCACGGTCGACACCAACCACCCCCTCAGGTACGCGATGATGAACATGTGCCTAAACTTAAATTGAATCTTAAGCCGTTTGAGGGTAGATATATTCCTGATGCTTATCTTACTTGGGAGTTAGAAACTGAACAATGCTTTACATGTTTACAATATCCTGAGAATAGACGTGTTACTGCTGCTGTTTGTGAATTCACGGGGTTTGCATCTATTTGGTGGTCTGAACATTTTAGATTGCATGCTAATAATATTCCAACTACTTGGGTTGCTTTAAAAGATGCTATGCGTACTCGCTGGTTCCTCCTTATTATCAACGTGAACTGCTACAAAAATTACAGCGTTTGAGACAAGGCAAAAATTATGTACAGGAATATTATCAAGAATTACAAACTGGATTGATTAGATGTGGCCTAGTAGAGGATAATGAAGCTATGCTTGCACGTTTTAAGGGTGGTTTAAACAGGGAGATACAAACTATTCTAGAATACAAGGACTTTGCTACTATTACTCGTTTGTTTCATCTTGCTTGTAAAGCTGAACGTGAAGTGCAGGATCGACAGGCCGCTACGAGACCTAACTTTTCTGCAGGACGAAATACATCATGGACATCGCGTGGACCTTCTACATCCACACGTCCTGCTGCACCACCATCTACTTCAGCCGCTCATTCTTACAGGGAGCCACCAAAACAGTCTGCGCCACCATTCAAGGGTGCACAGAGTGGTCCAGCGGCGAGTTCTTTTTCATCCATGGCTTCCACAGGGCAAACACGAGATCGTGATATTAAATGTCGCAGGTGCCAAGGTGGAGGTCACTTCGCAAAAGACTGTCCCTCCAAGCGTGTGATGATTATTACGGCGGATGGTGGGAATGAGTCAGCGAGTGACTATGATGAGGAGACTTTAGTTCTCATTGCTCATGAGGAAGAGGGTGCCCATGATGATGCTCATGATATAGAGTATATGGCTCCTGATGATGCAGATAAATATGCTAGTTTGGTTGCTCAACGTGTGTTAAGTGTGCAGGTAACGAAGGCTGAGCAAAACCAGAGGCATAATTTGTTCCACACAAAGGGAGTGGTGAAAGAACGTTCGGTTCGCATCATCATTGACGGAGGGAGTGGCAACAACTTGGCTAGCATGGAGTTGGTGGAGAAGCTATCTCTCACCACAAGACCACACCCCCATCCGTACTATATTCAGTGGTTTAACAATAGTGGTAAGATTAAGGTAACGCGTTCTGTTCGTGTGCACTTTAGCATTGCTGCATATGCTGATTATGTTGATTGTGATGTGGTACCCATGCAAGCATGCTATCTTTTACTTGGTAGACCATGGCAATTTGATAGGAATGTTGTACACCACGGTAGGACAAATCAGTTTACTCTGGTTCATCAGGATAAAAATATTGCTTTACTAACTATGTCTCCTGAACAAATTGTGAAAGATGATCTTGCTAGAGCTAGTAAAGCTAAACAGGAGAGAAATAAGAGTGAAAATGAGATAGCAGCCAAAGAATTTGAGCAACAACATAAGACCAATAACACCCATATCCTCACCAACTACACATACTGGACCAGTTACTAGAGCACGTGCACGTCAACTAAATTATCAGGTACTTTCGTTTCTTGTGAATCCTTCTATTGTTCATGAACATATGATGCTGCCTAAATTAGATACTTTTGTTTTGTTTATGAATGAAGCACCTAGCATGGACAAGAAGGATGGTCATTGGAGCGGGATCAAGCATGGAGAAGTAGGTGCGCGCGCGGGAAAGTACAGTGGAGCTTCCAATGGTGATTATCACACTTTGAAGCCACCATAAAGCGCGTATGAAGTCTTGGACGAAATACGCGAGATGTCACTTCATTATTTTCGTCCAAGGGAAATTATAAGTGCTGCGTCACCTTAATATTGGGCTGGGCCCATGTAATTTCGAAATACCACATTATAGGCTGTTTTTAGAGTCCGTATGTGTGGGGAAACCGAGTTAGGGTTGTTTTCGGACCCCACCTCCAAGGGGCCACGAAATTCCCCTCTGTTCCCCCATATATACAGCCCTTAGGGCGTCGTTTAGACTTGGGTTTTAATTAGATTTAAGTTAGCCATAGCCGCAACTTCGAGCTCTTCGTTTGTGTCATCCGACCAGGCCAAGACCTCATTGGAACCCCAACTTTCGTAATCATTCATCTTATATTCGCAATATCCAGATTGCAATTCTTAGTTCTTGCTTGTTCTTCGATTGCTTGCAGGAATTAGACCTTCGTGGTCAGGTTGATCGTGCATCCGCGGGATCAATAACCTCTCGGAGTTGGTTTAGCGATCGCTAAGGCGCAACGTCTTCGCACGTTCGTAGTCGGATCGTGAAAGTCGCCTCCACCATAATCGATCTCCACCATCTCATCGAAACATCGGGACACCTTCGCCTCTATCACCTCCCCAACTCCCAGTTCCCCAGCGGCCTCCTACTGTAGCCTCCTCAGATGTCCTCGGCGTGGTTGTTGCCAGTGGCCGTCGTGCCGCTCGTATGCGCCAGATGCTGCTCCGCCGCCGCCGCTCCATCTACAAGTGATCCATCCATCACGTACAACGCGCAGTGGATGTGATCTGCAAGTGATCCATCCCTCCATCACATACGGTGATGAGGTGAGATGACAACCAAGTGGCATTGCCTGTGGCAAGTTGCGCTGCGATGGACACAGATAGGTAGCTCGCATTTGCAGTGCACTCGTTAAACAAAAAGAGAATAGAACAAAAAGTGATGTGGAAAAATTGATGCAATTCAATATGCATTTTATTTTTTAGAAAGTTTGTTCTGTTGCGCTATACAATTTTTGTGAAAATGATGTGGTTCACTTTGGAGAGTGATGAAGTTCATTTGCGCTTGACATGGCGTGTAATCTATTCAGTTGGTGAGGATGTGTAGTTCCCATTGCATCTATATGCAAAAAGATGTTGTTTAGTTACAAAAATTAATTACTCGAATGCAGTTCAGTGTAATTGTCTCTTGTGGTTCGCGTTTGTAAAAAGAAAGTAAAAAACCGTGTGTAGTTCGATTTATTAACATTGCAGCGCAATTGGTGTTTGGATAAAACTCACTGAATAAAGTTGCAGTGCGCTTGGTGTTCCGATACAAACCACGAGATATTATTTATTGTATATGTGAAAAAAAAATTGAAATGCGTGTAGTGCTCTCTGTAGACAAAATGCAGTGCGGTTGCCGGTCCAATGCAGTTCACTTCGCATGATTCCAGGTCCGCGAAAAACATGTGCATTCTATTTGGCGATAATGCAACGCGCTTTCCCATCAGATGCGGTGCGGTTGCCAGGCGAATGCAGTTCGCTTGGTCGATTCCGGGTTCGCGAAGAACGGAGTTCCGCGTTTTTAGTAGAATCGACACAACTTTTAAACCGTAAGGAATTAGAAAGTGTGTTCTACATGAAAATGGAGCGCCTTGACGATATCTATCCAACAGTGTATTAATTCCAACGATCGGATAAGCGAATCAAAAGAATTTATGCAAAAGCGCCCGCTGCCCCAAATGTGGACAACCACACCATTTTTCAAATTACTTCAAAACCATGGGGAATCTGGAAAAGTATTCAACATATGAATTAATCTCCTACTCCAAACGAATCCAACGTTGTATCATAAGAATCGATCGGACAAGCGGTTAAAAAGTTCTAATCTCCACAAGATCCGCCGGCAAAAACAGAGTGTGCGCGTTTTTTTGCGGCTAGATTTCTCTAAATATCCGTAGCGAATTAGACAAAGTGTTATGATTATAGATGGAGTGCCTGATAGATATATTTCCAAAGCTATATCATTTGCATCAATCTGATAAACGGTTCAAAAGAAATCGCGGAAAAAATGCCGCTGCGGTTTATCATACGAAAGATGGTCCTTTTTGAAACTGCTCTTAATCGGTGAAGAATCGGGGAAAGTGTTCAACATACGAAAAATGCTCCTTTTCCATACTAATCCAAAGGTTTATCATAACCTCAATTCCGACCAACGGTCAAAAAGGTAAGGCGAAAATGGTGCTTGCGTTTTGTTTTTACCCGAGCTGCAGTGCTCGTGAGTCAGCAATGCGGTTCCCTTAGCGACACGATGTAGTGCAGAAGTGTTAGCAGAATAGTTATACTGCTAATATTAGCAAAATAGACGGGTACTATATATATACTTCGAATATATATATACAGTCGATCTATTCTGACATCGTTGTCAGAATAACTATTCTGACAACATTCCAAACTGCATCGTATCGCAAAGAGAACCGCACTGCTGTATTCGAAGCACTGCAGCTCGGGTAAAAACGAATCACATGCATTATTTTCGCGATAACTTTTTAACCGTTGGTCGAAATTGACCTTATGATACACCGTTGGATTCGCATGGAAAAGGAGCATCTTCCGTATGTTGAACACTTCCCCAGATTCTTCACGGATTAAGAGCAGTTTCAAAAATTGTGCGGCGACCCACTTTCACAGCTGCAGTTATTTCGCGATTTCTCTTAAACCGTTCATCGGAATTATGCAAATGATATACTGTTGGAAATATATCGATCATGCGCTCCATTCATACGTAGAACACTTTGCCTAATTCGCTACGGATTTGAGAGAAATCTAGCCGCAAAAAAACGCTCACACTCTGTTTTTCGCCGACGGATCTTGTAGAGAGTAGAACTTTTTAACCGCGTGTCCGATCGATGCGTATGATACACCGTTGGATTCGCCTGGAGTAGTAGATTAATCCATATGTTGAACACTTTTCCATATTCCACACGGTTTTGAAGTAATTTGAAAAACGGTGTTGCTGCCCTCTTTTGGACAGCGGGAGTTTTTTCTTAAATTCAGTTGATTCGTTCGTTCGATTGATGAAATTGATACACTATTGGATAGCTATCGTCGAGGCGCTCCATTTGTATGTAAAACACATCCTATAATTCCTTACGGTTTAAAAGTTGTGTCGATTTTAGTAAATCGTGGAACTCCGTTTTTCGTGGACCCAGAATCGACGACGTGAACTGCATTCGCCGGGAAACCGCACCGCATCCGACGGGAAAGCGCACTGCATTATCGCCAGACAGAACGCACGTGTTTTTCGCGGAACAAAAAATCGGTGAGTGAACTGCATCCGCGGGGCACCCGATTGCATTTGTCAACAACAAAAACTGCACATGATTTTTTCACATGGCAAAGAGAAATACGCGTATTTTTTCACGGACCCGGAATCGACGTAGTGAAATGCATTCGACCGATACAGTTTGCATTTATTGACAGAGAGAACTGCATTTGTTTTATTACCTGTTAACATTATTTTTTGTCAACGAGCGTGCACCGCAAGGACGAGGCGGGTGAACTGCATTTATTTTGTTCTTCCAATTATGTTCTTCTATTTTTACACACGGCAATAAAGTGAGCTGCATATTTTTTCTTCTCTATAGTACAAACACATACAAATTACAATGTGAGAAGACTATAATGAACTGCAAATTTTTTTTACTTTTTTTTTACAAAAGTGAACAACCCACCATCACAAAATAAACCACAACATTAATTTTTGAACTTTATTGCACCTCAAAATTTACCACAAAGCTAATTGCACATATATATCACTTCCTTGTACAAAACACACCATTTTTACAGAACGAACCTTTTTCTGCAATCAACAGTAAACAGAAATACAAGGGAAAAAATAGTGAACCGCAATCGTCATCAGTGAACCACATCTTGGACTACCATCCAATTGAAACTACGAACTATCACCTAATTCAACCGAACTACAAAAGATCTGAAACTGCACTAGATGCAAGAACGGGGAGCAGCGGCTCGGGGGTGCAGTGCAGACCATCCCATAGATTGCATCTCACCTCCACGCCTGTGTGGACGGGGTCGGCGCCATTTTCAAGAAGAAAAGATCCATCTCGCGGCACGACCCCATCAGGCGCGTCCCATTGTCGTTCCTGCATCCAATGATCTTCTTAGAGAGGGGAGGGGGAGGAATCTAGGGAGGAGAGTCGTATCAATGGTTTTTATGGACTTCCCTGTTGTGCACTCGTTGGATCCGAGAGGGGCTGGGGAAAGTTCCTGTTGCGAGGAGCCCGTGTCCATCGCGATCCACATCGCCAGCGTGGGATCCCCGGGAGAGATGGGCGCCGCCGATCTGGGACGAGTGGCGGCCGCCGCATCACGGTAACCGGCCACGCGCTGGATCCGAGCGAGGGCAGGGCACGACGAGGTCGTCGTTGTTGGGGGTCATGGCGGTTGGAATCCGCTACGGGCTGGATAGCGGCTGGACCTCGTCGCTGCTACGGGCTGGCAGCTACGGGAGGGCGTGGTGGCCCGACACAACGGCCACGGGAGGGTGCGACGGCGCGCGGCTCTAGGAGGTGGCCACGGGAGGGCGCGGCAACCCCGTCGCCGGTGGCCCGGGGGGCGGCGGCGCGACCTTGGATCCCGTCTAGCCGGCCGTGTCGAGGATCCATGCGGTGGCCATGGGGAGGGCGCGGCGTCCCGGCGCGGTGGCCACGAGAGGGCGGCGGAGCGGCTTTCGTGCGCGGCGGCCACGGGAGGAAGCTGGGTTGGGGGCGGTTTGGTGGCCAGGGCGGATGCGTCATGGAGAAGGGAACGAGGAGGTGGGGTGGGTGGGGGCAGGTTTTTTTATCTGTGTTGAAGCTCGGTTCGATGGGTTGCGGTTGGTTTTTGGTGTGCTGGGTGTTGTCAGAATAAGCTTTTGTTGTTAGAATAAGGTCGGGATGTTGTTAGAATAGAGCCACCATATATTCTAGAATATTCTAAAATATTCTAGAATAAGCAATCTCCTATAAGTCAACTTCCAGATAAAAAAATAACAAAAACTCCCACGTCTTCACCCCCAACTCTTTCTCTTTCCCTGTGTTGTGTCTCCCTCCTCGCGCCGCCCCACCTCCTCCCTCGCGCCGAACGCCTATCCTCCCGCCTGGCTCTGCCCGCCCCTAACACCCGAACGCGCCGCCCCGCGTGCTTCGCCGTGACTGCCGCCTCCGCCGCCGCGCTGGCCGCCGGTGCCTCTACCCTTGCTTCTACCACGCCGTCCTCTGGCCCCTCTCCCATCCCCTCCGCCCCGCCTCCTTCCCCTCCGCCTTGCCTTCTTTGGTGCTTCCTCATCCATGGCGACATCGTCTTCTCGGGGAAGCCAAGACGTGGAGGGAGCTACAACAGGATTCAGGCAGTACATGGAGGCGGAGAAGAGGAGTTCAGGGAGGCCGAGAAGATGGCGCCGGCAGCGGGAGTGGACATGGTGGTCACGAACCGGACGGGCACTGGCCCGAAGAGAAGCGGGGACTGACCGATTGCATCCACTGGTGTCTGCCCCGGGGCGACTGATTTCTGGAACAATATATTGCTTCAAATCATGTCAGACTAACAGACATACAGAGGTTTGTTACTACTTGGATTAGCTCAACTTTGCCTCAATGAAAAGTGTCCGTGTGATCCATCTAGCAAATACGCTTGAGCCCGAGTACAGAAGTTTTACTCCTTTAGATCGATCCAGCAGACACATTTTAGTAGCTTTTTCTTCTTTTGAAGTTCTAACGAGAGCATTTATCATAGTTGCTGCCCACGGGTGTTGCACTATACTGAACATGTAACTTGCAATTGCAAGTTCGATCCTAGCCAAGTATTCACGTCCTTACAACTTACAAGGACTAGTTGAATGCCCGTGCGTTGCCACGAAATATAAATGTTCCCACTTGGGGTTTGCTGGTTCATAGTTTCCGTTTCGATATTGACTCTCCCACTTCTTTCCTCTTGGGTGGTCATTTTGTCTCCTAAACCATCTTCTTTTTGCAAGAAGAAAATTAACATCTCCTCTCCCCTGCCTTCTCTCTTCTCCGTTTTCATTCTCTTCATCCTCCCTTGATCTAGTCCATAGTCACCGCTTTAAAGTCGTGTTGATTTGTCTTCTTAACAATACTCTTCTTGCAAGAAGAAAAGGGACATTTTTTCTCGGATAATGCTAACGTAGACCGAGCTACACGTAGCCCTTTAGTTTGAACAAGTCATAAAATGTATTTTATATTATTCAAAAAGCATTGAATTTTTTTATGAATATATATACACATGTATATGACATATGGGCAAATTTTCATACCATTATACTTTCACATGTGGCGTATGAAAAAAAGACAAATATTTGATTTTAAATGGGCCTTCTTGTTGTTGGTTTTGGGCTGAAATTTTGTTTTTTTTGTGCAGACTTCATATTACAATATTTTCAAGCCAAATTTGACATGTTCATACGGAATACATATAAGTTTTCATAGATTTTTTTTCGAACTTTTTCTGAACTTTTAAATATGCTTTACAATTTTTTCAAAATAAAGGGCTACGTGTAGCTCGGCCTCTAGAAACCCTGTTGAGACGGAAGAGTCCGATCCGAGAGCGTGGCCAGCTTTTGGATTGGTTGTCGACTTCCCGGGGGCCACCCGGATTTGTTCGTTGTTAGTTAGAGGGACCTGTCGTTTCGGATCTCTTGGAACTAAATCATAAAATGGTTGCCTGTGATGGGTAGCAACTGAGAGAGATGGGCGAGTGTGCGGAGCCTTGTAATGGGCAGTTGGTACGCCCCTGCAGGGTTAAATCTTTTCGAAAAGCCGTGTCCACGGTTATGGACGACTTGAGACCTACTCCTTGTTCATAGACAACAACAACTGAGATAATCTTAATATAACTTGATCAACGTGTGTGTGCCTTGACTGCTTCTTTTTTGTCGGGATGCGAAGAGGAGGACAAGGATAGGATAGGTGTTATGTTTGCGTATGTAGGTGGATAGCAGACTTGTTGGAGGCGATTCCTCATCGAATGCTTGGCTTCTTACCTTACTCTCTAGATCGTTAGCCACTTCATAAATGCTAGCGCGGCAGCAACCTCACCACTTACCCCTTCCTTACCGTAAACTACTAGTTGTCCTAGAATGACGAGTGATGAAGTCCTTGCTGGGTCAGATGACCACTACAGTTGGATGCTGAGTAGTTCTGTACTCATGATACTACCCCCAAACTCTTTTCAGGGTTCTTGATCGACAACAGGTACGGTGATCGACGTTTCACGTGGAGACTCGACGACGACTAGTTAGGCGGATCCCGGCGGAGGGCCTGGACCCGTGTGGTTATGGGATCGATGTTTTCTTTTGCCAGTAGGAATTTGGTTGTAGTATGTACTCAGACATGTATCTTCAGCTGTTGTAATGTATTTGAGGCAGTTCTATGCCGATTGTATGAGATGTTGTATCCTTGTATCTGTAATGCTGTGATATCATGTTGGAAATCCAGGGCATATGGCTTTGTCATATGTCGCGGTGGGACCGATATGTGCTTCGTCCCGGATCTGGGTGGAAACACCTAGATCTGGAACAGTACCGCATATCGGGCCTTACAGATTTGATGCTTGGAGCGTGCGTGCTGCAATCACATGATAACTAATATAAATGATTACATGATAAATAACATAGAATATTTGAATCGAATCTTTGAGACCGCCAACTCTCACATCGGTCTATCTCCGTTGCTATGGCACCAATTTTTTGCCACACCCGATGCAGCAGTGCAGAGAGGTAAAAAAGGACATCTTACCCAGTTCAGTTAAAAAAGAAGACAAAAACAAATTTCAATTCAACGAGCCATATATTATGATGTCTCATTTTAACTCATGAAATGCAATGTTCTGTTTTTAGCGTCGAGAACTGGGTTACAGACCTTTTCAATGTGCAAGTTTCTAGTTTGACATATAACTTGAAAACAATTAACAACTCAATTCTAGCAGAACGTTGATCTTGATTGCACAGAAGCAAGGATACAAAAAAAACTTTAAATAGGAGCTCCATATCAGAACTGCGTACTTCATTTTCTCTTGTTCCTTGAAAATAGGCTCTAGCAGGATTAATCGCTTCCGAGAAACCCTTCAACATGCTTTGAGCTGGAACGTTCGAGGATTAAATTGTGTGAACCGTCAAGCTACTGTCCGTGCAACTATTGCCGACTCTACGTGCAATATTGTCTGTCTTCAGGAGACTAAGCTCCAGCATGTTGATGCTTTCACCGTGGCTGTGCTCGGTGGTCAGAGGCTTCGCGGCTTCGCCCAGCGTCCGGCCCAAGGAACTAGGGGCGGCATTATTCTCCTCTAGGACGACCAGGTCATGGATTTAACTGATGTCACCCTCACCGCTCACTGTCTCTCTGCCATGGTGTGTTCTCGTGACTTAGCCAACCCGTTTAAGCTCACGGCGGTGTACGACCCAACGGCGTCCGGCCAAAAGGACGCCTTCTTCGCCGAGCTCCTTGCCCAAAAGCCTCCCTGTGGTGTCCCTTGGCTGGCCCTTGGTGACTTCAATCAAATTTATCGTGCACGAGAAAAGAACAAGCGCAATGTCAATCGTAGCAGGATTAATCGCTTCCGAGAAACCCTTCACAATTGTGAGCTCAAAGAGATCCATCTTCAGAATAGGCGCTTCACTTGGAGCAATGAGCGAGTCAACCCGACGCTTTGTAAGCTTGACTCCTTTTTCTGTAACGCCGAGTGGGATACATCTTTCAACACCTATGTGCTTCACGCGCTCTCCTCCGCGCTATCCGACCACTGCCCGCTGCTGCTTGCGGATGCCAAGGGACCCAGGAGGCCACGATCCTTCAAGTTCGAAATTTTTTGGTCCTCCCTGCCTGGGTTCTCTAAGGTCGTGCTCAATGCATGGCACGAGGACGTGGCCACCTATGAGCCTTGTGAGGCGTTTTTCCTCAAACTCAAAAAGACAGCTACGCGACTCAAGGTGTGGAGCAGAAAGTTGTTCTCCAAGGCCAAAATTCTCTTTCATGCGGCTCTTTTGGTCATCCTTATGCTTGACGTGGCCCAGGAGAGTCGGTTGCTTTCGCCTGAGGAGTTTGATCTTCGGGCTAGGCTCAAGCGTAGAATCATTAGCCTCGCGGTTTTGGAAAGGACTCGAAAGAGGCAGTGCGCGAGGATCTCTAACCTCAAGGAGGGAGACGCCAACACCAAGTTTTTTCACCGTAGGGTGAATGCGAGGCGTAGGAAAAACCACATCCATAGGATCAAGTTCGGGAGCGGTTGGGTGACCGAGCACCATACGAAGGAGAAAATCATTCAGGACCACTTCTCCGAGATCATGAAGAAGGGGAATGCTAGTACCAAGGACTTTGACTGGGAGGAGCTAAACTTAGACCATCTTTACTTGCACGCTCTCGACTCCCCCTTCTCCGAGGACGAGGTCCGGGACGCCATCAATGGCATGCCTAGCGACAAGGCGCCCGGCCTGGATGGCTTTACCGGGGCCTTTTTTAAGAAGTGTTGGGATATCATCAAGCCCGACCTCATGAGGGTGGTCAAATCCTTTGAGTCCCTTCACACCCACAATCTACACTGGCTTAACTCGGCGAATGTGGTGCTCCTGCCAAAGAAGGATGGTGCTGAGGAAATCATGGACTATAGGCCTATTAGTCTCATTCATGCCATTTCCAAAATCATCGCGAAGATCCTGGCCAACAGGCTCGGCCCTCATATGAACGCCCTTGTTTCCAATGCTCAGAGTGCTTTCATCAAGACGCGTAGCATCCACGACATTTTCATGTATGTGCGGAACCTTGCTCGGCGGCTGCACAAGAACAAGACACACTCCCTTTTGTTCAAGCTTGACATCCGCAAGGCCTTTGACTCCGTTAAATGGGAGTATTTGTTGGATCTTCTCCAGCGCAGGGGGCTCCCACACAAGTTTCGGGAATAGATCGCCGCGCTTTTCTGCTCGGCCTCCTCGAGGATTCTCCTTAACGGGATCACCGGTGTACCGATTGCGCACGGCAGGGGGGCTTAGGCAGGGGGACCCCCTCTCCCCATTGCTCTTTGTCATCGCCTTTGATCCGCTGCAACATCTTCTTGAGCTTGCGACGAGGAAGGGCCTACTTCATAAGATCCGAGGAAGAGGTGCAATGGTGAGGACGTCGCTATATGCTGATGATGCGGCTGTTTTTGTTGCTCCCATAAAGGAGGACGTGGACAACTTGGCGTGCATCCTCTCAAGTTTTGGAGAGGTCACGGGTCTATGCACAAACTTCCAGAAGAGTTCGGTCGTGCCTATCAGGTGCAGCCCCCTTAACTTGGAGCCCATCCTTCTCAGCCTGCCGGCCACAAGGGAGTTCTTTCCCATGCGCTATCTTGGATTACCCCTCTCTGTTCGGCAACTCAACAAGGTGTACCTCCAATTTCTGGAGGATAAAATTGCGAACAAGCTTGTCACGTATGAGGGCCAAAGCATCACGATAGCAGCGCGCACATCCCTTTTAAAATCGGTCATCGCGTCCGTGGCGGTCTACTTCATGAAACCTCTTGTAATGCCGGCTGCTACTCTCCAGGTGGTAAACAAGTATGAAAGGGCGTTCCTATGGTCCGGGTCTGACAAGACAACGGGGGCTAAGTGCAAGGTGAACTGGGAGGTTGTGTGCAGGCCCCAGGAATTCGGTGGTCTTGGCGTCCTTAATACAGAGAAATTCGCGAGGGCCTTGAGGCTGCGGTGGCTTTGGTATGAATGGAAAGACCGGGACAAGCTTTGGATGGGCATGGGAAATCCGTGCAACAATGATGACCTCAACTTCTTCTATGCGTCAACCTCCATAACCGTGGGGAACGGTGCGCGGACACCGTTTTGGTCCTCTCCGTGGCTTCAGGGGAGAAAGCCAATGGACATTGCGCCCCTAGTGTTTGAGGCCTCAGTGAGAAAAAATTGGAAGGTCAGTGAAGCGCTAAAAGATGACGCATGGATCCTCAAGATTTCACCCGCAACTTTCGTAACGCCCCAACACATCTCACAATTCTTCACGCTTTGGAGCTTGTTGCATGCCTTCCCCTTGGATGAGCTCTCCGAGGATGGCATCACTTGGAAGCATACCGAGAACGGGGAATACTCGTCCGCCTCCGCCTACAAGGCCCAATTTCAAGGCCTCGTCCGCTCCTCCATGTCGCAGTCGGTTTGGAAGGCCTGGGCTCCCCCCAAGGTCAAGTTCTTTGCGTGGCTTGTGCTCCAAAACTGGATTTGGACCGCTGACCGTCTGGCCAAGTGGGGCTGGACGAACTGTGGACTTTGCCCCTTGTGCAAGCAGGTCCAGGAGAGCGTTCCACATCTTTTCTTCCGGTGCCGCTTCTCCATTCGGATATGGAGATTGGTTCTTCAAAGGCTTGGCATCCAAGACATTGCCACCGACGCTTGGCATCTTGAGGAGTCGCTCACAAGTTGGTGGGCGAGGATTACCGAGACCGGGCAACAGGATTCGGCCCTCCATGGCCTCCCTCACCATGCTCGTTACTTGGACCATCTGGAAGGAGCGCAACGCGAGGATTTTTCAAAACAAGTCCACCCCGCCCCCGATCCTCCTCAACAACATCCTTGAGGAGATTAAGCTCTGGGTTTTAGCGGGTGCAACGAAGTTGGGGAACTTTGTAAATTGGGAGTGATTGCCATGCGGTTTTCCGATGGTTGTAACAAACAAGACTCTATCCCCTTCTTAATTAATGGATGAGGCAAATCTTTTGCCTCCGTTTCGAAAAAAAAATAGGCTCTCTACGTTTGAATGATGTCCTAGTACAACAACTCATCATATAAAACATTTTTGGTCATAGACCATACTTACTGGAAGTAAATAATATGAAACACCAAGTGCAGATGACAAAAAGGTCTACGGCTCCATGCTAACTATAGACATGTACTCTAACTATAGACATGTACGCGGATGGCCCCGCGTCCATGTTTGCCTTTGGCACCAAGAATCTGGCGAACTGCGTGCGGCAGAATCAATACGCCGACTAATACTTCGGGCTATTATATGTGGAAGAGAAAACACAAACGAGAGCATCAGGAGGGGACTCACGAGGAAGTGGAAGGAGAAGTTGGAGACAACGGAGAGGCCGATGGCGACGGTGGAGAGCTTGCGGTTGACGATGTGGTTGGTGAAGATCTGCGTGGTGGAGTTGGCATCGTCGAGGCAGAGTATTTCGAAGACGATGAGCGCACTGATGGCACATAACATCCGTGACTCCTCCGTGGACACTGCACGCCCTGCGTGGGCAGACCACATAATTATTTACAGAAAGATCTAGTGATTTGACAATGACCTCCTACTATTTTTTTGAACAATCACCGGGGGGAGAGGGTACCCACCTGACAATGACCTCCTACTGTAATGTTGGTTGCATAATTATTTACAGAAAAAATAATCAGGTGTGCTCCTTTTCTTTCATGACAGTGAAATTTTTTGCTCTACAAGCTAGCTGCGCTCCTTGAGGACAAAGAGCAACCAAATGCATCTAACCCTCCACCCACTGACATGCAGGCATTAGAGAACAGACTCAAATACATATATATACCTTAGCGACACACTTTTTTAGCACATCGAAGGCACGGATGATAGGCACATGCATCCACCCGCTCTCGTCGCCAATGTCGAAATTTTGCAGTGATCCTATTGCTGAAACAATACATATCTATATGATTAGAATAACTCGAGTACTTACCTGGACTGTTAGTATCTTAGAGCACAGCTAAAAATCCCTACTCAATTGAAGGAACTACATCAACCTGTATGGTGTTTCACTGCTAAGGCCAATGTACGAAACATAGGCGTACTAATGGCTCGGGTCGTAGTCAAACTCTCCATACATAAGAACATAACTACAGGATAAGCATGCATTGTATTAGGACTCCCAACGAAAAAGATTGAAGTTATACAGACCGGTCAAGACTTAAAGGTTGATGTAATTCACACCTAGCCTGTGCAAACTGCAACCACAAAAGGAGAGCTTACCAATCATTTAGGTAATATGGACATAAATCTATACTATTAAAGCGCTAGATATCACTAATCTAACTAAGGAAACGACTCCTGGAGGAACATATATTGTGTTGGTAAATCATTGTGAAAAAAAGAGCAAGTATCTAAAGTCTGAACAAAAGAACAATATCAATTTTGCAATTCAAAAGAAGTTGTGTTAGTAATTTAATTGAAAAACCTAGAAAATCCCCTAGATCAATGACAAAAGCTCCAAGTAAATCAAGAAGACGACCACGGTTTTTTTTTCATCGGGCACGCGGATGTGGTCGAATGTGTCGCGCTCCTCGCGGAAGTTGGTGGAGATCGGGCGTGCCAGCGCTGGAAGGAGCACCTGACGCGCCCGCAAGGCACCGAAGAAACACCGGCAAATATTTAGAGTACGCCGTCCTTATTGATTCATGAGTAAAAATTTGGAAGGATACTTTTAAATCTACACACAAATAAGATCCAGTTTGAGAACAGGTATAACTTTTAAAATGTGTGCATAACTAAATCATTAATTATCTGAAAAAACAGGGATAGCATGGTTTCTTTTCTTTTTCCATCAGTCAATAATCATCAATCAGAACATGAATCTCTTATAGTAAAAGGTAGAGTGGATTCAGTGAAAACATAGCTCACACTCATCCTTAAACACCTAAAATGTAGCACAATATTAAAATCCACCTAAAATGACAAAGCAATCATTCGACGCGTAAAATCATATACTTTCGATCCTGAAATTGCTAGACAGAAAAAACAAGGTTAAAATTTCATAGTACGTATACTTCACGGCATACATTGGTATCACGTGCTGCAATATATAGATTAGTTCCTGTTCAGGAAGACTGAGAAGAGAACCCGCCGTGGCCTTGTTTATTCCATGGCACCTGTAGCTGAGAAGATCCAACAAGCACCTGAACGACAATCCAGACCACATTAGTTTAGTAATAAGTATCATGTGCGGGGGCCCTTGAATGAAACGAAAAATACAAGTGCAAAGGAGTGAGTTTGTGGATACAGAGACTTGCATCTTCACTTCTTCAGTCTCACTCTTGGTCCTAATTTGTAAAAAACAAGACTACTGACACAATTCTTATATTGTTGTCATCTACACATTTTCAGTAGAGCAATCGCCCATGGACAACCTAAGTTAACCGATATCCTAGAATTATGGATTCTTGGAAGCATAATCCGTGAGATTCATATTTAAGACATAATACACACAGAAGCAACACATATCTCTTCCATGGCAAAAGCTTAAAATAATTGGAAACAATTCTCTAGTGTGGGAAGCCCTCGAAAGCAACATCACCTACGATTCTAGACAAAGTTGAGTCCATTAATATGGATCGGAGGTAATTGTTTTTACTATTATTGATGATTAATTTTGCTGCAATCTAATCGCGTTTGGTTGTCTGGATCCTGATCCGACCGGACAAAAGGCGCCCAGCGTTGGCCATTTCCTACTCACTCCCGCTCTTAACAAGCACATGTTCGTGGTCACCTCGTTTCATTCGACATAGCTCTAATGTGAGAAGGGTATTCTTCAACTCTAAAGAATCTTAGTCACGTTATCAAGTATTTTCATTTTTTAGTCACGTTATCAAGGGCATTGACAACATCATCAAGGTTTTTATCAAAAAGCATCATTAACTAAATAAAGTCATTTTTAAGATAATAAAACTCTTGGTGCAATCACACCAAAAACAGAGACATGCAGAAGTGACGAAGGCTACCTCTAGTTGGCTAAATTCAGAGTAACACCACAAGCAAAGCATGGACACTGACTATGAGCGTGAAGGGGTTACCTCCTGACGATTTGACTGCATAACTTTCTACAAAACCTGATTTGGACCGGAAAGGATGTGGGAGAAGTGGTCATTGGTCATGGCCATCGCCTGCAATTGCAGACCCTGAACCCACTTTTCTTCCTCCATGCACCACCTCCGGTCCGGTGCTCCATATATAGCTCTGATAGTTATCTCATACTTTAGCTCGCCCTTCCCTTTGACCGTGTTTCTATCAATCCAGTTGAGCTGGAACGAAAATAAAACTCATCAAGAGAAAGGAAGTTGATCCTTCACAAAGTAGCGAGTTCAAAAGATGCATTATTCTCATGAAAGATAACACGGTTATAGACAGACCAGTGAGGAAAAATACCAAATAAACTACTAAAAAATATTTTTGGGCCTAAACAGTGCATTGCATGAAAGTATACACCAATATCTAATTCACCTTGCTGCCATGGTTATCTGCTCGTTGCTGCTGCCACTTCCGGCCAGGTGCGGGCGATACCGGTTGGATGGTTGCTACTATGTTTTTCTTCCGTCCAAAAGAAACACACACACAGTCATCGCCGTCGACATTCCGTTGCATTGCTATCTGATGGGTGAGAGGAATGAGAGCAGGTCACAACTTTCTGTTGTTGCACCACCATTCCTTTTTTGCTCGTTCAACCACGCCATCTGAGAAAAAGAGATGTCAGACATTAGGCGCGGACTGGGAGATGAGGTAGAGGCTTGTTCAAAGACAGGGGATAGGCAGAAGCGTTCTCACCATCACTATTGCCGCTGCTCGGACCAGGGGATAGGCAGAAGCGTTCTCACCATCACTATTGCCGCTGCTCGGATCCGTCGTCGGCTGAGCAATGGGCAAGCAGAAGATGCACCCATGCACCTCTGTAACCCTCTCAATCTTCTCCTAACCTCCTTCTACCTTTCTCCTCTACAGATCGACGCCAGACACCATGAATCAGAAATTCAAGAGTTCCAAATGTCGCCGGATCTCGCCCACGTCCTAATTAAGAGGCATAAGCCCCAACCAGCACCCTCCCATGGCCGTTGTGGGGCAGCGCCTTCAAGTAGCCGGGGCAGGCGGATGCGTGGAGGAGGGTCGCCGGGGTTGATGGCGGCTGGATCCACCATGGCGCGTCGGCGGCGAGCCGGTCGTGAGAGGTAGAGGAGGCGTGGGGGCGCAGCGGCGGGGGGAAGGGTGGCCGGATCCGCCATGGCGCGTCGGCGGCGAGCCGGTCGTGAGAGGTAGAGGAGGCGTGGGGGCGCAGCGGCGAGGGAAGGGGATGTGGCAGCGCGGCGGCGCGTGGGGAGATGGAGGTCCGGCGCGTGGGGAGATGGATTCGATGGATGTGTTGTGCAGCAGGGAACGAGGGGTGGGGTCGATAGGAGGAACGTGTGTTCAGTTATTTCTTCGCGTGGTGGTCCTGCGGAACGTACGAGCGAGGGATTCGCGTGGAGGGATGGGATGGTCGAACCATCACCACCACCACGACGACAACGACGTCCTCTTCCCCTTTAATAATAGTAGAGATTACAATTACACAACCTGATGGCATGCAAAGTGTTGCATCTATCTTAAGTCACACATGGGGCCTTTTTTTTACATTTAGCACCCCTCTTTATTAGCTTGAGATAATTGATTCGTTTCAGGCAGTATAATTTATTCATTTTAGATGATCCTTTTTTACCAGAACAAAAAAATATTCAGTTCAGCGGAGTACAACACTTTTTTGCCAAGCAATACGAAAAAAATGTAAAAATGGCGTTACGAATAAATATGGATTTGAAAAGTACAAAATCTGTCAGATCGGGAGTACGAATAATCAGTTTAGGGAAGTATCAACAGCAAGATCGAGAAATAACACCAGTAAATATCCAAAAAATACAAAGTCTTTCATAATTGAATGAAAAAATGCGTCTGATTAAATGAAATACAATATTGTGACAACACGTAGTACGAAATTTATATTCCATAAAGTACGAGATATATGTCGAGGGAAGTACAAAAACACAGTTTCTCGGGAGAGAGAAAATTTCTATATTTTGAATATTGTTCAAAAATCATGCAAAATTTAAAAAATATTAATATACAGAAAGGTTATGAAATTGAAGTACCTTTCTAACGCCATATCATTTGCATCATTTTGAGGTTCAAAAACTACATGTGGTCACCTTTTATTTGATATGAATTTTGGTGTTTTCAAAACTCTTCGAAAACTGTGCAGAATTTAAAAAACTTAAAACATGAAAAAGTTTGTAAATATCACCACCTTTCCTACGATATATCATTTGCTCCATTCTGATAAGTGGTTAAAGAATTTTATTCAAAACAGTTTGAATCATTTTATGATGATTCCTGTTTTTTAATTCAAAATTAAAAATAATTTTTTTGAAGAAAGTTAGAACATGAAAATTTTGAGTATTTTATTTAGCTTTCCAATGGTATATCATTTGCGAAATTTTTATAATGGTTTAAAGTCTACAAGAGAATTACGACAGAAGTATGAAAAAGTAGTATGATAGTGTTATATTAAAACAGTACCAGATCAGCATCCATCATCCCGGGCAGTACGAAACTCAAATACACAGAAGTACAAGGTACATGTCGAGGGAATTTGAGTTCTCTAGGATAATTTTGGGCAGTACAATTTAATCATTTTGACAAGTACGAAAACTTCTTTATTGTCGTGCAGTAAGAAACTCATATTTCACAAAAGTACAATACTATGTTTCCTTGGAACAGAAAAAATCTCGGTACTTTGAATATTGATCAAAAACCGTGAATAATTGTAAAAAGGTTAAAACACGAAAAAGTTGCTAAATTTCAATATCTTTCCAACGCCATATCATTTGCATCATTCTGAGGTTCGATGAACATCAATGATCATCTTTTTAAAAAAACTGATTTCTAGTATTTTTAAAACTGCTCAAAAAATATGCATAATTTGAAAAAACTTAAAACACGAAAAGGTTTGTATATTTTCGTAGATTTCCAACGGTATATCATTGCGCTATTCCGAGAAGTGGTTAAAAAATTAGTATCAAATTACTGTTCGTCTATTTTGAATGAATCTCGGTATTTTCAAAACTACTCAAAAATTATGTAAAATTTCAAAAACCTTAATACACTAAAAATATTGGAAATTTCAATAGCTTTCTTTGAGGTCTAAAAATTATCAATAATCATCTTTTAATATAACTGATTTTCAGTATTTTCAAAACTGTTCAAAAACGATGCAAAATTGGTGAAACATTAAAACATAAAAACGTTTGGAAATTTCAGTAGCTTTCCAACGGTATATCATTTGCGAGATTCCGAGAAGTGGGTATAAAAATGCATTCAAAACACTTTTCAATCAGCTTGTGATGATTTCAGTTTTTTGAAAATTCATAATAAAAATATAAAATTTTGGAAAAATTCGCAATACAAATAAGTTGAGAATTTTCAGTAGATTTCCTATGGTGTATCTTTTACGCAATTCCGATGAGCAGTTTAGAATCTATGATTTAATTACTACACGCGTACAAAAGAGCAATACTGACTTTACGAAAGAGAAGTACGACCCTATATTACAGAAGAAGTACGAGATCGTCAACTCGGGCAGTACGAGATTATTGCAGAATATTATGCTATCATCGATTGTCGAATAGTTGTCGTCTATATATATATATATATATAGTGAAGCTATTCATCATCCAGGGTACAAAATAATTTATTCTTCACCCGAGGTAATTTTACGAACCTTTCATAAAAAAATTACATTTGTAATACAAATAGTTACATTAATATGGATTCACTTCATAAATTTTGACATAAAAAAGCAAAAATATTGGTCATAAAATAAAAAAAATTACATTTTATGTATATTTTACACCATCATTTTTACCTTTGTAATTTTACGTAATATAAAATATATTTGACGGTGATTATTATTTTTATGTTCTCTTTGTACGTATGAAATAAGACAAAAATTACGAAATGTAAAATTACGGTGCATTGATGTCAAAACAAAGGGGGGTGAAGAATAACTATTCCTCCCCCAGGGTGACGAATAGTCCATTCTGACATCGTTGTCTTATTACGAACATTCTGACATCGTTGTCAGAATAACTATTCTGACAACATTCCGAACTACATCGTATCGCAAAGAGAACCGCACTACTGAATTCGAAGCACTACAGCTCGGGTAAAACAGAACCACATGCACCGTTTTCGCTTCAACTTTTTAACCGTTTTTCGGAATTGATCGTATAACACACCGTTGGATTCGTATTGAAATGGATCATCTTTCGTATGTTCAACACTTTTCCAGATTCCTCACGGATTAAGAGTAGTTTCGAAAATGGTGCAGCGACATACTTTTGCAGCGGGCGTATTTTCGCGATTTCTCTTAAACCAGTCATCGGAATGATGAAAATGCTATACCTTGGAAAGATATTGATCAGGCGCTCCATTCATATGTAGAACACTTTGTCTATTTCCTCACGGTTTGAGAGGAATTTGAAATTGAAAAAAAGCAGCCACTCTGTTTTTGGTTTTTGGATCTCGTACATAGTCAAACTTTCTAACCATTTGTCGAAACGATGCGTATGATACACCGTTGTATTCGTATGGAGTAGGAGCATCTTCGACATGTTGAACACTTTTCGAGATTCTGCATCGTTTTGAAGCAATTTAGAAAACGGTGGCACCGCCCTCTTGTGGGCAACGAGCGTTTTTGCGTAAAAATTTTCGATTCGTTCGTCCGATCGATGCAATTGATACACGGTTGGATAGCTCTCGTCGAAGCACTCCATTTTCATGTATAACTTTCTCTCTAACTCCTTACGATTTAAAAGTAGCGTCGATTTTACTAAAACGCGGACTCACTTTTTTCGCGGAACAAAAAATCGGCGAGCGAACTACATTGGTTTGCATCCGACAGTCAAGCGCACTGCATTATAGCCAAACAGAGCGCACGTGGTCTTCGCGGAACCAAGTGAACTGCATTCGCCGGATAACCGCACCGCATCCCACGGTGCACGGGCACTGCATTATCGTCAAACAGAACGCATTTGTTTTTCTTGGATCCGAACTCGACGAAGCGAACTGCATCCTTCGAGCGAAATGAACAGCATGTTTTTTTTCGTTTTTTATGAAAGCGTTGTAGTTCGCTGGGAGGAAAGCAAACCGCGGTACAAAGTGAAATGAACTGCAGATTTGTTTTGTCTTTTTGCAATATGTTTGTATTCAAATAATTTCCGTTGAACCGCATCCCAACGGTGAACCGCACTGCAATTTCAAGAGAAAGAACTGCAGACAATTTTTATTCATGTTTGTTACTACAAGGCAAATGCAGTTCGCATCGAAGAAATAAGCAAACAAAATTGCAACTCAATTGCATGATTATACACAGTACACTGCACACATACACAGGCGTTACTGCATGGAACCATCCTGCTTAGCCCGTCGAACTGCAATCCACGGAGAACCGCTTGAGACGAGATTTTTTTGCAAAAAAATTGCGGAAACCGTTGACTGGCAGGTGCGTGCATCGCCTGGAACTCCGGCACCACCTTGCTTGGAGCGGCATGGCTTCTCATTTGGAACCAGCAGCGCGGGACCACAGGCAGAGGAAGGAGGAGCGGAACTGCAATCCGCGATTGCAATCCACGACGGGGCAGTGGTGGTCCAGCGCGGCGACGGAGGCCGGCTGTGGTGGCAGCTGGTCCCGCCCGCGGCGACGGAGATCCTCTGCAAATCCTCCCCGGTCGAGGCAGGTCAGCGGGGTTGGCGATCCACGATGGTAGTTGGCCAGGGCCGCGGAGGGGAGGTGCCCAGGTCCGGTCGGGACCTTGGCGACGGGTGGGGTGCAGTGGGGCGGGATGGCCGGAGCCGGGTGGAGTCGAGGCACGCATCGCTGGATGGCGGCGGCGGCGGCCGTTGCCGGTTCATCTTGATCCGGCGGGGTGGAGGCCCGATCTAGAGTCGAGGCACCTGATCCCGGCGGCGCTGCGCTCTAGTGGAGGCGTTGGACGGAGGTTGGGCGGTCCCCGACGCGCAATAGGAGGAAGGTGGCCGGCGTGGGAGGAATTGGTGGCCGGCGTGGGGGAGTTGGAGGATGGGCGTGGGGAAGGAAGGTGGGAGGAGCGGGGGTAGGTGGGGATCGACAACCCATTTCTTTTTTATATCGGTGGTTGTTTGGTTTGGGTTTTTTCTTGAGCAACGAGGTGTTGCCAGAATAAGAGGTGTTGTTAGAATAAGGTCTTAAGGGGTGTTGTTAGAATAGACCCACCCTATATATATATATTCTACTAACACCCCCTTAAGACTTATTTTACTAACAAAAAGATTGTTCTACTAACACCCCCCCTAACCCACATTCTAGCGTGGAGCGTCACCGTCGACAGCGGCCCAGATCCCCTCCCCGCCTTCTAGCGCGGCAGCGCCCCGTGGCCGGCGACGAATGGCGGCGCCCACCCCCTTACCCTAGGCTTCTTGCGCGGAGCGCCCCCGATGCAGCGCCTCGGCGATGCACGCGCCTCAACTGAGCGATCCTTCTTCCGCGGCGACAGCTAGGAAGCGATGCCACCTCGCTCCTTCGCACTAACTGCCCCGAATCAACAGAAGAATCGCCTCCATGCGTTCCTCAGCAACGTACTGCCATGGGAGAAGCCTGGACAGTGGCAAATTCTTCCGCGATCTAGAAGCGTCGCCGCATCGATTCAGCGCGCCAGCTGCACCACCCCGCTGCAGATCGGAGCCTCTGGCCTGCGAGATCCGCCGCCATTCACCAAGCTGACGCATCCATCCTTGGTGATGCACGGTAGGGGAAAGCGAACTGCAAGGAGACCCTCTACTGCAAACTCACAGTCGTCGTGGGTGCGAACTGCAATGGTCACATCACCCATCCAGCCTTCTACGGCGACAATGGCAAAGTTGAAAAAGCTCATGAGTTCCTGAAGCGTAGGTGGGCTGCACGGCGACAACATTCCGAACTGCATCTGCAGAGCAACAGAACTACAATGGCGCATCAAGATAATGTAAGCAGTTCAACTACGAAAAACACCCCCACCCCCCAGTTTAATATAGTGCAAGTTGGCTTCTAGTATTGATGAGAAATTCAAATTGAAGTGCTCTATTTACAGCCATGCAGTTCCTTCTTGTGTCAAACGCATTCACGTCTGTCTCCATGGCTGACATGTTTAGGGGTACATGTAAAGAACTAGTTTGTAAAAATGCAGTGCACATTGGATTACATATGTAGAGCACTGTGTCTTAAGACTGAACTGCAAGAAACTAGTTTGCTTATTTCTGCCTGTAAATAACTTCCAGTGCAATATATTATGGAAATACAGTGCAGTTCACTCTTAACAAAAAAATGACATATAGTGTGTTGTGAAGTGCAGTTTTTGCGGTTGCGTATAGAATGACATATAGAATGGAATTGCAGTGCAGTTCACTATTTAAACAGAAAAATGTATCGCTTTTAATTAATACTAAAGTGAAGTTCACAGGACATGGTTGTGCAAAGAAGCCAGAAGATGCAACGAGTGATTCACAACACACAACCCCTAAACTGCGTTGGGAGAGAAGAGTGGGAGATGGCCGCATGGATAATACCAGAAATACCTAGGGGTGTTTTCAACACAACAAACAGATCTGCATACTCACCGGAAGATGTAGAGGACAAAGATGAAAACAGAAAAGAAGATAGTGGGAAAGATGAGGAGGATGACGATCTGGTCTACATGGGGGCGTGCGCAACAAAACGATGATGAGTATGATGATGAAGAGCAACTCATAACAGTTATGCATCCAAGGTACACGCGCGTTTTTGAAACATTTGGTCAGCAGATGAGAACGAATAATATTGCGCCTCCACAAACCAATGTTGCGCCTCCACAAACCAATCCTGAACCCCAACAAGTTCAGAAGCGACCAATTCGTCAACACGGAGACATGCCCAATAAACATCGGTGAGCTACAAACACCAGAGGAGAAGAAGCAATACACACATGTAAGCTTCCTTGCCTTACTGCTGCAGTTCACTTATGAATTCTTTTTTAGCCTGAGCATTCTTCGTTAACAAAAATAAAAGCATTTCATGTTGCAGTGCAAAACGAGAACTTTCTCCAAGAACTTGTGCCTGTGAAAGGTATGCAGTTCACCTCTTACGCTGCAGCACAAAACTACAACACATATGCAAGGCACGCAAGCTTCGGGACACGCAAAGGGAGCACGTTCAAGACAAACAGCTACATAGTTTTCTCAAGGGAGGGCAAGAACAAAGAGACTGTGGCAAATTATGGAAGAAAGCGAGAAAAAACAATGAAAAGAACTAGCTGCAAGGCGAGAATAAGTGTGAAAAAATGAAGGATGTGTTTGTGATAGCACATGTTGAGCTCAATCACAACCACATGATGATTGAGAGCCCGACTATGCTTCTGCACATGCACTCGCATAAGAGGGATGATCCGTTGCTTGATAAACTGGTGAAGGACATGCAGAGCGACAACCTGACGCACACGCAGATTATGTCAACCCTATCAAGAATTTCAGGTGGGCTACACTTTATGGGTCGCACTAGCCGTGATTGGGTGAACACTTTATGGGTCGCACTAGCCGTGATTGGGTGAACAAGTACGTTCATTAAACTAATGGATATCTTCGTCTATTTGATGAAGTTCGTTTGTGCATTTATGTGTGTTGTTTAATGTTGATGTATACACTCTTCTTTTGAACTGCAGGAAGTACAAGTTCGCAAAGGAGGAAACAGAGGACGACGTGAAGAAACTCCTGGCTTTCTTTGAGAAGATGCAGGAAATAAACCAAGAGTTCTTCTATGATTTTGACAAAGATGTCGATAACCGTGTGCGAAACATCTTCTGGGCGAACGCAAGCTGCCGAGGGTCCTACGAAGATTTTGGAGATTGTGTCACATTCGACACGACCTACAAGACAAACAAGTTTCACATGCCTATGGCCGTGTTCGTTGGAGTAAACCACCACCTGCAAAGTACAATATTTGTTGTGGCTCTCGTCAGAGACGAAACGATTCCGTCTTTCGAGTGGGTGTTCTGGACGTTCTTGCGTTGCATGAACAACAAACGACCAATCTGCATACTAACAGGTAAACTAAGGAAGACCATTTCTTACATTCAAAACAAAAAATCAACAAAAACCCAAGACATATTTATAATGCAGTTCACAACAAAAATTTCTTTGTTGCAGGCCTGTTCTGCGTGCACATCGTCTGCATGTTAGATCAACTACGGGTGGACAAGATACCTGAAGAGTACATATTGAAGAGGTACACATGGAGCGTGCGGCAAAATGCAAATTTTCACCGCGGAGACTAGGCATAAACTGCTCCGGATGGAAGTTCGATGTTCTGCCATAGGAGACTACTTGCAGAAACAGCCATGGACCTGGCAAAGAGGGGTGTTAAATCGGATAGAGGATTCAACAGAGCTTTAGATGGGATGAGAACACTCATACAAGAAGTCGACGTACTGAACGAAGAAGAAGAAGCAGAAAACATCAAGAATGTGTGGAGTGAAGAACAAGGAGAGGAGCGCGAACATGCCGCTGATGGTGCATCTCACACTACAGATGAAACAATTCTTCCCCCACATGTTTCAAACACAAAGGGGAGAAAGAAAGAGAGAAAATCGGCAAATAAAAAAATCTGTAGCAACTGATAAAGGTCCAGAAAGAAAGAACAAGCCTGAGCCAGAACTGGACAGTGAAGGAAGACCACTAGGAGTGAGGATGTGCAAATCATGCAATAAGAGTGCAGGACACAACTCAAGAACGTATGAGGAGAGGCTAAAAAAATCCAGGCCGAAAATGCAGCCACAGATCACCAAGCTAACCAACAAGATGATATGACAAAGAGAAGACTATGCAGCATCTGCAACAAGAGAGAGAAGCATAATGCAAGAACTTTCCCCTTGAGAGAAGAAGCGAAAGATGAACAAGATGAGGAAGAAGATGCTCATGAGGAAGATGCTGACGAAGAAGAGAATGAAGAAGATTCTGATGAAGAAGACTATGATGGAGAAGACAATGCTGATGAATCTGAAGAGGAAGATGACGAGGCAGAAGAAGATGATGAAGACAGCGAAGAAGCAGCATCAACATCGAGGGGAGAGGCATGCAAAAAACAGCACGTAGGAAAGCGTCGCAGACACACGGCCACACTACAAGGAATAGCACATACAACAAGAAGAAAAAAGACGCAACAACAACCATGGAAACGAATGCAGTGCACACTTTATGAAGAAGCAGCAGGAACAGGGCATAGCTAAAACACAGATACCTTGTAACCTTTTACATATATTAACTTCATCTTTTTATGTGGCGTAAAAAATAGATATAGCTTGTGTTCAGCGGACTGCAAAAAAATAGACTTCAAGATGTGATGTTGAAAACAAATTTAATTGATATAGCATAAAAACAGAGATACTTTGTGTTCAATGCACTATTGGTAGGCTTGAGAAAATGCAGTCCTCTTCTAAATGAAAGGACATGAGATAAGAGTGTGATGTCAAAAATGCAGTTCTCTTCTTTATTAACAGAATGGGATGAGAGTGTGATGCTAATATGCAGTTCTCTTCTGTATGAAAAAAATTAGATGAGAGTGTTATGTTAAATTGTAGTTCTCTTCTGTATACACAAGCTCGGCTGGAAAATAAAACAACGCTTCATGCATACATGCAGTGCGCTTCAATCATACAGTGCAGTGCGCATCATGTATGCAGTGCAGTGCGCTTAGTGCAAAAAAATAAAAAATTGAGCTCTCGCTTAGCAGACACATATGAAGTTCTCTATTCCAATACTGTAATCAAAATTATGAATATTGACGACAAAACACGTTGAAGTCCTCTTTGCACTTCAAGTATTAAAATTAGATGAAGTGCAGATCCATATGTTTTTAAAACTTGGCTGCAAATCATATGAGCATTGCAGTGCGCTTCAAAACATGTTATAATTACAGCAGGCCAGATGCTCCATTATGTACATAAAAAGACATAATATTTCTCACTAATGTAACTTAGGTTTCGCTGAAAATAAGAAGCTTCATTATGTACAAAGATGACAGTATTGCTCTCTGCCACAAAAGGGAAAACACAAACTAAGTAAACCGGAATATAAAAAATAACACGTCATAGTGGAAAAGTTTTACAGATCTAGACAGCTCAAAACAGAACACACATAAGGCTCTGCTATCATTCTATGCCTCAGCCTGCTCCTGCGAATCCGGTTCTGGAGGAAGACCAAGAGAAATACACAGAGTTTTTAGCTCCTCCGGGAACTCGCTCACACAGACCATGTTATCAGGGTGGAACAAAATCTGGAACAAGAACTCAGCCTTCCAGTCCTCGACATTGGCTTTCAGCTATGAAGCAAAAAACAAAAACTAGAACAAACAATTTGTTAGAAGAAACATCATCTACAAGTAGTGCTACAAAAAAGA
Source organism: Bromus sterilis (assembly GCA_950022295.1). NCBI lineage: Eukaryota > Viridiplantae > Streptophyta > Magnoliopsida > Poales > Poaceae > Bromus > Bromus sterilis. The sequence goes on along the minus strand of OX465600.1, from coordinate 170,155,962 downwards.
AGAGAAGATGAAAAATTATATTAGATATAAAAATAAGATACTTACATTACGCTTCCCGAATTTCACAACAAAGTTTTTGCCGTCGTAAAACTGAGCCATCTTCATAACAAAGAAGTCGCACTCATTGGGGCCCTGTTCAGGGGCACCCAAAAAGCTAGCTTTCTCTGAAACATCAACCCAGTCTACCAACTCCTTTCTCTTGTACTCCTTTTCTCCATAAACCTTCTTCATCAATGCAGTCATCCTGATCATCTGGTGAATGCAAAAATGCACACACAATACACATCACAAAACTGCTATTCAACACGTACACTGATGAGGACATCTCTACTAATGTTACACCCACATCTTCACCAACTACACATACTGGACCAGTTACTAGAGCACGTGCACGTCAACTAAATTATCAGGTACTTTCGTTTCTTGCGAATCCTTCTAATGTTCATGAACATATGATGCTGCCTAAATTAGATACTTTTGTTTTGCTTATGAATGAAGGACCTAGCATGGACAAGAAGGACGGTCATTGGAGCAGGATCAAGCATGGAGAAGAAGGTGCGCGTGAGGGAAAGAACAATGGAGCTTCCAGTGGGGATTTTTGCACTTTGAAGCCACCATAATGCATGCATGAAGGCTTGGACGAAATACACGAGATGCCACTTCATTATTTTCGTCCAAGAGCAAATATAGGTGCTGCGTCACCTTAATATTGGGCTGGGCCCATGTAATTTCGAAATACCACATTATAGGCTGTTTTTAGAGTCCGTATGTGTGGGGAAACCGAGTTAGGGTTGTTTTCGGACCCCACCTCCAAGGGGTCACGAAAATCCCCTCTGTTCCCCCATATATACAGCCCTTAGGGCGTCGTTTAGACTTGGGTTTTAATTAGATTTAAGTTAGCCATAGCCGCAACTTCGAGCTCTTCATTTGTGTCATCCGACCAGGCCAAGACCTCATTGGAACCCCAACTTTCGTAATCATTCATCTTATATTCGCAATATCCAGATTGCAATTCTTAGTTCTTGCTTGTTCTTCGATTGCTTGCAGGAATTAGACCTTCGTGGTCAGGTTGATCGTGCATCCGCGGGATCAATAACCTCTCGGAGTTGGTTTAGCGATCGCTAAGGCGCAACGTCTTCGCACGTTCGTAGTCGGATCGTGAAAGTCGTCTCCACCATAATCGATCTCCACCATCTCATCGAAACTCATTTTGAGACGTTGGCCACCATAGTGATTTTTTCGCACTTTTTCAGCCACCGCAGTCCCGCATCGAAAAAAAAAGAGCAAAAAAAAAAGAAAAAAAAAAGAGAGAGAGAAAATAAAAATTCAGAGTGTGCTTCTCAGTTGATTACGTGCCGCGCCGTGCTTTCGTTGGTGTTTTAGGCTCGCGTCTCTAATACGGTCTAGCCTAGGATCAGCACAGTACCGACGTTGAGTGTTTATTCAGCTTTGCATCTCTGTTTTGATTACTGTTGAGCTTTTGCTACCATACTTGTCAGCCTTCCTACAGCTCCACATATATTCTACATCGTGCGTTTTGACACCTCCTGGCCATCGCTCTACCACATCTCTGAGAGTTTTGACCCGTTGGTTGTACATCACCACCTGCTGCTAGGTAAGAATCGGTACGAACTAAAGAAAAGCTTGACGGATTTGTGCTTTCCACCACCCCACATCCCATTAGTAGAAGTAGGATCATATTACTGTGTGTTTTCTATTTCTGCTAACCATGCCAGGATCACATGATGAAGTGGCGCGGGATGCACCCGATTGGGAGAACATGACAAACAAGGAGCTACATGATAAATTTGCACAAATGATGTCTGAACAGGTGAATGACATCGAGACCAGATTTACAGAGGCAATTGATGGCGTGGAAAAGATGATCGACACCAAGCTCGACGCCAAGTTTACTGAGTTGATCGCACGCCTACCTACACAGCCTGCTGCCGCTCCAGCACAGCCACAGCCACCGCCACTACCACGTGCTCGACGTATTCTGTTTCCGAGAGGACAAGCTACTGGTATTCGACACCAACCACCCCCTCAGGCACGCTTTCCAGAGCAGTTTTTAGGCCAAAAATTTCGGGGGTAAAAAAATTTCGTGCCCATACGTTCCTTAGGTCCAGAAACTCATTTTGAGACGTTGGCCACCATAGTGATTTTTTCGCACTTTTTCAGCCACCGCAGTCCCGCATCGAAAAAAAAGAGCAAAAAAAAAGAAAAAAAAAGAGAGAGAGAAAATAAAAATTCAGAGTGTGCTTCTCAGTTGATTACGTGCCGCGCCGTGCTTTTGTTGGTGTTTTAGGCTCGCGTCTCTAATACGGTCTAGCCTAGGATCAGCACAGTACCGACGTTGAGTGTTTATTCAGCTTTGCATCTCTGTTTTGATTACTGTTGAGCTTTTGCTACCATACTTGTCAGCCTTCCTACAGCTCCACATATATTCTACATCGTGCGTTTTGACACCTCCTGGCCATCGCTCTACCACATCTCTGAGAGTTTTGACCCGTTGGTTGTACATCACCACCTGCTGCTAGGTAAGAATCGGTACGAACTAAAGAAAAGCTTGACGGATTTGTGCTTTCCACCACCCCACATCCCATTAGTAGAAGTAGGATCATATTTCTGTGTGTTTTCTATTTCTGCTAACCATGCCAGGATCCCATGATGAAGTGGCGCGGGATGCACCTGATTGGGAGAATATGACAAACAAAGCATTACATGATAAATTTGCACAAATGATGTCTGAACAGGTGAATGACATCGAGAACAGATTTACAGAGGCGATTGATGGTGTGGAGAAGATGATCGACACCAAGCTCGACGCCAAGTTTACTGAGTTGCTCGCCCGCCTACCTCTACAGCCTGCGGCCGCTCCAGCACAGCCACCGCCACCACGACGTGCACGACGTATTCTGTTTCCGGGCGGACGAGCTGCTGGTGCTCCTGCTGCTGCTGCCTCTGACGTCGGCCAGGACGACAACTACGAGGGTGATTACGAGGAGGAGCTGGAACAAGAAGCGGCCTATGAACAGCCAGCTGGACGTCCACGTCCCAACATTCGCCACTGTCGACACCAACCACCCCCTCAGGTACGCGATGATGAACATGTGCCTAAACTTAAATTGAATCTTAAGCCGTTTGAGGGTAGATATATTCCTGATGCTTATCTTACTTGGGAGTTAGAAACTGAACAACGCTTTACATGTTTACAATATCCTGAGAATAGACGTGTTACTGCTGCTGTTTGTGAATTCACGGGTTTTGCATCTATTTGGTGGTCTGAACATTGTAGATTGCATGCTAATAATATTCCAGCTACTTGGGCTGCTTTAAAAGATGCTATGCGTACTCGTTGGGTTCCTCCTTATTATCAACGTGAATTGCTACAAAAATTACAGCGTTTGAGACAAGGAAAAAATTCTGTAGAGGAATATTATCAAGAATTACAAACTGGATTGATTAGATGTGGCCTAGTAGAGGATAATGAAGCTATGTTTGCACGTTTTATAGGTGGCTTAAACAGGGAGATACAAACTATTCTAGAATACAAGGACTATGCTACTATTACTCGTGTGTTTCATCTTGCTTGTAAAGCTGAACGTGAAGTGCAGGATCGACAGGCCGCTACGAGACCTAACTTTTCTGCAGGACGAAATACATCATGGACATCGCGTGGACCTTCTACATCCACACGTCCTGCTGCACCACCATCTACTTCAACCGCTCATTCTTACAGGGAGCCACCAAAACAGCCAGCGCCACCATTCAAGGGTGCACAGAGTGGTCCAGCAACGAGTTCTTCTTCATCCATGGCTTCCACAGGGCAAACACGAGATCGTGATATTAAATGTCGCAGGTGCCAAGGTGGAGGTCACTTCGCAAAAGACTGTCCCTCCAAGCGTGTGATGATTATTACGGCGGATGGTGGGTATGAGTCAGCGAGCGACTATGATGAGGAGACTTTAGTTCTCATTGCTCACGAGGAACAGGGTGCCCATGATGATGCTCATGATATAGAGTATATGGCTCCTGATGATGCAGATCAATATGCTAGTTTGGTTGCTCAACGTGTGTTAAGTGTGCAGGTATCGAAGGCCGAGCAAAACCAGAGGCATAATTTGTTCCACACAAAGGGAGTGGTGAAAGAACGTTCGGTTCGCATCATCATTGACGGAGGGAGTTGCAACAACTTGGCGAGCATGGAGTTGGTGGAGAAGCTATCTCTCACCACAAGACCACACCCCCATCCGTACTATATTCAGTGGTTTAACAATAGTGGCAAGATTAAGGTAACGCGTTCTGTTCGTGTGCACTTTAGCATTGCTGCATATGCTGATTATGTTGATTGTGATGTGGTACCCATGCAAGCATGCTCTCTTTTACTTGGTAGACCATGGAAATTTGATAGGAATGTTGTACACCATGGTAGGACAAATCAGTTTACTCTGGTTCATCAGGATAAAACTATTGCTTTACTTCCTATGTCTCCTGAACAAATTGTGAAAGATGATCTTGCTAGAGCTAGTAAAGCTAAACAGGAGAAAAATAAGAGTGAAAATGAGATAGCAGCTAAAGAATTTGAGCAACAACATAAGACTAATAGCAAATCTTCATCTGCTGTTTCTAATGAAATTAAATTGACTAGTCCAACTTTGCTTGCTACTAAGGTTGATATTTCGGATTTGGATGTTAGTCAATATGTGTGCTATGCTTTTGTGTGCAAAGAAGCTTTGTTTTCATTTGAGGAATTGCCTCCTTCTTTGCCTCCTGTTGTCACTGACCTTTTGCAGGAGTTTATTGACGTCTTTCCACAAGACGTACCACCGGGATTACCACCTATTCGAGGGATTGAGCATCAGATTGACTTAATTCCCGGTGCTTCGCTGCCCAACCGTGCGCCATACCGTACCAATCCGGAGGAGACGAAGGAGATTCAGCGTCAAGTACAAGAGCTACTCGACAAAGGTTACATACGTGAATCGCTTAGTCCTTGTGTTGTTCCTGTTATATTAGTGCCTAAAAAGGATGGAACTTGGCGTATGTGTGTTGATTGTAGAGCCATTAATAATATTACTATTCGTTATCGTCATCCTATTCCTAGGTTAGATGATATGCTTGATGAATTAAGTGGCTCTACCATGTTTTCCAAAGTTGATTTGCGTAGTGGATACCATCAAATTCGCATGAAATTAGGGGATGAATGGAAAACTGCATTTAAAACTAAGTTTGGATTATATGAGTGGTTAGTCATGCCTTTTGGGTTAACTAATGCACCTAGCACTTTCATGAGATTAATGAACGAGGTTTTACGTGCTTTCATTGGACGATTTGTGGTAGTCTATTTTGATGATATACTGATTTATAGCAAATCTTTGGAGGAACATTTGGATCATTTACGTGCTGTTTTTATTGCTCTACGTAATGCACGTTTGTTTGGTAACCTTGGGAAGTGCACCTTTTGCACCGACCGAGTATCGTTTCTTGGCTATGTTGTTACTCCGCAGGGAATTGAAGTTGATAAAGCCAAGATCGAGGCGATTGAGAGTTGGCCGCAGCCCAAAACGGTCACACAAGTGAGAAGTTTTCTTGGCCTCGCTGGATTCTATAGGCGTTTTGTGAGAGATTTCAGCACCATTGTTGCACCTCTCAATGAGCTTACACGCAAGGATGTGCCTTTTACTTGGGGTACCGCACAGGAAGAAGCCTTCACGGTATTGAAAGATAAGTTAACACATGCTCCTTTGCTCCAACTTCCTGATTTTAATAAGACTTTTGAGCTTGAATGCGATGCTAGTGGGATTGGTTTGGGAGGTGTGTTATTACAAGATGCTAAACCTGTTGCATACTTTTCTGAAAAATTGAGTGGGCCTAGTCTGAACTATTCTACTTATGATAAGGAATTATATGCTCTTGTTCGGACATTAGAAACTTGGCAACATTATTTATGGCCCAAAGAATTTGTTATACATTCTGATCATGAATCTTTGAAACACATAAGAAGCCAAGCAAAACTTAATCGTAGACATGCTAAGTGGGTTGAATTTATTGAGACTTTCCCTTATGTCATTAAACACAAGAAGGGGAAAGATAATATTATTGCTGATGCTTTGTCTCGTCGATATACTATTCTTTCACAAGTTGACTTCAAGATATTCGGTTTAGAGACACTCAAAGATCAATATGTACATGATGCGGAATTTAAAGATGTATTGCAGAATTGTAGAGAGGGTAGAACATGGAACAAGTTTGTGCTTAATGATGGTTTTGTGTTCCGTTCTAACAAGCTATGCATTCCAGCTAGCTCTATTCGTCTTTTGTTGTTGCAGGAGGCGCATGGAGGAGGATTAATGGGACACTTTGGCGTGAAGAAGACGGAGGACGTACTTGCTACACATTTCTTTTGGCCAAAGATGAGACGGGATGTTGAGCGTTTTGTTGCTCGCTGCACTACATGTCAAAAAGCTAAGTCACGACTCAATCCTCATGGTTTATACATGCCTTTACCTGTACCTAGTGTTCCGTGGGAGGACATATCCATGGACTTTGTTTTAGGCTTGCCTCGAACAAAGAAGGGGAGGGATAGCATATTTGTTGTCGTGGATAGATTTTCTAAGATGGCACATTTTATACCATGTCATAAAAGCGATGATGCTGCTAATGTTGCTGATTTATTCTTTCGTGAGATTATTCGCTTACATGGTGTGCCCAATACTATTGTCTCGGATCGTGATACTAAGTTTCTTAGCCATTTTTGGAGATGCTTATGGGCTAAGTGATAGAGGCGGAGGTGTCCCGATGTTTCGATGAGATGATGGAGATCGATTTTTGGTGGAGTAGACTTTCACGACCCGACTACGAACGTGCGAAGACGTTGCGCCTTAGCGATCGCTAAACCAACTCCGAGAGGTTATTGATCCCGCGGATGCACGATCAACCTGACCACGAAGGTCTAATTCCTGCAAGCAATCGAAGAACAAGCAAGAACTAAGAATTGCAATCTGGATATTGCGAATATAAGATGAATGATTACGAAAGTTGGGGTTCCAATGAGGTCTTGGCCTGGTCGGATGACACAAACGAAGAGCTCGAAGTTGCGGCTATGGCTAACTTTAATCTAATTAAAACCCAAGTCTAAACGACGCCCTAAGGGCTGTATATATGGGGGAACAGAGGGGATTTTCGTGACCCCTTGGAGGTGGGGTCCGAAAACAACCCTAACTCGGTTTCCCCACACATACGGACTCTAAAAACTGCCTATAATGTGGTATTTCGAAATTACATGGGCCCAGCCCAATATTAAGGTGACGCAGCACCTATAATTGCTCTTGGACGAAAATAATGAAGTGGCATCTCGTGTATTCCGTCCAAGCCTTCATGCATGCCTTATGGTGGCTTCAACGTGCGAAAATCCCCACTGGAAGCTCCACTGTACTTTCCCCCGCGCACACCTTCTTCTCCATTCTTGATCCCGCTCCAATGACCATCCTTCTTGTCCATGCTAGGTCCTTCATTCATAACCAAAACAAAAGTATCGAATTTAGGCAGCATCATATGTTCATGAACAATAGAAGGATTCGCAAGAAACGAAAGTACCTGATAATTTAGTTGACGTGCACGTGCTCTAGTAACTGGTCCAGTATGTGTAGTTGGTGAGGGTATGGGTGTAACATTAGTAGGGATGTCCTCATCATCCTCCCCTTCTTGAATTGAAGTCGTCCTCGACGGAAGCTCATCATCTTCTCCCAAATAAGGTTTCAAATCTGCAATGTTAAATGTGGGACTAACCCCAAAATCTGCAGGTAGCTCAAGTTTATATGCATTATCATTAATTTTCTGTAAAACCTTAAAGGGACCATCAGCTCGTGGCATTAACTTAGACTTGCGCAAATCAGGAAACCTATCTTTTCGTAGATGTAACCAAACAAGATCTCCTGGTTCAAAAACAACATGCTTTCGACCCCTATCACCAGCAAGCTTGTATCTAGCATTCATGCGCTCAATGTTTTCTTTAGTTAACTCATGCATTTTTAATATCAATTCAGCACGTTGCTTAGCATCAAAATTCACCTTCTCCGAAGATGGAAGAGGCAGCAAATCAATAGGTGCACGAGGTAGAAAACCATAAACAATCTCAAAAGGGCACATTTTAGTGGTAGAATGCACTGAACGATTATAAGCAAATTCAATATGAGGTAAACATTCTTCCCACAGTTTCAAGTTACTTTTTAAAACAGCCCTAAGCATAGTAGACAATGTCCTATTGACCACTTCAGTTTGTCCATCAGTTTGGGGATGACATGTAGTACTAAAAAGTAGTTTAGTCCCCAACTTAGCCCATAAGCATCTCCAAAAATGGCTAAGAAACTTAGTATCACGATCCGAGACAATAGTATTGGGCACACCATGTAAACGAATAATCTCTCCAAAGAATAAATCAGCAACATTAGCAGCATCATCGCTTTTATGACATGGTATAAAATGTGCCATCCTAGAAAATCTATCCACGACAACAAATATGCTATCCCTCCCCTTCTTTGTTCGAGGCAAGCCTAAAACAAAGTCCATGGATATGTCCTCCCACGGAACACTAGGTACAGGTAAAGGCATGTATAAACCATGAGGATTGAGTCGTGACTTAGCTTTTTGACATGTAGTGCAGCGAGCAACAAAACGCTCAACATCCCGTCTCATCTTTGGCCAAAAGAAATGTGTAGCAAGTACGTCCTCCGTCTTTTTCACGCCAAAATGTCCCATTAATCCTCCTCCATGCGCCTCCTGCAACAACAAAAGACGAATAGAGCTAGCTGGAATGCATAGCTTGTTAGAACGGAACACAAATCCATCATTAAGCACAAACTTGTTCCATGTTCTACCCTCTCTACAATTCTGCAATACATCTTTAAATTCCGCATCATTTGCATATTGTTCTTTGATTGTCTCTAAACCGAATATCTTGAAGTCAAGTTGTGAAAGCATAGTATAACGACGAGACAAAGCATCAGCAATAATATTATCTTTCCCCTTCTTGTGTTTAATGACATAAGGGAAAGTCTCAATAAATTCAACCCACTTAGCATGTCTACGATTAAGTTTTGCTTGACTTCTTATGTGTTTCAAAGATTCATGATCAGAATGTATAACAAATTCTTTGGGCCATAAATAATGTTGCCAAGTTTCTAATGTCCGAACAAGAGCATATAATTCCTTATCATAAGTAGAATAGTTCAGACTAGGCCCACTCAATTTTTCAGAAAAGTATGCAACAGGTTTAGCATCTTGTAATAACACACCTCCCAAACCAATCCCACTAGCATCGCATTCAAGCTCAAAAGTCTTATTAAAATCAGGAAGTTGGAGCAAAGGAGCATGTGTTAACTTATCTTTCAATACCGGGAAAGCTTCTTCCTGTGCGGTACCCCAAGTAAAAGGCACATCCTTGCGTGTAAGCTCATTGAGAGGGGCAGCAATGGTGCTAAAATCTCTCACAAAACGCCTATAGAATCCAGCGAGGCCAAGAAAACTTCGCACTTGTGTGACCGTTTTGGGCTACGGCCAACTCTCAATCGCCTCGATCTTGGCTGTATCAACTTCAATACCCTGTGGAGTAACAACATAGCCAAGAAACGATACTCGGTCGGTGCAAAAGGTGCACTTCCCAAGGTTACCAAATAAACGTGCATTACGTAGAGCAATAAAAACAGCACGTAAATGATCCAAATGTTCCTCCAAAGATTTGCTATAAATCAGTATATCATCAAAATAGACTACCACAAATCGTCCAATGAAAGCACGTAAAACCTCGCTCATTAATCTCATGAAAGTGCTAGGTGCATTAGTTAACCCAAAAGGCATGACTAACCACTCATATAATCCAAACTTAGTTTTAAAAGCCGTTTTCCATTCATCTCCTAATTTCATGCGAATTTGATGGTATCCACTACGCAAATCAACTTTGGAAAACATGGTAGAGCCACTTAATTCATCAAGCATATCATCTAACCTAGGAATAGGATGACGATAACGAATAGTAATATTATTAATGGCTCGACAATCAACACACATACGCCATGTTCCATCCTTTTTAGGCACTAATATAACAGGAACAGCACAAGGACTAAGGGACTCACGTATGTAACCTTTGTCGAGTAGCTCTTGTACTTGACGCTGAATCTCCTTCGTCTCCTCCGGATTGGTACGGTATGGCGCACGGTTGGGCAACGAAGCACCGGGAATTAAGTCAATCTGATGCTCAATCCCTCGAATAGGTGGTAATCCCGGTGGTACGTCTTGTGGAAAGACGTCAATAAACTCCTGCAAAAGGTCAGTGACAACAGGAGGCAAAGAAGGAGGCAATTCCTCAAATGAAAACAAAGCTTCTTTGCACACAAAAGCATAGCACACATATTGACTAACATCCAAATCTGAAATATCAACCTTAGTAGCAAGCAAAGTTGGACTAGTCAATTTAATTTCATTAGAAACAGCAGAAGAAGATTTGCTATTAGTCTTATGTTGTTGCTCAAATTCTTTGGCTGCTATCTCATTCTCACTCTTATTTTTCTCCTGTTTTGCTTTACTAGCTCTAGCAAGATCATCTTTCACAATTTGTTCAGGAGACATAGGAAGTAAAACAATATATTTTATCCTGATGAACTAGAGTAAACTGATTTGTCCTACCATGGTGTACAACATTCCTATCCAATTGCCATGGTCTACCAAGTAAAAGAGAGCATGCTTGCATGGGTACCACATCACAATCAACATAATCAGCATATGCAGCAATGCTAAAGTGCACACGAACAGAACGCGTTACCTTAATCTTACCACTATTGTTAAACCACTGAATATAGTACGGATGGGGGTGTGGTCTTGTGGTGAGAGATAGCTTCTCCACCAACTCCATGCTAGCCAAGTTGTTGCAACTCCCTCCGTCAATGATGATGCGAACCGAACGTTCTTTCACCACTCCCTTTGTGTGGAACAAATTATGCCTCTGGTTTTGCTCGGCCTTCGTTACCTGCACACTTAATACACGTTGAGCAACCAAACTAGCATATTTATCTGCATCATCAGGAGTCATATACTCTATATCATGAGCATCATCATGGGCACCCTGTTCCTCATGAGCAATGAGAACTAGAGTCTCCTCATCATAGTCACTCGCTGACTCATACCCACCATCCGCCGTAATAGTCATCACACGCTTGGAGGGACAGTCTTTTGCGAAGTGACCTCCACCTTGGCACCTGCGACATTTAATATCACGATCTCGTGCTTGCCCTGTGGACGCCATGGATGAAGAAGAACTCGCTGCTGGACCACTCTGTGCACCCTTGAATGGTGGCGCTGGCTGTTTTGGTGGCTCCCTGTAAGAATGAGCGGCTGAAGTAGATGGTGGCGCAGCAGGACGTGTGGATGTAGAAGCTCCACGCGATGTCCATGATGTATGTCGTCCTGCAGAAAAGTTAGGTCTCGTAGCGGCCTGTCGATCCTGCACTTCACGTTCAGCTTTACAAGCAAGATGAAACAAACGAGTGATAGTAGCAAAGTCCTTGTATTCTAGAATAGTTTGTATCTCCCTGTTTAAGCCACCCATAAAACGTGCAAGCATAGCTTCATTATCCTCTACTAGGCCACATCTAATCAATCCCGTTTGTAATTCTTGATAATATTCCTCTACAGAATTTTTTCGTTGTCTCAAACGCTGTAATTTTTGTAACAATTCACGTTGATAATAAGGGGGAACCCAGCGAGTACGCATAGCATCTTTTAAAGCAGCCCAAGTAGTTGGAATATTATTAGCATGCAATCTACAATGTTCAGACCACCAAATAGATGTAAAGCCCGTGAATTCACAAACAGCAGCAGTAACACGTCTATTCTCAGGATATTGTAAACAAGTAAAACGTTGTTCAGTTTCTAACTCCCAAGTAAGATAAGCATCAGGAATATATTACCCTCAAACGGCTTAAGATTCAATTTAAGTTTAGGCACATGTTCATCATCGCGTACCTGAGGGGGTGGTTGGTGTCGACCGTGGCGAATGTTGGGACGTGGACGTCCAGCTGGCTGCTCATAGGCCGCTTCCTGTTCCACCTCCTCCTCGTAATCACCCTCGTAGTTGTCGTCCAGGCCAACGTCAGAAGCGGCAGCAGCAGCAGTAGCAGCAACTGCAGCAGCAGGAGGAGCACCAATACCAGCAGCTTGTCCTCGCGGAAACAGAATACGTCGTGCACGTGGTAGTGGCGGTGGCTGTGGCTGTGCTGAAGGTAGGCGTGCGATCAACTCAGTAAACTTGGCGTCGAGCTTGGTGTCGATCATCTTCTCCACGCCATCAATCGCCTCTGTAAATCTGGTCTCGATGTCCTGCACCTGTTGAGACATCATACGTGCAAATTTATCATGTAGATTCTTGTTTGTCATGTTCTCCCAATCGGGTGCATCCCGCGCCACCTCATCATGTGATCCTGGCATGGTTAGCAGAAATAGAAAATACACCGGAATATGATCCTACTGCTACTAATGGGATGGATGTGGGGTGGTGGAAAGCACAAATCCGTCAAGCTTTTCTTACGTTCTTACCGATTCTTACCTAGCAGCAGGTGGTGATGTACAACCAACGGGTCAAAACTCTCAGAGATGTGGTAGAGCGATGGCCAGGCGGTGTCAAAACGCACGATGTAGAATATATGTGGAGCTGTAGGAAGGCTGACAAGTATGGTAGGAAAAACTCAACAGTAATCAAAACAGAGATGCAAAGCTGAATAAACACTCAACGTCGGTACTGTGCTAATCCTAGGCTAGACCGTACTAGAGACGCGAGCCTAAAACACCAACGAAAGCACGGCGCGGCACGTAACAACTGTGAAGCACACTCTGAATTTTTTTTTCTCTCTTTTTTTTTTGTTTGCTTTTTTTTTTTTTGGCGATACGGGACTGCGGGGGCCGAAAAAGGGCGAAAAAATCACTATGGTGGCGAACGTCTCAAAACGAGTTTCTGGACCTAAGGAACGTATGGGCACGAAATTTTTTTACCCCTGAATTTTTTGGCCTAAAAACTGCCCTGGAACGTATGGGCACGAGTTTCTGAATTTTTTTTTTTCGTGGACTGTAGGTATGAAGAACAGAACCAATCTAGACTACGAAAACTGGTAAATCTCACCGAGCAACCTGGAAATCTGATACCACTTGATAGAGGCGAAGGTGTCCCGATGTTTCGATGAGATGGTGGAGATCGATTTTGGTGGAGTAGACTTTCACGACCCGACTACGAACGTGCGAAGACGTTGCGCCTTAGCAATCGCTAAACCAACTCCGAGAGGTTATTGATCCCGCGGATGCACGATCAACCTGACCACGAAGGTCAATTCCTGCAAGCAATCGAAGAACAAGCAAGAACTAAGAATTGCAATCTGGATATTGCGAATATAAGATGAAAGATTAACAGAAGTTGGGGTTCCAATGCGGTCTTGGCCTGGTCGGACGACACAAACGAAGAACTCGAAGTTGCGGCTATGGCTAACTTAAATCTAATTAAAACCCAAGTCTAAACGACGCCCTAAGGGCTGTATATATGGGGGAACAGAGGGGATTTTCGTGACCCCTTGGAGGTGGGGTCCGAAAACAACCCTAACTCGGTTTCCCCACACATACGGACTCTAAAAACAGCCTATAATGTGGTATTTCGAAATTACATGGGCCCAGCCCAATATTAAGGTGACGCAACACCTATAATTGCTCTTGGACGAAAATAATGAAGTGGCATCTCGTGTATTCCGTCCAAGCCTTCATGCATGCCTTATGGTGGCTTCAACGTGCGAAAATCCCCACTGGAAGCTCCACTGTACTTTCCCTCGCGCGCACCTTCTTCTCCATTCTTGATCCCGCTCCAATGACCATCCTTCTTGTCCATGCTAGGTCCTTCATTCATAACCAAAACAAAAGTATCTAATTTAGGCAGCATCATATGTTCATGAACAATAGAAGGATTCGCAAGAAACGAAAGTACCTGATAATTTAGTTGACGTGCACGTGCTCTAGTAACTGGTCCAGTATGTGTAGTTGGTGAGGGTATGGGTGTAACATTAGTAGGGATGTCCTCATCACCACGAGACCATGGGGATTTCGTATGGGCGACGGGGGTAATGAGGAGGCGACGGCGAGAGGCAGAGGAGACGGGGGGGCTTAGTAACTACGACATTTGGACCCACGAGTCAGCGGCGCGTATTATAAAAAAACTACTCTACAGCCGCGGCCCACAAGTTAGAGACAAAAAGCCAAAAAACGGCTTGTTCTCTACGAGAACAAACATGATGCAGTTCGGTTACAAACTACAATGCGGTTCGCCTGCGAACCTCTATTCAATGGCTTTGTTAGAAACCGTCCCGAAAAATACGAGGCCACGATCTCTAGAAACAAAGCGAAGCCCTGCGCGCCCTGCTCCTCTATCAGGCCGGTTCTAAAAAACGCACGAAGGCCACGATCCCCACGAACGCAAACCACGATCGCCATGCCGGTTGGAGATGGAGATCGTGCGTTGGGAAGATGTTTCTCCCGCTCCACTTTAAATACCGCAATCCAACGCCTCATCATTCAAAGAAACTGTGATTCCTCCTCCTGTTCCTCCTCTTTCCAGCCATGCCGTTCACCAAGGTCTACAACGATGTCCAGGCGCACGGGAAGACCGTTCTCACGGTGGTCTACACCAACAACGTGGACACCGTGGCGACGTACATCGACGACTACAAGGAAGTTCACCAGGGGCCCGCAATAAGATCGCCGGCATCGATATCGAGTACACCTCTGACAAGAGGGACGCTGCCATGATTCAGCTCTCCGCCGGCAAAGATCATGCAGTCCGGCTTTTCCAAGTTTGCGCTACAATGGGAAAGAGATGCATCGCCTTCGACAAGTTCCTCAGCAACCCAAAGTAAGCCATTCTTTCTATGTGCAGGCCGATGGATCTCTCCTTGTCATCTGTATGCAGTTATATTTTCGTCCGTTTGCAGTTCTATTTGTCGTCTGTATGCAGTTCACGCATGAATAACTTGTGGCTCACGTAGGTACGAGTTCGCTGGTTTCTCCATAGACCAGGACAAGGATAAGCTTTCACGCTGCAACCTGGACATCCACAACTTCACCGACATTCAAACGAGCTGGAGGGTGCCTGAAGCAACGAAGAAGTTGGACTCACTTGGCGATGTATCTGCCGTCATCATCGACGACTACTACACATACATTAAGAGCAAGATAACAGACCAAGAGCACCGCGAGTGGACTTCAATTCTCAGCAGGAGGCACGTTGAGTATACTGCAAAGGACGCCTACACTGCGTTCGAGATATGGAACCGCATGACCACAGTGCAGAATGGCCTCGCCCGAGGTCATCCTGGGGCAAGGGGAGCTGGGGGATCACCTTCCACCTAGAGCACGTGCACGTCAACTAAATTATCAGGTACTTTCGTTTCTTGCGAATCCTTCTATTGTTCATGAACATATGATGCTGCCTAAATTAGATACTTTTGTTTTGCTTATGAATGAAGGACCTAGCATGGACAAGAAGGATGGTCATTGGAGCGGGATCAAGAATGGAGAAGAAGGTGTGCGCGGGGGAAAGTACAGTGGAGCTTCCAGTGGGGATTTTCGCACGTTGAAGCCACCATAAGGCATGCATGAAGGCTTGGACGGACTACACGAGATGCCACTTCATTATTTTCGTCCAAGAGCAATTATAGGTGCTGCGTCACCTTAATATTGGGCTGGGCCCATGTAATTTCGAAATACCACATTATAGGCAGTTTTTAGAGTCCGTATGTGTGGGGAAACCGAGTTAGGGTTGTTTTCGGACCCCACCTCCAAGGGGTCACGAAAATACCCTCTGTTCCCCCATATATACAGCCCTTAGGGCGTCGTTTAGACTTGGGTTTTAATTAGATTAAAGTTAGCCATAGCCGCAACTTCGAGCTCTTCGTTTGTGTCATCCGACCAGGCCAAGACCTCATTGGAACCCCAACTTTCGTAATCATTCATCTTATATTCGCAATTTCCAGATTGCAATTCTTAGTTCTTGCTTGTTCTTCGATTGCTTGCAGGAATTAGACCTTCGTGGTCAGGTTGATCGTGCATCCGCGGGATCAATAACCTCTCAGAGTTGGTTTAGCGATCGCTAAGGCGCAACGTCTTCGCACGTTCGTAGTCGGGTCGTGAAAGTCTACTCCACCAAAAATCGATCTCCATCATCTCATCGAAACATCGGGACACCTTCGCCTCTATCACTTGTACTAAATGAAAAATGTTTCTTTAGAAGCTAATACTGCTACAATCTTCATAATAAAAATCTATGGGAAAGCAGTTCACTTGTACTCATGAAAATGTTTCTTCAGAAACTAAATACTGCTACAATATTCAGATAGGGTTAACTACACACAACAAAAAAAGAAACGATATGCATAAAAATACATAACAAAGAATTTATGGGAAAGCAGTTCACTTGTACTAGTGAAAATGTTTCTTCAGAAACTAATACTACTACAATAATCAGATAGAGATACCTACACACAACAAAAGAAAATATATCCATAAAAATACATACCCATGAATCATTGACATCGTCTTCAGTCATTTGATGGACGAATGGAGCCTGGAATCCAATAACTAGAGAATACAGCAAGGAACAGAGAGCGTTGTGCCGCTGCCTCTGATTCAAAACCAAACCTTCAGAAAAAACGTAGGTCTCCAGCATGGGCTCCATCCTTGACAAGCAGCGGCATGAGCAATCCATTGCCGGGGGGGAGGATATAGTTAGTTCAAAGATGACGGATCTGAGGGAAAAAATAATGGGGTGGGGTGGGGGGAGGAGGAGCGACTACACAAGACATTGATGGCCGCCGCGGATAAGGTAGGAGGGGAGGCAATGGACCCAGCCGTATATATACACAACGACCATAAAAAAAATAACCCCCGATGTAGTTCAGTAGGATGACCAACTGCAGTGCAGACCAATGACCAGATGCATCTCACATGGCAAATAACTGCAGCTCACGTGCGTGACAAACCAAAAAAAATGATTAAGCCAACAAAACCCGATCTGCCTAGTTCACCTCCACAATCCGCACAACAAAAAACACAACAAGGATATAATGCGCTACCGAACAAAACATATAGCGCACACACAAGTTGGATATTGGGAATCCTGTGCGCGCCCGCTCGAACACACCACGCCACGGGACAGAGTTCTTTTGCCACGGAGACAAATTTGACCAATCGTCCAAACAATCAAACAAATTAGCAAATGAATCTGTCGCAGAATAACATAATCATGATCACCGACTTAGAAACACACTAAAATTACAGGGTAATCGAGTATGATCCCCCGCAAAATGACGATGAGAAGCTCCTGCTGTGCCAAATAACAGAGGTCGATCCGCTAACCGCGTCGATTACGTTGTTTTTTTCGAAAAATTTGCGGTTCAACACATAAATGATCATCGCGGATCATCGCGAACACAAAGAAACAAACGAAAATCGATCAAAACCAGTTGAAAACGCTATGCATTTGAAGCAGTTCTCCGCTGTCACTAGTGCGGTTCGGACAGTACACTAGAGCAATGCGCAAAGCTTTTCGATGCAGTCGGAAGTGTTAGATATATATCATATCAGTGCGCTACGATTTGAAAGAAATTTTACTGCAACTAAAACGCGAAAACTCTGTTTTTCATCGGTGGATCTTGTAGAGAGTAGAACTTTTTAACCGGTTGTCCGATCAATGCGTATGCTACACCGTTTGATTCGTATGGGGTAGGAGATTAATCCATATGTTGTACTCTTTTGGAGATTCTTTGCGGTTTTAAATTAATTTGAAAAACAGTGCGGTTGCACTCATGTGGGCAGCATAGAGTTTTTGCATAAAAACTTTTGATGCGCTTGTCCGATCGATGCAACTGACACACCATTGGAAAGGTATCATCGAGGCACTCCATTTATATATAAAACACTTTGTCTAATTCCTTACGGTTTAAAAGTTACATCGATTTTACTAAAACGCGGAACTCCGTTTTATTCGCGACACGGAATCGACGAAGTGTACTGCATGTGATTGCATCTGACAGACAAGCGCACTGCATTATCGAAAAATGGAAAAGCACGTGTTTTCGTGGATTCGCAATAGGCGAAGTGAACTGCATCCGTCGGGCGATCGCAATGCAATGTCGAACAGAAAGAACTGCACACGTTTTTTTTTGCATTTTTACCATAAACGTCCGCAGTTCGCTTCGAGGTACGTGAACTGCAAAGCACAAACGATGTGAACTGCATAATTTTATTATTTTTGGCAACATATTTTACATAAATAAATTATAAATGAACCGCATTCCGTGAATTTCATTAGACGGGCAACCGCGCTGCTTTAGTTTGAAAACCGTACAGCATCAAACAGGCAAGAGAATTGCAATAAATTTTTTACATAAAGAACGGAAAATGCACTGTTATCTTTTCTTTTCTTATCTTCTCATGCAACAAATAATAAACCAAACCGCATTGAACAATTAACAATAAAATAGTGAACCACATCATTTACTTTTTATTCGCATCCATGATAAAAAAAATCGCACTTTTTTTTGCACGAACTGAGCTGCATTGGAATGTCACCCGAGATGCACTAGGGTAATGAGGGCTTTTGCAGTGCATTGATTTTTCGTCTGTAGGGCAGTTTCAAACTGCAAGCTCCCAATCAAGTATTTGGCTAGAAAGTACTAGCAAACCACACGAGCATATCACATAACTCATCACTGGTCACAACAGGAGCAAAAAAAATTGGTTTTACATTAAAAGGAGATCAAGAATTTGATGTTTTTACTGACACCAAATTTAGAGAAAAAATTTCCACGAACTGAACTACAAGTAAGAATTCATATTAGAGGGGGATGGTTGTAGGAATTGAAACAACAAGCATGGGATGCCGACGGGATCCGCTGCCGACCACGCACGCTTCACCTGTGGGTGCGCTCGCTGACACCGACACCCTGCTCCTCTTCACCTGTGCTAGCTGCTGGAGAGGGGAACAGAGGGACTTCGATGGTGACCGCAGCGGCAAGAACAAGGTTTACCGGTGGCATGTGCACGCTCCCCTTGCTCCATGGGAGAGGTGCGGCCCGAATCTGTCGTCGGGGAGGCGCGCTGGGCGGTTGGGCCCCGGATCCGTCGCTGTGCAAGCGCGCTGGGGCGGCTGCGGCCCGGATCAGGTGCGTTGTCGGGGGAGGCGCGCGTTGGTGTGGCTCCGGCTCGGATCCGTTGCCGGGGGGAGGCGCTGGGATGTTTGGGGCCGGGATACGTCGCCGGGGGAGGCATGCCGTTGAACGTGGTGCTCGTCGGACCTCGGGGGCGAGGGGGATGTAGGCGCTCCAACGTCGCGGAGGAAGGAGGCGGCCCGGGAGGTTGGACGTGGAGCGGCCGCCGGCTACGAGGCGCGCGGGGAGGGAGGGGAGGGAGGAGCGCGGCTCGGCTCGGCTGGAGAGGGAGGGGCGCGGTAGCGGAGTTAGTAGGGGACGTGCCGACGGAGGAAGCTGGTGGGGATGGGGCGGCGGAGGAAGCTGGTCAGCGGTGGGGCGGCGGAGGAACGAACGTGGTAGGTCGGGGTTGGGGAGGGAATCAGGGGAGTGGGAGGACGGGATCGTGGAAGTGGAAGGAGTGGGTGGGCTGTTCCGCTGTCGGTTCGGTTCGCTGGTTTGTTCCGGTGTGAATCGGTTTGGTTCGCTTTGGTAACGGGGTGTTAACAGAATAAGATTAGTGTTAACAGAATAAGGTCTTAAGGGGTGTTAACAGAATATATGTATATATATATAGGTATATATATATGGATTGACTATTCGTCACCCTGGGTAAGGAGTAGTTATTCTTCACCCCCCTCTGTTTTGACATCAACTAGATGACCCGTTGCGGCATTTGCCGCAAGAGAGAGGAAATGGCATTATAGTATTGGCAGTTAATTTTATGTTGCTTTTAACTATTGCATTATGGCGTTATAGATGATCCCTTTCGCTAATAGCCGCAAGAGCGAGTAGATACCGGTATATATGAGAGGAATAGATTTACATCTCTGGCGAAGTAGTTTTTAGGAGCTATAATAGAGAAAGTTTAAACAGCAAGGAGCTATAACAGAGGAAGTTTGAACAACATGTAATCGTAGAAGCTTGCATGATATCCAAAAGATTACTCATAACAGAGGCTAAGGATAAATACCAGGTAGTGGTAGAAGGTCACATGATGTCCAAAAGCTTGCTGATAACAGAGGCTAAGGATAAACACCAGCTAGTGGTGGAAGGTTACATAATGTCCAAAAGCTTGCTGATAACAAAGGCTAAGGATAAACATCAGCTAATTTTAGAAGGTTACATGGTTTCCAAAGCTTTCTTAGCACAGGGAAGCTTTGGCACATATGTTCGATAGTAGGGGTGCTTATTAACAGTGATGGTTACGGACGCGGGCTTTAAAGGGTATACACAGTGAGGTGGAGGCCATTAGCGGCGGCTTTGAAGGCGAAGCAACATAGGTTTCCTGGTACCAAAGATGCTTGCGCCAGTAAGGCTTTCCACCCTCCTGTTATGGCAGCTCTGCCATCAACTTCTTTGATGAGGCGTGCTTGGACCCGAGAAGTTCCATTCCCATCTGTTATTGGCAGCGCATTGTTTCTCCCGGGCATGTGCTGAAGGAGGTATTCCTTTGTGAAGTGAGACTTGAAGTACTGGAACAGTTCACGTAGTTGGTATAAGTATATGGGGAAGAAAATTGAGGAAGAAATTTGAAACGAGCATAGAAATGTACCATCCGCTGGCGTGGATTAGCAAATGTCTTGCGTAATGCACAAACGTAGTACGTGATAGAGGTTTTCTTGTTCTTGATCAACTTCCGCAGGCTCATGACATGGTGGCTATAAAGGGAAACTGTATTTCCCCATACGCACGCATCACTAAGATTGTCCCCATACATGCAACTAGGTTCACCTAGGAAATTTGGGAACAAATGAAGCTTTTAGAAGCAGCAGGGTGGAAGGTGTTTTTGTTGGCATGTTGCATAAGGAAGTAGATAAATGAGAATAAGCCAAATCCTTACCACGCATAATGCAGTGTCCTGGAAGTACAGTGAGTGTGTGAAGTTTATTCCTTGGTGCTGAAGAGTAAGCGAATGATTAGAATGTTGGTGGGAAAAGCAGTGTAAGGACCTGTTAATGACAGAACAAGCAGTAGAGGTAGAGTTTGGCGAAAGTAAATGGTATGGTTTGGTAAGCGCATAAATAGTTATCACATTGGAGTATGTAGAACAGGTTAATGAAGGCACGGGCAAGTGTGGGACTAAGAGGGTATGGCCTGATTACCTGGACTTCTTTCGGAATCGGTGCTGGGTAAATCATCTTCACTGGAAGTGGCATCGCTGCTTAGGTCATCAGTGCTGGAGGCAGAGTCGCTAATGAGCACTTCTATCGTGATAGCTTGTTTCTGGACAAGGTGGTGTAAGCTATGTGCATGGGAACTGCAATGAGGCTATGGAATATTCATAGTGCATTAAACAGAAAAGAACATGCTTTATATAGGGGAAAATGGAGTTGGGCTCTCGGTATGGACGTTTATGTAAGAGTATGGTAAAACTAATTGTGAAACAAATGCCTAATAAAGTAAGAGAGCAATTGATCTAGTGAATTAATAGTACATATCGTTGCAATAACCTGTCGGGACCCGGGGTTAGCGTATGCAAGACTCGCTACAACACAAGCATATGGAGAGCCGAGAACCGTACCCACTTGTCTAAGCAGACAAGGCCAAGCACAGAACGTTCTCGGAAAGCATCGAACGTGAGGGGCATCCCATCCAGGCCGGATGATCAACTGAGATGGGTCCTCATCGTCCGCACACAAGTCTAAATGATATGGGTGGTGAACTCCCGTACTCATAGACTAGTCGCCTCAACCATACTATCGATTGTATTATAATCCTTACATAGACTTACTCCAGCCCGATCACTTAGTCGGGGTCTAGGGCGGGCTCAATCATACATCAAAGTGTGCACGTGACAGAGTCACGAGCAATCGCATCGCGATGCCCCAAGCTGCGCACATTTAAGGGCCACTTGGTGTATAAAAGACCGCCAGCCAGATCACAACTAAGGTCTCGAAAACCCATACAAAGACATGTATGTTATAATCATAAACGCAGCACACATGCCTTGTATGAACAGCAGGTATCATTGCAATTCTCTACAAAGTATAAAACTTTATTGATAACTCTTACAAAGTGCACACAGAGATCACGAGACCGTGATCCAACATTACAACAAGCATGCGGAAGAAAATTATGTCTGGGTACAGACAAGTTTAACAAATGGCTTAAGAAGCCTTATTTAACACAAGCCCTCCACGAGGGAACTAGTCTGCTGATTGGGACTACACTAGGTTGGTCTTCAGTCGTCGAGCTCAAGGAAGAATCCACCTTCGGGGTCAGTGGGTTCATCTAAAACATAGAATAAGCAAACGTGAGTACAAAGTCGTACTCAGCAAGACTTACGTAGGAACTATACTACTCATGCACATGTATTAAGGTAAAGGGGGGTGGGGTTTCAATGCAGAAGTGCCAGCTTTGACTTGGCTAGTCCTGAGCTACGAGTACCAGACTCTAGGTAAGAAGCGTACACGAGTCCATTACATGTCTCCAACAAATTACACCACTATGGTTCCTTCCTCGTCTTCCCCACGAGAAAGCACGCCATAGCACTCACGCTTATCTTGGCAAGTTTTATAAGTATCCAGTTCAAGTTGTCTAATAATCAAGCTAAGCTTTCCATGCAGTCCCTTACTGCGGACGAGGATATTCGAATAGTTTTGTTAACCCTGCAGGGGTGTACCTCTACACACATATGATCATCAATTACCGCCTTTGTACTCGACACCGTTCAAGAGGTGCCGGCGAGGATGCTCACCACAACTGTTACCTCATAGCCGATCTAGTCCAAGAAAGCCGCCTACCTGGGTTCGCTACCACTATCGTAAACCCGGACGGTTTACCGAAGTGGACCCAGATGATGTGTGCGTGGTGCATAAGCCGGTCTCGGCTGAGCCGTTCTCTCACTTAGCAGCCAGGCCACAAACCTACCAGAACTCCGAACTACTGCGACATCTGGACATCGAAAGGGATGAGTTAGTAGGTTGAGAGGGGTCAGTGAGCCCAATGTGTGGTTGTACTCTTCATCTTGGATCACCACACAAGAACTCGGACTTAGGGCGGTGTTCAACGAGACAACCCACTGTGTACTCCTACACAACCTCTCATCGTTCACCTTGTATTAGGGTAGATTCACCAACACAATTCCACCATCATCATCATGATTGCTACCATCCCGACTCACATAACAGTATCAACATTGTATCACTCTAAGCATGCAATAAGCAGTAACAATTGCAGGGGCCACATGATATCAATCAACTCCTACATTTGCTAGGATTGTGGTTTGCTTACTACTGTGACAAATGATAGGTCATGCAAAGGAATGGGTTCATCTATGCGGTAGAAACGTAGCATGGTAATCATCCTAAACAATGCATAAGCGAGACTGAGAGGGAAGTGGGATTTTATCGACATGATCAATGGGGGTTTGCTTGCCTTGCTGACGAGGTTCAGTTTCGGGATCTTCAACGAAGGGGGTAGCCTCCTGTTTCGGTTCCACTTCTACTCGACAAACAACAAATAAGGAAGAAAAGTAAATACACTGCACAAGCACATGGTTGAAGGTTGAAACTTGATGTATATGCTTCTGATGTGTGAGGGAATTCCATTTAAAAGGAGTGTATTGCAATTGAATTGCAAATTCAAACTTCATATTTGAATTTAAAAGGGTTCATATGCATGTTTGCCTCTGTTCCCCCATTTTAAAATGGTCAAACATGAAAAAAGTGCATATTCAGAATCCTTGCATTTTTCTGATAATTTTGCATATATTATATGTTTAATTTGGAGTTCAAATGAATTAGTTATAAATTTCCAAAGTTTAATTAATTTTCTGGAATTTCTGGAATATATTAAATAGAAAAGCTTTTACTGCATCAGCATGACGTCAAAGTGACGTGGGGGGGTGCTGACATGTGGGGCCTCACTTGTAGTGGGTTAGTTTAAACTAACCAGGGATTATTTAGTGGCCTGGGCCCACTGGTAAGTGGCCCATGGGGGTAGTTAGCAGGGTGATTAGCGCTAAACAGACGCGGGCCACGTCACCTCGTCGACGGCTAGTTGTCGGCGACGTCCAGACGCGGCGGCGTCCACGGGGACGGCGATTCCGGGGACCAAATCGAGCGGGGCTTGGTTCAAACGGAAGCTGGGAGCAGCGCGCGTTCATTTGAGCTAGGCTGGGAGGCTGGGGTGCACTGGTGGCTTGCCGGCGACGAACTTAGCGGCGACAGAGGCACGGCCGCGAGGGAAAACTTGATGCAGGGCTCCACTTGAAGCGGGGATAGGCTAGATCGACGTAGCCGAGCAAGGGGATCATGATAGACATGGGCTCAAGCTCGATTGCTTCACGGTGGCTCGCCGAAGAGCACCACGGCGGCGCTGAGCTACGACTCCCATGGCAGATAACGAAGGAGGCACGGATTGAGGGCACAAGCAAAGGGGTTTTGACCGTGAGCTCACCAGCAACTCGACGGAGGAGGCAGCAGGGGAGGGGATGGTCTAGCGGCGACGGAATCGACGAGGTACTCCGGCGGCCGGAGACGAAGATGGCGAGTCGATTCGGCGGCTCCAGAGGGCTTCAGCTCCCCATCTTCTGCTCGAAGACGAAGTCGGCTATGGTGAAGACGATGGATAGGCTCCGGGGGCTTCTCGACGGCGATGGTCGCGTGTTCTCGGCGACGTGCCCTGCGGTGGCGCTCGGACTCGCGTGGGATCGACACAGGAGGGGAGGATGAGGTTGTCCAGGGGGAAGGAATGGAAGCGGCGTCTCCAGGCGTCGTCGTGGCGCGATTAGAGGGCTCGGGGGGGGGGGGGGGCGCCAGGCAGGCTAGCAGCTGCTCGCCGGCGTCGGCATGCTCTCCAGCGAGCAGCTTGCCGCGCTGGGGGAAGAGACAAAAGGAGCTGTGGGCTTGGGCTGGGCCAGGCCGGGGGGGTAAGTTGGGCCAGTTTAGCCAGGTAAGCTTCCTTTTTCTTTTCTAATTTTCTTCTGCATTTGTTTTGGCACTGCTAATTTAAATAGCAAACCATTTTGTAAAATGCTAAAACTTTTTATATGGCCTCATAATAACATAGACTAGCCACTTATAAAGTTTGGCACTTTTTAAAATTCAAATGAATTGAACTTTAATTCAAATAGGGGTTTTGATTAATTCCAAGGCCCTGTTTGAATATTTGAAAAATCCATGAGCATGGGAATGCTACCACATCACTTTATATGTGATCACACTCATTTATGTGACTTTCAAAAATGCAAAAGGAATTTTTGGAGCAATGTTTATTCTGACCATTTGAATTAAATTCATCTGGGGGTGTTCTCTCTCCCATTTCAATTTCTTTTGAAATCTTTAACATGATGCAAAGTGACTTGCTAATCCTAGCACATACCTAACAGAGGGTTCTGACATAACCGTCTTTACATTATTCAGCCATACCAGGGTTTTGACATGAGCATGCGTACCACCAAGCGGCAGGGGAAAATGGAGAAGGACATGGCGAAGACGGCTATAAAAACTGGCTAAGATTTAAGCCTATGAATGTTAGTTGCTGGTTTGTACTGAGGGGCGCATATATGCTAAATTGAAGATGTTCATACGTGCGTGATTTGCTGATTGACTTGTACGTGTGAACAGAAAAACAGTTGGAACAGGGAGCTTGGTGATGAGGACATCCCTACTAATGTTACACCCATATCCTCACCAACTACACATACTGGACCAGTTACTAGAGCACGTGCATGTCAACTAAATTATCAGGTACTTTCGTTTCTTGTGAATCCTTCTATTGTTCATGAACATATGATGCTGCCTAAATTAGATACTTTTGTTTTGCTTATGAATGAAGGACCTAGCATGGACAAGAAGGATGGTCATTGGAGCGGGATCAAGCATGGAGAAGAAGGTGCGCACACGGGAAAGTATAGTGGAGCTTCCAGTGGTGATTATCACACTTTGAAGCCACCATAAGGCGCGCATGAAGTCTTGGACGAAATACGCGAGATGTCACTTCATTATTTTCGTCCAAGGGCAATTATAGGTGCTGCGTCACCTTAATATTGGGCTGGGCCCATGTAATTTCGAAATACCACATTATAGGCTGTTTTTAGAGTCCGTATGTGTGGGGAAACCGAGTTAGGGTTGTTTTCGGACCCCACCTCCAAGGGGCCACGAAATTCCCCTCTGTTCCCCCATATATACAGCCCTTAGGGCGTCGTTTAGACATGGGTTTTAATTAGATTTAAGTTAGCCATAGCCGCAACTTCGAGTTCTTCGTTTGTGTCGTCCGACCAGGCCAAGACCGCATTGGAACCCCAACTTTTGTTAATCATTCATCTTATATTCGCAATATCCAGATTGTTTTTCTTAGTTCTTGCTTGTTCTTTCGATTGCTTGCAGGAATTAGACCTTCGTGGTCAGGTTGATCGTGCATCCGCGGGATAAATAACCTCTCGGAGTTGGTTTAGCGATCGCTAAGGCGCAACGTCTTCGCACGTTCGTAGTCGGGTTGTGAAAGTCGTCTCCACCATAATCGATCTCCATCATCTCATCGAAACATCGGGACACCTTCGCCTCTATCAAGTGGTATCAGATTTCCAGGTTGATCGGTGAGATTTCCCAGTTTTTCGTAGTCTAGATTACTTCTGTTCTTCATACCTACAGTCCACGAAAAAGCCAAAAAAAATTAGGGTTAGATCATCACGTCCCAAAACAGTCCGAGCCTTTGTCCAGTTTTCTTTACAGTAGTTTGCATTGTTGAATTTGCGGTTGCATCGTTGTGTCGAGTTGCTGATCTTAGCGTCTAGTTACCTTAGAGTTTCGAGTTCTGATCACAGTTTGTCACGCCGCCGCCGCACAGTAGTACACCACCACGTTCCGCCAATCCGAGTCCAGATACACCACCACGTTCCGCCAAGCCGAGTCCTTACACACCACCACAACCTACCGATCCGAGTTGAGTTCCATCACCGTTCGGTTTGTGATCTTTCCGTAGCCAGAATAGTTGAGTTGATTAGAGTCGGATTTCACCAATCTTTCGTCGTACGTAGAAGGGGGTGATTTCCAAAAAAAAAAATTATGGCCAAATCTTTCGTCGTACGTAGTCTGGCACGCTTTCCAGAGCAGTTTTTAGGCCAAAAATTTCAGGGGTGAAAAAATTTCGTGCCCATACCTTCCTTAGGTCCAGAAACTCATTTTGAGACGTTCGCTACCATAGTGATTTTTTCGCACTTTTTCAGCCACCGCAGTCCCGCATCGCAAAAAAAAATAGAAAAAAAAAGAGAATTTTTTTTTTAGAGAGTGCTTCTCAGTTGTTTACGTGCCGCGTCGTGCTTTCGTTGGTGTATTAGGCTCGCGTCTCTAGTACGGTCTAGCCTAGGATCAGCACAGTACCGACGTTGAGTGTTTATTCAGCTTTGCATCTCTGTTTTGATTACTGTTGATCTTTTTGCTACCATATTTGTCAAGCCTACCTACAGCTCCACATATATTCTACTTCGTGCGGTTGACACCTCCTGGCCATCGCTCTACCACATCTCTGAGAGTTTTGACCCGTGGTTGTACATCACCACCTGCTGCTAGGTAAGAATCGGTAAGAACGAAGGAAAAGCTTGACGGATTTGTGCTTTCCACCACCCCACATCCTATTAGTAGAAGTAGGATCATATTTCTGTGTGTTTTCTATTTCTGCTAACCATGCCAGGATCCCATGATGAAGTGGCGCGGGATGCACCCGATTGGGAGAATATGACAAACAAAGCGTTACATGATAAATTTGCACAAATGATGTCTAAACAGGTGAATGACATCGAGAACAGATTTACAGAGGCGATTGATGGTGTGGAGAAGATGATCGACACCAAGATCGACGCCAAGTTTACTGAGTTGCTCGCACGCCTACCTGCACAGCCTGCGGCCGCTCCAGCACAGCCACCGCCACCACGACGTGCACGACGTATTCTGTTTCCGTGCAGACAAGCTGCTGGTGCTCCTGCTGCAGTTGTTGCTGCTGCTGCTTCTGACGTCGGCCAGGACGACAACTACGAGGGTGATTACGAGGAGGAGGTGGAACAGGAAGCGGCCTATGAGCAGCCAGCTGGACGTCCACGTCCCAACATTCGCCACGGTCGACACCAACCACCCCCTCAGGTACGCGATGATGAACATGTGCCTAAACTTAAATTGAATCTTAAGCCGTTTGAGGGTAGATATATTCCTGATGCTTATCTTACTTGGGAGTTAGAAACTGAACAACGCTTTACATGTCTACAATATCCTGAGAATAGACGTGTTACTGCTGCTGTTTGTGAATTCAAGGGGTTTGCATCTATTTGGTGGTCTGAACATTGTAGATTGCATGCTAATAATATTCCAACTACTTGGGCTGCTTTAAAAGATGCTATGCGTACTCGCTGGGTTCCTCCTTATTATCAACGTGAATTGCTACAAAAATTACAGCGTTTGAGACAAGGCAAAAATTCTGTAGAGGAATATTATCAAGAATTACAAACTGGATTGATTAGATGTGGCCTAGTAGAGGATAATGAAGCTATGCTTGCACGTTTTATGAGTGGTTTAAACAGGGAGATACAAACTATTCTAGAATACAAGGACTTTGCTACTATTACTCGTTTGTTTCATCTTGCTTGTAAAGCTGAACGTGAAGTGCAGGATCGACAGGCCGCTACGAGACCTAACTTTTCTGCAGGACGAAATACATCATGGACATCGCGTGGACCTTCTACATCCACACGTCCTGCTGCACCACCATCTACTTCAGCCGCTCATTCTTACAGGGAGCCACCAAATCAGCCAGCGCCACCATTCAAGGGTGCACAGAGTGGTCCAGCGGCGAGTTCTTCTTCATCCATGGCTTCCACAGGGCAAACACGAGATCGTGATATTAAATGTCGCAGGTGCCAAGGTGGAGGTCACTTCGCAAAAGACTGTCCCTCCAAGCGTGTGATGATTATTACGGCGGATGGTGGGTATGAGTCAGCGAGTGACTATGATGAGGCGACTTTAGTTCTCATTGCTCATGAGGAACAGGGTGCCCATGATGATGCTCATGATATAGAGTATATGGCTCCTGATGATGCAGATAAATATGCTAGTTTGGTTGCTCAACGTGTGTTAAGTGTGCAGGTAACGAAGGCTGAGCAAAACCAGAGGCATAATTTGTTCCACACAAAGGGAGTGGTGAAAGAACGTTCGGTTCGCATCATCATTGACGGAGGGAGTTGCAACAACTTGGCTAGCATGGAGTTGGTGGAGAAGCTATCTCTCACCACAAGACCACACCCCCATCCGTACTATATTCAGTGGTTTAACAATAGTGGTAAGATTAAGGTAACGCGTTCTGTTCGTGTGCACTTTAGCATTGCTGCATATGCTGATTATATTTATTGTGATGTGGTACCCATGCAAGCATGCTCTCTTTTACTTGGTAGACCATGGCAATTTGATAGGAATGTTGTGCACCATGGTAGGACAAATCAGTTTACTCTGGTTCATCAGGATAAAAATATTGCTTTACTTCCTATGTCTCCTGAACAAATTGTGAAAGATGATCTTGCTAGAGCTAGTAAAGCTAAACAGGAGAAAAATAAGAGTGAAAATGAGATAGCAGCCAAAGAATTTGAGCAACAACATAAGACTAATAGCAAATCTTCTTCTGCTGTTTCTAATGAAATTAAATTGACTAGTCCAACTTTGCTTGCTACTAAAGTTGATATTTCAGATTTGGATGTTAGTCAATATGTGTGCTATGCTTTTGTGTGCAAAGAAGCTTTTTTTTCATTTGAGGAATTGCCTCCTTCTTTGCCTCCTGTTGTCACTGACCTTTTGCAGGAGTTTATTGACGTCTTTCCACAAGACGTACCACCGGGATTACCACCTATTCGAGGGATTGAGCATCAGATTGACTAAATTCCCGGTGCTTCACTGCCCAACCGTGCGCCATACCGTACCAATCCGGAGGAGACAAAGGAGATTCAGCGTCAAGTCTGGCACGCTTTTCAGAGCAGTTTTTAGGCCAAAATTTTCAGGGGTAAAAAAAATTCGTGCCCATACGTTCCTTAGGTCCAGAAACTCGTTTTGAGACGTTCGCCACCATAGTGATTTTTTCGCACTTTTTCAGCCACCGCAGTCCCGCATCGCCAAAAAAAAAAAACAAAAAAAAAAGAGAAAAAAAAATTCAGAGTGTGCTTCTCAGTTGATTACGTGCCGCGCCGTGCTTTCGTTGGTGTTTTAGGCTCGCGTCTCTAGTACGGTCTAGCCTAGGATCAGCACAGTACCGACGTTGAGTGTTTATTCAACTTTGCATCTCTGTTTTGATTACTGTTGAGCTTTTTGCTACCATATTTGTCAAACCTACCTACAGCTCCACATATATTCTACTTCGTGCGGTTGACACCTCCTGGCCATCGCTCTACCACATCTCTGAGAGTTTTGACCCGTTGGTTGTACATCACCACCTGCTGCTAGGTAAGAATCGGTAAGAACTGAAGAAAAGCTTGACGGATTTGTGCTTCCCACCACCCCACATCCCATTAGTCGAAGTAGGATCATACTTCTGTGTGTTTTCTATTTCTGCTAACCATGCCAGGATCCCATGATGAAGTGGCGCGGGATGCACCTGATTGGGAGAATATGACAAACAAAGCATTACATGATAAATTTGCACAAATGATGTCTGAACAGGTGAATGACATCGAGAACAGATTTACAGAGGCGATTGATGGTGTGGAGAAGATGATCGACACCAAGCTCGACGCCAAGTTTACTGAGTTGCTCGCACGCTTACCTATACAGCCTGCGGCCGCTCCAGCACAGCCACCGCCACCACGACGTGCACGACGTATTCTGTTTCCGGGCGGACAAGCTGCTGGTGCTCTTGCTGCTGCTGCAGTTACTGCTGCTGCTGCCTCTGACGTCGGCCAGGACGACAACTACGAGGGTGATTACGAGGAGGAGGTGGAACAAGAAGCGGCCTATGAACAGCCAGCTGGACGTCCACGTCCCAACATTCGCCACGGTCGACACCAACCACCCCCTCAGGTACGCGATGATGAACATGTGCCTAAACTTAAATTGAATCTTAAGCCGTTTGAGGGTAGATATATTCCTGATGCTTATCTTACTTGGGAGTTAGAAACTGAACAACGCTTTACATGTTTACAATATCCTGAGAATAGACGTGTTACTGCTGCTGTTTGTGAATTCACGGGTTTTGCATCTATTTGGTGGTCTGAACATTGTAGATTGCATGCTAATAATATTCCAGCTACTTGGGCTGCTTTAAAAGATGCTATGCGTACTCGCTGGGTTCCTCCTTATTATCAACGTGAATTGCTACAAAAATTACAGCGTTTGAGACAAGGAAAAAATTCTGTAGAGGAATATTATCAAGAATTACAAACTGGATTGATTAGATGTGGCCTAGTAGAGGATAATGAAGCTATGTTTGCACGTTTCATAGGTGGCTTAAACAGGGAGATACAAACTATTCTAGAATACAAGGACTATGCTACTATTACTCGTTTGTTTCATCTTGCTTGTAAAGCTGAACGTGAAGTGCAGGATCGACAGGCCGCTACGAGACCTAACTTTTCTGCAGGACGAAATACATCATGGACATCGCGTGGACCTTCTACATCCACACGTCCTGCTGCTCCACCCTCTACTTCAGCCGCTCATTCTTACAGGGAGCCACCAAAACAGTCAGCGCCACCATTCAAGGGTGCACAGAGTGGTCCAGCGGCGAGTTCTTCTTCATCCATGGCTTCCACAGGGCAAACACGAGATCGTGATATTAAATGTCGCAGGTGCCAAGGTGGAGGTCACTTCGCAAAAGACTGTCCCTCCAAGCGTGTGATGATTATTACGGCGGATGGTGGGTATGAGTCAGCGAGTGACTATGATGAGGAGACTTTAGTTCTCATTGCTCATGAGGAACAGGGTGCCCATGATGATGCTCATGATATGGAGTATATGGCTCCTGATGATGCAGATAAATATGCTAGTTTGGTTGCTCAACGTGTGTTAAGTGTGCAGGTAACGAAGGCTGAGCAAAACCAGAGGCATAATTTGTTCCACACAAAGGGAGTGGTGAAAGAACGTTCGGTTCGCATCATCATTGACGGAGGGAGTTGCAACAACTTGGCTAGCATGGAGTTGGTGGAGAAGCTATCTCTCACCACAAGACCACACCCCCATCCGTACTATATTCAGTGGTTTAACAATAGTGGTAAGATTAAGGTAACGCGTTCTGTTCGTGTGCACTTTAGCATTGCTGCATATGCTGATTATGTTGATTGTGATGTGGTACCCATGCAAGCATGCTCTCTTTTACTTGGTAGACCATGGCAATTTGATAGGAATGTTGTACACCATGGTAGGACAAATCAGTTTACTCTGGTTCATCAGGATAAAAATATTGCTTTACTTCCTATGTCTCCTGAACAAATTGTGAAAGATGATCTTGCTAGAGCTAGTAAAGCTAAACAGGAGAAAAATAAGAGTGAAAATGAGATAGCAGCCAAAGAATTTGAGCAACAACATAAGACTAATAGCAAATCTTCTCCTGCTGTGTCTAATGAAATTAAATTGACTAGTCCAACTTTGCTTGCTACTAAAGTTGATATTTCAGATTTGGATGTTAGTCAATATGTGTGCTATGCTTTTGTGTGCAAAGAAGCTTTGTTTTCATTTGAGGAATTGCCTCCTTCTTTGCCTCCTGTTGTCACTGACCTTTTGCAGGAGTTTATTGACGTCTTTCCACAAGACGTACCACCGGGATTACCACCTATTCGAGGGATTGAGCATCAGATTGACTTAATTCCCGGTGCTTCACTGCCCAACCGTGCGCCATACCGTACCAATCCGGAGGAGACAAAGGAGATTCAGCGTCAAGTACAAGAGCTACTCGACAAAGGTTACATACGTGAATCCCTTAGTCCTTGTGCTGTTCCTGTTATATTAGTGCCTAAAAAGGATGGAACATGGCGTATGTGTGTTGATTGTCGAGCCATTAATAATATTACTATTCGTTATCGTCATCCTATTCCTAGGTTAGATGATATGCTTGATGAATTATGGCTCTACCATGTTTTCCAAAGTTGATTTGCGTAGTGGATACCATCAAATTCGCATGAAATTAGGAGATGAATGGAAAACGGCATTTAAAACTAAGTTTGGATTATATGAGTGGTTAGTCATGCCTTTTGGGTTAACTAATGCACCTAGCACTTTCATGAGATTAATGAACGAGGTTTTACGTGCTTTCATTGGACGATTTGTGGTAGTCTATTTTGATGATATACTGATTTATAGCAAATCTTTGGAGGAACATTTGGATCATTTACGTGCTGTTTTTATTGCTCTACGTAATGCACGTTTGTTTGGTAACCTTGGGAAGTGCACCTTTTGCACCGACCGAGTATCGTTTCTTGGCTATGTTGTTACTCCGCAGGGAATTGAAGTTGATAAAGCCAAGATCGAGGCGATTGAGAGTTGGCCGCAGCCCAAAACGGTCACACAAGTGAGGAGTTTTCTTGGCCTCGCTGGATTCTATAGGCGTTTTGTGAGCGATTTCAGCACCATTGCTGCACCTCTCAATGAGCTTACACGCAAGGATGTGCCTTTTACTTGGGGTACCGCACAGGAAGAAGCCTTCACCGTATTGAAAGATAAGTTAACACATGCTCCTTTGCTCCAACTTCCTGATTTTAATAAGA
Source organism: Bromus sterilis (assembly GCA_950022295.1). Classification (NCBI taxonomy): domain Eukaryota; kingdom Viridiplantae; phylum Streptophyta; class Magnoliopsida; order Poales; family Poaceae; genus Bromus; species Bromus sterilis. Next base: position 170,122,023 of record OX465600.1, on the reverse strand, counting down.
CTTTTGAGCTTGAATGCGATGCTAGTGGGATTGGTTTGGGAGGTGTGTTATTACAAGATGCTAAACCTGTTGCTTACTTTTCTGAAAAATTGAGTGGGCCTAGTCTGAACTATTCTACTTATGATAAGGAATTATATGCTCTTGTTCGGACATTAGAAACTTGGCAACATTATTTATGGCCCAAAGAATTTGTTATACATTCTGATCATGAATCTTTGAAACACATAAGAAGTCAAGCAAAACTTAATCGTAGACATGCTAAGTGGGTTGAATTTATTGAGACTTTCCCTTATGTCATTAAACACAAGAAGGGGAAAGATAATATTATTGCTGATGCTTTGTCTCGTCGTTATACTATGCTTTCACAACTTGACTTCAAGATTTTCGGTTTAGAGACAATCAAAGATGAATACGTAAATGATGCGGAATTTAAAGATGTATTGCAGAATTGTAGAGAGGGTAGAACATGGAACAAGTTTGTGCTTAATGATGGATTTGTGTTCCGTTCTAACAAGCTATGCATTCCAGCTAGCTCTATTCGTCTTTTGTTGTTGCAGGAGGCGCATGGAGGAGGATTAATGGGACACTTTGGCGTGAAGAAGACGGAGGACGTACTTGCTACACATTTCTTTTGGCCAAAGATGAGACGGGATGTTGAGCGTTTTGTTGCTCGCTGCACTACATGTCAAAAAGCTAAGTCACGACTCAATCCTCATGGTTTATACATGCCTTTACCTGTACCTAGTGTTCCGTGGGAGGACATATCCATGGACTTTGTTTTAGGCTTGCCTCGAACAAAGAATGGGAGGGATAGCATATTTGTTGTCGTGGATAGATTTTCTAAGATGGCACATTTTATACCATGTCATAAAAGCGATGATGCTGCTAATGTTGCTGATTTATTCTTTCGTGAGATTATTCGCTTACATGGTGTGCCCAATACTATTGTCTCGGATCGTGATACTAAGTTTCTTAGCCATTTTTGGAGATGCTTATGGGCTAAGTTGGGGACTAAACTACTTTTTAGTACTACATGTCATCCCCAAACTGATGGACAAACTGAAGTAGTCAATAGGGCTTTGTCTACTATGCTTAGGGCTGTTTTAAAGAGTAACTTGAAACTGTGGGAAGAATGTTTACCTCATATTGAATTTGCTTATAATCGTTCATTGCATTCTACCACTAAAATGTGCCCTTTTGAGATTGTTTATGGTTTTCTACCTCGTGCACCTATTGATTTGCTTCCTCTTCCATCTTCGGAGAAGGTTAATTTTGATGCTAAGCAACGTGCTGAATTGATATTAAAACTGCATGAGTTAACTAAAGAAAACATTGAGCGCATGAATGCTAGATACAAGCTTGCTGGTGATAGGGGTCGAAAGCATGTTGTGTTTGAACCCGGAGATCTTGTTTGGTTACATCTACGTAAAGATAGGTTTCCTGATTTGCGCAAGTCTAAGTTAATGCCTCGAGCTGATGGTCCCTTTAAGGTTTTGCAGAAAATTAATGATAATGCATATAAACTTGAGCTACCTGCAGCCTTTGGGGTTAGTCCCACATTTAATATTGCAGATTTGAAGCCTTATTTGGGAGAAGATGATGAGCTTCCGTCGAGGACGACTTCAATTCAAGAAGGGGAGGATGATGAGGACATCCCTACTAATGTTACACCCATATCCTCACCAACTACACATATTGGACCAGTTACTAGAGCTCGTGCACGTCAACTAAATTATCAGGTACTTTCGTTTCTTGCGAATCCTTCTATTGTTCATGAACATATGATACTGCCTAAATTAGATACTTTTGTTTTGCTTATGAATGAAGGACCTAGCATGGACAAGAAGGATGGTCATTGGAGCGGGATCAAGCATGGAGAAGAAGGTGCGCGCGCGGGAAAGGACAGCGGAGCTTCCCGTGGTGATTATCGCACTTTGAAGCCACCATAAGGCGCGCATGAAGTCTTGGACGAAATACGCGAGATGCCACTTCATTATTTTCGTCCAAGGGCAATTATAGGTGCTGCGTCACCTTAATATTGGGCTGGGCCCATGTAATTTCGAAATACCACCTTATAGGCTGTTTTTAGAGTCCGTATGTGTGGGGAAACCGAGTTAGGGTTGTTTTCGGACCCCACCTCCAAGGGGTCACGAAAATCCCCTCTGTTCCCCCATATATACAGCCCTTAGGGCGTCGTTTAGACTTGGGTTTTAATTAGATTTAAGTTAGCCATAGCCGCAACTTCGAGCTCTTCGTTTGTGTCATCCGACCAGGCCAAGACCTCATTGGAACCCCAACTTTCGTAATCTTTCATCTTATATTCGCAATATCCAGATTGCAATTCTTAGTTCTTGCTTGTTCTTCGATTGCTTGCAGGAATTAGACCTTCGTGGTCAGGTTGATCGTGCATCCGCGGGATCAATAACCTCTCGGAGTTGGTTTAGCGATCGCTAAGGCGCAACGTCTTCGCACGTTCGTAGTCGGGTCGTGAAAGTCTACTCCACCATAATCGATCTCCACCATCTCATCGAAACATCGGGACACCTTCGCCTCTATCACTACACATACTGGACCAGTTACTAGAGCACGTGCGCGTCAACTAAATTATCAGGTACTTTCGTTTCTTGTGAATCCTTCTATTGTTCATGAACATATGATGCTGCCTAAATTAGATACTTTTGTTTTTCTTATGAATGAAGGACCTAGCATGGACAAGAAGGATGGTCATTGGAGCGGGATTAAGCATGGAGAAGAAGGTGCGCGCGCGGGAAAGTACAGTGGAGCTTCCAGTGGTGATTATCACACTTTGAAGCCACCATAAGACGCGCATGAAGTCTTGGACGAAATACGGGAGATGTCACTTCATTATTTTCGTCCAAGGGCAATTATAGGTGTTGCGTCACCTTAATATTGGGCTGGGCCCATGTAATTTCGAAATACCACATTATAGGCTGTTTTTAGAGTCCGTATGTGTGGGGAAACCGAGTTAGGGTTGTTTTCGGACCCCACCTCCAAGGGGCCACGAAATTCCCCTCTGTTCCCCCATATATACAGCCCTTAGGGCGTCGTTTAGACTTGGGTTTTAATTAGATTTAAGTTAGCCATACCCGCAACTTCGAGTTCTTCGTTTGTGTCCTCCGACCAGGCCAAGACCGCATTGGAACCCCAACTTCTGTTAATCATTCATCTTATATTCGCAATATCCAGATTGTTTTTCTTAGTTCTTGCTTGTTCTTTCGATTGCTTGCAGGAATTAGACCTTCGTGGTCAGGTTGATCGTGCATCCGCGGGATCAATAACCTCTCGGAGTTGGTTTAGCGATCGCTAAGGCGCAACGTCTTCGCACGTTCGTAGTCGGGTCGTGAAAGTCGTCTCCACCATAATCGATCTCAATCATCTCATCGAAACATCGGGACACCTTCGCCTCTATCAAGTGGTATCAGAGCACTTGAGCTACCTGCAGATTTTGGGGTTAGTCCCACATTTAACATTGCAGACTTGAAACCTTATTTGGGAGAAGATGATGACTTTCCGTCGAGGACGACTTCAATTCAAGAAGGGGAGGATGATGAGGACATCCCTACTAATGTTACACCCATATCCTCACCAACTACACATACTGGACCAGTTACTAGAGCACGTGCACGTCAACTAAATTATCAGGTACTTTCATTTCTTGTGAATCCTTCTATTGTTCATGAACATATGATGCTGCCTAAATTAGATACTTTTGTTTTGCTTATGAATGAAGGACCTAGCATGGACAAGAAGGATGGTCATTGGAGCGGGATCAAGCATGAAGAAGAAGGTGCGCGCGCGGGAAAGTACAGTGGAGCTTCCAGTGGTGATTATCACACTTTGAAGCCACCATAAGGCGCGCATGAAGTCTTGGACGAAATACGCGAGATGTCACTTCATTATTTTCGTCCAAGGGCAATTATAGGTGCTGCGTCACCTTAATATTGGGTTGGCCCCATGTAATTTCGAAATACCACATTATAGGCTGTTTTTATAGTCCGTATGTGTGGGGAAACCGAGTTAGGGTTGTTTTCAGACCCCACCTCCAAGGGGCCACGAAATTCCCCTCTGTTCCGCCATATATACAGCCCTTAGGGCGTCGTTTAGACTTGGGTTTTAATTAGATTTAAGTTAGCCATAGCCGCAACTTCGAGTTCTTCGTTTGTGTCGTCCGACCAGGCCAAGACCGCATTGGAACCCCAACTTCTGTTAATCATTCATCTTATATTCGCAATATCCAGATTGTTTTTCTTAGTTCTTGCTTGTTCTTTCGATTGCTTGCAGGAATTAGACCTTCGTGGTCAGGTTGATCGTGTATCCGCGGGATCAATAACCTCTCGGAGTTGGTTTAGCGATCGCTAAGGCGCAACGTCTTCGCACGTTCGTAGTCGGGTCGTGAAAGTCGTCTCCACCATAATCGATCTCCATCATCTCATCGAAACATCGGGACACCTTCGCCTCTATCACTTGGAAGGCAGGAAGTAGAAGAGGGAACTGAGGTGGCCAGATGATGAACCTGAGTAGATGTGTACGGAGGCTACTCCTGGTTGGATCGACGTGGGGCGGCGTCCACCGGTGGCAGAGAGCACACTGGATCTGCCGGCTGGCGTGGTGGTGCCTGTATCAGTGGCACCTGGTCGCCGCAGACGAGGTGCCATGGGAAGGCTGGCTCCTTTCTTCACCGGGGCGGCAGGGTAGGGGAAGTGGGGATTAGGGTAAGTGTTAGAGACGAGGCGACATGGGGAAGGGGTGTTTTAAGGTGTATTGTTGGAGCCGGGTTGGGCTGTAGGGTTGCTGCGTGGGACGGTTCTTTCCGCAAAGATGATAGCAGAAGTAGTAATAACGGACGGGAGGCATTGGTTGGGGTGGGCAGATAGGAGAACAGTTATTTCTTGGTTAGGAAAATGAAAGCAGAGTAGGGCGAGGCAAGAGCCTGGTGGTGGCGCCGGCGGCGGCAAGATCTGGTCAGGTAACTACAAAACGAACGACCTTGTTATGATATTCTTGCATAGTTGCTTCTCCTTGGACTTGGGACGTAGTGGGAGGGAGATGAAGATGCTTTGCCTCAACCCGTGCCATACTCTTATTCCTCCAGATCCAAGAGACAACCAAGGGAGGATAAGAGCTTGCTTCCTCTCGCTGATGGCCTCCCGAGCTATAGCCTCCTCGCCTAAACCACGTGCTTAGGCCATCCTCTGGGTGCTGTCGGAAAAAGAAGAATGTTAAGTATCAGCAGGGAATAACTACGCTTATTCCATTAAAAAGAAGTACATTGTGAGGCACTGACCCATTTTGTTTAAGTACACAAGGAAAGGCAAAAATATCTCTATGCATTCATATGAAGAGGAAGTTATATATAGTCATATTTACAATTATAGCATGTTACAAATATATCAAACACTGAAAGTGGGGATCTGAACCAGCCAACCGGGGTAATAGCTGAAGAATTTGCAGAGTAAAACTCTTTTCACATGCATTGTTCGGTTTCCTTAGATGCAATCCTTCTCATATATCTTTGTACAAAATCAAGTGCGAAGAAATCATAGTCATGACCTCTTCAAGTGTGGTTGCAGAAATAAATCCATAGAAATTTTCCTTAGAACGGGACCATCAAGACCATCGGCCAATATATTTGTGACTATGAACTCTAAATAGGGGATTAAAAAAGTGCATGCTTTTGCCAAGATATACTAAATGCAGAAAAGAGTAAAGATTTTTTCTTTCCAGGAAATGTAAATAAATAGAGAAAGAATTTGCATTAAAATTACTTGGCTTACCATTCTTGCCCCAGGCATTCATGAATAACCCGGGGGATTCATCATAAGATTATTCTTGGGCATGGAGTCTAGGCGGCACAACCTGGGTTGTGTTGTAGGCAATGGTAGGGTTAACAGCGGGATTTATTTTCCCAGGAACATGGCCTCGGTTCGAATTTCTTGAAAGGTGATCCTCATAGAGCTTGCACGGGGGCTTGGCTGCTTGGTTGTGGGGTACGACTGTAGCCCAATAAGTGGCGGAAAGCACATCTCTTCAGTCTCATACCGAGCAATAAACAGTGAAAACACCGGGTGATGAGGACATCCCTACTACCAACACATCTCCAGTTCGTCATGAAGAACAAGTTGATTCAACAAAGAAGAAGGATGATGAAATCAGAATTGGACCTATTACAAGAGCTCGTGCAAAGTTGATAGAACAACAGGTGAACTCGCTCTTAATAGATTCTGATATATTATGTAATGAGAACTTTATACTGCCTAAATCTTTGTATGTTTGCATAATCAGGTATCATGACGAAGACGAGGATCCAGAAGGAGGAGAAGATGAGACATGCTCCAACTTTTGGACGTCCGACCCATTTCGGACGTCCGACATCAGCGATAAGGATGGCGACCTCCGTATCCAGAAGACCTCCAAAACCGAAGCCGGATTTCCGACAGGATTCGGACGTCCGACGCATCGGACGTCCGACATGAAGGTCCTCGAGAAGAACTCCCAATCCAGGACACCTCACCGCCAGAGTCGGATTTCCGACACGTTTCGGACGTCCGACGTGACGGACGTCCGAAACCCATCGGACGTCTGAAACTGCCTGCGCGCAGATCAGACGGGCTGCGGCTCTTGTATCCCCCTAGCTTATAAATACCCAGATCCCACGAGTTTTAGGGTTAGACCACGTTTAGATAAACCCTAGATATTGAGAATAGCTTCAAGCTTTCCTCTTGAATCATTAAGACTTCAATTCGTATCGATCTGAAGTTCTCTACTGCAAGTTCTGTGTGATCTATTGTTCCACTGGGGATTAGTAGATTGCAAATTACCGTCTCGTGGTCGACGACTACGTTGCGCAAGTGTGTGAAGTTGTGAATATCCAAAGGGTAGAGAGATGTCGCATTGGCAACAGGGATCTAGCAAGGAGAGTTCATTGGCTACATACAAGTTATCTATCATCGCCCTCATATTCACCGTCCGCTTACTGAGAAGATCGGGCCACCCCATATCATCTTGGTATCAGATTTCCAGTGTTTCCTCGGTAAGCATCCACCAAATCCATCTATTCGATCGTTTTTGTTTTCGTCCTATCCAGAAAAAGCCATACAAAAATATTAGGGTTTCTAGTTTTTGCCATAACTTAGATTGCATCGGAGTCATTGTTTTAGTTTGCTGTTTCGTGTGTTCTTCCCGAAAGTTTCTCCGCGGTGCGACATATTGTGGCCTAAAGAGAAAAGTTACTGTAGCAATTTCGTCCAGTTTGGAATAGTGTCAAAAAAACAAGAGAAAAAGAGAAAAGATTCAAAAAAAAAAGAGAGAAAGAAGTGTGATAAAAAAAAGAGTTATAAAAGAGTGCAAAGAGATATACAAGTGTTAGAAAGGACATATCATCGTGGTGATCTTTTGAGAGGCCTGTCTTTCGTTTGTCTCCACTGTGTGAGTTTTCTTTGGGTTTGTATCACACGATCAGCACTAGGACTTGACTTCGGTGTAGTTAGGGTGCCATACCTATAGCTCCACCACATATATCCTGCTTTGTCGTGTGTTCACTCTTTTACTCGGGTATTCACTTCATCACATTCGTGCACTAGTCCTCCATCCGAACGGGTACGCATTACTATTCACTTTGGAACGGTAAGATTCACCTTTTCTTGTCAGTTTTGAGTGAGTTGTGAGTGTCCACCAAAAGATTTTTATTTAGTGCACTAACCTACTAATCATGTCTCAAAGTGGTTTTGATGTGATGCAGAAACAGGACAAGGATGCGCCAGTTACATGGGAGGCATATGAAGGTCTCCGTGATCACTTGACTGGGATGTTTACTAAATCCGCTGATGCGATTGATACAAATGTTCAAGCGGTACAACTAAAAGTGGACGCGACTGAAGCTGCAGTCACCACTATGCAACAACAACTTGCTGCTATCCAGCAGAGCCTACAACAAATGACAACATCTGTCACTGGCATACAAGCAGCTATGGTACAACGCCAACCTGATGCTCAGGAAGATGATGGTAGTGTCCATGGTGAAAATGCTGATTTGAGGGGCATTCAAGGACGTGGGCGTGGTCTTCAAGGACCGGTTCGCCAACCTCCACTTGGTCTTGGTGCGCGCCGTATACCCATTCAGGAAGAAGATGTCTTGAGCAAGCCCAAGTTTAATATCCCCAAATTTGAAGGGTCCATGGATGTGGAAGAATACCTCACATGGGAGCTTAAGATGGAAAAATTATGGCGTTTGCATGATTATCCGGAGGACAAGAAGATCAAGATTGCTTCTTCCGAGTTTGACGGTTATGCTTTGCGTTGGTGGGAGAATGTGTTGACCGAGATACAAGAAACCAATGGCCAGCCTATTCGTACATGGCGTGACATGAAGGCGACCATGAAAGCTCGGTTTGTTCCCACAAATTACTTACGGACAGTTTTTGATAAATTGCAACAATTGAAGCAAGGTACTATGTCCGTTGATGCATACTATATGGAGATGGAGATGTTGTTGCAACGTGCGCGAGTTCGCGAAGAGGTTGAGATGACTATGCAACGTTTTCTCCATGGGCTGAAATTTACTATCAAGAGTATTGTGCGGCATCACCAATACTATACTATGAATGATTTATTGCATCTTGCAAGGGAGGCTGAATCCCAGCTTGCAGAAGAGGCACAACTGACGTCAAGATACTCCACATCTAGCAGATTTTCTCCAAGGACATCCGCGCCTATGGAGAATTATGGTGCCAATACTCGAGCTTCTTCTTCAGTTTCCAAGCCGGCCTCCAATGGTTCTATGGCCAAGAAGCCAGCTGCCCCTGCCACTAGTGCAGGCTCCAACATGTCTACAGCTCGCAATCGCGAGATCACTTGTCATGCTTGCGGTAACCCGGGTCACTTCAAGAGAGATTGCCCGAACAGAAAGGTCATGTTTGTGAATCAAGAAACTGGCGAGTATGAAACTGGTGATGATGAAGATCCTTCCGCATTCGATGACGAGGGATATCATAGTGAAGAAGGCATGGATGCTTTTCCATCGCATGCTCCTACCATTGTTGTGTCACAACGTGCTCTTACAGTGCAGCCACATGTTGATTCTCAGCGATGTAATTTGTTCCAAACCAAGGCACTTGTTGGTCCCAACAAAGCTTGCAAAGTGGTCATTGATGGAGGTAGCTGCCGCAACCTCGCAAGCAAGGAGTTATGTGCCAAGCTCAATCTGAAATACTCACCTCACCCGCATCCTTATTATGTCCAATGGTTGAGTGACAGTGGTGAGATGAAGGTAAATCACATGGTGCGCGTAAATTTTGAGATAGGCCCATACAAGGATTCCGTCGATTTTGATGTGGTGCCTATGACAGTTTGCCATCTCTTATTGGGTCGGCCGTGGTTATATGATCGCCATGTGCAACACCATGGTCGAGCCAATACATATCATTTGGAGTTCAAGGGCAAGAAAGTTAATCTCCATCCTATGTCCCCACAGCAAATTGTGAATGAGTCTCGTCAGACGGTAGAGGTGAATGTAGAAACAACACGAGCGAACAATGTAATAACTGTGAGTGATAATATAACGACAAGTGCGAGAGAGACTAGTTTGCTTACATTAGCCACCAAAGAAGACATGCGAGAATTTAGTGCGGATCCTACAGCCATACCTCTTGTCCTCATGTATAAAGGCGAGGTTTTGGTTTCTAATGATAACCATCCTATTTCTCCTGGTGTGGCTACTGTTTTGCAGGATTTTGATGATGTGTTTCCGGCGGAGGTTCCAGCAGGATTACCACCATATAGGACAAACCCCCATATTCGTGTCAGCCTTAGCCCTTGTGTTGTTCCTGTTATTTTGGTTCCTAAGAAAGATGGTACATGGCGTATGTGTGTAGATTGTAGAGCTATTAATAACATCACTATTCGCTATCGTCATTCCATTCCACGTTTAGAGGATATGCTTGATGAATTATGTGGTGCTGCTATTTTCTCTAAAATTGATTTGCGTAGTGGATACCATCAAATTAGGATGAAAGAAGGGGATGAATGGAAAACTGCTTTCAAAAGTAAGTTCGGCTTATATGAGTGGTTAGTTATGCCTTTTGGTCTTACTAATGCTCCTAGTACTTTCATGAGATCAATGAACCATGTTTTGAGGGAGTTTATTGGACATTTTGTGGTTGTGTATTTTGATGATATACTTATTTACAGCCGCAATGAATTTGAACATGCTGATCATATTAGACAAGTTTTGCAAGTGTTGCGTGATTCTAAATTATATGCTAATCTTGAGAAGTGCACATTTGCAAAAGATAAGGTCATATTTTTGGGTTTTGTTGTATCTAAGCATGGGGTAGAAGTAGATTCTTCTAAAATTGAAGCAATTCAAAATTGGCCTACTCCCATGAATGTTAGCCAAGTACGAAGTTTTCACGGTCTTGCTGGGTTTTATAGACGTTTTGTGAAAAACTTTAGTACTATTGCTGCACCGTTGAATGAATTGACTAAGAAAGGTGTGCCTTTTGTTTGGGGCGTTGCCCAAGACCTTGCATTTGATGAGTTGAAACGTTTGCTTACTTCTGCACCTTTACTTACGTTACCAGATTTTACTAAGCAATTTGAAGTTGAATGTGATGCTAGTGGTATAGGCATTGGTGGTGTTTTGATGCAAGAAGGTAGACCTATAGCTTATTTTAGTGAAAAGCTTTCTGGTGCTAGATTGAATTATCCTGTTTATGATAAAGAATTGTATGCACTTGTTAGAGTTCTTGAGGTTTGGCAACATTATTTGTGGCCAAAAGAATTTATCATACATTCTGATCATGAAGCTTTGAAATATCTGAAAGCTCAATCTAATTTGCATAGACGCTTAGCTAAGTGGGTTGAGTTCATTGAGTCTTTTCCTTAAATCATCAAATATAAGAAAGGAAAAGATAATGTTGTTGCTGATGCTCTATCTAGGAAGAACATGTTATTGACACATCTTGATGTTAAAATTCCTGGATTAGAGAGTTTGTGTGATTTATATGCAACTGATCATGATTTTGCTGAACCATATCGTTTGTGTTTGCTTCGGAATGCTTGTGACAAGTTCCACATCCATGATAGATTTTTGTTTCGAGCTAACAGACTTTGTGTTCCAGAATCTTCTGTGCGTTTGCTATTGTTGCAGGAATCACATGCAGGCGGACTGATGGGTCACTTTGGGCGTGAGAAGACATTACTCATGCTTGCTGATAATTTTTATTGGCCCAGGATGAGGCGTGATGTGGACAGGTTTGTTCGACGCTGTATTGTATGCAACACATCCAAGTCGAAGCTGAAGCCTCACGGTTTGTATACTCCACTATCGGCTCCTACCACACCTTGGGAAGATATTAGTATGGACTTTGTGTTAGGATTGCCACGCACTAAATATGGTCATGATAGTATATTTGTGGTAGTGGATAGATTTTCCAAGATGGCACATTTTATTGCTTGCCATAAGAGCGACGATGCGTCGCATGTTGCTAACCTGTTTTTCAGGGAGATTGTACGCTTGCATGGAGTGCCCAAGACAATTGTTTCTGACAGGGATGTAAAGTTTGTGAGCTACTTCTGGAAGACGCTTTGGGGCAAGTTGGGAACAAAGTTGATGTTCAGTACTACATGTCATCCTCAAACTGATGGTCAAACGGAGGTGGTCAATAGAACATTGTCACAATTATTGCGAGCTATGATCAAGAAAAATCTGCGCGAATGGGCGGAGTGTTTGCCACATGTTGAATTTGCTTATAACAGGGCAGTACACACTACTACTCACCTTTGTCCTTTTGAAGTGGTATATGGTTTTAAGCCTATTACACCTCTTGATTTGCTGCCTTTTCCATTGCAGGAACAAGTTAATATGGAGGCATCCCACAGAGCAGATTATGTAAAGAAGATCCATGAGAAGACCCGAGAGGCTATTGAGAAGCAAGGCAAGAATGTTGCTGCTGCGAGGAACCAGTCACGGAAGCAAGTTCTTTTTCAACCTGGAGATATGGTTTGGGTACATTTGCGCAAGGACAGATTTCCAGGGATGAGGGATTCCAAGTTGAAGCCACGTGGTGCTGGTCCTTACAAGGTGCTAGCCAAGATCAATGACAATGCCTACTCGATTGATATTCCCATTGCCGAGTTTGGTGGCGCTAGCAACAGTTTCAACGTTGCTGATTTATCACCATACATGGGAGATAACCTTGGAGCGTCGAGGTCGACGCCTTTTGAAGGGGGGGGAGATGATGAGGACATCCCTACTACCAACACATCTCCAGTTCGTCATGAAGAACAAGTTGATTCAACAAAGAAGAAGGATGATGAAATCAGAATTGGACCTATTACAAGAGCTCGTGCAAAGTTGATAGAACAACAGGTGAACTCGCTCTTAATAGATTCCGATATATTATGTAATGAGAACTTTATACTGCCTAAATCTTTGTATGTTTGCATAATCAGGTATCATGACGAAGACGAGGATCCAGAAGGAGGAGAAGATGAGACATGCTCCAACTTTCGGACGTCCGACCCATTTCGGACGTCCGACATCAGCGATAAGGATGGCGACCTCCGTATCCAGAAGACCTCCAAAACCGGAGCCGGATTTTCGACAGGATTCGGACGTCCGACGCATCGGACGTCCGACATATGACGGACGTCCGACATATGACGGACGTCCGACATGAAGGTCCTCGAGAAGAACTCCCAATCCAGGACACCTCACCGCCAGAGTCGGATTTCCGACACGTTTCGGACGTCCGACGTGACGGACGTCCGAAACCCATCGGACGTCCGAAACTGCCTGCGCGCAGATCAGACGGGCTGCGGCTCTTGTATCCCCCTAGCTTATAAATACCCAGCTCCCACGAGTTTTAGGGTTAGACCACGTTTAGATAAACCCTAGATATTGAGAATAGCTTCAAGCTTTCCTCTTGAATCATTAAGACTTCAATTCGTATCGATCTGAAGTTCTCTACTGCAAGTTCTGTGTGATCTATTGTTCCAGTGGGGATTAGTTGATTGCAAATTACCGTCTTGTGGTCGACGACTACGTTGCGCAAGTGTGTGAAGTTGTGAATATCCAAAGGGTAGAGAGCTGTCGCATTGGCAACAGGGATCTAGCAAGGAGAGTTCATTGGCTACATACAAGTTATCTATCATCGCCCTCATATTCACCGTCCGCTTACTGAGAAGATCGGGCCACCCCATATCACCGGGCCTACTCATAACATGACTTCCTATGGGACTCCGGAGGATACAGTCCAGAAGGCAAAGGATTCGGCTGCAGAAGCTGCATTGCGGACGCTGAAGCGCGATTTCTGTGTGGATATCGACAATATGAACTACCAAGAGAAATTTGTTCTCCAAAGCAAAATTTGTGAGCTTGAAATGAAGCTGGAGGAAAGCAAGAACTTGTGTACTGCACTGTCGAATTCTGTGGCCCAGCTAAAAAATGGGTGGCGGGCTACTATAGAGCAGCTTCAGCACTTTGCGGCATATGTGGATGGTGATGAAAGCGAAGGAACTGGCAGTGGGGTAGGTGCAGGAAATGGAACAGGGAATGGAGTGAATGTGTACGAAGATATGGCAATGAGGGTGAGGGCAATCAAGGATGGCTCCTCCAAAGCATTTGAGGATGCTAATAAATAGTTCTTACGTGAGCCATAGAGGCGATGGTATTACCTATGTATGGACCGGTGGCCTTGCTGTGCGTAGAATTTTGTAAATGTTGGATGTGTGCTTAAGTATCATGTGTGGGGTTTCTGGTACCGGTGGTAGTAAGTGTTTGCTTTTGTGTTTGTAAGGTTTATGGGACATTTGTTGTTGTCTGTTGTCAATATATGAATTTGTGTGATTAGGTTTTGATTGTAATGTGATGGTTTTCTATTTCCAGCGATTTGTCTTGATTTAACCCTTCACTGAGTTAGCGCCCATGGCTCACTATATGCGGGTGGGAACAAATCTGGCATGCTTGTTTAATAGACGGTTTGATTGATTGTTTTCAGGTACAATGGAATGTACTATTCGCTTGAGCAGGAGGATGATCTTGGATGAACTAACCAAGGAACTTGGGCTCCCTCTGTCGTGGATATAAATCTGACAATGAGTATAGGGGTATGAAAGGAGCTAAATGAATATGTACGTAGAGTGGGTTGACGCAGGAGGATTATGCAGGTTAGGCCTCTCCGTAGAGATAAAAACCTTAGTCCTGTCCCAGGCTTACTGGGGTGTTCTTTCTTCAGAATACTGAGAAGAGTAGAGAGTGCGCGTGTGCCCATGCCAGAGGGGAGGGGGTGGCTTATATAGAGTGTGCCCCTGCCTCCTTAATTCCCTGGCATAAATGGGTCTTAATTACAAGATTAAATACATACTTAATTACGAAACGGCCAACCCATTACTACTAATAAAGGGGGGAAGAACGCCTGCAGCATTAAATGCCTCCTGTCCGCTGCGTTTTCCATCTTCCGAGTAGGGGGGGCTTCGCCGGTCATTTCCGAGTATCGCTCTACTCGGATCTTGCTGAGCTTCCGAGTAATTGTCTACTCGGAGGCGACTCCTGGTCTCCGAGTAACATGTTATCTCCGAGTAACATGTTACTCGGAAGCTGCTAATGCATTGTGTTTTTGGTTGATCTTATTTTGCTTGGTGTGTGTTTTGCGAGGGAAACCCGGAGCTTAAGGATACCCCTGGGTTTCCCTCGCCTAGGGGTATGCCTTTAGTATTACCACGACAGTAGCCCCCAAGCGCTTTCGGGTGCTCGTAAGTGAGTCTGCTGACATCTATTTTTTCTGAGGTATGCGAAGATTGAACTCAGTAAGAGGCCCGGAAGGGCTTTATTGATGTTCGTACTTTTCCCTCGAGCGAGAGTTGGGCAGGTTAGCGGAAAAATTTGGCTTGCGCCTTGCTATCAAACGTATGATTTACTTTTCAGAACAGGTGCACACGACAACTTCTGACAACTACTCTAGAGGACAAGACAACCCAGCTGCGGTCATGAATATTGCAGTTGGGGATTTCGCTGCTATTGCGTACAGCTTGCGGTCGATTGCTATCCATCTTGCAAGCCTTCTTAAAGATATCAAGCGCTCTTTTTAAGTTTACCGGACCGCATCCGGGCGTGTATATGAACGCACCTATATTAGCGTATCTTTTGCATTACCGCTGTGTATAATGATTCTACTTCCTGTATGCCTACGGATAACCTATATTATGTATTTGGTGCCTCCCTATTACCATTTCCCTTAAGCATACCTGATTGCCTATTGCAACTATGTAGGTCATGCACACTCCTCATGCCTATGTACAAATGCTAAGGCGAGGGCAATGATAGCATACCTTTCCTTGCTCCTCCCCAACTTGTATGCTTGCCCTACCTCAAGTGTTTTTGCCGCCCACTCCCTGCACACTCCCTTCTCACCTGTAAGAAAATCCCAATACTGAACATACACATTCTCATTATACAAGCGTAAACAACAACGAATGGTAAGCAACACACTCAGATCTGTTAAGAACTACTCCCATCCATATTCAAATCCTAAGATGGAATGGCACATTGCCTTCTCAACATACAAAGTTGTTCATATCGACACACTCAGGAACAGAGGACCCACAAATCACAGGCCTAATATGCATCTGTCAAGATATTACGTGCACACTACTTATTACATTCATGTCTTCACTCACATATTGATAGAGGCGAAGGTGTCCCGATGTTTCGATGAGATGGTGGAGATCGATTATGGTGGAGTAGACTTTCAAGACCCGACTACGAACGTGCGAAGACGTTGCGCCTTAGCGATCGCTAAACCAACTCCGAGAGGTTATTGATCCCGCGGATGCACGATCAACCTGACCACGAAGGTCTAATTCCTGCAAGCAATCGAAGAACAAGCAAGAACTAAGAATTGCAATCTGGATATTGCGAATATAAGATGAAAGATTACGAAAGTTGGGGTTCCAATGAGGTCTTGGCCTGGTCGGATGACACAAACGAAGAGCTCGAAGTTGCGGCTATGGCTAACTTATATCTAATTAAAACCCAAGTCTAAACGACGCCCTAAGGGCTGTATATATGGGGGAACAGAGGGGATTTTCGTGACCCCTTGGAGGTGGGGTCCGAAAACAACCCTAACTCGGTTTCCCCACACATACGGACTCTAAAAACAGCCTATAATGTGGTATTTCGAAATTACATGGGCCCAGCCCAATATTAAGGTGACGCAGCACCTATAATTGCTCTTGGACGAAAATAATGAAGTGGCATCTCGTGTATTCCGTCCAAGCCTTCATGCATGCCTTATGGTGGCTTCAACGTGCGAAAATCCCCACTGGAAGCTCCACTGTACTTTCCCCCGCGCGCACCTTCTTCTCCATTCTTGATCCCACTCCAATGACCATCCTTCGTGTCCATGCTAGGTCCTTCATTTATAAGCAAAACAAAAGTATCTAATTTAGGCAGCATCATATGTTCATGAACAATAGAAGGATTCGCAAGAAACGAAAGTACCTGATAATTTAGTTGACGTGCACGTGCTCTAGTAACTGGTCCAGTATGTGTAGTTGGTGAGGGTATGGGTGTAACATTAGTAGGGATGTCCTCATCACATATCCCCACTACTGCTCACATATCTTCTCTCTTCTTCAAATTGCTGTTCTCAAATTCAAGAGCGAACCGCTTTCCATAATTCATGTCGTCGATTTCAATGGCCATCTTCCGCTGCATATGCTTTATTGCTTCATCAGCAACAACATCTTCAGCTACCTTGGCTTATGCCTTTGGAGTGCTAATTACCTTATTGAATAAACATCATTTGGCCTCTCTTTGTCCACAAGAGGGAACTCTGTGCATGCCACATAATCGCCATGATAAATGGTTGTTGGATAATGCCTTGCTGGAGGGTGTCGTGGTAATACTAAAGGCATACCCCTAGGCGAGAGAAACCCAGGGGTATCCTTAAGCTCCGGGTTTCCCTCGCAAAACACACACCAAGCAAAATAAGATCAACCAAAAACACAAAGCATTAGCAGCTTCCGAGTAACATGTTACTCGAAGACCAGGAGTCGCCTCCGAGTAGACAATTACTCGGAAGCTCAGCAAGATCCGAGTAGAGCGATACTCGGAAATGACCGGCGAAGCCCCCCTACTCGGAAGATGGAAAACGCAGCGGACAAGAGGCATTCAATGCTGCAGGCGTTCTTCCCCCCTTTATTAGTAGTAATGGGCGGACCGTTTCATAATTAAGTATGTATTTAATCTTGTAATTAAGACCCATTTATGCCAGGGAATTAAGGAGGCAGGGGCGCACTCTATATAAGCCACCCCCTCCCCTCTGGCATGGGCACGCGCACACTCTCTACTCTTCTCAGTATTCTGAAGAAAGAACACCCCAGTAAGCCTGGGACAGGACTAAGGTTTTTATCTCTACGGAGAGGCCTAACCTGTATAATCCTCCCGCGTCAACCCACTCTACGTACAGATTCATTTAGGTCCTTTCATACCCCTATACTCATTGTCAGATTTATATCCACGACAGTTGGCACCCACCGTGGGGATGAGTTGATCAGCAATCGTAGAGATGGCGTTTTTCTCATCCTCTTCGTCGATTCGCGGCTCCGAGCTCATCGTCGGAGAGGTTTTTTGTTTTGGATCGTTAGCTTTCATAGCTGATGATTCGGCTTGGTTAGCGGATTCCCCGCTCTAGGCACAATTGCTGCCCTCAAGGGGCAGCGTCCACTTCCGAGCTGACGAGTCGGGGGCCCTGCGCCTCCAGCTGTCGTCTCATCGTCGAGCACTTGCGCTACCATCTGTCCGCCCCAAGAAGAAGCGTTCGGGCCGCCTGCGCGCTCACCATCGTGGAGAATCGGTCACGGTCCAGCAGGTGGCAGTTATCGACTCGGTAGAGTCGGCCCACAAGGCCTTGGACGAATTGATCGCAAGAGAAGGCTCCACAGCTTCTCTCTTGCCTCTATTCGACTTGGTTGAAGAAGAAGGCATGGCAACGTCTGACCCCGAGTCAGGTGCCGAGCAAGAAGGCAGCAGCGGCACCCCTGTCGCGGTTGCAAAAGTGTGTATGGCCGAGACTCCGCCCTCTCAGCCATCGCCAGCTCGGGACACTCACGCCCGAGATGAAACAAACAGCCCATCCAGGGCTGGCACTCGGGAGCCGACCCGACGTGTTTCAACTTTCCGAAGGTTGGAGCTCGGAGAGTCAAGTCTGCAACCTCGCCCTCTTACTCGGGAGGAGCGGGAAGAGGCAGAAGGGGCCGAGCGACTGCTTAACACCCCGATTGACACAAGCACTCCAGAAGGGCGAGGCCTGGAGGCAGCCAGATTAACCAATTTGGCTGAACGGGAGCGTCTGGCCGAGTTAGAAAACACTCTTGAGCGTCAAGCTCGGGAGGTAGCTCGGCTCAAGCAAAGCAGAACGAGTCGTCAACTACGGGGCCCAGGTCGAGAACCTTTCCGAGCTATGGGTACCCCAGTGGAAAATCTTATAGCGGCGACTCGGATTGCAAACTCTCTGCAGCCTAGTGGATCGGCGGCAGAAGAAATTCAGCACCTGGCGTTCCTATTGCAAACCGCGGTCGATCAAAACACTGCTGTTAGTCAATCACAACAGCGGATCCATTCCCAAGTTCCCCCTGCGAGGACGTCACTGTCAGTACACACGCCCTATGGGGAAGCGCGGAGAAATAGAAACAATTCGCCCCGGCGCAGAGACGAACCTCGAGGAGACCATCGCCAAGAGCAATATAGGCATGAGGATCTCGGAAGAACAGAAGCTCGTGGGACGGGTCGGCCCGCACCTCGGAGAGAGGAGTTCCCTCGGCACCGGGACGACCGTTATTTTGACATTGAAGACGACGCCCGAAGCCATCTTGTCCAAAGCAAGGTCGACCGCGCCAAAACTCATCGTCAGGATCAGGCTCGGCCCTCAATGGCCATAGGGCCGGTCTGCTTCAGTGAAAGGATTCGGTCTACCCCCATTCCGCCACACTTCAGGATAGCCCAAGGGGTGGACAAGTACCGAGGTGATGCTAAACCCCAAACATGGCTGGATGATTACAGGATAGCCGTGCAGATCGGAGGGTGCGGTGATGAGATAGCTATGATGCATCTACCATTGATGTTAGAGGGCTCGGCTCGGGCGTGGCTGAATCAGCTCCCCCCGAGTAGCATCTGGGTTTGGGAAGACCTTGAAAGAGTGTTCATCAAGAATTTTGAGGGGACCTACAAGAGGCCCGGAGGCCTGACCGAGCTGCAATTGTGCGTCCAGTGCAACACCGAGACCACTCGGGACTACATCCAGAGGTGGATCACGCTCCACAACTCGGTCGAAGGAGTCTCCGAGTTCCAGGCCATTCACGCCTTCAAGCAAGGGGTCAAGTACAAGGAGTTAAGTCTCAAGTTGGCAAGGTCACCGCACATCACCTCACTCGGGAAGTTGATGGAGATAGCAAACAAGTATGCCAATGGCGAAGAAGAAATCTGGCAGAATAATCAACAGCATAGGGGAGGTGGCAGCTCGGCGCCGAACCCGAAGCAGAAGACCGCAAATAACAAGAGAAAGGCGGAAGATGCCCCAACAGACGCAGAACTGGTGGCGGCAGCAAACGCTTCGGGCCTTCATGGCAAGGGTCAAGCACGAAAGGAGTGGCAACCGCGACAGAAAAATCCGTCCAACGATGATGAGGTTCTGGATCAGCCCTGTCCTCTCCACACAACCCGCGATGCCGAGGGAAAGGTAGTTATCCCAAAGCATACAGCTCGGCAGTGCCGCCTGATCAAGAGAGCAGCCCAAAACGCAAGAGCAGGCCCCCAGCAGGATAAGGAGACCGGGAAAACGAAAGCAACCAGCCCGGAACTGGACAACGAGGGTTTCCCGCGAGAAGACGGAGTATTGGTCATCTTCGCAGGACGAGAGTCGAAGAGGGTGGAAAAGATAAGATTCAGAGAGGTCAACTTGGCGGCTCCGGCAGTTCCGAGTTACATGAAGTGGGCCGACGTCCCAATCACTTTCGATCAGTCGGACCATATTCCTCACATTCCTCACCCGGGAAGACACGCCCTAATTGTGGACCCTTTGCTGGAAACGGAAAAATGTAACTTCAGGATCAGGAATGTCTTGATGGACGGTGGCAGCGGAATTAACATTCTGTATGCAAGTACTCTGAAGAGCATGAACATCCCGATGTCCAAACTCCGAAAAAGCTATCTGGAATTTCATGGGATAATCCCGGGGAAAAAAGGCATACTCACTCGGAATGATCTCCCTCAATGTGGTCTTCGGTACTCCGAGTAACTTCCGGAAAGAGAGGATCACCTTTGAAGTAGTGGACTTCCCGAGTGCGTATCATGCTTTACTCGGAAGGCCGGCCTACGCAAAATTTATGGCCATCCCCTGTTATGTCTACCTGAAGCTCAAGATGCCCGTCCCTCATGGCGTGATCACTGTCTCAGGAGACTACAAGCAAGCCGAAGACCTGCTGCAGAAAGGCTCCCTGATAGCTGATCAGCAGATGGCCGAGGTCGAATTAGCTGAATACAAGAAAGCCGCCGACTCATCCGAGTTGCTGCAGCCAAAGAAGACATGTTCATTCGAGTCGGCTGGAGAGACCAAGAGGGTACAGATACACCCCACAGATGAAGGCAAGTACACCAACATCTCTACCGATCTGGATCCCCAATAGGAACTCGAGCTCGTCAACTTCCTCCGTGAGAATTGGGACATCTTCGCATGGAAGCCCACCGATATGCCTAGAGTCCCAAGGGAGTTGGCCGAGAACAAGTTACATGTAGATCCGAAAGCAAGACCGGTAAAAGAGTCCCTCCGACGGTTTTCCTCTGAGAAAAGGAAGGCCATCGGGCAGGAGATAGCTAGAATTTTAGCAGCCGGATTCATTAGGGAAATCTTCCACTCCGAGTGGTTAGCAAATCCTGTAATGGTTCCGAAGAAAGATAAATCTTGGAGAACTTGTGTTGATTTTCGTCATATCAATAAAGTTTGTCCAAAAGACCATTTCCCTCTTCCTCGTATTGACCAGATTGTGGACTCCATGTCAGGTTGCGAGAGATTATGTTTCCTCGATGCATACTCGGGTTACCATCAAATCCGGCTATATGAACGAAACGAGCTCAAAACGGCGTTTATAACCCCATTCGGATGTTTCTGTTATATCACGATGCCATTCGGACTGAGAAATGCAGGCGCCACGTACCAACGCATGATGCAGAATTGTCTGATCTGGCAGATCGGCAGAAACGTGGAAGTCTATGTGGATGACATCGTGATCAAGTCGGCTAAAGGGAGTAGCTTGCTAGCCGACCTAGCCAAAACTTTTCAGAGCCTCCGAGCTTACAACATCAGGCTTAATCCTGAAAATTGCGTTTTTGGCGTGCCAGCAGGGAAGCTACTCGGATTCATGGTCTCCGAGCGGGGAATAGAGGCCAACCCGGAAAAAATCGCGGCAATTCAGAACATGAAGCCTCCCAAGCAGCTCCGAGACGTCCAAAAGTTAACAAGCTGCCTCGCAGCACTCAGTCGGTTTATTTCCAGATTGGGAGAGAAAGCTCTACCTCTCTACTAACTGATGAAAAAATCGCCGAATTTCGTCTGGACGGAAGAAGCTCAAATGGCTTTCGAAGAACTCAAAAAGCAACTGTCAACTCGGCCAGTCCTAGCAGCACCCCAGGAAAAAGAGCCGCTCTTGTTATATATTGCTGCCACAAGCCGAGTTGTCAGCGTAGCCATAGTGGTGGAGAGAGAAGAAGAAGGAAAATCACAGAAAGTACAAAGACCTGTGTACTATATCTCCGAGGTCCTCACACCATCCAAGAAGAGATACCCTCACTACCAGAAGATAGCAATGGGGATTTACTTGGCGTCTCAGAAGCTCGTGCATTACTTCCAGGATCATTCCATCACAGTGGTATCTGAAGCTCCCCTGGAAGAAATTATGAACAACAGATACTCAACAGGCAGAATAGCAAAATGGAGTTTGGACCTACTCCCCTTTGACCTCAATTACCAAGCTAAGAAAGCAATCAAGTCACAAGCACTGGTAGACTTCCTAGCAGAGTGGATTGAGGTCCAACATCCCCCACAGCCAACACCAGAACATTGGACGATGGTCTTTGATGGCTCCAAGATGCTACATGGCGCAGGGGAGGGGGTGGTACTGGTCTCACCCAGAAAGGATGAGATGAGATACGTCCTCCAAATCCATTTCTCAGCAACAAACAATGAAGCCGAGTATGAAGCTCTCCTGTATGGTATGCGAATGGCTATCTCACTCGGAGTCAGGAGACTCATGGTATTCGGAGATTCAGACTTGGTAATCAACCAAGTAATGAAAGAGTGGGACATCCGAAGCCCAGCAATGACAACCTACTGTGTAGCAGTGAGAAAATTGGAGAAAAAATTTGATGGGCTGGAGCTCCATCACATCCCAAGGGTTAAGAATCAGGCAGCAGACGACCTCGCCAAATTGGGTTCCACCCGCGGACAGATCCCACCAGGGATCTATCTGGAACACCTACATTCGCCAACAGTCAAGGAAGATCCCTTCCTGGAGGCCCATCCGGACATGCTGCCTGACAAGAACATACCCAACAAAGAAGACATACCCGCAGTAGTTGACATGGTGTTTGATGTGGAGGTCATTCCCCCCGAATGGACACGACCAATCCTTGACTATCTGCAAAAGCAAGAGTAGCCCGACGACGAGATAGAAGCCAAACAGATCGTCCGCAAGTCCAAGTCCTACTCGGAGATTAACGGAGAGCTGTACATGAACAGCATCACTCATGTCCCCCAGCGATGCATCTCCGAGGAAGAAGGCCGCTGCATACTGCAATAAATCCACTCGGGAGATTTTGGCCATCATGCCTCAAGTCGGACGTTAGTGGCAAAAGCTTTCCGGGCTGGTTTCTTTTGGCCTGACTCCCTCAGCGATGCTCGGTACATCGTGGACCATTGCGAGGGTTGCCAGTTTTATGCCAACCAGCCTCGCAAACCAGCTTCCAAGATGAAGACCATCCCCCTAGCCTGGCCATTTGCAGTATGGGGACTGGACATGATCGGACCACTCCGAACGGGCAAGCATGGCTTCACCCACATTCTGGTCGCCGTAGACAAGTTTACAAAATGGATAGAAGCAAAACCTATCAAGAACCAAGATTCTGCCATAGCAGTCAGCTTTATGCAAGGCATCATACATCGGTTTGGCGTCCCGCATGACATCATTACTGATAATGGATCGAACTTCAACTCCGCCGAATTCAAGAAATTCTGCTGGTCCAACGGCATCCAGGTCAACTTCTCCTCAGTCGCACACCCACAGTCCAATGGCCAAGTCGAACGAGCCAACAGACTAATACTCAAAGGAATCAAGCCTCGGCTCCTTCGGGAACTAAAAGAAGCTGCAGGCGCCTGGGTTGATGAACTCCCATCAGTCTTGTGGGGACTGCGTACATCTCCCAATCGCTCAACTCGGTCAACCCCCTTCTTGATGAGGACATCCCTACTAATGTTACACCCATATCCTCACCAACTACACATACTGGACCAGTTACTAGAGCACGTGCACGTCAACTAAATTATCAGGTACTTTCGTTTCTTGTGAATCCTTCTATTGTTCATGAACATATGATGCTGCCTAAATTAGATACTTTTGTTTTGCTTATGAATGAAGGACCTAGCATGGACAAGAAGGATGGTCATTGGAGCAGGATCAAGCATGGAGAAGAAGGTGCGCGCGCGGGAAAGTACAGTGGAGCTTCCAGTGGTGATTATCACACTTTGAAGCCACCATAAGGCGCGCATGAAGTCTTGGCCGAAATACGCGAGATGACACTTCATTATTTTCGTCCAAGGGCCATTATAGGTGCTGCGTCACCTTAATATTGGGCTGGGCCCATGTAATTTCGAAATACCACATTATAGGCTGTTTTTAGAGTCCGTATGTGTGGGGAAACCGAGTTAGGGTTGTTTTCGGACCCCACCTCCAAGGGGCCACGAAATTCCCCTCTGTTCCCCCATATATACAGCCCTTAGGGCGTCGTTTAGACTTGGGTTTTAATTAGATTTAAGTTAGCCATAGCCGCAACTTCGAGCTCTTCGTTTGTGTCATCCGACCAGGCCAAGACCTCATTGGAACCCCAACTTTCGTAATCATTCATCTTATATTCGCAATATCCAGATTGCAATTCTTAGTTCTTGCTTGTTCTTCGATTGCTTGCAGGAATTAGACCCTCGTGGTCAGGTTGATCGTGCATCCGCAGGATCAATAACCTCTCGGAGTTGGTTTAGCGATCGCTAAGGCGCAACGTCTTCGCACGTTCGTAGTCGGATCGTGAAAGTCGTCTCCACCATAATCGATCTCCACCATCTCATCGAAACATCGGGACACCTTCGCCTCTATCACTTCTTCCTCGTCTACGGCTCAGAAGCAGTCTGAAAGTGCAATATATCGACCAGAGGGGGGGTGAATGAGAGATTTTCAATTTTACTACCAGATATTGCTTTTCTTCAGGACTGAAGCAATCATGAGGCTGAAGAAGTAATCAAAATCATGAAGAAATAAAACTTCACAGAATGTAATCATTAGGGCAGCTCATCATAACGCAACAGAAATAAATTAATTCGGATAAGCAGAAGTGCATCAGATGCATAGTATGAAGACAAAGAGCAGAGGGAGAGCTGAAGCATAAGAAGTCAACATAGCAAATACTGAAGCTTAAGAGGTTGAAGAGATAGCACCAGAGATTGAAGCAATTGGTTTGGTAGACCAGTTCAAGTTGCTGTGACAACTCTACGTCTGGTTGGAGAGGCTGAGATTCAACTCAGAAGACATAGTCTTCACCTTGTTCTCCTTGAACTAGAGTCCTCAGACTCCGTCCAATAACTTAGGTGAGTCTTCAAGGTAGACTCCCGAAACCTTCACAGATCCAGTCACTCCGGGAAGTCACAATTGCATCTTGACTTCCTCAGACTGAAGACTTCTACACCGGCTGGAAGATCACAGTCTTCAAGAGTAAAAATCTTTGGATCACTCGAACCGACTTCCTCAGAAATGCTCAACTACTCAGGCTGGTGGTTTTCCTCACATAGGTTCTTCAGTTTCCTCAGAGGTGGGTTGCTCTCAAATGACAAGTGTCAGTTTCTCTCTCGGAGCAGCCAACCCACAAATGGGGCTGGGGGTGGCTATTTATAGTCGCGGAGCAACCCGAGGTGAAAGGACATAAATTCCCATGCATGCAATTACTCTCATGCCCTCGAAAATGACCGTTGCTAGACAAGTTCTAGCCTCTCACCACGCAACACGTGGCACGGTCAAACTATTCTCTCTCCAGACTCCTCAACCGAAGTTAGTTACCTCAGGGTCCTGAAGAACAACGTCTCAGGCACACGAGGACTGAACTCCTACTGCAGGAGATTACTCTCTCTTCAGGAGAACTGCACTCGCAGTCTCCAGACTCCTCAACCGAAGACAGATTCCTCAGTGTCCTGAAGAACAACGTCTCAGACACCCGAGGAACTGAACTTCTACTGCAGGAGATATCTCTCTAGGTTTTCTTCAGGAATTCTAATTGAGCACTTCCTTAGAAATACAGAACTTATTTTCCTCAACCCCTCCAACAGTGCGGTGTTCTCCTACCACTCAAGAAGTATAAAAAGTCTTAGCGAAGACTACGCTTCACCTTCGTCTTCAGTGCGAACGTCCTCAGGATCGTCCTCAGCTTCAGCTTCAACCGAACGCTCCAGGATCCTGATTCCTCAGGATTTCGCGCAACTTCATTCTTCAAGAAACGCACCGATTTCTCCAATGTTCCTCAACATTTTCGGGGGTCGACATTGGTGGTTAAACACCTCATCAGGGACTGTTCTCCTGTGTATACTCACAAACACATCAGTCCTTAACCGTTTTGTCATCAAACTCCAAAACCTCAAGGGGAGGGCACTTGATGCACTTACAATCTCCCCATTTTTGGTGATTTGATGACAATCAGGTTAAGCTTCAACGGGGATAAAATTATGAGTTTGAAGAATAAAAACTTTGAAGAATATTTGTATCATTAAGCTGGATATAATGAAGCTCCCCCTGAGGATATGCATATGAGTTGAAGAATTTTTAATATCTAAAGCATTTTGAGGTATATGAGGAGCTCCCCCTATATCCACGCATTTTTGAAATAGTGCATGTTATGAAGTGTTTGAGGAATTTAAACAACACACTGAGAGAGGTGTTTGCAGAGACAATCACATGATCCATGGCGCGTATGGCTTCAGGATATGAGGATTCTGTGCTGCATCAACCAGAGTTCTGAAGAAGAAGTCAGGGACGTTGATTGGCCCAGACATGCAGAGGTTGTGGAGTATGTTCTTCATGATGCCAATGACTTCTTCAGCAGAGGATTCATAGCCTTTAATGGGGCAGAAGGTCTTCGCCAGAATCTGATACAATGTACTTGGCAGATACAGAAGCTCAGAAACTGGAAACTTTGTGCGAGCTGGGGCTTCAGGGACCTGAGGCTTCATGAGCATGTTCATCAGGTCATCTCGAAGAATTTGAGACCCATAGGAGCATGCAGTTGGTGAAGTGCACTGAGGCAACTCAAGAATGTCAATTGCTTCAGGAACAGTGATGGTGTAGTGATGATGCTCAGTCATCCACTCGAGGACCTAGGTGTTGATATCTAGAGGATCTCCTGAAACATACAAAGTTACATAAAACTGAAGCACAAGCTCTTCATTCCAGTGGATGCATTCGGAGTAGAACTGAAGCAGCTTGGCATGATGCAGATCCTGAAGCACACTGTTGAAGCATGGAAGGGCTTCCATATCCATTAGAGGAATATGCTTGTGAGGAAACAGTTTGTTTTGCTTATAGAGAACTGAAGCATAATAGTTCTTCTGAGTGGCAGTCCAGAACCTCAGCAGCTTTCGAGGTGGAGAAGAATGATATGGATTGCGAATCCCCTCTTGGAAGAAACTCATGGTGATGAGGACATCCCTACTAATGTTACACCCATACCCTCACCAACTACACATACTGGACCAGTTACTAGAGCACGTGCACGTCAACTAAATTATCAGGTACTTTCGTTTCTTGCGAATCCTTCTATTGTTCATGAACATATGATGCTGCCTAAATTAGATACTTTTGTTTTGCTTATGAATGAAGGACCTAGCATGGACACGAAGGATGGTCATTGGAGCGGGATCAAGAATGGAGAAGAAGGTGCGCGCGGGGGAAAGTACAGTGGAGTTTCCAGTGGGGATTTTCGCACGTTGAAGCCACCATAAGGCATGCATGAAGGCTTGGACGGAATACACGAGATGCCACTTCATTATTTTCGTCCAAGAGCAATTATAGGTGCTGCGTCACCTTAATATTGGGCTGGGCCCATGTAATTTCGAAATACCACATTATAGGCTGTTTTTAGAGTCCGTATGTGTGGGGAACCGAGTTAGGGTTGTTTTCGGACCCCACCTCCAAGGGGTCACGAAAATCCCCTCTGTTCCCCCATATATACAGCCCTTAGGGCGTCGTTTAGACTTGGGTTTTAATTAGATATAAGTTAGCCATAGCCGCAACTTCGAGCTCTTCGTTTGTGTCATCCGACCAGGCCAAGACCTCATTGGAACCCCAACTTTCGTAATCATTCATCTTATATTCGCAATATCCAGATTGCAATTCTTAGTTCTTGCTTGTTCTTCGATTGCTTGCAGGAATTAGACCTTCGTGGTCAGGTTGATCGTGCATCCGCGGGATCAATAACCTCTCGGAGTTGGTTTAGCGATCGCTAAGGCGCAACGTCTTCGCACGTTCGTAGTCGGATCGTGAAAGTCGTCTCCACCATAATCGATCTCCACCATCTCATCGAAACATCGGGACACCTTCGCCTCTATCAAGTGGTATCAGATTTCCAGGTTGCTCGGTGAGATTTACCAGTTTTCATAGTCTAGATTGGTTCTGTTCTTCATACCTACAGTCCAAGAAAAAGCCAACAAAAAAAAATTAGGGTTAGATCATCACGTCCCAAGACAGTCCTAGCCTTTGTCCAGTTTTCTTTTCAGTACTTGCTTTGTTGAATTTACGGTTGCATCGTTGTGTCAAGTTGCTGATCTTAGCGTCTAGTTCCCTTAGAGTTTCGAGTTCTGATCACAGTTTGCCACGTCGCCGCCGCACCAGTAGTCATCCTACCACGTTCCGCCAATCCGAGTCCAGATACACCACCACGTTCCGCCAAGCAGAGTCCATATACACCACCACGTCTCACGAGTCCGAGTTGAGTTCCACCATCAGTACGGTTCCTGATATCCCCGTAGCCAGAATAGTTTTGAGTTGATTAGAGTCGGATTTCACCAATCTTTTGTCGTACGTAGAAGAGGGTGATTTCCAAAAAAAAAAAAAAAAGAAAAAAAATTTCGTGCCCATACGTTCCTTAGGTCCAGAAACTCGTTCTGAGACGTTCGCCACCATAGTGATTTTTTTCGCACTTTTTCAGCCCCCGCAGTCCCGCATCGCCAAAAAAAAAAGGAAAAAAAAAAAAGAGAGAGAAAAAAAAATTCAGAGTGTGCTTCACAGTTGTTACGTGCCGCGCCGTGCTTTCGTTGGTGTTTTAGGCTCGCGTCTCTAGTACGGTCTAGCCTAGGATCAGCACAGTACCGACGTTGAGTGTTTATTCAGCTTTGCATCTCTGTTTTGATTACTGTTGAGTTTTTCCTACCATACTTGTCAGCCTTCCTACAACTCCACATATATTCTACATCGTGCGTTTTGACACCTCCTGGCCATCGCTCTACCATATCTCTGAGAGTTTTGCCCCGTTGGTTGTACATCACCACCTGCTGCTAGGTAAGAATCGGTAAGAACGTAAGAAAAGCTTGACGGATTTGTGCTTTCCACCACCCCACATCCATCCCATTAGTAGAAGTAGGATCATATTCCTGTGTGTTTTCTATCTCTGCTAACCATGCCAGGATCACATGATGAAGTGGCGCGGGATGCACCCGATTGGGAGAACATGACAAACAAGGAGTTACATGATAAATTTGCACGTATGATGTCTCAACAGGTGCAGGACATCGAGACCAGATTTACAGAGGCGATTGATGGCGTGGAGAAAATGATCGACACCAAGCTCGACGCCAAGTTTACTGAGTTGATCGCACGCCTACCTTCAGCACAGCCACAGCCACCGCCACTACCACGTGCACGACGTATTCTGTTTCCGCGAGGACAAGCTGCTGGTATTGGTGCTCCTCCTACTGCTGCAGTTGCTGCTACTGCTGCTGCTGCTGCTTCTGACGTCGCCCAGGACGACAACTACGAGGGTGATTACGAGGAGGAGGTGGAACAGGAAGCGGCCTATGAGCAGCCAGCTGGACGTCCACGTCCCAACATTCGCCACGGTCGACACCAACCACCCCCTCAGGTACGCGATGATGAACATGTGCCTAAACTTAAATTGAATCTTAAGCCGTTTGAGGGTAGATATATTCCTGATGCTTATCTTACTTGGTAGTTAGAAACTGAACAACGTTTTACATGTTTACAATATCCTGAGAATAGACGTGTTACTGCTGCTGTTTGTGAATTCACGGGCTTTGCATCTATTTTGTGGTCTGAACATTGTAGATTGCATGCTAATAATATTCCAACTACTTGGGCTGCTTTAAAAGATGCTATGCGTACTCGCTGGGTTCCTCCTTATTATCAACGTGAATTGTTACAAAAATTACAGCGTTTGAGACAAGGAAAAAATTCTGTAGAGGAATATTATCAAGAATTACAAACTGGATTGATTAGATGTGGCCTAGTAAAGGATAATGAAGCTATGCTTGCACGTTTTATGGGTGGCTTAAACAGGGAGATACAAACTATTCTAGAATACAAGGACTTTGCTACTATCACTCGTTTGTTTCATCTTGCTTGTAAAGCTGAACGTGAAGTGCAGGATCGACAGGCCGCTACGAGACCTAACTTTTCTGCAGGACGAAATACATCATGGACATCGCGTGGAGCTTCTACATCCACACGTCCTGCTGCGCCACCATCTATTTCAGCCGCTCATTCTTACAGGGAGCCACCAAAACAGCCAGCGCCACCATTCAAGGGTGCACAGCGTGGTCCAGCGGCGAGTTCTTCTTCCTCCATGGCGTCCACAGGGCAAGCACGAGATCGTGATATTAAATGTCGCAGGTGCCAAGGTGGAGGTCACTTCGCACAAGACTGTCCCTCCAAGCGTGTGATGACTATTACGGCGGATGGTGGGTATGAGTCAGCGAGTGACTATGATGAGGAGACTCTAGTTCTCATTGCTCATGAGGAACAGGGTGCCCATGATGATGCTCATGATATAGAGTATATGACTCCTGATGATGCAGATAAATATGCTAGTTTGGTTGCTCAACGTGTATTAAGTGTGCAGGTAACGAAGGCCGAGCAAAACCAGAGGCATAATTTGTTCCACACAAAGGGAGTGGTGAAAGAACGTTCGGTTCGCATCATCATTGACGGAGGGAGTTGCAACAACTTGGCTAGCATGGAGTTGGTGGAGAAGCTATCTCTCACCACAAGACCACACCCCCATCCGTACTATATTCAGTGGTTTAACAATAGTGGTAAGATTAAGGTAACACGTTCTGTTCGTGTGCACTTTAGCATTGCTGCATATGCTGATTATGTTGATTGTGATGTGGTACCCATGCAAGCATGCTCTCTTTTACTTGGTAGACCATGGCAATTTGATAGGAATGTTGTACACCATGGTAGGACAAATCAGTTTACTCTAGTTCATCAGGATAAAAATATTGCTTTACTTCCTATGTCTCCTGAACAAATTGTGAAAGATGATCTTGCTAGAGCTAGTAAAGCTAAACAGGAGAAAAATAAGAGTGAAAATGAGATAGCAGCTAAAGAATTTGAGCAACAACATAAGACTAATAGCAAATCTTCTTCTGTTGTTTCTAATGAAATTAAATTGACTAGTCCAACTTTGCTTGCTACTAAGGTTGATATTTCGGATTTGGATGTTCGTCAATATGTGTGCTATGCTTTTGTGTGCAAAGAAGCTGATAGATGCGAAGGTGTCCCGATGTTTCGATGAGATGGTGGAGATCGATTATGGTGGAGTAGACTTTCACGACCCGACTACGAACGTGCGAAGACGTTGCGCCTTAGAGATCGCTAAACCAACTCTGAGAGGTTATTGATCCCGCGGATGCACGATCAACCTGACCACGAAGGTCTAATTCCTGCAAGCAATCGAAGAACAAGCAAGAACTAAGAATTGCAATCTGGATATTGCGAATATAAGATGAAAGATTACGAAAGTTGGGGTTCCAATGAGGTCTTGGCCTGGTCGGATGACACAAACGAAGAGCTCGAAGTTGCGGCTATGGCTAACTTAAATCTAATTAAAACCCAAGTCTAAACGACGCCCTAAGGGCTGTATATATGGGGGAACAGAGGGGATTTTCGTGACCCCTTGGAGGTGGGGTCCGAAAACAACCCTAACTCGGTTTCCCCACACATACGGACTCTAAAAACAGCCTATAAGGTGGTATTTCGAAATTACATGGGCCCAGCCCAATATTAAGGTGACGCAGCACCTATAATTGCCCTTGGACGAAAATAATGAAGTGGCATCTCGCGTATTTCGTCCAAGACTTCATGCGCGCCTTATGGTGGCTTCAAAGTGCGATAATCACCACGGGAAGCTCCGCTGTCCTTTCCCGCGCGCGCACCTTCTTCTCCATGCTTGATCCCGCTCCAATGACCATCCTTCTTGTCCATGCTAGGTCCTTCATTCATAAGCAAAACAAAAGTATCTAATTTAGGCAGTATGATATGTTCATGAACAATAGAAGGATTCGCAAGAAACGAAAGTACCTGATAATTTAGTTGACGTGCACGAGCTCTAGTAACTGGTCCAATATGTGTAGTTGGTGAGGATATGGGTGTAACATTAGTAGGGATGTCCTCATCAGAAGCCTTGTTTTCATTTGAGGAATTGCCTCCTTCTTTGCCTCCTGTTGTCACTGACCTTTTGCAGGAGTTTATTGACGTCTTTCCACAAGACGTACCACCGTGATTACCACCTATTCGAGGGATTGAGCATCAGATTGACTTAATTCCCGGTGCTTCGCTGCCCAACCGTGCGCCATACCGTACCAATCCGGAGGAGACGAAGGAGATTCAGCGTCAAGTACAAGAGCTACTCGACAAAGGTTACATACGTGAATCCCTTAGTCCTTGTGCTGTTCCTGTTATATTAGTGCCTAAAAAGGATGGAACATGGCGTATGTGTGTTGATTGTCGAGCCATTAATAATATTACTATTCGTTATCGTCATCCTATTCCTAAGCTAGATGATATGCTTGATGAATTAAGTGGCTCTACCATGTTTTCCAAAGTTGATTTGCGTAGTGGATACCATCAAATTCGCATGAAATTAGGGGATGAATGGAAAACGGCATTTAAAACTAAGTTTGGATTATATGAGTGGTTAGTCATGCCTTTTGGGTTAACTAATGCACCTAGCACTTTTATGAGATTAATGAACGAGGTTTTACGTGTTTTCATTGGACGATTTGTGGTAGTCTATTTTGATGATATACTGATTTATAGCAAATCTTTGGAGGAACATTTGGATCATTTACGTGCTGTTTTTATTGCTCTACGTAATGCACGTTTATTTGGTAACCTTGGGAAGTGCACCTTTTGCACCGACCGAGTGTCGTTTCTTGGCTATGTTGTTACTCCGCAGGGAATTGAAGTTGAGCATGCCAAGATCGAGGCAATTGAGAGTTGGCCGCAGCCCAAAACGGTCACACAAGTGAGGAGTTTTCTTGGCCTCGCTGGATTCTATAGGCGTTTTGTGAGAGATTTCAGCACCATTGCTGCACCTCTCAATGAGCTTACACGCAAGGATGTGCCTTTTACTTGGGGTACCGCACAGGAAGAAGCTTTCACGGTATTGAAAGATAAGTTAACACATGCTCCTTTGCTCCAACTTCCTGATTTTAATAAGACTTTTGAGCTTGAATGCGATGCTAGTGGGATTGGTTTGGGAGGTGTGTTATTACAAGATGCTAAACCTGTTGCATACTTTTCTGAAAAATTGAGTGGGCCTAGTCTGAACTATTCTACTTATGATAAGGAATTATATGCTCTTGTTCGGACATTAGAAACTTGGCAACATTATTTATGGCCCAAAGAATTTGTTATACATTCTGATCATGAATCTTTGAAACACATAAGAAGTCAAGCAAAACTTAATCGTAGACATGCTAAGTGGGTTGAATTTATTGAGACTTTCCCTTATGTCATTAAACACAAGAAGGGGAAAGATAATATTATTGCTGATGCTTTGTCTCGTCGTTATACTATGCTTTCACAACTTGACTTCAAGATATTCGGTTTAGAGACAATCAAAGAACAATATGTAAATGATGCGGAATTTAAAGATGTATTGCAGAATTGTAGAGAGGGTAGAACATGGAACAAGTTTGTGCTTAATGATGGATTTGTGTTCCGTTCTAACAAGCTATGCATTCCAGCTAGCTCTATTCGTCTTTTGTTGTTGCAGGAGGCGCATGGAGGAGGATTAATGGGACATTTTGGCGTGAAAAAGACGGAGGACGTACTTGCTACACATTTCTTTTGGCCAAAGATGAGACGGGATGTTGAGCGTTTTGTTGCTCGCTGCACTACATGTCAAAAAGCTAAGTCACGACTCAATCCTCATGGTTTATACATGCCTTTACCTGTACCTAGTGTTCCGTGGGAGGACATATCCATGGACTTTGTTTTAGGCTTGCCTCGAACAAAGAAGGGGAGGGATAGCATATTTGTTGTCGTGGATAGATTTTCTAAGATGGCACATTTTATACCATGTCATAAAAGCGATGATGCTGCTAATGTTGCTGATTTATTCTTTGGAGAGATTATTCGTTTACATGGGGTGCCCAATACTATTGTCTCGGATCGTGATACTAAGTTTCTTAGCCATTTTTGGAGATGCTTATGGGCTAAGTTGGGGACTAAACTACTTTTTAGTACTACATGTCATCCCCAAACTGATGGACAAACTGAAGTGGTCAATAGGACATTGTCTACTATGCTTAGGGCTGTTTTAAAAAGTAACTTGAAACTGTGGGAAGAATGTTTACCTCATATTGAATTTGCTTATAATCGTTCAGTGCATTCTACCACTAAAATGTGCCCTTTTGAGATTGTTTATGGTTTTCTACCTCGTGCACCTATTGATTTGCTGCCTCTTCCATCTTCGGAGAAGGTTAATTTTGATGCTAAGCAACGTGCTGAATTGATATTAAAAATGCATGAGTTAACTAAAGAAAACATTGAGCGCATGAATGCTAGATACAAGCTTGCTGGTGATAGGGGTCGAAAGCATGTTGTGTTTGAACCAGGAGATCTTGTTTGGTTACATCTACGTAAAGATAGGTTTCCTGATTTGCGCAAGTCTAAGTTAATGCCACGAGCTGATGGTCCCTTTAAGGTTTTACAGAAAATTAATGATAATGCATATAAACTTGAGCTACCTGCAGATTTTGGGGTTAGTCCCACATTTAACATTGCAGATTTGAAACCTTATTTGGGAGAAGATGATGAGCTTCCGTCGAGGACGACTTCAATTCAAGAAGGGGAGGATGATGAGGACATCCCTACTAATGTTACACCCATACCCTCACCAACTACACATACTGGACCAGTTACTAGAGCACGTGCACGTCAACTAAATTATCAGGTACTTTCGTTTCTTGCGAATCCTTCTATTGTTCATGAACATATGATGCTGCCTAAATTAGATACTTTTGTTTTGCTTATGAATGAAGGACCTAGCATGGACACGAAGGATGGTCATTGGAGCGGGATCAAGAATGGAGAAGAAGGTGCGCGCGGGGGAAAGTACAGTGGAGTTTCCAGTGGGGATTTTCGCACGTTGAAGCCACCATAAGGCATGCATGAAGGCTTGGACGGAATACACGAGATGCCACTTCATTATTTTCGTCCAAGAGCAATTATAGGTGCTGCGTCACCTTAATA
Organism: Bromus sterilis; assembly: GCA_950022295.1. Taxonomy (NCBI): domain Eukaryota; kingdom Viridiplantae; phylum Streptophyta; class Magnoliopsida; order Poales; family Poaceae; genus Bromus; species Bromus sterilis. The sequence continues at coordinate 170,086,929 of OX465600.1, read as the reverse complement.
TTGGGTTGGGCCCATGTAATTTCGAAATACCACATTATAGGCTGTTTTTAGAGTCCGTATGTGTGGGGAACCGAGTTAGGGTTGTTTTCGGACCCCACCTCCAAGGGGTCACGAAAATCCCCTCTGTTCCCCCATATATACAGCCCTTAGGGCGTCGTTTAGACTTGGGTTTTAATTAGATATAAGTTAGCCATAGCCGCAACTTCGAGCTCTTCGTTTGTGTCATCCGACCAGGCCAAAACCTCATTGGAACCCCAACTTTCGTAATCATTCATCTTATATTCGCAATATCCAGATTGCAATTCTTAGTTCTTGCTTGTTCTTCGATTGCTTGCAGGAATTAGACCTTCGTGGTCAGGTTGATCGTGCATCCGCGGGATCAATAACCTCTCGGAGTTGGTTTAGCGATCGCTAAGGCGCAACGTCTTCGCACGTTCGTAGTCGGATCGTGAAAGTCGTCTCCACCATAATCGATCTCCACCATCTCATCGAAACATCGGGACACCTTCGCCTCTATCACATGGCATTGAAGAATTCAGTAGCATCGAAGCTTGGGGTATCATCAGCTTCAAGGTCACGGAAGAATGGTTGCTTCTGCTTCGGACACAAGGACCGAGCTTAAACTGGGCCTTGAGGTGGTGGAGGCGCTTGAGGCACTTCAATCTGAAGAGAGGCTTGAGGCTGAGGCGGATCCGCTACAGATGCTTCAGGCACAGATGTGTTGAGGTCCTTGGGAAGACGAGGTGATGTGGCCTGTTTGTCTTCAGAGCCATCCTTTGAGGCTTCAGCATGAGCATTTGTACTGTTTTCTGCTTCAGGAGGAGCATTTGTGCTGTGCTCGGCTTCAGCTTTAGTTTCAGCGGCGGGGGGATCGGGCTTAGGATCAGCAGTGGTAGTGTCAGCAGCATCAGTATCAGTAGTCGTGGTTGCTGCAGCATCAGTATCAGCAGCAGAATTTGTGGGAGCACTTGTGGTTTCTGGGTCATCAGCATTAGACGTCGAGGACGATGCACCCACTGATTCTTCAGACTGCAGAGAAGTATCAGGAAGCACCTCGATCACGGTGTTGGAGTGAGGCTCAGGTGAGAAGATAGTATGAGTGGGCGAGTTGGTCAGCCCATAATCCTCATCATGGACGCGAGGAGTTCCATGATCCATAATGTCGACGTCCATGTCTTCAATCTCAGTTATAGTCGGTGGCGGTGGGGACGTAGGAGTTGGAACAATGGGTGTTGCAGCAGGGGGTGGAGTGAAGACGATTAAGCTGCGTTGAGGATTTGGAGGTGGAGTTGAGGCAGCAGTATTGAGAACGGTGGTATCAGCGGCCTGTGATGTTGGATGAGCTGAGGAAAGTGGTGTAGCATCAATGGGGTCCTCAACAGTGGGTTTCTTCGCAGCAGGTGGAGTTGAGGTTTGGGCTTCAGGCAGGCGCTTGAGGCTTTTGGCAGAGGCATCAGTGGGTACTGAGGAAGCGGGCTGACGAAGCTTCATCAACTTTGCCATCTGGTGTGAGATCCGTTCCTTGGATTTGCCAATATACACATGATTGGCAGCGAACTCAATGTTGAGGCGTTGAACTTCACATTGATGCTCTGTAAACTCCTTAGGAGTAACTTCTGTAAACTCCTGAGGAGTAACTCAATGTTGAGGCGTTGAACTTCACATCAATGTTGAGGCGTTGAACTCAATCTTGAAGTCACTGAGGACTTTCTTCAGTTTGGCCTTCAACTGTTTCTGAAGATCTCGTTGATGAATCTCATTTATGAGGAACTGTTGGACATAGAATTTGATGTATTTAGGGATGTCCAAATCATCAAGAGGAGTGTCAGGCTTGACAGACCAAATTTCAATGTACTCCAAGATCTTCTTGGGATCAAGGAGAAGCGGGATATCTGAACTCGTTGCTTTAGCTTTGCGTCTGGCTGCAGCACACACATATGCAATCTTATCTTCTTCAGTGGCGACGAAGCCGGCCAAATCCTCAAATTCATCTTCATCATCAGAGGTTTGAGGAGTATGAGGAATGGATCCACGCATAGCAGTTTTCTTTGGTGAGGGGCGTGGGCCGCGTTGAAGAACAGTTTTGGTTTTCAGCTGAGACTGAGGCATTGTGGTTGAGGCCTCAGGAGTATTACCAGATTCATCAGTACGAATCCTTGAGGAAGGGGCAGCACCATCTGTGCGTTGGAATGAGGAACATCGAACTTGAGGCGTAGCTGAGGACTTCTGAGAGGGCTTAATGCCTGGAGCCTTTTTGCGGTGCTGAGGTGGATGTTGTGGCTGAGGTTGAGACGGAGCCTGAGGTGGGAGCTGAATTGAGGCAGTCAAATGACGGACCAGATTCTTGACCCGGCTGCGACTGTGCTTGAGGTAATGCTCATATGCCTCAGGAAAGTCATCAGGAGTGTGCATTGTTGTGGGATCAGGAATGACGCCTGGTGCAGGTGGAGGTCGAGCCTTGATACCCAAGGTCTTCAGCGGCGGATTGACAGCAAACATTTCCTCATGCTGAGGATTAATCCATTGATATGCCACCCAACGCTTAGCCCATTCCCTCGTGATCTTCTGTACCCGTTTCTTACGTTCATCAGCGGTTTCTCGTTCGGGAGTCTTCAGCTTCTCATAGTGATGAGGACATCTCTACGAATGTTACACCCACATCTTCACCAACTACACATACTGGACCAGTTACTAGAGCACGTGCACGTCAACTAAATTATCAGGTACTTTCGTTTCTTGCGAATCCTTCTAATGTTCATGAACATATGATGCTGCCTAAATTAGATACTTTTGTTTTGCTTATGAATGAAGGACCTAGCATGGACAAGAAGGACGGTCATTGGAGCGGGATCAAGCATGGAGAAGAAGGTGCGCGCGCGGGAGAGAACAATGGAGCTTCCAGTGGGGATTTTCGCACTTTGAAGCCACCATAAGGCATGCATGAAGGCTTGGACGAAATACACGAGATGCCACTTCATTATTTTAGTCCAAGAGCAAGTATAGGTGCTGCGTCACCTTAATATTGGGCTGGGCCCATGTAATTTCGAAATACCACATTATAGGCTGTTTTTAGAGTCCGTATGTGTGGGGAAAGCGAGTTAGGGTTGTTTTCGGACCCCACCTCCAAGGGGCCACGAAATTCCCCTCTGTTCCCCCATATATACAGCCCTTAGGGCGTCGTTTAGACTTGGGTTTTAATTAGATTTAAGTTAGCCATAGCCGCAACTTCGAGCTCTTCGTTTGTGTCATCCGACCAGGCCAAGACCTCATTGGAACCCCAACTTTCGTAATCATTCATCTTATATTCGCAATATCCAGATTGCAATTCTTAGTTCTTGCTTGTTCTTCGATTGCTTGCAGGAATTAGACCTTCGTGGTCAGGTTGATCGTGCATCCGCGGGATCAATAACCTCTCGGAGTTGGTTTAGCGATCGCTAAGGCGCAACGTCTTCGCACGTTCGAAGTCGGATCGTGAAAGTCGTCTCCACCATAATCGATCTCCAGCATCACATCGAAACATCGGGACACCTTCGCCTCTATCAAGTGGTATCAGATTTTCAGGTTGCTCGGTGAGATTTACCAGTTTTCGTAGTCTAGATTGGTTCTGTTCTTCATACCTACAGTCCACGAAAAAGCCAAAAAAAATTAGGGTTAGATCATCACGTCCCAACACAGTCCGAGCCTTTGTCCAGTTTTCTTTACAGTAGTTTGCTTTGTTGAATTTACGGGTGCATCGTTGTGTCGAGTTGCTGATCTTAGCGTCTAGTTCCCTTAGAGTTTCGAGTTCTGATCACAGTTTGTCACACCGCCGCCGCACAGTAGTACACCGCCACGTTTCCGCCAATCTGAGTCCAGATACACCACCACGTTCCGCCAAGTCGAGTCCATATACAGCACCACGACCTACCAATCCGAGTTGAGTTCCATCACCTGTTCGGTTTGTGATCTCTCCGTAGCCAGATTAGTTTTGATTTGATTAGAGTCGGATTTCACCAATCTTTTGTCGTACGTAGGAGGTGATTTCTAAAAAAAAAAAAAAAGCAAAAAAAATTCAGAGTGTGCTTCTCAGTTGATTACGTGCCGCGCCGTGCTTTCGTTGGTGTTTTAGGCTCGCGTCTCTAGTACGGTCTAGCCTAGGATCAGCACAGTACCGACGTTGAGTGTTTATTCAGCTTTGCATCTCTGTTTTGATTACTGTTGAGCTTTTGCTACCATACTTGTCAGCCTTCCTACAGCTCCACATATATTCTACATCGTGCGTTTTGACACCTCCTGGCCATCGCTCTACCACATCTCTGAGAGTTTTGACCCGTTGGTTGTACATCACCACCTGCTGCTAGGTAAGAATCGGTAAGAACTAAAGAAAAGCTTGACGGATTTGTGCTTTCCACCACCCCACATCCCATTAGTAGAAGTAGGATCATACTTCTATGTGTTTTCTATTTCTTCTAACCATGCCAGGATCCCATGATGAAGTGGCGCGGGATGCACCTGATTGGGAGAATATGACAAACAAAGCATTACATGATAAATTTGCACAAATGATGTCTGAACAGGTGAATGACATCGAGAACAGATTTACAGAGGCGATTGATGGTGTGGAGAAGATGATCGACACCAAGCTCGACGCCAAGTTTACTGAGTTGCTCGCACGCTTACCTATACAGCCTGCGGCCGCTCCAGCACAGTCACTTCCACCACGACGTGCACGACGTATTCTGTTTCCGGGCGGACAAGCTGCTGGTGCTCCTGCTGCTGCTGCAGTTACTGCTGCTGCTGCCTCTGACGTCGGCCAGGACGACAACTACGAGGGTGATTACGAGGAGGAGGTGGAACAAGAAGCGGCCTATGAACAGCCAGCTGGACGTCCACGTCCCAACATTCGCCACGGTCGACACCAACCACCCCCTCAGGTACGCGATGATGAACATGTGCCTAAACTTAAATTGAATATTAAGCCGTTTGAGGGTAGATATATTCCTGATGCTTATCTTACTTGGGAGTTAGAAACTGAACAACGCTTTACATGTTTACAATATCCTGAGAATAGACGTGTTACTGCTGCTGTTTGTGAATTCACGGGTTTTGCATCTATTTGGTGGTCTGAACATTGTAGATTGCATGCTAATAATATTCCAGCTACTTGGGCTGCTTTAAAAGATGCTATGCGTACTCGCTGGGTTACTCCTTATTATCAACGTGAATTGCTACAAAAATTACAGCGTTTGAGACAAGGAAAAAATTCTGTAGAGGAATATTATCAAGAATTACAAACTGGATTGATTAGATGTGGCCTAGTTGAGGATAATGAAGCTATGTTTGCACGTTTTATAGGTGGCTTAAACAGGGAGATACAAACTATTCTAGAATACAAGGACTATGCTACTATTACTCGTTTGTTTCATCTTGCTTGTAAAGCTGAACGTGAAGTGCAGGATCGACAGGCCGCTACGAGACCTAACTTTTCTGCAGGACGAAATACATCATGGACATCGCGTGGACCTTCTACATCCACACGTCCTGCTGCACCACCATCTACTTCAACCGCTCATTCTGACAGGGAGCCACCAAAACAGCCAGCGCCACCATTCAAGGGTGCACAGAGTGGTCCAGCAGCGAGTTCTTCTTCATCCATGGCTTCCACAGGGCAAACACGAGATCGTAATATTAAATGTCGCAGGTGCCAAGGTGGAGGTCACTTCGCAAAAGACTGTCCCTCCAAGCGTGTGAAGATTATTAAGGCGGATGGTGGGTATGAGTCAGCGAGCGACTATGATGAGGAGACTTTAGTTCTCATTGCTCACGAGGAACAGGGTGCCCATGATGATGCTCATGATATAGAGTATATGGCTCCTGATGATGCAGATAAATATGCTAGTTTGGTTGCTCAACGTGTGTTAAGTGTGCAGGTAACGAAGGCTGAGCAAAACCAGAGGCATAATTTGTTCCACACAAAGGGAGTGGTGAAAGAACGTTCGGTTCGCATCATCATTGACGGAGGGAGTTGCAACAACTTGGCTAGCATGGAGTTGGTGGAGAAGCTATCTCTCACCACAAGACCACACCCCCATCCTTACTATATTCAGTGGTTTAACAATAGTGGTAAGATTAAGGTAACGCGTTCTGTTCGTGTGCACTTTAGCATTGCTGCATATGCTGATTATATTTATTGTGATGTGGTACCCATGCAAGCATGCTCTCTTTTACTTGGTAGACCATGGCAATTTGATAGGAATGTTGTGCACCATGGTAGGACAAATCAGTTTACTCTGGTTCATCAGGATAAAAATATTGCTTTACTTCCTATGTCTCCTGAACAAAATTGTGAAAGATGATCTTGCTAGAGCTAGTAAAGCTAAACAGGAGAAAAATAAGAGTGAAAATGAGATAGCAGCCAAAGAATTTGAGCAACAACATAAGACTAATAGCAAATCTTCTTCTTCTGTTTCTAATGAAATTAAATTGACTAGTCCAACTTTGCTTGCTACTAAAGTTGATATTTCAGATTTGGATGTTAGTCAATATGTGTATTATGCTTTTTTGTGCAAAGAAGCTTTGTTTTCATTTGAGGAATTGCCTCCTTCTTTGCCTCCTGTTGTCACTGACCTTTTGCAGGAGTTTATTGACGTCTTTCCACAAGACGTACCACCGGGATTACCACCTATTCGAGGGATTGAGCATCAGATTGACTTAATTCCCGGTGCTTCACTACCCAACCGTGCGCCATACCGTACCAATCCGGAGGAGACAAAGGAGATTCAGCGTCAAGTACAAGAGCTACTCGACAAAGGTTACATACGTGAATCCCTTAGTCCTTGTGTTGTTCCTGTTATATTACTGCCTAAAAAGGATGGAACATGGCGTATGTGTGTTGATTGTCGAGCCATTAATAATATTACCATTCGTTATCGTCATCCTATTCCTAGGTTAGATGATATGCTTGATGAATTAAGTGGCTCTACCATGTTTTCCAAAGTTGATTTGCGTAGTGGATACCATCAAATTCGCATGAAATTAGGAGATGAATGGAAAACGGCATTTAAAACTAAGTTTGGATTATATGAGTGGTTAGTCATGTCTTTTGGGTTAACTAATGCACCTAGCACTTTCATGAGATTAATGAACGAGGTTTTACGTGCTTTCATTGGACGATTTGTGGTAGTCTATTTTGATGATATACTGATTTATAGCAAATCTTTGGAGGAACATTTGGATCATTTACGTGCTGTTTTTATTGCTCTACGTAATGCACGTTTGTTTGGTAACCTTGGGAAGTGCACCTTTTGCGCCGACCAAGTATCGTTTCTTGGCTATGTTGTTACTCCGCAGGGAATTGAAGTTGATAAAGCCAAGATCGAGGCGATTGAGAGTTGGCCGCAGCCCAAAACGGTCACACAAGTGAGGAGTTTTCTTGGACTCGCTGGATTCTATAGGCGTTTTGTGAGAGATTTCAGCACCATTGCTGCACCTCTCAATGAGCTTACACGCAAGGATGTGCCTTTTACTTGGGGTACCGCACAGGAAGAAGCCTTCGCGGTATTGAAAGATAAGTTAACACATGCTCCTTTGCTCCAACTTCCTGATTTTAATAAGACTTTTGAGCTTCAATGCGATGCTAGTGGGATTGGTTTGGGAGGTGTGTTATTACAAGATGCTAAACCTGTTGCATACTTTTCTGAAAAATTGAGTGGGCCTAGTCTGAACTATTCTACTTATGATAAGGAATTATATGCTCTTGTTCGGACATTAGAAACTTGGCAACATTATTTATGGCCCAAAGAATTTGTTATACATTCTGATCATGAATCTTTGAAACACATAAGAAGTCAAGCAAAACTTAATCGTAGACATGCTAAGTGGGTTGAATTTATTGAGACTTTCCCTTATGTCATTAAACACAAGAAGGGGAAAGATAATATTATTGCTGATGCTTTGTCTCGTCGTTATACTATGCTTTCACAACTTGACTTCAAGATATTCGGTTTAGAGACAATCAAAGATCAATATGTAAATGATGCAGAATTTAAAGATGTATTGCAGAATTGTAGAGAGGGTAGAACATGGAACAAGTTTGTCCTTAATGATGGGTTTGTGATCCGTTCTAACAAGCTATGCATTCCAGCTAGCTCTATTCGTCTTTTGTTGTTGCAGGAGGCGCATGGAGGAGGATTAATGGGACACTTTGGCGTGAAGAAGACGGAGGACGTACTTTCTACACACTTCTTTTGGCCAAAGATGAGACGGGATGTTGAGCGTTTTGTTGCTCGCTGCACTACATGTCAAAAAGCTAAGTCACGACTCAATCCTCATGGTTTATACATGCCTTTACCTGTACCTAGTGTTCCGTGGGAGGACATATCCATGGACTTTGTTTTAGGCTTGCCTCGAACAAAGCAGGGGAGGGATAGCATATTTGTTGTCGTGGATAGATTTTCTAAGATGGCACATTTTATACCATGTCATAAAAGCGATGATGCTGCTAATGTTGCTGATTTATTCTTTCGTGAGATTATTCGCTTACATGGTGTGCCCAATACTATTGTCTCGGATCGTGATACTAAGTTTCTTAGCCATTTTTGGAGATGCTTATGGGCTAAGTTGGGGACTAAACTACTTTTTAGTACTACCTGTCATCCCCAAACTGATGGACAAACTGAAGTAGTCAATAGGACTTTGTCTACTATGCTTAGGGTTGTTTTAAAGAGTAACTTGAAAATGTGGGAAGAATGTTTACCTCATATTGAATTTGCTTATAATCGTTCATTTCATTCTACCACTAAAATGTGCCCTTTTGAGATTGTTTATGGTTTTCTACCTCGTGCGCCTATTGATTTGCTGCCTCTTCCATCTTCGGAGAAGGTTAATTTTGATGCTAAGCAACATGCTGAATTGATATTAAAAATGCATGAGTTAACTAAAGAAAACATTGAGAAAATGAATGCTAGATACAAGCTTGCTGGTGATAAGGGTAGAAAGCATGTTGTGTTTGAACCAGGAGATCTTGTTTGGTTACATCTACGTAAAGATAGGTTTCCTGATTTGCGCAAGTCTAAGTTAATGCCACGAGCTGATGGTCCTTTTAAGGTTTTACAGAAAATTAATGATAATGCATATAAACTTGAGCTACCTGCAGATTTTGGGGTTAGTCCCACATTTAACATTGCAGATTTGAAACCTTATTTGGGAGAAGATAATGAGCTTCCGTCGAGGACGACTTCAATTCAAGAAGGGGAGGATGATGAGGACATCTCTACGAATGTTACACCCACATCTTCACCAACTACACATACTGGACCAGTTACTAGAGCACGTGCACGTCAACTAAATTATCAGGTACTTTCGTTTCTTGCGAATCCTTCTAATGTTCATGAACATATGATGCTGCCTAAATTAGATACTTTTGTTTTGCTTATGAATGAAGGACCTAGCATGGACAAGAAGGACGGTCATTGGAGCGGGATCAAGCATGGAGAAGAAGGTGCGCGCGCGGGAGAGAACAATGGAGCTTCCAGTGGGGATTTTCGCACTTTGAAGCCACCATAAGGCATGCATGAAGGCTTGGACGAAATACACGAGATGCCACTTATTATTTTCGTCCAAGAGCAAGTATAGGTGCTGCGTCACCTTAATATTGGGCTGGGCCCATGTAATTTCGAAATACCACATTATAGGCTGTTTTTAGAGTCCGTATGTGTGGGGAAACCGAGTTAGGGTTGTTTTCGGACCCCACCTCCAAGGGACCACGAAATTCCCCTATGTTCCCCCATATATACAGCCCTTAGGGCGTCGTTTAGACTTGGGTTTTAATTAGATTTAAGTTAGCCATAGCCGCAACTTCGAGCTCTTCGTTTGTGTCATCCGACCAGGCCAAGACCTCATTGGAACCCCAACTTTCGTAATCATTCATCTTATATTCGCAATATCCAGATTGCAATTCTTAGTTCTTACTTGTTCTTCGATTGCTTGCAGGAATTAGACCTTCGTGGTCAGGTTGATCGTGCATCCGCGGGATCAATAACCTCTCGGAGTTGGTTTAGCGATCGCTAAGGCGCAACGTCTTCGCACGTTCGTAGTCGGATCGTGAAAGTCGTCTCCACCATAATCGATCTCCACCATCTCATCGAAACATCGGGACACCTTCGCCTCTATCACATAGAGCTCAGGAGGCAAGTCTTTAGCGGTATCAGTGTGCTTACGCCGAGGAGCCATTTTCTTCAGCTGAGGAGACTGAGGAATTGTACGTTCGAGGTGAGCTGCAAATGAAGTGAGACTATGAGAACCATACGATTCCTCAGCAGACATGTACCTGTGACAGAATTAAGTTGCAAGGGAAGTGGGGTACGGTTATATGCGTTCATGAGGAATAGGCTGATGAAAACAAAGGAATGAGGCATAGGTATAGGTCTCAGAAAGCTAGTAGTACAGTTGAGGATTAACTGGCTTGAGGACACAACAGGACTGAGGAATAAATGCTGTGGAATAAGCCACTCAGGAATAAGCATACCATACTTGAGGCGAAAGTTGAGGAACAACGAGTCTTCGTCCCCGGCGACGGCGAACTCCGGCGACGTTAGCACACGAGCTTGAGGAGCTCAAGGGCAGCGGCGCGAGAGGGAGAGGAGCGGTGGGGGGAAATGACTGGGGGGGGGGGGTAGAGGGCTATTTATAGAGGGGTGAAAGCTGAGGGGTTGCGAAATTTGTGGACCAGATAGCCTGTGATTGTTGGGATCCTCAGTGGATATCTTAATGGTGGATAAGCACGACGTGCGGTAAAATCGCAACAAATTTAAGACAGTTGTAACAGAAAATCCGTGATTTGAGGAACTTGAGGACAAGGGCTGAGGTTGAAGACAAATGGTTTCAGGCTGATGAATGCAGACTTATGGTCTCAGCCTGAGGAATACATGTTTTCCGGATGAACGCATATGAGATAGACAGATTAGAGAAGTGAGCACAGAGGGACGGGTCCGATCACGTTCACCTAGATGAAGAAGCAAAAGTTGAAAATCAATAACTATAGGTGAACGCTGTTGAGGACAAACACGGTAATCATCAGTAATGAAGACTTCAAATCCTGAGGAAGTTGAGAAACAACAAATCCTGAGGTGTTTGGGCGGTGGCGCTACCCACCTTATAGGGAATGAGACACTTGATACCATACAATTGTCGTATGGATCTTGAGTCAATTCCACGTTAATTTCTTCACACTTAGCAAGGTAGTTCCTCATGATTTGAGGAGTACGACGCATCGTGTGTTGTGCATCAGGATTCTTCAATATTGTTTAAGCGTTAGGATGTGTGTCCATTCACTGGACGTTTGAGGAATCTAAGATATTTAGCTCACACCTCAGAGTGCTAAATCACTTCTCATCCAAACGCTTAGTGAATATATCATCAAGTTTTTCTTCAGTCTTCACGTGGCTGATGACGATATCTTCCTTCAATACATGATCCCGAAGAAAGTAATACCGAATCTCAATATGCTTCGTCCTCGAGTGCTGTACTGGATTCTGAGAGATCTTGATGGCGCTCTCATTGTCACATAGCAGTGGTACTTTCTTTAGGTTGATGCCGTAGTCCTTCAGAGTTTGCTTCATCCAAAGAAGCTATGAGCAGCTAGAACCAGCAGCAATGTATTCAGCTTCAGCAGTGGAGAGGGAGACGCAGTTCTGCTTCTTCGATGACCAGCACACTAGAGAACGTCCGAGGAAATGACATGTTCCTGAGGTAGACTTCCGATCCACTCGATCTCCAGCATAATCTGAGTCTGAGTATCCGACGAGATCTAGCTGTGTGCCTTTTGGATACCATAAGCCTAGCGACGGGGTGTGAGCCAAATATCGAAGAATTCGTTTCACCGCTTGGTGATGCGATTCCTTAGGTGCCGCTTGGAATCGGGCACACATGAAAACACTCAACATTATATCAGGCCTTGATGCACATAGATATAGCAGAGAACCTATCATGGAGCGGTATACCTTTTGATCGTAGTCCTTGCCATTTTCATCAGGGCCAAGTTGTCCATTTGTGGGCATCGGTGTCTTGATGCCCTTGCAGTCTTGCATCCCGAATTTCCTCAGGCACTCCTTGAGGTACTTCTCCTGAGAGATAAAGATGCCGTTGCGTTGTTGACGAATTTGAAGCCCTAAGAAGAACTTCAGTTCGCCCATCATGGACATATGCCCTAGAGGCAATAATAAAGTGTATTATTATTTATATATTCATATTCATAATTAATGTTTATATTTCTGTGCTATAATTGCAATGATCCTGACTATGAGATTCAGAAGAAAACTCATATGCATGTGTGGAAATGTAAACAACAAGAGTTCCTGGTTTTGCCTCTAAGACCAGCCCATGTGCTTATTGATGATTATGTTTTCTTAATCATGGACATTGTTCATGTAACAAGGATGTCAATAGCAATGAGAGCATATTGTTAGCAGAACAATGATGTTGAACCGACCCCAGTGTTAAATGATATACTTAGAGAACTCATCGTAAAACAAACGTTATAAGTCATATCATAAAATGTTATTATATACATAGTTCCTTAGACCATGAGAATGTCAAGTCACTTCACACAAGAAGATGTGCTTTGGTTCTTAGATGAATCTTCCCGTAAATGGGAAGTAGTAAAATAAGTTCTGGGTACATTGGACAGTGTGTCTAGTAACAGTGATAGTTCGAGACTGGGATTTTCTCCTTCACGATGAAGAGATATAGACTCAGGGCCCACTCGGTATAACGGTATCTATTCTCGTCTGGCCAGACACTTTGTGATTCGATCACGGAGATACCGGTATACGTAACGAGGAATGAAGACAAACGAGCAATGAGGATAACTAATGGCTTGTGATCAAAAGGTTGTTTTACATGGGTGCCAAAACTTCTCTCCTCTAACTTTGTCATATATCGCGAAGCAAAGGGAATAGTATACGATAAACATAGAGGTTCACTCGAAGTCTTTTCGTGTATGTGTGGGAGTCAACATGGGTGTCCATGGCTCCGCTGTTGATTATTGACAAATGACTATGAGTCTTGAAAGCGTTCTAAGTCATGTCCACATAATACCGAACCTATTGGGTCACACACTTAAAGTGCAGTAATCTGTTAGAATACTAGGATGATTGAAGGTTTAGTGGAAGCAAGTAAAGAGCAAAGAATATGGCTAAGATATTTTGGAATTGTTTCAGATAACTTTAGTTCATATGAAAATTGTAATGGGAATAGTTTCGGTGATCGGTGGACATCTTAAACAATATGTTGTGTTCACCGGACATATTAAACTAAGCCTGGATTGTTCCGAAACCTACTTAGATGGCTCCGGAACATTCGTTAGAGATCCAGGAAGGTATTGGAAGTGCTCCAGAAGTGTCCGGAATGTCCCGAAACGGTCCCGGAAGGTCCTGGAAGCTTCTAGAAGGTAATGGAAGGTTCTGGAAGGTTCCGGGCAGTACCACCCACTGCCCTGCGCCCCTGGCCTTTGGGGGCAAGCCACCTAGGCTGCCCTGGCCGGCCAGGTGGTGGGGGCGCAACAAAGGTGGGGGAATCCTCCTCCAGGTGGGATTTCCAAATCCCATTATGGAAGGTTTTCGGTGGGAAGGTATGGGTAGGTTTGGAAGGCTTGGGAGTCCAAGTTGGACTCCCAAACCCTCTTGGCCGGCGCCCTAGGCCCCTTGGCCACCTATATAAGGTGAGCCAAGGGGGGGGGAGGTTTTTTAGACAAGCCCCTGCGCCTCCCCCCTTGCCCTAGTTGCTAGTTGCTCAACTTTTAGACCCCGGTTTAGATTCTAATCTAGATCGGAACTCGCTAGGGTTTTCTCTCTCTAGTTTTCTCGGAGGCGTTCTTCTTTGGACGGCGGAGCGCTGCCGGATTGCTGTGCCGGACGTGTGGATACCGGTGGAGAGATCATAGCTTTGATCTTGCTTCGAGGACCATCTTCTTCTCGGAGATCTGTTCGAGGGATTGTTCGTGGGAGATCTGCTTCGACTACTTCCACTACGTCCACGCCGCTTCATCAACTCTTCTTCCGCTGCAACTGTTGGTGAGCAAAAGCCTAAACCTTGTATGTGATCTATCTTGGATGATCTTGGGTTCTCGTTACGTAGGCACGAAATTTTTGAATTCTACTACGTTCCCCAACAGCGGTATCATGAGCGATCCTTGATTAGATGCATGTTTAGGTAGATCATATGTTGATATGAGGCATTGATTTTCTTGTTTGCTTCCCTATCATGTGATTTTTTCTTTGCTCGACGGAATGATGTGATTTTGCTACAAGGTTTGAGTTTTGCCATGATCCCTCTATGTTGCTCTTAGTATGTTGGTTGCCTTGATCATGGACTACATCAAATTCCTTGGATCTCATCCTAGTCTTGCTAGAGAAAATTTTACATGAACGGGCTTGTGGATTTTATGAACTCAAATCCACACGGGGGTCACGCGTTTAATGAAGTTTGGCTTGTGGCATTAGTTGCTACATGCACCCCGTATGTTAAACTAGCAACAAAAGAAGTATCGTGTTTTTGTTTTGTCTAGGGTTTCTCGTTTGCCTTGTAAACCTGCTTAACAACCACGATAAAATTTGCAACAACCCGTATAGATAGCGATCTAACTCGTTTTTGCAGAGAATGCATGTGATGTTGATAGAGGCGAAGGTGTCCCGATGTTTCGATGAGATGGTGGAGATCGATTTTGGTGGAGTAGACTTTCACGACCCGACTACGAACGTGCGAAGACGTTGCGCCTTAGCAATCGCTAAACCAACTCCGAGAGGTTATTGATCCCGCGGATGCACGATCAACCTGACCACGAAGGTCAATTCCTGCAAGCAATCGAAGAACAAGCAAGAACTAAGAATTGCAATCTGGATATTGCGAATATAAGATGAAAGATTAACAGAAGTTGGGGTTCCAATGCGGTCTTGGCCTGGTCGGACGACACAAACGAAGAACTCGAAGTTGCGGCTATGGCTAACTTAAATCTAATTAAAACCCAAGTCTAAACGATGCCCTAAGGGCTGTATATATGGGGGAACAGAGGGGAATTTCGTGGCCCCTTGGAGGAGGGGTCCGAAAACAACCCTAACTCGGTTTCCCCACACATACGGACTCTAAAAAATAGCCTATTAAGTGTATTTCGAAATTACATGGGCCTGGCCCAATAATAAGGTGACGCAGCACCTATAATAACTCTTGGACGAAAATATTAATGTGGCATCTTGTGTCTCTCGTCCAAGTCTTCATGCGCGCCTTATGGTGGCTTCAAAGTGCGATAATCACCACGGGAAGCTCCGCTGTCCTTTCCCGCGCGCGCACCTTCTTCTCCATGCTTGATCCCGCTCCAATGACCATCCTTCTTGTCCATGCTAGGTCCTTCATTCATAAGACAAACAAAAGTATCTAATTTAGGCAGCATCATATGTTCTTGAATATTAGAAGGATTCGCAAGAAACGAAAGTACCTGATAATTTAATTGACGTGCGCGTGCTCTAGTAACTGGTCCATTATGTGTAGTTTGTGAAGATGTGGGTGTAACATTAGTAGAGATGTCCTCATCATCCTCCCCTTCTTGAATTGAAGTCGTCCTCGACGGAAGCTCATCATCTTCTTCCAAATAAGGCTTCAAATCTGCAATATTAAATGTGGGACTAACCCCAAAGGCTGCAGGTAGCTCAAGTTTATATGCATTATCATTAATTTTTTGCAAAACCTTAAAGGGACCATCAGCTCGAGGCATTAACTTAGACTTGCGCAAATCAGGAAACCTATCTTTACGTAGATGTAACCAAACAAGATCTCCGGGTTCAAACACAACATGCTTTCGACCCCTATCACCAGCAAGCTTGTATCTAGCATTCATGCGCTCAATGTTTTCTTTAGTTAACTCATGCATTTTTAATATCAATTCAGCACGTTGCTTAGCATCAAAATTAACCTTCTCCGAAGATGGAAGAGGCAGCAAATCAATAGGTGCACGAGGTAGAAAACCATAAACAATCTCAAAAGGGCACATTTTAGTGGTAGAATGCAATGAACGATTATAAGCAAATTCAATATGAGGTAAACATTCTTCCCACTGTTTCAAGTTACTCTTTAAAACAGCCCTAAGCATAGTAGACAAAGTCCTATTGACCACTTCAGTTTGTCCATCAGTTTGGGGATGACATGTAGTACTAAAAAGTAGTTTAGTCCCCAACTTAGCCCATAAGCATCTCCAAAAATGGCTAAGAAACTTAGTATCACGATCCGAGACAATAGTATTGGGCACACCATGTAAGCGAATAATCTCACGAAAGAATAAATCAGCAACATTAGCAGCATCATCGCTTTTATGACATGGTATAAAATGTGCCATTTTAGAAAATCTATCCACGACAACAAATATGCTATCCCTCCCATTCTTTGTTCGAGGCAAGCCTAAAACAAAGTCCATGGATATGTCCTCCCACGGAACACTAGGTACAGGTAAAGGCATGTATAAACCATGAGGATTGAGTCGTGACTTAGCTTTTTGACATGTAGTGCAGCGAGCAACAAAACGCTCAACATCCCGTCTCATCTTTGGCCAAAAGAAATGTGTAGCAAGTACGTCCTCCGTCTTCTTCACGCCAAAGTGTCCCATTAATCCTCCTCCATGCGCCTCCTGCAACAACAAAAGACGAATAGAGCTAGCTGGAATGCATAGCTTGTTAGAACGGAACACAAATCCATCATTAAGCACAAACTTGTTCCATGTTCTACCCTCTCTACAATTCTGCAATACATCTTTAAATTCCGCATCATTTACGTATTGATCTTTGATTGTCTCTAAACCGAAAATCTTGAAGTCAAGTTGTGAAAGCATAGTATAACGACGAGACAAAGCATCAGCAATAATATTATCTTTCCCCTTCTTGTGTTTAATGACATAAGGGAAAGTCTCAATAAATTCAACCCACTTAGCATGTCTACGATTAAGTTTTTCTTGACTTCTTATGTGTTTCAAAGATTCATGATCAGAATGGATAACAAATTCTTTGGGCCATAAATAATGTTGCCAAGTTTCTAATGTCCGAACAAGAGCATATAATTCCTTATCATAAGTAGAATAGTTCAGACTAGGCCCACTCAATTTTTCAGAAAAGTAAGCAACAGGTTTAGCATCTTGTAATAACACACCTCCCAAACCAATCCCGCTAGCATCGCATTCAAGCTCAAAAGTCTTATTAAAATCAGGAAGTTGGAGCAAAGGAGCATGTGTTAACTTATCTTTCAATACGGTGAAGGCTTCTTCCTGTGCGGTACCCCAAGTAAAAGGCACATCCTTGCGTGTAAGCTCATTGAGAGGTGCAGCAATGGTGCTGAAATCTCTCACAAAACGCCTATAGAATCCAGCGAGGCCAAGAAAACTCCTCACTTGTGTGACCGTTTTGGGCTGCGGCCAACTCTCAATCGCCTCGATCTTGGCTTTATCAACTTCAATTCCCTGCGGAGTAACAACATAGCCAAGAAACGATACTCGGTCGGTGCAAAAGGTGCACTTCCCAAGGTTACCAAACAAACGTGCATTACGTAGAGCAATAAAAACAGCACGTAAATGATCCAAATGTTCCTCCAAAGATTTGCTATAAATCAGTATATCATCAAAATAGACTACCACAAATCGTCCAATGAAAGCACGTAAAACCTCGTTCATTAATCTCATGAAAGTGCTAGGTGCATTAGTTAACCCAAAAGGCATGACTAACCACTCATATAATCCAAACTTAGTTTTAAAAGCCGTTTTCCATTCATCTCCTAATTTCATGCGAATTTGATGGTATCCACTACGCAAATCAACTTTGGAAAACATGGTAGAGCCACTTAATTCATCAAGCATATCATCTAACCTAGGAATAGGATGACGATAACGAATAGTAATATTATTAATGGCTCGACAATCAACACACATACGCCATGTTCCATCCTTTTTAGGCACTAATATAACAGGAACAGCACAAGGACTAAGGGATTCACGTATGTAACCTTTGTCGAGTAGCTCTTGTACTTGACGCTGAATCTCCTTCGTCTCCTCCGGATTGGTACGGTATGGCGCACGGTTAGGCAGCGAAGCACCGGGAATTAAGTCAATCTGATGCTCAATCCCTCGAATAGGTGGTAATCCCGGTGGCACGTCTTGTGGAAAGACGTCAATAAACTCCTGCAAAAGGTCAGTGACAACAGGAGGCAAAGAAGGAGGCAATTCCTCAAATGAAAACAAAGCTTCTTTGCACACAAAAGCATAGCACACATATTGACTAACATCCAAATCCGAAATATCAACCTTAGTAGCAAGCAAAGTTGGACTAGTCAATTTAATTTCATTAGAAACAGCGGAAGAAGATTTGCTATTGGTCTTATGTTGTTGCTCAAATTCTTTAGCTGCTATCTCATTTTCACTCTTATTTTTCTCCTGTTTAGCTTTACTAGCTCTAGCAAGATCATCTTTCACAATTTGTTCAGGAGACATAGGAAGTAAAGCAATATTTTTATCCTGATGAACCAGAGTAAACTGATTTGTCCTACCATGGTGTACAACATTCCTATCAAATTGCCATGGTCTACCAAGTAAAAGAGAGCATGCTTGCATGGGTACCACATCACAATCAACATAATCAGCATATGCGGCAATGCTAAAGTGCACACGAACAGAACGCGTTACCTTAATCTTACCACTATTGTTAAACCACTGAATATAGTACGGATGGGGGTGTGGTCTTGTGGTGAGAGATAGCTTCTCCACCAACTCCATGCTCGCCAAGTTGTTGCAACTCCCTCCGTCAATGATGATGCGAACCGAACGTTCTTTCACCACTCCCTTTGTGTGGAACAAATTATGCCTCTGGTTTTGCTCGTCCTTCGATACCTGCACACTTAACACACGTTGAGCAACCAAACTAGCATATTTATCTGCATCATCAGGAGCCATATACTCTATATCACGAGCATCATCATGGGCACCCTGATCCTCATGAGCAATGAGAACTAAAGTCTCCTCGTCATAGTCACTCGCTGACTCATACCCACCATCCGCCGTAATAATCATCACACGCTTGGAGGGACAGTCTTTTGCGAAGTGACCTCCACCTTGGCACCTGCGACATTTAATATCACGATCTCGTGCTTGCCCTATGGACGCCATGGATGAAGAAGAACTCGCCGCGGGACCACTCTGTGCACCCTTGAATGGTGGCGCTGGCTGTGTCGGTGGCTCCCTGTAAGAATGAGCGGCTGAAGTAGATGGTGGTGCAGCAGGACGTGTGGATGTAGAAGCTCCACGCGATGTCCATGATGGATTTCGTCCTGCAGAAAAGTTAGGTCTCGTAGCGGCCTGTCGATCCTGCACTTCACGTTCAGCTTTACAAGCAAGATGAAACAAACGAGTGATAGTAGTAAAGTCCTTGTATTCTAGAATAGTTTGTATCTCCCTGTTTAAGCCACCCATAAAACGTGCAAGCATAGCTTCATTATCCTCTACTAGGCCGCATCTAATCAATCCAGTTTGTAATTCCTGATAATATTCCTCTACAGAATTTTTTCCTTGTCTCAAACGCTGTAATTTTTGTAACAAGTCACGTTGATAATAAGGAGGAACCCAGCGAGTACGCATAGCATCTTTTAAAGCAGCCCAAGTAGTTGGAATATTATTAGCATGCAATCTACAATGTTCGGACCACCAAATAGATGCAAATCCCGTGAATTCACAAACAGCAGCAGTAACACGTCTATTCTCAGGATATTGTAAACATGTAAAGCGTTGTTCAGTTTCTAACTCCCAAGTAAGATAAACATCAGGAATATATCTACCCTCAAATGGCTTAAGATTCAATTTAAGTTTAGGCACATGTTCATCATCGCGTACCTGAGGGGGTGGTTGGTGTCGACCGTGGCGAATGTTGGGACGTGGACGTCCAGCTGGCTGCTCATAGACCGCTTCCTGTTCCACCTCCTCCTCGTAATCACCCTCGTAGTAGTCGTCCTGGCCGACGTCAGAAGCAGCAGCAGCAGTAGCAGCAACTGCAGTAGCAGGAGGAGCACCAATACCAGCAGCTTGTCCTCGCGGCAACAGAATACGTCGTGCCCGTGGTAGTGGCGGTGGCTGTGGCTGTGCTGAAGGTAGGCGTGCGATCAACTCAGTAAACTTGGCGTCTAGCTTGGTGTCGATCATCTTTTCCACGCCATCAATCGCCTCTGTAAATCTGTTATGGATGTCCTGCACCTGTTCAGACATCATACGTGCAAATTTATCATGTAGCTCCTTGTTTGTCATGTTCTCCCAATCGGGTGCATCCCGCGCCACTTCATCATGTGATCCTGTCATGGTTAGCAGAAATAGAAAACACACAGTAATATGATCCTACTTCTACTAATGGGATGTGGTGTGGTGGAAAGCACAAATCCGTCAAGCTTTTCTTTCGTTCTTACCGATTCTTACCTAGCAGCAGGTGGTGATGTACAACCAACGGGTCAAAACTCTCAGAGATATGGTAGAGCGATGGCCAGGAGGTGTCAAACGCACGATGTAGAATATATGTGGAGCTGTAGGAAGGCTGACAAGTATGGTAGAAAAAACTCAACAGTAATCAAAACAGAGATGCAAAGCTGAATAAACGCTCAACGTGGGTACTGTGCTGATCCTAGGCTAGACCGTACTAGAGACGCGAGCCTAAAACACCAACGAAAGCACGGCGCGGCACGTAATCAACTGAGAAGCATACTCTGAATTTTTTTTATTTTTTTTTTTTTTTTTTTTTTTTTGGAAATCACCTCCCTTCTACGTACGACAAAAGTTTGGTGAAATCCGACTCTAATCAACTCAAACTATTCTGGCGACGGAGAGATCACAAACCGTACTGATGGTGGAACTCAACTCGGACTCGTGTAGCTCGTGGTGGTGTATATGGACTCGGATTGGCGGAACGTGGTGTATCTGGACTCGGATTACTACTGTGCGGTGGCGACGTGGCAAACTGTGATCAGAACTCGAAACTCTAAGGAAACTAGACGCTAAGATCAGCAACTTGACACAACGATGCAACCGTAAATTCAACAAAGCAAGTACTGAAAAGAAAACTGGACAATGGCTAGGACTGTCTTGGGACGTGATGATCTAACCCTAATTTTTTTTTGGCTTTTTCGTGGACTGTAGGTATGAAGAACAGAACCAATCTAGACTATGAAAAACTGGTAAATCTCACCGAGCAACCTAGAAATCTGATACCACTTGATAGAGGCGAAGGTGTCCCGATGTTTCGATGAGATGGTGGAGATCGATTTTGGTGGAGTAGACTTTCACGACCCGACTACGAACGTGCGAAGACGTTGCGCCTTAGCAATCGCTAAACCAACTCCGAGAGGTTATTGATCCCGCGGATGCACGATCAACCTGACCACGAAGGTCAATTCCTGCAAGCAATCGAAGAACAAGCAAGAACTAAGAATTGCAATCTGGATATTGCGAATATAAGATGAAAGATTAACAGAAGTTGGGGTTCCAATGCGGTCTTGGCCTGGTCGGACGACACAAACGAAGAACTCGAAGTTGCGGCTATGGCTAACTTAAATCTAATTAAAACCCAAGTCTAAACGATGCCCTAAGGGCTGTATATATGGGGGAACAGAGGGGAATTTCGTGGCCCCTTGGAGGAGGGGTCCGAAAACAACCCTAACTCGGTTTCCCCACACATACGGACTCTAAAAAATAGCCTATTAAGTGTATTTCGAAATTACATGGGCCTGGCCCAATAATAAGGTGACGCAGCACCTATAATAACTCTTGGACGAAAATATTAATGTGGCATCTTGTGTCTCTCGTCCAAGTCTTCATGCGCGCCTTATGGTGGCTTCAAAGTGCGATAATCACCACGGGAAGCTCCGCTGTCCTTTCCCGCGCGCGCACCTTCTTCTCCATGCTTGATCCCGCTCCAATGACCATCCTTCTTGTCCATGCTAGGTCCTTCATTCATAAGACAAACAAAAGTATCTAATTTAGGCAGCATCATATGTTCTTGAATATTAGAAGGATTCGCAAGAAACGAAAGTACCTGATAATTTAATTGACGTGCGCGTGCTCTAGTAACTGGTCCATTATGTGTAGTTTGTGAAGATGTGGGTGTAACATTAGTAGAGATGTCCTCATCAGATGTGGTATAGCCTTCAAGATTTGCAATGTGTTTTGTATGAGATGCTATATGATGTAATATTTTTGCGGCCTGCGAGCCGTAGTACGGCATGATGACTGGAGTCATATGATTGTCATTTAATTATGGCCTGCGTGCCAGAACTGTTTAGTAGCTTGAGGCAAGGCTATAGATGGAGATGCGGTGATGATCAATGATGTGAAGGTGGACCCCAACACACATGCTGAAGCCGTGAGGAGGTCCCGGCGCCAAGGACAAAAGGTGGTGGGTGGAGACTTCAACCACGGAGTCATGAAGTGATGAGGACATCCCTACTAATGTTACACCCATATCCTCACCAACTACACATACTGGACCAGTTACTAGAGCACGTGCAAGTCAACTAAATTATCAGGACCTAGCATGGACAAGAAGGATGGTCATTGAAGCGGGATCAAGCATGGAGAAGAAGGTGCGCGCGCGGGAAAGTACAGTGGAGCTTCCAGTGGTGATTATCACACTTTGAAGCCACCATAAGGCGCGCATGAAGTCTTGGACGAAATACGCGAGATGTCACTTCATTATTTTCGTCCAAGGGCAATTATAGGTGCTGCGTCACCTTAATATTGGGCTGGGCCCATGTAATTTCGAAATACCACATTATAGGCTGTTTTTAGAGTCCGTATGTGTGGGGAACCCGAGTTAGGGTTGTTTTCGGACCCCACCTCCAAGGGGCCACGAAATTCCCCTCTGTTCCCCCATATATACAGCCCTTAGGGCGTCGTTTAGACTTGGGTTTTAATTAGATTTAAGTTAGCCATAGCCGCAACTTCGAGCTCTTCGTTTGTGTCATCCGACCAGGCCAAGACCTCATTGGAACCCCAACTTTCGTAATCATTCATCTTATATTCGCAATATCCATATTGCAATTCTTAGTTCTTGCTTGTTCTTCGATTGCTTGCAGGAACTAGACCTTCGTGGTCAGGTTGATCGTGCATCCGCGGGATCAATAACCTCTCGGAGTTGGTTTAGCGATCGCTAAGGCGCAACGTCTTCGCACGTTCGTAGTCGGATCGTGAAAGTCGTCTCCACCATAATCGATCTCCACCATCTCATCGAAACATCGGGACACCTTCGCCTCTATCAAGTGGTATCAGATTTCCAGGTTGATCGGTGAGATTTACCAGTTTTCGTACTCTAGATTACTTCTGTTCTTCATACCTACAGTCCACGAAAAAGCCAAAAAAAAATTTAGGGTTAGATCATCACGTCCCTAAACAGTCCGAGCCTTTGTCCAGTCTTCCTTACATAGTTTGCTTTGTTGAATTTGCGGTTGCATTGTTGTGTCGAGTTGCTGATCTTAGCGTCTAGTTCCCTTAGAGTTTCGAGTTCTGATCACAGTTTGTCACGCCGCCGCCGCACAGTACTACACCACCACGTTCCGCCAATCTGAGTCCAGATACATCACCACGTTCCGCCAAGAAGAGTCCATATACACCACCACGACCTACCAATCCGAGTTGAGTTCCATCACCCATTCGGTTTGTGATCTCTCCGTAGCCAGATTAGTTTGAGTTGATTAGAGTCGGATTTCACCAATCTTTGTCGTACGTAGAAGAGGGTGATTTCCAAAAAAAATAAAAATTCAGAGCAGTTTTTAGGCCAAAGTTTTCAGGGGTAAAAAAATTTCGTGCCCATACGTTCCTTAGGTCCAGAAACTCATTTTGAGACGTTCGCCACCATAGTGATTTTTTCGCACATTTTCAGCCACCGCAGTCCCGCATCGCAAAAAAAAAGAGCAAAAAAAAAAGAGAGAGAAAATAAAAATTCAGAGTGTGCTTCTTAGTTGATTACGTGCCGCGCCGTGCTTTCGTTGGTGTTTTAGGCTCGCGTCTCTAGTACGGTCTAGCCTAGGATCAGCACAGTACCGACGTTGAGTGTTTATTCAGCTTTGCATCTCTGTTTTGATTACTGTTGAGTTTTTCCTACCATACTTGTCAGCCTTCCTACAGCTCCACATATATTCTACATCGTGTGTTGGACACCTCCTGGCCATCGCTCCACCATATCTCTGAGATTTTTGACCCGTTGGTTGTACATCACCACCTGCTGCTAGGTAAGAATCGGTAAGAACGAAAGAAAAGCTTGACGGATTTGTGCTTTCCACCACCCCACATCCCATTAGTAGAAGTAGGATCATACTTCTGTGTGTTTTCTATTTCTGCTAACCATGCCAGGATCCCATGATGAACTGGCGCGGGATGCACCTGATTGGGAGAATATGACAAACAAAGCATTACATGATAAACTTGCACAAATGATGTCTGAACAGGTGAATGACATCGAGAACAGATTTACAGAGGCGATTGATGGTGTGAAGAAGATGATCGACACCAAGCTCGACGCCAAGTTCACTGAGTTGCTCGCACGCCTACCTGCACAGCCTGCGGCCGCTCCAGCACAGCCACCGCCACCACGACGTGCACGACGTATTCTGTTTCCGGGCAGACAAGCTGCTGGTGGTGCTGCTGCTGCTTCTGACGTCGGCCAGGACGACAACTACGAGGGTGATTACGAGGAGGAGGTGGAACAGGAAGCGGCCTATGAGCAGCCAGCTGGACATCCACGTCCCAACATTCGCCACGGTCGACACCAACCACCCCCTCAGGTACGCGATGATGAACATGTTCCTAAACTTAAATTGAATCTTAAGCCGTTTGAGGGTAGATATATTCCTGATGCTTATCTTACTTGGGAGTTAGAAAGTGAACAACGCTTTACATGTTTAGAATATCCTGAGAATAGACGTGTTACTGTTGCTGTTTGTGAATTCACGGGGTTTGCATCTATTTGGTGGTCTGAACATTGTAGATTGCATGCTAATAATATTCCAACTACTTGGGCTGCTTTAAAAGATGCTATGCGTACTCGCTGGGTTCCTCCTTATTATCAACGTGAATTGCTACAAAAATTACAGCGTTTGAGACAAGGCAAAAATTCTGTAGAGGAATATTATCAAGAATTACAAACTGGATTGATTAGATGTGGCCTAGTAGAGGATAATGAAGCTATGCTTGCACGTTTTATGGGTGGTTTAAACAGGGAGATACAAACTATTCTAGAATACAAGGACTTTGCTACTATTACTCGTTTGTTTCATCTTGCTTGTAAAGCTGAACGTGAAGTGCAGGATCGACAGGCCGCTACGAGACCTAACTTTTCTGTAGGACGAAATACATCATGGACATCGCGTGGACCTTCTACATCCACACGTCCTGCTGCACCACCATCTACTTCAGCCGCTCATTCTTACAGGGAGCCACCAAAACAGTCAGCGCCACCATTCAAGGGTGCACAGAGTGGTCCAGCGGCGAGTTCTTCTTCATCCATGGCTTCCACAGGGAAAACACGAGATCGTGATATTAAATGTCGCAGGTGCCAAGGTGGAGGTCACTTCGCAAAAGACTGTCCCTCCAATCGTGTGATGATTATTACGGCGGATGGTGGGTATGAGTCAGCGAGTGACTATGATGAGGAGACTTTAGTTCTCATTGCTCATGAGGAACAGGGTGCCCATGATGATGCTCATGATATAGAGTATATGGCTCCTAATGATGCAGATAAATATGCTAGTTTGGTTGCTCAACGTGTGTTAAGTGTGCAGGTAACGAAGGCTGAGCAAAACCAGAGGCATAATTTGTTCCACACAAAGGGAGTGGTGAAAGAACGTTCGGTTCGCATCATCATTGACGTAGGGAGTTGCAACAACTTGGCTAGCATGGAGTTGGTGGAGAAGCTATCTCTCACCACAAGACCACACCCCCATCCGTACTATATTCAGTGGTTTAACAATAGTGGTAAGATTAAGGTAACGCGTTCTATTCGTGTGCACTTTAGCATTGCTGCATATGCTGATTATGTTGATTGTGATGTGGTACCCATGCAAGCATGCTCTCTTTTACTTGGTAGACCATGGCAATTTGATAGGAATGTTGTACACAATGGTAGGACAAATCAGTTTACTCTGGTTCATCAGGATAAAAATATTGCTTTACTTCCTATGTCTCCTGAACAAATTGTGAAAGATGATCTTGCTAGAGCTAGTAAAGCTAAACAGGAGAGAAATAAGAGTGAAAATGAGATAGCAGCCAAAGAATTTGAGCAACAACATAAGACTAATAGCAAATCTTCTTCTGCTGTTTCTAATGAAATTAAATTGACTAGTCCAACTTTGCTTGCTACTAAAGTTGATATTTCAGATTTGGATGTTAGTCAATTGTGTGCTATGCTTTTGTGTGCAAAGAAGCTTTGTTTTCATTTGAGGAATTGCCTCCTTCTTTGCCTCCTGTTGTCACTGACCTTTTGCAGGAGTTTATTGACGTCTTTCCACAAGACGTACCACCGGGATTACCACCTATTCGAGGGATTGAGCATCAGATTGACTTAATTCCCGGTGCTTCGTTGCCCAACCGTGCGCCATACCGTACCAATCCGGAGGAGACGAAGGAGATTCAGCGTCAAGTACAAGAGCTACTCGACAAAGGTTACATACGTGAATCCCTTTGTCCTTTTGAGATTGTTTATGGTTTTCTACCTCGTGCACCTATTGATTTGCTGCCTCTTCCATCTTCGGAGAAGGTTAATTTTGATGCTAAGCAACGTGCTGAATTGATATTAAAAATGCATGAGTTAACTAAAGAAAACATTGAGAAAATGAATGCTAGATACAAGCTTGCTGGTGATAAGGGTAGAAAGCATGTTGTGTTTGAACCAGGAGATCTTGTTTGGTTACATCTACGTAAAGATAGGTTTCCTGATTTGCGCAAGTCTAAGTTAATGCCACGAGCTGATGGTCCTTTTAAGGTTTTACAGAAAATTAATGATAATGCATATAAACATGAGCTACCTGCAGATTTTGGGGTTAGTCCCACATTTAACATTGCAGATTTGAAACCTTATTTGGGAGAAGATAATGAGCTTCCATGGAGGACGACTTCAATTGAAGAAGGGGAGGATGATGAGGACATCCCTACGAATGTTACACCCACATCTTCACCAACTACACATACTGGACCAGTTACTAGAGCACGTGCACGTCAACTAAATTATCAGGTACTTTCGTTTCTTGCGAATCCTTCTAATGTTCATGAACATATGATGCTACCTAAATTAGATACTTTTGTTTTGCTTATGAATGAAGGACCTAGCATGGACAAGAAGGACGGTCATTGGAGCGGGATCAGGCATGGAGAAGAAGGTGCGCGCGCGGGAAAGAACAATGGAGCTTCCAGTGGGGATTTTCGCACTTTGAAGCCACCATAAGGCATGCATGAAGGCTTGGACGAAATACACGAGATGTCACTTCATTATTTTCGTCCAAGAGCAATTATAGGTGCTGCGTCACCTTAATATTGGGCTGGGCCCATGTAATTTCGAAATACCACATTATAGGCTGTTTTTAGAGTCCGTATGTGTGGGGAAACCGAGTTAGGTTTGTTTTCGGACCCCACCTCCAAGTGGTCACGAAAATCCCCTCTGTTCCCCCATATATACAGCCCTTAGGGCATCGTTTAGACTTGGGTTTTAATTAGATATAAGTTAGCCATAGCCGCAACTTCGAGCTCTTCGTTTGTGTCATCCGACCAGGCCAAGACCTCATTGGAACCCCAACTTTCGTAATCATTCATCTTATATTCGCAATATCCAGATTGCAATTCTTAGTTCTTGCTTGTTCTTCGATTGCTTGCAGGAATTAGACCTTCGTGGTCAGGTTGATCGTGCATCCGCGGGATCAATAACCTCTCGGAGTTGGTTTAGCGATCGCTAAGGCGCAACGTCTTCGCACGTTCGTAGTCGGATCGTGAAAGTCGCCTCCACCATAATCGATCTCCACCATCTCATCGAAACATCGGGACACCTTCGCCTCTATCAGCTTATCTCGTCTAGTTTCCAACGCAATTGGTTTCACCTTCAAATTCCTTCGGAGCGTGGAGATATTGCGAAAACAGTGCGACCCAGCAGCAGAATCCGAATCAAAGTCCAACTCAATAGGTGTTGCATCACCTCCACATGCGCCCAAGTGCCTTGTACTACCTAGGTTTAGTTTTAGGACTCCTTGGGACGTCCTTCCACCCCCTTGGCCTCCACCCTTTAGTCCTATATAAGTAGATCAACCCCTAGGGTTTTTCTTTGGATTTCTTTTAGTTAAAAAGACTGCTTAGCTAATTGCTGCATCTTCGTGTACTCGGTTTGTGTCCAACGACCAGATCAAGACCGCTTTCGGAATCCCAACTTTATTCATACTTCATCTACATATTCGCAATATTCAGATTGCTTTATCATAGTTCTTGCTTGTTCTTCGATTGCTTGCAGGCACTAGACCTTCGTGGTCAGGTTGATCGTGCTCCGACGTGGTCAATAACCTCCGGAGATTGGTTTAGCGATTGCTAAGGCGCGACGTTGTTGCACGTTCGTAGTCGGATCGTCAGAGTCGTCTCCACCAAATCGATAGTTATCTCTCATCGAAAGATCGGGACACCCCGCCTCTATCACACCCAGTGCTTGAAGTTCATTGGATATGTCAGTGAGTCTGTCAAAGGTTTGTTGCACGTGCTCATTGTCCAGCCTCTTGAACCTGTTGAAGATACTGCGGAGTGTATCAACCCGTGAGTCTCGTTGAGCAGAGACTCCTTCATTGACTTTAGACAGTCTTGTCCATATCTTCTTTGCAGTATCCAGACCACTGATGCGGTTGAACTGAGCCTTGTTGAGATGACCACCAATGATGCTTCGAGCTTTTGCATCAAGCTGCCAGTTCTTCTTGACAACTTCAGGAGCAGTCATCATATTTGCTTCAGGAATGCCTTGATCAACAATATCCCACAGATCCTTGTCAATGGCTTCAAGATGCATCCTCATCTTGTTCTTCCAGTATGGATAGTCTGTCCCGTCGAAGATGGGGCAGTTTGAGGCAACACTCATTGTACCTGAGGTCGACAAAACTAAAACTCCAGGTGGTTAAACCAAATCACACAGAACAAGGGAGTACCTTGCTCTGATACCAATTGAAAGTGCAATATATCAACCAGAGGGGGGGGTGAATGAGAGATTTTCAATTTTACTACCAGATTTTGCTTTTCTTCAGGACTGAAGCAATCATGAGGCTAAAGAAGTAATCAAAATCATGAAGAAATAAAACTTCACAGAATGTAATCATTAGGGCAGCTCATCATAACGCAACAGAAATAAATTAATTCGGATAAGCAGAAGTGCTTCAGATGCATAGTATGAAGACAAAGAGCAGAGGGAGAGCTGAAGCATAAGAAGTCAACATAGCAAATACTGAAGCTTAAGAGGTTGAAGAGATAGCACCAGAGATTGAAGACATTGGTTTGGTAGACCAGTTCAAGTTGCTGTGACAACTCTACGTCTGGTTGGAGAGGCTGAGGTTCAACTCAGAAGACATAGTCTTCACCTTGTTCTCCTTGAACTGGAGTCCTCAGACTCCGTCCAATAACTTAGGTGAGTCTTCAAGGTAGACTCCCGAAACCTTCACAGACTCAGTCACTCCGGGAAGTCACAATTGCATCTTGACTTCCTCAGACTGAAGACTTCTACACCGGCTGGAAGATCACAGTCTTCAAGAGTAAAAAGCTTCGGATCACTCGAACCGACTTCCTCAGAAATGCTCAACTACTCAGGCTGGTGGTTTTCCTCACATAGGTTCTTCAGTTTCCTCAGAGGTGGGTTGCTCTCAAATGACAAGTGTCAGTTTTTCTCTCGGAGCAGCCAACCCACAAATGGGGTTGGGGGTGGCTATTTATAGCCGCAGAGCATCCCGAGGTGAAAGGACATAAATGCCCATGCATGAAACTAGTCTCATGCCCTCGGAAATGACCGTTACTAGACAAGGTCTAGCCTCTCACCACGCAACACGTGGCACGGTCAAATTATTCTCTCTCCAGACTCCTCAACCGAAGTTAGTTACCTCAGGGTCCTGAAGAACAATGTCTCAGACACACGAGGACTGAACTCCTACTGCAGGAGATTACTCTCTCTTCAGGAGAACTGCACTCGCAGTCTCCAGACTCCTCAACCGAAGACAGATTCCTCAGCGTCCTGAAGAACAACGTCTCAGACACCCGAGGAACTGAACTTCTACTGCAGGAGATATCTCTCTGGGTTTTCTTCAGGAATTCTAATTGAGCACTTCCTCAGAAATACAGAACTTATTTTTCTCAACCACTCCAACAGTGCGGTGTTCTCCTACGACTCAAGAAGTATAAAATGTCTTAGCGAAGACTACGCTTCAACTTCGTCTTCAGCGCGAACGTCCTCAGGATCGTCCTCAGCTTCAGCTTCAACCGAACGCTTCAGGATCCTGATTCCTCAGGATTTCGCGCAACTTCATTCTTCAGGAAACGCACCGATTTCTCCAATGTTCCTCAACATTTTGGGGTTCGACATTGGTGGTTAAACACCTCATCAGGGACTGTTCTCCTGTGTATACTCACAAACACATCAGTCCCTTAACCGTTTTGTCATCAAACTCCAAAACCTCAAGGGGCGGGCACTTGATGCACTTACACAGTCCTTCCGAGTGACCTCAAGCACAATGCACCCCGCATAAGCCAGTATACAGAAGTTGAAGCCGAAGAAGCGCGGCAAGACGGCGTTGACCTCTTGGAAGAGGAACGAAATTTAGCTCTCACCCGCTCGACGTTTTATCAGCAAGACCTTCGCCGATATCACGACCGACACGTCCGAGCTCGCTCCTTCCAAGAGGGTGACATGGTACTTCGCATCAAGCAAACTTCGGACCACAAATTAGCTCCCCCATGGGAAGGCCCGTTTATCATCTCTAGAGTACTGCACAATGGGGCCTATCACCTGTATGATGTAACCAATAAGATAGAAGAGCCTCATGCATGGAACGCCCAGTTACTGCGTCGATTCTATGCATGAGCAAGCTTGTAAGATATGAATAAAAATTACTTGCACGCCTAGTGCGCCTTCTTTCTATTCGCTTTCATTACATAAAAATAGGTTTTCCTCCGAGCTGCGCGCAGCTCGGATGAAAACTATTAATCAGGTTTTTTATCCGAGCTGTGTGCAGCTCGGACGAGAACTTAGAAAACTTATGATAAGTGCTCACCAACGCCCCAAAGGCTTGAGGAAGCACAACATCATCTGCATTGAGGACCTTGTATACAAGATCTTCAATAGAAAAAAATTCTAAGTACTTTCAAGCCTCAAGAGGCTTGGGGGCTGCTTAAAGCTATAAAAACAAGTTTGCCTCCGAGCTGTGCGCAGCTCGGACGATAACGCTCAATCAGGCTTTTTATCCGAGCTGTGCGCAACTCGGACGAGAACTTAGAAAATTTATGTTAACTGCTCACCAACACCCCAAAGGCTTGAGGAAGCACAACATCATCTGCATTGAGGACCTTGTATACAAGATCTTCAATAGAAAAAAATTCTAAATACTTTCAAGCCTCAAGAGGCTTGGGGGCTGCTTAAAGCTATAAAAACAAGTTTTCCTCCGAGCTGTGCGCAGCTCGGACGATAACGCTCAATCAGGTTTTCTATCCGAGTTGTGCGCAGCTCGGAAAGAACTTAGAAAACTTATGATAAGTGCTCACCAACGCCCCAAAGGCTTGAGGAAGGACAACATCATCTGCATTGAGGACCTTGTATACAAGATCTTCAATAGAAAAAATTTCTAAGTACTTTCAAGCCTCAAGAGGCTTGGGGGCTGCTTAAAGCTATAAAAACAAGTTTTCCTCCGAGCTGTGCGTAGCTCGGATGATAACGCTCAATCAGGTTTTTTATCCGAGCTGTGCGCAGCTCGGGCGAGAACTTAGAAAATTTATGTTAAGTGCTCACCAACGCCCCAAAGGCTTGAGGAAGCACAACATCATCTGCATTGAGGACCTTGTATACAAGATCTTCAATAGAAAAAATTTCTAAGTACTTTCAAGCCTAAAGAGGCTTGGGGGCTGCTTAAAGCTATAAAAACAAGTTTTCCTCCGAGCTGTGCGCAGCTCGGACGATAACGCTCAATCAGGTTTTCTATCCGAGCTGTGTGCAGCTCGGACGAGAACTTAGGAAATTTTTGTTAAGTGCTCACCAACACCCCAAAGGCTTGAGGAAGCACAACATCATCTGCATTGAGGAACTTGTATACAAGATCTTCAATAGAAAAAAATTCTAAGTACTTTCAAACCTCAAGAGGCTTGGGGGCTGCTTAAAGCTATAAAAACAAGTTTTCCTCCGAGCTGTGCGCAGCTCGGACGATAACGCTCAATCAGGTTTTCTATCCGAGCTGTGTGCAGCTCGGACGAGAACTTTGAAAATTTATGTTAAGTGCTCACCAACGCCTTAAAGGCTTGAGGAAGCACAACATCATCTGCATTGAGGACCTTGTATACAAGATCTTCAATAGAAAATATTTCTATGTACTTTCAAACCTCAAGAGGCTTGGGGCTGCTTAAAGCTATAAAAACAGGTTTTCTTCCGAGCTGCGCGCAGCAAGAACTCCGAAACTTCATACCAAAAGAAAGGCAAATCAGAAGAAATATTCATTCCAAATAAAGAAACAGAGTACGAGTTCATCAACCAAACGACGGAGTGTCACCACACAACCACAAAGTGCAACTTATTACAAACCCACTCGGCATACCGAGGCAAATATCAAACAAGTGTTTTTTACCACAATCCATTCATTCCTCGCCCGCCTCGTCTGATTCACTGGTCAAACCAGTTGACTCAACGAAGAAATCCAGATTGGGCATCAGGGCGATTCGGCTAGCGGTTTCAGCATAGCGCGGCAGGAAGGAGGTGCAGCTCTGACCTTCTTTCGGATCTCCACCACCAACTCGCTCAAGATTATGGACCCGCTCCAGAAAATGCGCCTTGGTCAAAGCCAGTGCGTAATTCGCACCGCTCCGTGCCGCTGAGCGTTTCCAGCGGGCCAACTGCTGTGGAGCCTCCTGGAGAACGGGTACAACAGTATCTAGCTTCACTCTGCTCTCTTCTTCAGGCGACAACTTTCTCTTTAAAGCCAGGGTAGCACGTGCACGTCAACTAAATTATCAGGTACTTTCGTTTCTTGCGAATCCTTCTAATGTTCATGAACATATGATGCTGAGTAAATTAGATACTTTTGTTTTGCTTATGAATGAAGGACCTAGCATGGACAAGATGGACGGTCATTGGAGCGGGATCAAGCATGGAGAAGAAGGTGCGCGCGCGGGAAATAACAATGGAGCTTCCAGTGGGGATTTTCGCACTTTGAAGCCACCATAAGGCATGCATGAAGGCTTGGACGAAATACACGAGATGCCACTTCATTATTTTCGTCCAAGAGCAATTATAGGTGCTGCGTCACCTTAATATTGGGCTGGGCCCATGTAATTTCGAAATACCACATTATAGGCTGTTTTTAGAGTCCGTATGTGTGGGGAAACCGAGTTAGGGTTGTTTTCGGGCCCCACCTCCAAGGGGTCACAAAAATCCCCTCTGTTCCCCCATATATACAGCCCTTAGGGCGTCGTTTAGACTTGGGTTTTAATTAGATTTAAGTTAGCCATAGCCGCAACTTCGAGTTCTTCGTTTGTGTCGTCCGACCAGGCCAAGACCGCATTGGAACCCCAACTTCTGTTAATCTTTCATCTTATATTCGCAATATCCAGATTGCAATTCTTAGTTCTTGCTTGTTCTTCGATTGCTTGCAGGAATTGACCTTCGTGGTCAGGTTGATCGTGCATCCGCGGGATCAATAACCTCTCGGAGTTGGTTTAGCGATTGCTAAGGCGCAACGTCTTCGCACGTTCGTAGCTGGGTCGTGAAAGTCTACTCCACCAAAAATCGATCTCCATCATCTCATCGAAACATCGGGACACCTTCGCCTCTATCAAGTGGTATCAGATTTCCAGGTTGCTCGGTGAGATTTACCAGTTTTCATAGTCTAGATTGGTTCTGTTCTTCATACCTACAGTCCACGAAAAAGCCAACAAAAAAAATTAGGGTTAGATCATCACGTCCCAAGACAGTCCTAGCCTTTGTCCAGTTTTCTTTTTAGTACTTGCTTTGTTGAATTTACGGTTGCATCGTTGTGTCAAGTTGCTGATCTTAGCGTCTAGTTCCCTTAGAGTTTCGAGTTCTGATCACAGTTTGCCACGTCGCCGCCACACAAGTAGTCATCCTACCACGTTCCGCTAATTCGAGTCCAGATACACCACCACGTTCCGCCAAGCAGAGTCCATATACACCACCACGTCTCACGAGTCCGAGTTGAGTTCCACCATCAGTACGGTTCCTGATCTCTCTTTAGCCAGATTAGTTTTCAGTTGTTAGAGTCGGATTTCATCAAACTTTTTCAGTACTGAGAAGGGGGGTGATCTGCAAAAAAAAAAAAAAAAAGGAGTCTGGCACGCTTTCCAGAGCAGTTTTTAGGCCAAAATTTTCAGGGGTAAAAAAATTTCGTGCCCATACATTCCTTAGGTCCAGAAACTCATTTTGAGACGTTCGCCACCATAGTGATTTTTTCGCACTTTTTCAGCCACCGCAGTCCCGCATCGCAAAAAAAAAAAAAAAAAAGAAAGAGAGAGAAAAAATAATTCAGAGTGTGCTTCTCAGTTGTTTACGTGCCGCGCCGTGCCTTCGTTGGTGTTTTAGGCTCGCGTCTCTAGTACGGTCTAGCCTAGGATCAGCACAGTACCGACGTTGAGTGTTTATTCAGCTTTGCATCTCTGTTTTGATTACTGTTGAGCTTTTTGCTACCATATTTGTCAAGCCTACCTACAGCTCCACATATTTTCTACATCGTGCGTTTGACACCTCCTGGCCATCGCTCCACCATATCTCTGAGAGTTTTGACCCGTTGGTTGTACATCACCACCTGCTTCTAGGTAAGAATCGGTAAGAACGAAAGAAAAGCTTGACGGATTTGTGCTTTCCACTATCCCACATCCCATTAGTAGAAGTAGGATCATATTCCTGTGTGTTTTCTATTTCTGCTAACCATGCCAGGATCACATGAAGTGGCGCGGGATGCACCTGATTGGGAGAACATGACAAACAAGGAGCTACATGATAAATTTGCACAAATGATGTCTGAACAGGTGAATGACATCGAGACCAGATTTACAGAGGCAATTGATGGCGTGGAAAAGATGATCGACACCAAGCTCGACGCCAAGTTTACTGAGTTGATCGCACGCCTACCTACACAGCCTGCTGCCGCTCCAGCACAGCCACAGCCACCGCCACTACCACGTGCACGACGGATTCTGTTTCCGAGAGGACAAGCTGCTGGTATTGGTGCTCCTCCTGCTGCTGTAGTACCTGCTGCTGCTGCTTCTGACGTCGGCCAGGACGACAACTACGAGGGTGATTACGAGGAGGAGGTGGAACAGGAAGCGGCCTATGAACAGCCAGCTGGACGTCCACGTCCCAACATTCGCCACGGTCGACACCAACCACCCCCTCAGGTACGCGATGATGAACATGTGCCTAAACTTAAATTGAATCTTAAGCCGTTTGAGGGTAGATATATTCCTGGTGCTTATCTTACTTGGGAGTTAGAAACTGAACAACGCTTTACATGTTTACAATATCCTGAGAATAGACGTGTTACTGCTGCTGTTTGTGAATTCACGGGATTTGCATCTATTTGGTGGTCTGAACATTGTAGATTGCATGCTAATAATATTCCAACTACTTGGGCTGCTTTAAAAGATGCTATGCGTACTCGCTGGGTTCCTCCTTATTATCAACGTGAATTGTTACAAAAATTACAGCGTTTGAGACAAGGAAAAAATTCTGTAGAGGAATATTATCAAGAATTACAAACTGGATTGATTAGATGTGGCCTAGTAGAGGATAATGAAGCTATGCTTGCACGTTTTATGGGTGGTTTAAACAGGGAGATACAAACTATTCTAGAATACAAGGACTTTGCTACTATCACTCGTTTGTTTCATCTTGCTTGTAAAGCTGAACGTGAAGTGCAGGATCGACAGGCCGCTACGAGACCTAACTTTTCTGCAGGACGAAATACATCATGGACATCGCGTGGAGCTTCTACATCCACACGTCCTGCTGCACCACCATCTACTTCAGCCGCTCATTCTTACAGGGAGCCACCAAAACAGCCAGCGCCACCATTCAAGGGTGCACAAAGTGGTCCAGCGGCGAGTTCTTCTTCATCCATGGCTTCCACAGGGCAAACACGAGATCGTGATATTAAATGTCGCAGGTGCCAAGGTGGAGGTCACTTCGCAAAAGACTGTCCCTCCAAGTGTGTGATGACTATTACGGCGGATGGTGGGTATGAGTCAGCGAGTGACTATGATGAGGAGACTTTAGTTCTCATTGCTCATGAGGAACAGGGTGCCCATGATGATGCTCATGATATAGAGTATATGGCTCCTGATGATGCAGATAAATATGCTAGTTTGGTTGCTCAACGTGTGTTAAGTGTGCAGGCAACGAAGGCCGAGCAAAACCAGAGGCATAATTTGTTCCACACAAAGGGAGTGGTGAAAGAACGTTCGGTTCGCATCATCATTGACGGAGGGAGTTGCAACAACTTGGATAGCATGGAGTTGGTGGAGAAGCTATCTCTCACCACAAGACCACACCCCCATCCGTACTATATTCAGTGGTTTAACAATAGTGGTAAGATTAAGGTAACGCGTTCTGTTCGTGTGCACTTTAGCATTGCTGCATATGCTGATTATGTTGATTGTGATGTGGTACCCATGCAAGCATGCTCTCTTTTACTTGGTAGACCATGGCAATTTGATAGGAATGTTGTACACCATGGTAGGACAAATCAGTTTACTCTGGTTCATCAGGATAAAAATATTGCTTTACTTCCTATGTCTCCTGAACAAATTGTGAAAGATGATCTTGCTAGAGCTAGTAAATTTAAACAGGAGAAAAATAAGAGTGAAAATGAGATAGCAGCTAAAGAATTTGAGCAACAACATAAGACTAATAGCAAATCTTCTTCTGCTGTTTCTAATGAAATTAAATTGACTAGTCCAACTTTGCTTGCTACTAAGGTTGATATTTCAGATTTGGATGTTAGTCAATATGTGTGCTATGCTTTTGTGTGCAAAGAAGCTTTGTTTTCATTTGAGGAATTGCCTCCTTCTTTGCCTCCTGTTGTCACTGACCTTTTGCAGGAATTTATTGACGTCTTTCCACAAGACGTACCACCGGGATTACCACCTATTCGAGGGATTGAGCATCAGATTGACTTAATTCCCGGTGCTTCGCTGCCCAACCGTGCGCCATACCGTACCAATCCGGAGGAGACGAAGGAGATTCAGCGTCAAGTACAAGAGCTACTCGACAAAGGTTACATACGTGAATCCCTTAGTCCTTGTGCTGTTCCTGTTATATTAGTGCCAAAAAAGGATGGAACATGGCGTATGTGTGTTGATTGTCGAGCCATTAATAATATTACTATTCGTTATCGTCATCCTATTCCTCGGTTAGATGATATGCTTGATGAATTAAGTGGCTCTACCATGTTTTCCAAAGTTGATTTGCGTAGTGCATACCATCAAATTCGCATGAAATTAGGAGATGAATGGAAAACGGCTTTTAAAACTAAGTTTGGATTATATGAGTGGTTAGTCATGCCTTTTGGGTTAACTAATGCACCTAGCACTTTCATGAGATTAATGAACGAGGTTTTACGTGCTTTCATTGGACGATTTGTGGTAGTCTATTTTGATGATATACTGATTTATAGCAAATCTTTGGAGGAACATTTGGATCATTTACGTGCTGTTTTTATTGCTCTACGTAATGCACGTTTGTTTGGTAACCTTGGGAAGTGCACCTTTTGCACCGACCGAGTATCGTTTCTTGGCTATGTTGTTACTCCGCAGGGAATTGAAGTTGATAAAGCCAAGATCGAGGCGATTGAGAGTTGGCCGCAGCCCAAAACGGTCACACAAGTGAGGAGTTTTCTTGGACTCACTGGATTCTATAGGCGTTTTGTGAGAGATTTCAGCACCATTGCTGCACCTCTCAATGAGCTTACACGCAAGGATGTGCCTTATACTTGGGGTACCGCACAGGAAGAAGCCTTCACGATATTGAAAGATAAGTTAACACATGCTCCTTTGCTCCAACTTCCTGATTTTAATAAGACTTTTGAGCTTGAATGCGATGCTAGTGGTATTGGTTTGGGAGGTGTGTTATTACAAGATGCTAAACCTGTTGCTTACTTTTCTGAAAAATTGAGTGGGCCTAGTCTGAACTATTCTACTTATGATAAGGAATTATATGCTCTTGTTCGGACATTAGAAACTTGGCAACATTATTTATGGCCCAAAGAATTTGTTATACATTCTGATCATGAATCTTTGAAACACATAAGAAGTCAAGCAAAACTTAATCGTAGACATGCTAAGTGGGTTGAATTTATTGAGACTTTCCCTTATGTCATTAAACACAAGAAGGGGAAAGATAATATTATTGCTGATGCTTTGTCTCGTCGTTATACTATGCTTTCAAAACTTGACTTCAAGATATTCGGTTTAGAGACAATCAAAGATCAATATGTACATGATGCGGAATTTAAAGATGTATTGCAGAATTGTAGAGAGGGTAGAACATGGAACAAGTTTGTGCTTAATGATGGGTTTGTGTTCCGTTCTAACAAGCTATGCATTCCAGCTAGCTCTATTCGTCTTTTGTTGTTGCAGGAGGCGCATGGAGGACGATTAATGGGACATTTTGGCGTGAAGAAGACAGAGGACGTACTTGCTACACATTTCTTTTGGCCAAAGATGAGACGGGATGTTGAGCGTTTTGTTGCTCGCTGCACTACATGTCAAAAAGCTAAGTCACGACTCAATCCTCATGGTTTATACATGCCTTTACCTGTACCTAGTGTTCCGTGGGAGGACATATCCATGGACTTTGTTTTAGGCCTGCCTCGAACAAAGAATGGGAGGGATAGCATATTTGTTGTCGTGGATAGATTTTCTAAGATGGCACATTTTATACCATGTCATAAAAGCGATGATGCTGCTAATGTTGCTGATTTATTCTTTCGAGAGATTATTCGCTTACATGGTGTGCCCAATACTATTGTCTCGGATCGTGATACTAAGTTTCTTAGCCATTTTTGGAGATGCTTATGGGCTAAGTTGGGGACTAAACTACTTTTTAGTACTACATGTCATCCCCAAACTGATGGACAAACTGAAGTAGTCAATAGGACTTTGTCTACTATGCTTAGGGTTGTTTTAAAGAGTAACTTAAAAATGTGGGAAGAATGTTTACCTCATATTGAATTTGCTTATAATCGTTCATTTCATTCTACCACTAAAATGTGCCCTTTTGAGATTGTTTATGGTTTTCTACCTCGTGCACCTATTGATTTGCTTCCTATTCCATCTTCGGAGAAGGTTAATTTTGATGCTAAGCAACGTGCTGAATTGATATTAAAAATGCATGAGTTAACTAAAGAAAACATTGAGAAAATGAATGCTAGATACAAGCTTGCTGGTGATAAGGGTAGAAAGCATGTTGTGTTTGAACCAGGAGATCTTGTTTGGTTACATCTACGTAAAGATAGGTTTCCTGATTTGCGCAAGTCTAAGTTAATGCCACGAGCTGATGGTCCCTTTAAGGTTTTACAGAAAATTAATGATAATGCATATAAACTTGAGCTACCTGCAGATTTTGGGGTTAGTCCCACATTTAACATTGCAGATTTGAAACCTTATTTGGGAGAAGATAATGAGCTTCCGTCGAGGACGACTTCAATTCAAGAAGGGGAGGATGATGAGGACATCTCTACTAATGTTACACCCACATCTTCACCAACTACACATACTGGACCAGTTACTAGAGCACGTGCACGTCAACTAAATTATCAGGTACTTTCGTTTCTTGCGAATCCTTCTAATGTTCATGAACATATGATGCTGCCTAAATTAGATACTTTTGTTTTGCTTATGAATGAAGGACCTAGCATGGACAAGATGGACGGTCATTGGAGCGGGATCAAGCATGGAGAAGAAGGTGCGCGCGCGGGAAATAACAATGGAGCTTCCAGTGGGGATTTTCGCACTTTGAAGCCACCATAAGGCATGCATGAAGGCTTGGACGAAATACACGAGATGCCATTTCATTATTTTCGTCCAAGAGCAATTATAGGTGCTGCGTCACCTTAATATTGGGCTGGGCCCATGTAATTTCGAAATACCACATTATAGGCGATTTTTAGAGTCCGTATGTGTGGGGAAACCGAGTTAGGGTTGTTTTCGGGCCCCACCTCCAAGGGGTCACGAAAATCCCCTCTGTTCCCCCATATATACAACCCTTAGGGCGTCGTTTAGACTTGGGTTTTAATTAGATTTAAATTAGCCATAGCCGCAACTTCGAGTTCTTCGTTTGTGTCGTCCGACCAGGCCAAGACCGCATTGGAACCCCAACTTCTGTTAATCTTTCATCTTATATTCGCAATATCCAGATTGCAATTCTTAGTTCTTGCTTGTTCTTCGATTGCTTGCAGGAATTGACCTTCGTGGTCAGGTTGATCGTGCATCCGCGGGATCAATAACCTCTCGGAGTTGGTTTAGCGATTGCTAAGGCGCAACGTCTTCGCATGTTCGTAGCCGGGTCGTGAAAGTCTACTCCACCAAAAATCGATCTCCATCATCTCATCGAAACATCGGGACACCTTCGCCTCTATCAGTCAGACTCCAGCTTAGAGATGCAAGCCTCATTCTCCTTCACCGCCTGCTTGTAATAATGGAGACTGGTCTCCAAAGCTTTGTGAGCTTTGGCTCTCTTCTCAACCTGGTCTATTTCCATCTTCATCTTGGCCACAAAATCGTCGCTCTCCTTTACTTTTGCATCAAAGGCTTTCTTCGCCGCCTCTGCAAGCAAAACGTCAGACGCAAGAACAAGAGGAAGGAAGATAATGAAACTCAAGAACTGCTACCATTATCCTCCGCATGCTGTTTCTTCAGTTTGTTATGCTCTTCAAGAAGCGCTTCGTATGCACTCTTGGTGGCAACACCTTCCTCCTGCAACTTCACGAAGGCCGACCCAAGCTTGCATGCCTCCTATGAAGACAAGAGGAATACCACAATCAAAATAAAAAACCTCATATCAAAAGACTCCGAATAACTTCACGAAGTTACTCGGAGCCTTGGGGGCTACACCCAGTGGGTGCACTAAGAAGTGCTCCCACTGGAAGTTCATCAAAATAAAAACCTCCTATCAAAAGGCTCCGAAAAACTTCACAAAGTTACTCGGAGCCTTGGGGGCTACACCCACTGGGTGCACTAAGAAGTGCTCCCACTGGAAGTTCATCAAAATAAAAACCTCCTATCAAAAGACTCCGAATAACTTCACAAAGTTACTCGGAGACTTGGGGGCTACACCCACTGGGTGCACTAAGAAGTGCTCCCACTGGAAGTTCACGAAAATACAAACCTCCTATCAAAAGACTCCGAATAACTTCGCAAAGTTACTCGGAGCCTTGGGGGCTACACCCACTGGGTAGGAAAACTTACGTAAGTACTTACGTGCATGTTGGACTTCACCAACTCAGCCTCAGACGCTAGCTCCCGCAGCCGCAGCTCAAACTGGGTCGCCTTTACCAAAGACTCCTTCAATCTGCCAATGATAGCACTCTCCACTGGGGCTCCGACGGGAATGGCCCCCGAACTAGCAGGCTCACTCCCCCGAACAGCCGCCGAGGCGACAGGGGTCCCCTTAACAGCCTCCCCAGCTGGAGCATCGGGTGCGGCAGCTCGGGAACCAGACCCAGAGGCTACCGTTCCCTCAGGAACAATCACCTCAGGAGGATCAACAGCAAGGTCAACATCCATGTCTGCAGCAGAAACAACAAACAATTAAAAGAGAAAGATGACAGCAACAAACGCCTCAACAAAGAAAACAACGAAGAATTCTCACCAACAGTCGCATTATCTTCTGGAATAGCGCCCATCCCAGGAAAATCAGTCACCTCACAAGTGCTAGCGTCCTCCATAGCTTCAGCCTCGGGATCCTCCTCGATCCCAGGCAACGTCTCAGAACCACTCGGACGAACACTGCAAAAAGGACAGCTAAGGATGAGCCTGAGAAACTAACAGAGCCTTAAAAGCACGCGTTAAGCAACAACATTACAGGTGAACGGTCTTCAAGCTACGCCTTGGAGGAGCAACCCTGGCCGAGCTAGATCTAGCCCCCTTGGCCCTTTCAGCAGCAGCACCTCCTGCGGGATTAGCCTCTCGGCCCCCAAGAGTGACAAGTTTCTTCTTCTTCATGGGCGCTACCTTCCCAGAGCCGAGGCCCAAGGGAGGAAGCTTCCCGCTGTCCTCCTCACCACTCGGAGTGTGACCCCTTTTAAGGGTCCGAGTAAGCCCCTCCCGCGCCGACTCGCGGTCCTGGTGGTTCTTCGAGCGTTGCTCGGACGCTGCCTGAACCCGAGCCACCTCGGAATCCAGCTCCTCCCCGACCTCAACTCCAACCCCCGCGCCAGCAGTACTATCTTCATCTTCCTCAGCGGGATGCTGCGGAGCCAGAGGAATAGGGCAGCGGAACTG
The DNA here is from genome assembly GCA_950022295.1 of Bromus sterilis. Lineage (NCBI taxonomy): Eukaryota > Viridiplantae > Streptophyta > Magnoliopsida > Poales > Poaceae > Bromus > Bromus sterilis. The sequence continues at coordinate 170,044,193 of OX465600.1, read as the reverse complement.
GGTAAAATCCTAGCAATAAACAAAGAGGTCCGAGTTAAATCCAACAAATGAAGCACATTCAAGAAACATACGACTCGGCATACCAGGGTGGGAGGATTGTCGACGCCGAGGGGTCTCACTCGGCCAGTTGTCTGAAGCCCCTGAGTCACGCTCGTTATTATCTTCATCTGAAGTTCAAACTCATCCAAGGGCATCTCAGTGTTACTGTAGCGGGTGTTATCCTGCAACCCGGAGTATGTCCACATCCCCCGAGCTCGGGCGTGGAGCGGCTGGATCTTCCGAATCACGAAAGCAGCTATCAGATCCATGGCGTCCAAACCATTCTTCTTCAGCCTGATGACTTCACGCATCAGGGGGAGCACCTGCTCCTTATCAGCGTTGGTGGGTCGGGGTTCCAGCCCTGAGAGTTAGTCAGCCTAACGTCCGAGTAAGGAGGCAAGGTTCGCACCCCCGGATCCTCGGCCACTTTGCAATAAAACCAGCTATTCTACCAGCTCTTGACAGAATCGGGAACACAAGAAGCATAGTACTGCACTCCCTGCTTCTTGGCCAAAAACAAACCGCCACAAAGATGATTAAACTCAACGCCGCCGCCCTCCCCAGACTTTTTCGCCTTCTGAGGCTTGATGGCGTATATGCTACGGAAGAGATGCCAGTGGGGCTCTATGCCTAAAAAGCCCTCACAAAGGGTGAAAAAGCTGGAGAGAAGGGTAACCGCGTTGGGAACAACGTGGTGAAGCTGAGCGCCCGTGAAAGGCAAGAAATCCAGGAAGAAGGGATGTGGGGGAAGAGAAAAGCCGCGATCCACATGCGAAAGTAAAATTACCCTCTCACCACCCCGCGGTGCAGGCTCGTCTTCCCCCGCCGCGGGAAGACGGCAACCCTCGCGGGGAACCAGGCCGGCGTCCTGGTACCCTAGCAGCATGTCTTCCGTCACAATCGACGGTAGCCACTCCCCCGTAGACATGGTCGCGGTGGCGGAAGAGGGGCAGTACGAATGACGACCTCCCAGGATGGACCTCGAGCGGCCGGCGGAGAGGTCTCGACGGCGAGACTCAGCAGGCAGAGGAAGAGGTGGAGCGAGAGAGAAGAGCGGGAACGGCTGCGCAGGGGGGAAATGAGTGGAGATGTTCCAAACCGTAAGGAAGGGCGGGCCTTTTTATAGCTCAGGATGGCAACCGCCTCGCGTCAGTTCCGCACCCCACTAATGGGCCTGCCCGTTGCACTTCCCCATAAAAACCGCCCCACTTCCCCATAATCCCTCCCACTTCCCCCGCGGGCAGTTAATTATTATTATCCTATGAAACCGCCGCGGGAATCGAGGAGACAAACCCAAATAGTGCGCCCACTCACCTGGGCAAGAAGATTCTCTTACAAGATAAAATCTTTTGGGGAAAAAACCAAATTTGGTTTCAACCCGAAGCTTGGAATCGCCCCAACCACTCGGAAGATGTGGGGCATAGCACCAACCAAACTCTCCGAGTATGCCATCACTCGGAAGAAAACGCAAAGCTCCTGCAGCATTCGAGTAAGTTATCACTCGGAAGCGTCACGAAAGGAACCACTCAAAGATTCCTCGCAAGACGAAGAATCCCGCACCCGGTTACTCGGGCGAAAATCCGAATAACAAACTCCCTGGCGGCCCATCTCTGACGTAGAATGCCAGGCCGCCGGTAAGACCCGGCGCAGGGGGTAAAGAATCAATGTCCCACGTGGCATGGCCTAGGACTCAGCACGATGTCCTAGGACATTGAACTTTACAAATTTGGTTCATATGGAGTTTAAGGCCTTTTACTCCGAGACACGCCTTCCGAGGCCTCAGTCCATGATGAGGACATGACTACCATAGTTACAGCCACAACCCCTGCTAATATACCTACTGGACCAATTACGAGAGATCGTGCACACCAATTAAATTATCAGGTACTTTCGTTTCTTGGTAATGTTTCTAATGTTCATGTGAATATGATGCTGCCTAACGTCGATATATTTCTGTTGCTGACAAATGAAGGACCTAGCATGGACAAGAAGGATGAGCATTGGAGCATGTTCAAGCATGAAGATGATGAGGACATAATTATCATGGATATGACCATTAATTCCTCTATATTTGATCAAGAAATGAAGTCAATACAAAGGGGCATGATTGTGTGCTGTACAAGAAGTTATTTCACGTCACTTTTGGGCCAAGAGAAGATAGAGACCAAGTCTTTCACGTCATGGACTAAGATTCGGACTGCAGAGATATACCCAACTTCAAACAGCCGCCGTTTCTACATACGAACTCCAAATTGGGTGATTCTTTTTTCTGGTGATAGCTTATCTCGTCTAGTTTCCAACGCAATTGGTTTCACCTTCAAATTCCTTCGGAGCGTGGAGATATTGCGAAAACGGTGCGACCCAGCAACAGAATCCGAATCAAAGTCCAACTCAATAGGTGTTGCATCACCTCCACATGGGCCCAAGTGCCTTGTACGACCTAGGTTTAGTTTTAGGACTCCTTGGGACGTCCTTCCACCCCCTTGGCCTCCACCCTTTAGTCCTATATAAGTAGATCAACCCCTAGGGTTTTTATTTGGATTTCTTTTAGTTAAAAAGACTGCTTAGCTAATTGCTGCATCTTCGTGTACTCGGTTTGTGTCCAACAACCAGATCAAGACCGCTTTCGGAATCCCAACTTTATTCATACTTCATCTACATATTCGCAATATTCAGATTGCTTTATCATAGTTCTTGCTTGTTCTTCGATTGCTTGCAGGCACTAGACCTTCGTGGTCAGGTTGATCGTGCTCCGACGTGGTCAATAACCTCCGGAGATTGGTTTAGCGATTGCTAAGGCGCGACGTTGTTGCACGTTCGTAGTCGGATCGTCAGAGTCGTCTCCACCAAATCGATAGTTATCTCTCATCGAAAGATCGGGACACCTCCGCCTCTATCAAGTGGTATCAGAGCCAGGTTGCTCGGTGAGAATTCCACATCCATATATTAGATCTGTTTTTTTATCACCTATCATCCACACAAAAAGCCATAATAATAGGATTAGATCATCATATCCAAACCAATCTGAGACTTCGCAATTTTCTTTTCGGTGCTTTGCTTTATTGAATTATCGGTTGCATCGTCGTGTTCAGTTGCTGGTCTTAGTATCTAGTCCTTTAGAGTTTCGAGTTCTGTTCACGTTAGTCACCGCCGCCGCTGCACCATCATCCCATCCGCTGCCTACTTCTACCATCCACCATAGAAAAAGAGAGAAAAAAGAGTTGAAAAAAGAGAGAAAAAAAAGAAAGAAAAAAGGAAAAAAGAGAAAAAAGAAGAAAATTTTTGGATCTATCTCTAGTTGAACTCGTATTTGAAATCTCGTCGGAATCAGTTTTGAGCAGTGTCCACTAAAACGGGCATAACTTTGTCATCCGAAGTCCGTTTTGGCTCCACGAGTACTCAAATTAAAGATATTTCCGAGCCGCTTCTAAATAGTTCTGGAGCTTGTGTGTTATTTGAAACTCCAGATCGGCTTCTAAGACGGACTTTTTGACCTCTAAAGTTTCTGAACACAGTTTTTGTCAGATTTCGGGCTGATTCTCAATTTTTTTGACACCTCATCCGAACTCTAAATTGAGTGATTCTTATTGCGTCGGAAAGATTAAGTCAGTGCCCTATTGGAGGAAAAATATCAAAAAATTAGCAAATATATTTCAAAGGAAAGTTGTAGCGAGAATATTGGTGTATCTTGATTTGGAGCCTATTTTCACCATTATCTTTACTCTGTTGATGATCTTCACTTATATCTTGCTATTCAGAGCTACTTCATATCATTCATTGCTGCTAGTTGTGCTACGCCGTGACCACATTAGTGTTCTAGGCTCGCGTCTCTAGTCCGGTCTAGACTAGGACCAGCACAGTATCGTCGTTGAGCGTTAATTGAATTTTGCATCTCTGAATTGATTATTGCTGATATTTTTGCCACCATATTAAAGCCTTCCAAGCTCCACATATTTCTACATCGTGTATACGTGCGTTCACCTGGCAATCGCTCTACTTAATCTTTGGAGTTCTTTGACACCGTTGGTTGCCGATCACCACCTGCTGCATGGTAAGAACTAGTAAGACATTGATATTTGCTATCCTGTGAGCGTTTTACCACCACATCCTAGTAGTTCATAGGGACATATACTTGTGATTTGTTTCTTGTTTTCTACTAATCATGGCAGGTTCTGGAGTTAGATCTTATTGGGCGGCAACTATAGTTGGAGATTTGCCACCACCTACAACTACACAACAGTCACTGCCAAAGGTAAACACACATAAGCATGGACATGATCAGGTTATTGTTTCTATACCACACTTTCATGGACGTCTAAGACCTGATTTATACATTGAGTGGGAGTTTGAAATAAATGATATATTTGTTTCCCATAATTTTCTTGAGCATAAGAAAGTAAAAACTGCAATTAGTGCTTTCAAAGATTTTGCTTCTATTTGGTGGAATGAATATTGTAGTTTATATCCTGATTATATACCTAATACTTGGAATGATCTCAAACTTTCTCTGCGATATAGATTCGTTCCCTCTTATTATACTCGTGACAAGGTTAGGAAATTAAAAAATTTAAAACAAGGTACTAAAACTGTTTCAAAATATTATGATGCTTTAGAAACTACATTCTTGCATTCTCTTTTAGAGGAAAGTGAAGAATATTTCATGGACATATTTTGGGAAGGTTTAAACCGTGACATTCAGGATATCCTAATTCATGAAAAGTGTTATCCTATGGATCGTTTGTTTCGTCTTGCTTGTAAAGCTGAACAGGAAATCGACAGACGTGTTGCCCAGAAGACGAACAAGCGGAATGTGCAAATACCACAAGTTGAGAAGGTTGTTCCTTCAACCACTATGAGCACTACCATAACCACATCAATTGTCGTAAGCACTCCTCCAATATCTGATCTATCATCACAAAAAGGTAATGACAAAGGTATGGATCTTTCCCCTCCACATGAGAACCTTGTTGAATTAAAAGCAACATGTGTTGAGCTATCCAGTAGTTTCATCACACAACCAATTTTCGAGAATGCCATAACTTCACATGAAGATGTTGCTTGCCTAATAGACTTGAATACATCATGTCTTGAGTTACATGTTGATTTGAGAACACCATCTATTTTGGATAATCATGTTACTATTATGAAACTGCCAATGCTTAATCATTTTGATATGACCTCTAATCTTGGTGATGATTCTGCGTCGAATGACTTGTTGCATGACTACTTAGTTAAGCCTGTTGTAGCATGTCCTTCGAAAAACATTAACGTTTCTTCACCAGTATTGGGATGGTTTAATGATGAGCATTGTACGAATAAGAGCTTCACTTATATATGCAAACTGAGTTGCAATACTTTCATTTCGTTTATGTATTGTGATGATCATATATGTTTATATTTCACGACATATGAAAGTTACTCATATATACATGTGTTACATGTCCAAAAACTAAGGGAAATAAGAATGGATGACATATATATATACAACATGTACACTGATGAGGACATCCCTACTAATGTTACACCCATACCCTCACCAACTACACATACTGGACCAGTTACTAGAGCACGTGCACGTCAACTAAATTATCAGGTACTTTCGTTTCTTGCGAATCCTTCTATTGTTCATGAACATATGATGCTGCCTAAATTAGATACTTTTGTTTTGCTTATGAATGAAGGACCTAGCATGGACACGAAGGATGCTCATTGGAGCGGGATCAAGAATGGAGAAGAAGGTGCGCGCGGGGGAAAGTACAGTGGAGTTTCCAGTGGGGATTTTCGCACGTTGAAGCCACCATAAGGCATGCATGAAGGCTTGGACGGAATACACGAGATGCCACTTCATTATTTTCGTCCAAGAGCAATTATAGGTGCTGCGTCACCTTAATATTGGGCTGGGCCCATGTAATTTCGAAATACCACATTATAGGATGTTTTTAGAGTCCGTATGTGTGGGGAAACCGAGTTAGGGTTGTTTTCGGACCCCACCTCCAAGGGGTCACGAAAATCCCCTCTGTTCCCCCATATATACAGCCCTTAGGGCGTCGTTTAAAATTGGGTTTTAATTAGATTTAAGTTAGCCATAGCCGCAACTTCGAGCTCTTCGTTTGTGTCATCCGACCAGGCCAAGACCTCATTGGAACCCCAACTTTCGTAATCATTCATCTTATATTCGCAATATCCAGATTGCAATTCTTAGTTCTTGCTTGTTCTTCGATTGCTTGCAGGAATTAGACCTTCGTGGTCAGGTTGATCGTGCATCCGCGGGATCAATAACCTCTCGGAGTTGGTTTAGCGATCGCTAAGGCGCAACGTCTTCGCACGTTCGTAGTCGGATCGTCAGAGTCGTCTCCACCAAATCGATAGTTATCTCTCATCGAAACATCGGGACACCTTCGCCTCTATCATACACCTTGTCTCTTTTGTTAGCCACATTTCAGATTAAGAAACGTCGGGGACGGCTTTATTTTCAAGAAGGGGAGGATGATGAGGACATGACTACCATAGTTACAGCCACAACCCCTGCTAATATACCTACTGGACCAATTACGAGAGATCGTGCACACCAATTAAATTATCAGGTACTTTCGTTTCTTGGTAATGTTTCTAATGTTCATGTGAATATGATGCTTCCTAACGTCGATATATTTCTGTTGCTGACAAATGAAGGACCTAGCATGGACAAGAAGGATGAGCATTGGAGCATGTTCAAGCATGAAGATGATGAGGACATAATTATCATGGATATGACCATTAATTCCTCTATATTTGATCAAGAAATGAAGTCAATACAAAGGGGCATGATTGTGTGTTGTACAAGAAGTTATTTCACGTCACTTTTGGGCCAAGAGAAGATAGAGACCAAGTCTTTCACGTCATGGACTAAGATTCGGACTGCAGAGATATACCCAACTTCAAACAGCCGCCGTTTCTACATACGAACTCCAAATTGGGTGATTCTTTTTTCTGGTGATAGCTTATCTCGTCTAGTTTCCAACGCAATTGGTTTCACCTTCAAATTCCTTCGGAGTGTGGAGATATTGCGAAAACGGTTTGACCCAGCAGAAGAATCCGAATCAAAGTCCAACTCAATAGGTGTTGCATCACCTCCACATGGGCCCAAGTGCCTTGTACGACCTAGGTTTAGTTTTAGGACTCCTTGGGACGTCCTTCCACCCCCTTGGCCTCCACCCTTTAGTCCTATATAAGTAGATCAACCCCTAAGGTTTTTATTTGGATTTCTTTTAGTTAAAAAGACTGCTTAGCTAATTGCTGCATCTTCGTGTACTCGGTTTGTGTCCAACAACCAGATCAAGACCGCTTTCGGAATCCCAACTTTATTCATACTTCATCTACATATTCACAATATTCAGATTGCTTTATCATAGTTCTTGCTTGTTCTTCGATTGCTTGCAGGCACTAGACCTTCGTGGTCAGGTTGATCGTGCTCCGACGTGGTCAATAACCTCCGGAGATTGGTTTAGCGATTGCTAAGGCGCGACGTTGTTGCACGTTCGTAGTAGGATCGTCAGAGTCGTCTCCACCAAATCGATAGTTATCTCTCATCGAAAGATCGGGACACCTCCGCCTCTATCAGTCCACCTCTTTCGAGAGACGTTTAAGTGTCGCCAAATTTTTCATCTTTCTTTTGTTAGCCTTTTGTTTTCCTCCTTGAGTTTTTCATCTGCTTGTAGTTGTAATCCCTGATTTCAATGCCAGTTGCATTTTGTAGGTACCTGATTGCTTCTATGGCAACACTATCTTCTGCCACGACATCGCTAGCTGAGAGCAAGCCAGATATTGACATGGTAACATGTTTCCCTTCGATTCGAACACGGGAAGCATGGAAATGAACGGTGACACATGTCGTTCCATCATCATAAGCTTTGTGCTGGTATCTGGCTTTTGGAAAGCCAAGGTTAGCTAGAAAGATGTCGAGTATGGCACGGTATGGAATTATCACTAGTGATGTATGTAACTGTAAATCAGCATGAAAAGTTAAACATAGTTAGATAGGTGAATGAAATGCACGATAAGTGATAGAGGCGAAGGTGTCCCGATGTTTCGATGAGATGGTGGAGATCGATTATGGTGGAGACGACTTTCACGATCCGACTACGAACGTGCGAAGACGTTGCGCCTTAGCGATCGCTAAACCAACTCCGAGAGGTTATTGATCCCGCGGATGCACGATCAACCTGACCACGAAGGTCTAATTCCTGCAAGCAATCGAAGAACAAGCAAGAACTAAGAATTGCAATCTGGATATTGCGAATATAAGATGAATGATTACGAAAGTTGGGGTTCCAATGAGGTCTTGGCCTGGTCGGATGACACAAACGAAGAGCTCGAAGTTGCGGCTATGGCTAACTTAAATCTAATTAAAACCCAAGTCTAAACGACGCCCTAAGGGCTGTATATATGGGGGAACAGAGGGGATTTTCATGACCCCTTGGAGGTGGGGTCCGAAAACAACCCTAACTCGGTTTCCCTACACATACGGACTCTAAAAACAGCCTATAATGTGGTATTTCGAAATTACATGGGCCCAGCCCAATATTAAGGTGACGCAGCACCTATAATTGCTCTTGGACGAAAATAATGAAGTGGCATCTCGTGTATTCCGTCCAAGCCTTCATGCATGCCTTATGGTGGCTTCAACGTGCGAAAATCCCCACTGGAAGCTCCACTGTACTTTCCCCCGCGCGCACCTTCTTCTCCATTCTTGATCCCGCTCCAATGACCGTCCTTCTTGTCCATGCTAGGTCCTTCATTCATAAGCAAAACAAAAGTATCTAATTTAGGCAGCATCATATGTTCATGAACATTAGAAGGATTCGCAAGAAACGAAAGTACCTGATAATTTAGTTGACGTGCACGTGCTCTAGTAACTGGTCCAGTATGTGTAGTTGGTGAAGATGTGGGTGTAACATTCGTAGAGATGGTCACATCTCTACGAATGTTACACCCACATCTTCACCAACTACACATACTGGACCAGTTACTAGAGCACGTGCACGTCAACTAAATTATCAGGTACTTTCGTTTCTTGCGAATCCTTCTAATGTTCATGAACATATGATGCTGCCTAAATTAGATACTTTTGTTTTGCTTATGAATGAAGGACCTAGCATGGACAAGAAGGACGGTCATTGGAGCGGGATCAAGAATGGAGAAGAAGGTGCGCGCGGGGGAAAGTACAGTGGAGCTTCCAGTGGGGATTTTCGCACGTTGAAGCCACCATAAGGCATGCATGAAGGCTTGGACGGAATACACGAGATGCCACTTCATTATTTTCGTCCAAGAGCAATTATAGGTGCTGCGTCACCTTAATATTGGGCTGGGCCCATGTAATTTCGAAATACCACATTATAGGCTGTTTTTAGAGTCCGTATGTGTGGGGAAACCGAGTTAGGGTTGTTTTCGGACCCCACCTCCAAGGGGTCATGAAAATCCCCTCTGTTCCCCCATATATACAGCCCTTAGGGCGTCGTTTAGACTTGGGTTTTAATTAGATTTAAGTTAGCCATAGCCGCAACTTCGAGCTCTTCGTTTGTGTCATCCGACCAGGCCAAGACCTCATTGGAACCCCAACTTTCGTAATCATTCATCTTATATTCGCAATATCCAGATTGCAATTCTTAGTTCTTGCTTGTTCTTCGATTGCTTGCAGGAATTAGACCTTCGTGGTCAGGTTGATCGTGCATCCGCGGGATCAATAACCTCTCGGAGTTGGTTTAGCGATCGCTAAGGCGCAACGTCTTCGCACGTTCGTAGTCGGATCGTGAAAGTCGTCTCCACCATAATCGATCTACACCATCTCATCGAAACATCGGGACACCTTCGCCTCTATCAAGTGTTATCAGATTTCTAGGTTGATCGGTGAGATATTACCAGTTTTCATAGTCTAGATTGGTTCTGTTCTTCATACCTACAGCCCACGAAAAAGCCAACAAAAAAAATTAGGGTTAGATCATCACGTCCCAAGACAGTCCTAGCCTTTGTCCAGTTTTCTTTTCAGTACTTGCTTTGTTGAATTTACGGTTGCATCGTTGTGTCAAGTTGCTGATCTTAGCGTCTAGTTCCCTTAGAGTTTCGAGTTCTGATCACAGTTTGCCACGTCGCCGCCGCACCAGTAGTCATCCTACCACGTTCCGCCAATCCGAGTCCAGATACACCACCACGTTCCGCCAAGCAGAGTCCATATACACCACCACGTCTCACGAGTCCGAGTTGAGTTCCACCATCAATACGGTTCCTGATATCTCCGTAGCCAGAATAGTTTTGAGTTGATTAGAGTCGGATTTCACCAATCTTTTGTCGTACGTAGAAGAGGGTGATTTCCAAAAAAAAAAAAAAAAGAGAGAGAAAAATAAAAATTCAGAGTGTGCTTCACAGTTGTTACGTGCCGCGCCGTGCTTTCATTGGTGTTTTAGGCTCGCGTCTCTAGTACGGTCTAGCCTAGGATCAGCACAGTACCGACGTTGAGTGTTTATTCAGCTTTGCATCTCTGTTTTGATTACTGTTGATCTTTTTGCTACCATATTTGTCAAGCCTACCTACAGCTCCACATATATCCTACATCGTGCGTTTTGACACCTCCTGGCCATCGCTCTACCATATCTCTGAGAGTTTTGACCCGTTGGTTGTACATCACCACCTGCTGCTAGGTAAGAATCGGTAAGAACGTAAGAAAAGCTTGACGGATTTGTGCTTTCCACCACCCCACATCCATCCCATTAGTAGAAGTAGGATCATATTCCTGTGTTTTCTATTTCTGCTAACCATGCCAGGATCACATGATGAAGTGGCGCGGGATGCACCCGATTGGGAGAACATGACAAACAAGGAGCCACATGATAAATTTGCACGTATGATGTCTCAACAGGTGCAGGACATCGAGACCAGATTTACAGAGGCGATTGATGGCGTGGAGAAGATGATCGACACCAAGCTCGACGCCAAGTTTACTGAGTTGATCGCACGCCTACCTTCAGCACAGCCACAGCCACCGCCACTACCACGTGCACGACGTATTCTGTTTCCGCGAGGACAAGCTGCTGGTATTGGTGCTCCTCCTGCTGCTGCCGTTGCTGCTACTGCTGCTGCTGCTGCTTCTGACGTCGTCCAGGACGACAACTACGAGGGTGATTACGAGGAGGAGGTGGAACAGGAAGCGGCCTATGAGCAGCCAGCTGGACGTCCACGTCCCAACATTCGCCACGGTCGACACCAACCACCCCCTCAGGTACGCGATGATGAACATGTGCCTAAACTTAAATTGAATCTTAAGCCGTTTGAGGGTAGATATATTCCTGATGCTTATCTTACTTGGGAGTTAGAAACTGAACAACGTTTTACATGTTTACAATATCCTGAGAATAGACGTGTTACTGCTGCTGTTTGTGAATTCACGGGCTTTGCATCTATTTGGTGGTCTGAACATTGTAGATTGCATGCTAATAATATTCCCACTACTTGGGCTGCTTTAAAAGATGCTATGCGTACTCGCTGGGTTCCTCCTTATTATCAACGTGAATTGTTACAAAAATTACAGCGTTTGAGACAAGGAAAAAATTCTGTAGAGGAATATTATCAAGAATTACAAACTGGATTGATTAGATGTGGCCTAGTAGAGGATAATGAAGCTATGCTTGCACGTTTTATGGGTGGCTTAAACAGGGAGATACAAACTATTCTAGAATACAAGGACTTTGCTACTATCACTCGTTTGTTTCATCTTGCTTGTAAAGCTGAACGTGAAGTGCAGGATCGACAGGCCGCTACGAGACCTAACTTTTCTGCAGGACGAAATACATCATGGACATCGCGTGGAGCTTCTACATCCACACGTCCTGCTGCGCCACCATCTACTTCAGCCGCTCATTCTTACAGGGAGCCACCAAAACAGCCAGTGCCACCATTCAAGGGTGCACAGAGTGGTCCAGCGGCGAGTTCTTCTTCATCCATGGCGTCCACAGGGCAAACACGAGATCGTGATATTAAATGTCGCAGGTGCCAAGGTGGAGGTCACTTCGCAAAAGACTGTCCCTCCAAGCGTGTGATGACTATTACGGCGGATGGTGGGTATGAGTCAGCGAGTGACTATGATGAGGAGACTCTAATTCTCATTGCTCATGAGGAACAGGGTGCCCATGATGATGCTCATGATATAGAGTATATGACTCCTGATGATGCAGATAAATATGCTAGTTTGGTTGCTCAACGTGTGTTAAGTGTGCAGGTATCGAAGGCCGAGCAAAACCAGAGGCATAATTTGTTCCACACAAAGGGAGTGGTGAAAGAACGTTCGGTTCGCATCATCATTGACGGAGGGAGTTGCAACAACTTGGCGAGCATGGAGTTGGTGGAGAAGCTATCTCTCACCACAAGACCACACCCCCATCCGTACTATATTCAGTGGTTTAACAATAGTGGTAAGATTAAGGTAACGCGTTCTGTTCGTGTGCACTTTAGCATTGCTGCATATGCTGATTATGTTGATTGTGATGTGGTACCCATGCAAGCATGCTCTCTTTTACTTGGAAGACCATGGCAATTTGATAGGAATGTTGTACACCATGGTAGGACAAATCAGTTTACTCTGGTTCATCAGGATAAACATATTGCTTTACTTCCTATGTCTCCTGAACAAATTGTGAAAGATGATCTTGCTAGAGCTAGTAAAGCTAAACAGGAGAAACATAAGAGTGAAAATGAGATAGCAGCTAAAGAATTTGAGCAACAACATAAGACTAATAGCAAATCTTCTTCTGCTGTTTCTAATGAAATTAAATTGACTAGTCCAACTTTGCTTGCTACTAAGGTTGATATTTCAGATTTGGATGTTAGTCAATATGTGTGCTATGCTTTTGTGTGCAAAGAAGCTTTGTTTTCATTTGAGGAATTGCCTCCTTCTTTGCCTCCAGTTGTCACTGACCTTTTGCAGGAATTTATTGACGTCTTTCCACAAGACGTACCACCGGGATTACCACCTATTCGAGGGATTGAGCATCAGATTGACTTAATTCCCGGTGCTTCGCTGCCCAACCGTGCGCCATACCGTACCAATCCGGAGGAGACGAAGGAGATTCAGCGTCAAGTACAAGAGCTACTCGACAAAGGTTACATACGTGAATCACTTAGTCCTTGTGCTGTTCCTGTTATATTAGTGCCTAAAAAGGATGGAACTTGGCGTATGTGTGTTGATTGTAGAGCCATTAATAATATTACTATTCGTTATCGTCATCCTATTCCTAGGTTAGATGATATGCTTGATGAATTAAGTGGCTCTACCATGTTTTCCAAAGTTGATTTGCGTAGTGGATACCATCAAATTCGCATGAAATTAGGGGATGAATGGAAAACGGCATTTAAAACTAAGTTTGGATTATATGAGTGGTTAGTCATGCCTTTTGGGTTAACTAATGCACCTAGCACTTTTATGAGATTAATGAACGAGGTTTTACGTGCTTTCATTGGACGATTTGTGGTAGTCTATTTTGATGATATAGTGATTTATAGCAAATCTTTGGAGGAACATTTGGATCATTTACGTGCTGTTTTTATTGCTCTACGTAATGCACGTTTATTTGGTAACCTTGGGAAGTGCACCTTTTGCACCGACCGAGTATCGTTTCTTGGCTATGTTGTTACTCCGCAGGGAATTGAAGTTGATAAAGCCAAGATCGAGGCAATTGAGAGTTGGCCGCAGCCCAAAACGGTCACACAAGTGAGGAGTTTTCTTGGCCTCGCTGGATTCTATAGGCGTTTTGTGAGAGATTTCAGCACCATTGCTGCACCTCTCAATGAGCTTACACGCAAGGATGTGCCTTTTACTTGGGGTACCGCACAGGAAGAAGCTTTCACGGTATTGAAAGATAAGTTAACACATGCTCCTTTGCTCCAACTTCCTGATTTTAATAAGACTTTTGAGCTTGAATGCGATGCTAGTGGGATTGGTTTGGGAGGTGTGTTATTACAAGATGCTAAACCTGTTGCATACTTTTCTGAAAAATTGAGTGGGCCTAGTCTGAACTATTCTACTTATGATAAGGAATTATATGCTCTTGTTCGGACATTAGAAACTTGGCAACATTATTTATGGCCCAAAGAATTTGTTATACATTCTGATCATGAATCTTTGAAACACATAAGAAGTCAAGCAAAACTTAATCGTAGACATGCTAAGTGGGTTGAATTTATTGAGACTTTCCCTTATGTCATTAAACACAAGAAGGGGAAAGATAATATTATTGCTGATGCTTTGTCTCGTCGTTATACTATGCTTTCACAACTTGACTTCAAGATTTTCGGTTTAGAGACAATCAAAGAACAATATGTAAATGATGCGGAATTTAAATATGTATTGCAGAATTGTAGAGAGGGTAGAACATGGAACAAGTTTGTGCTTAATGATGGATTTGTGTTCCGTTCTAACAAGCTATGCATTCCAGCTAGCTCTATTCGTCTTTTGTTGTTGCAGGAGGCGCATGGAGGAGGATTAATGGGACATTTGGCGTGAAAAAGACGGAGGACGTACTTGCTACACATTTCTTTTGGCCAAAGATGAGACGGGATGTTGAGCGTTTTGTTGCTCGCTGCACTACATGTCAAAAAGCTAAGTCACGACTCAATCCTCATGGTTTATACATGCCTTTACCTGTACCTAGTGTTCCGTGGGAGGACATATCCATGGACTTTGTTTTAGGCTTGCCTCGAACAAAGAAGGGGAGGGATAGCATATTTGTTGTCGTGGATAGCTTTTCTAAGATGGCACATTTTATACCATGTCATAAAAGCGATGATGCTGCTAATGTTGCTGATTTATTCTTTGGAGAGATTATTCGTTTACATGGTGTGCCCAATACTATTGTCTCGGATCGTGATACAAAGTTTCTTAGCCATTTTTGGAGATGCTTATGGGCTAAGTTGGGGACTAAACTACTTTTTAGTACTACATGTCATCCCCAAACTGATGGACAAACTGAAGTGGTCAATAGGACATTGTCTACTATGCTTAGGGCTGTTTTAAAAAGTAACTTGAAACTGTGGGAAGAATGTTTACCTCATATTGAATTTGCTTATAATCGTTCAGTGCATTCTACCACTAAAATGTGCCCTTTTGAGATTGTTTATGGTTTTCTACCTCGTGCACCTATTGATTTGCTGCCTCTTCCATCTTCGGAGAAGGTTAATTTTGATGCTAAGCAACGTGCTGATTTGATATTAAAAATGCATGAGTTAACTAAAGAAAACATTGAGCGCATGAATGCTAGATACAAGCTTGCTGGTGATAGGGGTCGAAAGCATGTTGTGTTTGAACCAGGAGATCTTGTTTGGTTACATCTACGTAAAGATAGGTTTCCTGATTTGCGCAAGTCTAAGTTAATGCCACGAGCTGATGGTCCCTTTAAGGTTTTACAGAAAATTAATGATAATGCATATAAACTTGAGCTACCTTCAGATTTTGGGGTTAGTCCCACATTTAACATTGCAGATTTGAAACCTTATTTGGGAGAAGATGATGAGCTTCCGTCGAGGACGACTTCAATTCAAGAAGGGGAGGATGATGAGGACATCCCTACTAATGTTACACCCATACCCTCACCAACTACACATACTGGACCAGTTACTAGAGCACGTGCACGTCAACTAAGTTATCAGGTACTTTCGTTTCTTGCGAATCCTTCTATTGTTCATGAACATATGATGCTGCCTAAATTAGATACTTTTGTTTTGCTTATGAATGAAGGACCTAGCATGGACAAGAAGGATGGTCATTGGAGCGGGATCAAGAATGGAGAAGAAGGTGCGCGCGGGGGAAAGTACAGTGGAGCTTCCAGTGGGGATTTTCGCACGTTGAAGCCACCATAAGGCATGCATGAAGGCTTGGACGGAATACACGAGATGCCACTTCATTATTTTCGTCCAAGAGCAATTATAGGTGCTGCGTCACCTTAATATTGGGCTGGGCCCATGTAATTTCGAAATACCACATTATAGGCTGTTTTTAGAGTCCGTATGTGTGGGGAAACCGAGTTAGGGTTGTTTTCGGACCCCACCTCCAAGGGGTCACGAAAATCCCCTCTGTTCCCCCATATATACAGCCCTTAGGGCGTCGTTTAGACTTGGGTTTTAATTAGATTAAAGTTAGCCATAGCCGCAACTTCGAGCTCTTCATTTGTGTCATCCGACCAGGCCAAGACCTCATTGGAACCCCAACTTTCGTAATCATTCATCTTATATTCGCAATATCCAGATTGCAATTCTTAGTTCTTGCTTGTTCTTCGATTGCTTGCAGGAATTAGACCTTCGTGGTCAGGTTGATCGTGCATCCGCGGGATCAATAACCTCTCGGAGTTGGTTTAGCGATCGCTAAGGCGCAACGTCTTCGCACGTTCGTAGTCGGATCGTGAAAGTCGTCTCCACCATAATCGATCTACACCATCTCATCGAAACATCGGGACACCTTCGCCTCTATCAAGATGTCCTCATCATCCTCCCCTTCTTGAATTGAAGTCGTCCTCGACGGAAGCTCATTATCTTCTCCCAAATAAGGTTTCAAATCTGCAATGTTAAATGTGGGACTAACCCAAAAATCTGCAGGTAGCTCAAGTTTATATGCATTATCATTAATTTTCTGTAAAACCTTAAAAGGACCATCACCTCGTGGCATTAACTTAGACTTGCGCAAATCAGGAAACCTATCTTTACGTAGATGTAACCAAACAAGATCTCCTGGTTCAAACACAACATGCTTCCTACCCTTATCACCAGCAAGCTTGTATCTAGCATTCATTTTCTCAATGTTTTCTTTAGTTAACTCATGCATTTTTAATATCAATTCAGCACGTTGCTTAGCATCAAAATTAACCTTCTCCGAAGATGGAAGAGGCAGCAAATCAATAGGCGCACGAGGTAGAAAACCATAAACAATCTCAAAAGGGCACATTTTAGTGGTAGAATGAAATGAACGATTATAAGCAAATTCAATATGAGGTAAACATTCTTCCCACATTTTCAAGTTACTCTTTAAAACAGCCCTAAGCATAGTAGACAAAGTCCTATTGACTACTTCAGTTTGTCCATCAGTTTGGGGATGACATGTAGTACTAAAAATAGTTTAGTCCCCAACTTAGCCCATAAGCATCTCCAAAAATGGCTAAGAAACTTAGTATCACGATCCGAGACAATAGTATTGGGCACACCATGTAAGCGAATAATCTCACGAAAGAATAAATCAGCAACATTAGCAGCATCATCGCTTTTATGACATGGTATAAAATGTGCCATCTTAGAAAATCTATCCACGGCAACAAATATGCTATCCCTCCCCTGCTTTGTTCGAGGCAAGCCTAAAACAAAGTCCATGGATATGTCCTCCCACGGAACACTAGGTACAGGTAAAGGCATGTATAAACCATGAGGATTGAGTCGTGACTTAGCTTTTTGACATGTAGTGCAGCGAGCAACAAAACGCTCAACATCCCGTCTCATCTTTGGCCAAAAGAAGTGTGTAGCAAGTACGTCCTCCGCCTTCTTCACGCCAAAGTGTCCCATTAATCCTCCTCCATGCGCCTCCTGCAACAAAAAAAGACGAATAGAGCTAGCTGGAATGCATAGCTTGTTAGAACGGAACACAAACCCATCATTAAGGACAAACTTGTTCCATGTTCTACCCTCTCTACAATTCTGCAATACATCTTTAAATTCTGCATCATTTACATATTGATCTTTGATTGTCTCTAAACCGAATATCTTGAAGTCAAGTTGTGAAAGCATAGTATAACGACGAGACAAAGCATCAGCAATAATATTATCTTTCCCCTTCTTGTGTTTAATGACATAAGGGAAAGTCTCAATAAATTCAACCCACTTAGCATGTCTACGATTAAGTTTTGCTTGACTTCTTATGTGTTTCAAAGATTCATGATCAGAATGTATAACAAATTCTTTGGGCCATAAATAATGTTGCCAAGTTTCTAATGTCCGAACAAGAGCATATAATTCCTTATCATAAGTAGAATAGTTCAGACTAGGCCCACTCAATTTTTCAGAAAAGTATGCAACAGGTTTAGCATCTTGTAATAACACACCTCCCAAACCAATCCCACTAGCATCGCATTCAAGCTCAAAAGTCTTATTAAAATCAGGAAGTTGGAGCAAAGGAGCATGTGTTAACTTATCTTTCAATACCGCGAAGGCTTCTTCCTGTGCGGTACCCCAAGTAAAAGGCACATCCTTGCGTGTAAGCTCATTGAGAGGTGCAGCAATGGTGCTGAAATCTCTCACAAAACGCCTATAGAATCCAGCGAGTCCAAGAAAAGTCCTCACTTGTGTGACCGTTTTGGGCTGCGGCCAACTCTCAATCGCCTCGATCTTGGCTTTATCAACTTCAATTCCCTGCGGAGTAACACCATAGCCAAGAAACGATACTCGGTCGGTGCAAAAGGTGCACTTCCCAAGGTTACCAAACAAACGTGCATTACGTAGAGCAATAAAAACAGCACGTAAATGATCCAAATGTTCCTCCAAAGATTTGCTATAAATCAGTATATCATCAAAATAGACTACCACAAATCGTCCAATGAAAGCACGTAAAACCTCGTTCATTAATCTCATGAAAGTGCTAGGTGCATTAGTTAACCCAAAAGGCATGACTAACCACTCATATAATCCAAACTTAGTTTTAAATGCCGTTTTCCATTCATCTCCTAATTTCATGCGAATTTGATGGTATCCACTACGCAAATCAACTTTGGAAAACATGGTAGAGCCACTTAATTCATCAAGCATATAATCTAACCTAGGAATAGGATGACGATAACGAATAGTAATATTATTAATAGCTCGACAATCAACACACATACGCCATGTTCCATCCTTTTTAGGGACTAATATAACAAGAATAGCACAAGGACTAAGGGATTCACGTATGTAACCTTTGTCGAGTAGCTCTTGTACTTGACGCTGAATCTCCTTCGTCTCCTCCGGATTGGTACGGTATGGCGCACGGTTGGGCAACGAAGCACTGGGAATTAAGTCAATCTGATGCTCAATCCCTCGAATAGGTGGTAATCCCGGGGGTACGTCTTGTGGAAAGACGTCAAGAAACTCCTGCAAAAGGTCAGTGATAACAGGAGGCAAAGAAGGAGGCAATTCCTCAAATGAAAACAAAGCTTCTTTGCACACAAAAGCATAGCACACATATTGACTAACATCCAAATCTGAAATATCAACTTTAGTAGCAAGCAAAGTTGGACTAGTCAATTTAATTTCATTAGAAACAGCAGAAGAAGATTTGCTATTAGTCTTATGTTGTTGCTCAAATTCTTTGGCTGCTATCTCATTTTCACTCTTATTTTTCTCCTGTTTAGCTTTACTAGCTCTAGCAAGATCATCTTTCACAATTTGTTCAGGAGACATAGGAAGTAAAGCAATATGTTTATCCTGATGAACCAGAGTAAACTGATTTGTCCTACCATTGTGTACAACATTCCTATCAAATTGCCATGGTCTACCAAGTAAAAGAGAGCATGCTTGCATGGGTACCACATCACAATCAACATAATCAGCATATGCAGCAATGCTAAAGTGCACACGAACAGAACGGGTTACCTTAATCTTACCACTATTGTTAAACCACTGAATATAGTAAGGATGGGGGTGTGGTCTTGTGGTGAGAGATAGCTTCTCCACCAACTCCATGCTAGCCAAGTTGTTGCAACTCCCTCCGTCAATGATGATGCGAACCGAACGTTCTTTCACCACTCCCTTTGTGTGGAACAAATTATGCCTCTGGTTTTGCTCAGCCTTCGTTACCTGCACACTTAACACACGTTGAGCAACCAAACTAGCATATTTATCTGCATCATCAGGAGCCATATACTCTATATCATGAGCATCATCATGGGCACCCTGTTCCTCATGAGCAATGAGAACTAAAGTCTCCTCATCATAGTCACTCGCTGACTCATACCCACCATCCGCCGTAATAATCATCACACGCTTGGAGGGACAGTCTTTTGCGAAGTGACCTCCACCTTGGCACCTGCGACATTTAATATCACGATCTCGTGTTTGCCCTGTGGAAGCCATGGATGAAGAAGAACTCGCCGCTGGACCACTCTGTGCACCCTTGAATGGTGGTGCTGGCTGTTTTGGTGGCTCCCTGTAAGAATGAGCGGCTGAAGTAGATGGTGGTGCAGCAGGACGTGTGGATGTAGAAGGTCCACGCGATGTCCATGATGTATTTCGTCCTGCAGAAAAGTTAGGTCTCGTAGCGGCCTGTCGATCCTGCACTTCACGTTCAGCTTTACAAGCAAGATGAAACAAACGAGTAATAGTAGCATAGTCCTTGTATTCTAGAATAGTTTGTATCTCCCTGTTTAAGCCACCTATAAAACGTGCAAACATAGCTTCATTATCCTCTACTAGGCCACATCTAATCAATCCAGTTTGTAATTCTTGATAATATTCCTCTACAGAATTTTTTCCTTGTCTCAAACGCTGTAATTTTTGTAGCAATTCATGTTGATAATAAGGAGGAACCCAGCGAGTACGCATAGCATCTTTTAAAGCAGCCCAAGTAGCTGGAATATTATTAGCATGCAATCTACAATGTTCAGACCACCAAATAGATGCAAAACCCGTGAATTCACTAACAGCAGAAGTAACACGTCTATTCTCAGGATATTGTAAACATGTAAAGCGTTGTTCAGTTTCTAACTCCCAAGTAAGATAAGCATCAGGAATATATCTACCCTCAAACGGCTTAAGATTCAATTTAAGTTTAGGCACATGTTCATCATCGCGTACCTGAGGGGGTGGTTGGTGTCGACCGTGGCGAATGTTGGGACGTGGACGTCCAGCTGGCTGTTCATAGGCCGCTTGTTGTTCCACCTCCTCCTCGTAATCACCCTCGTAGTTGTCGTCCTGGCCGACGTCAGAGGCAGCAGCAGCAGTAACTGCAGCAGCAGCAGGAGCACCAGCCGCTTGTCCGCCCGGAAACAGAATACGTCGTGCACGTCGTGGTGGCGGTGGTTGTGCTGGAGCGGCCGCAGGCTGTGCAGGTAGGCGTGCGAGCAACTCAGTAAACTTGGCGTCGAGCTTGGTGTCGATCATCTTCTCCACACCATCAATCGCCTCTGTAAATCTGTGCTTGATGTCATTCACCTGTTCAGACATCATTTCTGCAAATTTATCATGTAACGCTTTGTTCGTCATATTCTCCCAATCGGGTGCATCCCGCGCCACTTCATCATGGGATCCTGGCATGGTTAGCAGAAATAGAAAACACACAGAAATATGATCCTACTTCTACTAATGGGATGTGGGGTGGTGGAAAGCACAAATCCGTCAAGCTTTTCTTTCGTTCTTACCGATTCTTACCTAGCAGCAGGTGGTGATGTACAACCAACGGGTCAAAACTCTCAGAGATGTGGTAGAGCGATGGCCAGGAGGTGTCAACCGCACGAAGTAGAATATATGTGGAGCTGTAGGTAGGCTTGACAAATATGGTAGCAAAAAGCTCAACAGTAATCAAAACAGAGATGCAAAGTTGAATAAACACTCAACGTCGGTACTGTGCTGATCCTAGGCTAGACCGTACTAGAGACGCGAGCCTAAAACACCAACGAAAGCACGGCGCGGCACGTAATCAACTGAGAAGCACACTCTGGAAAAAAAAATTCTCTTCTTTTTTTTTTTTTTGCGATGCGGGACTGCGGTGGCTGAAAAAGTGCGAAAAAAACTCTATGGTGGCGAACGTCTCAAAATGAGTTTCTGGACCTAAGGAACGTATGGGCACGGAATTTTTTTTACCCCCGAAATTTTTGGCCTAAAAATTGCTCTGGAAAGCGTGCCAGACTTTTTTTTTTTTTTTTGGAAATCACCTCCTTCTACGTACGACAAAAGATTGGTGAAATCCGACTCTAATCAAATCAAAACTAATCTCGCTACAGAGAGATCACAAACCGAACAGGTGATGGAACTCAACTCGGATTGGTAGGTCGTGGTGCTGTATATGGACTCGACTTGGCGGAACGTGGTGGTGTATCTGGACTCAGATTGGCGGAAACGTGGCGGTGTACTACTGTGCGGCGGCGGTGTGACAAACTGTGATCAGAACTCGAAACTCTAAGGGAACTAGACGCTAAGATCAGCAACTCGACACAACGATGCACCCGTAAATTCAACAAAGCAAACTACTGTAAAGAAAACTGGACAAAGGCTCGGACTGTTTTGGGACGTGATGATCTAACCCTAATTTTTTTTGGCTTTTTCGTGGACTGTAGGTATGAAGAACAGAACCAATCTAGACTACGAAAACTGGTAAATCTCACCGAGCAACCTGGAAATCTGATACCACTTGATAGAGGCGAAGGTGTCCCGATGTTTCGATGAGATGGTGGAGATCGATTATGGTGGAGACGACTTTCACGATCCGACTACAAACGTGCGAAGACGTTGCGCCTTAGCGATCGCTAAACCAACTCCGAGAGGTTATTGATCCCGCGGACGCACGATCAACCTGACCACGAAGGTCTAATTCCTGCAAGCAATCGAAGAACAAGCAAGAACTAAGAATTGCAATCTGGATATTGCGAATATAAGATGAATGATTACGAAAGTTGGGGTTCCAATGAGGTCTTGGCCTGGTCGGATGACACAAACGAAGAGCTCGAAGTTGCGGCTATGGCTAACTTAAATCTAATTAAAACCCAAGTCTAAACGATGCCCTAAGGGCTGTATATATGGGGGAACAGAGGGGAATTTCGTGGCCCCTTGGAGGTGGGGTCCGAAAACAACCCTAACTCGGTTTCCCCACACATACGGACTCTAAAAACAACCTATAATGTGGTATTTCGAAATTACATGGGCCCAGCCCAATATTAAGGTGACGCAGCACCTATACTTGCTCTTGGACGAAAATAATGACGTGGCATCTCGTGTATTTCGTCCAAGCCTTCATGCATGCCTTATGGTGGCTTCAAAGTGCGAAAATCCCCACTGGAAGCTCCATTGTTCTCTCCCGCGCGCGCACCTTCTTCTCCATGCTTGATCCCGCTCCAATGACCGTCCTTTTTGTCCATGCTAGGTCCTTCATTCATAAGCAAAACAAAAGTATCTAATTTAGGCAGCATCATATGTTCATGAACATTAGAAGGATTCGCAAGAAACGAAAGTACCTGATAATTTAGTTGACGTGCACGTGCTCTAGTAACTGGTCCAGTATGTGTAGTTGGTGAAGATGTGGGTGTAACATTCGTAGAGATGTCCTCATCATCTTCATACCTACAGTCCACGAAAAAGCCAAAAAAAATTTAGGGTTAGATCATCACGTCCCAAGACAGTCCTAGCCTTTGTCCAGTTTTCTTTTCAGTCCTTGCCTTGTTGCATTTACGGTTGCATCGTTGTGTCAAGTTGATGATCTTAGCGTCTAGTTCCCTTAGAGTTTCGAGTTCTGATCACAGCTTGCCACATCGCCGCCGCACAGTAGTCATCCTACCACGTTCCGCCAATCTGAGTCCAGATACACCACCACGTTCCGCCAAGCAGAGTCCACATACACCACCACGTCCCACCAGTCCGAGTTGAGTTCCACCATCAGTACGGTTCGTGATCTCTCTGTAGCCAGATTAGTTTTGAGTTGTTAAGTCTGGCACGCTTTCCAGAGCAGTTTTTAGGCCAAAAATTTCAGGGGTAAAAATTTTTCGTGCCCATACCTTCCTTTTGTCCAGAAACTCATTTTGAGACGTTCGCTACCATAGTGATTTTTTCGCACTTTTTCAGCCACCGCAGTCCCGCATCGCAAAAAAAAGCAAAAAAAAAGAGAAAAAAAAATTCAGAGTGTGCTTCTTAGTTGTTTATGTGCCGCGCCGTGCTTTCGTTGGTGTTTTAGGCTCGCGTCTCTAGTACGGTCTAGCCTAGGATCAGCACAGTACCGACGTTGAGTGTTTATTCAGCTTTGCATCTCTGTTTTGATTACTGTTGAGTTTTTCCTACCACACTTGTCAGCCTTCCTACAGCTCCACATATATTCTACATCATGCGTTTGACACCTCCTGGCCATCGCTGTACCATATCTCTGAGAGTTTTGACCCGTTGGTTGTACATCACCACCTGCTGCTAGGTAAGAATCGGTAAGAACGAAAGAAAAGCTTGAAAGATTTGTGCTTTCCACCATCCCACATCCCATTAGTAGATGTAGGATCATATACCTGTGTTTTTTCTATTTCTGCTAACCATGCCAGGATCACATGATGAAGTGGCGCGGGATGCTCCCGATTGGGAGAACATGACATACAAGGAGCTACATGATAAATTTGCACAAATGATGTCTGAACAGGTGAATGACATCGAGAACAGATTTACAGAGGCGATTGATGGCGTGGAAAAGATGATCGGAACCAAGCTCGACGCCAAGTTTACTGAGTTGATCGCACGCCTACCTACACAGCCTGCTGTCGCTCCAGCACAGCCACAGCCACCGCCACTACCACGTGCACGACGTATTCTGTTTCCGAGGGGACAAGCTGCTGGTATTGGTGCTCCTCCTACTGCTGCTTCTGACGTCGGCCAGGACGACAACTACGAGGGTGATTACGAGGAGGAGGTGGAACAGGAAGCGGCCTATGAGCAGCCAGCTGGACGTCCACGTCCCAACATTCGCCACGGTCGACACCAACCACCCCCTCAGGTACGCGATGATGAACATGTGCCTAAACTTAAATTGAATCTTAAGCCGTTTGAGGGTAGATATATTCCTGATGCTTATCTTACTTGGGAGTTAGAAACTGAACAACGCTTTACATGTTTACAATATCCTGAGAATAGACGTGTTACTGCTGCTGTTTGTGAATTCACGGGGTTTGCATCTATTTGGTGGTCTGAACATTGTAGATTGCATGCTAATAATATTCCAACTACTTGGGCTGCGTTAAAAGATGCTATGCGTACTCGCTGGGTTCCTCCTTATTATCAAGGTGAATTGCTACAAAAAATACAGCGTTTGAGACAAGGAAAAAATTATGTAGAGGAATATTATCAAGAATTACAAACTGGATTGATTAGATGTGGCCTAGTAGAGGATAATGAAGCTATGCTTGCACGTTTTATGGGTGGCTTAAACAGGGAGATACAAACTATTCTAGAATACAAGGACTATGCTACTATTACTCGTTTGTTTCATCTTGCTTGTAAAGCTGAACGTGAAGTGTAGGATCGACAGGCCGCTATGAGACCTAACTTTTCTGCAGGACGAAATACATCATGGACATCGCGTGGAGCTTCTACATCCACACGTCCTGCTGCACCACCATCTACTTCAGCCGCTCATTCTTACAGGGAGCCACCAAAACAGCCAGCGCCACCATTCAAGGGTGCACAGAGTGGTCCAGCGGCGAGTTCTTCTTCATCCATGGCTTCCACAGGGCAAACACGAGATCGTGATATTAAATGTCGCCGGTGCCAAGGTGGAGGTCACTTCGCCAAAGACTGTCCATCCAAGCGTGTGATGACTGTTACGGCGGATGGTGGGTATGAGTCAGCGAGTGACTATGATGAGGAGACTTTAGTTCTCATTGCTCATGAGGAACAGGGTGCCCATGATGATGCTTATGATATAGATTATATGGCTCCTGATGATGCGGATAAATATGCTAGTTTGGTTGCTCAATGTGTGTTAAGTGTGTAGGTAACGAAGGCCGAGCAAAACCAGAGGCATAATTTGTTCCACACAAAGGGAGTGGTGAAAGAACGTTCGGTTCGCATCATCATTGACGGAGGGAGTTGCAACAACTTGGCTAGCATGGAGTTGGTGGAGAAGCTATCTCTCACCACAAGACCACACCCCCATCCGTACTATATTCAGTGGTTTAACAATAGTGGTAAGATTAAGGTAACGCGTTCTGTTCGTGTGCACTTTAGCATTGCTGCATATGCTGATTATGTTGATTGTGATGTGGTACCCATGCAAGCATGCTCTCTTTTACTTGGTAGACCATGGCAATTTGATAGGAATGTTGTACACCATGGTAGGACAAATCAGTTTACTTTGGTTCATCAGGATAAAAATATTGCTTTACTTCCTATGTCTCCTGAACAAATTGTGAAAGATGATCTTGCTACTCGACAAAGGTTACATACGTGAATCCCTTAGTCCTTGTGCTGTTCCTGGTATATTAGTGCCTAAAAAGGATGGAACATGGCGTATGTGTGTTGATTGTCGAGCCATTAATAATATTACTATTTGTTATCGTCATCCTATTCCTAGGTTAGATGATATGCTTGATGAATTAAGTGGCTCTACCATGTTTTCCAAAGTTGATTTGCGTAGTGGATACCATCAAATTCACATGAAATTAGGAGATGAATGGAAAACGGCATGTAAAACTAAGTTTGGATTATATGAGTGGTTAGTCATGCCTTTTGGGTTAACTAATGCACCTAGCACTTTCATGAGATTAATGAACGAGGTTTTATGTGCTTTCATTGGACTATTTGTGGTAGTCTATTTTGATGATATACTGATTTATAGCAAATGTTTGGAGGGACATTTGGATCATTTACGTGCTGTTTTTATTGCTCTACGTAATGCACGTTTATTTGGTAACCTTGGGAAGTGCACCTTTTGCACCGACCGAGTATCGTTTCTTGGCTATGTTGTTACTCCGCAGGGAATTGAAGTTGATAAAGCCAAGATCGAGGCGATTGAGAGTTGGCTGCAGCCCAAAACGGTCACACAAGTGAGAAGTTTTCTTGGCCTCGCTGGATTCTATAGGAGTTTTGTGAGAGATTTCAGCACCATTGCTGCACCTCTCAATGAGCTTACACGCAAGGATGTGCCTTTTACTTGGGGTACCGCACAGGAAGAAGCCTTCACGGTATTGAAAGATAAGTTAACACATGCTCCTTTGCTCCAACTTCCTGATTTTAATAAGACTTTTGAGCTTGAATGCGATGCTAGTGGGATTGGTTTGGGAGGTGTGTTATTACAAGATGCTAAACCTGTTGCATACTTTTCTGAAAAATTGAGTGGGCCTAGTCTGAACTATTCTACTTATGATAAGGAATTATATGCTCTTGTTCGGACATTAGAAACTTGGCAACATTATTTATGGCCCAAAGAATTTGTTATACATTCTGATCATGAATCTTTGAAACACATAAGAAGTCAAGCAAAACTTAATCGTAGACATGCTAAGTGGGTTGAATTTATTGAGACTTTCCCTTATGTCATTCAACACAAGAAGGGGAAAGATAATATTATTGCTGATGCTTTGTCTCGTCGTTATACTATGCTTTCACAACTTGACTTCAAGATATTCGGTTTAGATACAATCAAAGATCAATATGTAAATGATGCGGAATTTGAAGATGTATTGCAGAATTGTAGAGAGGGTAGAACATGGAACAAGTTTGTTCTTAATGATGGATTTGTGTTCCGTTCTAACAAGCTATGCATTCCAGCTAGCTGTATTTGTCTTTTGTTGTTACAGGAGGCGCATGGAGGAGGATTAATGGGTCACTTTGGCGTGAAGAAGACGGAGGATGTACTTGCTACACATTTCTTTTGGCCAAAGATGAGACGGGATGTTGAGCGTTTTGTTGCTCGCTGCACTACATGTCAAAAAGCTAAGTCACGACTCAATCCTCATGGTTTATACATGCCTTTACCTGTACCTAGTGTTCCGTGGGAGGACATATCAATGGACTTTGTTTTAGGCTTGCCTCGAACAAAGAAGGGGAGGGATAGCATATTTGTTGTCGTGGATAGATTTTCTAAGATGGCACATTTTATACCATGTCATAAAAGTGACGATGCTGCTAATGTTGCTGATTTATTCTTTCGTGAGATTATTCGCTTACATGGTGTGCCCAATACTATTGTCTCGGATCGTGATTCTAAGTTTCTTAGCCATTTTTGGAGATGCTTATGGGCTAAGTTGGGGACTAAACTACTTTTTAGTACTACATGTCATCCCCAAACTGATGGACAAACTGAAGTGGTCAATAGGACTTTGTCTACTATGCTTAGGGCTGTTTTAAAGAGTAACTTGAAAATTTTGGAAGAATGTTTACGTCATATTGAATTTGCTTATAATCTTTCATTTCATTCTACCACTAAAATGTGCCCTTTTGAGATTGTTTATGGTTTTCTACCTCGTGCACCTATTTATTTGCTGCCTCTTCCATCTTCAGAGAAGGTTAATTTTGATGCTAAGAAACGTGCTGAATTGTTATTAAAAATGCATGAGTTAACTAAAGAAAACATTGAGAAAATGAATGCTAGATACAAGCTTGCTGGTGATAAGGGTAGAAAGCATGTTGTGTTTGAACCAGGAGATCTTGTTTGGTTACATTTACGTAAAGATAGGTTTCCTGATTTGCGCAAGTCTAAGTTAATGCCACGAGCTGATGGTCCCTTTAAGGTTTTACAGAAAATTAATGATAATGCATATAAACTTGAGCTACCTGCAGATTTTGGGGTTAGTCCCACATTTAACATTGCAGATTTGAAACCTTATTTGGGAGAAGAAGATGAGCTTCCGTCGAGGACGACTTCAATTCAAGAAGGGGAGGATGATGAGGACATCTCTACTAATGTTACACCCACATCTTCACCAACTACACATACTGGACCAGTTACTAGAGCACGCGCACGTCAACTAAATTATCAGGTACTTTCGTTTCTTGCGAATCTTTCTAATGTTCAGGAACATATGATGCTGCCTAAATTAGATACTTTTGTTTGTCTTATGAATGAAGGACCTAGCATGGATAAGAAGGATGGTCATTGGAGCGGGATCAAGCATGGAGAAGGACGTGCGCGCGCGGGAAAGGACAATGGAGCTTCCAGTGGTGATTTTCGCACTTTGAGGCCACCATAAGGCGTGCATGAAGACTTGGACGAGAGACACAAGATGCCACATTAATATTTTCGTCCAAGGGTTATTATAGGTGCTGCGTCACCTTATTATTGGGCCAGGCCCATGTAATTTCGAAATACACTTAATAGGCTATTTTTTAGAGTCCGTATGTGTGGGGAAACCGAGTTAGGGTTGTTTTCGGACCCCTCCTCCAAGGGGCCACGAAATTCCCCTCTGTTCCCCCATATATACAACCCTTAGGGCGTCGTTTAGACTTGGGTTTTAATTAGATTTAAGTTAGCCATAGCCGCAACTTCGAGTTCTTCGTTTGTGTCGTCCGACCAGGCCAAGACCGCATTGGAACCCCTATCCAGACCGCATTGGAACCCCAACTTCTGCACGATCAACCTGACCACGAAGGTCAATTCCTGCAAGCAATCGAAGAACAAGCAAGAACTAAGAATTGCAATCTGGATATTGCGAATATAAGATGAAAGATTAACAGAAGTTGGGGTTCCAATGCGGTCTTGGCCTGGTCGGATGACACAAACGAAGAGCTCGAAGTTGCGGCTATGGCTAACTTAAATCTAATTAAAACCCAAGTCTAAACGACGCCCTAAGGGTTGTATATATGGGGGAACAGAGGGGAATTTCGTGGCCCCTTGGAGGTGGGGTCCGAAAACAACCCTAACTCGGTTTCCCCACACATACGGACTCTAAAAACAGCCTATAATGTGGTATTTCGAAATTACATGGGCCCAGCCCAATATTAAGGTGACGCAGCACCTATAATTGCCCTTGGACGAAAATAATGAAGTGACATCTCGCGTATTTCGTCCAAGACTTCATGCGCGCCTTATGGTGGCTTCAAAGTGTGATAATCACCACTGGAAGCTCCACTGTACTTTCCCGCGCGCGCACCTCCTTCTATATGCTTGATCCCGCTCCAATGACCATCCTTCTTATCCATGCTAGGTCCTTCATTCATAAGACAAACAAAAGTATCTAATTTAGGCAGCGTCATATGTTCCTGAACATTAGAAGGATTCA
This sequence comes from Bromus sterilis, assembly GCA_950022295.1. Taxonomy (NCBI): domain Eukaryota; kingdom Viridiplantae; phylum Streptophyta; class Magnoliopsida; order Poales; family Poaceae; genus Bromus; species Bromus sterilis. Next base: position 170,014,227 of record OX465600.1, on the reverse strand, counting down.
CAAGAAACGAAAGTACCTGATAATTTAGTTGACGTGCGCGTGCTCTAGTAACTGGTCCAGTATGTGTAGTTGGTGAATATGTGGGTGTAACATTAGTAGAGATGTCCTCATCAGACAGACCCCGGCAAGTTAATCCGTATGTACAACACTGTTGTGGAGATCGCGGGGGAGACGACAAAGCGAAGGCCAACTAGATCCCCATGAAGCTCAAGGACAATGTGCGCCGGTGGATGATGCATCTCCCGGCCAACTCAATAAGCTCGTGTGCAGAACTCTGTGAAAAGTTTGTCGGCCCATTTACCGGAGGGGTCCAACCTACGAAAACCGTTAGTGACTTACGCCGAGTAGTGCAGAAGGACGGCGAACCTCTTCAAAAGTTCGTCCAAAGATTCACCCAGATGCAGCATTGCATCCCCGACGCGCATGAGGCCGCAATCATCGCCACCTTTCATGCATCCGTCAAGAACCCGCGCATGCTGGAGAAGATGAGTACCCGGTCCATCAAGACTATCACTGCCCTGTTCGAGCTCGCCGACAAGGTCGCCCGCATCAAAGAGGCGGTCCTTCCTATTAATCGAGATGCCGGAAAGACGCCCTCCGGCTCAAGCTCCTTCCGAAAGGAACCATCCTTCCGAGGAGCCCGGGGCCCGTAAACGCGTACACCAAGCCGTGTTCACCATGGAGGGGAATAGGTCCGCTCCGCAACCACCCTCCATCGACATCGTGGTTTCCGCCGCAGACACCACCCCATCGCCATACTGCAAGATACACAAGACCAACAAGCATGACCTGTCCAAGTGTCGCTTCGTCATCAAGCTCCAAGAAGACATGGCGGCCTTCTATTCCAAGAAGGACGCCGAAAGAAGGCTCAGCGGGGCGGAGGTTCCCAACGCGGGGCCGAGGCGGCTACTAGAACAAGGGCGAGCCAAGGAATCGCATCACGGCAATGACGTTTCCGAAGAGAAGGAATCCTGAGGCGACGCGGTGGAGACGCACCAGGCGACCACCGGTGATCTCTTCTTATCTCACGGATGGAAGGTCTTCGTCCGTGGCCGCAAGCTAGACCGCAAGAACTTCATGTTGTTTCATTACGAGGACGAGGAAATCTTGATGCTGAAGTGCTTCAGCATGAACGGCGACTACCTGAAGAACGGAGAGCTACCAAGCAACCGGAAGGACACTGAGCGGGTTGCTCGTCAATCATCGATGTACCTCCTACTCGATGAGACCCTTTACTGCAGGCGTCCCAACGGTGTGAAACTACTGTGCATCCCCACAGATGAAGGCAAGAAGCTGCTCCTGTTCGGACCACGAAGGAACATGCGGCTCCCACATTGGTTCCTGGGCTCTGGTCGTTAAAGTTTTCCGGCAAGGGTTTTATTGCCTACCGCCTTGAACGACGCCTGCCAACTCCACGCCAAGGTTGTTTATCAACCAGCACAAGCTCTCCAAACCATCCCTCTGTCATGGCCCTTTGCGGTCTGGGGATTGGACATCTTGGGCCCATTCCCCCGTGCTATCGGAGGTTATGAGTTCCTCTACGTCGCCATCGACAAAATCACAAAGTGGCCAAAATTGGAGCCAGTCCGCAAGACCACGGCGCAATCCGCCATCAAGTTTTTCATAAGCCTGGTGTTTCATTTCAGAGTTCTTAATCGGATCATCACGGACAACGACACCCAATTCACAAGTCAGGCTTTCCTCGAGTACTGCGAGTAAATGTGTCACTGCGAGTACCTTCAGAGTGCCAATTCGGAAGTCCTCCGAGGTCTCCGGATCAGTACCTTCAAGCAACTCGAAAAGTGTGCAAAGCGGTGGGTGGATGAACTCCCAGCTGTTCTATGGTCAATGAGGACCACACCAAATCGAGCCACAAATGAGACGTGCTTCGCTCTCATTTACGGAGCGGAGGCGGTGCTCCCCACAGAACTGAGATACGTAGTCGGGCTACTAAACGCGCCAGATGGTACCAGCAAGGACTACTCCGCTATCGCAGCCGCCACGTCCGCTCCTAAGGACCTTAGGAAGGTGACCTTGTCCTCCGTCGGCTACAGTCCAGGAGGGGTCTAAACAAGCTGTCTTCCAAGTGGGAAGGCCCTTATCGGGGAGGGTGTTCAGGTTACAATGGAAACACTATGCACTCCCCCCCGGCATGGGCGTCAACAAGACCATCCCGGGATGAGCGCTGCCGCGACCCCGCCGTCCGCCAGACCGCTCCTTGATGGGCCGGATCTCCTGATGAAGCTTTTGTGCCATTATCCGGGCACCGTGGATCCCCGGATCAACGTACTCGCCTGGATCGCCGCCACGAAGACGCTCGAACCACCATTGTTAGGGAGAAGGTAACTCGTCGGTGTTCGGACGCCCGGGTTCCTCCCATCGATGTTGTCCAGGAGGGAATCCTTTCCGGTGAAAGCGACTACAACACCGTCTGCGTAGCCTTCACCCGTGATCTCCCCAGCGTCTAGTGGCCCAAGATAGATGGCCCACTTTCGTATGACGAAAACACAAACCCCGGCGAGTTCATCCGTATGTAGAACACTGTTGTGGAGATCGCGGGGGGAGACGACAAAGCGAAGGCCAACTACTTCCCCATGAAGCTCAAGGACAATGTTCGCCGGTGGATGTACACCTCCCTGCCAAGTCCATCAGCTCGTGGGCGGAACTCTGCGAAAATTTTGTCGGCGCATTTACCGAAGTGGTCCAACCTCCGAAAACCGTTAGTGACTTGCGACGAGTAGTGCAGAAGGACGACGAACCTCTTAGGAAGTTCGTCCAAAGATTCACCCAGATGTAGCATTGCATCCCCGATGCGCATGAGGCCGCAATCATCACCACCTTTCATGCCAATGTCAAGAACGCGCCCATGCTAGAGAAGGTTAGTACCTGGTCCATCAAGACTAGCACCGCCCTGTTCGAACTGGCCCACAAGGTCGCCCGCATCGAAGAGGCGGTCCTTCCTGTTAATCGATATGCCGGAAGACGCTGTACGGCTCAAGATCCTTCCGAAAGTAACCATCCTCCAGGGGAGCCCGGGGCCCGTAAACGCGAACACTAAGCTGTGTTCACCACGGAGAGGTAGGGGGCCGCTCCGCAACCACCCTCCATCGACACCGTGGTTGCCGCCGCAGACACCACCCCATCGCAATACTGCAAGATACACAAGACGAACAAGCACGACCTGTCCGAGTGCCGCTCCGTCATCAAGCTCCAAGAAGACATGGCGGCCTTCTATAGCAAGAAGGACGCCGAAAGGAAGGCTCAGCGGGGCTGAGGTTCCCAACATGGGGCCTGAGGCGGCTACCAGAACAAGGGAAAGCCAAGGATGCCACATCACGACGATTATGTTTCCGGAGAGGAGGAATCCAGAGGTAACGCAGAGAAGGTGGACACCCACCAGGCGACCACCGGTGATCTCTTCTTGTCGCACGGGTGGAAGGTCTTCGTCCGTGGCCGCAAGCTGGATCGCGTGGACTTCCTCCTGTTCCATTACGAGGACGAGGACGAGGACGTCTTGACGCTAAACTGCTTCAGCATTAACGGAGACTACCTGAAGAACGAAGAGCTACCAAGAAATCAGAAGGGCGCCGAGCGGGTCGCTCGTCAATCATCGATGTACCTCCTACTCCATGAGACCCTTTACCGCAGGCGTCCCAACGACGTGAAGCTACTGTGCATCCCCACAGACGAAGGCAAGAAGCTGCTCCCGTTCGGACCACGAACGAACATGCGGCGCCCACATTGGTTCCCGGGCTCTGGTCGGCAAAGCTTTCGGGCAAGGGTTCTATTGGCCTACCGCCTTGAACGACGCCATGGAGCTTGTCAACACATGCGACGCCTGCCAATTCCACGCCAAGTGACGAGGGGGTGACCCCACGACTCTTACAGAGTAGGGTACCTGGTGCATATCAAGACAGAAGGCCCGCTGGAAGCCTCGATCGGCCCACGACTGGCCCACTCGAGGCACCGCCATAGGAGTCCTCGACGATTATGGAACCCGCGACTTTGCGTCCAAGAAGGAAGATAGATTAGGAAACCGTCTATGTAAACCTAGACGGACTCCATGCGACCCAGCCTAGTATATAAAGGCTGGGAGAGGGGACGTCTAGGGCATCGAATATTCAAGCAACACCTCCGAACCCGAGCGAACTCGCCTCGACCTCTACTGTAATCGCCTCCATCGCAATATGATGTAGGGCAAGCCTAGGGTTTGGCCCAATCTTCACAATTTGGAGGCGGGGATCCACAACAAGAACAAGAACAAAGGGGATCAACATAAGAGAAAAAGGGGGAACAAGATCCAAACACATAAACACTCAAATCCACTCCCAAATACCACACATCACAAGATCCACACACCACAAGAGGTAAGCTTGGTAGTCTCGCTCTCCTTCTATGAATAGGATTGGGTTCCTCTCCTTCTATGAGTGGGGAGAGGAGGTAGGAGGTACGCTTGAGAGGATCTCAAGGAGATCTAATTCCCTAGGGGGGAGAAGGAGCTAAGCTCTCAAGTCTTTGGTAATTTCTTAGCTAACCCTAGAACTGAGATAGGAGGCAACTGTATATATAAGCTAGGAGGGAGAAGGAGATACACGGGCCTCGACCCAGCTGAATCTGCGCGCAGGCAGGTTTCGGACGTCCGTTGGGTTTCGGACGACCAAACTTTTGGGACGTCGGATGTCCGTTGAGCTTCGGATTTCCGGAAGTGACTGCAACGACGGGGTCCTGTAGACGAGCTGGTGGCCTGGAGTAGTAGATGTCAGAAATCCGACAGGTTTCGGATGTCCGATCTGTCGGACGTCCGAAGTCTGTCGGTCGTCCGAAGTCTGTCGCGCGCCCGCTCCGATGGAGGAGCTCCTGACCGTAGCATGTCGGAAGTCCGACGAGTTTCGGACGTCCGAGCTGTCGGAAGTCCGAAAGCCTTCGGACGTCCGAAAGCTCTCTGGAGTCGAGTCTTCTTCTCCTTCGGTTGCCTCCTCGCCGTTGGACCTAATGGAACAAAGCACACTGTTTTGAGGTAGCATCCTGATGAGGACATCTCTACTAATGTTACACCCACATCTTCACCAACTACACATACTGGACCAGTTACTAGAGCACGCGCACGTCAACTAAATTATCAGGTACTTTCGTTTCTTGCGAATCCTTCTAATGTTCAGGAACATATGATGCTGCCTAAATTAGATACTTTTGTTTGTCTTATGAATGAAGGACCTAGCATGGATAAGAAGGATGGTCATTGGATCGGGATCAAGCATGGAGAAGGAGGTGTGCGCGCGGGAAAGGACAATGGAGTTTCCAGTGGTGATTTTCGCACTTTGAGGCCACCATAAGGCGTGCATGAAGACCTGGACAAGAGACACAAGACGCCACATTAATATTTTCGTCCAAGGGTTATTATAGGTGCTGCGTCACCTTATTATTGGGCCAGGCCCATGTAATTTCGAAATACACTTAATAGGCTATTTTTTAGAGTCCGTATGTGTGGGGAAACCGAGTTAGGGTTGTTTTCGGACCCCTCCTCCAAGGGGCCACGAAATTCCCCTCTGTTCCCCCATATATACAGCCCTTAGGGCGTCGTTTAGACTTGGGTTTTAATTAGATTTAAGTTAGCCATAGCCGCAACTTCGAGCTCTTCGTTTGTGTCATCCGACCAGGCCAAGACCTCATTGGAACCCCAACTTTCGTAATCATTCATCTTATATTCGCAATATCCGGATTGCAATTCTTAGTTCTTGCTTGTTCTTCGATTGCTTGCAGGAATTAGACCTTCGTGGTCAGGTTGATCGTGCATCTGCGGGATCAATAACCTCTCGGAGTTGGTTTAGCGATCGCTAAGGCGCAACGTCTTCGCACGTTCGTAGTCGGATCGTGAAAGTCGTCTCCACCATAATCGATCTCCACCATCTCATCGAAACATCGGGACACCTTCGCCTCTATCAAGTGGTATCAGATTTCCAGGTTGCTCGGTGAGATTTACCAGTTTTCGTAGTCTAGATTGGTTCTGTTCTTCATACCTACAGTCCACGAAAAAGCCAAAAAAAAATTAGGGTTAGATCATCACGTCCCAAAACAGTCCGAGCCTTTGTCCAGTTTTCTTTACAGTAGTTTGCTTTGTTGAATTTACGGTTGCATCGTTGTGTCGAGTTGCTGATCTTAGCGTCTAGTTCCCTTAGAGGTTCGAGTTCTGATCACAGTTTGTCACACCGCCGCCGCACAGTAGTACACCGCCACGTTTCCGCCAATCCGAGTCCAGATACACCACCACGTTCCGCCAAGTCGAGTCCATCTACAGCACCACGACCTACCAATCCGAGTTGAGTTCCATCACCTGTTCGGTTTGTGATCTCTCCGTAGCCAGATTTGTTTTGATTTGATTAGAGTCGGATTTCACCAATCTTTTGTCGTACGTAGAAGGAGGTGATTTCCAAAAAAAAAAAAAAGAGTCTGGCACGCTTTTCAGAGCAGTTTTTAGGCCAAAAATTTCGGGGGTAAAAAAAAATTCCGTGCCCATACGTTCCTTAGGTCCAGAAACTCATTTTGAGACGTTCGCCACCATAGAGTTTTTTTCGCACTTTTTCAGCCACCGCAGTCCCGCATCGCAAAAAAAAAAAAAAGAAGAGAATTTTTTTTCAGAGTGTGCTTCTCAGTTGATTACGTGCCGCGCCGTGCTTTCGTTGGTGTTTTAGGCTCGCGTCTCTAGTACGGTCTAGCCTAGGATCAGCACAGTACCGACGTTGAGTGTTTATTCAACTTTGCATCTCTGTTTTGATTACTGTTGAGCTTTTTGCTACCATATTTGTCAAGCCTACCTACAGCTCCACATATATTCTACTTCGTGCGGTTGACACCTCCTGGCCATCGCTCTACCACATCTCTGAGAGTTTTGACCCGTTGGTTGTACATCACCATCTGCTGCTAGGTAAGAATCGGTAAGAACGAAAGAAAAGCTTGACGGATTTGTGCTTTCCACCACCCCACATCCCATTAGTAGAAGTAGGATCATATTTCTGTGTGTTTTCTATTTTTGCTAACCATGTCAGGATCCCATGATGAAGTGGCGCGGGATGCACCCGATTGGGAGAATATGACAAACAAAGCGTTACATGATAAATTTGCACAAATGATGTCTGAACAGGTGAATGACATCGAGAACAGATTTACAGAGGCGATTGATGGTGTGGAGAAGATGATCGACACCAAGCTCGACGCCAAGTTTACTGAGTTGCTCGCACGCCTACCTGCACAGCCTGCGGCCGCTCCAGCACAGCCACCGCCACCACGACGTGCACGACGTATTCTGTTTCCGGGCAGACAAGCTGTTGGTGCTCCTTCGGCTGCTGCAGTTGCTGCTACTGCTGCTGCTTCTGACGTCGGCCAGGACGACAACTACGAGGGTGATTACGAGGAGGAGGTGGAACAGGAAGCGGCCTATGAGCAGCCAGCTGGGCGTCCACGTCCCAACATTCGCCACGGTCGACACCAACCACCCCCTCAGGTACGCGATGATGAACATGTGCCTAAACTTAAATTGAATCTTAAGCCGTTTGAGGGTAGATATATTCCTGATGCTTATCTTACTTGGGAGTTAGAAACTGAACAACGCTTTACATGTTTACAATATCCTGAGCATAGACGTGTTACTGCTGCTGTTTGTGAATTCACGGGTTTTGCATCTATTTGGTTGTCTGAACATTGTAGATTGCATGCTAATAATATTCCAGCTACTTGGGCTGCTTTAAAAGATGCTATGCGTACTCGCTGGGTTCCTCCTTATTATCAACGTGAATTGCTACAAAAATTACAGCGTTTGAGACAAGGAAAAAATTCTGTAGAGGAATATTATCAAGAATTACAAACTGGATTGATTAGATGTGGCCTAGTAGAGGATAATGAAGCTATGTTTGCACGTTTTATAGGTGGCTTAAACAGGGAGATACAAACTATTCTAGAATACAAGGACTATGCTACTATTACTCGTTTGTTTCATCTTGCTTGTAAAGCTGAACGTGAAGTGCAGGATCGACAGGCCGCTACGAGACCTAACTTTTCTGCAGGACGAAATACATCATGGACATCGCGTGGACCTTCTACATCCACACGTCCTGCTGCACCACCATCTACTTCAACCGCTCATTCTTACAGGGAGCCACCAAAACAGCCAGCGCCACCATTCAAGGGTGCACAGAGTGGTCCAGCAGCGAGTTCTTCTTCATCCATGGCTTCCACAGGGCAAACACGAGATCGTGATATTAAATGTCGCAGGTGCCAAGGTGGAGGTCACTTTGCAAAAGACTGTCCCTCCAAGCGTGTGATGATTATTACGGCGGATGGTGGGTATGAGTCAGCGAGCGACTATGATGAGGAGACTTTAGTTCTCATTGCTCACGAGGAACAGGGTGCCCATGATGATGCTCATGATATAGAGTATATGGCTCCTGACGATGCAGATCAATATGCTAGTTTGGTTGCTCAACGTGTGTTAAGTGTGCAGGTATCGAAGGCCGAGCAAAACCAGAGGCATAATTTGTTCCACACAAAGGGAGTGGTGAAAGAACTTTCGGTTCGCATCATCATTGACGGAGGGAGTTGCAACAACTTGGCTAGCATGGAGTTGGTGGAGAAGCTATCTCTCACCACAAGACCACACCCCCATCCTTACTATATTCAGTGGTTTAACAATAGTGGTAAGATTAAGGTAACCCGTTCTGTTCGTGTGCACTTTAGCATTGCTGCATATGCTGATTATGTTGATTGTGATGTGGTACCCATGCAAGCATGCTCTCTTTTACTTGGTAGACCATGGCAATTTGATAGGAATGTTGTACTATTTGGATATGATGATCTAATACTATTTTTATGGCTTTTTGTGTGGATGATAGGTGATAAAAAAACAGATCTAATATATGGATGTGGAATTCTCACCGAGCAACCTGAAAACTGATACCACTTGATAGAGGCGGGGTGTCCCGATCTTTCGATGAGAGATAACTATCGATTTGGTGGAGACGACTCTGACGATCCGACTACGAACGTGCAACAACGTCGCGCCTTAGCAATCGCTAAACCAATCTCCGGAGGTTATTGACCACGTCAGAGCACGATCAACCTCACCACGAAGGTCTAGTGCCTGCAAGCAATCGAAGAACAAGCAAGAACTATGATAAAGCAATCTGAATATTGCGAATATGTAGATGAAGTATGAATAAAGTTGGGATTCCGAAAGCGGTCTTGATCTGGTCGTTGGACACAAACCGAGTACACGAAGATGCAGCAATTAGCTAAGCAGTCTTTTTAACTAAAAGAAATCCAAAGAAAAACCCTAGGGGTTGATCTACTTATATAGGACTAAAGGGTGGAGGCCAAGGGGGTGGAAGGACGTCCCAAGGAGTCCTAAAACTAAACCTAGGTCGTACAAGGCACTTGGGCCCATGTGGAGGTGATGCAACACCTATTGAGTTGGACTTTGATTCGGATTCTGCTGCTGGGTCGCACCGTTTTTGCAATATCTCCACGCTCCGAAGGAATTTGAAGGTGAAACCAATTGCGTTGGAAACTAGACGAGATAAGCTATCACCAGAAAAAAGAATCACCCAATTTGGAGTTCGTATGTAGAAACGGCGGCTGTTTGAAGTTTGGTATATCTCTGCAGTCCGAATCTGAGTCCATGACGTGAAAGACTTGGTCTCTATCTTCTCTTGGGCCAAAAGTGACGTGAAATAACTTCTTGTACAGCACACAATCATGCCCCTTTGTATTGACTTCATTTCTTGATCAAATATAGAGGAATTAATGGTCATATCCATGATAATTATGTCCTCGTCATCTTCATGCTTGAACATGCTCCAATGCTCATCCTTCTTGTCCATGCTAGGTCCTTCATTTGTCAGCAACAGAAATATATCGACGTTAGGCAGCATCATATTCACATGAACATTAGAAACATTATCAAGAAGCGAAAGTACCTGATAATTTAATTGGTGTGCACGATCTCTAGTAATTGGTCCAGTAGGTATATTAGCAAGGGTTGTGGTTGTAACTATGGTAGTCATGTCCTCATCATCCTCCCCTTCTTGAAAATAAAGCCGTCCCCGGCGTTTCTTAATCTGAAATGTGGCTAACAAAAGAGACAAAGTGTACATGTTGTATATATATATGTCATCCATTCTTACTTCCATTAGTTTTTGGACATGTAACACATGTATATATGAGTAACTTTCGTATGTCGTGAAATATAAACATATATGATCATCACAATACATAAACGACAGGAAAGTATTGCAACTCAGTTTGCATATATAAGTGAAGCTCTTATTCATATCTAAAGATGTACAATGCTCATCATTAAACCATCCCAATACCGGTGAAGAAACGTTAATGTTTTTCGAAGGACATGCTACAACAGGCTTAACTAAGTAGTCATGCAACAAGTCATTCGACGCAGAATCATCACCAAGATTAAAGGTCATATCAAAATGATTAAGCATTGGCAGTTTCATAATAGTAACATGATTATCCAAAATAGATGGTGTGCTCAAATCAATAGGTAACTCAAGACATGATGTATTCAAGTCTATTAGGCAAGCAACATCTTCATGTGAAGTTATGACATTCTCGAAAATTGGTTGTGTGATGAAACTACTGGATAGCTCAACACATGTTGCTTTTAAATCAGCAAGGTTCTCATGTGGAGGGGAAAGATCCATACCTTTGTCATTACCTTTTTGTGATGATAGATCAGATATTGGAGGAGTGCTTACGACAATTGATGTGGTTATGGTAGTGCTCATAGTGGTTCAAGGAACAACCTTCTCAACTCGTGGTATTTGCACATTCCGCTTGTTCGTCTTCTGGGCAACACGTCTGTCGATTTCCTGTTCAGCTTTACAAGCAAGACGAAACAAATGATCCATAGGATAACACTTTTCATGAATTAGGATATCCTGAATGTCACGGTTTAAACCTTTCCAAAATATGTCCATGAAATATTCTTCACTTTCCTCTAAAAGAGAATGCAAGAATGTAGTTTCTAAAGCATCATAATATTCTGAAACAGTTTTAGTACCTTGTTTAAATTTTTTTAATTTCCTAACCTTGTCACGAGTATAATAAGAGGGAACGAATCTATATCGCATAGCAAGTTTGAGATCATTCCAAGTATTAGGTATATAATCAGGATATAAACTACAATATTCATTCCACCAAATAGAAGAAAAATCTTTGAAAGCACTAATTGCAGTTTTTACTTTCTTATGCTCAAGAAAATTATGGGAAACAAATATATCATTTATTTCAAACTCCCACTCAATGTATAAATCAGGTCTTAGACGTCCATGAAATGTGGTATAGAAACAATAAACTGATCATGTGCATGCTTATGTGTGTTTACCTTTTGCAGTGACTGTTGTGTAGTTGTAGGTGGTGGAAAATCTCCAACTATAGTTGCCGCCCAAGAAGATCTAACTCCAGAACCTGCCATGATTAGTAGAAAACAAGAAACAAATCACAAGTATATGTCCCTATGAACTACTAGGATGTGGTGGTAAAACGCTCACAGGATAGCAAATATCAATGTCTTACTAGTTCTTACCATGCAGCAGGTGGTGATCGGCAACCAACGGTGTCAAAGAACTCCAAAGATTAAGTAGAGCGATTGCCAGGTGAACACACGTATACACGATGTAGAAATATGTGGAGCTTGAAAGGCTTTAATATGGTGGCAAAAATATCAGCAATAATCAATTCAGAGATGCAAAATTGAATTAACGCTCAACGACGATACTGTGCTGGTCCTAGTCTAGACCGGACTAGAGACGCGAGCCTAGAACACTAATGTGGTCACGGTGTAGCACAACTAGCAGCAATGAATGATATGAAGTAGCTCTGAATAGCAAGATATAAGTGAAGATCATCAACAGAGCAAAGATAATGGTGAAAATAGGCTCCAAATCAAGATACACCAATATTCTCGCTACAACTTTCCTCTGAAATATATTTGCTAATTTTTTGATATTTTTCCTCCAATAGGGCACTGACTTAAGCTTTCCGACGCAATAAGAATCACTCAATTTAGAGTTCGGATGAGGTGTCAAAAAAATTGAGAATCAACCCGAAATCTGACAAAAACTGTGTTTGGAAACTTTAGAGGTCAAAAAGTCCGTCTTAGAAGCCGATCTGGAGTTTCAAATAACACACAAGCTCCAGAACTATTTGGAAGTGGCTCGGAAATATCTTTAATTTGAGTACTCGTGGAGCCAAAACGGACTTCGGATGACAAAGTTATGCCCGTTTTAGTGGACACTGCTCAAAACTGATTCCGACGAGATTTCAAATACGAGTTCAACTAGAGATAGATCCGAAATTTTTCTTCTTTTTTCTCTTTTTTCCTTTTTTCTTTCTTTTTTTCCTTTTTCTTTTTTTTTCTCTCTTTTTTCAACTCTTTTTTCTCTCTTTTTCTATGGTGGATGGTAGAAGTAGGCAGCGGATGGGATGATGGTGCAGCGGCGGCGGTGACTAACGTGAACAGAACTCGAAACTCTAAAGGACTAGATACTAAGACCAGCAACTGAACACGACGATGCAACCGATAATTCAATAAAGCAAAGCACCGAAAAGAAAATTGCGAAGTCTCAGATTGGTTTGGATATGATGATCTAATACTATTTTTATGGCTTTTTGTGTGGATGATAGGTGATAAAAAAACAGATCTAATATATGGATGTGGAATTCTCACCGAGCAACCTGAAAACTGATACCACTTGATAGAGGCGGGGTGTCCCGATCTTTCAATGAGAGATAACTATCGATTTGGTGGAGACGACTCTGACGATCCGACTACGAACGTGCAACAACGTCGCGCCTTAGCAATCGCTAAACCAATCTCCGGAGGTTATTGACCACGTCGGAGCAGGATCAACCTGACCACGAAGGTCTAGTGCCTGCAAGCAATCGAAGAACAAGCAAGAACTATGATAAAGCAATCTGAATATTGCGAATATGTAGATGAAGTATGAATAAAGTTGGGATTCCGAAAGCGGTCTTGATCTGGTCGTTGGACACAAACCGAGTACACGAAGATGCAGCAATTAGCTAAGCAGTCTTTTTAACTAAAAGAAATCCAAAGAATAACCCTAGGGGTTGATCTACTTATATAGGACTAAAGAGTGGAGGCCAAGGGGGTGGAAGGACGTCCCAAGGAGTCCTAAAACTAAACCTAGGTCGTACAAGGCACTTGGGCCCATGTGGAGGTGATGCAACACCTATTGAGTTGGACTTTGATTCGGATTCTGCTGCTGGGTCGCACCGTTTTTGCAATATCTCCACGCTCCGAAGGAATTTGAAGGTGAAACCAATTGCGTTGGAAACTAGACGAGATAAGCTATCACCAGAAAAAAGAATCACCCAATTTGGAGTTCGTATGTAGAAACGGCGGCTGTTTGAAGTTTGGTATATCTCTGCAGTCCGAATCTGAGTCCATGACGTGAAAGACTTGGTCTCTATCTTCTCTTGGGCCAAAAGTGACGTGAAATAACTTCTTGTACAGCACACAATCATGCCCCTTTGTATTGACTTCATTTCTTGATCAAATATAGAGGAATTAATGGTCATATCCATGATAATTATGTCCTCGTCATCTTCATGCTTGAACATGCTCCAATGCTCATCCTTCTTGTCCATGCTAGGTCCTTCATTTGTCAGCAACAGAAATATATCGACGTTAGGCAGCATCATATTCACATGAACATTAGAAACATTATCAAGAAGCGAAAGTACCTGATAATTTAATTGGTGTGCACGATCTCTAGTAATTGGTCCAGTAGGTATATTAGCAGGGGTTGTGGTTGTAACTATGGTAGTCATGTCCTCATCAAATACTATTGTGTCGGATCGTGATACTAAGTTTCTTAGCCATGTTTGGAGATGCTTATGGGCTAAGTTGGGGACTAAACTACTTTTTAGTACTACTTGTCATCCCCAAACATATGGACAAACTGAAGTAGTCAATAGGACTTTGTCTACTATGCTTAGGGCTGTTTTAAAGAGTAACTTGAAAATGTGGGAAGAATGTTTACCTCATATTGAATTTGCTTATAATCGTTCATTTCATTCTACCACTAAAATGTGCCCTTTTGAGATTGTTTATGGTTTTCTACCTCGTGCACCTATTGATTTGCTGCCTCTTCCATCTTCGGAGAAGGTTAATTTTGATGCTAAGCAACGTGCTGAATTGATATTAAAAATGCATGAGTTAACTAAAGAAAACATTGAGAAAATGAATGCTAGATACAAGCTTGCTGGTGATAAGGGTAGAAAGCATGTTGTGTTTGAACCAGGAGATCTTGTTTGGTTACATCTACGTAAAGATAGGTTTCCTGATTTGCGCAAGTCTAAGTTAATGCCACGAGCTGATGGTCCCTTTAAGGTTTTACAGAAAATTAATGATAATGCATATAAACTTGAGCTACCTGTAGATTTTGGGGTTAGTCCCACATTTAACATTGCAGATTTGAAACCTTATTTGGGAGAAGATGATGAGCTTCCGTCGAGGACGACTTCAATTCAAGAAGGGGAGGATGATGAGGACATCTCTACTAATGTTACACCCACATCTTCACCAACTACACATACTGGACCAGTTACTAGAGCACGCGCACGTCAACTAAATTATCAGGTACTTTCGTTTCTTGCGAATCCTTCTAATGTTCAGGAACATATGATGCTGCCTAAATTAGATACTTTTGTTTGTCTTATGAATGAAGGACCTAGCATGGATAAGAAGGATGGTCATTGGAGCGGGATCAAGCATGGAGAAGGAGGTGTGCGCGCGGGAAAGGACAATGGAGCTTCCAGTGGTGATTTTCGCACTTTGAGGCCACCATAAGGCGTGCATGAAGACCTGGACAAGAGACACAAGACGCCACATTAATATTTTCGTCCAAGGGTTATTATAGGTGCTGCGTCACCTTATTATTGGGCCAGGCCCATGTAATTTCGAATACACTTAATAGGCTATTTTTAGAGTCCGTATGTGTGGGGAAACCGAGTTAGGGTTGTTTTCGGACCCCTCCACCAAGGGGCCACGAAATTCCCCTCTGTTCCCCCATATATACAGCCCTTAGGGCGTCGTTTAGACTTGGGTTTTAATTAGATTTAAGTTAGCCATAGCCGCAACTTCGAGCTCTTCGTTTGTGTCATCCGACCAGGCCAAGACCTCATTGGAACCCCAACTTTCGTAATCATTCATCTTATATTCGCAATATCCAGATTGCAATTCTTAGTTCTTGCTTGTTCTTCGATTGCTTGCAGGAATTAGACCTTCGTGGTCAGGTTGATCGTGCATCCGCGGGATCAATAACCTCTCGGAGTTGGTTTAGCGATCGCTAAGGCGCAACGTCTTCGCACGTTCGTAGTCGGATCGTGAAAGTCGTCTCCACCATAATCGATCTCCACCATCTCATCGAAAATCGGGACACCTTCGCCTCTATCACATCCAGTTCTCGTGCGTATGGTATTGAGTATCGGCAAGTAGTGAATGCACCTTTGCTTCTATGGAATGTGCTTGTGCTCTCGTCATGGGTCCGTGTGTAGGAGATGTATCCATGGTGATGTCGGTAGGATGCTCCGCATCATCTCCCCCCCTTGGGGAAGATCCGTCCATGGATCAAGGTCTCCATCACCATGGTAAGGCGCGAGGTCGGAGATGTTGAAGGTGTTGCTCACCGAGTACTTGTCGGTGGGGATGTCCACCGTGTAGGCGTTGTTGTTGACCTTGGTGAGTATCTTGAATGGTCCGTCGGCTCGAGGAAGAAGCTTGGACTTGCGGGCGTCCGGGAACCGGTCTTTGCGGAGATGTATCCACATTAAGTCACCCGGTTGGAACGTTCTTGGTTTCTTGTGGATATTCATCTTGCGTGCATGGGCTTGGACATGTTTCTCGATAGTTGCCCGCGTATCTTCATGGAGTCGCTTGAGGAAGTTTGCCCGTGCGCTAGCATCCATGTTGGCGCGTTCTTGGAGTGCGAGAGGTAGGATGTCCAATGGGCACAAGGGATTGAACCCATAGACAACCTCGAAGGGAGACCACTTCGTGATGGAGTGCATGGCACGGTTGTAGGCGAACTCCGCCACCGGAAGGTGATCTTCCCACTCCTTGATGTTCTTCTTGATGAGTGTGCGGAGTAGAGTTGATAGGGAGCGGTTCACAACTTCCGTTTGCCCGTCCGTTTGTGGGTGATATGCGGTGGAGAAGAGGAGCTTGATGTCGAGCTTGGCGCATAGTGTCTTCCAAAAGTATCTTAGGAATTTGACGTTGCTGTCGGAGATGATGGACTTGGGTACGCCATGGAGTCGAAGAATCTCCCTACCAAAGATGTTAGCAATGTGCGAGGCATCATCCCTTTTATTACAAGGTAGGAAGTATGCCATTTTGGAGAATCTATCAACTACCACAAATATAGAATCCTTGCCATTTCTTGTATGCGGTAGACCAAGAACGAAATCCATACTAATATGTTCCCATGGTACATGAGGAATACGCAAAATATAGACCATGTGATAGAGATTTTGACTTAGCCTTTTGACAAGTGTGGCACCGTTGTACAAGGCGACCCACGTCACGGAACATTTTTGGCCAAAAGAAGTTGGCAGAGAGTGTAGCGTATGTTTTGTCGCGGCCAAAGTGTCCCATGAGGCCACCGCCATGAGATTCCTGCAAAAGGAGAAGACGCAAAGAACACTCGGGAATGCAAAGCTTTTTAGCGCGCATAAGGTATCCATCAATGATATAATAATTGTCCCAAGTGGTGTGCCGCTTGCAATTGACGAAAGGGGTAGCAAATAAAGGGTCATGTGTATATAGATCTTTGATGTGTTCGAATCCCACAATGTCAAATTCAAGCTTGGTGGTAAGCATGCATCTACATGACAAGGCATCCGTGACAACATTGTCATTGGCCTTTTTATACATGATGATATAAGGGAAGGACTCAATGAATTCACTCCATTTAGCATGTCTACGATTCAATTTGGTTTGAGACTTCAAGGACTTAAGGGATTCATGGTCCGAGTGAATGACGAATTCTCTTAGGCGAAGATAGTGTTCCCAAACTTGTAAGACGCGGATCAACGCATAGAGTTCCTTATCGTATATAGGGTAGTTCAATTGGGCGCCGGAGAGTTTCTCGCTAAAGTAGGCTACCGGTCGTCTATCTTACATAAGTACACCTCCTATACCCGTGCCACTAGTGTCACAATGAACTTCGAAAGGTTTATCAAAATTGGGCAACACAAGTAACGGGGCGTTGGTGAGGCGATGTTTGAGTTCATTGAAAGCCTTTTCTTGGGAGGGCCCCCAAAAAGAAGGCGCATTCTTTTTGGTCAAAGCGTGTAAAGGTGATGCAATGGTGCTAAAGTCTTTAACGAAACGGCGGTAAAAGCTGGCTAGTCCAAGGAAACTCCGGACTTGAGATAGGCTGGTAGGGTGAGGCCAAGTTTTAATTGCGTTTACTTTAGTTTCATCAACCCCAATGCCATTGGAGGAAACAACAAAGCCAAGGAATATGAGTTTGGAAGTGCAAAAAGTACATTTTTCAAGATTAGCATATAATTGTTCTTTACGCAACACTTGAAGCACTTCACGAATATGGCTAGCATGTTCCTCTATGGATTTGCTATAAATGAGGATATCATCAAAGTAAACGACAACAAACTTGCCAATGAGATAGCGAAGAACATAATTCATAACGCACATGAAAGTACTAGGTGCTTCGGATAGGCCGAATGGCATAACCAACCATTCATAGAGACCACTCTTGGTCTTGAAGGCGGTTTTCCACTCGTCGCCAACGTGCATACGTATTTGGTGATAGCCACTCTTAAGATCAATTTTTGTGAAAATTATGGCACTGGATAGTTCGTCAAGCATGTCATCTAAGCGAGGAATGGGGTGTCTATAGCGCACGGTAATGTTATTGATGGGACGACAATCACAACACATGCGCCACGTGCCATCTTTCTTTGGCACAATTAGGACTGGTACCGCGCAAGGGCTAAGACTTTCGCGAACATACACTTTCTCGAGTAGTTGTTCGACTTGGCGTTGAATCTCCTTTGTCTCCTCGGGGTTGGTGCGGTAAGGTGCCCGGATAGGGAGGGGGCGCCGGGTATGAGGTCGATGCGGTGCTCAATTCCACGAAGTGGTGGAAGACCCGGTGGGAGCTCGTCGGGGAAGACGTCCTCAAATTCCTGCAAAACAGTAGCTATAGCACGAGGAAGAGGGGGTGAGTCGTTAGGTAAGAGCACCTCATCCTTGTACAAGAGTAAAAAATGAGGAATATGGGATGGGTTATTCCGCACTTCTTGGACCTCTCGTTCGGTGGCTAGTAAGATGGTGTCATTGGTGGGATGCCTCATGGGGGCACTCATATTTGGCTTGTGTCTCTCACTCACTTTGTGGTGGCTCTCTCTCTCACTTTTGTCCCCGTGAGGGTTGGAAGTGTGTATTTTGTCGGCGATCACTTGACTTGGGGTCATGGGGCGAAGGACCAATTCTTTGCCCCTCCACTTGAAGATATAGTGATTGGTGCGACCATTGTGTAGAACACTCCTATCAAATTGCCAAGGTCGGCCCAAGAGCAAATGACACACGCTCATTGGTACCATGTCACATTACAATGTGTCTTCGTAGGCGCCAATCTTGAATGAGACTTCCACCGTGTGGTCCACTTTTATTGAGCCGGAGTCACTAAGCCATTGCACCTTGTATGGGTGAGGGTGCTTCTTCTTGACGAGGTTGAGTTTGGTACAAAGTTCTTCGCTTGCCAAGTTGTGGCAACTTCCGCCATCAATAATGACCTTCACGAAGCGCCCTTTGATGCCCGTCTTGGTGTGGAATATGTGGCACCTTTGATTCTCATCGTGCTCTTGTTGAAGACTCAACACCTTGGACACCACGAGGGAAGGGCTTACATCATTGTCACGATATATGTGGCCGTCTTCATCATCTTCATTTGCTTGGATGTGTTGAGATACTTGAGCCAAAGCATCAATTTCGCCCTCACTAATGGAATCATACTCGCCGTCTTCGGTGATGATCATGGTCCTCTTGGTGGGGCACTCAAAAGACTTGTGGCTGCGACCCTTGCAAGTGAAGCAGGCAATGGAGCTAGTCTTTTCATCTTTGGGTGGAAAGGCCTTGGTAGGCTCTCGTGGCTTGAAACTTGTTGTGGTTGATGAAGAACATGTTGAAGAATTTCCCGGTGGCCGTGTGTGTGAAGGGCCACCGCTTGATGTTGGAGCGCGGGTATAGGGCGTTGTGCTTGGCGGCGCTTGAGAAGTAGGTGTGCCCCGAGTGTTGGAGGACACAAATTTGGAGTACTTTGCATCTTCTTGAACTTGCCTCTCCGCTTTTGAGGCTTGATGGACCAATTCTTCAATGGTGTTGTAAGGTTGGAAGTTGGTAATCTTCTTCACTTGGTAATTGAGACCGTTGAGGAAGCGGACCATGGTTTGTTCGGCGGATTCCTTTACATTGGCTCGGATCATGGCCAACTCCATTTCCTTGTAGTACTCTTCCACCGTCTTGTATCCTTGCTTGAGGGCTTGTAACTTTTGGTAGAGGTCACGTGTGTAGTGTTGTGGTACAAACCGGGCTCTCATCACATGCTTCATTTCTTCCCATGTGCACACTTGTGGGTTGCCTTGCTCGAGACGGAGTTCTTGTACTTGCTCCCACCAATTGAGAGCATAGTCTTCAAATTCAAGTGACGCCATGGCAACTTTCTTGGACTCCTCATAATTATGCACACGGTATATCTTGTCCACCTTTATGGCCCATGAGAGGTAGTCCTCGGGGTTTGTTCCTCCCGAGAACTTGGGCATTGTGAACTTGAGTCTCCCAAAACGCTCTTCATTGTGTTGGGGTTGGCGAACCCGGAGGTGCTCGGGCGGCGGAGGTGCTCGAGCTCGCCGGTCGTTGTGATGGATGTTGTCGTTGTAGTACTCTTGATGATCAAATTGTGGCACGTGAGGTGCATTTGGGCGCCCCTCCAATGTGCGAAGAGCCGTTGGAGGTATGTTATCTTGACGCGGGTGAAGTGGTGGTCTTGGATGACGGTCATCTCGAGGCACATGAGAGTAAGATGACTCTCCATGTTCGTGGCCTTCATGTCTTGTTGACCGGGTATTATAAGTTGTTGCCCCTTGGTGTTGAAGATGGAAGTTGAGAGTTTCGTGCACTCGTCTCTCAAGGAGGAGACGTTTGTCGCGTTCCGTGGCTTGGGCTTGAGGCTCCTTGCCGGCGCGAGCTTGGGTGTGCTCGACGTGTTCATGGTTGGCCTTGGAACGGTGAGAAGACCGGTGTGTAGAGGCGGATGATGAAGAATGGTGATGTCGAGAAGAGAGCATGGCCTTGAGCTCGTCCATATTGGCTTTGTCACGAGCGATCATTTGTTGTTGGAATTCCTCCATTTTTGCTTCATTGCGCTCGGATAGTTCTTCCATTTTTTGTGACATAAGAGCTTGGCCTTGATGGAGGTCTACCGCAATCGTGGCGATGCGGTTGCTCAACTTCTCGTGCGCGTCGCACATCTCATGTTGGAATTTTAGGTAAGCTTCTTGAGTAACCATATGGCTTGTGATAGAGGCGAAGGTGTCCCGATGTTTCGATGAGAGGATGGAGATCGATTTTGGTGGAGTAGACTTTCACGACCCGACTACGAACGTGCGAAGACGTTGCGCCTTAGCAATCGCTAAACCAACTCCGAGAGGTTATTGATCCCGCGGATGCACGATCAACCTGACCACGAAGGTCAATTCCTGCAAGCAATCGAAGAACAAGCAAGAACTAAGAATTGCAATCTGGATATTGCGAATATAAGATGAAAGATTAACAGAAGTTGGGGTTCCAATGCGGTCTTGGCCTGGTCGGATGACACAAACGAAGAGCTCGAAGTTGCGGCTATGGCTAACTTAAATCTAATTAAAACCCAAGTCTAAACGACGCCCTAAGGGCTGTATATATGGGGGAACAGAGGGGAATTTCGTGGCCCCTTGGAGGTGGGGTCCGAAAACAACCCTAACTCGGTTTCCCCACACATACGGACTCTAAAAACAGCCTATAATGTGGTATTTCGAAATTACATGGGCCCAGCCCAATATTAAGGTGACGCAGCACCTATAATTTCCCTTGGACGAAAATAATGAAGTGACATCTCGCGTATTTTGTCCAAGACTTCATGCGCGCCTTATGGTGGCTTCAAAGTGTGATAATCACCACTGGAAGCTCCACTGTACTTTCCCGCGCGCGCACCTTCTTCTCCATGCTTGATCCCGCTCCAATGACCATCCTTCTTGTCCATGCTAGGTCCTTCATTCATAAGCAAAACAAAAGTATCTAATTTAGGCAGCATCATATGTTCATGAACAATAGAAGGATTCACAAGAAACAAAAGTACCTGATAATTTAGTTGACGTGCACGTGCTCTAGTAACTGGTCTAGTATGTGTAGTTGGTGAGGATATGGGTGTAACATTAGTAGGGATGTCCTCATCATCCTCCCCTTCTTGAATTGAAGTCGTCCTCGACGGAAGCTCATCATCTTCTCCCAAATAAGGTTTCAAATCTGCAATGTTAAATGTGGGACTAACCCCAAAATCTGCAGGTAGCTCAAGTTTATATGCATTATCATTAATTTTCTGTAAAACCTTAAAGGGACCATCAGCTCGTGGCATTAACTTAGACTTGCGCAAATCAGGAAACCTATCTTTACGTAGATGTAACCAAACAAGATCTCCTGGTTCAAACACAACATGCTTTCTACCCTTATCACCAGCAAGCTTGTATCTAGCATTCATTTTCTCAATGTTTTCTTTAGTTAACTCATGCATTTTTAATATCAATTCAGCACGTTGCTTAGCATCAAAATTAACCTTCTCCGAAGATGGAAGAGGCAGCAAATCAATAGGTGCACGAGGTAGAAAACCATAAACAATCTCAAAAGGGCACATTTTAGTGGTAGAATGAAATGAACGATTATAAGCAAATTCAATATGACGTAAACATTCTTCCCACATCTTCAAGTTACTCTTTAAAACAGCCCTAAGCATAGTAGACAATGTCCTATTGACTACTTCAGTTTGTCCATCAGTTTGGGGATGACAGGTAGTACTAAAAAGTAGTTTAGTCCCCAACTTAGCCCATAAGCATCTCCAAAAATGGCTAAGAAACTTAGTATCACGATCCGAGACAATAGTATTGGGCACACCATGTAAGCGAATAATCTCACGAAAGAATAAATCAGCAACATTGGCAGCATCATCGCTTTTATGACATGGTATAAAATGTGCCATCTTAGAAAATCTATCCACGACAACAAATATGCTATCCCTCCCCTTCTTTGTTCGAGGCAAGCCTAAAACAAAGTCCATGGATATGTCCTCTGATAGAGGCGAAGGTGTCCCGATGTTTCGATGAGATGGTGGGGATCGATTATGGTGGAGACGACTTTCACGATCCGACTACGAACGTGCGAAGACGTTGCGCCTTAGCGATCGCTAAACCAACTCCGAGAGGTTATTGATCCCGCGGATGCACGATCAACCTGACCACGAGGGTCTAATTCCTGCAAGCAATCGAAGAACAAGCAAGAACTAAGAATTGCAATCTGGATATTGCGAATATAAGATGAATGATTACGAAAGTTGGGGTTCCAATGAGGTCTTGGCCTGGTCGGATGACACAAACGAAAAGCTCGAAGTTGCGGCTATGTCTAACTTAAATCTAATTAAAACCCAAGTCTAAACGACGCCCTAAGGGCTGTATATATGGGGGAACAGAGGGGAATTTTGTGGCCCCTTGGAGGTGGGGTCCGAAACAACCCTAACTCGGTTTCCCCACACATACGGACTCTAAAAACAGCCTATAATGTGGTATTTCGAAATTACATGGGCCCAGCCCAATATTAAGGTGACGCAGCACCTATAATGGCCCTTGGATGAAAATAATGAAGTGTCATCTCGCGTATTTCGTCCAAGACTTCATGCGCGCCTTATGGTGGCTTCAAAGTGTGATAGTCACCACTGGAAGCTCCACTGTACTTTCCCGCGCGCGCACCTTCTTCTCCATGCTTGATCCCGCTCCAATGACCATCCTTCTTGTCCATGCTAGGTCCATCATTCATAAGCAAAACAAAAGTATCTAATTTAGGCAGCATCATATGTTCATGAACAATAGAAGGATTCACAAGAAACGAAAGTACCTGATAATTTAGTTGACGTGCACGTGCTCTAGTAACTGGTCCAGTATGTGTATTTGGTGAGGATATGGGTGTAACATTAGTAGGGATGTCCTCATCATCCTCCCCTTCTTGAATTGAAGTCGTCCTCGACGGAAGCTCATCATTTTCTCCCAAATAAGGTTTCAAATCTGCAATGCTAAATGTGGGACTAACCCCAAAATCTGCAGGTAGCTCAAGTTTATATGCATTATCATTAATTTTCTGTAAAACCTTAAAGGGACCATCAGCTCGTGGCATTAACTTAGACTTGCGCAAATCAGGAAACCTATCTTTACGTAGATGTAACCAAACAAGATCTCCTGGTTCAAACACAACATGCTTTCTACCCTTATCACCAGCAAGCTTGTATCTAGCATTCATTTTCTCAATGTTTTCTTTAGTTAACTCATGCATTTTTAATATCAATTCAGCACGTTGCTTAGCATCAAAATTAACCTTCTCTGAAGATGGAAGAGGAAGCAAAGCAATAGGTGCACGAGGTAGAAAACCATAAACAATCTCAAAAGGGCACATTTTAGTGGTAGAATGAAATGAACGATTGTAAGCAAATTCAATATGAGGTAAACATTCTTCCCACATTTTTAAGTTACTCTTTAAAACAGCCCTAAGCATAGTAGACAAAGTCCTATTGACTACTTCAGTTTGTCCATCAGTTTGGGGATGACATGTAGTACTAAAAAGTAATTTATTCCCCAACTTAGCCCATAAGCATCTCCAAAAATGGCTAAGAAACTTAGTATCACGATCCGAGACAATAGTATTGGGCAGACCATGTAAGCGAATAATCTCTCGAAAGAATAAATCAGCAACATTAGCAGCATCATCGCTTTTATGACATGGTATAAAATGTGCCATCTTAGAAAATCTATCCACGACAACAAATATGCTATCCCTCCCCTTGTTTGTTCGAGGCAAGCCTAAAACAAAGTCCATGGATATGTCCTCCCACGGAACACTAGGTACAGGTAAAGGCATGTATAAACCATGAGGATTGAGTCGTGACTTAGCTTTTTGACATGTAGTGCAGCGAGCAACAAAACGCTCAACATCCCGTCTCATCTTTGGCCAAAAGAAATGTGTAGCAAGTACGTCCTCCGTCTTCTTCACGCCAAAATGTCCCATTAATCCTCCTCCATGCGCCTCCTGCAACAACAAAAGACGAATAGAGCTAGCTGGAATGCATAGCTTGTTAGAACGGAACACAAACCCATCATTAAGCACAAACTTGTTCCATGTTCTACCCTCTCTACAATTCTGCAAAACATCTTTAAATTCCGCATCATGTACATATTGATCTTTGATTGTCTCTAAACCGAATATCTTGAAGTCAAGTTGTGAAAGCATAGTATAACGACGAGACAAAGCATCAGCAATAATATTATCTTTCCCCTTCTTGTGTTTAATGACATAAGGGAAAGTCTCAATAAATTCAACCCACTTAGCATGTCTACGATTAAGTTTTGCTTGACTTCTTATGTGTTTCAAAGATTCATGATCAGAATGTATAACAAATTCTTTGGGCCATAAATAATGTTGCCAAGTTTCTAATGTCCGAACAAGAGCATATAATTCCTTATCATAAGTAGAATAGTTCAGACTAGGCCCACTCAATTTTTAAGAAAAGTATGCAACAGGTTTAGCATCTTGTAATAACACACCTCCCAAACCAATACCACTAGCATCGCATTCAAGCTCAAAAGTTTTATTAAAATCAGGAAGTTGGAGCAAAGGAGCATGTGTTAACTTATCTTTCAATACCGTGAAATCTTCTTTCTGTGCGGTACCCCAAGTAAAAGGCACATCCTTGCGTGTAAGCTCATTGAGAGGTGCAGCAATGGTGCTGAAATCTCTCACAAAACGCCTATAGAATCCAGCGAGTCCAAGAAAACTCCTCACTTGTGTGACCGTTTTGGGCTGCGGCCAACTCTCAATCGCCTCGATCTTGGCTTTATCAACTTCAATTCCCTGCGGAGTAACAACATAGCCAAGAAACGATACTCGGTCGGTGCAAAAGGTGCACTTCCCAAGGTTACCAAACAAACGTGCATTACGTAGAGCAATAAAAACAGCACGTAAATGATCCAAATGTTCCTCCAAAGATTTGCTATATCAGTATATCATCAAAATAGACTACCACAAATCGTCCAATGAAAGTGCTAGGTGCATTAGTTAACCCAAAAGGCCTGACTAACCACTCATATAATCCAAACTTAGTTTTAAAAGCCGTTTTCCATTCATCTCCTAATTTCATGCGAATTTGATGGTATCCACTACGCAAATCAACTTTGGAAAACATGGTAGAGCCACTTAATTCATCAAGCATATCATCTAACCTAGGAATAGGATGACGATAACGAATAGTAATATTATTAATGGCTCGACAATCAACACACATACGCCATGTTCCATCCTTTTTAGGCACTAATATAACAGGAACAGCACAAGGACTAAGGGACTCACGTATGTAACCTTTGTCGAGTAGCTCTTGTACTTGACGCTGAATCTCCTTCGTCTCCTCCGGATTGGTACGGTATGGCGCACGGTTGGGCAACGAAGCACCGGGAATTAAGTCAATCTGATGCTCAATCCCTCGAATAGGTGGTAATCCCGGTGGTACGTCTTGTGGAAAGACGTCAATAAACTCCTGCAAAAGGTCAGTGACAACAGGAGGCAAAGAAGGAGGCAATTCCTCAAATGAAAACAAAGCTTCTT
The DNA here is from genome assembly GCA_950022295.1 of Bromus sterilis. NCBI lineage: Eukaryota > Viridiplantae > Streptophyta > Magnoliopsida > Poales > Poaceae > Bromus > Bromus sterilis. The sequence continues at coordinate 169,988,222 of OX465600.1, read as the reverse complement.
TGCAGACAAAAGCATAGCACACATATTGACTAACATCCAAATCTGAAATATCAACCTTAGTAGCAAGCAAAGTTGGACTAGTCAATTTAATTTCATTAGAAACAGCAGAAGAAGATTTGCTATTAGTCTTATGTTGTTGCTCAAATTCTTTGGCTGCTATCTCATTCTCACTCTTATTTTTCTCCTGTTTTGCTTTACTAGCTCTAGCAAGATCATCTTTCACAATTTGTTCAGGAGACATAGGAAGTAAAGCAATATTTTTATCCTGATGAACCAGAGTAAACTGATTTGTCCTACCATGGTGTACAACATTCCTATCAAATTGCCATGGTCTACCAAGTAAAAGAGAGCATGCTTGCATGGGTACCACATCACAATCAACATAATCAGCATAAGCAGCAATGCTAAAGTGCACACGAACAGAACGCGTTACCTTAATCTTACCACTATTGTTAAACCACTGAATATAGTACGGATGGGGGTGTGGTCTTGTGGTGAGAGATAGCTTCTCCACCAACTCCATGCTAGCCAAGTTGTTGCAACTCCCTCCGTCAATGATGATGCGAACCGAACGTTCTTTCACCACTCCCTTTGTGTGGAACAAATTATGCCTCTGGTTTTGCTCGGCCTTCGTTACCTGCACACTTAATACACGTTGAGCAACCAAACTAGCATATTTATCTGCGTCATCAGGAGTCATATACTCTATATCATGAGCATCATCATGGGCACCCTGTTCCTCATGAGCAATGAGAACTAGAGTCTCCTCATCATAGTCACTCGCTGACTCATACCCACCATCCGCCGTAATAGTCATCACACGCTTGGAGGGACAGTCTTTTGCGAAGTGACCTCCACCTTGGCACCTGCGACATTTAATATCACGATCTCGTGTTTGCCCTGTGGACGGCATGGATGAAGAAGAACTCGCCGCCGGACCACTCTGTGCACCCTTGAATGGTGGCGCTGGCTGTTTTGGTGGCTCCCTGTAAGAATGAGCGGCTGAAGTAGATGGTGGCGCAGCAGGACGTGTGGATGTAGAAGCTCCACGCGATGTCCATGATGTATTTCGTCCTGCAGAAAAGTTAGGTCTCGTAGCGGCCTGTCGATCCTGCACTTCACGTTCAGCTTTACAAGCAAGATGAAACAAACGAGTGATAGTAGCAAAGTCCTTGTATTCTAGAATAGTTTGTATCTCCCTGTTTAAGCCACCCATAAAACGTGCAAGCATAGCTTCATTATCCTCTACTAGGCCACATCTAATCAATCCAGTTTGTAATTCTTGATAATATTCCTCTACAGAATTTTTTCCTTGTCTCAAACGCTGTAATTTTTGTAGAAATTCACGTTGATAATAAGGAGGAACCCAGCGAGTACGCATAGCATCTTTTAAAGCAGCCCAAGTAGTTGGAATATTATTAGCATGCAATCTACAATGTTCAGACCACCAAATAGATGCAAACCCCGTGAATTCACAAACAGCAGCAGTAACACGTCTATTCTCAGGATATTGTAAACATGTAAAGGGTATTTCAGTTTCTAACTCCCAAGTAAGATAAGCATCAGGAATATATCTACCCTCAAACGGCTTAAGATTCAATTTAAGTTTAGGCACGTGTTCATCATCGCGTACCTGAGGGGGTGGTTGGTGTCGACCGTGGAGAATGTTGGGACGTGGACGTCCAGCTGGCTGCACATAGGCCGCTTCCTGTTCCACCTCCTCCTCGTAATCACCCTCGTAGTTGTCGTCCTGGCCGACGTCAGAAGCAGCAGCAGCAGCAGCAACTGCAGCAGCAGCAGGAGCACCAACAGCTTGTCTGCCCGGAAACAGAATACGTCGTGCACGTCGTGGTGGCGGTGGCTGTGCTGGAGCGGCCGCAGGCTGTGCAGGTAGGCGTGCGAGCAACTCAGTAAACTTGGCGTCGAGCTTGGTGTCGATCATCTTCTCCACACCATCAATCGCCTCTGTAAATCTGTTCTCGATGTCATTCACCTGTTCAGACATCATTTGTGCAAATTTATCATGTAACGCTTTGTTTGTCATATTCTCCCAATCGGGTGCATCCCGCGCCACTTCATCATGGGATCCTGGCATGGTTAGCAGAAATAGAAAACACTCAGAAATATGATCCTACTTCTACTAATGGGATGTGGGGTGGTGGAAAGCACAAATCCGTCAAGCTTTTCCTTCGTTCTTACCGATTCTTACCTAGCAGCAGGTGGTGATGTACAACCAACGGGTCAAAACTCTCAGAGATGTGGTAGAGCAATGGCCAGGAGGTGTCAACCGCACGAAGTAGAATATATGTGGAGCTGTAGGTAGACTTGACAAATATGGTAGCAAAAAGATCAACAGTAATCAAAACAGAGATGCAAAGCTGAATAAACACGCAACGTCGGTACTGTGCTGATCCTAGGCTAGACCGTACTAGAGACGCGAGCCTAATACACCAACGAAAGCACGACGCGGCACGTAAACATTTGAGAAGCACTCTCTGAAAAAAAAATTCTCTTTTTTTTTCTATTTTTTTTTTGCGATGCGGGACTGCGGTGGCTGAAAAAGTGCGAAAAAATCACTATGGTAGCGAACGTCTCAAAATGAGTTTCTGGACCTAAGGAAGGTATGGGCACGAAAATTTTTTTCCCCTCAAATTTTTGGCCTAAAAACTGCTCTGGAAAGCGTTCCAGACTCTTTTTTGGAAATCACCCCCTTCTACGTACGACGAAAGATTGGTGAAATCCGACTCTAATCAACTCAACTATTCTGGCTACGGAAAGATCACAAACCGAACGGTGATGGAACTCAACTCGGATCGGTAGGTTGTGGTGGTGTGTATGGACTCGGCTTGGCGGAACGTGGTGGTGTATCTGGACTCGGATTGGCGGAACGTGGTGGTGTACTACTGTGCGGCGGCGGCGTGACAAAACTGTGATCAGAACTCGAAACTCTAAGGTAACTAGACGCTAAGATCAGCAACTCGACACAACGATGCAACCGCAAATTCAACAATGCAAACTACTGTAAAGAAAAACTGGACAAAGGCTCGGACTGTTTTGGGACGTGATGATCTAACCCTAAATTTTTTTTTGGCTTTTTCGTGGACTGTAGGTATGAAGAACAGAAGTAATCTAGACTACGAAAAACTGGTAAATCTCACCGATCAACCTGGAAATCTGATACCACTTGATAGAGGCGAAGGTGTCCCGATGTTTCGATGAGAGGATGGAGATCGATTTTGGTGGAGTAGACTTTCACGACCCGACTACGAACGTGCGAAGACGTTGCGCCTTAGCAATCGCTAAACCAACTCCGAGAGGTTATTGATCCCGCGGATGCACGATCAACCTGACCACGAAGGTCAATTCCTGCAAGCAATCGAAGAACAAGCAAGAACTAAGAATTGCAATCTGGATATTGCGAATATAAGATGAAAGATTAACAGAAGTTGGGGTTCCAATGCGGTCTTGGCCTGGTCGGATGACACAAACGAAGAGCTCGAAGTTGCGGCTATGGCTAACTTAAATCTAATTAAAACCCAAGTCTAAACGACGCCCTAAGGGTTGTATATATGGGGGAACAGAGGGGAATTTCGTGGCCCCTTGGAGGTGGGGTCCGAAAACAACCCTAACTCGGTTTCCCCACACATACGGACTCTAAAAACAGCCTATAATGTGGTATTTCGAAATTACATGGGCCCAGCCCAATATTAAGGTGATGCACCACCTATAATTGCCCTTGGACGAAAATAATGAAGTGACATCTCGCGTATTTCGTCCAAGACTTCATGCGCGCCTTATGGTGGCTTCAAAGTGTGATAATCACCACTGGAAGCTCCACTGTACTTTCCCGCGCGCGCACCTTCTTCTCCATGCTTGATCCCGCTCCAATGACCATCCTTCTTGTCCATGCTAGGTCCTTCATTCATAAGCAAAACAAAAGTATCTAATTTAGGCAGCATCATATGTTCATGAACAATAGAAGGATTCACAAGAAACGAAAGTACCTGATAATTTAGTTGACGTGCACGTGCTCTAGTAACTGGTCCAGTATGTGTAGTTGGTGAGGATATGGGTGTAACATTAGTAGGGATGTCCTCATCATCTTGTATCGCGAAGTGTACCATTCACCGGTGAGGTAGGGGAGTCTTGCCTAGCCATGACAACAAGCGGGTAGATGTGAGAGTAAAATAGAGAGAGCAATAACAAGGATACCTTCTCGAAGATGTAATGAGGCAAGTGATGTATAGCTTCTTGAAATGAGAACAATGCCCTTGTTTGAGTCTCATTCCCCACACGCACACCTACAAAGGCTTATCGTGGAGCTCGGTAGGGGTTAGTGGCCGAAGAAATGCAACAAGTGGAACAAGGTGTTAATAAAATTGGTAGAGATCCAATTGAAGCAGTGAGATACAAGTAGATCAAAATAGAAAAATAGCAATAGCAAACGCACGCGCAAAGATAATGGGACTCGTGCAACCAAGAAAATGAGCAAGATAAGTGAGCCTAACGAAGACTAATGCTCGCGTTGCACAAGTTCAAAGAGAGTCACTAGCTCGATTGCTCAAGGGCTTGATTCGCACAAGTGCACCAACCTATATGAATGAATGAACTCTAAACGTGCTTTTGGTCCATGCTTCTCTATTTGCGCACTCGTTTGCTTAAAAGCTTTTGATATTTTTTGCTCTTTCGCTCTTTTTTTTTTGAATGGAACTCACTTTTGACCACGATACTTGAAGCGCTATGAATTGATGAGTAATGCACGAAGTATCAATTGTATGACTACTAAGGTGCACAAGTTGTGAGAGCCGGCAACACTCGGAGAGCTAGTCTCAATAGGACAAGGACGGTGTTCACAAAAGAGTGATGGGTTCTCAATGGTAAGTTGCAAGGAGAGGGTGGTTAGGACGGAAATGATACTTCACGTCACCTTACCCTCGCGAAGAATGGTGGTACTGGCCTTGCTTCCGGTGTGGAGGTCGATTGAATCTTCGTTGTTGATGGAGGTGTATTCCTTGGGGTTCCCAAACACAAATTGGTGGAAAGAAAGAAATTTTTTGGGGGAAATTGTTGGTGGGGGGCTAAAGCAACACAAAAGGGGGGAGATCCACTAGTAAAACACCACATCCATGGATCAAAACCAACAAAATTTCACAACAACCAACAAGTTGCAAGATCTTGGGTGTGGCTATTTTTGGTAGGGATTTTCGAAATTGGACAAGAAAAAACAAAAATTGGCTAGAAAAGTGAGGGGGAGGGACTCCAAATTGTGTCAACCTTGCTCATGATACCAAATGATGTAGGGAAAGCCTAGGGTTTGGCCCAATCTTCACAATTTGGAGGTGGGGATCCACAACAAGAACAAGAACAAAGGGGATCAACACAAGAGACAAAGGGGGAACAAGATCCAAACACATAAACACTCAAATCCACTTCCAAATACCACACATCACAAGATCCACACACCACAAGAGGTAAGCTTGGTAGTCTCTGATAGAGGCGAAGGTGTCCCGATGTTTCGATGAGATGGTGGAGATCGATTATGGTGGAGGCAACTTTCACGATCCGACTACGAACGTGCGAAGACGTTGCGCCTTAGCGATCGCTAAACCAACTCCGAGAGGTTATTGATCCCGCGGATGCACGATCAACCTGACCACGAAGGTCTAATTCCTGCAAGCAATCGAAGAACAAGCAAGAACTAAGAATTGCAATCTGGATATTGCGAATATAAGATGAATGATTACGAAAGTTGGGGTTCCAATGAGGTCTTGGCCTGGTCGGATGACACAAACGAAGAGCTCGAAGTTGCGGCTATGGCTAACTTATATCTAATTAAAACCCAAGTCTAAACGACGCCCTAAGGGCTGTATATATGGGGGAACAGAGGGGATTTTCGTGACCCCTTGGAGGTGGGGTCCGAAAACAACCCTAACTCGGTTTCCCCACACATACGGACTCTAAAAACAGCCTATAATGTGGTATTTCGAAATTACATGGGCCCAGCCCAATATTAAGGTGACGCAGCACCTATAATTGCTATTGGACGAAAATAATGAAGTGGCATCTCGTGTATCCCGTCCAAGCCTTCATGCATGCCTTATGGTGGCTTCAACGTGCGAAAATCCCCACTGGAAACTCCACTGTACTTTCCCCCGCGCGCACCTTCTTCTCCATTCTTGATCCCGCTCCAATGACCATCCTTCGTGTCCATGCTAGGTCCTTCATTCATAAGCAAAACAAAAGTATCTAATTTAGGCAGCATCATATGTTCATGAACAATAGAAGGATTCGCAAGAAACGAAAGTACCTGATAATTTAGTTGACGTGCACGTGCTCTAGTAACTGGTCCAGTATGTGTAGTTGGTGAGGGTATGGGTGTAACATTAGTAGGGATGTCCTCATCATCCTCCCCTTCTTGAATTGAAGTCGTCCTCGACGGAAGCTCATCATCTTCTCCCAAATAAGGTTTCAAATCTGCAATGTTAAATGTGGGACTAACCCCAAAATCTGCAGGTAGCTCAAGTTTATATGCATTATCATTAATTTTCTGTAAAACCTTAAAGGGACCATCAGCTCGTGGCATTAACTTAGACTTGCGCAAATCAGGAAACCTATCTTTACGTAGATGTAACCAAACAAGATCTGTTGGTTCAAACACAACATGCTTTCGACCCCTATCACCAGCAAGCTTGTATCTAGCATTCATGCGCTCAATGTTTTCTTTAGTTAACTCATGCATTTTTAATATCAATTCAGCACGTTGCTTAGCATCAAAATTCACCTTCTCCGAAGATGGAAGAGGCAGCAAATCAATAGGTGCACGAGGTAGAAAACCATAAACAATCTCAAAAGGGCACATTTTAGTGGTAGAATGCACTGAACGATTATAAGCAAATTCAATATGAGGTAAACAGTCTTCCCACAATTTCAAGTTACTTTTTAAAACAGCCCTAAGCATAGTAGACAAAGTCCTATTGACCACTTCAGTTTTTCCATCAGTTTGGGGATGACATGTAGTACTAAAGAGTAGTTTAGTCCCCAACTTAGCCCATAAGCATCTCCAAAAATGGCTAAGAAACTTAGTATCACGATCCGAGACAATAGTATTGGGCACACCATGTAAACGAATAATCTCTCCAAAGAATAAATCAGCAACATTAGCAGCATCATCGCTTTTATGACATGGTATAAAATGTGCCATCTTAGAAAATCTATCCACGACAACAAATATGCTATCCCTCCCCTGCTTTGTTCGAGGCAAGCCTAAAACAAAGTCCATGGATATGTCCTCCCACGGAACACTAGGTACAGGTAAAGGCATGTATAAACCATGAGGATTGAGTCGTGACTTAGCTTTTTGACATGTAGTGCAGCGAGCAACAAAACGCTCAACATCCCGTCTCATCTTTGGCCAAAAGAAATGTGTAGCAAGTACATCCTCCGTCTTTTTCACGCCAAAATGTCCCATTAATCCTCCTCCATGCGCCTCCTGCAACAACAAAAGACGAATAGAGCTAGCTGGAATGCATAGCTTGTTAGAACGGAACACAAATCCATCATTAAGCACAAACTTGTTCCATGTTCTACCCTCTCTACAATTCTGCAATACATCTTTAAATTCCACATCAGTTGCATATTGTTCTTTGATTGTCTCTAAACCGAAAATCTTGAAGTCAAGTTGTGAAAGCATAGTATAACGACGAGACAAAGCATCAGCAATAATATTATCTTTCCCTTTCTTGTGTTTAATGACATAAGGGAAAGTCTCAATAAATTCAACCCACTTAGCATGTCTACGATTAAGTTTTGCTTGACTTCTTATGTGTTTCAAAGATTCATGATCAGAATGTATAACAAATTCTTTGGGCCATAAATAATGTTGCCAAGTTTCTAATGTCCGAACAAGAGCATATAATTCCTTATCATAAGTAGAATAGTTCAGACTAGGCCCACTCAATTTTTCAGAAAAGTATGCAACAGGTTTAGCATCTTGTAATAACACACCTCCCAAACCAATCCCACTAGCATCGCATTCAAGCTCAAAAGTCTTATTAAAATCAGGAAGTTGGAGCAAAGGAGCATGTGTTAATTTATCTTTCAATACCGTGAAAGCGTCTTCCTGTGCGGTACCCCAAGTAAAAGGCACATCCTTGCGTGTAAGCTCATTGAGAGGGGCAGCAATGGTGCTGAAATCTCTCACAAAACGCCTATAGAATCCAGCGAGGCCAAGAAAACTCCTCACTTGTGTGACCGTTTTGGGCTGCGGCCAACTCTCAATCGCCTCGATCTTGGCTTTATCAACTTCAATACCCTGTGGAGTAACAACATAGCCAAGAAACGATACTCGGTCGGTGCAAAAGGTGCACTTCCCAAGGTTACCAAATAAACGTGCATTACGTAGAGCAATAAAAACAGCACGTAAATGATCCAAATGTTCCTCCAAAGATTTGCTATAAATCAGTATATCATCAAATTAGACTACCACAAATCGTCCAATGAAAGCACGTAAAACCTCGTTCATTAATCTCATGAAAGTGCTAGGTGCATTAGTTAACCCAAAAGGCATGACTAACCACTCATATAATCCAAACTTAGTTTTAAAAGCCGTTTTCCATTCATCCCCTAATTTCATGCGAATTTGATGGTATCCACTACGCAAATCAACTTTGGAAAACATGGTAGAGCCACTTAATTCATCAAGCATATCATCTAGCCTAGGAATAGGATGACGATAACGAATAGTAATATTATTAATGGCTCGACAATCAACACACATACGCCATGTTCCATCCTTTTTAGGCACTAATATAACAGGAACAGCACAAGGACTAAGGGATTCACGTATGTAACCTTTGTCGAGTAGCTCTTGTACTTGACGCTGAATCTCCTTCGTCTCCTCCGGATTGGTACGGTATGGCGCACGGTTGGGCAGCGAAGCACCGGGAATTAAGTCAATCTGATGCTCAATCCCTCGAATAGGTGGTAATCCCGGTGGTACGTCTTGTGGAAAGACGTCAATAAACTCCTGCAAAAGGTCAGTGACAACAGGAGGCAAAGAAGGAGGCAATTCCTCAAATGAAAACAAGGCTTCTTTGCACACAAAAGCATAGCACACATATTGACTAACATCCAAATCCGAAATATCAACCTTAGTAGCAAGCAAAGTTGGGCTAGTCAATTTAATTTCATTAGAAACAACAGAAGAAGATTTGCTATTAGTCTTATGTTGTTGCTCAAATTCTTTAGCTGCTATCTCATTTTCACTCTTATTTTTCTCCTGTTTAGCTTTACTAGCTCTAGCAAGATCATCTTTCACAATTTGTTCAGGAGACATAGGAAGTAAAGCAATATTTTTATCCTGATGAACTAGAGTAAACTGATTTGTCCTACCATGGTGTACAACATTCCTATCAAATTGCCATGGTCTACCAAGTAAAAGAGAGCATGCTTGCATGGGTACCACATCACAATCAACATAATCAGCATATGCAGCAATGCTAAAGTGCACACGAACAGAACGTGTTACCTTAATCTTACCACTATTGTTAAACCACTGAATATAGTACGGATGGGGGTGTGGTCTTGTGGTGAGAGATAGCTTCTCCACCAACTCCATGCTAGCCAAGTTGTTGCAACTCCCTCCGTCAATGATGATGCGAACCGAACGTTCTTTCACCACTCCCTTTGTGTGGAACAAATTATGCCTCTGGTTTTGCTCGGCCTTCGTTACCTGCACACTTAATACACGTTGAGCAACCAAACTAGCATATTTATCTGCATCATCAGGAGTCATATACTCTATATCATGAGCATCATCATGGGCACCCTGTTCCTCATGAGCAATGAGAACTAGAGTCTCCTCATCATAGTCACTCGCTGACTCATACCCACCATCCGCCATAATAGTCATCACACGCTTGGAGGGACAGTCTTTTGCGAAGTGACCTCCACCTTGGCACCTGCGACATTTAATATCACGATCTCGTGCTTGCCCTGTGGACGCCATGGAGGAAGAAGAACTCGCCGCTGGACCACTCTGTGCACCCTTGAATGGTGGCGCTGGTTGTTTTGGTGGCTCCCTATAAGAATGAGCGGCTGAAGTAGATGGTGGCGCAGCAGGACGTGTGGATGTAGAAGCTCCACGCGATGTCCATGATGTATTTCGTCCTGCAGAAAAGTTAGGTCTCGTAGCGGCCTGTCGATCCTGCACTTCACGTTCAGCTTTACAAGCAAGATGAAACAAACGAGTGATAGTAGCAAAGTCCTTGTATTCTAGAATAGTTTGTATCTCCCTGTTTAAGCCACCCATAAAACGTGCAAGCATAGCTTCATTATCCTCTACTAGGCCACATCTAATCAATCCAGTTTGTAATTCTTGATAATATTCCTCTACAGAATTTTTTCCTTGTCTCAAACGCTGTAATTTTTGTAACAATTCACGTTGATAATAAGGAGGAACCCAGCGAGTACGCATAGCATGTTTTAAAGCAGCCCAAGTAGTTGGAATATTATTAGCATGCAATCTACAATGTTCAGACCACCAAATAGATGCAAAGCCCGTGAATTCACAAACAGCAGCAGTAACACGTCTATTCTCAGGATATTGTAAACATGTAAAACGTTGTTCAGTTTCGAACTCCCAAGTAAGATAAGCATCAGGAATATATCTACCCTCAAACGGCTTAAGATTCAATTTAAGTTTAGGCACATGTTCATCATCGCGTACCTGAGGGGGTGGTTGGTGTCGACCGTGGCGAATGTTGGGACGTGGACGTCCAGCTGGCTGCTCATAGGCCGCTTCCTGTTCCACCTCCTCCTCGTAATCACCCTCGTAGTTGTCGTCCTGGGCGACGTCAGAAGCAGCAGCAGCAGCAATAGCAGCAACTGCAGCAGTAGGAGGAGCACCAATACCGGCAGCTTGTCCTCGCGGAAACAGAATACGTCGTGCACGTGGTAGTGGCGGTGGCTGTGGCTGTGCTGAAGGTAGGCGTGCGATCAACTCAGTAAACTTGGCGTCGAGCTTGGTGTCGATCATTTTCTCCACGCCATCAATCGCCTCTGTAAATCTGGTCTCGATGTCCTGCACCTGTTGAGACATCATACGTGCAAATTTATCATGTAACTCCTTGTTTGTCATGTTCTCCCAATCGGGTGCATCCCGCGCCACTTCATCATGTGATCCTGGCATGGTTAGCAGAAATAGAAAACACACAGGAATATGATCCTACTTCTACTAATGGGATGGATGTGGGGTGGTGGAAAGCACAAATCCGTCAAGCTTTTCTTACGTTCTTACCGATTCTTACCTAGCAGCAGGTGGTGATGTACAACCAACGGGTCAAAACTCTCAGAGATATGGTAGAGCGATGGCCAGGAGGTGTCAAAACGCACGATGTAGAATATATGTGGAGCTGTAGGAAGGCTGACAAGTATGGTAGGAAAAACTCAACAGTAATCAAAACAGAGATGCAAAGCTGAATAAACACTCAACGTCGGTACTGTGCTGATCCTAGGCTAGACCGTACTAGAGACGCGAGCCTAAAACACCAACGAAAGCACGGCGCGGCACGTAACAACTGTGAAGCACACTCTGAATTTTTTTTTCTCTCTCTTTTTTTTTTTTTTTTTTTGCTTTTTTTTTTTTTTTTTTTTTGAAATCACCCCCTTCTACGTACGACAAAGATTGGTGAAATCCGACTCTAATCAACTCAAACTAATCTGGCTATGGAGAGGTCACGAACTGTACTGATGATGGAACTCAACTCGGACTCGTGGTACGTGGTGGTGTATATGGACTCTGCTTGGCGGAACGTGGTGGTGTATGTGGACTTGGATTGGCGGAATGTGGTAGGATGACTACTGTGCGGCGGGGACGTGGCAAACTGTGATCAGAACTCGAAACTCTAAGGGAACTAGACGCTAAGATCAGCAACTTGACACAACGATGCAACCGTAAATTCAACAAAGCAAGTACTGAAAAGAAAACTGGACAAAGGCTCGGACTGTCTTGGGACGTGATGATCTAACCCTAAATTTTTTTTGGCTTTTTCGTGGGCTGTAGGTATGACGAACAGAATCAATCTAGACTACGAAAACTGGTAAATCTCACCGAGCAACCTGGAAATCTGATACCACTTGATAGAGGCGAAGGTGTCCCGATGTTTCGATGAGATGGTGGAGATCGATTATGGTGGAGGCAACTTTCACGATCCGACTACGAACGTGCGAAGACGTTGCGCCTTAGCGATCGCTAAACCAACTCCGAGAGGTTATTGATCCCGCGGATGCACGATCAACCTGACCACGAAGGTCTAATTCCTGCAAGCAATCGAAGAACAAGCAAGAACTAAGAATTGCAATCTGGATATTGCGAATATAAGATGAATGATTACGAAAGTTGGGGTTCCAATGAGGTCTTGGCCTGGTCGGATGACACAAACGAAGAGCTCGAAGTTGCGGCTATGGCTAACTTATATCTAATTAAAACCCAAGTCTAAACGACGCCCTAAGGGCTGTATATATGGGGGAACAGAGGGGATTTTCGTGACCCCTAGGAGGTGGGGTCCGAAAACAACCCTAACTCGGTTTCCCCACACATACGGACTCTAAAAACAGCCTATAATGTGGTATTTCGAAATTACATGGGCCCAGCCCAATATTAAGGTGACGCAGCACCTATAATTGCTCTTGGACGAAAATAATGAAGTGGCATCTCGTGTATCCCGTCCAAGCCTTCATGCATGCCTTATGGTGGCTTCAACGTGCGAAAATCCCCACTGGAAACTCCACTGTACTTTCCCCCGCGCGCACCTTCTTCTCCATTCTTGATCCCGCTCCAATGACCATCCTTCGTGTCCATGCTAGGTCCTTCATTCATAAGCAAAAAAAAAGTATCTAATTTAGGCAGCATCATATGTTCATGAACAATAGAAGGATTCGCAAGAAACGAAAGTACCTGATAATTTAGTTGACGTGCACGTGCTCTAGTAACTGGTCCAGTATGTGTAGTTGGTGAGGGTATGGGTGGAACATTAGTAGGGATGTCCTCATCGGTCTCCCTCTCCTTCTATGACTAGGATTGGGTTCCTCTCCTTCTATGAGTGGGGAGAGGAGGTAGGAGGTAGGCTTGAGAGGATCTCAAGGAGATCTAATTCCCTAGGGGGAAGAAGGAGCTAAGCTCTCAAGTCTTTGGTAATTTCTTAGCTAACCCTAGAACTGAGATAGGAGGCAACTATATATATAGGCTAGGAGGGAGAAGGGGATACACGGGACACGGCCCAGCTGAATCTGCACGCAGGCAGGTTTCGGACGTCCGTTGGGTTTCGGACGTCCGAACTTTTGACGTCCGTTGAGCTTCGGATTTCCGGAAGTGACTGCATCGATGTGGTCCTGTAGACGACCTGGTGGCCTGGAGTAGTAGATGTCGGAAATCCGACAAGTTTCGGACGTCCGAAGTCTGTCGGTCGTCCGAAGTCTGTCGCGCGCCCGCTCCGATGGAGGAGCTCCTGACCGTAGCATGTCCGAAGTCCGACGAGTTTCGGACGTCCGAGCTGTCTGAAGTCCGAAAGCCTTCGGACGTCCGAAAGCTCTCTGCAGTCGAGTCTTCTTCTCCTTCGGTTGCCTCCTCGCCGTTGGACCTAATGGAACAAAGCACACTGTTTTGAGGTAGCATCCAGTTCTCGTGCGTATGGTATTGAGTATCGGCAAGGAGTGAATGCACCTTTGCTTCTATGGCACGTGCTTGTGCTCTCGTCATGGGTCCATGTGTAGGAGATGTATCCATGGTGATGTCGGTAGGATGCTCCGCATCACAATATAATCAAGCAAGAAGTGCTTTCTCCTGTTAGCCGACGAGTATCGCCAACCTGCACATCTCCTCTCCGATCTAACCCAGGGTTCCTAACCATGGGATTTGCCGAGGTCAATCCTCGTCAATCGGCGCTGTCCATGGGGAAGACGCAGGTTGGATCAACAATCTCGACTATCCCTTCACCAGCAATCAGTGACTCGACGACCGCCCCAGCATCCGTCATCTCCACGACTTGAGCAGAATCAAATCTGTTCGAGTCCCTCGGCTTCATTGCGCACCTCCCCGTCTAGCAATCAGCTTTCGCTGACTTCCGCGCAGGCGCAGATCTGACCTTCGGGATGCTCAAGATCCACGTCAACCACTAAGGCACCCTTTGCCTCATAGACGATGCTCGAGCACTCAGAACAGCCACATCCTACAAGACAACGTCGGCCAAAAAAGCAACCCCGACCCACCCGACGACTCAGCGAGTCCTTCCGGCCACCCACCTCAACCCTTTCCACGGTATTGCTCGCGACTGCGCGAGCACGACACTCGCATGGCAAAAGAAGATAGGCAAAAGGACTAAGTTGATGACCCGGATGCCGTTCCAGGTATTCATGGCGGACACCCACGAGCCGACTTCAGATGACAAGGACGGAGAAGACGCCCCGAACAGTCACAGGGAAGCACACTCAAACAACAGAAACAGTGACCCCAGCAACGCTGGCCAGATCACAGTCACCCTCGGCGAACCGGGAACCATACCAAGAAAAGAATTCAGAAGGCAGGATGATCCACCTGAAAGCAGCAGGCGCCAGGACACAGAAGCCGCAAGACAGGATGAGCCCACTGAAACAATTTACCTATCGAAAGAAGCAATCGCCAGAGTAAAAGATGCGGTAAACTCCACCCAGAAAGTGGAACTCGTGACGAGCTTAGAGCTTACAACAAACTAGCAAGCGATGTCACAAAGAAAACAAGACGGTTACGTCTCAAGCTGGAAAATCAAAGAAGAACGGGGAGCTACTCGAATACCACTCGTAAAGCATCACCCGATCACTCGAGTAACCTTTCCGATCACAGCTCTCCCTCTCGACACAAATCCAGATTCAGCAACCTACGGCGCACGGACAAGAAAAAAGTCGCCGCAAATTGGATGACGACTTCAGGCTAGAAGACGATGACGAGCAAGAAAAGCAGCTCACACGAGCTGAAGCCCTAATTACAGCTCAAGCATACCTCCATCGCGCTCGAAGCAGCAAAAAAGACAATGCAGAGTGCAACGCGACGCGAGCACTCAAGGTAATGAGCGACGCCATCGCCGCTTCAGCACTCGAAAAGTCGAACACAAGACGAACACCCCGCGGGCAGACACCAGACATGGACCCCAGCTCGCCCGACGACGACGACGACGACGATGAGGACGACAGTAATGACGACAGGCGTAGGCGACAGGATAAAAGAAGAGACCGAGACAGGGACGACCGCAGCAACCGACGCAACAACGATCGGTGACGGGACGCGCGAGACGATATCACACAAAACAAAATCAACCAAGGAAGACACAGACCCGCAGCTCGCGAAGAGTACTTGGACGAGGATGTATCTGACGAAGATCTCGAACCTTGCGGAGCCCTATGTTTCGCTCGAGACATACGTGAGACGCCCATGCCCAAAGGTTTCCAGCTAAACTCCACGACGCACAAATACGATGGATTAGAAGAACTAGAAGCATGCCTCGATGACTACCTCACCGCTGTCAAGTTCCATCGAGGAACCAAGACCACAACAATGCAGTACGTGCAGATCATGCTTGAAGGCTCGGCACGGCACTGGCTAAAAAACCTACAGCGGGGCTCCATCAGCTCATGGAAACAGTTTCGCGGCGCCTTCATCGAGAAATTCAAGTCAACCAATAAGCGGTCGGCCTCACTCGAGGAACTGAGAGCTTGCAGACAAGGAACCAGAGAATCCTTAAGGGCATACATCCAATGATGGACCATACTCAAAAACTCAGCCGAGGACATATAAGATGACAGCGCAATCGACGCGTTTAGAAGAGGCCTACAACATGTAAACTTCAAAGAGTAACTCGGGCAGCTCAAAGTCCAAACACTCGCGTAGTTACTAGAACATGCCAACAATTGGGCCGACGAAGAGGACTCCATGCGCAACGAATCGGACGCCTCGATGACTCGCACAGATCGACACTATGACTACTACGACGGAGATAGAGGTTTCGACCGAAGAAGGAATAGGCTCAGACGCAACTTCTACGACGATAGAGGACCCGACATGGTCGCGGCCGAATTCCTAGGCGATAGAGACGGCAGACATCGCGATGACAACAAAACGCAGCGAAGAGACAACCCGGAAGATCCAGCACACGCCCAAAAGCGGGTCAGGAGGCCCAGACAGCCACGAGATGACACACGGACATCCCGCTCGGCCAAAGATCAGCTAGACGGACCATGCACAATACATGGTTTCAGAACCGAGCGCGGAGAAATACGATCAAGCCACACCCTCAGGAACTGCAGGCGCTTCACCGAGCTCTCAGAAGAAAAGAGGGTTCCACGGTTCCAACAACGCAACCCCTGGCAAGCGTGGCAGTCAGGCCAATCGCCCACAATGCACCACCCCCACCCGCACCGTCAGCAAGACAGGTAGAAGCCATCCAAGAGCCGCGCTCATCGCCCGATGAAAAAGAAGAATACCCAGAGGCACACGGTCGCCTCTACATGATCCAAGAAGGAAGGTGTCCAACAGGCAGCAGAAACAAGTCACTAGACAAGTTTTCCTCGCAGTCTCCTCCCACCCGACTGTACCAGAATACCTCCGCGGGTCCGAGACCGACATCACCATCTCCAGAGAAGACCACCCGCCAGCCATCCCTCGCCCAGGGCACGACGCACTAGTGCTCAAAGCAAGAATCAGAAACTACAACATGTCACGAGTCTTTATGGATGGCGGCAGCGGAATCAACATCATATTCACCAAGACCCTCGAAGAGATGTTCATCCAAAACTCAGCACTCAAAACTTCAGGCACGACCTTCCACTGAATTGTGCTAGGCAAAGTAGTGTACCCCCTTAGAAAGATAAGCCTGGATGTAGTCTTCGGCAACGCAAGCACCTTCCAAAAGGAAACGCTAGACTTCGAAGTACTCGACTGGAAATCGCAGTACCATGCCATCCTCGGTCGGTCGGCCTTCGCGCGCTTCATGGAGGTGCCGCACTACACGTACCTCAAGCTAAAAATACCAGGCCCAGGAGGAGTCATCACAGTCAACATCAGCTTCGTCAGATCTGATCGCTGCGACAGAGAATTCCACAAGATATCAGAAACCTTTGGAGCACAACACACCCGAGGAGTCGACTAGAAGTAAGAAGCACTCATGTAAAAGACAAGGCACCAGTCGAGGAATCGAAGAACCGGCACCTCACGACAAGACCTCAAGCTATCCCAGCAGCAGCTTTACATTCCTAGGGATATCCAGCCATCGATCCAAATAAAGGGTCGTTTCTTCATAGCCCACTCATGTAAGAACGCAAGGGAAAGTTTCTAAATATTCTCCCAAAAGTATCTTACACAAAACATCATATTTGGAACTCAGGGGCTCGCTCGCAGCAGCCACCCTCCGAGGCGTTATTCGCTCACGCGACTTCATATTTGGCATTCGGGGGCTCGCTCGCAGCAGCCACCCTCCGAGGCGTTATTCGCTTACACGACCTCATACTTGGCACTCGAGGGCTCGCTCGCAGCAGCCACCCCCAAGGAAAATGCTACCACGCAATTCCACAACGGAAGACTACAACTTACAACCTCAAAAACATACATTGAGCAAGGAAGAATTTACAAGGGCCCCGAAAATCTAGTAGCCGGGCTCCGATTTCACCTTACAAAGGGAACCAAGAAGGCAGTTGATATGGGGTGGCCCGATCTTCTCGTAAGCACGGTAGTGGATGGATGATAGGTCGATGATAACTAGTGAGACGTTCTCGAACTTTCCGGCTGATTCCCCGTTGCCAACGCAACAACTCTTCAACCCTAAAGAATTCGCAACACCACACTCTTGCATAACGTAGCCGCTAACCGCGAAGCGGTTCTGCAATCCGCCAATTCCCAGTGGAACACATATCACACTTAACTTTGGTAACAAGCACCTCCAGATCGAAACAAAGTGGAGTGGCGAATCCTCGATCGCAGCAAAGGAGAATTTGATGAAAGATGAATGCTTCAAGCAAGTTCAATCTAGAGTTTATCTTAGTCGTAGTCTACCCTGAAACGCGCTGGGGTCTAAGTATTTATAAGTAGGGAGTCTAAAGTTAGATAGAAGGGTCGTAGCCCTGAAATCTGTGCGCAGGCAGTGTCAGGTGTCCGGTAGGCATCGGTCGTTGTCGGATTTCTGGTAATTACGGCACCGAAGCCTTCTGTACTCGAGGGACCCTATTTCCGGTACTGGTCGGATGTCCGGTCCGTCGGACATCCGGTAGTCATCGTGATGAGGACATCCCTACTATAACTACTACTTCCCCAACTCTTCATGATGAACAAGCCAATCAAATCCGACTTGGACCTATTACAAGAGCCCGTGCTAAGTTATTAGAACAGCTGGTGAATTTGCTCTTACTCGAGTCTGATGATCGGCTTAGTGAGAATTATATACTGCCTAAATCCTTGTGTGTTTGTATGATCAGGTATCAAGGTGAAGACAAGGAGCTAGGCGGAGCTGAGGTTCAAGAAGAAGAAGCCAAGGAACAAGGACAAGCTACATTGGAAGAAGAACCTGAAGAAGACAAGGCCAGGAAGAACCAAGCTTCAGGCCGCGGTACTACCGTGCTGACCGCAGTACTACCGCGCCACGGTACTACCGGGCCTACTACCGCACGTACTACCGCGACAACAGAAGGGTTACGGTAGTCCTTACGGTACTACCATAACTACTACCGTGCTGGTCAGGAGAGATGCGGAAGTGGTTACGGTAGTAGCCGCGGTACTACCGTGCTGCCTGCGCGCAGAAACGGGCCTACGGCCCCTGTATCCGAGTCTGGACCCCCTTAGACTATAAATACAAGTTCCCCTACGAGTTTTAGAGTCAGACCACGTTTAGATAAACCCTAGTTCCTGAGAATTGCTCCAAGCATTCATCTTGAATCAAATACTTCAATTCGTATCGATCTGAAGTGTTGCTACTGCAAGTCTTGTGTGATCTGTTGTTCCACTGGGAATTAGTAGATTGCAAATTACCGTCTCGTGGTCGACGGCTACGTTGCGCAAGTGTGTGAAGTTGTGAATATCCAAAGGGTAGAAAGTTGTCGCATTGGCAACAGGGATCTAGCGAGGAGAGTTCATCGGCTACCCACAAGTTATCTATCGTCGCCCCCATATTCACCGTTCGCTTACTGAGAAGATCGGGCCACCCCTTATCATCTTGGTATCAGATTTCCAGTGTTTCCTCGGTAAGCATCCACCAAATCCATATATTAGATCGTTTTTGTTTTCGTCCTATCCAGAAAAAGCCATACAAAAATATTAGGGTTTCTAGTTTTGCCATAACTTAGATTGCATCGAAGTCATTGTTTTAGTTTTCTGTTTCGTGTGTTCTTCCCGAAAATTTCTCCGCGGTGCGACATATTGTGGCCTAAAGAGGAAAATTACTGTAGCAAAACCAAAATTACTGTAGCAGTACTGTAGCAATTTTCGTCCAGTTTGGAATAGTGTCAAAAATAAAATAAAAAAGAGAGAAAAAGAGAAAAGATTCAAAAAAAAAGAGAGAAAGAAGTGTGATCAAAAAGAGTTATCCAAGAGTGCAAAGAGATACAAGTGTTAGAAAGGACATATCATAGTGGTGATCTTTTGAGAGGCCTGTCTTTCGTTTGTCTCCACTGTGTGAGTTTTTCTTTGGGTTTGTATCACACGATCAGCACTAGGACTTGACTTCGATGTAGTTCGGGTGCCATACCTATAGCTCCACCATATATATCCTGCTTTGTCGTGTGTTCACTCTTTTACTCGGGTATTCACTTCATCACATCCGTGCACTAGTCCTCCATCCGAACGGGTACGCATTACTATTCACTTTGGAATGGTAAGATTCACCTTTTCTTGTCAGTCTTGAGTGAGTTGTGAGTGTCCACCAAAAGATTTTGATTTAGTGCACTAACCTACTAATCATGTCTCCAAGTGGTTTTGATGTGATGCAGAAACAGGACAGGGATGCGCCAGTTACATGGGAGGCATATGAAGGTCTCCGTGATCACTTGACTGGGATGTTTACTAAATCCACTGATGCTATTGATACAAATGTTCAAGCGGTCCAACTGAAAGTGGACGCGACTGAAGCTGCAGTCACCACTATGCAACAACAACTTGCTGCGATACAGCAGAGCCTACAACAAATGACAACATCTGCCACGGGCATACAAGCAGCTATTGTACAACGCCAACCTGCCGCTCAGGAAGATGATGGAAGTGTCCATGGTGACAATGCTGATTTGTGGGGCAATCAAGGCCGTGGGCGTGGTGTTCAAGGGCCGGGTCGCCAACCTCCACTTGGTTTTGGTGCGCGCCGTCTACCCATTCAGGAAGAAGATGTCTTGAGCAAGCCCAAGTTTAACATCCCCAAATTTGAAGGTTCCACGGATGTGGAAGAATACCTCACATGGGAGCTTAAGATGGAAAAATTATGGCGTTTGCATGATTATCCGGAGGACAAGAAGATCAAGATTGCATCGTCCGAGTTTGACGGTTATGCTTTGCGTTGGTGGGAGAGTGTGTTGACCGAGATACAAGAAATCGATGGGCAGCCTATTCGTACATGGCGTGACATGAAGGCGACCATGAAAGCGCGGTTTGTACCCACTAATTATTTACGGACAGTTTTTGATAAATTGCAACAATTGAAGCAAGGTACTATGCCCGTTGATGCATACTATATGGAGATGGAGATGTTGCTGCAACATGCGCGAGTTCGCGAAGAGGTTGAGATGACTATGCAACGTTTTCTCCATGGGCTGAAATTTAATATCAAGAGTATTGTGCGGCATCACCAATACTATAATATGAATGATCTATTGCATCTTGCAAGGGAGGATGAATCCCAGCTTGCAGAAGAGGCACAACTGAAGTCCAGATACTCTACGTCTAGCAGATTTTCTCCAAGGACACCGTCCGCGCCTATGAAGAATTATGGTGCCAATACTCGGGCTTCTTCTTCAGTTTCCAAGCCAGCCTCCAATGGTTCTATGGCCAAGAAGACAGCTTCTCCTGCCACTAGTGCAGGCTCCAACATGCCTACAGCTCGCAATCGCGAGATGACTTGTCATTCTTGCGGTAATCCGGGCCACTTTAAGAGAGATTGCCCGAACCGAAAGGTCATGTTTATTAATGAAGAAACCGGCGAGTATGAAACCGGTGATGATGAAGACCCAGCCGCGTTGGATGATGAAGGTTACAATACCAACGAAGGCATGGATGCTTTTCCGTCGCATGCTCCTACAATTGTGGTGTCACAACGTGCTCTCATGGTACAGCCGCATGCTGATTCTCAGCGCTGCAATCTGTTCCAAACCAAGGCGTTCGTTGGCCCCAACAAAGCTTGCAAAGTGATCATTGATGGAGGTAGCTGCCGCAACCTCGCAAGCAAGGAGTTATGTGCCAAGCTAAATCTGAAATACTTACCTCACCCAAATCCTTATTATGTCCAATGGTTGAGTGACAGTGGTGAGATGAAGGTGAACCACATGGTGCGCGTAAATTTTGAGATAGGCCCATACAAGGATTCTATAGATTTTGATGTGGTGCCTATGACAGTTTGCCATCTCTTATTGGGTTGGCCGTGGTTATATGATCGCCATGTGCAACACAATGGTCGAGCCAATACATATCATTTTGAGTTCAAGGGCAAGAAAGTTAATCTCCATCCTATGTCTCCACAGCAAATTGTGAATGAGTCTCGTCAGAAGGTAGAGGTGAATGTAAACCAACACGAGAGAACAATGCAATAGCTGTGAGTGATAATATAACGAAAAGTGCGAGAGAGACTAGTTTGCTTACATTAGCCACCAAAGAAGACATGAGAGAATTTAGTGAGGATGCTACAGCCATACCTCTTGTCCTCATGTATAAAGGCGAGGTTTTGGTTTCTAATGATAACCATCCTATTTCTCCTGGTGTGTCTACTGTTTTGCAGGATTATGATGATGTGTTCCCGACGGAGGTTCCAGCGGGATTACCACCAGATGAGGACATCTCTACTAATGTTACACCCACATCTTCACCAACTACACATACTGGACCAGTTACTAGAGCACGCGCACGTCAACTAAATTATCAGGTACTTTCGTTTCTTGCGAATCCTTCTAATGTTCAGGAACATATGATGCTGCCTAAATTAGATACTTTTGTTTGTCTTATGAATGAAGGATCTAGCATGGATAAGAAGGATGGTAATTGGAGCGGGATCAAGCATGGAGAAGGAGGTGTGCGCGCTGGAAAGGACAATGGAGCTTCCAGTGGTGATTTTCGCACTTTGAGGCCACCATAAGGCGTGCATGAAGACCTGGACGAGAGACACAAGACGCCACATTAATATTTTCGTCCAAGGGTTATTATAGGTGCTGCGTCACCTTATTATTGGGCCAGGCCCATGTAATTTCGAAATACACTTAATAGGCTATTTTTTAGAGTCCGTATGTGTGGGGAAACCGAGTTAGGGTTGTTTTCGGACCCCTCCTCCAAGGGGCCACGAAATTCCCCTCTGTTCCCCCATATATACAGCCCTTAGGGCGTCGTTTAGACTTGGGTTTTAATTAGATATAAGTTAGCCATAGCCGCAACTTCGAGCTCTTCGTTTGTGTCATCCGACCAGGCCAAGACCTCATTGGAACCCCAACTTTCGTAATCATTCATCTTATATTCACAATATCCAGATTGCAATTCTTAGTTCTTGCTTGTTCTTCGATTGCTTGCAGGAATTAGACCTTCGTGGTCAGGTTGATTGTGCATCCGCGGGATCAATAACCTCTCGGAGTTGGTTTAGCGGTCGCTAAGGCGCAACGTCTTCGCACGTTCGTAGTCGGATCGTGAAAGTCGCCTCCACCATAATCGATCTCCACCATCTCATCGAAACATCGGGACACCTTCGCCTCTATCAAGTGTTATCAGATTTCCAGGTTGCTCGGTGAGATTTACCAGTTTTCGTAGTCTAAATTGGTTCTGTTCTTCATACCTACAGTCCACGCAACAGCCAAAAAAAAATTAGGGTTAGATCATCACGTCCCAAAACAGGCCGAGCCTTTGTCCAGTTTTCGTTACAGTAGTTTGCTTTGTTGAATTTACGGTTGCATCGTTGTGTCGAGTTGTTGATCTTAGCATCTAGTTCCCTTAGAGTTTCGAGTTCTGATCACAGTTTGTCACACCGCCGCCGCACAGTAGTACGCCGCCACGTTTCCGCCAATCCGAGTCCAGATACACCACCACGTTCCGCCAAGTCGAGTCCATATACAGCACCAAGACCTACCAATCCGAGTTGAGTTCCATCACCCGTTCGGTTTGTGATCTCTCCGTGGCCAGATTAGTTTGAGTTGATTAGAGTCGGATTTCACCAATCTTTGTCGTACGTAGAAGAGGGTGATTTCCAAAAAAAAAAAAAAAAAAAAAGAAGAGCAAAAAAAAAAAAAATTCAGAGTGTGCTTCTCAGTTGATTATGTGCCGCGCCGTGCTTTCGTTGGTGTTTTAGGCTCGCGTCTCTAGTACGGTCTAGCCTAGGATCAGCACAGTACCGACGTTGAGTGTTTATTCAACTTTGCATCTCTGTTTTGATTACTGTTGAGCTTTTTTCTACCATATTTGTCAAGCCTACCTACAGCTCCACATATATTCTACTTCGTGCGGTTGACACCTCCTGGCCATCGCTCTACCACATCTCTGAGATTTTTGACCTGTTGGTTGTACATCACCACCTGCTGCTAGGTAAGAATCGGTAAGAACGAAAGAAAAGCTTGACGGATTTGTGCTTTCCACCACCCCACATCCCATTAGTAGAAGTAGGATCATATTTCTGTGTGTTTTCTATTTCTGCTAACCATGCCAGGATCCCATGATGAAGTGGCGCGGGATGCACCCGATTGGGAGAATATGACAAACAAAGCGTTACATGATAAATTTGCACAAATGATGTCTGAACAGGTGAATGACATCGAGAACAGATTTACAGAGGCGATTGATGGTGTGGAGAAGATGATCGACACCAAGCTCGACGCCAAGTTTACTGAGTTGCTCGCACGCCTACCTGCATAGCCTGCGGCCGCTCCAGCACAGCCACCGCCACCACGACGTGCACGACGTATTCTGTTTCCGGGCAGACAAGCTGCTGGTGCTCCTGCGGCTGCTGCAGTTGCTACTACTGCTGCTGCTTCTGACATCGGCCAGGACGACAACTACGAGGGTGATTACGAGGAGGAGGTGGAACAGGAAGCGGCCTATAAGCAGCCAGCTGGGCGTCCACGTCCCAACATTCGCCACGGTCGACACCAACCACCCCCTCAGGTACGCGATGATGAACATGTGCCTAAACTTAAATTGAATCTTAAGCCGTTTGAGGGTAGATATATTCCTGATGCTTATCTTACTTGGGAGTTAGAAACTGAACAACGCTTTACATGTTTACAATATCCTGAGAATAGACGTGTTACTGCTGCTGTTTGTGAATTCACGGGTTTTGCATCTATTTGGTGGTCTGAACATTGTAGATTGCATGCTAATAATATTCCAGCTACTTGGGCTGCTTTAAAAGATGCTATGCGTACTCGCTGGGTTCCTCCTTATTATCAACGTGAATTGCTACAAAAATTACAGCGTTTGAGACAAGGAAAAAATTCTGTAGAGGAATATTATCAAGAATTACAAACTGGATTGATTAGATGTGGCCTAGTAGAGGATAATGAAGCTATGTTTGCACGTTTTATAGGTGGCTTAAACAGGGAGATACAAACTATTCTAGAATACAAGGACTATGCTACTATTACTCGTTTGTTTCATCTTGCTTGAAAAGCTGAACGTGAAGTGCAGGATCGACAGGCCGCTACAAGACCTAACTTTTCTGCAGGACGAAATACATCATGGACATCGCGTGGACCTTCTACATCCACACGTCCTGCTGCACCACCATCTACTTCAACCGCTCATTCTTACAGGGAGCCACCAAAACAGCCAGCGCCACCATTCAAGGGTGCACAGAGTGGTCCAGCAGCGAGTTCTTCTTCATCCATGGCTTCCACAGGGCAAACACGAGATCGTGATATTAAATGTCGCAGGTGCCAAGGTGGAGGTCACTTCGCAAAAGACTGTCCCTCCAAGCGTGTGATTATTATTACGGCGAATGGTGGGTATGAGTCAGCGAGCGACTATGATGAGGAGACTTTAGTTCTCATTGCTCACGAGGAACAGGGTGCCCATGATGATGCTCATGATATAGAGTATATGGCTCCTGATGATGCAGATCAATATGCTAGTTTGGTTGCTCAACGTGTGTTAAGTGTGCAGGTATCGAAGGCCGAGCAAAACCAGAGGCATAATTTGTTCCGCACAAAGGGAGTGGTGAAAGAACGTTCGGTTCTCATCATCATTGACGGAGGGTGTTGCAACAACTTGGCGAGCATGGAGTTGGTGGAGAAGCTATCTCTCACCACAAGACCACACCCCCATCCGTACTATATTCAGTGGTTTAACAATAGTGGTAAGATTAAGGTAACGCGTTCTGTTCGTGTGCACTTTAGCATTGCTGCATATGCTGATTATGTTGATTGTGATGTGGTACCCATGCAAGCATGCTCTCTTTTACTTGGTAGACCATGGCAATTTGATAGGAATGTTGTACACCATGGTAGGACAAATCAGTTTACTCTGGTTCATCAGGATAAAAATATTGCTTTACTTCCTGTGTCTCCTGAACAAATTGTGAAAGATGATCTTGCTAGAGCTAGCAAAGCTAAACAGGAGAAAAATAAGAGTGAAAATGAGATAGCAGATAAAGAATTTGAGCAACAACATAAGACTAATAGCAAATCTTCTTCTGCTGTTTCTAATGAAATTAAATTGACTAGTCCAACTTTGCTTGCTACTAAGGTTGATATTTCGGATTTGGATGTTAGTCAATATGTGTGCTATGCTTTTGTGTGCAAAGAAGCCTTGTTTTCATTTGAGGAATTGCATCCTTCTTTGCCTCCTGTTGTCACTGACCATTTGCAGGAGTTTATTGACGTCTTTCCACAAGACGTACCACCGGGATTACCACCTATTCGAGGGATTGAGCATCGGATTGACTTAATTCCCGGTGCTTCGCTGCCCAACCGTGCGCCATACCGTACTAATCCAGAGGAGACGAAGGAGATTCAGCGTCAAGTACAAGAGCTACTCGACAAAGGTTACATACGTGAATCCCTTAGTCCTTGTGCTGTTCCTGTTATATTAGTGCCTAAAAAGGATGGAACATGGCGTATGTGTGTTGATTGTCGAGCCATTAATAATATTACTATTCGTTATCGTCATCCTATTCCTAGGTTAGATGATATGCTTGATGAATTAAGTGGCTCTACCATGTTTTCCAAAGTTGATTTGCGTAGTGGATACCATCAAATTCGCATGAAATTAGGAGATGAATGGAAAACGGCATTTAAAACTAAGTTTGGATTATATGAGTGGTTAGTCATGACTTTTGGGTTAACTAATGCACCTAGCACTTTCATGAGATTAATGAACGAGGTTTTACGTGCTTTCATTGGACGATTTGTGGTAGTCTATTTTGATGATATACTGATTTATGGCAAATCTTTGGAGGAACATTTGGATCATTTACGTGCTGTTTTTATTGCTCTACGTAATGCACGTTTGTTTGGTAACCTTGGGAAGTGCACCTTTTGCACCGACCGAGTATCGTTTCTGGGCTATGTTGTTACTCCGCAGGGAATTGAAGTTGATAAAGCCAAGATCGAGGCGATTGAGAGTTGGCCGCAGCCCAAAACGGTCACACATGTGAGGAGTTTTCTTGGTCTCGCTGGTTTCTATAGGAGTTTTGTGAGAGATTTCAGCACCATTGCTGCACCTCTCAATGAGCTTACACGCAAGGATGTGCCTTTTACTTGGGGTACCGCACAAGAAGAAGCCTTCATGGTATTGAAAGATAAGTTAACACATGCTCCTTTGCTCCAACTTCCTGATTTTAGTAAGACTTTTGAGCTTGAATGTGATGCTAGTGGGATTGGTTTGGGAGGTGTGTTATTACAAGATGCTAAACCTGTTGCATACTTTTCTGAAAAATTGAGTGGGCCTAGTTTGAACTATTCTACTTATGATAAGGAATTATATGCTCTTGTTCGGACATTAGAAACTTGGCAACATTATTTATGGCCCAAAGAATTTGTTATACATTCTGATCATGAATCTTTGAAACACATAAGAAGTCAAGCAAAACTTAATCGTAGACATGCTAAGTGGGTTGAATTTATTGAGACTTTCCCTTATGTCATTAAACACAAGAAGGGGAAAGATAATATTATTGCTGATGCATTGTCTCGTCGTTATACTATGCTTTCACAACTTGACTTCAAGATATTCGGTTTAGAGACAATCAAAGATCAATATGTAAATGATGCGGAATTTAAAGATGTATTGCAGAATTGTAGAGAGGGTAGAACATGGAACAAGTTTGTGCTTAGTGATGGATTTGTGTTCCGTTCTAACAAGCTATGCATTCCAGCTATCTTTATTCGTCTTTTGTTGTTGCAGGAGGCACATGGAGGAGGATTAATGGGACACTTTGGCGTGAAGAAGACGGAGGACGTACTTGCTACACATTTCTTTTGGCCAAAGATGAGACGGGATGTTGAGCGTTTTGTTGCTCGCTGCACCACATGTCAAAAAGCTAAGTCACGACTCAATCCTCATGGTTTATACATGCCTTTACCTGTACCTAGTGTTCCGT
Organism: Bromus sterilis; assembly: GCA_950022295.1. Classification (NCBI taxonomy): domain Eukaryota; kingdom Viridiplantae; phylum Streptophyta; class Magnoliopsida; order Poales; family Poaceae; genus Bromus; species Bromus sterilis. The sequence continues at coordinate 169,960,446 of OX465600.1, read as the reverse complement.
GGGAGGACATATCCATGGACTTTGTTTTAGGCTTGCCTTGAACAAAGAAGGGGAGGGATAGCATATTTGTTGTCGTGGATAGATTTTCTAAGATGGCACATTTTATACCATGTCATAAAAGCGATGATGCTGCTAATGTTGCTGATTTATTCTTTCGTGAGATTATTCGCTTACATGGTGTGCCCAATACAAATGTCTCGGATCGTGATACTAAGTTTCTTAGCCATTTTTGGAGATGCTTATGGGCTAAGTTGGGGACTAAACTACTTTTTAGTACTACCTGTCATCCCCAAACTGATGGACAAACTGAAGTAGTCAATAGGACTTTGTCTACTATGCTTAGGGCTGTTTTAAAGAGTAACTTGAAAATGTGGGAAGAATGTTTACCTCATATTGAATTTGCTTATAATCGTTCATTTCATTCTACCACTAAAATGTGCCCTTTTGAGATTGTTTATGGTTTTCTACCTCGTGCGCCTATTGATTTGCTGCCTCTTCCATCTTCGGAGAAGGTTAATTTTGATACTAAGCAACTTTCTGAATTGATATTAAAAATGCATGAGTTAACTAAAGAAAACATTGAGAAAATGAATGCTAGATACAAGCTTGCTGGTGATAAGGGTAGAAAGCATGTTGTGTTTGAACCAGGAGATCTTGTTTGGTTACATCTACGTAAAGATAGGTTTCCTGATTTGCGCAAGTCTAAGTTAATGCCACGAGCTGATGGTCCCTTTAAGGTTTTACAGAAAATTAATGATAATGCATATAAACTTGAGCTACCTGCAGATTTTGGGGTTAGTCCCACATTTAACATTGGAGATTTGAAACCTTATTTGGGAGAAGATGATGAGCTTCCGTCGTGGACGACTTCAATTCAAGAAGGGGAGGATGATGAGGACATCCCTACTAATGTTACACCCATATCCTCACCAACTACACATACTGGACCAGTTACTAGAGCACGTGCACGTCAACTAAATTATCAGGTACTTTCGTTTCTGGTGAATCCTTCTATAGTTCATGAACATATGATGCTGCCTAAATTAGATACTTTTGTTTTACTTATGAATGAAGGACCTAGCATGGACAAGAAGGATGGTCATTGGAGCGGGATCAAGCATGGAGAAGAAGGTGCGCGCGCGGGAAAGTACAGTGGAGCTTCCAGTGGTGATTATCACACTTTGAAGCCACCATAAGGAGCGCATGAAGTCTTGGACGAAATACGCGAGATGTCACTTCATTATTTTCGTCCAAGGGCAATTATAGGTGCTGCGTCACCTTAATATTGGGCTGGGCCCATGTAATTTCGAAATACCACATTATAGGCTGTTTTTAGAGTCCGTATGTGTGGGGAAACCGAGTTAGGGTTGTTTTCGGACCCCACCTCCAAGGGGTCACGAAAATCCCCTCTGTTCCCCCATATATACAGCCCTTAGGGCGTCGTTTAGACTTGGGTTTTAATTAGATTTAAGTTAGCCATAACCGCAACTTCGAGCTCTTTCGTTTGTGTCATCCGACCAGGCCAAGACCTCATTGGAACCCCAACTTTCGTAATCATTCATCTTATATTCGCAATATCCAGATTGCAATTCTTAGTTCTTGCTTGTTCTTCGATTGCTTGCAGGAATTAGACCTTCGTGGTCAGGTTGATCGTGCATCCGCGGGATCAATAACCTCTCGGAGTTGGTTTAGCGATCGCTAAGGCGCAACGTCTTCGCACGTTCGTAGTCGGATCGTGAAAGTCGTCTCCACCATAATCGATCTCCACCATCTCATCGAAACATCGGGACACCTTCGCCTCTATCAACAACCCCTGCTAATATACCTACTGGACCAATTACTAGAGATTGTGCACAACAATTAAATTATCAGGACCTAGCATGGACAAGAAGGATGAGCATTGGAGCATGTTCAAGCATGAAGATGATGAGGACAAAATTATCATGGATATGACCATTAATTCCTCTATATTTGATCAAGAAATGAAGTCAATACAAAGGGGCATGATTGTGTGCTGTACAAGAAGTTATTTCACGTCACTTTTGGGCCAAGAGAAGATAGAGACCAAGTCTTTCACGTCATGGACTCAGATTCGGACTGCAGAGATACACCCAACTTCAAACACCCGCCGTTTCTACATACGAAGTCCAAATTGGGTGATTCTTTTTTCTGGTGATAGCTTATCTCGTCTAGTTTCCAACGCAATTGGTTTCACCTTCAAATTCCTTCGGAGCATGGAGATATTGCGAAAACGATGCGACCCAGCAGCAGAATCCGAATCAAAGTCCAACTCAATAGGTGTTGCATCACCTCCACATGGGCCCAAGTGCCTTGTACGACCTAGGTTTAGTTTTAGGACTCCTTGGGACGTCCTTCCACCCCCTTGGTGTCCACCCTTTAGTCCTATATAAGTAGATCAACCCCTAGGGTTTTTCTTTGGATTTCTTTTAGTTAAAAAGACTGCTTAGCTAATTGCTGCATCTTCGTGTACTCGGTTTGTGTCCAACGACCAGATCAAGACCGCTTTCGGAATCCCAACTTTATTCATACTTCATCTACATATTCGCAATATTCAGATTGCTTTATCATAGTTCTTGCTTGTTCTTCGATTGCTTGCAGGCACTAGACCTTCGTGGTCAGGTTGATCGTGCTCCGGCGTGGTCAATAACCTTCAGAAGATTGGTTTAGCGATTGCTAAGGCGCAACGTCGTTGCACGTTTGTAGTCGGATCGTCAAAGTCGACTCCATCAAATCGTAGTTATCATCTCATCGAAAGATCGGGACACCCCGCCTCTATCAAGTGGTATCAGTTTTCAGGTTGCTCGGTGAGAATTCCACATCCATATATTAGATCTGTTTTTTTTATCACCTATCATCCACACAAAAAGCCATAAAAATAGGATTAGACCATCATATCCAAACCAATCTGAGACTTCGCAATTTTCTTTTCGGTGCTTTGCTTTATTGAATTATCGGTTGCATCGTCGTGTTCAGTTGCTGGTCTTAGTATCTAGTCCTTTAGAGTTTCGAGTTCTGTTCACGTTAGTCACCGCCGCCGCTGCACCATCATCCCATCCGCTGCCTACTTCTACCATCCATCATAGAAGAAGAGAGAAAAAGAGTTAAAAAAAGAGAGAAAAAAAGAAAAAGGAAAAAAAGAAAGAAAAAAGGAAAAAAAAAGAAAAAAGAAGAAAAATTTCGGATCTATCTCTAGTTGAACTCGTATTTGAAATCTCGTCGGAATCAGTTTTGAGCAGTGTCCACTAAAACGGGCATAACTTTGTCATCCGAAGTCCGTTTTGACTCCACGAGTACTCAAATTAAAGATATTTCCGAGCCTCTTCTAAATAGTTCTGGAGCTAGTGTGTTATTTGAAACTCCAGATCGGCTTCTAAGACGGACTTTTTGACCTCTAAAGTTTCCGAACACAGTTTTTGTCAGATTTCGGGCTGATTCTCAATTTTTTTGACACCTCATCCGAACTCTACATTGAGTGATTCTTATTGCGTCGGAAAGCTTAAGTCAGTGTCCTATTGGAGGAAAAATATCAAAAAATTAGCAAATATATTTCAGAGGAAACTTGTAGCGAGAATATGGGTGTATCTTGATTTGGAGCCTATTTTCACCATTATCTTTGCTCTGTTGATGATCTTCACTTATATCTTGCTATTCAGAGCTACTTCATATCATTCATTGCTGCTAGTTGTGCTACGCCGTGACCACATTAGTGTTCTAGGCTCGCGTCTCTAGTCCGGTCTAGACTAGCACCAGCACAGTATCGTCGTTGAGCGTTAATTCAATTTTGCATCTCTGAATTGATTATTGCTGATATTTTTGCCACCATATTAAAGCCTTCGAAGCTCCACATATTTCTACATCGTGTATACGTGCGTTCACCTGGCAATCGCTCTACTTAATCTTTGGAGTTCTTTAACACTGTTGGTTGCCGATCACCACCTACTGCATGGTAAGAACTAGTAAGACATTGATATTTGCTATCCTGTGAGCGTTTTACCACCACATCCTAGTAGTTCATAGGGACATATACTTGTGATTTGTTTCTTGTTTTCTACTAATCATGGCAGGTTCTGGAGTTAGATCTTCTTGGGCGACAACTATAGTTGGAGATTTGTCACCACCTACAACTACACAACAGTCACTGCCAAAGGTAAACACACATAAGCATGCACATGATCAGGTTATTGTTTCTATACCACACTTTCATGGACGTCTAAGACCTGATTTATACATTGAGTGGGAGTTTGAAATAAATGATATATTTGTTTCCCATAATTTTCTTGAGCATAAGAAAGTAAAAACTGCAATTAGTGCTTTCAAAGATTTTGCTTCTATTTGGTGGAATGAATATTGTAGTTTATATCCTGATTATATACCTAATACTTAGAATGATCTCAAACTTGCTATGCGATTTAGATTCGTTCCCTCTTATTATACTCGTGACAAGGTTAGGAAATTAAAAATTTTAAAACAAGGTACTAAAACTGTTTCAGAATATTATGATGCTTTAGAAACTACATTCTTGTATTCTCTTTTAGAGGAAAGTGAAGAATATTTCATGGACATATTTTGGGAAGGTTTAAACCGTGACATTCAGGATATCCTAATTCATGAAAAGTGTTATCCTATGGATCTTTTGTTTCGTGTTGCTTGTAAAGCTGAACAGGAAATCGACAAACGTGTTGCCCAGAAGACAAACAAGCGGAATGTGCAAATACCACAAGTTGAGAAGGTTGTTCCTTCAACCACTATGAGCACTATCATAACCACATCAATTGTCGTAAGCACTCCTCCAATATCTGATCTATCATCACAAAAAGGTAATGAAAAAGTATGGATCTTTCCCCTCCACATGAGAACCTTGCTGATTTAAAAGCAACATGTGTTGAGCTATCCAGTAGTTTCATCACACAACCAATTTTCGAGAATGTCATAACTTCACATGAAGATGTTGCTTGCCTAATAGACTTGAATACATCATGTCTTGAGTTACCTGTTGATTTGAGCACACCATCTATTTTGGATAATCATGTTACTATTATGAAACTGCCAATGCTTAATCATTTTGATATGACCTCTAATCTTGGTGATGATTCTGCGTCGAATGACTTGTTGCATGACTACTTAGTTAAGCCTGTTGTAGCATGTCCTTCGAAAAACATTAACGTTTCTTCACCGGTATTGGGATGGTTTAATGATGAGCATTGTACATCTTTAGATATGAATAAGAGCTTCACTTATATATGCAAACTGAGTTGCAATACTTTCATGTCGTTTATGTATTGTGATGATCATATATGTTTATATTTCACGACATACGAAAGTTACTCATATATACATGTGTTACATTTCCAAAAACTAAGGAAAGTAAGAATGGATGACATATATATATACAACATGTACACCTTGTCTCTTTTGTTAGCCACATTTCAGATTAAGAAACGCCGGGGACGGTTTTATTTTCAAGAAGGGGAGGATGATGAGGACATGACTACCATAGTTACAGCCACAACCCCTGCTAATATACCTACTGGACCAATTACTAGAGATTGTGCACAACAATTAAATTATCAGGACCTAGCATGGACAAGAAGGATGAGCATTGGAGCATGTTCAAGCATGAAGATGATGAGGACAGAATTATCATGGATATGACCATTAATTCCTCTATATTTGATCAAGAAATGAAGTCAATACAAAGGGGCATGATTGTGTGCTGTACAAGAAGTTATTTCACGTCACTTTTGGGCCAAGAGAAGATAGAGACCAAGTCTTTCACGTCATGGACTCAGATTCGGACTGCAGAGATATACCCAACTTCAAACACACGCCGTTTCTACATACGAAGTCCAAATTGGGTGATTCTTTTTTCTGGTGATAGCTTATCTCGTCTAGTTTCCAACGCAATTGGTTTCACCTTCAAATTCCTTCGGAGCGTGGAGATGTTGCGAAAACGGTGCGACCCAGCAGCAGAATCCGAATCAAAGTCCAACTCAATAGGTGTTGCATCACCTCCACATGGGCCCAAGTGCCTTGTACGACCTAGGTTTAGTAATAGGACTCCTTGGAACGTCCTTACACCCCCTTGGCCTCCACCCTTTAGTCCTATATAAGTAGATCAACCCCTAGGGCTTTTCTTTGGATTTCTTTTAGTTAAAAGACTGCTTAGCTAATAGCTGCATCTTCGTGTACTCGGTTTGTGTCCAACGACCAGATCAAGACCGCTTTCGGAATCCCAACTTTATTCATACTTCATCTACATATTCGCAATATTCAGATTGCTTTATCATAGTTCTTGCTTGTTCTTGGATTGCTTGCAGGCACTAGACCTTCGTGGTCAGGTTGATCGTGCTCCGGCGTGGTCAATAACCTTCAGGAGATTGGTTTAGCGATTGCTAAGGCGCAACGTCGTTGCACGTTTGTAGTCGGATCGTCAAAGTCGACTCCATCAAATCGTAGTTATCATCTCATCGAAAGATCGGGACACCCCGCCTCTATCAGACAGTATCCATTTCAGACTCTTGGACAAGTGATGATTCGATATGCGCTTCATTTGTCTGACGAGACTCATTAACAATGGCATGTGGAGACATAGGATGCAAATTAATTTGTTGCCCTGGAACTCCAAGTGATATGTATTGGCTCGACCATTGTGTTGCACAGAACGATCATAGAGCCAAGGCTGACCCAACAGCAAGTGACATACTGTCATAGGCACCACATTAAACTCAATAGAATCCTTGTATGGCCCTATTTCAAAGTTAACCCGCACCATGTGGCTGACTTTCATCTCACCCTTGTCACTTAACCATTGAACATAATATGGATGAGGATGTGGTATATATTGCAGTTTCAGTTTGGCACATAACTCCTTGCTTGCTAAATTGCGGCAGCTACCTTCATCAATAATGACCTTGCAAGCCTTGTTCTGGCCAACTAATGCTTTTGTGTGAAACAAAGTGCAGCGCTGACTCTCAGCAATGGACAACACAGGAAGAGCACGCCGAGACACCACAATTATAGGAGCGGTTGTAGCAAAAGCATCACATGCATCATCAGCAGAAACAGTCGGTTCATCCTCGTCATCACCGGTTTCATACCCTCCGGTTTCCTCATTAATGAACATAACCTTCCTGTTAGGACATTCTCTCTTGAAGTGCCCGGTGCGACCACAACCGTGACAAATCATATCTCCATTGCGAGTGGTCGAAAAAGTAGACCCAGCAGCACGAGCAGAAGGCTGCACCAGCTTCTTTGCATGAGATACCACGAAATTAGTATCACGAGAATTGGAAGGTTCGAGAGGTGTAGACACCATGCTTGACGATGTGCGAGGAGAAAAATTGCTACGACGAGAAGCTAACTGGATGTCTTCCGCCACTTGCAATTCATCTTCTCGTGCTGGATGTAACAAATCCTCTATATCATGGTACTGATAATGCAGGACAATTCTCTTAATGTTGAAACTCACACCTGCCAAAAACCGCTGCATAGTCTGCTTAGGATCTTCTCGCACTCTAGCACACTGCATTATTAACTCCATCTCCTTATAATACTCATCCACTGATAAAACACCTTTCCTCAGATTCTGCAACTTATCATATAAAGAACGCCTATAAGTACGAGGAACCAAACGGTGATGCATCTCACGTAGCATCTCTCGCCAAGACGTAATAGGCATGTCATTAGCTTCACGCCGTGCAGAAACAAGGCCATTCCACCAAAGAAAAGCATAACCATCAAATTTAGACGATGCAAGCTTGATCTTCTTATCGTCAGTAAAATCATGCAAACGCCACAATTGTTCTATCTTCATCTCCCATTGAGAAATTCCTCCACATAAAGAGAGCCCTCAAATCTTGGGAGAGACAATTTCAACTTACCCAGTCCATCATCCTGTCGGTTGGCTGGCAGTTCATGCCGCAAAACACGCCTAGCACCAAGAAGAGGTTGACCATCACCTCGGCCAAGATATGCAACACCACGACCATGAGGGACAACACCACCTCGGCCTCCTCCACGTCCACCAAGAAACAAACCAGGCGCAATATTGTGTTGTAGGTTCGGCTGTCCAGGACGCTCAACTTGATGTTCTCTATCACGGATGGCAGGAAGTTGTGCAGCAGCCTCATTCACTACAGATGTGTCTTCCCCTAAATCAGCCTCATCCACAACAAGAGCGCTACCATCATCCGATGGCTGCGCATGGCGCTGCGTCAAGGTCTACATAGCACGAGTAAGAAGGTCCAATGTCTGCTGCATATTATCATTTTTTGCATCCGTGACTGCCAAATCAGAACCAAGCTTGTCACAACGAACGCCAAACTCACGTGAAAGATGAGATTTAAGCGGTGTGTATTCTCCCCAATTCACTGAATTAGTATCCGGCTTCTTTTGCCGCACCAAACTAGCATCGGCCTCATTGGAAGACATGATTAGTACTCACAAGAAAATTATATGTGGAAACTCTCAACTCACACAAAAACCGAAAGAAATTGTGGATCTTACTGTTCCAAAGGAAATTAGAGAAACTTTACCAACTTGTAGTAGTAGCGCGTGCACAAATGTGGTGAAGCGAATAACAAGGGTCTCAAAATATCACACGGCAAAACAGGGTGTTTAGTGGGGCTTGGTATGGTTTCCTAACAACACTAATTAAAAGAATCGAGTGATGGTCTAAGGTTCTGGCAAAGACTTACTGATATGGGGTGGCCCGATCTTCTCAGTAAGCGGACGGTGAATATGAGGGCGATGATAGATAACTTGTATGTAGCCAATGAACTCTCCTTGCTAGATCCCTGTTGCCAATGCGACAGCTCTCTACCCTTTGGATATTCACAACTTCACACACTTGCGCAACGTAGCCGTCGACCACGAGACGGTAATTTGCAATCTACTAATCCCCAGTGGAACAATAGATCACACAGAACTTGCAGTAGAAGAACTTCAGATCGATACGAATTGAAGTCTTAATGATTCAAGAGGAAAGCTTGAAGCTATTCTCAATATCTAGGGTTTATCTAAACGTGGTCTAACCCTAAAACTCGTGGGAGCTGGGTATTTATAAGCTAGGGGAATAAAACTAGGGATACATGGGCCGTAGCCCGTCAAATCTGCGCGCAGGCAGTTTCGGACGTCCGATGGGTTTCAGACGTCCGTCACGTCGGACGTCCGAAACGTGTCGGAAATCCGACTCTGGCGGTGAGGTGTCTTGGATTGGGAGTTCTTCTCGAGGACCTTCATGTCGGACGTCCGTCATATGTCGGACGTCCGATGCGTCGGACGTCCGAATCCTGTCAGAAATCCGTCTTCGGCTTTGGAGGTCTTCTGGATACGGAGGTCGCCATCTGATGAGGACATCTCTACGAATGTTACACCCACATCTTCACCAACTACACATACTGGACCAGTTACTAGAGCACGTGCACGTCAACTAAATTATCAGGTACTTTCGTTTCTTGCGAATCCTTCTAATGTTCATGAACATATGATGCTGCCTAAATTAGATACTTTTGTTTTGCTTATGAATGAAGGACCTAGCATGGACAAGAAGGACGGTCATTGGAGCGGGATCAAGCATGGAGAAGAAGGTGCGCGCGCGGGAGAGAACAATGGAGCTTCCAGTGGGGATTTTCGCACTTTGAAGCCACCATAAGGCATGCATGAAGGCTTGGACGAAATACACGAGATGCCACTTCATTATTTTCGTCCAAGAGCAAGTATAGGTGCTGCGTCACCTTAATATTGGGCTGGGCCCATGTAATTTCGAAATACCACATTATAGGCTGTTTTTAGAGTCCGTATGTGTGGGGAAACCGAGTTAGGGTTGTTTTCGGACCCCACCTCCAAGGGGCCACGAAATTCCCCTCTGTTCCCCCATATATACAGCCCTTAGGGCGTCGTTTAGAGTTGGGTTTTAATTAGATATAAGTTAGCCATAGCCGCAACTTCGAGCTCTTCGTTTGTGTCATCCGACCAGGCCAAGACCTCATTGGAACCCCAACTTTCGTAATCATTCATCTTATATTCGCAATATCCAGATTGCAATTCTTAGTTCTTGCTTGTTCTTCGATTGCTTGCAGGAATTAGACCTTCGTGGTCAGGTTGATCGTGCATCCGCGGGATCAATAACCTCTCGGAGTTGGTTTAGCGATCGCTAAGGCGCAACGTCTTCGCACGTTCGTAGTCGGGTCGTGAAAGTCTACTCCACCAAAATCGATCTCCATCATCTCATCGAAACATCGGGACACCTTCGCCTCTATCAAGTGGTATCAGATTTCCAGGTTGCTCGGTGAGATTTACCAGTTTTCATAGTCTAGATTGGTTCTGTTCTTCATACCTACAGTCCACGAAAAAGCCAACAAAAAAAATTAGGGTTAGATCATCACGTCCCAAGACAGTCCTAGCCTTTGTCCAGTTTTCTTTTCAGTACTTGCTTTGTTGAATTTACGGTTGCATCGTTGTGTCAAGTTGCTGATCTTAGCGTCTAGTTCCCTTAGAGTTTCGAGTTCTGATCACAGTTTGCCACGTCGCCGCCGCACAAGTAGTCATCCTACCACGTTCCGCTAATCCGAGTCCAGATACACCACCACGTTCCGCCAAGCAGAGTCCATATACACCACCACGTCTCACGAGTCCGAATTGAGTTCCACCATCAGTACGGTTCCTGATCTCTCTGTAGCCAGATTAGTTTTCAGTTGTTAGAATCGGATTTCATCAAACTTTTTCCGTACAGAGAAGGGGGGTGATTAGCAAAAAAAAAAAAAATTTCCAGAGCAGTTTTTAGGCCAAAATTTTCAGGGGTAAAAAAATTTCGTGCCCATACGTTCCTTACGTCCAGAAACTCATTTTGAGACGTTCGCCACCATAGTGATTTTTTCACACTTTTTCAGCCACCGCAGTCCCGCATCGCAAAAAAAAAAAAAAAAGAGAGAGAAAAAAAAATTCAGAGTGTGCTTCTCAGTTGTTTACGTGCCGCGCCGTGCTTTCGTTGGTGTTTTAGGCTCGCGTCTCTAGTACGGTCTAGCCTAGGATCAGCACAGTACCGACGTAGAGTGTTTATTCAACTTTGCATCTCTGTTTTGATTACTGTTGAGCTTTTTGCTACCATATTTGTCAAGCCTACCTACAGCTCCACATATATTCTACTTCGTGCGGTTGACACCTCCTGGCCATCGCTCCACCATATCTCTGAGAGTTTTGACCCGTTGGTTGTACATCACCACCTGCTGCTAGGTAAGAATCGGTAAGAACGAAAGAAAAGCTTGACGGATTTGTGCTTTCCACCATCCCACATCCCATTAGTAGAAGTAGGATCATATTCCTGTGTGTTTTCTATTTCTGCTAACCATGCCAGGATCACATGATGAAGTGGCGCGGGATGCACCCGATTGGGAGAACATGACAAACAAGGAGCTACATGATAAATTTGCACAAATGATGTCTGAACAGGTGAATGACATCGAGACCAGATTTACAGAGGCAATTCATGGCGTGGAAAAGATGATCGACACCAAGCTCGACGCCAAGTTTACTGAGTTGATCGCACGCCTACCTACACAGCCTGCTGCCGCTCCAGCACAGCCACAGCCACCGCCACTACCACGTGCACGACGGATTCTGTTTCCGAGAGGACAAGCTGCTGGTATTGGTGCTCCTCCTGCTGCTGCAGTACCTGCTGCTGCTGCTTCTGACGTCGGCCAGGACGACAACTACGAGGGTGATTACGAGGAGGAGGTGGAACAAGAAGCGGCCTATGAACAGCCAGCTGGACGTCCACGTCCCAACATTCGCCACGGTCGACACCAACCACCCCCTCAGGTACGCGATGATGAACATGTGCCTAAACTTAAATTGAATCTTAAGCCGTTTGAGGGTAGATATATTCCTGATGCTTATCTTACTTGGGAGTTAGAAACTGAACAACGCTTTACATGTTTACAATATCCTGAGAATAGACGTGTTACTGCTGCTGTTTGTGAATTCACGGGTTTTGCATCTATTTGGTGGTCTGAACATTGTAGATTGCATGCTAATAATATTCCAGCTACTTGGGCTGCTTTAAAAGATGCTATGCGTACTCGCTGGGTTCCTCCTTATTATCAACGTGAATTGCTACAAAAATTACAGCGTTTGAGACAAGGAAAAAATTCTGTAGAGGAATATTATCAAGAATTACAAACTGGATTGATTAGATGTGGCCTAGTAGAGGATAATGAAGCTATGTTTGCACGTTTTATAGGTGGCTTAAACAGGGAGATACAAACTATTCTAGAATACAAGGACTATGCTACTATTACTCGTTTGTTTCATCTTGCTTGTAAAGCTGAACGTGAAGTGCAGGATCGACAGGCCGCTACGAGACCTAACTTTTCTGCAGGACGAAATACATCATGGACATCGCGTGGACCTTCTACATCCACACGTCCTGCTGCACCACCATCTACTTCAGCCGCTCATTCTTACAGGGAGCCACCAAAACAGCCAGCACCACCATTCAAGGGTGCACAGAGTGGTCCAGCGGCGAGTTCTTCTTCATCCATGGCTTCCACAGGGCAAACACGAGATCGTGATATTAAATGTCGCAGGTGCCAAGGTGGAGGTCACTTCGCAAAAGACTGTCCCTCCAAGCGTGTGATGATTATTACGGCGGATGGTGGGTATGAGTCAGCGAGTGACTATGATGAGGAGACTTTAGTTCTCATTGCTCATGAGGAACAGGGTGCCCATGATGATGCTCATGATATAGAGTATATGGCTCCAGATGATGCAGATAAATATGCTAGTTTGGTTGCTCAACGTGTGTTAAGTGTGCAGGTAACGAAGGCTGAGCAAAACCAGAGGCATAATTTGTTCCACACAAAGGGAGTGGTGAAAGAACGTTCGGTTCGCATCATCATTGACGGAGGGAGTTGCAACAACTTGGCTAGCATGGAGTTGGTGGAGAAGCTATCTCTCACCACAAGACCACACCCCCATCCTTACTATATTCAGTGGTTTAACAATAGTGGTAAGATTAAGGTAACGCGTTCTGTTCGTGTGCACTTTAGCATTGCTGCATATGCTGATTATGTTGATTGTGATGTGGTACCCCTGCAAGCATGCTCTCTTTTACTTGGAAGACCATGGCAATTTGATAGGAATGTTGTACACCATGGTAGGACAAATCAGTTTACTCTGGTTCATCAGGATAAAAATATTGCTTTACTTCCTATGTCTCCTGAACAAATTGTGAAAGATGATCTTGCTAGAGCTAGTAAAGCTAAACAGGAGAAAAATAAGAGTGAAAATGAGATAGCAGCCAAAGAATTTGAGCAACAACATAAGACTAATAGCAAATCTTCTTCTGCTGTTTCTAATGAAATTAAATTGACTAGTCCAACTTTGCTTGCTACTAAAGTTGATATTTCAGATTTGGATGTTAGTCAATATGTGTGCTATGCTTTTGTGTGCAAAGAAGCTTTGTTTTCATTTGAGGAATTGCCTCCTTCTTTGCCTCCTGTTGTCACTGACCTTTTACAGGAGTTTATTGACGTCTTTCCACAAGACGTACCACCGGGATTACCACCTATTCGAGGGATTGAGCATCAGATTGACTTAATTCCCGGTGCTTCGCTGCCCAACCGTGCGCCATACCGTACCAATCCGGAGGAGACGAAGGAGATTCAGCGTCAAGTACAAGAGCTACTCGACAAAGGTTACATGCGTGAATCCCTTAGTCCTTGTGCTGTTCCTGTTATATTAGTGCCAAAAAAGGATGGAACATGGCGTATGTGTGTTGATTATCGAGCCATTAATAATATTACTATTCATTATCGTCATCCTATTCCTCGGTTAGATGATATGCTTGATGAATTAAGTGGCTCTACCATGTTTTCCAAAGTTGATTTGCGTAGTGGATACCATCAAATTCGCATGAAATTAGGAGATGAATGGAAAACGGCTTTTAAAACTAAGTTTGGATTATATGAGTGGTTAGTCATGCCTTTTGGGTTAACTAATGCACCTAGCACTTTCATGAGATTAATGAACGAGGTTTTACGTGCTTTCATTGGACGATTTGTGGTAGTCTATTTTGATGATATACTGATTTATAGCAAATCTTTGGAGGAACATTTGAATCATTTACGTGCTGTCTTTATTGCTCTACGTAATGCACGTTTGTTTGGTAACCTTGGGAAGTGCACCTTTTGCACCGACCGAGTATCGTTTCTTGGCTATGTTGTTACTCCGCAGGGAATTGAAGTTGATAAAGCCAAGATCGAGGCGATTGAGAGTTGGCCGCAGCCCAAAACGGTCACACAAGTGAGGAGTTTTCTTGGCCTCGCTGGATTCTATAGGCGTTTTGTGAGAGATTTCAGCACCATTGCTGCACCTCTCAATGAGCTTACACGCAAGGATGTGCCTTTTTCTTGGGGTACCGCACAGGAAGAAGCCTTCACGATATTGAAAGATAAGTTAACACATGCTCCTTTGCTCCAACTTCCTGATTTTAATAAGACTTTTGAGCTTGAATGCGATGCTAATGGTATTGGTTTGGGAGGTGTGTTATTACAAGATGCTAAACCTGTTGCTTACTTTTCTGAAAAATTGAGTGGGCCTAGTCTGAACTATTCTACTTATGATAAGGAATTATATGCTCTTGTTCGGACATTAGAAACTTGGCAACATTATTTATGGCCCAAAGAATTTGTTATACATTCTGATCATGAATCTTTGAAACACATAAGAAGTCAAGAAAAACTTAATCGTAGACATGCTAAGTGGGTTGAATTTATTGAGACTTTCCCTTATGTCATTAAACACAAGAAGGGGAAAGATAATATTATGGCTGATGCTTTGTCTCGTCGTTATACTATGCTTTCACAACTTGACTTCAAGATATTCGGTTTAGAGACAATCAAAGATCAATATGTAAATGATGCAGAATTTAAAGATGTATTGCAGAATTGTAGAGAGGGTAGAACATGGAACAAGTTTGTCCTTAATGATGGGTTTGTGTTCCGTTCTAACAAGCTATGCATTCTAGCTAGCTCTATTCGTCTTTTGTTGTTGCAGGAGGCGCATGGAGGAGGATTAATGGGACACTTTGGCGTGAAGAAGACGGAGGACGTACTTGCTACACACTTCTTTTGGCCAAAGATGAGACGGGATGTTGAGCGTTTTGTTGCTCGCTGCACTACATGTCAAAAAGCTAAGTCACGACTCAATCCTCATGGTTTATACATGCCTTTACCTGTACCTAGTGTTCCGTGGGAGGACATATCCATGGACTTTGTTTTAGGCTTGCCTCGAACAAAGCAGGGGAGGGATAGCATATTTGTTGTCGTGGATAGATTTTCTAAGATGGCACATTTTATACCATGTCATAAAAGCGATGATGCTGCTAATGTTGCTGATTTATTCTTTCGTGAGATTATTCGCTTACATGGTGTGCCCAATACTATTGTCTCGGATCGTGATACTAAGTTTCTTAGCCATTTTTGGAGATGCTTATGGGCTAAGTTGGGGACTAAACTACTTTTTAGTACTACCTGTCATCCCCAAACTGATGGACAAACTGAAGTAGTCAATAGGACTTTGTCTACTATGCTTAGGGCTGTTTTAAAGAGTAACTTGAAAATGTGGGAAGAATGTTTACCTCATATTGAATTTGCTTATAATCGTTCATTTCATTCTACCACTAAAATGTGCCCTTTTGAGATTGTTTATGGTTTTCTACCTCGTGCGCCTATTGATTTGCTGCCTCTTCCATCTTCGGAGAAGGTTAATTTTGATGCTAAGCAACGTGCTGAATTGATATTAAAAATGCATGAGTTAACTAAAGAAAACATTGAGAAAATGAATGCTAGATACAAGCTTGCTGGTGATAAGGGTAGAAAGCATGTTGTGTTTGAACCAGGAGATCTTGTTTGGTTACATCTACGTAAAGATAGGTTTCCTGATTTGCGCAAGTCTAAGTTAATGCCACGAGCTGATGGTCCTTTTAAGGTTTTACAGAAAATTAATGATAATGCATATAAACTTGAGCTACCTGCAGATTTTGGGGTTAGTCCCACATTTAACATTGCAGATTTGAAACCTTATTTGGGAGAAGATAATGAGCTTCCGTCGAGGACGACTTCAATTCAAGAAGGGGAGGATGATGAGGACATATCTACGAATGTTACACCCACATCTTCACCAACTACACATATTGGACCAGTTACTAGAGCACGTGCACGTCAACTAAATTATCAGGTACTTTCGTTTCTTGCAAATCCTTCTAATGTTCATGAACATATGATGCTGCCTAAATTAGATACTTTTGTTTTGCTTATGAATGAAGGACCTAGCATGGACAAGAAGGACGGTCATTGGAGCGGGATCAAGCATGGAGAAGAAGGTGCGCGCGCGGGAGAGAACAATGGAGCTTCCAGTGGGGATTTTCGCACTTTGAAGCCACCATAAGGCATGCATGAAGGCTTGGACGAAATACACGAGATGCCACTTCATTATTTTCGTCCAAGAGCAAGTATAGGTGCTGCGTCACCTTAATATTGGGCTGGGCCCATGTAATTTCGAAATACCACATTATAGGCTGTTTTTAGAGTCCGTATGTGTGGGGAAACCGAGTTAGGGTTGTTTTCGGACCCCACCTCCAAGGGGCCACGAAATTCCCCTCTGTTCCCCCATATATACAGCCCTTAGGGCGTCGTTTAGAGTTGGGTTTTAATTAGATATAAGTTAGCCATAGCCGCAACTTCGAGCTCTTCGTTTGTGTCATCCGACCAGGCCAAGACCTCATTGGAACCCCAACTTTCGTAATCATTCATCTTATATTCGCAATATCCAGATTGCAATTCTTAGTTCTTGCTTGTTCTTCGATTGCTTGCAGGAATTAGACCTTCGTGGTCAGGTTGATCGTGCATCCGCGGGATCAATAACCTCTCGGAGTTGGTTTAGCGATCGCTAAGGCGCAACGTCTTCGCACGTTCGTAGTCGGGTCGTGAAAGTCTACTCCACCAAAATCGATCTCCATCATCTCATCGAAACATCGGGACACCTTCGCCTCTATCACCATCCTTCTCGCTGATGTCGGACGTCCGAATTGGGTCGGACGTCCGATGTCCAGAATCTTGTCCATCTTCGCCTCCTCCGTCCAGCGCATATCATCGCCTCCTCCGTCCTGTTGTTGTCGTGCCCATATCATCCTCCCCCCCTTCAAAAAGCGTTGTCCCCAACGCGTGAGGTCTTCTCGAAAGGGTGGCGTGATATCAACAACATCACACGTCTTTGCCACTTGACTTGATGCACCACTGAGCGCCTCCTTTCTTCTCCACATGAGTTTGGACTTTGGCGCCACCACCTTCTTCTTCTCAACTCTTGCTGGAGCCCTTTGTTTCTGAACATGAATCTTCTTTGTATGACCTTGCAAAGTGGTAATGCCCGGGCCACACAACTGACGAACACGTCCATCCTTGCCTTTGTGCACATGCACGGCTACTCCAACAAAACATCGCAGAGGTGTGCAGACAAAACTATGGTCATCGAACCTCGTCGCCATACGCACCGAGTCACGAACAGTACCACTGTCATCAGTCTGAACACCTTTGTCAACACAAACTGAAGGTGTATAACATGCTGCAATTTCCTTCCTTTCGTCACGAAGAGGCGTAACTTCAACCGGCTTGTCACCAACAAGTACAACTGGCTTGTCATCTACAGGCATGACTGAATTAGTTTTAGTACTGATGCTCCTAGCATCATGCTCCTCAGGCTGCAACTTAGCTAAACTTGGTTGTGGTTTAGCATTGTGCAACTTCTCCTTGCGAACCACCAGCACCACATCGGACTTGATATGATCATCTCCCATAGGCTTCAAAGTCCTCTGTTTGCCATCATGCATAAAAGAATATGTATTTGCTCGGCCCGCATGTATAGCATTGCGATCATACTGCCATGGACGCCCAAGTAACAGTCCACACACCTCCAATGGCAACACATCGCACTCAACCTCATCAACATAGTCACCAACTGTAAATGGCACACGCACCTTATGAGTAACCTTCAGTATACCGCAGCTATTCAACCACTCGAGATGCTTCGGTTCTGGAATACGCCATGTGGACAACCTCAATGCTTCCACCATTGCTTTGCTAATGCCATTGGTACAACTACCACCATCAATCATCAACTTGCATGCTTTGCCTTTAATCATACACTGCGCCTGAAATAAATTCCATCGCTGACATCTATCCACTTTCATACAAGTATCACCATGCACTCTCTTGAGTTGCACATTCAGCCCACTCAATGGTACAACATCATCCACAACATCCTTTCCAACATCATCCGCCAAGTCAGAAATCATGGCTGCTGCCTCATCAATTTTCTGTAGTGGAACAACCATCTGACTAATCTCAAAATTATTTGGAATCAACTCCTTTTGAGAGCTAGCAGAAAAATCTGAGATTGTTTTGGATATAGCTGCCGCTTGTGTTTCAGCCTTCGCTAATATCTGCAAAATCTTTGATATATCATCCAAATTTGCATAAGATGGACCAACCACAATATTGTTTTCGCGTTTGCGGCTGTACTGCTGCGAACCGGAAGAGGTGGCCATACAATATGGAAAGCACACAAGATATCATTTCCAATTTGTGCTTACACGCCTTATTTCGAGCACGGATGCGGATTCTGCACCTATATCAATTTCGGGACTGCCGACAGCCAAATCCAATTACGAGATTTCTTTTCTTCAACCTCTAGCAATCTCCTCGCAAATCAATTTAGCGGAAACAAATCTGCACAAACACAGCAGCAATCTGCAACCTCTATGCACAATCTCCTCCAAACAAATCAATATGGGGTGATACCAAGATGATATGGGGTGGCCCGATCTTCTCAGTAAGCGGACGGTGAATATGAGGGCGATGATAGATAACTTGTATGTAGCCAATGAACTCTCCTTGCTAGATCCCTGTTGCCAATGCGACAGCTCTCTACCCTTTGGATATTCACAACTTCACACACTTGCGCAACGTAGCCGTCGACCATGAGACGGTAATTTGCAATCTACTAATCCCCAGTGGAACAATAGATCACACAGAACTTGCAGTAGAAGAACTTCAGATCGATACGAATTGAAGTCTTAATGATTCAAGAGGAAAGCTTGAAGCTATTCTCAATATCTAGGGTTTATCTAAACGTGGTCTAACCCTAAAACTCGTGGGAGCTGGGTATTAATAAGCTAGGGGAATAAAACTAGGGATACATGGGCCGTAGCCTGTCAAATCTGCGCGCAGGCAGTTTCGGACGTCCGATGGGTTTCGGACGTCCGTCACGTCGGACGTCCGAAACGTGTCGGAAATCCGACTCTGGCGGTGAGGTGTCCTGGATTGGGAGTTCTTCTCGAGGACCTTCATGTCGGACGTCCGTCATATGTCGGACGTCCGATGCGTCGGACGTCCGAATCCTGTCAGAAATCCGTCTTCGGTTTTGGAGGTCTTCTGGATACGGAGGTCGCCATCCTTCTCGCTGATGTCGGACGTCCGAATTGGGTCGGACGTCCGATGTCCAGAATCTTGTCCATCTTCGCCTCCTCCGTCCAGCGCATATCATCGCCTCCTCCGTCCTGTTGTTGTCGTGCCCATATCACTTACTAGAAACCCTAATTATTTTTGTGGCTTTTTCTGTATAGGATGATAACAAAAACTAATCTACGGGGATGGATTGCTCACCGAGTAAACCTGAAAATCTGATACTAAGATGATATGGGGTGGCCCGATCTTCTCGTAAGCAGGGTAGTGGATCGATGATAGGTGGATGATAACTAGTGAGACGTTCTCGAACTTTCCGGCTGATCCCCCGTTGCCAACACAACAACTCTTCAACCCTAAAGAATTGGCAAAACCACACTCTTGCGCAACGTAGCCGCTAACCACGAAGCGGTTCTGCAACCCGCCAATTCCCAGTGGAACACATATCACACTTTAACTTTGGTAACAAGCACCTCCGGATCGAAACAAAGTGGAGGGGTGAATCCTCGATTGCAGCAAAGGAGAATTCGATAAAAGATGAATGCTTCAAGCAAGTTCAATCTAGAGTTTATCTTAGTCGTAGTCTACCCTAAAACGCGCTGGGGTCTAAGTATTTATAAGCTAGGGAGTCTAAAGTTGGATACAAGGGCCGTAGCCCTGAAATCTGCGCGCATGCAGTGTCGGATGCCCGGTAGGCATCGGACGTCCGTCGGGGTCGTCGGATGTCCGGTCAATGTCAGATTTCCAGTAATTACGGCACCGAAGCCTTCTGTACTCAAGGGACCCTATTTATTGTACCGGTCGGATGTCCGGTCCGTTGGAAGTCCGGTAGTCATCGGAAGTCCGTTCCCAGGAGAATGTCTTCTTCTTGGTTGATCTTGAGGCTTCTCGCGTCCAGGCCAACAGTGTCGGACGTCCGACTGGGTCCGGACGTCCGGTTCCTGGAGCTTCGTCTTCTCTGATATGGGATACCTCATCAGCGGTAATTCTCCTCGCAGGCTCATTTGCCACCACATAATGCTCATCCATCGGCTCATCACGACCACGAGGATGACCTCGAGCCGCCAACATGATATCTAACCCAGGCCAATGACTGTGAACAAAAGCGAAAGCACACCGAACTCCCGCGTGAATTTGATGATTCAAAACCCGGCGAAGATCCGCAGGTTGAGAGAACAGCGGACACAGCTTCAATACTGGACGGGACATGATCTAAGGGATAAAACTCCGAGAAGATGCCACCAAGTACTTTGCAGTAGTACTCAAGAGCTCGCGGCACCCGACCAACCTGCAGCCGCAACACGACAAAGAGCCGCGCTTGGGCCCTATCCCTCGAAAAGGGATTTTCAGCTTGAATGGCCGGGTCATCCAAACGCGTAACTCCGACTGAACAGCCGCTTCCTCCTCGCGGTATCTACCAGCCAACACTTTACAAGAAAACCAGAATCAACAAGAAGCATAAGAAAGAAGCACTCGCGCAATCAAGTAGCGCCAACAGAAAGACTCACCCTTCAGCTGATCAGACAACTAGTGCACGGATGAGGACTAGTGCACGGATGTGATGAAGTCAATAGCAATGCGTACCCGTTCGGACGAGGATTAGTGCACAGATGTGATGAAGTGAATACCCGAGTAAAAGAGTGAACACACAACAAAGCAGGATATATATGGTGGAGCTATAGGTATGGCACCCTAACTACACCAAAGTCAAGCCCTAGTGTTGATCGTGTGATACAAACCCAAGGAAAAACTCACACAGTGGAGACAAAAGAAGACTGGCCTCTCCAAAGATCACCACTTGAAATTTCCCTTCTAGCACTTTTGTATCTCTTTGCACGCTTTGATAACTCCTTTTTTTATCTTTTCTCTTTTTCTCTCTTTTTTTGATTTTTCTGACACCGTTCCACCCTTGTCGAAATTGCTACAATACTGCTACAGTAATTTTAATTTTGCTACAGTACCTTTTCTCTTTAGGCCACAATATGTCGCACCGCGGAGAAATTTCGGAGAAAGAACACAACGAAAAAGCAACTAAAACAATGACTTCGATGCAATCTAAGCT
Organism: Bromus sterilis; assembly: GCA_950022295.1. Taxonomy (NCBI): domain Eukaryota; kingdom Viridiplantae; phylum Streptophyta; class Magnoliopsida; order Poales; family Poaceae; genus Bromus; species Bromus sterilis. The sequence goes on along the minus strand of OX465600.1, from coordinate 169,938,846 downwards.
ATGGCAAACTAGAAATGATGAGGACATCCCTATTGACAAGCCATCCCCAACTCTTCATGAAGCACAAGCTAATGAAATCAGAATTGCACCTATTACAAGAGCTCGTGCAAAGCTAATAGAACAACAGGTGAACTTGCTCTTAATAGAATTTGATGTTTTGCTTAATAAGAATTTTATACTGCCTGCATCCTTGTTTGTATGCATGATCAGATACCATGAACAAGACAAGGAGCATGAAGGAGAAGTTCAAGGAGAAGGAGACATGGAACAAGGCCAAGCCATCCCGGAAGAGGAGCCACAAGAAGATGAAGCAAAGAAGCTCCAGCCTTCAGGGGAGCGGTACTACCGTGCTAAGAGCGGTACTACCGCCCGGCGGTACTACCGCCCGTACTACCGTTCCTAGTACCGTTGGTCATAGAAGGTTTCCGGTAGTCGATACGGTACTACCGCATCGTACTACCGCTCTGTCCAGAAGGTTTCCGGTAGTGGTTCCGGTAGTAGCATACGGTACTACCGTGCTCATCACGGTACTACCGTACTGCCTGCGCGCAGAAACAGGGCTGCGGCCCTTGTACCCCCGTTTAGACCCCTAGCTTATATAAACAGAACCCCCTACGAGTTTTAGGGTCAGACCACGTTTAGATAAACCCTAGTTCCTGAGAATTGCTCCAAGCATTCATCTTGAATCAAATACTTCAATTTGTATCGATCTAAAGTGTTGTTACCGCAAGTCTTGTGTGATCTGTTGTTCCACTAGGAATTAGTAGATTGAAAATTACCGTCTCGTGGTCGACGGCTACGTTGCGCAAGTGTGTGAAGTTGTGAATATCCAAAGGGTAGAAATCTTTCGCATTGGCAACAGGGATCTAGCGAGGAGAGTTCATCGGCTACATACAAGTTATCTATCATCGCCCTCATATTCACCGTTCGCTTAGTGAGAAGATCGGGCCACCCCTTATCATCTTGGTATCAGATTTCCAGTGTTTCCTCGGTAAGCATCCACCAAATCCATCTATTAGATCGTTTTTGTTTTCATCCTATCCAGAAAAAGCCATACAAAAATATTAGGGTTTCTAGTTTTGCCATCACTTAGATTGCATCGGAGTCATTGTTTTAGTTTGCTGTTTCGTGTGTTCTTCTCGAAAATTTCTCCGCGGTGCGACATATTGTGGCCTAAAGAGAAAAGTTACGGTAGCAGTACTGTAGCAATTTTCGTCCAGTTTGGAATAGTGTCAAAAAAATCAAAAAAATGAGAGACAAAGAGAAAAGATTAAAAAAAAAGAAAAAAAGAGAGAAGAAGTGTGATAAAAAAGAGTTATCCAAGAGTGCAAAGAGATTTCCACGTGTTAGAAAGGACATATCATAGTGGTGATCTTTTGATAGGCCTGTATTTCGTTTGTCTCCATTGTGTGAGTTTTTCCTTGGGTTTGTATTCCACGATCAGCACTAGGACTTGACTTCGGTGTAGTTAGGGTGCCATACCTATAGCTCCACCACATATATCCTGCTTTGTCGTGTGTTCACTCTTTTACTCGGGTATTCACTTCATCACATCCGTGCACTAGTCCTCCATCCGAACTGGTACGCATTACTATTCACTTTGGAACGGTAAGATTCACCTTTTCTTGTCAGTTTGGAGTGAGTTGTGAGTGTCCACCAAAAGATTTTGATTTAGTGCACTAACCTACTAATCATGTCTCAAAGTGGTTTTGATGTGATGCAGAAACAGGACAAGGATGAACCAGTTACATGGGAGGCATATGAAGGTCTCCGTGATCACTTGACTGGGATGTTTACTAAATCTGCTGATGCGATTGATACAAATGTTCAAGCGGCCCAACTGAAAGTGGACGCGACTGAAGCTGCAGTCACCACTATGCAACAACAACTTGCTGCTATACAGCAGAGCCTACAACAAATGACAACATCTGTCACTGGCATACAAGCAGCTATTGTACAACGCCAACCTGGCGCTCAGGAAGATGATGGTAGTGTCCATGGTGACAATGCTGATTTGAGGGGCAATCAAGGCCGTGGGTGTGGTGTTCAAGGGCCGGTTCACCAACCTCCACTTGGTTTTGGTGCGCGCCGTCTACCCATTCAGGAAGAAGATGTCTTGAGCAAGCCCAAGTTTAACATCCCCAAATTTGAAGGTTCCACGGATGTGGAAGAGTACCTCACATGGGAGCTTAAGATGGAAAAAATTATGGCGTTTGCATGATTATCCGGAGGACAAGAAGATCAAGATTGCTTCTCTCGAGTTTGACGGCTATGCCTTGCGTTGGTGGGAGAGTGTGTTGACCAAGATAAAAGAAACCGATGGGCAGCCTATTCGTACATGGCGTGACATGAAGGCGACCATGAAAGCTCGGTTTGTTCCCACTAATTACTTACGGAAAGTTTTTGATAAATTGCAGCAATTGAAGCAAGGTACTATGTTCGTTGATGCATATTATATGGAGATGGAGATGTTGCTGCAACGTGCGCGAGTTCGAGAAGAGGTTGAGATGACTTGATAGAGGCGGGGTGTCCCGATCTTTCGATGAGAGATAACTATCGATTTGGTGGAGACGACTCTGACGATCCGACTACGAACGTGCAACAACGTCGCGCCTTAGCAATCGCTAAACCAATCTCCGGAGGTTATTGACCACGTCGGAGCACGATCAACCTGACCACGAAAGTCTAGTGCCTGCAAGCAATCGAAGAACAAGCAAGAACTATGATAAAGCAATCTGAATATTGCGAATATGTAGATGAAGTATGAATAAAGTTGGGATTCCAAAAGTGGTCTTGATCTGGTCGTTGGACACAAACCGAGTACACGAAGATGCGGCAATTAGCTAAGCAGTCTTTTTTACTAGGAGAAATCCAAAGCAAAACCCTAGGGGTTGATCTACTTATATAGGACTAAAGGGTGGAGGCCAAGGGGGTGGAAGGATGTCCCAAGGAGTCCTAAAACTAAACCTAGGTCGTACGAGGAACTTGGGCCCATGTGGAGGTGATGCAACACCTATTGAGTTGGACTTTGATTCGGATTCTGCTGCTGGGTCGCACCGTTTTCTCAATATCTCCACGCTCCGAAGGAATTTGAAGGTGAAACCAATTGCGTTGCAAACTAGACGAGATAAGCTATCACCAGAAAAAAGAATCACCCAATTTGGAGTTCGTATGTAGAAACAGCGGCTGTTTGAAGTTGGGTATATCTCTGCAGTCCGAATCTGAGTCCATGACGTGAAAGACTTGGTCTCTATCTTCTCTTGGGCCAAAAGTGACGTGAAATAACTTCTTGTACAGCACACAATCATGCCCCTTTGTATTGACTTCATTTCTTGATCAAATATAGAGGAATTAATGGTCATATCCATGATAATTATGTCCTCATCATCTTCATGCTTGAACATGCTCCAATGCTCATCCTTCTTGTGATATGGGGTGGCCCGATCTTCTCAGTAAGCGGACGGTGAATATGAGGGCGATGATAGATAACTTGTATGTAGCCAATGAACTCTCCTTGCTAGATCCCTGTTGCCAATGCGACAGCTCTCTACCCTTTGGATATTCACAACTTCACACACTTGCGCAACGTAGTCGTCGACCACGAGACGGTAATTTGCAATCTACTAATCCCCAGTGGAACAATAGATCACACAGAACTTGCAGTAGAAGAACTTCAGATCGATATGAATTGAAGTCTTAATGATTCAAGAGGAAAGCTTGAAGCTATTCTCAATATCTACGGTTTATCTAAACGTGGTCTAACCCTAAAACTCGTGGGAGCTGGGTATTTATAAGCTAGGGGGATACAAGAGCCGCAGCCCGTCTGATCTGCGCGCAGGCAGTTTCGGACGTCCGATGGGTTTCGGACGTCCGTCACGTCGGACGTCCGAAACGTGTCGGAAATCCGACTCTGGCGATGAGGTGTCATGGATTGGGAGTTCTTCTCGAGGACCTTCATGTCGGACGTCCGATGCGTCGGACGTCCGAATCCTGTCGGAAATCCGGCTTCGGTTTTGGAGGTCTTCTGGATAACGGAGGTCGCCATCCTTCTCGCTGATGTCGGACGTCCGAAATGGGTCGGACGTCCGAAAGTTGGAGCATGTCTCATCTTCTCCTCCTTCTGGACCCTCGTCTTCGTCATGATACCTGATTATGCAAACATACAAATATTTAGGCAGTATAAAGTTCTCATTACATAATATATCAGAATCTATTAAGAGTGAGTTCACCTGTTGTTCTATCAACTTTGCACGAGCTCTTGTAATAGGTCCAATTCTGATTTCATCATCCTTCTTTGTTGAATCAACTTGTTCTTCATGACGAACTGGAGATGTGTTGGTAGTAGGGATGTCCTCATCATCTCCCCCCCCTTCAAAAGGCGTCGACCTCGACGCTCCAAGGTCATCTCCCATGTATGGTGATAAATCAGCAACGTTGAAACTGTTGCTAGCGCCACCAAACTCGGCAATGGGAATATCAATCGAGTAGGCATTGTCATTGATCTTGGCTAGCACCTTGTAAGGACCAGCACCACGTGGCTTCAACTTGGAATCCCTCATCCCTGGAAATCTGTCCTTGCGCAAATGTACCCAAACCATATCTCCAGGTTGAAAAAGAACTTGCTTCCGTGACTGGTTCCTCGCAGCAGGAACATTCTTGCCTTGCTTCTCAATAGCCTCTCGGGTCTTCTCATGGATCTTCTTGACATAATCTGCTCTGTGGGATGCCTCCATATTAACTCGTTCCTGCAATGGAAGAGGCAGCAAATCAAGAGGTGTAATAGGCTTAAAACCATATACCACTTCAAAAGGACAAAGGTGAGTAGTAGTGTGTACTGCCCTGTTATAAGCAAATTCAACATGTGGCAAACACTCCTCCCATTCGCGCAGATTTTTCTTGATCATAGCTCGCAATAATTGTGACAATGTTCTATTGACCACCTCCGTTTGACAATCAGTTTGAGGATGACATGTAGTACTGAACATCAACTTTGTTCCCAACTTGCCCCAAAGCGTCTTCCAGAAGTAGCCCACAAACTTTACATCCCTGTCAGAAACAATTGTCTTGGGCACTCCATGCAAGCGTACAATCTCCCTGAAAAACAGGTTAGCAACATGCGACGCATCGTCGCTCTTATGGCAGGCAATAAAATGTTCCATCTTGGAAAATCTATCCACTACCACAAATATACTATCATGACCATATTTAGTGCGTGGCAATCCTAACACAAAGTCCATACTAATATCTTCCCAAGGTGTGGTAGGAGCCGATAGTGGAGTATACAAACCGTGAGGCTTCAGCTTCGACTTGGATGTGTTGCATACAATACAGCGTCGAACAAACCTGTCCACATCACGCCTCATCCTGGGCCAATAAAAATTATCAGCAAGCATGAGTAATGTCTTCTCACGCCCAAAGTGACCCATCAGTCCGCCTGCATGTGATTCCTGCAATAATAGCAAACGCACAGAAGATTCTGGAACACAAAGTTTGTTAGCTCGAAACAAAAATCTATCATGGATGTGGAACTTGTCACAAGCATTCCGAAGCAAACACAAACGATATTGTTCAGCAAAATCATGATCAGTTGCATATAAATCACACAAACTCTCTAATCCAGGAATTTTAACATCAAGATGTGTCAATAACATGTTCTTCCTAGATAGAGCATCAGCAACAACATTATCTTTTCCTTTCTTATATTTGATGATGTAAGGAAAAGACTCAATGAACTCAACCCACTTAGCTAAGCGTCTATGCAAATTAGATTGAGCTTTCAGATATTTCAAAGCTTCATGATCAGAATGTATGATAAATTCTTTTGGCCACAAATAATGTTGCCAAACCTCAAGCACTCTAACAAGTGCATACATCTTTATCATAAACAGGATAATTCAATCACCAGAAAGCTTCTCACTAAAATAAGCTATAGGTCTACCTTCTTGCATCAAAACACCACCAATGCCTATACCACTAGCATCACATTCAACTTCAAATTGCTTAGTAAAATCTGGTAACGTAAGTAAAGGTGCAGAAGTAAGCAAACGTTTCAACTCATCAAATGCAAGGTCTTGGGCAACTCCCCAGACAAAAGGCACACCTTTCTTAGTCAATTCATTCAACGGTGCAGCAATAGTACTAAAGTTTTTCACAAAACGTCTATAAAACCCAGCAAGACCGTGAAAACTTCGTACTTGGCTAACATTCATGGGAGTAGGCCAATTTTGAATTGCTTCAATTTTAGAAGAATCTACTTGTACCCCATGCTTAGATACAACAAAACCCAAAAATATGACCTTATCTTTTGCAAATGTGCACTTCTCAAGATTAGCATATAATTTAGAATCACGCAACACTTGCAAAACTTGTCTAATATGATCAGCATGTTCAAATTCATTGCGGCTGTAAATAAGTATATCATCAAAATACACAACCACAAAATGTCCAATAAACTCCCTCAAAACATGGTTCATTAATCTCATGAAAGTACTAGGAGCATTAGTAAGACCAAAAGGCATAACTAACCACTCATATAAGCCGAACTTAGTTTTGAAAGCAGTTTTCCATTCATCCCCTTCTTTCATCCTAATTTGATGGTATCCACTACGCAAATTAATTTTAGAGAAAATAGCAGCACCACATAATTCATCAAGCATATCCTCTAAACGTGGAATGGGATGACGATAGCGAATAGTGATGTTATTAATAGCTCTACAATCTACACACATACGCCATGTACCATCTTTCTTAGGAACCAAAATAACAGGAACAGCACAAGGGCTAAGGCTGACACGAATATACCCTTTATCCAGAAGCGCTTGTACTTGTTGCTGAATTTCCTTCGTCTCTTGGGGGTTTGTCCTATATGGTGCCCGGTTCGGAAGAGTTGCACCCGGTATAAGATCAATCTGGTGCTCAATACCACGCAAGGGTGGTAATCCTGCTGGAACCTCCGCCGGAAACACATCATGAAAATCCTGCAAAACAGTAGCCACACCAGGAGAAATAGGATGGTTATCATTAGAAACCAAAACCTCGCCTTTATACATGAGGACAAGAGGTATGGTTGTAGGATCCGCACTAAATTCTCGCATGTCTTCTTTGGTGGCTAATGTAAGCAAACTAGTCTCTCTCGCACTTTTCGTTATATTATCACTCACAGTTATTACATTGTTCTCTCGTGTTGTTTCTACATTCACTTCTACCGTCTGACGAGACTCATTCACAATTTGCTGTGGGGACATAGGATGGAGATTAACTTTCTTGCCCTTGAACTCCAAATGATATGTATTGGCTCGACCATGGTGTTGCACATGGCGATCATATAACCACGGCCGACCCAATAAGAGATGGCAAACTGTCATAGGCACCACATCAAAATCGACGGAATCCTTGTATGGGCCTATCTCAAAATTTACGCGCACCATGTGATTTACCTTCATCTCACCACTGTCACTCAACCATTGGACATAATAAGGATGCGGGTGAGGTGAGTATTTCAGATTGAGCTTGGCACATAACTCCTTGCTTGCGAGGTTGCGGCAGCTACCTCCATCAATGATCACTTTGCAAGCTTTGTTGGGACCAACAAGTGCCTTGGTTTGGAACAAATTACAGCGCTGAGAATCAACATGTGGCTGCACTGTAAGAGCACGTTGTAACACAACAATGGTGGGAGCATGCGATGGAAAAGCATCCATGCCTTCTTCACTATGATATCCCTCGTCATCGAATGCGGAAGGATCTTCATCATCACCAGTTTCATACTCGCCAGTTTCTTGATTCACAAACATGACCTTTCTGTTCGGGAAATCTCTCTTGAAGTGACCCGGATTACCGCAAGCATGACAAGTAATCTCGCGATTGCGAGCTGTAGACATGTTGGAGCCTGCACTAGTGGCAGGGGCAGCTGGCTTCTTGGCCATAGAACCATTGGAGGCTGGCTTGGAAACTGAAGAAGAAGCTCGAGTATTGGCACCATAATTCTCCATAGGCGCGGATGTCCTTGGAGAAAATCTGCTAGATGTGGAGTATCTTGACTTCAGTTGTGCCTCTTCTGCAAGCTGGGATTCAGCCTCCCTTGCAAGATGCAATAAATCATTCATATTATAGTATTGGTGATGCCGCACAATACTCTTGATAGTAAATTTCACCCCATGGAGAAAACGTTGCATAGTCATCTCAACCTCTTCGCGAACTCGCGCACGTTGCAACAACATCTCCATCTCCATATAGTATGCATCAACGGACATAGTACCTTGCTTCAATTGTTGCAATTTATCAAAAACTGTCCGTAAGTAATTTGTGGGAACAAACCGAGCTTTCATGGTCGCCTTCATGTCACGCCATGTACGAATAGGCTGGCCATTGGTTTCTTGTATCTCGGTCAATACACTCTCCCACCAACGCAAAGCATAACCGTCAAACTCGGAAGAAGCAATCTTGATTTTCTTGTCCTCCGGATAATCATGCAAGCGCCATAATTTTTCCATTTTAAGCTCCCATGTGAGGTATTCTTCCACATCCGTGGACCCTTCAAATTTGGGGATATTAAACTTGGGCTTGCTCAAGACATCTTCTTCCTGAATGGGTATACGGCGCGCACCAAGACCAAGTGGAGGTTGGCGAACCGGTCCTTGAAGACCACGCCCACGTCCTTGAATGCCCCTCAAATCAGCATTGTCACCATGGACACTACCATCATCTTCCTGAGCATCAGGTTGGCGTTGTACCATAGCTGCTTGTATGCTAGTGACAGATGTTGTCATTTGTTGTAGGCTCTGCTGGATAGCAGCAAGTTGTTATTGCATAGTGGTGACTGCAGCTTCAGTCGCGTCCACTTTTAGTTGTACATCTTGAACATTTGTATCAATCGCATCAGCGGATTTAGTAAACATCCCAGTCAAGTGATCACGGAGACTTTCATATGCCTCCCATGTAACTGGCGCATCCTTGTCCTGTTTCTGCATCACATCAAAACCACTTTGAGACATGATTAGTAGGTTAGTGCACTAAATAAAAATCTTTTGGTGGACACTCACAACTCACTCAAAACTGACAAGAAAAGGTGAATCTTACCATTCCAAAGTGAATAGTAATGCGTACCCATTCGGATGGAGGACTAGTGCACGGATGTGATGAAGTGAATACCCGAGTAAAAGAGTGAACACACGACAAAGCAGGATATATGTGGTGGAGCTATAGGTATGGCACCCTAACTACACCGAAGTCAAGTCCTAGTGCTGATCGTGTGATACAAACCCAAAGAAAACTCACACAGTGGAGACAAACGAAAGACAAGCCTCTCAAAAGATCACCACTATGATATGTCCTTTCGAACACTTGTATATCTCTTTGCACTCTTTTATAACTCTTTTTTTTTATCACACTTCTTTCGCTCTTTTTGTTTTTTTTTTGACACTATTCCAAACTGGACGAAATTGCTACAGTACTGCTACAGTGATTTTGAATATTTTCTCTTTAGGCCACAATATGTCGCACCGCGAAGAAATTTTCGGGAAGAAACACACGAAACAGCAAACTAAAACAATGACTCCGATGCAATCTAAGTTATGGCAAAAACTAGAAACCCTAATATTTTTGTATGGCTTTTTCTGGATAGGTCGAAAACAAAAACGATCTAATAGATGGATTTGGTGGATGCTTACCGAGGAAACACTGGAAATCTGATACCAAGATGATATGGGGTGGCCCGATCTTCTCAGTAAGCGGACGGTGAATATGAGGGCGATGATAGATAACTTGTATGTAGCCAATGAACTCTCCTTGCTAGATCCCTGTTGCCAATGCGACAGCTCTCTACCCTTTGGATATTCACAACTTCACACACTTGCGCAACGTAGTCGTCGACCACGAGACGGTAATTTGCAATCTACTAATCCCCAGTGGAACAATAGATCACACAGAACTTGCAGTAGAAGAACTTCAGATCGATACGAATTGAAGTCTTAATGATTCAAGAGGAAAGCTTGAAGCTATTCTCAATATCTACGGTTTATCTAAACGTGGTCTAACCCTAAAACTCGTGGGAGCTGGGTATTTATAAGCTAGGGGGATACAAGAGCCGCAGCCCGTCTGATCTGCGCGCAGGCAGTTTCGGACGTCCGATGGGTTTCGGACGTCCGTCACGTCGGACGTCCGAAACGTGTCGGAAATCCGACTCTGGCGATGAGGTGTCATGGATTGGGAGTTCTTCTCGAGGACCTTCATGTCGGACGTCCGTCATATGTCGGACGTCCGATGCGTCGGACGTCCGAATCCTGTCGGAAATCCGGCTTCGGTTTTGGAGGTCTTCTGGATAACGGAGGTCGCCATCCTTCTCGCTGATGTCGGACGTCCGAAATGGGTCGGACGTCCGAAAGTTGGAGCATGTCTCATCTTCTCCTCCTTCTGGACCCTCGTCTTCGTCATGATACCTGATTATGCAAACATACAAAGATTTAGGCAGTATAAAGTTCTCATTACATAATATATCAGAATCTATTAAGAGCGAGTTCACCTGTTGTTCTATCAACTTTGCACGAGCTCTTGTAATAGGTCCAATTCTGATTTCATCATCCTTCTTCTTTGTTGAATCAACTTGTTCTTCATGACGAACTGGAGATGTGTTGGTAGTAGGGATGTCCTCATCACCCACTCAATGTATAAATCAGGTCTTAGACGTCCATGAAAGTGTGGTATAGAAACAATAACCTGATCATGTGCATGCTTATGTGTGTTTACCTTTTGCAGTGACTGTTGTGTAGTGGTAGGTGGTGGCAAATCTCCAACTATAGTTTCCGCCCAAGAAGATCTAACTCCAGAACCTGCCATGATTAGTAGAAAACAAGAAACAAATCACAAGTATATGTCCCTATGAACTACTAGGATGTGGTGGTAAAACGCTCACAGGATAGCAAATATCAATGTCTTACTAGTTCTTACCATGCAGCAGGTGGTGATCGGCAACCAACGGTGTCAAAGAACTCCAAAGATTAAGTAGAGCGATTGCCAGGTGAACGCACGTATACATGATGTAGAAATATGTGGAGCTTGGAAGGATTTAATATGGTGGCAAAAATATCAGCAATAATCAATTCAGAGATGCAAAATTGAATTAATGCTCAACGACGATACTGTGCTGGTCCTAGTCTAGACCGGACTAGAGACGCGAGCCTAGAACACTAATGTGGTCACGGCGTAGCACAACTAGCAGCAATGAATGATATGAAGTAGCTCTGAATAGCAAGATATAAGTGAAGATCATCAACAGAGCAAAGATAATGGTGAAAATAGGCTCCAAATCCAAGATACACCAATATTCTCGCTACAACTTTCCTCTGAAATATATTTGCTAATTTTTTGATATTTTTCCTCCAATAGGGAACTGACTTAAGCTTTCCGACGCAATAAGAATCACTCAATTTAGAGTTCGGATGAGGTGTCAAAAAAATTGAGAATCATCCCGAAATCTGACAAAAACTGTGTTCAGAAACTTTAGAGGTCAAAAAGTCCGTCTTAGAAGCCGATCTGGAGTTTCAAATAACACACAAGCTCCAGAACTATTTAGAAGCGGCTTGGAAATATCTTTAATTTGAGTACTCGTGGAGCCAAAACGGACTTCGGATGACAAAGTTATGCCCGTTTTAGTGGACACTGCTCAAAACAGATTCCGACGAGATTTCAAATACGAGTTCAACTAGAGATAGATCCGAAATTTTTCTTCTTTTTTCCTTTTTTCTTTCTTTTTTCCCTTTTTCTTTTTCTCTCTCTTTTTTCAACTCTTTTTCTCTCTTTTTCTATGGTGGATGGTAGAAGTAGGCAGCGGATGGGATGATGGTGCAGCGGCGGCGGTGACTAACGTGAACAGAACTCGAAACTCTAAAGGACTAGATACTAAGACCAACAACTGAACACGACGATGCAACCGATAATTCAATAAAGCAAAGCACCGAAAAGAAAATTGCGAAGTCTCAAATTGGTTTGGATATGATGATCTAATCCTATTTTTATGGCTTTTTGTGTGGATGATAGGTGATAAAAAAACAGATCTAATATATGGATGTGTAATTCTCACCGAGCAACCTGAAAACTGATACCACTTGATAGAGGCGGGGTGTCCCGATCTTTCGATGAGAGATAACTATCGATTTGGTGGAGACGACTCTGACGATCCGACTACGAACGTGCAACAACGTCGCGCCTTAGCAATCGCTAAACCAATCTCCGGAGGTTATTGACCACGTCGGAGCACGATCAACCTGACCACGAAGGTCTAGTGCCTGCAAGCAATCGAAGAACAAGCAAAAACTATGATAAAGCAATCTGAATATTGCGAATATGTAGATGAAGTATGAATAAAGTTGGGATTCCAAAAGCGGTCTTGATCTGGTCGTTGGACACAAACCGAGTACACGAAGATGCGGCAATTAGCTAAGCAGTCTTTTTAACTAAAAGAAATCCAAAGAAAAACCCTAGGGGTTGATCTACTTATATAGGACTAAAGGGTGGAGGCCAAGGGGGTGGAAGGATGTCCCAAGGAGTCCTCAAACTAAACCTAGGTCGTACAAGGCACTTGGGCCCATGTGGAGGTGATGCAACACCTATTGAGTTGGACTTTGATTCGGATTCTGCTGATGGGTCGCACCGTTTTCGCAATATCTCCACGCTCCGAAGGAATTTGAAGGTGAAACCAATTGCGTTGGAAACTAGACGAGATAATCTATCACAGAAAAAAGAATCACCCAATTTGGAGTTCGTATGTAGAAACGGCGGCTGTTTGAAGTTGGGTATATCTCTGCAGTCCGAATCTGAGTCCATGACGTGAAAGACTTGGTCTCTATCCTCTCTTGGGCCAAAAGTGATGAGGACATCTCTACGAATGTTACATCCACATCTTCACCAACTACACATACTGGACCAGTTACTAGAGCACGTGCACGTCAACTAAATTATCAGGTACTTTCGTTTCTTGCGAATCCTTCTAATGTTCATGAACATATGATGCTGCCTAAATTAGATACTTTTGTTTTGCTTATGAATGAAGGACCTAGCATTGACAAGAAGGACGGTCATTGGAGCGGGATCAAGCATGGAGAAGAAGGTGCGCGCGCGGGAGAGAACAATGGAGCTTCCAGTGGGGATTTTCGCACTTTGAAGCCACCATAAGGCATGCATGAAGGCTTGGACGAAATACACGAGATGCCACTTCATTATTTTCGTCCAAGAGCAAGTATAGGTGCTGCGTCACCTTAATATTGGGCTGGGCCCATGTAATTTCGAAATACCACATTATAGGCTGTTTTTAGAGTCCGTATGTGTGGGGAAACCGAGTTAGGGTTGTTTTCGGACCCCACCTCCAAGGGGCCACGAAATTCCCCTCTGTTCCCCCATATATACAACCCTTAGGGCGTCGATTAGACTTGGGTTTTAATTAGATTTAAGTTAGCCATAGCCGCAACTTCGAGTTCTTCGTTTGTGTCGTCCGACCAGGCCAAGACCGCATTGGAACCCCAACTTCTGTTAATCTTTCATCTTATATTCGCAATATCCAGATTGCAATTCTTAGTTCTTGCTTGTTCTTCGATTGCTTGCAGGAATTGACCTTCGTGGTCAGGTTGATCGTGCGTCCGCGGGATCAATAACCTCTCGGAGTTGGTTTAGCGATTGCTAAGGCGCAACGTCTTCGCACGTTCGTAGTCGGGTCGTGAAAGTCTACTCCACCAAAATCGATCTCCATCATCTCATCGAAACATCGGGACACCTTCGCCTCTATCAAGTGGTATCAGATTTCCAGGTTGCTCGGTGAGATTTACCAGTTTTCATAGTCTAGATTGGTTCTGTTCTTCATACCTACAGTCCACGAAAAAGCCAACAAAAAAAAATTAGGGTTAGATCATCACGTCCCAAGACAGTCCTAGCCTTTGTCCAGTTTTCTTTTCAGTACTTGCTTTGTTGAATTTACGGTTGCATCGTTGTGTCAAGTTGCTGATCTTAGCGTCTAGTTCCCTTAGAGTTTCGAGTTCTGATCATTGTTTGCCACGTCGCCGCCGCACAAGTAGTCATCCTACCACGTTCCGCTAATCCGAGTCCAGATACACCACCACGTTCCGCCAAGCAGAGTCCACATACACCACCACGTCTCACGAGTCCGAATTGAGTTCCACCATCAGTACGGTTCCTGATCTCTCTGTAGCCAGATTAGTTTTCAGTTGTTAGAATCAGATTTCATCAAACTTTTTCCGTACAGAGAAGGGGGGTGATTAGCAAAAAAAAAAAAAAAAAAAAAAGCAAGTACGTTCCTTAGGTCCAGAAATTTCGGGGGTAAAAAATTTTCGTGCCCATACGTTCCTTAGGTCCAGAAACTCATTTTGAGACGTTCGCCACCATAGTGATTTTTTCGCACTTTTTCAGCCACCGCAGTCCCGCATCGCAAAAAAATAAAAAAGCAAAAAAAAAAGAGAAAAAAAAATTCAGAGTGTGCTTCTCAGTTGATTACGTGCCGCGCCGTGCTTTCGTTGGTGTTTTAGGCTCGCGTCTCTAGTACGGTCTAGCCTAGGATCAGCGCAGTACCGACGTTGAGTTTTTATTCAGCTTTGCATCTCTGTTTTGATTACTGTTGAGCTTTTGCTACCATACTTGTCAGCCTTCCTACAGCTCCACATATATTCTACATCGTGGGTTTTGACACCTCCTGGCCATCGCTCTACCACATCTCTGAGAGTTTTGACCCGTTGGTTGTACATCACCACCTGCTGCTAGGTAAGAATCGGTAAGAACTAAAGAAAAGCCTGACGGATTTGTGCTTTCCACCACCCCACATCCCATTAGTAGAAGTAGGATCATACTTCTGTGTGTTTTCTATTTCTGCTAACCATGCCAGGATCCCATGATGAAGTGGCGCGGGATGCACCTGATTGGGAGAATATGACAAACAAAGCATTACATGATAAATTTGCACAAATGATGTCTGAACAGGTGAATGACATCGAGACCAGATTTACAGAGGCAATTGATGGCGTGGAAAAGATGATCGACACCAAGCTCGACGCCAAATTTACTGAGTTGCTCGCACGCTTACCTATACAGCCTGCGGCCGCTCCAGCACAGCCACCGCCACCACGACATGCACGACGGATTCTGTTTCCGGGCGGACAAGCTGCTGGTGCTCCTGCTCCTGCTGCAGTTATTGCTGCTGCTGCCTCTGACGTCGGCCCGGACGACAACTACGAGGGTGATTACGAGGAGGTGGTGGAACAAGAAGCGGCCTATGAACAGCCAGCTGGACGTCCACGTCCCAACATTCGCCACGGTCGACACCAACCACCCCCTCAGGTACGCGATGATGAACATGTGCCTAAACTTAAATTGAATCTTAAGCCGTTTGAGGGTAGATATATTCCTGATGCTTATCTTACTTGGGAGTTAGAAACTGAACAACGCTTTACATGTTTACAATATCCTGAGAATAGACGTGTTACTGCTGCTGTTTGTGAATTCACGGGTTTTGCATCTATTTGGTGGTCTGAACATTGTAGATTGCATGCTAATAATATTCCAGCTACTTGGGCTGCTTTAAAAGATGCTATGCGTACTCGCTGGGTTCCTCCTTATTATCAACGTGAATTGCTACAAAAATTACAGCGTTTGAGACAAGGAAAAAATTCTGTAGAGGAATATTATCAAGAATTACAAACTGGATTGATTAGATGTGGCCTAGTAGAGGATAATGAAGCTATGTTTGCACGTTTTATAGGTGGCTTAAACAGGGAGATACAAACTATTCTAGAATACAAGGACTATGCTACTATTACTCGTTTGTTTCATCTTGCTTGTAAAGCTGAACGTGAAGTGCAGGATCGACAGGCCGCTACGAGACCTAACTTTTCTGCAGGACGAAATACATCATGGACATCGCGTGGACCTTCTACATCCACACGTCCTGCTGCACCACCATCTACTTCAGCCGCTCATTCTTACAGGGAGCCACCAAAACAGCCAGCACCACCATTCAAGGGTGCACAGAGTGGTCCAGCGGCGAGTTCTTCTTCATCCATGGCTTCCACAGGGCAAACACGAGATCGTGATATTAAATGTCGCAGGTGCCAAGGTGGAGGTTACTTCGCAAAAGACTGTCCCACCAAGCGTGTGATGATTATTACGGCGGATGGTGGGTATGAGTCAGCGAGTGACTATGATGAGGAGACTTTAGTTCTCATTGCTCATGAGGAACAGGGTGCCCATGATGATGCTCATGATATAGAGTATATGGCTCCTGATGATGCAGATAAATATGCTAGTTTGGTTGCTCAACGTGTGTTAAGTGTGCAGGTAACGAAGGCTGAGCAAAACCAGAGGCATAATTTGTTCCACACAAAGGGAGTGGTGAAAGAACGTTCTGTTCGCATCATCATTGACGGAGGGAGTTGCAACAACTTGGCTAGCGTGGAGTTGGTGGAGAAGCTATCTCTCACCACAAGACCACACCCCCATCCTTACTATATTCAGTGGTTTAACAATAGTGGTAAGATTAAGGTAACCCGTTCTGTTCGTGTGCACTTTAGCATTGCTGCATATGCTGATTATGTTGATTGTGATGTGGTACCCATGCAAGCATGCTCTCTTTTACTTGGTAGACCATGGCAATTTGATAGGAATGTTGTACACAATGGTAGGACAAATCAGTTTACTCTGGTTCATCAGGATAAAAATATTGCTTTACTTCCTATGTCTCCTGAACAAATTGTGAAAGATGATCTTGCTAGAGCTAGTAAAGCTAAACAGGAGAAAAATAAGAGTGAAAATGAGATAGCAGCCAAAGAATTTGAGCAACAACATAAGACTAATAGCAAATCTTCTTCTGCTGTTTCTAATGAAATTAAATTGACTAGTCCAACTTTGCTTGCTACTAAAGTTGATATTTCAGATTTGGATGTTAGTCAATATGTGTGCTATGCTTTTGTGGGCAAAGAAGCTTTGTTTTCATTTGAGGAATTGCTTCCTTCTTTGCCTCCTGTTGTCACTGACCTTTTGCAGGAGTTTATTGACGTCTTTCCACAAGACGTACCACCGGGATTACCACCTATTCGAGGGATTGAGCATCAGATTGACTTAATTCCCGGTGCTTCGCTGCCCAACCGTGCGCCATACCGTACCAATCCGGAGGAGACGAAGGAGATTCAGCGTCAAGTACAAGAGCTACTCGACAAAGGTTACATACGTGAATCCCTTAGTCCTTGTGCTGTTCCTGTTATATTAGTGCCTAAAAAGGATGGAACTTGGCGTATGTGTGTTGATTGTAGAGCCATTAATAATATTACTATTCGTTAGCGTCATCCTATTCCTCGGTTAGATGATATGCTTGATGAATTAAGTGGCTCTACCATGTTTTCCAAAGTTGATTTGCGTAGTGGATACCATCAAATTCGCATGAAATTAGGGGATGAATGGAAAACGGCATTTAAAACTAAGTTTGGATTATATGAGTGGTTAGTCATGCCTTTTGGGTTAACTAATGCACCTAGCACTTTCATGAGATTAATGAACGAGGTTTTACGTGCTTTCATTGGACGATTTGTGGTAGTCTATTTTGATGATATACTGATTTATAGCAAATCTTTGGAGGAACATTTGGATCATTTACGTGCTGTTTTTATTGCTCTACGTAATGCACGTTTGTTTGGTAACCTTGGGAAGTGCACCTTTTGCACCGACCGAGTATCGTTTCTTGGCTATGTTGTTACTCCGCAGGGAATTGAAGTTGATAAAGCCAAGATCGAGGCGATTGAGAGTAGGCCGCAGCCCAAAACGGTCACACAAGTGAGGAGTTTTCTTGGACTCGCTGGATTCTATAGGCGTTTTGTGAGAGATTTCAGCACCATTGCTGCACCTCTCAATGAGCTTACACGCAAGGATGTGCCTTTTACTTGGGGTACCGCACAGGAAGAAGCCTTCGCGGTATTGAAAGATAAGTTAACACATGCTCCTTTGCTCCAACTTCCTGATTTTAATAAGACTTTTGAGCTTGAATGCGATGCTAGTGGGATTGGTTTGGGAGGTGTGTTATTACAAGATGCTAAACCTGTTGCATACTTTTTTGAAAAATTCAGTGGGCCTACTCTGAACTATTCTACTTATGATAAGGAATTATATGCTCTTGTTCGGACATTAGAAACTTGGCAACATTATTTATGGCCCAAAGAATTTGTTATACATTCTGATCATGAATCTTTGAAACACATAAGAAGTCAAGCAAAACTTAATCGTAGACATGCTAAGTGGGTTGAATTTATTGAGACTTTCCCTTATGTCATTAAACACAAGAAGGGGAAAGATAATATTATTGCTGATGCTTTGTCTCGTCGTTATACTATGCTTTCACAACTTGACTTCAAGATATTCGGTTTAGAGACAATCAAAGATCAATATGTAAATGATGCAGAATTTAAAGATGTATTGCAGAATTGTAGAGAGGGTAGAACATGGAACAAGTTTCTCCTTAATGATGGGTTTGTGTTCCGTTCTAACAAGCTATGCATTCCAGCTAGCTCTATTCGTCTTTTGTTGTTGCAGGAGGCGCATGGAGGAGGATTAATGGGACACTTTGGCGTGAAGAAGACGGAGGACGTACTTGCTACACACTTCTTTTGGCCAAAGATGAGACGGGATGTTGAGCGTTTTGTTGCTCGCTGCACTACATGTCAAAAAGCTAAGTCACGACTCAATCCTCATGGTTTATACATGCCTTTACCTGTACCTAGTGTTCCGTGGGAGGACATATCCATGGACTTTGTTTTAGGCTTGCCTCGAACAAAGCAGGGGAGGGATAGCATATTTGTTGTCGTGGATAGATTTTCTAAGATGGCACATTTTATACCATGTCATAAAAGCGATGATGCTGTTAATGTTGCTGATTTATTCTTTCGTGAGATTATTCGCTTACATGGTGTGCCCAATACTATTGTCTCGGATCGTGATACTAAGTTTCTTAGCCATTTTTGGAGATGCTTATGGGCTAAGTTGGGGACTAAACTACTTTTTAGTACTACCTGTCATCCCCAAACTGATGGAAAAACTGAAGTAGTCAATAGGACTTTGTCTACTATGCTTAGGGCTGTTTTAAAGAGTAACTTGAAAATGTGGGAAGAATGTTTACCTCATATTGAATTTGCTTATAATCGTTCATTTCATTCTACCACTAAAATGTGCCCTTTTGAAATTGTTTATGGTTTTCTACCTCGTGCGCCTATTGATTTGCTGCCTCTTCCATCTTCGGAGAAGGTTAATTTTGATGCTAAGCAACGTGCTGAATTGATATTAAAAATGCATGAGTTAACTAAAGAAAACATTGAGAAAATGAATGCTAGATACAAGCTTGCTGGTGATAAGGGTAGGAAGCATGTTGTGTTTGAACCAGGAGATCTTGTTTGGTTACATCTACGTAAAGATAGGTTTCCTGATTTGCGCAAGTCTAAGTTAATGCCACGAGCTGATGGTCCTTTTCAGGTTTTACAGAAAATTAATGATAATGCATATAAACTTGAGCTACCTGCAGATTTTGGGGTTAGTCCCACATTTAACATTGCAGATTTGAAACCTTATTTGGGAGAAGATAATGAGCTTCCGCCGAGGACGACTTCAATTCAAGAAGGGGAGGATGATGAGGACATCTCTACTAATGTTACACCCATACCCTCACCAACTACACATACTGGACCAGTTACTAGAGCACGTGCACGTCAACTAAATTATCAGGTACTTTCGTTTCTTGTGAATCCTTCTAATGTTCAGGAACATATGATGCTGCCTAAATTAGATACTTTTGTTTGTCTTATGAATGAAGGACCTAGCATGGACAAGAAGGACGGTCATTGGAGCTGGATCAAGCATGGAGAAGAAGGTGCGCGCGCGGGAGAGAACAATGGAGCTTCCAGTGGGGATTTTCGAACTTTGAAGCCACCATAAGGCATGCATGAAGGCTTGGACGAAATACACGAGATGCCACTTCATTATTTTCGTCCAAGAGCAAGTATAGGTGCTGCGTCACCTTAATATTGGGTTGGGCCCATGTAATTTCGAAATACCACATTATAGGCTGTTTTTAGAGTCCGTATGTGTGGGGAAACCGAGTTAGGGTTGTTTTCGGACCCCACCTCCAAGGGGCCACGAAATTCCCCTCTGTTCCCCCATATATACAGCCCTTAGGGAGTCGTTTAGACTTGGGTTTTAATTAGATTTAAGTTAGCCATAGCCGCAACTTCGAGTTCTTCGTTTGTGTCGTCCGACCAGGCCAAGACCGCATTGGAACCCCAACTTCTGTTAATCTTTCATCTTATATTCGCAATATCCAGATTGCAATTCTTAGTTCTTGCTTGTTCTTCGATTGCTTGCAGGAATTGACCTTCGTGGTCAGGTTGATCGTGCATCCGCGGGATCAATAACCTCTCGGAGTTGGTTTAGCGATTGCTAAGGCGCAACGTCTTCGCACGTTCGTAGTCGGGTCGTGAAAGTCTACTCCACCAAAATCGATCTCCATCATCTCATCGAAACATCGGGACACCTTCGCCTCTATCAAAAAGTGACGTGAAATAACTTCTTGTACAGCACACAATCATGCCCCTTTGTTTTGACTTCATTTCTTGATCAAATATAGTGGAATTAATGGTCATATCCATGATAATTATGTCCTCATCATCTTCATGCTTGAACATGCTCCAATGCTCATCCTTCTTGTCCATGCTAGGTCCTTCATTTGTCAGCAACAGAAATATATCGACGTTAGGCAGCATCATATTCACATGAACATTAGAAACATTACCAAGAAGCGAAAGTACCTGATAATTTAATTGGTGTGCACAATCTCTAGTAATTGGTCCAGTAGGTATATTAGCAGGGGTTGTGGCTGTAACTATGGTAGTCATGTCCTCATCAAATGTGATGCTAGTGGTATAGGTATTGGTGGTGTGTTGATGCAAGAAGGTAGACCTACTGCTTATTTCAGTGAGAAACTTTCTGGTGCTAGATTGAATTATCCTGTTTATGATAAAGAATTGTATACACTTGTTCGAGTTCTTGAGGTTTGGCAACATTATCTGATGAGGACATCCCTACTAATGTTACACCCATATCCTCACCAACTACACATATTGGACCAGTTACTAGAGCTCGTGCACGTCAACTAAATTATCAGGTACTTTCGTTTCTTGCGAATCCTTCTATTGTTCATGAACATATGATACTGCCTAAATTAGATACTTTTGTTTTGCTTATGAATGAAGGACCTAGCATGGACAAGAAGGATGGTCATTGGAGCGGGATCAAGCATGGAGAAGAAGGTGCGCGCGCGGGAAAGGACAGCGGAGCTTCCAGTGGTGATTATCGCACTTTGAAGCCACCATAAGGCGCGCATGAAGTCTTGGACGAAATACGCGAGATGCCACTTCATTATTTTCGTCCAAGGGCAATTATAGGTGCTGCATCACCTTAATATTGGGCTGGGCCCATGTAATTTCGAAATACCACCTTATAGGCTGTTTTTAGAGTCCGTATGTGTGGGGAAACCGAGTTAGGGTTGTTTTCGGACCCCACCTCCAAGGGGTCACGAAAATCCCCTCTGTTCCCCCATATATACAGCCCTTAGGGCGTCGTTTAGACTGGGGTTTTAATTAGATATAAGTTAGCCATAGCCGCAACTTCGAGCTCTTCGTTTGTGTCATCCGACCAGGCCAAGACCTCATTGGAACCCCAACTTTCGTAATCATTCATCTTATATTCGTAATATCCAGATTGCAATTCTTAGTTCTTGCTTGTTCTTCGATTGCTTGCAGGAATTAGACCTTTGTGGTCAGGTTGATCGTGCATCCGCGGGATCAATAACCTCTCGGAGTTGGTTTAGCGATCGCTAAGGCGCAACGTCTTCGCACGTTCGTAGTCGGATCGTGAAAGTTGCCTCCACCATAATCGATCTCCACCATCTCATCGAAACATCGGGACACCTTCGCCTCTATCATTATCTGTGTCCAAAAGAATTTATCATACATTCTGATCATGAAGCTTTGAAATACTTGAAGGCGCAATCTAACTTGCATAGGCGCTTAGCTAAATGTGTTGAGTTCATTGAGTCTTTTCCTTACATCATCAAATATAAGAAAGGGAAAGATAATGTTGTTGCTGATGCTCTCTCTAGGAAGAACATGTTATTGACACATCTTTATGTTAAAAATTCCTGGATTAGAGAGTTTGTGTGATTTATATGCCACTGATCATGATTTTGCTGAACCATATCGTTTGTGTTTGCTTCGGAATGCATGGGATAAGTTCCACATCCATGATAGATTTTTATTTCGAGCTAACAAACTTTGTGTTCCAGAATCTTCTGTATGTTTGCTATTGTTGTAGGAATCACATGCAGGAGGATTGATGGGTCACTTTGGGCGTGAGAAGACACTACTCATGCTTGCTGATAATTTTTATTGGCCCAGGATGAGGCGTGATGTGGACAGGTTTGTTCGACGCTGCATTGTATGCAACACATCCAAGTCCAAGCTGAAGCCTCACGGTTTGTATACTCCACTATCGGCTCCTACTACACCTTGGGAAGATATTAGTATGGACTTTGTGTTAGGATTGCCACACACTAAATATGGCCATGATAGTATATTTGTGGTAGTGGATAGATTTTCTAAGATGACACATTTTATTGCATGCCATAAGAGAGACGATGCATCGCATGTTGCTAATCTGTTTTTCAGGGAGATTGTACGCTTGCATGGAGTGCCCAAGACAACTGTTTCTGACAGGGATGTGAAGTTTGTGAGCTACTTTTGGAAGACACTTTGGGGAAAGTTGGGGACAAAGTTGATGTTTAGCACTACATGTTATCCCCAAACTGATGGTCAAACGGTGGTGGTGAATAGAACATTATCACAATTGCTGCGAGCTATGATCAAGAAGAATCTGCGAGAATGGGAGGATTGTTTGCCACATGTGGAGTTTGCTTATAACTGGGCAGTACACACTACTACTCAGCTTTGTCCTTTTGAAGTGGTATATGGTTTCAAGCCTATTACACCTCTTGATTTGCTGCCTCTTCCATTGCAGGAACGAGTTAATATGGAGGCATCCAAACGAGCAGATTATGTGACGAAGATTCATGAGAAGACGCGAGCGGCTATTGAGAAGAAAGGAAAGAGCGTTGCTGCTACAGGAACCAATCACGGAAGCAAGTTCTATTTCAGCCTGGAGACATGGTTTGGGTGCATTTGCGCAAGGATCGATTTCCAGGGTTGAGAAATTCCAAATTGAAGCCTCGTGGTGCTGGTCCTTACAAGGTGTTAGCCAGGATCAATGACAGTGCCTACTCGATTGATATTCCCATTGATGAGTTTGGTGGCGCAAGCAACAGTTTCAACGTTGCCGATTTATCGCCATACATGGGAGATGACCTTGGAGCGTCGAGGTCGACGCCTTTTGAAGGGGGGGAGATGATGAGGACATCCCTATTGACAAGCCATCCCCAACTCTTCATGAAGCACAAGCTAATGAAATCAGAATTTGACCTAGTACAAGAGCTCGTGCAAAGCTAATAGAACAACAGGTGAACTTGCTCTTAATAGAATCTGATGTTTTGCTTAATAAGAATTTTATACTGCATGAATCCTTGTTTGTATGCATGATCAGATACCATGAACAAGACAAGGAGCATGAAGGAGAAGTTCAAGGAGAAGGAGACATGGAACAAGGCCAAGCCATCCTGGAGGAGGAGCCACAAGAAGATGAAGCAAAGAAGCTCCAGCCTTCAGGGGAGCGGTACTACCGCGCTCAGAGCGGTACTACCGCCCGGCGGTACTACTGCCCGTACTAACGTTCCTAGTACCGTTGGTCACAGAAGGTTTCCGATAGTCGATACGGTACTACCGCATCGTACTACCGCTCTATCCAGAAGGTTTTCGGTAGTGGTTCCGGTAGTAGCATACGTACTACCGTGTGAGCGGTACTACCGTGCTCATCACGGTACTACCGTACTGCCTGCGCGCAGAAACAGGGCTGCGGCCCTTGTACCCCCATTTAGACCCCCTAGCTTATATAAACAGAACCCCCTACGAGTTTTAGGGTCAGACCACGTTTAGATAAACCCTAGTTCCTGAGAATTGCTCCAAGCATTCATCTTGAATCAAATACTTCAATTCGTATCGATCTGAAGTGTTGTTACCGCAAGTCTTGTGTGATCTGTTGTTCCACTGGGAATTAGTAGATTTAAAATTACCGTCTCGTGGTCGACGGCTACGTTGCGCAAGTGTGTGAAGTTGTGAATATCCAAAGGGTAGAAAGTTGTCGCATTGGCAACAGGGATCTAGCGAGGAGAGTTCATCGGCTACATACAAGTTAGGTGTCCGACGCCTGTCGGGGGTCCGAAATCTTTTGTGCGCTCGCTCCGATGGGGGGGGCTCCTGACCGTAGCATGTCGGAAGTCCGACGAGGTTCGGACGTCCGAGCTGTCGGAAGTCCGAAAGTCGTCGGACGTCCGAAAGCTGTCTGGAGTCGATTCTTCTTCTCCTTTGTTCCACCTTCTCTTCCAAGCTTCTGTCGTGGATAGTGTAGTCGTTCTCTTATGTCCGACCTCCTCCATTGCACGTTCATCATGTGGTTCCAACCTATAAGTGCGCAACATCGGAGGGTCAAGTAGTATACCATCCGTGAGAGGACCGAAAGGACACGCGTAAAGGATAGAGTTCACCTTTGAATGTTCGATGCGTGCTTCCTTTGGTTTGAGGACCATGTCCATGGTGATGTCTGTTGGATGCTCCGCATCATCTCCCCCCCCCCTTGGGGAAGATCCGTCCTCGGATCAAGATCTTCATCACCATGGGAAAGAGATGGCGTCGGCGTATGGAGTGTAAGGCTCACCAAGTACTTGCCATCAAGATGCACCAGATGGCTTTGTGCCGAAGTCGCGTCTCCTTGTGATTCCTTCAAAACCATGATGCACAACAAACACTTGGAAAAAAGAAAGCGGTTAGCGTTAGTGAAAAACCAAACCGTCAAGTGGTGATTGACCGAACAAGTGGAGTCATCATGCATATCATGTGTAGTGTGGAGAAAGTGTATCATGGCAACACGTATGAAATGAGCACATTCAAAAGCAATAGGTGTATGGGCGCCAAGCATAACCAAACTCTGAGGGAGCATGTGCATGATTGTGTTGTACGGGATAGGCAATCCCAAGAGCAAGAGAATACACTCATGATTAATGCTACACTCAACACAATGGAAAGAGAAATTGATCAAACCGTGTGAGGCAACCAAGGGAGACATATAGAAATTATGGGTGCATGGCATGTGAGTAGCAAGGCTATAATTGAAATGAAACATATGAAGGTAGTTTGGAAGGCACAAGTTTGATGCAACACACAAGGCAACTAGATGAAACATGGAAACATGGCAATCAAGGGAAGCAAGATGGACTCTAGCATGTGAGCAAATGAATGGTCCAAGATGACCAAAGTGGAACGTAGTGGAAGCAACACATGTAAATGAGAAGGATGTCACCTTGAAAGCTTGTCCTTGTGCGTCCTTCATAATGTCATGGCCGAAGCATATGTGTCGAGGAAGCGTGTCAATGGGCACCATCCATAGCTCACTCTCAAGAGCTTGAATTGTCAACTCATGATGAGTAGTAGTTGTGATGAGGACATCCCTACTAATGTTACACCCATACCCTCACCAACTACACATACTGGACCAGTTACTAGAGCACGTGCACGTCAACTAAATTATCAGGTACTTTCGTTTCTTGCGAATCCTTCTATTGTTCATGAACATATGATGCTGCCTAAATTAGATACTTTTGTTTTGCTTATGAATGAAGGACCTAGCATGGACACGAAGGATGGTCATTGGAGCGGGATCAAGAATGGAGAAGAAGGTGCGCGCGGGGGAAAGTACAGTGGAGTTTCCAGTGGGGATTTTCGCACGTTGAAGCCACCATAAGGCATGCATGAAGGCTTGGACGGAATACACGAGATGCCACTTCATTATTTTCGTCCAAGAGCAATTATAGGTGCTGCGTCACCTTAATATTGGGCTGGGCCCATGTAATTTCGAAATACCACATTATAGGCTGTTTTTAGAGTCCGTATGTGTGGGGAAACCGAGTTAGGGTTGTTTTCGGACCCCACCTCCAAGGGGTCACGAAAATCCACTCTGTTCCCCCATATATACAGCCCTTAGGGCGTCGTTTAGACTTGGGTTTTAATTAGATTTAAGTTAGCCATAGCCGCAACTTCGAGTTCTTCGTTTGTGTCGTCCGACCAGGCCAAGACCGCATTGGAACCCCAACTTCTGTTAATCTTTCATCTTATATTCGCAATATCCAGATTGCAATTCTTAGTTCTTGCTTGTTCTTCGATTGCTTGCAGGAATTGACCTTCGTGGTCAGGTTGATCGTGCATCCGCGGGATCAATAACCTCTCGGAGTTGGTTTAGCGATCGCTAAGGCGCAACGTCTTCGCACGTTCGTAGTCGGATCGTGAAAGTTGCCTCCACCATAATCGATCTCCACCATCTCATCGAAACATCGGGACACCTTCGCCTCTATCAAGTGGTATCAGATTTCCAGGTTGCTCGGTGAGATTTACCAGTTTTCATAGTCTAGATTGGTTCTGTTCTTCATACCTACAGTCCAAGAAAAAGCCAACAAAAAAAAAATTAGGGTTAGATCATCACGTCCCAAGACAGTCCTAGCCTTTGTCCAGTTTTCTTTTCAGTACTTGCTTTGTTGAATTTACGGTTGCATCGTTGTGTCAAGTTGCTGATCTTAGCGTCTAGTTCCCTTAGAGTTTCGAGTTATGATCACAGTTTGCCACGTCGCCGCCGCACCAGTAGTCATCCTACCACGTTCCGCCAATCCGAGTCCAGATACACCACCACGTTCCGCCAAGCAGAGTCCATATACACCACCAGGTCTCACGAGTCCGAGTTGAGTTCCACCATCAGTACGGTTCCTGATATCCCCGTAGCCAGAATAGTTTTGAGTTGATTAGAGTCGGATTTCACCAATCTTTTGTCGTACGTAGAAGAGGGTGATTTCCAAAAAAAAAAAAAAAAAAAAAAAAAAGAGTCTGGCACGCTTTCCAGAGCAGTTTTTAGGCCAAAAATTTCAGGGGTAAACAAATTTCGTGCCCATACGTTCCTTAGGTCCAGAAACTCGTTTTGAGACGTTCGCCACCATAGTGATTTTTTCGCCCTTTTTCAGCCCCCGCAGTCCCGCATCGCCAAAAAAAAAAAAGCAAAAAAAAAAAAAAAAAAGAGAGAAAAAAAAAATTCAGAGTGTGCTTCACAGTTGTTACGTGCCACGCCGTGCTTTCGTTGGTGTTTTAGGCTCGCGTCTCTAGTACGGTCTAGCCTAGGATCAGCACAGTACCGACGTTGAGTGTTTATTCAGCTTTGCATCTCTGTTTTTATTACTGTTGAGCTTTTCCTACCATACTTGTCAGCCTTCCTACAGCTCCACATATATTCTACATCGTGCGTTTTGACACCTCCTGGCCATCGCTCTACCATATCTCTGAGAGTTTTGACCCGTTGGTTGTACATCACCACCTGCTGCTAGGTAAGAATCGGTAAGAACGTAAGAAAAGCTTGACGGATTTGTGCTTTCCACCACCCCACATCCATCCCATTAGTAGAAGTAGGATCATATTCCTGTGTGTTTTCTATTTCTGCTAACCATGCCAGGATCACATGATGAAGTGGCGCGGGATGCACCCGATTGGGAGAACATGACAAACAAGGAGTTACATGATAAATTTGCACGTATGATGTCTCAACAGGTGCAGGACATCGAGACCAGATTTACAGAGGCGATTGATGGCGTGGAGAAAATGATCGACACCAAGCTCGACGCCAAGTTTACTGAGTTGATCGCACGCCTACCTTCAGCACAGCCACAACCACCGCCACTACCACGTGCACGACGTATTCTGTTTCCGCGAGGACAAGCTGCTGGTATTGGTGCTCCTCCTACTGCTGCAGTTGCAGCTACTGCTGCTGCTTCTGACGTCGCCCAGGACGACAACTACGAGGGTGATTACGAGGAGGAGGTGGAACAGGAAGCGGCCTATGAGCAGCCAGCTGGACGTCCACGTCCCAACATTCGCCACGGTCGACACCAACCACCCCCTCAGGTACGCGATGATGAACATGTGCCTAAACTTAAATTGAATCTTAAGCCGTTTGAGGGTAGATATATTCCTGATGCTTATCTTACTTGGGAGTTAGAAACTGAACAACGTTTTACATGTTTACAATATCCTGAGAATAGACGTGTTACTGCTGCTGTTTGTGAATTCATGGGCTTTGCATCTATTTGGTGGTCTGAACATTGTAGATTGCATGCTAATAATATTCCAACTACTTGGGCTGCTTTAAAAGATGCTATGCGTACTCGCTGGGTTCCTCCTTATTATCAACGTGAATTGTTACAAAAATTACAGCGTTTGAGACAAGGAAAAAATTCTGTAGAGGAATATTATCAAGAATTACAAACTGGATTGATTAGATGTGGCCTAGTAGAGGATAATGAAGCTATGCTTGCACGTTTTATGGGTGGTTTAAACAGGGAGATACAAACTATTCTAGAATACAAGGACTTTGCTACTATCACTCGTTTGTTTCATCTTGCTTGTAAAGCTGAACGTGAAGTGCAGGATCGACAGGCCGCTACGAGACCTAACTTTTCTGCAGGACGAAATACATCATGGACATCGCGTGGAGCTTCTACATCCACACGTCCTGCTGCGCCACCATCTACTTCAGCCGCTCATTCTTACAGGGAGCCACCAAAACAGCCAGCGCCACCATTCAAGGGTGCACAGAGTGGTCCAGCGGCAAGTTCTTCTTCCTCCATGGCGTCCACAGGGCAAGCACGAGATCGTGATATTAAATGTCGCAGGTGCCAAGGTGGAGGTCACTTCGCAAAAGACTGTCCCTCCAAGCGTGTGATGACTATTACGGCGGATGGTGGGTATGAGTCAGCGAGTGACTATGATGAGGAGACTCTAGTTCTCATTGCTCATGAGGAACAGGGTGCCCATGATGATGCTCATGATATAGAGTATATGACTCCTGATGATGCAGATAAATATGCTAGTTTGGTTGCTCAACGTGTATTAAGTGTGCAGGTAACGAAGGCCGAGCAAAACCAGAGGCATAATTTGTTCCACACAAAGGGAGTGGTGAAAGAACGTTCGGTTCGCATCATCATTGACGGAGGGAGTTGCAACAACTTGGCTAGCATGGAGTTGGTGGAGAAGCTATCTCTCACCACAAGACCACACCCCCATCCGTACTATATTCAGTGGTTTAACAATAGTGTTAAGATTAAGGTAACACGTTCTGTTCGTGTGCACTTTAGCATTGCTGCATATGCTGATTATGTTGATTGTGATGTGGTACCCATGCAAGCATGCTCTCTTTTACTTGGTAGACCATGGCAATTTGATAGGAATGTTGTACACCATGGTAGGACAAATCAGTTTACTCTAGTTCATCAGGATAAAAATATTGCTTTACTTCCTATGTCTCCTGAACAAATTGTGAAAGATGATCTTGCTAGAGCTAGTAAAGCTAAACAGGAGAAAAATAAGAGTGAAAATGAGATAGCAGCTAAAGAATTTGAGCAACAACATAAGACTAATAGCAAATCTTCTTCTGTTGTTTCTAATGAAATTAAATTGACTAGTCCAACTTTGCTTGCTACTAAGGTTGATATTTCGGATTTGGATGTTAGTCAATATGTGTGCTATGCTTTTGTGTGCAAAGAAGCCTTGTTTTCATTTGAGGAATTGCCTCCTTCTTTGCCTCCTGTTGTCACTGACCTTTTGCAGGAGTTTATTGACGTCTTTCCACAAGACGTACCACCGGGATTACCACCTATTCGAGGGATTGAGCATCAGATTGACTTAATTCCCGGTGCTTCGCTGCCCAACCGTGCGCCATACCGTACCAATCCGAAGGAGACGAAGGAGATTCAGCGTCAAGTACAAGAGCTACTCGACAAAGGTTACATACGTGAATCCCTTAGTCCTTGTGCTGTTCCTGTTATATTAGTGCCTAAAAAGGATGGAACATGGCGTATGTGTGTTGATTGTCGAGCCATTAATAATATTACTATTCGTTATCGTCATCCTATTCCTAGGCTAGATGATATGCTTAATGAATTAAGTGGCTCTACCATGTTTTCCAAAGTTGATTTGCGTAGTGGATACCATCAAATTCGCATGAAATTAGGGGATGAATGGAAAACGGCATTTAAAACTAAGTTTGGATTATATGAGTGGTTAGTCATGCCTTTTGGGTTAACTAATGCACCTAGCACTTTTATGAGATTAATGAACGAGATTTTACGTGCTTTCATTGGACGATTTGTGGTAGTCTATTTTGATGATATACTGATTTATAGCAAATCTTTGGAGGAAGATTTGGATCATTTACGTGCTGTTTTTATTGCTCTACGTAATGCACGTTTATTTGGTAACCTTGGGAAGTGCACCTTTTGCACCGACCGAGTGTCGTTTCTTGGCTATGTTGTTACTCCGCAGGGAATTGAAGTTGATCATGCCAAGATCGAGGCAATTGAGAGTTGGCCGCAGCCCAAAACGGTCACACAAGTGAGGAGTTTTCTTGGCCTCGCTGGATTCTATAGGCGTTTTGTGAGAGATTTCAGCACCATTGCTGCACCTCTCAATGAGCTTACACGCAAGGATGTGCCTTTTACTTGGGGTACCGCACAGGAAGAAGCTTTCACGGTATTGAAAGATAAGTTAACACATGCTCCTTTGCTCCAACTTCCTGATTTTAATAAGACTTTTGAGCTTGAATGCGATGCTAGTGGGATTGGTTTGGGAGGTGTGTTATTACAAGATGCTAAACCTGTTGCATACTTTTCTGAAAAATTGAGTGGGCCTAGTCTGAACTATTCTACTTATGATAAGGAATTATATGCTCTTGTTCGGACATTAGAAACTTGGCAACATTATTTATGGCCCAAAGAATTTGTTATACATTCTGATCATGAATCTTTGAAACACATAAGAAGTCAAGCAAAACTTAATCGTAGACATGCTAAGTGGGTTGAATTTATTGAGACTTTCCCTTATGTCATTAAACACAAGAAGGGGAAAGATAATATTATTGCTGATGCTTTGTCTCGTCGTTATACTATGCTTTCACAACTTGACTTCAAGATATTCGGTTTAGAGACAATCAAAGAACAATATGCAAATGATGCGGAATTCAAAGATGTATTGCAGAATTGTAGAGAGGGTAGAACATGGAACAAGTTTGTGCTTAATGATGGATTTGTGTTCCGTTCTAACAAGCTATGCATTCCAGCTAGCTCTATTCGTCTTTTGTTGTTGCAGGCGACGCATGGAGGAGGATTAATGGGACATTTTGGCGTGAAAAAGACGGAGGACGTACTTGCTACACATTTCTTTTGGCCAAAGATGAGACGGGATGTTGAGCGTTTTGTTGCTCGCTGCACTACATGTCAAAAAGCTAAGTCACGACTCAATCCTCATGGTTTATACATGCCTTTACCTGTACCTAGTGTTCCGTGGGAGGACATATCCATGGACTTTGTTTTAGGCTTGCCTCGAACAAAGAAGGGGAGGGATAGCATATTTGTTGTCGTGGATAGATTTTCTAAGATGGCACATTTTATACCATGTCATAAAAGCGATGATGCTGCTAATGTTGCTGATTTATTCTTTGGAGAGATTATTCGTTTACATGGTGTGCCCAATACTATTGTCTCGGATCGTGATACTAAGTTTCTTAGCCATTTTTGGAGATGCTTATGGGCTAAGTTGGGGACTAAACTACTTTTTAGTACTACATGTCATCCCCAAACTGATGGACAAACTGAAGTGGTCAATAGGACATTGTCTACTATGCTTAGGGCTGTTTTAAAAAG
Source organism: Bromus sterilis (assembly GCA_950022295.1). Taxonomy (NCBI): domain Eukaryota; kingdom Viridiplantae; phylum Streptophyta; class Magnoliopsida; order Poales; family Poaceae; genus Bromus; species Bromus sterilis. The sequence goes on along the minus strand of OX465600.1, from coordinate 169,906,874 downwards.
TAACTTGACACTGTGGGAAGAATGTTTACCTCATATTGAATTTGCTTATAATCGTTCAGTGCATTCTACCACTAAAATGTGCCCTTTTGAGATTGTTTATGGTTTTCTACCTCGTGCACCTATTGATTTGCTGCCTCTTCCATCTTCGGAGAAGGTTAATTTTGATGCTAAGCAACGTGCTGAATTGATATTAAAAATGCATGAGTTAACTAAAGAAAACATTGAGCGCATGAATGCTAGATACAAGCTTGCTGGTGATAGGGGTCGAAAGCATGTTGTGTTTGAACCAGGAGATCTTGTTTGGTTACATCTACGTAAAGATAGGTTTCCTGATTTGCGCAAGTCTAAGTTAATGCCACGAGCTGATGGTCCCTTTAAGGTTGTACAGAAAATTAATGATAATGCATATAAACTTGAGCTACCTGCAGATTTTGGGGTTAGTCCCACATTTAACATTGCAGATTTGAAACCTTATTTGGGAGAAGATGATGAGCTTCCGTCGAGGACGACTTCAATTCAAGAAGGGGAGGATGATGAGGACATCCCTACTAATGTTACACCCATACCCTCACCAACTACACATACTGGACCAGTTACTAGAGCACGTGCACGTCAACTAAATTATCAGGTACTTTCGTTTCTTGCGAATCCTTCTATTGTTCATGAACATATGATGCTGCCTAAATTAGATACTTTTGTTTTGCTTATGAATGAAGGACCTAGCATGGACACGAAGGATGGTCATTGGAGCGGGATCAAGAATGGAGAAGAAGGTGCGCGCGGGGGAAAGTACAGTGGAGTTTCCAGTGGGGATTTTCGCACGTTGAAGCCACCATAAGGCATGCATGAAGGCTTGGACGGAATACACGAGATGCCACTTCATTATTTTCGTCCAAGAGCAATTATAGGTGCTGCGTCACCTTAATATTGGGCTGGGCCCATGTAATTTCGAAATACCACATTATAGGCTGTTTTTAGAGTCCGTATGTGTGGGGAAACCGAGTTAGGGTTGTTTTCGGACCCCACCTCCAAGGGGTCACGAAAATCCACTCTGTTCCCCCATATATACAGCCCTTAGGGCGTCGTTTAGACTTGGGTTTTAATTAGATTTAAGTTAGCCATAGCCGCAACTTCGAGTTCTTCGTTTGTGTCGTCCGACCAGGCCAAGACCGCATTGGAACCCCAACTTCTGTTAATCTTTCATCTTATATTCGCAATATCCAGATTGCAATTCTTAGTTCTTGCTTGTTCTTCGATTGCTTGCAGGAATTGACCTTCGTGGTCAGGTTGATCGTGCATCCGCGGGATCAATAACCTCTCGGAGTTGGTTTAGCGATCGCTAAGGCGCAACGTCTTCGCACGTTCGTAGTCGGATCGTGAAAGTTGCCTCCACCATAATCGATCTCCACCATCTCATCGAAACATCGGGACACCTTCGCCTCTATCAAGTTGACACGCGGGCGAAGTGTCCTACACATGCACGAGACATAACAAAGAAAGTGTGTGCATGGTAGATGAACACATCATCGAATATGATGTGCCTCTTCACTTGCATATTAGCATTAGTCATATAAGTGCATGGATAAGAGTATGAATCGATGTTTATACTCAAAGCACTAGGAATATGGTGCAAGGAAGGCAAACAAGCATGCTTCACATGGAAACAATTTGTGGCACAAGCAAAGCATAACATGTGCGAAGTATGGTCATACAGATCTTTGAGAGGTTCATGATCCAAGACATGTATGGCGCACAAAGTAGATGCATCGAAATAATGAGTTTGGGAGACATGCAATGTTCGTGGGGACCAAGTTTGGGGGGGTCTACCGGTATGGAGCAACACATCATAATGGGATTGTATGTTATATGCAAGCTTATGAGAATGGTGAAGAGGTGTGACAATGTTAAAAATGCATAAGCCATATGAAAACGTCCCAAGATGAGGAATGGATGGTCCACTTTGGAACAAGTCAAGAATGCGTGGAATATGCTTGTAAAGATGAGTGATGAAATGATGTGGTATGAACATGTCATCAAGGTAGACCACAACAAATTTGCAAAGGAAATGCCTATGCTCATGGATAAGGAAATTATTGCGATGGTGAATAGCATATGGCCTTTCCAAGTGTAGCATGTCACGAACGCATGGAATAGTAATAGAATGGAGTCTAGCATGTGAAGTGAACATGAAAAGGAACACGCAAGATAGGAGAGTAATCATAGCCCATAGCAATGGAAGGAGCGTGGAGAATGCAAACCAAAGCTTCGTGTGGCATGGCCGAAGTGGGGATGGTGGATGAAGATGGGTCTCCTCGTTCTTAGCCTCAAGAGATCGTGTCTTCAACTCTTGTGTTGCCGAAGTAGAAGGAAGGACCTTGGCAACTACGCAACAAGATAAGAGAAACAAGTTGTGTGCGCGGTAAGCATACACATCATCCATCATGATGTGTATGGGCATGGGTGGGTTAGTATAATCAATGGCATGCTCAAAGAAATTAGATGCATGATATAAGAACATGTCATCCGTCATGAAAATATAATTGGTATGTGCATCATGAAGAATAGATGGATCATAAGAGTATGCGCCATGATGTTTAGGTAGAGAATAACCATATGAGGCGAGCATATTGTGCACACTCGGGTTGGGGTCATGCAAAGCATAAGACATATCATGATCTCCTATTAATATTGAGGAAGCTTTGGGGGCTACCTCAATAACAATGTTATGAGTCATCTTGTGAACGAAGTAAGGAGAAATATGATGAGAGTGGTGCGTGTCCAACGGAGCAAGTTCATGGCATGGCAAAGAAGAATAGGCATGCGGCGCATGTGAAGGGTGCAATTCTAATGCATCATAAGTAAAGCATATGCCAAGTGCCAAGGCTTTGTCATCTATGCCAAGTGTGGTTATTGGTGTGCATTGGATGGGATTGGCATAAATGCCATGATTAGGTTTTAAAGATTTAACTTCATGAATCATAGTCATAGAAAATGAAAAAGGTTTAGGATGCTCAAACATAATGTGGCCTATGGAATTGTCACAAGTTTGTGCATCAATATGTCAAGACATATAGGAGGCATGAAGATATCGACATTATGGCAAGGCACATTATGGAAACGAGGGAAACCATGAGTGTCCACTAGTGGGACGCAAGAAACACCATCACCTATAACCTTACCATGACGGGGTGGCTCCAAGGGTGGAGATGAGGTGGTGGTGACCATTTTGTGGTCAAGAGGTGAATCTTGATGGACCACCATGGCCATCGTCTTCGTCATGTAAGGCATGGGCTTGTTGAGCGGAGTTGCGTCGTCTTGGGTAGAACCTTGCACCAATGAAGAAGACACAATAGGAGTAGAGGTTAAGTTGTTAGTAGTGAGGATAGTTTGACGTGACCTATCAACTATCTCTCTCAATATGTGTGGTGGGGCACTCATTCCCTCAACTAAAGTGGACTCAAACTCACATGTAGTGGAAACACAACTATCACTCTCATGGGAAGTGTGGCTCTCACTTGGATGTGGAATGTTTGGTCGCTTTTGTGTGGGTGGAATAGTGGGGAATGCACTCACGTCCTCATGGTGAAGGTGATCCAACTCACATATGGTGGGTGCGCTCAAAGTTTGGGTTTGCCTCACATGGTGGGGTGTGTGTGAGCTCTCATCATGTGTGGGTGTGGAGTGTAGGTAGGTGAAAATTTCGGTATCAACAACTCCACGCGCCTCCATGGGGGAAGGAGGTGCCACATGCTTGGCCTTCGCTCGTGAGGTGCCTCCGAAGATGGAGGGAGCACCGTTGGTAGATGAAGTGGTCGGTGTGAAGTTGACTTGGGCGTGAGTAGCCGCCGCCTCCTTGAAGGAACTTGCCGTCATGAGAACATCGTCGCATAAGTCATCAAGAGAAGTGTAGCTTCGAAGGAGCATGGCCTTATGGATGGAGGGGTCCTTCAAGCCGCTAGTGAGGTGGAACTTCATCCAAGCGGGGTCATCCTCGCCGGCTCTCCTCAAGGCTTGCTTCATCTCTAAGAGGTACTCTTAAAGTGTCTTGGATCCTTGCGTGGTGTTCATCAAATGGTGACGGAGCTCTTCGGAGAGGGTGGATGATGAGGACATCTCTACTAATGTTACACCCACATCTTCACCAACTACACATACTGGACCAGTTACTAGAGCACGCGCACGTCAACTAAATTATCAGGTACTTTCGTTTCTTGCGAATCCTTCTAATGTTCAGGAACATATGATGCTGCCTAAATTAGATACTTTTGTTTTGCTTATGAATGAAGGACCTAGCATGGACAAGAAGGATGGTCATTGGAGCGGGATCAAGCATGGAGAAGAAGGTGCGCGCGCGGGAAAGTATAGTGGAGCTTCCAGTGGTGATTATCACACTTTGAAGCCACCATAAGGAGCGCATGAAGTCTTGGACGAAATACGCGAGATGACACTTCATTATTTTCGTCCAAGGGCCATTATAGGTGCTGCGTCACCTTAATATTGGGCTGGGCCCATGTAATTTCGAAATACCACATTATAGGCTGTTTTTAGAGTCCATATGTGTGGGGAAACCGAGTTAGGGTTGTTTTCGGACCCCACCTCCAAGGGGCCACGAAATTCCCCTCTGTTCCCCCATATATACAGCCCTTAGGGTGTCGTTTAGACTTGGGTTTTAATTAGAATTAAGTTAGCCATAGCCGCAACTTCGAGCTCTTCGTTTGTGTCCTCCGACCAGGCCAAGACCTCATTGGAACCCCAACTTTCGTAATCATTCATCTTATATTCGCAATATCCAGATTGCAATTCTTAGTTCTTGCTTGTTCTTCGATTGCTTGCAGGAATTAGACCTTCGTGGTCAGGTTGATCGTGCATCCGCGGGATTAATAACCTCTCGGAGTTGGTTTAGCGATCGCTAAGGCGCAACATCTTCGCACGTTCGTACTCGGATCGTGAAAGTCGTCTCCACCATAATCGATCTCCACCATCTCATCGAAACATCGGGACACCTTCGCCTCTATCAAGTGGTATCAGATTTCCAGGTTGCTCGGTGAGATTTAACAGTTTTCGTAGTCTAGATTGGTTCTGTTCTTCATACCTACAGTCCACGAAAAAACCAACAAAAAAAATTAGGGTTAGATCATCACGTCCCAAAACAGTCCGAGCCTTTGTCTAGTTTTCTTTACAGTAGTTTGCTTTGTTGAATTTGCGGTTGCATCGTTGTGTCGAGTTGCTGATCTTAGCGTCTAGTTCCCTTAGAGTTTCGAGTTCTGATCACAGTTTGTCACACCGCCGCCGCACAGGAGTACACCGCCACGTTTCCGCCAATCCGAGTCCAGATACACCACCACGTTCCGCCAATCCGAGTCCATATACAGCACCACGACCTACCAATCCGAGTTGAGTTCCATCACCTGTTCGGTTTGTGATCTCTCCGTAGCCAGATTAGTTTTGAGTTGATTAGAGTCGGATTTCACCAATCTTTTGTCGTACGTAGAAGGAGGTGATTTCCAAAAAAAAAAAAAAAAAAAATTAGAGTCTGGCACGCTTTCCAGAGCAGTTTTTAGGCCAAAAATTTCGGGGGTAAAAAAATTTCGTGCCCATACGTTCCTTAGGTCCAGAAACTCATTTTGAGACGTTCGCCACCATAGTGTTTTTTTCGCACTTTTTCAGCCACCGCAGTCCCGCATCGCAAAAAAAAAAGAGAGAAAAAAAAAGAGAGAAGAAAAAATTCAGAGTGTGCTTCTCAGTTGATTACGTGCCGCGCCGTGCTTTCGTTGGTGTTTTATGCTCGCGTCTCTAGTACGGTCTAGCCTAGGATCAGCACAGTACCGACGTTGAGTGTTTATTCAGCTTTGCATCTCTGTTTTGATTACTGTTGAGCTTTTGCTACCATACTTGTCAGCCTTCCTACAACTCCACATATATTCTACATCGTGCTTTTTGACACCTCCTGGCCATCGCTCTACCACATCTCTGAGAGTTTTGACCCGTTGGTTGTACATCACCACCTGCTGCTAGGTAAGAATCGGTAAGAACGAAAGAAAAGCTTGACGGATTTGTGCTTTCCACCACCCCACATCCCATTAGTAGAAGTAGGATCATACTTCTGTGTGTTTTCTATTTCTGCTAACCATGCCAGGATCCCATGATGAAGTGGCGCGGGATGCACCTGATTGGGAGAATATGACAAACAAAGCATTACATGATAAATTTGCACAAATGATGTCTGAACAGGTGAATGACATCGAGAACAGATTTACAGAGGCGATTGATGGTGTGGAGAAGATGATCGACACAAGCCTCGACGCCAAGTTTACTGAGTTGCTCGCACGCCTACCTATACAGCCTGCGGCCGCTCCAGCACAGCCACCGCCACCACGACGTGCACGACGTATTCTGTTTCCGGGCGGACAAGCTGCTGGTGCTCCTGCTGCTGCTGCAGTTACTGCTGCTGCTGCCTCTGACGTCGGCCAGGACGACAACTACGAGGGTGATTACGAGGAGGAGGTGGAACAAGAAGCGGCCTATGAACAGCCAGCTGGACGTCCACGTCCCAACATTCGCCATGGTCGACACCAACCACCCCCTCAGGTACGCGATGATGAACATGTGCCTAAACTTAAATTGAATCTTAAGCCGTTTGAGGGTAGATATATTCCTGATGCTTATCTTACTTGGGACTTAGAAACTGAACAACGCTTTACTTGTTTACAATATCCTGAGAATAGACGTGTTACTGCTGCTGTTTGTGAATTCACGGGTTTTGCATCTATTTGGTGGTCTGAACATTGTAGATTGCATGCTAATAATATTCCAGCTACTTGGGCTGCTTTAAAAGATGCTATGCGTACTCGCTGGGTTCCTCCTTATTATCAACGTGAATTGCTACAAAAATTACAGCGTTTGAGGCAAGGAAAAAATTTTGTAGAGGAATATTATCAAGAATTACAAACTGGATTGATTAGATGTGGCCTAGTAGAGGATAATGAAGCTATGTTTGCACGTTTTATAGGTGGCTTAAACAGGGAGATACAAACTATTCTAGAATACAAGGACTATGCTACTATTACTCGTTTGTTTCATCTTGCTTGTAAAGCTGAACGTGAAGTGCAGGATCGACAGGCCGCTACGAGACCTAACTTTTCTGCAGGACGAAATACATCATGGACATCGCGTGGACCTTCTACATCCACACGTCCTGCTGCACCACCATCTACTTCAACCGCTCATTCTTACAGGGAGCCACCAAAACAGCCAGCGCCACCATTCAAGGGTGCACAGAGTGGTCCAGCAGCGAGTTCTTCTTCATCCATGGCTTCCACAGGGCAAACACGAGATCGTGATATTAAATGTCGCAGGTGCCAAGGTGGAGGTCACTTCGTAAAAGACTGTTCCTCCAAGCGTGTGATGATTATTACGGCGGATGGTGGGTATGAGTCAGCGAGCGACTATGATGAGGAGACTTTAGTTCTCATTGCTCACGAGGAACAGGGTGCCCATGATGATGCTCATGATATAGAGTATATGGCTCCTGATGATGCAGATCAATATGCTAGTTTGGTTGCTCAACGTGTGTTAAGTGTGCAGGTATCGAAGGCCGAGCAAAACCAGAGGCATAATTTGTTCCACACAAAGGGAGTGGTGAAAGAACGTTCGGTTCGCATCATCATTGACGGAGGGAGTTGCAACAACTTGGCAAGCATGGAGTTGGTGGAGAAGCTATCTCTCACCACAAGACCACACCCCCATCCGTACTATATTCAGTGGTTTAACAATAGTGGTAAGATTAAGGTAACGCGTTCTGTTCGTGTGCACTTTAGCATTGCTGCATATGCTGATTATGTTGATTGTTATGTGGTACCCATGCAAGCATGCTCTCTTTTACTTGGTAGACCATGGCAATTTGATAGGAATGTTGTACACCATGGTAGGACAAATCAGTTTACTCTGGTTCATCAGGATAAAACTATTGCTTTACTTCCTATGTCTCCTGAACAAATTGTGAAAGATGATCTTGCTAGAGCTAGTAAAGCTAAACAGGAGAAAAATAAGATTGAAAATGAGATACAGCTAAAGAATTTGAGCAACAACATAAGACTAATAGAAAATCTTCTTCTGCTGTTTCTAATGAAATTAGATTGACTAGTCCAACTTTGCTTGCTACTAAGGTTGATATTTCGGATTTAGATGTTAGTCAATATGTGTGCTATGCTTTTGTGTGCAAAGAAGCTTTTTTTCATTTGAGGAATTGCCTCCTTCTTTGCCTCCTGTTGTCACTGACCTTTTGCAGGAGTTTATTGACGTCTTTCCACAAGACGTACCACCGGGATTACCACCTATTCGAGGGATTGAGCATCAGATTGACTTAATTCCCGGTGCTTCGCTGCCCAACCGTGCGCCATACCGTACCAATCCGGAGGAGACGAAGGAGATTCAGCGTCAAGTACAAGAGCTACTCGACAAAGGTTACATACGTGAATCCCTTAGTCCTTGTGCTGTTCCTGTTATATTAGTGCCTAAAAAGGATGGAACTTGGCGTATGTGTGTTGATTGTAGAGCCATTAATAATATTACTATTCGTTATCGTCATCCTATTCCTAGGTTAGATGATATGCTTGATGAATTAAGTGGCTCTACCATGTTTTCCAAAGTTGATTTGCGTAGTGGATACCATCAAATTCGCATGAAATTAGGGGATGAATGGAAAACGGCATTTAAAACTAAGTTTGGATTATATGAGTGGTTAGTCATGCCTTTTGGGTTAACTAATGCACCTAGCACTTTCATGAGATTAATGAACGAGGTTTTACGTGCTTTCATTGGACGATTTGTGGTAGTCTATTTTGATGATATACTGATTTATAGCAAATCTTTGGAGGAACATTTGGATCATTTACGTGCTGTTTTTATTGCTCTACGTAATGCACGTTTGTTTGGTAACCTTGGGAAGTGCACCTTTTGCACCGACCGAGTATCGTTTCTTGGCTATGTTGTTACTCCGCAGGGAATTGAAGTTCATAAAGCCAAGATCGAGGCGATTGAGAGTTGGCCGCAGCCCAAAACGGTCACACAAGTGAGGAGTTTTCTTGGACTCGCTGGATTCTATAGGCGTTTTGTGAGAGATTTCAGCACCATTGCTGCACCTCTCAATGAGCTTACACGCAAGGATGTGCCTTTTACTTGGGGTACCGCACAGGAAGAAGCCTTCACGGTATTGAAAGCTAAGTTAACACATGCTCCTTTGCTCCAACTTCCTGATTTTAATAGGACTTTTGAGCTTGAATGCGATGCTAGTGGGATTGGTTTGGGAGGTGTGTTATTACAAGATGCTAAACCTGTTGCATACTTTTCCGAAAAATTGAGTGGGCCTAGTCTGAACTATTCTACTTATGATAAGGAATTATATGCTCTTGTTCGGACATTAGAAACTTGGCAACATTATTTATGGCCCAAAGAATTTGTTATACATTCTGATCATGAATCTTTGAAACACATAAGAAGCCAAGCAAAACTTAATCGTAGACATGCTAAGTGGGTTGAATTTATTGAGACTTTCCCTTATGTCATTAAACACAAGAAGGGGAAAGATAATATTATTGCTGATGCTTTGTCTCGTCGTTATACTATGCTTTCACAACTTGACTTCAAGATATTCGGTTTAGAGACACTCAAAGATCAATATGCACATGATGCGGAATTTAAAGATGTATTGCAGAATTGTAGAGAGGGTAGAACATGGAACAAGTTTGTGCTTAATGATGGTTTTGTGTTCCGTTCTAACAAGCTATGCATTCCAGCTAGCTCTATTCGTCTTTTGTTGTTGCAGGAGGCGCATGGAGGAGGATTAATGGGACACTTTGGCATGAAGAAGACGGAGGACGTACTTGCTACACATTTCTTTTGGCCAAAGATGAGACGGGATGTTGAGCGTTTTGTTGCTCGCTGCACTACATGTCAAAAAGCTAAGTCACGACTCAATCCTCATGGTTTATACATGCCTTTACCTGTACCTAGTGTTCCGTGGGAGGACATATCCATGGACTTTGTTTTAGGCTTGCCTCGAACACAGAAGGGGAGGGATAGCATATTTGTTGTCGTGGATAGATTTTCTAAGATGGCACATTTTATACCATGTCATAAAAGCGATGATGCTGCTAATGTTGCTGATTTATTCTTTCGTGAGATTATTCGCTTACATGGTGTGCCCAATACTATTGTCTCGGATCGTGATACTAAGTTTCTTAGCCATTTTTGGAGATGCTTATGGGCTAAGTTGGGGACTAAACTACTTTTTAGTACTACTTGTCATCCCCAAACTGATGGACAAACTGAAGTAGTCAATAGGACATTGTCTACTATGCTTAGGGCTGTTTTGAAGAGTAACTTGAAAATGTGGGAAGAATGTTTACCTCATATTGAATTTGCTTATAATCGTTCATTTCATTCTACCACTAAAATGTGCCCTTTTGAGATTGTTTATGGTTTTCTACCTCGTGCACCTATTGATTTGCTGCCTCTTCCATCTTCGGAGAAGGTTAATTTTGATGCTAAGAAACGTGCTGAATTGATATTAAAAATGCATGAGTTAACTAAAGAAAACATTAAGAAAATGAATGCTAGATACAAGCTTGCTGGTGATAAGGGTAGAAAGCATGTTGTGTTTGAACCAGGAGATCTTGTTTGGTTACATCTACGTAAAGATAGGTTTCCTGATTTGCGCAAGTCTAAGTTAATGCCACGAGCTGATGGTCCCTTTAAGGTTTTACAGAAAATTAATGATAATGCATATAAACTTGAGCTACCTGCAGATTTTGGGGTTAGTCCCACATTTAACATTGCAGATTTGAAACCTTATTTGGGAGAAGATGATGAGCTTCCGTCGAGGACAACTTCAATTCAAGAAGGGGAGGATGATGAGGACATCTCTACTATTGTTACACCCACATCTTCACCAACTACACATACTGGACATGTTACTAGAGCACGCGCACGTCAACTAAATTATCAGGTACTTTCGTTTCTTGCGAATCCGTCTAATGTTCAGGAACATATGATGCTGCCTAAATTAGATATTTTTGTTTTGCTTATGAATGAAGGACCTAGCATGGACAAGAAGGATGGTCATTGGAGCGGGATCAAGCATGGAGAAGAAGGTGCACGCGCGGGAAAGTACAGTGGAGCTTCCAGTGGTGATTATCACACTTTGAAGCCACCATAAGGCGCGCATGAAGTCTTGGACAAAATACGCGAGATGACACTTCATTATTTTCGTCCAAGGGCCATTATAGGTGCTGCGTCACCTTAATATTGGGCTGGGCCCATGTAATTTCGAAATACCACATTATAGGCTGTTTTTAGAGTCCGTATGTGTGGGGAAACCGAGTTAGGGTTGTTTTCGGACCCCACCTCCAAGGGGCCACGAAATTCCCCTCTGTTCCCCCATATATACAGCCCTTAGGGTGTCGTTTAGACTTGGGTTTTAATTAGATTTAAGTTAGCCATAGCCGCAACTTCGAGCTCTTCGTTTGTGTCCTCCGACCGGGCCAAGACCTCATTGGAACCCCAACTTTCGTAATCATTCATCTTATATTCGCAATATCCAGATTGCAATTCTTAGTTCTTGCTTGTTCTTCGATTGCTTGCAGGAATTAGACCTTCGTGGTCAGGTTGATCGTGCATCCGCGGGATCAATAACCTCTCGGAGTTGGTTTAGCGATCGCTAAGGCGCAACGTCTTCGCACGTTCGTAGTCGGATCGTGAAAGTCGTCTCCACCATAATCGATCTCCACCATCTCATCGAAACATCGGGACACCTTCGCCTCTATCAGTGGAGGGCAAAAACTCTCGCCTCATAGCTCTCTTCAACCTTGTCCAACTCTTGCGGGAGTGCGAGGTGGAAGGTTTGTGAACCCACCAAGTGTACGCGTAGTCGTAGAAGTGTCTTGTGGCGATCTTCACTTTATCTTTGGAGTGGACTTGGTTATGCAAGAGGTAGTTGTCCATCTTCTCCTCCCACTCGAGGTACTCCTCGGGATCATGAGTACCATAGAAATGGAGCTCAATGTCGTCGTCGTAGTCGAAGTAGCTCGTGTGGTGGTGGTCTTGTTTTGGAGGAGGTGATCGAGCTCTCCAATCATCATGCGGTGGATAAGCCTCGTAGTAGTTACCATTGCCGCCATATAGCAAGGGGGGTTCTTGCATAGCCATCACAACAAGCGGGTAGATGTGAGAGTAAAAGGAAGAAACAATAACAAGGATACCTTCTCGAAGATGTAATGAGTTGAGTGATGTATAGCTTCGTGTAATGAAAAGAATGTCCTTGTTTGAGTCTCGTTCCCACACGCACACCTACAAATGGCTTATCGTGGAGCTCGGAAGGGATTAGTGGCACAAGAATCAAGCAAATTGAAGTCCAAGATACTGTAAGAGTTGAAAGCAATCCAAAGAACTCCAAATGCAAAGCAAGTGATCACAAAAATAGAGGAGGGCAATAAAAGAACACACGCGCAAAGATAGTGTGGCTTGTGCAACCAAAGGAATGAGCATACAAAATAATGACCTATCAAAGACTAAGCTCGTGTTGCACAAACACAAGGAGAGACACTAGCTCGATTGCACTAGAGGGCACGATTCACTACTTGGCACCAACCTATATGCATGCAAGCGTAGGCTTTCCCTTCCACGTGTCTCTTGCACAAGTATTTCTTTGCATGCACTCTCTTTTGCTTAAAAGCTTGTGATTCTTTCTCTTTTGGCTTTTGCTTAAAAGCTTGCCTCTGTCTTTTTTTTTTGAATTTTCCCACTTGTACCACTTGCCTTGAGACTCAACCAACTATGTGCTACTAGTCTCACAAGATATGCACGGGAGCAAGCTATCACACTATATGAGATAGAAATGATGTAACAAGATATGATATCACTATGGTGCTCAAGTTTTCGCGAAGCCCGGCAATTCTTGATTAGCTAGGCTCAATAGGTATGAGATAATCACAAAGATGGTGGGGCTATCAAGGTAAAGGCAAGGAAGAAAAAGGATGTGACGGGATGGATACCTTCGTCACACTTAACCTTTCACGAAGTCGGAGAAGACCGTCCTTTCTTCCGGTTGAGGGGGTCGAAGGATGGGTGCTCGTCGTCGATGATGAAGCTCGTGGGTTGATGTAGTCGATGGAGAGGCTCTCCTTGTTATTGGTGATGGTCCCGATAGTTGAAAACAACGAAGATGCACGATTTTGAGCTTTCGTGCTCAAGGACCTAGGCAAAGATGCCAAAATTCCGAAAATTGGATGGGAGAAAAAGGTGAGGCAACCTATCTAGAATGATAGGGGATGTCAAGAGATACAAAACAAGCTCAAGAACGTCGAAATCGGACTCCGGATGAAGAAGTTACGGCCAAAACGATTTTTCCCGGGTTGCCAGGTATCGGACGTCCGAACTGCGACGGACGTCCGACTCCGGAAGCAGTCGTTCTGTTAAAGAATTTCGGAATTCCGAAAAATTTCGGACGTCCGAAATGGGTGTCTGCTGGAGTCGCGATTTGAGCCCGAAAACTCGCTTTGGGGTGGAAAATGACCACTTTGAAGTCCAAAATTGATGGGGAAAAAGAAAAATTGGGGCTAGGGAACGCAAAGGAGAGTAGATCCACTTGCTAAACACTAGATCCACGGATCAAAATCAACAAAAACTCACAAGGAACCACAAATCACAAGATCTTGGGTATGGCTATTTTTGGTGGGGATTTTTGAAATTGGACAAGCACAAACAAAAATTTGCTAGAAAAGTGAGGGGGAGGGACTCCAAATTGTGTCAACCTTGCTCATGATACCAAATGATGTAGGGAAAGCCTAGGGTTTGGCCCAATCTTCACAATTTGGAGGTAGGGATCCACAACAAGAACAAGAACAAAGGGGATCAACACAAGAGACAAAGGGGGAACAAGATCCAAACACATAAACACTCAAATCCACTCCCAAATACCACACATCACAAGATCCACAAACCACAAGAGGTAAGCTTGGTAGTCTCCCTCTCCTTTTATGAATAAGATTGGGTTCCTCTCCTTCTATGACTAGGGAGAGGAGGGTAGGTTGAGGCTCAATCCGCAGATCGAGTCTCTCTCCCGCGGGAGGTGGTAGGATTGAGAGAGGATCTCTAAGGAGATCAAATCCCCATGGGGGAGTAGGAGCTAAGCTCTCTCAAATCTGGATATAATCTTAGCTAACCCTAGAACTGAGATAGGAGGCAACTATATATAGGCTAGGGGGTAGAAGGGGATAAATGGGTCGTGACCCAACTGAATCTGCGAGCAGGCAGGTTTCGGACGTCCGTTGGGTTTCGAACGTCCGAACTTTCGGGACGTCGGACGTCCGTTGAGCTTCGGATTTCCGGAAGTGGCTGCATCGGCGGAGTCCTGTAGACGACCTGGTGGCCTGGAGTAGTGGATGTCGGAAATCCGACGAGTTTCGTTCGATGCCTGTAGGGGGTCCGAAATCTTTCGTGCGCTCGCTCCGATGGGGGGGGCTCCTGACCGTAGCATGTCGGAAGTCCGACGAGGTTCGGACGTCCGAGCTGTCGGAAGTCCGAAAGTCGTCGGACGTCCGAAAGCTTTCTGGAGTCGAATCTTCTTCTCCTTTGTTCCGCCTTCTCTTCCAAGCTTCTCTCGTGGATAGTGTAGTCGTTCTCTTATGTCCGACCTCCTCCATTGCACGTTCATCATGTGGTTCCAACCTATAAGTGCGCAACATCGGAGGGTCAAGTAGTATACCATCCGTGAGAGGACCGAAAGGACACGCGTAAAGGATAGAGTTCACCTTTGAATGTTCGATGCGTGTGTCCTTTGGTTTGAGGACCATGTCCATGGCGATGTCCGTTGGATGCTCCACATCAGATGTCTTCATCATCTCCCCCCCCCTTCAAAAGGCGTCGACCTCGACGCTCCAAGGTCATCTCCCATGTATGGTGATAAATCAGCAACGTTGAAACTGTTGCTAGCGCCACCAAACTCGGCAATGGGAATATCAATCGAGTAGGCATTGCCATTTATCTTGGGTAACACCTTGTAAGGACTAGCACCACGTGGCTTCAACTTGGAATCCCTCATCCCTGGAAATCTATCCTTGCGCAAATGCACCCAAACCATATCTCCAGGCTGAAATAGAACTTGCTTCCGAGACTGGTTCCTTGCAGCAGCAACATTCTTGCCCTGCTTCTCAATAGCCTCTCGGGTCTTCTCATGGAGCTTCTTCACATAATCTGCTCGTTTGGATGCCTCCATATTAACTCGTTCCTGCAATGGAAGAGGCAGCAAATCAGGAGGTGTAATAGGCTTAAAACCATATACCACTTCAAAAGGACAAAGATGAGTAGTAGTGTGTACTGCCCTGTTATAAGCAAATTCTACATGTGGCAAACACTCCTCCCACTCGCAAGATTTTTCTTTATCATAGCTCGAAATAATTGTGACAATGTTCTATTGACCACTTCTCTTTGACCATCAGTTTGGGGATGACATGTAGTGCTAAACATCAACTTTGTCCCCAACTTTCCCCAAAGTGTCTTCCAGAAGTAGCTCACAAACTTCACATCCCTGTCAAAAACAATTGTCTTGGGCACTCCATGCAAGCGTACAATCTCCCTGAAAAACAGGTTAGCAACACGCGACGCGTCGTCGCTCTTATGGCATGCAATAAAATGTGCCATCTTAGAAAATCTATCCACTACCACAAATATACTATCATGACCATATTTTGTGCGTGGCAATCCTAACACAAAGTCCATACTAATATCTTCCCAAGGTGTGGTAGGAGCCGATAGTGGAGTATACAAACCGTGAGGCTTCAGCTTGGACTTGGATGTGTTGCATACAATGTAGCGTCGAACAAACCTGTCCACATCACGCCTCATCCTGGGCCAATAAAAATTATCAGCAAGCATGAGTAATGTCTTCTCACGCCCAAAGTGACCCATCAATCCTCCTGCATGTGATTCCTGCAACAATAGAAAACGCACAGAAGATTCTGGAACACAAAGTTTGTTAGCTCGAAACAAAAATCTATCATGGATGTGGAAGTTATCCCATGCAGTTCGAAGCAAACACAAACGATATGGTTCAGCAAAATCATGATCAGTTGCATATAAATCACACAAACTCTCTAATCCAGGAATTTTTACATCAAGATGTGTCAATAACATGTTCTTCCTAGAGAGAGCATCAACAACAACATTATCTTTCCCTTTATTATATTTGATGATGTAGGGAAAAGACTCAATGAACTCAACTCACTTAGCTAGGCGTCTGTAACAGCCCAGATTTGACAAAAATTAAAATTTTTGTTTTCGGTGTGAATTGTTTGATTGTCTGATTTGTTTGCGGTGTTTGCATCCCCGATTTATCGACCGGCGATTATTTTTCCCCCTCTTATCTCGTACCGGACGGAGACTGACCCTTGCCACCCTAACACTCGACCTTTGCGACACCGGGTTTCACCCGATCACCGTCGCGAAAACCGCATGTGACCAGCTGCAGCCAACGGAACGAAAAACCCCGTTTAATAATTAAACGGGTTATTTTATAGCGCGCCAGAAAGTGTTATCGGAATGGTTCCAACGCGAGGTGAACGCCGCCGGCTCGACGCGCTGATCGCGCAGTTCGAAGTTTTACCCGAATCAGAGGTCCTGCGGACCCCCGGCGGTCAGAAACGTGAACACCGCACACGCGAGAGAAAAACCGGGGATGTTTTTGCAAACTTCCAGCCACCTGGGCTATATAAAGACCACCACACTCCCACCTCTTTCTAGGGTTTCCCTAGCCACAAAATTGCAGCCACCCCCTCCACTTTGCCCCAAAAACACCCCAATCTCGTCTAAACCCTAATTCTCAGATCTGAGATCAGCCCAATGAGTTCTGGGCTGTCAGATCGTCAGATCCGATAGCCTAGGATCGTCCCACGTCAGCCCCTACCCTCATCCTCTCTCCTCACGCAGCACCGCGCGCCGCCGGACCCGAGGCCGCCGCCGGCAGGCCACAGCAGCCGCGGCCACCCCTCGCTTCCACTCCTTCCTCCTCTCGCGCCCTCTCCCTCTCACCCCTCTTCCTCTGCCCGCTCGCAGGTCGCCAGCGACCCCATCGGCGCCGCCGTGCCATGGCCAGCACGGGCCCGCCGCGGTTGACCTCAAGCAGCAGCGCCGGCGGCCTTCCTCCGCCGCCCTCCATTAGAGGCCTCCCAAGCTCGAGGGCTCATCGCGCCGCCCTAGGATGGCCAGATCCGGCCGCCCACCTCGCTCTCCGGCCTCACCGCGCCCGGATCCGGCCGGACTCGCGCTGCCGCGCCCTCCTGGCACCACCTCGCTGCTCGCCGGAGCCAAGCCAGTCGCCGACGCCGCCCTGGCTGTCGGCCTCGTCCTGGAGAGGACGAGCCACGCCCGTGGTCACCCTTGTGGGTCGGCGCGCCCCTGGAGGCCCAGCAACCGGCCTGGGCTGGCCTCCTCCACCTCAGCCCGATCCAGCCAGGCCAGTTGGGCCGGAGCCCACGGTAGTTCTTTTTTCTCTTTTGTGGTTTTTTTTCCTGTCTAATATTTTTTTTTCTGCTAAGTCTCAGAAATTATTGTGCTGATTCATTTTTGCGTTGTGATTTGCGGTAAATCTGTAGCTCGGATCGCGATGCGCCCAAAACGAATATTTCTTAGAATTGTGTGTACTTCAATCCGTCTTTTGTGAGCAATTTGTTTGGAGGCCATCTTGATGTTGCAAATCTGTGTTGAAGTGGGCATCAGGCCGTTAATTGCTATTATTTCCTGATAAGTGCTGCTGTTATTATTTTATTACAACTTTGCATGATGATTGTGTCAAATCCATGAGGCCTATTGCATTTATTCTTTTTCCTATGTGTTTAGCATCATGTGTACTTCATTACCATGCTTTAACTTGTGATGTTTGGTTGCTTTAGCTATATTAAATCTTGCTCCAAAGTGGGGACCCTGATGTTAATGTGCTGCTGTGCTGAAAACTGTTATTTTGTTGCAACTTCGGTCGACGAGTGTGTCGCGACCGTTTATCGGAATTGAGTGATTCCAATTGCATATGTTAAGCATCATGTCTACTTTCATTACATGTATTGCATTGTCATGATATGCTTGCTGGTCATATAGTTATTGAGCTCCAAATTTGCTATCCCGCAGTTTTTGACAGCCACCTCTGTTTTTCTCTAAGTCCGTAACGTTCCGATGCCATGTTGCATGCTTATTATCTTTTGATCTATGATGCCTTTATGCATGATTCTTTTTGCCATGCCTTCCCTGTCATGTCTACTTTAGTTCCATATCATTTGCGAGCATGTTTGCATTGATTATCCTGTTTATGCATTGCTCTAAAGTGTGCTTCGTGATGTTGGCAGATTATGCCCGTAACTTGTTTTGCTTATATCTGATAGAGGCGAAGGTGTCCCGATGTTTCGATGAGAGGATGGAGATCGATTTTGGTGGAGTAGACTTTCACGACCCGACTACGAACGTGCGAAGACGTTGCGCCTTAGCAATCGCTAAACCAACTCCGAGAGGTTAATGATCCCGCGGATGCACGATCAACCTGACCACGAAGGTCAATTCCTGCAAGCAATCGAAGAACAAGCAAGAACTAAGAATTGCAATCTGGATATTGCGAATATAAGATGAAAGATTAACAGAAGTTGGGGTTCCAATGCGGTCTTGGCCTGGTCGGACGACACAAACGAAGAACTCGAAGTTGCGGCTATGGCTAACTTAAATCTAATTAAAACCCAAGTCTAAACGACGCCCTAAGGGCTGTATATATGGGGGAACAGAGGGGATTTTCGTGACCCCTTGGACGTGGGGTCCGAAAACAACCCTAACTCGGTTTCCCCACACATACGGACTCTAAAAACAGCCTATAATGTGGTATTTCGAAATTACATGGGCCTGGCCCAATAATAAGGTGACACAGCACCTATAATAACCCTTGGACGAAATTATTAATGTGGAATCTTGTGTCTCTCGTCCAAGTCCTCATGCACGCCTTATGGTGGCCTCAAAGTGCGAAAGTCACCACTGGAAGCTCCCTTGTCCTTTCCCGCGCGCGCACCTCCTTCTCCATGCTTGATCCCACTCCAATGACCATCCTCCTTATCCATGCTAGGTCCTTCATTCATAAGACAAACAAAAGTATCTAATTTAGGCAGCATCATATGTTCCTGAACATTAGAAGGATTCGCGAGAAACGAAAGTACCTGATAATTTAGTTGACGTGCGCGTGCTCTAGTAACTGGTCCAGTATGTGTAGTTGGTGAAGATGTGGGTGTAACATTAGTAGAGATGTCCTCATCATCCTCCCCTTCTTGAATTGAAGTTGTCCTCGACGGAAGCTCATCATCTTCTCCCAAATAAGGTTTCAAATCTGCAATGTTAAATGTGGGACTAACCCCAAAATCTGCAGGTAGCTCAAGTTTATATGCATTATCATTAATTTTCTGTAAAACCTTAAAGGGACCATCAGCTCGTGGCATTAACTTAGACTTGCGCAAATCAGGAAACCTATCTTTACGTAGATGTAACCAAACAAGATCTCCTGGTTCAAACACAACATGCTTTCTACCCTTATCACCAGCAAGCTTGTATCTAGCATTCATTTTCTTAATGTTTTCTTTAGTTAACTCATGCATTTTTAATATCAATTCAGCACGTTTCTTAGCGTCAAAATTAACCTTCTCCGAAGATGGAAGAGGCAGCAAATCAATAGGTGCACGAGGTAGAAAACCATAAACAATCTCAAAAGGGCACATTTTAGTGGTAGAATGAAATGAACGATTATAAGCAAATTCAATATGAGGTAAACATTCTTCCCACATTTTCAAGTTACTCTTTAAAACAGCCCTAAGCATAGTAGACAAAGTCCTATTGACTACTTCAGTTTGTCCATCAGTTTGGGGATGACAGGTGATAGACGCGAAGGTGTCCCGATGTTTCGATGAGATGGTGGAGATCGATTATGGTGGAGGCAACTTTCACGATCCGACTACGAACGTGCGAAGACGTTGCGCCTTAGCGATCGCTAAACCAACTCCGAGAGGTTATTGATCCCGCGGATGCACGATCAACCTGACCACGAAGGTCTAATTCCTGCAAGCAATCGAAGAACAAGCAAGAACTAAGAATTGCAATCTGGATATTGCGAATATAAGATGAATGATTACGAAAGTTGGGGTTCCAATGAGGTCTTGGCCTGGTCGGATGACACAAACGAAAAGCTCGAAGTTGCGGCTATGGCTAACTTATATCTAATTAAAACCCAAGTCTAAACGACGCCCTAAGGGCTGTATATATGGGGGAACAGAGGGGATTTTCGTGACCCCTTGGAGGTGGGGTCCGAAAACAACCCTAACTCGGTTTCCCACACATACGGACTCTAAAAACAGCCTATAATGTGGTATTTCGAAATTACATGGGCCCACCCCAATATTAAGGTGACGCAGCACCTATAATTGCTCTTGGACGAAAATAATGAAGTGGCATCTCGTGTATTCCGTCCAAGCCTTCATGCATGCCTTATGGTGGCTTCAACGTGCGAAAATCCCCACTGGAAACTCCACTGTACTTTCCCCCGCGCGCACCTTCTTCTCCATTCTTGATCCCGCTCCAATGACCATCCTTCGTGTCCATGCTAGGTCCTTCATTCATAAGCAAAACAAAAGTATCTAATTTAGGCAGCATCATATGTTCATGAACAATAGAAGGATTCGCAAGAAACGAAAGTACCTGATAATTTAGTTGACGTGCACGTGCTCTAGTAACTGGTCCAGTATGTGTAGTTGGTGAGGGTATGGGTGTAACATTAGTAGGGATGTCCTCATCATCCTCCCCTTCTTGAATTGAAGTCGTCCTCGACGGAAGCTCATCATCTTCTCCCAAATAAGGTTTCAAATCTGCAATGTTAAATGTGGGACTAACCCCAAAATCTGCAGGTAGCTCAAGTTTATATGCATTATCATTAATTTTCTTTAAAACCTTAAAGGGACCATCAGCTCGTGGCATTAACTTAGACTTGCGCAAATCAGGAAACCTATCTTTACGTAGATGTAACCAAACAAGATCTCCTGGTTCAAACACAACATGCTTTCGACCCCTATCACCAGCAAGCTTGTATCTAGCATTCATGCGCTCAATGTTTTCTTTAGTTAACTCATGCATTTTTAAAATCAATTCAGCACGTTGCTTAGCATCAAAATTAACCTTCTCCGAAGATGGAAGAGGCAGCAAATCAATAGGTGCACGAGGTAGAAAACCATAAACAATCTCAAAAGGGCACATTTTAGTGGTAGAATGCACTGAACGATTATAAGCAAATTCAATATGAGGTAAACATTCTTCCCACAGTTTCAAGTTACTTTTTAAAACAGCCCTAAGCATAGTAGACAATGTCCTATTGACCACTTCAGTTTGTCCATCAGTTTGGGGATGACATGTAGTACTAAAAAGTAGTTTAGTCCCCAACTTAGCCCATAAGCATCTCCAAAAATGGCTAAGAAACTTAGTATCACGATCCGAGACAATAGTATTGGGCACACCATGTAAACGAATAATCTCTCCAAAGAATAAATCAGCAACATTAGCAGCATCATCGCTTCTATGACATGGTATAAAATGTGCCATCTTAGAAAATCTATCCACGACAACAAATATGCTATCCCTCCCCTTCTTTGTTCGAGGCAAGCCTAAAACAAAGTCCATGGATATGTCCTCCCACGGAACACTAGGTACAGGTAAAGGCATGTATAAACCATGAGGATTGAGTCGTGACTTAGCTTTTTGACATGTAGTGCAGCGAGCAACAAAACGCTCAACATCCCGTCTCATCTTTGGCCAAAAGAAATGTGTAGCAAGTACGTCCTCCGTCTTTTTCACGCCAAAATGTCCCATTAATCCTCCTCCATGCGCCTCCTGCAACAACAAAAGACGAATAGAGCTAGCTGGAATGCATAGCTTGTTAGAACGGAACACAAATCCATCATTAAGCACAAACTTGTTCCATGTTCTACCCTCTCTACAATTCTGCAATACATCTTTAAATTCCGCATCATTTACATATTGTTCTTTGATTGTCTCTAAACCGAATATCTTGAAGTCAAGTTGTGAAAGCATAGTATAACGACGAGACAAAGCATCAGCAATAATATTATCTTTCCCCTTCTTGTGTTTAATGACATAAGGGAAAGTCTCAATAAATTCAACCCACTTAGCATGTCTACGATTAAGTTTTGCTTGACTTCTTATGTGTTTCAAAGATTCATGATCAGAATGTATAACAAATTCTTTGGGCCATAAATAATGTTGCCAAGTTTCTAATGTCCGAACAAGAGCATATAATTCCTTATCATAAGTAGAATAGTTCAGACTAGGCCCACTCAATTTTTCAGAAAAGTATGCAACAGGTTTAGCATCTTGTAATAACACACCTCCCAAACCAATCCCACTAGCATCGCATTCAAGCTCAAAAGTCTTATTAAAATCAGGAAGTTGGAGCAAAGGAGCATGTGTTAACTTATCTTTCAATACCGTGAAAGCTTCTTCCTGTGCGGTACCCCAAGTAAAAGGCACATCCTTGCGTGTAAGCTCATTGAGAGGTGCAGCAATGGTGCTGAAATCTCTCACAAAACGCCTATAGAATCCAGCGAGGCCAAGAAAACTCCTCACTTGTGTGACCGTTTTGGGCTGCGGCCAACTCTCAATTGCCTCGATCTTGGCATGATCAACTTCAATTCCCTGCGGAGTAACAACATAGCCAAGAAACGACACTCGGTCGGTGCAAAAGGTGCACTTCCCAAGGTTACCAAATAAACGTGCATTACGTAGAGCAATAAAAACAGCACGTAAATGATCCAAATGTTCCTCCAAAGATTTGCTATAAATCAGTATATCATCAAAATAGACTACCACAAATCGTCCAATGAAAGCACGTAAAACCTCGTTCATTAATCTCATAAAAGTGCTAGGTGCATTAGTTAACCCAAAAGGCATGACTAACCACTCATATAATCCAAACTTAGTTTTAAATGCCGTTTTCCATTCATCCCCTAATTTCATGCGAATTTGATGGTATCCACTACGCAAATCAACTTTTGGAAAACATGGTAGAGCCACTTAATTCATCAAGCATATCATCTAGCCTAGGAATAGGATGACGATAACGAATAGTAATATTACTAATGGCTCGACAATCAACACACATACGCCATGTTCCATCCTTTTTAGGCACTAATATAACAGGAACAGCACAAGGACTAAGGGATTCACGTATGTAACCTTTGTCGAGTAGCTCTTGTACTTGACGCTGAATCTCCTTCGTCTCCTCCGGATTGGTACGGTATGGCGCACGGTTGGGCAGCGAAGCACCGGGAATTAAGTCAATCTGATGCTCAATCCCTCGAATAGGTGGTAATCCCGGTGGTACGTCTTGTGGAAAGACGTCAATAAACTCCTGCAAAAGGTCAGTGACAACAGGAGGCAAAGAAGGAGGCAATTCCTCAAATGAAAACAAGGCTTCTTTGCACACAAAAGCATAGCACACATATTGACTAACATCCAAATCCGAAATATCAACCTTAGTAGCAAGCAAAGTTGGACTAGTCAATTTAATTTCATTAGAAACAACAGAAGAAGATTTGCTATTAGTCTTATGTTGTTGCTCAAATTCTTTAGCTGCTATCTCATTTTCACTCTTATTTTTCTCCTGTTTAGCTTTACTAGCTCTAGCAAGATCATCTTTCACAATTTGTTCAGGAGACATAGGAAGTAAAGCAATATTTTTATCCTGATGAACTAGAGTAAACTGATTTGTCCTACCATGGTGTACAACATTCCTATCAAATTGCCATGGTCTACCAAGTAAAAGAGAGCATGCTTGCATGGGTACCACATCACAATCAACATAATCAGCATATGCAGCAATGCTAAAGTGCACACGAACAGAACGTGTTACCTTAATCTAACCACTGAATATAGTACGGATGGGGGTGTGGTCTTGTGGTGAGAGATAGCTTCTCCACCAACTCCATGCTAGCCAAGTTGTTGCAACTCCCTCCGTCAATGATGATGCGAACCGAACGTTCTTTCACCACTCCCTTTGTGTGGAACAAATTATGCCTCTGGTTTTGCTCGGCCTTCGTTACCTGCACACTTAATACACGTTGAGCAACCAAACTAGCATATTTATCTGCATCATCAGGAGTCATATACTCTATATCATGAGCATCATCATGGGCACCCTGTTCCTCATGAGTAATGAGAACTAGAGTCTCCTCATCATAGTCACTCGCTGACTCATACCCACCATCCGCCGTAATAGTCATCACACGCTTGGAGGGACAGTCTTTTGCGAAGTGACCTCCACCTTGGCACCTGCGACATTTAATATCACGATCTCGTGCTTGCCCTGTGGATGCCATGGAGGAAGAAGAACTCGCCGCTGGACCACTCTGTGCACCCTTGAATGGTGGCGCTGGCTGTTTTGGTGGCTCCCTGTAAGAATGAGCGGCTGAAGTAGATGGTGGGGCAGCAGGACGTGTGGATGTAGAAGCTCCACGCGATGTCCATGATGTATTTCGTCCTGCAGAAAAGTTAGGTCTCGTAGCGGCCTATCGATCCTGCACTTCACGTTCAGCTTTACAAGCAAGATGAAACAAACGAGTGATAGTAGCAAAGTCCTTGTATTCTAGAATAGTTTGTATCTCCCTGTTTAAGCCACCCATAAAACGTGCAAGCATAGCTTCATTATCCTCTACTAGGCCACATCTAATCAATCCAGTTTGTAATTCTTGATAATATTCCTCTACAGAATTTTTTCCTTGTCTCAAACGCTGTAATTTTTGTAACAATTCACGTTGATAATAAGGAGAAACCCAGCGAGTACGCATAGCATCTTTTAAAGCAGCCCAAGTAGTTGGAATATTATTAGCATGCAATCTACAATGTTCAGACCACCAAATAGATGCAAAGCCCGTGAATTCACAAACAGCAGCAGTAACACGTCTATTCTCAGGATATTGTAAACATGTAAAACGTTGTTCAGTTTCTAACTCCCAAGTAAGATAAGCATCAGGAATATATCTACCCTCAAACGGCTTAAGATTCAATTTAAGTTTAGGCACATGTTCATCATCGCGTACCTGAGGGGGTGGTTGGTGTCGACCGTGGCGAATGTTGGGACGTGGACGTCCAGCTGGCTGCTCATAGGCCGCTTCCTGTTCCACCTCCTCCTCGTAATCACCCTCGTAGTTGTCGTCCTGGGCGACGTCAGAAGCAGCAGCAGCAGCAGTAGCAGCAACTGCAGCAGTAGGAGGAGCACCAATACCAGCAGCTTGTCCTCGCGGAAACAGAATACGTCGTGCACGTGGTAGTGGCGGTGGCTGTGGCTGTGCAGAAGGTAGGCGTGCGATCAACTCAGTAAACTTGGCGTCGAGCTTGGTGTCGATCATTTTCTCCACGCCATCAATCGCCTCTGTAAATCTGGTCTCGATGTCCTGCACCTGTTGAGACATCATACGTGCAAATTTATCATGTAACTCCTTGTTTGTCATGTTCTCCCAATCGGGTGCATCCCGCGCCACTTCATCATGTGATCCTGGCATGGTTAGCAGAAATAGAAAACACACAGGAATATGATCCTACTTCTACTAATGGGATGGATGTGGGGTGGTGGAAAGCACAAATCCGTCAAGCTTTTCTTACGTTCTTACCGATTCTTACCTAGCAGCAGGTGGTGATGTACAACCAACGGGTCAAAACTCTCAGAGATATGGTAGAGCGATGGCCAGGAGGTGTCAAAACGCACGATGTAGAATATATGTGGAGCTGTAGGAAGGCTGACAAGTATGGTAGGAAAAACTCAACAGTAATCAAAACAGAGATGCAAAGCTGAATAAACACTCAACGTCGGTACTGTGCTGATCCTAGGCTAGACCGTACTAGAGACGCGAGCCTAAAACACCAACGAAAGCACGGCGCGGCACGTAACAACTGTGAAGCACACTCTGAATTTTTTTTCTCTCTTTTTTTTTTTTTTTTTTTTTGCTTTTTTTTTTTGGCGATGCGGGACTGCGGGGGCTGAAAAAGTGCGAAAAAATCACTATGGTGGCGAACGTCTCAAAACGAGTTTCTGGACCTAAGGAACGTATGGGCACGAAATTTTTTTACCCCTGAAAATTTTGGCCTAAAAACTGCTCTGAAAAGCGTGCCAGACTTTTTTTTTTTTTTTGGAAATCACCCTCTTCTACGTACGACAAAAGATTGGTGAAATCCGACTCTAATCAACTCAAAATTATTCTGGCTATGGAGATATCAGGAACCGTACTGATGGTGGAACTCAACTCGGACTCGTGAGACGTGCTGGTGTATATGGACTCTGCTTGGCGGAACGTGGTGGTGTATCTGGACTTGGATTGGCGGAACGTGGTAGGATGACTACTGGTGCGGCGGCGACGTGGCAAACTGTGATCAGAACTCGAAACTCTAAGGGAACTAGACGCTAAGATCAGCAATTTGACACAACGATGCAACCGTAAATTCAACAAAGCAAGTACTGAAAAGAAAACTGGACAAAGGCTAGGACTGTCTTGGGACGTGATGATCTAACCCTAATTTTTTTTTGTTGGCTTTTTCTTGGACTGTAGGTATGAAGAACAGAACCAATCTAGACTATGAAAACTGGTAAATCTCACCGAGCAACCTGGAAATCTGATACCACTTGATAGAGGCGAAGGTGTCCCGATGTTTCGATGAGATGGTGGAGATCGATTATGGTGGAGGCAACTTTCACGATCCGACTACGAACGTGCGAAGACGTTGCGCCTTAGCGATCGCTAAACCAACTCCGAGAGGTTATTGATCCCGCGGATGCACGATCAACCTGACCACGAAGGTCTAATTCCTGCAAGCAATCGAAGAACAAGCAAGAACTAAGAATTGCAATCTGGATATTGCGAATATAAGATGAATGATTACGAAAGTTGGGGTTCCAATGAGGTCTTGGCCTGGTCGGATGACACAAACGAAGAGCTCGAAGTTGCGGCTATGGCTAACTTATATCTAATTAAACCCCAAGTCTAAACGACGCCCTAAGGGCTGTATATATGGGGGAACAAAGGGGATTTTCGTGACCCCTTGGAGGTGGGGTCCGAAAACAACCCTAACTCGGTTTCCCCACACATACGGACTCTAAAAACAGCCTATAATGTGGTATTTCGAAATTACATGGGCCCAGCCCAATATTAAGGTGACGCAGCACCTATAATTGCTCTTGGACGAAAATAATGAAGTGGCATCTCGTGTATTCCGTCCAAGCCTTCATGCATGCCTTATGGTGGCTTCAACGTGCGAAAATCCCCACTGGAAACTCCACTGTACTTTCCCCCGCGCGCACCTTCTTCTCCATTCTTGATCCCGCTCCAATGACCATCCTTCGTGTCCATGCTAGGTCCTTCATTCATAAGCAAAACAAAAGTATCTAATTTAGGCAGCATCATATGTTCATGAACAATAGAAGGATTCGCAAGAAACGAAAGTACCTAATAATTTAGTTGACGTGCACGTGCTCTAGTAACTGGTCCAGTATGTGTAGTTGGTGAGGGTATGGGTGTAACATTAGTAGGGATGTCCTCATCAAAAGGTAGTACTAAAAAGTAGTTTAGTCCCCAACTTAGCCCATAAGCATCTCCAAAAATGGCTAAGAAACTTAGTATCACGATCCGAGACAATAGTATTGGGCACACCATGTAAGCGAATAATCTCACGAAAGAATAAATCAGCAACATTAGCAGCATCATCGCTTTTATGACATGGTATAAAATGTGTCATCTTACAAAATCTATCCACGACAACAAATATGCTATCCCTCCCCTTCTTTGTTCGAGGCAAGCCTAAAACAAAGTCCATGGATATGTCCTCCCACGGAACACTAGGTACAGGTAAAGGCATGTATAAACCATGAGGATTGAATCGTGACTTAGCTTTTTGACATGTAGTGCAGCGAGCAACAAAACGCTCAACATCCCGTCTCATCTTTGGCCAAAAGAAATGTGTAGCAAGTACGTCCTCCGTCTTCTTCACGCCAAAGTGTCCCATTAATCCTCCTCCATGCGCCTCCTGCAACAACAAAAGACGAATAGAGCTAGCTGGAATGCATAGCTTGTTAGAACGGAACACAAATCCATCATTAAGCACAAACTTGTTCCATGTTCTACCCTCTCTACAATTCTGCAATACATCTTTAAATTCCGCATCATTTACATATTGATCTTTGATTGTCTCTAAACCGGATATCTTGAAGTCAAGTTGTGAAAGCATAGTATAACGACGAGACAATGCATCAGCAATAATATTATCTTTCCCCTTCTTGTGTTTAATGACATAAGGGAAAGTCTCAATAAATTCAACCCACTTAGCATGTCTACGATTAAGTTTTGCTTGACTTCTTATGTGTTTCAAAGATTCATGATGAGAATGTATAACAAATTCTTTGGGCCATAAATAATGTTGCCAAGTTTCTAATGTCCGAACAAGAGCATATAATTCCTTATCATAAGTAGAATAGTTCAGACTAGGCCCACCCAATTTTTCAGAAAAGTATGCAACAGGTTTAGCATCTTGTAATAACACACCTCCCAAACCAATCCCACTAGCATCGCATTCAAGCTCAAAAGTCTTATTAAAATCAGGAAGTTGGAGCAAAGGAGCATGTGTTAACTTACCTTTCAATACCGTGAAGGCTTCTTCCTATGCGTTCGTAGTCGGGTCGTGAAAGTCTACTCCACCAAAATCGATCTTCATCATCTCATCGAAACATCGGGACACCTTCGCCTCTATCAACAAGTGAGGAGTTTTATTGGCCTCGCTGGATTCTATAGGCGTTTTGTGAGAGATTTCAGCATGCATGTGAGAGATTTTCGCACTTTGAAGCCACCATAAGGCATGCTTGAAGGCTTGGACGAAATACACGAGATGCCACTTCATTATTTTCGTCCAAGAGCAAGTATAGGTGCTGCGTCACTTTAATATTGGGCTGGGCCCATGTAATTTCGAATTACCACATTATAGGCTGTTTTTAGAGTCCGTATGTGTGGGGAAACCGAGTTAGGGTTGTTTTCGGACCCCACCTCCAAGGGGCCACGAAATTCCCCTCTGTTCCCCCATATATACAGCCCTTAGGGCGTCGTTTAGACTTGGGTTTTAATTAGATTTAAGTTAGCCATAGCCGCAACTTCGAGCTCTTCGTTTGTGTCATCCGACCAGGCCAAGACCTCATTGGAACACCAACTTTCGTAATCATTCATCTTATATTCGCAATATCCAGATTGCAATTCTTAGTTCTTGCTTGTTCTTCGATTGCTTGCAGGAATTAGACCTTCGTGGTCAGGTTGATCGTGCATCCGCGGGATCAATAACCTCTCGGAGTTGGTTTAGCGATCGCTAAGGCGCAACGTCTTCGCACGTTCGTAGTCGGATCGTGAAAGTCGCCTCCACCATAATCGATCTCCACCATCTCATCGAAACATCGGGACACCTTCGCCTCTATCAAGGACGTGTGGATGTAGAAGCTCCACGCGATGTCCATGATGTATTTCGTCCTGCAGAAAAGTTAGGTCTCGTAGCGGCCTGTCGATCCTGCACTTCACGTTCAGCTTTACAAGCAAGATGAAACAAACGAGTGATAGTAGCAAAGTCCTTGTATTCTAGAATAGTTTGTATCTCCCTGTTTAAACCACCCATAAAACGTGCAAGCATAGCTTCATTATCCTCTACTAGGCCACATCTAATCAATCCAGTTTGTAATTCTTGATAATATTCCTCTACAGAATTTTTTCCTTGTCTCAAACGCTGTAATTTTTGTAACAATTCACGTTGATAATAAGGAGGAACCCAGCGAGTACGCATAGCATCTTTTAAAGCAGCCCAAGTGTTGGGAATGTACCCTAGAGGCAAATAAAATATGTTTTATCGAGCATATTCCATTAGTTCATAATACGTTTGATACTATGCTAGAACTGTATTAAGCGGAAACATTAATACAGGTGTGGTATAGAAACAACCAGGTCCCTAGTTAACCCTAGTATACTAGTCCATTGGGCGATTGATGATCAAGGTTTCCTGATCATGAGACAATTGCGTCTGTTGACAATGGAGTCGTATCATTGGATAATGATATGATGGACATACACCCACCAGAAGTGTTGCGATGTGATCAAGTCACATAGTTCGACATTGCGATAACTATAACGTAGTGACCAGATCCTTTGACCGTAATGATCATACGTAATTGTCATCTATGAGGAGACTTTGATTTGTATCCCACCGCCTGACTGAAATATGCTGGCCATAACGGTGCACTTTGGGTATTCCGAAATAGATGGTTGATGAGTATGCAAATAGATCAAAGCGGGATTTGTCCATCCGTGTGACGGATAGGTACTCTGGGCCCACTCGGTGATGTTACATCATAAAGTTTGCAAACGTGCGACTAGGTCACGGAGTTGTAATATCACGGGAACGAGTAAACTTGTTTGTTGAGAACGAGGACGGACTAGGTATATTGGATACCAATGATCAAACCTCGGACAAGCAAAGTACCATGGGACAAAGGGAACAGGCACACGGTTAACGGATCCAACAGCGATTGAAGTTCATTCGATGGAAGCGCAGGGGCTATGAAGGATTGTAACCAGGTCCAATTGATTAGTCATTGATCAATGAGAATTGTCTCGATCATGTCTGCTGTTTCCCGGACCGTAGGGTGTTACACTTAAGGGTACTCGATGCAGTAAGGATTGATTCGGGATCACCGGAGAAATTGGAGAGAACACCGGAATTGTTCCGGTGATGACCGGAATTGTTCCGATGAAGGCCGAAAGTTGTTCTGGGTATTTTGAAAGGTTCAAAATATATTTAATAATGTTTAATATATGTTTTATTATTTAATTATCTGAATTAAATATTAAAATGTATTTAAATATAATTAAAAATGAATTAAAAGGCATATGGGCCTCATAGGGCCCATTAGGGGGAGAGGGAGTCCTCTCCCATGGGCCATGGCGCCATGAGGGGGCCCACCCCCCTATTTGGTGCGCCACCCCCCTCCCCTTGGGATTAGTCCCACATGGGAAGTTGAGGGGAGGTGGCACCCCTCCTTGGCCTATATAAGGAGGGGTAGGGGTGCCCTTTTAATCATGAATTTTTTGAGAAAAGTTTCTCATCTCTCTCCCTTCTTTCTCCTTCCTTTGAGCGGACTCCCCTTGTTTGGAGGCTGCTCTGGGTTGGGGATTTCTCCACTATACGCACGCCGTCGTGCTGCTGGAATCGGGATCCGAATCCATCTTCTTTCCGCTGCTCTACTGGTTCGGAGCCCGGAGGGACGTCGGGTATACTGTATGTGTATAATCGCGCGAGGCACTACACTTGTGGTGCTACTTCATCGTCGTGGTCGTATCGCGAGGTCTTCATCAGCAACGTTCCGACGGGGACGTAATCCCGTCATCGGTCCACAAGGATCGGGTGGCTACAGGAGTCATCGTGGATCTGCGCGGCATCGGGGATTGCCGGTACGACTACACCAACCACGTTCATGCGGGAACGTTTCCCGCTTAACGGACTACATACTGGTATGTGATCTATCTCTGTCCGTTACTTGCATCAGCATAGCATAGGTCTTGGGATTGGGTATCGTAGGTAAAGGAAAAATTTGTGTTTTCTGCCCCGAACCCCAACAGTGGTATCAGAGCAAGGCTATGCGTAGATGTATTGTACGGATAGAACACATCTAGTATGTGGGCATAAATTCTCAATTGTTACCCTCTCACGTGTACTCATTTAGCGTTACGGCAATGTTTGATGAAGCGGCCCCCGACCGACCTGACGCGTTTACGCGAGACTGGTTCCACGCTTGACATATGGCTTGTACCATATAAAGTGGCTGGGGGGGTGTCTGTCTCTCTGCATTAACGATGCGAAGATGTTTGCAACGGAGGGCCCCGACAGGGGTGTAATAGAGACAATTGCGGGATTGGTGTTGTGGCTTGTTTTCGCAGGATAGAAAGCGGTTCTTTTCTCGAAACCCCTAGCAGCCACGTAAAACTTGCAAAAGATAAAGTAGAAAGGCGTTTTCAACTTTAATTTGCATGTTGGGGGGAATCATAGCATGTATGATTTATACTATTGCATCCTGTTTTGCTAATATGTTAGATATACGACGGTAGCATAATAGGATGATCCCTCATTAAAACCAACATAGTGTCCTTACTCTAGTGAGCACCACCTGGAAAGTTCTACATTATGGAGGCACCACGTGTCACACGTGTGTCAAACATATTTTCGTTCACATGAGGTGGGTGTAGCAAGCCTGGCATATGTATATGATATGGCCTTGCATGACACAGCAACAAATCACATAGGGTGTGGTGGCGAGCCTGGCATATGTATATGATATGGCCTCGGGACACAAGAGACCGAAAGGTCGAGCATGAGTCACATGGATGATGTGATTGGCATGATGGCCTACCTTGAACAACATACTGATGGCCGTGATGATCGGGGGAGGTATGGTGTTCAAGGATCGTGTAATCACTTAGAATAAACTATGAGGGATGTTTATCTGAGTGGGAGTTCCAGAATTGTTTTTGAAACATGAACTCCATATTATGAACTTAATCTTCATGTCTTTGCAAATATCATTGTAGATAATGTCATACCAATGTTTAGAACTATGGGTCTTTTAGTATGATAGAAATTAAGGTAAATGGGTCTTACTTCATTGATGTGTACCAACACCATTAGAGACATACTCATTAGTAATGACTTGCTAAACATAATACGAAAAACTGCTAGGAGATACACCTGTTAACTCCGTATTCAAGGAAGATGATGATGAGTATCGTACTCACCGTCACTTATGAATGACTGTCCAATACACCATACTTCATTCTATGAGTCTGAATTGTGAATGCATGTTAACCAACACGTATGACGTGCTAGGTGAACTTAAAGGCACTTGGTCACAAATCAGAGTAATGGAATATGAGTATATGGATGGGGTTTCTTTGAACTATGGTGGAAGGAACAACCTGCTGAGAAAGTCACTTGGAAAATGTATAAGATACATGGAACACCTTGTGTATAACTTGGACTACTGAATGACTGGTTACTTTGCGATAACTAGGGAGTTGCATCCGCTTCCTCCCAGTTACAAAGACCATGTCTGGACTATGTCATGAAGGAGAATCGTTCACCTGTCATGAGGTCATGGTTAAAGTTAAGAACTTTAAGAGTAGAACCAATGCAGGAATGGTCATTGACGGAGAAGGTATATTTGATATACGAGTTATAAATGTCTTTCCCACGAAACACTAATTCGGTTGATTAAGTATTCGATGCTTGAACTTACTGCTTGAGAGTGTCTTGGAAGGGATGAGGTGACAATGTGTGCTGACGGTAATCAAGATAGTTGATGGTCGACAACACTCTCCCTCTACATCTATCAATTGATTAATATATGAATAAATTTTATGATCGTTTGAATGAGGACTTTATTAGTGTGTCTTGCATCTCGCGAAGACAATTATTCATATTAGTGAGAAACAAGTCAGTTGTTCTCCTTTTATGAATGATATCTCTTATGGTCACATTACGATTATGAATGAGTTATTCTTATATTGATGATACTTGTTTGATCATTTATAAGAAATATTGCAATGCCAAGAAATATCCAGGCTTAATAATGACACTACAGTTTAAGTCATGAATGGTATGATGATGTCTTAAGATACTTGATCTCTTGACATATACAAACCATGCCTTTGAGGTGAGATGACTAAAACCTCGCATTCTGGTAAAACGGAATGTGTACTGATTGTTGAGTATCATACATTGTGATGTATCGTATGTCAGCATGTGGTGAATTTCATTATTTCATGAACTTCGTATGTGGACTTAGATGAATATATGTATTCACTAATGAAACATGAGTCTGAAATAATTTGATATGATCAAAAGGGATTTCAGATTAAAGATGGATATTAAATTAACAAGAAAGACAAGTCTCTACGATTTGATCAAAGTGACAAATGTTTTGAGTTAAGTCTTGGGCATAAAGACTTGTGTGAAAGTTGTTCCACAAATTGCAATGTCTTGAGACACTTCAATATGATTGACGTGCCTGAACATTGTGATCATATTCTATCGAAAAGTGTATGGTCTAAGTTATCTCTTACCAAGTTACGTTATTATTGTTTAGAGTTATTAATTTAATATGCAAACACTCACTTCAGCATAGGGAACCATCTGAGTTCGTGGAAACCAACACTATATATGTCATGGTGTGTTGTGGTTTCTAGGAAGCTTGATTTATGTAAGATAAATTATCTTTGTAAGTGTATCCTTAGACAACTATGGATGCATCTTCCACAACTAGAACCAAAAGGAGAAAAACTTGTATTGCTATGTTTGGTGTTTGTCAAGAATTGTTCTTGATAAATGTGGTAATGGAAGAAAAGTGAAAGTTCAAACCAAGGTAATTGACCTTGCCTCCAAATGTCAGAGTAGTGCAACGGAATATGTTCTGGAAGCAAAGCTCTACAATAAGAGGAGAAACTAATGATAATGATCATGATCTTCTGATGGGAGCTTTTACTGAGATAGGTAGGATTCAAGAATATATATTTGCCCCTGGTGCAAAATGATATTCATGATTCACTTGTCATGTTAATGGAACAAGACATTCCTACGAATTACAAAGAAGCGATGGTGGACCTAAGTACGAGATATGACTATGAGTCATGAAATCCTATGTTGAGTTACATTTAAGATTGCTTGAATCTTATCAAGTAAGGAGGTTACTTGATATTCACAATAACTTCAGAGTTATGAGGAATAAATGTGAACATCAAAGGGACGTCAAGATTGGTTTGTCACAAAGATTGTTTCTGACAAATTCAATGGGTTGACTACAATGTGTAGCAATGCTTGAGTCAAAGGGATATTCACTACGATTGATCCAGGATTGTTATCAATACCGTGACTTCCTCAAATCTTGTATTTGAAGAAGTGTTGTAATTGGTACAACAATAAGGTTTTGGAAAAACATATGGATACTAGTGTCTCGTAAACTGAATTCTCATTTTGATGGATGATCAAAGGATTTTGGACTTAGCCAAAATATCGAGGAAACATGCATTTGCATGAAACTGAGTGGGAGCTGAACAGTTTCCTGAACTTGATATATGTAGACGACATATTTTGAGTGGGAGCTATGGGAGTATTATCCTAGACTTATATGTAAATGACATATTTGAGTAGGAGCCATGTGGTTAGTATCCTGAACTTAATATGTGTCTGACATATCTAAGTGGGAGCCATGTGGATGTTATCCTTGTCTTATATGTGGCCGACATATTTGAGTGGGAGCAATATGAGTGTTATCCTATAACTTAATATGTGCATGACATATTGGAGTGGGAGCATGATAACATTCTCATATATGGATAACATATTACGAATGGTGCAGTTGGGGATAATGATTATTTGAATCTTTCATAAATGAAGATGAATAAGTATTAAGCATTGAAGATCTATTAAGATAGATATGTGTTTAATAACATTGAGTCGTAATACTTTCCTGGATAAGATTCTGAAGGAGTTCAGAATGGGACAAGTCAAGAAGTGGTCCTTACTTGTATATCCAAGAGAAGTGTTGAGTTAATCTCAGCACAGGAACAATGGTTAATGGTTAATGAAAGAAATGGATGTGTTGGATCCTCTATGCCTTTGTCATAGGTTCTTTCATATAAAACCAGAGTTATGTACTCGACGTAATGTGACCCAAGTTCTTAGTAGTAAGAACATGCTGTGATATGATTTATGAGTAAATCATTGAACAAAGAGTTAAGTTTATCCCTCAGTGTCTGGAGAGAACTGAGGATACATCTCAAATTTGAAAAGGATAGTGGACATGACCATAAATGTTATGCTGGTTCAAGTTTTGACACTAACCTAGAAAATTGAGATATCATACTAATGAATGCCTAAGTTGAAAGAAACATGGTTAGACATCAAAGTTGCATACAATGCACTAAGGATTGAATCTACATTGATGTGGCTGCTTTAGAAGTAGCAGGAGTTATATTATGGCTTAAGAAGTTTGACTTCTGATTGAGTGAGTTTCAAGTGTGCATGACTATGGGAAAGTCTTCTGACTCACCGGATGTCATTGCTATGACACAGCAAACGAAGTCTCACTTCACCGCCAAATATATATACCTCATCATTATAGTGGATGATGAAGGAATGTCAAATTAGGTGACATTATGATTTGCAAAAGGACATACGGTTCTGAATGGTACCCAGACCGTTGATACAACCTCTTCCACGGGCAAGCATGATCAATAAGGAGTTATGATCCAGAGAAAATGCAACTAGTTTATTTGTACTCTAGTGCAAGTGGGAGACTGTTGGGAATGTGCCCTAGAGGCAAATAAAATATGTTTTATCGAGCATATTCCATTAGTTCATAATACGTTTGATACTATGCTAGAACTGTATTAAGCGGAAACATTAATACAGGTGTGGTATACAAACAACCAGGTCCCTAGTTAACCCTAGTATACTAGTCCATTGGGCGATTGATGATCAAGGTTTCCTGATCATGAGACAATGGCGTCTGTTGACAATGGAGTCGTATCATTGGATAATGATATGATGGACATACACCCACCAGAAGTGTTGCGATGTGATCAAGTCACATAGTTCGACATTGCGATAACTATAACGTAGTGACCAGATCCTTTGATCGTAATGATCATACGTAATTGTCATCTATGAGGAGACTTTGATTTGTATCCCACCGTGATAGAGGCGAAGGTGTCCCGATGTTTCGATGAGATGGTGGAGATCGATTATGGTGGAGTAGACTTTCACGACCCGACTACGAACGTGCGAAGACGTTGCGCCTTAGCGATCGCTAAACCAACTCCGAGAGGTTATTGATCCCGCGGATGCACGATCAACCTGACCACGAAGGTCTAATTCCTGCAAGCAATCGAAGAACAAGCAAGAACTAAGAATTGCAATCTGGATATTGCGAATATAAGATGAAAGATTACGAAAGTTGGGGTTCCAATGAGGTCTTGGCCTGGTCGGATGACACAAACGAAGAGCTCGAAGTTGCGGCTATGGCTAACTTAAATCTAATTAAAACCCAAGTCTAAACGACGCCCTAAGGGCTGTATATATGGGGGAACAGAGGGGATTTTCGTGACCCCTTGGAGGTGGGGTCCGAAAACAACCCTAACTCGGTTTCCCCACACATACGGACTCTAAAAACAGCCTATAAGGTGGTATTTCGAAATTACATGGGCCCAGCCCAATATTAAGGTGACGCAGCACCTATAATTGCCCTTGGACGAAAATAATGAAGTGGCATCTCGCGTATTTCGTCCAAGACTTCATGCGCGCCTTATGGTGGCTTCAAAGTGCGATAATCACCACGGGAAGCTCCGCTGTCCTTTCCCGCGCGCGCACCTTCTTCTCCATGCTTGATCCCGCTCCAATGACCATCCTTCTTGTCCATGCTAGGTCCTTCATTCATAAGCAAAACAAAAGTATCTAATTTAGGCAGTATCATATGTTCATGAACAATAGAAGGATTCGCAAGAAACGAAAGTACCTGATAATTTAGTTGACGTGCACGAGCTCTAGTAACTGGTCCAATATGTGTAGTTGGTGAGGATATGGGTGTAACATTAGTAGGGATGTCCTCATCATCCTCCCCTTCTTGAATTGAAGTCGTCCTCGACGGAAGCTCATCATCTTCTCCCAAATAAGGCTTCAAATCTGCAATATTAAATGTGGGACTAACCCCAAAGGCTGCAGGTAGCTCAAGTTTATATGCATTATCATTAATTTTCTGCAAAACCTTAAAGGGACCATCAGCTCGAGGCATTAACTTAGACTTGCGCAAATCAGGAAACCTATCTTTACGTAGATGTAACCAAACAAGATCTCCGGGTTCAAACACAACATGCTTTCGACCCCTATCACCAGCAAGCTTGTATCTAGCATTCATGCGCTCAATGTTTTCTTTAGTTAACTCATGCAGTTTTAATATCAATTCAGCACGTTGCTTAGCATCAAAATTAACCTTCTCCGAAGATGGAAGAGGAAGCAAATCAATAGGTGCACGAGGTAGAAAACCATAAACAATCTCAAAAGGGCACATTTTAGTGGTAGAATGCAATGAACGATTATAAGCAAATTCAATATGAGGTAAACATTCCTCCCACAGTTTCAAGTTACTCTTTAAAACAGCCCTAAGCATAGTAGACAAAGTCCTATTGACTACTTCAGTTTGTCCATCAGTTTGGGGATGACATGTAGTACTAAAAAGTAGTTTAGTCCCCAACTTAGCCCATAAGCATCTCCAAAAATGGCTAAGAAACTTAGTATCACGATCCGAGACAATAGTATTGGGCACACCATGTAAGCGAATAATCTCACGAAAGAATAAATCAGCAACATTAGCAGCATCATCGCTTTTATGACATGGTATAAAATGTGCCATCTTAGAAAATCTATCCACGAAACCAAATATGCTATCCCTCCCATTCTTTGTTCGAGGCAAGCCTAAAACAAAGTCCATGGATATGTCCTCCCACGGAACACTAGGTACAGGTAAAGGCATGTATAAACCATGAGGATTGAGTCGTGACTTAGCTTTTTGACATGTAGTGCAGCGAGCAACAAAACGCTCAACATCCCGTCTCATCTTTGGCCAAAAGAAATGTGTAGCAAGTACGTCCTCCGTCTTCTTCACGCCAAAGTGTCCCATTAATCCTCCTCCATGCGCCTCCTGCAACAACAAAAGACGAATAGAGCTAGCTGGAATGCATAGCTTGTTAGAACGGAACACAAATCCATCATTAAGCACAAACTTGTTCCATGTTCTACCCTCTCTACAATTCTGCAATACATCTTTAAATTCCGCATCATTTACGTATTGATCTTTGATTGTCTCTAAACCGAAAATCTTGAAGTCAAGTTGTGAAAGGATAGTATAACGACGAGACAAAGCATCAGCAATAATATTATCTTTCCCCTTCTTGTGTTTAATGACATAAGGGAAAGTCTCAATAAATTCAACCCACTTAGCATGTCTACGATTAAGTTTTGCTTGACTTCTTATGTGATGAGGACATCTCTACTAATGTTACACCCACATCTTCACAAACTACACATAATGGACCAGTTACTAGAGCACGCGCACGTCAATTAAATTATCAGGTACTTTCGTTTCTTGCGAATCCTTCTAATATTCAAGAACATATGATGCTGCCTAAATTAGATACTTTTGTTTGTCTTATGAATGAAGGACCTAGCATGGACAAGAAGGATGGTCATTGGAGCGGGATCAAGCATGGAGAAGAAGGTGCGCGCGCGGGAAAGGACAGCGGAGCTTCCCGTGGTGATTATCGCACTTTGAAGCCACCATAAGGCGCGCATGAAGACTTGGACGAGAGACACAAGATGCCACATTAATATTTTCGTCCAAGAGTTATTATAGGTGCTGCGTCACCTTATTATTTGGCCAGGCCCATGTAATTTCGAAATACACTTAATAGGCTATTTTTTAGAGTCCGTATGTGTGGGGAAACCGAGTTAGGGTTGTTTTCGGACCCCTCCTCCAAGGGGCCACGAAATTCCCCTCTGTTCCCCCATATATACAGCCCTTAGGGCATCGTTTAGACTTGGGTTTTAATTAGATTTAAGTTAGCCATAGCCGCAACTTCGAGCTCTTCGTTTGTGTCATCCGACCAGGCCAAGACCTCATTGGAACCCCAACTTTCGTAATCTTTCATCTTATATTCGCAATATCCAGATTGCAATTCTTAGTTCTTGCTTGTTCTTCGATTGCTTGCAGGAATTAGACCTTCGTGGTCAGGTTGATCGTGCATCCGCGGGATCAATAACCTCTCGGAGTTGGTTTAGCGATCGCTAAGGCGCAACGTCTTCGCACGTTCGTAGTCGGGTCGTGAAAGTCTACTCCACCATAATCGATCTCCACCATCTCATCGAAACATCGGGACACCTTCGCCTCTATCAAGTGGTATCAGATTTCCAGGTTGCTCGGTGAGATTTACCAGTTTTTCATAGTCTAGATTGGTTCTGTTCTTCATACCTACAGTCCACGAAAAAGCCAAAAAAAAAATTAGGGTTAGATCATCACGTCCCAAGACAGTCCTAGCCATTGTCCAGTTTTCTTTTCAGTACTTGCTTTGTTGAATTTACGGTTGCATCGTTGTGTCAAGTTGCTGATCTTAGCGTCTAGTTTCCTTAGAGTTTCGAGTTCTGATCACAGTTTGCCACGTCGCCACCGCACAGTAGTAATCCGAGTCCAGATACACCACGTTCCGCCAATCCGAGTCCATATACACCACCACGAGCTACACGAGTCCGAGTTGAGTTCCACCATCAGTACGGTTTGTGATCTCTCCGTAGCCAGAATAGTTTGAGTTGCTTAGAGTCGGATTTCACCAAACTTTTGTCGTACGTAGAAGGGAGGTGATTTCCAAAAAAAAAAAAAAAAAAAAAAAAAAAAAAAAAAAACGCTTTCCAGAGCAGTTTTTAGGCCAAAAATTTCAGGGGTAAAAATTTTTTTTGCCCATACGTTCCTTAGGTCCAGAAACTCATTTTAAGACATTCGCCACCATAGTGACTTTTTCGCACTTTTTCAGCCACCGCAGTCCCGCATCGCAAAAAAAAAAAAAAAAAAAAAAAAGAGAAAAAAAAAATTCAGAGTATGCTTCTCAGTTGATTACGTGCCGCGCCGTGCTTTCGTTGGTGTTTTAGGCTCGCGTCTCTAGTACGGTCTAGCCTAGGATCAGCACAGTACCCACGTTGAGCGTTTATTCAGCTTTGCATCTCTGTTTTGATTACTGTTGAGTTTTTTTCTACCATACTTGTCAGCCTTCCTACAGCTCCACATATATTCTACATCGTGCGTTTGACACCTCCTGGCCATCGCTCTACCATATCTCTGAGAGTTTTGACCCGTTGGTTGTACATCACCACCTGCTGCTAGGTAAGAATCGGTACGAACGAAAGAAAAGCTTGACGGATTTGTGCTTTCCACCTCACCACATCCCATTAGTAGAAGTCGGATCATATTACTGTGTGTTTTCTATTTCTGCTAACCATGACAGGATCACATGATGAAGTGGCGCGGGATGCACCCGATTGGGAGAACATGACAAACAAGGAGCTACATGATAAATTTGCACGTATGATGTCTGAACAGGTGCAGGACATCCATAACAGATTTACAGAGGCGATTGATGGCGTGGAAAAGATGATCGACACCAAGCTAGACGCCAAGTTTACTGAGTTGATCGCACGCCTACCTTCAGCACAGCCACAGCCACCGCCACTACCACGTGCACGACGTATTCTGTTGCCGCGAGGACAAGCTGCTGGTATTGGTGCTCCTCCTGCTGCTGCAGTTGCTGCTACTGCTGCTGCTGCTTCTGACGTCGGCCAGGACGACTACTACGAGGGTGATTACGAGGAGGAGGTGGAACAGGAAGCGGTCTATGAGCAGCCAGCTGGACGTCCACGTCCCAACATTCGCCACGGTCGACACCAACCACCCCCTCAGGTACGCGATGATGAACATGTGCCTAAACTTAAATTGAATCTTAAGCCATTTGAGGGTAGATATATTCCTGATGTTTATCTTACTTGGGAGTTAGAAACTGAACAACGCTTTACATGTTTACAATATCCTGAGAATAGACGTGTTACTGCTGCTGTTTGTGAATTCACGGGATTTGCATCTATTTGGTGGTCCGAACATTGTAGATTGCATGCTAATAATATTCCAACTACTTGGGCTGCTTTAAAAGATGCTATGCGTACTCGCTGGGTTCCTCCTTATTATCAACGTGACTTGTTACAAAAATTACAGCGTTTGAGACAAGGAAAAAATTCTGTAGAGGAATATTATCAGGAATTACAAACTGGATTGATTAGATGCGGCCTAGTAGAGGATAATGAAGCTATGCTTGCACGTTTTATGGGTGGCTTAAACAGGGAGATACAAACTATTCTAGAATACAAGGACTTTACTACTATCACTCGTTTGTTTCATCTTGCTTGTAAAGCTGAACGTGAAGTGCAGGATCGACAGGCCGCTACGAGACCTAACTTTTCTGCAGGACGAAATACATCATGGACATCGCGTGGAGCTTCTATATCCACACGTCCTGCTGCATCACCATCTACTTCAGCCGCTCATTCTTACAGGGAGCCACCGACACAGCCAGCGCCACCATTCAAGGGTGCACAGAGTGGTCCCGCGGCGAGTTCTTCTTCATCCATGGCGTCCACAGGGCAAGCACGAGATCGTGATATTAAATGTCGCCGGTGCCAAGGTGGAGGTCACTTCGCAAAAGACTGTCCCTCCAAGCGTGTGATGATTATTACGGCGGATGGTGGGTATGAGTCAGCGAGTGACTATGATGAGGAGACTTTAGTTCTCATTGCTCATGAGGATCAGGGTGCCCATGATGATGCTCGTGATATAGAGTATATGGCTCCTGATGATGCAGATAAATATGCTAGTTTGGTTGCTCAACGTGTGTTAAGTGTGCAGGTATCGAAGGACGAGCAAAACCAGAGGCATAATTTGTTCCACACAAAGGGAGTGGTGAAAGAACGTTCGGTTCGCATCATCATTGACGGAGGGAGTTGCAACAACTTGGCGAGCATGGAGTTGGTGGAGAAGCTATCTCTCACCACAAGACCACACCCCCATCCGTACTATATTCAGTGGTTTAACAATAGTGGTAAGATTAAGGTAACGCGTTCTGTTCGTGTGCAGTTTAGCATTGCCGCATATGCTGATTATGTTGATTGTGATGTGGTACCCATGCAAGCATGCTCTCTTTTACTTGGTAGACCATGGCAATTTGATAGGAATGTTGTACACCATGGTAGGACAAATCAGTTTACTCTGGTTCATCAGGATAAAACTATTGCTTTACTTCCTATGTCTCCTGAACAAATTGTGCAAGATGATCTTGCTAGAGCTAGTAAAGCTAAACAGGAGAAAAATAAGAGTGAAAATGAGATAGCAGCTAAAGAATTTGAGCAACAACATAAGACCAATAGCAAATCTTCTTCCGCTGTTTCTAATGAAATTAAA
This sequence comes from Bromus sterilis, assembly GCA_950022295.1. Taxonomy (NCBI): domain Eukaryota; kingdom Viridiplantae; phylum Streptophyta; class Magnoliopsida; order Poales; family Poaceae; genus Bromus; species Bromus sterilis. The sequence goes on along the minus strand of OX465600.1, from coordinate 169,863,637 downwards.
TTGACTAGTCCAACTTTGCTTGCTACTAAGGTTGATATTTCGGATTTGGATGTTAGTCAATATGTGTGCTATGCTTTTGTGTGCAAAGAAGCTTTGTTTTCATTTGAGGAATTGCCTCCTTCTTTGCCTCCTGTTGTCACTGACCTTTTGCAGGAGTTTATTGACGTCTTTCCACAAGACGTGCCACCGGGATTACCACCTATTCGAGGGATTGAGCATCAGATTGACTTAATTCCCGGTGCTTCACTGCCTAACCGTGCGCCATACCGTACCAATCCGGAGGAGACGAAGGAGATTCAGCGTCAAGTACAAGAGCTACTCGACAAAGGTTACATACGTGAATCCCTTAGTCCTTGTGCTGTTCCTGTTATATTAGTGCCTAAAAAGGATGGAACATGGCGTATGTGTGTTGATTGTCGAGCCATTAATAATATTACTATTCGTTATCGTCATCCTATTCCTAGGTTAGATGATATGCTTGATGAATTAAGTGGCTCTACCATGTTTTCCAAAGTTGATTTGCGTAGTGGATACCATCAAATTCGCATGAAATTAGGAGATGAATGGAAAACGGCATTTAAAACTAAGTTTGGATTATATGAGTGGTTAGTCATGCCTTTTGGGTTAACTAATGCACCTAGCACTTTCATGAGATTAATGAACGAGGTTTTACGTGCTTTCATTGGACGATTTGTGGTAGTCTATTTTGATGATATACTGATTTATAGCAAATCTTTGGAGGAACATTTGGATCATTTACGTGCTGCTTTTATTGCTCTACGTAATGCACGTTTGTTTGGTAACCTTGGGAAGTGCACCTTTTGCACCGACCGAGTATCGTTTCTTGGCTATGTTGTTACTCCGCAGGGAATTGAAGTTGATAAAGCCAAGATCGAGGCGATTGAGAGTTGGCCGCAGCCCAAAACGGTCACACAAGTGAGGAGTTTTCTTGGCCTCGCTGGATTCTATAGGCGTTTTGTGAGAGATTTCAGCACCATTGCTGCACCTCTCAATGAGCTTACACGCAAGGATGTGCCTTTTACTTGGGGTACCGCACAGGAAGAAGCCTTCACCGTATTGAAAGATAAGTTAACACATGCTCCTTTGCTCCAACTTCCTGATTTTAATAAGACTTTTGAGCTTGAATGCGATGCTAGTGGGATTGGTTTGGGAGGTGTGTTATTACAAGATGCTAAACCTGTTGCTTACTTTTCTGAAAAATTGAGTGGGCCTAGTCTGAACTATTCTACTTATGATAAGGAATTATATGCTCTTGTTCGGACATTAGAAACTTGGCAACATTATTTATGGCCCAAAGAATTTGTTATACATTCTGATCATGAATCTTTGAAACACATAAGAAGTCAAGCAAAACTTAATCGTAGACATGCTAAGTGGGTTGAATTTATTGAGACTTTCCCTTATGTCATTAAACACAAGAAGGGGAAAGATAATATTATTGCTGATGCTTTGTCTCGTCGTTATACTATGCTTTCACAACTTGACTTCAAGATTTTCGGTTTAGAGACAATCAAAGATCAATACGTAAATGATGCGGAATTTAAAGATGTATTGCAGAATTGTAGAGAGGGTAGAACATGGAACAAGTTTGTGCTTAATGATGGATTTGTGTTCCGTTCTAACAAGCTATGCATTCCAGCTAGCTCTATTCGTCTTTTGTTGTTACAGGAGGCGCATGGAGGAGGATTAATGGGACACTTTGGCGTGAAGAAGACGGAGGACGTACTTGCTACACATTTCTTTTGGCCAAAGATGAGACGGGATGTTGAGCGTTTTGTTGCTCGCTGCACTACATGTCAAAAAGCTAAGTCACGACTCAATCCTCATGGTTTATACATGCCTTTACCTGTACCTAGTGTTCCGTGGAAGGACATATCCATGGACTTTGTTTTAGGCTTGCCTCGAACAAAGAATGGGAGGGATAGCATATTTGTTGTCGTGGATAGATTTTCTAAAATGGCACATTTTATACCATGTCATAAAAGCGATGATGCTGCTAATGTTGCTGATTTATTCTTTCGTGAGATTATTCGCTTACATGGTGTGCCCAATACTATTGTCTCGGATCGTGATACTAAGTTTCTTAGCCATTTTTGGAGATGCTTATGGGCTAAGTTGGGGACTAAACTACTTTTTAGTACTACATGTCATCCCCAAACTGATGGACAAACTGAAGTGGTCAATAGGACTTTGTCTACTATGCTTAGGGCTGTTTTAAAGAGTAACTTGAAACAGTGGGAAGAATGTTTACCTCATATTGAATTTGCTTATAATCGTTGATTGCATTCTACCACTAAAATGTGCCCTTTTGAGATTGTTTATGGTTTTCTACCTCGTGCACCTATTGATTTGCTGCCTCTTCCATCTTCGGAGAAGGTTAATTTTGATGCTAAGCAACGTGCTGAATTGATATTAAAAATGCATGAGTTAACTAAAGAAAACATTGAGCGCATGAATGCTAGATACAAGCTTGCTGGTGATAGGGGTCGAAAGCATGTTGTGTTTGAACCCGGAGATCTTGTTTGGTTACATCTACGTAAAGATAGGTTTCCTGATTTGCGCAAGTCTAAGTTAATGCCTCGAGCTGATGGTCCCTTTAAGGTTTTGCAGAAAATTAATGATAATGCATATAAACTTGAGCTACCTGCAGCCTTTGGGGTTAGTCCCACATTTAATATTGCAGATTTGAAGCCTTATTTGGAAGAAGATGATGAGCTTCCGTCGAGGACGACTTCAATTCAAGAAGGGGAGGATGATGAGGACATCTCTACTAATGTTACACCCACATCTTCACAAACTACACATAATGGACCAGTTACTAGAGCACGCGCACGTCAATTAAATTATCAGGTACTTTCGTTTCTTGCGAATCCTTCTAATATTCAAGAACATATGATGCTGCCTAAATTAGATACTTTTGTTTGTCTTATGAATGAAGGACCTAGCATGGACAAGAAGGATGGTCATTGGAGCGGGATCAAGCATGGAGAAGAAGGTGCGCGCGCGGGAAAGGACAGCGGAGCTTCCCGTGGTGATTATCGCACTTTGAAGCCACCATAAGGCGCGCATGAAGACTTGGACGAGAGACACAAGATGCCACATTAATATTTTCGTCCAAGAGTTATTATAGGTGCTGCGTCACCTTATTATTTGGCCAGGCCCATGTAATTTCGAAATACACTTAATAGGCTATTTTTTAGAGTCCGTATGTGTGGGGAAACCGAGTTAGGGTTGTTTTCGGACCCCTCCTCCAAGGGGCCACGAAATTCCCCTCTGTTCCCCCATATATACAGCCCTTAGGGCATCGTTTAGACTTGGGTTTTAATTAGATTTAAGTTAGCCATAGCCGCAACTTCGAGCTCTTCGTTTGTGTCATCCGACCAGGCCAAGACCTCATTGGAACCCCAACTTTCGTAATCTTTCATCTTATATTCGCAATATCCAGATTGCAATTCTTAGTTCTTGCTTGTTCTTCGATTGCTTGCAGGAATTAGACCTTCGTGGTCAGGTTGATCGTGCATCCGCGGGATCAATAACCTCTCGGAGTTGGTTTAGCGATCGCTAAGGCGCAACGTCTTCGCACGTTCGTAGTCGGGTCGTGAAAGTCTACTCCACCATAATCGATCTCCACCATCTCATCGAAACATCGGGACACCTTCGCCTCTATCAAGTGGTATCAGATTTCCAGGTTGCTCGGTGAGATTTACCAGTTTTTCATAGTCTAGATTGGTTCTGTTCTTCATACCTACAGTCCACGAAAAAGCCAAAAAAAAAATTAGGGTTAGATCATCACGTCCCAAGACAGTCCTAGCCATTGTCCAGTTTTCTTTTCAGTACTTGCTTTGTTGAATTTACGGTTGCATCGTTGTGTCAAGTTGCTGATCTTAGCGTCTAGTTTCCTTAGAGTTTCGAGTTCTGATCACAGTTTGCCACGTCGCCACCGCACAGTAGTAATCCGAGTCCAGATACACCACGTTCCGCCAATCCGAGTCCATATACACCACCACGAGCTACACGAGTCCGAGTTGAGTTCCACCATCAGTACGGTTTGTGATCTCTCCGTAGCCAGAATAGTTTGAGTTGCTTAGAGTCGGATTTCACCAAACTTTTGTCGTACGTAGAAGGGAGGTGATTTCCAAAAAAAAAAAAAAAAAAAAAACGCTTTCCAGAGCAGTTTTTAGGCCAAAAATTTCAGGGGTAAAAATTTTTTTTGCCCATACGTTCCTTAGGTCCAGAAACTCATTTTAAGACATTCGCCACCATAGTGACTTTTTCGCACTTTTTCAGCCACCGCAGTCCCGCATCGCAAAAAAAAAAAAAAAAAAAAAAAAGAGAAAAAAAAAATTCAGAGTATGCTTCTCAGTTGATTACGTGCCGCGCCGTGCTTTCGTTGGTGTTTTAGGCTCGCGTCTCTAGTACGGTCTAGCCTAGGATCAGCACAGTACCCACGTTGAGCGTTTATTCAGCTTTGCATCTCTGTTTTGATTACTGTTGAGTTTTTTTCTACCATACTTGTCAGCCTTCCTACAGCTCCACATATATTCTACATCGTGCGTTTGACACCTCCTGGCCATCGCTCTACCATATCTCTGAGAGTTTTGACCCGTTGGTTGTACATCACCACCTGCTGCTAGGTAAGAATCGGTACGAACGAAAGAAAAGCTTGACGGATTTGTGCTTTCCACCTCACCACATCCCATTAGTAGAAGTCGGATCATATTACTGTGTGTTTTCTATTTCTGCTAACCATGACAGGATCACATGATGAAGTGGCGCGGGATGCACCCGATTGGGAGAACATGACAAACAAGGAGCTACATGATAAATTTGCACGTATGATGTCTGAACAGGTGCAGGACATCCATAACAGATTTACAGAGGCGATTGATGGCGTGGAAAAGATGATCGACACCAAGCTAGACGCCAAGTTTACTGAGTTGATCGCACGCCTACCTTCAGCACAGCCACAGCCACCGCCACTACCACGTGCACGACGTATTCTGTTGCCGCGAGGACAAGCTGCTGGTATTGGTGCTCCTCCTGCTGCTGCAGTTGCTGCTACTGCTGCTGCTGCTTCTGACGTCGGCCAGGACGACTACTACGAGGGTGATTACGAGGAGGAGGTGGAACAGGAAGCGGTCTATGAGCAGCCAGCTGGACGTCCACGTCCCAACATTCGCCACGGTCGACACCAACCACCCCCTCAGGTACGCGATGATGAACATGTGCCTAAACTTAAATTGAATCTTAAGCCATTTGAGGGTAGATATATTCCTGATGTTTATCTTACTTGGGAGTTAGAAACTGAACAACGCTTTACATGTTTACAATATCCTGAGAATAGACGTGTTACTGCTGCTGTTTGTGAATTCACGGGATTTGCATCTATTTGGTGGTCCGAACATTGTAGATTGCATGCTAATAATATTCCAACTACTTGGGCTGCTTTAAAAGATGCTATGCGTACTCGCTGGGTTCCTCCTTATTATCAACGTGACTTGTTACAAAAATTACAGCGTTTGAGACAAGGAAAAAATTCTGTAGAGGAATATTATCAGGAATTACAAACTGGATTGATTAGATGCGGCCTAGTAGAGGATAATGAAGCTATGCTTGCACGTTTTATGGGTGGCTTAAACAGGGAGATACAAACTATTCTAGAATACAAGGACTTTACTACTATCACTCGTTTGTTTCATCTTGCTTGTAAAGCTGAACGTGAAGTGCAGGATCGACAGGCCGCTACGAGACCTAACTTTTCTGCAGGACGAAATACATCATGGACATCGCGTGGAGCTTCTATATCCACACGTCCTGCTGCATCACCATCTACTTCAGCCGCTCATTCTTACAGGGAGCCACCGACACAGCCAGCGCCACCATTCAAGGGTGCACAGAGTGGTCCCGCGGCGAGTTCTTCTTCATCCATGGCGTCCACAGGGCAAGCACGAGATCGTGATATTAAATGTCGCCGGTGCCAAGGTGGAGGTCACTTCGCAAAAGACTGTCCCTCCAAGCGTGTGATGATTATTACGGCGGATGGTGGGTATGAGTCAGCGAGTGACTATGATGAGGAGACTTTAGTTCTCATTGCTCATGAGGATCAGGGTGCCCATGATGATGCTCGTGATATAGAGTATATGGCTCCTGATGATGCAGATAAATATGCTAGTTTGGTTGCTCAACGTGTGTTAAGTGTGCAGGTATCGAAGGACGAGCAAAACCAGAGGCATAATTTGTTCCACACAAAGGGAGTGGTGAAAGAACGTTCGGTTCGCATCATCATTGACGGAGGGAGTTGCAACAACTTGGCGAGCATGGAGTTGGTGGAGAAGCTATCTCTCACCACAAGACCACACCCCCATCCGTACTATATTCAGTGGTTTAACAATAGTGGTAAGATTAAGGTAACGCGTTCTGTTCGTGTGCAGTTTAGCATTGCCGCATATGCTGATTATGTTGATTGTGATGTGGTACCCATGCAAGCATGCTCTCTTTTACTTGGTAGACCATGGCAATTTGATAGGAATGTTGTACACCATGGTAGGACAAATCAGTTTACTCTGGTTCATCAGGATAAAACTATTGCTTTACTTCCTATGTCTCCTGAACAAATTGTGCAAGATGATCTTGCTAGAGCTAGTAAAGCTAAACAGGAGAAAAATAAGAGTGAAAATGAGATAGCAGCTAAAGAATTTGAGCAACAACATAAGACCAATAGCAAATCTTCTTCCGCTGTTTCTAATGAAATTAAATTGACTAGTCCAACTTTGCTTGCTACTAAGGTTGATATTTCGGATTTGGATGTTAGTCAATATGTGTGCTATGCTTTTGTGTGCAAAGAAGCTTTGTTTTCATTTGAGGAATTGCCTCCTTCTTTGCCTCCTGTTGTCACTGACCTTTTGCAGGAGTTTATTGACGTCTTTCCACAAGACGTGCCACCGGGATTACCACCTATTCGAGGGATTGAGCATCAGATTGACTTAATTCCCGGTGCTTCACTGCCTAACCGTGCGCCATACCGTACCAATCCGGAGGAGACGAAGGAGATTCAGCGTCAAGTACAAGAGCTACTCGACAAAGGTTACATACGTGAATCCCTTAGTCCTTGTGCTGTTCCTGTTATATTAGTGCCTAAAAAGGATGGAACATGGCGTATGTGTGTTGATTGTCGAGCCATTAATAATATTACTATTCGTTATCGTCATCCTATTCCTAGGTTAGATGATATGCTTGATGAATTAAGTGGCTCTACCATGTTTTCCAAAGTTGATTTGCGTAGTGGATACCATCAAATTCGCATGAAATTAGGAGATGAATGGAAAACGGCATTTAAAACTAAGTTTGGATTATATGAGTGGTTAGTCATGCCTTTTGGGTTAACTAATGCACCTAGCACTTTCATGAGATTAATGAACGAGGTTTTACGTGCTTTCATTGGACGATTTGTGGTAGTCTATTTTGATGATATACTGATTTATAGCAAATCTTTGGAGGAACATTTGGATCATTTACGTGCTGCTTTTATTGCTCTACGTAATGCACGTTTGTTTGGTAACCTTGGGAAGTGCACCTTTTGCACCGACCGAGTATCGTTTCTTGGCTATGTTGTTACTCCGCAGGGAATTGAAGTTGATAAAGCCAAGATCGAGGCGATTGAGAGTTGGCCGCAGCCCAAAACGGTCACACAAGTGAGGAGTTTTCTTGGCCTCGCTGGATTCTATAGGCGTTTTGTGAGAGATTTCAGCACCATTGCTGCACCTCTCAATGAGCTTACACGCAAGGATGTGCCTTTTACTTGGGGTACCGCACAGGAAGAAGCCTTCACCGTATTGAAAGATAAGTTAACACATGCTCCTTTGCTCCAACTTCCTGATTTTAATAAGACTTTTGAGCTTGAATGCGATGCTAGTGGGATTGGTTTGGGAGGTGTGTTATTACAAGATGCTAAACCTGTTGCTTACTTTTCTGAAAAATTGAGTGGGCCTAGTCTGAACTATTCTACTTATGATAAGGAATTATATGCTCTTGTTCGGACATTAGAAACTTGGCAACATTATTTATGGCCCAAAGAATTTGTTATACATTCTGATCATGAATCTTTGAAACACATAAGAAGTCAAGCAAAACTTAATCGTAGACATGCTAAGTGGGTTGAATTTATTGAGACTTTCCCTTATGTCATTAAACACAAGAAGGGGAAAGATAATATTATTGCTGATGCTTTGTCTCGTCGTTATACTATGCTTTCACAACTTGACTTCAAGATTTTCGGTTTAGAGACAATCAAAGATCAATACGTAAATGATGCGGAATTTAAAGATGTATTGCAGAATTGTAGAGAGGGTAGAACATGGAACAAGTTTGTGCTTAATGATGGATTTGTGTTCCGTTCTAACAAGCTATGCATTCCAGCTAGCTCTATTCGTCTTTTGTTGTTACAGGAGGCGCATGGAGGAGGATTAATGGGACACTTTGGCGTGAAGAAGACGGAGGACGTACTTGCTACACATTTCTTTTGGCCAAAGATGAGACGGGATGTTGAGCGTTTTGTTGCTCGCTGCACTACATGTCAAAAAGCTAAGTCACGACTCAATCCTCATGGTTTATACATGCCTTTACCTGTACCTAGTGTTCCGTGGAAGGACATATCCATGGACTTTGTTTTAGGCTTGCCTCGAACAAAGAATGGGAGGGATAGCATATTTGTTGTCGTGGATAGATTTTCTAAAATGGCACATTTTATACCATGTCATAAAAGCGATGATGCTGCTAATGTTGCTGATTTATTCTTTCGTGAGATTATTCGCTTACATGGTGTGCCCAATACTATTGTCTCGGATCGTGATACTAAGTTTCTTAGCCATTTTTGGAGATGCTTATGGGCTAAGTTGGGGACTAAACTACTTTTTAGTACTACATGTCATCCCCAAACTGATGGACAAACTGAAGTGGTCAATAGGACTTTGTCTACTATGCTTAGGGCTGTTTTAAAGAGTAACTTGAAACAGTGGGAAGAATGTTTACCTCATATTGAATTTGCTTATAATCGTTGATTGCATTCTACCACTAAAATGTGCCCTTTTGAGATTGTTTATGGTTTTCTACCTCGTGCACCTATTGATTTGCTGCCTCTTCCATCTTCGGAGAAGGTTAATTTTGATGCTAAGCAACGTGCTGAATTGATATTAAAAATGCATGAGTTAACTAAAGAAAACATTGAGCGCATGAATGCTAGATACAAGCTTGCTGGTGATAGGGGTCGAAAGCATGTTGTGTTTGAACCCGGAGATCTTGTTTGGTTACATCTACGTAAAGATAGGTTTCCTGATTTGCGCAAGTCTAAGTTAATGCCTCGAGCTGATGGTCCCTTTAAGGTTTTGCAGAAAATTAATGATAATGCATATAAACTTGAGCTACCTGCAGCCTTTGGGGTTAGTCCCACATTTAATATTGCAGATTTGAAGCCTTATTTGGAAGAAGATGATGAGCTTCCGTCGAGGACGACTTCAATTCAAGAAGGGGAGGATGATGAGGACATCTCTACTAATGTTACACCCACATCTTCACAAACTACACATAATGGACCAGTTACTAGAGCACGCGCACGTCAATTAAATTATCAGGTACTTTCGTTTCTTGCGAATCCTTCTAATATTCAAGAACATATGATGCTGCCTAAATTAGATACTTTTGTTTGTCTTATGAATGAAGGACCTAGCATGGACAAGAAGGATGGTCATTGGAGCGGGATCAAGCATGGAGAAGAAGGTGCGCGCGCGGGAAAGGACAGCGGAGCTTCCCGTGGTGATTATCGCACTTTGAAGCCACCATAAGGCGCGCATGAAGACTTGGACGAGAGACACAAGATGCCACATTAATATTTTCGTCCAAGAGTTATTATAGGTGCTGCGTCACCTTATTATTTGGCCAGGCCCATGTAATTTCGAAATACACTTAATAGGCTATTTTTTAGAGTCCGTATGTGTGGGGAAACCGAGTTAGGGTTGTTTTCGGACCCCTCCTCCAAGGGGCCACGAAATTCCCCTCTGTTCCCCCATATATACAGCCCTTAGGGCATCGTTTAGACTTGGGTTTTAATTAGATTTAAGTTAGCCATAGCCGCAACTTCGAGCTCTTCGTTTGTGTCATCCGACCAGGCCAAGACCTCATTGGAACCCCAACTTTCGTAATCTTTCATCTTATATTCGCAATATCCAGATTGCAATTCTTAGTTCTTGCTTGTTCTTCGATTGCTTGCAGGAATTAGACCTTCGTGGTCAGGTTGATCGTGCATCCGCGGGATCAATAACCTCTCGGAGTTGGTTTAGCGATCGCTAAGGCGCAACGTCTTCGCACGTTCGTAGTCGGGTCGTGAAAGTCTACTCCACCATAATCGATCTCCACCATCTCATCGAAACATCGGGACACCTTCGCCTCTATCATTATGTGTTTCAAAGATTCATGATCAGAATGTATAACAAATTCTTTGGGCCATAAATAATGTTGCCAAGTTTCCAATGTCCGAACAAGAGCATATAATTCCTTATCATAAGTAGAATAGTTCAGACTAGGCCCACTCAATTTTTCAGAAAAGTAAGCAACAGGTTTAGCATCTTGTAATAACACACCTCCCAAACCAATCCCACTAGCATCGCATTCAAGCTCAAAAGTCTTATTAAAATCAGGAAGTTGGAGCAAAGGAGCATGTGTTAACTTATCTTTCAATACGGTGAAGGCTTCTTCCTGTGTGGTACCCCAAGTAAAAGGCACATCCTTGCGTGTAAGCTCATTGAGAGGTGCAGCAATGGTGCTGAAATCTCTCACAAAACGCCTATAGAATCCAGCGAGGCCAAGAAAACTCCTCACTTGTGTGACCGTTTTGGGCTGCGGCCAACTCTCAATCGCCTCGATCTTGGCTTTATCAACTTCAATTCCCTGCGGAGTAACAACATAGCCAAGAAACGATACTCGGTCGGTGCAAAAGGTGCACTTCCCAAGGTTACCAAACAAACGTGCATTACGTAGAGCAATAAAAACAGCACGTAAATGATCCAAATGTTCCTCCAAAGATTTGCTATAAATCAGTGTATCATCAAAATAGACTACCACAAATCGTCCAATGAAAGCACGTAAAACCTCGTTCATTAATCTCATGAAAGTGCTAGGTGCATTAGTTAACCCAAAAGGCATGACTAACCACTCATATAATCCAAACTTAGTTTTAAATGCCGTTTTCCATTCATCTCCTAATTTCATGCGAATTTGATGGTATCCACTACGCAAATCAACTTTGGAAAACATGGTAGAGCCACTTAATTCATCAAGCATATCATCTAACCTAGGAATAGGATGACGATAACGAATAGTAATATTATTAATGGCTCGACAATCAACACACATACGCCATGTTCCATCCTTTTTAGGCACTAATATAACAGGAACAGCACAAGGACTAAGGGATTCACGTATGTAACCTTTGTCGAGTAGCTCTTGTACTTGACGCTGAATCTCCTTTGTCTCCTCCGGATTGGTACGGTATGGCGCACGGTTGGGCAGTGAAGCACCGGGAATTAAGTCAATCTGATGCTCAATCCCTCGAATAGGTGGTAATCCCGGTGGTACGTCTTGTGGAAAGACGTCAATAAACTCCTGCAAAAGGTCAGTGACAACAGGAGGCAAAGAAGGAGGCAATTCCTCAAATGAAAACAAAGCTTCTTTGCACACAAAAGCATAGCACACATATTGACTAACATCCAAATCTGAAATATCAACTTTAGTAGCAAGCAAAGTTGGACTAGTCAATTTAATTTCATTAGACACAGCAGAAGAAGATTTGCTATTAGTCTTATGTTGTTGCTCAAATTCTTTGGCTGCTATCTCATTTTCACTCTTATTTTTCTCCTGTTTAGCTTTACTAGCTCTAGCAAGATCATCTTTCACAATTTGTTCAGGAGACATAGGAAGTAAAGCAATATTTTTATCCTGATGAACCAGAGTAAACTGATTTGTCCTACCATGGTGTACAACATTCCTATCAAATTGCCATGGTCTACCAAGTAAAAGAGAGCATGCTTGCATGGGTACCACATCACAATCAACATAATCAGCATATGCAGCAATGCTAAAGTGCACACGAACAGAACGCGTTACCTTAATCTTACCACTATTGTTAAACCACTGAATATAGTACGTATGGGGGTGTGGTCTTGTGGTGAGAGATAGCTTCTCCACCAACTCCATGCTAGCCAAGTTGTTGCAACTCCCTCCGTCAATGATGATGCGAACCGAACGTTCTTTCACCACTCCCTTTGTGTGGAACAAATTATGCCTCTGGTTTTGCTCAGCCTTCGTTACCTGCACACTTAACACACGTTGAGCAACCAAACTAGCATATTTATCTGCATCATCAGGAGCCATATACTCCATATCATGAGCATCATCATGGGCACCCTGTTCCTCATGAGCAATGAGAACTAAAGTCTCCTCATCATAGTCACTCGCTGACTCATACCCACCATCCGCCGTAATAATCATCACACGCTTGGAGGGACAGTCTTTTGCGAAGTGACCTCCACCTTGGCACCTGCGACATTTAATATCACGATCTCGTGTTTGCCCTGTGGAAGCCATGGATGAAGAAGAACTCGCCGCTGGACCACTCTGTGCACCCTTGAATGGTGGCGCTGACTGTTTTGGTGGCTCCCTGTAAGAATGAGCGGCTGAAGTAGAGGGTGGAGCAGCAGGACGTGTGGATGTAGAAGGTCCACGCGATGTCCATGATGTATTTCGTCCTGCAGAAAAGTTAGGTCTCGTAGCGGCCTGTCGATCCTGCACTTCACGTTCAGCTTTACAAGCAAGATGAAACAAACGAGTAATAGTAGCATAGTCCTTGTATTCTAGAATAGTTTGTATCTCCCTGTTTAAGCCACCTATGAAACGTGCAAACATAGCTTCATTATCCTCTACTAGGCCACATCTAATCAATCCAGTTTGTAATTCTTGATAATATTCCTCTACAGAATTTTTTCCTTGTCTCAAACGCTGTAATTTTTGTAGCAATTCACGTTGATAATAAGGAGGAACCCAGCGAGTACGCATAGCATCTTTTAAAGCAGCCCAAGTAGCTGGAATATTATTAGCATGCAATCTACAATGTTCAGACCACCAAATAGATGCAAAACCCGTGAATTCACAAACAGCAGCAGTAACACGTCTATTCTCAGGATATTGTAAACATGTAAAGCGTTGTTCAGTTTCTAACTCCCAAGTAAGATAAGCATCAGGAATATATCTACCCTCAAACGGCTTAAGATTCAATTTAAGTTTAGGCACATGTTCATCATCGCGTACCTGAGGGGGTGGTTGGTGTCGACCGTGGCGAATGTTGGGACGTGGACGTCCAGCTGGCTGTTCATAGGCCGCTTCTTGTTCCACCTCCTCCTCGTAATCACCCTCGTAGTTGTCGTCCTGGCCGACGTCAGAGGCAGCAGCAGCAGTAACTGCAGCAGCAGCAAGAGCACCAGCAGCTTGTCCGCCCGGAAACAGAATACGTCGTGCACGTCGTGGTGGCGGTGGCTGTGCTGGAGCGGCCGCAGGCTGTATAGGTAAGCGTGCGAGCAACTCAGTAAACTTGGCGTCGAGCTTGGTGTCGATCATCTTCTCCACACCATCAATCGCCTCTGTAAATCTGTTCTCGATGTCATTCACCTGTTCAGACATCATTTGTGCAAATTTATCATGTAATGCTTTGTTTGTCATATTCTCCCAATCAGGTGCATCCCGCGCCACTTCATCATGGGATCCTGGCATGATTAGCAGAAATAGAAAACACACAGAAGTATGATCCTACTTCGACTAATGGGATGTGGGGTGGTGGGAAGCACAAATCCGTCAAGCTTTTCTTCAGTTCTTACCGATTCTTACCTAGCAGCAGGTGGTGATGTACAACCAACGGGTCAAAACTCTCAGAGATGTGGTAGAGCGATGGCTAGGAGGTGTCAAAACGCACGATGTAGAATATGTGTGGAGCTGTAGGAAGGCTGACAAGTATGGTAGCAAAAAGCTCAACAGTAATCAAAACAGAGATGCAAAGTTGAATAAACACTCAACGTCGGTACTGTGCTGATCCTAGGCTAGACCGTACTAGAGACGCGAGCCTAAACACCAACGAAAGCACGGCGCGGCACGTAATCAACTGAGAAGCACACTCTGGATTTTTTTTTTCTCTTTTTTTTTTTTGTTTTTTTTTGCTTTTTTTTTTTGGCGATGCGGGACTGCGGTGGCTGAAAAAGTGCGAAAAAATCACTATGGTAGAGAACGTCTCAAAACGAGTTTTTGGACCTAAGGAACGTATGGGCACGAAATTTTTTTACCCCTGAAAATTTTGGCCTAAAAACTGCTCTGAACAGCGTGCCAGACTTTTTTTTTTTTTTTTTTTTTTTTGGAAATCACCCCCTTCTACGTACGACAAAGATTGGTGAAATCCGACTCTAATCAACTCAAACTAATCTGGCTATGGAGAGGTCACGAACCGTACTGATGATGGAACTCAACTCGGACTCGTGGTACGTGGTGGTGTATATGGACTCTGCTTGGCGGAACGTGGTGGTGTATGTGGACTTGGATTGGCGGAACGTGGTAGGATGACTACTGTGCGGCGGCGACGTGGCAAACTGTGATCAGAACTCGAAACTCTAAGGGAACTAGACGCTAAGATCAGCAACTTGACACAACGATGCAACCGTAAATTCAACAAAGCAAGTACTGAAAAGAAAACTGGACAAAGGCTCGGACTGTCTTGGGACGTGATGATCTAACCCTAAATTTTTTTTGGCTTTTTCGTGGGCTGTAGGTATGACGAACAGAATCAATCTAGACTACGAAAACTGGTAAATCTCACCGAGCAACCTGGAAATCTGATACCACTTGATAGAGGCGAAGGTGTCCCGATGTTTCGATGAGATGGTGGAGATCGATTATGGTGGAGTAGACTTTCACGACCCGACTACGAACGTGCGAAGACATTGCGCCTTAGCGATCGCTAAACCAACTCCGAGAGGTTATTGATCCCGCGGATGCACGATCAACCTGACCACGAAGGTCTAATTCCTGCAAGCAATCGAAGAACAAGCAAGAACTAAGAATTGCAATCTGGATATTGCGAATATAAGATGAAAGATTACGAAAGTTGGGGTTCCAATGAGGTCTTGGCCTGGTCGGATGACACAAACGAAGAGCTCGAAGTTGCGGCTATGGCTAACTTAAATCTAATTAAAACCCAAGTCTAAACGACGCCCTAAGGGTTGTATATATGGGGGAACAGAGGGGATTTTCGTGACCCCTTGGAGGTGGGGTCCGAAAACAACCCTAACTCGGTTTCCCCACACATACGGACTCTAAAAACAGCCTATAAGGTGGTATTTCGAAATTACATGGGCCCAGCCCAATATTAAGGTGACGCAGCACCTATAATTGCCCTTGGACGAAAATAATGAAGTGGCATCTCGCGTATTTCGTCCAAGACTTCATGCGCGCCTTATGGTGGCTTCAAAGTGCGATAATCACCACGGGAAGCTCCGCTGTCCTTTCCCGCGCGCGCACCTTCTTCTCCATGCTTGATCCCGCTCCAATGACCATCCTTCTTGTCCATGCTAGGTCCTTCATTCATAAGCAAAACAAAAGTATCTAATTTAGGCAGTATCATATGTTCATGAACAATAGAAGGATTCGCAAGAAACGAAAGTACCTGATAATTTAGTTGACGTGCACGAGCTCTAGTAACTGGTCCAATATGTGTAGTTGGTGAGGATATGGGTGTAACATTAGTAGGGATGTCCTCATCACACCGCCTGACTGAAATATGCTGGCCATAACGGTGCACTTTGGGTATTCCGAAATAGATGGTTGATGAGTATGCAAATAGATCAAAGTGGGATTTGTCCATCCGTGTGACGGATAGGTACTCTGGGCCCACTCGGTGATGTTACATCATAAAGTTTGCAAACGTGTGACTAGGTCACGGAGTTGTAATATCACGGGAACGAGTAAACTTGTTTGTTGAGAACGAGGACGGACTAGGTATATTGGATACCGATGATCAAACCTCGGACAAGCAAAGTACCATGGGACAAAGGGAACAGGCACACGGTTAACGGATCCAACAGCGATTGAAGTTCATTCGATGGAAGCGCAGGGGCTATCAAGGATTGTAACTAGGTCCAATTGATTAGTCATTGATCAATGAGAATTGTCTCGATCATGTCTGCTATTTCCCGGACCGTAGGGTGTTACACTTAAGGGTACTCGATGCAGTAAGGATTGATTCGGGATCACCGGAGAAATTGGAGAGAACACCGGAATTGTTCCGGTGATGACCGGAATTGTTCCGATGAAGGCCGGAAGTTGTTCTGGGTATTTTGAAAGGTTCAAAATATATTTAATAATGTTTAATATATGTTTTATTATTTAATTATCTGAATTAAATATTAAAATGTATTTAAATATAATTAAAAATGAATTAAAAGGCATATGGGCCTCATAGGGCCCATTAGGGGGAGAGGGAGTCCTCTCCCATGGGCCATGGCGCCATGAGGGGGCCCACCCCCTATTTGGTGCGCCACCCCCCTCCCCTTGGGATTAGTCCCACATGGGAAGTTGAGGGGAGGTGGCACCCCTCCTTGGCCTATATAAGGAGGGGTAGGGGTGCCCTTTTAATCATGAATTTTTTGAGAAAAGTTTCTCATCTCTCTCCCTTCTTTCTCCTTCCTTTGAGCGGACTCCCCTTGTTTGGTGGCTGCTCTGGGTTGGGGATTTCTCCACTATACGCACGCCGTCGTGCTGCTGGAATCGGGATCCGAATCCATCTTCTTTCCGCTGCTCTACTGGTTCGGAGCCCGGAGGGACGTCGGGTATACTGTATGTGTATAATCCCGCGAGGCACTACACTTGTGGTGCTACTTCATCGTCGTGGTCGTATCGCGAGGTCTTCATCAGCAACGTTCCGACGGGGACGTAATCCCGTCATCGGTCCACAAGGATCGGGTGGCTACAGGAGTCATCGTGGATCTGCGCGGCATCGGGGATTGCCGGTACGACTACACCAACCACGTTCATGCGGGAACGTTTCCCGCTTAACAGACTACATACTGGTATGTGATCTATCTCTGTCCGTTACTTGCATCAGCATAGCATAGGTCTTGGGATTGGGTATCGTAGGTAAAGGAAAAATTTGTGTTTTCTGCCCCGAACCCCAACACCAAGTAGTTGGAATATTATTGGCATGCAATCTACAATGTTCAGACCACCAAATAGATGCAAATCCCGTGAATTCACAAACAGCAGCAGTAACACGTCTATTCTCAGGATATTGTAAACATGTAAAGCGTTGTTCAGTTTCTAACTCCCAAGTAAGATAAGCATCAGGAATATATCTACCCTCAAACGGCTTAAGATTCAATTTCAGTTTAGGCACATGTTCATCATCGCGTACCTGAGGGGGTGGTTGGTGTCGACCGTGGCGAATGTTGGGACGTGGACGTCCAGCTGGCTGTTCATAGGCCGCTTCCTGTTCCACCTCCTCCTCGTAATCACCCTCGTAGTTGTCGTCCTGGCCGACGTCAGAAGCAGCAGCAGTAGCAGGTACTGCAGCAGCAGGAGGAGCACCAGCAGCTTGTCTGCCCGGAAACAGAATACGTCGTGCACGTCGTGGTGGCGGTGGCTGTGCTGGAGCGGCCGCAGGCTGTGCAGGTAGGCGTGCGAGCAACTCAGTAAACTTGGCGTCGAGCTTGGTGTCGATCATCTTCTCCACACCATCAATCGCCTCTGTAAATCTGTTCTCGATGTCATTCACCTGTTCAGACATCATTTGTGCAAATTTATCATGTAACGCTTTGTTTGTCATATTCTCCCAATCGGGTGCATCCCGCGCCACTTCATCATGGGATCCTGGCATGGTTAGCAGAAATAGAAAACACACAGAAATATGATCCTACTTCTACTAATGGGATGTGGGGTGGTGGAAAGCACAAATCCGTCAAGCTTTTCTTTCGTTCTTACCGATTCTTACCTAGCAGCAGGTGGTGATGTACAACCAACGGGTCAAAACTCTCCGAGATGTGGTAGAGCGATGGCCAGGAGGTGTCAACCGCACGAAGTAGAATATATGTGGAGCTGTAGGTAGGCTTGACAAATATGGGAGCAAAAAGATCAACAGTAATCAAAACAGAGATGCAAAGCTGAATAAACACTCAACGTCGGTACTGTGCTGATCCTAGGCTAGACCGTACTAGAGACGCGAGCCTAACACACCAACGAAAGCACGACGCGGCACGTAAACAACTGAGAAGCACTCTCTGAAAAAAAAATCTCTTTTTTTTTTTTTGGAAATCACCCCCTTCTACGTACGACCAAAGATTGGTGAAATCCGACTCTAATCAACTCAACTATTCTGGCTACGGAAAGATCACAAACCGAACGGTGATGGAACTCAACTCGGATCGGTAGGTTGTGGTGGTGTGTATGGACTCGGCTCGGCGGAACGTGGTGGTGTATCTGGACTCGGATTGGTGGAACGTGGTGGTGTACTACTGTGTGGCGGCGGCGTGACAAACTGTGATCAGAACTCGAAACTCTAAGGTAACTAGACGCTAAGATCAGCAACTCGACACAACGATGCAACCGCAAATTCAACAATGCAAACTACTGTAAAGAAAACTGGACAAAGGCTCGGACTGTTTTGGGACGTGATGATCTAACCCTAAATTGTTTTTTTGGCTTTTTCGTGGACTGTAGGTATGAAGAACAGAAGTAAACTAGACTACGAAAAAAACTGGTAAATCTCACCGATCAACCTGGAAATCTGATACCACTTGATAGAGGCGAAGGTGTCCCGATGTTTCGATGAGAGGATTTAGATCGATTTTGGTGGAGTAGACTTTCACGACCTGACTACGAACGTGCGAAGACGTTGCGCCTTAGCAATCGCTAAACCAACTCCGAGAGGTTATTGATCCCGCGGATGCACGATCAACCTGACCACGAAGGTCAATTCCTGCAAACAATCGAAGAACAAGCAAGAACTAAGAATTGCAATCTGGATATTGCGAATATAAGATGAAATATTAACAAAAGTTGGGGTTCCAATGCGGTCTTGGCCTGGTCGGACGACACAAACGAAGAACTCGAAGTTGCGGCTATGGCTAACTTAAATCTAATTAAAACCCAAGTCTAAACGACGCCCTAAGGGCTGTATATATGGGGGAACAGAGGGGATTTTCGTGACCCCTTGGAGGTGGAGTCCGAAAACAACCCTAACTCGGTTTCCCCACACATACGGACTCTAAAAACAGCCTATACTGTGGTATTTCGAAATTACATGGGCCTGGCCCAATAATAAGGTGACGCAGCACCTATAATAACCCTTGGGCGAAATTATTAATGTGGAATCTTGTGTCTCTCGTCCAAGTCCTCATGCACGCCTTATGGTGGCCTCAAAGTGCGAAAGTCACCACTGGAAGCTCCCTTGTCCTTTCCCGCGCGCGCACCTCCTTCTCCATGCTTGATCCCACTCCAATGACCATCCTCCTTATCCATGCTAGGTCCTTCATTCATAAGACAAACAAAAGTATCTAATTTAGGCAGCATCATATGTTCCTGAACATTAGAAGGATTCGCCAGAAACGAAAGTACCTGATAATTTAGTTGACGTGCGCGTGCTCTAGTAACTGGTCCAGTATGTGTAGTTGGTGAAGATGTGGGTGTAACATTAGTAGAGATGTCCTCATCAATATCTTTTTAACCGTAACTCCGTTTGGAGTGTGCCTTATCTGTAACTTGATTAGTTTTTCGTGTACTTTGTGTTTATGCTATTGTTTGTTGTTGTTAACCAACCTAAAATATCGTTTAGGGCAGATCAGTACCAAATCTTTTAATTGTCGTGGGGTACTTAGTGTATGCCATGTTTAGGATTGTGCCTCACTTAAATTGTCTAGCATAGATAGTTTATTTTATGCTTCACCTCTTGTCATGTTTGTGTGCCATGCTTGCTTGAGTTTCCATGTTAACAACCTTTGTTGATCACCTGTAGCTAAACAACTTGAACCTTTCTAAATGTGCGGTATCGTCGTGTGTGACGAGTACTCCACTTAACCTGTTAGTAACCGTTCTCGACGATAGATCCATATCGCGTTGACGTGTCGTGTGATGTCTTCTTGATCTTGTGTTGCCCCGTAGTAATAGAGTGCTTGCTCGTTGATTGCTTTCCAGTGCTTATCGTCTTGTGTGCTTCCGCCGGTACCTTCGGAGACGATGCGAGCGTGCGATCAACTACACCTTCGGAATCCGAATTATCAACAGGCAAGGACTATACATTACTAATGATCCATTCTATTTCAACCAGCGGTTTGCATGCTAGTCTAGGTTAGGTTCGATGTTTGATCCTACCACATGTTTACAGCCTCTTTCAAACCGATACAGCCATGTCCCCTCCCAGCAAACCATGTACTGCTATGTTACTATTGCTCGCTGCTCAGCCCCTGCTTAGTATGCATGCTTAGGATGCTACGATGTTACCCTGTCACTCCTTGGTTTGGGATATCACATTATTATATTGTTGTTGATGATATGATTATTATAAATGTTGACTATATTCGACGAAGGATGGAAGGTCTAGGCTATCCCGCCCCGACGCTTTGTTCCGTTCGAGTCACCTAGGATCTGAGTTCCGGGTATTGGTTTTAAGACTGAGTGTTCCTAATCGCGTTTGGGATTTTATGGGGTCCCCTCTTCTTACCTACCTAGCTTCAAACAATTCTAGAGGTGGCCCAAGCTGATTTACCATTTGAAACCGTGTGTGTGCTGGTCAGCTGCCAGTAGTTTTCAAACAACTCGGGCCAGCGGAGACAGAGTTCCTCTGTTGGTCCACACTGGTGAGCTAGGGAAGTCCCTTGTTATATAGGTGAGACTAAACCCGACCTTGGACATACGGAAGAGTCCGATCTGAGAGCGTGGACAGCTTTTGGATTGGGTGTCGACACCCCGGGGGCCACCCGGATTTGTTCATTGTTAGTTAGAGGGACCTGTCGTTTCAGATCTCTTGGAACTAAATCATAAAATGGTTGCCTATAATGGGTAGCAACTGAGAGAGATGGGCGAGCACGCGATGCCTCGTAATGGGCAGTTGGTACACCCCTGCAGGGTTAAATCTTTTCGAGAAGCCTTGTCCACGGTTATGGACGACTTGAGACCTACTCCTTGTTCATAGACAACAACAGCTGAGATAATCTTAATATAATTTGATCAATGCGTTTGTGCCTTGACTGCTTCTTCTTTGTCGGGATGCGAAGAGGAGGACAAGGATAGGATAGGTGTTATGATTGCGGAAGTAGTTGATAGAAAGACTTGTTGGAGGCGATTCCTCATCGAATGCTTGGCTTCTTACCTTACTCTCTAGATCGTTAGCCACTTCATAAATGCTAGTGCGGCAGCAACCTCACCACTTAGCCCATCCTTACCCTAAACTACTAGTTGTCCTAGAATGACGAGTGATGAAGTCCTTGCTGGGTCAGATGACCACTACAGTTGGATGCTGAGTACTTCTATACTCATGATACTACCCCCAAACTCTTTTCAGGGTTCTTGATCAAAAACAGGAATGGTGATCGACGTTTCACGTGGAGACTCGACGACGACTAGTTAGGCGGATCCCGGCGAGGGCCTGGACCCGTGTGGTTATGGGAATAGATGTTTTTCTCTTTGCCACTAGGCATTTGATTGTAGTCTGATAGAGGCAAAGGTGTCCCGATGTTTCGATGAGATGGTGGAGATCGATTATGGTGGAGGCGACTTTCACGATCCGACTACGAACGTGCGAAGACGTTGCGCCTTAGCGATCGCTAAACCAACTCCGAGAGGTTATTGATCCCGCGGATGCACGATCAACCTGACCACGAAGGTCTAATTCCTGCAAGCAATCGAAGAACAAGCAAGAACTAAGAATTGCAATCTGGATATTGCGAATATAAGATGAATGATTACGAAAGTTGGGGTTCCAATGAGGTCTTGGCCTGGTCGGATGACACAAACGAAGAGCTCGAAGTTGCGGCTATGGCTAACTTAAATCTAATTAAAACCCAAGTCTAAACGACGCCCTAAGGGCTGTATATATGGGGGAACAGAGGGGATTTTCGTGACCCCTTGGAGGTGGGGTCCGAAAACAACCCTAACTCGGTTTCCCCACACATACGAACTCTAAAAACAGCCTATAATGTGGTATTTCGAAATTAGATGGGCCCAGCCCAATATTAAGGTGACGCAGCACCTATAATTGCTCTTGGACGAAAATAATGAAGTGGCATCTCATGTATTTCGTCCAAGCCTTCATGCATGCCTTATGGTGGCTTCAAAGTGCGAAAATCCCCACTGGAAGCTCCATTGTTCTTTCCCGCACGCGCACCTTCTTCTCCATGCTTGATCCCGCTCCAATGACCGTCCTTCTTGTCCATGCTAGGTCCTTCATTCATAAGCAAAACAAAAGTATCTAATTTAGGCAGCATCATATGTTCATGAACATTAGAAGGATTCGCAAGAAACGAAAGTACCTGATAATTTAGTTGACGTGCACGTGCTCTAGTAACTGGTCCCGTATGTGTAGTTGGTGAAGATGTGGGTGTAACATTAGTAGAGATGTCCTCATCATCCTCCCCTTCTTGAATTGAAGTCGTCCTCGACGGAAGCTCATTATCTTCTCCCAAATAAGGTTTCAAATCTGCAATGTTAAATGTGGGACTAACCCCAAAATCTGCAGGTAGCTCAAGTTTATATGCATTATCGTTAATTTTCTGTAAAACCTTAAAGGGACCATCAGCTCGTGGCATTAACTTAGACTTGCGCAAATCAGGAAACCTATCTTTACGTAGATGTAACCAAACAAGATCTCCTGGTTCAAACACAACATGCTTTCTACCCTTATCACCAGCAAGCTTGTATCTAGCATTCATTTTCTCAATGTTTTCTTTAGTTAACTCATGCATTTTTAATATCAATTCAGCACGTTGCTTAGCATCAAAATTAACCTTCTCCGAAGATGGAAGAGGAAGCAAATCAATAGGTGCACGAGGTAGAAAACCATAAACAATCTCAAAAGGGCACATTTTAGTGGTAGAATGAAATGAACGATTATAAGCAAATTCAATATGAGGTACACATTCTTCCCACATTTTTAAGTTACTCTTTAAAACAGCCCTAAGCATAGTAGACAAAGTCCTATTGACTACTTCAGTTTGTCCATCAGTTTGGGGATGACATGTAGTACTAAAAAGTAGTTTAGTCCCCAACTTAGCCCATAAGCATCTCCAAAAATGGCTAAGAAACTTAGTATCACGATCCGAGACAATAGTATTGGGCACACCATGTAAGCGAATAATCTCTCGAAAGAATAAATCAGCAACATTAGCAGCATCATCGCTTTTATGACATGGTATAAAATGTGCCATCTTAGAAAATCTATCCACGACAACAAATATGCTATCCCTCCCCTTCTTTGTTCGAGGCAAGCCTAAAACAAAGTCCATGGATATGTCCTCCCACGGAACACTAGGTACAGGTAAAGGCATGTATAAACCATGAGGATTGAGTCGTGACTTAGCTTTTTGACATGTAGTGCAGCGAGCAACAAAACGCTCAACATCCCGTCTCATCTTTGGCCAAAAGAAATGTGTAGCAAGTACGTCCTCCGTCTTCTTCACGCCAAAATGTCCCATTAATCCTCCTCCATGCGCCTCCTGCAACAACAAAAGACGAATAGAGCTAGCTGGAATGCATAGCTTGTTAGAACGGAACACAAACCCATCATTAAGCACAAACTTGTTCCATGTTCTACCCTCTCTACAATTCTGCAAAACATCTTTAAATTCCGCATCATGTACATATTGATCTTTGATTGTCTCTAAACCGAATATCCTGAAGTCAAGTTGTGAAAGCATAGTATAACGACGAGACAAAGCATCAGCAATAATATTATCTTTCCCCTTCTTGTGTTTAATGACATAAGGGAAAGTCTCAATAAATTCAACCCACTTAGCATGTCTACGATTAAGTTTTGCTTGACTTCTTATGTGTTTCAAAGATTCATGATCAGAATGTATAACAAATTCTTTGGGCCATAAATAATGTTGCCAAGTTTCTAATGTCCGAACAAGAGCATATAATTCCTTATCATAAGTAGAATAGTTCAGAATAGGCCCACTCAATTTTTCAGAAAAGTATGCAACAGGTTTAGCATCTTGTAATAACACACCTCCCAAACCAATACCACTAGCATCGCATTCAAGCTCAAAAGTCTTATTAAAATCAGGAAGTTGGAGCAAAGGAGCATGTGTTAACTTATCTTTCAATACCGTGAAGGCTTCTTCCTGTGCGGTACCCCAAGTAAAAGGCACATCCTTGCGTGTAAGCTCATTGAGAGGTGCAGCAATGGTGCTGAAATCTCTCACAAAACGCCTATAGAATCCAGCGAGGCCAAGAAAACTCCTCACTTGTGTGACCGTTTTGGGCTGCGGCCAACTCTCAATCGCCTCGATCTTGGCTTTATCAACTTCAATTCCCTGCGGAGTAACAACATAGCCAAGAAACGATACTCGGTCGGTGCAAAAGGTGCACTTCCCAAGGTTACCAAACAAACGTGCATTACGTAGAGCAATAAAAATAGCACGTAAATGATCCAAATGTTCCTCCAAAGATTTGCTATAAATCAGTATATCATCAAAATAGACTACCACAAATCGTCCAATGAAAGCACGTAAAACCTCGTTCATTAATCTCATGAAAGTGCTAGGTGCATTAGTTAACCCAAAAGGCATGACTAACCACTCATATAATCCAAACTTAGTTTTAAAAGCCGTTTTCCATTCATCTCCTAATTTCATGCGAATTTGATGGTATCCACTACGCAAATCAACTTTGGAAAACATGGTAGAGCCACTTAATTCATCAAGCATATCATCTAACCTAGGAATAGGATGACGATAACGAATAGTAATATTATTAATGGCTCGACAATCAACACACATACGCCATGTTCCATCCTTTTTCGGCACTAATATAACAGGAACAACACAAGGACTAAGGGATTCACGTATGTAACCTTTGTCGAGTAGCTCTTGTACTTGATGCTGAATCTCCTTCGTCTCCTCCGGATTGGTACGGTATGGCGCACGGTTGGGCAGCGAAGCACCGGGAATTAAGTCAATCTGATGCTCAATCCCTCGAATAGGTGGTAATCCCGGTGGTACGTCTTGTGGAAAGACGTCAATAAATTCCTGCAAAAGGTCAGTGACAACAGGAGGCAAAGAAGGAGGCAATTCCTGAAATGAAAACAAAGCTTCTTTGCACACAAAAGCATAGCACACATATTGACTAACATCCAAATCTGAAATATCAACCTTAGTAGCAAGCAAAGTTGGACTAGTCAATTTAATTTCATTAGAAACAGCAGAAGAAGATTTGCTATTAGTCTTATGTTGTTGCTCAAATTCTTTAGCTGCTATCTCAATTTCACTCTTATTTTTCTCCTGTTTAGCTTTACTAGCTCTAGCAAGATCATCTTTCACAATTTGTTCAGGAGACATAGGAAGTAAAGCAATATTTTTATCCTGATGAACCAGAGTAAACTGATTGGTCCTACCATGGTGTACAACATTCCTATCAAATTGCCATGGTCTACCAAGTAAAAGAGAGCATGCTTGCATGGGTACCACATCACAATCAACATAATCAGCATATGCAGTAATGCTAAAGTGCACACGAACAGAACGCGTTACCTTAATCTTACCACTATTGTTAAACCACTGAATATAGTACGGATGGGGGTGTGGTCTTGTGGTGAGAGATAGCTTCTCCACCAACTCCATGCTAGCCAAGTTGTTGCAACTCCCACCGTCAATGATGATGCGAACCGAACGTTCTTTCACCACTCCCTTTGTGTGGAACAAATTATGCCTCTGGTTTTGCTCGGCCTTCGTTACCTGCACACTTAACACACGTTGAGCAACCAAACTAGCATATTTATCTGCATCATCAGGAGCCATATACTCTATATCATGAGCATCATCATGGGCACCCTGTTCCTCATGAGCAATGAGAACTAAAGTCTCCTCATCATAGTCACTCGCTGACTCATACCCACCATCCGCCGTAATAGTCATCTCACGCTTGGAGGGACAGTCTTTTGCGAAGTGACCTCCACCTTGGCACCTGCGACATTTAATATCACGATCTCGTGTTTGCCATGTGGAAGCCATGGATGAAGAAGAACTCGCCGCTGGACCAATCTGTGCACCCTTGAATGGTGGCGCTGGCTGTTTTGGTGGCTCCCTGTAAGAATGAGCGGCTGAAGTAGATGGTGGTGCAGCATGACGTGTGGATGTAGAAGCTCCACGCGATGTCCATGATGTATTTCTTCCTGCAGAAAAGTTAGGTCTCGTAGCGGCCTGTCGATCCTGCACTTCACGTTCAGCTTTACAAGCAAGATGAAACAAACGAGTGATAGTAGCAAAGTCCTTGTATTCTAGAATAGTTTGTATCTCCCTGTTTAAACCACCCATAAAACGTGCAAGCATAGCTTCATTATCCTCTACTAGGCCACATCTAATCAATCCAGTTTGTAATTCTTGATAATATTCCTCTACAGAATTTTTTCCTTGTCTCAAACGCTGTAATTTTTGTAACAATTCACGTTGATAATAAGGAGGAACCCAGCGAGTACGCATAGCATCTTTTAAAGCAGCCCAAGTAGTTGGAATATTATTAGCATGCAATCTACAATGTTCAGACCACCTAATAGATGCAAATCCCGTGAATTCACAAACTGCAGCAGTAACACGTCTATTCTTAGGATATTGTAAACATGTAAAGCGTTGTTCAGTTTCTAACTCCCAAGTAAGATAAGCATCAGGAATATATCTACCCTCAAACGGCTTAAGATTCAATTTCAGTTTAGGCACTTGTTCATCATCACGTACCTGAGGGGTGGTTGGTGTCGACCGTGGCGAATGTTGGGACGTGGACGTCCAGCTGGCTGTTCATAGGCCGCTTCCTGTTCCACCTCCTCCTCGTAATCACCCTCGTAGTTGTCGTCCTGGCCGACGTCAGAAGCAGCAGCAGCAGGTACTGCAGCAGGAACAGGAGCACCAATACCAGCAGCTTGTCCTCTCGGAAACAGAATACGTCGTGCACGTGGTAGTGGCGGTGGCTGTGGCTGTGCTGGAGCGGCAGCAGGCTGTGTAGGTAGGCGTGCGATCAACTCAGTAAACTTGGCGTCGAGCTTGGTGTCGATCATCTTTTCCACGCCATCAATTGCCTCTGTAAATCTGGTCTCGATGTCATTCACCTGTTCAGACATCATTTGTGCAAATTTATCATGTAGCTCCTTGTTTGTCATGTTCTCCCAATCGGGTGCATCCCGCGCCACTTCATCATGTGATCCTGGCATGGTTAGCAGAAATAGAAAACACACAGTAATATGATCCTACTTCTACTAATGGGATGTGGGGTGGTGGAAAGCACAAATCCGTCAAGCTTTTCTTTCGTTCTTACCGATTCTTACCTAGCAGCAGGTGGTGATGTACAACCAACGGGTCAAAACTCTCAGAGATATGGTGGAGCGATGGCCAGGAGGTGTCAAACGCACGATGTAGAATATATGTGGAGCTGTAGGAAGGCTGACAAGTATGGTAGGAAAAACTCAACAGTAATCAAAACAGAGATGCAAAGCTGAATAAACACTCAACGTCGGTACTGTGCTGATCCCAGGCTAGACCGTACTAGAGACGCGAGCCTAAAACACCAACGAAAGCACGGCGCGGCACGTAAACAACTGAGAAGCACACTCTGAAAAAAAAATTCTCTCTCTTTTTTTTTGCTCTTTTTTTTTGCGATGCGGGACTGCGGTGGCTGAAAAAGTGCGAAAAAATCACTATGGTGGCGAACGTCTCAAAATGAGTTTCTGGACCTAAGGAACGTATGGGCACGAAATTTTTTCACCCCTGAATTTTTTTCACTATAGTCTGGCACGTTTTCCAGAGCAGTTTTTAGGCCAAAAATTTCAGGGGTGAAAAAATTTCGTGCCCATACGTTCCTTAGGTCCAGAAACTCATTTTGAGACGTTCTCCACCATAGTGATTTTTTCGCACTTTTTCAGCCACTGCCGTCCGAGCAAAAAAAAAAGAGCAAAAAAAAAAGAGCAAAAAAAAGAGCAAAAAAAATTCAGAGTGTGCTTCTCAGTTGATTACGTGCCGCGCCGTGCTTTCGTTGGTGTTTTAGGCTCGCGTCTCTAGTACGGTCTAGCCTAGGATCAGCACAGTACCGACGTTGAGTGTTTATTCAGCTTTGCATCTCTGTTTTGATTACTGTTGAGCTTTTGCTACCATACTTGTCAGCCTTCCTACAGCTCCACATATATTCTACATTGTGCGTTTTGACACCTCCTGGCCATCGCTCTACCACATCTCTGAGAGTTTTGACCCGTTGGTTGTACATCAACACCTGCTGCTAGGTAAGAATCGGTAAGAACTAAAGAAAAGCTTGACGGATTTGTGCTTTCCACCACCCCACATCCCATTAGTAGAAGTAGGATCATACTTCTGTGTGTTTTCTCTTTCTGCTAACCATGCCAGGATCCCATGATGAAGTGGCGCGGGATGCACCTGATTGGGAGAATATGACAAACAAAGCATTACATGATAAATTTGCACAAATGATGTCTGAACAGGTGAATGACATCGAGAACAGATTTACAGAGGCGATTGATGGTGTGGAGAAGATGATCGACACCAAGCTCGACGCCAAGTTTACTGAGTTGCTCGCACGCCTACCTGCACAGCCTGCGGCCGCTCCAGCACAGCCACCGCCACCACGACGTGCACGACGTATTCTGTTTCCGGGCGGACAAGCTGCTGGTGCTCCTGCTGCTGCTGCAGTTACTGCTGCTGCTGCCTCTGACGTCGTCCAGGACGACAACTACGAGGGTGATTACGAGGAGGAGGTGGAACAAGAAGCGGCCTATGAACAGCCAGCTGGACATCCACGTCCCAACATTCGCCACGGTCGACACCAACCACCCCCTCAGGTACCCGATGATGAACATGTGCCTAAACTTAAATTGAATCTTAAGCCATTTGAGGGTAGATATATTCCTGATGCTTATCTTACTTGGGAGTTAGAAACTGAACAACGCTTTACATGTTTACAATATCCTGAGAATAGACGTGTTACTGCTGCTGTTTGTGAATTCACGGGTTTTGCATCTATTTGGTGGTCTGAACATTGTAGATTGCATGCTAATAATATTCCAACTACTTGGGCTGCTTTAAAAGATGCTATGTGTACTCGCTGGGTTCCTCCTTATTATCAACGTGAATTGCTACAAAAATTACAGCGTTTGAGACAAGGAAAAAATTCTGTAGAGGAATATTATCAAGAATTACAAACTGGATTGATTAGATGTGGCCTAGTAGAGGATAATGAAGCTATGTTTGCACGTTTTATAGGTGGCTTAAACAGGGAGATACAAACTATTCTAGAATACAAGGACTATGCTACTATTACTCGTTTGTTTCATCTTGCTTGTAAAGCTGAACGTGAAGTGCAGGACCGACAGGCCGCTACGAGACCTAACTTTTCTGCAGGACGAAATACATCATGGACATCGCGTGGACCTTCTACATCCACACGTACTACTGCACCACCATCTACTTGAACCGCTCATTCTTACAGGGAGCCACCAAAACAGCCAGCGCCACCATTCAAGGGTGCACAGAGTGGTCCTGCAGCGAGTTCTTCTTCATCCATGGCTTCCACAGGGCAAACACAAGATCGTGATATTAAATGTCGCAGGTGCCAAGGTGGAGGTCACTTCGCAAAAGACTGTCCCTCCAAGCGTGTGATGATTATTACGGCGGATAGTGGGTATGAGTCAGCGAGCGACTATGATGAGGAGACTTAAGTTCTCATTGCTCACGAGGAACAGGGTGCCCATGATGATGCTCATGATATAGAGTATATGGCTCCTGATGATGCAGATCAATATGCTAGTTTGGTTGCTCAACGTGTGTTAAGTGTGCAGGTATCGAAGACCGAGCAAAACCAGAGGCATAATTTGTTCCACACAAAGGGAGTGGTGAAAGAACGTTTGGTTCGCATCATCATTGACGGAGGGAGTTGCAACAACTTGGCGAGCATGGAGTTGGTGGAGAAGCTATCTCTCACCACAAGACCACACCCCCATCCGTACTATATTCAGTGGTTTAACAATAGTGGTAAGATTAATGTAACGCGTTCTGTTCGTGTGCACTTTAGCATTGCTGCATATGTTGATTATGTTGATTGTGATGTGGTACCCATGCAAGCATGCTCTCTTTTACTTGGTAGACCATGGCAATTTGATAGGAATGTTGTACACCATGGTAGGACAAATCAGTTTACCCTGGTTCATCAGGATAAAACTATTGCTTTACTTCCTATGTCTCCTGAACAAATTGTGAAAGATGATCTTGCTAGAGCTAGTAAAGCTAAACAGGAGAAAAATAAGAGTGAAAATGAGATAGCAGCTAAAGAATTTGAGCAACAACATAAGACTAATAGCAAATCTTCTTCTGCTGTTTCTAATGAAATTAAATTGACTAGTCCAACTTTGCTTGCTACTAAGGTTGATATTTCAGATTTGGATGTTAGTCAATATGTGTGCTATGCTTTTGTGTGCAAAGAAGCTTTGTTTTCATTTGAGGAATTGCCTCCTTCTTTGCCTCCTGTTGTCACTGACCTTTTGATGAGGACATGACTACCATAGTTACAGCCACAACCCCTGCTAATATACCTACTGGACCAATTACTAGAGATTGTGCACACCAATTAAATTATCAGTTACTTTCGCTTCTTGGTAATGTTTCTAATGTTTATGTGAATATGATGCTGCCTAACGTCGATATATTTCTGTTGCTGACAAATGAAGGACCTAGCATGGACAAGAAGGATGAGCATTGGAGCATGTTCAAGCATGAAGATGATGAGGACATAATTATCATGGATATGACCATTAATTCCTCTATATTTGATCAAGAAATGAATTCAATACAAAGGGGCATGATTGTGTGCTGTACAAGAAGTTATTTCACGTCACTTTTGGCCCAAGAGAAGATAGAGACCAAGTCTTTCACGTCATGGACTCAGATTCGGACTGCAGAGATATACCCAACTTCAAACAGTCGCCGTTTCTACATACGAACTCCAAATTGGGTGATTCTTTTTTCTGGTGATAGCTTATCTCGTCTAGTTTCCAACGCAATTGGTTTCACCTTCAAATTCCTTCGGAGCGTGGAGATATTGCGAAAACGGTGTGACCCAGCAGCAGAATCCGAATCAAAGTCCAACTCAATAGGTGTTCCATCACCTCCACATGGGCCCAAGTGCCTTGTACGACCTAGGTTTATTTTTAGGACTCCTTGGGACGTCCTTCCACCCCCTTGGCCTCCACCCTTTAGTCCTATATAAGTAGATCAACCCGTAGGGTTTTTCTTTGGATTTCTTTTAGTTAAAAAGACTGCTTAGCTAATTGCCGCATCTTCGTGTACTCGGTTTGTGTCCAACGACCAGATCAAGACCGCTTTTGGAATCCCAACTTTATTCATACTTCATCTACATATTCGCAATATTCAGATTGCTTTATCATAGTTCTTGCTTGTTCTTCGATTGCTTGCAGGCACTAGACCTTCGTGGTCAGGTTGATCGTGCTCCGACGTGGTCAATAACCTCCAGAGATTGGTTTAGCGATTGCTAAGGCGCGACGTTGTTGCACGTTCGTCGTCGGATCGTCAGAGTCGTCTCCACCAAATCGATAGATATCTCTCATCGAAAGATCGGGACACCCCGCCTCTATCAAGTGGTATCAGTTTTCAGGTTGCTCGGTGAGAATTCCACATCCATATATTAGATCTGTTTTTTATCACCTATCATCCACACAAAAAGCCATAAAAATAGGATTAGATCATCATATCCATACCA
Source organism: Bromus sterilis (assembly GCA_950022295.1). Classification (NCBI taxonomy): domain Eukaryota; kingdom Viridiplantae; phylum Streptophyta; class Magnoliopsida; order Poales; family Poaceae; genus Bromus; species Bromus sterilis. The sequence goes on along the minus strand of OX465600.1, from coordinate 169,831,564 downwards.
ATCTGAGACTTCGCAATTTTCTTTTCGGTGCTTTGCTTTATTGAATTATCGGTTGCATCGTCGTGTTCAGTTGCTGGTTTTAGTATCTAGTCCTTTAGAGTTTCGAGTTCTGTTCACGTTAGTCACCGCCGCCGCTGCACCATCATCCCATCCGCTGCCTACTTCTACCATCCACCATAGAAAAAGAGAGAAAAAGAGTTGAAAAAAGAGAGAAAAAAAGAAAAAGGAAAAAAAGAAAGAAAAAAGGAAAAAAGAGAAAAAATAAGAAAAATTTCGGATCTATCTCTAGTTGAACTCGTATTTGAAATCTCGTCGAAATCAGTTTTGAGCAGTGTCCACTACAACGGGGATAACTTTGTCATCCGAAGTCCGTTTTGGCTCCACGAGTACTCAAATTAAAGATATTTCCGAGCCGCTTCTAAATAGTTCTAGAGCTAGTGTGTTATTTGAAACTCCAGATCGGCTTATAAGACGTACTTTTTTACCTCTAAAGTTTCCGAACACAGTTTTTGTTAGATTTCGGGCTGATTCTCAATTTTTTTGACACCTCATCCGAACTCTAAATTGAGTGATTCTTATTGCGTCGTAAAGGTTAAGTCAGTGCCCTATTGGAGGAAAAGTATCAAAAAATTAGCAAATATATTTCAGAGGACAGTTGTAGCGAGAATATTGGTGTATCTTGATTTGGAGCCTACTTTCACCATTATCTTTGCTCTGTTGATGATCTTCACTTATATCTTGCTATTCAGAGCTACTTCATATCATTCATTGCTGCTAGTTGTGTACGCCGTGACCACATTAGTGTTCTAGGCTCGCGTCTCTAGTCCGGTCTAGACTAGGACCAGCACAGTATCGTCAGTGAGCGTTAATTCAATTTTGCATCTCTGAATTGATTATTGCTGATATTTTTGCCGTCATATTAAAGCCTTCCAAGCTCCACATATTTCTACATCGTTTATACGTGCGTTCACCTGGCAATCGCTCTACTTAATCTTTGGAGTTCTTTGACACCGTTGGTTGCCGATCACCACCTGCTGCATGGTAAGAACTAGTAAGACATTGATATTTGCTATCCTGTGAGCGTTTTACCACCACATCCTAGTAGTTCATAGGGACATATACTTGTGATTTGTTTCTTGTTTTCTACTAATCATGGCAGGTTCTGGAGTTAGATCTTCTTGGGCGGCAACTATAGTTGGAGATTTGCCACCACCTACAACTACACAACAGTCACTGCAAAAGGTAAACACACATAAGCATGCACATGATCAGTTTATTGTTTCTATACCACACTTTCATGGACGTCTAAGACCTGATTTATACATTGAGTGGGAGTTTGAAATAAATGATATATTTGTTTCCCATAATTTTCTTGAGCATAAGAAAGTAAAAACTGCAATTAGTGCTTTCAAAGATTTTGCTTCTATTTGGTGGAATGAATATTGTAGTTTATATCCTGATTATATACCTAATACTTGGAATGATCTCAAACTTGCTATGCGATATAGATTCGTTCCCTCTTATTATACTCGTGACAAGGTTAGGAAATTAAAAAATTTAAAACAAGGTACTAAAACTGTTTCAGAATATTATGATGCTTTAGAAACTACATTCTTGCATTCTCTTTTAGAGGAAAGTGAAGAATATTTCATGGACATATTTTGGGAAGGTTTAAACCGTGACATTCAGTATATCCTAATTCATGAAAAGTGTTATCCTATGGATCGTTTGTTCCGTCTTGCTTGTAAAGGTGAACAGGAAATCGACAGACGTGTTTCCCAGAAGACGAACAAGCGGAATGTGCAAATACCACAAGTTGAGAAAGTTGTTCCTTCAACCACTATAAGCACTACCATAACCACATCAATTGTCGTACGCACTCCTCCAATATCTGATCTATCATCACAAAAAGGTAATGACAAAGGTATGCATCTTTCCCCTCCACATGAGAACCTTGCTGATTTAAAAGCAACATGTGTTGAGCTATCAAGTAGTTTCATCACACAACCAATTTTTGAGAATTTCATAACTTCACATGAAGATGTTGCTTGCCTAATAGACTTGAATACATCATGTCTTGAGTTACCTGTTGATTTGAGCTCACCATCTATTTTGGATAATCATGTTACTAGTATGAAACTGCCAATGCTTAATCATTTTGATATGACCTCTAATCTTGGTGATGATTCTGCGTCGAATGACTTGTTGCATGACTACTTAGTTAAGCCTGTTGTAGCATGTCTTTCGAAAAACATTAACGTTTCTTCACCGGTATTGGGATGGTTTAATGATGAGCATTGTACATCTTTAGATATGAATAAGAGCTTCACTTATATATGCAAACTGAGTTGCAATACTTTCATGTCGTTTATGTATTGTGATGATCATATATGTTTATATTTCACAACATACGAAAGTTACTCATATATACATGTGTTACATGTCCAAAAACTAAGGGAAGTAAGAATGGATGACATATATATATACAACATGTACACCTTGTCTCTTTTGTTAGCCACATTTCAGATTAAGAAACGCCGGGGACGGCTTTATTTTCAAGAAGGGGAGGATGATGAGGACATGACTACCATAGTTACAGCCACAACCCCTGCTAATATACCTACTGGACCAATTACTAGAGATTGTGCACACCAATTAAATTATCAGTTATTTTCGCTTCTTGGTAATGTTTCTAATGTTCATGTGAATATGATGCTGCCTAACGTCGATATATTTCTGTTGCTGACAAATGAAGGACCTAGCATGGACAAGAAGGATGAGCATTGGAGCATGTTCAAGCATGAAGATGATGAGGACATAATTATCATGGATATGACCATTAATTCCTCTATATTTGATCAAGAAATGAATTAAATACAAAGGGGCATGATTGTGTGCTGTATAAGAAGTTATTTCACGTCACTTTTGGCCCAAGAGAAGATAGAGACCAAGTCTTTCACGTCATGGACTCAGATTCGGACTGCAGAGATATACCCAACTTCAAACAGTCGCCGTTTCTACATACGAACTCCAAATTGGGTGATTCTTTTTTCTGGTGATAGCTTATCTCGTCTAGTTTCCAACGCAATTGGTTTCACCTTCAAATTCCTTCGAAGCGTGGAGATATTGCGAAAACGGTGCGACCTAGCCGTAGAATCCGAATCAATGTCCAACTCAATAGGTGTTGCATCACCTCCACATGGGCCCAAGTGCCTTGTACGACCTAGGTTTAGTTTTAGGACTCCTTGGGACGTCCTTCCACCCCCTTGGCCTCCACCCTTTAGTCCTATATAAGTAGATCAACACGTAGGGTTTTTCTTTGGATTTTTTTAGTTAAAAAGACTGCTTAGCTAATTGCCGCATCTTCGTGTACTCGGTTTGTGTCCAACGACCAGATCAAGACCGCTTTTGGAATCCCAACTTTATTCATACTTCATCTACATATTCGCAATATTCAGATTGCTTTATCATAGTTCTTGCTTGTTCTTCGATTGCTAAGGCGCGACGTTGTTGCACGTTCGTCGTCGGATCGTCAGAGTCGTCTCCACCAACTCGATAGATATCTCTCATCGAAAGATCGGGACACCCCGCCTCTATCACCTTTTGCAGGAATTTATTGACGTCTTTCCACAAGACGTACCACCGGGATTACCACCTATTCGAGGGATTGAGCATCAGATTGACTTAATTCTCGGTGCTTCGCTGCCCAACCGTGCGCCATACCGTACCAATCCGGAGGAGACGAAGGAGATTCAGCGTCAAGTACAAGAGCTACTCGACAAAGGTTACATACGTGAATCCCTTAGTCCTTGTGCTGTTCCTGTTATATTAGTGCCGAAAAAGGATGGAACATGGCGTATGTGTGTTGATTGTCGAGCCATTAATAATATTACTATTCGTTATCGTCATCCTATTCCTAGGTTAGATGATATGCTTGATGAATTAAGTGTCTCTACCATGTTTTCCAAAGTTGATTTGCGTAGTGGATACCATCAAATTCGCATGAAATTAGGAGATGAATGGAAAACGGCTTTTAAAACTAAGTTTGGATTATATGAGTGGTTAGTCATGCCTTTTGGGTTAACTAATGCACCTAGCACTTTCATGAGATTAATGAACGAGGTTTTACGTGCTTTCATTGGACGATTTGTGGTAGTCTATTTTGATGATATACTGATTTATAGCAAATCTTTGGTGGGAACATTTGGATCATTTACGTGCTGTTTTTATTGCTCTACGTAATGCACGTTTATTTGGTAACCTTGGGAAGTGCACCTTTTGCACCGACCGAGTATCGTTTCTTGGCTATGTTGTTACTCCGCAGGGAATTGAAGTTGATAAAGCCAAGATCGAGGCGATTGAGAGTTGGCCGCAGCCCAAAATGGTCACACAAGTGAGGAGTTTTCTTGGACTCGCTGGATTCTATAGGCGTTTTGTGAGAGATTTCAGCACCATTGCTGCACCTCTCAATGAGCTTACACGCAAGGATGTGCCTTTTACTTGGGGTACCGCACACGAAGAAGCCTTCGCGGTATTGAAAGATAAGTTAACACATGCTCCTTTGCTCCAACTTCCTGATTTTAATAAGACTTTTGAGCTTGAATGCGATGCTAGTGGGATTGGTTTGGGAGGTGTGTTATTACAAGATGCTAAACCTGTTGCATACTTTTCTGAAAAATTGAGTGGGCCTAGTCTGAACTATTCTACTTATGATAAGGAATTATATGCTCTTGTTCGGACATTAGAAACTTGGCAACATTATTTATGGCCCAAAGAATTTGTTATACATTCTGATCATGAATCTTTGAAACACATAAGAAGTCAAGCAAAACTTAATCGTAGACATGCTAAGTGGGTTGAATTTATTGAGACTTTCCCTTATGTCATTAAACACAAGAAGGGGAAAGATAATATTATTGCTGATGCTTTGTCTCGTCGTTATACTATGCTTTCACAACTTGACTTCAAGATATTCGGTTTAGAGACAATCAAAGATCAATATGTAAATGATGCGGAATTTAAAGATGTATTGCAGAATTGTAGAGAGGGTAGAACATGGAACAAGTTTGTGCTTAATGATGGTTTTGTGTTCCGTTCTAACAAGCTATGCATTCCAGCTAGCTCTATTCGTCTTTTGTTGTTGCAGGAGGCGCATGGAGGAGGATTAATGGGACACTTTGGCGTGAAGAAGACGGAGGACGTACTTGCTACACACTTCTTTTGGCCAAAGATGAGACGGGATGTTGAGCGTTTTGTTGCTCGCTGCACTACATGTCAAAAAGCTAAGTCACGACTCAATCCTCATGGTTTATACATGCCTTTACCTGTACCTAGTGTTCCGTGGGAGGACATATCCATGGACTTTGTTTTAGGCTTGCCTCGAACAAAGAAGGGGAGGGATAGCATATTTGTTGTCGTGGATAGATTTTCTAAGATGGCACATTTTATACCATGTCATAAAAGCGATGATGCTGCTAATGTTGCTGATTTATTCTTTCGTGAGATTATTCGCTTACATGGTGTGCCCAATACTATTGTCTCGGATCGTGATACTAAGTTTCTTAGCCATTTTTGGAGATGCTTATGGGCTAAGTTGGGGACTAAACTACTTTTTAGTACTACCTGTCATCCCCAAACTGATGGACAAACTGAAGTAGTCAATAGGACTTTGTCTACTATGCTTAGGGCTGTTTTAAAGAGTAACTTGAAAATGTGGGAAGAATGTTTACCTCATATTGAATTTGCTTATAATCGTTCATTTCATTCTACCACTAAAATGTGCCCTTTTGAGATTGTTTATGGTTTTCTACCTCGTGCGCCTATTGATTTGCTGCCTCTTCCATCGTCGGAGAAGGTTAATTTTGATGCTAAGCAACGTGCTGAATTGATATTAAAAATGCATGAGTTAACTAAAGAAAACATTGAGAAAATGAATGCTAGATACAAGCTTGCAGGTGATAAGGGTAGAAAGCATGTTGTGTTTGAACCAGGAGATCTTGTTTGGTTACATCTACGTAAAGATAGGTTTCCTGATTTGCGCAAGTCTAAGTTAATGCCACGAGCTGATGGTCCCTTTAAGTTTTTACAGAAAATTAATGATAATGCATATAAACTTGAGCTACCTGCAGATTTTGGGGTTAGTCCCACATTTAACATTGCAGATTTGAAACCTTATTTGGGAGAAGATGATGAGCTTCCGTCGAGGACGACTTCAATTCAAGAAGGGGAGGATGATGAGGACATCCCTACTAATGTTACACCCATATCCTCACCAACTACACATACTGGACCAGTTACTAGAGCACGTGCACGTCAACTAAATTATCAGGTACTTTCGTTTCTTGTGAATCCTTCTATTGTTCATGAACATATGATGCTGCCTAAATTAGATACTTCTGTTTTGCTTATGAATGAAGGACCTAGCATGGACAAGAAGGATGGTCATTGGAGCGGGATCAAGCATGGAGAAGAAGGTGTGCGCGCGGGAAAGTACAGTGGAGCTTCCAGTGGTGATTATCACACTTTGAAACCACCATAAGGCGCGCATGAAGTCTTGGACGAAATACGCGAGATGTCACTTCATTATTTTCGTCCAAGGGCAATTATAGGTGCTGCGTCACCTTAATATTGGGCTGGGCCCATGTAATTTCGAAATACCACATTATAGGCTGTTTTTAGAGTCCGTATGTGTGGGGAAACCGAGTTAGGGTTGTTTTCGGACCCCACCTCCAAGGGGCCACGAAATTCCCCTCTGTTCCCCCATATATACAGCCCTTAGGGCGTCGTTTAGACTTGGGTTTTAATTAGATTTAAGTTAGCCATAGCCGCAACTTCGAGCTCTTCGTTTGTGTCATCCGACCAGGCCAAGACCTCATTGGAACCCCAACTTTCGTAATCATTCATCTTATATTCGCAATATCCAGATTGCAATTCTTAGTTCTTGCTTGTTCTTCGATTGCTTGCAGGAATTAGACCTTCGTGGTCAGGTTGATCGTGCATCCGCGGGATCAATAACCTCTCGGAGTTGGTTTAGCGATCGCTAAGGCGCAACGTCTTCGCACGTTCGTAGTCGGATCGTGAAAGTCGTCTCCACCATAATCGATCTCCACCATCTCATCGAAACATCGGGACACCTTCGCCTCTATCACGGAATAACTTCAATTTGGTGCTCAATACCACGCAAGGGTGGTAATCCTGCTGGAACCTCTGCCGGAAACACATCATCATAATCCTGCAAAACAGTAGACACACTAGAAGAAAGAGGATGATTATCATTAGAAAGCAAAACCTCGCCTTTGTACATAAACACAAGTGGCATGGCTGCAGGATCCTCACTAAATTCTCTCATGTCTTCTGATAGAGACGGGGTGTCCCGATCTTTCGATGAGAGATAACTATCGATTTGGTGGAGACGACTCTGACGATCCGACTACGAACGTGCAACAACGTCGCGCCTTAGCAATCGCTAAACCAATCTCCGGAGGTTATTGACCACGTCGGAGCACGATCAACCTGACCACGAAGGTCTAGTGCCTGCAAGCAATCGAAGAACAAGCAAGAACTATGATAAAGCAATCTGAATATTGCGAATATGTAGATGATGTATGAATAAAGTTGGGATTCCGAAAGCGGTCTTGATCTGGTCGTTGGACACAAACCGAGTACAAGAAGATGCAGCAATTAGCTAAGCAGTCTTTTTAACTAAAAGAAATCCAAAGAAAAACCCTAGGGGTTGATCTACTTATATAGGACTAAAGGGTGGAGGCCAAGGGGGTGGAAGGACATCCCAAGGAGTCCTAAAACTAAACCTAGGTCGTACAAGGCACTTGGGCCCATGTGGAGGTGATGCAACACCTATTGAGTTGGACTTTGATTCGGATTCTGCTGCTGGGTCGCACCGTTTTCGCAATATCTCCACGCTCCGAAGGAATTTGAAGGTGAAACCAATTGCGTTGGAAACTAGACGAGATAAGCTATCACCAGAAAAAAGAATCACCCAATTTGGAGTTCGTATGTAGAAACGGCGGCTGTTTGAAGTTGGGTATATCTCTGCAGTCCGAATCTGAGTCCATGACGTGAAAGACTTGGTCTCTATCTTCTCTTGGGCCAAAAGTGACGTGAAATAACTTCTTGTACAGCACACAATCATGCCCCTTTGTATTGACTTCATTTCTTGATCAAATATAGAGGAATTAATGGTCATATCCATGATAATTATGTCCTCATCATCTTCATGCTTGAACATGCTCCAATGCTCATCCTTCTTGTCCATGCTAGGTCCTTCATTTGTCAGCAACAGAAATATATCGACGTTAGGCAGCATCATATTCACATGAACATTAGAAACATTACGAAGAAGCGAAAGTACCTGATAATTTAATTGGTGTGCACGATCTCTAGTAATTGGTCCAGTAGGTATATTAGCAGGGGTTGTGGCTGTAACTATGGTAGCCATGTCCTCATCATCCTCCCCTTCTTGAAAATAAAGCCGTCCCCGGCGTTTCTTAATCTGAAATGTGGCTAACAAAAGAGACAAGGTGTACATGTTGTATATATATATGTCATCCATTCTTACTTCCCTTAGTTTTTGGACATGTAACACATGTATATATGAGTAACTTTCGTATGTCGTGAAATATAAACATATATGATCATCACAATACATAAACGACATGAAAGTATTGCAACTTAGTTTGCATATATAAGTGAAGCTCTTATTCATATCTAAAGATGTACAATGCTCATCATTAAACCATCCCAATACCGGTGAAGAAACATTAATGTTTTTCGAAGGACATGCTACAACAGGCTTAACTAAGTAGTCATGCAACAAGTCATTCGACGCAGAATCATCACCAAGATTAGAGGTCATATCAAAATGATTAAGCATTGGCAGTTTCATAATAGTAACATGATTATCCAAAATAGATGGTGTGCTCAAATCAATAGGTAACTCAAGACATGATGTATTAAAGTCTATTAGGCAAGCAACATCTTCATGTGAAGTTATGACATTCTCGAAAATTGGTTGTGTGATGAAACTACTGGATAGCTCAACACATGTTGCTTTTAAATCAGCAAGGTTCTCATGTGGAGGGGAAAGATCCATACTTTTGTCATTACCTTTTTGTGATGATAGATCAGATATTGGAGGAGTGCTTACGACAATTGATGTGGTTATGGTAGTGCTCATAGTGGTTGAAGGAACAACCTTCTCAACTTGTAGTATTTGCACATTCCGCTTGTTCGTCTTCTGGGCAACACGTCTGTCGATTTCCTGTTCAGCTTTACAAGAAAGACGAAACAAACGATCCATAGGATAACACTTTTCATGAATTAGGATATCCTGTATGTCACGGTTTAAACCTTGCCAAAATATGTCCATGAAATATTCTTCACTTTCCTCTAAAAGAGAATGCAAGAATGTAGTTTCTAAAGCATCATAATATTCTGAAACAGTTTTAGTACCTTGTTTTAATTTTTTTAATTTCCTAACCTTGTCACGAGTATAATAAGAGGGAACGAATCTATATCGCATAGCAAATTTGAGATCATTCCAAGTATTAGGTATATAATCAGGATATAAACTACAATATTCATTCCACCAAATAGAAGCAAAATCTTTGAAAGCACTAATTGCAGTTTTTACTTTCTTATGCTCAAGAAAATTATGGGAAACAAATAAATCATTTATTTCAAACTCCCACTCAATGTATAAATCAGGTCTTAGACGTCCATGAAAGTGTGGTATAGAAACAATAACCTGATCATGTGCATGCTTATGTGTGTTTACCTTTTGTAGTGACTGTTGTGTAGTTGTAGGTGGTGGCAAATCTCCAACTATAGCTGCCGCCCAAGAAGATCTAACTCTAGAACCTGCCATGATTAGTAGAAAACAAGAAACAAATCACAAGTATATGTCCCTATGAACTACTAGGATGTGGTGGTAAAACGCTCACAGGATAGCAAATATCAATGTCTTACTAGTTCTTACCATGCAGCAGGTGGTGATCGGCAACCAACGGTGTCAAAGAACTCCAAAGATTAAGTAGAGCGATTGCCAGGTGAACGCACGTATACACGATGTAGAAATAAGTGGAGCTTGGAAGGCTTTAATATGGTGGCAAAAATATCAGCAATAATCAATTCAGAGATGCAAAATTGAATTAACGCTCAACGACGATACTGTGCTGGTCCTAGTCTAGACCGGACTAGAGACGCGAGCCTAGAACACTAATGTGGTCACGGCGTAGCACAACTAGCAGCAATGAATGATATGAAGTAGCTCTGAATAGCAAGATATAAGTGAAGATCATCAACAGAGCAAAGATAATGGTGAAAATAGGCTCCAAATCAAGATACACCAATATTCTCCCTACAACTTTCCTCTGAAATATATTTGCTAATTTTTTGATATTTTTCCTCCAATAGGGCACTGACTTAAGCTTTCCGACGCAATAAGAATCACTCAATTTAGAGTTCGGATGAGGTGTCAAAAAAATTGAGAATCAGCCCGAAATCTGACAAAAACTGTGTTCGGAAACTTTACAGGTCAAGAAGTCCGTCTTAGAAGCCGATCTGGAGTTTTAAATAACACACTAGCTCCAGAACTATTTAGAAGCGGCTCGGAAATATCTTTAAATTGAGTACTCGTGGAGCCAAAACGGACTTCGGATGACAAAGTTATGCCCGTTTTAGTGGACACTGCTCAAAACTGATTCCGACGAGATTTCAAATACGAGTTCAACTAGAGATAGATCCGAAATTTTTCTTCTTTTTTCTCTTTTTTCCTTTTTTCTTTCTTTTTTTTCCTTTTTCTTTTTTCTCTCTTTTTTCAACTCTTTTTCTCTCTTTTTCTATGGTGGATGGTAGAAGTAGGCAGCGGATGGGATGATGGTGCAGCGGCGGCAGTGACTAACGTGAACAGAACTCGAAACTCTAAAGGACTAGATACTAAGACCAGCAACTGAACACGACGATGCAACCGATAATTCAATAAAGCAAAGCACCGAATAGAAAATTGCGAAGTCTCAGATTGGTTTGGATATGATGATCTAATCCTATTTTTATGGCTTTTTGTGTGGATGATAGGTGATAAAAAAACAGATCTAATATATGGATGTGGAATTCTCACCGAGCAACCTGAAAACTGATACCACTTGATAGAGACGGGGTGTCCCGATCTTTCGATGAGAGATAACTATCGATTTGGTGGAGACGACTCTGACGATCCGACTACGAACGTGCAACAACGTCGCGCCTTAGCAATCGCTAAACCAATCTCCGGAGGTTATTGACCACGTCGGAGCACGATCAACCTGACCACGAAGGTCTAGTGCCTGCAAGCAATCGAAGAACAAGCAAGAACTATGATAAAGCAATCTGAATATTGCGAATATGTAGATGATGTATGAATAAAGTTGGGATTCCGAAAGCGGTCTTGATCTGGTCGTTGGACACAAACCGAGTACAAGAAGATGCAGCAATTAGCTAAGCAGTCTTTTTAACTAAAAGAAATCCAAAGAAAAACCCTAGGGGTTGATCTACTTATATAGGACTAAAGGGTGGAGGCCAAGGGGGTGGAAGGACATCCCAAGGAGTCCTAAAACTAAACCTAGGTCGTACAAGGCACTTGGGCCCATGTGGAGGTGATGCAACACCTATTGAGTTGGACTTTGATTCGGATTCTGCTGCTGGGTCGCACCGTTTTCGCAATATCTCCACGCTCCGAAGGAATTTGAAGGTGAAACCAATTGCGTTGGAAACTAGACGAGATAAGCTATCACCAGAAAAAAGAATCACCCAATTTGGAGTTCGTATGTAGAAACGGCGGCTGTTTGAAGTTGGGTATATCTCTGCAGTCCGAATCTGAGTCCATGACGTGAAAGACTTGGTCTCTATCTTCTCTTGGGCCAAAAGTGACGTGAAATAACTTCTTGTACAGCACACAATCATGCCCCTTTGTATTGACTTCATTTCTTGATCAAATATAGAGGAATTAATGGTCATATCCATGATAATTATGTCCTCATCATCTTCATGCTTGAACATGCTCCAATGCTCATCCTTCTTGTCCATGCTAGGTCCTTCATTTGTCAGCAACAGAAATATATCGACGTTAGGCAGCATCATATTCACATGAACATTAGAAACATTACGAAGAAGCGAAAGTACCTGATAATTTAATTGGTGTGCACGATCTCTAGTAATTGGTCCAGTAGGTATATTAGCAGGGGTTGTGGCTGTAACTATGGTAGCCATGTCCTCATCATCTTCTTTGGTGGCTAATGTAAGCAAACTAGTCTCTCTCGTACTTTTCATTATATTATCACTCACAGCTATTACATTGTTCTCTCGTGTTGGTTCTACATTCACCTCTACCTTCTGACGAGACTCATTCACAATTTGCTGTGGGGACATAGGATGGAGATTAACTTTCTTGCCATTGAACTCCAAATGATATGTATTGGCTCGGCCATTGTGTTGCACATGGCGATCATATAACCACGGCCGACCCAATAAGAGATGGCAAACTATCATAGGCACCACATCAAAATCAATGGAATCCTTGTATGGGCCTATCTCAAAATTTACGCGCACCATGTGATTCACCTTCATCTCACCACTGTCACTCAACCATTGGACATAATAAGGATTCGGGTGAGGTAAATATTTCAGATTTAGCTTGGCACATAACTCCTTGCTTGCGAGGTTGCGGCAGCTACCTCCATCAATGATAACTTTGCAAGCTTTGTTGGGCCAATAATGCTTTTGTTTGGAACAAATTGCAGCGCTGAGACTCAGATTTGGACTGCACAGTAAGAGCACGTTGTGACACAATAATAGTAGGAGCATGTGAAGGAAAAGCATCCATGCCCTCCTCACTATTGTATCCCTCGTCATTGAATGCGTCGGGGTCTTCATCATCACCGGTTTCATACTCGCCGGTTTCTTCATTAATGAACATGACCTTTCAGTTCGGGCAATCTCTCTTAAAGTGACCCGGATTACGGCAAGAATGACAAGTCATCTCGCGATTGCGAGCTGTAGACATGTTGGAGCCTGCACTAGGGGCAGGAGCAGCTGGCTTCTTGGCCATAGAACCATTGGAGGCTGGCTTGGAAACTGAAGAAGAAGCCCGAGCATTGGCACCATAATTCTCCATAGGCGCGGCTGACGATGTCCTTGGAGAAAATCTGCTAGATGTGGAGTATCTGGACTTCAGTTGTGCCTCTTCTTCAAGCTGGGATTCAGCCTCCCTTGTAAGATGCAATAGATCATTCATATTATAATATTGGTGATGTCGCACAATACTCTTGATGTTAAATTTCAGCCCATGGAGAAAACGTTGCATAGTCATCTCAACTTCTTCGCGAACTCGCGCACGTTGCAGCAACATCTCCATCTCCATATAGTATGCATCAACGAACATAGTACCTTTCTTCAATTGTTGCAATTTATCAAAAACTGTCCGTAAGTAATTAGTGGGAACAAACCGAGCTTTCTTGGTCGCCTTCACGTCACGCCATGTACGAATAGGTTGCCCATCAGTTTCTTGTATCTCGGTCAACACACTCTCCCACCAACGCAAGGCATAACCGTCAAACTCGGAAGAAGCAATCTTGATCTTCTTGTCCTCCGAATAATCATGCAAACGCCATAATTTTTCCATATTAAGCTCCCATGTGAGGTACTCTTCCACATCCGTGGAACCTTCTAATTTGCGGATGTTAAACTTGGGCTTGCTCAAGACATCTTGTTCCTGAATGGGTAGACGGCGCGCACCAAAACCAAGTGGTGGTTGGCGAACCGGCTGATGAGGACATCCCTACTAATGTTACACCCACATCCTCACCAACTACACATATTGGACCAGTTACTAGAGCACGCGCACGTCAGCTAAATTATCAGGTACTTTCGTTTCTTGCGAATCCTTCTAATGTTCATGAACATATGATGCTGCCTAAATTAGATACTTTTGTTTTTCTTATGAATGAAGGACCTAGCATGGACAAGAAGGACGGGCATTGGAGCGGGATCAAGCATGGAGAAGATGGTGCGCGCGCGGGAAAGGACAATGGAGTTTCCAGTGGTGATTTTCGCACTTTGAAACCACCAAAAGGCGTGCATGATGGCTTGGATGAAATACACGAGATGCCACTTCATTATTTTCGTCCAAGGGAAATTAGAGGTGCTGCGTCACCTTAATATTGGGCTGGGCCCATGTAATTTCGAAATACTACTTTATAGGCTGTTTTTAGAGTCCGTATGTGTGGGGAAACCGAGTTAGGGTTGTTTTCGGACCCCACGTCCAAGGGGTCACGAAATTCCCCTCTATTCCCCCAAATATACAGCCCTTAGGGCGTCGTTTAGACTTGGGTTTTAATTAGATTTAAGTTAGCCATAGCCGCAACTTCGAGTTCTTCGTTTGTGTCGTCCGACCAGGCCAAGACTGCATTGGAACCCCAACTTTCGTCAATCATTCATCTTATATTCGCAATATCCAGATTGCAATTCTTAGTTCTTGCTTGTTCTTTCGACTGCTTGCAGGAATTAGACCTTCGTGGTGAGGTTGATCGTGCATCCGCGGGATCAATAACCTCTCGGAGTTGGTTTAGCGATCGCTAAGGCGCAACGTCTTCGCACGTTCGTAGTCGGGTCGCGAAAGTCGTCTCCACCATAATCGATCTCCATCATCTCATCGAAACATCGGGACACCTTCGCCTTTATCAAGTGGTATCAGATTTCCAGGTTGCTCGGTGAGATTTACCAGTTTTTCGTAGTCTAGATTACTTCTGTTTTCATACCTACAGTCCACGAAAAAGCCAAAAAAAATTTAGGGTTAGATCATCACGTCCCAAAACAGTCCGAGCCTTTGTCCAGTTTTCTTTACAGTAGTTTGCTTTGTTGAATTTGCGGTTGCATCGTGATAGAGGCGAAGGTGTCCCGATGTTTCGATGAGATGATGGAGATCGATTTTGGTGGAGTAGACTTTCACGACCCGACTACGAACGTGCGAAAACGTTGCGCCTTAGCAATCGCTAAACCAACTCCGAGAGGTTATTGATCCCGCGGATGCACGATCAACCTGACCACGAAGGTCAATTCCTGCAAGCAATCGAAGAACAAGCAAGAACTAAGAATTGCAATCTGGATATTGCGAATATAAGATGAAAGATTAACAGAAGTTGGGGTTCCACTGCGGTCTTGGCCTGGTCGGACGACACAAACGAAGAACTCGAAGTTGCGGCTATGGCTAACTTAAATCTAATTAAAACCCAAGTCTAAACGACGCCCTAAGGGCTGTATATATGGGGGAACAGAGGGGATTTTCGTGACCCCTTGGAGGTGGGGTCCGAAAACAACCCTAACTCGGTTTCCCCACACATACGGACTCTAAAAACAGCCTATAATGTGGTATTTCGAAATTACATGGGCCCAGCCAAATATTAAGGTGACGCAGCACCTATAATTGCCCTTGGACGAAAATAATGAAGTGGCATCTCGTGTGTTTCGTCCAAGCCTTCATGCATGCCTTATGGTGGCTTCAAAGTGCGAAAATCCCCACTGGAAGTTCCATTGTTCTTTCCCGCGCGCGCACCTTCTTCTCCATGCTTGATCCCGCTCCAATGACCGTCCTTCTTGTCCATGCTAGGTCCTTCATACATAAGCAAAACAAAAGTATCTAATTTAGGCAGCATCATATGTTCCTGAACATTAGAAGGATTCGCAAGAAACGAAAGTACCTGATAATTTAGTTGACGTGCGCGTGCTCTAGTAACTGGTCCAGTATGTGTAGTTGGTGAAGATGTGGGTGTAACATTAGTAGAGAGGTCCTCATCACATCGTTGTGTCGAGTTGCTGATCTTAGCGTTTAGTTCCCTTAGAGTTTCGAGTTCTGATCACAGTTTGTCACGCCGCCGCCGCACAATAGTACACCACCACGTTCCGCCAATCCGAGTCCAGATACACCACCACGTTCCGCCAAGCCGAGTCCATATACACCACCACAACCTACCGATCCGAGTTGAGTTCCATCACCCGTTCGGTTTGTGATATCTCCGTAGCCAGAATAGTTTTGAGTTGATTAGAGTCGGATTTCACCAATCTTTGTCGTACGTAGAAGGGAGTGATTTCCTAAAAAAAAGAGAGTTTGGCACGTTTTCCAGAGCAGTTTGTAGGCCACAAATTTCAGGGGTGAAAAAATTTCGTGCCCATACCTTCCTTAGGTCCAGAAACTCATTTTGAGACGTTCGCTACCATAGTGATACACCTCCTGGCCATCGCTCTACCACATCTCTGAGAGTTTTGATCCGTTGGTTGTACATCACCACCTGCTGCTAGGTAAGAATCGGTAAGAACGAAAGAAAAGCTTGACGGATTTGTGCTTTCCACCACCCCACATCCCATTAGTAGAAGCAGGATCATATTTCTGTGTGTATTCTATTTCTGCTAACCATGCCAGGATCACATGATGAAGTGGCGCGGGATGCACCCGATTGGGAGAACATGTCCAACAAGGAGCTACTGATAAATTTGCACAAATGATGTCTGAACAGGTGAATGACATCGAGAACATATTTACAGAGGCGATTGATGGCGTGGAGAAGATGATCGACACCAAGCTCGACGCCAAGTTTACTGAGTTGATCGCACGCCTACCTACACAGCCTGCTGCCGCTCCGGCACAACCACCGCCACCACGACGTGCACGACGTATTCTGTTTCCGGGCGGACAAGCTGCTGGTATTGGTGCTCCTGCTGCTGCTGCTGCAGTTGCTACTGCTACCGCTACTTCTGACGTCGGCCAGGACGACAACTACGAGGGTGATTACGAGGAGGAGGTCGAACAGGAAGCGGCCTATGAACAGCCAGCTGGACGTCCACGTCCCAACATTCACCACGGTCGACACCAACCACACCCTCAGGTACGCGATGATGAATATGTGCCTAAACTTAAATTGAATCTTAAGCCATTTGAGGGTAGATATATTCCTGATGCTTATCTTACTTGGGAGTTAGAAACTGAACAACGCTTTACATGTTTACAATATCCTGAGAATAGACGTGTTACTGCTGCAGTTTGTGAATTCACAGGGTTTGCATCTATTTGGTGGTCTGAACATTGTAGATTGCATGCTAATAATATTCCAACTACTTGGGCTGCTTTAAAAGATGCTATGCGTACTCGCTGGGTTCCTCCTTATTATCAACGTGAATTTCTACAAAAATTACAGCGTTTGAGACAAGGAAAAAATTCTTTAGAGGAATATTATCAGGAATTACAATCTGGATTGATTAGATGTGGCCTAGTAGAGGATAATGAAGCTATGCTTGCACGTTTTATGGGTGGCTTAAACAAGGAGATACAAACTATTCTAGAATACAAGGACTATGCTACTATCACTCGTTTGTTTCATCTTGCTTGTAAAGCTGAACGTGAAGTGCAGGATCGACAGGCCACTACGAGACCTAACTTTTCTGCAGGACGAAATACATCATGGACATCGCGTGGAGCTTCTACATCCACACGTTGATAGAGGCGGGGTGTCCCGATCTTTCGATGAGATGATAACTACGATTTGATGGAGTCGACTTTGACGATCCGACTACAAACGTGCAACGACGTTACGCCTTAGCAATCGCTAAACCAATCTTCTGAAGGTTATTGACCACGCCGGAGCACGATCAACCTGACCACGAAGGTCTAGTGCCTGCAAGCAATCGAAGAACCAGCAAGAACTATGATAAAGCAATCTGAATATTGCGAATATGTAGATGAGGTATGAATAAAGTTGGGATTCCGAAAGCGGTCTTGATCTGGTGATAGAGGCGAAGGTGTCCCGATGTTTCGATGAGATGATGGAGATCGATTTTGGTGGAGTAGACTTTCACGACCCGACTACGAACGTGCGAAGACGTTGCGCCTTAGCAATCGCTAAACCAACTCCGAGAGGTTATTGATCCCGCGGATGCACGATCAACCTGACCACGAAGGTCAATTCCTGCAAGCAATCGAAGAACAAGCAATAACTAAGAATTGCAATCTGGATATTGCGAATATAAGATGAAAGATTAACAGAAGTTGGGGTTCCAATGCGGTCTTGGCCTGGTCGGATGACACAAACGAAGAGCTCGAAGTTGCGGCTATGGCTAACTTAAATCTAATTAAAACCCCAGTCTAAACGATGCCCTAAGGGCTGTATATATGGGGGAACAGAGGGGAATTTCGTGGCTCCTTGGCGGTGGGGTCCGAAAACAACCCTAACTCGGTTTCCCCACACATACGGACTCTAAAAACAGCCTATAATGTGGTATTTCGAAATTACATGGGCCCAGCCCAATATTAAGGTGACGCAGCACCTATACTTGCTCTTGGACGAAAATAATGAAGTGGCATCTCGTGTATTTCGTCCAAGCCTTCATGCATGCCTTATGGTGGCTTCAAAGTGCGAAAATCCCCACTGGAAGCTCCATTGTTCTCTCCCACGCACGCACCTTCTTCTCCATGCTTGATCCCGCTCCAATGACCGTCCTTCTTGTCCATGCTAGGTCCTTCATTCATAAGCAAAACAAAAGTATCTAATTTAGGCAGCATCATATGTTCATGAACATTAGAAGGATTCGCAAGAAACGAAAGTACCTGATAATTTAGTTGACGTGCACGTGCTCTAGTAACTGGTCCAGTATGTGTAGTTGGTGAAGATGTGGGTGTAACATTCGTAGAGATGTCCTCATCATCCTCCCCTTCTTGAATTGAAGTCGTCCTCGACGGAAGCTCATTATCTTCTCCCAAATAAGGTTTCAAATCTGCAATGTTAAATGTGGGACTAACCCCAAAATCTGCAGGTAGCTCAAGTTTATATGCATTATCATTAATTTTCTGTAAAACCTTAAAAGGACCATCAGCTCGTGGCATTAACTTAGACTTGCGCAAATCAGGAAACCTATCTTTACGTAGATGTAACCAAACAAGATCTCCTGGTTCAAACACAACATGCTTTCTACCCTTATCACCAGCAAGCTTGTATCTAGCATTCATTTTCTCAATGTTTTCTTTAGTTAACTCATGCATTTTTAATATCAATTCAGCACGTTGCTTAGCATCAAAACTAACCTTCTCCGAAGATGGAAGAGGCAGCAAATCAATAGGCGCACGAGGTAGAAAACCATAAACAATCTCAAAAGGGCACATTTTAGTGGTAGAATGAAATGAACGATTATAAGCAAATTCAATATGAGGTAAACATTCTTCCCACATTTTCAAGTTACTCTTTAAAACAGCCCTAAGCATAGTAGACAAAGTCCTATTGACTACTTCAGTTTGTCCATCAGTTTGGGGATGACAGGTAGTACTAAAAAGTAGTTTAGTCCCCAACTTAGCCCATAAGCATCTCCAAAAATGGCTAAGAAACTTAGTATCACGATCCGAGACAATAGTATTGGGCACACCATGTAAGCGAATAATCTCACGAAAGATCAAATCAGCAACATTAGCAGCATCATCGCTTTTATGACATGGTATAAAATGTGCCATCTTAGAAAATCTATCCACGACAAAAAATATGCTATCCCTCCCCTGCTTTGTTCGAGGAAAGCCTAAAACAAAGTCCATGGATATGTCCTCCCACGGAACACTAGGTACAGGTAAAGGCATGTATAAACCATGAGGATTGAGTCGTGACTTAGCTTTTTGACATGTAGTGCAGCGAGCAACAAAACGCTCAACATCCCGTCTCATCTTTGGCCAAAAGAAGTGTGTAGCAAGTACGTCCTCCGTCTTCTTCACGCCAAAGTGTCCCATTAATCCTCCTCCATGCGCCTCCTGCAACAACAAAAGACGAATAGAGCTAGCTGGAATGCATAGCTTGTTAGAACGGAACACAAACCCATCATTAAGGACAAACTTGTTCCATGTTCTACCCTCTCAACAATTCTGCAATACATCTTTAAATTCTGCAATACATCTTTAAATTCTGCATCATTTACATATTGATCTTTGATTGTCTCTAAACCGAAAATCTTGAAGTCAAGTTGTGAAAGCATAGTATAACGACGAGACAAAGCATCAGCAATAATATTATCTTTCCCCTTCTTGTGTTTAATGACATAAGGGAAAGTCTCAATAAATTCAACCCACTTAGCATGTCTACGATTAAGTTTTGCTTGACTTCTTATGTGTTTCAAAGATTCATGATCAGAATGTATAACAAATTCTTTGGGCCATAAATAATGTTGCCAAGTTTCTAATGTCCGAACAAGAGCATATAATTCCTTATCATAAGTAGAATAGTTCAGACTAGGCCCACTCAATTTTTCAGAAAAGTATGCAACAGGTTTAGCATCTTGTAATAACACACCTCCCAAACCAATCCCACTAGCATCGCATTCAAGCTCAAAAGTCTTATTAAAATCAGGAAGTTGGAGCAAAGGAGCATGTGTTAACTTATCTTTCAATACCGCGAAGGCTTCTTCCTGTGCGGTACCCCAAGTAAAAGGCACATCCTTGCGTGTAAGCTCATTGAGAGGTGCAGCAATGGTGCTGAAATCTCTCACAAAACGCCTATAGAATCCAGCGAGGCCAAGAAAACTCCTCACTTGTGTGACCGTTTTGGGCTGCGGCCAACTCTCAATCGCCTCGATCTTGACTTTATCAACTTCAATTCCCTGCGGAGTAACAACATAGCCAAGAAACGATACTCGGTCGGTGCAAAAGGTGCACTTCCCAAGGTTACCAAACAAACGTGCATTACGTAGAGCAATAAAGACAGCACGTAAATGATTCAAATGTTCCTCCAAAGATTTGCTATAAATCAGTATATCATCAAAATAGACTACCACAAATCGTCCAATGAAAGCACGTAAAACCTCGTTCATTAATCTCATGAAAGTGCTAGGTGCATTAGTTAACCCAAAAGGCATGACTAACCACTCATATAATCCAAACTTAGTTTTAAAAGCCGTTTTCCATTCATCTCCTAATTTCATGCGAATTTGATGGTATCCACTACGCAAATCAACTTTGGAAAACATGGTAGAGCCACTTAATTCATCAAGCATATCATCTAACCGACGAATAGGATGACGATAACGAATAGTAATATTATTAATGGCTCGACAATCAACACACATACGCCATGTTCCATCCTTTTTTGGCACTAATATAACAGGAACAGCACAAGGACTAAGGGATTCACGTATGTAACCTTTGTCGAGTAGCTCTTGTACTTGACGCTGAATCTCCTTCGTCTCCTCCGGATTGGTACGGTATGGCGCACGGTTGGGCAGCGAAGCACCGGGAATTAAGTCAATCTGATGCTCAATCCCTCGAATAGGTGGTAATCCCGGTGGTACGTCTTGTGGAAAGACGTCAATAAACTCCTGCAAAAGGTCAGTGACAACAGGAGGCAAAGAAGGAGGCAATTCCTCAAATGAAAACAAAGCTTCTTTGCACACAAAAGCATAGCACACATATTGACTAACATCCAAATCTGAAATACCAACTTTAGTAGCAAGCAAAGTTGGACTAGTCAATTTAATTTCATTAGAAACAGCAGAAGAAGATTTGCTATTAGTCGTATGTTGTTGCTCAAATTCTTTGGCTGCTATCTCATTTTCACTCTTATTTTTCTCCTGTTTAGCTTTACTAGCTCTAGCAAGATCATCTTTCACAATTTGTTCAGGAGACATAGGAAGTAAAGGAATAGTTTTATCCTGATGAACCAGAGTAAACTGATTTGTCCTACCATGGTGTACAACATTCCTATCAAATTGCCATGGTCTACCAAGTAAAAGAGAGCATGCTTGCATGGGTACCACATCACAATCAACATAATCAGCATATGCAGCAATGCTAAAGTGCACACGAACAGAACGGGTTACCTTAATCTTACCACTATTGTTAAACCACTGAATATAGTAAGGATGGGAGTGTGGTCTTGTGGTGAGAGATAGCTTCTCCACCAACTCCATGCTAGCCAAGTTGTTGCAACTCCCTCCGTCAATGATGATGCGAACCGAACGTTCTTTCACCACTCCCTTTGTGTGGAACAAATTATGCCTCTGGTTTTGCTCAGCCTTCGTTACCTGCACACTTAACATACGTTGAGCAACCAAACTAGCATATTTATCTGCATCATCAGGAGCCATATACTCTATATCACGAGCATCATCAGGGGCACCCTGTTCCTCATGAGCAATGAGAACTAAAGTCTCCTCATCATAGTCACTCGCTGACTCATACCCACCATCCTCCGTAATAATCATCACACGCTTGGAGGGACAGTCTTTTGCGAAGTGACCTCCACCTTGGCACATGCGACATTTAATATCACGATCTCGTGTTTGCCCTGTGGAAGCCATGGATGAAGAAGAACTCGCCGCTGGACCACTCTGTGCACCCTTGAATGGTGGTGCTGGCTGTTTTGGTGGCTCCCTGTAAGAATGAGCCGCTAAAGTAGATGGTGGTGCAGCAGGACGTGTGGATGTAGAAGGTCCACGCGATGTCCATGATGTATTTCGTCCTGCAGAAAAGTTAGGTCTCGTAGCGGCCTGTCGATCCTGCACTTCACGTTCAGCTTTACAAGCAAGATGAAACAAACGAGTAATAGTAGCATAGTCCTTGTATTCTAGAATAGTTTGTATCTCCCTGTTTAAGCCACCTATAAAACGTGCAAACATAGCTTCATTATCCTCTACTAGGCCACATCTAATCAATCCAGTTTGTAATTCTTGATAATATTCCTCTATAGAATTTTTTCCTTGTCTCAAACGCTGTAATTTTTGTAGCAATTCACGTTGATAATAAGGAGGAACCCAGCGAGTACGCATAGCATCTTTTAAAGCAGACCAAGTAGCTGGAATATTATTAGCATGCAATCTACAATGTTCAGACCACAAAATAGATGCAAAACCCGTGAATTCACAAACAGCAGCAGTAACACGTCTATTCTCAGGATATTGTAAACATGTAAAGCGTTGTTCAGTTTCTAACTCCCAAGTAAGATAAGCATCAGGAATATATCTACCCTCAAACGGCTTAAGATTCAATTTAAGTTTAGGCACATGTTCATCATCGCCTACCTGAGGGGGTGGTTGGTGTCGACCGTGGCGAATGTTGGGACGTGGACGTCCAGCTGGCTATATATAGGCCGCTTCCTGTTCCACCTCCTCCTCGTAATCACCCTCGTAGTTGTCTACCTGGCCGACGTCAGAAGCAGCAGCAGCAGGTACTGCAGCAGCAGGAGGAGCACCAATACCAGCAGCTTGTCCTCTCGGAAACAGAATCCGTCGTGCACGTGGTAGTGGCGGTGGCTGTGGCTGTGCTGGAGCGGCAGCAGGCTGTGTAGGTAGGCGTGCGATCAACTCAGTAAACTTGGCGTCGAGCTTGGTGTCGATCATCTATTCCACGCCATCAATTGCCTCTGTAAATCTGGTCTCGATGTCATTCACCTGTTCAGACATCATTTGTGCAAATTTATCATGTAGCTCCTTGTTTGTCATGTTCTCCCAATCGGGTGCATCCCGCGCCACTTCATCATGTGATCCTGGCATGGTTAGCAGAAATAGAAAACACACAGGAATATGATCCTACTTCTACTAATGGGATGTGGGATGGTGGAAAGCACAAATCCGTCAAGCTTTTCTTTCGTTCTTACCGATTCTTACCTAGCAGCAGGTGGTGATGTACAACCAACGGGTCAAAACTCTCAGAGATATGGTGGAGCAATGGCCAGGAGGTGTCAAACGCACGATGTAGAATATATGTGGAGCTGTAGGAAGGCTGACAAGTATGGTAGCAAAAGCTCAACAGTAATCAAAACAGAGATGCAAAGCTGAATAAACACTCAACGTCGGTACTGTGCTGATCCTAGGCTAGACCGTACTAGAGACGCGAGCCTAAAACACCAACGAAAGCACGGCGCGGCACGTAAACAACTGAGAAGCACACTGTGAATTTTTTTTTTCTCTCTCTTTTTTTTTTTTTTTGCTCTTTTTTTTTTGCGATGCGGGACTGCGGTGGCTGAAAAAGTGCGAAAAAATCACTATGGTGGCGAACGTCTCAAAATGAGTTTCTGGACCTAAGGAACGTATGGGCGAAAAAAAAATTTACCCCCGAAATTTTTGGCCTAAAAACTGCTCTGGAAAGCGTGCCACTCTAATCAACTCAAAACTAATCTGGCTACGGAGAGATCACAAACCGAACAGGTGATGGAACTCAACTCGGATCGGTAGGTTGTGGTGGTGTGTATGGACTCGGCTTGGCGGAACGTGGTGGTGTATCTGGACTCGGATTGGCGGAACGTGGTGGTGTACTACTGTGCGGCGGCGGCGTGACAAACTATGATCAGAACTCGAAACTCTAAGGTAACTAGACGCTAAGATCAGCAACTCGACACAACGATGCAACCGCAAATTCAACAATGCAAACTACTGTAAAGAAAACTGGACAAAGGCTCGGACTGTTTTGGGACGTGATGATCTAACCCTAATTTTTTTGTTGGCTTTTTCGTGGACTGTAGGTATGAAGAACAGAACCAATCTAGACTACGAAAACTGGTAAATCTCACCGAGCAACCTGGAAATCTGATACCACTTGATAGAGGCGAAGGTGTCCCGATGTTTCGATGAGATGATGGAGATCGATTTTAGTGGAGTAGACTTTCACGACCCGACTACGAACGTGCGAAGACGTTGCGCCTTAGCAATCGCTAAACCAACTCCGAGAGGTTATTGATCCCGCGGATGCACGATCAACCTGACCACGAAGGTCAATTCCTGCAAGCAATCGAAGAAGAAGCAAGAACTAAGAATTGCAATCTGGATATTGCGAATATAAGATGAAAGATTAACAGAAGTTGGGGTTCCAATGCGGTCTTGGCCTGGTCGGATGACACAAACGAAGAGCTCGAAGTTGCGGCTATGGCTAACTTAAATCTAATTAAAACCCCAGTCTAAACGATGCCCTAAGGGCTGTATATATGGGGGAACAGAGGGGAATTTCGTGGATCCTTGGCGGTGGGGTCCGAAAACAACCCTAACTCGGTTTCCCCACACATACGGACTCTAAAAACAGCCTATAATGTGGTATTTCGAAATTACATGGGCCCAGCCCAATATTAAGGTGACGCAGCACCTATACTTGCTCTTGGACGAAAATAATGAAGTGGCATCTCGTGTATTTCGTCCAAGCCTTCATGCATGCCTTATGGTGGCTTCAAAGTGCGAAAATCCCCACTGGAAGCTCCATTGTTCTCTCCCGCGCGCGCACCTTCTTCTCCATGCTTGATCCCGCTCCAATGACCGTCCTTCTTGTCCATGCTAGGTCCTTCATTCATAAGCAAAACAAAAGTATCTAATTTAGGCAGCATCATATGTTCATGAACATTAGAAGGATTCGCAAGAAACGAAAGTACCTGATAATTTAGTTGACGTGCACGTGCTCTAGTAACTGGTCCAGTATGTGTAGTTGGTGAAGATGTGGGTGTAACATTCGTAGAGATGTCCTCATCATCTGGTCGTTGGACACAAACCGAGTACACGAAGATGCAGCAATTAGCCAAGCAGTGTTTTTAACTAAAAGAAATCCAAAGAAAAACCCTAGGGGTTGATCTACTTATATAGGACTAAAGGGTGGAGGCCAAGGGGGTGGAAGGACGTCCCAAGGAGTCCTAAAACTAAACCTAGGTCGTACAAGGCACTTGGGCCCATGTGGAGGTGATGCAACACCTATTGAGTTGGACTTTGATTCGGATTATGCTGCTGGGTCGCACCGTTTTCGCAATATCTCCACTCTCCGAAGGAATTTGAAGGTGAAACCAATTGCGTTGGGAACTAGACGAGATAAGCTATCACCAGAAAAAAGAATCACCTAATTTGGAGTTCCTATGTAGAAACGGCGGCTGTTTGAAGTTGGGTATATCTCTGCAGTCCGAATCTGAGTCCATGATGTGAAAGACTTGGTCTCTATCTTCTCTTGCCCCAAAAGTGACGTGAAATAACTTCTTGTACAGCACACAATCATGCCCCTTTGTATTGACTTCATTTCTTGATCAAATATAGAGGAATTAATGGTCATATCCATGATAATTATGTCCTCATCATCTTCATGCTTGAACATGCTCCAATGCTCATCCTTCTTGTCCATGCTAGGTCCTTCATTTGTCAGCAACAGAAATATATCGACGTTAGGCAGCATCATATTCACATGAACATTAGAAACATTACCAAGAAACGAAAGTACCTGATAATTTAATTGGTGTGCACGATCTCTCGTAATTGGTCCAGTAGGTATATTAGCAGGGGTTGTGGCTGTAACTATGGTAGTCATGTCCTCATCATCCTCCCCTTCTTGAAAATAAAGCCGTCCCCGGCATTTCTTAATCTGAAATGTGGCTAACAAAAGAGACAAGGTGTACATGTTGTATATATATATGTCATCCATTCTTACTTCCCTTAGTTTTTGGACATGTAACACATGTATATATGAGTAACTTTCGAATGTCGTGAAATATAAACATATATGATCATCACAATACATAAACGACATGAAAGTATTGCAACTCAGTTTGCATATATAAGTGAAGCTCTTATTCATATCTAAAGATGTACAATGCTCATCATTAAACCATCCCAATACCGGTGAAGAAACGTTAATGTTTTTCGAAGGACATGCTACAACAGGCTTAACTAAGTAGTCATGCAACAAGTCATTCGACGCAGAATCATCACCAAGATTAGAGGTCATATCAAAATGATTAAGCATTGGCAGTTTCATAATAGTAACATGATTATCCAAAATAGATGGTGTGCTCAAATCAACAGGTAACTCAAGACATGATGTATTAAAGTCTATTAGGCAAGCAACATCTTCATGTGAAGTTATGACATTCTCGAAAATTGGTTGTGTGATGAAACTACTGGATAGCTCAACACATGTTGCTTTTAAATCAGCAAGGTTCTCATGTGGAGGGGAAAGATCCATACCTTTGTCATTACCTTTTTGTGATGATAGATCAGATATTGGAGGAGTGCTTACGACAATTGATGTGGTTATGGTAGTGCTCATAGTGGTTGGAGGAACAACCTTCTCAACTTGTGGTATTTGCACATTCCGCTTGTTCGTCTTCTGGGCAACACGTCTGTCGATTTCCTGTTCAACTTTACAAGCAAGACGAAACAAACGATCCATAGGATAACACTTTTCATGAATTAGGATATCCTGAATGTCACGGTTTAAACCTTCCCAAAATATGTCCATGAAATATTCTTCACTTTCCTCTAAAAGAGAATACAAGAATGTAGTTTCTAAAGCATCATAATATTTTGAAACAGTTTTAGTACCTTGTTTTAAATTTTTTAATTTCCTAACCTTGTCACGAGTATAATAAGAGGGAGCGAATCTATATCGCATAGCAAGTTTGAGATCATTCCAAGTATTAGGTATATAATCAGGATATAAACTACAATATTCATTCCACCAAATAGAAGCAAAATCTTTGAAAGCACTAATTGCAGTTTTTACTTTCTTATGCTCAAGAAAATTATGGGAAACAAATATATCATTTATTTCAAACTCCCACTCAATGTATAAATCAGGTCTTAGACGTCCATGAAAGTGTGGTATAGAAACAATAACCTGATCATGTGCATGCTTATGTGTGTTTACCTTTTGCAGTGACTGTTGTGTAGTTGTAGGTGGTGGCGAATCTCCAACTATAGTTGCCGCCCAAGAAGATCTAACTCCAGAACCTGCCATGATTAGTAGAAAACAAGAAACAAATCACAAGTATATGTCCCTATGAACTACTAGGATGTGGTGGTAAAACGCTCACAGGATAGCAAATATCAATGTCTTACTAGTTCTTACCATGCAGCAGGAGGTGATCGGCAACCAACGGTGTCAAAGAAATCCAAAGATTAAGTAGAGCGATTGCCAGGTGAACGCACGTATACACGATGTAGAAATATGTGGAGCTTGGAAGGCTTTAATATGGTGGCAAAAATATCAGCAATAATCAATTCAGAGATGCAAAATTGAATTAACGCTCAACGACGATACTGTGCTGGTCCTAGTCTAGACCGGACTAGAGACGCGAGCCTAGAACACTAATGTGGTCATGGCGTAGCACAACTAGCAGCAATGAATGATATGAAGTAGCTCTGAATAGCAAGATATATGTGAAGATCATCAACAGAGCAAAGATAATGGTGAAAATAGGCTCCAAATCAAGATACACTCATATTCTCGCTACAAGTTTCCTCTGAATTATATTTGGTAATTTTTTGATATTTTTACTCCCATAGGGCACTGACTTAAGCTTTCCGACGCAATAAGAATCACTCAATTTAGAGTTCGGATGAGGTGTCAAAAAAATTGAGAATCAGCCCGAAATCTGACAAAAACTGTGTTCGGAAACTTTAGAGGTCAAAAAGTCCGTCTTAGAAGTCAATCTGGAGTTTTAAATAACACACTAGCTCCAGAACTATTTAGAAGCGGCTCGGAATTATCTTTAATTTGAGTACTCGTAGAGCCAAAACGGACTTCGGATGACAAAGTTATGCCCGTTTTAGTGGACACTGCTCAAAACTGATTCCGACGAGATTTCAAATACGAGTTCAACTAGAGATAGATCCGAATTTTTTTTCTTGTTTTTTCTCTTTTTTCCTTTTTTCTTTCTTTTTCCCTTTTTCTTTTTTCTCTCTTTTTTCAACTCTTTTTCTCTCTTTTTCTATGGTGGATGGTAGAAGTAGGCAGCGGATGGGATGATGGTGCAGCGGCGGCGGTGACTAACGTGAACAGAACTCGAAACTCTAAAGGACTAGATACTAAGACCAGCAACTGAACACGACGATGCAACCGATAATTCAATAAAGCAAAGCACCGAAAAGAAAATTGCGAAGTCTCAGATTGGTTTGGACATGATGATCTAATCCTATTTTTATGGGTTTTTGTGTGGATGATAGGTGATAAAAAACAGATCTAATATATGGATGTGGAATTCTCACCGAGCAACCTGAAAACTGATACCACTTGATAGAGGCGGGGTGTCCCGATCTTTCGACGAGATGATAACTACGATTTGATGGAGTCGACTTTGACGATCCGACTACAAACGTGCAACGACGTTACGCCTTAGCAATCGCTAAACCAATCTTTTGAAGGTTATTGACCACGCCGGAGCACGATCAACCTGACCACGAAGGTCTAGTGCCTGCAAGCAATCGAAGAACCAGCAAGAACTATGATAAAGCAATCTGAATATTGCGAATATGTAGATGAGGTATGAATAAAGTTTGGATTCCGAAAGCGGTCTTGATCTGGTCGTTGGACACAAACCGAGTACACGAAGATGCAGCAATTAGCCAAGCAGTCTTTTTAACTAAAAGAAATCCAAAGAAAAACCCTAGGGGTTGATCTACTTATATAGGACTAAAGGGTGGAGGCCAATGGGGTGGAAGGACGTCCCAAGGAGTCCTAAAACTAAACCTAGGTCGTACAAGGCACTTGGGCCCATGTGGATGTGATGCAACACCTATTGAGTTAAACTTTGATTCGGATTATGCTGCTGGGTCGCACCGTTTTCGCAATATCTCCACTCTCCGAAGGAATTTGAAGGTGAAACCAATTGCGTTGGAAACTAGACGAGATAAGCTATCACCAGAAAAAAGAATCACCCAATTTGGACTTCGTATGTAGAAACGGGGGGTGTTTGAAGTTGGGTATAACTCTGCAGTCCGAATCTGAGTCCATGATGTGAAAGACTTGGTCTCTATCTTCTCTTGCCCCAAAAGTGACGTGAAATACCTTCTTGTACAGCACACAATCATGTCCCTTTGTATTGACTTCATTTCTTGATCAAATATAGAGGAATTAATGGTCATATCCATGATAATTATGTCCTCATCATCTTCATGCTTGAACATGCTCCAATGCTCATCCTTCTTGTCCATGCTAGGTCCTTCATTTGTCAGCAACAAAAATATATCGACGTTAGGCAGCATCATATTCACATGAACAGTAGAAACATTACCAAGAAACGAAAGTACCTGATAATTTAATTGGTGTGCATGATCTCTCGTAATTGGTCTAGTAGGTATATTAGCAGGGGTTGTGGCTGTAACTATGGTAGTCATGTCCTCATCACACGTCCTGCTGCACCACCATCTACTTCAGCCGCTCATTCTTATAGGGAGCCACCAAAACATCCAGCGCCACCATTCAAGGGTGCACAGAGTGGTCCAGCGGCGAGTTCTTCTTCATCCATGGCTTCCACAGGGCAAACACGAGATCGTGATATTAAATGTCGCAGGTGCCAAGGTGGAGGTCACTTCGCAAAAGACTGTCCTTCCAAGCGTGTGATGACTATTACGGCGGATGGTGGGTATGAGTCAGCGAGTGACTATGATGAGGAGACTTTAGTTCTCATTGCTCATGAGGAACAGGGTGCCCATGATGATGCTCATGATATAGAGTATATGGCTCCTGATGATGCGGATAAATATGCTAGTTTGGTTGCTCAACGTGTGTTAAGTGTGCAGGTAATGAAGGCCGAGCAAAACCAGAGGCATAATTTGTTCCACACAAGGGAGTGGTGAAAGAACGTTCGGTTCGCATCATTATTGACGGAGGGAGTTGCAACAACTTGGCTAGCATGGAGTTGGTGGAGAAGCTATCTCTCACCACAAGACCACACCCCCATCCATACTATATTCAGTGGTTTAACAATAGTGGTAAGATTAAGGTAACGCGTTCTGTTCGTGTGCACTTTAGCATTGCTGCATATGCTGATTATGTTGATTGTGATGTGGTACCCATGAAAGCATGCTCTCTTTTACTTGTTAGACCATGGCAATTTGATAGGAATGTTGTACACCATGGTAGGAAAAATCAGTTTACTTTGGTTCATCAGGATAAAAATATTTCTTTACTTCTTATGTCTCCTGAACAAATTGTGAAAGATGATCTTGCTAGAGCTAGTAAAGCTAAACAGGAGAAAAATAAGAGTGAGAATGAGATAGCACCTAAAGAATTTGAGCAACAACATAAGACTAATAGCAAATCTTCGTCTGCTATTTCTAATGAAATTAAATTGACTAGTCCAACTTTGCTTGCTACTAAGGTTGATATTTCGGGTTTGGATGTTAGTCAATATGTGGGCTATGCTTTTGTGTGCAAAGAAGCTTTGTTTTCATTTGAGGAATTGCCTCCTTCTTTGCCTCCTGTTGTCACTGACCTTTTGCAGGAGTTTATAGACGTCTTTCCCCAAGACGTACCACCGGGATTACCACCTATTCGAGGGATTGAGCATCAGATTGACTTAATTCCCGGTGCTTCGCTGCCCAACCGTGCGCCATACCGTACCAATCCTGAGGAGACGAAGGAGATTCAGCGTCAAGTAGAAGAGCTACTCGACAAAGGTTATATACGCGAATCCCTTAGTCCTTGTGTTGTTCCTGTTATATTAGTGCCAAAAAAGGATGGAACATGGCGTATGTGTGTTGATTGTAGAGCCATTAATAATATTACTATTCGTTATCGTCATCCTATTCCTAGGTTAGATGATATGCTTGATGAATTAAGTGGCTCTACCATGTTTTCCAAAGTTGATTTGCGTAGTGGATACCATCAAATTCGCATGAAATTAGGAGATGAATGGAAAACAACATTTAAAACTAAGTTTGGACTATATGAGTGGTTAGTCATGCTTTTTGGGTTAACTAATGCACCTAGCACCTTCATGAGATTAATGAACGAGGTTTTACGTGCTTTCATTGGACGATTTATGGTCGTCTATTTTGATGATATACTGATTTATAGCAAATCTTTGGAAGAACATTTGGATCATTTACGTGCTGTTTTTATTGCTCTACGTAATGCACGTTTGTTTGGTAACCTTGGGAAGTGCACCTTTTGCACCGACCGAGTATCGTTTCTTGGCTATGTTGTTACTCCACAGGGTATTGAAGTTGATAAAGCCAAGATCGAGGCGATTGAGAGTTGGCCGCAGCCCAAATGGTCACACAAGTGCGGAGTTTTCTTGGCCTCGCTGGATTCTATAGGCGTTTTGTGAGAGATTTCAGCACCATTGCTGCACCTCTCAATGAGCTTACACGCAAGGATGTGCCTTTTACTTGGGGTACCGCACAGGAAGAAGCCTTCACGGTATTGAAAGATAAGTTAACACATGCTCCTTTGCTCCAACTTCCTGATTTTAATAAGACTTTTGAGCTTGAATGCGATGCTAGTGGGATTGGTTTGGGAGGTGTGTCATTACAAGATGCTAAACCTGTTGCATACTTTTCTAAAAAAAGGAGTGGACCTAGTCTGAACTATTCTACTTATGATAAGGAATTATATGCTCTTTTTCGGACTTTTGAAACTTGGCAACATTATTTATGGCCCAAAGAATTTGTTATACATTCTGATCATGAATCTTTGAAACACATAAGAAGTCAAGCAAAACTTAATCGTAGACATGCTAAGTGGGTTGAATTTATTGAGACTTTCCCTTATGTCATTAAACACAAGAAGGGTAAAGATAATATTATTGCTGATGCATTGTCTCGTCCTGATACTATGCTTTCACAACTTGACTTTAAGATATTCGGTTTAGAGACAATCAAAGATCAATATGTGTATGATCCGGAATTAAAAGATGTATTGCAGAATTCTAGAGAAGGTAGAACATGGAACGGGTTTGTGCTTAATGATGGATTCGTGTTCCGTTCTAACAAGCTATGCATTCCAGCTAGCTCTATTCGTCTTTTGTTGTTGCAGGAGGCGTATGGAGGAGGATTAATGGGACACTTTTGCGTGAAGAAGACGGAGGATGTACTTGCTACACATTTCTTTTGGCCAAAGATGAGACGGGATGTTGAGCGTTTTGTTGCTCGCTGCACTACATGTCAAAAAGCTAAGTCACGACTCAATCCTCATGGTTTATACATGCCATGGGGAGGGATAGCATCTTTGTTGTCGTGGATAGATTTTCTAAGATGGCACACTTTATACCATGTCATAAAAGCGATGATGCTGCTAATGTTGTTGATTTATTCTTTCGTGAGATTATTCGTTTACATGGTGTGCCAAATACTATTGTCTCGGATTGTGATACTAAGTTTCTTAGCCATTTTTGGAGATGCTTATGGGCTAAGTTGGGTACTAAACTACTTTTTAGTACTACATGTCATCCCCAAACTGATGGACAAACTGAAGTGGTCAATAGGACTTTGTCTACTATGATTAGGGCTGTTTTAAAGAGTAACTTGAAAATGTGGGAACAATGTTTACCTCATATTGAATTTTCTTATAATCGTTCATTTCATTCTACCACTAAAATGTGCCTTTTGAGATTGTTTATGGTTTTCTACCTCGTGCACCTGTTGATTTGCTGCCTCTTCCATCTTCGGAGAAGGTTAATTTTGATGCTAAGAAACGTGCTGAATTGATATTAAAAATGCATGAGTTAACTAAAGAAAACATTGAGAGAATGAATGCTAGATACAAGCTTGCTGGTGATAAGGGTAGAAAGCATGTTGTGTTTGAACCAGGAGATCTTCTTTGGTTACATCTACGTAAAGATAGGTTTCCTGATTTGCGCAAGTCTAAGTTAATGCCACGAGCTGATGGTCCCTTTAAGGTTTTGCAGAAAATTAATGATAATGCATATAAACTTGAGCTACCTGCAGCCTTTGGGGTTAGTCCCACATTTAATATTGCAGTTTTGAAGCCTTATTTGGGAGAAGATGATGAGCTTCCGCCGAGGACGACTTCAATTCAAGAAGGGGAGGATGATGAGGACATCCCTACTAATGTTACACCCATATCCTCACCAACTACACATATTGGACCAGTTACTAGAGCACACGCACGTCAACTAAATTATCAGGTACTTTCGTTTCTTGCGAATCCTTCTATTGTTCATGAACATATGATGCTGCCTAAGTTAGATACTTTTGTTTTGCTTATGAATGAAGGACCTAGCATGGACAAGAAGGATGGTCATTGGAGCGGGATCAAGCATGGAGAAGAAGGTGCGCGCGCGGGAAAGGACAATGGAGCTTCTAGTGGTGATTATCGCACTTTGAAGCCACCATAAGGCGCGCATGAAGTCTTGGACGAAATACGCAAGATGACACTTCATTATTTTCGTCCAAGGGAAATTATAGGTGCTGCATCACCTTAATATTGGGCTGGGCCCATGTAATTTCGAAATACCACATTATAGGCTGTTTTTAGAGTCCGTATGTGTGGGGAAACCGAGTTAGGGTTGTTTTCGGACCCCACCTCCAAGGGGTCACGAAATTCCCCTCTATTCCCACATATATACAACCCTTAGGGCGTCGTTTAGACTTGGGTTTTAATTAGATTTAAGTTAGCCATAGCCGAAACTTTGAGCTCTTCGTTTGTGTCATCCGACCAGGCCAAGACCGCATTGGAACCGCAACTTTCGTAATTATTTATCTTATATTCGCAATATCCAGATTGCAATTCTTAGTTCTTGCTTGTTCTTCGATTGCTTGCAGGAATTAGACCTTCGTGGTCAGGTTGATCGTGCATCCGCGGGATCAATAACCTCTCGGAGTTGGTTTAGCGATCGCTAAGGCGGAACGTCTTCGCACGTTTGTAGTCGGATCGTGAAAGTCTTCTCCACCATAATCGATCTCCACCATCTCATCGAAACATCGGGACACCTTCGCCTCTATCAATTGGTTTCTTGTATCTCGGTCAAAACACTTTCCCACCAAAGCAAGGCATAACCA
This sequence comes from Bromus sterilis, assembly GCA_950022295.1. NCBI lineage: Eukaryota > Viridiplantae > Streptophyta > Magnoliopsida > Poales > Poaceae > Bromus > Bromus sterilis. The sequence goes on along the minus strand of OX465600.1, from coordinate 169,796,800 downwards.
TCAAACTCGGAGGAAGCAATCTTGATATTCTTGTCCCCAAAATAATCATGCAAACGCCATAATTTCTCCATCTTAAGCTCCCAAGTGAGATACTCTACCACATCCGTAGAGCCTTCAAATTTGGGAATCGAAAATTTATGCTTGCTCAAGAAGTCTTCTTCCTGGATGGGTATACGCCGTGCACCCAACCCAAATTGAGGTTGGCGAAACTGTCCTTGAGCACAACGCCCACGGCCATGATTGGCCCTTATGTTGTCATTGTCACCATGGACACTACCATCATCTTCATGGCCTTCTTGTTGACGTCAATGGTAGCTTGCAGCCCATTAACTAACGTTGTCAACTGTTGTATGCTTGCTTGGAGAGCAATGAGTTGTGTTTGCATAGTGGTGACGGTGGCCTCCGTGCCATCCACTTTCATTTGGACTGCTTTCATATTAGTATCAACATTGTCCGCAGATTTAGTGATCATCTCCGTTAAGTGATCACGAAGACCTTCATAGGCCTCCCAAGTAACCGGAGCATCCTTAGCCTGTTTCTGCATCACATCAAAACCACTTTGAGACATGATTAGTAGGTTAGTGCACTAAATCAAAATCTTTTGGTGGACACTCAGAACTCACTCAAAACTGACAAGAAAAGGTGAATCTTACCGTTCCAAAGTAAATACCAATATGTACCCATTCGGATGAGGACTACTACACGGATGTGATGAAGTGAATACCCGAGTAAAAGAGTGAACAGACGACAAAGCAAGATATATGGTGGAGTTATAGGTATGGCACCCTAACTACACCGAAGTCAAGTCCTAGTGTTGATCGTGTGATACAAACCCAAGGAAAAACTCACACAGTGGAGACAAAAGAAGACCGGCCTCTCCAAAGATCACCACTTGAAATTTCCCTTCTAGCACTTTTGTATCTCTTTGCACGCTTTGATAATTCTTGCTTTTTTTGAATCTTTTCTCCTTTTCTGATAGAGGCGAAGGTGTCCCGATGTTTCGATGAGATGATGGAGATCGATTTTGGTGGAGTAGACTTTCACGACCCGACTACGAACGTGCGAAGATGTTGCGCCTTAGCAATCGCTAAACCAACTCCGAGAGGTTATTGATCCTGCGGATGCACGATCAACCTGACCACGAAGGTCTAATTCCTGCAAGCAATCGACAAGAACAAGCAAGAACTAAGAATTGCAATCTGGATATTGCGAATATAAGATGAATGATTCACAGAAGTTGGGGTTCCAATGCGGTCTTGGCCTGGTCGGATGACACAAACGAAGAGCTCGAAGTTGCGGCTATGGCTAACTTAAATCTAATTAAAACCCAAGTCTAAACGACGCCCTAAGGGCTGTATATATGGGGGAACAGAGGGGATTTTCGTGACCCCTTGGAGGTGGGGTCCGAAAACAATCCTAACTCGGTTTCCCCACACATACGGACTCTAAAAACAACCTATAATGTGGTATTTCGAAATTACATGGGCCCAACCCAATATTAAGGTGACGCAGCACCTATAATTTCCCTTGGACGAAAATAATGCAGTGGCATCTCTAGTATTTCGTCCAAGACTTCATGCACGCCTTATGGTGGCTTCAAAGTGCGAAAATCACCACTGGAAGCTCCATTGTCCTTTCCCGCGCGCGCACCTTCTTCTCCATGCTTGATCCCGCTCCAATGACCATCCTTATTGTCCATGCTAGGTCCTTCATTCATAAGCAAAACAAAAGTATCTAATTTAGGCAGCATCATATGTTCGTGAACATTAGAAGGATTCGCAAGAAACAAAAGTACCTGATAATTTAGTTGACGTGCGCTTGCTCTAGTAACTGGTCCAATATGTGTAGTTTGTGAGGATATGGGTGTAACATTAGTAGGGATGTCCTCATCATCGTCCCCTTCTTGAATTGAAGTCGTCCTCAACGGAAGCTCATCATCTTCTCCCAAATAAGGCTTCAAATCTGCAATATTAAATGTGGGACTAACCCCAAAGGCTGCAGGTAGCTCAAGTTTATATGCATTATCATTAATTTTCTGCAAAACCTTAAAGGAACCATCAGCTCGAGGCATTAACTTAGACTTGCGCAAGTCAGGAAACCTATCTTTACGTAGATGTAACCAAACAAGATCTCCGGGTTCAAACACAACATGCTTTCGACCCCTATCACCAGCAAGCTTGTATCTAGCATTCATTCGCTCAATGTTTTCTTTTGTTAACTCATGCAGTTTTTAATATCAATTCAGCATGTTGCTTAGCATCAAAATTAACCTTCTCCGAAGATGGAAGAGGCAGCAAATCAATAGGTGCACGAGGTAGAAAACCATAACCAATCTCAAAGGGCACATTTTAGTGGTAGAATGACATGAACGATGATAAGCAAATTCAATATGAGGTAAACATTATTCCCACATTTTCAAGTTACTCTTTAAAACAGCCCTAAGCATAGTAGACAATGTCCTATTGACCACTTCAGTTTGTCCATCAGTTTGGGGATGACATGTAGTACTAAAAAGTAGTTTAGTCCCCAACTTAGCCCATAAGCATCTCAAAAAATGGCTAAGAAACTTAGTATCACGATCCGAGACAATAGTATTGGGCACACCATGTAAGCGAATAATCTCACGAAAGAATAAATCAGCAACATTAGCAGCATCATCGCTTTTATGACATGGTATAAAATGTGCCATCTTAGAAAATCTATCCACGACAACAAAGATGATATCCCTCCCCTTCTTTGTTCGAGGCAAGCCTAAAACAAAGTCCATGGATATGTCCTCCCACGGAACACTAGGTACAGGTAAAGGCATGTATAAACCATGAGGATTGAGTCGTGACTTAGCTTTTTGACATGTAGTGCAGCGAGCAACAAAACGCTCAACATCCCGTCTCATCTTTGGCCAAAACAAATGTGTAGCAAGTACATCCTCCGTCTTCTTCACGCCAAAGTGTCCCATTAATCCTCCTCCATGCGCCTCCTGCAACAACAAAAGACGAATAGAGCTAGCTGGAATGCATAGCTTGTTAGAACAGAACACAAATCCATCATTAAGCACAAACTTGTTCCATGTTCTACCCTCTCTACAATTCTGCAATACATCTTTAAATTCCGCATCATGGACATATTGATCTTTGGTTGTCTCTAAACCGAATATCTTGAAGTCAAGTTGTGAAAGCATAGTATAACGACGAGACAAAGCATCAACAATAATATTATCTTTCCCCTTCTTGTGTTTAATGACATAAGGAAAAGTCTCAATAAATTCAACCCACTTAGCATGTCTACGATTAAGTTTTGCTTGACTTCTTATGTGTTTCAAAGATTCATGATCAGAATGTATAACAAATTCTTTGGGCCATAAATAATGTTGCCAAGTTTCTAATGTCCGAACAAGAGCATATAATTCCTTATCATAACTAGAATAGTTCAGACTAGGCCCACTCAATTTTTTAGAAAATTATGCAACAGGTTTAGAATCTTGTAATAACACACCTGCCAAACCAATCCCACTAGCATCGCATTCAAGCTCAAAATTCTTATTAAAATCAGGAAGTTGGAGCAAAGGAGCATGTGTTAACTTATCTTTCAATACCGTGAAGGCTTCTTCCTGTGCGGTACCCCAAGTAAAAGGCACATCCTTGCGTGTAAGCTCATTGAGAGGTGCAGCAATGGTGCTGAAATCTCTCACAAAACGCCTATAGAATCCAGCGAGGCCAAGAAAGCTCCTCACTTGTGTGACCGTTTTGGGCTGCGGCCAACTCTCAATCGCCTCGATCTTGGCTTTATCAACTTCAATTATCTGTGGAGTAACAACATAGCCAAGAAACGATACTCGGTCGGTGCAAAAGGTGCACTTCCCAAGGTTACCAAACAAACGTGCATTACGTAGAGAAATAAAAACAACACGTAAATGATCCAAATGTTCCTCCAAAGATTTGCTATAAATCAGTATATCATCAAAATAGACTACCACAAATCGTCCAATGAAAGCACGTAAAACCTCGTTCATTAATCTCATGAAAGTGCTAGGTGCATTAGTTAACCCAAAAGGCATGACTAACCACTCATATAATCCAAACTTAGTTTTAAATGTCGTTTTCCATTCATCTCCTAATTTCATGCGAATTTGATGGTATCCACTACGCAAATCAACTTTGGAAAACATGGTAGAGCCAGTTAATTCATCAAGCATATCATCTAACCTAGGAATAGGATGACGATAGCGAATAGTAATATTATTAATGGCTCTACAATCAACACACATACGCCATGTTCCATCCTTTTTAGGCACTAATATAACAGGAACAACACAAGGACTAAGGAATTCACGTATGTAACCTTTGTCGAGTAGCTCTTGTACTTGACGATGAATCTCCTTCGTCTCCTCCGGATTGGTACGGTATGGCGCACGGTTAGGCAGCGAAGCACCGGGAATTAAGTCAATCTGATGCTCAGTCCCTCGAATAGGTGGTAATCCCGGTGGCACGTCTTGTGGAAAGACGTCAATAAACTCCTGCAAAAGGTCAGTGACAACAGGAGGCAAAGAAGGAGGCAATTCCTCAAATGAAAAAAAAGCTTCCTTGCACACAAAAGCATAGCACACATATTGACTAACATCCAAATCCGAAATATCAACCTTAGTAGCAAGCAAAGTTGGACTAGTCAATTTAATTTCATTAGAAATATTAGACGAAGATTTGCTATTAGTCTTATGTTGTTGCTCAAATTCTTTAGCTGCTATCTCATTCTCACTCTTATTTTTCTCCTGTTTAGCTTTACTAGCTCTAGCAAGATCATCTTTCACAATTTGTTCAGGAGACATAGGAAGTAAAGCAATATTTTTATCCTGATGAACCAAAGTAAACTGATTTGTTCTACCATGGTGTACAACATTCCTATCAAATTGCCATGGTCTACCAAGTAAAAGAGAGCATGCTTGCTTGGGTACCACATCACAATTAACATAATCAGCATATGCAGCAATGCTAAAGTGCACACGAACAAAACACGTTACCTTAATCTTACCACTATTGTTAAACCACTGAATATAGTACGGATGAGGGTGTGGTCTTGTGGTGAGAGATAGCTTCTCCACCAACTCCATGCTAGCCAAGTTGTTGCAACTCCCTTCATCAATAATGATGCGAACCGAACGTTCTTTCACCACTCCCTTTGTGTGGAACAAATTATGCCTCTGGTTTTGCTCGGCCTTCGTTACCTGCACACTTAACACACGTTGAGCAACCAAACTAGCCTATTTATCCGCATCATTAGGAGCCATATATTCTATATCATGAGCATCATCATGGGCACCCTGTTCCTCATTAGCAATGAGGACTAAAGTCTCCTCATCATAGTCACTCGCTGACTCATACCCACCATCCGCCGTAATAGTCATCACACGCTTGGAGGGACAGTCTTTTGCGAAGTGACCTCCACCTTGGCACCTGCGACATTTAATATCACGATCTCGTGTTTGCCCTGTGGACGCCATGGATGAAGAAGAACTCGCCGCTGGACCACTCTGTGCACCCATGAATGGTGGCGCTGGCTGTTTTGGTGGCTCCCTGTAAGAATGAGCGGCTGAAGTAGATGGTGGCGCAGCAGGACGTGTGGATGTAGAAGCTCCACGCGATGTCCATGATGTATTTCGTCCTGCAGAAAAGTTAGGTCTCGTAGCGGCCTGTCGATCCTGCACTTCACGTTCAGCTTTACAAGCAAGATGAAACAAACGAGTGATAGTAGCAAAGTCCTTGTATTCTAGAATAGTTTGTATCTCCCTGTTTAAGCCACCCATAAAACGTGCAAGCATAGCTTCATTATCCTCTACTAGGCCACATCTAATCAATCCAGTTTGTAATTCTTGATAATATTCCTCTACAGAATTTTTTCCTTGTCTCAAACGCTGTAATTTCTGTAACAATTCACGTTGATAATAAGGAGGAACCCAGCGAGTACGCATAGCATCTTTTAAAGCAGCCCAAGTAGTGGGAATATTATTAGCATGCAATCTACAATGTTCAGACCACCAAATAGATGCAAAGCCCGTGAATTCACAAACAGCAGCAGTAACACGTCTATTCTCAGGATATTGTAAACATGTAAAACGTTGTTCAGTTTCTAACTCCCAAGTAAGATAAGCATCAGGAATATATCTACCCTCAAACGGCTTAAGATTCAATTTAAGTTTAGGCACATGTTCATCATCGCGTACCTGAGGGGGTGGTTGGTGTCGACCGTGGCGAATGTTGGGACGTGGACGTCCAGCTGGCTGCTCATAGGCCGCTTCCTGTTCCACCTCCTCCTCGTAATCACCCTCGTAGTTGTCGTCCTGGACGACGTCAGAAGCAGCAGCAGCAGCAGTAGCAGCAACTGCAGCAGCAGGAGGAGCACCAATACCAGCAGCTTGTCCTCGCGGAAACAGAATACGTCGTGCACGTGGTAGTGGCGGTGGCTGTGGCTGTGCTGAAGGTAGGCGTGCGATCAACTCAGTAAACTTGGCGTCGAGCTTGGTGTCGATCATCTTCTCCATGCCATCAATCGCCTCTGTAAATCTGGTCTCGATGTCCTGCACCTGTTGAGACATCATACGTGCAAATTTATCATGTAGCTCCTTGTTTGTCATGTTCTCCCAATCGGGTGCATCCCGCGCCACTTCATCATGTGATCCTGGCATGGTTAGCAGAAATAGAAAACACACAGGAATATGATCCTACTTCTACTAATGGGATGGATGTGGGGTGGTGGAAAGCACAAATCCGTCAAGCTTTTCTTACGTTCTTACCGATTCTTACCTAGCAGCAGGTGGTGATGTACAACCAACGGGTCAAAACTCTCAGAGATATGGTAGAGCGATGGCCAGGAGGTGTCAAAACGCACGATGTAGAATATATGTGGAGCTGTAGGAAGGCTGACAAGTATGGTAGGAAAAACTCAACAGTAATCAAAACAGAGATGCAAAGCTGAATAAACACTCAACGTCGGTACTGTGCTGATCCTAGGCTAGACCGTACTAGAGACGCGAGCCTAAAACACCAACGAAAGCACGGCGCGGCACGTAACAACTGTGAGGCACACTCTGAATTTATTTTTCTCTCTCTTTTTTTTTTTTTTTTTGCTTTTTTTTTTGGCGATGCGGGACTGCGGGGGCTGAAAAAGTGCGAAAAAATCAGTATGGTGGCGAACGTCTCAAAACGACTTTCTGGACCTAAGGAACGTATGGGCACGAAATTTTTTTACCCCTGAAAATTTTGGCCTAAAAACTGCTCTGAAAAGCGTGCCTGACTACTGGTGAAATTTTTTTTTTTTTGGAAATCACCCTCTTCTATGTACGACAAAAGATTGGTGAAATCCGACTCTAATCAACTCAAGACTATTCTGGCTACGGAGATATCAGGAACCATACTGATGGTGGAACTCAACTCGGACTCGTGAGACGTGGTGGTGTATATGGACTCTGTTTGGCGGAACTTGGTGGTGTATCTGGACTCGGATTGGTGGAACGTGGTAGGATGACTACTGGTGCGGCGGCGACGTGGCAAACTGTGATCAGAACTCGAAACTCTAAGGGAACTAGACGCTAAGATCAGCAACTTGACACAACGATGCAACCGTAAATTCAACAAAGCAAGTACTGAAAAGAAAACTGGACAAAGGCTAGGACTGTCTTGGGACGTGATGATCTAACCCTAATTTTTTTTTGTTGGCTTTTTCGTGGGCTGTAGGTATAAAGAACAGAACCAATCTAGACTATGAAAACTGGTAAATCTCACCGATCAACCTGGCTCTGATACCACTTGATAGAGGCGAAGGTGTCCCGATGTTTCGATGAGATGGTGTAGATCGATTATGGTGGAGACGACTTTCACGATCCGACTACGAACGTGCGAAGACGTTGCGCCTTAGCGATCGCTAAACCAACTCCGAGAGGTTATTGATCCCGCGGATGCACGATCAACCTGACCACGAAGGTCTAATTCCTGCAAGCAATCGACGAACAAGCAAGAACTAAGAATTGCAATCTGGATATTGCGAATATAAGATGAATGATTACGAAAGTTGGGGTTCCAATGAGGTCTTGGCCTGGTCGGATGACACAAACGAAGAGCTCGAAGTTGCGGCTATGGCTAACTTTAATCTAATTAAAACCCAAGTCTAAACGACGCCCTAAGGGCTTTATATATGGGGGAACAGAGGGGATTTTCGTGACCCCTTGGAGGTGGGGTCCGAAAACAACCCTAACTCGGTTTCCCCACACATACGGACTCTAAAAACAGCCTATAATGTGGTATTTCGAAATTACATGGGCCCAGCCCAATATTAAGGTGACGCAGCACCTATAATTGCTCTTGGACGAAAATAATGAAGTGGCATCTCGTGTATTTCGTCCAAGCCTTCATGCATGCCTTATGGTGGCTTCAACGTGCGAAAATCCCCACTGGAAGCTCCACTGTACTTTCCCCCGCGCGCACCTTCTTCTCCATTCTTGATCCCGCTCCAATGACCATCCTTCTTGTCCATGCTAGGTCCTTCATTCATAAGCAAAACAAAAGTATCTAATTTAGGCAGCATCATATGTTCATGAACAATAGAAGGATTCGCAAGAAACGAAAGTACCTGATAATTTAGTTGACGTGCACGTGCTCTAGTAACTGGTCCAGTATGTGTAGTTGGTGAGGGTATGGGTGTAACATTAGTAGGGATGTCCTCATCACTAAGATCAGCAACTCGACACAACGATGCAACCACAAATTCAACAAAGCAAACTACTGTAAAGAAAAACTGGACAAAGGCTAGGACTGTCGTGGTACGTGATGATCTAACCCTAATTTTTTTTTTGGCTTTTTCGTGGACTGTAGGTATGAAGAACAGAACCAATCTAGACTACGAAAAACTGGCAAATCTCACCGATCAACCTGGAAATCTGATACCACTTGATAGAGGCGAAGGTGTCCCGATGTTTCGATGAGATGATGGAGATTGATTTTTGTGGAGTAGACTTTCACGACCCGACTACGAACGTGCGAAGACGTTGCGCCTAAGCAATCGCTAAACCAACTCCGAGAGGTTATTGATCCCGCGGATGCACGATCAACCTGACCACGAAGGTCTAATTCCTGCAAGCTGATGAGGACATCTCTACTAATGTTACACCCACATCTTCACCAACTACACATACTGGACCAGTTACTAGAGCACGCGCACGTCAACTAAATTATCAGGTACTTTCGTTTCTTGCGAATCCTTCTAATGTTCAGGAACATATGATGCTGCCTAAATTAGATACTTTTGTTTGTCTTATGAATGAAGGACCTAGCATGGATAAGAAGGATGGTCATTGGAGCGGGATCAAGCATGGAGAAGGAGGTGTGCGCGCGGGAATGGACAATGGAGCTTCCAGTGGTGATTTTCGCACTTTGAGGCCACCATAAGGCGTGCATGAAGACCTGGACGAGAGACACAAGACGCCACATTAATATTTTCGTCCAAGGGTTATTATAGGTGCTGCGTCACCTTATTATTGGCCCAGGCCCATGTAATTTCAAAATACACTTAATAGGCTATTTTTTAGAGTCCGTATGTGTGGGGAAACCGAGTTAGGGTTGTTTTCGGACCCGTCCTCCAAGGGGCCACGAAATTCCCCTCTGTTCCCCCATATATACAGCCCTTAGGGCGTCGTTTAGACTTGGGTTTTAATTAGATTTAAGTTAGCCATAGCCGCAAGTTCGAGCTCTTCGTTTGTGTCATCCGACCAGGCCAAGACCTCATTGGAACCCCAACTTTCGTAATCATTCATCTTATATTCGCAATATCCAGATTGCAATTCTTAGTTCTTGCTTGTTCTTCGATTGCTTGCAAGAATTAGACCTTCGTGGTCAGGTTGATCGTGCATCCGCGGGATCAATAACCTCTCGGAGTTGGTTTAGCGATCGCTAAGGCGCAACGTCTTCGCACGTTCGTAGTCGGATCGTGAAAGTCGTCTCCACCATAATCGATCTCCACCATCTCATCGAAACATCGGGACACCTTCGCCTCTATCACAAGCAATCGACAAGAACAAGCAAGAACTAAGAATTGCAATCTGGATATTGCGAATATAAGATGAATGATTAACAGAAGTTGGGGTTCCAATGCGGTCTTGGCCTAGTCGGATGACACAAACGAAGAGCTCGAAGTTGCGTCTATGGCTAACTTAAATCTAATTAAAACCCAAGTCTAAACGACGCCCTAAGGGCTGTATATATGTGGGAATAGAGGGGAATTTCGTGACCCCTTGGAGGTGGGGTCCGAAAACAACCCTAACTCGGTTTCCCCACACATACGGACTCTAAAAACAGCCTATAATGTGGTATTTCGAAATTACATGGGACCTATAATTGCCCTTGGACGAAAATAATGAAGTGTCATCTCGTGTATTTCTTCCAAGACTTCATGCGCGCCTTATGGTGGCTTCAAAGTGCGAAAATCACCACTGGAAGCTCCATTGTCCTTTCCCGCGCGCGCACCTTCTTCTCCATGCTTGATCCCGCTCCAATGACCATCCTTCTTGTCCATGCTAGGTCCTTCATTCATAAGCAAAACAAAAGTATCTAATTTAGGCAGCATCATATGTTCATGAACATTAGAAGGATTCGCAAGAAACGAAAGTACTTGATAATTTAGTTGACGTGCGCGTGCTCTAGTAACTGGTCCAATATGTGTAGTTTGTGAGGACATGGGTGTAACATTAGTAGGGATGTCCTCATCATTTTCTCTCTTTTTTATTTATTTTTCTGACACTGTTCCACACTTGTCGAAATTGCTACAGTACTTCTACAGTAATTTTAATTTTGCTACAGTAACTTTTCTCTTTAGGCCACAATATGTCGCACCGCGGAGAAATTTCGGAGAAAGAACACAACGAAAAAGCAACTAAACACAATGACTTCGATGCAATCTAAGCTATGGCAAACTAGAAACCCTAATTTTGTATGGATTTTTCTGGATAGGACGAAAATAAACTCAATCTACGGGGGATTTGGTGGAGGTAACACTGGAAATCTGATACCAAGATGATATGGGGTGGCCCGATCTTCTCAGTAAGCGAACGGTGAATATGAGGGCGATGATACATAACTTGTATGTAGCTCATGGACTCTCCTCGCTAAATCCTTGTTGCCAATGCGACAGTTCTCTACCCTTTGGATATTCACAACTTCACACACTTGCGCAACGTAGCCGTCGACCACGAGACGGTAATTTGCAATCTACTAATTCCGAGTGGAACAACAGATCACACAGAACTTGTAGTAGCAACACTTCAGATCGATACGAATTGAAGTATTTGATTCAAGATGAATGCTTGGAGCAATTCTCTAGAACTAGGGTTTATCTAAACGTGGTCTCACCCTAAAACTCGTAGGGGGTTCTGTTTATATAAGCTAGGGGGTCTAAACGCGGGTACAAGGGTCGCAACCCTGTTTCTGCGTGCAGCAGTACGGTAGTACCGTGATGAGCACGGTAGTACCGTGGCCCGGTAGTACTGTATGCTACTACCGTACCTACTACCGGGACCCTTCTGTAACCAGCGGTAGTACCGGACTAACTACCGGAATCCTTCTGTAACCAGCGGTACTACGAGCGGTAGTACCGCCGGGAGGTAGTACCGCTCTGGAGCGCGGTAGTACCGCTCCCTGAAGGTTGGAGCTTCTTTTCTTCATCCTCTCGTGGCTCCTCTTCCGGGATTGATGCGGAGCACCCTACCGACATCACCATGGATACACCTCCTACACGCGGACCCATGACGAGAGCACAAGCACGCACCATTGAAGCTAAGGTGAACTCGCTCCTCTCCGAACTACGCCTAAACATATGTGAAACTTGGGTGCTACCTCACGCGGACACTCTATGCATCATCAGATACAAAGGTGACATCCAAGACGAAGCCACGCTCGGAGAAGAACCGCGGGAAGACGAAGAGGAAGACACCTTGAAGCCACTGACCACCCCGGGTGCCCGGTCCCCAAGAACCCGGGTGCCCGGCCCCCCCTGGCACGAGGCCATGAGCTCTCTGACCACCCCGGGTGCCCGGCCTCCCCGGACCCCGGGTGCCCGGTCCCCTCCGACTAGAGTCCGAGACCTCTTGACCACTGATGACGACATCTCTAGTAATGTTACACCCACATCTTCACCAACTACACATACTGGACCAGTTACTAGAGCACGCGCACGTCAACTAAATTATCAGGTACTTTCGTTTCTTGCGAATCCTTCTAATGTTTAGGAACATATGATGTTGCCTAAATTAGATACTTTTGTTTGTCTTATGAATGAAGGACCTAGCATGGATAAGAAAGATGGTCATTGGAGAGGGATCAAGCATGGAGAAGGAGGTGCGCGCGCGGGAAAGGACAATGGAGCTTCCAGTGGTGATTTTCGCACTTTGAGGCCACCATAAGGCGTGCATGAAGACTTGGACGAGAGACACAAGATGCCACATTAATATTTTCGTCCAAGGGTTATTATAGGTGTTGCGTCACCTTATTATTGGGCCAGGACCATGTAATTTCGAAATACACTTAATAGGCTATTTTTTAGAGTCCGTATGTGTGGGGAAACCGAGTTAGGGTTGTTTTCGGACCCCTCCTCCAAGGGGCCACGAAATTCCCCTCTGTCCCCCCATATATACAGCCCTTAGGGCGTCGTTTAGACTTGGGTTTTAATTAGATTTAAGTTAGCCATAGCCGCAACTTCGAGTTCTTCGTTTGTGTCGTCCGACCAGGCCAAGACCGCATTGGAACCCCAACTTCTGTTAATCTTTCATCTTATATTCACAATATCCAGATTGCAATTCTTAGTTCTTGCTTGTTCTTCGATTGCTTGCAGGAATTGACCTTCGTGGTCAGGTTGATCGTGCATCCGCGGGATCAATAACCTCTCGGAGTTGGTTTAGCGATTGCTAAGGCGCAACGTCTTCGCACGTTCGTAGTCGGGTCGTGAAAGTCTACTCCACCAAAATCGATCTCCATCACCTCCTCGAAACATCGGGACACTTTCGCCTCTATCAAGTGGTATCAGATTTCCAGGTTGATCGGTGAGATTTACCAGTTTTTCGTAGTCTAGATTTCTTCTGTTCTTCATACCTACAGTCCACGAAAAAGCCAAAAAAATTTAGGGTTAGATCATCACGTCCCAAGGCAGTCCTAGCCTTTGTGCAGTTTTCTTTTCAGTACTTGCCTTGTTGAATTTACGGTTGCATCGTTGTGTCAAGTTGCTGATCTTAGCGTCTAGTTCCCTTAGAGTTTCGAGTTCTGATCACAGTTTGCCACGTCGCCGCCGCACTAGTTCCATCCGTCCGCTGCCACCAAACCGAGTCCAGAAACACCACCACGTTCCGCCAACCCGAGTCCATATACACCACCACGACCTACCAATCCGAGTTGAGTTCCATCACCCATTCGGTTTGAGATATCTCCGTAGCCAGAATAGTTTTGAGTTGATTAGAGTCGGATTTCACCAATCTTTTGTCGTACGTAGAAGGGGGCGATTTCCAAAAAAAAAAAGATCGATTTTTTTTTCAGAGTGTGCTTTTCAGTTGTTTACGTGTCGCGTCGTGCTTTCGTTGGTGTTTTAGGCTCGCGTCTCTAGTACGGTCTAGCCTAGGATCAGCACAGTACCGACGTTGAGTGTTTATTCATCTTTGCATCTCTGTCTTGATTACTGTTGAGCTTTTTGCTACCATACTTGTCAGCCTTCCTACAGCTCCACATATATTCTACATCGTGCGTTTTGACACCTCCTTGCCATCGCTCTACCACATCTCTGAGAATTTTGACCCGTTGGTTGTACATCACCACCTGCTGCTAGGTAAGAATCGGTAAGAACGAAAGAAAAGCTTGACGGATTTGTGTTTTCCACCACCCCACATCCCATTTGATAGAGGCGGGGTGTCCCGATCTTTCGATGAGATGATAACTACGATTTGATGGAGTCGACTTTGACGATCCGACTACAAACGTGCAACGACGTTGCGCCTTAGGAATCGCTAAACCAATCTCCTGAAGGTTATTGACCACGCCGGAGCACGATCAACCTGACCACGAAGGTCTAGTGCCTGCAAGCAATCGAAGAACAAGCAAGAACTATGATAAATCAATCTGAATATTGCGAATATGTAGATGAAGTATGATTAAAGTTGGGATTCCGAAAGCGGTCTTGATCTGGTCGTTGGACACAAACCGAGTACACGAAGATGCAGCAATTAGCTAAGCAGTCTTTTTAACTAAAAGAAATCCAAAGAAAAACCTTAGGGGTTGATCTACTTATATAGGACTAAAGGGTGGAGGCCAAAGGGGTGGAAGGACGTCCTAAGGAGTCCTAAAACTAAACCTAGGTCGTACAAGGCACTTGGGCCCATGTGGAGGTGATGCAACACCTATTGAGTTGGACTTTGATTCGGATTCTGCTGCTGGGTCGCACCGTTTTCGCAATATCTCCACGCTCCGAAGGAATTTGAAGGTGAAACCAATTGCGTTGGAAACTAGACGAGATAAGCTATCACCAGAAAAAAGAATCACCCAATTTGGAGTCCATATGTAGAAACGGCGGCTGTTTGAAGTTGGGTATATCTCTGTAGTCCGAATCTGAGTCCATGACGTGAAAGACTTGGTCTCTATCTTCTATTGGGCCAAAAGTGACGTGAAATAACTTCTTGTACAGCACACAATCATGCCCCTTTGTATTGACTTCATTTCTTGATCAAATATAGAGGAATTAATGGTCATATCCATGATAATTATGTCCTCGTCATCTTCATGCTTGAACATGCTCCAATGCTCATCCTTCTTGTCCATGCTAGGTCCTTCATTTGTCAGCAACAAAAATATATCGACGTTAGGCAGCATCATATTCACATAAACATTAGAAACATTACCAAGAAGCGAAAGTACCTGATAATTTAATTGGTGTGCACGATCTTTACTAATTGCTCCAGTAGGTATATTAGCAGGGGTTGTGGCTGTAACTATGGTAGTCATGTCCTCATCATCCTCCCCTTCTTGAAAATAAAGCTGTCCCCGGCGTTTCTTAATCTGAAATGTGGCTAACAAAAGAGACAAGGTGTACATGTTGTATATATATATGTCATCCATTCTTACTTCCCTTAGTTTTTGGACATGTAACACATGTATATATGAGTAACTTTCGTATGTCGTGAAATATAAACATATATGATCATCACAATACATAAACGACATGAAAGTATTGCAACTCAGTTTGCATATATAAGTGAAGCTCTTATTCATATCTAAAGATGTACAATGCTCATCATTAAACCATCCCAATACCGGTGAAGAAACATTAATGTTTTTCGAAGGGCATGCTACAACAGGCTTAACTATGTAGTCATGCAACAAGTCATTCGACGCAGAATCATCACCAAGATTAGAGGTCATATCAAAATGATTAAGCATTGGCAGTTTCATAATAGTAACATGATTATCCAAAATAGATGGTGTGCTCAAATCAACAGGTAACTCAAGACATGATGTATTAAAGTCTATTAGGCAAGCAACATCTTCATGTGAAGTTATGACATTCTCGAAAATTGGTTGTGTGATGAAACTACTGGATAGCTCAACACATGTTGCTTTTAAATCAGCAAGGTTCTCATGTGGAGGGGAAAGATCCATACCTTTGTCATTACCTTTTTATGATGATAGATCAGATATTGGAGGAGTGCTTACGACAATTGATGTGGTTATGGTAGTGCTCATAGTGGTTGAAGGAACAACCTTCTCAACTTGTGGTATTTGCACATTGCGCTTGTTCGTCTTCTGGGCAACACGTCTGTCGATTTCCTGTTCAGCTTTACAAGCAAGACGAAACAAACGATCCATAGGATAACACTTTTCATGAATTAGGATATCCTGAATGTCACGGTTTAAACCTTCCCAAAATATGTCCATGAAATATTCTTCACTTTCCTCTAAAAGAGAATGCAAGAATGTAGTTTCTAAAGCATCATAATATTCTGAAACAGTTTTAGTACCTTGTTTTAATTTTTTTAATTTCCTAACCTTGTCACGAGTATAATAAGAGGGAACGAATCTATATCGCATAGCAAGTTTGAGATCATTCCAAGTATTAGGTATATAATCAGGATATAAACTACAATATTCATTCCACCAAATAGAAGCAAAATCTTTGAAAGCACTAATTGCAGTTTTTACTTTCTTATGCTCAAGAAAATTATGGGAAACAAATATATCATTTATTTCAAACTCCCACTCAATGTATAAATCAGGTCTTAGACGTCCATGAAAGTGTGGTATAGAAACAATAACCTGATCATGTGCATGCTTATGTGTGTTTACCTTTTGCAGTGACTGTTGTGTAGTTGTAGGTGGTGGCAAATCTTCAACTATAGTTGCCGCCCAAGAAGATCTAACTCCAGAACCTGCCATGATTAGTAGAAAACAAGAAACAAATCACAAGTATATGTCCCTATGAACTACTAGGATGTGGTGGTAAAACGCTCACAGAATAGCAAATATCAATGTCTTACTAGTTCTTACCATGCAGCAGGTGGTGATCGGCAACCAACGGTGTCAAAGAACTCCAAAGATTAAGTAGAGCGATTGCCAGGTGAACGCACGTATACACGATGTAGAAATATGTGGAGCTTGGAAGGCTTTAATATGGTGGCAAAAATATCAGCAATAATCAATTCAGAGATGCAAAATTGAATTAACACTCAACGACGATACTGTGCTGGTCCTAGTCTAGACCGGACTAGAGACGCGAGCCTAGAACACTAATGTGGTCACGACATAGCACAACTAGCAGCAATGAATGATATGAAGTAGCTCTGGATAGCAAGATATAAGTGAAGATCATCAAGAGAGCAAAGATAATGGTGAAAATAGGCTCCAAACCAAGATACACCAATATTCTCGCTACAACTTTCCTCTAAAATATATTTGCTAATTTTTTGATATTTTTCCTCCAATAGGGAACTGGCTTAAGCTTTCCGACGCAATAAGAATCACTCAATTTAGAGTTCGGATGAGGTGTCAAAAAAATTGAGAATCAGCCCAAAATCTGACAAAAACTTTGTTCGGAAACTTTAGAGGTCAAAAAGTCCGTCTTAGAAGACGATCTGGAGTTTCAAATAACACACTAGCTTCAGAACTATTTAGAAGCGTCTCGGAAATATCTTTAATTTGAGTACTCGTGGAGCCAAAACGGACTTCGGATGACAAAGTTATGCCCGTTTTAGTGGACACTGCTCAAAACTGATTCCGACGAGATTTCAAATACGAGTTCAACTAGAGATAGATCCGAAATTTTTCTTCTTTTTTCTCTTTTTTCCGTTTTTCTTTCTTTTTTTTTCCTTTTTCTTTTTTCTCCCTCTTTTTTCAACTCTTTTTCTCTCTTTTTCTATGGTGGATGGTAGAAGTAGGCAGCGGATGGGATGATGGTGCAGCGGCGGCGGTGACTAACGTGAACAGAACTCGAAACTCTAAAGGACTAGATACTAAGACCAGCAACTAAACACGACGATGCAACCGATAATTCAATAAAGCAAAGCACCGAAAAGAAAAATTGCGAAGTCTCAGATTGGTTTGGATATGATGATCTAATCATATTTTTATGGCTATTTGTGTGGATGGTAGGTGATAAAAAAACAGATCTAATATATGGATGTGGAATTCTCACCGAGCAACCTGAAAACTGATACCACTTGATAGAGGCGGGGTGTCCCGATCTTTCGATGAGATGATAACTACGATTTGATGGAGTCGACTTTGACGATCCGACTACAAACGTGCAACGACGTTGCGCCTTAGCAATCGCTAAACCAATCTCCTGAAGGTTATTGACCACGCCGGAGCACGATCAACCTGACCACGAAGGTCTAGTGCCTGCAAGCAATCGAAGAACAAGCAAGAACTATGATAAAGCAATCTGAATATTGCGAATATGTAGATGAAGTATGATTAAAGTTGGGATTCCGAAAGCGGTCTTGATCTGGTCGTTGGACACAAACCGAGTACACGAAGATGCAGCAATTAGCTAAGCAGTCTTTTTAACTAAAAGAAATCCAAAGAAAAACCATAGGGGTTGATCTACTTATATAGGACTAAAGGGTGGAGGCCAAGGGGGTGGAAGGATGTCCTAAGGAGTCCTAAAACTAAACCTAGGTCGTCCAAGGCACTTGGGCCCATGTGGAGGTGATGCAACACCTATTGAGTTGGACTTTGATTCGGATTCTGCTGCTGGGTCGCACCGTTTTCGCAATATCTCCACGCTCCGAAGGAATTTGAAGGTGAAACCAATTGCGTTGGAAACTAGACGAGATAAGCTATCACCAGAAAAAAGAATCACCTAATTTGGAGTTCCTATGTAGAAACGGCGGCTGTTTGAAGTTGGGTATATCTCTGCAGTCCGAATCTGAGTCCATGACGTGAAAGACTTGGTCTCTATCTTCTATTGGGCCAAAAGTGACGTGAAATAACTTCTTGTACAGCACACAATCATGCCCCTTTGTATTGACTTCATTTCTTGATCAAATATAGAGGAATTAATGGTCATATCCATGATAATTATGTCCTCGTCATCTTCATGCTTGAACATGCTCCAATGCTCATCCTTCTTGTCCATGCTAGGTCCTTCATTTGTCAGCAACAGAAATATATCGACGTTAGGCAGCATCATATTCACATGAACATTAGAAACATTACCAAGAAGCGAAAGTACCTGATAATTTAATTGGTGTGCACGATCTCTAGTAATTGCTCCAGTAGGTATATTAGCAGGGGTTGTGGCTGTAACTATGGTAGTCATGTCCTCATCATCCTCCCCTTCTTGAAAATAAAGCCGTCCCCGGCGTTTCTTAATCTGAAATGTGGCTAACAAAAGAGACAAGGTGTACATGTTGTATATATATATGTCATCCATTCTTACTTCCCTTAGTTTTTGGACATGTAACACATGTATATATGAGTAACTTTCGTATGTCGTGAAATATAAACATATATGATCATCACAATACATAAACGACATGAAAGTATTGCAACTCAGTTTGCATATATAAGTGAAGCTCTTATTCATATCTAAAGATGTACAATGCTCATCATTAAACCATCCCAATACCGGTGAAGAAACATTAATGTTTTTCGAAGGGCATGCTACAACAGGCTTAACTAAGTAGTCATGCAACAAGTCATTCGACGCAGAATCATCACCAAGATTAGAGGTCATATCAAAATGATTAAGAATTGGCAGTTTCATAATAGTAACATGATTATCCAAAATAGATGGTGTTCTCAAATCAACAGGTAACTCAAGACATGATGTATTAAAGTCTATTAGGCAAGCAACATCTTCATGTGAAGTTATGACATTCTCGAAAATTGGTTGTGTGATGAAACTACTGGATAGCTCAACACATGTTGCTTTTAAATCAGCAAGGTTCTCATGTGGAGGGGAAAGATCCATACCTTTGTCATTACCTTTTTGTGATGATAGATCAGATATTGGAGGAGTGCTTACGACAATTGATGTGGTTATGGTAGTGCTCATAGTGGTTGAAGGAACAACCTTCTCAACTTGTGGTATTTGCACATTCCGCTTGTTCGTCTTCTGGGAAACACGTCTGTCGATTTCCTGTTCAGCTTTACAAGCAAGACGAAACAAACGATCCATAGGATAACACTTTTCATGAATTAGGATATCCTGAATGTCACGGTTTAAACCTTCCCAAAATATGTCCATGAAATATTCTTCACTTTCCTCTAAAAGAGAATGCAAGAATGTAGTTTCTAAAGCATCATAATATTCTGAAACAGTTTTAGTACCTTGTTTTAATTTTTTTAATTTCCTAACCTTGTCACGAGTATAATAAGAGGGAACGAATCTATATCGCATAGCAAGTTTGAGATCATTCCAAGTATTAGGTATATAATCAGGATATAAACTACAATATTCATTCCACCAAATAGAAGCAAAATCTTTGAAACCACTAATTGCAGTTTTTACTTTCTTATGCTCAAGAAAATTATGGGAAACAAATATATCATTTATTTCAAACTCCACATCTCTACTAATGTACCCGATTGGGAGAACATGACAAACAAGGCGCTACATGATAAATGATGAGGACATCTCTACTAATGTTACACCCACATCTTCACCAACTACACATACTCGACTAGTTACTAGAGCACGCGCACGTCAACTAAATTATCAGGTACTTTCGTTTCTTGCGAATCCTTCTAATGTTCAGGAACATATGATGCTGCCTAAATTAGATACTTTTGTTTGTCTTATGAATGAAGGACCTAGCATGGATAAGAAGGATGGTCATTGGAGCGGGATCAAGCATGGAGGAGGTGCGCGCGCGGGAAAGGACAATGGAGCTTCCAGTGGTGATTTTCGCACTTTGAGGCCACCATAAGGCGTGCATGAAGACTTGGATGAGAGACACAAGATGCCACATTAATATTTTCGTCCAAGGGTTATTATAGGTGCTGCGTCACCTTATTATTGGGCCATGCCCATGTAATTTCGAAATACACTTAATAGGCTATTTTTTAGAGTCCGTATGTGTGGGGAAACCGAGTTAGGGTTGTTTTCGGACCCCTCCTCCAAGGGGCCACGAAATTCCCCTCTGTTCCCCCATATATACAGCCTTTAGGGCGTCGTTTAGACTTGGGTTTTATTTAGATTTAAGTTAGCCATAGCCGCAACTTCGAGTTCTTCGATTGTGTCGTCCGACCAGGCCAAGACCGCATTGGAACCCCAACTTCTGTTAATCTTTCATCTTATATTCGCAATATCCATATTGCAATTCTTAGTTCTTGCTTGTTCTTCGATTGCTTGCAGGAATTGACCTTCGTGGTCAGGTTGATCGTGCATCCGCGGGATCAATAACCTCTCGGAGTTGGTTTAGCGATTGATAAGGCGCAACGTCTTCGCACGTTCGTAGTCGGGTCGTGAAAGTCTACTCCACCAAAATCGATCTCCATCACCTCATCGAAAAATCGGGACACCTTCGCCTCTATCAACCACCCCGGGTGCCCGTTCCATGGTACCCTGGGTGCCCGGTCCCCCCGGGTGCCCGGAGTGAGTACCCCGGCTACCCGGTCCCCGACGGCAAGATCTGGGCAAGAGGCCCTTGTATCCCCCTCCTTCCTCCCTAGACTATAAGTATCTCTCTCGTACCTCAGTTTTAGGGTTAGCTAAGAACAAATCTAAACATTGAGAGAGCATAGCTCCTTTTCCCCTTGGGAAATTGGTCTCCTTGAGATCCTCTCTCAATCTACCCTCCTCTCCCCACTCATAGAAGGAGAGAAACCCAATCCTATTCATAGAAGGAGAGGGAGACTACCAAGCTTACCTCTTGTGGTGTATGGATCTTGTGATGTATGGCACTTGTGTGTCGATTTGAGTGTTCTAAGTGTTTGGATCTTGTTCCCCTTTGCCTCTTGTGTTGATTGTGTTTGTAATTCCCCTTGTGATAGAGGCGAAGGTGTCCCGATGTTTCGATGAGATGGTGGAGATCGATTATGGTGGAGGCGACTTTCACGATCCGACTACGAACGTGCGAAGACGTTGCGCCTTAGCGATCGCTAAACCAACTCCGAGAGGTTATTGATCCCGCGGATGCACGATAGACCTGACCACGAAGGTCTAATTCCTGCAAGCAATCGAAGAACAAGCAAGAACTAAGAATTGCAATCTGGATATTGCGAATATAAGATGAATGATTACGAAAGTTGGGGTTCCAATGAGGTCTTGGCCTGGTCGGATGACACAAACGAAGAGCTCGAAGTTGCGGCTATGGCTAACTTATATCTAATTAAAACCCAAGTCTAAACGACGCCCTAAGGGCTGTATATATGGGGGAACAGAGGGGATTTTCCTGACCCCTTGGAGGTGGGGCCCGGAAACAACCCTAACTCGGTTTCCCCACACATACGGACTCTAAAAACAGCCTATAATGTGGTATTTCGAAATTACATGGGCCCAGCCCAATATTAAGGTGACGCAGCACCTATAATTGCTCTTGGACGAAAATAATGAAGTGGCATCTCGTGTATTTCGTCCAAGCCTTCATGCATGCCTTATGGTGGCTTCAAAGTGCGAAAATCCCCACTGGAAGCTCCATTGTTATTTCCCGCGCGCGCACCTTCTTCTCCATGCTTGCTCCAATGACCGTCCTTCTTGTCCATGCTAGGTCCTTCATTCATAAGCAAAACAAAAGTATCTAATTTAGGCAGCATCATATGTTCATGAACATTAGAAGGATTCGCAAGAAACGAAAGTACCTGATAATTTAGTTGACGTGCACGTGCTCTAGTAACTGGTCCAGTATGTGTAGTTGGTGAAGATGTGGGTGTAACATTAGCCGGCAAGGAGCCTCAAGCCCAAGCCACGGTGATGAGGACATCTCTACTAATGTTACACCCACATCTTCACCAACTACACATATTGGACCAGTTACTAGAGCACGCGCACGTCAACTAAATTATCAGGTACTTTCGTTTCTTGCGAATCCTTCTAATGTTCAGGAACATATGATGCTGCCCTAAATTAGATACTTTTGTTTGTCTTATGAATGAAGGACCTAGCATGGATAAGGAGGATGGTCATTGGAGCGGGATCAAGCATGGAGAAGGAGGTGCGCGCGCGGGAAAGGACAAGGGAGCTTCCAGTGGTGACTTTCGCACTTTGAGGCCACCATAAGGCGTGCATGAAGACTTGGACGAGAGACACAAGATTCCACATTAATAATTTCGTCCAAGGGTTATTATAGGTGATGCGTCACCTTATTATTGGGCCAGGCCCATGTAATTTCGAAATACCACATTATAGGCTGTTTTTAGAGTCCGTATGTGTGGGGAAACCGAGTTAGGGTTGTTTTCGGACCCCACCTCCAAGGGGTCACGAAAATCCCCTCTGTTCCCCCATATATACAGCCCTTAGGGCGTCGTTTAGACTTGGGTTTTAATTAGATTTAAGTTAGCCATAGCCGCAACTTCGAGTTCTTCGTTTGTGTCGTCCGACCAGGCCAAGACCGCATTGGAACCCCAACTTCTGTTAATCATTCATCTTATATTCGCAATATCCAGATTGCTTTTCTTAGTTCTTGCTTGTTCTTTCGATTGCTTGCAGGAATTAGACCTTCGTGGTCAGGTTGATCGTGCATCCGCGGGATCAATAACCTCTCGGAGTTGGTTTAGCGATCGCTAAGGCGCAACGTCTTCGCACGTTCGTAGTCGGGTCGTGAAAGTCGTCTCCACCATAATCGATCTTCATCATCTCATCGAAACATCGGTACACCTTCGCCTCTATCACACAGAACGCGGCAAACGTCTCCTCCTTGAGAGACGAGTGCACGACACTCTCAACTTCCACCTTCAACACCAAGGGGCAACAACTTATAATGCCCGGTCAACAAGACATGAAGGCCACGAACATGGAGAGCCATCTTACTCTCATGTGCCTCGAGATGACCGTCATCCACGACCACCACTTCACCCGCGTCAAGACAACATACTCCCTACGGCTCTTCGCACATTGGAGGGGTGCCCAAATGCACCTCACGTGCCACCCTTTGATCATCAAGAGTACTACAAGGACAACATCCATCACAATGACCGGCGAGCTCGAGCACCTCCGCCGCCCGAGCACCTTCGGGTTCGCCAAACCCAACACAATGAAGAGCGTTTTGGGAGACTCAAGTTCACAATGCCCAAGTTCCCGGGAGGAACAAACCCCGAGGACTACCTCTCATGGGCCCTAAAGGTGGACAAGATATACCGTGTGCATAATTATGAGGAGTCCAAGAAAGTCGCCATGGCATCACTTGAATTTGAAGACTACGCTCTCCATTGGTGGGAGCAAGTACAAGAACTCCGTCTCGAGCAAGGCAACCCACAAGTGTGCACATGGGAAGAAATGAAGCACGTGATGAGAGACCGGTTTGTACCACAACATTACACACGTGACCTCTACCAAAAGTTACAAGCCCTCAAGCAAGGATACAAAATGGTGGAACAGTATTACAAGGAAATGGAGTTGGCCATGATTCGAGCCAATGTAAAGGAATCCGCCAAACAAACCATGGCCCGCTTCCTCAACGGTCTCAATTACCAAGTGAAGAAGATCACCAACTTCCAACCTTACAACACCATTGAAGAATTGGTCCATCAAGTCTCAAAAGCGGAGAGGCAAGTTCAAGAAGATGTGAAGTACTCCAAATTTGTGTCCTCCAACACTCGGGGTACACCTTCTACTTCTCAAGCGCCGCCAAGCACAACGCCCTATAACCGCGCTCCAACATCAACCGGTGGTCCTTCAAACCCACGGCCACCGACACATTCTTTAACACGTTCTACATCAACCACAACAAGTTTCAAGCCACGAGAGCCTTCCAAGACCTTACCACCCAAAGATGAAAAGACTAGCTCCACTGCATGCTTCACTTGCAAGGGTCGCGGCCACAAGTCTTTCGAATGCCCCACCAAGAGGACCATGATCATCACCGAAGACGGCGAGTATGATTCCATTAGTGAGGGTGAAATGTATGCTTTGGCTCAAGTATCTCAACACATCCAAGCAAATGATGATGAAGACGGCCATATATATTGTGACAATGATGCAAGTCCTTCCCTCGTGGTGTCCAAGGTGTTGACTCTTCAACAAGAGCTCGACGAGAATCAAAGGTGCCACATCTTCCACACCAAGGCGGACATCAAAGGGCTATCCGTGAAGGTCATTATTGATGGTGGAAGTTGTCACAACTTGGCAAGCAAAGAACTTTGTACCAAACTCAACCTCATCAAGAAGAAGCACCCTCACCCATACAAGGTGCAATGGCTTAGTGACTCCGGCTCAATAAAAGTGGACCACACGGTGGAAGTCTCATTCAAAATTGGCGCCTACGAAGACACATTGGAATGTGACGTGGTACCAATAAGCGTATGTCATTTGCTCTTGGTCTGACCTTGGCAATTTGATAGGAGTGTTCTACACAATGGTCGCACCAATCACTTTATCTTCAAGTGGAGGGGCAAAGAATTGGTCCTTCGTCCCATGACCCCAAGTCAAGTGATCGTCGACAAAATATACACTTCCAACCCTCATGGGGACAAAAGTGAGAGAGAGAACCACCACAAAGTGAGTGAGAGCCACAAGCCAAATATGAGCGCCCCCATGAGGCGTCCCACCAATGACACCATCTTACTAGCCACCAAACGAGAGATCTAAGAAGTGCGGAATAACCCATCCCATATTCCTCATTTTGTACTCTTGTACAAGGATGAGGTGCTCTTAACTAACGACTCACCCCCTCTTCCTCGTGCTATAGCTACTATTTTGCAGGAATTTGAGGACGTCTTCCCCGAAGATCTACCACCGGGTCTTCCACCACTTCGTGGAATTGAGCACCGCATCGACCTCATACCCGGCGCTCCCCTCCCTAACCGGGCACCTTACCGCACCAACCCCGAGGAGACAAAGGAGATTCAACGTCAAGTCGAACAACTACTCGAGAAAGGGTATGTTCGCGAAAGCCTTAGCCCTTGCGCGGTACCGGTCCTAATTGTGCCAAAGAAAGATGGCACGTGGCGCATGTGTTGTGATTGTCGTCCCATCAATAACATCACCGTGCGCTATAGACACCCCATCCCTCTCTTAGATGATATGCTTGCAAACTATCCGGTTCCATAATTTTCACAAAAATTGATCTTAAGAGTGGCTATCACCAAATACGTATGCAAGTTGGCGACAAGTGGAAAACCGCCTTCAAGACCAAGAGTGGTCTCTATGAATGGCTGGTTATGCCATTCGGCCTATCCGAAGCACCTAGTACTTTCATGCGCGTTATGAACTATGTTCTTCGCTATCTCATTGGCAAGTTCGTTGTCGTTTACTTTGATGATATCCTCATCTATAGCAAATCCATAGAGGAACATGCTAGCCATATTCGTGAAGTGCTTCAAGTGTTGCGTAAAAAACAATTATATGCTAATCTTGATAAATGTACTTTTTGCACCACCAAACTCATATTCCTTGGCTTTGTTGTTTCCTCCAATGGCATTGAAGTTGATGAAACGAAAGTAAATGCAATTAAAACTTGGCCTAACCCTACCACCCTATCTCAAGTCCGGAGTTTCCTTGGGCTAGCCGGATTCTACCGCCGCTTCGTTAAAGACTTTAGCACCATTGCTTCACCTTTACACGCTTTGAGCAAAAAGAATGCGCCTTTTATTTGGGGACCCCCCCCCCCCCAAGAAAAGGCTTTCAATGAACTCAAACATCGCCTCACCCATGCCCCCTTACTTGTGTTACCCAATTTTGATAAACCTTTTGAAGTTCATTGTGACGCTAGTGGCACGGGTATAGGAGGTGTGCTTATGCAATATAGACGCCCGGTAGCCTACTTTAGCGAAAAACTCTCCGGCGCCCAATTAAACTACCCCATATACGATAAGGAACTCTATGCGTTGATCCGCGTCTTACAAGTTTGGGAACACTATCATCGCCCTAGGGAATTCGTTATTCACTCGGACCATGAATCTCTTAAGTACTTGAAGTCTCAAACCAAATTGAATCGTAGACATGCTAGATGGAGTGAATTCATTGAGTCTTTCCCTTATATCATCATGTATAAAAAAGGGCAATGACAATGTCGTCGCAGACGCCTTGTCACATCGATGCATGTTTACCACCAAGCTTTAATTTGACATTGTGGGCTTTGAACACATCAAAGATCTATATGCACATGATCCTTCCTTTGCTACACCTTTCGCCAATTGCAAGCGGCACACAACTTGGAACAACTATTACATCAATGATGGATACCTTATGCGCGCTAACAAGCTTTGCATTCCCGAGTGTTCTTTGTGTCTCCTACTTTTGCAGGAATCTCATGGCGGTGGCCTCATGGGACACTTTGGCCGCGACAAAACATACGCTACACTCTCTGCCAACTTCTTTTGGCCAAAGATGTTCCGTGACGTGGGTCGGCTTGTACAACGGTGCCACACCTGTCAAAAGGCTAAGTCAAAATCTCTATCACATGGTCTATATATGCCTTTACCAATTCCTTATATACCATGGGAACATATTAGTATGGATTTCGTTCTTGGCCTACCGCGTACAAAGAATGGCAAGGATTCTATATTTGTGGTAGTTGATAGATTCTCCAAAATGGCGCATTTCCTACCTTGCAATAAAACGGATGATGTCTTGCATATTGCTAACATCTTTTGTAGGGAGATTCTTCGACTACATGGCGTGCCCAAATCCATCGTCTCCGGCCGCGACGTATCACCCGCAAACGGACGGGCAAACGGAAGTTGTGAACCGCTCCCTGTCAACTCTACTCCGCACGATCATCAAGAAGAACATCAAGGAGTGGGAAGATCACCTCCCGGTGGCGGAGTTCGGCTACAACCGTGCCCTGCACTCCACCACCAAGCGGTCTCCCTTCGAGTTTGTCTATGGGTTTAATCCTTTGTGCCCATTGGACATCCTACCTCTACCACTCCAAGAACGCGCCAACATGGATGCTAGCGCACCGGCAAGTTTCCTCAAGAGACTCCATGAAGATATGCGGGCAACTATCGAGAAACAAGTTCAAGCTCATGCACGCAAGATGAATATCCACAAGACATCAAGCACGTTCCAACCAGGTGACTTAGTGTGGATACATCTCCGCAAAGACCGGTTCCGGACGCCCGCAAGTCCAAGCTTCTTCCTCGCGCCGACGGACCATTCAAGATTCTCACCAAGGTCAACAACAACGCCTACACGGTGGACATCCCCACCAATAAGTACTCGGTGAGCAACACATTCAACATCTCCGACCTCGCGTGATGAGGACATGACTACCATAGTTACAGCCACAACCCCTGCTAATATACCTACTGGACCAATTACTAGAGATCGTGCACACCAATTAAATTATCAGGTACTTTCGCTTCTTGGTAATGTTTCTAATGTTCATGTGAATATGATGCTGCCTAACGTCGATATATTTCTGTTGCTGACAAATGAAGGACCTAGCATGGAAAAGAAGGATGAGCATTGGAGCATGTTCAAGCATGAAGATGATGAGGACATAATTATCATGGATATGACCATTAATTCCTCTATATTTGATCAAGAAATGAATTCAATACAAAGGGACATGATTTTGTGTTGTACAAGAAGTTATTTCACGTCACTTTTGGCCCAAGAGAAGATAGAGACCAAGTCTTTCACGTCATGGACTCAGATTCGGACTGCAGAGATATACCCAACTTCAAACAGCCGCCGTTTCTACATAGGAACTCCAAATTAGGTGATTCTTTTTTCTGGTGATAGCTTATCTCGTCTAGTTTCCAACGCAATTGGTTTCACCTTCAAATTCCTTCGGAGCGTGGAGATATTGTGAAAACGGTGCGACCCAGCAGCAGAATCCGAATCAAAGTCCAACTCAATAGGTGTTGCATCACCTCCACATGGGCCCAAGTGCCTTGTACGACCTAGGTTTAGTTTTAGGACTCCTTAGGACATCCTTCCACCCCCTTGGCCTCCACCCTTTAGTCCTATATAAGTAGATCAACCCCTAGGGTTTTTCTTTGGATTTCTTTTAGTTAAAAAGACTGCTTAGCTAATTGCCGCATCTTCGTGTACTCGGTTTGTGTCCAACGACCAGATCAAGACCGCTTTTGGAATCCCAACTTTATTCATACTTCATCTACATATTCGCAATATTCAGATTGCTTCATCATAGTTCTTGCTTGTTCTTCGATTGCTTGCAGGCACTAGACCTTCGTGGTCAGGTTGATCGTGCTCCGACGTGGTCAATAACCTCCGGAGATTGGTTTAGCGATTGCTAAGCCGCGACGTTGTTGCACGTTCGTAGTCGGATCGTCAGAGTCGTCTCCACCAAATCGATAGTTATCTCTCATCGAAAGATCGGGACACCCCGCCTCTATCATCGCGCCTTACCATTGTGATGAAGACCTTGATCCATGGACGGATCTTCCCCAAGGGAGGGAGCTGATGCGGAGCACCCTACCGACATCACCATGGATACGCCTCCTACACGCGGACCCATGACGAGAGCACAAGCACGCGCCATTGAAGCTAAGGTGAACTCACTCCTCTCCGAACTACGCCTAAACATATGTGAAACTTGGGTGCTACCTCACGCGGACACTCTATGCATCATCAGGTACAAAGGTGACATCCAAGACGAAGCCACGCTCGGAGAGGAACCGCGGGAGGACGAAGAGGAAGACACCTTGAAGCCACTGACCACCCCGGGTGCCCGGCCCCCCTGGCACGAGGCCATGAGCTCTCTGACCACCCCGGGTGCCCGGTCCCCTCCGACTGGAGTCCGAGACCTCCTGACCACCCCGGGTGCCCGGTCCATGGTACCCCGGGTGCCCGGTCCCCGACGGCCAGATCTGGGCAAGAGGCCCTTGTATCCCCCTCCTTCCTCCCTAGACTATAAGTATCTCTCTCCTACCTCAGTTTTAGGGTTAGCTAAGAACAAATCTAAACATTGAGAGAGCTTAGCTCCTTTTCCCCTTGGGAAATTGGTATCCTTGAGATCCTCTCTCAATCTACCCTCCTCTCCCCAATCATAGAAGGAGAGGAACCCAATCCTATTCATAGAAGGAGAGGGAGACTACCAAGCTTACCTCTTGTGGTGTATGGATC
This sequence comes from Bromus sterilis, assembly GCA_950022295.1. Taxonomy (NCBI): domain Eukaryota; kingdom Viridiplantae; phylum Streptophyta; class Magnoliopsida; order Poales; family Poaceae; genus Bromus; species Bromus sterilis. Next base: position 169,767,097 of record OX465600.1, on the reverse strand, counting down.
TTGTGATGTATGGCACTTGTGTGTGGATTTGAGTGTTCTAAGTGTTTGGATCTTGTTCCCCTTTGCCTCTTGTGTTGATTGTGTTTGTAATTCCCCTTGTGTCTTATTGTTGTTGTGAATCCCCACCTCCAAATTGTGAAGATTGGGCCAACCCCTAGGCTTGCCCTACATCAGGGATGGCTTGGCCTTGTTCCATGGCTCCTTCTCCTTGAACCTCGTCTTCTCCTTCATGCTCCTTCTCTTGTCCATGGTATCTGATCATGCATACAAACAAAGACTCAGGAAGTATAAATTTCTCATTAAGCACAACATCAGATTCTATTAAGAGCAAGTTCACCTGCTGTTCTATTAGCTTTGCAGGGGCTCTTGTAATAGGTCCAATTCTGATTTCATTAGCTTGTGCTTCATGAAGAGTTGGGGATAGCTTATCAGTAGGGATGTCCTCCTCAATCCCGTTCGGACACAAATCATGCAATTGAAGTTGATACGCAAAAAGTAATCCCCGGACAAATGGATAACGGGGAGACAAAACCCGCGAGGAAAAAAGATTTGGAAGTGTACCCGCTTATCTTCGTGCGGTGCAGGAACTTCTTCATCCCCAGGAATCCGCGTGGCACCCTCCAAGACATGGCCATCTGCCACCATAGCATCCAGATCTGTAGCCTCAAAGGATGAGCGCTCCCACCTCCCAGTCATCTTCGCTGCTTCCTGCACTGCACTCTGAGGACGTTTGGACATAGATCCCGCCGCACAGCCGCACGGAGCAACGAAGCGGAAAGCAAGAAGAAACAGAGGAAGAAGAAACAGGAGAAAGGGAGCGCTTGGTAAAACCCTAATTCTACCCAGCCCTCCGGTATTTATCCCATGGCCTGGGGCCATCCACCCACCGTCGATCTCGGAACCCAACCAACGTGGCACGATCTCAAGATAACCCTGCTACATGGAAAACCCAACCGACGTAGTAACCATACCGTCCACTCCGCACGAAAAACGAGGACCAACATCACGTGGAGCGATATTATCGCGGAGCATCACGTCTACGCGTGACTGTCCAACTTGTCATAGAGCCCTGCAACGTCACATCCCAATCAAGGTGTACCGAGTACGCTTCATTCGCTACTCGTCAAAGGTTAACTTCTACAAAACTTTTGACCACATTTCAAAAAGAATTACTCCCATCGGGAGCACCCTGTCCCTGCAAAAATAGAGCAAAGACCTAATTTCGAGGACGCGAGTGGCTACTCCCTTCCATCAAGAACAAATGCATCTATATAGTTTGGGTGCTCCCTCACCCAGCAGCCTACAACGCACAGAGTGATCACTCGCACCAATGTGACGCCCCCAAAATCAGACCGTGTACAGTAATCATACACGAAAGGTACACGGCCAAGATTGGGGACTCACGGTAAGATATCACAACACAACTCTACAAATAAAATAATACAAGCTGTTTAATACAAGCCAGGGGCCACGAGGGCTCGAATTCAACAACTCGAAAGCACAAAGTTAGCGGAAGCAATAGTATCTGAGTACAGACACAAGGTACACATGATATGCCTTAAGAAGGCTAGCACAAAACAACAACGATCGAAAAGGCGAGGTCTCCTGCCTGGGAACCTCCAAACTACTCCTGGTCAAAGGGGACTCGACGTCGTAGAAGGCATCGGGGGTCTTCACGTTGCGGTGGTCGGCATCGGGGATCTCCTGCTCCTGGACTCCAAGGCTTCAACGTCGACTGCAGCAGCCGATCAGGCAAAACAAAAAGGGGGGGAAATAAAGCAGGTGAGTATCTAGCATACCCGCGAGTCTTACGTCCGCTACTAAGCATTTATGCATTTGTATCAAACGGAAAAGGGAGGCTGTATATAGTGGACTGTATGATATAAAGTCAGAGCAAGGATAAGAAGCTAGGCCTAAGGAAGACTAGCATCTTCCGACGAGTCTTGCAGCATGAGGTAAGAATCAGCCAACAGTTAATATAACAGTAATGAAAGTAACAATGCAGCAGAAGTTGCTGCAGCATTGTATAATAATAAGTTGTAATCATATAACAATGCCTCCGAGTTCCCTCCCTCGACATCCCCGCGAGGAAGAAAACCCGGAACCAACAGTTTAATAGTAGTAGTTTGTAGTAGTAGAGTCTGGCTTCAGCATAAAGCGTCCTGTTACCGTGGACACGGCTATTCGAATAGATTAAACTCTCTGCAAGGGTGCACTGGTGTCATACTACGCGCTCGGATCTCCAGGGTGGCGTACACCTTGTTAGGGAACACCCCACCGAGGCTATCCGACACGCCGAGGCCCATCCTACGGCTCATCAGAGAGGTCCCCGCCGGTCTACAGCCCTAAGTGCAAGGGGGTCATGGGCCTATCACCCCTCGCTCTCCGGGTCGTTGTGAGGACGGTGGATACCACGCAACTCTAACATGGATGCGGATCCGACCGCGCCACAATGCTGAACTGGACGCCTTTCAGAGCTTTCGAACGAGACCACAACGCGGAGGGCCCACACCGTAATCCCACGTATAGGTAGTGCGTACAAGCCAAATGCTACTCAAGTCATCCGCCGAACCCGTTAAGCATTTTATTAATTTTCTGTCGAGACAACCATTATCGTTGCCCCTTATTGAATGAGTCGCGGACAACGACAGCAGTCAGGACCACCAGTAACATCGGTGCCTGCCCTGACGTCCCACCAACTCGTGCGGTTACCAACAAGGTGAACCGTCTCCTTACCTTGTCTCGCGTTTGCTCCGAAGATCTCGACTTTCGTACAACAGGATATCTGTCGGCCACGAACAGTACCGGGCCCGCCGCACACGGTGGAATACACCTGACCTGTCGTTCCGCTAAGATACGCTGCGCGGGCACCGTTGGGTCACCCGACTCCTTACCTGTAAGGACACCAGTTCATTCGAGTGCCTACCATCAAGTGAAACCAGGAGGAATCACCCTCGATGGTACACTTGAAGAGGTTCGAAAGAGACATCAGCGGAATGAACTAAAGATGAATATTCCCGTATCACCCCGGTGGTGCCGAGACACCAGCGGAATGAACTAAAGAGGAATACCCTCGTATCATCCCAGTGATGCTACGTGATGAGGACATCTCTACTAATGTTACACCCACATCTTCACCAACTACACATACTGGACCAGTTACTAGAGCACGCGCACGTCAACTAAATTATCAGGTACTTTCGTTTCTTGCGAATCCTTCTAATGTTCAGGAACATATGATGCTGCCTAAATTAGATACTTTTGTTTGTCTTATGAATGAAGGACCTAGCATGGATAAGAAGGATGGTCATTGGAGCGGGATCAAGCATGGAGAAGGAGGTGTGATAGAGGCGAAGGTGTCCCGATGTTTCGATGAGATGGTGGAGATCGATTATGGTGGAGGCAACTTTCACGATCCGACTACGAACGTGCGAAGTCGTTGCGCCTTAGCGATCGCTAAACCAACTCCGAGAGGTTATTGATCCCGCGGATGCACGATCAACCTGACCACGAAGGTCTAATTCCTGCAAGCAATCGAAGAACAAGCAAGAACTAAGAATTGCAATCTGGATATTGCGAATATAAGATGAATGATTACGAAAGTTGGGGTTCCAATGAGGTCTTGGCCTGGTCGGATGACACAAACGAAGAGCTCGAAGTTGCGGCTATGGCTAACTTATATCTAATTAAAACCCAAGTCTAAACGACGCCCTAAGGGCTGTATATATGGGGGAACAGAGGGGATTTTCGTGACCCCTTGGAGGTGGGGTCCGAAAACAACCCTAACTCGGTTTCCCCACACATACGGACTCTAAAAACAGCCTATAATGTGGTATTTCGAAATTACATGGGCCCAGCCCAATATTAAGGTGACGCAGCACCTATAATTGCTCTTGGACGAAAATAATGAAGTGGCATCTCGTGTATTCCGTCCAAGCCTTCATGCATGCCTTATGGTGGCTTCAACGTGCGAAAATCCCCACTGGAAACTCCACTGTACTTTCCCCCGCGCGCACCTTCTTCTCCATTCTTGATCCCGATCCAATGACCATCCTTCGTGTCCATGCTAGGTCCTTCATTCATAAGCAAAACAAAAGTATCTAATTTAGGCAGCATCATATGTTCATGAACAATAGAAGGATTCGCAAGAAACGAAAGTACCTGATAATTTAGTTGACGTGCACGTGCTCTAGTAACTGGTCCAGTATGTGTAGTTGGTGAGGGTATGGGTGTAACATTAGTAGGGATGTCCTCATCAAGGTGTGCGCGCGGGAAAGGACAATGGAGCTTCCAGTGGTGATTTTCGCACTATGAGGCCACCATAAGGCGTGCATGAAGACCTGGACGAGAGACACAAGACGCCACATTAATATTTTCGTCCAAGGGTTATTATAAGTGCTGCGTCACCTTATTATTGGGCCAGGCCCATGTAATTTCGAAATACACTTAATAGGCTATTTTTTAGAGTCCGTATGTGTGGGGAAACCGAGTTAGGGTTGTTTTCGGACCCCTCCTCCAAGGGGCCACGAAATTCCCCTCTGTTCCCCCATATATACAGCCCTTAGGGCGTTGTTTAGACTTGGGTTTTAATTAGATCTAAGTTAGCCATAGCCGCAACTTCGAGCTCTTCGTTTGTGTCATCCGACCAGGCCAAGACCTCATTGGAACCCCAACTTTCGTAATCATTCATCTTATATTCGCAATATCCAGATTGCAATTCTTAGTTCTTGCTTGTTCTTCGATTGCTTGCAGGAATTAGACCTTCGTGGTCAGGTTGATCGTGCATCCGCGGGATCAATAACCTCTCGGAGTTGGTTTAGCGATCGCTAAGGCGCAACGTCTTCGCACGTTCGTAGTCGGATCCTAAAAGTCGTCTCCACCATAATCGATCTCCACCATCTCATCGAAACATCGGGACACCTTCGCCTCTATCAAGTGGTATGAGATTTCCAGGTTGCTCGGTGAGATTTACCAGTTTTCGTAGTCTAGATTGGTTCTGTTCTTCATACCTACAGTCCACGAAAAAGCCAAAAAAAAATTAGGGTTAGATCATCACGTCCCAAAACAGTCTGAGCCTTTGTCCAGTTTTCTTTATAGTAGTTTGCTTTGTTGAATTTACGGTTGCATCGTTGTGTCGAGTTGCTGATCTTAGCGTCTATTTCCCTTAGAGTTTCGAGTTCTGATCACAGTTTGTCACACCGCCGCCGCACAGTAGTACACCGCCACGTTTCCGCCAATCCGAGTCCAGATACACCACCACGTTCCGCCAAGTCGAGTCCATATACAGCACCACGACCTACCAATCCGAGTTGAGTTCCATCACCTGTTCGGTTTGTGATCTCTCCGTAGCCAGATTAGTTTTGATTTGATTAGAGTCGGATTTCACCAATCTTTTGTCGTACGTAGAAGGAGGTGATTTCCAAAAAAAAAAAAAAAAAAAAAAGTCTGGCACGCTTTTCAGAGCAGTTTTTAGGCCAAAAATTTCGGGGGTAAAAAAATTTCGTGCCCATACGTTCCTTAGGTCCATAAACTCATTTTGAGACGTTCGCCACCATAGTGATTTTTTCGCACTTTTTCAGCCACCGCAGTCCCACATCGCAAAAAAAAAGCAAAAAAAAAAAGAGATTTTTTTTTTCAGAGTGTGCTTCTCAGTTGATTACGTGCCGCGCCGTGCTTTCGTTGGTGTTTTAGGCTCGCGTCTCTAGTACGGTCTAGCCTAGGATCAGCACAGTACCGACGTTGAGTGTTTATTCAACTTTGCATCTCTGTTTTGATTACTGTTGAGCTTTTTGCTACCATATTTGTCAAGCCTACCTACAGCTCCACATATATTCTACTTCGTGCGGTTGACACCTCCTGGCCATCGCTCTACCACATCTCTGAGAGTTTTGACCCGTTGGTTGTACATCACCACCTGCTGCTAGGTAAGAATCGGTAAGAACGAAAGAAAAGCTTGACGGATTTGTGCTTTCCACCACCCCACATCCCATTAGTAGAAGTAGGATCATATTTCTGTGTGTTTTCTATTTCTGCTAACCATGCCAGGATCCCATGATGAAGTGGCGCGGGATGCACCCGATTGGGAGAATATGACAAACAAAGCGTTACATGATAAATTTGCACAAATGATGTCTGAACAGGTGAATGACATCGAGAACAGATTTACAGAGGCGATTGATGGTGTGGAGAAGATGATCGACACCAAGCTCGACGCCAAGTTTACTGAGTTGCTCGCACGCCTACCTGCACAGCCTGCGGCCGCTCCAGCACAGCCACCGCCACCACGACGTGCACGACGTATTCTGTTTCCGGGCAGACAAGCTGCTGGTGCTCCTGCGGCTGCTGCAGTTGCTGCTACTGCTGCTGCTTCTGACGTCGGCCAGGCGGACAACTATGAGGGTGATTACGAGGAGGAGGTGGAACCGGAAGCGGCCTATGAGCAGCCAGCTGGGCGTCCACGTCCCAACATTCGCCACGGTCGACACCAACCACCCCCTCAGGTACGCGATGATGAACATGTGCCTAAACTTAAATTGAATCTTAAGCCGTTTGAGGGTAGATATATTCCTGATGCTTATCTTACTTGGGAGTTAGAAACTGAACAACGCTTTACATGTTTACAATATCCTGAGAATAGACGTGTTACTGCTGCTGTTTGTGAATTCACGGGTTTTGCATCTATTTGGTGGTCTGAACATTGTAGATTGCATGCTAATAATATTCCAGCTACTTGGGCTGCTTTAAAAGATGCTATGCGTACTCGCTGGGTTCCTCCTTATTATCAACGTGAATTGCTACAAAAATTACAGCGTTTGAGACAAGGAAAAAATTCTGTAGAGGAATATTATCAAGAATTACAAACTGGATTGATTAGATGTGGCCTAGTAGAGGATAATGAAGCTATGTTTGCACGTTTTATAGGTGGCTTAAACAGGGAGATACAAACTATTCTAGAATACAAGGACTATGCTACTATTACTCGTTTGTTTCATCTTGCTTGTAAAGCTGAACGTGAAGTGCAGGATCGACAGGCCGCTACGAGACCTAACTTTTCTGCAGGAAGAAATACATCATGGACATCGCGTGGACCTTCTACATCCACACGTCCTGCTGCACCACCATCTACTTCAACCGCTCATTCTTACAGGGAGCCACCAAAACAGCCAGCGCCACCATTCAAGGGTGCACAGAGTGGTCCAGCAGCGAGTTCTTCTTCATCCATGGCTTCCACAGGGCAAACACGAGATCGTGATATTAAATGTCGCAGGTGCCAAGGTGGAGGTCACTTCGCAAAAGACTGTCCCTCCAAGCGTGTGATGATTATTACGGCGGATGGTGGGTATGAGTCAGCGAGCGACTATGATGAGGAGACTTTAGTTCTCATTGCTCACGAGGAACAGGGTGCCCATGATGATGCTCATGATATAGAGTATATGGCTCCTGATGATGCAGATCAATATGCTAGTTTGGTTGCTCAACGTGTGTTAAGTGTGCAGGTATCGAAGGCCGAGCAAAACCAGAGGCATAATTTGTTCCACACAAAGGGAGTGGTGAAAGAACGTTCGGTTCGCATCATCATTGACGGAGGGAGTTGCAACAACTTGGCGAGCATGGAGTTGGTGGAGAAGCTATCTCTCACCACAAGACCACACCCCCATCCGTACTATATTCAATGGTTTAACAATAGTGGTAAGATTAAGGTAACGCGTTCTGTTCGTGTGCACTTTAGCATTGCTGCATATGTTGATTATGTTGATTGTGATGTGGTACCCATGCAAGCATGCTCTCTTTTACTTGGTAGACCATGGCAATTTGATAGGAATGTTGTACACCATGGTAGGACAAATCAGTTTACTCTGGTTCATCAGGATAAAACTATTGCTTTACTTCCTATGTCTCCTGAACAAATTGTGAAAGATGATCTTGCTAGAGCTAGTAAAGCTAAACAGGAGAAAAATAAGAGTGAGAATGAGATACCAGCTAAAGAATTTGAGCAACAACATAAGACTAATAGCAAATCTTCTTCTGCTGTTTCTAATGAAATTAAATTGACTAGTCCAACTTTGCTTGCTACTAAGGTTGATATTTCGGATTTGGATGTTAGTCAATATGTGTGCTATGCTTTTGTGTGCAAAGAAGCTTTGTTTTCATTTGAGGAATTGCCTCCTTCTTTGCCTCCTGTTGTCACTGACCTTTTGCAGGAGTTTATTGACGTCTTTCCACAAGACGTACCACCGGGATTACCACCTATTCGAGGGATTGAGCATCAGATTGACTTAATTCCCGGTGCTTCGCTGCCCAACCGTGCGCCATATCGTCCCAATCCGGAGGAGACGAAGGAGATTCAGCGTCAAGTACAAGAGCTACTCGACAAAGGTTACATACGTGAATCCCTTAGTCCTTGTGCTGTTCCTGTTATATTAGTGCCTAAAAAGGATGGAACTTGGCGTATGTGTGTTGATTGTAGAGCCATTAATAATATTACTATTCGTTATCGTCATCCTATTCCTAGGTTAGATGATATGCTTGATGAATTAAGTGGCTCTACCATGTTTTCCAATGTTGATTTGCGTAGTGGATACCATCAAATTCGCATGAAATTAGGGGATGAATGGAAAACGGCATTTAAAACTAAGTTTGGATTATATGAGTGGTTAGTCATGCCTTTTGGGTTAACTAATGCACCTAGCACTTTCATGAGATTAATGAACGAGGTTTTACGTGCTTTCATTGGACGATTTGTGGTAGTCTATTTTGATGATATACTGATTTATAGAAAATCTTTGGAGGAACATTTGGATCATTTACGTGTTGTTTTTATTGCTCTACGTAATGCACGTTTTTTTGGTAACCTTGGGAAGTGCACCTTTTGCACCGACCGAGTATCGTTTCTTGGCTATGTTGTTACTCCTCAAGGAATTGAAGTTGATAAAGCCAAGATCGAGGCAATTGAATGTTGGCCGCAGCCCAAAACGGTCACACAAGTGAGAAGTTTTCTTGGCCTCGCTGGATTCTATAGGCTTTTTGTGAGAGATTTCAGCACCATTGCTGCACCTCTCAATGAGCTTACACGCAAGGATGTGCCTTTTACTTGGGGTACCGCACAGGAAGAAGCCTTCACGGTATTGAAAGATAAGTTAACACATGCTCCTTTGCTCCAACTTCCTGATTTTAATAAGACTTTTGAGCTTGAATGCGGTGCTAGTGGGATTGGTTTGGGAGGTGTGTTATTACAAGATGCTAAACCTGTTGCATACTTTTCTGAAAAATTGAGTGGGCCTAGTCTGAACTATTCTACTTATGATAAGGAATTATATGCTCTTTTTCGGACATTAGAAACTTGGCAACATTATTTATGGCCCAAAGAATTTGTTATACATTCTGATCGTGAATCTTTGAAACACATAAGAATCCAAGCAAAACTTAATCGTAGACATGCTAAGTGGGTTGAATTTATTGAGACTTTCCCTTATGTCATTAAACACAAGAAGGGGAAAGATAATATTATTGCTGATGCTTTGTCTCGTCGTTATACTATGCTTTCACAACTTGACTTCAAGATATTCGGTTTAGAGACACTCAAAGATCAATATGTACATGATGCGGAATTTAAAGATGTATTGCAGAATTGTAGAGAGGGTAGAACATGGAACAAGTTTGTGCTTAATGATGGTTTTGTGTTCCGTTCTAACAAGCTATGCATTCCAGCTAGCTCTATTCGTCTTTTGTTGTTGCAGGAGGCGCATGGAGGAGGATTAATGGGACACTTTGGCGTGAAGAAGACGGAGGACGTACTTGCTACACACTTCTTTTGGCCAAAGATGAGACGGGATGTTGAGCGTTTTGTTGCTCGCTGCACTACATGTCAAAAAGCTAAGTCACGACTCAATCCTCATGGTTTATACATGCCTTTACCTGTACCTAGTGTTCCGTGGGAGGACATATCCATGGACTTTGTTTTAGGCTTGCCTCGAACAACGAAGGGGAGGGATAGCATATTTGTTGTCGTGGATAGATTTTCTAAGATGGCACATTTTATACCATGTCATAAAAGCGATGATGCTGCTAATGTTGCTGATTTATTCTTTCGTGAGATTATTCGCTTACATGGTGTGCCCAATACTATTGTCTCGGATCGTGATACTAAGTTTCTTAGCCATTTTTGGAGATGCTTATGGGCTAAGTTGGGGACTAAACTACTTTTTAGTACTACATGTCATCCCCAAACTGATGGACAAACTGAAGTAGTCAATAGGACTTTGTCTACTATGCTTAGGGCTGTTTTAAAGAGTAACTTAAAAATGTGGGAAGAATGTTTACCTCATATTGAATTTGCTTATAATCGTTCATTTCATTCTACCACTAAAATGTGCCCTTTTGAGATTGTTTATGGTTTTCTACCTCGTGCACCTATTGATTTGCTTCCTCTTCCATCTTCGGAGAAGGTTAATTTTGATGCTAAGCAACGTGCTGAATTGATATTAAAAATGCATGAGTTAACTAAAGAAAACATTGAGAAAATGAATGCTAGATACAAGCTTGCTGGTGATAAGGGTAGAAAGCATGTTGTGTTTGAACCAGGAGATCTTGTTTGGTTACATCTACGTAAAGATAGGTTTCCTGATTTGCGCAAGTCTAAGTTAATGCCACGAGCTGATGGTCCCTTTAAGGTTTTACAGAAAATTAATGATAATGCATATAAACTTGAGCTACCTGCAGATTTTGGGGTTAGTCCCACATTTAACATTGCAGATTTGAAACCTTATTTGGGAGAAGATGATGAGCTTCCGTCGAGGACGACTTCAATTCTAGAAGGGGAGGATGATGAGGACATCTCTACTAATGTTACACCCACATCTTCACCAACTACACATACTGGACCAGTTACTAGAGCACGCGCACGTCAACTAAATTATCAGGTACTTTCGTTTCTTGCGAATCCTTCTAATGTTCAGGAACATATGATGCTGCCTAAATTAGATACTTTTGTTTGTCTTACGAATGAAGGACCTAGCATGGATAAGAAGGATGGTCATTGGAGCGGGATCAAGCATGGAGAAGCAGGTGTGCGCGCGGGAAAGGACAATGGAGCTTCCAGTGGTGATTTTCGCACTTTGAGGCCACCATAAGGAGTGCATGAAGACCTGGACGAGAGACACAAGACGCCACATTAATATTTTCGTCCAAGGGTTATTCTAGGTGCTGCGTCACCTTATTATTGGGCCAGGCCCATGTAATTTCGAAATACACTTAATAGGCCATTTTTTAGAGTCCGTATGTGTGGGGAAACCGAGTTAGGGTTGTTTTCGGACCCCTCCTCCAAGGGGCCACGAAATTCCCCTCTGTTCCCCCATATATACAGCCCTTAGGGCGTCGTTTAGACTTGGGTTTTAATTAGATTTAAGTTAGCCATAGCCGCAACTTCGAGCTCTTCGTTTGTGTCATCCGACCAGGCCAAGACCTCATTGGAACCCCAACTTTCGTAATCATTCAGCTTATATTCGGAATATCCAGATTGCAATTCTTAGTTCTTGCTTGTTCTTCGATTGCTTGCAGGAATTAGACCTTCGTGGTCAGGTTGATCGTGCATCCGCGGGATCAATAACCTCTCGGAGTTGGTTTAGCGATCGCTAAGGCGCAACGTCTTCGCACGTTCGTAGTCGGATCGTGAAAGTCGTCTCCACCATAATCGATCTCCACCATCTCATCGAAACATCGGGACACCTTCGCCTCTATCACTACGCTACTGAGTCGACGAGAGTGAAATACGAGTCCGTCCACTCATAAGTCAAACTCGAAGCGACTCGGCAGAGTCTCGCCGTTGTAGGTTCCCTAGGGCGTCTGCATTGATCCGTACCTGTTGAAGTTATAATATTTATAATCCGCTTTCACTCACCAGAGTGATCACGAGCCGCAATTCTAAACCTAGCTAACAATGCGTAGGGTTTACTGCTGAATATTATATATATATTTATAAGGCAGCATAGGATATAGGAAGGTACATCAAGGGGCGACAAAAATAGGCTATGCAATTGAATAGGATTGTAACGTAGCAGCAGTAGTAACAATGCCTAGTGCAAGAAAGTATGGAAAAGCTAGGCGATATCTGGGGAAGGAAAATGGCTCTGCTTGCCTGGAAGCTCGATGGTAGGGGTACGGTCGTCATCGAAGTAGTCGTACTCGGCAACGATGTCGTCGGCGGCAGTGTCGAGGTCTACCAGATAATAAGGGGGGGAGAAACAATAAATACACAGCAATAATAGCAATACAAATGCAAGACATGGCAATTGAATTGTACACGATGTTCTAACGCAGTGTTAAGTGTTTCAGGCGGAGTGGGAATTTATCCGGGGATGACTCATCGGTACCGGTGGATTACCAGACAGATGATCCGGAGGGGGATTGTTCCATGTCTGCAGTGTTAGAGACAACTAACAGACATGTGGATATTGTATCCGTGCTAGTTGATCCATTCTGAACAACTTTCATGTTCAGAACAAATTCAACCGGAAAGTTTTACCGGCTCCGGGTAATTACCGGACAGTGCAACCGGAGGGGGAATGTCTCGTGTTCGGTATGTTAGAGGGGTGTGGTGGGGGTACGGGTAGCGTATCCATAACCTTTGATCCGTTCTGAGTAACTTTCGTATACACAAGTTTTTCATCTGGACAACTTTTATCAGTACCGGAAATTATCGTTAGACGGCCCGAAGGGGGGATGTCGATGTAGTTGTGTTAGGGGGTGTGGTAGACATACGGATCGCGTATTATTATTCTACGTATTTTTCTGATCAACTTTGATATATAAGTTATTTTCATCGGAGTTACGGTTTAAAAGATATTGAATTTCAAAGTTTTAAATCATTTAAATCATTTTCTGGATTTTCTTTTATTATTTAAATTTAACATTATCCACAACCTTATCCACAACAGTGCTGACAGGGTGGACCCACATGTCATTCACAAAAGTAATTTAAATCAACTTAATTTATTAAAAGGCCAGTGGGGTCCACATGTCAGCCACTGGATTAATACTAAAACAGTTTTATTTATAAAACTGATAGGTGGGGCCAGGTGTAAGTGACTCAACACTAATTAATCAATTTAATTAAGTTTAAAGGGCTGGGGCCCGTCTGTCATACACACTTGTTTTATTTTATTTGATTTAAACTAATAGAGGGATTATCTCTAACAATTTCCTTAGCTTAATTTTATGGCCTTGGGCCCACATGTCAGGGGGAGAGAGGGAGGGGAGATTAGCCCCAAAAGGCGTCCATGCAATCTCTCGCCGACGGCGAGCCCCAGGGAGACGGCGGCGAGGCCCGCCAGGAGTGAGGGGCCATGCGCGACAGAGGGTGCGGCGCGCAGGGGAGGGCAGCAGGCGCGCACGGCGCGGGCAGAGGCAGGGCGTGCCCGACCATGGCGGCCCGGCGGCGATGGAGCCACCGCGGGTGCTACGGGGAGCGAATCGAAGGGGGTTTTGAGGGGGAATGGCGCGGCGGCTCACAGTGGACGTGAAGGGGAAGGCAGTGTGCTCGGGGGCGCGAAGACAACGACCGATTTGTCACCGGAGTCCCGCGGTGGTCGGAGGTGCACGGCGGCGATGACGTCGGCTAGGCGGCGTCCTCGCCACGATTGGCTGGGGGGCTCGACGAAAATGTCCACGGGGAGGATCTGGGACACGGTGTCTGGTCTCCTCCTCGTCGTTGGCCATGGGAACCACGGCGGGGCGGCCATGGCGGGCTCGGGTGAGGGAGGGGGAGCACGCAGAGGAGAGAGGGGGAAGAACTGGGCGGGGAGGAGGAGGGGGAGATGATGGCGAGGGGGGATGGCGGCCCTCGTCCTTATCTAGAGGGGGAAGGGGGAAGGGAGCAGGTGGGGTGGTGGGGGGGGGCAGGTGAGGGGAGGGGGGGCCGGCCTTGGCCATGGCCATGGCGTCGTGGGGTGGGGGCAGGGAGCAGGTGAAAGGAGGAGAGAGAGAGAGGGGCTGGCTTGGGCTGGGCCGGATGGGGGGTTGCCCTAGGCGGGTTTTACCCCTTTTTATATTTGCAGTTATTTTCTGTTTTATTATTTCCTTTCCTTTCTGTTTATAATTTGTTTAGATAATATTTGAATTTATTCAATAGTGAAACTTGCACCAGTATTTGTATTGCATTATATTACACTGCTAGAAAAAGTTTGGTATAAAAATAAAACCATTTGAATATGGTTATTTATTTTAAAAGGCTTATATGGGGTTGTCTAGCATTGTTATTATTTATTTAAATTATCTACACATTTTCATAAATTCCTTTTCCTATTTTAGCATGACCCATTGATTATTAGAGATTTTATAATTATTTTTCCATATATTTTCCTGCAACTTTTATACATCAGTTTTATTTAATTTTCTCGGGACAATTTAGTAATGCTAACATATTGATTTAAATTCTATAATAGCAAGTGAGGTATTTGCAAGGTTATGGACCAGATTTATCATCTTTAAAAGTTTGATTTCCACATTGTGTTGGGATTTTTATTCGGGGAATTTTTATTTCGGTTGAATCTAAACAAGATCATGATCAAGAGTGATCATCACAAGCCATCAAGGTAACTTGGCATTAACCAAAAGTGATTACTGTTGGTGAAAACCGGGGCGTTACAACCAGCAAAGACCTTTGCATCTATAAAGTTTGGGTGCTCCCTCACCCAGAAGACGAAGTGCTCGAGTGATCACTCGCACTAAAAGGCAAGACTTGGTCAAAACACCCAAGAGAACAATCTGCCCGAGCACTTAGTGTCGTACGGGTGCATACATCATCGGCTCACTCGATGACCATCCGAGTGGGTGCAGCCCTTCTTAACCCCTCGCTTCAGTTCATAAATGCTCCGCCAGTGACCACTATTCGTCCACTTGATTTGTTTTCCAAGTGGGTGCACATCTAATTAGGCTCTGCGCCTCTATAAAAAATGATGTCTGGGCGGCGACACACTGCACCCTAGATATGCGCAAGCTTAGCGCGTAGGTAAGACCCTACTGCGTAGCCGGCCGGGCCGGGAGTGGCCACAGCCGCGACTTCACTCCCAATGTTTTCCATGCGTGGCGCATGAGAAATTAAGCCAATGACGGACGCGTCAAGGCTATTGTCTGAAACCGGCGGCACTGATCCTATAAGACCTTTAGCGGCATGATCTTGCTAGGCACCGGTTTTGTCCAAGTTTGTGTCAAGGGACACGACTTGATTAGGGCCATTGAGGTGTTTCCTACCAATTCACCAGGGCTCGACCAATCGAATACCCTGGGCCTCTTTAGCTTAGCATCCCTCGAATAAACTATCTCTTGTGGCTAACAAGTTGAGCAGGCGATTATGGATTTGAATCCCTGCGCGACTCTTCGAGTCCCCCAGGCACTCGGGGGGCTACAGACGAGGGGGAGAACCCACGACTCTTACAAATGAGGGTACCTGGTGCGTATCAAGACAGAAGGCCCGCTGGAAGCCTCGATCAGGCCACGACTGGCCCACTCGAGGCACCGCCATAGAACTCCTCGACGATTATGGAACCCATGACTTGGCGTCCAAGAAGGAAGATAGATCAGGAAACCCTCTCTGTAAACCTAGACAGACTCCTTGCGACCCACCCTAGTATATAAAGGTTGGGAGAGGGGACGTCTAGGGCATCGAATATTCAAGCAACACCTCCGGCCCCGAGCGAACTCTCCCGACCTCCACTGTAATGGCCTCCATCGCAATATAATCGAGCAGCAAGTGCTTTCTCCTGTGAGCCGACGAGTATTGACAACCTGCACATCTCCTCTATGATCTAACCCAGGGTTCCTAACCATGGGATTTGCCGAGGTCAATCCTCGTCACCAAGGCTGTTCAACAACCATCACAAGCTCTCCAAACCATCCCTCTGTCATGTCCCTTTGCGGTTTGGGGATTGGTCATCTTGGGCCCATTCCCCCGTGCTACCGGAGGTTATGAGTTCCTCTACGCCGCCATCGACAAATTCACCAAGTGGCCAGAAGTGGAGCCTGTCCGCAAGACCACGACGCAATCCGCCATCAAGTTTATCAGAAGCCTGGTGTGTCATTTCAGAGTTCCTAACCGGATTATCATGGACAATGGCACCCAGTTCACAAGTCAGGCCTTCCTCGAGTACTGCGATCAAATGGGCACCGCAGTGTGTTTCGCTTCAGTGGCTCATCCGAGGAGCAACGACCAGGCAGAGAGAGTCAAGTCGGGAGTACTCCGAGGTCTCCGCACTCGTACCTTCCAGCAGCTCGAAAAGTGTGGAAAGTGGTGGGTGGATTGACGAGGGGGTGACCCCACGACTCCTACATGTGAGGCTACCCGGTGCGTATGAAGACAGAAGGCCCACTTGGAAGCTAAGACAAGCCCACGGTTGGCCCAAATCATTTCAATACGCATCTACTCATCCTAGCCTTGCGAGAACTCGCCTTGGCCACCACTGTAATCGCCCCCTCGCGTAATAATATCGAGCAGCAAGTGCTTCTCCTGTTAGCCGACGAGTATCGTCCAACCCGTGCTATCTCTATGACTAACCCAGGGTCCCTGACCATGGGATTTGCCGGGGTTGATCCCCGTCAATTGGCGCCGTCTGTGGGAACTACACATGATGGAATCACGATCTCGGTGGTCCCGACTTCAACAGACCAAGACTCGAGGACTCGAACCCGATCTAGTCCGCTCGAGGAAATCAAGATCACCACAAGCATCTCCGTTATCTCATCAAGATCATCCAGCCTGCGGCCTAGCCAAGTCCAGCACCTCGACGATTGTCAGATCCATCGACGACAGAAGAGAACTCGACAACCCAGAAGACAAGCACAAGGAGGGTATTCAAGAAACCCACTCGAGGAGTCACGGCTCGTGGCCGAAGGCTCGCCCATCAGTCGATGACCCGCCGCCACCCGGACTCCCACCACACGCCAAGACAGCGACTCCGAGACCCAGTCCGGAGACTACTACGACCCGGATCGAAGGCCAGACGAATTCACCAACTTCATCTGCAATCAATCACTCTGCGACGAGATAGAACTCGCCCCAAGATTCCACAGCCGAGCAGAAGACCGCTCGCATACCTTCCAAGTCTCAAGGAGAAGAAGGCACGCCGGCTCCAGCAAACTCATAACTAAAGAGCAACTGGAAGGACCCTGCACGATCCACTATTTTGAAGACAGCCGAGGACATCTCAGAGCAAGCCACACCCTGCGAGATTGCCGCCTATTTGCCGAACTCTCCGGCAGCCTCAAGGAGGAGAAGCAGCGTGAAGCCAAACGCACTCGAAGAAGCACGCAGTCACCCGCACCAAGTGCAGAGGAGCAATACCCCGCGTCCCAGGGACGAATCTGCATGATCCAAGAAGGAAGACCCTCGAAACCAAATCAAGACGCCTACACCCTGCAAGCCGAAGCAGCCGAAGGCCAAAAGATAACTGAAACCTACCAACTGAGTGGCGCTGTGATAGAGGCGAAGGTGTCCCGATGTTTCGATGAGATGGTGGAGATCGATTATGGTGGAGGCAACTTTCACGATCCGACTACGAACGTGCGAAGACGTTGCGCCTTAGCGATCGCTAAACCAACTCCGAGAGGTTATTGATCCCGCGGATGCACGATCAACCTGACCACGAAGGTCTAATTCCTGCAAGCAATCGAAGAACAAGCAAGAACTAAGAATTGCAATCTGGATATTGCGAATATAAGATGAATGATTACGAAAGTTGGGGTTCCAATGAGGTCTTGGCCTGGTCGGATGACACAAACGAAGAGCTCGAAGTTGCGGCTATGGCTAACTTATATCTAATTAAAACCCAAGTCTAAACGACGCCCTAAGGGCTGTATATATGGGGGAACAGAGGGGATTTTCGTGACCCCTTGGAGGTGGGGTCCGAAAACAACCCTAACTCGGTTTCCCCACACATACGGACTCTAAAAACAGCCTATAAGGTGGTATTTCGAAATTACATGGGCCCAGCCCAATATTAAGGTGACGCAGCACCTATAATTGCCCTTGGACGAAAATAATGAAGTGGCATCTCGCGTATTTCGTCCAAGACTTCATGCGCGCCTTATGGTGGCTTCAAAGTGCGATAATCACCACTGGAAGCTCCGCTGTCCTTTCCCGCGCGCGCACCTTCTTCTCCATGCTTGATCCCGCTCCAATGACCATCCTTCTTGTCCATGCTAGGTCCTTCATTCATAAGCAAAACAAAAGTATCTAATTTAGGCAGTATCATATGTTCATGAACAATAGAAGGATTCGTAAGAAACGAAAGTACCTGATAATTTAGTTGACGTGCACGAGCTCTAGTAACTGGTCCAATATGTGTAGTTGGTGAGGATATGGGTGTAACATTAGTAGGGATGTCCTCATCATCCTCCCCTTCTTGAATTGAAGTCGTCCTCGACGGAAGCTCATCATCTTCCCCCAAATAAGGCTTCAAATCTGCAATATTAAATGTGGGACTAACCCCAAAGGCTGCAGGTAGCTCAAGTTTATATGCATTATCATTAATTTTCTGCAAAACCTTAAAGGGACCATCAGCTCGAGGCATTAACTTAGACTTGCGCAAATCAGGAAACCTATCTTTACGTAGATGTAACCAAACAAGATCTCTGGGTTCAAACACAACATGCTTTCGACCCCTATCACCAGCAAGCTTGTATCTAGCATTCATGCGCTCAATGTTTTCTTTAGTTAACTCATGCATTTTTAATATCAATTCAGCACGTTGCTTAGCATCAAAATTAACCTTCTCCGAAGATGGAAGAGGTAGCAAATCAATAGGTGCACGAGGTAGAAAACCATAAACAATCTCAAAAGGGCACATTTTAGTGGTAGAATGCAATGAACGATTATAAGCAAATTCAATATGAGGTAAACATTCTTCCCACATTTTCAAGTTACTCTTTAAAACAGCCCTAAGCATAGTAGACAAAGTCCTATTGACTACTTCAGTTTGTCCATCAGTTTGGGGATGACATGTAGTACTAAAAAGTAGTTTAGTCCCCAACTTAGCCCATAAGCATCTCCAAAAATGGCTAAGAAACTTAGTATCACGATCCGAGACAATAGTATTGGGCACACCATGTAAGCGAATAATCTCACGAAAGAATAAATCAGCAACATTAGCAGCATCATCGCTTTTATGACATGGTATAAAATGTGCCATCTTAGAAAATCTATCCACGACAACAAATATGCTATCCCTCCCATTCTTTGTTCGAGGCAAGCCTAAAACAAAGTCCATGGATATGTCCTCCCACGGAACACTAGGTACAGGTAAAGGCATGTATAAACCATGAGGATTGAGTCGTGACTTAGCTTTTTGACATGTAGTGCAGCGAGCAACAAAACGCTCAACATCCCGTCTCATCTTTGGCCAAAAGAAATGTGTAGCAAGTACGTCCTCCGTCTTCTTCACGCCAAAGTGTCCCATTAATCCTCCTCCATGCGCCTCCTGCAACAACAAAAGACGAATAGAGCTAGCTGGAATGCATAGCTTGTTAGAACGGAACACAAATCCATCATTAAGCACAAACTTGTTCCATGTTCTACCCTCTCTACAATTCTGCAATACATCTTTAAATTCCGCATCATTTACGTATTGATCTTTGATTGTCTCTAAACCGAAAATCTTGAAGTCAAGTTGTGAAAGCATAGTATAACGACGAGACAAAGCATCAGCAATAATATTATCTTTCCCCTTCTTGTGTTTAATGACATAAGGGAAAGTCTCAATAAATTCAACCCACTTAGCATGTCTACGATTAAGTTTTGCTTGACTTCTTATGTGTTTCAAAGATTCATGATCAGAATGTATAACAAATTCTTTGGGCCATAAATAATGTTGCCAAGTTTCTAATGTCCGAACAAGAGCATATAATTCCTTATCATAAGTAGAATAGTTCAGACTAGGCCCACTCAATTTTTCAGAAAAGTAAGCAACAGGTTTAGCATCTTGTAATAACACACCTCCCAAACCAATCCCACTAGCATCGCATTCAAGCTCAAAAGTCTTATTCAAATCAGGAAGTTGGAGCAAAGGAGCATGTGTTAACTTATCTTTCAATACGGTGAAGGCTTCTTCCTGTGCGGTACCCCAAGTAAAAGGCACATCCTTGCGTGTAAGCTCATTGAGAGGTGCAGCAATGGTGCTGAAATCTCTCACAAAACGCCTATAGAATCCAGCGAGGCCAAGAAAACTCCTCACTTGTGTGACCGTTTTGGGCTGCGGCCAACTCTCAATCGCCTCGATCTTGGCTTTATCAACTTCAATTCCCTGCGGAGTAACAACATAGCCAAGAAACGATACTCGGTCGGTGCAAAAGGTGCACTTCCCAAGGTTACCAAACAAACGTGCATTACGTAGAGCAATAAAAACAGCACGTAAATGATCCAAATGTTCCTCCAAAGATTTGCTATAAATCAGTATATCATCAAAATAGACTACCACAAATCGTCCAATGAAAGCACGTAAAACCTCGTTCATTAATCTCATGAAAGTGCTAGGTGCATTAGTTAACCCAAAAGGCATGACTAACCACTCATATAATCCAAACTTAGTTTTAAATGCCGTTTTCCATTCATCTCCTAATTTCATGCGAATTTGATGGTATCCACTACGCAAATCAACTTTGGAAAACATGGTAGAGCCACTTAATTCATCAAGCATATCATCTAACCTAGGAATAGGATGACGATAACGAATAGTAATATTATTAATGGCTCGACAATCAACACACATACGCCATGTTCCATCCTTTTTAGGCACTAATATAACAGGAACAGCACAAGGACTAAGGGATTCACGTATGTAACCTTTGTCGAGTAGCTCTTGTACTTGACGCTGAATCTCCTTTGTCTCCTCCGGATTGGTACGGTATGGCGCACGGTTGGGCAGTGAAGCACCGGGAATTAAGTCAATCTGATGCTCAATCCCTCGAATAGGTGGTAATCCCGGTGGTACGTCTTGTGGAAAGACGTCAATAAACTCCTGCAAAAGGTCAGTGACAACAGGAGGCAAAGAAGGAGGCAATTCCTCAAATGAAAACAAAGCTTCTTTGCACACAAAAGCATAGCACACATATTGACTAACATCCAAATCTGAAATATCAACTTTAGTAGCAAGCAAAGTTGGACTAGTCAATTTAATTCCATTAGACACAGCAGAAGAAGATTTGCTATTAGTCTTATGTTGTTGCTCAAATTCTTTGGCTGCTATCTCATTTTCACTCTTATTTTTCTCCTGTTTAGCTTTACTAGCTCTAGCAAGATCATCTTTCACAATTTGTTCAGGAGACATAGGAAGTAAAGCAATATTTTTATCCTGATGAACCAGAGTAAACTGATTTGTCCTACCATGGTGTACAACATTCCTATCAAATTGCCATGGTCTACCAAGTAAAAGAGAGCATGCTTGCATGGGTACCACATCACAATCAACATAATCAGCATATGCAGCAATGCTAAAGTGCACACGAACAGAACGCGTTACCTTAATCTTACCACTATTGTTAAACCACTGAATATAGTACGGATGGGGGTGTGGTCTTGTGGTGAGAGATAGCTT
This sequence comes from Bromus sterilis, assembly GCA_950022295.1. NCBI lineage: Eukaryota > Viridiplantae > Streptophyta > Magnoliopsida > Poales > Poaceae > Bromus > Bromus sterilis. Next base: position 169,745,519 of record OX465600.1, on the reverse strand, counting down.
CTCCACCAACTCCATGCTAGCCAAGTTGTTGCAACTCCCTCCGTCAATGATGATGCGAACCGAACGTTCTTTCACCACTCCCTTTGTGTGGAACAAATTATGCCTCTGGTTTTGCTCAGCCTTCGTTACCTGCACACTTAACACACGTTGAGCAACCAAACTAGCATATTTATCTACATCATCAGGAGCCATATACTCCATATCATGAGCATCATCATGGGCACCCTGTTTGATAGAGGCGAAGGTGTCCCGATGTTTCGATGAGATGGTGGAGATCGATTTTGGTGGAGTAGACTTTCACGACCCGACTACGAACGTGCGAAGACGTTGCGCCTTAGCAATCGCTAAACCAACTCCGAGAGGTTATTGATCCCGCGGATGCACGATCAACCTGACCACGAAGGTCAATTCCTGCAAGCAATCGAAGAACAAGCAAGAACTAAGAATTGCAATCTGGATATTGCGAATATAAGATGAAAGATTAACAGAAGTTGGGGTTCCAATGCGGTCTTGGCCTGGTCGGACGACACAAACGAAGAACTCGAAGTTGCGGCTATGGCTAACTTAAATCTAATTAAAACCCAAGTCTAAACGATGCCCTAAGGGCTGTATATATGGGGGAACAGAGGGGAATTTCGTGGCCCCTTGGAGGAGGGGTCCGAAAACAACCCTAACTCGGTTTCCCCACACATACGGACTCTAAAAAAATAGCCTATTAAGTGTATTTCGAAATTACATGGGCCTGGCCCAATAATAAGGTGACGCAGCACCTATAATAACTCTTGGACGAAAATATTAATGTGGCATCTTGTGTCTCTCGTCCAAGTCTTCATGCGCGCCTTATGGTGGCTTCAAAGTGCGATAATCACCACGGGAAGCTCCGCTGTCCTTTCCCGCGCGCGCACCTTCTTCTCCATGCTTGATCCCACTCCAATGACCATCCTTCTTGTCCATGCTAGGTCCTTCATTCATAAGACAAACAAAAGTATCTAATTTAGGCAGCATCATATGTTCTTGAATATTAGAAGGATTCGCAAGAAACGAAAGTACCTGATAATTTAATTGACGTGCGCGTGCTCTAGTAACTGGTCCATTATGTGTAGTTTTTGAAGATGTGGGTGTAACATTAGTAGAGATGTCCTCATCATCCTCCCCTTCTTGAATTGAAGTCGTCCTCGACGGAAGCTCATCATCTTCTTCCAAATAAGGCTTCAAATCTGCAATATTAAATGTGGGACTAACCCCAAAGGCTGCAGGAAGCTCAAGTTTATATGCATTATCATTAATTTTCTGCAAAACCTTAAAGGGACCATCAGCTCGAGGCATTAACTTAGACTTGCGCAAATCAGGAAACTTATCTTTACGTAGATGTAACCAAACAAGATCTCCGGGTTCAAACACAACATGCTTTCGACCCCTATCACCAGCAAGCTTGTATCTAGCATTCATGCGCTCAATGTTTTCTTTAGTTAACTCATGCATTTTTAATATCAATTCAGCACGTTGCTTAGCATCAAAATTAACCTTCTCCGAAGATGGAAGAGGCAGCAAATCAATAGGTGCACGAGGTAGAAAACCATAAACAATCTCAAAAGGGCACATTTTAGTGGTAGAATGCAATGAACGATTATAAGCAAATTCAATATGAGGTAAACATTCTTCCCACTGTTTCAAGTTACTCTTTAAAACAACCCTAAGCATAGTAGACAAAGTCCTATTGACCACTTCAGTTTGTCCATCAGTTTGGGGATGACATGTAGTACTAAAAAGTAGTTTAGTCCCCAACTTAGCCCATAAGCATCTCCAAAAATGGCTAAGAAACTTAGTATCACGATCCGAGACAATAGTATTGGGCACACCATGTAAGCGAATAATCTCACGAAAGAATAAATCAGCAACATTAGCAGCATCATCGCTTTTATGACATGGTATAAAATGTGCCATTTTAGAAAATCTATCCACGACAACAAATATGCTATCCCTCCCATTCTTTGTTCGAGGCAAGCCTAAAACAAAGTCCATGGATATGTCCTCCCACGGAACACTAGGTACAGGTAAAGGCATGTATAAACCATGAGGATTGAGTCGTGACTTAGCTTTTTGACATGTAGTGCAGCGAGCAACAAAACGCTCAACATCCCGTCTCATCTTTGGCCAAAAGAAATGTGTAGCAAGTACGTCCTCCGTCTTCTTCACGCCAAAGTGTCCCATTAATCCTCCTCCATGCGCCTCCTGCAACAACAAAAGACGAATAGAGCTAGCTGGAATGCATAGCTTGTTAGAACGGAACACAAATCCATCATTAAGCACAAACTTGTTCCATGTTCTACCCTCTCTACAATTCTGCAATACATCTTTAAATTCCGCATCATTTACGTATTGATCTTTGATTGTCTCTAAACCGAAAATCTTGAAGTCAAGTTGTGAAAGCATAGTATAACGACGAGACAAAGCATCAGCAATAATATTATCTTTCCCCTTCTTGTGTTTAATGACATAAGGGAAAGTCTCAATAAATTCAACCCACTTAGCATGTCTACGATTAAGTTTTGCTTGACTTCTTATGTGTTTCAAAGATTCATGATCAGAATGTATAACAAATTCTTTGGGCCATAAATAATGTTGCCAAGTTTCTAATGTCCGAACAAGAGCATATAATTCCTTATCATAAGTAGAATAGTTCAGACTAGGCCCACTCAATTTTTCAGAAAAGTAAGCAACAGGTTTAGCATCTTGTAATAACACACCTCCCAAACCAATCCCACTAGCATCGCATTCAAGCTCAAAAGTCTTATTCAAATCAGGAAGTTGGAGCAAAGGAGCATGTGTTAACTTATCTTTCAATACGGTGAAGGCTTCTTCCTGTGCGGTACCCCAAGTAAAAGGCACATCCTTGCGTGTAAGCTCATTGAGAGGTGCAGCAATGGTGCTGAAATCTCTCACAAAACGCCTATAGAATCCAGCGAGGCCAAGAAAACTCCTCACTTGTGTGACCGTTTTGGGCTGCGGCCAACTCTCAATCGCCTCGATCTTGGCTTTATCAACTTCAATTCCCTGCGGAGTAACAACATAGCCAAGAAACGATACTCGGTCGGTGCAAAAGGTGCACTTCCCAAGGTTACCAAACAAACGTGCATTACGTAGAGCAATAAAAACAGCACGTAAATGATCCAAATGTTCCTCCAAAGATTTGCTATAAATCAGTATATCATCAAAATAGACTACCACAAATCGTCCAATGAAAGCACGTAAAACCTCGTTCATTAATCTCATGAAAGTGCTAGGTGCATTAGTTAACCCAAAAGGCATGACTAACCACTCATATAATCCAAACTTAGTTTTAAATGCCGTTTTCCATTCATCTCCTAATTTCATGCGAATTTGATGGTATCCACTACGCAAATCAACTTTGGAAAACATGGTAGAGCCACTTAATTCATCAAGCATATCATCTAACCTAGGAATAGGATGACGATAACGAATAGTAATATTATTAATGGCTCGACAATCAACACACATACGCCATGTTCCATCCTTTTTAGGCACTAATATAACAGGAACAGCACAAGGACTAAGGGATTCACGTATGTAACCTTTGTCGAGTAGCTCTTGTACTTGACGCTGAATCTCCTTCGTCTCCTCCGGATTGGTACGGTATGGCGCACGGTTAGGCAGCGAAGCACCGGGAATTAAGTCAATCTGATGCTCAATCCCTCGAATAGGTGGTAATCCCGGTGGCACGTCTTGTGGAAAGACGTCAATAAACTCCTGCAAAAGGTCAGTGACAACAGGAGGCAAAGAAGGAGGCAATTCCTCAAATGAAAACAAAGCTTCTTTGCACACAAAAGCATAGCACACATATTGACTAACATCCAAATCCGAAATATCAACCTTAGTAGCAAGCAAAGTTGGACTAGTCAATTTAATTTCATTAGAAACAGCGGAAGAAGATTTGCTATTGGTCTTATGTTGTTGCTCAAATTCTTTAGCTGCTATCTCATTTTCACTCTTATTTTTCTCCTGTTTAGCTTTACTAGCTCTAGCAAGATCATCTTGCACAATTTGTTCAGGAGACATAGGAAGTAAAGCAATAGTTTTATCCTGATGAAGCAGAGTAAACTGATTTGTCCTACCATGGTGTACAACATTCCTATCAAATTGCCATGGTCTACCAAGTAAAAGAGAGCATGCTTGCATGGGTACCACATCACAATCAACATAATCCGCATATGCGGCAATGCTAAAGTGCACACGAACAGAACGCGTTACCTTAATCTTACCACTATTGTTAAACCACTGAATATAGTACGGATGGGGGTGTGGTCTTGTGGTGAGAGATAGCTTCTCCACCAACTCCATGCTCGCCAAGTTGTTGCAACTCCCTCCGTCAATGATGATGCGAACCGAACGTTCTTTCACCACTCCCTTTGTGTGGAACAAATTATGCCTCTGGTTTTGCTCGTCCTTCGATACCTGCACACTTAACACACGTTGAGCAACCAAACTAGCATATTTATCTGCATCATCAGGAGCCATATACTCTATATCACGAGCATCATCATGGGCACCCTGATCCTCATGAGCAATGAGAACTAAAGTCTCCTCATCATAGTCACTCGCTGACTCATACCCACCATCCGCCGTAATAATCATCACACGCTTGGAGGGACAGTCTTTTGCGAAGTGACCTCCACCTTGGCACCTGCGACATTTAATATCACGATCTCGTGCTTGCCCTGTGGACGCCATGGATGAAGAAGAACTCGCCGCGGGACCACTCTGTGCACCCTTGAATGGTGGCGCTGGCTGTGTCGGTGGCTCCCTGTAAGAATGAGCGGCTGAAGTAGATGGTGGTGCAGCAGGACGTGTGGATGTAGAAGCTCCACGCGATGTCCATGATGTATTTCGTCCTGCAGAAAAGTTAGGTCTCGTAGCGGCCTGTCGATCCTGCACTTCACGTTCAGCTTTACAAGCAAGATGAAACAAACGAGTGATAGTAGTAAAGTCCTTGTATTCTAGAATAGTTTGTATCTCCCTGTTTAAGCCACCCATAAAACGTGCAAGCATAGCTTCATTATCCTCTACTAGGCCGCATCTAATCAATCCAGTTTGTAATTCCTGATAATATTCCTCTACAGAATTTTTTCCTTGTCTCAAACGCTGTAATTTTTGTAACAAGTCACGTTGATAATAAGGAGGAACCCAGCGAGTACGCATAGCATCTTTTAAAGCAGCCCAAGTAGTTGGAATATTATTAGCATGCAATCTACAATGTTCGGACCACCAAACAGATGCAAATCCCGTGAATTCACAAACAGCAGCAGTAACACGTCTATTCTCAGGATATTGTAAACATGTAAAGCGTTGTTCAGTTTCTAACTCCCAAGTAAGATAAACATCAGGAATATATCTACCCTCAAATGGCTTAAGATTCAATTTAAGTTTAGGCACATGTTCATCATCGCGTACCTGAGGGGGTGGTTGGTGTCGACCGTGGCGAATGTTGGGACGTGGACGTCCAGCTGGCTGCTCATAGACCGCTTCCTGTTCCACCTCCTCCTCGTAATCACCCTCGTAGTAGTCGTCCTGGCCGACGTCAGAAGCAGCAGCAGCAGTAGCAGCAACTGCAGTAGCAGGAGGAGCACCAATACCAGCAGCTTGTCCTCGCGGCAACAGAATACGTCGTGCACGTGGTAGTGGCGGTGGCTGTGGCTGTGCTGAAGGTAGGCGTGCGATCAACTCAGTAAATTTGGCGTCTAGCTTGGTGTCGATCATCTTTTCCACGCCATCAATCGCCTCTGTAAATCTGTTATGGATGTCCTGCACCTGTTCAGACATCATACGTGCAAATTTATCATGTAGCTCCTTGTTTGTCATGTTCTCCCAATCGGGTGCATCCCGCGCCACTTCATCATGTGATCCTGTCATGGTTAGCAGAAATAGAAAACACACAGTAATATGATCCTACTTCTACTAATGGGATGTGGTGTGGTGGAAAGCACAAATCCGTCAAGCTTTTCTTTCGTTCTTACCGATTCTTACCTAGCAGCAGGTGGTGATGTACAACCAACGGGTCAAAACTCTCAGAGATATGGTAGAGCGATGGCCAGGAGGTGTCAAACGCACGATGTAGAATATATGTGGAGCTGTAGGAAGGCTGACAAGTATGGTAGAAAAAACTCAACAGTAATCAAAACAGAGATGCAAAGCTGAATAAACGCTCAACGTGGGTACTGTGCTGATCCTAGGCTAGACCGTACTAGAGACGCGAGCCTAAAACACCAACGAAAGCACGGCGCGGCACGTAATCAACTGAGAAGCATACTCTGAAATTTTTTTTTTTCTCTTTTTTTTTTTTTTTTTTTTTTTTTTGCGATGCGGGACTGCGGTGGCTGAAAAAGTGCGAAAAAGTCACTATGGTGGCGAATGTCTTAAAATGAGTTTCTGGACCTAAGGAACGTATGGGCACAAAATTTTTTTACCCCTGAAATTTTTGGCCTAAAAACTGCTCTGGAAAGCGTGCCAGACTCTAATTTTTTTTTTTTTTTTTTTTTTTGGAAATCACCTCCCTTCTACGTACGACAAAAGTTTGGTGAAATCCGACTCTAATCAACTCAAACTATTCTGGCTACGGAGAGATCACAAACCGTACTGATGGTGGAACTCAACTCGGACTCGTGTAGCTCGTGGTGGTGTATATGGACTCGGATTGGCGGAACGTGGTGTATCTGGACTCGGATTACTACTGTGCGGTGGCGACGTGGCAAACTGTGATCAGAACTCGAAACTCTAAGGGAACTAGACGCTAAGATCAGCAACTTGACACAACGATGCAACCGTAAATTCAACAAAGCAAGTACTGAAAAGAAAACTGGACAATGGCTAGGACTGTCTTGGGACGTGATGATCTAACCCTAATTTTTTTTTTGGCTTTTTCGTGGACTGTAGGTATGAAGAACAGAACCAATCTAGACTATGAAAAACTGGTAAATCTCACCGAGCAACCTGGAAATCTGATACCACTTGATAGAGGCGAAGGTGTCCCGATGTTTCGATGAGATGGTGGAGATCGATTTTGGTGGAGTAGACTTTCACGACCCGACTACGAACGTGCGAAGACGTTGCGCCTTAGCAATCGCTAAACCAACTCCGAGAGGTTATTGATCCCGCGGATGCACGATCAACCTGACCACGAAGGTCAATTCCTGCAAGCAATCGAAGAACAAGCAAGAACTAAGAATTGCAATCTGGATATTGCGAATATAAGATGAAAGATTAACAGAAGTTGGGGTTCCAATGCGGTCTTGGCCTGGTCGGACGACACAAACGAAGAACTCGAAGTTGCGGCTATGGCTAACTTAAATCTAATTAAAACCCAAGTCTAAACGATGCCCTAAGGGCTGTATATATGGGGGAACAGAGGGGAATTTCGTGGCCCCTTGGAGGAGGGGTCCGAAAACAACCCTAACTCGGTTTCCCCACACATACGGACTCTAAAAAAATAGCCTATTAAGTGTATTTCGAAATTACATGGGCCTGGCCCAATAATAAGGTGACGCAGCACCTATAATAACTCTTGGACGAAAATATTAATGTGGCATCTTGTGTCTCTCGTCCAAGTCTTCATGCGCGCCTTATGGTGGCTTCAAAGTGCGATAATCACCACGGGAAGCTCCGCTGTCCTTTCCCGCGCGCGCACCTTCTTCTCCATGCTTGATCCCGCTCCAATGACCATCCTTCTTGTCCATGCTAGGTCCTTCATTCATAAGACAAACAAAAGTATCTAATTTAGGCAGCATCATATGTTCTTGAATATTAGAAGGATTCGCAAGAAACGAAAGTACCTGATAATTTAATTGACGTGCGCGTGCTCTAGTAACTGGTCCATTATGTGTAGTTTTTGAAGATGTGGGTGTAACATTAGTAGAGATGTCCTCATCACTGTTCCTCATGAGCAATGAGAACTAAAGTCTCCTCATCATAGTCACTCGCTGACTCATACCCACCATCCGCCGTAATAATCATCACACGCTTGGAGGGACAGTCTTTTGCGAAGTGACCTCCACCTTGGCACCTGCGACATTTAATATCACGATCTCATGTTTGCCCTGTGGAAGCCATGGATGAAGAAGAACTCGCCGCTGGACCACTCTGTGCACCCTTGAATGGTGGCGCTGACTGTTTTGGTGGCTCCCTGTAAGAATGAGCGGCTGAAGTAGAGGGTGGAGCAGCAGGACGTGTGGATGTAGAAGGTCCACGCGATGTCCATGATGTATTTCGTCCTGCAGAAAAGTTAGGTCTCGTAGCGGCCTGTCGATCCTGCACTTCACGTTCAGCTTTACAAGCAAGATGAAACAAACGAGTAATAGTAGCATAGTCCTTGTATTCTAGAATAGTTTGTATCTCCCTGTTTAAGCCACCTATAAAACGTGCAAACATAGCTTCATTATCCTCTACTAGGCCACATCTAATCAATCCAGTTTGTAATTCTTGATAATATTCCTCTACAGAATTTTTTCCTTGTCTCAAACGCTGTAATTTTTGTAGCAATTCACATTGATAATAAGGAGGAACCCAGCGAGTACGCATAGCATCTTTTAAAGCAGCCCAAGTAGCTGGAATATTATTAGCATGCAATCTACAATGTTCAGACCACCAAATAGATGCAAAACCCGTGAATTCACAAACAGCAGCAGTAACACGTCTATTCTCAGGATATTGTAAACATGTAAAGCGTTGTTCAGTTTCTAACTCCCAAGTAAGATAAGCATCAGGAATATATCTACCCTCAAACGGCTTAAGATTCAATTTAAGTTTAGGCACATGTTCATCATCGCGTACCTGAGGGGGTGGTTGGTGTCGACCGTGGCGAATGTTGGGACGTGGACGTCCAGCTGGCTGTTCATAGGCCGCTTCTTGTTCCACCTCCTCCTCGTAATCACCCTCGTAGTTGTCGTCCTGGCCAACGTCAGAGGCAGCAGCAGCAGTAACTGCAGCAGCAGCAGGAGCACCAGCAGCTTGTCCGCCCGGAAATAGAATACGTCGTGCATGTCGTGGTGGCGGTGGCTGTGCTGGAGCGGCAGCAGGCTGTGTAGGTAGGCGTGCGATCAACTCAGTAAACTTGGCGTCGAGCTTAGTGTCGATCATCTTCTCCACGCCATCAATCCCCTCTGTAAATCTGTTCTCGATGTCATTCACCTGTTCAGACATCATTTGTGCAAATTTATCATGTAATTCCTTGTTTGTCATGTTCTCCCAATCAGGCGCATCCCGCGCCACTTCATCATGTGATCCTGGCATGGTTAGCAGAAATAGAAAACACACAGAAATATGATCCTACTTCTACTAATGGGATGTGGAGTGGTGGAAAGCACAAATCCGTCAAGCTTTTCTTTCGTTCTTACCGATTCTTACCTAGCAGTAGGTGGTGATGTATAACCAACGGGTCAAAACTCTCAGAGATGTGGTAGAGCGATGGCCAGGAGGTGTCAAAACGCACGATGTAGAATATATGTGGAGCTGTAGGAAGGCTGACAAGTATGGTAGAAAAAGCTCAACAGTAATCAAGACAGAGATGCAAAGCTGAATAAACACTCAACATCGGTACTGTGCTGATCCTAGGCTAGACCGTACTAGAGACGCGAGCCTAAAACATCAACGAAAGCACGACGCGGCACGTAAACAACTAAGAAGCACACTCTGATTTTTTTTCTTTTTGGAAATCACCCCCTTCTACGTACGACAAAAGATTGGTGAAATCCGACTCTAACAACTCAGACCTTGGTGATGTATATGGACTCGGAGTGGCGGAACGTGATGATGTATATGGACTCGGATTGACGGAACGTGGTGGTGTATATGAACTCGGATTGGCGGAACGTGATGGTGAAACTACTGTGCGGAGGCGGCGTGACAAACTGTGATCAGAACTCAAAACTCTAAGGGAACTAGACTCTAAGATCAGCAACTTGACACAACGATGCAACCGCAAATTCAACAAAGCAAGTACTAAAAAGAAAACTGGGCAAAGGCTAGGACTGTCGTGGGACGTGATGATCTAACCCTAAATTTGTTTTTGGCTTTTTCGTGGACTGTAGGTATGAAGAACAGAACCAATCTAAACTACGAAAAACTGGTAAATCTCACCGATCAACCTAGAAATCTGATACCACTTGATAGAGGCAAAGGTGTCCCGATGTTTCGATGAGATGGTGGAGATCGATTATGGCGGAGACGACTTTAACGATCCGACTACGAACGTGCGAAGACGTTGCGCCTTAGCGATCGCTAAACCAACTCTGAGAGGTTATTGATCCCGCGGATGCACGATCAACCTGACCACGAAGGTCTAATTCCTGCAAGCAATCAAAAGAACAAGCAAGAACTAAGAATTGCAATCTGGATATTGCGAATATAAAATGAATGATTAACGAAAGTTGGGGTTCCAATGCGGTCTTGGCCTGGTCGGATGACACAAACGAAGAGCTCGAAGTTGCGGCTATGGCTAACTCAAATCTAATTAAAACCCAAGTCTAAACGACGCCCTAAGGGTTGTATATATGGGGGAACAGAGGGGATTTTCCTGACCCCTTGGAGGTGGGGTCCGAAAACAACCCTAACTCGGTTTCCCCACACATACGGACTCTAAAAACAGCCTATAATGTGGTATTTTGAAATTACATGGGCCCAGCACAATATTAAGGTGACGCAGCACCTATAATTCTCTTTGGACAAAAATAATGAAGTGGCATCTCGTGTATTTCGTCCAAGCCTTCATGCACGCCTTACGGTGGCTTCAAAGTGCGAAAATCCCCACTGAAAGCTCCATTGTCCTTTCCCGCGCGCGCACCTTCTTCTCCATGTTTGATCCCGCTCCAATGACCATCCTTCTTGTCCATGCTAGGACCTTCATTCATAAGAAAAACAAAAGTATCTAATTTAGGCAGCATCATATGTTCATGAACTTTAGAAGGATTCGCAAGAAACGAAAGTACCTGATAATTTAGTTGACGTGCGCGTGCTCTAGTAACTGGTCCAATATGTGTGGTTGGTGAGGATGTGGGTGTATCAGTAGTAGGGATGTCCTCATCACCTGGGCACGCACCCCTGGTCCTCGAAGCCCAGATCGGAGGATACGACATGGATATAATCTTCATGGACGGAGGCAGCAGTCTAAACATAATCTTCGCCAGCACTCTACGCAAGATGTTCATCCCACGATCAATGTGGAAGAAGTCAGGAACCACAATATATGGCGTAGTCCCGGGCGAAGCAGCCACCTCCATAGGAGCAATACAACTTGATGTGATCTTCGGCAGCAAGCGCAACTTCGCAAAGCAAGCACTTGAGTTCGAAGTGCTCGACTGGCAGTCGCAGTATCACGCCATACTCGGGCGACCGGCGTTCGAACAGTTCATGGCGGTTCCACACTATGCATATCTCAAGCTCAAGATGCCAGGACCTGCGGGAATCATCACAGTCAAGGGAAGCTTCATCAAATCGGACCAGTGCGACCGCGACTTCCACAAAGTCTCCGACACACTCGAAGCCCAGCAACGGCTCCACGAAATAGCCTTGGTGACGGACAAAAGCATATTTCCACTAGCAAACAGAAGCGAGACAAAGGAATATGGTCGCGACTTCAGCGTCGACAGCGACACGATCACACACCAAGTACACCTGATAGACCCAGAGAAGACAATCCGCGTATATGCCCACCTTCCAGAAGAGCAAGCAACCGCCCTCATAACTTTCCTTCGCGAAGAGTGGAAAATTTTCGCCTGGTGCCTAGCCGACATGCCCGGGATACCACGAGAATTCGTGGAACACGCACTTCACATCAAGCCAAACACGAAGCCAGTAAAGCAAGCACTACGACGGTTTTCAGAGCCCAAACGCAGAGCAATCAGAGAAGAAGTCAATCGACTACTCGACGCACAGTTCATCAGAGAGACAAAGAAAGCAACATGGACAGCAAACCCAGTCCTAGTCCATAAAAAGGACACCGAAGTACTAAGGACGTGTGTCGACTATGGGCCCATCTACAAGCACTTCCCAAAAGACCACTTCCCCCTGCCAAGAATCGATCAGATAATCGACTCCACAGCAGGATGCGACCTCCTCTCCTTCCACAACGCATATTCAGGACACAATCAGATCAGGATGACGGAAAAAGATGAAGAGAATACCTCGTTCACCACCCTCCACGGAGTATCCAGCACTCAAAAAATGCTCTTTGGTCTAAACAATGCCGAAGCAACATAACAGCGAATGATGCAAACATGCGTGAGAGACCAGATGGACGGAAGCATCCAAGTTTACGTAGACGAGATCGTCACCACAACAAAAGAACTCGCACCAGAAGCAGCCGCAGAAGACGACAACACAAGCGAACCAGCGCAAGTGGCAGCAGCGAACCCAACGGCTAATGAAGAGGGTAACAATGCAGTCGAGGAGCCAGAGCCAGCCGCACCCGAAGACCCCTCTTGGAGAGAACCGTTCCTCAGATTTCTAATACAGGATACTCTACCACAAGACGTTGCAGAAGCCCGATGCATCAGTCGACGATCCAAAAACTAAGGGAAGTAAGAATGGATGACATATATATATACAACATGTACACCTTGTCTCTTTTGTTAGCCACATTTCAGATTAAGAAACGCCGGGGACGGCTTTACTTTCAAGAAGGGGAGGATGATGAGGACATGACTACCATAGTTACAGCCACAACCCCTTCTAATATACCTACTAGAGAAATTACTAGAGATCGTGCACACCAATTAAATTATCAGGTACTTTCGCTTCTTGGTAATGTTTCTAATGCTCATGTGAATATGATGCTGCCTAACGTCGATATATTTCTGTTGCTGACAAATGAAGGACCTAGCATGGACAAGAAGGATGAGCATTGGAGCATGTTCAAGCATGAAGATGACGAGGACATAATTATCATGGATATGACCATTAATTCCTCTATATTTGATCAAGAAATGAAGTCAATACAAAGGGGCATGATTGTGTGCTGTACAAGAAGTTATTTCACGTCACTTTTGGCCCAAGAGAAGATAGAGACCAAGTCTTTCACGTCATGGACTCAGATTCGGACTGCAGAGATATACCCAACTTCAAATAGCCGCCGTTTCTACATACGAACTCCAAATTGGGTGATTCTTTTTTCTGGTGATAGCTTATCTCGTCTAGTTTCCAACGCAATTGGTTTCACCTTAAAATTCCTTCGGAGCATGGAGATATTGCGAAAACGGTGCGACCCAGCAGCAGAATCGAAATCAAAGTCCAACTCAATAGGTGTTGCATCACCTCCACATGGGCCCAAGTGCCTTGTACGACCTAGGTTTAGTTTTAGGACTCCTTGGGACGTCCTTCCACCCCCTTGGCCTCCACCCTTTAGTCCTATATAAGTAGATCAACCCCTAGGGTTTTTCTTTGGATTTCTTTTAGTTAAAAAGACTGCTTAGCTAATTGCTGCATCTTCGTGTACTCGGTTTGTGTCCAACGACCAGATCAAGACCTCTTTCGGAATCCCAACTTTATTCATACTTCATCTACATATTCGCAATATTCAGATTGCTTTATCATAGTTCTTGCTTGTTCTTCGATTGCTTGCAGGCACTAGACCTTCGTGGTCAGGTTGATCGTGCTCCGGCGTGGTCAATAACCTTCAGGAGATTGGTTTAGCGATTGCTAAGGCGCAACGTCGTTGCACGTTTGTAGTCGAATCGTCAAAGTCGACTCCATCAAATCGTAGTTATCATCTCATCGAAAGATCGGGACACCCCGCCTCTATCAAGTGGTATCAGTTTTCAGGTTGCTCGATGAGAATTCCACATCCATATATTAGATTTGTTTTTATCACCTATCATCCACACAAAAACCCATAAAAATAGGATTAGATCATCATATCCAAACCAATCTGAGACTTCGCAATTTTCTTTTCGGTGCTTTGCTTTATTGAATTATCGGTTGCATCGTCGTGTTCAGTTGCTGGTCTTAGTATCTAGTCCTTTAGAGTTTCGAGTTCTGTTCACGTTAGTCACCGCCGCCGCTGCACCATCATCCCATCCGCTGCCTACTTCTACCATCCACCATAGAAAAAGAGAGAAAAAGAGAGAAAAAGAGTTGAAAAAAGAGAGAAAAAGAGTTGAAAAAAGAGAGAAAAAAGAAAAAGGAAAAAAAAGAAAGAAAAAAGGAAAAAAGAAGAAAAAATTTCGGATCTATCTCTAGTTGAACTCGTATTTGAAATCTCGTCGGAATCAGTTTTGAGCAGTGTCCACTAAAACGGGCATAACTTTGTCATCCGAAGTCCGTTTTGGCTCCACGAGTACTCAAATTAAAGATAATTCCGAGCCGCTTCTAAATAGTTCTAGAGTTAGTGTGTTATTTAAAATTCCAGATCGGCTTCTAAGACGGACTTTTTGACCTCTAAAGTTTCCGAACACAGTTTTTGTCAGATTTCGGGCTGATTCTCAATTTTTTGACACCTCATCCGAACTCTAAATTGAGTGATTCTTATTGCGTCGGAAAGCTTAAGTCAGTGCCCTATTGGAGGAAAAATATCAAAAAATTACTAAATATATTTTAGAGGAAAGTTGTAGCGAGAATATTGGTGTATCTTGGTTTGGAGCCTATTTTCACCATTATCTTTGCTCTCTTGATGATCTTCACTTATATCTTGCTATCCAGAGCTACTTCATATCATTCATTGCTGCTAGTTGTGCTACGTCGTGACCACATTAGTGTTCTAGGCTCGCGTCTCTAGTCTGGTCTAGACTAGGACCAGCACAGTATCGTCGTTGAGCGTTAATTCAATTTTGCATCTCTGAATTGATTATTGCTGATATTTTTTGATAGAGGCGGGGTGTCCCGATCTTTCGATGAGAGATAACTATCGATTTGGTGGAGACGACTCTGACGATCCGACTACGAACGTGCAACAACGTCGCGCCTTAGCAATCGCTAAACCAATCTCCGGAGGTTATTGACCACGTCGGATCACGATCAACCTGACCACGAAGGTCTAGTGCCTGCAAGCAATCGAAGAACAAGCAAGAACTATGATAAAGCAATCTGAATATTGCGAATATGTAGATGAAGTATGAATAAAGTTGGGATTCCGAAAGCGGTCTTGATCTGGTCGTTGGACACAAACCGAGTACACGAAGATGCAGCAATTAGCTAAGCAGTCTTTTTAACTAAAAGAAATCCAAAGAAAAACCCTAGGGGTTGATCTACTTATATAGGACTAAAGGGTGGAGGCCAAGGGGGTGGAAGGACATCCCAAGGAGTCCTAAAACTAAACCTAGGTCGTACAAGGCACTTGGGCCCATGTGGAGGTGATGCAACACCTATTGAGTTGGACTTTGATTCGGATTCTGCTGCTGGGTCGCACCGTTTTCGCAATATCTCCACGCTCCGAAGGAATTTGAAGGTGAAACCAATTGCGTTGGAAACTAGACGAGATAAGCTATCACCAGAAAAAAGAATCACCCAATTTGGAGTTCGTATGTAGAAACGGCGGCTGTTTGAAGTTGGGTATATCTCTGCAGTCCAAATCTGAGTCCATGACGTGAAAGACTTGGTCTCTATCTTCTCTTGGGCCAAAAGTGACGTGAAATAACTTCTTGTACAGCACACAATCATGCCCCTTTGTATTGACTTCATTTATTGATCAAATATAGAGTAATTAATGCTCATATCCATGATAATTATGTCCTCGTCATCTTCATGCTTGAACATGCTCCAATGCTCATCCTTCTTGTCCATGCTAGGTCCTTCATTTGTCAGCAACAGAAATATATCGACGTTAGGCAGCATCATATTCACATGAGCATTAGAAACATTACCAAGAAGCGAAAGTACCTGATAATTTAATTGGTGTGCACGATCTCTAGTAATTTCTCTAGTAGGTATATTAGAAGGGGTTGTGGCTGTAACTATGGTAGTCATGTCCTCATCATCCTCCCCTTCTTGAAAGTAAAGCCGTCCCCGGCGTTTCTTAATCTGAAATGTGGCTAACAAAAGAGACAAGGTGTACATGTTGTATATATATATGTCATCCATTCTTACTTCCCTTAGTTTTTGGACATGTAACACATGTATATATGAGTAACTTTCGTATGTCGTGAAATATATACATATATGATCATCACAATACATAAACGACATGAAAGTATTGCAACTCAGTTTGCATATATAAGTGAAGCTCTTATTCATATCTAAAGATGTACAATGCTCATCATTAAACCATCCCAATACCGGTGAAGAAACATTAATGTTTTTCGAAGGGCATGCTACAACAGGCTTAACTAAGTAGTCATGCAACAAGTCATTCGACGCAGAATCATCACCAAGATTAGAGGTCATATCAAAATGATTAAGAGTTGGCAGTTTCATAATAGAAACATGATTATCCAAAATAGATGGTGTGCTCAAATCAACAGGTAACTCAAGACATGATGTATTAAAGTCTATTAGGCAAGCAACATCTTCATGTGAAGTTATGACATTCTCGAAAATTGGTTGTGTGATGAAACTACTGGATAGCTCAACACATGTTGCTTTTAAATCAGCAAGGTTCTCATGTGGAGGGGAAAGATCCATACTTTTGTCATTACCTTTTTGTGATGATAGATCAGATATTGGAGGAGTGCTTACGACAATTGATGTGGTTATGGTAGTGCTCATAGTGGTTGAAGGAACAACCTTCTCAACTTGTGGTATTTGCACATTCCGCTTGTTCGTCTTCTGGGCAACACGTCTGTCGATTTCCTGTTCAGCTTTACAAGCAAGACGAATCAAACGATCCATAGGATAACACTTTTCATGAATTAGGATATCCTGAATGTCACGGTTTAAACCTTCCCAAAATATGTCCATGAAATATTCTTCACTTTCCTCTAAAAGAGAATGCAAGAATGTAGTTTCTAAAGCATCATAATATTTTGAAACAGTTTTAGTACCTTGTTTTAAATTTTTTAATTTCCTAACCTTGTCACGAGTATAATAAGAGGGAACGAATCTATATCGCATAGCAAATTTGAGATCATTCCAAGTATTAGGTATATAATGAGGATATAAACTACAATATTCATTCCACCAAATAGAAGCAAAATCTTTGAAAGCACTAATTGCAGTTTTTACTTTCTTATGCTCAAGAAAATTATATGGGAAACAAATAAATCATTTATTTCAAACTCCCACTCAATGTATAAATCAGGTCTTAGACATCCATGAAAGTGTGTGATGAGGACATCTCTACTAATGTTACACCCACATCTTCACCAACTACACATACTGGACCAGTTACTAGAGCACGCGCACGTCAACTAAATTATCAGGTACTTTCGTTTCTTGCGAATCCTTTTAATGTTCAGGAACATATGATGCTGCCTAAATTAGATACTTTTGTTTTGCTTATGAATGAAGGACCTAGCATGGACAAGAAGGACGGTCATTGAAGCGGGATCAAGCATGGAGAAGAAGGTGCGCGCGCGGGAAAGAACAATGGAGCTTCCAGTGGGGATTTTCGCACTTTGAAGCCACCATAAGGCATGCATGAAGGCTTGGACGAAATACACGAGATGCCACTTCATTATTTTCGTCCAAGAGCAATTATAGGTGTTGCGTCATCTTAATATTGGGCTGGGCCCATGTAATTTCGAAATACCACATTATAGGCTGTTTTTAGAGTCCGTATGTGTGGGGAAACCGAGTTAGGGTTGTTTTCGGACCCCACCTCCAAGGGGTCACGAAAATCCCCTCTGTTCCCCCATATATACAGCCCTTAGGGCGTCGTTTAGACTTGGGTTTTAATTAGATTTAAGTTAGCCATAGCCGCAACTTCGAGCTCTTCGTTTGTGTCATCCGACCAGGCCAAGACCTCATTGGAACCCCAACTTTCGTAATCATTCATCTTATATTCGCAATATCCAGATTGCAATTCTTAGTTCTTGCTTGTTCTTCGATTGCTTGCAGGAATTAGACCTTCGTGGTCAGGTTGATCGTGCATCCGCGGGATCAATAACCTCTCGGAGTTGGTTTAGCGATCGCTAAGGCGCAACGTCTTCGCACGTTCGTAGTCGGATCGTGAAAGTCGTCTCCACCATAATCGATCTCCACCATCTCATCGAAACATCGGGACACCTTCGCCTCTATCAAGTGGTATCAGATTTCCAGGTTGTTCGGTGAGATTTACCAGTTTTTCGTAGTCTAGATTACTTCTGTTCTTCATACCTACAGTCCACGAAAAAGCCAAAAAAAATTTTAGGGTTAGATCATCACGTCCCAAAACAGTCCGAGCCTTTGTCCAGTTTTCTTTACAGTAGTTTGCATTGTTGAATTTGCGGTTGCATCGTTGTGTCGAGTTGCTGATCTTAGCGTCTAGTTCCCTTAGAGTTTCGAGTTCTGATCACAGTTTGTCACGCCGCCGCCGCACAGTACTACACCACCACGTTCTCATCATTGACGGAGGGAGTTGCAACAACTTGGCAAGCATGGAGTTGGTGGAGAAGCTATCTCTCACCACAAGGCCACACCCCCATCCGTACTATATTCAGTGGTTTAACAATAGTGGTAAGATTAAGGTAACGCGTTCTGTTCATGTGCACTTTAGCATTGCTGCATATGTTGATTATGTTGATTGTGATGTGGTACCCATGCAAGCATGCTCTCTTTTACTTGGTAGACCATGGCAATTTGATAGGAATGTTGTACACCATGGTAGGACAAATCAGTTTACTCTGGTTCATCAGGATAAAACTATTGCTTTACTTCCTATGTCTCCTGAACAAATTGTGAAAGATGATCTTGCTAGAGCTAGTAAAGCTAAACAGGAGAAAAATAAGAGTGAAAATGAGATAGCAGCTAAAGAATTTGAGCAACAACATAAGACTACTAGCAAATCTTCTTCTGCTGTTTCTAATGAAATTAAATTGACTAGTCCAACTTTGCTTGCTACTAAGGTTGATATTTCGGATTTGGATGTTAGTCAATATGTGTGCTATGCTTTTGTGTGCAAAGAAGCTTTGTTTTCATTTGAGGAATTGCCTCCTTCTTTGCCTCCTGTTGTCACTGACCTTTTGCAGGAGTTTATTGACGTCTTTCCACAAGACGTACCACCGGGATTACCACCTATTCGAGGGATTGAGCATCAGATTGACTTAATTCCCGGTGCTTCGCTGCCCAACCGTGCGCCATACCGTACCAATCCGGAGGAGACGAAGGAGATTCAGCGTCAAGTACAAGAGCTACTCGACAAAGGTTACATACGTGAATCACTTAGTCCTTGTGCTGTTCCTGTTATATTAGTGCCTAAAAAGGATGGAACTTGGCGTATGTGTGTTGATTGTAGAGCCATTAATAATATTACTATTCGTTATCGTCATCCTATTCCTAGGTTAGATGATATGCTTGATGAATTAAGTGGCTCTACCATGTTTTCCAAAGTTGATTTGCGTAGTGGATACCATCAAATTCGCATGAAATTAGGAGATGAATGGAAAACGGCATTTAAAACTAAGTTTGGATTATATGAGTGGTTAGTCATGCCTTTTGGGTTAACTAATGCACCTAGCACTTTCATGAGATTAATGAACGAGGTTTTACGTGCTTTCATTGGACGATTTGTGGTAGTCTATTTTGATGATATACTGATTTATAGCAAATCTTTGGAGGAACATTTGGATCATTTACGTGCTGTTTTTATTGCTCTACGTAATGCACGTTTATTTGGTAACCTTGG
The DNA here is from genome assembly GCA_950022295.1 of Bromus sterilis. Taxonomy (NCBI): domain Eukaryota; kingdom Viridiplantae; phylum Streptophyta; class Magnoliopsida; order Poales; family Poaceae; genus Bromus; species Bromus sterilis. The sequence goes on along the minus strand of OX465600.1, from coordinate 169,725,763 downwards.
GAAGTGCACCATTTGCACCGACCGAGTATCGTTTCTTGGCTATGTTGTTACTCCGCAGGGAATTGAAGTTGATAAATCCAAGATCGAGGCGATTGAGAGTTGGCCGCAGCCCAAAACGGTCACACAAGTGAGGAGTTTTCTTGGCCTCGCTGGATTCTATAGGCGTTTTGTGAGAGATTTCAGCACCATTGCTGCACCTCTCAATGAGCTTACACGCAAGGATGTGCCTTTTACTTGGGGTACCGCACAGGAAGAAGCCTTCACGGTATTGAAAGATAAGTTAACACATGCTCCTTTGCTCCAACTCCTGATTTTAATAAGACTTTTGAGCTTGAATGCGATGCTAGTGGTATTGGTTTGGGAGGTGTGTTATTACAAGATGCTAAACCTGTTGCATACTTTTCTAAAAAATTGAGTGGGCCTAGTCTGAACTATTCTACTTATGATAAGGAATTATATGCTCTTGTTCGGACATTAGAAACTTGGCAACATTATTTATGGCCCAAAGAATTTGTTATACATTCTGATCATGAATCTTTGAAACACATAAGAAGTCAAGCAAAACTTAATCGTAGACATGCTAAGTGGGTTGAATTTATTGAGACTTTCCCTTATGTCATTAAACACAAGAAGGGGAAAGATAATATTATTGCTGATGCTTTGTCTCGTCGTTATACTATGCTTTCACAACTTGACTTCAAGATATTCGGTTTAGAGACAATCAAAGATCAATATGTACATGATGCGGAATTTAAAGATGTTTTGCAGAATTGTAGAGAGGGTAGAACATGGAACAAGTTTGTGCTTAATGATGGGTTTATGTTCCGTTCTAACAAGCTATGCATTCCAGCTAGCTCTATTCGTCTTTTGTTGTTGCAGGAGGCGCATGGAGGAGGATTAATGGGACATTTTGGCGTGAAGAAGACGGAGGACGTACTTGCTACACATTTCTTTTGGCCAAAGATGAGACGGGATGTTGAGCGTTTTGTTGCTCGCTGCACTACATGTCAAAAAGCTAAGTCGCGACTCAATCCTCATGGTTTATACATGCCTTTACCTGTACCTAGTGTTCCGTGGGAGGACATATACATGGACTTTGTTTTAGGCTTGCCTCGAACACAGAAGGGGAGGGATAGCATATTTGTTGTCGTGGATAGATTTTCTAAGATGGCACATTTTATACCATGTCATAAAAGCGATGATGCTGCTAATGTTGCTGATTTATTCTTTCGAGAGATTATTCGCTTACATGGTGTGCCCAATACTATTGTCTCGGATCGTGATACTTAGTTTCTTAGCCATTTTTGGAGATGCTTATGGGCTAAGTTGGGGACTAAACTACTTTTTAGTACTACATGTCATCCCCAAACTGATGGACAAACTGAAGTAGTCAATAGGACTTTGTCTACTATGCTTAGGGCTGTTTTAAAGAGTAACTTGAAAATGTGGGAAGAATGTTTACCTCATATTGAATTTGCTTATAATCGTTCATTTCATTCTACCACTAAAATGTGCCCTTTTGAGATTGTTTATGGTTTTCTACCTCGTGCAACTATTGATTTGCTGCCTCTTCCATCTTCGGAGAAGGTTAATTTTGATGCTAAGCAACGTGCTGAATTGATATTAAAAATGCATGAGTTAACTAAAGAAAACATTGAGAAAATGAATGCTAGATACAAGCTTGCTGGTGATAAGGGTAGAAAGCATGTTGTGTTTGCACCAGGAGATCTTGTTTGGTTACATCTACGTAAAGATAGGTTTCCTGATTTGCGCAAGTCTAAGTTAATACCACGAGCTGATGGTCCCTTTAAGGTTTTACAGAAAATTAATGATAATGCATATAAACTTGAGCTACCTGCAGATTTTGGGGTTAGTCCCACATTTAACATTGCAGATTTGAAACCTTATTTGGGAGAAGATGATGAGCTTCCGTCGAGGACGACTTCAATTCAAGAAGGGGAGGATGATGACATCTCTACTAATGTTACACCCACATCTTCACCAACTACACATACTGGACCAGTTACTAGAGCACGCGCACGTCAACTAAATTATCAGGTACTTTCGTTTCTTGCGAATCCTTCTAATGTTCAGGAACATATGATGCTGCCTAAATTAGATACTTTTGTTTTGCTTATGAATGAAGGACCTAGCATGGACAAGAAGGACGGTCATTGGAGCGGGATCAAGCATGGAGAAGAAGGTGCGCGCGCGGGAAAGAACAATGGAGCTTCCAGTGGGGATTTTCGCACTTTGAAGCCACCATAAGGCATGCATGAAGGCTTGGACGAAATACACGAGATGCCACTTCATTAATTTCGTCCAAGAGCAATTATAGGTGCTGCGTCACCTTAATATTGGGCTGGGCCCATGTAATTTCGAAATACCACATTATAGGCTGTTTTTAGAGTCCGTATGTGTGGGGAAACCGAGTTAGGGTTGTTTTCGGACCCCACCTCCAAGGGGTCACGAAAATCCCCTCTGTTCCCCCATATATACAGCCCTTAGGGCGTCGTTTAGACTTGGGTTTTAATTAGATTTTAGTTAGCCATAGCCGCAACTTCGAGCTCTTCGTTTGTGTCATCCGACCAGGCCAAGACCTCATTGGAACCCCAACTTTCGTAATCATTCATCTTATATTCGCAATATCCAGATTGCAATTCTTAGTTCTTGCTTGTTCTTCGATTGCTTGCAGGAATTAGACCTTCGTGGTCAGGTTGATCGTGCATCCGCGGGATCAATAACCTCTCGGAGTTGGTTTAGCGATCGCTAAGGCGCAACGTCTTCGCACGTTCGTAGTCGGATCGTGAAAGTCGTCTCCACCATAATCGATCTCCACCATCTCATCGAAACATCGTGACACCTTCGCCTCTATCAGTGTGGTATAGAAACAATAACCTGATCATGTGCATGCTTATGTGTGTTTACCTTTTGCAGTGACTGTTGTGTAGTTGTAGGTGGTGGCAAATCTCCATCTATAGCTGCCGCCCAAGAAGATCTAACTCTAGAACCTGCCATGATTAGTAGAAAACAAGAAACAAATCACAAGTATATGTCCCTATGAACTACTAGGATGTGGTGGTAAAACGCTCACAGGATAGCAAATATCAATGTCTTACTAGTTCTTACCATGCAGCAGGTGGTGATCGGCAACCAACGGTGTCAAAGAACTCCAAAGATTAAGTAGAGCGATTGCCAGGTGAACGCACGTATACACGATGTAGAAATATGTGGAGCTTGGAAGGCTTTAATATGGTGGCAAAAATATCAGCAATAATCAATTCAGAGATGCAAAATTGAATTAACGCTCAACGACGATACTGTGCTGGTCCTAGTCTAGACCGGACTAGAGACGCGAGCCTAGAACACTAATGTGGTCACGGCGTAGCACAACTAGAAGCAATGAATGATATGAAGTAGCTCTGAATAGCAAGATATAAGTGAAGATCATCAACAGAGCAAAGATAATGGTGAAAATAGGGTCCAAATCAAGATACACCAATATTCTCGCTACAACTTTCCTCTGAAATATATTTGCTAATTTTTTGATATTTTTCCTCCAATAGGGCACTGACTTAAGCTTTCCGACGCAATAAGAATCACTCAATTTAGAGTTCGGATGAGGTGTCAAAAAAATTGAGAATCAGCCCGAAATCTGACAAAAACTGTGTTCGGAAACTTTAGAGGTCAAAAAGTCCGTCTTAGAAGCCGATCTGTACTTTCAAATAACACACTAGCTCCAGAACTATTTAGAAGCGGCTCGGAAATATCTTTAATTTGAGTACTCGTGGAGCCAAAACGGACTTCGGATGACAAAGTTATGCCCGTTTTAGTGGACACTGCTCAAAACTGATTCCGACGAGATTTCAAATACGAGTTCAACTAGAAATAGATCCGAAATTTTTCTTCATTTTTCTCTTTTTTCCTTTTTTCTTTCTTTTTTTCCTTTTTCTTTTTTTTCTCTCTTTTTTCAACTATTTTTTCTCTCTTTTTCTATGGTAGATGGTAGAAGTAGGCAGCGGATGGGATGATGGTGCAGCGGCGGCGGTGACTAACGTGAACAGAACTCGAAACTCTAAAGGACTAGATACTAAGACCAGCAACTGAACACGACGATGCAAGCGATAATTCAATAAAGCAAAGCACCGAAAAGAAAATTGCGAAGTCTCAGATTGGTTTGGATATGATGATCTAATCCTATTTTTATGGCTTTTTGTGTGGATGATAGGTGATAAAAACAAATCTATGGATGTGGAATTCTCACCGAGCAACCTGAAAACTGATACCACTTGATAGAGGCGGGGTGTCCCGATCTTTCGATGAGAGATAACTATCGATTTGGTGGAGACGACTCTGACGATCCGACTACGAACGTGCAACAACGTCGCGGCTTAGCAATCGCTAAACCAATCTCCGGAGGTTATTGACCACGTCGGAGCACGATCAACCTGACCACGAAGGTCTAGTGCCTGCAAGCAATCGAAGAACAAGCAAGAACTATGATAAAGCAATCTGAATATTTCGAATATGTAGATGAAGTATGAATAAAGTTGGGATTCCGAAAGCGGTCTTGATCTGGTCGTTGGACACAAACCGAGTACACGAAGATGCAGCAATTAGCTAAGCAGTCTTTTTAACTAAAAGAAATCCAAAGAAAAACCCTATGGGTTGATCTACTTATATAGGACTAAAGGGTGGAGGCCAAGGGGGTGGAAGGACATCCCAAGGAGTCCTAAAACTAAACCTAGGTCGTACAAGGCACTTGGGCCCATGTGGAGGTGATGCAACACCAATTGAGTTGGACTTTGATTCGGATTCTGCTGCTGGGTCGCACCGTTTTCGCAATATCTCCACGCTCCGAAGGAATTTGAAGGTGAAACCAATTGCGTTGGAAACTAGACGAGATAAGATATCACCAGAAAAAAGAATCACCCAATTTGGAGTTCGTATGTAGAAACGACGGCTGTTTGAAGATGGGTATATCTCTGCAGTCCGAATCTGAGTCCATGACGTGAAAGACTTGGTCTCTATCTTCTCTTGGGCCAAAAGTGACGTGAAATAACTTCTTGTACAGCACACAATCATGCCCCTTTGTATTGACTTCATTTCTTGATCAAATATAGAGTAATTAATGGTCATATCCATGATAATTATGTCCTCGTCATCTTCATGCTTGAACATGCTCCAATGCTCATCCTTCTTGATGAGGACATCCCTACTAATGTTACACCCATATCCTCACCAACTACACATACTGGACCAGTTACTAGAGCACGTGCACGTCAACTAAATTATCAGGTACTTTCGTTTCTTGTGAATCCTTCTATTGTTCATGAACATATAATGCTGCCTAAATTAGATACTTTTGTTTTGCTTATGAATGAAGGACCTAGCATGGACAAGAAGGATGGTCATTGGAGCGGGATCAAGCATGGAGAAGAAGGTGCACGCGCGGGAAAGAACAATGGAGCTTCCAGTGGGGATTTTTGCACTTTGAAGCCACCATAAGGCGCGCATGAAGTCTTGGACGAAATACGCGAGATGACACTTCATTATTTTCGTCCAAGGGCCATTATAGGTGCTGCGTCACCTTAATATTGGGCTGGGCCCATGTAATTTCGAAATACCACATTATAGGCTGTTTTTAGAGTCCGTATGTGTGGGGAAACCGAGTTAGGGTTGTTTTCGGACCCCACCTCCAAGGGGCCACGAAATTCCCCTCTGTTCCCCCATATATACAGCCCTTAGGGCGTCGTTTAGACTTGGGTTTTAATTAGATTTAAGTTAGCCATAGCCGCAACTTCGAGCTCTTCGTTTGTGTCATCCGACCAGGCCAAGACCTCATTGGAACCCCAACTTTCGTAATCATTCATCTTATATTCGCAATATCCAGATTGCAATTCTTAGTTCTTGCTTGTTCTTCGATTGCTTGCAGGAATTAGACCCTCGTGGTCAGGTTGATCGTGCATCCGCGGGATCAATAACCTCTCGGAGTTGGTTTAGCGATCGCTAAGGCGCAACGTCTTCGCACGTTCGTAGTCGGATCGTGAAAGTCATCTCCACCATAATCGATCTCCACCATCTCATCGAAACATCGGGACACCTTCGCCTCTATCAAGTGGTATCAGATTTCCAGGTTGCTCGGTGAGATTTACCAGTTTTCGTAGTCTAGATGGGTTCTATTCTTCACACCTACAGTCCACGAAAAAGCCAACAAAAAAAATTAGGGTTAGATCATCACGTCCCAAAACAGTCCGAGCCTTTGTCCAGTTTTCTTTACAGTAGTTTGCTTTGTTGAATTTGCGGTTGCATCGTTGTGTCGAGTTGCTGATCTTAGCGTCTAGTTCCTCAGAGTTTCGAGTTCTGATCACAGTTTGTCACGCTGCCGCCGCACTTGTTCCATCCGTCCGCTGCCACCAATCCGAGTGCGGAAACACCACCACATTCCGCCAACCCGAGTCCATATACACCACCACGACTTACCAATCCGAGTTGAGTTCCATCACCCGTTCGGTTTGAGATATCCCCGTAGCTAGAATAGTTTTGGAGTTGATTAGAGTCGGATTTCACCAATCTTTGTCGTACGTAGAAGAGGGTGATTTCAAAAAAAAAAAATCAGAGTGTGCTTCTCAGTTGATTACGTGCCGCGCCGTGCTTTCGTTGGTGTTTTAGGCTCGCGTCTCTAGTACGGTCTAGCCTAGGATCAGCATAGTACCGACGTTGAGTGTTTATTCAACTTTGCATCTCTGTTTTGATTACTGTTGAGCTTTTCGCTACCATATTTGTCAAGCCTACCTACAGCTCCACAGATATTCTACTTCGTGCGGTTGACACCTCCTGGCCATCGCTCTACCACATCTCTGAGAGTTTTGACCCGTTGGTTGTACATCACCACCTGCTGCTAGGTAAGAATCGGTAAGAACGAAAGAAAAGCTTGACGGATTTGTGCTTTCCACCACCCCACATCCCATTAGTAGAAGTAGTATCATATTTCTGTGTGTTTTCTATTTCTGCTAACCATGCCAGGATCCCATGATGAAGTGGCGCGGGATGCACCCGATTGGGAGAATATGACAAACAAAGCGTTACATGATAAATTTGCACAAATGATGTCTGAACAGGTGAATGACATCGAGAACAGATTTACAGAGGCGATTGATGGTGTGGAGAAGATGATCGACACCAAGCTCGACGCCAAGTTTACTGAGTTGCTCGCACGCCTACCTGCACAGCCTGCGGCCGCTCCAGCACAGCCACCGCCACCACGACGTGCACGACGTATTCTGTTTCCGGGCAGACAAGCTGCTGGTGCTCCTGCGGCTGCTGCAGTTGCTACTACTGCTGCTGCTTCTGACGTCGGCCAGGACGACAACTACGAGGGTGATTACGAGGAGGAGGTGGAACAGGAAGCGGCCTATGAGCAGCCAGCTGGACGTCCACGTCCCAACATTCGCCACGGTCGACACCAACCACCCCCTCAGGTACGCGATGATGAACATGTGCCTAAACATAAATTGAATCTTAAGCCGTTTGAGGGTAGATATATTCCTGATGCTTATCTTACTTGGGAGTTAGAAACTGAACAACGCTTTACATGTTTACAATATCCTGAGAATAGACGTGTTACTGCTGCTGTTTGTGAATTCACGGGTTTTGCATCTATTTGGTGGTCTGAACATTGTAGATTGCATGCTAATAATATTCCAGCTACTTGGGCTGCTTTAAAAGATGCTATGCGTACTCGCTGGGTTCCTCCTTATTATCAACGTGAATTGCTACAAAAATTACAACGTTTGAGACAAGGAAAAAATTCTGTAGAGGAATATTATCAAGAATTACAAACTGGATTGATTAGATGTGGCCTAGTAGAGGATAATGAAGCTCTGTTTGCACGTTTTATAGGTGGCTTAAACAGGGAGATACAAACTATTCTAGAATACAAGGACTATGCTACTATTACTCGTTTGTTTCATCTTGCTTGTAAAGCTGAACGTGAAGTGCAGGATCGACAGGCCGCTACGAGACCTAACTTTTCTGCAGGACGAAATAAATCATGGACATCGCGTGGACCTTCTACATCCACACGTCCTGCTGCACCACCCTCTACTTCAGCCGCTCATTCTTACAAGGAGCCACCAAAACAGTCAGCGCCACCATTCAAGGGTGCACAGAGTGGTCCAGCGGCGAGTTCTTCTTCATCCATGGCTTCCACAGGGCAAACACGAGATCGTGATATTAAATGTCGCAGGTGCCAAGGTGGAGGTCACTTCGCAAAAGACTGTCCCTCCAAGCGTGTGATGATTATTACGGCGGATGGTGGGTATGAGTCAGCGAGTGACTATGATGAGGAGACTTTAGTTCTCATTGCTCATGAGGAACAGGGTGCCCATGATGATGCTCATGATATGGAGTATATGGCTCCTGATGATGCAGATAAATATGCTAGTTTGGTTGCTCAACGTGTGTTAAGTGTGCAGGTAACGAAGGCTGAGCAAAACCAGAGGCATAATTTGTTCCACACAAAGGGAGTGGTGAAAGAACGTTCGGTTCGCATCATCATTGACGGAGGGAGTTGCAACAACTTGGCTAGCATGGAGTTGGTGGAGAAGCTATCTCTCACCACAAGACCACACCCCCATCCGTACTATATTCAGTGGTTTAACAATAGTGGTAAGATTAAGGTAACGCGTTCTGTTCGTGTGCACTTTAGCATTGCTGCATATGCTGATTATGTTGATTGTGATGTGGTACCCATGCAAGCATGCTCTCTTTTACTTGGTAGACCATGGCAATTTGATAGGAATGTTGTACACCATGGTAGGACAAATCAGTTTACTCTGGTTCATCAGGATAAAAATATTGCTTTACTTCCTATGTCTCCTGAACAAATTGTGAAAGATGATCTTGCTAGAGCTAGTAAAGCTAAACAGGAGAAAAATAAGAGTGAAAATGAGATAGCAGCCAAAGAATTTGAGCAACTACATAAGACTAATAGCAAATCTTCTTCTGCTGTGTCTAATGAAATTAAATTGACTAGTCCAACTTTGCTTGCTACTAAAGTTGATATTTCAGATTTGGATGTTAGTCAATATGTGTGCTATGCTTTTGTCTGCAAAGAAGCTTTGTTTTCATTTGAGGAATTGCCTCCTTCTTTGCCTCCTGTTGTCACTGACCTTTTGCAGGAGTTTATTGACGTCTTTCCACAAGACGTACCACCGGGATTACCACCTATTCGAGGGATTGAGCATCAGATTGACTTAATTCCCGGTGCTTCACTGCCCAACCGTGCGCCATACCGTGCCAATCCGGAGGAGACAAAGGAGATTCAACGTCAAGTACAAGAGCTACTCGACAAAGGTTACATACGTGAATCCCTTAGTCCTTGTGCTGTTCCTGTTATATTAGTGCCTAAAAAGGATGGAACATGGCGTATGTGTGTTGATTGTCGAGCCATTAATAATATTACTATTCGTTATCGTCATCCTATTCCTAGGTTAGATGATATGCTTAATGAATTATGTGGCTCTACCATGTTTTCCAAAGTTGATTTGCGTAGTGGATACCATCAAATTCGCATGAAATTAGGAGATGAATGGAAAACGGCATTTAAAACTAAGTTTGGATTATATGAGTGGTTAGTCATGCCTTTTGGGTTAACTAATGCACCTAGCACTTTCATGAGATTAATGAACGAAGTTTTACGTGCTTTCATTGGACGATTTGTGGTAGTCTATTTTGATGATATACTGATTTATAGCAAATCTTTGGAGGAACATTTGGATCATTTACGTGCTGTTTTTATTGCTCTACGTAATGCACGTTTGTTTGGTAACCTTGGGAAGTGCACCTTTTGCACCGACCGAGTATCGTTTCTTGGCTATGTTGTTACTCCGCAGGGAATTGAAGTTGATAAAGCCAATGGTAACCTTGGGAAGTGCACCTTTTGCACCGACCGAGTATCGTTTCCTGGCTATGTTGTTACTCCGCAGGGAATTGAAGTTGATAAAGTCAAGATCGAGGCGATTGAGAGTTGGCCGCAGCCCAAAACGGTCACACAAGTGAGGAGTTTTCTTGGCCTCGCTGGATTCTATAGGCGCTTTGTGAGAGATTTCAGCACCATTGCTGCACCTCTCAATGAGCTTACACGCAAGGATGTGCCTTTTACTTGGGGTACCGCACAGGAAGAAGCTTTCACGGTATTGAAAGATAAGTTAACACATGCTCCTTTGCTCCAACTTCCTGATTTTAATAAGACTTTTGAGCTTGAATGCGATGCTAGTGGGATTAGTTTGGGAGGTGTGTTATTACAAGATGCTAAACCTGTTGCATACTTTTCTGAAAAATTGAGTGGGCCTAGTCTGAACTATTCTACTTATGATAAGGAATTATATGCTCTTGTTCGGACATTAGAAACTTGGCAACATTATTTATGGCCCAAAGAATTTGTTATACATTCTGATCATGAATCTTTGAAACACATAAGAAGTCAAGCAAAACTTAATCGTAGACATGCTAAGTGGGTTGAATTTATTGAGACTTTCCCTTATGTCATTAAACACAAGAAGGGGAAAGATAATATTATTGCTGATGCTTTGTCTCGTCGTTATACTATGCTTTCACAACTTGACTTCAAGATATTCGGTTTAGAGACAATCAAAGATCAATATGTACATGATGCGGAATTTAAAGATGTTTTGCAGAATTGTAGAGAGGGTAGAACATGGAACCAGTTTCTGCTTAATGATGGGTTTGTGTTCCGTTCTAACAAGCTATGCATTCCAGCTAGCTCTATTCGTCTTTTGTTGTTGCAGGAGGCGCATGGAGGAGGATTAATGGGACATTTTAGCGTGAAGAAGACGGAGGACGTACTTGCTACACATTTCTTTTGGCCAAAGATGAGACGGGATGTTGAGCGTTTTGTTGCTCGCTGCACTACATGTCAAAAAGCTAAGTCACGACTCAATCCTCATGGTTTATACATGCCTTTACCTGTACCTAGTGTTCCGTGGGAGGACATATCCATGGACTTTGTTTTAGGCTTGCCTCGAACAAACAAGGGGAGGGATAGCATATTTGTTGTCGTGGATAGATTTTCTAAGATGGCACATTTTATACCATGTCATAAAAGCGATGATGCTGCTAATGTTGCTGATTTATTCTTTCGAGAGATTATTCGCTTACATGGTGTGCCCAATACTATTGTCTCGGATCGTGATACTAAGTTTCTTAGCCATTTTTGGAGATGCTTATGGGCTAAGTTGGGGACTAAACTACTTTTTAGTACTACATGTCATCCCCAAACTGATGGACAAACTGAAGTAGTCAATAGGACTTTGTCTACTATGCTTAGGGCTGTTTTAAACAGTAACTTAAAAATGTGGGAAGAATGTTTACCTCATATTGAATTTGCTTATAATCGTTCATTTCATTCTACCACTAAAATGTGCCCTTTTGAGATTGTTTATGGTTTTCTACCTCGTGCACCTATTGATTTGCTTCCTCTTCCATCTTCGGAGAAGGTTAATTTTGATGCTAAGCAACGTGCTGAATTGATATTAAAAATGCATGAGTTAACTAAAGAAAACATTGAGAAAATGAATGCTAGATACAAGCTTGCTGGTGATAAGGGTAGAAAGCATGTTGTGTTTGAACCAGGAGATCTTGTTTGGTTACATCTACGTAAAGATAGGTTTCCTGATTTGCGCAAGTCTAAGTTAATGCCACGAGCTGATGGTCCCTTTAAGGTTTTACAGAAAATTAATGATAATGCATATAAACTTGAGCTACCTGCAGATTTTGGGGTTAGTCCCACATTTAACATTGCAGATTTGAAACCTTATTTGGGAGAAGATGATGAGCTTCCGTCGAGGACGACTTCAATTCAAGAAGGGGAGGATGATGAGGACATCCCTACTAATGTTACACTTCTTGTCATGCTAGGTCCTTCATTTGTCAGCAACATAAATATATCGACGTTAGGCAGCATCATATTCACATGAGCATTAGAAACATTACCAAGAAGCGAAAGTACCTGATAATTTAATTGGTGTGCACGATCTCTAGTAATTGCTCCAGTAGGTATATTAGAAGGGGTTGTGGCTGTAACTATGGTAGTCATGTCCTCATCATTTTTGCCACCATATTAAAGCCTTCCAAGCTCCACATATTTCTACATCGTGTATACGTGCGTTCACCTGGCAATCTTTGGAGTTCTTTGACACCGTTGGTTGCCGATCACCACCTGCTGCATGGTAAGAACTAGTAAGACATTGATATTTGCTATTCTGTGAGCGTTTTACCACCACATCCTAGTAGTTCATAGGGACATATACTTGTGATTTGTTTCTTGTTTTCTATTAATCATGGCAGGTTCTGGAGTTAGATCTTCTTGGGCGGCAACTATAGTTGGAGATTTGCCACCACCTACAACTACACAACAGTCACTGCAAAAGGTAAACACACATAAGCATGCACATGATTAGGTTATTGTTTCTATACCACACTTTCATGGACGTCTAAGACCTGATTTATACATTGAGTGGGAGTTTGAAATAAATGATATATTTGTTTCCCATAATTTTCTTGAGCATAAGAAAGTAAAAACTGCAATTAGTGCTTTCAAAGATTTTGCTTCTATTTGGTGGATGAATATTGTAGTTTATATCCTGATTATATACCTAATACTTGGAATGATCTCAAATTTGCTATGCGATATAGATTCGTTCCCTCTTATTATACTCGTGACAAGGTTAGGAAATTAAAAAATTTAAAACAAGGTACTAAAACTCTTTCAGAATATTATGATGCTTTAGAAACTACATTCTTGCATTCTCTTTTAGAGGAAAGTGAAGAATATTTCATGGACATATTTTGGGAAGGTTTAAACCGTGACATTCAGGATATCCTAATTCATGAAAAGTGTTATCCTATGGATCGTTTGTTTCGTCTTGCTTGTAAAGCTGAACAGGAAATCGACAGACGTGTTGCCCAGAAGACGAACAAGCGGAATGTGCAAATACCACAAGTTGAGAAGGTTGTTCCTTCAACCACTATGAGCACTACCATAACCACATCAATTGTCGTAAGCACTCCTCCAATATCTGATCTATCATCACAAAAAGGTGATGACAAAGGTATGGATCTTTCCTGATGAGGACATCCCTACTAATGTTACACCCATACCCTCACCAACTACACATACTGGACCAGTTACTAGAGCACGTGCACGTCAACTAAATTATCAGGTACTTTCGTTTCTTGCGAATCCTTCTATTGTTCATGAACATATGATGCTGCCTAAATTAGATACTTTTGTTTTGCTTATGAATGAAGGACCTAGCATGGACAAGAAGGATGGTCATTGGAGCGGGATCAAGAATGGAGAAGAAGGTGCGCGCAGGGGAAAGTACAGTGGAGCTTCCAGTGGGGATTTTCGCACGTTGAAGCCACCATAAGGCATGCATGAAGGCTTGGACGGAATACACGAGATGCCACTTCATTATTTTCGTCCAAGAGCAATTATAGGTGCTGCGTCACCTTAATATTGGGCTGGGCCCATGTAATTTCGAAATACCACATTATAGGCTGTTTTTAGAGTCCGTATGTGTGGGGAAACCGAGTTAGGGTTGTTTTCGGACCCCACCTCCAAGGGGTCACGAAAATCCCCTCTGTTCCCCCATATATACAGCCCTTAGGGCGTCGTTTAGACTTGGGTTTTAATTAGATTTAAGTTAGCCATAGCCGCAACTTCGAGTTCTTCGTTTGTGTCGTCCGACCAGGCCAAGACCGCATTGGAACCCCAACTTCTGTTAATCTTTCATCTTATATTCGCAATATCCAGATTGCAATTCTTAGTTCTTGCTTGTTCTTCGATTGCTTGCAGGAATTGACCTTCGTGGTCAGGTTGATCGTGCATCCGCGGAATCAATAACCTCTCGGAGTTGGTTTAGCGATTGCTAAGGCGCAACGTCTTCGCACGTTCGTAGTCGGGTCGTGAAAGTCTACTCCACCAAAATCGATCTCCACCATCTCATCGAAATATCGGGACACCTTCGCCTCTATCAAGTGGTATCAGATTTCCAGGTTGCTCGGTGAGATTTACCAGTTTTCATAGTCTAGATTGGTTCTGTTCTTCATACCTACAGTCCACGAAAAAGCCAACAAAAAAAATTAGGGTTAGATCATCACGTCCCAAGACAGTCCTAGCCTTTGTCCAGTTTTCTTTTCAGTACTTGCTTTGTTGAATTTACGGGTGCATCGTTGTGTCGAGTTGCTGATCTTAGCGTCTAGTTACCTTAGAGTTTCGAGTTCTGATCACATTTTGGTCACGCCGCCGCCGAACAGTAGTACACCACCACGTTCCGCCAATCCGAGTCCAAATACACCACCACGTTCCGCCAAGCAGAGTCCATACACACCACCACAACCTACCGATCCGAGTCGAGTTCCATCACCCGTTCGGTTTGTGATATCTCCGTAGCCAGAATAGTTTTGAGTTGATTAGAGTCGGATTTCACTAATCTTTTGTCGTACGTAGAAGAGGGTGATTTCCAAAAAAAAAAAAAAAAAAAGGAAAAAAAAAAAAAAAAAAACAGAGAACAAAAAATTCAGAGTGTGCTTCACAGTTGTTACGTGCCGCGCCGTGCTTTCGTTGGTGTTTTAGGCTCGCGTCTCTAGTACGGTCTAGCCTAGGATCAGCACAGTACCGACGTTGAGTGTTTATTCAGCTTTGCATCTCTGTTTTGATTACTGTTGATCTTTTTGCTACCATATTTGTCAAGCCTACCTACAGCTCCACATATATTCTACATCGTGCGTTTTGACACCTCCTGGCCATCGCTCTACCATATCTCTGAGAGTTTTGACCCGTTGGTTGTACATCACCACCTGCTGCTAGGTAAGAATCGGTAAGAACGTAAGAAAAGCTTGACGGATTTGTGCTTTCCACCACCCCACATCCATCCCATTAGTAGAAGTAGGATCATATTCCTGTGTGTTTTCTATTTCTGCTAACCATGCCAGGATCACATGATGAAGTGGCGCGGGATGCACCCGATTGGGAGAACATGACAAACAAGGAGCTACATGATAAATTTGCACGTATGATGTCTCAACAGGTGCAGGACATCGAGACCAGATTTACAGAGGCGATTGATGGCGTGGAGAAGATGATCGACACCAAGCTCGACGCCAAGTTTACTGAGTTGATCGCACGCCTACCTTCAGCACAGCCACAGCCACCGCCACTACCACGTGCACGACGTATTCTGTTTCCGCGAGGACAAGCTGCTGGTATTGGTGCTCCTCCTGCTCCTGCAGTTGCTGCTACTGCTGCTGCTGCTGCTTCTGACGTCAGCCAGGATGACAACTACGAGGGTGATTACGAGGAGGAGGTGGAACAGGAAGCGGCCTATGAGCAGCCAGCTGGACGTCCACGTCCCAACATTCGCCACGGTCGACACCAACCACCCCCTCAGGTACGCGATGATGAACATGTGCCTAAACTTAAATTGAATCTTAAGCCGTTTGAGGGTAGATATATTCCTGATGCTTATCTTACTTGGGAGTTAGAAACTGAACAACGTTTTACATGTTTACAATATCCTGAGAATAGACGTGTTACTGCTGCTGTTTGTGAATTCACGGGCTTTGCATCTATTTGGTGGTCTGAACATTGTAGATTGCATGCTAATAATATTCCAACTACTTGGGCTGCTTTAAAAGATGCTATGCGTACTCGCTGGGTTCCTCCTTATTATCAACGTGAATTGTTACAAAAATTACAGCGTTTGAGACAAGGAAAAAATTCTGTAGAGGAATATTATCAAGAATTACAAACTGGATTGATTAGATGTGGCCTAGTAGAGGATAATGAAGCTATGCTTGCACGTTTTATGGGTGGCTTAAACAGGGAGATACAAACTATTCTAGAATACAAGGACTTTGCTACTATCACTCGTTTGTTTCATCTTGCTTGTAAAGCTGAACGTGAAGTGCAGGATCGACAGGCCGCTACGAGACCTAACTTTTCTGCAGGACGAAATACATCATGGACATCGCGTGGACCTTCTACATCCACACGTCCTGCTGCGCCACCATCTACTTCAGCCGCTCATTCTTACAGGGAGCCACCAAAACAGCCAGCGCCACCATTCAAGGGTGCACAGAGTGGTCCAGCGGCGAGTTCTTCTTCATCCATGGCGTCCACAGGGCAAACACGAGATCGTGATATTAAATGTCGCAGGTGCCAAGGTGGAGGTCACTTCGCAAAAGACTGTCCCTCCAAGCGTGTGATGACTATTACGGCGGATAGTGGGTATGAGTCAGCGAGCGACTATGATGAGGAGACTCTAGTTATCATTGCTCATGAGGAACAGGGTGCCCATGATGATGCTCATGATATAGAGTATATGACTCCTGATGATGCAGATAAATATGCTAGTTTGGTTGCTCAACGTGTATTAAGTGTGCAGGTAACGAAGGCCGAGCAAAACCAGAGGCATAATTTGTTCCACACAAAGGGAGTGGTGAAAGAACGTTCGGTTCGCATCATCATTGACGGAGGGAGTTGCAACAACTTGGCTAGCATGGAGTTGGTGGAGAAGCTATCTCTCACCACAAGACCACACCCCCATCCGTACTATATTCAGTGGTTTAACAATAGTGGTAAGATTAAGGTAACGCGTTCTGTTCGTGTGCACTTTAGCATTGCTGCATATGCTGATTATGTTGATTGTGATGTGGTACCCATGCAAGCATGCTCTCTTTGACTTGGTAGACCATGGCAATTTGATAGGAATGTTGTACACCATGGTAGGACAAATCAGTTTACTCTAGTTCATCACGATAAAAATATTGCTTTACTTCCTATGTCTCCTGAACAAATTGTGAAAGATGATCTTGCTAGAGCTAGTAAAGCAAAACAGGAGAAAAATAAGAGTGAGAATGAGATAGCAGCCAAAGAATTTGAGCAAAACATAAGACTAATAGCAAATCTTCTTCTGCTGTTTCTAATGAAATTAAATTGACTAGTCCAACTTTGCTTGCTACTAAGGTTGATATTTCAGATTTGGATGTTAGTCAATATGTGTGCTATGCTTTTGTGTGCAAAGAAGCTTTGTTTTCATTTGAGGAATTCCCTCCTTCTTTGCCTCCTGTTGTCACTGACCTTTTGCAGGAGTTTATTGACGTCTTTCCACAAGACGTACCACCAGGATTACCACCTATTCGAGGGATTGAGCATCAGATTGACTTAATTCCCGGTGCTTCGTTGCCCAACCGTGCGCCATACCGTACCAATCCGGAGGAGACGAAGGAGATTCAGCGTCAAGTACAAGAGCTACTCGACAAAGGTTACATACGTGAGTCCCTTAGTCCTTGTGCTGTTCCTGTTATATTAGTGCCTAAAAAGGATGGAACATGGTGTATGTGTGTTGATTGTCGAGCCATTAATAATATTACTATTCGTTATCGTCATCCTATTCCTAGGTTAGATGATATGCTTGATGAATTAAGTGGCTCTACCATGTTTTCCAAAGTTGATTTGCATAGTGGATACCATCAAATTCGCATGAAATTAGGAGATGAATGGAAAACAACATTTAAAACTAAGTTTGGATTATATGAGTGGTTAGTCATGCCTTTTGGGTTAACTAATGCACCTAGCACTTTCATGAGATTAATGAACGAGGTTTTACGTGCTTTCATTGGACGATTTGTGGTAGTCTATTTTGATGATATACTGATTTATAGCAAATCTTTGGAGGAACATTTGGATCATTTACGTGCTGTTTTTATTGCTCTACGTAATGCACGTTTATTTGGTAACCTTGGGAAGTGCACCTTTTGCACCGACCGAGTATCGTTTCTTGGCTATGTTGTTACTCCACAGGGTATTGAAGTTGATAAAGCCAAGATCGAGGCGATTGAGAGTTGGCCGCAGCCCAAAACGGTCACACAAGTGAGGAGTTTTCTTGGCCTCGCTGGATTCTATAGGCGTTTTGTGAGAGATTTCAGGACCATTGCTGCCCCTCTCAATGAGCTTACACGCAAGGATGTGCCTTTTACTTGGGGTACCGCACAGGAAGAAGCTTTCACGGTATTGAAAGATAAGTTAACACATGCTCCTTTGCTCCAACTTCCTGATTTTAATAAGACTTTTGAGCTTGAATGCGATGCTAGTGGGATTGGTTTGGGAGGTGTGTTATTACAAGATGCTAAACCTGTTGCATACTTTTCTGAAAAATTGAGTGGGCCTAGTCTGAACTATTCTACTTATGATAAGGAATTATATGCTCTTGTTCGGACATTAGAAACTTGGCAACATTATTTATGGCCCAAAGAATTTGTTATACATTCTGATCATGAATCTTTGAAACACATAAGAAGTCAAGCAAAACTTAATCGTAGACATGCTAAGTGGGTTGAATTTATTGAGACTTTCCCTTATGTCATTAAACACAAGAAGGGGAAAGATAATATTATTTCTGATGCTTTGTCTCGTCGTTATACTATGCTTTCACAACTTGACTTCAAGATATTCGGTTTAGAGACAATCAAAGAACAATATGCAAATGATGTGGAATTTAAAGATGTATTGCAGAATTGTAGAGAGGGTAGAACATGGAACAAGTTTGTGCTTAATGATGGATTTGTGTTCCGTTCTAACAAGCTATGCATTCCAGCTAGCTCTATTCGTCTTTTGTTGTTGCAGGAGGCGCATGGAGGAGGATTAATGGGACATTTTGGCGTGAAAAAGACGGAGGATGTACTTGCTACACATTTCTTTTGGCCAAAGATGAGACGGGATGTTGAGCGTTTTGTTGCTCGCTGCACTACATGTCAAAAAGCTAAGTCACGACTCAATCCTCATGGTTTATACATGCCTTTACCTGTACCTAGTGTTCCGTGGGAGGACATATCCATGGACTTTGTTTTAGGCTTGCCTCGAACAAAGAAGGGGAGGGATAGCATATTTGTTGTCGTGGATAGATTTTCTAAGATGGCACATTTTATACCATGTCATAAAAGCGATGATGCTGCTAATGTTGCTGATTTATTCTTTGGAGAGATTATTCGTTTACATGGTGTGCCCAATACTATTGTCTCGGATCGTGATACTAAGTTTCTTAGCCATTTTTGGAGATGCTTATGGGCTAAGTTGGGGACTAAACTACTATTTAGTACTACATGTCATCCCCAAACTGATGGACAAACTGAAGTGGTCAATAGGACATTGTCTACTATGCTTAGGGCTGTTTTAAAAAGTAACTTGAAACTGTGGGAAGAATGTTTACCTCATATTGAATTTGCTTATAATCGTTCAGTGCATTCTACCACTAAAATGTGCCCTTTTGAGATTGTTTATGGTTTTCTACCTCGTGCACCTATTGATTTGCTGCCTCTTCCATCTTCGGAGAAGGTGAATTTTGATGCTAAGCAACGTGCTGAATTGATATTAAAAATGCATGAGTTAACTAAAGAAAACATTGAGCGCATGAATGCTAGATACAAGCTTGCTGGTGATAGGGGTCGAAAGCATGTTGTATTTGAACCAGGAGATCTTGTTTGGTTACATCTACGAAAAGATAGGTTTCCTGATTTGCGCAAGTCTAAGTTAATGCCACGAGCTGATGGTCCCTTTAAGGTTTTACAGAAAATTAATGATAATGCATATAAACTTGAGCTACCTGCAGATTTTGGGGTTAGTCCCACATTTAACATTGCAGATTTGAAACCTTATTTGGGAGAAGATGATGAGCTTCCGTCGAGGACGACTTCAATTCAAGAAGGGGAGGATGATGAGGACATCCCTACTAATGTTACACCCATACCCTCACCAACTACACATACTGGACCAGTTACTAGAGCACGTGCACGTCAACTAAATTATCAGGTACTTTCGTTTCTTGCGAATCCTTCTATTGTTGATGAACATATGATGCTGCCTAAATTAGATACTTTTGTTTTTCTTATGAATGAAGGACCTAGCATGGACAAGAAGGATGGTCATTGGAGCGGGATCAAGAATGGAGAAGAAGGTGCGCGCAGGGGAAAGTACAGTGGAGCTTCCAGTGGGGATTTTCGCACGTTGAAGCCACCATAAGGCATGCATGAAGGCTTGGACGGAATACACGAGATGCCACTTCATTATTTTCGTCCAAGAGCAATTATAGGTGCTGCGTCACCTTAATATTGGGCTGGGCCCATGTAATTTCGAAATACCACATTATAGGCTGTTTTTAGAGTCCGTATGTGTGGGGAAACCGAGTTAGGGTTGTTTTCGGACCCCACCTCCAAGGGGTCACGAAAATCCCCTCTGTTCCCCCATATATACAGCCCTTAGGGCGTCGTTTAGACTTGGGTTTTAATTAGATTTAAGTTAGCCAAAGCCGCAACTTCGAGTTCTTCGTTTGTGTCGTCCGACCAGGCCAAGACCGCATTGGAACCCCAACTTCTGTTAATCTTTCATCTTATATTCGCAATATCCAGATTGCAATTCTTAGTTCTTGCTCCACATATTTCTACATCGTGTATACGTGCGTTCACCTGGCAATCTTTGGAGTTCTTTGACACCGTTGGTTTCCGATCACCACCTGCTGCATGGTAAGAACTAGTAAGACATTGATATTTGCTATTCTGTGAGCGTTTTACCACCACATCCTAGTAGTTCATAGGGACATATACTTGTGATTTGTTTCTTGTTTTCTATTAATCATGGCAGGTTCTGGAGTTAGATCTTCTTGGGCGGCAACTATAGTTGGAGATTTGCCACCACCTACAACTACACAACAGTCACTGCAAAAGGTAAACACACATAAGCATGCACATGATTAGGTTATTGTTTCTATACCACACTTTCATGGACGTCTAAGACCTGATTTATACATTGAGTGGGAGTTTGAAATAAATGATATATTTGTTTCCCATAATTTTCTTGAGCATAAGAAAGTAAAAACTGCAATTAGTGCTTTCAAAGATTTTGCTTCTATTTGGTGGATGAATATTGTAGTTTATATCCTGATTATATACCTAATACTTGGAATGATCTCAAATTTGCTATGCGATATAGATTCGTTCCCTCTTATTATACTCGTGACAAGGTTAGGAAATTAAAAAATTTAAAACAAGGTACTAAAACTCTTTCAGAATATTATGATGCTTTAGAAACTACATTCTTGCATTCTCTTTTAGAGGAAAGTGAAGAATATTTCATGGACATATTTTGGGAAGGTTTAAACCGTGACATTCAGGATATCCTAATTCATGAAAAGTGTTATCCTATGGATCGTTTGTTTCGTCTTGCTTGTAAAGCTGAACAGGAAATCGACAGACGTGTTGCCCAGAAGACGAACAAGCGGAATGTGCAAATACCACAAGTTGAGAAGGTTGTTCCTTCAACCACTATGAGCACTACCATAACCACATCAATTGTCGTAAGCACTCCTCCAATATCTGATCTATCATCACAAAAAGGTGATGACAAAGGTATGGATCTTTCCTGATGAGGACATCCCTACTAATGTTACACCCATACCCTCACCAACTACACATACTGGACCAGTTACTAGAGCACGTGCACGTCAACTAAATTATCAGGTACTTTCGTTTCTTGCGAATCCTTCTATTGTTCATGAACATATGATGCTGCCTAAATTAGATACTTTTGTTTTGCTTATGAATGAAGGACCTAGCATGGACAAGAAGGATGGTCATTGGAGCGGGATCAAGAATGGAGAAGAAGGTGCGCGCAGGGGAAAGTACAGTGGAGCTTCCAGTGGGGATTTTCGCACGTTGAAGCCACCATAAGGCATGCATGAAGGCTTGGACGGAATACACGAGATGCCACTTCATTATTTTCATCCAAGAGCAATTATAGGTGCTGCGTCACCTTAATATTGGGCTGGGCCCATGTAATTTCGAAATACCACATTATAGGCTGTTTTTAGAGTCCGTATGTGTGGGGAAACCGAGTTAGGGTTGTTTTCGGACCCCACCTCCAAGGGGTCACGAAAATCCCCTCTGTTCCCCCATATATACAGCCCTTAGGGCGTCGTTTAGACTTGGGTTTTAATTAGATTTAAGTTAGCCATAGCCGCAACTTCGAGTTCTTCGTTTGTGTCGTCCGACCAGGCCAAGACCGCATTGGAACCCCAACTTCTGTTAATCTTTCATCTTATATTCGCAATATCCAGATTGCAATTCTTAGTTCTTGCTTGTTCTTCGATTGCTTGCAGGAATTGACCTTCGTGGTCAGGTTGATCGTGCATCCGCGGAATCAATAACCTCTCGGAGTTGGTTTAGCGATTGCTAAGGCGCAACGTCTTCGCACGTTCGTAGTCGGGTCGTGAAAGTCTACTCCACCAAAATCGATCTCCACCATCTCATCGAAACATCGGGACACCTTCGCCTCTATCATTTCCCCTCCACATGAGAACCTTGCTGATTTAAAAGCAACATGTGTTGAGCTATCCAGTAGTTTCATCACACAACCAATTTTCGAGAATGTCATAACTTCACATGAAGATGTTGCTTGCCTAATAGACTTGAATACATCATGTCTTGAGTTACCTGTTGATTTGAGCACACCATCTATTTTGGATAATCATGTTACTATTATGAAACTACCAATGCTTAATCATTTTGATATGACCTCTAATCTTGGTGATGATTCTGCGTCGAATGACTTGTTGCATGACTACTTAGTTAAGCCTGTTGTAGCATGTCCTTCGAAAAACATTAATGTTTCTTCACCGGTATTGGGATGGTTTAATGATGAGCATTGTACATCTTTAGATATGAATAAGAGCTTCACTTATATATGCAAACTGAGTTGCAATACTTTCATGTCGTTTATGTATTCTGATGATCATATATGTTTATATTTCACGACATACGAAAGTTACTCATATATACATGTGTTACATGTCCAAAAACTAAGGGAAGTAAGAATGGATGACATATATATATACAACATGTACACCTTGTCTCTTTTGTTAGCCACATTTCAGATTAAGAAACGCCGGGGACGACTTTATTTTCAAGAAGGGGAGGATGATGAGGACATGACTACCATAGTTACAGCCACAACCCCTGCTAATATACCTACTGGAGCAATTACTAGAGATCGTGCACACCAATTAAATTATCAGGACCTAGCATGGACAAGAAGGATGAGCATTGGAGCATGTTCAAGCATGAAGATGACGAGGACATAATTATCATGGATATGACCATTAATTCCTCTATATTTGATCAAGAAATGAAGTCAATACAAAGGGGCATGATTGTGTGCTGTACAAGAAGTTATTTCACGTCACTTTTGGCCCAAGAGAAGATAGAGACCAAGTCTTTCACGTCATGGACTCAGATTCGGACTGCAGAGATATACCCAACTTCAAACAGCCGCCGTTTTTACATACGAACTCCAAATTGGGTGATTCTTTTTTCTGGTGATAGCTTATCTCGTCTAGTTTCCAAGCAATTGGTTTCACCTTCAAATTCCTTCGGAGCGTGGAGATATTGCGAAAACGGTGCGACCCAACAGCAGAATCCGAATCAAAGTCCAACTCAATAGGTGTTGCATCACCTCCACATGGGCCCAAGTGCCTTGTACGACCTAGGTTTAGTTTTAGGACTCCTTGGGACGTCCTTCCACCCCCTTGGCCTCCACCCTTTAGTCCTATATAAGTAGATCAACCCCTAGGGTTTTTCTTTGGATTTCTTTTAGTTAAAAAGACTGCTTAGCTAATTGCTGCATCTTCATGTACTCAGTTTGTGTGCAACGACCAGATCAAGACCGCTTTCGGAATCCCAACTTTATTCATACTTCATCTACATATTCGCAATATTCAGATTGCTTTATCATAGTTCTTGCTTGTTCTTCGATTGCTTGCAGGCACTAGACCTTCGTGGTCAGGTTGATCGTGCTCCGGCGTGGTCAATAACCTTCAGGATATTGGTTTAGCGATTGCTAAGGCGCAACGTCGTTGCACGTTTGTACTCGGATCATCAAAGTCGACTCCATCAAATCGTAGTTATCATCTCATCGAAAGATCGGGACACCCCGCCTCTATCACTGCCACGCCAGCAGGCCACATGCCCCAGCATCGGAACTCAAAACCATACCGTTATCATGGCCATTCGCCACGTGGGGACTCGACATGGTAGGACCACTCAAGAAATCCTCAAAAAGAGGAAGAACAGACCTACTGGTCGCAGTCGACAAGTTCACCAAATGGATCGAAGCAGTACCAATCACCAGCTCAACAGCCCTCACGGCAGTCAACTTCATCAAATCAATCATCTTCAGATTCAGAGTACCACACAACATCATCACATACAATGGTACCAACTTCACGGCAGCAAAGTTCCAAAACTTCTGTCAAGAGTTGGGCATCAAAATAAACTACGCATCAGTCGCACACCCGCAGTCTAATGGCCAAGTGGAAAAAGCAAACGGCTTAGTATGCGGGGGATTAAAGAAGCGACTCTTAGCGCCGCTCGAACAGGTCGCAGGCTACTGGATAGAGGAGCCCCCCAAAGTCCTATGGAGCCTACGCACCACCCCAAACAGCTCAACCCAGTATACACCTTTCTTCTTTGTATACAGGGCAGAAGCAGTGCTACCGCACGACCTAAAATTCGTAGCACCCAGAATCTCAGGGTACGAAGAGGAAGAGGCAGAAGAAGCGCTGTAGAATGACAAAGACATAGCAGACGAAGCACGAGACACAACCCTCACAAAATTTGAAGGATACCAAGACAAGTTGCGCACCTAACAAAGCAGTCGCCTACGGACCAGATCATTCAATAAAGGAGATCTCGTGCTACGACTAATATAGGAAAAAGTGCACAAACTTGCCCCTCAATGGGAAGGACCGTTCATCATCTCGAAAGTCATAGGAGGAGGAGCATACAGATTGACGAATCCGAAGACCAACGAGGACGTGGGAAATCCATCGAACGTTGCGAACCTGCGCCTGTTCTACCCATAGTCCTCTAGACACTATGAAGACATCGGCGGCAGCACCGATCGGCAACTCATGTAAAAATTCGAAGGAATAAAACTATGTTGCCCAAAAACATCCTACAAGCACTCGGGGGCTCGAGCCTAGAACTCCCCCCGAGAGACGGTATCTTCGCGAACGCGACTTTTACTTAAAAGCACTCGGGGGCTCGAGCCTAGAACTCCCCCCGAGAGACGCTATCTTCGCGAACGCGACTTTTACTTACAAGCACTCGGGGGCTCGAGCCTAGAACTCCCCCCGAGAGACGCTATCTTCGCGAACGCGACTTTTACTTACAAGCACTCGGGGGCTCGAGCCTAGAACTCCCCCCGAGAGACGCTATCTTCGCGAACGCGACTTTTACTTACAAGCACTCGGGGGATCGAGCCTAGAACTCCCTCCGAGAGACGCTATCTTCGCGAACACGACTCTTACTTACAAGCACTCGGGGGCTCGAGCCTAGAACCCCCCCCCCCCGAGAGACGATATCTTCGCAAACGCGACTTTTGCTTGCAAGCACTCGGAGGCTCGAGCCTAGAACTCCCCCCGAGAGACGCTATCTTCGCAAAACACGACTTTTTCTTAAAAAGACTCGGGGGCTCGAGCATAAAACTTCCCCCGAAAGACGCTACCTTCGATAAAAAACGCGACTATCGCCGAACAACAAAAGAAAACAAGGGAAAGTCGCATCTTTAGTCTTCACCCGATCACAAGCGATTGCCTAAAGACTCGGGGGCTACTCCCATCGGGAGCGCTAACGCGCACCCGATCCAAAGCCTGGAAAAAATTCAAAAATAACTACAAACCAGTGAGACAAAAATTTGTAAAGTTTGCGCTTGATTCTGCAAATCATATGCAGCCTCGGGGGCTACTCCCATCGGGAGCGCTGGCGCGCACCCGAGAAGACATTCTCGTTACAAAAGAGTTGAAGACATTCTCATTACAAAGGAATCGAAGACGTTCTCATTACAAAGGAGTCAAAGACATTCTCATTACAAAGGAGTCGAGGACTTTCTCATTACAAAGAAGTCAAAACGACAGTTTGTCGCTACAGAAGGACATGTGGAACTGCAAGACGGGCTACATACAGCTTCTACATGTGTGCTCATGCTGAGATAATTGGCACTTTCGTGCCACCACCTGACGGGCATCGCCACAGACAAAGTAGCAACTCAGCCGGTGAAGAAGAAGCTCGCCGTCCTCCAATTCTGCAAGGTCGCCGCCTTCCAGTTCTACAAGGTGCCTCGCCTACAGACGCAGCTGCTTGACGACCGGTTTGACATCTAGTTCTTCCCTAGAACTAGAAGAGCAAACACCATCGCCCGAGGGATCAGCTGAAGATGAAGACACGGGAGAAGCAGGCGAACCACCACTCGAGCCATCAGAACCGCTGCTGCTTGTCTCCCCACAGTATGGATCCAGATGGTTACCACCAGCATCAAATGCACAGATAATAACAGTATGTTCGCCGTCAAAGCGACAGCAAAGACTGTCTCCGCTGCGCAGATTCAGCCGACGAGAAAACGTCCTCCAGCCAGAACCAAGAAAAATCAAGGACGAAGCATCAACTTCCAGCTCCACCCAAGAAGAAGAACGAGAGCTCCCGTGAAGACGGAGCCAGAAACCCCTCAAGTTACGCTCAGAAGCAATGGAGGCAAACGAAAAGGGAAGAGGAATCCGGGAAGCATCCCGGCTAAGAACACGCAAAAGAAAGTCATAGCGCCAAAAACCCTCCTCCATGGAGGAAGAGGAAGAAGGCGCCAACGTAGCACCATGGCGTCCACCTCGTGAAGAACGAGGCGTGCGGCCACCACGACCACGGCGGCCACGACTTCGCGCAGCCACACCTCTACCACGCTTGGGCAACATATGAAGAAGAAGAAGGTGCGAAGAATGGATGCCAAGGATGGGCTACCAAAGGAAGCATTTATAGATCAATCCAAGGGCAAATAAGGAAAAACACACAGAAGCCCAGGCGACGCCATCATTGCATCAAAGACCAAACGGGCCAAGCATTACGAAATCCAAGACGAAGATGCCTTCACACGGTCAGCATTATTTACAGCACACGTCAAATCTCTCCTGTTTCCCATACAAAGCCTTGGAAATCCAACACGCAAAAGGCAGCGCGACTCCCAAATCATCATTATGACAGTTCAGACGACGTGACGGATCAAACAAAAATCAAGCATCATCATACGTCATCAAACAACATGACAAGGCATATCAGCACGGTATCCCAAAGGGAACGGATCAAGGTAAAAGCAATTGGGAAAAAACAAACAAGCTATATGTCCAAATTTTCTGACGCTAAAAAATCTCTTACTCCCATCGGGAGTACCCTTTCGAGTTCGGGTGCTCCCTCACCCAGAAGGCAAAGATGTGCTCGAGTGATCACTCGCACCAACAGACACAAAATACTCTCAGAGTTCGGGTGCTCCCTCACCCAAAAGACAGAAAATCATTCGAGTGACTACTCTCGAAAAAACTCAGCCATTCAGCAAACATGACTTACTCGCGCACTCGACGACATTCCGAGTGGGTGCCTTCTTATTTTCCTCGCCTGAGCCCACTACAAGCTCCGCGAGTGACGACTAAAACAGCTCACTTGATTGTTTATTCAAAGTTGGTGCATCGCTAATCAGGCTTCGTGCCTCAACAAAAACAAGTTATGCCTGGACTACGACACACTATACCCAGATGCCACGCAAGCTTAGCATGTAGGTAAGACCCCGCTGCGAAGAACGGCCGGGCCGGGACTTGCCGCAGAGCGATTTCACTCCCGACCTTTTCCATGCGCTCGCATGATAGAAAGAGCCGAGCGGACGCGCTCAGGCTATGTGCTTGGACTGGCAGCAATTGATCCTATAAGACCTACAGCGGCATGACTTTGCTTGACACCAGTGTTCCAAGTTCACGTCGAGGGATGTGGGCTTGATTGGGCTACTGTGGTATTTGTCACTAGCACAATTCACCAAGGCTCGACTAGTCGACTCCTTGGGCCCTCTCAGCTTAGCAATCCCTCGAAACAGATACTGTCATGGCTCAAAACTGCCAGCGACCCGTGGTGATACCACGCTTACAAACAATAAGGCGCAGATGAATTCGAGTCCCTGCGCGACTCTTCGAGTCCCCCAGGCACTCGGGGGCTACTAACGAGGGGGTGACCCCACGACTCCTACACGTGAGGCTACCCGGTGCGTATGAAGACAGAAGGCCCACTGGGAAGCTACGACAAGCCCACAATTGGCCCAACCAAGCACCGACGTAGGAGTCTGCGACTAACATGGAAGGTGCAACTTGGCGTACAAGGAAGGACTAGGATTAGGAAACTACCTATGTAACCTAGCACGGACTCCCTGAGACCTAGCCTAGTATATAAAGGCTGGGAGGGGAGACGTCTAAATCATCTCAATACGCATCTACTCATCCTAGCCTTGCAAGAACTCGCCTTGGCCTCCACTGTAATCGCCCCCTCGCGTAATAATATCGAGCAGGAAGTGCTTCTCCTGTTAGCCGACGAGTATCGTCCAACCTGTGCCTTCTCGATGACTGATGAGGACATCCCTACTAATGTTACACCCATATCCTCACCAACTACACATACTGGACCATTACTAGAGCACGTGCACGTCAACTAAATTATCAGGTACTTTCGTTTCTTGCGAATCCTTCTATTGTTCATGAACATATGATGCTGCCTAAATTAGATACTTTTGTTTTGCTTATGAATGAAGGACCTAGCATGGACAAGAAGGATGGTCATTGGAGCGGGATCAAGCATGGAGAAGAAGGTGCGCGCGCGGGAAAGTACAGTGGAGCTTCCAGTGGTGATTATCACACTTTGAAGCCACCATAAGGCGCGCATGAAGTCTTGGACGAAATACGGGAGATGTCACTTCATTATTTTCGTCCAAGGGCAATTATAGGTGCTGCGTCACCTTAATATTGGGCTGGGCCCATGTAATTTCGAAATACCACATTATAGGCTGTTTTTAGAGTCCGTATGTGTGGGGAAACCGAGTTAGGGTTGTTTTCGGACCCCACCTCCAAGGGGCCACGAAATTCCCCTCTGTTCCCCCATATATACAACCCTTAGGGCGTCGTTTAGACTTGGGTTTTAATTAGATTTAAGTTAGCCATAGCCGCAACTTCGAGCTCTTCGTTTGTGTCATCCGACCAGGCCAAGACCGCATTGGAACCCCAACTTCTGTTAATCTTTCATCTTATAGTCGCAATATCCAGATTGCAATTCTTAGTTCTTGCTTGTTCTTCGATTGCTTGCAGGAATTGACCTTCGTGGTCAGGTTGATCGTGCATCCGCGGGATCAATGACCTCTTGGAGTTGGTTTAGCGATTGCTAAGGCGCAACGTCTTCGCACGTTCGTAGTCGGGTCGTGAAAGTCTACTCCACCAAAATCGATCTCCATCATGATGAGGACATCCCTACTAATGTTACACCCATATCCTCACCAACTACACATATTGGACCAGTTACTAGAGCTCGTGCACGTCAACTAAATTATCAGGTACTTTCATTTCTTGCGAATCCTTCTATTGTTCATGAACATATGATACTGCCTAAATTAGATACTTTTGTTTTGCTTATGAATGAAGGACCTAGCATGGACAAGAAGGATGGTCATTGGAGCGGGATCAAGCATGGAGAAGAAGGTGCGCGTGCGGGAAAGGACAGCGGAGCTTCCCGTGGTGATTATCGCACTTTGAAGCCACCATAAGGCGCGCATGAAGTCTTGGACGAAATACGCGAGATGCCACTTCATTATTTTCGTCCAAGGGCAATTATAGGTGCTGCGTCACCTTAATATTGGGCTGGGCCCATGTAATTTCGAAATACCACCTTATAGGCTGTTTTTAGAGTCCGTATGTGTGGGGAAACAGAGTTAGGGTTGTTTTCGGACCCCACCTCCAAGGGGTCACGAAAATCCCCTCTGTTCCCCCATATATACAGCCCTTAGGGCGTCGTTTAGACTTGGGTTTTAATTAGATTTAAGTTAGCCATAGCCGCAACTTCGAGCTCTTCGTTTGTGTCATCCGACCAGGCCAAGACCTCATTGGAACCCCAACTTTCGTAATCATTCATCTTATATTCGCAATATCCAGATTGCAATTCTTAGTTCTTGCTTGTTCTTCGATTGCTTGCAGGAATTAGACCTTCGTGGTCAGGTTGATCGTGCATCCGCGGGATCAATAACCTCTCGGAGTTGGTTTAGCGATCGCTAAGGCGCAACGTCTTCGCACGTTCGTAGTCGGATCGTGAAAGTCGCCTCCACCATAATCGATCTCCACCATCTCATCGAAACATCGGGACACCTTCGCCTCTATCACATCATCTCATCGAAACATCGGGACACCTTTGCCTCTATGAAGTGGTATCAGATTTCCAGGTTGATCGGTGAGATTTACCAGTTTTTCGTAGTCTAGATTACTTCTGTTCTTCATACCTACAGTCCACGAAAAAGCCAAAAAAAATTTTTAGGGTTAGATCATCACGTCCCAAAACAGTCCGAGCCTTTGTCCAGTTTTCTTTACAGTAGTTTGCATTGTTGAATTTGCGGTTGCATCGTTGTGTCGAGTTGCTGATCTTAGCGTCTAGTTACCTTAGAGTTTCGAGTTCTGATCACAGTTTTGTCACGCCGCCGCCGCACAGTAGTACACCACCACGTTCCGCCAATCCGAGTCCAGATACACCACCACGTTCCGCCAAGCCGAGTCCATACACACCACCACAACCTACCGATTCGAGTTGAGTTCCATCACCGTTCGGTTTGTGATCTTTCCGTAGCCAGAATAGTTGAGTTGATTAGAGTCGGATTTCACCAATCTTTCGTCGTACGTAGAAAGGGGTGATCTCAAAAAAAAACAAAAAAAAATTCAGGGGTGAAATAATTTCGTGCCCATACCTTCCTTAGGTCAAGAAACTCATTTTGAGACGTTCGCTACCATAGTGATTTTTTCGCACTTTTTCAGCCACCGCAGTCCCGCATCGCAAAAAAAAATAGAAAAAAAAATTGAGAGAGTGCTTCTCAGTTGTTTACGTGCCGCGTCGTGCTTTCGTTGGTGTATTAGGCTCGCGTCTCTAGTACGGTCTAGCCTAGGATCAGCACAGTACCGACGTTGAGTGTTTATTCAGCTTTGCATCTCTGTTTTGATTACTGTTGATCTTTTTGCTACCATATTTGTCAAGCCTACCTACAGCTCCACATATATTCTACTTCGTGCGGTTGACACCTCCTGGCCATCGCTCTACCACATCTCTGAGAGTTTTGACCCGTTGGTTGTACATCACCACCTGCTGCTAGGTAAGAATCGGTCAGAACGAAAGAAAAGCTTGACGGGTTTGTGCTTTCCACCACCCCACATCCCATTAGTAGAAGTAGGATCATATTTCTGTGTGTTTTCTATTTCTGCTAACCATGCCAGGATCCCATGATGAAGTGGCGCGGGATGCACCCGATTGGGAGAATATGACAAACAAAGCGTTACATGATAAATTTGCACAAATGATGTCTGAACTGGTGAATGACATCGAGAACAGATTACAGAGGCGATTGATGGTGTGGAGAAGATGATCGACACCAAGCTCAACGCCAAGTTTACTGAGTTGCTCGCACGCCTACCTGCACAGCCTGCGGCCGCTCCAGCACAACCACCGCCACCACGACGTGCACGACGTATTCTATTTCCGGGCAGACAAGCTGCTGGTGCTCCTGCTGCTGCTGCAGTTGCTGCTACTGCTGCTGCTTCTGACGTCGGCCAGGACGACAACTACGAGGGTGATTACGAGGAGGAGGTGGAACAGGAAGCGGCCTATGAGCAGCCAGCTGGACGTCCACGTCCCAACATTCGCCACGGTCGACACCAACCACCCCCTCAGGTACGGGATGATGAACATGTGCCTAAACTTAAATTGAATCTTAAGCCGTTTGAGGGTAGATATATTCCTGATGCTTATCTTACTTGGGAGTTAGAAACTGAACAACGCTTTACATATTTACAATATCCTGAGAATAGACGTGTTACTGCTGCTGTTTGTGAATTCACGGGGTTTGCATCTATTTGGTGGTCTGAACATTGTAGATTGCATGCTAATAATATTCCAACTACTTGGGCTACTTTAAAAGATGCTATGCGTACTCGCTGGGTTCGTCCTTATTATCAACGTGAATTGCTACAAAAATTACAGCGTTTGAGACAAGGCAAATATTCTGTAGAGGAATATTATCAAGAATTACAAACTGGATTGATTAGATGTGGCCTAGTAGAGGATAATGAAGCTATGCTTGCACGTTTTATGGGTGGTTTAAACAGGGAGATACAAACTATTCTAGAATACAAGGACTTTGCTACTATCACTCGTTTGTATCATCTTGCTTGTAAAGCTGAACGTGAAGTGCAGGATCGACAGGCCGCTACGAGACCTAACTTTTCTGCAGGACGAAATACATCATGGACATCGCGTGGACCTTCTACATCCACACGTCCTGCTGCACCACCATCTACTTCAGCCGCTCATTCTTACAGGGAGCCACCAAAACAGCCAGCGCCACCATTCAAGGGTGCACAGAGTGGTCCAGCGGCGAGTTCTTCTTCATCCATGGCTTCCACAGGGAAAACACGAGATCGTGATATTAAATGTCGCAGGTGCCAAGGTGGAGGTCACTTCGCAAAAGACTGTCCCTCCAAGCGTGTGATGATTATTACGGCGGATGGTGGGTATGAGTCAGCGAGTGACTATGATGAGGAGACTTTAGTTCTCATTGCTCATGAGGAACAGGGTGCCCATGATGATGCTCATGATATAGAGTATATGGCTCCTGATGATGCAGATAAATATGCTAGTTTGGTTGCTCAACGTGTGTTAAGTGTGCAGGTAACGAAGGCTGAGCAAAACCAGAGGCATAATTTGTTCCACACAAAGGGAGTGGTGAAAGAACGTTCGGTTCGCATCATCATTGACGGAGGGAGTTGCAACAACTTGGCTAGCATGGAGTTAGGTGGAGAAGCTATCTCTCACCACAAGACCACACCCCCATCCGTACTATATTCAGTGGTTTAACAATAGTGGTAAGATTAAGGTAACGCGTTCTGTTCGTGTGCACTTTAGCATTGCTGCATATGCTGATTATGTTGATTGTGATGTGGTACCCATGCAAGCATGCTCTCTTTTACTTGGTAGACCATGGCAATTTGATAGGAATGTTGTACACCATGGTAGGACAAATCAGTTTACTCTAGTTCATCAGGATAAAAATATTGCTTTACTTCCTATGTCTCCTGAACAAATTGTGAAAGATGATCTTGCTAGAGCTAGTAAAGCTAAACAGGAGAAAAATAAGAGTGAAAATGAGATAGCAGCTAAAGAATTTGAGCAACAACATAAGACTAATAGCAAATCTTCTTCTGTTGTTTCTAATGAAATTAAATTGACTAGTCCAACTTTGCTTGCTACTAAGGTTGATATTTCGGATTTGGATGTTAGTCAATATGTGTGCTATGCTTTTGTGTGCAAAGAAGCCTTGTTTTCATTTGAGGAATTGCCTCCTTCTTTGCCTCCTGTTGTCACTGACCTTTTGCAGGAGTTTATTGACGTCTTTCCACAAGACGTGCCACCGGGATTACCACCTATTCGAGGGATTGAGCATCAGATTGACTTAATTCCCGGTGCTTCGCTGCCTAACCGTGCGCCATACCGTACCAATCCGGAGGAGACGAAGGAGATTCAGCGTCAAGTACAAGAGCTACTCGACAAAGGTTACATACGTGAATCCCTTAGTCCTTGTGTTGTTCCTGTTATATTAGTGCCTAAAAAGGATGGAACATGGCGTATGTGTGTTGATTGTCGAGCCATTAATAATATTGCTATTCGTTATCGTCATCCTATTCCTAGGTTAGATGATATGCTAGATGAATTAAGTGGCTCTACCATGTTTTCCAAAGTTGATTTGCGTAGTGGATACCATCAAATTCGCATGAAATTAGGAGATGAATGGAAAACGACATTTAAAACTAAGTTTGGATTATATGAGTGGTTAGTCATGCCTTTTGGGTTAACTAATGCACCTAGCACTTTCATGAGATTAATGAACGAGGTTTTACGTGCTTTCATTGGACGATTTGTGGTAGTCTATTTTGATGATATACTGATTTATAGCAAATCTTTGGAGGAACATTTGGATCATTTACGTGCTGTTTTTATTGCTCTACGTAATGCACGTTTGTTTGGTAACCTTGGGAAGTGCACCTTTTGCACCGACCGAGTATCGTTTCATGGCTATGTTGTTACTCCGCAGGGAATTGAAGTTGATAAAGCCAAGATCGAGGCGATTGAGAGTTGTCCGCAGCCCAAAACGGTCACACAAGTGAGGAGTTTTCTTGGTCTCGCTGGTTTCTATAGGCGTTTTGTGAGAGATTTCAGCACCATTGCTGCACCTCT
Organism: Bromus sterilis; assembly: GCA_950022295.1. Classification (NCBI taxonomy): domain Eukaryota; kingdom Viridiplantae; phylum Streptophyta; class Magnoliopsida; order Poales; family Poaceae; genus Bromus; species Bromus sterilis. The sequence continues at coordinate 169,691,299 of OX465600.1, read as the reverse complement.
CAATAAGCTTACACGCAAGGATGTGCCTTCTACTTGGGGTACCGCACAGGAAGAAGCCTTCGCGGTATTGAAAGATAAGTTAACACATGCTCCTTTGCTCCAACTTCCTGATTTTAATAAGACTTTTGAGCTTGAATGCGATGCTAGTGGGATTGGTTTGGGAGGTGTGTTATTACAAGATGCTAAACCTGTTGCATACTTTTCTGAAAAATTGAGTGGGCCTAGTCTGAACTATTCTACTTATGATAAGGATTTATATGCTCTTTTCGGACATTAGAAACTTGGCAACATTATTTATGGCCCAAAGAATTTGTTATACATTCTGATCATGAATCTTTGAAACACATAAGAAGTCAAGAAAAACTTAATCGTAGACATGCTAAGTGGGTTGAATTTATTGAGACTTTCCCTTATGTCATTAAACACAAGAAGGGGAAAGATAATATTATTGCTGATGCTTTGTCTCGTCGTTATACTATTGATGAGGACATGACTACCATAGTTACAGCCACAACCATAGCTAATATACCTACTGGAGCAATTACTAGAGATCGTGCACACCAATTAAATTATCAGGTACTTTCGCTTCTTGGTAATGTTTCTAATGTTCATGTGAATATGATGCTGCCTAACGTCGATATATTTCTGTTGCTGACAAATGAAGGACCTAGCATGGACAAGAAGGATGAGCATTGGAGCATGTTCAAGCATGAAGATGACGAGGACATAATTATCATGGATATGACCATTAATTACTCTACATTTGATCAAGAAATGAAGTCAATACAAAGGGGCATGATTTTGTGCTGTACAAGAAGTTATTTCACGTCACTTTTGGCCCAAGAGAAGATAGAGACCAAGTCTTTCACGTCATGGACTCAGATTCGGACTGCAGAGATATACCCAACTTCAAACAGCCGCCGTTTCTACATACGAACTCCAAATTGGGTGATTCTTTTTTCTGGTGATAGCTTATCTCGTCTAGTTTTCAACGCAATTGGTTTCACCTTCAAATTCCTTCGGAGCGTGGAGATATTGCGAAAACGGTGCGACCCAGCAGCAGAATCCGAATCAAAGTCCAACTCAATAGGTGTTGCATCACCTCCACATGGGCCCAAGTGCCTTGTACGACCTAGGTTTAGTTTTAGGACTCCTTGGGACGTCCTTCCACCCCCTTGGCCTCCACCCTTTAGTCCTATATAAGTAGATCAACCCCTAGGGTTTTTTTTTGGATTTCTTTTAGTTAAAAAGACTGCTTAACTAATTGCCGCATCTTCGTGTACTCGGTTTGTGTCCAACGACCAGATCAAGACCGCTTTTGGAATCCCAACTTTATTCATACTTCATCTACATATTCGCAATATTCAGATTGCTTTATCATAGTTCTTGCTTGTTCTTCGATTGCTTGCAGGCACTAGACCTTCGTGGTCAGGTTGATCGTGCTCCGACGTGGTCAATAACCTCCGGAGATTGGTTTAGCGATTGCTAAGGCGCGACGTTGTTGCACGTTCGTAGTCGGATCGTCAGAGTCGTCTCCACCAAATCGATAGTTATCTCTCATCGAAAGATCGAGACACCCCGCCTCTATCAAGTGGTATCAGTTTTCAGGTTGCTCGGTGAGAATTCCACATCCATATATTAGATCTGTTTTTTATCACCTATCATCCACACAAAAAGCCATAAAAATAGGATTAGATTATCATATCCAAACAAATCTGAGACTTCGCAATTTTCTTTTCGGTGCTTTGCTTTATTGAATTATCGGTTGCATCGTCGTGTTCAGTTGCTGGTCTTAGTATCTAGTCCTTTAGAGTTTCGAGTTCTGTTCACGTTAGTCACCGCCGCCGCTGCACCATCATCCCATCCGCTGCCTACTTCTACCATCCACCATAGGAAAAGAGAGAAAAAGAGTTGAAAAAGAGAGAGAAAAAAGAAAAAGGAAAAAAAAGAAAGAAAAAAGGAAAAAAGAGAAAAAAGAAGAAAAATTTCGGATCTATCTCTAGTTGAACTCGTATTTGAAATCTCGTCGGAATCAGTTTTGAGCAGTGTCCACTAAAACGGGCATAACTTTGTCATCCGAAGTCCGTTTTGGCTCCACGAGTACTCAAATTAAAGATATTTCCGAGCCGCTTCTAAATAGTTCTGGAGCTAGTGTGTTATTTGAAACTCCAGATCGGCTTCTAAGACGGACTTTTTGACCTCTAAAGTTTCCGAACACAGTTTTTGTCAGATTTCGGGCTGATTCTCAATTTTTTTTGACACCTCATCCGAACTCTAAATTGAGTGATTCTTATTGCGTCGGAAAGCTTAAGTCAGTGCCCTATTGGAGGAAAAATATCAAAAAATTAGCAAATATATTGCAGAGGAAAGTTGTAGCGAGAATATTGGTGTATCTTGATTTGGAGCCTATTTTCACCATTATCTTTGCTCTGTTGATGACCTTCACTTATATCTTGCTATTCAGAGCTACTTCATATCATTCATTGCTGCTAGTTGTGCTACGCCGTGACCACCTTAGTGTTCTAGGCTCGCGTCTCTAGTCCGGTCTAGACTAGGACCAACACAGTATCGTCGTTGAGCGTTAATTCAATTTTGCATCTCTGAATTGATTATTGCTGCTATTTTTGCCACCATATTAAAGCCTTCCAAGCTCCACATATTTCTACATCGTGTATACGTGCGTTCACCTGGCAATCGCTCTACTTAATCTTTGGAGTTCTTTGACACCGTTGGTTGCCGATCACCACCTGTTGCATGGTAAGAACTAGTAAGACATTGATATTTGCTATCCTGTGAGCGTTTTACCACCACATCCTAGTAGTTCATAGGGACATATACTTGTGATTTGTTTCTTGTTTTCTACTAATCATGGCAGGTTCTGGAGTTAGATCTTCTTGGGCGGCAGCTATAGTTGGAGATTTGCCACCACCTACAACTACACAACAGTCACTGCAAAAGGTAAACACACATAAGCATGCACATGATCAGGTTATTGTTTCTATACCACACTTTCATGGACGTCTAAGACCTGATTTATACATTGAGTGGGAGTTTGAAATAAATGATTTATTATTTTCGCATAATTTTCTTGAGCATAAGAAAGTAAAAACTGCAATTAGTGCTTTCAAAGATTTTGCTTCTATTTGGTGGAATGAATATTGTAGTTTATATCCTGATTATATACCTAATACTTGGAATGATCTCAAATTTGCTATGCGATATAGATTCGTTCCCTCTTATTATACTCGTGACAAGGTTAGGAAATTAAAAAATTTAAAACAAGGTACTAAAACTGTTTCAGAATATTATGATGCTTTAGAAACTACATTCTTGCATTCTCTTTTAGAGGAAAGTGAAGAATATTTCATTGACATATTTTGGGAAGGTTTAAACCGTGATATTCAGGATATCCTAATTCATGAAAAGTGTTATCCTATGGATCGTTTGTGTCGTCTTGCTTGTAAAGCTGAACAGGAAATCGACAGACGTGTTGCCCAGAAGACGAACAAGCGGAATGTGCAAATACCACAAGTTGAGAAGGTTGTTCCTTCAACCACTATGAGCACTACCATAACCACATCAATTGTCGTCAGCACTCCTCCAATATCTGATCTATCATCACAAAAAGGTAATGACAAAGGTATGGATCTTTCCCCTCCACATGAGAACCTTGCTGATTTAAAAGCAACATTTGTTGAGCTATCCAGTAGTTTCATCACCCAACCAATTTTTGAGAATGTCATAACTTCACATGAAGATGTTGCTTGCCTAATAGACTTTAATACATCATGTCTTGAGTTACCTGTTGATTTGAGCACACCATCTATTTTGGATAATCATGTTACTATTATGAAACTGCCAATTCTTAATCATTTTGATATGACCTCTAATCTTGGTGATGATTCTGCGTCGAATGACTTGTTGCATGACTACTTAGTTAAGCCTGTTGTAGCATGCCCTTCGAAAAACATTAATGTTTCTTCACCGGTATTGGGATGGTTTAATGATGAGCATTGTACATCTTTAGATATGAATAAGAGCTTCACTTATATATGCAAACTGAGTTGCAATACTTTCATGTCGTTTATGTATTCTGATGATCATATATGTTTATATTTCACGACATACGAAAGTTACTCATATATACATGTGTTACATGTCCAAAAACTAAGGGAAGTAAGAATGGATGACATATATATATACAACATGTACACCTTGTCTCTTTTGTTAGCCACATTTCAGATTAAGAAACGCCGGGGACTGCTTTACTTTCAAGAAGGGGAGGATGATGAGGACATGACTACCATAGTTACAGCCACAACCCCTGCTAATATACCTACTGGAGCAATTACTAGAGATCGTGCACACCAATTAAATTATCAGGTACTTTCGCTTCTTGGTAATGTTTCTAATGTTCATGTGAATATGATGCTGCCTAACGTCGATATATTTCTGTTGCTGACAAATGAAGGACCTAGCATGGACAAGAAGGATGAGCATTGGAGCATGTTCAAGCATGAAGATGACGAGGACATAATTATCATGGATATGACCATTAATTACTCTACATTTGATCAAGAAATGAAGTCAATACAAAGGGGCATGATTTTGTGTTGTACAAGAAGTTATTTCACGTCACTTTTGGCCCAAGAGAAGATAGAGACCAAGTCTTTCACGTCATGGACTCAGATTCGGACTGCAGAGATAAACCCAACTTCAAACAGCCGCCGTTTCTACATACGAACTCCAAATTGGGTGATTCTTTTTTCTGGTGATAGCTTATCTCGTCTAGTTTTCAACGCAATTGGTTTCACCTTCAAATTCCTTCAGAGCGTGGAGATATTGCGAAAACGGTGCGACCCAGCAGCAGAATCCGAATCAAAGTCCAACTCAATAGGTGTTGCATCACCTCCACATGGGCCCAAGTGCCTTGTACGACCTAGGTTTAGTTTTAGGACTCCTTGGGACGTCCTTCCACCCTCTTGGCCTCCACCCTTTATGATGAGGACATCTCTACTAATGTTACACCCACATCTTCACAAACTACACATAATGGACCAGTTACTAGAGCACGCGCACGTCAATTAAATTATCAGGTACTTTCGTTTCTTGCGAATCCTTCTAATATTCAAGAACATATGATGCTGCCTAAATTAGATACTTTTGTTTGTCTTATGAATGAAGGACCTAGCATGGACAAGAAGGATGGTCATTGGAGCGGGATCAAGCATGGAGAAGAAGGTGCGCGCGCGGGAAAGGACAGCGGAGCTTCCCGTGGTGATTATCGCACTTTGAAGCCACCATAAGGCGCGCATGAAGACTTGGACGAGAGACACAAGATGCCACATTAATATTTTCGTCCAAGAGTTATTATAGGTGCTGCATCACCTTATTATTGGGCCAGGCCCATGTAATTTCGAAATACACTTAATAGGCTATTTTTTAGAGTCCGTATGTGTGGGGAAACCGAGTTAGGGTTGTTTTCGGACCCCTCCTCCAAGGGGCCACGAAATTCCCCTCTGTTCCCCCATATATACAGCCCTTAGGGCATCGTTTAGACTTGGGTTTTAATTAGATTTAAGTTAGCCATAGCCGCAACTTCGAGTTCTTCGTTTGTGTCGTCCGACCAGGCCAAGACCGCATTGGAACCCCAACTTCTGTTAATCTTTCATCTTATATTCGCAATATCCAGATTGCAATTCTTAGTTCTTGCTTGTTCTTCGATTGCTTGCAGGAAGTGACCTTCGTGGTCAGGTTGATCGTGCATCCGCGGGATCAATAACCTCTCGGAGTTGGTTTAGCGATTGCTAAGGCGCAACGTCTTCGCACGTTCGTAGTCGGGTCGTGAAAGTCTACTCCACCAAAATCGATCTCCACCATCTCATCGAAACATCGGGACACCTTCGCCTCTATCAAGTGGTATCAGATTTCCAGGTTGCTCGGTGAGATTTACCAGTTTTTCATAGTCTAGATTGGTTCTGTTCTTCATACCTACAGTCCACGAAAACGCCAAAAAAAAATTAGGGTTAGATCATCACGTCCCAAGACAGTCCTAGCCATTGTCCAGTTTTCTTTTCAGTACTTGCTTTGTTGAATTTACGGTTGCATCGTTGTGTCAAGTTGCTGATCTTAGCGTCTAGTTTCCTTAGAGTTTCGAGTTCTGATCACAGTTTGCCACGTCGCCACCGCACAGTAGTAATCCGAGTCCAGATACACCACGTTCCGCCAATCCGAGTCCATATACACCACCACGAGCTACACGAGTCCGAGTTGAGTTCCACCATCAGTACGGTTTGTGATCTCTCCGTAGCCAGAATAGTTTGAGTTGATTAGAGTCGGATTTCACCAAACTTTTGTCGTACGTAGAAGGGAGGTGATTTCCAAAAAAAAAAAAAAAAAAAAAAAAAAAATTTCAGGGGTAAAAAATTTTTGTGCCCATACGTTCCTTAGGTCCAGAAACTCATTTTAAGACATTCGCCACCATAGTGACTTTTTCGCACTTTTTCAGCCACCGCAGTCCCGCATCGCAAAAAAAAAAAAAAAAAAAAAAAAAAGAGAAATTTTTTTTTTTTTCAGAGTATGCTTCTCAGTTGATTACGTGCCGCGCCGTGCTTTCGTTGGTGTTTTAGGCTCGCGTCTCTAGTACGGTCTAGCCTAGGATCAGCACAGTACCCACGTTGAGCGTTTATTCAGCTTTGCATCTCTGTTTTGATTACTGTTGAGTTTTTTCTACCATACTTGTCAGCCTTCCTACAGCTCCACATATTTTCTACATCGTGCGTTTGACACCTCCTGGCCATCGCTCTACCATATCTCTGAGAGTTTTGACCCGTTGGTTGTACATCACCACCTGCCGCTAGGTAAGAATCGGTAAGAACGAAAGAAAAGCTTGACGGATTTGTGCTTTCCACCACACCACATCCCATTAGTAGAAGTAGGATCATATTACTGTGTGTTTTCTATTTCTGCTAACCATGACAGGATCACATGATGAAGTGGCGCGGGATGCACCCGATTGGGAGAACATGACAAACAAGGAGCTACATGATAAATTTGCACGTATGATGTCTGAACAGGTGCAGGACATCCATAACAGATTTACAGAGGCGATTGATGGCGTGGAAAAGATGATCGACACCAAGCTAGACGCCAAGTTTACTGAGTTGATCGCACGCCTACCTTCAGCACAGCCACAGCCACCGCCACTACCACGTGCACGACGTATTCTGTTGCCGCGAGGACAAGCTGCTGGTCTTGGTGCTCCTCCTGCTGCTGCAGTTGCTGCTACTGCTGCTGCTGCTTCTGACGTCGGCCAGGACGACTACTACGAGGGTGATTACGAGGAGGAGGTGGAACAGGAAGCGGTCTATGAGCAGCCAGCTGGACGTCCACGTCCCAACATTCGCCACGGTCGACACCAACCACCCCCTCAGGTACGCGATGATGAACATGTGCCTAAACTTAAATTGAATCTTAAGCCATTTGAGGGTAGATATATTCCTGATGTTTATCTTACTTGGGAGTTAGAAACTGAACAACGCTTTACATGTTTACAATATCCTGAGAATAGACGTGTTACTGCTGCTGTTTGTGAATTCACGGGATTTGCATCTATTTGGTGGTCCGAACATTGTAGATTGCATGCTAATAATATTCCAACTACTTGGGCTGCTTTAAAAGATGCTATGCGTACTCGCTGGGTTCCTCCTTATTATCAACGTGACTTGTTACAAAAATTACAGCGTTTGAGACAAGGAAAAAATTCTGTAGAGGAATATTATCAGGAATTACAAACTGGATTGATTAGATGCGGCCTAGTAGAGGATAATGAAGCTATGCTTGCACGTTTTATGGGTGGCTTAAACAGGGAGATACAAACTATTCTAGAATACAAGGACTTTACTACTATCACTCGTTTGTTTCATCTTGCTTGTAAAGCTGAACGTGAAGTGCAGGATCGACAGGCCGCTACGAGACCTAACTTTTCTGCAGGACGAAATACATCATGGACATCGCGTGGAGCTTCTACATCCACACGTCCTGCTGCACCACCATCTACTTCAGCCGCTCATTCTTACAGGGAGCCACCGACACAGCCAGCGCCACCATTCAAGGGTGCACAGAGTGGTCCCGCGGCGAGTTCTTCTTCATCCATGGCGTCCACAGGGCAAGCACGAGATCGTGATATTAAATGTCGCAGGTGCCAAGGTGGAGGTCACTTTGCAAAAGACAGTCCCTCCAAGCGTGTGATGATTATTACGGCGGATGGTGGGTATGAGTCAGCGAGTGACTATGATGAGGAGACTTTAGTTCTCATTGCTCATGAGGATCAGGGTGCCCATGATGATGCTCGTGATATAGAGTATATGGCTCCTGATGATGCAGATAAATATGCTAGTTTGGTTGCTCAACGTGTGTTAAGTGTGCAGGTATCGAAGGACGAGCAAAACCAGAGGCATAATTTGTTCCACACAAAGGGAGTGGTGAAAGAACGTTCGGTTCGCATCATCATTGACGGAGGGAGTTGCAACAACTTGGCGAGCATGGAGTTGGTGGAGAAGCTATCTCTCACCACAAGACCACACCCCCATCCGTACTATATTCAGTGGTTTAACAATAGTGGTAAGATTAAGGTAACGCGTTCTGTTCGTGTGCACTTTAGCATTGCCGCATATGCTGATTATGTTGATTGTGATGTGGTACCCATGCAAGCATGCTCTCTTTTACTTGGTAGACCATGGCAATTTGATAGGAATGTTGTACACCATGGTAGGACAAATCAGTTTACTCTGGTTCATCAGGATAAAACTATTGCTTTACTTCCTATGTCTCCTGAACAAATTGTGCAAGATGATCTTGCTAGAGCTAGTAAAGCTAAACAGGAGAAAAATAAGAGTGAAAATGAGATAGCAGCTAAAGAATTTGAGCAACAACATAAGACCAATAGCAAATCTTCTTCCGCTGTTTCTAATGAAATTAAATTGACTAGTCCAACTTTGCTTGCTACTAAGGTTGATATTTCGGATTTGGATGTTAGTCAATATGTGTGCTATGCTTTTGTGTGCAAAGAAGCTTTGTTTTCATTTGAGGAATTGCCTCCTTCTTTGCCTCCTGTTGTCACTGACCTTTTGCAGGAGTTTATTGACGTCTTTCCACAAGACGTGCCACCGGGATTACCACCTATTCGAGGGATTGAGCATCAGATTGACTTAATTCCCGGTGCTTCGCTGCCTAACCGTGCGCCATACCGTACCAATCCGGAGGAGACGAAGGAGATTCAGCGTCAAGTACAAGAGCTACTCGACAAAGGTTACATACGTGAATCCCTTAGTCCTTGTGCTGTTCCTGTTATATTAGTGCCTAAAAAGGATGGAACATGGCGTATGTGTGTTGATTGTCGAGCCATTAATAATATTACTATTCGTTATCGTCATCCTATTCCTAGGTTAGATGATATGCTTGATGAATTAAGTGGCTCTACCATGTTTTCCAAAGTTGATTTGCGTAGTGGATACCATCAAATTCGCATGAAATTAGGAGATGAATGGAAAACGGCATTTAAAACTAAGTTTGGATTATATGAGTGGTTAGTCATGCCTTTTGGGTTAACTAATGCACCTAGCACTTTCATGAGATTAATGAACGAGGTTTTACGTGCTTTCATTGGACGATTTGTGGTAGTCTATTTTGATGATATACTGATTTATAGCAAATCTTTGGAGGAACATTTGGATCATTTACGTGCTGTTTTTATTGCTCTACGTCATGCACGTTTGTTTGGTAACCTTGGGAAGTGCACCTTTTGCACCGACCGAGTATCGTTTCTTGGCTATGTTGTTACTCCGCAGGGAATTGAAGTTGATAAAGCCAAGATCGAGGCGATTGAGAGTTGGCCGCAGCCCAAAACGGTCACACAAGTGAGGAGTTTTCTTGGCCTCGCTGGATTCTATAGGCGTTTTGTGAGAGATTTCAGCACCATTGCTGCACCTCTCAATGAGCTTACACGCAAGGATGTGCCTTTTACTTGGGGTACCGCACAGGAAGAAGCCTTCACCGTATTGAAAGATAAGTTAACACATGCTCCTTTGCTCCAACTTCCTGATTTTAATAAGACTTTTGAGCTTGAATGCGATGCTAGTGGGATTGGTTTGGGAGGTGTGTTATTACAAGATGCTAAACCTGTTGCTTACTTTTCTGAAAAATTGAGTGGGCCTAGTCTGAACTATTCTACTTATGATAAGGAATTATATGCTCTTGTTCGGACATTAGAAACTTGGCAACATTATTTATGGCCCAAAGAATTTGTTATACATTCTGATCATGAATCTTTGAAACACATAAGAAGTCAAGCAAAACTTAATCGTAGACATGCTAAGTGGGTTGAATTTATTGAGACTTTCCCTTATGTCATTAAACACAAGAAGGGGAAAGATAATATTATTGCTGATGCTTTGTCTCGTCGTTATACTATGCTTTCACAACTTGACTTCAAGATTTTCGGTTTAGAGACAATCAAAGATCAATACGTAAATGATGCGGAATTTAAAGATGTATTGCAGAATTGTAGAGAGGGTAGAACATGGAACAAGTTTGTGCTTAATGATGGATTTGTGTTCCGTTCTAACAAGCTATGCATTCCAGCTAGCTCTATTCGTCTTTTGTTGTTGCAGGAGGCGCATGGAGGAGGATTAATGGGACACTTTGGCGTGAAGAAGACGGAGGACGTACTTGCTACACATTTCTTTTGGCCAAAGATGAGACGGGATGTTGAGCGTTTTGTTGCTCGCTGCACTACATGTCAAAAAGCTAAGTCACGACTCAATCCTCATGGTTTATACATGCCTTTACCTGTACCTAGTGTTCCGTGGGAGGACATATCCATGGACTTTGTTTTAGGCTTGCCTCGAACAAAGAATGGGAGGGATAGCATATTTGTTGTCGTGGATAGATTTTCTAAAATGGCACATTTTATACCATGTCATAAAAGCGATGATGCTGCTAATGTTGCTGATTTATTCTTTCGTGAGATTATTCGCTTACATGGTGTGCCCAATACTATTGTCTCGGATCGTGATACTAAGTTTCTTAGCCATTTTTGGAGATGCTTATGGGCTAAGTTGGGGACTAAACTACTTTTTAGTACTACATGTCATCCCCAAACTGATGGACAAACTGAAGTGGTCAATAGGACTTTGTCTACTATGCTTAGGGCTGTTTTAAAGAGTAACTTGAAACAGTGGGAAGAATGTTTACCTCATATTGAATTTGCTTATAATCGTTCATTGCATTCTACCACTAAAATGTGCCCTTTTGAGATTGTTTATGGTTTTCTACCTCGTGCACCTATTGATTTGCTGCCTCTTCCATCTTCGGAGAAGGTTAATTTTGATGCTAAGCAACGTGCTGAATTGATATTAAAAATGCATGAGTTAACTAAAGAAAACATTGAGCGCATGAATGCTAGATACAAGCTTGCTGGTGATAGGGGTCGAAAGCATGTTGTGTTTGAACCCGGAGATCTTGTTTGGTTACATCTACGTAAAGATAGGTTTCCTGATTTGCGCAAGTCTAAGTTAATGCCTCGAGCTGATGGTCCCTTTAAGGTTTTGCAGAAAATTAATGATAATGCATATAAACTTGAGCTACCTGCAGCCTTTGGGGTTAGTCCCACATTTAATATTGCAGATTTGAAGCCTTATTTGGAAGAAGATGATGAGCTTCTGTCGAGGACGACTTCAATTCAAGAAGGGGAGGATGATGAGGACATCTCTACTAATGTTACACCCACATCTTCACAAACTACACATAATGGACCAGTTACTAGAGCACGCGCACGTCAATTAAATTATCAGGTACTTTCGTTTCTTGCGAATCCTTCTAATATTCAAGAACATATGATGCTGCCTAAATTAGATACTTTTGTTTGTCTTATGAATGAAGGACCTAGCATGGACAAGAAGGATGGTCATTGGAGCGGGATCAAGCATGGAGAAGAAGGTGCGCGCGCGGGAAAGGACAGCGGAGCTTCCCGTGGTGATTATCGCACTTTGAAGCCACCATAAGGCGCGCATGAAGACTTGGACGAGAGACACAAGATGCCACATTAATATTTTCGTCCAAGAGTTATTATAGGTGCTGCATCACCTTATTATTGGGCCAGGCCCATGTAATTTCGAAATACACTTAATAGGCTATTTTTTAGAGTCCGTATGTGTGGGGAAACCGAGTTAGGGTTGTTTTCGGACCCCTCCTCCAAGGGGCCACGAAATTCCCCTCTGTTCCCCCATATATACAGCCCTTAGGGCATCGTTTAGACTTGGGTTTTAATTAGATTTAAGTTAGCCATAGCCGCAACTTCGAGTTCTTCGTTTGTGTCGTCCGACCAGGCCAAGACCGCATTGGAACCCCGACTTCTGTTAATCTTTCATCTTATATTCGCAATATCCAGATTGCAATTCTTAGTTCTTGCTTGTTCTTCGATTGCTTGCAGGAAGTGACCTTCGTGGTCAGGTTGATCGTGCATCCGCGGGATCAATAACCTCTCGGAGTTGGTTTAGCGATTGCTAAGGCGCAACGTCTTCGCACGTTCGTAGTCGGGTCGTGAAAGTCTACTCCACCAAAATCGATCTCCACCATCTCATCGAAACATCGGGACACCTTCGCCTCTATCACTTTAGTCCTATATAAGTAGATCAACCCCTAGGGTTTTTTTTTGGATTTCTTTTAGTTAAAAAGACTGCTTAACTAATTGCCGCATCTTCGTGTACTCGGTTTGTGTCCAACGACCAGATCAAGACCGCTTTTGGAATCCCAACTTTATTCATACTTCATCTACATATTCGCAATATTCAGATTGCTTTATCATAGTTCTTGCTTGTTCTTCGATTGCTTGCAGGCACTAGACCTTCGTGGTCAGGTTGATCGTGCTCCGACGTGGTCAATAACCTCCGGAGATTGGTTTAGCGATTGCTAAGGCGCGACGTTATTGCACGTTCGTAGTCGGATCGTCAGAGTCGTCTCCACCAAATCGATAGTTATCTCTCATCGAAAGATCGGGACACCCCGCCTCTATCAACTATGCTTTCACAACTTGACTTCAAGATATTTGGTTTAGAGACAAATCAAAGAGCAATATGTATATGATGCAGAATTTAAAGATGTATTGCAGAATTGTAGAGAGGGTAGAACATGGAACAAGTTTGTGCTTAATGATGGATTTGTGTTCCGTTCTAACAAGCTATGCATTCCAGCTAGCTCTATTCGTCTTTTGTTGTTGCAGGAGGCGCATGGAGGAGGATTAATGGGACACTTTGGCGTGAAGAAGACGGAGGACGTACTTGCTACACTGATAGAGGCGGGGTGTCCCGATCTTTCGATGAGATGATAACTACGATTTGATGGAGTCGACTTTGACGATCCGACTACAAACGTGCAACGACGTTGCGCCTTAGCAATCGCTAAACCAATCTTCTGAAGGTTATTGACCACGCCGGAGCACGATCAACCTGACCACGAAGGTCTAGTGCCTGCAAGCAATCGAAGACCCAGCAAGAACTATGATAAATCAATCTGAATATTGCGAATATGTAGATGAGGTATGAATAAAGTTGGGATTCCGAAAGCGGTCTTGATCTGGTCGTTGGACACAAACCGAGTACACGAAGATGCAGCAATTAGCCAAGCAGTCTTTTTAACTAAAAGAAATCCAAAGAAAAACCCTAGGGGTTGATCTACTTATATAGGACTAAAGGGTGGAGGCCAAGGGGGTGGAAGGACGTCCCAACGAGTCCTAAAACTAAAGCTAGGTCGTACAAGGCACTTGGGCCCATGTGGAGGTGATGCAACACCTATTGAGTTGGACTTTGATTCGGATTCTGCTGCTGGGTCGCACTGTTTTCGCAATATCTCCACGCTCCGAAGGAATTTGAAGGTGAAACCAATTGCGTTGGAAACTAGACGAGATAAGCTATCACCAGAAAAAAGAATCACCCAATTTGGAGTTCGTATGTAGAAACGGCGGCTGTTTGAAGTTGGGTATATCTCTGCATTCCGAATCTGAGTCCATGACGTGAAAGACTTGGTCTCTATCTTCTCTTGGGCCAAAAGTGACGTGAAATAACTTCTTGTACAGCACACAATCATGCCCCTTTGTATTGACTTCATTTCTTGATCAAATATAGAGGAATTAATGGTCATATCCATGATAATTATGTCCTCATCATCTTCATGCTTGACCATGCTCCAATGCTCATCCTTCTTGTCCATGCTAGGTCCTTCATTTGTCAGCAACAGATATATATCGACGTTAGGCAGCATCATATTCACATGAACATTAGAAACATTACCAAGAAGCGAAAGTACCTGATAATTTAATTGGTGTGCACGATCTCTCGTAATTGGTCCAGTAGGTATATTAGCAGGGGTTGTGGCTGTAACTATGGTAGCCATGTCCTCATCATCCTCCCCTTCTTGAAAATAAAGCCGTCCCCGACGTTTCTTAATCTGAAATGTGGCTAACAAAAGAGACAAGGTGTACATGTTGTATATATATATATCATCCATTCTTACTTCCCTTAGTTTTTGGACATGTAACACATGTATATATGAGTAACTTTCGTATGTCGTGAAATATAAACATATATGATCATCACAATACATAAACGACATGAAAGTATTGCAACTCAGTTTGCATATATAAGTGAAGCTCTTATTCATATCTAAAGATGTACAATGCTCATCATTAAACCATCCCAATACCGGTGAAGAAACATTAATGTTTTTCGAAGGACATGCTACAACAGGCTTAACTAAGTAGTCATGCAACAAGTCATTCTGATATGGGCACGACAACAACAGGACGGAGGAGGCGATGATATGCGCTGGACGGAGGAGGCGAAGATGGACAAAATTCTGGACATCCGACATCCGACCCAATTCGGACGTCCGACATCAGCGAGAAGGATGGCGACCTCCGTATCCAGAAGACCTCCAAAACCGAAGACGGATTTCTGACAGGATTCGGACGTCCGACGCATCGGACGTGCGACATATGACGGACGTCCGACATGAAGGTCCTCGAGAAGAACTCCCAATCCAGGACACCTCACCGCCAGAGTCGGATTTCCGACACGTTTCGGACGTCCGACGTGACGGACGTCCGAAACCCATCGGACGTCCGAAACTGCCTGCGCGCAGATTTGACGGGCTACGGCCCATGTATCCCTAGTTTTATCCCCTAGCTTATAAATAGAACACCCCCTACGAGTTTTAGGGTAAGCTTAAGTTTAGACAAGAATTTTAGGGTTAAGAGTTGTATCTCTTGGTGAAGCTTCCCTCCGGGGTTGGCGATGCCGTTTGTCCAATAAAGATTGCCGCGGAGGTTCTTGTGTTCATCAAGGATTGTCGTGTTTTGGTGTGAGGCGTGGTGATCTCCATCACGTTGCTTGCTGGATTCGTTCCTCTTCTTCAGGTTGCGTTCATCGCGTGATTGGAAGGATTTCTACCCCGGTTGCTCGCTGTGAAAGGTTGGGACAAACTCAAGAGGATTCCCCTGGTGGTTCGTATCATCAGGTGTCTCCTTCTTTATCATGTGATATGGGGTGGCCCGATCTTCTCAGTAAGCGGACGGTGAATATGAGGGCGATGATAGATAACTTGTATGTAGCCAATGAACTCTCCTTACTAGATCCCTGTTGCCAATGCGACAGCTCTCTACCCTTTGGATATTCACAACTTCACACACTTGCGCAACGTAGTCGTCGACCACGAGACGGTAATTTGCAATCTACTAATCCCCAGTGGAACAATAGATCACACAGAACTTGCAGTAGAAGAACTTCAGATCGATACGAATTGAAGTCTTAATGATTCAAGAGGAAAGCTTGAAGCTATTCTCAATATCTAGGGTTTATCTAAACGTGGTCTAACCCTAAAACTCGTGGGAGCTGGGTATTTATAAGCTAGGGGGATACAAGAGCCGCAGCCCGTCTGATCTGCGCGCAGGCAGTTTCGGACGTCCGATGGGTTTCGGACGTCCGTCACGTCGGACGTCCGAAACGTGTCGGAAATCCGACTCTGGCGGTGAGGTGTCCTGGATTGGGAGTTCTTCTCGAGGACCTTCATGTCGGACGTCCGTCATATGTCGAACGTCCGATGCGTCGGACGTCCGAATCCTGTCGGAAATGCGGCTTCGGTTTTGGAGGTCTTCTGGATAACGGAGGTCGCCATCCTTCTCACTGATGTCGGACGTCCGAAATGGGTCGGACGTCCGAAAGTTGGAGCATGTCTCATCTTCTCCTCCTTCTGGACCCTCGTCTTCGTCATGATACCTGATTATGCAAACATACAAAGATTTAGGCAGTATAAAGTTCTCATTACATAATATATCAGAATCTATTAAGAGCGAGTTCACCTGTTGTTCTATCAACTTTGCACGAGCTCTTGTAATAGGTCCAATTCTGATTTCATCATCCTTCTTCTTTGTTGAATCAACTTGTTCTTCATGACGAACTGGAGATGTGTTGGTAGTAGGGATGTCCTCATCATCTCCCCCCCCTTCAAAAGGCGTCGACCTCGACGCTCCAAGGTCATCTCCCATGTATGGTGATAAATCAGCAACGTTGAAACTGTTGCTAGCGCCACCAAACTCGGCAATGGGAATATCAATCGAGTAGGCATTGTCATTGATCTTGGCTAGCACCTTGTAAGGACCAGCACCACGTGGCTTCAACTTGGAATCCCTCATCCCTGGAAATCTGTCCTTGCGCAAATGTACCCAAACCATATCTCCAGGTTGAAAAAGAACTTGCTTCCGTGACTGGTTCCTCGCAGCAGCAACATTCTTGCCTTGCTTCTCAATAGCCTCTCGGGTCTTCTCATGGATCTTCTTGACATAATCTGCTCTGTGGGATGCCTCCATATTAACTCGTTCCTGCAATGGAAGAGGCAGCAAATCAAGAGGTGTAATAGGCTTAAAACCATATACCACTTCAAAAGGACAAAGGTGAGTAGTAGTGTGCGGACGGGGGAATCAAGAAGGAGACACCTGATGATACGAACCACCGGGGGAATCCTCTTGAGTTTGTCCCGACCTTTCACAGCGAGCAACCGGGGTAGAAATCCTTCCAATCACGCGATGAACGCAACCTGAAGAAGAGGAACGAATCCAGCAAGCAACGTGATGGAGATCAGCACGCCTCACACCAAAACACGACAATCCTTGATGAACACAAGAACCTCCGCGGCAATCTTTATTGGACAAACGGCATCGCCAACCCCGGAGGGAAGCTTCACCAAGAGATACAACTCTTAGCCCTAAAATTCTTGTCTAAACTTAAGCTTACCCTAAAACTCGTAGGGGGTGTTCTATTTATAAGCTAGGGGATAAAACTAGGGATACATGGGCCGTAGCCCGTCAAATCTGCGCGCAGGAAGTTTCGGACGTCCGATGGGTTTCGGACGTCCGTCACGTCGGACGTCCGAAACGTGTCGGAAATCCGACTCTGGCGGTGAGGTGTCCTGGATTGGGAGTTCTTCTCGAGGACCTTCATGTCGGACGTCCGATGCGTCGGACGTCTGAATCCTGTCAGAAATCCGTCTTCGGTTTTGGAGGTCTTCTGGATACGGAGGTCGCCATCCTTCTCGCTGATGTCGGACGTCCGAATTGGGTCGGACGTCCGATGTCCAGAATCTTGTCCATCTTCGCCTCCTCCGTCCAGCGCATATCATCGCCTCCTCCGTCCTGTTGTTGTCGTGCCCATATCACATTCGACGCAGAATCATAACCAAGATTAGAGGTCATATCAAAATGATTAAGAATTGGCAGTTTCATAATAGTAACATGATTATCCAAAATAGATGGTGTGCTCAAATCAACAGGTAACTCAAGACATGATGTATTAAAGTCTATTAGGCAAGCAACATCTTCATGTGAAGTTATGACATTCTCGAAAATTGGTTGTGTGATGAAACTACTGGATAGCTCAACACATGTTGCTTTTAAATCAGCAAGGTTCTCATGTGGAGGGGAAAGATCCATACCTTTGTCATTACCTTTTTGTGATGATAGATCAGATATTGGAGGAGTGCTTACGACAATTGATGTGGTTATGGTAGTGCTCATAGTGGTTGAAGGAACAACCTTCTCAACTTGTGGTATTTGCACATTCCGCTTGTTCGTCTTTTGGGCAACACGTCTGTCGATTTCCTGTTTAGCTTTACAAGCAAGACGAAACAAACGATCCATAGGATAACACTTTTCATGAATTAGGATATCCTGAATGTCACGGTTTAAACCTTCCCAAAATATGTCCATGAAATATTCTTCACTTTCCTCTAAAAGAGAATGCAAGAATGTAGTTTCTAAAGCATCATAATATTCTGAAACAGTTTTAGTACCTTGTTTTAAATTTTTTAATTTCCTAACCTTGTCACGAGTATAATAAGAGGGAACGAATCTATATCGCATAACAAATTTGAGATCATTCCAAGTATTAGGTATATAATCAGGATATAAACTACAATATTCATTCCACCAAATAGAAGCAAAATCTTTGAAAGCACTAATTGCAGTTTTTACTTTCTTATGCTCAAGAAAATTATGGGAAACAAATATATCATTTATTTCAAACTCCCACTCAATGTATAAATCAGGTCTTAGACGTCCATGAAAGTGTGGTATAGAAACAATAACCTGATCATCTGCATGCTTATGTGTGTTTACCTTTTGCAGTGACTGTTGTGTAGTTGTAGGTGGTGGCAAATCTCCAACTATAGTTGCCGCCCAAGAAGATCTAACTCCAGAACCTGCCATGATTAGTAGAAAAAAAGACACAAATCACAAGTATATGTCCCTATGAACTACTAGGATGTGGTGGTAAAACGCACACAGGATAGCAAATATCAATGTCTTACTAGTTCTTACCATGCAGCAGGTGGTGATCGGCAACCAACGGTGTCAAAGAACTCCAAAGATTAAGTAGAGCGATTGCCAGGTGAACGCACGTATACACGATGTAGAAATATGTGGAGCTTGGAAGGCTTTAATATGGTGGCAAAAATATCAGCAATAATCAATTCAGAGATGCAAAATTGAATTAACACTCAACGACGATCCTGTGTTGGTCCTAGTCTAGACCTGATGAGGACATCCCTACTAATGTTACACCCATATCCTCACCAACTACACATACTGGACCGGTTACTAGAGGACGTGCAGGTCAACTAAATTATCAGGTACTTTCGTTTCTTGCGAATCCTTCTATTGTTCATGAACATATGATGCTGCCTAAATTAGATACTTTTGTTTTGCTTATGAATGAAGGACCTAGCATGGACAAGAAGGATGGTCATTGGAGCGGGATCAAGCAGGGAGAAGAAGGTGCGCGCGCGGGAAAGTACAGTGGAGCTTCCAGTGGTGATTATCACACTTTGAAGCCACCATAAGGCGCGCATGAAGTCTTGGACGAAATACGCGAGATGTCACTTCATTATTTTCGTCCAAGGGCAATTATAGGTGCTGCGTCACCTTAATATTGGGCTGGGCCCATGTAATTTCGAAATACCACATTATAGGCTGTTTTTAGAGTCCGTATGTGTGGGGAAACCGAGTTAGGGTTGTTTTCGGACCCCACCTCCAAGGGGCCACGAAATTCCCCTCTGTTCCCCCATATATACAGCCCTTAGGGCGTCGTTTAGACTTGGGTTTTAATTAGATTTAAGTTAGCCATAGCCGCAACTTCGAGTTCTTCGTTTGTGTCGTCCGACCAGGCCAAGACCGCATTGGAACCCCAACTTCTGTTAATCTTTCATCTTATATTCGCAATATCCAGATTGCAATTCTTAGTTCTTGCTTGTTCTTCGATTGCTTGCAGGAATTGACCTTCGTGGTCAGGTTGATCGTGCATCCGCGGGATCAATAACCTCTCGGAGTTGGTTTAGCGATCGCTAAGGCGCAACGTCTTCGCACGTTCGTAGTCGGGTCGTGAAAGTCTACTCCACCAAAATCGATCTCCATCATCTCATCGAAACATCGGGACACCTTCGCCTCTATCAAGTGGTATCATATTTCCAGGTTGCTCGGTGAGATTTACCAGTTTTCATAGTCTAGATTGGTTCTGTTCTTCATACCTACAGTCCACGAAAAAGCCAACAAAAAAAATTAGGGTTAGATCATCACGTCCCAAGACAGTCCTAGCCTTTGTCCAGTTTTCTTTTCAGTACTTGCTTTGTTGAATTTACGGTTGCATCGTTGTGTCAAGTTGCTGATCGTAGCGTCTAGTTCCCTTAGAGTTTCGAGTTCTGATCACAGTTTGCCACGTCGCCGCCGCACAAGTAGTCATCCTACCACGTTCCGCTAATCCGAGTCCAGATACACCACCACGTTCCGCCAAGCAGAGTCCATATACACCACCACGTCTCACGAGTCCGAGTTGAGTTCCACCATCAGTACGGTTCCTGATCTCTCTGTAGCCAGATTAGTTCAGTTGTTAGAGTCGGTTTTCATCAAACTTTTTCCGTCCAGAGAAGGGGGGTGATTAGCAAAAAAAAAAAAGAGTCTGACACGCTTTCCAGAGCAGTTTTTAGGCCAAAATTTTCAGGGGTAAAAAAATTTCGTGCCCATACGTTCCTTAGGTCCAGAAACTCATTTTGAGACGTTCGCCACCATAGTGCTTTTTTCGCACTTTTTCAGCCACCGCAGTCCC
This sequence comes from Bromus sterilis, assembly GCA_950022295.1. Taxonomy (NCBI): domain Eukaryota; kingdom Viridiplantae; phylum Streptophyta; class Magnoliopsida; order Poales; family Poaceae; genus Bromus; species Bromus sterilis. The sequence continues at coordinate 169,670,597 of OX465600.1, read as the reverse complement.
GCATCGCAAAAAAAAAGAGCAAAAAAAAAAAAAAGAGAGAGAAAAAAAATTCAGAGTGTGCTTCTCAGTTGTTTACGTGTCGCGCCGTGCTTTCATTGGTGTTTTAGGCTCGCGTCTCTAGTACGGTCTAGCCTAGGATCAGCACAGTACCGACGTTGAGTGTTTATTCAGCTTTGCATCTCTGTTTTGATTACTGTTGAGCTTTTGCTACCATACTTGTCAGCCTTCCTACAGCTCCACATATATTCTACATCGTGCGTTTGACACCTCCTGGCCATCGCTCCACCATATCTCTGAGAGGTTTGACCCGTTGGTTGTACATCACCACCTGCTGCTAGGTAAGAATCGGTAAGAACGAAAGAAAAGCTTGACGGATTTGTGCTTTCCACCATCCCACATCCCATTAGTAGAAGTAGGATCATATTCCTGTGTGTTTTCGATTTCTGCTAACCATGCCAGGATCACATGATGAAGTGGCGCGGGATGCACCCGATTGGGAGAACATGACAAACAAGGAGCTACATGATAAATTTTCACAAATGATGTCTGAACAGGTGAATGTCATCGAGACTAGATTTACAGAGGCAATTGATGGCGTGGAAAAGACGATCGACACCAAGCTCGACGCCAAGTTTACTGAGTTGATCGCACGCCTACCTACACAGCCTGCTGCCGCTCCAGCACAGCCACAGCCACCGCCACTACCACGTGCACGACGGATTCTGTTTCCGAGAGGACAAGCTGCTGGTATTGGTGCTCCTCCTGCTGCTGCAGTACCTGCTGCTGCTGCTTCTGACGTCGGCCAGGACGACAACTACGAGGGTGATTACGAGGAGGAGGTGGAACAGGAAGCGGCCTATGAACAGCCAGCTGGACGTCCACGTCCCAACATTCGCCACGGTCGACACCAACCACCCCCTCAGGTACGCGATGATGAACATGTGCCTAAACTGAAATTAAATCTTAAGCCGTTTGAGGGTAGATATATTCCTGATGCTTATCTTACTTGGGAGTTAGAAACTGAACAACGCTTTACATGTTTACAATATCCTGAGAATAGACGTGTTACTGCTGCTGTTTGTGAATTCACGGGATTTGCATCTATTTGGTGGTCTGAACATTGTAGATTGCATGCTAATAATATTCCAACTACTTGGGCTGCTTTAAAAGATGCTATGCGTACTCGCTGGGTTCCTCCTTATTATCAACGTGAATTGTTACAAAAATTACAGCGTTTGAGACAAGGAAAAAATTCTGTAGAGGAATATTATCAAGAATTACAAACTGGATTGATTAGATGTGGCCTAGTAGAGGATAATGAAGCTATGCTTGCACGTTTTATGGGTGGTTTAAACAGGGAGATACAAACTATTCTAGAATACAAGGACTTTGCTACTATCACTCGTTTGTTTCATCTTGCTTATAAAGTTGAACGTGAAGTGCAGGATCGACAGGCCGCTACGAGACCTAACTTTTCTGCAGGACGAAATACATCATGGACATCGCGTGGAGCTTCTACATCCACAGGTCCTGCTGCACCACCATCTACTTCAGCCGCTCATTCTTACAGGGAGCCACCAAAACAGCCAGCGCCACCATTCAAGGGTGCACAAAGTGGTCCAGCGGCGAGTTCTTCTTCATCCATGGCTTCCACGGGGCAAACACGAGATCGTGATATTAAATGTCGCAGGTGCCAAGGTGGAGGTCACTTCGCAAAAGACTGTCCCTCCAAGTGTGTGATGACTATTACGGCGGATGGTGGGTATGAGTCAGCGAGTGACTATGATGAGGAGACTTTAGTTCTCATTGCTCATGAGGAACAGGGTGCCCATGATGATGCTCATGATATAGAGTATATGGCTCCTGATGATGCAGATAAATATGCTAGTTTGGTTGCTCAACGTGTGTTAAGTGTGCAGGTAACGAAGGCCGAGCAAAACCAGAGGCATAATTTGTTCCACACAAAGGGAGTGGTGAAAGAACGTTCGGTTCGCATCATCATTGACGGAGGGAGTTGCAACAACTTGGCTAGCATGGAGTTGGTGGAGAAGCTATCTCTCACCACAAGACCACACCCCCATCCGTACTATATTCAGTGGTTTAACAATAGTGGTAAGATTAAGGTAACGCGTTCTGTTCGTGTGCACTTTAGCATTGCTGCATATGCTGATTATGTTGATTGTGATGTGGTACCCATGCAAGCATGCTCTCTTTTACTTGGTAGACCATGGCAATTTGATAGGAATGTTGTACACCATGGTAGGACAAATCAGTTTACTCTGGTTCATCAGGATAAAAATATTGCTTTACTTCCTATGTCTCCTGAACAAATTGTGAAAGATGATCTTGCTAGAGCTAGTAAAGCTAAACAGGAGAAAAATAAGAGTGAAAATGAGATAGCAGCTAAAGAATTTGAGCAACAACATGAGACTAATAGCAAATCTTCTTCTGCTGTTTCTAATGAAATTAAATTGACTAGTCCAACTTTGCTTGCTACTAAGGTTGATCTTTCAGATTTGGATGTTAGTCAATATGTGTGCTACGCTTTTGTGTGCAAAGAAGCTTTGTTTTCATTTGAGGAATTGCCTCCTTCTTTGCCTCCTGTTGTCACTGACCTTTTGCAGGAATTTATTGACGTCTTTCCACAAGACGTACCACCGGGATTACCACCTATTCGAGGGATTGAGCATCAGATTGACTTAATTCCCGGTGCTTCGCTGCCCAACCGTGCGCCATACCGTACCAATCCGGAGGAGACGAAGGAGATTCAGCGTCAAGTACAAGAGCTACTCGACAAAGGTTACATACGTGAATCCCTTAGTCCTTGTGCTGTTCCTGTTATATTAGTGCCTAAAAAGGATGGAACATGGCGTATGTGTGTTGATTGTCGAGCCATTAATAATATTACTATTCGTTATCGTCATCCTATTCCTCGGTTAGATGATATGCTTGATGAATTAAGTGGCTCTACCATGTTTTCCAAAGTTGATTTGCGTAGTGGATACCATCAAATTCGCATGAAATTAGGAGATGAATGGAAAACGGCTTTTAAAACTAAGTTTGGATTATATGAGTGGTTAGTCATGCCTTTTGGGTTAACTAATGCACCTAGCACTTTCATGAGATTAATGAACGAGGTTTTACGTGCTTTCATTGGACGATTTGTGGTAGTCTATTTTGATGATATACTGATTTATAGCAAATCTTTGGAGGAACATTTGGATCATTTACGTGCTGTCTTTATTGCTCTACGTAATGCACGTTTGTTTGGTAACCTTGGGAAGTGCACCTTTTGCATCGACCGAGTATCGTTTCTTGGCTATGTTGTTACTCCGCAGGGAATTGAAGTTGATAAAGCCAAGATCGAGGCGATTGAGAGTTGGCCGCAGCCCAAAACGGTCACACAAGTGAGGAGTTTTCTTGGCCTCGCTGGATTCTATAGGCGTTTTGTGAGAGATTTCAGCACCATTGCTGCACCTCTCAATGAGCTTACACGCAAGGATGTGCCTTTTACTTGGGGTACCGCACAGGAAGAAGTCTTCACGATATTGAAAGATAAGTTAACACATGCTCCTTTGCTCCAACTTCCTGATTTTAATAAGACTTTTGAGCTTGAATGCGATGCTAGTGGTATTGGTTTGGGAGGTGTGTTATTACAAGATGCTAAACCTGTTGCTTACTTTTCTGAAAAATTGAGTGGGCCTAGTCTGAACTATTCTACTTATGATAAGGAATTATATGCTCTTGTTCGGACATTAGAAACTTGGCAACATTATTTATGGCCCAAAGAATTTGTTATACATTCTGATCATGAATCTTTGAAACACATAAGAAGTCAAGCAAAACTTAATCGTAGACATGCTAAGTGGGTTGAATTTATTGAGACTTTCCCTTATGTCATTAAACACAAGAAGGGGAAAGATAATATTATTGCTGATGCTTTGTCTCGTCGTTATACTATGCTTTCAAAACTTGACTTCAAGATATTCGGTTTAGAGACAATCAAAGATCAATATGTACATGATGCGGAATTTAAAGATGTATTGCAGAATTGTAGAGAGGGTAGAACATGGAACAAGTTTGTGCTTAATGATGGGTTTGTGTTCCGTTCTAACAAGCTATGCATTCCAGCTAGCTCTATTCGTCTTTTGTTGTTGCAGGAGACGCATGGAGGAGGATTAATGGGACATTTTGGCGTGAAGAAGACGGAGGACGTACTTGCTACACATTTCTTTTGGCCAAAGATGAGACGGGATGTTGAGCGTTTTGTTGCTCGCTGCACTACATGTCAAAAAGCTCAGTCACGACTCAATCCTCATGGTTTATACATGCCTTTACCTGTACCTAGTGTTCCGTGGGAGGACATATCCATGGACTTTGTTTTAGGCCTGCCTCGAACAAAGAATGGGAGGGATAGCATATTTGTTGTCATGGACAGATTTTCTAAGATGGCACATTTTATACCATGTCATAAAAGCGATGATGCTGCTAATGTTGCTGATTTATTCTTTCGAGAGATTATTCGCTTACATGGTGTGCCCAATACTATTGTCTCGGATCGTGATACTAAGTTTCTTAGCCATTTTTGGAGATGCTTATGGGCTAAGTTGGGGACTAAACTACTTTTTAGTACTACATGTCATCCCCAAACTGATGGACAAACTGAAGTAGTCAATAGGACTTTGTCTACTATGCTTAGGGCTGTTTTAAAGAGTAACTTAAAAATGTGGGAAGAATGTTTACCTCATATTGAATTTGCTTATAATCATTCATTTCATTCTACCACTAAAATGTGCCCTTTTGAGATTGTTTATGGTTTTCTACCTCGTGCACCTATTGATTTGCTTCCTATTCCATCTTCGGAGAAGGTTAATTTTGATGCTAAACAACGTGCTGAATTGATATTAAAAATGCATGAGTTAACTAAAGAAAACATTGAGAAAATGAATGCTAGATACAAGCTTGCTGGTGATAAGGGTAGAAAGCATGTTGTGTTTGAACCAGGAGATCTTGTTTGGTTACATCTACGTAAAGATAGGTTTCCTGATTTGCGCAAGTCTAAGTTAATGCCACGAGCTGATGGTCCCTTTAAGGTTTTACAGAAAATTAATGATAATGCATATAAACTTGAGCTACCTGCAGATTTTGGGGTTAGTCCCACATTTAACATTGCAGATTTGAAACCTTATTTGGGAGAAGATAATGAGCTTCCGTCGAGGACGACTTCAATTCAAGAAGGGGAGGATGATGAGGACATCCCTACTAATGTTACACCCATATCCTCACCAACTACACATACTGGACCAGTTACTAGAGCACGTGCATGTCAACTAAATTATCAGGTACTTTCGTTTCTTGCGAATGCTTCTATTGTTCATGAACATATGATGCTGCCTAAATTAGAGACTTTTGTTTTGCTTATGAATGAAGGACCTAGCATGGACAAGAAGGATGGTCATTGGAGCGGGATCAAGCAGGGAGAAGAAGGTGCGCGCGCGGGAAAGTACAGTGGAGCTTCCAGTGGTGATTATCACACTTTGAAGCCACCATAAGGCGCGCATGAAGTCTTGGACGAAATACGCGAGATGTCACTTCATTATTTTCGTCCAAGGGCAATTATAGGTGCTGCGTCACCTTAATATTGGGCTGGGCCCATGTAATTTCGAAATACCACATTATAGGCTGTTTTTAGAGTCCGTATGTGTGGGGAAACCGAGTTAGGGTTGTTTTCGGACCCCACCTCCAAGGGGCCACGAAATTCCCCTCTGTTCCCCTATATATACAGCCCTTAGGGCGTCGTTTAGACTTGGGTTTTAATTAGATTTAAGTTAGCCATAGCCGCAACTTCGAGTTCTTCGTTTGTGTCGTCCGACCAGGCCAAGACCGCATTGGAACCCCAACTTCTGTTAATCTTTCATCTTATATTCGCAATATCCAGATTGCAATTCTTAGTTCTTGCTTGTTCTTCGATTGCTTGCAGGAATTGACCTTCGTGGTCAGGTTGATCGTGCATCCGCGGGATCAATAACCTCTCGGAGTTGGTTTAGCGATCGCTAAGGCGCAACGTCTTCGCACGTTCGTAGTCGGGTCGTGAAAGTCTACTCCACCAAAATCGATCTCCATCATCTCATCGAAACATCGGGACACCTTCGCCTCTATCAAGACCGGACTAGAGACGCGAGCCTGGAACACTAATGTGGTCACGGTGTAGCACAACTAGCAGCAATGAATGATATGAAGTAGCTCTGAATAGCAAGATATATGTGAAGATCATCAACAGAGCAAAGATAATGGTGAAAATAGGCTCCAAATCAAGATACACCAATATTCTCGCTAATAGTTTCCTCTGAATTATATTTGCTAATTTTTTGATATTTTTACTTCCATAGGGCACTGACTTAAGCTTTCCGACGCAATAAGAATCACTCAATTTAGAGTTCGGATGAGGTGTCAAAAAAATTGAGAATCAGCCCGAAATCTGACAAAAACTGTGTTTGGAAACTTTAGAGGTCAAAAAGTCCGTCTTAGAAGCCGATCTGGAGTTTTAAATAACACAATAGCTCCACAACTATTTAGAAGCAGCTCGGAATTATCTTTAATTTGAGTACTCGTGGAGCCAAAACGGACTTCGGATGACAAAGTTATGCCCATTTTAGTGGACACTGCTCAAAACTGATTCCGATGAGATTTCAAATACGAGTTCAACTAGAGATAGATCCAAATTTTTTTCTTCTTTTTTCTCTTTTTTCCTTTTTTCTTTCTTTTTTTTCCTTTTTCTTTTTTTCTCTCTTTTTTCAACTCTTTTTCTCTCTTTTTCTATGGTGGATGGTAGAAGTAGGCAGCGGATGGGATGATGGTGCAGCAGCGGTGGTGACTAACGTGAACAGAACTCGAAACTCTAAAGGACTAGATACTAAGACCAGCAACTGAACACGACGATGCAACCGATAATTCAATAAAGCAAAGCACCGAAAAGAAAAACTATTAAAGCCTCCATGGACTCAGATTCGGACTACAGAGATATACCCAACTTCAAACAGCCGCCGTTTCTACATACGAACTCCGAAAAGACCAATCTAAGTTGGAGATTAAGTAGAGCGATTGCCAGGTGAACGCACGTATACACGATGTAGAAATATGTGGAGCTTGGAAGGCTTTAATATGGTGGCAAAAATATCAGCAATAATCAATTCAGAGATGCAAAATTAAATTAACGCTCAACGACGATACTGTGCTGGTCCTAGTCTAGACCGGACTAGAGACGCGAGCCTAGAACACTAATGTGGTCACGACGTAGCACAACTAGCAGCAATGAATGATATGAAGTAGCTTTGAATAGAAAGATATAAGTGAAGATCATCAACAGAGCAAAGATAATGGTGAAAATAGGCTCCAAATCAAGATACACCAATATTCTCGCTACAACTGTCCTCTGAAATATATTTTCTAATTTTTTGATATTTTTCCTCCAATAGGGCACTGACTTAACCTTTCCGACGCAATAAGAATCACTCAATTTAGAGTTCGGATGAGGTGTCAAAAAAATTGAGAATCGGCCCGAAATCTGACAAAAACTGTGTTCGGAAACTTTAGAGGTCAAAAAGTCCATCTTATAAGCCGATCTGGAGTTTCAAATAACACACGTGCTCTAGAACTATTTAGAAGAGTCTCAGAAATATCTTTAATTTGAGTACTCGTGGGGCCAAAACGGACTTCGGATGACAAAGTTATGCCCGTTGTAGTGTACACTGCTCAAAACTGATTTCGACGAGATTTCAAATACGAGTTCAACTAGAGATAGATCCGAAATTTTTCTTCTTTTTTCTCTTTTTTCCTTTTTTCTTTCTTTTTTCCTTTTTCTTTTTTCTCTCTTTTTTCAACTCTTTTTCTCTCTTTTTCTATGGTGGATGGTAGAAGTAGGCAGCGGATGGGATGATGGTGCAGCGGCGGCGGTGACTAACGTGAACAGAACTCGAAACTCTAAAGGACTAGATACTAAGACCAGCAACTGAACACGACGATGCAACCGATAATTCAATAAAGCAAAGCACCGAAAAGAAAATTGCGAAGTCTCAGATTGGTTTGGATATGATGATCTAATCCTATTTTATGGCTTTTTATGTGGATGATGGGTGATAAAAAAACAGATCTAATATATGGATGTGGAATTCTCACCGAGCAACCTGAAAACTGATACCACTTGATAGAGGCGGGGTGTCCCGATCTTTCGATGAGATGATAACTATGATTTGATGGAGTCGACTTTGACGATCCGACTACAAACGTGCAGCGACGTTGCGCCTTAGCAATCGCTAAACCAATCTCCTGAAGGTTATTGACCACGCCGGAGCACGATAAACCTGACCACGAAGGTCTAGTGCCTGCAAGCAATCGAAGAACAAGCAAGAACTATGATAAAGTAATCTGAATATTGCGAATATGTAGATGAAGTATGAATAAAGTTGGGATTCCGAAAGGGGTCTTTGATAGAGGCGAAGGTGTCCCGATGTTTCGATGAGATGGTGGAGATCGATTATGGTGGAGGCGACTTTCACGGTCCGACTACGAACGTGCGAAGACGTTGCGCCTTAGCGATCGCTAAACCAACTCCGAGAGGTTATTGATCCCGCGGATGCACGATCAACCTGACCACGAAGGTCTAATTCCTGCAAGCAATCGAAGAACAAGCAAGAACTAAGAATTGCAATCTGGATATTGCGAATATAAGATGAATGATTACGAAAGTTGGGGTTCCAATGAGGTCTTGGCCTGGTCGGATGACACAAACGAAGAGCTCGAAGTTGCGGCTATGGCTAACTTATATCTAATTAAAACCCAAGTCTAAACGACGCCCTAAGGGCTTTATATATGGGGGAACAGAGGGGATTTTCGTGACCCCTTGGAGGTGGGGTCCGAAAACAACCCTAACTCGGTTTCCCCACACATACGGACTCTAAAAACAGCCTATAATGTGGTATTTCGAAATTACATGGGCCCAGCCCAATATTAAGGTGACGCAACACCTATAATTGCTCTTGGACGAAAATAATGAAGTGGCATCTCGTGTATTCCGTCCAAGCCTTCATGCATGCCTTATGGTGGCTTCAACGTGCGAAAATCCCCACTGGAAGCTCCACTGTACTTTCCCCCGCGCGCACCTTCTTCTCCATTCTTGATCCCGCTCCAATGACCATCCTTCTTGTCCATGCTAGGTCCTTCATTCATAACCAAAACAAAAGTATCTAATTTAGGCATCATCATATGTTCATGAACAATAGAAGGATTCGCAAGAAACGAAAGTACCTGATAATTTAGTTGACGTGCACGTGCTCTAGTAACTGGTCCAATATGTGTAGTTGGTGAGGGTATGGGTGTAACATTAGTAGGGATGTCCTCATCATCCTCCCCTTCTTGAATTGAAGTCGTCCTCGACGGAAGCTCATCATCTTCTCCCAAATAAGGTTTCAAATCTGCAATGTTAAATGTGGGACTAACCCCAAAATCTGCAGGTAGCTCAAGTTTATATGCATTATCATTAATTTTCTGTAAAACCTTAAAGGGACCATCAGCTCGTGGCATTAACTTAGACTTGCGCAAATCAGGAAACCTATCTTTTCGTAGATGTAACCAAACAAGATCTCCTGGTTCAAAAACAACATGCTTTCGACCCCTATCACCAGCAAGCTTGTATCTAGCATTCATGCGCTCAATGTTTTCTTTAGTTAACTCATGCATTTTTAATATCAATTCAGCACGTTGCTTAGCATCAAAATTCACCTTCTCCGAAGATGGAAGAGGCAGCAAATCAATAGGTGCACGAGGTAGAAAACCATAAACAATCTCAAAAGGGCACATTTTAGTGGTAGAATGCACTGAACGATTATAAGCAAATTCAATATGAGGTAAACATTCTTCCCACAGTTTCAAGTTACTTTTTAAAACAGCCCTAAGCATAGTAGACAATGTCCTATTGACCACTTCAGTTTGTCCATCAGTTTGGGGATGACATGTAGTACTAAAAAGTAGTTTAGTCCCCAACTTAGCCCATAAGCATCTCCAAAAATGGCTAAGAAACTTAGTATCACGATCCGAGACAATAGTATTGGGCACACCATGTAAACGAATAATCTCTCCAAAGAATAAATCAGCAACATTAGCAGCATCATCGCTTTTATGACATGGTATAAAATGTGCCATCTTAGAAAATCTATCCACGACAACAAATATGCTATCCCTCCCCTTCTTTGTTCGAGGCAAGCCTAAAACAAAGTCCATGGATATGTCCTCCCACGGAACACTAGGTACAGGTAAAGGCATGTATAAACCATGAGGATTGAGTCGTGACTTAGCTTTTTGACATGTAGTGCAGCGAGCAACAAAACGCTCAACATCCCGTCTCATCTTTGGCCAAAAGAAATGTGTAGCAAGTACGTCCTCCGTCTTTTTCACGCCAAAATGTCCCATTAATCCTCCTCCATGCGCCTCCTGCAACAACAAAAGACGAATAGAGCTAGCTGGAATGCATAGCTTGTTAGAACGGAACACAAATCCATCATTAAGCACAAACTTGTTCCATGTTCTACCCTCTCTACAATTCTGCAATACATCTTTAAATTCCGCATCATTTGCATATTGTTCTTTGATTGTCTCTAAACCGAATATCTTGAAGTCAAGTTGTGAAAGCATAGTATAACGACGAGACAAAGCATCAGCAATAATATTATCTTTCCCCTTCTTGTGTTTAATGACATAAGGGAAAGTCTCAATAAATTCAACCCACTTAGCATGTCTACGATTAAGTTTTGCTTGACTTCTTATGTGTTTCAAAGATTCATGATCAGAATGTATAACAAATTCTTTGGGCCATAAATAATGTTGCCAAGTTTCTAATGTCCGAACAAGAGCATATAATTCCTTATCATAAGTAGAATAGTTCAGACTAGGCCCACTCAATTTTTCAGAAAAGTATGCAACAGGTTTAGCATCTTGTAATAACACACCTCCCAAACCAATCCCACTAGCATCGCATTCAAGCTCAAAAGTCTTATTAAAATCAGGAAGTTGGAGCAAAGGAGCATGTGTTAACTTATCTTTCAATACCGTGAAAGCTTCTTCCTGTGCGGTACCCCAAGTAAAAGGCACATCCTTGCGTGTAAGCTCATTGAGAGGGGCAGCAATGGTGCTGAAATCTCTCACAAAACGCCTATAGAATCCAGCGAGGCCAAGAAAACTCCTCACTTGTGTGACCGTTTTGGGCTGCGGCCAACTCTCAATCGCCTCGATCTTGGCTTTATCAACTTCAATACCCTGTGGAGTAACAACATAGCCAAGAAACGAGACTCGGTCGGTGCAAAAGGTGCACTTCCCAAGGTTACCAAATAAACGTGCATTACGTAGAGCAATAAAAACAGCACGTAAATGATCCAAATGTTCATCCAAAGATTTGCTATAAATCAGTATATCATCAAAATAGACTACCACAAATCGTCCAATGAAAGCACGTAAAACCTCGTTCATTAATCTCATGAAAGTGCTAGGTGCATTAGTTAACCCAAAAGGCATGACTAACCACTCATATAATCCAAAATTAGTTTTAAAAGCCGTTTTCCATTCATCTCCTAATTTCATGCGAATTTGATGGTATCCACTACGCAAATCAACTTTGGAAAACATGGTAGAGCCACTTAATTCATCAAGCATATCATCTAACCTAGGAATAGGATGACGATAACGAATAGTAATATTATTAATGGCTCGACAATCAACACACATACGCCATGTTCCATCCTTTTTAGGCACTAATATAACAGGAACAGCACAAGGACTAAGGGACTCACGTATGTAACCTTTGTCGAGTAGCTCTTGTACTTGACGCTGAATCTCCTTCGTCTCCTCCGGATTGGTACGGTATGGCGCACGGTTGGGCAACGAAGCACCGGGAATTAAGTCAATCTGATGCTCAATCCCTCGAATAGGTGGTAATCCCGGTGGTACGTCTTGTGGAAAGACGTCAATAAACTCCTGCAAAAGGTCAGTGACAACAGGAGGCAAAGAAGGAGGCAATTCCTCAAATGAAAACAAAGCTTCTTTGCACACAAAAGCATAGCACACATATTGACTAACATCCAAATCTGAAATATCAACCTTAGTAGCAAGCAAAGTTGGACTAGTCAATTTAATTTCATTAGAAACAGCAGAAGAAGATTTGCTATTAGTCTTATGTTGTTGCTCAAATTCTTTGGCTGCTATCTCATTCTCACTCTTATTTTTCTCCTGTTTTGCTTTACTAGCTCTAGCAAGATCATCTTTCACAATTTGTTCAGGAGACATAGGAAGTAAAGCAATATTTTTATCCTGATGAACTAGAGTAAACTGATTTGTCCTACCATGGTGTACAACATTCCTATCAAATTGCCATGGTCTACCAAGTAAAAGAGAGCATGCTTGCATGGGTACCACATCACAATCAACATAATCAGCATATGCAGCAATGCTAAAGTGCACACGAACAGAACGCGTTACCTTAATCTTACCACTATTGTTAAACCACTGAATATAGTACGGATGGGGGTGTGGTCTTGTGGTGAGAGATAGCTTCTCCACCAACTCCATGCTAGCCAAGTTGTTGCAACTCCCTCCGTCAATGATGATGCGAACCGAACGTTCTTTCACCACTCCCTTTGTGTGGAACAAATTATGCCTCTGGTTTTGCTCGGCCTTCGTTACCTGCACACTTAATACACGTTGAGCAACCAAACTAGCATATTTATCTGCATCATCAGGAGTCATATACTCTATATCATGAGCATCATCATGGGCACCTTGTTCCTCATGAGCAATGAGAACTAGAGTCTCCTCATCATAGTCACTCGCTGACTCATACCCACCATCCGCCGTAATAGTCATCACACGCTTGGAGGGACTGTCTTTTGCGAAGTGACCTCCACCTTGGCACCTGCGACATTTAATATCACGATCTCGTGCTTTCCCTGTGGACGCCATGGATGAAGAAGAACTCGCTGCTGGACCACTCTGTGCACCCTTGAATGGTGGCGCTGGCTGTTTTGGTGGCTCCCTGTAAGAATGAGCGGCTGAAGTAGATGGTGGTGCAGCAGGACGTGTGGATGTAGAAGCTCCACGCGATGTCCATGATTTATTTCGTCCTGCAGAAAAGTTAGGTCTCGTAGCGGCCTGTCGATCCTGCACTTCACGTTCAGCTTTACAAGCAAGATGAAACAAACGAGTGATAGTAGCAAAGTCCTTGTATTCTAGAATAGTTTGTATCTCCCTGTTTAAGCCACCCATAAAACGTGCAAGCATAGCTTCATTATCCTCTACTAGGCCACATCTAATCAATCCAGTTTGTAATTCTTGATAATATTCCTCGACAGAATTTTTTCCTTGTCTCAAACGCTGTAATTTTTGTAACAATTCACGTTGATAATAAGGGGGAACCCAGCGAGTACGCATAGCATCTTTTAAAGCAGCCCAAGTAGTTGGAATATTATTAGCATGCAATCTACAATGTTCAGACCACCAAATAGATGCAAAGCCCGTGAATTCACAAACAGCAGCAGTAACACGTCTATTCTCAGGATATTGTAAACATGTAAAACGTTGTTCAGTTTCTAACTCCCAAGTAAGATAAGCATCAGGAATATATCTACCCTCAAACGGCTTAAGATTCAATTTAAGTTTAGGCACATGTTCATCATCGCGTACCTGAGGGGGTGGTTGGTGTCGACCGTGGCGAATGTTGGGACGTGGACGTCCAGCTGGCTGCTCATAGGCCGCTTCCTGTTCCACCTCCTCCTCGTAATCACCCTCGTAGTTGTCGTCCAGGCCGACGTCAGAAGCAGCAGCAGCAGTAGTAGCAGCAACTGCAGCAGCAGGAGGAGCACCAATACCAGCAGCTTGTCCACGCGGAAACAGAATACGTCGTGCACGTGGTAGTGGCGGTGGCTGTGGCTGTGCTGAAGGTAGGCGTGCGATCAACTCAGTAAACTTGGCGTCGAGCTTGGTGTCGATCATCTTCTCCACGCCATCAATCGCCTCTGTAAATCTGGTCTCGATGTCCTGCACCTGTTGAGACATCATACGTGCAAATTTATCATGTAGCTCCTTGTTTGTCATGTTCTCCCAATCGGGTGCATCCCGCGCCACTTCATCATGTGATCCTGGCATGTTAGCAGAAATAGAAAACACACCGGAATATGATCCTACTGCTACTAATGGGATGGATGTGGGGTGGTGGAAAGCACAAATCCGTCAAGCTTTTCTTACGTTCTTACCGATTCTTACCTAGCAGCAGGTGGTGATGTACAACCAACGGGTCAAAACTCTCAGAGATGTGGTAGAGCGATGGCCAGGCGGTGTCAAAACGCACGATGTAGAATATATGTGGAGCTGTAGGAAGGCTGACAAGTATGGTAGGAAAAACTCAACAGTAATCAAAACAGAGATGCAAAGCTGAATAAACACTCAACGTCGGTACTGTGCTGATCCTAGGCTAGACCGTACTAGAGACGCGAGCCTAAAACACCAACGAAAGCACGGCGCGGCACGTAACAACTGTGAAGCACACTCTGAAATTTTTTTTTTTTTGCTCTTTTTTTTTTGCGATGCGGGACTGCGGTGGCTGAAAAAGTGCAAAAAAATCACTATGGTGGCGAACGTCTCAAAACGAGTTTCTGGACCTAAGGAACGTATGGGCACGAAATTTTTTTACCCCTGAAAATTTTGGCCTAAAAACTGCTCTGAATTTTTTTTTTTTTTGGAAATCACCCTCTTCTACGTACGACAAAAGATTGGTGAAATCCGACTCTAATCAACTCAAAACTATTCTGGCTACGGAGATATCACAAACCGAACGGGTGATGGAACTCGACTCGGATCGGTAGGTTGTGGTGGTGTGTATGGACTCTGCTTGGCGGAACGTGGTGGTGTATCTGGACTCGGATTGGCGGAACGTGGTGGTTTACTACTGTTCGGCGGCGGCGTGACAAAACTGTGATCAGAACTCGAAACTCTAAGGTAACTAGACGCTAAGATCAGCAACTCGACACAACGATGCAACCGCAAATTCAACAATGCAAACTACTGTAAAGAAAACTGGACAAAGGCTCGGACTGTTTTGGGACGTGATGATCTAACCCTAATTTTTTTTTTGTTGGCTTTTTCGTGGACTGTAGGTATGAAGAACAGAACCAATTTAGACTACGAAAACTGGTAAATCTCACCGAGCAACCTGGAAATCTGATACCACTTGATAGAGGCGAAGGTGCCCCGATGTTTCGATGAGATGGTGGAGATCGATTATGGTGGAGGCGACTTTCACGGTCCGACTACGAACGTGCGAAGACGTTGCGCCTTAGCGATCGCTAAACCAACTCCGAGAGGTTATTGATCCCGCGGATGCACGATCAACCTGACCACGAAGGTCTAATTCCTGCAAGCAATCGAAGAACAAGCAAGAACTAAGAATTGCAATCTGGATATTGCGAATATAAGATGAATGATTACGAAAGTTGGGGTTCCAATGAGGTCTTGGCCTGGTCGGATGACACAAACGAAGAGCTCGAAGTTGCGGCTATGGCTAACTTATATCTAATTAAAACCCAAGTCTAAACGACGCCCTAAGGGCTGTATATATGGGGGAACAGAGGGGATTTTCGTGACCCCTTGGAGGTGGGGTCCGAAAACAACCCTAACTCGGTTTCCCCACACATACGGACTCTAAAAACAGCCTATAATGTGGTATTTCGAAATTACATGGGCCCAGCCCAATATTAAGGTGACGCAACACCTATAATTGCTCTTGGACGAAAATAATGAAGTGGCATCTCGTGTATTCCTTCCAAGCCTTCATGCATGCCTTATGGTGGCTTCAACGTGCGAAAATCCCCACTGGAAGCTCCATTGTACTTTCCCCCGCGCGCACCTTCTTCTCCATTCTTGATCCCGCTCCAATGACCATCCTTCTTGTCCATGCTAGGTCCTTCATTCATAACCAAAACAAAAGTATCTAATTTAGGCAGCATCATATGTTCATGAACAATAGAAGGATTCGCAAGAAACGAAAGTACCTGATAATTTAGTTGACGTGCACGTGCTCTAGTAACTGGTCCAGTATGTGTAGTTGGTGAGGGTATGGGTGTAACATTAGTAGGGATGTCCTCATCAGTCTTGATCTAGTCATTGGACACAAACCGAGTACACGAAGATGCCGCAATTAGCTAAGCAGTCTTTTTAACTAAAAGAAATCCAAAGAAAAACCCTAGGGGTTGATCTACTTATATAGGACTAAAGGATGGAGGCCAAGGGGGTGGAAGGACGTCCCAAGGAGTCCTAAAACTAAACCTAGGTCGTACAAGGCAGTTGGGCCCATGTGGAGGTGATGCAACACCTATTGAGTTGGACTTTGATTCGGATTCTGCTGCTGGGTCGCACCGTTTTCGCAATATCTCCACGCTCCGAAGGAATTTGAAGGTGAAACCAATTGCGTTAGAAACTAGACGAGATAATATATCACCAGAAAAGGGAATCACCCAATTCGGAGTTCGTATGTAGAAACGGCGGCTGTTTGATAGAGGCGGGGTGTCCCGATCTTTCGATGAGATGATAACTACGATTTGATGGAGTCGACTTTGACGATCCGACTACAAACGTGCAACGACGTTGCGCCTTAGAAATCGCTAAACCAATCTTCTGAAGGTTATTGACCACGCCGGAGCACGATCAACCTGACCACGAAGGTCTAGTGCCTGCAAGCAATCGAAGAACCAGCAAGAACTATGATAAAGCAATCTGAATATTGCGAATATGTAGATGAGGTATGAATAAAGTTGGGATTCCGAAAGCGGTCTTGATCTGGTCGTTGGACACAAACCGAGTACACGAAGATGCAGCAATTAGCTAAGCAGTCTTTTTAACTAAAAGAAATCCAAAGAAAAACCCTAGGGGTTGATCTACTTATATAGGACTAAAGGGTGGAGGCCAAGGGGGTGGAAGGACGTCCCAAGGAGTCCTAAAACTAAACCTAGGTCGTACAAGGCACTTGGGGCCATGTGGAGGTGATGCAACACCTATTGAGTTGGACTTTGATTCGGATTCTGCTGCTGGGTCGCACCATTTTCGCAATATCTCCACGCTCCGAAGGAATTTGAAGGTGAAACCAATTGCGTTGGAAACTAGACAAGATAAGCTATCACCAGAAAAAAGAATCACCCAATTTGGAGTTCGTATGTAGAAACGGCGGCTGTTTGAAGTTGGGTATATCTCTGCAGTCCAAATCTGAGTCCATGACGTGAAAGACTTGGTCTCTATCTTCTCTTGGCCCAAAAGTGACGTGAAATAACTTCTTGTACAGCACACAATCATGCCCCTTTGTATTGACTTCATTTCTTGATCAAATATAGAGGAATTAATGGTCATATCCATGATAATTATGTCCTCATCATCTTCATGCTTGACCATGCTCCAATGCTCATCCTTCTTGTCCATGCTAGGTCCTTCATTTGTCAGCAACAGATATATATCGACGTTAGGCAGCATCATATTCACATGAACATTAGAAACATTACCAAGAAGCGAAAGTACCTGATAATTTAATTGGTGTGCACGATCTCTCGTAATTGGTCCAGTAGGTATATTAGCAGGGGTTGTGGCTGTAACTATGGTAGTCACGTCCTCATCATACACACTTCTTTTGGCCAAAGATGAGAAGGGATGTTGAGCGTTTTGTTGCTCGCTGCACTACATGTCAAAAAGCTAAGTCACGACTCAATCCTCATGGTTTATACATGCCTTTACCTATACCTAGTGTTCCGTGGGAGGACATATCCATGGACTTTGTTTTAGGCTTGTCTCGAACAAAGAAGGGGAGGGATAGCATATTTGTTGTCGTGGATAGATTTTCTAAGATGGCACATTTTATACCATGTCATAAAAACGATGATGCTGCTAATGTTGCTGATTTATTCTTTCGTGAGATTATTCGCTTACATGGTGTGCCCAATAATATTTTCTCGGATCGTGATACTAAGTTTCTTAGCCATTTTTGGAGATGCTTATGGGCTAAGTTGGGGACTAAACTACTTTTTAGTACTACCTGTCATCCCCAAACTGATGGACAAACTAAATTGTCAATAGGACTTTGTCTACTATGCTTAGGGTTGTTTTAAAGAGTAACTTGAAAATGTGGGAAGAATGTTTACCTCATATTGAATTTGCTTATAATCGTTCATTTTATTCTACCACTAAAATGTGCCCTTTTGAGATTGTTTATGGTTTTCTACCTCGTGCGCCTATTGATTTGCTGCCTCTTCCATCTTCGGAGAAGGTTAATTTTGATGCTAAGCAACGTGCTGAATTGATATTAAAAATGCATGAGTTAACTAAAGAAAACATTGAGAAAATGAATGCTAGATACAAGCTTGCTGGTGATAAGGGTAGAAAGCATGTTGTGTTTGAACCAGGAGATCTTGTTTGGTTACATCTACGTAAAGATAGGTTTCCTGATTTGCGCAAGTCTAAGTTAATGCCACGAGCTGATGGTCCCTTTAAGGTTTTACAGAAAATTAATGATAATGCATATAAACTTGAGCTACCTACAGATTTTGGGGTTAGTCTCACATTTAACATTGCAGATTTGAAACCTTATTTGGGAGAAGATGATGAGCTTCCGTCGAGGACGACTTCAATTCAAGAAGGGGAGGATGATGAGGACATCCCTACTAATGTTACACACATATCCTCACCAACTACACATACTGGACCAGTTACTAGAGCACGTGCACGTCAACTAAATTATCAGGTACTTTCGTTTCTTGCGAATCCTTCTATTGTTCATGAACATATGATGCTGCCTAAATTAGATACTTTTGTTTTGCTTATGAATGAAGGACCTAGCATGGATAAGAAGGATGGTCATTGGAGCGGGATCAAGCATGGAGAAGAAGGTGCGCGCGCGGGAAAGTACAGTGGAGCTTCCAGTGGTGATTATCACACTTTGAAGCCACCATAAGGCGCGCATGAAGTCTTGGACGAAATACGCGAGATGTCACTTCATTATTTTCGTCCAAGGGCAATTATAGGTGTTGCGTCACCTTAATATTGGGCTGGGCCCATGTAATTTCGAAATACCACATTATAGGCTGTTTTTAGAGTCCGTATGTGTGGGGAAACCGAGTTAGGGTTGTTTTCGGACCCCACCTCCAAGGGGCCACGAAATTCCCCTCTGTTCCCCCATATATACAGCCCTTAGGGCGTCGTTTAGACTTGGGTTTTAATTAGATTTAAGTTAGCCATAGCCGCAACTTCGAGCTCTTCGTTTGTGTCATCCGACCAGGCCAAGACCGCATTGGAACCCCAACTTCTGTTAATCTTTCACCTTATATTCGCAATATCCAGATTGCAATTCTTAGTTCTTGCTTGTTCTTCGATTGCTTGCAGGAATTGACCTTCTTGGTCAGGTTGATCGTGCATCCGCGGGATCAATAACCTCTCGGAGTTGGTTTAGCGATTGCTAAGGCGCAACGTCTTCGCACGTTCGTAGTCGGATCGTGAAATTCTACTCCACCAAAATCGATCTCCATCATCTCATCGAAACATCGGGACACCTTTGCCTCTATCAATGACTAACCCAGGGTCCCTGACCATGGGATTTGCCGGGGTTGATCCCCGTCATGGATGAACTCCCAGTTGTTCTATGGTCAATCAGGACCACACCCAACGGAGCCACAAATGAGACGCCCTTCGCTCTCGTTTACGGAGCAGAGGCGATGCTCCCCACAGAACTCTGATACCGATCTCCTCGAGTCCGCGCCTCCGATGAAGCCGAACAGCAGCAACTCCAACAAGGAGATGTCGTCATTGCCGAGGAAGTACGTACTCGGGCTGCTACACACGCCGTGCGGTACCAGCAAGGACTACGCCAGTAGCACAACCGCCACGTCCGCTCCCGAGAACTTGTGGAAGGCGACCTTGTCCTACGTCGGCTACTGTCCAGGAGGGGTGTAAACATGTTGTCTCCAAAGTGAGAAGGACCTTATCGGGGAGGGGGTTCCGATTATGAAAGGAACACTGTGCACTCCCCCCGGCATGGGCGTCAACAAGACCATCCCCGAGATGAGCGTTGTCGCGACCCCGCCGTCCACCAGACCGCTCCTCGATGGGCCAGATCTCTTGGTGCAGCTTCTATGGCATCATCCGGGCACCGTGGATCGCCGGATCAGCGTACTCGCTTGGAGGATCGCCGCCACGAAGACGCTCGAACCACCATCGTTAGGCAGAAAGAAACTCGCCGGTCTTTTGACGCCAGGGTTCCTCCCATCGACGCTGTCCGGGATGGGATCCTTTTCAGTGAAATCGACTACAGCACCGTGTGTGGAGCCTTCACCCAAGATCCCCGCAGCGTCCAGTGGCCCAAGAAGTTCCAGATAGATGGCCCACTTCTGTATGACGGAAAGACATACACCGCAGAATTCATGTGTATGTACAACACTGTTGTGGAGATCGTGGGGGGAGACGACAAAGTGCAGGCCAACTACTTCCGCATGAAGCTCAAGGACAAAATGTTCGCCGGTGGATGATGCATCTCCCGGACAACTCCATCAGCTCGTGGACGGAACTTTGCGAGAAGTTTGTCGGCGCATTTACCGAAGGGGTCCAACCTCCGAAAATCATCAGTGACTTACACCGAGTAGTGTAGAAGGACGGCGAACCTCTCCGGAAGTTCCTCCAAAGATTCACCCAGATGCAGCATTGCATCCCCGACGCGCATGAGGCCGCAATCATCGCCACCTTTTGATAGAGGCGAAGGTGTCCCGATGTTTCAATGAGATGGTCGAGATCGATTATGGTAGAGACGAATTTCACGATCCGACTACGAACGTGCGAAGACGTTGCGCCTTAGCGATCGCTAAACCAACTCCGAGAGGTTATTGATCCCGTGGATGCACGATCAACCTGACCACGAAGGTCTAATTCTGCAAGCAATCGAAGAACAAGCAAGAACTAAGAATTGCAATCTGGATATTGCGAATATAAGATGAATGATTATGAAAGTAGGGGTTCCAATGCGGTCTTGGCCTGGTCGGATGACACAAACGAAGAGCTCGAAGTTGCGGCTATGGCTAACTTAAATCTAATTAAAACCCAAGTCTAAACGACGCCCTAAGGGTTGTATATATGGGGGAACAGAGGGGAATTTTGTGGCCCCTTGGAGGAGGGGTCCTAAAACAACCCTAACTCGGTTTCCCCACACATACGGACTCTAAAAAATAGCCTATAAAGTGTATTTCGAAATTACATGGGCCTGGCCCAATAATAAGGTGACGCAGCACCTATAATAACCCTTGGACGAAAATATTAATGTGGCATCTTGTGTCTCTCGTCCAAGTCTTCATGCACGCCTTATGGTGGCCTCAAAGTGCGAAAATCACCACTAGAAGCTCCATTGTCCTTTCCCGCGCGCGCACCTCCTTCTCCATGCTTGATCCCGCTCCAATGACCATCCTTCTTATCCATGCTAGGTCTTTCATTCATAAGACAAACAAAAGTATCTAATTTAGGCAGCATCATATGTTCCTGAACATTAGAAGGATTCGCAAGAAACGAAAGTACCTGATAATTTAGTTGACGTGCGCGTGCTCTAGTAACTGGTCCAGTATGTGTAGTTGGTGAAGATGTGGGTGTAACATTAGTAGAGATGTCCTCATCATCCTCCCTGATAGAGGCGAAGGTGTCCCGATGTTTCGATGAGATGGTGGAGATCGATTATGGTGGAGGCAACTTTCACGATCCGACTACGAACGTGCGAAGACGTTGCGCCTTAGCGATCGCTAAACCAACTCCGAGAGGTTATTGATCCCGCAGATGCACGATCAACCTGACCACAAAGGTCTAATTCCTGCAAGCAATCGAAGAACAAGCAAGAACTAAGAATTGCAATCTGGATATTGCGAATATAAGATGAATGATTACGAAAGTTGGGGTTCCAATGAGGTCTTGGCCTGGTCGGATGACACAAACGAAGAGCTCGAAGTTGCGGCTATGGCTAACTTATGTCTAATTAAAACCCAAGTCTAAACGACGCCCTAAGGGCTGTATATATGGGGGAACAGAGGGGATTTTCGTGACCCCTTGGAGGTGGGGTCCGAAAACAACCCTAACTCGGTTTCCCCACACATACGGACTCTAAAAACAGCCTATAAGGTGGTATTTCGAAATTACATGGGCCCAGCCCAATATTAAGGTGACGCAGCACCTATAATTGCCCTTGGACGACAATAATGAAGTGGCATCTCGCGTATTTCGGCCAAGACTTCATGCGCGCCTTATGGTGGCTTCAAAGTGCGATAATCACCACTGGAAGCTCCGCTGTCCTTTCCCGCGCGCGCACCTTCTTCTCCATGCTTGATCCCGCTCCAATGACCATCCTTCTTGTCCATGCTAGGTCCTTCATTCATAAGCAAAACAAAAGTATCTAATTTAGGCAGTATCATATGTTCATGAACAATAGAAGGATTCGCAAGAAACGAAAGTACCTGATAATTTAGTTGACGTGCACGAGCTCTAGTAACTGGTCCAATATGTGTAGTTGGTGAGGATATGGGTGTAACATTAGTAGGGATGTCCTCATCATCCTCCCCTTCTTGAATTGAAGTCGTCCTCGACGGAAGCTCATCATCTTCTCCCAAATAAGGCTTCAAATCTGCAATATTAAATGTGGGACTAACCCCAAAGGCTGCAGGTAGCTCAAGTTTATATGCATTATCATTAATTTTCTGCAAAACCTTAAAGGGACCATCAGCTCGAGGCATTAACTTAGACTTGCGCAAATCAGGAAACCTATCTTTACGTAGATGTAACCAAACAAGATCTCCGGGTTCAAACACAACATGCTTTCGACCCCTATCACCAGCAAGCTTGTATCTAGCATTCATGCGCTCAATGTTTTCTTTAGTTAACTCATGCATTTTTAATATCAATTCAGCACGTTGCTTAGCATCAAAATTAACCTTCTCCGAAGATGGAAGAGGCAGCAAATCAATAGGTGCACGAGGTAGAAAACCATAAACAATCTCAAAAGGGCACATTTTAGTGGTAGAATGCAATGAACGATTATAAGCAAATTCAATATGAGGTAAACATTCTTCCCACTGTTTCAAGTTACTCTTTAAAACAGCCCTAAGCATAGTAGACAAAGTCCTATTGACCACTTCAGTTTGTCCATCAGTTTGGGGATGACATGTAGTACTAAAAAGTAGTTTAGTCCCCAACTTAGCCCATAAGCATCTCCAAAAATGGCTAAGAAACTTAGTATCACGATCCGAGACAATAGTATTGGGCACACCATGTAAGCGAATAATCTCACGAAAGAATAAATCAGCAACATTAGCAGCATCATCGCTTTTATGACATGGTATAAAATGTGCCATTTTAGAAAATCTATCCACGACAACAAATATGCTATCCCTCCCATTCTTTGTTCGAGGCAAGCCTAAAACAAAGTCCATGGATATGTCCTCCCACGGAACACTAGGTACAGGTAAAGGCATGTATAAACCATGAGGATTGAGTCGTGACTTAGCTTTTTGACATGTAGTGCAGCGAGCAACAAAACGCTCAACATCCCGTCTCATCTTTGGCCAAAAGAAATGTGTAGCAAGTACGTCCTCCGTCTTCTTCACGCCAAAGTGTCCCATTAATCCTCCTCCATGCGCCTCCTGCAACAACAAAAGACGAATAGAGCTAGCTGGAATGCATAGCTTGTTAGAACGGAACACAAATCCATCATTAAGCACAAACTTGTTCCATGTTCTACCCTCTCTACAATTCTGCAATACATCTTTAAATTCCGCATCATTTACGTATTGATCTTTGATTGTCTCTAAACCGAAAATCTTGAAGTCAAGTTGTGAAAGCATAGTATAACGACGAGACAAAGCATCAGCAATAATATTATCTTTCCCCTTCTTGTGTTTAATGACATAAGGGAAAGTCTCAATAAATTCAACCCACTTAGCATGTCTACGATTAAGTTTTGCTTGACTTCTTATGTGTTTCAAAGATTCATGATCAGAATGTATAACAAATTCTTTGGGCCATAAATAATGTTGCCCTAATGTCCGAACAAGAGCATATAATTCCTTATCATAAGTAGAATAGTTCAGACTAGGCCCACTCAATTTTTCAGAAAAGTAAGCAACAGGTTTAGCATCTTGTAATAACACACCTCCCAAACCAATCCCACTAGCATCGCATTCAAGCTCAAAAGTCTTATTAAAATCAGGAAGTTGGAGCAAAGGAGCATGTGTTAACTTATCTTTCAATACGGTGAAGGCTTCTTCCTGTGCGGTACCCCAAGTAAAAGGCACATCCTTGCGTGTAAGCTCATTGAGAGGTGCAGCAATGGTGCTGAAATCTCTCACAAAACGCCTATAGAATCCAGCGAGGCCAAGAAAACTCCTCACTTGTGTGACCGTTTTGGGCTGCGGCCAACTCTCAATCGCCTCGATCTTGGCTTTATCAACTTTAATTCCCTGCGGAGTAACAACATAGCCAAGAAACGATACTCGGTCGGTGCAAAAGGTGCACTTCCCAAGGTTACCAAACAAACGTGCATTACGTAGAGCAATAAAAACAGCACGTAAATGATCCAAATGTTCCTCCAAAGATTTGCTATAAATCAGTATATCATCAAAATAGACTACCAAAAATCGTCCAATGAAAGCACGTAAAACCTCGTTCATTAATCTCATGAAAGTGCTAGGTGCATTAGTTAACCCAAAAGGCATGACTAACCACTCATATAATCCAAACTTAGTTTTAAATGCCGTTTTCCATTCATCTCCTAATTTCATGCGAATTTGATGGTATCCACTACGCAAATCAACTTTGGAAAACATGGTAGAGCCACTTAATTCATCAAGCATATCATCTAACCTAGGAATAGGATGACGATAACGAATAGTAATATTATTAATGGCTCGACAATCAACACACATACGCCATGTTCCATCCTTTTTAGGCACTAATATAACAGGAACAGCACAAGGACTAAGGGATTCACGTATGTAACCTTTGTCGAGTAGCTCTTGTACTTGACGCTGAATCTCCTTTGTCTCCTCCGGATTGGTACGGTATGGCGCACGGTTGGGCAGCGAAGACCGGGAATTAAGTCAATCTGATGCTCAATCCCTCGAATAGGTGGTAATCCCGGTGGTACGTCTTGTGGAAAGACGTCAATAAACTCCTGCAAAAGGTCAGTGACAACAGGAGGCAAAGAAGGAGGCAATTCCTCAAATGAAAACAAAGCTTCTTTGCACACAAAAGCATAGCACACATATTGACTAACATCCAAATCCGAAATATCAACTTTAGTAGCAAGCAAAGTTGGACTAGTCAATTTAATTTCATTAGACACAGCAGAAGAAGATTTGCTATTAGTCTTATGTTGTTGCTCAATTTCTTTGGCTGCTATCTCATTTTCACTCTTATTTTTCTCCTGTTTAGCTTTACTAGCTCTAGCAAGATCATCTTTCACAATTTGTTCAGGAGACATAGGAAGTAAAGCAATATTTTTATCTTGATGAACTAGAGTAAACTGATTTGTCCTACCATGGTGTACAACATTCCTATCAAATTGCCATGGTCTACCAAGTAAAAGAGAGCATGCTTGCATGGGTACCACATCACAATCAACATAATCAGCATATGCAGCAATGCTAAAGTGCACACGAACAGAACGCGTTACCTTAATCTTACCACTATTGTTAAACCACTGAATATAGTACGGATGGGGGTGTGGTCTTGTGGTGAGAGATAGCTTCTCCACCAACTCCATGCTAGCCAAGTTGTTGCAACTCCCTCCGTCAATGATGATGCGAACCGAACGTTCTTTCACCACTCCCTTTGTGTGGAACAAATTATGCCTCTGGTTTTGCTCGGCCTTCGTTACCTGCACACTTAATACACGTTGAGCAACCAAACTAGCATATTTATCTGCATCATCAGGAGTCATATACTCTATATCATGAGCATCATCATGGGCACCCTGTTCCTCATGAGCAATGAGAACTAAAGTCTCCTCATCATAGTCACTCGCTGACTCATACCCACCATCCGCCGTAATAATCATCACACGCTTGGAGGGACAGTCTTTTGCGAAGTGACCTCCACCTTGGCACCTGCGACATTTAATATCACGATCTCGTGTTTGCCCTGTGGAAGCCATGGATGAAGAAGAACTCGCCGCTGGACCACTCTGTGCACCCTTGAATGGTGGCGCTGGCTGTTTTGGTGGCTCCCTGTACGAATGAGCGGCTGAAGTAGATGGTGCTGCAGCAGGACGTGTGGATGTAGAAGCTCCACGCGATGTCCATGATGTATTTTGTGCTGCAGAAAAGTTAGGACTCGTAGCGGCCTGTCGATCCTGAGGGGGTGGTTGGTGTCGACCGTGGCGAATGTTGGGGCGTGGACGTCCAGCTGGCTGCTCATAGGCCGCTTCCTGTTCCACCTCCTCCTCGTAATCATCCTCGTAGTTGTCGTCCTGGCCGACGTCAGAAGCAGCAGCAGTAGCAGCAACTGCAGCAGCAGGAGGAGCACCAGCAGCTTGTCCGCCCGGAAACAGAATACGTCTTGCACGTCGTGGTGGCGGTGGCTGTACTGGAGCGGCAATAGGCTGTGTAGGTAGGCGTGTGATCAACTCAGTAAACTTGGCGTCGAGCTTGGTGTCAATCATCTTCTCCACGCCATCAATCGCCTCTGTAAATCTGTTCTCGATGTCATTCACCTGTTCAGACATCATTTGTGCAAATTTATCATGTAGCTCCTTGTTTGTCATGTTCTCCCAATCGGGCGCATCCCGCGCCACTTCATCATGGGATCCTGGCATGGTTAGCAAAAATAGAAAACACACAGAAATATGATCCTACTTCTACTAATGGGATGTGGGGTGGTGGAAAGCACAAATCCGTCAAGCTTTTCTTTCGTTCTTACCGATTCTTACCTAGCAGCAGGTGGTGATGTACAACCAACGGGTCAAAACTCTCAGAGATATGGTAGAGCGATGGCCAGGAGGTGTCAAAACGCACGATGTAGAATATATGTGGAGCTGTAGGAAGGCTGACAAGTATGGTAGCAAAAGCTCAACAGTAATCAAAACAGAGATGCAAAGCTGAATAAACACTCAACGCCGGTACTGTGCTGATCCTAGGCTAGACCGTACTAGAGACGCGAGCCTAAAACACCAACGAAAGCACGGCGCGGCACGTAAACAACTGAGTAGCACACTCTGATTTTTTTTTCGCTCTTTATTTTTTTGCTTTATTTTTGCGATGCGGGACTGCGGTGGCTGAAAAAGTGCGAAAAAATCACTATGGTGGCGAACGTCTCAAAAAGTGTTTCTGGACCTAAGGAAGGTATGGGCACGAAATTTTTTTACCCTTGAAATTTTTGGCCTAAAAACTGCTCTAGAAAGCGTGCCAGACTCTAATCAACTCAAAACTATTCTGGCTACGGAGATATCTCAAACCGAACGGGTGATGGAACTCAACTCGGATTGGGAGGTCGTGGTGGTGTATATGGACTCAGGTTGGCGGAACGTGGAGGTGTTTCTGGACTCGGATTGGTGGCAGCGGACGGATGGAACTAGTGCGGCGGCGGCATGAGAAACTGTGATCAGAACTCGAAACTCTAAGGAACTAGACGCTAAGATCAGCAACTCGACACAACGATGCAACCGCAAATTCAACAAAGCAAACTACTGTAAAGAAAACTGGACAAAGGCTCGGACTGTTTTGGGACGTGATGATCTAACCCTAATTCTTTTTTGGCTTTTTCGTGGACTGTAGGTATGAAGAACAGAACCAATCTAGACTACGAAAAACTGGTAAATCTCACCGATCAACCTGGAAATCTGATACCACTTGATAGAGGCGAAGGTGTCCCGATGTTTCGATGAGATGGTGGAGATCGATTATGGTAGAGACGACTTTCACGATCCGACTACGAACGTGCGAAGACGTTGCGCCTTAGCGATCGCTAAACCAACTCCGAGAGGTTATTGATCCCGCGGATGCACGATCAACCTGACCACGAAGGTCTAATTCCTGCAAGCAATCGAAGAACAAGCAAGAACTAAGAATTGCAATCTGGATATTGCGAATATAAGATGAATGATTACGAAAGTTGGGGTTCCAATGCGGTCTTGGCCTGGTCAGATGACACAAACGAAGAGCTCGAAGTTGCGGCTATGGCTAACTTAAATCTAATGAAAACCCAAGTCTAAACGACGCCCTAAGGGTTGTATATATGGGGGAACAGAGGGGAATTTCTTGGCCCCTTGGAGGAGGGGTCCGAAAACAACCCTAACTCGGTTTCCCCACACATACGGACTCTAAAAAATAGCCTATTAAGTGAATTTCGAAATTACATGGGCCTGGCCCAATAATAAGGTGACGCAGCACCTATAATAACCCTTGGACAAAAATATTAATGTGGCATCTTGTGTCTCTCGTCCAAGTCTTCCAGCACGCCTTATGGTGGCCTCAAAGTGCGAAAATCACCACTAGAAGCTCCATTGTCCTTTCCCGCGCGCGCACCTCCTTCTCCATGCTTGATCCCGCTCCAATGACCATCCTTCTTATCCATGCTAGGTCCTTCATTCATAAGACAAACAAAAGTATCTAATTTAGGCAGCATCATATGTTCCTGAACATTAGAAGGATTCGCAAGAAACGAAAGTACCTGATAATTTAGTTGACGTGCGCGTGCTCTAGTAACTGGTCCAGTATGTGTAGTTGGTGAAGATGTGGGTGTAACATTAGTAGAGATTTCCTCATCACCTTTCTTGCCAACGTCAAGAACCCGTGCATGCTGGAGAAGATGAGTACCCGGTCCATTAAGACGATCAGTGCCCTTGTTCGAGCTAGCCGACAAGGTCGCCCGCATCGAAGATGCGGTGATGAGGACATGGCTACCATAGTTAGACCCATAGCCCATGCTACTACACACATTGGATCGGCTACTAGAGCTCGTGCAAGCCAACAGAATTATCAGGTATTTTCGTTTCTTGGAAATCCTTCTAATGTTTATGAACATATGATGCTGCCTAAATTATATACTTTTGTTTTACTTATGCATGAAGGACCTAATGTGGACAAGAGGGCATTGGAGCGAGATCAAGCATGTAGAGGAAGTAGCGTGTGCGACAAAGAATAATGGAGCTTTCAGTAGTGATTTCCGCACTTTGAAGCTACCATAAGAAGTGCATGAAGCCTTGGATGAATTATACAAAGATGCCACTTCATAATTTCGTCCAGGGGCTGTTATATGTGTTGCGCCACCTTATTTATTGGCCAGGCCCATGTAATTTCGAAATACAACTTCGTAGGCTATTTTTGGAGTCCATATTGTAGGGAAAACGAGTCAGGACGTGTTTTAGTCCCACCTTGCCAAGGGTGGACGAAATCCCCTCTCTTTTCCCCTATATATACACCCCATAGGACACCCTTTAGACTTGGATTTCTTTTAGTTAAAAAGACTTCTTAGCTAATTTTTGCATCTTGGTGTACTCGGTTTGTGTCCAACGACCAGATCAAGACCGCTTTTGGAATCCCAACGTTATTCATACTTCATCTACATATTCGCAATATTCAGATTGCTTTATCATAGTTCTTGCTTGTTCTTCGATTGCTTGCAGGCACTATACCTTCGTGGTAAGGTTGATCGTGCTCCAGCGTGGTCAATAACCTTCAGGAGATTGGTTTAGCGATTGCTAAGGCGCAACGTCGTTGCATGTTTTGTAGTCGGATCGTCAAAGTCGACTCCATCAAATCATAGTTATCATCTCATCGAAAGATCGGGACACCCCGCCTCTATCAGGCGGTCCTGCCTGTTAACCAAGATGTCGGAAGACGCCTTGCGGCTCAAGCTCCTTCCGGAAAGAACCATCCTTCCGGGGAGCTCGAGGCACGTAAACGCGTACACCAAGCCGTGTTGATGAGGACATCCCTACTACAACTACTACTTCCCCAACTCTTCATGATGAACAAGCCAATCAAATCCGACTTGGTCCTATTACAAGAGCCCGTGCTAAGTTATTAGAACAGCAGGTGAATTTGCTCTTACTCGAGTCTGACGATCGGCTTAGTAAGAATTATATACTGCCTAATTCCTTGTGTGTTTGTATGATCAGGTATCAAGGTGAAGACAAGGAACTAGGAGGAGCTGAGGTTCAAGAAGAAGAAGCCAGGGACAAGCTACATGGGAAGAAGAACCTCTAGAAGCCAAGGCCAGGAAGAACAAAGCTTCAGGCCGCGGTACTACCGCGCTGACCGCGGTACTACCGCGCCACGGTACTACCGGGCCTACTACCGCCCGTACCATCGCGGCAACAGAAGGTGATAGAGGCGAAGGTGTCCCGATGTTTCGATGAGATGGTGGAGATCGATTATGGTGGAGGCGACTTTCACAATCCGACTACTAACGTGCGAAGACGTTGCGCCTTAGCGATCGCTAAACCAACTCCGAGAGGTTATTGATCCCGCGGATGCACGATCAACCTGACCACGAAGGTCTAATTCCTGCAAGCAATCGAAGAACAAGCAAGAACTAAGAATTGCAATCTGGATATTGCGAATATAAGATGAATGATTACGAAAGTTGGGGTTCCAATGAGGTCTTGGCCTGGTCGGATGACACAAACGAAGAGCTCGAAGTTGCGGCTATGGCTAACTTAAATCTAATTAAAACCCAAGTCTAAACGACGCCCTAAGGGCTGTATATATGGGGGAACAGAGGGGATTTTCGTGACCCCTTGGAGGTGGGGTCCGAAAACAACCCTAACTCGGTTTCCCCACACATACGGACTCTAAAAACAGCCTATAAGGTGGTATTTCGAAATTACATGGGCCCAGCCCAATATTAAGGTGACGCAGCACCTATAATTGCCCTTGGACGAAAATAATGAAGTGGCATCTCGCGTATTTCGTCCAAGACTTCATGCGCGCCTTAAGGTGGCTTCAAAGTGCGATAATCACCACTGGAAGCTCCGCTGTCCTTTCCCGCGCGCGCACCTTCTTCTCCATGCTTGATCCCTCTCCAATGACCATCCTTCTTGTCCATGCTAGGTCCTTCATTCATAAGCAAAACAAAAGTATCTAATTTAGGCAGCATCATATGTTCATGAACAATAGAAGGATTCGCAAGAAACGAAAGTACCTGATAATTTAGTTGACGTGCACGAGCTCTAGTAACTGGTCCAATATGTGTAGTTGGTGAGGATATGGGTGTAACATTAGTAGGGATGTCCTCATCATCCTCCCCTTCTTGAATTGAAGTCGTCCTCGACGGAAGCTCATCATCTTCTCCCAAATAAGGCTTCAAATCTGCAATATTAAATGTGGGACTAACCCCAAAGGCTGCAGGTAGCTCAAGTTTATATGCATTATCATTAATTTTCTGCAAAACCTTAAAGGGACCATCAGATCGAGGCATTAACTTAGACTTGCGCAAATCAGGAAACCTATCTTTACGTAGATGTAACCAAACAAGATCTCCGGGTTCAAACACAACATGCTTTCGACCCCTATCACCAGCAAGCTTGTATCTAGCATTCATGCGCTCAATGTTTTCTTTAGTTAACTCATGCATTTTTAATATCAATTCAGCACGTTGCTTAGCATCAAAATTAACCTTCTCCGAAGATGGAAGAGGTAGCAAATCAATAGGTGCACGAGGTAGAAAACCATAAACAATCTGAAAAGGGCACATTTTAGTGGTAGAATGCAATGAACGATTATAAGCAAATTCAATATGAGGTAAACATTCTTCCCACAGTTTCAAGTTACTCTTTAAAACAGCCCTAAGCATAGTAGACAAAGTCCTATTGACCACTTCAGTTTGTCCATCAGTTTGGGGATGACATGTAGTACTAAAAAGTAGTTTAGTCCCCAACTTAGCCCATAAGCATCTCCAAAAATGGCTAAGAAACTTAGTATCACGATCCGAGACAATAGTATTGGGCACACCATGTAAGCGAATAATCTCACGAAAGAATAAATCAGCAACATTAGCAGCATCATCGCTTTTATGACATGGTATAAAATGTGCCATCTTAGAAAATCTATCCACGACAACAAATATGCTATCCCTCCCATTCTTTGTTCGAGGCAAGCCTAAAACAAAGTCCATGGATATGTCCTCCCACGGAACACTAGGTACAGGTAAAGGCATGTATAAACCATGAGGATTGAGTCGTGACTTAGCTTTTTGACATGTAGTGCAGCGAGCAACAAAACGCTCAACATCCCGTCTCATCTTTGGCCAAAAGAAATGTGTAGCAAGTACGTCCTCCGTCTTCTTCACGCCAAAGTGTCCCATTAATCCTCCTCCATGCGCCTCCTGCAACAACAAAAGACGAATAGAGCTAGCTGGAATGCATAGCTTGTTAGAACGGAACACAAATCCATCATTAAGCACAAACTTGTTCCATGTTCTACCCTCTCTACAATTCTGCAATACATCTTTAAATTCCGCATCATTTACGTATTGATCTTTGATTGTCTCTAAACCGAAAATCTTGAAGTCAAGTTGTGAAAGCATAGTATAACGACGAGACAAAGCATCAGCAATAATATTATCTTTCCCCTTCTTGTGTTTAATGACATAAGGGAAAGTCTCAATAAATTCAACCCACTTAGCATGTCTACGATTAAGTTTTGCTTGACTTCTTATGTGTTTCAAAGATTCATGATCAGAATGTATAACAAATTCTTTGGGCCATAAATAATGTTGCCAAGTTTCTAATGTCCGAACAAGAGCATATAATTCCTTATCATAAGTAGAATAGTTCAGACTAGGCCCACTCAATTTTTCAGAAAAGTAAGCAACAGGTTTAGCATCTTGTAATAACACACCTCCCAAACCAATCCCACTAGCATCGCATTCAAGCTCAAAAGTCTTATTAAAATCAGGAAGTTGGAGCAAAGGAGCATGTGTTAACTTATCTTTCAATACGGTGAAGGCTTCTTCCTGTGCGGTACCCCAAGTAAAAGGCACATCCTTGCGTGTAAGCTCATTGAGAGGTGCAGCAATGGTGCTGAAATCTCTCACAAAACGCCTATAGAATCCAGCGAGGCCAAGAAAACTCCTCACTTGTGTGACCGTTTTGGGCTGCGGCCAACTCTCAATCGCCTCGATCTTGGCTTTATCAACTTCAATTCCCTGCGGAGTAACAACATAGCCAAGAAACGATACTCGGTCGGTGCAAAAGGTGCACTTCCCAAGGTTACCAAACAAACGTGCATTACGTAGAGCAATAAAAACAGCACGTAAATGATCCAAATGTTCCTCCAAAGATTTGCTATAAATCAGTATATCATCAAAATAGACTACCACAAATCGTCCAATGAAAGCACGTAAAACCTCGTTCATTAATCTCATGAAAGTGCTAGGTGCATTAGTTAACCCAAAAGGCATGACTAACCACTCATATAATCCAAACTTAGTTTTAAAAGCCGTTTTCCATTCATCTCCTAATTTCATGCGAATTTGATGGTATCCACTACGCAAATCAACTTTGGAAAACATGGTAGAGCCACTTAATTCATCAAGCATATCATCTAACCTAGGAATAGGATGACGATAACGAATAGTAATATTATTAATGGCTCGACAATCAACACACATACGCCATGTTCCATCCTTTTTAGGCACTAATATAACAGGAACAGCACAAGGACTAAGGGATTCACGTATGTAACCTTTGTCGAGTAGCTCTTGTACTTGACGCTGAATCTCCTTTGTCTCCTCCGGATTGGTACGGTATGGCGCACGGTTGGGCAGTGAAGCACCGGGAATTAAGTCAATCTGATGCTCAATCCCTCGAATAGGTGGTAATCCCGGTGGTACGTCTTGTGGAAAGACGTCAATAAACTCCTGCAAAAGGTCAGTGACAACAGGAGGCAAAGAAGGAGGCAATTCCTCAAATGAAAACAAAGCTTCTTTGCACACAAAAGCATAGCACACATATTGACTAACATCCAAATCTGAAATATCAACTTTAGTAGCAAGCAAAGTTGGACTAGTCAATTTAATTTCATTAGACACAGCAGAAGAAGATTTGCTATTAGTCTTATGTTGTTGCTCAAATTCTTTGGCTGCTATCTCATTTTCACTCTTATTTTTCTCCTGTTTAGCTTTACTAGCTCTAGCAAGATCATCTTTCACAATTTGTTCAGGAGACATAGGAAGTAAAGCAATATTTTTATCCTGATGAACCAGAGTAAACTGATTTGTCCTACCATGGTGTACAACATTCCTATCAAATTGCCATTGTCTACCAAGTAAAAGAGAGCATGCTTGCATGGGTACCACATCACAATCAACATAATCAGCATATGCAGCAATGCTAAAGTGCACACGAACAGAACGCGTTACCTTAATCTTACCACTATTGTTAAACCACTGAATATAGTACGGATGGGGGTGTGGTCTTGTGGTGAGAGATAGCTTCTCCACCAACTCCATGCTAGCCAAGTTGTTGCAACTCCCTCCGTCAATGATGATGCGAACCGAACGTTCTTTCACCACTCCCTTTGTGTGGAACAAATTATGCCTCTGGTTTTGCTCAGCCTTCGTTACCTGCACACTTAACACACGTTGAGCAACCAAACTAGCATATTTATCTGCATCATCAGGAGCCATATACTCCATATCATGAGCATCATCATGGGCACCCTGTTCCTCATGAGCAATGAGAACTAAAGTCTCCTCATCATAGTCACTCGCTGACTCATACCCACCATCCGCCGTAATAATCATCACACGCTTGGAGGGACAGTCTTTTGCGAAGTGACCTCCACCTTGGCACCTGCGACATTTAATATCACGATCTCGTGTTTGCCCTGTGGAAGCCATGGATGAAGAAGAACTCGCCGCTGGACCACTCTGTGCACCCTTGAATGGTGGCGCTGACTGTTTTGGTGGCTCCCTGTAAGAATGAGCGGCTGAAGTAGAGGGTGGAGCAGCAGGACGTGTGGATGTAGAAGGTCCACGCGATGTCCATGATGTATTTCGTCCTGCAGAAAAGTTAGGTCTCGTAGCGGCCTGTCGATCCTGCACTTCACGTTCAGCTTTATAAGCAAGATGAAACAAACGAGTAATAGTAGCATAGTCCTTGTATTCTAGAATAGTTTGTATCTCCCTGTTTAAGCCACCTATGAAACGTGCAAACATAGCTTCATTATCCTCTACTAGGCCACATCTAATCAATCCAGTTTGTAATTCTTGATAATATTCCTCTACAGAATTTTTTCCTTGTCTTAAACGCTGTAATTTTTGTAGCAATTCACGTTGATAATAAGGAGGAACCCAGCGAGTACGCATAGCATCTTTTAAAGCATCCCAAGTAGCTGGAATATTATTAGCATGCAATCTACAATGTTCAGACCACCAAATAGATGCAAAACCCGTGAATTCACAAACAGCAGCAGTAACACGTCTATTCTCAGGATATTGTAAACATGTAAAGCGTTGTTCAGTTTCTAACTCCCAAGTAAGATAAGCATCAGGAATATATCTACCCTCAAACGGCTTAAGATTCAATTTAAGTTTAGGCACATGCTCATCATCGCGTACCTGAGGGGGTGGTTGGTGTCGACCGTGGCGAATGTTGGGACGTGGACGTCCAGCTGGCTGTTCATAGGCCGCTTCTTGTTCCACCTCCTCCTCGTAATCACCCTCGTAGTTGTCGTCCTGGCCGACGTCAGAGGCAGCAGCAGCAGTAACTGCAGCAGCAGCAGGAGCACCAGCAGCTTGTCCGCCCGGAAACAGAATACGTCGTGCACGTCGTGGTGGCGGTGGCTGTGCTGGAGCGGCCGCAGGCTGTATAGGTAAGCGTGCGAGCAACTCAGTAAACTTGGCGTCGAGCTTGGTGTCGATCATCTTCTCCACACCATCAATCGCCTCTGTAAATCTGTTCTCGATGTCATTCACCTGTTCAGACATCATTTGTGCAAATTTATCATGTAATGCTTTGTTTGTCATATTCTCCCAATCAGGTGCATCCCGCGCCACTTCATCATGGGATCCTGGCATGGTTAGCAGAAATAGAAAACACACAGAAGTATGATCCTACTTCGACTAATGGGATGTGGGGTGGTGGAAAGCACAAATCCGTCAAGCTTTTCTTCAGTTCTTACCGATTCTTACCTAGCAGCAGGTGGTGATGTACAACCAACGGGTCAAAACTCTCAGAGATGTGGTAGAGCGATGGCCAGGAGGTGTCAACCGCACGAAGTAGAATATATGTGGAGCTGTAGGTAGGCTTGACAAATATGGTAGCAAAAAGCTTCAACAGTAATCAAAACAGAGATGCAAAGTTGAATAAACACTCAACGTCGGTACTGTGCTGATCCTAGGCTAGACCGTACTAGAGACGCGAGCCTAAAACACCAACGAAAGCACGGCGCGGCACGTAATCAACTGAGAAGCACACTCTGAATTTTTTTCTCTTTTTTTTTTTTTTTTTTTGCGATGCGGGACTGCGGTGGCTGAAAAAGTGCGAAAAAATCACTATGCTGGCGAACGTCTCAAAATGAGTTTCTGGACCTAAGGAACGTATGGGCACGAAATTTTTTCACCCCTGAAATATTTGGCCTAAAAACTGCTCTGAAAAGTATGCCACTTCATTTTTTTTTTTTTTTTTTGGGAAATCACCCCCCCTTCTCTGGACGGAAAAAGTTTGGTGAAATCCGACTCTAACAACTCAAAACTAATCTGGCTACAGAGAGATCAGGATCCTTACTGATGGTGGAACTCAACTCGGACTCGTGAGACGTGGTGGTGTATATGGACTCTGCTTGGCGGAACGTGGTGGTGTATCTGGACTTGGATTGGCGGAACGTGGTAGGATGACTACTGTGCGGCGGCGACGTGGCAAACTGTGATCAGAACTCGAAACTCTAAGGGAACTAGACGCTAAGATCAGCAACTTGACACAACGATGCAACCGTAAATTCAACAAAGCAAGCTACTGTAAAGAAAACTGGAAAAGGGCTCGGACTGTTTTGGAACGTGATGATCTAACCCTAATTTTTTTTTTGGCTTTTTCGTGGACTGTAGGTATGAAGAACAGAACCAATCTAGACTATGAAAACTGGTAAATCTCACCGAGCAACCTGGAAATCTGATACCACTTGATAGAGGCGAAGGTGTCCCGATGTTTCGATGAGATGGTGGAGATCGATTATGGTGGAGGCGACTTTCACAATCCGACTACTAACGTGCGAAGACGTTGCGCCTTAGCGATCGCTAAACCAACTCCGAGAGGTTATTGATCCCGCGGATGCACGATCAACCTGACCACGAAGGTCTAATTCCTGCAAGCAATCGAAGAACAAGCAAGAACTAAGAATTGCAATCTGGATATTGCGAATATAAGATGAATGATTACGAAAGTTGGGGTTCCAATGAGGTCTTGGCCTGGTCGGATGACACAAACGAAGAGCTCGAAGTTGCGGCTATGGCTAACTTAAATCTAATTAAAACCCAAGTCTAAACGACGCCCTAAGGGCTGTATATATGGGGGAACAGAGGGGATTTTCGTGACCCCTTGGAGGTGGGGTCCGAAAACAACCCTAACTCGGTTTCCCCACACATACGGACTCTAAAAACAGCCTATAAGGTGGTATTTCGAAATTACATGGGCCCAGCCCAATATTAAGGTGACGCAGCACCTATAATTGCCCTTGGACGAAAATAATGAAGTGGCATCTCGCGTATTTCGTCCAAGACTTCATGCGCGCCTTAAGGTGGCTTCAAAGTGCGATAATCACCACTGGAAGCTCCGCTGTCCTTTCCCGCGCGCGCACCTTCTTCTCCATGCTTGATCCCTCTCCAATGACCATCCTTCTTGTCCATCCTAGGTCCTTCATTCATAAGCAAAACAAAAGTATCTAATTTAGGCAGCATCATATGTTCATGAACAATAGAAGGATTCGCAAGAAACGAAAGTACCTGATAATTTAGTTGACGTGCACGAGCTCTAGTAACTGGTCCAATATGTGTAGTTGGTGAGGATATGGGTGTAACATTAGTAGGGATGTCCTCATCAGAAGGGTTACGGTAGTGGTTACGGTACTACCGTGCCTACTACCGCGAAGGTCAGGAGAAATACGGTAGTGGTTACGGTAGTAGCCGCGGTACTACCGCACCAATCACGGTACTACCGTGCTGCCTGCACGCAGAAATGGGCCTACGGCCCCTGTATCCGAGTCTGGACCCCTTTAGACTATAAATACAAGACCTGATGAGGACATCCCTACTAATGTTACACCCATACCCTCACCAACTACACATACTGGACCAGTTACTAGAGCACGTGCACGTCAACTAAATTATCAGGTACTTTCGTTTCTTGCGAATCCTTCTATTGTTCATGAACATATGATGCTGCCTAAATTAGATACTTTTGTTTTGCTTATGAATGAAGGACCTAGCATGGACAAGAAGGATGGTCATTGGAGCGGGATCAAGAATGGAGAAGAAGGTGCGCGCGGGGGAAAGTACAGTGGAGCTTCCAGTGGGGATTTTCGCACGTTGAAGCCACCATAAGGCATGCATGAAGGCTTGGACGGAATACACGAGATGCAACTTCATTATTTTCGTCCAAGAGCAATTATAGGTGCTGCGTCACCTTAATATTGGGCTGGGCCCATGTAATTTCGAAATACCACATTATAGGCTGTTTTTAGAGTCCGTATGTGTGGGGAAACCGAGTTAGGGTTGTTTTCGGACCCCACCTCCAAGGGGTCACGAAAATCCCCTCTGTTCCCCCATATATACAGCCCTTAGGGTGTCGTTTAGACTTGGGTTTTAATTAGATTAAAGTTAGCCATAGCCGCAACTTCGAGCTCTTCGTTTGTGTCATCCGACCAAGCCAAGACCTCATTGGAACCCCAACTTTCGTAATCATTCATCTTATATTCGCAATATCCAGATTGCAATTCTTAGTTCTTGCTTGTTCTTGGATTGCTTGCAGGAATTAGACCTTCGTGGTCAGGTTGATCGTGCATCCGCGGGATCAATAACCTCTCGGAGTTGGTTTAGCTATCGCTAAGGCGCAACGTCTTCGCACGTTAGTAGTCGGATCGTGAAAGTCGTCTCCACCATAATCGATCTACACCATCTCATCGAAACATCGGGACACCTTCGCCTCTATCAAGTGGTATCAGATTTCTAGGTTGATCGGTGAGATTTACCAGTTTTCATAGTCTAGATTGGTTCTGTTCTTCATACCTACAGTCCACGAAAAAGCCAACAAAAAAAAATTAGGGTTAGATCATCACGTCCCAAGACAGTCCTAGCCTTTGTCCAGTTTTCTTTTCAGTACTTGCTTTGTTGAATTTACGGTTGCATCGTTGTGTCAAGTTGCTGATCTTAGCGTCTAGTTCCCTTAGAGTTTCGAGTTCTGATCACAGTTTGCCACGTCGCCGCCGCACCAGTAGTCATCCTACCACGTTCCGCCAATCCGAGTCCAGATACACCACCACGTTCCGCCAAGCAGAGTCCATATACACCACCACGTCTCACGAGTCCGAGTTGAGTTCCACCATCAGTACGGTTCCTGATATCTCCGTAGCCAGAATAGTTTTGAGTTGATTAGAGTCGGACTTCACCAATCTTTTGTCGTACGTAGAAGAGGGTGATTTCCAAAAAAAAAAAAAAAAAAAAAAATTCAGAGCAGTTTTTAGGCCAAAATTTTCAGGGGTAAAAAAATTTCGTGCCCATACGTTCCTTAGGTCCAGAAACTCGTTTTGAGACGTTCGCCACCATAGTGATTTTTTTGCACTTTTTCAGCCACCGCAGTCCCGCATCGCAAAAAAAAAGAGCAAAAAAAAAAAAAAGAGAGAAAAAAAAATTCAGAGTGTGCTTCACAGTTGTTACGTGCCGCGCCGTGCTTTCGTTGGTGTTTTAGGCTCGCGTCTCTAGTACGGTCTAGCCTAGGATCAGCACAGTACCGACGTTGAGTGTTTATTCAGCTTTGCATCTCTGTTTTGATTACTGTTGATCTTTTTGCTACCATATTTGTCAAGCCTACCTACAGCTCCACATATATCCTACATCGTGCGTTTTGACACCTCCTGGCCATCGCTCTACCATATCTCTGAGAGTTTTGACCCGTTGGTTGTACATCACCACCTGCTGCTAGGTAAGAATCGGTAAGAACGTAAGAAAAGCTTGACGGATTTGTGCTTTCCACCACCCCACATCCATCCCATTAGTAGAAGTAGGATCATATTCCTGTGTGTTTTCTATTTCTGCTAACCATGCCAGGATCACATGATGAAGTGGCGCGGGATGCACCCGATTGGGAGAACATGACAAACAAGGAGCTACATGATAAATTTGCACGTATGATGTCTCAACAGGTGCAGGACATCGAGACCAGATTTACAGAGGCGATTGATGGCGTGGAGAAGATGATCGACACCAAGCTCGACGCCAAGTTCACTGAGTTGATCGCACGCCTACCTTCAGCACAGCCACAGCCACCGCCACTACCACGTGCACGACGTATTCTGTTTCCGCGAGGACAAGCTGCTGGTATTGGTGCTCGTCCTGCTGCTGCAGTTGCTGCTGCTGCTGCTTCTGACGTCGTCCAGGACGACAACTACGAGGGTGATTACGAGGAGGAGGTGGAACAGGAAGCGGCCTATGAGCAGCCAGCTGGACGTCCACGTCCCAACATTCGCCACGGTCGACACCAACCACCCCCTCAGGTACGCGATGATGAACATGTGCCTAAACTTAAATTGAATCTTAAGCCGTTTGAGGGTAGATATATTCCTGATGCTTATCTTACTTGGGAGTTAGAAACTGAACAACGTTTTACATGTTTACAATATCCTGAGAATAGACGTGTTACTGCTGCTGTTTGTGAATTCACGGGCTTTGCATCTATTTGGTGGTCTGAACATTGTAGATTGCATGCTAATAATATTCCAACTACTTGGGCTGCTTTAAAAGATGCTATGCGTACTCGCTGGGTTCCTCCTTATTATCAACGTGAATTGTAACAAAAATTACAGCGTTTGAGACAAGGAAAAAATTCTGTAGAGGAATATTATCAAGAATTACAAACTGGATTGATTAGATGTGGCCTAGTAGAGGATAATGAAGCTATGCTTGCACGTTTTATGGGTGGCTTAAACAGGGAGATACAAACTATTCTAGAATACAAGGACTTTGCTACTATCACTCGTTTGTTTCATCTTGCTTGTAAAGCTGAACGTGAAGTGCAGGATCGACAGGCCGCTACGAGACCTAACTTTTCTGCAGGACGAAATACATCATGGACATCGCGTGGAGCTTCTACATCCACACGTCCTGCTGCGCCACCATCTACTTCAGCCGCTCATTCTTACAGGGAGCCACCAAAACAGCCAGCGCCACCATTCAAGGGTGCATAGAGTGGTCCAGCGGCGAGTTCTTCTTCATCCATGGCATCCACAGGGCAAACACGAGATCGTGATATTAAATGTCGCAGGTGCCAAGGTGGAGGTCACTTCGCAAAAGACTGTCCCTCCAAGCGTGTGATGACTATTACGGCGGATGGTGGGTATGAGTCAGCGAGTGACTATGATGAGGAGACTCTAGTTCTCATTGCTCATGAGGAACAGGGTGCCCATGATGATGCTCATGATATAGAGTATATGACTCCTGATGATGCAGATAAATATGCTAGTTTGGTTGCTCAACGTGTGTTAAGTGTGCAGGTATCGAAGGCCGAGCAAAACCAGAGGCATAATTTGTTCCTCACAAAGGGAGTGGTGAAAGAACGTTCGGTTCGCATCATCATTGACGGAGGGAGTTGCAACAACTTGGCGAGCATGGAGTTGGTGGAGAAGCTATCTCTCACCACAAGACCACACCCCCATCCGTACTATATTCAGTGGTTTAACAATAGTGGTAAGATTAAGGTAACGCGTTCTGTTCGTGTGCACTTTAGCATTGCTGCATATGCTGATTATGTTGATTGTGATGTGGTACCCATGCAAGCATGCTCTCTTTTACTTGGTAGACCATGGCAATTTGATAGGAATGTTGTACACCATGGTAGGACAAATCAGTTTACTCTGGTTCATCAGGATAAACATATTGCTTTACTTCCTATGTCTCCTGAACAAATTGTGAAAGATGATCTTGCTAGAGCTAGTAAAGCTAAACAGGAGAAAAATAAGAGTGAAAAAGAGATAGCAGCTAAATAATTTGAGCAACAACATAAGACTAATAGCAAATCTTCTTCTGCTGTTTCTAATGAAATTAAATTGACTAGTCCAACTTTGCTTGCTACTAAGGTTGATATTTCAGATTTGGATGTTAGTCAATATGTGTGCTATGCTTTTGTGTGCAAAGAAGCTTTGTTTTCATTTGAGGAATTGCCTCCTTCTTTGCCTCCTGTTGTCACTGACCTTTTGCAGGAATTTATTGACGTCTTTCCACAAGACGTACCACCGGGATTACCACCTATTCGAGGGATTGAGCATCAGATTGACTTAATTCCCGGTGCTTCGCTGCCCAACCGTGCGCCATACCGTACCAATCCGGAGGAGACGAAGGAGATTCAGCGTCAAGTACAAGAGCTACTCGACAAAGGTTACATACGGGAATCACTTAGTCCTTGTGTTGTTCCTGTTATATTAGTGCCTAAAAAGGATGGAACTTGGCGTATGTGTGTTGATTGTAGAGCCATTAATAATATTACTATTCGTTATCGTCATCCTATTCCTAGGTTAGATGATATGCTTGATGAATTAAGTGGCTCTACCATGTTTTCCAAAGTTGATTTGCGTAGTGGATACCATCAAATTCGCATGAAATTAGGGGATGAATGGAAAACGGCATTTAAAACTAAGTTTGGATTATATGAGTGGTTAGTCATGCCTTTTGGGTTAACTAATGCACCTAGCACTTTTATGAGATTAATGAACGAGGTTTTACGTGCTTTCATTGGACGATTTGTGGTAGTCTATTTTGATGATATACTGATTTATAGCAAATCTTTGGAGGAACATTTGGATCATTTACGTGCTGTTTTTATTGCTCTACGTAATGCACGTTTATTTGGTAACCTTGGGAAGTGCACCTTTTGCACCGACCGAGTATCGTTTCTTGGCTATGTTGTTACTCCGCAGGGAATTGAAGTTGATCATGCCAAGATCGAGGCAATTGAGAGTTGGCCGCAGCCCAAAACGGTGACACAAGTGAGGAGTTTTCTTGGCCTCGCTGGATTCTATAGGCGTTTTGTGAGAGATTTCAGCACCATTGCTGCACCTCTCAATGAGCTTACACGCAAGGATGTGCCTTTTACTTGGGGTACCGCACAGGAAGAAGCTTTCACGGTATTGAAAGATAAGTTAAATCATGCTCCTTTGCTCCAACTTCCTGATTTTAATAAGACTTTTGAGCTTGAATGCGATGCTAGTGGGATTGGTTTGGGAGGTGTGTTATTACAAGATGCTAAACCTGTTGCATACTTTTCTGAAAAATTGAGTGGGCCTAGTCTGAACTATTCTACTTATGATAAGGAATTATATGCTCTTGTTCGGACATTAGAAACTTGGCAACATTATTTATGGCCCAAAGAATTTGTTATACATTCTGATCATGAATCTTTGAAACACATAAGAAGTCAAGCAAAACTTAATCGTAGACATGCTAAGTGGGTTGAATTTATTGAGACTTTCCCGTATGTCATTAAACACAAGAAGGGGAAAGATAATATTATTGCTGATGCTTTGTCTCGTCGTTATACTATGCTTTCACAACTTGACTTCAAGATATTCGGTTTAGAGACAATCAAAGAACAATATGTAAATGATGCGGAATTTAAAGGTGTATTGCAGAATTGTAGAGAGGGTAGAACATGGAACAAGTTTGTGCTTAATGATGGATTTGTGTTCCGTTCTAACAAGCTATGCATTCCAGCTAGCTCTATTCGTCTTTTGTTGTTGCAGGAGGCGCATGGAGGAGGATTAATGGGACATTTTGGCGTGAAAAAGACGGAGGACGTACTTGCTACACATTTCTTTTGGCCAAAGATGAGACGGGATGTTGAGCGTTTTGTTGCTCGCTGCACTACATGTCAAAAAGCTAAGTCACGACTCAATCCTCATGGTTTATACATGCCTTTACCTGTACCTAGTGTTCCGTGGGAGGACATATCCATGGACTTTGTTTTAGGCTTGCCTCGAACAAAGAAGGGGAGGGATAGCATATTTGTTGTCGTGGATAGATTTTCTAAGATGGCACATTTTATACCATGTCATAAAAGCGATGATGCTGCTAATGTTGCTGATTTATTCTTTGGAGAGATTATTCGTTTACATGGTGTGCCCAATACTATTGTCTCGAATCGTGATACAAAGTTTCTTAGCCATTTTTGGAGATGCTTATGGGCTAAGTTGGGGACTAAACTACTTTTTAGTACTACATGTCATCCCAAAACTGATGGACAAACTGAAGTGGTCAATAGGACATTGTCTACTATGCTTAGGGCTGTTTTAAAAAGTAACTTGAAACTGTGGGAAGAATGTTTACCTCATATTGAATTTGCTTATAATCGTTCAGTGCATTCTACCACTAAAATGTGCCCTTTTGAGATTGTTTATGGTTTTCTACCTCGTGCACCTATTGATTTGCTGCCTCTTCCATCTTCGGAGAAGGTTAATTTTGATGCTAAGCAACGTGCTGATTTGATATTAAAAATGCATGAGTTAACTAAAGA
The DNA here is from genome assembly GCA_950022295.1 of Bromus sterilis. NCBI lineage: Eukaryota > Viridiplantae > Streptophyta > Magnoliopsida > Poales > Poaceae > Bromus > Bromus sterilis. The sequence continues at coordinate 169,625,800 of OX465600.1, read as the reverse complement.
AAACATTGAGCGCATGAATGCTAGATACAAGCTTGCTGGTGATAGGGGTCGAAAGCATGTTGTGTTTGAACCAGGAGATCTTGTTTGGTTACATCTACGTAAAGATAGGTTTCCTGATTTGCGCAAGTCTAAGTTAATGCCACAAGCTGATGGTCCCTTTAAGGTTTTACAGAAAATTAATGATAATGCATATAAACTTGAGCTACCTGCAGATTTTGGGGTTAGTCCCACATTTAACATTGCAGATTTGAAACCTTATTTTGGAGAAGATGATGAGCTTCCGTCGAGGACGACTTCAATTCAAGAAGGGGAGGATGATGAGGACATCCCTACTAATGTTACACCCATACCCTCACCAACTACACATACTGGACCAGTTACTGGAGCACGTGCACGTCAACTAAATTATCAGGTACTTTCGTTTCTTGCGAATCCTTCTATTGTTCATGAACATATGATGCTGCCTAAATTAGATACTTTTGTTTTGCTTATGAATGAAGGACCTAGCATGGACAAGAAGGATGGTCATTGGAGCGGGATCAAGAATGGAGAAGAAGGTGCGCGCGGGGGAAAGTACAGTGGAGCTTCCAGTGGGGATTTTCGCACGTTGAAGCCACCATAAGGCATGCATGAAGGCTTGGACGGAATACACGAGATGCCACTTCATTATTTTCGTCCAAGAGCAATTATAGGTGCTGCGTCACCTTAATATTGGGCTGGGCCCATGTAATTTCGAAATACCACATTATAGGCTGTTTTTAGAGTCCGTATGTGTGGGGAAACCGAGTTAGGGTTGTTTTCGGACCCCACCTCCAAGGGGTCACGAAAATCCTTTCTGTTCCCCCATATATACAACCCTTAGGGCGTCGTTTAGACTTGGGTTTTAATTAGATTTAAGTTAGCCATAGCCGCAACTTCGAGCTCTTCGTTTGTGTCATCCGACCAGGCCAAGACCGCATTGGAACCCCTACTTTCATAATCATTCATCTTATATTCGCAATATCCAGATTGCAATTCTTAGTTCTTGCTTGTTCTTCGATTGCTTGCAGAATTAGACCTTCGTGGTCAGGTTGATCGTGCATCCGCGGGATCAATAACCTCTCGGAGTTGGTTTAGCGATCGCTAAGGCGCAACGTCTTCGCACGTTAGTAGTCGGATCGTGAAAGTCGTCTCCACCATAATCGATCTACACCATCTCATCGAAACATCGGGACACCTTCGCCTCTATCAAGACCCCTACGAGTTTTAGAGTCAGACCACGTTTAGATAAACCCTAGTTCCTGAGGATTGCTCCAAGCATTCATCTTGAATCAAATACTTCAATTCGTATCGATCTGAAGTGTTGCTACTGCAAGTCTTGTGTGATCTGTTGTTCCACTGGGAATTAGTAGATTGCAAATTACCGTCTCGTGGTCGACGGCTACGTTGCGCAAGTGTGTGAAGTTGTGAATATCCAAAGGGTAGAGAGCTGTCGCATTGGCAACAGGGATCTAGCGAAGAGAGTTCATCGGCTACATACAAGTTATCTATCACAGCCCTCATATTCACCGTTCGCTTACTGAGAAGATCGGGCTACCCCTTATCACGTGTTCGCAACGGAGGGCAACGGGGCCGCTCCACAACCACCCTCCATCGACACTACGGTTGTCGCCGCGGACACCACCCCATCGCCATACTGCAAGATACACAAGACCAATAAACACGACTTGTCCGAGTGCCGCACTGTCATCAAGCTCCAAGAACACATGGCGGCCTTCTATTCCAAGAAGGACGCCGAAAGGAAGGCTCAGTGGGGCGGAGGTTCCCAACACGGGGGCTGAGTGATGAGGACATCCCTACTAATGTTACACCCACATCCTCACCAACTACACATATTGGACCAGTTACTAGAGCACGCGCACGTGAGCTAAATTATCAAGTACTTTCGTTTCTTGCGAATCCTTCTAATGTTCATGAACATATGATGCTGCCTAAATTAGATACTTTTGTTTTGCTTATGAATGAAGGACCTAGCATGGACAAGAAGGACGGGCATTGGAGCGGGATCAAGCATGGAGACGATGGTGCGCGCGCGGGAAAGGACAATGGAGTTTCCAGTGGTGATTTTCGCACTTTGAAGCCACCATAAGCCGTGCATGAAGGCTTGGACGAAATACACGAGATGCCACTTCATTATTTTCGTCCAAGGGCAATTATAGGTGCTGCGCCACCTTAATATTGGGTTGGGCCCATGTAATTTCGAAATACTACTTTATAGGCTGTTTTTAGAGTCCGTATGTGTGGGGAAACCGAGTTAGGGTTGTTTTCGAACCCCGCCTCCAAGGGGTCACGAAAATCCCCTCTATTTCCCCATATATACAACCCTTAGGGCGTCGTTTAGACTTGGGTTTTAATTTGATTTAAGTTAGCCATAGCCGCAACTTCGAGCTCTTCGTTTGTGTCATCCGACCAGGCCAAGACCGCATTGGAACCCCAACTCCTGTTAATCATTCATCTTATCTCCACAATATCGAGATTGCAATTCTTAGTTCTTGCTTGTTTATTGTAGATTGCATGAAAATAATATTCCAACTACTTGGGCTGCTTTAAAAGATGCTATGCGTACTCGTTGGGTTCCTCCTTAATATCAACGTGAATTGCTACAAAAATTACAACATTTGAGACAGGGAAAATTTTATGTAGAGGAATATTATCAGCAATTACAAACTAGATTAATTAGATGTGGCCTAGTAGAGGATAATGAAGCTATGCTTGCACGTTTTATGGGTGGCTTAAACAGGGAGATACAAACTATTCTAAAATACAAGGACTATGCTACTATCACTCGTTTGTTTCATCTTGCTTGTAAAGCTGAACGTGAAGTGCAGGATCGACATGCCGCTACGAGACCTAACTTTTCTGCAGGACGAACTACATCATGGACATCGCGTGGACCTTCTAAATCCACACGTCCTGCTGCGCCACCATCTACTTCAGCAGCTCATTCTTATAGGGAGCCACCAAAACAGCCAGCGCCACCATTCAAGGGTGCACAGAGTGGTCCAGCGGCGAGTTCTTCTTCATCCATGGCTTCCACAGGGAAACACGAGATCGTGATATTAAATGTCGCAGGTGCCAAGGTGGAGGTCACTTCATCAAAGACTGCCCCTCCAAGCGTGTGATGACTATTACGGCGGATGGTGGGTATGAGTCAGCGAGTGGATATGATGAGGAGACTTTAGTTCTCATTGCTCATGAGGAACAGGGTGCCCATGATGATGCTCATGATATAGAGTATATGGCTCCTAATGATGCGGATAAATATGCTAGTTTGGTTGCTCAACGTGTGTTAAGTGTGCAGGTAACGAAGGCCGAGAAAAACCAGAGGCATAATTTGTTCCACACAAAGGGAGCGGTGAAAGAACGTTCGGTTCGCATCATTATTGACGGAGGGAGTTGCAACAACTTGGCTAGCATGGAGATGGTGGAGAAGTTATCTCTCACCACAAGACCACACCCTCATCCGTACTATATTCAGTGGTTTAACAATAGTGGTAAGATTAAGGTAACGCGTTCTATTCGTGTGCACTTTAGCATTGCTGCATATGCTGATTATGTTGATTTTGATGTGGTACCCATGCAAGCATGCCCTCTTTTACTTGGTAGACCATGGAATTTGAAAGGAATGTTGTACACTATGGTAGGACAAATCAGTTTACTCTGGTTCATCAGGATAAAAATATTGCTTTACTTCCTATGTCTCCTGAACAAATTGTGAAAGATGATCTTGCTAGAGCTAGTAAAGCTAAACAGGAGAAAAATAAGAGTGAAAATGAGATAGCAGCTAAAGAATTTGAGCAACAACATAAGACTAATAGCAAATCTTCTTCTACTGTTTCTAATGAAGTTAAATTGACTAGTCCAACTTTGCTTGCTACTAAGGTTGATATTTCGGATTTGGATGTTAGTCAATATGTGTGCTATGCTTTTGTGTGCAAAGAAGCCTTGTTTTCATTTGAGGAATTGCCTCCTTCTTCGCCTCCTGTTTTCACTGACCTTTTGCAGGAGTTTATTGACGTCTTTCCACAAGACGTACCACCGGGATTACCACCTATTCGAGGGATTGAGCGTCAAATTGACTTAATTCCCGGTGCTTCGCTGCCCATCCGTGCGCCATACCGTACCAATCCGGAGGAGACGAAGGAGATTCAGCGTCAAGTACTAGAGCTACTCGACAAATGTTACATACGTGAATCCCTTAGTCCTTGTGTTGTTCCTGTTATATTAGTGCCTAAAAAGGATGGAACATGGCGTATGTGTGTTGATTGTCGAGCCATTAATAATATTACTATTCGTTATCGCCATCTTATTCCTAGGTTAGATGATATGCTTGATGAATTAAGTGGCTGTACCATGTTTTCCAAAGTTGATTTGCGTATTGGATACCATCAAATTAGCATGAAATTAGGAGATGAATGGAAAACAACATTCAAAACGAAGTTGGGACTATATGAGTGGTTAGTCATGCCTTTTGGGTTAACTAATGCACCTAGCACCTTCATGAGATTAATGAACGAGGTTTTACGTGCTTTCATTGGACGATTTGTGGTAGTCTATCTTGATGATATACTGATTTATAGCAAATCTTTGGAGGAACATTTGGATCATTTGCGTGCTGTTTTTATTGCTCTACGTAATGCACGTTTGTTTGCTAACCTTGGGAAGTGCACCTTTTGCACCGACGGAGTATCATTTCTTGGCTATGTTGTTACTCAACAGGGTATTGAAGTTGATAAAGCCAAGATCGAGGCGATTGAGAGTTGGCCGCAGCCCAAAACGGTCACACAAGTGAGGAGTTTTCTCGGCCTCTTTGGATTCTATAGGCGTTTTGTGAGAGATTTCAGCACCATTGCTGCACCTCTCAATGAGCTTACACCCAAGGATGTGCCTTTTACTTGGGGTACCGCACAGGAAGAAGACTTCACGATATTGAAAGATAAGTTAACACATGCTCCTTTGCTCCAACCTCCTGATTTTAATAAGACTTTTGAGCTTGAATGCGATGCTAGTGGGATTGGTTTGGGAGGTGTGTTATTACACGATGCTAAACCTGTTGCATACTTTTCTGAAAAATTGAGTGGGCCTAGTCTGAATTATTCTACTTATGATAAGGAATTATATGCTCTTGTTCGGACATTAGAAACTTGGCAACATTATTTTTGGCCCAAAGAATTTGTTATACATTCTGATCATGAATATTTGAAACACATAAGAAGTCAAGCAAAACTTAATCGTAGGCATGCTAAGTGGGTTGAATTTATTGAGACTTTCCCTTATGTCATTAAACACAAGAAGGGTAAAGATAATATTATTGCTGATGCTTTGTCTCGTCGTTATACTATGCTTTCACAACTTGACTTTAAGATATTACGTTTAGAGACAATCAAAGATCAATATGTGCATGATCCGGAATTTAAAGATGTATTGCAGAATTGTAGGGAAGGTAGAACATGGAACAAGTTTGTGCTTAATGATGGATTCGTGTTCCGTTCTAACAAGCTATGCATTCCAGCTAGCTCTGTTTGTCTTTTGTTGTTGCAGGAGGCGCATGGAGGAGGATTAATGCGACACTTTGGCGTGAAGAAGACGGAGGACGTACTTGCTACACATTTCTTTTGGACAAAGATGAGACAGGATGTTGAGCGTTTTGTTGCTCGCTGCACTACATGTCAAAAAGCTAAGTCACGACTCAAACCTCATGGTTTATACATGCCTTTACCTGTACCTAGCGTTCCGTGGGAGGACATATCCATGGACTTTGTTTTAGGCTTGCCTCGAACAAAGAAGGGGAGGGATAGCATATTTGTTGTCGTGGATAGATTTTCTAAGATGGCACACTTTATACCATGTCATAAAAGCGATGATGCTACTAATGTTGCTGATTTATTCTTTTGTGAGATTATTCGCTTACATGGTGTGCCCAATACTATTGTCTCGGATCATGATACTAAGTTTCTTAGCCATTTTTGGAGGTGCTTATGGGCTAAGTTGGGGACTAAACTACTTTTTAATACTACATGTCAACCCCAAACTGATGGACAAACTGAAGTAGTCAATAGGACTTTGTCTACTATGCTTAGGGCTGTTTTAAAGAGTAACTTGAAAATGTGGGAAGAATGTTTACCTCATATTGAATTTGCTTATAATCGTTCATTGCATTCTACCACTAAAATGTGCCCTTTTGAGATTGTTTATGGTTTTCTACCTCGTGCACCTATTGATTTGCTGCCTCTTCCATCTTCGGAGAAGGTTAATTTTGATGCTAAGCAACGTGCTGAATTGATATTAAAAATGCATGAGTTAACTAAAGAAAACATTGAGCGAATGAATGCTAGATACAAGCTTGCTGGTGATAGGGGTCGAAAGCATGTTGTGTTTGAACCCGGAGATCTTGTTTGGTTACATCTACGTAAATATAGGTTTCCTGATTTGCGCAAGTCTAAGTTATTGCCACAAGCTGATGGTCCCTTTAAGGTTTTGCAAAGAATTAATGATAATGCATATAAACTTGAGCTACCTGCAGATTTTGGGGTTAGTCCCACTTTTAATATTGCATATTTGAAGCCTTATTTGGGAGAAGAGGATGAGCTTCCGTCGAGGACGACTTCAATTCAAGAAGGGGAGGATGATGAGGACATCCCTACTAATGTTACACACACATTCTCACCAACTACACATATTGGACCAGTTACTAGAGCACGCGCACGTCAGCTAAATTATTAGGTACTTTCGTTTCTTGCGAATCCTTCTAATGTTCATGAACATATGATGCTTCCTAAATTAGATACTTTTGTTTTGCTTATGAATGAAGGACCTAGCATGGACAAGAAGGACGGGCATTGGAGCGGGATCAAACATGGAGAAGATGGTGCGCGCGCGGGAAAGGAAAATGGAGTTTCCAGTGGTGATTTTCGCACTTTGAAGCCACCATAAGGCGTGCATGAAGGCTTGGACGAAATATACGAGATGCCACTTCCTTATTTTCGTCCAAGGGCAATTATAGGTGCTGTGTCACCTTAATATTGGGCTGGGCCCATGTAATTTCGAAATACTACTTTATAGGCTGTTTTTAGAGTCTGTATGTGTGGGGAAACCGAGTTAGGGTTGTTTTCGGACCCCACCTCCAAGGGGTCACGAAAATCCCCTCTATTTCCCCATATATACAACCCTTAGGGCGTCGTTTAGACTTGGGTTTTAATTAGATTTAAGTTAGCCATAGCCGCAACTTCGAGCTCTTCATTTGTGTCATCCGACCAGGCCAAGACCGCATTGGAACCCCAACTTCTGTTAATCATTCATCTTATATCCGCAATATCCAGATTGCAATTCTTAGTTCTTGCTTGTTCTTGTCGATTGCTTGCAGGAATTAGACCTTCGTGGTCAGGTTGATCGTGCATCCGCGGGATCAATAACCTCCCGGAGTTGGTTTAGCGATTGCTAAGGCGCAACGTCTTCGCACGTTCGTAGTCGGATCATGAAAGTCTACTCCACCATAATTGATCTCCATCATCTCATCGAAACATCGGGACACCTTCGCCTCTATCACCGAGGCGGCTACCAGAAGAAGGGCAAGCCAAGGACGCCGCATCACAACGATGACATTTACGGAGAGGAGGAATCCGGAGGCGACGCGGTGAAGGTGGAGACCCACCAAGCGACCACCGATGATCTCTTCTTGTTGCACGGGTGGAAGGTCTTCGTCCGTGGCCGCAACCTGGACCGCGGGGACTTCCTCCTGTTCCGTTACGAGGGTGAGGACGTCTTGACGCTGAAGTGCTCAGCATGAACGACGACTACCTGAAGAACAGAGAGCTACCAAGCAACCGGAAGGACGCCGAGCGGGTCGCTCGTTAATCCTCGATGTACCTCCTACTCGATGAGACCCTTTACCGCAGGCGTCCCAACGGTGTGAAGCTACTAGGAATCCCCACAGACGAAGGCAAGAAGTTGCTCCCGTTCGGACCATGAAGGAACATGCGGCGCCCACATTGGTTTCCGGGCTCTGGTCACCAAAGCTTTCCGGCAAGGGTTCTATTGGCCTACCACCTTTAACGACGCCATGAAGCTTGTCAAAACCAACGACGCCTGCCAATTCCACGCCAAGGTTGTTCATCAACCAGCACAAGCTCTCCAAACCATCCCTCTATCATGCCCTTTGCGGTCTGGGGATTGGACATCTTGGGCCCATTCCCCCGTGCTACCGGAGGTTATGAGGTCCTCTATGTCGCCATCGACATATTCACCAAGTGGCCAGAAGTGGAGCCAGTCCGCAAGACCACGGCGCAATCCGCCATCAAGTTTATCAGAAGCCTGGTGTGTCGTTTCGGAGTTCCTAAACGGATCATCATGGACAACGTCACCCAGTTCATCAGTCAGGCCTTCCTCGAGTATTGCGAGTGATGAGGACATCCCTACTAATGTTACACCCATACCCTCACCAACTACACATACTGGACCAGTTACTAGAGCACGTGCACGTCAACTAAATTATCAGGTACTTTCGTTTCTTGCGAATCCTTCTATTGTTCATGAACATATGATGCCGCCTAAATTAGATACTTTTGTTTTGCTTATGAATGAAGGACCTAGCATGGACAAGAAGGATGGTCATTGGAGCGGGATCAAGAATGGAGAAGAAGGTGTGCGCGGGGGAAAGTACAGTGGAGCTTCCAGTGGGGATTTTCGCACGTTGAAGCCACCATAAGGCATGCATGAAGGCTTGGACGGACTACACGAGATGCCACTTCATTATTTTCGTCCAAGAGCAATTATAGGTGCTGCGTCACCTTAATATTGGGCTGGGCCCATGTAATTTCGAAATACCACATTATAGGCAGTTTTTAGAGTCCGTATGTGTGGGGAAACCGAGTTAGGGTTGTTTTCGGACCCCACCTCCAAGGGGTCACGAAAATCCCCTCTGTTCCCCCATATATACAGCCCTTAGGGCGTCGTTTAGACTTGGGTTTTAATTAGATTAAAGTTTGCCATAGCCGCAACTTTGAGCTCTTCGTTTGTGTCATCCGACCAGGCCAAGACCTCATTGGAACCCCAACTTTCGTAATCATTCATCTTATATTCGCAATATCCAGATTGCAATTCTTAGTTCTTGCTTGTTCTTCGATTGCTTGCAGGAATTAGACCTTCGTGGTCAGGTTGATCGTGCATCCGCGGGATCAATAACCTCTCGGAGTTGGTTTAGCGATCGCTAAGGCGCAACGTCTTCGCACGTTCGTAGTCGGGTCGTGAAAGTCTACTCCACCAAAAATCGATCTCCATCATCTCATCGAAACATCGGGACACCTTCGCCTCTATCAGCGAGCATATGGGCAACGCAGTGAGTTCCGCTTCAGCGGCTCATCCCAGGAGCAAAGGCCAGGCAGAGAGAGCTAATTCGAAAGTACTCCAAGGTCTCCGAACCCGTACCTTCCAGCGGCTCGAAAAGTATGGAAAGCGATGGGTGGATGAACTCCCAGCTGTTCTACGGTCAATCAGGAGCACACCCAATATAGCCACAAATGAGACGCCCTTCTCTCTCATGTAGGGAGCGGAGGTGGTGCTCCCCACAGAACTCTGATACGGATCTCCTCGAGATCGCGCCTTCAATGAAGACAAACAACAACAACTCCAACAAGGAGATGTCGTCGTTGCCGAGGAAGTACGTACTCGGACTGCTACACGCGCCGCGTGGTACCAGTAAGGACTACGCCGCTATCACAGCCACCACGTCCGCTCCCGAGAACTTGAGGAAGACGACCTTGTCCTCGGTCGGCTACAGTCCAGGAGGGGTGTAAACATGCTGTGTCCAAAGTTAGAAGGCCCTTATCAGGGAGGGGGTTTCGATTACGAAAGGAACATTCTGCACTCCCCCCGGCATTGGCGTCAACAAGACCATCCCCGAGATTAGCGCTGCCGCGACCCCATCGTCCGCCAGACCGCTCCTCGATGCGCCCGATATCCTGGCGCAGCTTCTGTGGCATCATCCGGGCACCGTGGATCCCTGGATCAGTGTACTCACCTGGAGGATCGCCACCACGAAGACGTCGAACCACCATCGTTAGGCAGAAGTAAAGTCGCCGGTGTTCCGACTCCGGGTTCCTCCCATCGATGCTGTCTGGGAGGGGATCCTTGCCGGTGAAAGCGACTACATCATCGTGTGCGTAGCCTTCACCGAAGATCTCTGAAGCATCTAGTGGCCGAAGAAGTTCCAAATGGATGGCCACCTTCCGTATGATGGAAAGACAGACCCCGGCGAGTTCATCCGTATGTACTACACTGTTGTGGAGATCGCGGGGGGAGACGACAAAGCGAAGGCCAACTACTTCCCCATGAAGCTCAAGGACAATGTTCGCCGGTGGGTGACGCATCTCCCAGCCAACTCCATCAGCTCGTGGGCGGAACTCTGCGAAAAGTTTGGCGGCGCGTTGACAGGAGGGGTCCAACCTCCGAAAACCGTCAGTGACTCACGCCGAGTGGTGCAAAAGGACGGCGAACCTCTTCGGAAGTTCTTCCAAAGATTCACCCAGATGCAGCATTGCATCCCCGACGCGCATGAGGCCGCAATCATCGCCACCTTTCATGCCAACATCAAGAACCCGCACATGCTGGAGTAGATGAGTACCCGGTCCATCAAGACTATCACCGCCCTGTTCGAGCTGGCCGACAAGGTCGCCCGCGCCGAAGATGCGGTCCTGCCTGTTAATCGACATGCCAAAAGAGGCCCTACCACTCAAGCTCCTTCCGGAAGGAACCATCCTTCCTGGGAGCCTGTACCCGTAAACGCGTACACCAAGCTGTATTCACCACGGAGGGTAACGGGGCCGCTCCGCAATCACCCTCCATCGACACCGTGGTTGACGGCATCCATGTAGGCCTCAGCATTGCGGTGTAATTCCGGCCCGAGGCCGATGTGGATGGCTCTCTGGAAGGTGGAACCCGCATTCTTCAACCCGAAGGGCATACATATGTAGCAATATGTGTCGCACGGGGTGATGAACGCGGTCTTCTCTTCGTCTTTGACTGCCATCTTGATCTAGTGGTATCCGACGTATGCATCCAGGAAAGACAGCCGAGCACACTCCGCTGTTGCGTCCATGATTTGATCAATGCGAGGGAGAGGGAAAGAATCTTTCGGGCAGGCGTCGTTGAAGTCGCCATAGTCGATGCACAATCTCTTGTTCCCGTTCGCCTTGGGGACGACAACAGGGTTGGCTAGCCAAGTGGGGTGCCGAATCTCCCGGATGAACCTGGCCTTGAGCAACTTCTGGATCTCTTCTGCTATGAATTCTTGACGGCCTAGGGCTTGACGACGGACCTTCTACTTCACAGGCTTGGCGCCTACCTTGACTCCTAGATTTTGCTCGATCACCTCCTTAGGAACTCCGGAAGATCGGAGGGTTCCGATGCGAGGACGCTGGCGTGTTCGCGGAGGAAGGCGACGGCGAACACGGTGCAACTCCCATCCCACAAAATAGGGACCTTCTTCAACACAGCCGCCGGGTCGAGCTGGCCGGGCTTCAGTTTCTTGGTCATGTGCCGGACGGGATCCACGGATGGGCGTGGACGTCCTCCGGGATGCTTGTTTCCCATTGGGGCGGCGGAAACTGGGGCTCCGGTCTTTTGTCTTCGTTGGCTGGGCTTTCAGAAAGCGGGGTGTTGTCCCCGAAAACATGCACAGCTCGGAAGCGGTGCCTTCCCGGATATCCTTGCAACAGCTTCCTTCTTCGCCTGGCCTTGGATGTGCAGCGCACGGCTTCTCGTGCGTCTCCAGCTAGCGTGATGACACCTCGTGATGAGGACATAACTACTAATGTTACACCCACATCTTCACGAACTACACATATTGGACCAGTTACTAGAGCACGCGCACGTCAGCTAAATTATCAGGTACTTTCGTTTCTTGCGAATCCTTCTAATGTTCATGAACATATGATGCTGCCTAAATTAGATACATTTGTTTTGCTTATGAATGAAGGACCTAGCATGGACAAGAAGGACGGGCATTGGAGCGGGATCAAGCATGGAGAAGATGGTGCGCGCGCGGGAAAGGACAATGGAGTTTCCAATGGTGATTTTCGCACTTTGAAGCCACCATAAGGCGTGCATGAAGGCTTGGACGAAATACACAAGATGCCACTTCATTATTTTCGTCCAAGGCCAGTTATAGGTGCTGCGTCACCTTAATATTGGGCTGGGCCCATGTAATTTCGAAATAGTACTTTATAGGCTGTTTTTAGAGTCCGTATGTGTGGGGAAACCGAGTTAGGGTTGTTTTCGGACCCCACCTCCAAGGGGTCACGAAAATCCCCTCTATTCCCCCATATATACAGCCCTTAGGGCGTCGTTTAGACTTGGGTTTTAATTAGATTTAAGTTAGCCATAGCCGCAACTTCGAGCTCTTCGTTTGTGTCGTCCGACCAGGCCAAGACCGCATTGGAACCCCAACTTTCGTAAATCATTCATCTTATATTTGCAATATCCAGATTGCAATTCTTAGTTCTTGCTTGTTCTTTCGATTGCTTGCAGGAATTAGACCTTCGTGGTCAGGTTGATCGTGCATCCGCGGGATCAATAACCTCTCGGAGTTGGTTTAGCGATCGCTAAGGCGCAACGTCTTCGCACGTTCGTAGTCGGGTCGCGAAAGTCGTCTCCACCATAATCGATCTCCATCATCTCATCGAAACATCGGGACACCTTCGCCTCTATCAAGTGGTATCAGATTTCCAGGTTGCTCGGTGAGATTTACCAGTTTTTCGTAGTCTAGATTACGTCTGTTTTTCCTACCTACAGTCCACGAAAAAGCCAAAAAAATTTTTAGGGTTAGATCATCACGTCCCGAGACAGTCCGAGCCTTTTGTCCAGTTTTCTTTACAGTAGTTTGCTTTGTTGAATTTTCGGTTGCATCGTTGTGTCGAGTTGTTGCTCTTAGCGTCTAGTTTCCTTAGAGTTTCGAGTTCTGATCACAGTTTGTCACGCCGCCGCCGCACAGTAGTAAACCACCACGTTCCGCCAATCCGAGTCTAGATATACCACCATGTTCAGGGGTGAAATTTCAGGGGTGAATTTTTTTTGTGCCCATACCTTCCTTAGGTCCAGAAACTCATTTTGAGACGTTCGCTACCATAGTGATTTTCTGCGCACTTTTTCAGCCACCGCAGTCCCGAATCGCAAAAAAAAAGCAAAAAAAAAAGAGAGAGAAAAATTCAGAGTGTGCTTCTCAGTTGTTTACGTGTCGCGCCGTGCTTTCGTTGGTGTTTTAGGCTCGTGTCTCTAGTACGGTCTAGCCTAGGATCAGCACAGTACCGACGTTGAGTGTTTATCCAGCTTTGCATCTCTGTTTTGATTACTGTTGAGCTTTTTCTACCATACTTGTCAGCCTTCCTACAGCCCCACATATATTCTACATCGTGCGTTTTGACACCTCCTGGCCATCGCTCTACCATATCTCTGAGAGTTTTGACGCGTTCGTTGTACATCACCACCTGCTGCTAGGTAAGAATCGGTAAGAGTGAAAGAAAAGCTTGACGGTTTTGTGCTTTCCACCACCCCACATCCCAGTAGTAGAAGTAGGATCATATTTCTGTGTGTTTTCTATTTCTGCTAACCATGCCAGGATCACATGAAGAAGTGGCGCAGGATGCGCCCGATTGGGAGAACATGACAAACAAGGAGATACATGATAAATTTGCACGTATGATGTCTGAATAGGTGCAAGACATCGAGAACAGATTTATAGAGGCGATTGATAGCCTGGAGAAGATGATCGACACTAAGCTCGACGCCAAGTTTACTGAGTTGATCGCACGCCTACCTCCACAGCCCGCGGCCGCCCCGGCGCAGCCACCGTTTCAACGACGTGCACGACGTATTCTGTTTCCGGCCGGACAAGCTGCTGGTATTGGTGCTCCTCCTGCTGCTGCAGTTGCTGCTGCTGCTGCTGCTCCTGCTGCTTCTGACGTCGGCCAGGACGACGACTACGAGGGTGATTACGAGGAGGAGGTGGAACAGGAAGCGGCCCATGAACAGCCAGCTGGACGTCCACATCCCAACATTCGCCACGGTCGACACCAACCACCCCGTCAGGTACACGATGATGACCATGTGCCTAAAATCAAATTGAATCTTAAGTCGTTTGAGGGTGGATATATTCCTGATGCTTATCTTACTTGGGAGTTAGAAACTGAACAACGCTTTACATGTTTACAATATCCTGAGAATAGACGTGTTACTGTTGCTGTTTGTGAATTCACGGGGTTTGCATCTATTTGGTGGTCTGAACATTGTAGATTGCATGCTAATAATATTCCAACTACTTGGGCTGCTTTAAAATATGCTATGCGTACTCGCTGGGTTCCTCCTTATTATCAACGTGAATTGCTAAAAAAATTACAGCGTTTGAGACAGGGAAAAATTCTGTAGAGGAATATTATCAGGAATTACAAACTGGATTGATTAGATGTGGCCTAGTAGAGGATAATGAATCTATGCTTGCACGTTTTATGGGTGGCTTAAACAGGGAGATACAAACTATTCTAGAATACAAGGACTATGCTACTATCCCTCGTTTGTTTCATCTTGCTTGTAAAGCTGAACGTCAAGTGCAGGATCGACAGGCCGCTACGAGACCTAACTTTTCTACAGGACGAACTACATCATGGACATCGCATGGACCTTCTACATCCAAACGTCCTGCTGCACCACCATCTACTTCAGCCGCTCATTCTTACAGGGAGCCACCAAAACAGCCAGCGCCACCATTCAAGGGTGCACAGAGTGGTCCAGCGGCAAGTTCTTCTTCATCCATGGCTTCCACAGGGCAAACACGAGATCGTGATATTAAATGTCGTAGGTGCCAAGGTGGAGGTCACTTCACCAAAGACTGTCCCTCCAAGCGTGTGATGACTATTACGACGGATGGGGGGTATGAGTCAGCGAGGGATTATGACGAGGAGACTTTAGTTCTCATTGCTCATGAGGAACAAGGTGCCCATGATGATGCTCATGATATAGAGTATATGGCTCCTAATGATGCGGATAAATATGCTAGTTTGGTTGCTCAACGTGTGTTAAGTCTGCAGGTAACGAAGGCCGAGAAAAACCAGAGGCATAATTTGTTCCACACAAAGGGAGTGGTGAAAGAACGTTCGGTTCACATCATTATTGACGGAGGGAGTTGCAACAACTTGGCTAGCATGGAGTTGGTGGAGAAGCTATCTCTCACCACAAGACCACACCCCCATCCGTACTATATTCAGTAGTTTAACAATAGTGGTAAGATTAAGGTAATGCGTTCTGTTCGTGTGCACTTTAGCGTTGCTGCATATGCTGATTATGTTGATTGTGATGTGGTACCCATGCAAGCGTGCTCTCTTTTACTTGGTAGACCATGGCAATTTGATAGGAATGTTGTACACCATGGTAGGACAAATCAGTTTACTCTGGTTCATCAGGATAAAAATATTGCTTTACTTCCTATGTCTCCTGAACAAATTGTGAAAGATGATCTTGCTAGAGCTAGTAAAGCTAAACAGGAGAAAAATAAGAGTGAAAATGAGATAGCAGCTAAAGAATTTGAGCAACAACATAAGACTAATAGAAAATCTTCTTCTGCTGTTTCTAATGAAATTAAATTGACTAGTCCAACTTTGCTTGCTACTAAGGTTGCTATTTCGGATTTGGATGTTAGTCAATATGTGTGCTATGCTTTTGTGTGCAAAGAAGCTTTGTTTTCATTTGAGGAATTTCCTCCTTCTTTGCCTCCTGTTGTCACTGACCTTTTGCGGGATTTTATTGACGTCTTTCCACAAGACGTACCACCGGGATTACCACCTATTCGAGGGATTGAGCATCAGATTGACTTAATTCCCGGTGCTTCGCTGCCCAACCGTGCGCCATACCGTACCAATCCGGAGGAGACGAAGGAGATTCAGCGTCAAGTACAAGAGCTACTCGACAAAGGTTACATACGTGAATCCCTTAGTCCTTGTGCTGTTCCTGTTATATTAGTGCCTAAAAAGGATGGAACTTGGCGTATGTGTGTTGATTGTAGAGCCATTAATAATATTACTATTCGTTATCGTCATCCTATTCCTAGGTTAGATGATATGCTTGATGAATTAAGTGGCTCTACCATGTTTTCCAAAGTTGATTTCATGCGAATTTGATGGTATCCACTACGCAAATCAACTACAATGTTCAGACCACCAAATAGATGCAAATCCCGTGAATTCACAAACAGCAGCAGTAACACGTCTATTCTCAGGATATTGTAAACATGTAAAGCGTTGTTCAGTTTCTAACTCCCAAGTAAGATAAGCATCAGGAATATATCTACCCTCAAACGGCTTAAGATTCAATTTCAGTTTAGGCACATGTTCATCATCGCGTACCTGAGGGGGTGGTTGGTGTCGACCGTGGCGAATGTTGCGACGTGGACGTCCAGCTGTCTGTTCATAGGCCGCTTCCTGTTCCACCTCCTCCTCGTAATCACCCTCGTAGTTGTCGTCCTGGCCGACGTCAGAAGCAGCAGCAGCAGGTACTGCAGCAGCAGGAGGAGAACCAATACCAGCAGCTTGTCCTCTCGGAAACAGAATACGTCGTGCACGTGGTAGTGGCGGTGGCTGTGGCTGTGCTGGAGCGGCAGCAGGCTGTGTAGGTAGGCGTGCGATCAACTCAGTAAACTTGGCGTCGAGCTTGGTGTCGATCATCTTTTCCACGCCATCAATTGCCTCTATAAATCTGGTCTCGATGTCATTCACCTGTTCAGACATCATTTGTGCAAATTTATCATGTAGCTCCTTGTTTGTCATGTTCTCCCAATCGGGTGCATCCCGCGCCACTTCATCATGTGATCCTGGCATGGTTAGCAGAAATAGAAAACACACAGTAATATGATCCTACTTCTACTAATGGGATGTGGGGTGGTGGAAAGCACAAATCCGTCAAGCTTTTCTTTCGTTCTTACCGATTCTTACCTAGCAGCAGGGGGTGATGTACAACCAACGGGTCAAAACTCTCAGAGATGTGGTAGAGCGATGGCCAGGAGGTGTCAAAACGCACGATGTAGAATATATGTGGAGCTGTAGGAAGGCTGACAAGTATGGTAGCAAAAGCTCAACAGTAATCAAAACAGAGATGCAAAGCTGAATAAACACTCAACGTCGGTACTGTGCTGATCCTAGGCTAGACCGTACTAGAGACGCGAGCCTAAAACACCAACGAAAGCACGGCGCGGCACGTAAACAACTGAGAAGCACACTCTGAATTTTTTATTTCTCTCTTTTTTTTTTTTTTTTTTTTTTGGAAATCACCTCCTTCTATGTACGACAAAAGATTGGTGAAATCCGACTCTAATCAACTCAAAACTAATCTGGCTACGGAGAGATCACAAACCGAACAGGTGATGGAACTCAACTCGGATTGGTAGGTCGTGGTGATGTATATGGACTCGACTTGGCGGAACGTGGTGGTGTATCTGGACTCGGATTGGAGGAAACGTGGCGGTGTACTACTGTGCGGCGGCGGTGTGACAAACTGTGATCAGAACTCGAAACTCTAAGGGAACTAGACGCTAAGATCAGCAACTCGACACAACGATGCAACCGCAAATTCAACAAAGCAACTACTGTAAAGAAAACTGGACAAAGGCTCCGACTGTTTAGGGACGTGATGATCTAACCCTAAATTTTTTTTGGCTTTTTCGTGGACTGTAGGTATGAAGAACAGAAGTAATCTAGAGTACGAAAACTGGTAAATCTCACCGATCAACCTGGAAATCTCATACCACTTGATAGAGGCGAAGGTGTCCCGATGTTTCGATGAGATGGTGGAGATCGATTATGGTGGAGACGACTTTCACGATCCGACTACGAACGTGCGAAGACGTTGCGCCTTAGCGATCGCTAAACCAACTCCGAGAGGTTATTGATCCCGCGGATGCACGATCAACCTGACCACGAAGGTCTAATTCCTGCAAGCAATCGAAGAACAAGCAAGAACTAAGAATTGCAATCTGGATATTGCGAATATAAGATGAATGATTACGAAAGTTGGGGTTCCAATGAGGTCTTGGCCTGGTCGGATGACACAAACAAAGAGCTCGAAGTTGCGGCTATGGCTAACTTAAATCTAATTAAAACCCAAGTCTAAATGACGCCCTAAGGGCTGTATATATGGGGGAACAGAGGGGATTTTCGTGACCCCTTGGAGGTGGGGTCCGAAAACAACCCTAACTCGGTTTCCCCACACATACGGACTCTAAAAACAGCCTATAATGTGGTATTTCGAAATTACATGGGCCCAGCCCAATATTAAGGTGACGCAGCACCTATAATTGCTCTTGGACGAAAATAATGAAGTGGCATCTCGTGTATTTCGTCCAAGCCTTCATGCATGCCTTATGGTGGCTTCAAAGTGCGAAAATCCCCAATGGAAGCTCCATTGTTCTTTCCCGCGCGCGCACCTTCTTCTCCATGCTTGATCCCGCTCCAATGACCGTCCTTCTTGTCCATGCTAGGTCCTTCATTCATAAGCAAAACAAAAGTATCTAATTTAGGCAGCATCATATGTTCATGAACATTAGAAGGATTCGCAAGAAACGAAAGTACCTGATAATTTAGTTGACGTGCACGTGCTCTAGTAACTGGTCCAGTATGTGTAGTTGGTGAAGATGTGGGTGTAACATTAGTAGAGATGTCCTCATCAGTGGCTGTGGCTGTGCTGGAGCGGCAGCAGGCTGTGTAGGTAGGCGTGCGATCAACTCAGTAAACTTGGCGTCGAGCTTGGTGTCGATCATCTTCTCCACGCCATCAATCGCCTCTGTAAATCTGTTCTCGATGTCATTCACCTGTTCAGACATCATTTGTGCAAATTATCATGTAGCTCCTTGTTTGTCATGTTCTCCCAATCGGGTGCATCCCGCGCCACTTCATCATGTGATCCTGGCATGGTTAGAAGAAATAGAAAACACACAGGAATATGATCCTACTTCTACTAATGGGATGTGGGGTGGTGGAAAGCACAAATCCGTCAAGCTTTTCTTTCGTTCTTACCGATTCTTACCTAGCAGCAGGTGGTGATATACAACCAACGGGTCAAAACTCTCAGAGATGTGGTAGAGCGATGGCCAGGAGGTTTCAACCGCACGAAGTAGAATATATGTGGAGTTTTAGGTAGGCTTGACAAATATGGTAGCAAAAAGATCAACAGTAATCAAAACAGAGATGCAAAGCTGAATAAACACTCAACGTCGGTACTGTGCTGATCCTAGGCTAGACCGTACTAGAGACGCGAGCCTAAAACACCAACGAAAGCACGACGCGGCACGTAAGCAACTGAGAAGCACACTCTGAATTTTTTTTTCTCGTTTTTTTTTTGCTTAAATTTGTGCGATGCGGGGCTGCGGTGGCTGAAAAAGTGCAAAAAAATTACTATGGTAGCGAACGTCTCAAAATGAGTTTCTGGACCTAAGGAAGGTATGGGCACGAAATTTTTTCACCCCTGAAAGTTTTGGCCTAAAAACTGCTATGAAAAGCGTGCCAGACTGGTGATTTTTTTTTTGGAAATCACCCCCTTCTACGTACGACAAAAGATTGGTGAAATTCGACTCTAATCAACTCAAACTATTCTGGCTACGGAAAGATCACAAACCGAACGGGTGATGGAACTCAACTCGGATCGGTAGGTTGTGGTGGTGTGTATGGACTCGGCTGGGCGGAACGTGGTGGTGTATCTGGACTCGGATTGGCGGAACATGGTGGTGTACTACTGTGCGGCGGCGGCGTGACAAACTGTGATCAGAACTCGAAACTCTAAGGGAACTAGACGCTAAGATCAACAACTTGACACAACGATGCAACCGTAAATTCAACAAAGCAAGTACTGAAAAGAAAACTGGACAAAGGCTAGGACTGTCTTGGGACGTGATGATCTAACCCTAATTTTTTTTGGCTTTTTCGTGGACTGTAGGTATGAAGAACAGAACCAATCTAGACTACGAAAACTGGTAAATCTCACCGAGCAACCTGGAAATCTGATACCACTTGATAGAGGCGAAGGTGTCCCGATGTTTCGATGAGATGATGGTGATCGATTATGGTGGAGACGACTTTCACGACCCGACTACAAACGTGCGAAGACGTTGCGCCTTAGCGATCACTAAACCAACTCCGAGAGGTTATTGAGCCCGCGGATGCACGATCAACCTGACCACGAAGGTCTAATTCCTGCAAGCAATCGAAAGAACAAGCAAGAGCCAAGAAAAAGCAATCTGGATATTGCGAATATAAGATGAATGATTAACAGAAGTTGGGGTTCCAATGCGGTCTTGGCCTGGTCGGACGACACAAACGAAGAACTCGAAGTTGCGGCTATGGCTAACTTAAAGCTAATTAAAACGCAAGTCTAAACGACGCCCTAAGGGCTGTATATATGGGGGAATAGAGGGGAATTTCGTGGCCCCTTGGAGGAGGGGTCCGAAAACAACCCTAACTCGGTTACCCCACACATACGGACTCTAAAAAATAGCCTATTAAGTGTATTTCGAAATTACATGGGCCTGGCCCAATAATAAGGTGACGCAACACCTATAATAACCCTTGGACGAAAATATTAATGTGGCATCTTGTGTCACTCGTCCAAGTTTTCATGCACGCCTTATGGTGGCCTCAAAGTGCGAAAATCACCACTGGAAGCTCCATTGTCCTTTCCCGCGCGCGCACCTCCTTCTCCATGCTTGATCCCTCTCCAATGACCATCCTTCTTATCCATGCTAGGTCCTTCATTCATAAAACAAACAAAAGTATCTAATTTAGGCAGCATCATATGTTCCTGAACATTAGAAGGATTCGCAAGAATCGAAAGTACCTGATAATTTAGTTGACGTGCGCGTGCTCTAGTAACTGGTCCAGTATGTATAGTTGGTGAAGATGTGGGTGTAACATTAGTAGAGATGTCCTCATCATCTACAATCTACACACATACGCCATGTACCATCTGTCTTAGGAACCAAAATAACAGGAACAACACAAGGGCTAAGGCTGACACGAATATACCCTTTATCCAGAAGCGCTTGTACTTGTTGCTGAATTTCCGTCGTCTCTTGGGGGTTTGTCCTGTATGGTGCCCGGTTAGGAAGAGTTGCACCCGGTATAAGATCAATTTGGTGCTCAATACCACGCAAGGGTGGTAATCCCGCTGGAACCTCCGCCGGGAACACATTATCATAATCCTGCAAAACAGTAGACACACCAGGAGAAATAGGATGGTTATCATTAGAAACCAAAACCTCGCCTTTATACATGAGGACAAGAGTTATGGCTGTAGGATCCTCACTAAATTCTCTCATATCTTCTTTGGTGGCTAATGTAAGCAAACTAGTCTCTCTCGCACTTTTCGTTATATTATCACTCGCAACTATTACATTGTTCTCTCGTGTTGGTTCTACATTCACCTCTACCTTCTGACGAGACTCATTCACAATTTGTTGTGGGGACATAGGATGGAGATTAACTTTCTTGCCCTTGAACTCCAAATAATATGTATTGGCTCGACCATTGTGTTGCACATGGCGATCATATAACCACGGCCGACCCAATAAGAGATGGCAAACTGTCATAGGCACCACATCAAAATCGATAGAATCATTGTATGGGCGTATCTCAAAATTTACGCGCACCATGTGATTCACCTTCATCTCACCACTGTCACTCAACCATTGGACATAATAAGGATTTGGGTGAGGTAAGTATTTCAGATTTAGCTTGGAACATAACTCCTTGCTTGGGAGGTTGCGGCAGCTACCTCCATCAATGATCACTTTGCAAGCTTTGTTGGGGCCAACGAGCGCCTTGGTTTGGAACAGATTGCAGTGCAGAGAATCAGCATGTGGCTGCACTGATGAGGACATCCCTACTACCAACACATCTCCAGTTCGTCATGAAGAACAAGTTGATTCAACAAAGAAGAAGGATGATGAAATCAGAATTGGACCTATTACAAGAGCTCGTGCAAAGTTGATAGAACAACAGGTGAACTCGCTCTTAATAGATTCTGATATATTATGTAATGAGAACTTTATACTGCCTAAATCTTTGTATGTTTGCATAATCAGGTATCATGACGAAGACGAGGATCCAGAAGGAGGAGAAGATGAGACATGCTCCAACTTTCGGACGTCCGACCCATTTCGGATGTCCGACATCAGCGAGAAGGATGGCGACCTCCGTATCCAGAAGACCTCCAAAACCGAAGCCGGATTTCCGACAGGATTCGGACGTCCGACGCATCGGACGTCCGACATATGACGGACGTCCGACATGAAGGTCCTCGAGAAGAACTCCCAATCCAGGACACCTCACCGCCAGAGTCGGATTTCCGACACGTTTCGGACGTCCGACGTGACGGACATCCGAAACCCATCGGACGTCCGAAACTGCCTGCGCGCAGATCAGACGGGCTGCGGCTCTTGTATCCCCCTAGCTTATAAATACCCAGCTCCCACGAGTTTTAGGGTTAGACCACGTTTAGATAAACCCTAGATATTGAGAATAGCTTCAAGCTTTCCTCTTGAATCATTAAGACTTCAATTCGTATCGATCTGAAGTTCTTCTACTGCAAGTTCTGTGTGATCTATTGTTCCACTGGGGATTAGTAGATTGCAAATTACCGTCTCGTGGTCGACGACTACGTTGCGCAAGTGTGTGAAGTTGTGAATATCCAAAGGGTAGAGAGCTGTCGCATTGGCAACAGGGATCTAGCAAGGAGAGTTCATTGGCTACATACAAGTTATCTATCATCGCCCTCATATTCACCGTCCGCTTACTGAGAAGATCGGGCCACCCCATATCATCTTGGTATCAGATTTCCAGTGTTTCCTCGGTAAGCATCCACCAAATCCATCTATTAGATCGTTTTTGTTTTCGTCCTATCCAGAAAAAGCCATAAAAAAATATTAGGGTTTCTAGTTTTTGCCATAACTTAGATTGCATCGGAGTCATTGTTTTAGTTTGCTGTTTCGTGTGTTTCTTCCCGAAAATTTCTCCGCGGTGCGACATATTGTGGCCTAAAGAGAAAAGTTACTGTAGCAGTACTGTAGCACTGTAGCAGTACTGTAGCAATTTCGTCCAGTTTGGAATAGTGTCAAAAAAACAAGAGAAAAAGAGAAAAGATTCAAAAAAAAAACAAAAAGAGCGAAAGAAGTGTGATAAAAAAAAAGAGTTATAAAAGAGTGCAAAGAGATATACAAGTGTTCGAAAGGACATATCATAGTGGTGATCTTTTGAGAGGCCTGTCTTTCGTTTGTCTCCACTGTGTGAGTTTTCTTTGGGTTTGTATCACACGATCAGCACTAGGACTTGACTTCGGTGTAGTTAGGGTGCAATACCTATAGCTCCACCACATATATCCTGCTTTGTCGTGTGTTCACTCTTTTACTCGGGTATTCACTTCATCACATCCGTGCACTAGTCCTCCATCCGAACGTGATGAGGACATCTCTACTAATGTTACACCCACATCTTCACCAAATACACATACTGGACCAGTTACTAGAGCACGTGCACGTCAACTAAATTATCAGGTACTTTCGTTTCTTGCGACTCCTTCTAATGTTCATGAACAAATGATGCTGCCTAAATTAGATACTTTTGTTTTGCTTTTGAATGAAGGACCTAGCATGGACAAGAAGGACGGTCATTGGAGCGGGATCAAGCATGGAGAAGAAGGTGCGCGCGCGGGGAAGAACAATGGAGCTTCCAGTGGGGATTTTCGCACTTTGAAGCCACCATAAGGCATGCATGAAGGCTTGGACGAAATACACGAGATGCCACTTCACTATTTTCGTCCAAGAGCAATTATAGGTGCTGCGTCACCTTAATATTGGGCTGGGCCCATGTAATTTCGAAATACCAAATTATAGGCTGTTTTTAGAGTCCGTATGTGTGGGGAAACCGAGTTAGGGTTGTTTTCGGACCCCACCTCCAAGGGGTCACGAAAATCCCCTCTGTTCCCCCATATATACAGCCCTTAGGGCGTCGTTTAGACTTGGGTTTTAATTAGATTTAAGTTAGTCATAGCCGCAACTTCGAGCTCTTCGTTTGTGTCATCCGACCAGGCCAAGACCTCATTGGAACCCCAACTTTCGTAATCATTCATCTTATATTCGCAATATCCAGATTGCAATTCTTAGTTCTTGCCTGTTCTTCGATTGCTTGCAGGAATTAGACCTTCGTGGTCAGGTTGATCGTGCATCCGCGGGATCAATAACCTCTCGGAGTTGGTTTAGCGATCGCTAAGGCGCAACGTCTTCGCACGTTCGTAGTCGGATCGTGAAAGTCGTCTCCACCATAATCGATCTACACCATCTCATCGAAACATCGGGACACCTTCGCCTCTATCAAGTGGTATCAGATTTCCAGGTTGCTCGGTGAGATTTACCATTTTTCGTAGTCTAGATTGGTTCTGTTCTTCATACCTACAGTCCACGACAAAGCCAACAAAAAATATTAGGGTTAGATCATCACGTCCCAAAACAGTCCGAGCCTTTGTCCAGTTTTCTTTACTGTAGTTTGCATTGTTGAATTTGCGGTTGCATCGTTGTGTCGAGTTGCTGATCTTAGCGTCTAGTTACCTTAGAGTTTCGAGTTCTGATCACAGTTTGTCACGCCGCCGCCGCACAGTAGTACACCACCACGTTCCGCCAATCCGAGTCCAGATACACCACCAAGTTCCGCCAAGCACAGTCCATACACACCGCCACAACCTACCGATCCGAGTTGAGTTCCATCACCCGTTCGGTTTGTGATATCTCCGTAGCCAGAATAGTTTTGAGTTGATTAGAGTCGGATTTCACCAATCTTTTGTCGTACGTAGAAGAGGGTGATTTCCAAAAAAAATAAAAAAAATTCGTGCCCATACGTTCCTTAGGTCCAGAAACTCGTTTTGAGACGTTCGCCGCCATAGTGATTTTTTCTCCCTTTTTCAGCCCCCGCAGTCCCGCATCGCCAAAAAAAAAAGCAAAAAAAAAAAAAGAGAAAAAAAGTTCAGAGTGTGCTTCACAGTTGTTACGTGCCGCGCCGTGCTTTCGTTGGTGTTTTAGGCTCGCGTCTCTAGTACGGTCTAGCCTAGGATCAGCACAGTACCGACGTTGAGTGTTTATTCAGCTTTGCATCTCTGTTTTGATTACTGTTGAGTTTTTCCTACCATACTTGTCAGCCTTCCTACAGCTCCACATATATTCTACATCGTGCGTTTTGACACCTCCTGGCCATCGCTCTACCATATCTCTGAGATTTTTGACCCGTTGGTTGTACATCACCACCTGCTGCTAGGTAAGAATCGGTAAGAACGTAAGAAAAGCTTGACGGATTTGTGCTTTCCACCACCCCACATCCATCCCATTAGTAGCAGTAGGATCATATTCCTGTGTGTTTTCTATTTCTGCTAACCATGCCTGGATCACATGATGAAGTGGCGCGGGATGCACCCGATTGGGAGAACATGACAAACAAGGAGCTACATGATAAATTTGCACGTATGATGTCTCAACAGGTGCAGGACATCGAGACCAGATTTACAGAGGCGATTGATGGCGTGGAGAAGATGATCGACACCAAGCTCGACGCCAAGTTTACTGAGTTGATCGCACGCCTACCTTCAGCACAGCCACAGCCACCGCCACTACCACGTGCACGACGTATTCTGTTTCCGCGAGGACAAGATGCCAGTATTGGTGCTCCTCCTGCTGCTGCAGTTACTGCTACTGCTGCTGCTGCTGCTTCTGACGTCGGCCAGGACGACAACTACGAGGGTGATTACGAGGACGAGGTGGAACAGGAAGCGGCCTATGAGCAGCCAGCTGGACGTCCACGTCCCAACATTCGCCACGGTCGACACCAACCACCCCCTCAGGTACGCGATGATGAACATGTGCCTAAACTTAAATTGAATCTTAAGCCGTTTGAGGGTAGATATATTCCTGATGCTTATCTTACTTGGGAGTTAGAAACTGAACAACGTTTTACATGTTTACAATATCCTGAGAATAGACGTGTTACTGCTGCCGTTTGTGAATTCACGGGCTTTGCATCTATTTGGTGGTCTGAACATTGTAGATTGCATGCGAATAATATTCCAACTACTTGGGATGCTTTAAAAGATGCTATGCGTACTCGCTGGGTTCCCCCTTATTATCAACGTGAATTGTTACAAAAATTACAGCGTTTGAGACAAGGAAAAAATTCTGTAGAGGAATATTATCAAGAATTACAAACTGGATTGATTAGATGTGGCCTAGTAGAGGATAATGAAGCTATGCTTGCACGTTTTATGGGTGGCTTAAACAGGGAGATACAAACTATTCTAGAATACAAGGACTTTGCTACTATCACTCGTTTGTTTCATCTTGCTTGTAAAGCTGAACGTGAAGTGCAGGATCGACAGGCCGCTACGAGACCTAACTTTTCTGCAGGACGAAATACATCATGGACATCGCGTGGACCTTCTACATCCACACGTCCTGCTGCGCCACCATCTACTTCCGCCGCTCATTCTTACAGGGAGCCACCAAAACAGCCAGCGCCACCATTCAAGGGTGCACAGAGTGGTCCAGCGGCGAGTTCTTCTTCATCCATGGCGTCCACAGGGCAAGCACGAGATCGTGATATTAAATGTCGCAGGTGCCAAGGTGGAGGTCACTTCGCAAAAGACTATCCCTCCAAGCGTGTGATGACTATTACGGCGGATGGTGGGTATGAGTCAGCGAGTGACTATGATGAGGAGACTCTAGTTCTCATTGCTCATGAGGAACAGGGTGCCCATGATGATGCTCATGATATAGAGTATATGACTCCTGATGATGCAGATAAATATGCTAGTTTGGTTGCTCAACGTGTATTAAGTGTGCAGGTAACGAAGGCCGAGCAAAACCAGAGGCATAATTTGTTCCACACAAAGGGAGTGGTGAAAGAACGTTCGGTTCGCATCATCATTGACGGAGGGAGTTGCAACAACTTGGCTAGCATGGAGTTGGTGGAGAAGCTATCTCTCACCACAAGACCACACCCCCATCCGTACTATATTCAGTGGTTTAACAATAGTGGTAAGATTAAGGTAACGCGTTCTGTTCGTGTGCACTTTAGCATTGCTGCATATGCTGATTATGTTGATTGTGATGTGGTACCCATGCAAGCATGCTCTCTTTTACTTGGTAGACCATGGAAATTTGATAGGAATGTTGTACACCATGGTAGGACAAATCAGTTTACTCTAGTTCATCAGGATAAAAATATTGCTTTACTTCCTATGTCTCCTGAACAAATTGTGAAAGATGATCTTGCTAGAGCTAGTAAAGCTAAACAGGAGAAAAATAAGAGTGAAAATGAGATAGCAGCTAAAGAATTTGAGCAACAACATAAGACTAATAGCAAATCTTCTTCTGTTGTTTCTAATGAAATTAAATTGACTAGTCCAACTTTGCTTGCTACTAAGGTTGATATTTCGGATTTGGATGTTAGTCAATATGTGTGCTATGCTTTTGTGTGCAAAGAAGCCTTGTTTTCATTTGAGGAATTGCCTCCTTCTTTGCCTCCTGTTGTCACTGACCTTTTGCAGGAGTTTATTGACATCTTTCCACAAGACGTACCACCGGGATTACCACCTATTCGAGGGATTGAGCATCAGATTGACTTAATTCCCGGTGCTTCACTGCCCAACCGTGCGCCATACCGTACCAATCCGGAGGAGACGAAGGAGATTCAGCGTCAAGTACAAGAGCTACTCGACAAAGGTTACATACGTGAATCCCTTAGTCCTTGTGCTGTTCCTGTTATATTAGTGCCTAAAAAGGATGGAACATGGCGTATGTGTGTTGATTGTCGAGCCATTAATAATATTACTATTCGTTATCGTCATCCTATTCCTAGGCTAGATGATATGCTTGATGAATTAAGTGGCTCTACCATGTTTTCCAAAGTTGATTTGCGTAGTGGATACCATCAAATTCGCATGAAATTAGGAGATGAATGGAAAACGGCATTTAAAACTAAGTTTGGATTATATGAGTGGTTAGTCATGCCTTTTGGGTTAACTAATGCACCTAGCACTTTCATGAGATTAATGAACGAGGTTTTACGTTCTTTCATTGGACGATTTGTGGTAGTCTATTTTGATGATATACTGATTTATAGCAAATCTTTGGAGGAACATTTGGATCATTTACGTGCTGTTTTTATTGCTCTACGTAATGCACGTTTGTTTGGTAACCTTGGGAAGTGCACCTTTTGCACCGACCGAGTATCGTTTCTTGGCTATGTTGTTACTCCGCAGGGAATTGAAGTTGATAAAGCCAAGATTGAGGCGATTGAGAGTTGGCCGCAGCCCAAAACGGTCACACAAGTGAGGAGTTTTCTTGGCCTCGCTGGATTCTATAGGCGTTTTGTGAGAGATTTCAGCACCATTGCTGCACCTCTCAATGAGCTTACACGCAAGGATGTGCCTTTTACTTGGGGTACCGCACAGGAAGAAGCCTTCACGGTCTTGAAAGATAAGTTAACACATGCTCCTTTGCTCCAACTTCCTGATTTTAGTAAGACTTTTGAGCTTGAATGCGATGCTAGTGGTATTGGTTTGGGAGGTGTGTTATTGCAAGATGCTAAACCTGTTGCTTACTTTTCTGAAAAATTGAGTGGGCCTAGTCTGAACTATTCTACTTATGATAAGGAATTATATGCTCTTGTTCGGACATTAGAAACTTGGCAACATTATTTATGGCCCAAAGAATTTGTTATACATTCTGATCATGAATCTTTGAAACACATAAGAAGTCAAGCAAAACTTAATCGTAGACATGCTAAGTGGGTTGAATTTATTGAGACTTTCCCTTATGTCATTAAACACAAGAAGGGGAAAGATAATATTATTGCTGATGCTTTGTCTCGTCGTTATACTATGCTTTCACAACTTGACTTCAAGATATTCGGTTTGGAGACAATCAAAGATCAATATGTACATGATGCGGAATTTAAAGATGTTTTCCAGAATTGTAGAGAGGGTAGAACGTGGAACAAGTTTGTGCTTAATGATGGGTTTGTGTTCCGTTCTAACAAGCTATGCATTCCAGCTAGCTCTATTCGTCTTTTGTTGCTACAGGAGGCGCATGGAGGAGGATTAATGGGACACTTTGGCGTGAAGAAGACGGAGGACGTACTTGCTACACATTTCTTTTGGCCAAAGATGAGACGGGATGTTGAGTGTTTTGTTGCTCGCTGCACTACATGTCAAAAAGCTAAGTCACGACTCAATCCTCATGGTTTATACATGCCTTTACCTGTACCTAGTGTTCCGTGGGAGGACATATCCATGGACTTTGTTTTAGGCTTGCCTCGAACAAAGAACGGGAGGGATAGCATATTTGTTGTCGTGGATAGATTTTCTAAGATGGCACATTTTATACCATGTCATAAAAGCGATGATGCTGCTAATGTTGCTGATTTATTCTTTCGAGAGATTATTCGCTTACATGGTGTGCCCAATACTATTGTCTCGGATCGTGATACTAAGTTTCTTAGCCATTTTTGGATATGCTTATGGGCTAAGTTGGGGACTAAACTACTTTTTAGTACTACATGTCATCCCCAAACTGATGGACAAACTGAAGTAGTCAATAGGACTTTGTCTACTATGCTTAGCGCTGTTTTAAAGAGTAACTTAAAAATGTGGGAAGAATGTTTACCTCATATTGAATTTGCTTATAATCGTTCATTTCATTCTACCACTAAAATGTGCCCTTTTGAGATTGTTTATGGTTTTCTACCTCGTGCACCTATTGATTTGCTTCCTCTTCCATCTTCGGAGAAGGTTAATTTTGATGCTAAGCAACGTGCTGAATTGATATTAAAAATGCATGAGTTAACTAAAGAAAACATTGAGAAAATGAATGCTAGATACAAGATTGCTGGTGATAAGGGTAGAAAGCATGTTGTGTTTGAACCAGGAGATCTTGTTTGGTTACATCTACGTAAAGATAGGTTTCCTGATTTGCGCAAGTCTAAGTTAATGCCACGAGCTGATGGTCCCTTTAAGGTTTTACAGAAAATTAATGATAATGCATACAAACTTGAGCTACCTGCAGATTTTGGGGTTAGTCCCACATTTAACATTGCAGATTTGAAACCTTATTTGGGAGAAGATAATGAGCTTCCGTCGAGGACGACTTCAATTCAAGAACGGGAGGATGATGAGTACATCTCTACTAATGTTACACCCACATCTTCACCAACTACACATACTGGACCAGTTACTAGAGCACGTGCACGTCAACTAAATTATCAGGTACTTTCCTTTCTTGCGAATCCTTCTAATGTTCATGAACAAATGATGCTGCCTAAATTAGATACTTTTGTTTTGCTTATGAATGAAGGACCTAGCATGGACACGAAGGATGGTCATTGGAGCGGGATCAAGAATGGAGAAGAAGGTGCGCGCGGGGGAAAGTACAGTGGAGTTTCCAGTGGGGATTTTCGCACGTTGAAGCCACCATAAGGCATGCATGAAGGCTTGGACGGAATACACGAGATGCCACTTCATTATTTTCGTCCAAGAGCAATTATAGGTGCTGCGTCACCTTAATATTGGGCTGGGCCCATGTAATTTCGAAATACCACATTATAGGCTGTTTTTAGAGTCCGTATGTGTGGGGAAACCGAGTTAGGGTTGTTTTCGGACCCCACCTCCAAGGGGTCACGAAAATCCCCTCTGTTCCCCCATATATACAGCCCTTAGGGCGTCGTTTAGACTTGGGTTTTAATTAGATTTAAGTTAGCCATAGCCGCAACTTTGAGCTCTTCGTTTGTGTCGTCCGACCAGGCCAAGACCGCATTGGAACCCCAACTTCTGTTAATCTTTCATCTTATATTCGCAATATCCAGATTGCAATTCTTAGTTCTTGCCTGTTCTTCGATTGCTTGCAGGAATTGACCTTCGTGGTCAGGTTGATCGTGCATCCGCGGGATCAATAACCTCTCGGAGTTGGTTTAGCGATCGCTAAGGCGCAACGTCTTCGCACGTTCGTAGTCGGATCGTGAAAGTTGCCTCCACCATAATCGATCTCCACCATCTCATCGAAACATCGGGACACCTTCGCCTCTATCAGGAACCCAGCGAGTACGCATAGCAGCTTTTAAAGCAGCCCAAGTAGTTGGAATATTATTAGCATGCAATCTACAATGTTCAGACCACCAAATAGATGCAAAGCCCGTGAATTCACAAACAGCAGCAGTAACACGTCTATTCTCAGGATATTGTAAACATGTAAAACGTTGTTCAGTTTCTAACTCCCAAGTAAGATAAGCATCAGGAATATATCTACCCTCAAACGGCTTAAGATTCAATTTAAGTTTAGGCACATGTTCATCATCGCGTACCTGAGGGGGTGGTTGGTGTCGACCGTGGCGAATGTTGGGACGTGGACGTCCAGCTGGCTGCTCATAGGCCGCTTCCTGTTCCACCTCCTCCTCGTAATCACCCTCGTAGTTGTCGTCCAGGCCGACGTCAGAAGCAGCAGCAGCAGCAGTAGCAGCAACTGCAGCAGCAGGAGGAGCACCAATACCAGCAGCTTGTCCACGCGGAAACAGAATACGTCGTGCACGTGGTAGTGGCGGTGGCTGTGGCTGTGCTGAAGGTAGGCGTGCGATCCACTCAGTAAACTTGGCGTCGAGCTTGGTGTCAATCATCTTCTCCACGCCATCAATCGCCTCTGTAAATCTGGTCTCGATGTCCTGCACCTGTTGAGACATCATACGTGCAAATTTATCATGTAGCTCCTTGTTTGTCATGTTCTCCCAATCGGGTGCATCCCGCGCCACTTCATCATGTGATCCTGGCATGGTTAGCAGAAATAGAAAACACACCGGAATATGATCCTACTGCTACTAATGGGATGGATGTGGGGTGGTGGAAAGCACAAATCCGTCAAGCTTTTCTTACGTTCTTACCGATTCTTACCTAGCAGCAGGTGGTGATGTACAACCAACGGGTCAAAACTCTCAGAGATGTGGTAGAGCGATGGCCAGGCGATGTCAAAACGCACGATGTAGAATATATGTGGAGCTGTAGGAAGGCTGACAAGTATGGTAGGAAAAACTCAACAGTAATCAAAACAGAGATGCAAAGCTGAATAAACACTCAACGTCGGTACTGTGCTGATCCTAGGCTAGACCGTACTAGAGACGCGAGCCTAAAACACCAACGAAAGCACGGCGCGGCACGTAACAACTGTGAAGCACACTCTGAAAAAAAATTCTCTCTTTTTTTTTTTTTTTTTTTGCTTTTTTTTTTTTTTGGAAATCACCCTCTTCTACGTACGACAAAAGATTGGTGAAATCCGACTCTAATCAACTCAAAACTATTCTGGCTACAGAGATATCACAAACCGAACGGGTGATGGAACTCGACTCGGATCGGTAGGTTGTGGTGGTGTGTATGGACTCTGCTTGGCGGAACGTGGTGGTGTATCTGGACTCGGATTGGCGGAACGTGGTGGTGTACTACTGTTCGGCGGCGGCGTGACAAAACTGTGATCAGAACTCGAAACTCTAAGGTAACTAGACGCTAAGATCAGCAACTCGACACAACGATGCAACCGCAAATTCAACAATGCAAACTACTGTAAAGAAAACTGGACAAAGGCTCGGACTGTTTTGGGACGTGATGATCTAACCCTAATTTTTTTTGTTGGCTTTTTCGTGGACTGTCGGTATGAAGAACAGAACCAATCTAGACTACGAAAACTGGTAAATCTCACCGAGCAACCTGGAAATCTGATACCACTTGATAGAGGCGAAGGTGTCCCGATGTTTCGATGAGATGGTGGAGATTGATTATGGTGGAGGCGACTTTCACGATCCGACTACGAACGTGCGAAGACGTTGCGCCTTAGCGATCGCTAAACCAACTCCGAGAGGTTATTGATCCCGCGGATGCACGATCAACCTGACCACGAAGGTCTAATTCCTGCAAGCAATCGAAGAACAAGAAAGAACTAAGAATTGCAATCTGGATATTGCGAATATAAGATGAATGATTACGAAAGTTGGGGTTCCAATGAGGTCTTGGCCTGGTCGGATGACACAAACGAAGAGCTCGAAGTTGCGGCTATGGCAAACTTATATCTAATTAAAACCCAAGTCTAAACGACGCCCTAAGGGCTGTATATATGGGGGAACAGAGGGGATTTTCGTGACCCCTTGGAGGTGGGGTCCGAAAACAACCCTAACTCGGTTTCCCCACACATACGGACTCTAAAAACAGCCTATAATGTGGTATTTCGAAATTACATGGGCCCAGCCCAATATTAAGGTGACGCAACACCTATAACTGCTCTTGGACGAAAATAATGAAGTGGCATCTCGTGTATTCCGTCCAAGCCTTCATGCATGCCTTATGGTGGCTTCAACGTGCGAAAATCCCCACTGGAAGCTCCACTGTACTTTCCCCCGCGCGCACCTT
Organism: Bromus sterilis; assembly: GCA_950022295.1. Taxonomy (NCBI): domain Eukaryota; kingdom Viridiplantae; phylum Streptophyta; class Magnoliopsida; order Poales; family Poaceae; genus Bromus; species Bromus sterilis. The sequence continues at coordinate 169,592,266 of OX465600.1, read as the reverse complement.
CTTCTCCATTCTTGATCCCGCTCCAATGACCATCCTTCTTGTCCATGCTAGGTCCTTCATTCATAACCAAAACAAAAGTATCTAATTTAGGCAGCATCATATGTTCATGAACAATAGAAGGATTCGCAAGAAACGAAAGTACCTGATAATTTAGTTGACGTGCACGTGCTCTAGTAACTGGTCCAGTATGTGTAGTTGGTGAGGGTATGGGTGTAACATTAGTAGGGATGTCCTCATCAAGCTTCTTCTTCAGTTTCCAAGCCAGCCTCCAATGGTTCTATGGCCAAGAAGCCAGCTGCCCCTGCCACTATTGCAGGCTCCAACATGTCTACAGCTCGCAATCGCGAGATTACTTGTCATGCTTGCGGTAATCCGGGTCACTTCAAGAGAGATTGCCCGAACAGAAAGTTCATGTTTGTGAATCAAGAAACTGGCGAGTATGAAACTGGTGATGATGAAGATCCTTCCGCATTCGATGACGAGGGATATCATAGTGAAGAAGGCATGGATGCTTTTCCATCGCATGCTCCTACCATTGTTGTGTCACAACGTGCTCTTACAGTGCAGCCACATGTTGATTCTCAGCGCTGTAATTTGTTCCAAACCAAGGCACTTGTTGGTCCCAACAAAGCTTGCAAAGTGATCATTGATGGAGGTAGCTGCCGCAACCTCGCAAGCAAGGAGTTATGTGCCAAGCTCAATCTGAAATACTCACCTCACCCGCATCCTTATTATGTCCAATGGTTGAGTGACAGTGGTGAGATGAAGGTAAATCACATGGTGCGCGTAAATTTTGAGATAGGCCCATACAAGGATTCCGTCGATTTTGATGTGGTGCCTATGACAGTTTGCCATCTCTTATTGGGTCGGCCGTGGTTATATGATCGCCATGTGCAACACCATGGTCGAGCCAATACATATCATTTGGAGTTCAAGGGCAAGAAAGTTAATCTCCATCCTATGTCCCCACAGCAAATTGTGAATGAGTCTCGTCAGACGGTAGAGGTGAATGTAGAAACAACACGAGAGAACAATGTAATAACTGTGAGTGATAATATAACGAAAAGTGCGAGAGAGACTAGTTTGCTTACATTAGCCACCAAAGAAGACATGCGAGAATTTAGTGCGGATCCTACAGCCATACCTCTTGTCCTCATGTATAAAGGCGAGGTTTTGGTTTCTAATGATAACCATCCTATTTCTCCTGGTGTGGCTACTGTTTTGCAGGATTTTGATGATGTGTTTCCGGCGGAGGTTCCAGCAGGATTACCACCCTTGCGTGGTATTGAGCACCAGATTGATCTTATACCGGGTGCAACTCTTCCGAACCGGGCACCATATAGGACAAACCCCCAAGAGACGAAGGAAATTCAGCAACAAGTACAAGCGCTTCTGGATAAAGGGTATATTCGTGTCAGCCTTAGCCCTTGTGCTGTTCCTGTTATTTTGGTTCCTAAGAAAGATGGTACATGGCGTATATGTGTAGATTGTAGAGCTATTAATAAGATCACTATTCGCTATCGTCATCCCATTCCACGTTTAGAGGATATGCTTGATGAATTATGTGATGCTGCTATTTTCTCTAAAATTGATTTGCGTAGTGGATACCATCAAATTAGGATGAAAGAAGGGGATGAATGGAAAACTGCTTTCAAAACTAAGTTCGGCTTATATGAGTGGTTAGTTATGCCTTTTGGTCTTACTAATGCTCCTAGTACTTTCATGAGATTAATGAACAATGTTTTGAGGGAGTTTATTGGAAATTTTGTGGTTGTGTATTTTGATGATATACTTATTTACAGCCGCAATGAATTTGAACATGCTGATCATATTAGACAAGTTTTGCAAGTGTTGCGTGATTCTAAATTATATGCTAATCTTGAGAAGTGCTCATTTGCAAAAGATAAGGTCATATTTTTGGGTTTTGTTGTATCTAAGCATGGGTCGAAGTAGATTCTTCTAAAATTGAAGCAATTCAAAATTGGCCTACTCCCATGAATGTTAGCCAAGTACGAAGTTTTCACGGTCTTGCTGGGTTTTATAGACGTTTTGTGAAAAACTTTAGTACTATTGCTGCACCGTTGAATGAATTGACTAAGAAAGGTGTGCCTTTTGTTTGGGGCGTTGCCCAAGACCTTGCATTTGATGAGTTGAAACGTTTGCTTACTTCTGCACCTTTACTTACGTTACCAGATTTTACTAAGCAATTTGAAGTTGAATGTGATGCTAGTGGTATAGGCATTGGTGGTGTTTTGATGCAAGAAGGTAGACCTATAGCTTATTTTAGTGAGAAGCTTTCTGGTGCTAGATTGAATTATCCTGTTTATGATAAAGAATTGTATGCACTTGTTAGAGTTCTTGAGGTTTGGCAACATTATTTGTGGCCAAAAGAATTTATCATACATTCTGACATGAAGCTTTGAAATATCTGAAAGCTCAATCTAATTTGCATAGACGCTTAGCTAAGTGGGTTGAGTTCATTGAGTCTTTTCCTTACATCATCAAATATAAGAAAGGAAAAGATAATGTTGTTGCTGATGCTCTATCTAGGAAGAACATGTTATTGACACATCTTGATGTTAAAATTCCTGGATTAGAGAGTTTGTGTGATTTATATGCAACTGATCATGATTTTGCTGAACCATATCGTTTGTGTTTGCTTCGGAATGCTTGTGACAAGTTCCACATCCATTATAGATTTTTGTTTCGAGCTAACAAACTTTGTGTTCCAGAATCTTCTGTGTGTTTGCTATTGTTGCAGGAATCACATGCAGGCGGACTGATGGGTCACTTTGGGCGTGAGAAGACATTACTCATGCTTGCTGATAATTTTTATTGGCCCAGGATGAGGCGTGATGTGGACAGGTTTGTTCGACGCTGTATTGTATGCAACACATCCAAGTCGAAGCTGAAGCCTCACGGTTTGTATACTCCACTATCGGCTCCTACCACACCTTGGGAAGATATTAGTATGGACTTTGTGTTAGGATTGCCACGCACTAAATATGGTCATGATAGTATATTTGTGGTAGTGGATAGATTTTCCAAGATGGCACATTTTATTGCCTGCCATAAGAGCGAAGATGCGTCGCATGTTGCTAACCTGTTTTTCAGGGAGATTGTACGCTTGCATGGAGTGCCCAAGACAATTGTTTCTGACAGGGATGTAAAGTTTGTGAGCTACTTCTGGAAGACACTTTGGGGCAAGTTGGGAACAAAGTTGATGTTCAGTACTACATGTCATCCTCAAACTGATGGTCAAACGGAGGTGGTCAATAGAACATTGTCACAATTATTGCGAGCTATGATCAAGAAAAATCTGCGCGAATGGGAGGAGTGTTTGCCACATGTTGAATTTGCTTATAACAGGGCAGTACACACTACTACTCACCTTTGTCCTTTTGAAGTGGTATATGGTTTTAAGCCTATTACACCTCTTGATTTGCTGCCTCTTCCATTGCAGGAACGAGTTAATATGGAGGCATCCCACAGAGCAGATTATGTCAAGAAGATCCATGAGAAGACCCGAGAGGCTATTGAGAAGCAAGGCAAGAATGTTGCTGCTGCGAGGAACCAGTCACGGAAGCAAGTTCTTTTTCAACCTGGAGATATGGTTTGGGTACATTTGCGCAAGGACAGATTTCCAGGGATGAGGGATTCCAAGTTGAAGCCACGTGGTGCTGGTCCTTACAAGGTGCCAGCCAAGATCAATGACAATGCCTACTCGATTGATATTCCCATTGCCGAGTTTGGTGGCGCTAGCAACAGTTTCAACGTTGCTGATTTATCACCATACATGGGAGATGACCTTGGAGCGTCGAGGTCGACGCCTTTTGAAGGGGGGGGAGATGATGAGGACATCCCTACTACCAACACATCTCCAGTTCGTCATGAAGAACAAGTTGATTCAACAAAGAAGAAGGATGATGAAATCAGAATTGGACCTATTACAAGAGCTCGTGCAAAGTTGATAGAACAACAGGTGAACTCGCTCTTAATAGATTCTGATATATTATGTAATGAGAACTTTATACTGCCTAAATCTTTGTATGTTTGCATAATCAGGTATCATGATGAAGACGAGGGTCCAGAAGGAGGAGAAGATGAGACATGCTCCAACTTTCGGACGTCCGACCCATTTCGGACGTCCGACATCAGCGAGAAGGATGGCGACCTCCGTTATCCAGAAGACCTCCAAAACCGAAGCCGGATTTCCGACAGGATTCGGACGTCCGACGCATCGGACGTCCGACATGAAGGTCCTCGAGAAGAACTCCCAATCCAGGAAACCTCACCGCCAGAGTCGGATTTCCGACACGTTTCGGACGTCCGACGTGACGGACGTCCGAAACCCATCGGACGTCCGAAACTGCCTTCGCGCAGATCAGACGGGCTGCGGCTCTTGTATCCCCCTAGCTTATAAATACCCAGCTCCCACGAGTTTTAGGGTTAGACCACGTTTAGATAAACCCTAGATATTGAGAATAGCTTCAAGCTTTCCTCTTGAATCATTAAGACTTCAATTCGTATCGATCTGAAGTTCTTCTACTGCAAGTTCTGTGTGATCTATTGTTCCACTGGGGATTAGTAGATTGCAAATTACCGTCTTGTGGTCGACGACTACGTTGCGCAAGTGTGTGAAGTTGTGAATATCCAAAGGGTAGAGAGCTGTCGCATTGGCAACAGGGATCTAGCAAGGAGAGTTCATTGGCTACATACAAGTTATCTATCATCGCCCTCATATTCACCGTCCGCTTACTGAGAAGATCGGGCCACCCCATATCATGCACCATGAGAGCAGGTTGTGACACCACAATGGTAGGAGCATGCGACGGAAAAGCATCCATGCCTTCTTCGGTGTTGTAACCTTCATCCTCAAACGCGGCTGGGTCTTCATCATCACCGGTTTCATACTCGCCGGTTTCTTCATTAATAAACATGACCTTTCGGTTCGGGAAATCTCTCTTAAAGTGGCCCGGATTACCGCAAGAAGGACAAGTCATCTCGGGATTGCGAGCTGAAGACATGTTGGAGCCTGCACTAGTGGCAGGAGCTGCTGGCTTCTTGGCCATAGAACCATTAGAGGCTGGCTTGGAAACTGAAGAAGAAGCCCGAGTATTGGCACCATAATTCTCCATAGGCGCGGACGGTGTCCGTGGAGAAAATCTGCTAGATGTAGAGTATCTGGACTTCAGTTGTGCCTCTTCTGCAAGCTGGGATTCAGCCTCCCTTGCAAGATGCAATAGATCATTCATATTATAGTATTGGTGATGCCGCACGATACTCTTGATATTAAATATCAGCCCATGGAGAAAACGTTGCATAGTCATCTCAACCTCTTCGCCCACTCGCGCACGTTGCAGCAACATCTCCATCTCCATATAGTATGCATCAACGGACATAGTACCTTGCTTCAATTGTTGCAATTTATCAAAAACTGTCCGTAAGTAATTTCTGGGAACAAACCGAGCTTTCATGGTCGCCTTCATGTCACGCCATGTACGAATAGGCTGCCCATCGGTTTCTTGTATCTCAGTCAACACACTCTCCCACCAACGCAAGGCATAACCGTCAAAATCGGAAGAAGCAATCTTGATCTTCTTATCCTCCGGATAATCTTGCAAACGCCATAATTTTTCCATCTTAAGCTCCCATGTGAGGTACTCTTCCACATCCGTGGAACCTTCAAATTTGGGGATGTTAAACTTGGGCTTGCTCAAGACATCTTCTTCCTGAATGGGTAGACGGCGCGCACCAAAACCAAGTGGAGGTTGGCGACCCGGCCCTTGAACACCACACCCACGGCCTTGATTGCCCCTCAAATCAGCATTGTCACCATGGAGACTACCATCATCGTCCTGAGCGTCAGGTTAGCGTTGTACCATAGCTGCTTGTATGCCCGTGACAGATGTTGTCATTTGTTGTAGGCTCTGCTGTATAGCAGCAAGTTGTTGTTGCATAGTGGTGACTGCAGCCTCAGTCGCGTCCACTTTCAGTTGGACCGCTTGAACATTTGTATCAATCGCATCAGCGGATTTAGTAAACATCCCAGTCAAGTGATCACAGAGACCTTCATATGCCTCCCATGTAACTGGCGCATCCTTGTCCTGTTTCTGCATCACATCAAAACCACTTTGATACATGATTAGTAGGTTAGTGCGCTAAATCCAAAATCTTTTGGTGGACACTCACAACTCACTCAAAACTGACAAGAAAAGGTGAATCTTACCGTTCCAAAGTGAATAGTAATGCGTACTCGTTCGGATGGAGGACTAGTGCACAGATGTGATGAAGTGAATACCCGAGTAAAAGAGTGAACACACGACAAAGAAGGATATATGTGGTGGAGCTATAGGTATGGCACCCTAACTACACCGAAGTCAAGTCCTAGTGCTGATCGTGTGAGACAAACCCAAGGAAAAACTCACACAGTGGAGACAAACGAAAGACAGGCCTCTCAAAAGATCACCACTATGATATTTCCTTTCTAACACTTGTATATCTCTTTGCACTCTTTGATAACTCTTTTTGATCACACTTCTTTCTCGTTTTTTTTTTGGAATCTTTTCTCTTTTTCTCTTTATTTTTTATTTTTCTGACACTATTCCAAACTGGACGAAATTGCTACAGTACTGCTACGAAAGAGAGGTTCGCTGATAGAGGCGAAGGTGTCCCGATGTTTCGATGAGATGATGGAGATCGATTATGGTGGAGTAGACTTTCACGACCCGACTACGAACGTGCGAAGACGTTGTGCCTTAGCAATCGCTAAACCAACTCCGAGAGGTTATTGATCCCGCGGATGCACGATCAACCTGACCACGAAGGTCTAATTCCTGCAAGCAATCGACAAGAAGAAGCAAGAACTAAGAATTGCAATCTGGATATTGCGAATATAAGATGAATGATTAACGGAAGTTGGGGTTCCAATGCGGTCTTGGCCTGGTCGGATGACACAAACGAAGAGCTCGAAGTTGCGGCTATCTCTAACTTAAATCTAATTAAAACCCAAGTCTAAACGACACCCTAAGGGTTGTATATATGGGGGAATAGAGGGGATTTTCGTGACCCCTTGGAGGTGGGGTCCGAAAACAACCCTAACTCGATTTCCCCACACATACAGACTCTAAAAACAGCCTATAAAGTAGTATTTCGAAATTACATGGGCCCAGCCCAATATTAAGGTGACGTAGCACATATAATTGTCCTTGGACGAAAATAATGAAGCGGCATCTCGTGTATTTCGTCCAAGCCTTCATGCACGCCTTATGGTGGCTTCAAAGTGCTAAAATCACCACTGAAAACTCCATTTTTCTTTCCTGCGCGCACACCATCTTCTCCATGCTTGATCCCGCTCCAATGCCCGTCCTTCTTGTCCATGCTAGGTGATGAGGACATCTCTACTAATGTTACACCCACATCTTCACCAACTACACATACTGGACCAGTTACTAGAGCACGTGCACGTCAACTAAATTATCAGGTACTTTCGTTTCTTGCGAATCCTTCTAATGTTCATGAACATATGATGCTGCCTAAATTAGATACTTTTGTTTTGCTTATGAATGAAGGACCTAGCATGGACAAGAAGGACGGTCATTGGAGCGGGATCAAGCATGGAGAAGAAGGTGCGCGCGCGGGAAAGAACAATGGAGCTTCCAGTGGGGATTTTCGCACTTTGAAGCCACCATAAGGCATGCATGAAGGCTTGGACGAAATACACGAGATGCCACTTCATTATTTTCATCCAAGAGCCATTATAGGTGTTGCGTCACCTTAATATTGGGCTGGGCCCATGTAATTTCGAAATACCACATTATAGGCTGTTTTTAGAGTCCGTATGTGTGGGGAAACCGAGTTAGGGTTGTTTTCGGACCCCACCTCCAAGGGGTCACGAAAATCCCCTCTGTTCCCTCATATATACAGCCCTTAGGGCGTCGTTTAGACTTGGGTTTTAATTAGATTTAAGTTAGCCATAGCCGTAACTTCGAGCTCTTCGTTTGTGTCATCCGACCAGGCCAAGACCTCATTGGAACCCCAACTTTCGTAATCATTCATCTTATATTCGCAATATCCAGATTGCAATTCTTAGTTCTTGCTTGTTCTTTGATTGCTTGCAGGAATTAGACCTTCGTGGTCAGGTTGATCGTGCATCCGCGGGATCAATAACCTCTCGGAGTTGGTTTAGCGATCGCTAAGGCGCAACGTCTTCGCACGTTCGTAGTCGGATCGTGAAAGTCGCCTCCACCATAATCGATCTCCACCATCTCATCGAAACATCGGGACACCTTCGCCTCTATCAAGTGGTATCAGATTTCCAGGTTGCTCGGTGAGATTTACCAGTTTTCGTAGTCTAGATTGGTTATGTTCTTCATACCTACAGTCCACGAAAAAGCCAACATAAAAAATTAGGGTTAGATCATCACGTCCCAAAACAGTCCGAGCCTTTGTCAAGTTTTCTTTACAGTAGTTTGCTTTGTTGAATTTGCGGTTGCATCGTTGTGTCGAGTTGCTGATCTTAGCGTCTAGTTCCCTTAGAGTTTCGAGTTCTGATCACAGTTTGTCACACCGCCGCCGCACAGTAGTACACCGCCACGTTTCCGCCAATCCGAGTCCAGATACACCACCACGTTCCGCCAAGTCGAGTCCATATACAGCACCACGATCTACCAATCCGAGTTGAGTTCCATCACCTGTTCGGTTTGTGATCTCTCCGTAGCCAGATTAGTTTTGAGTTGATTAGAGTCGGATTTCACCAATCTTTTGTCGTACGTAGAAGGAGGTGATTTCCAAAAAAAAAAAAAATCGTTCCCATACGTTCCTTAGGTCCAGAAACTCATTTTGAGACGTTCGCCACCATAGTGATTTTTTCGCACTTTTTCAGCCACCGCAGTCCCGCATCGCAAAAAAAAAGAGAAAAAAAATTCAGAGTGTGCTTCTCAGTTGATTACGTGTCGCGCCGTGCTTTCGTTGGTGTTTTAGGCTCGCGTCTCTAGTACGGTCTAGCCTAGGATCAGCACAGTACCGACGTTGAGTGTTTATTCAGCTTTGCATCTCTGTTTTGATTACTGTTGAGCTTTTGTTACCATACTTGTCAGCCTTCCTACAGCTCCACATATATTCTACATCGTGCGTTTTGACACCTCCTGGCCATCGCTCTACCACATCTCTGAGAGTTTTGACCCGTTGGTTGTACATCACCACCTGCTGCTAGGTAAGAATCGGTAAGAACTAAAGAAAAGCTTGACGGATTTGTGCTTTCCACCACCCCACATCCCATTAGTAGAAGTAGGATCATACTTCTGTGTGTTTTCTATTTCTGCTAACCATGCCAGGATCCCATGATGAAGTGGCGCGGGATGCACCTGATTGGGAGAATATGACAAACAAAGCATTACATGATAAATTTGCACAAATGATTTCTGAACAGGTGAATGACATCGAGAACAGATTTACAGAGGCGATTGATGGTGTGGAGAAGATGATCGACACCAAGCTCGACGCCAAGTTTACTGAGTTGCTCGCACGCCTACCTATACAGCCTGCGGCCGCTCCAGCACAGCCACCGCCACCACGACGTGCACGACGTATTCTGTTTCCGGGCGGACAAGCTGCTGGTGCTCCTGCTGCTGCTGCAGTTACTGCTGCTGCTTCCTCTGACGTCGGCCAGGATGACAACTCCGAGGGTGATTACGAGGAGGAGGTGGAACAAGAAGCGGCCTATGAACAGCCAGCTGAAGGTCCACGTCCCAACATTCGCCACGGTCGACACCAACCACCCCCTCAGGTACGCGATGATGAACATGTGCCTAAACTTAAATTGAATCTTAAGCCGTTTGAGGGTAGATATATTCCTGATGCTTATCTTACTTGGGAGTTAGAAACTGAACAACGCTTTACATGTTTACAATATCCTGAGAATAGACGTGTTACTGCTGCTGTTTGTGAATTCACGGGTTTTGCATCTATTTGGTGGTCTGAACATTGTAGATTGCATGCTAATAATATTCCAGCTACTTGGGCTGCTTTAAAAGATGCTATGCGTACTCGCTGGGTTCCTCCTTATTATCAAAGTGAATTTCTACAAAAATTACAGCGTTTGAGACAAGGAAAAAAATCTGTAGAGGAATATTATCAAGAATTACAAACTGGATTGATTCGATGTGGCCTAGTAGAGGATAATGAAGCTATGTTTGCACGTTTTATAGGTGGCTTAAACAGGGAGATACAAACTATTCTAGAATACAAGGACTATGCTACTATTACTCGTTTGTTTCATCTTGTTTGTAAAGCTGAACGTGAAGTGCAGGATCGACAGGCCGCTACGAGACCTAACTTTTCTGCAGGACAAAATACATCATGGACATCGCGTGGACCTTCTACATCCACACGTCCTGCTGCACCACCATCTACTTCAACCGCTCATTCTTACAGGGAGCCACCAAAACAGCCAGCGCCACCATTCAAGGGCGCACAGAGTGGTCCAGCAGCGAGTTCTTCTTCATCCATGGCTTCCACAGGGCAAACACGAGATCGTGATATTAAATGTCGCAGGTGCCAAGGTGGAGGTCACTTCGCAAAAGACTGTCCCTCCAAGCGTGTGATAATTATTACGGCGGATGGTGGGTATGAGTCAGCGAGCGACTATGATGAGGAGACTTTAGTTCTCATTGCTCACGAGGAACAGGGTGCCCATGATGATGCTCATGATATAGAGTATATGGCTCCTGATGATGCAGATCAATATGCTAGTTTGGTTGCTCAACGTGTGTTAAGTGTGCAGGTATCGAAGGCCGAGCAAAACCAGAGGCATAATTTGTTCCACACAAAGGGAGTGGTGAAAGAACGTTCGGTTCGCATCATCATTGACGGAGGGAGTTGCAACAACTTGGCGAGCATGGAGTTGGTGGAGAAGCTATCTCTCACCACAAGACCACACCCCCATCCGTACTATATTCAGTGGTTTAACAATAGTGGTAAGATTAAGGTAACGCGTTCTGTTCGTGTGCACTTTAGCATTGATGCATATGCTGATTATGTTGATTGTGATGTGGTACCCATGCAAGCATGCTCTCTTTTACTTGGTAGACCATGGCAATTTGATAGGAATGTTGTACACCATGGTAGGACCAATCAGTTTACTCTGGTTCATCAGGATAAAAATATTGCTTTACTTCCTATGTCTCCTGAACAAATTGTGAGAGATGATCTTGCTAGAGCTAGTAAAGCTAAACAGGAGAAAAATAAGAGTGAAAATGAGATAGCAGCTAAAGAATTTGAGCAACAACATAAGACTCATAGCAAATCTTCTTCTGCTGTTTCTAATGAAATTAAATTGACTAGTCCAACTTTGCTTGCTACTAAGGTTGATATTTCAGATTTGGATGTTAGTCAATATGTGTGCTATGCTTTTGTGTGCAAAGAAGCTTTGTTTTCATTTGAGGAATTGCCTCCTTCTTTGCCTCCTGTTGTCACTGACCTTTTGCAGGAATTTATTGACGTCTGTCCACAAGACGTACCACCGGGATTACCACCTATTCCAGGGATTGAGCATCAGATTGACTTAATTCCCGGTGCTTCGCTGCCCAACCGTGCGCCATACCGTACCAATCCGGAGGAGACGAAGGAGATTCAGCGTCAAGTACAAGAGCTACTCGACAAAGGTTACATACGTGAATCCCTTAGTCCTTGTGCTGTTATATTAGTGCCGAAAAAGGATGGAACATGGCGTATGTGTGTTGATTGTCGAGCCATTAATAATATTACTATTCGTTATCGTCATCCTATTCCTAGGTTAGATGATATGCTTGATGAATTAAGTGGCTCTACCATGTTTTCCAAAGTTGATTTGCGTAGTGGATACCATCAAATTCGCATGAAATTAGGAGATGAATGGAAAACAGCTTTTAAAACTAAGTTTGGATTATATGAGTGCTTAGTCATGCCTTTTGGGTTAACTAATGCACCTAGCACTTTCATGAGATTAATGAACGAGGTTTTACGTGCTTTCATTGGACGATTTGTGGTAGTCTATTTTGATGATATACTGATTTATAGCAAATCTTTGGAGGAACATTTGGATCATTTACGTGATGTTTTTATTGTTCTACGTAATGCACGTTTGTTTGGTAACCTTGGGAAGTGCACCTTTTGCACCGACCGAGTATCGTTTCTTGGCTATGTTGTTACTCCACAGGGTATTGAAGTTGATAAAGCCAAGATCGAGGCGATTGAGAGTTGGCCGCATCCCAAAACGGTCACGCAAGTGAGGAGTTTTCTTGGCCTCGCTGGATTCTATAGGCGTTTTGTGAGAGATTTCAGCACCATTGCTGCGGTCATGATAGTATATTTGTGGTAGTGGATAGATTTTCCAAGATGGCACATTTTATTGCCTGCCATAAGAGCGAAGATGCGTCGCATGTTGCTAACCTGTTTTTCAGGGAGATTGTACGCTTGCATGGAGTGCCCAAGACAATTGTTTCTGACAGGGATGTAAAGTTTGTGAGCTACTTCTGGAAGACACTTTGGGGCAAGTTGGGAACAAAGTTGATGTTCAGTACTACATGTCATCCTCAAACTGATGGTCAAACGGAGGTGGTCAATAGAACATTGTCACAATTATTGCGAGCTATGATCAAGAAAAATCTGCGCGAATGGGAGGAGTGTTTGCCACATGTTGAATTTGCTTATAACAGGGCAGTACACACTACTACTCACCTTTGTCCTTTTGAAGTGGTATATGGTTTTAAGCCTATTACACCTCTTGATTTGCTGCCTCTTCCATTGCAGGAACGAGTTAATATGGAGGCATCCCACAGAGCAGATTATGTCAAGAAGATCCATGAGAAGACCCGAGAGGCTATTGAGAAGCAAGGCAAGAATGTTGCTGCTGCGAGGAACCAGTCACGGAAGCAAGTTCTTTTTCAACCTGGAGATATGGTTTGGGTACATTTGCGCAAGGACAGATTTCCAGGGATGAGGGATTCCAAGTTGAAGCCACGTGGTGCTGGTCCTTACAAGGTGCCAGCCAAGATCAATGACAATGCCTACTCGATTGATATTCCCATTGCCGAGTTTGGTGGCGCTAGCAACAGTTTCAACGTTGCTGATTTATCACCATACATGGGAGATGACCTTGGAGCGTCGAGGTCGACGCCTTTTGAAGGGGGGGGAGATGATGAGGACATCCCTACTACCAACACATCTCCAGTTCGTCATGAAGAACAAGTTGATTCAACAAAGAAGAAGGATGATGAAATCAGAATTGGACCTATTACAAGAGCTCGTGCAAAGTTGATAGAACAACAGGTGAACTCGCTCTTAATAGATTCTGATATATTATGTAATGAGAACTTTATACTGCCTAAATCTTTGTATGTTTGCATAATCAGGTATCATGATGAAGACGAGGGTCCAGAAGGAGGAGAAGATGAGACATGCTCCAACTTTCGGACGTCCGACCCATTTCGGACGTCCGACATCAGCGAGAAGGATGGCGACCTCCGTTATCCAGAAGACCTCCAAAACCGAAGCCGGATTTCCGACAGGATTCGGACGTCCGACGCATCGGACGTCCGACATGAAGGTCCTCGAGAAGAACTCCCAATCCAGGAAACCTCACCGCCAGAGTCGGATTTCCGACACGTTTCGGACGTCCGACGTGACGGACGTCCGAAACCCATCGGACGTCCGAAACTGCCTTCGCGCAGATCAGACGGGCTGCGGCTCTTGTATCCCCCTAGCTTATAAATACCCAGCTCCCACGAGTTTTAGGGTTAGACCACGTTTAGATAAACCCTAGATATTGAGAATAGCTTCAAGCTTTCCTCTTGAATCATTAAGACTTCAATTCGTATCGATCTGAAGTTCTTCTACTGCAAGTTCTGTGTGATCTATTGTTCCACTGGGGATTAGTAGATTGCAAATTACCGTCTTGTGGTCGACGACTACGTTGCGCAAGTGTGTGAAGTTGTGAATATCCAAAGGGTAGAGAGCTGTCGCATTGGCAACAGGGATCTAGCAAGGAGAGTTCATTGGCTACATACAAGTTATCTATCATCGCCCTCATATTCACCGTCCGCTTACTGAGAAGATCGGGCCACCCCATATCATGCACCATGAGAGCAGGTTGTGACACCACAATGGTAGGAGCATGCGACGGAAAAGCATCCATGCCTTCTTCGGTGTTGTAACCTTCATCCTCAAACGCGGCTGGGTCTTCATCATCACCGGTTTCATACTCGCCGGTTTCTTCATTAATAAACATGACCTTTCGGTTCGGGAAATCTCTCTTAAAGTGGCCCGGATTACCGCAAGAAGGACAAGTCATCTCGGGATTGCGAGCTGAAGACATGTTGGAGCCTGCACTAGTGGCAGGAGCTGCTGGCTTCTTGGCCATAGAACCATTAGAGGCTGGCTTGGAAACTGAAGAAGAAGCCCGAGTATTGGCACCATAATTCTCCATAGGCGCGGACGGTGTCCGTGGAGAAAATCTGCTAGATGTAGAGTATCTGGACTTCAGTTGTGCCTCTTCTGCAAGCTGGGATTCAGCCTCCCTTGCAAGATGCAATAGATCATTCATATTATAGTATTGGTGATGCCGCACGATACTCTTGATATTAAATATCAGCCCATGGAGAAAACGTTGCATAGTCATCTCAACCTCTTCGCCCACTCGCGCACGTTGCAGCAACATCTCCATCTCCATATAGTATGCATCAACGGACATAGTACCTTGCTTCAATTGTTGCAATTTATCAAAAACTGTCCGTAAGTAATTTCTGGGAACAAACCGAGCTTTCATGGTCGCCTTCATGTCACGCCATGTACGAATAGGCTGCCCATCGGTTTCTTGTATCTCAGTCAACACACTCTCCCACCAACGCAAGGCATAACCGTCAAAATCGGAAGAAGCAATCTTGATCTTCTTATCCTCCGGATAATCTTGCAAACGCCATAATTTTTCCATCTTAAGCTCCCATGTGAGGTACTCTTCCACATCCGTGGAACCTTCAAATTTGGGGATGTTAAACTTGGGCTTGCTCAAGACATCTTCTTCCTGAATGGGTAGACGGCGCGCACCAAAACCAAGTGGAGGTTGGCGACCCGGCCCTTGAACACCACACCCACGGCCTTGATTGCCCCTCAAATCAGCATTGTCACCATGGAGACTACCATCATCGTCCTGAGCGTCAGGTTAGCGTTGTACCATAGCTGCTTGTATGCCCGTGACAGATGTTGTCATTTGTTGTAGGCTCTGCTGTATAGCAGCAAGTTGTTGTTGCATAGTGGTGACTGCAGCCTCAGTCGCGTCCACTTTCAGTTGGACCGCTTGAACATTTGTATCAATCGCATCAGCGGATTTAGTAAACATCCCAGTCAAGTGATCACAGAGACCTTCATATGCCTCCCATGTAACTGGCGCATCCTTGTCCTGTTTCTGCATCACATCAAAACCACTTTGATACATGATTAGTAGGTTAGTGCGCTAAATCCAAAATCTTTTGGTGGACACTCACAACTCACTCAAAACTGACAAGAAAAGGTGAATCTTACCGTTCCAAAGTGAATAGTAATGCGTACTCGTTCGGATGGAGGACTAGTGCACAGATGTGATGAAGTGAATACCCGAGTAAAAGAGTGAACACACGACAAAGAAGGATATATGTGGTGGAGCTATAGGTATGGCACCCTAACTACACCGAAGTCAAGTCCTAGTGCTGATCGTGTGAGACAAACCCAAGGAAAAACTCACACAGTGGAGACAAACGAAAGACAGGCCTCTCAAAAGATCACCACTATGATATTTCCTTTCTAACACTTGTATATCTCTTTGCACTCTTTGATAACTCTTTTTGATCACACTTCTTTCTCGTTTTTTTTTTGGAATCTTTTCTCTTTTTCTCTTTATTTTTTATTTTTCTGACACTATTCCAAACTGGACGAAATTGCTACAGTACTGCTACGAAAGAGAGGTTCGCTGATAGAGGCGAAGGTGTCCCGATGTTTCGATGAGATGATGGAGATCGATTATGGTGGAGTAGACTTTCACGACCCGACTACGAACGTGCGAAGACGTTGTGCCTTAGCAATCGCTAAACCAACTCCGAGAGGTTATTGATCCCGCGGATGCACGATCAACCTGACCACGAAGGTCTAATTCCTGCAAGCAATCGACAAGAAGAAGCAAGAACTAAGAATTGCAATCTGGATATTGCGAATATAAGATGAATGATTAACGGAAGTTGGGGTTCCAATGCGGTCTTGGCCTGGTCGGATGACACAAACGAAGAGCTCGAAGTTGCGGCTATCTCTAACTTAAATCTAATTAAAACCCAAGTCTAAACGACACCCTAAGGGTTGTATATATGGGGGAATAGAGGGGATTTTCGTGACCCCTTGGAGGTGGGGTCCGAAAACAACCCTAACTCGATTTCCCCACACATACAGACTCTAAAAACAGCCTATAAAGTAGTATTTCGAAATTACATGGGCCCAGCCCAATATTAAGGTGACGTAGCACATATAATTGTCCTTGGACGAAAATAATGAAGCGGCATCTCGTGTATTTCGTCCAAGCCTTCATGCACGCCTTATGGTGGCTTCAAAGTGCTAAAATCACCACTGAAAACTCCATTTTTCTTTCCTGCGCGCACACCATCTTCTCCATGCTTGATCCCGCTCCAATGCCCGTCCTTCTTGTCCATGCTAGGTGATGAGGACATCTCTACTAATGTTACACCCACATCTTCACCAACTACACATACTGGACCAGTTACTAGAGCACGTGCACGTCAACTAAATTATCAGGTACTTTCGTTTCTTGCGAATCCTTCTAATGTTCATGAACATATGATGCTGCCTAAATTAGATACTTTTGTTTTGCTTATGAATGAAGGACCTAGCATGGACAAGAAGGACGGTCATTGGAGCGGGATCAAGCATGGAGAAGAAGGTGCGCGCGCGGGAAAGAACAATGGAGCTTCCAGTGGGGATTTTCGCACTTTGAAGCCACCATAAGGCATGCATGAAGGCTTGGACGAAATACACGAGATGCCACTTCATTATTTTCATCCAAGAGCCATTATAGGTGTTGCGTCACCTTAATATTGGGCTGGGCCCATGTAATTTCGAAATACCACATTATAGGCTGTTTTTAGAGTCCGTATGTGTGGGGAAACCGAGTTAGGGTTGTTTTCGGACCCCACCTCCAAGGGGTCACGAAAATCCCCTCTGTTCCCTCATATATACAGCCCTTAGGGCGTCGTTTAGACTTGGGTTTTAATTAGATTTAAGTTAGCCATAGCCGTAACTTCGAGCTCTTCGTTTGTGTCATCCGACCAGGCCAAGACCTCATTGGAACCCCAACTTTCGTAATCATTCATCTTATATTCGCAATATCCAGATTGCAATTCTTAGTTCTTGCTTGTTCTTTGATTGCTTGCAGGAATTAGACCTTCGTGGTCAGGTTGATCGTGCATCCGCGGGATCAATAACCTCTCGGAGTTGGTTTAGCGATCGCTAAGGCGCAACGTCTTCGCACGTTCGTAGTCGGATCGTGAAAGTCGCCTCCACCATAATCGATCTCCACCATCTCATCGAAACATCGGGACACCTTCGCCTCTATCAAGTGGTATCAGATTTCCAGGTTGCTCGGTGAGATTTACCAGTTTTCGTAGTCTAGATTGGTTATGTTCTTCATACCTACAGTCCACGAAAAAGCCAACATAAAAAATTAGGGTTAGATCATCACGTCCCAAAACAGTCCGAGCCTTTGTCAAGTTTTCTTTACAGTAGTTTGCTTTGTTGAATTTGCGGTTGCATCGTTGTGTCGAGTTGCTGATCTTAGCGTCTAGTTCCCTTAGAGTTTCGAGTTCTGATCACAGTTTGTCACACCGCCGCCGCACAGTAGTACACCGCCACGTTTCCGCCAATCCGAGTCCAGATACACCACCACGTTCCGCCAAGTCGAGTCCATATACAGCACCACGATCTACCAATCCGAGTTGAGTTCCATCACCTGTTCGGTTTGTGATCTCTCCGTAGCCAGATTAGTTTTGAGTTGATTAGAGTCGGATTTCACCAATCTTTTGTCGTACGTAGAAGGAGGTGATTTCCAAAAAAAAAAAAAAATCGTTCCCATACGTTCCTTAGGTCCAGAAACTCATTTTGAGACGTTCGCCACCATAGTGATTTTTTCGCACTTTTTCAGCCACCGCAGTCCCGCATCGCAAAAAAAAAGAGAAAAAAAATTCAGAGTGTGCTTCTCAGTTGATTACGTGCCGCGCCGTGCTTTCGTTGGTGTTTTAGGCTCGCGTCTCTAGTACGGTCTAGCCTAGGATCAGCACAGTACCGACGTTGAGTGTTTATTCAGCTTTGCATCTCTGTTTTGATTACTGTTGAGCTTTTGTTACCATACTTGTCAGCCTTCCTACAGCTCCACATATATTCTACATCGTGCGTTTTGACACCTCCTGGCCATCGCTCTACCACATCTCTGAGAGTTTTGACCCGTTGGTTGTACATCACCACCTGCTGCTAGGTAAGAATCGGTAAGAACTAAAGAAAAGCTTGACGGATTTGTGCTTTCCACCACCCCACATCCCATTAGTAGAAGTAGGATCATACTTCTGTGTGTTTTCTATTTCTGCTAACCATGCCAGGATCCCATGATGAAGTGGCGCGGGATGCACCTGATTGGGAGAATATGACAAACAAAGCATTACATGATAAATTTGCACAAATGATTTCTGAACAGGTGAATGACATCGAGAACAGATTTACAGAGGCGATTGATGGTGTGGAGAAGATGATCGACACCAAGCTCGACGCCAAGTTTACTGAGTTGCTCGCACGCCTACCTATACAGCCTGCGGCCGCTCCAGCACAGCCACCGCCACCACGACGTGCACGACGTATTCTGTTTCCGGGCGGACAAGCTGCTGGTGCTCCTGCTGCTGCTGCAGTTACTGCTGCTGCTTCCTCTGACGTCGGCCAGGATGACAACTCCGAGGGTGATTACGAGGAGGAGGTGGAACAAGAAGCGGCCTATGAACAGCCAGCTGAAGGTCCACGTCCCAACATTCGCCACGGTCGACACCAACCACCCCCTCAGGTACGCGATGATGAACATGTGCCTAAACTTAAATTGAATCTTAAGCCGTTTGAGGGTAGATATATTCCTGATGCTTATCTTACTTGGGAGTTAGAAACTGAACAACGCTTTACATGTTTACAATATCCTGAGAATAGACGTGTTACTGCTGCTGTTTGTGAATTCACGGGTTTTGCATCTATTTGGTGGTCTGAACATTGTAGATTGCATGCTAATAATATTCCAGCTACTTGGGCTGCTTTAAAAGATGCTATGCGTACTCGCTGGGTTCCTCCTTATTATCAAAGTGAATTTCTACAAAAATTACAGCGTTTGAGACAAGGAAAAAAATCTGTAGAGGAATATTATCAAGAATTACAAACTGGATTGATTCGATGTGGCCTAGTAGAGGATAATGAAGCTATGTTTGCACGTTTTATAGGTGGCTTAAACAGGGAGATACAAACTATTCTAGAATACAAGGACTATGCTACTATTACTCGTTTGTTTCATCTTGTTTGTAAAGCTGAACGTGAAGTGCAGGATCGACAGGCCGCTACGAGACCTAACTTTTCTGCAGGACAAAATACATCATGGACATCGCGTGGACCTTCTACATCCACACGTCCTGCTGCACCACCATCTACTTCAACCGCTCATTCTTACAGGGAGCCACCAAAACAGCCAGCGCCACCATTCAAGGGCGCACAGAGTGGTCCAGCAGCGAGTTCTTCTTCATCCATGGCTTCCACAGGGCAAACACGAGATCGTGATATTAAATGTCGCAGGTGCCAAGGTGGAGGTCACTTCGCAAAAGACTGTCCCTCCAAGCGTGTGATAATTATTACGGCGGATGGTGGGTATGAGTCAGCGAGCGACTATGATGAGGAGACTTTAGTTCTCATTGCTCACGAGGAACAGGGTGCCCATGATGATGCTCATGATATAGAGTATATGGCTCCTGATGATGCAGATCAATATGCTAGTTTGGTTGCTCAACGTGTGTTAAGTGTGCAGGTATCGAAGGCCGAGCAAAACCAGAGGCATAATTTGTTCCACACAAAGGGAGTGGTGAAAGAACGTTCGGTTCGCATCATCATTGACGGAGGGAGTTGCAACAACTTGGCGAGCATGGAGTTGGTGGAGAAGCTATCTCTCACCACAAGACCACACCCCCATCCGTACTATATTCAGTGGTTTAACAATAGTGGTAAGATTAAGGTAACGCGTTCTGTTCGTGTGCACTTTAGCATTGATGCATATGCTGATTATGTTGATTGTGATGTGGTACCCATGCAAGCATGCTCTCTTTTACTTGGTAGACCATGGCAATTTGATAGGAATGTTGTACACCATGGTAGGACCAATCAGTTTACTCTGGTTCATCAGGATAAAAATATTGCTTTACTTCCTATGTCTCCTGAACAAATTGTGAGAGATGATCTTGCTAGAGCCAGTAAAGCTAAACAGGAGAAAAATAAGAGTGAAAATGAGATAGCAGCTAAAGAATTTGAGCAACAACATAAGACTCATAGCAAATCTTCTTCTGCTGTTTCTAATGAAATTAAATTGACTAGTCCAACTTTGCTTGCTACTAAGGTTGATATTTCAGATTTGGATGTTAGTCAATATGTGTGCTATGCTTTTGTGTGCAAAGAAGCTTTGTTTTCATTTGAGGAATTGCCTCCTTCTTTGCCTCCTGTTGTCACTGACCTTTTGCAGGAATTTATTGACGTCTGTCCACAAGACGTACCACCGGGATTACCACCTATTCCAGGGATTGAGCATCAGATTGACTTAATTCCCGGTGCTTCGCTGCCCAACCGTGCGCCATACCGTACCAATCCGGAGGAGACGAAGGAGATTCAGCGTCAAGTACAAGAGCTACTCGACAAAGGTTACATACGTGAATCCCTTAGTCCTTGTGCTGTTATATTAGTGCCGAAAAAGGATGGAACATGGCGTATGTGTGTTGATTGTCGAGCCATTAATAATATTACTATTCGTTATCGTCATCCTATTCCTAGGTTAGATGATATGCTTGATGAATTAAGTGGCTCTACCATGTTTTCCAAAGTTGATTTGCGTAGTGGATACCATCAAATTCGCATGAAATTAGGAGATGAATGGAAAACAGCTTTTAAAACTAAGTTTGGATTATATGAGTGCTTAGTCATGCCTTTTGGGTTAACTAATGCACCTAGCACTTTCATGAGATTAATGAACGAGGTTTTACGTGCTTTCATTGGACGATTTGTGGTAGTCTATTTTGATGATATACTGATTTATAGCAAATCTTTGGAGGAACATTTGGATCATTTACGTGATGTTTTTATTGTTCTACGTAATGCACGTTTGTTTGGTAACCTTGGGAAGTGCACCTTTTGCACCGACCGAGTATCGTTTCTTGGCTATGTTGTTACTCCACAGGGTATTGAAGTTGATAAAGCCAAGATCGAGGCGATTGAGAGTTGGCCGCATCCCAAAACGGTCACGCAAGTGAGGAGTTTTCTTGGCCTCGCTGGATTCTATAGGCGTTTTGTGAGAGATTTCAGCACCATTGCTGCACCTCTCAATGAGCTTACACGCAAGGATGTGCCTTTACTTGGGGTACCGCACAGGAAGAAGCCTTCACGGTATTGAAAGATAAGTTAACACATGCTCCTTTGCTCCAACTTCCTGATTTTAATAAGACTTTTGAGCTTGAATGCGATGCTAGTGGTATTGGTTTGGGAGGTGTGTTATTACAAGATGCTAAACCTGTTGCATACTTTTCTGAAAAATTGAGTGGGCCTAGTCTGAACTATTCTACTTATGATAAGGAATTATATGCTCTTGTTCGGACATTAGAAACTTGGCAACATTATTTATGGCCCAAAGAATTTGTTATACATTCTGATCATGAATCTTTGAAACACATAAGAAGTCAAGCAAAACTTAATCGTAGACATGCTAAGTGGGTTGAATTTATTGAGACTTTCCCTTATGTCATTAAACACAAGAAGGGGAAAGATAATATTATTGCTGATGCTTTGTCTCGTCGTTATACTATGCTTTCACAACTTGACTTAAACATATTCGGTTTAGAGACAATCAAAGATCAATATGTACATGATGCGGAATTTAAAGATGTTTTGCAGAATTGTAGAGAGGGTAGAACATGGAACAAGTTTGTGCGTAATGATGGGTTTGTGTTCCGTTCTAACAAGCTATGCATTCTTTTGGCCAAAGATGAGACGGGATGTTGAGCGTTTTGTTGCTCGCTGCACTACATGTCAAAAAGCTAAGTCACGACTCAATCCTCATGGTTTATACATGCCTTTACCTGTACCTAGTGTTCCGTGGGAGGACATATCCATGGACTTTGTTTTAGGCTTGCCTCGAACAAAGAAGGGGAGGGATAGCATATTTGTTGTCGTTGATAGATTTTCTAAGATGGCACATTTTATACCATGTCATAAAAGCGATGATGCTGCTAATGTTGCTGATTTATTCTTTCGAGAGATTATTCGCTTACATGGTGTGCCCACTACTATTGTCTCGGATCGTGATACTAAGTTTCTTAGCCATTTTTGGAGATGCTTATGGGCTAAGTTGGGGACTAAACTACTTTTTAGTACTACTTGTCATCCCCAAACTGATGGACAAACTGAAGTAGTCAATAGGACTTTGTCTACTATGCTTAGGGCTGTTTTAAAGAGTAACTTGAAAATGTGGGAAGAATGTTTACCTCATATTGAATTTGCTTATAATCGTTCATTTCATTCTACCACTAAAATGTGCCCTTTTGAGATTGTTTATGGTTTTCTACCTCGTGCACCTATTGATTTGCTGCCTCTTCCATCTTCGGAGAAGGTTAATTTTGATGCTAACCAACGTGCTGAATTGATATTAAAAATGCATGAGTTAACTAAAGAAAACATTGAGAAAATGAATGCTAGATACAAGCTTGCTGGTGATAAGGGTAGAAAGCATGTTGTGTTTGAACCAGGAGATCTTGTTTGGTTACATCTACGTAAAGATAGGTTTCCTGATTTGCGCAAGTCTAAGTTAATGCCACGAGCTGATGGTCCCTTTAAGGTTTTACAGAAAATTAATGATAATGCATATAAACTTGAGCTACTTGCAGATTTTGGGGTTAGTCCCACATTTAACATTGCAGATTTGAAACCTTATTTGGGAGAAGATAATGAGCTTCCGTCGAGGACGACTTCAATTCAAGAAGGGGAGGATGATGAGGACATCTCTACTAATGTTACACCCACATCTTCACCAACTACACATACTGGACCAGTTACTAGAGCACGTGCACGTCAACTAAATTATCAGGTACTTTCGTTTCTTGCGAATCCTTCTAATGTTCATGAACATATGATGCTGCCTAAATTAGATACTTTTGTTTTGCTTGTGAATGAAGGACCTAGCATGGACAAGAAGGACGGTCATTGGAGCGGGATCAAGCATGGAGAAGAAGGTGCGCGCGCGGGAAAGAACAATGGAGCTTCCAGTGGGGATTTTCGCACTTCGAAGCCACCATAAGGCATGCATGAAGGCTTGGACGAAATACACGAGATGACACTTCATTATTTTCGTCCAAGAGCCATTATAGGTGCTGCGTCACCTTAATAATTGGCTGGGCCCATGTAATTTCGAAATACCACATTATAGGCTGTTTTTAGAGTCCGTATGTGTGGGGAAACCGAGTTAGGGTTGTTTTCAGACCCCACCTCCAAGGGGTCACGACAATCCCCTCTGTTCCCTCATATATACAGCCCTTAGGGCGTCGTTTAGACTTGGGTTTTAATTATATTTAAGTTAGCCATAGC
Source organism: Bromus sterilis (assembly GCA_950022295.1). Taxonomy (NCBI): domain Eukaryota; kingdom Viridiplantae; phylum Streptophyta; class Magnoliopsida; order Poales; family Poaceae; genus Bromus; species Bromus sterilis. Next base: position 169,568,347 of record OX465600.1, on the reverse strand, counting down.
CGTAACTTCGAGCTCTTCGTTTGTGTCATCCGACCAGGCCAAGACCTCATTGGAACCCCAACTTTCGTAATCATTCATCTTATATTCGCAATATCCAGATTGCAATTCTTAGTTCTTTCTTGTTCTTCGATTGCTTGCAGGAATTAGACCTTCTTGGTCAGGTTGATCGTGCATCCGCGGGATCAATAACCTCTCGGAGTTGGTTTAGCGATCGCTAAGGCGCAACGTCTTCGCACGTTCGTAGTCGGATCGTGAAAGTCGCCTCCACCATAATCGATCTCCACCATCTCATCGAAACATCGGGACACCTTCGCCTCTATCACTAGGTCCTTCATTCATAAGAAAAACAAAAGTATCTAATTTAGGCAGCATCATATGTTCATGAACATTAGAAGGATTCGCAAGAAACGAAAGTACCTCATAATTTAGCTGACGTGCGCGTGCTCTAGTAACTGGTCCAATATGTGTAGTTGGTGAGGATGTGGGTGTAACATTAGTAGGGATGTCCTCATCATCCTCCCCTTCTTGAATTGAAGATCATCTTTCACAATTTGTTCATGAGACATAGGAAGTAAAGCAATATTTTTATCCCGATGAACCAGAGTAAACTGATTTGTCCTACCATGGTGTACAACATTCCTAACAAATTGCCATGGTCTACCAAGTAAAAGAGAGCATGCTTGCATGCGTACCACATCACAATCAACATAATCAACATATGCAGCAATGCTAAAGTGCACACGAACAGAACGCGTTACCTTAATCTTACCACTATTGTTAAACCACTGAATATAGTACGGATGTAACACTGTCACTGTCACTGAACAGTAATCAGGGTTACTGTTCATCTCTACCGTTCAAAACTTTTGTTTGATCAACTGGTTCAGTTCAAATTCAAATTCTCCTTTGATATTATTGCAAGCAAATATGAACCATGGACCTTGATCATCATTGGCCAACTAAAGTCCAAGCCATTTGAATCAAAATTCAGACAAACCCTAAAATGCATTTTGATGAATATTAAAAATTTGGTGACAATAAAATCTTTCCCAAAAATCTTAGAACCACTTTTATAAAATCCAAAATAATCATTGGACCATGCCAATGTGGTCTTGAGTATTTATTGTGTTATGGAAAATTCCAAACAAATAATAACAGTAGCAATTCCAGGCCAATTGCTCAGTTAATAATAAAATAAAATAGCAAAAGAGTTTAGAAAAACACTAAACTTTTTGTGGTACTCTAGGTATATGCTCTACTAATTATGGAACAATATTTGTATTATACAAAAATGCCTAAGCCATTTAAATTTATGCTAACAGAGTTTTACAGAAAAAGAAAAGAACAAAAATGGGGCTCTGGTTAATTGTCGCACGGGGAAAAGCCCACTGATCTGGCCCACCCGGGCCCCTTGTTCCTTTTTTTTCTTTCATCTGCCTCCCCGTCCTGTTCCTTCGGCCGAGCCGGCCATGGCGCGGCTGGGACAGCTCGGCGCCGCGGTCGCTACAGGAGCTGCTCGGAGGGGATAAGGCCGAGGCCGTGCCCCCGTGGAGAGGAAATATCTCCTTCCCCCCTGGGTTCTCTCTCTCCTGCGTCTCACTCCATTGCCACCCGAGCACGCGCAGTCGCCGCCGATGAGCATGCCCGTGGCCAACAGCCTACTTCCGGCGAGCGGAGCTGTCCTGGAGCATCCCCATGGAGGCCTTCGTCTTCTCCGAGCTGTGATTTGAGCCGAGCCGCACCCACGTCGACGAATCGAGCTCCGCCCCGCCGCACAGCCGCTGCGCCCCGGCGGGGATTCCGGCGAGTCCGCACCGCCCCAGCCTTCCCCGCGGGCCGCTTCGCCATCACTGTGAGCCGCACTTGTTTTCCCCCCAACTTGCGCTCGATTTGGTGCCCGTTTGCCACCTCGCCGCCGAGGCCTAGCTCCGGCCGCCGCGGCCTTCGTCGTAGCCGCCGCCACGGTTGTCCCCGTCGTCCGTGGGGTACGGCAACGGACGCGCGCGGAACGCCGCATTCGATTCCCCCCTACGCCCGCCTTTTTGGTCGCTGGAGGCGCCCAGTTGGCTCGTCGCCGTGCCTCGGCCGCCGACGGCATGCACTCGCGCGGGTGGCTATGGGCTAGCTTCTGTTAAGCTTAAGCCACCCCCACCCCTAATCCCTCCATGACAGTGGGGCCCCACCCTAGATTAACCTGGGTTAAATAAGTTGTTAGCTGTGCTGTGAATGACATGTGGGACCGGTCACTAATTAAATTAGTTTAATTAAAAACCCCTGAGACTTACATGTGGGTCCTAGGCCCTGTTAAGTTAATTAAATTTTAATGAAACTGCTAGTGTATGACATGTGGGTCCAGGGTAATTTAAATTAATAAAAATGTTTTATTTGACTATGAGGCTGACATGTGGGTCCCATATGTCAGGTTTGACCAGTCAAGCTGTTGTGGATAATGTTTCTGTTAATAAATAAAAATAATTTAAAAATGATTTAGAAAATGATTTAAATTGATTAAAACTTGTAAAATCAATATCTTTTAAACCGTAAGTCAGATTCAAAAACTTTATACATGAAAGTTGATCAGAAAAATATAACGAATACGGATACACTATTTTTATGTCTATCCCACCCCCTTAACACACCGATCATCGACATTCCCCCCTCCCCCCTCCGGGCTGTTTGTCGATAATTCCCGGTGCCGATAAAAACCTGCCGGATGAATTTATTTCGAACACGAAAGTTGTCCGGAATGGTTCCACTAACACGGATACACCCCCCTTATCTTTGTCGGATGACCACGACACCTCCGGCATGAACCCTTCCCCTCCGGTCGCCCTGTCCGGTAATCACCCGGAGACGGTAGTTCATCCCCGGATGAATTCTCGCTCTGAGCCTGATACATCGTACTGCGTTAGCCCATCGTTATCTTTGCATACATCATGCCATGTATTTGTTTGCTATGATTGCTTTGTGTTTACTGTGTTTATTCCCGTTTATTCTCCGGTAGACCCCGCTGCTACCGCCGACTACACTGCTGCCGGGTACGACTACTTCGTCGACGACCCTGCCCCTACCGTCGAGCTTCTAGGCAAGCAGAGCCATTCTCTTCCCCAGATATCGCCTACCTTTTCCGTACTTTCTTGCACTAGGCATTGTTACTGCTGCTGCTACGATTACAATCCTATTAAATTGCATAGCCTGATTTTGTCGCCCCTTGATGTACCTTTCTTATCCTATGCTGCCTATTATAATTATGCATATATTCAGCAGTGAACCCTGCGCATTGTTAGTTAGGACTAGATAGCGGGTCGTGATCACTCAGGGGGGGTGAACACGGATACTATATATACAACTGCACAGGTACGGAATAAAGCAGACACCGCCAAAGGCCCCTATCTGGGTTATGCCTAGTCACCTCAAGTGTGAGCTATCCAGGAGTAATCCTGGTACTCCACTCGAGGCTGACTTTGTCTTGCCGCCATAGGGTCCTGAACAGCGGTTGTCCTTAAAGGTAAGAATTCGGGCAACCCAACGGTGCCCGCGAGCGGTATTGTGTCGGGAACGACCGACGTTATTGGCGTGCTTGGCCCCTGCTCGTATCCCGCGAGAGTTACCAAACCACGCAAAAGTCGAGCTCTACCAAGAGCACACGCGAGACAAGGTAAGGAGACGATTCACCTTGTCGGTAACCGCGCGCTTTGACGGGACGACAGGGCAGGCCCCGACGTTACCGGTGGGCCTTGTTGCTGTTCGTTGTCCGTTGTGTTGTTAGTCAGACAGCGATAACGGTTGTCTGCGAGATAATATTAAAATGCTAAATGGTTCGGCGGATGACTTGAGAGACCCGTTGGTTTGTACGCACTACCTACACGTGGGATTACGGTGTGGGCCCTCCGCGTCGTAGTTCGTCCGAAAGCTCTTCAGACGTCAGCAGTACCACGGGCTGATAGCCGGGAAGCGGTCTTGTCTTAATTGCTGCAGCAGGTGTGTTTGGATTTGCTTTTGCTTCACCGGCCAGTCTCGTACCGTGCAGGAGCGTGCAAGGGTGAGGGACCTAGACCCCTTGGCGCATAGGATATAGTCCGGCGGATGACCTCTTTGCTGAGCCTAGGATGGGCTGCGTCGTGTCGGATAGCCTCGGTGGGGCGTTCCCTAACAAGGTTCACGCCACCCTGGAGATCCGAGCGTGCAGGCTGAACAGTAGTGCACCCCTGCAGGGAGTTTAATCTATTCGAATAGCCGTGTCCACGGTAACAGGACGCTTTATGCTGAAGCTGGATCTTACCACTACAAACTATTACTATTAAACTGTATGGTTTCGGGTTTTCTTCCTCGCATGGGAGTCGAGGAGGGGAACTCAGAGGCATTATTATTATTAATCATTACAACTTATATTATACAATGTTGCAGCAACTTCTGCTTCATTGCTACTTTATTGCTTTATATGAACTGTTGGCTGTTTCTCTTCTCATGCTGCAAGACAACGTCGGAAGAAGCTAGTCTTCGATAGGCCTAGCTTCTTACCCTTATTCTGATTTCTATCTTGCAGTCCACTATATATACAGCCTCCCCTTTCCGTTGATACAAATGCATAATGCTTAGTAGCGGACGTAAGACTCGCGGGTATGCTAGATACTCACCTTTGCTTTATTTCCCCCTTTATGTTTTGCCTGATCGGCCGCTGCAGTCGACGTTGGAGCCCAGGAGCAGGAGTACCCCGGAGGCGGATACTACTACGTCGAGACCCCCGCTGACCAGGACCGGGAGTAGTTTCGGAGGCTCCCAGGCAGGAGGCCTTGCCTTTTCGATCTGCATCTCTGATGTTATTTGTGCTAGCCTTCTTAAGGCATAACTTGACTAACTATGTCTGTACTCAGATATTATGGCTTGTATAACTTATGTATTCGGGTCCGCGTGACCCCCCTTTATTGTAACATATTGGTTTATCCTTTTGTGTTTAGTGTTGTGCTGTGATATTCTCACCGTGGCACCCTAATCTCAGCCGTGTACCCTGCGTGTATGATTGTTGTACACGGATTGATTTTGGGGGCGTCACAACGGATGGGGGTGTGGTCTTGTGGTGAGAGATAGCTTCTCCACCAACTCCATGCTATTCATGTTGTTGCAACTCCCTCCTTCAATAATGATGCGAACCAAACATTCTTTCACCACTCCCTTTGTGTGGAACAAATTATGCCTCTGGTTTTGCTCAGCCTTCGTTACCTGCACACTTAACACATGTTGAGCAACCAAACTAGCATATTTATCCGCATCATCAGGAGCCATATACTCTATATCATGAGCATCATCATGGGCACCCTGTTCCTCATGAGCAATGAGAACTAAAGTATCCTCATCGTAGTCACTCGCTGACTCATACCCACCATCCGCCGTAGTAGTCATCACACGCTTGGAGGGATAGTCTTTGGCGAAGTGACCTCCACCTTGGCACCTGCGACATTTAATATCACGATCTCGTGTTTGCCCTGTGGAAGCCATGGATGAAGAAGAACTCGCCGCTGGACCACTCTGTGCACCCTTGAATGGTGGCGCTGGCTGTTTTGGTGGGTCCCTGTAAGAATGAGCGGCTGAAGTAGATGGTGGTGCAGCAAGACATGTGGATGTAGAAGCTCCACGCGATGTCCATGATGTATTTCGTCTTGCAGAAAAGTTAGGTCTCGTAGTGGCCTGTCGATCCTGCACTTCACGTTCAGCTTTACAAACAAGATGAAACAAACGAGTGATAGTAGCATAGTCCTTGTATTCTAGAATAGTTTGTATCTCCTTGTTTAAGCCACCCATAAAACATGCAAGCATAGCTTCATTATCCTCTACTAGGCCACATCTAATCAATCCAGTTTGTAATTCCTGATAATATTCCTCTACAGAATTTTTTCCTTGTCTCAAACGCTGTAATTTTTGTAGCAATTCACGTTGATGTCGATCGTGGCGATCGTGGCGAATGTTGGGACGTGGACGTCCAGCTGGCTGTTCATAGGCCGCTTCCTGTTCCACCTCCTCCTCGTAATCACCCTCGTAGTTGTCGTCCTGGCCGACGTCAGAAGCAGCGGCAGCAGCAGCAGGAGCACCAATACCAACAGCTTGTCCGGCCAGAAGAAGAATACGTCATGCGCGTTGTTGAACCGGTGGCTGCGCCGGGGCGGCCGCAGGCTGTGGAGGTAGGTGTGCGATCAACTCAGTAAACTTGGCGTCGAGCTTGGTGTCGATCATCTTCTCCACGCCATCAATCGCCCCTGTAAATCTGTTCTCGGTGTCTTGCACCTGTTCAGACATCATACGTGCAAATTTATCATGTAACTCCTTGTTCGTCATGTTCTCCCAATCGGGCGCATCCTGCGCCACTTCATCATGTGATCCTGGAATGGTTAGAAGAAATAGAAAACACACAGAAATATGATCCTACTTCTACTAATGGGATGTGGGGTGGTGGAAAGCACAAATCCATCAAGCTTTTCTTTCGTTCTTACCGATTCTTACCTAGCAGCAGGTGGTGATGTACAACCAACGGGTCAAAACTCTCAAAGATATGGTAGAGCGATGGCCAGGAGGTGTCAAAACGCACGATGTAGAATATATGTGGAGCTGTAGGAAGGCTGAAAAGTACGGTAGCAAAAGCTCAACAGTAATCAAAACAGAGATGCAAAGATGAATAAACACTCAAAGTTGGTACTGTGATGATCCTAGGCTAGAACGTACTAGAGACGCGAGCCTAAAACACCAACGAAAGCACGGCGCGGCACGTAAACAACTGAGAAGCACATTCTGAATTTTTTTTTCTCTCTTTTTATTTGGAAATCACCCCCTTCTACGTACGACAAAGATTGGTGAAATCCGACTCTAATCAACTCAAAACTATTCTGGCTACGGAGATATCACAAACCGAAGGGTGATGGAACTCAACTCGGATCGGCAGGTTGTGGTGGTGTATATGGACTCGGCTTGGCGGAACGTGGTGGTGTATCTGGACTCGGATTGGCGGAACGTGGTGGTTTACTACTGTGCGGCGGCGGCGTGACAAATTGTGATCAGAACTCGAAACTCTAAGGGAACTAGACGCTAAGATCAGCAACTCGACACAACGATGCAACCGCAAATTCAACAAAGCAAACTACTGTAAAGAAAACAGGACAAAGGCTCAGACTGTTTTGGGACGTGATGATCTAACCCTAATTTTTTTGGCTTTTTCGTGGACTGTAGGTATGAAAGCAGAAGTAATCTAGACTACGAAAAACTGGTAAATCTCACCGAGCAACCTGGAAATCTGATACAACTTGATAGAGGCGAAGGTGGCCCGATGTTTCAATGAGATGATGGAGATCGATTATGGTGGAGTAGACTTTCACGACCCAACTACGAACGTGTGAAGACGTTGCGCCTTAGCAATCGCTAAACCAACTCCGAGAGGTTATTGATCCCGCGGATGCACGATCAACCTGACCACGAAGGTCTAATTCCTGCAAGCAATCGACAAGAACAAACAAGAACTAAGAATTGCAATCTGGATATTGCGAATATAAGATGAATGATTAAAAGAAGTTGGGGTTCCAATGCGGTCTTGGCCTGGTCGGATGACACAAACGAAGAGCTCGAAGTTGCGGCTATGCCTAACTTAAATCTAATTAAAACCCAAGTCTAAACGACGCCGTAAGGGCTGTATATATGGGGGAGTATAGGGGATTTTCGTGACCCCTTGGAGGTGGGGTCCGAAAACAACCCTAACTCGGTTTCCCCACACATACAGACTCCAAAAACAACCTATAAAGTAGTATTTCGAAATTACATGGGCCCAGCCCAATATTAAGGTGACGCAGCACCTATAATTGCGCTTGGACGAAAATAATGAAGTGGCATCTTGTGTATTTCGTCCAAGCCTTCATGCACGCCTTATGGTGGCTTCAAAGTGCGAAAATCACCACTGGAAACTCCATTGTCCTTTCCCGCCTTCGCACCAACTTCTCCATTCTTGATCCCGCTCCAATGCCCGTCCTTCTTGTCCATGCTAGGTCCTTCTTTCATAAGCAAAACAAAAGTATCTAATTTAGGCAGCATCATATGTTCATGAACATTAGAAGGATTCGCAAGAAACGAAAGTACCTGATAATTTAGCTGACGTGCGCGTGCTCTAGTAACTGGTCCAATATGTGTAGTTGGTGAGGATATGGGTGTAACATTAGTAGGGATGTCCTCATCATTCGCCGTCCTTCTGCAATACTCAGCGTATGTCACTGAAGGTTTTCGGAGGTTGGACTCCTCCGGTAAACGTGCCGACAAACTTTTCACAGAGTTCCGTCCACGAGCTAATAGAGTTGGCCTGGAAATGCCTCATCCACCAGCGAACATTGTCCTTGAGCTTCATGGGGAAGTAGTTTGCCTTCCCTTTGTCGTCTCCCCGCGCGATGATATGGGGTGACCCGATCTTCTCAGTAAGCGTACGGTGAATATGAGGGCGATGATAGATAACTTGTATGTAGCCGATGAACTCTCCTCGCTAGATCCCTGTTGCCAATGCGACAACTGTCTACCCTTTGGATATTCACAACTTCACACACTTGCGCAACGTAGCCGTCGACCACGAGACGGTAATTTGCAATCTACTAGTTCCCAGTGGAACAACAGATCACACAGAACTTGCAGTAGTCAAACGGTCCGGCTTAGGGTTAGACGGTCTGATCAAATATGGACCCTCGGGTTCCTCTGTATGTAATTATTCTAACGGTCCGGGGTGGAGTCCGGACGGTCCGGCTTGAGGTCGGACGGTCCGGGGTAGCCTCCGGATGGTCGGACTGTCGTCAAGCCTTCGGGTCTTCGGGACGTAATTATTCGGACCGTCCGGTTGATGCTCCGGTCGTCCGGATTGGGGCCCGGACGGTCCGGCTTGCAGCCTGGACGTCCAACTCCTTGAGTTGGTTGTCCCTTCTCTTCGTCTTCTCGCGAAACGTCTCCTCGTGCAACTTGCCCCTGTCCCATGTCTACTTCTTGCATGACTCCTTGGTACCTAACACATATGCTACCAGACTTAGGCAGTATAAAATCCTCATTAAGGAAAACAACAGATTCTATGAGGAATAAGTTCACCTATTGTTCTTGTAAATTTGCACGGGCTCTTGTAATAGGTCCGATTCTGATTTCATTGGACTTATCCAGTATTGGTTCTTCAGGAGTTTTTGTAGGTGCTAAAGCAGTAGGGATGTCCTCATCATCAGCCCCCCTTCAAAAGGCGTCGACCTCGACGCTCCAAGGTCGTCTCCATCATAGGGTGAAAAATCATCAACGTTGAAGCTGTTGCTAGCACTGCCAAACTTAGAAATAGGAATATCAACCCAGTAGGCATTATCATTGATATTGGCTAACACCTTGTAAGGACCAGCACCACGCGGCTTCAACTTGGAATTCCGCAACGCTGGAAATCTATCCTTGCGCAAATGCACCCAAACCATATCTCCAGGCTGAAATAGAACTTGTTTCCGTGACTGGTACCTTGCAGTAGCAACATTCTTGCCTTGCTTCTCAATAGCCTCTCGTGGATTCTCATGTATCTTCTTCACATAATCTGCCCATTTGGATGCCTCCATATTTACTCGTTCCTGCAACGGAAGAGGCAACAAATCAAGAAGTGTAATAGGCTTGAAACCACATACTACTTCAAAAGGACAAAGGTGAGTAGTAGTGTGTACTGCCCTGTTATAAGCAAATTCCACATCTGGAAAACACTCCTCCCATTCGCGCAGATTTTTCTTGATCATAGCTCGCAGCAACTGTGACAATGTTCTATTGACCACCTCCGTTTGACCATCAGTTTGGGGATGACATGTAGTGCTGAACATCAACTTTGTCCCCAACTTTCCCCAAAGTGTCTTCTAGAAGTAGCTCACAAACTTCACATCCCTGTCAGAAACAATTGTCTTGGGCAGTCCATGCAAGCGTACAATCTCCCTGAAAAACAGGTTAGCAACATGCGATGCATCGTCGCTCTTATGGCATGCAATAAAATGTGCCATCTTGGAAAATCTATCCACTACCAAAAATATACTATCATGACCATGTTTAGTGCGTGGCAATCCTAATACAAAATCCATACTAATATCTTCCCAAGGTGTGGTAGGAGACGATAATGGGGTATACAAACCGTGAGGCTTCATCTTGGACTTGGAGGTGTTGCATACAATGCAGCGCCGAACAAACCTGTCCACATCACGCCTCATTCTGGTCCAATAAAAATTATCAGCAAGCATGAGTATGTCTCCTCACGCCCAAAGTGACCCATCAATCCTCCGGCATGTGAATCCTACAACAATAACAAACACACATACGATTCTGGAACACAAAGTTTGTTAGCTCGAAAAAGAAATCTATCATGGATGTGGAACTTGTCCCACGCATTTCGAAGCAAACACAAACGATAGGGTTCAGCAAAATCATGATCAGTTGCATATAAATCACACAAAATCTCTAATCTAGGAATTTTAACATCAAGATGTGTCAATAACATATTCTTCCTAGAAAGAGCATCATCAACAACATTATCTTTCCCTTTCTTATACTTGATGATGTAGGGAAAAGACTCAATGAACTCAACCCACTTAGCTACGCGTCTATGCAAATTAGATTGAGCTTTCAGAAATTTTAAAGCTTCATGATCAGAATGTATGATAAATTCTTTTGGCCACAAATAATGTTGCCAAACCTCAAGAACTCTAACAAGTGCATAAAATTCTTTATCATAAACAGGATAATTCAGTCTAGCACCACAAAGCTTCTCACTGAAATAAGCAATAGGTCTACCTTCTTGCATCAATACACCACCAATGCCTATACCACTAGCATCACATTCAACTTCAAATTGCTTAGTAAAATCAAGTAATGCAAGTAATGGTGCAGACGTAAGCAAACGTTTGAGCTCATCAAATGAAAGGTCTTGGGCAACGCCCCAAACAAAAGGCACACCTTTCTTAGTCAACTCATTCAATGGTGCAGCAATAGTACTAAAGTCTTTCTCAAAACGTCTATAAAAACTAGCTAAGCCGTGAAAACTTCGTACTTGACTAACATTTATGGGAATAGGCCAATTTTGAATTGCTTCAATTTTAGAAGAATCTACTTCTACCCCATGCTTAGATACAACCTATCCCAAAAATATGACCTTATCTTTTGCAAATGTGCACTTCTCAAGATTAGCATATAATTTACCATCACGCAACACTTGCAAAACTTGTCTAATATGATCAGCATGTTCAAATTCAGTGCGACTGTAAATAAGTATATCATCAAAATACACAACCAAAAAGCGTTCAATAAACTCTCTCAAAACATGGTTCATTAACCGCATGAAAGTACTAGGAGCATTAGTAAGACCAAAAGGCATAACTAACCACTCATATAACCCAAACTTTGTTTTGAAAGCAGTTTTCCATTCATCCCCTTCTTTCATCCTAATTTGATGGTATCCACTACGCAAATCAATTTGAGAGAAAATAGCAGCACCACTCAATTCATCAAGCATATCCTCTAAACGTGGAATAGGATGGCGATATCGAATAGTGATATTATTTATAGCTCTACAATCTATGCACATACGCCATGTACCATCTTTCTTAGGAACCAAAATAACAGGAACATCACAAGGGCTAAGACTGACACGAATATAACCTTTGTCCAGAAGAGCTTGCACTTGTTGCTGAATTTCCTTCGTCTCTTGGGGATTGGTCCTGTATGGTGCCCGGTTGGGGAGAGTAGCACCAGGAATAAGATCAATTTGGTGCTCAATACCACGCAAGGGTGGCAATCCCGCTGGTACCTCCGCCGGAAACACATCATCATAATCCTGCAAAACAGTAGACACACTAGAAGAAAGAGGACGATTACCATTAGAAAACAAAACCTCGCCTTTGTACATAAGCACAAGCGGCATGGCTGTAGGATCCTCACTAAGTTCTCTCATGTCTTCTTTGGTGGATAATGTAAGCAAATTAGTCTCTCTCGCACTTTTCGTTATATTATCACTCACAACTATTACATTGTTCTTTCGTGTAGGTCCGAAATTCACCTCTACTTTCTGACGAGATTCATTCACAATTTGCTATGGGGACATAGGGTGGAGATTAAATTTCTTTCCCTTGAACTCCAAATGATATGTATTGGCTCGGCCATTGTGTTGCACATGACGGTCATATAACCACGACCGACCCAATAGGAGATGGCAAACTGTCATATGCACCACATCAAAATCAATGGAATCCTGGTACATGCCTATCTCAAAATTCACGCGCACCATATGATTCACTTTCATCTCACCACTGTCACTCAACAATTGGACATATTATGGATTTGGGTGAGGTAAGTATTTCAGATTTAGCTTGGCACACAACTCCTTGCTTGCGAGGTTGCGCCAGCTACCTCCATCAGTGATCACTTTGCAAGCTTTCTTGGGGCCAACTAATGCTTTTGTTTGGAACAAATTGCAGCGTTGAGACTCAGATTTGGGCTGCACAGTAAGAGCACGCCGTGACACAACAATAGTAGGAGCAGGCGACGGAAAAACATCTATGCCTTCTTCACTGTTGTATCCCTCGTCATCGCATGCGTATGGGTCTTCATCATCACCGGTTTCATACTCGTCGGTATCCTCATTGACAAACATGACCTTTCTTTTGGGACAATCTCTTTTGAAGTGACCCAGATTACCACACGCATGACAAGTAATCTCTCGAGTGCGAGCTGTAGACATATTGGAACCCGCACTAGGGGCAGGTGCAGCTGGCTTCTTGGCCTTGGAGGCTGGCTTGGAACATGAAGAAGGACGGCTAGAAGCACTAGGGCTCTCCATAGGCGCGGCTGACGGTGTCCTTGGAGAAAACCTATTAGATGGTGAGTATCTTGACTTTAGTTGTGCTTCTTCTGCAAGCTGGGATTCAGCCGCCCTTGCAAGATGCAATAGATCATTCATATTATAGTATTGATGATGCCGCACAATACTCTGGATGTTAAATTTCAGCCCATGGAGAAAACGTTGCATAGTCATCTCAACCTCTTCACGAACTCGTGCGCGTTGCAGCAACATCTCCATCTCCATATAATAGGCATCAACGGACATAGTACCTTGCTTCAATTGTTGCAATTTATCAAAAACTGTCCGCAAGTAATTAGTGGGTACAAACCGAGCTTTCATTGTTGCCTTCATATCAAGCCATGTACGGATAGGATGTCCATTGGTTTCTTGTATCTCGGTCAAAACATTCTCCCACCAACGCAAAGCATAACCATCAAACTCTTCTTATCCTCGGAATAATCATGCAAACGCCATAACTTCTCCATCTTAAGCTCCCATGTGAGGTACTCTTCCACATCCGTGGAGCCTTCAAATTTGGGAATGTTAAACTTGGGCTTGCTCACGACATCTTCTTCCTTTCGTGTGAGCCAACCCAAGGAAAAACTCACAAAGTGGAGATAAAAAGAAGACAGGCCTCTCAAAAGATCGCCACTATGATACGTCCTTTCTAGCACTTTTATATCTCTTTTGATCACACTTCTTTCTCTTTTTTTGAATCTTTTCTCTTTTTCTCTTTTTTTTGAGTTTTCTGACCCTTTTCCACACTTGTCGAAATTGCTACAGTACGACTACAGTAATTTTGATTTTGCTACATTAAATTTTCTCTTTAGGCCACCATATGTCGCACCGCGGAGAAATTTTTGGGAAGAACACAACGAAACAGCAAACTAAAACAATGACACCGATGCAATCTAAGTTATGGCAAAACTAGAAACCCTAATATTTTTGTATGGCTTTTTCTGGATAGGACAAAAACAAAAACAATCTAAAGGATGGATTTGGTGGATGCTTACCAAGGAAACACAGGAAATCTGATACCAAGATGATATGGGGTGGCCCGATCTTCTCAGTAAGCGTACGGTATATATGAGGGCGATGATAGATAACTTGTATGTAGCCGATGAACTCTCCTCGCTAGATCCCTGTTACCAATGCGACAACTCTCTACCCTTTGGATATTCACAAATTCACACACTTGCGCAACGTATTCGTCGACCACGAGACGGTAATTTGCAATCTACTAATTCCCAGTGGAACAACAGATCACACAGAACTTGCAGTGGTCAAACTTCAGATCGATACGAATTGAAGTTGATGATTCAAGATGAATGCTTGGGAGAAAATCTCTGAATTAGGGTTTATCTAAAACGTGGTCTAACCCTAAAACTCATAGGGGGTCCTGTATTTATAAGCTAGGGGGTCCAAACGGGGATACAAGGGCCGCAGCCCTGTTTCTGCGCGCAGGCAGTCGTGCAAAGTCGGACGTCCGGCCCATAAGTCGGACGGTCCTGGCTGGGGTCGGACGGTCCGATCAAATATGGACCCTCGGGTTCTTCGGGATGTAATTATTCGGACGGTCCGGGGTGGAGTCCGAACAGTCCGGCTTGAGGTCGGACGGTTCGGGGTAGCCTTCGGACGGTCCAACTGTCGTCAGGCCTTCGGGTCTTCGGGACATAATTATTCAGATGGTCCGGCTGATGCTCCGGTCGTCCGGCTTGGGGCCCGGACGGTCCGACTCCTTGAGTTGGTTGTCCCGTCCCTTCGTCTTCTAGCGAAACGTCTCCTCGTGCAACTTGCCCCTGTCCCATGTCTCCTTCTTGCATGACTCCTTGGTACCTAACACATATGCACCAAGACTTAGGCAGTATAAAATCCTCATTAAGGAAAACAACAGATTCTATGAGTAATAAGTTCACCTGTTGTTCTAGTAACTTTGCACGGGCTCTTGTAATAGGTCCGATTCTGATTTCATTGGATTTATCCAGTATTGGTTCTAGAATAGTCTGTATCTCCTTGTTTAAGCGTCCCATAAAACGTGCAAGCATAGCTACGATTTGATGGAGTCGACTTTGACGATCCGACTACAAACGTGCAACGACGTTGCGCCTTAGCAATCGCTAAATCAATCTCCTGAAGGTTATTGACCACGCCGGAGCACGATCAACCTGACCACGAAGGTCTAGTGCCTGCAAGCAATCGAAGAACAAGCAAGAACTATGATAAAGCAATCTGAATATTGCGAATATGTAGATAAAGTATGAATAAAGTTGGGATTCCGAAAGCGGTCTTGATCTGGTCGTTGGACACAAACCGAGTACACGAAGATGCAGCAATTAGCTAAGCAGTCTTTTTAACTAAAAGAAATCCAAAGAAAAACCCTAGGGGTTGATCTACTTATATAGGACTAAAGGGTGGAGGCCAAGGGGGTGGAAGGATGTCCCAAGGAGTCCTAAAACTAAACCTAGGTCGTACAAGGCACTTGGGCCCATGTGGAGGTGATGCAACACCTATTGAGTTGGAATTTGATTCGGATTCTGCTGCTGTGTCGCACCGTTTTCGCAATATCTCCATGCTCCGAAGGAATTTGAAGGTGAAACCAATTGCGTTGGAAACTAGACGAGATAAGCTATCACCAGAAAAAAGAATCACCCAATTTGGAGTTCGTATGTAGAAACGGCGGCTGTTTGAAGTTGGGTATATCTCTGCAGTCCGAATCTGAGTCCATGACGTGAAAGACTTGGTCTCTATCTTCTCTTGGGCCAAAAGTGACGTGAAATAACTTCTTGTACAACACACAATCATGCCCCTTTGTATTGACTTCATTTCTTGATCAAATATAGAGGAATTAATGGTCATATCCATGATAATTATGTCCTCATTATCTTCATGCTTAAACATGCTCCAATGCTCATCCTTCTTGTCCATGCTAGGTCCTTCATTTGTCAGCAACAGAAATATATTGACGTTAGGCAGCATCATATTCACATGAACATTAGAAACATTACCAAGAAGCGAAAGTACTTGATAATTTAATTGGTGTGCACAATCTCTAGTAATTGGTCTAGTAGGTATATTAGCAGGGGTTGTGGCTGTAACTATGGTAGTCATGTCCTCATAATCCTCCCCTTCTTGAAAATAAAGCCGTCCCCGGCGTTTCTTAATCTGAAATGTGGCTAACAAAAGAGACAAGGTGTACATGTTGTATATATATATGTCATCCATTCTTACTTCCCTTAGTTTTTGGACATGTAACACATGTATATATGAGTAACTTTCGTATGTCGTGAAATATAAACATATATGATCATCACAATACATAAACGACATGAAAGTATTGCAACTCAGTTTGCATATATAAGTGAAGCTCTTATTCATATCTAAAGATGTACAATGCTCATCATTAAACCATCCCAATACCGGTGAAGAAACATTAATGTTTTTCGAAGGGCATGCTACAACAGGCTTAACTAAGTAGTCATGCAACAAGTCATTCGACGCAGAATCATCACCAAGATTAGAGGTCATATCAAAATGATTAAGAATTGGCAGTTTCATAATAGTAACATGATTATCCAAAATAGATGGTGTGCTCAAATCAACAGGTAACTCAAGACATGATGTATTAAAGTCTATTAGGCAAGCAACATCTTCATGTGAAGTTATGACATTCTCGAAAATTGGTTGTGTGATGAAACTACTGGATAGCTCAACACATGTTGCTTTTAAATCAGCAAGGTTCTCATGTGGAGGGGAAAGATCCATACCTTTGTCATTACCTTTTTGTGATGATAGATCAGATATTGGAGGAGTGCTTACGACAATTGATGTGGTTATGGTAGTGCTCATAGTGGTTGAAGGAACAACCTTCTCAACTTGTGGTATTTGCACATTCCGCTTGTTCGTCTTCTGGGCAACACGTCTGTCGATTTCCTGTTCAGCTTTACAAGCAAGACGAAACAAACGATCCATAGGATAACACTTTTCATGAATTAGGATATCCTGAATGTCACGGTTTAAACCTTCCCAAAATATGTCCATGAAATATTCTTCACTTTCCTCTAAAAGAGAATGCAAGAATGTAGTTTCTAAAGAATCATAATATTCTGAAATAGTTTTAGTACCTTGTTTTAAATTTTTTAATTTCCTAACCTTGTCATGAGTATAATAAGAGGGAACGAATCTATATCGCATAGCAAGTTTGAGATCATTCCAAGTATTAGGTACATAATCAGGATATAAACTACAATATTCATTCCACCAAATAGAAGCAAAATCTTTGAAAGCACTAATTGCAGTTTTTACTTTCTTATGATCAAGAAAATTATGGGAAACAAATATATCATTTATTTCAAACTCCCACTCAATGTATAAATCAGGTCTTAGACGTCCATGAAAGTGTGGTATAGAAACAATAAACTGATCATGTGCATGCTTATGTGTGTTTACCTTTTGCAGTGACTGTTGTGTAGTTGTAGGTGGTGGCAAATCTCCAACTATAGTTGCCGCCCAAGAAGATCTAACTCCAGACCCTGCCATGATTAGTAGAAAACAAGAAACAAATCACAAGTATATGTCCCTATGAACTACTAGGATGTGGTGGTAAAACGCTCACAGGATAGCAAATATCAATGTCTTACTAGTTCTTACCATGCAGCAGGTGGTGATCGGCAACCAACGGTGTCAAAGAACTCCAAAGATTAAGTAGAGCGATTGCCAGGTGGAGTTTTAAATAACACACTAGCTCCAGAACTATTTAGAAGAGGCTCGGAATTATCTTTAATTTGAGTACTCGTGGAGCCAAAACGGACTTCAGATGACAAAGTTATGCCCGTTTTAGTGGACACTGCTCAAAACTGATTCCGACGAGATTTCAAATACGAGTTCAACTAGAGATAGATCCGAATTTTTTTATTCTTTTTTCTCTTTTTTCCTTTTTTCTTTCTTTTTTTCCTTTTTCTTTTTTCTCTCTTTTTTCAACTCTTTTTCTCTCTTTTTCTATGGTGGATGGTAGAAGTAGTGATAGAGGCGAAGGTGTCCCGATGTTTCGATGAGATGATGGAGATCGATTATGGTGGAGACGACTTTCACGATCCGACTACGAACGTGCGAAGACGTTGCGCCTTAGCGATCGCTAAACCAACTCCGAGAGGTTATTGATCCCGCGGATGCACGATCAACCTGACCACGAGGGTCTAATTCCTGCAAGCAATCGAAGAACAAGCAAGAACTAAGAATTGCAATCTGGATATTGCGAATATAAGATGAATGATTACGAAAGTTGGGGTTCCAATGAGGTCTTGGCCTGGTCGGATGACACAAACGAAGAGCTCGAAGTTGCGGCTATGGCTAACTTAAATCTAATTAAAGCCCAAGTCTAAACGACGCCCTAAGGGCTGTATATATGGGGGAACAGAGGGGGATTTCGTGGCCCCTTGGAGGTGGGGTCCGAAAACAACCCTAACTCGGCCCCTTGGAGGTGGCCTCCAAAGATTTACCAGTTTTCGTAGTCTAGATTGGTTCTGTTCTTCATACCTACAGTCCACGAAAAAGCCAACAAAAAAAAAATTAGGGTTAGATCATCACGTCCCAAAACAGTCCGAGCCTTTGTCCAGTTTTCTTTACAGTAGTTTGCTTTGTTGAATTTGCGGTTGCATCGTTGTGTCGAGTTGCTGATCTTAGCGCCTAGTTCCTTAGAGTTTCGAGTTCTGATCACAGTTTGTCACGCCGCCGCCGCACTAGTTCCATCCGTCCGCTGGAACCAATCCGAGTCCAGAAAAACCACCACGTTCCGCCAACCCGAGTCCATATACATCACCACGACCTACCAATCCGAGTTGAGTTCCATCACCCGTTCGGTTTGAGATATCCCCGTAGCCAGAATAGTTTTGGAGTTGATTAGAGTCGGATTTCACCAATCTTTTGTCGTACGTAGAAGGGGGTGATTTCCAAAAAGAATGGAGTCTGGCACGCTTTCCATAGCAGTTTTTAGGCCAGAAATTTCGGGGGTAAAAAAATTTCGTGCCCATACGTTCCTTAGGTCCAGACACTCATTTTGAGACGTTCGCCACCATAGTGATTTTTTCGCACTTTTTCAGCCACCGCAGTCCCGCCTCGCAAAAAAAAAAGCAAAAAAAAAAAGGAGGAATTTTTTTTTCAAAGTGTGCTTCTCAGTTGATTACGTGCCGCGCCGTGCTTTCGTTGGTGTTTTAGGCTCGCGTCTCTAGTACGGTCTAGCCTAGGATCAGCACAGTACCGACGTTGAGTGTTTATTCAACTTTGCATCTCTGTTTTGATTACTGTTGAGCTTTTTGCTACCATATTTGTCAAGCCTACCTACAGCTCCACATATATTCTACTTCGTGCGGTTGACACCTCCTGGCCATCGCTCTACCACATCTCTCAGAGTTTTGACCCGTTGGTTGTACATCACCACCTGCTGCTAGGTAAGAATCGGTAAGAACGAAAGAAAAGCTTGACGGATTTGTGCTTTCCACCATCCCACATCCCATTAGTAGAAGTAGGATCATATTCCTGTGTGTTTTCTATTTCTGCTAACCATGCCAGGATCACATGATGAAGTGGCGCGGGATGCACCCGATTGGGAGAACATGACAAACAAGGAGCTACATGATAAATTTGCACAAATGATGTCTGAACAGGTGAATGACATCGAGACCAGATTTACAGAGGCAATTGATGGCGTGGAAAAGATGATCGACACCAAGCTCGACGCCAAGTTTACTGAGTTGATCGCACGCCTACCTACACAGCCTGCTGCCGCTCCAGCACAGCCACAGCCACCGCCACTACCACGTGCACGACGTATTCTGTTTCCGAGAGGACAAGGTGCTGGTATTGGTGCTCCTCCTGCTGCTGCAGTACCTGCTGCTGCTGCTTCTGACGTCGGCCAGGACGACAACTACGAGGGTGATTACGAGGAGGAGGTGGAACAGGAAGCGACCTATGAACAGCCAGCTGGACGTCCACGTCCCAACATTCGCCACGGTCGACACCAACCACCCCCTCAGGTACGCGATGATGAACATGTGCCTAAAGTGAAATTGAATCTTAAGCCGTTTGAGGGTAGATATATTCCTGATGCTTATCTTACTTGGGAGTTAGAAACTGAACAACGCTTTACATGTTTACAATATCCTGAGAATAGACGTGTTACTGCTGCTGTTTGTGAATTCACGGGATTTGCATCTATTTGGTGGTCTGAACATTGTAGATTGCATGCTAATAATATTCCAACTACTTGGGCTGCTTTAAAAGATGCTATGCGTACTCGCTGGGTTCCTCCTTATTATCAACGTGAATTGTTACAAAAATTACAGCGTTTGAGACAAGGAAAAAATTCTGTAGAGGAATATTATCAAGAATTACAAACTGGATTGATTAGATGTGGCCTAGTAGAGGATAATGAAGCTATGTTTGCACGTTCTATAGGTGGCTTAAACAGGGAGATACAAACTATTCTAGAATACAAGGACTATGCTACTATTACTCGTTTGTTTCATCTTGCTTGTAAAGCTGAACGTGAAGTGCAGGATCGACAGGCCGCTACGAGACCTAACTTTTCTGCAGGACGAAATACATCATGGACATCGCGTGGAGCTTCTACATCCACACGTCCTGCTGCACCACCATCTACTTCAGCCGCTCATTCTTACAGGGAGCCACCAAAACAGCCAGCGCCACCATTCAAGGGTGCACAGAGTGGTCCAGCGGCGAGTTCTTCTTCATCCATGGCTTCCACAGGGCAAACACGAGATCGTGATATTAAATGTCGCAGGTGCCAAGGTGGAGGTCACTTCGCAAAAGACTGTCCCTCCAAGCGTGTGATGACTATTACGGCGGATGGTGGGTATGAGTCAGCGAGTGACTATGATGAGGAGACTTTAGTTCTCATTGCTCATGAGGAACAGGGTGCCCATGATGATGCTCATGATATAGAGTATATGGCTCCTGATGATGCAGATAAATATGCTAGTTTGGTTGCTCAATGTGTGTTAAGTGTGCAGGTAACGAAGGCCGAGCAAAACCAGAGGCATAATTTGTTCCACACAAAGGGAGTGGTGAAAGAACGTTCGGTTCGCATCATCATTGACGGAGGGAGTTGCAACAACTTGGCGAGCATGGAGTTGGTGGAGAAGCTATCTCTCACCACAAGACCACACCCCCATCCGTACTATATTCAGTGGTTTAACAATAGTGGTAAGATTAAGGTAACGCGTTCTGTTCGTGTGCACTTTAGCATTGCTGCATATGCTGATTATGTTGATTGTGATGTGGTACCCATGCAAGCATGCTCTCTTTTACTTGGTAGACCATGGCAATTTGATAGGAATGTTGTACACCATGGTAGGACAAATCAGTTTACTCTGGTTCATCAGGATAAAACTATTGCTTTACTTCCTATGTCTCCTGAACAAATTGTGAAAGATGATCTTGCTAGAGCTAGTAAATCTAAACAGGAGAAAAATAATAGTGAAAATGAGATAGCAGCTAAAGAATTTGAGCAACAACATAAGACTAATAGAAAATCTTCTTCTGCTGTTTCTAATGAAATTAAATTGACTAGTCCAACTTTGCTTGCTACTAAGGTTGATATTTCGGATTTGGATGTTAGTCAATATGTGTGCTATGCTTTTGTGTGCAAAGAAGCTTTGTTTTCATTTGAGGAATTGCCTCCTTCTTTGCCTCCTGTTGTCACTGACCTTTTGCAGGAGTTTATTGACGTCTTTCCACAAGACGTACCACCGGGATTACCACCTATTCGAGGGATTGAGCATCAGATTGACTTAATTCCCAGTGCTTCGCTGCCCAACCGTGCGCCATACCGTACCAATCCGGAGGAGACGAAGGAGATTCAGCGTCAAGTACAAGAGCTACTCGACAAAGGTTACATACGTGAATCCCTTAGTCCTTGTGCTGTTCCTGTTATATTAGTGCCTAAAAAGGATGGAACTTGGCGTATGTGTGTTGATTGTAGAGCCATTAATAATATTACTATTCGTTATCGTCATCCTATTCCTAGGTTAGATGATATGCTTGATGAATTAAGTGGCTCTACCATGTTTTCCAAAGTTGATTTGCGTAGTGGATACCATCAAATTCGCATGAAATTAGGGGATGAATGGAAAACGGCATTTAAAACTAAGTTTGGATTATATGAGTGGTTAGTCATGCCTTTTGGGTTAACTAATGCACCTAGCACTTTCATGAGATTAATGAACGAGGTTTTACGTGCTTTCATTGGACGATTTGTGGTAGTCTATTTTGATGATATACTGATTTATAGCAAATCTTTGGAGGAACATTTGGATCATTTACGTGCTGTTTTTATTGCTCTACGTAATGCACGTTTGTTTGGTAACCTTGGGAAGTGCACCTTTTGCACCGACCGAGTATCGTTTCTTGGCTATGTTGTTACTCCGCAGGGAATTGAAGTTGATAAAGCCAAGATCGCGGCGATTGAGAGTTGGTCGCAGCCCAAAACCGTCACACAAGTGAGGAGTTTTCTTGGCCTCGCTGGATTCTATAGGCGTTTTGTGAGAGATTTCAGCACCATTGCTGCACCTCTCAATGAGCTTACACGCAAGGATGTGCCTTTTACTTGGGGTACCGCACAGGAAGAAGCCTTCACGGTATTGAAAGATAAGTTAACACATGCTCCTTTGCTCCAACTTCCTGATTTTAATAAGACTTTTGAGCTTGAATGCGATGCTAGTGGGATTGGTTTGGGAGGTGTGTTATTACAAGATGCTAAACCTGTTGCATACTTTTCTGAAAAATTGAGTGGGCCTAGTCTGAACTATTCTACTTATGATAAGGAATTATACGCTCTTGTTCGGACATTAGAAACTTGGCAACATTATTTATGGCCCAAAGAATTTGTTATACATTCTGATCATGAATCTTTGAAACACATAAGAAGCCAAGCAAAACTTAATCATAGACATGCTAAGTGGGTTGAATTTATTGAGACTTTCCCTTATGTCATTAAACACAAGAAGGGGAAAGATAATATTATTGCTGATGCTTTGTCTCGTCGTTATACTATGCTTTCACAACTTGACTTCAAGATATTCGGTTTAGAGACACTCAAAGATCAATATGTACATGATGCGGAATTTAAAGATGTATTGCAGAATTGTAGAGAGGGTAGAACATGGAACAAGTTTGTGCTTATTGATGGTTTTGTGTTCCGTTCTAACAAGCTATGCATTCCAGCTAGCTCTATTCGTCTTTTGTTGTTGCAGGAGGCGCATGGAGGAGGATTAATGGGACACTTTGGCGTGAAGAAGACGGAGGACGTACTTGCTACACATTTATTTTGGCCAAAGATGAGACGGGATGTTGAGCGTTTTGTTGCTCGCTGCACTACATGTCAAAAAGCTAAGTCACGACTCAATCCTCATGGTTTATACATGCCTTTACCTGTACCTAGTGTTCCGTGGGAGGACATATCCATGGACTTTGTTTTAGGCTTGCCTCGAACAAAGCAGGGGAGGGATAGCATATTTGTTGTCGTGGATAGATTTTCTAAGATGGCACATTTTATACCATGTCATAAAAGCGATGATGCTGCTAATGTTGCTGATTTATTCTTTCGTGAGATTATTCGCTTACATGGTGTGCCCAATTCTATTGTCTCGGATCGTGATACTAAGTTTCTTAGCCATTTTTGGAGATGCTTATGGGCTAAGTTGGGGACTAAACTACTTTTTAGTACTACTTGTCATCCCCAAACTGATGGACAAACTGAAGTAGTCAATAGGACTTTGTCTACTATGCTTAGGGCTGTTTTAAAGAGTAACTTGAAAATGTGGGAAGAATGTTTACCTCATATTGAATTTGCTTATAATCGTTCATTTCATTCTACCACTAAAATGTGCCCTTTTGAGATTGTTTATGGTTTTCTACCTCGTGCACCTATTGATTTGCTGCCTCTTCCATCTTCGGAGAAGGTTAATTTTGATGCTAAGCAACGTGCTGAATTGATATTAAAAATGCATGAGTTAACTAAAGAAAACATTGAGAAAATGAATGCTAGATACAAGCTTGCTGGTGATAAGGGTAGAAAGCATGTTGTGTTTGAACCAGGAGATCTTGTTTGGTTACATCTACGTAAAGATAGGTTTCCTGATTTGCGCAAGTATAAGTTAATGCCACGAGCTGATGGTCCCTTTAAGGTTTTACAGAAAATTAATGATAATGCATATAAACTTGAGCTACCTGCAGATTTTGGGGTTAGTCCCACATTTAACATTGCAGATTTGAAACCTTATTTGGGAGAAGATGATGAGCTTCCGTCGAGGACGACTTCAATTCAAGAAGGGGAGGATGATGAGGACATCTCTACTAATGTTACACCCACATCTTCACCAACTACACATACTGGACCAGTTACTAGAGCACGCGCACGTCAACTAAATTATCAGGTACTTTCGTTTCTTGCGAATCCTTCTAATGTTCCGGAACATATGATGCTGCCTAAATTAGATACTTTTGTTTGTCTTATGAATGAAGGACCTAGCATGGATAAGAAGGATGGTCATTGGAGCGGGATCAAGCATGGAGAAGGAGGTGTGCGCGCGGGAAAGGACAATGGAGCTTCCAGTGGTAATTTTCGCACTTTGAGGCCACCATAAGGCGTGCATGAAGACTTGGACGAGAGACACAAGACGCCACATTAATATTTTCGTCCAAGGGTTATTATAGGTGCTGCGTCACCTTATTATTGGCCCAGGCCCATGTAATTTCGAAATACACTTAATAGGCTATTTTTTAGAGTCCGTATGTGTGGGGAAACAGAGTTAGGGTTGTTTTCGGACCCCTCCTCCAAGGGGCCACGAAATTCCCCTCTGTTCCCCCATATATACAGCCCTTAGGGCGTCGTTTAGACTTGGGTTTTAATTAGATTTAAGTTAGCCATAGACGCAACTTCGAGTTCTTCGTTTGTGTCGTCCGACCAGGCCAAGACCGCATTGGAACCCCAACTTCTGTTAATCTTTCATCTTATATTCGCAATATCCAGATTGCAATTCTTAGTTCTTGCTTGTTCTTCGATTGCTTGCAGGAATTGACCTTCGTGGTCAGGTTGATCGTGCATCCGCGGGATCAATAACCTCTCGGAGTTGGTTTAGCGATTGCTAAGGCGCAACGTCTTCGCACGTTCGTAGTCGGATCGTGAAAGTCTACTCCACCAAAATCGATCTCCATCATCTCATCGACACATCGGGACACCTTCGCCTCTATCAGGATGTCCTCATCAAGTAGGCAGCGGATGGGATGATGGTGCAGCGGCGGCGGTGACTAACGTGAACAGAACTCGAAACTCTAAAGGACTAGATACTAAGACCAGCAACTGAACACGACGATGCAACCGATAATTCAATAAAGCAAAGCACCGAAAATAAAATTGCGAAGTCTCAAATTGGTTTGGATATGATGATCTAATCCTATTTTTATGGCTTTTTGTGTGGATGATAGGTGATAAAAAAACAGATCTAATATATGGATGTGTAATTCTCACCGAGCAACCTGAAAACTGATACCACTTGATAGAGGCGGGGTGTCCCGATCTTTCGATGAGATGATAACTACGATTTGATGGAGTCGACTTTGACGATCCGACTACAAACGTGCAACGATGTTGCGCCTTAGCAATCGCTAAACCAATCTTCTGAAGGTTATTGACCACGCCGGAGCACGATCAACCTGACCACGAAGGTCTAGTGCCTGCAAGCAATCAAAGAACAAGCAAGAACTATGATAAAGCAATCTGAATATTGCGAATATGTAGATGAAGTATGAATAAAGTTGGGATTCCGAAAGCGGTCTTGATCTGGTCGTTGGACACAAACCGAGTACACAAAGATGCATCAATTAGCTAAGCAGTCTTTTTAACTAAAAGAAATCAAAAAAAAAACCCTAGGGGTTGATCTACTTATATAGGACTAAAGGGTGGAGTCCAAGGGGGTGGAAGGACGTCCCAAGGAGTCAACACCTATTGAGTTGGAATTTGATTCAGATTCTGCTGCTGGGTCGCACCGTTTTTGAAATATCTCCACGCTCCGAAGTAATTTGAAGGTGAAACCAATTGTGTTGGAAACTAGACGAGATAAGCTATCACCAGAAAAAAGAATCATCCAATTTGGAGTTCGTATGTAGAAACGGCGGCTGTTTGAAGTTGGGTATATCTCTGCAGTCCGAATCTGAGTCCATGACGTGAAAGACTTGGTCTCTATATTCTCTTGGGCCAGAAGTGACGTGAATTAACTTCTTGTACAACACACAATCATGCCCCTTTGTATTGACTTCATTTCTTGATCAAATATAGAGTAATTAATGGTCATATCCATGATAATTATGTCCTCATTATCTTCATGCTTAAACATGCTCCAATGCTCATCCTTCTTGTCCGTGCTAGGTCCTTCATTTGTCAGCAACAGAAATATATCGACGTTAGGCAGCATCATATTCACATGAACATTAGAAACATTACCAAGAAGCGAAAGTACCTGATAATTTAATTGGTGTGCACAATCTCTAGTAATTGGTCTAGTGGGTATATTAGCAGGGCGTGTGGCTGTAACTATGGTAGTCATGTCCTCATCACCCGGGGAGTCGACACCCAACCCAAGAACAAGCCACGCTCCCGGGTCGGACTCTACCGTATGACGCAGGTCGGATTGCCGGTAATTCTCACATGAGACCGGGTCCTAGCTGATCAGGTGGACCGACGAAGGAACCATGTCCCCGCTGGCCCGGTTTGTTTTTGAAACTGCTGGGGTACCAACCAAGCACACACACGTTTGCAAATAGTAAATCAGCTCAGGCCACCACTAGAACTGTATGAAGCTAGGAAGGTAAGACAAGGGGACCCCATAGAATCCCACACGCGATTAGGCACGCTCGTCAAGAAACACAATACCCGGAACTCGGGACCTAGGTGACTCAAATGGAACAAAACACCTGGCGGGAACAGCCTGGTCTCCCATCTTTCGTCAAGTATAACTTAACATCATTAATAATAAATATCAACCAACTTCTTTAATAACATGATATCCCAAACCAAAGCAATAGGGTAAGCAGCAAGTTTTCCTACTCATACTAAGCAATGGCTAAGCAGTGGTAACTTAGCAATACAAAGTTTTGCTGAGATGTGGGGATCATGGCTGTTTGGGTTTTTTGAAGGTGGCATACTCAAAGTGGATAGGATCAAACAACCGTTCTAGGCTACAGCTAAGAAGGTAGGCAGAAAGGTATCAAGTAATGGTATGAATCTTCCCCTTGCCTGGGTAATCGGTCGTCGAAGCAGACGCAGCAGGATCCTCGGGCTCGGTGTCGGAAACCTCCACGTAAGTCTCCTCGGCGGTCTCAGGTGCTAACGTAAGGTACCGGCAAGAAAAGGCACACAAGTAAGTAACGGGTACAATGCACAGGCAAGGATGATATGAGCAAGTTTAATTTGACATGTTGTGAACCTATCTAGTCAATTTAAATGAAGGTGGTGACGATACGTCAACAACTTCATATGCAATTTATTTACGTGAAGATGGCTTTGGTCCTAGCCTTATTTGGTGTAAGTAGCATGTCAACATGGCATGAACAACGAAGCACAACATAAATAAAACAACGTCAAAACTAATCATCGATTCCAGAGACGGAGTAGTGTCGGTGAATTTGACACGAGGAAGGTGCAACAACAGTTGGAAACCAGACACATTGCATATGACAATATGTTAGGGGCTGACTTTGAAGAAAGATGATTGAAGATGACAATGAAACAAACTTGAAAAGGATTGATGATCATCATTTCAAAATGCACTGAAGTTGAAATGATGCAAGAAGAAAGACAGATGATTCTGGATCAGGTGGTCACACCTTGTTCACATGAGTTGCACAAAACTTCATGAGGACATCACCATTGCAATCCTTGCAGAAAACTACCCCGAAGCCATATATAATATGGTACCAGTTGACTTTGCGAACACATTTGCAGTTTCAGCTGGGGTTCAGGGGGCTGAGTGTAAAAGTTACACTACGTGCATTTGGGAAAGGCTCAAATGATTAAATCATTATCACCATGCAACTCCCTGGATGAAACTACCCAAAATTCCTATATGGCACGGCCCATTTGAATATGGGCAAGACAAGGTCACACAAAACAAAAAGGAGGGGTTACTGCAAAATTACCACACCTCAATTATTTGAGGGGGCAAAATGCAAATTAAACCTCACCATTGAGATCAGTGGCTCAAAGCACCCCAAATTCATATAAAGCATGACAAGGTTTGGGGTGGCAAGTTCAAATGTCCAGATCCCGATTTGAATTTGAATTCAAATCAAATTTGGAAAAAATAAACAGAAAAGAAAAAAAACAAAAGGAGAAGAAGAGAAAAAAAGAAAAGGCTCGGCCTCTCTGGGCTGGCCTCGGAAAATTGCGGCCCAGCTACAGAGCGAGCTATGGGCTCGGCCCACGGATCGTACGGGCCACGTCTCGCTGACGCGAGGGACCCACTAGCCAGTCTCGTCAAGAAAGAGCAAAAATTTGGGGCCTTTGGCGCTGCTGGGGTTCGAACCCGCGACGTCCCTCTTACCAACCTGGCCCCCTTGCCACTGCGCTGCTTCGAGTTATCTGAACAAAGGTAGCAGCGCTACCAACATAAGCAGTGGCCGTGCTATGTCTAAACCCAGGCTGGGCCTGAACCCATCGACGGCGACTCCTTACCGAGACGCAGCCGACGCCTTCGAATCTACTCTAACGCTGCTAAGCCACGAAAACGGGAGGGGGCACCACCACGAAACCATGGGTGCCCCGAGATCTTCAAAAGGTGGCCGAAAGGGGGCTCCTTTCCCGCCAGCGTTAGCGCGGCGGCGCCTGCATTCTGCAGTTTCAGACACCACGGCCGGACAGGAGCGAGGCCACGACGGCTCCTAGCGGGCTTCCTGCGCGTCCTGGACACGAAAAAGACATGCGTGCGTGCGTCCCGGGCACGCCACGGGAACGACGACTACGAGCCCTGCGGCGGCAACGAGAATTCGCGGCGGCGGCTCACGGCGTTGCGGGGAACTACCACGGGCACGACAGGAGGCGGCAGAAGGGAATCGCACGCTCACCTAGGGGGGGTTGAGGACGATCTCTAAACAACATAAGAGGCGGGACGCGAGCTCGCCGAGGTCGACGTTGGGGAAGACGACGTCCCGGCGAGGGGAAGACGGTGGCAGAAGGCACAACTCCTAGCTCCTGCCTGCGGGAGAAAACGGAACGCAGGGGTGTCAAGGACCGCGGACAGGAGAGCACGGGCACCCACGGGCCACCACGACGCCGATTTCCGGCGACTCACCGGAGAAACAGGGGAGTTCGGCTCCTCCCATGGCGGCGGCGGCGGACGAAATTGAGGAGGGGAACGGGGCAGCTAGGGTTTCCCGAGGCGAGGCGGAGCCCTGCCTATAAAGGGGGAGGATGGAGATGCTGGCGAGAGGGCTCCACGCCGGCTCCATCCTCGTCCTTGCTCGGACGTCGGGAAAAAGGGGAAAAAGGTGAGGAGGAAGACGCTGTCAAGCGGGCCCGGGCGGTCAGCGGGAGAGAGGAAAAAAAAGATGGAGGGCGCGGGCTCCTCTTGCTGGGCCGAATCGGCCAGGCCCCGGATGGGCTGGGCTTCCCTGGATGCAGAGGAGGAAAAGAAACCTATGCATTTTAGAAAACGCAGCAGACAAAAAAAAGAAAAGAGGAAGGAAAGAGATTATGAAAAATATAGCACAATATTTTTAAATATCTGGCAACAAGTCTGATCATCCAAAATTGGTTGGGCAATTTTTGGATGCAGAGAAAAATCACCATAATGCAAACAGTACCTTTTTTCAATAAAAAGGTGCACTTGGGATTTTTTTGGAAATAAACACAAGGGTAAAAATCCATGAGCTCAAGAATCTCACACCTTGCATTATTCCTCAATTTCCAAAAATGGTTAGGGCATTTTTGGCAACAACAAAATTGTGAGCTCATTTTGAATTCAAAATCACTTTGAACTAGAGCCCATATTTTTGATGATGGAAACTTTTTTTTGAAGTTTTAAAAACCCTTGCCATAACAAAGGAAATGGCTATGCCCAACTTGGGGTTAGGGAGAGCTTGCATGCAACAATTAAAATTCCTCCAACACTCTTCTTGAACCACTTTGAAAGCAAACTCAACCAAACCAGATGGGCTTCAATTCCAATGCAAATTTAAAACACCACATGAAATTACAATTTTTTAGCATCATGCCAAGTTACAAGGTCAACAGACAAAGTAGAATCTCATGGTGTTTCCTATTTATTGCACATGGGCTGTTACAGCACTCCCCCACCAACACAGGATCTCGTCCCGAGATCTAAGCCTGAAACAACTCAGGATACTCAGAACGGAGATGATCTTCGCGCTCCCACGTTGCTTCCTTCTCTGAATGATGTGCGCACTGAACTTTCATGAACTTGACGGTCTTGTTGCGCGTCTTGCGCTCGGACGTCTCAAGAACACGGACTGGACGCTCTGAGTAGGAAAGGTCCGCACTCAGCTGGATCTCGCCCAAGTCAACAACCTGCTCTGGCTGCTTGAAGCACTGCTTTAGCTGGGACACATGGAACACGTCATGCACCATGGACAGACTCCCTGGAAGCTCGAGCCGAAAGGCAAGAGGACCTCTAGTCTCAAGGATGCGGAAAGGTCCGACAAATCTTGGAGCGAGCTTTCCTTTGATGCCAAAGCGGTGAGTTCCCCTCAACGGAGACACTCTCAGGTACACCCAATCACCAACCTGAAACTCTACACCACGGTGCCTTTTGTCATAATAGACCTTCTGCCTAGACTGTGCTGCCTTTAGGTGCTCTCGGACAATCTTCACTCTGTCCTCTGCCTCCTGGATCACATCTGGACCGCACAGCTGCCTCTCACCTGTCTCGGACCAGTTCAAAGGTGTCCTGCACTTGCGGCCATGCAAGACTTCGAACGGCGCTGCCTGCAGACTTGCCTGATAGCTGTTGTTGTAAGAGAACTCAACATACGGCAAGCACTCTTCCCACTTCATGCCAAACGAGATGACACATGCCCGAAGCATGTCCTCGAGGATTTGGTTCACATGCTCAACTTGCCCACTTGTCTGAGGGTGATAAGCGGTACTGAACAACACTGTCGTACCAATCGCCTTTTGAAAGGCCTGCCAGAACTTAGAGGTGAAAAGGCTGCCTCTATCTGAACTGATCTTCTTGGGAATGCCATGCAAGGATACAAATCTTGCGGTGTACAAATCCGCCAACTGAGCTGCTGAAATGGAATCCTTCACTGGAAAGAAGTGGGCAACTTTGGAAAGATTATCAATGACAACAAAGATGGCATTGTTCTTCTTCTGCGACAAAGGGAAGCCTGTGATGAAATCCATCTCTATGTGATGCCATTTCCACTCCGGAATCTCAAGTGGCTGAAGCAATCCGGCAGGCTTCTGGTGCTGTGCCTTCACTCTCCTGCACACATCACACTGAGACACGTAACGGGCAACATCCCGCTTCATACGAGTCCACCAAAAGCTTTGCTTGAGATCTTGATACATCTTTGTACTGCCAGGGTGAATCGATAGCTTAGAATCATGGGCTTCCTTCATGATGACCTCTCTGAGATCTCCTTCCTTGGGAACAACTCGCTCTTCGAACAACACGGTGCCGTCATTATGCACTGAAAAGCAACCGTACTTTGGAACTGAGGCGGCAATACCCTGTTTGATCTTCTGAATCATTGAGCTGCCAGACTGAGCTTCACGAATCTTCTCACGGATAGTGGGCTCTACCACAAGGTTGGCCAGATAGCCTGCTGGAACTAGCTCAAGATTGAGCCTTCGAAAGGACTCACACAAATCAGGGTGGATCTTCTGCACCTGGATATTATTGCAATCGCCCTTGCGGCTCAACGCATCAGCTATGACATTCGCCTTCCCAGGCGTGTACTGAATATCAACTGTGTACTCAGTAAATGTTTCAAGCCATATTCTTTGCCTCAAGTTCAGATTTGGCTGAGTGAACAAGTACTTCAGACTCTTGTGGTCGGTGAACACATCCACCTTCCTCCCTAAGAGGAGGTGTCGCCAAGTGACCAAAGCGTGCACAACAGCTGCAAGCTCCAAGTCGTGCGTGGGATAATTCCTCTCACTTGTCTTCAACTGCCGTGAGGTATAAGCCACAATATTCCTGCCTTGCATCAAAACTCCGCCCAGACCTTGCAAAGAGGCATCACAAAACACCTAAAAAGGCTGTGACTCATCTGGAGGCGTGAGAATTCGAGCTGTGGTCAACTTCTCTTTTAACTCCTCGAAGGCTGACTGGCAAGCTGGTGACCAAGTGTACCTCTTGTCCTTGCACAACAATTCAGTCATTGGCTTGGCTATTTTGGAGAAATTCTGCACAAACCTCCTGCAATAACTGGCGAGGCCGAGAAAACTCCTTAGCTGCTTCACGTTCTTCGGCGGAGCCCACTCTTGAATAGTGCGGACTCGCTCTGGGTCAACCGCAATTCCCTCAGCGGAGATGACATGGCCCAGAAAATTGACCTTGTCCAGCCAAAACTCACACTTGGAGAACTTGGCGTAATACCGGTGCTCTCTCAACTTCTGCAGCACCAAGCGCAAATGTTCCTCATGCTTAGCCTCTGACTTGGAATAGACAAGAATGTCGTCGAGGTAGAGTATCACAAACACATCAAGCCAATCTTGGAACAGATAGTTCATAGCTCTCATGAATGTCGGAGGGGCATTTGAGAACCCAAAATTCATGACTGCGAACTCATACAACCCATAGCGTGTGCTGAACGCGGTCTTGGGAATATCCTCTTCACGAACACGGATTTGGTGATACCCCATCCTCAAGTCATGCTTGGAAAACACCTTAGCCCCATTTAACTGCTCGAACAGATCATTGATGCGGGGTAAAGGGTACTTGTTCTTGATGGTCTTCTTGTTGATACCGCGATAGTCCTGGACCAAGCGGCTAGTCCCATCCTTCTTCTGGACAAACAAAGCTGGTGCACCCCAAGGGGAAGTGCTCGCGCGGATAAAACCGCCTGCCTCCAACTCTGTCAACTGCTTCTTGAGCTCAATCAACTCCTTCGAACACATCTTGTACGGATGCCGAGAAATCGGCTGGGTACCAGGCTCTAGCTCAATAACGAACTCAATAGCTCGAACTGGGGGAATTCCTGGCAACTCCTCCGGAAATACGTCTGGGAACTCACAGACAACTCTGACCTCTTCGAGCAAAGGCGCAACTCCTGCGTTCAACGCGTACAACTGTGATGGTCCTGACATAGAGCCACAAGTGTACAAGACCTCTGCGCCCGAATCATGTGTCAACTTCACTGATCTGGTTGGACAATCAATATTGGCCTTGTGCTGCACAAGCCAATCCATGCCCAAAATGACATCAATGTCCGAACGAGGCAAGACAATCAAGGATGCTGAAAGGGGGACTGATAAAGAAGGAGACACCTAATGATACGAACCACCGGGGGAATCCTCTTGAGTTTGTCCCGACCTTTCACAGCGAGCAACCTGGGTAGAAATCCTTCCAACCACGCGATGAACGCAACCTGAAGAAGAGGAACGAATCCAGCAAGCAACGTGATGGAGATCACCACGCCTCACACCAAAACACGACAATCCTTGATGAACACAAGAACCTCCGCGGCAATCTTTATTGGACAAACGGCATCGCCAACCCCGGAGGGAAGCTTCACCAAGAGATACAACTCTTAACCCTAAAATTCTTGTCTAAACTTAAGCTTACCCTAAAACTCGTAGGGGGTGTTCTATTTATAAGCTAGGGGATAAAACTAGGGATACATGGGCCGTAGCCCGTCAAATCTGCGCGCAGGCAGTTTCGGACGTCCGATGGGTTTCGGACGTCCGTCACGTCGGACGTCCGAAACGTGTCGGAAATCCGACTCTGGCGGTGAGGTGTCCTGGATTGGGAGTTCTTCTCGAGGACCTTCATGCCGGACGTCCGTCATATGTCGAACGTCCGATGCGTCGGACGTCCGAATCCTGTCAGAAATCCGTCTTCGGTTTTGGAGGTCTTTTGGATACGGAGGTCGCCATCCTTCTCGCTGATGTCGGACGTCCGAATTGGGTCGGACGTCCGATGTCCAGAATCTTGTCCATCTTCGCCTCCTCCGTCCAGCGCATATCATCGCCTCCTCCGTCCTGTTGTTGTCGTGCCCATATCAGGGACTCCCTAAATACGGATCTCTACCTCAGGAACTGACCAGGAAGAAGTGAATTTGGAACCAGGAGTAACAACTGAGAGTACCCTCGGAAGCTGGTCTCTTGGAAGATCAATCATTGTTGCAAAAGACTGGGAGATAAAAGAGTGAGTTGCCCCGGAATCGAACAACACTGTCGCGGGAACTAAACACACAAGAAACCTACCAAGAACGATCTCTGAAGACTGTTGAGCATCTGAGAGCATCACGTTGTTCACCCGAAGTGCACGTGGCTGTGCCTTCACCATCGCGGTGCTCGGAGTAGAGCGAGGTGGAGGCGGTGGGACCCGAGCAAAGCGCGGATCGGTGCAGTTGGGAGACGTGTGCCCTGGCTCTCTGCACTTGTAGCAAATCACGCCCGGCCTGGGCTGCTGCTGCGGCTTGGGTGGCCTCGCGTGTGGTGGTGTAGAGCGAGGCCCCTGCTAAACTGGGACGGGAGGGCGGGCAAAAGTGTGGACAACTTCCCCCCTTTGCTGGTACTGCTACCTCTGCGGTGGTGCCTCTGTGACCCACGTCTTTGCCTTCTTGTGGATCATCACTGCGGAACTGTGCTCACACTGGCGCTTCCTGTCTGCATCCCACTCTGCTTTGGCTGACTCCTGACGGATAGACTAATCCACGAACTGTGAGAACAGTTTGGGACTGCACTGAGTGAGCGCGTAGTTGATCTCTGTGCTGAGACCTCCACGGAACCTCGCAATCTTCTTAGCCTCTGTGCTGACCTCCTCTGGAGCGTACCTGGCTAGCCTGACGAAGGCTAGGTTGTACTCCTGAACTGACCTGTCACCCTGTCTCAGAGCCAAGAACTCCTCACGCTTCCTGTCCATCAGGCCACTCGGGATATGCGCTGCTCTGAAGTCTGCGACGAAGTCTGCCCACGTGATGACAGCATCTCCCTTGTTGGCCTTGTAGGTGTCGTACCAGCTGGCTGCTGCACCCTGAAGCTGGAAGGAGGCGAAGGTGACGTAGTCGACAGGTCTGACGGTGTTTGCATTGAAGTGCTTCTTGATCTCTGCGATCCAGTCATTCGCCTCCAGCGGGTCTCGAGCCTCGGAGAACCTGGGGGGGTTGATCGCGAGGAACTGCTGCAGTGTGGTGTACTGTGGTCGATCACTCCTCTGGGCATTCTGGTTCTGCAGCATCTGTAGGATCGCAGCTGTGCCCTGAGCCACTGCGGCTACAGCCTCCCCAAGGATAGGGTTCTCTGGCGGCGGCATGTTCGCTCTTGGCATCCTGTATACAGGAACACTTATGAGAACATGGTCGAAACATTGTAGTAACCAGAAGATAAAGCAATATTGACAACAAAACTTTCTCACGAGGTATGAGAAAGCCGAAGGCTGGAATTCCACCAAGGCTAACCCGGAAAGTCGAAGGCTAGGTGCTACTGGAATCCCTAAACCAAGATCATCCGAAACCAAGATAATAATCTGCTAGCGAGCACACAACAATATATACGAGCGGTTGGAAACCTGAACAATGAGACATCTGCCCTGAGCGGCCCGCCATCGCGGTCGTCCATAGGGGAAAAGACACCACATCCATATTACCATAGGATGCCCGCCAATCCTGTATGTACGTTTCACCTTGGGTACGCTGTAAGCGAGGTAGAGCAGTCAACCCCAAGTGGCGGCTCAGTGGTCTCAAAGACGCCAACACATCTCGTTGCTAGCAAAAATTATAGAGGAATCAGAGCCTCATGTAAACGAGAACCTAGATTTGTTTTTGAAAGGGGACAAGTTGCAGAGAAAAAACAACGTTTCACTTCCTCACGGAAAAGGGGTGGGAGGGTGGGGTAAGAAGAAAAAGAAAGAGTTCCTACTCTCCGATTTTTCCTTAGTAACTACAAAATAGTTTCTAGACTCAACTTCGGCCAGTAAGGGGTCCTACAGTCTGATAGAGGCGAAGGTGTCCCGATGTTTCGATGAGATGGTGGAGATCGATTATGGTGGAGGCGACTTTCACGGTCCGACTACGAACGTGCGAAGACGTTGCGCCTTAGCGATCGCTAAACCAACTCCGAGAGGTTATTGATCCCGCGGATGCACGATCAACCTGACCACGAAGGTCTAATTCCTGCAAGCAATCGAAGAACAAGCAAGAACTAAGAATTGCAATCTGGATATTGCGAATATAAGATGAATGATTACGAAAGTTGGGGTTCCAATGAGGTCTTGGCCTGGTCGGATGACACAAACGAAGAGCTCGAAGTTTCGGCTATGGCTAACTTATATCTAATTAAAACCCAAGTCTAAACGACGCCCTAAGGGCTGTATATATGGGGGAACAGAGGGGATTTTCGTGACCCCTTGGAGGTGGGGTCCGAAAACAACCCTAACTCGGTTTCCCCACACATACGGACTCTAAAAACAGCCTATAATGTGGTATTTCGAAATTACATGGGCCCAGCCCAATATTAAGGTGACGCAACACCTATAATTGCTCTTGGACGAAAATAATGAAGTGGCATCTCGTGTATTCCGTCCAAGCCTTCATGCATGCCTTATGGTGGCTTCAACGTGCGAAAATCCCCACTGGAAGCTCCACTGTACTTTCCCCCGCGCGCACCTTCTTCTCCATTCTTGATCCCGCTCCAATGACCATCCTTCTTGTCCATGCTAGGTCCTTCATTCATAACCAAAACAAAAGTATCTAATTTAGGCAGCATCATATGTTCATGAACAATAGAAGGATTCGCAAGAAACGAAAGTACCTGATAATTTAGTTGACGTGCACGTGCTCTAGTAACTGGTCCAGTATGTGTAGTTGGTGAGGGTATGGGTGTAACATTAGTAGGGATGTCCTCATCATCCTCCCCTTCTTGAATTGAAGTCGTCCTCGACGGAAGCTCATCATCTTCTCCCAAATAAGGTTTGAAATCTGCAATGTTAAATGTGGGACTAACCCCAAAATCTGCAGGTAGCTCAAGTTTATATGCATTATCATTAATTTTCTGTAAAACCTTAAAGGGACCATCAGCTCGTGGCATTAACTTAGACTTGCGCAAATCAGGAAACCTATCTTTTCGTAGATGTAACCAAACAAGATCTCCTGGTTCAAAAACAACATGCTTTCGACCCCTATCACCAGCAAGCTTGTATCTAGCATTCATGCGCTCAATGTTTTCTTTAGTTAACTCATGCATTTTTAATATCAATTCAGCACGTTGCTTAGCATCAAAATTCACCTTCTCCGAAGATGGAAGAGGCAGCAAATCAATAGGTGCACGAGGTAGAAAACCATAAACAATCTCAAAAGGGCACATTTTAGTGGTAGAATGCACTGAACGATTATAAGCAAATTCAATATGAGGTAAACATTCTTCCCACAGTTTCAAGTTACTTTTTAAAACAGCCCTAAGCATAGTAGACAATGTCCTATTGACCACTTCAGTTTGTCCATCAGTTTGGGGATGACATGTAGTACTAAAAAGTAGTTTAGTCCCCAACTTAGCCCATAAGCATCTCCAAAAATGGCTAAGAAACTTAGTATCACGATCCGAGACAATAGTATTGGGCACACCATGTAAACGAATAATCTCTCCAAAGAATAAATCAGCAACATTAGCAGCATCATCGCTTTTATGACATGGTATAAAATGTGCCATCTTAGAAAATCTATCCACGACAACAAATATGCTATCCCTCCCCTTCTTTGTTCGAGGCAAGCCTAAAACAAAGTCCATGGATATGTCCTCCCACGGAACACTAGGTACAGGTAAAGGCATGTATAAACCATGAGGATTGAGTCGTGACTTAGCTTTTTGACATGTAGTGCAGCGAGCAACAAAACGCTCAACATCCCGTCTCATCTTTGGCCAAAAGAAATTCACATATATTCTCTCACCACAAGACCACACCCCCATCCGTACTATATTCAGTGGTTTAACAATAGTGGTAAGATTAAGGTAACGCGTTCTGTTCGTGTGCACTTTAGCATTGCTGCATATGCTGATTATGTTGATTGTGATGTGGTACCCATGCAAGCATGCTCTCTTTTACTTGGTAGACCATGGCAATTTGATAGGAATGTTGTACACCATGGTAGGACAAATCAGTTTACTCTGGTTCATCAGGATAAAAATATTGCTTTACTTCCTATGTCTCCTGAACAAATTGTGAAAGATGATCTTGCTAGAGCTAGTAAAGCAAAACAGGAGAAAAATAAGAGTGAGAATGAGATAGCAGCCAAAGAATTTGAGCAACAACATAAGACTAATAGCAAATCTTCTTCTGCTGTTTCTAATGAAATTAAATTGACTAGTCCAACTTTGCTTGCTACTAAAGTTGATATTTCAGATTTGGATGTTAGTCAATATGTGTGCTATGCTTTTGTGTGCAAAGAAGCCTTGTTTTCATTTGAGGAATTGCCTCCTTCTTTGCCTCCTGTTGTCACTGACCTTTTGCAGGAGTTTATTGACGTCTTTCCACAAGACGTACCACCGGGATTACCACCTATTCGAGGGATTGAGCATCAGATTGACTTAATTCCCGGTGCTTCGTTGCCCAACCGTGCGCCATACCGTACCAATCCGGAGGAGACGAAGGAGATTCAGCGTCAAGTACAAGAGCTACTCGACAAAGGTTACATACGTGAATCCCTTAGTCCTTGTGCTGTTCCTGTTATATTAGTGCCTAAAAAGGATGGAACATGGCGTATGTGTGTTGATTGTCGAGCCATTAATAATATTACTATTCGTTATCGTCATCCTATTCCTAGGTTAGATGATATGCTTGATGAATTAAGTGGCTCTACCATGTTTTCCAAAGTTGATTTGCGTAGTGGATACCATCAAATTCGCATGAAATTAGGAGATGAATGGAAAACGGCTTTTAAAACTAAGTTTGGATTATATGAGTGGTTAGTCATGCCTTTTGGGTTAACTAATGCACCTAGCACTTTCATGAGATTAATGAACGAGGTTTTACGTGCTTTCATTGGACGATTTGTGGTAGTCTATTTTGATGATATACTGATTTATAGCAAATCTTTGGAGGAACATTTGGATCATTTACGTGCTGTTTTTATTGCTCTACGTAATGCACGTTTGTTTGGTAACCTTGGGAAGTGCACCTTTTGCACCGACCGAGTATCGTTTCTTGGCTATGTTGTTACTCCGCAGGGAATTGAAGTGGATAAAGCCAAGATCGAGGCGATTGAGAGTTGGCCGCAGCCCAAAACGGTCACACAAGTGAGGAGTTTTCTTGGCCTCGCTGGATTCTATAGGCGTTTTGTGAGAGATTTCAGCACCATTGCTGCCCCTCTCAATGAGCTTACACGCAAGGATGTGCCTTTTACTTGGGGTACCGCACAGGAAGAAGCCTTCACGGTATTGAAAGATAAGTTAACACATGCTCCTTTGCTCCAACTTCCTGATTTTAATAAGACTTTTGAGCTTGAATGCGATGCTAGTGGGATTGGTTTGGGAGGTGTGTTATTACAAGATGCTAAACCTGTTGCTTACTTTTCTGAAAAATTGAGTGGGCCTAGTCTGAACTATTCTACTTATGATAAGGAATTATATGCTCTTGTTCGGACATTAGAAACTTGGCAACACTATTTATGGCCCAAAGAATTTGATATACATTCTGATCATGAATCTTTGAAACACATAAGAAGTCAAGCAAAACTTAATCGTAGACATGCTAAGTGGGTTGAATTTATTGAGACTTTCCCTTATGTCATTAAACACAAGAAGGGGAAAGATAAT
Organism: Bromus sterilis; assembly: GCA_950022295.1. NCBI lineage: Eukaryota > Viridiplantae > Streptophyta > Magnoliopsida > Poales > Poaceae > Bromus > Bromus sterilis. The sequence goes on along the minus strand of OX465600.1, from coordinate 169,528,499 downwards.
ATTATTGCTGATGCTTTGTCTCGTCGTTATACTATGCTTTCACAACTTGACTTCAAGATTTTCGGTTTAGAGACAATCAAAGATCAATATGTAAATGATGCGGAAGTTAAAGATGTATTGCAGAATTGTAGAGAGGGTAGAACATGGAACAAGTTTGTGCTTAATGATGGATTTGTGTTCCGTTCTAACAAGCTATGCATTCCAGCTAGCTCTATTCGTCTTTTGTTGTTGCAGGAGGCGCATGGAGGAGGATTAATGGGACACTTTGGCGTGAAGAAGACGGAGGACGTACTCTACACATTTCTTTTGGCCAAAGATGAGACGGGATGTTGAGCGTTTTGTTGCTCGCTGCACTACATGTCAAAAAGCTAAGTCACGACTCAATCCTCATGGTTTATACATGCCTTTACCTGTACCTAGTGTTCCGTGGGAGGACATATCCATGGACTTTGTTTTAGGCTTGCCTCGAACAAAGAATGGGAGGGATAGCATATTTGTGGTCGTGGATAGATTTTCTAAGATGGCACATTTTATACCATGTCATAAAAGCGATGATGCTGCTAATGTTGCTGATTTATTTTTTCGTGAGATTATTCCCTTACATGGTGTGCCCAATACTATTGTCTCGGATCGTGATACTAAGTTTCTTAGCCATTTTTGGAGATGCTTATGGGCTAAGTTGGGGACTAAACTACTTTTTAGTACTACATGTCATCCCCAAACTGATGGACAAACTGAAGTGGTCAATAGGACTTTGTCTACTATGCTTAGGGCTGTTTTAAAGAGTAACTTGAAACTGTGGGAAGAATGTTTACCTCATATTGAATTTGCTTATAATCGTTCATTGCATTCTACCACTAAAATGTGCCCTTTTGAGATTCTTTATGGTTTTCTACCTCGTGCACCTATTGATTTGCTGCCTCTTCCATCTTCGGAGAAGGTTAATTTTGATGCTAAGCAACGTGCTGAATTGATATTAAAAATGCATGAGTTAACTAAAGAAAACATTGAGCGCATGAATGCTAGATACAAGCTTGCTGGTGATAGGGGTCGAAAGCATGTTGTGTTTGAACCCGGAGATCTTGTTTGGTTACATCTACGTAAAGATAGGTTTCCTGATTTGCGCAAGTCTAAGTTAATGCCTCGAGCTGATGGTCCCTTTAAGGTTTTGCAGAAAATTAATGATAATGCATATAAACTTGAGCTACCTGCAGCCTTTGGGGTTAGTCCCACATTTAATATTGCAGATTTGAAGCCTTATTTGGGAGAAGATGATGAGCTTCCGTCGAGGACGACTTCAATTCAAGAAGGGGAGGATGATGAGGACATCCCTACTAATGTTACACCCATATCCTCACCAACTACACATATTGGACCAGTTACTAGAGCTCGTGCACGTCAACTAAATTATCAGGTACTTTCGTTTCTTGCGAATCCTTCTATTGTTCATGAACATATGATGCTGCCTAAATTAGATACTTTTGTTTTGCTTATGAATGAAGGACCTAGCATGGACAAGAAGGATGGTCATTGGAGCGGGATCAAGCATGGAGAAGAAGGTGCGCGCGCGGGAAAGGACAGCGGAGCTTCCAGTGGTGATTATCGCACTTTGAAGCCACCATAAGGCGCGCATGAAGTCTTGGACGAAATACGCGAGATGCCACTTCATTATTTTCGTCCAAGGGCAATTATAGGTGCTGCGTCACCTTAATATTGGGCTGGGCCCATGTAATTTCGAAATACCACCTTCTAGGCTGTTTTTAGAGTCCGTATGTGTGGGGAAACCGAGTTAGGGTTGTTTTCGGACCCCACCTCCAAGGGGTCACGAAAATCCCCTCTGTTCCCCCATATATACAGCCCTTAGGGCGTCGTTTAGACTTGGGTTTTAATTAGATTTAAGTTAGCCATAGCCGCAACTTCGAGTTCTTCGTTTGTGTCGTCCGACCAGGCCAAGACCGCATTGGAACCCCAACTTCTGTTAATCTTTCATCTTATATTCGCAATATCCAGATTGCAATTCTTAGTTCTTGCTTGTTCTTCGATTGCTTGCAGGAATTGACCTTCGTGGTCAGGTTGATCGTGCATCCGCGGGATCAATAACCTCTCGGAGTTGGTTTAGCGATCGCTAAGGCGCAACGTCTTCGCACGTTCGTAGTCGGGTCGTGAAAGTCGTCTCCACCATAATCGATCTCCACCATCTCATCGAAACATCGGGACACCTTCGCCTCTATCAGTTGGGCAACGAAGCACCGGGAATTAAGTCAATCTGATGCTCAATCCCTCGAATAGGTGGTAATCCCGGTGGTACGTCTTGTGGAAAGACGTCAATAAACTCCTGCAAAAGGTCAGTGACAACAGGAGGTGATGAGGACATCCCTACTAATGTTACACCCATACCCTCACCAACTACACATACTGGACCAGTTACTAGAGCACGTGCACGTCAACTAAATTATCAGGTACTTTCGTTTCTTGCGAATCCTTCTATTGTTCATGAACATATGATGCTGCCTAAATTAGATACTTTTGTTTTGCTTATGAATGAAGGACCTAGCATGGACACGAAGGATGGTCATTGGAGCGGGATCAAGAATGGAGAAGAAGGTGCGCGCGGGGGAAAGTACAGTGGAGTTTCCAATGGGGATTTTCGCACGTTGAAGCCACCATAAGGCATGCATGAAGGCTTGGACGGAATACACGAGATGCCACTTCATTATTTTCGTCCAAGAGCAATTATAGGTGCTGCGTCACCTTAATATTGGGCTGGGCCCATGTAATTTCGAAATACCACATTATAGGCTGTTTTTAGAGTCCGTATGTGTGGGGAAACCGAGTTAGGGTTGTTTTCGGACCCCACCTCCAAGGGGTCACGAAAATCCCCTCTGTTCCCCCATATATACAGCCCTTAGGGCGTCGTTTAGACTTGGGTTTTAATTAGATTTAAGTTAGCCATAGCCGCAACTTCGAGCTCTTCGTTTGTGTCATCCGACCAGGCCAAGACCTCATTGGAACCCCAACTTTCGTAATCATTCATCTTATATTCGCAATATCCAGATTGCAATTCTTAGTTCTTGCTTGTTCTTCGATTGCTTGCAGGAATTGACCTTCGTGGTCAGGTTGATCGTGCATCCGCGGGATCAATAACCTCTCGGAGTTGGTTTAGCGATTGCTAAGGCGCAACGTCTTCGCACGTTCGTAGTCGGGTCGTGAAAGTCTACTCCACCAAAATCGATCTCCATCCTCTCATCGAAACATCGGGACACCTTCGCCTCTATCAGGAGGCAAAGAAGGAGGCAATTCCTCAAATGAAAACAAAGCTTCTTTGCACACAAAAGCAAAGCACACATATTGACTAACATCCAAATCTGAAATATCAACCTTAGTAGCAAGCAAAGTTGGACTAGTCAATTTAATTTCATTAGAAACAGCAGAAGAAGATTTGCTATTAGTCTTATGTTGTTGCTCAAATTCTTTGGCTGCTATCTCATTCTCACTCTTATTTTTCTCCTGTTTTGCTTTAATAGGGGTACCACATCACAATCAACATAATCAGCATATGCAGCAATGCTAAAGTGCACACGAACAGAACGCGTTACCTTAATCTTACCACTATTGTTAAACCACTGAATATAGTACGGATGGGGGTGTGGTCTTGTGGTGAGAGATAGCTTCTCCACCAACTCCATGCTAGCCAAGTTGTTGCAACTCCCTCCGTCAATGATGATGCGAACCGAACTGATGAGGACATCCCTACTAATGTTACACCCATACCCTCACCAACTACACATACTGGACTAGTTACTAGAGCACGTGCACGTCAACTAAATTATCAGGTACTTTCGTTTCTTGCGAATCCTTCTATTGTTCATGAACATATGATGCTGCCTAAATTAGATACTTTTGTTTTGCTTATGAATGAAGGACCTAGCATGGACACGAAGGATGGTCATTGGAGCGGGATCAAGAATGGAGAAGAAGGTGCGCGCGGGGGAAAGTACAGTGGAGTTTCCAGTGGGGATTTTCGCACGTTGAAGCCACCATAAGGCATGCATGAAGGCTTGGACGGAATACACGAGATGCCACTTCATTATTTTCGTCCAAGAGCAATTATAGGTGCTGCGTCACCTTAATATTGGGCTGGGCCCATGTAATTTCGAAATACCACATTATAGGCTGTTTTTAGAGTCCGTATGTGTGGGGAAACCGAGTTAGGGTTGTTTTCGGACCCCACCTCCAAGGGGTCACGAAAATCCCCTCTGTTCCCCCATATATACAGCCCTTAGGGCGTCGTTTAGACTTGGGTTTTAATTAGATATAAGTTAGCCATAGCCGCAACTTCGAGCTCTTCGTTTGTGTCATCCGACCAGGCCAAGACCTCATTGGAACCCCAACTTTCGTAACCATTCATCTTATATTCGCAATATCCAGATTGCAATTCTTAGTTCTTGCTTGTTCTTCGATTGCTTGCAGGAATTAGACCTTCGTGGTCAGGTTGATCGTGCAACCGCGGGATCAATAACCTCTCGGAGTTGGTTTAGCGATCGCTAAGGCGCAACGTCTTCGCACGTTCGTAGTCGGATCGTGAAAGTTGCCTCCACCATAATCGATCTCCACCATCTCATCGAAACATCGGGACACCTTCGCCTCTATCAAGGCTCATGAGGAACAGGGTGCCCATGATGATGCTCATGATATAGAGTATATGACTCCTGATGATGCAGATAAATATGCTAGTTTGGTTGCTCAACGTGTATTAAGTGTGCAGGTAACGAAGGCCGAGCAAAACCAGAGGCATAATTTGTTCCACACAAAGGGAGTGGTGAAAGAACGTTCGGTTCGCATCATCATTGACGGAGGGAGTTGCAACAACTTGGCTAGCATGGAGTTGGTGGAGAAGCTATCTCTCACCACAAGACCACACCCCCATCCGTACTATATTCAGTGGTTTAACAATAGTGGTAAGATTAAGGTAACACGTTCTGTTCGTGTGCACTTTAGCATTGCTGCATATGCTGATTATGTTGATTGTGATGTGGTACCCATGCAAGCATGCTCTCTTTTACTTGGTAGACCATGGCAATTTGATAGGAATGTTGTACACCATGGTAGGACAAATCAGTTTACTCTAGTTCATCAGGATAAAAATATTGCTTTACTTCCTATGTCTCCTGAACAAATTGTGAAAGATGATCTTGCTAGAGCTAGTAAAGCTAAACAGGAGAAAAATAAGAGTGAAAATGAGATAGCAGCTAAAGAATTTGAGCAACAACATAAGACTAATAGCAAATCTTCTTCTGTTGTTTCTAATGAAATTAAATTGACTAGTCCAACTTTGCTTGCTACTAAGGTTGATATTTCGGATTTGGATGTTAGTCAATATGTGTGCTATGCTTTTGTGTGCAAAGAAGCCTTGTTTTCATTTGAGGAATTGCCTCCTTCTTTGCCTCCTGTTGTCACTGACCTTTTGCAGGAGTTTATTGACGTCTTTCCACAAGACGTACCACCGGGATTACCACCTATTCGAGGGATTGAGCATCAGATTGACTTAATTCCCGGTGCTTCGCTGCCCAACCGTGCGCCATACCGTACCAATCCGGAGGAGACGAAGGAGATTCAGCGTCAAGTACAAGAGCTACTCGACAAAGGTTACATACGTGAATCCCTTAGTCCTTGTGCTGTTCCTGTTATATTAGTGCCTAAAAAGGATGGAACATGGCGTATGTGTGTTGATTGTAGAGCCATTAATAATATTACTATTCGTTATCGTCATCCTATTCCTAGGCTAGATGATATGCTTGATGAATTAAGTGGCTCTACCATGTTTTCCAAAGTTGATTTGCGTAGTGGATACCATCAAATTCGCATGAAATTAGGGGATGAATGGAAAACGGCATTTAAAACTAAGTTTGGATTATATGAGTGGTTAGTCATGCCTTTTGGGTTAACTAATGCACCTAGCACTTTTATGAGATTAATGAACGAGGTTTTACGTGCTTTCATTGGACGATTTGTGGTAGTCTATTTTGATGATATACTGATTTATAGCAAATCTTTGGAGGAACATTTGGATCATTTACGTGCTGTTTTTATTGCTCTACGTAATGCACGTTTATTTGGTAACCTTGGGAAGTGCACCTTTTGCACCGACCGAGTGTCGTTTCTTGGCTATGTTGTTACTCCGCAGGGAATTGAAGTTGATCATGCCAAGATCGAGGCAATTGAGAGTTGGCCGCAGCCCAAAACGGTCACACAAGTGAGGAGTTTTCTTGGCCTCGCTGGATTCTATAGGCGTTTTGTGAGAGATTTCAGCACCATTGCTGCACCTCTCAATGAGCTTACACGCAAGGATGTGCCTTTTACTTGGGGTACCGCACAGGAAGAAGCTTTCACGGTATTGAAAGATAAGTTAACACATGCTCCTTTGCTCCAACTTCCTGATTTTAATAAGACTTTTGAGCTTGAATGCGATGCTAGTGGGATTGGTTTGGGAGGTGTGTTATTACAAGATGCTAAACCTGTTGCATACTTTTCTGAAAAATTGAGTGGGCCTAGTCTGAACTATTCTACTTATGATAAGGAATTATATGCTCTTGTTCGGACATTAGAAACTTGGCAACATTATTTATGGCCCAAAGAATTTGTTATACATTCTGATCATGAATCTTTGAAACACATAAGAAGTCAAGCAAAACTTAATCGTAGACATGCTAAGTGGGTTGAATTTATTGAGACTTTCCCTTATGTCATTAAACACAAGAAGGGGAAAGATAATATTATTGCTGATGCTTTGTCTCGTCGTTATACTATGCTTTCACAACTTGACTTCAAGATATTCGGTTTAGAGACAATCAAAGAACAATATGTAAATGATGCGGAATTTAAAGATGTATTGCAGAATTGTAGAGAGGGTAGAACATGGAACAAGTTTGTGCTTAATGATGGATTTGTGTTCCGTTCTAACAAGCTATGCATTCCAGCTAGCTCTATTCGTCTTTTGTTGTTGCAGGAGGCGCATGGAGGAGGATTAATGGGACATTTTGGCGTGAAAAAGACGGAGGACGTACTTGCTACACATTTCTTTTGGCCAAAGATGAGACGGGATGTTGAGCGTTTTGTTGCTCGCTGCACTACATGTCAAAAAGCTAAGTCACGACTCAATCCTCATGGTTTATACATGCCTTTACCTGTACCTAGTGTTCTGTGGGAGGACATATCCATGGACTTTGTTTTAGGCTTGCCTCGAACAAAGAAGGGGAGGGATAGCATATTTGTTGTCGTGGACAGATTTTCTAAGATGGCACATTTTATACCATGTCATAAAAGCGATGATGCTGCTAATGTTGCTGATTTATTCTTTGGAGAGATTATTCGTTTACATGGTGTGCCCAATACTATTGTCTCGGATCGTGATACTAAGTTTCTTAGCCATTTTTGGAAATGCTTATGGGCTAAGTTGGGGACTAAACTACTTTTTAGTACTACATGTCATCCCCAAACTGATGGACAAACTGAAGTGGTCAATAGGACTTTGTCTACTATGCTTAGGGCTGTTTTAAAAAGTAACTTGAAACTGTGGGAAGAATGTTTACCTCATATTGAATTTGCTTATAATCGTTCAGTGCATTCTACCACTAAAATGTGCCCTTTTGAGATTGTTTATGGTTTTGTACCTCGTGCACCTATTGATTTGCTGCCTCTTCCATCTTCGGAGAAGGTGAATTTTGATGCTAAGCAACGTGCTGAATTGATATTAAAAATGCATGAGTTAACTAAAGAAAACATTGAGCGCATGAATGCTAGATACAAGCTTGCTGGTGATAGGGGTCGAAAGCATGTTGTGTTTGAACCAGGAGATCTTGTTTGGTTACATCTACGTAAAGATAGGTTTCCTGATTTGCGCAAATCTAAGTTAATGCCACGAGCTGATGGTCCCTTTAAGGTTTTACAGAAAATTAATGATAATGCATATAAACTTGAGCTACCTGCAGATTTTGGGGTTAGTCCCACATTTAACATTGCAGATTTGAAACCTTATTTGGGAGAAGATGATGAGCTTCCGTCGAGGACGACTTCAATTCAAGAAGGGGAGGATGATCAGGACATCCCTACTAATGTTACACCCATACCCTCACCAACTACACATACTGGACCAGTTACTAGAGCACGTGCACGTCAACTAAATTATCAGGTACTTTCGTTTCTTGCGAATCCTTCTATTGTTCATGAACATATGATGCTGCCTAAATTAGATATTTTTGTTTTGCTTATGAATGAAGGACCTAGCATGGACACGAAGGATGGTCATTGGAGCGGGATCAAGAATGGAGAAGAAGGTGCGCGCGGGGGAAAGTACAGTGGAGTTTCCAGTGGGGATTTTCGCACGTTGAAGCCACCATAAGGCATGCATGAAGGCTTGGACGGAATACACGAGATGCCACTTCATTATTTTCGTCCAAGAGCAATTATAGGTGCTGCGTCACCTTAATATTGGGCTGGGCCCATGTAATTTCGAAATACCACATTATAGGCTGTTTTTAGAGTCCGTATGTGTGGGGAAACCGAGTTAGGGTTGTTTTCGGACCCCACCTCCAAGGGGTCACGAAAATCCCCTCTGTTCCCCCATATATACAGCCCTTCGGGCGTCGTTTAGACTTGGGTTTTAATTAGATATAAGTTAGCCATAGCCGCAACTTCGAGCTCTTCGTTTGTGTCATCCGACCAGGCCAAGACCTCATTGGAACCCCAACTTTCATAATCATTCATCTTATATTCGCAATATCCAGATTGCAATTCTTAGTTCTTGCTTGTTCTTCGATTGCTTGCAGGAATTAGACCTTCGTGGTCAGGTTGATGGTGCAACCGCGGGATCAATAACCTCTCGGAGTTGGTTTAGCGATCGCTAAGGCGCAACGTCTTCGCACGTTCGTAGTCGGATCGTGAAAGTTGCCTCCACCATAATCGATCTCCACCATCTCATCGAAACATCGGGACACCTTCGCCTCTATCAAGGCTCATGAGGAACAGGGTGCCCATGATGATGCTCATGATATAGAGTATATGACTCCTGATGATGCAGATAAATATGCTAGTTTGGTTGCTCAACGTGTATTAAGTGTGCAGGTAACGAAGGCCGAGCAAAACCAGAGGCATAATTTGTTCCACACAAAGGGAGTGGTGAAAGAACGTTCGGTTCGCATCATCATTGACGGAGGGAGTTGCAACAACTTGGCTAGCATGGAGTTGGTGGAGAAGCTATCTCTCACCACAAGACCACACCCCCATCCGTACTATATTCAGTGGTTTAACAATAGTGGTAAGATTAAGGTAACACGTTCTGTTCGTGTGCACTTTAGCATTGCTGCATATGCTGATTATGTTGATTGTGATGTGGTACCCATGCAAGCATGCTCTCTTTTACTTGGTAGACCATGGCAATTTGATAGGAATGTTGTACACCATGGTAGGACAAATCAGTTTACTCTAGTTCATCAGGATAAAAATATTGCTTTACTTCCTATGTCTCCTGAACAAATTGTGAAAAATGATCTTGCTAGAGCTAGTAAAGCTAAACAGGAGAAAAATAAGAGTGAAAATGAGATAGCAGCTAAAGAATTTGAGCAACAACATAAGACTAATAGCAAATCTTCTTCTGTTGTTTCTAATGAAATTAAATTGACTAGTCCAACTTTGCTTGCTACTAAGGTTTATATTTCGGATTTGGATGTTAGTCAATATGTGTGCTATGCTTTTGTGTGCAAAGAAGCCTTGTTTTCATTTGAGGAATTGCCTCCTTCTTTGCCTCCTGTTGTCACTGACCTTTTGCAGGAGTTTATTGACGTCTTTCCACAAGACGTACCACCGGGATTACCACCTATTCGAGGGATTGAGCATCAGATTGACTTAATTCCCGGTGCTTCGCTGCCCAACCGTGCGCCATACCGTACCAATCCGGAGGAGACGAAGGAGATTCAGCATCAAGTACAAGAGCTACTCGACAAAGGTTACATACGTGAATCCCTTAGTCCTTGTGCTGTTCCTGTTATATTAGTGCCTAAAAAGGATGGAACATGGCGTATGTGTGTTGATTGTAGAGCCATTAATAATATTACTATTCGTTATCGTCATCCTATTCCTAGGCTAGATGATATGCTTGATGAATTAAGTGGCTCTACCATGTTTTCCAAAGTTGATTTGCGTAGTGGATACCATCAAATTCGCATGAAATTAGGGGATGAATGGAAAACGGCATTTAAAACTAAGTTTGGATTATATGAGTGGTTAGTCATGCCTTTTGGGTTAACTAATGCACCTAGCACTTTTATGAGATTAATGAACGAGGTTTTACGTGCTTTCATTGGACGATTTGTGGTAGTCTATTTTGATGATATACTGATTTATAGCAAATCTTTGGAGGAACATTTGGATCATTTACGTGCTGTTTTTATTGCTCTACGTAATGCACGTTTATTTGGTAACCTTGGGAAGTGCACCTTTTGCACCGACCGAGTGTCGTTTCTTGGCTATGTTGTTACTCCGCAGGGAATTGAAGTTGATCATGCCAAGATCGAGGCAATTGAGAGTTGGCCGCAGCCCAAAACGGTCACACAAGTGAGGAGTTTTCTTGGCCTCGCTGGATTCTATAGGCGTTTTGTGAGAGATTTCAGCACCATTGCTGCACCTCTCAATGAGCTTACACGCAAGGATGTGCCTTTTACTTGGGGTACCGCACAGGAAGAAGCTTTCACGGTATTGAAAGATAAGTTAACACATGCTCCTTTGCTCCAACTTCCTGATTTTAATAAGACTTTTGAGCTTGAATGCGATGCTAGTGGGATTGGTTTGGGAGGTGTGTTATTACAAGATGCTAAACCTGTTGCATACTTTTCTGAAAAATTGAGTGGGCCTAGTCTGAACTATTCTACTTATGATAAGGAATTATATGCTCTTGTTCGGACATTAGAAACTTGGCAACATTATTTATGGCCCAAAGAATTTGTTATACATTCTGATCATGAATCTTTGAAACACATAAGAAGTCAAGCAAAACTTAATCGTAGACATGCTAAGTGGGTTGAATTTATTGAGACTTTCCCTTATGTCATTAAACACAAGAAGGGGAAAGATAATATTATTGCTGATGCTTTGTCTCGTCGTTATACTATGCTTTCACAACTTGACTTCAAGATATTCGGTTTAGAGACAATCAAAGAACAATATGTAAATGATGCGGAATTTAAAGATGTATTGCAGAATTGTAGAGAGGGTAGAACATGGAACAAGTTTGTGCTTAATGATGGATTTGTGTTCCGTTCTAACAAGCTATGCATTCCAGCTAGCTCTATTCGTCTTTTGTTGTTGCAGGAGGCGCATGGAGGAGGATTAATGGGACATTTTGGCGTGAAAAAGACGGAGGACGTACTTGCTACACATTTCTTTTGGCCAAAGATGAGACGGGATGTTGAGCGTTTTGTTGCTCGCTGCACTACATGTCAAAAAGCTAAGTCACGACTCAATCCTCATGGTTTATACATGCCTTTACCTGTACCTAGTGTTCTGTGGGAGGACATATCCATGGACTTTGTTTTAGGCTTGCCTCGAACAAAGAAGGGGAGGGATAGCATATTTGTTGTCGTGGACAGATTTTCTAAGATGGCACATTTTATACCATGTCATAAAAGCGATGATGCTGCTAATGTTGCTGATTTATTCTTTGGAGAGATTATTCGTTTACATGGTGTGCCCAATACTATTGTCTCGGATCGTGATACTAAGTTTCTTAGCCATTTTTGGAAATGCTTATGGGCTAAGTTGGGGACTAAACTACTTTTTAGTACTACATGTCATCCCCAAACTGATGGACAAACTGAAGTGGTCAATAGGACTTTGTCTACTATGCTTAGGGCTGTTTTAAAAAGTAACTTGAAACTGTGGGAAGAATGTTTACCTCATATTGAATTTGCTTATAATCGTTCAGTGCATTCTACCACTAAAATGTGCCCTTTTGAGATTGTTTATGGTTTTGTACCTCGTGCACCTATTGATTTGCTGCCTCTTCCATCTTCGGAGAAGGTGAATTTTGATGCTAAGCAACGTGCTGAATTGATATTAAAAATGCATGAGTTAACTAAAGAAAACATTGAGCGCATGAATGCTAGATACAAGCTTGCTGGTGATAGGGGTCGAAAGCATGTTGTGTTTGAACCAGGAGATCTTGTTTGGTTACATCTACGTAAAGATAGGTTTCCTGATTTGCGCAAATCTAAGTTAATGCCACGAGCTGATGGTCCCTTTAAGGTTTTACAGAAAATTAATGATAATGCATATAAACTTGAGCTACCTGCAGATTTTGGGGTTAGTCCCACATTTAACATTGCAGATTTGAAACCTTATTTGGGAGAAGATGATGAGCTTCCGTCGAGGACGACTTCAATTCAAGAAGGGGAGGATGATGAGGACATCCCTACTAATGTTACACCCATACCCTCACCAACTACACATACTGGACCAGTTACTAGAGCACGTGCACGTCAACTAAATTATCAGGTACTTTCGTTTCTTGCGAATCCTTCTATTGTTCATGAACATATGATGCTGCCTAAATTAGATACTTTTGTTTTGCTTATGAATGAAGGACCTAGCATGGACACGAAGGATGGTCATTGGAGCGGGATCAAGAATGGAGAAGAAGGTGCGCGCGGGGGAAAGTACAGTGGAGTTTCCAGTGGGGATTTTCGCACGTTGAAGCCACCATAAGGCATGCATGAAGGCTTGGACGGAATACACGAGATGCCACTTCATTATTTTCGTCCAAGAGCAATTATAGGTGCTGCGTCACCTTAATATTGGGCTGGGCCCATGTAATTTCGAAATACCACATTATAGGCTGTTTTTAGAGTCCGTATGTGTGGGGAAACCGAGTTAGGGTTGTTTTCGGACCCCACCTCCAAGGGGTCACGAAAATCCCCTCTGTTCCCCCATATATACAGCCCTTCGGGCGTCGTTTAGACTTGGGTTTTAATTAGATATAAGTTAGCCATAGCCGCAACTTCGAGCTCTTCGTTTGTGTCATCCGACCAGGCCAAGACCTCATTGGAACCCCAACTTTCGTAATCATTCATCTTATATTCGCAATATCCAGATTGCAATTCTTAGTTCTTGCTTGTTCTTCGATTGCTTGCAGGAATTAGACCTTCGTGGTCAGGTTGATGGTGCAACCGCGGGATCAATAACCTCTCGGAGTTGGTTTAGCGATCGCTAAGGCGCAACGTCTTCGCACGTTCGTAGTCGGATCGTGAAAGTTGCCTCCACCATAATCGATCTCCACCATCTCATCGAAACATCGGGACACCTTCGCCTCTATCAAGGCTCATGAGGAACAGGGTGCCCATGATGATGCTCATGATATAGAGTATATGACTCCTGATGATGCAGATAAATATGCTAGTTTGGTTGCTCAACGTGTATTAAGTGTGCAGGTAACGAAGGCCGAGCAAAACCAGAGGCATAATTTGTTCCACACAAAGGGAGTGGTGAAAGAACGTTCGGTTCGCATCATCATCGACGGAGGGAGTTGCAACAACTTGGCTAGCATGGAGTTGGTGGAGAAGCTATCTCTCACCACAAGACCACACCCCCATCCGTACTATATTCAGTGGTTTAACAATAGTGGTAAGATTAAGGTAACACGTTCTGTTCGTGTGCACTTTAGCATTGCTGCATATGCTGATTATGTTGATTGTGATGTGGTACCCATGCAAGCATGCTCTCTTTTACTTGGTAGACCATGGCAATTTGATAGGAATGTTGTACACCATGGTAGGACAAATCAGTTTACTCTAGTTCATCAGGATAAAAATATTGCTTTACTTCCTATGTCTCCTGAACAAATTGTGAAAAATGATCTTGCTAGAGCTAGTAAAGCTAAACAGGAGAAAAATAAGAGTGAAAATGAGATAGCAGCTAAAGAATTTGAGCAACAACATAAGACTAATAGCAAATCTTCTTCTGTTGTTTCTAATGAAATTAAATTGACTAGTCCAACTTTGCTTGCTACTAAGGTTTATATTTCGGATTTGGATGTTAGTCAATATGTGTGCTATGCTTTTGTGTGCAAAGAAGCCTTGTTTTCATTTGAGGAATTGCCTCCTTCTTTGCCTCCTGTTGTCACTGACCTTTTGCAGGAGTTTATTGACGTCTTTCCACAAGACGTACCACCGGGATTACCACCTATTCGAGGGATTGAGCATCAGATTGACTTAATTCCCGGTGCTTCGCTGCCCAACCGTGCGCCATACCGTACCAATCCGGAGGAGACGAAGGAGATTCAGCATCAAGTACAAGAGCTACTCGACAAAGGTTACATACGTGAATCCCTTAGTCCTTGTGCTGTTCCTGTTATATTAGTGCCTAAAAAGGATGGAACATGGCGTATGTGTGTTGATTGTAGAGCCATTAATAATATTACTATTCGTTATCGTCATCCTATTCCTAGGCTAGATGATATGCTTGATGAATTAAGTGGCTCTACCATGTTTTCCAAAGTTGATTTGCGTAGTGGATACCATCAAATTCGCATGAAATTAGGGGATGAATGGAAAACGGCATTTAAAACTAAGTTTGGATTATATGAGTGGTTAGTCATGCCTTTTGGGTTAACTAATGCACCTAGCACTTTTATGAGATTAATGAACGAGGTTTTACGTGCTTTCATTGGACGATTTGTGGTAGTCTATTTTGATGATATACTGATTTATAGCAAATCTTTGGAGGAACATTTGGATCATTTACGTGCTGTTTTTATTGCTCTACGTAATGCACGTTTATTTGGTAACCTTGGGAAGTGCACCTTTTGCACCGACCGAGTGTCGTTTCTTGGCTATGTTGTTACTCCGCAGGGAATTGAAGTTGATCATGCCAAGATCGAGGCAATTGAGAGTTGGCCGCAGCCCAAAACGGTCACACAAGTGAGGAGTTTTCTTGGCCTCGCTGGATTCTATAGGCGTTTTGTGAGAGATTTCAGCACCATTGCTGCACCTCTCAATGAGCTTACACGCAAGGATGTGCCTTTTACTTGGGGTACCGCACAGGAAGAAGCTTTCACGGTATTGAAAGATAAGTTAACACATGCTCCTTTGCTCCAACTTCCTGATTTTAATAAGACTTTTGAGCTTGAATGCGATGCTAGTGGGATTGGTTTGGGAGGTGTGTTATTACAAGATGCTAAACCTGTTGCATACTTTTCTGAAAAATTGAGTGGGCCTAGTCTGAACTATTCTACTTATGATAAGGAATTATATGCTCTTGTTCGGACATTAGAAACTTGGCAACATTATTTATGGCCCAAAGAATTTGTTATACATTCTGATCATGAATCTTTGAAACACATAAGAAGTCAAGCAAAACTTAATCGTAGACATGCTAAGTGGGTTGAATTTATTGAGACTTTCCCTTATGTCATTAAACACAAGAAGGGGAAAGATAATATTATTGCTGATGCTTTGTCTCGTCGTTATACTATGCTTTCACAACTTGACTTCAAGATATTCGGTTTAGAGACAATCAAAGAACAATATGTAAATGATGCGGAATTTAAAGATGTATTGCAGAATTGTAGAGAGGGTAGAACATGGAACAAGTTTGTGCTTAATGATGGATTTGTGTTCCGTTCTAACAAGCTATGCATTCCAGCTAGCTCTATTCGTCTTTTGTTGTTGCAGGAGGCGCATGGAGGAGGATTAATGGGACATTTTGGCGTGAAAAAGACGGAGGACGTACTTGCTACACATTTCTTTTGGCCAAAGATGAGACGGGATGTTGAGCGTTTTGTTGCTCGCTGCACTACATGTCAAAAAGCTAAGTCACGACTCAATCCTCATGGTTTATACATGCCTTTACCTGTACCTAGTGTTCTGTGGGAGGACATATCCATGGACTTTGTTTTAGGCTTGCCTCGAACAAAGAAGGGGTGGGATAGCATATTTGTTGTCGTGGACAGATTTTCTAAGATGGCACATTTTATACCATGTCATAAAAGCGATGATGCTGCTAATGTTGCTGATTTATTCTTTGGAGAGATTATTCGTTTACATGGTGTGCCCAATACTATTGTCTCGGATCGTGATACTAAGTTTCTTAGCCATTTTTGGAGATGCTTATGGGCTAAGTTGGGGACTAAACTACTTTTTAGTACTACATGTCATCCCCAAACTGATGGACAAACTGAAGTGGTCAATAGGACTTTGTCTACTATGCTTAGGGCTGTTTTAAAAAGTAACTTGAAACTGTGGGAAGAATGTTTACCTCATATTGAATTTGCTTATAATCGTTCAGTGCATTCTACCACTAAAATGTGCCCTTTTGAGATTGTTTATGGTTTTCTACCTCGTGCACCTATTGATTTGCTGCCTCTTCCATCTTCGGAGAAGGTGAATTTTGATGCTAAGCAACGTGCTGAATTGATATTAAAAATGCATGAGTTAACTAAAGAAAACATTGAGCGCATGAATGCTAGATACAAGCTTGCTGGTGATAGGGGTCGAAAGCATGTTGTGTTTGAACCAGGAGATCTTGTTTGGTTACATCTACGTAAAGATAGGTTTCCTGATTTGCGCAAATCTAAGTTAATGCCACGAGCTGATGGTCCCTTTAAGGTTTTACAGAAAATTAATGATAATGCATATAAACTTGAGCTACCTGCAGATTTTGGGGTTAGTCCCACATTTAACATTGCAGATTTGAAACCTTATTTGGGAGAAGATGATGAGCTTCCGTCGAGGACGACTTCAATTCAAGAAGGGGAGGATGATGAGGACATCCCTACTAATGTTACACCCATACCCTCACCAACTACACATACTGGACCAGTTACTAGAGCACGTGCACGTCAACTAAATTATCAGGTACTTTCGTTTCTTGCGAATCCTTCTATTGTTCATGAACATATGATGCTGCCTAAATTAGATACTTTTGTTTTGCTTATGAATGAAGGACCTAGCATGGACACGAAGGATGGTCATTGGAGCGGGATCAAGAATGGAGAAGAAGGTGCGCGCGGGGGAAAGTACAGTGGAGTTTCCAGTGGGGATTTTCGCACGTTGAAGCCACCATAAGGCATGCATGAAGGCTTGGACGGAATACACGAGATGCCACTTCATTATTTTCGTCCAAGAGCAATTATAGGTGCTGCGTCACCTTAATATTGGGCTGGGCCCATGTAATTTCGAAATACCACATTATAGGCTGTTTTTAGAGTCCGTATGTGTGGGGAAACCGAGTTAGGGTTGTTTTCGGACCCCACCTCCAAGGGGTCACGAAAATCCCCTCTGTTCCCCCATATATACAGCCCTTCGGGCGTCGTTTAGACTTGGGTTTTAATTAGATATAAGTTAGCCATAGCCGCAACTTCGAGCTCTTCGTTTGTGTCATCCGACCAGGCCAAGACCTCATTGGAACCCCAACTTTCGTAATCATTCATCTTATATTCGCAATATCCAGATTGCAATTCTTAGTTCTTGCTTGTTCTTCGATTGCTTGCAGGAATTAGACCTTCGTGGTCAGGTTGATGGTGCAACCGCGGGATCAATAACCTCTCGGAGTTGGTTTAGCGATCGCTAAGGCGCAACGTCTTCGCACGTTCGTAGTCGGATCGTGAAAGTTGCCTCCACCATAATCGATCTCCACCATCTCATCGAAACATCGGGACACCTTCGCCTCTATCAAGGCTCATGAGGAACAGGGTGCCCATGATGATGCTCATGATATAGAGTATATGACTCCTGATGATGCAGATAAATATGCTAGTTTGGTTGCTCAACGTGTATTAAGTGTGCAGGTAACGAAGGCCGAGCAAAACCAGAGGCATAATTTGTTCCACACAAAGGGAGTGGTGAAAGAACGTTCGGTTCGCATCATCATTGACGGAGGGAGTTGCAACAACTTGGCTAGCATGGAGTTGGTGGAGAAGCTATCTCTCACCACAAGACCACACCCCCATCCGTACTATATTCAGTGGTTTAACAATAGTGGTAAGATTAAGGTAACACGTTCTGTTCGTGTGCACTTTAGCATTGCTGCATATGCTGATTATGTTGATTGTGATGTGGTACCCATGCAAGCATGCTCTCTTTTACTTGGTAGACCATGGCAATTTGATAGGAATGTTGTACACCATGGTAGGACAAATCAGTTTACTCTAGTTCATCAGGATAAAAATATTGCTTTACTTCCTATGTCTCCTGAACAAATTGTGAAAAATGATCTTGCTAGAGCTAGTAAAGCTAAACAGGAGAAAAATAAGAGTGAAAATGAGATAGCAGCTAAAGAATTTGAGCAACAACATAAGACTAATAGAAAATCTTCTTCTGTTGTTTCTAATGAAATTAAATTGACTAGTCCAACTTTGCTTGCTACTAAGGTTTATATTTCGGATTTGGATGTTAGTCAATATGTGTGCTATGCTTTTGTGTGCAAAGAAGCCTTGTTTTCATTTGAGGAATTGCCTCCTTCTTTGCCTCCTGTTGTCACTGACCTTTTGCAGGAGTTTATTGACGTCTTTCCACAAGACGTACCACCGGGATTACCACCTATTCGAGGGATTGAGCATCAGATTGACTTAATTCCCGGTGCTTCGCTGCCCAACCGTGCGCCATACCGTACCAATCCGGAGGAGACGAAGGAGATTCAGCATCAAGTACAAGAGCTACTCGACAAAGGTTACATACGTGAATCCCTTAGTCCTTGTGCTGTTCCTGTTATATTAGTGCCTAAAAAGGATGGAACATGGCGTATGTGTGTTGATTGTAGAGCCATTAATAATATTACTATTCGTTATCGTCATCCTATTCCTAGGCTAGATGATATGCTTGATGAATTAAGTGGCTCTACCATGTTTTCCAAAGTTGATTTGCGTAGTGGATACCATCAAATTCGCATGAAATTAGGGGATGAATGGAAAACGGCATTTAAAACTAAGTTTGGATTATATGAGTGGTTAGTCATGCCTTTTGGGTTAACTAATGCACCTAGCACTTTTATGAGATTAATGAACGAGGTTTTACGTGCTTTCATTGGACGATTTGTGGTAGTCTATTTTGATGATATACTGATTTATAGCAAATCTTTGGAGGAACATTTGGATCATTTACGTGCTGTTTTTATTGCTCTACGTAATGCACGTTTATTTGGTAACCTTGGGAAGTGCACCTTTTGCACCGACCGAGTGTCGTTTCTTGGCTATGTTGTTACTCCGCAGGGAATTGAAGTTGATCATGCCAAGATCGAGGCAATTGAGAGTTGGCCGCAGCCCAAAACGGTCACACAAGTGAGGAGTTTTCTTGGCCTCGCTGGATTCTATAGGCGTTTTGTGAGAGATTTCAGCACCATTGCTGCACCTCTCAATGAGCTTACACGCAAGGATGTGCCTTTTACTTGGGGTACCGCACAGGAAGAAGCTTTCACGGTATTGAAAGATAAGTTAACACATGCTCCTTTGCTCCAACTTCCTGATTTTAATAAGACTTTTGAGCTTGAATGCGATGCTAGTGGGATTGGTTTGGGAGGTGTGTTATTACAAGATGCTAAACCTGTTGCATACTTTTCTGAAAAATTGAGTGGGCCTAGTCTGAACTATTCTACTTATGATAAGGAATTATATGCTCTTGTTCGGACATTAGAAACTTGGCAACATTATTTATGGCCCAAAGAATTTGTTATACATTCTGATCATGAATCTTTGAAACACATAAGAAGTCAAGCAAAACTTAATCGTAGACATGCTAAGTGGGTTGAATTTATTGAGACTTTCCCTTATGTCATTAAACACAAGAAGGGGAAAGATAATATTATTGCTGATGCTTTGTCTCGTCGTTATACTATGCTTTCACAACTTGACTTCAAGATATTCGGTTTAGAGACAATCAAAGAACAATATGTAAATGATGCGGAATTTAAAGATGTATTGCAGAATTGTAGAGAGGGTAGAACATGGAACAAGTTTGTGCTTAATGATGGATTTGTGTTCCGTTCTAACAAGCTATGCATTCCAGCTAGCTCTATTCGTCTTTTGTTGTTGCAGGAGGCGCATGGAGGAGGATTAATGGGACATTTTGGCGTGAAAAAGACGGAGGACGTACTTGCTACACATTTCTTTTGGCCAAAGATGAGACGGGATGTTGAGCGTTTTGTTGCTCGCTGCACTACATGTCAAAAAGCTAAGTCACGACTCAATCCTCATGGTTTATACATGCCTTTACCTGTACCTAGTGTTCTGTGGGAGGACATATCCATGGACTTTGTTTTAGGCTTGCCTCGAACAAAGAAGGGGAGGGATAGCATATTTGTTGTCGTGGACAGATTTTCTAAGATGGCACATTTTATACCATGTCATAAAAGCGATGATGCTGCTAATGTTGCTGATTTATTCTTTGGAGAGATTATTCGTTTACATGGTGTGCCCAATACTATTGTCTCGGATCGTGATACTAAGTTTCTTAGCCATTTTTGGAGATGCTTATGGGCTAAGTTGGGGACTAAACTACTTTTTAGTACTACATGTCATCCCCAAACTGATGGACAAACTGAAGTGGTCAATAGGACTTTGTCTACTATGCTTAGGGCTGTTTTAAAAAGTAACTTGAAACTGTGGGAAGAATGTTTACCTCATATTGAATTTGCTTATAATCGTTCAGTGCATTCTACCACTAAAATGTGCCCTTTTGAGATTGTTTATGGTTTTGTACCTCGTGCACCTATTGATTTGCTGCCTCTTCCATCTTCGGAGAAGGTGAATTTTGATGCTAAGCAACGTGCTGAATTGATATTAAAAATGCATGAGTTAACTAAAGAAAACATTGAGCGCATGAATGCTAGATACAAGCTTGCTGGTGATAGGGGTCGAAAGCATGTTGTGTTTGAACCAGGAGATCTTGTTTGGTTACATCTACGTAAAGATAGGTTTCCTGATTTGCGCAAATCTAAGTTAATGCCACGAGCTGATGGTCCCTTTAAGGTTTTACAGAAAATTAATGATAATGCATATAAACTTGAGCTACCTGCAGATTTTGGGGTTAGTCCCACATTTAACATTGCAGATTTGAAACCTTATTTGGGAGAAGATGATGAGCTTCCGTCGAGGACGACTTCAATTCAAGAAGGGGAGGATGATGAGGACATCCCTACTAATGTTACACCCATACCCTCACCAACTACACATACTGGACCAGTTACTAGAGCACGTGCACGTCAACTAAATTATCAGGTACTTTCGTTTCTTGCGAATCCTTCTATTGTTCATGAACATATGATGCTGCCTAAATTAGATACTTTTGTTTTGCTTATGAATGAAGGACCTAGCATGGACACGAAGGATGGTCATTGGAGCGGGATCAAGAATGGAGAAGAAGGTGCGCGCGGGGGAAAGTACAGTGGAGTTTCCAGTGGGGATTTTCGCACGTTGAAGCCACCATAAGGCATGCATGAAGGCTTGGACGGAATACACGAGATGCCACTTCATTATTTTCGTCCAAGAGCAATTATAGGTGCTGCGTCACCTTAATATTGGGCTGGGCCCATGTAATTTCGAAATACCACATTATAGGCTGTTTTTAGAGTCCGTATGTGTGGGGAAACCGAGTTAGGGTTGTTTTCGGACCCCACCTCCAAGGGGTCACGAAAATCCCCTCTGTTCCCCCATATATACAGCCCTTCGGGCGTCGTTTAGACTTGGGTTTTAATTAGATATAAGTTAGCCATAGCCGCAACTTCGAGCTCTTCGTTTGTGTCATCCGACCAGGCCAAGACCTCATTGGAACCCCAACTTTCGTAATCATTCATCTTATATTCGCAATATCCAGATTGCAATTCTTAGTTCTTGCTTGTTCTTCGATTGCTTGCAGGAATTAGACCTTCGTGGTCAGGTTGATGGTGCAACCGCGGGATCAATAACCTCTCGGAGTTGGTTTAGCGATCGCTAAGGCGCAACGTCTTCGCACGTTCGTAGTCGGATCGTGAAAGTTGCCTCCACCATAATCGATCTCCACCATCTCATCGAAACATCGGGACACCTTCGCCTCTATCAAGGCTCATGAGGAACAGGGTGCCCATGATGATGCTCATGATATAGAGTATATGACTCCTGATGATGCAGATAAATATGCTAGTTTGGTTGCTCAACGTGTATTAAGTGTGCAGGTAACGAAGGCCGAGCAAAACCAGAGGCATAATTTGTTCCACACAAAGGGAGTGGTGAAAGAACGTTCGGTTCGCATCATCATTGACGGAGGGAGTTGCAACAACTTGGCTAGCATGGAGTTGGTGGAGAAGCTATCTCTCACCACAAGACCACACCCCCATCCGTACTATATTCAGTGGTTTAACAATAGTGGTAAGATTAAGGTAACACGTTCTGTTCGTGTGCACTTTAGCATTGCTGCATATGCTGATTATGTTGATTGTGATGTGGTACCCATGCAAGCATGCTCTCTTTTACTTGGTAGACCATGGCAATTTGATAGGAATGTTGTACACCATGGTAGGACAAATCAGTTTACTCTAGTTCATCAGGATAAAAATATTGCTTTACTTCCTATGTCTCCTGAACAAATTGTGAAAAATGATCTTGCTAGAGCTAGTAAAGCTAAACAGGAGAAAAATAAGAGTGAAAATGAGATAGCAGCTAAAGAATTTGAGCAACAACATAAGACTAATAGCAAATCTTCTTCTGTTGTTTCTAATGAAATTAAATTGACTAGTCCAACTTTGCTTGCTACTAAGGTTTATATTTCGGATTTGGATGTTAGTCAATATGTGTGCTATGCTTTTGTGTGCAAAGAAGCCTTGTTTTCATTTGAGGAATTGCCTCCTTCTTTGCCTCCTGTTGTCACTGACCTTTTGCAGGAGTTTATTGACGTCTTTCCACAAGACGTACCACCGGGATTACCACCTATTCGAGGGATTGAGCATCAGATTGACTTAATTCCCGGTGCTTCGCTGCCCAACCGTGCGCCATACCGTACCAATCCGGAGGAGACGAAGGAGATTCAGCATCAAGTACAAGAGCTACTCGACAAAGGTTACATACGTGAATCCCTTAGTCCTTGTGCTGTTCCTGTTATATTAGTGCCTAAAAAGGATGGAACATGGCGTATGTGTGTTGATTGTAGAGCCATTAATAATATTACTATTCGTTATCGTCATCCTATTCCTAGGCTAGATGATATGCTTGATGAATTAAGTGGCTCTACCATGTTTTCCAAAGTTGATTTGCGTAGTGGATACCATCAAATTCGCATGAAATTAGGGGATGAATGGAAAACGGCATTTAAAACTAAGTTTGGATTATATGAGTGGTTAGTCATGCCTTTTGGGTTAACTAATGCACCTAGCACTTTTATGAGATTAATGAACGAGGTTTTACGTGCTTTCATTGGACGATTTGTGGTAGTCTATTTTGATGATATACTGATTTATAGCAAATCTTTGGAGGAACATTTGGATCATTTACGTGCTGTTTTTATTGCTCTACGTAATGCACGTTTATTTGGTAACCTTGGGAAGTGCACCTTTTGCACCGACCGAGTGTCGTTTCTTGGCTATGTTGTTACTCCGCAGGGAATTGAAGTTGATCATGCCAAGATCGAGGCAATTGAGAGTTGGCCGCAGCCCAAAACGGTCACACAAGTGAGGAGTTTTCTTGGCCTCGCTGGATTCTATAGGCGTTTTGTGAGAGATTTCAGCACCATTGCTGCACCTCTCAATGAGCTTACACGCAAGGATGTGCCTTTTACTTGGGGTACCGCACAGGAAGAAGCTTTCACGGTATTGAAAGATAAGTTAACACATGCTCCTTTGCTCCAACTTCCTGATTTTAATAAGACTTTTGAGCTTGAATGCGATGCTAGTGGGATTGGTTTGGGAGGTGTGTTATTACAAGATGCTAAACCTGTTGCATACTTTTCTGAAAAATTGAGTGGGCCTAGTCTGAACTATTCTACTTATGATAAGGAATTATATGCTCTTGTTCGGACATTAGAAACTTGGCAACATTATTTATGGCCCAAAGAATTTGTTATACATTCTGATCATGAATCTTTGAAACACATAAGAAGTCAAGCAAAACTTAATCGTAGACATGCTAAGTGGGTTGAATTTATTGAGACTTTCCCTTATGTCATTAAACACAAGAAGGGGAAAGATAATATTATTGCTGATGCTTTGTCTCGTCGTTATACTATGCTTTCACAACTTGACTTCAAGATATTCGGTTTAGAGACAATCAAAGAACAATATGTAAATGATGCGGAATTTAAAGATGTATTGCAGAATTGTAGAGAGGGTAGAACATGGAACAAGTTTGTGCTTAATGATGGATTTGTGTTCCGTTCTAACAAGCTATGCATTCCAGCTAGCTCTATTCGTCTTTTGTTGTTGCAGGAGGCGCATGGAGGAGGATTAATGGGACATTTTGGCGTGAAAAAGACGGAGGACGTACTTGCTACACATTTCTTTTGGCCAAAGATGAGACGGGATGTTGAGCGTTTTGTTGCTCGCTGCACTACATGTCAAAAAGCTAAGTCACGACTCAATCCTCATGGTTTATACATGCCTTTACCTGTACCTAGTGTTCTGTGGGAGGACATATCCATGGACTTTGTTTTAGGCTTGCCTCGAACAAAGAAGGGGAGGGATAGCATATTTGTTGTCGTGGACAGATTTTCTAAGATGGCACATTTTATACCATGTCATAAAAGCGATGATGCTGCTAATGTTGCTGATTTATTCTTTGGAGAGATTATTCGTTTACATGGTGTGCCCAATACTATTGTCTCGGATCGTGATACTAAGTTTCTTAGCCATTTTTGGAGATGCTTATGGGCTAAGTTGGGGACTAAACTACTTTTTAGTACTACATGTCATCCCCAAACTGATGGACAAACTGAAGTGGTCAATAGGACTTTGTCTACTATGCTTAGGGCTGTTTTAAAAAGTAACTTGAAACTGTGGGAAGAATGTTTACCTCATATTGAATTTGCTTATAATCGTTCAGTGCATTCTACCACTAAAATGTGCCCTTTTGAGATTGTTTATGGTTTTGTACCTCGTGCACCTATTGATTTGCTGCCTCTTCCATCTTCGGAGAAGGTGAATTTTGATGCTAAGCAACGTGCTGAATTGATATTAAAAATGCATGAGTTAACTAAAGAAAACATTGAGCGCATGAATGCTAGATACAAGCTTGCTGGTGATAGGGGTCGAAAGCATGTTGTGTTTGAACCAGGAGATCTTGTTTGGTTACATCTACGTAAAGATAGGTTTCCTGATTTGCGCAAATCTAAGTTAATGCCACGAGCTGATGGTCCCTTTAAGGTTTTACAGAAAATTAATGATAATGCATATAAACTTGAGCTACCTGCAGATTTTGGGGTTAGTCCCACATTTAACATTGCAGATTTGAAACCTTATTTGGGAGAAGATGATGAGCTTCCGTCGAGGACGACTTCAATTCAAGAAGGGGAGGATGATGAGGACATCCCTACTAATGTTACACCCATACCCTCACCAACTACACATACTGGACCAGTTACTAGAGCACGTGCACGTCAACTAAATTATCAGGTACTTTCGTTTCTTGCGAATCCTTCTATTGTTCATGAACATATGATGCTGCCTAAATTAGATACTTTTGTTTTGCTTATGAATGAAGGACCTAGCATGGACACGAAGGATGGTCATTGGAGCGGGATCAAGAATGGAGAAGAAGGTGCGCGCGGGGGAAAGTACAGTGGAGTTTCCAGTGGGGATTTTCGCACGTTGAAGCCACCATAAGGCATGCATGAAGGCTTGGACGGAATACACGAGATGCCACTTCATTATTTTCGTCCAAGAGCAATTATAGGTGCTGCGTCACCTTAATATTGGGCTGGGCCCATGTAATTTCGAAATACCACATTATAGGCTATTTTTAGAGTCCGTATGTGTGGGGAAACCGAGTTAGGGTTGTTTTCGGACCCCACCTCCAAGGGGTCACGAAAATCCCCTCTGTTCCCCCATATATACAGCCCTTCGGGCGTCGTTTAGAGTTGGGTTTTAATTAGATATAAGTTAGCCATAGCCGCAACTTCGAGCTCTTCGTTTGTGTCATCCGACCAGGCCAAGACCTCATTGGAACCCCAACTTTCGTAATCATTCATCTTATATTCGCAATATCCAGATTGCAATTCTTAGTTCTTGCTTGTTCTTCGATTGCTTGCAGGAATTAGACCTTCGTGGTCAGGTTGATGGTGCAACCGCGGGATCAATAACCTCTCGGAGTTGGTTTAGCGATCGCTAAGGCGCAACGTCTTCGCACGTTCGTAGTCGGATCGTGAAAGTTGCCTCCACCATAATCGATCTCCACCATCTCATCGAAACATCGGGACACCTTCGCCTCTATCAAGGCTCATGAGGAACAGGGTGCCCATGATGATGCTCATGATATAGAGTATATGACTCCTGATGATGCAGATAAATATGCTAGTTTGGTTGCGCAACGTGTATTAAGTGTGCAGGTAACGAAGGCCGAGCAAAACCAGAGGCATAATTTGTTCCACACAAAGGGAGTGGTGAAAGAACGTTCGGTTCGCATCATCATTGACGGAGGGAGTTGCAACAACTTGGCTAGCATGGAGTTGGTGGAGAAGCTATCTCTCACCACAAGACCACACCCCCATCCGTACTATATTCAGTGGTTTAACAATAGTGGTAAGATTAAGGTAACACGTTCTGTTCGTGTGCACTTTAGCATTGCTGCATATGCTGATTATGTTGATTGTGATGTGGTACCCATGCAAGCATGCTCTCTTTTACTTGGTAGACCATGGCAATTTGATAGGAATGTTGTACACCATGGTAGGACAAATCAGTTTACTCTAGTTCATCAGGATAAAAATATTGCTTTACTTCCTATGTCTCCTGAACAAATTGTGAAAAATGATCTTGCTAGAGCTAGTAAAGCTAAACAGGAGAAAAATAAGAGTGAAAATGAGATAGCAGCTAAAGAATTTGAGCAACAACATAAGACTAATAGCAAATCTTCTTCTGTTGTTTCTAATGAAATTAAATTGACTAGTCCAACTTTGCTTGCTACTAAGGTTTATATTTCGGATTTGGATGTTAGTCAATATGTGTGCTATGCTTTTGTGTGCAAAGAAGCCTTGTTTTCATTTGAGGAATTGCCTCCTTCTTTGCCTCCTGTTGTCACTGACCTTTTGCAGGAGTTTATTGACGTCTTTCCACAAGACGTACCACCGGGATTACCACCTATTCGAGGGATTGAGCATCAGATTGACTTAATTCCCGGTGCTTCGCTGCCCAACCGTGCGCCATACCGTACCAATCCGGAGGAGACGAAGGAGATTCAGCATCAAGTACAAGAGCTACTCGACAAAGGTTACATACGTGAATCCCTTAGTCCTTGTGCTGTTCCTGTTATATTAGTGCCTAAAAAGGATGGAACATGGCGTATGTGTGTTGATTGTAGAGCCATTAATAATATTACTATTCGTTATCGTCATCCTATTCCTAGGCTAGATGATATGCTTGATGAATTAAGTGGCTCTACCATGTTTTCCAAAGTTGATTTGCGTAGTGGATACCATCAAATTCGCATGAAATTAGGGGATGAATGGAAAACGGCATTTAAAACTAAGTTTGGATTATATGAGTGGTTAGTCATGCCTTTTGGGTTAACTAATGCACCTAGCACTTTTATGAGATTAATGAACGAGGTTTTACGTGCTTTCATTGGACGATTTGTGGTAGTCTATTTTGATGATATACTGATTTATAGCAAATCTTTGGAGGAACATTTGGATCATTTACGTGCTGTTTTTATTGCTCTACGTAATGCACGTTTATTTGGTAACCTTGGGAAGTGCACCTTTTGCACCGACCGAGTGTCATTTCTTGGCTATGTTGTTACTCCGCAGGGAATTGAAGTTGATCATGCCAAGATCGAGGCAATTGAGAGTTGGCCGCAGCCCAAAACGGTCACACAAGTGAGGAGTTTTCTTGGCCTCGCTGGATTCTATAGGCATTTTGTGAGAGATTTCAGCACCATTGCTGCACCTCTCAATGAGCTTACACGCAAGGATGTGCCTTTTACTTGGGGTACCGCACAGGAAGAAGCTTTCACGGTATTGAAAGATAAGTTAACACATGCTCCTTTGCTCCAACTTCCTGATTTTAATAAGACTTTTGAGCTTGAATGCGATGCTAGTGGGATTGGTTTGGGAGGTGTGTTATTACAAGATGCTAAACCTGTTGCATACTTTTCTGAAAAATTGAGTGGGCCTAGTCTGAACTATTCTACTTATGATAAGGAATTATATGCTCTTGTTCGGACATTAGAAACTTGGCAACATTATTTATGGCCCAAAGAATTTGTTATACATTCTGATCATGAATCTTTGAAACACATAAGAAGTCAAGCAAAACTTAATCGTAGACATGCTAAGTGGGTTGAATTTATTGAGACTTTCCCTTATGTCATTAAACACAAGAAGGGGAAAGATAATATTATTGCTGATGCTTTGTCTCGTCGTTATACTATGCTTTCACAACTTGACTTCAAGATATTCGGTTTAGAGACAATCAAAGAACAATATGTAAATGATGCGGAATTTAAAGATGTATTGCAGAATTGTAGAGAGGGTAGAACATGGAACAAGTTTGTGCTTAATGATGGATTTGTGTTCCGTTCTAACAAGCTATGCATTCCAGCTAGCTCTATTCGTCTTTTGTTGTTGCAGGAGGCGCATGGAGGAGGATTAATGGGACATTTTGGCGTGAAAAAGACGGAGGACGTACTTGCTACACATTTCTTTTGGCCAAAGATGAGACGGGATGTTGAGCGTTTTGTTGCTCGCTGCACTACATGTCAAAAAGCTAAGTCACGACTCAATCCTCATGGTTTATACATGCCTTTACCTGTACCTAGTGTTCCGTGGGAGGACATATCCATGGACTTTGTTTTAGGCTTGCCTCGAACAAAGAAGGCGAGGGATAGCATATTTGTTGTCGTGGATAGATTTTCTAAGATGGCACATTTTATACCATGTCATAAAAGCGATGATGCTGCTAATGTTGCTGATTTATTCTTTGGAGAGATTATTCGTTTACATGGTGTGCCCAATACTATTGCTCGGATCGTGATACTAAGTTTCTTAGCCATTTTTGGAAATGCTTATGGGCTAAGTTGGGGACTAAACTACTTTTTAGTACTACATGTCATCCCCAAACTGATGGACAAACTGAAGTGGTCAATAGGACTTTGTCTACTATGCTTAGGGCTGTTTTAAAAAGTAACTTGAAACTGTGGGAAGAATGTTTACCTCATATTGAATTTGCTTATAATCGTTCAGTGCATTCTACCACTAAAATGTGCCCTTTTGAGATTGTTTATGGTTTTCTACCTCGTGCACCTATTGATTTGCTGCCTCTTCCATCTTCGGAGAAGGTTAATTTTGATGCTAAGCAACGTGCTGAATTGATATTAAAAATGCATGAGTTAACTAAAGAAAACATTGAGCGCATGAATGCTAGATACAAGCTTGCTGGTGATAGGGGTCGAAAGCATGTTGTGTTTGAACCAGGAGATCTTGTTTGGTTACATCTACGTAAAGATAGGTTTCCTGATTTGCGCAAATCTAAGTTAATGCCACGAGCTGATGGTCCCTTTAAGGTTTTACAGAAAATTAATGATAATGCATATAAACTTGAGCTACCTGCAGATTTTGGGGTTAGTCCCACATTTAACATTGCAGATTTGAAACCTTATTTGGGAGAAGATGATGAGCTTCCGTCGAGGACGACTTCAATTCAATAAGGGGAGGATGATCAGGACATCCCTACTAATGTTACACCCATACCCTCACCAACTACACATACTGGACCAGTTACTAGAGCACGTGCACGTCAACTAAATTATCAGGTACTTTCGTTTCTTGCGAATCCTTCTATTGTTCATGAACATATGATGCTGCCTAAATTAGATACTTTTGTTTTGCTTATGAATGAAGGACCTAGCATGGACACGAAGGATGGTCATTGGAGCGGGATCAAGAATGGAGAAGAAGGTGCGCGCGGGGGAAAGTACAGTGGAGTTTCCAGTGGGGATTTTCGCACGTTGAAGCCACCATAAGGCATGCATGAAGGCTTGGACGGAATACACGAGATGCCACTTCATTATTTTCGTCCAAGAGCAATTATAGGTGCTGCGTCACCTTAATATTAGGCTGGGCCCATGTAATTTCGAAATACCACATTATAGGCTGTTTTTAGAGTCCGTATGTGTGGGGAAACCGAGTTAGGGTTGTTTTCGGACCCCACCTCCAAGGGGTCACGAAAATCCCCTCTGTTCCCCCATATATACAGCCCTTAGGGCGTCGTTTAGACTTGGGTTTTAATTAGATATAAGTTAGCCATAGCCGCAACTTCGAGCTCTTCGTTTGTGTCATCCGACCAGGCCAAGACCTCATTGGAACCCCAACTTTCGTAATCATTCATCTTATATTCGCAATATCCAGATTGCAATTCTTAGTTCTTGCTTGTTCTTCGATTGCTTGCAGGAATTAGACCGTCGTGGTCAGGTTGATCGTGCAACCGCGGGATCAATAACCTCTCAGAGTTGGTTTAGCGATCGCTAAGGCGCAACGTCTTCGCACGTTCGTAGTCGGATCGTGAAAGTTGCCTCCACCATAATCGATCTCCACCATCTCATCGAAACATCGGGACACTTTCGCCTCTATCACGAACGTTCTTTCACCACTCCCTTTGTGTGGAACAAATTATGATTCTGGTTTTGCTCGGCCTTCGTTACCTGCACACTTAATACACGTTGAGCAACCAAACTAGCATATTTATCTGCATCATCAGGAGTCATATACTCTATATCATGAGCATCATCATGGGCACCCTATTCCTCATGAGCAATGAGAACTAGAGTCTCCTCATCATAGTCACTCGCTGACTCATACCCACCATCCGCCGTAATAGTCATCACACGCTTGGAGGGACAGTCTTTTGCGAAGTGACCTCCACCTTGGCACCTGCGACATTTAATATCACGATCTCGTGCTTGCCCTGTGGACGCCATGGATGAAGAAGAACTCGCTGCTGGACCACTCTGTGCACCCTTGAATGGTGGCGCTGGCTGTTTTGGTGGCTCCCTGTAAGAATGAGCGGCTGAAGTAGATGGTGGTGCAGCAGGACGTGTGGATGTAGAAGCTCCACGCGATGTCCATGATGTATTTCGTCCTGCAGAAAAGTTAGGTCTCGTAGCGGCCTGTCGATCCTGCACTTCACGTTCAGCTTTACAAGCAAGATGAAACAAACGAGTGATAGTAGCAAAGTCCTTGTATTCTAGAATAGTTTGTTTCCTGCTGTTTAAGCCACCCATAAAACGTGCAAGCATAGCTTCATTATCCTCTACTAGGCCACATCTAATCAATCCAGTTTGTAATTCTTGATAATATTCCTCTACAGAATTTTTTCCTTGTCTCAAACGCTGTAATTTTTGTAACAATTCACGTTGATAATAAGGGGGAACCCAGCGAGTACGCATAGCATCTTTTAAAGCAGCCCAAGTAGTTGGAATATTATTAGCATGCAATCTACAATGTTCAGACCACCAAATAGATGCAAAGCCCGTGAATTCACAAACAGCAGCAGTAACACGTCTATTCTCAGGATATTGTAAACATGTAAAACGTTGTTCAGTTTCTAACTCCCAAGTAAGATAAGCATCAGGAATATATCTACCCTCAAACGGCTTAAGATTCAATTTAAGTTTAGGCACATGTTCATCATCGCGTACCTGAGGGGGTGGTTGGTGTCGACCGTGGCGAATGTTGGGACGTGGACGTCCAGCTGGCTGCTCATAGGCCGCTTCCTGTTCCACCTCCTCCTCGTAATCACCCTCGTAGTTGTCGTCCAGGCCGACGTCAGAAGCAGCAGCAGCAGTAGTAGCAGCAACTGCAGCAGCAGGAGGAGCACCAATACCAGCAGCTTGTCCACGCGGAAACAGAATACGTCATGCACGTGGTAGTGGCGGTGGCTGTGGCTGTGCTGAAGGTAGGCGTGCGATCAACTCAGTAAACTTGGCGTCGAGCTTGGTGTCGATCATCTTCTCCACGCCATCAATCGCCTCTGTAAATCTGGTCTCGATGTCCTGCACCTGTTGAGACATCATACGTGCAAATTTATCATGTAGCTCCTTGTTTGTCATGTTCTCCCAATCGGGTGCATCCCGCGCCACTTCATCATGTGATCCTGGCATGTTAGCAGAAATAGAAAACACACCGGAATATGATCCTACTGCTACTAATGGGATGGATGTGGGGTGGTGGAAAGCACAAATCCGTCAAGCTTTTCTTACGTTCTTACCGATTCTTACCTAGCAGCAGGTGGTGATGTACAACCAACGGGTCAAAACTCTCAGAGATGTGGTAGAGCGATGGCCAGGCGGTGTCAAAACGCACGATGTAGAATATATGTGGAGCTGTAGGAAGGCTGACAAGTATGGTAGGAAAAACTCAACAGTAATCAAAACAGAGATGCAAAGCTGAATAAACACTCAACGGCGGTACTGTGCTGATCCTAGGCTAGACCGTACTAGAGACGCGAGCCTAAAACACCAACGAAAGCACGGCGCGGCACGTAACAACTGTGAAGCACACTCTGAATTTTTTTTTTTTTGCTCTTTTTTTTTTGCGATGCGGGACTGCGGTGGCTGAAAAAGTGCAAAAAAATCACTATGGTGGCGAACGTCTCAAAACGAGTTTCTGGACCTAAGGAACGTATGGGCACGAAATTTTTTTACCCCTGAAATTTTTGGCCTAAAAACTGCTCTGGAAAGCGTGCCAGACTCTAATCAACTCAAAACTATTCTGGCTACGGAGATATCTCAAACCGAACGGGTGATGGAACTCGACTCGGATCGGTAGGTTGTGGTGGTGTGTATGGACTCTGCTTGGCGGAACGTGGTGGTGTATCTGGACTCGGATTGGCGGAACGTGGTGGTGTACTACTGTTCGGCGGCGGCGTGACAAAACTGTGATCAGAACTCGAAACTCTAAGGTAACTAGACGCTAAGATCAGCAACTCGACACAACGATGCAACCGCAAATTCAACAATGCAAACTACTGTAAAGAAAACTGGACAAAGGCTCGGACTGTTTTGGGACGTGATGATCTC
The DNA here is from genome assembly GCA_950022295.1 of Bromus sterilis. Classification (NCBI taxonomy): domain Eukaryota; kingdom Viridiplantae; phylum Streptophyta; class Magnoliopsida; order Poales; family Poaceae; genus Bromus; species Bromus sterilis. Next base: position 169,495,273 of record OX465600.1, on the reverse strand, counting down.
ACCCTAATTTTTTTTTGTTGGCTTTTTCGTGGACTGTAGGTATGAAGAACAGAACCAATCTAGACTACGAAAACTGGTAAATCTCACCGAGCAACCTGGAAATCTGATACCACTTGATAGAGGCGAAGGTGTCCCGATGTTTCGATGAGATGGTGGAGATCGATTATGGTGGAGGCGACTTTCACGGTCCGACTACGAACGTGCGAAGACGTTGCGCCTTAGCGATCGCTAAACCAACTCCGAGAGGTTAATGATCCCGCGGATGCACGATCAACCTGACCACGAAGGTCTAATTCCTGCAAGCAATCGAAGAACAAGCAAGAACTATGAATTGCAATCTGGATATTGCGAATATAAGATGAATGATTACGAAAGTTGGGGTTCCAATGAGGTCTTGGCCTGGTCGGATGACACAAACGAAGAGCTCGAAGTTGCGGCTATGGCTAACTTATATCTAATTAAAACCCAAGTCTAAACGACGCCCTAAGGGCTGTATATATGGGGGAACAGAGGGGATTTTCGTGACCCCTTGGAGGTGGGGTCCGAAAACAACCCTAACTCGGTTTCCCCACACATACGGACTCTAAAAACAGCCTATAATGTGGTATTTCGAAATTACATGCGCCCAGCCCAATATTAAGGTGACGCAACACCTATAATTGCTCTTGGACGAAAATAATGAAGTGGCATCTCGTGTATTCCGTCCAAGCCTTCATGCATGCCTTATGGTGGCTTCAACGTGCGAAAATCCCCACTGGAAGCTCCACTGTACTTTCCCCCGCGCGCACCTTCTTCTCCATTCTTGATCCCGCTCCAATGACCATCCTTCTTGTCCATGCTAGGTCCTTCATTCATAACCAAAACAAAAGTATCTAATTTAGGCAGCATCATATGTTCATGAACAATAGAAGGATTCGCAAGAAACGAAAGTACCTGATAATTTAGTTGACGTGCACGTGCTCTAGTAACTGGTCCAGTATGTGTAGCTGGTGAGGGTATGGGTGTAACATTAGTAGGGATGTCCTCATCACAGTCAGTCCTGCTCTGATACCAAGTTGCAAGGCCCCCGATGCGGTGCTAACTCGAGTTAGTCGCTTTCGCGTCCCGCTCAAGTTAGTAGCGCATAAAGAGCCACCGACTCACGACACTCGCACTCGTGTCGCTGCCGGATTCTCAACAACAAGTATAAGAACAAGAACTTTAGCTAAGACATAAATATAAAGTCCAAGGCATACATCGCCATTGGATAATGATTACATCATCTCAGAGGTCCGTGGACCCAACAGTACATCATGCGACAAGCGGAAGACAATCACGACCGAGTACGGTCAAAAACCAAATTGCCCTAGAGAGGGCTGCACATAAAGAGTCCACCCACGTATCGTCGAAGCACAACTGTAGGATCTACTGAACAAGGTCGAACTCATCGTCATCCTCCGGAGGCACCTCCACGAAGTATCGTCCAGAGCTCGGGTCAAGAAAGTACTCCACTGCAGCGGCCGATCAGGAAAAACAGTAAAGGCACAAAAGTAAAACGGGGTGAGATTATATCATTACAGGATAACTGACTTCCTACGGTAAGACAAAGTAAAGGTAAAGGTTGCAGCCGCACTAGCATATATGGTAGCTAACGTTCTATTAGAATAGAGGTAAGATCAAAGAATACCCGTGACATCGTGTCATAAGTCTGCTATTCACCTACTTACGTCAAACATAACACAACCTGGATCTTCTCTCGGTCTCCCTGGACGAAGAAAAGCAACCAAGGCACTCACACGGTATGTAAGTTTTAACTTAAGATTCAAGTTTGATGTTATTCTATGAACAAGGAGTAGGTCTCAAGTCGTCCATAACCGCGGACACGGCTTTTCGAAAAGATTTAACCCTGCAGGGGTGTACCAACTGCCCATCATAGGCTTCACATGTACGCCCGGTTTCCACTTGGCTAAGTAAACGCCTGAAACTCCGGAACGTCAGAGTCCCTCTAACTAACAACGCACAATTCCGGGTGGCCCCCGGGGATTCGACACCCAACCCAAGAACAAGCCACGCTCCCGGGTCGGACTCTACCGTATGACGCAGGTCGGATTGCCGGTAATTCTCACATGAGACCGGGTCCTAGCTGATCAGGTGGACCAACGAAGGAACCATGTCCCCGCTGGCCCGGTTTTTTTTTGAAACTCCTGGGGTACCAACCAAGCACACACACGTTTGCAAATAGTAAATCAGCTCGGGCCACCACTAGAACTGTATGAAGCTAGGCAGGTAAGACAAGGGGACCCCATAGAATCCCACACGCGATTAGGCACACTCGTCAAGAAACACAATACCCGGAACTCGGGACCTAGGTGACTCAAATGGAACAAAACACCTGGCGGGAACAGCCTGGTCTCCCATCTTTCGTCAAGTATAACTTAACATCATTAATAATAAATATCAACCAACTTCTTTAATAACATGATATCCCAAACCAAAGCAATAGGGTAAGCAGCAAGTTTTCCTACTCATACTAAGCAATGGCTAAGCAGCGGTAACTTAGCAATACAAAGTTTTGCTGGGATGTGGGGATCATGGCTGTTTGGGTTTTTTGAAGGTGGCATACTCAAAGTGGATAGGATCAAACAACCGTTCTAGGCTACAGCTAAGAAGGTAGGCAGAAAGGTATCAAGTAATGGTATGAATCTTCCCCTTGCCTGGGTAATCGGTCGTCGAAGCAGACGCAGCAGGATCCTCGGGCTCGGTGTCGGAAACCTCCACGTAAGTCTCCTCGGCGGTCTCAGGTGCTAACGTAAGGTACCGGCAAGAAAAGGCACACAAGTAAGTAACGGGTACAATGCACGGGCAAGGATGATATGAGCAAGTTTAATTTGACATGCTGTGACCCTATCTAGTCAATTTAAATGAAGGTGGTGACGACACGTCAACAACTTCATATGCAATTTATTTACGTGAAGATGGCTTTGGTCCTAGCCTTATTTGGTGTAAGTAGCATGTCAACATGGCATGAACAACGTAGCACAACATAAATAAAACAACGTGAAAAGTAATCATCGATTCCGGAGACGGAGTAGTGTCGGTGAATTTGACACGAGGAAGGTGCAACAACAGTTGGAAACCAGCCACATTGCATATGACAATATGTTAGGGGCTGACTTTGAAGAAAGATGATTGAAGATGACAATGAAACAAACTTGAAAAGGACTGATGATCATCATTTCAAAATGCACTGAAGTTGAAATGATGCAAGAAGAAAGACAGATGATTCTGGATCAGGTGGTCACACCTTGTTCACATGAGTTGCACAAAACTTCATGAGGACATCACCATTGCAATCCTTGCAGAAAACTACCCCGAAGCCATATATAATATGGTACCAGTTAAGTTTGCGAACACATTTGCAGTTTCAGCTGGGGTTCAGGGGGCTGAGTGTAAAAGTTACACTACGTGCATTTGGGAAAGGCTCAAATGATTAAATCATTATCACCATGCAACTCCCTGGATGAAACTACCCAAAATTCCTATATGGCACGGCCAATTTGAATATGGGGAAGACTCGGTCAAACAAAAGAAAAAGGAGGGGTTACTGCAAAATTACCACACCTCAATTATTTGAGGGGGCAAAATGCAAATTAGACCTCACCATTGAGATCAGTGGCTCAAAGCACCCCAAATTCATATAAAGCATGACAAGGTTTGGGGTGGCAAGTTCAAATGTCCAGATCCCGATTTGAATTTGAATTCAAATCAAATTTGGAAAAAATAAACAGAAAAGAAAAAAAAAACAAAAGGAGAAGAAGAGAAAAAAAGAAAAGGCTCGGCCTCTCTGGGCTGGCCTCGGACAATTGCGGCGCAGCTACAGAGCGAGCTATGGGCTCGGCCCACGGATCGTACGGGCCACGTCTCGCTGACGCGAGGGACCCACTAGCCAGTCTCGTGGAGAAAGAGCAAAAATTTGGGGCCTTTGGCGCTGCTGGGGTTCGAACCCGCGATGTCCCTCTTACCAACCTGGGCCCCTTGCCACTGCGCTGCTTCGAGTTATCTGAACAAAGGTAGCAGCGCTACCAACATAAGCAGTGGCCGTGCTATGTCTGAACCCAGGCTGGGCCTGAACCCATCGACGGCGACTCCTTACCGAGACGCACCCGACGCCTTCGAATCTACTCCAACGCTGCTAAGCCACGAAAATGGGAGGGGGGCACCACCACGAAACCATGGGTGCCCTGAGATCTTCAAAAGGTGGCCGAAAGGGGGCTCCTTTCCCGCCGGCGTCAGCGCGACGGCGCCTGCACTCTGCAATTTCAGACACCACGGCCGGACAGGAGCGAGGCCACGACGGCTCCTAGCGGGCTTCCTGCGCGTCCTGGACACAAACAAGACATGCGTGCGTGCGTCCCGGGCACGCCACGGGCACGACGACTACCAGCCCTGCGGCGGCAACGAGAATTCGCGGCGGCGGCTCACGGCGTTGCGGGGAACTACCACGGGCACGACAGGAGGCGGCAAAAGGGAATCGCACGCTCACCTAGGGGGGGTTGAGGACGATCTCTAAACAACAGAAGAGGCGGGACGCGAGCTCGCCGAGGTCGACGTTGGGGAAGACGACGTTTCGGCGAGAGGAAGACGGTGGCAGAAGGCACAACTCCTAGCTCCTGCCCGCGGGAGAAAACGGAACGCAGGGGTGTCAAGGACCGCGGACAGGAGAGCACGGGCACCCACGGGCCACCACGACGCCGATTTCCGGCGACTCACCGGAGAAACAGGGGAGTTTGGCTCCTCCCATGGCGGCGGCGGCGGAAGAAATTGAGGAGGGGAACGGGGCAGCTAGGGTTTCCCGAGGCGAGGCGGAGCCCTGCCTATAAAGGGGGAGGATGGAGACGCTGGCGAGAGGGCTCCACGCCGGCTCCCTCCTCGTCCTTGCTCTGACGTCGGGAGAAAGGGGAAAAAGGTGAGGAGGAAGACGCTGTCAAGCGGGCCCGGGAGGTCAGCGGGAGAGAGGGAAAAAAGATGGAGGGCGCGGGCTCCTCTTGCTGGGCCGAATCGGCCAGGCCCTGGATGGGCTAGGCTTCCCTGGATGCAGAGGAGGAAAAGAAACCTCTGCATTTTAGAAAACACAGCAGACAAAAAAAAAGAGGAAGGAAAGAGATTATGAAAAATATAGCACAATATTTTTAAATATCTCTGGCAACAAGTCTGATCATCCAAAATTGGTTGGGCAATTTTTGGATGCAGAGAAAAATCACCATAATGCAAACAGTACCTTTTTTCAATAAAAAGGTGCACTTGGGATTTTTTTGGAAATAAACACAAGGGTAAAAATCCATGAGCTCTAGAATATCACACCTTGCATTATTCCTCAATTTCCAAAAATGGTCAGGGCATTTTTGGCAACAACAAAATTGTGAGCTCATTTTGAATTCAAAATCACTTTGAACTAGAGCCCATATTTTTGATGATGGAATTTTTTTTGAGGTTTTAAAAACCCTTGCCATAACAAAGGAAATGGCTATGCCCAACTTGGGGTTAGGGAGAGCTTGCATGCAACAATTAAAATTCCTCCAACACTCTTCTTGAACCACTTTGAAAGCAAACTCAACCAAACCAGATGGGCTTCAATTCCAATGCAAATTTAAAACACCACATGAAATTACAATTTTTTAGCATCATGCCAAGTTACAAGGTCAACAGACAAAGTAGAATCTGATGGTGTTTCCTATTTATTGCACATGGGATGTTACACAATCCTAGCACAAAATCCATACTAATATCTTCCCAAGGTGTGGTAGGAGCCTATAGTGGAGTATACAAACCGTGAGGCTCCAGCTTGGACTTGGATGTGTTGAATACAATGCAGCGCCGAACAAACCTGTCCACATCACGCCTCATTTTGGGCCAATAAAAATTATCAGCAAGCATGAGTAGTGTCTTCTCACGCCCAAAGTGACCCATCAATCCTCCTGCATGTGATTCCTGCAATAATAGCAAACGCACAGACGATTCTGGAACACAAAGTTTATTAGCTTGAAACAAAAATCTATCATGTATATGGAACTTGTCCCATGCGTTTCGAAGCAAACACAAACGATATGGTTCAGCAAAATCATGATCAGTTGCATATAAATCACACAAACTCTCTAATCCAGGAATTTTAACATCAAGATGTGTCAATAACATGTTCTTCCTAGATAGAGCATCAACAACAACATTATCTTTCCCTTTCTTATATTTGATGATGTAGGGAAAAGACTCAATAAGCTCAACCCACTTAGCAAGGCTTCTATGCAAATAAGAGTGAGCTTTCAGATATTTCAAAGCTTCATGATCAGAATGTATGATAAATTCTTTTGGCCACAAATAATGTTGCCAAACCTCAAGAACTCTAACAAGTGCATACAATTCTTTATCATAAACAGGATAATTCAATCTAGCACGAGAAAGTTTCTCACTAAAATAAGCAATAGGTCTACCTTCCTACATCAATACACCACCAATGCCCATACCACTAGCATCACATTCAACTTTAAATTGCTTAGTAAAATTAGGTAATGCAAGTAATGGTGCAGAAGTCAGCAAACGTTTTAGCTCATCAAATGCAAGATCTTGGGCAATGCCCCAAACAGAAGGTACACCTTTCTTTGTCAATTCATTCAACGGTGCAGCAATAGTACTGAAATCTTTCACAAAACGTCTATGAAAACCGGCAAGACCGTGAAAACTTCGTACTTGACTAACATTCATGGGAGTAGGCCAATTTTGAATTACTTCAATTTTAGAAGAATCTACTTCTACCCCATGCTTAGATACAACGTATACCAGAAATATAACCTTATCTTTTGCAAATGTGCACTTCTCAAGATTAGCATATAATTTAGCATCACGCAACACTTGCAAAACTTATCGAATATGATCAGCATGTTCAAATTTAGTGCGGCTATAAATAAGTATATCATCAAAATACACGACCACAAAACGTCCAATAAACTCTCTCAAAACATGGTTCATTAATCTCATGAAAGTACTAGGAGCATTAGTAAGACCAAAAGGCATAACTAACCACTCATATAACCCGAACTTAGTTTTGAAAGAAGTTTTCCATTCATCCCCTTCTTTCATCCTAATTTAATGGTATCCACTACGTAAATCAATTTTAGAGAAAATAGTAGCACCACTAAACATGGAATAGGATGGCGATATCGAATAGTGATATTATTTATAGCTCTACAATCTACGCACATACGCCATGTACCATCTTTCTTAGGAACCAAAATAACAGGAACAACACAAGGGCTAAGACTGACACGAATATACCCTTTATCTAGAAGCGCCTGTATTTGTTGCTAAATTTCCTTCGTCTCGTGGGGATTGGTCCTGTATGGTGCCCGGTTGGGAAGTGTAGCACCCGGAATAAGATCAATTTGGTGCTCAATACCACGCAAGGGTGGTAATCCCGCTGGAACCTCCACCGGAAACACATCATCATAATCCTGCAAAACAGTACACAAACTAGAAGAAAGAGTATGATTATCATTAGAAAGAAATACCTCGCCTTTGTACATAAGCACAAGTGGCATGGTTGTAGGATCCTCACTACATTCTCTCATGTCTTCTTTGGTGGCTAATGTAAGCAAACTAGTCTGTCTCGCACTTTTCGTAATATTATCAGTCACGGCTATTACATTGTTCTCTCGTGAAGGTGTGTGTCCTACATTCACTTCTTGATGAGGACATCCCTACTAATGTTACACCCATACCCTCACCAACTACACATACTGGACCAGTTACTAGAGCACGTGCACGTCAACTAAATTATCAGGTACTTTCGTTTCTTGCGAATCCTTCTATTGTTCATGAACATATGATGCTGCCTAAATTAGATACTTTTGTTTTGCTTATGAATGAAGGACCTAGCATGGACACGAAGGATGGTCATTGGAGCGGGATCAAGAATGGAGAAGAAGGTGCGCGCGGGGGAAAGTACAGTGGAGTTTCCAGTGGGGATTTTCGCACGTTGAAGCCACCATAAGGCATGCATGAAGGCTTGGACGGAATACACGAGATGCCACTTCATTATTTTCGTCCAAGAGCAATTATAGGTGCTGCGTCACCTTAATATTGGGCTGGGCCCATGTAATTTCGAAATACCACATTATAGGCTGTTTTTAGAGTCCGTATGTGTGGGGAAACCGAGTTAGGGTTGTTTTCGGACCCCACCTCCAAGGGGTCACAAAAATCCCCTCTGTTCCCCCATATATACAGCCCTTAGGGCGTCGTTTAGACTTGGGTTTTAATTAGATATAAGTTAGCCATAGCCGCAACTTCGAGCTCTTCGTTTGTTTCATCCGACCAGGCCAAGACCTCATTGGAACCCCAACTTTCGTAATCATTCATCTTATATTCGCAATATCCAGATTGCAATTCTTAGTTCTTGCTTGTTCTTCGATTGCTTGCAGGAATTAGACCTTCGTGGTCAGGTTGATCGTGCATCCGCGGGATCAATAACCTCTCGGAGTTGGTTTAGCGATCGCTAAGGCGCAACGTCTTCGCACGTTCGTAGTCGGATCGTGAAAGTTGCCTCCACCATAATCGATCTCCACCATCTCATCGAAACATCGGGACACCTTCGCCTCTATCACTTCTACTTTATGATGATCATTCACAATTTTCTGCGGTGACATAGGCTGAATATTAATTTTCTTGCCCTTGAACTCCAAGTGATATGTATTGGCACGGTCATTGTGTTGCACATGGCGATCATATAACCACGACCGACCCAATAGAAGATGGCAAACTGTCATAGGCACCACATTAAACTCAACAGAATCCTGGTATGGGCCTATCTCAAAATTTACGCGCACCATATGATTCACCTTCATCTCACCACTGTCACTTAACCATTGCACATAATATGGATTCGGGTGAGGGGAATATTTCAGATTTAGCTTGGCACGTAACTCCTTGCTTGCAAGATTGCGGCAGCTACCTCCATCAATAATCAGTTTGCAAGCTTTGTTTGGGCTAACTAACGCCTTGGTTTGGAACAAATTGCAGCGTTGAGAATCATTTTGTGGCTGCACAGTAAGAGCACGCTGTGACACAACAATAGTAGGAGCAGGTGATGGAAAAGCATCCATGCCTTCTTCTTGCTATTGTATCCCTCGTCATCGAATACGGATGGGTCTTCATCATCAACGGTTTCATACTCTCTGGTGTCCTCATTAATGAACATTACCTTTCGATTCGGGCAATCTCTCTTGAAGTTACCCGAATTACCGCAAGCATGACAAGTCATCTCTCGAGTACGTGTTGTAGACATATTGGAGCCTGCACTAGGGGCAGGAGCAGCTGGCTTCTTCGCATTAGAAACATTGGAGGCTGGTTTGGAGTATGAAGAAGAAGTACGATTGTTAGCACCATTGCTATCCATAGGCGCGGAAGACGGCGTCCTAGAAGAAAACCTGCTAGAGGATGAGTATCTTGATTTAATCTGGGCCTCTTCTGCAAGCTGTGACTCCGCCTCTCTCGCATGATGTAAGAGCTCATTCATATTAGTGTATTGATGATGCCGAACAATACCCTTAATCTGAAATTTTAATCCATGGAGAAAACGTTGCATAGTCATCTCAATAGATTCTCGGACTCGTGCACGCTGCAACAACATCTCCATCTCCATATAGTCTGCATCAACGGACATCGTGCCTTGCTTCAATTGTTGCAATTTATCAAAGACAGTCCGTAAATAATTTGTGGGGATAAAACGAGCCCACATGGTTGCTCGCATATCACGCCATGTGCGAATAGGCATCTCATTGGCCTCTTGTATGTCACTCATGACTCCTTCCCACCATCGCAAAGCATACCCATCAAATTCTGAGGAAGCAAGCTTGATCTTCCTATCTTCCGTATAGTCATGCAAACGCCATAATTTCTCAACCTTGACCTCCCAAGTGATATATTCTTCCACATCCGTGGAGCCTTTGAATTTGGGAATTGAGAATTTGGGCTTGCCTAACCCATCATCATCCTGAAGTGGTATGCGCCGAGCACCAAGACCAAGAAGAGGTTGGCGATTCTGTCCAAGAGCACCACGGCCATGGCCATTAGCGCCCCTCACAATATCATTGTCGTCCTGGACACTACCATCATCTTCATTGCCTTCAGGTTGGCATTGGGCGACATGAACTCACATAGCATTGATCGTTGTTGTCAATTGTTGGTTGCTTGTTTGAAGTCCATTAACTTGCGTTTGAAGTCCAGTAACTTGCGTTTGCAAAGCAGTGACGAAATCTTTAGTAACCTCCAACTTCATATTAGCCTCTAGAAGATCAGTCACAAGAGGTTCCATGGATGTATCAATCTTCGTGGTCAAATGATCTCGGCGACCTTCATATGCATCCCAAGTAACTGGAGCATCCTTATCCTGTTTCTGCATCACATCAAAACAACTTTGAGACATGATTAGTAGGTTAGTGCACTAAATCAAAATATTTTTGGTGGACACTCAACTCACTCAAAACTGACAAGAAAAGGTGAATCTTACCATTCCAAAGTGAATAGCAATGCGTACCCGTTCGGATGGAGGACTAGTGCACAGATTTGATGAAGTGAATACGCGAGTAAAAGAGTGAACACACGACAAAGCAGGATATATGTGGTGGAGCTATAGGTATGACACCCTAACTACACCGAAGTCAAGTCCTAGTGCTGATCGTGTGATACAAACCATAGGAAAAACTCACACAGTGGAGACAAAAAGAAGACATGCCTCTCAAAAGACCACTATGATATTTCCCTTCTAGCTCTTGTATATCTGACATGGTTTAGCCTCGGCAAATCCCATGATCAGGGACCCTGGGTTTATCATAGAGAAGGAACAGGTTGGACGATACTCGTCGGCTAACAGGAAAAGCACTTCCTGCTCGATATTACTGCATGAGGGGGCGATTACAAGGGAGGCCAAGGTGAGTTCTCGCAAGGCCAGGAGAGTAGATTGGATGTTGGCCGTCGAGACGTCTCCCCTCCTAGCCTTTATATGCTAGGCTAGGTCTCGGGGAGTCCGTCCTAGATTACAAAGATAGTTTCCTAACCCTAGTCTTGCCTTGTGCGCCAAGTCGAGCCTTCCATATCAGTCCTGGACTCCTACGTCGGTGCTTTGGGCCCATCAGTGCTCCTTGCGGGTCTTCTGTCTTCATACGCACCAGGTATCCTTATACACAGGAGTCGTGGGGTCACCCCCTCGTCAGTAGCCCCCGAGTGCCTGGGGGACTCCAGGAGTCGCGCAGGGACTCAAATTCGTCATCATCGTAAGCGCAGCACAGTTGCGGGTCGCTGGCAGTTTTGAGCCAGGACAATACCTGTTTCGAGGGATTGCTAAGCTGAAAGGGCCCAAGGAGTCCACTGGTCGAGCCTTGGTGAATTGCGCTAGTGGGGAATACCGCAGTAGCCCAATCAAGCCGACGTCCCTCGACATGAACTTGGAACGACCGGTGTCTAGCAAATTCATGCCGATGAAGGTCTTATAGGATCAATTGCTGTCAGTCTATGCAAATAGCCTAAGCGCGTCCGCTTGGCTCTTTCTATCATGCGAGCGCATGGAAAATATCGGGAGTGAAGTCGCTCTATGGCAAGTCCCGGCCCGGCCGTTCTTCGCAGCGGGGTCTTACCTACACGCTAAGCTTGCGTGGCATCTTGGTAAAGTGTGTCGTAGCCTAGGCATGATTGTTTTTTGTAGAGGCACGGAGCGTGGTTAGCGATGCACCCACTTGGAATAAACGATCAAGCGAGCTGTTAGTAGTCACCCGCGGAGCTTTTGCGTGCTCAGGCGAGGAGTCATATAGGAAAGCACCCACTCGGAATATCGTCGAGTGCGCGGGTAGTCTAGCTTGCTGAGCTTTTGCGAGTAGTCACTCGAGCGCTTTTTGTTTTCAAGGTGTGGGAGCACCCGAACTCCACAGATGTGTTGTTTTCGCTGATGCGAGTAGTCCCGCAAGTGCATGTTCGTCTTTTGGGTGAGGGAGCACCCGAAACTCTGTAAATGTGAGTGGTTACTCGAGTATATCCTCACCTTCTAGGTGAGGGAGCACCCGAAACTCTCAAGTTTTGGGTCCTTTACTCTGTTTTAAATGAAGATGCTCCCGATGGGAGTAAAAGATTTTGGAATCGGAATATTTTGGCACCAAGAGATAGGTAGCCTGTGCTAGTCTTTTGTTTGTTTCAAGTTCTTCGTATGTGTCATCCGACCAGGCCAAGACCACATTGGAACCCCAACTTTCGTCAATCATTCATCTTATATTCGCAATATCCAGATTGCAATTCTTAGTTCTTGCTTGTTCTTTCGATTGCTTGTAGGAATTAGACCTTCGTGGACAGGTTGATCGTGCATCCGCGGGATCAATAACCCCTCGGAGTTGGTTTAGCGATCGCTAAGGCGCAACGTCTTCGCACGTTCATAGTCGGGTCGTGATAGAGGCGAAGGTGTCCCGATGTTTCGATGAGATGGTGTAGATCGATTATGGTGGAGGCGACTTTCACGATCCGACTATGAACGTGCGGAGACGTTGCGCCTTAGCGATCGCTAAACCAACTCCGAGAGGTTATTGATCCCGCGGATGCACGATCAACCTGACCACGAAGGTCTAATTCCTGCAAGCAATCGAAGAACAGGCAAGACCTAAGAATTGCAATCTGGATATTGCGAATATAAGATGAAAGATTACGAAAGTTGGGGTTCCAATGAGGTCTTGGCCTGGTCGGATGACACAAACGAAGAGCTCGAAGTTGCGGCTATGGCTAACTTAAATCTAATTAAAACCCAAGTCTAAACGACGCCCTAAGGGCTGTATATATGGGGGAACAGAGGGGAATTTCGTGGCCCCTTGGAGGAGGGGTCCGAAAACAACCCTAACTCGGTTTCCCCACACATACGGACTCTAAAAAATAGCCTATTAAGTGTATTTCGAAATTACATGGGCCTAGCCCAATAATAAGGTGACGCAGCACCTATAATAACCCTTGGACGAAAATATTAATGTGGCGTCTTGTGTCTCTCGTCCAAGTCTTCATGCACGCCTTATGGTGGCCTCAAAGTGCGAAAATCACCACTGGAAGCTCCATGGTCCTTTCCCGCGCGCACACCTCCTTCTCCATGCTTGATCCCGCTCCAATGACCATCCTTCTTATCCATGCTAGGTCCTTCATTCATAAGACAAACAAAAGTATCTAATTTAGGCAGCATCATATGTTCCTGAACATTAGAAGGATTCGCAAGAAACGAAAGTACCTGATAATTTAGTTGACGTGCGCGTGCTCTAGTAACTGGTCCAGTATGTGTAGTTGGTGAAGATGTGGGTGTAACATTAGTAGAGATGTCCTCATCATCCTCCCCTTCTTGAATTGAAGTCGTCCTCGACGGAAGCTCATCATCTTCTCCCAAATAAGGTTTCAAATCTGCAATGTTAAATGTGGGACTAACCCCAAAATCTGCAGGTAGCTCAAGTTTATATGCATTATCATTAATTTTCTGTAAAACCTTAAAGGGACCATCAGCTCGTGGCATTAACTTAGACTTGCGCAAATCAGGAAACCTATCTTTACGTAGATGTAACCAAACAAGATCTCCTGGTTCAAACACAACATGCTTTCTACCCTTATCACCAGCAAGCTTGTATCTAGCATTCATTTTCTCAATGTTTTCTTTAGTTAACTCATGCATTTTTAATATCAATTCAGCACGTTGCTTAGCATCAAAATTAACCTTCTCCGAAGATGGAAGAGGCAGCAAATCAATAGGTGCACGAGGTAGAAAACCATAAACAATCTCAAAAGGGCACATTTTAGTGGTAGAATGAAATGAACGATTATAAGCAAATTCAATATGAGGTAAACATTCTTCCCACATTTTCAAGTTACTCTTTAAAACAGCCCTAAGCATAGTAGACAAAGTCCTATTGACTACTTCAGTTTGTCCATCAGTTTGGGGATGACAAGTAGTACTAAAAAGTAGTTTAGTCCCCAACATAGCCCATAAGCATCTCCAAAAATGGCTAAGAAACTTAGTATCACGATCCGAGACAATAGTATTGGGCACACCATGATAGAGGCGAAGGTGTCCCGATGTTTCGATGAGATGGTGGAGATCGATTATGGTGGAGACGACTTTCACGATCCGACTACGAACGTGCGAAGACGTTGCGCCTTAGCGATCGCTAAACCAACTCCGAGAGGTTATTGATCCCGCGGATGCACGATCAACCTGACCACGAAGGTCTAATTCCTGCAAGTAATCGAAGAACAAGCAAGAACTAAGAATTGCAATCTGGATATTGCGAATATAAGATGAATGATTACGAAAGTTGGGGTTCCAATGAGGTCTTGGCCTGGTCGGATGACACAAACGAAGAGCTCGAAGTTGCGGCTATGGCTAACTTAATTCTAATTAAAACCCAAGTCTAAACGACGCCCTAAGGGCTGTATATATGGGGGAACAGAGGGGAATTTCGTGGCCCCTTGGAGGAGGGGTCCGAAAACAACCCTAACTCAGTTTCCCCACACATACGGACTCTAAAAACTAGCCTATTAAGTGTATTTCGAAATTACATGGGCCTGGCCCAATAATAAGGTGACGCAGCACCTATAATAACCCTTGGACGAAAATATTAATGTGGCGTCTTGTGTCTCTCGTCCTACTCTTCATGCACGCCTTATGGTGGCCTCAAAGTGCGAAAATCACCACTGGAAGATCCATGGTCCTTTCCCGCGCGCACACCTCCTTCTCCATGCTTGATCCCGCTCCAATGACCATCCTTCTTATCCATGCTAGGTCCTTCATTCATAAGACAAACAAAAGTATCTAATTTAGGCAGCATCATATGTTCCTGAACATTAGAAGGATTCGCAAGAAACGAAAGTACCTGATAATTTAGTTGACGTGCGCGTGCTCTAGTAACTGGTCCAGTATGTGTAGTTGGTGAAGATGTGGGTGTAACATTAGTAGAGATGTCCTCATCATCCTCCCCTTCTTGAATTGAAGTCGTCCTCGACGGAAGCTCATCATCTTCTCCCAAATAAGGTTTCAAATCTGCAATGTTAAATGTGGGACTAACCCCAAAATATGCAGGTAGCTCAAGTTTATATGCATTATCATTAATTTTCTGTAAATCTTAAAGGGACCATCAGCTCGTGGCATTAACTTAGACTTGCGCAAATCAGGAAACCTATCTTTACATAGATGTAACCAAACAAGATCTCCTGGTTCAAACACAACATGCTTTCTACCCTTATCACCAGCAAGCTTGTATCTAGCATTCATTTTCTCAATGTTTTCTTTAGTTAACTCATGCATTTTTAATATCAATTCAGCACGTTGCTTAGCATCAAAATTAACCTTCTCCGAAGATGGAAGAGGCAGCAAATCAATAGGTGCACGAGGTAGAAAACCATAAACAATCTCAAAAGGGCACATTTTAGTGGTAGAATGAAATGAACGATTATAAGCAAATTCAATATGAGGGAAACATTCTTCCCACATTTTCAAGTTACTCTTTAAAACAGCCCTAAGCATAGTAGACAAAGTCCTATTGACTACTTCAGTTTGTCCATCAGTTTGGGGATGACAAGTAGTACTAAAAAGTAATTTAGTCCCCAACTTAGCCCATAAGCTTCTCCAAAAATGGCTAAGAAACTTAGTATCACGATCAGAGACAATAGTATTGGGCACACCATGTAAGCGAATAATCTCACGAAAGAATAAATCAGCAACATTAGCAGCATCATCGCTTTTATGACATGGTATAAAATGTGCCATCTTAGAAAATCTATCCACGACAACAAATATGCTATCCCTCCCCTTCTTTGTTCGAGGCAAGCCTAAAACAAAGTCCATGGATATGTCCTCCCACGGACCACTAGGTACAGGTAAAGGCATGTATAAACCATGAGGATTGAATCGTGACTTAGCTTTTTGACATGTAGTGCAGCGAGCAACAAAACGCTCAACATCCCGTCTCATCTTTGGCCAAAAGAAATGTGTAGCAAGTACGTCCTCCGTCTTCTTCACGCCAAAGTGTCCCATTAATCCTCCTCCATGCGCCTCCTGCAACAACAAAAGACGAATAGAGCTAGCTGGAATGCATAGCTTGTTAGAACGGAACACAAAACCATCATTAAGCACAAACTTGTTCCATGTTCTACCCTCTCTACAATTCTGCAATACATCTTTAAATTCCGCATCATGTACATATTGATCTTTGAGTGTCTCTAAACCGAATATCTTGAAGTCAAGTTGTGAAAGCATAGTATAACGACGAGACAAAGCATCAGCAATAATATTATCTTTCCCCTTCTTGTGTTTAATGACATAAGGAAAAGTCTCAATAAATTCAACCCACTTAGCATGTCTACGATTAAGTTTTGCTTGGCTTCTTATGTGTTTCAAAGATTCATGATCAGAATGTATAACAAATTCTTTGGGCCATAAATAATGTTGCCAAGTTTCTAATGTCCGAACAAGAGCATATAATTCCTTATAATAAGTAGAATAGTTCAGACTAGGCCCACTCAATTTTTCAGAAAAGTATGCAACAGGTTTAACATCTTGTAATAACACACCTCCCAAACCAATCCCACTAGCATCGCATTCAAGCTCAAAAGTCTTATTAAAATCAGGAAGTTGGAGCAAAGGAGCATGTGTTAACTTATCTTTCAATACCGTGAAGGCTTCTTCCTGTGCGGTACCCCAAGTAAAAGGCACATCCTTGCGTGTAAGCTCATTGAGAGGTGCAGCAATGGTGCTGAAATCTCTCACAAAACGCCTATAGAATCCAGCGAGGCCAAGAAAACTCCTCACTTGTGTGACCGTTTTGGGTTGCGGCCAACTCTCAATCGCCTCGATCTTGGCTTTATCAACTTCAATTCCCTGCGGAGTAACAACATAGCCAAGAAACGATACTCGGTCGGTGCAAAAGGTGCACTTCCCAAGGTTACCAAACAAACGTGCATTACGTAGAGCAATAAAAACAACACGTAAATGATCCAAATGTTCCTCCAAAGATTTGCTATAAATCAATATATCATCAAAATAGACTACCACAAATCGTCCAATGAAAGCACGTAAAACCTCGTTCATTAATCTCATGAAAGTGCTAGGTGCATTAGTTAACCCAAAAGGCATGACTAACCACTCATATAATCCAAACTTAGTTTTAAATGCCGTTTTCCATTCATCCCCTAATTTCATGCGAATTTGATGGTATCCAATACGCAAATCAACTTTGGAAAACATGGTAGAGCCACTTAATTCATCAAGCATATCATCTAACCTAGGAATAGGATGACGATAACGAATAGTAATATTATTAATGGCTCTACAATCAACACACATATGCCAAGTTCCATCCTTTTTAGGCACTAATATAACAGGAACAACACAAGGACTAAGGGATTCACGTATGTAACCTTTGTCGAGTAGCTCTTGTACTTGACGCTGAATCTCCTTCGTCTCCTCCGGATTGGTACGGTATGGCGCACGGTTGGGCAGCGAAGCACCGGAAATTAAGTCAATCTGATGCTCAATCCCTCGAATAGGTGGTAATCCCGGTGGTACGTCTTGTGGAAAGACGTCAATAAACTCCTGCAAAAGGTCAGTGACAACAGGAGGCAAAGAAGGAGGCAATTCCTCAAATGAAAACAAAGCTTCTTTGCACACAAAAGCATAGCACACATATTGACTAACATCCAAATCCGAAATATCAACCTTAGTAGCAAGCAAAGTTGGACTAGTCAATTTAATTTCATTAGAAACAGCAGAAGAAGATTTGCTATTAGTCTTATGTTGTTGCTCAAATTCTTTAGCTGCTATCTCATTTTCACTCTTATTTTTCTCCTGTTTAGCTTTACTAGCTCTAGCAAGATCATCTTTCACAATTTGTTCAGGAGATATAGGAACTAAAGCAATAGTTTTATCCTGATGAACCGGAGTAAACTTATTTGTCCTACCATGGTGTACAACATTCCTATCAAATTGCCATGGTCTACCAAGTAAAAGAGAGCATGCTTGCATGGGTACCACATCACAATCAACATAATCAGCATATGCAGCAATGCTAAAGTGCACACGAACAGAACGCGTTACCTTAATCTTACCACTATTGTTAAACCACTGAATATAGTACGGATGGGGGTGTGGTCTTGTGGTGAGAGATAGCTTCTCCACCAACTCCATGCTCGCCAAGTTGTTGCAACTCCCTCCGTCAATGATGATGCGAACCGAACGTTCTTTCACCACTCCCTTTGTGTGGAACAAATTATGCCTCTGGTTTTTCTCGGCCTTCGATACCTGCACACTTAACACACGTTGAGCAACCAAACTAGCATATTGATCTGCATCATCAGGAGCCATATACTCTATATCATGAGCATCATCATGGGCACCCTGTTCCTCGGGAGCAATGAGAACTAAAGTCTCCTCATCATAGTCACTCGCTGACTCATACCCACCATCTGCCGTAATAGTCATCACACGCTTGGAGGGACAGTCTTTTGCGAAGTGACCTCCACCTTGGCACCTGCGACATTTAATATCACGATCTCGTGTTTGCCCTGTGGAAGCCATGGATGAAGCAGAACTCGCCGCTGGACCACTCTGTGCACCCTTGAATGGTGGCGCTGACTGTTTTGGTGGCTCCCTGTAAGAATGAGCGGCTGAAGTAGATGGTGGTGCAGCAGGACGTGTGGATGTAGAAGGTCCACGCGATGTCCATGATGTATTTCGTCCTGCAGAAAAGTTAGGTCTCGTAGCGGCCTATCGATCCTGCACTTCACGTTCAGCTTTACAAGCAAGATGAAACAAACGAGTAATAGTAGCAAAGTCCTTGTATTCTAGAATAGTTTGTATCTCCCTGTTTAAACCACCCATAAAACGTGCAAGCATAGCTTCATTATCCTCTACTAGGCCACATCTAATCAATCCAGTTTGTAATTCTTGATAATATTCCTCTACAGAATTTTTGCCTTGTCTCAAACGCTGTAATTTTTGTAGCAGTTCACGTTGATAATAAGGAGGAACCCAGCGAGTACGCATAGCATCTTTTAAAGCAGCCCAAGTAGTTGGAATATTATTAGCATGCAACCTACAATGTTCAGACCACCAAATAGATGCAAACCCCGTGAATTCACAAACAGCAGCAGTAACACGTCTATGCTCAGGATATTGTAAACATGTAAAGCGTTGTTCGGTTTCTAACTCCCAAGTAAGATAAGCATCAGGAATATATCTACCCTCAAACGGCTTAAGATTCAATTTAAGTTTAGGCACATGTTCATCATCGCGTACCTGAGGGGGTGGTTGGTGTCGACCGTGGCGAATGTTGGGACGTGGACGTCCAGCTGGCTGCTCATAGGCCGCTTCCTGTTCCACCTCCTCCTCGTAATCACCCTCGTAGTTGTCGTCCTGGCCGATGTCAGAAGCAGCAGCAGTAGCAGCAACTGCAGCAGCAGCAGGAGCACCAGCAGCTTGTCTGCCCGGAAACAGAATACGTCGTGCACGTCGTGGTGGCGGTGGCTGTGCTGGAGCGGCCGCAGGCTGTGCAGGTAGGCGTGCGAGCAACTCAGTAAACTTGGCGTCGAGCTTGGTGTCGATCATCTACTCCACACCATCAATCGCCTCTGTAAATCTGTTCTCGATGTCATTCACCTGTTCAGACATCATTTGTGCAAATTTATCATGTAACGCTTTGTTTGTCATATTCTCCCAATCGGGTGCATCCCGCGCCACTTCATCATGGGATCCTGGCATGGTTAGCAGAAATAGAAAACACACAGAAGTATGATCCTACTTCTACTAATGGGATGTGGGGTGGTGGAAAGCACAAATTCGTCAAGCTTTTCTTTAGTTCTTACCGATTTTTTTTTGGAAATCACCTCCTACGTACGACAAAGATTGGTGAAATCCGACTCTAATCAACTCACAACTAATCTGGCTACGGAGAGATCACAAACCGAATAGGTGATGGAACTCAACTCGGATTGGTAGGTCGTGGTGCTGTATATGGACTCGACTTGGCGGAACGTGGTGGTGTATCTGGACTCGGATTGGCGGAAACGTGGCGGTGTACTACTGTGCGGCGGCGGTGTGACAAACTGTGATCAGAACTCGAAACTCTAAGGGAACTAGACGCTAAGATCAGCAACTCGACACAACGATGCAACCGCAAATTCAACAAAGCAAACTACTGTAAAGAAAACTGGACAAAGGCTCGGACTGTTTTGGGACGTGATGATCTAACCCTAATTTTTTTTGGCTTTTTCGTGGACTGTAGGTATGATGAACAGAACCAATCTAGACTACGAAAACTGGTAAATCTCACCGAGCAACCTGGAAATCTGATACCACTTGATAGAGGCGAAGGTGTCCCGATGTTTCGATGAGATGGTGGAGATCGATTATGGTGGAGGCGACTTTCACGATCCGACTACGAACGTGCGAAGACGTTGCGCCTTAGCGATCGCTAAACCAACTCCGAGAGGTTATTGATCCCGCGGATGCACGATCAACCTGACCACGAAGGTCTAATTCCTGCAAGCAATCGAAGAACAAGCAAGAACTAAGAATTGCAATCTGGATATTGCGAATATAAGATGAATGATTACGAAAGTTGGGGTTCCAATGAGGTCTTGGCCTGGTCGGATGACACAAACGAAGAGCTCGAAGTTG
Organism: Bromus sterilis; assembly: GCA_950022295.1. Taxonomy (NCBI): domain Eukaryota; kingdom Viridiplantae; phylum Streptophyta; class Magnoliopsida; order Poales; family Poaceae; genus Bromus; species Bromus sterilis. The sequence goes on along the minus strand of OX465600.1, from coordinate 169,474,572 downwards.
CGGCTATGGCTAACTTAAATCTAATTAAAACCCAAGTCTAAACGACGCCCTAAGGGTTGTATATATGGGGGAACAGAGGGGAATTTCGTGGCCCCTTGGAGGAGGGGTCCGAAAACAACCCTAACTCGGTTTCCCCACACATACGGACTCTAAAAAATAGCCTATTAAGTGTATTTCGAAATTACATGGGCCTGGCCCAATAAGAAGGTGGCGCAGCACCTATAATAACCCTTGGACGAAAATATTAATGTGGCGTTTTGTGTCTCTCGTCCAAGTCTTCATGCACGCCTTATGGTGGCCTCAAAGTGCGAAAATCACCACTGGAAGCTCCATTGTCCTTTCCCGCGCGCACACCTCCTTCTCCATGCTTGATCCCGCTCCAATGACCATCCTTCTTATCCATGCTAGGTCCTTCATTCATAAGACAAACAAAAGTATCTAATTTAGGCAGCATCATATGTTCCTGAACATTAGAATGATTCGCAAGAAACGAAAGTACCTGATAATTTAGTTGACGTGCGCGGGCTCTAGTAACTGGTCCAGTATGTGTAGTTGGTGAAGATGTGGGTGTAACATTAGTAGAGATGTCCTCATCAGGTCGTGAAAGTCGTCTCCACCATAATCGATCTCCACCATCTCATCGAAACATTGGGACACCTTCGCCTCTATCAAGTGGTATCAGATTTCCAGGTTGATCAGTGTGATTTACCAGTTTTTCGTAGCCTAGATTACTTATGTTCTTCATACCTAGAGTACACGGAAAGCCAAAAAAAATTTAGGGTTAGATCATCACGTCCCACAACAGTCCTAGCCTTTGTCCAGTTTTCTTTTCAGTACTTGCTTTGTTGAATTTGCGGTTGCATCGTTGTGTCAAGTCTTAGAGTCTAGTTCCCTTAGAGTTTCGAGTTCTGATCACAGTTTGTATTGCCGCTGCCGCACAGTTCCATCTGTCCGCTGCCACCAATCCGAGTCCAGATACACCACCACGTTCCGCCAATCCGAGTCCATATACACCACCACGATCTACCAATCCGAGTTGAGTTCCATCACCCATTCGGTTTGTGTTCTATCCGTAGCCAGATTAGTTTTGAGTTGATTGGAGTCGGATTTCACCAATCTTTTCTCGTACGTAAAAGGGGGTGATTTCCAAAAAAAAAGAGAGAATTTTTTTTCAGAGTGTGCTTCTCAGTTGTTTACGTGTCGCGCCATGTTTTCGTTGGTGTTTTAGGCTCGCGTCTCTAGTATGGTCTAGCCTAGGATCAGCACAGTACGAACGTTGAGTGTTTATTCAGGTTTGCATCACTGTCTTGATTACTGTTGAGCTTTTGCTACCATACTTGTGAGCCTTCCTACAGCTCCACATATATTCTACATCGTGCGTTTTGACACCTCCTAGCCATCGCTCTACCACATCTTTGAGAGTTTTTACCCGTTGGTTGTACATCACCACCTGCTGCTAGGTAAGAATCGGTAAGAATAAAAGAAAAGCTTGACGGATTTGTGCTTTCCACCACACCACATCCCATTAGTAGAAGTAGGATCATATTTCTGTGTGTTTTCTATTTCTGCTAACCATGCCAGGATCACACGATGAAGAGGTGGCGGACGCGCCCGATTGGGAGAACATGACAAACCAGGAGCTACATGATAAATTTGCACGCATGATGACTCAACAGGTGCATGACATCGAGAACAGATTTGCAGAGGCGGTTGATGGCGTGGAGAAGATGATCGACACCAAGCTCGACGCTAAGTTCACCGAGTTGATCGCACGCCTACCTCCACAGCCTGATGCCGCTCCGGCACAGCCACCGTTTCAACGATGTGCGCGACGTATTCTGTTTCCGGCCGAACAAGCTGCTGGTATTGGTGCTCCTGCTGCTGCAGTTGCTGCTGCTTCTGACATTGGCCAGTACGACGACTACGAGGGTGATTACGAGGAGGAGGTGGAACAGGAAGTGCCCTATGAACAGCCAGCTGAACGTCCACGTCCCAACATTCGACACTGTCGACGCCAACCACCCCCTCAGGTACGCGATGATGAACATGTGCCTAAGCTGAAATTGAATCTTAAGCCATTTGAGGGTAGATATATTCCTGATGCTTATCTTACTTGGGAATATTATCAGGAATTACAAACTGGATTGATTAGATGTGGACTAATAGAGGATAATGAAGCTATGCTTGACGTTTTATGGGAGGCTTAAACAAGGAGATACAGACTATTCTAGAATACAAGGACTATACTACTATCACTCGTTTGTTTCATCTTGCTTGTAAAGCTGAACGTGAAGTCCAGGATCGACAGACCGCTACGAGACCTAACTTTTCTGCAGGACGAAATACATCATGGACATCGTGTGGGCCTTCTACACGTCCTGTTGCACCACCACCTACTTCAGCCACTAATTCTTACAGGGAGCCACCAAAACAGCCACAACCACCATTCAAGGGTACACAGAGTGGTCCAGTGGCGAGTGCTTCATCATCCATGGCAACCACAGGGAAAACACGAGATCGTGATATTATATGTAGCAGGTGCCAAGGTGGCAGTCACTTCGCAAAAGATTGTCCCTCCAAGCGTGTCATGTCTATTACGGCGGATGGTGCGTATGAGTCAGCGAGTGACTATGATGAGGAGATTTTAGTCCTCGTTGCTAATGAGGAACAGGGTGCCCATGTTGATGCTCATGATATAGAGTATATGGCTCCAGATGATGCGGTTAAATATGCTAGTTTGGTTGCTCAACGTGTGTTAAGTGTGCAGGTAACGAAGGCCGAGCAAAACCAGAGGCATAATTTGTTCCACACAAAGGTAGTGGCTAAAGAACGTTCGGTTCGCATCATTATTGACGGAGGGAGTTGCAACAATTTGGCTAGCATGGAGTTGGGGGAGAAGCTATCTCTCACCACAAGACCACACCCCCATCCGTACTATATTCAGTGGTTTAATAATAGTGGTAAGATTAAGGTAACGAGTTTTGTTCGTGTGCACTTTAGCATTGCTGCATATGCTGATTATGTTGATTGTGATGTGGTACCCATGCAAGCATGCTCTCTTTTACTTGGTAGACCATGGCAATTTGATAGAAATGTTGTACACCATGGTAGGACAAATCAGTTTACTCTGGTTCATCAAGATAAAAATATTGCTTTACTTCCTATGTCTCCTGAACAAATTGTGAAAGATGATCTTTCTAGAGCTAGTAAATCTAAATAGGAGAAAAATAAGAGTGAAAATGATATAGCAGCTAAAGAATTTGAGCAACAACATAAGACTAATAGCAAATCTTCATCTGCTGTTTCTAATGAAATTAAATTGACTAGTCCAACTTTGGTTGCTACTAAGGTTGATATTTCCGATTTGGATGTTAGTCAATATGTGTGCTATGCTTTTGTGTGCAAAGAAGCTTTGTTTTCATTTGAGGAATTTGTGTAACAGCCCAGTTTTCACAAAAATTAAAAATTTTGTTTTCGGTGTGAATTGTTTGATTGTCTGAGTTGTTTGCAGTGTTTGCTTCACCGAAATAATAATCGATGAATATTTCTCCCCCTTATTCTCGTATCGGATGCGTGACCCACCCCTTTTCCACCTCGGCACACGACCTTGCGACACCGGGGTTTCACCCGATCACCGTCGCTACCGGCACAGGACCAGCCATTGCCACCGGAACGAAAACCCCGTTTATTTAATAAACGGATTATTTTATGGGGCGCCGAAAAATGTTGTCAGAATGTCACCGCAGTGAGGTACGATCGACGGGCTCGACGCGCTGAGCGCGTAGGTCGAAGTTTCGTCGGAATCGGAGTCCGTATGCACCTCCGGCGGTCACGACCGCGATCGCCGGACGCGCGAGAGGGGTACCGGAGGTCACCGGGGAGATTTTCGTCATCCTTCCACCTAGCCTGCCATATATAATGACCCCTCACCTCCCCCCTTGGAAATTAGGGTTTCCCTAAGCAATTTTCGCAGCCACCCCCCTCCAAAATACCAGTTTTTGCCCCAAGGCCCCTCACAGCCCCGAAACCCTAGATCTGAAGTGCTTTGGGCCGTCGGATCTGAAGCTGGACGCCCCGGATGGTGTCACGTGGCTCCCCAAGCCTCCCCCGCAGCACAGCCACGCCCCGGGCCGCGCGGGCCCGCCTCCAGCCGCCGCCGGGCCCGATCCGGGCCGCCTCACCCGAGCTCCTCCCACCGCGCAGCCATGGAGGCAGCCGCCGCACCTCCGGCTCCACCGAGCCGCCGCCCCTGCCTGGCCGCCGCGCCACCCCTTCTCCTCTCTCTCCCTTTCCTCCTAGCCGCCTCCCTCTCACCTCTTCTTCTTCCCCCGCAGGTCCACCGCGCCATGGAGCTCGAGCCGAGCTCGGCCTCGCGTCGGGCCGCCCTTGGAGCGCGCTGCCCGGAGCTCCTCCGGCCGGATCCGGCGAGCAGCCGGCTGGATCCGCCGCCCCGCGCCCGTTCCCCGCCTCCAGCGCCTCCCACCGGCCGGCTCGGTCCGAGCCGCCTGCCCCGATCCCGACCGGCTGGCCTCCCAGCGTCCGTGGGCTGGCCTGCCAGGCCACAGTGGGCCAAGTCCAACACCAGCGGCGGCCCAGCGACCTCCTCTGGCCAGTGGGCCGGCCCGTTTGGGTGAGGCCACCCTTTTTTTTATTTTTCTCTGTTATTTTTTTCCCCTGATGCTAAATCTGCTAAGTCCTGAGAATTATTGTGCTGATTCATTTTTGTGCTGCGAATAGCTATTAATCCGTAGCTCCGATGACGTTGCCCCCAAAACGAAAGTTGCTCAGAATTGCGTGTACTTTAATTCATCTTTTGTGAGAATTTGCATTTGAGCTTATCTTGATTGTGTAATTGTGTGCTGAACAGGGCATCAGGCCGTTACACTGCTACAATTTCCTGTTATGTGCTGCTGTTATTATTTTATTGCTACTTTGCATGATGATTGTAACAAATCCATGAGGCCTATTGCATGGATTCCTTTTGCGTTGCGTTAAGCAATGTTTCTACTTCAGTTTCATGCATTCATATGCCATATTTGCTTGCTGAATCATGTTTATATCTTGCTCCAAAGTAGCTATCCTGATGTTATTGTGCTGCTGTTGCTGAAACTGTTATTTTGTTGCAACTTCGGTCGACGAGTGTGTCGCGACCGTTAATCGGAATTGAGTGATTCCAATTGCATTTTGTTAAGCATCATGTCTACTTTCATCCTATGTGTAACAGCCCAGTTTTCACAAAAATTAAAAATTTTGTTTTCGGTGTGAATTATCTGACTGTCTGATTTTTTTGCGGTGTTTGCATCCCCGATTTATCAATCGGCGATTATTTTTCCCCCTCTTATCTCGTATCGGACGGAGACCGAACCTTGCCACCTCGACACTCGACCTTTGCGACACCGGGTTTCACCCGATCACCGTCGCTACCGGCACAGGACCAGCCATCGCCACCGGAACGAAAACCCCGTTTATTTAATAAACGGATTATTTTATGGGGCGCCGAAAAATGTTGTCGGAATGTCACCGCAGTGAGGTACGATCAACGGCCTCGACGCGCTGAGCGCGTGGTTCAAGATTTCATCGGAATCGGAGTCCGTATGGAGTCTCGGCGGTCACGAACGCGATCACCGGACACGCAAGAGGGGTACCGAGGGCGTTTGAGTCAACTGGCCAGCCAACCTGCCTATGTAAAGACCACCAGCCTCCCACACCCCAATTAGGGTTTCCCTATGTGAAATTTGCAGCCACCCCTCTCCACTTTGCCCCAATTTGCCTCCAAATCCTCCAGATCCCCGAAACCCTAGCCTTCCTCTGATCTGAGCCGTCAGAACTGAGATCCAACGGCTCAGATCTGAGCCACGTCACCCCCAGATCCCCACAGCAGCCACCAACCGCGCCCCGGGCCGCGCGGGCCCGCAACCGCCGCCGCCAGGCCCGCCCGAGCCCATCTGGAGCCGCCGCCTGCCCGTGCCATGGAGCTCCTCCCGCCGGCAGCCCGTGCCGCCGCCGCACCCGCGTTCCGGCGAGCCGCCGTGCCTCCTCCTCCCTCCCTTCCTTCTCCTCCGCGCTCTCCCCTGACCTCCCTCTCCTCCTCTCTGCTGCAGGACGCGTCGCGCGCCGCCTCCTTCCGCCGTTCGCCATGGCCGGCCGAGCCCGAGCTCGGAGCTCGCCGCGCCACCTCCTCCGACCGACTCCGGTGCTGCGCGCCCGACTCCGTCGCCCCGAGCCCGCACCGGTCTGCCACACCCGCGCCTCGCCGCCTCCTCGCCGCCGGTGGCCGGCGTGCCACCGGACAGCAGCCGCCGCCGTCCTGCTCGTCGGGGTGGACGAGCCCGAGCGGCTCCAGCCCCTCCAACGGCCACGTGGGTCGCGCCCCCAGCCCAGCAGCCCCCAGCCCAGCAGCCAGAGCCGTCTTGGCCTCTCCAAGGCAGATGGGCCCCGAGGCCCATGGTGAGATTCGTCCTGAATTGTTTTTTTTTTGCTGAAAAACTGTGTGTTGATTCAATTTTGCAACGACGATAGCAAGCGATCTGTAGCTCCGATGAACGTGCCCCCAAAACGAAAGTTGCTCAGAATTGCGTGTACTTTAATTCATCTTTTCTGAGCATTTGCATTTGAGCTCATCTTGATTGTGTAATTGTGTGCTGAACAGGGCATCAGGCCGTTAAGCTGCTACTTTTTGCTATTATGTGCTGCTGTTATTATTTTGTTGCAACTTTGCATGATGATTGTAACAAATCCATGAGGCCTATTGCATTGATTCCTTTTGCGTTGCGTTAAGCAATGTTTCTACTTCAGTTTCATGCATTCACATGCCATATTTGCTTGCTGCATCATGTTTATATCTTGCTCCAAAGTAACTATCCTGATGTTTTTGAGCTGCTGTTGCTGAAACTGTTATTTTATTGCAACTTCGGTCGACGAGTGTGTCGCGACCGTTTATCGGAATTTAGTGATTCCAATTGCATTTTGTTAAGCATCATGTCTACTTTCATCCCATGTATTTCTATGTCATGTTGCTGCACTTTTGCATATAGATTTACCCCTGTTTATACAGCATGTGTGCATAACTTGTCTTGCTTATATCTTTTTAACCGTAACTCCGTTTGGAGTGTTCTTTATATGTAACTTGATTGGTTTTTCGTGTACTTTGTGTTTATGCTATTGTTTTCTGTTGTTAACCAACCTAAAATATGGTTTAGGGCAGAACAGTACCAAATCTTTTAATCATCGTGCGGCACTTAGTGTTATGTTATGCCATGTTTAGGTTGTGCCTCACTTAAATTGTCTAGCATAGATAGTTTATTTTATGCTTCACCTCTTGACATGTTTGTGTGCTATGCCATGCTTGCTTGTGTTTCCATGTTAATAACCTTTGTTTGATCACCTGTAGCTAAACAACTTGAACCACCGTAAATGTGCGGTATCGTCGTGTGTGACGAGTACTCCACTTAACCTGTTAGTAACCGCTCTCGACGGTAGGTGCGATGTCTCGTGTTGCCGTGCCTTGTGTTGTCTCTTTGATCTTGTATTGCTCCGTAGTAATAGTGGTGCACCGATGATTGCTTTCCAGTGTTTCCTTCTTGTGTGCTTCCGCGGGTACCTCTCGGAGACGATGCGAGCGTGCGATCGACTACACCTTCGGAACCCGACTTATCAACAGGCAAGGACTATACATTACTTATGATCCATTCTATTTCAACCAGCGGTTTGCATGCTAGTATAGGTTAGGTTCGATGTTTGATCCTACCACATGTTTACAGCCTCTTTCAAACCGATACAGCCATGTCCCTTCCCAGCAAACCTTGTACTGCTATGTTACTATTGCTCGTTGCTCAGCCCCTGCTTAGTATGCATGCATAGGATGCTACGATGTTATTCTGTTACCCTTGGGTTTGGGATATCACCTGATTATTATATTATTGTTGATGATATGATTATTATAATGTTGACTATATTCGACGAAGGATGGAAGGTCTAGGCTATCCCGCCCCGACGCTTTGTTCCATTCGAGTCACCTAGGACCCGAGTTCCGGGTATTGGTTTTAAGACTGAGCGTGCCTAACCGCGTGTGGGATTTTATGGGGTCCCCTCTTCTTACCTATCTAGCTTCAAACATTTCTAGTGGTGGCCCAAGCTGATTTTACCATTTGAAAACCGTGTGTGTGTCTGTTGGGTAGCTCCTGGCAGATATTATTTTAAAAACAACTCGGGCCAGCGGAGACATGGTTTCTTTGTTGGTCCACACCTGGAAGCTAGGGGGCTGCCCATATCTGTTTGGGTAGCTAACCCGACCTCGTCCAGACGGTAGAGGCCGACTCGATAGCGCGGCCGGCTTTTGAGTTGGATGTCGACTCACCGGGGGCCACCCGGATTTGTGCGTTGTTAGTTAGAGGGACCTGTCGTTCCGGATCTCTTCGGACTAAATCAAAAAATGGTTGCCTATCATGGGTAGCAACTGAGAGAGATGGGCGTGCGTGCGGAGCCTCGTAATGGGCAGTTGGTACACCCCTGCAGGGTTAAATCTTACCTTAGTGAGAGAAGCCGTGTCCACGGTTATGGACGACTTGAGACCTACTCCTTGTTCATAGACAACAACAACTGAGATATCTTAATATAACTTGATCAACGTGTGTGTGCCTTGACTGCTTCTTCTTCGTCGGGATGCGAAGAGGAGGACAAGGATAGGATAGGTGTTATGTTTGCGTAAGTAGTTGATAGCAAGACTTGTTGGAGGCGATTCCTCATCGAATGCTTGGCTTCTTACCTTACTCTCTAGATCGTTAGCCACTTCATAAATGCTAGTGCGGCAGCAACCTCACCACTTACCCCTTCCTTACCGTAAACTACTAGTTGTCCTAGAATGACGAGTGATGAAGTCCTTGCTGGGTCAGATGACCACTACAGTTGGATGCTGAGTACCTCTGTACTCATGATACTACCCCCAAATTCTTTTCAGGGTTCTTGATCGACAACAGGTATGGTGATCGACGTTTCACGTGGAGACTCGACGACGACTAGTTAGGTGGATCCCGGCGGAGGGCCTGGACCCGTGTGGTTATGGGATCGATGTTTTTCTCTTTGCCACTAGGCATTTGCTTGTAGTCTGTACTCAGACATATACCTTCCGCTGTTGTATTGTATTTGAGGCAGTTGTATGCCGATTGTATGAGATGTTGTATCCTGTATCTGTAATGTTGTGATATCATGTTGGAAATCCGGGGCATATGACTTTGTCATATGTCGCGGTGGGACCGATATGTGCTTCGTCCCCGGATCTGGGTGGAAACACCTAGATCTGGAACAGTACCGCATATCGGGCCTTACACTATGTATTGCTATGTCATGTTGCTGCACTTTTGCATATAGATTTACCCCTGTTTATACAGCATGTGTGCGTAACTTGTTTTGCTTATATCTTTTTAACCGTAACTCCATTTGGAGTGTTCTTTATATGTAACTTGATTAGTTTTTCGTGTTCTTTGTGTTTATGCTATTGTTTGCTGCTGTTAACCAACCTAAAATATGGTTTAGGACAGAACATTACCAAATGTTTTAATCATCGTGCGGCACTTAGTGTTATGCCATGTTTAGGTTGTGCCTCACTTAAATTGACTAGCATAGATAGTTTACTTTGTGCTTCACCTCTTGCCATGTTTGTGTGCTATGCCATGCTTGCTTGAGTTTCCATGTTAACAACCGTTGTTTGATCACCTGTAGCTAAGCAACTTGAACCACCGTAAACGTGAGGTATTCGTCGTGTGTGACGAGTACTCCACTTAAACCGTTAGTAACCGTTCTCGACGATAGATCCGTATCGTGTTGCCGTGCCTTGTGTTGTCTCTTTGATCTTGTGTTGCTCCGTAGTAATAGTGGTGCACCGTTGATTGCTTTCCAGTGTTTACCCTCTTGTGTGCTTCCGCGGGTACCTCTCGGAGACGACGCGAGCGTGCGATCAACTACACCTTCGGAACCCGACTTATCAACAGGCAAGGACTATACATTACTTATGATCCATTCTATTTCAACCAGCGGTTTGCATGCTAGTATAGGTTAGGCTCGATGTTTGATCCTACCACATGTTTACAGCCTCTTTCAAACCGATACAGCCATGTCCCCTCCCAGCAAACCTTGTACTGCTATGTTACTATTGCTCGTTGCTCAGCCCCTGCTTAGTATGCATGCTTAGGATGCTACGATGTTACCCTTTTACTCTTTGGGTTGGGATATCACCTTATTATATTATTGTTGATGATATGATTATTATAATGTTGACTATATTCGACGAAGGATGGAAGGTCTAGGCTATCCCGCCCCGACGCTTTGTTCCATTCGAGTCACCTAGGATCCGAGTTCCGGGTATTGGTTTTAAGACTGAGCGTGCCTAACCGCGTGTGGGATTTCATGGGGTCCCATTTTCTTACCTATCTAGCTTCAAACATTTCTAGAGGTGGCCCAAGCTGATTTACCATTTGAAAACATGCATATATATCTTGTCAGGTCGCTCCTAGCAGATATCTTTCAAAACAACTTGGACCAGCGGAGACATGGTTTCCCTGTTGGTCCACCTTTGACCGGCGAGGGCCCGAGACCTCACGTGAGGCGTCTCGGTAACCCAAACCCTGTTGAGATGGAAGAGTCCGATCCGAGAGCGTGGCCAGCTTTTGGATTGGGTGTCGACTCCCCGGGGGCCACCCGGATTTGTTCGTTGTTAGTTAGAGGGACTTGTCGTTTCGGATCTCTTGGAACTAAATCATAAAATGGTTGCCTGTGATGGGTAGCAACTGAGAGTGATGGACGTGCGTGCGGAGCCTCGTAATGGGCAGTTGGTACACCCCTGCAGGGTTAAATCTTTTCGAGAAGCCGTGTCCACGGTTATGGACGACTTGAGGCCTACTCCTTGTTCATAGACAACAACAACTGAGATAATTTTAATATAACTGGATCAACGTGTGTGTGTGCCTTGACTGCTTCTTCTTCGTCGGGATGCGAAGAGGAGGACAAGGATAGGATAGGTGTTATGTTTGCGTAAGTAGTTGATAGCAAGACTTGTTGGAGGTGATTCCTCATCGAATGCTTGGCTTCTTATCTTACTCTCTAGATCGTTAGCCACTTCATAAATGCTAGTGCGGCAGCAACCTCACCACTTACGCCTTCCTTACCGTAAACTACTAGTTGTCCTAGAATGACGAGTGATGAAGTCCTTGCTGGGTCACATGACCACTACAGTTGGATGTTGAGTACCTCTGTACTCATGATACTACCCCCAAACTCTTTTCAGGGTTCTTGATCGACAACAGGTATGGTGATCGACGTTTCACGTGGAGACTCGACGACGACTAGTTAGGCGGATCCCGGCGGAGGTTCTGGACCCGTGTGGTTTTGGGATTGATGCTTTTCTCTTTGCCACTAGGCATTTGGTTGTAGTCTGTACTCAGACATGTATCTTCCGCTGTTGTATTGTATTAAGGCAGTTGTATGCCGATTGTATGAGATGATGTATCCTTGTATCTCTAATGTTGTGATATCACGTTTGAAATCCGGGGCATATGACTTCGTCATATGTCGCGGTGGGACCGATATGTGCTTCGTCCCCGGATCTGGATGGAAACATCTAGATCTGGAACAGTACCGCATATCGGGCCTTACAAATTGCCTCCTTCTTTGCCTCCTATTGTCACTGACCTTTTGCACGAGTTTATTGACGTCTTTCCACAAGACGTACTGATATGGGGTGGCCCGATCTTCTCAGTAAGCGAACGGTGAATATGAGGGTGATATGAGATAACTTGTATGTAGCCGATGAACTCTCCTCGTTAGATCCCTATTGCCAATGCGACAACTCTCTACCCATTAGATATTCACAACTTCACACACTTGCGCAACGTAGCCGTCGACCACGAGACGGTAATTTGCAATCTACTAATTCCTAGTGGAACAACAGATCACACAGAACTTACAGTAGTCAAACTTCAGATCGATACGAATTGAAGTTGATGATTCAAGATGAATGGTTGGAAGAAAATATCTGAACTAGGGTTTATCTAAAACGTGGTCTAACCCTAAAACTCGTAGGGGTCCTGTATTTATAAGCTAGGGGGTCCAAACGGGGATACAAGGGCCGCAACCCTCTTTCTGCGCGTAGGCAGTCGTGCAAGGTCGGACGTCTGGCCCATAAGTCGGACGGTCCAGGCTGGGGTCGGACGGTCCGGCTTATGGTTCGGACGGTCCGACTAATTATGGTCCCTCGGGTTCCTCGGGTTGTAATTATTCGGACAGTCCGGAGTAGTCCGGAGTGCAGTCCGGACGGTCCAACTGTCATCAGGCCTTCGGGTCTTCGGGACTTAATTATTCGGACGGTCCGTCTGATGCTCCGGTCGTCTGGCTTGGGACCCGGACGGTCCGGCTTGCAGCCCGGACATCCGACTCCTTGAGTAGGTTGTCCCTTCCCTTCGTCTTCTGGAGAACCGTCTCCTCGTGCAACTTGCCCATGTCCTATGTCTCCTTCTTGCATGACTCCTTGGTACCTGATAACACATATGCACAAAGACTTAGGCAGTATAAAATCCTCATTAAGGAAAACATCAGATTCTATGAGGAATAAGTTCACCTTTTGTTCTAGTAACTTTGCACGGGCTCTTGTAATAGGTACGATTCTGATGTCATTGGACTTATCCAGTATTGGTTCTTTAGGAGTTGTTGTAGGTGCTAAAGTAGTAGGGATGTCCTCATCATCTCCCCCCCCCTTCAAAAGGCGTCGACCTCGACGCTCCAAGGTCGTCTCCATCATAGGGTGACAAATCAGCAACGTTGAAGTTGTTGCTAGCGCCTCCAAAATCAGAAATAGGAATATCAATCGAGTAAGCATTATCATTGATCTTGGCTAACACCTTGTAAGGACCAGCACCACGCGACTTCAACTTGGAATTCCGCAACCCTAGAATTCCATCCTTGCATAAATGCACCCAAACCATATCTCCAGGCTGAAATAGAACTTGTTTCCGTGACTGGTTCCTTGCGGCAACAACATTCTTGCCTTGCTTCTCAATAGCTTCTCGTGTCCTCTCATGTATCTTCTTCACATAATCTGCTCGTTTTGATGCCTCCATATTAACTCGTTCCTGCAATGGAAGAGGCAGCAAATCAAGAGGTGTAATAGGCTTGAAACCATATACTACTTCAAAAGGAAAAAAGTGAGTAGTAGTGTGTACTGCCCTGTTATAAGAAAATTCCACATGTGGCAAACACTCCTCCCATTCGCGCAGATTTTTCTTGATCATAGCTCGCAGCAACTGTGACAATGTTCTATTGACCATCAGTTTGGTAATGACATGTAGTGCTGAACATCAACTTTGTCCCCAACTTTCCCCAAAGTGTCTTCCAGAAGTAGCTCACAAACTTCACATCTCTGTCAGAAACAATTGTCTTGGGCACTCCATGCAAGCGTACAATCTCCTTGAAAAATAGGTTAGCAACATGCGACGCATCGTCGCTCTTATGGCAAGCAATAAAATGTGCCATCTTGGAAAATCTATTCACTACCACAAATATACTATCATGACCATGTTTACTGCGTGGCAATCCTAGCACAAAATCCATACTAATATCTTCCCAAGGTGTGGTAGGAGCCTATAGTGGAGTATACAAACCGTGAGGCTCCAGCTTGGACTTGGATGTGTTGAATACAATGCAGCGCCGAACAAACCTGTCCACATCACGCCTCATTTTGGGCCAATAAAAATTATCAGCAAGCATGAGTAGTGTCTTCTCACGCCCAAAGTGACCCATCAATCCTCCTGCATGTGATTCCTGCAACAATAGCAAACGCACAGACGATTCTGGAACACAAAGTTTATTAGCTCGAAAAAAAAATCTATCATGTATATGGAACTTGTCCCATGCGTTTCGAAGCAAACACAAACGATATGGTTCAGCAAAATCATGATCAGTTGCATATAAATCACACAAACTCTCTAATCCAGGAATTTTAACATCAAGATGTGTCAATAACATGTTCTTCCTAGATAGAGCATCAACAACAACATTATCTTTCCCTTTCTTATATTTGATGATGTAGGGAAAAGACTCAATGAGCTCAACCCACTTAGCAAGGCTTCTATGCAAATTAGATTGAGCTTTTAGATATTTCAAAGCTTCATGATCAGAATGTATGATAAATTCTTTTGGCCACAAATAATGTTGCCAAACCTCAAGAACTCTAACAAGTGCATACTATTCTTTATCATAAACAGGATAATTCAATCTAGCACGAGAAAGTTTCTCACTAAAATAAGCAATAGGTCTACCTTCCTGCATCAATACACCACCAATGCCCATACCACTAGCATCACATTCAACTTTAAATTGCTTAGTAAAATCAGGTAATGCAAGTAATGGTGCAGAAGTCAGCAAACGTTTTAGCTCATCAAATGCAAGATCTTGGGCAACGCCCCAAACAGAAGGTACACCTTTCTTTGTCAATTCATTCAACGGTGCAGCAATAGTACTGAAATCTTTTACAAAACGTCTATGAAAACCGGCAAGACCGTGAAAACTTCGTACTTGACTAACATTCATAGGAGTAGGCCAATTTTGAATTACTTCAATTTTAGAAGAATCTACTTCTACTCCATGCTTAGATACAACGTATACCAGAAATATAACCTTATCTTTTGCAAATGTGCACTTCTCAAGATTAGCATATAATTTAGCATCACGCAACACTTGCAAAACATGTCGAATATGATCAGCATGTTCAAATTTAGTGCGGCTATAAATAAGTATATCATCGAAATACACGACCACAAAACGTCCAATAAACTCTCTCAAAACATGGTTCATTAATCTCATGAAAGTACTAGGAGCATTAGTAAGACCAAAAGGCATAACTAACCACTCATATAACCCGAACTTAGTTTTGAAAGCAGTTTTCCATTCATCCCCTTCTTTCATCCTAATTTAATTGTATCCACTACGTAAATCAATTTTAGAGAAAATAGTAGCACCACTAAACATGGAATAGAATGGCGATATCGAATAGTGATATTATTTATAGCTCTACATTCTACGCACATACGCCATGTACCATCTTTCTTAGGAACGAAAATAACAGGAACAACACAAGGGCTAAGACTGACACGAATATACCCTTTATCTAGAAGCGCTTGTATTTGTTGCTAAATTTCCTTCGTCTCGTGGGGATTGGTTCTGTATGGTGCCCGGTTGGGAAGTGTAGCACCCGGAATAAGATCAATTTGGTGCTCAATACCACGCAAGGGTGGTAATCCCGCTGGAACCTCCACCGGAAACACATCATCATAATCCTGCAAAACAGTACACACACTAGAAGAAAGAGTATGATTATCATTAGAAAGCAATACCTCGCCTTTGTACATAAGCACAAGTGGCATGGTTGTAGGATCCTCACTACATTCTCTCATGTCTTCTTTGGTGGCTAATGTAAGCAAACTAGTCTCTCTCGCACTTTTCGTAATATTATCACTCACGGCTATTACATTGTTCTCTCGTGAAGGTGTGTGTCCTACATTCACTTCTACTTTATGACGAGACTCATTCACAATTTGCTGCGGTGACATAGGCTGAAGATTAATTTTCTTGCCCTTGAACTCGAAGTGATATGTATTGGCACGGTCATTGTGTTGCACATGGCGAACAAATTGCAGCGTTGAGAATCATTTTGTGGATGCACAGTAAGAGCACGCTGTGACACAACAATAGTAGGAGCAGGTGATGGAAAAGCATCCATGCCTTCTTCTTGCTATTGTATCCCTCGTCATCGAATATGGATGGGTCTTCATCATCAACGGTTTCATACTCTCTGGTGTCCTCATTAATGAACATTACCTTTCGATTCGGGCAATCTCTCTTGAAGTTACCCGAATTACCGCAAGCATGACAAGTCATCTCTCGAGTACGTGTTGTAGACATATTGGAGCCCGCACTAGGGGCAGGAGCAGCTGGCTTCTTCGCATTAGAAACATTGGAGGCTGGTTTGGAGTATGAAGAAGAAGTACGGTTGTTAGCACCATTGCTATCCATAGGCGTGGCAGACGGCGTCCTAGAAGAAAACCTGCTAGAGGATGAGTATCTTGATTTAATCTGGGCCTCTTCTGCAAGCTGTGACTCCGCCTCTCTCGCATGATGTAAGAGCTCATTCATATTAGTGTATTGATGATGCCAAACAATACCCTTAATCTGAAATTTTCATCCATGGAGAAAACGTTGCATAGTCATCTCAATAGACTCTCGGACTCGTGCACGCTGCAACAACATCTCCATCTCCATATAGTATGCATCAACGGACATCGTGCCTTGCTTCAATTGTTGCAATTTATCAAAGACAGTCCGTAAATAATTTGTGGGGATAAAACGAGCCCACATGGTTGCTCGCATATCACGCCATGTGCGAATAGGCATCTCATTGGCCTCTTGTATGTCACTCATGACTCCATCCCACCATCGCAAAGCATACCCATCAAATTCTGAGGAAGCAAGCTTGATCTTCCTATCTTTCGTATAGTCATGCAAACGCCATAATTTCTCAATCTTGAGCTCCCAAGTGATATATTCTTCCACATCCGTGGAGCCTTTGAATTTGGGAATTGAGAATTTGGGCTTGCCTAACCCATCATCATCCTGAAGTGGTATGCGCCGAGCACCAAGACCAAGAAGAGGTTGGCGATTCTGTCCAAGAGCACCACGGCCATGGCCATTAGCGCCCCTCACAATATCATTGTCGTCTTGGACACTACCATCATCTTCATTGCCTTCAGGTTGGCATTGGGCGACAGGAACTCGCATAGCATTGATCGTTGTTGTCAATTGCTGGTTGCTTGTTTGAAGTCCATTAACTTGCGTTTGAAGTCCAGTAACTTGCGTTTGCAAAGCAGTGACGAAATCTTTAGTAACCTCCAACTTCATATTAGCCTCTAGAAGATCAGTCACAAGAGGTTCCATGGATGTATCAATCTTCGTGGTCAAATGATCTCGGAGACCTTCATATGCATCCCAAGTAACTGGAGTATCCTTATCCTGTTTCTGCATCACATCAAAACAACTTTGAGACATGATTAGTAGGTTAGTGCACTAAATCAAAATATTATTGGTGGACACTCAACTCACTCAAAACTGACAAGAAAAGGTGAATCTTACCATTCCAAAGTGAATAGCAATGCGTACCCGTTCGGATGGAGGACTAGTGCACGGATTTGATGAAGTGAATACGCGAGTAAAAGAGTGAACACACGACAAAGCAGGATATATGTGGTGGAGCTATAGGTATGACACCCTAACTACATCGAAGTCAAGTCCTAGTGCTGATCGTGTGATACAAACCCAAGGAAAAAACTCACACAGTGGAGACAAAAAGAAGACATGCCTCTCAAAAGACCACTATGATATTTCCCTTCTAGCTCTTGTATATCTGACACGGTTCAGCCTCGGCAAATCCCATGATCAGGGACCCTAGGTTTATCATAGAGAAGGAACAGGTTGGACGATACTCGTCGGCTAACAGGAGAAGCACTTCCTGCTCGATATTATTGCATGAGGGGGCGATTACAAGGGAGGCCAAGGTGAGTTCTCGCAAGGCCAGGAGAGTAGATTGGATGTTGGCCGTCGAGACGTCTCCCCTCCTAGCCTTTATATACTAGGCTAGGTATCGGGGAGTCCGTCCTAGATTACAGAGATAGTTTCCTAAGCCTAGTCTTGCCTTGTGCGCCAAGTCGAGCCTTCCATATCAGTCCTGGACTCCTACGTCGGTGCTTTGGGCCCATCAGTGCTCCTTGCGGGTCTTCTGTCTTCATATGCACCAGGTATCCTTATACACAGGAGTCGTGGGGTCACCCCCTCGTCAGTAGCCCCCGAGTGCCTGGGGGACTCGAGGAGTCGCGCAGGGACTCAAATTCGTCATCATCGTAAGCGCAACACAGTTGCGGGTCGCTGGCAGTTTTGAGCCATGACAATACCTGTTTCGAGGGATTGCTAAGCTGAAAGGGCCCAAGGACTCCACTGGTCGAGCCTTGGTGAATTGCGCTAGTGGCAAATACCGCAGTAGCCCAATCAAGCCCACGTCCCTCGACATGAACTTGGAACGACCGGTGTCTAGCAAAGTCATGCCGATGAAGGTCTTATAGGATCAATTGCTGTCAGTCTATGCAAATAGCCTAAGCGCGTCCGCTCGGCTCTTTCTATCATGCGAGCGCATGGAAAATATCAGGAGTGAAGTCGCTCTGTGGCAAGTCCCGGCCCGGCCGTTCTTCGCAGCGGGGTCTTACCTACACGCTAAGCTTGCGTGGCTTCTTAGTAAAGTGTGTCGTAGCCCAGGCATGATTGTTTTTTGTAGAGGCACGGAGCGTGGTTAGCGATGCACCCACTTGGAATAAACGATCAAGCGAGCTGTTAGTAGTCACCCGCGGAGCTTTTGCGTGCTCAGGCGAGGAGTCATATAGGAAAGCACCCACTCGGAATATCGTCGAGTGCGCGGGTAGTCTAGCTTGCTGAGCTTTTGCGAGTAGCCACTCGAGCGCTTTTTGTTTTCAAGGTGTGGGAGCACCCGAACTCCACAGATGTGTTGTTTCCGCTGATGCGAGTAGTCCCGCAAGTGCATGTTCGTCTTTTGGGTGAGGGAGCACCCGAAACTCTGTAAATGTGTGATGAGGACATCCCTACTAATGTTACACCCATACCCTCACCAACTACACATACTGGACCATTTACTAGAGCACGTGCACGTCAACTAAATTATCAGGTACTTTCGTTTCTTGCGAATCCTTCTATTGTTCATGAACATATGATGCTGCCTAAATTAGATACTTTTGTTTTGGTTATGAATGAAGGACCTAGCATGGACAAGAAGGATGGTCATTGGAGCGGGATCAAGAATGGAGAAGAAGGTGCGCGCGGGGGAAAGTACAATGGAGCTTCCAGTGGGGATTTTCGCACGTTGAAGCCACCATAAGGCATGCATGAAGGCTTGGACGGAATACACGAGATGCCACTTCATTATTTTCGTCCAAGAGCAATTATAGGTGCTGCGTCACCTTAATATTGGGCTGGGCCCATGTAATTTCGAAATACCACATTATAGGCAGTTTTTAGAGTCCGTATGTGTGGGGAAACCGAGTTAGGGTTGTTTTCGGACCCCACCTCCAAGGGGTCACGAAAATCCCCTCTGTTCCCCCATATATACAGCCCTTAGGGCGTCGTTTAGACTTGGGTTTTAATTAGATTTAAGTTAGCCATAGCCGCAACTTCGAGCTCTTCGTTTGTGTCATCCGACCAGGCCAAGACCTCATTGGAACCCCAACTTTCGTAATCATTCATCTTATATTCGCAATATCCAGATTGCAATTCTTAGTTCTTGCTTGTTCTTCGATTGCTTGCAGGAATTAGACCTTCGTGGTCAGGTTGATCGTGCATCCGCGGGATCAATAACCTCTCGGAGTTGGTTTAGCGATCGCTAAGGCGCAACGTCTTCGCACGTTCGTAGTCGGATCGTGAAAGTCGCCTCCACCATAATCGATCTCCACCATCTCATCGAAACATCGGGACACCTTCGCCTCTATCAAGTGGTATCAGAGTTCCAGGTTGCTCGGTGAGATTTACCAGTTTTCGTAGTCTAGATTGGTTCTGTTTTTCATACCTACAGTCCACGAAAAAGCCAACAAAACAAATTAGGGTTAGATCATCACGTCCCAAAACAGTCCGAGCCTTTGTCCAGTTTTCTTTACAGTAGTTTGCATTGTTGAATTTGCGGTTGCATCGTTGTGTCGAGTTGCTGATCTTAGCGTCTAGTTACCTTAGAGTTTCGAGTTCTGATCACAGTTTTGTCACGCCGCCGCCGAACAGTAGTACACCACCACGTTCCGCCAATCCGAGTCCAGATACACCACCACGTTCCGCCAAGCAGAGTCCATACACACCACCACAACCTACCGATCCGAGTCGAGTTCCATCACCCGTTCGGTTTGAGATATCTCCGTAGCCAGAATAGTTTTGAGTTGATTAGAGTCTGGCACGCTTTCCAGAGCAGTTTTTAGGCCAAAAATTTCAGGGGTAAAAAAATTTCGTGCCCATACGTTCCTTAGGTCCAGAAACTCGTTTTGAGACGTTCGCCACCATAGTGATTTTTTCGCACTTTTTCAGCCCCCGCAGTCCCGCATCGCCAAAAAAAAAAAAAGCAAAAAAAAAAAAAAAAAAAAAAGAGAGAGAAACAAAAAAAAATTCAGAGTGTGCTTCACAGTTGTTACGTGCCGCGCCGTGCTTTCGTTGGTGTTTTAGGCTCGCGTCTCTAGTACGGTCTAGCCTAGGATCAGCACAGTACCGACGTTGAGTGTTTATTCAGCTTTGCATCTCTGTTTTGATTACTGTTGAGTTTTTCCTACCATACTTGTCAGCCTTCCTACAGCTCCACATATATTCTACATCGTGCGTTTTGACACCGCCTGGCCATCGCTCTACCACATCTCTGAGAGTTTTGACCCGTTGGTGGTACATCACCACCTGCTGCTAGGTAAGAATCGGTAAGAACGTAAGAAAAGCTTGACAGATTTGTGCTTTCCACCACCCCACATCCATCCCATTAGTAGCAGTAGGATCATATTCCGGTGTGTTTTCTATTTCTTCTAACCATGCCAGGATCACATGATGAAGTGGCGCGGGATGCACCCGATTGGGAGAACATGACAAACAAGGAGCTACATGATAAATTTGCACGTATGATGTCTCAACAGGTGCAGGACATCGAGACCAGATTTACAGAGGCGATTGATGGCGTGGAGAAGATGATTGACACCAAGCTCGACGCCAAGTTTACTGAGTTGATCGCACGCCTACCTTCAGCACAGCCACAGCCACCGCCACTACCACGTGCACGACGTATTCTGTTTCCGCGTGGACAAGCTGCTGGTATTGGTGCTCCTCCTGCTGCTGCAGTTGCTGCTACTGCTGCTGCTGCTGCTTCTGACGTCGGCCTGGACGACAACTACGAGGGTGATTACGAGGAGGAGGTGGAACAGGAAGCGGCCTATGAGCAGCCAGCTGGACGTCCACGTCCCAACATTCGCCACGGTCGACACCAACCACCCCCTCAGGTACGCGATGATGAACATGTGCCTAAACTTAAATTGAATCTTAAGCCGTTTGAGGGTAGATATATTCCTGATGCTTATCTTACTTGGGAGTTAGAAACTGAACAACGTTTTACATGTTTACAATATCCTGAGAATAGACGTGTTACGGCTGCTGTTTGTGAATTCACGGGCTTTGCATCTATTTGGTGGTCTGAACATTGTAGATTGCATGCTAATAATATTCCAACTACTTGGGCTGCTTTAAAAGATGCTATGCGTACTCGCTGGGTTCCCCCTTATTATCAACGTGAATTGTTACAAAAATTACCGCGTTTGAGACAAGGAAAAAATTCTGTAGAGGAATATTATCAAGAATTACAAACTGGATTGATTAGATGTGGCCTAGTAGAGGATAATGAAGCTATGCTTGCACGTTTTATGGGTGGCTTAAACAGGGAGATACAAACTATTCTAGAATACAAGGACTTTGCTACTATCACTCGTTTGTTTCATCTTGCTTGTAAAGCTGAACGTGAAGTGCAGGATCGACAGGCCGCTACGAGACCTAACTTTTCTGCAGGACGAAATACATCATGGACATCGCGTGGAGCTTCTACATCCACACGTCCTGCTGCTCCACCATCTACTTCAGCCGCTCATTCTTACAGGGAGCCACCAAAACAGCCAGCGCCACCATTCAAGGGTGCACAGAGTGGTCCAGCAGCGAGTTCTTCTTCATCCATGGCGTCCACAGGGCAAGCACGAGATCGTGATATTAAATGTCGCAGGTGCCAAGGTGGAGGTCACTTCGCAAAAGACTGTCCCTCCAAGCGTGTGATGACTATTACGGCGGGTGGTGGGTATGAGTCAGCGAGTGACTATGATGAGGAGACTCTAGTTCTCATTGCTCATGAGGAACAGGGTGCCCATGATGATGCTCATGATATAGAGTATATGACTCCTGATGATGCAGATAAATATGCTAGTTTGGTTGCTCAACGTGTATTAAGTGTGCAGGTAACGAAGGTCGAGCAAAACCAGAGGCATAATTTGTTCCACACAAAGGGAGTGGTGAAAGAACGTTCGGTTCGCATCATCATTGACGGAGGGAGTTGCAACAACTTGGCTAGCATGGAGTTGGTGGAGAAGCTATCTCTCACCACAAGACCACACCCCCATCCGTACTATATTCAGTGGTTTAACAATAGTGGTAAGATTAAGGTAACGCGTTCTGTTCGTGTGCACTTTAGCATTGCTGCATATGCTGATTATGTTGATTGTGATGTGGTACCCATGCAAGCATGCTCTCTTTTACTTGGTAGACCATGGCAATTTGATAGGAATGTTGTACACCATGGTAGGACAAATCAGTTTACTCTAGTTCATCAGGATAAAAATATTGCTTTACTTCCTATGTCTCCTGAACAAATTGTGAAAGATGATCTTGCTAGAGCTAGTAAAGCAAAACAGGAGAAAAATAAGAGTGAGAATGAGATAGCAGCCAAAGAATTTGAGCAACAACATAAGACTAATAGCAAATCTTCTTCTGCTGTTTCTAATGAAATTAAATTGACTAGTCCAACTTTGCTTGCTACTAAGGTTGATATTTCAGATTTGGATGTTAGTCAATATGTGTGCTATGCTTTTGTGTGCAAAGAAGCTTTGTTTTCATTTGAGGAATTGCCTCCTTCTTTGCCTCCTGTTGTCACTGACCTTTTGCAGGAGTTTATTGACGTCTTTCCACAAGACGTACCACCGGGATTACCACATATTCGAGGGATTGAGCATCAGATTGACTTAATTCCCGGTGCTTCGTTGCCCAACCGTGCGCCATACCGTACCAATCCGGAGGAGACGAAGGAGATTCAGCGTCAAGTACAAGAGCTACTCGACAAAGGTTACATACGTGAGTCCCTTAGTCCTTGTGCTGTTCCTGTTATATTAGTGCCTAAAAAGGATGGAACATGGCGTATGTGTGTTGATTGTCGAGCCATTAATAATATTACTATTCGTTATCGTCATCCTATTCCTAGGTTAGATGATATGCTTGATGAATTAAGTGGCTCTACCATGTTTTCCAAAGTTGATTTGCGTAGTGGATACCATCAAATTCGCATGAAATTAGGAGATGAATGGAAAACGGCTTTTAAAACTAAGTTTGGATTATATGAGTGGTTAGTCATGCCTTTTGGGTTAACTAATGCACCTAGCACTTTCATGAGATTAATGAACGAGGTTTTACGTGCTTTCATTGGACGATTTGTGGTAGTCTATTTTGATGATATACTGATTTATAGCAAATCTTTGGAGGAACATTTGGATCATTTACGTGCTGTTTTTATTGCTCTACGTAATGCACGTTTATTTGGTAACCTTGGGAAGTGCACCTTTTGCACCGACCGAGTATCGTTTCTTGGCTATGTTGTTACTCCACAGGGTATTGAAGTTGATAAAGCCAAGATCGAGGCGATTGAGAGTTGGCCGCAGCCCAAAACGGTCACACAAGTGAGGAGTTTTCTTGGCCTCGCTGGATTCTATAGGCGTTTTGTGAGAGATTTCAGCACCATTGCTGCCCCTCTCAATGAGCTTACACGCAAGGATGTGCCTTTTACTTGGGGTACCGCACAGGAAGAAGCTTTCACGGTATTGAAAGATAAGTTAACACATGCTCCTTTGCTCCAACTTCCTGATTTTAATAAGACTTTTGAGCTTGAATGCGATGCTAGTGGGATTGGTTTGGGAGGTGTGTTATTACAAGATGCTAAACCTGTTGCATACTTTTCTGAAAAATTGAGTGGGCCTAGTCTGAACTATTCTACTTATGATAAGGAATTATATGCTCTTGTTCGGACATTAGAAACTTGGCAACATTATTTATGGCCCAAAGAATTTGTTATACATTCTGATCATGAATCTTTGAAACACATAAGAAGTCAAGCAAAACTTAATCGTAGACATGCTAAGTGGGTTGAATTTATTGAGACTTTCCCTTATGTCATTAAACACAAGAAGGGGAAAGATAATATTATTGCTGATGCTTTGTCTCGTCGTTATACTATGCTTTCACAACTTGACTTCAAGATATTCGGTTTAGAGACAATCAAAGAACAATATGCAAATGATGCGGAATTTAAAGATGTATTGCAGAATTGTAGAGAGGGTAGAACATGGAACAAGTTTGTGCTTAATGATGGATTTGTGTTCCGTTCTAACAAGCTATGCATTCCAGCTAGCTCTATTCGTCTTTTGTTGTTGCAGGAGGCGCATGGAGGAGGATTAATGGGACATTTTGGCGTGAAAAAGACGGAGGACGTACTTGCTACACATTTCTTTTGGCCAAAGATGAGACGGGATGTTGAGCGTTTTGTTGCTCGCTGCACTACATGTCAAAAAGCTAAGTCACGACTCAATCCTCATGGTTTATACATGCCTTTACCTGTACCTAGTGTTCCGTGGGAGGACATATCCATGGACTTTGTTTTAGGCTTGCCTCGAACAAAGAAGGGGAGGGATAGCATATTTGTTGTCGTGGATAGATTTTCTAAGATGGCACATTTTATACCATGTCATAAAAGCGATGATGCTGCTAATGTTGCTGATTTATTCTTTGGAGAGATTATTCGTTTACATGGTGTGCCCAATACTATTGTCTCGGATCGTGATACTAAGTTTCTTAGCCATTTTTGGAGATGCTTATGGGCTAAGTTGGGGACTAAACTACTTTTTAGTACTACATGTCATCCCCAAACTGATGGACAAACTGAAGTGGTCAATAGGACATTGTCTACTATGCTTAGGGCTGTTTTAAAAAGTAACTTGAAACTGTGGGAAGAATGTTTACCTCATATTGAATTTGCTTATAATCGTTCAGTGCATTCTACCACTAAAATGTGCCCTTTTGAGATTGTTTATGGTTTTTTACCTCGTGCACCTATTGATTTGCTGCCTCTTCCATCTTCGGAGAAGGTGAATTTTGATGCTAAGCAACGTGCTGAATTGATATTAAAAATGCATGAGTTAACTAAAGAAAACATTGAGCGCATGAATGCTAGATACAAGCTTGCTGGTGATAGGGGTCGAAAGCATGTTGTTTTTGAACCAGGAGATCTTGTTTGGTTACATCTACGAAAAGATAGGTTTCCTGATTTGCGCAAGTCTAAGTTAATGCCACGAGCTGATGGTCCCTTTAAGGTTTTACAGAAAATTAATGATAATGCATATAAACTTGAGCTACCTGCAGATTTTGGGGTTAGTCCCACATTTAACATTGCAGATTTGAAACCTTATTTGGGAGAAGATGATGAGCTTCCGTCGAGGACGACTTCAATTCAAGAAGGGGAGGATGATGAGGACATCCCTACTAATGTTACACCCATACCCTCACCAACTACACATACTGGACCAGTTACTAGAGCACGTGCACGTCAACTAAATTATCAGGTACTTTCGTTTCTTGCGAATCCTTCTATTGTTCATGAACATATGATGCTGCCTAAATTAGATACTTTTGTTTTGGTTATGAATGAAGGACCTAGCATGGACAAGAAGGATGGTCATTGGAGCGGGATCAAGAATGGAGAAGAAGGTGCACGCGGGGGAAAGTACAGTGGAGCTTCCAGTGGGGATTTTCGCACGTTGAAGCCACCATAAGGCATGCATGAAGGCTTGGACGGAATACACGAGATGCCACTTCATTATTTTCGTCCAAGAGCAATTATAGGTGCTGCGTCACCTTAATATTGGGCTGGGCCCATGTAATTTCGAAATACCACATTATAGGCAGTTTTTAGAGTCCGTATGTGTGGGGAAACCGAGTTAGGGTTGTTTTCGGACCCCACCTCCAAGGGGTCACGAAAATCCCCTCTGTTCCCCCATATATACAGCCCTTAGGGCGTCGTTTAGACTTGGGTTTTAATTAGATTTAAGTTAGCCATAGCCGCAACTTCGAGCTCTTCGTTTGTGTCATCCGACCAGGCCAAGACCTCATTGGAACCCCAACTTTCGTAATCATTCATCTTATATTCGCAATATCCAGATTGCAATTCTTAGTTCTTGCTTGTTCTTCGATTGCTTGCAGGAATTAGACCTTCGTGGTCAGGTTGATCGTGCATCCGCGGGATCAATAACCTCTCGGAGTTGGTTTAGCGATCGCTAAGGCGCAACGTCTTCGCACGTTCGTAGTCGGATCGTGAAAGTCGCCTCCACCATAATCGATCTCCACCATCTCATCGAAACATCGGGACACCTTCGCCTCTATCAATGTGGGTGGTTACTCGAGCATATCCTCACCTTCTAGGTGAGGGAGCACCCGAAACTCTCAAGTGTTGGGTCCTTTACTCTGTTTTAAATGAAGATGCTCCCGATGGGAGTAAAAGATTTTGGAATCGGAATATTTTGGCACCAAGAGATAGGTAGCCTGTGCCAGTCTTTTGTTTGTTTCAATTGTTTTTACCTTGATCCGACCTTCTTTGGATGTCGCATTGATAGGTGTTGTCATTGGTGATGCTTGGTCTTCGATCCGTCGCGTCTTCTGGCCAGTCATAATGACCACTTGGACGCCGTGCTGCCTGGTGCCTGTTGGATTTCCAAGGCGTGTATGGGAAACATGTGAGATTTGACGCGTCCTTCAAATATTGCGGACCGTGTGAAGGCATCTTTGTCTTGGAATTCGTAACGCCTGGTGTGTTTGGTCTTTGATTTAATGATGACGCCTCTTGGGCTTCTGCATTTTTTCCTGGCGTGCCTCTAGGCTGCGCTATAAATACCTATTGCTTTGGGCTTGGTCATCCATTCTTCTCCCCATCTTCTTCTTCTTCCTATGGCTCCCAAGCGTGGTGATGGTGCGTCTGGCCGAGATCGTGGCTGGCGCGGTCATGGTGGACGTACCCCTCGTTCTTCTTGTGGTGGGCGCCGTGGCGCTGCGGCGACGCACTCTTCATCTTGTGTGGATGAGGGTGTTTGGCGCCATGACTTCCTTTTGCGCATTCTTAGTCGCACTGCTACTCGGATGATGAGGACATCTCTACTAATGTTACACCCACATCTTCACCAACTACACATACGGGACCAGTTACTAGAGCACGTGCACATCAACTAAATTATCAGGTACTTTCATTTCTTGCGAATCCTTCTAATGTTCATGAACATATGATGCTGCCTAAATTAGATACTTTTGTTTTGCTTATGAATGAAGGACCTAGCATGGACAAGAAGGACGGTCATTGGAGCGGGATCAAGCATGGAGAAGAAGGTGCGCGCGCGGGAAAGAACAATGGAGCTTCCAATGGGGATTTTCGCACTTTGAAGCCACCATAAGGCATGCATGAAGGCTTGGACGAAATACACGAGATGGCACTTCATTATTTTCGTCCAAGAGCAATTATAGGTGCTGTGTCACCTTAATATTGGGTTGGGCCCATGTAATTTCGAAATACCACATTATAGGCTGTTTTTAGAGTCCCTATGTGTGGGGAAACCGAGTTAGGGTTGTTTTTGGACCCCACCTCCAAGGGGTCACGAAAATCCCCTCTGTTCCCCCATATATACAGCCCTTAGGGCGTCGTTTAGACTTGGGTTTTGATTAGATTTAAGTTAGCCATAGCCGCAACTTCGAGCTCTTCGTTTGTGTCATCCGACCAGGCCAAGACCTCATTGGAACCCCAACTTTCGTAATCATTCATCTTATATTCACAATATCCAGATTGCAATTCTCAGTTCTTGCTTGTTCTTCGATTGCTTGCAGGAATTAGACCTTCGTGGTCAGGTTGATCGTGCATCCGCGGGATCAATAACCTCTCGGAGTTGGTTTAGCGATCGCTAAGGCGCAACGTCTTCGCACGTTCGTAGTCGGATCGTGAAAGTCGCCTCCACCATAATCGATCTCCACCATCTCATCGAAACATCGGGACACCTTCGCCTCTATCAAGTGGTATCAGATTTCCAGGTTGATCGGTGAGATTTACCAGTTTTCGTACTTTAGATTACTTCTGTTCTTCATACCTAAAGTCCACGAAAAAGCCAAAAAAAAATTTTAGGGTTAGATCATCACGTCCCTAAACAGTCCGAGCCTTTGTCCAGTCTTCCTTACAGTAGTTTGCTTTGTTGACTTTGCGGTTGCATCGTTGTGTCGAGTTGCTGATCTTAGCGTCTAGTTCCCTTAGAATTTCGAGTTCTGATCATAGTTTGTCACGCCGCCGCCGCACAGTACTACACCACCACGTTCCGCCAATCCGAGTCCAGATACACCACCACGTTCCGCCAAGCAGAGTCCATATACACCACCACGACCTACCGATCCGAGTTGAGTTCCATCACCCGTTCGGTTTGTGATCTCTCCGTAGCCAGATTAGTTTGAGTTGATTAGAGTCGGATTTCACCAATCTTTGTCGTACGTAGAAGAGGGTGATTTCCAAAAAAAATAAAAAATTTCAGAGCAGTTTTTAGGCCAAAAATTTTCACCAGTCTGGCACGCTTTCCAGAGCAGTTTTTAGGCCAAAAAATTCAGGGGTGAAAAAATTTCGTGCCCATACGTTCCTTAGGTCCAGAAACTCATTTTGAGATGTTCGCCACCATAGTGATTTTTTCGCACTTTTTCAGCCACCGCAGTCCCGCATCGCAAAAAAAAAACAGCAAAAAAAAAGAGAGAGAGAAAAAAAAATTCAGAGTGTGCTTCTCAGTTGTTTACGTGCCGCGCCGTGCTTTCGTTGGTGTTTTAGGCTCGCGTCTCTAGTACGGTCTAGCCTAGGATCAGCACAGTACCGACGTTGAGTGTTTATTCAGCTTTGCATCTCTGTTTTGATTACTGTTAAGTTTTTCCTACCATACTTGTCAGCCTTCCTACAGCTCCACATATATTCTACATCGTGCGTTTGACACCTCCTGGCCATCGCTCCACCATATCTCTGAGAGTTTTGACCCGTTGGTTGTACATCACCACCTGCTGCTAGGTAAGAATCGGTAAGAACGAAAGAAAAGCTTGACGGATTTGTGCTTTCCACCACCCCACATCCCATTAGTAGAAGTAGGATCATATTTCTGTGTGTTTTCTATTTCTGCTAACCATGCCAGGATCCCATGATGAAGTGGCGCGGGATGCACCCGATTGGGAGAATATGAAAAACAAAGCGTTACATGATAAATTTGCACAAATGATGTCTGAACAGGTGAATGATATCGAGAACAGATTTACAGAGGCGATTGATGGTGTGGAGAAGATGATCGACACCAAGCTCGACGCCAAGTTTACTGAGTTGCTCGCACGCCTACCTGCACAGCCTGCGGCCGCTCCAGCACAGCCACCGCCACCACGACGTGCACGACGTATTCTATTTCCGGGCAGACAAGCTGCTGGTGCTCCTGCTGCTGCTGCAGTTGCTGCTACTGTTGCTGCTTCTGACGTCGGCCAAGCTGGAGGTCACTTCGCAAAAGACTGTCCCTCCAAGCGTGTGATGACTATTACGGCGGATGGTGGGTATGAGTCAGCGAGTGACTATGATGAGGAGACTTTAGTTCTCATTGCTCATGAGGAACAGGGTGCCCATGATGATGCTCATGATATAGAATATATGGCTCCTGATGATGCAGATAAATATGCTAGTTTGGTTGCTCAACGTGTGTTAAATGTGCAGGTAACGAAGGCCGAGCAAAACCGGAGGCATAATTTGTTCCACACAAAGGGAGTGGTGAAAGAACGTTCGGTTCGCATCATCATTGACGGAGGGAGTTGCGACAACTTGGCTAGCATGGAGTTGGTGGAGAAGCTATCTCTCACCACAAGACCACACCCCCATCCATACTATATTCAGTGGTTTAACAATAGTGGTAAGATTAAGGTAACGCGTTCTGTTCGTGTGCACTTTAGCATTGCTGCATATGCTGATTATGTTGATTGTGATGTGGTACCCATGCAAGCATGCTCTCTTTTACTTGGTAGACCATGGCAATTTGATAGGAATGTTGTACACCATGGTAGGACCAATCAGTTTACTCTGGTTCATCAGGATAAAAATATTGCTTTACTTCCTATGTCTCCTGAACAAATTGTGAAAGATGATCTTGCTAGAGCTAGTAAAGCTAAACAGGAGAAAAATAAGAGTGAAAATGAGATAGCAGCTAAAGAATTTGAGCAACAACATAAGACTAATAGCAAATCTTCTTCTGCTGTTTCTAATGAAATTAAATTGACTAGTCCAACTTTGCTTGCTACTAAGGTTGATATTTCAGATTTGGATGTTAGTCAATATGTGTGCTATGCTTTTGTGTGCAAAGAAGCTTTGTTTTCATTTGAGGAATTGCCTCCTTCTTTGCCTCCTGTTGTCACTGACCTTTTGCAGGAATTTATTGACGTCTTTCCACAAGACGTACCACCGGGATTACCACCTATTCGAGGGATTGAGCATCAGATTGACTTAATTCCCGGTGCTTCGCTGCCCAACCATGCGCCATACCGTACCAATCCGGAGGAGACGAAGGAGATTCAGCGTCAAGTACAAGAGCTACTCGACAAAGGTTACATACGTGAATCCCTTAGTCCTTGTGTTGTTCCTGTTATATTAGTGCCGAAAAAGGATGGAACATGGCGTATGTGTGTTGATTGTCGAGCCATTAATAATATTACTATTCGTTATCGTCATCCTATTCCTAGGTTAGATGATATGCTTGATGAATTAAGTGGCTCTACCATGTTTTCCAAAGTTGATTTGCGTAGTGGATACCATCAAATTCGCATGAAATTAGGAGATGAATGGAAAACGGCTTTTAAAACTAAGTTTGGATTATATGAGTGGTTAGTCATGCCTTTTGGGTTAACTAATGCACCTAGCACTTTCATGAGATTAATGAACGAGGTTTTACGTGCTTTCATTGGACGATTTGTGGTAGTCTATTTTGATGATATACTGATTTATAGCAAATCTTTGGAGGAACATTTGGATTATTTACGTGCTGTTTTTATTGCTCTACGTAATGCACGTTTGTTTGGTAACCTTGGGAAGTGCACCTTTTGCACCGACCGAGTATCGTTTCTTGGCTATGTTGTTACTCCGCAGGGAATGGAAGTTGATAAAGCCAAGATCGAGGCGATTGAGAGTTGGCCACAGCCCAAAACGGTCACACAAGTGAGGAGTTTTCTTGGCCTCGCTGGATTCTATAGGCGTTTTGTGAGAGATTTCAGCACCATTGCTGCACCTCTCAATGAGCTTACACGCAAGGA
Organism: Bromus sterilis; assembly: GCA_950022295.1. Classification (NCBI taxonomy): domain Eukaryota; kingdom Viridiplantae; phylum Streptophyta; class Magnoliopsida; order Poales; family Poaceae; genus Bromus; species Bromus sterilis. The sequence goes on along the minus strand of OX465600.1, from coordinate 169,443,273 downwards.
TGTGCCTTTTACTTGGGGTACCGCACAGGAAGAAGCCTTCACGGTATTGAAAGATAAGTTAACACATGCTCCTTTGCTCCAACTTCCTGATTTTAATAAGACTTTTGAGCTTGAATGCGATGCTAGTGGTATTGGTTTGGGAGGTGTGTTATTACAAGATGCTAAACCTGTTGCATACTTTTCTGAAAAATTGAGTGGGCCTAGTCTGAACTATTCTACTTATGATAAGGAATTATATGCTCTTGTTCGGACATTAGAAACTTGGCAACATTATTTATGGCCCAAAGAATTTGTTATACATTCTAATCATGAATCTTCGAAACACATAAGAAGTCAAGCAAAACTTAATCGTAGACATGCTAAGTGGGTTGAATTTATTGAGACTTTCCCTTATGTCATTAAACACAAGAAGGGGAAAGATAATATTATTGCTGATGCTTTGTCTCGTCGTTATACTATGCTTTCACAACTTGACTTCAATATATTCGGTTTAGAGACAATCAAAGATCAATATGTACATGATGCGGAATTTAAAGATGTTTTGCAGAATTGTAGAGAGGGTAGAACATGGAACAAGTTTGTGCTTAATGATGGGTTTGTGTTCCGTTCTAACAAGCTATGCATTGCAGCTAGCTCTATTCGTCTTTTGTTGTTGCAGGAGGCACATGGAGGAGGATTAATGGGACATTTTGGCGTGAAGAAGACGGAGGACGTACTTGCTACACATTTCTTTTGGCCAAAGATGAGACGGGATGTTGAGCGTTTTGTTGCTCGCTGCACTACATGTCAAAAAGCTAAGTCACGACTCAATCCTCATGGTTTATACATGCCTTTACCTGTACCTAGTGTTCCGTGGGAGGACATATCCATGGACTTTGTTTTAGGCTTGCCTCGAACAAAGAAGGGGAGGGATAGCATATTTGTTGTCGTGGATAGATTTTCTAAGATGGCACATTTTATACCATGTCATAAAAGCGATGATGCTGCTAATGTTGCTGATTTATTCTTTCGAGATATTATTCGCTTACATGGTGTGCCCAATACTATTGTCTCGGATCGTGATACTAAGTTTCTTAGCCATTTTTGGAGATGCTTATGGGCTAAGTTGGGGACTAAACTACTTTTTAGTACTACATGTCATCCCCAAACTGATGGACAAACTGAAGTAGTCAATAGGACTTTGTCTACTATGCTTAGGGTTGTTTTAAAGAGTCATTTAAAAATGTGGGAAGAATGTTTACCTCATATTGAATTTGCTTATAATCGTTCATTTCATTCTACCACTAAAATGTGCCCTTTTGAGATTGTTTATGGTTTTCTACCTCGTGCACCTATTGATTTGCTTCCTCTTCCATCTTCGGAGAAGGTTAATTTTGATGCTAAGCAACGTGCTGAATTGATATTAAAAATGCATGAGTTAACTAAAGAAAACATTGAGAAAATGAATGCTAGATACAAGCTTGCTGGTGATAAGGGTAGAAAGCATGTTGTGTTTGAACCAGGAGATCTTGTTTGGTTACATCTAGGTAAAGATAGGTTTCCTGATTTGCGCAAGTCTAAGTTAATGCCACGAGCTGATGGTCCCTTTAAGGTTTTACAGAAAATTAACGATAATGCATATAAACTTGAGCTACCTGCATATTTTGGGGTTAGTCCCACATTTAACATTGCAGATTTGAAACCTTATTTGGGAGAAGATAATGAGCTTCCATCGAGGACGACTTCAATTCAAGAAGGGGAGGATGATGAGGACATCTCTACTAATGTTACACCCACATCTTCACCAACTACACATACGGGACCAGTTACTAGAGCACGTGCACGTCAACTAAATTATCAGGTACTTTCGTTTCTTGCGAATCCTTCTAATGTTCATGAACATATGATGCTGCCTAAATTAGATACTTTTGTTTTTCTTATGAATGAAGGACCTAGCATGGACAAGAAGGACGGTCATTGGAGCGGGATCAAGCATGGAGAAGAAGGTGCGCGCGCGGGAAAGAACAATGGAGCTTCCAGTGGGGATTTTCGCACTTTGAAGCCACCATAAGGCATGCATGAAGGCTTGGACGAAATACACGAGATGGCACTTCATTATTTTCGTCCAAGAGCAATTATAGGTGCTGCGTCACCTTAATATTGGGCTCGGCCCATGTAATTTCGAAATACCACATTATAGGCTGTTTTTAGAGTCCGTATGTGTGGGGAAACCGAGTTAGGGTTGCTTTCGGACCCCACCTCCAAGGGGTCACGAAAATCCCCTCTGTTCCCCCATATATACAGCCCTTAGGGCGTCGTTTAGACTTGGGTTTTGATTAGATTTAAGTTAGCCATAGCCGCAACTTCGAGCTCTTCGTTTGTGTCATCCGACCAGGCCAAGACCTCATTGGAACCCCAACTTTCGTAATCATTCATCTTATATTCGCAATATCCAGATTCAATTCTCAGTTCTTGCTTGTTCTTCGATTGCTTGCAGGAATTAGACCTTCGTGGTCAGGTTGATCGTGCATCCGCGGGATCAATAACCTCTCGGAGTTGGTTTAGCGATCGGTAAGGCGCAACGTCTTCGCACGTTCGTAGTCGGATCGTGAAAGTCGCCTCCACCATAATCGATCTCCACCATCTCAACGAAACATCGGGACACCTTCGCCTCTATCATCGGATCCCTCTTCCGTTCTCATTTGCCTCCATGATTTCTTAGCTTAATCTGAGAGGTCTGTGGCTTCGGATTCAAGGGTGCGTTCGGTCTCCTGCTTGGGTTGAGCTTTCTGTTGATGGCTCTTCTTTGATTTTTCTTGATGCTGGCTGGAGGTCGTTTTCACGACGGTCAACTTGCATGACGGGGATAGTCTTTGTTGTCGCTTTGATGGTGAAGATACCCTCATTGCGCGCGCATTTGATGCTGGTGGCAATTGATAGAGGCGGGGTGTCCCGATCTTTCGATGAGAGATAACTATCGATTTGGTGGAGACGACTCTGACGATCCGACTACGAACGTGCAACAACGTCGCGCCTTAGCAATCGCTAAACCAATCTCTGGAGGTTATTGACCACGTCGGAGCACGATCAACCTGACCACGAAGGTCTAGTGCCTGCAAGCAATCGAAGAACAAGCAAGAACTATGATAAAGCAATCTGAATATTGCGAATATGTAGATGAAGTATGAATAAAGTTGGGATTCCGAAAGCGGTCTTGATCTGGTCGTTGGACACAAACCGAGTACACGAAGATGCAGCAATTAGCTAAGCAGTCTTTTTAACTAAAAGAAATCCAAAGAAAAACCCTAGGGATGATCTACTTATATAGGACTAAAGGGTGGAGGCCAAGGGGGTGGAAGGACGTCCCAAGGAGTCCTAAAACTAAACCTAGGTCGTACAAGGCACTTGGGCCCATGTGGAGGTGATGCAACACCTATTGAGTTGGACTTTGATTCGGATTCTGCTGCTGGGTCGCACCGTTTTCGCAATATCTCCACGCTCCGAAGGAATTTGAAGGTGAAACCAATTGCGTTGGAAACTAGACGAGATAAGCTATCACCAGAAAAAAGAATCACCCAATTTGGAGTTCGTATGTAGAAACGGCGGCTGTTTGAAGTTGGGTATATCTCTGCAGTCCGAATCTGAGTCCATGACGTGAAAGACTTGGTCTCTATCTTCTCTTGGCCCAAAAGTGACGTGAAATAACTTCTTGTACAGCACACAATCATGCCCCTTTGTATTGACTTCATTTCTTCATCAAATATAGAGGAATTAATGGTCATATCCATGATAATTATGTCCTCATCATCTTCATGCTTGACCATGCTCCAATGCTCATCCTTCTTGTCCATGCTAGGTCCTTCATTTGTCAGCAACAGATATATATCGATGTTAGGCAGCATCATATTCACATGAACATTAGAAACATTACCAAGAAGCGAAAGTACCTGATAATTTAATTGGTGTGCACGATCTCTCGTAATTGGTCCAGTAGGTATATTAGCAGGGGTTGTGGCTGTAACTATGGTAGTCATGTCCTCATCATCCTCCCCTTCTTGAAAATAAAGCCGTCCCCGGCGTTTCTTAATCTGAAATGTGGCTAACAAAAGAGACAGGGTGTACATGTTGTATATATATATGTCATCCATTCTTACTTCCCTTAGTTTTTGGACATGTAACACATGTATATATGAGTAACTTTCGTATGTCGTGAAATATAAACATATATGATCATCACAATACATAAACGACATGAAAGTATTGCAACTCAGTTTGCATATATAAGTGAAGCTCTTATTCATAATTAAAGATGTACAATGCTCATCATTAAACCATCCCAATACCGGTGAAGAAACGTTAATGTTTTTCGAAGGACATGCTACAACAGGCTTAACTAAGTAGTCATGCAACAAGTCATTCGACGCAGAATCATCACCAAGATTAGAGGTCATATCAAAATGATTAAGCATTGGCAGTTTCATAATAGTAAGATGATTATCCAAAATAGATGGTGTGCTCAAATCAACAGGTAACTCAAGACATGATGTATTCAAGTCTATTAGGCAAGCAACATCTTCATGTGAAGTTATGACATTCTCGAAAATTGGTTGTGTGATGAAACTACTGGATAGCTCAACACATGTTGCTTTTAAATCAGCAAGGTTCTCATGTGGAGGGGAAAGATCCATACCTTTGTCATTACCTTTTTGTGATGATAGATCAGATATTGGAGGAGTGCTTACGACAATTGATGTGGTTATGGTAGTGCTCATAGTGGTTGAAGGAACAACCTTCTCAACTTGTGGTATTTGCACATTCCGCTTGTTCGTCTTCTGGGAAACATGTTTGTCGATTTCCTGTTCAGCTTTACAAGCAAGACGAAACAAACGATCCATAGGATAACACTTTTCATGAATTAGGATATCCTGAATTTCACGGTTTAAACCTTCCCAAAATATATCCATGAAATATTCTTCACTTTCCTCTAAAAGAGAATGCAAGAATGTAGTTTCTAAAGCATCATAATATTCTGAAACAGTTTTAGTACCTTGTTTTAAATTTTTTAATTTCCTAACCTTGTCACGAGTATAATAAGAGGGAACGAATCTATATCGCATAGCAAGTTTGAGATCATTCCAAGTATTAGGTATATAATCAGGATATAAACTACAATATTCATTCCACCAAATAGAAGCAAAATCTTTGAAAGCACTAATTGCAGTTTTTACTTTCTTATGCTCAAGAAAATTATGGGAAACAAATATATCATTTATTTCAAACTCCCACTCAATGTATAAATCAGGTCTTAGACGTCCATGAAAGTGTGGTATAGAAACAATAACCTGATCATGTGCATGCTTATGTGTGTTTACCTTTTGCAGTGACTGTTGTGTAGTTGTAGGTGGTGGCAAATCTCCAACTATAGTTGCCGCCCAAGAAGATCTAACTCCAGAACCTGCCATGATTAGTAGAAAACAAGAAATAAATCACAAGTATATGTCCCTATGAACTACTAGGATGTGGTGGTAAAACGCTCACAGGATAGCAAATATCAATGTCTTACTAGTTCTTACCATGCAGCAGGTGGTGATCGGCAACCAACGGTGTCAAAGAACTCCAAAGATTAAGTAGAGCGATTGCCAGGTGAACGCACGTATACACGATGTAGAAATATGTGGAGCTTGGAAGGCTTTAATATGGTGGCAAAAATATCAGCAATAATCAATTCAGAGATGCAAAATTGAATTAACGCTCAACGACGATACTATGCTGGTCCTAGTCTAGACCGGACTAGAGACGCGAGCCTAGAACACTAATGTGGTCACGACGTAGCACAACTAGCAGTAATGAATGATATGAAGTAGCTCTGGATAGCAAGATATAAGTGAAGATCATCAAGAGAGCAAAGATAATGGTGAAAATAGGCTCCAAATCAAGATACACCAATATTCTCGCTACAACTTTCCTCTGAAATATATTTGCTAATTTTTTGATATTTTTCCTCCAATAGGGCACTGACTTAAGCTTTCCGACCCAATAAGAATCACTCAATTTAGAGTTCGGATGAGGTGTCAAAAAAATTGAGAATTATCCCGAAATCTGACAAAAACTGTGTTCGGAAACTTTAGAGGTCAAAAAGTCCGTCTTAGAAGCCGATCTGGAGTTTCAAATAACACACTAGCTCCTGAACTATTTAGAAGAGGCTCGGAAATATCTTTAATTTGAGTACTCGTGGAGCCAAAACGGACTTCGGATGACAAAGTTATGCTCGTTTTAGTGGACACTGCTCAAAACTGATTCCGACGAGATTTCAAATACGAGTTCAACTAGAGATAGATCCGAAATTTTTCTTCTTTTTTCTCTTTTTTTCCTTTTTTCTTTCTTTTTTTCCTTTTTCTTTTTTTTTCTCTCTTTTTCAACTCTTTTTTCTCTCTTTTTCTATGGTGGATGGTAGAAGTATGCAGCGGATGGGATGATGGTGCACCAGCGGCGGTGACTAACGTGAACAGAACTCGAAACTCTAAAGGACTAGATACTAAGACCAGCAACTGAACACGACGATGCAACCGATAATTCAATAAAGCAAAGCACCGAAAAGAAAATTGCGAAGTCTCAGATTGGTTTGGATATGATGATCTAATCCTATTTTTATGGCTTTTTGTGTGGATGATAGGTGATAAAAAAAAAGATCTAATATATGGATGTGGAATTCTCACCGAGCAACCTGAAAACTGATACCACTTGATAGAGCACGATCAACCTGACCACGAAGGTCTAGTGCCTGCAAGCAATCGAAGAACAAGCAAGAACTATGATAAAGCAATCTGAATATTGCGAATATGTAGATGAAGTATGAATAAAGTTGGGATTCCGAAAGCGGTCTTGATCTGGTCGTTGGACACAAACCGAGTACACGAAGATGCAGCAATTAGCTAAGCAGTCTTTTTAACTAAAAGAAATCCAAAGAAAAACCCTAGGGATGATCTACTTATATAGGACTAAAGGGTGGAGGCCAAGGGGGTGGAAGGACGTCCCAAGGAGTCCTAAAACTAAACCTAGGTCGTACAAGGCACTTGGGCCCATGTGGAGGTGATGCAACACCTATTGAGTTGGACTTTGATTCGGATTCTGCTGCTGGGTCGCACCGTTTTCGCAATATCTCCACGCTCCGAAGGAATTTGAAGGTGAAACCAATTGCGTTGGAAACTAGACGAGATAAGCTATCACCAGAAAAAAGAATCACCCAATTTGGAGTTCGTATGTAGAAACGGCGGCTGTTTGAAGTTGGATATATCTCTGCAGTCCGAATCTGAGTCCATGACGTGAAAGACTTGGTCTCTATCTTCTCTTGGCCCAAAAGTGACGTGAAATAACTTCTTGTACAGCACACAATCATGCCCCTTTGTATTGACTTCATTTCTTCATCAAATATAGAGGAATTAATGGTCATATCCATGATAATTATGTCCTCATCATCTTCATGCTTGACCATGCTCCAATGCTCATCCTTCTTGTCCATGCTAGGTCCTTCATTTGTCAGCAACAGATATATATCGATGTTAGGCAGCATCATATTCACATGAACATTAGAAACATTACCAAGAAGCGAAAGTACCTGATAATTTAATTGGTGTGCACGATCTCTCGTAATTGGTCCAGTAGGTATATTAGCAGGGGTTGTGGCTGTAACTATGGTAGTCATGTCCTCATCAGCAATCGTCTGGATCCATATTGGGAGTGATATGAACATAGCTCCAACGGATATAACCATGATTATTATGCGACAAATAAATAGCCAGGTAGTAGCGCTCCTTGTACGTATGATTTAACCAATAAAGATATTATACTACACTCAAATTATGATGTACTTGTACTCAGGAACGGAGGAGGGGAGATGGACAATGAAGATCACCATTTGTTGAAACAGAGAGCAACACCATTTTTTACATGCAAAGAAGTCAAACCTAAGCCATGCAAATGTGCATATTCGTTCAAGGAGGTGGTTCCCATGCACATGTATGTTGCACGGTACATGAGGCATCCATGCTACTATGCGCACGTGGCCATGGGCTGGCTAGGACACTAGCTACCACGGCCCATCTGCTACATACGGGAAATTGATGAACCGACATCGGACGGCTATCGCTACAAATCGCATCTACGAGACGTGTAGGACTACCGCCTTGTCAGATCCACAGTGGAACCCCAACTTGATCATCTACATTGTGTGCTTAATCATTATTCGCAGTTTGAGATTGCAATTTATCTGTGTTCTTGCCGGTTCTTCGGTTGCTTGCAGGAATTCAAACCTCGTTGTTCAGGTTGATCGTGCCTACGGCAAGATCAATAATCATCAGAGATTGGTTTAGCGATTGCCAGGTGTATCTTCGGGTACGGTATAGCCGGATCGTCAAGGTCAAAATCCACCAAATCGATAGTTACCTTCACTCTCATCGAAAGACCGGGCCTCCGTCACATCAAGTGGTATCAGATTTTGGGTTCATCGGTGAGATATCTACAGTTTTTCTTAAATTAGTTTCTTTTCTTTCCTACAAATAAACTAAAAAGCCAAAAAATTTAGATTAATTCACCTTTTATACCTACCTTTTTAGCCTTTAGCAATTTTTGCATCTAGTATTTGTTCGTTGAATCTTTGGTTGCATTCATCCTATTAGTGCTGGTTCAGATTAATTTAAGATTAGAATTTCTATCAGATCGATCTCAATTTTGTCCACCATAAAAAATCTATGTTCCGCTCGTTAGAAAAAAAAGCAGCATCCGATCATATCACATCCTCTTTTGATCAGACATCTGGGTACCTGTGTATGCCGCACCGCATTCCTACTTTTCGATCGCTACGTATACCTCACGCAGCTAGCCAGACACCAGCACATCTGTGTTTGTCTACCACGGGGCGTAGCGGCTCAGCCATCAGGACACAACTTCTTGCTCAGCACCGCTATTTCCATCCAGAAACAATTCCTTGCATGCATCCTGTAGCACACGTTCCATCACACCATTGTTGTGCTTTGATTAATCTTTGTCTTATTTAGGAGTTTTTGTGGCTTTAGTAGCAGACAAGACAGCTTGCAATAACGAGAATCATCCAAGTTCTTATTGACTTACCTTGTGTCTGCTAGTAACCGGCTTGATAAAGAGCACAAAAATAAAGGTGAAAAAACAGTTAAAAACAGAAAAAGGAGAAAAAAAGAGAGATTTTTTTTAAACAATCAGGCTGGCTACAAATCTATTTTGGATTACACAATTTTCGTCCGCTGCTATTCGAGATACTAGTTTGCTGATGTTCTTAGTTGTCATACACTCCGGTTATACCTCACTTATATCTAGCTATTTCGAGCTATTATATATTCATCGATATCCTCTCTCTTGATTCAGTATCTGGGCTTAGATAGTTTTATCTCTTACTAGTCGACTGCCAGCACTAGTTAGGAGTTTGAGCAATTATTCAACTTGCATTACTTTTTGCATAATTGCGCCATATATTGTGAGTTGAGGAAACCTTCACCAAGCTCCACTTCCTATACAATACCTTGTTCGGCCATTTGGTAATTGCTATATCAATCTTTTGATAACTTTTGACATCGCCAACGGCCGACAACCACTGCAGCACGGTAAGAACTGGTAAGAGCTTGGATTATTGTTAGAGAGTTGAGAGACATTTGCCACCACCTTCGAGTTGTACTATAGGAACATTATACTTGTGATTTTGTTTTGTTTTCATACTAATTATGGAAGATTGTAGAGCGGCCAACAGTTGGGTTGCGTCTATTGTCGGAGATGACTTACCATATGTTGATGCCAATCACTCTTACCCATCACCAACGGTACGACGTTCGCCGCAAGATGCACATCATGGTAGAAACACACATCATCAAGTTACCTCTTTGCCAATTTTTGAGGGTAAATATGACCCTGATTCGTATATTGATTGGGAATTGGAGGTAGAAGAATTTTTTGGTAGCCATGATTTTTCCGAGCATAATTTTTTTAAAGATGTTACTAAAAGTTTTTCTAGTTTTGCTTCAGTTTGGTGGAGAAAATATTGCGAGGAAAATACTTATAATAGACCTAGTACATGGAAAAGTTTGAAAATTGTTATGCGCAACAGATTTGTTCCCTCATACTTTGCTAGTGATTTACTTAGAAAATTACAACGTTTAGCACAAGGCAATCACACCGTTGAAGACTATTATGATAATTTGTGCAATGCGTTATCTCGTTGTGGCTTAGAAAAATGTGAAGATGATTTTCTGAATAGATTTTGGAGAGGTTTAAACCATGATATACAAGACATCATAATGCATGAAGAACTATATGCTGTCAACCATTTGTTTCGTCTTGCCTGTAAAGCTGAACAACAGATAAGAAGACGTGTACAAATGACGAACAAGTGTGAGATGGAAGTCCAGTCAAAGAAGGTTACTTCCTCCGCTGGACCTCCAACTATGATTGCGGCACTCCAAGTTTATGAGGCGTCACAACCGACCGTTTTTACTTCATATGAGCGAGGAGTACAAGGTGATAATAAAGGGGCTGATTTTCTTACTCCACATGAAATTTATGAATGTCATATTGGTTTATCTTGCTGATTTGAGTTTACCAATTGATCAAACAACTGCAATATGTACTTTTTCGATTGCATCTATTGTTGAATCTGATTCCCTCATTGGTTTAGGTGCACCGACTGAATTAAAGGACACCGAAATTGACCCATGTGACTTGATTGTTCAATCTGTTTTGGATCACATACAATTGGTTCGGCATGATGAAGTATTAGCTAGAATTTTGCATGCTAATTCTTTATATTCTATTTTGATTGATCCACCTATGTCTTTGTCACATGCGAGAAATAAAATAGTTGAAATCACATGTTTAAGTTCCATGAAAAATGTTTATGCTCCTAATCTTACCATTAGCTTAATTGGAGAGGACTGCATAGACAATATATTTTTGGTGCATAGAATTTGCATCACATGTGATGATCTTGCTAGCTTGAAACGGAATATTAATAAGCCAATGCTTGATCATTTTAATATGACCTCCAACATTGTTGTTGATTATATATCGAATAGCATGCTGCATCATTGCTTATCTACACATGATAATTTGGATATCCCTAATACTTATGTACCTATGTTGGGATGTTTAATGATCAGCATTACAAATTGGATAACATAAATATGTGCTTCACTTATATGTGCAAACTAAGTTGCAAGTTAATTCATCGATATTTTTCTTGTGATGATTTATTGACTTCTAATCTAAACAAATATACCAGCCTCTCGTGCATTGCTATATTCATTGCACAACAACAAAGAAGGGTTAAAACAGATGTGATAGAGGCGAAGGTGTCCCGATGTTTCGATGAGATGGTGGAGATCGATTATGGTGGAGGCGACTTTCACGATCCGACTACGAACGTGCAAAGACGTTGCGCCTTAGCGATCGCTAAACCAACTCCGATAGGTTATTGATCCCGCGGATGCACGATCAACCTGACCACGAAGGTCTAATTCCTGCAAGCAATCGAAGAACAAGCAAGAACTGAGAATTGCAATCTGGATATTGCGAATATAAGATGAATGATTACGAAAGTTGGGGTTCCAATGAGGTCTTGGCCTGGTCGGATGACACAAACGAAGAGCTCGAAGTTGCGGCTATGGCTAACTTAAATCTAATTAAAACCCAAGTCTAAACGACGCCCTAAGGGCTGTATATATGGGGGAACAGAGGGGAATTTCGTGGCCCCTTGGAGGAGGGGTCCGAAAACAACCCTAACTCGGTTTCCCCACACATACGGACTCTAAAAAATAGCCTATTAAGTGTATTTCGAAATTACATGGGCCTGGCCCAGTAATAAGGTGACGCAGCACCTATAATAACCCTTGGACGAAAATATTAATGTGGCGTCTTGTGTCTCTCGTCCAAGTCTTCATGCACGCCTTATGGTGGCCTCAAAGTGCGAAAATCACCACTGGAAGCTCCATTGTCCTTTCCCGCGCGCACACCTCCTTCTCCATGCTTGATCCCGCTCCAATCACCATCCTTCTTATCCATGCTAGGTCCTTCATTCATAAGACAAACAAAAGTATCTAATTTAGGCAGCATCATATGTTCCTGAACATTAGAAGGATTCACAAGAAACGAAAGTACCTGATAATTTAGTTGACGTGCGCGTGCTCTAGTAACTGGTCCAGTATGTGTAGTTGGTGAAGATGTGGGTGTAACATTACTAGAGATGTCCTCATCATCCTCCCCTTCTTGAATTGAAGTCGTCCTCGACGGAAGCTCATCATCTTCTCCCAAATAAGGTTTCAAATCTGCAATGTTAAATGTGGGACTAACCCCAAAATTTGCAGGTAGCTCAAGTTTATATGCATTATCATTAATTTTCTGTAAAACCTTAAAGGGACCATCAGCTCGTGGCATTAACTTAGACTTGCGCAAATCAGGAAACCTATCTTTACGTAGATGTAACCAAACAAGATCTCCTGGTTCAAACACAACATGCTTTCTACCCTTATCACCAGCAAGCTTGTATCTAGCATTCATTTTCTCAATGTTTTCTTTAGTTAACTCATGCATTTTTAATATCAATTCAGCACGTTGCTTAGCATCAAAATTAACCTTCTCCGAAGATGGAAGAGGCAGCAAATCAATAGGTGCACGAGGTAGAAAACCATAAACAATCTCAAAAGGGCACATTTTAGTGGTAGAATGAAATGAACGATTATAAGAAAATTCAATATGAGGTAAACATTCTTCCCACATTTTCAAGTTACTCTTTAAAACAGCCCTAAGCATAGTAGACAAAGTCCTATTGACTACTTCAGTTTGTCCATCAGTTTGGGGATGACAAGTAGTACTAAAAAGTAGTTTAGTCCCCAACTTAGCCCATAAGCATCTCCAAAAATGGCTAAGAAACTTAGTATCACGATCCGAGACAATAGTATTGGGCACACCATGTAAGCGAATAATCTCACAAAAGAATAAATCAGCAACATTAGCAACATCATCGCTTTTATGACATGGTATGAAATGTGCCATCTTAGAAAATCTATCCACGACAACAAATATGCTATCCCTCCCCTTCTTTGTTCGAGGCAAGCCTAAAACAAAGTCCATGGATATGTCCTCCCACGGAACACTAGGTACAGGTAAAGGCATGTATAAACCATGAGGATTGAGTCGTCACTTAGCTTTTTGACATGTAGTGCAGCGAGCAACAAAACGCTCAACATCCCGTCTCATCTTTGGCCAAAAGAAATGTGTAGCAAGTACGTCCTCCGTCTTCTTCACGCCAAAGTGTCCCATTAATCCTCCTCCATGCGCCTCCTGCAACAACAAAAGACGAATAGAGCTAACTGGAATGCATAGCTTGTTAGAACGGAACACAAAACCATCATTAAGCACAAACTTGTTCCATGTTCTACCCTCTCTACAATTCTGCAATACATCTTTAAATTCCGCATCATGTACATATTGATCTTTGAGTGTCTCTAAACCGAATATCTTGAAGTCAAGTTGTGAAAGCATAGTATAACGACGAGACAAAGCATCAGCAATAATATTATCTTTCCCCTTCTTGTGTTTAATGACATAAGGGAAAGTCTCAATAAATTCAACCCACTTAGCATGTCTACGATTAAGTTTTGCTTGGCTTCTTATGTGTTTTAAAGATTCATGATCAGAATGTATAACAAATTCTTTGGGCCATAAATAATGTTGCCAAGTTTCTAATGTCCGAACAAGAGCATATAATTCCTTATCATAAGTAGAATAGTTCAGACTAGGCCCACTCAATTTTTCAGAAAAGTATGCAACATGTTTAGCATCTTGTAATAACACACCTCCCAAACCAATCCCAGTAGCATCGCATTCAAGCTGAAAAGTCTTATTAAAATCAGGAAGTTGGAGCAAAGGAGCATGTGTTAACTTATCTTTCAATACCGTGAAGGCTTCTTCCTGTGCGGTACCCCAAGTAAAAGGCACATCCTTGCGTGTAAGCTCATTGAGAAGTGCAGCAATGGTGCTGAAATCTCTCACAAAACGCCTATAGAATCCAGCGAGGCCAAGAAAACTCCTCGCTTGTGTGACCGTTTTGGGCTGCGGCCAACTCTCAATCGCCTCGATCTTGGCTTTATCAACTTCAATTCCCTGCGGAGTAACAACATAGCCAAGAAACGATACTCGGTCGGTGCAAAAGGTGCACTTCCCAAGGTTACCAAACAAACGTGCATTACGTAGAGCAATAAAAACAACACGTAAATGATCCAAATGTTCCTCCAAAGATTTGCTATAAATCAGTATATCATCAAAATAGACTACCACAAATCGTCCAATCAAAGCACGTAAAACCTCGTTCATTAATCTCATGAAAGTGCTAGGTGCATTAGTTAACCCAAAAGGCATGACTAACCACTCATATAATCCAAACTTAGTTTTAAAAGCCGTTTTCCATTCATCTCCTAATTTCATGCGAATTTGATGGTATCCACTACGCAAATCAACTTTGGAAAACATGGTAGAGCCACTTAATTCATCAAGCATATCATCTAACCTAGGAATAGGATGACGATAACGAATAGTAATATTATTAATGGCTCGACAATCAACACACATACGCCATGTTCCATCCTTTTTCGGCACTAATATAACAGGAACAACACAAGGACTAAGGGATTCACGTATGTAACCTTTGTCGAGTAGCTCTTGTACTTGACGCTGAATCTCCTTCGTCTCCTCCGGATTGGTACGGTATGGCGCACGGTTGGGCAACGAAGCACCGGGAATTAAGTCAATCTGATGCTCAATCCCTCGAATAGGTGGTAATCCCGGTGGTACGTCTTGTGGAAAGACGTCAATAAACTCCTGCAAAAGGTCAGTGACAACAGGAGGCAAAGAAGGAGGCAATTCCTCAAATGAAAACAAAGCTTCTTTGCACACAAAAGCATAGCACACATATTGACTAACATCCAAATCTGAAATATCAACCTTAGTAGCAAGCAAAGTTGGACTAGTCAATTTAATTTCATTAGAAACAGCAGAAGAAGATTTGCTATTAGTCTTATGTTGTTGCTCAAATTCTTTAGCTGCTATCTCATTTTCACTCTTATTTTTCTTCTGTTTAGCTTTACTAGCTCTAGCAAGATCATCTTTCACAATTTGTTCAGGAGACATAGGAAGTAAAGCAATATTTTTATCCTGATGAACCAGAGTAAACTGATTGGTCCTACCATGGTGTACAACATTCCTATCAAATTGCCATGGTCTACCAAGTAAAAGAGAGCATGCTTGCATGGGTACCACATCACAATCAACATAATCAGCATATGCAGCAATGCTAAAGTGCACACGAACAGAACGCGTTACCTTAATCTTACCACTATTGTTAAACCACTGAATATAGTACGGATGGGGGTGTGGTCTTGTGTTGAGAGATAGCTTCTCCACCAACTCCATGCTAGCCAAGTTGTTGCAACTCCCTCCGTCAATGATGATGCGAACCGAACGTTCTTCCACCACTCCCTTTGTGTGGAACAAATTATGCCTCTGGTTTTGCTTGGCCTTCGTTACCTGCACACTTAACACACGTTGAGCAACCAAACTAGCATATTTATCTGCATCATCAGGAGTCATATACTCTATATCATGAGCATCATCATGGGCACCCTGTTCCTCATGAGCAATGAGAACTAGAGTCTCCTCATCATAGTCACTCGCTGACTCATACCCACCATCCGCCGTAATAGTCATCACACGCTTGGAGGGACAGTCTTTTGCGAAGTGACCTCCACCTTGGCACCTGCGACATTTAATATCACGATCTCGTGCTTGCCTTGTGGACGCCATGGATGAAGAAGAACTCGCTGCTGGACCACTCTGTGCACCCTTGAATGGTGGCGCTGGCTGTTTTGGTGGCTCCCTGTAAGAATGAGCGGCTGAAGTAGATGGTGGCGCAGCAGGACGTCTGGATGTAGAAGCTCCACGCGATGTCCATGATGTATTTCGTCCTGCAGAAAAGTTAGGTCTCGTAGCGGCCTGTCGATCCTGCACTTCACGTTCAGCTTTACAAGCAAGATGAAACAAACGAGTGATAGTAGCAAAGTCCTTGTATTCTAGAATAGTTTGTATCTCCCTGTTTAAGCCACCCATAAAACGTGCAAGCATAGCTTCATTATCCTCTACTAGGCCACATCTAATCAATCCAGTTTGTAATTCTTGATAATATTCCTCTACAGAATTTTTTCCTTGTCTCAAACGCTGTAATTTTTGTAACAATTCACGTTGATAATAAGGGGGAACCCAGCGAGTACGCATAGCATCTTTTAAAGCAGCCCAAGTAGTTGGAATATTATTAGCATGCAATCTACAATGTTCAGACCACCAAATAGATGCAAAGCCCGTGAATTCACAAACAGCAGCAGTAACACGTCTATTCTCAGGATATTGTAAACATGTAAAACGTTGTTCAGTTTCTAACTCCCAAGTAAGATAAGCATCAGGAATATATCTACCCTCAAACGGCTTAAGATTCAATTTAAGTTAAGGCACATGTTCATCATCGCGTACCTGAGGGGGTGGTTGGTGTCGACCGTGGCGAATGTTGGGACGTGGACGTCCAGCTGGCTGCTCATAGGCCGCTTCCTGTTCCACCTCCTCCTCGTAATCACCCTCGTAGTTGTCGTCCAGGCCGACGTCAGAAGCAGCAGCAGCAGCAGTAGCAGCAACTGCAGCAGCAGGAGGAGCACCAATACCAGCAGCTTGTCCACGCGGAAACAGAATACGTCGTGCACGTGGTAGTGGCGGTGGCTGTGGCTGTGCTGAAGGTAGGCGTGCGATCAACTCAGTAAACTTGGCGTCGAGCTTGGTGTCGATCATCTTCTCCACGCCATCAATCGCCTCTGTAAATCTGGTCTCGATGTCCTGCACCTGTTGAGACATCATACGTGCAAATTTATCATGTAGCTCCTTGTTTGTCATGTTCTCCCAATCGGGTGCATCCCGCGCCACTTCATCATGTGATCCTGGCATGGTTAGCAGAAATAGAAAACACACCGGAATATGATCCTACTGCTACTAATGGGATGGATGTGGGGTGGTGGAAAGCACAAATCCGTCAAGCTTTTCTTACGTTCTTACCGATTCTTACCTAGCAGCAGGTGGTGATGTACAACCAACGGGTCAAAACTCTCAGAGATATGGTAGAGCGATGGCCAGGAGGTGTCAAAACGTACGATGTAGAATATATGTGGAGCTGTAGGAAGCCTGACAATTATGGTAGCAAAATCTCAACAGTAATCAAAACAGAGATGCAAAGCTGAACAAACACTCAACGTCGGTACTGTGTTGATCCTAGGCTAGACCGTACTAGAGACGCGAGCCTAAAACACCAACGAAAGCACGACGCGACACATAAACAACTGAGAAGCACACTCTGAATTTTTTTTCTCTCTTTTTTTTGCTTTTTTTTGTGGCGATTCGGGGCTGCGATGGCTGAAAAAGTGGAAAAAAAAATTTTTTTTTTGGAAATCACCCACTTCTACGTACGACAAAAGATTGGTGAAATCCGACTCTAATCAACTCAATACTAATCTGGCTACGGAGAGATCACAAACCAAACGGGTGGTGGAACTCAACTCAGATTGCTAGGTCGTGGTGGTGTATATGGACTCGGATTGGCGGAAAGTGGTGGTGTATCTCGACTCGGATTGGTGGCAGCGGACGGATGGAACTGTGCGGCGGCGGCGTGACAAACTGTGATCAGAACTCGAAACTCTAAGGGAACTAGACGCTAAGATCAGCAACTCGACACAACGATGCAACCGCAAATTCAACAAAGCAAACTACTGTAAAGAAAACTGGACAAAGGCTCGGACTGTCTTGGGACGTGATGATCTAACCCTAAAATTTTTTGGCTTTTTCGTGGACTGTAGGTATGAAAAACAGAAGTAATCTAGACTACGAAAAACTGGTAAATCTCACCGAGGAACCTGGAAATCTAATACCACTTGATAGAGGCGAAGGTGTCCCGATGTTTCGATGAGATGATGGAGATCGATTATGGTGGAGTAGACTTTCACGACCCGACTACGAACGTGCGAAGACGTCGTGCCTTAGCAATCGCTAAACCAACTCCGAGAGGTTATTGATCCCGCGGATGCACGATCAACCTGACCACGAAGGTCTAATTCCTGCAAGCAATCGAAAGAACAGGCAAGAACTAAGAATTGCAATCTGTATATTGCGAATATAAGATGAATGATTAACGAAAGTTGGGGTTCCAATGCGGTCTTGGCCTGGTGATGAGGACATCTCTACTAATGTTACACCCACATCTTCACCAACTACACATACTGGACTAGTTACTAGAGCACGTGCACGTCAACTAAATTATCAGGTACTTTCGTTTCTTGCGAATCCTTCTAATGTTCATGAACATATGATGCTGCCTAAATTAGATACTTTTGTTTTGCTTATGAATGAAGGACCTAGCATGGACAAGAAGGACGGTCATTGGAGCGGGATCAAGCATGGAGAAGAAGGTGCGCGCGCGGGAAAGAACAATGGAGCTTCCAGTGGGGATTTTTGCACTTTGAAGCCACCATAAGGCATGCATGAAGGCTTGGACGAAATACCCGAGATGCCACTTCATTATTTTCGTCCAAGAGCAAATATAGGTGCTGCGTCACCTTAATATTGGGCTGGGCCCATGTAATTTCGAAATACCACATTATAGGCTGTTTTTAGAGTCCGTATGTGTGGGGAAACCGAGTTAGGGTTGTTTTCGGACCCCACCTCCAAGGGGTCACGAAAATCCCCTCTGTTCCCTCATATATACAGCCCTTAGGGCGTCGTTTAGACTTGGGTTTTAATTAGATATAAGTTAGCCATAGCCGCAACTTCGAGCTCTTCGTTTGTGTCATCCGACCAGGCCAAGACCTCATTGGAACCCCAACTTTCGTAATCATTCATCTTATATTCGCAATATCCAGATTGCAATTCTTAGTTCTTGCTTGTTCTTCGATTGCTTGCAGGAATTAGACCTTCATGGTCAGGTTGATCGTGCATCCCCAGGATCAATAACCTCTCGGAGTTGGTTTAGCGATCGCTAAGGCGCAACGTCTTCGCACGTTCGTAGTCGGATCGTGAAAGTCGCCTCCACCATAATCGATCTCCACCATCTCATCGAAACATCGGGACACCTTCACCTCTATCACCTGGTTGGATGACACAAACGAAGAGCTCGAAGTTGCATCTATGGCTAACTTAAATCTAATTAAAACCTGATAGAGGCGAAGGTGTCCCGATGTTTCGATGAGATGGTGGAGATCGATTATGATGGAGACGACTTTCACGATCCGACTACGAACGTGCGAAGACGTTGCGCCTTAGCGATCGCTAAACCAACTCTGAGAGATTATTGATCCCGCGGATGCACGATCAACCTGACCACGAAGGTCTAATTCCTGCAAGCAATCGAAGAACAAGCAAGAACTAAGAATTGCAATCTGGATATTGCGAATATAAGATGAATGATTACGAAAGTTGGGGTTCCAATGAGGTCTTGGCCTGGTCGGATGACACAAACGAAGAGCTCGAAGTCGCGGCTATGGCTAACTTAAATCTAATTAAAACCCAAGTCTAAACGACGCCCTAAGGGCTGTATATATGGGGGAACAGAGGGGATTTTCGTGACCCCTTGGAGGTGGGGTCCAAAAACAACCCTAACTCGGTTTCCCCACACATACGGACTCTAAAAACAGCCTATAATGTGGTATTTCGAAATTACATGGGCCTAGCCCAATATTAAGGTGACGCAGCACCTATATTTGCTCTTGGACGAAAATAATGAAGTGGCATCTCGTGTATTTCGTCCAAGCCTTCGTGCATGCCTTATGGTGGCTTCAAAGTGCAAAAATCCCCACTGGAAGCTCCATTGTTCTTTCCCGCGCGCGCACCTTCTTCTCCATGCTTGATCCCGCTCCAATGACCGTCCTTCTTGTCCATGCTAGGTCCTTCATTCATAAGCAAAACAAAAGTATCTAATTTAGGCAGCATCATATGTTCATGAACATTAGAAGGATTTGCAAGAAACGAAAGTACCTGATAATTTAGTTGACGTGCACGTGCTCTAGTAACTGGTCCAGTATGTGTAGTTGGTGAAGATGTGGGTGTAACATTAGTAGAGATGTCCTCATCATCCTCCCCTTCTTGAATTGAAGTCGTCCTCGACGGAAGCTCATTATCTTCTCCCAAATAAGGTTTCAAATCTGCAATCTTAAATGTGGGACTAACCCCAAAATCTGCAGGTAGCTCAAGTTTATATGCATTATTGTTAATTTTCTGTAAAACCTTAAAGGGACCATCAGCTCGTGGCATTAACTTAGACTTGCGCAAATCAGGAAACCTATCTTTACGTAGATGTAACCAAACAAGATCTCCTGGTTCAAACACAACATGCTTTCTACCCTTATCACCAGCAAGCTTGTATCTAGCATTCATTTTCTCAATGTTTTCTTTAGTTAACTCATGCATTTTTAATATCAATTCAGCACGTTGCTTAGCATCAAAATTAACCTTCTCCGAAGATGGAAGAGGAAGCAAATCAATAGGTGCACGAGGTAGAAAACCATAAACAATCTCAAAAGGGCACATTTTAGTGGTAGAATGAAATGAACGATTATAAGCAAATTCAATATGAGGTAAACATTCTTCCCACATTTTTAAGTTACTCTTTAAAACAGCCCTAAGCATAGTAGACAAAGTCCTATTGACTACTTCAGTTTGTCCATCAGTTTGGGGATGACATGTAGTACTAAAAAGTAGTTTAGTCCCCAACTTAGCCCATAAGCATCTCCAAAAATGGCTAAGAAACTTAGTATCACGATCCGAGACAATAGTATTGGGCACACCATGTAAGCGAATAATCTCTCGAAAGAATAAATCAGCAACATTAGCAGCATCGCTTTTATGACATGGTATAAAATGTGCCATCTTAGAAAATCTATCCACGACAACAAATATGCTATCCCTCCCCTTCTTTGTTCGAGGCAAGACTAAAACAAAGTCCATGGATATGTCCTCCCACGGAACACTAGGTACAGGTAAAGGCATGTATAAACCATGAGGATTGAGTCGTGACTTAGCTTTTTGACATGTAGTGCAGCGAGCAACAAAACGCTCAACATCCCGTCTCATCTTTGGCCAAAAGAAATGTGTAGCAAGTACGTCCTCCGTCTTCTTCACGCCAAAATGTCCCATTAATCCTCCTCCATGCGCCTCCAGCAACAACAAAAGGCGAATAGAGCTAGCTGGAATGCATAGCTTGTTAGAACGGAACACAAACCCATCATTAAGCACAAACTTGTTCCATGTTCTACCCTCTCTACAATTCTGCAAAACATCTTTAAATTCCGCATCATGTACATATTGATCTTTGATTGTCTCTAAACCGAATATCTTGAAGTCAAGTTGTGAAAGCATAGTATAACGACGAGACAAAGCATCAGCAATAATATTATCTTTCCCCTTCTTGTGTTTAATGACATAAGGGAAAGTCTCAATAAATTCAACCCACTTAGCATGTCTACGATTAAGTTTTGCTTGACTTCTTATGTGTTTCAAAGATTCATGATCAGAATGTATAACAAATTCTTTGGGCCATAAATAATGTTGCCAAGTTTCTAATGTCCGAACAAGAGCATATAATTCCTTATCATAAGTAGAATAGTTCAGACTAGGCCCACTCAATTTTTCAGAAAAGTATGCAACAGGTTTAGCATCTTGTAATAACACACCTCCCAAACCAATACCACTAGCATCGCATTCAAGCTCAAAAGTCTTATTAAAATCAGGAAGTTGGAGCAAAGGAGCATGTGTTAACTTATCTTTCAATACCGTGAAGGCTTCTTCCTGTGCGGTACCCCAAGTAAAAGGCACATCCTTGCGTGTAAGCTCATTGAGAGGTGCAGCAATGGTGGTGAAATCTCTCACAAAACGCCTATAGAATCCAGCGAGGCCAAGAAAACTCCTCACTTGTGTGACCGTTTTGGGCTGCGGCCAACTCTCAATCGCCTCGATCTTGGCTTTATCAACTTCAATTCCCTGCGGAGTAACAACATAGCCAAGAAACGATACTCGGTCGGTGCAAAAGGTGCACTTCCCAAGGTTACCAAATAAACGTGCATTACGTAGAGCAATAAAAACAGCACGTAAATGATCCAAATGTTCCTCCAAAGATTTGCTATAAATCAGTATATCATCAAAATAGACTACCACAAATCGTCCAATGAAAGCACGTAAAACGTCGTTCATTAATCTCATGAAAGTGCTAGGTGCATTAGTTAACCCAAAAGGCATGACTAACCACTCATATAATCCAAACTTAGTTTTAAATGTCGTTTTCCATTCATCTCCTAATTTCATGCGAATTTGATGGTATCCACTACGCAAATCAACTTTGGAAAACATGGTAGAGCCACTTAATTCATCAAGCACATCATCTAACCTAGGAATAGGATGACGATAACGAATAGTAATATTATTAATGGCTCTACAATCAACACACATACGCCAAGTTCCATCCTTTTTAGGCACTAATATAACAGGAACAGCACAAGGACTAAGGGATTCACGTATGTAACCTTTGTCGAGTAGCTCTTGTACTTGACGCTGAATCTCCTTCGTCTCCTCCGGATTGGTACGGTATGGCGCACGGTTGGGCAGCGAAGCACCGGGAATTAAGTCAATCTGATGCTCAATCCCTCGAATAGGTGGTAATCCCGGTGGTACGTCTTGTGGAAAGACGTCAATAAACTCCTGCAAAAGGTCAGTGACAACAGGAGGCAAAGAAGGAGGCAATTCCTCAAATGAAAACAAAGCTTCTTTGCACACAAAAGCATAGCACACATATTGACTAACATCCAAATCCGAAATATCAACCTTAGTAGCAAGCAAAGTTGGACTAGTCAATTTAATTTCATTAGAAACAGCAGAAGAAGATTTGCTAGTAGTCTTATGTTGTTGCTCAAATTCTTTAGCTGCTATCTCATTTTCACTCTTATTTTTCTCCTGTTTAGCTTTACTAGCTCTAGCAAGATCATCTTTCACAATTTGTTCAGGAGACATAGGAAGTAAAGCAATAGTTTTATCCTGATGAACCAGAGAAAACTGATTTGTCCTACCATGGTGTACAACATTCCTATCAAATTGCCATGGTCTACCAAGTAAAAGAGAGCATGCTTGCATGGGTACCAAATCACAATCAACATAATCAACATATGCAGCAATGCTAAAGTGCACACGAACAAAACGCGTTACCTTAATCTTACCACTATTGTTAAACCACTGAATATAGTACGGATGGGGGTGTCGTCTTGTGGTGAGAGATAGCTTCTCCACCAACTCCATGCTCGCCAAGTTGTTGCAACTCCCTCCGTCAATGATGATGCGAACCGAACGTTCTTTCACCACTCCCTTTGTGTGGAACAAATTATGCCTCTGGTTTTGCTCGGCCTTCGATACCTGCACACTTAACACACGTTGAGCAACCAAACTAGCATATTGATCTGCATCATCAGGAGCCATATACTCTATATCATGAGCATCATCATGGGCACCCTGTTCCTCGTGAGCAATGAGAACTAAAGTCTCCTCATCATAGTCGCTCGCTGACTCATACCCACCATCCGCCGTAATAATCATCACACGCTTGGAGGGACAGTCTTTTGTGAAGTGACCTCCACCTTGGCACCGGCGACATTTAATATCACGATCTCGTGTTTGCCCTGTGGAAGCCATGGATGAAGAAGAACTCGCTGCTGGACCACTCTGTGCACCCTTGAATGGTGGCGCTGGCTGTTTTGGTGGCTCCCTGTAAGAATAAGCGGTTGAAGTAGATGGTAGTGCAGCAGGACGTGTGGATGTAGGAGGTCCACGCGATGTCCATGATGTATTTCGTCCTGCAGAAAAGTTAGGTCTCGTAGCGGCCTGTCGATCCTGCACTTCACGTTCAGCTTTACAAGCAAGATGAAACAAACGAGTAATAGTAGCATAGTCCTTGTATTCTAGAATAGTTTGTATCTCCCTGTTTAAGCCACTTATAAAACGTGCAAACATAGCTTCATTATCCTCTACTAGGCCACATCTAATCAATCCAGTTTGTAATTCTTGATAATATTCCTCTACAGAATTTTTTCCTTGTCTCAAACGCTGTAATTTTTGTAGCAATTCACGTTGACAATAAGGAGGAACCCAGCGAGTACGCATAGCATCTTTTAAAGCAGCCCAAGTAGCTGGAATATTATTAGCATGCACTCTACAATGTTCAGACCACCAAATAGATGCAAAACCCGTGAATTCACAAACAGCAGCAGTAACACGTCTGTTCTCAGGATATTGTAAACATGTAAAGCGTTGTTCAGTTTCTAACTCCCAAGTAAGATAAGCATCAGGAATATATCTACCCTCAAACGGCTTAAGATTCAATTTCAGTTTAGGCACATGTTCATCATCGCGTACCTGAGGGGGTGGTTGGTGTCGACCGTGGCGAATGTTGGGACGTGGACGTCCAGCTGGCTGTTCATAGGCCGCTTCTTGTTCCACCTCCTCCTCGTAATCACCCTCGTAGTTGTCGTCCTGGCTGACGTCAGAGGCAGCAGCAGCAGCAGGAGCACCAGCAGCTTGTCCGCCCGGAAACAGAATACGTCGTGCACGTCGTGGTGGCGGTGGCTGTGCTGGAGCGGCCGCAGGCTGTATAGGTAAGCGTACGAGCAACTCAGTAAACTTGGCGTCGAGCTTGGTGTCGATCATCTTCTCCACACCATCAATCGCCTCTGTAAATCTGTTCTCGATGTCATTAACCTGTTCAGACATCATTTGTGCAAATTTATCATGTAATGCTTTGTTTGTCATATTCTCCCAATCAGGTGCATCCCGCGCCACTTCATCATGGGATCCTGGCATGGTTAGCAGAAATAGAAAACACACAGAAGTATGATCCTACTTCTACTAATGGGATGTGGGGTGGTGGAAATCACAAATGATAGAGGCGAAGGTGTCCCGATGTTTCGATGAGATGGTGGAGATCGATTATGGTGGAGGCAACTTTCACGATCCGACTACGAACGTGCGAAGACGTTGCGCCTTAGCGATCGCTAAACCAACTCCGAGAGGTTATTGATCCCGCGGATGCACGATCAACCTGACCACGAAGGTCTAATTCCTGTAAGCAATCGAAGAACAAGCAAGAACTAAGAATTGCAATCTGGATATTGCGAATATAAGATGAATGATTACGAAAGTTGGGGTTCCAATGAGGTCTTTGCCTGGTCGGATGACACAAACGAAGAGCTCGAAGTTGGGGCTATGGCTAACTTATATCTAATTAAAACCCAAGTCTAAACGAGGCCCTAAGGGCTGTATATATGGGGGAACAGAGGGGATTTTCGTGACCCCTTGGAGGTGGGGTCCGAAAACAACCCTAACTCGGTTTCCCCACACATACGGACTCTAAAAACAGCCTATAATGTGGTATTTCGAAATTACATGGGCCCAGCCCAATATTAAGGTGACGCAGCACCTATAATTACTCTTGGACGAAAATAATGAAGTGGCATCTCGTGTATTCCGTCCAAGCCTTCATGCATGCCTTATGGTTGCTTCAACGTGCGAAAATCCCCACTGGAAACTCCACTGTACTTTCCCCCGCGCGCACCTTCTTCTCCATTCTTGATCCCGCTCCAATGACCATCCTTCGTGTCCATGCTAGGTCCTTCATTCATAAGCAAAACAAAAGTATCTAATTTAGGCAGCATCATATGTTCATGAACAATAGAAGGATTCGCAAGAAACGAAAGTACCTGATAATTTAGTTGACGTGCACGTGCTCTAGTAACTGGTCCAGTATGTGTAGTTGGTGAGGGTATGGGTGTAACATTAGTAGGGATGTCCTCATCAACAAATCCGTCAAGCTTTTCTTTAGTTCTTACCAATTCTTACCTAGCAGCAGGTGGTGATGTACAACCAACGGGTCAAAACTCTCAGAGATGTGGTAGAGCGATGGCCAGGAGGTGTTAAAACGCACGATGTAGAATATATGTGGAGTTGTAGGAAGGCTGACAAGTATGGTAGCAAAAGTCTAACAGTAATCAAAACAGAGATGCAAAGCTGAATAAACACTCAACGTCGGTACTGTGCTGATCCTAGGATAGACCGTACTAGAGACGCGAGCCTAAAACACCAAAGAAAGCACGGCGCGGCACGTAATCAACACAGAAGCACACTCTGATTTTTTTTTCCTCTTTTTTTTTTTTTGCTTTTTTTTTTGCGATGCGGGACTGCGGTGGCTGAAAAAGTGCGAAAAAATCACTATGCTGGCGAACGTCTCAAAATGAGTTTCTGGACCTAAGGAACGTATGGGCACGAAAAATTTTTACCACCGAAATTTTTGGCCTAAAAACTGCTCTGGAAAGCGTGCCAGACTCTAATCAACTCAAACTAATCTGGCTACGGAGAGATCACAAACCGAACGGGTGATGGAACTCAACTCGGATTGGTAGGTCGTGGTGCTGTATATGGACTCGACTTGGCGGAACGTGGTGGTGTATCTGGACTCGGATTGGCGGAAACATGGCGGTGTACTACTGTGCGGCGGCGGTGTGACAAACTGTGATCAGAACTCGAAACTCTAAGGGAACTAGACGCTAAGATCAGCAACTCGACAAAACGATGCAACCGCAAATTCAACAAAGCAAACTACTGTAAAGAAAACTGGACAAAGGCTCGGACTGTTTTGGGACGTGATGATCTAACCCTAATTTTTTTGTTGGCTTTTTCGTGGACTGTAGGTATGAAGAACAGAACCAATCTAGACTACGAAAACTGGTAAATCTCACCGAGCAACCTGGAAATCTGATACCACTTGATAGAGGCGAAGGTGTCCCGATGTTTCGATTAGATGGTGGAGATCGATTATGATGGAGACGACTTTCACGATCCGACTACGAACGTGCGAAGACGTTGCGCCTTAGCGATCGCTAAACCAACTCCGAGAGGTTATTGATCCCGCGGATGCACCATCAACCTAACCACGAAGGTCTAATTCTTGCAAGCAATCGAAGAACAAGCAAGAACTAAGAATTGCAATCTGGATATTGCGAATATAAGATGAATGATTACGAAAGTTGGGGTTCCAATGAGGTCTTGGCCTGGTCGGATGACACAAATGAAGAGCTCGAAGTCGCGGCTATGGCTAACTTAAATCTAATTAAAACCCAAGTCTAAACGACGCCCTAAGGGCTGTATATATGGGGGAACAGAGGGGATTTTCGTGACCCCTTGGAGGTGGGGTCCGAAAACAACCCTAACTCGGTTTCCCCACACATACGGACTCTAAAAACAGCCTATAATGTGGTATTTCGAAATTACATGGGCCCAGCCCAATATTAAGGTGACGCAGCACCTATAATTGCTCTTGGACGAAAATAATGAAGTGGCATCTCGTGTATTTCGTCCAAGCCTTCATGCGTGCCTTATGGTGGCTTCAAAGTGCGAAAATCCCCACTGGAAGCTCCATTGTTCTTTCCCGCGCGCGCACCTTCTTCTCCATGCTTGATCCCGCTCCAATGACCGTCCTTCTTGTCCATGCTAGGTCCTTCATTCATAAGCAAAACAAAAGTATCTAATTTAGGCAGCATCATATGTTCATGAACATTAGAAGGATTCGCAAGAAACGAAAGTACCTGATAATTTAGTTGACGTGCACGTGCTCTAGTAACTGGTCCAGTATGTGTAGTTGGTGAAGATGTGTGTGTAACATTAGTAGAGATGTCCTCATCAAAACCCAAGACAGAGGGGATTTTCGTGACCCCTTGGAAGTGGGGTCCGAAAACAACCCTAACTCGGTTTCCTCACACATACGGACTCTAAAAACAGCCTATAATGTGGTATTTCGAAATTACATGGGCCCAAGCCAATATTAAGGTGACGCAGCACCTATAATCCCCTTGGACGAAAATAATGAAGTGGCATCTCGCGTATTTCGTCCAAGACTTCATGCACTCCTTATGGTGGCTTCAAAGTGCGAAAATCACCACTAGAAGCTCCATTGTCCTTTCCCGTGCGTGCACCTTCTTTTCCATGCTTGATCCTGCTCCAATGACCATCCTTCTTGTCCATGCTAGGTCCTTCATTCATAAGCAAAACAAAAGTATCTAATTTAGGCAGCATCATATGTTCATGAACAATAAAAGGATTCGCAAGAAACGAAAGTGCCTGATAATCTAGTTGACGTGCGCGTGCTCTAGTAACTGGTCCAATATGTGTAGTTGGTGAGGATGTGGGTGTAACAGTAGTAGGGATGTCCTCATCAAGTTCATTGAGTCTATTCCCTACATCATCAAATATCAGGAAGGGAAAGATAATGTTGTTGCTGATGCTCTATCTAGGAAGAACATGTTGTTGACACATCTTGATGTTAAAATTCCTGGATTAGAGAGTTTGTGCTGATCATGATTTTGCTGAACCATATCGTTTGTGTTTGCTTCGATCAACTTGGGATAAATTCCACATCCATGATAGATTTTTGTTTCGAGCTAACAAACTTTGTGTTCCAGAATCTTCTGTGCGTTTGCTATTGTTGCAGGAATCACATGCAGGAGGTTTGATGGGTCACTTTGGGCGTGAGAAGACATTACTCATGCTTGCTGATAATTTTTATTGGCCCAGGATGAGGCATGATGTGGACAAGTTTGTTCGGCGCTGCATTGTCTGCAACACATCCAAGTCCAAGCTGAAGCCTCACGGTTTGTATACTCCACTATCGGCTCCTACTACACCTTGGGAAGATATTAGTATGGATTTTGTGTTTGGATTGCCACGCACTAAATATGGTCATGATAGTATATTTGTGGTAGTGGATAGATTTTCCAAGATGGCACATTTTATTGCATGCCATAAGAGCGACGATGCGTCGCATGTTGCTAACCTATTTTTTAGGGAGATTGTATGCTTGCATGGAGTGCCCAAGACAATTGTTTCTGACAGGGATGTGAAGTTTGTGAGCTACTTCTGGAAGACACTTTGGGGAAAGTTGGGGACAAACTTGATGTTTAGCACTACATGTCATCCCCAAACTGATGGTCAAACATAAGTGGTCAATTGAACATTGTCACAATTATTGCGAGCTATGATAAAGAAAAATCTGCGCGAGTGGGAGGAGTGTTTGCCACATGTAGAATTTGGTTATAACAGGGCAGTACACACCACTACTCATCTTTTTCCTTTTGAAGTAGTGTATGGTTTTAAGCCGATTACACCTCTTGATTTGCTGCCTCTACCTTTGCAGGAACGAGTTAATATGGAGGCATCTAAACGAGCAGATTATGTGAAGACGATTCATGAGAAGACGCGAGAGGCTATTGAGAAGGAAGGCAAGAGCGTTGCTGCTACAAGGATCCAGTCACCGAAGCAAGTTCTATTTCATCCCGGCGACATGGTTTGGGTGCATTTGCGCAAGGATCGATTTCCAGGGTTGCGGAATTCCAAATTGAAGCCTCGTGGTGCTGGTCCTTACAAGGTGTTAGCCAAGATCAATGATAATGCCTACTCGATTGATATTCCCATTGCTGAGTTTGGTGGCGCTAGAAACAGTTTCAACGTTGCTGATTTATCACCATACATGGGAGATGACCTTGGAGCGTCGAGGTCGACGCCTTTTGAAGGGGGGGGGAGATAATGAGGACATCCCTACTGACAAGCCATCCCTAACTCTTCAGGAAGAACAAGCTAATGAAATCAGAATTGGACCTATTACAAGAGCCCGTGCAAAGCTAATAGAACAACATGTGAACTTGCTCTGTATAGAGTATGATGTTTTGCTTAATAAGAATTTTATACTGCCTGAGTCTTTGTTTGTATGCATGATCAGATACCATGGACAAGACAAGGAGCATGAAGGAAAAGATGAGGTTCAAGGAGAAGGAGCCATGGAACGAGGCCAAGCCATCCCGGAAGAGGAGCCACAAGAAGATGAAGCAAAGAAGCTCCAGCCTTCAGGGAGCGGTACTACCGCGCTCCAGAGCAGTACTACTGCCCGGCGGTACTACCGCCCGTACTACCGCTCCTAGTACCGTGCAT
Organism: Bromus sterilis; assembly: GCA_950022295.1. NCBI lineage: Eukaryota > Viridiplantae > Streptophyta > Magnoliopsida > Poales > Poaceae > Bromus > Bromus sterilis. The sequence goes on along the minus strand of OX465600.1, from coordinate 169,413,135 downwards.
CCAGGAGAGATACGGTACCTAGTACGGTACTACCGCCCCATACTACCGCTCTATCCAGAGGAGTTACGGTAGTAGCGTACGGTACTACCGTGCCACGGTACTACCGTGATCATCACGGTACTACCGTGCGGCCTGCGCGTAGAAATAGGGCTGCGGCCCTTGTACCCCCGTTTAGACCCCCTAGCTTATATAAACAGAACCCCCTACGAGTTTTAGGGTAAGACCACGTTTAGATAAACCCTAGTTCTAGAGAATTGCTCCAAGCATTCATCTTGAATCAAATACTTCAATTCGTATCGATCTGAAGTGTTGCTACTGCAAGTCTTGTGTGATCTATTGTTCCATTGGGAATTAGTAGATTGCAAATTACCCTCTCGTGGTCGACGGCTACGTTGCGCAAGTGTGTGAAGTTGTGAATATCCAAAGGGTAGAGAGCTGTCGCATTGTGATGAGGACATCTCTAATAATGTTACACCCACATCTTCACCAACTACACATACGGGACCAGTTACTAGAGCACGTGCACGTCAACTAAATTATCAGGTACTTTCGTTTCTTGCGAATCCTTCTAATGTTCATGAACATATGATGCTGCCTAAATTAGATACTTTTGTTTTTCTTATGAATGAAGGACCTAGCATGGACAAGAAGGACGGTCATTGGAGCGGGATCAAGCATGGAGAAGAAGGTGCGCGCGCGGGAAAGAACAATGGAGCTTCCAGTGGGGATTTTCGCACTTTGAAGCCACCATAAGGCATGCATGAAGGCTTGGACGAAATACACGAGATGCCACTTCATTATTTTCGTCCAAGAGCAATTATAGGTGCTGCGTCACCTTAATATTGGGCTGGGCCCATGTAATTTCGAAATACCACATTATAGGCTGTTTTTAGAGTCCGTATGTGTGGGGAAACCGAGTTAGGGTTGTTTTCGGACCCCACCTCCAAGGGGTCATGAAAATCCCCTCTGTTCCCCCATATATACAGCCCTTAGGGCGTCGTTTAGACTTGGGTTTTAATTAGATTTAAGTTAGCCATAGCCGCAACTTCGAGCTCTTCGTTTGTGTCATCCGACCAGGCCAAGACCTCATTGGAACCCCAACTTTCGTAATCATTCATCTTATATTCGCAATATCCAGATTGCAATTCTTAGTTCTTGCTTGTTCTTCGATTGCTTGCAGGAATTAGACCTTCGTGGTCAGGTTGATCGTGCATCCGCGGGATCAATAACCTCTCGGAGTTGGTTTAGCGATCGCTAAGGCGCAACGTCTTCGCACGTTCGTAGTCGGGTCGTGAAAGTCACCTCCACCATAAGCGATCTCCACCATCTCATCGAAACATCGGGACACCTTCGCCTCTATCACATTGGCAACAGGGATCTAGCGAGGAGAGTTCATCGGCTACATACAAGTTATCTATCATCACCCTCATATTCACCGTTCGCTTACTGAGAAGATCGGGCCACCCCTTATCACGAGGCACCTTGTAGAACTGGAGGACGACAGCTTGCTTCTTTGTAGGCTCCATTGCTACTTTGTTTCTGGTGATGCTCGCCGTCCTGTGGGACGAAAGTGCCAACTATCTCAGCATGAGCGCACATGTAGAAGTCGTAATTCCCTGGGATAATTTGGTGCTGTAACCCGTCTGGTAGCTGCTCGAGTCCTTTTGTAATGAGAACACTCCTTTGTAATGAGAAATTGTCTTCGACTCCGATGAAGAATTTTCCTCAACTCCTTTGTAATGAGAAATTGTCCTCGACTCCTTTGTAATGAGAAATCGTCCTCGACTCCTTTTTAATGAGGAATTGTCCCCGACTCCTCTGTATAGTTTTATCTGGTGCGCGACAGCGCTCCCGATGGGAGTAGCCCCCGAGGCTGCGTTTGATTTGTAGAATCGGACGTAGCCTGTGAGTTTTTATTCATTTGGATTGTCCTTTCTTGTGGCTGCTTAGATGTTCCAAATTTTCATCGGGTGCGCGGCAGCGCTCCCGATGGGAGTAGCCCCCGAGTCTTTAGGTTATCATTTTGTGATCAGGTGAAGACTAAGGATTTTTTCTGTCTTGCTTTGTACTCCTTTTTAAAGCGTTTTGTGGTCGTGTAAGCAGAACATGTTGACCGTCGAAGGGAGTGCGTTTTAGTCTTCGAGTTCTTTTCTGTAGCGTCGCGTGAGCGAAGATAGCGTCTCTCGGGGGAGTGTGTGCTCTAGCCCCCGAGTGCTTTTAGGTAGCGTCGCGTAAGCGAAGATGGAGTCTCTCAGGGGGGGGGGGTTATGCTCGAGCCCCCGAGTGCTTTTTGTAAAGTCACGTGAGCGAAGATAGCGTCTCTCGGGGGGAGTTTTTATGCTCGAGCCCCCGAGTGCTTTTAGGTAGCGTCGCGTAAGCGAAGATAGCGTCTCTCGGGTGGGGGGGGGGTTTATGCTTGAGCCCCCGAGTGCTTTTAGTAAAGTCGCGTGAGCGAAGATAGCGTCTCTCGGGGGGAATTTTATGCTCGATCCCCCGAGTGCTTTTCGTGATAATGTTTGGGCAACACCATTTTATTTCTTCGAGTTTTACATGGGTTGCCGATCGATGCCGCTGAAATGCTTGGAGGGCTATGGGTAGAACAGGCGTAGGTTCTCTACGTTCCATGGATTTTCCACGTCTTCATCGGTCTTTGGGTTCTTCAACCTGTATGCGCCGCCTCCTATGACTTCCGAGATTATGAATGGTCCTTCCCATTGCGGGGCGAGTTTGTGCACTTTTTCTTGTATCAGCCGTAAGACTAGGTCTCCTGTGCTGAAAGTTCTGGTCCGCAGGCGACTGCTTTGATATGTGCGCAACTTGTCCTGGTATCCTTCAGATCTTGCTATAGCTGTGTCCCGTGCTTCGTCTGCTGTGTCTTTATCGTTCTGTAGTGCTTCTTCTGCCTCTTCCTCTTCGTACCCTGAGATTCGGGGAGCTCCAAATTTGAAGTTGTGCGGCAGCACTGCTTCTGCCCCGTATACCATGAAGAAAGGTGTATACTAGGTCGAGCTGTTTGGGGTGGTGCGCAGGCTCCATAGTACCGCGGGGAGTTCTTCTGCCCAGTTGCTTGCGGCTTGTTCTAATGGTGTGAGGAGTCGTTTCTTTATTCCTCCGCATACTAGGCCGTTTGCTTTCTCCACCTGGTCGTTGGATTGTGGGTGCGCAACTGACGCGTTGTTGATTTTGATTCCCAGATCTTGACAGAAGTTTTGGAATTCTGCTGCTGTGAAGTTTGTACCATTGTCTGTGATGATGTTGTGTGGTACGCCGAATCTTAAGAGGATTGACTTGATGAAGTTAACTGCCGTGAGGGATGTTGAGCTGGTGATTGGTACTGCCTCGATCCATTTGGTGTACTTGTCGACTGCGACTAGTAGGTGTGTTCGTCCTCCTTTTGAGGACTTCTTGAGTGGGCCCACCATGTCGAGTCCTCAGGTGGCGAATGGCCAGGACAGCGGTATAGTTTTGAGTTCCGATGCTGGGGCGTGTGGCCTGCTGGCGAATTTTTGGCAGGCGATGCAATACCGCACGATATCTGATAGAGGCGAAGGTGTCCCGATGTTTCGATGAGATGGTGGAGATTGATTATGGTGGAGACGACTTTCACGATCCGACTACGAACGTGCGAAGACGTTGCGCCTTAGCGATCGCTAAACCAACTCCGAGAGGTTATTGATCCCGCGGATGCACGATCAACCTGACCACGAAGGTCTAATTCCTGCAAGCAATCGAAGAACAAGCAAGAACTAAGAATTGCAATCTGGATATTGCGAATATAAGATGAATGATTACGAAAGTTGGGGTTCCAATGAGGTCTTGGCCTGGTCGGATGACACAAACGAAGAGCTCGAAGTTGCGGCTATGGCTAACTTAAATCTAATTAAAACCCAAGTCTAAACGACGCTCTAAGGGCTGTATATATGGGGGAACAGAGGGGAATTTCGTGGCCCCTTGGAGGAGGGGTCCGAAAACAACCCTAACTCGGTTTCCCCACACATACGGACTCTAAAAAATAGCCTATTAAGTGTATTTCGAAATTACATGGGCCTGGCCCAATAATAAGGTGACGCAGCACCTATAATAACCCTTGGACGAAAGTATTAATGTGGCGTCTTGTGTCTCTCGTCCAGGTCTTCATGCACGCCTTATGGTGGCCTCAAAGTGCGAAAATCACCACTGGAAGCTCCATTGTCCTTTCCCGCGCGCACACCTCCTTCTCCATGCTTGATCCCGCTCCAATGACCATCCTTCTTATCCATGCTAGGTCCTTCATTCATAAGACAAACAAAAGTATCTAATTTAGGCAGCATCATATGTTCCTGAACATTAGAAGGATTCGCAAGAAACGAAAGTACCTGATAATTTAGTTGACGTGCGCGTGCTCTAGTAACTGGTCCAGTATGTGTAGTTGGTGAAGATGTGGGTGTAACATTAGTAGATGTCCTCATCATCCTCCCCTTCTTGAATTGAAGTCGTCCTCGACGGAAGCTCATCATCTTCTCCCAAATAAGGTTTCAAATCTGCAATGTTAAATTTGGGACTAACCCCAAAATCTACAGGTAGCTCAAGTTTATATGCATTATCATTAATTTTCTGTAAAACCTTAAAGGGACCATCAGCTCGTGGCATTAACTTAGACTTGCGCAAATCAGGAAACCTATCTGTACGTAGATGTAACCAAACAAGATCTCCTGGTTCAAACACAACATGCTTTCTACCCTTATCACCAGCAAGCTTGTATCTAGCATTCATTTTCTCAATGTTTTCTTTAGTTAACTCATGCATTTTTAATATCAATTCAGCACGTTGCTTAGCATCAAAATTAACCTTCTCCGAAGATGGAAGAGGCAGCAAATCAATAGGTGCACGAGGTAGAAAACCATAAACAATCTCAAAAGGGCACATTTTAGTAGTAGAATGAAAAGAACGATTATAAGCAAATTCAATATGAGGTAAACATTCTTCCCACATTTTCAAGTTACTCTTTAAAACAGCCCTAAGCACAGTAGACAAAGTCCTATTGACTACTTTAGTTTGTCCATCAGTTTGGGGATGACAAGTAGTACTAAAAAGTAGTTTAGTCCCCAACTTAGCCCATAAGCATCTCCAAAAATGGCTAAGAAACTTAGTATCACGATCCGAGACAATAGTATTGGGCACACCATGTAAGCGAATAATCTCACGAAAGAATAAATCAGCAACATTAGCAGCATCATCGCTTTTATGACATGGTATAAAATGTGCCATCTTAGAAAATCTATCCACGACAACAAATATGCTATCCCTCCCCTTCTTTGTTCGAGGCAAGCCTAAAACAAAGTCCATGGATATGTCCTCCCACGGAACACTAGGTACAGGTAAAGGCATGTATAAACCATGAGGATTGAGTCGTGACTTAGCTTTTTGACATGTAGTGCAGTGAGAAACAAAACGCTCAACATCCCGTCTCATCTTTGGCCAAAAGAAATGTGTAGCAAGTACGTCCTCCGTCTTCTTCACGCCAAAGTGTCCCATTAATCCTCCTCCATGCGCCTCCTGCAACAACAAAAGACGAATAGAGCTAGCTGGAATGCATAGCTTGTTAGAACAGAACACAAAACCATCATTAAGCACAAACTTGTTCCATGTTCTACCCTCTCTACAATTCTGCAATACATCTTTAAATTCCGCATCATGTACATATTGATCTTTAAGTGTCTCTAAACCGAATATCTTGAAGTCAAGTTGTGAAAGCATAGTATAACGACGAGACAAAGCATCAGCAATAATATTATCTTTCCCCTTCTTGTGTTTAATGACATAAGGAAAAGTCTCAATAAATTCAACCCACTTAGCATGTCTACGATTAAGTTTTGCTTGGCTTCTTATGTGTTTCAAAGATTCATGATCAGAATGTATAACAAATTCTTTGGGCCATAAATAATGTTGCCAAGTTTCTAATGTCCGAACAAGAGCATATAATTCCTTATCATAAGTAGAATAGTTCAGACTAGGCCCACTCAATTTTTCAGAAAAGTATGCAACAGGTTTAGCATCTTGTAATAACACACCTCCCAAACCAATCCCACTAGCATCGCATTCAAGCTCAAAAGTCTTATTAAAATCAGGAAGTTGGAGCAAAGGAGCATGTGTTAACTTATCTTTCAATACCGTGAAGGCTTCTTCCTGTGCGGTACCCCAAGTAAAAGGCACATCCTTGTGTGTAAGCTCATTGAGAGGTGCAGCAATGGTGCTGAAATCTCTCACAAAACGCCTATAGAATCCAGCGAGGCCAAGAAAACTCCTCACTTGTGTGACCGTTTTGGGCTGCGGCCAACTCTCAATCGCCTCGATCTTGGCTTTATCAACTTCAATTCCCTGCGGAGTAACAACATAGCCAAGAAACGATACTCGGTCGGTGCAAAAGGTGCACTTCCCAAGGTTACCAAACAAACGTGCATTACGTAGAGCAATAAAAACAGCACGTAAATGATCCAAATGTTCCTCCAAAGATTTGCTATAAATCAGTATATCATCAAAATAGACTACCACAAATCGTCCAATGAAAGCACGTAAAACCTCGTTCATTAATCTCATGAAAGTGCTAGGTGCATTAGTTAACCCAAAAGGCATGACTAACCACTCATATAATCCAAACTTAGTTTTAAATGCCGTTTTCCATTCATCCCCTAATTTCATGCGAATTTGATGGTATCCACTACGCAAATCAACTTTGGAAAACATGGTAGAGCCACTTAATTCATCAAGCATATCATCTAACCTAGGAATAGGATGACGATAACGAATAGTAATATTATTAATGGCTCTACAATCAACACACATACGCCAAGTTCCATCCTTTTTAGGCACTAATATAACATGAACAGCACAAGGACTAAGTGATTCACGTATGTAACCTTTGTCGAGTAGCTCTTGTACTTGACGCTGAATCTCCTTCGTCTCCTCCGGATTGGTACGGTATGGCGCACGGTTGGGCAGCGAAGCACCGGGAATTAAGTCAATCTGATGCTCAATCCCTCGAATAGGTGGTAATCCCGGTGGTACGTCTTGTGGAAAGACGTCAATAAACTCCTGCAAAAGGTCAGTGACAACAGGAGGCAAAGAAGGAGGTAATTCCTCAAATGAAAACAAAGCTTCTTTGCACACAAAAGCATAGCACATATATTGACTAACATCCAAATCCGAAATATCAACCTTAGTAGCAAGCAAAGTTGGACTAGTCAATTTAATTTCATTAGAAACAGCAGAAGAAGATTTGCTAGTAGTCTTATGTTGTTGCTCAAATTCTTTAGCTGCTATCTCATTCTCACTCTTATTTTTCTCCTGTTTAGCTTTACTAGCTCTAGCAAGATCATCTTTCACAATTTGTTCAGGAGACATAGGAAGTAAAGCAATAGTTTTATCCTGATGAACCAGAGTAAACTGATTTGTCCTACCATGGTGTACAACATTCCTATCAAATTGCCATGGTCTACCAAGTAAAAGAGAGCATGCTTGCATGGGTACCACATCACAATCAACATAATCAGCATATGCAGCAATGCTAAAGTGCACACGAACAGAACGCGTTACCTTAATCTTACCACTATTGTTAAACCACTGAATATAGTACGGATGGGGGTGTGGTCTTGTGGTGAGAGATAGCCTCTCCACCAACTCCATGCTCGCCAAGTTGTTGCAACTCCCTCCGTCAATGATGATGCGAACTGAACGTTCTTTCACCACTCCCTTTGTGTGGAACAAATTATGCCTCTGGTTTTGCTCGGCCTTCGATACCTGCACACTTAACACACGTTGAGCAACCAAACTAGCATATTGATCTGCATCATCAGGAGCCATATACTCTATATCATGAGCATCATCATGGGCACCCTGTTCCTCGTGAGCAATGAGAACTAAAGTCTCCTCGTCATAGTCGCTCGCTGACTCATACCCACCATCCGCCGTAATAATCATCACACGCTTGGAGGGACAGTCTTTTGCGAAGTGACCTCCACCATGGCACCTGCGACATTTAATATCACGATCTCGTGTTTGCCCTGTGGAAGCCATGGATGAAGAAGAACTCGCTGCTGGACCACTCTGTGCACCCTTGAATGGTGGCGCTGGCTGTTTTGGTGGCTCCCTGTAAGAATGAGCGGTTGAAGTAGATGGTGGTGCAGCAGGACGTGTGGATGTAGAAGGTCCACGCGATGTCCATGATGTATTTCGTCCTGCAGAAAAGTTATGTCTCGTAGCGGCCTGTCGATCCTGCACTTCACGTTCAGCTTTACAAGCAAGATGAAACAAACGAGTAATAGTAGCATAGTCCTTGTATTGTAGAATAGTTTGTATCTCCCTGTTTAAGCCACCTATAAAACGTGCAAACATAGCTTCATTATCCTCTACTAGGCCACATCTAATCAATCCAGTTTGTAATTCTTGATAATATTCCTCTACAGAATTTTTTCCTTGTCTCAAACGCTGTAATTTTTGTAGCAATTCACGTTGATAATAAGGAGGAACCCAGCGAGTACGCATAGCATCTTTTAAAGCAGCCCAAGTAGCTGGAATATTATTAGCATGCAATCTACAATGTTCAGACCACCAAATAGATGCAAAACCCGTGAATTCAGAAACAGCAGCAGTAACACGTCTATTCTCAGGATATTGTAAACATGTAAAGCGTTGTTCAGTTTCTAACTCCCAAGTAAGATAAGCATCAGGAATATATCTACCCTCAAACGGCTTAAGATTCAATTGAAGTTTAGGCACATGTTCATCATCGCGTACCTGAGGGGGTGGTTGGTGTCGACCGTGGCGAATGTTGGGACGTGGACGCCCAGCTGGCTGCTCATAGGCCGCTTCCTGTTCCACCTCCTCCTCGTAATCACCCTCGTAGTTGTCGTCCTGGCCGACGTCAGAAGCAGCAGCAGTAGCAGCAACTGCAGCAGCCGCAGGAGCAGCAGCAGCTTGTCTGCCCGGAAACAGAATACGTCGTGCACGTCGTGGTGGCGGTGGCTGTGCTGGAGCGGCCGCAGGCTGTGCAGGTAGGCGTGCGAGCAACTCAGTAAACTTGGCATCGAGCTTGGTGTCGATCATCTTCTCCACACCATCAATCGCCTCTGTAAATCTGTTCTCGATGTCATTCACCTGTTCAGACATCATTTGTGCAAATTTATCATGTAACGCTTTGTTTGTCATATTCTCCCAATCGGGTGCCTCCCGCGCCACTTCATCATGGGATCCTGGCATGGTTAGCAGAAATAGAAAACACACAGAAATATGATCCTACTTCTACTAATGGGATGTGGGGTGGTGGAAAGCACAAATCCGTCAAGCTTTTCTTTCGTTCTTACCGATTCTTACCTAGCAGCAGGTGGTGATGTACAACCAACGGGTCAAAACTCTCAGAGATGTGGTAGAGCGATGGCCAGGAGGTGTCAAAACGCACGATGTAGAATATATGTGGAGCTGTAGGAAGGCTGACAAGTATGGTAGCAAAAGCTCAACAGTAATCAAAACAGAGATGCAAAGCTGAATAAACACTCAACGTCGGTACTGTGTTGATCCTAGGCTAGACCGTACTAGAGACGCGAGCCTAAAACACCAACGAAAGCACGGCGCGGCACGTAAACAACTGAGAAGCACACTCTGAATTTTTTTCTCTCTTTTTTTTTGTTCTCTTTTTTTTTGCGATGTGGGACTGCGGTGGCTGAAAAAGTGCAAAAAAATCACTATGGTGGCGAACGTCTCAAAATGAGTTTCTGGACCTAAGGAACGTATGGGCACGAAATTTTTTTACCCCCGAATTTTTTTTTTTTTTTTTGGAAATCACCTCCTACGTACGACAAAAGATTGGTGAAATCCGACTCTAATCAACTCAAACTAATCTGGCTACGGAGAGATCACAAACCGAACGGGTGATGGAACTCAAGTCGGATCGGTAGGTCGTGGTGGTGTATATGGACTCTAATTGGCGGAACGTGGTGGTGTATCTAGACTCGGATTGGCGGAACGTGGTAGGATGACTACTGTGCGGCGGCGACGTGGCAAACTGTGATCAGAACTCGAAACTATAAGGGAACTAGACGCTAAGATCAGCAACTTGACACAACGATGCAACCGTAAATTCAACAAAGCAAGTACTGAAAAGAAAACTGGACAAAGGCTAGGACTGTCTTGGGACGTGATGATCTAACCCTAATTTTTTTTGTTGGCTTTTTCGTGGACTGTAGGTATGAAGAACAGAACCAATCTAGATTATGAAAACTGGTAAATCTCACCGAGCAACCTGGAAATCTGATACCACTTGATAGAGGCGAAGGTGTCCCGATGTTTCAATGAGATGGTGGAGATCGATTATGGTGGAGACGACTTTCACGATCCGACTACGAACGTGCGAAGACGTTGCGCCTTAGCGATCGCTAAACCAACTCCGAGAGGTTATTGATCCCGCGGATGCACGATCAACCTGACCACGAAGGTCTAATTCCTGCAAGCAATCGAAGAACAAGCAAGAACTAAGAATTGCAATCTGGATATTGCGAATATAAGATGAATGATTACGAAAGTTGGGGTTCCAATGAGGTCTTGGCCTGGTCGGATGACACAAACGAAGAGCTCGAAGTTGCGGCTATGGCTAACTTAAATCTAATTAAAACCCAAGTCTAAACGACGCCCTAAGGGCTGTATATATGGGGGAACAGAGGGGAATTTCGTGGCCCCTTGGAGGAGGGGTCCGAAAACAACCCTAACTCGGTTTCCCCACACATACGGACTCTAAAAAATAGCCTATTAAGTGTATTTCGAAATTACATGGGCCTGGCCCAATATTAAGGTGACGCAGCACCTATAATAACCGTTGGACGAAAATATTAATGTGGCGTCTTGTGTCTCTCGTCCAGGTCTTCATGCACGCCTTATGGTGGCCTCAAAGTGCGAAAATCACCACTGGAAGCTCCATTGTCCTTTCCCGCGCGCACACCTCCTTCTCCATGCTTGATCCCGCTCCAATGACCATCCTTCTTATCCATGCTAGGTCCTTCATTCATAAGACAAACAAAAGTATCTAATTTAGGCAGCATCATATGTTCCTGAACATTAGAAGGATTCGCAAGAAACGAAAGTACCTGATAATTTAGTTGACGTGCGCGTGCTCTAGTAACTGGTCCAGTATGTGTAGTTGGTGAAGATGTGGGTGTAACATTAGTAGAGATGTCCTCATCAATATCTTCCGGATTTCTCATGGCGGTCGACCAGTAGAACCCTGCTCGAAAAGCCTTGGCCACGAGTGCGCGACTTCTCGCATGATGCCCATAGGTGCCTTCGTGAATCTCGAGCAGTAGGGCTTTGTCGTCTTCTTCGTCAATACACTTTTGGAGGACTTGAGATATGTTGCGCTTGTATAGCTGTCTGTTGATTACTGTGAATGCTTTGGATCGTCGACCGATGCGTCGGGCTTTTGCGATGTCTTGTGGTAGAGTGCCTTCGATTAGGAATCGAAGGAACAGCTTTGCCCAGGCTGGGTCTTCGAGTGAGGTTGGCTCTGCGACTTTGACTGCTTGGCTGCTCGTGTCGTCGGCTCGGCTCGTGGCCGCCACCTGTGCTGGTTCATTTGTGTCGTCGGCCTCTGCGACTGCCTCGGGCGTCGCTGGATTTACTTTGATTGATCTCTGGCTGATGCTCTCGAGGAAAAAGCCTGGTGGTACTGGTCCTCGAGTCGATCCGATGTTCGCAAGCTCGTCGGCCTCCATGTTATTTGCTCTGGAGACGTAGTTGAGTTCGCAGCCGTCGAATCCTCCCTCCAGTGTGTTGTAGAGCTTCTGGTAGGCCATCATGTTTTCTGCGACTGCGTCACAGCCCCTCATCGCCTGCTGGACGACGAGGTTGGAGTCGCCGTAGATTGAGAGGCAAGTGGCACCGCAAGTTTTTGCCATGCGCATGCCGCGGAGTAATGCCTCGTATTCTGCTTCGTTGTTTGAGGCATTCCTGAAGTTGATCTGGAGGATGTATCTGAGCTTCGTTCCTTTGGGGGAGACTAGTACGACGCCTGTTCCGGCTCCTTGCTGTATTTTGGACCCGTTGAAGAACATCGTCCATGAGTTGGACAGATCTGGGGGGTCGGGTGTTTGGACCTCTGTCCACTCGACCAGGAAGTCTGGGAGTACTTGGGCTTTGATTGCTGTTGGGTGCTTGGACTGCAGGTCTCGCGGACTGAGCTCGATGTTCCACTCGGCGACTCGACCGGTCGCTCTGGGGTTGTTGAGGATGTCCGCGACTGGTGCACTTCTCACGATTGTGATGGGGTGTTCGTCGAAGTAGTGCGATACTTTTCTTGAGGTCATGATGATGGCGAGCAGGAGCTTCTGGTAGTGCGGGTACATTTGTTGGGACTTTATGAGGAGCATGCTTAGGTAGTAGATTGGCCTTTGTATGCTCTGGAATTTGCCTTCTTCTGCGCACTCGACGACGAGCGCCATGCTGACTACGTTGCTGCGCGCTGCTATGCATAGGTACAGTTTCTCTCGTTCTTTGGGCACCGCCAAGATTGGAGGACTCGAGAGGGTTTTCTTTAGGTCTATGAATGCATTGCAGGCTTCCTCGGTCCACTCGATTTTTTCTCCTTTTCTGAGCAGCTTGTAGAATGGTAAGGTCCTTTCTCTCAGCCTGCTAATGAAATGGATCAGTGTTGCGAGTCTTCCTGTGAGCTGCTGCACGCCTTTGATGTTGGTTGGATCTTGCATCTTGGCGATTGCTTGGACCTTTTCGGAGTTTGCTTCGATTCCTCGGGTGGAAACCATGTACCCGAGTAGTTTTCTGGCTGGGACGCCGAACACGCACTTTTTTGGGTTGAGCTTGATTCTGTACTTGTTGAGGGCCGTGATTGTTTTGCGGAGGTCGTCAAGTAGCATGCTCGCGCTGTAGGTTTTGATGACAATGTCGTCTACGTAGACCTGGACGTTTCGGCCGATTTGATCTCTCAAACATGCTTGCATCATTCGTTGGTACGTGGCTCCGACATCTTTTACACCAAAGGGCATTGTTCTGTAACAGAATACGCCGTAGGGGGTGATGAACGAGGTGTGTTCTTCATCTTCTTCTTTCATCCTTATCTGATTTTATCCTGAGTATGCATCAAGGAAGGATAGGAGGTCGCATCCTGCTGTAAAGTCGATTATCTGGTCGATTCTTGGTAGGGGAAGTGGTCTTTCGGGCAGTCCTTGTTGACAGGCCCGTAGTCGATGCACATCCTCAGTACATCAGTGTATTTTTTAGGGACCAGGACTGGGTTTGCAATCCAGGTTGGTTTCTTCGTCTCCCGGATGAACTGTGCGTCAAGTAGTCGGTTGATTTCTTCTCCGATTGCTATGCGCTTGGGTTCTGAGAATTGTCGCAACGCCTGCTTTACTGGCTTAGTGTTTGGCTTGATGTGGAGCGCGTGATGAGGACATGACTACCATAGTTACAGCCACAACCCCTGCTAATATACCTACTGGAGCAATTACTAGAGATCGTGCACACCAATTAAATTATCAGGACCTAGCATGGACAAGAAGGATGAGCATTGGAGCATGTTCAAGCATGAAGATGACGAGGACATAATTATCATGGATATGACCATTAATTACTCTATATTTGATCAAGAAATGAAGTCAATACAAAGGGGCATGATTGTGTGTTGTACAAGAAGTTATTTCACGTCACTTTTGGCCCAAGAGAAGATAGAGACCAAGTCTTTCACGTCATGGACTCAGATTCGGACTGCAGAGATATACCCAACTTCAAACAGCCGCCGTTTCTACATACGAACTCCAAATTGGGTGATTCTTTTTTCTGGTGATAGCTTATCTCGTCTAGTTTCCAACGCAATTGGTTTCACCTTCAAATTCCTTCGGAGCGTGGAGATATTGCAAAAACGGTGCGACCCAGCAGCAGAATCCGAATCAAAGTCCAACTCAATAGGTGTTGCATCACCTCCACATGGGCCCAAGTGCCTTGTACGACCTAGGTTTAGTTTTAGGACTCCTTGGGACGTCCTTCCACCCCCTTGGCCTCCACCCTTTAGTCCTATATAAGTAGATCAACCCCTAGGGTTTTTCTTTGGATTTCTTTTAGTTAAAAAGACTGCTTGGCTAATTGCTGCATCTTCGTGTACTCGGTTTGTGTCCAACGACCAGATCAAGACCGCTTTCGGAATCCCAACTTTATTCATACCTCATCTACATATTCGCAATATTCAGATTGCTTTATCATAGTTCTTGCTGGTTCTTCGATTGCTTGCAGGCACTAGACCTTCGTGGTCAGGTTGATCGTGCTCCGGCGTGGTCAATAACCTTCAGAAGATTGGTTTAGCGATTGCTAAGGCGCAACGTCGTTGCACGTTCGTAGTCGGATCGTCAGAGTCGTCTCCACCAAATCGATAGTTATCTCTCATCGAAAGATCGGGACACCCCGCCTCTATCAAGTGGTATCAGTTTTCAGGTTGCTCGGTGAGAATTCCACATCCATATATTAGATCTGTTTTTTTATTACCTATCATCCACACAAAAAGCCATAAAAATAGGATTAGATCATCATATCCAAACCAATCTGAGACTTCGCAATTTTCTTTTCGGTGCTTTGCTTTATTGAATTATCGGTTGCATCGTCGTGTTCAGTTGCTGGTCTTAGTATCTAGTCCTTTAGAGTTTCGAGTTCTGTTCACGTTAGTCACCGCCGCCGCTGCACCATCATCCCATCCGCTGCCTACTTCTACCATCCACCATAGAAAAAGAGAGAAAAAGAGTTGAAAAAAGAGAGAAAAAAGAAAAAGGAAAAAAAAGAAAAAAAAGGAAAAAAGAGAAAAAAGAAGAAAAATTTCGGATCTATCTCTAGTTGAACTCGTATTTGAAATCTCGTCGGAATCAGTTTTGTGCAGTGTCCACTAAAACGGGCATAACTTTGTCATCCGAAGTCCGTTTTGGCTCCACGAGTACTCAAATTAAAGATATTTCCGAGCCGCTTCTAAATAGTTCTGGAGCTAGTGTGTTATTTGAAACTCCAGATCGGCTTCTAAGACGGACTTTTTGACCTCTAAAGTTTCCGAACACAGTTTTTGTCAGATTTCGGGCTGATTCTCAATTTTTTTTGACACCTCATCCGAACTCTAAATTGAGTGATTCTTATTGCGTCGGAAAGCTTAAGTCAGTGCCCTATTGGAGGAAAAATATCAAAAAATTAGCAAATATATTTCAGAGGAAAGTTGTAGCGAGAATATTGGTGTATCTTTATTTGGAGACTATTTTCACCATTATCTTTGCTCTGTTGATGATCTTCACTTATATATTGCTATTCAGAGCTACTTCATATCATTCATTGCTGCTAGTTGTGCTACGCCGTGACCACCTTAGTGTTCTAGGCTCGCGTCTCTAGTCCGGTCTAGACTAGGACCAGCACAGTATCGTCGTTGAGCGTTAATTCAATTTTGCATCTCTGAATTGATTATTGCTGCTATTTTTGCCACCATATTAAAGCCTTCCAAGCTCCACATATTTCTACATCGTGTATACGTGCGTTCACCTGACAATCGCTCTACTTAATCTTTGGAGTTCTTTGACACCGTTGGTTGCCGATCACCACCTGCTGCATGGTAAGAACTAGTAAGACATTGATATTTGCTATCCTGTGAGCGTTTTACCACCACATCCTAGTAGTTCATAGGGACATATACTTGTGATTTGTTTCTTGTTTTCTACTAATCATGGCAGGTTCTGGAGTTAGATCTTCTTGGGCGGCAGCTATAGTTGGAGATTTGCCACCACCTACAACTACACAACAGTCACTACAAAAGGTAAACACACATAGGCATGCACATGATCAGGTTATTGTTTCTATACCACACTTTCATGGACGTCTAAGACCTTATTTATACATTGAGTGGGAGTTTGAAATAAATGATTTATTTGTTTTCCATAATTTTCTTGAGCATAAGAAAGTAAAAACTGCAATTAGTGCTTTCAAAGATTTTGCTTCTATTTGGTGGAATGAATATTGTAGTTTATATCCTGATTATATACCTAATACTTGGAATGATCTCAAATTTGCTATGCGATATAGATTCGTTCCCTCTTATTATACTCGTGACAAGGTTAGGAAATTAAAAAATTTAAAACAAGGTACTAAAACTGTTTCAGAATATTATGATGCTTTAGAAACTACATTCTTGCATTCTCTTTTAGAGGAAAGTGAAGAATATTTCATGGACATATTTTGGGAAGGTTTAAACCGTGACATTCAGGATATCCTAATTCATGAAAAGTGTTATCCTATGGATCGTTTGTTTCGTCTTGCTTGTAAAGCTGAACAGGAAATCGACAGACGTGTTGCCCAGAAGACGAACAAGCGGAATGTGCAAATACCACAAGTTGAGAAGGTTGTTCCTTCAACCACTATGAGCACTACCATAACCACATCAATTGTCGTCAGCAATCCTCCAATATCTGATCTATCATCACAAAAAGGTATTACAAAGGTATGGATCTTTCCCCTCCACATGAGAACCTTGCTGATTTAAAAGCAACATGTGTTGAGCTATCCAGTAGTTTCATCACACAACCAATTTTCGAGAATGTCATAACTTCACATGAAGATGTTGCTTGCCTAATAGACTTTAATACATCATGTCTTGAGTTACCTGTTGATTTGAGCACACCATCTATTTTGGATAATCATGTTACTATTATGAAACTGCCAATTCTTAATCATTTTGATATGACCTCTAATCTTGGTGATGATTCTGCGTCGAATGACTTGTTGCATGACTACTTAGTTAAGCCTGTTGTAGCATGCCCTTCGAAAAAAATTAATGTTTCTTCACCGGTATTGGGATGGTTTAATGATGAGCATTGTACATCTTTAGATATGAATAAGAGCTTCACTTATATATGCAAACTGAGTTGCAATACTTTCATGTTGTTTATGTATTGTGATGATCATATATGTTTATATTTCACGACATACGAAAGTTACTCATATATACATGTGTTACATGTCCAAAAACTAAGGGAAGTAAGAATGGATGACATATATATATACAACATGTACACCTTGTCTCTTTTGTTAGCCACATTTCAGATTAAGAAACGCCGGGGACGGCTTTACTTTCAAGAAGGGGAGGATGATGAGGACATGACTACCATAGTTACAACCACAACCCCTGCTAATATACCTACTGGAGCAATTACTAGAGATCGTGCACACCAATTAAATTATCAGGACCTAGCATGGACAAGAAGGATGAGCATTGGAGCATGTTCAAGCATGAAGATGACGAGGACATAATTATCATGGATATGACCATTAATTACTCTATATTTGATCAAGAAATGAAGTCAATACAAAGGGGCATGATTGTGTGCTGTACAAGAAGTTATTTCACGTCACTTTTGGCCCAAGAGAAGATAGAGACCAAGTCTTTCACGTCATGGACTCAGATTCGGACTGCAGAGATATACCCAACTTCAAACAGCCGCCGTTTCTACATACGAACTCCAAATTGGGTGATTCTTTTTTCTGGTGAGAGCTTATCTCGTCTAGTTTCCAACGCAATTGGTTTCACCTTTAAATTCCTTCGGAGCATGGAGATATTGCGAAAACGGTGCGACCCAGCAGCAGAATCCGAATCAAAGTCCAACTCAATAGGTGTTGCATCACCTCCACATGGGCCCAAGTGCCTTGTACGACCTAGGTTTAGTTTTAGGACTCCTTGGGACGTCCTTCCACTCCCTTGGCCTCCACCCTTTAGTCCTATATAAGTAGATCAACCCCTAGGGTTTTTCTTTGGATTTCTTTTAGTTAAAAAGACTGCTTAGCTAATTGTTGCATCTTCGTGTACTCGGTTTGTGTCCAACGACCAGATCAAGACCGCTTTCGGAATCCCAACTTTATTCATACATCATCTACATATTCGCAATATTCAGATTGCTTTATCATAGTTCTTGCTTGTTCTTTGATTGCTTGCAGGCACTAGACCTTCGTGGTCAGGTTGATCGTGCTCCGACGTGGTCAATAACCTCCGGAGATTGGTTTAGCGATTGCTAAGGCGCGACGTTGTTGCACGTTCGTAGTCGGATCGTCAGAGTCGTCTCCACCAAATCGATAGTTATCTCTCATCGAAAGATCGGGACACCCCGTCTCTATCAGCGCGTGTTCTGTAAATTCTCGCGGTACTTCGGGCATGTCGGTTGGGCACCAGGCGAAGATTTTCCACTCTTCGCGAAGGAAGATTATGAGGGCGGTTGCTTGTTCTTCTGGGAGGTGGGCGTATACGCAGACCGTCTTCTCTGGGTCCGTTAGGTGAACTTGGTGGGTGGTTGTGTCACTGTCGACGCTGAAATCGCGGCCGAATTCTTTTGACTCGCTTCGGGTCGCCAATGGAAAAATGTTTTTACCCCTCACCATGGCTATTTCTTCGAGTTGTTGTTGGCCTCCAAACGTGTCAGAGACTTTGTGGAAGTCGCGATCGCACCGGTCTAATTTGTCGAAGCTTCCATTGACTTTGATGACTCCTGCGGGTCCTGGCATCTTGAGTTTGAGATATGCATAGTGCGGAACCGCCATGAATTGTGCAAACGTTGGTCGCCCGAGTATGGCGTGGTACTGCGACTGCCAATCGAGCACTTCGAACTCGAGGACTTGTCTCGCAAGTTGCGCTTGCTGCCGAAGATGACGTAGAGCTCGATTGTTCCGATGGAGGTGGCTGCTTCGCCTGGAACTACGCCATATATTGTGGTGCCAGACTTCTTCCAAACTGATCATGGGATCAACATCTTGTGTAGGGTGCTGGTGAAGATTATGTTTAGGCTGCTGCCTCCATCCATGAAGACTCTGTCCATGTCGTAGCCTCCGATCTGGGCGTCAAGGGCCAGAGGTGCATGCCCCGGCCTTGGGACCACGGGCGGGTGGTCGCTTTGAGAAAAGGTGATGTTGGTCTCTGCGCCACACAGTTGGTAAATTTCTGCGGTTTTTAGGCCCTCGGCTGCTCGGGTCTGCAGGGTGTAAGTGTCCTGCTTTGCTTTTGAGGGTCTTCCTTCTTGGATCATGCAGACTCATCCATGGGACATAGGGTACTGCCTTTCTGTACTTGGTGCCGGTGACTGCTCGTTTCTTCGGGTGCGCTTGGCTTCACTCTGCTTTTCCTCCTTGAAGTTGTTGGAGAGTTCGGTGAATAAGCGACAATCTCCTAGGGTGTGGCTTGCTCTGAGGCGTCCCCACCCGTCTTCGAAACAGTGGATCGTGCAAGGTCCTTCCAGTTGCTCTCTGTGAGCTAACTGGAGCCAGCGTGCCTTCTTCTCCTTGAGACTTGGAATATCTGCGAGTGGTCTTCCGAACGGTCGTGGAATCTTGGGTCGAGCTCTATCCCATCGTTGAGCGACTGGTTCCGGATGAAGTTAGCGAGTTCATCTAGCCTTCGATCTGGGTCGTAGTACTCGTCGGTCTGGGTTTCAGAGTCGTTGTCTTGTCGCGCGTCGGGAGTCCGGGTGGCGACGGGTCGTCGAGTGGCTGTCGAATCTTCTGTCGCGTGTTGCGACTCTTCGAGTGGGATTCCTGTGTAGAGTCTCCGCGCTTGCCTTCTGGGTCGTTGAGTTCTTTTCCGTCGGCGGTGGATCTGGCGGTTTTCGAGATGTTGGGCTTGATTCGGCTGCGGACTAAGTGATCTTGGTGGGGCGATGAAGATGCTTGTGGTGAACTTGAACTCCTCGAGCGGGTTAGATCTGGCTTTAGCCCTCGAGTCATGATTTTCTGAAGACGGGACCGCCGAGAACGTGATTCCAACCTGTGTAGTTCCCACAGACGGCGCCAATTGACGAGGTTCAGCCTCGGCAAATCCCATGATCAGGGACCCTGGGTTTATCATAGAGAAGGAACAGGTTGGACGATACTCGTCGACTAACAGGAGAAGCACTTCCTGCTCGATATTACTGCGTGAGGGGGCGATTACAAGGGAGGCCAAGGCGAGTTCTCGCAAGGCCAGGAGAGTAGATTGGATGTTGGTCGTCGAGACGTCTCCCCTCCTAGCCTTTATATACTAGGCTAGGTCTCGGGGAGTCCGTCCTAGATTACAGAGATAGTTACCTCACCCTAGTCTTGCCTTGTGCGCCAAGTTGAGCCTTCCATATCAGTCGTGGACTCCTACGTCGGTGCTTTGGGCCCATCAGTGCTCCTTGCGGGTCTTCTGTCTTCATACGCACCAGGTATCCTTATACATAGGAGTCATGGGGTCACCCCTTCGTCAATATCTCTTTTGCACTCTTTCATAACTCTTTTTTATCACACTTCTTTCTCTCTTTTTTTTGAATCTTTTTCTCTCTCTCTTTTTTTCTACAATAAATTTTCTCTTTAGGCCACAATATGTCGCACCGCGGAGAAATTTTCGGGGAAGAACACAACGAAACAACAAATAAAACAATGACTCCGATGCAATCTAAGTTATGGCAAAACTAGCAACCCTAATATTTTTGTATGGCTTTTTATGGATAGGACGAAACAAAAATGAACTAATGGATGGATTTGGTGGATGCTTACCGAGGAAACACTGGAAATCTGATACCAAGATGATATGGGGTGGCCCGATCTTCTCAGTAAGCGAACGGTGAATATGAGGGCGATATGAGATAACATGTATATAGCCGATGAACTCTCCTCGCTAGATCCCTGTTGCCAATGCGACAACTCTCTACCCTTTGGATATTCACAACTTCACACACTTGTGCAACGTAGCCATCGACCACGAGACGGTAATTTGCAATCTACTAATTCCCAGTGGAACAACAGATCACACATAACTTGCATTAGTCAAACATTAGATCGATACAAATTGAAGTTGATGATTCAAGATGAATGCTTGGAAGCAAATCTTTGAACTAGGGTTTATCTAAAATGTGGTCTAACCCTAAAACTCCTAGGGGGTCCTGTATTTATAAGCTAGGGGGTGCAAACGGGGATACAAGGGTCGCAACCCTGTTTCTGCGCGCAAGGAGTCGTGCAAGGTCAGACGTCCAACCCATAAGTCAGACGGTCCGGCTTGTGGTTCGGACGGTCCGACTAATTATGGTCCCTCGGGCTGTAATTATTCGGACGGTCTGGAGTGCAGTCCGGACGGTCCGGCTTGAGGTCGGTCGGTCCAGGGTAGCCTCCGGACGTTCCGACTGTCGTCGGGCCTTCGGGACGTAATTATTCGGATGGTCCGGTCGTCCGGCTTGGGACCCGGACGTCCGACTCCTTGAGTAGGTTGTCCCTTCCCTTCGTCTTCTCGCGAACCGTCTCCTCGTGCAACTTTCCCATGTCCCATGTCTCCTTCTTGCATGACTCCTTGGTACCTGATAACACATATGCGCAAAGACTTAGGAAGTATAAAATCCTCATTAAGGAAAACATCAGATTCTATTAGGAATAAGTTCACCTGTTGTTCTAGTAACTTTGCACGAGCTCTTGTAATAGGTCCGCAACTGATTTCATTGGACTTGTCCAGTATTGGTTCTTCAGGAGTGGTTGTAGGTGCTAAAGTAGTAGGGATGTCATCATCACGTACCACCGGGATTACCACCTATTCGAGGGATTGAGCATCAGATTGACTTAATTCCCGGTGCTTCACTGCCCAACCGTGCTCCATACCGTACTAATCCGAAGGAGACGAAGGAGATTCAGCGTCAAGTGCAAGATCTACTCGACAAAGGTTATATACGTGAATCCCTTAGTCCTTGTGATGTTCCTATTATATTAGTGCCCAAAAAGGATGGAACATGGCGTATGTGTGTTGATTGTCGAGCCATTAATAATATTCCTATTCGTTATCGTCATCCTATTCCTAGGTTAGATGGTATGCTTGATGAATTAAGTGGCTCTACTGATGAGGACATCCCTACTACCAACACATCTCCAGTTCGTCATGAAGAACAAGTTGATTCAACAAAGAAGAAGGATGATGAAATCAGAATTGGACCTATTACAAGAGCTCGTGCAAAGTTGATAGAACAACAGGTGAACTCGCTCTTAATAGATTCTGATATATTATGTAATGAGAACTTTATACTGCCTAAATCTTTGTATGTTTGCATAATCAGGAATCATGACGAAGACGAGGATCCAGAAGGAGGAGAAGAGGAGACATGCTCCAACTTTCGGACGTCCGACCCATTTCGGATGTCCGACATTAGCGAGAAGGATGGCGACCTCCGTATCCAGAAGACCTCCAAAACCGAAGCCGGATTTCCAACAGTATTCGGACGTCCGACGCATTGGACGTCCGACATATGACGGACGTCCGACATGAAGGTCCTCGAGAAGAACTCCCAATCCAGGACACCTCACCGCCATAGTCGGATTTCCGACACGTTTCGGACGTCCGACGTGACGGACGTCCGAAACCCATCGGACGTCCGAAACTGCCTACGCGCAGATCAGACGGGCTGCGGCTCTTGTATCCCCCTAGCTTATAAATACCCAGCTCCCACGAGTTTTAGGGTCAGACCACGTTTACATAAACCCTAGATATTGAGAATAGCTTCAAGATTTCCTCTTGAATCATTAAGACTTCAATTCGTATCGATCTGAAGTTCTTCTACTGCAAGTTATGTGTGATCTATTGTTCCACTGGGGATTAGTAGATTGAAAATTACCGTCTCGTGGTCAACGGCTACGTTGCGCAAGTGTGTGAAGTTGTGAATATCCAAAGGGTAGAGAGCTGTCGCATTGGCAACAGGGATCTAGCAAGGAGAGTTCATTGGCTACATACAAGTTATCTATCATCGCCCTCATATTCACCGTCCGCTTACTGAGAAGATCGGGCCACCCCATATCATCTTGGTATCAGATTTCCAGTGTTTCCTCGGTAAGCATCCACCAAATCCATCTATTCGATCGTTTTTGTTTTTGTCCTATCCAGAAAAAGCCATACAAAAATATTAGGGTTTCTAGTTTTTGCCATAACTTAGATTGCATCGGAGTCATTGTTTTAGTTTGCTGTTTCGTGTGTTCTTCCCGAAAATTTCTCCGCGGTGCGACATATTGTGGCCTAAAGAGAAAAGTTTGGAATTTCGTCCAGTTTGGAATAGTGTAGCCAAAAATCACTGTACTGTAGCAGTATTGTAGCAATTTCGTCCAGTTTGGAATAGTGTCAAAAAAAACAAGAGAAAAAGAGAAAAGATTCAAAAAAAAAAGAGAGAAAGAAGTGTGATCACAAAAAAAGAGTTATAAAAGAGTGCAAAGAGATATACAAGTGTTAGAAAGGACATATCATAGTGGTGATCTTTTGAGAGGCCTGTCTTTCGTTTGTCTCCACTGTGTGAGTTTTCTTTGGGTTTGTATCACACGATCAGCACTAGGACTTGACTTCGGTGTAGTTAGGGTGCCATATCTATAGCTCCACCACATATATCCTGCTTTGTCGTGTGTTCACTCTTTTACTCGGGTATTCACTTCATCACATCCGTGCACTAGTCCTCCATCCGAACGGGTATGCATTACTATTCACTTTGGAACGGTAAGATTCACCTTTTCTTGTCAGTTTTGAGTGAGTTGTGAGTGTCCACCAAAAGATTTTGATTTAGTGCACTAACCTACTAATCATGTCTCAAAGTGGTTTTGATGTGATGCAGAAACAGGACAAGGATGCGCCAGTTACATGGGAGGCATATGAAGGTCTCCGTGATCACTTGACTGGGATGTTTACTAAATCCGCTGATGCGATTGATACAAATGTTCAAGCGGTACAACTAAAAGTGGACGCGACTGAAGCTGCAGTCACCACTATGCAGCAACAACTTGCTGCTATCCAGCAGAGCCTACAACAAATGACAACATCTGTCACTGGCATACAAGCAGCTATGGTACAACGCCAACCTGATGCTCAGGAAGATGATGGTAGTGTCCATGGTGACAATGCTGATTTGAGGGGCATTCAAGGACGTGGGCGTGGTCTTCAAGGACCGGTTCGCCAACCTCCACTTGGTCTTGGTGCGCGCCGTATACCCATTCAGGAAGAAGATGTCTTGAGCAAGCCCAAGTTTAATATCCCCAAATTTGAAGGGTCCACGGATGTGGAAGAATACCTCACATGGGAGCTTAAGATGGAAAAATTATGGCGTTTGCATGATTATCCGGAGGACAAGAAGATCAAGATTGCTTCTTCCGAGTTTGACGGTTATGCTTTGCGTTGGTGGGAGAGTGTGTTGACCGAGATACAAGAAACCAATGGCCAGCCTATTCGTACATGGCGTGACATGAAGGCGACCATGAAAGCTCGGTTTGTTCCCACAAATTACTTACGGACAGTTTTTGATAAATTGCAACAATTGAAGCAAGGTACTATGTCCGTTGATGCATACTATATGGAGATGGAGATGTTGTTGCAACGTGCGCGAGTTCGCGAAGAGGTTGAGATGACTATGCAACGTTTTCTCCATGGGCTGAAATTTACTATCAAGAGTATTGTGCGGCATCACCAATACTATAATATGAATGATTTATTGCATCTTGCAAGGGAGGCTGAATCCCAGCTTGCAGAAGAGGCACACCTGAAGTCAAGATACTCCACATCTAGCAGATTTTCTCCAAGGACATCCGCGCCTATGGAGAATTATGGTGCCAATACTCGAGCTTCTTCTTCAGTTTCCAAGCCAGCCTCCACTGGTTCTATGGCCAAGAAGCCAGCTGCCCCTGCCACTAGTGCAGGCTCCAACATGTCTACAGCTCGCAATCGCGAGATCACTTGTCATGCTTGCGGTAATCCGGGTCACTTCAAGAGAGATTGCCCGAACAGAAAGGTCATGTTTGTGAATCAAGAAACTGGCGAGTATGAAACTGGTGATGATGAAGATCCTTCCGCATTCGATGACGAGGGATATCATAGTGAAGAAGGCATGGATGCTTTTCCATCTCATGCTCTACCATTGTTGTGTCACAACGTGCTCTTACAGTGCAGCCACATGTTGATTCTCAGCGCTGTAATTTGTTCCAAACCAAGGCACTTGTTGGTCCCAACAAAGCTTGCAAAGTGATCATTGATGGAGGTAGCTGCCGCAACCTCGCAAGCAAGGAGTTATGTGCCAAGCTCAATCTGAAATACTCACCTCACCCGCATCCTTATTATGTCCAATGGTTGAGTGACAGTGGTGAGATGAAGGTAAATCACATGGTGCGCGTAAATTTTGAGATAGGCCCATACAAGGATTCCGTCGATTTTGATGTGGTGCCTATGACAGTTTGCCATCTCTTATTGGGTCGGCCGTGGTTATATGATCGCCATGTGCAACACCATGGTCGAGCCAATACATGTCATTTGGAGTTCAAGGGCAAGAAAGTTAATCTCCATCCTATGTCCCCACAGCAAATTGTGAATGAGTCTCGTCAGACGGTAGAGGTGAATGTAGAAACAACAAGAGCGAACAATGTAATAACTGTGAGTGATAATATAACGACAAGTGCGAGAGAGACTAGTTTGCTTACATTAGCCACCAAAGAAGACATGCGAGAATTTAGTTCGGATCCTACAGCCATACCTCTTGTCCTCATGTATAAAGGCGAGGATTTGGTTTCTAATGATAACCATCCTATTTCTCCTGGTGTGGCTACTGTTTTGCAGGATTTTGATGATGTGTTTCCGGCGGAGGTTCCAGCAGGATTACCACCCTTGCGTGGTATTGAGCACCAGATTGATCTTATACCGGGTGCAACTCTTCCGAACCGGGCACCATATAGGACAAACCCCCAAGAGACGAAGGAAATTCAGCAACAAGTACAAGCGCTTCTGGATAAAGGGTATATTCGTGTCAGCCTTAGCCCTTGTGTTGTTCCTGTTATTTTGGTTCCTAAGAAAGATGGTACATGGCGTATGTGTGTAGATTGTAGAGCTATTAATAACATCACTATTCTCTATCGTCATCCCATTCCACGTTTAGAGGATATGCTTGATGAATTATGTGGTGCTGCTATTTTCTCTAAAATTGATTTGCGTAGTGGATACCATCAAATTAGGATGAAAGAAGGGGATGAATGGAAAACTGCTTTCAAAACTAAGTTCGGCTTATATGAGTGGTTAGTTATGCCTTTTGGTCTTACTAATGCTCCTAGTACTTTCATGAGATTAATGAACCATGTTTTGAGGGAGTTTATTGGACATTTTTTGGTTGTGTATTTTGATGATATACTTATTTACAGCCGCAATGAATTTGAACATGCTGATCATATTAGACAAGTTTTGCAAGTGTTGCGTGATTCTAAATTATATGCTAATCTTGAGAAGTGCACATTTGCGAAAGATAAGGTCATATTTTTGGGTTTTGTTGTATCTAAGCATGGGGTCGAAGTAGATTCTTCTAAAATTGAAGCAATTCAAAATTGGCCTACTCCCATGAATGTTAGCCAAGTACGAAGTTTTCACGGTCTTGCTGGGTTTTATAGACGTTTTGTGAAAAACTTTAGTACTATTGCTGCACCATTGAATGAATTGACTAAGAAAGGTGTGCCTTTTGTTTGGGGCGTTGCCCAAGACCTTGCATTTGATGAGTTGAAACGTTTGCTTACTTCTGCACCTTTACTTACGTTACCAGATTTTACTAAGCAATTTGAAGTTGAATGTGATGCTAGTGGTATAGGCATTGGTGGTGTTTTGATGCAAGAAGGTAGACCTATAGCTTATTTTAGTGAGAAGCTTTCTGGTGCTAGATTGAATTATCCTGTTTATGATAAAGAATTGTATGCACTTGTTAGAGTTCTTGAGGTTTGGCAACATTATTTTTGGCCAAAAGAATTTATCATACATTCTGATCATGAAGCTTTGAAATATCTGAAAGCTCAATCTAATTTGCATAGACGCTTAACTAAGTGGGTTGAGTTCATTGAGTCTTTTCCTTACATCATCAAATATAAGAAAGGAAAACATAATGTTGTTGCTGATGCTCTATCTAGGAAGAACATGTTATTGACACATCTTGATGTTAAAATTCCTGGATTAGAGAGTTTGTGTGATTTATATGCAACTGATCATGATTTTGCTGAACCATATCGTTTGTGTTTGCTTCGGAATGCTTGTGACAAGTTCCACATCCATGATAGATTTTTGTTTCGAGCTAACAAACTTTGTGTTCCAGAATATTCTGTGCGTTTGCTATTGTTGCAGAAATCACATGCAGGCGGACTGATGGGTCACTTTGGACGTGAGAAGACATTACACATGCTTGCTGATAATTTTTATTGGCCCAGGATGAGGCGTGATGTGGACAAGTTTGTTCGACGCTGTATTGTATGCAACACATCCAAGTCGAAGCTGAAGCCTCATGGTTTGTATACTCCACTATCGGCTCCTACCACACCTTGGGAAGATATTAGTATGGACTTTGTGTTAGGATTGCCACGCACTAAATATGGTCATGATAGTATATTTGTGGTAGTGGATAGATTTTCCAAGATGGCACATTTTATTGCCTGCCATAAGAGCGACGATGCGTCGCATGTTGCTAACCTGTTTTTCAGGGAGATTGTACGCTTGCATGGAGTGCCCAAGACAATTGTTTCTGACAGGGATGTAAAGTTTGTGAGCTACTTCTGGAAGACGCTTTGGGGCAAGTTGGGAACAAAGTTGATGTTCAGTACTACATGTCATCCTCAAACTGATGGTCAAACGGAGGTGGTCAATAGAACATTGTCACAATTATTGCGAGCTATGATCAAGAAAAATCTGCGCGAATGGGCGGAGTGTTTGCCACATGTTGAATTTGCTTATAACAGGGCAGTACACACTACTACTCACCTTTGTCCTTTTGAAGTGGTATATGGTTTTAAGCCTATTACACCTCTTGATTTGCTGCCTCTTCCATTGCAGGAACGAGTTAATATGGAGGCCTCCCACAGAGCAGATTATGTAAAGAAGATCCATGACAAGACCCGAGAGGCTATTGAGAAGCAAGGCAAGAATGTTGCTGCTGCGAGGAACCAGTCACGGAAGCAAGTTCTTTTTCAACCTGGAGATATGGTTTGGGTACATTTGCGCAAGGACAGATATCCAGGGATGAGGGATTCCAAGTTGAAGCCACGTGGTGCTGGTCCTTACAAGGTGCTAGCCAAGATCAATGACAATGCCTACTCGATTGATATTCCCATTGCCGAGTTTGGTGGCGCTAGCAACAGTTTCAACGTTGCTGATTTATCACCATACATGGGAGATGACCTTGGAGCGTCGAGGTCGACGCCTTTTGAAGGGGGGGGGAGATGATGAGGACATCCCTACTACCAACACATCTCCAGTTCGTCATGAAGAACAAGTTGATTCAACAAAGAAGAAGTGATAGAGGCGAAGGTGTCCCGATGTTTCGATGAGATGATGGAGATCGATTTTTGGTGGAGTAGACTTTCACGACCCGACTACGAACGTGCGAAGACGTTGCGCCTTAGCAATCGCTAAACCAACTCCGAGAGGTTATTGATCCCGCGGATGCACGATCAACCTGACCACGAAGGTCAATTCCTGCAAGCAATCGAAGAACAAGCAAGAATTAAGAATTGCAATCTGGATATTGCGAATATAAGATGAAAGATTAACAGAAGTTGGGGTTCCAATGCGGTCTTGGCCTGGTCGGACGACACAAACGAAGAACTCGAAGTTGCGGCTATGGCTAACTTAAATCTAATTAAAACCCAAGTCTAAACGACGCCCTAAGGGCTGTATATATGGGGGAACAGAGGGGATTTTCGTGACCCCTTGTAGGTGGGGTCCGAAAACAACCCTAACTCGGTTTCCCCACACATACGGACTCTAAAAACAGCCTATAATGTGGTATTTCGAAATTACATGGGCCCAGCCCAATATTAAGGTGACGCAGCACCTATAATTGCTCTTGGACGAAAATAATGAAGTGGCATCTCGTGTATTTCGTCCAAGCCTTCATGCATGCCTTATGGTGGCTTCAAAGTGCGAAAATCCCCACTGGAAGCTCCATTGTTCTTTCCCGCGCGCGCACCTTCTTCTCCATGCTTGATCCCGCTCCAATGACCGTCCTTCTTTTCCATGCTAGGTCCTTCATTCATAAGCAAAACAAAAGTATCTAATTTAGGCAGCATCATATGTTCATGAACATTAGAAGGATTCGCAAGAAACGAAAGTACCTGATAATTTAGTTGACGTGCACGTGCTCTAGTAACTGGTCCAGTATGTGTAGTTGGTGAAGATGTGGGTGTAACTTTAGTAGAGATGTCCTCATCAAGAAGGATGATGAAATCAGAATTGGACCTATTACAAGAGCTCGTGCAAAGTTGATAGAACAACAGGTGAACTCGCTCTTAATAGATTCTGATATATTATGTAATGAGAACTTTATACTGCCTAAATCTTTGTATGGTTGCATAATCAGGAATCATGACGAAGACGAGGATCCAGAAGGAGGAGAAGAGGAGACATGCTCCAACTTTCGGACGTCCGACCCATTTCGGATGTCCGACATTAGCGAGAAGGATGGCGACCTCCGTATCCAGAAGACCTCCAAAACCGAAGCCGGATTTCCGACAGGATTCGGACGTCCGACGCATCGGACGTCCGACATATGACGGACGTCCGACATGAAGGTCCTCGAGAAGAACTCCCAATCCAGGACACCTCACCGCCAGAGTCGGATTTCCGACACGTTTCGGACGTCCGACGTGACGGACGTCCGAAACCCATCGGACGTCCGAAACTGCCTACGCGCAGATCAGACGGGATGCGGCTCTTGTATCCCCCTAGCTTATAAATACCCAGCTCCCACGAGTTTTAGGGTCAGACCACGTTTAGATAAACCCTAGATATTGAGAATAGCTTCAAGATTTCCTCTTGAATCATTAAGACTTCAATTCGTATCGATCTGAAGTTCTTCTACTGCAAGTTCTGTGTGATCTATTGTTCCACTGGGGATTAGTAGATTGCAAATTACCGTCTCGTGGTCGACGGCTACGTTGCGCAAGTGTGTGAAGTTGTGAATATCCAAAGGGTAGAGAGCTGTCGCATTGGCAACAGGGATCTAGCAAGGAGAGTTCATTGGCTACATACAAGTTATCTATCATCGCCCTCATATTCACCGTCCGCTTATTGAGAAGATCGGGCCACCCCATATCATCTACCATGTTTGCCAAAGTTGATTTGCGTAGTGGATACCATCAAATTCGCATGAAATTAGGAGATGAATGGAAAACAGCATTTAAAACCAAATTTGGACTATATGAGTGGTTAGTGATGCCTTTTGGGTTAACTAATGCACCTAGCACTTTCATGAGATTAATGAACGAGGTTTTACATGCTTTTATTGGAAGATTTGTGGTTGTCTATTTTGATGATATACTGATTTAAAGCAAATCTTGATGGAACATTTGGATCATTTACGTGTTGTTTTTATTGCTCTACGTAATGCATGTTTGTTTGGTAACCTTGGGAAGTGCACCTTTTGCACCGATCGAGTATCGTTTCTTAGCTATGTTGTTACTTCGCAGGGAATTGAAGTTGATAAAGCTAAGATCGAGGCGATTGAGAGTTGGCCGCAGCCCAAAACGGTCACACAAGTGAGGAGTTTTCTTGGCCTCGCTGGATTCTATAGGAGTTTTGTGAGAGATTTCAGCACCATTGCTGCACCTCTCAATGAGCTTACACGCAAGGATGTGCCTTTTACTTGGGGTACCGCACAGGAAGAAGCCTTCACGGTATTGCAAGATAAGTTAACACATGCTCCTTTGCTCCAACTTCCTGATTTTAATAAGACTTTTGAGCTTGAATGCGATGCTAGTGGGATTGGTTTGGCAGGTGTGTTATTACAAGATGCTAAACCTGTTGCATACTTTTCTGAAAAATTGAGTGGGCCTAGTCTGAACTATTCTACTTATGATAAGGAGTTATATGCTCTTGTTCGGACATTAGAAACTTGGCAACATTATTTATAGCCCAAAGAATTCGTTATACATTCTGATCATGAATCTTTGAAACACATAAGAAGTCAAGAAAAACTTAATCGTAGACATGCTAAGTGCGTTGAATTTATTGAGACTTTCCCTTATGTTGTTAAACACAAGAAGGGTAAAGATAATACTATTGTTGATGCATTGTCTCGTTGTTATACTATGCTTTCACAACTTGACTTTAAGATATTCGGTTTAGAGAAAATCAAAGATCAATATGTGCATGATGCAGAATTTAAAGATGTCTTGCAGAATTGTGGAGAAGGTAGAACATGGAACAAGTTTGTGCTTAATGATGGATTCGTGTGTAGTTCTAACAAGCTATGCATTCCAGCTAGCTCTATTCGTCTTTTGTTGTTGCAGGAGGTGCATGAAGGAGGATTAATGGGACACTTTGGCGTAAAGAAGACGGAGGATGTACTTGCTACACATTTCTTTTGGCCAAAGATGAGACGGGATGTTGAGCGTTTTGTTGCTCGCTTCACTACATGTCAAAAAGCTAA
The DNA here is from genome assembly GCA_950022295.1 of Bromus sterilis. Classification (NCBI taxonomy): domain Eukaryota; kingdom Viridiplantae; phylum Streptophyta; class Magnoliopsida; order Poales; family Poaceae; genus Bromus; species Bromus sterilis. The sequence goes on along the minus strand of OX465600.1, from coordinate 169,381,702 downwards.
GTCACGAGTCAATCCTCATGGTTTATACATATCTTTCCTTATACCTTGTGTTCCGTGGGAGGACATATCCATGGACTTTGTTTTAGGCTTGCCTCGAACAAAGAAGAGGAGGGATAGCATATTTGTTATCGTGGATAGATTTTCTAAGATGGCACACTTTATACCATGTCATAAAAGTGATGATGCTGCTAATGTTGCTGATTTATTCTTTCGTGAAATTATACGCTTGCATTGTGTGCCAAATACTATTATCTCAGATCGTGATACTAAATTTCTTAACCACTTTTGGAGATGTTTATGGGCTAAGTTGGGGACTAAACTACTTTTTAGTATTACTTGTCATCCCCAAACTGATGGTCAAACTGAAGTAGTCAATACGACTTTGTCTACTATGCTTAAGGCTGTTTTAAAGTGTAACTTGAAAATGTGGGAAGAATGTTTACCTCATATTGAATTTGCTTATAATCGTTCATTGCATTCTACTAATAAAATGTGCCCTTTTGAGATTGTTTATGGTTTTCTACCTCGTGCACCTATTCATTTGCTGCCTCTTCCATCTTCGGAGAAGGTTAATTTTGAGCTAAGCAACGTGTTGAATTGATATTAAAAATGCATGAGTTAACTAAAGAAAACATTGAGAGAATGAATGCTAGATACAACCTTGCTGGTGATAAGGGTAGAAAGCATGTTGTGTTTGAACCAGGAGATCTTGTTTGGTTACATCTACGTAAAAATAGGTTTCCTGATTTGCGCAAGTCTAAGTTAATGCCACGAGCTGATGGTCCCTTTAATGTTTTGCAGAAAATTAATGATAATGCATATAAACTTGAGCTACCTGTAGATTTTGGGGTTAGTCCCACATTTAATATTTCAGATTTGAAGCCTTATTTGGGAGAAGATGATGAGCTTCCGTCGAGGACGACTTCAATTCAAGAAAGGGGAGGATGATGAGGACATCCCTACTAATGCTACACCCACATCCTCACCAACTACACATATTGGACCAGTTACTAGAGCACGCGCACGTCAACTAAATTATCAGGTACTTTCGTTTCTTGCGAATCCTTCTAATGTTCATGAACATATGATGCTGCCTAAATTAGATACTTTTGTTTTGCTTATGAATGAAAGACCTAGAATGGACAAGAAGTGTCGTCGATATGTAAACGACAGATGCCATAGGATGGCTAAAGTGGGGGAACAATGCGCAGACGACGGCGCTCCGGACGGGTCTAGGTACAAAGCACACGACGAGGTACCCTGGTTCAGGGCTCTTCGTAGAGATAAAACCCCTACTCCTGCCTGTCTGAACTATAGGAGAATATCTGTACAAATGTGCTCCTTGAGCTGTATCTTTTCTAGCTATTTGGCTCATGGCCGAGCTAAGCTGCTATCAGCCAAGCTACTACTTGGATGGATGGATGAAAGGAAATGAGCTCAAGGCTTGCCCTCTCCCTCACCGTGGGCATGCCTTGCCCCATATATAGTGGTGGCAAGGATGCCCGAAGGGTGAAGACACTAGGTAGAAGACGAAAGTGAGTACAAGTGATGTGATGGGGTGATGTGATGTAATGTGACACCTCCCCTTTACACTATTCACAATGTCACTGAAGGCATCATGGCTTGTCTTGTCAGCTCGTCTTGTCGGTTGACTGGACATCTCGGTTGACCTTCGGGCAGCCGAGCTGCGGGAAACTGGCACTCGGCAGATGAGCAGTCGGCACGGATGCACTGAGTAGTCGGCCGAGTGCGCGGAGCAATCGGCAGGCGCGCAGTCGGCCGCGGCCGAGCTGAACTGAGGGTGCAATCGGCGCACGATGCTTTCGAATATTATTCCTTCTACTTGACCCTACCGGGGGATCATCCCCCCGACAGTAGCCTCCGAGCCTCCGGGTGACTTGGTGAGTCATCCGGAGGGTTCTTCCTTGTCGGTGTAGATGTTTGCACTTGGTGCAGTCTCTTTCCAGTGGGGGCGCGCCAGCGCACCCACTGGGTGTAGCCTCCGAGATTCAGGCCGACTACATGCAGTTGGCTCGAATCTTCTCTTGCTTGTTTAGTTGATGGCGTCGAATGTCTCAGCAGGGGCTTGCTTGAAGCAATCGACCGAGAGGCGTGTTCAACAGTTGACGGACTCGTACGGAGCATTCAACTCGGAGGCGTGCTCAACCGGAACTAGCTTGCTTTGGAGCAACCAACCGGTAGCAGCCAACTTGGTATCTCAACCGGGATTAGCTTGCTTTGGAGCAGTCAACCGTGAGCAACCAACTTGGTATCTCAACCGGGATTAGCTTGCTTTGGAGTAGTCAACTGGGAGTAGCCAACTTGTTATCTCAACCGGGATTAGCTTTCTTTGGAGCAGTTAACCTGATGAGGACATCCCTACTAATGTTACACCCATACCCTCACCAACTACACATACTGGACCAGTTACTAGAGCACGTGCACGTCAACTAAATTATCAGGTACTTTCGTTTCTTGCGAATCCTTCTATTGTTCATGAACATATGATGCTGCCTAAATTAGATACTTTTGTTTTGCTTATAAATGAAGGACCTAGCATGGACACGAAGGATGGTCATTGGAGCGGGATCAAGAATGGAGAAGAAGGTGCGCGCGGGGGAAAGTACAGTGGAGCTTCCAGTGGAGATTTTCGCACGTTGAAGCCACCATAAGGCATGCATGAAGGCTTGGACGGAATACACGAGATGCCACTTCATTATTTTCGTCCAAGAGCAATTATAGGTGCTGCGTCACCTTAATATTGGGCTGGGCCCATGTAATTTCGAAATACCACATTATAGGCTGTTTTTAGAGTCCGTATGTGTGGGGAAACCGAGTTAGGGTTGTTTTCGGACCCCACCTCCAAGGGGTCACGAAAATCCCCTCTGTTCCCCCATATATACAGCCCTTAGGGCGTCGTTTAGACTTGGGTTTTAATTAGATATAAGTTAGCCATAGCCGCAACTTCGAGCTCTTCGTTTGTGTCATCCGACCAGGCCAAGACCTCATTGGAACCCCAACTTTCGTAATCATTCATCTTATATTCGCAATATCCAGATTGCAATTCTTAGTTCTTGCTTGTTCTTCGATTGCTTGCAGGAATTAGACCTTCGTGGTCAGGTTGATCGTGCATCCGCGGGATCAATAACCTCTCGGAGTTGGTTTAGCGATCGCTAAGGCGCAACGTCTTCGCACGTTCGTAGTCGGATCGTGAAAGTTGCCTCCACCATAATCGATCTCCACCATCTCATCGAAACATCGGGACACCTTCGCCTCTATCAAGTGGTATCAGATTTCCAGGTTGCTCGGTGAGATTTACCAGTTTTCGTAGTCTAGATTGGTTCTGTTTTTCATACCTACAGTCCACGAAAAAGCCAACAAAAAAAAATTAGGGTTAGATCATCACGTCCCAAAACAGTCCGAGCCTTTGTCCAGTTTTCTTTACAGTAGTTTGCATTGTTGAATTTGCGGTTACATCGTCGTGTCGAGTTGCTGATCTTAGCGTCTAGTTCCCTTAGAGTTTCGAGTTCTGATCACAGTTTGCCACGTCGCCGCCGCACCAGTAGTCATCCTACCACGTTCCGCCAATCCAAGTCAAGTTACACCACCACTTTCCGCCAAGCAGAGTCCATATACACCACCACGTCTCACGAGTCCGACTTGAGTTCCACCATCAGTACGGTTCCTGATATCCCCGTAGCCAGAATAGTTTTGAGTTGATTAGAGTCGGATTTCACCAATCTTTTGTCGTACGTAGAAGAGGGTGATTTCCAAAAAAAAAAATTCAGGGGTAAAAAAATTTCGTGCCCATACGTTCCTTAGGTCCAGAAACTCGTTTTGAGACGTTCGCCACCATAGTGATTTTTTTCGCACTTTTTCAGCCCCCGCAGTCCCGCATCGCCAAAAAAAAAAAGCAAAAAAAAAAAAAGAGAGAGAAAAAAAAAATTCAGAGTGTGCTTCACAGTTGTTACGTGCCGCGCCGTGCTTTCGTTGGTGTTTTAGGCTCGCGTCTCTAGTACGGTCTAGCCTAGGATCAGCACAGTACCGACGTTGAGTGTTTATTCAGCTTTGCATCTCTGTTTTGATTACTGTTGAGTTTTTCCTACCATACTTGTCAGCCTTCCTACAGCTCCACATATATTCTACATCGTGCGTTTTGACACCTCCTGGCCATCGCTCTACCATATCTCTGAGAGTTTTGACCCGTTGGTTGTACATCACCACCTACTGCTAGGTAAGAATCGGTAAGAACGTAAGAAAAGCTTGACGGATTTGTGCTTTCCACCACCCCACATCCATCCCATTAGTAGAAGTAGGATCATATTCCTGTGTGTTTTCTATTTCTGCTAACCATGCCAGGATCACATGATGAAGTGGCGCGGGATGCACCCGATTGGGAGAACATGACAAACAAGGAGCTACATGATAAATTTGCACAAATGATGTCTGAACAGGTGAATGACATCGTGATGAGGACATCCCTACTAATGTTACACCCATATCCTCACCAACTACACATATTGGACCAGTTACTAGAGCTCGTGCACGTCAACTAAATTATCAGGTACTTTCGTTTCTTGCGAATCCTTCTATTGTTCATGAACATATGATACTGCCTAAATTAGATACTTTTGTTTTGCTTATGAATGAAGGACCTAGCATGGACAAGAAGGATGGTCATTGGAGCGGGATCAAGCATGGAGAAGAAGGTGCGCGCGCGGGAAAGGACAGCGGAGCTTCCCGTGGTGATTATCGCACTTTGAAGCCACCATAAGGCGCGCATGAAGTCTTGGACGAAATACGCGAGATGCCACTTCATTATTTTCGTCCAAGGGCAATTATAGGTGCTGCGTCACCTTAATATTGGGCTGGGCCCATGTAATTTCGAAATACCACCTTATAGGCTGTTTTTAGAGTCCGTATGTGTGGGGAAACCGAGTTAGGGTTGTTTTCGGACCCCACCTCCAAGGGGTCACGAAAATCCCCTCTGTTCCCCCATATATACAGCCCTTAGGGCGTCGTTTAGACTTGGGTTTTAATTAGATTTAAGTTAGCCATAGCCGCAACTTCGAGCTCTTCGTTTGTGTCATCCGACCAGGCCAAGACCTCATTGGAACCCCAACTTTCGTAATCTTTCATCTTATATTCGCAATATCCAGATTGCAATTCTTAGTTCTTGCTTGTTCTTCGATTGCTTGCAGGAATTAGACCTTCGTGGTCAGGTTGATCGTGCATCCGCGGGATCAATAACCTCTCGGAGTTGGTTTAGCGATCGCTAAGGCGCAACGTCTTCGCACGTTCGTAGTCGGGTCGTGAAAGTCTACTCCACCATAATCGATCTCCACCATCTCATCGAAACATCGGGACACCTTCGCCTCTATCAAGTGGTATCAGATTTCCAGGTTGCTCGGTGAGATTTACCAGTTTTCGTAGTCTAGATTGATTCTGTTCGTCATACCTACAGCCCACGAAAAAGCCAAAAAAAAAATTTAGGGTTAGATCATCACGTCCCAAGACAGTCCGAGCCTTTGTCCAGTTTTCTTTTCAGTACTTGCTTTGTTGAATTTACGGTTGCATCGTTGTGTCAAGTTGCTGATCTTAGCGTCTAGTTCCCTTAGAGTTTCGAGTTCTGATCACAGTTTGCCACGTCGCCGCCGCACAGTAGTCATCCTACCACGTTCCGCCAATCCAAGTCCACATACACCACCACGTTCCGCCAAGCAGAGTCCATATACACCACCACGTACCACGAGTCCGAGTTGAGTTCCATCATCAGTACGGTTCGTGACCTCTCCATAGCCAGATTAGTTTGAGTTGATTAGAGTCGGATTTCACCAATCTTTGTCGTACGTAGAAGGGGGTGATTTCCAAAAAAAAAAAAAAAAAAAAAAAAAAAAGTCTGCCACGCTTTTCAGAGCAGTTTTTAGGCCAAAATTTTCAGGGGTAAAAAAAATTCGTGCCCATACGTTCCTTAGGTCCAGAAACTCGTTTTGAGACGTTCGCCACCATAGTGATTTTTTCGCACTTTTTCAGCCACCGCAGTCCCGCATCGCCAAAAAAAAAAAACAAAAAAAAAAGAGAAAAAAAAAATTCAGAGTGTGCTTCTCAGTTGATTACGTGCCGCGCCGTGCTTTCGTTGGTGTTTTAGGCTCGCGTCTCTAGTACGGTCTAGCCTAGGATCAGCACAGTACCGACGTTGAGTGTTTATTCAACTTTGCATCTCTGTTTTGATTACTGTTGAGCTTTTTGCTACCATATTTCTCAAACCTACCTACAGCTCCACATATATTCTACTTCGTGCGGTTGACACCTCCTGGCCATCGCTCTACCACATCTCTGAGAGTTTTGACCCGTTGGTTGTACATCACCACCTGCTGCTAGGTAAGAATCGGTAAGAACTGAAGAAAAGCTTGACGGATTTGTGCTTCCCACCACCCCACATCCCATTAGTCGAAGTAGGATCATACTTCTGTGTGTGTTTTCTATTTCTGCTAACCATGCCAGGATCCCATGATGAAGTGGCGCGGGATGCACCTGATTGGGAGAATATGACAAACAAAGCATTACATGATAAATTTGCACAACTGATGTCTGAACAGGTGAATGACATCGAGAACAGATTTACAGAGGCGATTGATGGTGTGGAGAAGATGATCGACACCAAGCTCGACGCCAAGTTTACTGAGTTGCTCGCACGCTTACCTATACAGCCTGCGGCCGCTCCAGCACAGCCACCGCCACCACGACGTGCACGACGTATTCTGTTTCCGGGCGGACAAGCTGCTGGTGCTCCTGCTGCTGCTGCAGTTACTGCTGCTGCTGCCTCTGACGTCGGCCAGGACGACAACTACGAGGGTGATTACGAGGAGGAGGTGGAACAAGAAGCGGCCTATGAACAGCCAGCTGGACGTCCACGTCCCAACATTCGCCACGGTCGACACCAACCACCCCCTCAGGTACGCGATGATGAACATGTGCCTAAACTTAAATTGAATCTTAAGCCGTTTGAGGGTAGATATATTCCTGATGCTTATCTTACTTGGGATTTAGAAACTGAACAACGCTTTACATGTTTACAATATCCTGAGAATAGACGTGTTACTGCTGCTGTTTGTGAATTCACGGGTTTTGCATCTATTTGGTGGTCTGAACATTGTAGATTGCATGCTAATAATATTCCAGCTACTTGGGCTGCTTTAAAAGATGCTATGCGTACTCGCTGGGTTCCTCCTTATTATCAACGTGAATTGCTACAAAAATTACAGCGTTTGAGACAAGGAAAAAATTCTGTAGAGGAATATTATCAAGAATTACAAACTGGATTGATTAGATGTGGCCTAGTAGAGGATAATGAAGCTATGTTTGCACGTTTCATAGGTGGCTTAAACAGGGAGATACAAACTATTCTAGAATACAAGGACTATGCTACTATTACTCGTTTGTTTCATCTTGCTTGTAAAGCTGAACGTGAAGTGCAGGATCGACAGGCCGCTACGAGACCTAACTTTTCTGCAGGACGAAATACATCATGGACATCGCGTGGACCTTCTACATCCACACGTCCTGCTGCTCCACCCTCTACTTCAGCCGCTCATTCTTACAGGGAGCCACCAAAACAGTCAGCGCCACCATTCAAGGGTGCACAGAGTGGTCCAGCGGCGAGTTCTTCTTCATCCATGGCTTCCACAGGGCAAACACGAGATCGTGATATTAAATGTCGCAGGTGCCAAGGTGGAGGTCACTTCGCAAAAGACTGTCCCTCCAAGCGTGTGATGATTATTACGGCGGATGGTGGGTATGAGTCAGCGAGTGACTATGATGAGGAGACTTTAGTTCTCATTGCTCATGAGGAACAGGGTGCCCATGATGATGCTCATGATATGGAGTATATGGCTCCTGATGATGCAGATAAATATGCTAGTTTGGTTGCTCAACGTGTGTTAAGTGTGCAGGTAACGAAGGCTGAGCAAAACCAGAGGCATAATTTGTTCCACACAAAGGGAGTGGTGAAAGAACGTTCGGTTCGCATCATCATTGACGGAGGGAGTTGCAACAACTTGGCTAGCATGGAGTTGGTGGAGAAGCTATCTCTCACCACAAGACCACACCCCCATCCGTACTATATTCAGTGGTTTAACAATAGTGGTAAGATTAAGGTAACGCGTTCTGTTCGTGTGCACTTTAGCATTGCTGCATATGCTGATTATGTTGATTGTGATGTGGTACCCATGCAAGCATGCTCTCTTTTACTTGGTAGACCATGGCAATTTGATAGGAATGTTGTACACCATGGTAGGACAAATCAGTTTACTCTGGTTCATCAGGATAAAAATATTGCTTTACTTCCTATGTCTCCTGAACAAATTGTGAAAGATGATCTTGCTAGAGCTAGTAAAGCTAAACAGGAGAAAAATAAGAGTGAAAATGAGATAGCAGCCAAAGAATTTGAGCAACAACATAAGACTAATAGCAAATCTTCTTCTGCTGTGTCTAATGAAATTAAATTGCCTAGTCCAACTTTGCTTGCTACTAAAGTTGATATTTCAGATTTGGATGTTAGTCAATATGTGTGCTATGCTTTTGTGTGCAAAGAAGCTTTGTTTTCATTTGAGGAATTGCCTCCTTCTTTGCCTCCTGTTGTCACTGACCTTTTGCAGGAGTTTATTGACGTCTTTCCACAAGACGTACCACCGGGATTACCACCTATTCGAGGGATTGAGCATCAGATTGACTTAATTCCCGGTGCTTCACTGCCCAACCGTGCGCCATACCGTACCAATCCGGAGGAGACAAAGGAGATTCAGCGTCAAGTACAAGAGCTACTCGACAAAGGTTACATACGTGAATCCCTTAGTCCTTGTGCTGTTCCTGTTATATTAGTGCCTAAAAAGGATGGAACATGGCGTATGTGTGTTGATTGTCGAGCCATTAATAATATTACTATTCGTTATCGTCATCCTATTCCTAGGTTAGATGATATGCTTGATGAATTAAGTGGCTCTACCATGTTTTCCAAAGTTGATTTGCGTAGTGGATACCATCAAATTCGCATGAAATTAGGAGATGAATGGAAAACGGCATTTAAAACTAAGTTTGGATTATATGAGTGGTTAGTCATGCCTTTTGGGTTAACTAATGCACCTAGCACTTTCATGAGATTAATGAACGAGGTTTTACGTGCTTTCATTGGACGATTTGTGGTAGTCTATTTTGATGATATACTGATTTATAGCAAATCTTTGGAGGAACATTTGGATCATTTACGTGCTGTTTTTATTGCTCTACGTAATGCACGTTTGTTTGGTAACCTTGGGAAGTGCACCTTTTGCACCGACCAAGTATCGTTTCTTGGCTATGTTGTTACTCCGCAGGGAATTGAAGTTGATAAAGCCAAGATCGAGGCGATTGAGAGTTGGCCACAGCCCAAAACGGTCACACAAGTGAGGAGTTTTTTTGGCCTCGCTGGATTCTATAGGCGTTTTGTGAGAGATTTCAGCACCATTGCTGCACCTCTCAATGAGCTTACACGCAAGGATGTGCCTTTTACTTGGGGTACCGCACAGGAAGAAGCCTTCACCGTATTGAAAGATAAGTTAACACATGCTCCTTTGCTCCAACTTCCTGATTTTAATAAGACTTTTGAGATTGAATGCGATGCTAGTGGGATTGGTTTGGGAGGTGTGTTATTACAAGATGCTAAACCTGTTGCTTACTTTTCTGAAAAATTGAGTGGGCCTAGTCTGAACTATTCTACTTATGATAAGGAATTATATGCTCTTGTTCGGACATTAGAAACTTGGCAACATTATTTATGGCCCAAAGAATTTGTTATACATTCTGATCATGAATCTTTGAAACACATAAGAAGTCAAGCAAAACTTAATCGTAGACATGCTAAGTGGGTTGAATTTATTGAGACTTTCCCTTATGTCATTAAACACAAGAAGGGGAAAGATAATATTATTGCTGATGCTTTGTCTCGTCGTTATACTATGCTTTCACAACTTGACTTCAAGATTTTCGGTTTAGAGACAATCAAAGATCAATACGTAAATGATGCGGAATTTAAAGATGTATTGCAGAATTGTAGAGAGGGTAGAACATGGAACAAGTTTGTGCTTAATGATGGATTTGTGTTCCGTTCTAACAAGCTATGCATTCCAGCTAGCTCTATTCGTCTTTTGTTGTTGCAGGAGGCGCATGGAGGAGGATTAATGGGACACTTTGGCGTGAAGAAGATGGAGGACGTACTTGCTACACATTTCTTTTGGCCAAAGATGAGACGGGATGTTGAGCGTTTTGTTGCTCGCCGCACTACATGTCAAAAAGCTAAGTCACGACTCAATCCTCATGGTTTATACATGCCTTTACCTGTACCTAGTGTTCCGTGGGAGGACATATCCATGGACTTTGTTTTAGGCTTGCCTCGAACAAAGAATGGGAGGGATAGCATATTTGTTGTCGTGGATAGATTTTCTAAGATGGCACATTTTATACCATGTCATAAAAGCGATGATGCTGCTAATGTTGCTGATTTATTCTTTCGTGAGATTATTCGCTTACATGGTGTGCCCAATACTATTGTCTCGGATCGTGATACTAAGTTTCTTAGCCATTTTTGGAGATGCTTATGGGCTAAGTTGGGGACTAAACTACTTTTTAGTACTACATGTCATCCCCAAACTGATGGACAAACTGAAGTAGTCAATAGGACTTTGTCTACTATGCTTAGGGCTGTTTTAAAGAGTAACTTGAAACTGTGGGAAGAATGTTTACCTCATATTGAATTTGCTTATAATCGTTCATTGCATTCTACCACTAAAATGTGCCCTTTTGAGATTGTTTATGGTTTTCTACCTCGTGCACCTATTGATTTGCTTCCTCTTCCATCTTCGGAGAAGGTTAATTTTGATGCTAAGCAACGTGCTGAATTGATATTAAAACTGCATGAGTTAACTAAAGAAAACATTGAGCGCATGAATGCTAGATACAAGCTTGCTGGTGATAGGGGTCGAAAGCATGTTGTGTTTGAACCCGGAGATCTTGTTTGGTTACATCTACGTAAAGATAGGTTTCCTGATTTGCGCAAGTCTAAGTTAATGCCTCGAGCTGATGGTCCCTTTAAGGTTTTGCAGAAAATTAATGATAATGCATATAAACTTGAGCTACCTGCAGCCTTTGGGGTTAGTCCCACATTTAATATTGCAGATTTGAAGCCTTATTTGGGAGAAGATGATGAGCTTCCGTCGAGGACGACTTCAATTCAAGAAGGGGAGGATGATGAGGACATCCCTACTAATGTTACACCCATATCCTCACCAACTACACATATTGGACCAGTTACTAGAGCTCGTGCACGTCAACTAAATTATCAGGTACTTTCGTTTCTTGCGAATCCTTCTATTGTTCATGAACATATGATACTGCCTAAATTAGATACTTTTGTTTTGCTTATGAATGAAGGACCTAGCATGGACAAGAAGGATGGTCATTGGAGCGGGATCAAGCATGGAGAAGAAGGTGCGCGCGCGGGAAAGGACAGCGGAGCTTCCCGTGGTGATTATCGCACTTTGAAGCCACCATAAGGCGCGCATGAAGTCTTGGACGAAATACGCGAGATGCCACTTCATTATTTTCGTCCAAGGGCAATTATAGGTGCTGCGTCACCTTAATATTGGGCTAGGCCCATGTAATTTCGAAATACCACCTTATAGGCTGTTTTTAGAGTCCGTATGTGTGGGGAAACCGAGTTAGGGTTGTTTTCGGACCCCACCTCCAAGGGGTCACGAAAATCCCCTCTGTTCCCCCATATATACAGCCCTTAGGGCGTCGTTTAGACTTGGGTTTTAATTAGATTTAAGTTAGCCATAGCCGCAACTTCGAGCTCTTCGTTTGTGTCATCCGACCAGGCCAAGACCTCATTGGAACCCCAACTTTCGTAATCTTTCATCTTATATTCGCAATATCCAGATTGCAATTCTTAGTTCTTGCTTGTTCTTCGATTGCTTGCAGGAATTAGACCTTCGTGGTCAGGTTGATCGTGCATCCGCGGGATCAATAACCTCTCGGAGTTGGTTTAGCGATCGCTAAGGCGCAACGTCTTCGCACGTTCGTAGTCGGGTCGTGAAAGTCTACTCCACCATAATCGATCTCCACCATCTCATCGAAACATCGGGACACCTTCGCCTCTATCACATCGAGACCAGATTTACAGAGGCGATTGATGGTGTGGAGAAAATGATCGACACCAAGCTCGACGCCAAGTTTACTGAGTTGATCGCACGCCTACCTTCAGCACAGCCACAGCCACCGCCACTACCACGTGCACGACGTATTCTGTTTCCGCGAGGACAAGCTGCTGGTATTGGTGCTCCTCCTACTGCTGCAGTTGCTGCTACTGCTGCTGCTGCTGCTTCTGACGTCGCCCAGGACGACAACTACGAGGGTGATTACGAGGAGGAGGTGCAACAGGAAGCGGCCTATGAGCAGCAAGCTGGACGTCCACGTCCCAACATTCGCCTCGGTCGACACCAACCACCCCCTCAGGTACGCGATGATGAACATGTGCCTAAACTTAAATTGAATCTTAAGCCGTTTGAGGGTAGATATATTCCTGATGCTTATCTTACTTGGGAGTTAGAAACTGAACAACGTTTTACATGTTTACAATATCCTGAGAATAGACGTGTTACTGCTGCTGTTTGTGAATTCACGGGCTTTGCATCTATTTGGTGGTCTGAACATTGTAGATTGCATGCTAATAATATTCCAACTACTTGGGCTGCTTTAAAAGATGCTATGCGTACTCGCTGGGTTCCTCCTTATTATCAACGTGAATTGTTACAAAAATTACAGCGTTTGAGACAAGGAAAAAATTCTGTAGAGGAATATTATCAAGAATTACAAACTGGATTGATTAGATGTGGCCTAGTAGAGGATAATGAAGCTATGCTTGCACGTTTTATGGGTGGCTTAAACAGGGAGATACAAACTATTCTAGAATACAAGGACTTTGCTACTATCACTCGTTTGTTTCATCTTGCTTGTAAAGCTGAACGTGAAGTGGAGGATCGACAGGCCGCTACGAGACCTAACTTTTCTGCAGGACGAAATACATCATGGACATCGCGTCGAGCTTCTACATCCACACGTCCTGCTGCGCCACCATCTACTTCAGCCGCTCATTCTTACAGGGAGCCACCAAAACAGCCAGCGCCACCATTCAAGGGTGCACAGAGTGGTCCAGCGGCGAGTTCTTCTTCCTCCATGGCGTCCACAGGGCAAGCACGAGATCGTGATATTAAATGTCGCAGGTGCCAAGGTGGAGGTCACTTCGCAAAAGACTGTCCCTCCAAACGTGTGATGACTATTACGGCGGATGGTGGGTATGAGTCAGCGAGTGACTATGATGAGGAGACTCTAGTTCTCATTGCTCATGAGGAATAGGGTGCCCATGATGATGCTCATGATATAGAGTATATGACTCCTGATGATGCAGATAAATATGCTAGTTTGGTTGCTCAACGTGTATTAAGTGTGCAGGTAACGAAGGCCGAGCAAAACCAGAGGCATAATTTGTTCCACACAAAGGGAGTGGTGAAAGAACGTTCGGTTCGCATCATCATTGACGGAGGGAGTTGCAACAACTTGGCTAGCATGGAGTTGGTGGAGAAGCTATCTCTCACCACAAGACCACACCCCCATCCATACTATATTCAGTGGTTTAACAATAGTGGTAAGATTAAGGTAACACGTTCTGTTCGTGTGCACTTTAGCATTGCTGCATATGCTGATTATGTTGATTGTGATGTGGTACCCACGCAAGCATGCTCTCTTTTACTTGGTAGACCATGGCAATTTGATAGGAATGTTGTACACCATGGTAGGACAAATCAGTTTACTCTAGTTCATCAGGATAAAAATATTGCTTTACTTCCTATGTCTCCTGAACAAATTGTGAAAGATGATCTTGCTAGAGCTAGTAAAGCTAAACAGGAGAAAAATAAGAGTGAAAATGAGATAGCAGCTAAAGAATTTGAGCAACAACATAAGACTAATAGCAAATCTTCTTCTGTTGTTTCTAATGAAATTAAATTGACTAGTCCAACTTTGCTTGCTACTAAGGTTGATATTTCGGATTTGGATGTTAGTCAATATGTGTGCTATGCTTTTGTGTGCAAAGAAGCCTTGTTTTCATTTGAGGAATTGCCTCCTTCTTTCCCTCCTGTTGTCACTGACCTTTTGCAGGAGTTTATTGACGTCTTTCCACAAGACGTACCACCGGGATTACCACCTATTCGAGGGATTGAGCATCAGATTGACTTAATTCCCGGTGCTTCGCTGCCCAACCGTGCGCCATACCGTACCAATCCGGAGGAGACGAAGGAGATTCAGCGTCAAGTACAAGAGCTACTCGACAAAGGTTACATACGTGAATCCCTTAGTCCTTGTGCTGTTCCTGTTATATTAGTGCCTAAAAAGGATGGAACATGGCGTATGTGTGTTGATTGTCGAGCCATTAATAATATTACTATTCGTTATCGTCATCCTATTCCTAGGCTAGATGATATGCTTGATGAATTAAGTGGCTCTACCATGTTTTCCAAAGTTGATTTGCGTAGTGGATACCATCAAATTCGCATGAAATTAGGGGATGAATGGAAAACGGCATTTAAAACTAAGTTTGGATTATATGAGTGGTTAGTCATGCCTTTTGGGTTAACTAATGCACCTAGCACTTTTATGAGATTAATGAACGAGGTTTTACGTGCTTTCATTGGACGATTTGTGGTAGTCTATTTTGATGATATACTGATTTATAGCAAATCTTTGGAGGAACATTTGGATCATTTACGTGCTGTTTTTATTGCTCTACGTAATGCACGTTTATTTGGTAACCTTGGGAAGTGCACCTTTTGCACCGACCGAGTGTCGTTTCTTGGCTATGTTGTTACTCCGCAGGGAATTGAAGTTGATCATGCCAAGATCGAGGCAATTGAGAGTTGGCCGCAGCCCAAAACGGTCACACAAGTGAGGAGTTTTCTTGGCCTCGCTGGATTCTATAGGCGTTTTGTGAGAGATTTCAGCACCATTGCTGCACCTCTCAATGAGCCTACACGCAAGGATGTGCCTTTTACTTGGGGTACCGCACAGGAAGAAGCTTTCACGGTATTGAAAGATAAGTTAACACATGCTCCTTTGCTCCAACTTCCTGATTTTAATAAGACTTTTGAGCTTGAATGCGATGCTAGTGGGATTGGTTTGGGAGGTGTGTTATTACAAGATGCTAAACCCGTTGCATACTTTTCTGAAAAATTGAGTGGGCCTAGTCTGAACTATTCTACTTATGATAAGGAATTATATGCTCTTGTTCGGACATTAGAAACTTGGCAACATTATTTATGGCCCAAAGAATTTGTTATACATTCTGATCATGAATCTTTGAAACACATAAGAAGTCAAGCAAAACTTAATCGTAGACATGCTAAGTGGGTTGAATTTATTGAGACTTTCCCTTATGTCATTAAACACAAGAAGGGGAAAGATAATATTATTGCTGATGCTTTGTCTCGTCGTTATACTATGCTTTCACAACTTGACTTCAAGATATTCGGTTTAGAGACAATCAAAGAACAATATGTAAATGATGCGGAATTTAAAGATGTATTGCAGAATTGTAGAGAGGGTAGAACATGGAACAAGTTTGTGCTTAATGATGGATTTGTGTTCCGTTCTAACAAGCTATGCATTCCAGCTAGCTCTATTCGTCTTTTGTTGTTGCAGGAGGCGCATGGAGGAGGATTAATGGGACATTTTGGCGTGAAAAAGACGGAGGACGTACTTGCTACACATTTCTTTTGGCCAAAGATGAGACGGGATGTTGAGCGTTTTGTTGCTCGCTGCACTACATGTCAAAAAGCTAAGTCACGACTCAATCCTCATGGTTTATACATGCCTTTACCTGTACCTAGTGTTCCGTGGGAGGACATATCCATGGACTTTGTTTTAGGCTTGCCTCGAACAAAGAAGGGGAGGGATAGCATATTTGTTGTCGTGGATAGATTTTCTAAGATGGCACATTTTATACCATGTCATAAAAGCGATGATGCTGCTAATGTTGCTGATTTATTCTTTGGAGAGATTATTCGTTTACATGGTGTGCCCAATACTATTGTCTCGGATCGTGATACTAAGTTTCTTAGCCATTTTTGGAGATGCTTATGGGCTAAGTTGGGGACTAAACTACTTTTTAGTACTACATGTCATCCCCAAACTGATGGACAAACTGAAGTGGTCAATAGGACATTGTCTACTATGCTTAGGGCTGTTTTAAAAAGTAACTTGAAACTGTGGGAAGAATGTTTACCTCATATTGAATTTGCTTATAATCGTTCAGTGCATTCTACCACTAAAATGTGCCCTTTTGAGATTGTTTATGGTTTTCTACCTCGTGCACCTATTGATTTGCTGCCTCTTCCATCTTCGGAGAAGGTTAATTTTGATGCTAAGCAACGTGCTGAATTGATATTAAAAATGCATGAGTTAACTAAAGAAAACATTGAGCGCATGAATGCTAGATACAAGCTTGCTGGTGATAGGGGTCGAAAGCATGTTGTGTTTGAACCAGGAGATCTTGTTTGGTTACATCTACGTAAAGATAGGTTTCCTGATTTGCGCAAGTCTAAGTTAATGCCACGAGCTGATGGTCCCTTTAAGGTTTTACAGAAAATTAATGATAATGCATATAAACTTGAGCTACCTGCAGATTTTGGGGTTAGTCCCACATTTAACATTGCAGATTTGAAACCTTATTTGGGAGAAGATGATGAGCTTCCGTCGAGGACGACTTCAATTCAAGAAGGGGAGGATGATGAGGACATCCCTACTAATGTTACACCCATACCCTCACCAACTACACATACTGGACCAGTTACTAGAGCACGTGCACGTCAACTAAATTATCAGGTACTTTCGTTTCTTGCGAATCCTTCTATTGTTCATGAACATATGATGCTGCCTAAATTAGATACTTTTGTTTTGCTTATAAATGAAGGACCTAGCATGGACACGAAGGATGGTCATTGGAGCGGGATCAAGAATGGAGAAGAAGGTGCGCGCGGGGGAAAGTACAGTGGAGCTTCCAGTGGAGATTTTCGCACGTTGAAGCCACCATAAGGCATGCATGAAGGCTTGGACGGAATACACGAGATGCCACTTCATTATTTTCGTCCAAGAGCAATTATAGGTGCTGCGTCACCTTAATATTGGGCTGGGCCCATGTAATTTCGAAATACCACATTATAGGCTGTTTTTAGAGTCCGTATGTGTGGGGAAACCGAGTTAGGGTTGTTTTCGGACCCCACCTCCAAGGGGTCACGAAAATCCCCTCTGTTCCCCCATATATACAGCCCTTAGGGCGTCGTTTAGACTTGGGTTTTAATTAGATATAAGTTAGCCATAGCCGCAACTTCGAGCTCTTCGTTTGTGTCATCCGACCAGGCCAAGACCTCATTGGAACCCCAACTTTCGTAATCATTCATCTTATATTCGCAATATCCAGATTGCAATTCTTAGTTCTTGCTTGTTCTTCGATTGCTTGCAGGAATTAGACCTTCGTGGTCAGGTTGATCGTGCATCCGCGGGATCAATAACCTCTCGGAGTTGGTTTAGCGATCGCTAAGGCGCAACGTCTTCGCACGTTCGTAGTCGGATCGTGAAAGTTGCCTCCACCATAATCGATCTCCACCATCTCATCGAAACATCGGGACACCTTCGACTCTATAATAACCGGGAGTAGCCAACTTGGTATCTCAACCGGGATTAGCTTGCTTTGGAGCAATCAATCGGGAGTAGCCAACTTGGTGATAGAGGCGGGGTGTCACGATCTTTCGGTGAGATGATATCTACGATTTAATGGAGTCGACTTTGACGATCCGACTACAAACGTGCAACGACGTTGCGCCATAGCAATCGCTAAACCAATCTTCTGAAGGTTATTGACCACGCCGGAGCACGATCAACCTGACCACGAAGGTCTAGTGCCTGCAAGCAATCGAAGAACAAGCAAGAACTATGATAAAGCAATCTGAATATTGCGAATATGTAGATGAAGTATGAATAAAGTTGGGATTCCGAAAGCGGTCTTGATCTGGTTGTTGGACACAAACCGAGTACACAAAGATGCAACAATTAGCTAAGCAGTCTTTTTAACTAAAAGAAATCCAAAGAAAAACCCTAGGGGTTGATCTACTTATATAGGACTAAAGGGTGGAGGCCAAGGGGGTGGAAGGACGTCCCAAGGAGTCCTAAAACTAAACCTAGGTCGTACAAGGCACTTGGGCCCATGTGGAGGTGATGCAACACCTATTGAGTTGGACTTTGACTCGGATTCTGCTGCTGGATCGCACCGTTTTCGCAATATCTCCATGCTCAGAAGGAATTTGAAGGTGAAACCAATTGGGTTGGAAACTGCACGAGATAAGCTATCGCCAGCAAGAAGAATCACCCAATTTGGAGTTCGTATGTAGAAACGGCGGCTGTTTGAAGTTGGGCATATCTCTGTAGTCCGAATCTGAGTCCATGACGTGAAAGACTTGGTCTCTATCTTCTCTTGGGCCAAAAGTGACGTGAAATAACTTCTTGTACAGCACACAATCATGCCCCTTTGTATTGACTTCATTTCTTGATCAAATATAGAGGAATTAATGGTCATATCCATGATAGTGATGTCCTCATCATCTTCATGCTTGAACATGCTCCAATGCTCATCCTTCTTGTCCATGCTAGGTCCTTCATTTGTCAGTAACAGAAATATATCGACGTTAGGCAGCATCATATTCACATGAACATTAGAAACATTACCAAGAAACGAAAGTACCTGATAATTTAATTGGTGTGCACGATCTCTAGTAATTGGTACAGTAGGTATTTTAGCAAGGG
Source organism: Bromus sterilis (assembly GCA_950022295.1). NCBI lineage: Eukaryota > Viridiplantae > Streptophyta > Magnoliopsida > Poales > Poaceae > Bromus > Bromus sterilis. The sequence goes on along the minus strand of OX465600.1, from coordinate 169,362,763 downwards.
TTATGGGTGTAACTATGGTAACCATGTCCTCATCATCCTCCCCTTCTTGAAAACAAAGCCGTCCTCGGCGTTTGTTAATCTGAAATGTGTCTAACAAAAGAGACAAGGTGTACATGTTGTATATATATATATGTCATCCATTCTTACTTCCCTTAGTTTTTGGACATGTAACACATGTATATATGAGTAACTTTCGTATGTCGTGAAATATAAAGATATATGATCATCACAATACGTAAACGACATGAAAGTATTGCAACTCAGTTTGCATATATATATAAGTGAACCTCTTATTCATATCTAAAGATGTACACTGCTCATCATTAAACCATCCCAACACCGGTGAATAAACGTTAATGTTTTTCGAAGAACATGCTACAATAGGCTTAACTAAGTAGTCATGCAACAACTTATTCGACGCAGAATCATCACCAAGATTAGAGGTCATATCAAAATGATTAAGCATTGGCAGTTTCATATTAGTAACATGATTATCCAGAATAGATGGTGTGCTCAAATCAACAGGTAACTCAACACATGATTTATTCACTCTACTATGCATGCATCATCCTCATGTGAAGTTATGTCATCAATACCTTTGTTGTTACCTTGTTGAAACGACTCAGATAATGTAGGTACGAATGGTGGCAAGGTCATAGAGACTGGAGGAGATATCACGCTCATAATAGGACTCTTGGTCGTCGTAGAAGGTGCAACAGCGAAGGAGACAATCGATGGTGGTGAACATGGTCTGGAATAGTAGTCGTCGTAGTCGCCCAAAGCATCCTCCTATATATGTCTCTCAAAGGTACAAGCACGAACATACATACCAATAATGCAACGAGGAATATAATTAAATCATGCTCGAATATCAGTGTTCAAACCATGAAAAGATCTATTCTTCCTATCATCCTCGGATTCTTCTATGTCACACTTATGCATATAAGATTTAAACTCTTGATAGTAAGCATGAACAGTGTTGCTTCCTTGTTTTAATTGTTCTAATTTAAGAAACAATTCACGACGATAATAAGGAGGAACAAATTATATCTCATTATTGCTTTCAAATCTTTCCAAATTGTAGGTTTATTATCAACATTTTTTCTTTATATACACACTCCACCAAATGGAAGCAAAACCAGTAAATGCGCGAGTGGTAGCTCGTACTCTCTCAAGTTCAGAAAAATCATTACTCGCAAAAATTTGTTTTACTTCAAGCTCCCAATCAAGATAAACAACAGGATTAAATCTATATGCTTCTTTGTGTGCGCGCATCGCTCGTGGTGGTGAACATGTCTCCGTCGGCCAAGAACTTGTAACTCCGGAACCTGTCATTGTTAGTAGAAACAAGAAACAAAGAAAATGTTCCTATGAACTACTAGGATGTGGTGGAAAAGCGCTCACATGAAAGAAAATATCAGTGTCTTACAAGTTCTTACCATGCGGCAGGTGGTGATCGGCAACCGGCGGTGTCAAATAACTCCAAAGATTGAGTAGAGCGATTGCCAGGTGAACGTACGTATACACAATGTAGAAATATGTGGAGCTTGGAAGGCTTTAATATGATGGAAAAAATATCAACAATAATCAATTCAGAGATGCAAAATTGAATTAACGCTCAACGACGATACTGTGCTGGTCCTAGTCTAGACCGGACTAGAGACGCGAGCCTAGAACACTAATGTGGTCACCGCGTAGCACAACTAGCAGCTATGAATAATATGAAGTAGCTATGGATAGCAAGATATAAGTGAAGATCATCAAGAGAGTAAAGATAATGGTGAAAATAGGCTCCAAATCAAGATACACCAATACTCTCGGTACAACTTTCCTCTGAAATATATTTGCTAATTTTTTGATATTTTTTCTCCAATAGGGCACTGACTTAAGCTTTACGATGCAACAAAAATTACTCAATTTGGAGGTCGGATGAGGTGTCAAAATTTTTGAGCATCAGCCCGAAATCTGCCAAAAACAGTGTTCGAAAACTTTAGAGGTCAAAAAGTCCGTCTTAGAATCCGATCTGGAGTTTAAAATAACACACTTGCTCCAGAACTATTTAGAAGCGGCTCGGAAATATATTTAATTTAATTACTCGTGGAGCCAAAACGGACTTCGGATGACAAAGTTATGCCCGTTTTACTGGACACTTCTCAATACTGATTCCGACGAGATTTCAAATACGAGTTCAACTAGAGATAGATCCGAAATTTTTCTTGTTTTTTCTCTTTCTTCCTTTTTTTCTTCCTTTTTTTCTTTTTCTTTTTTCTCTCTTTTTTCAACTCTTTTTCTCTCTTTTTCTATGGTGGATGGTAGAAGTAGGCTGCGGATGGGATGATGGTGCAGCGGCGGCGGTGATTAATGTGAACATAACTCGAAACTCTAAAGGACTAGATACTAAGACCAGCAACTTAACACGACGATGCAACCGATAATTCAATAAAGAAAAGCACCAAAAAGAAAATTGCGAAGGCTCAGATTGGTTTGGATATGATGATCTAATCCTATGTTTGTGGTTTTTTGTGTGGATGATAGGTGATAAAAAAACAGATCTAATATATGGATGTGGAATTCTCACCGAGCAACCTGAAAACTGATACCACTTGATAGAGGCGGGGTGTCCCGATCTTTCGATGAGATGATAACTACAATTTGATGGAGTCGACTTTGATGATCCGACTACAAATGTGCAACGACATTGCGCCTTAGCAATCGCTAAACCAATCTTCTGAAGGTTATTGACCAGCTGGAGCACGATCAACCTGACCACGAAGGTCTAGTGCCTGCAAGCAATCGAAGAACAAGCAAGAACTATGATAATGCAATCTGAATATTGCGAATATGTAGATGAAGTATGAATAAAGTTGGGATTCCGAAAGCGGTCTTTGATGAGGACATCCCTACTAATGTTACACCCATATCCTCACCAACTACACATACTGGACCAGTTACTAGAGCACGTGCACGTCAACTAAATTATCAGGTACTTTCGTTTCTTGTGAATCCTTCTATTGTTCATGAACATATGATGCTGCCTAAATTAGATACTTTTGTTTTGCTTATGAATGAAGGACCTAGCATGGACAAGAAGGATGGTCACTGGAGCGGGATCAAGCATGGAGAAGAAGGTGCGCGCGCGGGAAAGTACAGTGGAGCTTCCAGTGGTGATTATCACACTTTGAAGCCACCATAAGGCGCGCATGAAGTCTTGGACGAAATACGCGAGATGTCACTTCATTATTTTCGTCCAAGGGCAATTATAGGTGCTGCGTCACCTTAATATTGGGTTGGGCCCATGTAATTTCGAAATACCACATTATAGGCTGTTTTTAGAGTCCGTATGTGTGGGGAAACCGAGTTAGGGTTGTTTTCGGACCCCACATGCAAGGGGCCACGAAATTCCCCTCTGTTCCCCCATATATACAGCCCTTAGGGCGTCGTTTAGACTTGGGTTTTAATTAGATTTAAGTTAGCCATAGCCGCAACTTCGAGCTCTTCGTTTGTGTCATCCGACCAGGCCAAGACCGCATTGGAACCCCAACTTCTGTTAATCTTTCATCTTATATTCGCAATATCCAGATTGCAATTCTTAGTTCTTGCTTGTTCTTCGATTGCTTGCAGGAATTGACTTTCGTGGTCAGGTTGATCGTGCATCCGCGGGATCAATAACCTCTCGGAGTTGGTTTAGCGATCGCTAAGGCGCAACGTCTTGCACGTTAGTAGTCGGGTCGTTAAAGTCGTCTCCACCATAATCGATCTCCATCATCTCATCGAAACATCAGGACAACTTCGCCTCTATCAGTCTTGATCTGGTCGTTGGACACAAACCGAGTACACAAAGATGCAGCAATTAGCTAAGCAGTCTTTTTAACTAAAAGAAATCCAAAGAAAAACCCTAGGGGTTGATCTACTTATATAGGACTAAAGGGTGGAGGCCAAGGGGGTGGAAGGCATCCCAAGGAGTCCTAAAACTAAACCTAGGTCGTACAAGGCACTTGGGCCCATGTGGAGGTGATGCAACACCTATTGAGTTGGACTTTGACTCGGATTCTGCTGCTGGGTCGCACCGTTTTCGCAATAACTCCACGCTCAGAAGGAATTTGAAGGTAAAACCAATTGGGTTGAAAACTACACGAGATAAGGTATCACCAGCAAAAAGAATCACCCAATTTGGAGTTCGTATGTAGAAACGGCAGCTGTTTGAAGTTGGGCATATCTCTGTAGTCCGAATCTGAGTCCATGACGTGAAAGACTTGATCTCTATCTTCTCTTGGGCCAAAAGTGACGTGAAATAACTTCTTGTACAGCACACAATCATACCCCTTTGTATTGACTTCACTTATTGATCAAATATAGAGGAACTAATGGTCATATCCATGATAGTGATGTCCTCATCATCTTCATGCTTGAACATGTTCCAATGCTCATCCTTCTTGTCCATGCTAGGTCCTTCATTTGTCAGCAACAGAAATATATCGACGGTAGGCAGCATCATATTCACATGAACATTAGAAACATTACCAAGAAACGAAAGTACCTGATAATTTAATTGGTGTGCACGATCTCTTGTAATTGGTCCAGTAGATATTTTAGCAGGGGTTATGAGTGTAACTATGGTAGCCATGTCCTCATCACTTGGCCATCTCAACCAGGATAAGATTGCTTTGGAGCAATCAACCGGGAGGAGCCAACTGTGCCATCTCAACCGGGATAAGCTTGCTTTGGAGCAATCAATGGGGAGCAGCCAACTTGGCCATCTCAACCGGGATAAGCTTGCTTTGGAGCAATCAACCGTGAGCAGCCAACGTGGCCATCTCAACCAGGATAAGCTTGCTTTGGAGCAATCAACCGGGAGAAACCAACTTGGCCATCTCAACCAGGATAAGCTTGCTTTGGAGCAATCAACCGGGAGCAGCCAACTTGGCCATATCAATCGGGATAAGCTTGCTTTGGAGCAATCAACCGGGAGCAGCCAACTTGGCCACATCAACCGGGATAAGCTTGCTTTGGAGCAATCAACCGGGAGCAATCAACCGGGATAAGCTTGCTTTGGAGAAATCAACCGGGAGTAGCCAACTTGGCCATCTCAACCAGGATAAGCTTGCTTTGGAGTAATCAACCGGGAGCAATCAACCGGGATAAGCTTGCTTTGGATCAATCAACCGGGAGTAGCCAACTTGGCCATCTCAACCGGGATGAGCTTGCTTTGGAGCAATCAACCGGGAGTAGCCAACTTGGCCATCTCAACCGGGATGAGCTTTCTTTGGAGCAATCAACCGGGAGAAGCCAACTTGGACATCTCAACCGGGATAAGCTTGCTTTGGAGCAATCAACCGGGAGCGGCCAACTTGGCCATCTCAACCGGTATAAGCTTGTTTTGGAGCAATCAACCGGGAGTAGCCAACTTGGCTATCTCAACCGGGATGAGCTTGCTTTGGAGCAATCAACCGGGAGTAGCCAACTTGGCCATCTCAACCGGGATGAGCTTTCTTTGGAGCAATCAACCGGGAGAAGCCAACTTGGACATCTCAACCGGGATAAGCTTGCTTTGGAGCAATCAACCGGGAGCGGCCAACTTGGCCATCTCAACCGGTATAAGCTTGCTTTGGAGCAATCAACCGGGAGTAGCCAACTTGGCTATCTCAACCGGGATGAGTTTGCTTTGGAGTAATCAACCGGGAGTAGCCATCTTAGCCATCTCAACCGGGATGAGCTTTCTTTGGAGCAATCAACCGGGAGGAGCCAACTTGGCCATCTCAACCGGGAAGAGCTTGCTTTGGAGCAATCAACCGGGAGCAGCCAACTTGGCCATCTCAACCGGGATAAGCTTGCTTTGGAGCAATCAACCGGGAGTAGTCAACTTGGCCATCTCAACCGGTATGAGCTTGCTTTGGAGCAATCAACCGGGAGTAGCCAACTTGGACATCTCAACCGGGATGAGCTAATTGTTTTCAAAAGTCGACCGGTGATAGAGGCGAAGGTGTCCCGATGTTTCGATGAGATGATGGAGATCGATTATGGTGGAGACGACTTTCACGACCCGACTACGAACGTGCGAAGATGTTGCGCCTTAGCGATCGCTAAACCAACTCCGAGAGGTTATTGATCCCGCGGATGCACGATCAACCTGACCACGAAGGTCTAATTCCTGCAAGCAATCGAAAGAACAAGCAAGAACTAAGAATTGCAATATGGATATTGCGAATATAAGATGAATGATTGACGAAAGTTGGGGTTCCAATGCGGTCTTGGCCTGGTCGGACAACACAAACGAAGAACTCGAAGTTCCTGCTATGGCTAACTTAAATCTAATTAAAACCCCAGTCTAAACGACGCCCTAAGGGCTGTATATATGGGGGAACAGAGGGGATTTTCGTGACCTCTTGGAGGTGGGGTCCGAAAACAACCCTAACTCGGTTTCCCCACACATACAGACTCTAAAAACAGCCTATAATGTGGTATTTCGAAATTAAATGGGCCCAACCCAATATTAAGGTGACGCAGCACCTATAATTCCCCTTGGACGAAAATAATGAAGGGGCATCTCGTGTATTTCGTCCAAGCCTGCATGCGCTCCTTATGGTGGCTTCAAAGTGCGAAAATCACAACTAGAAGCTCCATTGTCTTTTCCCGTGCGCACACCTTCTTGTCCATGCTTGATCCCGCTACAATGATCATCCTTATTGTCCATGCTAGGTCCTTCAATCATAAGCAACACAAAAGTATCTAATTTAGGCAGCATCATATGTTCATGAACATTAGAAGGATTCGCAAGAAACGAAAGTACCTGATAATTTAGTTGACGTGCGCGTGCTCTAGTAACTGGTCCAATATGTTTAGTTGGTGAGGATGTGGGTGTAACAGTAGTTGGGATGTCCTCATCATCCTTCCCTTCTTGAATTGAAGTCATCCTCGATGGAAGCACATCATCTTCTCCCAAATAAGGCTTCAAGTCTGCAATATTAAATGTGGGACTAACCCAAAAATCTGCAGGTAGCTCAAGTTTATATGCATTATCATTAATTTTCTGCAAAACCTTAAAGGGACCATCAGCTCGTGGCATTAACTTAGACTTGCGCAAATCAGGAAACCTATCTTTATGTAGATGTAACCAAACAAGATCTCCGGGTTCAAACACAACATGCTTTCTACCCTGATCACCAGCCAGCTTATATCTAGCATTCATTCTCTCAATGTTTTCTTTAGTTAACTCATGCATTTTTAATATCAATTCAGCACGTTGCTTAGCATCAAAATTAACCTTCTCCGAAGATGGAAGCGGCAGCAAATCAATTGGTGCACGAGGTAGAAAACCTTTTAGTGGTAGAATGCAATGAACGATTATAAGCAAATTCAATATGAGGTAAACATTCTTCCCACATTCTCAAGTTACTCTTTAAGTCCTATTGACTACTTCAGTTTGTCCATCAGTTTGGGGATGACATGTAGTACTAAAAAGTAGTTTAGTCCCCAACTTAGCCCATAAGCATCTCCAAAAATGGCTAAGAAACTTAGTATCACGATCCGAGACAATAGTATTGGGCACACCATGTAAGTGAATAATCTCACGAAAGAATAAATCAGCAACATTAGCAGCATCATCTCTTTTATGACATGGTATAAAGTGTGCCATCTTAGAAAATCTATCCACGACAACAAAGATGCTATTCCTCCCCTTCTTTATTCGAGGCAAGCCTAAAACAAAGTCCATGGATATGTCCTCCCACGGAACACTAGGTACAGGTAAAGGCATGTATAAACCATGAGGATTGAGTCGTCACTTAGCTTTTTGACATGTAGTGCAGCGAGCAACAAAACGCTCAACATCCCGTCTCATCTTTGGCCAAAAGAAATGTGTAGCAAGTACATCCTCCGTCTTCTTCACGCCAAAGTGTCCCACTAATCCTCCTCCATGCGCCTCCTGCAACAACAAAAGACGAATAGAGCTAGCTGGAATGCATAGCTTATTAGAACGGAACACGTATCCATCATTAAGCACAAACTTGTTCGATGTTCGACCTTCTCTACAATTCTGCAATACATCTTTAAATTCTGCATCATGTACATATTGATCTTTGATTGTCTCTAAACCGAATATCTTGAAGTCAAGTTGTGAAAGCATAGTATAACGACGAGACAAAGCATCAGCAATAATATTATCTTTACCCTTCTTGTGTTTAATGACATAAGGGAAAGTCTCAATAAATTCAACCCACTTAGCATGTCTACGGTTAAGTTTTGCTTGACTTCTTATGTGTTTCAAAGATTCATGATCAGAATGTATAACAAATTCTTTGGGCCATAAATAATGTTGCCAAGTTTCTAATGTCCGAACAAGAGCATATAATTCCTTATCATAAGTAGAATAGTTCAGACTAGGCCCACTCAATTTTTCAGAAAAGTATGCAACAGGTTTAGCATCTTGTAATAACACACCTCCCAAACCAATCCCACTAGCATCGCATTCATGCTCTTATTAAAATCAGGAAGTTGGAGCAAAGGAGCATGTGTTAACTTATCTTTCAATACCGTGAAGGCTTCTTCCTGTGCGGTACCCCAAGTAAAAGGCACATCCTTGCGTGTAAGCTCATTGAGAGGTGCAGCAATGGTGCTGAAATCTCTCACAAAACGCCTATAGAATCCAGCGAGGCCAAGAAAACTTCTCACTTGTGTGACCGTTTTGGGCTGCGGCCAACTCTCAATCGCCTCGATCTTGGCTTTATCAACTTCAATTCCCTGCGGAGTAACAACATAGCCAAGAAACGATACTCGGTCGGTGCAAAAGGTGCACTTCCCAAGGTTACCAAACAAACGTGCATTACGTAGAGCAATAAAAACAGCACGTAAATGATCCAAATGTTCCTCCAAAGATTTGCTATAAATCAGTATATCATCAAAATAGACTACCACAAATCGTCCAATGAAAGCACGTAAAACCTCGTTCATTAATCTCATGAAAGTGCTAGGTGCATTAGTTAACCCAAAAGGCATGACTAACCACTCATATAATCCAAACTTAGTTTTAAATGTCGTTTTCCATTCATCCCCTAATTTCATGCGAATTTGATGGTATCCACTACGCAAATCAACTTTGGAAAACATGGTAGAGCCACTTAATTCATCAAGCATATCATCTAACCTAGGAATAGGATGACGATAACGAATAGTAATATTATTAATGGCTCTACAATCAACACACATACGCCAAGTTCCATCCTTTTTAGGCACTAATATAACAGGAACAGCACAAGGACTAAGGGATTCACGTATGTAACCTTTGTCGAGTAGCTCTTGTACTTGACGCTGAATCTCCTTCGTCTCCTCCGGATTGGTACAGTATGGCGCACGGTTGGGCAGCGAAGCACCGGGAATTAAGTCAATCTGATGCTCAATCCCTCGAATAGGTGGTAATCCCGGTGGTACATCTTGTGGAAAGACGTCAATAAACTCCTGCAAAAGGTCAGTGACAACAGGAGGCAAAGAAGGAGGCAATTCCTCAAAAACAAAGCTTCTTTGCACACAAAAGCATAGCACACATATTGACTAACATCCAAATCCGAAATATCAACCTTAGTAGCAAGCAAAGTTGGACTAGTCAATTTAATTTCATTAGAAACAGCAGAAGAAGATTTGCTAGTAGTCTTATGTTGTTGCTCAAATTCTTTAGCTGCTATCTCATTCTCACTCTTATTTTTCTCCTGTTTAGCTTTACTAGCTCTAGCAAGATCATCTTTCACAATTTGTTCAGGAGACATAGGAAGTAAAGCAATAGTTTTATCCTGATGAACCAGAGTAAACTGATTTGTCCTACCATGGTGTACAACATTCCTATCAAATTGCCATGGTCTACCAAGTAAAAGAGAGCATGCTTGCATGGGTACCACATCACAATCAACATAATCAGCATATGCAGCAATGCTAAAGTGCACACGAACAGAACGCGTTACCTTAATCTTACCACTATTGTTAAACCACTGAATATAGTACGGATGGGGGTGTGGTCTTGTGGTGAGAGATAGCCTCTCCACCAACTCCATGCTCGCCAAGTTGTTGCAACTCCCTCCGTCAATGATGATGCGAACTGAACGTTCTTTCACCACTCCCTTTGTGTGGAACAAATTATGCCTCTGGTTTTGCTCGGCCTTCGATACCTGCACACTTAACACACGTTGAGCAACCAAACTAGCATATTGATCTGCATCATCAGGAGCCATATACTCTATATCATGAGCATCATCATGGGCACCCTGTTCCTCGTGAGCAATGAGAACTAAAGTCTCCTCATCATAGACGCTCGCTGACTCATACCCACCATCCGCCGTAATAATCATCACACGCTTGGAGGGACAATATTTTGCGAAGTGACCTCCACCTTGGCACCTGCGACATTTAATATCACGATCTCGTGTTTGCCCTGTGGAAGCCATGGATGAAGAAGAACTCGCTGCTGGACCACTCTGTGCACCCTTGAATGGTGGCGCTAGCTGTTTTGGTGGCTCCCTGTAAGAATGAGCGGTTGAAGTAGATGGTGGTGAAGCAGGACGTGTGGATGTAGAAGGTCCACGCGATGTCCATGATGTATTTCGTCCTGCAGAAAAGTTAGGTCTCGTAGCGGCCTGTCGATCCTGCACTTCACGTTCAGCTTTACAAGCAAGATGAAACAAACGAGTAATAGTAGCATAGTCCTTGTATTCTAGAATAGTTTGTATCTCCCTGTTTAAGCAACCTATAAAACGTGCAAACATAGCTTCATTATCCTCTACTAGGCCACATCTAATCAATCCAGTTTGTAATTCTTGATAATATTCCTCTACAGAATTTTTTCCTTGTCTCATACGCTGTAATTTTTGTAGCAATTCACGTTGATAATAAGGAGGAACCCAGCGAGTACGCATAGCATCTTTTAAAGCAGCCCAAGTAGCTGGAATATTATTAGCATGCAATCTACAATGTTCAGACCACCAAATAGATGCAAAACCCGTGAATTCACAAACAGCAGCAGTAACACGTCTATTCTCAGGATATTGTAAACATGTAAAGCGTTGTTCAGTTTCTAACTCCCAAGTAAGATAAGCATCAGGAATATATCTACCCTCAAACGGCTTAAGATTCAATTTAAGTTTAGGCACATGTTCATCATCGCGTACCTGAGGGGGTGGTTGGTGTCGACCGTGGCGAATGTTGGGACGTGGACGCCCAGCTGGCTGCTCATAGGCCGCTTCCTGTTCCACCTCCTCCTCGTAATCACCCTCGTAGTTGTCGTCCTGGCCGACGTCAGACAGCAGCAGTAGCAGCAACTGCAGCAGCCGCAGGAGCACCAGCAGCTTGTCTGCCCGGAAACAGAATACGTCGTGCACCTCGTGGTGGCGGTGGCTGTGCTGGAGCGGCCGCAGGCTGTGCAGGTAGGCGTGCGAGCAACTCAGTAAACTTGGCATCGAGCTTGGTGCCGATCATCTTCTCCACACCATCAATCGCCTCTGTAAATCTGTTCTCGATGTCATTCACCTGTTCAGACATCATTTGTGCAAATTTATCATGTAACGCTTTGTTTGTCATATTCTCCCAATCGGGTGCATCCCGCGCCACTTCATCATGGGATCCTGGCATGGTTAGCAGAAATAGAAAACACACAGGAATATGATCCTACTTCAACTAATGGGATGTGGGGTGGTGGAAAGCACAAATCCGTCAAGCTTTTCTTTCGTTCTTACCGATTCTTACCTAGCAGCAGGTGGTGATGTACAACCAACGGGTCAAAACTCTCAGAGATGTGGTAGAGCGATGGCCAGGAGGTGTCAACCGCACGATGTAGAATATATGTGGAGCTGTAGGAAGGCTGACAAGTATGGTAGGAAAAACTCAACAGTAATCAAAACAGAGATGCAAAGCTGAATAAACACTCAACGTCGGTACTGTGCTGATCCTAGGCTAGACCGTACTAGAGACGCGAGCCTAAAACACCAACGAAAGCACGGCGCGGCACGTAATCAACTGAGAAGCACACTCTGAATATTTTTTCTCTTTTTTTTTTGCTTTTTTTTTTGCGATGCGGGACTGCGGTGGCTGAAAAAGTGCGAAAAAATCACTATGGTGGCGAACGTCTCAAAATGAGTTTCTGGACCTAAGGAACGTATGGGCACGAAATTTTTTTACCCCCGAAATTTTTGGCCTAAAACTGCTCTGGAAAGCGTGCTAGACCCGAATTTTTTTTTTTTTTTTTTGGAAATCACCTCCTTCTACGTACGATTAAAGATTGGTGAGATCCGACTCTAATCAACTCAAAACTAATCTGGCTACGGAGAGATCACAAACCGAACAGGTGATGGAACTCAACTCGGATTGGTAGGTCGTGGTGCTGTATATGGACTCGACTTGGCGGAACGTGGTGGTGTATCTGGACTCGAATTGGCAGAAACGTGGCGGTGTACTACTGTGCGGCGGCGGTGTGACAAACTGTGATCAGAACTCGAAACTCTAAGGGAACTAGACGCTAAGATCAGCAACTCGACACAACGATGCAACCGTAAATTCAACAAAGCAAACTACTGTAAAGAAAACTGGACAAAGGCTCGGACTGTTTTGGGACATGATGATCTAACCCTAATTTTTTTTTGGCTTTTTCGTGGACTGTAGGTATGAAGAACAGAACCAATCTAGACTACGAAAACTGGTAAATCTCACCGAGCAAGCTAGAAATCTGATACCACTTGATAGAGGCGAAGGTGTCCCGATGTTTCGATGAAATGGTGGAGATCGATTATGGTGGAGACGACTTTCACGATCCGACTACGAACGTGCGAAGACGTTGCGCCTTAGCGATCGCTAAACCAACTCCGAGAGGATATTGATCCCGCGGATGCACGATCAACCTGACCACGAAGGTCTAATTCCTGCAAGCAATCGAAGAACAAGCAAGAACTAAGAATTGCAATCTGGATATTGCGAATATAAGATGAATGATTACGAAAGTTGGGGTTCCAATGAGGTCTTGGCCTGGTCGGATGACACAAACGAAGAGCTCGAAGTTGCGGCTATGGCTAACTTAAATCTAATTAAAACCCAAGTATAAACGACGCCCTAAGGGCTGTATATATGGGGGAACAGAGGGGATTTTCGTGACCCCTTGGAGGTGGGGTCCGAAAACAACCCTAACTCGGTTTCCCCACACATACGGACTCTAAAAACAGCCTATAATGTGGTATTTCGAAATTACATGGGCCCAGCCCAATATTAAGGTGACGCAGCACCTATAATTGCTCTTGGACGAAATTAATGAAGTGGCATCTCGTGTATTTCGTCCAAGCCTTCATGCATGCCTTATGGTGGCTTCAAAGTGCGAAAATCCCCACTGGAAGCTCCATTGTTCTTTCCCGCGCGCGCACCTTCTTCTCCATGCTTGATCCCGCTCCAATGACCGTCCTTCTTGTCCATGCTAGGTCCTTCATTCATAAGCAAAACAAAAGTATCTAATTTAGGCAGCATCATATGTTCATGAACATTAGAAGGATTCGCAAGAAACGAAAGTACCTGATAATTTAGTTGACGTGCACGTGCTCTAGTAACTGGTCCAGTATGTGTAGTTGGTGAAGATGTGGGTGTAACATTAGTAGAGATGTCCTCATCAGAAACACATCATCAAAATCCTGCAAAACAGTAGCCACACCAGGAGAAATAGGATGGTTATCATTAGAAACCAAAACCTCGCCTTTATACAGGAGGACAAGAGGTATGGCTGTAGGATCCGCACTAAATTCTCGCATGTCTTCTTTGGTGGCTAATTTAAGCAAACTAGTCTCTCTCGCACTTGTCGTTATATTATCACTCACAGTTATTACATTGTTCTCTCGTATTGTTTCTACATTCACCTCTACCGTCTGACGAGACTCATTCACAATTTGCTGTGGGGACATAGGATGGAGATTAACTTTCTTGCCCTTGAACTCGAAATGATATGTATTGGCTCGACCATTGTGTTGCACATGGCGACCATATAACCACGGCCGACCCAATAAGAGATGGCAAACTTTCATAGGCACCACATCAAAATCGACGGAATCCTTGTATGGGCCTATCTCAAAATTTACGCGCACCATGTGATTTACCTTCATCTCACCACTGTCACTCAACCATTGGACATAATAAGGATGCGGGTGAGGTGAGTATTTCAGATTGAGCTTGGCACATAACTCCTTGCTTGCAAGCTTTGTTGGGACCAACAAGTGCCTTGGTTTGGAACAAATTACAGCGCTGAGAATCAACATGTGGCTGCACTGTAAGAGCACGTTGTGACACAACAATGGTAGGAGCATGCGATGGAAAAGCATCCATGCCTTCTTCACTATGATATCCCTCGTCATCGAATGCGGAAGGATCTTCATCATCACTAGTTTCATAGTCGCCAGTTTCTTGATTCACAAACATGACCTTTCTGTTTGGGCAATCTCTCTTGAAGTGACCCGGATTACCGCAAGCATGAGAAGTGATCTCGCGATTGTGAGCTGTAGACATGTTGGAGCCTGCACTAGTGGCAGGGGCAGCTGGCTTCTTGGCCATAGAACCATTGGAGGCTGGCTTGGAAACTGAAGAAGAAGCTCGAGTATTGGCACCATAATTCTCCATAGGCGCGGATGTCCTTGGAGAAAATCTGCTAGATGTGGAGTATCTTGACTTCAGTTGTGCCTCTTCTGCAAGCTGGGATTCAGCCTCCCTTGCCAGATGCAATAAATCATTCATATTATAGTATTGGTGATGCCGCACAATACTCTTGATAGTAAATTGCAGCCCATGGAGAAAACGTTGCATAGTCATCTCAACCTCTTCGCGAACTCGCGCACGTTGCAACAACATCTCCATCTCCATATAGTATGCATCAACGGACATAGTACCTTGCTTCAATTGTTGCAATTTATCAAAAACTGTCTGTAAGTAATTTGTGGGAACAAACCGAGCTTTCATGGTCGCCTTCATGTCACGCCATGTACGAACAGGCTGGCCATTGGTTTCTTGTATCTCGGTCAACACACTCTCCCACCAACGCAAAGCATAACCGTCAAACTCGGAAGAAGCAATCTTGATCTTCTTGTCCTCCGGATAATCATGCAAACGCCATAATTTTTCCATCTTAAGCTCCCATGTGAGGTATTCTTCCACATCCGTGGACCCTTCAAATTTGGGGATATTAAACTTGGGCTTGCTCAAGACATCTTCTTCCTGAATGGGTATACGGCGCGCACCAAGACCAAGTGGAGGTTGGCGAACAGGTCCTTGAAGACCACGCCCACGTCCTTGAATGCCCCTCAAATCAGCATTGTCACCATGGACACTACCATCATCTTCCTGAGCATCAGGTTGGCGTTGTACCATAGCTGCTTGTATGCCAGTGACAGATGTTGTCATTTGTTGTAGGCTCTGCTGGATAGCAGCAAGTTGTTGTTGCATAGTGGTGACTGCAGCTTCAGTCGCGTCCACTTTTAGTTGTACCGCTTGAACATTTGTATCAATCGCATCAGCGGATTTAGTAAACATCCCATTCAAGTGATCACGGAGACCTTCATATGCCTCCCATGTAACTGGCGCATCCTTGTCCTGTTTCTGCATCACATCAAAACCACTTTGAGACATGATTAGTAGGTTAGTGCACTAAATCAAAATCTTTTGGTGGACACTCACAACTCACTCAAAACTGACAAGAAAAGGTGAATCTTACCGTTCCAAAGTGAATAGTAATGCGTACCCGTTCAGATGGAGGACTAGTGCACGGATGTGATGAAGTGAATACCCGAGTAAAAGAGTGAACACACGACAAAGCAGGATATATGTGGTGGAGCTATAGGTATGGCACCCTAACTACACCGAAGTCAAGTCCTAGTGCTGATCGTGTGATACAAACCCAAAGAAAACTCACACAGTGGAGACAAACGAAAGACAGGCCTCTCAAAAGATCACCACGATGATATGTCCTTTCTAACACTTGTATATCTCTTTGCACTCTTTTATAACTCTTTTTTTTTATCACACTTCTTTCTCTCTTTTTTTTTGAATCTTTTCTCTTTTTCTCTTGTTTTTTTTTGACACTATTCCAAACTGGACGAAATTGCTACAGTAACTTTTCTCTTTAGGCCACAATATGTCGCACCGCGGAGAAATTTTCGGGAAGAACACACGAAACAGCAAACTAAAACAATGACTCCGATGCAATCTAAGTTATGGCAAAAACTAGAAACCCTAATATTTTTGTATGGCTTTTTCTAGATAGGACGAAAACAAAAACGATCGAATAGATGGATTTGGTGGATGCTTACCGAGGAAACACTGGAAATCTGATACCAAGATGATATGGGGTGGCCCGATCTTCTCAGTAAGCGGACGGTGAATATGAGGGCGATGATAGATAACTTGTATGTAGCCAATGAACTCTCCTTGCTAGATCCCTGTTGCCAATGCGACAGCTCTCTACCCTTTGGATATTCACAAATTCACACACTTGCGCAACGTAGTCGTCGACCACGAGACGGTAATTTGCAATCTACTAATCCCCAGTGGAACAATAGATCACACAGAACTTGCAGTAGAAGAACTTCAGATCGATACGAATTGAAGTCTTAATGATTCAAGAGGAAAGCTTGAAGCTATTCTCAATATCTAGGGTTTATCTAAACGTGGTCTAACCCTAAAACTCGTGGGAGCTGGGTATTTATAAGCTAGGGGGATACAAGAGCCGCAGCCCGTCTGATCTGCGCGCAGGCAGTTTCGGACGTCCGATGGGTTTCGGACGTCCGAAACGTGTCGGAAATCCGACTCTGGCGGTGAGGTGTCCTGGATTGGGAGTTCTTCTCGAGGACCTTCATGTCGGACGTCCGTCATATGTCGGACGTCCGATGCGTCGGACGTCCGAATCCTGTCGGAAATCCGGCTTCGGTTTTGGAGGTCTTCTGGATAACGGAGGTCGCCATCCTTCTCGCTGATGTCGGACGTCCGAAATGGGTCGGACGTCCGAAAGTTGGAGCATGTCTCATCTTCTCCTCCTTCTGGACCCTCGTCTTCGTCATGATACCTGATTATGCAAACATACAAAGATTTAGGCAGTATAAAGTTCTCATTACATAATATATCAGAATCTATTAAGAGCGAGTTCACCTGTTGTTCTATCAACTTTGCACGAGCTCTTGTAATAGGTCCAATTCTCATTTCATCATCCTTCTTCTTTGTTGAATCAACTTGTTCTTCATGACGAACTGGAGATGTGTTGGTAGTAGGGATGTCCTCATCACCTCCCCTTTACACTATTCACAATGTCACTAAAGGCATCATGGCTTGTCTTGTCAGCTCGTCTTGTTGGTTGACGGGACATCTCGGATGACCTCCGGGCAGCCGAGCTGCGGGCAACCGGCACTCGGCAGATGAGCTGATAGAGGCGAAGGTGTCCCGATGTTTCGATGAGATGAAGGAGATCGATTTTGGTGGAGTAGACTTTCACGACCCGACTACGAACGTGCGAAGACGTTGCGCCTTAGCAATCGCTAAACCAACTCCGGGAGGTTATTGATCCCGCGGATGCACGATCAACCTGACCACGAAGGTCTCATTTCTGCAAGCAATCGGCAAGAACAAGCAAGAACAAAGAATTTCAATCTGGATATTGCGAATATAAGATGAATGATTAACAAAAGTTGGGGTTCCAATGCGGTCTTGGCCTGGTCGGATGACACAAACGAAGAGCTTGAAGTTGAGGCTATGGCTAACTTAAATCTAATTAAAACCCAAGTCTAAACGATGCCCTAAGGGTTGTATATATGGGGGAACAGAGGGGATTTTCGTGACCCCTTGGAGGTGGGGTCCGAAAACAACCCTAACTCGGTTTCCCCACACATAAGGACTCTAAAAACAGCCTATAATGTGGTATTTCGAAATTACATGGGCCCAGCCCAATATTAAGGTGACGCAACACCTATAATTGCCCTTGGACGAAAATAATGAAGTGGCATCTCGCGTATTTCGTCGACTTCATGCGCGCCTTATGGTGGCTTCAAAGTGCGATAATCACCACTAGAAGCTCCATTGTCCTTTCCCGCGCGCGCACCTTCTTCTCCATGCTTGATCCCGCTCCAATGACCATCCTTCTTGTCCATGTTAGGTCCTTCATTCATAAGCAAAACAAAAGTATCTAATTTAGGCAGCATCATATGTTCATGAACAATAGAAGGATTCGCAAGAAACGAAAATACCTGGTAATTTAGTTGACGTGCACGTGCTCTAGTAACTGGTCCAATATGTGTAGTTGGTGAGGATATGGGTGTAACATTAGTAGGGATGTCCTCATCATGAGCAGTCGGCAGGATGCGTGGGGCAGTCGGCACGGATGCACGGAGTAGTCGGGCGAGTGCGCGAAGCAATCGGCAGGCGCGCAGTCAGCGGCCGCCGAGCTGAACTGAGGGCGCAATCGGCGCACGATGCTTTCGAATATTATTCCTTCTGCTTGACCCTACCGGGGGGTCATCCCCCCGACAAGAAGGATGGTCATTGGAGCCGGATCAAACATGGAGAAGAAGGTGTGCGCGTGGGAAAGGGCAATGGAGCTTCTAGTGGTGATTTTCGCACTTTGAAGCCACCATAAGGCGTGCATGAAGGCTTCGACGAAATACACGAGATGCCACTTCATTATTTTCGTCCAAGGGCAATTATAGGTGCTGCGTCACCTTAATATTGGGCTGGGACCATGTAATTTCGAAATACTACATTATATGCTGTTTTTAGAGTCCGTATGTGTGGGGAAACCGAGTTAGGGTTGTTTTCGGACCCCTCCTCCAAGGGGTCACGAAAATCCCCTCTGTTCCCCATATATACAGCCCTTAGGGTGTCGTTAAGACTTGGGTTTTAATTAGATTTAAGTTATCCATAGCAGCAACTTCGAGTTCTTCGTTTGTGTCATCCGACCAGGCCAAGACCGCATTGGAACCCCAACTTTCGTCAATCATTCATCTTATATTCGCAATATCCAGACTGCAATTCTTAGTTCTTGCTTGTTCTTTCGATTGCTTGCAGGAATTAGACCTTCATGGTTAGGTGGATCGTGCATCCGCGGGATCAATAACCCCTCGGAGTTGGTTTACCGATCGCTAAGGCGCAACGTCTTCGCACGTTCGTAGTCGGGTCATGAAAGTCGTCTCCACCTTAATCGATCTCCACCATCTCATCGAAACATCGGGACACCTTCGCTTCTATCATCCTTCCGGAAGGAACCATCCTCCCTGGGAGCATGTGGCCCGTAAACGCGTACACCAAGCCGTGCTCACCACGGAGCGGAACGGGGCCGCTCTACAACCAACCTCTATCGACACCGTGGTTGACGACGTCCATGTAGGCCTCAACATTGCGGTGTAATTGCGGCCCGAGGCCGATGTGGATGGCTCTCTAGAAGGTGGAACCCGCATTCTTCAACCCGAAGGGCATACATATAAAGCAATATGTGTCGCACGGGGTGATGAACGCGGTCTTTTTTCGTCTTTGACTGCCATCTTGATCTAGTGGTATCTGGCGTATGCATCCAGGAAAGACAGCCGAGCACACTCCGCTGTTGCGTCCATGATTTGATCAATGCGAGGGAGAGGGAAAGAATCTTTCGGGCAGGCGTGTTGAAGTCGCCATAGTCGATGCATAATCTCTTGTTCCCATTCGCCTTGGGGATGACAACAGGGTTGGCTAGCCAAGTGGGTGTCGAATCTCCCGGATGAACCCGGCCTTGAGCAACTTCTGGATCTCTTCTTCTATGAATTCATGACGGCCTGGGGCTTGACGACGGACCTTCTGCTTCACCGGCTTGGCGCCTACCTTGACTCCTAGCCTGTGCTCGATCACCTCCTTAGGAACTCCGGGAAGTTCGGAGGGTTCCGATGCAAAGACGCTAGAGTATTCGCGGGGGAAGGCGGCGAGCGCGCTTTCCTATTTGGGGGAGAGGTCAGCGTCGACGAACTTGGTGCAACTCCCATCCTCCAAAATAGGGACCTTCTTCGACACAACCGCCGGGGCGAGCTGGCCGGGCTTCATTTTCTTGGTCACGTGCCGGACGGGATCCACGGATGGGCATGGGCGTCCTCGGGGATGCTTGTTCCCCGTTGGGGCGGCGGGAACCTAGGGCTCCGATCTTTTGTCTTCGCTGGCTGGGCTTTCGGAAAGCGGGGTGTTGTCCCTGAGAACATGCACGTCGCCCGGAAGCGGTGCCTTCCCGGATGTCCTTGCAGCAGCTGCCTTCTTCGCCTCGCCTTGGATGTAGCGCACGGCCTCTCGTGCGTCTCCAGCTAGTGTGATGACACCTCGGGGGCCTGGCATCGATGATGTTGTAAAGCCCATGATGTACGGAAGCAAACCTCCTGATAAACGGCCGCTCGAGCAGTCCGATGTACAAGAGGGGCAAGTCCGTGACATCAAAAACGAGCATCTCTGTCCGGAAGTTGGTGGGGTCCCCGAGGGTGACGAGCAGTGAAATCTTCCCAAGGGGTCGAACCTCCATCCCATTGACGCCGCGGGAGGAGCCAGACGGGAGGAGGTGGCTTCTCAGAATCTGCATCTTCTCGAAGGCGCGGTTGGACAACAGGTTTATGCTGGATCCGGTGTCGTACATCATCTTCCTGACCTTGATGTTGCTGATCATCGGGGAGAGGAGCGTAGGCGGCAGGACATCGTTGTCATCCGGGAAGATAGCACGGGTGGTCTCTCACGTCCACCACTAGAGCGATGTTGGCCCAACGGGAGACCCTGGGGCCCTCTGGTGGGGACTGGATTGCGGGAACTTGTCTCACTGCTTTGTGGTATTGACGATTGGAGGCGAGCACGGACGCCCCTCCGTGGATGTAACCGAAAAACTTCACAGCAGCCTGAAAGTCGTCACCTGCGTCTCCTCCGGATTCCTCCTCTCTGAAAACGTCGTCGCCATGATGTGGTGTCCTTGGCTTGCCCTTATTCTGGTAGCCGCATCGGCCCCCGCATTGGGAACTCGTGGGGGTTCTGTCTTTCTGTCATACGGAAGTGGACCATCTATCCGGAACTTCTTGGGCCACTTGACGCTGCGGAGATCTTGGGTGAAGGCTACCCACGCGGTGATGTAGTCGCTTTCACCGGCAAGGATACCCTCCCGGGCAGCATCCATGGGACACCGGTGAGTTTCCTTCTGCCTAAAGATGGTGGTTCGAGCGTCTTCGTGGAGGCGATACTCCAGGCGAGTACGCTGATCCGGGGATCCACGGTGCCCGGAGGATGCCACGGAAGCTGCTCAGAGACATCCACGAAGGAACATGCGGCGCCCACGTTGGTTCCCGAACTCTGGTCAGCAAAGATTTTCGACAAGGGTTCTATTGGCCTACCGCCTTGAACAACGACATGTAGCTTGACAACACATGCGACGCCTGCCAATTCCCACGCCAAGGCTGTTCATCAACCAACACAAGCTCTCCAAACCATCCCTCTATCATGGCCCTTTGCGGTCTGGGGATTGGACATCTTGGGCCCATTCCCCCGTGCTACCGGAGGTTATGAGTTCATCTACGTCGCCATCGACAAATTCACCAAGGGGCCAGAAGTGGAGCCAGCCGCAAGACCACGGCGCAATCCGCCATCATGTTTATCAGAAGCTTGGTGTGTCTTTTCGGAGTTCTAACCGGATCATCACGGACAACGGCACCCACTTCACAAGTCAGGCCTTCCTCGAGTACTTTAAGCTAATGGGCACCGCAGTGTGTTTCACTTCAGTGGCTCATCCGAGGAGCAACGACCAGGTAGAGAGAGCCAATTTGGAAGTACTCCGAGATCTCCGGTCCCGTACCTTCCAGCGGCTCGAAAAGTGTGGAAAGCGGTGGGTGGATGAACTCCTAGTTGTTCTATGGTCAATCAGGACCACACCCAATCGAGCCACACATGAGATGCCCTTCGTTCTCATTTACGGAACGGAGGCGGTGCTCCCCACAGAACTCAGATACGGATCTCCTCGAGTTCATTCCTTCGAAGAAGCCGAACAGCTACAACTCCGACAAGGAGATGTCGTCATTGCCGAGCAAGTACGCACTCGGGCTGCTACACGCGTTGCGTGGTACCAGCAAGGACTATGCCGCTATCACTGCCGCCACGCCCGCTCCCGAGAACTTGAGGAAGGTGACCTTGTCCTCTCTGTCTGTCGGACCAAGGGGCGGCGCATTGACTACTTCTTGGAATGTTTTGCATGTGGTGGTACCGGCCTGTCCCCTCCGCATCTCTTAAGGGAGGAAGCGGTGCTGTCGTTGCCGGTATCCTGCTGCACGGAGCACCTTTCCGGCAGCGTCTTGAACACACCGCGGGGTGCTTTCCTTGGCGAGTTGGTGCAGCCTTCCGGGATGGTAGAGCAAACTCGTGCTCCCTGACAGTAGCCCCCGGGCTTGGCTATGGCGTAGATGACTTGTACGAGAGCCATGCAAGGTCTGATGATCCGGGAAGCTGGATCGTCCGGAACGCGGGTCTGGTAGTGCGAGTGCGTTGGGTTATGGGCCCTCCTGGCGGAGGAAACCGACACGTGTCAAGAGGAGTGTGCGGGGTAGACTTATGATGACGGCCGCGCAGGCTGAGGGTCGACACGATCCTGAGCCCGAGGTGGAGTAATTGGGTGAGTTATTGCGTTCAATCCTAGTAACGGGTACTTACCCCGTCTTCCATCCACGGGTGGATTGGGCGACTCACAGTAGCTTGTTTCTTCCAATCGACAGCTTGCGTGCACACCATGATATGGGGTGGCCCGATCTTCTCAGTAAGCGTAGGGTGAATATGAGGGTGATATGAGATAACTTGTAAGTAGCCATTGAACTCTCCTCGCTAGATCCCTGTTGCCAATGCGATGCAGATTTGAGCTATGCAGCCCGTGTACCCCTTCATCCCTCCTAGACTATAAGTACTCTTCCCCTACCTCCATTTTAGGGTTAGCTAAGATTATATCCAGATTTGAGAGAGCTTAGCTCCTACTCCCCCATGGGGATTTGATCTCCTTAGAGTTCCTCTCTCAATCCTACCAACTCCCGCGGGAGAGAGGCTTCATCTGCGGATTGAGCCTCAACCTACCCTCCTCTCCTTAGTCATGGAAGAAGAGGCCCCCAATCCTAGTAGTAGAAGGAGAGGGATCAATCTAGCTACCACTTGTCTGGATGTTTGGATCATGTTATTTGTGGATTTGAGTTCCCTTTGTTTGGATCTTGCTCCCCTTCCTCTCTTTTGTGTTCTTCTTGAGTTGCATCCCTTTCCCACCTCCAAGTTGTGAAAGATTGGGCCAACCCCTAGGCTTGCCCTACATCATTTGGTATCAAGAGCAAGGTTTATCACATCTTGGAGCCCCTCCCCCCATCTTTTAGCCAATATTTGTTTCGTTCTTCCCAATTTCGAAAATCCCCACAAAAAATAGTCATACCAAATTTCTTGTGATTTGTTTTTCTTGTGAGTTTTTGTTGATTTTGATCCTTGGATCTAGTGTTTAGCAAGTCGATCTGATAGAGGCGAAGGTGTCCCGATGTTTCGATGAGATGGTGGAGATCGATTATGGTAGAGACGACTTCCACGATCCGACTACGAACGTGCGAAGACGTTGCGCCTTAGCGATCGCTAAACCAACTCCGAGAGGTTATTGATCCCGCGGATGCACGATCAACCTGACCACGAAGGTCTAATTCCTGCAAGCAATCGAAGACCAAGCAAGAACTAAGAATTGCAATATGGATATTGCGAATATAAGATGAATGATTAAGAAAGTTGGGGTTCCAATGCGGTCTTGGCCTGGTCGGATGACACAAACAAAGAGCTCGAAGTTGCGGCTATGGCTAACTTAAATCTAATTAAAACCCAAGTCTAAACGACGCCCTAAGGGCTGTATATATGGGGGAACAGAGGGGAATTTCGTGGCCCCTTGGAGGAGGGGTCCGAAAACAACCCTAACTCGGTTTCCCCACACATACGGACTAAAAAAAATAGCCCATTAAGTGTATTTCGAAATTACATGGGCCTGGACCAATAATAAGGTGACACAACACCTATAATAACCCTTGGACGAAAATATTAATGTGGCATCTGGTGTCTCTCGTCCAAGTGTTCATGCACGCCTTATGGTGGCCTCAAAGTGCGAAAATCACCACTGGAAGCTCCATTGTCCTTTCCCGCGCGCGCACCTCCTTCTCCATGCTTGATCCCGCTCCAATGACCATCCATCTTATCCATGCTAGGTGATGAGGACATCTCTACTAATGTTACACCCACATCTTCACCAACTACACATACTGGACCAGTTACTAGAGCACGCGCACGTCAACTAAATTATCAGGTACTTTCGTTTCTTGCGAATCCTTCT
This sequence comes from Bromus sterilis, assembly GCA_950022295.1. Classification (NCBI taxonomy): domain Eukaryota; kingdom Viridiplantae; phylum Streptophyta; class Magnoliopsida; order Poales; family Poaceae; genus Bromus; species Bromus sterilis. Next base: position 169,338,417 of record OX465600.1, on the reverse strand, counting down.
AATGTTCAGGAACATATGATGCTGCCTAAATTAGATACTTTTGTTTGTCTTATGAATGAAGGACCTAGAATGGATAAGAAGGATGGTCATTGGAGCGGGATCAAGCATGGAGAAGAAGGTGCGCGCGCGGGAAAGGACAATGGAGCTTCCAGTGGTGATTTTCGCACTTTGAGGCCACCATAAGGCGTGCATGAAGACTTGGACGAGAGACACAAGATGCCACATTAATATTTTCGTCTAAGGGTTATTATAGGTGCTGCGTCACCTTATTATTGGGCCAGGCCCATGTAATTTCGAAATACACTTAATAGGCTATTTTTTAGAGTCTGTATGTGTGGGGAAACCGAGTTAGGGTTGTTTTCGGACCCCTCCTCCAAGGGCCACGAAATTCCCCTCTGTTCCCCCGTGTATACAGCCCTTAGGGCGTCGTTTAGACTTGGGTTTTAATTAGATTTAAGTTAGCCATAGCCGCAACTTTGAGCTCTTCGTTTGTGTCATCCGACCAGGCCAAGACCGCATTGGAACCCCAACTTTCGTAATCATTCATCTTATATTCGCAATATCCAGATTGCAATTCTTAGTTCTTGCTTGTTCTTTCGATTGCTTGCAGGAATTAGACCTTCGTGGTCAGGTTGATCGTGCATCCGCGGGATCAATAACCTCTCGGAGTTGGTTTAGCGATCGCTAAGGCGCAACGTCTTCGCACGTTCGTAGTCGGATCGTGAAAGTCGTCTCTACCATAATCGATCTCCACCATCTCATCGAAACATCGGGACACCTTCGCCTCTATCAAGTGGTATCAGATTTCCAGTTTGATCAGTGAGATTTACCAGTTTTTCGTAGTCTAGATTGTTTCTGCTCTTCATACCTACAGTCCACGAAAAAGCCAAAAAATAATAATTTCCAGAGCAGTTTTTAGGCCAAAAATTTTAGGGATAAAAATTTTTCGTGCCCATACCTTCCTTAGGTCTAGAAACTCATTTTGAGACGTTCGCCACCATAGTGTTTTTTTCGCACTTTTTCAGCCACTGCAGTCCCACATCGCGAAAAAAAGAGCGATTTTTTTTTCAAAGTGTGCTTCTGAGTTGTTTACGTGCCGCGCCGTGCTTTCGTTGGTGTCTTAGGCTCGCATCTCTAGTACGGTCTAGCCTAGGATCAGCATAGTACCGACGTTGACTGTTTATTCAGCTTTGCATCTCTGTTTTGATTACTGTTGAGCTTTTGCTACCATACTTGTCAGGCTTCCTACAGCTCCACATATATTCTACATCGTGCGTTTTGACACCTCCTGGCCATCGCTCTACCATATCTCTGAGAGTTTTGACCCGTTGGTTGTACATCACCACCTGCTGCTAGGTAAGAATCGGTAAGAACGAAAGAAAATCTTGACGGATTTGTGCTTTCCACCACCCCACATCCCATTAGTAGAAGTAGGATCATATTCCTGGGTGTTTTCTATTTCTGCTAACCATGCCAGGATCACATGATGAAGTGCCGTGGGATGCACCCGATTGGGAGAACATGATAAACAAGGAGCTACATGATAAATTTGCACAAATGATGTCTGAACAGGTGAATGACATCGAGAACAGATTGATAGAGGCGATTGATGGCGTGGAGAAGATGATCTACACCAAGCTCGACGCCAAGTTTACTGAGTTGATCGCACGCCTACCTACACAGCCTGCTGCCGCTCCAGCACAGCCACTGCCACCACGACGTGCACGACGTATTCTGTTTCCGGGCGGACAAGCTGCTGGTGCTCCTCTTGCTGCTGCAATTGCTGCTACTGCTGCTGCTTCTGACGTCGGCCAGGACAACAACTACGAGGGTGATTACGAGGAGGTGGTGGAACATGAAGCGGCCTATGAGCAGCCAGCTGGACGTCCACGTCTCAACATTCGCCACGGTCGACACCAACCACCCCCTCAGGTACGCGATGATGAACATGTGCCTAAACTTAAATTGAATCTTAAGCCGTTTGAGGTTAGATATATTCCTGATGCTCATCTTACTTGGGAGTTAGAAACTGAACAATGCTTTACATGTTTACAATATCCTGAGAATAGACGTGTTACTGCTCCTGTTTGTGAATTCACGGGGTTTGCATCTATTTGGTAGTCTGAACATTGTAGATTGCATGCTAATAATATTCCAACTACTTGGGCTGCTTTAAAAGATGCTATGCGTACTCGCTGGGCTCCTCCTTATTATCAACGTGAATTGCTACAAAAATTACAGCGCTTGAGACAAGGAAAAAATTCTGTAGAGGAATATTATCAAGAATTACAAACTGGGTTGATTAGATGTGGCCTAGTAGACGATAATGAAGCTATGCTTGCACGTTTTATGGGTGGCTTAAACAGGGAGATACAAACTATTCTAGAATACAAGGACTATGCTACTATCACTCGTTTGTTTCATCTTGCTTGTAAAGCTGAACGTGAAGTGCAGGATCGACAGGCCGCTACGAGACCTAACTTTTCTGCAGGACGAAATACATCATGGACATCGCGTGGAGCTTCTACATCCACACGTCCTGCTGCACCACCATCTACTTCATCTGCTCATTCTTACAGGGAGCCACCAAAACAGCCAGCGCCACCCTTCAAGGGTGCACAGAGTGGTCCAGCGGCGAGTTCTTCTTCATCCATGGCTTCCACAGGGCAAACACGAGATCGTGATATTAAATGTCGCAGGTGCCAAGGTGGAGGTCACTTCGCAAAAGACTGTCCCTCCAAGCGTGTGATGACTATTACGGCGGATGGTGGGTATGAGTCAGCGAGTGACTATGATGAGGAGACTTTAGTTCTCATTGCTCATGAGGAACAGGGTGCCCATGATGATGCTCATGATATAGAGTATATGGCTCCTGATGATGCAGATAAATATGCTAGTTTGGTTGCTCAACGTGTGTTAAGTGTGCAGGTAACGAAGGCCGAGCAAAACCAGTGGCATAATTTGTTCCACACAAAGGGAGTGGTGAAAGAACGTTCGGTTCGCATCGTCATTGACGGAGGGAGTTGCAACAACTTGGCTAGGATGGAGTTGGTGGAGAAGCTATCTCTCACCACAAGACCACACCCCCATCCGTACTATATTCAGTGGTTTAACAATAGTGGTAAGATTAAGGTAACACGTTCTGTTCGTGTGCACTTTAGCATTGCTGCATATGCTGATTATGTTGATTGTGATGTGGTACCCATGCAAGCATGCTCTCTTTTACTTGGTAGACCATGGCAATTTGATAGGAATGTTGTACAGCATGGTAGGACAAATCAGTTCACTCTGCTTCATCAGGATAAAAATATTGCTTTACTTCCTATGTCTCCTGAACAAATTTTGAAAGATGATCTTGCTAGAGCTAGTAATGCTAAACAGGAGAAAAATAAGAGTGAAAATGAGATAGCAGCTAAAGAATTTCAGCAACAACATAAGACTAATAGCAAATCTTCTTCTGCTGTTTCTAGTGAAATTAAATTGACTAGTCCAACTTTTCTTCCTACTAAGGTTGATATTTCGGATTTGGATGTTAGTCAATATGTGTGCTATGCTTTTGTGTGCAAATAAGCTTTGTTTTCATTTGAAGAATTGCCTCCTTCTTCGCCTCCTGTTGTAACTGACCTTTTGCAGGAGTTTATTGACGTCTTTCCACAAGACGTACCACCGGGATTACCACCTATTCGAGGGATTGAGCATCAGATTGACTTAATTCCCGGTGCTTCGCTGCCCAACCGTCCGCCATACCGTACCAATCCGGAGGAGACGAAGGAGATTCAGCGTCAAGTACAAGAGCTACTCGACAAAGGTTACATACGTGAATCCCTTAGTCCTTGTGCGGTTCCTGTTATATTAGTGCCTAAAAAGGATGGAACATGGCGTATGTGTGTTGATTGTCGAGCCATTAATAATATTACTATTCGTTCTCGTCATCCTATTCCTAGGTTAGATGATATGCTTGATGAATTAAGTGGCTCTACCATGTTTTCCAAAGTTGATTTGCGTAGTGGATACCATCAAATTCGCATTAAATTAGGAGATGAATGGAAAACGGCATTTAAAACTAAGTTTGGATTATATGAGTGGTTAGTCATGCCTTTTGGGTTAACTAATGCACCTAGCACTTTCATGAGATTAATGAACGAGGTTTTACGTGCTTTCAATTGACGATTTGTGGTAGTCTATTTTGATGATATACTGATTTATAGCAAATCTTTGGAGGAACATTTGGATCATTTACGTGTTGTTTTTATTGCTCTACGTAATGCACGTTTGTTTGGTAACCTTGGGAAGTGCACCTTTTGCACCGACCGAGTATCGTTTCTTGGCTATGTTGTTACTCCGCAGGGAATTGAAGTTGATAAAGCCAAGATCGAGGCGATTGAGAGTTGGCCGCAGCCCAAAACGGTCAAACAAGTGAGGAGTTTTCTTGGCCTCGCTGGATTCTATAGGCGTTTTGTGAGAGATTTCAGCACCATTGCTGCACCTCTCAACGAGCTTACACGCAAGGATGTGCCATTTACTTGGGGTACCGCACAAGAAGAAGCCTTCACGGTATTGAAAGATAAGTTAACACATGCTCCTTTGCTCCAACTTCCTGATTTTCATAAGACTTTTGAGCTTGAATGCGATGCTAGTGGGATTGGTTTGGGAGGTGTGTTACTACAAGATGCTAAACCTGTTGCATACTTTTCTGAAAAATTGAGTGGGCCTAGTCTGAACTATTCTACTTATGATAAGGAATTATATGCTCTTGTTCGGACATTAGAAACTTGGCAACATTATTTATGGCCCAAAGAATTTGTTATACATTCTGATCATGAATCTTTGAAACACATAAGAAGTCAAGCAAAACTTAATTGTAGACATGCTAAGTGGGTTGAATTTATTGAGACTTTCCCTTATGTCATTAAACACAAGAAGGGGAAAGATAATATTATTGCTGATGCATTGTCTCGTCGTTATACTATGCTTTCACAACTTGACTTCAAGATATTCGGTTTAGAGACAATCAAAGATCAATATGTAAATGATGCGGAATTTAAAGATGTATTGCAGAATTGTAGAGAGGGTAGAACATGGAACAAGTTTGTGCTTAATAATGGATTTGTGTTCCGTTCTAACAAGTTATGCATTCCAGCTAGCTCTATTCGTCTTTTGTTGTTGCAGGAGGCGCATGGAGGAGGATTAATGGGACACTTTGGCGTGGATAAGACGGAGGACGTACTTGCTACACATTTCTTTTGGCCAAAGATGAGACGTGATGTTGAGCGTCTTGTTGCTCGCTGCACTACATGTCAAAAAGCTAAGTCACGACTCAATTCTCATGGTTTATACATGCCTTTACCTGTACCTAGTGTTCCGTGGGAGGACATATCCATGGACTTTGTTTTAGGCTTGCCTCGAACAAAGAAGGGGAGGGATAGCATATTTGTTGTCGTGGATAGATTTTCTAAGATGGCACATTTTATACCATGTCATAAAAGCGATGATGCTGCTAATGTTGCTGATTTATTCTTTCGTGAGATTATTCGCTTACATGGTGTGCCCAATACTATTGTCTCGGATCGTGATACTAAGTTTCTTAGCCATTTTTGGAGATGCTTATGGGCTATGTTGGGGACTAAACTACTTTTTAGTACTACATGTCATCCCCAAACTGATGGACAAACTGAAGTAGTCAATAGGACTTTGTCTACTCTGCTTCGGGCTGTTTTAAAGAGTAACTTGAAAATGTGGGAAGAATGTTTACCTCATATTGAATTTGCTTATAATCGTTCATTTCATTCTACCACTAAAATGTGCCCTTTTGAGATTGTTTATGGTTTTCTACCTCGTGCACCTATTGATTTGTTGCCTCTTCCATCTTCGGACAAGGTTAATTTTGATGCTAAGAAACGTGCTGAATTGATATTAAAAATGCATGAGTTAACTAAAGAAAACATTGAGAAAATGAATGCTAGATACAAGCTTGCTGGTGATAAGGGTAGAAAGCATGTTGTGTTTGAACCAGGAGATCTTGTTTGGTTACATCTACGTAAAGATAGGTTTCCTGATTTGCGCAAGTCTAAGTTAATGCCACGAGCTGATGGTCCCTTTAAGGTTTTACAGAAAATTAATGATAATGCATATAAACTTGAGCTACCTGCAGATTTTGGGGTTAGTCCCACATTTAACATTGCAGATTTGAAACCTTATTTGGGAGAAGATGATGAGCTTCCGTCGAGGACGACTTCAATTCAAGAAGGGGAGGATGATGAGGACATCTCTACTAATGTTACACCCACATCTTCACCAACTACACATACTGGACCAGTTACTAGAGCACGCGCACGTCAACTAAATTATCAGGTACTTTCGTTTCTTGCGAATCCTCCTAATGTTCAGGAACATATGATGCTGCCTAAATTAGATACTTTTGTTTGTCTTATGAATGAAGGACCTAGCATGGGTAAGAAGGATGGTCATTGGAGCGGTATCAAGCATGGAGAAGGAGGTGTGCGCGCGGGAAAGGACAATGGAGCTTCCAGTGGTGATTTTCGCACTTTGAGGCCACCATAAGGCGTGCATGAAGACTTGGATGAGAGACACAAGACGCCACATTGATATTTTCGTCCAAGGGTTATTATAGGTGCTGCGTCACCTTATTATTGGGCCAGGCATACACTTAATAGGCTATTTTTAGAGTCCGTATGTGTGGGGAAACCGAGTTAGGGTTGTTTTCGGACCCCTCCTCCAAGGGGCGACGAAATTTCCCTCTGTTCCCCCATATATACAGCCCTTAGGGCGTCGTTTAGACTTGGGTTTTAATTAGATTTAAGTTAGCCATAGCCGCAACTTCGAGCTCTTCGTTTGTGTCATCCGACCAGGCCAAGACCGCATTGGAACCCCAACTTTCGTAATCATTCATCTTATATTCGCAATATCCAGATTGCAATTCTTAGTTCTTTCTTGTTCTTTCGATTGCTTGCGGGAATTAGACCTTCGTGGTCAGGTTGATCGTGCATCCGCGGGATCAATAACCTCTCGGAGTTGGTTTAGCGATCGCTAAGGCGCAAAGTCTTCACACGTTCGTAGTCGGATCGTGAAAGTCGTCTCTACCATAATCGATCTCCACCATCTCATCGAAACATCGGGACACCTTTGCCTCTATCACTAGGTCCTTCATTCATAAGACAAACAAAAGTATCTAATTTAGGAAGCATCATATGTTCCTGAACATTAGAAGGATTCGGAAGAAATGAAAGTACCTGATAATTTAGTTGACGTGCGCGTGCTCTAGTAACTGGTCCAGTATGTGTAGTTGGTGAAGATGTGGGTGTAACATTAGTAGAGATGTCCTCATTATCCTCCCCTTCTTGAATTGAAGTCGTCCTCGACGGAAGCTCATCATCTTCTCCCAAATAAGGCTTCAAATCTGCAATATTAAATGTGGGACTAACCCCAAAGGCTGCGGGTAGCTCAAGTTTATATGCATTATCACTAATTTTCTGCAAAACCTTAAACCTGAATTATTATTATTTTTGGAAATCACCCCCTTCTACGTACGACAAAAGATTGGTGAAATCCGACTCTAAACAACTCAAAACTATTCTGGCTACGGAGATATCTCAAACCGAACGGGTGATGGAACTCAACTCGGATTGGTAGGTCGTGGTGGTGTATATGGACTCGGGTTGGCGGAACGTGGTGGTGTTTCTGGACTCAGATTGGTGGCAGCGGACGGATGGAACTAGTGCGGCGGCGGCGTGACAAATGTGATCAAAACTCGAAACTCTAAGGAACTAGACGCTAAGATCAGCAACTCGACACAACGATGCAACCGCAAATTCAACAAAGCAAACTACTGTAAAGAAAACTGGACAAAGGCTCGGACTGTTTTGGGACGTGATGATCTAACCCTAATTTTTTTGACTTTTTCGTGGACTGTAGGTATGAAGAACAGACCAATCTAGACTACGAAAAACTGGTAAATCTCACCGATCAACCTGGAAATCTGATACCACTTGATAGAGGCGAAGGTGTCCTGATGTTTCGATGAGATGATGGAGATCGATTATGGTGGAGTAGACTTTCACGACCCGACTACGAACGTGCGAAGACGTTGCGCCTTAGCGATCGCTAAACCAGCTACGAGAGGTTCTTGATCCCGTGGATGCATGATCAACCTGACCACGAAGGTCTAATTCCTGCAAGCAATCGACAAGAACAAGCAAGAACTAAGAATTAGAATCTGGATATTGCGAATATAAGATGAATGATTAACAGAAGTTGGGGTTCCAATGCGGTCTTGGCCTGGTCGGATGACACAAACGAAGAGCTCGAAGTTGCGGCTATGGCTAACTTAAATCTAATTAAAACCCAAGTCTAAACGACGCCCTAAGGGCTGTATATATGGGGGAATAGAGGGGAATTTCGTGACCCCTTGGAGGTGGGGTCCGAAAACAACCCTAACTCGGTTTTCCCACACATACGGACTCTAAAAACAGCCTATAAAGTAGTATTTCGAAATTACATGGGCCCATCCCAATATTAAGGTGACACAGCACCTATAATTGCCCTTGGACGAAAATAATGAAGTGGCATCTCGTGTATTTCGTCCAAGCCTTCATGCACGCCTTATGGTGGCTTCAAAGTGCGAAAATCACCACTGGAAACTCCATTGTCCTTTCCCGCGCACGCACCATCTTCTCCATGCTTGATCCCGCTCCAATGCCCGTCCTTCTTGTCCATGCTAGGTCCTTCATTCATAAGCAAAACAAAAGTATCTAATTTAGGCAGCATCATATGTTCATGAACATTTGAAGGATTCGCAAGAAACGAAAGTACCTGATAATTTAGCTGACGTGCGCGTGCTCTAGTAACTGCTCCAATATTTGTAGTTGGTGAGGATGTGGGTGTAACATTAGTAGGGATGTCCTCATCACCGAGCCTTTTGTCCAGTTTTCTTTACAGTAGTTTGCTTTGTTGAATTTGCGGTTGCATCGTTGTGTCGAGTTGCTGATCTTAGCGTCTAGTTCCCTTAGAGTTTCGAGTTCTGATCACAGTTTGTGACGCCGCCGCCGCACAGTAGTACACCACCACGTTCCGCCAATCCGAGTCCAGATACGCCACCACGTTCCGCCAAGCTGAGTCCATATACACCACCACGACCTACCGATTCGAGTTGAGTTCCATCACCCGTTCGGTTTGTGATCTCTCCGTAGCCAGATTAGTTTTGAGTTGATTAGAGTCGGATTTCACCAATCTTTGTCGTACGTAGAATGGGGTGATTTCCAAAAAAAAAAAGAGTCTGGCACGCTTTCCATAGCAGATTTTAGGCCAAAAAATTCAGGGGTGAAATTTTTTCGTGCCCATACCTTCCTTAGGCCTAGAAACGCATTTTGAGACGTTCGCTACCATAGTGATTTTTTCGCATTTTTTCAGCCATCGCAGTCCCGAATCGCCACCAAAAAAAAGGAGAAAAAAATTCAGAGTGTGCTTCTCAGTTGTTTACGTGCCGCGCCATGCTTTCGTTGGTGTTTTAGGCTCGCGTCTCTAGTACGGTCTAGCCTAGGATCAGCACAGTACCGACGTTGAGTGTTTATTCAGCTTTGCATCTCTGTCTTGATTATTGTTGAGCTTTTGCTACCATACTTGTCAGTCTTCCTACAACTCCACATATATTCTACACTGTGCGTTTTGACACCTCCTGGCCATAGCTCTACCACATCTCTGAGAGTTTTGACCCGTTGGTCGTACATCACCACCTGCTGCTAGGTAAGAATCGGTAAGAACGATAGAAAAGCTTGACGGATTTTTGCTTTCCACCACCCCACGTCCCATTAGTAGAAGCAGGATCATATTTCTGTGTGTTTTCGATTTCTGCTAACCATGCCAGGATCACATGATGAAGTGGCGTGGGATGCGCCTGATTGGGAGAACATGACCAACAAGGAGCTACATGATAAATTTGCACAAATGATGTCTGAACAGGTGAATGACATCAAGAACAGATTTACAGAGGCGATTGATGGCGTGGAGAAGATGATCGACACCAAGCTCAACGCCAAGTTTACTGAGTTGATCGCACGCCTACCTACACAGCCTGCTGCCGCTCCGGCAAAGCCACCGCCACCACGATGTGCATGACGTATTCTGTTTCCGGACGGATAAGCTGCTGGTATTGGTGCTCCTGCCGCTGCAGTTGCTGCTGCTGCTGCTGCTTCTGACGTCGGCCAATATGACGACTACGAGGGTGATTACGAGGATGAGGTGGAATAGGCAGCGCCCTATGAACAACAAGCTGGACATCCACGTCCCAACATTCGCCACGGTCGACACCAACCACCCCCTCAGGTACGCGATGATGAACATGTGCCTAAACTGAAATTGAATCTTAAGCCGTTTGATGGTAGATATATTCCTGATGCTAATCTTACTTGGGAGTTAGAAACTGAACAACGCTTTACATGTTTACAATATCCTGAGAATAGACGTGTTACTGCTGCTGTTTGTGAATTCACGGGGTTTGCATCTATTTCGTGGTCTGAACATTGTAGATTGCATGCTAATAATATTCCAACTACTTGGGCTGCTTTAAAAGATGATATGCGTACTCGCTGGTTTCCTCCTTATTATCAACGTGAATTGCTACAAAAATTACAGCGTTTGAGACAGGGAAAAAATTATGTAGAGGAATATTATCAGGAATTACAAACTGGATTAATTAGATGTGGCCTAGTAGAGGATAATGAAGCTATGCTTGCACGTTTTATGGGTGGCTTAAACAGGGAGATACAAACTATTCTAGAATAAAAGGACTATGCTACTATCACTCGTTTGTTTTATCTTGCTTGTAAAGCTGAACGTGAAGTGCAGGATCGACAGGCCGCTACGAGACCTAACTTTTCTGCGGGACGAACTACATCATTGACATCGCGTGGACCTTCTACATCCACACGTCCTGCTGCGCCACCATCTACTTCAATCGCTTATTCTTATAGGGAGCCACCAAAACAGCCAGCGCCACCCTTCAAGGGTGCACAGAGTGGTCCAGCGGCGAGTTCTTCTTCATCCATGGCTTCCACAGTGCAACCACGAGATAGTGATATTAAATGTCGCAGGTGCCAAGGTGGAGGTCAGTTCGCAAAAGACTGTCTCTCCAAGCGTGTGATGACCATTACGGCGGATGGTGGGTATGAGTCAGCGAGTGACTATGATGAGGAAACTTTAGTTCTCATTGCTACGGAGGAACAGGGTGCCCATGATGATGCTCATGATATAGAGTATATGGCTCCTGATGATGCGGATAAATATGCTAGTTTGGTCGCTCAAAGTGTGTTAAGTGTGCAGGTAACGAAGGCCGAGCAAAACCAGAGGCATAATTTGTTCCACACAAAGGGAGTGGTGAAAGAACGTTCGGTTCGCATCATTATTGACGGAGGGAGTTGCAGCAACTTGGCTAGCATGGAGATGGTGGAGAAGCTATCTCTCACCACAAGACCACACCCTCATCCGTACTATACTCAGTGGTTTAACAATAGTGGTAAGATTAAGGTAACGCATTCTGTTCGTGTGCACTTTAGAATTGCTGCATACGCTGATTATGTTGATTGTGCTGTGGTACCCATGCAAGCATGCTCTCTTTTACTTGGTAGACCATGGCAATTTGATACGAATGTTGTACACCATGGTAAGACAAATCAGTTTACTCTGGTTCATCAGGATAAAAATATTGCTTTACTTCCTATGTCTCCTGAACAAATTGTGAAAGATGATCTTGCTAGAGCTAGTAAAGCTAAACAGGAGAAAAATAAGAGTGAAAATGAGATAGCAGCTAAAGAATTTGAGCAACAACATAAGACTAATAGCAAATCTTCTTCTGCTGTTTCTAATGAAATTAAATTGACTAGTCCAACTTTGCTTGCTACTAAGGTTGATATTTCGGATTTGGATGTTAGGTAATATGTGTGCTATGATTTTGTGTGCAAATAAGCTTTGTTTTCATTTGAGGAATTGCCTCCTTCTTTGCCTCCTGTTGTCACTGACCTTATGCAGGAGTTTATTGACGCCTTTCCACAAGACGTACCACCGGGATTACCAACTATTGGAGGGATTGAGCATCAGATTGACTTAATTCCCGGTGCTTCGCTACCTAACCGTGCGCCATACCGTACCAATCCGGAGGAGATGAAGGAGATTCAGTGTTAAGTACAAGAGCTAGTTGACAAAGGTTACATACGTGAATCCCTTAGTTGATAGAGGCGGGGTGTCCCGATCTTTCGAGGAGATGATAACTACGATTTGATGGAGTCGACTTTAACGATCCGACTACAAACATGCAACGACGTTGCGCCTTAGCAATCGCTAAACCAATCCCCTGAAGGTTATTGACCACGCCGGAGCACGATCAACCTGACCACGAAGGTCTAGTGCCTGCAAGCAATCGAAGAACAAGCAAGAACTATGATAAAGCAATCTGAATATTGCGAATATGTAGATGAAGTATGATTAAAGTTGGGATTCCGAAAGCGGTCCTGATCTGGTCGTTGGACACAAACCGCGTACACGAAGATGCGGCAATTAGCTAAGCAGTCTTTTTAACTAAAAGAAATCCAAATAAAAACCCTAGGGGTTGATCTACTTATATAGGACTAAAGGGTGGAGGCCAAGGGGGTGGAAGGACGTCCCAAGGAGTCCTAAAACTAAACCTAGGTCGTACAAGGCACTTGGGCCCATGTGGAGGTGATGCAACACCTATTGAGTTGGACTTTGATTCGGATTCTGCTGCTGGGTCGCAGCATTTTCGCAATATCTCCACGCTCCGAAGGAATTCGAAGGTGAAACCAACTGCGTTGGAAACTAGACGAGATAAGATATCACCAGAAAAAAGAATCACCCAATTTGGAGTTCGTATGTAGAAACGGAGACTGTTTGAAGTTGGGTATATCTCTGCAGTCTGAATCTGAGTCCATGACGTGAAAGACTTGGTCTCTATCTTCTCTTGGGCCAAAAGTGACGTGAAATAACTTCTTGTACAGCACACAATCATGCCCCTTTGTATTGACTTCATTTCTTGATCAAATATAGAGGAATTAATGGTCATATCCATGATAATTATGTCCTCATCATCTTCATGCTTGAACATGCTCCAATGCTCATCCTTCTTGTCCATGCTAAGTCCTTCATTTGTCAGCAACAGAAATATATCGACGTTAGGCAGCATCATATTCACGTGAACATTAGAAACATTACCAAGAAGCGAAAGTACCTGATAATTTAATTGGTGTGCACAATCTCTAGTAATTGGTCCAGTAGGTATATTACCAGGGGTTGTGGCTGTAACTATGGTAGTCATGTCCTCATCATCCTCCCCTTCTTGAAAATAAAGCCGTCCCCGGCGTTTCTTAATCTGAAATGTGGCTAACAAAAGAGACAAGGTGTACATGTTGTATATATATATGTCATCCATTCTTACTTCCCTTAGTTTTTGGACATGTAACACATGTATATATGAGTAACTTTCGTATGTCGTGAAATATAAACATATATGATCATCACAATACATAAACGACATGAAAGTATTGCAACTCAGTTTGCATATATAAGTGAAGCTCTTATTCATATCTAAAGATGTACAATGCTCATCATTAAACCATCCCAATACCGGTGAAGAAACGTTAATGTTTTTCGAAGGACATGCTACAACAGGCTTAACTAAGTAGTCATGCAACAAGTCATTCGACGCAGAATCATCACCAAGATTAGAGGTCATATCAAAATGATTAAGCATTGGCAGTTTCATAATAGTAACATGATTATCCAAAATAGATGGTGAGCTCAAATCAACAGGTAACTCAAGACATGATGTATTCAAGTCTATTAGGCAAGCAACATCTTCATGTGAAGTTATGACATTCTCGAAAATTGGTTGTGTGATGAAACTACTTGATAGCTCAACACATGTTGCTTTTAAATCAGCAAGGTTCTCATGTGGAGGGGAAAGATCCATACCTTTGTCATTACCTTTTTGTGATGATAGATCAGATATTGGAGGAGTGCGTACGACAATTGATGTGGTTATGGTAGTGCTCATAGTGGTTGAAGGAACAACTTTCTCAACTTGTGGTATTTGCACATTCCGCTTGTTCGTCTTCTGGGAAACACGTCTGTCGATTTCCTGTTCACCTTTACAAGCAAGACGAAACAATGATCCATAGGATAACACTTTTCATGAATTAGGATATCCTAAATGTCACGGTTTAAACCTTCCCAAAATATGTCCATGAAATATTCTTCACTTTCCTCTAAAAGAGAATGCAAGAATGTAGTTTCTAAAGCATCATAATATTCTGAAATAGTTTTAGTACCTTGTTTTAAATTTTTTAATTTCCTAACCTTGTCACGAGTATAATAAGAGGGAACGAATCTATATCGCATAGAAAGTTTGAGATCATTCCAAGTATTAGGTATATAATCAGGATATAAACTACAATATTCATTCCACCAAATAGAAGCAAAATCTTTGAAAGCACTAATTGCAGTTTTTACTTTCTTATGCTCAAGAAAATTATGGGAAACAAATATATCATTTATTTCAAACTCCCACTCAATGTATAAATCAGGTCTTAGACGTCCATGAAAGTGTGGTATAGAAACAATAAACTGATCATGTGCATGCTTATGTGTGTTTACCTTTTGCAGTGACTGTTGTGTATTTGTAGGTGGTGGCAAATCTCCAACTATAGTTGCCGCCTAAGAAGATCTAACTCCAGAACCTGCCATGATTAGTAGAAAACAAGAAACAAATCACAAGTATATGTCCCTATGAACTACTAGGATGTGGTGGTAAAACGCTCACAGGATAGCAAATATCAATGTCTTACTAGTTCTTACCATGCAGCAGGTGGTGATCGGCAACCAACGGTGTCAAAGAACTCCAAAGATTAAGTAGAGCGATTGCCAGGTGAACGCACGTATACACGATGTAGAAATATGTGGAGCTTGGAAGGCTTTAATATGGTGGCAAAAATATCAGCAATAATCAATTCAGAGATGCAAAATTGAATTAACGCTCAACGACGATACTGTGCTGGTCCTAATCTAGACCGGACTAGTGACGCGAGCCTAGAACACTAATGTGGTCACGGCGTAGCACAACTAGCAGCAATGAATGATATGAAGTAGCTCTGAATAGCAAGATATAAGTTAAGATCATCAACAGAGCAAAGATAATGGTGAAAATAGGCTCGAAATCAGGATACACCAATATTCTCGCTACAACTGTCCTCTGAAATATATTTGCTAATTTTTTGATATTTTTCCTCCAATAGCGAACTGACTTAACCTTTCCGACGCAATAAGAATCACTCAATTTAGAGTTCGGATGAGGTGTCAAAAAAATTGAGAATCAGCCCGAAATCTGACAAAAACTGTGTTCGGAAACTTTAGAGGTCAAAAAGTCCGTCTTATAAGCCGATCTGGAGTTTCAAATAACACACTAGCTCTAGAACTATTTAGAAGCGGCTCGGAAATATCTTTAATTTGAGTACTCGTGGAGCCAAAGCAGACTTCGGATGACAAAGTTATGCCCGTTGTAGTGGACACTGCTCAAAACTGATTTCGACGAGATTTCAAATACGAGTTCAACTAGAGATAGATCTGAAAATTTTCTTCTTTTTTCTCTTTTTTCCTTTTTTCTTTCTTTTTTTCCTTTTTCTTTTTTTCTCTCTTTTTCAACTCTTTTTCTCTCTTTTTCTATGGTGGATGGTAGAAGTAGGCAGCGGATGGGATGATGGTGCAGCGGCGGCGGTGACTAACGTGAACAGAACTCGAAACTCTAAAGGACTAGATACTAAGACCAGCAACTGAAAACGACGATGCAACCGATAATTCAATAAAGCAAAGCACCGAAAAGAAAATTGCGAAGTCTCAGATTGGTTTGGATATGATGATCTAATCCTATTTTTATGGCTTTTTGTGTGGATGATAGGTGATAAAAAACAGATCTAATATATGGATGTGGAATTCTCACCGAGCAACCTGAAAACTGATACCACTTGATAGAGGCGGGGTGTCCCGATCTTTCGATGAGATGATAACTACGATTTGATGGAGTCGACTTTGACGATCCGACTACAAACGTGCAACGACGTTGCGCCTTAGCAATCGCTAAACCAATCTCCTGAAGGTTATTGACCACGCCGGAGCTCGATCAACCTGACCACGAAGGTCTAGTGTTTGGAAGCAATCGAAGAACAAGCAAGAACTATGATAAAGCAATCTGAATATTGCGAATATGTAGATGAAGTATGATTAAAGTTGGGATTCCGAAAGCGGTCCTGATCTGGTCGTTGGACACAAACCGCGTACACGAAGATGCGGCAATTAGCTAAGCAGTCTTCTTAACTAAAAGAAATCCAAAGAAAAACCCTAGGGGTTGATCTACTTATATAGGACTAAAGGGTGGAGGCCAAGGGGGTGGAAGGACGTCCCAAGGAGTCCTAAAACTAAACCTAGGTCGTACAAGGCACTTGGGCCCATGTGGAGGTGATGCAACACCTATTGAGTTGGACTTTGATTCGGATTCTGCTGCTGGGTCGCACCATTTTCGCAATATCTCCACGCTCCGAAGGAATTCGAAGGTGAAACCAACTGCGTTGGAAACTAGACGAGATAAGCTATCACCAGAAAAAAGAATCACCCAATTTGGAGTTCGTATGTAGAAACGGAGACTGTTTGAAGTTGGGTATATCTCTGCAGTCCGAATCTGAGTCCATGACGTGAAAGACTTGGTCTCTATCTTCTCTTCGGCCAAAAGTGACGTGAAATAACTTCTTGTACAGCACACAATCATGCCCCTTTGTATTGACTTCATTTCTTGATCAAATATAGAGGAATTAATGGTCATATCCATGATAATTATGTCCTCATCATCTTCATGCTTGAACATGCTCCAATGCTCATCCTTCTTGTCCATGCTAGGTCCTTCATTTGTCAGCAACAGAAATATATCGACGTTAGGCAGCATCATATTCACATGAACATTAGAAACATTACCAAGAAGCGAAAGTACCTGATAATTTAATTGGTGCGCACAATCTCTAGTAATTGGTCCAATAGGTATATTACCAGCGGTTGTGGCTGTAACTATGGTAGTCATGTCCTCATCATTAGTCCTTGTGTTGTTCCTGTTATATTAGTGCCTAAAAAGGATGGAATAGGGAGTATATGTGTTGATTGTAGAGCCATTAATAATATTACTATTCGTTATCGTCATCCTATTCCTAGGTTAGATTATATGCTTGATGAATTAAGTGGCTCTACCATGTTTTCCAAAGTTGATTTGCGTAGTGGATACCATCAAATTCACATGAAATTAGGAGATGAATGGAAAACGACATTTAAAACTAAGTTTGGATTATATGAGTGGTTAGTCATGCCTTTTGGGTTAACTAATGCACCTAGCACTTTCATGAGATTAATGAACGAGGTTTTACATGCTTTCATTGGACGATTTGTGGTCGTCTATTAGATGATATACTGATTTATAGCAAATCTTTGGAGGAACATTTGGATCATTTACGTGCTATTTTTATTGCTCTACGTAATACACGTTTGTTTGGTAACCTTGGGAAGTGCACCTTTTGCACCGACCGAGTATCATTTCTTGGCTATGTTGTTACTCCGCAGGGAATTGAAGTTGATAAAGCCAAGATCGAGGCGATTGAGAGTTGGCCGCAGCCCAAAACGGTCACACAAGTGAGGAGTTTTCTTGGCCTCGCTGGATTCTATAGGCGTTTCGTGAGAGATTTCAACACCAATGCTGCACCTCTCAATGAGCTTACACGCAAGGATGTGCCTTTTACTTGGGGTACCGCACAGGAAGAAGCCTTCACGGTATTGAAAGATAAGTTAACACATGCTCCTTTGCAAGAACTTCCTGATTTTAATAAGACTTTTGAGCTTGAATGCGATGCTAGTGGGATTGGTTTGGGAGGTGTGTTATTACAAGATGCTAAACCTGTTGCATACTTTTCTGAAAAATTGAGTGGGCCTAGTCTGAACTAT
Organism: Bromus sterilis; assembly: GCA_950022295.1. Taxonomy (NCBI): domain Eukaryota; kingdom Viridiplantae; phylum Streptophyta; class Magnoliopsida; order Poales; family Poaceae; genus Bromus; species Bromus sterilis. The sequence goes on along the minus strand of OX465600.1, from coordinate 169,320,366 downwards.
TCTACTTATGATAAGGAATTATATGCTCTTGTTCGGACATTAGAAACTTGGCAACATTATTTATGGCCCACAGAATTTGTTATACATTCTGATCATGAATCTTTGAAACACATAAGAAGTCAAGAAAAACTTAATCGTAGACATGCTAAGTGGGTTGAATTTATTGAGACTTTCCCTTATGTCATTAAACACAAGAAGGGGAAAGATAATATTATTGCTGATGATTTGTCTCGTCGTTATACTATGTTTTCACAACTTGACTTTAATATGTACATGATGCATAATTTAAAGATGTATTGCAGAATTGTAGAGAAGGTCGAATATGGAACAAGTTTGTGCTTAATGATGGATTCGTGTTCCGTTCTAACAAGCTATGCATTCCAGCTAGCTCTATTCGTCTTTTGTTGTTGCAGGAGGCGCATGGAGGAGGATTAATGGGACACTTTGGTGTGAAGAAGACGGAGGATGTACTTGCTACACATTTCTTTTGGCCAAAGATGAGACGGGATGTTGAGCGTTTTGTTGCTCGCTGCACTACATGTCAAAAAGCTAAGTCACGACTCAATCCTCATGGTTTATACATGCCTTTACCTATATCTAGTGTTCCGTGGGAGGACATATCCATGATCTTTGTTTTAGGCTTGCCTCGAACAAAGAAGGGGAGGGATAGCATATTTGTTGTCGTGGATAGATTTTCTAAGATGGCACATTTTATACCATGTCATAAAAGCGATGATGCTGCTAATGTTGCTGATTTATTCTTTCGTGAGATTATTCGCTTACATGGTGTGCCCAATACTATTGTCTCGGATCGTGATACTAAGTTTCTTAGCCATTTTTGGAGATGCTTATGGGCTAAGTTGGGGACTAAACTACTTTTTAGTACTACTTGTCATCCCCAAACTGATGGACAAACTGAAGTAGTCAATAGGACTTTGTCTACTATGCTTAGGGCTGTTTTAAAGAGTAACTTGAAAATGTGGGAAGAATGTTTACCTCATATTGAATATTCTTATAATCATTCATTTCATTCTACCACTAAAATGTGCCCTTTTGAGATTGTTTATGGTTTTCTACCTCGTGCACCTATTGATTTGCTGCCTCTTCCATCTTCGGAGAAGGTTAATTTTGATGCTAAGCAACGTGCTGAATTGATATTAAAAATGCATGAGTTAACTCAAGAAAACATTGAGAGAATGAATGCTAGATATAAGCTGGCTGGTGATAAGGGTAGAAAGCATGTTGTGTTTGCACCAGGAGATCTTGTTTGGTTACATCTACGTAAAGATAGGTTTCCTGATTTGCGCAAGTCTAAGTTAAGGCCACGAGCTGATGGTCCCTTTAAGGTTTTGCATAAAATTAATGATAGTGCATATTAACTTGAGCTGCCCAAAGATTTTGGGGTTAGTCCCACATTTAATATTGCAGATTTGAAGCCTTATTTGGGAGAAGATGATGTGCTTCCGTCGAGGACGACTTCAGTTCAAGAAGGGGAGGATGATGAGGACATCCCTACTACTGTTACACCCACATCCTCACCAACTACACATATTGGACCAGTTACTAGAGCACGCGCACGTCAACTAAATTATCAGGTACTTTCGTTTCTTGCGAATCCTTCTAATGTTCATGAACATATGATGCTGCCTAAATTAGATACTTTTGTGTTTCTTATGAATGAAGGACCTAGCATGGACAAGAAGGATGGTCATTGGAGTGGGATCAAGCATGGAGAAGAAGGTGCGCGCACGGGAAAGGACAATGGAGCTTCAAGTGGTGATTTTCGCACTTTGAAGCCACCATAAGGAGTGCATGAAGGCTTGGACGAAATACACGAGATGCCCCTTCATTATTTTCGTCCAAGGGGAATTATAGGTTGATGAGGACATCTCTAATAATGTTACACCCACATCTTCACCAACTACACATACTGGACCAGTTACTAGAGCACGCGCACGTCAACTAAATTATCAGGTACTTTCGTTTCTTGCGAATCCTTCTAATGTTCAGGAACATATGATGCTGCCTAAATTAGATACTTTTGTTTGTCTTATGAATGAAGGACCTAGCATGGATAAGAAGGATGGTCATTGGAGCGGGATCAAGCATGGAGAAGGAGGTGTGCGCGCGGGAAAGGACAATGGAGCTTCCAGTGGTGATTTTTGCACTTTGAGGCCACCATAAGGCGTGCATGAAGACTTGGACGAGAGACACAAGACGCCACATTGATATTTTCGTCCAAGGGTTATTATAGGTGCTGCATCACCTTATTATTGGGCCAGGCCCATGTAATTTCGAAATACACTTAATAGGCTATTTTTTAGAGTCCGTATGTGTGGGGAAACCGAGTTAGGGTTGTTTTCGGACCCCTCCTCCAAGGGGCCACGAAATTCCTCTCTGTTCCCCCATATATACAGCCCTTAGGGCGTCGTTTAGACTTGGGTTTTAATTAGATTTAAGTTAGCCATAGCCGCAACTTCGAGCTCTTCGTTTGTGTCATCCGACCAGGCCAAGACCTCATTGGAACCCCAACTTTCGTAATCATTCATCTTATATTCGCAATATCCAGATTGAAATTCTTAGTTCTTGCTTGTTCTTCGATTGCTTGCAGGAATTAGACCTTCGTGGTCAGGTTGATCGTGCATCCGCGGGATCAATAACCTCTCGGAGTTGGTTTAGCGATCGCTAAGGCGCAACGTCTTCGCACGTTCGTAGTCGGATCGTGAAAGTCGTCTCCACCATAATCGATCTCCACCATCTCATCGAAACATCGGGACACCTTCGCCTCTATCAAGTGGTATCAGATTTCCAGGTTGCTCGGTGAGATTTACCAGTTTTCGTAGTCTAGATTGGTTCTGTTCTTCATACCTACAGTCCACGAAAAAGCCAAAAAAAATTAGGGTTAGATCATCACGTCCCAAAACAGTCCGAGCCTTTGTCCAGTTTTCTTTACAGTAGTTTGCTTTGTTGAATTTACGGTTGCATCGTTGTGTCGAGTTGCTGATCTTAGCGTCTAGTTCCCTTAGAGTTTCGAGTTCTGATCACAGTTTGTCACACCGCCGCCGCACAGTAGTACGCCGCCCCGTTTCCGCCAATCCGAGTCCAGATTCACCACCACGTTCTGCCAAGTCGAGTCCATATACAGCACCACGACCTACCAATCCGAGTTGAGTTCCATCACCCGTTCGGTTTGTGATCTCTCCGTGGCCAGATTAGTTTGAGTTGATTAGAGTCGGATTTCACCAATCTTTGTCGTACGTAGAAGAGGGTGATTTCCAAAAAAAAAAAAGTCTGGCACGCTTTCCAGAGCAGTTTTTAGGCCAAAAATTTCGGGGGTAAATTTTTTTTTCGCCCATACGTTCCTTAGGTCCAGAAACTCATTTTGAGACGTTCGCCACCATAGTGATTTTTTCGCACTTTTTCAGCCACCGCAGTCCCGCATCGCAAAAAAAAAATTCAGAGTGTGCTTCTCAGTTGATTACGTGCCGCGCCATGCTTTCGTTGGTGTTTTAGGCTCGCGTCTCTAGTACGGTCTAGCCTAGGATCAGCACAGTACCGACGTTGAGTGTTTATTCAACTTTGCATCTCTGTTTTGATTACTGTTGAGCTTTTTGCTACCATATTTGTCAAGCCTACCTACAGCTCCACATATATTCTACTTCGTGCGATTGACACCTCCTGGCCATTGCTCTACCACATCTCTGAGAGTTTTGACCCGTTGGTTGTACATCACCACCTGCTGCTAGGTAAGAATCGGTAAGAACGAAAGAAAAGCTTGACGGATTTGTGCTTTCCACCACCCCACATCCCATTAGTAGAAGTAGGATCATATTTCTGTGTGTTTTCTATTTCTGCTAACCATGCCAGGATCCCATGATGAAGTGGCGCGGGATGCACCCGATTGGGAGAATATGACAAACAAAGCGTTACATGATAAATTTGCACAAATGATGTCTGAACAGGTGAATGACATCGAGAACAGATTTACAGAGGCGATTGATGGTGTGGAGAAGATGATCGACACCAAGCTCGACGCCAAGTTTACTGAGTTGCTCGCACGCCTACCTGCACAGCCTGCGGCCGCTCCAGCACAGCCACCGCCACCACGACGTGCACGACGTATTCTGTTTCCGGGCAGACAAGCTGCTAGTGCTCCTGCGGCTGCTGCAGTTGCTGCTACTGCTGCTGCTTCTGACGTCGGCCAGGACGACAACTACCAGGGTGATTACGAGGAGGAGGTGGAACAGGAAGCGGCCTATGAGCAGCCAGCTGGACATCCACGTCCCAACATTCGCCAAGGTCGACACCAACCACCCCCTCAGGTACGCGATGATGAACATGTGCCTAAACTTAAATTGAACCTTAAGCCGTTTGAGGGTAGATATATTCCTGATGCTTATCTTACTTGGGAGTTAGAAACTGAACAACGCTTTACATGTTTACAATATCCTGAGAATAGACGTGTTACTGCTGCTGTTTGTGAATTCACGGGGTTTGCATCTATTTGGTGGTCTGAACATTGTAGATTGCATGCTAATAATATTCCAACTACTTGGGCTGCTTTAAAAGATGCTATGCGTACTCGTTGGGTTCCTCCTTATTATCAACGTGAATTGCTACAAAAATTACAGCGTTTGAGACAAGGAAAAAATTCTGTAGAGGAATATTATCAAGAATTACAAACTGGATTGATTAGATGTGGCCTAGTAGAGGATAATGAAGCTATGTTTGCACGTTTTATAGGTGGCTTAAACAGGGAGATACAAACTATTCTAGAATACAAGGACTATGCTACTATTACTCGTTTGTTTCATCTTGCTTGTAAAGCTGAACGTGAAGTACAGGATCGACAGGCGGCTACGAGACCTAACTTTTCTGCAGGACGAAATACATCATGGACATCGCGTGGACCTTCTACATCCACACGTCCTGCTGCACCACCATCTACTTCAACCGCTCATTCTTACAGGGAGCCACCAAAACAGCTAGCGCCACCATTCAAGGGTGCACAGAGTGGTCCAGCAGCGAGTTCTTCTTCATCCATGGCTTCCACAGGGCAAACACGAGATCGTGATATTAAATGTCGCAGGTGCCAAGGTGGAGGTCACTTCGCAAAATATTGTCCCTCCAAGCGTGTGATGATTATTACGGCGGATGGTGGGTATGAGTCAGCGAGCGTCTATGATGAGGAGACTTTAGTTCTCATTGCTCACGAGGAACAGGGTGCCCATGATGATGCTCATGATATAGAGTATATGGCTCCTGATGATGCAGATCAATATGCTAGTTTGGTTGCTCAACGTGTGTTAAGTGTGCAGGTATCGAAGGCCGAGCAAAACCAGAGGCATAATTTGTTCCACACAAAGGGAGTGGTGAAAGAACGTTCGGTTCGCATCATCATTGACGGAGGGAGTTGCAACAACTTGGCGAGCATGGAGTTGGTGGAGAAGCTATCTCTCACCACAAGACCACACCCCCATCCGTACTATATTCAGTGGTTTAACAATAGTGGTAAGATTAAGGTAACGCGTTCTGTTCGTGTGCACTTTAGCATTGCTGCATATGCTGATTATGTTGATTGTGATGTGGTACCCATGCAAGCATGCTTTCTTTTACTTGGTAGACCATGGCAATTTGATAGGAATGTTGTACACCATGGTAGGACAAATCAGTTTACTCTGGTTCATCAGGATAAAACTATTGCTTTACTTCCTATGTCTCCTGAACAAATTGTGAAAGATGATCTTGCTAGAGCTAGTAAAGCTAAACAGGAGAAAAATAAGAGTGAGAATGAGATAGCAGCTAAGGAATTTGAGCAACAACATAAGACTAATAGCAAATCTTGTTCTGCTGTTTCTAATGAAATTAAATTGACTAGTCCAACTTTGCTTGCTACTAAGGTTGATATTTCGGATTTGGATGTTAGTCAATATGTGTGCTATGCTTTTGTGTGCAAAGAAGCTTTGTTTTCATTTGAGGAATTGCCTCCTTCTTTGCCTCCTGTTGTCACTGACCTTTTGCAGGAGTTTATTGACGTCTTTCCACAAGACGTACCACCGGGATTACCACCTATTCGAGGGATTGAGCATCAGATTTACTTAATTCCCGGTGCTTCGCTGCCCAACCGTGCGCCATACCGTACCAATCCGGAGGAAACGAAGGAGATTCAGCGTCAAGTACAAGAGCTACTCGACAAAGGTTACATACGTGAATCCCTTAGTCCTTGTGCTGTTCCTGTTATATTAGTGCCTAAAAAGGATGGAACTTGGCGTATGTGTGTTGATTGTAGAGCCATTAATAATATTACTATTCGTTATCGTCATCCTATTCCTAGGTTAGATGATATGCTTGATGAATTAAGTGGCTCTACCATGTTTTCCAAAGTTGATTTGCGTAGTGGATACCATCAAATTCGCATGAAATTAGGGGATGAATGGAAAACAGCATTTAAAACTAAGTTTGGATTATATGAGTGGTTAGTCATGCCTTTTGGGTTAACTAATGCACCTAGCACTTTCATGAGATTAATGAACGAGGTTTTACGTGCTTTCATTGGACGATTTGTGGTAGTCTATTTTGATGATATACTGATTTATAGCAAATCTTTGGAGGAACATTTGGATCATTTACGTGCTGTTTTATTGCTCTACGTAATGCACGTTTGTTTGGTAACCTTGGGCAGTGCACCTTTTGCACCGACCGAGTATCGTTTCTTGGCTATGTTGTTACTCCGCAGGGAATTGAAGTTGATAAAGCCAAGATCGAGGCGATTGAGAGTTGGCCGCAGCCCAAAACGGTCACACAAGTGAGAAGTTTTCTTGGCCTCGCTGGATTCTATAGGCGTTTTGTGAGAGATTTCAGCACCATTGCTGCACCTCTCAATGAGCTTACACGCAAGGATGTGCCTTTTACTTGGGGTACCGCACAGGAAGAAGCCTTCACGGTATTCAAAGATAAGTTAACACATGCTCCTTTGCTCCAACTTCCTGATTTTAATAAGACTTTTGAGCTTGAATGCGATGCTAGTGGGATTGGTTTGGGAGGTGTGTTATTACAAGATGCTAAACCTGTTGCATACTTTTCTGAAAAATTGAGTGGGCCTAGTCTGAACTATTCTACTTATGATAAGGAATTCTATGCTCTTGTTCGGACATTAGAAACTTGGCAACATTATTTATGGCCCAAAGAATTTGTTATACATTCTGATCATGAATCTTTGAAACACATAAGAAGCCAAGCAAAACTTAATCGTAGACATGCTAAGTGGGTTGAATTTATTGAGACTTTCCCTTATGTCATTAAACACAAGAAGGGGAAAGATAATATTATTGCTGATGCTTTGTCTCGTCGTTATACTATGCTTTCACAACTTGACTTCAAGATATTCGGTTTAGAGACAATCAAAGATCAATATGTACATGATGCGGAATTTAAAGATGTTTTGGAGAATTGTAGAGAGGGTAGAACATGGAACAAGTTTGTGCTTAATGATGGGTTTGTGTTCCGTTCTAACAAGCTATGCATTCCAGCTAGCTCTATTCGTCTTTTGTTGTTGCAGGAGGCGCATGTAGGAGGTTTAATGGGACATTTTGGCGTGAAGAAGACGGAGAACGTACTTGCTACACATTTCTTTTGGCCAAAGATGAGACGGGATGTTGAGCGTTTTATTGCTCGCTGCACTACATGTCAAAAAGCTAAGTCACGACTCAATCCTCATGGTTTATACATGCCTTTACCTTTACCTAGTGTTCCGTGGGAGGACATATCCATGGACTTTGTTTTAGGCTTGCCTCGAACACAGAAGGGGAGGGATAGCATATTTGTTGTCGTGGATATATTTTCTAAGATGGCACATTTTATACCATGTCATAAAAGCGATGATGCTGCTAATGTTGCTGATTTATTCTTTCGAGAGATTATTCGCTTACATGGTGTGCCCAATACTATTGTCTCGGATCGTGATACTAAGTTTCTTAGCCATTTTTGGAGATGCTTATGGGCTAAGTTGGGGACTAAACTACTTTTTAGTACTACTTGTCATCCCCAAACTGATGGACAAACTGAAGTAGTCAATAGGACTTTGTCTACTATGCTTAGGACTGTTTTAAAGAGTAACTTGAAAATGTGGGAAGAATGTTTACCTCATATTGAATTTGTTTATAATCGTTCATTTCATTCTACCACTAAAATGTGCCCTTTTGAGATTGTTTATGGTTTTCTACCTCGTGCACCTATTGATTTGCTGCCTCTTCCATCTTCGGAGAAGGTTAATTTTGATGCTAAGCAACGTGCTGAATTGATATTAAAAATGCATGAGTTAACTAAAGAAAACATTGAGAAAATGAATGCTAGATACAAGCTTGCTGGTGATAAGGGTAGAAAGCATGTTGTGTTTGAACCAGGAGATCTTGTTTGGTTACATCTACGTAAAGATAGGTTTCCTGATTTGCGCAAGTCTAAGTTGATGCCACGAGCTGATGGTCCCTTTAAGGTTTTACAGAAAATTAATGATAATGCATATAAACTTGAGCTACCTGCAGATTTTGGGGTTAGTCCCACATTTAACATTGCAGATTTGAAACCTTATTTGGGAGAAGATGATGAGCTTCCGTCGAGGACGACTTCAATTCAAGAAGGGGAGGATGATGAGGACATCTCTACTAATGTTACACCCACATCTTCACCAACTACACATACTGGACCAGTTACTAGAGCACGCGCACGTCAACTAAATTATCAGGTACTTTCGTTTCTTGCGAATCCTTCTAATGTTCAGGAACATATGATGCTGCCTAAATTAGATACTTTTGTTTGTCTTATGAATGAAGGACCTAGCATGGATAAGAAGGATGGTCATTGGAGCGGTATCAAGCATGGAGAAGGAGGTGTGCGCGCGGGAAAGGACAATGGAGCTTCCAGTGGTGATTTTCGCACTTTGAGGCGACCATAAGGCGTGCATGAAGACTTGGACGAGAGACACAAGACGCCACATTGATATTTTCGTCCAAGGGTTATTATAGGTGCTGCGTCACCTTATTATTGGGCCAGGCCCATGTAATTTCGAAATACACTTAATAGGCTATTTTTTAGAGTCCATATGTGTGGGGAAACCGAGTTAGGGTTGTTTTCGGACCCCTCCTCCAAGGGGCCACGAAATTCCCCTCTGTTCCCCCATATATACAGCCCTTAGGGCGTCGTTTAGACTTGGGTTTTAATTAGATTTAAGTTAGCGATAGCCGCAACTTCGAGCTCCTCGTTTGTGTCATCCGACCAGGCCAAGACCTCATTGGAACCCCAACTTTCGTAATCATTCATCTTATATTCGCAATATCCAGATTGCAATTCTTAGTTCTTGCTTGTTCTTCGATTGCTTGTAGGAATTAGACCTTCGTGGTCAGGTTGATCGTGCATCCGCGGGATCAATAACCTCTCGGAGTTGGTTTAGCGATCGCTAAGGCGCAACGTCTTCGCACGTTCGTAGTCGGATCGTGAAAGTCGTCTCCACCATAATCGATCTCCACCATCTCATCGAAACATCGGGACACCTTCGCCTCTATCATAGGTGCTGCGTCACCTTAATATTCGGCTGGGCCCATGTAATTTCGAAATACCACATTATAGGCTGTTTTTAGAGTCCGTATGTGTGGCGAAACCGAGTTAGGGTTGTTTTCGGACCCCACCTCCAAGGGGTCACGAAAATCCCCTCTGTTCCCCCATATATACATCCCTTTGGGCGTCGTTTAGACTTGGGTTTTAATTAGATTTAAGTTAGCCATAGCAGCAACTTCGAGTTCTTCGTTTGTGTCATCCGACCAGGCCAAGACCGCATTGGAACCCCAACTTTCGTCAATCATTCATCTTATATTCGCAATATCCAGATTGCAATTCTTAGTTCTTGCTTGTTCTTTTCGATTGCTTGCAGGAATTAGACCTTCGTGGTCAGGTTGATCGTGCATCCGCGGGATCATTAACCTCTCGGAGTTTGTTTAGCGATCGCTAAGGCGCAACGTCTTCGCACGTTCGTAGTCGGGTCGTGAAAGTCGTCTCCATCATAATCGATCTCCACCATCTCATTGAAACATCAGGACACCTTCGCCTCTATCACTACACCCATATATGATGAAATGCCTCAATTACCATGTGAGGAGAGCCACCACCACCACTTGAGTGACTCCACCATATGTGAGTTTGAGTGCACCCTCCTAGAGGGAGTGAGTGAGCCACCACAAATGATGAGTGAGGAAGTTGAGAGGTCTTGTGAGGCCAATTTATTTTGTAACGACTTACCCTCTAATCCTATTGTGTCTTCTCCTTTGGTGCTAGGTGTCCGATATGATGACGCTCCTATCTTCGACAAGTACCCCCCCTCAAATGGAGGAAATGATGGCCCTGGAGGAACAAGATGCACCCACCACATGGTGCCATCAAGATGATGATGTTGACTACAAGTTGGTCTTTTCTACCTACCTACACCACATGAGCAGCTTGACCACGATAACATAGGTGATGGTACTACTCTCGTCCCACTAGTGGACTTTGATTGCTTGCATGATGATGATCTCCCTATTGCCATGCTTCATGCTTGTGTGCCCAATCCGTGCTTTGATGAGCCACCTATTTATGATAAATATGATGATGAGCATGTGGAATACATTAGTTATGATGCCATGTTGCATAGGATACCTTGTGATAATTCCTTAGGTGATAGAGGCGAAGGTGTCCCGATGTTTCGATGAGATGGTGGAGATCGATTATGGTGGAGTAGACTTTCACGACCCGACTACGAACGTGCGAAGACGTTGCGCCTTAGCGATCGCTAAACCAACTCCGAGAGGTTATTGATCCCGCGGATGCACGATCAACCTGACCACGAAGGTCTAATTCCTGCAAGCAATCGAAGAACAAGCAAGAACTAAGAATTGCAATCTGGATATTGCGAATATAAGATGAAAGATTACGAAAGTTGGGGTTCCAATGAGGTCTTGGCCTGGTCGGATGACACAAACGAAGAGCTCGAAGTTGCGGCTATGGCTAACTTAAATCTAATTAAAACCCAAGTCTAAACGACGCCCTAAGGGCTGTATATATGGGGGAACAGAGGGGATTTTCGTGACCCCTTGGAGGTGGGGTCCGAAAACAACCCTAACTCGGTTTCCCCACACATACGGACTCTAAAAACAGCCTATAAGGTGGTATTTCGAAATTACATGGGCCCAGCCCAATATTAAGGTGACGCAGCACCTATAATTGCCCTTGGACGAAAATAATGAAGTGGCATCTCGCGTATTTCGTCCAAGACTTCATGCGCGCCTTATGGTGGCTTCAAAGTGCGATAATCACCACGGGAAGCTCCGCTGTCCTTTCCCGCGCGCGCACCTTCTTCTCCATGCTTGATCCCGCTCCAATGACCATCCTTCTTGTCCATGCTAGGTCCTTCATTCATAAGCAAAACAAAAGTATCTAATTTAGGCAATATCATATGTTCATGAACAATAGAAGGATTCGCAAGAAACGAAAGTACCTGATAATTTAGTGGACGTGCACGAGCTCTAGTAACTGGTCCAATATGTGTAGTTGGTGAGGATATGGGTGTAACATTAGTAGGGATGTCCTCATCATCCTCCCCTTCTTGAATTGAAGTCGTCCTCGACGGAAGCTCATCATCTTCTCCCAAATAAGGCTTCAAATCTGCAATATTAAATGTGGGACTAACCCCAAAGGCTGCAGGTAGCTCAAGTTTATATGCATTATCATTAATTTTCTGCAAAACCTTAAAGGGACCATCAGCTCGAGGCATTAACTTAGACTTGCGCAAATCAGGAAACCTATCTTTACGTAGATGTAACCAAACAAGATCTCCGGGTTCAAACACAACATGCTTTCGACCCCTATCACCAGCAAGCTTGTATCTAGCATTCATGCGCTCAATGTTTTCTTTAGTTAACTCATGCAGTTTTAATATCAATTCAGCACGTTGCTTAGCATCAAAATTAACCTTCTCCGAAGATGGAAGAGGAAGAAAATCAATAGGTGCACGAGGTAGAAAACCATAAACAATCTCAAAAGGGCACATTTTAGTGGTAGAATGCAATGAACGATTATAAGCAAATTCAATATGAGGTAAACATTCTTCCCACAGTTTCAAGTTACTCTTTAAAACAGCCCTAAGCATAGTAGACAAAGTCCTATTGACTACTTCAGTTTGTCCATCAGTTTGGGGATGACATGTAGTACTAAAAAGTAGTTTAGTCCCCAACTTAGCCCATAAGCATCTCCAAAAATGGCTAAGAAACTTAGTATCACGATCCGAGACAATAGTATTGGGCACACCATGTAAGCGAATAATCTCACGAAAGAATAAATCAGCAACATTAGCAGCATCATCGCTTTTATGACATGGTATAAAATGTGCCATCTTAGAAAATCTATCCACGACAACAAATATGCTATCCCTCCCATTCTTTGTTCGAGGCAAGCCTAAAACAAAGTCCATGGATATGTCCTCCCACGGAACACTAGGTACAGGTAAAGGCATGTATAAACCATGAGGATTGAGTCGTGACTTAGCTTTTTGACATGTAGTGCAGCGAGCAACAAAACGCTCAACATCCCGTCTCATCTTTGGCCAAAAGAAATGTGTAGCAAGTACGTCCTCCGTCTTCTTCACGCCAAAGTGTCCCATTAATCCTCCTCCATGCGCCTCCTGCAACAACAAAAGACGAATAGAGCTAGCTGGAATGCATAGCTTGTTAGAACGGAACACAAATCCATCATTAAGCACAAACTTGTTCCATGTTCTACCCTCTCTACAATTCTGCAATACATCTTTAAATTCCGCATCATTTACATATTGATCTTTGATTGTCTCTAAACCGAAAATCTTGAAGTCAAGTTGTGAAAGCATAGTATAACGACGAGACAAAGCATCAGCAATAATATTATCTTTCCCCTTCTTGTGTTTAATGACATAAGGGAAAGTCTCAATAAATTCAACCCACTTAGCATGTCTACGATTAAGTTTTGCTTGACTTCTTATGTGTTTCAAAGATTCATGATCAGAATGTATAACAAATTCTTTGGGCCATAAATAATGTTGCCAAGTTTCTAATGTCCGAACAAGAGCATATAATTCCTTATCATAAGTAGAATAGTTCAGACTAGGCCCACTCAATTTTTCAGAAAAGTAAGCAACAGGTTTAGCATCTTGTAATAACACACCTCCCAAACTTTGTTTCCAAGATATATTTGTTTCCCATAATTTTCTTGAGCATAAGAAAGTAAAAACTGCAATTAGTGCTTTCCAAGATTTTGCTTCTATTTGGTGGAATGAATATTGTAGTTTATATCCTGATTATATACCTAATACTTGGAATGATCTCAAACTTGCTATGCGATATAGATTCGTTCCCTCTTATTATACTCGTGACAAGGTTAGGAAATTAAAAAAATTAAAACAAGGTACTAAAACCGTTTCAGAATATTATGATGCTTTAGAAACTACATTCGTGCATTCTCTTTTAGAGGAAAGTGAAGAATATTTCATGGACATATTTTGGGAAGGTTTAAACCGTGACATTCAGGATATCCTAATTCATGAAAAGTGTTATCCTATGGATCGTTTGTTTCGTCTTGCTTGTAAAGCTGAACAGGAAATCGACAGACGTGTTGCCCAGAAGACGAACAAGCGGAATGTGCAAATACCACAAGTTGAGAAGGTTGTTCCTTCAACCACTATGAGCACTACCATAACCACATCAATTGTCGTCAGCACTCCTCCAATATCTGATCTATCATCACAAAAAGGTAATGACAAAGGTATGGATCTTTCCCCTCCACATGAGAACCTTGCTGATTTAAAAGCAACATGTGTTGAGCTATCCAGTAGTTTCATCACACAACCAATTTTCGAGAATGTCATAACTTCACATGAAGATGTTGCTTGCCTAATAGACTTTAATACATCATGTCTTGAGTTACATGTTGATTTGAGCACACCATCTATTTTGGATAATCATGTTACTATTATGAAACTGCCAATGCTTAATCATTTTGATATGACCTCTAATCTTGGTGATGATTCTGCATCGAATGACTTGTTGCATGACTACTTAGTTAAGCCTATTGTAGCATGCCCTTCGAAAGACATTAATGTTTCTTCACCGGTATTGGGATGGTTTAATGATGAGCATTGTACATCTTTAGATATGAATAAGAGCTTTACTTATATATGCAAACTAAGTTGCAATACTTTCATGTCGTTTATGTATTGTGATGATCATATATGTTTATATTTCACGACATACGAAAGTTACTCATATATACATGTGTTACATGTCCAAAAACTAAGGGAAGTAAGAATGGATGACATATATATATACAACATGTACACCTTGTCTCTTTTGTTAGCCACATTTCAGATTAAGAAACGCCGGGGACGGCTTTATTTTCAAGAAGGGGAGGATGATGAGGACAAGGCTACCATAGTTACAGCCACAACCCCTGCTAATATACCTACTGGACCAATTACTAGAGATCGTGCACACCAATTAAATTATCAGGTACTTTCGCTTCTTGGTAATGTTTCTAATGTTCATGTGAATATGATGCTGCCTAACATCGATATATTTCTGTTGCTGACAAATGAAGGACCTAGCATGGACAAGAAGGATGAGCATTGGAGCATGTTCAAGCATGAAGATGATGAGGACATAATTATCATGGATATGACCATTAATTCCTCTATATTTGATCAAGAAATGAAGTCAATACAAAGGGGCATGATTGTGTGCTGTACAAGAAGTTATTTCACGTCACTTTTGGCCCAAGAGAAGATAGAGACCAAGTCTTTCACGTCATGGACTCAGATTCGGACTGCAGAGATATACCCAACTTCAAACAGCCGCCGTTTCTACATACGAACTCCAAATTGGGTGATTCTTTTTTATGGTGATAGCTTATCTCGTCTAGTTTCCAACGCAATTGGTTTCACCTTCAAATTCCTTCGGAGCGTGGAGATATTGCGAAAACGGTGCGACCCAGCAGCAGAATCCGAATCAAAGTCCAACTCAATAGGTGTTGCATCACCTCCACATGGGCCCAAGTGCCTTGTACGACCTAGGTTTAGTTTTAGGACTCCTTGGGATGTCCTTCCACCCCCTTGGCCTCCACCCTTTAGTCCTATATAAGTAGATCAACCCCTAGGGTTTTTCTTGGGATTTCTTTTAGTTAAAAAGACTGCTTAGCTAATTGCTGCATCTTCGTGTACTCGGTTTGTGTCCAACGACCAGATCAAGACCGCTTTTGGAATCCCAACTTTATTCATACTTCATCTACATATTCGCAATATTCAGATTGCTTTATCATAGTTCTTGCTTGTTCTTCGATTGCTTGCAGGCACTAGACCTTCGTGGTCAGGTTGATCGTGCTCCGGCGTGGTCAATAACCTTCAGGAGATTGGTTTAGCGATTGCTAAGGCGCAACGTCGTTGCACGTTTGTAGTCGGATCGTCAAAGTCGACTCCATCAAATCGTAGTTATCATCTCATCGAAAGATCGGGACACCCCGCCTCTATCAGTGGTCAAGGGCAGTTTCGACAACCTCAATTTGGGTTGGGTGCGCGGCGTATTCCCTTCCAGGAAGAAGATGTCTTGAGCAAGCCCAAATTATAAGGAGAGGGGTCAATCTAGCAGGTTTTCTCCAAGGACACCATATGTCGCGCATATGGAGAACCCGAGTGCTGCTAACCGTCCTTCTTCATATTCTAAGCCAGCCTCCAATGCTTCTATGGCCAAGAAGCCAGCTGCACCTGCCCCTAGTGCAGGCTCCAATATGTCTACAACTCGCAATCGCGAGATCACTTGTCATGCTTGCGGTAATTCGGGTCACTTTAAAAGAGATTGTCCCAATAGAAAGGTCATGTTTGTGAATGAAGAAACCGGCGAGTATGAAACTGGTTATGATGAAGACCCCTCCGCATTCAATGACGAGGGATACAATAGTGAGGAAGGCATGGATGCTTTTCCGTCGCATGCCCCTACCATTGTTATGTCACAACGTGCTCTCACTGTGCAGCCACATGCCGATTCTCAGCGCTGCAATCTGTTCCAAACCAAGGCGTTAGTTGGCCCAAACAAAGCTTGCAAAGTGATCATTGATGGAGGTAGCTGCCGCAACCTCGCAAGGAAGGAGTTATGTGCCAAGCTAAATCTGAAATACTTACCTCACCCGAATCCATATTATGTCCAATGGTTGAGTGACAATGGTGAGATGAAGGTGAATCATATGGTGCGCGTGAATTTTAAGATAGGCCCATACCAGGATTCCATTGATTTTGATGTGGTGCCTATGACAGTTTTCCATCTCCTATTGGGTCGGCCGTGGTTATATGATCGCCATGTGCAACACAATGGCCAAGCCAATACCTATCATTTGGAGTTCAAGGGCAAGAAAGTTAATCTCCATCCTATGTCCCCACAACAAATTGTGAATGAGTCTCGTCAGAAGGTAGAGGTGAATTTAGAACCAACACGAGAGAACAATGTAATAGATGTGAGTGATAATATAACGAAAAGTGCGAGAGAGACTAGTTTGCTTACATTAGCCACCAAGGAAGACATGAGAGAATTTAGTGAGGATCCTACAGCCATGCCACTTGTGCTTATGTACAAAGGCGAGGTATTGCTTTGTAATGATAATCATCCTCTTTCTTCTAGTGTGTCTACTTTTCTGCAGGATTCTGATGATGTGTTTCCGGCGGAGGTTCCAGCGGGATTACCACCCTTGCGTTGTATTGAGCACCAAATTGATCTTATTCCGGGAGCTACACTTCCCAACCGGGCACCATACAGGACCAATCCCCAAGGGACGAAGGAAATTCAGCAGCAAGTACAAGCGCTTTTGGATATAGGGTATATTCGTGTACGTCTTGATAGAGGCGAAGGTGTCCCGATGTTTCGATGAGATGGTGGAGATCGATTAAGGTGGAGACGACTTTCACGATCCGACTACGAACGTGCGAAGACGTTGCGCCTTAGCGATCGCTAAACCAACTCCGAGAGGTTATTGATCCCGCGGATGCACGATCAACCTGACCACGAAGGTCTAATTCCTGCAAGCAATCGAAGAACAAGCAAGAACTAAGAATTGCAATCTGGATATTGCGAATATAAGATGAATGATTACGAAAGTTGGGGTTCCAATGAGGTCTTGGCATGGTCGGATGACACAAACGAAGATCTCGAAGTTGCGGCTATGGCTAACTTAAATCTAATTAAAACCCAAGTCTAAACGACGCCCTAAGGGCTGTATATATGGGGGAACAGAGGGGAATTTCGTGGCCCCTTGGAGGCGGGGTCCGAAAACAACCCTAACTCGGTTTCCCCACACATACGGACTCTAAAAACAGCCTATAATGTGGTATTTCGAAATTACATGGGCCCAGCCCAATATTAAGGTGACGCAACACCTATAATTGCCCTTGGACGAAAATAATGAAGTGACATCTCGCGTATTTCGTCCAAGACTTCATGCGCGCCGTATGGTGGCTTCAAAGTGTGATAATCACCACTGGAAGCTCCACTGTACTTTCGCGCGCACGCACCTTCTTCTCCATGCTTGATCCCGCTCCAATGACTATCCTTCTTGTCCATGCTAGGTCCTTCATTCATAAGCAAAACAAAAGTATCTAATTTAGGCAGCCTCATATGTTCATGAACAATAGAAGGATTCGCAAGAAACGAAAGTACCTGATAATTTAGTTGACGTGCACGTGCTCTAGTAACTGGTCCAGTATGTGTAGTTGGTGAGGATATGGGTGTAACATTAGTAGGGATGTCCTCATCATCCTCCCCTTCTTGAATTGAAGTCGTCCTCGACGGAAGCTCATCATCTTCTCCCAAATATGGTTTCAAATCTGCAATGTTAAATGTGGGACTAACCCCAAAATCTGCAGGTAGCTCAAGTTTATATGCATTATCATTAATTTTCTGTAAAACCTTAAAGGGACCATCAGCTCGTGGCATTAACTTAGACTTGCGCAAATCAGGAAACCTATCTTTACGTAGATGTAACCAAACAAGATCTCCTGGTTCAAACACAACATGCTTTCTACCCTTATCACCAGCAAGCTTGTATCTAGCATTCATTTTCTCAATGTTTTCTTTAGTTAACTCATGCATTTTTAATATCAATTCAGCACGTTGCTTAGCATCAAAATTAACCTTCTCCGAAGATGGAAGAGGAAGCAAATCAATAGGCGCACGAGGTAGAAAACCATAAGCAATCTCAAAAGGGCACATTTTAGTGGTAGAATGAAATGAACGATTATAAGCAAATTCAATATGAGGTAAACATTCTTCCCACATTTTTAAGTTACTCTTTAAAACAGCCCTAAGCATAGTAGACAAAGTCCTATTGACTACTTCAGTTTGTCCATCAGTTTGGGGATGACATGTAGTACTAAAAAGTAGTTTAGTCCCCAACTTAGCCCATAAGCATCTCCAAAAATGGCTAAGAAACTTAGTATCACGATCCGAGACAATAGTATTGGGCACACCATGTAAGCGAATAATCTCTCGAAAGAATAAATCAGCAACATTAGCAGCATCATCGCTTTTATGACATGGTATAAAATGTGCCATCTTAGAAAATCTATCCACGACAACAAATATGCTATCCCTCCCCTTCTTTGTTCGAGGCAAGCCTAAAACAAAGTCCATGGATATGTCCTCCCACGGAACACTAGGTACAGGTAAAGGCATGTATAAACCATGAGGATTGAGTCGTGACTTAGCTTTTTGACATGTAGTGCAGCGAGCAACAAAACGCTCAACATCCCGTCTCATCTTTGGCCAAAAGAAATGTGTAGCAAGTACGTCCTCCGTCTTCTTCACGCCAAAATGTCCCATTAATCCTCCTCCATGCGCCTCCAGCAACAACAAAAGACGAATAGAGCTAGCTGGAATGCATAGCTTGTTAGAACGGAACACAAACCCATCATTAAGCACAAACTTGTTCCATGTTCTACCCTCTCTACAATTCTGCAAAACATCTTTAAATTCCGCATCATGTACATATTGATCTTTGATTGTCTCTAAACCGAATATCTTGAAGTCAAGTTGTGAAAGCATAGTATAACGACGAGACAAAGCATCAGCAATAATATTATCTTTCCCCTTCTTGTGTTTAATGACATAAGGGAAAGTCTCAATAAATTCAACCCACTTAGCATGTCTACGATTAAGTTTTGCTTGACTTCTTATGTGTTTCAAAGATTCATGATCAGAATGTATAACAAATTCTTTGGGCCATAAATAATGTTGCCAAGTTT
Source organism: Bromus sterilis (assembly GCA_950022295.1). Taxonomy (NCBI): domain Eukaryota; kingdom Viridiplantae; phylum Streptophyta; class Magnoliopsida; order Poales; family Poaceae; genus Bromus; species Bromus sterilis. The sequence continues at coordinate 169,301,039 of OX465600.1, read as the reverse complement.
CTAATGTCCGAACAAGAGCATATAATTCCTTATCATAAGTAGAATAGTTCAGACTAGGCCCACTCAATTTTTCAGAAAAGTATGCAACAGGTTTAGCATCTTGTAATAACACACCTCCCAAACCAATACCACAAGCATCGCATTCAAGCTCAAAAGTCTTATTAAAATCAGGAAGTTGGAGCAAAGGAGCATGTGTTAACTTATCTTTCAATACTGTCAAGGCTTCTTCCTGTGCGGTACCCCAAGTAAAAGGCACATCCTTGCGTGTAAGCTCATTGAGAGGTGCAACAATGGTGCTGAAATCTCTCACAAAACGCCTATAGAGTCCAGCGAGGCCAAGAAAACTTCTCACTTGTGTGACCGTTTTGGGCTGCGGCCAACTCTCAATCGCCTCGATCTTGGCTTTATCAACTTCAATTCCCTGCGGAGTAACAACATAGCCAAGAAACGATACTCGGTCGATGCAAAAGGTGCACTTCCCAAGGTTACCAAACAAACGTGCATTACGTAGAGCAATAAAAACAGCACGTAAATGATCCAAATGTTCCTCTAAAGATTTGCTATAAATCAGTATATCATCAAAATAGACTACCACAAATCGTGCAATGAAAGCACGTACAACCTCGTTCATTAATCTCATGAAAGTGCTAGGTGCATTAGTTAACCCAAAAGGCATGACTAACCACTCATATAATCCAAACTTAGTTTTAAAAGCCGTTTTCCATTCATCTCCTAATTTCATGTGAATTTGATGGTATCCACTACGCAAATCAACTTTGGAAAACATGGTAGAGCCACTTAATTCATCAAGCATATCATCTAACCTAGGAATAGGATGACGATAACGAATAGTAATATTATTAATGGCTCGACAATCAACACACATACGCCATGTTCCATCCTTTTTAGGCACTAATATAACAGGAACAGCACAAGGACTAAGGGATTCACGTATGTAAGCTTTGTCGAGTAGCTCTTGTACTTGACGCTGAATCTCCTTCGTCTCCTCCGGATTGGTACGGTATGGCGCACGGTTGGGCAACGAAGCACCGGGAATTAAGTCAATCTGATGCTCAATCCCTCGAATAGGTGGTAATACCGGTGGTACGTCTTGTGGAAAGACGTCAATAAACTCCTGCAAAAGGTCAGTGACAACAGGAGGCAAAGAAGGAGGCAATTCCTCAAATGAAAACAAAGCTTCTTTGCACACAAAAGCATAGCACACATATTGACTAATGTCCAAATCTGAAATATCAACTTTAGTAGCAAGCAAAGTTGGACTAGTCAATTTAATTTCATTAGAAACAGCAGAAGAAGATTTGCTATTAGTCTTATGTTGTTGCTCAAATTCTTTGGCTGCTATCTCATTTTCACTCTTATTTTTCTCCTGTTTAGCTTTACTAGCTCTAGCAAGATCATCTTTCACAATTTGTTCAGGAGACATAGGAAGTAAAGCAATATTTTTATCCTGATGAACCAGAGTAAACTGATTGGTCCTACCATGGTGTACAACATTCCTATCAAATTGCCATGGTCTACCAAGTAAAAGAGAGCATGCTTGCATGCATGGGTACCACATCACAATCAACATAATCAGCATATGCAGCAATGCTAAAGTGCACACGAACAGAACGCGTTAGCTTAATCTTACCACTATTGTTAAACCACTGAATATAGTACGGATGGGGGTGTGGTCTTGTGGTGTGAGATAGCTTCTCCACCAACTCCATGCTAGCCAAGTTGTTGCAACTCCCTCCGTCAATGATGATGCGAACCGAATGTTCTTTCACCACTCCCTTTGTGTGGAACAAATTATGCCTCTGGTTTTGCTCAGCCTTCGTTACCTGCACACTTAACACACGTTGAGCAACCAAACTAGCATATTTATCTGCATCATCAGGCGCCATATACTCTATATCATGAGCATCATCATGGGCACCCTGTTCCTCATGAGCAATGAGAACTAAAGTCTCCTCATCATAGTCACTCGCTGAATCATACCCACCATCCGCCGTAATAATCATCACACGCTTGGAGGGACAGTCTTTTGCGAAGTGACCTCCACCTTGGCACCTGCGACATTTAATATCACGATCTCGTGTTTGCCCTGTGGAAGCCATGGATGAAGAAGAACTCGCCGCTGGACCACTCTGCGCACCCTGTGATAGAGGCGAAGGTGTCCCGATGTTTCGATGAGATGGTGGAGATCGATTATGGTGGAGGCGACTTTCACGATCCGACTACGAACGTACGAAGACGTTGCGCCTTAGCGATCGCTAAACCAACTCCGAGAGGTTATTGATCCCGCGGATGCACGATCAACCTGACCACGAAGGTCTAATTCCTGCAAGCAATCGAAGAACAAGCAAGAACTAAGAATTGCAATCTGGATATTGCGAATATAAGATGAATGATTACGAAAGTTGGGGTTCCAATGAGGTCTTGGCCTGGTCGGACGACACAAACGAAGAGCTCGAAGTTGCGGCTATGGCTAACTTTAATCTAATTAAAACCCAAGTCTAAACGACGCCCTAAGGGCTGTATATATGGGGGAACAGAGGGGATTTTCGTGACCCCTTGGAGGTGGGGTCCGAAAACAACCCTAACTCGGTTTCCCCACACATACGGACTCTAAAAACAGCCTATAATGTGGTATTTCGAAATTACATGGGCCCAGCCCAATATTAAGGTGACGCAACACCTATAATTGCTCTTGGACGAAAATAATGAAGTGGCATCTCGTGTATTCCGTCCAAGCCTTCATGCATGCCTTATGGTGGCTTCAACGTGCGAAAATCCCCACTGGAAGCGCCACTGTACTTTCCCCCGCGCGCACCTTCTTCTCCATTCTTGATCCCGCTCCAATGACCATCCTTCTTGTCCATGCTAGGTCCTTCATTCATAACCAAAACAAAAGTATCTAATTTAGGCAGCATCATATGTTCATGAAAAATAGAAGGATTCGCAAGAAACGAAAGTACCTGATAATTTAGTTGACGTGCACGTGCTCTAGTAACTGGTCCAGTATGTGTAGTTGGTGAGGGTATGGGTGTAACATTAGTAGGGATGTCCTCATCATCCTCCCCTTCTTGAATTGAAGTCGTCCTCGACGGAAGCTCATCATCTTCTCCCAAATAAGGTTTCAAATCTGCAATGTTAAATGTGGGACTAACCCCAAAATCTGCAGGTAGCTCAAGTTTATATGCATTATCATTAATTTTCTGTAAAACCTTAAAGGGACCATCAGCTCGTGGCATTAACTTAGACTTGCGCAAATCAGGAAACCTATCTTTTCGTAGATGTAACCAAACAAGATCTCCTGGTTCAAAAACAACATGCTTTCGACCCCTATCACCAGCAAGCTTGTATCTAGCATTCATGCGCTCAATGTTTTCTTTAGTTAACTCATGCATTTTTAATATCAATTCAGCACGTTGCTTAGCATCAAAATTCACCTTCTCCGAAGATGGAAGAGGCAGCAAATCAATAGGTGCACGAGGTAGAAAACCATAAACAATCTCAAAAGGGCACATTTTAGTGGTAGAATGCACTGAACGATTATAAGCAAATTCAATATGAGGTAAACATTCTTCCCACAGTTTCAAGTTACGTTTTAAAACAGCCCTAAGCATAGTAGACAATGTCCTATTGACCACTTCAGTTTGTCCATAAGTTTGGGGATGACATGTAGTACTAAAAAGTAGTTTAGTCCCCAACTTAGCCCATAAGCATCTCCAAAAATGGCTAAGAAACTTAGTATCACGATCCGAGACAATAGTATTGGGCACACCATGTAAACGAATAATCTCTCCAAAGAATAAATCAGCAACATTAGCAGCATCATCGCTTTTATGACATGGTATAAAATGTGCCATCTTAGAAAATCTATCCACGACAACAAATATGCTATCCCTCCCCTTCTTTGTTCGAGGCAAGCCTAAAACAAAGTCCATGGATATGTCCTCCCACGGAACACTAGGTACAGGTAAAGGCATGTATAAACCATGAGGATTGAGTCGTGACTTAGCTTTTTGACATGTAGTGCAGCGAGCAACAAAACGCTCAACATCCCGTCTCATCTTTGGCCAAAAGAAATGTGTAGCAAGTACGTCCTCCGTCTTTTTCACGCCAAAATGTCCCATTAATCCTCCTCCATGCGCCTCCTGCAACAACAAAAGACGAATAGAGCTAGCTGGAATGCATAGCTTGTTAGAACGGAACACAAATCCATCATTAAGCACAAACTTGTTCCATGTTCTACCCTCTCTACAATTCTGCAATACATCTTTAAATTCCGCATCATTTGCATATTGTTCTTTGATTGTCTCTAAACCGAATATCTTGAAGTCAAGTTGTGAAAGCATAGTATAACGACGAGACAAAGCATCAGCAATAATATTATCTTTCCCCTTCTTGTGTTTAATGACATAAGGGAAAGTCTCAATAAATTCAACCCACTTAGCATGTCTACGATTAAGTTTTGCTTGACTTCTTATGTGTTTCAAAGATTCATGATCAGAATGTATAACAAATTCTTTGGGCCATAAATAATGTTGCCAAGTTTCTAATGTCCGAACAAGAGCATATAATTCCTTATCATAAGTAGAATAGTTCAGACTAGGCCCACTCAATTTTTCAGAAAAGTATGCAACAGGTTTAGCATCTTGTAATAACACACCTCCCAAACCAATCCCACTAGCATCACATTCAAGCTCAAAAGTCTTATTAAAATCAGGAAGTTGGAGCAAAGGAGCATGTGTTAACTTATCTTTCAATACTGTGAAAGCTTCTTCCTGTGCGGTACCCCAAGTAAAAGGCACATCCTTGCGTGTAAGCTCATTGAGAGGGGCAGCAATGGTGCTGAAATCTCTCACAAAATGCCTATAGAATCCAGCGAGGCCAAGAAAACTCCTCACTTGTGTGACCGTTTTGGGCTGCGGCCAACTCTCAATCGCCTCGATCTTGGCTTTATCAACTTCAATACCCTGTGGAGTAACAACATAGCCAAGAAACGAGACTCGGTCGGTGCAAAAGGTGCACTTCCCAAGGTTACCAAATAAACGTGCATTACGTAGAGCAATAAAAACAGCACGTAAATGATCCAAATGTTCCTCCAAAGATTTGCTATAAATCAGTATATCATCAAAATAGACTACCACAAATCGTCCAATGAAAGCACGTAAAACCTCGTTCATTAATCTCATGAAAGTGCTAGGTGCATTAGTTAACCCAAAAGGCATGACTAACCACTCATATAATCCAAACTTAGTTTTAAAAGCCGTTTTCCATTCATCTCCTAATTTCATGCGAATTTGATGGTATCCACTACGCAAATCAACTTTGGAAAACATGGTAGAGCCACTTAATTCATCAAGCATATCATCTAACCTAGGAATAGGATGACGATAACGAATAGTAATATTATTAATGGCTCGACAATCAACACACATACGCCATGTTCCATCCTTTTTAGGCACTAATATAACAGGAACAGCACAAGGACTAAGGGACTCACGTATGTAACCTTTGTCGAGTAGCTCTTGTACTTGACGCTGAATCTCCTTCGTCTCCTCCGGATTGGTACGGTATGGCGCACGGTTGGGCAACGAAGCACCGGGAATTAAGTCAATCTGATGCTCAATCCCTCGAATAGGTGGTAATCCCGGTGGTACGTCTTGTGCAAAGACGTCAATAAACTCCTGCAAAAGGTCAGTGGCAACAGGAGGCAAAGAAGGAGGCAATTCCTCAAATGAAAACAAAGCTTCTTTGCACACAAAAGCATAGCACACATATTGACTAACATCCAAATCTGAAATATCAACCTTAGTAGCAAGCAAAGTTGGACTAGTCAATTTAATTTCATTAGAAACAGCAGAAGAAGATTTGCTATTAGTCTTATGTTGTTGCTCAAATTCTTTGGCTGCTATCTCATTCTCACTCTTATTTTTCTCCTGTTTTGCTTTACTAGCTCTAGCAAGATCATCTTTCACAATTTGTTCAGGAGACATAGGAAGTAAAGCAATATTTTTATCCTGATGAACTAGAGTAAACTGATTTGTCCTACCATGGTGTACAACATTCCTATCAAATTGCCATGGTCTACCAAGTAAAAGAGAGCATGCTTGCATGGGTACCACATCACAATCAACATAATCAGCATATGCAGCAATGCGAAAGTGCACACGAACAGAACGCGTTACCTTAATCTTACCACTATTGTTAAACCACTGAATATAGTACGGATGGGGGTGTGGTCTTGTGGTGAGAGATAGCTTCTCCACCAACTCCATGCTAGCCAAGTTGTTGCAACTCCCTCCGTCAATGATGATGCGAACTGAACGTTCTTTCACCACTCCCTTTGTGTGGAACAAATTATGCCTCTGGTTTTGCTCGGCCTTCGTTACCTGCACACTTAATACACGTTGAGCAACCAAACTAGCATATTTATCTGCATCATCAGGAGTCATATACTCTATATCATGAGCATCATCATGGGCACCCTGTTCCTCATGAGCAATGAGAACTAGAGTCTCCTCATCATAGTCACTCGCTGACTCATACCCACCATCCGCCGTAATAGTCATCACACGCTTGGAGGGACAGTCTTTTGCGAAGTGACCTCCACCTTGGCACCTGCGACATTTAATATCACGATCTCGTGCTTGCCCTGTGGACGCCATGGATGAAGAAGAACTCGCTGCTGGACCACTCTGTGCACCCTTGAATGGTGGCGCTGGCTGTTTTGGTGGCTCCCTGTAAGAATGAGCGGCTAAAGTAGATGGTGGCGCAGCAGGACGTGTGGATGTAGAAGCTCCACGCGATGTCCATGATGTATTTCGTCCTGCAGAAAAGTTAGGTCTCGTAGCGGCCTGTCGATCCTGCACTTCACGTTCAGCTTTACAAGCAAGATGAAACAAACGAGTGATAGTAGCAAAGTCCTTGTATTCTAGAATAGTTTGTATCTCCCTGTTTAAGCCACCCATAAAACGTGCAAGCATAGCTTCATTATCCTCTACTAGGCCACATCTAATCAATCCAGTTTGTAATTCTTGATAATATTCCTCTACAGAATTTTTTCCTTGTCTCAAACGCTGTAATTTTTGTAACAATTCACGTTGATAATAAGGGGGAACCCAGCGAGTACGCATAGCATCTTTTAAAGCAGCCCAAGTAGTTGGAATATTATTAGCATGCAATCTACAATGTTCAGACCACCAAATAGATGCAAAGCCCGTGAATTCACAAACAGCAGCAGTAACACGTCTATTCTCAGGATATTGTAAACATGTAAAACGTTGTTCAGTTTCTAACTACCAAGTAAGATAAGCATCAGGAATATATCTACCCTCAAACGGCTTAAGATTCAATTTAAGTTTAGGCACATGTTCATCATCGCGTACCTGAGGGGGTGGTTGGTGTCGACCGTGGCGAATGTTGGGACGTGGACGTCCAGCTGGCTGCTCATAGGCTGCTTCCTGTTCCACCTCCTCCTCGTAATCACCCTCGTAGTTGTCGTCCAGGCCGACGTCAGAAGCAGCAGCAGCAGCAGTAGCAGCAACTGCAGCAGCAGGAGGAGCACCAATACCAGCAGCTTGTCCACGCGGAAACAGAATACGTCGTGCACGTGGTAGTGGCGGTGGCTGTGGCTGTGCTGAAGGTAGGCGTGCGATCAACTCAGTAAACTTGGCGTCGAGCTTGGTGTCGATCATCTTCTCCACGCCATCAATCGCCTCTGTAAATCTGGTCTCGATGTCCTGCACCTGTTGAGACATCATACGTGCAAATTTATCATGTAGCTCCTTGTTTGTCATGTTCTCCCAATCGGGTGCATCCCGCGCCACTTCATCATGTGATCCTGGCATGGTTAGCAGAAATAGAAAACACACCGGAATATGATCCTACTGCTACTAATGGGATGGATGTGGAGTGGTGGAAAGCACAAATCCGTCAAGCTTTTCTTACGTTCTTACCGATTCTTACCTAGCAGCAGGTGGTGATGTACAACCAACGGGTCAAAACTCTCAGAGATGTGGTAGAGCGATGGCCAGGCGGTGTCAAAACGCACGATGTAGAATATATGTGGAGCTGTAGGAAGGCTGACAAGTATGGTAGGAAAAACTCAACAGTAATCAAAACAGAGATGCAAAGCTGAATAAACACTCAACGTCGGTACTGTGCTGATCCTAGGCTAGACCGTACTAGAGACGCGAGCCTAAAACACCAACGAAAGCACGGCGCGGCACGTAACAACTGTGAAGCACACTCTGAATTTTTTTTGTCTCTCTTTTTTTTTTTTTTTTGCTTTTTTTTTTTGGCGATGCGGGACTGCGGGGGCTGAAAAAGGGCGAAAAAATCACTATGGTGGCGAACGTCTCAAAACGAGTTTCTGGACCTAAGGAACGTATGGGCACGAAATTATTTTACCCCTGAAATTTTTGGCCTAAAAACTGCTCTGGAAAGCGTGCCAGACTCTACGTACGACAAGATTGGTGAAATCCGACTCTAATCAACTCAAAACTATTCTGGCTACGGAGATATCAGGAACCGTACTGATGGTGGAACTCAAGTCGGACTCGTGAGACGTGGTGGTGTATATGGACTCTGCTTGGCGGAACGTGGTGGTGTATCTGGACTCGGATTGGCGGAACGTGGTAGGATGACTACTGGTGCGGCGGCGACGTGGCAAACTGTGATCAGAACTCGAAACTCTAAGGGAACTAGACGCTAAGATCAGCAACTCGACACAACGATGCAACCGCAAATTCAACAATGCAAACTACTGTAAAGAAAACTGGACAAAGGCTCGGACTGTTTTGGGACGTGATGATCTAACCCTAATTTTTTCTTGTTGGCTGTTTCGTGGACTGTAGGTATGAAGAACAGAACCAATCTAGACTACGAAAACTGGTAAATCTCACCGAGCAACCTGGAGCTCTGATACAACTTGATAGAGGCGAAGGTGTCCCGATGTTTCGATGAGATGGTGGAGATCGATTATGGTGGAGGCGACTTTCACGATCCGACTACGAACGTACGAAGACGTTGCGCCTTAGCGATCGCTAAACCAACTCCGAGAGGTTATTGATCCCGCGGATGCACGATCAACCTGACCACGAAGGTCTAATTCCTGCAAGCAATCGAAGAACAAGCAAGAACTAAGAATTGCAATCTGGATATTGCGAATATAAGATGAATGATTACGAAAGTTGGGGTTCCAATGAGGTCTTGGCCTGGTCGGATGACACAAACGAAGAGCTCGAAGTTGCGGCTATGGCTAACTTATATCTAATTAAAACCCAAGTCTAAACGACGCCCTAAGGGCTGTATATATGGGGGAACAGAGGGGATTTTCATGACCCCTTGGAGGTGGGGTCCGAAAACAACCCTAACTCGGTTTCCCCACACATACGGACTCTAAAAACAGCCTATAATGTGGTATTTCGAAATTACATGGGCCCAGCCCAATATTAAGGTGACGCAACACCTATAATTGCTCTTGGACGAAAATAATGAAGTGGCATCTCGTGTATTCCGTCCAAGCCTTCATGCATGCCTTATGGTGGCTTCAACGTGCGAAAATCCCCACTGGAAGCGCCACTGTACTTTCCCCCGCGCGCACCTTCTTCTCCATTCTTGATCCCGCTCCAATGACCATCCTTCTTGTCCATGCTAGGTCCTTCATTCATAACCAAAACAAAAGTATCTAATTTAGGCAGCATCATATGTTCATGAAAAATAGAAGGATTCGCAAGAAACGAAAGTACCTGATAATTTAGTTGACGTGCACGTGCTCTAGTAACTGGTCCAGTATGTGTAGTTGGTGAGGGTATGGGTGTAACATTAGTAGGGATGTCCTCATCACCTTGGAATGGTGGCGCTGACTGTTTTGGTGGCTCCCTGTAAGAATGAGCGGCTGAAGTAAATGGTGGTGCAGCAGGACGTGTGGATGTAGAAGGTCCACGCGATGTCCATGATGTATTTCGTCATGCAGAAAAGTTAGGTCTCGTAGCGGCCTGTCGATCCTGCACTTCACGTTCAGCTTTACAAGCAAGATGAAACAAACGAGTAATAGTAGCAAAGTCCTTGTATTCTAGAATAGTTTGTATCTCCCTGTTTAAACCACCCATAAAACGTGCAAGCATAGCTTCATTATCCTCTACTAGGCCACATCTAATCAATCCAGTTTGTAATTCTTGATAATATTCCTCTACAGAATTTTTGCCTTGTCTCAAACGCTGTAATTTTTGTAGCAATTCACGTTGATAATAAGGAGGAACCCAGCGAGTACGCATAACATCTTTTAAAGCAGCCCAAGTAGTTGGAATATTATTAGCATGCAATCTACAATGTTCAGACCACCAAATAGATGCAAACCCCGTGAATTCACAAACAGCAGCAGTAACACGTCTATTCTCAGGATATTTTAAACATGTAAAGCGTTGTTCAGTTTCCAACTCCCAAGTAAGATAAGCATCAGGAATATATCTACCCTCAAACGGCTTAAGATTCAATTTAAGTTTAGGCACATGTTCATCATCGCGTACCTGAGGGGGTGGTTGGTTTCGACCGTGGCGAATGTTGGGACGTGGACGTCCAGCTGGCTGCTCATAGGCCGCTTCCTGTTCCACCTCCTCCTCGTAATCAACCTCGTAGTTGTCGTCCTGGCCGACGTCAGAAGCAGCAGCAGTAGCAGCAACTGCAGCAGCCGCAGGAGCACCAGCAGCTTGTCTGCCCGGAAACAGAATACGTCGTGCACGTCGTGGTGGCGGTGGTTGTGCTGGAGCGGCCGCAGGCTGTGCAGGTAGGCGTGCGAGCAACTCAGTAAACTTGGCGTCGAGCTTGGTGTCGATCATCTTCTCCACACCATCAATCGCCTCTGTAAATCTGTTCTCGATGTCATTCACCTGTTCAGACATCATTTGTGCAAATTTATCATGTAACGCTTTGTTTGTCATATTCTCCCAATCGGGTGCATCCCGCGCCACTTCATCATGGGATCCTGGCATGGTTAGCAGAAATAGAAAACACACAGAAATATGATCCTACTTCTACTAATGGTATGTGGGGTGGTGGAAAGCACAAATCCGTCAAGCTTTTCTTTCGTTCTTACCGATTCTTACCTAGCAGCAGGTGGTGATGTACAACCAACGGGTCAAAACTCTCAGAGATGTGGTAGAGCGATGGCCAGGAGGTGTCAACCGCACGAAGTAGAATATATGTGGAGCTGTAGGTAGGCTTGACAAATATGGTAGCAAAAAGCTCAACAGTAATCAAAACAGAGATGCAAAGTTGAAAAAACACTCAACGTCGGTACTGTGCTGATCCTAGGCTAGACCGTACTAGAGACGCGAGCCTAAAACACCAACGAAAGCACGGCGTGGCACGTAAACAACTGAGAAGCACACTCTACTTTTTTTTTCTCTCTCTCTTTTTTTTTTGCTCTTTTTTTTTTGCGATGCGGGACTGCGGTGGCTGAAAAAGTGCGAAAAAATCACTATGGTGGTGAACGTCTCAAAATGAGTTTCTGGACCTAAGGAACGTATGGGCACGAAATTTTTTTACCCCTGAAAACTTTGGCCTAAAAACTGCTCTGAAAAGCGTGCCAGACTCTAATCAACGTCTTTTTTTTTTTGGAAATCACACTCTTCTACGTACGACATAGATTGGTGAAATCCGACTCTAATCAACGCAAACTAATCTGGCTACGGAGAGATCACAAACCGAATGGGTGACGGAACTCAACTCGGATTGGTAGGTCGTGGTGGTGTATATGGACTCTGCTTGACGGAACGTGGTGATGTATCTGGACTCGGATTGGCGGAACGTGGTGGTGTAGTACTGTGCGGCGGCGGCGTGACAAACTGTGATCAGAACTCGAAACTCTAAGGGAACTAGACGCTAAGATCAGCAACTCGACACAACGATGCAACCGTAAATTCAACAAAGCAAACTATGTAAGGAAGACTGGACAAAGGCTCGGACTGTTTAGGGACGTGATGCTCTAACCCTAAAAAAAATTTTGGCTTTTTCGTGGACTGTAGGTATGAAGAACAGAAGTAATCTAGAGTACGAAAACTGGTAAATCTCACCGATCAACCTGGAAATCTGATACCACTTGATAGAGACGAAGGTGTCCCGATGTTTCGATGAGATGGTGGAGATCGATTAAGGTGGAGACGACTTTCACGATCCGACTACGAACGTGCGAAGACGTTGCGCCTTAGCGATCGCTAAACCAACTCCGAGAGGTTATTGATCCCGCGGATGCACGATCAACCTGACCACGAAGGTCTAATTCCTGCAAGTAATCGAAGAACAAGCAAGAACTAAGAATTGCAATCTGGATATTGCGAATATAAGATGAATGATTACGAAAGTTGGGGTTCCAATGAGGTCTTGGCCTGGTCGGATGACACAAACGAAGAGCTCGAAATTGCGGCTATGGCTAACGTAAATCTAATTAAAACCCAAGTCTAAACGACGCCCTAAGGGCTGTATATATGGGGGAACAGAGGGGAATTTCGTGGCCCCTTGGAGGTGGGGTCCGAAAACAACCCTAACTCGGTTTCCCCACACATACAGACTCTAAAAACAGCCTATAATGTGGTATTTCAAAATTACATGGGCCCAACCCAATATTAAGGTGACGCAGCACCTATAATTGCCCTTGGACGAAAATAATGAAGTGACATCTCGCGTATTTCGTCCAAGACTTCATGCGCGCCTTATGGTGGCTTCAAAGTGTGATAATCACCACTGGAAGCTCCACTGTACTTTCCCGCGCGCGCACCTTCTTCTCCATGCTTGATCCCGCTCCAATGACCATCCTTCTTGTCCATGCTAGGTCCTTCATTCATAAGCAAAACAAAAGTATCTAATTTAGGCAGCATCATATGTTCATGAACAATAGAAGGATTCACAAGAAACGAAAGTACCTGATAATTTAGTTGACGTGCACGTGCTCTAGTAACTGGTCCAGTATGTGTAGTTGGTGAGGATATGGGTGTAACATTAGTAGGGATGTCCTCATCACGTCTTAGCCCTTGTGATGTTCCTATTATTTTGGTTCCTAAGAAAGATGGTACATGGCGTATGTGCGTAGATTGTAGAGCTATTAATAACATCACTATTCGATATCGCCATCCTATTCCACGTTTAGAGGATATGCTTGATGAATTGTGTGGTGCTGCTATTTTCTCTAAAATTGATTTGCGTAGTGGATACCATCAAATTAGGATGAAAGAAGGGGATGAATGGAAAACTGCTTTCAAAACTAAGTTCGGTTTATATGAGTGGTTAGTTATGCCTTTTGGTCTTACTAATGCTCCTAGTACTTTCATGCGTTTAATGAACCATGTTTTGAGAGAGTTTATTGGTCCTTTTGTGGTTGTCTATTTTGATGATATACTTATTTACAACCCCAATGAAACTGAACATTGTGACCATATTCGACAAGTTTTGCAAGTGTTGTGTGATGCTAAGTTATATGCTAATCTTGAGAAGTGCACTTTTGCAAAAGATAAGGTCATATTTCTGGGATACGTTGTATCTAAGTATGGAGTAGAAGTTGATTCTTAAAAAATTGAAACAATTCAAAATTGGCCTACTCCCATGAATGTTAGTGAAGTACGAAGTTTTCACGGTCTTGCTGGTTTTTATCGACGTTTTGTGAAAGAATTTAGTACTATTGCTGCACCTTTGAATGAATTGACTAAGAAAGGTGTGCCTTTTGTTTGGGGCGCTTCCCAAGATCTTTCTTTTGATGAGTTAAAATGGTTGCTTACTTCTGCACCATTACTTGCACTACCAGATTTTGCTAAACAATTTGAGATTGAATGTGATGCTACTTGATAGAGGCGAAGGTGTCCCGATGTTTCGATGAGATGATGGAGATCGATTTTTGGTGGAGTAGACTTTCACGACCCGACTACGAACGTGCGAAGACGTTGCGCCTTAGCGATCGCTAAACCAACTCCGAGAGGTTATTGATCCCGCGGATGCACGATCAACCTGACCACGAAGGTCTAATTCCTGCAAGCAATCGAAGAACAAGCAAGAACTAAGAATTGCAATCTGGATATTGCGAATATAAGATGAATGATTACGAAAGTTGGGGTTCCAATGAGGTCTTGGCCTGGTCGGACGACACAAACGAAGAGCTCGAAGTTGCGGCTATGGCTAACTTTAATCTAATTAAAACCCAAGTCTAAACGACGCCCTAAGGGCTGTATATATGGGGGAACAGAGGGGATTTTCGTGACCCCTTGGAGGTGGGGTCCGAAAACAACCCTAACTCGGTTTCCCCACACATACGGACTCTAAAAACAGCCTATAATGTGGTATTTCGAAATTACATGGGCCCAGCCCAATATTAAGGTGACGCAACACCTATAATTGCTCTTGGACGAAAATAATGAAGTGGCATCTCGTGTATTCCGTCCAAGCCTTCATGCATGCCTTATGGTGGCTTCAACGTGCGAAAATCCCCACTGGAAGCTCCACTGTACTTTCCCCCGCGCACACCTTCTTCTCCATTCTTGATCCCGCTCCAATGACCATCCTTCTTGTCCATGCTAGGTCCTTCATTCATAAGCAAAACAAAAGTATCTAATTTAGGCAGCATCATATGTTCATGAACAATAGAAGGATTCGCAAGAAACAAAAGTACCTGATAATTTAGTTGACGTGCACGTGCTCTAGTAACTGGTTCAGTATGTGTAGTTGGTGAGGGTATGGGTGTAACATTAGTAGGGATGTCCTCATCATCCTCCCCTTCTTGAATTGAAGTCGTCCTCGACGGAAGCTCATCATCTTCTCCCAAATATGGTTTCAAATCTGCAATGTTAAATGTGGGACTAACCCCAAAATCTGCAGGTAGCTCAAGTTTATATGCATTATCATTAATTTTCTGTAAAACCTTAAAGGGACCATCAGCTCGTGGCATTAACTTAGACTTGCGCAAATCAGGAAACCTATCTTTACGTAGATGTAACCAAACAAGATCTCCTGGTTCAAACACAACATGCTTTCTACCCTTATCACCAGCAAGCTTGTATCTAGCATTCATTTTCTCAATGTTTTCTTTAGTTAACTCATGCATTTTTAATATCAATTCAGCACGTTGCTTAGCATCAAAATTAACCTTCTCCGAAGATGGAAGAGGCAGCAAATCAATAGGCGCACGAGGTAGAAAACCATAAGCAATCTCAAAAGGGCACATTTTAGTGGTAGAATGAAATGAACGATTATAAGCAAATTCAATATGAGGTAAACATTCTTCCCACAGTTTCAAGTTACTTTTTAAAACAGCCCTAAGCATAGTAGAGAATGTCCTATTGACCACTTCAGTTTGTCCATCAGTTTGGGGATGACATGTAGTACTAAAAAGTAGTTTAGTCCCCAACTTAGCCCATAAGCATCTCCAAAAATGGCTAAGAAACTTAGTATCACGATCCGAGACAATAGTATTGGGCACACCATGTAAACGAATAATCTCTCCAAAGAATAAATCAGCAACATTAGCAGCATCATCGCTTTTATGACATGGTATAAAATGTGCCATCTTAGAAAATCTATCCACGACAACAAATATGCTATCCCTCCCCTTGTTTGTTCGAGGCAAGCCTAAAACAAAGTCCATGGATATGTCCTCCCACGGAACACTAGGTACAGGTAAAGGCATGTATAAACCATGAGGATTGAGTCGTGACTTAGCTTTTTGACATGTAGTGCAGCGAGCAACAAAACGCTCAACATCCCGTCTCATCTTTGGCCAAAAGAAATGTGTAGCAAGTACGTCCTCCGTCTTTTTCACGCCAAAATGTCCCATTAATCCTCCTCCATGCGCCTCCTGCAACAACAAAAGACGAATAGAGCTAGCTGGAATGCATAGCTTGTTAGAACGGAACACAAATCCATCATTAAGCACAAACTTGTTCCATGTTCTACCCTCTCTACAATTCTGCAATACATCTTTAAATTCCGCATCATTTGCATATTGTTCTTTGATTGTCTCTAAACCGAATATCTTGAAGTCAAGTTGTGAAAGCATAGTATAACGACGAGACAAAGCATCAGCAATAATATTATCTTTCCCCTTCTTGTGTTTAATGACATAAGGGAAAGTCTCAATAAATTCAACCCACTTAGCATGTCTACGATTAAGTTTTGCTTGACTTCTTATGTGTTTCAAAGATTCATGATCAGAATGTATAACAAATTCTTTGGGCCATAAATAATGTTGCCAAGTTTCTAATGTCCGAACAAGAGCATATAATTCCTTATCATAAGTAGAATAGTTCAGACTAGGCCCACTCAATTTTTCAGAAAAGTATGCAACAGGTTTAGCATCTTGTAATAACACACCTCCCAAACCAATCCCACTAGCATCGCATTCAAGCTCAAAAGTCTTATTAAAATCAGGAAGTTGGAGCAAAGGAGCATGTGTTAACTTATCTTTCAATACCGTGAAAGCTTCTTCCTGTGCGGTACCCCAAGTAAAAGGCACATCCTTGCGTGTAAGCTCATTGAGAGGGGCAGCAATGGTGCTGAAATCTCTCACAAAACGCCTATAGAATCCAGCGAGGCCAAGAAAACTTCGCACTTGTGTGACCGTTTTGGGCTGCGGCCAACTCTCAATCGCCTCGATCTTGGCTGTATCAACTTCAATACCCTGAGGAGTAACAACATAGCCAAGAAACGATACTCGGTCGGTGCAAAAGGTGCACTTCCCAAGGTTACCAAACAAACGTGCATTACGTAGAGCAATAAAAACAGCACGTAAATGATCCAAATGTTCCTCCAAAGATTTGCTATAAATCAGTATATCATCAAAATAGACTACCACAAATCGTCCAATGAAAGCACGTAAAACCTCGTTCATTAATCTCATGAAAGTGCTAGGTGCATTAGTTAACCCAAAAGGCATGACTAACCACTCATATAATCCAAACTTAGTTTTAAATGCCGTTTTCCATTCATCCCCTAATTTCATGCGAATTTGATGGTATCCACTACGCAAATCAACTTTGGAAAACATGGTAGAGCCACTTAATTCATCAAGCATATCATCTAACCTAGGAATAGGATGACGATAACGAATAGTAATATTATTAATGGCTCTACAATCAACACGCATACGCCAAGTTCCATCCTTTTTAGGCACTAATATAACAGGAACAACACAAGGACTAAGGGATTCACGTATGTAACCTTTGTCGAGTAGCTCTTGTACTTGACGCTGAATCTCCTTCGTCTCCTCCGGATTGGTACGGTATGGCGCACGGTTGGGCAGCGAAGCACCGGGAATTAAGTCAATCTGATGCGCAATCCCTCGAATAGGTGGTAATCCCGGTGGTACGTCTTGTGGAAAGACGTCAATAAACTCCTGCAAAAGGTCAGTGACAACAGGAGGCAAAGAAGGAGGCAATTCCTCAAATGAAAACAAAGCTTCTTTGCACACAAAAGCATAGCACACATATTGACTAACATCCAATTCCGAAATATCAACCTTAGTAGCAAGCAAAGTTGGACTAGTCAATTTAATTTCATTAGAAACAGCAGAAGAAGATTTGCTATTAGTCTTATGTTGCTCAAATTCTTTAGCTGCTATCTCATGTTCACACTTATTTTTCTCCTGTTTAGCTTTACTAGCTCTAGCAAGATCATCTTTCACAATTTGTTCAGGAGACATAGGAAGTAAAGCAATAGTTTTATCCTGATGAACCAGAGTAAACTGATTTGTCCTACCATGGTGTACAACATTCCTATCAAATTGCCATGGTCTACCAAGTAAAAGAGAGCATGCTTGCATGGGTACCACATCACAATCAACATAATCAGCATATGCAGCAATGCTAAAGTGCACACGAACAGAACGCGTTACCTTAATCTTACCACTATTGTTAAACCACTGAATATAGTACGGATGGGGGTGTGGTCTTGTGGTGAGAGATAGCTTCTCCACCAACTCCATGCTCGCCAAGTTGTTGCAACTCCCTCCGTCAATGATGATGCGAACCGAACGTTCTTTCACCACTTCCTTTGTGTGGAACAAATTATGCCTCTGGTTTTTCTCGGCCTTCGATACCTGCACACTTAACACACGTTGAGAAACCAAACTAGCATATTGATCTGCATCATCAGGAGCCATATACTCTATATCATGAGCATCATCATGGGCACCCTGTTCCTCGTGAGCAATGAGAACTAATGTCTCCTCATCATAGTCGCTCGCTGACTCATACCCACCATCCGCCGTAATAATCATCACAATGAGAACTAGTTTTTTTTTTGGAAATCACGTCCTTCTACGTACGACAAAAGATTGGTGAAATCCGACTCTAATCAACTCAAAACTAATCTGGCTACGGAGAGATCACAAACCGAACAGGTGATGGAACTCAACTCGGATTGGTAGGTCGTGGTGCTGTATATGGACTCGACTTGGCGGAACGTGGTGGTGTATCTGGACTCGGATTGGCGGAAACGTGGCGGTGTACTACTGTGCGGCGGCGGTGTGACAAACTGTGATCAGAACTCGAAACTCTAAGGGAACTAGACGCTAAGATCAGCAACTCGACACAACGATGCAACCGCAAATTCAACAAAGCAAACTACTGTAAAGAAAACTGGACAAAGGCTCGGACTGTTTTGGGACGTGATGATCTAACCCTAATTTTTTTTTGGCTTTTTCGTGGACTGTAGGTATGAAGAACAGAACCAATCTAGACTACGAAAACTGGTAAATCTCACCGAGCAACCTGGAAATCTGATTCCACTTGATAGAGGCGAAGGTGTCCCGATGTTTCGATGAGATGGTGGAGATCGATTATGGTGGAGACGACTTTCACGATCCGACTACGAACGTGCGAAGACGTTGCGCCTTAGCGATCGCTAAACCAACTCCGAGAGGTTATTGATCCCGCGGATGCACGATCAACCTGACCACGAAGGTCTAATTCCTGCAAGCAATCGAAGAACAAGCAAGAACTAAGAATTGCAATCTGGATATTGCGAATATAAGATGAATGATTACGAAAGTTGGGGTTCCAATGAGGTCTTGGCCTGGTCGGATGACACAAATGAAGAGCTCGAAGTTGCGGCTATGGCTAACTTAAATCTAATTAAAACCCAAGTCTAAACGACGCCCTAAGGGCTGTATACATGGGGGAACAGAGGGGAATTTCGTGGCCCCTTGGAGGAGGGGTCCGAAAACAACCCTAACTCGGTTTCCCCACACATACGGACTCTAAAAAATAGCCTATTAAGTGTATTTCGAAATTACATGGGCCTGGCCCAATAATAAGGTGACGCAGCACCTATAATAACCCTTGGACGAAAATATTAATGTGGCGTCTTGTGTCTCTCGTCCAAGTCTTCATGCACGCCTTATGGTGGCCTCAAAGTGCGAAAATCACCACTGGAAGCTCCATTGTCCTTTCCCGCACGCACATCTCCTTCTCCATGCTTGATCCCGCTCCAATGACCATCCTTCTTATCCATGCTAGGTCCTTCATTCATAAGACAAACAAAAGTATCTAATTTAGGCAGCATCATATGTTCCTGAACATTAGAAGGATTCACAAGAAACGAAAGTACCTGATAATTTAGTTGACGTGCGCGTGCTCTAGTAACTGGTCCAGTATGTGTAGTTGGTGAAGATGTGGGTGTAACATTAGTAGAGATGTCCTCATCAGCCGCCGTGGCCGGGGGAGGGGGAGCCGAGGAGGACAGGCGGCGCCGGCCATTGGGTCTTCAATGGGGGACCTTCTTCCCGCCACAAGGGGGCGGAGGACTCGAGGAAGGACGTATCGTGGCCACGGCGGGCACGGCATAGGAGGTCGCGGTGTTGGGACGATGCCGCCGGCCTCATCCGCAACACCCACGGCGAGCGTATTAGCTTCGAGTTCAGCGTCGAGTTAACGTCGGCCACTTGCAGGTGGCTTCTTCTTCCGAATGTGTTCCGCGAAGCGGCGAGGGAGGCCGAGCCCCTGCACTTCCGTGTGCAGGTGGACGGGTGCCTTCACGGAGCGGTCAAGGTGGAGACCCACCAGGCGACCACCGGTGATCTCTTCTCGTCGCACGTGTGGGAGGTATTCGTCCGTGGCCGCAAGCTGGACCGCGGGGGCTTCCCGGCACTAAAGACAGTAATGAGTGGTCTCCGTACTTTGATGGATCCTTCTCTTTGGAGGAAGCCGGAGCCGGCGCTATCCTGGTTTCCCCAAACGGAGAAGTATGGAAGTATGTTGTACAAATGTTGTACGAGGGAGAGGCCTCCACCAACAACACAATAGAGTACGAAGGGCTGCTCGCCGTTTTGACAGCCGAGATGGGTCTCGGAATAAAAAGACCCAAAGTCAGAGGCGACTCTCAGTTGGTGGTAAACCAAGCCAAGGATGATTAGGGATGCCCCCAGATGCAGGCGTACGTCGACGATATCTGCAAGCTCGAGAAGTACCTCCAAGGCCTGGGGATGGAGCATATCCCAAGGTCCAAGAACAGCGTCGCGGACGAGCTGTCCAAAATCGTCGTCCGGAAGAAAAAAGTACCTCATGCGGTGTTCGTTGAGCGTTTACTCAAACCCTCAGTCGACCCCACGAGGCCGAGGACCAAGAAGCAAAGGATCAAGACCAAGGGGCAGTTTCCCAGAGAACTGCCGTCCTTCATCCCCGGCAAGCACCAAGTCCTCATTGTCGACCCAGCACCCCTAGAATAGGGCAGCGACAACATGGACTACCTGTAGAATGGAGAGCTACCAAGAAACCGGAAGGACGCCGAGCGGATCACTCGTCAATCATCGATGTACCTCCTACTCACCTGCTATGCCTACCAATTCTACGGCAAGGCTTTTCATCAACCAGCACAAGCTCTCCAAACCATCCCTCTATCATGGCCCTTTGCGGTCTGGGGATTGGACATCTTGGTCCTATTACCCCGTGCTACTGGAGGTTATGAGTTCCTCTATGTCGCCATCGACAAATTCACCAAGTGGCCAGAAGTGGAGCCAGTCTGCAAGACCACGGCGCAATCCGCCATCAAGTTTATCAGAAGCCTGGTGTCTCGTTTCGGAGTTCCTAACCGGATCATCACGGACAACGGCACCCAGTTCACAAGTCAGACCTTCCTCGAGTACTGCGAGAAAGTGGGTACCGCAGTGTGTTTCGCTTCAGTGGCTCATCCGAGGAGCAACGGCCAGGCAGAGAGAGCCAATTTGGAAGTACTCCGAGGTCTCCGGACCCGTACCTTCTAGCGGCTCGAAAAGTGTGGAAAGCGGTAGGTGGATGAACTCCCTGCTGTTCTATGGTCAATCAAGACCACAACCAATCGAGCCACAAATGAGACGCCCTTCGCTCTCGTTTACGGAGCGGAGGCGGTGCTCCCTACAGAACTCATATACGAATCTCCTCAAGTTCGCGCCTTCGATGAAGCAGAACATCAGCAACTCCGACAAGGAGATGTCGCCGTTGCCGAGGAAGTACGTACTCGGGCTGCTACACGCGCCGCAAGGTACCAGCAAGGACTATGCCGCTATCACAGCCGCCACGTCCGCTCCCGAGAACTTGAGGAAAGCGATGATGCAAAGCATCCAACCGACATCACCATGGATACACCTCCTTCGCGTGGGCCATTGACGAGAGCACAAGCACATGCCTTTGGAACAAAGGTTAACTCGCTCCTCTCAGAAATACACCTTAATACATGCAAATCTTGGGTGCATGCGGATATGCTATGCATCATTCGCTACCAAGGAGATGGTCAAGGAGAAGCCACAACGTAAGGGGAGCCACGGGAACATGAAGCAAGGAAGATCACACCTCCAGGGACCGGTACTACCGGCCTAGAGGGCGGTACTACTGGCACCTGGGGACACCTACCGGCACTTGGAGCCCGTGGAGACGAGTGGCTGGCTGGAGCGCGACAAGAACTATCGTCCAGGAGAGAGGTACTACCGACCGAGTGGTACTTCCGCCCATGCAAAGCGGTACTACCTCTGTCAAACTGAAATACTTCTGTTAAGGGACGGTACCACCCCGGTTGTTCCGGTAAATCTGAATTACCGGTACTACCGGTTGTGCCGGCCAGTACAACCGCTCTGGACGCAGATCTGGGCTATGTAGGCCATGTACCCCTTCGTTTTACACCTAGACTACAAGTACTCTTCCCCTACCTCACCATTGAGAGAGCTTAGCTCCTTTTCCCCTTGGGAAATTGATCTCCTTGAGATCCTCTCTAAATCTACCTTCCTCTTCCTAGTAGTAGAACAAGAGGACCCTCTTCTAGTAGTAGAAGGAGAGGGAACTACCAAGACTACCACTTGTGGATGTATGGATCTTGAGATGTATGGCACTTGTGTGTGGATTTGAGTATCCTATGTGTTTGGATCCTGTTCCCTTTCTCTCTTGTGTTGATTGGTCCTGTGATTCCCCCTTGTGTGTTTTTATTGTTGTGGATCTCCCCCTCAAAATTGTGAAGATTGGGCCAACCCCTAGGCTTGTCCTATATGAGGCGACTTTGTCCTCCGTCGGCTACAGTCCGGGAGGGGTCTAAACAAGCTGTCTCCAAAGTGGGAAGGCACTTATCGGATAGTCCAAGTCACCCGGCCCGGATCCGTCCGCCTGGAGACCGAGGATGGAGTCCCCGTGAGAAACTCGTGGAACATCGAGCACCTCCGGAAGTACCATCTCCATAAGTTCTATCCGTGAGGGTATAAAGTTGCCGGATGACCAGTTTCCCCGTAGCACCACGTTTGTAAGCTGTAATCTCCGGATCCATGTTTATGAGTGCAACCCAAAAAAATCCTCGGGGGCTAAATCGGTGTGTGTTGGAGAAGGATCCGTCAAAGTACAGGGTCCACTCATTGTTGTCTTCAGTGCCGGGAAGCGAAGCTGCTTCCCGGAGGCCTTCGTCATTCTTCGGAGTCGGAGTCCATTCAACAACGAAATCAGCCAGTACCTTGCTCATGATGGTGGAGGAGTTGACAAACATGAGGTCGAAGCCAGACAGCTCCAGCGCCCATTCCACGATCCGGCCCATGGCTTCCTGGTTTCTCAGGATGCGCTCGAGCGGGAAAATAGTTACCACTCGAATTGGATGCGCTTGAAAATAGTGCATGTGCTTCCGGGAAGCTATGAGCACCCCGAAAAGTATCTTCTTGATCTGAGGGTACCGACGTCTCACGTCCCAGAGGACAGTGCTGATGAAGTAGACTGGCTTCTAGGTTGTCCTCCTGGCAGGAACGTTGGCCCCGTGGGCTCCGGTTGCAAGAGATGATCCCTCGGAATTGCTTGCTTTAGGTGAGCGTCCACCGCCTTCTTCTTCAATGTCGCTCTTGACCACCAATGCTCCACTTACCACCTCAGATGTTGTCGAGATGTACAACAACAGGGGTTCGCGTGGGCGTGGTGCCACTAAGGTTGGTAGTGACGAGAGGTACTTCTTCAGGTCTTGAAAAGCGGCTTCAGCTTTAGGGTCCATTCAATGGGACCGGATTTCTTCAATAGCTTAAAGAAAGGGAGTGCTCTTTCGGCCAACCAGGAGATGAATCTCCCAAGCGCCGTAATGCACCCGTTCAATCTCTGGACATCCTTGATGCCTTTCGGGGCCTGCATTTGCTCGATCGCCTTGATCTTGTCGGGGTTGACTTTGATGTCGCGGTGGGACACCAAAAACCCGAGGAGCTTGCCGGAAGGCACACCGAAGACTCATTTTTCCGGATTAAGCTTTAGTTGCATCTTGTCAAGATTGCGGAATGTCTCAGGCAAGTCTTCGGCAAGAGTGTCTTCTTCTCTGGTCTTGGTCACGTTGTCGTCCATGTAGGCCTCGACATTGCGGTCTAATTGCGGCCCAAGGCCGATGTGCATGGCTCTATGGAAGGTGGAACCTGGATTCTTCAACCCGCAGGTGATGAGGACATCCCTACTACTGTTACACCCACATCCTCACCAACTAAACATATTGGAGCAGTTACTAGAGCACGCGCACGGCAACTAAATTATCAGGTACTTTCGTTTCATGCGAATCCTTCTAATGTTCATGAACATATGATGCTGCCTAAATTAGATACTTTTGTTTTTCTTATGAATGAAGGACCTAGCATGGACAAGAAGGATGGACATTGGAGCGGGATCAAGCATGGAGAAGAAGGTGCGCGCACGGGAAAGGACAATGGAGCTTCCAGTGGTGATTTTCGCACTTTGAAGCCACCATAAGGAGTGCATGAAGGCTTGGACGAAATACACGAGATGCCACTTCATTATTTTCGTCCAAGGAGAATTATAGGTGCTGCGTCACCTTAATATTGGGCTGGGCCCATGTAATTTTGAAATACCACATTATAGGCTGTTTTTAGAGTCCGTATGTGTGGGGAAACCGAGTTAGGGTTGTTTTCGGACCCCACCTCCAAGGGGTGACGAAAATCCCCTCTGTTCCCCCATATATACAGCCGTTAGGGCGTCGTTTAGACTTGGGTTTTAATGAGATTTAAGTTAGCCATAGCCGCAACTTTGAGCTCTTCGTTTGTGTCATCCGACCAGGCCAAGACCGCATTGGAACCCCAACTTTCGTCAATCATTCGTCTTATATTCGCAATATCCAGATTGCAATTCTTAGTTCTTGCTTGTTCTTTCGATTGCTTGCAGGAATTAGACCTTCGTGGTCAGGTTGATCGTGCATCCGCGGGATCAATAACCTCTCAGAGTTGGTTTAGCGATCGCTAAGGCGCAACGTCTTCGCACGTTCGTAGTCGGGTCGTGAAAGTCTTCTCCACCATAATCGATCTCCACCATCTCATCGAAACATCGGGACACCTTCGCCTCTATCTGAAGGGCATACGTATGTAGCAATATGTGCCGCAGGGGGTGATGAATGCGGTCTTTTCTTTGTTTTCGACTGCCATCTTGATCTGGTGGTATCCGAAGTATGCATCAAGGAAACACAGCCGAGCACACTCCGCTGTTGCGTCCACGATTTGATCGATGCGGGGGAGAGGGAAAGGATCTTTCAGGCAGGCTTCGGTTACATCGCCATAGCCGATGAACAATCTCTAGTTCCCGTTCACCTTGGGGACGATAACAGGGTTGGCTAGCCAAGTGGGGTGGCGAATCTCCCGGATGAACCCGGCCTTGGGAAACTTCTAGATCTCTTCTGCTATGAATTCTTGACGGTCTAGGGCTTGAAGGTGAACCTTCTGCTTCACAGGCTTGGCGCTTGCCTTGACTGCTAGCTCGTGCTTGATCACCTTCCTAGGAACTCCGGAAAGATCGGAGGGTTCCCATGCGAAGAAGCTGGCGTGTTCGCGGAGGAAGGCGACGATCGTGCTTTCCTATTTGGGGGGAGAGGTCAGCACCGATGGACATGGTGCAACTCCCATCCTTCGAAATAGGGACCTTCTTCGACACAGCCGTCGGGGCAAGCTAGCCGGGCTTCAGTTTCTTGGTCACGTGCCGGACGGGATCCACGACTGGGCATGGACGTCCTCCGGGATGCTTGTTGCCCGTTGGGGGCGGCGGGAACCTGGGGCAATGGTCTTCTGTCTTTGCTGGTAGGGCTTGCGGAAAGCGGGGTGTTGTCCCCGAGAACATGCACGTCACTTGGAAATAGTGCCTTCGCGGATGTCCTTGCAGCAGGTGCCTTCTTCGCCTCGCCTTGGATGCAGCACATGGCTTCTCGTGCGTCTCCAGCGAGCGTGATGACACCTTGGGGCCCCGGAATCTTGACGATGTCAAGGGTTCCGACGTGCGTCTGGTCGGCAAAGCTTTCCGTCAAGGGTTCTATTGCCTACCTCCTTGAATGACGCCATGGAGCTTGTCAACACCTCCGACGCCTACCAATTCCACGCCAAGGCTGTTCATCAACCAGCACAAGCTCACCAAACCGTCCCTCTTTCATGGCCCTTTGCGGTCTGGGGATTGGACATCTTGGGCCCATTCCCCCATGTTACCGGAGGTTATGAGTTCCTCTACGTCCCCATCAACAAATTCAGCAAGTGGCCAGAAGTGGAGCCAGTCCGCAAGACCACGGCGCAATCCGCCATCAAGTTTATCAGAAGCCTGGTGTGTCGTTTCGGAGTTCCTAACCGGATCATCATGGACAACGACACCCAGTCACAAGTCAGGCCTTTCTCCAGTACTGCGAGTAAATGGGCACCGTAGTGTGTTTCGCTTCAGTGGCTCATCCGAGGAGCAACGACCAGGCAGAGATTGCCAATTCGGAAGTACTCCGAGATCTCCGGACCCGTACCTTCCAGCGGCTAGAAAAGTGTGGAAAGTGGTGGGTGGATGAACTCCCAGTTGTTCTATTGTCAATGAGGACCACACCCAATCGAGCCACAAATGAGACGCGCTTCGCTCTCATTTACGGAGCGGAGGCGGTGCTCCCCACAGAACACAGATACGGATCTCCTGGAGTTCGCGCCTTCGACGAAGCCGAACAACAGCAACTCCGACAAGGAGATGTCGTCGTTCCCGAGGAAGTACGTACTCGGGCTGCTACACGCGCCCGACGGTACCAGCAAGGACTAGGCCGCAAGCACAGCCGTCACGTCCGCTCCCGAGAATTTGAGGAAGGTGACCTTGTCCTCCGTCGGCTACAGTCCAGGAGGGGTCTAAATAAGCTGTCTCCCAAGTGGAAAGGCCCTTATCGGGGAGGGTGTTCCGGTTACGAAGGGAACACTATGCACTCCCCCCGGCATGGGCGTCAACAAGACCATCCCCGAGATGAGCGCTACAGCGACCCCGCCGTCCGCGAGACCGCTCCTCGAGGGGCCGGATCTCCTGGTGCAGCTTCTGTGGAATCATCCGGGCACCATGGATCCCTGGATCAGCGTACTCGCCTGGAGGATCGCCGCTACGAAGACGCTTGAACCACCATCATTAGGCAGAAGGAAACTCGTCGGTGTTCCGACGCGCGGGTTCCTCCCATCGATGATGTCCAAGAGGGGATCCTTTCCGATGAAAGCAACTACAGCACCGTGTGCGTCTTCACCTAGGATCTCCACAGCGTCTAGTGACCCAAGAAGTTCTAGATAAATGGCCCACTTCCGTATGACGGAAAGACATACCCCGACAAGTTCATCCGTATGTATAACACTGCAGTAGAGATCGCGGGGGGAGACGACAATCCGAAGGCCAACTACTTCCCCATGAAGCTCAAGGACGATGTTCGCCGGTGGATGATGCATCTCCCGGCCAACTCCATCAGCTCGTGGGCGAAACTTTGTGAAAAGTTTGTCGGCGCGTTTACCGGAGGGGTCCAACCTCCGAAAACCGTTAGTGACTTACGCTGAGTACTGTAGAAGGACGGCGAACCTCTCCGAAAGTTCGTCCAAAGATTCACGCAGATGTAGCATTGCATCCCCGACGCGCATGAGGTCGCAATCATCGCCACCTTTCATGCCAACGTCAAGAAGCTGCACATGCTGGAGAAGATGAGTACCCGGTCCATCAGACTATCACCGACCTGTTCGAGCTCCCCGACCAGGTCGCCCACATCGAAGAGGCGGTCCTGCCTATTAATCGAGATGCCGGAAGACGCCCTGCGGCTCAAGCTCCTTCCGGAAGGAACCATCCTTCCGAGGAGCCCGGGTCCCGTAAACGCGTACACCAAGCCGTGTTCACCACGGAGGGGAACAGATCCCCTCCGCAACCACCCTCCATCGACACCGTGGTTGCCGCCGCGGACACCACCCCATCGCCATACTGCAAGACCAACAAGCACGACCTGTCCAAGTGTCGCTCCGTCATCAAGCTCGAAGAAGACATGGCGGCCTTCTATTCCAAGAAGGACGCCGAAAGGAAGGCACAGCGGGGCGGAGGTTCGCAATGCGGGAGCCGAGGCGGGTTCCAGAACAAGGGCGAGCCAAGGAGGCCGTGTCACGGCGATGACATTTCCGGAGAGGAGGAATTCGGAGGCGACATTGGTTCCCGGTCTCTGTTCTATAAAGCTTTCCGGCAAGGGTTCTATTGGACTAGCGCCTTGAACCACGCCATGGAGCTTGTAAACACCTGCGACGCGTGCCAATTCCACGCCAAGGCTGTTCATCAACCAGCACAAGCTCTCCAAACCATCCCTTTGTAATGGCCCTTTGCAGTCTGGGGATTGGACATCTTGGGCCCATTCCCCAGTGCTATCAGAGGTTATGAGTTCCTCTACGTCGCCATCGACATAATCACCAAGTAGCCAAAAGTGGAGCCAGTCCGCAAGACCACGGTGCAATCCGCCATCAACATTATCATAAGTCTGGTGTGTCTTCCTCGAGTACTGCGAGTAAATGGGCACCACAGTGTGTTTCGCTTAAGTGGCTCATCCGAGGAGCAACGGCCTGGCAGAGAGTGCCAATTCGGAAGTCCTCCGAGGTCTCCGGACCCGTACATTCAGGCGGCTCGAAAAGTGTGGAAAGCGGTGGGTGGATGAACTCCCAGCTGTTCTATGGTCAATGAGGACCACATCCAATCGAGCCACAAATGAGACGCTCTTCACTCTCATTTACGGAGCGAAGGCGGTGCTCCCCACAGAACTCAGATACGGATCTCCTGGAGTTCGCGCCTTCGACGAAGCCGAACAACAGCAACTCCGACAAGGAGATGTCGTCGTTCCCGAGGAAGTACGTACTCGGGCTGCTACACGCGCCCGACGGTACCAGCAAGGACTAGGCCGCAAGCACAGCCGTCACGTCCGCTCCCGAGAACTTGAGGAAGGTGACCTTGTCCTCCGTCGGCTATAGTCTAGGAGGGGTCTAAATAAGCTGTCTCCCAAGTCGGAAGGCCCTTATCGGGGAGGGTGTTCCGGTTACGAAGGGAACACTATGCACTCCCCCGGCATGGGCGTCAACAAGACCATCCCCGAGATGAGCGCTGTCGCGACCCTGCCGTCTTCCAGACCGCTCCTCGATGGGACGGATCTCCTGATGCAGATTTTGTGCCATCATCCGGGCATCATGGATCCCCGGATCATCGTACTCGCCTCGAGGATCGCCGTCACGAAGACGCTCGAACCACCATCGTTAGGTAGAAGTGATGAGGACATCTCTACTAATGTTACACCCACATCTTCACAAACTACACATAATGGACCAGTTACTAGAGCACGCGCACGTCAATTAAATTATCAGGTACTTTCGTTTCTTGCGAATCCTTCTAATATTCAAGAACATATGATGCTGCCTAAATTAGATACTTTTGTTTGTCTTATGAATGAAGGACCTAGCATGGACAAGAAGGATGGTCATTGGAGCGGGATCAAGCATGGAGAAGAAGGTGCGCGCGCGGGAAAGGACAGCGGAGCTTCCCGTGGTGATTATCGCACTTTGAAGCCACCATAAGGCGCGCATGAAGACTTGGACGAGAGACACAAGATGCCACATTAATATTTTCGTCCAAGAGTTATTATAGGTGCTGCGTCACCTTATTATTGGGCCAGGCCCATGTAATTTCGAAATACACTTAATAGGCTATTTTTTAGAGTCCGTATGTGTGGGGAAACCGAGTTAGGGTTGTTTTCGGACCCCTCCTCCAAGGGGCCACGAAATTCCCC
The DNA here is from genome assembly GCA_950022295.1 of Bromus sterilis. Taxonomy (NCBI): domain Eukaryota; kingdom Viridiplantae; phylum Streptophyta; class Magnoliopsida; order Poales; family Poaceae; genus Bromus; species Bromus sterilis. The sequence goes on along the minus strand of OX465600.1, from coordinate 169,271,510 downwards.
TCTGTTCCCCCATATATACAGCCCTTAGGGCATCGTTTAGACTTGGGTTTTAATTAGATTTAAGTTAGCCATAGCCGCAACTTCGAGTTCTTCGTTTGTGTCGTCCGACCAGGCCAAGACCGCATTGGAACCCCAACTTCTGTTAATCTTTCATCTTATATTCGCAATATCCAGATTGCAATTCTTAGTTCTTGCTTGTTCTTCGATTGCTTGCAGGAATTGACCTTCGTGGTCAGGTTGATCGTGCATCCGCGGGATCAATAACCTCTCGGAGTTGGTTTAGCGATTGCTAAGGCGCAACGTCTTCGCACGTTCGTAGTCGGGTCGTGAAAGTCTACTCCACCAAAATCGATCTCCACCATCTCATCGAAACATCGGGACACCTTCGCCTCTATCAAGAAGGAAACTCGTCGGTGTTCCGACGCCCGGGTTCCTCCCATCGATGTTGTCCGAGAGGGAATCCTTTCCGGTGAAAGCGACTACATCACCACCCGAGATCTCCCCAGCGTCCAGTGGCCCAAGAAGTTCCAGATAGATGGCCCACTTCCGTATGACGAAAACACAGACCCCGGCGAGTTCATTCATATGTACAACACTGCTGCGGAGATCGCGGGGGGGGGGGGGGAGACGACAAAGAAAAGTCCAACTACTTCCCCATGAAGCTCAAGGACAATGTTCGCCGGTGGATGATGCATCTCCTGGCCAACTCCATCAGCTCGTTGGCGGAACTCTGCGAAAAGTTTGCCGGCGCATTTACCGGAGGGGTCCAACCTCTGAAAACCGTCTGTAACTTACGACGAGTAGTGCAGAAGGACGGAGAACCTCTCCGGAAGTTCGTTCAAAGATTCACCCAGATGCAGGATTGCATCCCCGACACGCATGAGGCTGCAATCATCGCCACCTTTCATGCCAACATCAAGAACCCGCGCATACTGGAGAAGATGAGTACCCGGTCCATCAAGACTATCACCTCCCTGTTCGAGCTGGCCGACAAGGTCGCCCGCATTGAAGAGGCGGTCCTGCCTGTTAATCGAGATGCCGGAAGACGACGTACCGCTCAAGCTCCTTTCGAAAGGAACCATCCTTCGAGGAGCCCGGGGCCCGTAAACGTGTACACCAAGCCGTGTTCACCACGGAGGGGTACAGGGCCGCTCCGCAACCACCCTCCATCGACACCATGGTTGCCGCCGCGGACACCACCCCATCGCCATATTGCAAGATACACAAGACCAACAAGCACGACCTGTCCGAGTGCCGCTCCGCCATCAAGCTCCAAGAAGACATGGAGGCCTTCTATTGCAAGAAAGACGCCGCGGGGCTGAGGTTCCCAACGTGGGGGCCGAGGCGGCTACCAGAACAAGGGAAAGCAAAGGACGCCGCATCACGGCGAGGAAGTTTCCGGATAGGAGGAATCCGGAGGTGACGTGGAGAAGGTGGACACCCACCAAGCGACCACCGGTGATCTGTTCTTGTCGCACGGGTGGAAGGTCTTCGTTCGTGGCCGCAAGCTGGACCGCGGAGACTTCCTCATGTTCCATTACGAGGGCGAGGACGTCTTGATGAGGACATCCCTACTAATGTTACACCCACATCCTCACCAACTACACATATTGGACCAGTTACTAGAGCACGCGCACGTCAACTAAATTATCAGGTACTTTCATTTCTTGCGAATCCTTCTAATGTTCATGAACATATGATGCTGCCTAAATTAGACACTTTTGTTTTGCTTATGAATGAAGGACCTAGAATGGACAAGAAGGATGGTCATTGGAGCGGGATCAAGCATGGAGAAGAAGGTGCGCGCGGCGGAAATGACAATGGAGCTTCCAGTGGTGATTTTCGCACTTTGAAGCCACCATAAGGCGTGCATGAAGGCTTGGACGAAATACACGAGATGCCACTTCATTATTTTCGTCCAAGGGAAATTATAGGTGCTGCATCACCTTAATATTGGGCTGGGCCCGTGTAATTTCGAAATAATACCTTATAGGCTGTTTTTAGAGTCCGTATGTGTGGGGAAACCGAGTTAGGGTTGTTTTTGGACCCCACCTCCAAGGGGTCCCGAAAATTCCATCTGTTCCCCCATATATACAACCATTAGGGCGTCGTTTAGACTTGGGTTTTGATTAGATTTAAGTTAGCCATAGCAGCAACTTCGAGCTCTTCGTTTGTGTCGTCTGACCAGGCCAAGACCGCATTGGAACCCCAACTTTCGTCAATCATTCATCTTATATTCGCAATATCCAGATTGCAATTCTTAGTTCTTGCTTGTTCTTGTCGATTTCTTGCAGGAATTAGACCTTCGTGGTCATGTTGATCGTGCATCCGAGGGATCAATAACCTCTCGGAGTTGGTTTAGCGATCACTAAGGCGCAACGTCTTCGCACGTTCGTAGTCGGGTCGTGAAAGTCGTCTCCACCAGAATCGATCTCCACCATCTCATCGAAACATCGGGACACCCTCGCCTCTATCACGTCTTGACGCTGAAGTGCTTCAGCATGAACGGGGACTACCTGAAGAACGGAGAGCTACCAAGCAACCGGAAGGACGCCGAGCGAGTCGCTCGTCAATCAATTATGTACCTCCTACTCGATGAGACCCTTTACCGCAGGCGTCCCAACTGTGTGAAGCTACTGTGCATCCCCACAAATGAAGGCAAGAATCTCCTCCCGTTCGGACCACGAAGGAACATGCGGCGCCCAGATAGGTTCCTCGGCTCTGGTCGACAAAGCTTTTGGGCACGATTCTATTGGCCTACCGCCTTGAACGACGTCATGGAGCTTCTCAACACCTGCGACGCCTGCCAATTCTACGCCAAGTGACGAGGGTGTGACCCCATGACTCTTACAGATGAGGGTACCTAGTGCGTATCAAGACAGAAGGCCAGCTGGAATCCTCGATCTGCCCACGACTGGCCCACTCGAGGCACCGCCATAGGTGTCCTCGAAGATTATGGAACCCACGACTTGGCGCCCAAGAAGGAAGATAGATTAGGAAACCGTCTTTGTAAAGCTAGACGGACTCCTTGCGACCCATCCTAGTCCCGAGCGGGGAGAGGGGACGTCTAGGGCATTGAATATTCAAGCAACACCTACGGCCCCGAGCGAACTCGCCTCGACCTCCACTGTAATCGGCTCCATCGAAATATAATCGAGCAGGAAGTGCTTTCTCCTGTTAGCGACGAGTATCGCCAACCTGCACATCTCCTCTACGATCTAACCCAGGGTTCCTAACCATGGTGATGAGGCAATGACTACCATAGTTACAGCCACAACCCCTGCTAATATACCTACTGGACCACTTACTAGAGATCGTGCACACCAATTAAATTATCAGGTACTTTCGCTTCTTGGTAATGTTTCTAATGTTCATGTGAATATGATGCTGCGTAACGTCGATATATTTCTGTTGCTGACAAATGAACGACCTAGCATGGACAAGAAGGATGAGCATTGGAGCATGTTCAAGCATGAAGATGATGAGGACATAATTATCATGGATATGACCATTAATTCCTCTATATTTGATCAAGAAATGAAGTCAATACAAAGGGGCATGATTGTGTGCTGTACAAGAAGTTATTTCACGTCACTTTTGGCCCAAGAGAAGATAGAGACCAAGTCTTTCACGTCATGGACTCAGATTCGGACTACAGAGATATACCCAACTTCAAACAGCTTCCGTTTCTACTTATGAACTCCAAATTGGGTGATTCTTCTTTCTGGTGATAGCTTATCTCGTCTAGTTTCCAACGCAATTGGTTTCACCTTCAAATTCCTTCGGAGCGTGGAGATATTGCGAAAACGGTGCGACCCAGCAGCAGAATCCGAATCAAAGTCCAACTCAATAGATGTTGCATCACCTCCACATGGGCCCAAGTGTCTTGCACGACCTAGGTTTAGTTTTAGGACTCCTTAGGACGTCCTTCCACCCCCTTGTTCTCCACCCTTTAGTCCTATTGATGAGGACATCTCTACGAATGTTACACCCACATCTTCACCAACTACACATACTGGACCAGTTATGATAGAGGCGAAGGTGTCCCGATGTTTCGATGAGAGGATGGAGATCGATTTTGGTGGAGTAGACTTTCACGACCCGACTACGAACGTGCGAAGACGTTGCGCCTTAGCAATCGCTAAACCAACTCCGAGAGGTTATTGATCCCGCGGATGCACGATCAACCTGACCACGAAGGTCAATTCCTGCAAGCAATCGAAGAACAAGCAAGAACTAAGAATTGCAATCTGGATATTGCGAATATAAGATGAATGATTACGAAAGTTGGGGTTCCAATGAGGTCTTGGCCTGGTCGGACGACACAAACGAAGAGCTCGAAGTTGCGGCTATGGCTAACTTAAATCTAATTAAAACCCAAGTCTAAACGACGCCCTAAGGGCTGTATATATGGGGGAACAGAGGGGATTTTCGTGACCCCTTGGAGGTGGGGTCCGAAAACAACCCTAACTCGGTTTCCCCACACATACGGACTCTAAAAACAGCCTATAATGTGGTATTTCGAAATTACATGGGCCCAGCCCAATATTAAGGTGACGCAGCACCTATAATTGCTCTTGGACGAAAATAATGAAGTGGCATCTCGTGTATTCCGTCCAAGCCTTCATGCATGCCTTATGGTGGCTTCAACGTGCGAAAATCCCCACTGGAAACTCCACTGTACTTTCCCCCGCGCGCACCTTCTTCTCCATTCTTGATCCCGCTCCAATGACCATCCTTCGTGTCCATGCTAGGTCCTTCATTCATAAGCAAAACAAAAGTATCTAATTTAGGCAGCATCATATGTTCATGAACAATAGAAGGATTCGCAAGAAACGAAAGTACCTGATAATTTAGTTGACGTGCACGTGCTCTAGTAACTGGTCCAGTATGTGTAGTTGGTGAGGGTATGGGTGTAACATTAGTAGGGATGTCCTCATCATCCTCCCCTTCTTGAATTGAAGTCGTCCTCGACGGAAGCTCATCATCTTCTCCCAAATAAGGTTTCAAATCTGCAATGTTAAATGTGGGACTAACCCCAAAATCTGCAGGTAGCTCAAGTTTATATGCATTAGCATTAATTTTCTGTAAAACCTTAAAGGGACCATCAGCTCGTGGCATTAACTTAGACTTGCGCAAATCAGGAAACCTATCTTTACGTAGATGTAACCAAACAAGATCTCCTGGTTCAAACACAACATGCTTTCGACCCCTATCACCAGCAAGCTTGTATCTAGCATTCATGCGCTCAATGTTTTCTTTAGTTAACTCATGCATTTTTAATATCAATTCAGCACGTTGCTTAGCATCAAAATTAACCTTCTCCGAAGATGGAAGAGGCAGCAAATCAATAGGTGCACGAGGTAGAAAACCATAAACAATCTCAAAAGGGCACATTTTAGTGGTAGAATGCACTGAGCGATTATAAGCAAATTCTATATGAGGTAAACATTCTTCCCACAGTTTCAAGTTACTTTTTAAAACAGCCCTAAGCATAGTAGACAATGTCCTATTGACCACTTCAGTTTGTCCATCAGTTTGGGGATGACATGTAGTACTAAAAAGTAGTTTAGTCCCCAATTTAGCCCATAAGCATCTCCAAAAATGGCTAAGAAACTTAGTATCACGATCCGAGACAATAGTATTGGGCACACCATGTAAACGAATAATCTCTCCAAAGAATAAATCAGCAACATTAGCAGCATCATCGCTTTTATGACATGGTATAAAATGTGCCATCTTAGAAAATCTATCCACGACAACAAATATGCTATCCCTCCCCTTCTTTGTTCGAGGCAAGCCTAAAACAAAGTCCATGGATATGTCCTCCCACGGAACACTAGGTACAGGTAAAGGCATGTATAAACCATGAGGATTGAGTCGTGACTTAGCTTTTTGACATGTAGTGCAGCGAGCAACAAAACGCTCAACATCCCGTCTCATCTTTGGCCAAAAGAAATGTGTAGCAAGTACGTCCTCCGTCTTTTTCACGCCAAAATGTCCCATTAATCCTCCTCCATGCGCCTCCTGCAACAACAAAAGACGAATAGAGCTAGCTGGAATGCATAGCTTGTTAGAACGGAACACGAATCCATCATTAAGCACAAACTTGTTCCATGTTCTACCTTCTCTACAATTCTGCAATACATCTTTAAATTCTGGATCATGCACATATTGATCTTTGATTGTCTCTAAACCGAATATCTTAAAGTGAAGTTGTGAAACCATAGTATAACGACGAGACAATTCATCAGCAATAATATTATCTTTACCCTTCTTGTGTTTAATGACATAAGGGAAAGTCTCAATAAATTCAACCCACTTAGCATGTCTACGATTAAGTTTTGCTTGACTTCTTATGTGTTCCAAAGATTCATGATCAGAATGTATAACAAATTCTTTGGGCCATAAATAATGTTGCCAAGTTTCTAAAGTCCGAACAAGAGCATATAATTCCTTATCATAAGTAGAATAGTTCAGACTAGGCCCACTCAATTTTTCAGAAAAGTATGCAACAGGTTTAGCATCTTGTAATAACAGACCTCCCAAACCAATCCCACTAGCATCGCATTCAAGCTCAAAAGTCTTATTAAAATCAGGAAGTTGGAGGCCAAGAATCTAGCGAGGCCAAGAAAACTCCGCACTTGTGTGACCGTTTTGGGCTGCGGCCAACTCTCAATCGCCTCGATCTTGGATTATCAACTTCAATACCCTGTGGAGTAACAACATAGCCAAGAAATGATACTCGTTCGGTGCAAAAGGTGCACTTCCCAAGCTTACCAAACAAACGTGCATTACGTAGAGCAATAAAAACAACACGTAAATGATCCAAATGTTCCTCCAAAGATTTTCTATAAATCAGTATATCATCAAAATAGACTACCACAAATCGTCCAATGAAAGCACGTAAAACCTCGTTCATTAATTTCATGAAGGTGCTAGGTGCATTAGTTAACCCAAAAGGCATGACTAACCACTCATATAGTCCAAACTTAGTTTTAAATGCTGTTTTCCATTCATCTCCTAATTTCATGCGAATTTGATGGTATCCACTACGCAAATCAACTTTGGAAAACATGGTAGAGCCACTTAATTCATCTAGCATATCATCTAACCTAGGAATAGGATGACGATAACGAATAGTAATATTATTAATGGCTCTACAATCAACACACGTACGCCATGTTCCATCCTTTTATGGCACTAATATAACAGGAACATCACAAGGACTAAGGGATTCGCGTATATAACCTTTGTCGAGTAGCTCTTGTACTTGACGCTGAATCTCCTTTGATAGAGGCGAAGGTGTCCCGATGTTTCGATGAGAGGATGGAGATCGATTTTGGTGGAGTAGACTTTCACGACCCGACTACGAACGTGCGAAGACGTTGAGCCTTAGCAATCGCTAAACCAACTCCGAGAGGTTATTGATCCCGCGGATGCACGATCAACCTGACCACGAAGGTCAATTCCTGCAAGCAATCGAAGAATAAGCAAGAACTAAGAATTGCAATCTGGATATTGCTAATATAAGATGAATGATTACGAAAGTTGGGGTTCCAATGCGGTCTTGGCCTGGTCGGATGACACAAACGAAGAGCTCGAAGTTCCGGCTATGGCTAACTTAAATCTAATTAAAACCCAAGTCTAAACGACGCCCTAAGGGCTGTATATATGGGGGAACAGAGGGGGATTTCGTGGCCTGATAGAGGCGAAGGTGTCCCGATGTTTCGATGAGATGGTGGAGATCGATTATGGTGGGGACGACTTTCACGATCCGACTACGAACGTGCGAAGACGTTGCGCCTTAGCGATCGCTAAACCAACTCCGAGAGGTTATTGATCCCGCGGATGCACGATCAACCTGACCACGAAGGTCTAATTCCTGCAAACAATCGAAGAACAAGCAAGAACTAAGAATTGCAATCTGGATATTGCGAATATAAGATGAATGATTACGAAAGTTGGGGTTCCAATGAGGTCTTGGCCTGGTCGGATGACACAAACGAAGAGCTCGAAGTTGCGGCTATGCCTAACTTAAATCTAATTAAAACCCAAGTCTAAACGACGCCCTAAGGGCTGTATATATGGGGGAACAGAGGGGATTTTCGTGACCCCTTGGAGGTGGGGTCCGAAAACAACCCTAACTCGGTTTCCCCACACATAAGGACTCTAAAAACAACCTATAATGTGGTATTTCGAAATTACATGGGCCTGGCCCAATATTAAGGTGACGCAGCACCTATATTTGCTCTTGGACGAAAATAATGAAGTGGCATCTCGTGTATTTCGTCCAAGCCTTCATGCATGCCTTATGGTGGCTTCAAAGTGCGAAAATGACCACTGGAAGCTCCATTGTCCTTTCCCGCGCGCGCACCTCCTTCTCCATGCTTGATCCCGCTCCAACGACCATCCTTCTTATCCATGCTAGGTCCTTCATTCATAAGACAAACAAAAGTATCTAATTTAGGCAGCATCATATGTTCCTGAACATTAGAAGGATTCGCAAGAAACGAAAGTACCTGATAATTTAGTTGACGTGCGCGTGCTCTAGTAACTGGTCCAGTATGTATAGTTGGTGAAGATGTGGGTGTAACATTAGTAGAGATGTCCTCATCATCCTTCGTCTCCTCAGGATTGGTACAGTATGGCGCACAGTTGGGCAGCGAAGCACCGGGAATTAAGTCAATTTGATGCTCAATCCCTCGAATAGGTGGTAATCCCGGTGGTACGTCTTGGGGAAAGACGTCTATAAACTCCTGCAAAAGGTCAGTGACAACAGGAGGCAAAGAAGGAGGCAATTCCTCAAATGAAAACAAAGCTTCTTTGCACACAAAAGCATAGAACACATATTGACTAACATCCAAATCCGAAATATCAACCTTAGTAGCAAGCAAAGTTGGACTAGTCAATTTAATTTCATTAGAAACAGCAGACGAAGATTTGCTATTAGTCTTATGTTGTTGCTCAAATTCTTTAGCTGCTATCTCATTCTCACTCTTATTTTTCTCCTGTTTAGCTTTACTTGCTCTAGCAAGATCATCTTTAAATTTATTTTCAGGAGACATAGGAAGTAAAGCAATATTTTTATCCTAATGAACCAAAGTAAACTGATTTGTTCTACCATGGTGTACAACATTCCTATCAAATTGCCATGGTCTACCAAGTAAAAGAGAGCATGCTTGCATGGGTACTGATAGAGGCGAAGGTGTCCCGATGTTTCGATGAGATGGTGGAGATCGATTATGGTGGAGGCGACTTTCACGATCCGACTACGAACGTGCGAAGACGTTGCGCCTTAGCGATCGCTAAACCAACTCCGAGAGGTTATTGATCCCGTGGATGCACGATCAACCTGACCACGAAGGTCTAATTCCTGCAAGCAATCGAAGAACAAGCAAGAACTAAGAATTGCAATCTGGATATTGCGAATATAAGATGAATGATTACGAAAGTTGGGGTTCCAATGAGGTCTTGGCCTGGTCGGATGACACAAACGAAGAGCTCGAAGTTCGGCTATGGCTAACTTAAATCTAATTAAAACCCAAGTCTAAACGACGCCCTAAGGGCTGTATATATGGGGGAACAGAGGGGAATTTCGTGGCCCCTTGGAGGAGGGGTCCGAAAACAACCCTAACTCGGTTTCCCCACACATACGGACTCTAAAAAATAGCCTATTAAGTGTATTTCGAAATTACATGGGCCTGGTGATAGAGGCGAAGGTGTCCCGATGTTTCGATGAGATGGTGTAGATCGATTATGGTGGAGACGACTTTCACGATCCGACTACGAACGTGCGAAGACGTTGCGCCTTAGCGATCGCTAAACCAACTCCGATGGGTTATAGATCCCGCGGATGCACGATCAACCTGACCACGAAGGTCTAATTCCTGCAAGCAATCGAAGAACAAGCAAGAACTAAGAATTGCAATCTGGATATTGCGAATATAAGATGAATGATTGACAGAAGTTGGGGTTCCAATGCGGTCTTGGCCTGGTCGGATGACACAAACGAAGAGCTCGAAGTTGCGGCTATGGCTAACTTAAATATAATTAAAACCCAAGTCTAAACGACGCCCTAAGGGCTGTATATATGGGGGAACAGAGGGGAATTTCGTGGCCCCTTGGAGGAGGGGTCCGAAAACAACCCTAACTCGGTTTCCCCACACATACGGACTCTAAAAAATAGCCTATTAAGTGTATTTCGAAATTACATGGGCCTGGCCCAATAATAAGGTGACGCAGCACCTATAATAACCCTTGGACGAAAATATTAATGTGGCGTCTTGTGTCTCTCGTCCAAGTCTTCATGCACGCCTTATGGTGGCCTCAAAGTGCGAAAATCACCACTGGAAGCTCCATTGTCCTTTCCCGCGCGCACACCTCCTTCTCCATGCTTGATCCCGCTCCAATGACCATCCTTCTTATCCATGCTAGGTCCTTCATTCATAAGACAAACAAAAGTATCTAATTTAGGCAGCATCATATGTTCCTGAACATTAGAAGGATTCACAAGAAACGAAAGTACCTGATAATTTAGTTGACGTGCGCGTGCTCTAGTAACTGGTCCAGTATGTATAGTTGGTGAAGATGTGGGTGTAACATTAGTAGAGATGTCCTCATCATCCTTCGTCTCCTCCGGATTGGTACGGTATGGCGCACGGTTGGGCAGTGAAGCACTGGGAATTAAGTCAATCTGATGCTCAATCCCTCGAATAGGTGGTAATCCCGGTGGTACGTTTTGTGGAAAGACGTCAATAAACTCCTGCAAAAGGTCAGTGACAACAGGAGGCAAAGAAGGAGGCAATTCCTCAAATGAAAACAAAGCTTCTTTGCACACAAAAGCATAGCACACATATTGACTAACATCCAAATCCGAAATATCAACCTTAGTAGCAAGCAAAGTTGGACTAGTCAATTTAATTTCATTAGAAACAGCAGAAGAAGATTTGCTATTAGTCGTATGTTGTTGCTCAAATTCTTTAGCTGCTATCTCATTTTCACTCTTATTTTTCTCCTGTTTAGCTTTACTAGCTCTAGCAAGATCATCTTTCACAATTTGTTCAGGAGACATAGGAAGTAAAGCAATAGTTTTATCCTGATGAACCAGAGTAAACTGATTTGTCCTACCATGGTGTACAACATTCCTATCAAATTGTCATGGTCTACCAAGTAAAAGAGAGCATGCTTGCATGGGTACCACATCACAATCAACATAATCAGCATATGCAGCAATGCTAAAGTGCACACGAACAGAACGCGTTACCTTAATCTTACCACTATTGTTAAACCACTGAATATAGTACGGATGGGAGTGTGGTCTTGTGGTGAGAGATAGCTAGTCCACCATCTCCATGCTCGCCAAGTTGTTGCAACTCCCTCCGTCAATGATGATGCGAACCGAACGTTCTTTCACCACTCCCTTTGTGTGGAACAAATTATGCCTCTGGTTTTTGATAGAGGCGAAGGTGTCCCGATGTTTCGATGAGATGGTGGAGATCGATTATGGTGGAGACGACTTTCACGATCCGACTACGAACGTGCAAAGACGTTGCGCCTTAGCGATCGCTAAACCAACTCCGAGAGGTTATTGATCCCGCGGATGCACGATCAACCTGACCACGAAGGTCTAATTCCTGCAAGCAATCGAAGAACAAGCAAGAACTAAGAATTGCAATCTGGATATTGCGAATATAAGATGAATGATTAAGAAAGTTGGGGTTCCAATGAGGTCTTGGCCTGGTCGGAGGACACAAACGAAGAGCTCAAAGTTGCGGCTATGGCTAACTTAAATCTAATTAAAACCCAAGTCTAAACGACGCCCTAAGGGCTGTATATATGGGGGAACAGAGGGGAATTTCGTGGCCTCTTGGAGGAGGGGTCCGAAAACAACCCTAACTCGGTTTCCCCACACATACAGACTCTAAAAAATAGTCTATTAAGTGGATTTCGAAATTACATGGGCCTGGCCCAATAATAAGGTGACGCAGCACCTATAATAACCCTTGGACGAAAATATTCATGTGGCGTCTTGTGTCTCTCGTCCAAGTCTTCATGCACGCCTTATGGTGGCCTCAAAGTGCGAAAATCACCACTGGAAGCTCCATTGTCCTTTCCCGCGCGCACACCTCCTTCTCCATGCTTGATCCCTCTCCAATGACCATCCTTCTTATCCATGCTAGGTCCTTCATTCATAGGACAAACAAAAGTATCTAATTTAGGAAGCATCATATGTTCCTGAACATTAGAAGGATTCGCAAGAAACGAAAGTACCTCATAATTTAGTTGACGTGCGCGTGCTCTAGTAACTGGTCCAGTATGTGTAGTTGGTGAAGATGTGGGTGTAACATTAGTAGAGATGTCCTCATCATCCTCCCCTTCTTGAATTGAAGTCGTCCTCGACGGAAGCTCATCATCTTCTCCCAAATAAGGTTTCAAATCTGCAATGTTAAATGTGGGACTAACCCCAAAATCTGCAGGTAGCTCAAGTTTATATGCATTATCATTAATTTTCTGTAAAACCTTAAAGGGACCATCAGCTCGTGGCATTAACTTAGACTTGCGCAAATCAGGAAACCTATCTTTACGTAGATGTAACCAAACAAGATCTCCTGGTTCAAACACAACATGCTTTCTACCCTTATCACCAGCAAGCTTGTATCTAGCATTCATTTTCTCAATGTTTTCTTTCGTTAACTCATGCATTTTCAATATCAAATCAGCACGTTGCTTAGCATCAAAATTAACCTTCTCCGAAGATGGAAGAGGCAGCAAATCAATAGGTGCACGAGGTAGAAAACCATAAACAATTTCAAAAGGGCACATTTTAGTGGTAGAATGAAATGAACGATTATAAGCAAATTCAATATGAGGTAAACATTCTTCCCACATTTTCAAGTTACTCTTTAAAACAGTCCTAAGCATAGTAGACAAAGTCCTATTGACTACTTCAGTTTGTCCATCAGTTTGGGGATGACAAGTAGTACTAAAAAGTAGTTTAGTCCCCAACATAGCCCATAAGCATCTCCAAAAATGGCTAAGAAACTTAGTATCACGATCCGAGACAATAGTATTGGGCACACCATGTAAGCGAATAATCTCACGAAAGAATAAATCAGCAACATTAGCGGCATCATCGCTTTTATGACATGGTATAAAATGTGCCATCTTAGAAAATCTATCCACGACAACAAATATGCTATCCCTCCCCTTCTGTGTTCGAGGCAAGCCTAAAACAAAGTCCATGGATATGTCCTCCCACGGAACACTAGGTACAGGTAAAGGCATGTATAAACCATGAGGATTGAGTCGTGACTTAGCTTTTTGACATGTAGTGCAGTGAGCAACAAAACGCTCAACATCCCGTCTCATCTTTGGCCAAAAGAAATGTGTAGCAAGTACGTCCTCCGTCTTCTTCACGCCAAAATGTCCCATTAATCCTCCTCCATGCGCCTCCTGCAACAACAAAAGACGAATAGAGCTAGCTGGAATGCATAGCTTGTTAGAACGGAACACAAACCCATCATTAAGCACAAACTTGTTCCATGTTCTACCCTCTCTACAATTCTGCAAAACATCTTTAAATTCCGCATCATGTACATATTGATCTTTGATTGTCTCTAAACCGAATATCTTGAAGTCAAGTTGTGAAAGCATAGTATAACGACGAGACAATGCATCAGCAATAATATTATCTTTCCCCTTCTTGTGTTTAATGACATAAGGGAAAGTCTCAATAAATTCAGCCCACTTAGCATGTCTACGATTAAGTTTTGCTTGACTTCTTATGTGTTTCAAAGATTCATGATCAGAATGTATAACAAATTCTTTGGGCCATAAATAATGTTGCCAAGTTTCTAATGTCCGAACAAGAGCATATAATTCCTTATCATAAGTAGAATAGTTCAGACTAGGCCCACTCAATTTTTCAGAAAAGTATGCAACAGGTTTAGCATCTTGTAATAACACACCTCCCAAACCAATACCACTAGCATCGCATTCAAGCTCAAAAGTCTTATTAAAATCAGGAAGTTGGAGCAAAGGAGCATGTGTTAACTTATCTTTCAATACCGTGAAGGCTTCTTCCTGTGCGGTACCCCAAGTAAAAGGCACATCCTTGCGTGTAAGCTCATTGAGAGGTGCAGCAATGGTGCTGAAATCTCTCACAAAACGCCTATAGAATCCAGCGAGGCCAAGAAAATTCCTTACTTGTGTGACCGTTTTGGGTTGCGGCCAACTCTCAATCGCCTCGATCTTGGCTTTATCAACTTCAATTCCCTGCGGAGTAACAACATAGCCAAGAAACGATACTCGGTCGGTGCAAAAGGTGCACTTCCCAAGGTTACCAAACAAACGTGCATTACGTAGTGCAATAAAAACAGCACGTAAATGATCCAAATGTTCCTCCAAAGATTTGCTATAAATCAGTATATCATCAAAATAGACTACCACAAATCGTCCAATGAAAGCACGTAAAACCTCGTTCATTAATCTCATGAAAGTGCTAGGTGCATTAGTTAACCCAAAAGGCATGACTAACCACTAATATAATCCAAACTTAGTTTTAAAAGCCGTTTTCCATTCATCTCCTAATTTCATGCGAATTTGATGGTATCCACTACGCAAATCAACTTTGGAAAACATGGTAGAGCCACTTAATTCATCAAGCATATCATCTAACCTAGGAATAGGATGACGATAACGAATAGTAATATTATTAATGGCTCGACAATCAACACACATACGCCATGTTCCATCCTTTTTCGGCACTAATATAACAGGAACAGCACAAGGACTAAGGGATTCACGTATGTAACCTTTGTCGAGTAGCTCTTGTACTTGACGCTGAATCTCCTTCGTCTCCTCCGGATTGGTACGGTATGGCGCACGGTTGGGCAGCGAAGCACCGGGAATTAAGTCAATCTGATGCTCAATCCCTCGAATAGGTGGTAATCCCGGTTGTACGTCTTGTGGAAAGACGTCAATAAATTCCTGCAAAAGGTCAGTGACAACAGGAGGCAAAGAAGGAGGCAATTCCTCAAATGAAAACAAAGCTTCTTTGCACACAAAAGCATAGCACACATATTGACTAACATCCAAATCTGAAATATCAACCTTAGTAGCAAGCAAAGTTGGACTAGTCAATTTAATTTCGTTAGAAACAGCAGAAGAAGATTTGCTATTAGTCTTATGTTGTTGCACAAATTCTTTAGCTGCTATCTCATTTTCACTCTTATTTTTCTCCTGTTTAGCTTTACTAGCTCTAGCAAGATCATCTTTCACAATTTGTTCAGGAGACATAGGAAGTAAAGCAATATTTTTATCCTGATGAACCAGAGTAAACTGATTGGTCCTACCATGGTGTACAACATTCCTATCAAATTGCCATGGTCTACCAAGTAAAAGAGAGCATGCTTGCATGGGTACCACATCACAATCAACATAATCAGCATATGCAGCAATGCTAAAGTGCACACGAACAGAACGCGTTACCTTAATCTTACCACTATTGTTAAACCACTGAATATAGTACGGATGGGGGTGTGGTCTTGTGGTGAGAGATAGCTTCTCCACCAACTCCATGCTAGCCAAGTTGTTGCAACTCCCTCCGTCAATGATGATGCGAACTGAACGTTCTTTCACCACTCCCTTTGTGTGGAACAAATTATGCCTGTGGTTTTGCTCGGCCTTCGTTACCTGCACACTTAACACACGTTGAGCAACCAAACTAGCATATTTATCTGCATCATCAGGAGCCATATACTCTATATCATGAGCATCATCATGGGCACCCTGTTCCTCATGAGCAATGAGAACTAAAGTCTCCTCTTCATAGTCACTCGCTGACTCATACCCACCATCCGCCGTAATAGTCATCACACGCTTGGAGGGACAGTCTTTTGCGAAGTGACCTCCACCTTGGCACCTGCGACATTTAATATCACGATCTCGTGTTTGCCCTGTGGAAGCCATGGATGAAGAAGAACTCGCCGCTGGACCACTCTGTGCACCCTTGAATGGTGGCACTGGCTGTTTTGGTGGCTCCCTGTAAGAATGAGCGGCTGAAGTAGATGGTGGTGCAGCAGGACGTGTGGATGTAGAAGCTCCACGCGATGTCCATGATGTATTTCGTCCTGCAGAAAAGTTAGGTCTCGTAGCGGCCTGTCGATCCTGCACTTCACGTTCAGCTTTACAAGAAAGATGAAACAAACGAGTGATAGTAGCAAAGTCCTTGTATTCTAGAATAGTTTGTATCTCCCTGTTTAAACCACCCATAAAACGTGCAAGCATAGCTTCATTATCCTCTACTAGGCCACATCTAATCAATCCAGTTTGTAATTCTTGATAATATTCCTCTACAGAATTTTTTCCTTGTCTCAAACACTGTAATTTTTGTAACAATTCACGTTGATAATAAGGAGGAACCCAGCGAGTATGCATAGCATCTTTTAAAGCAGCCCAAGTAGTTGGAATATTATTAGCATGCAATCTACAATGTTCAGACCACCAAATAGATGCAAATCCCGTGAATTCACAAACCGCAGCAGTAACACGTCTATTCTCAGGATATTGTAAACATGTAAAGCGTTGTTCAGTTTCTAACTCCCAAGTAAGATAAGCATCAGGAATATATCTACCCTCAGACGGCTTAAGATTCAATTTCAGTTTAGGCACATGTTCATCATCACGTACCTGAGGGGGTGGTTGGTGTCGACCGTGGCGAATGTTGGGACGTGGACGTCCAGCTGGCTGTTCATAGGCCGCTTCCTGTTCCACCTCCTCCTCGTAATCACCCTCGTAGTTGTCGTCCTGGCCGACGTCAGAAGCAGCAGCAGCAGGTACTGCAGCAGCAGCAGGAGCACCAATACCAGCAGCTTGTCCTCTCGGAAACAATCTAGACTACGAAAACTGGTAAATCTCACCGAGCAACCTGGAAATCTGATACCACTTGATAGAGGCGAAGGGGTCCCGATGTTTCGATGAGATGGTGGAGATCGATTATGGTGGAGACGACTTTCACGATCCGACTACGAACGTGCGAAGACGTTGCGCCTTAGCGATCGCTAAACCAACTCCGAGAGGTTATTGATCTCGCGGATGCACGATCAACCTGACCACGAAGGTCTAATTCCTGCAAGCAATCGAAGAACAAGCAAGAACTAAGAATTGCAATCTGGATATTGCGAATATAAGATGAATGATTACGAAAGATGGGGTTCCAATGAGGTCTTGGCCTGGTCGGAGGACACAAACGAAGAGCTCGAAGTTGCGGCTATGGCTAACTTAAATCTAATTAAAACCCAAGTCTAAACGACGCCCTAAGGGCTGTATATATGGGGGAACAGAGGGGAATTTCGTGGCCCCTTGGAGGAGGGGTCCGAAAACAACCCTAACTCGGTTTCCCCACACATACGGACTCTAAAAAATAGTCTATTAAGTGTATTTCGAAATTACATGGGCCTGGCCCAATAATAAGGTGACGCAGCACCTATAATAACCCTTGGACGAAAATATTAATGTGGCGTTTTGTGTCTCTCGTCCAAGTCTTCATGCACGCCTTATGGTGGCCTCAAAGTGAGAAAATCACCACTGGAAGCTCCATTGTCCTTTCCCGCGCGCACACCTCCTTCTCCATGCTTGATCCCGCTCCAATGACCATCCTTCTTATCCATGCTAGGTCCTTCATTCATAAGACAAACAAAAGTATCTAATTTAGGCAGCATCATATGTTCCTGAACATTAGAAGTATTCGCAAGAAACGAAAGTACCTGATAATTTAGTTGACGTGCGCGTGCTCTAGTAACTGGTCCAGTATGTGTAGTTGGTGAAGATGTGGGTGTAACATTAGTAGAGATGTCCTCATCAGTTTTGCTCGGCCTTCGATACCTGCACACTTAACAGACGTTGAGCAACCAAACTAGCATATTGATCTGCATCATCAGGAGCCATATACTCTATATCATGAGCATCATCATGGGCACCCTGTTCCTCGTGAGCAATGAGAACTAAAGTCTCCTCATCATAGTCGCTCGCTGACTCATACCCACCATCCGCCGTAATAATCATCACACGCTTGGAGGGACAGTCTTTTGCGAAGTGACCTCCACCTTGGCACCTGCGACATTTAATATCACGATCTCGTGTTTGCCCTGTGGAAGCCATGGATGAAGAAGAACTCGCCGCTAGACCACTCTGTGCACCCTTGAATGGTGGCGCTGGCTGTTTTGGTGGCTCCCTGTAAGAATGAGCGGTTGAAGTAGATGGTGGTGCAGCAGGACGTGTGGATGTAGAAGGTCCACGCGATGTCCATGATGTATTTCGTCCTGTAGAAAAGTTAGGTCTCGTAGCGGCCTGTCGATCCTGCACTTCACGTTCAGCTTTACAAGCAAGATGAAACAAACGAGTCATAGTAGCATAGTCCTTGTATTCTAGAATAGTTTGTATCTCCCTGTTTAAGCCACCTATAAAACGTGCAAACATAGCTTCATTAATCTCTACTAGGCCACATCTAATCAATCCAGTTTGTAATTCTTGATAATATTCCTCTACAGAATTTTTTCCTTGTCTCAAACGCTGAAATTTTTGTAGCAATTCACGTTGATAATAAGGAGGAACCCAGCGAGTACGCATAGCATCTTTTAAAGCAGCCCAAGTAGCTGGAATATTATTAGCATGCAATCTACAATGTTCAGACCACCAAATAGATGCAAAACCCGTGAATTCACAAACAGCAGCAGTAACACGTCTATTCTCAGGATATTGTAAACATGTAATGCGTTGTTCAGTTTCTAACTCCCAAGTAAGATAAGCATCAGGAATATATCTACCCTCAAACGGCTTAAGATTCAATTTAAGTTTAGGCACATGTTCATCATCGCGTACCTGAGGGGGTGGTTGGTGTCGACTGTGGCGAATGTTGGGACGTGGACGTCCAGCTGGCTGTTCATAGGCCGCTTCTTATTCCACCTCCTCCTCGTAATCACCCTCGTAGTTGTCGTCCTGGCCAACGTCAGAGGCAGCAGCAGCAGTAACTGCAGCAGCAGCAGGAGCACCAGCAGCTTGTCCGCCCGGAAACAGAATACGTCGTGGTGGCGGTGGCTGTGCTGGAGCGGCCGCAGGCTGTATAGGTAGGCGTGCGAGCAACTCAGTAAACTTGGCGTCGAGCTTGGTGTCGATCATCTTCTCCACACCATCAATCGCCTCTGTAAATCGGTTCTCGATGTCATTCACCTGTTCAGACATCATTTGTGCAAATTTATCATGTAATGCTTTGTTTGTCATATTCTCCCAATCAGGTGCATCCCGCGCCACTTCATCATGGGATCCTGGCATGGTTAGCAGAAATAGAAAACACACAGAAGTATGATCCTACTTCTACTAATGGGATGTGGGGTGGTGGAAAGCACAAATCCGTCAAGCTTTTCTTTAGTTCTTACCGATTCTTACCTAGCAGCAGGTGGTGATGTACAACCAACGGGTCAAAACTCTCAGAGATGTGGTAGAGCGATGGCCAGGAGATGTCAAAACGCACGATGTAGAATATATGTGGAGCTGTAGGAAGGCTGACAAGTATGGTAGCAAAAGCTCAACAGTAATCAAAACAGAGATGCAAAGCTGAATAAACACTCAACGTCGGTACTGTGTTGATCCTAGGCTAGACCGTACTAGAGACGCAAGCCTAAAACACCAACGAAAGCACGACGCGGCACGTAATCAACTGAGAAGCACACTCTGAATTTTTTTTCTCTTTTTTTTTTTTGCTTTTTTTTTGCGATGCGGGACTGCGGTGGCTGAAAAAGTGCGAAAAACTCACTATGGTGGCGAACGTCTCAAAATGAGTTTCTGGACCTAAGGAACGTATGGGCACGAAATTTTTTTACCCCCGAAATTTTTGGCCTAAAAACTGCTCTAGAAAGCGTGCCAGACTCTTCTATGTACGACAAAGATTGGTGAAATCCGACTCTAATCAACTCAAACTAATCTGGCTACGGAGAGATCACAAACCGAACGGGTGATGGAACTCAACTCGGATCGGTAGGTCGTGGTGGTGTATATGGACTCTGCTTGGCGGAACGTGGTGGTGTATCTGGACTCGGATTGGCGGAACGTGGTGGTGTAGTACTGTGCGGCGGCGGCGTGACAAACTATGATCAGAACTCGAAACTCTAAGGGAACTAGACGCTAAGATCAGCAACTCGACACAACGATGCAACCGCAAATTCAACAAAGCAAACTACTGTAAGGAAGACTGGACAAAGGCTCGGACTGTTTAGGGACGTGATGATCTAACCCTAAAATTTTTTTTTGGCTTTTTCGTGGACTGTAGGTATGAAGAACAGAAGTAATCTAGAGTACGAAAACTGGTAAATCTCACCGATCAACCTGGAAATCTGATACCACTTGATAGAGGCGAAGGTGTCCCGATTTTTCGATGAGATGGTGGAGATCGATTATGGTGGAGGCGACTTTCACGATCCGACTACGAACGTGCGAAGACGTTGCGCCTTAGCGATCGCTAAACCAACTCCGAGAGGTTATTGATCCCGCGGATGCACGATCAACCTGACCACGAAGGTTTAATTCCTGCAAGCAATCGAAGAACAAGCAAGAACTAAGAATTGCAATCTGGATATTGCGAATATAAGATGAATGATTACGAAAGTTGGGGTTCCAATGAGGTCTTGGCCTGGTCGGATGACACAAACGAAGAGCTCGAAGTTGCGGCTATGGCTAACTTAAATCTAATTAAAACCCAAGTCTAAACGACGCCCTAAGGGCTGTATATATGGGGGAACAGAGGGGAATTTCGTGGCCCCTTGGAGGAGGGGTCCGAAAA
Source organism: Bromus sterilis (assembly GCA_950022295.1). NCBI lineage: Eukaryota > Viridiplantae > Streptophyta > Magnoliopsida > Poales > Poaceae > Bromus > Bromus sterilis. Next base: position 169,250,674 of record OX465600.1, on the reverse strand, counting down.
CAACCCTAACTCGGTTTCCCCACACATACGGACTCTAAAAAATAGCCTATTAAGTGTATTTCGAAATTACATGGGCCTGGCCCAATAATAAGGTGACGCAGCACCTATAATAACCCTTGGACGAAAATATTAATGTGGCGTCTTGTGTCTCTCATCCAAGTCTTCATGCACGCCTTATGGTGGCCTCAAAGTGCGAAAATCACCACTGAAAGCTCCATTGTCCTTTCCCGCGCGCACACCTCCTTCTCCATGCTTGATCCCGCTCCAATGACCATCCTTCTTATCCATGCTAGGTCCTTCATTCATAAGACAAACAAAAGTATCTAATTTAGGCAGCATCATATGTTCCTGAACATTAGAAGGATTCGCAAGAAACGAAAGTACCTGATAATTTAGTTGACGTGCGCGTGCTCTAGTAACTGGTCCAGTATGTGTAGTTGGTGAAGATGTGGGTGTAACATTAGTAGAGATGTCCTCATCAGGTACCACATCACAATCAACATAATCAACATATGCAACAATGCTAAAGTGCACACGAACAGAACGCGTTACCTTAATCTTACCACTATTGTTAAACCACTGAATATAGTACGGATGAGGGTGTGGTCTTGTGGTGAGAGATAGCTTCTCCACCAACTCCATGCTAGCCAAGTTGTTGCAACTCCCTCAATCAATAATGATGCGAACCGAACGTTCTTTCACCACTCCCTTTGTGTGGAACAAATTATGCCTCTGGTTTTGCTCCGCCTTCGTTAGCTGCACACTTAACACTCGTTGAGCAACCAAACTAGCATATTTATCTGCATCATCAGGATCCCTATATTCTATATCATAAGCATCATTATGGGCACCCTGTTCCTCATTAGCAATGAGGACTAAAGTCTCCTCATCATAGTCACTCGCTGACTCATACCCACCATCCGCCGTAATAGTCATCACACGCTTGGAGGGACAGTCTTTTGCGAAGTGACCTCCACCTTGGCACCTGCGACATTTAATATCACGATCTCGTGTTTGCCCTGTGGAAGCCATGGATGAAGAAGAACTCGCCGCTGGACCACTTTATGCACCCTTGAATGGTGGCGCTGTCTGTTTTGGTGGCTCCCTGTAAGAATGAGCGGTTGAAGTAGATGGTGGTGCAGCAGGACGTGTGGATGTAGAAGGTCCACGCGATGTCCATGATGTATTTCGTCTTGCAGAAAAGTTAGGTCTCGTAGCGGCCTGTCGATCCTGCACTTCACGTTCAACTTTACAAGCAAGATGAAACAAACGAGTAATAGTATCATAGTCCTTGTATTCTACAATAGTTTGTATCTCCCTGTTTAAGCCACCCATAAAACGTGCAAACATAGCTTCATTATCCTCTACTAGGCCACATCTAATCAATCCAGTTTGTAATTCTTGATAATATTCCTCTACAGAATTTCTTACTTGTCTCAAACGCTGTAAATTTTGTAGCAATTCACGTTGATAATAAGGAGGAACCCAGCGAGTACGCATAGCATCTTTTAAAGCAGCCCAAGTAGTTGGAATATTATTAGCATGCAATCTACAATGTTCAGACCATGATGAGAACATCCCTACTAATGTTACACCCATATCCTCACCAACTACACATACTGGACCAGTTACTAGAGCACGTGCACGTCAACTAAATTATCAGGTACTTTCGTTTCTTGTGAATCCTTCTATTGTTCATGAACATATGATGCTGCCTAAATTAGATACTTTTGTTTTGCTTATGAATGAAGGACCTAGCATGGACAAGAAGGATGGTCATTGGAGCGGGATCAAGCATGGAGAAGAAGGTGCGCGCGCGGGAAAGTAGAGTGGAGCTTCTAGTGGTGATTATCACACTTTGAAGCCACCATAAGGCGCGCAAGAAGTCTTGGACGAAATACGCGAGATGTCACTTCATTATTTTCGTCCAAGGGCAATTATAGGTGCTGCGTCACCTTAATATTGGGCTGGGCCCATGTAATTTCGAAATACCACATTATAGGCTGTTTTTAGAGTCCGTATGTGTGGGGAAACCGAGTTAGGGTTGTTTTCGGACCCCACCTCCAAGGGCCACGAAATTCCCCTTTGTTCCCCCATATATACAGCCCTTATGGCGTCGTTTAGACTTGGGTTTTAATTAGATTTAAGTTAGCCATAGCCGCAACTTCGAGCTCTTCGTTTGTGTCATCCGACCAGGCCAAGACCGCATTGGAACCCCAACTTCTGTTAATCTTTCATCTTATATTCGCAATATCCATATTGCAATTCTTAGTTCTTGCTTGTTCTTCGATTGCTTGCAGGAATTGACCTTCATGGTCAGGTTGATCGTGCATCCGCGGAATCAATAACCTCTCGGAGTTGGTTTTGCGATTGCTAAGGCGCAACGTCTTCGCACGTTCGTAGTCGGGTCGTGAAAGTCTACTCCACCAAAATCGATCTCCATCCTCTCATCGAAACATCGGGACACCTTCGCCTCTATCAAGTGGTATCAGATTTCCAGGTTGATCGGTGAGATTTACCAGTTTTTCGTAGTCTAGATTACTTCTGTTCTTCATACCTACAGTCCACGAAAAAGCCAAAAAAAATTCCGGGTTAGATCATCACGTCCCAAAACAGTCCGAGCCTTTGTCCAGTTTTCTTTACAGTAGTTTGCATTGTTGAATTTGCGGTTGCATCGTTGTGTCGAGTTGCTGATCTTAGCGTCTAGTTACCTTAGAGTTTCGAGTTCTGATCACAGTTTTGTCACGCCGCCGCCGCACAATAGTACACCACCACGTTCCGCCAATCCGAGTCCAGATACACCACCACGTTCCGCCAAGCCGAGTCCATACACACCACCACAACCTACTAATCCGAGTTGAGTTCCATCACCGTTCGGTTTGTGATCTTTCCGTAGACAGAATAGTTGAGTTGATTAGAGTCGGATTTCACCAATTCTTTCCGCAAGTCCTTCGGGCCACCCACCTCAGCCCTATCCACGGCATTGCTCGCGACTGCGCGAGCACGGCACTCGCATGGCAAAAGCAGATAGGCAAAAGGACTAAGTTGGTGACTCGGATGCCATTCCAGGTATTCATGGCAGACACCCACGAGCCGACTTCACATGACAAGGACGGAGAAGACGCCCCGAACAGTCACAGGGAAGCACGCTCAAACAACAGAAACATCGATCCTACCAACGCTGGCCAGATCACAGTCACCCTCCGCAAACCGGGAACCATACCAAGAAAAGAATTTAGAAGGCAGGATGATCCACCTGAAAGCAGCAGGCGCCAGGACTCAGAAGCCGCAAGACAGGATGAGCCCACTGAAACAATTTACCTATCGAAAGAAGCAATTGCCAGAGTAAAAGATGTGGTAAGACGCGGTAAACTCCTCCTAGAAAGCGCAACTCGCGACGGGCTTAGAACTTACAACAAACTAGCAAGCGATGTCACCAAGAAAACAAGACGGTTACGTCTCAAGCTGGAAAATCAAAGAAGAACGGGGAGCTACTCGAGAACCACTAGTAAAGCATCACCCGAGCACTCGAGTGACCTTTTCGATCACATCTCTCCCTCTCGACACAAATCCAGATTCATCAACCTGCGGCGCACGGACAAGAAAAAAGTCGCCCACAAATTGGACGACGACTTCAGGCTAGAAGACGATGACGAGCAAGAAAAGTAGCTCACACCAGCTGAAGCCCTAATTACAACTCTAGCATGCCTCCATCGCGCTCGAAGCAGGGAAAAAGACAATGCAGAGTGCAACACGGCGCGAGTGCTCAAGGTAATGAGCGACGCCATCGCCGCTTAAGCACTCAAAAAGTCGAACACAAGACGAACACCCCGCGAGCAGACACTAGACATGGACCCAGCTCGCCCGACGACGACGACGACAGCAACGACGACCTGCGCAGGCGCCACGACAAAAGAAGAGATCGAGGCAGGGACGACCGCATCAACTGACGCAACGACAATCGGCGACGGGTCGCGCGGGACGATATCACACAAAACAAAATCAACCGAGGAGGACATAGACACGCAACTCACGAAGAGTACTCGGACGAGCATGCATCTGACAAAGATCTCGAACCTTGTGGTTCCCTATGTTTCACTCGGGACATGTGCTTGACGCCCATGCCTAGAGGTTTCAAGCTAAACTCCACGACCCACAAGTACGATGGATTAGAAGAACCAGAAGCATGGCTCGATGAGTGCCTCACCGCCGTTAAGTTCCAGCGAGGAACCAAGACCAGAACAATGCAATACGTGCAGCTCATGCTTGAAGGCTCGGCACGGCACTGGCTAATAAACCTACAGCGGGGCTCCATCAGCTCGTGGAAACAGTTTCGCGACACCTTCATCGAGAATTTCAATTCAACCAATAAGTGGCCGACCTCACTCGAGGAACTGAGAGCTTGCAGACAAGGAACCAGAGAATCCTTAAGGGCATACATCCAATGACGGACCATACTCAAAAACTCAGCCGAGGACACATCAGATGAAAGCGCAATCGACGCGTTTAGAAGAGGCCTACAACGCGTAAACTTCAAAGAGCAACTCGAGCAGCTCAAAGTCCGACCACTCGCGCAGATACTAGAACATGCCAACAACTGGGCCGACGGAGAGGACTTCGTGCGCAACGAATCGGACGCCCCGACGACTCGCACAGATCGCGACTATGACTACTACGACGGAGATAGAGGTTTCGACCGAAGAAGGAAAATGCCCCGACACAACTTCTACGACGACAGAGGACTCGACATGGTCGCGGCCAGCTTCCCAGGCGATAGAGACGGCAGACATCGCGACAACAACAGAACGCAGCGAAGAGACAACCCGGAAGATCCAGCACACGCCCAAAAGTGGGACTGGAGGCCCAGACAGCCACGAGATGCCGCACGGATATCCCGCTCGGCCAAAGATCAGCTAGACGGACCATGCACAATACATGGTTTCAGAATCAAGCGCGGAGAAATATGATCAAGCCACACCCTCAGGAACTGCATGCGCTTCATCGAGCTCTCAGAAGAAAACAGCCGGTCCACAGCTCCAACAATGCAACCCCTGGCAAGCGTGGCAGTCAGGCCAATCGCCCACAATGCATCACCCCCACCCGCAGCGCCAGCAAGACAGGTAGCAACCATCCAGGAGCGGCTCTCATAGCCCGATAAAAAGAAGAATACCCATAGGCACACGGTCGCATCTACATGATCCAAGAAGGAAGGCCGCCTGATGCGGAGCATCCAACGGACATCACCATTGACATGGACATCCCGCCAACGAACACACGCATCGAGCCTTCAAAGGTGAACTCTATCCTTTACGCGTGTCCTTTCGGTCCTCTCACGAATGGTATACTACTTGACCCTCCACTCCCGTGCATAGTTAGGTTTGAGAGCTACGCGTGCACCAAGGAGGAGGTGAAGCGCAAGGGAACAACTACACCATCCTCGAGAGAAGCTTGAAAGAGATGACGGAAGAGGAGCGGCAAGATGACGAAGCAAAGAAGATCATGTCTGGGAAGGCCGGTACAACCGGTGTACCACCGGATAACGCGGTACTACCGGCCGCACCGGGTGGTACTACCGCCCGACCACGTGAAGTCTTCTGTTGAGGGTCGGTACCAGGCCGGTACCGACCCGGTTGTTCCGGTAATTCGGATTTACCGGTACTACCGGCCGTGCCGGCCGGTACTACCGCTGCCTGTGCGCAGACTTGGGCTATGTAGCCTGTGTACCCCTTCATCCCTCCTAGACTATAAGTACTCTTCCCCAACCTCCATTTTAGGGTTAGCTAAGATTATATCCAGATTTTAGAGAGCTTAGCTCCTACTCCCCCATGGGGATTTGATCTCCTTAGATATCCTCTCTCCTACCACCTCCCGCGGGAGAGAGGCTTCATCTGCGGGTTGAGCCTCAACCTACCCTCCTCTCCCTAGTCATAGAAGGAGAGGCCCCCAATCCTAGTAGTAGAAGGAGAGGGATCAATCTAGCTACCACTTGTGTGGATGTATGGATCATGTTATGTGTGGATTTGGTGTGTGGATTTGAGTTCCTTTTGTTTGGATCTTGTTCTCCTTCCTCTCTTTTGTGTTCTTCTTGAGTTGCATCCCTTTCCCACCTCCAAGTTGTGAAAGATTGGGCCAATCCATAGGCTTGCCATATATCATTTGGTATCATGAGCAAGGTTGATCACATCTTGGAGCCCCTCCCCCCATCTTCTAGCCAATTTTTGCTTTGTTCATCCCAATTTCGAAAATCCCCACGAAAAATAGCCATACCAAATTTCTTGTGATTTGTTGGTCTTGTGAGTTTTTGTTGACTTTGATCCGTGGATCTAGTGTTTAGCAAGTGGATCTACACTCCTTTGTGTTCCCTAGCCCGAATTTTCTTTTCCCCCCATCAATTTGACCCCCAAAATCACCAATTTCCGCTCAAATCGCGCCCCGCAGCTCAAATCCCGTGTTGACCGGTACAACCGGCCCTACAGACTGGTACTACCGCCCTCCCACATGCCACCCTTCTGTTGGGGCCCGGTAGGGGCCCGGTAGCACCCCAGTAGTTCTGGTAAATCAAAAATTACCGGTACTACCGCCCCCAGACCGGTAGTACTGCTCCCCACCCCAGAAACCTCAAAAACGCACTCCCAAGTCGCCAGGGACCGGTACTACCGCCCCAGTGGCCGGTACTACCACCCGTCCTGTTCCCATCCTTCCGCAAATCACCATTTTGGCTATAACTTCTTCATCCGGAGTCCATTTTTGACGTTCTTTAGCTCGTTTTGTTCCTCTTCAAACCCCCTATCCATCTAGATAGGTTACCCCACGATTTGCTTCCATTATATTTCGTAATTTTGGCATCTTTTCCTTGGCTCTTGAGCGCACAAGCTCGAAACTGTGCATCTTCGCCGGCGTTGACTATTGGGACCATCACCAACAACAAGGAGTGCCTCTCCATCGACTACATCAACTAACGAGCTTCATCCTCGACGACGACCATCCATCCTTCGACCCCCTCAACCGGAAGCAAGGCCGGTCTTCTCCGACTTCGTGATAGGTTCAGTGTGACGAAGGTATCCATCCCGTCACATCCTTTTCCTTCCTTGCCTTTACCTTGATAGCCCCTCCATCTTTGCGATTACCTCATTCCTATTGAGCCTAGCTAGTCGAGTATTGTCGGGCTTCGCGAAAACTTGAGCACCATAGTGATAGCATATCATCTTGTTACATCATTGCTATATCATATAGTGTGATAGCTTGCTCCCGTGCATATCTTGTGAGACTAGTAGCGCATTTTGGTTGAGCCTCAAGGCAAGTGGTAAAAGTAGGAAAATTCAAAAAAAAGAGGCAAGCTTTTTAAGCAAGAGCCAAAAGAGAAAGAATCACAAGATTTTAAGCAAAAGAGAGAGTTCATGCAAAGAAATACTTGTGCCAAAGACATCTGGAAGGGAAGGCCTACGCTTGCATGCATATAGGTTGGTGCCAAGTAGTGAATCGTGCCCTCTAGTGCAATCGAGCTAGTGCCTCTCCTTGTGTTTGTCCAACACGAGCTTAGTCTTCGATAGGCCATTATTTTGTATGCTCATTCCTTTGGTTGCACAAGCCACACTGATAGAGGCGAAGGTGTCCCGATGTTTCGATGAGATGATGGAGATCGATTATGGTGGAGACGACTTTCGCGACCCGACTACGAACGTGCCAAGACGTTGCGCATTAGAGATCGCTAAACCAACTCCGAGAGGTTATTGATCCCGCGGATGCACGATCAACCTGACCACGAAGGTCTAATTCCTGCAAGAAATCGAAAGAACAAGCAAGAACTAAGAATTGCAATCTGGATAGTGTGAATATAAGATGAATTTGGTTCCCCCATATATACAGCCCTTAGGGCGTCGTTTAGACTTGGGTTTTAATTAGATTTAAGTTAGCCATAGCCATCTTATATTCGCAATATCTAGATTGCAATTCTTAGTTCTTGCTTATTCTTCGATTGCTTGCAGGAATTAGACCTTCGTGGTCAGGTTGATCGTGCATCCGCGGGATCAATAACCTCTCGGAGTTGGTTTAGCGATCGCTAAGGCGCAACGTCTTCGCACGTTCGTAGTCGGATCGTGAAAGTCGCCTCCACCATAATCGATCTCCACCATCTCATCGAAACATCGGGACACCTTCGCCTCTATCAAGTGGTATCAGATTTCCAGGTTGATCGGTGAGATTTACCAGTTTTCGTACTCTAGATTACTTCTGTTCTTCATACCTACAGTCCACGAAAAAGCCAAAAAGATTTTTAGGGTTAGATCATCACGTCCCAAGACAGTCCGAGCCTTTTGTCCAGTTTTCTTTACAGCAGTTTGCTTTGTTGAATTTGCGGTTGCATCATTGTGTCGAGTTGCTGATCTTAGCGTCTAGTTCCCTTAGAGTTTCGAGTTCTGATCACAGTTTGTCACGCCGCCGCCGCACAGTAGTACACCACGACGTTCCGCCAATCCGAGTCCAGATACACCACCACGTTCCGCCAAGCCGCTACGAGACCTAACTTTTCTGCAGGACGAAATACATCATGGACATCGCGTGGAGCTTCTACATCCACACGTCCTGCTGCACCACCATCTACTTCAGCCGCTCATTCTTACAGGGAGCCACCAAAACAGCCAGCGCCACCATTCAAGGGTGCACAGAGTGGTCCAGCGGCGAGTTCTTCTTCATCCATGGCTTCCACAGGGCAAACACGAGATCATGATATTAAATGTCGCAGGTGCCAAGGTGGAGGTCACTTCGCAAAAGACTGTCCCTCCAAGCGTGTGATGACTATTACGGCGGATGGTGGGTATTAGTCATCGAGTGACTATGATGAGGAGACTTTAGTTCTCATTGCTCATGAGGAACAGGGTGCCCATGATGATGCTTGATAGAGGCGGAGGTGTCCCGATCTTTCGATGAGAGATAACTATCAATTTGGTGGAGACGACTCTAACGATCCGACTACGAACGTGCAACAACATCGCGCCTTAGCAATCGCTAAACCAATCTCCGGAGGTTATTGACCACGTCGGAGCACGATCAACCTGACCACGAAGGTCTAGTGCCTGCAAGCAATCGAAGAACAAGCAAGAACTATGATAAAGCAATCTGAATATTGCGAATATGTAGATGAAGTGTGAATAAAGTTGGGATTCCGAAAGTGGTCTTGATCTGGTCGTTGGACACAAACCGAGTACACGAAGATGCAACAATTAGCTAAGCAGTATTTTTAACTAAAAGAAATCCAAAGAAAATCCCTAGGGGTTGATCTACTTATATAGGACTAAAGGGTGGAGGCCAAGGGGGTGGAAGGACGTCCCAAGGAGTCCTAAAACTAAACCTAGGTCGTACAAGGCACTTGGGCCCATGTGGAGGTGATGCAACACCTATTGAGTTGGACTTTGATTCGGATTCTGCTGCTGGGTCGCACCGTTTTCGCAATATCTCCACGCTCCGAAGGAATTTGAAGTTGAAACCAATTGCCTTGGAAACTAGACGAGATAAGCTATCACCAGGAAAAAGAATCACCCAATTTGGAGTTCGTATGTAGAAACGGCGGCTGTTTGAAGTTGGGTATATCTCTGCAGTCCGAATATGAGTCCATGACGTGAAAGACTTGGTCTCTATCTTCTCTTGGGCCAAAAGTGACGTGAAATAACTTCTTGTACAGCACACAATCATGCCCCTTTGTATTGACTTCATTTCTTGATCAAATATAGAGGAATTAATGGTCATATCCATGATAATTATGTCCTCGTCATCTTCATGCTTGAACATGCTCCAATGCTCATCCTTCTTGTCCATGCTAGGTCCTGATAATTTAATTGGTGTGCACGATCTCTAGTAATTGCTCCAGTAGGTATATTAGCAGGGGTTGTGGCTGTAACTATGGTAGTCATGTCCTCATCATCCTCCCCTTCTTGAAAATAAAGCCGTCCCCGGCGTTTCTTAGTCTGAAATGTGGCTAACAAAAGAGACAAGGTGTACATGTTGTATATATATATGTCATCCATTCTTACTTCCCTTAGTTTTTGGACATGTAACACATGTATATATGAGTAACTTTCGTATGTCGTGAAATATAAACATATATGATCATCACAATACATAAACGACATGAAAGTATTGCAACTCAGTTTGCATATATAAGTGAAGCTCTTATTCATATCTAAAGATGTACAATGCTCATCATTAAACCATCCCAATACCGGTGAAGAAACATTAATGTTTTTCGAAGGACATGCTACAACAGGCTTAACTAAGTAGTCATGCAACAAGTCATTCGACGCAGAATCATCACCAAGATTAGAGGTCATATCAAAATGATTAAGCATTGGCAGTTTCATAATAGTAACATGATTATCCAAAATAGATGGTGTGCTCAAATCAACAGGTAACTCAAGACATGATGTATTCAAGTCTATTAGGCAAGCAACATCTTCATGTGAAGTTATGACATTCTCGAAAATTGGTTGTGTGATGAAACTACTGGATAGCTCAACACATGTTGCTTTTAAATCAGCAAGGTTCTCATGTGGAGGGGAAAGATCCATACCTTTGTCATCACCTTTTTGTGATGATAGATCAGATATTGGAGGAGTGCTTACGACAATTGATGTGGTTATGGTAGTGCTCATAGTGGTTGAAGGAACAACCTTCTCAACTTGTGGTATTTGCACATTCCGCTTGTTCGTCTTCTGGGCAACACGTCTGTCGATTTCCTGTTCAGCTTTACAAGCAAGACGAAACAAACGATCCATAGGATAACACTTTTCATGAATTAGGATATCCTGAATGTCACGGTTTAAACCTTCCCAAAATATGTCCATGAAATATTCTTCACTTTCCTCTAAAAGAGAATGCAAGAATGTAGTTTCTAAAGCATCATAATATTCTGAAACAGTTTTAGTACCTTGTTTTAAATTTTTTAATTTCCTAAACTTGTCACGAGTATAATAAGAGGGAACGAATCTATATCGCATAGCAAATTTGAGATCATTCCAAGTATTAGGTATATAATCAGGATATAAACTACAATATTCATTCCACCAAATAGAAGCAAAATCTTTGAAAGCACTAATTGCAGTTTTTACTTTCTTATGCTCAAGAAAATTATGGGAAACAAATATATCATTTATTTCAAACTCCCACTCAATGTATAAATCAGGTCTTAGACGTCCATGAAAGTGTGGTATAGAAACAATAACCTGATCATGTGCATGCTTATGTGTGTTTACCTTTTGCAGTGACTGTTGTGTAGTTGTAGGTGGTGGAAAATCTCCAGCTATAGTTGTCGCCCAAGAAGATCTAACTCCAGAACCTGCCATGATTAGTAGAAAACAAGAAACAAATCACAAGTATATGTCCCTATGAACTACTAGGATGTGGTGGTAAAACGCTCACAGAATAGCAAATATCAATGTCTTACTAGTTCTTACCATGCAGCAGGTGGTGATCGGCAACCAACAGTGTCAAAGAACTCCAAAGATTAAGTAGAGCGATTGCCAGGTGAACGCACGTATACACGATGTAGAAATATGTGGAGCTTGGAAGGCTTTAATATGGTGGCAAAAATATCAGCAATAATCAATTCAGAGATGCAAAATTGAATTAACGCTCAACGACGATACTGTGCTGGTCCTAGTCTAGACCGGACTAGAGACGCGAGCCTAGAACACTAATGTGGTCACGACGTAGCACAACTAGCAGCAATGAATGATATGAAGTAGCTCTGGATAGCAAGATATAAGTGAAGATCATCAAGAGAGCAAAGATAATCGTGAAAATAGGCTCCAAACCAAGATACACCAATATTCTCGCTACAACTTTCCTCTAAAATTTATTTGTTAATTTTTTGATATTTTTCCTCCAATAGGGCACTGACTTAAGCTTTCCGACGCAATAAGAATCACTCAATTTAGAGTTCGGATGAGGTGTCAAAAAAATTGAGAATCAGCCCGAAATCTGACAAAAACTGTGTTCGGAAACTTTAGAGGTCAAAAAGTCCGTCTTAGAAGCCGATCTGGAGTTTTAAATGACACACTAGCTCCAGAACTATTTAGAAGCGGCTCGGAATTATCTTTAATTTGAGTACTCGTGGAGCCAAAACGGACTTCGGATGACAAAGTTATGCCCGTTTTAGTGGACACTCCTCAAAACTGATTCCGACGAGATTTCAAATACGAGTTCAACTAGAGATAGATCCGAATTTTTTTCTTCTTTTTTCCTTTTTTCTTTCTTTTTTTTCCTTTTTCTTTTTTCTCTCTTTTTTCAACTCTTTTTCTCTCTTTTTTCAACTCTTTTTCTCTCTTTTTCTATGGTGGATGGTAGAAGTAGGCAGCGGATGGGATGATGGTGCAGCGGCGGCGGTGACTAACGTGAACAGAACTCGAAACTCTAAAGGACTAGATACTAAGACCAGCAAGTGAACACGACGATGCAACCGATAATTCAATAAAGCAAAGCACCGAAAAGAAAAATTGCGAAGTCTCAGATTGGTTTGGATATGATGATCTAATCCTATTTTTATGGGTTTTTGTGTGGATGATAGGGGATAAAAACAAATCTAATATATGGATGTGGAATTCTCACCGAGCAACCTGAAAACTGATACCACTTGATAGAGGCGGAGGTGTCCCGATCTTTCGATGAGAGATAACTATCGATTTGGTGGAGACGACTCTGACGATCCGACTACGAACGTGCAACAACGTCGCGCCTTAGCAATCGCTAAACCAATCTCCGGAGGTTATTGACCACGTCGGAGCACGATCAACCTGACCACGAAGGTCTAGTGCCTGCAAGCAATCGAAGAACAAGCAAGAACTATGATAAATCAATCTGAATATTGCGAATATGTAGATGAAGTATGAATAAAGTTGGGATTCCGAAAGCGGTCTTGATCTGGTCGTTGGACACAAACCGAGTACACGAAGATGCAGCAATTAGCTAAGCAGTCTTTTTAACTAAAAGAAATCCAAAGAAAAACCCTAGGGGTTGATCTACTTATATAGGACTAAAGGGTGGAGGCCAAGGGGTGGAAGGACGTCCCAAGGAGTCCTAAAACTAAACCTAGGTCGTACAAGGCACTTGGGCCCATGTGGAGGTGATGCAACACCTATTGAGTTGGACTTTGATTCGGATTCTGCTGCTGGGTCGCACCGTTTTCGCAATATCTCCACGCTCCGAAGGAATTTGAAGGTGAAACCAATTGCGTTGGAAACTAGACGAGATAAGCTATCACTAGAAAAAAGAATCACCCAATTTGGAGTTCGTATGTAGAAACGGCGGCTGTTTGAAGTTGGGTATATCTCTGCAGTCCGAATCTGAGTCCATGACGTGAAAGACTTGGTCTCTATCTTCTCTTGGGCCAAAAGTGACGTGAAATAACTTCTTGTACAGCACACAATCATGCCCCTTTGTATTGACTTCATTTCTTGATCAAATATAGAGGAATTAATGGTCATATCCATGATAATTATGTCCTCGTCATCTTCATGCTGAAACATGCTCCAATGCTCATCCTTCTTGTCCATGCTAGGTCCTGATAATTTAATTGGTGTGCACGATCTCTAGTAATTGCTCCAGTAGGTATATTAGCAGGGGTTGTGAATGTAACTATGGTAGTCATGTCCTCATCAATGCTCATGATATAGAGTATATGGCTCCTGATGATGCAGATAAATATGCTAGTTTGGTTGCTCAACGTGTGTTAAGTGTGCAGGTAACGAAGGCCGAGAAAAACCAGAGGCATAATTTGTTCCACACAAAGGGAGTGGTGAAAGAACGTTCGGTTCGCATCATCATTGACGGAGGGAGTTGCAACAACTTGGCTAGCATGGAGTTGGTGGAGAAGCTATCTCTCACCACAAGACCACACCCCATCCGTACTATATTCAGTGGTTTAACAATAGTGGTAAGATTAAGGTAACGCGTTCTGTTCGTGTGCACTTTAGCATTGCTGCATATGTTGATTATGTTGATTGTGATGTGGTACCCATGCAAGCATGCTCTCTTTTACTTGGTAGACCATGGCAATTTGATAGGAATGTTGTACACCATGGTAGGACCAATCAGTTTACTCTGGTTCATCAGGATAAAAATATTGCTTTACTTCCTATGTCTCCTGAACAAATTGTGAAAGATGATCTTGCTAGAGCTAGTAAAGCTAAACAGGAGAAAAATAAGAGTGAAAATGAGATAGCAGCTAAAGAATTTGAGCAACAACATAAGACTAATAGCAAATCTTCTTCTGCTGTTTCTAATGAAATTAAATTGACTAGTCCAACTTTGCTTGCTACTAAGGTTGATATTTCAGATTTGGATGTTAGTCAATATGTGTGCTATGCTTTTGTGTGCAAAGAAGCTTTGTTTTCATTTGAGGAATTGCCTCCTTCTTTGCCTCCTGTTGTCACTGACCTTTTGCAGGAATTTATTGACGTCTTTCCACAAGATGTACCACCGGGATTACCACCTATTCGAGGGATTGAGCATCAGATTGACTTAATTCCCGGTGCTTCGCTGCCCAACCGTGCGCCATACCGTACCAATCCGGAGGAGACGAAGGAGATTCAGCGTCAAGTACAAGAGCTACTCGACAAAGGTTACATACGTGAATCCCTTAGTCCTTGTGCTGTTCCTGTTATATTAGTGCCGAAAAAGGATGGAACATGGCGTATGTGTGTTGATTGTCGAGCCATTAATAATATTACTATTCGTTATCGTCATCCTATTCCTAGGTTAGATGATATGCTTGATGAATTAAGTGGCTCTACCATGTTTTCCAAAGTTGATTTGCGTAGTGGATACCATCAAATTCGCATGAAATTAGGAGATGAATGGAAAACGGCTTTTAAAACTAAGTTTGGATTATATGAGTGGTTAGTCATGCCTTTTGGGTTAACTAATGCACCTAGCACTTTCATGAGATTAATGAACGAGGTTTTACGTGCTTTCATTGGACGATTTGTGGTAGTCTATTTTGATGATATACTGATTTATAGAAAATCTTTGGAGGAACATTTGGATCATTTACGTGCTGTTTTTATTGCTCTACGTAATGCACGTTTATTTGGTAACCTTTATATCATCAAAATAGACTACCACAAATCGTCCAATGAAAGCACGTAAAACCTCGTTCATTAATCTCATGAAAGTGCTACGTGCATTAGTTAACCCAAAAGGCATGACTAACCACTCATATAATCCAAACTTAGTTTTAAATGCCGTTTTCCATTCATCCCCTAATTTCATGCGAATTTGATGGTATCCACTACGCAAATCAACTTTGGAAAACATGGTAGAGCCACTTAATTCATCAAGCATATCATCTAACCTAGGAATAGGATGACGATAACGAATAGTAATATTATTAATGGCTCGACAATCAACACACATACGCCATGTTCCATCCTTTTTAGGCACTAATATAACAGGAACAGCACAAGGACTAAGGGACTCACGTATGTAACCTTTGTCGAGTAGCTCTTGTACTTGACGCTGAATCTCCTTCGTCTCCTCCGGATTGGTACGGTATGGCGCACGGTTGGGAAACGAAGCACCGGGAATTAAGTCAATCTGATGCCCAATCCCTCGAATAGGTGGTAATCCCGGTGGTACGTCTTGTGGAAAGACGTCAATAAACTCCTGCAAAAGGTCAGTGACAACAGGAGGCAAAGAAGGAGGCAATTCCTCACATGAAAACAAAGCTTCTTTGCAGACAAAAGCATAGCACACATATTGACTAACATCCAAATCTGAAATATCAACCTTAGTAGCAAGCAAAGTTGGACTAGTCAATTTAATTTCATTAGAAACAGCGATGGCCAGGAGGTGTCAAAACGCACGATGTAGGATATATGTGGAGCTGTAGGTAGGCTTGACAAATATGGTAGCAAAAAGATCAACAGTAATCAAAACAGAGATGCAAAGCTGAATAAACACTCAACGTCGGTACTGTGCTGATCCTAGGCTAGACCGTACTAGAGACGCGAGCCTAAAACACCAACGAAAGCACGGCGCGGCACGTAACAACTGTGAAGCACACTCTGAATTTTTTATTTTCTCTCTCTTTTTTTTTTTGCTCTCTTTTTTTTTTTTTTTGCGATGCGGGACTGCGGTGGCTGAAAAAGTGCGACAAAAACACTATGGTGGCGAACGTCTCAAAATGAGTTTCTGGACGTAAGGAACGTATGGGCACGATTTTTTTTTTTTTTGGAAATCACCCTCTTCTACGTACGACAAAAGATTGGTGAAATCCGACTCTAATCAACTCAAAACTATTCTGGCTACGGAGATATCAGGAACCGTACTGATGGTGGAACTCAACTCGGACTCGTGAGACGTGCTGGTGTATATGGACTCTGCTTGGCGGAACGTGGTGGTGTATCTGGACTCGGATTAGCGGAACGTGGTAGGATGACTACTTGTGCGGCGGCGACGTGGAAAACTGTGATCAGAACTCGAAACTCTAAGGGAACTAGACGCTAAGATCAGCAACTTGACACAACGATGCAACCGTAAATTCAACAAAGCAAGTACTGAAAAGAAAACTGGACAAAGGCTAGGACTGTCTTGGGACGTGATGATCTAACCCTAATTTTTTTTTTTGGCTTTTTCGTGGACTGTAGGTATGAAGAACAGAACCAATCTAGACTATGAAAACTGGTAAATCTCACCGAGCAACCTGGAAATCTGATACCACTTGATAGAGGCGAAGGTGTCCCGATGTTTTGATGAGATGATGGAGATCGATTTTTGGTGGAGTAGGCTTTCACGACCCGACTACGAACGTGCGAAGACGTTGCGCCTTAGCGATCGCTAAACCAACTCCGAGAGGTTATTGATCCCGCGGATGCACGATCAACCTGACCACGAAGGTCTAATTCCTGCAAGCAATCGAAGAACAAGCAAGAACTAAGAATTGGAATCTGGATATTGCGAATATAAGATGAATGATTACGAAAGTTGGGGTTCCAATGAGGTCTTGGCCTGGTCGGATGACACAAACGAAGAGCTCGAAGTTGCGGCTATGGCTAACTTTAATCTAATTAAAACCCAAGTCTAAACGACGCCCTAAGGGCTGTATATATGGGGGAACAGAGGAGATTTTCGTGACCCCTTGGAGGTGGGGTCCGAAAACAACCCTAACTCGGTTTCCCCACACATACGGACTCTAAAAACTGCCTATAATGTGGTATTTCGAAATTACATGGGCCCAGCCCAATATTAAGGTGACGCAGCCCTATAATTGCTCTTGGACGAAAATAATGAAGTGGCATCTCGTGTATTCCGTCCAAGCCTTCATGCATGCCTTATGGTGGCTTCAACGTGCGAAAATCCCCACTGGAAGCTCCAATGTACTTTCCCCCGCGCACACCTTCTTCTCCATTCTTGATCCCGCTCCAATGACCATCCTTCTTGTCCATGCTAGGTCCTTCATTCATAAGCAAAACAAAAGTATCTAATTTAGGCATCATCATATGTTCATGAACAATAGAAGGATTCGCAAGAAACGAAAGTACCTGATAATTTAGTTGACGTGCACGTGCTCTAGTAACTGGTCCAGTATGTGTAGTTGGTGAGGGTATTGGTGTAACATTAGTAGGGATGTCCTCATCAGAAGTGCACCTTTTGCACCGACCGAGTATCGTTTCTTGGCTATGTTGTTACTCCGCAGGGAATTGAAGTTGATAAAGCCAAGATCGAGGCGATTGAGAGTTGGCCGCAGCCCAAAACGGTCACACAAGTGAGGAGTTTTCTTGGCCTCGCTGGATTCTATAGGCGTTTTGTGAGAGATTTCAGCACCATTGCTGCACCTCTCAATGAGATTACACGCAAGGATGTGCCTTTTACTTGGGGTACCGCACAGGAAGAAGCCTTCACGGTATTGAAAGATAAGTTAACACATGCTCCTTTGCTCCAACTTCCTGATTTTAATAAGACTTTTGAGCTTGAATGCGATGCTAGTGGTATTGGTTTGGGAGGTGTGTTATTACAAGATGCTAAACATGTTGCATACTTTTCTGAAAAATTGAGTGGGCCTAGTCTGAACTATTCTACTTATGATAAGGAATTATATGCTCTTGTTCGGACATTAGAAACTTGGCAACATTATTTATGGCCCAAAGAATTTGTTATACATTCTGATCATGAATCTTTGAAACACATAAGAAGTCAAGCAAAACTTAATCGTAGACATGCTAAGTGGGTTGAATTTATTGAGACTTTCCCTTATGTCATTAAACACAAGAAGGGGAAAGATAATATTATTGCTGATGCTTTGTCTCGTCGTTATACTATGCTTTCACAACTTGACTTCAAGATATTCGGTTTAGAGACAAT
This sequence comes from Bromus sterilis, assembly GCA_950022295.1. Taxonomy (NCBI): domain Eukaryota; kingdom Viridiplantae; phylum Streptophyta; class Magnoliopsida; order Poales; family Poaceae; genus Bromus; species Bromus sterilis. Next base: position 169,232,326 of record OX465600.1, on the reverse strand, counting down.
CAAAGATCAATATGTACATGATGCGGAATTTAAAGATGTTTTGCAGAATTGTAGAGAGGGTAGAACATGGAACAAGTTTGTGCTTAATGATGGGTTTGTGTTCCGTTCTAACAAGCTATGCATTCCAGCTAGCTCTATTCGTCTTTTGTTGTTGCAGGAGGCGCATGGAGGAGGATTAATGGGACATTTTGGCGTGAATAAGACGGAGGACGTACTTGCTACAAATTTCTTTTGGCCAAAGATGAGACGGGATGTTGAGCGTTTTGTTGCTCGCTGCACTACATGTCAAAAAGCTAAGTCACGACTCAATCCCCATGGTTTATACATGCCTTTACCTGTACCTAGTGCACTACATGACTTTGTTTTAGGCTTGCCTCGAACAAAGAAGGGGAGGGATAGCATATTTGTTGTCGTGGATAGATTTTCTAAGATGGCACATTTTATACCATGTCATAAAAGCGATGATGCTGCTAATGTTGCTGATTTATTCTTTTGAGAGATTATTCGCTTACATGGTGTGCCCAATACTATTGTCTCGTATCGTGATACTAAGTTTCTTAGCCATTTTTGGAGATGCTTATGGGTTAAGTTGGGGACTAAACTACTTTTTAGTACTACATGTCATCCCCAAACTGATGGACAAACTGAAGTAGTCAATAGGACTTTGTCTACTATGCTTAGGGCTATTTTAAAGAGTAACTTAAAAATGTGGGAAGAATGTTTACCTCATATTGAATTTGCTTATAATCGTTCATTTCATTCTACCACTAAAATGTGCCCTTTTGAGATTGTTTATGGTTTTCTACCTCGTGCACCTATTGATTTGCTTCCTCTTCCATCTTCCGAGAAGGTTAATTTTGATGCTAAGCAACGTGCTGAATTGATATTAAAAATGCATGAGTTAACTAAAGAAAACATTGAGAAAATGAATGCTAGATACAAGCTTGCTGGTGATAAGGGTAGAAAGCATGTTGTGTTTGAACCAGGAGATCTTGTTTGGTTACATCTACGTAAAGATAGGTTTCCTGATTTGCGCAAGTCTAAGTTAATGCCACGAGCTGATGGTCCCTTTAAGGTTTTACAGAAAATTAACGATAATGCATATAAACTTGAGCTACCTGCAGATTTTGGGGTTAGTCCCACATTTAACATTGCAGATTTGAAACCTTATTTGGGAGAAGATAATGAGCTTCCGTCGAGGACGACTTCAATTCAAGAAGGGGAGGATGATGAGGACATCTCTACTAATGTTACACCCACATCTTCACCAACTACACATACTGGACCAGTTACTAGAGCACGTGCACGTCAACTAAATTATCAGGTACTTTCGTTTCTTGCGAATCCTTCTAATGTTCATGAACATATGATTCTGCCTAAATTAGATACTTTTGTTTTGCTTATGAATGAAGGACCTAGCATGGACAAGAAGGACGGTCATTGGAGCGGGATCAAGCATGGAGAAGAAGGTGCGCGCGCGGGAAAGAACAATGGAGCTTCCAGTGGGGATTTTCGCACTTTGAAGCCACCATAAGGCATGCATGAAGGCTTGGACGAAATACACGAGATGCCACTTCATTATTTTCGTCCAAGAGCAATTATAGGTGCCGCGTCACTTTAATATTGGGCTGGGCCCATGTAATTTCGAAATACCACATTATAGGCTGTTTTTAGAGTGCGTATGTGTGGGGAAACCGAGTTAGGGTTGTTTTCGGACCCCACCTCCAAGGGCTCACGAAATTCCCCTGTATTCCCCCATATATACAGCCCTTAGGGCGTCGTTTAGACTTGGGTTTTAATTAGATTTAAGTTAGCCATTGCCGCAACTTCGAGCTCTTCGTTTGTGTCATCCGACCAGGCCAAGACCGCATTGGAACCCCACCTTCTGTTAATCATTCATCTTATATTCGCAATATCCAGATTTCAATTCTTAGTTCTTGCTTGTTCTTGTCGATTGCTTGCAGGAATTAGACCTTCGTGGTCAGGTTGATCGTGCATCCGCGGGATCAGTAACCTCTTAGAGTTGGTTTAGCGATTGCTAAGGCGCAACGTCTTCGCACGTTCGTAGTCGGGTCGTGAAAGTCTACTCCACCATAATCGATCTCCATGATCTCATCGAAACATCGGGACACCTTCGCCTCTATCAAAGGTGGAGGCTACTAGCGCTCAAGCACACCTCACACCGACCACACCTCAAGACGGTGAGCATGACGATGATTCCACCAAGGTGGAGAGCGAGGATCAAGACTTCTCCTATGATGGAGGAGATGTTGATTTGACCGAGCATGGGATGTTCCCTTCGGTTGTGGAGGCGACTGAGGATGTCTTCTATGATGCCCTCTCGGAGGTTGAGCATGGGATTTTCCCTTCAACCAAGGCGGCGATTGGAGTTGAGTTTGGAGATGAGTGCACCTATGTTCCTCCTACACCCATATATGATGAGATACACCACATCCCATGTGAGAGTGAGACACACCCACCCCACTTGAGTGAGAGTGACAAAATGAGTGAGTTGTGTGCCACCACCACAAATGAGAGTGAGTGCATTTGCTTTGAGAGGATGATTGTGACCACCACTAGCCCCACATATGATGAGATGCCTCAATTACCATGTGAGGAGAGCCACCACCACCACTTGAGTGACTCCACCATATGTGAGCTTGAGTGCACCCACCTAGAGGGAGCGAGTGAGCCACTACACATTATGAGTGAGGAAGTTGATAGGTCTTGTGAGGCCAATATATTTTCTAATGACTTACCCTCTACTCCTATTGTGTCTTCTCCTCTGGTGCTAGGTCTCCTATATGATGACGCTCCTATCTTCGACAAGTACCCCCCTCAAATGGAGGAGATGATGGCCATGGAGGAACAAGATGCACCCACCACATGGTTCCATCAAGATGATGTTGTTGACCATAAGTTGGTCTTTTCTACCTCAACTACACCACATGAGCGGCATGACCACGATAACATAGGTGATGGTACTACTCTCGTCCCACTAGTGGACTTTGATTGCTTGCATGATGATGATCTTCCTATTTTCATGCTTCATGCTAGTATGCCCACTACATGCTTTGATAAGTCACCTATTTATGATAAATATTATGATGAGCATGGGGAATGCATTAGTCATGATGCCATGTTGCATAGGATACCTTGTGATAATTCCTTAGGTCACATCATGTTTGACACTCCGCTTGATTTGTCATATGTTATGCATGAGATCTCCAATATTGCATCTTTGCAATCTCATCATAATAACTATGTCATGCCAATTAAAATACATCCCATTTGTGATTACGGAATAGATGACAAATCCATGGTTATTGGCATTTTCTTTTCTAGTGATGATATTAATATGCCCCCTTTGCACAAATTATGCAATTCATCCCATAGATTATGCCATGACTTATCTTTTGTGGCACATGATTCCACCTCATGTGTCCACATTATGCATCCCATGAATAACATTGCTTCAAATGTCTTGGATGCACATACTTGCTTGCGTCTCCATTATGCTATCAACAAAATAAAACCTCTCATGATGGATGACATGTTTCTATATCATTCTTATAATTTCTTTGAGCATTGGATTTCATGTGCTAATCGATACACGCACGTACACATCATGATGGATGATGTGTACATCTACCACGCGCACACATTGTTTCTTTTGTCTCAATGTTGTGTAGGTCCTCACATCCACTTGTCAACTTCACGATCCCACGAGTTGACGAAACGAGCTCTTGAGAGCAATGAAGCTATGAGATCCCTTGGAGCACTAGTTCCCCAACCCTCTTCGCACAAGGACTTCGCTCATTTCTTCTACGCGGCTCTCACATGGATATGGGTTCTATAACACTTTATACTCAATGCCCATTTGATAGAGGCGAAGGTGTCCCGATGTTTCGATGAGATGGTGGAGATCGATTATGGTGGAGACGACTTTCACGATCCGACTACGAACATGCAAACACGTTGCGCCTTAGCGATCGCTAAACCAACTCCGAGAGGTTATTGATCCCGCGGATGCACGATCAACCTGACCACGAAGGTCTAATTCCTGCAAGCAATCGAAAGAACAAGCAAGAACTAAGAATTGCAATCTGGATATTGCGAATATAAGATGAATGATTGACGAAAGTTGGGGTTCCAATGCGGTCTTGGCCTGGTCGGACGACACAAACGAAGAACTCGAAGTTGCTGCTATGGCTAACTTAAATCTAATTAAAACCCAAGTATAAACGACGCCCTAAGGGTTGTATATATGGGGGAATAGAGGGGATTTTTGTGACCCCTTGGAGGTGGGGTCCGAAAACAACCCTAACTCGGTTTCCCCACACATACGCACTCTAAAAACAGCCTATAAAGTAGTATTTCGAAATTACATGGGCCCATCCCAATATTAAGGTGACGCAGCACCTATAATTGCCCTTGGACGAAAATAATGAAGTGGCATCTCGTGTATTTCGTCCAAGGCTTCATGCACGCCTTATGGTGGCTTCAAAGTGCGAAAATCACCACTGGAAACTCCAATGTCCTTTCCCCCGCGCGCACCATCTTCTCCATGCTTGATCCCGCTCCAATGCACGTCCTTCTTGTCCATGCTAGGTCCTTCATTCATAAGAAAAACAAAAGTATCTAATTTAGGCAGCATCATATGTTCATGAACATTAGAAGGATTCGAAAGAAACGAAAGTACCTGATAATTTAGCTGACGTGCGCGTGCTCTAGTAGCTGGTCCAATATGTGTAGTTGGTGAGGATGTGGGTGTAACATTAGTAGGGATGTCCTCATCACCATTTTTCCATGTTCACTTTGCATGTTATGCTAGTTCCTCTGCATATGACATGCACTTGTGACACATGCTTGCATTTACACGTCTCACCATCCTATGTCTTTTATGTGTACTTGCATGCTTGATGGATATTCTCGCTCTTGTTGCCATGTTATTGGTGTAGCCCATACTTTGCACATGTTATGCACTCATTATTGTCAACCTACTCCATATGTTGTGATCCCCATATTTCCATATATTGCGTGCAACATTGTTTTTCAAATTGTTGAGAAGGCTACCATTCCTTTTTCAAATTTGATTGGAGACTTTGGCATATATCATGAGTCACATGCTTGCTTTCGCTCTTTGCACAATATGCATAATGATCATTCTTGCTATGACATATGCCATGCTTATACCATATATTCATTGCCCATATTTTGTGCTAAAGGGGAAGTGCAAACGTCGAGATGCCTCATGATGGATGATGCATTTGTGTACCATGCACACACATATCTTTCTATCTTTTGTGCATGTGTAGATTTGCTATCGTGTTGCGTAGGTACACGTGTCTCTCCTTCAACTTCGGCAACACAAGTGTTGAAGATAAGAGCGCTTGAGGGCAAGGCCGAGGAGCCTCATCATCCTCCTCCTACCCCACATCGCCCATGGCACGCCCCGGTTCGGTTTTCCCTATACACTACCCTACAATTACTATGGGCTATGCTTTATATCATATCTTGTGTGTCCCTTTTCATGTTAACTTCGCATGCTCGACTTCCCTTTATTCATGTACCATGCGTTCGTGACATGTTCTTAAACTTGAAAAGGCCATATGCTCTTTATCATCGCAATACATTCCTTATCCATGAGCATAGGCATTTTATTTGAAAATTTGTTGTGGTCTACCTAGATGGCATGTTTATACCTCATCAACTCATCACTTGTCATCCCAGGAATGTCCCATGCATCCTAGACATGTGCAATCGTGGACCATCCTTTCATCATCTTGTAACATCTCCATATGGCATATGCATTCTCCCCATTGTCATACCTACTTACTATGCTCATGACATTGGAAGGACAAAACCATCCACCTATGACTTGATGTTACACAATGGTCGCATTCATAGCATTCTATACATGGGCACATTGCATATTTTCTCACCATATGATCTTCACGTGATAGAGGCGAAGGTGTCCCGATGTTTCGATGAGATGGTGGAGATCGATTTTTGGTGGAGTAGACTTTCACGACCCGACTACGAACGTGCGAAGACGTTGCGCCTTAGCAATCGCTAAACCAACTCCGAGAGGTTATTGATCCCGCGGGTGCACGATCAACCTGACCACGAAGGTCAATTCCTGCAAGCAATCGAAGAACAAGCAAGAACTAAGAATTGCAATCTGGATATTGCGAATATAAGATGAAAGATTAACAGAAGTTGGGGTTCCAATGCGGTCTTGGCCTGGTCGGACGACACAAACGAAGAACTCGAAGTTGCGGCTATGGCTAACTTAAATCTAATTAAAACCCCAGTCTAAACGACGCCCTAAGGGCTGTATATATGGGGGAACAGAGGGGATTTTCGTGACCCCTTGGAGGTGGGGTCCGAAAACAACCCTAACTCGGTTTCCCCACACATACGGACTCTAAAAACAGCCTATAAGGTGGTATTTCGAAATTACATGGGCCCAGCCCAATATTAAGGTGACGCAGCACCTATAATTGCCCTTGGACGAAAATAATGAAGTGGCATCTCGCGTATTTCGTCCAAGACTTCATGCGCGCCTTATGGTGGCTTCAAAGTGCGATAATCACCACTGGAAGCTCCGCTGTCCTTTCCCGCGCGCGCACCTTCTTCTCCATGCTTGATCCCGCTCCAATGACCATCCTTCTTGTCCATGCTAGGTCCTTCATTCATAAGCAAAACAAAAGTATCTAATTTAGGCAGCATCATATGTTCATGAACAATAGAAGGATTCGCAAGAAACGAAAGTACCTGATAATTTAGTTGACGTGCACGAGCTCTAGTAACTGGTCCAATATGTGTAGTTGGTGAGGATATGGGTGTAACATTAGTAGGGATGTCCTCATCATCCTCCCCTTCTTGAATTGAAGTCGTCCTCGATGGAAGCTCATCATCTTCTCCCAAATAAGGCTTCAAATCTGCAATATTAAATGTGGGACTAACCCCAAAGGCTGCAGGTAGCTCAAGTTTATATGCATTATCATTAATTTTCTGCAAAACCTTAAAGGGACCATCAGCTCGAGGCATTAACTTAGACTTGCGCAAATCAGGAAACCTATCTTTACGTAGATGTAACCAAACAAGATCTCCGGGTTCAAACACAACATGCTTTCGACCCCTATCACCAGCAAGCTTGTATCTAGCATTCATGCTGATAGAGGCGAAGGTGTCCCGATGTTTCGATGAGATGGTGGAGATCGATTATGGTGGAGGCAACTTTCACGATCCGACTACGAACGTGCGAAGACGTTGCGCCTTAGCGATCGCGAAACCAACTCCGAGAGGTTATTGATCCCGCGGATGCACGATCAACCTGACCACGAAGGTCTAATTCCTGCAAGCAATCGAAGAACAAGCAAGAACTAAGAATTGCAATCTGGATATTGCGAATATAAGATGAATGATTACGAAAGTTGGGGTTCCAATGAGGTCTTGGCCTGGTCGGATGACACAAACGAAGAGCTCGAAGTTGCGGCTATGGCTAACTTATATCTAATTAAAACCCAAGTCTAAACGACGCCCTAAGGGCTGTATATATGGGGGAACAGAGGGGATTTTCGTGACCCCTTGGAGGTGGGGTCCGAAAACAACCCTAACTCGGTTTCCCCACACATACGGACTCTAAAAACAGCCTATAATGTGGTATTTCGAAATTACATGGGCCCAGCCCAATATTAAGGTGACGCAGCACCTATAATTGCTCTTGGACGAAAATAATGAAGTGGCATCTCGTGTATTCCGTCCAAGCCTTCATGCATGCCTTATGGTGGCTTCAACGTGCGAAAATCCCCACTGGAAGCTCCACTGTACTTTCCCCCGCGCGCACCTTCTTCTCCATTCTTGATCCCGCTCCAATGACCATCCTTCGTGTCCATGCTAGGTCCTTCATTTATAAGCAAAACAAAAGTATCTAATTTAGGCAGCATCATATGTTCATGAACAATAGAAGGATTCGCAAGAAACGAAAGTACCTGATAATTTAGTTGACGTGCACGTGCTCTAGTAACTGGTCCAGTATGTGTAGTTGGTGAGGGTATGGGTGTAACATTAGTAGGGATGTCCTCATCACATGCGCTCAATGTTTTCTTTAGTTAACTCATGCATTTTTAATATCAATTCAGCACGTTGCTTAGCATCAAAATTAACCTTCTCCGAAGATGGAAGAGGCAGCAAATCAATAGGTGCACGAGGTAGAAAACCATAAACAATCTCAAAAGGGCACATTTTAGTGGTAGAATGCAATGAACGATTATAAGCAAATTCAATATGAGGTAAACATTCTTCCCACAGTTTCAAGTTACTCTTTAAAACAGCCCTAAGCATAGTAGACAAAGTCCTATTGACCACTTCAGTTTGTCCATCAGTTTGGGGATGACATGTAGTACTAAAAAGTAGTTTAGTCCCCAACTTAGCCCATAAGCATCTCCAAAAATGGCTAAGAAACTTAGTATCACGATCCGAGACAATAGTATTGGGCACACCATGTAAGCGAATAATCTCACGAAAAAATAAATCAGCAACATTAGCAGCATCATCGCTTTTATGACATGGTATAAAATGTGCCATCTTAGAAAATCTATCCACGACCACAAATATGCTATCCCTCCCATTCTTTGTTCGAGGCAAGCCTAAAACAAAGTCCATGGATATGTCCTCCCACGGAACACTAGGTACAGGTAAAGGCATGTATAAACCATGAGGATTGAGTCGTGACTTAGCTTTTTGACATGTAGTGCAGCGAGCAACAAAACGCTCAACATCCCGTCTCATCTTTGGCCAAAAGAAATGTGTAGCAAGTACGTCCTCCGTCTTCTTCACGCCAAAGTGTCCCATTAATCCTCCTCCATGCGCCTCCTGCAACAACAAAAGACGAATAGAGCTAGCTGGAATGCATAGCTTGTTAGAATGGAACACAAATCCATCATTAAGCACAAACTTGTTCCAAGTTCTACCCTCTCTACAATTCTGCAATACATCTTTAAATTCCGCATCATTTACATATTGATCTTTGATTGTCTCTAAACCGAAAATCTTGAAGTCAAGTTGTGAAAGCATAGTATAACGACGAGACAAAGCATCAGCAATAATATTATCTTTCCCCTTCTTGTGTTTAATGACATAAGGGAAAGTCTCAATAAATTCAACCCACTTAGCATGTCTACGATTAAGTTTTGCTTGACTTCTTATGTGTTTCAAAGATTCATGATCAGAATGTATAACAAATTCTTTGGGCCATAAATAGTGTTGCCAAGTTTCTAATGTCCGAACAAGAGCATATAATTCCTTATCATAAGTAGAATAGTTCAGACTAGGCCCACTCAATTTTTCAGAAAAGTAAGCAACAGGTTTAGCATCTTGTAATAACACACCTCCCAAACCAATCCCACTAGCATCGCATTCAAGCTCAAAAGTCTTATTAAAATCAGGAAGTTGGAGCAAAGGAGCATGTGTTAACTTATCTTTCAATACCGTGAAGGCTTCTTCCTGTGCGGTACCCCAAGTAAAAGGCACATCCTTGCGTGTAAGCTCATTGAGAGGGGCAGCAATGGTGCTGAAATCTCTCACAAAACGCCTATAGAATCCAGCGAGGCCAAGAAAACTCCTCACTTGTGTGACCGTTTTGGGCTGCGGCCAACTCTCAATCGCCTCGATCTTGGCTTTATCCACTTCAATTCCCTGCGGAGTAACAACATAGCCAAGAAACGATACTCGGTCGGTGCAAAAGGTGCACTTCCCAAGGTTACCAAACAAACGTGCATTACGTAGAGCAATAAAAACAGCACGTAAATGATCCAAATGTTCCTCCAAAGATTTGCTATAAATCAGTATATCATCAAAATAGACTACCACAAATCGTCCAATGAAAGCACGTAAAACCTCGTTCATTAATCTCATGAAAGTGCTAGGTGCATTAGTTAACCCAAAAGGCATGACTAACCACTCATATAATCCAAACTTAGTTTTAAAAGCCGTTTTCCATTCATCTCCTAATTTCATGCGAATTTGATGGTATCCACTACGCAAATCAACTTTGGAAAACATGGTAGAGCCACTTAATTCATCAAGCATATCATCTAACCTAGGAATAGGATGACGATAACGAATAGTAATATTATTAATGGCTCGACAATCAACACACATACGCCATGTTCCATCCTTTTTAGGCACTAATATAACAGGAACAGCACAAGGACTAAGGGATTCACGTATGTAACCTTTGTCGAGTAGCTCTTGTACTTGACGCTGAATCTCCTTCGTCTCCTCCGGATTGGTACGGTATGGCGCACGGTTGGGCAACGAAGCACCGGGAATTAAGTCAATCTGATGCTCAATCCCTCGAATAGGTGGTAATCCCGGTGGTACGTCTTGTGGAAAGACGTCAATAAACTCCTGCAAAAGGTCAGTGACAACAGGAGGCAAAGAAGGAGGCAATTCCTCAAATGAAAACAAGGCTTCTTTGCACACAAAAGCATAGCACACATATTGACTAACATCCAAATCTGAAATATCAACTTTAGTAGCAAGCAAAGTTGGACTAGTCAATTTAATTTCATTAGAAACAGCAGAAGAAGATTTGCTATTAGTCTCATTTTCACTCTTATTTTTCTCCTGTTTAGCTTTACTAGCTCTAGCAAGATCATCTTTCACAATTTGTTCAGGAGACATAGGAAGTAAAGCAATATTTTTATCCTGATGAACCAGAGTAAACTGATTTGTCCTACCATGGTGTACAACATTCCTATCAAATTGCCATGGTCTACCAAGTAAAAGAGAGCATGCTTGCATGGGTACCACATCACAATCAACATAATCAGCATATGCAGCAATGCTAACGTGCACACGAACAGAACGCGTTACCTTAATCTTACCACTATTGTTAAACCACTGAATATAGTACGGATGGGGGTGTGGTCTTGTGGTGAGAGATAGCTTCTCCACCAACTCCATGCTAGCCAAGTTGTTGCAACTCCCTCCGTCGATGATGATGCGAACCGAACGTTCTTGCACCACTCCCTTTGTGTGGAACAAATTATGCCTCTGGTTTTGCTCAGCCTTCGTTACCTGCACACTTAACACACGTTGAGCAACCAAACTAGCATATTTATCTGCATCATCAGGAGCCATATACTCTATATCAAGAGCATCATCATGGGCACCCTGTTCCTCATGAGCGATGAGAACTAAAGTCTCCTCATCATAGTCACTCGCTGACTCATACCCACCATCCGCCGTAATAATCATCACACGCTTGGAGGGACAGTCTTTTGCGAAGTGACCTCCACCTTGGCACCTGCGACATTTAATATCACGATCTCGTGTTTGCCCTGTGGAAGCCATGGATGAAGAAGAACTCGCCGCTGGACCACTCTGTGCACCCTTGAATGGTGGCGCTGACTGTTTTTTGTGCCTCCCTGTAAGAATGAGCGGCTGAAGTAGATGGTGGTGCAGTAGGACGTGTGGATGTAAAAGGTCCACGCGATGTCCATGATGTATTTCGTCCTGCAGAAAAGTTAGGTCTCGTAGCGGCCTGTCGATCCTGCACTTCACGTTCAGCTTTACAAGCAAGATGAAACAAACGAGTAATAGTAGCAAAGTCCTTGTATTCTAGAATAGTTTGTATCTCCCTGTTTAAACCACCCATAAAACGTGCAAGCATAGCTTCATTATCCTCTACTAGGCCACATCTAATCAATCCAGTTTGTAATTCTTGATAATATTCCTCTACAGAATTTTTGCCTTGTCTCAAACGCTGTAATTTTTGTAGCAATTCACGTTGATAATAAGGAGGAACCCAGCGAGTACGCATAGCATCTTTTAAAGCAGCCCAAGTGGTTGGAATATTATTAGCATGCAATCTACAATGTTCAGACCACCAAATAGATGCAAACCCCGTGAATTCACAAACAGCAGCAGTAACACGTCTATTCTCAGGATATTGTAAACATGTAAAGCGTTGTTCAGTTTCTAACTCCCAAGTAAGATAAGCATCAGGAATATATCTACCCTCAAACGGTTTAAGATTCAATTTAAGTTTAGGCACATGTTCATCATCGCGTACCTGAGGGGGTGGTTGGTGTCGACCGTGGCGAATGTTGGGACGTGGACGTCCAGCTGGCTGTTCATAGGCCGCTTCCTGTTCCACCTCCTCCTCGTAATCACCCTCGTAGTTGTCGTCCAGGCCGACGTCAGAAGCAGCAGCAACAGGTACTGCAGCAGCAGGAGGAGCACCAAGACCAGCAGCTTGTCCTCTCGGAAACAGAATACGTCGTGCACGTGGTAGTGGCGGTGGCTGTGGCTGTGCTGGAGCGGCAGCAGGCTGTGTAGGTAGGCGTGCGATCAACTCAGTAAACTTGGCGTCGAGCTTGGTGTCGATCATCTTTTCCACGCCATCAATTGCCTCTGTAAATCTGGTCTCGATGTCATTCACCTGTTCAGACATCATTTGTGCAAATTTATCATGTAGCTCCTTGTTTGTCATGTTCTCCCAATCGGGTGCATCCCGCGCCACTTCATCATGTGATCCTGGCATGGTTAGCAGAAATAGAAAACAAACAGGAATATGATCCTACTTCTACTAATGGGATGTGGGGTGGTGGAAAGCACAAATCCGTCAAGCTTTTCTTTCGTTCTTACCGATTCTTACCTAGCAGCAGGTGGTGACGTACAACCAACGGGTCAAAACTCTCAGAGATGTGGTAGAGCGATGGCCAGGAGGTGTCAAAACGCACGATGTAGAATATATGTGGAGCTGTAGGAAGGCTGACAAGTATGGTAGCAAAAGCTCAACAGTAATCAAAACAGAGATGCAAAGCTGAATAAACACTCAACGTCGGTACTGTGCTGATCCTACGCTAGACCGTACTAGAGACGCGAGCCTAAAACACCAACGAAAGCACGGCGCGGCACGTAAACAACTGAGAAGCACACTCTGAAATTTTTTTTTCTCTCTTTTTTTTTTTTCTCTTTTTTTTTTTTTTGCGATGCGGGACTGCGGTGGCTGAAAAAGTGCGAAAAAATCACTATGGTGACGAACGTCTCAAAATGAGTTTCTGGACCTAAGGAACGTATGGGCACGAAATTTTTTCACCCCTGAATTTTTTTTTTTTTTTTTTTTTTTTTTTTTGGAAATCACCCCCCTTCTCTGGACGGAAAAAGTTTGGTGAAATCCGACTCTAACAACTCAAAACTAATCTGGCTACAGAGAGATCACGAACCGTACTAATGGTGGAACTCAACTCGGACTCGTGGGACGTGGTGGTGTATGTGGACTTGGATTGGCGGAACGTGGTAGGATGACTACTGTGCGGCGGCGACGTGGCAAACTGTGATCAGAACTCGAAACTCTAAGGGAACTAGACGCTAAGATCAGCAACTTGACACAACGATGCAACCGTAAATTCAACAAAGCAAGTACTGAAAAGAAAACTGGACAAAGGCTCGGACTGTCTTGGGACGTGATGATCTAACCCTAAAGTTTTTTTGGCTTTTTCGTGGGATGTAGGTATGACGAACCGAATCAATCTAGACTACGAAAACTGGTAAATCTCACCGAGCAACCTGGAAATCTGATACCACTTGATAGAGGCGAAGGTGTCCCGATGTTTCGATGAGATGGTGGAGATCGATTTTTGGTGGAGTAGACTTTCACGACCCGACTACGAACGTGCGAAGACGTTGCGCCTTAGCAATCGCTAAACCAACTCCGAGAGGTTATTGATCCCGCGGGTGCACGATCAACCTGACCACGAAGGTCAATTCCTGCAAGCAATCGAAGAACAAGCAAGAACTAAGAATTGCAATCTGGATATTGCGAATATAAGATGAAAGATTAACAGAAGTTGGGGTTCCAATGCGGTCTTGGCCTGGTCGGACGACACAAACGAAGAACTCGAAGTTGCGGCTATGGCTAACTTAAATCTAATTAAAACCCCAGTCTAAACGACGCCCTAAGGGCTGTATATATGGGGGAACAGAGGGGATTTTCGTGACCCCTTGGAGGTGGGGTCCGAAAACAACCCTAACTCGGTTTCCCCACACATACGGACTCTAAAAACAGCCTATAAGGTGGTATTTCGAAATTACATGGGCCCAGCCCAATATTAAGGTGACGCAGCACCTATAATTGCCCTTGGACGAAAATAATGAAGTGGCATCTCGCGTATTTCGTCCAAGACTTCATGCGCGCCTTATGGTGGCTTCAAAGTGCGATAATCACCACTGGAAGCTCCGCTGTCCTTTCCCGCGCGCGCACCTTCTTCTCCATGCTTGATCCCGCTCCAATGACCATCCTTCTTGTCCATGCTAGGTCCTTCATTCATAAGCAACACAAAAGTATCTAATTTAGGCAGCATCATATGTTCATGAACAATAGAAGGATTCGCAAGAAACGAAAGTACCTGATAATTTAGTTGACGTGCACGAGCTCTAGTAACTGGTCCAATATGTGTAGTTGGTGAGGATATGGGTGTAACATTAGTAGGGATGTCCTCATCATCACGCTACCTTATTGTGTGCCTTATATGACATCGCTAACACTCATGCTATGCCCAACTATTTTTTTCCTTTGCACCTTTTTCATGAATATCTAGGAGACAACTACTTGCGACAACATGTGATGGACAAGAACGGCACAACTCCTGCCGTTATACCACCCGTGCTTTATCACTTTCATGGTGATGTACTTTTGGATTCGTGGAAGGATCTTCCCCAAGGGGGGGAGATGATGCGGAGCATCCAACGGACATCATCATGGACATGGACATCCCGCCAAAGAACACACGCATCGAGCATTCAAAGGTGAACTCTATCCTTTACGCGTGCCCTTTCGGTCCTCTCACGAATGGTATACTACTTGACCCTCCACTCCCGTGCATACTTAGGTTTGAGAGCTACGTGTGCACCAAGGAGGAGGTGAAGCGCAAGGGAACAACTACACCATCCTCGAGAGAAGCTTGGAAGAGAAGACGGAAGAGGAGCAGCAAGATGACGAAGTAACGAAGATCATGTCTGGGAAGGCCGGTACAACCGGTGTACCACCGGATAACGTGGTACCACCAGCCGCACCGGGCGGTACTATCGCCCGACCACGTGAAGTCTTCTGTTGAGGGCCGGTACCAGGTCGGTACCGACCCGATTGTTTCGGTAATTCGGATTTACCGGTACTACCGGCCGTGCCAGCCGGTACTACCGCTGCATGTGCGCAGACTTGGGCTATGCAGCCCGTGTACCCCTTCATCCCTCCTAGACTATAAGTACTCTTCCCTACCTCCATTTTAGGGTTATCTAAGATTATATCCAGATTTTAGAGAGCTTAGCTCTTACTCCCCCATGGGGATTTGATCTCCTTAGAGATCCTCTCTCAATCCTACCACCTCCCGCTGGAGAGAGGCTTCATCTGCAGGTTGAGCCTCAAGCTACCCTCCTCTCCCTAGTCATAGAAGGAGAGGCCCCCAATCCTAGTAGTAGAAGGAGAGGGATCAATCTAGCTACCACTTGTGTGGATGTATGGATCATGTTATGTGTGGATTTGGTGTGTGGATTTGAGTTCCTTTTGTTTGGATCTTGTTCTCCTTCCTATCTTTTGTGTTCTTCTTGAGTTGCATCCCTTTCCAACTCCAAGTTGTGAAAGATTGGGCCAATCCATAGGCTTGCCCTATATCACCGTCCAACAGGCAGCAGAAACAAGTCACCAGATTTAACAGCCCTGGGTTTTCACCCAAATTAAAAAAATTGTTTGTTGCTTTATTTTGTTGATTGCTAGAATTGTTTGCAGTATTTGCTTCGCCGATATATTAATCGGTGAATATTTCTCCCCCTCTTTCTCGTATCGGATGCATGACTGAACCTTTTTCCCAAACGGCACACGACCTTTACGACACCGGGTTCACCCGAGCACCCTCGCAACTCCCGGCACAAGACCAGCCATCGCCATCGGAACGAAAACCATGTTTAATAATTAAATGGGTTATTTTATTGGGCGCCGAAAAATATTCTCGGAACGGTATCGAAGTGAGGTACGACTGACGAGCTCGCCGCACTGAGCGCGTGGTTCGAGATTTTGCCTGAATCAGAGGTCGTATGCACTCCCGGCGGTCAGAAACGTGGACTATCGAACGCGAGGAGAAAACCCAAGGGGATTTTGCGTAAACCTGCCATCCAGGCCAGTCTATATAAAGACCACCACTCTCCCACCTCTTTCTAGGGTTCCCTCTGGTAAAATTGCAGCCACCCCCTCACAATGTCCAGATCTGCCCCAAATACCCCCCAAATCCCGAAACCCTAACCCCCAACCATTTCTGACCATCGGATCGCGAGATCGAGGGCTCGGAGAGCTCCACGTCGCCCCCCACAGCTAGCTCCAGCCATCCAAGCACCGCCGGGCCGGAGAGCGCTGCCGCCGGGCCCGTCTCGGCCCGGATTCGCGCCACTGCCCAGAGCCACCGGTGAAGGCTCCTCCTCCCGCGCCCGCGCGCCTCCACGGCCGGCCGCCGCGCCTCGTTGCTCCGGCAAGCCGCCCCTAGGTCCTCCCCGTGCGCCCCTCTCCTTCTCCTCCCTCCTCCTCTCACCTCCCCATCTCTTCTTCTTCTTCTCCAGGAGCACCGTTGGCCGCCATGGAGCCTTCACCCGAAGAGAGCTTGCGCCGCCCTTGATCTCGTCGTCAGCCATGTCGGTGTCCAGCTTCGGTGACCCGGTGATTAGGACATCTCTACTAATGTTACACCCACATCTTCACCAACTATACATACTGGACCAGTTACTAGAGCACGCGCACGTCAACTAAATTATCAGGTACTTTCGTTTCTTGCGAATCCTTCTAATGTTTTCAGGAACATATGATGCTGCCTAAATTAGATACTTTTGTTTGTCTTATGAATGAAGGACCTAGAATGGATAAGAAGGATGGTCATTGGAGCGGGATCAAGCATGGAGAAGGAGGTGCGCGCGCGGGAAAGGACAATGGAGCTTCCGGTGGTGATTTTCGCACTTTGAGGCCACCATAAGGCGTGCATGAAGACTTGGACGAGAGACACAAGATGCCACATTAATATTTTTGTCCAAGGGTTATTATACGTGCCGCGTCACCTTATTATTGGGCCAGGCCCATGTAATTTCGAAATACACTTAATAGGCTATTTTTTAGAGTCCGTATGTGTGGGGAAACCGAGTTAGGGTTGTTTTCGGACCCCTCCTCCAAGGGGCCCCGAAATTCCCCTCTGTTCCCCCATATATACAGCCCTTAGGGCGTCGTTTAGACTTGGGTTTTAATTAGATTTAAGTTAGCCATAGCTGCAACTTCGAGCTCTTCGTTTGTGTCATCCGACCAGGCCAAGACCGCATTGGAACCCCAACTTTCGTAATCATTCATCTTATATTCGCAATATCCAGATTGCAATTCTTAGTTCTTGCTTGTTATTCGATTGCTTGCAGGAATAGACCTTCGTGGTCAGGTTGATCGTGCATCCGCGGGATCAATAACCTCTCGGAGTTGGTTTAGCGATTGCTAAGGCGCAACGTCTTCGCACGTTCGTAGTCGGGTCGTGAAAGTCTACTCCACCAAAATCGATCTCCATCCTCTCATCGAAACATCGGGACACCTTCGCCTTTATCAAGTGGTATCAGATTTCCAGGTTGCTCGGTGAGATTTACCAGTTTTCGTAGTCTAGATTGGTTCTGTTCTTTATACCTACAGTCCACGAAAAAGCCAAAAAAAATTAGGGTTAGATCATCACGTCCCAAGACAGTCCTAGCCTTTGTCCAGTTTTCTTTTCAGTACTTGCTTTGTTGAATTTACGGTTGCATCGTTGTGTCAAGTTGTTGATCTTAGCGTCTAGTTCCCTTAGAGTTTCGAGTTCTGATCACAGTTTGCCACGTCGCCGCCGCACAGTAGTCATCCTACCACGTTCCGCCAATCCGAGTCCAGATACACCACCACGTTCCGCCAAGCAGAGTCCACATACACCACCACGTCCCACCGGTCCGAGTTGAGTTCCACCATCAGTACGGTTCGTGATCTCTCTGTAGCCAGATTAGTTTTGAGTTGTTAGAGTCGGATTTCACCAAACTTTTGTCGTACGTAGAAGGGGGGTGATTTCCAAAAAAAAAAGAAGAGTGGCACGCTTTCCAGAGCAGTTTTTAGGCCAAAAATTTCAGGGGTAAAAAAATTTCGTGCCCATACCTTCCATATGTCCAGAAACTCATTTTGAGACGTTCGCTACCATAGTGTTTTTTCGCACTTTTTCAGCCACCGCAGTCCCGCATCGCAAAAAAAAGCAAAAAAAAAAGAGGAAAAAAAATTCAGAGTGTGCTTATCAGTTGTTTACGTGCCGCGCCGTGCTTTCGTTGGAACTCTAGTACGGTCTAGCCTAGGATCAGCACAGTACCGACATTGAGTGTTTATTCAGCTTTGCATCTCTGTTTTGATTACTGTTGAGTTTTTCCTACCATACTTGTCAGCCTTCCTACAGCTCCACACATATATTCTACATCGTGCGTTTGACACCTCCTGGCCATCGCTCTACCATCTCTCTGAGAGTTTTGACCCGTTGGTTGTACATCACCACCTACTGCTAGGTAAGAATCGGTAAGAACGAAAGAAAAGCTTGGCGGATTTGTGCTTTCCACCACCCCACATCCCATTAGTAGAAGTAGGATCATATTCCTGTGTGTTTTCTATTTCTGCTAACCATGCCAGGATCACATGATGAAGTGGCGCGGGATGCACCCGATTGGGAGAACATGACAAACAAGGAGCTACATGATAAATTTGCACAAATGATGTCTGAACAGGTGAATGACATCGAGAACAGATTTACAGAGACGATTGATGGCGTGGAAAAGATGATCGACACCAAGCTCGACGCCAAGTTTACTGAGTTGATCGCACGCCTACCTACACAGCCTGCTGCCGCTCCAGCACAGCCACAGCCACCGCCACTACAACGTGCACGACGTATTCTGTTTCCGAGAGGACAAGATGCTGGTATTGGTGCTCCTCCTGCTGCTGCAGTTGCTGCAACTGCTGCTGCTTCTGACGTCGGCCAGGACAACAACTACGAGGGTGATTACGAGGAGGTGGAACCGGAAGCGGCCTATGAGCAGCCAGCTGGACGTCCACGTCCCAACATTCGCCACGGTCGACACCAACCACCCCCTCAGGTACGCGATGATGAACATGTGCCTAAACTTAAATTGAATCTTAAGCCGTTTGAGGGTAGATATATTGATGAGGACATCTCTACTAATGTTACACCCACATCTTCACCAACTACACATACTGGACCAGTTACTAGAGCACGTGCACGTCAACTAAATTATCAGGTACTTTCGTTTCTTGCGAATCCTTCTAATGTTCATGAACATATGATGCTGCCTAAATATAGATACTTTTGTTTTGCTTATGAATGAAGGACCTAGCATGGACAAGAAGGACGGTCATTGGAGCGGGATCAAGCATGGAGAAGAAGGTGCGCGCGCGGGAAAGAACAATGGAGCTTCTAGTGGGGATTTTTGCACTTTGAAGCCACCATAAGGCATGCATGAAGGCTTGGACGAAATACACGAGATGCCACTTCATTATTTTCGTCCAAGAGCAAATATAGGTGTTGCGTCACCTTAATATTGGGCTGGGCCCATGTAATTTCGAAATACCACATTATAGGCTGTTTTTAGAGTCCGTATGTGTGGGGAAACCGAGTTAGGGTTGTTTTCGGACCCCACCTCCAAGGGGTCACGAAAATCCCCTCTGTTCCCCCATATATACAGCCCTTAGGGCGTCGTTTAGACTTGGGTTTTAATTAGATTTAAGTTAGCCATAGCCGCAACTTCGAGCTCTTCGTTTGTGTCATCCGACCAGGCCAAGACCTCATTGGAACCCCAACTTTCGTAATCATTCATCTTATATTCGCAATATCCAGATTGCAATTCTTAGTTCTTGCTTGTTCTTCGATTGCTTGCAGGAATTAGACCTTCGTGGTCAGGTTGATCGTGCATCCGCGGGATCAATAACCTCTCGGAGTTGGTTTAGCGATCGCTAAGGCACAACGTCTTCGCACGTTCGTAGTCGGATCGTGAAAGTCGCCTCCACCATAATCGATCTCCACCATCTCATCGAAACATCGGGACACCTCCGCCTCTATCAAGTGGTATCAGATTTCCAGGTTGATCGGTGAGATTTACCAGTTTTCGTACTCTAGATTACTTCTGTTCTTCATACCTACATTCCACGAAAAAGCCAAAAAAAATTTTAGGGTTAGATCATCACGTCCCTAAACAGTCCGAGCCTTTGTCCAGTCTTCCTTACAGTAGTTTGCTTTGTTGAATTTGCGGTTGCATCGTTGTGTCGAGTTGCTGATCTTAGCGTCTAGTTCCCTTAGAGTTTCGAGTTCTGATCATAGTTTGTCACGCCGCCGCCGCACAGTACTACACCACCACGTTCCGCCAAGCAGAGTCCATATACACCACCACGACCTACCGATCCGAGTTGAGTTCCATCACCCGTTCGGTTTGTGATCTCTCCGTAGCCAGATTAGTTTGAGTTGATTAGAGTCGGATTTCACCAATCTTTGTCGTACGTAGAAGAGGGTGATTTCCAAAAAAAAAAAAAAGTCTGGCACGCTTTCTAGAGCAGTTTTTAGGCCAAAAATTTCAGGGGTGAAAATTTTTCGTTCCCATACGTTCCTTAGGTCCAGAAACTCATTTTGAGACGTTCGCCACCATAGTGATTTTTTCGCACTTTTTCAGCCACCGCAGTCCCGCATCGCAAAAAAAAAGAGCAAAAAAAAAAGAGAGAGAAAAAAAATTCAGAGTGTGCTTCTTAGTTGTTTACGTGCCGCGCCGTGCTTTCGTTGGTGTTTTAGGCTCGCGTCTCTAGTACGGTCTAGACTAGGATCAACACAGTACCGACGTTGAGTGTTTATTCAGCTTTGCATCTC
This sequence comes from Bromus sterilis, assembly GCA_950022295.1. NCBI lineage: Eukaryota > Viridiplantae > Streptophyta > Magnoliopsida > Poales > Poaceae > Bromus > Bromus sterilis. The sequence continues at coordinate 169,211,366 of OX465600.1, read as the reverse complement.
AACTACGACAACTACGAGGGTGATTACGAGGAGGAGGTGGAACCGGAAGCGGCCTATGAACAGCCAGCTGGACGTCCACGTCCCAACATTCGCCACGGTCGACACCAACCACCCCCTCAGGTACGTGATGATGAACATGTGCCTAAACTGAAATTGAATCTTAAGCCGTTTGAGGGTAGATATATTCCTGATGCTTATCTTGGGAGTTAGAAACTGAACAACGCTTTACATGTTTACAATATCCTGAGAATAGACGTGTTACTGCTGCAGTTTGTGAATTCACGGGATTTGCATCTATTTGGTGGTCTGAACATTGTAGATTGTATGCTAATAATATTCCAACTACTTGGGCTTCTTTAAAAGATGCGATGCGTACTCGCTGGGTTCCTCCTTATTATCAACGTGAATTGTTACAAAAATTACAGCGTTTGAGACAAGGAAAAAATTCTGTAGAGGAATATTATCAAGAATTACAAACTGGATTGATTAGATGTGGCCTAGTAGAGGATAATGAAGCTATGCTTGCACGTTTTATGGGTGGTTTAAACAGGGAGATACAAACTATTCTAGAATACAAGGACTTTGCTACTATCACTCGTTTGTTTCATCTTGCTTGTAAAGCTGAACGTGAAGTGCAGGATCGACAGGCCGCTAAGAGACCTAACTTTTCTGCAGGACGAAATACATCATGGACATCGCGTGGACCTAATACATCCACACGTCATGCTTCACCACCATCTACTTCAGCCGCTCATTCTTACAGGGAGCCACCAAAACAACCAGCGCCACCATTCAAGGGTGCACAGAGTGGTCCAGCGGCGAGTTCTTCTTCATCCATGGCATCTACAGGGCAAACACGAGATCGTGATATTAAATGTCGCCGGGGCCAAGGTGGAGGTCACTTCGCCAAAGACTGTCCCTCCAAGCGTGTGATGACTGTTACGGCGGATGGTGGGTATGAGTCAGCGAGTGACTATGATGAGGAGACTTTAGTTCTCATTGCTCATGAGGAACAGGGTGCCCATGATGATGCTCATGATATAGATTATATGGCTCCTGATGATGCAGATAAATATGCTAGTTTGGTTGCTCAACGTGTGTTAAGTGTGTAGGTAACGAAGGCCGAGCAAAACCAGAGGCATAATTTGTTCCACACAAAGGGAGTGGTGAAAGAACGTTCGGTTCGCATCATCATTGACGGAGGGAGTTGCAACAACTTGGCTAGCATGGAGTTGGTGGAGAAGCTATCTCTCACCACAAGACCACACCCCCATCCGTACTATATTCAGTGGTTTAACAATAGTGGTAAGATTAAGGTAACGCGTTCTGTTCGTGTGCACTTTAGCATTGCTGCATATGCTGATTATGTTGATTGTGATGTGGTGCCCATGCAAGCATGCTCTCTTTTACTTGGTAGACCATGGCAATTTGATAGGAATGTTGTACACCATGGTAGGACCAATCAGTTTACTCTGGTTCATCAGGATAAAAATATTGCTTTACTTCCTATGTCTCCTGAACAAATTGTGAAAGATGATCTTGCTAGAGCTAGTAAAGCTAAACAGGAGAAAAATAAGAGTGAAAATGAGATAGCAGCTAAAGAATTTGAGCAACAACATAAGACTAATAGAAAATCTTCTTCTGCTGTTTCTAATGAAATTAAATTGACTAGTCCAACTTTGCTTGCTACTAAGGTTGATATTTCAGATTTGGATGTTAGTCAATATGTGTGCTATGCTTTTGTGTGCAAAGAAGCTTTGTTTTCATTTGAGGAATTGCCTCCTTCTTTGCCTCCTGTTGTCACTGACCTTTTGCAGGAATTTATTGACGTCTTTCCACAAGACGTACCACCGGGATTACCACCTATTCGAGGGATTGAGCATCAGATTGACTTAATTCCCGGTGCTTCGCTGCCCAACCGTGCGCCATACCGTACCAATCCGGAGGAGACGAAGGAGATTCAGCGTCAAGTACAAGAGCTACTCGACAAAGGTTACATACGTGAATCCCTTAGTCCTTGCGCTGTTCCTGTTATATTAGTGCCGAAAAAGGATGGAACATGGCGTATGTGTGTTGATTGTCGAGCCATTAATAATATTACTATTCGTTATCGTCATCCTATTCCTAGGTTAGATGATATGCTTGATGAATTAAGTGGCTCTACCATGTTTTCCAAAGTTGATTTGCGTAGTGGATACCATCAAATTCGCATGAAATTAGGAGATGAATGGAAAACGGCTTTTAAAACTAAGTTTGGATTATATGAGTGGTTAGTCATGCCTTTTGGGTTAACTAATGCACCTAGCACTTTCATGAGATTAATGAACGAGGTTTTACGTGCTTTCATTGGACGATTTGTGGTAGTCTATTTTGATGATATACTAATTTATAGGAAATCTTTGGAGGAACATTTGGATCATTTACGTGCTGTTTTTATTGCTCTACGTAATGCACGTTTGTTTGGTAACCTTGGGAAGTGCACCTTTTGCATCGACCGAGTATCGTTTCTTGGCTATGTTGTTACTCCACAGGGAATTGAAGTTGATAAAGCCAAGATCGAGGCGATTGAGAGTTGGCCGCAGCCCAAAACGGTCACACAAGTGAGGAGTTTTCTTGGCCTCGCTGGATTCTATAGGCGTTTTTGTGAGAGATTTCAGCACCATTGCTGCACCTCTCAATGAGCTTACACGCAAGGATGTGCCTTTTACTTGGGGTACCGCACAGGAAGAAGCCTTCACGGTATTGAAAGATAAGTTAACACATGCTCCTTTGCTCCAACTTCCTGATTTTAATAAGACTTTTGAGCTTGAATGCGATGCTAGTGGTATTGGTTTGGGAGGTGTGTTATTACAAGATGCTAAACCTGTTGCATACTTTTCTGAAAAATTGAGTGGGCCTAGTCTGAACTATTCTACTTATGATAAGGAATTATATGCTCTTGTTCGGACATTAGAAACTTGGCAACATTATTTATGGCCCAAAGAATTTGTTATACATTCTGATCATGAATCTTTGAAACACATAAGAAGTCAAGCAAAACTTAATCGTAGACATGCTAAGTGGGTTGAATTTATTGAGACTTTCCCTTATGTCATTAAACACAAGAAGGGGAAAGATAATATTATTGCTGATGCTTTGTCTCGTCGTTATACTATGCTTTCACAACTTGACTTCAAGATATTCGGTTTAGAGACAATCAAAGATCAATATATACATGATGCGGAATTTAAAGATGTTTTGCAGAATTGTAGAGAGGGTAGAACATGGAACAAGTTTGTGCTTAATGATGGGTTTGTGTTCCGTTCTAACAAGCTATGCATTCCAGCTAGCTCTATTCGTCTTTTGTTGTTGCAGGAGGCGCATGGAGGAGGATTAATGGGACATTTTGGGGTGAAGAAGACGGAGGACGTACTTGCTACACATTTCTTTTGGCCAAAGATGAGACGGGATGTTGAGCGTTTTGTTGCTCGCTGCATTACATGTCAAAAAGCTAAGCCACGACTCAATCCTCATGGTTTATACATGCCTTTACCTGTACCTAGTGTTCCGTGGGAGGACATATCCATGGACTTTGTTTTAGGCTTGCCTCGAACAAAGAAGGGGAGGGATAGCATATTTGTTGTCGTGGATAGATTTTCTAAGATGGCACATTTTATACCATGTCATAAAAGCGATGCTGCTGCTAATGTTGCTGATTTATTCTTTCGAGAGATTATTCGCTTACATGGTGTGCCCAATACTATTGTCTCGGATCGTGATACTAAGTTTCTTAGCCATTTTTGGAGATGCTTATGGGCTAAGTTGGGGACTAAACTACTTTTTAGTACTACATGTCATCCCCAAACTGATGGACAAACTGAAGTGGTCAATAGGACTTCGTCTTCTATGCTTAGGGTTGTTTTAAAGAGTAACTTGAAAATGTGGGAAGAATGTTTACCTCATATTGAATTTGCTTATAATCGTTCATTTCATTCTACCACTAAAATGTGCCCTTTTGAGATTGTTTATGGTTTTCTACCTCGTGCACCTATTGATTTGCTGCCTCTTCCATCTTTGGAGAAGATTAATTTTGGTGCTAAGCAACGTGCTGAATTGATATTAAAAATGCATGAGTTAACTAAAGAAAACATTGAGAAAATGAATGCTAGATACAAGCTTGCTGGTGATAAGGGTAGAAAGCATGTTGTGTTTGAACCAGGAGATCTTGTTTGGTTACATCTATGTAAAGATAGGTTTTCTAATTTGCGCAAGTCTAAGTTAATGCCACGAGCTGATGGTCCCTTTAAGGTTTTACAGAAAATTAATGATAATGCATATAAACTTGAGCTACCTGCAGATTTAGGGGTTTGTCCCACATTTAACATTGCAGATTTGAAACCTTATTTGGGAGAATATGATGAGCTTCCGTCGAGGACGACTTCAATTCAAGAAGGGGAGGATGATGAGGACATCTCTACTAATGTTACACCCACATCTTCACCAACTATACATACTGGACCAGTTACTAGAGCACGCGCACGTCAACTAAATTATCAGGTATTTTCGTTTCTTGCGAATCCTTCTAATGTTCAGGAACATATGATGCTGCCTAAATTAGATACTTTTCTTTGTCTTATGAATGAAGGACCAAGCATGGAGAAGAAGGATGGTCATTGGAGCGGGATCAAGCATGGAGAAGGAGGTGCGCGCGCGGGAAAGGACAATGGAGCTTCCAGTGGTGATTTTCGCACGTTGAGGCCACCATAAGGCGTGCATGAAGACTTGGACGAGAGACACAAGACGCCACATTAATATTTTTGTCCAAGGGTTATTATAGGTGCTGCGTCACCTTATTATTGGGCCAGGCCCATGTAATTTCGAAATACACTTAATAGGCTATTTTTTCGGACCCCTCCTCCAAGGGGCCACGAAATTCCCCTCTGTTCCCCCATATATACAGCCCTTAGGGTGTCGTTTAGACTTGGGTTTTAATTAGATTTAAGGTAGCCATAGCTGCAACTTCGAGCTCTTCGTTTGTGTCATCCGACCAGGCCAAGACCGCATTGGAACCCCAACTTTCGTAATCATTCATCTTATATTCGCAATATCCAGATTGCAATTCTTAGTTCTTGCTTGTTCTTCGATTGCTTGCAGGAATTGACCTTCGTGGTCAGGTTGATCGTGCATCCGCGGGATCAATGACCTCTCAGAGTTGGTTTAGCGATTGCTAAGGCGCAACGTCTTCGCACGTTCGTAGTCGGGTCGTGAAAGTCTACTCCACCAAAATCGATCTCCATCCTCTCATCGAAAAATCGGGACACCTTCGCCTTTATCACCCGGTGACCAGATCCGGCCGTCAGGCCCCCTGCGCCGCCGCCACATTGATACGTCCCAAACGTATCTATAATTTTTGCTTGCTCCATTCATGTTTTGTGCGACTTTGCCATGATTTTCTTGAACTTGCATACACTTTTGAGCATATTTGGATTCCAGAAGGTAGCGGAGGGGGGCCATAGCGGAGGGGGGCCACCAAAGGGACTCCAGAAGGGTCCCTGGCGCGACCCCACCCTAGGCCGCGCCAGGGGGCCTCCTGGCTGCCCTGTGGGTCCCCTCGATACCCCCTCTGCCTATATTTAGCCCTTAGGGTGGAAATCCCTAATATCGATCTCTTTTCTGCGAACTCGCCTCTGTACCGCCGCCGCCGTTTCAAGATCGGGGCTGCTTGGAGAAGCTGCCCCGGCACCCTGCCGGGAGGAGGAAACCCCTCCGGGAGACCATCCATAGCCATGGACGCCTCTCGGACGTACCGTGAGTAGTCCCCCTTGGGCCATGGGACCGTGACCAGTAGTTATGTGATGTACCTCTCCCCTCTTTGTGCTTCCACTTTTGAGACCTCGTGAGCTGCCTCACATGATCGAGGCACTTTTGTATATTCTGCTGTTGCTATGCTGAGTTTGCTGGGATCTGATGGATTATGAGACTATGTTCAGATTGTGATGAGTAATATATTTGGTTCTTCTCTTTTATATTTTGTTCTTGAGTAAATTCTTGCATGTTCTCCGTTGCAGTATTTTGCTTTGGCCAAGTAGTTTGCTTGCAACTCCAAGAGTGAGCGTTATGCTTGATTGTGGGTTCAGCCCCCTGATGTCTTGCTTGATTGACAGAAACATGAGACTAGGGGATGTGCTGTTGCCACCCGGATAAAACAACAGTGCTTGTACCCGCGGGTGCAAGGATTGTTTACTTTACACAAAGTTCTTTTAATGCAGTTGTCTGTTGCTTTGAGTTTACACTTTGGGTGGGATTTGCAACTTAATACCAGCGAGATGTTCTGGATAGATATCTCAAGGTGGATGATTCGTAGTAGATGCAGTTGGATTTCGGTCTACTTACCTTGGCGTACTGCCCATTGCTTTTGAGCCCTTCCTTTCTTTGCAACATAGTTAGCATTGCGGTGCCTTCATAATTCTGTCAATTGCCCAGCTGTGATTTGTTTACCTCGCTAGCACTTTTACCGTCTTTTGGGAGAGAGACATCACTAGTGAAAATCACGGGACCCCGGTCCATCTTCACATTACTTTTTACACCCTTAGTTTACTTTCAGTCTTTACTTTCAGTTCCACTTTTATCTCTTGCGTTGATCCTTTGTAAACAGCAAGGCCGGAGGAATTGACAACTCCTCTGTACTCGTTGGGAGCAAAGTTATTTGTATCTGTATGCAGGTCCAGGTGAAGCTAGCAACCTCGGCGCCATTGTTCACTTTACCACCTTCTTGTATCCTTCGGAGTCCTACGGGAGACAAACCTTGGTATCTTTTCCAATGGAAAACTTGTCGCTGCACTATATCTCACCCTGCACTTGGGGTAACCAACGAGGCTTGAAGAGTATTAACACTCTCTTGCCATCACACATGCTCGTCGGAGCACGCCTAGGCCGGCCACCGCCCGCAGTCCGGCGAGGACGCCGCCACCGCTGGCTTGGCCGGCCACTCCAACCGCTTTAGAGGCCCAACCCGTGACGCGCACCGCGGCCTAGTCGCACCCCAGCTCGTGGCCTTCCTCTCGCCCAAGGCGCACGCGCGCTAAACCTCGCCCACGTCTGCGAGTTGGGCCGAGGCCCATGGTGAGCTCAGCTTGCCCTTTTATTATTATTTATTGTTTTTTTCTCTTCTGCGAGTTGGGCTCGGCCCGTGGTTATTTGTCGCTATGTGCGGAATATAGTTGTCTCGCCCCCCCCTGTTGAGGCCTATTTAGAGCAGATTCGGCCCGTTAGATTTTTTTCCTTTACTGGGTTATTATAATAGGAAATTGTGTTATTATTTTCCGAGGCTTGTATCTTTTCTCCTATAGCTCGGATTGCGATGAGTTCTACATGAAAGTTGCTCCATTTTGCGTGTAGAATAATAAAATGTTGCCCTTTGCCATATATAACCTTGTTGACATGTTGTTTTACTGCTATTTACGTTGCATGCCACCGTAAATGAAATAGGCCATATCTTTTTAACCGTTGCTCCGAATAAAATGTTCTTTCTATGTAACTTGACTAGAATTTCGTGTAGGTTGTGAATATGCTGTTCTGTCTTGCTAATAAAAAGAATAAAATATTTTTTAGGGCAAAACAGTACCAAACATATTTATTTTGCGGGGTAAATAGCGATATGCCATGTGTAGGAAATTTACCCGCTTAACTTGACTAGTATAGGTAGATTACTTATGCTTCACCTCTTGCCATGATTGTGTGATATGCCATGCTTGAGTGAGATGCCATGTTAACAACATTTGCTCATGTTGTGTAGCTAAACAACTTGAACCATTGTAAACGTGCGGTATCGTCATGTGTGACGAGTACTCCACTTAACCTGATAGTAACCGCTCTCGACGATAGATGCGATATCGTATTGCGTTGTCTCGTGTTGCTTCTTTTTGTTGCTTTCTCGTGATTTCTTCGTAGTAATAGATGCATCTCCGTTGATTGCCTTTCCAGTGTTTACTTCTTGTGTGCTCCCGCGGGTATTCTCGGAGACGTTGCGAGTTGCGGTCGACTACACCTTCGGCTTCGTCTTATCATCAGGTAAGGGGGAGCATCTATCATGCTTATAACTTTCAGCTAACTCGCGCCTAGGTGTAGGATAGAACGATTGCTTGAGACTACCACTTCATATTCATGCCTCTCAAATAAACCCAAACAGCCATGTCCTCCACATCCCAGCAAACCTTGTTCGGCTATATTACTATTGCTCGCTGCTCAGCCACTGCTTAGTATGCATGCTAACATATGATGCTGCCTTAATTAGATACCTTTGTTTTGCTTATGAATGAAGGACCTAGCATGGACAAGAAGGATGGTCATTGGAGCGGGATCATGCATGGAGAAGAAGGTGCGCGCACGGGAAAGGATAATGGAGCTTCCAGTGGTGATTTTCGCGCTTTGAAGCCACCATAAGGAGTGCATGAAGGAATGGACGAAATACACGAGATGACTCTTCACTATTTTCGTCCAAGGAGAATTATAGGTGCTGCGTCACCTTAATATTGTGCTGGGCCCATGTAATTTCGAAATACCACATTATAGGCTGTTTTTAGAGTCCGTATGTGTGGGGAAACCGAGTTAGGGTTGTTTTCGGACCCCACCTCCAAGGGGTCACGAAAATCCCCTCTGTTCCCCCATATATACAGCCCTTAGGGCGTCGTTTAGACTGGGGTTTTTTAATTAGATTTAAGTTAGCCATAGCCGCAACTTCGAGTTCTTCGTTTGTGTCGTCCGACCAGGCCAAGACTGCATTGGAACCCCAACTTTCGTCAATCATTCATCTTATATTCGCAATATCCAGATTGCAATTCTTAGTTCTTGCTTGTTCTTTCGATTGCTTGCAGGAATTAGACCTTCGTGGTCAGGTTGATCGTGCATCCGCGGGATTAATAACCTTTCGGAGTTGGTTTAGCGATCGCTAAGGCGCAACGTCTTCGCACAATCGTAGTCGGGTCGTGAAAGTCGTCTCCACCATAATCGATCTCCATCATCTCATCGAAACATCGGGACACCTTCGCCTCTATCACAAGGCGTCGCATCACGACTACGACGTTTCCGGAGAGGAGGAATCCGGAGGTGACGCGGAGAAGGTGGAGACCCACCAGGAGACCACTGGTGATCTCTTCTTGTCACACGGGTGGAAGGTCTTCGTCCGTGGCTGCAAGCTGGACCGCGGGGACTTCCTCATGTTCCGTTACGAGGGCAAGGATGTCTTGACGCTGAAGTGCTTCAGCATGAATTGCGACTACCTGAAGAACGGAGAGCTACCAAGCAACTAGAAAGACGCCGAGCAGGTTGCTCGTAAATCATCGATGTACCTCCTACTCGATGAGACCCTTTACCGCATGTGTCCCAACAGTGTGAAGCTACTAAGCATCCCCACAAACGAAGGAAAGAAGCTGCTCCCGTCGCGCATGAGGCCGCAATCATCGCCACCTTTCATGCCAACGTCAAGAACCTGCACATGCTGGAGAAGTTGAGTACCCGGTCCATCAAGACTATCACCACCCTGTTCGAGCTCCCCGACCAGGTCGCCCGCATCGAAGAGGCGGCCATGCCTATTAATTGAGATACCGGAAGACGTTGTACGGCTCAAGATCCTTTTGGAAGGAACCATCCTTCCGAGGAGCCCGGGGCCCGTAAACGCGTACACCAAGCCGTGTTCACCACAGAGGGGAACGGGTCCGCTCCGCAACCACCCTCCATCGACATTGTGGTTGCCGCCACGGACACCACCCTATCGCCATACTACAAGATACAGAAGACCAACAAGCACGACCTGTCCAAGTGCCGCTCCATCATCAAGCTCCCACAAGACATGGCGGCCTTCTATTCCAAGAAGGACACCGAAAGGAAGGCTCAACGGGGCGGAGGTTCCCAACGCGGGGGCTGAGGCAGCTACCAGAACAAGGGCGAGCCAAGGACGCCGCATCACGGCGATGACGTTTCCGGAGAGGAGGAATCCGAAGGTGACGCGGTGAAGGTGGATGATGTAGGGCAAGCCTAGGAGTTGGCCCAATCTTCACAATTTGGAGGTGGGGGTTCACAACAACAATAAGGCACAAGGGGAATTACAAACACAATCAACACAAGAGGCAAAGGGGAACAAGATCCAAACACTTAGAACACTCAAATCCACACACAAGTGCCATACATCACAAGATCCATACACCACAAGAGGTAAGCTTGGTAGTCTCCCTCTCCTTCTATGAATAGGATTGGGTTCCTCTCCTTCTATGAGTGGGGGGAGGAGGGTAGATTGAGAGAGGATCTCAAGGAGACCAATTTCCCAAGGGGAAAAGGAGCTAAGCTGATGTAGGGCAAGCCTAGGGTTTGGCCCAATCTTCACAATTTGGAGGTGGGGATCCACAACAAGAACAAGAACAAAGGGGATCAACATAAGAGACAAAGGGGTAACAAGATCCAAACACATAAACACTCAAATCCACTCCCAAATACCACACATCACAAGATCCACACACCACAAGAGGTAAGCTTGGTAGTCTCCCTCTCCTTATACTACTAGGATTGGGGCCCGCTCCTTCTATGACTAGGGAGAGGAGGGTAGGTTGAGGCTCAATCCGCAGATTGAGTCTCTCTCCCGCGGGAGGTGGTAGGATTGAGAGAGGATCTCTAAGGAGATCAAATCCCCATGGGGGAGTAGGAGCTAAGCTCTCTCAAATCTGGATATAATCTTAGCTAACCCTAAAACTGAGATAGGAGACAACTATATATAGGCTAGGGGGGAAAGGGGATACAATGGACGTGGCCCAGCTGGATCTGCGCGCAGGCAGGTTTCGGACGTCCGTTGGGTTTCGGACGTCCGAACTTTCGGGACGTCGGACGTCCGTTGAGCTTCGGATTTCCGGAAGTGGCTGCATCGGCGGGGTCCTGTAGACGACCTGGTGGTCCGGAGTAATAGATGTCGAAAATCCGACAAGTTTCGGACGTCCGATCTGTCGGACGTCCGAAGTCTGTCGGTCATCCGAAGTCTGTCGCGCGCTCGCTCCGATGGTGGGGCTCCTGACCGTAGCATGTCGGAAGTACGACGAGTTTCGGACGTCCGAGCTGTCGGAAGTCCGAGCTGTCGGAAGTCCGAAAGCCTTCGGACGTCCGAAAGCACTCTGTAGTCGAGTCTTCTTCTCCTTCGGTTGCCTCCTCGCCGTTGGACCTAATGGAACAAAGCACACTATTTTGATGTAGCATCCAGTTCTCGTGCGTATGGTATTGAGTAATGGCAAGGAGTGAATGCACCTTTGCTTCTATGGCACGTGCTTGTGCTCTCGTCATGGGTCCGTGTGTAGGAGATGTATCCATGGTGATGTCGGTAGGATGTTCCGCATCATAAGCTCTCTCAATGTTTAGATTTGTTCTTAGCTAACCCTAAAACTGAGGTAGAAGAGAGATACTTATAGCCTAGGGGGAAGGAGGGGGATACAAGGGCCTCTTGCCCAGATCTGGCCGTCGGGGACCGGGGCACCCGGGGTGGTCAGGAGGTCTCCGACTCCAGCCGGAGGAGACCGGGCACCCGGGGTTCGGGGAGGCCGGGCACCCGGAGTGGTCAGAGGGCTCGTCGCCTTGCTCCTGGGGGGACCGGGCACCCGGGGGTCCGGGGGGGGGGGGGTGGGGCACCCGGGGTGGTCAGTGGCTTCAAGGTGTCCTCTTCTTCATCCTCCCGCGGTTCCTCTCCGAGCATGGCTTCGTCTTGGATGTCACCTTTGTACCTGATGATGCATAGAGTGTCCACGTGAGGTAGCACCCAAGTTTCACACATGTTTAGGCGTAGTTCGGAGAGGAGCGAGTTCACCTTAGCTTCAATGGTGCGTGCTTGTGCTCTCGTCATGGGTCCGCGTGTAGTAGGCGTATCCATGGTGATGTCGGTAGGGTGCTCCGCATCAGTGGAGACCCACCAGGCGACCACCGGTGATCTCTTCTTGTCGCACAAGTGGAAGGTCTTCATCTGTGGCCGCAAGCTAGACCGCGAGGACTTCCTCCTGTTCCGTTACGAGGACGAGGACGTCTTGAGTGCTTCAACATGAACGGCGACTACCTGAAGAACGGAGTGCTACCAAGCAACTAGAAGGATGCCAAGCAGGTTCCTCGTCAATCATCGATGTACCTCCTACTCGATGAGACCCTTTACCGAAGGCGTCCCAACGGTGAAGCTACTGTGCATCCCCACAGACGAAGGCAAGAAGCTGCTCCCGTTCGGACCACGAAGGAACATGCGACGCCCACATTGGTTCCCGGTCTCTGGTCGTTAAAGCTTTCCGGCAAGGGTTCTATTAGCCTACCGCCTTGAACCACGACATGGAGCTTGTAAACACCTGCGACGCCTGCCAATTCCACGCCAAGGCTGTTCATCAACTAGCACAAGCTCTCCAAACCATCCCTCTGTAATGTGATGAGGACATCCGTATTACCTTAGCACCTACAACACCTCTTGAAGAACCAATACTGGCTAAGTCCAGTGAAATCAGAATCGGACCTATTACAATAGCCCGTGCAAAGTTACTAGAACAACAGGTGAACTTATTCCTCATAGAATCTGATGTTTTACTTAGTGAGGATTTTATACTGCCTAAGTCCTTGTGCATATGTGTTATCAGACCTTCCGACCCTAAGCCGGACCTTCCGACCCCAGCCCGGACCGTCCGACTTACGCGCCGGACGTCCGACCTTGCACGACTGCCTGCGCGCAGAAACAGGGCAGCGGCCCTTGTATCCCCGCTTGGACCCCCTAGCTTATAAATACCAGACCCCCTACGAGTTTTAGGGTTAGAGCAAGTTTTAGATAGGAGCAGCAAAAACAACTGCAGCGGCAGGAGCACCAATACCAGTAGCTTGTCCGACCGGAAACAAAATACGTCGTGCACGTCGTTGAAACGGTGGCTGTGCCGGAGCGGCAGCAGGCTGTGGAGGCAGGCGTGCGGTCAACTCAGTAAACTTGGCGTCGAGCTTGGTGTCGATCATCTTCTTCATGCCATCAATCGCCTCTGCAAATCTGTTCTGAATGGCATGCACCTGTTCGGTCATCATACGTCAAAATATATCATGTAGCTCCTGGTTTGTCATGTTCTCCCAACTGGGCGCGTCCGCCACCTATTCACCGTGTGATCCTGGCATGGTTAGCAAAAATAGAAAACACACAGAAATATGATCCTACTTCTACGAATGGGATGTGGTGTGGTGGAAAGCACAAATCCGTCAGGCTTTTCTTTTGTTCTTACCGATTCTTACCTAGCAGCAGGTGGTGATGTACAACCAACGGGTCAAAAATCTCAAAGATGTGGTAGAGCGATGGCCAGGAGGTGTCAAAACGCACGATGTAGAATATATGTGGAGATGTAGGAAGGCTGACAAGTATGGTAGCAAAAGCTCAATAGTAATCAAGACAGAGATGCAAAGCTGAATAAACACTCAATGTCGGTACTGTGCTGACCCTAGGCTAGACAGTACTAGAGACGCGAGCCTAAAACACCAACGGAAGCACGACGCGGTATGTAAACAACTTAGAATCACACTCTGAATTTTTCTTTGGTGGCGATTTTTTTTGCGCTCTTTTCAACGAAAATCACTATAATGGGGAGTGTCTCAAAATACTTCTCAACCCTAGAAAATAGGATAGGCACGAAATTTTTTCTGCAATTTTTTTTACTGTCCGGATTAAATATATGGATTTCGGGCCCGAACATTTGCTATGATGGCGAGTGTCTCAAAACGCTCTACTAAACCTAAAAATAGGATAGCCAGAATTTTTTTTAACAACCGTGTTTTTTCAGAAATTTTGGCCCAAAAAGGCGCGTCTCCAGACTTTTTTTTAAATCACCCCTTCTACGTACGACAAAAGATTGGTGAAATCCGACTCTAATAACTCGGAACTAAACTAGGTTGTGGTGGTGTATATGGACTCGGATTGGCGGAACGTGGTGGTGTATATGGACTCGGATTGGCGGAACGTGGTGGTGTATATGGACTCGGATTGACGGAACGTGGTAGGATGACTACTGTGCGGCGGCGGCATGACAAACTGTGATCAGAACTCGAAACTCTAAGGGTACTAGACTCTAAGATCAGCAACTTGACACAACGATGCAAACGTAAATTCAACAAAGCAAGTACTGAAAAGAAAACTGGACATATGCTAGGACTATCTTGGGACGTGATGATCTAACCCTAATTTTTTGGCTTTTTCGTGTACTGTAGGTATGAAGAACAGAATTAATCTAGACTACGAAAAATGGTAAATCTCACCGATCAACCTGGAAATCTGATACCACTTGATAGAGACGAAGGTGGCCCAATGTTTCGATGAGATGGTGGAGATCGATTCTGGTGGATACGACCTTCATGACCGGACTACGAACGTGCGAAGACGTTGTGCCTTAGCGATCGCTAAACCAACTCCGTGAGGTTATTGATCCCACAGATGCACGATCAACCTGACCACGAAGGTTCCTTCAAGCAATCGACAAGAAGAAGGAACTAAGAATTGCAATCTGGATATTGCGAATATAAGATGAATGATTGACGAAAGTTGGGGTTCCAATGCGGTCTTGGCCTAGTTGGATGATGATGAGGACATCCCTACTAATGTTACACCCACATCCTCACCAACTAGACATATTGGAGCAGTTACTAGAGCACGCGCACGTCAACTAAATTATCAGGTATTTTCGTTTCTTGCGAATCCTTCAAATGTTCATGAACATATGACGCTGCCTAAATTAGATACTTTTGTTTTGCTTATGAATGAAGGATGAGCTCGAAGTTGACACAAACGAAGAGCTCGAAGTTGCTGCTATGACTAACTTAAATCTAATTAAAACCCAAGTCTAAACGTGATGAGGACATCCCTACTAATGTTACACCCATACCCTCACACACTACACATACTGGACCAGTTACTAGAGCACGTGCACGTCAACTAAATTATCAGGTACTTTCGTTTCTTGCGAATCCTTCTATTGTTCATGAACATATGATGCTGCCTAAATTAGATACTTTTGTTTTGCTTATGAATGAAGGACCTAGCATGGACAAGAAGGATGGTCATTGGAGCGGGATCAAGAATGGAGAAGAAGGTGCGCGCGGGGTAAAGTACAGTGGAGCTTCCAGTGGGGATTTTCGCACGTTGAAGCCACCATAAGGCATGCATGAAGGCTTGGACGGAATACACGAGATGCCACTTCATTATTTTCGTCCAAGAGCAATTATAGGTGCTGCGTCACCTTAATATTGGGCTGGGCCATGTAATTTCGAAATACCACATTATAGGCTGTTTTTAGAGTCCGTATGTGTGGGGAAACCGAGTTAGGGTTGTTTTCGGACCCCACCTCCAAGGGGTCACGAAAATCCCCTTTGTTCCCCCATATATACAGCCCTTAGAGCGTCGTTTAGACTTGGGTTTTAATTAGATATAAGTTAGCCATAGCCGCAACTTCGAGCTCTTCGTTTGTGTCATCCGACCAGGCCAAGACCTCATTGGAACCCCAACTTTCGTAATCATTCATCTTATATTCGCAATATCCAGATTGCAATTCTTAGTTCTTGCTTGTTCTTCGATTGCTTGCAGGAATTAGACCTTCGTGGTCAGGTTGATCGTGCATCCGCGGGATCAATAACCTCTCGGAGTTGGTTTAGCGATCGCTAAGGCGCAACGTCTTCGCACGTTCGTAGTCGGATCGTGAAAGTCGTCTCCACCATAATCGATCTACACCATCTCATCGAAACATCGGGACACCTTCGCCTCTATCAAAACGACGCCCTAATGGCTGCATATATGGGGGAACAGAGGCGATTTTCGTGACCCCTTGGAGGTGGGGTCCGAAAACAACCCTAACTCGGTTTCCCCACAAATACGGACTCTAAACACAGCCTATAAGGTATTATTTCGAAATTACATGGGCCCAGCCCGATATTAAGGTGATGCAGCACCTATAATTGCCCTTGGACGTAAATAATAAAGTGGCATCTCGTGTATTTCATCCAAGCCTTCATGGCACGCCTTTTGGTGGCTTCAAAGTGCGAAAATCACCACCGGAAGCTGCATTGTCCTTTCCCGCGCGCACACCTTCTTCTCCATGCTTGATCCCGCTACAATGACCATCTTTCTTGTCCATGCTAGGTCCTTCATTCATAACCAAAACAAAAGTATCTAATTTAGGCAGCATCATATGTTCATGAACACTAGAAGGATTCGCAAGAAACGAAAGTACCTGATAATATAGTTGATGTGCGCGTGCTCTAGTAACTGGTCCAATATGTGTAGTTGGTGAGGATGTGGGTGTAACATTAGTAGGGATGTCCTCATCAGATGTTCTTGGGAGTTTTCTTGGAGGATTTCTCGTGCAGATTAATTTGCCTGGAGGATTTATCGTGCAGATTGATTTGCTTGGAGGAGATTGTGCATAGAGACTACAGATTGTTGTTGTGTTTATGCAGATTTGTTTCCATTAGATATGTTTGCGAGGAAGTGGCTAGAGGTTGAAGAAAACAAATCCAGTAATTGGATTTTTCATATGGGCACGACGGAGGAGACATCCAACATGAAGCCATGGGACAAGGGCAAGCTACACGAGGAGCGGAGGCGCCGGAAGATGAACAGCTCCAGGAGTCGGACGTCCGGACCAGCTTCCGGATCATTCGACCTGACCCCGGACCGTCCGGACAGGACGTCAGACGTCCGGATAGTTACGTCCCGAAGACCTGAAGGCAATCGGAACGTCCGACCCCAAGCCGGACCGTCCGACCTCATCCCGGACCGTCTGACTTATGGGTCGGACGTCCGACTTGCACGACTTCCTGCGCGCAGAGTTAGGGCTGCGACCTATGTATCCTTAGTTTTACCCCCTAGCTTATAAATAGAACACTCCCTACGAGTTTAGGGTTAGCTTAAGTTTAGACAAGAATTTTAAGGTGAAGAGTTGTATCTCTTGGTGAAGCTTCCCTCCGGCGTTGGCGATGCCGTTTATCCAATAAAGATTGTCGCGGAAGTTCTTGTGTTCATCAAGGATTATCATGCTTTGGTTTGAGGCGTGGTGACCTCGATCACGTTGCTTGCTGGATTCATTCCTCTTCTTCAGGTTGCGTTCATCGCCTGATTGGAAGGATTTATATCCGGGCTGCTCGCTTTGAAAGATCGGGACAAACTCAAGAGGATCTCACCCCGGTGATCGTATCCTCAGGTGTGTCCCTCCTTATCATGTGGTATCAGATCTTCGGGTTGATCATAGCGAGATTGTGTTGATCGATCGCATCTAGATCGGTTTTGTTGGAGGACTTTGCTTGGAGGATTTCTCGTGCAGATTGATTTTCTTGGAGGAGATTGTGCATAGAGGCTCCAGATTGCTGTTGTGTTTATGCAGATTTGGTTCCATTAGATTGGTTTGCGAGGAAGTGGCTAGAGGTTGAAGAAAAGAAATCTCGTAATTGGATTTGGCTGTCAGCAGTCCCGAAATTGATATAGGTGCAGAATCCGCGTCGGTGCTCCAAATAAGGCGTGTAAGTATAGGTTGGAAAGGATGTCCCGTGTGATTTCCAAATTCTATACCCACAGCCCCGATTCGCACTGGTCAAGCAGAAAACGTAAAAACAATACTGCGGTTGGTGTGAGTTGATTCTATCAAGTTGCGGATGATGAGTGCATCAAGGGCAGATTGCGTTGATGCACAAGGAACGAAGATGGCTGCAGTTTGTGCGGGCACATATGCAATTCCCAAGTTTGAGGGCACAACTGATGTTGAGGTCTATTTTCGTTGGGAATTGGACATGCAAAGAGTGTTCCGCCTGAATTCGTTTAGCGATATTGAGCAAGTCACATTAGCATCTTCTGCGTTCCATGATGGTGCTTTGGATTGGTGGGAAACAATTGTGCGTACCATAATAGCGATGGGACAGCCAGCTATTGTTACTTGGCGCGCTATGAGGGATGCGACGCATGCTCGTTTCCTTCAACGAGATTATATTAATACCTTACGTGATAAATTGCCGACTTTGCAGCAAGGAAGATCATCCATGGATGATTACTTGAAGGAGATGACGCTTATTTTGCGGCGTACTTCGGTGCGTGAAGAGTCCGAGCAAACAATGCAACGTTTTATCTCAGGTCTGAATGATAACATCCAGCGTATTGTTCGTTTTTCTCCATGTAGTGACATGACAGATTTGTTAGATCGGGCACGTTAGGCAGAATTGCAAGTGGCCAAGGATGTTGTGGATGATGTTGTACCATTGAGTGGGCTGAATGTGCAACTCAAGAGAGTAAATGGTGATACTTGTATGACAGTGGATAGATGCCAGCGATGGAATTTATTTCAGGCGCAGTGTATGATCAAAGGAAAAGCATGCAAGTTGATGATTGATGGTGGTAGTTGTACAAATGGAATTAGCAAGGCGATGGAGGCAGCATTGGGGTTGTCCACATGGCGTATTCCTGAACCGAAGCATCTCGAGTGGTTGAATAGGTGTGGTATGCTGAAGGTTACTCATAAGGTGCGTGTGCCATTTACAGTTGGTGACTATGTTGATGAGGTTGAGTGCGATGTGTTGCCATTGGAGGTGTGTGGGCTGTTACTTGGGCGTCCATGGCAGTATGATCGCAATGCTATACATGCGGGCCGAGCAAATACATATTCTTTTATGCATGATGGCAAACAGCGGACTTTGAAGCCTATGGGAGATGATCATATCAAGTCCGACATGGTGCTTGTGGTTCGCAAGGAGAAGTTGCACAAGGCTAAACGACAACCAAGTTTAGCTAAGTTGCAGCCTAAGGAGCATGATGCTAGGAGCGTCAGTACAGAAACTAATTCAACCATGCCTGTAGATGACAAGCCAGTTGTACTTGTTGGTGACAAGCCGGTTGAAGTTACGCCTCTTTGTGATGAAAGGAAGGAAATTGCAGCATGTTCTACACCTTCAGTTTGTGTTGACAAAGGTGTTCAGGCTGATGACAGTGATGTTGTTCGTGGGTCGGTGCATATGGCAACGAGGTTCGATGACTGCAGTTTTGTTCGAACACCTCTGCGACGTTTTTTTGGAGTAGCCGTGTGTGTGCACAAAGGCAAGGATGGACGTGTTCGTCAGTTGTGTGGCCCGGGCATTACCACTTTGCAGGGTCGTATAAAGAAGGTTCATGTTCAACAAAAAAGGGCTCCGTCAAGAGTCGAGAAGAAGAAGGTGCTTGCGCCAAAGTCCAAACTCAAGAGAAGAAAGGACGCACTCTATTCTGTATCAAGTCCAGTGGCGAAGACGTGTGATGTTGTTGATATCACGCCACCCTTCCGAGTAGAACCTCACGCGTTGGGGACAACACTTCTTGAATGGGGGGGAGGATGATATGGGCATGACGGAGGAGACATCCAACATGAAGCCATGGGACAAGGGCATGCTACACGAGGAGCGGAGGCGACAGAAGATGAACAGCTCCAGGAGTCGGACGTCCGGACCAGCTCCCGGATCGTCCGACCTGACCTCGGACCGTCCGGATAGGACGTCGGACGTCAGGATAATTACGTCCCGAAGATCCGAAGACCTGAAGGCAATCGGACCGTCCGACCTCATCCTGGACCGTCCGACTTATGGGTCGGACGTCCGACTTGCACGACTGCCTGCGCGCAGAGTTAGGGCTGCGGCCCATGTATCCCTAGTTTTACCCCCTAGCTTATAAATAGAACACTCCCTACGAGTTTAGGGTTAGCTTAAGTTTAGACAAAAAATTTAAGGTTAAGAGTTGTATCTCTTGGTGAAACTTCCCTCCGGGGTTGGCGATGCCGTTTATCCAATAAAGATTGCCGTGGAGGTTCTTGTGTTCATCAAGGATTACCGTGCTTTGGTTTGAAGCGTGGTGACCTCCATCACGTTGCTTGCTGGATTCGTTCCTCTTCTTCAGGTTGCGTTCATCGCGTGATTGGAAGGATTTATATCCGGTCTGTTCACTGTGAAAGATCGGGACAAACTCAAGAGGATCTCACCCCGATGATTGTATCATCAGGTGTGTCCCTCCTTATCATGTGGTATCAGATCTTCGGGTTGATCACGGCGAGATTGTGTTGATCGATCGCATCTAGATCGGTTTTGTTGGGAGGAGTTTGTTTGGAGGATTTCTCGTGCAGATTGATTTGCTTGGAGGAGATTGTGCATAGAGGCTCCAGATTGCTGTTGTGTTTATGCAGATTTGGTTCCATTAGATTGGTTTGCGAGGAAGTGGCTAGAGGTTGAAGAAAAGAAATCCCGTAATTGGATTTGGCTATCAACAGTCCCGAAATTGATATAGGTGTAGAATCCGCATCGGTGCTCCAAATAAGGCGTATAAGTACAGGTTGGAAAGGACTTCTCGTGTGCTTCCCAAATTGTATACCCACAGATCCCGATTCAAAGTGGTCCAGCGGGAAACGTAAAAACAATACTTCGGTTGCTGTGAGTTGATACTATCAAGTTGGCGGATGATGAGTGCATCAAGGGCAGATTGCGTTGATGCACAAGGTACGAAGATGGCTGCAGTTTTTGCGGGCACATATGCAATTCCCAAGTTTGAGGGCACAACTGATGTTGAGGTCTATTTTCGTTGGGAATTGGACATGCAAAGAGTGTTCCGCCTGAATTCGTTTACCGATATTGATCAAGTCACATTAGCATCTTCTGCATTCCATGATGGTGCTTTGGATTGGTGGGAAACAATTGTGCGTACCAGAATAGCGATGGGACAACCAGCTATTGTTTCTTGGCGCGCTATGAGGGACGGGACGCGTGCTCGTTTCATTCCACGAGATTATATTAATAACTTACGTGATAAATTGCCGACTTTGCAGCAAGGAAGTTCGTCCGTGGATGATTACTTTAAGGAGATGACGCTTATTTTGCGGCGTACTTCGGTGCGTGAAGAGCCCGAGCAAACAATACAACGTTTTATCTCAAGTCTGAATGATAACCTCGAGCGTATTGTTCGTCTTTCTCCATGTAGTGACATGACAGATTTGTTAGATCGAGCACGTCAGGCAGAATTGCAAGTGGCCAAGGATGTTGTGGATGATGTTGTACCATTGAGTGGGCTGAATGTGCAACTCAAGAGAGTGCATGGTGATACTTGTATGACAGTGGATAGATGCCAGCGATGGAATTTATTTCAGGCGCAGTGTATGATCAAAGGAAAAGCATGGAAGTTGATGATTGATGGTGGTAGCTGTACAAATGGCATTAGCAAGGCGATGGTGGCAGCATTGGGGTTGTCCACATGGCGTATTCCTGAACCGAAGCATCTCGAGTGGTTGAATAGCTGTGGTATGCTGAAGGTTACTCATAAGGTGCGTGTGCCATTTACAGTTGGTGACTATGTTGATGAGGTTGAGTGTGATGTGTTGCCATTGGAGGTGTGTGGGCTGTTACTTGGGCGTCCATGGCAGTATGATCGCAATGCTATACATGCGGGACGAGCAAATACATATTCTTTTATGCATGATGGCAAACAGCGGACTTTGAAGCCTATGGGAGATGATCATATCAAGTCCGACGTGGTGCTGGTAGTTCGCAAGGAGAAGTTGCACAAGGCTAAACCACAGCCAAGTTTAGCTAAGTTGCAGCCTGAGGAGCATGATGCTAGGAGCGTCAGTACTGAAACTAATTCAGCCATGCCTGTAGATGACAAGCCAGTTGTACTTGTTGGTGACAAGCCGGTTGAAGTTACGCCTCTTTGTGATGAAAGGAAGGAAATTGCAGCATGTTCTACACCTTCAGTTTGTGTTGGCAAAGGTGTTCAGACTGATGACCATGGTGTTGTTCGTGACTCGGTGCATATGGCGACGAGGTTCGATGACCGCAGTTTTGTTTGAATGCCTCTGCGACGTTTTGTTGGAGTAGCCGTGCGTGTGAACAAAGGCAAGGATGGACGTGTTCGTCAGTTGTGTGGCCTGGGCATTACCATTTTGCAGGGTTGTACAAAGAAGGTTCATGTTCAACAACAAAGGGCTCCGTCAAGAGTCGAGATGAAAAAGGTGGTGGCGCCAAAGTCCAAACTCATGTGGAGAGGAAAGGACGCGCTCTGTGATGTATCAAGTCCAGTGGCGAAGACGTGTGATGTTGTTGATATCACGCCTCCCTTCCGAGAAGAACCTCACGCGTTGGGGACAACGCTTCTTGAATGGGGGGAGGATGATATGGGCACGACGGAGGAGATATCCAACATGAAGCCATGGGACAAGGGAAAGCTACACGAGGAGCGGAGGCGCTAGAAGATGAACAGTTCCAGGAGTCGCACGTCCGGACCAGTTCCCGGATCGTCCGACCTGACCCCGGACCGTCCGGACAGGACGTCGGACGTCCGGATAATTACGTCCCGAAGACCCGAAGACCTGAAGGCAATCGGACCGTCCGACCTCATCCCAGACCGTCTGACATATGGGCCGGACGTACGACTTGCACGACTGCCTGCGCGCAGAGTTAGGGCCGCGGCCCATGTATCCCTAGTTTTACCCCCCTAGCTTATAAATAGAACACTCCCTACGAGTTTAGGGTTAGCTTAAGTTTAGACAAGAATTTTAAGGTTAAGAGTTGTATCTCTTGGTGAAGCTACCCTCCGGTGTTGGCGATGCCGTTTATCCAATAAAGATTGCCGCGGAGGTTCTTGTGTTCATCAAGGATTATCATGCTTTGGTTTGAGGCGTGGTGACCTCCATCACGTTGCTTGCTAGATTCGTTCCTCTTCTTCAGGTTGCGTTCATCGCGTGATTGGAAGGATTTATATCCGGTCTTCTCGCTGTGAAAGATCGGGACTAACTCAAGAGGATCTCACCGCAGTGATCGTATCATCAGGTGTGTCCCTCCTTATCAATTTGGCTGTCAGGAGTCCCGAAATAGATATAGGTGTAGAATGCGCATCGGTGCTCCAAATAGGGCGTGTAAGCAGAGGTTGGAAAGGACGTTTCGTGTGCTTTCCAAATGATAAAGGCGAAGGTGTCCCGATGTTTTGATGAGATGATGGAAATCGATTATGGTGGAGACGACTTTTACGACCCGACTACGAACGTGGGAAGACGTTGCGCCTTAGCGATCGCTAAACCAACTCCGAGAGGTTATTGATCCCGCGGATGCACGATCAACCTGACCACGAAGGTATAATTCCTGCAAGCAATCGAAAGAACAAGCAAGAACTAAGAATTACAATCTGGATATTGCGAATATAAGATGAATGATTAACAGAAGTTGGGGTTCCAATGCGGTCTTGGCCTGGTCGGATGACACAAACGAAGAGATCGAAGTTGCGGCTATGGCTAACTTAAATCTAATTAAAACCCAAGTCTAAACGACGCCCTAAGGGCTGTATATATGGGGGGAATAGAGGGGATTTTCGTGACCCCTTGGAGGTGGTGTCCGAAAACAACCCTAACTCGGTTTCCCCACACATACAGACTCTAAAAACAGCCTATAATATGGTATTTCGAAATTACATGGGCCCAGCCCAATATTAAGGTGACGCAGCACCTATAATTGCCCTTGGACGAAAATAATGAAGTGGTATGTCGTGTATTTCGTCCAAGACTTCATGCTCGCCTTATGGTGGCTTCAAAGTGCGAAAATCACCACTGGAAGCTCCATTGTCCTTTCCCGCGCGCGCACCTTCTCCTCCATGCTTGATCGCGCTCCAATGACCATCCTTCCTGTCCATGCTAGGTGATGAGGACATCTCTACTAATGTTACACCCACATCTTCACCAACTACACATACTGGACCAGTTACTAGAGCACGCGCACGTCAACTAAATTATCAGGTACTTTCATTTCTTGCGAATCCTTCTAATGTTCAGGAACATATGATGCTGCCTAAATTAGATACTTTTGTTTGTCTTATGAATGAAGGACCTAGCATGGATAAGAAGGATGGTCATTGGAGCGGGATCAAGCATGGAGAAGGAGGTGCGCGCGCGGGAAAGGACAATGGAGCTTCCAGTGGTGATTTTCGCACTTTGAGGCCACCATAAGGTAGGCATGAAGACTTGGACGAGAGACACAAGATGCCACATTAATATTTTCGTCCAAGGGTTATTATAGGTGTTGCGTCACCTTATTATTGGGCCAGGCCACTGTAATTTCGAAATACACTTAATAGACTATTTTTTAGAGTCCGTATGTGTGGGGAAACCGAGTTAGGGTTGTTTTCGGACCCCTCCTCCAAGGGGCCACGAAATTCCCCTCTGTTCCCCTATATATACATCCCTTAGGGCGTCGTTTAGACTTGGGTTTTAATTAGATTTAAGTTAGCCATAGCCGCAACTTCGAGCTCTTCGTTTGTGTCATCCGACCAGGCCAAGACCGCATTGGAAGCCCAACTTTCGTAATCATTCATCTTATATTCGCAATATCCAGATTGCAATTCTTAGTTCTTGCTTGTTCTTCGATTGCTTGCAGGAATTAGACCTTCGTGGTCAGGTTGATTGTGCATCCGCGGGATAAATAACCTCTCGGAGTTGGTTTAGCGATCGCTAAGGCGCAACGTCTTCGCACGTTCGTAGTCGGATCGTGAAAGTCGTCTCTACCATAATCGATCTCCACCATCTCATCGAAACATCGGGACACCTTCGCCTCTATCAAGTGGTATCAGATTTCTAGGTTGATCGGTGAGATTTACCAGTTTTTCTTAGTCTAGATTGGTTCTGTTCTTCATACCTACAGTCCACGAAAAAGCCAAAAAAAATTAGGGTTAGGTCATCACGTCCCAAAACAGTCCGAACCTTTGTCCAGTTTTCTTTACAATAGTTTGCTTTGTTGAATTTGCGGTTGCATCGTTGTGTCGAGTTGCTGGTCTTAGCGTCTAGTTCCTTAGAGTTTCAAGTTCTGATCACAGTTTGTCACGCCGCCGCCGCACTAGTTCCATCCGTCCGCTGTCACCAATCCGAGTCCAGAAACACCACCACGTTCCGCCAACCCGAGTCCATATACACCACCACGACCTACCAATCCGAGTTGAGTTCCATCACCCGTTCGGTTTGAGATATCTCCGGAGCCAGAATAGTTTTGAGTTGATTAGAGTCGGATTTCACCAATCTTTTGTCGTACGTAGAAGGGGGTGATTTCCAAAAAAAAAGAAAAAAAATTCAGGGGTAAAAAACTTCGAGCTCTTCGTTTGTGTCAACTTCGAGCTCATCCTTCATTCATAAGCAAAACAAAAGTATCTAATTTAGGCAGCATCATATGTTCATGAACATTAGAAGGATTCGCAAGAAACGAAAGTACCTGATAATTTAGTTGACGTGCGCGTGCTCTAGTAACTGGTCCAATATGTGTAGTTTGTGAGGATATGGGTGTAACATTAATAGGGATGTCCTCATCATCCTCCCCTTCTTGAATTGAAGTCGTCCTCGACGGAAGCTCATCATCTTCTCCCAAATAAGGCTTCAAATCTGCAATATTAAATGTGGGACTAACCCCAAAGGCTGCAGGTAGCTCAAGTTTATATGCATTATCATTAATTTTCTGCAAAACCTTAAAGGGACCATCATCTCGAGGCGCAAATCAGGAAACCTATCTTTACGTAGATGTAACCAAACAAGATCTCCGGGTTCAAACACAACATGCTTTCGACCCCTATCACCAGCAAGCTTGTATCTAGCATTCATTCGCTCAATGTTTTCTTTTGTTAACTCATGCATTTTTAATATCAATACAGCACGTTGCTTAGCATCAAAATTAACCTTCTCCGAAGATGGAAGAGGCAGCAAATCAATAGGTGCACGAGGTAGAAAACCATAAACAATCTCAAAAGGGCACATTTTAGTGGTAGAATGAAATGAACGATTATAAGCAAATTCAATATGAGGTGAACATTCTTCCCACATTTTCAAGTTACTCTTTAAAACAGCCCTAAGCATAGTAGACAATGTCCTATTGACCACTTCAGTTTGTCCATCAGTTTGGGGATGACATGTAGTACTAAAAAGTAGTTTAGTCCCCAACTTAGCCCATAAGCATCTCCAAAAATGGCTAAGAAACTTAGTATCACGATCCGAGACAATAGTATTGGGCACACCATGTAAGCGAATAATCTCACGAAAGAATAAATCAGCAACATTAGCAGCATCATCACTTTTATGACATGGTATAAAATGTGCCATCTTAGAAAATCTATCCACGACAACAAATATGCTATCCCTCCCCTTCTTTGTTCGAGGCAAGCCTAAAACAAAGTCCATGGATATGTCCTCCCACGGAACACTAGGTACA
Organism: Bromus sterilis; assembly: GCA_950022295.1. NCBI lineage: Eukaryota > Viridiplantae > Streptophyta > Magnoliopsida > Poales > Poaceae > Bromus > Bromus sterilis. Next base: position 169,185,146 of record OX465600.1, on the reverse strand, counting down.
GGTAAAGGCATGTATAAACCATGAGGATTGAGTCGTGACTTAGGTTTTTGACATGTAGTGCAGCGAGCAACAAAACGCTCAACATCCCGTCTCATCTTTGGCCAAAAGAAATGTGTAGCAAGTACATCCTCCGTCTTCTTCACGCCAAAGTGTCCCATTAATCCTCCTCCATGCGCCTCCTGCAACAACAAAAGACGAATAGAGCTAGCTGGAATGCATAGCTTGTTAGAACGGAACACGAATCCATCATTAAGCACAAACTTGTTCCATGTTCTACCTTCTCTACAATTCTGCAATACATCTTTAAATTCCGGATCATGCATATATTGATCTTTGATTGTCTCTAAACCGAATATCTTAAAGTCAAGTTGTGAAAGCATAGTATAACGACGAGACAATGCATCAGCAATAATATTATCTTTACCCTTCTTGTGTTTAATGACATAAGGGAAAGTCTCAATAAATTCAACCCACTTAGCATGTCTACGATTAAGTTTTGCTTGACTTCTTATGTGTTTCAAAGATTCATGATCAGAATGTATAACAAATTCTTTGGGCCATAAATAATGTTGCCAAGTTTCTAAAGTCCGAACAAGAGCATATAATTCCTTATCATAAGTAGAATAGTTCATACTAGGCCCACTCAATTTTTCAGAAAAGTATGCAACAGGTTTAGCATCTTGTAATAACACACCTCCCAAACCAATCCCACTAGCATCGCATTCAAGCTCAAAAGTCTTATTAAAATCAGGAAGTTGGAGCAAAGGAGCATGTGTTAACTTATCTTTCAATACCGTGAAGGCTTCTTCCTGTGCGGTACCCCAAGTAAAAGGCACATCCTTGCGTGTAAGCTCATTGAGAGGTGCAGCAATGGTGCTGAAATCTCTCACAAAACGCCTATAGAATCCAGCGAGGCCAAGAAAACTCCTCACTTGTGTGACCGTTTTGGGCTGCGGCCAACTCTCAATCGCCTCGATCTTGGCTTTATCAACTTCAATTCCCTGCGGAGTAACAACATAGCCAAGAAACGATACTCGGTCGGTGCAAAAGGTGCACTTCCCAATGTTACCAAACAAACGTGCATTACATAGAGCAATAAAAACAGCACGTAAATGATCCAAATGTTCCTCCAAAGATTTGCTATAAATCAGTATATCATCAAAATAGACTACCACAAATCGTCCAATGAAAGCACGTAAAACCTCGTTCATTAATCTCATGAAAGTGCTAGGTGCATTAGTTAACCCAAAAGGCATGACTAACCACTCATATAATCCAAACTTAGTTTTAAATGTCGTTTTCCATTCATCTCCTAATTTCATGCGAATTTGATGGTATCCACTACGCAAATCAACTTTGGAAAACATGGTAGAGCCACTCAATTCATCAAGCATATCATCTAACCTAGGAATAGGATGACGATAACGAATAGTAATATTATTAATGGCTCTACAATCAACACACATACGCCATGTTCCATCCTTTTTAGGCACTAATATAACAGGAACAACACAAGGACTAAGGGATTCACGTATGTAACCTTTGTCGAGTAGCTCTTGTACTTGACGCTGAATCTCCTTCGTCTCCTCCGGATTGGTACGGTATGGCGCACGGTTAGGCAGCGAAGCACCGGGAATTAAGTCAATCTGATGTTCAATCCCTCGAATAGGTGGTAATCCCGGTGGCACGTCTTGTGGAAAACGTCAATAAACTCCTGCAAAAGGTCAGTGACAACAGGAGGCAAAGAAGGAGGCAATTCCTCAAATGAAAACAAAGCTTCTTTGCACACAAAAGCATAGCACACATATTGACTAACATCCAAATCCGAAATATCAACCTTAGTAGCAAGCAAAGTTGGACTAGTCTATTTAATTTCATTAGAAACAGCAGAAGAAGATTTGCTATTAGTCTTATGCTGTTGCTCAAATTCTTTAGCTGCTATCTCATTTTCACTCTTATTTTTCTCCTGTTTAGCTTTACTAGCTCTAGCAAGATCATCTTTCACAATTTGTTCAGGAGACATAGGAAGTAGAGCAATATTTTTATCCTAATGAACCAGAGTAAACTGATTTGTCCTACCATGGTGTACAACATTCCTATCAAATTGCCATGGTCTACCAAGTAAAAGAGAGCATGCTTGCATGGGTACCACATCACAATCAACATAATCAGCATATGCAGCAATGCTAAAGTGCACACGAACAGAATGCGTTACCTTAATCTTACCACTATTGTTAAACCACCGAATATAGTACGGATGGGGGTGTGGTCTTGTGGTGAGAGATAGCTTCTCCACCAACTCCATGCTAGCCAAGTTGTTGCAACTCCCTCCGTCAATAATGATGCGAACCGAACATTCTTTCACCACTCCCTTTGTGTGGAACAAATTATGCCTCTGGTTTTGCTCGGCCTTCGTTACCTGCACACTTAACACACGTTGAGCAACCAAACTAGCATATTTATCCGCATCATCAGGAGCCATATACTCTATATCATAAGCATCATCATGGGTGTAACAGCCCAGTTTTCACAAAAATAAAAAAAATTGTTTTCGGTGTGAATTGTTTGATTGTCTGATTTGTTTGCGGTGTTTGCATCCCTGATTTATCGATCAGCGATTATTTTCCCCCTCTTATCTCGTACCGGACGAAGACTGAACCTTGCCACCCTGACACTCGACCTTTGTGACACCGGGTTTCACCCGAGCACCGTCGCAACCGGCACATGACCAACCATCGCCACCGGAACGCGAACCCCGTTTATTTAATAAATGGATTATTTTATGGGGCGCCGAAAAATGTTGTCGGAATGTCACCGTAGTGAGGTACGATCGACGGGCTCGACGCGCTGAGCGCGTGGTTCGAGATTTCGTCGGAATCGGAGTCTGTACGGAGTTTCGGCGGTCACGAACGCGATCACCGGACACGTGAGAAGGGTACCGAGGGCGTTTGCGTCAACTGGCCGGCCAACCTGCCTATATAAAGACCACCAGCCTCCCACACCCAATTAGGGTTTACCCTAATGGAAATTTGCAGCCACCCCCTCAGTTTTGCCACAAAATTTGCCCCCAAATCCCCCATTTTTCGCAGCAAACCCTAGCCCAGATTTTTTTCCAGCCGTCGGATCTGGCCCTGGAGGGCTCAGATCGTCCCACGTCGTCACCCCCAACTCCTCCTCTCTCCTCCCACCACGCAGCCATGGAGGCAGCCGCCGCCTCCACTCCGGCAGGCCGCAGCGCCGCCGCGCCCCTCACCTCCTCGCCCCCCCTGTTCCCCTGCGCCCTCCTCCTGTTCTCCCCGTCCCTCACCTCTCCTCTCCGCTCTGCCCGCAGGTCGCCGGAGCCACGAAGCCGCCGCCGCCATTAGCGCCCGAGCCGAGCTCGCCGCCGCTGCCTCCCGAAGCCGTCGGCGACCGGAGTTCCGCCTGCCCTCGGCCTCCTCCTCCGCGCGCCCTTTCCCCGCCTCTGCGCCGCCTGGGGGACCCGCCGCCGCCGGCCGGCGACCAGACGCCGCCGCCTCCTGGCCAGGGGCGAGCCCGACGAGAGGCTCCAGCCACCTCCAATGAACGGCCACGGCCACGTGGGCCTGGTCCGGCCAGTGGGCCGGCCACCTCCTCAAGGCCCAGCCTGAGCCAGGCGCCCCCAGGCCAGCTAGCCTCGCCCAGCCAGGCCAGATGGGCCGGAATTGGCCCATGGGTGAGAAGCAGCCCATGCCTTTTTTTTTTATTTAGCCCCTGGGAATTTCACTAAGTCAGGAAACTTTTGCTGCTGATTCTGTTTCGCGGAGTAGATTGCGTGCAAACGATAGCTCGGATGAACATGCGCCCAAAACGAAAGTTGCTCAGTTTTGCGTGCTCTAGCATTCGTATGTAGAATTTTTTTGCATTTGAGGTCATCTTGATTGTGTAATTCTGCGTTGAAGTGGGCATCAGGCCATTAAACTGCTAGAAATTCCTGCTTAGTGTTGTTGTTATTATTTTATTGCAACTTCGGGCGACGACTGCTTCGCAACCGTTCGTCGGAATTGATTGATTCCTTTTGCATCCTGTTAAGCATTGTTTATACTTCAGTTCCATGCATTCACATGCCATATTTGCTTGCTGCATATAGATTAAATCTTGCTCCAAAGTAGCTATCCTGTTGTTAGTGCTTTGTTGTTTATATTTTGTTGCAACTTCGGTCGACGAGTGTGTCGCGACCTTTTATCGGATTTGAGTGATTCCAATTGCATATTGTTAAGTATCATGTCTCCTTTCATCCCATGTATTGCTATGTCATGTTACTGCACTTTTGCATATAGATTTACCCCTGTTTTTACAGCATGTGTGCATAGCTTGTCTTGCTTATATCTTTTTAACCGTAACTTCGTTTGGAGTGTGCCTTATATGTAACTTGATTAGTTTTTCGTGTACTTTGTGTTTATGCTATTGTTTGCTGTTGTTAACCAACCAAAAATATGGTTTAAGACAGAACAATACCAAATGTTTTAATCATCGTGCGGCACTTAGTGATATGCCATGTTTAGGTTGTGCCTCATTTAAATTGACTAGCATAGATAGTTTACTTTGTTCTTCACCTCTTGACATGTTTGTGTGATATGCCATGCTTGTTTGAGTTGCCGTGTTAATAACCGTTGGTTGACCACCTGTAGCTAAACAACTTGAACCACCGTAAACGTGCGGTATTCGTCGTGTGTGACCGATACCCCACTTAAACCGCTAGTAACTGTCCTCGAAGTCCTCGAAGATAGATCCGTATCGCGTTGCTGTGTCGTCTGATGTCTTCTTGATCTTGTGTTGCCCCATAGTAATAAAGTGCTTGCTCGTTGATTGCTTTCCAGTGTTTATCGTCTTGTGTGCTTCCGCGGGTACCTCTCGGAGACGATGCGAGCTTGCGATCGACTACACCTTCGGAACCCGACTTATCAACAGGCAAGGACTATACATTACTTATGATCCATTCTATTTCAACCAGCGGTTTGCATGCTAGTCTAGGTTAGCTTCGATGTTTGATCCTACCACATGTTTACAGCCTCTTTCAAACCGATACAGCCATGTCCCTTCCCAGCAAACCATGTACTGCTATGTTACTATTGCTCGTTGTTCAGCCCCTGCTTAGTATGCATGCTTAGGATGCTACGATGTTACCCTGTTACTCCTTGGGTTTGGGATATCACATTATTATATTGTTGTTGATGATATGATTATTATAAATGTTGATTATATTCGACGAAGGATGGAAGGTCTAGGCTATCCCGCCCCGACGCTTTGTTCCATTCGAGTCACCTAGGACCCGAGTTCCGGGTATTGGTTTTAAGACTGAGAGTGCCTAACCGCGTGTGGGATTTTATGGGGTCCCCTCTTCTTACCTATCTAGCTCCAAACATTTCTAGTGGTGGCCCAAGCTGGTTTTACCTTTTGCAAACGTGTGTGTGCGAGTGTCGACCTCGCAAGTTTTCAAACAACTCGGGCCAGCGGAGACTTAGTTCCTTTGTTGGTCCACACCTGGAAGCTAGGGGGCTGCCCACATCTGTTTGCGTAGCTAACCCGACCTCGTCCAGACGGTAGAGGACGACTCGATAGTGCGGCCGACTTTTGAGTTGGATGTCCACTCACCGGGGGCCACCCGGATTTGTGCGTTGTTAGTTAGAGGGACCTGTCGTTCCGGATCTCTTGGGACTAAATCATAAAATGGTTGCCTATCGTGGGTAGCAACTGAGAGAGATGGGCGTGCGTGCGGAGCCTCGTAATGGGCAGTTGGTACACCCCTGCAGGGTTAAATCTTTTCGAGAAGCTGTGTCCACGGTTATGGACGACTTGAGACCTACTCCTTGTTCATAGACAACAACAACTGAGATAATCTTAATATAACTTGATGAACGTGTGTGTGTTCTGAGGAAATCCCTACTACAACTACTACTTCCCCAACTCTTCATGATGAACAAGCCAATCAAATCCGACTTGGACCTATTACAAGAGCCCGTGCTAAGTTATTAGAACAGCATGTGAATTTTCTCTTACTCGAGTATTATGATAGGCTTAGTGAGAATTATATACTGCCTAAGTCCTTGTGTGTTTGCATGATCAGGTATCAAGGTGAAGACAAGGAACTAGGAGGAGCTGAGGTTCAAGAAGAAGAAGCCAAGGAACAAGGACAAGCTACATGGGAAGAAGAACCTCCAGAAGACAAGGCCAGGAAGAAAAATGCTTCAGGCCGCGGTACTACCGCACTGATCGCGGTACTACCGCGCTGACCACGGTACTACCGCGCCATGGTACTACCGGGCCTACTACCGCCCGTACTACCGCGGCAACAGAAGGAATACGGTAGTGGTTACGGTACTACCGTGCCTACTACCGCGACATGTCAGGAGAGATACTGTACTGGTTACGGTAGTAGCCGCGGTACTACCGCACTAATCACGGTACTACCGTGCTGCCTGCGCGCAGAAACGGGCCTACGGCCCCTGTATCCGAGTCTGGACCCCCTTAGACTATAAATATAAGTTCCCCTACGAGTTTTTAGGTTAGACCACGTTTAGATAAACCCTAGATATTGAGAATAGCTTCAAGCTTTCCTCTTGAATCATTAAGACTTCAATTCGTATCGATCTGAAGTTCTTCTACTGCAAGTTCTTGTGTGATCTGTTGTTCCACTGGGAATTAGTAGATTGCAATCACCGTCTCGTGGTCAACGGCTATGTTGCGCAAGTGTGTGAAGTTGTGAATATCCAAAGGGTAGAGAGCTGTCGCATTGGCAACAGGGATCTAGCGAGGAGAGTTCATCGGCTACATACAATTTATCTATCATCGCCCTCATATTCACCGTCGCTTACTGAGAAGATCGGGCCACCCCATATCATCTTGGTATCAGATTTCCAGCGTTTCCTCGGTAAGCATCCACCAAATCCCCTGTAGATCGTTTTTGTTTCGTCTTATCCAGACAAAGCCATACAAAAATATTAGGGTTAAGTGTTTTTCCATAACCTAGAGTGCATCTTTTCCAAGTTTTAGTTGTTGATCGTCGTCCAGTTTGTGTAACTTGTTTTTGGTCGAGTCTTAGTCTTTCCTATATTTGTGTCTCACAAGTCGGAGTGTCTTTTTCGTGTTCGATTGGTTTGTGTCAAGTTGGTTTGGTTTCGTTGTCTTTTATCCCTCAGTTTGTGTCTCCGTTTGATAGCCATAGTTAGCCTTTCTTTGGTGTAGCACTTTCCTATTGAGACTCGCATATCTTTGCTCTTCGGGCTGCTCCTATAGGTATTGAAGTGCATCAAGTGGTTTGTGAAAAGTTGAGTTGGGTTGCTGTTTACTTCACGTTGAGTTAGAAAATTCAAAAAAAAAGAGAGAGAAAAAGAGAAAAATAATCAAAAAAAGGGAAAGAGTTGAGCAAAAAGCCTAGCAAAAAGAGACAGAAACGGCAAAGTAGATTAAATAAGTTGTACAGCCTTGAGTTCCTTTTTCTACCACGCACTAGTAGATTGAGCAATCTTGTGCCCGTACACTTTGAGCTTTTGCTAGAATTTCTGTCTTGTGCAATTGCAACACGAGCATTACTCCGCCACACATATTGTGCGCTCAATTTCATAGTTGCTTTTGCCTAGTTGTTCTCCACCGCGTGTGTTCCCGTAGAACTTCTTGGCATACGATCAGCACTAGGATTTGTGAATTGGTGTAGTTAGGGTGCCATACCTATAGCTCCACCACATATATCCTGTTTTGTCGTGTGTTCACTCTTTTACTCGGGTATTCACTTCATCACATCCATGCACTAGCCCTCCATCCGAACGGTTACGCATTACTATTCACTTTGGAACGGTAAGATTCACCTTTTCTTGTCAGTTTTGAGTGAGTTGTGAGTGTCCACCAAAAGATTTTGATTTAGTGCACTAACCTACTAATCATGTCTCAAAGTGGTTTTGATGTGATGTAGAAACAGGACAAAGATGCGCCCGTTACATGGGAGGCATATGAAGGTCTCCGTGATCACCTGACTGGGATGTTTACTAAATCCGCTGATGCGATTGATAAAAATGTTCAAAGGGTCCAACTGAAAGTGGACGCGACTAAAGCTGCAGTCACCACTATGCAACAACAACTTGCTGCTATACAGCAGAGCATACAACAAATGTCAACATCTGTCACGGGCATACAAGCAGCTATGGTACAACGCCAACCTGACGCTCAGGAAGATGATGGTAGTGTCCACGGTGACAATGCTGATTTAAGGGGCAATCAAGGCCGTGGGCGTGGTCTTCAAGGGCCGGGTCGCCAACCTCCACTTGGTTTTGGTGCGCGTCGTATACCTATTCAGGAGGAAGATGTCTTAAGCAAGCCCAAGTTTAACATCCCCAAATTTGAAGGTTCCACGGATGTGGAAGAGTACCTCACATGGGAGCTTAAGATGGAAAAATTATGGCGTTTGCATGATTATCCGGAAGACAAGAAGATCAAGATTGCTTCTTCCGAGTTTGACGGTTATGCCCTGCGTTGGTGGGAGAGTGTGTTGACCGAGATACAAGAAACCAATGGCCAGCCTATTCGTACATGGCGTGACATGAAGGCGACCATGAAAGCTCGGTTTGTTCCCACTAATTACTTACGGACAGTTTTTGATAAATTGCAACAATTGAAGCAAGGTACTATGTCCGTTGATGCATACTATATGGAGATGGAGATGTTGCTGCAACGTGCGCGAGTTCGCGAAGAGGTTGAGATGACTATGCAACGTTTTCTCCATGGGCTGAAATTTAATATCAAGAGTATTGTGCGGCATCACCAATACTATAATATGAATGAGCTATTGCATCTTGCAAGGGAGGCTGAATCCCAGCTTGCAGAAGAGGCACAACTGAAGTCAAGATACTCCACATCTAGCAAATTTTCTCCAAGGACACCATCCGCGCTTATGGAGAATTATGGTGCCAATACTCGAGCTTCTCCTTCAGTTTCCAAGCCAGCCTCCACTGGTTCTATGGCCAAGAAGCCAGCTGCTCCTGCCACTAGTGCAGGCTCCAACATGTCTTCAGCTCGCAATCGCGATATGACTTGTCATTCTTGCGGTAATCCGGGTCACTTTAAGAGAGATTGCCCGAACCGAAAGGTCATGTTTATTAATGAAGAAACCGGCGAGTATGAAACCGGTGATGATGAAGACCCAACCGCGTTGGATGATGAGGGTTACAATACCGAAGAAGGCATGGATGCTTTTCCGTCGCATGCTCCTACCATTGTGGTGTCACAACGTGCTCTTACGGTGCAGCCACATGCTGATTCTCAGCGCTGCAATCTGTTCCAAACGAAGGCGCTCGTTGGTCCCAACAAAGCTTGCAAAGTGATCATTGATGGAGGTAGCTGCCGCAACCTCGCAAGCAAGGAGTTATGTGCCAAGCTAAATCTGAAATACTTACCTCACCCAAGTCCTTATTATGTCCAATGGTTGAGTGAAAGTGGTGAGATGAAGGTGAACCACATGGTGCGCGTAAACTTTGAGATAGGCCCATACAAGGATTCTATCGATTTTGATGTGGTGCTTATGACAGTTTGCCATCTCTTATTGGGTCGGCCGTGGTTATATGATCGCCATGTGCAACACAATGGTCGAGCCAATACATATCATTTGGAGTTCAAGGGCAAGAAAGTTAATCTCCATCCTATGTCTCCACAGCAAATTGTGAATGAGTCCCGTCAGAAGGTAGAGGTGAATGTCGAACCAACACGAGAGAACAATGTAATAGCTGTGAGTGATAATATAACAAAAAGTGCGAGAGAGACTATTTTGCTTACATTAGCCACCAAAGAAGACATGAGAGAATTTAGTGAGGATCCTACAGCCATACCTCTTGTCCTCATGTATAAAGGCGAGGTTTTGGTTTCTAATGATAACCATCCTATTTCTCCTGGTGTGTCTACTGTTTTGCAGGATTATGATGATGTGTTTCCGACGGAGGTTCCAGCGGGATTACCACCCTTGCGTGGTATTGAGCACCAAATTGATCTTATACCGGGTGCAACTCTTCCTAACCGGGCTCCATACAGAACAAACCCCCAAGAGACGAAGGAAATTCAGCAACAAGTAAAAGCGCTTCTGGATAAAGGGTATATTCGTGTCAGCCTTAGCCCTTGTGTTGTTCCTGTTATTTTAGTTCCTAAGAAAGATGGTACATGGTGTATGTGTGTAGATTGTAGAGCTATTAATAACATCACTATTCGCTATCGTCATCCTATTCCACGTTTAGAGGATATGCTTGATGAATTGTGTGGTGCTGCTATTTTCTCTAAAATTGATTTGCGTAGTGGATACCATCAAATTAGGATGAAAGAAGGGGATGAATGGAAAACTCCTTCCAAAACTAAGTTCGGCTTATATGAGTGGTTAGTCATGCCTTTTGGTCTTACTAATGCTCCTAGTACTTTCATGAGATTAATGAACCATGTTTTGCAGGAGTTTATTGGACATTTTGTGGTTGTGTATTTTGATGATATACTTATTTACAGCCGCAATGAATTTGAACATGCTGATCATATTAGACAAGTTTTGCAAGTGTTGCGTGATTCTAAATTATATGCTAATCTTGAGAAGTGCACATTTGCAAAAGATAAGGTCATATTTTTGGGATATGTTGTATCTAAGCATGGGGTAGAAGTAGATTCTTCTAAAATTGAGGCAATTCAAAATTGGCCTACTCCCATGAATGTTAGCCAAGTACGAAGTTTTCACGGTCTTGCTGGTTTTTATAGACGTTTTGTGAAAGACTTTAGTACTATTGCTGCACCGTTGAATGAATTGACTAAGAAAGGTGTGCCTTTTGTTTGGGGTGTTGCCCAAGATCTTGCATTTGATGAGTTGAAACGTTTGCTTACATCTGCGCCATTACTTGCATTACCAGATTTTACTAAGCAATTTGAAGTTGAATGTGATGCTAGTGGTATAGGCATTGGTGGTGTTTTGATGCAAGAAGGTAGACCTATAGCTTATTTCAGTGAGAAGCTTTCTGGTGCTAGATTGAATTATCCTGTTTATGATAAAGAATTGTATGCACTTGTTAGAGTTCTTGAGGTTTGACAACATTATTTGTGGCCACAAGAATTTATCATACATTCTGATCATGAAGCTTTGAAATATATGAAAGCTCAATCTAATTTGCATAGACGCTTAGCTAAGTGGGTTGAGTTCATTGAGTCTTTTCCCTACATCATCAAATATAAGAAAGGGAAAGATAATGTTGTTGCTGATGCTCTCTCTAGGAAGAATATGTTATTGACACATCTTGATGTTAAAATTCCTGGATTAGACAGTTTGTGTGATTTATATGCAACTGATCATGATTTTGCTAAACCATATCGTTTGTTTTTGCTTCGGAATGCATGGGACAAGTTTCACATCCATGATAGATTTTTGTTTCGAGCTAACAAACTTTGTGTTCCAGAATCTTCTGTGCGTTTGCTATTGTTGCAGGAATCACATTGATGAGGACATCTCTACTAATGTTACACCCACATCTTCACCAACTACACATACTGGACCAGTTACTAGAGCACGTGCACGTCAACTAAATTATCAGGTACTTTCGTTTCTTGCGAATCCTTCTAATGTTCAGGAACATATGATGCTGCCTAAATTAGATACGTTTGTTTGTCTTATGAATGAAGGACCTAGCATGGATAAGAAGGATGGTCATTGGAGCGGGATCAAGCATGGAGAAGGAGGTGTGCGCGCGAGAAAGGACAATGGAGCTTCCAGTGGTGATTTTCGCACTTTGAGGCCACCATAAGGCGTGCATGAAGACTTGGACGAGAGACACAAGACGCCACATTAATATTTTCGTCCAAGGGTTATTATAGGTGCTGCGTCACCATATTATTGGGCCAGGCCCATGTAATTTCGAAATACACTTAATAGGCTATTTTTTTGAGTCCGTATGTATGGGGAAACCGAGTTAGGGTTGTTTTCGGACCCCTCCTCCAAGGGGCCACGAAATTCCCCTCTGTTCCCCCATATATACAGCCCTTAGGGCGTCGTTTAGACTTGGGTTTTAATTAGATTAAAGTTAGCCATAGCCGCAACTTCGAGCTCTTCGTTTGTGTCATCCGACCAGACCAAGACCTCATTGGAACCCCAACTTTCGTAATCATTCATCTTATATTCGCAATATCCAGATTGCAATTCTTAGTTCTTGCTTGTTCTTCGATTGCTTGCAGGAATTAGACCTTCGTGGTCAGGTTGATCGTGCATCCGCGGGATCAATAACCTCTCGGAGTTGGTTTAGCGATCGCTAAGGCGCAACGTCTTCGCACGTTCGTAGTCGGATCGTGAAAGTCGTCTCCACCATAATCGATCTCCACCATCTCATCGAAACATCGGGACACCTTCGCCTCTATCACACATGCAGGAGGATTGATGGGTCACTTTGGGCGTGAGAAGACACTACTCATGCTTGCTGATAATTTTTATTGGCCCAGGATGAGGCGTGATGTGGACAGGTTTGTTCGACGCTGCATTGTATGCAACACATCCAAGTCCAAGCTGAAGCCTCACGGTTTGTATACTCCACTATCGGGTCTGATGAGGACATCCCTACTAATGTTACACCCATATCCTCACCAACTACACATATTGGACCAGTTACTAGAGCTCGTGCACGTCAACTAAATTATCAGGTACTTTCGTTTCTTGCGAATCCTTCTATTGTTCATGAACATATGATGCTGCCTAAATTAGATACTTTTGTTTTGCTTATGAATGAAGGACCTAGCATGGACAAGAAGGATGGTCATTGGAGCGGGATCAAGCATGGAGAAGAAGGTGCGCGCGCGGGAAAGGACAGCGGAGCTTCCAGTGGTGATTATCGCACTTTGAAGCCACCATAAGGCGCGCATGAAGTCTTGGACGAAATACGCGAGATGCCACTTCATTATTTTCGTCCAAGGGAAATTATAGGTGCTGCGTCACCTTAATATTGGGCTGGGCCCATGTAATTTCGAAATACCACCTTATAGGCTGTTTTTAGAGTCCGTATGTGTGGGGAAACCGAGTTAGGGTTGTTTTCGGACCCCACCTCCAAGGGGTCACGAAAATCCCCTCTGTTCCCCCATATATACAGCCCTTAGGGCGTCGTTTAGACTTGGGTTTTAATTAGATTTAAGTTAGCCATAGCCGCAACTTCGAGCTCTTCGTTTGTGTCATCCGACCAGGCCAAGACCTCATTGGAACCCCAACTTTCGTAATCATTCATCTTATATTCGCAATATCCAGATTGCAATTCTTAGTTCTTGCTTGTTCTTCGATTGCTTGCAGGAATTAGACCTTCGTGGTCAGGTTGATCGTGCATCCGCGGGATCAATAACCTCTCGGAGTTGGTTTAGCGATCGCTAAGGCGCAACGTCTTCGCACGTTCGTAGTCGGGTCGTGAAAGTCTACTCCACCATAATCGATCTCCACCATCTCATCGAAACATCGGGACACCTTCGCCTCTATCAAGTGGTATCAGATTTCCAGGTTGCTCGGTGAGATTTACCAGTTTTCATAGTCTAGATTGGTTCTGTTCTTCATACCTACAGTCCACGAAAAAGCCAAAAAAAAAAATTAGGGTTAGATCATCACGTTCCAAAACAGTCCGAGCCCTTTTCCAGTTTTCTTTACAGTAGCTTGCTTTGTTGAATTTACGGTTGCATCGTTGTGTCAAGTTGCTGATCTTAGCGTCTAGTTCCCTTAGAGTTTCGAGTTCTGATCACAGTTTGCCACGTCGCCGCCGCACAGTAGTCATCCTACCACGTTCCGCCAATCCAAGTCCAGATACACCACCACGTTCCGCCAAGCAGAGTCCATATACACCAGCACGTCTCACGAGTCCGAGTTGAGTTCCACCATCAGTAAGGATCCTGATCTCTCTGTAGCCAGATTAGTTTGGAGTTGTTAGAGTCGGATTTCACCAAACTTTTCCCGTCCAGAGAAGGGGGGTGCTTTCCAAAAAAAAAAAAAAAAAAAAAAAGAGTCTGGCACGCTTTTCAGAGCAGTTGTTAGGCCAAAAATTTCAGGGGTGAAAAAATTTCGTGCCCATACGTTCCTTAGGTCCAGAAACTCATTTTGAGACGTTCGCCAGCATAGTGATTTTTTCGCACTTTTTCAGCCACCGCAGTCCCGCATCGCAAAAAAAAAAAAAAAAAAAAGCAAAAAAAAAAAAAAAAAAAAAAGAGAAAAAAAAAATTCAGAGTGTGCTTCTCAGTTGATTACGTGCCGCGCCGTGCTTTCGTTGGTGTTTTAGGCTCGCGTCTCTAGTACGGTCTAGCCTAGGATCAGCACAGTACCGACGTTGAGTGTTTATTCAACTTTGCATCTCTGTTTTGATTACTGTTGAAGCTTTTTGCTACCATATTTGTCAAGCCTACCTACAGCTCCACATATATTCTACTTCGTGCGGTTGACACCTCCTGGCCATCGCTCTACCACATCTCTGAGAGTTTTGACCCGTTGGTTGTACATCACCACCTGCTGCTCGGTAAGAATCGGTAAGAACTGAAGAAAAGCTTGACGGATTTGTGCTTTCCACCACCCCACATCCCATTAGTCGAAGTAGGATCATACTTCTGTGTGTTTTCTATTTCTGCTAACCATGCCAGGATCCCATGATGAAGTGGCGCGGGATGCACCTGATTGGGAGAATATGACAAACAAAGCATTACATGATAAATTTGCACAAATGATGTCTGAACAGGTGAATGACATCGAGAACAGATTTACAGAGGCGATTGATGGTGTGGAGAAGATGATCGACACCAAGCTCGACGCCAAGTTTACTGAGTTGCTCGCACGCTTACCTATACAGCCTGCGGCCGCTCCAGCACAGCCACCGCCACCACGACGTGCACGACGTATTCTGTTTCCGGGCGGACAAGCTGCTGGTGCTCCTGCTGCTGCTGCAGTTACTGCTGCTGCTGCCTCTGACGTCGGCCAGGACGACAACTACGAGGGTGATTACGAGGAGGAGGTGGAACAAGAAGCGGCCTATGAACAGCCAGCTGGACGTCCACGTCCCAACATTCGCCACGGTCGACACCAACCACCCCCTCAGGTACGCGATGATGAACATGTGCCTAAACTTAAATTGAATCTTAAGCCGTTTGAGGGTAGATATATTCCTGATGCTTATCTTACTTGGGAGTTAGAAACTGAACAACGCTTTACATGTTTACAATATCCTGAGAATAGACGTGTTACTGCTGCTGTTTGTGAATTCACGGGTTTTGCATCTATTTGGTGGTCTGAACATTGTAGATTGCATGCTAATAATATTCCAGCTACTTGGGCTGCTTTAAAAGATGCTATGCGTACTCGCTGGGTTCCTCCTTATTATCAACGTGAATTGCTACAAAAATTACAGCGTTTGAGACAAGGAAAAAATTCTGTAGAGGAATATTATCAAGAATTACAAACTGGATTGATTAGATGTGGCCTAGTAGAGGATAATGAAGCTATGTTTGCACGTTTTATAGGTGGCTTAAACAGGGAGATACAAACTATTCTAGAATACAAGGACTATGCTACTATTACTCGTTTGTTTCATCTTGCTTGTAAAGCTGAACGTGAAGTGCAGGATCGACAGGCCGCTACGAGACCTAACTTTTCTGCAGGACGAAATACATCATGGACATCGCGTGGACCTTCTACATCCACACGTCCTGCTGCTCCACCCTCTACTTCAGCCGCTCATTCTTACAGGGAGCCACCAAAACAGTCAGCGCCACCATTCAAGGGTGCACAGAGTGGTCCAGCGGCGAGTTCTTCTTCATCCATGGCTTCCACAGGGCAAACACGAGATCGTGATATTAAATATCGCAGGTGCCAAGGTGGAGGTCACTTCGCAAAAGACTGTCCCTCCAAGCGTGTGATGATTATTACGGCGGATGGTGGGTATGAGTCAGCGAGTGACTATGATGAGGAGACTTTAGTTCTCATCGCTCATGAGGAACAGGGTGCCCATGATGATGCTCATGATATGGAGTATATGGCTCCTGATGATGCAGATAAATATGCTAGTTTGGTTGCTCAACGTGTGTTAAGTGTGCAGGTAACGAAGGCTGAGAAAAACCAGAGGCATAATTTGTTCCACACAAAGGGAGTGGTGAAAGAACGTTCGGTTCGCATCATCATTGACGGAGGGAGTTGCAACAACTTGGCTAGCATGGAGTTGGTGGAGAAGCTATCTCTCACCACAAGACCACACCCCCATCCGTACTATATTCAGTGGTTTAACAATAGTGGTAAGATTAAGGTAACGCGTTCTGTTCGTGTGCACTTTAGCATTGCTGCATATGCTGATTATGTTGATTGTGATGTGGTACCCATGCAAGCATGCTCTCTTTTACTTGGTAGACCATGGCAATTTGATAGGAATGTTGTACACCATGGTAGGACAAATCAGTTTACTCTGGTTCATCAGGATAAAAATATTGCTTTACTTCCTATGTCTCCTGAACAAATTGTGAAAGATGATCTTGCTAGAGCTAGTAAAGCTAAACAGGAGAAAAATAAGAGTGAAAATGAGATAGCAGCCAAAGAATTTGAGCAACAACATAAGACTAATAGCAAATCTTCTTCTGCTGTGTCTAATGAAATTAAATTGACTAGTCCAACTTTGCTTGCTACTAAAGTTGATATTTCAGATTTGGATGTTAGTCAATATGTGTGCTATGCTTTTGTGTGCAAAGAAGCTTTGTTTTCATTTGAGGAATTGCCTCCTTCTTTGCCTCCTGTTGTCACTGACCTTTTGCAGGAGTTTATTGACGTCTTTCCACAAGACGTACCACCGGGATTACCACCTATTCGAGGGATTGAGCATCAGATTGACTTAATTCCCGGTGCTTCACTGCCCAACCGTGCGCCATACCGTACCAATCCGGAGGAGACAAAGGAGATTCAGCGTCAAGTACAAGAGCTACTCGACAAAGGTTACATACGTGAATCCCTTAGTCCTTGTGCTGTTCCTGTTATATTAGTGCCTAAAAAGGATGGAACATGGCGTATGTGTGTTGATTGTCGAGCCATTAATAATATTACTATTCGTTATCGTCATCCTATTCCTAGGTTAGATGATATGCTTGATGAATTAAGTGGCTCTACCATGTTTTCCAAACTTGATTTGCGTAGTGGATACCATCAAATTCGCATGAAATTAGGAGATGAATGGAAAACGGCATTTAAAACTAAGTTTGGATTATATGAGTGGTTAGTCATGCCTTTTGGGTTAACTAATGCACCTAGCACTTTCATGAGATTAATGAACGAGGTTTTACGTGCTTTCATTGGACGATTTGTGGTAGTCTATTTTGATGATATACTGATTTATAGCAAATCTTTGGAGGAACATTTGGATCATTTACGTGCTGTTTTTATTGCTCTACGTAATGCACGTTTGTTTGGTAACCTTGGGAAGTGCACCTTTTGCACCGACCGAGTATCGTTTCTTGGCTATGTTGTTACTCCGCAGGGAATTGAAGTTGATAAAGCCAAGATCGAGGCGATTGAGAGTTGGCCGCAGCCCAAAACGGTCACACAAGTGAGGAGTTTTCTTGGCCTCGCTGGATTCTATAGGCGTTTTGTGAGAGATTTCAGCACCATTGCTGCACCTCTCAATGAGCTTACACGCAAGGATGTGCCTTTTACTTGGGGTACCGCACAGGAAGAAGCCTTCACCGTATTGAAAGATAAGTTAACACATGCTCCTTTGCTCCAACTTCCTGATTTTAATAAGACTTTTGAGCTTGAATGCGATGCTAGTGGGATTGGTTTGGGAGGTGTGTTATTACAAGATGCTAAACCTGTTGCTTACTTTTCTGAAAAATTGAGTGGGCCTAGTCTGAACTATTCTACTTATGATAAGGAATTATATGCTCTTGTTCGGACATTAGAAACTTGGCAACATTATTTATGGCCCAAAGAATTTGTTATACATTCTGATCATGAATCTTTGAAACACATAAGAAGTCAAGCAAAACTTAATCGTAGACATGCTAAGTGGGTTGAATTTATTGAGACTTTCCCTTATGTCATTAAACACAAGAAGGGGAAAGATAATATTATTGCTGATGCTTTGTCTCGTCGTTATACTATGCTTTCACAACTTGACTTCAAGATTTTCGGTTTAGAGACAATCAAAGATCAATACGTAAATGATGCGGAATTTAAAGATGTATTGCAGAATTGTAGAGAGGGTAGAACATGGAACAAGTTTGTGCTTAATGATGGATTTGTGTTCCGTTCTAACAAGCTATGCATTCCAGCTAGCTCTATTCGTCTTTTGTTGTTGCAGGAGGCGCATGGAGGAGGATTAATGGGACACTTTGGCGTGAAGAAGACGGAGGACGTACTGGCTACACATTTCTTTTGGCCAAAGATGAGACGGGATGTTGAGCGTTTTGTTGCTCGCTGCACTACATGTCAAAAAGCTAAGTCACGACTCAATCCTCATGGTTTATACATGCCTTTACCTGTACCTAGTGTTCCGTGGGAGGACATATCCATGGACTTTGTTTTAGGCTTGCCTCGAACAAAGAATGGGAGGGATAGCATATTTGTTGTCGTGGATAGATTTTCTAAGATGGCACATTTTATACCATGTCATAAAAGCGATGATGCTGCTAATGTTGCTGATTTATTCTTTCGTGAGATTATTCGCTTACATGGTGTGCCCAATACTATTGTCTCGGATCGTGATACTAAGTTTCTTAGCCATTTTTGGAGATGCTTATGGGCTAAGTTGGGGACTAAACTACTTTTTAGTACTACATGTCATCCCCAAACTGATGGACAAACTGAAGTGGTCAATAGGACTTTGTCTACTATGCTTAGGGCTGTTTTAAAGAGTAACTTGAAACTGTGGGAAGAATGTTTACCTCATATTGAATTTGCTTATAATCGTTCATTGCATTCTACCACTAAAATGTGCCCTTTTCAGATTGTTTATGGTTTTCTACCTCGTGCACCTATTGATTTGCTACCTCTTCCATCTTCGGAGAAGGTTAATTTTGATGCTAAGCAACGTGCTGAATTGATATTAAAAATGCATGAGTTAACTAAAGAAAACATTGAGCGCATGAATGCTAGATACAAGCTTGCTGGTGATAGGGGTCGAAAGCATGTTGTGTTTGAACCCGGAGATCTTGTTTGGTTACATCTACGTAAAGATAGGTTTCCTGATTTGCGCAAGTCTAAGTTAATGCCTCGAGCTGATGGTCCCTTTAAGGTTTTGCAGAAAATTAATGATAATGCATATAAACTTGAGCTACCTGCAGCCTTTGGGGTTAGTCCCACATTTAATATTGCAGATTTGAAGCCTTATTTGGGAGAAGATGATGAGCTTCCGTCGAGGACGACTTCAATTCAAGAAGGGGAGGATGATGAGGACATCCCTACTAATGTTACACCCATATCCTCACCAACTACACATATTGGACCAGTTACTAGAGCTCGTGCACGTCAACTAAATTATCAGGTACTTTCGTTTCTTGCGAATCCTTCTATTGTTCATGAACATATGATGCTGCCTAAATTAGATACTTTTGTTTTGCTTATGAATGAAGGACCTAGCATGGACAAGAAGGATGGTCATTGGAGCGGGATCAAGCATGGAGAAGAAGGTGCGCGCGCGGGAAAGGACAGCGGAGCTTCCAGTGGTGATTATCGCACTTTGAAGCCACCATAAGGCGCGCATGAAGTCTTGGACGAAATACGCGAGATGCCACTTCATTATTTTCGTCCAAGGGCAATTATAGGTGCTGCGTCACCTTAATATTGGGCTGGGCCCATGTAATTTCGAAATACCACCTTATAGGCTGTTTTTAGAGTCCGTATGTGTGGGGAAACCGAGTTAGGGTTGTTTTCGGACCCCACCTCCAAGGGGTCACGAAAATCCCCTCTGTTCCCCCATATATACAGCCCTTAGGGCGTCGTTTAGACTTGGGTTTTAATTAGATTTAAGTTAGCCATAGCCGCAACTTCGAGCTCTTCGTTTGTGTCATCCGACCAGGCCAAGACCTCATTGGAACCCCAACTTTCGTAATCATTCATCTTATATTCGCAATATCCAGATTGCAATTCTTAGTTCTTGCTTGTTCTTCGATTGCTTGCAGGAATTAGACCTTCGTGGTCAGGTTGATCGTGCATCCGCGGGATCAATAACCTCTCGGAGTTGGTTTAGCGATCGCTAAGGCGCAACGTCTTCGCACGTTCGTAGTCGGGTCGTGAAAGTCTACTCCACCATAATCGATCTCCACCATCTCATCGAAACATCGGGACACCTTCGCCTCTATCAGGGTCCTACCACACCTTGGGAAGATATTAGTATGGACTTTGTGTTAGGATTGCCACGTACTAAATATGGTCATGATAGTATATTTGTGGTAGTGGATAGATTTTCCAAGATGGCACATTTTATTGCTTTCCATAAGAGCGACGATGCGTCGTATGTTGCTAACCTGTTTTTCAGGGAGATTGTACGCTTGCATTGAGTGCCCAAGACAATTGTTTCTGACCGGGATGTAAAGTTTGTGAGCTACTTCTGGAAGACACTTTGGGGAAAGCTAGGAACAAAGCTAATGTTCAACACTACATGTCATCCTCAAACTGATGGTCAAACGGAGGTGGTCAATAGAACATTGTCACAATTGCTGCGAGCTATGATCAAGAAAAATATGCGTGAATGGGAGGTTTGTTTGCCACATGTTGAGTTTGCTTATAACAGGGCAGTACACACTACTACTCATCTTTTTCCTTTTGAGGTGGTTTATGGTTTTAAGCCTATTACACCCCTTGATTTGTTGCCTCTTCCATTGCAGGACAGAGTTAATATGGAGGCATCCCAACGAGCAGATTAGGTGAAGAAGATTCATGAGAAGACACGGGAGGCTATTGAGAAGCAAGGCAAGAACGTTGCTGCTGCACGCAACCAGTCACGCAAGCAAGTTATATTTCAGCCTGGAGATATGGTTTGGGTACATCTGCGCAAGGATAGATTTCCAGGATTGCGGAACTCCATGTTGAAGCCACGTGGTGCGAAGAGGAGGACAAGGATAGGATAGGTGTTATGCTTGCGTAAGTAGTTGATAGCAAGACTTCTTGGAGGCGATTCCTCATCGAATGCTTGGATTCTTATCTTACTCTCTAGATCGTTAGCCACTTCATAAATGCTAGTGCGGCAGCAACCTCACCACTTACCCCTTCCTTACCGTAAACTACTAGTTGTCCTAGAATGACGAGTGGTGAAGTCCTTGCTGGGTCAGATGATCACTACAGTTGGATGCTGAGTACCTATGTACTCATGATACTACCCCCAAACTCTTTTCAGGGTTCTTGATCGACAACAGGTATGGTGATCGACGTTTCACATGGAGACTCGACGACGACTAGTTAGGCGGATCCCGGCGGAGGGCCTGGACCCGTGTGGTTATGGGAATCGATGTTTTTCTCTTTGCCTCTAGCCATTTGCTTGTAGTCTGTACTCAGACATATATCTTGCGCTGTTGTATTGTATTAAGGCAGTTGTATGCCGATTGTATGAGATGTTGTATCCTTGTATCTGTAATGTTGTGATATCATGTTGGAAACCCGGGGCATATGACTTCGTCATATGTCGCGGTGGGACCGATATGTGCTTCGTCCCCGGATCTGGATGGAAACATCTAGATCTGGAACAGTACCGCATATCGGGCCTTACAACTTGGTATCAGAGCCTTACCGACCGTAGGATCCCCTCTCTGGCCGAAGTCGAGTCTAGACAAAAAAAAACTATTTTGTAGTTACTAAGTTAGCTATCGGAGAGTAGGAATCTTTTTACTCCTTACCTTTGCTCTGGTCAGGACAAGTGCCGTAAGTGTTTTAATCTCGACTTATCCCCTTTCAAACTCTAGGATCTAGAGTGTGTGGAGTATCGAAATCATTACAATGCCTTGCTTGCAGCGTATTGTCTCGATTCCGATCTCAGGTTGGGATATCCTGTAGTACCTTTAGAGTTCCAACTCTGGTGTACATCTGGGTCATCCATTGCCATCCATCCTTTTGCCGGTGTTTTTACGACTTGCGTCGAAAATCACTATCCCTTGATCTGGTTTTCGCTCTCGTTCTTCCTCTTGACACTGACGGTTTCGTTTTCCCGATTATGTCGCCTCTCTGCGGAAATTTATCCCAACTGAAGTTCGACGTCGACATGGAGCAGAGTCCCTTGTTGGTGGTGTTGAAGATCGTCGTCTCTCTTCTTTCCCCCTTCCCCTCTCCCCCGGATCGTCCTGGATCTCGGGACGAGATCCCTTGGTGGTGGTGTTGTATTCTAACAACCCAGTTTTCACAAAAATTAAAAATTTTGTTTTCGGTGTGAATTGTTTGATTGTCTGATTTGTTTGCGGTGTTTGCATCCCCGATTTATCGATCGGCAATTATTTTCCCCCTCTTATCTCGTACCGGACGAAGACTGAACCTTGCCACCCTGACACTCGACCTTTGCGACACCGGGTTTCACCCGAGCACCGTCGCAACCGGCACATGACCAACCATCGCCACCGGAACGCGAACCCCGTTTATTTAATAAAAGGATTATTTTATGGGGCGCCGAAAAATGTTGTCGGAATGTCACCGCAGTGAGGTACGATCGACGGGCTCGACGCGCTGAGCGCATGGTTCGAGATTTCGTCGGAATCGGAGTCTGTACGGAGTCTCGGCGGTCACGAATGCGATCACCGGACACGTGAGAAGGGTACTGAGGGCGTTTGCGTCAACTGGCCAGCCAACCTGCCTATATAAAGACCACCAGCCTCCCACACCCAATTAGGGTTTACCCTAATGGAAATTTGCAACCACCCCCTCAGTTTTGCCACAAAATTTGCCCCCAAATCCCCCACTTTTCGCAGCAAACCCTTGCCCAGATTTTTTTCCAGTCGGCGGATCTTGCCCTGGAGGGCTCAGATCGTGCCACATCGTCACCCACAACTCCTCCTCTCTCCTCCCACCACGCAGCCATGGAGGCAGCCGCCTCCACTCCGGCAGGCCGCAGCGCCGCCGCGCCCCTCATCTCCTCGCCCCCCTGTTCCCATGCGCCCTCCTCATGTTCTCCCCGTCCCTCACCTCTCCTCTCCGCTCAGCCCGCAGGTCGCCGGAGCCACGAAGCCGCCGCCGCCATTAGCGCCCGAGCCGAGCTCGCGACCGCTGCCTCCCGAAGCCGCCGGCGACCGGAGTTCCGCCTGCCCTCGGCCTCCTCCTCCGCGCGCCCGTTCCCCGCCTCTGCGCCGCCTGGTGGCCCCGCCGCCGCCGGCTGGCGACCAGACGCCGCCGCCTCTTGGCCAGGGGCGAGCCCGACGAGAGGCTCCAGCCACCTCTGATGAGGACATCCCTACTAATGTTACACCCATATCCTCACCAACTACACATACTGAACCAGTTACTAGAGCACGTGCACGTCAACTAAATTATCAGGTACTTTCGTTTCTTGTGAATCCTTCTATTGTTCATGAACATATGATGCTGCCTAAATTAGATACTTTTGTTTTGCTTATGAATGAAGGACCTAGCATGGACAAGAAGGATGGTCATTGGAGCGGGATCCAGCACGGAGAAGAAGGTGCGCGCGCGGGGAAGTACAGTGGAGCTTCCAGTGGTGATTATCACACTTTGAAGCCACCATAAGGCGCGCATGAAGTCTTGGACGAAATACGCGAGATGACACTTCATTATTTTCGTCCAAGGGCCATTATAGGTGCTGAGTCACCTTAATATTGGGCTGGGCCCATGTAATTTCGAAATACCACATTATAGGCTGTTTTTAGAGTCCGTATGTGTGGGGAAACCGAGTTAGGGTTGTTTTCGGACCCCACCTCCAAGGGGCCACGAAATTCCCCTCTGTTCCCCCATATATACAGCCCTTAGGGCGTCGTTTAGACTTGGGTTTTAATTAGATTTAAGTTAGCCATAGCCGCAACTTCGAGCTTTTCGTTTGTGTCATCCGACCAGGCCAAGACCTCATTGGAACCCCAACTTTCGTAATCATTCATCTTATATTCGCAATATCCAGATTGCAATTCTTAGTTCTTGCTTGTTCTTCGATTGCTTGCAGGAATTAGACCCTCGTGGTCAGGTTGATCGTGCATCCGCGGGATCAATAACCTCTCGGAGTTGGTTTAGCGATCGCTAAGGCGCAACGTCTTCGCACGTTCGTAGCCGGATCGTGAAAGTCGTCTCCACCATAATCGATCCCCACCATCTCATCGAAACATCGGGACACCTTCGCCTCTATCAAGTGGTATCAGATTTCCAGGTTGCTCGGTGAGATTTACCAGTTTTCGTAGTCTAGATTGGTTCTGTTCTTCATACCTACAGTGATGAGGACATGACTACCATAGTTACAGCCACAACCCCTGCTAATATACCTACTGGAGCAATTACTAGAGATCGTGCACACCAATTAAATTATCAGGTACTTTCGCTTCTTGGTAATGTTTCTAATGTTCATGTGAATATGATGCTGCCTAACGTCGATATATTTCTGTTGCTGACAAATGAAGGACCTAGCATGGACAAGAAGGATGAGCATTGGAGCATGTTCAAGCATGAAGATGACGAGGACATAATTATCATGGATATGACCATTAATTCCTCTATATTTGATCAAGAAATGAAGTCAATACAAAGGGGCATGATTGTGTGCTGTACAAGAAGTTATTTCACGTGACTTTTGGCCCAATAGAAGATAGAGACCAAGTCTTTCACGTCATGGACTCAGATTCGGACTGCAGAGATATACCCAACTTCAAACAGCCGCCGTTTCTACATACGAACTCCAAATCGGGTGATTCTTTTTTCTGGTGATAGCTTATCTCGTCTAGTTTCCAAAGCAATTGGTTTCACCTTCAAATTCCTTCGGAGCATGGAGATATTGCGAAAACGGTGCGACCCAGCAGCAGAATCCGAATCAAAGTCCAACTCAATAGGTGTTGCATCACCTCCACATGGGCCCAAGTGCCTTGTACGACCTAGGTTTAGTTTTAGGACTCCTTAGGACATCCTTCCACCCCCTTGGCCTCCACCCTTTAGTCCTATATAAGTAGATCAACCCCTAAGGTTTTTCTTTGGATTTCTTTTAGTTAAAAAGACTGCTTGGCTAATTGCTGCATCTTCGTGTACTCGGTTTGTGTCCAACGACCAGATCAAGACCGCTTTCGGAATCCCAACTTTATTCATACCTCATCTACATATTCGCAATATTCAGATTGCTTTATCATAGTTCTTGCTGGTTCTTCGATTGCTTGCAGGCACTAGACCTTCGTGGTCAGGTTGATCGTGCTCCGGCGTGGTCAATAACCTTCAGAAGATTGGTTTAGCGATTGCTAAGGCGCAACGTCGTTGCACGTTTGTAGTCGGATCGTCAAAGTCGACTCCATCAAATCGTAGTTATCATCTCATCGAAAGATCGGGACACCCCGCCTCTATCAAGTGGTATCAGTTTTCAGGTTGCTCGGTGAGAATTCCACATCCATATATTAGATCTGTTTTTTATCACCTATCATCCACACAAAAAGCCATAAAAATAGGATTAGATCATCATATCCAAACCAATCTGAGACTTCGCAATTTTCTTTTCGGTGCTTTGCTTTATTGAATTATCGGTTGCATCGTCGTGTTCAGTTGCTGGTCTTAGTATCTAGTCCTTTAGAGTTTCGAGTTCTGTTCACGTTAGTCACCGCCGCCGCTGCACCATCATCCCATCCGCTGCCTACTTCTACCATCCACCATAGGAAAAGAGAGAAAAAGAGTTGAAAAAGAGAGAGAAAAAAGAAAAAGGAAAAAAAAGAAAGAAAAAAGGAAAAAAGAGAAAAAAGAAGAAAAATTTCGGATCTATCTCTAGTTGAACTCGTATTTGAAATCTCGTCGGAATCAGTTTTGAGCAGTGTCCACTAAAACGGGCATAACTTTGTCATCCGAAGTCCGTTTTGGCTCCACGAGTACTCAAATTAAAGATATTTCCGAGCCGCTTCTAAATAGTTCTGGAGCTAGTGTGTTATTTGAAACTCCAGATCGGCTTCTAAGACGGACTTTTTGACCTCTAAAGTTTCCGAACACAGTTTTTGTCAGATTTCGGGCTGATTCTCAATTTTTTTTGACACCTCATCCGAACTCTAAATTGAGTGATTCTTATTGCGTCGGAAAGCTTATGTCAGTGCCCTATTGGAGGAAAAATATCAAAAAATTAGCAAATATATTTCAGAGGAAAGTTGTAGCGAGAATATTGGTGTGTCTTTATTTGGAGCCTATTTTCACCATTATCTTTGCTCTGTTGATGATCTTCACTTATATCTTGCTATTCAGAGCTACTTAATATCATTCATTGCTGCTAGTTGTGCTACGCCGTGACCACCTTAGTGTTCTAGGCTCGCGTCTCTAGTCCGGTCTAGACTAGGACCAGCACAGTATCGTCGTTGAGCGTTAATTCAATTTTGCATCTCTGAATTGATTTTTGCTGCTATTTTTGCCACCATATTAAAGCCTTCCAAGCTCCACATATTTCTACATCGTGTATACGTGCGTTCACCTGGCAATCGCTCTACTTAATCTTTGGAGTTCTTTGACACCGTTGGTTGCCGATCACCACCTGCTGCATGGTAAGAACTAGTAAGACATTGATATTTCCTATCCTGTGAGCGTTTTACCACCACATCCTAGTAGTTCATAGGGACATATACTTGTGATTTGTTTCTTGTTTTCTACTAATCATGGCAGGTTCTGGAGTTAGATCTTCTTGGGCGGCAGCTATAGTTGGAGATTTGCCACCACCTACAACTACACAACAGTCACTGCAAAAGGTAAACACACATAAGCATGCACATGATCAGGTTATTGTTTCTATACCACACTTTCATGGACGTCTAAGCCCTGATTTATACATTGAGTGGGAGTTTGAAATAAATGATTTATTTGTTTTCCATAATTTTCTTGAGCATAAGAAAGTAAAAACTGCAATTAGTGCTTTCAAAGATTTTGCTTCTATTTGGTGGAATGAATATTGTAGTTTATATCCTGATTATATACCTAATACTTGGAATGATCTCAAATTTGCTATGCGATATAGATTCGTTCCCTCTTATTATACTCGTGACAAGGTGATGAGGACATCCCTACTAATGTTACACCCATACCCTCACCAACTACACATACTGGACCAGTTACTAGAGCACGTGCACGTCAACTAAATTATCAGGTACTTTCGTTTCTTGCGAATCCTTCTATTGTTCATGAACATATGATGCTGCCTAAATTAGATACTTTTGTTTTGCTTATGAATGAAGGACCTAGCATGGACAAGAAGGATGGTCATTGGAGCGGGATCAAGAATGGAGAAGAAGGTGCGCGCGGGGGAAAGTACAGTGGAGCTTCCAGTGGGGATTTTCGCACGTTGAAGCCACCATAAGGCATTCATGAAGGCTTGGACGGAATACACGAGATGCCACTTCATTATTTTCGTCCAAGATCAATTATAGGTGCTGCGTCACCTTAATATTGGGCTGGGCCCATGTAATTTCGAAATACCACATTATAGGCTGTTTTTAGAGTCCGTATGTGTGGGGAAACCGAGTTAGGGTTGTTTTCGGACCCCACCTCCAAGGGGTCACGAAAATCCCCTCTGTTCCCCCATATATACAGCCCTTAGGGCGTCGTTTAGACTTGGGTTTTAATTAGATTTAAGTTAGCCATAGCCGCAACTTCGAGCTCTTCGTTTGTGTCATCCGACCAGGCCAAGACCTCATTGGAACCCCAACTTTCGTAATCATTCATCTTATATTCGCAATATCCAGATTGCAATTCTTAGTTCTTGCTTGTTCTTCGATTGCTTGCAGGAATTAGACCTTCGTGGTCAGGTTGATCGTGCATCCGCGGGATCAATAACCTCTCGGAGTTGGTTTAGCGATCGCTAAGGCGCAACGTCTTCGCACGTTCGTAGTCGGATCGTGAAAGTCGTCTCCACCATAATCGATCTACACCATCTCATCGAAACATCGGGACACCTTCGCCTCTATCAAGTGGTATCAGATTTCTAGGTTGATCGGTGAGATTTACCAGTTTTCATAGTCTAGATTGGTTCTGTTCTTCATACCTACAGCCCACGAAAAAGCCAACAAAAAAAAATTAGGGTTAGATCATCACGTCCCAAGACAGTCCTAGCCTTTGTCCAGTTTTCTTTTCAGTACTTGCTTTGTTGAATTTACGGTTGCATCGTTGTGTCAAGTTGCTGATCTTAGCGTCTAGTTCCCTTAGAGTTTCGAGTTCTGATCACAGTTTGCCACGTCGCCGCCGCACCAGTAGTCATCCTACCACGTTCCGCCAATCCGAGTCCAGATACACCACCACGTTCCGCCAAGCAGAGTCCATATACACCACCACGTCTCGCGAGTCCGAGTTGAGCTCCACCATCAGTACGGTTCCTGATATCTCCGTAGCCAGAATAGTTTTGAGTTGATTAGAGTCGGATTTCACCAATCTTTTGTCGTACGTAGAAGAGGGTGATTTCCAAAAAAAAAAAAAAAAAAAATTCAGAGCAGTTTTTAGGCCAAAATTTTCAGGGGTAAAAAAATTTCGTGCCCATACGTTCCTTAGGTCCAGAAACTCGTTTTGAGACGTTCGCCACCATACTGATTTTTTTCGCACTTTTTCAGCCACCGCAGTCCCGCATCGCAAAAAAAAAAAAGAGCAAAAAAAAAAAACAAAAAAAAAGAGAGAAAAAAAATTCAGAGTGTGCTTCACAGTTGTTACGTGCCGCGCCGTGCTTTCGTTGGTGTTTTAGGCTCGCGTCTCTAGTACGGTCTAGCCTAGGATCAGCACAGTACCGACGTTGAGTGTTTATTCAGCTTTGCATCTCTGTTTTGATTACTGTTGATCTTTTTGCTACCATATTTGTCAAGCCTACCTACAGCTCCACATATATCCTACATCGTGCGTTTTGACACCTCCTGGCCATCGCTCTACCATATCTCTGAGAGTTTTGACCCGTTGGTTGTACATCACCACCTGCTGCTAGGTAAGAATCGGTAAGAACGTAAGAAAAGCTTGACGGATTTGTGCTTTCCACCACCCCACATCCATCCCATTAGTAGAAGTAGGATCATATTCCTGTGTGTTTTCTATTTCTGCTAACCATGCCAGGATCACATGATGAAGTGGCGCGGGATGCACCCGATTGGGAGAACATGACAAACAAGGAGCTACATGATAAATTTGCACGTATGATGTCTCAACAGGTGCAGGACATCGAGACCAGATTTACAGAGGCGATTGATGGCGTGGAGAAGATGATCGACACCAAGCTCGACGCCAAGTTTACTGAGTTGATCGCACGCCTACCTTCAGCACAGCCACAGCCACCGCCACTACCACGTGCACGACGTATTCTGTTTCCGCGAGGACAAGCTGCTGGTATTGGTGCTCCTCCTGCTGCTGCAGTTGCTGCTACTGCTGCTGCTGCTGCTTCTGACGTCGTCCAGGACGACAACTACGAGGGTGATTACGAGGAGGAGGTGGAACAGGAAGCGGCCTATGAGCAGCCAGCTGGACGTCCACGTCCCAACATTCTCCACGGTCGACACCAACCACCCCCTCAGGTACGCGATGATGAACATGTGCCTAAACTTAAATTGAATCTTAAGCCGTTTGAGGGTAGATATATTCCTGATGCTTATCTTACTTGGGAGTTAGAAACTGAACAACGTTTTACATGTTTACAATATCCTGAGAATAGACGTGTTACTGCTGCTGTTTGTGAATTCACGGGCTTTGCATCTATTTGGTGGTCTGAACATTGTAGATTGCATGCTAATAATATTCCAACTACTTGGGCTGCTTTAAAAGATGCTATGCGTACTCGCTGGGTTCCTCCTTATTATCAACGTGAATTGTTACAAAAATTACAGCGTTTGAGCCAAGGAAAAAATTCTGTAGAGGAATATTATCAAGAATTACAAACTGGATTGATTAGATGTGGCCTAGTAGAGGATAATGAAGCTATGCTTGCACGTTTTATGGGTGGCTTAAACAGGGAGATACAAACTATTCTAGAATACAAGGACTTTGCTACTATCACTCGTTTGTTTCATCTTGCTTGTAAAGCTGAACGTGAAGTGCAGGATCGACAGGCCGCTACGAGACCTAACTTTTCTGCAGGACGAAATACATCATGGACATCGCGTGGAGCTTCTACATCCACACGTCCTGCTGCGCCACCATCTACTTCAGCCGCTCATTCTTACAGGGAGCCACCAAAACAGCCAGCGCCACCATTCAAGGGTGCACAGAGTGGTCCAGCGGCGAGTTCTTCTTCATCCATGGCGTCCACAGGGCAAACACGAGATCGTGATATTAAATGTCGCAGGTGCCAAGGTGGAGGTCACTTCGCAAAAGACTGTCCCTCCAAGCGTGTGATGACTATTACGGCGGATGGTGGGTATGAGTCAGCGAGTGACTATGATGAGGAGACTCTAGTTCTCATTGCTCATGAGGAACAGGGTGCCCATGATGATGCTCATGATATAGAGTATATGACTCCTGATGATGCAGATAAATATGCTAGTTTGGTTGCTCAACGTGTGTTAAGTGTGCAGGTATCGAAGGCCGAGCAAAACCAGAGGCATAATTTGTTCCACACAAAGGGAGTGGTGAAAGAACGTTCGGTTCGCATCATCATTGACGGAGGGAGTTGCAACAACTTGGCGAGCATGGAGTTGGTGGAGAAGCTATCTCTCACCACAAGACCACACCCCCATCCGTACTATATTCAGTGGTTTAACAATAGTGGTAAGATTAAGGTAACGCGTTTTGTTCGTGTGCACTTTAGCATTGCTGCATATGCTGATTATGTTGATTGTGATGTGGTACCCATGCAAGCATGCTCTCTTTTACTTGGTAGACCATGGCAATTTGATAGGAATGTTGTACACCATGGTAGGACAAATCAGTTTACTCTGGTTCATCAGGATAAACATATTGCTTTACTTCCTATGTCTCCTGAACAAATTGTGAAAGATGATCTTGCTAGAGCTAGTAAAGCTAAACAGGAGAAACATAAGAGTGAAAATGAGATAGCAGCTAAAGAATTTGAGCAACAACATAAGACTAATAGCAAATCTTCTTTTGCTGTTTCTAATGAAATTAAATTGACTAGCCCAACTTTGCTTGCTACTAAGGTTGATATTTCGGATTTGGATGTTAGTCAATATGTGTGCTATGCTTTTGTGTGCAAAGAAGCCTTGTTTTCATTTGAGGAATTGCCTCCTTCTTTGCCTACTGTTGTCACTGACCTTTTGCAGGAGTTTATTGACGCCTTTCCACAAGACGTACCACCGGGATTACCACCTATTCGAGGGATTGAGCATCAGATTGACTTAATTCCCGGTGCTTCGCTGCCCAACCGTGCGCCATACCGTACCAATCCGGAGGAGACGAAGGAGATTCAGCGTCAAGTACAAGAGCTACTCGACAAAGGTTACATACGTGAATCCCTTAGTCCTTGTGCTGTTCCTGTTATATTAGTGCCTAAAAAGGATGGAACATGGCGTATGTGTGTTGATTGTCGAGCCATTAATAATATTACTATTCGTTATCGTCATCCTATTCCTAGGCTAGATGATATGCTTGATGAATTAAGTGGCTCTACCATGTTTTCCAAAGTTGATTTGCGTAGTGGATACCATCAAATTCGCATGAAATTAGGAGATGAATGGAAAACGGCATTTAAAACTAAGTTTGGATTATATGAGTGGTTAGTCATGCCTTTTGGGTTAACTAATGCACCTAGCACTTTCATGAGATTAATGAACGAGGTTTTACGTGCTTTCATTGGACGATTTGTGGTAGTCTATTTTGATGATATACTGATTTATAGCAAATCTTTGGAGGAACATTTGGATCATTTACGTGCTGTTTTTATTGCTCTACGTAATGCACGTTTGTTTGGTAACCTTGGGAAGTGCACCTTTTGCACCGACCGAGTATCGTTTCTTGGCTATGTTGTTACTCCGCAGGGAATTGAAGTTGATAAAGCCAAGATCGAGGCGATTGAGAGTTGGCCGCAGCCCAAAACGGTCACACAAGTGAGGAGTTTTCTTGGCCTCGCTGGATTCTATAGGCGTTTTGTGAGAGATTTCAGCACCATTGCTGCACCTCTCAATGAGCTTACACGCAAGGATGTGCCTTTTACTTGGGGTACCGCACAGGAAGAAGCCTTCACGGTCTTGAAAGATAAGTTAACACATGCTCCTTTGCTCCAACTTCCTGATTTTAGTAAGACTTTTGAGCTTGAATGCGATGCTAGTGGTATTGGTTTGGGAGGTGTGTTATTGCAAGATGCTAAACCTGTTGCTTACTTTTCTGAAAAATTGAGTGGGCCTAGTCTGAACTATTCTACTTATGATAAGGAATTATATGCTCTTGTTCGGACATTAGAAACTTGGCAACATTATTTATGGCCCAAAGAATTTGTTATACATTCTGATCATGAATCTTTGAAACACATAAGAAGTCAAGCAAAACTTAATCGTAGACATGCTAAGTGGGTTGAATTTATTGAGACTTTCCCTTATGTCATTAAACACAAGAAGGGGAAAGATAATATTATTGCTGATGCTTTGTCTCGTCGTTATACTATGCTTTCACAACTTGACTTCAAGATATTCGGTTTAGAGACAATCAAAGATCAATATGTACAGGATGCGGAATTTAAAGATGTATTGCAGAATTGTAGAGAGGGTAGAACATGGAACAAGTTTGTGCTTAATGATGGGTTTGTGTTCCGTTCTAACAAGCTATGCATTCCAGCTAGCTCTATTCGTCTTTTGTTGCTGCAGGAGGCGCATGGAAGAGGATTAATGGGACACTTTGGCGTGAAGAAGACGGAGGACGTCCTTGCTACACATTTCTTTTGGCCAAAGATGAGACGGGATGTTGAGCGTTT
This sequence comes from Bromus sterilis, assembly GCA_950022295.1. NCBI lineage: Eukaryota > Viridiplantae > Streptophyta > Magnoliopsida > Poales > Poaceae > Bromus > Bromus sterilis. The sequence continues at coordinate 169,152,180 of OX465600.1, read as the reverse complement.
TGTTGCTCGCTGCACTACATGTCAAAAAGCTAAGTCACGATTCAATCCTCATGGTTTATACATGCCTTTACCTGTACCTAGTGTTCCGTGGGAGGACATATCCATGGACTTTGTTTTAGGCTTGCCTTGAACAAAGAACGGGAGGGATAGCATATTTGTTGTCGTGGATAGATTTTCTAAGATGGCACATTTTATACCATGTCATAAAAGCGATGATGCTGCTAATGTTGCTGATTTATTCTTTCGAGAGATTATTCGCTTACATGGTGTGCCCAATACTATTGTCTCGGATCGTGATACTAAGTTTCTTAGCCATTTTTGGAGATGCTTATGGCTAAGTTGGGGACTAAACTACTTTTTAGTACTACATGTCATCCCCAAACTGATGGACAAACTGAAGTAGTCAATAGGTGATAGAGGCGAAGGTGTCCCGATGTTTCGATGAGATGGTGGAGATCGATTTTGGTGGAGTAGACTTTCACGACCCGACTACGAACGTGCGAAGACGTTGCGCCTTAGCAATCGCTAAACCAACTCCGAGAGGTTATTGATCCCGCGGATGCACGATCAACCTGACCACGAAGGTCAATTCCTGCAAGCAATCGAAGAACAAGCAAGAACTAAGAATTGCAATCTGGATATTGCGAATATAAGATGAAAGATTAACAGAAGTTGGGGTTCCAATGCGGTCTTGGCTTGGTCGGACGACACAAACGAAGAACTCGAAGTTGCGGCTATGGCTAACTTAAATCTAATTAAAACCCAAGTCTAAACGATGCCCTAAGGGCTGTATATATGGGGGAACAGAGGGGAATTTCGTGGCCCCTTGGAGGAGGGGTCCGAAAACAACCCTAACTCGGTTTCCCCACACATACGGACTCTAAAAAATAGCCTATTAAGTGTATTTCGAAAATACATGGGCCTGGCCCAATAATAAGGTGACGCAGCACCTATAATAACTCTTGGACGAAAATATTAATGTGGCATCTTGTGTCTCTCGTCCAAGTCTTCATGCGCGCCTTATGGTGGCTTCAAAGTGCGATAATCACCACGGGAAGCTCCGCTGTCCTTTCCCGCGCGCGCACCTTCTTCTCCATGCTTGATCCCGCTCCAATGACCATCCTTCTTGTCCATGCTAGGTCCTTCATTCATAAGACAAACAAAAGTATCTAATTTAGGCAGCATCATATGTTCTTGAATATTAGAAGGATTCGCAAGAAACGAAAGTATCTGATAATTTAATTGACGTGCGCGTGCTCTAGTAACTGGTCCATTATGTGTAGTTTGTGAAGATGTGGGTGTAACATTAGTAGAGATGTCCTCATCATCCTCCCCTTCTTGAATTGAAGTCGTCCTCGACGGAAGCTCATCATCTTCTTCCAAATAAGGCTTCAAATCTGCAATATTAAATGTGGGACTAACCCCAAAGGCTGCAGGTAGCTCAAGTTTATATGCATTATCATTAATTTTCTGCAAAACCTTAAAGGGACCATCAGCTCGAGGCATTAACTTAGACTTGCGCAAATCAGGAAACCTATCTTTACGTAGATGTAACCAAACAAGATCTCCGGGTTCAAACACAACATGCTTTCGACCCCTATCACCAGCAAGCTTGTATCTAGCATTCATGCGCTCAATGTTTTCTTTAGTTAACTCATGCATTTTTAATATCAATTCAGCACGTTGCTTAGCATCAAAATTAACCTTCTCCGAAGATGGAAGAGGCAGCAAATCAATAGGTGCACGAGGTAGAAAACCATAAACAATCTCAAAAGGGCACATTTTAGTGGTAGAATGCAATGAACGATTATAAGCAAATTCAATATGAGGTAAACATTCTTCCCACTGTTTCAAGTTACTCTTTAAAACAGCCCTAAGCATAGTAGACAAAGTCCTATTGACCACTTCAGTTTGTCCATCAGTTTGGGGATGACATGTAGTACTAAAAAGTAGTTTAGTCCCCAACTTAGCCCATAAGCATCTCCAAAAATGGCTAAGAAACTTAGTATCACGATCCGAGACAATAGTATTGGGCACACCATGTAAGCGAATAATCTCACGAAAGAATAAATCAGCAACATTAGCAGCATCATCGCTTTTATGACATGGTATAAAATGTGCCATTTTAGAAAATCTATCCACGACAACAAATATGCTATCCCTCCCATTCTTTGTTCGAGGCAAGCCTAAAACAAAGTCCATGGATATGTCCTCCCACGGAACACTAGGTACAGGTAAAGGCATGTATAAACCATGAGGATTGAGTCGTGACTTAGCTTTTTGACATGTAGTGCAGCGAGCAACAAAACGCTCAACATCCCGTCTCATCTTTGGCCAAAAGAAATGTGTAGCAAGTACGTCCTCCGTCTTCTTCACGCCAAAGTGTCCCATTAATCCTCCTCCATGCGCCTCCTGCAACAACAAAAGACGAATAGAGCTAGCTGGAATGCATAGCTTGTTAGAACGGAACACAAATCCATCATTAAGCACAAACTTGTTCCATGTTCTACCCTCTCTACAATTCTGCAATACATCTTTAAATTCCGCATCATTTACGTATCGATCTTTGATTGTCTCTAAACCGAAAATCTTGAAGTCAAGTTGTGAAAGCATAGTATAACGACGAGACAAAGCATCAGCAATAATATTATCTTTCCCCTTCTGTGTTTAATGACATAAGGGAAAGTCTCAATAAATTCAACCCACTTAGCATGTCTACGATTAAGTTTTGCTTGACTTCTTATGTGTTTCAAAGATTCATGATCAGAATGTATAACAAATTCTTTGGGCCATAAATAATGTTGCCAAGTTTCTAATGTCCGAACAAGAGCATATAATTCCTTATCATAAGTAGAATAGTTCAGACTAGGCCCACTCAATTTTTCAGAAAAGTAAGCAACAGGTTTAGCATCTTGTAATAACACACCTCCCAAACCAATCCCACTAGCATCGCATTCAAGCTCAAAAGTCTTATTAAAATCAGGAAGTTGGAGCAAAGGAGCATGTGTTAACTTATCTTTCAATACGGTGAAGGCTTCTTCCTGTGCGGTACCCCAAGTAAAAGGCACATCCTTGCGTGTAAGCTCATTGAGAGGTGCAGCAATGGTGCTGAAATCTCTCACAAAACGCCTATAGAATCCAGCGAGGCCAAGAAAACTCCTCACTTGTGTGACCGTTTTGGGCTGCGGCCAACTCTCAATCGCCTCGATCTTGGCTTTATCAACTTCAATTCCCTGCGGAGTAACAACATAGCCAAGAAACGATACTCGGTCGGTGCAAAAGGTGCACTTCCCAAGGTTACCAAACAAACGTGCATTACGTAGAGCAATAAAAACAGCACGTAAATGATCCAAATGTTCCTCCAAAGATTTGCTATAAATTAGTATATCATCAAAATAGACTACCACAAATCGTCCAATGAAAGCACGTAAAACCTCGTTCATTAATCTCATGAAAGTGCTAGGTGCATTAGTTAACCCAAAAGGCATGACTAACCACTCATATAATCCAAACTTAGTTTTAAAAGCCGTTTTCCATTCATCTCCTAATTTCATGCGAATTTGATGGTATCCACTACGCAAATCAACTTTGGAAAACATGGTAGAGCCACTTAATTCATCAAGCATATCATCTAACCTAGGAATAGGATGACGATAACGAATAGTAATATTATTAATGGCTCGACAATCAACACACATACGCCATGTTCCATCCTTTTTAGGCACTAATATAACAGGAACAGCACAAGGACTAAGGGATTCACGTATGTAACCTTTGTCGAGTAGCTCTTGTACTTGACGCTGAATCTCCTTCGTCTCCTCCGGATTGGTACGGTATGGCGCACGGTTAGGCAGCGAAGCACCGGGAATTAAGTCAATCTGATGCTCAATCCCTCGAATAGGTGGTAATCCCGGTGGCACGTCTTGTGGAAAGACGTCAATAAACTCCTGCAAAAGGTCAGTGACAACAGGAGGCAAAGAAGGAGGCAATTCCTCAAATGAAAACAAAGCTTCTTTGCACACAAAAGCATAGCACACATATTGACTAACATCCAAATCCGAAATATCAACCTTAGTAGCAAGCAAAGTTGGACTAGTCAATTTAATTTCATTAGAAACAGCGGAAGAAGATTTGCTATTGGTCTTATGTTGTTGCTCAAATTCTTTAGCTGCTATCTCATTTTCACTCTTATTTTTCTCCTGTTTAGCTTTACTAGCTCTAGCAAGATCATCTTTCACAATTTGTTCAGGAGACATAGGAAGTAAAGCAATATTTTTATCCTGATGAACCAGAGTAAACTGATTTGTCCTACCATGGTGTACAACATTCCTATCAAATTGCCATGGTCTACCAAGTAAAAGAGAGCATGCTTGCATGGGTACCACATCACAATCAACATAATCAGCATATGCGGCAATGCTAAAGTGCACACGAACAGAACGCGTTACCTTAATCTTACCACTATTGTTAAACCACTGAATATAGTACGGATGGGGGTGTGGTCTTGTGGTGAGAGATAGCTTCTCCACCAACTCCATGCTCGCCAAGTTGTTGCAACTCCCTCCGTCAATGATGATGCGAACCGAACGTTCTTTCACCACTCCCTTTGTGTGGAACAAATTATGCCTCTGGTTTTGCTCGTCCTTCGATACCTGCACACTTAATACACGTTGAGCAACCAAACTAGCATATTTATCTGCATCATCAGGAGCCATATACTCTATATCACGAGCATCATCATGGGCACTCTGATCCTCATGAGCAATGAGAACTAAAGTCTCCTCATCATAGTCACTCGCTGACTCATACCCACCATCCGCCGTAATAATCATCACACGCTTGGAGGGACAGTCTTTTGCGAAGTGACCTCCACCTTGGCACCTGCGACATTTAATATCACGATCTCGTGCTTGCCCTGTGGACGCCATGGATGAAGAAGAACTCACCGCGGGACCACTCTGTGCACCCTTGAATGGTGGCGCTGGCTGTGTCGGTGGCTCCCTGTAAGAATGAGCGGCTGAAGTAGATGGTGGTGCAGCAGGACGTGTGGATGTAGAAGCTCCACGCGATGTCCATGATGTATTTCGTCCTGCAGAAAAGTTAGGTCTCGTAGCGGCCTGTCGATCCTGCACTTCACGTTCAGCTTTACAAGCAAGATGAAACAAACGAGTGATAGTAGTAAAGTCCTTGTATTCTAGAATAGTTTGTATCTCCCTGTTTAAGCCACCCATAAAACGTGCAAGCATAGCTTCATTATCCTCTACTAGGCCGCATCTAATCAATCCAGTTTGTAATTCCTGATAATATTCCTCTACAGAATTTTTTCCTTGTCTCAAACGCTGTAATTTTTGTAACAAGTCACGTTGATAATAAGGAGGAACCCAGCGAGTACGCATAGCATCTTTTAAAGCAGCCCAAGTAGTTGGAATATTATTAGCATGCAATCTACAATGTTCGGACCACCAAATAGATGCAAATCCCGTGAATTCACAAACAGCAGCAGTAACACGTCTATTCTCAGGATATTGTAAACATGTAAAGCGTTGTTCAGTTTCTAACTCCCAAGTAAGATAAACATCAGGAATATATCTACCCTCAAATGGCTTAAGATTCAATTTAAGTTTAGGCACATGTTCATCATCGCGTACCTGAGGGGGTGGTTGGTGTCGACCGTGGCGAATGTTGGGACGTGGACGTCCAGCTGGCTGCTCAGAGACCGCTTCCTGTTCCACCTCCTCCTCGTAATCACCCTCGTAGTAGTCGTCCTGGCCGACGTCAGAAGCAGCAGCAGCAGTAGCAGCAACTGCAGTAGCAGGAGGAGCACCAATACCAGCAGCTTGTCCTCGCGGCAACAGAATACGTCGTGCACGTGGTAGTGGCGGTGGCTGTGGCTGTGCTGGAGCGGCAGCAGGCTGTGTAGGTAGGCGTGCGATCAACTCAGTAAACTTGGCGTCTAGCTTGGTGTCGATCATCTTTTCCACGCCATCAATCGCCTCTGTAAATCTGTTATGGATGTCCTGCACCTGTTCAGACATCATACGTGCAAATTTATCATGTAGCTCCTTGTTTGTCATGTTCTCCCAATCGGGTGCATCCCGCGCCACTTCATCATGTGATCCTGTCATGGTTAGCAGAAATAGAAAACACACAGTAATATGATCCTACTTCTACTAATGGGATGTGGTGTGGTGGAAAGCACAAATCCGTCAAGCTTTTCTTTCGTTCTTACCGATTCTTACCTAGCAGCAGGTGGTGATGTACAACCAACGGGTCAAAACTCTCAGAGATATGGTAGAGCGATGGCCAGGAGGTGTCAAACGCACGATGTAGAATATATGTGGAGCTGTAGGAAGGCTGACAAGTATGGTAGAAAAAACTCAACAGTAATCAAAACAGAGATGCAAAGCTGAATAAACGCTCAACGTGGGTACTGTGCTGATCCTAGGCTAGACCGTACTAGAGACGCGAGCCTAAAACACCAACGAAAGCACGGCGCGGCACGTAATCAACTGAGAAGCATACTCTGAAATTTTTTTTTTTTCTCTTTTTTTTTTTTTTTTTTTTTTTTTTTTTTGCGATGCGACACTGCGGTGGCTGAAAAAGTGCGAAAAAGTCACTATGGTGGCGAATGTCTTAAAAAGTGTTTCTGGACCTAAGGAACGTATGGGCACAAAATTTTTTTTACCCCTGAAATTTTTGGCCTAAAAACTGCTCTGGAAAGCGTGCCAGACTCTTTTTTTTTTTTTTTTTTTTTTTTTTTTTTTTTTTTTGGAAATCACCTCCCTTCTACGTACGACTCGTGTAGCTCGTGGTGGTGTATATGGACTCGGATTGGCGGAACGTGGTGTATCTGGACTCGGATTACTACTGTGCCGGTGGCGACGTGGCAAACTGTGATCAGAACTCGAAACTCTAAGGAAACTAGACGCTAAGATCAGCAACTTGACACAACGATGCAACCGTAAATTCAACAAAGCAAGTACTGAAAAGAAAACTGGACAATGGCTAGGACTGTCTTGGGACGTGATGATCTAACCCTAATTTTTTTTGGCTTTTTCGTGGACTGTAGGTATGAAGAACAGAACCAATCTAGACTATGAAAAACTGGTAAATCTCACCGAGCAACCTGGAAATCTGATACCACTTGATAGAGGCGAAGGTGTCCCGATGTTTCGATGAGATGGTGGAGATCGATTTTGGTGGAGTAGACTTTCACGACCCGACTACGAACGTGCGAAGACGTTGCGCCTTAGCAATCGCTAAACCAACTCCGAGAGGTTATTGATCCCGCGGATGCACGATCAACCTGACCACGAAGGTCAATTCCTGCAAGCAATCGAAGAACAAGCAAGAACTAAGAATTGCAATCTGGATATTGCGAATATAAGATGAAAGATTAACAGAAGTTGGGGTTCCAATGCGGTCTTGGCCTGGTCGGACGACACAAACGAAGAACTCGAAGTTGCGGCTATGGCTAACTTAAATCTAATTAAAACCCAAGTCTAAACGATGCCCTAAGGGCTGTATATATGGGGGAACAGAGGGGAATTTCGTGGCCCCTTGGAGGAGGGGTCCGAAAACAACCCTAACTCGGTTTCCCCACACATACGGACTCTAAAAAATAGCCTATTAAGTGTATTTCGAAAATACATGGGCCTGGCCCAATAATAAGGTGACGCAGCACCTATAATAACTCTTGGACGAAAATATTAATGTGGCATCTTGTGTCTCTCGTCCAAGTCTTCATGCGCGCCTTATGGTGGCTTCAAAGTGCGATAATCACCACGGGAAGCTCCGCTGTCCTTTCCCGCGCGCGCACCTTCTTCTCCATGCTTGATCCCGCTCCAATGACCATCCTTCTTGTCCATGCTAGGTCCTTCATTCATAAGACAAACAAAAGTATCTAATTTAGGCAGCATCATATGTTCTTGAATATTAGAAGGATTCGCAAGAAACGAAAGTACCTGATAATTTAATTGACGTGCGCGTGCTCTAGTAACTGGTCCATTATGTGTAGTTTGTGAAGATGTGGGTGTAACATTAGTAGAGATGTCCTCATCAATAGGACTTTGTCTACTATGCTTAGGGCTGTTTTAAAGAGTAACTTAAAAATGTGGGAAGAATGTTTACCTCATATTGAATTTGCTTATAATCGTTCATTTCATTCTACCACTAAAATGTGCCCTTTTGAGATTGTTTATGGTTTTCTACCTCGTGCACCTATTGATTTGCTTCCTCTTCCATCTTCGGAGAAGGTTAATTTTGATGCTAAGCAACGTGCTGAATTGATATTAAAATGCATGAGTTAACTAAAGAAAACATTGAGAAAATGAATGCTAGATACAAGATTGCTGGTGATAAGGGTAGAAAGCATGTTGTGTTTGAACCAGGAGATCTTGTTTGGTTACATCTACGTAAAGATAGGTTTCCTGATTTGCGCAAGTCTAAGTTAATGCCACGAGCTGATGGTCCCTTTAAGGTTTTACAGAAAATTAATGATAATGCATATAAACTTGAGCTACCTGCAGATTTTGGGGTTAGTCCCACATTTAACATTGCAGATTTGAAACCTTATTTGGGAGAAGATGATGAGCTTCCGTCGAGGACGACTTCAATTCAAGAAGGGGAGGATGATGAGGACATCCCTACTAATGTTACACCCATACCCTCACCAACTACACATATTGGACCAGTTACTAGAGCACGTGCACGTCAACTAAATTATCAGGTACTTTCGTTTCTTGCGAATCCTTCTATTGTTCATGAACATATGATGCTGCCTAAATTAGATACTTTTGTTTTGCTTATGAATGAAGGACCTAGCATGGACAAGAAGGATGGTCATTGGAGCGGGATCAAGAATGGAGAAGAAGGTGCGCGCGGGGGAAAGTACAGTGGAGCTTCCAGTGGGGATTTTCGCACGTTGAAGCCACCATAAGGCATGCATGAAGGCTTGGACGGAATACACGAGATGCCACTTCATTATTTTCGTCCAAGAGCAATTATAGGTGCTGCGTCACCTTAATATTGGGCTGGGCCCATGTAATTTCGAAATACCACATTATAGGCTGTTTTTAGAGTCCGTATGTTCGGGGAAACCGAGTTAGGGTTGTTTTCGGACCCCACCTCCAAGGGGTCACGAAAATCCCCTCTGTTCCCCCATATATACAGCCCTTAGGGCGTCGTTTAGACTTGGGTTTTAATTAGATTAAAGTTAGCCATAGCCGCAACTTCGAGCTCTTCGTTTGTGTCATCCGACCAGGCCAAGACCTCATTGGAACCCCAACTTTCGTAATCATTCATCTTATATTCGCAATATCCAGATTGCAATTCTTAGTTCTTGCTTGTTCTTCGATTGCTTGCAGGAATTAGACCTTCGTGGTCAGGTTGATCGTGCATCCGCGGGATCAATAACCTCTCGGAGTTGGTTTAGCGATCGCTAAGGCGCAACGTCTTCGCACGTTCGTAGTCGGATCGTGAAAGTCGTCTCCACCATAATCGATCTACACCATCTCATCGAAACATCGGGACACCTTCGCCTCTATCACAAGGTTAGGAAATTAAAAAATTTAAAACAAGGTACTAAAACTGTTTCAGAATATTATGATGCTTTAGAAACTACATTCTTGCATTCTCTTTTAGAGGAAAGTGAAGAATATTTCATGGACATATTTTGGGAAGGTTTAAACCGTGACATTCAGGATATCCTAATTCATGAAAATTGTTATCCTATGGATCGTTTGTTTCGTCTTGCTTGTAAAGCTGAACAGGAAATCGACAGACGTGTTGCCCAGAAGACGAACAAGCGGAATGTGCAAATACCACAAGTTGAGAAGGTTGTTCCTTCAACCACTATGAGCACTACCATAACCACATCAATTGTCGTCAGCACTCCTCCAATATCTGATCTATCATCACAAAAAGGTAATGACAAAGGTATGGATCTTTCCCCTCCACATGAGAACCTTGCTGATTTAAAAGCAACATGTGTTGAGCTATCCAGTAGTTTCATCACACAACCAATTTTCGAGAATGTCATAACTTCACATGAAGATGTTGCTTGCCTAATAGACTTTAATACATCATGTCTTGAGTTACCTGTTGTTTTGAGCACACCATCTATTTTGGATAATCATGTTACTATTATGAAACTGCCAATTCTTAATCATTTTGATATGACCTCTAATCTTGGTGATGATTCTGCGTCGAATGACTTGTTGCATGACTACTTAGTTAAGCCTGTTGTAGCATGCCCTTCGAAAAACATTAATGTTTCTTCACCGGTATTGGGATGGTTTAATGATGAGCATTGTACATCTTTAGATATGAATAAGAGCTTCACTTATATATGCAAACTGAGTTGCAATACTTTAATGTCGTTTATGTATTGTGATGATCATATATGTTTATATTTCACGACATACGAAAGTTACTCATATATACATGTGTTACATGTCCAAAAACTAAGGGAAGTAAGAATGGATGGCATATATATATACAACATGTACACCTTGTCTCTTTTGTTAGCCACATTTCAGATTAAGAAACGCCGGGGACGGCTTTATTTTCAAGAAGGGGAGGATGATGAGGACATGACTACCATAGTTACAGCCACAACCCCTGCTAATATACCTACTGGAGCAATTACTAAAGATCGTGCACACCAATTAAATTATCAGGTACTTTCGCTTCTTGGTAATGTTTCTAATGTTCATGTGAATATGATGCTGCCTAACGTCGATATATTTCTGTTGCTGACAAATGAAGGACCTAGCATGGACAAGAAGGATGAGCATTGGAGCATGTTCAAGCATGAAGATGACGAGGACATAATTATCATGGATATGACCATTAATTCCTCTATATTTGATCAAGAAATGAAGTCAATACAAAGGGGCATGATTGTGTGCTGTACAAGAAGTTATTTCACGTCACTTTTGGCCCAATAGAAGATAGAGACCAAGTCTTTCACGTCATGGACTCAGATTCGGACTGCAGAGATATACCCAACTTCAAACAGCCGCCGTTTCTACATACGAACTCCAAATTGGGTGATTCTTTTTTCTGGTGATAGCTTATCTCGTCTAGTTTCCAACGCAATTGGTTTCACCTTAAAATTCCTTCGGAGCGTGGAGATATTGCGAAAACGGTGCGACCCAGCAGCAGAATCCGAATCAAAGTCCAACTCAATAGGTGTTGCATCACCTCCACATGGGCCCAAGTGCCTTGTACGACCTAGGTTTAGTTTTAGGACTCCTTAGGACATCCTTCCACCCCCTTGGCCTCCACCCTTTAGTCCTATATAAGTAGATCAACCCCTAAGGTTTTTCTTTGGATTTCTTTTAGTTAAAAAGACTGCTTGGCTAATTGCTGCATCTTCGTGTACTCGGTTTGTGTCCAACGACCAGATCAAGACCGCTTTCGGAATCCCAACTTTATTCATACCTCATCTACATATTCGCAATATTCAGATTGCTTTATCATAGTTCTTGCTGGTTCTTCGATTGCTTGCAGGCACTAGACCTTCGTGGTCAGGTTGATCGTGCTCCGGCGTGGTCAATAACCTTCAGAAGATTGGTTTAGCGATTGCTAAGGCGCAACGTCGTTGCACGTTTGTAGTCGGATCGTCAAAGTCGACTCCATCAAATCGTAGTTATCATCTCATCGAAAGATCGGGACACCCCGCCTCTATCATACAGTCCACGAAAAAGCCAACAAAAAAAATTAGGGTTAGATCATCACGTCCCAAAACAGTCCGAGCCTTTGTCCAGTTTTCTTTACAGTAGTTTGCTTTGTTGAATTTGCGGTTGCATCGTTGTGTCGAGTTGCTGATCTTAGCGTCTAGTTCCCTTAGAGTTTCGAGTTCTGATCACAGTTTGTCACACCACCGCCGCACAGTAGTACACCGCCACGTTTCCGCCAATCCGAGTCCAGATACACCACCACGTTCCGCCAAGTCGAGTCCATATACAGCACCACGACCTACCAATCCGAGTTGAGTTCCATCACCTGTTCGGTTTGTGATCTCTCCGTAGCCAGATTAGTTTGAGTTGATTAGAGTCGGATTTCACCAATCTTTGTCGTACGTAGAAGAGGGTGATTTCCAAAAAAAAAAAAAAATTTCAGAGTGTGCTTCTCAGTTGATTACGTGCCGCGCCGTGCTTTCGTTGTTGTTTTAGGCTCGCGTCTCTAGTACGGTCTAGCCTAGGATCAGCACAGTCCCGACGTTGAGTGTTTATTCAGCTTTGCATCGCTGTTTTGATTACTGTTGAGCTTTTGCTACCATACTTGTCAGCCTTCCTACAGCTCCACATATATTCTACATCATGCGTTTTGACACCTCCTGGCCATCGCTCTACCACATCTTTGAGAGTTTTGACCCGTTGGTTGTACATCACCACCTGCTGCTAGGTAAGAATCGGTAAGAACTGAAGAAAAGCTTGACGGATTTGTGCTTTCCACCACCCCACATCCCATTAGTAGAAGTAGGATCATACTTCTGTGTGTTTTCTATTTCTGCTAACCATGCCAGGATCCCATGATGAAGTGGCGCGGGATGCACCTGATTGGGAGAATATGACAAACAAAGCATTACATGATAAATTTGCACAAATGATGTCTGAACAGGTGAATGACATCGAGAACAGATTTACAGAGGCGATTGATGGTGTGGAGAAGATGATCGACACCAAGCTCGACGCCAAGTTTACTGAGTTGCTCGCACGCTTACCTATACAGCCTGCGGCCACTCCAGCACAGCCACCGCCACCACGACGTGCACGACGTATTCTGTTTCCGGGCGGACAAGCTGCTGGTGCTCCTGCTGCTGCCTCTGACGTCGGCCAGGACGACAACTACGAGGGTGATTACGAGGAGGAGGTGGAACAAGAAGCGGCCTATGAACAGCCAGCTGGACGTCCACGTCCCAACATTCGCCACGGTCGACACCAACCACCCCCTCAGGTACGCGATGATGAACATGTGCCTAAACTTAAATTGAATCTTAAGCCGTTTGAGGGTAGATATATTCCTGATGCTTATCTTACTTGGGAGTTAGAAACTGAACAACGCTTTACATGTTTACAATATCCTGAGAATAGACGTGTTACTGCTGCTGTTTGTGAATTCACGGGTTTTGCATCTATTTGGTGGTCTGAACATTGTAGATTGCATGCTAATAATATTCCAGCTACTTGGGCTGCTTTAAAAGATGCTATGCGTACTCGCTGGGTTCCTCCTTATTATCAACGTGAATTGCTACAAAAATTACAGCGTTTGAGACAAGGAAAAAATTCTGTAGAGGAATATTATCAAGAATTACAAACTGGATTGATTAGATGTGGCCTAGTAGAGGATAATGAAGCTATGTTTGCACGTTTTATAGGTGGCTTAAACAGGGAGATACAAACTATTCTAGAATACAAGGACTATGCTACTATTACTCGTTTGTTTCATCTTGCTTGTAAAGCTGAACGTGAAGTGCAGGATCGACAGGCCGCTACGAGACCTAACTTTTCTGCAGGACGAAATACATCATGGACATCGCGTGGACCTTCTACATCCACACGTCCTGCTGCACCACCCTCTACTTCAGCCGCTCATTCTTACAGGGAGCCACCAAAACAGTCAGCGCCACCATTCAAGGGTGCACAGAGTGGTCCAGCGGCGAGTTCTTCTTCATCCATGGCTTCCACAGGGCAAACACGAGATCGTGATATTAAATGTCGCAGGTGCCAAGGTGGAGGTCACTTCGCAAAAGACTGTCCCTCCAAGCGTGTGATGATTATTACGGCGGATGGTGGGTATGAGTCAGCGAGTGACTATGATGAGGAGACTTTAGTTCTCATTGCTCATGAGGAACAGGGTGCCCATGATGATGCTCATGATATGGAGTATATGGCTCCTGATGATGCAGATAAATATGCTAGTTTGGTTGCTCAACGTGTGTTAAGTGTGCAGGTAACGAAGGCTGAGCAAAACCAGAGGCATAATTTGTTCCACACAAAGGGAGTGGTGAAAGAACGTTCGGTTCGCATCATCATTGACGGAGGGATTTGCAACAACTTGGCTAGCATGGAGTTGGTGGAGAAGCTATCTCTCACCACAAGACCACACCCCCATCCGTACTATATTCAGTGGTTTAACAATAGTGGTAAGATTAAGGTAACGCGTTCTGTTCGTGTGCACTTTAGCATTGCTGCATATGCTGATTATGTTGATTGTGATGTGGTACCCATGCAAGCATGCTCTCTTTTACTTGGTAGACCATGGCAATTTGATAGGAATGTTGTACACCATGGTAGGACAAATCAGTTTACTCTGGTTCATCATGATAAAAATATTGCTTTACTTCCTATGTCTCCTGAACAAATTGTGAAAGATGATCTTGCTAGATGATAGAGGCGAAGGTGTCCCGATGTTTCGATGAGATGGTGGAGATCGATTATGGTGGAGGCGACTTTCACGATCCGACTACGAACGTGCGAAGACGTTGCGCCTTAGCGATCGCTAAACCAACTCCGAGAGGTTATTGATATCGCGGATGCACGATCAACCTGACCACGAAGGTCTAATTCCTGCAAGCAATCGAAGAACAAGCAAGAACTAAGAATTGCAATCTGGATATTGCGAATATAAGATGAATGATTACGAAAGTTGGGGTTCCAATGAGGTCTTGGCCTGGTCGGATGACACAAACGAAGAGCTCGAAGTTGCGGCTATGGCTAACTTAAATCTAATTAAAACCCAAGTCTAAACGACGCCCTAAGGGCTGTATATATGGGGGAACAGAGGGGATTTTCGTGACCCCTTGGAGGTGGGGTCCGAAAACAACCCTAACTCGGTTTCCCCACACATACGGACTCTAAAAACAGCCTATAAGGTGGTATTTCGAAATTACATGGGCCCAGCCCAATATTAAGGTGACGCAGCACCTATAATTGCCCTTGGACGAAAATAATGAAGTGGCATCTCGCGTATTTCGTCCAAGACTTCATGCGCGCCTTATGGTGGCTTCAAAGTGCGATAATCACCACGGGAAGCTCCGCTGTCCTTTCCCGCGCGCGCACCTTCTTCTCCATGCTTGATCCCGCTCCAATGACCATCCTTCTTGTCCATGCTAGGTCCTTCATTCATAAGCAAAACAAAATTATCTAATTTAGGCAGTATCATATGTTCATGAACAATAGAAGGATTCGCAAGAAACGAAAGTACCTGATAATTTAGTTGACGTGCACGAGCTCTAGTAACTGGTCCAATATGTGTAGTTGGTGAGGATATGGGTGTAACATTAGTAGGGATGTCCTCATCATCCTCCCCTTCTTGAATTGAAGTCGTCCTCGACGGAAGCTCATCATCTTCTCCCAAATAAGGCTTCAAATCTGCAATATTAAATGTGGGACTAACCCCAAAGGCTGCAGGTAGCTCAAGTTTATATGCATTATCATTAATTTTCTGCAAAACCTTAAAGGGACCATCAGCTCGAGGCATTAACTTAGACTTGCGCAAATCAGGAAACCTATCTTTACGTAGATGTAACCAAACAAGATCTCCGGGTTCAAACACAACATGCTTTCGACCCCTATCACCAGCAAGCTTGTATCTAGCATTCATGCGCTCAATGTTTTCTTTAGTTAACTCATGCAGTTTTAATATCAATTCAGCACGTTGCTTAGCATCAAAATTAACCTTCTCCGAAGATGGAAGAGGTAGCAAATCAATAGGTGCACGAGGTAGAAAACCATAAACAATCTCAAAAGGGCACATTTTAGTGGCAGAATGCAATGAACGATTATAAGCAAATTCAATATGAGGTAAAGATTCTTCCCACAGTTTCAAGTTACTCTTTAAAACAGCCCTAAGCATAGTAGACAAAATACCTACTGGACCAATTACTAGAGATCGTGCACACCAATTAAATTATCAGGTACTTTCGTTTCTTGGTAATGTTTCTAATGTTCATTTTAATATGATGCTGCCTAACGTCGATATATTTCTGTTGCTGACAAATGAAGGACCTAGCATGGACAAGAAGGATGAGCATTGGAGCATGTTCAAGCATGTAGATGATGAGGACATCACTACCATGGATATGACCATTAATTCCTCTGTATTTGATCAAGAAATGAAGTCAATACAAAGGGGCATGATTGTGTGCTATACAAGAAGTTATTTCACGTCACTTTTGGCCCAAGAGAAGATAGAGACCAAGTCTTTCACGTCATGGACTCAGATTCGGACTGCAGAGATATGCCCAACTTCAAACAGCCGCCGTTTTTACATACGAACTCCAAATTGGGTAATTCTGTTTGCTGGTGATATCTTATCTTGGGTAGTTCCCAACCCAATTGGTTTCACCTTCAAATTCATTCTGAGCGTGGAGATATTGCGAAAACGGTGCGACCCAGCAGCAGAATCCGAGTCAAAGTCTAACTCAATAGGTGTTGCATCACCTCCACATGGGCCCAAGTGCCTTGTACGACCTAGGTTTAGTTTTAGGACTCCTTGGGACGTCCTTCCACCCCCTTGGCCTCCACCCTTTAGTCCTATATAAGTAGATCAACCCTGATAGAGGCGAAGGTGTCCCGATGTTTCGATGAGATGGTGGAGATCGATTTTGGTGGAGTAGACTTTCACGACCCGACTACGAACGTGCGAAGACGTTGCGCCTTAGCAATCGCTAAACCAACTCCGAGAGGTTATTGATCCCGCGGATGCACGATCAACCTGACCACGAAGGTCAATTCCTGCAAGCAATCGAAGAACAAGCAAGAACTAAGAATTGCAATCTGGATATTGCGAATATAAGATGAAAGATTAACAAAAGTTGGGGTTCCAATGCGGTCTTGGCCTGGTCGGACGACACAAACGAAGAACTCGAAGTTGCGGCTATGGCTAACTTAAAGCTAATTAAAACCCAAGTCTAAACGATGCCCTAAGGGCTGTATATATGGGGGAACAGAGGGGAATTTCGTGGCCCCTTGGAGGAGGGGTCCGAAAACAACCCTAACTCGGTTTCCCCACACATACGGACTCTAAAAAAAATAGCCTATTAAGTGTATTTCGAAATTACATGGGCCTGGCCCAATAATAAGGTGACGCAGCACCTATAATAACTCTTGGACGAAAATATTAATGTGGCATCTTGTGTCTCTCGTCCAAGTCTTCATGCGCGCCTTATGGTGGCTTCAAAGTGCGATAATCACCACGGGAAGCTCCGCTGTCCTTTCCCGCGCGCGCACCTTCTTCTCCATGCTTGATCCCGCTCCAATGACCATCCTTCTTGTCCATGCTAGGTCCTTCATTCATAAGACAAACAAAAGTATCTAATTTAGGCAGCATCATATGTTCTTGAATATTAGAAGGATTCGCAAGAAACGAAAGTACCTGATAATTTAATTGACGTGCGCGTGCTCTAGTAACTGGTCCATTATGTGTAGTTTGTGAAGATGTGGGTGTAACATTAGTAGAGATGTCCTCATCATCCTCCCCTTCTTGAATTGAAGTCGTCCTCGACGGAAGCTCATCATCTTCTTCCAAATAAGGCTTCAAATCTGCAATATTAAATGTGGGACTAACCCCAAAGGCTGCAGGAAGCTCAAGTTTATATGCATTATCATTAATTTTCTGCAAAACCTTAAAGGGACCATCAGCTCGAGGCATTAACTTAGACTTGCGCAAATCAGGAAACCTATCTTTACGTAGATGTAACCAAACAAGATCTCCGGGTTCAAACACAACATGCTTTCGACCCCTATCACCAGCAAGCTTGTATCTAGCATTCATGCGCTCAATGTTTTCTTTAGTTAACTCATGCATTTTTAATATCAATTCAGCACGTTGCTTAGCATCAAAATTAACCTTCTCCGAAGATGGAAGAGGCAGCAAATCAATAGGTGCACGAGGTAGAAAACCATAAACAATCTCAAAAGGGCACATTTTAGTGGTAGAATGCAATGAACGATTATAAGCAAATTCAATATGAGGTAAACATTCTTCCCACTGTTTCAAGTTACTCTTTAAAACAGCCCTAAGCATAGTAGACAAAGTCCTATTGACCACTTCAGTTTGTCCATCAGTTTGGGGATGACATGTAGTACTAAAAAGTAGTTTAGTCCCCAACTTAGCCCATAAGCATCTCCAAAAATGGCTAAGAAACTTAGTATCACGATCCGAGACAATAGTATTGGGCACACCATGTAAGCGAATAATCTCACGAAAGAATAAATCAGCAACATTAGCAGCATCATCGCTTTTATGACATGGTATAAAATGTGCCATTTTAGAAAATCTATCCACGACAACAAATATGCTATCCCTCCCATTCTTTGTTCGAGGCAAGCCTAAAACAAAGTCCATGGATATGTCCTCCCACGGAACACTAGGTACAGGTAAAGGCATGTATAAACCATGAGGATTGAGTCGTGACTTAGCTTTTTGACATGTAGTGCAGCGAGCAACAAAACGCTCAACATCCCGTCTCATCTTTGGCCAAAAGAAATGTGTAGCAAGTACGTCCTCCGTCTTCTTCACGCCAAAGTGTCCCATTAATCCTCCTCCATGCGCCTCCTGCAACAACAAAAGACGAATAGAGCTAGCTGGAATGCATAGCTTGTTAGAACGGAACACAAATCCATCATTAAGCACAAACTTGTTCCATGTTCTACCCTCTCTACAATTCTGCAATACATCTTTAAATTCCGCATCATTTACGTATTGATCTTTGATTGTCTCTAAACCGAAAATCTTGAAGTCAAGTTGTGAAAGCATAGTATAACGACGAGACAAAGCATCAGCAATAATATTATCTTTCCCCTTCTTGTGTTTAATGACATAAGGGAAAGTCTCAATAAATTCAACCCACTTAGCATGTCTACGATTAAGTTTTGCTTGACTTCTTATGTGTTTCAAAGATTCATGATCAGAATGTATAACAAATTCTTTGGGCCATAAATAATGTTGCCAAGTTTCTAATGTCCGAACAAGAGCATATAATTCCTTATCATAAGTAGAATAGTTCAGACTAGGCCCACTCAATTTTTCAGAAAAGTAAGCAACAGGTTTAGCATCTTGTAAGAACACACCTCCCAAACCAATCCCACTAGCATCGCATTCAAGCTCAAAAGTCTTATTAAAATCAGGAAGTTGGAGCAAAGGAGCATGTGTTAACTTATCTTTCAATACGGTGAAGGCTTCTTCCTGTGCGGTACCCCAAGTAAAAGGCACATCCTTGCGTGTAAGCTCATTGAGAGGTGCAGCAATGGTGCTGAAATCTCTCACAAAACGCCTATAGAATCCAGCGAGGCCAAGAAAACTCCTCACTTGTGTGACCGTTTTGGGCTGCGGCCAACTCTCAATCGCCTCGATCTTGGCTTTATCAACTTCAATTCCCTGCGGAGTAACAACATAGCCAAGAAACGATACTCGGTCGGTGCAAAAGGTGCACTTCCCAAGGTTACCAAACAAACGTGCATTACGTAGAGCAATAAAAACAGCACGTAAATGATCCAAATGTTCCTCCAAAGATTTGCTATAAATCAGTATATCATCAAAATAGACTACCACAAATCGTCCAATGAAAGCACGTAAAACCTCGTTCATTAATCTCATGAAAGTGCTAGGTGCATTAGTTAACCCAAAAGGCATGACTAACCACTCATATAATCCAAACTTAGTTTTAAATGCCGTTTTCCATTCATCTCCTAATTTCATGCGAATTTGATGGTATCCACTACGCAAATCAACTTTGGAAAACATGGTAGAGCCACTTAATTCATCAAGCATATCATCTAACCTAGGAATAGGATGACGATAACGAATAGTAATATTATTAATGGCTCGATAATCAACACACATACGCCATGTTCCATCCTTTTTAGGCACTAATATAACAGGAACAGCACAAGGACTAAGGGATTCACGTATGTAACCTTTGTCGAGTAGCTCTTGTACTTGACGCTGAATCTCCTTTGTCTCCTCCGGATTGGTACGGTATGGCGCACGGTTGGGCAGTGAAGCACCGGGAATTAAGTCAATCTGATGCTCAATCCCTCGAATAGGTGGTAATCCCGGTGGTACGTCTTGTGGAAAGACGTCAATAAACTCCTGCAAAAGGTCAGTGACAACAGGAGGCAAAGAAGGAGGCAATTCCTCAAATGAAAACAAAGCTTCTTTGCACACAAAAGCATAGCACACATATTGACTAACATCCAAATCTGAAATATCAACTTTTGTAGCAAGCAAAGTTGGACTAGTCAATTTAATTTCATTAGACACAGCAGAAGAAAATTTGCTATTAGTCTTATGTTGTTGCTCAAATTCTTTGGCTGCTATCTCATTTTCACTCTTATTTTTCTCCTGTTTAGCTTTACTAGCTCTAGCAAGATCATCTTTCACAATTTGTTCAGGAGACATAGGAAGTAAAGCAATATTTTTATCCTGATGAACCAGAGTAAACTGATTTGTCCTACCATGGTGTACAACATTCCTATCAAATTGCCATGGTCTACCAAGTAAAAGAGAGCATGCTTGCATGGGTACCACATCACAATCAACATAATCAGCATATGCAGCAATGCTAAAGTGCACACGAACAGAACGCGTTACCTTAATCTTACCACTATTGTTAAACCACTGAATATAGTACGGATGGGGGTGTGGTCTTGTGGTGAGAGATAGCTTCTCCACCAACTCCATGCTAGCCAAGTTGTTGCAACTCCCTCCGTCAATGATGATGCGAACCGAACGTTCTTTCACCACTCCCTTTGTGTGGAACAAATTATGCCTCTGGTTTTGCTCAGCCTTCGTTACCTGCACACTTAACACACGTTGAGCAACCAAACTAGCATATTTATCTGCATCATCAGGAGCCATATACTCCATATCATGAGCATCATCATGGGCACCCTGTTCCTCATGAGCAATGAGAACTAAAGTCTCCTCATCATAGTCACTCGCTAACTCATTCCCACCATCCGCCGTAATAATCATCACACGCTTGGAGGGACAGTCTTTTGCGAAGTGACCTCCACCTTGGCACCTGCGACATTTAATATCACGATCTCGTGTTTGCCCTGTGGAAGCCATGGATGAAGAAGAACTCGCCGCTGGACCACTCTGTGCACCCTTGAATGGTGGCGCTGACTGTTTTGGTGGCTCCCTGTAAGAATGAGCGGCTGAAGTAGAGGGTGGAGCAGCAGGACATGTGGATGTAGAAGGTCCACGCGATGTCCATGATGTATTTCGTCCTGCAGAAAAGTTAGGTCTCGTAGCGGCCTGTCGATCCTGCACTTCACGTTCAGCTTTACAAGCAAGATGAAACAAACGAGTAATAGTAGCATAGTCCTTGTATTCTAGAATAGTTTGTATCTCCCTGTTTAAGCCACCTATGAAACGTGCAAACATAGCTTCATTATCCTCTACTAGGCCACATCTAATCAATCCAGTTTGTAATTCTTGATAATATTCCTCTACAGAATTTTTTCCTTGTCTCAAACGCTGTAATTTTTGTAGCAATTCACGTTGATAATAAGGAGGAACCCAGCGAGTACGCATAGCATCTTTTAAAGCAGCCCAAGTAGCTGGAATATTATTAGCATGCAATCTACAATGTTCAGACCACCAAATAGATGCAAAACCCGTGAATTCACAAACAGCAGCAGTAACACGTCTATTCTCAGGATATTGTAAACATGTAAAGCGTTGTTCAGTTTCTAACTCCCAAGTAAGATAAGCATCAGGAATATATCTACCCTCAAACGGCTTAAGATTCAATTTAAGTTTAGGCACATGTTCATCATCGCGTACCTGAGGGGGTGGTTGGTGTCGACCGTGGCGAATGTTGGGACGTGGACGTCCAGCTGGCTGTTCATAGGCCGCTTCTTGTTCCACCTCCTCCTCGTAATCACCCTCGTAGTTGTCGTCCTGGCCGACGTCAGAGGCAGCAGCAGCAGTAACTGCAGCAGCAGCAGGAGCACCAGCAGCTTGTCCGCCCGGAAACAGAATACGTCGTGCACGTCGTGGTGGCGGTGGCTGTGCTGGAGCGGCCGCAGGCTGTATAGGTAAGCGTGCGAGCAACTCAGTAAACTTGGCGTCGAGCTTGGTGTCGATCATCTTCTCCACACCATCAATCGCCTCTGTAAATCTGTTCTCGATGTCATTCACCTGTTCAGACATCATTTGTGCAAATTTATCATGTAATGCTTTGTTTGTCATATTCTCCCAATCAGGTGCATCCCGCGCCACTTCATCATGGGATCCTGGCATGGTTAGCAGAAATAGAAAACACACAGAAGTATGATCCTACTTCGACTAATGGGATGTGGGGTGGTGGAAAGCACAAATCCGTCAAGCTTTTCTTCAGTTCTTACCGATTCTTACCTAGCAGCAGGTGGTGATGTACAACCAACGGGTCAAAACTCTCAGAGATGTGGTAGAGCGATGGCCAGGAGGTGTCAACCACACGAAGTAGAATATATGTGGAGCTGTAGGTAGGTTTGACAAATATGGTAGCAAAAAGCTCAACAGTAATCAAAACAGAGATGCAAAGTTGAATAAACACTCAACGTCGGTACTGTGCTGATCCTAGGCTAGACCGTACTAGAGACGCGAGCCTAAAACACCAACGAAAGCACGGCGCGGCACGTAATCAACTGAGAAGCACACTCTGAATTTTTTTTTCTCTTTTTTTTTTTTTTTTTTTTTGCTTTTTTTTTTGCGATGCGGGACTGCGGTGGCTGAAAAAGTGCGAAAAAAATCACTATGGTGGCGAACGTCTCAAAATGAGTTTCTGGACCTAAGGAACGTATGGGCACGAAATTTTTTCACCCCTGAAATTTTTGGCCTAACAACTGCTCTGAAAAGCGTGCCAGACTCTTTTTTTTTTTTTTTTTTTTTTTTTGGAAAGCACCCCCCTTCTCTGGACGGGAAAAGTTTGGTGAAATCCGACTCTAACAACTCCAAACTAATCTGGCTACAGAGAGATCAGGATCCTTACTGATGGTGGAACTCAACTCGGACTCGTGAGACGTGCTGGTGTATATGGACTCTGCTTGGCGGAACGTGGTGGTGTATCTGGACTTGGATTGGCGGAACGTGGTAGGATGACTACTGTGCGGCGGCGACGTGGCAAACTGTGATCAGAACTCGAAACTCTAAGGGAACTAGACGCTAAGATCAGCAACTTGACACAACGATGCAACCGTAAATTCAACAAGGCAAGCTACTGTAAAGAAAACTGGATAAGGGCTCGGACTGTTTTGGAACGTGATGATCTAACCCTAATTTTGTTTTTGGCTTTTCGTGGACTGTAGGTATGAAGAACAGAACCAATCTAGACTATGAAAACTGGTAAATCTCACCGAGCAACCTGGAAATCTGATACCACTTGATAGAGGCGAAGGTGTCCCGATGTTTCGATGAGATGGTGGAGATCGATTATGGTGGAGGCGACTTTCACGATCCGACTACGAACGTGCGAAGACGTTGCGCCTTAGCGATCGCTAAACCAACTCCGAGAGGTTATTGATATCGCGGATGCACGATCAACCTGACCACGAAGGTCTAATTCCTGCAAGCAATCGAAGAACAAGCAAGAACTAAGAATTGCAATCTGGATATTGCGAATATAAGATGAATGATTACGAAAGTTGGGGTTCCAATGAGGTCTTGGCCTGGTCGGATGACACAAACGAAGAGCTCGAAGTTGCGGCTATGGCTAATTTAAATCTAATTAAAACCCAAGTCTAAACGACGCCCTAAGGGCTGTATATATGGGGGAACAGAGGGGATTTTCGTGACCCCTTGGAGGTGGGGTCCGAAAACAACCCTAACTCGGTTTCCCCACACATACGGACTCTAAAAACAGCCTATAAGGTGGTATTTCGAAATTACATGGGCCCAGCCCAATATTAAGGTGACGCAGCACCTATAATTGCCCTTGGACGAAAATAATGAAGTGGCATCTCGCGTATTTCGTCCAAGACTTCATGCGCGCCTTATGGTGGCTTCAAAGTGCGATAATCACCACGGGAAGCTCCGCTGTCCTTTCCCGCGCGCGCACCTTCTTCTCCATGCTTGATCCCGCTCCAATGACCATCCTTCTTGTCCATGCTAGGTCCTTCATTCATAAGCAAAACAAAATTATCTAATTTAGGCAGTATCATATGTTCATGAACAATAGAAGGATTCGCAAGAAACGAAAGTACCTGATAATTTAGTTGACGTGCACGAGCTCTAGTAACTGGTCCAATATGTGTAGTTGGTGAGGATATGGGTGTAACATTAGTAGGGATGTCCTCATCACTAGAGCTAGTAAAGCTAAACAGGAGAAAAATAAGAGTGAAAATGAGATAGCAGCCAAAGAATTTGAGCAACAACATAAGACTAATAGCAAATCTCCTTCTGCTGTGTCTAATGAAATTAAATTGACTAGTCCAACTTTGCTTGCTACTAAAGTTGATATTTCAGATTTGGATGTTAGTCAATATGTGTGCTATGCTTTTGTGTGCAAAGAAGATTTGTTTTCATTTGAGGAATTGCCTCCTTCTTTGCCTCCTGTTGTCACTGACCTTTTGCAGGAGTTTATTGACTTCTTTCCACAAGACGTACCACCGGGATTACCACCAATTCGAGGGATTGAGCATCAGATTGACTTAATTCCCGGTGCTTCACTGCCCAACCGTGCGCCATACCGTACCAATCCGGAGGAGACAAAGGAGATTCAGCGTCAAGTACAAGAGCTACTCGACAAAGGTTACATACGTGAATCCCTTAGTCCTTGTGCTGTTCCTGTTATATTAGTGCCTAAAAAGGATGGAACATGGCGTATGTGTGTTGATTGTCGAGCCATTAATAATATTACTATTCGTTATCGTCATCCTATTCCTAGGTTAGATGATATGCTTGATGAATTAAGTGGCTCTACCATGTTTTCCAAAGTAGATTTGCGTAGTGGATACCATCAAATTCGCATGAAATTAGGAGATGAATGGAAAACGGCATTTAAAACTAAGTTTGGATTATATGAATGGTTAGTCATGCCTTTTGGGTTAACTAATGCACCTAGCACTTTCATGAGATTAATGAACGAGGTTTTACGTGCTTTCATTGGACGATTTGTGGTAGTCTATTTTGATGATATACTGATTTATAGCAAATCTTTGGAGGAACATTTGGATCATTTACGTGCTGTTTTTATTGCTCTACGTAATGCACGTTTGTTTGGTAACCTTGGGAAGTGCACCTTTTGCACCGACCGAGTATCGTTTCTTGGCTATGTTGTTACTCCGCAGGGAATTGAAGTTGATAAAGCCAAGATCGAGGCGATTGAGAGTTGGCCGCAACCCAAAACGGTCACACAAGTGAGGAGTTTTCTTGGACTCGCTGGATTCTATAGGCGTTTTTTGAGAGATTTCAGCACCATTGCTGCACCTCTCAATGAGCTTACAGGCAAGGATGTACCTTTTACTTGGGGTACCGCACAAGAAGAAGCCTTCACGGTATTGAAAGATAAGTTAACACATGCTCCTTTGCTCCAACTTCCTGATTTTAATAAAACTTTTGAGCTTGAATGCGATGCTAGTGGTATTGGTTTGGGAGGTGTGTTATTACAAGATGCTAAACCTGTTGCATACTTTTCTGAAAAATTGAGTGGGCCTAGTCTGAACTATTCTACTTATGATAAGGAATTATATGCTCTTGTTCGGACATTAGAAACTTGGCAACATTATTTATGGCCCAAAGAATTTGTTATACATTCTGATCATGAATCTTTGAAACACATAAGAAGTCAAGCAAAACTTAATCGTAGACATGCTAAGTGGGTTGAATTTATTGAGACTTTCCCTTATGTCATTAAACACAAGAAGGGGAAAGATAATATTATTGCTGATGCTTTGTCTCGTCGTTATACTATGCTTTCACAACTTGACTTCAAGATATTCGGTTTAGAGACAATCAAAGATCAATATGTACATGATGCGGAATTTAAAGATGTTTTGCAGAATTGTAGAGAGGGTAGAACATGGAACAAGTTTGTGCTTAATGGTGGGTTTGTGTTCCGTTCTAACAAGCTATGCATTCCAGCTAGCTCTATTCGTCTTTTGTTGTTGCAGGAGGCGCATGGAGGAGGATTAATGGGACATTTTGGCGTGAAGAAGACGGAGGACGTATTTCCTACACATTTCTTTTGGCCAAAGATGAGACGGGATGTTGAGCGTTTTGTTGCTCGCTGCACTACATGTCAAAAAGCTAAGTCACGACTCAATCCTCATGGTTTATACATGCCTTTACCTGTACCTAGTGTTCCGTGGGAGGACATATCCATGGACTTTGTTTTAGGCTTGCCTCGAACAAACAAGGGGAGGGATAGCATATTTGTTGTCGTGGATAGATTTTCTAAGATGGCACATTTTATACCATGTCATAAAAGCGATGATGCTGCTAATGTTGCTGATTTATTCTTTCGAGAGATTATTCGCTTACATGGTGTGCCCAATACTATTGTCTCGGATCGTGATACTAAGTTTCTTAGCCATTTTTGGAGATGCTTATGGGCTAAGTTGGGGACTAAACTACTTTTTAGTACTACATGTCATCCCCAAACTGATGGACAAACTGAAGTAGTCAATAGGACTTTGTCTACTATGCTTAGGGCTGTTTTAAAGAGTAACTTAAAAATGTGGGAAGAATGTTTACCTCATATTGAATTTGCTTATAATCGTTCATTTCATTCTACCACTAAAATGTGCCCTTTTGAGATTGTTTATGGTTTTCTACCTCGTGCACCTATTGATTTGCTTCCTCTTCCATCTTCGGAGAAGGTTAATTTTGATGCTAAGCAACGTGCTGAATTGATATTAAAAATGCATGAGTTAACTAAAGAAAACATTGAGAAAATGAATGCTCATGATATAGAGTATATGGCCCCTGATGATGCAGATCAATATGCTAGTTTGGTTGCTCAACGTGTGTTAAGTGTGCAGGTATCGAAGGCCGAGCAAAACCAGAGGCATAATTTGTTCCACACAAAGGGAGTGGTGAAAGAACGTTCGGTTCGCATCATCATTGACGGAGGGAGTTGCAACAACTTGGCGAGCATGGAGTTGGTGGAGAAGCTATCTCTCACCACAAGACCACACCCCCATCCGTACTATATTCAGTGGTTTAACAATAGTGGTAAGATTAAGGTAACGCGTTCTGTTCGTGTGCACTTTAGCATTGCTGCATATGTTGATTATGTTGATTGTGATGTGGTACCTATGCAAGCATGCTCTGTTTTACTTGGTAGACCATGGCAATTTGATAGGAATGTTGTACACCATGGTAGGACAAATCAGTTTACTCTGGTTCATCAGGATAAAACTATTGCTTTACTTCCTATGTCTCCTGAACAAATTGTGAAAGATGATCTTGCTAGAGCTAGTAAAGCTAAACAGGAGAAAAATAAGAGTGAAAATGAGATAGCAGCTAAAGAATTTGAGCAACAACATAAGACTACTAGCAAATCTTCTTCTGCTGTTTCTAAGGAAATTAAATTGACTAGTCCAACTTTGCTTGCTACTAAGGTTGATATTTCGGATTTGGATGTTAGTCAATATGTGTGCTATGCTTTTGTGTGCAAAGAAGCTTTGTTTTCATTTGAGGAATTGCCTCCTTCTTTGCCTCCTGTTGTCACTGACCTTTTGCAGGAGTTTATTGACGTCTTTCCACCAGACGTACCACCGGGATTACCACCTATTCGAGGGATTGAGCATCATATTGACTTAATTCCCGGTGCTTCGCTGCCCAACCGTGCGCCATACCGTACCAATCCGGAGGAGACGAAGGAGATTCAGCGTCAAGTACAAGAGCTACTCGACAAAGGTTACATACGTGAATCACTTAGTCCTTGTGCTGTTCCTGTTATATTAGTGCCTAAAAAGGATGGAACTTGGCGTATGTGTGTTGATTGTAGAGCCATTAATAATATTACTATTCGTTATCGTCATCCTATTCCTAGGTTAGATGATATGCTTGATGAATTAAGTGGCTCTACCATGTTTTCCAAAGTTGATTTGCGTAGTGGATACCATCAAATTCGCATGAAATTAGGAGATGAATGGAAAACGACATTTAAAACTAAGTTTGGATTATATGAGTGGTTAGTCATGCCTTTTGGGTTAACTAATGCACCTAGCACTTTCATGAGATTAATGAACGAGGTTTTACGTGCTTTCATTGGACGATTTGTGGTAGTCTATTTTGATGATATACTGATTTATAGCAAATCTTTGGAGGACCATTTGGATCATTTACGTGCGGTTTTTATTGCTCTACGTAATGCACGTTTATTTGGTAACCTTGGGAAGTGCACCTTTTGCACCGACCGAGTATCATTTCTTGGCTATGTTGTTACTCCGCAGGGAATTGAAGTTGATAAAGCCAAGATCGAGGCGATTGAGAGTTGGCCGCAGCCCAAAACGGTCACACAAGTGAGGAGTTTTCTTGGCCTCGCTGGATTCTATAGGCGTTTTGTGAGAGATTTCAGCACCATTACTGCACCTCTCAACGAGCTTACACGCAAGGATGTGCCTTTTACTTGGGGTACCGCACAGGAAGAAGCCTTCACGGTATTGAAAGATAAGTTAACACATGCTCCTTTGCTCCAACTTCCTGATTTTAATAAGACTTTTGAGCTTGAATGCGATGCTAGTGGTATTGGTTTGGGAGGTGTGTTATTACAAGATGCTAAACCTGTTGCATACTTTTCTGAAAAATTGAGTGGGCCTAGTCTGAACTATTCTACTTATGATAAGGAATTATATGCTCTTGTTCGGACATTAGAAACTTGGCAACATTATTTATGGCCCAAAGAATTTGTTATACATTCTGATCATGAATCTTTGAAACACATAAGAAGTCAAGCAAAACTTAATCGTAGACATGCTAAGTGGGTTGAATTTATTGAGACTTTCCCTTATGTCATTAAACACAAGAAGGGGAAAGATAATATTATTGCTGATCCTTTGTCTCGTCGTTATACTATGCTTTCACAACTTGACTTCAAGATATTCGGTTTAGAGACAATCAAAGATCAATATGTATATGATGCGGAATTTAAAGATGTTTTGCAGAATTGTAGAGAGGGTAGAACATGGAACAAGTTTGTGATTAATGATGGGTTTGTGTTCCGTTCTAACAAGCTATGCATTCCATCTAGCTCTATTCGTATTTTGTTGTTGCAGGAGGCGCATGGAGGAGGATTAATGGGACATTTTTGCGTGAAGAAGACGGAGGACGTACTTGCTACACATTTCTTTTGGCCAAAGATGAGACGGGATGTTGAGCGTTTTGTTGCTCGCTGCACTACATGTCAAAAAGCTAAGTCACGACTCAATCCTCATGGTTTATACATGCCTTTAACTGAAGTACTACATGTCATCCCCAAACTGATGGACAAACTGAAGTAGTCAATAAGACTTTGTCTACTATGCTTAGGGCTGTTTTAAAGAGTAACTTGAAAATGTGGGAAGAATGTTTACCTCATATTGAATTTGCTTATAATCGTTCATTTCATTCTACCACTAAAATGTGCCCTTTTGAGATTGTTTATGGTTTTCTACCTCGTGCACCTATTGATTTGCTGCCTCTTCCATCTTCGGAGAAGGTTAATTTTGATGCTAAGCAACGTGCTGAATTGATATTAAAAATGCATGAGTTAACTAAAGAAAACATTGAGAAAATGAATGCTAGATACAAGCTTGCTGGTGATAAGGGTAGAAAGCATGTTGTGTTTGAACCAGGAGATCTTGTTTGGTTACATCTACGTAAAGATAGGTTTCCTGATTTGCGCAAGTCTAAGTTAATGCCACGAGCTGATGGTCCCTTTAAGGTTTTACAGAAAATTAATGATAATGCATATAAACTTGAGCTACCTGCAGATTTTGGGGTTAGTCCCACATTTAACATTGCAGATTTGAAACCTTATTTGGGAGAAGATGATGAGCTTCCGTCGAGGACGACTTCAATTCAAGAAGGGGAGGATGATGAGGACATCTCTACTAATGTTACACCCACATCTTCACCAACTACACATACTGGACCAGTTACTACAGCACGCGCACGTCAACTAAATTATCAGGTACTTTCGTTTCTTGCGAATCCTTCTAATGTTCAGGATCATATGATGCTGCCTAAATTAGATACTTTTGTTTGTCTTATGAATGAAGGACCTAGCATGGATAAGAAGGATGGTCATTGGAGCGGGATCAAGCATGGAGAAGGAGGTGTGCGCGCGGGAAAGGACAATGGAGCTTCCAGTGGTGATTTTCGCACTTTGAGGCCACCATAAGGCGTGCATGAAGACCTGGACGAGAGACACAAGACGCCACATTAATATTTTCGTCCAAGGGTTATTATAGGAGCTGCGTCACCTTATTATTGGGCCAGGCCCATGTAATTTCGAAATACCACATTATAGACTGTTTTTAGAGTCCGTATGTGTGGGGAAACCGAGTTAGGGTTGTTTTCGGACCCCACCTCCAAGGGGCCACGAAATTCCCCTCTGTTCCCCCATATATACAGCCCTTAGGGCGTCGTTTAGACTTGGGTTTTAATTAGATTTAAGTTAGCCATAGCCGCAACTTCGAGCTTTTCGTTTGTGTCATCCGACCAGGCCAAGACCTCATTGGAACCCCAACTTTCATAATCATTCATCTTATATTCGCAATATCCAGATTGCAATTCTTAGTTCTTGCTTGTTCTTCGATTGCTTGCAGGAATTAGACCCTCGTGGTCAGGTTGATCGTGCATCCGCGGGATCAATAACCTCTCGGAGTTGGTTTAGCGATCGCTAAGGCGCAACGTCTTCGCACGTTCGTAGTCGGATCGTGAAAGTCGTCTCCACCATAATCGATCCCCACCATCTCATCGAAACATTGGGACACCTTCGCCTCTATCAACCTCCAACGAACGGCCACAGCCATGTGGGCCTGGGCCGGCCAGTGGACCGGCACGCTTTCCAGAGCAGTTTTTAGGCCAAAAATTTCGGGGGTAGAAAAATTTCGTGCCCATACGTTCCTTAGGTCCAGAAACTCATTTTGAGACGTTCGCCACCATAGTGATTTTTTCGCACTTTTTCAGCCACCGCAGTCCCGCATCGCAAAAAAAAAAGCAAAAAAAAATTCAGAGTGTGCTTCTCAGTTGATTACGTGCCGCGCCGTGCTTTCGTTGGTGTTTTAGGCTCGCGTCTCTAGTACGGTCTAGCCTAGGATCAGCACAGTACCGACGTTGAGTGTTTATTCAGCTTTGCATCTCTGTTTTGATTACTGTTGAGCTTTTGCTACCATACTTGTCAGCCTTCCTACAGCTCCACATATATTCTACATCGTGCGTTTTGACACCTCCTGGCCATCGCTCTACCACATCTCTGAGAGTTTTGACCCGTTGGTTGTACATCACCACCTACTGCTAGGTAAGAATCGGTAAGAACTAAAGAAAAGCTTGACGGATTTGTGCTTTCCACCACCCCACATCCCATTAGTAGAAGTAGGATCATACTTCTGTGTGTTTTCTATTTCTGCTAACCATGCCAGGATCCCAGGATGAAGTGGCGCGGGATGCACCTGATTGGGAGAATATGACAAACAAAGCATTACATGATAAATTTGCACCAATGATGTCTGAACAGGTGAATGACATCGAGAACAGATTTACAGAGGCGATTGATGGTGTGGAGAAGATGATCGACACCAAGCTCGACGCCAAGTTTACTGAGTTGCTCGCACGCCTACCTATACAGCCTGCGACCGCTCCAGCACAGCCACCGCCACCACGACGTGCACGACGTATTCTGTTTCCGGGCGGACAAGCTGCTGGTGCTCCTGCTGCTGCTGCAGTTACTGCTGTTGTTGCCTCTGACGTCGGCCAGGACGACAACTACGAGGGTGATTACGAGGAGGAGGTGGAACAAGAAGCGGCCTATGAACAGCCAGCTGGACATCCACGTCCCAACATTCGCCACGGTCGACACCAACCACCCCCTCAGGTACGCGATGATGAACATGTGCCTAAACTTAAATTGAATCTTAAGCCGTTTGAGGGTAGATATATTCCTGATGCTTATCTTACTTGGGAGTTAGAAACTGAACAACGCTTTACATGTTTACAATATCCTGAGAATAGACGTGTTACTGCAGCTGTTTGTGAATTCACGGGTTTTGCATCTATTTGGTGGTCTGAACATTGTAGATTGCATGCTAATAATATTCCAGCTACTTGGGCTGCTTTAAAAGATGCTATGCGTACTCGCTGGGTTCCTCCTTATTATCAACGTGAATTGCTACAAAAATTACAGCGTTTGAGACAAGGAAAAAATTCTGTAGAGGAATATTATCAAGAATTACAAACTGGATTGATTAGATGTGGCCTAGTAGAGGATAATGAAGCTATGTTTGCACGTTTTATAGGTGGCTTAAACAGAGAGATACAAACTATTCTAGAATACAAGGACTATGCTACTATTACTCGTTTGTTTCATCTTGCTTGTAAAGCTGAACGTGAAGTGCAGGATCGACAGGCCGCTACAAGACCTAACTTTTCTACAGGACGAAATACATCATGGACATCGCGTGGACCTTCTACATCCACACGTCCTGCTGCACCACCATCTACTTCAACCGCTCATTCTTACAGGGAGCCACCAAAACAGCCAGCGCCACCATTCAAGGGTGTACAGAGTGGTCCAGCAGCGAGTTCTTCTTCATCCATGGCTTCCACAGGGCAAACACGAGATCGTGATATTAAATGTCGCAGGTGCCAAGGTGGAGGTCACTTCGCAAAAGACTGTCCCTCCAAGCGTGTGATGATTATTACGGCGGATGGTGGGTATGAGTCAGTGAGCGACTATAATGAGGAGACTTTAGTTCTCATTGCTCACGAGGAACAGGGTGCCCATGATGATGCTCATGATATAGAGTATATGGCCCCTGATGATGCAGATCAATATGCTAGTTTGGTTGCTCAACGTGTGTTAAGTGTGCAGGTATCGAAGGCCGAGCAAAACCAGAGGCATAATTTGTTCCACACAAAGGGAGTGGTGAAAGAACGTTCGGTTCGCATCATCATTGACGGAGGGAGTTGCAACAACTTGGCGAGCATGGAGTTGGTGGAGAAGCTATCTCTCACCACAAGACCACACCCCCATCCGTACTATATTCAGTGGTTTAACAATAGTGGTAAGATTAAGGTAACGCGTTCTGTTCGTGTGCACTTTAGCATTGCTGCATATGTTGATTATGTTGATTGTGATGTGGTACCTATGCAAGCATGCTCTGTTTTACTTGGTAGACCATGGCAATTTGATAGGAATGTTGTACACCATGGTAGGACAAATCAGTTTACTCTGGTTCATCAGGATAAAACTATTGCTTTACTTCCTATGTCTCCTGAACAAATTGTGAAAGATGATCTTGCTAGAGCTAGTAAAGCTAAACAGGAGAAAAATAAGAGTGAAAATGAGATAGCAGCTAAAGAATTTGAGCAACAACATAAGACTACTAGCAAATCTTCTTCTGCTGTTTCTAAGGAAATTAAATTGACTAGTCCAACTTTGCTTGCTACTAAGGTTGATATTTCGGATTTGGATGTTAGTCAATATGTGTGCTATGCTTTTGTGTGCAAAGAAGCTTTGTTTTCATTTGAGGAATTGCCTCCTTCTTTGCCTCCTGTTGTCACTGACCTTTTGCAGGAGTTTATTGACGTCTTTCCACCAGACGTACCACCGGGATTACCACCTATTCGAGGGATTGAGCATCATATTGACTTAATTCCCGGTGCTTCGCTGCCCAACCGTGCGCCATACCGTACCAATCCGGAGGAGACGAAGGAGATTCAGCGTCAAGTACAAGAGCTACTCGACAAAGGTTACATACGTGAATCACTTAGTCCTTGTGCTGTTCCTGTTATATTAGTGCCTAAAAAGGATGGAACTTGGCGTATGTGTGTTGATTGTAGAGCCATTAATAATATTACTATTCGTTATCGTCATCCTATTCCTAGGTTAGATGATATGCTTGATGAATTAAGTGGCTCTACCATGTTTTCCAAAGTTGATTTGCGTAGTGGATACCATCAAATTCGCATGAAATTAGGAGATGAATGGAAAACGACATTTAAAACTAAGTTTGGATTATATGAGTGGTTAGTCATGCCTTTTGGGTTAACTAATGCACCTAGCACTTTCATGAGATTAATGAACGAGGTTTTACGTGCTTTCATTGGACGATTTGTGGTAGTCTATTTTGATGATATACTGATTTATAGCAAATCTTTGGAGGACCATTTGGATCATTTACGTGCGGTTTTTATTGCTCTACGTAATGCACGTTTATTTGGTAACCTTGGGAAGTGCACCTTTTGCACCGACCGAGTATCGTTTCTTGGCTATGTTGTTACTCCGCAGGGAATTGAAGTTGATAAAGCCAAGATCGAGGCGATTGAGAGTTGGCCGCAGCCCAAAACGGTCACACAAGTGAGGAGTTTTCTTGGCCTCGCTGGATTCTATAGGCGTTTTGTGAGAGATTTCAGCACCATTACTGCACCTCTCAACGAGCTTACACGCAAGGATGTGCCTTTTACTTGGGGTACCGCACAGGAAGAAGCCTTCACGGTATTGAAAGATAAGTTAACACATGCTCCTTTGCTCCAACTTCCTGATTTTAATAAGACTTTTGAGCTTGAATGCGATGCTAGTGGTATTGGTTTGGGAGGTGTGTTATTACAAGATGCTAAACCTGTTGCATACTTTTCTGAAAAATTGAGTGGGCCTAGTCTGAACTATTCTACTTATGATAAGGAATTATATGCTCTTGTTCGGACATTAGAAACTTGGCAACATTATTTATGGCCCAAAGAATTTGTTATACATTCTGATCATGAATCTTTGAAACACATAAGAAGTCAAGCAAAACTTAATCGTAGACATGCTAAGTGGGTTGAATTTATTGAGACTTTCCCTTATGTCATTAAACACAAGAAGGGGAAAGATAATATTATTGCTGATCCTTTGTCTCGTCGTTATACTATGCTTTCACAACTTGACTTCAAGATATTCGGTTTAGAGACAATCAAAGATCAATATGTATATGATGCGGAATTTAAA
Source organism: Bromus sterilis (assembly GCA_950022295.1). Lineage (NCBI taxonomy): Eukaryota > Viridiplantae > Streptophyta > Magnoliopsida > Poales > Poaceae > Bromus > Bromus sterilis. The sequence continues at coordinate 169,117,043 of OX465600.1, read as the reverse complement.
GATGTTTTGCAGAATTGTAGAGAGGGTAGAACATGGAACAAGTTTGTGATTAATGATGGGTTTGTGTTCCGTTCTAACAAGCTATGCATTCCATCTAGCTCTATTCGTATTTTGTTGTTGTAGGAGGCGCATGGAGGAGGATTAATGGGACATTTTTGCGTGAAGACGGAGGACGTACTTGCTACACATTTCTTTTGGCCAAAGATGAGACGGGATGTTGAGCGTTTTGTTGCTCGCTGCACTACATGTCAAAAAGCTAAGTCACGACTCAATCCTCATGGTTTATACATGCCTTTAACTGAAGTACTACATGTCATCCCCAAACTGATGGACAAACTGAAGTAGTCAATAAGACTTTGTCTACTATGCTTAGGGCTGTTTTAAAGAGTAACTTGAAAATGTGGGAAGAATGTTTACCTCATATTGAATTTGCTTATAATCGTTCATTTCATTCTACCACTAAAATGTGCCCTTTTGAGATTGTTTATGGTTTTCTACCTCGTGCACCTATTGATTTGCTGCCTCTTCCATCTTCGGAGAAGGTTAATTTTGATGCTAAGCAACGTGCTGAATTGATATTAAAAATGCATGAGTTAACTAAAGAAAACATTGAGAAAATGAATGCTAGATACAAGCTTGCTGGTGATAAGGGTAGAAAGCATGTTGTGTTTGAACCAGGAGATCTTGTTTGGTTACATCTACGTAAAGATAGGTTTCCTGATTTGCGCAAGTCTAAGTTAATGCCACGAGCTGATGGTCCCTTTAAGGTTTTACAGAAAATTAATGATAATGCATATAAACTTGAGCTACCTGCAGATTTTGGGGTTAGTCCCACATTTAACATTGCAGATTTGAAACCTTATTTGGGAGAAGATGATGAGCTTCCGTCGAGGACGACTTCAATTCAAGAAGGGGAGGATGATGAGGACATCTCTACTAATGTTACACCCACATCTTCACCAACTACACATACTGGACCAGTTACTACAGCACGCGCACGTCAACTAAATTATCAGGTACTTTCGTTTCTTGCGAATCCTTCTAATGTTCAGGATCATATGATGCTGCCTAAATTAGATACTTTTGTTTGTCTTATGAATGAAGGACCTAGCATGGATAAGAAGGATGGTCATTGGAGCGGGATCAAGCATGGAGAAGGAGGTGTGCGCGCGGGAAAGGACAATGGAGCTTCCAGTGGTGATTTTCGCACTTTGAGGCCACCATAAGGCGTGCATGAAGACCTGGACGAGAGACACAAGACGCCACATTAATATTTTCGTCCAAGGGTTATTATAGGAGCTGCGTCACCTTATTATTGGGCCAGGCCCATGTAATTTCGAAATACACTTAATAGGCTATTTTTTAGAGTCCGTATGTGTGGGGAAACCGAGTTAGGGTTGTTTTCGGACCCCTGCTCCAAGGGGCCACAAAATTCCCCTCTGTTCCCCCATATATACAGCCCTTAGGGCGTCGTTTAGACTTGGGTTTTAATTAGATTTAAGTTAGCCATAGCCGCAACTTCGAGCTCTTCGTTTGTGTCATCCGACCAGGCCAAGACCTCATTGGAACCCCAACTTTCGTAATCATTCATCTTATATTCGCAATATCCAGATTGCAATTCTTACTTCTTGCTTGTTCTTCGATTGCTTGCAGGAATTAGACCTTCGTGGTCAGGTTGATCGTGCATCCGCGGGATCAATAACCTCTCGGAGTTGGTTTAGCGATCGCTAAGGCGCAACGTCTTCGCACGTTCGTAGTCGGATCGTGAAAGTCGCCTCCACCATAATCGATCTTCACCATCTCATCGAAACATCGGGACACCTTCGCCTCTATCAGGATTGCCACGTACTAAATATGGTCATGATAGTATATTTGTGGTAGTGGATAGATTTTCCAAGATGGCACATTTTATTGCTTTCCATAAGAGCGACGATGCGTCGTATGTTGCTAACCTGTTTTTCAGGGAGATTGTACGCTTGCATTGAGTGCCCAAGACAATTGTTTCTGACCGGGATGTAAAGTTTGTGAGCTACTTCTGGAAGACACTTTGGGGAAAGCTAGGAACAAAGCTAATGTTCAGCACTACATGTCATCCTCAAACTGATGGTCAAACGGATGTGGTCAATAGAACATTGTCACAATTGCTGCGAGCTATGATCAAGAAAAATATGCGTGAATGGGAGGACTGTTTGCCACATGTTGTGTTTGCTTATAACAGGGCAGTACACACTACTAATCTTTTTCCTTTTGAGGTGGTTTATGGTTTTAAGCCTATTACACCCCTTGATTTGTTGCCTCTTCCATTGCAGGACAGAGTTAATATGGTGGCATCCCAACGAGCAGATTACGTGAAGAAGATTCATGAGAAGACACGGGAGGCTATTGAGAAGCAAGGCAAGAACGTTGCTGCTGCACGCAACCAGTCACGCAAGCAAGTTATATTTCAGCCTGGAGATATGGTTTGGGTACATCTGCGCAAGGATAGATTTCCAGGATTGCGGAACTCCAAGTTGAAGCCACGTGGTGCGAAGAGGAGGACAAGGATAGGATAGGTGTTATGTTGCGTAAGTAGTTGATAGCAAGACTTCTTGGAGGCGATTCCTCATCGAATGCTTGGCTTCTTATCTTACTCTCTAGATCGTTAGCCACTTCATAAATGCTAGTGCGGCAGCAACCTCACCACTTACCCCTTCCTTACCGTAAACTACTAGTTGTCCTAGAATGACGAGTGGTGAAGTCCTTGCTGGGTCAGATGATCACTACAGTTGGATGCTGAGTACCTATGTACTCATGATACTACCCCCAAACTCTTTTCAGGGTTCTTGATCGACAACAGGTATGGTGATCGACGTTTCACATGGAGACTCGACGACGACTAGTTAGGCGGATCCCGGCGGAGGGCCTGTACCCGTGTGGTTATGGGAATCGATGTTTTTCTCTTTGCCTCTAGCCATTTGCTTGTAGTCTGTACTCAGACATATATCTTCCGCTGTTGTATTGTATTAATTCAGTTGTATGCCGATTGTATGAGATGTTGTATCCTTGTATCTGTAATGTTGTGATATCATGTTGGAAATCCGGGGCATATGACTTCGTCATATGTCGCGGTGGGACCGATATGTGCTTCGTCCCCGGATCTGGATGGAAACATCTAGATCTGGAACAGTACCGCATATTGGGCCTTACAACTTGGTATCAGAGCCTTACCGACCGTAGGATCCCCTCTCTGGCCGAAGTCGAGTCTAGACAAAAAAAAACTATTTTGTAGTTACTAAGTTAGCTATCGGAGAGTAGGAATCTTTTTACTCCTTACCTTTGCTCTGGTCAGGACAAGTGTCGTAAGTGTTTTAATCTCGACTTATCCCCTTTCAAACTCTAGGATCTCGAGTGTGTGGAGTAACGAAATCGTTACAATGCCTTGCTTGCAGCGTATTGTCTCGATTCCGATCTCAGGTTGGGATATCCTGTAGTACCTTTAGAGTTCCAACTCTGGTGTACATCTGGGTCATCCATTGCCATCCATCCTTTTGCCGGTGTTTTTACGACTTGCGTCGAAAATCACTATCCCTTGATCTGGTTTTCGCTCTCGTTCTTCCTCTTGACACTGACGGTTTCGTTTTCCCGATTATGTCGCCTCTCTGAGGAAATTTATCCCAACTGAAGTTCGACGTCGACATGGAGCAGAGTCCCTTGTTGGTGGTGTTGAAGATCATCGTCTCTCTTCTTTCCCCCTTCCCCTCTCCCCCGGATCGTCCTGGATCTCGGGACGAGATCCCTTGGTGGTGGTGTTGTATTCTAACAACCCAGTTTTCACAAAAATTAAAAATTTTGTTTTCGGTGTGAATTGTTTGATTGTCTGATTTGTTTGCGGTGTTTGCATCCCCGATTTATCGATCGGCAATTATTTTCCCCCTCTTATCTCGTACCGGACGAAGACTGAACCTTTCCACCCTGACACTCGACCTTTGCGACACCGGGTTTCACCCGAGCACCGTCGCAACCGGCACATGACCAACCATCGCCACCGGAACGCGAACCCCGTTTATTTAATAAACGGATTATTTTATGGGGCGCCGAAAAATGTTGTCGGAATGTCACCGCAGTGAGGTACGATCGACGGGCTTGACGCGCTGAGCGCGTGGTTCGAGATTTCGTCGTAATCGGAGTCTGTACGGAGTCTCGGCGGTCACGAATGCGATCACCGGACACGTGAGAAGGGTACTGAGGGCATTTGCGTCAACTGGCCAGCCCACCTGCCTATATAAAGACCACCAGCCTCCCACACCCAATTAGGGTTTACCCTAATGGAAATTTGCAGCCACCCCCTCAGTTGTGCAACAAAATTTGCCCCCAAATCCCCCATTTTTCGCAGCAAACCCTTGCCCAGATTTTTTTCCAGTCGGCGGATCTTGCCCTGGGCGGCTCAGATCGTGCCACGTCGTCACCCCCAACTCCTCCTCTCTCCTCCCACCACGCAGCCATGGAGGTAGCCGCCGCCTCCACTCCGACAGGCCGCAGCGCCGCCGCGCCCCTCATCTCCTCGCCCCCCTGTTCCCATGCGCCCTCCTCCTGTTCTCCCCGTCCCTCACCTCTCCTCTCCGCTCTGCCCGCAGGTCGCCGGAGCCACGAAGCCGCCGCCGCCATTAGCGCCCGAGCCGAGCTCGCGACCGCTGCCTCCCGAAGCCGCCGGCGACCGGAGTTCCGCCTGCCCTCCGCCTCCTCCTCCGCGCGCCCGTTCCCCGCCTCTGCGCCGCCTGGTGGCCCCGCCGCCGCCAGCCGGCGACCAGACGCCGCCGCCTCTTGGCCAGGGGCGAGCCCGACGAGAGGCTCCAGCCACCTCCAACGAACGGCCACGGCCACGTGGGCCTGGGCCGGCCAGTGGACCGGCCACCTCCTCAAGGCCCAGCCCGAGCCAGGCGCCCCCAGGCCAGCCAGCCTCGCCCAGCCAGGCCACATGGGCCGGAATTGGCCCATGGGTGTGATGAGGACATCTCTACTAATGTTACACCCACATCTTCACAAACTACACATAATGGACCAGTTACTAGAGCACGCGCACGTCAATTAAATTATCAGGTACTTTCGTTTCTTGCGAATCCTTCTAATATTCAAGAACATATGATGCTGCCTAAATTAGATACTTTTGTTTGTCTTATGAATGAAGGACCTAGCATGGACAAGAAGGATGGTCATTGGAGCGGGATCAAGCATGGAGAAGAAGGTGCGCGCGCGGGAAAGGACAGCGGAGCTTCCCGTGGTGATTATCGCACTTTGAAGCCACCATAAGGCGCGCATGAAGACTTGGACGAGAGACACAAGATGCCACATTAATATTTTCGTCCAAGAGTTATTATAGGTGCTGCGTCACCTTATTATTGGGCCAGGCCCATGTAATTTCGAAATACACTTAATAGGCTATTTTTTAGAGTCCGTATGTGTGGGGAAACCGAGTTAGGGTTGTTTTCGGACCCCTCCTCCAAGGGGCCACGAAATTCCCCTCTGTTCCCCCATATATACAGCCCTTAGGGCATCGTTTAGACTTGGGTTTTAATTAGATTTAAGTTAGCCATAGCCGCAACTTCGAGCTCTTCGTTTGTGTCATCCGACCAGGCCAAGACCTCATTGGAACCCCAACTTTCGTAATCTTTCATCTTATATTCGCAATATCCAGATTGCAATTCTTAGTTCTTGCTTGTTCTTCGATTGCTTGCAGGAATTAGACCTTCGTGGTCAGGTTGATCGTGCATCCGCGGGATCAATAACCTCTCGGAGTTGGTTTAGCGATCGCTAAGGCGCAACGTCTTCGCACGTTCGTAGTCGGGTCGTGAAAGTCTACTCCGCCATAATCGATCTCCACCATCTCATCGAAACATCGGGACACCTTCGCCTCTATCAAGTGGTATCAGATTTCCAGGTTGCTCGGTGAGATTTACCAGTTTTTCATAGTCTAGATTGGTTCTGTTCTTCATACCTACAGTCCACGAAAAAGCCAAAAAAAAAATTAGGGTTAGATCATCACGTCCCAAGACAGTCCTAGCCATTGTCCAGTTTTCTTTTCAGTACTTGCTTTGTTGAATTTACGGTTGCATCGTTGTGTCAAGTTGCTGATCTTAGCGTCTAGTTTCCTTAGAGTTTCGAGTTCTGATCACAGTTTGCCACGTCGCCACCGCACAGTAGTAATCCGAGTCCAGATACACCACGTTCCGCCAATCCGAGTCCATATACACCACCACGAGCTACACGAGTCCGAGTTGAGTTCCACCATCAGTACGGTTTGTGATCTCTCCGTAGCCAGAATAGTTTGAGTTGCTTAGAGTCGGATTTCACCAAACTTTTGTCGTACGTAGAAGGGAGGTGATTTCCAAAAAAAAAAAAAAAAAAAAAAAAAAAAAAAAGAGTGGCACGCTTTCCAGAGCAGTTTTTAGGCCAAAAATTTCAGGGGTAAAAATTTTTTTTGCCCATACGTTCCTTAGGTCCAGAAACTCATTTTAAGACATTCGCCACCATAGTGACTTTTTCGCACTTTTTCAGCCACCGCAGTCCCGCATCGCAAAAAAAAAAAAAAAAAAAAAAAAAAAAAGAGAAAAAAAAAAATTCAGAGTATGCTTCTCAGTTGATTACGTGCCGCGCCGTGCTTTCGTTGGTGTTTTAGGCTCGCGTCTCTAGTACGGTCTAGCCTAGGATCAGCACAGTACCCACGTTGAGCGTTTATTCAGCTTTGCATCTCTGTTTTGATTACTGTTGAGTTTTTTTCTACCATACTTGTCAGCCTTCCTACAGCTCCACATATTTTCTACATCGTGCGTTTGACACCTCCTGGCCATCGCTCTACCATATCTCTGAGAGTTTTGACCCGTTGGTTGTACATCACCTCCTGCTGCTAGGTAAGAATCGGTAAGAACGTAAGAAAAGCTTGACGGATTTGTGCTTTCCACCACCCCACATCCATCCCATTAGTAGAAGTAGGATCATATTCCTGTGTGTTTTCTATTTCTGCTAACCATGCCAGGATCACATGATGAAGTGGCGCGGGATGCACCCGATTGGGAGAACATGACAAACAAGGAGCTACATGATAAATTTGCACGTATGATGTCTGAACAGGTGCAGGACATCCATAACAGATTTACAGAGGCGATTGATGGCGTGGAAAAGATGATCGACACCAAGCTAGACGCCAAGTTTACTGAGTTGATCGCACGCCTACCTTCAGCACAGCCACAGCCACCGCCACTACCACGTGCACGACGTATTCTGTTGCCGCGAGGACAAGCTGCTGGTATTGGTGCTCCTCCTGCTGCTGCAGTTGCTGCTACTGCTGCTGCTGCTTCTGACGTCGGCCAGGACGACTACTACGAGGGTGATTACGAGGAGGAGGTGGAACAGGAAGCGGTCTATGAGCAGCCAGCTGGACGTCCACGTCCCAACATTCGCCACGGTCGACACCAACCACCCCCTCAGGTACGCGATGATGAACATGTGCCTAAACTTAAATTGAATCTTAAGCCATTTGAGGGTAGATATATTCCTGATGTTTATCTTACTTGGGAGTTAGAAACTGAACAACGCTTTACATGTTTACAATATCCTGAGAATAGACGTGTTACTGCTGCTGTTTGTGAATTCACGGGATTTGCATCTATTTGGTGGTCCGAACATTGTAGATTGCATGCTAATAATATTCCAACTACTTGGGCTGCTTTAAAAGATGCTATGCGTACTCGCTGGGTTCCTCCTTATTATCAACGTGACTTGTTACAAAAATTACAGCGTTTGAGACAAGGAAAAAATTCTGTAGAGGAATATTATCAGGAATTACAAACTGGATTGATTAGATGCGGCCTAGTAGAGGATAATGAAGCTATGCTTGCACGTTTTATGGGTGGCTTAAACAGGGAGATACAAACTATTCTAGAATACAAGGACTTTACTACTATCACTCGTTTGTTTCATCTTGCTTGTAAAGCTGAACGTGAAGTGCAGGATCGACAGGCCACTACGAGACCTAACTTTTCTGCAGGACGAAATACATCATGGACATCGCGTGGAGCTTCTATATCCACACGTCCTGCTGCACCACCATCTACTTCAGCCGCTCATTCTTACAGGGAGCCACCGACACAGCCAGCGCCACCATTCAAGGGTGCACAGAGTGGTCCCGCGGCGAGTTCTTCGTCATCCATGGCGTCCACAGGGCAAGCACGAGATCGTGATATTAAATGTCGCCGGTGCCAAGGTGGAGGTCACTTCGCAAAAGACTGTCCCTCCAAGCGTGTGATGATTATTACGGCGGATGGTGGGTATGAGTCAGCGAGTGACTATGATGAGGAGACTTTAGTTCTCATTGCTCATGAGGATCAGGGTGCCCATGATGATGCTCGTGATATAGAGTATATGGCTCCTGATGATGCAGATAAATATGCTAGTTTGGTTGCTCAACGTGTGTTAAGTGTGCAGGTATCGAAGGACGAGCAAAACCAGAGGCATAATTTGTTCCACACAAAGGGAGTGGTGAAAGAACGTTCGGTTCGCATCATCATTGACGGAGGGAGTTGCAACAACTTGGCGAGCATGGAGTTGGTGGAGAAGCTATCTCTCACCACAAGACCACACCCCCATCCGTACTATATTCAGTGGTTTAACAATAGTGGTAAGATTAAGGTAACGCGTTCTGTTCGTGTGCACTTTAGCATTGCCGCATATGCTGATTATGTTGATTGTGATGTGGTACCCATGCAAGCATGCTCTCTTTTACTTGGTAGACCATGGCAATTTGATAGGAATGTTGTACACCATGGTAGGACAAATCAGTTTACTCTGGTTCATCAGGATAAAACTATTGCTTTACTTCCTATGTCTCCTGAACAAATTGTGCAAGATGATCTTGCTAGAGCTAGTAAAGCTAAACAGGAGAAAAATAAGAGTGAAAATGAGATAGCAGCTAAAGAATTTGAGCAACAACATAAGACCAATAGCAAATCTTCTTCCGCTGTTTCTAATGAAATTAAATTGACTAGTCCAACTTTGCTTGCTACTAAGGTTGATATTTCGGATTTGGATGTTAGTCAATATGTGTGCTATGCTTTTGTGTGCAAAGAAGCTTTGTTTTCATTTGAGGAATTGCCTCCTTCTTTGCCTCCTGTTGTCACTGACCTTTTGCAGGAGTTTATTGACGTCTTTCCACAAGACGTGCCACCGGGATTACCACCTATTCGAGGGATTGAGCATCAGATTGACTTAATTCCCGGTGCTTCACTGCCTAACCGTGCGCCATACCGTACCAATCCGGAGGAGACGAAGGAGATTCAGCGTCAAGTACAAGAGCTACTCGACAAAGGTTACATACGTGAATCCCTTAGTCCTTGTGCTGTTCCTGTTATATTAGTGCCTAAAAAGGATGGAACATGGCGTATGTGTGTTGATTGTCGAGCCATTAATAATATTACTATTCGTTATCGTCATCCTATTCCTAGGTTAGATGATATGCTTGATGAATTAAGTGGCTCTACCATGTTTTCCAAAGTTGATTTGCGTAGTGGATACCATCAAATTCGCATGAAATTAGGAGATGAATGGAAAACGGCATTTAAAACTAAGTTTGGATTATATGAGTGGTTAGTCATGCCTTTTGGGTTAACTAATGCACCTAGCACTTTCATGAGATTAATGAACGAGGTTTTACGTGCTTTCATTGGACGATTTGTGGTAGTCTATTTTGATGATATACTGATTTATAGCAAATCTTTGGAGGAACATTTGGATCATTTACGTGCTGTTTTTATTGCTCTACGTAATGCACGTTTGTTTGGTAACCTTGGGAAGTGCACCTTTTGCACCGACCGAGTATCGTTTCTTGGCTATGTTGTTACTCCGCAGGGAATTGAAGTTGATAAAGCCAAGATCGAGGCGATTGAGAGTTGGCCGCAGCCCAAAACGGTCACACAAGTGAGGAGTTTTCTTGGCCTCGCTGGATTCTATAGGCGTTTTGTGAGAGATTTCAGCACCATTGCTGCACCTCTCAATGAGCTTACACGCAAGGATGTGCCTTTTACTTGGGGTACCGCACAGGAAGAAGCCTTCACCGTATTGAAAGATAAGTTAACACATGCTCCTTTGCTCCAACTTCCTGATTTTAATAAGACTTTTGAGCTTGAATGCGATGCTAGTGGGATTGGTTTGGGAGGTGTGTTATTACAAGATGCTAAACCTGTTGCTTACTTTTCTGAAAAATTGAGTGGGCCTAGTCTGAACTATTCTACTTATGATAAGGAATTATATGCTCTTGTTCGGACATTAGAAACTTGGCAACATTATTTATGGCCCAAAGAATTTGTTATACATTCTGATCATGAATCTTTGAAACACATAAGAAGTCAAGCAAAACTTAATCGTAGACATGCTAAGTGGGTTGAATTTATTGAGACTTTCCCTTATGTCATTAAACACAAGAAGGGGAAAGATAATATTATTGCTGATGCTTTGTCTCGTCGTTATACTATGCTTTCACAACTTGACTTCAAGATTTTCGGTTTAGAGACAATCAAAGATCAATACGTAAATGATGCGGAATTTAAAGATGTATTGCAGAATTGTAGAGAGGGTAGAACATGGAACAAGTTTGTGCTTAATGATGGATTTGTGTTCCGTTCTAACAAGCTATGCATTCCAGCTAGCTCTATTCGTCTTTTGTTGTTGCAGGAGGCGCATGGAGGAGGATTAATGGGACACTTTGGCGTGAAGAAGACGGAGGACGTACTTGCTACACATTTCTTTTGGCCAAAGATGAGACGGGATGTTGAGCGTTTTGTTGCTCGCTGCACTACATGTCAAAAAGCTAAGTCACGACTCAATCCTCATGGTTTATACATGCCTTTACCTGTACCTAGTGTTCCGTGGGAGGACATATCCATGGACTTTGTTTTAGGCTTGCCTCGAACAAAGAATGGGAGGGATAGCATATTTGTTGTCGTGGATAGATTTTCTAAAATGGCACATTTTATACCATGTCATAAAAGCGATGATGCTGCTCATGTTGCTGATTTATTCTTTCGTGAGATTATTCGCTTACATGGTGTGCCCAATACTATTGTCTCGGATCGTGATACTAAGTTTCTTAGCCATTTTTGGAGATGCTTATGGGCTAAGTTGGGGACTAAACTACTTTTTAGTACTACATGTCATCCCCAAACTGATGGACAAACTGAAGTGGTCAATAGGACTTTGTCTACTATGCTTAGGGCTGTTTTAAAGAGTAACTTGAAACAGTGGGAAGAATGTTTACCTCATATTGAATTTGCTTATAATCGTTCATTGCATTCTACCACTAAAATGTGCCCTTTTGAGATTGTTTATGGTTTTCTACCTCGTGCACCTATTGATTTGCTGCCTCTTCCATCTTCGGAGAAGGTTAATTTTGATGCTAAGCAACGTGCTGAATTGATATTAAAAATGCATGAGTTAACTAAAGAAAACATTGAGCGCATGAATGCTAGATACAAGCTTGCTGGTGATAGGGGTCGAAAGCATGTTGTGTTTGAACCCGGAGATCTTGTTTGGTTACATCTACGTAAAGATAGGTTTCCTGATTTGCGCAAGTCTAAGTTAATGCCTCGAGCTGATGGTCCCTTTAAGGTTTTGCAGAAAATTAATGATAATGCATATAAACTTGAGCTACCTGCAGCCTTTGGGGTTAGTCCCACATTTAATATTGCAGATTTGAAGCCTTATTTGGAAGAAGATGATGAGCTTCCGTCGAGGACGACTTCAATTCAAGAAGGGGAGGATGATGAGGACATCTCTACTAATGTTACACCCACATCTTCACAAACTACACATAATGGACCAGTTACTAGAGCACGCGCACGTCAATTAAATTATCAGGTACTTTCGTTTCTTGCGAATCCTTCTAATATTCAAGAACATATGATGCTGCCTAAATTAGATACTTTTGTTTGTCTTATGAATGAAGGACCTAGCATGGACAAGAAGGATGGTCATTGGAGCGGGATCAAGCATGGAGAAGAAGGTGCGCGCGCGGGAAAGGACAGCGGAGCTTCCCGTGGTGATTATCGCACTTTGAAGCCACCATAAGGCGCGCATGAAGACTTGGACGAGAGACACAAGATGCCACATTAATATTTTCGTCCAAGAGTTATTATAGGTGCTGCGTCACCTTATTATTGGGCCAGGCCCATGTAATTTCGAAATACACTTAATAGGCTATTTTTTAGAGTCCGTATGTGTGGGGAAACCGAGTTAGGGTTGTTTTCGGACCCCTCCTCCAAGGGGCCACGAAATTCCCCTCTGTTCCCCCATATATACAGCCCTTAGGGCATCGTTTAGACTTGGGTTTTAATTAGATTTAAGTTAGCCATAGCCGCAACTTCGAGCTCTTCGTTTGTGTCATCCGACCAGGCCAAGACCTCATTGGAACCCCAACTTTCGTAATCTTTCATCTTATATTCGCAATATCCAGATTGCAATTCTTAGTTCTTGCTTGTTCTTCGATTGCTTGCAGGAATTAGACCTTCGTGGTCAGGTTGATCGTGCATCCGCGGGATCAATAACCTCTCGGAGTTGGTTTAGCGATCGCTAAGGCGCAACGTCTTCGCACGTTCGTAGTCGGGTCGTGAAAGTCTACTCCGCCATAATCGATCTCCACCATCTCATCGAAACATCGGGACACCTTCGCCTCTATCAGGGTGAGAAGCAGCCCATGCCTTTTTTTTATTTAGCCCCTGCGAATTTCACTAAGTCAGGAAACTTTTGCTGCTGATTCTGTTTCGCGGAGTAGATTGCGTGCAAACGATAGCTCGGATGAACGTGCCCCCAAAATGAAAGTTGCTCAGTTTTGCGTGCTCTAGCATTCGTATGTAGAAAGTTTTTGCATTTGAGGTCGTCTTGATTGTGTAATTCTTCGTTGAAGTGGGCATCAGGCCGTTAAACTGCTAGAAATTCCTGTTTAGTGCTGCTGTTATTATTTTATTGCAACTTCGGGCGACGACTGCTTCGCAACCGTTCGTCGGAATTGATTGATTCCATTTGCATCCTGTTAAGCATTGTTTATACTTCAGTTCCATGCATTCACATGCCATATTTGCTTGCTGCATATAGATTAAATCTTGCTCCAAAGTAGCTATCCTGTTGTTAGTGTGCTGTTGTTTATATTTTGTTGCAACTTCGGTTAACGAGTGTGTCGCGACCGTTTATCGGATTTGAGTGATTCCAATTGCATATTGTTAAGAATCATGTCTCCTTTCATCCCATGTATTGCTATGTCATGTTACTGCACTTTTTCATATAGATTTACCCCTATTTTTACAGCATGTGTGCATAGCTTGTCTTGCTTATATCTTTTTAACCGCAACTCCGTTTGGAGTGTGCCTTATATGTAACTTGATTAGTTTTTCGTGTACTTTGTGTTTATGCTATTGTTTGCTGTTGTTAACCAACCAAAAATATGGTTTAGGACAGAACAGTACCAAATGTTTTAATCATCGTGCGACACTTAGTGATATGCCATGTTTAGGTTGTGCCTCACTTAAATTGACTAGCATAGATAGTTTACTTTGTTCTTCACCTATTGACATGTTTGTGTGATATGCCATGCTTGTTTGAGTTGCCGTGTTAATAACCGTTGGTTGATCACCTGTAGCTAAACAACTTGAACCACCGTAAACGTGCGGTATTCGTCGTGTGTGACCGATACCCCACTTAAACCGCTAGTAACCGTCCTCGACGATAGATCCGTATCGCGTTGCTGTGTCGTCTGATGTCTTCTTGATCTTGTGTTGCCCCATAGTAATAGAGTGCTTGCTCGTTGATTGCTTTCCAGTGTTTATCGTCTTGTGTGCTTCCGCGGGTACCTCTCGGAGACGATGCGAGCTTGCGATCGACTACACCTTCGGAACCCGACTTATCAACAGGCAAGGACTATACATTACTTATGATCCATTCTATTTCAACCAGCGGTTTGCATGCTAGTCTAGGTTAGCTTCGATGTTTGATCCTACCACATGTTTACAGCCTCTTTCAAACCGATACAACCATGTCCCTTCCCAGCAAACCATGTACTGCTATGTTACTATTGCTCGTTGTTCAGCCCCTTCTTAGTATGCATGCTTAGGATGCTACGATGTTACCCTGTTACTCCTTGGGTTTGGGATATCACATTATTATATTTTTGTTGATGATATGATTATTATAAATGTTGATTATATTCTTCGAAGGATGGAAGGTCTAGGCTATCCCGCCCCGACGCTTAGTTCCATTCGAGTCACCTAGGACCCGAGTTCCGGGTATTGGTTTTAAGACTGAGCGTGCCTAACCGCGTGTGGGATTTTATGGGGTCCCCTCTTCTTACCTATCTAGCTCCAAACATTTCTAGTGCTGGCCTAAGCTGGTTTTACCTTTTGCAAACGTGTGTGTGCGAGTGTCGACCTCACAAGTTTTCAAACAACTCGGGTCAGCGGAGACTTAGTTCCTTTGTTGGTCCACACCTGGAAGCTAGGGGGCTGCCCACATCTGTTGGGGTAGCTAACCCGACCTCGTCCAGACGGTAGAGGCCGACTCGATAGCGCGGCCGGCTTTTGAGTTGGATGTCGACTCACCGGGGGCCACCCGGATTTGTGCGTTGTTAGTTAGAGGGACCTGTCGTTCCGGATCTCTTGGGACTGAATCATAAAATGGTTGCCTATCGTGGGTAGCAACTGAGAGAGATGGGCGTGCGTGCGGAGCCTCGTAATGGGCAGTTGGTACACCCCTGCAGGGTTAAATCTTTTCGAGAAGCCGTGTCCACGGTTATGGACAAGTTGAGACCTACTCCTTGTTCATAGACAACAACAACTGAGATAATCTTAATATAACTTGATCACCGTGTGTGTGTGCCTTGACTGCTTCTTCTTCGTCGGGATGCGAAGAGGAGGACAAGGATAGGATAGGTGTTATGCTTGCGTAAGTAGTTGATAGCAAGACTTCTTGGAGGCGATTCCTCATCGAATGCTTGGCTTCTTATCTTACTCTCTAGATTGTTAGCCACTTCATAAATGCTAGTGCGGCAGCAACCTCACCACTTACCCCTTCCTTACCGTAAACTACTAGTTGTCCTAGAATGACGAGTGGTGAAGTCCTTGCTGGGTCTGATGACCACTACAGTTGGATGCTGAGTACCTCTGTACTCATGATACTACCCCCAAACTCTTTTCAGGGTTCTTGATCGACAACAGGTATGGTGATCAACGTTTCGCGTGGAGACTCGACGACGACTAGTTAGGCGGATCCCGGCGGAGGGCCTGGACCCATGTGGTTATGGGAATCGATGTTTTTCTCTTTGCCTCTAGGCATTTGCTTGTAGTTTGTACTCAGACATATATCTTCCGCTGTTGTATTGTATTAAGGCAGTTGTATGCCGATTGTATGAAATGTTGTATCCTTGTATCTGTAATGTTGTGATATCATGTTGGAAATCCGGGGCATATGACTTCGTCATATGTCGCGGTGGGACCGATATGTGCTTCGTCCGCGGATCTGGACGGAAACATCTAGATCTGGAAAAGTACCGCATATCGGGCCTTACAATGGGCACCCTGTTCCTCATGAGCAATGAGAACTAAAATCTCCTCGTCATAGTCACTCGCTGACTCATACCCACCATCCGCCGTAATAGTCATCACACGCTTGGAGGGACAGTCTTTGGCGAAGTGACCTCCACCTTGGCACCTGCGGCATTTAATATTACGATCTCGTGTTTGCCCTGTGGAAGCCATGGATGAAGAAGAACTCGCCGCTGGACCACTCTGTGCACCCTTGAATGGTGGCGCTGGCTGTTTTGGTGGCTCCCTGTAAGAATGAGCGGCGGAAGTAGATGGTGGTGCAGCAGGACGTGTGGATGTAGAAGCTCCACGTGATGTCCATGATGTATTTCGTCCTGCAGAAAAGTTAGGTCTCGTAGTGGCCTGTCAATCCTGCACTTCACGTTCAGCTTTACAAGCAAGATGAAACAAACGAGTGATAGTAGCATAGTCCTTGTATTCTAAAATAGTTTGTATCTCCTTGTTTAAGCCACCCATAAAACGTGCAAGCATAGTTTCATTATTCTCTACTAGGCCACATCTAATAAATCCAGTTTGTAATTCCTGATAATATTCCTCTACAGAATTTTTTCCTTGTCTCAAACACTGTAATTTTTGTAGCAATTCACGTTGATAATAAGGACGAACCCAGCGAGTACGCATAGCATCTTTTAAAGCAGCCCAAGTAGTTGGAATATTATTAGCATGCAATCTACAATGTTCAGACCACCAAATAGATGCAAACCCCGTGAATTCAGAAACAGCAGCTGTAACACGTCTATTCTCAGGATATTGTAAACATGTACAACGTTGTTCAGTTTCTAACTCCCAAGTAAGATAAGCATCAGGAATATATCTACTCTCAAATGGCTTAAGATTCAATTTAAGTTTAGGCACATATTCATCATCGCGTACCTGAGGGGGTGGTTGGTGTCGACCGTGGCGAATGTTGGGACGTGGACGTCCAGCTGGCTGTTCATAGGCCGCTTCCTGTTCCACTTCCTCCTCGTAATCACCCTTGTAGTTGTCGTCCTGGCCGACGTCAAAAGCAGCAGCAGTAGAAGTAACTGCAGCAGCAGGAGGAGCACCAATACCAGCAGCTTGTCCGCCCGAAGACAGAATACGTCGTGCACGTCGTGGTGGCGGTGGCTGTGCTGGAGCGGCAGCAGGCTATGTAGGTAGGCATGTGATCAACTCAGTAAACTTGCGTCGAGCTTGGTGTCGATCATCTTCTCCACGCCATGAATCGCCTCTGTAAATCTGTTCTCGATGTCATTCACCTCTTCAGACATCATTTGTGCAAATTTATCATGTAGCTCCTTGTTTGTCATATTCTCCCAATCAGGTGCATCCCGCGCCACTTCATCATGGGATCCTGGCATGGTTAGCAGAAATAGAAAACACACAGAAGTATGATCCTACTTCTACTAATGGGATGTGGGGTGGTGGAAAGCACAAATCCGTCAAGCTTTTCTTTAGTTCTTATCGATTCTTACCTAGCAGCAGGTGGTGATGTACAACCAACGGGTCAAAACTCTCAGAGATGTGGTAGAGCGATGGCCAGGAGGTGTCAAAACGCACGATGTAGAATATATGTGGAGCTGTAGGAAGGCTGACAAGTATGGTAGCAAAAGCTCAACAGTAATCAAAACAGAGATGCAAAGCTGAATAAACACTCAACGTCGGTACTGTGCTGATCCTAGGCTAGACCGTACTAGAGACGCGAGCCTAAAACACCAACGAAAGCACGGCACGACACGTAAATAACTGAGAAGCACACTCTGAAAAAAATTTCTCTTTTTTTTTGCGATGCGGTGGCTGAAAAAGTGCGAAAAAATCACTATGGTAGCGAACGTCTCAAAATGAGTTTCTGGACCTAAGGAAGGTATGGGCATGAAATTTTTTCACCCCTGAAATTTTTGGCCTAAAAACTTCTCTGGAAAGCGTGCCAGACTTTTTTTTTTGGAAATCACCCCCTTCTACGTACGACAAAGATTGGTGAAATCCGACTCTAATCAACTCAAAACTATTCTGGCTACGGAGATATCACAAACCGAACGGGTGATGGAACTCAACTCGGATCGGTAGGTTGTGGTGGTGTATATGGACTCGGCTTGGCGGAACGTGGTGGTGTATCTGGACTCGGATTGGCGGAACGTGGTGGTGTACTACTGTGCGGCGGCGGCGTGACAAACTGTGATCAGAACTCGAAACTCTAAGGGAACTAGACACTAAGATCAGCAACTCGACACAACGATGCAACCGCAAATTCAACAAAGCAAACTACTGTAAAGAAAACTGGACAAAGGCTCGGACTGTTTTGGGACGTGATGATCTAACCCTAAAATTTTTTTTTGGCTTTTTCGTGGACTGTAGGTATAAAGAACAGAACCAATCTAGACTACGAAAAAACTGGTAAATCTCACCGAGCAACCTGGAAATCTGATACCACTTGATAGAGGCGAAGGTGTCCCGATGTTTCGATGAGATGATGGAGATCGATTATGGCGGAGACGACTTTCACGACCCGACTACGAACGTGCGAAGACGTTGCGCCTTAGCGATCGCTAAACCAACTCCGAGAGGTTATTGATCCCGCGGATGCACGATCAACCTGACCACGAAGGTCTAATTCCTGCAAGCAATCGAAAGAACAAGCAAGAACTAAGAATTCAATCTGGATATTGCGAATATAAGATGAATGATTAACAGAAGTTGGGGTTCCAATGCGGTCTTGGCCTGGTCGGATGACACAAACGAAGAGCTCGAAGTTGCGGCTATGGCTAACTTAAATCTAATTAAAACCCAAGTCTAAACGACGCCCTAAGGGCTGTATATATGGGGGAATAGAGGGTATTTTCGTGACCCCTTGGAGGTGGGGTCCGAAAAGAACCCTAACTCGGTTTCCCCACACATACGGACTCTAAAAACAGCCTATAATATGGTATTTCGAAATTACATGGGCCCAGCCCAATATTAAGGTGACGCAGCACCTATAATTGCCCTTGGGAGAAAATAATGAAGTGTTATCTCGTGTATTTCGTCCAAGACTTCATGCGCGCCTTATGGTGGCTTCAAAGTGCAAAAATCACCACTGGAAGCTCCATTGTCCTTTCCTGCGCGCACACCTTCTCCTCCATGCTTGATCCCGCTCCAATGACCATCCTTCTTGTCCATGCTAGGTCTTTCATTCATAAGCAAAACAAAAGTATTTAATTTAGGCAGCATCATATGTTCATGAACATTAGAAGGATTCGCAAGAAACGAAAGTACCTGGTAATTTAGTTGACGTGCGCGTGCTCTAGTAACTGGTCCAATATGTGTAGTTTGTGAGGATATGGGTGTAACATTAGTAGGGATGTCCTCATCACCAAATGGTATACCCACAGCCCCCGATTCGAAGTGGTACAGCGGAAAATGTAAAAACAATACTGTGGTTGCTGTGAGTTGTTTCTCTCAAGTTGCGGATGATGAGTGCATCAAGGGCAGATTGCGTTGCTGCACAAGGTACGAAGATGGATGCAGTTTGTTTGGGCAAATATGCAATTTCCCAAGTTTGATGGCACAACAGATGTTGACGTATATCTTCGCTGGGAATTGGACATGCAAAGAGTGTTCCGCCTGAATTCGTTTACCGATAATGAGCAAGTCACATTAGCATGTTCTGCGTTCCATTATGGTGCTTTGGATTGGTGGGAAACAATTGTGCGTACCAGAATAGCGATGGGACAACCAGCTATTGTTACTTGGCGCGCTATGAGGGACGCGATGCATGCTCGTTTTATTCCACGAGATTATATTAATACCTTACGTGATAAATTGCCGACTTTGCAGCAAGGAAGTTCGTCTGTGGATGACTACTTTAAGGAGATGATGCTTATTTTTGCGGCGTACTTCGGTGCGTGAAGAGCCAGAGCAAACAATGCAACATTTTCTCTCAGGTCTGGATGATAACATCTAGCATATGGTTCGTCTTTCTCCATGTAGTGACATGACAGATTTGTTAGATCGAGCATGTCAGACAGAATTGCAAGTGGCCAAGGATGTTGTGGATGATGTTGTACCATTGAGTGGGCTGAATGTGCAACTCAAGAGAGTACATGGTGATACTTGTATGCTAGTGGATAGATGTCAGCGATGGAATTTATTTCAGGCGTAGTGTATGATCAAAGTAAAATCATGCAAGTTGATGATTGATGGTGGTAGCTGTACCAATGGCATTAGCAAGGCGATGGTGGCAGCATTGGGGTTGTCCACATGGCGTATTCCTGAACCGAAGCATCTCGAGTGGTTGAATAGCTGCGGTATGCTGAAGGTTACTCATAAGGTGCATGTGCCATTTACAGTTGGTGACTATGTTGATGAGATTGAGTGCGATGTGTTGCCATTGGAGGTGTGTGGGCTGTTACTTGGGCGTCCATGGCACTATGATCACAATGCTATACATGCGGGCCGAGAAAATACATATTCTTTTATGCATGATGGCTAACATCGGATTTTGAAGCCTATGGGAGATGATCATATCAAGTCCGATGTGATGCTGGTGTTTCGCAAGGAGAAGTTGCACAAGGCTAAACCACAACCAAGTTTAGCTAAGTTGCAGCCTGAGGAGCATGATGCTAGGAGCGTCAGTACTGAAACTAATTCAGACATGCCTGTAGATGACAAGCCAGTTGTACTTGTTGGTGACAAGCCGGTTGAAGTCAAGCCTCTATGTGATGAAAGGAAGGAAATTGCAGCATGTGATACACCTTTAGTATGTGTTGACAAAGGGGTTCAGACTGATGACAGTGGTGCTGTTCGTGACTCGGTGCATATGGCGACGAGGTTCGATGACTGCAGTTTTGTTCGAACCCCTCTGAGACATTTTGTTGGAGTAGCCGTGCGTGTGCACAAAGGCAAGGATGGATGTGTTCGTCAGTTGTGTGGCCTGGGCATTACCACTTTGCAGGGTCATACAAAGAAGATTCATGTTCAACAACAAAGGGCTCCATCAAGAGTTGGGAAGAAGAAGGTGGTGGCGCCTAAGTCCAAACTCATGTGGAGAAGAAAGGAGGCGCTCAGTGCTGTATCAAGTCAAGTGGCGAAGGTGTGTGATGTTGTTGATACCACGCCACCCTTTCAAGTAGAACCTCCCGCGTTGAGGACAATACTTTTCGAAGGGGGGGGGAGGATGATATGGGCACGATGGATGACGAGAAGCTGGAACAGTTCCAGGTACCGGATGTCCGTTGGATCTCGGACGTCCGACCTCGTAGACGTGGGCACGAGCAGCTTCAGCATCATCATGTCAGGAGACCTCCGCATCGCGCGACGGAAGTCCGACGACCGGACGTCCGACCCATACCGGAATTAGGGTACCTCGAGGACAAAAGGGTTTGGCGTTATAGATAGCGGAAATACGATGCCAACCGGACGTCCGATGCCGACCGGACATCCGACACTGCCTGCGCACAGATTTTAGGGCTACGGCCCATGTATCCCTTGTTTTATCCCATAGCTTATAAATACAGAACCCCCTACGAGTTTTAGGGTTAGCTTATGTCAGAATTAGAGTTTCAGAACTACTGAGTTGTATCTCTGGGTGAAGCTTCCCTCCGGGGTTGGCGATGTCGTTTATCCAATAAAGATTGCCGCAGAGGTTCTTTTGTTCATCAAGGATTGTCGTGTTTTAGTTTGAGGCGTGGTAATCTCCATCACGTTGCTTGCTGGATTCATTCCTCTTCTTCAGGTTGCGTTCATCGCGTGATTAGAAGGATTTATATCTGGGTTGCTCGCTGTGAAAGATCGGGACAAACTCAAGAGGATCACCCCGGTGTTCGTATCATCAGGTTACAGTTTTGACCCGTTGGTTTTACATCACCACCTGCTGCTAGGTAAGAATCGGTAAGAACAAAAGAAAAGCTTGACGGATTTGTTATTTCCACCACACCACATCCCATTCGTAGAAGTAGGATCATATTTCTGTGTGTTTTCTATTTCTGCTAAGAATGCAAGGATCACATGATGAAGTGGCGCAGGACGCGCCCCATTGGGAGAACATGAAAAACAAGGACCTACATGATAAATTTGCACGTATGATGTCTGAAAAGGTGCATGACATTGAGAACAGATTTACAGAGGCGATTGATGGCGTGGAGAAGATGTTCGACACCAAGCTCGACGCCAAATTTACTGAGTTGATCGCACCCCTACCTCCACAGCCTGCGGCCGCCCCGGCGCAGCCACCGTTTCAACGACGTGCACAACGTATTCAGTTTCCGACCGGACAAGCTGCTGGAATTGGTGCTCCTGCCGCTGCTGCTGCTTCTGACGTCGGCCAGTACGACGACTACGAGGGTGATTACGAGGAGGAGGTGGAACAGGAAGCAGCCTGTGAACAGCCAGCTGGACATCCACGTCCCAACATTCGCCACGGTCGACACCAACCACCCCCTCAGGTACGCGATGACGAACATGTGCCGAAACTGAAATTGAATATTAAGCCGTTTGAGGGTAGATATATTCCTGATGCTTATCTTACTTGGGAGTTAGAAACTGAAAATTGCTTTACATGTTTACAATATCCTGAGAATAGACGTGTTACGGTTGTTGTTTGTGAATTCACGGGGTTTGCATCTATTTGGTGGTCTGAACATTGTAGATTGCATGCTAATAATATTCCAACTACTTGGGCTGCTTTAAAATATGCTATGCGTACTCGTTGGGTTCCTCCTTATTATTAACGTGAATTGCTACAAAATTTACAGCGTTTGAGACAGGGAAAAAATTATGTAGAGGAATATTATCAGGAATTACAAACTGGATTGATTAGATGTGGCCTAGTAGAGGATAATGAAACTATGTTTGCACGTTTTATGGGAGGCTTAAACAAGGAGATACAAACTATTCTAGAATACAAGGACTATGCTTGATGAGGACATCCCTACTAATGTTACACCCATATCCTCACCAACTACACATACTGGACCAGTTACTAGAGCACGTGCACGTCAACTAAATTATCAGGTACTTTCGTTTCTTGTGAATCCTTCTATTGTTCATGAACATATGATGCTGCCTAAATTAGATACTTTTGTTTTGCTTATGAATGAAGGACCTAGCATGGACAAGAAGGATGGTCATTGGAGCGGGATCAAGCATGGAGAAGAAGGTGCGCGCGCGGGAAAGTACAGTGGAGCTTCCAGTGGTGATTATCACACTTTGAAGCCACCATAAGGCGCGCATGAAGTCTTGGACGAAATACGCGAGATGACACTTCATTATTTTCGTCCATGGGCCATTATAGGTGCTGCGTCACCTTAATATTGGGCTGGGCCCATGTAATTTCGAAATACCACATTATAGGCTGTTTTTAGAGTCCGTATGTGTGGGGAAACTGAGTTAGGGTTGTTTTCGGACCCCACCTCCAAGGGGCCACGAAATTCCCCTCTGTTCCCCCATATATACAGCCCTTAGGGCTTCGTTTAGACTTGGGTTTTAATTAGATTTAAGTTAGCCATAGCCGCAACTTCGAGCTCTTCGTTTGTGTCATCCGACCAGGCCAAGACCTCATTGGAACCCCAACTTTCATAATCATTCATCTTATATTCGCAATATCCAGATTGCAATTCTTAGTTCTTGCTTGTTCTTCGATTGCTTGCAGGAATTAGACCTTCGTGGTCAGGTTGATCGTGCATCCGCGGGATCAATAACCTCTCGGAGTTGGTTTAGCGATCGCTAAGGCGCAACGTCTTCGCACGTTCGTAGTCGGATCGTGAAAGTCGTCTCCACCATAATCGATCTCCACCATCTCATCGAAACATCGGGACACCTTCGCCTCTATCAAGTGGTATCAGATTTCCAGGTTGCTCGGTGAGATTTACCAGTTTTCGTAGTCTAGATTGGTTCTGTTCTTCATACCTACAGTCCACGAAAAAGCCAAAAAAAAATTAGGCTTAGATCATCACGTCCCAAAACAGTCTGAGCCTTTGTCCAGTTTTCTTTACAGTAGTTTGCTTTGTTGAATTTGCGGTTGCATCGTTGTGTCGAGTTGCTGATCTTAGCGTCTATTTCCCTTAGAGTTTCGAGTTCTGATCACAGTTTGTCACACCGCCGCCGCACAGTAGTACACCGCCACGTTTCCGCCAATCCGAGTCCAGATATACCACCACGTTCCGCCAAGTCGAGTCCATATACAGCACCACGACCTACCAATCCGAGTTGAGTTCCATCACCTGTTCGGTTTGTGATCTCTCCGTAGCCAGATTAGTTTGAGTTGATTAGAGTCGGATTTCACCAATCTTTGTCGTACGTAGAAGAGGGTGATTTCCAAAAAAAAAAAAGCAAAAAAAAAAAATTCAGAGTGTGCTTCTCAGTTGATTACGTGCCGCGCCGTGCTTTCGTTGGTGTTTTAGGCTCGCGTCTCTAGTACGGTCTAGCCTAGGATCAGCACAGTCCCGACGTTGAGTGTTTATTCAGCTTTGCATCTCTGTTTTGATTACTGTTGAGCTTTTGCTACCATACTTGTCAGCCTTCCTACAGCTCCACATATATTCTACATCGTGCGTTTTGACACCTCCTGGCCATCGCTCTACCACATCTCTGAGAGTTTTGACCCGTTGGTTGTACATCACCACCTGCTGCTAGGTAAGAATCGGTAAGAACTGAAGAAAAGCTTGACGGATTTGTGCTTTCCACCACCGCACATCCCATTAGTCGAAGTAGGATCATACTTTTGTGTGTTTTCTATTTCTGCTAACCATGCCAGGATCCCATGATGAAGTGGCGCGGGATGCACCTGATTGGGAGAATATGACAAACAAAGCATTACATGATAAATTTGCACAAATGATGTCTGAACAGGTGAATGACATCGAGAACAGATTTACAAAGGCGATTGATGGTGTGGAGAAGATGATCGACACCAAGCTCGACGCCAAGTTTACTGAGTTGCTCGCACGCTTACCTATACAGCCTGCGGCCGCTCCAGCACAGCCACCGCCACCACGACGTGCACGACGTATTCTGTTTCCAGGCGGACAAGCTGCTGGTGCTCCTGCTGCTGCTGCAGTTACCGCTGCTGCTACCTCTGACGTCGGCCAGGACGACAACTACGAGGGTGATTAGGAGGAGGAGGTGGAACAAGAAGCGGCCTATGAACAGCCAGCTGGACGTCCACGTCCCAACATTCGCCACGGTCGACACCAACCACCCCCTCAGGTACGCGATGATGAACATGTGCCTAAACTTAAATTGAATCTTAAGTCGTTTGAGGGTAGATATATTCCTGATGGTTATCTTACTTGGGAGTTAGAAACTGAACAACGCTTTACATGTTTACAATATCCTGAGAATAGACGTGTTACTGCTGCTGTTTGTGAATTCACGGGTTTTGCATCTATTTGGTGGTCTGAACATTGTAGATTGCATGCTAATAATATTCCAGCTACTTGGGCTGCTTTAAAAGATGCTATGCGTACTCGCTGGGTTCCTCCTTATTATCAACGTGAATTGCTACAAAAATTACAGCGTTTGAGACAAGAAAAAAATTCTGTAGAGGAATATTATCAAGAATTACAAACTGGATTGATTAGATGTGGCCTAGTAGAGGATAATGAAGCTATGTTTGCACGTTTTATAGGTGGCTTAAACAGGGAGATACAAACTATTCTAGAATACAAGGACTATGCTACTATTACTCGTTTGTTTCATCTTTCTTGTAAAGCTGAACGTGAAGTGCAGGATCGACAGGCCGCTACGAGACCTAACTTTTCTGCAGGACGAAATACATCATGGACATCGCGTGGACCTTCTACATCCACACGTCCTGCTACACCACCCTCTACTTCAGCCGCTCATTCTTACAGGGAGCCACCAAAACAGTCAGCGCCACCATTCAAGGGTGCACCGAGTGGTCCAGCGGCGAGTTCTTCTTCATCCATGGCTTCCACAGGGCAAACACGAGATCGTGATATTAAATGTCGCAGGTGCCAAGGTGGAGGTCACTTCGCAAAAGACTGTCCCTCCAAGCGTGTGATGATTATTACGACGGATGGTGGGTATGAGTCAGCGAGTGACTATGATGAGGAGACTTTAGTTCTCATTGCTCATGAGGAACAGGGTGCCCATGATGATGCTCATGATATGGAGTATATGGCTCCTGATGATGCAGATAAATATGCTAGTTTGGTTGCTCAACGTGTGTTAAGTGTGCAGGTAACGAAGGCTGAGCAAAACCAGAGGCATAATTTGTTCCACACAAAGGGAGTGGTGAAAGAACGTTCGGTTCGCATCATCATTGACGGAGGGAGTTGCAACAACTTAGCTAGAGCTAGTAAAGCTAAACAGGTGAAAAATAAGAGTGAAAATGAGATAACAGCCAAAGAATTTGAGCAACAACATAAGACTAATAGCAAATCTTCTTCTGCTGTGTCTAATGAAATTAAATTGACTAGTCCAACTTTGCTTGCTACTAAAGTTGATATTTCAGATTTGGATGTTAGTCAATATGTGTGCTATGCTTTTGTGTGCAAAGAAGCTTTGTTTTCATTTGAGGAATTGCCTCCTTCTTTGCCTCCTGTTGTCACTGACCTTTTGCAGGAGTTTATTGACGTCTTTCCACAAGACGTACCACCGGGATTACCACCTATTCAAGGGATTGAGCATCAGATTGACTTAATTCCCGGTGCTTCACTGCCCAACCGTGCGCCATACCATACCAATCCGGAGGAGACAAAGGAGATTCAGCGTCAAGTACAAGAGCTACTCGACAAAGGTTACATACGTGAATCCCTTAGTCCTTGTGCTGTTCCTGTTATATTAGTGCCTAAAAAGGATGGAACATGGCGTATGTGTGTTGATTGTCGAGCCATTAATAATATTACTATTCGTTATCGTCATCCTATTCCTAGGTTAGATGATATGCTTGATGATATGTTTTCCAAAGTTGATTTGCGTAGTGGATACCATCAAATTCGCATGAAATTAGGAGATGAATGGAAAACGGCATTTAAAACTAAATTTGGATTATCTGAGTGGTTAGTCATGCCTTTTGGGTTAACTAATGCACCTAGCACTTTCATGAGATTAATGAACGAGGTTTTACGTGCTTTCATTGGACGATTTGTGGTAGTCTATTTTGATGATATACTGATTTATAACAAATCTTTGGAGGAACATTTGGATCATTTACGTGCTGTTTTTATTGCTCTACGTAATGCACGTTTGTTTGGTAACCTTGGGAAGTGCACCTTTTGCACCAACCGAGTATCGTTTCTTGGCTATGTTGTTACTCCGCAGGGAATTGAAGTTGATAAAGCCAAGATCGAGGCGATTGAGAGTTGGCCGCAGCCCAAAACGGTCACACAAGTGAGGAGTTTTCTTGGACTCGCTGGATTCTATAGGCGTTTTGTGAGAGATTTCAGCACCATTGCTGCACCTCTCAATGAGCTTACACGCAAGGATGTGCCTTTTACTTGGGGTACCGCACAGGAAGAAGCCTCCACGGTATTGAAAGATAAGTTAACACATGCTCCTTTGCTCCAACTTCCTGATTTTAATAAAACTTTTGAGCTTGAATGCGATGCTAGTGGTATTGGTTTGGGAGGTGTGTTATTACAAGATGCTAAACCTGTTGCATACTTTTCTGAAAAATTGAGTGGGCCTAGTCTGAACTATTCTACTTATGATAAGGAATTATATGCTCTTGTTCGGACATTAGAAACTTGGCAACATTATTTATGGCCCAAAGAATTTGTTATACATTCTGATCATGAATCTTTGAAACACATAAGAAGTCAAGCAAAACTTAATCGTAGACATGCTAAGTGGGTTGAATTTATTGAGACTTTCCCTTATGTCATTAAACACAAGAAGGGGAAAGATAATATTATTGCTGATGCTTTGTCTCGTCGTTATACTATGCTTTCACAACTTGACTTCAAGATATTCGGTTTAGAGACAATCAAAGATCAATATGTACATGATGCGGAATTTAAAGATGTTTTGCAGAATTGTAGAGAGGGTAGAACATGGAACAAGTTTGTGCTTAATGATGGGTTTGTGTTCCGTTCTAACAAGCTATGCATTCCAGCTAGCTCTATTCGTCTTTTGTTGTTGCAGGAGGCGCATGGAGGAGGATTAATGGGACATTTTGGCGTGAAGAAGACGGAGGACGTACTTGCTACACATTTCTTTTGGCCAAAGATGAGACGGGATGTTGAGCGTTTTGTTGCTCGCTGCACTACATGTCAAAAAGCTAAGTCACGACTCAATCCTCATGGTTTATACATGCCTTTACCTGTACCTAGTGTTCCGTGGGAGGACATATCCATGGACTTTGTTTTAGGCTTGCCTCGAACACAGAAGGGGAGGGATAGCACATTTGTTGTCGTGGATAGATTTTCTAAGATGGCACATTTTATACCATGTCATAAAAGCGATGATGCTGCTAATGTTGCTGATTTATTCTTTCGAGAGATTATTCGCTTACATGGTGTGCCCAATACTATTGTCTCGGGTCCTGATACTAAGTTTCTTAGCCATTTTTGGAGATGCTTATGGGCTAAGTTGGGGACTAAACTACTTTTTAGTACTACATGTCATCCCCAAACTGATGGACAAACTGAAGTAGTCAATAGGACTTTGTCTACTATGCTTAGGGCTGTTTTAAAGAGTAACTTGAAAATGTGGGAAGAATGTTTACCTCATATTGAATTTGCTTATAATCGTTCATTTCATTCTACCACTAAAATGTGCCCTTTTGAGATTGTTTATGGTTTTCTACCTCGTGCACCTATTGATTTGCTTCCTCTTCCATCTTCGGAGAAGGTTAATTTTGATGCTAAGCAACGTGCTGAATTGATATTAAAAATGCATGAGTTAACTAAAGAAAACATTGAGAAAATGAATGCTAGATACAAGCTTGCTGGTGATAAGGGTAGAAAGCATGTTGTGTTTGAACCAGGAGATCTTGTTTGGTTACATGTACGTAAAGATAGGTTTCCTGATTTGCGCAAGTCTAAGTTAATGCCATGAGCTGATGGTCCCGTTAAGGTTTTACAGAAAATTAATGATAATGCATATAAACTTGAGCTACCTGCAGATTTTGGGGTTAGTCCCACATTTAACATTGCAGATTTGAAACCTTATTTGGGAGAAGATGATGAGCTTCCGTCGAGGACGACTTCAATTCAAGAAGGGGAGGATGATGAGGACATCCCTACTAATGTTACACCCATATCCTCACCAACTACACATACTGGACCAGTTACTAGAGCACGTGCACGTCAACTAAATTATCAGGTACTTTCGTTTCTTGTGAATCCTTCTATTGTTCATGAACATATGATGCTGCCTAAATTAGATACTTTTGTTTTTCTTATGAATGAAGGACCTAGCATGGACAAGAAGGATGGTCATTGGAGCGGGATCAAGCATGGAGAAGAAGGTGTGCGCGCGGGAAAGTACAGTGGAGCTTCCAGTGGTGATTATCACACTTTGAAGCCACCATAAGGCGCGCATGAAGTCTTGGACGAAATACGCGAGATGACACTTCATTATTTTCGTCCAAGGGCCATTATAGGTGCTGCGTCACCTTAATATTGGGCTGGGCCCATATAATTTCGAAATACCACATTATAGGCTGTTTTTAGAGTCCGTATGTGTGGGGAAACCGAGTTAGGGTTGTTTTCGGACCCCACCTCCAAGGGCCACGAAATTCCCCTTTGTTCCCCCATATATACAGCCCTTAGGGCGTCGTTTAGACTTGGGTTTTAATTAGATTTAAGTTAGCCATAGCCGCAACTTCGAGCTCTTCGTTTGTGTCATCCGACCAGGCCAAGACCTCATTGGAACCCCAACTTTCGTAATCATTCATCTTATATTCGCAATATCCAGATTGCAATTCTTAGTTCTTGCTTGTTCTTCGATTGCTTGCAGGAATTAGACCTTCGTGGTCAGGTTGATCGTGCATCCGCGGGATCAATAACCTCTCGGAGTTGGTTTAGCGATCGCTAAGGCGCAACGTCTTCGCACGTTCGTAGTCGGATCGTGAAAGTCGTCTCCACCATAATCGATCTCCACCATCTCATCGAAACATCGGGACACCTTCGCCTCTATCAATGCTACTATCACTCGTTTGTTTCATCTTGCTTGTAAAGCTGAACGTGAAGTGCAGGATCGACAGGCCGCTACGAGAACTAACTTTTCTGTAGGACAAAATACATCATGGACATCGCGTGGGCCTTCTACACGTCCGGCTGCACCACCATCTACTTCAGCCGCTCATTCTTATAGGGAGCCACCAAAACAGCCAGCGCCACCATTCAAGGGTACACAGAGAGGTCCAGCGGTGAGTGCTTCATCATCCATGGCATCCAAGGTGCCAAGGCGGCGGTCACTCCGCCAAAGACAGTCCCTCCAAGCGTGTGATGACTGTTACGGCGGATGGTGGGTATGAGTCAGCGAGTGACTACGATGAGGAGACTTTAGTCCTCATTGCTAATGAGGAACAGGGTGCCCATGATGATGCTCATGATATAGAGTATATGGCTCCTGAAGATGCAGATAAATATGCTAGTTTGGTTGCTCAACGTGTGTTAAGTGTGCAGGTAACGAAGGCCGAGCAAAACCAGATGCATAATTTGTTCCACACAAAGGGAGTGGTGAAAGAATGTTCGGTTCGCATCATTATTGATGGAGGGAGTTGCAAAAACTTAGCTAGCATGGAGTTGGTGGAGAAGCTATCTATCACCACAAGACCACACTCTCATCCGTACTATATTTAGTGGTTTAACAATAGTGGTAAGATTAAGGTAACGCGTTCTGTTCGTGTGCACTTTAGCATTGCTGCATATGCTGATTATGTTGATTGTGATGTGGTACCCATGCAAGCATGCTCTCTTTTACTTGGTAGACCATGGAAATTTGATAGGAATGTTGTACACCATGGTAGGACAAATCAGTTTACTCTTGTTCATATGGATAAAAATATTGCTTTACTTCCTATGTCTCCTGAACAAATTGTGAAAGATGATCTTGCTAGAGCTAGTAAAGCTAATCATGAGAAAAATGAGAGTGAAAATGAGATAGCAGCTAAAGAATTTGAGCAACAACATAAGACTAATAGCAAATCTCCTTCTGCTGTGTCTAATGAAATTAAATTGACTAGTCCAACTTTGCTTGCTACTAAAGTTGATATTTCAGATTTGGATGTTAGTCAATATGTGTGCTATGCTTTTGTGTGCAAAGAAGCTTTGTTTTCATTTGAGGAATTGCCTCCTTCTTTGCCTCCTGTTGTCACTGACCTTTTGCAGGAGTTTATTGACGTCTTTCCACAAGACGTACCACCGGAATTACCACCTATTCGAGGGATTGAGCATCAGATTGACTTAATTCCCGGTGCTTCACTGCCCAACCGTGCGCCATACTGTACCAATCCGGAGGAGACAAAGGAGATTCAGCGTCAAGTACAAGAGCTACTCGACAAAGGTTACATACGTGAATCCCTTAGTCCTTGTGCTGTTCCTGTTATATTAGTGCCTAAAAAGGATGGAACATGGCGTATGTGTGTTGATTGTCGAGCGATTAATAATATTACTATTCGTTATTGTCATCCTATTCCTAGGTTAGATGATATGCTTGATGAATTAAGTGGCTCTACCATGTTTTCCAAAGTTGATTTGCGTAGTGGATACCATCAAATTCGCATGAAAT
Organism: Bromus sterilis; assembly: GCA_950022295.1. Lineage (NCBI taxonomy): Eukaryota > Viridiplantae > Streptophyta > Magnoliopsida > Poales > Poaceae > Bromus > Bromus sterilis. The sequence goes on along the minus strand of OX465600.1, from coordinate 169,085,778 downwards.
TAGGAGATGAATGGAAAACGACATTTAAAACTAAGTTTGGATTATATGAGTGGTTAGTCATGCCTTTTGGGTTAACTAATGCACCTAGCACTTTCATGAGATTAATGAATGAGGTTTTACGTGCTTTCATTGGACGATTTGTGGTAGTCTATTTTGATGATATACTGATTTATAGCAAATCTTTGGAGGAACATTTGGATCATTTACGTGCTGTTTTTATTGCTCTACGTAATGCACGTTTGTTTGGTAACCTTGGGAAGTGCACCTTTTGCACCGACCGAGTATCGTTTCTTGGCTATGTTGTTACTCCGCAGGGAATTGAAGTTGATAAAGCCAAGATCGAGGAGATTGAGAGTTGGGCGCAGCCCAAAACGGTCACACAAGTGAGGAGTTTTCTTGGACTCGCTGGATTCTATAGGCGTTTTGTGAGAGATTTCAGCACCATTGCTGCACCTCTCAATGAGCTTACACGCAAGGATGTGCCTTTTACTTGGGGTACCGCACAGGAAGAAGCCTTCACGGTATTGAAAGATAAGTTAACACATGCTCCTTTGCTCCAACTTCCTGATTTTAATAAAACTTTTGAGCTTGAATGCGATGCTAGTGGTATTGGTTTGGGAGGTGTGTTATTACAAGATGCTAAACCTGTTGCATACTTTTCTGAAAAATTGAGTGGGCCTAGTCTGAACTATTCTACTTATGATAAGGAATTATATGCTCTTGTTCGGACATTAGAAACTTGGCAACATTATTTATGGCCCAAAGAATTTGTTATACATTCTGATCATGAATCTTTGAAACACATAAGAAGTCAAGCAAAACTTAATCGTAGACATGCTAAGTGGGTTGAATTTATTGAGACTTTCCCTTATGTCATTAAACACAAGAAGGGGAAAGATAATATTATTGCTGATGCTTTGTCTCGTCGTTATACTATGCTTTCACAACTTGACTTCAAGATATTCGGTTTAGAGACAATCAAAGATCAATATGTACATGATGCGGAATTTAAAGATGTTTTGCAGAATTGTAGAGAGGGTAGAACATGGAACATGTTTGTGCTTAATGATGGGTTTGTGTTCCGTTCTAACAAGCTATGCATTCCAGCTAGCTCTATTCGTCTTTTGTTGTTGCAGGAGGCGCATGGAGGAGGATTAATGGGACATTTTGGCGTGAAGAAGACGGAGGACGTACTTGCTACACATTTCTTTTGGCCAAAGATGAGACGGGATGTTGAGCGTTTTGTTGCTCGCTGCACTACATGTCAAAAAGCTAAGTCACGACTCAATCCTCATGGTTTATACATGCCTTTACCTGTACCTAGTGTTCCGTGGGAGGACATATCCATGGACTTTGTTTTAGGCTTGCCTCGAACAAACAAGGGGAGGGATAGCATATTTGTTGTCGTGGATAGATTTTCTAAGATGGCACATTTTATACCATGTCATAAAAGCGATGATGCTGCTAATGTTGCTGATTTATTCTTTCGAGAGATTATTCGCTTACATGGTGTGCCCAATACTATTGTCTCGGATCGTGATACTAAGTTTCTTAGCCAGTTTTGGAGATGCTTATGGGCTAAGTTGGGGACTAAACTACTTTTTAGTACTACATGTCATCCCCAAACTGATGGACAAACTGAAGTAGTCAATAGGACTTTGTCTACTATGCTTAGGGCTGTTTTAAAGAGTAACTTGAAAATGTGGGAAGAATGTTTACCTCATATTGAATTTGCTTATAATCGTTCATTTCATTCTACCACTAAAATGTGCCCTTTTGAGATTGTTTATGGTTTTCTACCTCGTGCACCTATTGATTTGCTTCCTCTTCCATCTTCGGAGAAGGTTAATTTTGATGCTAAGCAACGTGCTGAATTGATATTAAAAATGCATGAGTTAACTAAAGAAAACATTGAGAAAATGAATGCTAGATACAAGCTTGCTGGTGATAAGGGTAGAAATCATGTTGTGTTTGAACCCGGAGATCTTGTTTGGTTACATCTACGTCAAGATAGGTTTCCTGATTTGTGCAAGTCTAAGTTAATGCCACGAGTCGATGGTCCCTTTAAGGTTTTGCAAAAAATTAATGATAATGCATATAAACTTGAGCTACCTGCAGATTTTGGGGTTAGTCCCACTTTTAATATTGCAGATTTGAAGCCTTATTTGGGAGAATATGATGAGCTTCCGTCGAGGACGACTTCAATTCAAGAAGGGGAGGATGATGAGGACATCCCTACTAATGTTACACCCACATCCTCACCAACTACACATAGTGGACCAGTTACTAGAGCACGCGCACGTCATCTAAATTATCAGGTACTTTCGTTTCTTGCGAATCCTTCTAATGTTCATGAACATATGATGCTGCCTAAATTAGATACTTTTGTTTTTCTTATGAATGAAGGACCTAGCATGGACAAGAAGGGTTGTCATTGGAGCGGGATCACGCATGGAGAAGAAGGTGCGCGCGGGGGAAAGGACAATGGAGTTTCCAGTGGTGATTTTCGCACTTTGAAGCCACCATAAGGCGTGCATGTAGGCTTGGACGAAATACATGAGATGCCACTTCATTATTTTCGTCCAAGGGCAATTATAGGTGCTGCGTCACCTGAATATTGGGTTGGGCCCATGTAATTTCGAAATACTACTTTATAGGCTGTTTTTAGAGTCCGTATGTGTGGGGAAACCGAGTTAGGGTTGTTTTCGGACCCCACCTCCAAGGGGCCACGAAAATCGCCTATGTTCCCCCATATATACATCCCTTAGGGCGTCATTTAGACTTGGGTTTTAATTAGATTTAAGTTAGCCATAGCAGCAACTTCGAGTTCTTCGTTTGTGTCGTCCGACCAGCCCAAGACCGCATTGGAACCCGAACTTTCGTCAATCATTCATCTTATATTCGCAATATCCAGATTACAATTATTAGTTCTTGCTTATTCTTTTGATTGCTTGCAGGAATTAGACCTTCGTGGTCAGGCGTGCATTCGCGGGATCAATAACCTCTCGGAGTTGGTTTAGCGTCTCATAGAAACATTGGGACACCTTCGCCTCTATCAGAAGGCCGTCCGACCGAGGATGGCATGGTACTGCGATTTCCAATCGACTACTTCGAAGTCTAGCGTTTCCTTTCGGAAGGTGCTTGCGTTGCCGAAGACTACATCCAAGCTTACCTTTCCAAGGGGGTACACTGCTTTGCCTGGCACAATTCCTTGGAAGGTCGTGCCTGAAGTTTTGTGTGCTTAGTTTTGGATGAACATCTCTTCTAGGGTCTTGGTGAATATGATGTTGATTCCGCTGCGGCCATCCATAAATACTCGTGACATGTCGTAATTTCCGATTCTTGCTTTGAGCACTAGTGCGGCGTGCCCTGGGCGAGGGATGTTTGGAGGGGGGTCTTCTCTGGAGAAGGTGATGTCGGTCTCGGACCCGCGGAGGTATTCTGGTACAGCCGGGTGGGAGGAGACTGTGAGGAAAACTTGTCTAGTGACTTGGTTCTGCTGCCTGTTGGACGGCCTTCCTTCTTGGATCATGTAGATGCGACCGGGTGCCTCTAGGTATTCTTCTTTTTCATCGAGCGATGAGCGCCGCTCCTGGATGGCTGCTACCTGTCTTGTTGGCGCTGCGGGTGGGGGTGGTGCATTGTGGGCGATTGGCCTAACTGCCACGCTTGCCAGGGGTTGCGTTGTTGGAGCTGTGGACCGGCTCTTTTCTTCTGAGAGCTCGGTGAAGCGCCTGCAGTTCCTGAGGGTGTGGTTTGATCGTATTTCTCCGCGCTTGGTTCTGAAACCATGTATTGTGCATGGTCCGTCTAGCTGATCTTTGGCCGAGAAGAATGTTCGTGCGTCATATCGTGGCTGTCTGGGCCTCCAGTCCCGCTTTTGGGCGTGTGTTGGATCTTTTGGGTTGTCTCTTCGCTGCGTTCTGTTGTCATCGCGATGTCTGCCGTCTCAATCGCCAGGGAAGCCGGCCGCGACGATGTGTGAGTCATCGCGATGTCTGCCGTCTCTATCGTCGTAGAAGTTGCGTCTGGGCCTTTTCCTTCTTTGGTCGAAACATCTATCTCCGTCGTAGTAGTCATAGTCGCGATCTGTGTGACTCGTCGGGGCGTCCAATACGTTGCACACGGTGTCCTCTCCGTTGGCCAAGTTGTTGGCATGTTCTAGTAACTGCGCGAGTGTTTGGACTTTGAGCTGCTCGAGTTGCTCTTTGAAGTTTACACGTTGTAGGCCTCTTCTAAACGCGTCGATTGCGCTTTCATCTGATATGTCCTCGGCTGAGTTTTTGAGTATGGTCCATCATTGGATGTATGCCCTTAAGGATTCTCTGGTTCCTTGTCTGCAAGCTCTCAGTTCCTCGAGTGAGGCCAGCCGCTTATTGGTTGACTTGAAATTCTCGATGAAGGCGCCGTAAAACTGTTTCCATGAGCTGATGGAGCCCCGCTGTAGGTTTTTTAGCCAGTGTCGTGCCGAGCCTTCAAGCATGAGCTGCACATACTGATGAGGACATCCCTACTACTTTAGCACCTACAACAACTCCCGAAGAACCAATACTGGATAAGTCCAATGAAATCAGAATCAGACCTATTACAAGAGCATGTGCAAAGTTACTAGAACAACAGGTGAACTTATTCCTCATAAAATCTGATGTTTTCCTTAATGAGGATTTTATACCGCCTAAGTCTTTGTGCATATGTGTTATCAGGTACCAAGGAGTCATGCAAGAAGGAGACATGGGACATGGGCAAGTTGCACGAGGAGACGGTTCGCGAGAAGACGAAGGGAAGGGACAACCTACTCAAGGAGTCGGACGTCCGGGCTGCAAGCCGGGCCGTCTGGGTCCCAAGCCGGACGATCGGAGCATCAGCCGGACCGTTCGAATAATTACGTCCCGAAGACCCGAAGGCCTGACGACAGTCGGACCGTGCGAAGGCTACCCCGGACCGTCCGACCTCAAGCCGGACCGCCCGACTGCACCCCGGACCGTCCGAATAATTATAACCTGAGGAACCCGAGGGACCAACTAGATCCATTGGAGTGGGAAGTACTCAAGATGTAGAAGAGGACTCAAGCAGGTTTGGTCCTCTTTCTCTGATGTGTTCTTAGAACCCACTACCCTCCCACCTAAAAGACCATGTGACCATCGGATTCACCTCACGATAGGATCAAACGATCCCAATACCGTGCCAGCCCAAATCATGATCTTCACCAACTTGGATTTGGTTCTCTCGTGAAAATCGCGAGTTGCACAGATAAGAACCATGAAAAGCAAGATCCCGAATAAGAAAACAGAAACCGAGGAAGAGGAAACCACAAGAGTGAAGACTAGTAGAGTCTCGTCTTTTGTTTTGTCGGACCATCCGAACCATAAGCCGGACCGTCCGACCCCAGCCCGGACCGTTCGACTTATGGGCCGGACGTCCGACCTTGCACGGCTGCCTGCATGCAGAAATAGGGTTGCGGCCCTTGTATCCCCGTTTGAACCCCCTAGCTTATAAATACAGGACCCCCTACGAGTTTTAGGGTTAGACCACGTTTCAGATAAACCCTAGTTCAGAGATTTGCTTCCAAGCATTCATCTTGAATCATCAACTTCAATTCGTATCGATCTGAAGTTTGACTACTGCAAGTTCTGTGTGATCTGTTGTTCCACTAGGAATTAGTAGATTGCAAATTGCCGTCTCGTGGTCGACGGCTACGTTGCGCAACTGTGTGAAGTTGTGAATATCCAAAGGGTAGAGAGCTGTTGCATTGGCAACAGGGATCTAGCGAGGAGAGTTCATTGGCTACATACAAGTTATCTCATATCGCCCTCATATTCACCGTTCGCTTACTGAGAACATCGGGCCACCCCATATCATCTTGGTATCAGATTTCCAGTGTTTCCTCGGTAAGCATCCACCAAATCCATCCATTATTTCATTTTTGTTTCGTCCTATCCAGAAAAATCCATACAAAATATTAGGGTTGCTAGTTTTGCCATAACTTAGATTGCATCAGAGTCATTATTTTAGTTGTTTCGTTGTGTTCTTCCCCGCAAATTTCTAGCCAGTACTGTAGCAATTTTCGTCCAGTTTGGAAAAGAGTCAGAAAAATCATAAAAAAAGAGAGAGAAAAAGAGAAAAGATTAAAAAAAGAGAGAGAAAGAAGTGTGATCAAAAAGAGTTATCAAAGAGTGCAAAAGAGATATACAAGAGCTAGAAGGGAAATATCATAGTGGTGATCTTTTGAGAGGCCTGTCTTGTTTTTCTCTCCACTGTGTGAGTTTTTCCTTGGTTTTGTATCGCACGATCAGCACTAGGACTTGATTTCTGTGTAGTTAGGGTGCCATACCTATATCTCCACCACATATATCCTGCTTTGTCGTGTGTTCACTCTTTTACTCGGGTATTCACTTCATCACATCCGTGCACTAGTCCTCCATCCGAACGGGTACGCATTGCTATTCACTTTGGAACGGTAAGATTCACCTTTTCTTGTCAGTTTTGAGTGAGTTGAGTGTCCACCAAAAAGATTTTGATTTAGTGCACTAACCTACTAATCATGTCTCAAAGTGGTTTTGATGTGATGCAGAAACAGGATAAGGATGCTCCAGTTACATGGGATGCATATGAAGGTCTCCGAGATCATTTGACCACGAAGATTGATACATCCATGGAACCTCTTGTGACTGGTCTTCTAGAGGCTAATATGAAGTTGGATGGTACTAAAGATTCCATCACTTCTTTGCAAACGCAAGTTACTGGAGTTCAAACACAAGTTAATGGACTTCAAACAAGCATCCAGCAAATGACAACAGTGATCAATGCTATGCGAGTTCCTGTCGCCCAACGCCAACCTGAAGGCAATGATATTGTGAGGGGCGCTAATGGCCATGACCGTGGTGCTCTTGGACAGAATCGCCAACCTCTTATTGGTCTTGGTGCTCGGCGCATACAACTTCAGGAATATGATGGGTTAGGCAAGCCCAAATTCTCAATTCCCAAATTCGAAGGCTCCACGGATGTGGAAGAATATATCACTTGGGAGCTCAAGATTGAGAAATTATGGCGTTTGCATGACTATACGGAACATAGAAAGATCAAGCTTCCTTCCTCAGAATTTGATGGGTATGCTTTGGAATGGAGTCATGAGTGATATACAAGAGGCCAATGAGATGCATATTCGCACATGGCGTGATATGCGAGCAACCATGCGGGCTCGTTTTATTCCCATAAATTATTTACGGACTGTCATTGATAAATTGCAACAATTGAAGCAAGGAACGATGTCCGTTGATGCACACAATATGGAGATGGAGATGTTGTTGCAGCGTGCACGAGTCCGAGAATCTATTGAGATGACTATGCAACGTTTTCTCCATGGATTAAAATTTCAGATTAAGGGTATTGTTCGACATCATCAATACACTAATATGAATGAGCTCTTACATCATGCCAGAGATGCGGAGTCACAGCTTGCAGAAGAGGCCCAGATTAAATCAAGATACTCATCCTCTAGCAGGTTTTTTTTCTAGTACGCCGTCTGCCGCGCCTATGGAGAGCAATGGTGCTAACAACCGTACTTCTTCTTCATACTCCAAACCAGCCTCCAACGTTTCTAATGCGAAGAAGCCAGCTGCTCCTTCCCCTAGTGCAGGCTCCAATATGTCTACAACACGTACTCGAGAGATGACATGTCATGCTTGTGGTAATCCGGGTCACTTTAAGAGAGATTGCCCGAATCGAAAGGTAATGTTCACTAATGAGGACACCGGAGAGTATGAAATAGGTGATGATGAAGACCCATCCGGATTCGATGACGAGTGATACAATAGTGAAGAAGGTATGGATGTTTTTCCATCACCTGCTCCTACTATTGTTGTGTCACAGTGTGCTCTTACTGTACAACCACAAAATATTTCTCAGCGCTGCAATTTGTTCCAAACCAAGGCATTAGTTGGCCTAAACAAAGCTTGCAAACAGATTATTGATGGAGGTAGCTGCTGGAATCTTGCAAGCAAGGAGTTATGTTCCAAGCTAAATCTGAAATATTCCCCTCACCCGAATCCATATTATGTGCAATGGTTAAGTGACAGTGGTGAGATGAAGGTGAATCATATGGTGTGCGTAAATTTTGAGATAGGCCCATACCAGGACTCTGTTGAGTTTGATGTGGTGCCTATGATAGTTTGCCATCTTCTGATAGAGTCAAGGTGTCCCGATCTTTCGATGAGATGATAACTACGATTTGATGGAGTCGACTTTGACGATCCGACTACAAACGTGCAACGACGTTGCGCCTTAGCAATCACTAAACCAATCTCCTGAAGGTTATTGACCACGCCGGAGCACGATCAACCTGACCACGAAGGTCTATTCCTGCAAGCAATCGAAGAACGAGCAAGAATATGATAAAAGCAATCTGAATATTGCGAAAATAGATGAAGTGTTTATAAAGGTGGGATTCTGAAAGCGGTCTTGATCTGGTCGTTGGACACAAACCGAGTACTCGAAGTTGCAATGATGGCTAACTTTTACCTAAACAAAATCCAAGTCTAAAGGATGCCCTATGGGGTGTATATATAGGGGAAAAGAGAGGGAATTTCGTCCTCCCTTGGCAAGGTGTGACTAAAATCCCTCTGGAGTCATTTTCCCCTACAATACGGACTCTAAAACAGCCTATTAAGCACTATTTCGAAATTACATGGGCCTGGCCCATAAATAAGGTGGCGCAACACCTATAACAGCCCCTGGACAAAATTATGAAGTGGAATCTTTGTATATTTCGTCCAAGGCTTCATGCACTTCTTATGGTGGCTTCAAAGTGCGGAAATCACTACTGAAAGCTCCATTATTCTTTGCCGCACACGCTACTTCCTCTCCATGCTTGATCTCGCTCCAATGGCCATCCCTCTTGTCTACATTAGGTCCTTCATGCATAAGTAAGACAAAAATATCTAATTTAGGCAGCATCACATGTTCATAAACATTAGAAGGATTTCCAAGAAACGAAAATACCTGATAATTCTGTTGGTTTGCACGAGCTCTAGTAGTCGATCCAATGTGCGTAGTAGCATGAGTTATGGCTGTAACTGATAGAGGCGGGGTGTCCCGATCTTTCGATGAGATGATAACTACGATTTGATGGAGTCGACTTTGACGATCCGACTACAAACGTGCAACGACGTTGCGCCTTAGCAATCGCTAAACCAATCTCCTGAAGGTTATTGACCACGCCGGAGCACGATCAACCTGACCACGAAGGTCTAGTGCGTGCAAGCAATCGAAGAACAAGAAAGAACTATGATAAAGCAATCTGAATATTGCGAATATGTAGATGAAGTATAAATAAAGTTGGGATTCCGAAAGCGGTCTTGATCTGGTCGTTGGACACAAACCGAGTACACGAAGATGCAGCAATTAGCTAAGCAGTCTTTTTAACTAAAAGAAATCCAAAGAAAAACCCTAGGGGTTGATCTACTTATATAGGACTAAAGGGTGGAGGCCAAGGGGGTGGAAGGACGTCCCAAGGAGTCCTAAAACTAAACCTAGGTCGTATAAGGCACTTGGGCCCATGTGGAGGTGATGCAACACCTATTGAGTTGGACTTTGATTCGGATTCTGCTGCTGGGTCGCACCGTTTTCGCAATATCTCCACGCTCCGAAGGAATTTGAAGGTGAAACCAATTGCGTTAGAAACTAGACGAGATAAGCTATCACCAGAAAAAAGAATCACCCAATTTTGAGTTCGTATGTAGAAACGGCGGCTGTTTGAAGTTGGGTATATCTCTGCAGTCCGAATCTGGGTCCATGACGTGAAAGACTTGGTCTCTATCTTCTCTTGGGCCAAAAGTGACGTGAAATAACTTCTTGTACAGCACACAATCATGCCCCTTTGTATTGACTTCATTTCTTGGTCAAATATAGAGGAATTAATTGTCATATCTGATAGAGGCGAAGGTGTCCCGATGTTTCGATGAGATGGTGGAGATCGATTATGGTGGAGTAGACTTTCACGACCCGACTACGAACGTGCGAAGACGTTGCGCCTTAGCGATCGCTAAACCAACTCCGAGAGGTTATTGATCCCGCGGATGCACGATCAACCTGACCACGAAGGTCTAATTCCTGCAAGCAATCGAAGAACAAGCAAGAACTAAGAATTGCAATCTGGATATTGCGAATATAAGATGAAAGATTACGAAAGTTGGGGTTCCAATGAGGTCTTGGCCTGGTCGGATGACACAAACGAAGAGCTCGAAGTTGCGGCTATGGCTAACTTAAATCTAATTAAAACCCAAGTCTAAACGACGCCCTAAGGGCTGTATATATGGGGGAACAGAGGGGATTTTCGTGACCCCTTGGAGGTGGGGTCCGAAAACAACCCTAACTCGGTTTCCCCACACATACGGACTCTAAAAACAGCCTATAAGGTGGTATTTCGAAATTACATGGGCCCAGCCCAATATTAAGGTGACGCAGCACCTATAATTGCCCTTGGACGAAAATAATGAAGTGGCATCTCGCGTATTTCGTCCAAGACTTCATGCGCGCCTTATGGTGGCTTCAAAGTGCGATAATCACCACGGGAAGCTCCGCTGTCCTTTCCCGCGCGCGCACCTTCTTCTCCATGCTTGATCCCGCTCCAATGACCATCCTTTTTGTCCATGCTAGGTCCTTCATTCATAAGCAAAACAAAAGTATCTAATTTAGGCAGGATCATATGTTCATGAACAATAGAAGGATTCGCAAGAAACGAAAGTACCTGATAATTTAGTTGACGTGCACGTGCTCTAGTAACTGGTCCAGTATGTGTAGTTGGTGAGGGTGTGGGTGTAACATTAGTAGGGATGTCCTCATCATCCTCCCCTTCTTGAATTGAAGTCGTCCTCGACGGAAGCTCATCATCTTCTCCCAAATAAGGTTTCAAATCTGCAATGTTAAATGTGGGACTAACCCCAAAATCTGCAGGTAGCTCAAGTTTATATGCATTATCATTAATTTTCTGTAAAACCTTAAAGGGACCATCAGCTCGTGGCATTAACTTAGACTTGCGCAAATCAGGAAACCTATCTTTCCGTAGATGTAACCAAACAAGATCTCCTGGTTCAAACACAACATGCTTTCTACCCTTATCACCAGCAAGCTTGTATCTAGCATTCATTTTCTCAATGTTTTCTTTAGTTAACTCATGCATTTTTAATATCAATTCAGCACGTTGCGTAGCATCAAAATTAACCTTCTCCGAAGATGGAAGAGGCAGCAAATCAATAGGTGCACGAGGTAGAAAACCATAAACAATCTCAAAAGGGCACATTTTAGTGGTAGAATGAAATGAACGATTATAAGCAAATTCAATATGAGGTAAACATTCTTCCCACATTTTCAAGTTACTCTTTAAAACAGCCCTAAGCATAGTAGACAAAGTCCTATTGACTACTTCAGTTTGTCCATCAGTTTGGGGATGACAAGTAGTACTAAAAAGTAGTTTAGTCCCCAACTTAGCCCATAAGCATCTCCAAAAATGGCTAAGAAACTTAGTATCACGATCCGAGACAATAGTATTGGGCACACCATGTAAGCGAATAATCTCACGAAAGAATAAATCAGCAACATTAGCAGCATCATCGCTTTTATGACATGGTATAAAATGTGCCATCTTAGAAAATCTATCCACGACAACAAATATGCTATCCCTCCCGTTCTTTGTTCGAGGCAAGCCTAAAACAAAGTCCATGGATATGTCCTCCCACGGAACACTAGGTACAGGTAAAGGCATGTATAAACCATGAGGATTGAGTCGTGACTTAGGTTTTTGACATGTAGTGCAGCGAGCAACAAAACGCTCAACATCCCGTCTCATCTTTGGCCAAAAGAAATGTGTAGCAAGTACGTCCTCCGTCTTCTTCACGCCAAAATGTCCCATTAATCCTCCTCCATGCGCCTCCTGCAACAACAAAAGACGAATAGAGCTAGCTGGAATGCATAGCTTGTTAGAACGGAACACAAACCCATCATTAAGCACAAACTTGTTCCATGTTCTACCCTCTCTACAATTCTGCAAAACATCTTTAAATTCTGCATCATGTACCTATTGATCTTTCATTGTCTCTAAACCGAATATCTTGAAGTCAAGTTGTGAAAGCATAGTATAACGACGAGACAAAGCATCAGCAATAATATTATCTTTCCCCTTCTTGTGTTTAATGACATAAGGGAAAGTCTCAATAAATTCAACCCACTTAGCATGTCTACGATTAAGTTTTGCTTGGCTTCTTATGTGTTTCAAAGATTCATGATCAGAACGTATAACAAATTCTTTGGGCCATAAATAATGTTGCCAAGTTTCTAATGTCCGAACAAGAGCATATAATTCCTTATCATAAGTAGAATAGTTCAGACTAGGCCCACTCAATTTTTCAGAAAAGTATGCAACAGGTTTAGCATCTTGTAATAACACACCTCCCAAACCAATCCCACTAGCATCGCATTCAAGCTCAAAAGTCTTATTAAAATCAGGAAGTTGGAGCAAAGGAGCATGTGTTAACTTATCTTTCAATACCGTGAAAGCTTCTTCCTGTGCGGTACCCCAAGTAAAAGGCACATCCTTGCGTGTAAGCTCATTGAGAGGGGCAGCAATGGTGCTGAAATCTCTCACAAAACGCCTATAGAATCCAGCGAGGCCAAGAAAACTCCTCACTTGTGTGACCGTTTTGGGCTGCGGCCAACTCTCAATCGCCTCGATCTTGGCTTTATCAACTTCAATACCCTGTGGAGTAACAACATAGCCAAGAAACGATACTCGGTCGGTGCAAAAGGTGCACTTCCCAAGGTTACCAAATAAACGTGCATTACGTAGAGCAATAAAAATAGCACGTAAATGATCCAAATGTTCCTCCAAAGATTTGCTATAAATCAGTATATCATCAAAATAGACTACCACAAATCGTCCAATGAAAGCACGTAAAACCTCGTTCATTAATCTCATGAAAGTGCTAGGTGCATTAGTTAACCCAAAAGGCATGACTAACCACTCATATAATCCAAACTTAGTTTTAAAAGCCGTTTTCCATTCATCTCCTAATTTCATGCGAATTTGATGGTATCCACTACGCAAATCAACTTTGGAAAACATGGTAGAGCCACTTAATTCATCAAGCATATCATCTAACCTAGGAATAGGATGACGATAACGAATAGTAATATTATTAATGGCTCGACAATCAACACACATACGCCATGTTCCATCCTTTTTAGGCACTAATATAACAGGAACAGCACAAGGACTAAGGGACTCACGTATGTAACCTTTGTCGAGTAGCTCTTGTACTTGACGCTGAATCTCCTTCGTCTCCTCCGGATTGGTACGGTATGGCGCACGGTTGGGCAGCGAAGCACCGGGAATTAAGTCAATCTGATGCTCAATCCCTCGAATAGGTGGTAATCCCGGTGGTACGTCTTGTGGAAAGACGTTAATAAACTCCTGCAAAAGGTCAGTGACAACAAGAGGGAAAGAAGGAGGCAATTCCTCAAATGAAAACAAAGCTTCTTTGCAGACAAAAGCATAGCACACATATTGACTAACATCCAAATCTGAAATATCAACCTTAGTAGCAAGCAAAGTTGGACTAGTCAATTTAATTTCATTAGAAACAGCAAAAGAAGATTTGCTATTAGTCTTATGTTGTTGCTCAAATTCTTTGGCTGCTATCTCATTCTCACTCTTATTTTTCTCCTGTTTTGCTTTACTAGCTCTAGCAAGATCATCTTTCACAATTTGTTCAGGAGACATAGGAAGTAAAGCAATATTTTTATCCTGATGAACCAGAGTAAACTGATTTGTCCTACCATGGTGTACAACATTCCTATCAAATTGCCATGGTCTACCAAGTAAAAGAGAGCATGCTTGCATGGGTACCACATCACAATCAACATAATCAGCATAAGCAGCAATGCTAAAGTGCACACGAACAGAACGCGTTACCTTAATCTTACCACTATTGTTAAACCACTGAATATAGTACGGATGGGGGTGTGGTCTTGTGGTGAGAGATAGCTTCTCCACCAACTCCATGCTAGCCAAGTTGTTGCAACTCCCTCCGTCAATGATGATGCGAACCGAACGTTCTTTCACCACTCCCTTTGTGTGGAACAAATTATGCCTCTGGTTTTGCTCGGCCTTCGTTACCTGCACACTTAATACACGTTGAGCAACCAAACTAGCATATTTATCTGCGTCATCAGGAGCCATATACTCTATATCATGAGCATCATCATGGGCACCCTGTTCCTCGTGAGCAATGAGAACTAAAGTCTCCTCATCGTAGTCGCTCGATGACTCATACCCACCATCCGCCGTAATAATCATCACACGCTTGGAGGGACAGTCTTTTGCGAAGTGACCTCCACCTTGGCATCTGCGACATTTAATATCACGATCTCGTGTTTGCCCTGTGGAAGCCATGGATGAAGAAGAACTCGCTGCTGGACCACTCTGTGCACCCTTAAATGGTGGCGCTGGCTGTTTTGGTGGCTCCCTGTAAGAATGAGCGGTTGAAGTAGATGGTGGTGCAGCAGGACGTGTGGATGTAGAAGGTCCACGCGATGTCCATGATGTATTTCGTCCTGCAGAAAAGTTAGGTCTCGTAGCGGCCTGTCGATCCTGCACTTCACGTTTAGCTTTACAAGCAAGATGAAACAAACGAGTAATAGTAGCATAGTCCTTGTATTCTAGAATAGTTTGTATCTCCCTGTTTAAGCCACCTATAAAACGTGCAAACATAGCTTCATTATCCTCTACTAGGCCACATCTAATCAATCCAGTTTGTAATTCTTGATAATATTCCTCTACAGAATTCTTTCCTTGTCTCAAACGCTGTAATTTTTGTAGCAATTCACGTTGATAATAAGGAGGAACCCAGCGAGTACGCATAGCATCTTTTAAAGCAGCCCAAGTAGCTGGAATATTATTAGCATGCAATCTACAATGTTCAGACCACCAAATAGATGCAAAACCCGTGAATTCACAAACAGCAGCAGTAACACGTCTATTCTCAGGATATTGTAAACATGTAAAGCGTTGTTCAGTTTCTAACTCCCAAGTAAGATAAGCATCAGGAATATATCTACCCTCAAACGGCTTAAGATTCAATTTAAGTTTAGGCACATGTTCATCATCGCGTACCTGAGGGGGTGGTTGGTGTCGACCGTGGCGAATGTTGGGACGTGGACGTCCAGCTGGCTGTTCATAGGCCGCTTCTTGTTCCACCTCCTCCTCGTAATCACCCTCGTAGTTGTCGTCCTGGCCGACGTCAGAAGCAGCAGCAGTAGCAGCAAGTGCAGCAGCCGCAGGAGCACCAGCAGCTTGTCTGCCCGGAAACAGAATACGTCGTGCACGTCGTGGTGGCTGTGGCTGTGCTGGAGCGGCCACAGGCTGTGCAGGTAGGCGTGCGAGCAACTCAGTAAACTTGGCGTCGAGCTTGGTGTCGATCATCTTCTCCACACCATCAATCGCCTCTGTAAATCTGTTCTCGATGTCATTCACCTGTTCAGACATCATTTGTGCAAATTTATCATGTAACGCTTTGTTTGTCATATTCTCCCAATCGGGTGCATCCCGCGCCACTTCATCATGGGATCCTGGCATGGTTAGCAGAAATAGAAAACACACAGAAATAGGATCCTACTTCTACTAATGGGATGTGGGGTGGTGGAAAGCACAAATCCGTCAAGCTTTTCTTTCGTTCTTACCGATTCTTACCTAGCAGCAGGTGGTGATGTACAACCAACGGGTCAAAACTCTCAGAGATGTGGTAGAGCGATGGCCAGGAGGTGTCAACCGCACGAAGTAGAATATATGTGGAGCTGTAGGTAGGCTTGACAAATATGGTAGCAAAAAGCTCAACAGTAATCAAAACAGAGATGCAAAGTTGAATAAACACTCAACGTCGGTACTGTGCTGATCCTAGGCTAGACCGTACTAGAGACGCGAGCCTAAAACACCAACGAAAGCACGGCGCGACACGTAATCAACTGAGAAGCACACTCTGATTTTTTTTTTCTCTTTTTTTTTTTTTTTTTTGGAAATCACCTCCTTCTACGTACGACAAAAGATTGGTGAAATCCGACTCTAATCAACTCAAAACTAATCTGGCTACGGAACGATCACAAACCGAACAGGTGATGGAACTCAACTCGGATCGGTAGGTTGTGGTGGTGTGTATGGACTCGGCTTGGCGGAACGTGGTGGTGTATCTGGACTCGGATTGGCGGAACGTGGTGGTGTACTACTGTGCGGCGGCGGCGTGACAAACTGTGATCAGAACTCGAAACTCTAGGGTCACTAGACGCTAAGATCAGCAACTCGACACAACGATGCAACCGCAAATTCAACAATGCAAACTACTGTAAGAAAACTGGACAAAGGCTCGGACTGTTTTGGGACGTGATGATCTAACCCTAATTTGTTTGTTGGCTTTTTCGTGGACTGTAGGTATGAAGAACAGAACCAATCTAGACTACGAAAACTGGTAAATCTCACCGAGCAACCTGGAAATCTGATACCACTTGATAGAGGCGAAGGTGTCCCGATGTTTCGATGAGATGATGGAGATCGATTTTGGTGGAGTAGACTTTCACGACCCGACTACGAACGTACGAAGACGTTGCGCCTTAGCAATTGCTAAACCAACTCCGAGAGGTTATTGATCCCGCGGATGCACGATCAACCTGACCACGAAGGTCAATTCCTGCAAGCAATCGAAGAACAAGCAAGAACTAAGAATTGCAATCTGGATATTGCGAATATAAGATGAAAGATTAACAGAAGTTGGGGTTCCAATGCGGTCTTGGCCTGGTCGGACGACACAAACGAAGAACTCGAAGTTGCAGCTATGGCTAACTTAAATCTAATTAAAACCCAAGTCTAAACGACGCCCTAAGGGCTGTATATATGGGGGAACAGAGGGGATTTTCGTGACCCCTTGGAGGTGGGGTCCGAAAACAACCCTAACTCGGTTTCCCCACACATACGGACTCTAAAAACAGCCTATAATGTGGTATTTCGAAATTACATGGGCCCAGCCCAATTTGAAGGTGACGCAGCACCTATAATTGCCCTTGGACGAAAATAATGAAGTGACATCTCGCGTATTTCGTCCAAGACTTCATGCGCAACTTATGGTGGCTTCGAAGTGCGATAATCACCACTGGAAGCTCCATTGTCCTTTCCCGCGCGCGCACCTTCTTCTCCATGCTTGATCCCGCTCCAATGACCATCCTTCTTGTCCATGCTAGGTCCTTCATTCATAAGCAAAACAAAAGTATCTAATTTAGGCAGCATCATATGTTCATGAACATTAGAAGGATTCGCAAGAAACGAAAGTACCTGATAATTTAGTTGACGTGCGCGTGCTCTAGTAACTGGTCCAGTATGTGTAGTTGGTGAAGATGTGGGTGTAACATTAGTAGAGATGTCCTCATCACGGGGTGTCCCGATCTTTCGATGAGATGATAACTACGATTTGATGGAGTCGACTTTGACGATCCGACTACAAACGTGCAACGACGTTGCGCCTTAGCAATCGCTAAACCAATCTCCTGAAGGTTATTGACCACGCCGGAGCACGATCAACCTGACCACGAAGGTCTAGTGCCTGCAAGCAATCGAAGAACAAGCAAGAACTATGATAAAGCAATCTGAATATTGCGAATATGTAGATGAAGTATGATTAAAGTTGGGATTCCGAAAGCGGTCTTGATCTGGTCGGTGGACACAAACCGAGTACACGAAGATGCAGCAATTAGCTAAGCAGTCTTTTTAACTAAAATAAATCCAAAGAAAAACCCTAGGGGTTGATCTACTTATATAGTACTAAAGGGTGGAGGCCAAGGGGGTGGAAGGACGTCCCAAGGAGTCCTAAAACTAAACCTAGGTCGTACAAGGCACTTGGGCCCATGTGGAGGTGATGCAACACCTATTGAGTTGGACTTTGATTCGGATTCTGCTGCTGGGTCGCACCTTTTTCGCAATATCTCCACGCTCCGAAGGAATTTGAAGGTGAAACCAATTGCGTTAGAAACTAGACGAGATAAGCTATCACCAGAAAGAAGAATCACCCAATTTGGAGTTCGTATGTAGAAACGGTGAAGTTGGGTATATCTCTGCAGTCCGAATCTGAGTCCATGACGTGAAACACTTGGTCTCTATCTTCTCTTGGGTCAAAAGTGACGTGAAATAACTTCTTGTACAGCACACAATCATGCCCCTTTGTATTGACTTCATTTCTTGATCAAATATAGAGGAATTAATGGTCATATCCATGATAATTATGTCCTCGTCATCTTCATGCTTGAACATGCTCCAATGCTCATCCTTCTTGTCCATGCTAGGTCCTTCATTTGTCAGCAACAGAAATATATCGACGTTAGGCAGCATCATATTCACATGAACATTAGAAACATTACCAAGAAGCGAAAGTACCTGATAATTTAATTGGTGTGCACAATCTCTAGTAATTGGTCCAGTAGGTATATTAGCAGGGGTTGTGGCTGTAACTATGGTAGTCATGTCATCAGTAACTGTGGTAGCCATGTCCTCATCATCTTCTATTGGGTCGGCCGTGGTTATATGATCGCCATGTGCAACACAATGGCCGTGCCAATACATATCACTTGGAGTTCAAGGGAAAGAAAATTAATCTTCAGCCTATGTCACCGCAGCAAATTGTGAATGGGCCTCGTCAGAAAGTAGAAGTGAATGTAGGACACACATCTTCACGAGAGAACAATGTAATAGATGTGAGTGATAATATAACGAAAAGTGCGAGAGAGACTAGTTTGCTTACATTAGCCACCAAAGAAGACATGAGAGAATTTAGTGAGGATCCTACAAGCATGCCACTTGTGCTTATGTACAAAGGCGAGGTATTGCTTTCTAATGATAATCATCCTCTTTCTTCTAGTGTGTCCACTGTTTTGCAGGATTATGATGATGTGTTTCCGGCGGAGGTTCCAGCGGGATTACCACCCTTGCATGGTATTGAGCACCAAATCGATCTTATTCCGGGTGCTACACTTCCCAACCGGGCACCATACAGGACCAATCCCCAAGAGACGAAGGAAATTCAGCAACAAGTACAAGCTCTTCTGGATAAAGGGTATATTCGTGCCAGTCTTAGCCCTTGTGTTGTTCCTGTTATTTTGGTTCCTAAGAAAGATGGTACATGGTGTATGTGCGTAGATTGTAGAGCTATAAATAATATCACTATTCGATATCGCCATCCTATTCCACGTTTAGAGGATATGCTTGATGAATTGAGTGGTGCTACTATTTTCTCTAAAATTGATTTACGTAGTGGATACCATCAAATCAGGATGAAAGAAGGGCATAAATGGAAAAATGCTTTCAAAACTAAGTTCGGGTTATATGAGTGGTTAGTTATGCCTTTTGGTCTTACTAATGCTCCTAGTACTTTCATGATATTAATGAACCATGTTTTGAGAGAGTTTATTGGACATTTTGTGGTTGTGTATTTTGATGATATACTTATTTATAGCCGCACTGAATTTGAACATGCTGATCATATTCGACAAGTTTTGCAAGTGTTGTGTGATGCTATATTATATGCTAATCCTGAGAAGTGCACATTTGCAAAAGATACGGTTATATTTCTGGGATACGTTGTATCTAAGCATGGGGTAGAAGTAGATTCTTCTAAAATTGAAGCAATTGAAAATTGGCCTACTCCCATGAATGTTAGTCAAGTACGAAGTTTTCACGGTCTTGCCGGTTTTTATGGACGTTTTGTGAAAGACTTTAGTACTATTGCTGCACCGTTGAATGAATTGACTAAGAAAGGTGTACCTTTTGTTTGGGGCGTTGCCCAGGATCTTGCATTTGATGAGCTGAAACGTTTGCTGACTTCTGCACCATTATTTGCATTACCTGATTTTACTAAGCAATTTGAAGTTGAATGTGATGCTAGTGGTGTAGGCATTGGTGGTGTATTGATGCAGGAAGGTAGACTGATGCGGAGCATACAGCGGACATCGCCATGGACATGGACCTCCCTCCAAAGGACCCACGCATCGAGCATTCAAAGGTCAACTCTATCCTTTACGCGTGTCCTTTCGGTCCTCTCACGGATGGTATACCACTTGACCCCCCCACCCCCATGCATACTTAGGTTCGAGAGCTACGCGTGCGTCATGGAGGAGGTCGGGCACAAGAGAACGACTACACCATCCGCGATGGAAGCTTGGAAGAGAAGACGGAAGAGAGGAGAAGAATGCTTGGTTCAAGGGAAAGCCAACCCAGGAGAGGATCCATGGGAAGACGGAGTGAAGAAGGTGCAAGGGTGATGAGGACATCTCTACTAATATTACACCCACATCTTCACCAACTACACATACTGGACCAGTTACTAGAGCACGCGCACGTCAACTAAATTATCAGGTACTTTCGTTTCTTGCGAATCCTTCTAATGTTCATGAACATATGATGCTGCCTAAATTAGATACTTTTGTTTGTCTTATGAATGAAGGACCTAGCATGGATAAGAAGGATGGTCATTGGAGCGGGATCAAGCATGGAGAAGGAGGTGCGCGCGCGGGAAAGGACAATGGAGCTTCCAGTGGTGATTTTCGCACTTTGAAGCCACCATAAGGCGTGCATGAAGACTTGGAAGAAAGACACAAGATGCCACATTAATATTTTCGTCCAAGGGTTATTATAGGTGTTGCGTCACCTTATTATTGGGCCAGGCCCATGTAATTTCGAAATACACTTAATAGGCTATTTTTAGAGTCCGTATGTGTGGGGAAACCGAGTTAGGGTTGTTTTCGGACCCCTCCTCCAAGGGGCCACGAAATTCCCCTCTGTTCCCCCATATATACAGCCCTTAGGGCGTCGTTTAGACTTGGGTTTTAATTAGATTTAAGTTAGCCATAGCCGCAACTTCGAGTTCTTCGTTTGTGTCGTCCGACCAGGCCAAGACCGCATTGGAACCCCAACTTCTGTTAATCTTTCATCTTATATTCGCAATATCCAGATTGCAATTCTTAGTTCTTGCTTGTTCTTCGATTGCTTGTAGGAATTGACCTTCGTGGTCAGGTTGATCGTGCATCCGCGGGATCAATAACCTCTCGGAGTTGGTTTAGCGATTGCTAAGGCGCAACGTCTTCGCACGTTCGTAGTCGGGTCGTGAAAGTCTACTCCACCAAAATCAATCTCCATCATCTCATCGAAACATCGGGACACCTTCGCCTCTATCAAGTGGTATCAGATTTCCAGGTTGATCGGTGAGATTTACCAGTTTTTTGTAGTCTAGATTTCTTCTGTTCTTCATACCTACAGTCCACGAAAAAGCCAAAAATTTTTTGGGTTAGATCATCACGTCCCAAGACAGTCCTAGCCTTTGTCCAGTTTTCTTTTCAGTACTTGCCTTGTTGAATTTACGGTTGCATCGTTGTGTCAAGTTGCTGATCTTAGTGTCTAGTTCCCTTAGAGTTTCGAGTTCTGATCACAGTTTGCCACGTCTCCGCCGCACAGTAGTCATCCTACCACGTTCCGCCAATCCGAGTCCAGATACACCACCGCGTTCCGCCAAGCAGAGTCCACATACACCACCACGTCCCACCAGTCCGAGTTGAGTTCCACCATCAGTACGGTTCGTGATCTCTCTATAGCCAGATTAGTTTTGAGTTGTTAGAGTCGGATTTCACCAAACTTTTGTCGTACGTAGAAGGGGGGTGATTTCCAAAAAAAAAAAGTCTAGCACGCTTTCCTGAGCAGTTTTTAGGCCAAAAATTTCAGGGGTAAAAATTTTTTGTGCCCATACCTTCCTTATGTCCAGAAACTCATTTTGAGACGTCCGCTACCATAGTGATTTTTTCGCACTTTTTCAGCCACCGCAGTCCCGCATCGCAAAAAAAACAAAAAAAAGAGAAAAAAAATTCAGAGTGTGCTTCTCAGTTGTTTACGAGCCGCGCCGTGCTTTCTTTGGTGTTTTAGGCTCGCGTCTCTAGTACGGTCTAGCCTAGGATCAGCACAGTACCGACGTTGAGTGTTTATTCAGCTTTGCATCTCTGTTTTGATTACTGTTAGGCTTTTGCTACCATACTTGTCAGCCTTCCTACAACTCCACAATAATTCTACATCGTGCGTTTTAACACCTCCTGGCCATCGCTCTACCACATCTCTGAGAGTTTTGACCCGTTGGTTGTACGTCACCACCTGCTGCTAGGTAAGAATTGGTAAGAACGAAAGAAAAGCTTGACGGATTTGTGCTTTCCACCACCCCACATCCCATTAGTAGAAGTAGGATCATATTTCTGTGTGTTTTCTCTTTCTGCTAACCATGCCAGGATCCCATGATGAAGTGGCGCGGAATGCGCCCGATTGGGAGAACATGACAAACAAGGAGCTACATGATAAATTTGCACAAATGATGTCTGAACAGGTGAATGACATCGAGAACAGATTTACAGAGGCGATTGATGGCGTGGAGAAGATGATCGACACCAAGCTCGACGCCAAGTTTACTGAGTTGATCGCACGACTACCTACACAGCCTGCTGCCGCTCCAGCACAGCCACAGCCACCGCCACTACCACGTGCACGACCTATTCTATTTCCGAGAGGACAAGCTGCTGGTATTGGTGCTCCTTCTGCTGCTGCTGCTGCAGTTGCTGCTACTACTGCTGCTGCTGACGTCGTCCAAGACGACAACTACGAGGGTGATTACGAGGAGGAGGTGGAACAGGAAGCGGCCTATGAGCAGCCAGCTGGACGTCCACGTCCCAACATTCGCCACGGTCGACACCAACCACCCCCTCAGGTACGCGATGATGAACATGTGCCTAAACTTAAATTGAATCTTAAGCCGTTTGAGGGTAGATATATTCCTGATGCTTATCTTACTTGGGAGTTAGAAACTGAACAACGCTTTACATGTTTACAATATCCTGAGAATAGACGTGTTACTGCTGCTGTTTGTGAATTCACGGGGTTTGCATCTATTTGGTGGTCTGAACATTGTAGAGTGCATGCTAATAATATTCCAACTACTTGGGCTGCTTTAAAAGATGCTATGCGTACTCGCTGGGTTCCTCCTTATTATCAACGTGAATTGTTACAAAAATTGCAGCGTTTGAGACAAGGAAAAAAATCTGTAGAGGAATATTATCAAGAATTACAAACTAGATTGATTAGATGTGGCCTCGTAGAGGATAATGAAGCTATGCTTGCACGTTTTATGGGTGGCTTAAACAGGGAGATACAAACTATTCTAGAATACAAGGACTATGCTACTATCACTCGTTTGTTTCATCTTGCTTGTAAAGCTGAACGTGAAGTGCAGGATCGACAGGCCGCTACGAGACCTAACTTTTCTGCAGGACGAAATACATCATGGACATCGCGTGGAGCTTCTACATCCACACGTCCTGTTGCACCACCATCTACTTCAGCCTGAAATTACATGGGCCCAGCCCAATATTAAGGTGACGCAGCACCTATAATTGCCCTTGGACGAAAATAATGAAGTGGCATCTCGTGTATTTCGTCCAAGGCTTCATGCACGCCTTATGGTGGCTTCAAAATGCGAAAATCACCACTGGAGGCTCCATTGTCCTTTTCCGCACGCGCACCTTCTTGTCCATGCTTGATCCCGCTCCAATGACCATCCTTCTTGTCCATGCTAGGTCCTTCATTCATAAGAAAAACAAAAGTATCTAATTTAGGCAGCATCATATGTTCATGAACATTAGAAGGATTCGCAAGAAACGAAAGTACCTGATAATTTAGTTGACGTGCGCGTGCTCTAGTAACTGCTCCAATACGTGTAGTTGGTGAGGATGTGGGTTTAACATTAGTAGGGATGTCCTCATCATCCTCCCTTCTTGAATTGAAGTCGTCCTGAACGGAAGCTCATCATCTTCTCCCAAATAAGGCTTCAAATCTGCAATATTAAATGTGGGACTAACCCCAAAATCTGCAGGTAGCTCAAGTTTATATGCATTATCATTAATTTTCTGCAAAACCTTAAAGGTACCATCAGCTCGTGGCATTAACTTAGACTTGCACAAATCAGGAAACCTATCTTTACCTAGATGTAACCAAACAAGATCTCCGGGTTCAAACAAAACATGCTTTCTACCCTTATCACCAGCAAGCTTGTATCTAGCATTCATTCTCTCAATGTTTTCTTTAGTTAACTCATGCATTTTTAATATCAATTCAGCACGTTGCTTAGCATCAAAATTAACCTTCTCCGAAGATGGAAGAGGCAGCAAATCAATATGTGCACAAGGTAGAAAACCATAAACAATCTCAAAAGGGCACATTTTAGTGGTAGAATGAAATGAACGATTATAAGCAAATTCAATTTAAGGTAAACATTCTTCCCACATTTTCAAGTTACTCTTTAAAACAGCCCTAAGCATAGTAGACAAAGTCCTATTGACTACTTCAGTTTGTCCATCAGTTTGGGGATGACATGTAGTACTAAAAAGTAGTTTCGTCCCCAACTTAGCCCATAAGCATCTCCAAAAATGGCTAAGAAACTTAGTATCATGATCCGAGACGATAGTATTGGGCACACCATGTAAGCGAATAATCTCACGAAATAATAAATCAGCAACATTAGCAGCATCATCGCTTTTATGACATGGTATAAAGTGTGCCATCTTAGAAAATCTATCCACGACAACAAAGATGCTATCCCTCCCCTTCTTTGTTCGAGGCAAAGCCTAAAACAAAGTCCATGGATATGTCCTCCCACGGAACACTAGGTACAGGTAAAGGCATGTATAAACCATGAGGATTGAGTCGTGACTTAGCTTTTTGACATGTAGTGCATCGAGCATCAAAACGCTCAACATCCCGTCTCATCTTTGGCCAAAAGAAATGTGTAGCAAGTACATCCTCCGTCTTCTTCACGCCAAAGTGTCCCATTAATCCTCCTCCATGTGCCTCCTGCAACAACAAAAGACGAATAGAGCTAGCTGGAATGCATAACTTGTTAGAACGGAACACGAATACATCATTAAGCACAAACTTGTTCCATGTTCTACCTTGTCTACAATTCTGCATTACATCTTTAAATTCCGCATCATGCACATATTGATCTTTGATTGTCTCTAAACCGAATATCTTAAAGTCAAGTTGTGAAAGCATACTATAACGACGAGACAATGAATCAGCAATAATATTATCTTTACCCTTCTTGTGTTTAATGACATAAGGGAAAGTCTCAATAAATTCAACCCACTTAGCATGTCTACGATTAAGTTTTGCTTGACTTCTTATGTGTTTCAAAGATTCATGGTCAGAATGTATAACAAATTCTTTGCGCCATAAATAATGTTGCCAAGTTTCTAATGTCCGAATAAGAGCATATAATTCCTTATCATAATGTAACATCCCAAAATTCTAAATTTTGGAATGTTATAATTTTAAATAATTATGATTGTCTTGCTTGATTTGTGTGTAATTGATCTGTGTGAGATAAACTAGGATCTGAAACTTTTGCAGTTTTAATGAATATTAAAATAAGAGGGAATAAAAGGACTTTCCTTAATATTCATTTTTGTTATTTTATATTTATTATTTAAAACAAATCCAACAAATAAAAAAAATAGAGAGAAGGTAATATGACTCCTTCAATAAATAAAATAAAATAAAATTGGGAAAATGTTTTAAATAAAAAATTTCATTTTATTATATTGGATCTTATTTGAGAGTTTATTCGAATTTATTGAATGAAGTTTTTCTTTATTATTTTATTTCGTATAAATAACTTATTAAAAATATTATTTACGTTTTTCTAAGATTTTAGAAATTTATTTCGTATTTTTTTCGATTTATATTTTATTTTATAAAACTCTTTGTAGTTTAAAGAAAAGTACGTATATATATATAAACGTAATTACGTTTTACGTATTACGTATTTTTATTATTTTAAAAATATAAGATGTTATTTTTTAGGGCTACTTTTATTATATTAAAAATACCTCTATATATATATATTTTAAACAAAGTTTGCGAGAAAAAAAAATGGACGGGCCGAGGCCGGCCAGCCAGGCCGCCAGCGGCCGAGCGGCCGAACGGCCGAAGTGGCCCAGGCCAGCGCCGCACGCGCACCGTGTGTGCGTTCTTCACCATGCGTACAGGAACAAGACTTCATGTCCGACTCCAGCGCGCACGGCCGCCTCCGTGTTCTTTCGAGACACCTCCCGGATAGCCCCCTGTCCACAAAATCTTGTCTCATAAATACCCCACGTCCCTCTTCACCGATTCCCCACAAAATTTCGCAGCAAACCGTTCCAAATCGAGCTAATTTCGGGGTAGATCTAGGTCCAACGGAGCTCTATTGTTGGACGAATTTCGTCACCGGTGAGCCTCCCCTTGACCCCAAATTCTGCAGGCCGACTCCTCTCTTCGTTGTGCATCTAATTGACATCTTTTCCCTTTTTTTTTCTTGCGCAAGATTGATCCCCAAATTGTACGCGTACCACGGGAGTTCATCGGAGCGCGCTCGGTTCATCGCATCGCCACGCCTGTACGGACGACGTTGGAGATCATCACCATCACCGTTCTTCGATTGCTTGCAGGAATTAGACCTTCGTGGTCAGGTTGATCGTGCATCCGCGGGATCAATAACCTCTCGGAGTTGGTTTAGCGATCGCTAAGGCGCAACGTCTTCGCACGTTCGTAGTCGGATCGTGAAAGTCGTCTCCACCATAATCGATCTCCACCATCTCATCGAAACATCAGGACACCTTCGCCTCTATCAAGTGGTATCAGATTTCCAGGTTGCTCGGTGAGATTTACCAGTTTTCGTAGTCTAGATTGGTTCTGTTCTTCATACCTACAGTCCACGAAAAAGCCAAAAAAAATTAGGGTTAGATCATCACGTCCCAAAATAGTCCGAGCCTTTGTCCAGTTTTCTTTACAGTAGTTTGCTTTGTTGAATTTGCGGTTGCATCGTTGTGTCGAGTTGCTGATCTTAGCGTCTAGTTCCCTTAGAGTTTCGAGTTCTGATCACAGTTGTCACACCGCCGCCGCACAGTAGTACACCGCCACGTTTCCGCCAATCCGAGTCCAGATACACCACCACGTTCCGCCAAGTCGAGTCCATATACAACACCACGACCTACCAATCCGAGTTGAGTTCCATCACCTGTTCGGTTTGTGATCTCTCCGTAGCCAGATTAGTTTTGAGTTGATTAGAGTCGGATTTCACCGATCTTTTGTTGTACGTAGAAGGGGGTGATTTCCAAAAAGAAAGGAGTCTGGCACGCTTTCCAGAGCAGTTTTTGGGCCAAAAATTTCGGGGGTAAAAAAATTTCGTGCCCATACGTTCCTTAGGTCCAGAAACTCATTTTGAGACGTTTGCCACCATAGTGATTTTTTCGCACTTTTTCAGCCACCGCAGTCCCGCATCTCAAAAAAAAAAAAAGAGAAAAAAAAATTCAGAGTGTGCTTCTCAGTTGATTACGTGCCGCGCCGTGCTTTCGTTGGTGTTTTAGGCTCGCGTCTCTAGTACGGGCTAGCCTAGGATCAGCACAGTACCGACGTTGAGTGTTTATTCAGCTTTGCATCTCTGTTTTGATTACTGTTGAGCTTTTGCTACCATACTTGTCAGCCTTCCTACAGCTCCACATATATTCTACATCGTGCGTTTTGACACCGCCTGGCCATCGCTCTACCACATCTCTGAGAGTTTTGACCCGTTGGTTGTACATCACCACCTGCTGCTAGGTAAGAATCGGTAAGAACTAAAGAAAAGCTTGACGGATTTGTGCTTTCCACCACCCCACATCCCATTAGTAGAAGTAGGATCATATTTCTGTGTGTTTTCTATTTCTTCTAACCATGCCAGGATCCCATGATGAAGTGGCGCGGGATGCACCTGATTGGGAGAATATGACAAACAAAGCATTACATGATAAATTTGCACAAATGATGTCTGAATAGGTGAATGACATCGAGAACAGATTTACAGAGGCGATTGATGGTGTGGAGAAGATGATCGACACCGAGCTCGACGCCAAGTTTACTGAGTTGCTCGCACGCCTACCTATACAGCCTGCGGCCGCTCCAGCACAGCCACCGCCACCACGACGTGCACGACGTATTCTGTTTCCGGGCGGACAAGCTGCTGGTGCTCCTGCTGCTGTTGCCTCTGACGTCGGCCAGGACGACAACTACGAGGGTGATTACGAGGAGGAGGTGGAACAAGAAGCGGCCTATGAACAGCCAGCTGGACGTCCACGTCCCAACATTTGCCACGGTCGACACCAACCACCCCCTTAGTTACGCGATGATGAACATGTGCCTAAACTTAAATTGAATCTTAAGCCGTTTGAGGGTAGATATATTCCTGATGCTTATCTTACTTGGGAGTTAGAAACTGAACAACGCTTTACATGTTTACAATATCCTGAGAATAGACGTGTTACTGCTGCTGTTTGTGAATTCACGGGTTTTGCATCTATTTGGTGGTCTGAACATTGTAGATTGCATGCTAATAATATTCCAGCTACTTGGGCTGCTTTAAAAGATGCTATGCGTACTCGCTGGGTTCCTCCTTATCATCAACGTGAATTGCTACAAAAATTACAGCGTTTCTCAGGACATATAATATCACGATCTCGTGTATGCCCTGTGGATGCCATGGATGATAAAGCACTCGTCGCTGCACCTCTCTTTGTACCCTTGAATGGTGGCGGTGGCTGTTTTGGTGGTTCCCTGTAAGAATTAGGGGTTGAAGTAGGTGGTGGTGCAGTAGGACGTGTAGAAGGCCCACATGTATATGATGTATTTCATCCTAAAGAAAAAGTTAGGTCTCGTAGCGGCCTGTCGATCTTGCACTTCACGTTCAGCTTTACAAGCAACATGAAACAAACGAGTGATAGTAGTATAGTCCTTGTATTCTAGAATAGTCTGTATCTCCTTGTTTAAGCCTCCCATAAAACGTGCAAGCATAGCTTCATTATCCTCTACTAGGCCACATCTAATCAATCCAGTTTGTAATTCCTGATAATATTCCTCTAGGGAATTTCCCCCCTGCTCAAACGCTGTAAATTTTGTAGTAATTCATGTTGATAATAAGGAGTAACCCAACGAGTACGCATAGCATCTTTTAAAGCAGCCCAAGTAGTTGGAATATTATTAGCATGCAATCTACAATGTTCAGACCACCAAATAGATGCAAACCCCGTGAATTCACAAATAGCAACAGTAACACGTCTATTCTCAGGATATCGTAAACATGTAAAGCGTTGTTCAGTTTCTAACTCCCAAGTAAGATAAGCATCAGGAATATATCTACCCTCAAACGGCTTAAGATTCAATTTCAGTTTAGGCACATGTTCATCATCGCATACCTGAGGGGGTGGTTGGTGTCGACCGTGTCGAACATTGGGACGTGGACATCCAGCTGGTTGTTCATAGGGCGCTTCCCGTTTTACCTCTTCATCGTAATCACCCTCGTAGTCGTCGTACTGGCCGACGTCTGAAGCAGCCGCCGCAGCAGCAGCAGGAGCACCAGTACCAGCAGCTTGTCCATCCGGAAACAGAATACGCCGTGCACGTCGTTGGAACGGTGGTTATGCCGGAGCGGCAGCAGGCTGTGGAGGTAGGCGTGCGATCAACTCAGTAAACTTGGCGTCCATCTTGGTGTCGATCATCTTCTCCACGCCATCAATCGCCTCTGCAAATCTGTTATCAATGTCATGCACCTGTTCAGTCATCATTTGTGCAAATTTGTCATGTAGCTCCTTGTTTGTCATATTCTCCCAATCGGGCGCGTCCTGCGCCACTTCATCATGTGATCCTGGCATGGTTAGCAGAAATAGAAAACACACAGAAATATGATCCTACTTCTACTAATGGGATGTGGGGGTGGTGGAAAGCACAAATCCGTCAAGCTTTTCTTTCGTTCTTACAGGTTCTTACCTAGCAGCAGGTGGTGATGTACAACCAACGGGTCAAAACTCTCAGAGATGTGGTAGGGCGATGGCCAGGAGGTGTCAAAACGCACGATGTAGAATATATGTGGAGTTGTAGGAAGGCTGACAAGTATGGTAGCAAAAGCTCAACAGTAATCAAGACAGAGATGCAAAGCTGAATAAACACTCAACGTCGGTACTGTGCTGATCCTAGGCTAGACTGAACTAGAGACGTGAGCCTAAAACACCAACGAAAGCACGACGCGCCACATAAACAACTGAGAAGCACACTGGATTTTTCTCTTTTTTTTGGTGGCGCTTTTTTTTTGCGCTCTTTTCAACGAAAAATCACTATAATGGGGAGTGTCTCAAAATACTTCTCAAGCCTAGAAAACAGGATAGGCACCAATGTTTTCTGCAAAAAAAATTTGGCTGTCCGGATCAAAAATTTGGATTTGGGGCACAAAAATTTGCTATGATGGCGAGTTTCTCAAAACGCTCTACTAAACCTAAAAATAGGATAGCCAGAATTTTTTTGACAACTGCGTTTTTTTGCAAATATGTTTTTTTGGAAATCACCACCTTCTACGTACGACAAAAGTTCGGTGAAATCCGACTCTAACAACTCAAAACTAAACTAGGTCGTGGTGGTGTATATGTGATGAGGACATGGCTACCATAGTTACACCCATAACCCCTGCTAAAATACCTACTGGACCAATTACTAGAGATCGTGCACACCAATTAAATTATCAGGTACTTTCGTTTCTTGGTAATGTTTCTAATGTTCATTTTAATATGATGCTGCCTAACGTCGATATATTTCTGTTGCTGACAAATGAAGGACCTAGCATGGACAAGAAGGATGAGCATTGGAGCATGTTCAAGCATGTAGATGATGAGGACATCACTACCATGGATATGACCATTAATTCCTCTGTATTTGATCAAGAAATGAAGTCAATACAAAGGGGCATGATTGTGTGCTATACAAGAAGTTATTTCACGTCACTTTTGGCCCAAGAGAAGATAGAGACCAAGTCTTTCACGTCATGGACTCAGATTCGGACTGCAGAGATATGCCCAACTTCAAACAGCCGCCGTTTTTACATACGAACTCCAAATTGGGTAATTCTTTTTGCTGGTGATATCTTATCTTGGGTAGTTCCCAACCCAATTGGTTTCACCTTCAAATTCATTCTGAGCGTGGAGATATTGCGAAAACGGTGCGACCCAGCAGCAGAATCCGAGTCAAAGTCTAACTCAATAGGTGTTGCATCACCTCCACATGGGCCCAAGTGCCTTGTACGACCTAGGTTTAGTTTTAGGACTCCTTGGGACGTCCTTCCACCCCCTTGGCCTCCACCCTTTAGTCCTATATAAGTAGATCAACCCTGATAGAGGCGAAGGTGTCCCGATGTTTCGATGAGATGGTGGAGATCGATTTTGGTGGAGTAGACTTTCACGACCCGACTACGAACGTGCGAAGACGTTGCGCCTTAGCAATCGCTAAACCAACTCCGAGAGGTTATTGATCCCGCGGATGCACGATCAACCTGACCACGAAGGTCAATTCCTGCAAGCAATCGAAGAACAAGCAAGAACTAAGAATTGCAATCTGGATATTGCGAATATAAGATGAAAGATTAACAAAAGTTGGGGTTCCAATGCGGTCTTGGCCTGGTCGGACGACACAAACGAAGAACTCGAAGTTGCGGCTATGGCTAACTTAAATCTAATTAAAACCCAAGTCTAAACGATGCCCTAAGGGCTGTATATATGGGGGAACAGAGGGGAATTTCGTGGCCCCTTGGAGGAGGGGTCCGAAAACAACCCTAACTCGGTTTCCCCACACATACGGACTCTAAAAAAAATAGCCTATTAAGTGTATTTCGAAATTACATGGGCCTGGCCCAATAATAAGGTGACGCAGCACCTATAATAACTCTTGGACGAAAATATTAATGTGGCATCTTGTGTCTCTCGTCCAAGTCTTCATGCGCGCCTTATGGTGGCTTCAAAGTGCGATAATCACCACGGGAAGCTCCGCTGTCCTTTCCCGCGCGCGCACCTTCTTCTCCATGCTTGATCCCGCTCCAATGACCATCCTTCTTGTCCATGCTAGGTCCTTCATTCATAAGACAAACAAAAGTATCTAATTTAGGCAGCATCATATGTTCTTGAATATTAGAAGGATTCGCAAGAAACGAAAGTACCTGATAATTTAATTGACGTGCGCGTGCTCTAGTAACTGGTCCATTATGTGTAGTTTGTGAAGATGTGGGTGTAACATTAGTAGAGATGTCCTCATCGTCCTCCCCTTCTTGAATTGAAGTCGTCCTCGACGGAAGCTCATCATCTTCTTCCAAATAAGGCTTCAAATCTGCAATATTAAATGTGGGACTAACCCCAAAGGCTGCAGGAAGCTCAAGTTTATATGCATTATCATTAATTTTCTGCAAAACCTTAAAGGGACCATCAGCTCGAGGCATTAACTTAGACTTGCGCAAATCAGGAAACCTATCTTTACGTAGATGTAACCAAACAAGATCTCCGGGTTCAAACACAACATGCTTTCGACCCCTATCACCAGCAAGCTTGTATCTAGCATTCATGCGCTCAATGTTTTCTTTAGTTAACTCATGCATTTTTAATATCAATTCAGCACGTTGCTTAGCATCAAAATTAACCTTCTCCGAAGATGGAAGAGGCAGCAAATCAATAGGTGCACGAGGTAGAAAACCATAAACAATCTCAAAAGGGCACATTTTAGTGGTAGAATGCAATGAACGATTATAAGCAAATTCAATATGAGGTAAACATTCTTCCCACTGTTTCAAGTTACTCTTTAAAACAGCCCTAAGCATAGTAGACAAAGTCCTATTGACCACTTCAGTTTGTCCATCAGTTTGGGGATGACATGTAGTACTAAAAAGTAGTTTAGTCCCCAACTTAGCCCATAAGCATCTCCAAAAATGGCTAAGAAACTTAGTATCACGATCCGAGACAATAGTATTGGGCACACCATGTAAGCGAATAATCTCACGAAAGAATAAATCAGCAACATTAGCAGCATCATCGCTTTTATGACATGGTATAAAATGTGCCATTTTAGAAAATCTATCCACGACAACAAATATGCTATCCCTCCCATTCTTTGTTCGAGGCAAGCCTAAAACAAAGTCCATGGATATGTCCTCCCACGGAACACTAGGTACAGGTAAAGGCATGTATAAACCACGAGGATTGAGTCGTGACTTAGCTTTTTGACATGTAGTGCAGCGAGCAACAAAACGCTCAACATCCCGTCTCATCTTTGGCCAAAAGAAATGTGTAGCAAGTACGTCCTCCGTCTTCTTCACGCCAAAGTGTCCCATTAATCCTCCTCCATGCGCCTCCTGCAACAACAAAAGACGAATAGAGCTAGCTGGAATGCATAGCTTGTTAGAACGGAACACAAATCCATCATTAAGCACAAACTTGTTCCATGTTCTACCCTCTCTACAATTCTGCAATACATCTTTAAATTCCGCATCATTTACGTATTGATCTTTGATTGTCTCTAAACCGAAAATCTTGAAGTCAAGTTGTGAAAGCATAGTATAACGACGAGACAAAGCATCAGCAATAATATTATCTTTCCCCTTCTTGTGTTTAATGACATAAGGGAAAGTCTCAATAAATTCAACCCACTTAGCATGTCTACGATTAAGTTTTGCTTGACTTCTTATGTGTTTCAAAGATTCATGATCAGAATGTATAACAAATTCTTTGGGCCATAAATAATGTTGCCAAGTTTCTAATGTCCGAACAAGAGCATATAATTCCTTATCATAAGTAGAATAGTTCAGACTAGGCCCACTCAATTTTTCAGAAAAGTAAGCAACAGGTTTAGCATCTTGTAATAACACACCTCCCAAACCAATCCCACTAGCATCGCATTCAAGCTCAAAAGTCTTATTAAAATCAGGAAGTTGGAGCAAAGGAGCATGTGTTAACTTATCTTTCAATACGGTGAAGGCTTCTTCCTGTGCGGTACCCCAAGTAAAAGGCACATCCTTGCGTGTAAGCTCATTGAGAGGTGCAGCAATGGTGCTGAAATCTCTCACAAAACGCCTATAGAATCCAGCGAGGCCAAGAAAACTCCTCACTTGTGTGACCGTTTTGGGCTGCGGCCAACTCTCAATCGCCTCGATCTTGGCTTTATCAACTTCAATTCCCTGCGGAGTAACAACATAGCCAAGAAACGATACTCGGTCGGTGCAAAAGGTGCACTTCCCAAGGTTACCAAACAAACGTGCATTACGTAGAGCAATAAAAACAGCACGTAAATGATCCAAATGTTCCTCCAAAGATTTGCTATAAATCAGTATATCATCAAAATAGACTACCACAAATCGTCCAATGAAAGCACGTAAAACCTCGTTCATTAATCTCATGAAAGTGCTAGGTGCATTAGTTAACCCAAAAGGCATGACTAACCACTCATATAATCCAAACTTAGTTTTAAATGCCGTTTTCCATTCATCTCCTAATTTCATGCGAATTTGATGGTATCCACTACGCAAATCAACTTTGGAAAACATGGTAGAGCCACTTAATTCATCAAGCATATCATCTAACCTAGGAATAGGATGACGATAACGAATAGTAATATTATTAATGGCTCGACAATCAACACACATACGCCATGTTCCATCCTTTTTAGGCACTAATATAACAGGAACAGCACAAGGACTAAGGGATTCACGTATGTAACCTTTGTCGAGTAGCTCTTGTACTTGACGCTGAATCTCCTTCGTCTCCTCCGGATTGGTACGGTATGGCGCACGGTTAGGCAGCGAAGCACCGGGAATTAAGTCAATCTGATGCTCAATCCCTCGAATAGGTGGTAATCCCGGTGGCACGTCTTGTGGAAAGACGTCAATAAACTCCTGCAAAAGGTCAGTGACAACAGGAGGCAAAGAAGGAGGCAATTCCTCAAATGAAAACAAAGCTTCTTTGCACACAAAAGCATAGCACACATATTGACTAACATCCAAATCCGAAATATCAACCTTAGTAGCAAGCAAAGTTGGACTAGTCAATTTAATTTCATTAGAAACAGCGGAAGAAGATTTGCTATTGGTCTTATGTTGTTGCTCAAATTCTTTAGCTGCTATCTCATTTTCACTCTTATTTTTCTCCTGTTTAGCTTTACTAGCTCTAGCAAGATCATCTTGCACAATTTGTTCAGGAGACATAGGAAGTAAAGCAATAGTTTTATCCTGATGAAGCAGAGTAAACTGATTTGTCCTACCATGGTGTACAACATTCCTATCAAATTGCCATGGTCTACCAAGTAAAAGAGAGCATGCTTGCATGGGTACCACATCACAATCAACATAATCAGCATATGCGGCAATGCTAAAGTGCACACGAACAGAACGCGTTACCTTAATCTTACCACTATTGTTAAACCACTGAATATAGTACGGATGGGGGTGTGGTCTTGTGGTGAGAGATAGCTTCTCCACCAACTCCATGCTCGCCAAGTTGTTGCAACTCCCTCCGTCAATGATGATGCGAACCGAACGTTCTTTCACCACTCCCTTTGTGTGGAACAAATTATGCCTCTGGTTTTGCTCGTCCTTCGATACCTGCACACTTAACACACGTTGAGCAACCAAACTAGCATATTTATCTGCATCATCAGGAGCCATATACTCTATATCACGAGCATCATCATGGGCACCCTGATCCTCATGAGCAATGAGAACTAAAGTCTCCTCATCATAGTCACTCGCTGACTCATACCCACCATCCGCCGTAATAATCATCACACGCTTGGAGGGACAGTCTTTTGCGAAGTGACCTCCACCTTGGCACCTGCGACATTTAATATCACGATCTCGTGCTTGCCCTGTGGACGCCATGGATGAAGAAGAACTCGCCGCGGGACCACTCTGTGCACCCTTGAATGGTGGCGCTGGCTGTGTCGGTGGCTCCCTGTAAGAATGAGCGGCTGAAGTAGATGGTGGTGCAGCAGGACGTGTGGATGTAGAAGCTCCACGCGATGTCCATGATGTATTTCGTCCTGCAGAAAAGTTAGGTCTCGTAGCGGCCTGTCGATCCTGCACTTCACGTTCAGCTTTACAAGCAAGATGAAACAAACGAGTGATAGTAGTAAAGTCCTTGTATTCTAGAATAGTTTGTATCTCCCTGTTTAAGCCACCCATAAAACGTGCAAGCATAGCTTCATTATCCTCTACTAGGCCGCATCTAATCAATCCAGTTTGTAATTCCTGATAATATTCCTCTACAGAATTTTTTCCTTGTCTCAAACGCTGTAATTTTTGTAACAAGTCACGTTGATAATAAGGAGGAACCCAGCGAGTACGCATAGCATCTTTTAAAGCAGCCCAAGTAGTTGGAATATTATTAGCATGCAATCTACAATGTTCGGACCACCAAACAGATGCAAATCCCGTGAATTCACAAACAGCAGCAGTAACACGTCTATTCTCAGGATATTGTAAACATGTAAAGCGTTGTTCAGTTTCTAACTCCCAAGTAAGATAAACATCAGGAATATATCTACCCTCAAATGGCTTAAGATTCAATTTAAGTTTAGGCACATGTTCATCATCGCGTACCTGAGGGGGTGGTTGGTGTCGACCGTGGCGAATGTTGGGACGTGGACGTCCAGCGGGCTGCTCATAGACCGCTTCCTGTTCCACCTCCTCCTCGTAATCACCCTCGTAGTAGTCGTCCTGGCCGACGTCAGAAGCAGCAGCAGCAGTAGCAGCAACTGCAGTAGCAGGAGGAGCACCAATACCAGCAGCTTGTCCTCGCGGCAACAGAATACGTCGTGCACGTGGTAGTGGCGGTGGCTGTGGCTGTGCTGAAGGTAGGCGGGCGATCAACTCAGTAAATTTGGCGTCTAGCTTGGTGTCGATCATCTTTTCCACGCCATCAATCGCCTCTGTAAATCTGTTATGGATGTCCTGCACCTGTTCAGACATCATACGTGCAAATTTATCATGTAGCTCCTTGTTTGTCATGTTCTCCCAATCGGGTGCATCCCGCGCCACTTCATCATGTGATCCTGTCATGGTTAGCAGAAATAGAAAACACACAGTAATATGATCCTACTTCTACTAATGGGATGTGGTGTGGTGGAAAGCACAAATCCGTCAAGCTTTTCTTTCGTTCTTACCGATTCTTACCTAGCAGCAGGTGGTGATGTACAACCAACGGGTCAAAACTCTCAGAGATATGGTAGAGCGATGGCCAGGAGGTGTCAAACGCACGATGTAGAATATATGTGGAGCTGTAGGAAGGCTGACAAGTATGGTAGAAAAAACTCAACAGTAATCAAAACAGAGATGCAAAGCTGAATAAACGCTCAACGTGGGTACTGTGCTGATCCTAGGCTAGACCGTACTAGAGACGCGAGCCTAAAACACCAACGAAAGCACGGCGCGGCACGTAATCAACTGAGAAGCATACTCTGAAATTTTTTTTTTTGTCTCTTTTTTTTTTTTTTTTTTTTTTTTTTTTTTTTGCGATGCGGGACTGCGGTGGCTGAAAAAGTGCGAAAAAGTCACTATGGTGGCGAATGTCTTAAAATGAGTTTCTGGACCTAAGGAACGTATGGGCACAAAGTTTTTTTACCCCTGAAATTTTTGGCCTAAAAACTGCTCTGGAAAGCGTGCCACTCTTTTTTTTTTTTTTTTTTTTTTTTTTTTTGGAAATCACCTCCCTTCTACGTACGACAAAAGTTTGGTGAAATCCGACTCTAATCAACTCAAACTATTCTGGCTACGGAGAGATCACAAACCGTACTGATGGTGGAACTCAACTCGGACTCGTGTAGCTCGTGGTGGTGTATATGGACTCGGATTGGCGGAACGTGGTGTATCTGGACTCGGATTACTACTGTGCGGTGGCGACGTGGCAAACTGTGATCAGAACTCGAAACTCTAAGGAAACTAGACGCTAAGATCAGCAACTTGACACAACGATGCAACCGTAAATTCAACAAAGCAAGAACTGAAAAGAAAACTGGACAATGGCTAGGACTGTCTTGGGACGTGATGATCTAACCCTAATTTTTTTTGGCTTTTTCGTGGACTGTAGGTATGAAGAACAGAACCAATCTAGACTATGAAAAACTGGTAAATCTCACCGAGCAACCTGGAAATCTGATACCACTTGATAGAGGCGAAGGTGTCCCGATGTTTCGATGAGATGGTGGAGATCGATTTTGGTGGAGTAGACTTTCACGACCCGACTACGAACGTGCGAAGACGTTGCGCCTTAGCAATCGCTAAACCAACTCCGAGAGGTTATTGATCCCGCGGATGCACGATCAACCTGACCACGAAGGTCAATTCCTGCAAGCAATCGAAGAACAAGCAAGAACTAAGAATTGCAATCTGGATATTGCGAATATAAGATGAAAGATTAACAAAAGTTGGGGTTCCAATGCGGTCTTGGCCTGGTCGGACGACACAAACGAAGAACTCGAAGTTGCGGCTATGGCTAACTTAAATCTAATTAAAACCCAAGTCTAAACGATGCCCTAAGGGCTGTATATATGGGGGAACAGAGGGGAATTTCGTGGCCCCTTGGAGGAGGGGTCCGAAAACAACCCTAACTCGGTTTCCCCACACATACGGACTCTAAAAAAAATAGCCTATTAAGTGTATTTCGAAATTACATGGGCCTGGCCCAATAATAAGGTGACGCAGCACCTATAATAACTCTTGGACGAAAATATTAATGTGGCATCTTGTGTCTCTCGTCCAAGTCTTCATGCGCGCCTTATGGTGGCTTCAAAGTGCGATAATCACCACGGGAAGCTCCGCTGTCCTTTCCCGCGCGCGCACCTTCTTCTCCATGCTTGATCCCGCTCCAATGACCATCCTTCTTGTCCATGCTAGGTCCTTCATTCATAAGACAAACAAAAGTATCTAATTTAGGCAGAATCATATGTTCTTGAATATTAGAAGGATTCGCAAGAAACGAAAGTACCTGATAATTTAATTGACGTGCGCGTGCTCTAGTAACTGGTCCATTATGTGTAGTTTGTGAAGATGTGGGTGTAACATTAGTAGAGATGTCCTCATCAAACCCCTAGGGTTTTCTTTGGATTTCTTTTAGTTAAAAAGACTGCTTAGCTAATTGCTGCATGTTCGTGTACTCGGTTTGTGTCCAACGACCAGATCAAGACCGCTTTTCGAATCCCAACTTTATTCATACTTCATCCACATATTCGCAATATTCAGATTGTTTTATCATAGTTCTTGCTTGTTCTTCGATTGCTTGCAGGCACTAGACCTTCGTGGTCAGGTTGATCGTGTTCCGGCGTGGTCAATAACCTTCAGGAGATTGGTTTAGCGATTGCTAAGGCGCAACGTCGTTGCACGTTTGTAGTCGGATCGCCAAAGTCGACTCCACAAATCGATACTTACCTCTCATCGAAAGATCGGGACACCCCGCCTCTATCAAGTGGTATCAGTTTTCAGGTTGCTCGGTGAGAATTGCACATCCATATATTAGATCTGTTTTTTTATCGCCTATCATCCACAAAAAAAGCCATAAAAATAGGATTAGATCCAAACCAATCTGAGACTTCACAATTTTCTTTTCGGTGCTTTGCTTTATTGAATTATCGGTTGCATCGTCGTGTTCAGTTGCTGGTCTTAGTATCTAGTCCTTTAGATTTTCGAGTTCTGTTCACGTTAGTCACCGCCGCCGCTGCACCATCATCCCATCCGCTGCCTACTTCTACCATACACCATGGAAAAAGAGAGAAAAAGAGTTGAAAAAAGAGAGAAAAAAGAAAAAGGAAAAAAGAAAGAAAAAAGGAAAAAGGTGAAAAAAGAAGAAATTTTTTAGATCTATCTCTAGTTGAACTCGTATTTGAAATCTCGTCGGAATCAGTTTTGAGCAGTGTCCACTAAAACGGGCATAACTTTGTCATCTGAAGTCCGTTTTGACTCCACGAGTACTCAAATTAAAGATATTTCCGAGCCGCTTCTAAATAGTTCTGGAGCTATTGTGTTATTTGAAACTCCAGATCGGCTTCTAAGACGGACTTTTTGACCTCTAAAGTTTCCGAACACAGTTTTTGTCAGATTTCGGGAAGATTCTCAATTTTTTTGACACCTCATCCGAACTCTAAATGGAGTGATTCTTATTGCGTCGGAAATCTTAAGTCAGTGCCCTATTGGAGGAAAAATATTAAAAAATTAGCAAATATATTTCAGAGGAAAGTTGTAGCGAGAATATTGGTGTATCTTGATTTGGAGCCTATTTTCACCATTATCTTTGCTCTCTTGATGATCTTCACTTATATCTTGCAATCCAGAGCTACTTCATATCATTCATTGCTGCTAGTTGTGCTACGCCATGACCACATTACTGTTCTAGGCTCGCGTCTCTAGTCCGGTCTAGACTAGGACCAGCACAGTATCGTCGTTGAGCGTTAATTCAATTTTGCATCTCTGAATTGATTATTGCTGATATTTTTGCCACCATATTAAAGCCTTCCAAGCTCCACATATTTCTACATCGTGTATACGTGCGTTCACCTGGAAATCGCTCTACTTAATCTTTGGAGTTCTTTGACACCGTTGGTTGCCGGTCACCACCTGCTGCATGGTAAGAACTAGTAAGACATTGATATTTGCTATCCTGTGAGCGTTTTACCACCACATCCTAGTAGTTCATAGGGACATATACTTGTGATTTGTTTCTTGTTTTCTACTAATCATGGCAGGTTCTGGAGTTAGATCTTCTTGGGCGGCAACTATAGTTGGAGATTTGCCACCACCTATGATGAGGACATCCCTACTAATGTTACACCCATATCCTCACCAACTACACATATTGGACCAGTTACTAGAGCACGTGCACGTCAACTAAATTATCAGGTACTTTCGTTTCTTGTGAATCCTTCTATTGTTCATGAACATATGATGTTGCCTAAATTAGATACTTTTGTTTTGCTTATGAATGAAGGACCTAGCATGGACAAGAAGGATGGTCATTGGAGCGGGATCAAGCATGGAGAAGAAGGTGCGCGCGCGGGAAAGGACAATGGAGCTTCCAGTGGTGATTATCGCACTTTGAAGCCGCCATAAGGCGCGCATGAAGTCTTGGACGAAATACGCGAGATGCCACTTCATTATTTTCGTCCAAGGGCAATTATAGGTGCTGCGTCACCTTAAAATTGGGCTGGGCCCATGTAATTTCGAAATACCACATTATAGGCTGTTTTTAGAGTCCGTATGTGTGGGGAAACCGAGTTAGGGTTGTTTTCGGACCCCACCTCCAAGGGGTCACGAAAATCCACTCTGTTCCCCCATATATACAACCCTTAGGGCGTCGTTTAGACTTGGGTTTTAATTAGATTTAAGTTAGCCATAGCCGCAACTTCGAGCTCTTCGTTTGTGTCATCCGACCAGGCCAAGACCGCATTGGAACCCCAACTTTTGTTAATCATTCATCTTATATTCGCAATATCCAGATTGCAATTCTTAGTTCTTGCTTGTTCTTGTCGATTGCTTGCAGGAATTAGACCTTCGTGGTCAGGTTGATCGTGCATCCGCGGGATCAATAACCTCTCGGAGTTGTTTTAGCGATTGCTAAGGCGCAACGTATTCGCACGTTCGTAGTCGGGTCGTGAAAGTCTACTCCACCAAAATCGATCTCCATCATCTCATCAAAACATCGGGACACCTTCGCCTCTATCAAGTGGTATCAGATTTCCAGGTTGATCGGTGAGATTTACCAGTTTTTCGTAGTCTAGATTGGTTCTGTTCTTCATACCTACAGTCCACGAAAAAGCCAAAAAAAATTAGGGTTAGATCATCACGTCCCAAAATAGTCCGAGCCTTTGTCCAGTTTGCTTTAAAGTAGTTTGCTTTGTTGAATTTGCGGTTGCATCGTTGTGTCGAGTTGCTGATCTTAGCGTCTAGTTCCCTTAGAGTTTCGAGTTCTGATCACAGTTTGTCACGCCGCCGCCGCACAGTAGTACACCACCACGTTCCGCCAATCCGAGTCCAGATACACCACCACGTTCCGCCAAGCCGAGTCCATATACACCACTACAACCTACCGATCCGAGTTGAGTCCATCACCGTTCGGTTTGTGATATCTCCGTAGCCAGAATAGTTTTGAGTTGATTAGAGTCGGATTTCACCAATCTTTTGTCATACGTAGAAGGGGGTGATTTCCAAAAAAAAGGAGTCTGGCACGCTTTCCAGAGCAGTTTTTAGGCCAAAAATTTCAGGGGTGTAAAAATTTCGTGCCCATACCTTCCTTTGGTCCAGAAACTCATTTTGAGACGTTCGCTACCATAGTGATTTTTTCACACTTTTTCAGCCACCGCAGTCCCGCATCGTAAAAAAAACTAAAAAAAAGAGAGAAAAGAATTCAGAGTGTGCTTCTCAGTTGATTACGTGTCGCGCCGTTCTTTCGTTGGTGTTTTAGGCTCGCGTCTCTAGTACGGTCTAGCCTAGGATCAGCACAGTACCGACGTTGAGTGTTTATTCAGCTTTGCATCTCTGTTTTGATTACTGTTGAGCTTTTGCTACCATACTTGTCAGCCTTCCTACAGCTCCACATATATTCTACATCGTGCGTTTTGACAGCTCCTGGCCATCGCTCTACCATATCTCTGAGAGTTTTGACCCGTTGGTTGTACATCACCACCTGCTGCTAGGTAAGAATCGGTAAGAACGAAAGAAAAGCTTGACGGATTTATGCTTTCTACCACCCCACATCCCATTAGTAGAAGTAGGATCATATTCCTGCGTGTTTTCTATTTCTTCTAACCATGCCAGGATCACATGATGAAGTGGCGCGGGATGCACCCGATTGGGAGAACATGACAAACAAGGAGCTACATGATAAATTTGCACAAATGATGTCTGAACAGGTGAATGACATCGAAAACAGATTTACAAAGGCGATTGATGGCATGGAGAAGATGATCGACACCAAGCTCGACGCCAAGTTTACTGAGTTGATCGCACGCCTACCTACACAGCCTGCTGCCGCTCCAGCACAGCCACCGCCACCACGACGTGCACGACGTATTCTGTTTTTGGGCGGACAAGCTGCTGGTATTGGTGCTCATCCTGCTGTTGCAGTTGCTGCTACTGCTTCTGACGTCGGCCAGGACGACAATTACGAGGGTGATTACGAGGAGGAGGTGGAACAGCAAGCGGCCTATGAGCAGCCAGCTGGACGTCCACGTCCCAACATTCGCCACGGTCGCCACCAACCACCCCCTCAGGTACGAGATGATGAACATGTGCCTAAACTTAAATTGAACCTTAAGCCGTTTGAGGGTAGATATATTCCTGATGCTTATCTTACTTGGGAGTTAGAAACTGAACAATGCTTTACATGTTTACAATATCCTGAGAATAGACGTGTTACTGCTGCTGTTTGTGAATTCACGGTGTTTGCATCTATTTGGTGGTCTGAACATTGTAGATTGCATGCTAATAATATTCCAACTACTTGGGCTGCTTTAAAAGATGCTATGCGTACTCGCTGGGTTCCTCCTTATTATCAACGTGAATTGCTACAAAAATTACAGCGTTTGAGACAAGGAAAAAATTCTGTAGAGGAATATTATCAAGCATTACAAAATGGATTGATTAGATGTGGCCTAGTAGAGGATAATGAAGCTATGCTTGCACGTTTTATGGGAGGCTTAAACAGGGAGATAGAAACTATTCTAGAATACAAGGACTGTGCTACTATTACTCGTTTGTTTCATCTTGCTTGTAAAGATGAACGTGAAGTGCAGGATCGACAGGCCGCTACGAGACCTAACTTTTTTGCAGGACGAAATACATCATGGACATCGCGTGGACCTTCTGCACCACCATCTACTTCAGCCTCTCATTCTTACAGGGAGCCACCAAAACAGCCAGCGCCACCATTCAAGGGTGCACAGAGTGGTCCAGCGGCGAGTTCTTCTTCATCAATGGCTTCCACAGGGCAAACACGAGATTGTGATATTAAATGTCGCAGGTGCCAAGGTGGAGGTCACTTCGCAAAAGACTGTCCCTCCAAGCGTGCGATGACTATTACGGCGGATGGTGGGTATGAGTCAGCGAGTGACTATGATGAGGAGACTTTAGTCCTCATTGCTAATAAGGAACAGGGTGCCCATAATGATGCTCATGATATAGAATATATGGCTCCTGATGATGCGGATAAATATGCTAGTTTGGTTGCTCAACGTGTGTTAAGTGTGCAGGTAACGAAGGCCGAGCAAAACCAGAGGCATAATTTGTTCCACACAAAGGGAGTGGTGAAAGAATGTTCGGTTCGCATCATTATTGATGGAGGGAGTTGCAACAACTTGGCTAGCATGGAGTTGGTGGAGAAGCTATCTCTCACCACAAGACCACACCCTCATTCGTACTATATTCAGTGGTTTAACAATAATGGTAAGATTAAGGTAACGCGTTTTGTTCGTGTGCACTTTAGCATTGCTGCATATGCTGATTATGTTGATTGTGATGTGGTACCCATGCAAGCATGCTCTCTTTTACTTGGTAGACCATGGCAATTTGATAGGAATGTTGTACACCATGGTAGAACAAATCAGTTTACTTTGGTTCATCAGGATAAAAATATTGCTTTACTTCCTATGTCTCCTGAACAAATTGTGAAAGATGATCTTGCTAGAGCTAGTAAAGCTAAACAGGAGA
Organism: Bromus sterilis; assembly: GCA_950022295.1. NCBI lineage: Eukaryota > Viridiplantae > Streptophyta > Magnoliopsida > Poales > Poaceae > Bromus > Bromus sterilis. Next base: position 169,041,118 of record OX465600.1, on the reverse strand, counting down.
AAAATAGTGAGAATGAGATAGCAGCTAAAGAATTTGAGCAACAACATAAGACTAATAGCAAATCTTCGTCTGCTGTTTCTAATGAAATTAAATTGACTAGTCCAACTTTGCTTTCTACTAAGGTTGATATTTCGGATTTGGATGTTAGTCAATATGTGTGCTATGCTTTTGTGTGCAAAGAAGCTTTGTTTTCATTTGAGGAATTGCCTCCTTCTTTGCCTCCTGTTGTCACTGACCTTTTGCAGGAGTTTATAGACGTCTTTCCCCAAGACGTACCACCGGGATAACCACCTATTCGAGGGATTGAGCATCAGATTGACTTAATTCCCGGTGCTTCGCTGCCCAACCGTGCGCCATACCGTACCAATCCTGAGGAGACGAAGGAGATTCAGCGTCAAGTACAAGAGCTACTCGACAAAGGTTATATACGCGAATCCCTTAGTCCTTGTGTTGTTCCTGTTATATTAGTGCCAAGAAAGGATGGAACATGGCGTATGTGTGTTGATTGTAGAGCCATTAATAATATTACTATTCGTTATCGTCATCCTATTCCTAGGTTAGATGATATGCTTGATGAATTAAGTGGCTCTACCATATTTTCCAAAGTTGATTTGCGTAGTGGATACCATCAAATTCGCATGAAATTAGGAGATGAATGGAAAACAACATTTAAAACTAAGTTTGGACTATATGAGTGGTTAGTCATGCCTTTTGGGTTAACTAATGCACCTAGCACCTTCATGAGATTAATGAACGAGGTTTTACGTGCTTTCATTGGACGATTTTTGGTAGTCTATTTTGATGATATACTGATTTATAGCAAATCTTTGGACGAACATTTGGATCATTTACGTGTTGTTTTTGTTGCTCTACGTAATGCACGTTTGTTTGGTAACCTTGGGAAGTGCACCTTTTGCACGGACCGAGTATCGTTTCTTGGCTATGTTGTTACTCCACAGGGTATTGAAGTTGATAAAGCCCAAGGTTACCAAAACGGTCGCACAAGTGCGGAGTTTTCTTGGCCTCGCTGGATTCTATAGGCGTTTTGTGAGAGATTTCAGCACCATTGCTGCACCTCTCAATGAGCTTACACGCAAGGATGTGCCTTTTACTTGGGGTACCGCACAGGAAGAAGCCTTCACGGTATTGAAAGATAAGTTAACACATGCTCCTTTGCTCCAACTTCCTGATTTTAATAAGACTTTTGAGCTTGAATGCGATGCTAGTGGGATTGGTTTGGGAGGTGTGTTATTACAAGATGCTAAACCTGTTGCATACTTTTCTGAAAAATTGAGTGGGCCTAGTATGAACTATTCTACTTATGATAAGGAATTATATGCTCTTGTTCGGACTTTAGAAACTTGGCAACATTATTTATGGCCCAAAGAATTTGTTATACATTCTGATCATGAATCTTTGAAACACATAAGAAGTCAAGCAAAACTTAATCGTAGACATGCTAAGTGGGTTGAATTTATTGAGACTTTCCCTTATGTCATTAAACACAAGAAGGGTAAATATAATATTATTGCTGATGCATTGTCTCGTCGTTATACTATGCTTTCACAACTTGACTTTAAGATATTCGGTTTAGAGACAATCAAAGATCAATATATGCATGATCCGGAATTTAAAGATGTATTGCAGAATTGTAGAGAAGGTAGAACATGGAACAAGTTTGTGCTTAATGATGGATTCGTGTTCCGTTCTAACAAGCTATGCATTCCAGCTAGTTCTATTCGTCTTTTGTTGTTGCAGGAGGCGCATGGAGGAGGATTAATGGGACACTTTGGCGTGAAGAAGACGTAGGATGTACTTGCTACACATTTCTTTTGGCCAAAGATGAGACGGGATGTTGAGCGTTTTGTTGCTCGCTGCAATACATGTCAGAAAGCTCAGTCACGACTCAATCCTCATGGTTTATACATGCCTTTACCTGTACCTAGTGTTCCGTGGGAGGACATATCCCTGGACTTTGTTTTAGGCTTGCCTCGAACAAAGAAGGGGAGGGATAGCATCTTTGTTGTTGTGGATAGATTTTCTAAGATGGCACACTTTATACCATGTCATAAAAGCCATGCTGCTGCTAATGTTGCTGATTTATTCTTTCGTGAGATTATTCGTTTACATGGTGTGCCCAATACTATTGTCTCGGATCGTGATACTAAGTTTCTTAGCCATTTTTTGTGATGCTTATGGGCTAAGTTGGGGACTAAACTACTTTTTAGTACTACATGTCATCCCCAAACTGATGGACAAACTGAAGTAGTCAATAGGACTTTGTCTACTATGCTTAGGGCTGTTTTAAAGAGTAACTTGAAAATGTGGGAAGACTGTTTACCTCATATTGAATTTGCTTATAATCTTTCATTGCATTGTACCACTAAAATGTGCCCTTTTGAGATTATTTATGGTTTTCTACCTCGTGCACCTATTGATTTGCTGCCTCTTCCATCTTCGGAGAAGGTGAATTTTGATGCTAAGCAACGTGCTGAATTGATATTAAAAATGCATGAGTTAACTAAAGAAAACATTGAGAGAATGAATGCTAGATACAAGCTTGCTGGTGATAAGGGTAGAAAGCATGTTGTGTTTGAACCAGGAGATCTTGTTTGGTTACATCTACGTAAAGATAGGTTTCCTGATTTGCGCAAGTCTAAGTTAATGCCACGAGCTGATGGTCCCTTTAAGGTTTTGCAGAAAATTAATGATAATGCATATAAACTTGAGCTACCTGCAGCCTTTGGGGTTAGTCCCACATTTAATATTGCAGATCTGAAGCCTTATTTGGGAGAAGATGATGAGCTTCCGTCGAGGACGACTTCAATTCAAGAAGGGGACGATGATGAGGACATACCTACTAATGTTACACCCATATCCTCACCAACTACACATATTGGACCATTTACTAGAGCACGTGCACGTCAACTAAATTATCAGGTACTTTCGTTTCTTGCGAATCCTTCAATTGTTTATGAACATATGATGCTGCCTAAATTAGTTTCTTTTGTTTTGCTTATGAATGAAGGACCTAGCATGGACAAGAAGGATGGTCATTGGAGCGGGATCAAGCATGGAGAAGAAGGTGCGCGCGCGGGAAAGGACAATGGAGCTTCCAGTGGTGATTATCGCACTTTGAAACCACCATAAGGCGCGCATGAAGTCTTGGACGAAATACGCGAGATGCCACTTCATTATTTTCGTCCAAGGGCAATTATAGGTGCTACGTCACCTTAAAATTGGGCTGGGCCCATGTAATTTCGAAATACCACATTATAGGCTGTTTTTAGAGTCCGTATGTGTGGGGAAACCGAGTTAGGGTTGTCTTCGGACCCCACCTCCAAGGGGTCACGAAAATCCCCTCTGTTCCCCCATATATACAGCCCTTAGGGCGTCGTTTAGACTTGGGTTTTAATTAGATTTAATTTAGCCATAGCCGCAACTTCGAGCTCTTCGTTTGTGTCATTCGACCAGACCAAGACCGCATTGGAACCCCAACTTCTGTTAATCATTCATCTTATATTCGCAATATCCAGATTGCAATTCTTAGTTCTTGCTTGTTCTTTTAGATTGCTTGCAGGAATTAGACCTTCGTGGTCAGGTTGATCGTGCATCCGGGGGATCAATAACCTCTCAGAGTTGGTGATATGGGCAAGACGGCGAATCAACAAGAAGTCAAGACTCAAGGAGAAGAAGTCGTAGAACAAGGGCAAGCCATATCGAAAGAGGAGCCGCGAGAAGACAAGGCCAAGAAGTTCCCAAGCTTCAGGCCGCGGTACTACCGCTCTGGCCGCGGTACTACCGCGCCACGGTACTACCGGACCTACTATCGCATGTACTACCGCGGAAAAACAGAAGGTTTACGGTAGCGACTACGGTAGTAGCCGCGGTACTACCGCGCCAATCATGGTACTACCATGCTGCCTGCGCGCAGAAACAGGGCTGCGGCCCTTGTACCCCCGTTTAGACCCCCAAGCTTATAAAAATAGAACGTCCTACGAGTTTTAGGGTCAGCAGATGTCAGAATTAAAGTTGGAGAACCATTGAGTTGTATCTCTTGGTGAAGCTTCCCTCCGGGGTTGGCAATGCCGTTTATCCAATAGATTGCCGCGGAGGTTCTTGTGTTCATCAAGGATTATCGTGTTCTTGGTTTGAGGCGTGGTGATCTCCATCATGTTGCTTGCTGGATTCGTTCCTCTTCTTCAGGTTGCGTTCGTCGCGTGATTGGAAGGATTCTATCCGGGTTGCTCGCTGTGAAAGATCGGGACAAAACTCAAGAGGAACTCCGTTCCTTATCATGAAATGATATGGGCAAGACGGCGAATCAACAAGAAGACAAGACTCAAGGAGAAGAAGCCGTAGAACAAGGGCAAGCCATATCGGAAGAGGAGCCGCGAGAAGACAAGGCCAAGAAGTTCCCAAGCTTCAGGCCGCTGTACTGCCGCTCTGGCCGCGGTACTACCGCGCCACGGTACTACCGGACCTACTACCGCATGTACTACCGCGGAAAAATAGAAGGTTTACGGTAGCGACTACGGTAGTAGCTGCGGTACTACCGTGCCAATCAAGGTACTACCGTGCTGCCTGCGAGCAGAAACAGGGTTGCGGCCCTTGTACCCCCGTTTAGACCCCCTAACTTATAAAAACAGAATTTCCTACGAGTTTTAGGGTCAGCAGAGGTCAGAATTAAAGTTGGAGAACCATTGAGTTGTATCTCTTGGTGAAGCTTCCCTCCGGGGTTGGCAATGCCGTTTATCCAATAGATTTCCGCGGAGGTTCTTGTGTTCATCAAGGATTGTCGTGTTCTTGGTTTGAGGCGTGGTGATCTCCATCACGTTGCTTGCTGGATTCGTTCCTCTTCTTCAGGTTGCGTTCGTCGCGTGATTGGAAGGATTCTATCCGGGTTGCTCGCTGTGAAAGATCGGGACAAAACTCAAGAGGAACTCCGTTCCTTATCATGTGGTATCAGATTTTTGGGTTGATCACGGCGAGTTTGTGTTGATCGATCGCATCTAGATCGGTTTGTTGAGAGGAGTTTGCTTGGAGGATTTCTCGTTCAGATTGATTTGTTTGGAGGAGATTGTGCGTAGAGGCTGCAGATTGCTGTTGTGTTTATGCAGATTTGTTTCCACTAGATTGATTTGAGAGAGGATTGCTAGAGGTTGAAGAAAAGGAATCCCGTAATTGGATTTGGCTGTCAGGAGTCCCGAAATTGATATAGGTGCAGAATCCGTATCCGTGCTCAAAACAAGGCGTGCAAGCACAATTTGGAAAGGATATTCCGTGTGCTTTCCAGATCGTATACCCACAGCTCCCGATACATAGTGGTTTAGATGCAATCTTGCAAACAATACTGCGGTTCCTGTGAGTTGAGTTTGGCCAGATTGAAAAGATGAGTGCATCTCGGGCAGATTGTGTTGGTGCACAAGGTACAAAGATGGCTGACATTCGTCTGGGTTCATCGACAATACCCAAGTTGGAGGGCATAACTGATGTGGAGGTATATCTCAATTGGGAATTGGCCATGCACAAATTTTTCCGCTATACTGCGTTTACCGGTGGTGAACAAATCACGATAGCATCTTCTGCATTATGTGATGGTGCTTTGGCTTGTTGGGAAAAGATTGTGCGTACCAGAGTAGCAATGGGACAACCAGCTATTGATACTTGGCGTGCTATGTCGGATGCGATGCGTTCTCGTGTCGTTCCGCTCAATTATCTTAGTTCTTTGCGTTATAAATTGCAGATTTTGCAGCAAGGAATTTTGTCTGTGGATGACTATTTTCGGGAGATGACGTTTCTTTTGAGGCGTAATTTTGTGTGTGAAGAGCCAGAACAAACAATGCAACGTTTTATATCCGGTCTGAATGATAACATCAAGAGTATTGTTCGGCTTTATCCATGTAGTGACATGACAGATTTGTTAGATCGAGCACGTCGAGCAGAATTGCAAGTGGCAAAGGATGTTGTGGATGATGTTGTACCATTGAGTGGGCTGAATGTACAACTCAAGAGAGTACGTGATGATACTTGTGTGCCAGTGGATAAAACCCAGCGTTGGAATTTATTTCAGGCGCAGTGTATGATCAAAGGCAAAGCATGCAAGTTGATGATTGATGGTGGTAGCTGTACTAATGGCATTAGCAAGACGATGGTGGCAGCATTGGGGTTGTCCACATGGCGTATTCCTGAACCGAAGCATCTTGAGTGGTTGAATAGCTGCGGTATGCGGAAGGTTACTCATAAGGTGCGTGTGCCATTTACAGTTGGTGATTATGTTGATGAGGTGGAGTGCGATGTGTTGCCATTGGAGGTGTGTGGACTGTTACTTGGGCGTCCATGGCAGTATGATCGCAATGCAATACATGCGGGCCGTGCAAATACATATTCTTTTATGCATGATGGAAAACACCGGACTTTGAAGCCTATGGGTGATGATCTTATTAAGTCTGATGTGGTGCTGGTGGTTCGCAAGGAGAAGTTGCACAAAGCTAAACCACAACCAAGTTTAGCTAAGTTGCAGCATGAGGAGCATGATGCTAAGAGCGTCAGTACTGAAACTGCTTCAACTATGCCTGTAGATGACAAGCCGGTACTTGTTAGTGACAAGCCGGTTGAAGTAAAGCCTCTTATTGGTGAAAAGAAGGAAATTACAGTATGTGATACACCTTCAGTTGGTGTTGACAAAGGTGTTCAGACTGATGGTGGTGATGTTCGTGACTCGGTGCATATGGCGATGAGGTTCGACGACCGCAGTTTTGTTCGAATACCTCTGCGACGTTTTGTTGGAGTAGCTGTGCGTGTGCACAAAGGCAAGGATGGACATGTTCGTCACTTGTGTGGCCCGGGAATTACCACTTTGCAGGGTCGTCCAAAGAAGGCCCATGTTCCGCAACAAAGGGCTCCATCAAGAGTTGAGAAGAAGAAGGTGGTGGCGCCAAAGTCCAAATTCATATGGAGAAGAAAGGAGGCGCGCCATGTTGTATCAAGTCTAGCGGCGACGACGTGTGATGTTGTTGATATCACACTACCCTTTCGAGCAGAACCTCACGCGTTGAGGACAACGGTTTTTGAAGGGGGAGAGGATGATATGGGCAAGACGGCGAATCAACAAGAAGACAAGACTCAAGGAGAAGAAGTCGTAGAACAAGGGCAAGCCATATCGGAAGAGGAGCCGCGAGAAGACAAGGCCAAGAAGTTCCCAAGCTTCAGGCCGCGGTACTACCGCTCTGGCCACGGTACTACCGGACCTACTACCGCATGTACTACCGCGGAAAAACAGAAGGTTTACGGTAGCGACTACGGTAGTAGCCGCGGTACTACCGCGCCCGCGGTACTACCGCGCCAATCACGGTACTACTGTGCTGCCTGCGCGCAGAAACAGGGTTGCGGCCCTTGTACCCCCGTTTAGACCACCTAGCTTATAAAAATAGAACGTCCTACGAGTTTTAGGGTCAGCAGAGGTCAGAATTAAAGTTGGAGAACCATTGAGTTGTATCTCTTGGTGAAGCTTCCCTCCGGGGTTGGCAATGCCGTTTATCCAATAGATTGCCGCGGAGGTTCTTGTGTTCATAAAGGATTTTCGTGTTCTTGGTTTGAGGCGTGGTGATCTCCATCACGTTGATTTCTGGATTCGTTCCTCTTCTTCAGGTTGCGTTCATCGCGTGATTGGAAGGATTCTATCCGGGTTGCTCGCTGTGAAAGATCGGGACAAAACTCAAGAGGAACTCCGTTCCTTATCAGTTGGTTTAGCAATTGCTAAGGCGCAATGTCTTCGCACGTTCGTGTCGGGTCGTGAAAGTCTACTCCACCAAAATCGATCTCCATCATCTCATCGAAACATCAGGACACCTTCGCCTCTATCAACCTACAACTACACAACAGTCACTGCAAAAGGTAAACACCATAAGCATGCACATGATCAGGTTATTGTTTTTATACCACACTTTCATGGACGTCTAAGACCTGATTTATACATTGAGTGGGAGTTTGAAATAAATGATATATTTGTTTCCCATAATTTTCTTGAGCATAAGAAAGTAAAAACTGCAATTAGTGCTTTCAAAGATTTTGCTTCTATTTGGTGGAATGAATATTGTAGTTTATATCCTGATTATATACCTAATACTTGGAATGATCTCAAACTTGCTATGCGATATTGATTCGTTCCCTCTTATTATACTCGTGACAAGGTTAGGAAATTAAAAAATTTAAAACAAGGTACTAAAACTGTTTCAGAATATTATGATGCTTTAGAAACTACATTCTTGCATTCTCTTTTAGAGGAAAGTGAAGAATATTTCATGGACATATTTTGGGAAGGTTTAAACCGTGACATTCAGGATATCCTAATTCATGAAAAGTGTTATCCTATGGATCGTTTTTTCCGTCTTGCTTGTAAAGCTGAACAGGGAATCGACAAACGTGTTGCCCAGAAGACGAACAAGCAGAATGTGCAAATACCACAAGCTGAGAAGGTTCTTCCTTCAACCACTATGAGCACTACCATAACCACATCAATTGTCGTAAGCACTCCTCCAATATCTGATCTATCATCACAAAAAGGTAATGACAAAGTTATGGATCTTTCCCCTCCACATGAGAACCTTGCTGATTTAAAAGCAACATGTGTTGAGCTATCAAGTAGTTTCATCACACAACCAATTTTAGAGAATGTCATAACTTCACATGAAGATGTTGCTTGCCTAATAGACTTGAATACATCATGTGTTGAGTTACCACTGATTTGACCACACCATCTATATTAGATAATCGTGTTACTGTTATGAAAAAGCCAGTGTTTAATCATTTTGATATGACCTCTAATCTTGGTGATGATACTACGTCGAATGACGTGTTGCATAACTGCTTAGTTAAGCCTGTTGTAGCATGTCCTTCAAAAACAATTATTGCTTATTCACCGGTGTTGGGATGGTTTAATGATGATCATTGCACATCTTTAGAGATGAATAAGAGCTTGACTTATATATGCAAACTGAGTTGCACTACTTTCATGTCGTTTACGTATTGTGATGATCATATATATTTATATTTCACGACATACAAAAGTTACTCATATATACATGTGTTACATGTCCAAAAACTAAGGGAAGTAAGAATTGATGACATATATATATACAACATGTACACCTTGTCTCTTTTGTTAGCCACATTTCAGATTAAGAAACGCCGAGGACGGCTTTGTTTTCAAGAAGGGGAGGATGATGAGGACATGGCTACCATAGTTACACCCATAACCCCTGCTAAAATACCTACTGGACTAATTACTAGAGATCGTGCACACCAATTAAATTATCAGGTACTTTCGTTTCTTGGTAATGTTTCTAATGTTCATGTGAATATGATGCTGCCTAACGTCGATATATTTCTGTTGCTGACAAATGAAGGGCCTAGCATGGACAAGAAGGATGAGCATTGGAGCATGTTCAAGCATGTAGATGATGAGGACATCACTATCATGGATATGACTATTAATTCCTCTATATTTGATCAAGAAATGAAGTCAATACAAAGGGGCATGATTGTGTGTTGTACAAGAAGTTATTTCACGTCACTTTTGGCCCAAGAGAAGATAGAGACCAAGTCTTTCACGTCATGGACTCAGATTCGGACTGCAGATATATGCCCAACTTCAAATAGCCGCCGTTTTTTACATACGAACTCCAAATTGGGTGATTCTTTTTGCTGGTTGATAGAGGCGAAGGTGTCCCGATGTTTCGATGAGATGGTGGAGATCGATTTTGGTGGAGGCGACTTTCACGATCCGACTACGAACGTGCGAAGACGTTGCGCCTTAGCGATCGCTAAACCAACTCCGAGAGGTTATTGATCCCGCGGATGCACGATCAACCTGACCACGAAGGTCTAATTCCTGCAAGCAATCGAAGAACAAGCAAGAACTAAGAATTGCAATCTGGATATTGCGAATATAAGATGAATGATTACGAAAGTTGGGGTTCCAATGAGGTCTTGGCCTGGTCGGATGACACAAACGAAGAGCTCGAAGTTGCGGCTATGGCTAACTTATATCTAATTAAAACCCAAGTCTAAATGATGCCCTAAGGGTTGTATATATGGGGGAACAGAGGGGATTTTCGTGACCCCTTGGAGGTGGGGTCCGAAAACAACCCTAACTCGGTTTCCCCACACATACGGACTCTAAAAACAGCCTATAATGTGGTATTTCGAAATTACATGGGCCCAGCCCAATATTAAGGTGACGCAGCACCTATAATTGCTCTTAGACGAAAATAATGAAGTGGCATCTCGTGTATTTAGTCCAAGCCTTCATGCATGCCTTATGGTGGCTTCAAAGTGCGAAAATCCCCACTGGAAGCTCCATTGTTCTTTCCCGCGCGCGCACCTTCTTCTCCATGCTTGATCCCGCTCCAATGACCGTCCTTCTTGTCCATGCTAGGTCCTTCATTCATAAGGAAAACAAAAGTATCTAATTTAGGCAGCATCATATGTTCATGAACATTAGAAGGATTCGCAAGAAACGAAAGTACCTGATAATTTAGTTGACGTGCACGTGCTCTAGTAACTGGTCCAGTATGTGTAGTTGGTGAAGATGTGGGTGTAACATTCGTAGAGATGTCCTCATCATCCTCCCCTTCTTGAATTGAAGTCGTCCTCGACGGAAGCTCATTATCTTCTCCCAAATAAGGTTTCAAATCTGCAATGTTAAATGTGGGACTAACCCCAAAATCTGCAGGTAGCTCAAGTTTATATGCATTATCATTAATTTTCTGTAAAACCTTAAAAGGACCATCAGCTCGTGGCATTAACTTAGACTTGCGCAAATCAGGAAACCTATCTTTACGTAGATGTAACCAAACAAGATCTCCTGGTTCAAACACAACATGCTTTCTACCCTTATCACCAGCAAGCTTGTATCTAGCATTCATTTTCTCAATGTTTTCTTTAGTTAACTCATGCATTTTTAATATCAATTCAGCACGTTGCTTAGCATCAAAATTAACCTTCTCCGAAGATGGAAGAGGCAGCAAATCAATAGGCGCACGAGGTAGAAAACCATAAACAATCTCAAAAGGGCACATTTTAGTGGTAGAATGAAATGAACGATTATAAGCAAATTCAATATGAGGTAAACATTCTTCCCACATTTTCAAGTTACTCTTTAAAACAGCCCTAAGCATAGTAGACAAAGTCCTATTGACTACTTCATTTTGTCCATCAGTTTGGGGATGACAGGTAGTACTAAAAAGTAGTTTAGTCCCCAACTTAGCCCATAAGCATCTCCAAAAATGGCTAAGAAACTTAGTATCACGATCCGAGACAATAGTATTGGGCACACCATGTAAGCGAATAATCTCACGAAAGAATAAATCAGCAACATTAGCAGCATCATCGCTTTTATGACATGGTATAAAATGTGCCATCTTAGAAAATCTATCCACGACAACAAATATGCTATCCCTCCCCTGCTTTGTTCGAGGCAAGCCTAAAACAAAGTCCATGGATATGTCCTCCCACGGAACACTAGGTACAGGTCAAGGCATGTATAAACCATGAGGATTGAGTCGTGACTTAGCTTTTTGACATGTAGTGCAGCGAGCAACAAAACGCTCAACATCCCGTCTCATCTTTGGCCAAAAGAAGTCTGTAGCAAGTACGTCCTCCGTCTTCTTCACGCCAAAGTGTCCCATTAATCCTCCTCCATGCGCCTCCTGCAACAACAAAAGACGAATAGAGCTAGCTGGAATGCATAGCTTGTTAGAACGGAACACAAACCCATCATTAAGGACAAACTTGTTCCATGTTCTACCCTCTCTACAATTCTGCAATACATCTTTAAATTCTGCATCATTTACATATTGATCTTTGATTGTCTCTAAACCGAATATCTTGAAGTCAAGTTGTGAAAGCATAGTATAACGACGAGACAAAGCATCAGCAATAATATTATCTTTCCCCTTCTTGTGTTTAATGACATAAGGGAAAGTCTCAATAAATTCAACCCACTTAGCATGTCTACGATTAAGTTTTGCTTGACTTCTTATGTGTTTCAAAGATTCATGATCAGAATGTATAACAAATTCTTTGGGCCATAAATAATGTTGCCAAGTTTCTAATGTCCGAACAAGAGCATATAATTCCTTATCATAAGTAGATTAGTTCAGACTAGGCCCACTCAATTTTTCAGAAAAGTATGCAACAGGTTTAGCATCTTGTAATAACACACCTCCCAAACCAATCCCACTAGCATCGCATTCAAGCTCAAAAGTCTTATTAAAATCAGGAAGTTGGAGCAAAGGAGCATGTGTTAACTTATCTTTCAATACCGCGAAGGCTTCTTCCTGTGCGGTACCCCAAGTAAAAGGCACATCCTTGCGTGTAAGCTCATTGAGAGGTGCAGCAATGGTGCTGAAATCTCTCACAAAACGCCTATAGAATCCAGCGAGTCCAAGAAAACTCCTCACTTGTGTGACCGTTTTGGGCTGCGGCCAACTCTCAATCGCCTCGATCTTGGCGTTATCAACTTCAATTCCCTGCGGAGTAACAACATAGCCAAGAAACGATACTCGGTCGGTGCAAAAGGTGCACTTCCCAAGGTTACCAAACAAACGTGCATTACGTAGAGCAATAAAAACAACACGTAAATGATCCAAATGTTCCTCCAAAGATTTGCTATAAATCAGTATATCATCAAAATAGACTACCACAAATCGTCCAATGAAAGCACGTAAAACCTCGTTCATTAATCTCATGAAAGTGCTAGGTGCATTAGTTAACCCAAAAGGCATGACTAACCACTCATATAATCCAAACTTAGTTTTAAATGCCGTTTTCCATTCATCTCCTAATTTCATGCAAATTTGATGGTATCCACTACGCAAATCAACTTTGGAAAACATGGTAGAGCCACTTAATTCATCAAGCATATCATCTAACCTAGGAATAGGATGACGATAACGAATAGTAATATTATTAATGGCTCGACAATCAACACACATACGCCATGTTCCATCCTTTTTAGGGACTAATATAACAGGAACAGCACAAGGACTAAGGGATTCACGTATGTAACCTTTGTCGAGTAGCTCTTGTACTTGACGCTGAATCTCCTTCGTCTCCTCCGGATTGGTACGGTATGGCGCACGGTTGGGCAACGAAGCACCGGGAATTAAGTCAATCTGATGCTCAATCCCTCGAATAGGTGGTAATCCCGGTGGTACGTCTTGTGGAAAGACGTCAATAAACTCCTGCAAAAGGTCAGTGACAACAGGAGGCAAAGAAGGAGGCAATTCCTCAAATGAAAACAAAGCTTCTTTGCACACAAAAGCATAGCACACATATTGACTAACATCCAAATCTGAAATATCAACTTTAGTAGCAAGCAAAGTTGGACTAGTCAATTTAATTTCATTAGAAACAGCAGAAGAAGATTTGCTATTAGTCTTATGTTGTTGCTCAAATTCTTTGGCTGCTATCTCATTTTCACTCTTATTTTTCTCCTGTTTAGCTTTACTAGCTCTAGCAAGATCATCTTTCACAATTTGTTCAGGAGACATAGGAAGTAAAGCAATATTTTTATCCTGATGAACCAGAGTAAACTGATTTGTCCTACCATTGTGTACAACATTCCTATCAAATTGCCATGGTCTACCAAGTAAAAGAGAGCATGCTTGCATGGGTACCACATCACAATCAACATAATCAGCATATGCAGCAATGCTAAAGTGCACACGAACAGAACGGGTTACCTTAATCTTACCACTATTGTTAAACCACTGAATATAGTAAGGATGGGGGTGTGGTCTTGTGGTGAGAGATAGCTTCTCCACCAACTCCATGCTAGCCAAGTTGTTGCAACTCCCTCCGTCAATGATGATGCGAACCGAACGTTCTTTCACCACTCCCTTTGTGTGGAACAAATTATGCCTCTGGTTTTTCTCAGCCTTCGTTACCTGCACACTTAACACACATTGAGCAACCAAACTAGCATATTTATCTGCATCATCAGGAGCCATATACTCTATATCATGAGCATCATCATGGGCACCCTGTTCCTCATGAGCAATGAGAACTAAAGTCTCCTCATCATAATCACTCGCTGACTCATACCCACCATCCACCGTAATAATCATCACACGCTTGGAGGGACAGTCTTTTGCGAAGTGACCTCCACCTTGGCACCTGCGACATTTAATATCACGATCTCGTGTTTGCCCTGTGGAAGCCATGGATGAAGAAGAACTCGCCGCTGGACCACTCTGTGCACCCTTGAATGATGGCGCTGGCTGTTTTGGTGGCTCCCTGTAAGAATGAGTGGCTGAAGTAGATGGTGCTGCAGCAGGACGTGTGGATGTAGAAGGGCCACGCGATGTCCATGATGTATTTCGTCCTGCAGAAAAGTTAGGTCTCGTAGCGGCCTGTCGATCCTGCACTTCACGTTCAGCTTTACAAGCAAGATGAAACAAACGAGTAATAGTAGCATAGTCCTTGTATTCTAGAATAGTTTGTATCTCCCTATTTAAGCCACCTATAAAACGTGCAAACATAGCTTCAATATCCTCTACTAGGCCACATCTAATCAATCCAGTTTGTAATTCTTGATAATATTCCTCTACAGAATTTTTTTCCTTGTCTCAAACGCTGTAATTTTTGTAGCAATTCACGTTGATAATAAGGAGGAACCCAGCGAGTACGCATAGCATCTTTTAAAGCAGCCCAAGTAGCTGGAATATTATTAGCATGCAATCTACAATGTTCAGACCACCAAATAGATGCAAAACCCGTGAATTCACAAACAGCAGCAGTAACACGTCTATTCTCAGGATATTGTAAACATGTAAAGCGTTTTTCAGTTTCTAACTCCCAAGTAAGATAAGCATCAGGAATATATCTACCCTCGAACGGCTTAAGATTCAATTTAAGTTTAGGCACATGTTCATCATCGCGTACCTGAGGGGGTGGTTGGTGTCGACCGTGGCGAATGTTGGGACGTGGACGTCCAACTGGCTGTTCATAGGCCGCTTCTTGTTCCACCTCCTCCTCGTAATCACCCTCGTAGTTGTCGTCCTGGCCGACGTCAGAGGCAGCAGCAGCAGTAACTGCAGCAGCAGCAGGAGCACCAGCAGCTTGTCCGCCCGGAAACAGAATACGTCGTGCACGTCGTGGTGGCGGTGGCTGTGCTGGAGCGGCCGCAGGCTGTATAGGTAAGCGTGCGAGCAACTCAGTAAACTTGGCGTCGAGCTTGGTGTCGATCATCTTCTCCACACCATCAATCGCCTCTGTAAATCTGTTCTCGATGTCATTCACCTGTTCAGACATCATTTGTGCAAATTTATCATGTAATGCTTTGTTTGTCATATTCTCCCAATCAGGTGCATCCCGCGCCACTTCATCATGGGATCCTGGCATGGTTAGCAGAAATAGAAAACACACAGAAGTATGATCCTACTTCTACTAGTGGGATGTGGGGTGGTGGAAAGCACAAATCCGTCAAGCTTTTCTTTCGTTCTTACCGATTCTTACCTAGCAGCAGGTGGTGATGTACAACCAACGGGTCAAAACTCTCAGAGATGTGGTAGAGCGATGGCCAGGAGGTGTCAACCGCACGAAGTAGAATATATGTGGAGCTGTAGGTAGGCTTGACAAATATGGTAGCAAAAAGCTCAACAGTAATCAAGACAGAGATGCAAAGTTGAATAAACACTCAACGTCGGTACTGTGCTGATCCTAGGCTAGACCGTACTAGAGACGCGAGCCTAAAACACCAACGAAAGCACGGCGCGGCACGTAATCAACTGAGAAGCACACTCTAAAAAAATTCTCTTTTTTTGTTTTTTTCTTTTTGCGATGCGGGACTGCGGTGGCTGAAAAAGTGCGAAAAAATCACTATGGTGGCGAACGTCTCAAAATGAGTTTCTGGACCTAAGGAACGTATGGGCGAAAAAACACCAACGAAAACACGGCGCGGCACGTAATCAACTGAGAAGCACACTCTGAATATATATTTTTTTTCTCTTTTTTTTTTCCTCTTTTTTTTTTTTGCAATGCGGGACTGCGGTGGCTGAAAAAGTGCGAAAAAATCACTATTGTGGCGAACGTCTCAAAATGAGTTTCTGGACCTAAGGAACGTATGGGCGAAAAAAGATTTTACCCCCGAATTTGATTGGTGAAATCCGACTCTAATCAACTCAAAACTAATCTGGCTACGGAGAGATCACAAACCGAACAGGCGATGGAACTCAACTCGGATCGGTAGGTTGTGGTGGTGTGTATGGACTCGGCTTGGCGGAACATGGTGGTGTATCTGGACTCGGATTGGCGGAACGTGGTGGTGTACTACTGTGCGGCGGCGGCGTGACAAACTGTGATCAGAACTCGAAACTCTAAGGTACTATGGATTGGCCCAATCTTTCACAACTTGGAGGTGGGAAAGAGATGCAACTCAAGAAGAACACAAAACAGAGGAAGGGGAACAAGATCCAAACAAAGGGAACTCAAATCCACACACCAAATCCACACATAACAAGATCCATACATCCACACAAGTGCTAGCTAGATTGATCCCTCTCCTTCTATCAATAGGATTGGGTTCTTCTCCTTCTATGAGTGGGGAGAAGAGGTAGGAGGTAGGCTTGAGAGGATCTCAAGAGAGAGATCTAATCCCCATGTGGGAAGTAGGAGCTAAGCTCTCAAGTCTTTGGATAAATTCTTATCTAATCCTAGAATGGGGGCGGGGGTGGAGTATATATAACCTAAGTGGGGAGAGAGGGGTACATGGGACATTTCCCAGATCAGGCCGCCAAGGGCTGGGCACCCGGGGTCTTTAGACCGGGCACCCGGAGTAGGGGAGACCGGGCACCCAGAGTGGTCAGTAGCTTTCGGGCTTCGGCCGAGGGGGGACCTGGCACCCGGGGTGTCAAGGGCCCTTGCACCTTCTTCACTCCGTCTTTCCGTGGGTCCTCTCCTGGGTTGGCTTGCCCTTGAACCAAGCATTCTTCTCCTCTCCTTCGTCTTCTCTTCCAAGCTTCCCTCGCGGATGGTGTGGTTGTTCTCTTGTGCCCGACCTCCTCTATGACGCACGTGTAGCTCTCGAACCTAAGTATGCATGGGGGTGGGGGGTCAAGTAGTATACCATCCCTGAGAGGACCGAAAAGACACGCGTAAAGGATAGAGTTGACCTTTGAATGCTCGATGCGTGGTTCCTTTGGCGGGAGGTCCATGTCCATGGTGATGTCTGTTGGATGCTCTGCATCATAGACCTATTGCTTATTTTAGTGAGAAACTTTCTGGTGCTAGATTGAATTGTCCTGTTTATGATAAAGAATTGTATGCACTTGTTAGAGTTCTTGAGGTTTGGCAACATTATTTGTGGCCAAAAGAATTTATCATACATTTCGATCATGAAGCTTTTGAAATATCTGAAAGCTCAATCTAATTTGCATAGACGCCTTGCTAAGTGGGTTGAGTTCATTGAGTCTTTTCCCTACATCATCAAATATAAGGAAGGGAAAGATAATGTTGTTGCTGATGCTCTATCTAGGAAGAACATGTTATTGACACATCTTGATGTTAAAATTCCTGGATTAGAGAGTTTGTGTGATTTATATGCAACTGATCATGATTTTGCTGAACCATATCATTTGTGTTTGCTTCGAAACGCATGGGACAAGTTCCATATACATGATAGATTTTTGTTTCGAGCTAATAAACTTTGTGTTCCAGAATCGTCTGTGCGCTTGCTATTGTTGCACGAATCACATGCAGGAGGATTGATGGGTCACTTTGGGCGTGAGAAGACACTACTCATGCTTGCTGATAATTTTTACTGGCCCAGAATGAGGCGTGATGTGGACAGGTTTTTTCGACGCTGCATTGTATGCAACACATCCAAGTCCAAGCTGAAGCCTCACGGTTTGTATACTCCACTATTCGCTCCTACCACACCTTGGGAAGATATTAGTATGGATTTTGTGCTAGGATTGCCACGCACTAAACATGGTCATGATAGTATATTTGTGGTAGTGGATAGATTTTCCAAGATGGCACATTTTATTGCTTACCATAAGAGCGACGATGCGTCGCCTGTTGCTAACCTGTTTTTCAGGGAGATTGTACGCTTGCATGTAGTTCCCAAGACAATTGTTTCTGACAGAGATGTGAAGTTTGTGAGCTACTTCTGGAAGACACTTTGGGGAAAGTTGGGGACAAAGTTGATGTTCAGCACTACATGTCATCCCCAAATTGATGGTCAAACGGAGGTGGTCAATAGAACATTGTCATAGTTGTTGCGAGCTATGATCAAGAAAAATCTGCGCGAATGGGAGGAGTGTTTGCCACATGTGGAATTTTCTTATAACAGGGCAGTACACACTACTACTCACCTTTGTCCTTTTGAAGTAGTATATGGTTTAAGGCCTATTACACCTCTTGATTTGCTGCCTCTTCCATTGCAGGAACGAGTTAATATGGAGGCATCCAAACGAGCAGATTATGTGAAGAATATACATGAAAGGACACGAGAAGCTATTGAGAAGAAAGGCAAGAATATTGTTGCTACAAGGAACCAGTCATAGAAACAAGTTCTATTTCAGCCTGGAGATATGGTTGGTGTGCATTTGCGCAAGGATAGATTTCCAGGGTTGCGGAATTCCAAGTGGAAGCCGCGTGGTGCTGGTCCTTACAAGGTGTTAGCCAAGTTCAATGATAATGCCTACTCGACTGATATTCCTATTTCCGAGTTTGAAGGCGCTAGCAACAGCTTCAACGTTGCTGATTTGTCACCCTATGATGGAGACGACCTTGGAGCGTCGAGGTCGACGCCTTTTGAAGGGGGGGAGATGATGAGGACATCCCTACTACTTTAGCACCTACAACAACTCCTGAAAAACCAATACTGGATAAGTCCAATGAAATCAGAATCGGACCTATTACAAGAGCCCGTGCAAAGTTACTAGAACAACAGGTGAACTTATTCCTCATAGAATCTGATGTTTTCCTTAATGAGGATTTTATACTTCGTAAGTCTTTGTGCATATGTGTTATCAGGTACCAAGGAGTCATGCAAGAAGGAGACATGGGACATGGGCAAGTTGCATGAGGAGACGGTTTGCGAGAAGATGAAGGGAAGGGACAACCTACTCAAGGAGTCGGACGTCCGGGCTGCAAGCCGGACCGTCCGGGTCCCAAGCCGGACGACCGGAGCATCAGCCGAACTGTCAGAATAATTATGTCCCGAAGACCCGAAGGCCTGACGACAGTCGGACCGTCCGAATAATTATGTCAGGAAGACCTGACGACAGTCGGACCGTCCGGAGGCTACCCCGGACCGTCCGACCTCAAGCCGGACCGTCCGGACTGCACTTCAGACCGTCCGAATAATTACAACCTGAGGAACCCGCCGCACCATAATTAGTCGGACCGTCCGAACCATAAGCTAGACTGTCCGACCCATGCCCGGACTGTCCGACTTATGGGCCGGACGTCCGACCTTGCACGACTTCCTGCGCGCAGAAACAGGGTTGCGGCCCTTGTATCTCTGTTTGGACCCCCTAGCTTATAAATACAGGACCCCCTATGAGTTTTAGGGTTAGACCATGTTTTAGATAAACCCTAGTTCAGAGATTTTCTTCCAAACATTCATCTTGAATCATCAACTTCAATTCGTATCGATCTGAAGTTTGACTACTGCAAGTTCTGTGTGATCTGTTGTTCCACTAGGAATTAGTAGATTGCAAATTACCGTCTCGTGGTCGACGGCTACGTTGCGCAAGTGTGTGAAGTTGTGAATATCCAAAGGGTAGAGAGCTGTCGCATTGGCAACAGGGATCTAGCGAGGAGAGTTCATCGGCTACATACAAGTTATCTCATATCGCCCTCGCGTCGTGTTGCGCTCTGCATTGTCTTTTTCGCTGCTTCGAGCGCGATGGGGGTATGCTTGAGCTGTAATTAGGGCTTCAGATTGTGTGAGCTACTTTTCTTGGTCGTCATCGTCTTCTAGCCTGAAGTCGTCGTCCAATTTGGGGGCGACTTTTTTCTTGTCCGTGCGCCGCAGGTTGCTGAATCTGGACCGTATCAAGAGGTGATAGAGGCGGGGTGTCCCGATCTTTCGATGAGAGATAACTATCGATTTGGTGGAGACGACTTTGACGATCCGACTACGAACGTGCAACAATGTCGCGCCTTAGCAATCGCTAAACCAATCTCTGTAGGTTATTGACCACGCCGGAGCACGATCAACCTGACCACGAAGGTCTAGTGTATGCAAGTAATCGAAGAACAAGCAAGAACTATGATAAAGCAATCTGAATATTGCAAGTATATAAATGAAGTATAGATGAAATTTGGGGTTCCGAAGCGGTCTTGGCCTGGTCGTAGGACACAAATGAAGTACACGAAGTTGCAATGGCTAACTTTTAACTATACAAAACCCAAAGAAAACCCTAGGGGTTGATCTACTTATATAGGTCTAAAGGGTGGAGGCCAAGGGGGTGGAAGGGCGTCCCAAGGAGTCCTAAAACTAAACATAGGTCGTACAAGGCACTTGGACCCATGTGGAGGTGATGCAACACCTATTGAGTTGGACTTTTACTCGGATTCAGCTGCTGGGTTTCACCGTTTTCTCAATATCTCCACGCTCAGAAAGAATTTGAAGGTGAAACCAATTGGTTGGAAACTACACGAGATAGGATATCACCAGCAAAAAGAATCACCCAATTTGGAGTTCGTATGTAGAAACAGCGGCAATTTGAAGTTGGGCATATCTCTGCAATCCGAATCTGAGTCCATGACGTGAAGGACTTGGTCTCTATCTTCTCTTGGCCAAAAGTGACGTGAAATAATTTCTTGTATAGCACACAATCGTGCCCCTTTGATTTGACTTCATTTTTTGATAAAATATAGAGGAATTAATGGTCATATCCATGATAGTGATGTCCTCATCGTCTTCATGCTTGAACATGCTCCAATGCTCATCCTTCTTGTCCATGCTAGGTCCTTTATTTGTTAGCAACAGAAATATATCGACGTTAGGCAGCATCATATTCACATGAACATTAGAAACATTACCAAGAAACAAAAGTACCTAATAATTTAATTGGTGTGCACGATCTCTCGTAATGGTCTAGTAGGTATATTAGCAGGAGTTGTGGGTGTAACTATGGTAGCCATGTCCTCATCATCCTCCCTTTCTTGAAAACAAAGTCGTCCTCGGCGTTGCTTAATCTGAAATGTGGCTATCAAAAGAGACAAGGTGTACATGTTGTATATATATATGTCATCCATTCTTACTTCCCTCAGTTTTTGGACATGTAACACATGTATATACGAGTAACTTTCGTACGTCGTGAAATATAAAGATATGAGATCATCACAATACGTAAACGGCATGAAAGTATTGCAACTCTGTTTGCATATATAAGTGAAGCTCTTATTCATATCTAAAAATTTACAATCCTCATCATTAAACCATCCCAATAGCGGTGAATAAACGTTAATGTTTTTCGAAGGACATGCTACAACAGGCTTAACTAAGTAGTCACGCAACAAGTCATTCGACGCAGACTCATCACCAAGATTAGAAGTCATATCAAAATGATTAAGCATTGGCAGTTTCATAATAGTAACATGAGTATCCAGAATAGATGGTGTGCTCAAATCAACAGGTAACTCAACACATGATTTATTCAACTCTACTATGCTTGCATCATCCTCATGTGAAGTTATGCCATCAATACCTTTATTGTTACCTTGTTGCAACGACTCAGATGATGTAGGTACGGATGATGGAAAGGTCATAGAGGCTGGAGGCGATATCACACTCACAATAGGAGGCATGGTCGTCGTAGAAGGTGCAATGGCGAAGGAGACAATCGATGGTGGTGAGCATGGTCTGGAATAGTAGTCGTCGTAGTTGTCGTAGTGGCCCAAAGCATCCTCCTGTATCTGTCTCTCAAAGGTACAAGCACAAACATACATACCAATAATGCAACGAGGAATATAATGAAATCGTGCGCGAATGTCATCGTTCAAACCATTAAAAAATCTATTCTTTCTATCATTCTCAGATTCTTCAATGTCACACTTATGCATATAAGATTTAAACTCTTGATAGTAAGCATGAACAGCGTTACTCCCTGATGAGGACATCCCTACTAATGTTACACCCACATCCTCACCAACTACACATATTGGACCAGTTACTAGAGCACGCGCACGTCAGCTAAATTATCAGGTACTTTCGTTTCTTGCGAATCCTTCTAATGTTCATGAACATATGATGCTGCCTAAATTAGATACTTTTGTTTTGCTTATGAATGAAGGACCTAGCATGGACAAGAAGGACGGGCATTGGAGCGGGATCAAGCATGGAGAAGATGGTGCGCGTGCGGGAAAGGACAATGGAGTTTCCAGTGGTGATTTTCGCACTTTGAAGCCACCATAAGGCGTGCGTAAAGGCTTGGACGAAATACACGAGATGCCACTTCATTATTTTCGTCCAAGGGCAATTATAGCTGCTGCGTCACCTTAATATTGGGCTGGGCCCATGTAATTTCGAAATACTACTTTATAGGCTGTTTTTAGAGTCCGTATGTGTGGGGAAACCGAGTTAGGGTTATTTTCGGACCCCACCTCCAAGGGGTCACGAAATTCCCCTCTATTCCCCCATATATACAACCCTTAGGGCGTCGTTTAGACTTGGGTTTTAATTAGATTTAAGTTGGCCATAGCCGCAACTTCGAGCTCTTCGTTTGTGTCATCCGACCAGGCCAAGACCGCATTGGAACCCCAACTTCTGTTAATCATTCATCTTATATTCGCAATATCCAGATTGCAATTCTTAGTTCTTGCTTGTTCTTGTCGATTGCTTGTAGGAATTAGACCTTCGTGGTCAGGTTGATCGTGCATCCGCGGGATCAATAACCTCTCGGAGTTGGTTTAGTGATTGTAAGGCGCAACGTCTTCGCCCGTTCGTAGTCGGTTCGTGAAAGTCTACTCCACCATAATCGATCTCCATCATCACATCGAAACATCGAGACACCTTCGCCTCTATCAAGTGGTATCAGATTTCCAGGTTGCTCGGTGAGATTTATCAGTTTTTCGTAGTCTAGATTACTTCTCTTTTCATACCTACAGTCCACGAAAAAGCCAAAAAAAAATTTAGGGTTAGATCATCACGTCCCAAAACAGTCCGAGCCTTTGTGCAGTTTTCTTTACAGTAGTTTGCTTTGTTGAATTTCCGGTTGCATCGTTGTGTCGAGTTGCTGATCTTAGCGTCTAGTTCCCTTAGAGTTTTGAGTTCTCATCACAGGTTGTCACGCCGCCGCCGCACAGTAGTACACCACCACGTTCCGCCAATCCGAGTCCAGATACACCACCACGTTCCGCCAAGCAGTGTCCATATACACCACCACAACCTACCGATCCGAGTTGAGTTCCATCACCCGTTCGGTTGGTGATATCTCCATAGCCAGAATAGTTTTGAGTTCATTAGAGTCGGATTTGACCAATATTGGTCGTACGTAGAAGGGGGTGATTTCCAAAAATAAAATAAAATTCAGAGCAGTTTTCAGGTGATTAGAGTCTTGATGAGGACATCTCTACTAATGTTACACCCATACCCTCACCAACTACACATACTGGACCAGTTACTAGAGCACGTGCACATCAACTAAATTATCAGGTACTTTCGTTTCTTGCGAATCCTTCTATTGTTCTTGAACATATGATGCTGCCTAAATTAGATACTTTTGTTTTGCTTATGAATGAAGGACCTAGTGATAGAGGCGAAGGTGTCCCGATGTTTCGATGAGATGGTGGAGATCGATTATGGTGGAGGCGACTTTCACGATCCGACTACGAACGTGCGAAGACGTTGCGCCTTAGCGATCGCTAAACCAACTCCGAGAGGTTATTGATCCCGCGGATGCACGATCAACCTGACCACGAAGGTCTAATTCCTGCAAGCAATCGAAGAACAAGCAAGAACTAAGAATTGCAATCTGGATATTGCGAATATAAGATGAATGATTACGAAAGTTGGGGTTCCAATGAGGTCTTGGCCTGGTCGGATGACACAAACGAAGAGCTCGAAGTTGCGGCTATGGCTAACTTATATCTAATTAAAACCCAAGTCTAAACGACGCCCTAAGGGCTGTATATATGGGGGAACAGAGGGGATTTTCGTGACCCCTTGGAGGTGGGGTCCGAAAACAACCCTAACTCGGTTTCCCCACACATACGGACTCTAAAAACAGCCTATAATGTGGTATTTCGAAATTACATGGGCCCAGCCCAATATTAAGGTGACGCAACACCTATAACTGCTCTTGGACGAAAATAGTGAAGTGGCATCTCGTGTATTCCGTCCAAGCCTTCATGCATGCCTTATGGTGGATTCAACGTGCGAAAATCCCCACTGGAAGCTCCACTGTACTTTCCCCCGCGCGCACCTTCTTCTCCATTCTTGATCCCGCTCCAATGACCATCCTTCTTGTCCATGCTAGGTCCTTCATTCATAACCAAAACAAAAGTATCTAATTTAGGCAGCATCATATGTTCATGAACAATAGAAGGATTCGCAAGAAACGAAAGTACCTGATAATTTAGTTGACGTGCACGTGCTCTAGTAACTGGTCCAGTATGTGTAGTTGGTGAGGGTATGGGTGTAACATTAGTAGGGATGTCCTCATCATCCTCCCCTTCTTGAATTGAAGTCGTCCTCGACGGAAGCTCATCATCTTCTCCCAAATAAGGTTTCAAATCTGCAATGTTAAATGTGGGACTAACCCCAAAATCTGCAGGTAGCTCAAGTTTATATGCATTATCATTAATTTTCTGTAAAACCTTAAAGGGACCATCAGCTCGTGGCATTAACTTAGACTTGCGCAAATCAGGAAACCTATCTTTTCGTAGATGAAACCAAACAAGATCTCCTGGTTCAAAAACAACATGCTTTCGACCCCTATCACCAGCAAGCTTGTATCTAGCATTCATGCGCTCAATGTTTTCTTTAGTTAACTCATGCATTTTTAATATCAATTCAGCACGTTGCTTAGCATCAAAATTCACCTTCTCCGAAGATGGAAGAGGCAGCAAATCAATAGGTGCACGAGGTAGAAAACCATAAACAATCTCAAAAGGGCACATTTTAGTGGTAGAATGCACTGAACGATTATAAGCAAATTCAATATGAGGTAAACATTCTTCCCACAGTTTCAAGTTACTTTTTAAAACAGCCCTAAGCATAGTAGACAATGTCCTATTGACCACTTCAGTTTGTCCATCAGTTTGGGGATGACATGTAGTACTAAAAAGTAGTTTAGTCCCCAACTTAGCCCATAAGCATCTCCAAAAATGGCTAAGAAACTCAGTATCACGATCCGAGACAATAGTATTGGGCACACCATGTAAACGAATAATCTCTCCAAAGAATAAATCAGCAACATTAGCAGCATCATCGCTTTTATGACATGGTATAAAATGTGCCATCTTAGAAAATCTATCCACGACAACAAATATGCTATCCCTCCCCTTCTTTGTTCGAGGCAAGCCTAAAACAAAGTCCATGGATATGTCCTCCCACGGAACACTAGGTACAGGTAAAGGCATGTATAAACCATGAGGATTGAGTCGTGACTTAGCTTTTTGACATGTAGTGCAGCGAGCAACAAAACGCTCAACATCCCGTCTCATCTTTGGCCAAAAGAAATGTGTAGCAAGTACGTCCTCCGTCTTTTTCACGCCAAAATGTCCCATTAATCCTCCTCCATGCGCCTCCTGCAACAACAAAAGACGAATAGAGCTAGCTGGAATGCATAGCTTGTTAGAACGGAACACAAATCCATCATTAAGCACAAACTTGTTCCATGTTCTACCCTCTCTACAATTCTGCAATACATCTTTAAATTCCGCATCATTTGCATATTGTTCTTTGATTGTCTCTAAACCGAATATCTTGAAGTCAAGTTGTGAAAGCATAGTATAACGACGAGACAAAGCATCAGCAATAATATTATCTTTCCCCTTCTTGTGTTTAATGACATAAGGGAAAGTCTCAATAAATTCAACCCACTTAGCATGTCTACGATTAAGTTTTGCTTGACTTCTTATGTGTTTCAAAGATTCATGATCAGAATGTATAACAAATTCTTTGGGCCATAAATAATGTTGCCAAGTTTCTAATGTCCGAACAAGAGCATATAATTCCTTATCATAAGTAGAATAGTTCAGACTAGGCCCACTCAATTTTTCAGAAAAGTATGCAACAGGTTTAGCATCTTGTAATAACACACCTCCCAAACCAATCCCACTAGCATCGCATTCAAGCTCAAAAGTCTTATTAAAATCAGGAAGTTGGAGCAAAGGAGCATGTGTTAACTTATCTTTCAATACCGTGAAAGCTTCTTCCTGTGCGGTACCCCAAGTAAAAGGCACATCCTTGCGTGTAAGCTCATTGAGAGGGGCAGCAATGGTGCTGAAATCTCTCACAAAACGCCTATAGAATCCAGCGAGGCCAAGAAAACTCCTCACTTGTGTGACCGTTTTGGGCTGCGGCCAACTCTCAATCGCCTCGATCTTGGCTTTATCAACTTCAATACCCTGTGGAGTAACAACATAGCCAAGAAACGAGACTCGGTCGGTGCAAAAGGTGCACTTCCCAAGGTTACCAAATAAACGTGCATTACGTAGAGCAATAAAAACAGCACGTAAATGATCCAAATGTTCCTCCAAAGATTTGCTATAAATCAGTATATCATCAAAATAGACTACCACAAATCGTCCAATGAAAGCACGTAAAACCTCGTTCATTAATCTCATGAAAGTGCTAGGTGCATTAGTTAACCCAAAAGGCATGACTAACCACTCATATAATCCAAACTTAGTTTTAAAAGCCGTTTTCCATTCATCTCCTAATTTCCTGCGAATTTGATGGTATCCACTACGCAAATCAACTTTGGAAAACATGGTAGAGCCACTTAATTCATCAAGCATATCATCTAACCTAGGAATAGGATGACGATAACGAATAGTAATATTATTAATGGCTCGACAATCAACACACATACGCCATGTTCCATCCTTTTTAGGCACTAATATAACAGGAACAGCACAAGGACTAAGGGACTCACGTATGTAACCTTTGTCGAGTAGCTCTTGTACTTGACGCTGAATCTCCTTCGTCTCCTCCGGATTGGTACGGTATGGCGCACGGTTGGGCAACGAAGCACCGGGAATTAAGTCAATCTGATGCTCAATCCCTCGAATAGGTGGTAATCCCGGTGGTACGTCTTGTGGAAAGACGTCAATAAACTCCTGCAAAATGTCAGTGACAACAGGAGGCAAAGAAGGAGGCAATTCCTCAAATGAAAACAAAGCTTCTTTACACACAAAAGCATAGCACACATATTGACTAACATCCAAATCTGAAATATCAACCTTAGTAGCAAGCAAAGTTGGACTAGTCAATTTAATTTCATTAGAAACAGCAGAAGAAGATTTGCTATTAGTCTTATGTTGTTGCTCAAATTCTTTGGCTGCTATCTCATTCTCACTCTTATTTTTCTCCTGTTTTGCTTTACTAGCTCTAGCAAGATCATCTTTCACAATTTGTTCAGGAGACATAGGAAGTAAAGCAATATTTTTATCCTGATGAACTAGAGTAAACTGATTTGTCCTACCATGGTGTACAACATTCCTATCAAATTTCCATGGTCTACCAAGTAAAAGAGAGCATGCTTGCATGGGTACCACATCACAATCAACATAATCAGCATATGCAGCAATGCTAAAGTGCACACGAACAGAACGCGTTACCTTAATCTTACCACTATTGTTAAACCACTGAATATAGTACGGATGGGGGTGTGGTCTTGTGGTGAGAGATAGCTTCTCCACCAACTCCATGCTAGCCAAGTTGTTGCAACTCCCTCCGTCAATGATGATGCGAACCGAACGTTCTTTCACCACTCCCTTTGTGTGGAACAAATTATGCCTCTGGTTTTGCTCGGCCTTCGTTACCTGCACACTTAATACACGTTGAGCAACCAAACTAGCATATTTATCTGCATCATCAGGAGTCATATACTCTATATCATGAGCATCATCATGGGCACCCTGTTCCTCATGAGCAATGAGAACTAGAGTCTCCTCATCATAGTCACTCGCTGACTCATACCCACCATCCGCCGTAATAGTCATCACACGCTTGGAGGGACAGTCTTTTGCGAAGTGACCTCCACCTTGGCACCTGCGACATATAATATCACGATCTCGTGCTTGCCCTGTGGACGCCATGGATGAAGAAGAACTCGCTGCTGGACCACTCTGTGCACCCTTGAATGGTGGCGCTGGCTGTTTTGGTGGCTCCCTGTAAGAATGAGCGGCTGAAGTAGATGGTGGCGCAGCAGGACGTGTGGATGTAGAAGCTCCACGCGATGTCCATGATGTATTTCGTCCTGCAGAAAAGTTAGGTCTCGTAGCGGCCTGTCGATCCTGCACTTCACGTTCAGCTTTACAAGCAAGATGAAACAAACGAGTGATAGTAGCAAAATCCTTGTATTCTAGAATAGTTTGTATCTCCCTGTTTAAGCCACCCATAAAACGTGCAAGCATAGCTTCATTATCCTCTACTAGGCCACATCTAATCAATCCAGTTTGTAATTCTTGATAATATTCCTCTACAGAATTTTTTCCTTGTCTCAAACGCTGTAATTTTTGTAACAATTCACGTTGATAATAAGGGGGAACCCAGCGAGTACGCATAGCATCTTTTAAAGCAGCCCAAGTAGTTGGAATATTATTAGCATGCAATCTACAATGTTCAGACCACCAAATAGATGCAAAGCCCGTGAATTCACAAACAGCAGCAGTAACACGTCTATTCTCAGGATATTGTAAACATGTAAAACGTTGTTCAGTTTCTAACTCCCAAGTAAGATAAGCATCAGGAATATATCTACCCTCAAACGGCTTAAGATTCAATTTAAGTTTAGGCACATGTTCATCATCGCGTACCTGAGGGGGTGGTTGGTGTCGACCGTGGCGAATGTTGGGACGTGGACGTCCAGCTGGCTGCTCATAGGCCGCTTCCTGTTCCACCTCCTCCTCCTAATCACCCTCGTAGTTGTCGTCCAGGCCGACGTCAGAAGCAGCAGCAGCAGCAGTAGCAGCAACTGCAGCAGCAGGAGGAGCACCAATACCAGCAGCTTGTCCACGCGGAAACAGAATACGTCGTGCACGTGGTAGTGGCGGTGGCTGTGGCTGTGCTGAAGGTAGGCGTGCGATGAACTCAGTAAACTTGGCGTCGAGCTTGGTGTCGATCATCTTCTCCACGCCATCAATCGCCTCTGTAAATCTGGTCTCGATGTCCTGCACCTGTTGAGACATCATACGTGCAAATTTATCATGTAGCTCCTTGTTTGTCATGTTCTCCCAATCGGGTGCATCCCGCGCCACTTCATCATGTGATCCTGGCATGGTTAGCAGAAATAGAAAACACACCAGAATATGATCCTACTGCTACTAATGGGATGGATGTGGGGTGGTGGAAAGCACAAATCCGTCAAGCTTTTCTTACGTTCTTACCGATTCTTACCTAGCAGCAGGTGGTGATGTACAACCAACGGGTCAAAACTCTCAGAGATGTGGTAGAGCGATGGCCAGGCGGTGTCAAAACGCACGATGTAGAATATATGTGGAGCTGTAGGAAGGCTGACAAGTATGGTAGGAAAAACTCAATAGTAATCAAAACAGAGATGCAAAGCTGAATAAACACTCAACGTCGGTACTGTGCTGATCCTAGGCTAGACCATACTAGAGACGCGAGCCTAAAACACCAACGAAAGCACGGCGCGGCACGTAACAACTGTGAAGCACACTCTGAAAAAAAAATTCTCTCTTTTTTTTTTTTTTTTTTTTTTGGCGATGCGGGACTGCGGGGGCTGAAAAAGGGCGAAAAAATCACTATGGTGGCGAACGTCTCAAAACGAGTTTCTGGACCTAAGGAACGTATGGGCACGAAATTTTTTTACCCCTGAAATTTTTGGCCTAAAAACTGCTCTCGAAATTGTTATTTTTTTTTTTTTTTTGGAAATCACCCTCTTCTACGTACGACAAAAGATTGGTGAAATCCGACTCTAATCAACTCAAAACTATTCTGGCTACGGAGATATCACAAACCGAACGGGTGATGGAACTCGACTCGGATCGGTAGGTTGTGGTGGTGTGTATGGACTCTGCTTGGCGGAACGTGGTGGTGTATCTGGACTCGGATTGGCGGAACGTGGTGGTGTACTACTGTTCGGCGGCGGCGTGACAAAACTGTGATCAGAACTCGAAACTCTAAGGTAACTAGACGCTAAGATCAGCAACTCGACACAACGATGCAACCGCAAATTCAACAATGCAAACTACTGTAAAGAAAACTGGACAAAGGCTCGGACTGTTTTGGGACGTGATGATCTAACCCTAATTTTTTTTGTTGGCTTTTTCGTGGACTGTAGGTATGAAGAACAGAACCAATCTAGACTACGAAAACTGGTAAATCTCACCGAGCAACCTGGAAATATGATACCACTTGATAGAGGCGAAGGTGTCCCGATGTTTCGATGAGATGGTGGAGATCGATTATGGTGGAGGCGACTTTCACGATCCGACTACGAACGTGCGAAGACGTTGCGCCTTAGCGATCGCTAAACCAACTCCGAGAGGTTATTGATCCCGCGGATGCACGATCAACCTGACCACGAAGGTCTAATTCCTGCAAGCAATCGAAGAACAAGCAAGAACTAAGAATTGCAATCTGGATATTGCGAATATAAGATGAATGATTACGAAAGTTGGGGTTCCAATGAGGTCTTGGCCTGGTCGGATGACACAAACGAAGAGCTCGAAGTTGCGGCTATGGCTAACTTATATCTAATTAAAACCCAAGTCTAAACGACGCCCTAAGGGCTGTATATATGGGGGAACAGAGGGGATTTTCGTGACCCCTTGGAGGTGGGGTCCGAAAACAACCCTAACTCGGTTTCCCCACACATACGGACTCTAAAAACAGCCTATAATGTGGTATTTCGAAATTACATGGGCCCAGCCCAATATTAAGGTGACGCAACACCTATAACTGCTCTTGGACGAAAATAATGAAGTGGCATCTCGTGTATTCCGTCCAAGCCTTCATGCATGCCTTATGGTGGCTTCAACGTGCAAAAATCCCCACTGGAAGCTCCACTGTACTTTCCCCCGCGCGCACCTTCTTCTCCATTCTTGATCCCGCTCCAATGACCATCCTTCTTGTCCATGCTAGGTCCTTCATTCATAACCAAAACAAAAGTATCTAATTTAGGCAGCATCATATGTTCATGAACAATAGAAGGATTCGCAAGAAACGAAAGTACCTGATAATTTAGTTGACGTGCACGTGCTCTAGTAACTGGTCCAGTATGTGTAGTTGGTGAGGGTATGGGTGTAACATTAGTAGGGATGTCCTCATCACCTAGCATGGACAAGAAGGATGGTCATTGGAGCGGGATCAAGAATGGAGAAGAAGATGCGCGCGGGGGAAAGTACAGTGGAGTTTCCAGTGGGGATTTTCGCACGTTGAAGCCACCATAAGGCATGCATGAAGGCTTGGACGGAATACACGAGATGCCACTTCATTATTTTCGTCCAAGAGCAATTATAGGTGCTGCGTCAACTTAATATTGGGCTGGGCCCATGTAATTTCGAAATACCACATTATAGGCTGTTTTTAGAGTCCGTATGTGTGGGGAAACCGAGTTAGGGTTGTTTTCGGACCCCACCTCCAAGGGGTCACGAAAATCCCCTCTGTTCCCCCATATATACAGCCCTTAGGGCGTCGTTTAGACTTGGGTTTTAATTAGATATAAGTTAGCCATAGCCGCAACTTCGAGCTCTTCGTTTGTGTCATCCGACCAGGCCAAGACCTCATTGGAACCCCAACTTTCGTAATCATTCATCTTATATTCGCAATATCCAGATTGCAATTCTTAGTTCTTGCTTGTTCTTCGATTGCTTGCAGGAATTAGACCTTCGTGGTCAGGTTGATTGTGCATCCGCGGGATCAATAACCTCTCGGAGTTGGTTTAGCGATCGCTAAGGCGCAACGTCTTCGCACGTTCGTAGTCGGATCGTGAAAGTCGCCTCCACCATAATCGATCTACACCATCTCATCGAAACATCGGGACACCTTCGCCTCTATCAAGTGGTATCAGATTTCCAGATTGCTCGGTGAGATTTACCAGTTTTCATAGTCTAGATTGGTTCTGTTCTTCATACCTACAGTCCAAGAAAAAGCCAACAAAAAAAAACATTAGGGTTAGATCATCACGTCCCAAGACAGTCCTAGCCTTTGTCCAGTTTTCTTTTCAGTACTTGCTTTGTTGAATTTACGGTTGCATCGTTGTGTCAAGTTGCTGATCTTAGCGTCTAGTTCCCTTAGAGTTTCGAGTTCTGATCACAGTTTGCCACGTCGCCGCCGCACCAGTAGTCATCCTACCACGTTCCGCCAATCCGAGTCCAGATACACCACCACGTTCCGCCAAGCAGAGTCCATATACACCACCACGTCTCACGAGCCCGACTTGAGTTCCACCATCAGTACGGTTCCTGATATCTCCGTAGCCAGAATAGTTTTGAGTTGATTAGAGTCGGATTTCACCAATCTTTTGTCGTACGTAGAAGAGGGTGATTTCCAAAAAAAAAAAAAAAAAAAAAGAGAGAATTTTTTTTTCCGGAGTGTGCTTCACAGTTGTTACGTGCCGCGCCGTGCTTTCGTTGGTGTTTTAGGCTCACGTCTCTAGTACGGTCTAGCCTAGGATCAGCACAGTACCGACGTTGAGTGTTTATTCAGCTTTGCATCTCTGTTTTGATTACTGTTGATCTTTTTGCTACCATATTTGTCAAGCCTACCTACAGCTCCACATATATCCTACATCGTGCGTTTTTGACACCTCCTGGCCATCGCTCTACCATATCTCTGAGAGTTTTGACCCGTTGGTTGTACATCACCACCTGCTGCTAGGTAAGAATCGGTAAGAACGTAAGAAAAGCTTGACCGATTTGTGCTTTCCACCACCCCACATCCATCCCATTAGTAGAAGTAGGATCATATTCCTGTGTGTTTTCTATTTCTGCTAACCATGCCAGGATCACATGATGAAGTGGCGCGGGATGCACCCGATTGGGAGAACATGACAAACAAGGAGCTACATGATAAATTTGCACGTATGATGTCTCAACAGGTGCAGGACATCGAGACCAGATTTACAGAGGTGATTGATGGCGTGGAGAAGATGATCGACACCAAGCTCGACGCCAAGTTTACTGAGTTGATCGCACGCCTACCTTCAGCACAGCCACAGCCACCGCCACTACCACGTGCACGACGTATTCTGTTTCCGCGAGGACAAGCTGCTGGTATTGGTGCTCCTCCTGCTGCTGCAGTTGCTGCTACTGCTGCTGCTGCTGCTTCTGACGTCGGCCTGGACGACAACTACGAGGGTGATTACGAGGAGGAGGTGGAACAGGAAGCGGCCTATGAGCAGCCAGCTGGACGTCCACGTCCCAACATTCGCCACGGTCGACACCAACCACCCCCTCAGGTACGCGATGATGAACATGTGCCTAAACTTAAATTGAATCTTAAGCCGTTTGAGGGTAGATATATTCCTGATGCTTATCTTACTTGGGAGTTAGAAACTGAACAACGTTTTACATGTTTACAATATCCTGAGAATAGACGTGTTACTGCTGCTGTTTGTGAATTCACGGGCTTTGCATCTATTTGGTGGTCTGAACATTGTAGATTGCATGCTAATAATATTCCAACTACTTGGGCTGCTTTAAAAGATGCTATGCGTACTCGCTGGGTTCCCCCTTATTATCAACGTGAATTGTTACAAAAATTACAGCGTTTGAGACAAGGAAAATATTCTGTAGAGGAATATTATCAAGAATTACAAACTGGATTGATTAGATGTGGCCTAGTAGAGGATAATGAAGCAATGCTTGCACGTTTTATGGGTGGCTTAAACAGGGAGATACAAACTATTCTAGAATACAAGGACTTTGCTACTATCACTCGTTTGTTTCATCTTGCTTGTAAAGCTGAACGTGAAGTGCAGGATCGACAGGCCGCTACGAGACCTAACTTTTCTGCAGGACGAAATACATCATGGACATCGCGTGGAGCTTCTACATCCACACGTCCTGCTGCGCCACCATCTACTTCAGCCGCTCATTCTTACAGGGAGCCACCAAAACAACCAGCGCCACCATTCAAGGGTGCACAGAGTGGTCCAGCGGCGAGTTCTTCTTCCTCCATGGCGTCCACAGGGCAAGCACGAGATCGTGATATTAAATGTCGCAGGTGCCAAGGTGGAGGTCACTTCGCAAAAGACTGTCCCTCCAAGCGTGTGATGACTATTACGGCGGATGGTGGGTATGAGTCAGCAAGTGACTATGATGAGGAGACTCTAGTTCTCATTGCTCATGAGGAACAGGGTGCCCATGATGATGCTCATGATATAGAGTATATGACTCCTGATGATGCAGATAAATATGCTAGTTTGGTTGCTCAACGTGTATTAAGTGTGCAGGTAACGAAGACCGAGCAAAACCAGAGGCATAATTTGTTCCACACAAAGGGAGTGGTGAAAGAACGTTCGGTTCGCATCATCATTGACGGAGGGAGTTGCAACAACTTGGCTAGCATGGAGTTGGTGGAGAAGCTATCTCTCACCACAAGACCACACCCCCATCCGTACTGTATTCAGTGGTTTAACAATAGTGGTAAGATTAAGGTAACGCGTTCTGTTCGTGTGAACTTTAGCATTGCTGCATATGCTGATTATGTTGATTGTGATGTGGTACCCATGCAAGCATGCTCTCTTTTACTTGGTAGACCATGGCAATTTGATAGGAATGTTGTACACCATGGTAGGACAAATCAGTTTACTCTAGTTCATCAGGATAAAAATATTGCTTTACTTCCTATGTCTCCTGAACAAATTGTGAAAGATGATCTTGCTAGAGCTAGTAAAGCTAAACAGGAGAAAAATAAGAGTTGATATTTCAGATTTGGATGTTAGTCAATATGTGTGCTATGCTTTTGTGTGCAAAGAAGCTTTGTTTTCATTTGAGGAATTGCCTCCTTCTTTGCCTCCTGTTGTCACTGACCTTTTGCAGGAATTTATTGACGTCTTTCCACAAGACGTACCACCGGGATTACCACCTATTCGAGGGATTGAGCATCAGATTGACTTAATTCCCGGTGCTTCGCTGCCCAACCGTGCGCCATACCGTACCAATCCGGAGGAGACGAAGGAGATTCAGCGTCAAGTACAAGAGCTACTCGAGAAAGGTTACATACGTGAATCACTTAGTCCTTGTGCTGTTCCTGTTATATTAGTGCCTAAAAAGGATGGAACTTGGCGTATGTGTGTTGATTGTAGAGCCATTAATAATATTACTATTCGTTATCGTCATCCTATTCCTAGGTTAGATGATATGCTTGATGAATTAAGTGGCTCTACCATGTTTTCCAAAGTTGATTTGCGTAGTGGATACCATCAAATTCGCATGAAATTAGGGGATGAATGGAAAACGGCATTTAAAACTAAGTTTGGATTATATGAGTGGTTAGTCATGCCTTTTGGGTTAACTAATGCACCTAGCACTTTTATGAGATTAATGAACGAGGTTTTACGTGCTTTCATTGGACGATTTGTGGTAGTCTATTTTGATGATATACTGATTTATAGCAAATCTTTGGAGGAACATTTGGATCATTTACGTGCTGTTTTTATTGCTCTACGTAATGCACGTTTATTTGGTAACCTTGGGAAGTGCACCTTTTGCACCGACCGAGTGTCGTTTCTTGGCTATGTTGTTACTCCGCAGGGAATTGAAGTTGATCATGCCAAGATCGAGGCAATTGAGAGTTGGCCGCAGCCCAAAACGGTCACACAAGTGAGGAGTTTTCTTGGCCTCGCTGGATTCTATAGGCGTTTTGTGAGAGATTTCAGCACCATTGCTGCACCTCTCAATGAGCTTACACGCAAGGATGTGCCTTTTACTTGGGGTACCGCACAGGAAGAAGCTTTCACGGTATTGAAAGATAAGTTAACACATGCTCCTTTGCTCCAACTTCCTAATTTTAATAAGACTTTTGAGCTTGAATGCGATGCTAGTGGGATTGGTTTGGGAGGTGTGTTATTACAAGATGCTAAACCTGTTGCATACTTTTCTGAAAAATTGAGTGGGCCTAGTCTGAACTATTCTACTTATGATAAGGAATTATATGCTCTTGTTCGGACATTAGAAACTTGGCAACATTATTTATGGCCCAAAGAATTTGTTATACATTCTGATCATGAATCTTTGAAACACATAAGAAGTCAAGCAAAACTTAATCGTAGACATGCTAAGTGGGTTGAATTTATTGAGACTTTCCCTTATGTCATTAAACACAAGAAGGGGAAAGATAATATTATTGCTGATGCTTTGTCTCGTCGTTATACTATGCTTTCACAACTTGACTTCAA
This sequence comes from Bromus sterilis, assembly GCA_950022295.1. Lineage (NCBI taxonomy): Eukaryota > Viridiplantae > Streptophyta > Magnoliopsida > Poales > Poaceae > Bromus > Bromus sterilis. The sequence goes on along the minus strand of OX465600.1, from coordinate 169,004,558 downwards.
GATATTCGGTTTAGAGACAATCAAAGAACAATATGTAAATGATGCAGAATTTAAAGATGTATTGCAGAATTGTAGAGAGGGTAGAACATGGAACAAGTTTGTGCTTAATGATGGATTTGTGTTCCGTTCTAATAAGCTATGCATTCCAGCTAGCTCTATTCGTCTTTTGTTGTTGCAGGAGGCGCATGGAGGAGGATTAATGGGACATTTTGGCGTGAAAAAGACGGAGGACGTACTTGCTACACATTTCTTTTGGCCAAAGATGAGACGGGATGTTGAGCGTTTTGTTGCTCGCTGCACTACATGTCAAAAAGCTAAGTCACGACTCAATCCTCATGGTTTATACATGCCTTTACCTGTACCTAGTGTTCCGTGCGAGGACATATCCATGGACTTTGTTTTAGGCTTGCCTCGAACAAAGAAGGGGAGGGATAGCATATTTGTTGTCGTGGATAGATTTTCTAAGATGGCACATTTTATACCATGTCATAAAAGCGATGATGCTGCTAATGTTGCTGATTTATTCTTTGGAGAGATTATTCGTTTACATGGTGTGCCCAATACTATTGTCTCGGATCGTGATACTAAGTTTCTTAGCCATTTTTGGAGATGCTTATGGGCTAAGTTGGGGACTAAACTACTTTTTAGTACTACATGTCATCCCCAAACTGATGGACAAACTGAAGTGGTCAATAGGACATTGTCTACTATGCTTAGGGCTGTTTTAAAAAGTAACTTGAAACTGTGGGAAGAATGTTTACCTCATATTGAATTTGCTTATAATCGTTCAGTGCATTCTACCACTAAAATGTGCCATTTTGAGATTGTTTATGGTTTTCTACCTCGTGCACCTATTGATTTGCTGCCTCTTCCATCTTCGGAGAAGGTTAATTTTGATGCTAAGCAACGTGCTGAATTGATATTAAAAATGCATGAGTTAACTAAAGAAAACATTGAGCGCATAAATGCTAGATACAAGCTTGCTGGTGATAGGGGTCGAAAGCATGTTGTGTTTGAACCAGGAGATCTTGTTTGGTTACATCTACGTAAAGATAGGTTTCCTGATTTGCGCAAGTCTAAGTTAATGCCACGAGCTGATGGTCCCTTTAAGGTTTTACAGAAAATTAATGATAATGCATATAAACTTGAGCTACCTGCAGATTTTGGGGTTAGTCCCACATTTAACATTGCAGATTTGAAACCTTATTTGGGAGAAGATGATGAGCTTCCGTCGAGGACGACTTCAATTCAAGAAGGGGAGGATGATGACGACATCCCTACTAATGTTACACCCATACCCTCACCAACTACACATACTGGACCAGTTACTAGAGCACGTGCACGTCAACTAAATTATCAGGTACTTTCGTTTCTTGCGAATCCTTCTATTGTTCATGAACATATGATGCTGCCTAAATTAGATACTTTTGTTTTGCTTATAAATGAAGGACCTAGCATGGACACGAAGGATGGTCATTGGAGCGGGATCAAGAATGGAGAAGAAGGTGCGCGCGGGGGAAAGTACAGTGGAGCTTCCAGTGGGGATTTTCGCACGTTGAAGCCACCATAAGGCATGCATGAAGGCTTGGACGGAATACACGAGATGCCACTTCATTATTTTCGTCCAAGAGCAATTATAGGTGCTGCGTCACCTTAATATTGGGCTGGGCCCATGTAATTTCGAAATACTACATTATAGGCTGTTTTTAGAGTCCGTATGTGTGGGGAAACCGAGTTAGGGTTGTTTTCGGACCCCACCTCCAAGGGGTCACGAAAATCCCCTCTGTTCCCCCATATATACAGCCCTTAGGGCGTCGTTTAGACTTGGGTTTTAATTAGATATAAGTTAGCCATAGCCGCAACTTCGACCTCTTCGTTTGTGTCATCCGACCAGGCCAAGACCTCATTGGAACCCCAACTTTCGTAATCATTCATCTTATATTCGCAATATCCAGATTGCAATTCTTAGTTCTTGCTTGTTCTTCGATTGCTTGCAGGAATTAGACCTTCGTGGTCAGGTTGATCGTGCATCCATCATTAAGCACAAACTTGTTCCATGTTCTACCCTCTCTACAATTCTGCAAGCAATCGAAGAACAAGCAAGAACTAAGAATTGCAATCTGGATATTGCGAATATAAGATGAATGATTACGAAAGTTGGGGTTCCAATGAGGTCTTGGCCTGGTCGGATGACACAAACGAAGAGGTCGAAGTTGCGGCTATGGCTAACTTATATCTAATTAAAACCCAAGTCTAAACGACGCCCTAAGGGCTGTATATATGGGGGAACAGAGGGGATTTTCGTGACCCCTTGGAGGTGGGGTCCGAAAACAACCCTAACTCGGTTTCCCCACACATACGGACTCTAAAAACAGCCTATAATGTAGTATTTCGAAATTACATGGGCCCAGCCCAATATTAAGGTGACGCAGCACCTATAATTGCTCTTGGACGAAAATAATGAAGTGGCATCTCGTGTATTCCGTCCAAGCCTTCATGCATGCCTTATGGTGGCTTCAACGTGCGAAAATCCCCACTGGAAGCTCCACTGTACTTTCCCCCGCGCGCACCTTCTTCTCCATTCTTGATCCCGCTCCAATGACCATCCTTCGTGTCCATGCTAGGTCCTTCATTTATAAGCAAAACAAAAGTATCTAATTTAGGCAACATCATATGTTCATGAACAATAGAAGGATTCGCAAGAAACGAAAGTACCTGATAATTTAGTTGACGTGCACGTGCTCTAGTAACTGGTCCAGTATGTGTAGTTGGTGAGGGTATGGGTGTAACATTAGTAGGGATGTCCTCATCATCCTCCCCTTCTTGAATTGAAGTCGTCCTCGACGGAAGCTCATCATCTTCTCCCAAATAAGGTTTCAAATCTGCAATGTTAAATGTGGGACTAACCCCAAAATCTGCAGGTAGCTCAAGTTTATATGCATTATCATTAATTTTCTGTAAAACCTTAAAGGGACCATCAGCTCGTGGCATTAACTTAGACTTGCGCAAATCAGGAAACCTATCTTTACGTAGATGTAACCAAACAAGATCTCCTGGTTCAAACACAACATGCTTTCGACCCCTATCACCAGCAAGCTTGTATCTAGCATTCATGCGCTCAATGTTTTCTTTAGTTAACTCATGCATTTTTAATATCAATTCAGCACGTTGCTTAGCATCAAAATTAACCTTCTCCGAAGATGGAAGAGGCAGCAAATCAATAGGTGCACGAGGTAGAAAACCATAAACAATCTCAAAAGGGCACATTTTAGTGGTAGAATGCACTGAACGATTATAAGCAAATTCAATATGAGGTAAACATTCTTCCCACAGTTTCAAGTTACTTTTTAAAACATCCCTAAGCATAGTAGACAATGTCCTATTGACCACTTCAGTTTGTCCATCAGTTTGGGGATGACATGTAGTACTAAAAAGTAGTTTAGTCCCCAACTTAGCCCATAAGCATCTCCAAAAATGGCTAAGAAACTTAGTATCACGATCCGAGACAATAGTATTGGGCACACCATGTAAACGAATAATCTCTCCAAAGAATAAATCAGCAACATTAGCAGCATCATCGCTTTTATGACATGGTATAAAATGTGCCATCTTAGAAAATCTATCCACGACAACAAATATGCTATCCCTCCCCTTCTTTGTTCGAGGCAAGCCTAAAACAAAGTCCATGGATATGTCCTCCCACGGAACACTAGGTACAGGTAAAGGCATGTATAAACCATGAGGATTGAGTCGTGACTTAGCTTTTTGACATGTAGTGCAGCGAGCAACAAAACGCTCAACATCCCGTCTCATCTTTGGCCAAAAGAAATGTGTAGCAAGTACGTCCTCCGTCTTTTTCACGCCAAAATGTCCCATTAATCCTCCTCCATGCGCCTCCTGCAACAAAAAAAGACGAATAGAGCTAGCTGGAATGCATAGCTTGTTAGAACGGAACACAAATCCATCATTAAGCACAAACTTGTTCCATGTTCTACCCTCTCTACAATTCTGCAATACATCTTTAAATTCCGCATCATTTACATATTGTTCTTTGATTGTCTCGAAACCGAATATCTTGAAGTCAAGTTGTGAAAGCATAGTATAACGACGAGACAAAGCATCAGCAATAATATTATCTTTCCCCTTCTTGTGTTTAATGACATAAGGGAAAGTCTCAATAAATTCAACCCACTTAGCATGTCTACGATTAAGTTTTGCTTGACTTCTTATGTGTTTCAAAGATTCATGATCAGAATGTATAACAAATTCTTTGGGCCATAAATAATGTTGCCAAGTTTCTAATGTCCGAACAAGAGCATATAATTCCTTATCATAAGTAGAATAGTTCAGACTAGGCCCACTCAATTTTTCAGAAAAGTATGCAACAGGTTTAGCATCTTGTAATAACACACCTCCCAAACCAATCCCACTAGCATCGCATTCAAGCTCAAAAGTCTTATTAAAATCAGGAAGTTGGAGCAAAGGAGCATGTGTTAACTTATCTTTCAATACCGTGAAAGCTTCTTCCTGTGCGGTACCCCAAGTAAAAGGCACATCCTTGCGTGTAAGCTCATTGAGAGGTGCAGCAATGGTGCTGAAATCTCTCACAAAACGCCTATAGAATCCAGCGAGGCCAAGAAAACTCCTCACTTGTGTGACCGTTTTGGGCTGCGGCCAACTCTCAATTGCCTCGATCTTGGCATGATCAACTTCAATTCCCTGCGGAGTAACAACATAGCCAAGAAACGACACTCGGTCGGTGCAAAAGGTGCACTTCCCAAGGTTACCAAATAAACGTGCATTACGTAGAGCAATAAAAACAGCACGTAAATGATCCAAATGTTCCTCCAAAGATTTGCTATAAATCAGTATATCATCAAAATAGACTACCACAAATCGTCCAATGAAAGCACGTAAAACCTCGTTCATTAATCTCATAAAAGTGCTAGGTGCATTAGTTAACCCAAAAGGCATGACTAACCACTCATATAATCCAAACTTAGTTTTAAATGCCGTTTTCCATTCATCCCCTAATTTCATGCGAATTTGATGGTATCCACTACGCAAATCAACTTTGGAAAACATGGTAGAGCCACTTAATTCATCAAGCATATCATCTAGCCTAGGAATAGGATGACGATAACGAATAGTAATATTATTAATGGCTCGACAATCAACACACATACGCCATGTTCCATCCTTTTTAGGCACTAATATAACAGGAACAGCACAAGGACTAAGGGACTCACGTATGTAACCTTTGTCGAGTAGCTCTTGTACTTGACGCTGAATCTCCTTCGTCTCCTCCGGATTGGTACGGTATGGCGCACGGTTGGGCAACGAGGCACCGGGAATTAAGTCAATCTGATGCTCAATCCCTCGAATAGGTGGTAATCCCGGTGGTACGTCTTGTGGAAAGACGTCAATAAACTCCTGCAAAAGGTTAGTGACAACAGGAGGCAAAGAAGGAGGCAATTCCTCAAATGAAAACAAAGCTTCTTTGCACACAAAAGCATAGCACACATATTGACTAACATCATAATCTGAAATATCAACCTTAGTAGCAAGCAAAGTTGGACTAGTCAATTTAATTTCATTAGAAACATCAGAAGAAGATTTGCTATTAGTCTTATGTTGTTGCTCAAATTCTTTGGCTGCTATCTCATTCTCACTCTTATTTTTCTCCTGTTTTGCTTTACTAGCTCTAGCAAGATCATCTTTCACAATTTGTTCAGGAGACATAGGAAGTAAAGCAATATTTTTATCCTGATGAACTAGAGTAAACTGATTTGTCCTACCATGGTGTACAACATTCCTATCAAATTGCCATGGTCTACCAAGTAAAAGAGAGCAAGCTTGCATGGGTACCACATCACAATCAACATAATCAGCATATGCAGCAATGCTAAAGTGCACACGAACAGAACGTGTTACCTTAATCTTACCACTATTGTTAAACCACTGAATATAGTACGGATGGTGGTGTGGTCTTGTGGTGAGAGATAGCTTCTCCACCAACTCCATGCTAGCCAAGTTGTTGCAACTCCCTCCGTCAATGATGATGCGAACCGAACGTTCTTTCACCACTCCCTTTGTGTGGAACAAATTATGCCTCTGGTTTTGCTCGGCCTTCGTTACCTGCACACTTAATACACGTTGAGCAACCAAACTAGCATATTTATCTGCATCATCAGGAGTCATATACTCTATATCATGAGCATCATCATGGGCACCCTGTTCCTCATGAGCAATGAGAACTAGAGTCTCCTCATCATAGTCACTCGCTGACTCATACCCACCATCCGCCGTAATAGTCATCACACGTTTGGAGGGACAGTCTTTTGCGAAGTGACCTCCACCTTGGCACCTGCGACATTTAATATCACGATCTCGTGCTTGCCCTGTGGACGCCATGGAGGAAGAAGAACTCGCCGCTGGACCACTCTGTGCACCCTTGAATGGTGGCGCTGGCTGTTTTGGTGGCTCCCTGTAAGAATGAGCGGCTGAAGTAGATGGTGGCGCAGCAGGACGTGTGGATGTAGATGCTCCACGCGATGTCCATGATGTATTTCGTCCTGCAGAAAAGTTAGGTCTCGTAGCGGCCTGTCGATCCTGCACTTCACGTTCAGCTTTACAAGCAAGATGAAACAAACGAGTGATAGTAGCAAAGTCCTTGTATTCTAGAATAGTTTGTATCTCCCTGTTTAAGCCACCCATAAAACGTGCAAGCATAGCTTCATTATCCTCTACTAGGCCACATCTAATCAATCCAGTTTGTAATTCTTGATAATATTCCTCTACAGAATTTTTTCCTTGTCTCAAACGCTGTAATTTTTGTAACAATTCACGTTGATAATAAGGAGGAACGCAGCGAGTACGCATAGCATCTTTTAAAGCAGCCCAAGTAGTTGGAATATTATTAGCATGCAATCTACAATGTTCAGACCACCAAATAGATGCAAAGCCCGTGAATTCACAAACAGCAGCAGTAACACGTCTATTCTCAGGATATTGTAAACATGTAAAACGTTGTTCAGTTTCTAACTCCCAAGTAAGATAAGCATCAGGAATATATCTACCCTCAAACGGCTTAAGATTCAATTTAAGTTTAGGCACATGTTCATCATCGCGTACCTGAGGGGGTGGTTGGTGTCGACCGAGGCGAATGTTGGGACGTGGACGTCCAGCTGGCTGCTCATAGGCCGCTTCCTGTTCCACCTCCTCCTCGTAATCACCCTCGTAGTTGTCGTCCTGGGCGACGTCAGAAGCAGCAGCAGCAGCAGTAGCAGCAACTGCAGCAGTAGGAGGAGCACCAATACCAGCAGCTTGTCCTCGCGGAAACAGAATACGTCGTGCATGTGGTAGTGGCGGTGGCTGTGGCTGTGCTGAAGGTAGGCGTGCGATCAACTCAGTAAACTTGGCGTCGAGCTTGGTGTCGATCATTTTCTCCACACCATCAATCGCCTCTGTAAATCTGGTCTCGATGTCATTCACCTGTTCAGACATCATTTGTGCAAATTTATCATGTAGCTCCTTGTTTGTCATGTTCTCCCAATCGGGTGCATCCCGCGCCACTTCATCATGTGATCCTGGCATGGTTAGCAGAAATAGAAAACACACAGGAATATGATCCTACTTCTACTAATAGGATGGATGTGGGGTGGTGGAAAGCACAAATCCGTCAAGCTTTTCTTACGTTCTTACCGATTCTTACCTAGCAGTAGGTGGTGATGTACAACCAACGGGTCAAAACTCTCAGAGATATGGTAGAGCGATGGCCAGGAGGTGTCAAAACGCACGATGTAGAATATATGTGGAGCTGTAGGAAGGCTGACAAGTATGGTAGGAAAAACTCAACAGTAATCAAAACAGAGATGCAAAGCTGAATAAACACTCAACGTCGGTACTGTGCTGATCCTAGGCTAGACCGTACTAGAGACGCGAGCCTAAAACACCAACGAAAGCACGGCGCGGCACGTAACAACTGTGAAGCACACTCTGAATTTTTTTTTCTCTCTCTTTTTTTTTTTTTTTTTTTTTGCTTTTTTTTTTTTTGGCGATGCGGGACTGCGGGGGCTGAAAAAGTGCGAAAAAATCACTATGGTGGCGAACGTCTCAAAACGAGTTTCTGGACCTAAGGAACGTATGGGCACGAAATTTTTTTACCCCTGAAAATTTTGGCCTAAAAACTGCTCATGAAAGCGTGCCAGACTTTTTTTTTTTTTTTTTTTTTTGGAAATCACCCTCTTCTACGTACGACAAAAGATTGGTGAAATCCGACTCTAATCAACTCAAAACTATTCTGGCTACGGGGATATCAGGAACCGTACTGATGGTGGAACTCAAGTCGGACTCGTGAGACGTGGTGGTGTATATGGACTCTGCTTGGCGGAAAGTGGTGGTGTAACTTGACTTGGATTGGCGGAACGTGGTAGGATGACTACTGGTGCGGCGGCGACGTGGCAAACTGTGATCAGAACTCGAAACTCTAAGGGAACTAGACGCTAAGATCAGCAACTCGACACGACGATGTAACCGCAAATTCAACAATGCAAACTACTGTAAAGAAAACTGGACAAAGGCTCGGACTGTTTTGGGACGTGATGATCTAACCCTAATTTTTTTTTGTTGGCTTTTTCGTGGACTGTACGTATGAAAAACAGAACCAATCTAGACTACGAAAACTGGTAAATCTCACCGAGCAACCTGGAAATCTGATACCACTTGATAGAGGCGAAGGTGTCCCGATGTTTCGATGAGATGGTGGAGATCGATTATGGTGGAGGCAACTTTCACGATCCGACTACGAACGTGCGAAGACGTTGCGCCTTAGCGATCGCTAAACCAACTCCGAGAGGTTATTGATCCCGCGGATGCACGATCAACCTGACCACGAAGGTCTAATTCCTGCAAGCAATCGAAGAACAAGCAAGAACTAAGAATTGCAATCTGGATATTGCGAATATAAGATGAATGATTACGAAAGTTGGGGTTCCAATGAGGTCTTGGCCTGGTCGGATGACACAAACGAAGAGCTCGAAGTTGCGGCTATGGCTAACTTATATCTAATTAAAACCCAAGTCTAAACGACGCCCTAAGGGCTGTATATATGGGGGAACAGAGGGGATTTTCGTGACCCCTTGGAGCAGTAACTTCGAGCTCTTCGTTTGTGTCATCCGACCAGGCCAAGACCTCATTGGAACCCCAACTTTCGTAATCATTCATCTTATATGCAATATCCAGATTGCAATTCTTAGTTCTTGCTTGTTCTTCGATTGCTTGCAGGAATTAGACCTTCGTGGTCAGGTTGATCGTGCATCCGCGGGATCAATAACCTCTCGGAGTTGGTTTAGCGATCGCTAAGGCGCAACGTCTTCGCACGTTCGTAGTCGGATCGTGAAAGTCGCCTCCACCAAAATCGATCTCCACCATCTCATCGAAACATCGGGACACCTTCGCCTCTATCAAGTGGTATCAGATTTCCAGGTTGCTCGGTGAGATTTACCAATTTTCGTAGTCTAGATTGGTTCTGTTCTTCATACCTACAGTCCACGAAAAAGCCAACAAAAAAATTAGGGTTAGATCATCACGTCCCAAAACAGTCCGAGCCTTTGTCCAGTTTTCTTTACAGTAGTTTGCATTGTTGAATTTGCGGTTGCATCGTTGTGTCGAGTTGCTGATCTTAGCGTCTAGTTACCTTAGAGTTTCGAGTTCTGATCACAGTTTGTCACGCCGCCGCCGCACAGTAGTACACCACCACGTTCCGCCAATCCGAGTCCAGATACACCACCATGTTCCGCCAAGCCGAGTCCATACACACCACCACAACCTACCGATCCGAGTTGAGTTCCATCGCCTGTTCGGTTTGTGATCTCTCCGTAGCCAGATTAGTTTTGAGTTGATTAGAGTCGGATTTCACCAATCTTTTGTCGTACGTAGGAGGTGATTTCCCAAAAAAAAAAAAAATTCGGGGGTAAAATCTTTTCTCGCCCATCCGTTCCTTAGGTCCAGAAACTCATTTTGAGACGTTCGCCACAATAGTGATTTTTTCGCACTTTTTCAGCCACCGCAGTCCCGCATTGCAAAAAAAAAAAAGAGGAAAAAAAAAAGAGAAAAAAATATATATTCAGAGTGTGCTTCTCAGTTGATTACGTGCCGCGCCGTGTTTTCGTTGGTGTTTTTTCGCCCATACGTTCCTTAGGTCCAGAAACTCATTTTGAGACGTTCGCCACCATAGTGATTTTTTCGCACTTTTTCAGCCACCGCAGTCCCGCATCGCAAAAAGAAAAAAACAAAAAAAAGAGAATTTTTTTAGAGTGTGCTTCTCAGTTGATTACGTGCCGCGCCGTGCTTTCGTTGGTGTTTTAGGCTCGCGTCTCTAGTACGGTCTAGCCTAGGATCAGCACAGTACCGACGTTGAGTGTTTATTCAACTTTGCATCTCTGTTTTGATTACTGTTGAGCTTTTTGCTACCATATTTGTCAAGCCTACCTACAGCTCCACATATATTCTACTTCGTGCGGTTGACACCTCCTGGCCATCGCTCTACCACATCTCTGAGAGTTTTGACCCGTTGGTTGTACATCACCACCTGCTGCTAGGTAAGAATCGGTAAGAACGAAAGAAAAGCTTGACGGATTTGTGCTTTCCACCACCCCACATCCCATTAGTAGAAGTAGGATCATACTTCTGTGCGTTTTCTATTTCTGCTAACCATGCCAGGATCCCATGATGAAGTGGCGCGGGATGCACCTGATTGGGAGAATATGACAAACAAAGCATTACATGATAAATTTGCACAAATGATGTCTGAACAGGTGAATGACATCGAGAACAGATTTACAGAGGCGATTGATGGTGTGGAGAAGATGATCGACACCAAGCTCGACGCCAAGTTTACTGAGTTGCTCGCACGCTTACCTATACAGCCTGCGGCCGCTCCAGCACAGCCACCGCCACCACGACGTGCACGACGTATTCTGTTTCCGGGCGGACAAGCTGCTGGTGCTCCTGCTGCTGCTGCAGTTACTGCTGCTGCTGCCTCTGACGTCGGCCAGGACGACAACTACGAGGGTGATTACGAGGAGGTGGAACAAGAAGCGGCCTATGAACAGCCAGTTGGACGTCCACGTCCCAACATTCGCCACGGTCGACACCAACCACCCCCTCAGGTACGCGATGATGAACATGTGCCTAAACTTAAATTGAATCTTAAGCCGTTCGAGGGTAGATATATTCCTGATGCTTATCTTACTTGGGAGTTAGAAACTGAAAAACGCTTTACATGTTTACAATATCCTGAGAATAGACGTGTTACTGCTGCTGTTTGTGAATTCACGGGTTTTGCATCTATTTGGTGGTCTGAACATTGTAGATTGCATGCTAATAATATTCCAGCTACTTGGGCTGCTTTAAAAGATGCTATGCGTACTCGCTGGGTTCCTCCTTATTATCAACGTGAATTGCTACAAAAATTACAGCGTTTGAGACAAGGAAAAAAATTCTGTAGAGGAATATTATCAAGAATTACAAACTGGATTGATTAGATGTGGCCTAGTAGAGGACATTGAAGCTATGTTTGCACGTTTTATAGGTGGCTTAAATAGGGAGATACAAACTATTCTAGAATACAAGGACTATGCTACTATTACTCGTTTGTTTCATCTTGCTTGTAAAGCTGAACGTGAAGTGCAGGATCGACAGGCCGCTACGAGACCTAACTTTTCTGCAGGACGAAATACATCATGGACATCGCGTGGACCTTCTACATCCACACGTCCTGCTGCACCACCATCTACTTCAGCCACTCATTCTTACAGGGAGCCACCAAAACAGCCAGCGCCATCATTCAAGGGTGCACAGAGTGGTCCAGCGGCGAGTTCTTCTTCATCCATGGCTTCCACAGGGCAAACACGAGATCGTGATATTAAATGTCGCAGGTGCCAAGGTGGAGGTCACTTCGCAAAAGACTGTCCCTCCAAGCGTGTGATGATTATTACGGTGGATGGTGGGTATGAGTCAGCGAGTGACTATGATGAGGAGACTTTAGTTCTCATTGCTCATGAGGAACAGGGTGCCCATGATGATGCTCATGATATAGAGTATATGGCTCCTGATGATGCAGATAAATATGCTAGTTTGGTTGCTCAATGTGTGTTAAGTGTGCAGGTAACGAAGGCTGAGAAAAACCAGAGGCATAATTTGTTCCACACAAAGGGAGTGGTGAAAGAACGTTCGGTTCGCATCATCATTGACGGAGGGAGTTGCAACAACTTGGCTAGCATGGAGTTGGTGGAGAAGCTATCTCTCACCACAAGACCACACCCCCATCCTTACTATATTCAGTGGTTTAACAATAGTGGTAAGATTAAGGTAACCCGTTCTGTTCGTGTGCACTTTAGCATTGCTGCATATGCTGATTATGTTGATTGTGATGTGGTACCCATGCAAGCATGCTCTCTTTTACTTGGTAGACCATGGCAATTTGATAGGAATGTTGTACACAATGGTAGGACAAATCAGTTTACTCTGGTTCATCAGGATAAAAATATTGCTTTACTTCCTATGTCTCCTGAACAAATTGTGAAAGATGATCTTGCTAGAGCTAGTAAAGCTAAACAGGAGAAAAATAAGAGTGAAAATGAGATAGCAGCCAAAGAATTTGAGCAACAACATAAGACTAATAGCAAATCTTCTTCTGCTGTTTCTAATGAAATTAAATTGACTAGTCCAACTTTGCTTGCTACTAAAGTTGATATTTCAGATTTGGATGTTAGTCAATATGTGTGCTATGCTTTTGTGTGCAAAGAAGCTTTGTTTTCATTTGAGGAATTGCCTCCTTCTTTGCCTCCTGTTGTCACTGACCTTTTGCAGGAGTTTATTGACGTCTTTCCACAAGACGTACCACCGGGATTACCACCTATTCGAGGGATTGAGCATCAGATTGACTTAATTCCCGGTGCTTCGTTGCCCAACCGTGCGCCATACCGTACCAATCCGGAGGAGACGAAGGAGATTCAGCGTCAAGTACAAGAGCTACTCGACAAAGGTTACATACGTGAATCCCTTAGTCCTTGTGCTGTTCCTGTTATATTAGTCCCTAAAAAGGATGGAACATGGCGTATGTGTGTTGATTGTCGAGCCATTAATAATATTACTATTCGTTATCGTCATCCTATTCCTAGGTTAGATGATATGCTTGATGAATTAAGTGGCTCTACCATGTTTTCCAAAGTTGATTTGCGTAGTGGATACCATCAAATTTGCATGAAATTAGGAGATGAATGGAAAACGGCATTTAAAACTAAGTTTGGATTATATGAGTGGTTAGTCATGCCTTTTGGGTTAACTAATGCACCTAGCACTTTCATGATATTAATGAACGAGGTTTTACGTGCTTTCATTGGACGATTTGTGGTAGTCTATTTTGATGATATACTGATTTATAGCAAATCTTTGGAGGAACATTTGGATCATTTACGTGTTGTTTTTATTGCTCTACGTAATGCACGTTTGTTTGGTAACCTTGGGAAGTGCACCTTTTGCACCGACCGAGTATCGTTTCTTGGCTATGTTGTTACTCCGCAGGGAATTGAAGTTGATAACGCCAAGATCGAGGCGATTGAGAGTTGGCCGCAGCCCAAAACGGTCACACAAGTGAGGAGTTTTCTTGGACTCGCTGGATTCTATAGGCGTTTTGTGAGAGATTTCAGCACCATTGCTGCACCTCTCAATGAGCTTACACGCAAGGATGTGCCTTTTACTTGGGGTACCGCACAGGAAGAAGCCTTCGCGGTATTGAAAGATAAGTTAACACATGCTCCTTTGCTCCAACTTCCTGATTTTAATAAGACTTTTGAGCTTGAATGCGATGCTAGTGGGATTGGTTTGGGAGGTGTGTTATTACAAGATGCTAAACCTGTTGCATACTTTTCTGAAAAATTGAGTGGGCCTAGTCTGAACTAATCTACTTATGATAAGGAATTATATGCTCTTGTTCGGACATTAGAAACTTGGCAACATTATTTATGGCCCAAAGAATTTGTTATACATTCTGATCATGAATCTTTGAAACACATAAGAAGTCAAGCAAAACTTAATCGTAGACATGCTAAGTGGGTTGAATTTATTGAGACTTTCCCTTATGTCATTAAACACAAGAAGGGGAAAGATAATATTATTGCTGATGCTTTGTCTCGTCGTTATACTATGCTTTCACAACTTGACTTCAAGATATTCGGTTTAGAGACAATCAAAGATCAATATGTAAATGATGCAGAATTTAAAGATGTATTGCAGAATTGTAGAGAGGGTAGAACATGGAACAAGTTTGTCCTTAATGATGGGTTTGTGTTCCGTTCTAACAAGCTATGCATTCCAGCTAGCTCTATTCGTCTTTTGTTGTTGCAGGAGGCGCATGGAGGAGGATTAATGGGACACTTTGGCGTGAAGAAGACGGAGGACGTACTTGCTACACACTTCTTTTGGTCAAAGATGAGACGGGATGTTGAGCGTTTTGTTGCTCGCTGCACTACATGTCAAAAAGCTAAGTCACGACTCAATCCTCATGGTTTATACTTGCCTTTACCTGTACCTAGTGTTCCGTGGGAGGACATATCCATGGACTTTGTTTTAGGCTTGCCTCGAACAAAGCAGGGGAGGGATAGCATATTTGTTGTCGTGGATAGATTTTCTAAGATGGCACATTTTATACCATGTCATAAAAGCGATGATGCTGCTAATGTTGCTGATTTATTCTTTCGTGAGATTATTCGCTTACATGGTGTGCCCAATACTATTGTCTCGGATCGTGATACTAAGTTTCTTAGCCATTTTTGGAGATGCTTATGGGCTAAGTTGGGGACTAAACTACTTTTTGGTACTACCTGTCATCCCCAAGCTGATGGACAAACTGAAGTAGTCAATAGGACTTTGTCTACTATGCTTAGGGCTGTTTTAAAGAGTAACTTGAAAATGTGGGAAGAATGTTTACCTCATATTGAATTTGCTTATAATCGTTCATTTCATTCTACCACTAAAATGTGCCCTTTTGAGATTGTTTATGGTTTTCTACCTCGTGCGCCTATTGATTTGCTGCCTCTTCAATCTTCGGAGAAGGTTAATTTTTATGCTAAGCAACGTGCTGAATTGATATTAAAAATGCATGAGTTAACTAAAGAAAACATTGAGAAAATGAATGCTAGATACAAGCTTGCTGGTGATAAGGGTAGAAAGCATGTTGTGTTTGAACCAGGAGATCTTGTTTGGTTACATCTACGTAAAGATAGGTTTCCTGATTTGCGCAAGTCTAAGTTAATGCCACGAGTTGATGGTCCTTTTAAGGTTTTACAGAAAATTAATGATAATGCATATAAACTTGAGCTACCTGCAGATTTTGGGGTTAGTCCCACATTTAACATTGCAGATTTGAAACCTTATTTGGGAGAAGATAATGAGCTTCCGTCGAGGACGACTTCAATTCAAGAAGGGGAGGATGATGAGGACATCTCTACGAATGTTACACCCACATCTTCACCAACTACACATACTGGACCAGTTACTAGAGCACGTGCACGTCAACTAAATTATCAGGTACTTTCGTTTCTTGCGAATCCTTCTAATGTTCATGAACATATGATGCTGCCTAAATTAGATACTTTTGTTTTGCTTATGAATGAAGGACCTAGCATGGACAAGAAGGACGGTCATTGGAGCGGAATCAAGCATGGAGAAGAAGGTGCGCGCGCGGGAGAGAATAATGGAGCTTCCAGTGGGGATTTTCGCACTTTGAAGCCACCATAAGGCATGCATGAAGGCTTGGACGAAATACACGAGATGCCACTTTATTATTTTCGTCCAAGAGCAAGTATAGGTGCTGCGTCACCTTAATATTGGGCTGGGCCCATGTAATTTCGAAATACCACATTATAGGCTGTTTTTAGAGTCCGTATGTGTGGGGAAACCGAGTTAGGGTTGTTTTCGGACCCCACCTCCAAGGGGCCACGAAATTCCCCTCTGTTCCCCCATATATACAGCCCTTAGGGCGTCGTTTAGACTTGGGTTTTAATTAGATTTAAGTTAGCCATAGCCGCAACTTCGAGCTCTTCGTTTGTGTCATCCGACCAGGCCAAGACCTCATTGGAACCCCAACTTTCGTAATCATTCATCTTATATTCGCAATATCCAGATTGCAATTCTTAGTTCTTGCTTGTTCTTCGATTGCTTGCAGGAATTAGACCTTCGTGGTCAGGTTGATCGTGCATCCGCGGGATCAATAACCTCTCGGAGTTGGTTTAGCGATCGCTAAGGCGCAACGTCTTCGCACGTTCGTAGTCGGATCGTGAAAGTCGTCTCCACCATAATCGATCTCCACCATCTCATCGAAACATCGGGACACCTTCGCCTCTATCACCATATCTCCAGGTTGAAAAAGAACTTGCTTCCGTGACTGGTTCCTCGCAGCAGCAACATTCTTGCCTTGCTTCTCAATAGCCTCTCGGGTCTTCTCATGGATCTTCTTGACATAATCTGCTCTGTGGGATGCCTCCATATTAACTCGTTCCTGCAATGGAAGAGGCAGCAAATCAAGAGGTGTAATAGGCTTAAAACCATATACCACTTCAAAAGGACAAAGGTGAGTAGTAGTGTGTACTGCCCTGTTATAAGCAAATTCAACATGTGGCAAACACTCCTCCCATTCGCGCAGATTTTTCTTGATCATAGCTCGCAATAATTGTGACAATGTTCTATTGACCACCTCCGTTTGACCATCAGTTTGAGGATGACATGTAGTACTGAACATCAACTTTGTTCCCAACTTGCCCCAAAGCGTCTTCCAGAAGTAGCCCACAAACTTTACATCCCTGTCAGAAACAATTGTCTTGGGCACTCCATGCAAGCGTACAATCTCCCTGAAAAACAGGTTAGCAACATGCGACGCATCGTCGCTCTTATGGCAGGCAATAAAATGTGCCATCTTGGAAAATCTATCCACTACCACAAATATACTATCATGACCATATTTAGTGCGTGGCAATCCTAACACAAAGTCCATACTAATATCTTCCCAAGGTGTGGTAGGAGCCGATAGTGGAGTATACAAACCGTGACCCTTCAGCTTCGACTTGGATGTGTTGCATACAATACAACGTCGAACAAACCTGTCCACATCACGCCTCATCCTGGGCCAATAAAAATTATCAGCAAGCATGAGTAATGTCTTCTCACGCCCAAAGTGACCCATCAGTCCGCCTGCATGTGATTCCTGCAATAATAGCAAACGCACAGAAGATTCTGGAACACAAAGTTTGTTAGCTCGAAACAAAAATCTATCATGGATGTGGAACTTGTCACAAGCATTCCGAAGCAAACACAAACGATATGGTTCAGCAAAATCATGATCAGTTGCATATAAATCACACAAACTCTCTAATCCAGGAATTTTAACATCAAGATGTGTCAATAACATGTTCTTCCTAGATAGAGCATCAGCAACAACATTATCTTTTCCTTTCTTATATTTGATGACGTAAGGAAAAGACGCAATGAACTCAACCCACTTAGCTAAGCGTCTATGCAAATTAGATTGAGCTTTCAGATATTTCAAAGCTTCATGATCAGAATGTATGATAAATTCTTTTGGCCACAAATAATGTTGCCAAACCTCAAGAACTCTAACAACTGCATACAATTCTTTATCATAAACAGGATAATTCAATCTAGCACCAGAAAGCTTCTCACTAAAATAAGCTATAGGTCTACCTTCTTGCATAAAAACACCACTAATGCCTATACCACTAGCATCACATTCAACTTCAAATTGCTTAGTAAAATCTGGTAACGTAAGTAAAGGTGCAGAAGTAAGCAAACGTTTCAACTCATCAAATGCAAGGTCTTGGGCAACGCCCCAAACAAAAGGCACACCTTTCTTAGTCAATTCATTCAACGATGCAGCAATAGTACTAAAGTTTTTCACAAAACGTCTATAAAACCCAGCAAGACCGTGAAAACTTCGTACTTGGCTAACATTCATGGGAGTAGGCCAATTTTGAATTTCTTCAATTTTAGAAGAATCTACTTGTACCCCATGCTTAGATACAACAAAACCCAAAAATATGACCTTATCTTTTGCAAATGTGCACTTCTCAAGATTAGCATATAATTTAGAATCACGCAACACTTGCAAAACTTGTCTAATATGATCAGCATGTTCAAATTCATTGCGGCCGTAAATAAGTATATCATCAAAATACACAACCACAAAATGTCCAATAAACTCCCTCAAAACATGGTTCATTAATCTCATGAAAGTACTAGGAGCATTAGTAAGACCAAAAGGCATAACTAACCACTCATATAAGCCGAACTTAGTTTTGAAAGCAGTTTTCCATTCATCCCCTTCTTTCATCCTAATTTGATGGTATCCACTACGCAAATCAATTTTAGAGAAAATAGCAGCACCACATAATTCATCAAGCATATCCTCTAAACGTGGAATGGGATGACGATAGCGAATAGTGATGTTATTAATAGCTCTACAATCTACACACATACGCCATGTACCATCTTTCTTAGGAACCAAAATAACAGGAACAACACAAGGGCTAAGGCTGACACGAATATACCCTTTATCCAGAAGCGCTTGTACTTGTTGCTGAATTTCCTTCGTCTGTTGGGGGTTTGTCCTATATGGTGCCCGGTTCGGAAGAGTTGCACCCGGTATAAGATCAATCTGGTGCTCAATACCACGCAAGGGTGGTAATCCTGCTAGAACCTCCGCCGGAAACACATCATCAAAATCCTGCAAAACAGTAGCCACACCAGGAGAAATAGGATGGTTATCATTAGAAACCAAAACCTCGCCTTTATACAGGAGGACAAGAGGTATGGCTGTAGGATCCGCACTAAATTCTCGCATGTCTTCTTTGGTGGCTAATGTAAGCAAACTAGTCTCTCTCGCACTTGTCGTTATATTATCACTCACAGTTATTACATTGTTCTCTCGTATTTTTTCTACATTCACCTCTACCGTCTGACGAGACTCATTCACAATTTGCTGTGGGGACATAGGATGGAGATTAACTTTCTTGCCCTTGAACTCCAAATGATATGTATTGGCTCGACCATTGTGTTGCACATGGCGATCATATAACCACGGCCGACCCAATAAGAGATGGCAAACTGTCATAGGCACCACATCAAAATCGACGGAATCCTTGTATGGGCCTATCTCAAAATTTACGCGCACCATGTGATTTACCTTCATCTCACCACTGTCACTCAACCATTGGACATAATAAGGATGCGGGTGAGGTGAGTATTTCAGATTGAGCTTGGCACATAACTCCTTGCTTGCGAGGTTGCGGCAGCTACCTCCATCAATGATCACTTTGCAAGCTTTGTTGGGACCAACAAGTGCCTTGCTTTGGAACAAATTACAGCGCTGAGAATCAACATGTGGCTGCACTGTAAGAGCACGTTGTGACACAACAATGGTAGGAGCATGCGATGGAAAAGCATCCATGCCTTCTTCACTATGATATCCCTCGTCATCGAATGCGGAAGGATCTTCATCATCACCAGTTTCATACTCGCCAGTTTCTTGATTCACAAACATGACCTTTCTGTTCGGGCAATCTCTCTTGAAGTGACCCGGATTACCGCAAGCATGACAAGTGATCTCGCGATTGCGAGCTGTAGACATGTTGGAGCCTGCACTAGTGGCAGGGGCAGCTGGCTTCTTGGCCATAGAACCATTGGAGGCTGGCTTGGAAACTGAAGAAGAAGCTCGAGTATTGGCACCATAATTCTCCATAGGCGCGGATGTCCTTGGAGAAAATCTGCTAGATGTGGAGTATCTTGACTTCAGTTGTGCCTCTTCTGCAAGCTGGGATTCAGCCTCCCTTGCCAGATGCAATAAATCATTCATATTATAGTATTGGTGATGCCGCACAATACTCTTGATAGTAAATTGCAGCCCATGGAGAAAACGTTGCATAGTCATCTCAACCTCTTCGCGAACTCGCGCACGTTGCAACAACATCTCCATCTCCATATAGTATGCATCAACGGATATAGTACCTTGCTTCAATTGTTGCAATTTATCAAAAACTGTCCGTAAGTAATTTGTGGGAACAAACCGAGCTTTCATGGTCGCCTTCATGTCACGCCATGTACGAATAGGCTGGCCATTGGTTTCTTGTATCTCGGTCAACACACTCTCCCACCAACGCAAAGCATAACCGTCAAACTCGGAAGAAGCAATCTTGATCTTCTTGTCCTCCGGATAATCATGCAAACGCCATAATTTTTCCATCTTAAGCTCCCATGTGAGGTATTCTTCCACATCCGTGGACCCTTAAAATTTGGGGATATTAAACTTGGGCTTGCTCAAGACATCTTCTTCCTGAATGGGTATACGGCGCGCACCAAGACCAAGTGGAGGTTGGCGAACCGGTCCTTGAAGACCACGCCCACGTCCTTGAATGCCCCTCAAATCAGCATTGTCACCATGGACACTACCATCATCTTCCTGAGCATCAGGTTGGCGTTGTACCATAGCTGCTTGTATGCCAGTGACAGATGTTGTCATTTGTTGTAGGCTCTGCTGGATAGCAGCAAGTTGTTGTTGCATAGTGGTGACTGCAGCTTCAGTCGCGTCCACTTTTAGTTGGACCGCTTGAACATTTGTATCAATCGCATCAACGGATTTAGTAAACATCCCAGTCAAGTGATCACGGAGACCTTCATATGCCTCCCATGTAACTGGTGCATCCTTGTCCTGTTTCTGCATCACATCAAAACCACTTTGAGACATGATTAGTAGGTTAGTGCACTAAATCAAAATCTTTTGGTGGACACTCACAACTCACTCAAAACTGACAAGAAAAGGTGAATCTTACCGTTCCAAAGTGAATAGTAATGCGTACCCGTTCGGATGGAGGACTAGTGCACGGATGTGATGAAGTGAATACCCGAGTAAAAGAGTGAACACACGACAAAGCAGGATATATGTGGTGGAGCTATAGGTATGGCACCCTAACTACACCGAAGTCAAGTCCTAGTGCTGATCGTGTGATACAAACCCAAAGAAAACTCACACAGTGGAGACAAACGAAAGACAGGCCTCTCAAAAGATCACCACGATGATATGTCCTTTCTAACACTTGTATATCTCTTTGCACTCTTTTATATCTCTTTTTTTTTTAATCTTTTCTCTTTTTCTCTTGTTTTTTTTGACACTATTCCAAACTGGACGAAATTGCTACAGTAACTTTTCTCTTTAGGCCACAATATGTCGCACCGCGGAGAAATTTTCGGGAAGAACACACGAAACAGCAAACTAAAACAATGACTCCGATGGAATCTAAGTTATGGCAAAAACTAGAAACCCTAATATTTTTGTATGGCTTTTTCTGGATAGGACGAAAACAAAAACGATCGAATAGATGGATTTGGTGGATGCTTACCGAGGAAACACTGGAAATCTGATACCAAGATGATATGGGGTGGCCCGATCTTCTCAGTAAGCGGACGGTGAATATGAGGGCGATGATAGATAACTTGTATGTAGCCAATGAACTCTCCTTGCTAGATCCCTGTTGCCAATGCGACAGCTCTCTACCCTTTGGATATTCACAACTTCACACACATGCGCAATGTAGTCGTCGACCACGAGACGGTAATTTGCAATCTACTAATCCCCAGTGGAACAATAGATCACACAGAACTTGCAGTAGAAGAACTTCAGATCGATACGAATTGAAGTCTTAATGATTCAAGAGGAAAGCTTGAAGCTATTCTCAATATCTAGGGTTTATCTAAACGTGGTCTAACCCTAAAACTTGTGGGAGCTGGGTATTTATAAGCTAGGGGGATACAAGAGCCGCAGCCCGTCTGATCTGCGCACAGGCAGTTTCGGACGTCCGATGGGTTTCGGACGTCCGTCACGTCGGACGTCCGAAACGTGTCGGAAATCCGACTCTGGCGGTGAGGTGTCCTGGATTGGGAGTTCTTCTCGAGGACCTTCATGTCGGACGTCCGTCATATGTCGGACGTCCGATGCGTCGGACGTCCGAATCCTGTCGGAAATCCGGCTTCGGTTTTGGAGGTCTTCTGGATAACGGAGGTCGCCATCCTTCTCGCTGATGTCGGACGTCCGAAATGGGTCGGACGTCCGAAAGTTGGAGCATGTCTCATCTTCTCCTCCTTCTGGACCCTCGTCTTCGTCATGATACCTGATTATGCAAACATACAAAGATTTAGGCAGTATAAAGTTCTCATTACATAATATATCAGAATCTATTAAGAGCGAGTTCACCTGTTGTTCTATCAACTTTGCACGAGCTCTTGTAATAGGTCCAATTCTGATTTCATCATCCTTCTTCTTTGTTGAATCAACTTGTTCTTCATGACGAACTGGAGATGTGTTGGTAGTAGGGATGTCCTCATCATCTCCCCCCCTTCAAAAGGCGTCGACCTCGACGCTCCAAGGTCATCTCCCATGTATGGTGATAAATCAGCAACGTTGAAACTGTTGCTAGCGCCACCAAACTCGGCAATGGGAATATCAATCGAGTAGGCATTGTCATTGATCTTGGCTAGCACCTTGTAAGGACCAGCACCACGTGGCTTCAACTTGGAATCCCTCATCCCTGGAAATCTGTCCTTGCGCAAATGTACCCAAACCATATCTCCAGGTTGAAAAAGAACTTGCTTCCGTGACTGGTTCCTCGCAGCAGCAACATTCTTGCCTTGCTTCTCAATAGCCTCTCGGGTCTTCTCATGGATCTTCTTGACATAATCTGCTCTGTGGGATGCCTCCATATTAACTCGTTCCTGCAATGGAAGAGGCAGCAAATCAAGAGGTGTAATAGGCTTAAAACCATATACCACTTCAAAAGGACAAAGGTGAGTAGTAGTGTGTACTGCCCTGTTATAAGCAAATTCAACATGTGGCAAACACTCCTCCCATTCGCGCAGATTTTTCTTGATCATAGCTCGCAATAATTGTGACAATGTTCCATTGACCACCTCCGTTTGACCATCAGTTTGAGGATGACATGTAGTACTGAACATCAACTTTGTTCCCAACTTGCCCCAAAGCGTCTTCCAGAAGTAGCCCACAAACTTTACATCCCTGTCAGAAACAATTGTCTTGGGCACTCCATGCAAGCGTACAATCTCCCTGAAACACGCTTTCCAGAGCAGTTTTTAGGCCAAAAATTTCGGGGGTAAAAAAATTTCGTGCCCATACGTTCCTTAGGTCCAGAAACTCATTTTGAGACGTTCGCCACCATAGTGATTTTTTCGCACTTTTTCAGCCACCGCAGTCCCGCATCGCAAAAAGAAAAAAACAAAAAAAAAGAGAATTTTTTTTTAGAGTGTGCTTCTTCAGTTGATTACGTGCCGCGCCGTGCTTTCGTTGGTGTTTTAGGCTCGCGTCTCTAGTACGGTCTAGCCTAGGATCAGCACAGTACCGACGTTGAGTGTTTATTCAACTTTGCATCTCTGTTTTGATTACTGTTGAGCTTTTTGCTACCATATTTGTCAAGCCTACCTACAACTCCACATATATTCTACTTCGTGCGGTTGACACCTCCTGGCCATCGCTCTACCACATCTCTGAGAGTTTTGACCCGTTGGTTGTACATCACCACCTACTGCTAGGTAAGAATCGGTAAGAACGAAAGAAAAGCTTGACGGATTTGTGCTTTCCACCACCCCACATCCCATTAGTAGAAGTAGGATCATATTTCTGTGTGTTTTCTATTTCTGCTAACCATGCCAGGATCCCATGATGAAGTGGCGCGGGATGCACCCGATTGGGAGAATATGACAAACAAAGCGTTACATGATAAATGATAGAGGCGAAGGTGTCCCGATGTTTCGATGAGATGGTGGAGATCGATTATGGTGGAGACGACTTTCACGATCCGACTACGAACGTGCGAAGACGTTGCGCCTTAGCGATCGCTAAACCAACTCCGAGAGGTTATTGATCCCGCGGATGCTTGATCAACCTGACCACGAAGGTCTAATTCCTGCAAGCAATCGAAGAACAAGCAAGAACTAAGAATTGCAATCTGGATATTGCGAATATAAGATGAATGATTACGAAAGTTGGGGTTCCAATGAGGTCTTGGCCTGGTCGGATGACACAAACGAAAGAGCTCGAAGTTGCGGCTATGGCTAACTTAAATCTAATTAAAACCCAAGTCTAAACGACGCCCTAAGGGCTGTATATATGGGGGAACAGAGGGGATTTTCGTGACCCCTTGGAGGTGGGGTCCGAAAACAACCCTAACTCGGTTTCCCCACACATACGGACTCTAAAAACAGCCTATAATGTGGTATTTCGAAATTACATGTGATGAGGACATCCCTACTAATGTTACACCCATATCCTCACCAACTACACATATTGGACCAGTTACTAGAGCTCGTGCACGTCAACTAAATTATCAGGTACTTTCGTTTCTTGCGAATCCTTCTATTGTTCATGAACATATGATGCTGCCTAAATTAGATACTTTTGTTTTGCTTATGAATGAAGGACCTAGCATGGACAAGAAGGATGGTCATTGGAGCGGGATCAAGCATGGAGAAGAAGGTGCGCGCGCGGGAAAGGACAGCGGAGCTTCCAGTGGTGATTATCGCACTTTGAAGCCACCATAAGGCGCGCATGAAGTCTTGGACGAAATACGCGAGATGCCACTTCATTATTTTCGTCCAAGGGCAATTATAGGTGCTGCGTCACCTTAATATTGGGCTGGGCCCATGTAATTTCGAAATACCACCTTATAGGCTGTTTTTAGAGTCCGTATGTGTGGGGAAACCGAGTTAGGGTTGTTTTCGGACCCCACCTCCAAGGGGTCACGAAAATCCCCTCTGTTCCCCCATATATACAGCCCTTAGGGCGTCGTTTAGACTTGGGTTTTAATTAGATTTAAGTTAGCCATAGCCGCAACTTCGAGCTCTTCGTTTGTGTCATCCGACCAGGCCAAGACCTCATTGGAACCCCAACTTTTCGTAATCATTCATCTTATATTCGCAATATCCAGATTGCAATTCTTAGTTCTTGCTTGTTCTTCGATTGCTTGCAGGAATTAGACCTTCGTGGTCAGGTTGATCGTGCATCCGCGGGATCAATAACCTCTCGGAGTTGGTTTAGCGATCGCTAAGGCGCAACGTCTTCGCACGTTAGTAGTCGGATTGTGAAAGTCGCCTCCACCATAATCGATCTCCACCATCTCATCGAAACATCGGGACACCTTCGCCTCTATCAAGTGGTATCAGATTTCCAGGTTGCTCGGTGAGATTTACCAGTTTTCATAGTCTAGATTGGTTCTGTTCTTCATACCTACAGTCCACGAAAAAGCCAAAAAAAAATTAGGGTTAGATCATCACGTTCCAAAACAGTCCGAGCCCTTTTCCAGTTTTCTTTACAGTAGCTTGCTTTGTTGAATTTACGGTTGCATCGTTGTGTCAAGTTGCTGATCTTAGCGTCTAGTTCCCTTAGAGTTTCGAGTTCTGATCACAGTTTGCCACGTCGCCGCCGCACAGTAGTCATCCTACCACGTTCCGCCAATCCAAGTCCAGATACACCACCACGTTCCGCCAAGCAGAGTCCATATACACCACCACGTCTCACGAGTCCGAGTTGAGTTCCACCATCAGTAAGGATCCTGATCTCTCTGTAGCCAGATTAGTTTTGAGTTGTTAGAGTCGGATTTCACCAAACTTTTTCCGTCCAGAGAAGGGGGGGTGATTTCCAAAAAAAAAAAAAGAAAAAAAAAATTCAGGGGTGAAAAAATTTCGTGCTCATACGTTCCTTAGGTCCAGAAACTCATTTTGAGACGTTCGCCAGCATAGTGATTTTTTCGCACTTTTTCAGCCACCGCAGTCCCGCATCGCAAAAAAAAAAAAAAAAAAAAAGCAAAAAAAAAAAAAAAAAAAAGAGAAAAAAAAATTCAGAGTGTGCTTCTCAGTTGATTACGTGCCGCGCCGTGCTTTCGTTGGTGTTTTAGGCTCGCGTCTCTAGTACGGTCTAGCCTAGGATCAGCACAGTACCGACGTTGAGTGTTTATTCAACTTTGCATCTCTGTTTTGATTACTGTTGAAGCTTTTTGCTACCATATTTGTCAAGCCTACCTACAGCTCCACATATATTCTACTTCGTGCGGTTGACACCTCCTGGCCATCGCTCTACCACATCTCTGAGAGTTTTGACCCGTTGGTTGTACATCACCACCTGCTGCTAGGTAAGAATCGGTAAGAACTGAAGAAAAGCTTGACGGATTTGTGCTTTCCACCACCCCACATCCCATTAGTCGAAGTAGGATCATACTTCTGTGTGTTTTCTATTTCTGCTAACCATGCCAGGATCCCATGATGAAGTGGCGCGGGATGCACCTGATTGGGAGAATATGACAAACAAAGCATTACATGATAAATTTGCACAAATGATGTCTGAACAGGTGAATGACATCGAGAACAGATTTACAGAGGCGATTGATGGTGTGGAGAAGATGATCGACACCAAGCTCGACGCCAAGTTTACTGAGTTGCTCGCACGCTTACCTATACAGCCTGCGGCCGCTCCAGCACAGCCACCGCCACCACGACGTGCACGACGTATTCTGTTTCCGGGCGGACAAGCTGCTGGTGCTCCTGCTGCTGCTGCAGTTACTGCTGCTGCTGCCTCTGACGTCGGCCAGGACGACAACTACGAGGGTGATTACGAGGAGGAGGTGGAACAAGAAGCGGCCTATGAACATCCAGCTGGACGTCCACGTCCCAACATTCGCCACGGTCGACACCAACCACCCCCTCAGGTACGCGATGATGAACATGTGCCTAAACTTAAATTGAATCTTAAGCCGTTTGAGGGTAGATATATTCCTGATGCTTATCTTACTTGGGAGTTAGAAACTGAACAACGCTTTACATGTTTACAATATCCTGAGAATAGACGTGTTACTGCTGCTGTTTGTGAATTCACGGGTTTTGCATCTATTTGGTGGTCTGAACATTGTAGATTGCATGCTAATAATATTCCAGCTACTTGGGCTGCTTTAAAAGATGCTATGCGTACTCGCTGGGTTCCTCCTTATTATCAACGTGAATTGCTACAAAAATTACAGCGTTTGAGACAAGGAAAAAATTCTGTAGAGGAATATTATCAAGAATTACAAACTGGATTGATTAGATGTGGCCTAGTAGAGGATAATGAAGCTATGTTTGCACGTTTTATAGGTGGCTTAAAATGGGAGATACAAACTATTCTAGAATACAAGGACTATGCTACTATTACTCGTTTGTTTCATCTTGCTTGTAAAGCTGAACGTGAAGTGCAGGATCGACAGGCCGCTACGAGACCTAACTTTTCTGCAGGACGAAATACATCATGGACATCGCGTGGACCTTCTACATCCACACGTCCTGCTGCTCCACCCTCTACTTCAGCCGCTCATTCTTACAGGGAGCCACCAAAACAGTCAGCGCCACCATTCAAGGGTGCACAGAGTGGTCCAGCGGCGAGTTCTTCTTCATCCATGGCTTCCACAGGGCAAACACGAGATCGTGATATTAAATGTCGCAGGTGCCAAGGTGGAGGTCACTTCGCAAAAGACTGTCCCTCCAAGCGTGTGATGATTATTACGGCGGATGGTGGGTATGAGTCAGCGAGTGACTATGATGAGGAGACTTTAGTTCTCATTGCTCATGAGGAACAGGGTGCCCATGATGATGCTCATGATATGGAGTATATGGCTCCTGATGATGCAGATAAATATGCTAGTTTGGTTGCTCAACGTGTGTTAAGTGTGGAGGTAACGAAGGCTGAGCAAAACCAGAGGCATAATTTGTTCCACACAAAGGGAGTGGTGAAAGAACGTTCGGTTCGCATCATCATTGACGGAGGGAGTTGCAACAACTTGGCTAGCATGGAGTTGGTGGAGAAGCTATCTCTCACCACAAGACCACACCCCCATCCGTACTATATTCAGTGGTTTAACAATAGTGGTAAGATTAAGGTAACGTGTTCTGTTCGTGTGCACTTTAGCATTGCTGCATATGCTGATTATGTTGATTGTGATGTGGTACCCATGCAAGCATGCTCTCTTTTACTTGGTAGACCATGGCAATTTGATAGGAATGTTGTACACCATGGTAGGACAAATCAGTTTACTCTGGTTCATCAGGATAAAAATATTGCTTTACTTCCTATGTCTCCTGAACAAATTGTGAAAGATGATCTTGCTAGAGCTAGTAAAGCTAAACAGGAGAAAAATAAGAGTGAAAATGAGATAGCAGCCAAAGAATTTGAGCAACAACATAAGACTAATAGCAAATCTTCTTCTGCTGTGTCTAATGAAATTAAATTGACTAGTCCAACTTTGCTTGCTACTAAAGTTGATATTTCAGATTTGGATGTTAGTCAATATGTGTGCTATGCTTTTGTGTGCAAAGAAGCTTTGTTTTCATTTGAGGAATTGCCTCCTTCTTTGCCTCCTGTTGTCACTGACCTTTTGCAGGAGTTTATTGACGTCTTTCCACAAGACGTACCACCGGGATTACCACCTATTCGAGGGATTGAGCATCAGATTGACTTAATTCCCGATGCTTCACTGCCCAACCGTGCGCCATACCGTACCAATCCGGAGGAGACAAAGGAGATTCAGCGTCAAGTACAAGAGCTACTCGACAAAGGTTACATACGTGAATCCCTTAGTCCTTGTGCTGTTCCTGTTATATTAGTACCTAAAAAGGATGGAACATGGCGTATGTGTGTTGATTGTCGAGCCATTAATAATATTACTATTCGTTATCGTCATCCTATTCCTAGGTTAGATGATATGCTTGATGAATTAAGTGGCTCTACCATGTTTTCCAAAGTTGATTTGCGTAGTGGATACCATCAAATTCGCATGAAATTAGGAGATGAATGGAAAACGGCTTTTAAAACTAAGTTTGGATTATATGAGTGGTTAGTCATGCCTTTTGGGTTAACTAATGCACCTAGCACTTTCATGAGATTAATGAACGAGGTTTTACGTGCTTTCATTGGACGATTTGTGGTAGTCTATTTTGATGATATACTGATTTATAGCAAATCTTTGGAGGAACATTTGGATCATTTACGTGCTGTTTTTATTGCTCTACGTAATGCACGTTTGTTTGGTAACCTTGGGAAGTGCACCTTTTGCACCGACCGAGTATCGTTTCTTGGCTATGTTGTTACTCCGCAGGGAATTGAAGTTGATAAAGCCAAGATCGAGGCGATTGAGAGTTGGCCGCAGCCCAAAACGGTCACACAAGTGAGGAGTTTTCTTGGCCTCGCTGGATTCTATAGGCGTTTTGTGAGAGATTTCAGCACCATTGCTGCACCTCTCAATGAGCTTACACGCAAGGATGTGCCTTTTACTTGGGGTACCGCACAGGAAGAAGCCTTCACCGTATTGAAAGATAAGTTAACACATGCTCCTTTGCTCCAACTTCCTGATTTTAATAAGACTTTTGAGCTTGAATGCGATGCTAGTGGGATTGGTTTGGGAGGTGTGTTATTACAAGATGCTAAACCTGTTGCTTACTTTTCTGAAAAATTGAGTGGGCCTAGTCTGAACTATTCTACTTATGATAAGGAATTATATGCTCTTGTTCGGACATTAGAAACTTGGCAACATTATTTATGGCCCAAAGAATTTGTTATACATTCTGATCATGAATCTTTGAAACACATAAGAAGTCAAGCAAAACTTAATCGTAGACATGCTAAGTGGGTTGAATTTATTGAGACTTTCCCTTATGTCATTAAACACAAGAAGGGGAAAGATAATATTATTGCTGATGCTTTGTCTCGTCGTTATACTATGCTTTCACAACTTGACTTCAAGATTTTCGGTTTAGAGACAATCAAAGATCAATACGTAAATGATGCGGAATTTAAAGATGTATTGCAGAATTGTAGAGAGGGTAGAACATGGAACAAGTTTGTGCTTAATGATGGATTTGTGTTCCGTTCTAACAAGCTATGCATTCCAGCTAGCTCTATTCGTCTTTTGTTGTTGCAGGAGGCGCATGGAGGAGGATTAATGGGACACTTTGGCGTGAAGAAGACGGAGGACGTACTTGCTACACATTTCTTTTGGCCAAAGATGAGACGGGATGTTGAGCGTTTTGTTGCTCGCTGCACTACATGTCAAAAAGCTAAGTCACGACTCAATCCTCATGGTTTATACATGCCTTTACTTGTACCTAGTGTTCCGTGGGAGGACATATCCATGGACTTTGTTTTAGGCTTGCCTCGAACAAAGAATGGGAGGGATAGCATATTTGTTGTCGTGGATAGATTTTCTAAGATGGCACATTTTATACCATGTCATAAAAGCGATGATGCTGCTAATGTTGCTGATTTATTCTTTCGTGAGATTATTCGCTTACATGGTGTGCCCAATACTATTGTCTCGGATCGTGATACTAAGTTTCTTAGCCATTTTTGGAGATGCTTATGGGCTAAGTTGGGGACTAAACTACTTTTTAGTACTACATGTCATCCCCAAACTGATGGACAAACTGAAGTGGTCAATAGGACTTTGTCTACTATGCTTAGGGCTGTTTTAAAGAGTAACTTGAAACTGTGGGAAGAATGTTTACCTCATATTGAATTTGCTTATAATCGTTCATTGCATTCTACCACTAAAATGTGCCCTTTTGAGATTGTTTATGGTTTTCTACCTCGTGCACCTATTGATTTGCTACCTCTTCCATCTTCGGAGAAGGTTAATTTTGATGCTAAGCAACGTGCTGAATTGATATTAAAAATGCATGAGTTAACTAAAGAAAACATTGAGCGCATGAATGCTAGATACAAGCTTGCTGGTGATAGGGGTCGAAAGCATGTTGTGTTTGAACCCGGAGATCTTGTTTGGTTACATCTACGTAAAGATAGGTTTCCTGATTTGCGCAAGTCTAAGTTAATGCCTCGAGCTGATGGTCCCTTTAAGGTTTTGCAGAAAATTAATGATAATGCATATAAACTTGAGCTACCTGCAGCCTTTGGGGTTAGTCCCACATTTAATATTGCAGATTTGAAGCCTTATTTGGGAGAAGATGATGAGCTTCCGTCGAGGACGACTTCAATTCAAGAAGGGGAGGATGATGAGGACATCCCTACTAATGTTACACCCATATCCTCACCAACTACACATATTGGACCAGTTACTAGAGCTCGTGCACGTCAACTAAATTATCAGGTACTTTCGTTTCTTGCGAATCCTTCTATTGTTCATGAACATATGATGCTGCCTAAATTAGATACTTTTGTTTTGCTTATGAATGAAGGACCTAGCATGGACAAGAAGGATGGTCATTGGAGCGGGATCAAGCATGGAGAAGAAGGTGCGCGCGCGGGAAAGGACAGCGGAGCTTCCAGTGGTGATTATCGCACTTTGAAGCCACCATAAGGCGCGCATGAAGTCTTGGACGAAATACGCGAGATGCCACTTCATTATTTTCGTCCAAGGGCAATTATAGGTGCTGCGTCACCTTAATATTGGGCTGGGCCCATGTAATTTCGAAATACCACCTTATAGGCTGTTTTTAGAGTCCGTATGTGTGGGGAAACCGAGTTAGGGTTGTTTTCGGACCCCACCTCCAAGGGGTCACGAAAATCCCCTCTGTTCCCCCATATATACAGCCCTTAGGGCGTCGTTTAGACTTGGGTTTTAATTAGATTTAAGTTAGCCATAGCCGCAACTTCGAGCTCTTCGTTTGTGTCATCCGACTAGGCCAAGACCTCATTGGAACCCCAACTTTTCGTAATCATTCATCTTATATTCGCAATATCCAGATTGCAATTCTTAGTTCTTGCTTGTTCTTCGATTGCTTGCAGGAATTAGACCTTCGTGGTCAGGTTGATCGTGCATCCGCGGGATCAATAACCTCTCGGAGTTGGTTTAGCGATCGCTAAGGCGCAACGTCTTCGCACGTTAGTAGTCGGATTGTGAAAGTCGCCTCCACCATAATCGATCTCCACCATCTCATCGAAACATCGGGACACCTTCGCCTCTATCAACATGGGCCCAGCCCAATATTAAGGTGACGCAGCACCTATAATTGCTCTTGGACGAAAATAATGAAGTGGCATCTCGTGTATTCCGTCCAAGCCTTCATGCATGCCTTATGGTGGCTTCAACGTGCGAAAATCCCCACTGGAAGCTCCACTGTACTTTCCCCCGCGTGCACCTTCTTCTCCATTCTTCATCCCGCTCCAATGACCATCCTTCTTGTCCATGCTAGGTCCTTCATTCATAACCAAAACAAAAATATCTAATTTAGGCAGCATCATATGTTCATGAACAATAGAAGGATTCGCAAGAAACGAAAGTACCTGATAATTTAGTTGACGTGCACGTGCTCTAGTAACTGGTCCAGTATGTGTAGTTGGTGAGGGTATGGGTGTAACATTAGTAGGGATGTCCTCATCAATAAATTTGCACAAATGATGTCTGAACAGGTGAATGACATCAAGAACAGATTTACAGAGGCGATTGATTGTGTGGAGAAGATGATCCACACCAAGCTCGACGCCAAGTTTACTGAGTTGCTCGCACGTCTACCTGCACAGCCTGCGGCCGCTCCAGCACAGCCACCGCCACCACGACGTGCACGACGTATTCTGTTTCCGGGCAGACAAGCTGCTGGTGCTCCTGCGGCTGCTGCAGTTGCTGCTACTGCTGCTGCTTCTGACGTCGGCCAGGACGACAACTACGAGGGTGATTACGAGGAGGAGGTGGAACAAGAAGCGGCCTATGAACAGCCAGCTGGACGTCCACGTCCCAACATTCGCCACGGTCGACACCAACCACCCCCTCAGGTACGCGATGATGAACATGTGCCTAAACTTAAATTGAATCTTAAGCCGTTTGAGGGTAGATATATTCCTGATGCTTATCTTACTTGGGAGTTAGAAACTGAACAACGCTTTACATGTTTACAATATCCTGAGAATAGACGTGTTACTGCTGCTGTTTGTGAATTCACGGGTTTTGCATCTATTTGGTGGTCTGAACATTGTAGATTGCATGCTAATAATATTCCAGCTACTTGAGCTGCTTTAAAAGATGCTATGCGTACTCGCTGGGTTCCTCCTTATTATCAACGTGAATTGCTACAAAAATTACAGCGTTTGAGACAAGGAAAAAATTCTGTAGAGGAATATTATCAAGAATTACAAACTGGATTGATTAGATGTGGCATAGTAGAGGATAATGAAGCTATGTTTGCACGTTTTATAGGTGGCTTAAACAGGGAGATACAAACTATTCTAGAATACAAGGACTATGCTACTATTACTCGTTTGTTTCATCTTGCTTGTAAAGCTGAACGTGAAGTGCAGGATCGACAGGCCGCTACGAGACCTAACTTTTCTGCAGGACGAAATACATCATGGACATCGCGTGGACCTTCTACATCCACACGTCCTGCAGCACCACCCTCTACTTCAGCCGCTCATTCTTACAGGGAGCCACCAAAACAGTCAGCGCCACCATTCAAGGGTGCACAGAGTGGTCCAGCGGCGAGTTCTTCTTCATCCATGGCTTCCACAGGGCAAACACGAGATCGTGATATTAAATGTCGCAGGTGCCAAGGTGGAGGTCACTTCGCAAAAGACTGTCCCTCCAAGCGTGTGATGATTATTACGGCGGATGGTGGGTATGAGTCAGCGAGTGACTATGATGAGGAGACTTTAGTTCTCATTGCTCATGAGGAACAGGGTGCCCATGATGATGCTCATGATATGGAGTATATGGCTCCTGATGATGCAGATAAATATGCTAGTTTGGTTGCTCAACGTGTGTTAAGTGTGCAGGTAACGAAGGCCGAGCAAAACCAGAGGCATAATTTGTTCCACACAAAGGGAGTGGTGAAAGAACGTTCGGTTCGCATCATCATTGACGGAGGGAGTTGCAACAACTTGGCTAGCATGGAGTTGGTGGAGAAGCTATCTCTCACCACAAGACCACACCCCCATCCTTACTATATTCAATGGTTTAACAATAGTGGTAAGATTAAGGTAACCCGTTCTGTTCGTGTGCACTTTAGCATTGCTGCATATGCTGATTATGTTGATTGTGATGTGGTACCCATGCAAGCATGCTCTCTTTTACTTGGTAGACCATGGCAATTTGATAGGAATGTTGTACACAATGGTAGGACAAATCAGTTTACTCTGGTTCATCAGGATAAAAATATTGCTTTACTTCATATGTCTCCTGAACAAATTGTGAAAGATGATCTTGCTAGAGCTAGTAAAGCTAAACAGGAGAAAAATAAGAGTGAAAATGAGATAGCAGCCAAAGAATTTGAGCAACAACATAAGACTAATAGCAAATCTTCTTCTGCTGTTTCTAATGAATTTAAATTGACTAGTCCAACTTTGCTTGCTACTAAAGTTGATATTTCAGATTTGGATGTTAGTCAATATGTGTGCTATGCTTTTGTGTGCAAAGAAGCTTTGTTTTCATTTGAGGAATTGCCTCCTTCTTTGCCTCCTGTTGTCAGTGACCTTTTGCAGGAGTTTATTGACGTCTTTCCACAAGACGTACCACCGGGATTACCACCTATTCGAGGGATTGAGCATCAGATTGACTTAATTCCCGGTGCTTCACTGCCAACCGTGCGCCATACCGTACCAATCCGGAGGAGACGAAGGAGATTCAGCGTCAAGTACAAGAGCTACTCGACAAAGGTTACATACGTGAATCCCTTAGTCCTTGTGCTGTTCCTGTTATATTAGTGCCTAAAAAGGATGGAACATGGCGTATGTGTGTTGATTGTCGAGCCATTAATAATATTACTATTCGTTATCGTCATCCTATTCCTAGGTTAGATGATATGCTTGATGAATTAAGTGGCTCTACCATTTTTTCCAAAGTTGATTTGCGTAGTGGATACCATCAAATTCGCATGAAATTAGGAGATGAATGGAAAACGGCATTTAAAACTAAGTTTGGATTATATGAGTGGTTAGTCATGCCTTTTGGGTTAACTAATGCACCTAGCACTTTCATGAGATTAATGAACGAGGTTTTACGTGCTTTCATTGGACGATTTGTGGTAGTCTATTTTGATGATATACTGATTTACAGCAAATCTTTGGAGGAACATTTCGATCATTTACGTGCTGTTTTTATTGCTCTACGTAATGCACGTTTGTTTGGTAACCTTGGGAAGTGCACCTTTTGCACCGACCGAGAATCGTTTCTTGGCTATGTTGTTACTCCGCAGGGAATTGAAGTTGATAAAGCCAAGATCGAGGCGATTGAGAGTTGGCCGCAGCCCAAAACGGTCACACAAGTGAGGAGTTTTCTTGGACTCGGTGGATTCTATAGGCGTTTTGTGAGAGATTTCAGCACCATTGCTGCACCTCTCAATGATCTTACACGCAAGGATGTGCCTTTTACTTGGGGTACCGCACAGGAAGAAGCCTTCACGGTATTGAAAGATAAGTTAACACATGCTCCTTTTCTCCAACTTCCTGATTTTAATAAAACTTTTGAGCTTGAATGCGATGCTAGTGGTATTGGTTTGGGAGGTGTGTTATTACAAGATGCTAAACCTGTTGCATACTTTTCTGAAAAATTGAGTGGGCCTAGTCTGAACTATTCTACTTATGATAAGGAATTATATGCTCTTGTTCGGACATTAGAAACTTGGCAACATTATTTATGGCCCAAAGAATTTGTTATACATTCTGATCATGAATCTTTGAAACACATAAGAAGTCAAGCAAAACTTAATCGTAGACATGCTAAGTGGGTTGAATTTATTGAGACTTTCCCTTATGTCATTAAACAGAAGAAGGGGAAAGATAATATTATTGCTGATGCTTTGTCTCGTCGTTATACTATGCTTTCACAACTTGACTTCAAGATATTCGGTTTAGAGACAATCAAAGATCAATATGTACATGATGCGGAATTTAAAGATGTTTTGCAGAATTGTAGAGAGGTTAGAACATGGAACAAGTTTGTGCTTAATGATGGGTTTGTGTTCCGTTCTAACAAGCTATGCATTCCAGCTAGCTCTATTCGTCTTTTGTTGTTGCAGGAGGCGCATGGAGGAGGATTAATGGGACATTTTGGCGTGAAGAAGACGGAGGACGTACTTGCTACACATTTCTTTTGGCCAAAGATGAGACGGGATGTTGAGCGTTTTGTTGCTCGCTGCACTACATGTCAAAAAGCTAAGTCATGACTCAATCCTCATGGTTTATACATGCCTTTACCTGTACCTAGTGTTCCGTGGGAGGACATATCCATGGACTTTGTTTTAGGCTTGCCTCGAACAAACAAGGGGAGGGATAGCATATTTGTTGTCGTGGATAGATTTTCTAAGATGGCACATTTTATACCATGTCATAAAAGCGATGATGCTGCTAATGTTGCTGGTTTATTCTTTCGAGAGATTATTCGCTTACATGGTGTGCCCAATACTATTGTCTCGGATCGTGATACTAAGTTTCTTAGCCATTTTTGGAGATGCTTATGGGCTAAGTTGGGGACTAAACTACTTTTTAGTACTACATGTCATCCCCAAACTGATGGACAAACTGAAGTAGTCAATAGGACTTTGTCTACTATGCTTAGGGCTGTTTTAAAGAGTAACTTAAAAATGTGGGAAGAATGTTTACCTCATATTGAATTTGCTTATAATCGTTCATTTCATTCAACCACTAAAATGTGCCCTTTTGAGATTGTTTATGGTTTTCTACCTCGTGCACCTATTGATTTGCTTCCTCTTCCATCTTCGGAGAAGGTTAATTTTGATGCTAACCAACGTGCTGAATTGATATTAAAAATGCATGAGTTAACTAAAGAAAACATTGAGAAAATGAATGCTAGATACAAGCTTGCTGGTGATAAGGGTAGAAAGCATGTTGTGTTTGAACCAGGAGATCTTGTTTGGTTACATCTACGTAAAGATAGGTTTCCTGATTTGCGCAAGTCTAAGTTAATGCCACGAGCTGATGGTCCCTTTAAGGTTTTACAGAAAATTAATGATAATGCATATAAACTTGAGCTACCTGCAGATTTTGGGGTTAGTCCCACATTTAACATTGCAGATTTGAAACCTTATTTGGGAGAAGATGATGAGCTTCCGTCGAGGACGACTTCAATTCAAGAAGGGGAGGATGATGAGGACATCCCTACTAATGTTACACCCATATCCTCACCAACTACACATACTGGACCAGTTACTAGAGCACGTGCACGTCAACTAAATTATCAGGTACTTTCGTTTCTTGTGAATCCTTCTATTGTTCATGAACATATGATGCTGCCTAAATTAGATACTTTTGTTTTGATTATGAATGAAGGACCTAGCATGGACAAGAAGGATGGTCATTGGAGCGGGATCAAGCATGGAGAAGAAGGTGCGCGCGCGGGAAAGTACAGTGGAGCTGCCAGTGGTGATTATCACACTTTGAAGCCACCGTAAGGCGCGCATGAAGTCTTGGACGAAATACGCGAGATGACACTTCATTATTTTCGTCCAAGGGCCATTATAGGTGCTGCGTCACCTTAATATTGGGCTGGGCCCATGTAATTTCGAAATACCACATTATAGGCTGTTTTTAGAGTCCGTATGTGTGGGGAAACCGAGTTAGGGTTGTTTTCGGACCCCACCTCCAACGGGCCACGAAATTCCTCTCTGTTCCCCCATATATACAGCCCTTAGGGCGTCGTTTAGACTTGGGTTTTAATTAGATTTAAGTTAGCCATAGCCGCAACTTCGAGCTCTTCGTTTGTGTCATCCGACCAGGCCAAGACCTCATTGGAACCCCAACTTTCGTAATCATTCATCTTATATTCGCAATATCCAGATTGCAATTCTTAGTTCTTGCTTGTTCTTCGATTGCTTGCAGGAATTAGACCTTCGTGGTCAGGTTGATCGTGCATCCGCGGGATCAATAACCTCTCGGAGTTGGTTTAGCGATCGCTAAGGCGCAACGTCTTCGCACGTTCGTAGTCGGATCGTGAAAGTCGTCTCCACCATAATCGATCTCCACCATCTCATCGAAACATCGGGACACCTTCGCCTCTATCACTCGTCTTCGTCATGATACCTGATTATGCAAACATACAAAGATTTAGGCAGTATAAAGTTCTCATTACATAATATATCAGAATCTATTAAGAGCGAGTTCACCTGTTGTTCTATCAACTTTGCACGAGCTCTTGTAATAGGTCCAATTCTGATTTCATCATCCTTCTTCTTTGTTGAATCAACTTGTTCTTCATGACGAATTGGAGATGTGTTGGTAGTAGGGATGTCCTCATCATCTTAACCCTAAAGTTCTTGTCTAAACTTAAGCTAACCCTAAAACTCGTAGTGGGTGTTCTATTTATAAGCTAGGGGATAAAACTAGGGATAAATGGGCCGCAACCCTCAAATCTGCGCGCAGGCAGTGTCGGATGTCCGGTTGGCATCGGACGTCCGTCGGGGTCGTCGGACGTCCGGTCGCCATCGGATTTCCGGTGATTACGATGCCAAAGCCTTCTGTACTCGGCGCACCCTATTTCCGACAGGCGTCGGATGTCCGCTCATCGGACGTCCGGTTCCTGAAGTTTCTGCTTGATGGATGGCTTGGCTTCTCGCGTCCATGTTAACAACGTCAGACGTCCGGCTGGAATCGGACGTCCGGTTCCTGGAGTATAATCTCGCTCCCGAACCTCATCTTCTCCTTCTAGCTTCTCATCCTCCGGCGTGCCCATATCACTTGTATAGCACACAATCATGCCCCTTTATATTGACTTCATTTCTTGATCAAATATAGAGGAATTAATGGTCATATCCATGATAGTGATGTCCTCATCGTCTTCATGCTTGAACATGCTCGAATGCTCATCCTTCTTGTCCATGCTAGATCCTTCATCTGTCAGCAACAGAAATAAATCGACGTTGGGCAGCATCATATTCACATGAACATTAGAAACATTACCAAGAAACGAAAGTACCTAATAATTTAATTGGTGTGCACGATCTCTCGTAATTGGTCTAGTAAGTATATTAGCAGGAATTATGGGTGTAACTATGGTAGCCATGTCCTCATCAAGAGGGAGAGTTGTGATCGGAATGGTCACTCGAGTGCTCGGGTGATGCTTTACAAGTGGTTCTCGAGTAGCTCCCCGTTCTTCTTTGATTTTCCAGCTTGAGACGTAATCGTCTTGTTTTCTTGGTGACATCGCTTGCTAGTTTGTTGTAAGCTCTAAGATCGTCGCAAGTTCCACTTTCTGGGAGGAGTTTACCGCATCTTACCGCATCTTTTACTCTGGCGATTGCTTCTTTCGATAGGTAAATTGTTTCAGTGGGCTCATCCTGTCTTGCCGCTTCTGAGTCCTGGCGCCTGCTGCTTTCAGGTGGATCATCCTGCATTCTGAATTCTTTTCTTGGTATGGTTCCCGGTTCGCCGAGGGTGACTGTGATCTGGCCAGTGTTGCTGGGATCGCTGCTTCTATTGTTTGAGCGTGCTTCCCTGTGACTGTTCGGGGCGTCTTCTCCGTCCTTGTCATCTGAAGTCGGCTCGTGGGTGTCCGCCATGAATACCTGGAACGGCATCCGGGTCACCAACTTAGTCCTTTTACCTATCTGCTTTTGCCATGCGAGTGTCGTGCTCGCGCAGTCGCAAGCAATACCGTGGATAGGGCTGAGGTGGGTGGCCCGAAGGACTCGCGGAGTCGTCGGGTGGGTAGGGGTTTCTTTTTTGCTTGATGTTGTCTTGTGCGATGTGGCTGTTCTGAGTGCCCGAGCATCGTTTGTGAGGCGAAGGGTGCCAAGTGGTTGATGTGGATCTTGAGCATCCCGAAGGTCAGATCCGCTCCTGCGCGGAAGTCAGCGAAAGCTGATCGCTAGACGGGGAGGTGCGCGATGAAGCCGACGGACTGGAATAGATTTGATTCTTCTCGAGTCGTGGAGATGCCGGATGCTGGGGCGGTCGTCGAGTAACTGATTGCTGGTGAAGGGACCGGCGAGATTGTTGATCCAACCTACGTCTTCCCCACGGACGACGCCAATTAACTAGGATTGACCTCGGCAAATCCCATGGTTAGGAACCCTGGGTTAGATCGTAGAGGAGATGTGCAGGTTAGCGATACTCGTCGGCTAACAGAAGAAAGCACTTCATACTTTATTATATTGCGATGGAGGCGATTACAGTGGAGGTCGAGGCGAGTTCGCTCGGGTTCGGAGGTGTTGCTTGAATATTTGATGCCCTAGATGTCCCCTCTCCCAGCCTTTATATACTAGGCCGGGTCACAAGGAGTCCGTCTAGGTTTACAGAGACGGTTTCCTAACCTATCTTCCTTCTTGGACGCCATGTCGTGGGCCGATCGAGGCATCCAGCGGGCCTTCTATCTTGATACGCACCATGTACCCTCATCTATAAGAGTCGTGGGGTCGCCCCCTCGTCACCTGGCCTGGAATTGGCACGCGTCACATGTGTTGACAAGCTCCATGGTGTCGTTCAAGGTGGTAGGGCAATAGAACCCTTGCCCAAAAGCTTTGTCGACCAGAGCCCGGGAACCAATGTGGGCGCCGCATGTTCCTTTGTGGTCCGAACGGGAGCAGCTTCTTGCCTTCGTCTATGGGGATGCACAATAGCTTCACACCGTTGGGACTCCTGCGGTAAAGGGTCTCATCGAGTAGGAGGTACATCGATGATTGACGAGCGACCCGCTCGGCGTCCTTCCGGTTTCTTGGTAGCTCTCTGTTCTTCAGGTAGTCGCCGTTCATGCTGAAGCACTTCAGCGTCAAGACGTCCTCGCCCTCGTAACGAAACAGGAGGAAGTCCCCGCGGTCCAGCTTGCGGCCACGGACGAAGACCTTCTACCCGTGCGACAAGAAGAGATCACCGATGGTCGCCTGGTGGGTCTCCACCTTCTCCGCGTCACCTCCGGAATCCTCCTCTCCAGAAACATCATCGTCCTTGGCTTGCCCTTGTTCTGGTAGCCGCCTCGGAGCCCACGTTGGGAACCTCTGCCCCGCTGAGCCTTCCTTTTGGCGTCCTTCTTGCAATAGAAGGCTGCCATCTCTTCTTGGAGCTTGATGACGGAGCGGCACTCGGACAGGTCATGCTTGTTGGTCTTGTGTATCTTGCAGTATGGCGATGGGGTGGTGTCCGCGGCGGCAACCACGACGTCGATGGAGGGTGGTTGCGTAGCGGCCCCGTACCCCTTCGTGGTGAACACGGCTTGGTGTACGCGTTTACGGGCGCCGGGCTCCCCGGAAGAATGGTTCCTTCCGGAAGGAGCTTGAGCTGTACAACGTCTTCCGGCATCTCGATTAACAGGCAGGACCGCCTCTTCGATGCGGGCGACCTTGTCGGCCAGCTCGAACAGGGCGGTGATAGTCTTGATGGACCGGGTACTCATCTGCTCCAGCATGCGCGGGTTCTGGACGTTGGCATGAAAGGCGGCGATGATTGCGGCCTCATGCTCATCGGGGATGCAATGCTGCATCTGGGTGAATCTTTGGACGAACTTCCGGAGAGGTTTGCCGTCCTTCTGCACTACTCGTCGTAAGTCACTAACGGTTTTCGGAGGTTGGACCCCTCCGGTAAAAGCGCCGACCAACTTTTCGCAGAGTTCCGGCTACAAGATGATGGAGTTGGCCGGGAGATGCATCATCCACCGGCGAGCATTGTCCTTGAGCTTCATGGGGAAGTAGTTGGCCTTCGATTTGTCTTGTCCCCCCGCGATCTCCACAGCAGTGTTGTACATACAGATGAACTCGCCTGGGTTTGTGTTTTCGTCATACGAAAGTGGGCCATCTATCTAGAACTTCTTGGGCCACTGGACGCAGGGGATTTATCGTGATATGGGCACGACAACAACAGGACGGAGGAGGCGATGATATGCGCTGGACGGAGGAGGCGAAGATGGACAAGATTCAGGACATCGGACGTCCGACCCAATTCGGACGTCCGACATCAGCGAGAAGGATGGCGACCTCCGTATCCAGAAGACCTCCAAAACCGAAGACGGATTTCTGACAGGATTCAGACGTCCGACGCATCGGACGTCCGACATATGACGGACGTCCGACATGAAGGTCCTCGAGAAGAACTCCCAATCCAGGACACCTCACCGCCAGAGTCGGATTTCCGACACGTTTCGGACGTCCGACGTGACGGACATCCGAAACCCATCGGACGTCCGAAACTGCCTGCGCGCAGATTTGACGGGCTACGGCCCATGTATCCCTAGTTTTATCCCCTAGCTTATAAATAGAACACCCCCTACGAGTTTTAGGGTAAGCTTAAGTTTAGACAAGAATTTTAGGGTTAAGAGTTGTATCACTTGGTGAAGCTTCCCTCCGGGGTTGGCAATGCCGTTTGTCCAATAAAGATTGCCGCGGAGGTTCTTGTGTTCATCAAGGATTGTCGTGTTTTGGTGTGAGGCGTGGTGATCTCCATCACGTTGCTTGCTGGATTCGTTCCTCTTCTTCAGGTTGCGTTCATCGCGTGGTTGGAAGGATTTCTACCCAGGTTGCTCGCTGTGAAAGGTCGGGACAAACTCAAGAGGATTCCCCCGGTGGTTCGTATCATCAGGTGTCTCCTTCTTTATCATGTGGTATCAGAGCGAGGTTGATCACGGCGAGGTTGTGTTGATCGATCGCATCTAGATCGATTTTGTTGGGAGGAGTTTGCTTGGAGAATTTCTCGTTCAGATTGATTTGTTTGGAGGAGATTGTGCATAGAGGGTGCAGATTGCTGCTGTGTTTGTGCAGATTTGTTTCCGCTAAATTGATTTGCGAGGAGATTGCTAGAGGTTGAAGAGAAGAAATCTCGTAATTGGATTTGGCTGTCGGCAGTCCCGAAATTGATATAGGTGCAGAATCCGCATCCGTGCTCGAAATAAGGCGTGTAAGCACAAATTGGAAAGGATATCTTGTGTGATTTCCAGATTGTATGGCCACCGCTTCCGGTTCGCAGCGGTACAGCCGCAAACGCGAAAACAATACTGTGGTTGGTCCATATTATGCAGATTTGGATGATATATCAAAGATTTTGCAGATATTAGCGAAGGCTGAAACACAAGCGGCAGCTATATCCAAAACAATCTCAGATTTTTCTGCTAGCTCTCAAAAGGAGTTGATTCCAAATAATTTTGAGATTAGTCAGATGGTTGCTCCACTACAGAAAATTGATGAGGCAGCAGCCATGATTTCTGACTTGGCGGATGATGTTGGAAAGGATGTTGTAGATGATGTTGTACCATTGAGTGGGCTGAATGTGCAACTCAAGAGAGTGCATGGTGATACTTGTATGAAAGTGGATAGATGTCAGCGATGGAATTTATTTCAGGCGCAGTGTATGATTAAAGGCAAAGCATGCAAGTTGATGATTGATGGTGGTAGTTGTACCAATGGCATTAGCAAAGCAATGGTGGAAGCATTGAGGTTGTCCACATGGCGTATTCCTGAACCGACGCATCTCGAGTGGTTGAATAGCTGCGGTATACTGAAGGTTACTCATAAGGTGCGTGTGCCATTTACAGTTGGTGACTATGTTGATGAGGTTGAGTGCGATGTGTTGCCATTGGAGGTGTGTGGACTGTTACTTGGGCGTCCATGGCAGTATGATCGCAATGCTATACATGCGGGCCGAGCAAATACATATTCTTTTATGCATGATGGCAAACAGAGGACTTTGAAGCCTATGGGAGATGATCATATCAAGTCCGATGTGGTGCTGGTGGTTCGCAAGGAGAAGTTGCACAATGCTAAACCACAACCAAGTTTAGCTAAGTTGCAGCCTGAGGAGCATGATGCTAGGAGCATCAGTACTAAAACTAATTCAGTCATGCCTGTAGATGACAAGCCAGTTGTACTTGTTGGTGACAAGCCGGTTGAAGTTACGCCTCTTCGTGACGAAAGGAAGGAAATTGC
The DNA here is from genome assembly GCA_950022295.1 of Bromus sterilis. Taxonomy (NCBI): domain Eukaryota; kingdom Viridiplantae; phylum Streptophyta; class Magnoliopsida; order Poales; family Poaceae; genus Bromus; species Bromus sterilis. The sequence continues at coordinate 168,960,605 of OX465600.1, read as the reverse complement.
AGCATGTTATACACCTTCAGTTTGTGTTGACAAAGGTGTTCAGACTGATGACAGTGGTACTGTTCGTGACTCGGTGCGTATGGCGACGAGGTTCGATGACCACAGTTTTGTTTGCACACCTCTGCGACGTTTTGTTGGAGTAGCCGTGCATGTACACAAAGGCAAGGATGGACGTGTTCGTCAGTTGTGTGGCCCGGGCATTACCACTTTGCAGGGTCATACAAAGAAGATTCATGTTCAGCAACAAAGGGCTCCAGCAAGAGTTGAGAAGAAGAAGGTGGTGGCGCCAAAGTCCAAACTCATGTGGAGAAGAAAGGAGGCGCTCAGTGCTGCATCAAGTCAAGTGGCAAAGACGTGTGATGTTGTTGATATCACGCCACCCTTTCGAGCAGACCTCACGCGTTGGGGACAACGCTTTTTGAAGGGGGGGAGGATGATATGGGCACGACAACAACAGGACGGAGGAGGCGATGATATGCGCTGGACGGAGGAGGCGAAGATGGACAAGATTCTGGACATCGGACGTCCGACCCAATTCGGACGTCCGACATCAGCGAGAAGGATGGCGACCTCCGTATCCAGAAGACCTCCAAAACCGAAGACGGATTTCTGACAGGATTCGGACGTCCGACGCATCGGACGTCCGAGATATGACGGACGTCCGACATGAAGGTCCTCGAGAAGAACTCCCAATCCAGGACACCTCACCGCCAGAGTCGGATTTCCGACACGTTTCGGACGTCCGACGTGACGGACGTCCGAAACCCATCGGACGTCCGAAACTGCCTGCGCGCAGATTTGACGGGCTACGGCCCATGTATCCCTAGTTTTATCCTCTAGATTATAAATAGAACACCCCCTACGAGTTTTAGGGTAAGCTTAAGTTTAGACAAGAATTTTAGGGTTAAGAGTTGTATCTCTTGGTGAAGCTTCCCTCCGGGGTTGGCGATGCCGTTTGTCCAATAAAGATTGCCGCGGAGGTTCTTGTGTTCATCAAGGATTGTCGTGTTTTGGTGTGAGGCGTGGTGATCTCCATCACGTTGCTTGCTGGATTCGTTCCTCTTCTTCAGGTTGCGTTCATCGCGTGGTTGGAAGGATTTCTACCCAGGTTGCTCGCTGTGAAAGGTCGGGACAAACTCAAGAGGATTCCCCCGGTGGTTCGTATCATCAGGTGTCTCCTTCTTTATCATGTGGTATCAGAGCGAGGTTGATCACGACGAGGTTGTGTTGATCGATCGCATCTAGATCGATTTTGTTGGGAGGAGTTTGCTTGGAGAATTTCTCGTTCAGATTGATTTGTTTGGAGGAGATTGTGCATAGAGGGTGCAGATTGCTGCTGTGTTTGTGCAGATTTGTTTCCGCTAAATTGATTTGCGAGGAGATTGCTAGAGGTTGAAGAGAAGAAATCTCGTAATTGGATTTGGCTGTCGGCAGTCCCGAAATTGATATAGGTGCAGAATCCGCATCCGTGCTCGAAATAAGGCGTGTAAGCACAAATTGGAAAGGATATCTTGTGTGATTTCCAGATTGTATGGCCACCGCTTCCGGTTCGCAGCGGTACAGCCGCAAACGCGAAAACAATACTGTGGTTGGTCCATATTATGCAGATTTGGATGATATATCAAAGATTTTGCAGATATTAGCGAAGGCTGAAACACAAGCGGCAGCTATATCCAAAACAATCTCAGATTTTTCTGCTAGCTCTCAAAAGGAGTTGATTCCAAATAATTTTGAGATTAGTCAGATGGTTGCTCCACTACAGAAAATTGATGAGGCAGCAGCCATGATTTCTGACTTGGCGGATGATGTTGGAAAGGATGTTGTAGATGATGTTGTACCATTGAGTGGGCTGAATGTGCAACTCAAGAGAGTGCATGGTGATACTTGTATGAAAGTGGATAGATGTCAGCGATGGAATTTATTTCAGGCGCAGTGTATGATTAAAGGCAAAGCATGCAAGTTGATGATTGATGGTGGTAGTTGTACCAATGGCATTAGCAAAGCAATGGTGGAAGCATTGAGGTTGTCCACATGGCGTATTCCTGAACCGACGCATCTCGAGTGGTTGAATAGCTACGGTATACTGAAGGTTACTCATAAGGTGCGTGTGCCATTTACAGTTGGTGACTATGTTGATGAGGTTGAGTGCGATGTGTTGCCATTGGAGGTGTGTGGACTGTTACTTGGGCGTCCATGGCAGTATGATCGCAATGCTATACATGCGGGCCGAGCAAATACATATTCTTTTATGCATGATGGCAAACAGAGGACTTTGAAGCCTATGGGAGATGATCATATCAAGTCCGATGTGGTGCTGGTGGTTCGCAAGGAGAAGTTGCACAATGCTAAACCACAACCAAGTTTAGCTAAGTTGCAGCCTGAGGAGCATGATGCTAGGAGCATCAGTACTAAAACTAATTCAGTCATGCCTGTAGATGACAAGCCAGTTGTACTTGTTGGTGACAAGCCGGTTGAAGTTACGCCTCTTCGTGACGAAAGGAAGGAAATTGCAGCATGTTATACACCTTCAGTTTGTGTTGACAAAGGTGTTCAGACTGATGACAGTGGTACTGTTCGTGACTCGGTGCGTATGGCGACGAGGTTCGATGACCACAGTTTTGTTTGCACACCTCTGCGACGTTTTGTTGGAGTAGCCGTGCATGTACACAAAGGCAAGGATGGACGTGTTCGTCAGTTGTGTGGCCCGGGCATTACCACTTTGCAGGGTCATACAAAGAAGATTCATGTTCAGCAACAAAGGGCTCCAGCAAGAGTTGAGAAGAAGAAGGTGGTGGCGCCAAAGTCCAAACTCATGTGGAGAAGAAAGGAGGCGCTCAGTGCTGCATCAAGTCAAGTGGCAAAGACGTGTGATGTTGTTGATATCACGCCACCCTTTCGAGCAGACCTCACGCGTTGGGGACAACGCTTTTTGAAGGGGGGGAGGATGATATGGGCACGACAACAACAGGACGGAGGAGGCGATGATATGCGCTGGACGGAGGAGGCGAAGATGGACAAGATTCTGGACATCGGACGTCCGACCCAATTCGGACGTCCGACATCAGCGAGAAGGATGGCGACCTCCGTATCCAGAAGACCTCCAAAACCGAAGACGGATTTCTGACAGGATTCGGACGTCCGACGCATCGGACGTCCGACATATGACGGACGTCCGACATGAAGGTCCTCGAGAAGAACTCCCAATCCAGGACACCTCACCGCCAGAGTCGGATTTCCGACACGTTTCGGACGTCCGACGTGACGGACGTCCGAAACCCATCGGACGTCCGAAACTGCCTGCGCGCAGATTTGACGGGCTACGGCCCATGTATCCCTAGTTTTATCCTCTAGATTATAAATAGAACACCCCCTACGAGTTTTAGGGTAAGCTTAAGTTTAGACAAGAATTTTAGGGTTAAGAGTTGTATCTCTTGGTGAAGCTTCCCTCCGGGGTTGGCGATGCCGTTTGTCCAATAAATATTGCCGCGGAGGTTCTTGTGTTCATCAAGGATTGTCGTGTTTTGGTGTGAGGCGTGGTGATCTCCATCACGTTGCTTGCTGGATTCGTTCCTCTTCTTCAGGTTGCGTTCATCGCGTGGTTGGAAGGATTTCTACCCAGGTTGCTCGCTGTGAAAGGTCGGGACAAACTCAAGAGGATTCCCCCGGTGGTTCGTATCATCAGGTGTCTCCTTCTTTATCATGTGGTATCAGAGCGAGGTTGATCACGGCGAGGTTGTGTTGATCGATCGCATCTAGATCGATTTTGTTGGGAGGAGTTTGCTTGGAGAATTTCTCGTTCAGATTGATTTTTTTGGAGGAGATTGTTCATAGAGGCTGTAGATTGCTGCTGTGTTTGTGCAGATTTGTTTCCGCTAAATTGATTTGCGAGGAGATTGCTAGAGGTTGAAGAGAAGAAATCTCGTAATTGGATTTGGCTGTCGGCAGTCCCGAAATTGATATAGGTGCAGAATCCGCATCCGTGCTCGAAATAAGGCGTGTAAGCACAAATTGGAAAGGATATCTTGTGTGATTTCCAGATTGTATGGCCACCGCTTCCGGTTCGCAGCGGTACAGCCGCAAACGCGAAAACAATACTGTGGTTGGTCCATATTATGCAGATTTGGATGATATATCAAAGATTTTGCAGATATTAGCGAAGGCTGAAACACAAGCGGCAGCTATATCCAAAACAATCTCAGATTTTTCTGCTAGCTCTCAAAAGGAGTTGATTCCAAATAATTTTGAGATTAGTCAGATGGTTGTTCCACTACAGAAAATTGATGAGGCAGCAGCCATGATTTCTGACTTGGCGGATGATGTTGGAAAGGATGTTGTAGATGATGTTGTACCATTGAGTGGGCTGAATGTGCAACTCAAGAGAGTGCATGGTGATACTTGTATGAAAGTGGATAGATGTCAGCGATGGAATTTATTTCAGGCGCAGTGTATGATTAAAGGCAAAGCATGCAAGTTGATGATTGATGGTGGTAGTTGTACCAATGGCATTAGCAAAGCAATGGTGGAAGCATTGAGGTTGTCCACATGGCGTATTCCTGAACCGACGCATCTCGAGTGGTTGAATAGCTGCGGTATACTGAAGGTTACTCATAAGGTGCGTGTGCCATTTACAGTTGGTGACTATGTTGATGAGGTTGAGTGCGATGTGTTGCCATTGGAGGTGTGTGGACTGTTACTTGGGCGTCCATGGCAGTATGATCGCAATGCTATACATGCGGGCCGAGCAAATACATATTCTTTTATGCATGATGGCAAACAGAGGACTTTGAAGCCTATGGGAGATGATCATATCAAGTCCGATGTGGTGCTGGTGGTTCGCAAGGAGAAGTTGCACAATGCTAAACCACAACCAAGTTTAGCTAAGTTGCAGCCTGAGGAGCATGATGCTAGGAGCATCAGTACTAAAACTAATTCAGTCATGCCTGTAGATGACAAGCCAGTTGTACTTGTTGGTGACAAGCCGGTTGAAGTTACGCCTCTTCGTGACGAAAGGAAGGAAATTGCAGCATGTTATACACCTTCAGTTTGTGTTGACAAAGGTGTTCAGACTGATGACAGTGGTACTGTTCGTGACTCGGTGCGTATGGCGACGAGGTTCGATGACCACAGTTTTGTTTGCACACCTCTGCGACGTTTTGTTGGAGTAGCCGTGCATGTACACAAAGGCAAGGATGGACGTGTTCGTCAGTTGTGTGGCCCGGGCATTACCACTTTGCAGGGTCATACAAAGAAGATTCATGTTCAGCAACAAAGGGCTCCAGCAAGAGTTGAGAAGAAGAAGGTGGTGGCGCCAAAGTCCAAACTCATGTGGAGAAGAAAGGAGGCGCTCAGTGCTGCATCAAGTCAAGTGGCAAAGACGTGTGATGTTGTTGATATCACGCCACCCTTTCGAGCAGACCTCACGCGTTGGGGACAACGCTTTTTGAAGGGGGGGAGGATGATATGGGCACGACAACAACAGGACGGAGGAGGCGATGATATGCGCTGGACGGAGGAGGCGAAGATGGACAAGATTCTGGACATCGGACGTCCGACCCAATTCGGACGTCCGACATCAGCGAGAAGGATGGCGACCTCCGTATCCAGAAGACCTCCAAAACCGAAGACGGATTTCTGACAGGATTCGGACGTCCGACGCATCGGACGTCCGACATATGACGGACGTCCGACATATGACGGACGTCCGACATATGACGGACGTCCGACATATGACGGACGTCCGACATGAAGGTCCTCGAGAAGAACTCCCAATCCAGGACACCTCACCGCCAGAGTCGGATTTCCGACACGTTTCGGACGTCCGACGTGACGGACGTCCGAAACCCATCGGACGTCCGAAACTGCCTGCGCGCAGATTTGACGGGCTACGGCCCATGTATCCCTAGTTTTATCCTCTAGATTATAAATAGAACACCCCCTACGAGTTTTAGGGTAAGCTTAAGTTTAGACAAGAATTTTAGGGTTAAGAGTTGTATCTCTTGGTGAAGCTTCCCTCCGGGGTTGGCGATGCCGTTTGTCCAATAAAGATTGCCGCGGAGGTTCTTGTGTTCATCAAGGATTGTCGTGTTTTGGTGTGAGGCGTGGTGATCTCCATCACGTTGCTTGCTGGATTCGTTCCTCTTCTTCAGGTTGCGTTCATCGCGTGGTTGGAAGGATTTCTACCCAGGTTGCTCGCTGTGAAAGGTCGGGACAAACTCAAGAGGATTCCCCCGGTGGTTCGTATCATCAGGTGTCTCCTTCTTTATCATGTGGTATCAGAGCGAGGTTGATCACGGCGAGGTTGTGTTGATCGATCGCATCTAGATCGATTTTGTTGGGAGGAGTTTGCTTGGAGAATTTCTCGTTCAGATTGATTTTTTTGGAGGAGATTGTGCATAGAGGCTGTAGATTGCTGCTGTGTTTGTGCAGATTTGTTTCCGCTAAATTGATTTGCGAGGAGATTGCTAGAGGTTGAAGAGAAGAAATCTCGTAATTGGATTTGGCTGTCGGCAGTCCCGAAATTGATATAGGTGCAGAATCCGCATCCGTGCTCGAAATAAGGCGTGTAAGCACAAATTGGAAAGGATATCTTGTGTGCTTTCCAGATTGTATGGCCACCGCTTCCGGTTCGCAGCGGTACAGCCGCAAACGCGAAAACAATACTGTGGTTGGTCCATATTATGCAGATTTGGATGATATATCAAAGATTTTGCAGATATTAGCGAAGGCTGAAACACAAGCGGCAGCTATATCCAAAACAATCTCAGATTTTTTTGCTAGCTCTCAAAAGGAGTTGATTCCAAATAATTTTGAGATTAGTCAGATGGTTGTTCCACTACAGAAAATTGATGAGGCAGCAGCCATGATTTCTGACTTGGCGGATGATGTTGGAAAGGATGTTGTAGATGATGTTGTACCATTGAGTGGGCTGAATGTCCAACTCAAGAGAGTGCATGGTGATACTTGTATGAAAGTGGATAGATGTCAGCGATGGAATTTATTTCAGGCGCAGTGTATGATTAAAGGCAAAGCATGCAAGTTGATGATTGATGGTGGTAGTTGTACCAATGGCATTAGCAAAGCAATGGTGGAAGCATTGAGGTTGTCCACATGGCGTATTCCTGAACCGACGCATCTCGAGTGGTTGAATAGCTGCGGTATACTGAAGGTTACTCATAAGGTGCGTGTGCCATTTACAGTTGGTGACTATGTTGATGAGGTTGAGTGCGATGTGTTGCCATTGGAGGTGTGTGGACTGTTACTTGGGCGTCCATGGCAGTATGATCGCAATGCTATACATGCGGGCCGAGCAAATACATATTCTTTTATGCATGATGGCAAACAGAGGACTTTGAAGCCTATGGGAGATGATCATATCAAGTCCGATGTGGTGCTGGTGGTTCGCAAGGAGAAGTTGCACAATGCTAAACCACAACCAAGTTTAGCTAAGTTGCAGCCTGAGGAGCATGATGCTAGGAGCATCAGTACTAAAACTAATTCAGTCATGCCTGTAGATGACAAGCCAGTTGTACTTGTTGGTGACAAGCCGGTTGAAGTTACGCCTCTTCGTGACGAAAGGAAGGAAATTGCAGCATGTTATACACCTTCAGTTTGTGTTGACAAAGGTGTTCAGACTGATGACAGTGGTACTGTTCGTGACTCGGTGCGTATGGCGACGAGGTTCGATGACCACAGTTTTGTTTGCACACCTCTGCGACGTTTTGTTGGAGTAGCCGTGCATGTACACAAAGGCAAGGATGGACGTGTTCGTCAGTTGTGTGGCCCGGGCATTACCACTTTGCAGGGTCATACAAAGAAGATTCATGTTCAGCAACAAAGGGCTCCAGCAAGAGTTGAGAAGAAGAAGGTGGTGGCGCCAAAGTCCAAACTCATGTGGAGAAGAAAGGAGGCGCTCAGTGCTGCATCAAGTCAAGTGGCAAAGACGTGTGATGTTGTTGATATCACGCCACCCTTTCGAGCAGACCTCACGCGTTGGGGACAACGCTTTTTGAAGGGGGGGAGGATGATATGGGCACGACAACAACAGGACGGAGGAGGCGATGATATGCGCTGGACGGAGGAGGCGAAGATGGACAAGATTCTGGACATCGGACGTCCGACCCAATTCGGACGTCCGACATCAGCGAGAAGGATGGCGACCTCCGTATCCAGAAGACCTCCAAAACCGAAGACGGATTTCTGACAGGATTCGGACGTCCGACGCATCGGACGTCCGACATATGACGGACGTCCGAGATATGACGGACGTCCGACATGAAGGTCCTCGAGAAGAACTCCCAATCCAGGACACCTCACCGCCAGAGTCGGATTTCCGACACGTTTCGGACGTCCGACGTGACGGACGTCCGAAACCCATCGGACGTCCGAAACTGCCTGCGCGCAGATTTGATGGGCTACGGCCCATGTATCCCTAGTTTTATCCTCTAGATTATAAATAGAACACCCCCTACGAGTTTTAGGGTAAGCTTAAGTTTAGACAAGAATTTTAGGGTTAAGAGTTGTATCTCTTGGTGAAGCTTCCCTCCGGGGTTGGCGATGCCGTTTGTCCAATAAAGATTGCCGCGGAGGTTCTTGTGTTCATCAAGGATTGTCGTGTTTTGGTGTGAGGCGTGGTGATCTCCATCACGTTGCTTGCTGGATTCGTTCCTCTTCTTCAGGTTGTGTTCATCGCGTGGTTGGAAGGATTTCTACCCAGGTTGCTCGCTGTGAAAGGTCGGGACAAACTCAAGAGGATTCCCCCGGTGGTTCGTATCATCAGGTGTCTCCTTCTTTATCATGTGGTATCAGAGCGAGGTTGATCACGGCGAGGTTGTGTTGATCGATCGCATCTAGATCGATTTTGTTGGGAGGAGTTTGCTTGGAGAATTTCTCGTTCAGATTGATTTGTTTGGAGGAGATTGTGCATAGAGGCTGCAGATTGCTGCTGTGTTTGTGCAGATTTGTTTCCGCTAAATTGATTTGCGAGGAGATTGCTAGAGGTTGAAGAGAAGAAATCTCGTAATTGGATTTGGCTGTCGGCAGTCCCGAAATTGATATAGGTGCAGAATCCGCATCCGTGCTCGAAATAAGGCGTGTAAGCACAAATTGGAAAGGATATCTTGTGTGATTTCCAGATTGTATGGCCACCGCTTCCGGTTCGCAGCGGTACAGCCGAAAACGCGAAAACAATACTGTGGTTGGTCCATATTATGCAGATTTGGATGATATATCAAAGATTTTGCAGATATTAGCGAAGGCTGAAACACAAGCGGCAGCTATATCCAAAACAATCTCAGATTTTTCTGCTAGCTCTCAAAAGGAGTTGATTCCAAATAATTTTGAGATTAGTCAGATGGTTGTTCCACTACAGAAAATTGATGAGGCAGCAGCCATGATTTCTGACTTGGCGGATGATGTTGGAAAGGATGTTGTAGATGATGTTGTACCATTGAGTGGGCTGAATGTGCAACTCAAGAGAGTGCATGGTGATACTTGTATGAAAGTGGATAGATGTCAGCGATGGAATTTATTTCAGGCGCAGTGTATGATTAAAGGCAAAGCATGCAAGTTGATGATTGATGGTGGTAGTTGTACCAATGGCATTAGCAAAGCAATGGTGGAAGCATTGAGGTTGTCCACATGGCGTATTCCTGAACCGACGCATCTCGAGTGGTTGAATAGCTGCGGTATACTGAAGGTTACTCATAAGGTGCGTGTGCCATTTACAGTTGGTGACTATGTTGATGAGGTTGAGTGCGATGTGTTGCCATTGGAGGTGTGTGGACTGTTACTTGGGCGTCCATGGCAGTATGATCGCAATGCTATACATGCGGGCCGAGCAAATACATATTCTTTTATGCATGATGGCAAACAGAGGACTTTGAAGCCTATGGGAGATGATCATATCAAGTCCGATGTGGTGCTGGTGGTTCGCAAGGAGAAGTTGCACAATGCTAAACCACAACCAAGTTTAGCTAAGTTGCAGCCTGAGGAGCATGATGCTAGGAGCATCAGTACTAAAACTAATTCAGTCATGCCTGTAGATGACAAGCCAGTTGTACTTGTTGGTGACAAGCCGGTTGAAGTTACGCCTCTTCGTGACGAAAGGAAGGAAATTGCAGCATGTTATACACCTTCAGTTTGTGTTGACAAAGGTGTTCAGACTGATGACAGTGGTACTGTTCGTGACTCGGTGCGTATGGCGACGAGGTTCGATGACCACAGTTTTGTTTGCACACCTCTGCGACGTTTTGTTGGAGTAGCCGTGCATGTACACAAAGGCAAGGATGGACGTGTTCGTCAGTTGTGTGGCCCGGGCATTACCACTTTGCAGGGTCATACAAAGAAGATTCATGTTCAGCAACAAAGGGCTCCAGCAAGAGTTGAGAAGAAGAAGGTGGTGGCGCCAAAGTCCAAACTCATGTGGAGAAGAAAGGAGGCGCTCAGTGCTGCATCAAGTCAAGTGGCAAAGACGTGTGATGTTGTTGATATCACGCCACCCTTTCGAGCAGACCTCACGCGTTGGGGACAACGCTTTTTGAAGGGGGGGAGGATGATATGGGCACGACAACAACAGGACGGAGGAGGCGATGATATGCGCTGGACGGAGGAGGCGAAGATGGACAAGATTCAGGACATCGGACGTCCGACCCAATTCGGACGTCCGACATCAGCGAGAAGGATGGCGACCTCCGTATCCAGAAGACCTCCAAAACCGAAGACGGATTTCTGACAGGATTCGGACGTCCGACGCATCGGACGTCCGACATATGACGGACGTCCGACATATGACGGACGTCCGACATGAAGGTCCTCGAGAAGAACTCCCAATCCAGGACACCTCACCGCCAGAGTCGGATTTCCGACACGTTTCGGACGTCCGACGTGACGGACGTCCGAAACCCATCGGACGTCCGAAACTGCCTGCGCGCAGATTTGACGGGCTACGGCCCATGTATCCCTAGTTTTATCCTCTAGATTATAAATAGAACACCCCCTACGAGTTTTAGGGTAAGCTTAAGTTTAGACAAGAATTTTAGGGTTAAGAGTTGTATCTCTTGGTGAAGCTTCCCTCCGGGGTTGGCGATGCCGTTTGTCCAATATAGATTGCCGCGGAGGTTCTTGTGTTCATCAAGGATTGTCGTGTTTTGGTGTGAGGCGTGGTGATCTCCATCACGTTGCTTGCTGGATTCGTTCCTCTTCTTCAGGTTGTGTTCATCGCGTGGTTGGAAGGATTTCTACCCAGGTTGCTCGCTGTGAAAGGTCGGGACAAACTCAAGAGGATTCCCCCGGTGGTTCGTATCATCAGGTGTCTCCTTCTTTATCATGTGGTATCAGAGCGAGGTTGATCACGGCGAGGTTGTGTTGATCGATCGCATCTAGATCGATTTTGTTGGGAGGAGTTTGCTTGGAGAATTTCTCGTTCAGATTGATTTGTTTGGAGGAGATTGTGCATAGAGGCTGCAGATTGCTGCTGTGTTTGTGCAGATTTGTTTCCGCTAAATTGATTTGCGAGGAGATTGCTAGAGGTTGAAGAGAAGAAATCTCGTAATTGGATTTGGCTGTCGGCAGTCCCGAAATTGATATAGGTGCAGAATCCGCATCCGTGCTCGAAATAAGGCGTGTAAGCACAAATTGGAAAGGATATCTTGTGTGATTTCCAGATTGTATGGCCACCGCTTCCGGTTCGCAGCGGTACAGCCGAAAACGCGAAAACAATACTGTGGTTGGTCCATATTATGCAGATTTGGATGATATATCAAAGATTTTGCAGATATTAGCGAAGGCTGAAACACAAGCGGCAGCTATATCCAAAACAATCTCAGATTTTTTTGCTAGCTCTCAAAAGGAGTTGATTCCAAATAATTTTGAGATTAGTCAGATGGTTGTTCCACTACAGAAAATTGATGAGGCAGCAGCCATGATTTCTGACTTGGCGGATGATGTTGGAAAGGATGTTGTAGATGATGTTGTACCATTGAGTGGGCTGAATGTGCAACTCAAGAGAGTGCATGGTGATACTTGTATGAAAGTGGATAGATGTCAGCGATGGAATTTATTTCAGGCGCAGTGTATGATTAAAGGCAAAGCATGCAAGTTGATGATTGATGGTGGTAGTTGTACCAATGGCATTAGCAAAGCAATGGTGGAAGCATTGAGGTTGTCCACATGGCGTATTCCTGAACCGACGCATCTCGAGTGGTTGAATAGCTGCGGTATACTGAAGGTTACTCATAAGGTGCGTGTGCCATTTACAGTTGGTGACTATGTTGATGAGGTTGAGTGCGATGTGTTGCCATTGGAGGTGTGTGGACTGTTACTTGGGCGTCCATGGCAGTATGATCGCAATGCTATACATGCGGGCCGAGCAAATACATATTCTTTTATGCATGATGGCAAACAGAGGACTTTGAAGCCTATGGGAGATGATCATATCAAGTCCGATGTGGTGCTGGTGGTTCGCAAGGAGAAGTTGCACAATGCTAAACCACAACCAAGTTTAGCTAAGTTGCAGCCTGAGGAGCATGATGCTAGGAGCATCAGTACTAAAACTAATTCAGTCATGCCTGTAGATGACAAGCCAGTTGTACTTGTTGGTGACAAGCCGGTTGAAGTTACGCCTCTTCGTGACGAAAGGAAGGAAATTGCAGCATGTTATACACCTTCAGTTTGTGTTGACAAAGGTGTTCAGACTGATGACAGTGGTACTGTTCGTGACTCGGTGCGTATGGCGACGAGGTTCGATGACCACAGTTTTGTTTGCACACCTCTGCGACGTTTTGTTGGAGTAGCCGTGCATGTACACAAAGGCAAGGATGGACGTGTTCGTCAGTTGTGTGGCCCGGGCATTACCACTTTGCAGGGTCATACAAAGAAGATTCATGTTCAGCAACAAAGGGCTCCAGCAAGAGTTGAGAAGAAGAAGGTGGTGGCGCCAAAGTCCAAACTCATGTGGAGAAGAAAGGAGGCGCTCAGTGCTGCATCAAGTCAAGTGGCAAAGACGTGTGATGTTGTTGATATCACGCCACCCTTTCGAGCAGACCTCACGCGTTGGGGACAACGCTTTTTGAAGGGGGGGAGGATGATATGGGCACGACAACAACAGGACGGAGGAGGCGATGATATGCGCTGGATGGAGGAGGCGAAGATGGACAAGATTCTGGACATCGGACGTCCGACCCAATTCGGACGTCCGACATCAGCGAGAAGGATGGCGACCTCCGTATCCAGAAGACCTCCAAAACAGAAGACGGATTTCTGACAGGATTCGGACGTCCGACGCATCGGACGTCCGACATATGACGGACGTCCGACATGAAGGTCCTCGAGAAGAACTCCCAATCCAGGACACCTCACCGCCAGAGTCGGATTTCCGACACATTTCGGACGTCCGATGTGACGGACGTCCGAAACCCATCGGACGTCCGAAACTGCCTGCGCGCAGATTTGACGGGCTACGGCCCATGTATCCCTAGTTTTATCCCCTAGCTTATAAATAGAACACCCCCTACGAGTTTTAGGGTAAGCTTAAGTTTAGACAAGAATTTTAGGGTTAAGAGTTGTAATCCTTGGTGAAGCTTCCCTCCGGGGTTGGCGATGCCGTTTGTCCAATAAAGATTGCCGCGGAGGTTCTTGTGTTCATCAAGGATTGTCGTGTTTTGGTGTGAGGCGTGGTGATCTCCATCACGTTGCTTGCTGGATTCGTTCCTCTTCTTCAGGTTGCGTTCATCGTGTGGTTGGAAGGATTTCTACCCAGGTTGCTCGCTGTGAAAGGTCGGGACAAACTCAAGAGGATTCCCCCGGTGGTTCGTATCATCAGGTGTCTCCTTCTTTATCATATCGGGTGTAGGCTACGCAAACGGTGCTATAGTCGCTTTAACCGGAATGGATTCCCTCCCGGACAACATCGATGGGAGGAACCCGGGCATCGGAACACCGATGAGTTTCCTTCTGCCTAATGATGGTGGTTCGAGCGTCTTCGTGGCGGCGATCCTCTAGGCGAGTACGCTGATCCGGGGATACACGGTGCCCGGATGATGGCATAGAAGCTGCATCAGGAGATCCGGCCCATCGAGGAGCGGTCTGGCGGACGGCGGGGTCGCGGCAGCGCTCATCTCGGGGATGGTCTTGTTGACGTTGATGCCGGGGGGAGTGCATAGTGTTTCCTCCATAACTGGAACACCCTCCCCGATAGTGGCCATCCCACTTGGGTGACAGCTTGTTTAGACCCCTCCTGTACTGTAGCCGACGGAGGACAAGGTCGCCTTCCTCAAGTTCTCAGGAGCGGACGTGGTGGCATTGATAGCGGCGTAGTCCTTGCTGGTACCGCCCGGCGCGTGTAGCAACCTGAGTACGTACTTCCTCGGGAACGACGACATTTTCTTGTCGGAGTTGTTGTTGTTCGACTTCATCGAAGGCGTGAAATCGAGGAGATCCGTATCTCAGTTCTGCGAGGAGCACCGCCTCCGCTCCGTAAATGAGAGCGAAGCGCATCTCATTTGTGGCTCGATTGGGTGTGGTCCTCATTGACCATAGAACAGCCGGGAGTTCATCCACCCACCGCTTTCCACACTTTTCGAGCCGCTTGAAGGTACGGGTCCGGAGACCTCGGAGGACTTCCGAATTGGCACTCTCTGCCTGGTCGTTGCTCCTCGGATGAGCCACTGAAGCGAAAGACACAGTGGTGCCCATTTACTTGCAGTACTCGAGGAAGGCCTGACTTGTGAATTGGGTGTCGTTGGCCGTGATGATCCGGTTAAGAACTCCGAAACGACACACCAGGCTTGTGATAAACCTTATGGCGGATTGCGCCGTGGTCTTGCGGATTGGATCCAATTTTGGCCACTTGTGATTTTGTCGATGGCGACGTAGAGGAACTCATAACCTCCGATAGCACGTGGGAATGGGCCCAAGATGTCCAATCCCTAGACCGCAAAGGGCCATGACAGAGGGATGGTTTAGAGAGCTTGTGTTGGTTGATGAACTGCCTTGGCGTGGAATTGGCAGGCGTCGCAGGTGTTGACAAGCTCCATGGCGTTGTTCAAGGCGGTAGGCCAATAGAACCCTTACCGAAAAGCTTTAACGACCAGAGTCCAAGAACCAATGTGGGAGCCGCATGTTCCTTCATGGTCTGAACGGGAGCAGCTTCTTGCCTTCATTTGTGGGGATGCACAGTAGGTTCACACTGTTGGGACGCCTGCGGTAAAGGGTCTCATCGAGTAGGAGGTACATCGATGATTGACGAGCAACCCGCTCGGTGTCCTTCGGGTTGCTTCGTAGCTCTCTGATAGAGGCGAAGGTGTCCCGATGTTTCGATGAGAGATAACTATCGATTTGGTGGAGATGACTCTGACGATCCGACTACGAACGTGCGAAGACGTTGCGCCTTAGCGATCGCTAAACCAACTCCGAGAGGTTATTGATCCCGCGGATGCACGATCAACCTGACCACGAAGGTCTAATTCCTGCAAGCAATCGAAGAACAAGCAAGAACTAAGAATTGCAATCTGGATATTGCGAATATAAGATGAATGATTACGAAAGTTGGGGTTCCAATGAGGTCTTGGCCTGGTCGGATGACACAAACGAAGAGCTCGAAGTTGCGGCTATGGCTAACTTATGTCTAATTAAAACCCAAGTCTAAACGACGCCCTAAGGGCTGTATATATGGGGGAACAGAGGGGATTTTCGTGACCCCTTGGAGGTGGGGTCCGAAAACAACCCTAACTCGGTTTCCCCACACATACGGACTCTAAAAACTGCCTATAATGTGGTATTTCGAAATTACATGGGCCCAGCCCAATATTAAGGTGGCGCAGCACCTATAATTGCTCTTGGACGAAAATAATGAAGTGGCATCTCGTGTATTCCGTCCAAGCCTTCATGCATGCCTTATGGTGGCTTCAACGTGCGAAAATCCCCACTGGAAGCTCCACTGTACTTTCCCCCGCGCGCACCTTCTTCTCCATTCTTGATCCCGCTCCAATGACCATCCTTCTTGTCCATGCTAGGTCCTTCATTCATAACCAAAACAAAAGTATCTAATTTAGGCAGCATCATATGTTCATGAACAATAGAAGGATTCGCAAGAAACGAAAGTACCTGATAATTTAGTTGACGTGCACGTGCTCTAGTAACTGGTCCAGTATGTGTAGTTGGTGAGGGTATGGGTGTAACATTAGTAGGGATGTCCTCATCATCCTCCCCTTCTTGAATTGAAGTCGTCCTCGACGGAAGCTCATCATCTTCTCCCAAATAAGGTTTCAAATCTGCAATGTTAAATGTGGGACTAACCCCAAAATCTGCAGGTAGCTCAAGTTTATATGCATTATCATTAATTTTCTGTAAAACCTTAAAGGGACCATCAGCTCGTGGCATTAACTTAGACTTGCGCAAATCAGGAAACCTATCTTTTCGTAGATGTAACCAAACAAGATCTCCTGGTTCAAAAACAACATGCTTTCGACCCCTATCACCAGCAAGCTTGTATCTAGCATTCATGCGCTCAATGTTTTCTTTAGTTAACTCATGCATTTTTAATATCAATTCAGCACGTTGCTTAGCATCAAAATTCACCTTCTCCGAAGATGGAAGAGGCAGCAAATCAATAGGTGCACGAGGTAAAAAACCATAAACAATCTCAAAAGGGCACATTTTAGTGGTAGAATGCACTAAACGATTATAAGCAAATTCAATATGAGGTAAACATTCTTCCCACAGTTTCAAGTTACTTTTTAAAACAGCCCTAAGCATAGTAGACAATGTCCTATTGACCACTTCAGTTTGTCCATCAGTTTGGGGATGACATGTAGTACTAAAAAGTAGTTTAGTCCCCAACTTAGCCCATAAGCATCTCCAAAAATGGCTAAGAAACTTAGTATCACGATCCGAGACAATAGTATTGGGCACACCATGTAAACGAATAATCTCTCCAAAGAATAAATCAGCAACATTAGCAGCATCATCGCTTTTATGACATGGTATAAAATGTGCCATCTTAGAAAATCTATCCACGACAACAAATATGCTATCCCTCCCCTTCTTTGTTCGAGGCAAGCCTAAAACAAAGTCCATGGATATGTCCTCCCACGGAACACTAGGTACAGGTAAAGGCATGTATAAACCATGAGGATTGAGTCGTGACTTAGCTTTTTGACATGTAGTGCAGCGAGCAACAAAACGCTCAACATCCCGTCTCATCTTTGGCCAAAAGAAATGTGTAGCAAGTACGTCCTCCGTCTTTTTCACACCAAAATGTCCCATTAATCCTCCTCCATGCGCCTCCTGCAACAACAAAAGACGAATAGAGCTAGCTGGAATGCATAGCTTGTTAGAACGGAACACAAATCCATCATTAAGCACAAACTTGTTCCATGTTCTACCCTCTCTACAATTCTGCAATACATCTTTAAATTCCGCATCATTTGCATATTGTTCTTTGATTGTCTCTAAACCGAATATCTTGAAGTCAAGTTGTGAAAGCATAGTATAACGACGAGACAAAGCATCAGCAATAATATTATCTTTCCCCTTCTTGTGTTTAATGACATAAGGGAAAGTCTCAATAAATTCAACCCACTTAGCATGTCTACGATTAAGTTTTGCTTGACTTCTTATGTGTTTCAAAGATTCATGATCAGAATGTATAACAAATTCTTTGGGCCATAAATAATGTTTCCAAGTTTCTAATGTCCGAACAAGAGCATATAATTCCTTATCATAAGTAGAATAGTTCAGACTAGGCCCACTCAATTTTTCAGAAAAGTATGCAACAGGTTTAGCATCTTGTAATAACACACCTCCCAAACCAATCCCACTAGCATCGCATTCAAGCTCAAAAGTCTTATTAAAATCAGGAAGTTGGAGCAAAGGAGCATGTGTTAACTTATCTTTCAATACCGTGAAAGCTTCTTCCTGTGCGGTACCCCAAGTAAAAGGCACATCCTTGCGTGTAAGCTCATTGAGAGGGGCAGCAATGGTGCTGAAATCTCTCACAAAACGCCTATAGAATCCAGCGAGGCCAAGAAAACTCCTCACTTGTGTGACCGTTTTGGGCTGCGGCCAACTCTCAATCGCCTCGATCTTGGCTTTATCAACTTCAATACCCTGTGGAGTAACAACATAGCCAAGAAACGATACTCGGTCGGTGCAAAAGGTGCACTTCCCAAGGTTACCAAATAAACGTGCATTACGTAGAGCAATAAAAACAGCACGTAAATGATCCAAATGTTCCTCCAAAGATTTGCTATAAATTAGTATATCATCAAAATAGACTACCACAAATCGTCCAATGAAAGCACGTAAAACCTCGTTCATTAATCTCATGAAAGTGCTAGGTGCATTAGTTAACCCAAAAGGCATGACTAACCACTCATATAATCCAAACTTAGTTTTAAAAGCCGTTTTCCATTCATCTCCTAATTTCATGCGAATTTGATGGTATCCACTACGCAAATCAACTTTGGAAAACATGGTAGAGCCACTTAATTCATCAAGCATATCATCTAGCCTAGGAATAGGATGACGATAACGAATAGTAATATTATTAATGGCTCGACAATCAACACACATACGCCATGTTCCATCCTTTTTAGGCACTAATATAACAGGAACAGCACAAGGACTAAGGGATTCACGTATATAACCTTTGTCGAGTAGCTCTTGTACTTGACGCTGAATCTCCTTCGTCTCCTCCGGATTGGTACGGTATGGCGCACGGTTGGGCAGCGAAGCACCGGGAATTAAGTCAATCTGATGCTCAATCCCTCGAATAGGTGGTAATCCCGGTGGTACGTCTTGTGGAAAGACGTCAATAAACTCCTGCAAAAGGTCAGTGACAACAGGAGGCAAAGAAGGAGGCAATTCCTCAAATGAAAACAAGGCTTCTTTGCACACAAAAGCATAGCACACATATTGACTAACATCCAAATCCGAAATATCAACCTTAGTAGCAAGCAAAGTTGGACTAGTCAATTTAATTTCATTAGAAACAACAGAAGAAGATTTGCTATTAGTCTTATGTTGTTGCTCAAATTCTTTAGCTGCTATCTCATTTTCACTCTTATTTTTCTCCTGTTTAGCTTTACTAGCTCTAGCAAGATCATCTTTCACAATTTGTTCAGGAGACATAGGAAGTAAAGCAATATTTTTATCCTGATGAACTAGAGTAAACTGATTTGTCCTACCATGGTGTACAACATTCCTATCAAATTGCCATGGTCTACCAAGTAAAAGAGAGCATGCTTGCATGGGTACCACATCACAATCAACATAATCAGCATATGCAGCAATGCTAAAGTGCACACGAACAGAACGCGTTACCTTAATCTTACCACTATTGTTAAACCACTGAATATAGTACGGATGGGGGTGTGGTCTTGTGGTGAGAGATAGCTTCTCCACCAACTCCATGCTAGCCAAGTTGTTGCAACTCCCTCCGTCAATGATGATGCGAACCGAACGTTCTTTCACCACTCCCTTTGTGTGGAACAAATTATGCCTCTGGTTTTGCTCGGCCTTCGTTACCTGCACACTTAATACACGTTGAGCAACCAAACTAGCATATTTATCTGCATCATCAGGAGTCATATACTCTATATCATGAGCATCATCATGGGCACCCTGTTCCTCACGAGCAATGAGAACTAGAGTCTCCTCATCATAGTCACTCGCTGACTCATACCCACCATCCGCCGTAATAGTCATCACACGCTTGGAGGGACAGTCTTTTGCGAAGTGACCTCCACCTTGGCACCTGCGACATTTAATATCACGATCTCGTGCTTGCCCTGTGGACGCCATGGATGAAGAAGAACTCGCTGCTGGACCACTCTGTGCACCCTTGAATGGTGGCGCTGGCTGTTTTGGTGGCTCCCTGTAAGAATGAGCGGCTGAAGTAGATGGTGGAGCAGCAGGACGTGTGGATGTAGAAGCTCCACGCGATGTCCATGATGTATGTCGTCCTGCAGAAAAGTTAGGTCTCGTAGCGGCCTGTCGATCCTGAGGGGGTGGTTGGTGTCGACCGTGGCGAATGTTGGGACGTGGACGTCCAGCTGGCTGCTCATAGGCCGCTTCCTGTTCCACCTCCTCCTCGTAATCACCCTCGTAGTTGTCGTCCAGGCCGACGTCAGAAGCAGCAGCAGCAGCAGTAGCAGCAACTGCAGCAGCAGGAGGAGCACCAATACCAGCAGCTTGTCCACGCGGAAACAGAATACGTCGTGCACGTGGTAGTGGCGGTGGCTGTGGCTGTGCTGAAGGTAGGCGTGCGATCAACTCAGTAAACTTGGCGTCGAGCTTGGTGTCGATCATCTTCTCCACGCCATCAATCGCCTCTGTAAATCTGGTCTCGATGTCCTGCACCTGTTGAGACATCATACGTGCAAATTTATCATGTAGCTCCTTGTTTGTCATGTTCTCCCAATCGGGTGCATCCCGCGCCACTTCATCATGTGATCCTGGCATGGTTAGCAGAAATAGAAAACACACCGGAATATGATCCTACTGCTACTAATGGGATGGATGTGGGGTGGTGGAAAGCACAAATCCGTCAAGCTTTTCTTACGTTCTTACCGATTCTTACCTAGCAGCAGGTGGTGATGTACAACCAACGGGTCAAAACTCTCAGAGATGTGGTAGAGAGATGGCCAGGCGGTGTCAAAACGCACGATGTAGAATATATGTGGAGCTGTAGGAAGGCTGACAAGTATGGTAGGAAAAACTCAACAGTAATCAAAACAGAGATGCAAAGCTGAATAAACACTCAACGTCGGTACTGTGCTGATCCTAGGCTAGACCGTACTAGAGACGCGAGCCTAAAACACCAACGAAAGCACGGCGCGGCACGTAACAACTGTGAAGCACACTCTGAATTTTTTTTTTCTCTCTCTTTTTTTTTTTTTTTTTTTTTGCTTTTTTTTTTTGGCGATGCGGGACTGCGGGGGCTGAAAAAGTGCGAAAAAATCACTATGGTGGCGAACGTCTCAAAACGAGTTTCTGGACCTAAGGAACGTATGGGAACGATTTTTTTTTTTTTTTTTTTTTTGGAAATCACCCTCTTCTACGTACGACAAAAGATTGGTGAAATCCGACTCTAATCAACTCAAAACTAATCTGGCTACGGAGAGATCACAAACCGAACAGGTGATGGAACTCCACTCGGATCGGTAGGTTGTGGTGGTGTATATGGACTCTGCTTGGCGGAAAGTGGTGGTGTAACTTGACTTGGATTGGCGGAACGTGGTAGGATGACTACTGGTGCGGCGGCGACGTGGCAAACTGTGATCAGAACTCGAAACTCTAAGGGAACTAGACGCTAAGATCAGCAACTCGACACGACGATGCAACCGCAAATTCAACAATGCAAACTACTGTAAAGAAAACTGGACAAAGGCTCGGACTGTTTTGGGACGTGATGATCTAACCCTAATTTTTTTTGTTGGCTTTTTCGTGGACTGTAGGTATGAAAAACAGAACCAATCTAGACTACGAAAACTGGTAAATCTCACCGAGCAACCTGGAAATCTGATACCACTTGATAGAGGCGAAGGTGTCCCGATGTTTCGATGAGAGATAACTATCGATTTGGTGGAGATGACTCTGACGATCCGACTACGAACGTGCGAAGACGTTGCGCCTTAGCGATCGCTAAACCAACTCCGAGAGGTTATTGATCCCGCGGATGCACGATCAACCTGACCACGAAGGTCTAATTCCTGCAAGCAATCGAAGAACAAGCAAGAACTAAGAATTGCAATCTGGATATTGCGAATATAAGATGAATGATTACAAAAGTTGGGGTTCCAATGAGGTCTTGGCCTGGTCGGATGACACAAACGAAGAGCTCGAAGTTGCGGCTATGGCTAACTTATGTCTAATTAAAACCCAAGTCTAAACGACGCCCTAAGGGCTGTATATATGGGGGAACAGAGGGGATTTTCGTGACCCCTTGGAGGTGGGGTCCGAAAACAACCCTAACTCGGTTTCCCCACACATACGGACTCTAAAAACTGCCTATAATGTGGTATTTCGAAATTACATGGGCCCAGCCCAATATTAAGGTGGCGCAGCACCTATAATTGCTCTTGGACGAAAATAATGAAGTGGCATCTCGTGTATTCCGTCCAAGCCTTCATGCATGCCTTATGGTGGCTTCAACGTGCGAAAATCCCCACTGGAAGCTCCACTGTACTTTCCCCCGCGCGCACCTTCTTCTCCATTCTTGATCCCGCTCCAATGACCATCCTTCTTGTCCATGCTAGGTCCTTCATTCATAACCAAAACAAAAGTATCTAATTTAGGCAGCATCATATGTTCATGAACAATAGAAGGATTCGCAAGAAACGAAAGTACCTGATAATTTAGTTGACGTGCACGTGCTCTAGTAACTGGTCCAGTATGTGTAGTTGGTGAGGGTATGGGTGTAACATTAGTAGGGATGTCCTCATCACTCTCCGTTCTTCAGGTAGTCGCCGTTCATGCTGAAGCACTTTAGCGTTAAGACGTCCTCGTCCTCGTAATAAAACAGGAGGAATTCCTCACGGTCTAGCTTGCGGCCACAGACGAAGACCTTCCACCCGTGTGACAAGAAGAGATCACCGTCGCGTCGTCTGGTGGGTCTCCACCTTCATCGCGTCGCCTCTGGATTCCTCCTCTCCACAAACGTCATTGCCTTGATGCGACGTCCTTGGCTCGCCCTTGTTCTGGTAGCCGCCTCGACCCCCGCATTGGGAACCTCCACCCCGCTGAGCCTTCCTTTTGGCGTCCTTCTTGGAATAGAAGGCTACCATGTCTTCTTGGATCTTGATGACGGAGCGACACTTGGACAGGTCGTGCTTGTTGGTCTTGAGTATCTTGCAGTATGGCGATGGGGTGCTGTCCGCAGCGGCAACCACGGTGTCGATGGAGTGTGGTTGCGGAGCGGCCCTGTTCCCCTCCGTGGTTGATGAGGACATCCCTACTAATGTTACACCCATATCCTCACCAACTACACATATCGGACTAGTTACTAGAGCACGCGCACGTCAACTAAATTATCAGGTACTTTCGTTTCTTGCGAATCCTTCTAATGTTCATGAACATATGATGCTTCCTAAATTAGATACTTTTGTTTTTCTTATGAATGAAGGACCTAGCATGGACAAGAAGGATGGTCATTGGAGCGGGATCAAGCATGAAGAAGAAGGTGCGCACGCGGGAAAGGAAAATGGAGCTTCCAGTGGTGATTTTCGCACTTTGAAGCCACCATATGGCACGCATGAAGTCTTGGACGAAATACACGAGATGCCACTTCATTATTTTCGTCCAAGGCCAATTATAGGTACTGCGTCGCCTTAATATTGGGCTGGGCCCATGTAATTTCGAAATACCACATTATAGGCTGTTTTTAGAGTTCGTATGTGTGGGGAAACCGAGTTAGGGTTGTTTTCGGACCCCACCTCCAAGGGGTCACGAAAATCCCCTCTGTTCCCCCATATATACAGCCCTTAGGGCGTCGTTTAGACTTGGGTTTTAATTAGATTTAAGTTAGCCATAGCCGCAACTTCGAGCTCTTCGTTTGTGTCATCCGACCAGGCCAAGACCACATTGGAACCCCAACTTTCGTTAATCATTCATCTTATATTCGCAATTTCCAGATTGCAATCCTTAGTTCTTGCTTGTTCTTCGATTGCTTGCAGGAAATAGACCTTCGTGGTCAGGTTGATCGTGCATCTGCGGGATCAATAACCTCTCGGAGTTGGTTTAGCGATCGCTAAGGCGCAACGTCTTCGCACGTTCGTAGTCGGATCGTGAAAGTCGTCTCCACCATAATCGATCTCCACCATCTCATCGAAACATCGGGACACCTTCGCCTCTATCAAGTGGTATCAGATTTCCAGGTTGCTCGGTGAGATTTACCAGACTAATAGCAAATCTTCTTCTGCTGTTTCTAATGAAATTAAATTGACTAGTCCAACTTTGCTTGCTACTAAGGTTGATATTTCGGATTTGGATGTTAGTCAATATGTGTGCTATGCTTTTGTGTGCAAATAAGCTTTGTTTCATTTGAGGAATTGCCTCCTTCTTTGCCTCCTGTTGTCACTGACCTTTTGCAGGAGTTTATAGACGTCTTTCCCCAAGACGTACCACCGGGATTACCACCTATTCGAGGGATTGAGCATCAGATTGACTTAATTCCCGGTGCTTCGCTGCCCAACCGTGCGCCATAACGTACCAATCCTGAAGAGACGAAGGAGATTCAGCGTCAAGTACAAGAGCTACTCGACAAAGGTTATATACGCGAATCCCTTAGTCCTTGTGCTGTTCCTGTTATATTAGTGCCAAAAAAGGATGGAACATGGCGTATGTGTGTTGATTGTAGAGCCATTAATAATATAACTATTCGTTATCGTCATCCCATTCCTAGGTCAGATGATATGCTTGATGAATTAAGTGGCTCTACCATGTTTTCCAAAGTTGATTTGCGTAGTGGATACCATCAAATTCGCATGAAATTGGGAGATGAATGGAAAACAACATTTAAAACTAAGTTTGGACTATATGAGTGGTTAGTCATGCCTTTTTGGTTAACTAATGCACCTAGCACCTTCATGAGATTAATGAACGAGGTTTTACGTGCTTTGATTGGACGATTTATGGTAGTTTATTTTTGATGATATACTGATTTATAGCAAATCTTTGGAGGAACATTTGGATCATTTACGTGCTGTTTTTATTGCTCTACGTAATGCACGTTTGTTTGGTAACTTTGGGAAGTGCACCTTTTGCACCGACCGAGTATCGTTTCTTGGCTATGTTGTTACTCCACAGGGTACTGAAGTTGATAAAGCCAAGATCGAGGCGATTGAGAGTTGGCCGCAGCCCAAAACGGTCACACAAGTGAGGAGTTTTCTAGGCCTCGCTGGATTTTATAGGCGTTTTGTGAGAGATTTCAGCACCATTGCTGCACCTCTCAATGAGCTTACACGCAAGGATGTGCCTTTTACTTGGGGTACCGCACAGGAAGAAGCGTTCACGATATTGAAAGATAAGTTAACACATGCTCCTTTGCTCCAACTTCCTGATTTTAATAAGACTTTTGAGCTTGAATGCGATGCTAGTGCGATTGGTTTGGGAGGTGTGTTATTACAAGATGCTAAACATGTTGCATACTTTTCTGAAAAATTGAGTGGGCCTAGTCTGAACTATTCTACTTATGATAAGGAATTATATGCTCTTGTTCGGACATTAGAAACTTGGCAACATTATTTATGGCCCAAAGAATTTGTTATACATTCTGATCATGAATCTTTGAAACACATAAGAAGTCAAGCAAAACTTAATCGTAGACATGCTAAGTGGGTTGAATTTATTGAGACTTTCCCTTATGTTACTAAACACAAGAAGGGTAAAGATAATATTATTGCTGATGCATTGTCTCGTCGTTATACTATGCTTTCACAACTTGACTATAAGATATTCGGTTTAGAGACAATCAAAGATCAATATGTGCATGATCCGGAATTTAAAGATGTATTGCAGAATTGTAGAGAAGGTAGAACATGGAACAAGTTTGTGCTTAATGATGGATTCGTGTTCCGTTCTAACAAGCTATGCATTCCAGCTAGCTCTGTTCGTCTTTTGTTGTTGCAGGAGACGCGTGGAGGGGGATTAATGGGACACTTTGGTGTGAAGAAGACGGAGGACGTACTTGCTACACATTTCTTTTGGCCAAAGATGAGACGGGATGTTGAGCGTTTTGTTGCTCGCTGCACTACATGTCAAAAAGCTAAGTCACGACTCAATCCTGATGGTTTATACATGCCTTTACCTGTACCTAGTGTTCCGTGGAAGGACATATCCATGGACTTTGTTTTAGGTTTGCCTCGAACAAAGAAGGGGAGGGATAGCATATTTTTTGTCGTGGATAGATTTTCTAAGATGGCACACTTTATACCATGTCATAAAAGCGATGATGCTGCTAATGTTGCTGATTTATTCTTTCGTGAGATTATTCGCTTACATGGTGTGCTTAATACTATTGTCTCGGATCGTGATACTAAGTTTCTTAGCCATTTTTGGAGGTGCTTATGGGCTAAGTTGGGGACTAAACTACTTTTTGGTACTACATGTCATCCCCAAACTGATGGACAAACTGAAGTAGTCAATAGGACTTTGTCTACTATGCTTAGGGCTGTTTTAAAGAGTAACTTGAAAATGTGGGAAGAATGTTTACCTCATATTGAATTTGCATATAATCGTTCATTGCATTCTACCACTAAAATGTGCCCTTTTGAGATTGTTTATAGTTTTCTACCTCGTGCACCTATTGATTTGCTGCCTCTTCCATCTTCGGAGAAGGTTAATTTTGATGCTAAGCAACGTGCTGAATTGATATTAAAAAAGCATGAGTTAACTAAAGAAAACATTGAGAGAATGAATGCTAGATACAAGCTTGCTGGTGATAAGGGTAGAAAGCGTGTTGTGTTTGAACCCGGAGATCTTGTTTGGTTACATCTACGTAAAGATAGGTTTCCTGATTTGCGCAAGTCTAAGTTAATGCTACGAGCTGATGGTCCCTTTAAGGTTTTGCAGAAAATTAATGATAATGCATATAAACTTGAGCTACCTGCAGCCTTTGGGGTTAGTCCCACATTTAATATTGCAGATTTGAAGCCTTATTTGGGAGAAGATGATGAGATTCCGTCGAGGACGACTTCAATTCAAGAAGGGGAGGATGATGAGGACATCCCTACTAATGTTACACCCATATCCTCACCAACTACACATATTGGACCAGTTACTAGAGCACGCGCACGTCAACTAAATTATCAGGTACTTCCGTTTCTTGCGAAGCCTTCTAATGTTCATGAACATATGATGCTGCCTAAATTAGATACTTTTGTTTTGCTTATGAATGAAGGACCTAGCATGGACAAGAAGGACGGTCATTGGAGCGGGATCAAGCATGGAGAAGAAGGTGCGCGCGCGGGAAAGGACAATGAAGCTTCCAGTGGTGATTTTCGCACTTTGAAGCCACCATAAGGCGCGCATGAAGTCTTGGACGAAATACACGAGATGCCACTTCATTATTTTCGTCTAAGGCCAATTATAGGTGATGTGTCACCTTAATATTGGGCTGGGCCCATGTAATTTCGAAATACCACATTATAGCCTGTTTTTAGAGTCCGTATGTGTGGGGAAACCGAGTTAGGGTTGTTTGCGGACCCCACCTCCAAGGGGTCACAAAAATCCCCTATGTTCCCCCATATATACAGCCCTTAGGGCGTCGTTTAGACTTGGGTTTTGATTAGTTTTAAGTTAGCCATAGTGATGAGGACATGGCTACCACAGTTACAGCCATAACTCATACTACTACACACATTGGATCGGCTACTAGAGCTCGTGCAAACCAACAGAATTATCAGGTATTTTCGTTTCTTGGAAATCCTTCTAATGTTTATGAACATGTGATGCTGCCTAAATTAGATATTTTTGTCTTACTTATGCATGAAGGACCTAATGTGGACAAGAGCGATGACCATTGGAGCGAGATCAAGCATGGACAGGAAGTAGCGTGTGCGGCAAAGAATAATGGAGCTTTCAGTAGTGATTTCCGCACTTTGAAGCCACCATAAGAAGTGCATGAAGCCTTGGACGAAATATACAAAGATTCCACTTCATAATTTTGTCCAGGGGCTGTTATAGGTGTTGCGCCACCTTATTTATGGGCCAGGCCCATGTAATTTCGAAATAGTGCTTAATAGGCTGTTTTAGAGTCCGTATTGTAGGGAAAAATGACTCCAGAGGGATTTTAGTCCCACCTTGCCAAGGGAGGACGAAATTCCCTCTCTTTTCCCTTATATATACACCCCATAGGGCATCCTTTAGACTTGGATTTCTTTTAGTTAAAAAGACTGCTTAGCTAATTGCTGCATCTTCGTGTACTCGGTTTGTGTCCAACGACCAGATCAAGACCGCTTTTGGAATCCCAACTTTATTCATACTTCATCTAAATATTCGCAATATTCAGATTGCTTTATCATAGTTCTTGCTTGTTCTTCGATTGCTTGCAGGCACTAGACCTTCGTGGTCAGGTTGATCGTGCTCCGGCGTGGTCAATAACCTTCAGGAGATTGGTTTAGCGATTGCTAAGGCGCAACGTCGTTGCACGTTTGTAGTCGGATCGTCAAAGTCGACTCCATCAAATCGTAGTTATCATCTCATCGAAAGATCGGGACACCCCGCCTCTATCAAGTGGTATCAGTTTTCAGGTTGCTCGGTGAGAATTTCCAATTATCCCTAGATTAGATCGTTTTTATTTACCTATCGTCCAAGAAAAAGCCACCAAAAAAAAAGTAGATTAGTTCATCCATGTCCAAAACAGTCTGAGCCTTTTCGCCATTATCACTTAGTTTTTGCATTGTTGAATTTTCGGTTGCATCGTGTGTCGAGTTGCTGGTTTAGTGTCTAAACTTTTAGAGTTTCGAGTTCTAGTCACGCCTTGATTCATGCCGCATCCGCAACAATAATCTCCACCTCCTTGACATCTTTCTCTGCCACATACGTATATGTTCAGATATTTGTTTCGGCCATCATCATCATCCATCGCCTTGCCATAGTTCACCTTGGAGAAAGAGAAAAGGAATTGACAAAAAAAAGAGAGGAAGTCGTTTCACATCTTGTAGAAAGAAGAAACTCTCATTGGAGATCACATCGAAAATATCAGTTTTTGCTTCGGTTGAGTTTTCTAAGGAAGAAGAAAAAGAGATAAGTTTCGTTTTTGCTGCTAAAAGGCATAAGGAAAGGAAAATCCATCTATTTATCTTTCCTAGTTTGTTGGCATGTTTGGGCTGTTGGAGTTTCGAAGGCAAGTGTACGTTGGCTGCTCTGGACACCACGTTTGGAGTTCAAGCAGGAATTAAATATTTCCTTCCTTGGTTTTTTCGGTTACAAAAAAATAACTGGTTTGGTTAAAAAAATAAGAAGAAAGGAGGACGTGTTGCCTTGGGATATTTGACCAGTATAGCTGCCTCACGTGGGGGTCTCTACTTGGCAATTACGTTCGGATTAGCAGAAAAAAAAGGCCACGGAATTATCTCCTTGTGTGACACGCTTGGGATTTGGAAACAAAAAGCTGAGAAAAAAAAGGGCTGTTCGGTTTGTGTGTTTGAAAAGATAAGATTGAGTCAAAGAAGAAGGGAAGGTTTTGATTCGTTTGGGTTGGAAAAGAAAGAAGAGATATGGACGTGTCGTTAGTTTGGAAAGAATATTTTGCAAAGTAAGGCATCAAGTGTTTCATTTCTTGGACAAAATCTGGTGTGTTCCTTTCCAATACTACTAGTTGCCCACGTTTGGGTTGTTGGTTGCAAAAAAAAAATCCAAGTTTACGTGTTGGAAAAAGAGAGAGATATTAAAGGAAGGAAGGCCACGCACTAGTGTTTCGTTGGTTTGGAAAGTAAAGAAAAACCGTGGCTATCATTGCTTCCTTGGTTGTCACGTTCGTTGCTTTGGTTTGTTATGCAAAATTATAAAAAAAGAAGAGCAGATCGGTTTTGCTTGATGTGATTCTCCACGTGGGATGTTTACTTTTGGAAGGAATAGAATAAAGAGTAGAGAGAGGAAACTTCCCAAAGAAAGCAAATTGTTTTTTTTTTCCCTACTTAGTATTTGACTACCTCACGTGGGAGTTTTTCTTGGAGGTTGGAGCTTTGCTTGGAGAAAAAAAAAAGAGACGAGCTTGGCCGTTGGAAGAATAAAAGGTAAAAAAAAGGAAAGTTTAAGGAAAAAAAAGGGAACATTTGGTTTCGTTGTTGCGTCGTTCGTACTCATTGCACGTGAATTTTATCTGTGTCTTAGGCTCGCGTCTCTAGCACAGTCTAGCCTAAGATCAGCACTCGACTACTTTGAACGAATTTTCAGCTTGCACTTATTAACGTGGTTGTAGCATTTTTTTCCACATATATATAGCCAACCCAGCTGCACATATTTCTACAACGCGCATACATACGTTCACCTGGCAATCGCTTTACACAATCTTTGGAGTTATTTGACACCGCCCGTTGCCGATCACCACCTGCTGCATGGTAAGAATTTGTAAGACACTGATATTTGCTTTACTGTGAGCGCTTTACCACCACATCCTAGTAGTTCATAGGAACATTTTTGTTTCTTGTTTCTACTAACTATGACAGGTTCTGGAGTTACAAGTTCTTCGCCGATGGACACATGTTCACCACCATCAGAGATGCGCCCACGCAAACAAGCATATGGACAGGTTATTTCTTTGCCGCCTTTTGAGGGTAGATTTAATCCTGCTGTTTATCTTGATTGGGAGTTTGAAGTAGAACAAATTTTTGCGAGTAATAATTTTTCTGAATTGGAGAGAGTACGAGCTACCACTCGCGCTTTTACTGGTTTTGCTTCAATTTGGTGGAGTGTGTATATTAAGAAAAACATTGATAATAAACCCTCAATTTGGAAAGATTTGAAAGCTATAATGAGACATAAATTTGTTCCTCCTTATTATCGTCGTGAATTGTTTCAAAAAGTAAAACAATTAAATCAAGGGAGTAACACTGTTCATGCTTACTATCAAGAGTTTAAATCTTATATGCATCAGTGTGACATAGAAGAATCTGAGGATGACAGGAAGAATAGATTTTTTAATGGTTTGAACGA
Source organism: Bromus sterilis (assembly GCA_950022295.1). Lineage (NCBI taxonomy): Eukaryota > Viridiplantae > Streptophyta > Magnoliopsida > Poales > Poaceae > Bromus > Bromus sterilis. Next base: position 168,929,954 of record OX465600.1, on the reverse strand, counting down.
TGACATTCGCGCACGATTTCATTATATTCCTCGTTGCATTATTGGTATGTATGTTCGTGCTTGTACCTTTGAGAGACAGATACAGGAGGATGCTTTGAGCGACTACGACGCCTACGGCGGCTACTATTCTAGACCATGCTCACCACCACCGATTGTCTCCTTCGCCATTGCACCTTCTCCGACGCCCATGCCTCCTATTGTGAGTGTGATATCACCTCCAGCCTCTATGACCTTGCCATCATCCGTACCTACCTCATCTGTGTCATTGCAACAAGGTAACCACAAAGGTATTGATGATATAACTTCACATGAGAATGATGCATGCATAGTAGAGTCGAATAAATCATGTGTTGAGTTACCTGTTGATTTGAGCACACCATCTATTTTGGATAATCATGTTACTATTATGAAATTGCCAATGCTTAATCATTTTGGTATGACCTCTAATCTTGGTGATGATTCTACGTCGAATGACTTGTTGCACGACTACTTAGTTAAACCTTTTGTAGCATGTCCTTCGAAAAACATTAACGTTTATTCACCGGTGTTAGGATGGTTTAATGATGAGCATTGTAAATCTTTAGATATGAATAAAATCTTCACTTATATATGCAAACTGAGTTGCAATACTTTCATGTCGTTTACCTATTGTGATGAATCCATATCTTTATATTTCACGACATATGAAAGTTATTTGTGTATACATGTGTCTCATGTGCACAAACTGAGGGCCGTAAAAATGGATGATATATACATATACAACATGTACACCTTGTCTCTTTTGTTAGCCACATTTCAGATTAAGCAACGCCGAGGACGGCTTTGTTTTCAAGAAGGGGAGGATGATGAGGACATGGCTACCACAGTTACAGCCATAACTCATACTACTACACACATTGGATCGGCTACTAGAGCTCGTGCAAACCAACAGAATTATCAGGTATTTTCGTTTCTTGGAAATCCTTCTAATGTTTATGAACATGTGATGCTGCCTAAATTAGATATTTTTGTCTTACTTATGCATGAAGGACCTAATGTGGACAAGAGGGATGACCATTGGAGCGAGATCAAGCATGGACAGGAAGTAGCGTGTGCGGCAAAGAATAATGGAGCTTTCAGTAGTGATTTCCGCACTTTGAAGCCACCATAAGAAGTGCATGAAGCCTTGGATGAAATATACAAAGATTCCACTTCATAATTTTGTCCAGGGGCTGTTATAGGTGTTGCGCCACCTTATTTATGGGCCAGGCCCATGTAATTTCGAAATAGTGCTTAATAGGCTGTTTTAGAGTCCGTATTGTAGGGAAAAATGACTCCAGAGGGATTTTAGTCCCACCTTGCCAAGGGAGGACGAAATTCCCTCTCTTTTCCCTTATATATACACCCCATAGGGCATCCTTTAGACTTGGATTTCTTTTAGTTAAAAAGACTGCTTAGCTAATTGCTGCATCTTCGTGTACTCGGTTTGTGTCCAACGACCAGATCAAGACCGCTTTTGGAATCCCAACTTTATTCATACTTCATCTAAATATTCGCAATATTCAGATTGCTTTATCATAGTTCTTGCTTGTTCTTCGATTGCTTGCAGGCACTAGACCTTCGTGGTTAGGTTGATCGTGCTCCGGCGTGGTCAATAACCTTCAGGAGATTGGTTTAGCGATTGCTAAGGCGCAACGTCGTTGCACGTTTGTAGTCGGATCGTCAAAGTCGACTCCATCAAATCGTAGTTATCATCTCATCGAAAGATCGGGACACCCCGCCTCTATCACATAGCCGCAACTTCGAGCTCTTCGTTTGTGTCATCCGACCAGGCCAAGACCGCATTGGAACCCCAACTTTCGTTAATCATTCATCTTATATTCGCAATATCCAGATTGCAATCCTTAGTTCTTGCTTGTTCTTCGATTGCTTGCAGGAATTAGACCTTCGTGGTCAGGTTGATCGTGCATCCGCAGGATCAATAACCTCTCGGAGTTGGTTTAGCGATCGCTAAGGTGCAACGTCTTTGCACTTTCGTAGTCGGATCGTGAAAGTCATCTCCACCATAATCGATCTCCACCATCTCATCGAAACATCGGGACACCTTAGCCTCTATCAGTGTTGAACACGGCTTGGTGTACGCGTTTACGGGCCCTGGGCTCCTCGGAAGGATGGTTCCTTCCGGAAGGAGCTTGAGCCGCAGGGCGTCTTTCGGCATCTCGATTAATAGGCAGGACCGCCTCTTTGATGCGGGCGACCTTGTCGGCGAGTTCGAACAGGGCGGTGATAGTCTTGATGGACCGGGTACTCATCTTCTCCAGCATGCGTGGGTTCTTGAGGGTTGCATGAAAGGGGGCGATGATTGAGGCCTTGATAGAGGCGAAGGTGTCCCGATGTTTCGATGAGATGGTGGGGATCGATTATGGTGGAGACGACTTTCACGATCCGACTACGAACGTGCGAAGACGTTGCGCCTTAGCGATCGCTAAACCAACTCCGAGAGGTTATTGATCCCGCGGATGCACGATCAACCTGACCACGAGGGTCTAATTCCTGCAAGCAATCGAAGAACAAGCAAGAACTAAGAATTGCAATCTGGATATTGCAAATATAAGATGAATGATTACGAAAGTTGGGGTTCCAATGAGGTCTTGGCCTGGTCGGATGACACAAACGAAGAGCTCGAAGTTGCGGCTATGGCTAACTTAAATCTAATTAAAACCCAAGTCTAAACGACGCCCTAAGGGCTGTATATATGGGGGAACAGAGGGGAATTTCGTGGCCCCTTGGAGGTGGGGTCCGAAAACAACCCTAACTCGGTTTCCCCACACATACGGACTCTAAAAACAGCCTATAATGTGGTATTTCGAAATTACATGGGCCCAGCCCAATATTAAGGTGACGCAGCACCTATAATGGCCCTTGGACGAAAATAATGAAGTGTCATCTCGCGTATTTCGTCCAAGACTTCATGCGCGCCTTATGGTGGCTTCAAAGTGTGATAATCACCACTAGAAGCTCCACTGTACTTTCCCGCGCGCGCACCTTCTTCTCCATGCTTGATCCCGCTCCAATGACCATCCTTCTTGTCCATGCTAGGTCCTTCATTCATAAGCAAAACAAAAGTATCTAATTTAGGCAGCATCATATGTTCATGAACAATAGAAGGATTCACAATAAACGAAAGTACCTGATAATTTAGTTGACGTGCACGTGCTCTAGTAACTGGTCCAGTATGTGTAGTTGGTGAGGATATGGGTGTAACATTAGTAGGGATGTCCTCATCATCCTCCCCTTCTTGAATTGAAGTCGTCCTCGACGGAAGCTCATCATCTTCTCCCAAATAAGGTTTCAAATCTGCAATTTTAAATGTGGGACTAACCCCAAAATCTGCAGGTAGCTCAAGTTTATATGCATTATCATTAATTTTCTGTAGAACCTTAAAGGGACCATCAGCTCGTGGCATTAACTTAGACTTGGGCAAATCAGGAAACCTATCTTTACGTAGATGTAACCAAACAAGATCTCCTGGTTCAAACACAACATGCTTTCTACCCTTATCACCAGCAAGTTTGTATCTAGCATTCATTTTCTCAATGTTTTCTTTAGTTAACTCATGCATTTTTAATATCAATTCAGCACATTGCTTAGCATCAAAATTAACCTTCTCCGAAGATGGAAGAGGAAGCAAATCAATAGGTGCACGAGGTAGAAAACCATAAACAATCTCAAAAGGGCACATTTTAGTGGTAGAATGAAATGAACGATTATAAGCAAATTCAATATGAGGTAAACATTCTTCCCACATTTTTAAGTTACTCTTTAAAACAGCCCTAAGCATAGTAGCCAAAGTCCTATTGACTACTTCAGTTTGTCCATCAGTTTGGGGATGACATGTAGTACTAAAAAGTAGTTTAGTCCCCAACTTAGCCCATAAGCATCTCCAAAAATGGCTAAGAAACTTAGTATCACGATCTGAGACAATAGTATTGGGCACACCATGTAAGCGAATAATCTCTTGAAAGAATAAATCAGCAACATTAGCAGCATCATCGCTTTTATGACATGGTATAGAATGTGCCATCTTAGAAAATCTATCCACGACAACAAATATGCTATCCCTCCCCTTGTTTGTTCGAGGCAAGCCTAAAACAAAGTCCATGGATATGTCCTCCCACGGAACACTAGGTACAGGTAAAGGCATGTATAAACCATGAGGATTGAGTCGTGACTTAGCTTTTTGACATGTAGTGCAGCGAGCAACAAAACGCTCAACATCCCGTCTCATCTTTGGCCAAAAGAAATGTGTAGCAAGTACGTCCTCCGTCTTCTTCACGCCAAAATGTCCCATTAATCCTCCTCCATGCGCCTCCTGCAACAACAAAAGACGACTAGAGCTAGCTGGAATGCATAGCTTGTTAGAACGGAACACAAACCCATTATTAAGCACAAACTTGTTCCATGTTCTACCATCTCTACAATTCTGCAAAACATCTTTAAATTCCGCATCATGTACATATTGATCTTTGATTGTCTCTAAACCGAATATCTTGAAGTCAAGTTGTGAAAGCATAGTATAACGACGAGACAAAGCATCAGCAATAATATTATCTTTCCCCTTCTTGTGTTTAATGACATAAGGGAAAGTCTCAATAAATTCAACCCACTTAGCATGTCTACGATTAAGTTTTGCTTGACTTCTTATGTGTTTCAAAGATTCATGATCAGAATGTATAACAAATTCTTTGGGCCATAAATAATGTTGCCAAGATTCTAATGTCCGAACAAGAGCATATAATTCCTTATCATAAGTAGAATAGTTTAGAATAGGCCCACTCAATTTTTCAGAAAAGTATGCAACAGGTTTAGCATCTTGTAATAACACACCTCCCAAACCAATACCACTAGCATCGCATTCAAGCTCAAAAGTTTTATTAAAATCAGGAAGTTGGAGCAAAGGAGCATGTGTTAACTTATCTTTCAATACCGTGAAGGCTTCTTCCTGTGCGGTACCCCAAGTAAAAGGCACATCCTTGCGTGTAAGCTCATTGAGAGGTGCAGCAATGGTGCAAAGACGTTGCGCCTTAGCGATCGCTAAACCAACTCCGAGAGGTTATTGATCCTGCGGATGCACGATCAACCTGACCACGAAGGTATAATTCCTGCAAGCAATCGAAAAACAACCAAGAACTAAGAATTGCAATCTGGATATTGCGAATATAAGATGAATGATTACGAAAGTTGGGGTTCCAATGAGGTCTTGGCCTGGTCGGATGACACAAACGAAGAGCTCGAAGTTGCGGCTATGGCTAACTTAAATCTAATTAAAACCCAAGTCTAAACGACGCCCTAAGGGCTGTATATATGGGGGAACAGAGGGGAATTTCGTGGCCCCTTGGAGGTGGGGTCCGAAAACAACCCTAACTCGGTTTCCCCACACATACGGACTCTAAAAACAGCCTATAATGTGGTATTTCGAAATTACATGGGCCCAGCCCAATATTAAGGTGACGCAGCACCTATAATGGCCCTTGGACGAAAATAATGAAGTGTCATCTCGCGTATTTCGTCCAAGACTTCATGCGCGCCTTATGGTGGCTTCAAAGTGTGATAATCACCACTGGAAGCTCCACTGTACTTTCCCGCGCGCGCACCTTCTTCTCCATGCTTGATCCCGCTCCAATGACCATCCTTCTTGTCCATGCTAGGTCCTTCATTCATAAGCAAAACAAAAGTATCTAATTTAGGCAGCATCATATGTTCATGAACAATAGAAGGATTCACAAGAAACGAAAGTACCTGATAATTTAGTTGGCGTGCACGTGCTCTAGTAACTGGTCCAGTATGTGTAGTTGGTGAGGATATGGGTGTAACATTAGTGGGGATGTCCTCATCATCCTCCCCTTCTTGAATTGAAGTCGTCCTCGACGGAAGCTCATCATCTTCTCCCAAATAAGGTTTCAAATCTGCAATTTTAAATGTGGGACTAACCCCAAAATCTGCAGGTAGCTCAAGTTTATATGCATTATCATTAATTTTCTGTAAAACCTTAAAGGGACCATCAGCTCGTGGCATTAACTTAGACTTGCGCAAATCAGGAAACCTATCTTTACGTAGATGTAACCAAACAAGATCTCCTGGTTCAAACACAACATGCTTTCTACCCTTATCACCAGCAAGCTTGTATCTAGCATTCATTTTCTCAATGTTTTCTTTAGTTAACTCATGCATTTTTAATATCAATTCAGCACGTTGCTTAGCATCAAAATTAACCTTCTCCGAAGATGGAAGAGGAAGCAAATCAATAGGTGCACGAGGTAGAAAACCATAAACAATCTCAAAAGGGCACATTTTAGTGGTAGAATGAAATGAACGATTATAAGCAAATTCAATATGAGGTAAACATTCTTCCCACATTTTTAATTTACTCTTTAAAACAGCCCTAAGCATAGTAGACAAAGTCCTATTGACTACTTCAGTTTGTCCATCAGTTTGGGGATGACATGTAGTACTAAAAAGTAGTTTAGTCCCCAACTTAGCCCATAAGCATCTCCAAAAATGGCTAAGAAACTTAGTATCACGATCTGAGACAATAGTATTGGGCACACCATGTAAGCGAATAATCTCTTGAAAGAATAAATCAGCAACATTAGCAGCATCATCGCTTTTATGACATGGTATAGAATGTGCCATCTTAGAAAATCTATCCACGACAACAAATATGCTATCCCTCCCCTTGTTTGTTCGAGGCAAGCCTAAAACAAAGTCCATGGATATGTCCTCCCACGGAACACTAGGTACAGGTAAAGGCATGTATAAACCATGAGGATTGAGTCGTGACTTAGCTTTTTGACATGTAGTGCAGCGAGCAACAAAACGCTCAACATCCCGTCTCATCTTTGGCCAAAAGAAATGTGTAGCAAGTACGTCCTCCGTCTTCTTCACGCCAAAATGTCCCATTAATCCTCCTCCATGCGCCTCCTGCAACAACAAAAGACGACTAGAGCTAGCTGGAATGCATAGCTTGTTAGAACGGAACACAAACCCATCATTAAGCACAAACTTGTTCCATGTTCTACCATCTCTACAATTCTGCAAAACATCTTTAAATTCCGCATCATGTACATATTGATCTTTGATTGTCTCTAAACCGAATATCTTGAAGTCAAGTTGTGAAAGCATAGTATAACGACGAGACAAAGCATCAGCAATAATATTATCTTTCCCCTTCTTGTGTTTAATGACATAAGGGAAAGTCTCAATAAATTCAACCCACTTAGCATGTCTACGATTAAGTTTTGCTTGACTTCTTATGTGTTTCAAAGATTCATGATCAGAATGTATAACAAATTCTTTGGGCCATAAATAATGTTGCCAAGATTCTAATGTCCGAACAAGAGCATATAATTCCTTATCATAAGTAGAATAGTTTAGAATAGGCCCACTCAATTTTTCAGAAAAGTATGCAACAGGTTTAGCATCTTGTAATAACACACCTCCCAAACCAATACCACTAGCATCGCATTCAAGCTCAAAAGTTTTATTAAAATCAGGAAGTTGGAGCAAAGGAGCATGTGTTAACTTATCTTTCAATACCGTGAAGGCTTCTTCCTGTGCGGTACCCCAAGTAAAAGGCACATCCTTGCGTGTAAGCTCATTGAGAGGTGCAGCAATGGTGCAAAGACGTTGCGCCTTAGCGATCGCTAAACCAACTCCGAGAGGTTATTGATCCTGCGGATGCACGATCAACCTGACCACGAAGGTCTAATTCCTGCAAGCAATCGAAGAACAAGCAAGAACTAAGAATTGCAATCTGGATATTGCGAATATAAGATGAATGATTACGAAAGTTGGGGTTCCAATGAGGTCTTGGCCTGGTCGGATGACACAAACGAAGAGCTCGAAGTTGCGGCTATGGCTAACTTAAATCTAATTAAAACCCAAGTCTAAACGACGCCCTAAGGGCTGTATATATGGGGGAACAGAGGGGAATTTCGTGGCCCCTTGGAGGTGGGGTCCGAAAACAACCCTAACTCGGTTTCCCCACACATACGGACTCTAAAAACAGCCTATAATGTGGTATTTCGAAATTACATGGGCCCAGCCCAATATTAAGGTGACGCAGCACCTATAATGGCCCTTGGACGAAAATAATGAAGTGTCATCTCGCGTATTTCGTCCAAGACTTCATGCGCGCCTTATGGTGGCTTCAAAGTGTGATAATCACCACTGGAAGCTCCACTGTACTTTCCCGCGCGCGCACCTTCTTCTCCATGCTTGATCCCGCTCCAATGACCATCCTTCTTGTCCATGCTAGGTCCTTCATTCATAAGCAAAACAAAAGTATCTAATTTAGGCAGCATCATATGTTCATGAACAATAGAAGGATTCACAAGAAACGAAAGTACCTGATAATTTAGTTGGCGTGCACGTGCTCTAGTAACTGGTCCAGTATGTGTAGTTGGTGAGGATATGGGTGTAACATTAGTGGGGATGTCCTCATCATCCTCCCCTTCTTGAATTGAAGTCGTCCTCGACGGAAGCTCATCATCTTCTCCCAAATAAGGTTTCAAATCTGCAATTTTAAATGTGGGACTAACCCCAAAATCTGCAGGTAGCTCAAGTTTATATGCATTATCATTAATTTTCTGTAAAACCTTAAAGGGACCATCAGCTCGTGGCATTAACTTAGACTTGCGCAAATCAGGAAACCTATCTTTACGTAGATGTAACCAAACAAGATCTCCTGGTTCAAACACAACATGCTTTCTACCCTTATCACCAGCAAGCTTGTATCTAGCATTCATTTTCTCAATGTTTTCTTTAGTTAACTCATGCATTTTTAATATCAATTCAGCACGTTGCTTAGCATCAAAATTAACCTTCTCCGAAGATGGAAGAGGAAGCAAATCAATAGGTGCACGAGGTAGAAAACCATAAACAATCTCAAAAGGGCACATTTTAGTGGTAGAATGAAATGAACGATTATAAGCAAATTCAATATGAGGTAAACATTCTTCCCACATTTTTAATTTACTCTTTAAAACAGCCCTAAGCATAGTAGACAAAGTCCTATTGACTACTTCAGTTTGTCCATCAGTTTGGGGATGACATGTAGTACTAAAAAGTAGTTTAGTCCCCAACTTAGCCCATAAGCATCTCCAAAAATGGCTAAGAAACTTAGTATCACGATCTGAGACAATAGTATTGGGCACACCATGTAAGCGAATAATCTCTTGAAAGAATAAATCAGCAACATTAGCAGCATCATCGCTTTTATGACATGGTATAGAATGTGCCATCTTAGAAAATCTATCCACGACAACAAATATGCTATCCCTCCCCTTGTTTGTTCGAGGCAAGCCTAAAACAAAGTCCATGGATATGTCCTCCCACGGAACACTAGGTACAGGTAAAGGCATGTATAAACCATGAGGATTGAGTCGTGACTTAGCTTTTTGACATGTAGTGCAGCGAGCAACAAAACGCTCAACATCCCGTCTCATCTTTGGCCAAAAGAAATGTGTAGCAAGTACGTCCTCCGTCTTCTTCACGCCAAAATGTCCCATTAATCCTCCTCCATGCGCCTCCTGCAACAACAAAAGACGACTAGAGCTAGCTGGAATGCATAGCTTGTTAGAACGGAACACAAACCCATCATTAAGCACAAACTTGTTCCATGTTCTACCATCTCTACAATTCTGCAAAACATCTTTAAATTCCGCATCATGTACATATTGATCTTTGATTGTCTCTAAACCGAATATCTTGAAGTCAAGTTGTGAAAGCATAGTATAACGACGAGACAAAGCATCAGCAATAATATTATCTTTCCCCTTCTTGTGTTTAATGACATAAGGGAAAGTCTCAATAAATTCAACCCACTTAGCATGTCTACGATTAAGTTTTGCTTGACTTCTTATGTGTTTCAAAGATTCATGATCAGAATGTATAACAAATTCTTTGGGCCATAAATAATGTTGCCAAGATTCTAATGTCCGAACAAGAGCATATAATTCCTTATCATAAGTAGAATAGTTTAGAATAGGCCCACTCAATTTTTCAGAAAAGTATGCAACAGGTTTAGCATCTTGTAATAACACACCTCCCAAACCAATACCACTAGCATCGCATTCAAGCTCAAAAGTTTTATTAAAATCAGGAAGTTGGAGCAAAGGAGCATGTGTTAACTTATCTTTCAATACCGTGAAGGCTTCTTCCTGTGCGGTACCCCAAGTAAAAGGCACATCCTTGCGTGTAAGCTCATTGAGAGGTGCAGCAATGGTGCAAAGACGTTGCGCCTTAGCGATCGCTAAACCAACTCCGAGAGGTTATTGATCCTGCGGATGCACGATCAACCTGACCACGAAGGTCTAATTCCTGCAAGCAATCGAAGAACAAGCAAGAACTAAGAATTGCAATCTGGATATTGCGAATATAAGATGAATGATTACGAAAGTTGGGGTTCCAATGAGGTCTTGGCCTGGTCGGATGACACAAACGAAGAGCTCGAAGTTGCGGCTATGGCTAACTTAAATCTAATTAAAACCCAAGTCTAAACGACGCCCTAAGGGCTGTATATATGGGGGAACAGAGGGGAATTTCGTGGCCCCTTGGAGGTGGGGTCCGAAAACAACCCTAACTCGGTTTCCCCACACATACGGACTCTAAAAACAGCCTATAATGTGGTATTTCGAAATTACATGGGCCCAGCCCAATATTAAGGTGACGCAGCACCTATAATGGCCCTTGGACGAAAATAATGAAGTGTCATCTCGCGTATTTCGTCCAAGACTTCATGCGCGCCTTATGGTGGCTTCAAAGTGTGATAATCACCACTGGAAGCTCCACTGTACTTTCCCGCGCGCGCACCTTCTTCTCCATGCTTGATCCCGCTCCAATGACCATCCTTCTTGTCCATGCTAGGTCCTTCATTCATAAGCAAAACAAAAGTATCTAATTTAGGCAGCATCATATGTTCATGAACAATAGAAGGATTCACAAGAAACGAAAGTACCTGATAATTTAGTTGGCGTGCACGTGCTCTAGTAACTGGTCCAGTATGTGTAGTTGGTGAGGATATGGGTGTAACATTAGTGGGGATGTCCTCATCATCCTCCCCTTCTTGAATTGAAGTCGTCCTCGACGGAAGCTCATCATCTTCTCCCAAATAAGGTTTCAAATCTGCAATTTTAAATGTGGGACTAACCCCAAAATCTGCAGGTAGCTCAAGTTTATATGCATTATCATTAATTTTCTGTAAAACCTTAAAGGGACCATCAGCTCGTGGCATTAACTTAGACTTGCGCAAATCAGGAAACCTATCTTTACGTAGATGTAACCAAACAAGATCTCCTGGTTCAAACACAACATGCTTTCTACCCTTATCACCAGCAAGCTTGTATCTAGCATTCATTTTCTCAATGTTTTCTTTAGTTAACTCATGCATTTTTAATATCAATTCAGCACGTTGCTTAGCATCAAAATTAACCTTCTCCGAAGATGGAAGAGGAAGCAAATCAATAGGTGCACGAGGTAGAAAACCATAAACAATCTCAAAAGGGCACATTTTAGTGGTAGAATGAAATGAACGATTATAAGCAAATTCAATATGAGGTAAACATTCTTCCCACATTTTTAATTTACTCTTTAAAACAGCCCTAAGCATAGTAGACAAAGTCCTATTGACTACTTCAGTTTGTCCATCAGTTTGGGGATGACATGTAGTACTAAAAAGTAGTTTAGTCCCCAACTTAGCCCATAAGCATCTCCAAAAATGGCTAAGAAACTTAGTATCACGATCTGAGACAATAGTATTGGGCACACCATGTAAGCGAATAATCTCTTGAAAGAATAAATCAGCAACATTAGCAGCATCATCGTTTTTATGACATGGTATAAAATGTGCCATCTTAGAAAATCTATCCACGACAACAAATATGCTATCCCTCCCCTTGTTTGTTCGAGGCAAGCCTAAAACAAAGTCCATGGATATGACCTCCCACGGAACACTAGGTACAGGTAAAGGCATGTATAAACCATGAGGATTGAGTCGTGACTTAGCTTTTTGACATGTAGTGCAGCGAGCAACAAAACGCTCAACATCCCGTCTCATCTTTGGCCAAAAGAAATGTGTAGCAAGTACGTCCTCCGTCTTCTTCACGCCAAAATGTCCCATTAATCCTCCTCCATGCGCCTCCTGCAACAACAAAAGACGACTAGAGCTAGCTGGAATGCATAGCTTGTTAGAACGGAACACAAACCCATCATTAAGCACAAACTTGTTCCATGTTCTACCCTCTCTACAATTCTGCAAAACATCTTTAAATTCCGCATCATGTACATATTGATCTTTGATTGTCTCTAAACCGAATATCTTGAAGTCAAGTTGTGAAAGCATAGTATAACGACGAGACAAAGCATCAGCAATAATATTATCTTTCCCCTTCTTGTGTTTAATGACATAAGGGAAAGTCTCAATAAATTCAACCCACTTAGCATGTCTACGATTAAGTTTTGCTTGACTTCTTATGTGTTTCAAAGATTCATGATCAGAATGTATAACAAATTCTTTGGGCCATAAATAATGTTGCCAAGATTCTAATGTCCGAACAAGAGCATATAATTCCTTATCATAAGTAGAATAGTTCAGACTAGGCCCACTCAATTTTTCAGAAAAGTATGCAACAGGTTTAGCATCTTGTAATAACACACCTCCCAAACCAATACCACTAGCATCGCATTCAAGCTCAAAAGTTTTATTAAAATCAGGAAGTTGGAGCAAAGGAGCATGTGTTAACTTATCTTTCAATACCGTGAAGGCTTCTTCCTGTGCGGTACCCCAAGTAAAAGGCACATCCTTGCGTGTAAGCTCATTGAGAGGTGCAGCAATGGTGCAAAGACGTTGCGCCTTAGCGATCGCTAAACCAACTCCGAGAGGTTATTGATCCTGCGGATGCACGATCAACCTGACCACGAAGGTCTAATTCCTGCAAGCAATCGAAGAACAAGCAAGAACTAAGAATTGCAATCTGGATATTGCGAATATAAGATGAATGATTACGAAAGTTGGGGTTCCAATGAGGTCTTGGCCTGGTCGGATGACACAAACGAAGAGCTCGAAGTTGCGGCTATGGCTAACTTAAATCTAATTAAAACCCAAGTCTAAACGACGCCCTAAGGGCTGTATATATGGGGGAACAAAGGGGAATTTCGTGGCCCCTTGGAGGTGGGGTCCGAAAACAACCCTAACTCGGTTTCCCCACACATACGGACTCTAAAAACAGCCTATAATGTGGTATTTCGAAATTACATGGGCCCAGCCCAATATTAAGGTGACGCAGCACCTATAATGGCCCTTGGACGAAAATAATGAAGTGTCATCTCGCGTATTTCGTCCAAGACTTCATGCGCGCCTTATGGTGGCTTCAAAGTGTGATAATCACCACTGGAAGCTCCACTGTACTTTCCCGCGCGCGCACCTTCTTCTCCATGCTTGATCCCGCTCCAATGACCATCCTTCTTGTCCATGCTAGGTCCTTCATTCATAAGCAAAACAAAAGTATCTAATTTAGGCAGCATCATATGTTCATGAACAATAGAAGGATTCACAAGAAACGAAAGTACCTGATAATTTAGTTGGCGTGCACGTGCTCTAGTAACTGGTCCAGTATGTGTAGTTGGTGAGGATATGGGTGTAACATTAGTGGGGATGTCCTCATCATCCTCCCCTTCTTGAATTGAAGTCGTCCTCGACGGAAGCTCATCATCTTCTCCCAAATAAGGTTTCAAATCTGCAATTTTAAATGTGGGACTAACCCCAAAATCTGCAGGTAGCTCAAGTTTATATGCATTATCATTAATTTTCTGTAAAACCTTAAAGGGACCATCAGCTCGTGGCATTAACTTAGACTTGCGCAAATCAGGAAACCTATCTTTACGTAGATGTAACCAAACAAGATCTCCTGGTTCAAACACAACATGCTTTCTACCCTTATCACCAGCAAGCTTGTATCTAGCATTCATTTTCTCAATGTTTTCTTTAGTTAACTCATGCATTTTTAATATCAATTCAGCACGTTGCTTAGCATCAAAATTAACCTTCTCCGAAGATGGAAGAGGAAGCAAATCAATAGGTGCACGAGGTAGAAAACCATAAACAATCTCAAAAGGGCACATTTTAGTGGTAGAATGAAATGAACGATTATAAGCAAATTCAATATGAGGTAAACATTCTTCCCACATTTTTAATTTACTCTTTAAAACAGCCCTAAGCATAGTAGACAAAGTCCTATTGACTACTTCAGTTTGTCCATCAGTTTGGGGATGACATGTAGTACTAAAAAGTAGTTTAGTCCCCAACTTAGCCCATAAGCATCTCCAAAAATGGCTAAGAAACTTAGTATCACGATCTGAGACAATAGTATTGGGCACACCATGTAAGCGAATAATCTCTTGAAAGAATAAATCAGCAACATTAGCAGCATCATCGTTTTTATGACATGGTATAAAATGTGCCATCTTAGAAAATCTATCCACGACAACAAATATGCTATCCCTCCCCTTGTTTGTTCGAGGCAAGCCTAAAACAAAGTCCATGGATATGACCTCCCACGGAACACTAGGTACAGGTAAAGGCATGTATAAACCATGAGGATTGAGTCGTGACTTAGCTTTTTGACATGTAGTGCAGCGAGCAACAAAACGCTCAACATCCCGTCTCATCTTTGGCCAAAAGAAATGTGTAGCAAGTACGTCCTCCGTCTTCTTCACGCCAAAATGTCCCATTAATCCTCCTCCATGCGCCTCCTGCAACAACAAAAGACGACTAGAGCTAGCTGGAATGCATAGCTTGTTAGAACGGAACACAAACCCATCATTAAGCACAAACTTGTTCCATGTTCTACCCTCTCTACAATTCTGCAAAACATCTTTAAATTCCGCATCATGTACATATTGATCTTTGATTGTCTCTAAACCGAATATCTTGAAGTCAAGTTGTGAAAGCATAGTATAACGACGAGACAAAGCATCAGCAATAATATTATCTTTCCCCTTCTTGTGTTTAATGACATAAGGGAAAGTCTCAATAAATTCAACCCACTTAGCATGTCTACGATTAAGTTTTGCTTGACTTCTTATGTGTTTCAAAGATTCATGATCAGAATGTATAACAAATTCTTTGGGCCATAAATAATGTTGCCAAGATTCTAATGTCCGAACAAGAGCATATAATTCCTTATCATAAGTAGAATAGTTCAGACTAGGCCCACTCAATTTTTCAGAAAAGTATGCAACAGGTTTAGCATCTTGTAATAACACACCTCCCAAACCAATACCACTAGCATCGCATTCAAGCTCAAAAGTTTTATTAAAATCAGGAAGTTGGAGCAAAGGAGCATGTGTTAACTTATCTTTCAATACCGTGAAGGCTTCTTCCTGTGCGGTACCCCAAGTAAAAGGCACATCCTTGCGTGTAAGCTCATTGAGAGGTGCAGCAATGGTGCAAAGACGTTGCGCCTTAGCGATCGCTAAACCAACTCCGAGAGGTTATTGATCCTGCGGATGCACGATCAACCTGACCACGAAGGTCTAATTCCTGCAAGCAATCGAAGAACAAGCAAGAACTAAGAATTGCAATCTGGATATTGCGAATATAAGATGAATGATTACGAAAGTTGGGGTTCCAATGAGGTCTTGGCCTGGTCGGATGACACAAACGAAGAGCTCGAAGTTGCGGCTATGGCTAACTTAAATCTAATTAAAACCCAAGTCTAAACGACGCCCTAAGGGCTGTATATATGGGGGAACAGAGGGGAATTTCGTGGCCCCTTGGAGGTGGGGTCCGAAAACAACCCTAACTCGGTTTCCCCACACATACGGACTCTAAAAACAGCCTATAATGTGGTATTTCGAAATTACATGGGCCCAGCCCAATATTAAGGTGACGCAGCACCTATAATGGCCCTTGGACGAAAATAATGAAGTGTCATCTCGCGTATTTCGTCCAAGACTTCATGCGCGCCTTATGGTGGCTTCAAAGTGTGATAATCACCACTGGAAGCTCCACTGTACTTTCCCGCGCGCGCACCTTCTTCTCCATGCTTGATCCCGCTCCAATGACCATCCTTCTTGTCCATGCTAGGTCCTTCATTCATAAGCAAAACAAAAGTATCTAATTTAGGCAGCATCATATGTTCATGAACAATAGAAGGATTCACAAGAAACGAAAGTACCTGATAATTTAGTTGGCGTGCACGTGCTCTAGTAACTGGTCCAGTATGTGTAGTTGGTGAGGATATGGGTGTAACATTAGTGGGGATGTCCTCATCATCCTCCCCTTCTTGAATTGAAGTCGTCCTCGACGGAAGCTCATCATCTTCTCCCAAATAAGGTTTCAAATCTGCAATTTTAAATGTGGGACTAACCCCAAAATCTGCAGGTAGCTCAAGTTTATATGCATTATCATTAATTTTCTGTAAAACCTTAAAGGGACCATCAGCTCGTGGCATTAACTTAGACTTGCGCAAATCAGGAAACCTATCTTTACGTAGATGTAACCAAACAAGATCTCCTGGTTCAAACACAACATGCTTTCTACCCTTATCACCAGCAAGCTTGTATCTAGCATTCATTTTCTCAATGTTTTCTTTAGTTAACTCATGCATTTTTAATATCAATTCAGCACGTTGCTTAGCATCAAAATTAACCTTCTCCGAAGATGGAAGAGGAAGCAAATCAATAGGTGCACGAGGTAGAAAACCATAAACAATCTCAAAAGGGCACATTTTAGTGGTAGAATGAAATGAACGATTATAAGCAAATTCAATATGAGGTAAACATTCTTCCCACATTTTTAATTTACTCTTTAAAACAGCCCTAAGCATAGTAGACAAAGTCCTATTGACTACTTCAGTTTGTCCATCAGTTTGGGGATGACATGTAGTACTAAAAAGTAGTTTAGTCCCCAACTTAGCCCATAAGCATCTCCAAAAATGGCTAAGAAACTTAGTATCACGATCTGAGACAATAGTATTGGGCACACCATGTAAGCGAATAATCTCTTGAAAGAATAAATCAGCAACATTAGCAGCATCATCGTTTTTATGACATGGTATAAAATGTGCCATCTTAGAAAATCTATCCACGACAACAAATATGCTATCCCTCCCCTTGTTTGTTCGAGGCAAGCCTAAAACAAAGTCCATGGATATGACCTCCCACGGAACACTAGGTACAGGTAAAGGCATGTATAAACCATGAGGATTGAGTCGTGACTTAGCTTTTTGACATGTAGTGCAGCGAGCAACAAAACGCTCAACATCCCGTCTCATCTTTGGCCAAAAGAAATGTGTAGCAAGTACGTCCTCCGTCTTCTTCACGCCAAAATGTCCCATTAATCCTCCTCCATGCGCCTCCTGCAACAACAAAAGACGACTAGAGCTAGCTGGAATGCATAGCTTGTTAGAACGGAACACAAACCCATCATTAAGCACAAACTTGTTCCATGTTCTACCCTCTCTACAATTCTGCAAAACATCTTTAAATTCCGCATCATGTACATATTGATCTTTGATTGTCTCTAAACCGAATATCTTGAAGTCAAGTTGTGAAAGCATAGTATAACGACGAGACAAAGCATCAGCAATAATATTATCTTTCCCCTTCTTGTGTTTAATGACATAAGGGAAAGTCTCAATAAATTCAACCCACTTAGCATGTCTACGATTAAGTTTTGCTTGACTTCTTATGTGTTTCAAAGATTCATGATCAGAATGTATAACAAATTCTTTGGGCCATAAATAATGTTGCCAAGATTCTAATGTCCGAACAAGAGCATATAATTCCTTATCATAAGTAGAATAGTTCAGACTAGGCCCACTCAATTTTTCAGAAAAGTATGCAACAGGTTTAGCATCTTGTAATAACACACCTCCCAAACCAATACCACTAGCATCGCATTCAAGCTCAAAAGTTTTATTAAAATCAGGAAGTTGGAGCAAAGGAGCATGTGTTAACTTATCTTTCAATACCGTGAAGGCTTCTTCCTGTGCGGTACCCCAAGTAAAAGGCACATCCTTGCGTGTAAGCTCATTGAGAGGTGCAGCAATGGTGCAAAGACGTTGCGCCTTAGCGATCGCTAAACCAACTCCGAGAGGTTATTGATCCTGCGGATGCACGATCAACCTGACCACGAAGGTCTAATTCCTGCAAGCAATCGAAGAACAAGCAAGAACTAAGAATTGCAATCTGGATATTGAGAATATAAGATGAATGATTACGAAAGTTGGGGTTCCAATGAGGTCTTGGCCTGGTCGGATGACACAAACGAAGAGCTCGAAGTTGCGGCTATGGCTAACTTAAATCTAATTAAAACCCAAGTCTAAACGACGCCCTAAGGGCTGTATATATGGGGGAACAGAGGGGAATTTCGTGGCCCCTTGGAGGTGGGGTCCGAAAACAACCCTAACTCGGTTTCCCCACACATACGGACTCTAAAAACAGCCTATAATGTGGTATTTCGAAATTACATGGGCCCAGCCCAATATTAAGGTGACGCAGCACCTATAATGGCCCTTGGACGAAAATAATGAAGTGTCATCTCGCGTATTTCGTCCAAGACTTCATGCGCGCCTTATGGTGGCTTCAAAGTGTGATAATCACCACTGGAAGCTCCACTGTACTTTCCCGCGCGCGCACCTTCTTCTCCATGCTTGATCCCGCTCCAATGACCATCCTTCTTGTCCATGCTAGGTCCTTCATTCATAAGCAAAACAAAAGTATCTAATTTAGGCAGCATCATATGTTCATGAACAATAGAAGGATTCACAAGAAACGAAAGTACCTGATAATTTAGTTGACGTGCACGTGCTCTAGTAACTGGTCCAGTATGTGTAGTTGGTGAGGATATGGGTGTAACATTAGTAGGGATGTCCTCATCAGGCCTCATGCCCGTCGGGGATGCAATACTACATCTGGGTGAATCTTTGGACGAACTTTCGGAGAGGTTCGCCGTCCTTCTGCACTACTCGGCGTAAGTCACTAACGGTTTTCGGAGGTTGGATCCCTCTTGGACATCATCGATGGGAGGAATCCGTGCGTCGAAACACCGGCGAGTTTCCATCTGCCCAACGATGGTGTTTCGAGCGTCTTCGTGGTGGCAATCCTCCTGCCGAGTACACTGATCCATGGATCCACGGGTGCCCAGATGATGCCACATTAGCTGCACCAGGAGATCCGGCCCCTCGAGGAGCGGTCTGGCGGACGGTGGGATCGTGGCATCGCTCATCTCGGGGATGGTATTGTTGACGCCCATGCCTGGGGGAGTGCATAGTGTTCCCTACGTAACCGGATCACCCTTCCTTATAAGGGTCTTCCCACTTGGGAGACAGCCTGTTTAGACCCCTCCTGGACTGTAGCTGACGGAGACAAGGTCACCTTCCTCATGTTCTCGGGTTAGGACGTGGCAGCTGTGATAGCGGCGTAGTCTTTGCTGGTACTGCCCGGCGCGTGTAGTAGCCCGAGTACGTACTTCCTCTGCAACGATGGCATCTCCTTGTCGGAGTTGCTGCTGTTCGGCTTCATCGAAGGCGCAGAATCGAGGAGATCCATATTTGAGTTCTGTGGGGAGCACAGCACCCGCTCCGTAAATGACAGAGAAGCGCGTCTCATTTGTGGCTCGATTGGGTGTGGTCCTCATTGACCATAGAATTGCTGGGAGTTCATCCACCCAACGCTTTCCACACTTTTCGAGCAGCTGGAAGGTACGGGCCCAGAGACCTCATAGTACTTCCGAATTGTCACTCTCTGCCTGGCCGTTGCTCCTCTTATGAGCCACTGAAGCGAAACATACTGCAGTGCCCATTTACTCGCAGTACTCGAGAAAGGCCTGATTTGTGAACTGGGTGTCGTTGTTCATGATGATCCGGTTAGGAACTCCAAAACGACACACCAGGTTTCTTATAAACACGATGGCGGATTGCGCCGTGGTCTTGCGGACTGGCTCCACTTCTGGCCACTTGGTGAATTTGTCGATGGCTACGTAGAATAACTCATAACCTCCGGTAGCATGGGGGAATGGGCCCAAGATGTCCAATCCCCAGACCGCAAAGGGCCATGACAGAGGGATGGTTTGGAGAGCTTGTGATGGTTGATGAACAGCCTTGGCGTGGAATTGGTAGGCGTCACAGGTGTTGACAAGCTCCATGGCGTCGTTCAAGGAGGTAGGCCAATAGAACCCTGCCGGAAAGCTTTGCCGACCAGAGCCCGGGAACCAATGTGGTGGCCGCATGTTCCTTCGTGGTCCGAACGGGAGCAGCTTCTTGGCTTCGTGTGTGGGGATGCACAGTAGCGTCACACCGTTGGGACGCCTGTGGTAAAGGGTCTCATCGAATAGGAGGTACATCGATGATAGACGAGTGACCCACTCGGCGTCCTTTCGGTTGCTTGGTAGCTCTCGGAGAACTGCCCTCCTTCAACCCCGGCAAGCAGCAAGTACTCATTGTCGACCCAGCACCCCTAGACTGGGGCAGTGACATCATGAACTATCTGAAGAACGGAGAGCTACCAAGCAACCGGAAGGACGCCGAGCGGGTCGCTCGTCAATCATCGATTTACCTCCTACTCGATGAGACCTTTTACTGTAGGCGTCCCAACGGTATGAAGCTACAGTGCATCCCCAAAGACGAAGGAAAGAAGCTGTTGTGAGACATCCACGAAGGAACATGCGGCGCCCACATTGGTTCCCGGGCTCTGGCCGGCAAAGCTTTCCGGAAAGGGTTCTATTGGCCTACCGCCTTGAAAGACGCCATGGAGCTTGTCAACACCTGCGACGCCTTCCAATTCCACGCTCGCCGTCGTGCGAGCTACAGGGAAGAGCATGGACCGGCGGGACTTTATTCGCCGGTTAGGGATCTTTCGAAAAGCACGCCGGATAGTAGGTCTAAACCAAACATCGTTAAAGTAAATCGTACTAACACACACCGATTTAGCCCCCCGGAATTTTTTGGGTTACACTCATAAACATTGATCCGGAGATCACATCATACAAATGTGGCGCTACCGGGAAACTGTTCATCCGACAACTTTATACCCTCACGAATAGAACTTACGGAGATGGTACTTCCTGAGGTGCTCGATGTTCCACGAGTTTCTCACGGGGACTCCATCCTCGGTCTCCAGGTGGCCGGATCCGGGCCGGGTGACTCGGACTACCCGATTAGGGCCTTCCCAGTTTGGAGACATCTTGTTTAGACCCCTCCCGGATTGTAGCCGACGGAGGACAAGGTTGCCTTCCTCAATTTCTCAGAGCGGACGTGGCGGCTATGATAGAGGCGCTGTCATTGACCGCGCGGCACGTGTAGCATCCCGAGTACGTACTTTCTCGGCAACGACGACATCTCCTTGTTGGAGTTGCTGCTGTTCGGCTTCATCGAAGGAGCAAACTCGAGGAGATCCGTATCTGAGTTTTGTGGGGAGCACCGCCTCCGCTCCGTAAACAAGAGTGAAGGGCGTCTCATTTGTGGCTTGATTGGGAGTGGTCCTGATTGACCATTGAAGAACTGGGAGTTCATCCACCCACCACTTTCCACACTTTTCGAGCCGCTGGAAGGTACGTGATAGAGGCGGGGTGTCCCGATCTTTCGATGAGATGATAACTACGATTTGAGGGAGTCGACTTTGACTATCCGACTACAAACGTGCAACGACGTTGCGCCTTAGCAATCGCTAAACCAATCTCCTGAAGGTTATTGACCACGCCGGAGCACGATCAACCTGACCACGAAGGTCTAGTGCCTGCAAGCAATCGAAGAACAAGCAAGAACTATGATAAAGCAATCTGAATATTGCGAATATGTAGATGAAGTATGAATAAAGTTGGGATTCCAAAAGCGGTCTTGATCTGGTCGTTGGACACAAACCGAGTACACGAAGATGCAGCAATTAGCTAAGCAGTCTTTTTAACTAAAAGAAATCCAAAGAAAAACCCTAGGGGTTGATCTACTTATATATGACCAAAGGGTGGAGGCCAAGGGGGTGGAAGGACGTCCCAAGGAGTCCTAAAACTAAACCTAGGTCGTACAAGGCACTTGGGCCCATGTGGAGGTGATGCAACACCTATTGAGTTGGACTTTGATTCGGATTCTGCTGCTGGGTCGCACCGTTTTCGCAATATCTCCACGCTCCGAAGGAATTTGAAGGTGAAACCAATTGCGTTGGAAACTAGACGAGATAAGCTATCACCAGAAAAAAGAATCACCCAATTTGGAGTTCGTATGTAGAAACGGCGGCTGTTTGAAGTTGGGTATATCTCTGCAGTCCGAATCTGAGTCCATGACGTGAAAGACTTGGTCTCTATCTTCTCTTGGGCCAAAAGTGACGTGAAATAACTTCTTGTACAGCACACAATCATGCCCCTTTGTATTGACTTCATTTCTTGATCAAATATAGAGGAATTAATGGTCATATCCATGATAATTATGTCCTCGTCATCTTCATGCTTGAACATGCTCCAATGCTCATCCTTCTTGTCCATGCTAGGTCCTTCATTTGTCAGCAACAGAAATATATCGACGTTAGGCAGCATCATATTCACATGAACATTAGAAACATTACCAAGAAGCGAAAGTACCTGATAATTTAATTGGTGTGCACGATCTCTAGTAATTGCTCCAGTAGGTATATTAGCAGGGGTTGTGGCTGTAACTATGGTAGTCATGTCCTCATCATCCTCCCCTTCTTGAAAGTAAAGCCGTCCCCGGCGTTTCTTAATCTGAAATGTGGCTAACAAAAGAGACAAGGTATACATGTTGTATATATATATGTCATCCATTCTTACTTCCCTTAGTTTTTGGACATGTAACACATGTATATATGAGTAACTTTCGTATGTCATGAAATATAAACATATATGATCATCACAATACATAAACGACATGAAAGTATTGCAACTCAGTTTGCATATATAAGTGAAGCTCTTATTCATATCTAAAGATGTACAATGCTCATCATTAAACCATCCCAATACCGGTGAAGAAACATTAATGTTTTTCGAAGGGCATGCTACAACAGGCTTAACTAAGTAGTCATGCAACAAGTCATTCGACGCAGAATCATCACCAAGATTAGAGGTCATATCAAAATGATTAAGAATTGGCAGTTTCATAATAGTAACATGATTATCCAAAATAGATGGTGTGCTCAAATCAACAGGTAACTCAAGACATGATGTATTAAAGTCTATTAGGCAAGCAACATCTTCATGTGAAGTTATGACATTCTCGAAAATTGGTTGTGTGATGAAACTACTGGATAGCTCAACACATGTTGCTGTTAAATCAGCAAGGTTCTCATGTGGAGGGGAAAGATCCATACCTTTGTCATTACCTTTTTGTGATGATAGATCAGATATTGGAGGAGTGCTGACGACAATTGATGTGGTTATGGTAGTGCTCATAGTGGTTGAAGGAACAACCTTCTCAACTTGTGGTATTTGCACATTCCGCTTGTTCGTCTTCTAGGCAACACGTCTGTCGATTTCCTGTTCAGCTTTACAAGCAAGACGAAACAAACGATCCATAGGATAACACTTTTCATGAATTAGGATATCCTGAATGTCACGGTTTAAACCTTCCCAAAATATGTCCATGAAATATTCTTCACTTTCCTCTAAAAGAGAATGCAAGAATGTAGTTTCTAAAGCATCATAATATTCTGAAACAGTTTTAGTACCTTGTTTTAAATTTTTTAATTTCCTAACCTTGTCACGAGTATAATAAGTGGGAACGAATCTATATCGCATAGCAAATTTGAGATCATTCCAAGTATTAGGTATATAATCAGGATATAAACTACAATATTCATTCCACCAAATAGAAGCAAAATCTTTGAAAGCACTAATTGCAGTTTTTACTTTCTTATGCTCAAGAAAATTATGGGAAACAAATAAATCATTTATTTCAAACTCCCACTCAATGTATAAATCAGGTCTTAGACGTCCATGAAAGTGTGGTATAGAAACAATAACCTGATCATGTGCATGCTTATGTGTGTTTACCTTTTGCAGTGACTGTTGTGTAGTTGTAGGTGGTGGCAAATCTCCAACTATAGCTGCCGCCCAAGAAGATCTAACTCCAGAACCTGCCATGATTAGTAGAAAACAAGAAACAAATCACAAGTATATGTCCCTATGAACTACTAGGATGTGGTGGTAAAACGCTCACAAGATAGCAAATATCAATGTCTTACTAGTTCTTACCATGCAGCAGGTGGTGATCGGCAACCAACGGTGTCAAAGAACTCCAAAGATTAAGTAGAGCGATTGCCAGGTGAACGCACGTATACACGATGTAGAAATATGTGGAGCTTGGAAGGCTTTAATATGGTGGCAAAAATAGCAGCAATAATCAATTCAGAGATGCAAAATTGAATTAACGCTCAACGACGATACTATGCTGGTCCTAGTCTAGACCGGACTAGAGACGCGAGCCTAGAACACTAAGGTGGTCACGGCGTAGCACAACTAGCAGCAATGAATGATATGAAGTAGCTCTGAATAGCAAGATATAAGTGAAGGTCATCAACAGAGCAAAGATAATGGTGAAAATAGGCTCCAAATCAAGATACACCAATATTCTCGCTACAACTTTCCTCTGAAATATATTTGCTAATTTTTTGATATTTTTCCTCCAATAGAGCACTGACTTAAGCTTTCCGACGCAATAAGAATCACTCAATTTAGAGTTCGGATGAGGTGTCAAAAAAAAATTGAGAATCAGCCCGAAATCTGACAAAAACTGTGTTCGGAAACTTTAGAGGTCAAAAAGTCCGTCTTAGAAGCCGATCTGGAGTTTCAAATAACACACTAGCTCCAGAACTATTTAGAAGCGGCTCGGAAATATCTTTAATTTGAGTACTCGTGGAGCCAAAACGGACTTCGGATGACAAAGTTATGCCCGTTTTAGTGGACACTGCTCAAAACTGATTCCGACGAGATTTCAAATACGAGTTCAACTAGAGATAGATCCGAAATTTTTCTTCTTTTTTCTCTTTTTTCCTTTTTTCTTTCTTTTTTTTTCCTTTTTCTTTTTTCTCTCTCTTTTTCAACTCTTTTTCTCTTTTTTCCTATGGTGGATGGTAGAAGTAGGCAGCGGATGGGATGATGGTGCAGCGGCGGCGGTGACTAACGTGAACAGAACTCGAAACTCTAAAGGACTAGATACTAAGACCAGCAACTGAACACGATGATGCAACCGATAATTCAATAAATCAAAGCACCGAAAAGAAAATTGCGAAGTCTCAGATTGGTTTGGATATGATGATCTAATCCTATTTTTATGGCTTTTTGTGTGGATGATAGGTGATAAAAAACAGATCTAATATATGGATGTGGAATTCTCACCGAGCAACCTGAAAACTGATACCACTTGATAGAGGCGGGGTGTCCCGATCTTTCGATGAGATGATAACTACGATTTGATGGAGTCGACTTTGACTATCCGACTACAAACGTGCAACGACGTTGCGCCTTAGCAATCGCTAAACCAATCTCCTGAAGGTTATTGACCACGCCGGAGCACGATCAACCTGACCACGAAGGTCTAGTGCCTGCAAGCAATCGAAGAACAAGCAAGAACTATGATAAAGCAATCTGAATATTGCGAATATGTAGATGAAGTATGAATAAAGTTGGGATTCCAAAAGCGGTCTTGATCTGGTCGTTGGACACAAACCGAGTACACGAAGATGCAGCAATTAGCTAAGCAGTCTTTTTAACTAAAAGAAATCCAAAGAAAAACCCTAGGGGTTGATCTACTTATATATGACCAAAGGGTGGAGGCCAAGGGGGTGGAAGGGCGTCCCAAGGAGTCCTAAAACTAAACCTAGGTCGTACAAGGCACTTGGGCCCATGTGGAGGTGATGCAACACCTATTGAGTTGGACTTTGATTCGGATTCTGCTGCTGGGTCGCACCGTTTTCGCAATATCTCCACGCTCCGAAGGAATTTGAAGGTGAAACCAATTGCGTTGGAAACTAGACGAGATAAGCTATCACCAGAAAAAAGAATCACCCAATTTGGAGTTCGTATGTAGAAACGGCGGCTGTTTGAAGTTGGGTATATCTCTGCAGTCCGAATCTGAGTCCATGACGTGAAAGACTTGGTCTCTATCTTCTCTTGGGCCAAAAGTGACGTGAAATAACTTCTTGTACAGCACACAATCATGCCCCTTTGTATTGACTTCATTTCTTGATCAAATATAGAGGAATTAATGGTCATATCCATGATAATTATGTCCTCGTCATCTTCATGCTTGAACATGCTCCAATGCTCATCCTTCTTGTCCATGCTAGGTCCTTCATTTGTCAGCAACAGAAATATATCGACGTTAGGCAGCATCATATTCACATGAACATTAGAAACATTACCAAGAAGCGAAAGTACCTGATAATTTAATTGGTGTGCACGATCTCTAGTAATTGCTCCAGTAGGTATATTAGCAGGGGTTGTGGCTGTAACTATGGTAGTCATGTCCTCATCAGTACGGGTTCGGAGACCTTAGAGTACTTTCGAATTGGCTCTCTCTGCTTGGTCGCTGCTCCTCGGATGAGCCACTAAAGCGAAACACACTGCGGTGCCCATTTACTCGCAGTACTCGAGGAAGGCCTTACTTGTGAACCGGGTGCCGTTGTCCGTGATGATCCGGTTAGGAACTCCGAAACGACACACCACGTTTCTGATAAACTTGATGGCGGATTGGGGCGTGGTCTTGCGGACTGGCTCAACTTCCGGCCACTTGGTGAATTTGTCGATGGCAATGTAGAGGAACTCATAACCTCCGGTAGCACGTGGGAATGGACCCAAGATGTCCAATCCCCAGACCGCAAAGGGCCATGACAGAGGGATGATTTTGAGAGCTTGTGCGGGTTGATGAACAGCCTAGGCGTGGAATTGGCAGGCGTCGCAGGTGTTGACAAGCTCCAGGGCGTCATTCAACGCAGTAGGCCAATAGAACCTTTGCCGGAAAGCTTTGCCGACCAGTGCCCGGGAAGCAATGTGGACGCCGCATCTTCCTTTGTGGTCTGGACGGGAGCTACTTCTTGCCTTTGTCTGTGGGGATGCACAGTAGCTTCACAACGTTGGGACGCCTGCGGTAAAGGGTCTCATCGAGTACGAGGTACATCGATGATTGACGAGCGACCCACTCGGTGTCCTTCCGGTTGCTTGGTATCTCTCCGTTCTTCAGGTAGTCGCCGTTTATGCTGAAGCACTTCAGCATCAAGACGTCCTCGCCCTCGTAATGGAATAGGAGGAATTCCCCGCAGTCTAGCTTGCGGCCATGGAACAAGACCTTCCACCTGTGCAACAAGAAGAGATCACCGGTGGTCGCCTGGTGGGTCTCCACCTTCACCGCGTCACCTCCAGATTCCTCCTCTCCGGAAACATCGTTGCCGTGATGCGGAATCCTTGTCTTGCCCTTGTTCCGGTAGCCGCCTAGGCCCCCACATTGGGAACCTGATGAGGACATGACTACCATAGTTACAGCCACAACCCCTGCTAATATACCTACTGGACCAATTACTAGAGATTGTGCACAACAATTAAATTATCAGGTACTTTCGCTTATTGGTAATGTGTCTAATGTTCATGTGAATCTGATGCTGCCTAACGTTGATATATTTCTGTTGCTGACAAATGAAGGACCTAGCATGGACAAGAAGGATGAGCATTGGAGCATGTTCAAGCATGAAGATGATGAGGACAGAATTATCATGGATATGACCATTAATTCCTCTATATTTGATCAAGAAATGAAGTCAATACAAAGGGGCATGATTGTGTGCTGTACAAGAAGTTATTTCACGTCACTTTTGGCCCAAGAGAAGATAGAGACCAAGTCTTTCACGTCATGGACTCAGATTCGGACTGCAGAGATATACCCAACTTCAAACAGACGCCGTTTCTTCATACGAACCCCAAATTGGGTGATTCTTTTTTCTGGTGATAGCTTATCTCGTCTAGTTTCCAACGCAATTGGTTTCACCTTCAAATTCCTTTGGAGCATGGAGATATTGCGAAAACGGTGCAACCCAGCAGCAGAATCCAAATCAAAGTCCAACTCAATAGGTGTTGCATCACCTCCACATGGGCCCAAGTGCCTTGTACGACCTAGTTTTAGTTATAGGACTCCTTGGGACGTCCTTCCACCCCCTTGGCCTCCACCCTTTAGTCCTATATAAGTAGATCAACTCCTAGGGTTTTTCTTTGGATTTCTTTTAGTTAAAAAGACTGCTTGGCTAATTGCTGCATCTTCGTGTACTCGGTTTGTGTCCAACGACCAGATCAAGACCGCTTTTGGAATCCCAACTTTATTCATACTTCATCTACATATTTGCAATATTCAGATTGCTTTATCATAGTTCTTGCTTGTTCTTCGATTGCTTGCAGGCACTAGACCTTCATGGTCAGGTTGATCGTGCTCCGGCGTGGTCAATAACCTTCAGAAGATTGGTTTAGCGATTGCTAAGGCGCAACATCGTTGCACGTTTGTAGTCGGATCGTCAAAGTCGACTCCATCAAATCGTAGTTATCATCTCATCGAAAGATCGGGACACCCCGCCTCTATCAAGTGGTATCAGTTTTCAGGTTGCTCGGTGAGAATTCGACATCCATATATTAGATCTGTTTTTTTATCACCTATCATCCACACAAAAAGCCATAAAAATAGGATTAGATCATCATATCCAAACCAATCTGAGACTTCGCAATTATCTTTTTGGTGCTTTGCTTTATTGAATTATCGGTTGCATCGTCGTGTTCAGTTGCTGGTCTTAGTATCTAGTCCTTTAGAGTTTCGAGTTCTGTTCACGTTAGAATATGGGTGTATCTTGATTTGGAGCCTATTTTCACCATTATCTTTGCTCTGTTGATGATCTTCACTTATATCTTGCTATTCAGAGCTACTTCATATCATTCATTGCTGCTAGTTGTGCTACGGCGTGACCACATTAGTATTCTAGGCTCGCGTCTCTAGTCCAGTCTAGACTAGGACCAGCACAGTATCGTCGTTGAGCATTAATTCAATTTTGCATCTCTGAATTGATTATTGCTGATATTTTTGCCACCATATTAAAGCCTTCCAAGCTCCACATATTTCTACATCGTGTATACGTGCGTTCACCTGGCAATTTCTCTACTTAATCTTTGGAGTTCTTTGACACCGTTGGTTGCCGATCACCACCTACTGCATGGTAAGAACTAGTAAGACATTGATATTTGCTATCCTGTGAGCGTTTTACCACCACATCCTAGTAGTTCATAGGGACATATACTTGTGATTTGTTTCTTGTTTTCTACTAATCATGGCAGGTTCTGGAGTTAGATCTTCTTGGGCGGCAACTATAGTTGGAGATTTTCCACCACCTACAACTACACAACAGTCACTGCAAAAGGTAAACACACATAAGCATGCACATGATCAGGTTATTGTTTCTATACCACACTTTCATGGACGTCTAAGACCTGATTTATACATTGAGTGGGAGTTTGAAATAAATGATATATTTGTTTCCCATAATTTTCTTGAGCATAAGAAAGTAAAAACTGCAATTAGTGCTTTCAAAGATTTTGCTTCTATTTGGTGGAATGAATATTGTAGTTTATATCCTGATTATATACCTAATACTTGGAATGATCTCAAACTTGCTATGCGATATAGATTCGTTCCCCCTTATTATACTCGTGACAAGGTTAGGAAATTAAAAAATTTAAAACAAGGTACTAAAACTGTTTCAGAATATTATGATGCTTTAGAAACTACATTCTTGCATTCTCTTTTAGAGGAAAGTGAAGAATATTTCATGGACATATTTTGGGAAGGTTTAAACCGTGACATTCAGGATATCCTAATTCATGAAAAGTGTTATCCTATGGATCGTTTGTTTCGTCTTGCTTGTAAAGCTGAACAGGAAATCGACAAACGTGTTGCCCAGAAGACGAACAAGCGGAATGTGCAAATACCACAAGTTGAGAAGGTTGTTCCTTCAACCACTATGAGCACTACCATAACCACATCAATTGTCGTAAGCACTCCTCCAATACCTGATCTATCATCACAAAAAGGTAATGACAAAGGTATGGATCTTTCCCCTCCACATGAGAACCTTGCTGATTTAAAAGCAACATGTGTTGAGCTATCCAGTAGTTTCATCACACAACCAATTTTCGAGGATGTCATAACTTCACATGAAGATGTTGCTTGCCTAATAGACTTGAATACATCATGTCTTGAGTTACCTATTGATTTGAGCACACCATCTATTTTGGATAATCATGTTACTATTATGAAACTGCCAATGCTTAATCATTTTGATATGACCTCTAATCTTGGTGATGATTCTGCGTCGAATGACTTGTTGCATGACTACTTAGTTAAGCCTGTTGTAGCATGTCCTTTGAAAAACATTAACGTTTCTTCACCGGTATTGGGATGGTTTAATGATGAGCATTGTACATCTTTAGATATGAATAAGAGCTTCACTTATATATGCAAACTGAGTTGCAATACTTTCATGTCGTTTATGTATTGTGATGATCATATATGTTTATATTTCACGACATACGAAAGTTACTCATATATACATGTGTTACATGTCCAAAAACTAAGGAAACTAAGAATGGATGACATATATATATACAACATGTACACCTTGTCTCTTTTGTTAGCCACATTTCAGATTAAGAAACGCCGGGGACGACTTTATTTTCAAGAAGGGGAGGATGATGAGGACATGACTACCATAGTTACAGCCACAACCCCTGCTAATATACCTACTGGACCAATTACTAGAGATTGTGCACAACAATTAAATTATCAGGTACTTTCGCTTCTTGGTAATGTTTCTAATGTTCATGTGAATATGATGTTGCCTAACGTCGATATATTTCTGTTGCTGACAAATGAAGGACCTAGCATGGACAAGAAGGATGAGCATTGGAGCATGTTCAAGCATGAAGATGATGAGGACAGAATTATCATGGATATGACCATTAATTACTCTATATTTGATCAAGAAATGAAGTCAATACAAAGGGGCATGATTGTGATGAGGACATCCCTACTAATGTTACACCCATATCCTCACCAACTACACATATTGGACCAGTTACTAGAGCTCGTGCACGTCAACTAAATTATCAGGTACTTTCGTTTCTTGCGAATCCTTCTATTGTTCATGAACATATGATGCTGCCTAAATTAGATACTTTTGTTTTGCTTATGAATGAAGGACCTAGCATGGACAAGAAGGATGGTCATTGGAGCGGGATCAAGCATGGAGAAGAAGGTGCGCGCGCGGGAAAGGACAGCGGAGCTTCCAGTGGTGATTATCGCACTTTGAAGCCACCATAAGGCGCGCATGAAGTCTTGGACGAAATACGCGAGATGCCACTTCATTATTTTCGTCCAAGGGCAATTATAGGTGCTGCGTCACCTTAATATTGGGCTGGGCCCATGTAATTTCGAAATACCACCTTATAGGCTGTTTTTAGAGTCCGTATGTGTGGGGAAACCGAGTTAGGGTTGTTTTCGGACCCCACCTCCAAGGGGTCACGAAAATCCCCTCTGTTCCCCCATATATACAGCCCTTAGGGCGTCGTTTAGACTTGGGTTTTAATTAGATTTAAGTTAGCCATAGCCGCAACTTCGAGCTCTTCGTTTGTGTCATCCGACCAGGCCAAGACCTCATTGGAACCCCAACTTTCGTAATCATTCATCTTATATTCGCAATATCCAGATTGCAATTCTTAGTTCTTGCTTGTTCTTCGATTGCTTGCAGGAATTAGACCTTCGTGGTCAGGTTGATCGTGCATCCGCGGGATCAATAACCTCTCGGAGTTGGTTTAGCGATCGCTAAGGCGCAACGTCTTCGCACGTTAGTAGTCGGATTGTGAAAGTCGCCTCCACCATACTCGATCTCCACCATCTCATCGAAACATCGGGACACCTTCGCCTCTATCAAGTGGTATCAGAGCCCAGGTTGCTCGGTGAGATTTACCAGTTTTCATAGTCTAGATTGGTTCTGTTCTTCATACCTACAGTCCACGAAAAAGCCAAAAAAAAAATTAGGGTTAGATCATCACGTTCCAAAACAGTCCGAGCCCTTTTCCAGTTTTCTTTACAGTAGCTTGCTTTGTTGAATTTACGGTTGCATCGTTGTGTCAAGTTGCTGATCTTAGCGTCTAGTTCCCTTAGAGTTTCGAGTTCTGATCACAGTTTGCCACGTCGCCGCCGCACAGTAGTCATCCTACCACGTTCCGCCAATCCAAGTCCAGATACACCACCACGTTCCGCCAAGCAGAGTCCATATACACCACCACGTCTCACGAGTCCGAGTTGAGTTCCACCATCAGTAAGGATCCTGATCTCTCTGTAGCCAGATTAGTTTTGAGTTGTTAGAGTCGGATTTCACCAAACTTTTTCCGTCCAGAGAAGGGGGGGTGATTTCCAAAAAAAAAAAAAAAAATTCAGAGTGTGCTTCTCAGTTGATTACGTGCCGCGCCGTGCTTTCGTGTACATCACCACCTGCTGCTAGGTAAGAATCGGTAAGAACTGAAGAAAAGCTTGACGGATTTGTGCTTTCCACCACCCCACATCCCATTAGTCGAAGTAGGATCATACTTCTGTGTGTTTTCTATTTCTGCTAACCATGCCAGGATCCCATGATGAAGTGGCGCGGGATGCACCTGATTGGGAGAATATGACAAACAAAGCATTATATGATAAATTTGCACAAATGATGTCTGAACAGGTGAATGACATCGAGAACAGATTTACAGAGGCGATTGATGGTGTGGAGAAGATGATCGACACCAAGCTCGACGCCAAGTTTACTGAGTTGCTCGCACGCTTACCTATACAGCCTGCGGCCGCTCCAGCACAGCCACCGCCACCACGACGTGCACGACGTATTCTGTTTCCGGGCGGACAAGCTGCTGGTGCTCCTGCTGCTGCTGCAGTTACTGCTGCTGCTGCTGCCTCTGACGTCGGCCAGGACGACAACTACGAGGGTGATTACGAGGAGGAGGTGGAACAAGAAGCGGCCTATGAACAGCCAGCTGGACGTCCACGTCCCAACATTCGCCACGGTCGACACCAACCACCCCCTCAGGTACGCGATGATGAACATGTGCCTAAACTTAAATTGAATCTTAAGCCGTTTGAGGGTAGATATATTCCTGATGCTTATCTTACTTGGGAGTTAGAAATTGAACAACGCTTTACATGTTTACAATATCCTGAGAATAGACGTGTTACTGCTGCTGTTTGTGAATTCACGGGTTTTGCATCTATTTGGTGGTCTGAACATTGTAGATTGCATGCTAATAATATTCCAGCTACTTGGGCTGCTTTAAAAGATGCTATGCGTACTCGCTGGGTTCCTCCTTATTATCAACGTGAATTGCTACAAAAATTACAGCGTTTGAGACAAGGAAAAAATTCTGTAGAGGAATATTATCAAGAATTACAAACTGGATTGATTAGATGTGGCCTAGTAGAGGATAATGAAGCTATGTTTGCACGTTTTATAGGTGGCTTAAACAGGGAGATACAAACTATTCTAGAATACAAGGACTATGCTACTATTACTCGTTTGTTTCATCTTGCTTGTAAACCTGAACGTGAAGTGCAGGATCGACAGGCCGCTACGAGACCTAACTTTTCTGCAGGACGAAATACATCATGGACATCGCGTGGACCTTGTACATCCACACGTCCTGCTGCTCCACCCTCTACTTCAGCCGCTCATTCTTACAGGGAGCCACCAAAACAGTCAGCGCCACCATTCAAGGGTGCACAGAGTGGTCCAGCGGCGAGTTCTTCTTCATCCATGGCTTCCACAGGGCAAACACGAGATCGTGATATTAAATGTCGCAGGTGCCAAGGTGGAGGTCACTTCGCAAAAGACTGTCCCTCCAAGCGTGTGATGATTATTACGGCGGATGGTGGGTATGAGTCAGCGAGTGACTATGATGAGGAGACTTTAGTTCTCATTGCTCATGAGGAACAGGGTGCCCATGATGATGCTCATGATATGGAGTATATGGCTCCTGATGATGCAGATAAATATGCTAGTTTGGTTGCTCAACGTGTGTTAAGTGTGCAGGTAACGAAGGCTGAGCAAAACCAGAGGCATAATTTGTTCCACACAAAGGGAGTGGTGAAAGAACGTTCGGTTCGCATCATCATTGACGGAGGGAGTTGCAACAACTTGGCTAGCATGGAGTTGGTGGAGAAGCTATCTCTCACCACAAGACCACACCCCCATCCGTACTATATTCAGTGGTTTAACAATAGTGGTAAGATTAAGGTAACGCGTTCTGTTCGTGTGCACTTTAGCATTGCTGCATATGCTGATTATGTTGATTGTGATGTGGTACCCATGCAAGCATGCTCTCTTTTACTTGGTAGACCATGGCAATTTGAAAGGAATGTTGTACACCATGGTAGGACAAATCAGTTTACTCTGGTTCATCAGGATAAAAATATTGCTTTACTTCCTATGTCTCCTGAACAAATTGTGAAAGATGATCTTGCTAGAGCTAGTAAAGCTAAACAGGAGAAAAATAAGAGTGAAAATGAGATAGCAGCCAAAGAATTTGAGCAACAACATAAGACTAATAGCAAATCTTCTTCTGCTGTGTCTAATGAAATTAAATTGACTAGTCCAACTTTGCTTGCTACTAAAGTTGATATTTCAGATTTGGATGTTAGTCAATATGTGTGCTATGCTTTTGTGTGCAAAGAAGCTTTGTTTTCATTTGAGGAATTGCCTCCTTCTTTGCCTGCTGTTGTCACTGACCTTTTGCAGGAGTTTATTGACGTCTTTCCACAAGACGTACCACCGGGATTACCACCTATTCGAGGGATTGAGCATCAGATTGACTTAATTCCCGGTGCTTCACTGCCCAACCGTGCGCCATACCGTACCAATCCGGAGGAGACAAAGGAGATTCAGCGTCAAGTACAAGAGCTACTCGACAAAGGTTACATACGTGAATCCCTTAGTCCTTGTGCTGTTCCTGTTATATTAGTGCCTAAAAAGGATGGAACATGGCGTATGTGTGTTGATTGTCGAGCCATTAATAATATTACTATTCGTTATCGTCATCCTATTCCTAGGTTAGATGATATGCTTGATGAATTAAGTGGCTCTACCATGTTTTCCAAAGTTGATTTGCGTAGTGGATACCATCAAATTCGCATGAAATTAGGAGATGAATGGAAAACGGCTTTTAAAACTAAGTTTGGATTATATGAGTGGTTAGTCATGCCTTTTGGGTTAACTAATGCACCTAGCACTTTCATGAGATTAATGAACGAGGTTTTACGTGCTTTCATTGGACGATTTGTGGTAGTCTATTTTGATGATATA
This sequence comes from Bromus sterilis, assembly GCA_950022295.1. NCBI lineage: Eukaryota > Viridiplantae > Streptophyta > Magnoliopsida > Poales > Poaceae > Bromus > Bromus sterilis. The sequence continues at coordinate 168,894,545 of OX465600.1, read as the reverse complement.
CTGATTTATAGCAAATCTTTGGAGGAACATTTGGATCATTTACGTGCTGTTTTTATTGCTCTACGTAATGCACGTTTGTTTGGTAACCTTGGGAAGTGCACCTTTTGCACCGACCGAGTATCGTTTCTTGGCTATGTTGTTACTCCGCAGGGAATTGAAGTTGATAAAGCCAAGATCGAGGCGATTGAGAGTTGGCCGCAGCCCAAAACGGTCACACAAGTGAGGAGTTTTCTTGGCCTCGCTGGATTCTATAGGCGTTTTGTGAGAGATTTCAGCACCATTGCTGCACCTCTCAATGAGCTTACACGCAAGGATGTGCCTTTTACTTGGGGTACCGCACAGGAAGAAGCCTTCACCGTATTGAAAGATAAGTTAACACATGCTCCTTTGCTCCAACTTCCTGATTTTAATAAGACTTTTGAGCTTGAATGCGATGCTAGTGGGATTGGTTTGGGAGGTGTGTTATTACAAGATGCTAAACCTGTTGCTTACTTTTCTGAAAAATTGAGTGGGCCTAGTTTGAACTATTCTACTTATGATAAGGAATTATATGCTCTTGTTCGGACATTAGAAACTTGGCAACATTATTTATGGCCCAAAGAATTTGTTATACATTCTGATCATGAATCTTTGAAACACATAAGAAGTCAAGCAAAACTTAATCGTAGACATGCTAAGTGGGTTGAATTTATTGAGACTTTCCCTTATGTCATTAAACACAAGAAGGGGAAAGATAATATTATTGCTGATGCTTTGTCTCGTCGTTATACTATGCTTTCACAACTTGACTTCAAGATTTTCGGTTTAGAGACAATCAAAGATCAATACGTAAATGATGCGGAATTTAAAGATGTATTGCAGAATTGTAGAGAGGGTAGAACATGGAACAAGTTTGTGCTTAATGATGGATTTGTGTTCCGTTCTAACAAGCTATGCATTCCAGCTAGCTCTATTCGTCTTTTGTTGTTGCAGGAGGCGCATGGAGGAGGATTAATGGGACACTTTGGCGTGAAGAAGACGGAGGACGTACTTGCTACACATTTCTTTTGGCCAAAGATGAGACGGGATGTTGAGCGTTTTGTTGCTCGCTGCACTACATGTCAAAAAGCTAAGTCACGACTCAATCCTCATGGTTTATACATGCCTTTACCTGTACCTAGTGTTCCGTGGGAGGACATATCCATGGACTTTGTTTTAGGCTTGCCTCGAACAAAGAATGGGAGGGATAGCATATTTGTTGTCGTGGATAGATTTTCTAAGATGGCACATTTTATACCATGTCATAAAAGCGATGATGCTGCTAATGTTGCTGATTTATTCTTTCGTGAGATTATTCGCTTACATGGTGTGCCCAATACTATTGTCTCGGATCGTGATACTAAGTTTCTTAGCCATTTTTGGAGATGCTTATGGGCTAAGTTGGGGACTAAACTACTTTTTAGTACTACATGTCATCCCCAAACTGATGGACAAACTGAAGTGGTCAATAGGACTTTGTCTACTATGCTTAGGGCTGTTTTAAAGAGTAACTTGAAACTGTGGGAAGAATGTTTACCTCATATTGAATTTGCTTATAATCGTTCATTGCATTCTACCACTAAAATGTGCCCTTTTCAGATTGTTTATGGTTTTCTACCTCGTGCACCTATTGATTTGCTACCTCTTCCATCTTCGGAGAAGGTTAATTTTGATGCTAAGCAACGTGCTGAATTGATATTAAAAATGCATGAGTTAACTAAAGAAAACATTGAGCGCATGAATGCTAGATACAAGCTTGCTGGTGATAGGGGTCGAAAGCATGTTGTGTTTGAACCCGGAGATCTTGTTTGGTTACATCTACGTAAAGATAGGTTTCCTGATTTGCGCAAGTCTAAGTTAATGCCTCGAGCTGATGGTCCCTTTAAGGTTTTGCAGAAAATTAATGATAATGCATATAAACTTGAGCTACCTGCAGCCTTTGGGGTTAGTCCCACATTTAATATTGCAGATTTGAAGCCTTATTTGGGAGAAGATGATGAGCTTCCGTCGAGGACGACTTCAATTCAAGAAGGGGAGGATGATGAGTACATCCCTACTAATGTTACACCCATATCCTCACCAACTACACATATTGGACCACTTACTAGAGCTCGTGCACGTCAACTAAATTATCAGGTACTTTCGTTTCTTGCGAATCCTTCTATTGTTCATGAACATATGATGCTGCCTAAATTAGATACTTTTGTTTTGCTTATGAATGAAGGACCTAGCATGGACAAGAAGGATGGTCATTGGAGCGGGATCAAGCATGGAGAAGAAGGTGCGCGCGCGGGAAAGGACAGCGGAGCTTCCAGTGGTGATTATCGCACTTTGAAACCACCATAAGGCGCGCATGAAGTCTTGGACGAAATACGCGAGATGCCACTTCATTATTTTCGTCCAAGGGCAATTATAGGTGCTGCGTCACCTTAATATTGGGCTGGGCCCATGTAATTTCGAAATACCACCTTATAGGCTGTTTTTAGAGTCCGTTTGTGTGGGGAAACCGAGTTAGGGTTGTTTTCGGACCCCACCTCCAAGGGGTCACGAAAATCCCCTCTGTTCCCCCATATATACAGCCCTTAGGGCGTCGTTTAGACTTGGGTTTTAATTATATTTAAGTTAGCCATAGCCGCAACTTCGAGCTCTTCGTTTGTGTCATCCGACCAGGCCAAGACCTCATTGGAACCCCAACTTTCGTAATCATTCATCTTATATTCGCAATATCCAGATTGCAATTCTTAGTTCTTGCTTGTTCTTCGATTGCTTGCAGGAATTAGACCTTCGTGGTCAGGTTGATCGTGCATCCGCGGGATCAATAACCTCTCGGAGTTGGTTTAGCGATCGCTAAGGCGCAACGTCTTCGCACGTTAGTAGTCGGATTGTGAAAGTCGCCTCCACCATAATCGATCTCCACCATCTCATCGAAACATCGGGACACCTTCGCCTCTATCAGATTGTGTGCTGTACAAGAATTTATTTCACATCACTTTTGGCCCAAGAGAAGATAGAGACCAAGTCTTTCACGTCATGGACTCAGATTCGGACTGCAGAGATATACCCAACTTCAAACAGCCGCCGTTTCTACATACGAACCCCAAATTGGGTGGTTCTTTTTTCTGGTGATAGCTTATCTCGTCTAGTTTCCAACGCAATTGGTTTCACCTTCAAATTCCTTCGGAGCGTGGAGATATTGCGAAAACGGTTCAACCCAGCAGCAGAATCCGAATCAAAGTCCAACTCAATAGGTGTTGCATCACCTCCACATGGGCCCAAGTGCCTTGTACGACCTAGTTTTAGTTATAGGACTCCTTGGGACGTCCTTCCACCCCCTTGGCCTCCACCCTTTAGTCCTATATAAGTAGATCAACCCCTAGGGTTTTTCTTTGGATTTCTTTTAGTTAAAAAGACTGCTTGGCTAATTGCTGCATCTTCGTGTACTCGGTTTGTGTCCAACGACCAGATCAAGACCGCTTTTGGAATCCCAACTTTATTCATACTTCATCTACATATTTGCAATATTCAGATTGCTTTATCATAGTTCTTGCTTGTTCTTCGATTGCTTGCAGGCACTAGACCTTCGTGGTCAGGTTGATCGTGCTCCGACGTGGTCAATAACCTTCAGAAGATTGGTTTAGCGATTGCTAAGGCGCAACGTCGTTGCACGTTTGTAGTCGGATCGTCAAAGTCGACTCCATCAAATCGTAGTTATCATCTCATCGAAATATCGGGACACCCCGCCTCTATCAGAACCTCCCCCCCCCCCCCCGCCCCGCTGAGCCTTCCTTTCGGCGTCCTTCTTGGAATAGAAGGCCACCATGACTTCTTGGAGCTTGATGACGAAGCGGGACTCTGACAAATCGTGTTTATTGGTCTTGTGTATCTTGCAGTATGGCGATGGGGTGGTGTCCTTGGTGGCAACCACGGTGTCGATGGAGGGTGGTAGCGGAGCGGCCCCGTTCCCCTCCATGGTGAACACGGCTTGGTGTACGCGTTTACAGGCCCCGGGCTCCCCGGAAGGAAGGATGGTTCCTTCCGGAAGGAGCTTGAGCCGCAGGGCGTCTTCTGGCATCTCGATTAACACGTAGGATCGCCTCTTCAACACGGGCGACCTTGTCGGCCAGCTCGAACAGAGTGGTGATAGTCTTGATGGATCGGGTACTCATCTTCTCTAGCATGCGCGGGTTCTTGACGTTGGCATGAAAGGTGGCGATGATTGCGGCCTCAGGCGCGTCGAGGATGCAATGCTGCATCTGGGTGAATCTTTGGACGAACTTCCGGAGAGGTTCGCCGTCCTTATGCACTACTCGGCATAAGTCACTGACGGTTTTCAAAGGTTGGACCCCTTCGGTAAACGTGCCGACAAACTTTTTGCAGAGTTCCGCCCATGAGCTGATGGAGCTGGCTGAGAGATGCATCATCCACCGGCGAACATTGTCCTTGAGCTTCATGGGGGAAGTAGTTAGCCTTTGTTTGGTCGTCTCCCCCCACGATCGCCACAACAGTGTTGCACATACAGATGACTTTGACGATCCGACTACAAACGTGCAACGACGTTGCGCCTTAGCAATCGCTAAACCAATCTCCTGAAGGTTATTGACCACGCCGGAGCACCATCAACCTGACCACGAAGGTCTAGTGCCTGCAGCAATCGAAGAACAAGCAAGAACTATGATAAAGCAATCTGTATATTGCGAATATGTAGATGAAGTACGAATAAAGTTGGGATTCCAAAAGCGGTCTTGATCTGGTCGTTGGACACAAACCGAGTACGCGAAGATGCAACAATTAGCTAAGCAGTCTTTTTAACTAAAAGGAATCCAAAGAAAATCCTAGGGGTTGATCTACTTATATAGGATTAAAGGGTGGAGGCCAAGGGGGTGGAAGGACGTCCCAAGGAGTCCTAAAACTAAACCTAGGTCGTACAAGGCACTTGGGCCCATGTGGAGGTGATGCAACACCTATTGAGTTGTACTTTGATTCGGATTCTTCTGCTGAGTCGCACCATTTTCGCTATATCTCCACGCTCCAAAGGAATTTGAAGGTGAAACCAATTGCGTTGGAAAGTAGACGAGATAATCTATCACCAGCAAAAAGAACCACCCAATTTGGATTTCGTATCTAGAAACGGCTGCTATTTGAAGTTGGGTATATCTCTGCATCCGAATCTGGGTCCATGACGTGAGGGACTTGGTCTCTATCTTCTCTTGGGCCAAAAGTGACGTGAAATAACTTGTATAGCACACAATCATGCCCCTTTGTATTGACTTCATTTCTTGATGATATATTGAAGAATTAATGGTCATACCCATGGTAGTGATGTCCTCGTCATCTTCATGCTTGAACATGCTCCAATGCTCATCCTTCTTGTCCATGCTAGGTCCTTCATTTGTCAGCAACATAAATATATCTATGTTAGGAAGCATCATATTCACATGAACATTAGAAACATTACTAAGAAACGAAAGTACCTGATAATTTAATTGGTGTGCACGATCTCTAGTAATTGGTCCAGTAGGTATATTAGCAGGGGTTGTGGTTGTAACTATGGTAGCCATGTCCTCATCACACTCGCACCAGGTGAATTCACAGCGACTACAGAGTTTCGGGTGCTCCCTCACCCAGAAGACAAAACATGTCCTCGAGTGATCAATCGCACTAGCAGAAACGACGTACCTTCAGAGTTCGGGTGCTCCCTCACCCAGAAGACAACAAAGCAATCGAGTGATTACTCACAAGGACTCAACAACTATTCGACAATGTAGACTACTTGCACACTCAACGACTTTCCGAGTGGGCGCTTTCTTATTTTCGTCGCCCGAGTTCGTGAAACAGCTCCGCGAATGACCGCTAATAGCTCACTTGATCGTTTATTACGAGTGGGTGCATCTCTAATTAGGCTCCCTGATAGAGGCGAAGGTGTCCCGATGTTTCGATGAGATGGTGGAGATCGATTATGGTGGAAGCGACTTTCACGATCCGACTACGAACGTGCGAAGACGTTGCGCCTTAGCGATCGCTAAACCAATTCCGAGAGGTTATTGATCCCGCGGATGCACGATCAACCTGACCACGAAGGTCTAATTCCTGCAAGCAATCGAAGAACAAGCAAGAACTAAGAATTGCAATCTGGATATTGCGAATATAAGATGAATGATTACGAAAGTTGGGGTTCCAATGCGGTCTTGGCCTGGTCGGACGACACAAACGAAGAACTCGAAGTTGCGGCTATGGCTAACTTAAATCTAATTAAAACCCAAGTCTAAACGACGCCCTAAGGGCAGTATATATTGGGGAATAGAGGGGATTTTCGTGACCCCTTGGAGGTGGGGTCCGAAAACAACCCTAACTCGGTTTCCCCACACATACGGACTCTAAAAACAGCCTATAAAGTAGTATTTCGAAATTACATGGGCCCATCCCAATATTAAGGTGACGCATCACCTATAACTGCCCTTGGACGAAAATAATGAAGTGGCATCTTGTGTATTTCGTCCAAGCCTTCATGCACGCATTATGGTGGCTTCAAAGTGCGAAAATCACCACTGGAAACTCCATTGTCCTTTCCCGCGCGCGCACCATCTTCTCCATGCTTGATCCCGCTCCAATGCCCGTCCTTCTTGTCCATGCTAGGTCCTTCATTCATAAGCAAAACAAATGTATATAATTTAGGAAGCATCATATGTTCATGAACATTAGAAGGATTCGCAAGAAACGAAAGTACCTGATAATTTAGCTGACGTGCGCGTGCTCTAGTAACTGGTCCGATATGTGTAGTTGGTGAGGATGTGGGTGTAACATTAGTAGGGATGTCCTCATCATCCTCCCCTTCTTGAATTGAAGTCGTCCTCGACGGAAGCTCATCATCTTCTCCCAAATAAGGCTTCAAATATGCAATATTACAAGTGGGACTAACCCCAAAATCTGCAGGTAGCTCAAGTTTATATGCATTATCATTAATTTTCTGTAAAACCTTAAAGGGACCATCAGCTCGTGGCATTAACTTAGACTTGCGCAAATCAGGAAACCTATCTTTTCGTAGATGTAACCAAACAAGATCTCCTGGTTCAAAAACAACATGCTTTCGACCCCTATCACCAGCAAGCTTGTATCTAGCATTCATGCGCTCAATGTTTTCTTTAGTTAACTCATGCATTTTTAATATCAATTCAGCACGTTGCTTAGCATCAAAATTCACCTTCTCCGAAGATGGAAGAGGCAGCAAATCAATAGGTGCACGAGGTAGAAAACCATAAACAATCTCAAAAGGGCACATTTTAGTGGTAGAATGCACTGAACGATTATAAGCAAATTCAATATGAGGTAAACATTCTTCCCACAGTTTCAAGTTACTTTTTAAAACAGCCCTAAGCATAGTAGACAAAGTCCTATTGACCACTTCAGTTTGTCCATCAGTTTGGGGATAACATGTAGTACTAAAAAGTACTTTAGTCCCCAACTTAGCCCATAAGCATCTCCAAAAATGGCTAAGAAACTTAGTATCACGATCCGAGACAATAGTATTGGGCACACCATGTAAACGAATAATCTCTCCAAAGAATAAATCAGCAACATTAGCAGCATCATCACTTTTATGACATGGTATAAAATGTGCCATCTTAGAAAATCTATCCACGACAACAAATATGCTATCCCTCCCCTTCTTTGTTCGAGGCAAGCCCAAAACAAAGTCCATGGATATGTCCTCCCACGGAACACTAGGTACAGGTAAAGGCATGTATAAACCATGAGGATTGAGTCGTGACTTAGCTTTTTGACATGTAGTGCAGCGAGCAACAAAACGCTCAACATCCCGTCTCATCTTTGGCCAAAAGAAATGTGTAGCAAGTACGTCCTCCGTCTTTTTCACGCCAAAATGTCCCATTAATCCTCCTCCATGCGCCTCCTGCAACAACAAAAGACGAATAGAGCTAGCTGGAATGCATAGCTTGTTACAACGGAACACAAATCCATCATTAAGTACAAACTTGTTCCATGTTCTACCCTCTCTACAATTCTGCAATACATCTTTAAATTCCGCATCATTTGCATATTGTTCTTTGATTGTCTCTAAACCGAATATCTTGAAGTCAAGTTGTGAAAGCATAGTATAACGACGAGACAAAGCATCAGCAATAATATTATCTTTCCCCTTCTTGTGTTTAATGACATAAGGGAAAGTCTCAATAAATTCAACCCACTTAGCATGTCTACGATTAAGTTTTGCTTGACTTCTTATGTGTTTCAAAGATTCATGATCAGAATGTATAACAAATTCTTTGGGCCATAAATAATGTTGCCAAGTTTCTAATGTCCGAACAAGAGCATATAATTCCTTATCATAAGTAGAATAGTTCAGACTAGGCCCACTCAATTTTTCAGAAAAGTATGCAACAGGTTTAGCATCTTGTAATAACACACCTCCCAAACCAATCCCACTAGCATCGCATTCAAGCTCAAAAGTCTTATTAAAATCAGGAAGTTGGAGCAAAGGAGCATGTGTTAACTTATCTTTCAATACCGTGAAAGCTTCTTCCTGTGCGGTACCCCAAGTAAAAGGCACATCCTTGCGTGTAAGCTCATTGAGAGGGGCAGCAATGGTGCTGAAATCTCTCACAAAACGCCTATAGAATCCAGCGAGGCCAAGAAAACTCCTCACTTGTGTGACCGTTTTGGGCTGCGGCCAACTCTCAATCGCCTCGATCTTGGCTTTATCAACTTCAATACCCTGTGGAGTAACAACATAGCCAAGAAACGAGACTCGGTCGGTGCAAAAGGTGCACTTCCCAAGGTTACCAAATAAACGTGCATTACGTAGAGCAATAAAAACAACACGTAAATGATCCAAATGTTCCTCCAAAGATTTGCTATAAATCAGTATATCATCAAAATAGACTACCACAAATCGTCCAATGAAAGCACGTAAAACCTCGTTCATTAATCTCATGAAAGTGCTAGGTGCATTAGTTAACCCAAAAGGCATGACTAACCACTCATATAATCCAAACTTAGTTTTAAAAGCCGTTTTCCATTCATCTCCTAATTTCATGCGAATTTGATGGTATCCACTACGCAAATCAACTTTGGAAAACATGGTAGAGCCACTTAATTCATCAAGCATATCATCTAACCTAGGAATAGGATGACGATAACGAATAGTAATATTATTAATGGCTCGACAATCAACACACATACGCCATGTTCCATCCTTTTTAGGCACTAATATAACAGGAACAGCACAAGGACTAAGGGACTCACGTATGTAACCTTTGTCGAGTAGCTCTTGTACTTGACGCTGAATCTCCTTCGTCTCCTCCGGATTGGTACGGTATGGCGCACGGTTGGGCAACGAAGCACCGGGAATTAAGTCAATCTGATGCTCAATCCCTCGAATAGGTGGTAATCCCGGTGGTACGTCTTGTGGAAAGACGTCAATAAACTCCTGCAAAAGGTCAGTGACAACAGGAGGCAAAGAAGGAGGCAATTCCTCAAATGAAAACAAAGCTTCTTTGCACACAAAAGCATAGCACACATATTGACTAACATCCAAATCTGAAATATCAACCTTAGTAGCAAGCAAAGTTGGACTAGTCAATTTAATTTCATTAGAAACAGCAGAAGAAGATTTGCTATTAGTCTTATGTTGTTGCTCAAATTCTTTGGCTGCTATCTCATTCTCACTCTTATTTTTTTCCTGTTTTCCTTTACTAGCTCTAGCAAGATCATCTTTCACAATTTGTTCAGGAGACATAGGAAGTAAAGCAATATTTTTATCCTGATGAACTAGAGTAAACTGATTTGTCCTACCATGGTGTACAACATTCCTATCAAATTGCCATGGTCTACCAAGTAAAAGAGAGCATCCTTGCATGGGTACCACATCACAATAAACATAATCAGCATATGCAGCAATGCTAAAGTGCACACGAACAGAACGCGTTACCTTAATCTTATCACTATTGTTAAACCACTGAATATAGTACGGATGGGGGTGTGGTCTTGTGGTGAGAGATAGCTTCTCCACCAACTCCATGCTAGCCAAGTTGTTGCAACTCCCTCCGTCAATGATGATGCGAACCGAACGTTCTTTCACCACTCCCTTTGTGTGGAACAAATTATGCCTCTGGTTTTGCTCGGCCTTCGTTACCTGCACACTTAATACACGTTGAGCAACCAAACTAGCATATTTATCTGCATCATCAGGAGTCATATACTCTATATCATGAGCATCATCATGGGCACCCTGTTCCTCATGAGCAATGAGAACTAGAGTCTCCTCATCATAGTCACTCGCTGACTCATACCCACCATCCGCCGTAATAGTCATCACACGCTTGGAGGGACAGTCTTTTGCGAAGTGACCTCCACCTTGGCACCTGCGACATTTAATATCACGATCTCGTGCTTGCCCTGTGGACGCCATGGATGAAGAAGAACTCGCTGCTGGACCACTCTGTGCACCCTTGAATGGTGGCGCTGGCTGTTTTGGTGGCTCCCTGTAAGAATGAGCGGCTGAAATAGATGGTGGCGCAGCAGGACGTGTGGATGTAGAAGCTCCACGCGATGTCCATGATGTATTTCGTCCTGCAGAAAAGTTAGGTCTCGTAGCGGCCTGTCGATCCTGCACTTCACGTTCAGCTTTACAAGCAAGATGAAACAAACGAGTGATAGTAGCAAAGTCCTTGTATTCTAGAATAGTTTGTATCTCCCTGTTTAAGCCACCCATGAAACGTGCAAGCATAGCTTCATTATCCTCTACTAGGCCACATCTAATCAATCCAGTTTGTAATTCTTGATAATATTCCTCTACAGAATTTTTTCCTTGTCTCAAACGCTGTAATTTTTGTAACAATTCACGTTGATAATAAGGGGGAACCCAGCGAGTACGCATAGCATCTTTTAAAGCAGCCCAAGTAGTTGGAATATTATTAGCATGCAATCTACAATGTTCAGACCACCAAATAGATGCAAAGCCCGTGAATTCACAAACAGCAGCAGTAACACGTCTATTCTCAGGATATTGTAAACATGTAAAACGTTCTTCAGTTTCTAACTCCCAAGTAAGATAAGCATCAGGAATATATCTACCCTCAAACGGCTTAAGATTCAATTTAAGTTTAGGCACATGTTCATCATCGCGTACCTGAGGGGGTGGTTGGTGTCGACCGTGGCGAATGTTGGGACGTGGACGTCCAGCTGGCTGCTCATAGGCCGCTTCCTGTTCCACCTCCTCCTCGTAATCACCCTCGTAGTTGTCGTCCAGGCCGACGTCAGAAGCAGCAGCAGCAGCAGTAGCAGCAACTGCAGCAGCAGGAGGAGCACCAATACCAGCAGCTTGTCCACGCGGAAACAGAATACGTCGTGCACGTGGTAGTGGCGGTGGCTGTGGCTGTGCTGAGGGTAGGCGTGCGATCAACTCAGTAAACTTGGCGTCGAGCTTGGTGTCGATCATCTTCTCCACGCCATCAATCGCCTCTGTAAATCTGGTCTCGATGTCCTGCACCGGAATATGATCCTACTGCTACTAATGGGATGGATGTGGGGTCGTGGAAAGCACAAATCCGTCAAGCTTTTCTTACGTTCTTACCGATTCTTACCTAGCAGCAGGTGGTGATGTACAACCAACGGGTCAAAACTCTCAAAGATGTGGTAGAGCGATGGCCAGGCGGTGTCAAAACGCACGATGTAGAATATATGTGGAGCTGTAGGAAGGCTGACAAGTATGGTAGGAAAAACTCAACAGTAATCAAAACAGAGATGCAAAGCTGAATAAACACTCAACGTCGGTACTGTGCTGATCCTAGGCTAGACCGTACTAGAGACGCGAGCCTAAAACACCAACGAAAGCACGGCGCGGCACGTAACAACTGTGAAGCACACTCTGAAAAAAAAAATTCTCTCTTTTTTTTTTTTTTTTTTTTGCGATGCGGGACTGCGGGGGCTGAAAAAGGGCGAAAAAATCACTATGGTGGCGAACGTCTCAAAACGAGTTTCTGGACCTAAGGAACGTATGGGCACGAAATTTTTTTACCCCTGAAATTTTTGGCCTAAAAACTGCTCTGGAAAGCGTGCCAGACTCGTGTACGAGAGGACAAGCTGCTGGTATTGGTGCTCCTCCTGCTGCTGCAGTACCTTCTGCTGCTTCTTCTGACGTCGGCCAGGATGACAACTACGAGGGTGATTACGAGGAGGAGGTGGAACAGGAAGCGGCCTATGAACAGCCAGCTGGACGTCCACGTCCCAACATTCGCCACGGTCGACACCAACCACCCCCTCAGGTACGCGATGATGAACATGTGCCTAAACTTAAATTGAATCTTAAGCCGTTTGAGGGTAGATATATTCCTGATGCTTATCTTACTTGGGAGTTAGAAACTGAACAACGCTTTACATGTTTACAATATCCTGAGAATAGACGTGTTACTGCTGCTGTTTGTGAATTCACGGGGTTTGCATCTATTTGGTGGTCTGAACATTGTAGATTGCATGCTAATAATATTCCAGCTACTTGGGTTGCTTTAAAAGATGCTATGCGTACTCGCTGGGTTCCTCCTTATTATCAACGTGAATTGCTACAAAAATTACAGCGTTTGAGACAAGGAAAAAATTCTGTAGAGGAATATTATCAAGAATTACAAACTGGATTGATTAGATGTGGCCTAGTAGAGGATAATGAAGCTATGTTTGCACGTTTTATAGGTGGCTTAAACAGGGAGATACAAACTATTCTAGAATAGAAGGACTATGCTACTATTACTCGTTTGTTTCATCTTGCTTGTAAAGCTGAACGTGAAGTGCAGGATCGACAGGCCGCTACGAGACCTAACTTTTCTGCAGGACGAAATACATCATGGACATCGCGTGGACCTTCTACATCCACACGTCCTGCTGCACCACCATCTACTTCAGCCGCTCATTCTTACAGGGAGCCACCAAAACAGCCAGCACCACCATTCAAGGGTGCACAGAGTGGTCCAGCGACGAGTTCTTCTTCATCCATGGCTTCCACAGGGCAAACACGAGATCGTGATATGAAATGTCGCAGGTGCCAAGGTGGAGGTCACTTCGCAAAAGACTGTCCCTCCAAGCGTGTGATGATTATTACGGCGGATGGTGGGTATGAGTCAGCGAGTGACTGTGATGAGGAGACTTTAGTTCTCATTGCTCATGAGGAACAGGGTGCCCATGATGATGCTCATGATATAGAGTATATGGCTCCTGATGATGCAGATAAATATGCTAGTTTGGTTGCTCAACGTGTGTTAAGTGTGCAGGTAACGAAGGCTGAGCAAAACCAGAGGCATAATTTGTTCCACACAAAGGGAGTGGTGAAAGAACGTTCGGTTCGCATCATCATTGACGGAGGGAGTTGCAACAACTTGGCTAGCATGGAGTTGGTAGAGAAGCTATCTCTCACCACAAGACCACACCCCCATCCTTACTATATTCAGTGGTTTGACAATAGTGGTAAGATTAAGGTAACCCGTTCTGTTCGTGTGCACTTTAGCATTACTGCATATGCTGATTATGTTGATTGTGATGTGGTACCCATGCAAGCATGCTCTCTTTTACTTGGTAGACCATGGCAATTTGATAGGAATGTTGTACACAATGGTAGGACAAATCAGTTTACTCTGGTTCATCAGGATAAAAATATTGCTTTACTTCCTATGTCTCCTGAACAAATTGTGAAAGATGATCTTGCTAGAGCTAGTAAAGCTAAACAGGAGAAAAATAAGAGTGAAAATGAGATAGCAGCCAAAGAATTTGAGCAACAACATAAGACTAATAGCAAATCTTCTTCTGCTGTTTCTAATGAAATTAAATTGACTAGTCCAACTTTGCTTGCTACTAAGGTTGATATTTCAGATTTGGATGTTAGTCAATATGTGTGCTATGCTTTTGTGTGCAAAGAAGCTTTGTTTTCATTTGAGGAATTGCCTCCTTCTTTGCCTCCTGTTGTCACTGACCTTTTGCAGGAATTTATTGACGTCTTTCCACAAGACGTACCACCGGGATTACCACCTATTCGAGGGATTGAGCATCAGATTGACTTAATTCCCGGTGCTTCGCTGCCCAACCGTGCGCCATACCGTACCAATCCGGAGGAGACGAAGGAGATTCAGCGTCAAGTACAAGAGCTACTCGACAAAGGTTACATACGTGAATCCCTTAGGTCTTGTGCTGTTCCTGTTATATTAGTGCCAAAAAAGGATGGAACATGGCGTATGTGTGTTGATTGTCGAGCCATTAATAATATTACTATTCGTTATCGTCATCCTATTCCTCAGTTAGATGATATGCTTGATGAATTAAGTGGCTCTACCATGTTTTCCAAAGTTGATTTGCGTAGTGGATACCATCAAATTCGCATGAAATTAGGAGATGAATGGAAAATGGCTTTTAAAACTAAGTTTGGATTATATGAGTGGTTAGTCATGCCTTTTGGGTTAACTAATGCACCTAGCACTTTCATGAGATTAATGAACGAGGTTTTACGTGCTTTCATTGGACGATTTGTGGTAGTCTATTTTGATGATATACTGATTTATAGCAAATCTTTGGAGGAACATTTGCATCATTTACGTGCTGTCTTTATTGCTCTACGTAATGCACGTTTGTTTGGTAACCTTGGGAAGTGCACCTTTTGCACCGACCGAGTATCGTTTCTTGGCTATGTTGTTACTCCGCAGGGAATTGAAGTTGATAAAGCCAAGATCGAGGCGATTGAGAGTTGGCCGAAGCCCAAAACGGTCACACAAGTGAGGAGTTTTCTTGGCCTCGCTGGATTCTATAGGCGTTTTGTGAGAGATTTCAGCACCATTGCTGCACCTCTCAATGAGCTTACACGCAAGGATGTGCCTTTTACTTGGGGTACCGCACAGGAAGAAGCCTTCACGATATTGAAAGATAAGTTAACACATGCTCCTTTGCTCCAACTTCCTGATTTTAATAAGACTTTTGAGCTTGAATGCGATGCTAGTGGGATTGGTTTGGGAGGTGTGTTATTACAAGATGCTAAACCTGTTGCATACTTTTCTGAAAAATTGAGTGGGCCTAGTCTGAACTATTCTACTTATGATAAGGAATTATATGCTCTTGTTCGGACATTAGAAACTTGGCAACATTATTTATGGCCCAAAGAATTTGTTATACATTCTGATCATGAATCTTTGAAACACATAAGAAGTCAAGCAAAACTTAATCGTAGACATGCTAAGTGGGTTGAATTTATTGAGACTTTCCCTTATGTCATTAAACACAAGAAGGGGAAAGATAATATTATTGTTGATGCTTTGTCTCGTCGTTATACTATGCTTTCACAACTTGACTTCAAGATATTCGGTTTAGAGACAATCAAAGATCAATATGTAAATGATGCAGAATTTAAAGATGTATTGCAGAATTGTAGAGAGGGTAGAACATGGAACAAGTTTGTCCTTAATGATGGGTTTGTGTTCCGTTCTAACAAGCTATGCATTCCAGCTAGCTCTATTCGTCTTTTGTTGTTGCAGGAGGCGCATGGAGGAGGATTAATGGGACACTTTGGCGTAAAGAAGACGGAGGACGTACTTGCTACACACTTCTTTTGGCCAAAGATGAGACGGGATGTTGAGCGTTTTGTTGCTCGCTGCACTACATGTCAAAAAGCTAAGTCACGACTCAATCCTCATGGTTTATACATGCCTTTACCTGTACCTAGTGTTCCGTGGGAGGACATATCCATGGACTTTGTTTTAGGCTTGCCTCGAACAAAGCAGGGGAGGGATAGCA
Organism: Bromus sterilis; assembly: GCA_950022295.1. NCBI lineage: Eukaryota > Viridiplantae > Streptophyta > Magnoliopsida > Poales > Poaceae > Bromus > Bromus sterilis. The sequence continues at coordinate 168,878,753 of OX465600.1, read as the reverse complement.
TATTTGTTGTCGTGGATAGATTTTCTAAGATGGCACATGATGGTGCTAATGTTGCTGATTTATTCTTTCGTGAGATTATTCGCTTACATGGTGTGCCCAATACTATTGTCTCGGATCGTGATACTAAGTTTCTTAGCCATTTTTGGAGATGCTTATGGGCTAAGTTGGGGACTAAACTACTTTTTAGTACTACCTGTCATCCCCAAACTGATGGGCAAACTGAAGTAGTCAATAGGACTTTGTCTACTATGCTTAGGGCTATTTTAAAGAGTAACTTGAAAATGTGGGAAGAATGTTTACCTCATATTGAATTTGCTTATCATCGTTCATTTCATTCTACCACTAAAATGTGCCCTTTTGAGATTGTTTATGGTTTTCTACCTCGTGCGCCTATTGATTTGCTGCCTCTTCCATCTTCGGAGAAGGTTAATTTTGATGCTAAGCAACGTGCTGAATTGATATTAAAAATGCATGAGTTAACTAAAGAAAACATTGAGAAAATGAATGCTAGATACAAGCTTGCTGGTGATAAGGGTAGAAAGCATGTTGTGTTTGAACCAGGAGATCTTGTTTGGTTACATCACGTAAAGATAGGTTTCCTGATTTGCGCAAGTCTAAGTTAATGCCACGAGCTGATGGTCCTTTTAAGGTTTTACAGAAAATTAATGATAATGCATATAAACTTGAGCTACCTGCAGATTTTGGGGTTAGTCCCACATTTAACATTGCAGATTTGAAACCTTATTTGGGAGAAGATAATGAGCTTCCGTCGAGGACGACTTCAATTCAAGAAGGGGAGGATGATGAGGACATCTCTACGAATGTTACACCCACATCTTCACCAACTACACATACTGGACCAGTTACTAGAGCACGTGCACGTCAACTAAATTATCAGGTACTTTCGTTTCTTGCGAATCCTTCTAATGTTCATGAACATATGATGCTGCCTAAATTAGATACTTTTGTTTTGCTTATGAATGAAGGACCTAGCATGGACAAGAAGGACGGTCATTGGAGCGGGATCAAGAATGGAGAAGAAGGTGCGCGCGCGGGAGAGAACAATGGAGCTTCCAGTGGGGATTTTCGCACTTTGAAGCCACCATAAGGCATGCATGAAGGCTTGGACGAAATACACGAGATGCCACTTCATTATTTTCGTCCAAGAGCAAGTATAGGTGCTGCGTCACCTTAATATTGAGCTGGGCCCATGTAATTTCGAAATACCACATTATAGGCTGTTTTTAGAGTCCGTATGTGTGGGGAAACCGAGTTAGGGTTGTTTTCGGACCCCACCTCCAAGGGGCCACGAAATTCCCCTTTGTTCCCCCATATATACAGCCCTTAGGGCGTCGTTTAGACTTGGGTTTTAATTAGATATAAGTTAGCCATAGCCGCAACTTCGAGCTCTTCGTTTGTGTCATCCGACCAGGCCAAGACCTCATTGGAACCCCAACTTTCGTAATCATTCATCTTATATTCGCAATATCCAGATTGCAATTCTTAGTTCTTGCTTGTTCTTCGATTGCTTGCAGGAATTAGACCTTCGTGGTCAGGTTGATCGTGCATCCGCGGGATCAATAACCTCTCGGAGTTGGTTTAGAGATCGCTAAGGCGCAACGTCTTCGCACGTTCGTAGTCGGGTCGTGAAAGTCTACTCCACCAAAATCGATCTCCATCATCTCATCGAAACATCGGGACACCTTCGCCTCTATCAACATGACTACCATAGTTACAGCCACAACCCTTGCTAATATACCTACTGGAGCAATTACTAGAGATCGTGCACACCAATTAAATTATCAGGTACTTTCGCTTCTTAGTAATGTTTCTAATGTTCATGTGAATATGATTCTGCCTAACGTCGATATATTTCTGTTGCTGACAAATGAAGGACCTAGCATGGACAAGAAGGATGAGCATTGGAGCATGTTCAAGCATGAAGATGACGAGGACATAATTATTATGGATATGACCATTAATTCCTCTATATTTGATCAAGAAATGAAGTCAATACAAAGGGACATGATTGTGTGCTGTACAAGAAGTTATTTCACGTCACTTTTGGCCCAAGAGAAGATAGAGACCAAGTCTTTCACGTCATGGACTCAGATTCGGACTGCAGAGATATACCCAACTTCAAACAGCCGCCGTTTCTACATACGAACTCCAAATTGGGTGATTCTTTTTTCTGGTGATAGCTTATCTCGTCTAGTTTCCAACGCAATTGGTTTCACCTTCAAATTCCTTGGGAGCATGGAGATATTGCGAAAACGGTGCGACCCAGCAGCAGAATCCGAATCAAAGTCCAACTCAATAGGTGTTGCATCACCTCCACATGGGCCAAGTGCCTTGTACGACCTAGGTTTAGTTTTAGGACTCCTTGGGACGTCCTTCCACCCCCTTGGCCTCCACCCTTTAGTCCTATATAAGTAGATCAACCCCTATGGTTTTTCTTTGGATTTCTTTTAGTTAAAAAGACTGCTTAGCTAATTGCTGCATCTTCGTGTACTCGGTTTGTGTCCAACGACCAGATCAAGACCGTTTTCGGAATCCCAACTTTATTCATACTTCATCTACATATTCGCAATATTCAGATTGCTTTATCATAGTTCTTGCTTGTTCTTCGATTGCTTGCAGGCACTAGACCTTCGTGGTCAGGTTGATCGTGCTGCGGCGTGGTCAATAACCTTCAGGAGATTGGTTTAGCGATTGCTAAGGCACAACGTCGTTGCACGTTTGTAGTCGGATCGTGAAAGTCGACTCCATCAAATCGTAGTTATCATCTCATCGAAACATCGGGACACCTTCGCCTCTATCATGTTAGCCATAAGAGATAGTTTATTCGAGGGATGATAAGCCAGAGAAGCCCAAGGTAGTCAACTGGTTGAGCCTTGGTGAATTGGTAACAAACAGCTCAATGGCCATAATCAAGCCGTGTCCCTTGACACAAACTTGGAAACAACCGGTGCCTAGCAAGATCATGCCGCTGCAGGTCTTATAGGATCAGTGCCGCCGGTTTCAGACAATAGCCTTGACGCGTCCGTCATTGGCTCAATTTCTTCATGCGCCACGCATGGAAAACATTGGGAGTGAAGTCGCAGCTGTGGCAAGTCCCGGCCCGGCCGACTACGCAGCGGGGTCTTACCTACGCGCTAAGCTTGCGCGACATCTGGGGTGCAGTGTGTCGCCGCCCAGGCATCATTTTTTATAGAGGCGCGGAGCCTAATTAGATCTGCGCCCACTTGGAAAACAAATCAAGTGGACAAATAGTGGTCACTCGCGGAGCATTTATGAACTCAAGCGAGGGGTTAAGACGGGCGGCACCTACTCGGATGGTCATCGAGTGAGCTGATGACGTATGCACCCGTACGACACTCAAGTGCTCGGGTAGATTGTTCTCTTGGGTGTTTTGACCAAGTCTTTCCTTTTAGTGTGGGTGATCACTCGAGCACTTCATCGTCTTTTGGGTGAGGGAGCACCCGAACTCTATAGATGCAAAGGTCTTTCCTGGTGCGAGTGATCACTCGTGTGCGTTGTAGGCTGCTGGGCGAGGGAGCACCCGAACTATATAGATGCATTTGTTCTTGATGGAGGCGAGTAGCCACTCGCGCCCTCGAAATTTGGTCTTTTCTCTATTTTTGCAGGGACAGGGTGCTCCAGATGGGAGTAATTATTTTTGAAATATGGTCAAAAGTTTTGTAGAAGTTAACCTTTGACGAGTAGCGAATGAAGCGTACTCGGTACGCCTTGATTTGGATGTGATGTTGCAGGGCTGTCTAACAAGTTCGGCAGCCACGCGTAGACGTGATGCTCCGCGGTAATATCGCTCCACGTGATGATGGTCCTCGTTTTTCGCGCGGAGTGGGCGGTATGGTTACTACGCCGGTTGGGTTTTCCATGTAGCATGGTTATCTTGAGATCGTGTCACGTTGGTTGGGTTACGAGATCGACGGTGGGTGAATGGCCCCAGGCCATGGGATAAATACCGGAGGGCTAGGTAGATTTAGGTTTTTACCCAGCGCTCCCTTTCTCCTATTTCTTCTTGCCTTCCACTTCGTTGTTCCGTTCAGCGGGATCTATGTCCAAACGTCCTCGGAGTGCAGCACAGGAAGCAGCGAGGATAAGTGGGAGGTAGGAGCGCTCATCCTTTGAGGCTACAGATATGGATGCTCTGGTGGCAGATGGCCATGTCTTGGAGGGTGCCACGCGGATTTCTGGGGATGAAGAAGTTCATGCGCCGCACGAAGATGAGTGAGTATGCTTCCAGAGCTTTTTTCCTCGCGGGTTTAGTCTCCCCGTTATCCATTTGTCCGGGGATTAATTTTTGCGTATCAGCTTCAATTGCGTGATTTGTGTCCGGACGGGATACTTCATCTTGCGTGTTTTATCACGTTCTGTGAGAGTTTCCTAGGGATCTATCCCCATTGGGGCCTTTGGAAGCGCCTCTTCAATGTGAAGAGGACGAACTCTGAGTATGCCATTGGGGGCGTCGGCATCTCTATTAAGGAGAAGAGTGCCTATTTCGATTCGGAGAAACTGGATTCCGTGTATACCTGGCAGAAGAGTTGGTTTTACTTGAAGGATAGGCGTGTTGACGGCCAACATATTGGTCTTCCCCCTTTTGACCCAGTTGCGCAGGTGGTCAAGCGTACGTCTTGGGGGCATGCTTTGTCTGCTAAAGAGGTGGCTGTTGTTGAGCCTCTAATGCAAAACTCCCTGAACTGGAGAAGAGGATAAATGCTGCCCAGTTGATTGTCGTGTTTACGAGGAGGCGCATCCAGCCGCTTCAGCACCGGGTGCATCATATGTGGCGGTACACTGGGCTCGAGGACCCGACTAGGTGCACTCCTGATGATATCTCGGGTAGCGATCTTCTGTTTCGGATCCAGCAAGTCACTAAGTGCACAAGTATTGGTGTTGAGAGTTCCGTGCTTCCATATGCTGAAGATTTCCCATTGCCTGAGGTATGTGCTCGAGTCATTGTCAGGTCCGATCAAGTATTTTCTATCTTGTGTTTACTGATAATGTTTTTTGCTCGTAGAACCATGTTCCCTTGCTGAACAACCCGCCTCAACCTGAGGATGCCGAGATATTGGACGAGCTTGATGTGGTTGTGGTGGATCCTGCACCCGCGGGTGGTGCCTTGCATGCTGGTACTGGCGAGTCCGCGGGTGCGAGTGTTGGTGGTCATCCAGCGGCTCCTGAAGGCGATGAAGATTCAGAGCCACTTCGCTTCAAACGCAGCCGCTCCTCGACTGCTAGTGGGCGGACTAGGGAGGGCGATGGTGATAGATCGCCGCCAGTTGCGTTAGTTGTTGCGCCCTGCCCTCCTCCAGTTGCACCGAAAACACGCAAGTTGGGGGTGTTGCTTCGCGTGGGCGCCGCACCTGTTGGGTACGTACTTCTTTTTGGTTTTTACACCGCTATTTTTTCTTCCGATTCTAATGATGAGCGTGTTGCATTAGTGCTCCTGTTCGGGCCACGTCTTCCACGGGGACTGCTGCTATTGACTTTCAGTTGACTGACTTTGGCACCGCGGCTGATCGGTTGGCACCTTCCGCGACCCCTGTGGCTTCTGGTGCGGGTACAAAACCTGCGACTACTCCATCTGGCGAGTCTGTGAATGCTACTGTGGGAGAAACACCTCCGGAGATGAAACCCGTGTTTCCCGAGGGGTACTTCTTGGAGAAGAAGGACCTCCCCATTGAAGAGAATGAGAAATTCTTTGATCGCATGGCTGAGCAGGTGCGTAATCTTCTTTTCATCTGACTTGCATTGGGGGCGCGTCAGCTCTCCCGATGGGAGTAGCCGATGAGGCTGCGAGTAACCACTTTTGATAGAGGCGAAGGTGTCCAGATGTTTCGATGAGATGATGGAGATCGATTTTGGTGGAGTAGACTTTCACGACCCGACTACGAACGTGCGCAGACGTTGCGCCTTAGCAATCGCTAAACCAACTCCGAGAGGTTATTGATCCCGCGGATGCACGATCAACCTGACCACGAAGGTCAATTCCTGCAAGCAATCGAAGAACAAGCAAGAACTAAGAATTGCAATCTGGATATTGCGAATATAAGATGAAAGATTAACAGAAGTTGGGGTTCCAATGCGGTCTTGGCCTGGTCGGACGACACAAACGAAGAACTCGAAGTTGCGGCTACGGCTAACTTAAATCTAATTAAAACCCAAGTCTAAACGACGCCCTAAGGGCTGTATATATGGGGGAACAGAGGGGAATTTCGTGGCCCCTTGGAGGAGGGGTCCGAAAACAACCCTAACTCGGTTTCCCCACACATACGGACTCTATAAAATAGCTTATTAAGTGTATTTCGAAATTACATGGGCCTGGCCCAATAATAAGGTGACGCAGCACCTATAATAACCCTTGGACGAAAATATTAATGTGGTGTCTTGTGTCTCTCGTCCAGGTCTTCATGCACGCCTTATGGTGGCCTCAAAGTGCGAAAATCACCACTGGAAGCTCCATTGTCCTTTCCCGCGCGCACACCTCCTTCTCCATGCTTAATCCCGCTCCAATGACCATCCTTCTTATCCATGCTAGGTCCTTCATTCATAAGACAAACAAAAGTATCTAATTTAGGCAGCATCATATGTTCCTGAACATTAGAAGGATTCGCAAGAAACGAAAGTACCTAATAATTTAGTTGACGTGCGCGTGCTCTAGTAACTGGTCCAGTATGTGTAGTTGGTGAAGATGTGGGTGTAACATTAGTAGAGATGTCCTCATCAACTTTTGGTTGGTCGCAGTCTTAAGCTTGATTTTCTGTTATGGTGCGCTTCTGGTTGCGATTGGGGGCGCGGCAGTGCTCCCGATGGGAGTAACCCCCGAGGCTGCGACCAATCGCTTGTGGTTGGTCGCAGTCTGAAACTTGATTGTCCTTTCTTGGTTCTGATTTCTGCGCTCCTTTCTTTTTCAGCCGATGTTTCGTATGTGTGAGCAAGTGCTGACTGATGCTGATCGTGCCCAGGGTGCTCATGATGCGGCCCATAATAGCCTGACCACCATGCGTCGTGAGTTGTTTTGTCCCTTTTTTATTCTATTGTCCTTTCTAGCTTGATGCTTGAGTGATCCTTTGACCGTAGGGCGTAAGAACGATGCTGAAAAGCGGTTTGCTGCCGCGGAGAAGAAGCTTTCCTCGCTTCGACGCGTTTTGGAGTTGAAGGAGAGGGATTTGCAGGCGCAACGTGATGAGCTCGAATGGCTGCGGCGAGTGGAGGAGCAATTCCAACAGTTGGAGACGGTTGAGGGCAATCGGCTACGCGACCTGGCGAGTGCTTTGACAGGTGAGGAGATTGCTCTAATGCTTCACCTTTGGTTGTGGTTGTTTGATCATTGTTGTATCCCTGTGGCGTAGGCGTCGTAAGTGTTGAGGTAGCCTCGACTGCTTCTGAGGACTCGGGCGTTCTTCGTGGCGTTGTGGATGTTGTGTCTAGTGCCACTGGTGCCGTGAAGGACGTCTGCACTCGTGCGTCGACTCTTCTGAAGATTCTTCATGAACACATGTATCCAGATGAGGTGAACCGTCCCAAGAGCCTTGACCTTCAGGTTGCTGCGTTCGGGCTAAACAGAGATAAGCTGGAGAGTTTGGTACGCGAGATACTGGTGAGTGGGCTTGCGACGTCCTTCGTTGTTCTTCTGGGGCATGGGGTTCCCATTGAGGATGCAATGGTGGATTTCCTTCCTGGTTATACGACTGAGCAAAGTGCGCGAGCCACTCGTCTTTCTCGTGAACTGCAACTTGTTGTGGAGGCTGATGTCCGCAAGCCTCAAGGCGCGGAGTAGGAGACTTTATTTATCTGTATGCTGGGAGAAACTTTTCCTTGTAATGAGTTGCTTTTCTAGCGAGGGATGCTGAATCTTGAACTGATTAATAGATTGTCTTGTCTTCTTTTATTGTACTGTCTTTTCCTTTGGCTTGACTTCTTTTATCCTTTTGCGGTAGGCCATCCCGGGCGTTTCTCAAGCTTGGAAATTGCTGAAGGAAGACGGTCGCAAGATGGCTTACGTGTCTGTATGTTTGAGGCTTAAGGACGCGGAGCGCGATATTAGTCCAAACAAACGTGCATTACGTAGAGCAATAAAAACAACACGTAAATGATCCAAATGTTCCTCCAAAGATTTTCTATAAATCAGTATATCATCAAACTAGACTACCACAAATCGTCCAATGAAAGCACGTAAAACCTCGTTCATTAATCTCATGAAGGTGCTAGGTGCATTAGTTAACCCAAAAGGCATGACTAACCACTCATATAGTCCAAACTTAGTTTTAAATGCTGTTTTCCATTCATCTCCTAATTTCATGCGAATTTGATGGTATCCACTACGCAAATCAACTTTGGAAAACATGGTAGAGCCACTTAATTCATCAAGCATATCATCTAACCTAGGAATAGGATGACTATAAAGAATAGTAATATTATTAATGGCTCTACAATCAACACACATACGCCATGTTCCATCCTTTTTTGGCACTAATATAACAGGAACAACACAAGGACTAAGGGATTCGCGTATATAACCTTTGTCGAGTAGCCCTTGTACTTGACGCTAAATCTCCTTCGTCTCCTCAGGATTGGTACGGTATGGCGCACGGTTGGGCAGCGAAGCACCGGGAATTAATTCAATCTAATGCTCAATCCCTCGAATAGGTGGTAATCCTGGTGGTACGTCTTGGGGAAAGACGTCTATAAACTCCTGCAAAAGGTCAGTGACAACACGAGGCAAAGAAGGAGGCAATTCCTCAAATGAAAACAAAGCTTCTTTGCACACAAAAGCATAGCATACATATTGACTAACATCCAAATCCGAAATATCAACCTTAGTAGCAAGCAAAGTTGGACTAGTCAATTTAATTTCATTAGAAATAGCAGACGAAGATTTTCTATTAGTCTTATGTTCTTGCTCAAATTCTTTAGCTGCTATCTCATTTTCACTCTTATTTTTCTCCTGTTTAGCTTTACTAGCTCTAGCAAGATCATCTTTCACAATTTGTTCGGGAGACATAGGAAGTAAAGCAATATTTTTATCCTGATGAACCAAAGTAAACTGATTTGTCCTACCATGGTGTACAACATTCCTATGAAATTTCCATGGTCTACCAATTAAAAGAGAGCATGCTTGCATGGGTACACATCACAATCAACATAATCAGCATATGCAGCAATGCTAAAGTGCACACGAACAGAACGCGTTACCTTAATCTTACCACTATTGTTAAACCACTGAATATAGTACGGATGAGGGTGTGGTCTTGTGGTGAGAGATAGCTTCTCCACCATCTCCATGCTAGCCAAGTTGTTGCAACTCCCTCCGTCAATAATGATGCGAACCGAACGTTCTTTCACCACTCCCTTTGTGTGGAACAAATTATGCCTCTGGTTTTGCTCGGCCTTCGTTACCTGCACACTTAACACACGTTGAGCAACCAAACTAGCATATTTATCCGCATCATCAGGAGCCATATACTCTATATCATGAGCATCATCATGGGCACCCTGTTCCTCATGAGACATGAGAACTAAAGTCTCCTCATCATAGTCACTCACTGACTCATACCCACCATCCGCCGTAATAGTCATCACACGCTTGGAGGGACAGTCTTTTGCGAAGTGACCTCCACCTTGGCACTTGCGACATTTAATATCACGATCTCGTGTTTGCCCTGTGGAAGCCATGGATGAAGAGGAACTCGCCGCTGGACCACGCTGTTTTGGTGGCTCCCTGTAAGAATGAGCGATGTCCATGATGTATTTCGTCCTGCAGAAAAGTTAGGTCTAGTAGCGGCCTGTCGATCCTGCACTTCACGTTCAGCTTTACAAGCAAGATGAAACAAACGAGTGATAGTAGCATAGTCCGTGTATTCTAGAATAGTTTGTATCTCCTTGTTTAAGCCACCCATAAAACGTGCAAGCATAGCTTCATTATCCTCTACTAGGCCACATCTAATCAATCCAGTTTGTAATTCTTGATAATATTCCTCTACAGAATTTTTTCCCTGTCTCAAACGCTGTAATTTTTGTAGCAATTCACGTTGATAATAAGGAGGAACCCAGCGAGTACGCATAGCATCTTTTAAAGCAGCCCAAGTAGTTGGAATATTATTAGCATGCAATCTACAATGTTCAGACCACCAAATAGATGCAAACCCCTTGAATTCACAAACAGCAGCAGTAACACGTCTAGTCTCAGGATATTATAAACATGTAAAGCGTTGTTCAGTTTCTGACTCCCAAGTAAGATAAGCATCAGGAATATATCTACCCTTAAACGGCTTAAGATTCAATTTAAGTTTAGGCACATGTTCATCATCGTGTACCTGAGGGGGTGGTTGGTGTCGACCGTGGCGAATGTTGGGACATGGACGTCCAGCTGGCTGTTCATAGGGCGCTGCCTGTTCCACCTCATCCTCGTAATCACCCTCGTAGTCGTCATATTGGCCGACGTCAAAAGCAGCAGCAGCAGCAACTGCAGCGGCAGGAGCACCAATACCAGCAGCTTGTCCGCCCGGAAACAGAATACGTCGTGCACGTCGTGGTGGCGGTGGCTGTGCCGGAGCGGCAGCAGGCTGTGTAGCTAGGCGTGCAATCAACTCAGTAAACTTGGCGTCGAGCTTGGTGTCGATCATCTTCTCCACGCCATCAATCGCCTCTGTAAATCTGTTCTCGATGTCATTTACCTGTTCAGACATCATTTGTGCAAATTTATCATGTAGCTCCTTGTTTGTCATGTTCTCCCAATCGGGCGCATCCCGCGCCACTTCATCATGTGATCCTGGCATGGTTAGAAGAAATAGAAAACACACAGATATGATCCTGCTTCTACTAATGGGATGTGGGTTGGTGGAAAGCACAAATCCGTCAAGCTTTTCTTTCGTTCTTACCGATTTTTACCTAGCAGCAGGTGGTGATGTACAATCAACGGGTCAAAACTCTCAGAGATGTGGTAGAGCGATGGCCAGGAGGTGTCAAAACGCACGATGTAGAATATATGTGGAGCTGTAGGAAGGATGACAAGTATGGTAGAAAAAGCTCAACAGTAATCAAAACAGCGATGCAAAGCTGAATAAACACTCAACGTCGGTACTGTGCTGATCCTAGGCTAGACCGTACTAGAGACGCGAGCCTAAAACACCAACAAAAGCACGGCGCGACACGTAAACAATTGAGAAGCACACTCTGAATTTTTTTTCTTTTTTTTGCTTTTTTTTGGCGATTCGGTGCTGCGATGGCTGAAAAAGTGCGAAAAAATCACTATGGTAGCGAACGTCTCAAAATGAGTTTCTGGACCTAAGGAAGGTATGGGCACGAAATTTTTTCACCCTTGAAATTCTTGGCGTAAAAACTGCTCTGGAAAGAGTGCCGGACTCTAATCACCTAAAACTGCTCTGAATTTTATTTTATTTTTGGAAATCACCCCCTTCTACGTACGACAAAGATTGGTGAAATCCGACTCTAATCAACTCAAAACCAATCTGGCTACGGAGAGATCACAAACCGAACGGGTGATGGAACTCAACTCGGATTGGTAGGTCGTGGTGGTGTATATGGACTCGGGTTGGCGGAACGTGGTGGTGTATCTGGACTCGGATTGGTGGCAGCGGACGGATGGAACTGTGCGGCGGCAGCGTGACAAACTGTGATCAGAACTCGAAACTCTAAGGGAACTTGACGCTAAGATCATCAACTCGACACAACGATGCAACCGCAAATTCAACAAAGCAAACTACTGTAAAGAAACTGGAGTTGCGGCTATGGCTAACTTAAATCTAATTAAAACCCATGTCTAAACGACGCCCTAAGGGCTGTATATATGGGGGAACATAGGGGATTTTCATGACCCCTTGGAGGTGGGGTCCGAAAACAACCCTAACTCGGTTTCCCCAAACATACGGACTCTAAAAACAGCCTATAATGTGGTATTTCGAAATTACATGGGTCCAGCCCAATATTAAGGTGACGCATCACCTATAATTCCCCTTGGACGAAAATAATGAAGTGGCATCTCGTGTATTTCGTCCAAGCCTTCATGCACTCCTTATGGTGGCTTCAAAGTGCGAAAATCACCACTGGAAGCTCCATTGTCCTTTCCCGTGCGCGCACCTTCTTTTCCATGCTTGATCCCGCTCCAATGACCATCCTTCTTGTCCATGCTAGGTCCTTCATTCATAAGCAAAACAAAAGTATCTAATTTAGGCAGCATCATATGTTCATGAACATTAGAAGGATTCGCAAGAAACGAAAGTACCTGATAATTTAGTTGACGTGCGCGTGCTCTAGTAATTGGTCCAATATGTGTAGTTGGTGAGGATGTGGGTGTAACAGTAGTAGGGATGTCCTCATCACACAAAGTTTGTTAGCTCGAAACAAAAAGCTATCATGGATGTGGAATTTATCCCATGTTGTTCGAAGCAAACACAAACGATATGGTTCACCAAAATAATGATCAGTTGCATATAAACCACACAACTCTCTAATCCAGGAATTTTAACATCAAGATGTGTCAATAACATGTTCTTCTTAGAGAGAGCATTAGCAACCACATTATCTTTCCCTTTCATATATTTGAGGATGTAGGGAAAAGACTCAATGAACTCAACCCACTTAGCTAGGCGTCTATGCAAATTAGATTGAGCTTTCAGATATTTCAAAGCTTCATGATTAGAATGTATAATAAATTATTTTGGCCACAAATAATGTTTCCAAACCTCAAGAACTCTTACAAGTGCATACAATTCTTTATCATAAACATGATAATTCAATCTAGCACCAGAAAGTTTCTCACTAAAATAAGCAATAGGTCTACCTTCCTGCATCAACACACTACCCATTCCTATGCCACTAGCATCACATTCAATCTCAAATTTTTTAGAAAAATCTGGTAGTGCAAGTAATGGTGCAGAAGTAAGAAAACATTTTAACTCATCAAAAGAAAGATCTTGGGCAGCGCCCCAAACAAAAGGCACTCCTTTCTTATCAATTCATTCAAAGGTGCAGCAATAGTACTAAAGTCTTTCACAAAACGTCGATAAAAACCAGCAAGACCGTGAAAAGTTCGTACTTGACTAACATTCATGGGAGTAGGCCAATTTTGAATTGCTTCAATATTAGAAGAAGACTTCTACTCCATGCTTAGATACAACATATCCCAGAAATATGACCTTATCTTTTGCAAAAGTGCACTTCTCAAGATTAGCATATAACTTAGCATCACGCAACACTTAAAAAACTTGTCGAATATGGTCACAATGTTCCGTTTCATTGTGGCTGTAAATAAGTATATCATCAAAATAGACAACCACAAAACGACCAATAAACTCTCTCAAAACATGGTTCATTAAACGCATGAAAGTACTAGCACCATTAGTAAGAGCAAAAGGCATAACTAACCACTCATATAAACCGAACTTAGTTTTGAAAGAAGTTTTCCATTCATCCCCTTCTTTCATCCTAATTTGATGGTATCCACTACGCAAATCAATTTTAGAGAAAATAGCAGCACCACACAATTCATCAAGCATATCCTCTAAACGTGGAATAGGATGGCGATATCGAATAGTGATGTTATTAAGAGCTCTACAATCTACGCACATACGCCAGGAACCATCTTTCTTAGGAACCAAAATAACAGGAACAACACAAGGGCTAAGACTGACACGATATACACTTTATCCAGAAGCGCTTGTACTTGTTGCTGAATTTCCTTCATCTCTTGGGGATTGGTTCTGTATGGTTCCCGGTTGGGAAGTGTAGCTCCCGGAATAAGATCAATTTGGTGCTCAATACCACGCAAGGGTGGTAATCCCGCCGGAAACACATCATCATAATCCTGCAAAACAGTAGACACACTAGGAGAAAGAGGATGATTATCATTAGAAAGCAATACCTCGCCTTTGTACATAAACACAAGTGGCATGGTTGTAGGATCCTCACTAAATTCTCTCATGTCTTCTTTGGTGGCTCTCTCTCGACCTTTTCGTTATGTTATCATTCACAACTATTACATTGTTCCCTCGTGTCGGTTCTAAATTCACCTCTACCTTCTGACGAGACTCATTCACAATTTGCTGTGGGGACATAGGATGGAGATTAACTTTCTTGCTCTTGAAATCCAAATGATATGTATTGGCTCGGCCATTGTGTTGCACATGGCGATCATATAACCACGGCCGACCCAATAAGAGATGGCAAACTGTCATAGGCACCACATCAAAATCAATGGAATCCTGGTATGGGCCTATCTCAAAATTTACGCGCACCATATGATTCACCTTCATCTCACCATTGTCACTCAACCATTGGACATAATATGGATTCGGGTGAGTTAAGTATTTCAGATTTAGCTTGGCACATAATTCCTTGCTTGCGAGGTTCCGGCATCAATGCTCACTTTGCAAGCTTTGTTTGGGCCAACTAACGCCTTGGTTTGGAACAGATTGCAGCGCTGAGAATCAGCATGTGGCTGCACATTGTGGGCACGTTGTGACACAACAATAGTAGGAGCAGGCGACGGAAAAGAATTCATGCCTTCTTCGCTATTGTATCCCTCGTCATTGAACGCAGAGGGGTCTTCATCATCACCGGTTTCATACTCACCGGTTTCTTCATTAATGAACATGACCTTTCGGTTCGGGCAATCTCTCTTAAAGTGACCCGGATTACCGCAAGAGTGACAAGTCATCTCGCGATTGCGAGCTGTAGACATGTTGGAGCCTGCACTAGTGGAAGGAGCAGCTTGCTTCTTGTCCATAGAACCATTGGAGGCTGGCTTGGGAAATGAAGAAGAAGCCCGAGTATTGGCACATAGTTCTCCATAGGCGCGGCAGATGGTGTCCTTGGAGAAAATCTGCTAGATTATGTGTATTTGGCCTTCAATTGTGCCTCTACTGCAAACTGTGATTCGGCCTCCCTTGCAAGATGCAATAGAGCATTCATATTATAGTATTGGTGATGCCGCACAATACTCTTGATGTTAAATTTCAGCCCATGGAGAAAATGTTGCATAGTCATCTGAACCTCTTCACGAACTCGTGCATGTTGCAGCAACATCTCCATCTCCATATAGTATGCATCAACGTACATAGTACCTTGCTTCAATTGTTGCAACTTATCAAAAACTGTCCGTAAATAATTAGTGGGAACAAACTGAGCTTTCATGGTCGCCTTCATGTCACGCCATGTATGAATAGGTTGTCCATTGGTTTCTTGTATCTCGGTCAAAACACTCTCCCACCAACGCAAAGCATAACCATCAAACTCGGAGGAAGCAATCTTGATCTTCTTATCCTCGGAATAATCATGCAAACGCCATAATTTCTCCATCTTCAGCTCCCATGTGAGGTACTCTTCCACATCCGTGGAGCCCTCAAATTTGGGAATTGAAAATTTAGGCTTGCTCAAGACATCTTCTTCCTGGATGGGTATACGCCTCGCACCCAACCCAAATTGAGGTTGGCGAAATTGCCCTTGACCACCACGCCCGCGGCCATGATTGGCCCTCAAGTTGTCATTGTCACCATGGACACTACCATCATCTTCATGGCCTTCTTGTTGACGTTGGTCAATGGTAGCTTGCAGCCCATTAACTAACGTTGTCAACTGTTGTATGCTTGCTTGGAGAGCAATGAGTTGTGTTTGCATAGTGGTGACGGTGGCCTCCGTGCCATCCACTTTCATTTGGACTGCTTGCATATTAGTATCAACATTGTCCGCCAATTTAGTGAGCATCTCCGTCAAGTGATCACGAAGACCTTCATAGGCCTCCCAAGTAACCGGAGCATCCTTAGCCTGTTTCTGCATCACATCAAAACCACTTTGAGACATGATTAGTAGGTTAGTGCACTAAATCAAAATCTTTTGGTGGACACTCACAACTCACTCAAGACTGACAAGAAAAGGTGAATCTTACCGTTCCAAAGTGAATAGCGACGCATACCCGTTCGGAGGGAGGACTAGTGCACGGATGTGATGAAGTGAATACCCGAGTAAAAGAGTAAACACATGACAAAGCAGGATATGGTGGAGCTTATAGGTATGACACCCTAACTACACCGAAGTCAAGTCCTAGTGCTGATCGTGTGATACAGACCCAAGGAAAAACTCACACAGTGGAGAAAAACGAAGACATGCCTCTCAAAAGATCACGACTATGATATGTCCTTTCTAGCACTTTTATATCTCTTTGCACTCTCTGCGAACTCTTGTTGATCACACTTCTTTCTCTTTCTTTTTTTTGAATCTTTTGTCTTTTCTCTCTATTTTTTTGAATCTTTTCTCTTTTTGCACTCTTTGAGAAATTTTCGGGAAGAACACAACAAAACAGCAAACTAAAACAATGACTCCGATGCAATCTAAGTTATGGCAGAACTAGAAACCCTAATATTTTTTGTATGGCTTTTTCTGGATAGGAAGAAAACAAAATCAATCGAAAGGATGGATTTGGTGGATGCTTACCGAGGTAACACTGGAAATCTGATACCAAGATGATATGGGGTGGCCCGATCTTCTCAGTAAGCGTACGGTGAATATGAGGGCGATGATAGATAACTTGTATGTAGCCGATGAACTCTCCTCGCTAAATCCCTGTTGCCAATGCGACAACTCTCTACCCTTTGGATATTCACAACTTCACACACTTGCGCAACGTAGTCGTCGACCACAAGACGGTAATTTGAAATTTACTAATTCCCAGTGGAACAACAGATCACACAAAACTTGCAGTAGCAACACTTCAGATCGATACGAATTGAAGTATATGATTCAAGATGAAAGCTTGGAGCTATTCTCAAGAACTAGGGTTTATCTAATCGTGGTCTAACCCTAAAACTCGTAGGGGGTCAGGTATTTATAGGCTAGGGGGTGTCAACTCGGATACAAGGCCGCAGCCCTTCAGATCTGCGCGCAGGCAGTTCGGACGTCCGATGGGTTTCGGACGTCCGATGTGTCGGACATCCGGAACATGTCGGACTTCCGGTTTTTTTGACATCGGTTCTGTACTCGAGGTTCGTCGCGAAGGTCTTCACGTCGGACGTCCGTTCCATGTCAGAAGTCCGTCGTGTCGGATGTCCGAATCCCGTCGGATGACCGCCGAAAATAGCAACCCTTCTGTAACTTGAGGTCATTGAGGCGTCGTAGCTCCTGGGCTCCGATGTCGGACGTCCGAAAGTTGGATCTTCTTTTATCTTCTCCTCATTCTGGATCCCTGTCTTTGTCATGATACCTGATAATGCAGACATACAAAGATTAGGAAGTATAAAGTTCTCAGTACATGACATATCAGAATCTATTAAGAGCGAGTTCACCTGTTGTTCTATCAACTTTGCACGAGCTCTTGTAATAGGTCCAATTCTAATTTCATCATCCTTCTTCTTTGTTGAATCAACTTGGTCTGCATGACGAACTGGAGATGTGTTGGTAGTAGGGATGTCCTCATCACGGTGTCGATGGAGGGTGGTTGCGGAGCGGCCCCGTTCCCCTCCGTGGTGAACACGGCTTGGTGTACGCGTTTACGGGCCCCAGGCTCCCCGGAAGGATGGTTCCTTCCGGAAGGAGCTTGAGCCGCAGGGCGTCTTTCGGCATCTCGATTAATAGGCAGGACCGCCTCTTCGACGCGGGCGACCTTGTCGGCGAGCTCGAACAGGGCGGTGATAGTCTTGATGGACCGGGTAGTCATCTTCTCCAGCATGCGTGGGTTTTTGACGTTGGCATGAAAGGTGGCGATGATTGTGACCTCATGCGCGTCGGGGATGCAATGCTGCATCTGGGTGAATCTTTCGATGAACTTCTGGATGGGTTCGCCGTCCGTCTGCACTACTCGGCGTAAGTCACTAACGGTTTTCGGAGGTTGGATCCCTCCGGTAAATGCGACGACAAACTTTTCACATAGTTCCTCCCACGAGCTAGTGGAGTTGGCCGGGAGATGCCTCATCCACCGGCGAACATTGTCCTTGATCTTCATGGGGAAGTAGTTGGCCTTCGCTTTGTCGTCTCCCCCCCGCGATCTCCACAACAGTGTTGTACATACGGATGAACTCACCGGGTCTGTCTTTCCGTCATACGGAAGTGGGCCATCTATCTGGAACTTATTGGGCCACTAGACGCCGCGGAGATCTTAGGTGAAGGCTACGCACACGGTGCTGTAGTCGCTTTCACCGGCAAGGATCCTCTGACGGACAACATCGATGGGAGGAACCCGGGCGTGAGAACACCGGCGAGTTTCCTTCTGCCTAACGATGGTGGTTCGAGCGTCTTCGTGGCGGCGATCCTCCAGGCGAGTACACTGATCCGGGGATCCACGGTGCCCAGATGATTGCACAGAAGCAGCACCAGGAGATCCGACCCATTGAGGAGCAGTCTGGTGAACGACGGGGTCGCGGCAGCGCTCATCTCGAGGATGGTCTTATTGACGCCCATGCTGGGGGGGAATGCACAGTGTTCCATTCGTAGCCGGAACCCTCTCCCCGATAAGGGCCTTCCCACTTTGGAGACAGCTTGTTTAGACCCATCCTGGACTGTAGCCGACGAAGTACAAGGCCACCTTCCTCAAGTTCTCGGGACCTGATGTGGCGGCTATGATAGTGACGTAGTCCTTGCTGGTACCGCGCGAGTGTGTAGCGGCCCGAGTACGTACTTCCTCGGCAACGACGACATCTCCTTGTCGTAGTTGCTGTTGTTCGGCTTCATCGAAGGCGCGAACTCGAGGAGATCCATATCTGAGTTCTGTGGGGAGCACCGCCTCCGCTCCGTAAATGAGATCGAAGCGCGTCTCATTTGTGGCTCAATTGGGTGTGGTCCTCATTAACCAAAGAACAGTTGGGAGTTCATCCACCCATCGTTTTCCACACTTTTCGAGCCGCTTGAAGGTACAGGTCCGGAGGCCTCAGAGTACTTCCGAATTGGCACTCTCTGCCTGGCCTTTGCTCCTCGGATAATCCACTGAAGTGAAACACACTGCGGTGCCCATTTACTCGCAGTACTCGAGGAAGGCCTGACTTGTGAACTGGGTGCCTTTGTCTGTGATGATCCGGTTAGGAACTCCAAAATGACAGAACAGGCTTTTGATAAACATGATGGCGGATTGCGCCGGGTTCTAGCGGACCGGCTCCACTTCTAGCCACTTGGTCAATTTGTCGATGGCGAAGTAGAGGAACTCATAACCTCCGGTAGCACGAAGGAATGGGCCCAAGATGTCCAATCTGCAGACCGCAAAGGGCCATGACAGAGGGATGGTTCGGAGAGCTTGTGCTGGTTGATGAACAGCCTTAGCATTGATTTGGCAGGCGTCACAGGTGTTGACAAGCTCCATGGCGTCGTTCAAGGCGGTAGGCCAATAGAACCCTTGCAGAAAAGCTTTGCCGATCAGAGCCCGGGAACCAATGTGGGCGCCGCATGTTCCTTCGTGGTCCGGATGGGAGCAACTCCTTGCCTTCGTCTGTGGGGATGCACAATAGCTTCACACCGTTGGGACGCCTGCGGTAAAGGGTCTCATCGAGTAGGAGGTACATCGTTGATTGATGAGCAACCCGCTCGGCGTCCTTACGGTTTCTTGGTAGCTCTCCGTTCTTCAGGTAGTCCATGATGTCACTACCCTAGTCTAGGGCTGCTGGGTCGATAATGAGGACTTGGTGCTTGCCGGGGATGAAGGAGGGTAGTCTCCGAGAAACTGCCCCTTGGTCTCGATCCGTTATGATGAGGACATCTCTACGAATGTTACACCCACATCTTCACCAACTACACATACTGGACCAGTTACTAGAGCACGTGCACGTCAACTAAATTATCAGGTACTTTCGTTTCTTGCGAATCCTTCTAATGTTCATGAACATATGATGCTGCCTAAATTAGATACTTTTGTTTTGCTTATGAATGAAGGACCTAGCATGGACAAGAAGGACGGTCATTGGAGCGGGATCAAGCATGGAGAAGAAGGTGCGCGCGGGGGAGAGAACAATGGAGCTTCCAGTGGGGATTTTCGCACTTTGAAGCCACCATAAGGCATGCATGAAGGCTTGGACGAAATACACGAGATGCCACTTCATTATTTTCGTCCAAGAGCAAGTATAGGTGCTGCGTCACCTTAATATTGGGCTGGGCCCATGTAATTTCGAAATACCACATTATAGGCTGTTTTTAGAGTCCGTATGTGTGGGGAAACCGAGTTAGGGTTGTTTTCGGACCCCACCTCCAAGGGGCCACGAAATTCCCCTCTGTTCCCCCATATATACAGCCCTTAGGGCGTCGTTTAGACTTGGGTTTTAGTTAGATTTAAGTTAGCCATAGCCGCAACTTCGAGTTCTTCGTTTGTGTCGTCCGACCAGGACAAGACCGCATTGGAACCCCAATTTCTGTTAATCTTTCATCTTATATTCGCAATATCCAGATTGCAATTCTTAGTTCTTGCTTGTTCTTCGATTGCTTGCAGGAATTGACCTTCGTGGTCAGGTTGATCGTGCATCCGCGGGATCAATAACCTCTCGGAGTTGGTTTAGCGATTGCTAAGGCGCAACGTCTTCGCACGTTCGTAGTCGGGTCGTGAAAATCTACTCCACCAAAATCGATCTCCATCATCTCATCGAAACATCGGGACACCTTCGCCTCTATCAAGTGGTATCAGATTTCCAGGTTGCTCGGTGAGATTTACCAGTTTTCATAGTCTAGATTGGTTCTGATAGAGGCGAAGGTGTCCCGATGTTTCGATGAGAGATAACTATCGATTTGGTGGAGATGACTCTGACGATCCGACTACGAACGTGCGAAGACGTTGCGCCTTAGCGATCGCTAAACCAACTCCGAGAGGTTATTGATCCCGCGGATGCACGATCAACCTGACCACGAAGGTCTAATTCCTGCAAGCAATCGAAGAATAAGCAAGAACTAAGAATTGCAATCTGGATATTGCGAATATAAGATGAATGATTACGAAAGTTGGGGTTCCAATGAGGTCTTGGCCTGGTCGGATGACACAAACGAAGAGCTCGAAGTTGCGGCTATGGCTAACTTAAATCTAATTAAAACCCAAGTCTAAACGACGCCCTAAGGGCTGTATATATGGGGGAACAGAGGGGATTTTCGTGACCCCTTGGAGGTGGGGTCCGAAAACAACCCTAACTCGGTTTCCCCACACATACGGACTCTAAAAACAGCCTATAAGGTGGTATTTCGAAATTACATGGGCCCAGCCCAATATTAAGGTGACGCAGCACCTATAATTGCCCTTGGACGAAAATAATGAAGTGGCATCTCGCGTATTTCGTCCAAGACTTCATGCGCGCCTTATGGTGGCTTCAAAGTGCGATAATCACCACTGGAAGCTCCGTTGTCCTTTCCCGCGCGCGCACCTTCTTCTCCATGCTTGATCCCGCTCCAATGACCATCCTTCTTGTCCATGCTAGGTCCTTCATTCATAAGCAAAACAAAAGTATCTAATTTAGGCAGTATCATATGTTCATGAACAATAGAAGGATTCGCAAGAAACGAAAGTACCTGATAATTTAGTTGACGTGCACGAGCTCTAGTAACTGGTCCAATATGTGTAGTTGGTGAGGATATGGGTGTAACATTAGTAGGGATGTCCTCATCATCCTCCCCTTCTTGAATTGAAGTCGTCCTCGACGGAAGCTCATCATCTTCTCCCAAATAAGGCTTCAAATCTGCAATATTAAATGTGGGACTAACCCCAAAGGCTGCAGGTAGCTCAAGTTTATATGCATTATCATTAATTTTCTGCAAAACCTTAAAGGGACCATCAGCTCGAGGCATTAACTTAGACTTGCGCAAATCAGGAAACCTATCTTTACGTAGATGTAACCAAACAAGATCTCCGGGTTCAAACACAACATGCTTTCGACCCCTATCACCAGCAAGCTTGTATCTAGCATTCATGCGCTCAATGTTTTCTTTAGTTAACTCATGCATTTTTAATATCAATTCAGCACGTTGCTTAGCATCAAAATTAACCTTCTCCGAAGATGGAAGAGGTAGCAAATCAATAGGTGCACGAGGTAGAAAACCATAAACAATCTCAAAAGGGCACATTTTAGTGGTAGAATGCAATGAACGATTATAAGCAAATTCAATATGAGGTAAACATTCTTCCCACAGTTTCAAGTTACTCTTTAAAACAGCCCTAAGCATAGTAGACAAAGTCCTATTGACTACTTCAGTTTGTCCATCAGTTTGGGGATGACATGTAGTACTAAAAAGTAGTTTAGTCCCCAACTTAGCCCATAAGCATCTCCAAAAATGGCTAAGAAACTTAGTATCACGATCCGAGACAATAGTATTGGGCACACCATGTAAGCGAATAATCTCACGAAAGAATAAATCAGCAACATTAGCAGCATCATCGCTTTTATGACATGGTATAAAATGTGCCATCTTAGAAAATCTATCCACGACAACAAATATGCTATCCCTCCCATTCTTTGTTCGAGGCAAGCCTAAAACAAAGTCCATGGATATGTCCTCCCACGGAACACTAGGTACAGGTAAAGGCATGTATAAACCATGAGGATTGAGTCGTGACTTAGCTTTTTGACATGTAGTGCAGCGAGCAACAAAACGCTCAACATCCCGTCTCATCTTTGGCCAAAAGAAATGTGTAGCAAGTACGTCCTTCGTCTTCTTCACGCCAAAGTGTCCCATTAATCCTCCTCCATGCGCCTCCTGCAACAACAAAAGACGAATAGAGCTAGCTGGAATGCATAGCTTGTTAGAACGGAACACAAATCCATCATTAAGCACAAACTTGTTCCATGTTCTACCCTCTCTACAATTCTGCAATACATCTTTAAATTCCGCATCATTTACGTATTGATCTTTGATTGTCTCTAACCCGAAAATCTTGAAGTCAAGTTGTGAAAGCATAGTATAACGACGAGACAAAGCATCAGCAATAATATTATCTTTCCCCTTCTTGTGTTTAATGACATAAGGGAAAGTCTCAATAAATTCAACCCACTTAGCATGTCTACGATTAAGTTTTGCTTGACTTCTTATGTGTTTCAAAGATTCATGATCAGAATGTATAACAAATTCTTTGGGCCATAAATAATGTTGCCAAGTTTCTAATGTCCGAACAAGAGCATATAATTCCTTATCATAAGTAGAATAGTTCAGACTAGGCCCACTCAATTTTTCAGAAAAGTAAGCAACAGGTTTAGCATCTTGTAATAACACACCTCCCAAACCAATCCCACTAGCATCGCATTCAAGCTGAAAAGTCTTATTAAAATCAGGAAGTTGGAGCAAAGGAGCATGTGTTAACTTATCTTTCAATACGGTGAAGGCTTCTTCCTGTGCGGTACCCCAAGTAAAAGGCACATCCTTGCGTGTAAGCTCATTGAGAGGTGCAGCAATGGTGCTGAAATCTCTCACAAAACGCCTATAGAATCCAGCGAGGCCAAGAAAACTCCTCACTTGTGTGACCGTTTTGGGCTGCAGCCAACTCTCAATCGCCTCGATCTTGGCTTTATCAACTTCAATTCCCTGCGGAGTAACAACATAGCCAAGAAACGATACTCGGTCGGTGCAAAAGGTGCACTTCCCAAGGTTACCAAACAAACGTGCATTACGTAGAGCAATAAAAACAGCACGTAAATGATCCAAATGTTCCTCCAAAGATTTGCTATAAATCAGTATATCATCAAAATAGACTACCACAAATCGTCCAATGAAAGCACGTAAAACCTCGTTCATTAATCTCATGAAAGTGCTAGGTGCATTAGTTAACCCAAAAGGCATGACTAACCACTCATATAATCCAAACTTAGTTTTAAATGCCGTTTTCCATTCATCTCCTAATTTCATGCGAATTTGATGGTATCCACTACGCAAATCAACTTTGGAAAACATAGTAGAGCCACTTAATTCATCAAGCATATCATCTAACCTAGGAATAGGATGACGATAACGAATAGTAATATTATTAATGGCTCGACAATCAACACACATACGCCATGTTCCATCCTTTTTAGGCACTAATATAACAGGAACAGCACAAGGACTAAGGGATTCACGTATGTAACCTTTGTCGAGTAGCTCTTGTACTTGACGCTGAATCTCCTTTGTCTCCTCCGGATTGGTACGGTATGGCGCACGGTTGGGCAGTGAAGCACCGGGAATTAAGTCAATCTGATGCTCAATCCCTCGAATAGGTGGTAATCCCGGTGGTACGTCTTGTGGAAAGACGTCAATAAACTCCTGCAAAAGGTCAGTGACAACAGGAGGCAAAGAAGGAGGCAATTCCTCAAATGAAAACAAAGCTTCTTTGCACACAAAAGCATAGCACACATATTGACTAACATCCAAATCTGAAATATCAACTTTAGTAGCAAGCAAAGTTGGACTAGTCAATTTAATTTCATTAGACACAGCAGAAGAAGATTTGCTATTAGTCTTATGTTGTTGCTCAAATTCTTTGGCTGCTATCTCATTTTCACTCTTATTTTTCTCCTGTTTAGCTTTACTAGCTCTAGCAAGATCATCTTTCACAATTTGTTCAGGAGACATAGGAAGTAAAGCAATATTTTTATCCTGATGAACCAGAGTAAACTGATTTGTCCTACCATGGTGTACAACATTCCTATCAAATTGCCATGGTCTACCAAGTAAAAGAGAGCATGCTTGCATGGGTACCACATCACAATCAACATAATCAGCATATGCAGCAATGCTAAAGTGCACACGAACAGAACGCGTTACCTTAATCTTACCACTATTGTTAAACCACTGAATATAGTACGGATGGGGGTGTGGTCTTGTGGTGAGAGATAGCTTCTCCACCAACTCCATGCTAGCCAAGTTGTTGCAACTCCCTCCGTCAATGATGATGCGAACCGAACGTTCTTTCACCACTCCCTTTGTGTGGAACAAATTATGCCTCTGGTTTTGCTCGGCCTTCGTTACCTGCACACTTAATACACGTTGAGCAACCAAACTAGCATATTTATCTGCATCATCAGGAGTCATATACTCTATATCATGAGCATCATCATGGGCACCCTGTTCCTCATGAGCAATGAGAACTAAAGTCTCCTCATCATAGTCACTCGCTGACTCATACCCACCATCCGCCGTAATAATCATCACACGCTTGGAGGGACAGTCTTTTGCGAAGTGACCTCCACCTTGGCACCTGCGACATTTAATATCACGATCTCGTGTTTGCCCTGTGGAAGCCATGGATGAAGAAGAACTCGCCGCTGGACCACTCTGTGCACCCTTGAATGGTGGCGCTGACTGTTTTGGTGGCTCCCTGTAAGAATGAGCGGCTGAAGTAGAGGGTGGAGCAGCAGGACGTGTGGATGTAGAAGGTCCACGCGATGTCCATGATGTATTTCGTCCTGCAGAAAAGTTAGGTCTCGTAGCGGCCTGTCGATCCTGCACTTCACGTTCAGCTTTACAAGCAAGATGAAACAAACGAGTAATAGTAGCATAGTCCTTGTATTCTAGAATAGTTTGTATCTCCCTGTTTAAGCCACCTATGAAACGTGCAAACATAGCTTCATTATCCTCTACTAGGCCACATCTAATCAATCCAGTTTGTAATTCTTGATAATATTCCTCTACAGAATTTTTTCCTTGTCTCAAACGCTGTAATTTTTGTAGCAATTCACGTTGATAATAAGGAGGAACCCAGCGAGTACGCATAGCATCTTTTAAAGCAGCCCAAGTAGCTGGAATATTATTAGCATGCAATCTACAATGTTCAGACCACCAAATAGATGCAAAACCCGTGAATTCACAAACAGCAGCAGTAACACGTCTATTCTCAGGATATTGTAAACATGTAAAGCGTTGTTCAGTTTCTAACTCCCAAGTAAGATAAGCATCAGGAATATATCTACCCTCAAACGGCTTAAGATTCAATTTAAGTTTAGGCACATGTTCATCATCGCGTACCTGAGGGGGTGGTTGGTGTCGACCGTGGCGAATGTTGGGACGTGGACGTCCAGCTGGCTGTTCATAGGCCGCTTCTTGTTCCACCTCCTCCTCGTAATCACCCTCGTAGTTGTCGTCCTGGCCGACGTCAGAGGCAGCAGCAGCAGTAACTGCAGCAGCAGCAGGAGCACCAGCAGCTTGTCCGCCCGGAAACAGAATACGTCGTGCACGTCGTGGTGGCGGTGGCTGTGCTGGAGCGGCCGCAGGCTGTATAGGTAAGCGTGCGAGCAACTCAGTAAACTTGGCGTCGAGCTTGGTGTCGATCATCTTCTCCACACCATCAATCGCCTCTGTAAATCTGTTCTCGATGTCATTCACCTGTTCAGACATCATTTGTGCAAATTTATCATGTAATGCTTTGTTTGTCATATTCTCCCAATCAGGTGCATCCCGCGCCACTTCATCATGGGATCCTGGCATGGTTAGCAGAAATAGAAAACACACAGAAGTATGATCCTACTTCGACTAATGGGATGTGGGGTGGTGGAAAGCACAAATCCGTCAAGCTTTTCTTCAGTTCTTACCGATTCTTACCTAGCAGCAGGTGGTGATGTACAACCAACGGGTCAAAACTCTCAGAGATGTGGTAGAGCGATGGCCAGGAGGTGTCAACCGCACGAAGTAGAATATATGTGGAGCTGTAGGTAGGTTTGACAAATATGGTAGCAAAAAGCTCAACAATAATCAAAACAGAGATGCAAAGTTGAATAAACACTCAACGTCGGTACTGTGCTGATCCTAGGCTAGACCGTACTAGAGACGCGAGCCTAAAACACCAACGAAAGCACGGCGCGGGACGTAACAACTGTGAAGCACACTGATTTTTTTTTTCTCTTTTTTTTTTTTTTTTTTTTTGCTTTTTTTTTTTGGCGATGCGGGACTGCGGGGGCTGAAAAAGTGCGAAAAAATCACTATGGTGGCGAACGTCTCAAAACGAGTTTCTGGACCTAAGGAACGTATGGGCACGAAATTTTTTTACCCCTGAAATTTCTGGCCTAAAAACTGCTCTGGAAAGCGTGCCAGACACTTTTTTTTTTTTTTTTTTTTTTTTTTTTTGGAAATCACCCTCTTCTACGTACGACAAAAGATTGGTGAAATCCGACTCTAATCAACTCAAAACTAATCTGGCTACGGAGAGATCACAAACCGAACAGGTGATGGAACTCCACTCGGATCGGTAGGTTGTGGTGGTGTATATGGACTCTGCTTGGCGGAAAGTGGTGGTGTAACTTGACTTGGATTGGCGGAACGTGGTAGGATGACTACTGGTGCGGCGGTGACGTGGCAAACTGTGATCAGAACTCGAAACTCTAAGGGAACTAGACGCTAAGATCAGCAACTCGACACGACGATGCAACCGCAAATTCAACAATGCAAACTACTGTAAAGAAAACTGGACAAAGGCTCAGACTGTTTTGGGACGTGATGATCTAACCCTAATTTTTTTTGTTGGCTTTTTCGTGGACTGTAGGTATGAAAAACAGAACCAATCTAGACTACGAAAACTGGTAAATCTCACCGAGCAACCTGGAAATCTGATACCACTTGATAGTGGCGAAGGTGTCCCGATGTTTCGATGAGAGATAACTATCGATTTGGTGGAGATGACTCTGACGATCCGACTACGAACGTGCGAAGACGTTGCGCCTTAGCGATCGCTAAACCAACTCCGAGAGGTTATTGATCCCGCGGATGCACGATCAACCTGACCACGAAGGTCTAATTCCTGCAAGCAATCGAAGAACAAGCAAGAACTAAGAATTGCAATCTGGATATTGCGAATATAAGATGAATGATTACGAAAGTTGGGGTTCCAATGAGGTCTTGGCCTGGTCGGATGACACAAACGAAGAGCTCGAAGTTGCGGCTATGGCTAACTTATATCTAATTAAAACCCAAGTCTAAACGACGCCCTAAGGGCTGTATATATGGGGGAACAGAGGGGATTTTCGTGACCCCTTGGAGGTGGGGTCCGAAAACAACCCTAACTCGGTTTCCCCACACATACGGACTCTAAAAACAGCCTATAAGGTGGTATTTCGAAATTACATGGGCCCAGCCCAATATTAAGGTGACGCAGCACCTATAATTGCCCTTGGACGAAAATAATGAAGTGGCATCTCGCGTATTTCGTCCAAGACTTCATGCGCGCCTTATGGTGGCTTCAAAGTGCGATAATCACCACTGGAAGCTCCGCTGTCCTTTCCCGCGCGCGCACCTTCTTCTCCATGCTTGATCCCGCTCCAATGACCATCCTTCTTGTCCATGCTAGGTCCTTCATTCATAAGCAAAACAAAAGTATCTAATTTAGGCAGTATCATATGTTCATGAACAATAGAAGGATTCGCAAGAAACGAAAGTACCTGATAATTTAGTTGACGTGCACGAGCTCTAGTAACTGGTCCAATATGTGTAGTTGGTGAGGATATGGGTGTAACATTAGTAGGGATGTCCTCATCAGGTTCTGTTCTTCATACCTACAGTCCACGAAAAAGCCAACAAAAAAAAGTTAGGGTTAGATCATCACGTCCCAAGACAGTCCTAGCCTTTGTCCAGTTTTCTTTTCAGTACTTGCTTTGTTGAATTTACGGTTGCATCGTTGTGTCAAGTTGCTGATCTTAGCGTCTAGTTCCCTTAGAGTTTCGAGTTCTGATCACAGTTTGCCACGTCGCCGCCGCACAAGTAGTCATCCTACCACGTTCCGCTAATCCGAGTCCAGATACACCACCACGTTCCGCCAAGCAGAGTCCACATATACCACCACGTCTCACGAGTCCGAATTGAGTTCCACCATCAGTACGGTTCCTGATCTCTCTGTAGCCAGATTAGTTTTCAGTTGTTAGAATCGGATTTCATCAAACTTTTTCGTACAAAGAAGGGGGGTGATTAGCAAAAAAAAAAGCAAAAAAAAAAAAAAAGAGAAAAAAAAATTCAGAGTGTGCTTCTCAGTTGATTACGTGCCGCGCCGTGCTTTCGTTGGTGTTTTAGGCTCGCGTCTCTAGTACGGTCTAGCCTAGGATCAGCACAGTACCGACGTTGAGTGTTTATTCAGCTTTGCATCTCTGTTTTGATTACTGTTGAGCTTTTGCTACCATACTTGTCAGCCTTCCTACAGCTCCACATATATTCTACATCGTGCGTTTTGACACCTCCTGGCCATCGCTCTACCACATCTCTGAGAGTTTTGACCCGTTGGTTGTACATCACCACCTGCTGCTAGGTAAGAATCGGTAAGAACTAAAGAAAAGCCTGACGGATTTGTGCTTTCCACCACCCCACATCCCATTAGTAGAAGTAGGATCATACTTCTGTGTGTTTTCTATTTCTGCTAACCATGCCAGGATCCCATGATGAAGTGGCGCGGGATGCACCTGATTGGGAGAATATGACAAACAAAGCATTACATGATAAATTTGCACAAATGATGTCTGAACAGGTGAATGACATCGAGAACAGATTTACAGAGGCGATTGATGGTGTGGAGAAGATGATCGACACCAAGCTCGACGCCAAGTTTACTGAGTTGCTCGCACGCTTACCTATACAGCCTGCGGCCGCTCCAGCACAGCCACCGCCACCACGACGTGCACGACGGATTCTGTTTCCGGGCGGACAAGCTGCTGGTGCTCCTGCTGCTGCTGCAGTTACTGCTGCTGCTGCCTCTGACGTCGGCCAGGACGACAACTACGAGGGTGATTACGAGGAGGAGGTGGAACAAGAAGCGGCCTATGAACAGCCAGCTGGACGTCCACGTCCCAACATTCGCCACGGTCGACACCAACCACCCCCTCAGGTACGCGATGATGAACATGTGCCTAAACTTAAATTGAATCTTAAGCCGTTTGAGGGTAGATATATTCCTGATGCTTATCTTACTTGGGAGTTAGAAACTGAACAACGCTTTACATGTTTACAATATCCTGAGAATAGACGTGTTACTGCTGCTGTTTGTGAATTCACGGGTTTTGCATCTATTTGGTGGTCTGAACATTGTAGATTGCATGCTAATAATATTCCATCTACTTGGGCTGCTTTAAAAGATGCTATGCGTACTCGCTGGGTTCCTCCTTATTATCAACGTGAATTGCTACAAAAATTACAGCGTTTGAGACAAGGAAAAAATTCTGTAGAGGAATATTATCAAGAATTACAAACTGGATTGATTAGATGTGGCCTAGTAGAGGATAATGAAGCTATGCTTGCACGTTTTATGGGTGGCTTAAACAGGGAGATACAAACTATTCTAGAATACAAGGACTTTGCTACTATCACTCGTTTGTTTCATCTTGCTTGTAAAGCTGAACGTGAAGTGCAGGATCGACAGGCCGCTACGAGACCTAACTTTTCTGCAGGACGAAATACATCATGGACATCGCGTGGAGCTTCTACATCCACACGTCCTGCTGCGCCACCATCTACTTCAGCCGCTCATTCTTACAGGGAGCCACCAAAACAGCCAGCGCCACCATTCAAGGGTGCACAGAGTGGTCCAGCAGCGAGTTCTTCTTCATCCATGGCGTCCACAGGGCAAGCACGACGTCAGAAGCAGCAGCAGCAGCAGTAGCATGATGCCAGGATCACACGCAGGGTGATTACGAGGAGGAGGTGGAACAGGAAGCGGCCTATGAGCAGCCAGCTGGACGTCCACGTCCCAACATTCGCCACGGTCGACACCAACCACCCCCTCAGGTACGCGATGATGAACATGTGCCTAAACTTAAATTGAATCTTAAGCCGTTTGAGGGTAGATATATTCCTGATGCTTATCTTACTTGGGAGTTAGAAATTGAACAACGCTTTACATGTTTACAATATCCTGAGAATAGACGTGTTACTGCTGCTGTTTGTGAATTCACGGGTTTTGCATCTATTTGGTGGTCTGAACATTGTAGATTGCATGCTAATAATATTCCAGCTACTTGGGCTGCTTTAAAAGATGCTATGCGTACTCGCTGGGTTCCTCCTTATTATCAACGTGAATTGCTACAAAAATTACAGCGTTTGAGACAAGGAAAAAATTCTGTAGAGGAATATTATCAAGAATTACAAACTGGATTGATTAGATGTGGCCCAGTAGAGGATAATGAAGCTATGTTTGCACGTTTTATAGGTGACTTAAGCAGGGAGATACAAACTATTCTAGAATACAAGGACTATGCTACTATTACTCGTTTGTTTCATCTTGCTTGTAAAGCTGAACGTGAAGTGCAGGATCGACAGGCCGCTACGAGACCTAACTTTTCTGCAGGACGAAATACATCATGGACATCGCGTGGACCTTCTACATCCACACGTCCTGCTGCACCACCATCTACTTCAGCCGCTCATTCTTACAGGGAGCCACCAAAACAGCCAGCACCACCATTCAAATGTGCACAGAGTGGTCCAGCGGCGAGTTCTTCTTCATCCATGGCTTCCACAGGGCAAACACGAGATCGTGATATTAAATGACGCAGGTGCCAAGGTGGAGGTCACTTCGCAAAAGACTGTCCCTCCAAGCGTGTGATAATTATTACGGCGGATGGTGGGTAGGAGTCAGCGAGTGACTATGATGAGGAGACTTTAGTTCTCATTGCTCATGAGGAACAGGGTGCCCATGATGATGCTCATGATATAGAGTATATGGCTCCTGATGATGCAGATAAATATGCTAGTTTGGTTGCTCAATGTGTGTTAAGTGTGCAGGTAACGAAGGCTGAGCAAAACCAGAGGCATAATTTGTTCCACACAAAGGGAGTGGTGAAAGAACGTTCTGTTCGCATCATCATTGACGGAGGGAGTTGCAACAACTTGGCTAGCGTGGAGTTGGTGGAGAAGCTATCTCTCACCACAAGACCACACCCCCATCCTTACTATATTCAGTGGTTTAACAATAGTGGTAAGATTAAGGTAACCCGTTCTGTTCGTGTGCACTTTAGCATTGCTGCATATGCTGATTATGTTGATTGTGATGTGGTACCCATGCAAGCATGCTCTCTTTTACTTGGTAGACCATGGCAATTTGATAGGAATGTTGTACACAATGGTAGGACAAATCAGTTTACTCTGGTTCATCAGGATAAAAATATTGCTTTACTTCCTATGTCTCCTGAACAAATTGTGAAAGATGATCTTGCTAGAGCTAGTAAAGCTAAACAGGAGAAAAATAAGAGTGAAAATGAGATAGCAGCCAAAGAATTTGAGCAACAACATAAGACTAATAGCAAATCTTCTTCTGTTGTTTCTAATGAAATTAAATTGACTAGTCCAACTTTGCTTGCTACTAAAGTTGATATTTCAGATTTGGATGTTAGTCAATATGTGTGCTATGCTTTTGTGTGCAAAGAAGCTTTGTTTTCATTTGAGGAATTGCCTCCTTCTTTGCCTCCTGTTGTCACTGACCTTTTGCAGGAGTTTATTGACGTCTTTCCACAAGACGTACCACCAGGATTACCACCTATTCGAGGGATTGAGCATCAGATTGACTTAATTCCCGGTGCTTCACTGCCCAACCGTGCGCCATACCGTACCAATCCGGAGGAGACGAAGGAGATTCAGCGTCAAGTACAAGAGCTACTCGACAAAGGTTACATATGTGAATCCCTTAGTCCTTGTGCTGTTCCTGTTATATTAGTGCCTAAAAAGGATGGAACTTGGCGTATGTGTGTTGATTGTAGAGCCATTAATAATATTACTATTCGTTATCGTCATCCTATTCCTCGGTTAGATGATATGCTTGATGAATTAAGTGGCACTACCATGTTTTCCAAAGTTGATTTGCGTAGTGGATACCATCAAATTCGCATGAAATTAGGGGATGAATGGAAAACGGCATTTAAAACTAAGTTTGGATTATATGAGTGGTTAGTCATGCCTTTTGGGTTAACTAATGCACCTAGCACTTTCATGAGATTAATGAACGAGGTTTTACGTGCTTTCATTGGACGATTTGTGGTAGTATATTTTGATGATATACTGATTTATAGCAAATCTTTGGAGGAACATTTGGATCATTTACGTGCTGTTTTTATTGCTCTATGTAATGCACGTTTGTTTGGTAACCTTGGGAAGTGCACCTTTTGCACCGACCGAGTATCGTTTCTTGGCTATGTTGTTACTCCGCAGGGAATTGAAGTTGATAAAGCCAAGATCGAGGCGATTGAGAGTTGGCCGCAGCCCAAAACGGTCACACAAGTGAGCAGTTTTCTTGGACTCGCTGGATTCTATAGGCGTTTTGTGAGAGATTTCAGCACCATTGCTGCACCTCTCAATGAGCTTACACGCAAGGATGTGCCTTTTACTTGGGGTACCGCACAGGAAGAAGCCTTCGCGGTATTGAAAGATAAGTTAACACATGCTCCTTTGCTCCAACTTCCTGATTTTAATAAGACTTTTGAGCTTGAATGCGATGCTAGTGGGATTGGTTTGGGAGGTGTGTTATTACAAGATGCTAAACCTGTTGCATACTTTTCTGAAAAATTGAGTGGGCCTACTCTGAACTATTCTACTTATGATAAGGAATTATATGCTCTTGTTCGGACATTAGAAACTTGGCAACATTATTTATGGCCCAAAGAATTTGTTATACATTCTGATCATGAATCTTTGAAACACATAAGAAGTCAAGCAAAACTTAATCGTAGACATGCTAAGTGGGTTGAATTTATTGAGACTTTCCCTTATGTCATTAAACACAAGAAGGGGAAAGATAATATTATTGCTGATGCTTTGTCTCGTCGTTATACTATGCTTTCACAACTTGACTTCAAGATATTCGATTTAGAGACAATCAAAGATCAATATGTAAATGATGCAGAATTTAAAGATGTATTGCAGAATTGTAGAGAGGGTAGAACATGGAACAAGTTTGTCCTTAATGATGGGTTTGTGTTCCGTTCTAACAAGCTATGCATTCCAGCTAGCTCTATTCGTCTTTTGTTGTTGCAGGAGGCGCATGGAGGAGGATTAATGGGACACTTTGGCGTGAAGAAGACGGAGGACGTACTTACTACACACTTCTTTTGGCAAAGATGAGACGGGATGTTGAGCGTTTTGTTGCTCGCTGCACTACATGTCAAAAAGCTAAGTCACGACTCAATCCTCATGGTTTATACATGCCTTTACCTGTACCTAGTGTTCCGTGGGAGGACATATCCATGGACTTTGTTTTCGGCTTGCCTCGAACAAAGCAGGGGAGGGATAGCATATTTGTTGTCGTGGATAGATTTTCTAAGATGGCACATTTTATACCATGTCATAAAAGCGATGATGCTGCTAATGTTGCTGATTTATTCTTTCGTGAGATTATTCGCTTACATGGTGTGCCCAATACTATTGTCTCGGATCGTGATACTATGTTTCTTAGCCATTTTTGGAGATGCTTATGGGCTAAGTTGGGGACTAAACTACTTTTTAGTACTACTTGTCATCCCCAAATTGATGGACAAACTGAAGTAGTCAATAGGACTTTGTCTACTATGCTTAGGGCTGTTTTAAAGAGTAACTTGAAAATGTGGGAAGAATGTTTACCTCATATTGAATTTGCTTATAATCGTTCATTTCATTCTACCACTAAAATGTGCCCTTTTGAGATTGTTTATGGTTTTCTACCTCGTGCGCCTATTGATTTGCTGCCTCTTCCATCTTCGGAGAAGGTTAATTTTGATGCTAAGCAACGTGCTGAATTGATATTAAAAATGCATGAGTTAACTAAAGAAAACATTGAGAAAATTAATGCTAGATACAAGCTTGCTGGTGATAAGGGTAGGAAGCATGTTGTGTTTGAACCAGGAGATCTTGTTTGGTTACATCTACGTAAAGATAGGTTTCCTGATTTGCGCAAGTCTAAGTTAATGCCACGAGCTGATGGTCCTTTTAAGGTTTTACAGAAAATTAATGATAATGCATATAAACTTGAGCTACCTGCAGATTTTGGGGTTAGTCCCACATTTAACATTGCAGATTTGAAACCTTATTTGGGAGAAGATAATGAGCTTCCGTCGAGGACGACTTCAATTCAAGAAGGGGAGGATGATGAGGACATCTCTACGAATGTTACACCCACATCTTCACCAACTACACATACTGGACCAGTTACTAGAGCACGTGCACGTCAACTAAATTATCAGGTACTTTCGTTTCTTGCGAATCCTTCTAATGTTCATGAACATATGATGCTGCCTAAATTAGATACTTTTGTTTTGCTTATGAATGAAGGACCTAGCATGGACAAGAAGGACGGTCATTGGAGCGGGATCAAGCATGGAGAAGAAGGTGCGCGCGCGGGAGAGAACAATGGAGCTTCCAGTGGGGATTTTCGCACTTTGAAGCCACCATAAGGCATGCATGAAGGCTTGGACGAAATACACGAGATGCCACTTCATTATTTTCGTCCAAGAGCAAGTATAGGTGCTGCGTCACCTTAATATTGGGCTGGGCCCATGTAATTTCGAAATACCACATTATAGGCTGTTTTTAGAGTCCGTATGTGTGGGGAAACCGAGTTAGGGTTGTTTTCGGACCCCACCTCCAAGGGGCCACGAAATTCCCCTCTGTTCCCCCATATATACAGCCCTTAGGGCGTCGTTTAGACTTGGGTTTTAATTAGATTTAAGTTAGCCATAGCCGCAACTTCGAGTTCTTCGTTTGTGTCGTCCGACCAGGCCAAGACCGCATTGGAACCCCAATTTCTGTTAATCTTTCATCTTATATTCGCAATATCCAGATTGCAATTCTTAGTTCTTGCTTGTTCTTCGATTGCTTGCAGGAATTGACCTTCGTGGTCAGGTTGATCGTGCATCCGCGGGATCAATAACCTCTCGGAGTTGGTTTAGCGATTGCTAAGGCGCAACGTCTTCGCACGTTCGTAGTCGGGTCGTGAAAGTCTACTCCACCAAAATCGATCTCCATCATCTCATCGAAACATCGGGACACCTTCGCCTCTATCACGTTACTTCTTGGTCTTCGGTCTTGTGGGGTCGACTGAGGGTTTGAGTAACCGCTCAACGAACACCCCAGGTGGTACTTTTTCCTTTCGGGCAGCTATTTTAGACATCTCATCCGCGACACTGTTCTTGAAACTTTGGATATGCTCCATCCCAAGGCCGTGGAAGTACTTCTCGAGCTTGCGGACTTCGTCGACGTACGCCTGAATCTGGGGCCATCTTTAATCGTCCTTGACTTGGTTGACCACTAGCTGAGAGTCGCCTCTGAGTATGAGTCTTTGATTCCGAAGCCACTGTGGCACTCAAACCGGCGAGCAAGCCTTCGTACTCTGCTGTGTAGTTAGTGGAGGCCTCTCCCTCATAGAGCATTTTTTACATCATACTTTAAAACTTCTCCGGTTTGGGAAACCAGGACAGCGCCGGCCCGGGCTCCCTGCAAAGAGAAGGATGCGTCAAAGTACATGGTCCACTCATTGTTGTCTTTAGTGCCAGGAAGCGAAGATGCTTCCCGGAGGTCTTCCTCATCTTCTGGAGTCCGAGTCCATTCAGCAAAGAAATCAGCCAGTACCTTGCTCTTGATGGTGGAGGAGTTGAGAAACGTGAGGTCGAAGCCAAACAACTCAAGCGCCCATTCCACGATAAGGCCTGTGGCTTCTCGGTTTCTCAAGATGCGCTCGAGCGGGAAACTGGTTACCACTCGAATTGGATGCGCCTGAAAACAGTGCCTAAGCTTCCGGGAAGCTATGAGCACCCCGAAAAGTATCTTCTGGATCTGAGGGTACCGACGTCTCGCGTCCTGGAGGAGAGTGCTTATGAAGTAGATTGGCTTCTGGGTTTTCCTCCTGGAAGGAACCTTGGACGCGTGGGCTCCGGCTGCAGGAGATGATCCCTCGGAATTGCTTGCTTCAGGTGGGGGTCCACCGCCTTCTTCCTCAATGTCGCGCTCGACCACCAATGCTCCTCTTACCACCTCAGATTTTGTCGAGATGTACAACAACAGGGGTTTGCGTGGGCGTCGTGCCACTAAGGTTGGTGGTGACATGAGGTACTTCTTCAGGTCTTCTAAAGCGGCTTCAGCTTCAGGGCCCATTCGAGGGGACCGGATTTCTTCAATAGCTTAAAGGACGGGAGTGCTCTTTCGGCCAACTGGGAGATGAATCTCCCAAGCGCTGTAATGCACCCGTTCAGTCTCTGGACATCCTTGATGCATTTTTGGGCCTACATTTGCTCGATCGCCTTGATCTTGTCGGGGTTGACTTCGATGGCGCGGTGGGACACCAAAAACTCGAGGAGCTTGCCGGAAGTCACACCGAAGACGCATTTTTCCGGATTCAGCTTCAGTTGCATCTTGTCAAGATTGCGGAATGCCTCACGCAAGTCTTCGACAAGTTTGTCTTCTTCTCTGGTCTTGATCACGATGTCGTCCATGTAGGCCTCGACATTGCGGTGTAATTCGGCTCAAGGCTGATGTGGATAGCTCTTTGGAAGGTGGAACCCGCATTCTTCAACCCAAAGGGGCAGCCCGAGTATGTACTTCCTCGGCAACGAAGATATATCCTTGTCGGAGTTGCTGTTGTTCGGCTTCATCGAAGGTGTGAACTCGAGGAGATCCTTATCTGAGTTCTGTGGGGAGCACCGCCTCTACTCCGTAGACGAGAGCGAAGGGCGTCTCATTTGTGTCTCGATTGGGTGTGGTCCTGATTAACCATAGAACCTATGTGGGAGTTCATCCACCCACCGCTTTCCACACTTTTCGAGCCGCTGGAAGGTACGAGTCCGGAGGACTCAGAGTACTTCTGAGTGGGCTCTCACGGTCTGAACAGGAGCAGCTTCTTGCCTTCGTCTGTGGGGATGCACAGTAGCTTCGCACCGTTGGGACACCTGCGGTAAAGGGTCTCATTGAGTAGGAGGTACATCGATGATTGACGAGCGACCCGCTCGGCGTCCTTCCAGTTGCTTGGTAGCTCTCCGTTCTTCAGATAGTCCATGATGTCACTGCCTCAGTCTAGCGGTGCTCGATCGACAATGAGGACTTGGTGCTTGCCGGGGATGAAGGAGGGCAGTTCTCCGAGAAACTGCCCCTTGGTCTCAATCCTTTGCTTCTTGGTCTTCTGCCGCGTGGGGTCGACTGAGGGTTCGAGTAAACGCTCAATGAACATCCTAGGCGGTACTTTTTCCTTCCGGGAAGTAATTTTGATCCATCCCTAGGCCGTGGAAGTGCTTCTCGAGCTTGCGGACTTCGACGACGTACAAAATTTGTACAACATACTTCAAGACTTCTCCGTGTTGTTGGTGGAGGCCTCTCCCTCGTACAACATTTGTACAACATACTTCAAGACTTCTCCGGTTGGGGAAACCAGGAGAGCGCCGGCCCCGGCTCCCTGCAAAGAGAAAGATCCGTCAAAGTATAGGGTCCACTCATTGTTGTCTTTAGTGCCTGGAAGCAAAGATGCTTCCCGGAGGTCTTCGTCATCTTCTAGTGTCGGAGTCCATTCAGCAACGAAATCAGCCGGTACCTTGCTCTTGATGGTGGAGGCGTTGACAAACGTGAGGTCGAAACTAGACATCTCCAACACCCATT
Source organism: Bromus sterilis (assembly GCA_950022295.1). NCBI lineage: Eukaryota > Viridiplantae > Streptophyta > Magnoliopsida > Poales > Poaceae > Bromus > Bromus sterilis. The sequence goes on along the minus strand of OX465600.1, from coordinate 168,840,287 downwards.
CCACGACAAGGCCCGTGGCTTCTCGGTTTCTCAGGATGCGCTCGAGCGGGAAACTGCTTACCACTCGAATTGGATGCACATGAAAATAGTTCCTAAGCTTCCGGGAAGCTATGAGCACCCCGAAAAGTATCTTCTGGATCTGAGGGTACCGGCGTCTCGCGTCCCGGAGGACAGTGCTGATGAAGTAGACTGGCTTCTGGGTTGTCCTCCTGGTAGGAACCTTGGCCCCGTGGGCTCCGGCTGCAGCAGATGATCCCTCGGAATTGCTTGCTTCAGGAGGGCCAGTTGCGCTAGTTGCTGCGCCCTGCCCTCCTCCAGTTGCACCAAAAAAGCGCAAGCTGGGGGTGTTGCTTCGCGTGGGCCCCGCACCTGTTGGGTACGTACTTCTTCTTGGTTTTTACACCGCTATTTTTGCTTCCGATTCTGGTGATGAGCGTGTTGAAGTAGTGCTCCTGTTCGGGCCACGTCTTCCACGAGTACTGCTGCTGTTGACCTTCAGTCGACTAACTCTGGCACCGCGGATGATCGATCGGCACCTTCCGCGACTCCTGCGGCTTCTGGTGCGGGTACAAAACCTGCGACTACTCCATCTGGCGGGTCTGTGGCTGCTACTGAGGGAGAATCACCTCCAGAGATGAAACCCGTGTTTCCCGAGGGGTACTTCTTGGAGAAGAAGGACCTCCCCATTGAAGAGAAGGCGAAATCTTTGATCGCATGGCTGAGCTGGTGCGTAATATTCTCTTCATCTGACTTGCATTGGGGGCGCATCAACGTTCCCGATGGCAGTAGCCGACGAGGCTGCGAGTAACCACTTTTGGTTGATCGCAGTCTTAACTTTGATTTTCTATTTTGGTGCACTTCTGCTTGCGATTGGGGGCATGGCAGCGCTCCCGATGGGAGTAGCCACCGAGGCTGCGAGCAATCGCTTGTGTTTGGTCGCAGCCTTAAACTTGATTGACCTTTGCTTGGTTCTGATTTCTTCTCTCCTTTCTTTTTCGGCCGCTGTTCCGTATGTGTGAGCAAGTGCTGGCTGATGTTGATCGTGCTAGAGGTGCTCATGATGCGGCCCACAATAGTCTGACCACCATGCGTTGTGTGTTGTTTTCCTCCCTTTTTGATTCTATTGTCCTTTCTTGCTTGATGCTTGAGTGATCCTTTGACCGTAGGTCGTAAGAACGATGCTGAAAAGCGGGCTGCTTCCGCGGAGAAGAAGCTTGCCACGCTTCGAGGCGTTTTGGAGTCGAAGGAGAGAGATTTGCAAGCGTAGCGTGATGAGCTCGAATGGATGCAGCGAATGGAGGAATTCCAACAATTGGAGATGGTTGAGGGCAATCGGCTATGCGACCTGGCGAGTGCTTGATGAGGACATGACTACCATAGTTACAGCCACAACCCCTGCTAATATACCTACTGGACCAATTACGAGAGATCGTGCACACCAATTAAATTATCAGGTACTTTCGTTTCTTGGTAATGTTTCTAATGTTCATGTGAATATGATGCTGCCTAACGTCGATATATTTCTGTTGCTGACAAATGAAGGACCTAGCATGGACAAGAAGGATGAGCATTGGAGCATGTTCAAGCATAAAGATGATGAGGACATAATTATCATGGATATGACCATTAATTCATCTATATTTGATCAAGAAATGAAGTCAATACAAATGGGCATGATTGTGTGTTGTACAAGAAGTTATTTCACGTCACTTTTGGGCCAAGAGAAGATAGAGACCAAGTCTTTCACGTCATGGACTCAGATTCGGACTGCAGAGATATACCCAACTTCAAACACCCGCCGTTTCTACATACGAAGTCCAAATTGGATGATTCTTTTTTCTGGTGATAGCTTATCTCGTCTAGTTTCCAACGCAATTGGTTTCACCTTCAAATTCCTTCGGAGCGTGGAGATATTGCGAAAACGGTGCGACCCAGCAGCAGAATCCGAATCAAAGTCCAACTCAATAGGTGTTGCATCACCTCCACATGGGCCCAAGTGCCTTGTACGACCTAGGTTTAGTTTTAGGACTCCTTGGGACGTCCTTCCACCCCCTTGGCCTCCACCCTTTAGTCCTATATAAGTAGATCAACCCCTAGGGTTTTTCTTTGGATTTCTTTTAGTTAAAAAAACTGCTTGGCTAATGCTGCATCTTCGTGTACTCGGTTTGTGTCCAACGACCAGATCAAGACCGCTTTCGGAATCCCAACTTTATTCATACCTCATCTACATATTCGCAATATTCAGATTGCTTTATCATAGTTCTTGCTGGTTCTTCGATTGCTTGCAGGCACTAGACCTTCGTGGTCAGGTTGATCGTGCTCCGACGTGGTCAATAACCTTCAGAAGATTGGTTTAGCGATTGCTAAGGCGCAACGTCGTTGCACGTTTGTAGTCGGGTCGTCAAAGTCGACTCCATCAAATCGTAGTTATCATCTCATCGAAAGATCGGGACACCCCGCCTCTATCAAGTGGTATCAGTTTTCAGGTTGCTCGGTGAGAATTCCACATCCATATATTAGATCTGTTTTTTATCACCTATCATCCACACAAAAACCCATAAAAATAGGATTAGATCATCATATCCAAACCAATCTGAGACTTCGCAATTTTCTTTTCGGTGCTTTGCTTTATTGAATTATCGGTTGCATCGTCGTGTTCAGTTGCTGGTCTTAGTATCTAGTCCTGTAGAGTTTCGAGTTATGTTCACGTTAGTCACCGCCGCCGCTGCACCATCATCCCATCCGCTGCCTACTTCTACCATCCACCATAGAAAAAGAGAGAAAAAGAGTTGAAAAAAGAGAGAAAAAAGAAAAAGGAAAAAAAGAAAGAAAAAAGGAAAAAAGAGAAAAAAGAAGAAAAAAATTTGGATCTATCTCTAGTTGAACTCGTATTTGAAATCTCGTCGGAATCAGTTTTGAGCAGTGTCCACTAAAACGGGCATAACTTTGTCATCCGAAGTCCGTTTTGTCTCCACGTGTACTCATATTAAAGATAATTCCGAGCCGCTTCTAAATAGTTCTGGAGCTAGTGTGTTATTTAAAACTCCAGATCGGCTTCTAAGACGAACTTTTTGACCTCTAAAGTTTCCGAACACAGTTTTTGTCAGATTTCAGGCTGATTCTCAATTTTTTTGACACCTCATCCGAACTCTAAATTGAGTGATTCTTATTGCGTCGGAAAGCTTAAGTCAGTGCCCTATGGGAGTAAAAATATCAAAAAATTAGCAAATATAATTCAGAGGAAACTTGTAGCGAGAATATTGGTGTATCTTGATTTGGAGCTTATTTTCACCATTATCTTTGCTCTGTTGATGATCTTCACATATATCTTGCTATTCAGAGCTACTTCATATCATTCATTGCTGCTAGTTGTGCTACGCCGTGACCACATTAGTGTTCTAGGCTCGCGTCTCTAGTCCGGTCTAGACTAGGACCAACACAGTATCGTCGTTGAGCGTTAATTCAATTTTGCATCTCTGAATTGATTATTGCTGATATTTTTGCCACCATATTAAAGCCTTCCAAGCTCCACATATTTCTACATCGTGTATACGTGCGTTCACCTGGCAATCGCTCTACTTAATCTTTGGAGTTCTTTGACACCGTTGGTTGCCGATCACCACCTGCTGCATGGTAAGAACTAGTAAGACATTGATATTTGCTATCCTGTGAGCGTTTTACCACCACATCCTAGTAGTTCATAGGGACATATACTTGTGATTTGTTTCTTGTTTTCTACTAATCATGGCAGGTTCTGGAGTTAGATCTTCTTGGGCGGCAACTATAGTTGGAGATTTGCCACCACCTACAACTACACAACAGTCACTGCAAAAGGTAAGCACGCATAAGCATGCACATGATCAGGTTATTGTTTCTATACCACACTTTCATGGACGTCTAAGACCTGATTTATACATTGAGTGGGAGTTTGAAATAAATGATATATTTGTTTCCCATAATTTTCTTGAGCATAAGAAAGTAAAAACTGCAATTAGTGCTTTCAAAGATTTTGCTTCTATTTGGTGGAATGAATATTGTAGTTTATATCCTGATTATATACCTAATACTTGGAATGATCTCAAACTTGCTATGCGATATAGATTCGTTCCCTCTTATTATACTCGTGACAAGGTTAGGAAATTAAAAAATTTAAAACAAGGTACTAAAACTGTTTCAAAATATTATGATGCTTTAGAAACTACATTCTTGCATTCTCTTTTAGAGGAAAGTGAAAAATATTTCATGGACATATTTTGGGAAGGTTTAAACCATGACATTCAGGATATCCTAATTCATGAAAGGTGTTATCCTATGGATCGTTTGTTTCGTCTTGCTTGTAAAGCTAAACAGGAAATCGACAGACGTGTTGCCCAGAAGACGAACAAGCGGAATGTGCAAATACCACAAGTTGAGAAGGTTGTTCCTTCAACCACTATGAGCACTACCATAACCACATCAATTGTCGTAAGCACTCCTCCAATATCTGATCTATCATCACAAAAAGGTAATGACAAAGGTATGGATCTTTCCCCTCCACATGAGAACCTTGCTGAATTAAAAGCAACATGTGTTGAGCTATCCAGTAGTTTCATCACACAACCAATTTTCGAGAATGTCATAACTTCACATGAAGATGTTGCTTGCCTAATAGACTTGAATACATCATGTCTTGAGTTACATGTTGATTTGAGCACACCATCTATTTTGGATAATCATGTTACTATTATGAAACTGCCAATGCTTAATCATTTTGATATGACCTCTAATCTTGGTGATGATTCTGCGTCGAATGACTTGTTCCATGACTACTTAGTTAAGCCTGTTGTAGCATGTCCTTCGAAAAACATTAACGTTTCTTCACCGGTATTGGGATGGTTTAATGATGAGCATTGTACATCTTTAGATATGAATAAGAGCTTCACTTATATATGCAAACTGAGTTGCAATACTTTCATGTCGTTTATGTATTGTGATGATCATATATGTTTATATTTCACGACATACGAAAGTTACTCATATATACATGTGTTACATGTCCAAAAACTAAGGGAAGTAAGAATGGATGACATATATATATATACAACATGTACACCTTGTCTCTTTTGTTAGCCACATTTCAGATTAAGAAACGCCGGGGACGGCTTTATTTTCAAGAAGGGGAGGATGATGAGGACATGACTACCATAGTTACAGCCACAACCCCTGCTAATATACCTACTGGACCAATTACGAGAGATCGTGCACACCAATTAAATTATCAGGTACTTTCGTTTCTTGGTAATGTTTCTAATGTTCATGTGAATATGATGCTGCCTAACGTCGATATATTTCTGTTGCTGACAAATGAAGGACCTAGCATGGACAAGAAGGATGAGCATTGGAGCATGTTCAAGCATGAAGATGATGAGGACATAATTATCATGGATATGACCATTAATTCCTCTATATTTGATCAAGAAATGAAGTCAATACAAATGGGCATGATTGTGTGTTGTACAAGAAGTTATTTCACGTCACTTTTGGGCCAAGAGAAGATAGAGACCAAGTCTTTCACGTCATGGACTCAGATTCGGACTACAGAGATATACCCAACTTCAAACACCCACCGTTTCTACATACGAAGTCCAAATTGGGTGATTCTTTTTTCTGGTGATAGCTTATCTCGTCTAGTTTCCAACGCAATTGGTTTCACCTTCAAATTCCTTCGGAGCATGGAGATATTGCGAAAACGGTGTGACCCAGCAGCAGAATCCGAATCAAAGTCCAACTCAATAGGTGTTGCATCACCTCCACATGGGCCCAAGTGCCTTGTACGACCTAGGTTTAGTTTTAGGACTCCTTGGGACGTCCTTCCACCCCCTTGGCCTCCACCCTTTAGTCCTATATAAGTAGATCAACCCCTAGGGTTTTTCTTTGGATTTCTTTTAGTTAAAAAGACTGCTTGGCTAATTGCTGCATCTTCGTGTACTCGGTTTGTGTCCAACGACCAGATCAAGACCGCTTTCGGAATCCCAACTTTATTCATACCTCATTTACATATTCGCAATATTCAGATTGCTTTATCATAGTTCTTGCTGGTTCTCCGATTGCTTGCAGGCACTAGAACTTCGTGGTCAGGTTGATCGTGCTCCGACGTGGTGAATAACCTTCAGAAGATTGGTTTAGCGATTGCTAAGGCGCAACGTCGTTGCACGTTTGTAGTCGGATCGTCAAAGTCGACTCCATCAAATCGTAGTTATCATCTCATCGAAAGATCGGGACACCCCGCCTCTATCAGTGCTTTGGCAGGTGAATAGATTGCTCTAATGCTTCACCTTTGGTTGTGGTTGTTTGATCATTGTTGTATCCCAGTGGCGTAGGCGTCGTAAGTGTTGAGGTAGTCTCGTCTGCTTCTGAGGACTCGGGCGTTCTTCGTGGTGCCGTGGATGCCGTGTCGAGTGCCACTGGTGCCGTGAAGGACATCTGCAGTCGTGCGTCGACTCTTCTAAAGATTCTTCATGAACACATGTATCCAGATGAGGAGAACCGTCCCAAGGGCCTTGACCTTCAGGTTGTTGCGTTCGGGCCAAACAGAGATAAGCTGGAGGGTTTGGTACGCGAGATAGTGGTGAGTGGGCTTGCGACGTCCTTCGTTGTTCTTCTGGGGCATGGGCTTCCCATTGAGGATGCAATGGTGGATTTCCTGCCTAGTTATACGACTGAGTAAAGTGCGCGAGCCACTCATCTTGCTCGTCAACTACAACTTGTTTTGGAGGATGATGTCCGCAAGCCTCAAGGCGCGGAGTAGGAGACTTTATTTATCTGTATGCTGGGAGAAACTTTTCCTTGTACTGAGTTGCTTTTGTAGCCAGAGATGCTGAATCTTGAACTGATTAATAGATTGTCTTGTCTTCTTTTATTGTACTGTCTTTTCCTTTGGCTTGACTTCTTTTATCCTTTTGCGGTAGGCCATCCCGGGCGTTTCTCGGGCTTGGAAATTGCTGAAGGAAGACGGTCGCAAGAGGGCTTACGAGTCTGTTTGTTTGAGGCTTAAGGACGCGGAGCGCGATATTAGTCGCCTCAAAGGTGATGTTGCGGTCCATCGCTCAAAATGAGAGCGAGCTGAGGCAGTCTTGGATGGCTTTCTGCTAGGAACGGGAAGTTGTCTGATCAGCTGAAGGGTGAGTCTTTCTGTTGGCGCTACTTGATTGCGCGAGTGCTACTTTCTTATGCTTCTTGCTGATTCTGGTTTTCTTGTAAAGTGCTGGTTGGTCGATCCCGCGAGGAGGCGGCTGTTCAGTTGGAGTTATCGCGTTTGGATGACCCGGCCGTTCAAGCTGAAAATCCCTTTTCGAGTGACAGGGGCCAAGCGCGGCTCTTTGTTGTGTTGCGACTGCGGGTTGGTTGGGTGCCACGAGCTCTTGAGTACAGCTGCGAAGTACTTGGTGGCATCTTCGGGAGTTTTATCCCTTAGATCATGTCCCATCCAGTATTAAGAAGCTATGTCGGGTGTTCTCTCAACCTGCGGATCTTTGTCGGGTTGTGAATCATCAAATTCACATGGGAGCCCGGTGTGCTTTCGCTTTTGTTCACAGTCATTGGCCTGGGTTAGACATCATGCTGGCGGCTTGATAGAGGCGAAGGTGTCCCGATGTTTCGATGAGATGGTGGAGATCGATTATGGTGGAGTAGACTTTCACGACCCGACTACGAACGTGCGAAGACGTTGCGCCTTAGCGATCGCTAAACCAACTCCGAGAGGTTATTGATCCCGCGGATGCACGATCAACCTGACCACGAAGGTCTAATTCCTGCAAGCAATCGAAGAACAAGCAAGAACTAAGAATTGCAATCTGGATATTGCGAATATAAGATGAAAGATTACGAAAGTTGGGGTTCCAATGAGGTCTTGGCCTGGTCGGATGACACAAACGAAGAGCTCGAAGTTGCGGCTATGGCTAACTTAAATCTAATTAAAACCCAAGTCTAAACGACGCCCTAAGGGCTGTATATATGGGGGAACAGAGGGGATTTTCGTGACCCCTTGGAGGTGGGGTCCGAAAACAACCCTAACTCGGTTTCCCCACACATACGGACTCTAAAAACAACCTATAAGGTGGTATTTCGAAATTACATGGGCCCAGCCCAATATTAAGGTGACGCAGCACCTATAATTGCCCTTGGACGAAAATAATGAAGTGGCATCTCGCGTATTTCGTCCAAGACTTCATGCGCGCCTTATGGTGGCTTCAAAGTGCGATAATCACCACGGGAAGCTCCGCTGTCCTTTCCCGCGCGCGCACCTTCTTCTCCATGCTTGATCCCGCTCCAATGACCATCCTTCTTGTCCATGCTAGGTCCTTCATTCATAAGCAAAACAAAAGTATCTAATTTAGGCAGTATCATATGTTCATGAACAATAGAAGGATTCGCAAGAAACGAAAGTACCTGATAATTTAGTTGACGTGCACGAGCTCTAGTAAGTGGTCCAATATGTGTAGTTGGTGAGGATATGGGTGTAACATTAGTAGGGATGTCCTCATCATCCTCCCCTTCTTGAATTGAAGTCGTCCTCGACGGAAGCTCATCATCTTCTCCCAAATAAGGCTTCAAATCTGCAATATTAAATGTGGGACTAACCCCAAAGGCTGCAGGTAGCTCAAGTTTATATGCATTATCATTAATTTTCTGCAAAACCTTAAAGGGACCATCAGCTCGAGGCATTAACTTAGACTTGCGCAAATCAGGAAACCTATCTTTACGTAGATGTAACCAAACAAGATCTCCGGGTTCAAACACAACATGCTTTCGACCCCTATCACCAGCAAGCTTGTATCTAGCATTCATGCGCTCAATGTTTTCTTTAGTTAACTCATGCAGTTTTAATATCAATTCAGCACGTTGCTTAGCATCAAAATTAACCTTCTCCGAAGATGGAAGAGGAAGCAAATCAATAGGTGCACGAGGTAGAAAACCATAAACAATCTCAAAAGGGCACATTTTAGTGGTAGAATGCAATGAACGATTATAAGCAAATTCAATATGAGGTAAACATTCTTCCCACAGTTTCAAGTTACTCTTTAAAACAGCCCTAAGCATAGTAGACAAAGTCCTATTGACTACTTCAGTTTGTCCATCAGTTTGGGGATGACATGTAGTACTAAAAAGTAGTTTAGTCCCCAACTTAGCCCATAAGCATCTCCAAAAATGGCTAAGAAACTTAGTATCACGATCCGAGACAATAGTATTGGGCACACCATGTAAGCGAATAATCTCACGAAAGAATAAATCAGCAACATTAGCAGCATCATCGCTTTTATGACATGGTATAAAATGTGCCATCTTAGAAAATCTATCCACGACAACAAATATGCTATCCCTCCCATTCTTTGTTCGAGGCAAGCCTAAAACAAAGTCCATGGATATGTCCTCCCACGGAACACTAGGTACAGGTAAAGGCATGTATAAACCATGAGGATTGAGTCGTGACTTAGCTTTTTGACATGTAGTGCAGCGAGCAACAAAACGCTCAACATCCCGTCTCATCTTTGGCCAAAAGAAATGTGTAGCAAGTACGTCCTCCGTCTTCTTCACGCCAAAGTGTCCCATTAATCCTCCTCCATGCGCCTCCTGCAACAACAAAAGACGAATAGAGCTAGCTGGAATGCATAGCTTGTTAGAACGGAACACAAATCCATCATTAAGCACAAACTTGTTCCATGTTCTACCCTCTCTACAATTCTGCAATACATCTTTAAATTCCGCATCATTTACGTATTGATCTTTGATTGTCTCTAAACCGAAAATCTTGAAGTCAAGTTGTGAAAGCATAGTATAACGACGAGACAAAGCATCAGCAATAATATTATCTTTCCCCTTCTTGTGTTTAATGACATAAGGGAAAGTCTCAATAAATTCAACCCACTTAGCATGTCTACGATTAAGTTTTGCTTGACTTCTTATGTGTTTCAAAGATTCATGATCAGAATGTATAACAAATTCTTTGGGCCATAAATAATGTTGCCAAGTTTCTAATGTCCGAACAAGAGCATATAATTCCTTATCATAAGTAGAATAGTTCAGACTAGGCCCACTCAATTTTTCAGAAAAGTAAGCAACAGGTTTAGCATCTTGTAATAACACACCTCCCAAACCAATCCCACTAGCATCGCATTCAAGCTCAAAAGTCTTATTAAAATCAGGAAGTTGGAGCAAAGGAGCATGTGTTAACTTATCTTTCAATACGGTGAAGGCTTCTTCCTGTGCGGTACCCCAAGTAAAAGGCACATCCTTGCGTGTAAGCTCATTGAGAGGTGCAGCAATGGTGCTGAAATCTCTCACAAAACGCCTATAGAATCCAGCGAGGCCAAGAAAACTCCTCACTTGTGTGACCGTTTTGGGCTGCAGCCAACTCTCAATCGCCTCGATCTTGGCTTTATCAACTTCAATTCCCTGCGGAGTAACAACATAGCCAAGAAACGATACTCGGTCGGTGCAAAAGGTGCACTTCCCAAGGTTACCAAACAAACGTGCATTACGTAGAGCAATAAAAACAGCACGTAAATGATCCAAATGTTCCTCCAAAGATTTGCTATAAATCAGTATATCATCAAAATAGACTACCACAAATCGTCCAATGAAAGCACGTAAAACCTCGTTCATTAATCTCATGAAAGTGCTAGGTGCATTAGTTAACCCAAAAGGCATGACTAACCACTCATATAATCCAAACTTAGTTTTAAATGCCGTTTTCCATTCATCTCCTAATTTCATGCGAATTTGATGGTATCCACTACGCAAATCAACTTTGGAAAACATAGTAGAGCCACTTAATTCATCAAGCATATCATCTAACCTAGGAATAGGATGACGATAACGAATAGTAATATTATTAATGGCTCGACAATCAACACACATACGCCATGTTCCATCCTTTTTAGGCACTAATATAACAGGAACAGCACAAGGACTAAGGGATTCACGTATGTAACCTTTGTCGAGTAGCTCTTGTACTTGACGCTGAATCTCCTTTGTCTCCTCCGGATTGGTACGGTATGGCGCACGGTTGGGCAGTGAAGCACCGGGAATTAAGTCAATCTGATGCTCAATCCCTCGAATAGGTGGTAATCCCGGTGGTACGTCTTGTGGAAAGACGTCAATAAACTCCTGCAAAAGGTCAGTGACAACAGGAGGCAAAGAAGGAGGCAATTCCTCAAATGAAAACAAAGCTTCTTTGCACACAAAAGCATAGCACACATATTGACTAACATCCAAATCTGAAATATCAACTTTAGTAGCAAGCAAAGTTGGACTAGTCAATTTAATTTCATTAGACACAGCAGAAGAAGATTTGCTATTAGTCTTATGTTGTTGCTCAAATTCTTTGGCTGCTATCTCATTTTCACTCTTATTTTTCTCCTGTTTAGCTTTACTAGCTCTAGCAAGATCATCTTTCACAATTTGTTCAGGAGACATAGGAAGTAAAGCAATATTTTTATCCTGATGAACCAGAGTAAACTGATTTGTCCTACCATGGTGTACAACATTCCTATCAAATTGCCATGGTCTACCAAGTAAAAGAGAGCATGCTTGCATGGGTACCACATCACAATCAACATAATCAGCATATGCAGCAATGCTAAAGTGCACACGAACAGAACGCGTTACCTTAATCTTACCACTATTGTTAAACCACTGAATATAGTACGGATGGGGGTGTGGTCTTGTGGTGAGAGATAGCTTCTCCACCAACTCCATGCTAGCCAAGTTGTTGCAACTCCCTCCGTCAATGATGATGCGAACCGAACGTTCTTTCACCACTCCCTTTCTGTGGAACAAATTATGCTTCTGGTTTTGCTCAGCCTTCGTTACCTGCACACTTAACACACGTTGAGCAACCAAACTAGCATATTTATCTGCATCATCAGGAGTCATATACTCCATATCATGAGCATCATCATGGGCACCCTGTTCCTCATGAGCAATGAGAACTAAAGTCTCCTCATCATAGTCACTCGCTGACTCATACCCACCATCCGCCGTAATAATCATCACACGCTTGGAGGGACAGTCTTTTGCGAAGTGACCTCCACCTTGGCACCTGCGACATTTAATATCACGATCTCGTGTTTGCCCTGTGGAAGCCATGGATGAAGAAGAACTCGCCGCTGGACCACTCTGTGCACCCTTGAATGGTGGCGCTGACTGTTTTGGTGGCTCCCTGTAAGAATGAGCGGCTGAAGTAGAGGGTGGAGCAGCAGGACGTGTGGATGTAGAAGGTCCACGCGATGTCCATGATGTATTTCGTCCTGCAGAAAAGTTAGGTCTCGTAGCGGCCTGTCGATCCTGCACTTCACGTTCAGCTTTACAAGCAAGATGAAACAAACGAGTAATAGTAGCATAGTCCTTGTATTCTAGAATAGTTTGTATCTCCCTGTTTAAGCCACCTATGAAACGTGCAAACATAGCTTCATTATCCTCTACTAGGCCACATCTAATCAATCCAGTTTGTAATTCTTGATAATATTCCTCTACATAATTTTTTCCTTGTCTCAAACGCTGTAATTTTTGTAGCAATTCACGTTGATAATAAGGAGGAACCCAGCGAGTACGCATAGCATCTTTTAAAGCAGCCCAAGTAGCTGGAATATTATTAGCATGCAATCTACAATGTTCAGACCACCAAATAGATGCAAAACCCGTGAATTCACAAACAGCAGCAGTAACACGTCTATTCTCAGGATATTGTAAACATGTAAAGCGTTGTTCAGTTTCTAACTCCCAAGTAAGATAAGCATCAGGAATATATCTACCCTCAAACGGCTTAAGATTCAATTTAAGTTTAGGCACATGTTCATCATCGCGTACCTGAGGGGGTGGTTGGTGTCGACCGTGGCGAATGTTGGGACGTGGACGTCCAGCTGGCTGTTCATAGGCCGCTTCTTGTTCCACCTCCTCCTCGTAATCACCCTCGTAGTTGTCGTCCTGGCCGACGTCAGAGGCAGCAGCAGCAGTAACTGCAGCAGCAGCAGGAGCACCAGCAGCTTGTCCGCCCGGAAACAGAATACGTCGTGCACGTCGTGGTGGCGGTGGCTGTGCTGGAGCGGCCGCAGGCTGTATAGGTAAGCGTGCGAGCAACTCAGTAAACTTGGCGTCGAGCTTGGTGTCGATCATCTTCTCCACACCATCAATCGCCTCTGTAAATCTGTTCTCGATGTCATTCACCTGTTCAGACATCATTTGTGCAAATTTATCATGTAATGCTTTGTTTGTCATATTCTCCCAATCAGGTGCATCCCGCGCCACTTCATCATGGGATCCTGGCATGGTTAGCAGAAATAGAAAACACACAGAAGTATGATCCTACTTCGACTAATGGGATGTGGGGTGGTGGGAAGCACAAATCCGTCAAGCTTTTCTTCAGTTCTTACCGATTCTTACCTAGCAGCAGGTGGTGATGTACAACCAACGGGTCAAAACTCTCAGAGATGTGGTAGAGCGATGGCCAGGAGGTGTCAACCGCACGAAGTAGAATATATGTGGAGCTGTAGGTAGGTTTGACAAATATGGTAACAAAAAGCTCAACAGTAATCAAAACAGAGATGCAAAGTTGAATAAACACTCAACGTCGGTACTGTGCTGATCCTAGGCTAGACCGTACTAGAGACGCGAGCCTAAAACACCAACGAAAGCACGGCGCGGCACGTAATCAACTGAGAAGCACACTCTGAATTTTTTTTTTCTCTTTTTTTTTTTTTTTTTTTTTTTTTGGCGATGCGGGACTGCGGTGGCTGAAAAAGTGCGAAAAAATCACTATGGTGGCGAACGTCTCAAAACGAGTTTCTGGACCTAAGGAACGTATGGGCACGAATTTTTTTTACCCCTGAAAATTTTGGCCTAAAAACTGCTCTGAAAAGCGTGCCAGACTGATGATGGAACTAATTTTTGGCCTAAAAACTGCTCTGAAAAGGGCACGAATTTATTTTTTTTATTTTTTTTTTTTGGAAATCACCCCCGTCTACGTACGACAAAGATTGGTAATATCCGACTCTAATCAACTCAAACTAATCTGGCTATGGAGAGGTCACGAACCGTACTGATGATGGAACTCAACTCGGACTCGTGGTACGTGGTGGTGTATATGGACTCTGCTTGGCGGAACGTGGTGGTGTATGTGGACTTGGATTGGCGGAACGTGGTAGGATGACTACTGTGCGGCGGCGACGTGGCAAACTGTGATCAGAACTCGAAACTCTAAGGGAACTAGACGCTAAGATCAGCAACTTGACACAACGATGCAACCGTAAATTCAACAAAGCAAGTACTGAAAAGAAAACTGGACAAAGGCTCGGACTGTCTTGGGACGTGATGATCTAACCCTAAATTTTTTTTTGGCTTTTTCGTGGGCTGTAGGTATGACGAACAGAATCAATCTAGACTACGAAAACTGGTAAATCTCACCGAGCAACCTGGAAATCTGATACCACTTGATAGAGGCGAAGGTGTCCCGATGTTTCGATGAGATGGTGGAGATCGATTATGGTGGAGTAGACTTTCACGACCCGACTACGAACGTGCGAAGACGTTGCGCCTTAGCGATCGCTAAACCAACTCCGAGAGGTTATTGATCCCGCGGATGCACGATCAACCTGACCACGAAGGTCTAATTCCTGCAAGCAATCGAAGAACAAGCAAGAACTAAGAATTGCAATCTGGATATTGCGAATATAAGATGAAAGATTACGAAAGTTGGGGTTCCAATGAGGTCTTGGCCTGGTCGGATGACACAAACGAAGAGCTCGAAGTTGCGGCTATGGCTAACTTAAATCTAATTAAAACCCAAGTCTAAACGACGCCCTAAGGGCTGTATATATGGGGGAACAGAGGGGATTTTCGTGACCCCTTGGAGGTGGGGTCCGAAAACAACCCTAACTCGGTTTCCCCACACATACGGACTCTAAAAACAGCCTATAAGGTGGTATTTCGAAATTACATGGGCCCAGCCCAATATTAAGGTGACGCAGCACCTATAATTGCCCTTGGACGAAAATAATGAAGTGGCATCTCGCGTATTTCGTCCAAGACTTCATGCGCGCCTTATGGTGGCTTCAAAGTGCGATAATCACCACGGGAAGCTCCGCTGTCCTTTCCCGCGCGCGCACCTTCTTCTTCATGCTTGATCCCGCTCCAATGACCATCCTTCTTGTCCATGCTAGGTCCTTCATTCATAAGCAAAACAAAAGTATCTAATTTAGGCAGTATCATATGTTCATGAACAATAGAAGGATTCGCAAGAAACGAAAGTACCTGATAATTTAGTTGACGTGCACGAGCTCTAGTAACTGGTCCAATATGTGTAGTTGGTGAGGATATGGGTGTAACATTAGTAGGGATGTCCTCATCACGGCTCGAGGTCCTCCTCGTGGTCGTGATGAGCCGATGGATGAGCATTATGCGGTGGCAAATGAGCCTGCGAGCTTGGTTATGAAGAAGGTGTGCGAGGAGAATGACCGCCTTCTTGGTTCCCTTTCTAAGGTGAAATCGGAGCCTGGGGACTAGATTTTCGGGGCCCTTGTAAATTCTTCCTTGCTCAATGTATGTTTTTGAGGTTGTAAGTTGTAGTCTTCCGTTGTGGAATTGCGTGGTAGCATTTTCCTTGGGGGTGGCTGCTGCGAGCGAGCCTCGAGTGCCAAGTATGAGGTCGTGTAAGCGAATAACGCCTCAGAGGGTGGCTGCTGCGAGCGAGCCCCCGAGTGCCAAATATGAAGTCGTGTGAGAGAATAACGCCTCGGAGGGTGGCTGCTGCAAGCGAGCCCTCGAGTGCCAAATATGAAGTCGTGTGAGCGAATAACGTCTCGGAGGGTGGCTGCTGCGAGCGAGCCGCCAAGTGCCAAATATGAAGTCGCGTGAGCGAATAACGCCTCGGAGGGTGGCTGCTGCGAGGGAACCCCCGAGTGCTAAATATGAAGTCGCGTGAGCGAATAACCCTCGGAGGGTGGCTGCTGTGAGCGAGCCCCCGAGTGCCAAATATGAAGTCACGTGAGCGAATAACGCCTCGGAGGGTGGCTGCTGCGAGCGAGCCCTCAAGTGCCAAATATGATGTTTTGTGTAAGATACTTTTGGGAGAATATTTAGAATCTTTCCCTTGCGTTCTTACATGAGTGGGCTATGACGAAGCGACCCTTTATTTGGATCGATGGCTGGATAGCCCTAGGAATGTAAAGCTGCTGTTGGGATAGCTTGAGGTCTCGTCGTGAGGTGCTCGTTCTTCGATTCCTCGACTGTGCCTTGTCTTTTACAACAGTGCTTGTTACTTCTTGATGAGGACATCTCTACTAATGTTACACCCACATCTTCACCAACTACACATCCTGGACCAGTTACTAGAGCACGCGCACGTCAACTAAATTATCAGGTACTTTCGTTTCTTGCGAATCCTTCTAATGTTCAGGAACATATGATGCTGCCTAAATTAGATACTTTTGTTTGTCTTATGAATGAAGGACCTAGCATGGATAAGAAGGATGGTCATTGGAGCGGGATCAAGCATGGAAAGGAGGTGCGCGCACGGGAAAGGACAATGGAGCTTCCAGTGGTGATTTTCGCACTTTGAGGCCACCATAAGGCGTGCATGAAGACTTGGACGAGAGACACAAGATGCCACATTAATATTTTCGTCCAAGGGTTATTATAGGTGCTACGTCACCTTATTATTGGGCCAGGCCCATGTAATTTCGAAATACACTTAATAGGCTATTTTTTTAGAGTCCGTATGTGTGGGGAAACCGAGTTAGGGTTGTTTTCGGACCCCTCCTCCAAGGGGCCACGAAATTCCCCTCTGTTCCCCCATATATACAACCCTTAGGGCATCGTTTAGACTTGGGTTTTAATTAGATTTAAGTTAGCCATAGCCGCAACTTCGAGCTCTTCGTTTGTGTCATCCGACCAGGCCAAGACCGCATTGGAACCCCAACTTTCGTAATCATTCATCTTATATTCGCAATATCCAGATTGCAATTCTTAGTTCTTGCTTGTTCTTCGATTGCTTGCAGGAATTAGACCTTCGTGGTCAGGTTGATCGTGCATCCGCGGGATCAATAACCTCTCGGAGTTGGTTTAGCGATCGCTAAGGCGCAACGTCTTCGCACGTTCCTAGTCGGATCGTGAAAGTCGTCTCTACCATAATCGATCTCCACCATCCCATCGAAACATCGGGACACCTTCGCCTCTATCAAGTGGTATCAGATTTCCAGATTGATCGGTGAGATTTACCATTTTTTCGTAGTCTAGATTGGTTTTGTTCTTCATACCTACAGTCCACGAAAAAGCCAAAAAAAATTAGGGTTAGATCATCACGTCCCAAAACAGTCCGAGCCTTGGTCCAGTTTTCTTTACAGTAGTTTGCTTTGTTGAATTTGCAGTTGCATCGTTGTGTCGAGTTGCTGATCTTAGCGTCTAGTTCCTTAGAGTTTCAAGTTCTGATCACAGTTTTTCATGCCGCCGCCGCACTAGTTCCATCCGTCCGCTGCCACCAATCCGAGTCCAGAAACACCACCACGTTCCGCCAACCCGAGTCCATATACACCACCACGACCTACCAATCCGAGTTGAGTTCCATCACCCGTTCGGTTTGAGATATCCCCGTAGCCAGAATAGTTTTGAGTTAATTAGAGTCGGATTTCACCAATCTTTTGTCGTACGTAGAAGGAGGTGATTTCCAAAAAAAAAAAGGCTGGCACGCTTTCCAGAGAAGTTTTTAGGCCAAAAATTTCAGGGGTAATTTTTTTTTCGTGCCCATACCTTCCTTAGGACCAGAAACTCATTTTGAGACGTTCGCCACCATAGTGATTTTTTCGCACTTTTTTAGCCATCGCAGTCCCGCATCGCAAAAAAAAGAGCGATTTTTTTTTCAGAGTGTGCTTCTCAGTTGTTTACGTGCCGCGCCGTGCTTTCGTTGGTGTTTTAGGCTCGCGTCTCTAGTACGGTCTAGCCTAGGATCAGCACAGTACCGACGTTGAGTGTTTATTCAGCTTTGCATCTCTGTCTTGATTACTGTTGAGCTTTTGCTACCATACTTGTCAGCCTTCCTACAGCTCCACATATATTCTACATCGTGCTTTTTGACACCTCCTGGCCATCACTCTACCACATCTCTGAGAGTTTTGACCCGTTGGTTGTACATCACCACCTGCTGCTAGGTAAGAATCGGTAAGAACGAAAGAAAAGCTTGACGGATTTGTGCTTTCCACCACCCCACATCCCATTAGTAGAAGTAGGATCATATTTCTGTGTGTTTTCTATTTCTGCTAACCATGCCAGCATCCCATGATGAAGTGGCGCGGGATGCGCCCGATTGGGAGAACATGACAAACAAGGAGCTACATGATAAATTTGCACAAATGATGTCTGAACAGGTGAATGACATCGAGAACAGATTTACAGAGGCGATTGATGGCGTGGAGAAGATGATCGACACCAAGCTCGACGCCAAGTTTACTGAGTTGATCGCACGCCTACCTACACAGCCTGCTGCCGCTCCAGCACAACCACCTCCACCACGACGTGCACAACGTATTCTGTTTCCGGGCGGACAAGCTGCTGGTGCTCCTCCTCCTGCTGCAGTTGCTGCTACTGCTGCTGCTTCTGACGTCGGCCAGGACGACAACTACGAGGGTGATTACGAGGAGGAGGTGGAACAGGAAGCAGCCTATGAGCAGCCAGCTGGACGTCCACGTCCCAACATTCGCCACGGTCGACACCAACCACCCCCTCAGGTACGCGATGATGAACATGTGCCTAAACTTAAATTGAATCTTAAGCCGTTTGAGGGTAGATATATTCCTGATGCTTATCTTACTTGGGAGTTAGAAACTGAACAACGCTTTACATGTTTACAATATCCTGAGAATAGACGTGTTACTGCTGCTGTTTGTGAATTCACGGGGTTTGCATCTATTTGGTGGTCTGAACATTGTAGATTGCATGCTAATAATATTCCAGCTACTTGGGCTGCTTTAAAAGATGCTATGCGTACTCGCTGGGTTCCTCCTTATTATCAGCGTGAATTGCTACAAAAATTACAGCGTTTGAGACAAGGAAAAAATTCTGTAGAGGAATATTATCAAGAATTACAAACTGGATTGATTAGATGTGGCCTAGTAGAGGATAATGAAGCTATGCTTGCACGTTTTATGGGTGGCTTAAACAGGGAGATACAAACTATTCTAGAATACAAGGACTATGCTACTATCACTCGTTTGTTTCATCTTGCTTGTAAAGCTGAACGTGAAGTGCAGGATCGACAGGCCACTACGAGACCTAACTTTTCTGCAGGACGAAATACATCATGGACATCGCGAGGAGCTTCTACATCCTCACGTCCTGCTGCACCACCATCTACTTCAGCCTCTCATTCTTACAGGGAGCCACCAAAACAGCCAGCGCCACCATTCAAGGGTGCACAGAGTGGTCCAGCGGCGAGTTCTTCTTCATCAATGGCTTCCACAGGGCAAACACGAGATCGTGATATTAAATGTCCCAGGTGCCAAGGTGGAGGTCACTTCGCAAAAGACTGTCCTTCCAAGCGTGTGATGACTGTTACGGTGGATGGTGGGTATGAGTCAGCGAGTGACTATGATGAGGAGACTTTAGTTATCATTGCTCATGAGGAACAGGGTGCCCATGGTGATGCTCATGATATAGAGTATATGGCTCCTGATGATGCGGATAAATATGCTAGTTTGGTTGCTCAACGTGTGTTAAGTGTGCAGGTAACGAAGGACGAGCAAAACCAGAGGCATAATTTGTTCCACACAAAGGGAGTGGTGAAAGAACGTTCGGTTCGCATCATCATTGACGGAGGGAGTTGCAACAACTTGGCTAGCATGGAGTTGGTGGAGAAGCTATCTCTCACCACCATCTGAAGTCGGCTCGTGGGTGTCCGCCGTGAATACTTGGAACGTCATCTGGGTCACCAACTTAGTCCTTTTGCCTATCTGCTTTTGCCATGTGAGTGACATGCTCGCGGAGTCGCGAGCAACACCGTGGACATGGCTGAGGTGGATGGCCCAAAGGACCCGCGGAGTCGTCGGGTGGGTCGGGGTTGCTTTTTTGGCTGATGTTGTCTTGTGCGACGTGGCTGTTCTGAGTGCCCGAGCATCATCTGTGAGGCGAAGGGTGCCCCAGTGGTTGACGTGGATTTTGAGCATCCCGAAGGTCAGATCTGCGCCTGCGCGGAAGTCAGCGAAAGCTAATTTCTAGACGGGGAGGTGTGCGATGACGCCGAGGGACTCGAACAAATTTGATTCTGCTCGAGTCGTGGAGATGCCGGATGCTGGGGCGGTCGTCGAGTCACTGATTGCTGGTGAAGGCACCGTCGAGATTGTTGATGCAACCTGCGTCTTCCCCACGGACGGCGCCAATTGGCCTCAGCAAATCCCATGGTTAGGAACCCTGGGTTAGATCGTAGAGGAGATGTGCAGGTTGGCGATACTCGTCGGCTAACAGGAGAAAGCACTTTATGTTTGATTATATTGCGATGGAGGCGATTACAGTGGAGGTCGAGGCGAGTTCGCTCGGGTTCGGAGGTCTTGCTTCAATATTCGATGCCCTAGACGTCCCCTCTCCCAGCCTTTATATACTAGGCCGGGTCGCAAGGAGTCCATCTAGGTTTACAGAGACGGTTTCCTAATCTATCTTCCTTCTTGGACGCCAAGTCGTGGGTTCCATAATCGTCGAGGACTCCTATGGCGGTGCCTTGAGTGGGCTAGTCGTGGGCCGATCGAGGATTCCAGCGGGCCTTCTGTCTTGATACACGCCAGGTACCCTCATCTATAAGAGTCATGGGGTCACCCCCTCGTCACTTGGAGTGGAATTGGCAGGCGTCGCAGGTGTTGACAAGCTCCATAGCGTCGTTTAAGGCGGTACGCCAATAGAACCCTTGCCCGAAAGCTTTGCCGACCAGAGCCCGGGAACCAATGTGGGCGCCACATGTTCCTTCGCGTTCTGAACAGGAGCAGTTTCTTGCCTTCGTCTGTGGGGATGCACAGTAGCTTCACACCGTTGGGACGCCTTCGGTAAAGGGTCTCATCGAGTAGAAGGTTCATCGATGATTGATGAGCGACCCGCTCGACGTCCTTCCGGTTTCTTGGTACCTCTCCGTTCTTCAGGTAGTCGCCGTTCATGCTGAAGCACTTCAGCATCAAGACGTCCACGCCCTCGTAACAGAACAGGAGGAAGTCCTTGCGGTCCAGCTTGCGGCCACGGACGAATACCTTCCACCCGTGCGACAAGAATAGATCACCGGTGGTCGCCTGTGTTGGGATTCGGAGTAGAAAACAAAAAATTTCGGCACTACGAAACCAAGTCCCAAGAACAGATCTAGATAGATGCAAACACAGTTAGCGATCTTGTTACCTTAACAACCGTTCAAATGGTAGTTCTCTCGCAGCGGAAGAAGTTGATGGAGAGTTGGGGAAGATTGACGCGGTGCAATCCCTCGAACAGATCTGATCCGTGTGACACCCCACGAACATATATGGAAGTCCCTCGAAGGAAGATCAAACGTACGATCTCTCTACGGTTGCTCCACACGTACGGTGTAGTAGATCCAGTAGGGCTCCGCCGTCCAGAGCTCGGCGCCTCCGGAGTAGAGAGGAGGGAGGAGGAGCACTTCGAGATATGGTGGAGATATATCTACAAGAGAGGAGAGAGGAGGGGCAGCCCTAAGGCAAAAGAACAAATATGTGTCTTCTTGGGGGTTCCCCCTCCTCATCTATTAATAGTGGGAGGGGAGGGGAGGCCACCTTGGAGGAGGGGTGATAGAGGTGAAGGTGTCCTGATATTTCGATGAGATGGTGGAGATCGATTATGGTGGAGACGACTTTCACGATCCGACTACGAACGTGCGAAGACGTTGTGCCTTAGCGATCGCTAAACCAACTCCGAGAGGTTATTGATCCCGCGGATGCACAATCAACCTGACCACGAAGGTCTAATTCCTGCAAGCAATCGAAAGAACAAGCAAGAACTAAGAATTGCAATCTGGATATTGCGAATATAAGATGAATGATTAACGAAAGTTGGGGTTCCAATGCGGTCTTGGCCTGGTCGGATGACACAAACGAAGAGCTCGAAGTTGCGGCTATGGCTAACTTAAATCTAATTAAAACCCAAGTCTAAACGACGCCTTAAGGGCTGTATATATGGGGGAACAGAGGGGATTTTCGTGACCCCTTGGAAGTGGGGTCCGAAAACAACCCTAACTCGGTTTCCTCACACATACGGACTCTAAAAGCAGACTATAATGTGGTATTTCAAAATTACATGGGCCCAGCCCAATATTAAGGTGACGCAGCACCTAGAATTCCCCTTGGACGAAAATAATGAAGTGGCATCTCGTGTATTTCGTCCAAGACTTCATGCACTCCTTATGGTGGCTTCAAAGTGCGAAAATCACCACTGGAAGCTCCATTGTCCTTTCCTGTGCGCGCACCTTCTTTTCCATGATTGATCCCGCTCCAATGACCATCCTTCTTGCCCATGCTAGGTCCTTCATTCATAAGCAAAACAAAAGTATCTAATTTAGGCAACATCATATGTTCATGAACATTAGAAGGATTCGCAAGAAACGAAAGTACCTGATAATTTAGTTGACGTGCGCGTGCTCTAGTAACTGGTCCAATATGTGTAGTTGGTGAGGATGTGGGTGTAACAGTAGTAGGGATGTCCTCATCATCCTCCCCTTCTTGAATTGAAGTCGTCCTCGACGGAAGCACATCATCTTCTCCCAAATAAGGCTTCAAATCTGCAATATTAAATGTAGGACTAACCCCAAAATCTGCAGGTAGTTCAAGTTTATATGCATTATCATTAATTTTCTGCAAAACCTTAAAGGGACCATCAACTCGTGGCATTAACTTAGACTTGCGCAAATCAGGAAACCTATCTTTACGTAGATGTAACCAAACAAGATCTCCTCGTTCAAACACAACATGCTTTCTACCCTTATCACTAGCCAGCTTATATCTAGCATTCATTCTCTCAATATTTTCTTTAGTTAACTCATGCATTTTTAAGATCAATTCAGCACGTTGCTTAGCATCAAAATTAACCTTCTCCGAAGATGGAAGAGGCAGCAAATCAATTGGTGCACGAGATAGAAAACCATAAACAGTCTCAAAAGGGCACATTTTAGTGGTAGAATGCAATGAACGATTATAAGCAAATTCAGTATGAGGTAAACATTCTTCCCACATTTTCAAGTTACTCTTTAAAACAGCCCTAAGCATAGTAGACAAAGTCCTATTGACAACTTCAGTTTGTCCATCAGTTTGGGGATGACATGTAGTACTAAAAAGTAGTTTAGTCCCCAACTTAGCCCATAAGCATCTCCAAAAATGGCTAAGAAACTTAGTATCACGACCCGAAACAATAGCATTGGGTACACCATGTAAGCGAATAATCTCACGAAAGAATAAATCAGCAACATTAGCAGCAGCATCGCTTTTATGACATGGTATAAAGTGTGCCATCTTAGAAAATCTATCCACGACAACAAATATGCTATCCCTCCCCTTCTTTGTTCGAGGCAAGCCTAAAACAAAGTCCATGGATATGTCCTCCCACGGAACACTAGGTATAGGTAAAGGCATGTATAAACCATGAGTATTGAGTCGTGACTTAGCTTTTTGACATGTAGTGCAGCGAGCAACAAAACGCTCAACATCCCGTCTCATCTTTGGACAAAAGAAATGTGTAGCAAGTACGTCCTCCGTCTTATTCACGCCAAAGTGTCCCATTAATCCTCCATGCGCCTCCTTCAACAACAAAAGACGAACAGAGCTAGCTGGAATGCATAGCTTGTTAGAACGGAACACGAATCCATCATTAAGCACAAACTTGTTCCATGTTCTACCTTCTCTACAATTCTGCTATACATCTTTAAATTCCGGATCATGCACATATTGATCTTTGATGTTCTCTAAACCGAATATCTTAAAGTCAAGTTGTGAAAGCATAGTATACCGACGAGACAATGCATCAGCAATAATATTATCTTTACCCTTCTTGTGTTTAATGACATAAGGGAAAGTCTCAATAAATTCAACCCACTTAGCATGTCGACGATTAAGTTTTGCTTGACTTCTTATGTGTTTCAAAGATTCATGATCAGAATGTATAACAAATTCTTTGGGCCATAAATAATGTTGCCAAGTTTCTAATGTCCGAACAAGAGCATATAATTCCTTATCATAAGTAGAATAGTTCAGACTAGGCCCACTCAATTTTTCAGAAAAGTATGCAACAGGTTTAGCATCTTGTAATAACACACCTCCCAAACCAATCCCACTACCATCGCATTCAAGCTCAAAAGTCTTATTAAAATCAGGAAGTTGGAGCAAAGGAGCATGTGTTAACTTATCTTTCAATATCGTGAAGGCTTCTTCCTGTGCGGTACCCCAAGTAAAAGGCACATCCTTGGGTGTAAGCTCATTGAGAGGTGCAGCAATGGTGCTGAAATCTCTCACAAAACGCCTATAGAATCCAGCGAGGCCAAGAAAACTCGTCACTTGTGTGACCGTTTTGGGTTGCGGCCAACTCTCAATCGCCTCGATCTTGGCTTTATAAACTTTAATACCCTATGGAGTAACAACATAGCCAAGAAACGATACTCGGTCGGTGCAAAAGGTGCACTTCCCAAGGTTACCAAACAAACGTGCACTACGTAGAGCTATAAAAAAAGCACGTAAATGATCCAAATGTTCCTCCAAAGATTTGCTATAAATCAGTATATCATCAAAATAGACTACCACAAATCGTCCAATGAAAGCACGTAAAACCTCGTTCATTAATCTCATGAAGGTGCGTGGTGCGTTAGTTAACCCAAAAGGCATGACTAACCACTCATATAATCCAAACTTAGTTTTAAATGCCGTTTTCCATTCATCTCCTAATTTCATGCGAATTTGATGGTATCCACTACGCAAATCAACTTTGGAAAACATGGTAGAGCCACTTAATTCATCAAGCATATAATCTAACCTAGGAATATGATGACGATAACGAATAGTAATATTATTAATGGCTCTACAATCAACACACATACGCCATGTTCCATCCTTTTTTGGCACTAAGATAACAGGAACATCACAAGGACTAAGGGATTCACGTATATAACCTTTGTCGAGTAGCTCTTGTACTTGACGCTGAATCTCCTTCGTCTCTTCAGGATTGGTAAGGTATGGCGCACGGTTGGGCAGTGAAGCACCGGGAATTAAGTCAATCTGATGCTCAATCCCTCGAATAGGTGGTAATCCCGGTGGTACGTCTTAGGGAAAGACGTCTATAAACTCCTGCAAAAGGTCAGTGACAACAGGAGGCAAAGAAGGAGGCAATTCCTCAAATGAAAACAAAGCTTCTTTGCACACAAAAGCATAACACACATATTGACTAACATCCAAATCTGAAATATCAACCTTAGTAGCAAGCAAAGTTGGACTAGTCAATTTAATTTCATTAGAAACAGCAGAAGAAGATTTGCTATTAGTTTTATGTTGTTGCTCAAATTCTTTAGCTGCTATCTCATTTTCACTCTTATTTTTCTCCTGTTTCGCTTTACTAGCTCTAGCAAGATCATCTTTCACAATTTGTTCAGGAGACATAGGAAGTAAAGCAATATTTTATCCTGATGAACTAGAGTAAACTGATTTGTCCTACCATGGTGTACAACATTCCTATCAAATTGCCATGTTTTACCAAGTAAAAGAGAGCATGCTTGCATGGGTACCACATCACAATCAACATAATCAGCATATGCAGCAATGCTAAAGTGCACACGAACAGAACGCGTTACCTTAATCTTACCACTATTGTTAAACCACTGAATATAGTATGGATCAGGGTGTGGTCTTGTGGTGAGAGATAGCTTCTCCACCATCTCCATGCTTGCCAAGTTGTTGCAACACCCTCCGTCAATAATGATGCGAACCGAACGTTCTTTCACCACTCCCTTTGTGTGGAACAAATTATGCCTCTGGTTTTTCTCGGCCTTCGTTACCTGCACACTTAACACACGTTGAGCAACCAAACTAGCATATTTATCCGCATCATCAGCAGCCATATACTCTATATCATGAGCATCATCATGGGCACCCTGTTCCTCAGTAGCAATGAGAACTAAAGTCTCCTCATCATAGTCACTCGCTGACTCATACCCACCATCCGCCGTAATGGTCATCACACGCTTGGAGGGACAGTCTTGTGCGAAGTGACCTCCACCTTGGCACCTGCGACATTTAATATCACGATCTCGTGTTTGCCCTGTGGAAGCCATGGATGAAGAAGAACTCGCCGCTGGACCACTCTGTGCACCCTTGAATTGTGGCGCTGGCTGTTTTGGTGGCTCCCTGTAAGAATGAGCGGCTGAAGTAGATGGTGGCGCAGCAAGACGTGTGGATGTAGAAGGTCCATGCGATGTCCATGATGTAGTTCGTCCTGCAGAAAAGTTAGGTCTCGTAGCGGCCTGTCGATCCTGCACTTCACGTTCAGCTTTACAAGCAAGATGAAACAAACGAGTGATAGTAGCATAGTCCTTGTATTATAGAATAGTTTGTATCTCCCTGTTTAAGCCACCCGTTAAACATGCAAGCATAGCTTCATTATCCTCTACTAGGCCACATCTAATTAATCCAGTTTGTAATTCCTGATAATATTCCTCTACAGAATTTTTTCCCTGTCTCAAACGCTGTAATTTTTGTAGCAATTCACGTTGATAATAAGGAGGAACCCAGCGAGTACGCATAACATCTTTTAAAGCAGCCCAAGTACTTGGAATATTATTAGCATGCAATCTACAATGTTCAGACCACCAAATAGATGCAAACCCCGTGAATTCACAAACAGCAGCAGTAACACGTCTATTCTCAGGATATTGTAAACATGTAAAGCGTTGCTCAGTTTCTACCTCCCAAGTAAGATAAGCATCAGGAATATATCTACCCTCAAACGGCTTAAGATTCAATTTCAGTTTAGGCACATGTTCATCATCGCGTACCTGAGGGGGTGGTTGGTGTCGACCGTGGCGAATGTTGGGACGTGGACGTCCAGCTTGTTGTTCTTAGGGTGCTGCCTGTTCCACCACATCCTCGTAATCACCCTCGTAGTCGTCATATTGGCCGACGTCAGAAGCAGCAGCAGCAACAACAACTGCAGCGGCAGGAGCACCAATACCAGCAGCTTGTCCGCCCGGAAACAGAATACGTCGTGCACGTCGTGGTGACGGTGGCTGTGCCGGAGCGGCAGCAGGCTGTGTAGGTAGGCGTGCGATCAACTCAGTAAACTTGGCGTCGAGCTTGGTGTCGATCATCTTCTCCACGCCATCAATCGCCTCTGTAAATCTGTTCTCGATGTCATTCACCTGTTCAAACATCATTTGTGCAAATTTATCATGTAGCTCCTTGTTTGTCATGTTCTCCCAATTGGGCGCGTCCTGCGCCACTTCATCATGTGATCCTGGCATGGTTAGTAGAAATAGAAAACACACAGAAATATGATCCTACTTCTACTAATGGAATGTGGGGGTGGTGGAAAGCACAAATCCGCCAAGCTTTTCTTTCGTTCTTACCGGTTCTTACCTAGAAGCAGGTGGTGATGTACAACCAACGGGTCAAAACTCTCAGAGATGTGCTAGAGCGATTGCCAGGAGGTGTCAAAACGCACGATGTAGAATATATGTGGAGCTGTAGGTAGGCTTGACAAATATGGTAGCAAAAAGATCAACAATAATCAAGACAGAGATGCAAAGCTGAATAAACACTCAACGTCGGTACTGTGCTGATCCTAGGCTAGAACGTACTAGAGACGCGAGCCTAAAACACCAACGAAAGCACGGCGCGGCACTTCCTATGTCTCCTGAACAAATTGTGAAAGATGATCTTGCTAGAGCTAGTAAAGCTAAACAGGAGAAAAATAAGAGTGAAAATGAGATAGCAGCTAAATAATTTGAGCAACAACATAAGAATAATAGCAAATATTCTTCTGTTGTTTCTAATGAAATTAAATTGACTAGTCCAACTTTGCTTGCTACTAAGGTTGATATTTCGGATTTGGATGTTAGTCAATATGTGTGCTATGCTTTTGTGTGCAAAGAAGCTTTGTTTTATTTGAGGAATTGCCTCCTTCTTTGCCTCCTGTTGTCACTGACCTTTTGCAGGAGTTCATAGACGTCTTTCCCCAAGACATACCACCGGGATTACCACCTATTCGAGGGATTAAGCATCAGATTGACTTAATTCCCGGTGCTTCGCTGCCCAACCGTGCGCCATACCGTACCAATCCTGAGGAGACGAAGGAGATTCAGCGTGAAGTGCAAGAGCTACTCGACAAAGGTTATAGACGCGAATCCCTTAGTCTTTGTGTTGTTCCTGTTATATTAGTGCCAAAAAAGGATGGAACATGGCGTATGTGTGTTGATTGTCGAGCCATTAATAATATTACTATTCGTTATCGTCATCCTATTCCTAGGTTAGATGATATGCTTGATGAATTAAGTGGCTCTACCATGTTTTCCAAAGTTGATTTGCGTAGTGGATACCATCAAATTCGCATGAAATTAGGAGATGAATGGAAAACGACATTTAAAACTAAGTTTGGATTATATGAGTGGTTAGTCATGCCTTTTGTGTTAACTAATGCACCTAGCACTTTCATGAGATTAATGGACGAGGTTTTACGTTCTTTCATTGGACGATTTGTGGTAGTCTATTTTGATGATATACTGATTTATAGCAAATCTTTGGAGGAATATTTGGATCATTTACGTGATGTTTTTATTGCTCTACGTAATGCATGTTTGTTTGGTAACCTTGGGAAGTGCACCTTTTGCACAGACCGAGTATCGTTTCTTGGCTATGTTGTTACTCCGCAAGGAAATGAAGTTGATAAAGCCAAGATCGAGGCGATTGAGAGTTGGCCGCAGCCCAAAACGGTCACACAAGTGACGAGTTTTCTTGGCCTCGCTGGATTCTATAGGCATTTTGTGAGAGATTTCAGCACCATTTCTGCACCTCTCAATGAGCTTACACGCAAGGATGTGCCTTTTACTTGGGGTACCGCACAGGAAGAAGCTTTCACGGTATTGAAAGATAAGTTAACACATGCTCCTTTGCTCCAACTTCCTGATTTTAATAAGACTTTTGAGATTTAATGCGATGCTAGTGGGATTGGTTTGGGAGGTGTGTTATTACAAGATGCTAAACCTGTTGCATACTTTTCTGAAAAATTGAGTGGGCCTAGTCCGAACTATTCTACTTATGATAAGGAATTATATGCTCTTGTTCGGACATTAGAAACTTGGCAACATTATTTATGGCCCAAAGAATTTGTTATACATTCTGATCATGAATCTTTGAAACACATAAGAAGTCAAGCAAAACTTAATCGTAGACATGCTAAGTGGGTTGAATTTATTGAGACTTTCCCTTATGTCATTAAACACAAGAAGGGGAAAGATAATATTATTGCTGATGCATTGTCTCGCCGTTATACTATGCTTTCAGAACTTCACTTTAAGATATTCGGTTTAGAGACAATCAAAGATCAATATGTACATGATGCGGAATTTAAAGATGTATTGCAGAATTGTAGAGAAGGTAGAACATGGAACAAGTTTGTGCTTAATGATGGATTCGTGTTCCGTTCTAACAAGCTATGCATTCCAGCTAGCTTTATTCGTCTTTTGTTGTTGCAGGAGGCGCATGGAGGAGGATTAATGGGACACTTTGGCGTGAAGAAGACGGAGGATGTACTTGCTACACATTTCTTTTGGCCAAAGATGAGACAGGATGTTGAGCGTTTTGTTGCTCGCTGCACCACATGTCAAAAAGCTAAGTCACGACTCAATCCTCATGGTTTATACATACCTTTACCTGTACCTAGTGTTCCGTGGGAGGACATATCCATGGACTTTGTTTTAGGCTTGCCTCGAACAAAGAAGGGGAGGGATAGCATCTTTGTTGTCGTGGATAGATTTTCTAAGATGGCACACTTTATACCATGTCATAAAAGTGATGATGCTGCTAATGTTGCTGATTTATTCTTTCGTGAGATTATTCGCTTACATGGTGTGCCCAATACTATTGTCTCGGATGGTGATACTAAGTTTCTTAGCCATTTTTTGGAGATGCTTATGGGCTAAGTTGGGGACTAAACTACTTTTTAGTACTACATGTCATCCCCAAACTAATGGAGAAACTGAGGTGGTCAATAGGACTTTGTCTACTATGCTTAGGGCTTTTTTAAAGAGTAACTTGAAAATGTGGGAAGAATGTTTACCTCATATTGAATTTGCTTATAATCGTTCATTGCATTCTACCACTAAAATGTGCCCTTTTGTGATTGTTTATGGTTTTCTACCTCGTGCACCTATTGATTTGCTGCCTCTTCCATCTTCGGAGAAGGTTAATTTTGATGCTAAGCAACGTGCTGAATTGATATTAAAAATGCATAAGTTAACTAAAGAAAACATTGAGAGAATGAATGCTAGATATACGCTGGCTGGTGATAAGGGTAGAAAGCATGTTGTGTTTGAACCAGGAGATCTTGTTTGGTTACATCTACGTAAAGATAGGTTTCCTGATTTGCGCAAGTCTAAGTTAATGCCACGAGCTGATGGTCCCTTTAAGGTTTTGCAGAAAATTAATGATAATGCATAAAAACTTGATCTATCTGCGGGCTTAGGGGTTAGTCCCACATTTAATATTGCAGATTTGAAGCCTTATTTGGGAGAAGATGATGAGCTTCCGTCGAGGACGACTTCAATTCAAGAAGGGGAGGATGATGAGGACATCCCTACTAATGTTACACCCACATCCTCACTAACCACACATATTGGACCAGTTACTAGAGCACGCGCACGTCAACTAAATTATCAGGTACTTTCGTGTCTTGCGAATCCTTCTAAAGTTCATGAACATATGATGCTGCCTAAATTAGATATTTTTGTTTTGCTTATGAATGAAGGTCCTAGCATGGACAAGAAGGATGGTCATTGGAGCGGGATCATACATGGAGAAGAAGGTGCGTGCGCGGAAAAGGACAATGTAGCTTTCAGTGGGGATTTTCGCACTTTGAAGCCACCGTAAGGCGTGCATGAAGGCTTAGACGAAATACACGAGATGCCACTTCATTATTTCCGTCCAAAGGGAATTATAGGTGCTGCGTCACTATAACAGCCCAGTTTTTGCAAAAATTAAAATTTTTTGTTTTCGGTGTGAATTGTTTGATTGTCTGATTTGTTTGCGGTGTTTGCATCCCCGATTTATCGATCGGCGATTATTTTTCCCCCTCTTATCTCGTATCGGACCGAGACCGACCCTTGCTACCCTGACAATCGACCTTGCGACACCGGGTTTCACCCGATCACCGTTGCGAAAACCCGCACAGGACCAGCCATAACCATCGGTGCGGAAAGAACCCCCATTTATATTTAGATGGGTTATTTTTATCGGGAGTTAATCGTCGTTTTCGGTTGGGCGTGAACGTTGTAGAAGACGTGCTTACAGTGTGGCGATGTTGTGTTTCAAATTTCGCGCGTGTCCGACTTCGTCGGGTAGGTGAACGTTCAGATGTGCCAGGCATAGTAGCCGGTATAAGTCCGAGGGGCGTATTTACAAAATGTCGCGCGTGACTTTAGCTGGACCCCCGGATTCCCCGCTTATCTTCGGATTCTAGCCCACCCGAAAATCGGACCCGAAACGGACCATTTCGTGGCCCGAAAGCCTCCCCAAACACCCACCTGCTATAAATAGCAGGGCTACACAGCCTATTATGGAAACCCTAGCCGCCTCCCACCTCGTTTTCAGCAGCCACCCAATCCTCACCCAGATCCAGATCCCCCGATCTGCACCGTCGAATTCGGATCGAAGGGATCCCGTCGCGCCACGTCATCAGATGCCCAAGCCAGCCCATGGGAGCTCCTCTCCCTCCCGAGCCGCTCCTCCCCGCCCGAGCACCCGGAGCCGCCGCCTTACTCCGGCCGGCGAGCCACCGGTTCCCCTGCAGGTCGCCGCCTCACGCCTCCCTCTCCTCTCCTCCCTAGCCTCACCTCCCCCCATCTTTCTCCCGCAAAAGCCCGAGGACGCCTCGCGCCATGGCCATGTAACCGGAGCTCCAGGAGCTCGCACCGCACCCGCCACTGGATCCGGCGTCCCGGCTGCCGCCGCCCCTGATCCGCGCCCGGATCCGGTCCCCCTTGCACCCCGCACCCATCGCCGGAGGCCGCGGCGCCGTGCCGGAGAAGCCACCAGGGCCGCCGCCGCCTGCGTACCGAGCGGACGAGCGAGCCTCCGTGCGCTCCAGCGGCTGGAACCAGCGCGCCCACGTGGGCCTCCCGCGGCCCAGTTCAGCCAGGCCAGCCTGCCAGGCGCTAGCCCAGCCGCCCCCTCCAGATGGGCCGTGGCCCATAGGGTGAGCGCCTCATTTTTTTTATTTTTTCTTTTTTTCCTATTTTACTGTTGGGCTCGGCCCAGTGGCACAGATTCGGCCCGATTAGTTTTTTTTATTTTCTGTTAGGTTTTTCTATTATAATTGGCAGATTGTAATAGATTTTTGTGTTGCTTATATCTTTTCACCGGTAGCTCCGATGGAGACGCTTTCTACATGAAAGTTGCTCCGTTTTGCGCGTAGATTATTAAAATGTTGTTTGTTGCCATGTTTGACTTTGTTTACTTGATGTTTGACTGCTAATTACACTACCTGCCACTGTAAACTGTAACTGCAATAACTTTTTAACCGTTGCTCTGTTTAAAATGTTTCTTATATGTAACTTGACTAGAATTGCATGTAGATTGTGTTTATGTTGTTCTTGCTTGCTAAATAAAATAATAAAATATTGTTTAGGGCAAAACAGTACCAAATGCAATAATTACCGTGGGGTCCGTAATAGTTGGCATGTATAGGTTTTACCCCCACTTAAAGTGACTAGATCAGATAGTTTATTTATGCTTCACCTCTTGCCATGTTTGTGTGCTATGCCATGCTTGGGTGCCTTGCCATGTTAATAACCTTTGCTCACCCTGAGTAGCTAAACAACTTGAACCACCGTAAATGTGCGGTATCGTCGTGTGTGACGAGTACTCCACTTAATCTATTAGTAACCGCTCTCGATGGTAGGTGCGATGTCTCGTGTTGCCTTCTTGTTAATGCTTGCTCGTGTTTGCTTCGTAGTAATAGATGTTTGCTCGTTGATTGCTTTCCAGTGTTTATCGTCTTGTGTGCTTCCGCGGGTACCTCTCGGAGACGATGCGAGCTTGCGATCAACTACACCTTCGGAACCCGACTTATCAACAGGCAAGGACTATACATTACTTATGATCCATTCTATTTCAACCAGCGGTTTGCATGCTAGTCTAGGTTAGGTTCGATATTTGATCCTACCACATGTTTACAGCCTCTTTCAAACCGATACAGCCATGTCGCCTCCCAGCAAACCATGTACTGCTATGTTACTCTTGCTCGTTGCTCAGCCCCTGCTTAGTATGCATGCTTAGGATGCTATGATGTTACCCTGTTACTCTTTGGGTTGGGATATCACATTATTATATTGTTGTTGATGTTATGGTTATTATAATGTTGACTATATCCGACGAAGGATGGAAGGTCTAGGCTACCCCGCCCCGACGCTTTGTTCCATTCGAGTCACCTAGGATCCGAGTTCCGGGTATTGGTTTTAAGACTGAGCGTGCCTAACCGCGTGTGGGATTTTATGGGGTCCCCTTTTCTTACCTACCTAGCTTCAAACATTTCTAGTGGTGGCCCAAGCTGATTTACCATTTGAAATCGTGTGTGTGTTGTTCGGCCGCCAGTTGTTTACAAACCAACCTGGACCAGTGAGGACTTAGTTCCCTTGCCGGCCCACCTTGTCCGGCTGAGGACCCGGTGTCCCATGTGTGATTAACCGGCTATCCAAACCTGCGACAGACGGTTGAGACCAGATCGAGAGCGCGGCCGGCTCCTGAGATGGATGTCGACTCACCGGGGGCCACCCAGATTTGTTCGTTGTTAGTTAGAGGGACCTGTCGTTTCGGATCTCTTGGAACTAAATCATAAAATGGTTGCCTATAATGGGTAGCAACTGAGAGAGATGTACGTGCGTGCGGAGCCTCGTAATGGGCAGTTGGTACACCCCTGCAGGGTTAAATCTTTTCGAGAAGCCGTGTCCACGGTTATGGACGACTTGAGACCTACTCCTTGTTCATAGACAACAACAACTGAGATAATCTTAAAATAACTTGATCAACGTGCGTGTATGCCTTGACTGCTTCTTCTTCGTCGGGATGCGAAGAGGAGGACAAGGATAGGATAGGTGTTATGTTTGCGTAAGTAGTTGATAGCAAGACTTGTTGGAGGCGATTCCTCATCGAATGCTTGGCTTCTTATCTTACTCTCTAGATCGTTAGCCACTTCATAATGCTAGTGCGGCAGCAACCTCACCACTTACCCCATCCTTACCGTAAACTACTAGTTGTCCTAGAATGACGAGTGATGAAGTCCTTGCTAGGTCAGATGACCACTACAGTTGGATGCTGAGTACCTCTGTACTCATGATACTACCCCCAAACTCTTTTCAGGGTTCTGATCGACAACAGGTACAGTGCTCAATGTTTCACGCGGAGACTCGACGACGACTAGTTAGGCGGATCCCGGCGGAGGGCCCGGACCCGTGTGGTTATGGGATCGATGGTTTTCTTTGCCACTAGGCATTTGCTTGTAGTCTGTACTCAGACATATATCTTCCGCTGTTGTATTGTATTTGAGGCAGTTGTATGCCGATTGTATGAGATGTTGTATCCTTGTATCTGTAATGTTGTGATATCATGTTGGAAATCCGGGGCATATGGCTTTGTCATATGTCGCGGTGGGACCGATATGTGCTTCGTCCCCGGATCTGGGTGGAAACACCTAGATCTGGAACAGTACCGGATATTGGGCCTTACAGTCACCTTAATATTGGGCTGGGCCCATGTAATTTCGAAATACCACATTATAGGCTGTTTTTAGAGTCTGTATGTGTGGGGAAACCGAGTTAGGGTTGTTTTCGGAGCCCACCTCCAAGGGGTCACGAAAATCCCCTCTATTCCCCCATATATACAGCCCTTAGGGCATCGTTTAAACTTTGGTTTTAATTATATTTAAGTTAGCCATAGCAGCAACTTCGAGTTCTTCGTTTGTGTCAACCGACCAGGCCAAGACCGCATTGGAACCCCAACTTTTGTCCATCATTCATCTTATATTCGCAATATCCAGATTGCAATTCTTAGTTCTTGCTCTTCTTTCGATTGCTTGCAGGAATTAGACCTTCGTGGTCAGGTTGATTGTGCATCCGCGGGATGAATAACCTCTCGGAGTTGGTTTAGCGATCGCTAAGGAGCAACGTCTTCGCACGTTCGTAGTCGGGTCGTGAAAGTCGTCTCCACCAAAATCGATCTCCACCATCTCATCGAAACATCGGGACACCTTCGCCTCTATCATTAGTACTCCCACTTAATTGTTTCAAGAGAGCAATTTTCTCAGGAAAAATCCCATGTCCCGTGATAAACATTTTTCCCGGGTATAGTCGTGGAAGTATTGTTCGTAACATGATGTTTCTACAATACTTATATTCGGGATCGAGTATATTCTAAATACATCTCCGAAATTATGAAACAACAATTGGAGTTCTTATCCATGCTGTATTCTTATAGGGCATTGTTTCAACAAACATATGACGACGCTCTATTTAGTTCGTAAGTGGTTTCTCAAAAGCATTAAGAAGTATAGTAAATGGGAGTGTGGTTTAAGTTCATCACCGACCTCACCATGTCATGCTGGAATTCATGGTAGAAAACAATTTTAATTCCAATATGTCATATAGGGCTTGGTTATGCATCAAGATACTCCGTAGCTATACGGGGTTTCAGGTGACGCTAGTTTATGAACTGACTTCATACACTCGATGATGTTTGCTAAATTATTTAACTCGTTTATTTTACAATCAGATCGTCAAATATTTTATCTTTGTGTGATGACTATTCTCGTTGTGTTGAAACAGTTTTGAACTTATTCAAAATTTCAGATATTATGTCTTGTCTAAATATCGGTATATCTATACAAGTCATTATCACAAAGTTTTATGTAAAGTACTGTTTATTGGTTCTCCACACATCGTTATGTGTTATTACCAATAGTTTACTAAACACTTTGAACAAACGATTTTGTCTATTAGAAAAACATTGCATGTGTCAAATGACTCAAAGTCAACAGATTGAATGACTTCATCGATATGAAGCTTCCGTATGCGCTTTGTTCTAATGCGACTAAGTCATTTATGCTATTACAATAATGGCATTATCATCACATAACTTAATTTATTTAGCAATCAAGAAAATAGACATAACATCAAGATTTCAACTTAAATAATT
The DNA here is from genome assembly GCA_950022295.1 of Bromus sterilis. Taxonomy (NCBI): domain Eukaryota; kingdom Viridiplantae; phylum Streptophyta; class Magnoliopsida; order Poales; family Poaceae; genus Bromus; species Bromus sterilis. The sequence continues at coordinate 168,803,853 of OX465600.1, read as the reverse complement.
CACCACGTAGGGTGACATTCAAAGAGTAATAATTTTCGAACAACCATTATTCAAAACATGGATAACACATCCACCGTGCAGACAACATAATACAATATTAATGTTTTACACAACCTCTGAATCAAATAACATTTATTAACTCTAAGATAAATCTTGATAGAGGAACGCCGACGTCCTTGGGTGACTTGGGCACCACTTCCGACGCGGACTTGCACTTCATTCACTCTTCTCCTTCGAATTCTAATAATTCGCTGTATCGAGTTGCAAAACAAGTGCAATCGATATGGTATCAAATATACCTATGAAGGTGAAATAATGAAATTGTATATTAACTTCGTATAACTTATTTATACATACGGTGATTAGACCATTCTTCATATCTCCCAGATACTTCTTACAGTTCCTCTTCCAGTGTCCCTGATTACCACCATCATATGGTCTGGATCCTTTTGTATAGATGCTTTTGCAGTCTTAAGCATAGCGAACAATTCGTCTATGGTCTTGTCAAGCCCATTCATTTTATTATTCATGATAAAACCGTTGTAAGACGGGGGCGTGACGCAAGGAGAACGTCAGTGCCGAGTGTCATAGGGTTCACAAATCCAAGAGCACATAGCCTATGTGCGTAACCAACAAGTTTGATCACGTGCTCACTTAATGAGCCACCTTCTGCCATCTTGCATTCCACGACTGCTTCATTATCTCATAATGTTCAGTCCTAGCTTGCTTCAGATACAGAGCGTTCACTTTTGTCACCATGTCAAAAATGGTGAAGTTTCTCAAAACATTTCTGAAACTTAGTATCCATGCATGTCAGCATCAAGCATTGTATTGCGGCATGGTCATCCACTTCAGTGACATGGACGTTCTTATCGTCCTACCATGCATCCTCTATGGGAGTTGCTGGAAGAGATGCTATGAGAACATAGTCCTTTTTAAGAAACTTTGAGGACAAACCCAAATTGCGGAACCAGTCCGCATATTCGCCTCTATTTGCAGCAAGCATTTTTTTTCAAGCATCAGTCCTAAGCTAAAAGCATTGTTGTTGCGGGCCATCTCTCTACAACGATATAAACAGATTGATTTAGACATGGTTCAAAATTAATTGCATTAATCTTAACAAGTTTAACCTAATGCTCCCACTAAAACCAATATCTCTCAAAATTGACTTAGGGTAATCAAGATCCGGATCAATACACCTGCCACCGGTGTAACACTCAGCCATGGAGGAGATCAACCCGGTAGGTCTAACAAAACTAATCACAACCACTTTGTGACTCTTGTATTATTATTTTGACACTTGTGCTCCGAGCTCAGATCGGATAAGCTAGAACGTCAGGACAACCAACCGCTATTGCTGTGGAGACAACTCAATCCACCCGCCTCTTTGTTACCTTTCCGTTGGTACTCGTGTTACACGACGCACCTCGGGTGGCGTTTATTACAAACGGTTGCACGGTTGGGAGAGCACGAACTTCTTGATATTTTAAGAGAGATCATCCTATTAAAATTACGACTAGTGCGCAGTCAAAACAGGCAATGAAAAGGATTAACATCACAGGCAATTTAATGTGTGTGATATGGTATAGCCCTTTTCTTCAAGAAGCTCCAAGCACCATGCTTTTCTTTCTTCATCTTCTTTTGGCGGAGAGCACACCTCCACGCACGACACGTCGTCAAGCACCATGACATATGATCATCATCTTCATGTAGATACTACAACTATTGCTAGCATCTATTCTACTAAAAGAAAATTACATGAAGTTTGGCGCACAGGCCGAATAAATGACAATCATATGGCTCCAGCCATCTTGCCGTACCATGACATGCAAGTCATGCAAATTTAACATGTACAAAGTATAATCATCTCATACAACTTTTATCATGACGAAGACTATACCACATCACATGTTCCTGCAAAAACAAGTTAGACGTTCTTCTACTCGTTCTTTGCTTCTTTTACGTGGCTACTAGGGTTTGAATGGCAAAACGTTTTGCTAGCTACGTAACCACATAAAGCACAATCTTCAAGTTGCTAGATTAACACTCGGGGCGTATCAACCATGAGACTACAATTTAATCTCATGACCCATACTGAACAATCGTCAATACGCGTGATCCCCGTGCTAGATCAACGATCTAACACGCCCCTTTTGTTACACAATTTCTCCACACCAAAAGCAAGACCCAAATCATCTTCGCGCGACCAGCATACTCAGGAGCAACATAGAAGGACCCCGAGGGGCAAGATGTTGTAACAAAATCAAGCAATACAGGAGGGATCAACTTGTGCAATTAGAGGGGAAGCAACTAGAAGATTCAGTTTAGATCTATTATCAAAAACCACACATAATGATTTTTTTTTGCAATGACCGTTCATCACTATGAACTCTAGATCGAACCTGCATCTATTATTAGAACTAGCTCTGATACCGCTGTTGGGATTCGGAGTAGAAAACAAAAAAATTCGGCACTACGAAACCAAGTCCCAAGAACAGATCTAGATAGATGCAAACACAGCTAGCGATCTTGTTACCTTAACAACCGTTCAAACGGTAGTTCTCTCGCAGCGAAAGAAGTTGATGGAGAGTTGGGGAAGATTGACGCGGTGCAATCCCTCGAACAGATCTGATCCGTGTGACACCCCACGAACAGATCTAGAAGTCCCTCGAACGAAGATCGAACGTACGATCTCTCTATGGTTGATCCACACGTACGGTGTAGTAGATTTGGCAGGGCTCCGCCGCCCAGAGCTTGGCGCCTCCGGAGTAGAGAGGAGGGAGGAGCAGCACTTCGAGATATGGTGGAGATCATATCTACAAGAGAGGAGAGAGGAGGGGCAGCCCTGAGGCAAAAGAACAAATCTGTGTCTTCTTGGGGGTGCCCCCTCCTCATCTATTTATAGTGGGAGGGGAGGGGAGGCCACCTTGGAGGAGGGGGCAGCCCTAGGGGGGGCGCCCTAGGGTTTCCCTCCACCTGGTGGGGCGCCAAGGAAGGGGGGAGGAAGCTTCCTCCTAGGCGCCTCCCCCTCATGGGCCTCCTTGGTCCAAGTGCTCCCTCCCCACTTGGGCCTTCCAAGTGAGAGGGGGCCCAGTGATATTTAATCCCTTTTATTAATTCTAAAAAATTTCTAGAATTCACAAGAAATAAATATTAAACATATTTAGACCATCCCGGAACTTTTCTGGCCCTCCGGTTTTACCCGATTTTCTCAAAACTTTTTCCCGGTACTTAACCGGTGCCCCGAAACGATTCAGGTTTTCTCTCCGATTAAATCTCAATCGCTCCGAAACTTTTCCGGTGTGTTATACTCGTGCTCCTATCACTCTACTACTCAAAAAATCTTCCACCCTTAAGTGTGTGACCCCATAGGTTCGGTAGAATACGGACATGAACCGGAAACTTATTTTCCCGCGGAACAATAACCGATAGCGGAGCCATGGACACCCATAACGGTTCCTGTATCTACACGAATATAAATCCGAGTGAACCACAAGCTTAACATGCCAGTCCTATTTTATTCACGATACTATACAAAACCTGAGGTGAGATCTATTAGGTATCCGCATGATTAACCATTAACCATTATACCAAGTCATCCTCCTCTTTTTTTGTTCCATTTTCTCGTCTAGTATTCCGGTATGCCTTGTGATCAATTCACAGTATCTGGCCAGACGATGTTGGATGCCGTAATACCGAGAGGGCCCACAGAAGTATCTCTCCATCGTTAGAGGAGCAAATTCCCAACTCGAATTATTAAGTCCCTTGACACACTTTCGGGTGTGAGTGATCAAAGCCGTTATTGCCACGCCTGTTACGGGTTTTGTTGGGACAGTGTCAAAACCCACCCTCCGGTATGAAGTTACGAAACATTCTTATGGTCATGAAGGACACATGCATATTAACTTAGATGATTTTACTTATAACATGGAAACGATGTGATCTCAAAGTAAATCATACAATTGGGTCGGTTCAGCACCCTTGTTCTGGCAACAATGTGCTCCCATGTGTTACCGGCATTTCCAATGCCCTATGAACAGGAAAAAATGACATCCATAACACACAGGTTAGTCCTAGAGGGAGACTAAGAACACTTGGTGTTTATACTCCACACCTGCATATGGGTTTTCCTCCGGAGGCAGTTAACATGCTACTTGGCAAACCTCCGCATAAGCCATTTGCAGTTATAGCACAGGCATATAAACTTTAATAATGAACCTGGAATTATAATAATACAATTTATTATTGCCTCTAGGGCATAATTCCAACAGCCTGGTGGGTTTCCAGCTTCTCCGCGTCACCTCCGGACTCCTCCTGATGAGGACATCCCTACTAATGTTACACCCATACCCTCACCAACTACACATACTGGACCAGTTACTAGAGCACGTGCACGTCAACTAAATTATCAGGTACTTTCATTTCTTGCGAATCCTTCTATTGTTCATGAACATATGATGCTGCCTAAATTAGATACTTTTGTTTTGGTTATGAATGAAGGACCTAGCATGGACAAGAAGGATGGTCATTGGAGCGGGATCAAGAATGGAGAAGAAGGTGCGCGCGGGGGAAAGTACAATGGAGCTTCCAGTGGGGATTTTCGCACGTTGAAGCCACCATAAGGCATGCATGAAGGCTTGGACGGAATACACGAGATGCCACTTCATTATTTTCGTCCAAGAGCAATTATAGGTGCTGCGTCACCTTAATATTGGGCTGGGCCCATGTAATTTCGAAATACCACATTATAGGCAGTTTTTAGAGTCCGTATGTGTGGGGAAACCGGGTTAGGGTTGTTTTCGGACCCCACCTCCAAGGGGTCACGAAAATCCCCTCTGTTCCCCCATATATACAGCCCTTAGGGCGTCGTTTAGACTTGGGTTTTAATTAGATTTAAGTTAGCCATAGCCGCAACTTCGAGCTCTTCGTTTGTGTCATCCGACCAGGCCAAGACCTCATTGGAACCCCAACTTTCGTAATCATTCATCTTATATTCGCAATATCCATATTGCAATTCTTAGTTCTTGCTTGTTCTTCGATTGCTTGCAGGAATTAGACCTTCGTGGTCAGGTTGATCGTGCATCCGCGGGATCAATAACCTCTCGGAGTTGGTTTAGCGATCGCTAAGGCGCAACGTCTTCGCACGTTCGTAGTCGGATCGTCAGAGTCGTCTCCACCAAATCGATAGTTATCTCTCATCGAAACATCGGGACACCTTCGCCTCTATCAAGTGGTATCAGATTTCCAGGTTGCTCGGTGAGATTTACCAGTTTCGTAGTCTAGATTGGTTCTGTTTTTCATACCTACAGTCCACGAAAAAGCCAACAAAAAAAAAATTAGGGTTAGATCATCACGTCCCAAAACAGTCCGAGCCTTTGTCCAGTTTTCTTTACAGTAGTTTGCATTGTTGAATTTGCGGTTGCATCGTTGTGTCGAGTTGCTGATCTTAGCGTCTAGTTACCTTAGAGTTTCGAGTTCTGATCACAGTTTTGTCACGCCGCCGCCGAACAGTAGTACACCACCACGTTCCGCCAATCCGAGTCCAGATACACCACCACGTTCCGCCAAGCAGAGTCCATACACACCACCACAACCTACCGATCCGAGTCGAGTTCCATCACCCGTTCGGTTTGTGATATCTCCGTAGCCAGAATAGTTTTGAGTTGATTAGAGTCGGATTTCACCAATCTTTTGTCGTACGTAGAAGAGGGTCATTTCCAAAAAAAAAAAAAAAAAAAAAAAAGTCTGGCACGCTTTCCAGAGCAGTTTTTAGGCCAAAAATTTCAGGGGTAAAAAAATTTCGTGCCCATACGTTCCTTAGGTCCAGAAACTCGTTTTGAGACGTTCGCCACCATAGTGATTTTTTCGCACTTTTTCAGCCCCCGCAGTCCCGCATCGCAAAAAAAAAAAAAAAAAAAGCAAAAAAAAAAAAAAAAAGAGAGAAAAAAAAATTCAGAGTGTGCTTCACAGTTGTTACGTGCCGCGCCGTGCTTTCGTTGGTGTTTTAGGCTCGCGTCTCTAGTACGGTCTAGCCTAGGATCAGCACAGTACCGACGTTGAGTGTTTATTCAGCTTTGCATCTCTGTTTTGATTACTGTTGAGTTTTTCCTACCATACTTGTCAGCCTTCCTACAGCTCCACATATATTCTACATCGTGCGTTTTGACACCGCCTGGCCATCGCTCTACCACATCTCTGAGAGTTTTGACCCGTTGGTTGTACATCACCACCTGCTGCTAGGTAAGAATCGGTAAGAACGTAAGAAAAGCTTGACGGATTTGTGCTTTCCACCACCCCACATCCATCCCATTAGTAGCAGTAGGATCATATTCCGGTGTGTTTTCTATTTCTGCTAACCATGCCAGGATCACATGATGAAGTGGCGCGGGATGCACCCGATTGGGAGAACATGACAAACAAGGAGCTACATGATAAATTTGCACGTATGATGTCTCAACAGGTGCAGGACATCGAGACCAGATTTACAGAGGCGATTGATCGCGTGGAGAAGATGATCGACACCAAGCTCGACGCCAAGTTTACTGAGTTGCTCGCACGCCTACCTTCAGCACAGCCACAGCCACCGCCACTACCACGTGCACGACGTATTCTGTTTCCGCGTGGACAAGCTGCTGGTATTGGTGCTCCTCCTGCTGCTGCAGTTGCTGCTACTGCTGCTGCTGCTGCTTCTGACGTCGGCCTGGACGACAACTACGAGGGTGATTACGAGGAGGAGGTGGAACAGGAAGCGGCCTATGAGCAGCCAGCTGGACGCCCACGTCCCAACATTCGCCACGGTCGACACCAACCACCCCCTCAGGTACGCGATGATGAACATGTGCCTAAACTTAAATTGAATCTTAAGCCGTTTGAGGGTAGATATATTCCTGATGCTTATCTTACTTGGGAGTTAGAAACTGAACAACGTTTTACATGTTTACAATATCCTGAGAATAGACGTGTTACGGCTGCTGTTTGTGAATTCACGGGCTTTGCATCTATTTGGTGGTCTTAACATTGTAGATTGCATGCTAATAATATTCCAACTACTTGGGCTGCTTTAAAAGATGCTATGCGTACTCGCTGGGTTCCCCCTTATTATCAACGTGAATTGTTACAAAAATTACAGCGTTTGAGACAAGGAAAAAATTCTGTAGAGGAATATTATCAAGAATTACAAACTGGATTGATTAGATGTGGCCTAGTAAAGGATAATGAAGCTATGCTTGCACGTTTTATGGGTAGCTTAAACAGGGAGATACAAACTATTCTAGAATACAAGGACTTTGCTACTATCACTCGTTTGTTTCATCTTGCTTGTAAAGCTGAACGTGAAGTGCAGGATCGACAGGCCGCTACGAGACCTAACTTTTCTGCAGGACGAAATACATCATGGACATCGCGTGGAGCTTCTACATCCACACGTCCTGCTGCTCCACCATCTACTTCAGCCGCTCATTCTTACAGGGAGCCACCAAAACAGCCAGCGCCACCATTCAAGGGTGCACAGAGTGGTCCAGCAGCGAGTTCTTCTTCATCCATGGCGTCCACAGGGCAAGCACGAGATCGTGATATTAAATGTCGCAGGTGCCAAGGTGGAGGTCACTTCGCAAAAGACTGTCCCTCCAAGCGTGTGATGACTATTACGGCGGATGGTGGGTATGAGTCAGCGAGTGACTATGATGAGGAGACTCTAGTTCTCATTGCTCATGAGGAACAGGGTGCCCATGATGATGCTCATGATATAGAGTATATGACTCCTGATGATGTAGATAAATATGCTAGTTTGGTTGCTCAACGTGTATTAAGTGTGCAGGTAACGAAGGCCGAGCAAAACCAGAGGCATAATTTGTTCCACACAAAGGGAGTGGTGAAAGAACGTTCGGTTCGCATCATCATTGACGGAGGGAGTTGCAACAACTTGGCTAGCATGGAGTTGGTGGAGAAGCTATCTCTCACCACAAGACCACACCCCCATCCGTACTATATTCAGTGGTTTAACAATAGTGGTAAGATTAAGCTAACGCGTTCTGTTCGTGTGCACTTTAGCATTGCTGCATATGCTGATTATGTTGATTGTGATGTGGTACCCATGCAAGCATGCTCTCTTTTACTTGGTAGACCATGGCAATTTGATAGGAATGTTGTACACCATGGTAGGACAAATCAGTTTACTCTAGTTCATCAGGATAAAAATATTGCTTTACTTCCTATGTCTCCTGAACAAATTGTGAAAGATGATCTTGCTAGAGCTAGTAAAGCAAAACAGGAGAAAAATAAGAGTGAGAATGAGATAGCAGCCAAAGAATTTGAGCAACAACATAAGACTAATAGCAAATCTTCTTCTGCTGTTTCTAATGAAATTAAATTGACTAGTCCAACTTTGCTTGCTACTAAGGTTGATATTTCAGATTTGGATGTTAGTCAATATGTGTGCTATGCTTTTGTGTGCAAAGAAGCTTTGTTTTCATTTGAGGAATTGCCTCCTTCTTTGCCTCCTGTTGTCACTGACCTTTTGCAGGAGTTTATTGACGTCTTTCCACAAGACGAACCACCGGGATTACCACCTATTCGAGGGATTGAGCATCAGATTGACTTAATTCCCGGTGCTTCGTTGCCCAACCGTGCGCCATACCGTACCAATCCGGAGGAGACGAAGGAGATTCAGCGTCAAGTACAAGAGCTACTCGACAAAGGTTACATACGTGAGTCCCTTAGTCCTTGTGCTGTTCCTGTTATATTAGTGCCTAAAAAGGATGGAACATGGCGTATGTGTGTTGATTGTCGAGCCATTAATAATATTACTATTCGTTATCGTCATCCTATTCCTAGGTTAGATGATATGCTTGATGAATTAAGTGGCTCTACCATGTTTTCCAAAGTTGATTTGCGTAGTGGATACCATCAAATTCGCATGAAATTAGGAGATGAATGGAAAACGGCTTTTAAAACTAAGTTTGGATTATATGAGTGGTTAGTCATGCCTTTTGGGTTAACTAATGCACCTAGCACTTTCATGAGATTAATGAACGAGGTTTTACGTGCTTTCATTGGACGATTTGTGGTAGTCTATTTTGATGATATACTGATTTATAGCAAATCTTTGGAGGAACATTTGGATCATTTACGTGCTGTTTTTATTGCTCTACGTAATGCACGTTTATTTGGTAACCTTGGGAAGTGCACCTTTTGCACCGATCGAGTATCGTTTCTTGGCTATGTTGTTACTCCACAGGGTATTGAAGTTGATAAAGCCAAGATCGAGGCGATTGAGAGTTGGCCGCAGCCCAAAACGGTCACACAAGTGAGGAGTTTTCTTGGCCTCGCTGGATTCTATAGGCGTTTTGTGAGAGATTTCAGCACCATTGCTGCCCCTCTCAATGAGCTTACACGCAAGGATGTGCCTTTTACTTGGGGTACCGCACAGGAAGAAGCTTTCACGATATTGAAAGATAAGTTAACACATGCTCCTTTGCTCCAACTTCCTGATTTTAATAAGACTTTTGAGCTTGAATGCGATGCTAGTGGGATTGGTTTGGGAGGTGTGTTATTACAAGATGCTAAACCTGTTGCATACTTTTCTGAAAAATTGAGTGGGCCTAGTCTGAACTATTCTACTTATGATAAGGAATTATATGCTCTTGTTCGGACATTAGAAACATGGCAACATTATTTATGGCCCAAAGAATTTGTTATACATTCTGATTAGGAATCTTTGAAACACATAAGAAGTCAAGCAAAACTTAATCGTAGACATGCTAAGTGGGTTGAATTTATTGAGACTTTCCCTTATGTCATTAAACACAAGAAGGGGAAAGATAATATTATTGCTGATGCTTTGTCTCGTCGTTATACTATGCTTTCACAACTTGACTTCAAGATATTCGGTTTAGAGACAATCAAAGAACAATATGCAAATGATGCGGAATTTAAAGATGTATTGCAGAATTGTAGAGAGGGTAGAACATGGAACAAGTTTGTGCTTAATGATGGATTTGTGTTCCGTTCTAACAAGCTATGCATTCCAGCTAGCTCTATTCGTCTTTTGTTGTTGCAGGAGGCGCATGGAGGAGGATTAATGGGACATTTTGGCGTGAAAAAGACGGAGGACGTACTTGCTACACATTTCTTTTGGCCAAAGATGAGACGGGATGTTGAGCGTTTTGTTGCTCGCTGCACTACATGTCAAAAAGCTAAGTCACGACTCAATCCTCATGGTTTATACATGCCTTTACCTGTACCTAGTGTTCCGTGGGAGGACATATCCATGGACTTTGTTTTAGGCTTGCCTCGAACAAAGAAGGGGAGAGATAGCATATTTGTTGTCGTGGATAGATTTTCTAAGATGGCACATTTTATACCATGTCATAAAAGCAATGATGCTGCTAATGTTGCTGATTTATTCTTTGGAGAGATTATTCGTTTACATGGTGTGCCCAATACTATTGTCTCGGATCGTGATACTAAGTTTCTTAGCCATTTTTGGAGATGATTATGGGCTAAGTTGGGGACTAAACTACTTTTTAGTACTACATGTCATCCCCAAACTGATGGACAAACTGAAGTGGTCAATAGGACATTGTCTACTATGCTTAGGGCTGTTTTAAAAAGTAACTTGAAACTGTGGGAAGAATGTTTACCTCATATTGAATTTGCTTATAATCGTTCAGTGCATTCTACCACTAAAATGTGCCCTTTTGAGATTGTTTATGGTTTTTTACCTCGTGCACCTATTGATTTGCTGCCTCTTCCATCTTCGGAGAAGGTGAATTTTGATGCTAAGCAACGTGCTGAATTGATATTAAAAATGCATGAGTTAACTAAAGAAAACATTGAGCGCATGAATGCTAGATACAAGCTTGCTGGTGATAGGGGTCGAAAGCATGTTGTTTTTGAACCAGGAGATCTTGTTTGGTTACATCTACGAAAAGATAGGTTTCCTGATTTGCGCAAGTCTAAGTTAATGCCACGAGCTGATGGTCCCTTTAAGGTTTTACAGAAACTTAATGATAATGCATATAAACTTGAGCTACCTGCAGATTTTGGGGTTAGTCCCACATTTAACATTGCAGATTTGAAACCTTATTTGGGAGAAGATGATGAGCTTCCGTCGAGGACGACTTCAATTCAAGAAGGGGAGGATGATGAGGACATCCCTACTAATGTTACACCCATACCCTCACCAACTACACATACTGGACCAATTACTAGAGCACGTGCACGTCAACTAAATTATCAGGTACTTTCGTTTCTTGCGAATCCTTCTATTGTTCATGAACATATGATGCTGCCTAAATTAGATACTTTTGTTTTGGTTATGAATGAAGGACCTAGCATGGACAAGAAGGATGGTCATTGGAGCGGGATCAAGAATGGAGAAGAAGGTGCGCGCGGGGGAAAGTACAGTGGAGCTTCCAGTGGGGATTTTCGCACGTTGAAGCCACCATAAGGCATGCATGAAGGCTTGGACGGAATACACGAGATGCCACTTCATTATTTTCGTCCAAGAGCAATTATAGGTGCTGCGTCACCTTAATATTGGGCTGGGCCCATGTAATTTCGAAATACCACATTATAGGCAGTTTTTAGAGTCCGTATGTGTGGGGAAACCGAGTTAGGGTTGTTTTCGGACCCCACCTCCAAGGGGTCACGAAAATCCCCTCTGTTCCCCCATATATACAGCCCTTAGGGCGTCGTTTAGACTTGGGTTTTAATTAGATTTAAGTTAGCCATAGCCGCAACTTCGAGCTCTTCGTTTGTGTCATCCGACCAGGCCAAGACCTCATTGGAACCCCAACTTTCGTAATCATTCATCTTATATTCGCAATATCCATATTGCAATTCTTAGTTCTTGCTTGTTCTTCGATTGCTTGCAGGAATTAGACCTTCGTGGTCAGGTTGATCGTGCATCCGCGGGATCAATAACCTCTCGGAGTTGGTTTAGCGATCGCTAAGGCGCAACGTCTTCGCACGTTCGTAGTCGGATCGTCAGAGTCGTCTCCACCAAATCGATAGTTATCTCTCATCGAAACATCGGGACACCTTCGCCTCTATCACCTCCTCTCCGGAAACGTCGTCGCCGTGATGCGGCGTCCTTGGCTTGCCCTTGTTCTGGTAGCCACCTCGTCCCCCACGTTGGGAACCTCAGCCCCACTAAGCCTTCCTTTCGATGGAGGGTGGTTGCGAAGCGCCCCGTACCCCTCCGTGGTGAACACGACTTGGTGTACGCGTTTACGGGCCCCGGGCTCCCGGAAGGATGATTCCTTTCGGAAGGAGCTTGAGCCGTACAACGTCTTCCGGCATCTCGATTAACAGGTAGTTCCGCCTCTTCGATGTGGGAGGCCTTGTCAGCCAACTCGAACAGGGCGGTGATAATCATGATGGACCGGGTACTCATCTTCTCCAGCATGCGCGGGTTCTTGACGTTGGCATGAAAGGTGGCGATGATTGCGGCCTCATGCGCCTCGGGGATGCAATGCTGCATCTGGGTGAATCTTTGGACGAACTTCCGGAGAGGTTCGCCGTCCTTCTGCACTACTCATCGTGAGTAACTAACGGTTTTCAGAGGTTGGACCCCTCTAGTAAATGCGCCGACAAACTTTTTGATATGGGGTGGCCCGATCTTCTCAGTAAGCGAACGGTGAATATGAGGGCGATGATAGATAACTTGTATGTAGCCGATGAACTCTCCTCGCTAGATCCCTGTTGCCAATGCGACAACTCTCTACCCTTTGGATATTCACAACTTCACACACTTGCGCAACGTAGCCGTCGACCACGAGACGGTGATTTGAAATCTACTAATTCCCAGTGGAACAACAGATCACACAAAACTTGTAGCCGCAGAACTTCAGATCGATACAAATTGAAGTTTATGATTCAAGATGAAAGCTTGTAGCTATTCTCAAGAACTAGGGTTTATCTAAACGTGGTCTAACCCTAAAACTCGTAGGGGGTTCTGTTTATATAAGCTAGGGGGTCTAAACGGGGGTACAAGGGCTGCAACCCTGTTTCTGTGCGCAGGCAGCACGGTAGTACCGTGATGATCACGGTAGTGCCGTGGCACGGTAGTACCGTACACTACTACCGTAACTCCTCTGGATAGAGTGGTAGTACGGGGTGGTAGTACCATACTAGGTACCGTATCTCTCCTGGATGCACGGTACTAGGAGCGGTAGTACGGGCGGTAGTACCGCCGGGCGGTAGTACCGCTCTGGAGCGCGGTAGTACCGCTCTGGAGCGCGGTAGTACCGCTCCCTGAAGGCTGGAGATTCTTTGCTTCATCTTCTCGTGGCTCCTCTTCCGGGATGGCTTGGCCTTGTTCCATAGCTCCTTCTCCTTGAACCTCATCTTCTCCTTCATGCTCCTTGTCTTGTCCATGGTATCTGATCATGCATACAAACAAAGACTCAGGCAGTATAAAAATTCTCATTAAGCAAAACATCAGATTCTATTAAGAGCAAGTTCACCTGTTGTTCTATTAGCTTTGCACGGGCTCTTGTAATAGGTCTAATTCTTATTTCATTAGCTTGTTCTTCATGAAGAGTTGGGGATGGCTTGTTAGTAGGGATGTCCTGATAGAGGCGGGGTGTCCCGATCTTTCGATGAGATGATAACTATGATTTGATGCAGTCGACTTTGACGATCCAACTACAAACGTGCAACGACGTTGCGCCTTAGCAATCGCTAAACCAATCTCCTGAAGGTTATTGACCACGCCGGAGCACGATCAACCTGACCACGAAGGTCTAGTGCCTGCAAGCAGTCGAAGAACAAGCAAGAACTATGATAAAACAATCTGAATATTGAGAATATGTAGATGAAGTATGAATAAAGTTGGGATTCCGAAAGCGGTCTTGATCTGGTCGTTGGACACAAACCGAGTACACGAAGATGCAGCAATTACCTAAGCAGTCTTTTTAACTAAAAGAAATCCAAAGAAAACCCTAGGGGTTGATCTACTTATATAGGACTAAAGGGTGGAGGCCAAGGGGGTGGAAGGACGTCCCAAGGAGTCCTAATACTAAACCTAGGTCGTACAAGGCACTTGGGCCCATGTGGAGGTGATGCAACACCTATTGAGTTGGACTTTGACTCGGATTTTGCTACTGGGTCGCACCGTTTTCGCAATATCTCCACGCTCAGAAGGAATTTGAAGGTGAAACCAATTGGGTTGGAAACTAAACGAGATAAGCTATCACCAGCAAAAAGAATCACCCTATTTGGAGTTCATATGTAGAAATGGCGGCTGATTGAAGTTGGGCATATCTCTGCAGTCCGAATCTGAGTCCATGACGTGAAAGACTTGGTCTCTATCTTCTCTTGGACCAAAAGTGACGTGAAATAACTTCTTGTACAACACACAATCATGCCCCTTTGTATTGAATTCATTTCTTGATCAAATATAGAGGGATTAATGGTAATATCCATGATAGGGATGTCCTCATCATCTTCATGCTTGAACATGCTCCAATGCTCATCCTTCTTGTCCATGCTAGGTCCTTCATTTGCCAGCAACATAAATATATCGATGTTAGGCAGCATCATATTCACATGAACATTAGAAACATTACCAAGAAACGAAAGTACCTGATAATTTAATTGGTGTGCACGATCTCTAGTAATTTGTCCAGTGAGTATTTTAGCAGGGGTTATGGGTGTAACTATGGTAGCCATGTCCTCATCATCCTCCCCTTCTTGAAAACAAAGCCGTCCTCGGCGTTTCTTAATCTGAAATGTGGCTAACAAAAGAGACAAGGTGTACATGTTGTATATATATATATATATATATGTCATCAATTCTTACTTCCCTTAGTTTTTGGACATGTAACACATGTATATATGAGTAACTTTCGTATGTCGTGAAATATAAAGATATATGATCATCACAATACGTAAACGACATGAAAGTAGTGCAACTCAGTTTTATATATAAGTCAAGCTCTTATTCATATCTAAAGATGTACAATGCTCATCATTAAACCATCCCAACACCGGTGAATAAGCAATAATTGTTTTTGAAGGACATGCTACAACAGGCTTAACTAAGCAGTTATGCAACACGTCATTCGACGTAGTATCATCACCAAGATTAGAGGTCATATCAAAATGATTAAACACTGGCTTTTTCATAACAGTAACACGATTATCTAATATAGATGGTGTGGTCAAATCAGTAGGTAACTCAACACATGATGTATTCAAGTCTATTAGGCAAGCAACATCTTCATGTGAAGTTATGACATTCTCGAAAATTGGTTGTGTGATGAAACTACTTGATAGCTCAACACATGTTGCTTTTAAATCAGCAAGGTTCTCATGTGGAGGGGAAAGATCCATATCTTTTTCATTACCTTTTTGTGATGATAGATCAGATATTGGAGGAGTGCTTACGACAATTGATGTGGTTATGGTAGTGCTCATAGTGGTTGAAGAAACAACCTTCTCAACTTGTGGTATTTGCACATTCCGCTTGTTCGTCTTCTGGGAAACACGTCTGTCGATTTCTTGTTCAGCTTTACAAGCAAGACGAAACAAACGATCCATAGGATAACACTTTTCATGAATTAGGATATCCTGAATGTCACGGTTTAAACCTTCCCAAAATATGTCCATGAAATATTCTTCACTTTCCTCTAAAAGAGAATGCAAGAATGTAGTTTCTAAAGCATCATAATATTCTGAAACAGTTTTAGTACCTTCTTTTAAATTTTTTAATTTCCTAACCTTGTCACGAGTATAATAATAGGGAACGAATCTATATCGCATAGCAAGTTTGAGATCATTCCAAGTATTAGGTATATAATCAGGATATAAACTACAATATTCATTCCACCAAATAGAAGCAAAATCTTTGAAAGCACTAATTGCAGTTTTTACTTTCTTATGCTCAAGAAAATTATGGGAAACAAATATATCATTTATTTCAAACTCCCACTCAATGTATAAATCAGGTCTTAGACATCCATGAAACTGTGATATAGAAACAATAACCTGATCATGTGCATGCTTATGTGTGTTTACCTTTTGTAGTGACTGTTGTGTAGTTGCAGTGACTATGGTAGACATGTCCTCATCATGTCCTCATCATCTCCCCCCCCCTTCAAAAGGCGTTGACCTCGACGCTCCAAGGTCATCTCCAATTATGGTGATAAATCAGCAATGTTGAAACTGTTGCTAGCGCCACCGAACTCAGCAATGGGAATATCAAACGAGTAGGCATTATCATTGATCTTGGATAACACCTTGTAAGGACCAGCACCACGAGGCTTCAATTTGGAATTCCGCAACCCTGGAAATCGATCCTTGCGCAAATGCACCCAAACCATGTCTCTAGGCTGAAAAAGAACTTGCTTCCATTACTGGTTCCTTCTAGCAGCAACGCTCTTGCCTTGCCTCTCAATAGCCTCTCGCATCTTCTCATGAATCTTCTTCACATAATCTGCTCGTTTAGATGCCTCCATATTAACTCGTTCCTGCAATGGTAGAGGCAACAAATCAAGAGGTGTGATAGGCTTAAAACCATACACTACTTCAAAAGGACAAAGATGAGTAGTAGTGTGTACTGCCCTGTTATAAGAAAATTCCACATGTGGCAAACACTCCTCCCATTCACGCAGATTTTTCTTGATCTCACCACCTCCGTTTGACCATCAGTTTGAGGATGACATGTAGTGCTGAACATCAACTTTGTCCCCAATTTTCCCCAAAGTGTTTTCCAGATGTAGCTCACAAACTTCACATCCCTGTCAGATTTTTTTTGTCTTGGGCACTCCATGCAAGCGTACAATCTCCTTGAAAAACAGGTTAGCAACATGAGACACATCGTCGCTCTTATGGCATGCAATAAAATGTGCCATCTTGGAAAATCTATCCACTACCACAAATATACTATCATGACCATGCTTAGCTGATAGAGGCGAAGGTGTCCCGATGTTTCGATGAGATGATGGAGATCGATTATGGTGGAGTAGACTTTCACGACCCGACTACGAACGTGCGAAGACGTTGCGCCTTAGCAATCGCT
Organism: Bromus sterilis; assembly: GCA_950022295.1. Lineage (NCBI taxonomy): Eukaryota > Viridiplantae > Streptophyta > Magnoliopsida > Poales > Poaceae > Bromus > Bromus sterilis. The sequence continues at coordinate 168,786,827 of OX465600.1, read as the reverse complement.
AAACCAACTCCGAGAGGTTATTGATCCCGCGGATGCACGATCAACCTGACCACGAAGGTCTAATTCCTGCAAGCAATCAAAAAGAACAAGCAAGAACTAAGAATTGCAATCTAGATATTGCGAATATAAGATGAATGATTGACGAAAGTTGGGGTTCCAATGCGGTCTTGGCCTGGTCGGACGACACAAACGAAGAACTCGAAGTTGCGGCTATGGCTAACTTAAATCTAATTAAAACCCAAGTCTAAACGACGCCCTAAGGGCAGTATATATTGGGGAATAGAGGGGATTTTCGTGACCCCTTGGAGGTGGGGTCCGAAAACAACCCTAACTCGGTTTCCCCACACATACGGACTCTAAAAACAGCCTATAAAGTAGTATTTCGAAATTACATGGGCCCATCCCAATATTAAGGTGACGCATCACCTATAACTGCCCTTGGACGAAAATAATGAAGTGGCATCTTGTGTATTTCGTCCAAGCCTTCATGCACGCATTATGGTGGCTTCAAAGTGCGAAAATCACCACTGGAAACTCCATTGTCCTTTCCCGCGCGCGCACCATCTTCTCCATGCTTGATCCCGCTCCAATGCCCGTCCTTCTTGTCCATGCTAGGTCCTTCATTCATAAGCAAAACAAATGTATATAATTTAGGAAGCATCATATGTTCATGAACATTAGAAGGATTCGCAAGAAACGAAAGTACCTGATAATTTAGCTGACGTGCGCGTGCTCTAGTAACTAGTCCGATATGTGTAGTTGGTGAGGATGTGGGTGTAACATTAGTAGGGATGTCCTCATCATCCTCCCCTTCTTGAATTGAAGTCGTCCTCGACGGAAGCTCATCATCTTCTCCCAAATAAGGCTTCAAATATGCAATATTACAAGTGGGACTAACCCCAAAATCTGCAGGTAGCTCAAGTTTATATGCATTATCATTAATTTTTTGCAAAACCTTAAAGGGACCATCGGCTCGTGGCATTAACTTAGACTTGCGCAAATCAGGAAACCTATCTTTACGTAAATGTAACGAAACAAGATCTCCGGGTTCAAACACAACATGCTTTCGACCCCTATCACCAGCAAGCTTGTATCTAGCATTCATTCGCTCAATGTTTTCTTTAGTTAACTCATGCATTTTTAATATCAATTCAGCACGTTGCTTAGCATCAAAATTAACCTTCTCCGAAGATGGAAGAGGCAGCAAATCAATAGGTGCACGAGGTAGAAAACCATAAACAATCTCAAAAGGGCACATTTTAGTGGTAGAATGCAACGAACGATTATAAGAAAATTCAATATGAGGTAAAAATTCTTCCCACAGTTTCAAGTTACTCTTTAAAACAGCCCTAAGCATAGTAGACAAAGTCCTATTGACCACTTCAGTTTGTCCATCAGTTTGGGGATGACATGTAGGACTAAAAAGTAGTTTAGTCCCCAACTTAGCCCATAAGCATCTCCAAAAATGGCTAAGAAACTTAGTATCACGATCCGAGACAATAGTATTGGGCACAACATGTAAGCGAATAATCTCACGAAAGAATAAATCAGCAACATTAGCAGCATCATCGCTTTTATGACATGGTATAAAATGTGCCATCTTAGAAAATCTATCCACGACAACAAAGATGCTATCCCTCCCCTTCTTTGTTCGAGGCAAGCCTAAAACAAAGTCCATGGATATGTCCTCCCACGGAACACTAGGTACAGGTAAAGGCATGTATAAACCATGAGGATTGAGTCGTGACTTAGCTTTTTGACATGTAGTGCAGCGAGCAACAAAATGCTCAACATCCCGTCTCATCTTTGGCCAAAAGAAATGTGTAGCAAGTACATCCTCCCTCTTCTTCACGCCAAAGTGTCCCATTAATCCTCCTCCATGCGCCTCCTGCAACAACAAAAGACGAATTGACCTAGCTGGAATGCATAGCTTGTTAGAACGGAACACGAATCCATCATTAAGCACAAACTTGTTCCATGTTCTACCTTCTCTACAATTCTGCAATACATCTTTAAATTCTGCATCATGTACATATTTATCTTTGATTGTCTCTAAACCGAATATCTTAAATTCAACTTGTGAAAGCATAGTATAACGACGAGACAATGCATCATCAATAATATTATCTTTCCCCTTCTTGTGTTTAATGACATAAGGGAAAGTCTCAATAAATTCAACCCACTTAGCATGTCTACGATTAAGTTTTGCTTGTCTTCTTATGTGTTTCAAAGATTCATGATCAGAATGTATAACAAATTCTTTGGGCCATAAATAATGTTGCCAAGTTTCTAATGTCCGAACAAGAGCATATAATTCCTTATCATAAGTAGAATAGTTCAGACTAGGCCCACTCAATTTTTCAGAAAAGTATGCAACAGGTTTAGCATCTTGTAATAACACACCTCCCAAACCACTACCACTAGCATCGCATTCAAGTTCAAAAGTCTTATTAAAACCAGGAAGTTGGAGCAAAGGAGCATGTGTTAACTTATCTTTCAATACCGTGAAGGCTTCTTCCTGTGCGGTACCCCAAGTAAAAGGCACATCCTTGCGTGTAAGCTCATTGAGAGGTGCATCAATGGTGCTGAAATCTCTCACAAAACGCCTATAGAATCCAGCGAGGCCAAGAAAACTCCTCACTTGTGTGACCGTTTTGGGCTGCGGCCAACTCTCAATCGCCTCGATCTTAGCTTTATCTACTTCAATTCCCTGCGGAGTAACAACATAGCCAAGAAACGATACTCGGTCGGTGCAAAAGGTGCACTTCCCAAGGTTACCAAACAAACGTGCATTACTCCAAATGTTCCTCCAAAGATTTGCTATAAATCAGTATATCATCAAAATAGACTACCACAAATCGTCCAATGAAAGCACGTAAAACCTCGTTCATTAATCTCATGAAAGTGCTAGGTGCATTAGTTAACCCAAAAGGCATGACTAACCACTCTTATAATCCAAACTTAGTTTTAAATGCCGTTTTCCATTCATCTCCTAATTTCATGCGAATTTGATGGTATCCACTACGCAAATCAACTTTGGAAAACATGGTAGAGCCACTTAATTCATCAAGCACATCATCTAACCTAGGAATAGGATGACGATAACGAATAGTAATATTATTAATGGCTCGACAATCAACACACATACGCCATGTTCCATCCTTTTTAGGCACTAAAATAACAGGAACATCACAAGGACTAAGTGATGAGGACATCCCTACTAATGTACCCTCACCAACTACACATACTGGACCAGTTACTAGAGCACGTGCACGTCAACTAAATTATTAGGTACTTTCGTTTCTTGCGAATCCTTCTATTGTTCATGAACATATGATGCTGCCTAAATTAGATACTTTTGTTTTGCTTATGAATGAAGGACCTAGCATGGACACGAAGGATGGTCATTGGAGCGGGATCAAGAATGGAGAAGAAGGTGCGCGCGGGGGAAAGTACAGTGGAGTTTCCAGTGGGGATTTTCGCACGTTGAAGCCACCATAAGGCATGCATGAAGGCTTGGACGGAATACACGAGATGCCACTTCATTATTTTTGTCCAAGAGCAATTATAGGTGCTGCGTCACCTTAATATTGGGCTGGGCCCATGTAATTTCGAAATACCACATTATAGGCTGTTTTTAGAGTCCGTATGTGTGGGGAAACCGAGTTAGGGTTGTTTTCGGACCCCACCTCCAAGGGGTCACGAAAATCCCCTCTGTTCCCCCATATATACAGCCCTTAGGGCGTCGTTTAGACTTGGGTTTTAATTAGATATAAGTTAGCCATAGCCGCAACTTCGAGCTCTTCGTTTGTGTCATCCGACCAGGCCAAGACCTCATTGGAACCCCAACTTTCGTAATCATTCATCTTATATTCGCAATATCCAGATTGCAATTCTTAGTTCTTGCTTGTTCTTCGATTGCTTGCAGGAATTAGACCTTCGTGGTCAGGTTGATCGTGCATCCGCGGGATCAATAACCTCTCGGAGTTGGTTTAGCGATCGCTATGGCGCAACGTCTTCGCACGTTCGTAGTCGGATCGTGAAAGTTGCCTCCACCATAATCGATCTCCACCATCTCATCGAAACATCGGGACACCTTCGCCTCTATCAAGTGGTATCAGATTTCCAGGTTGCTCGGTGAGATTTACCAGTTTTCATAGTCTAGATTGGTTCTGTTCTTCATACCTACAGTCCAAGAAAAAGCCAACAAAAAAAAATTAGGGTTAGATCATCACGTTCCAAGACAGTCCTAGCCTTTGTCCAGTTTTCTTTTCAGTACTTGCTTTGTTGAATTTACGGTTGCATCGTTGTGTGATGAGGACATCCCTACTAATGTTACACCCATACCCTCACCAACTACACATACTGGACCAGTTACTACAGCACGTGCACGTCAACTAAATTATCAGGTACTTTCGTTTCTTGCGAATCCTTCTATTGTTCATGAACATATGATGCTGCCTAAATTAGATACTTTTGTTTTGGTTATGAATGAAGGACCTAGCATGGACAAGAAGGATGGTCATTGGAGCGGGATCAAGAATGGAGAAGAAGGTGCGCGCGGGGGAAAGTACAGTGGAGCTTCCAGTGGGGATTTTCGCACGTTGAAGCCACCATAAGGCATGCATGAAGGCTTGGACGGAATACACGAGATGCCACTTCATTATTTTCGTCCAAGAGCAATTATAGGTGCTGCGTCACCTTAATATTGGGCTGGGCCCATGTAATTTCGAAATACCACATTATAGGCAGTTTTTAGAGTCCGTATGTGTGGGGAAACCGGGTTAGGGTTGTTTTCGGACCCCACCTCCAAGGGGTCACGAAAATCCCCTCTGTTCCCCCATATATACAGCCCTTAGGGCGTCGTTTAGACTTGGGTTTTAATTAGATTTAAGTTAGCCATAGCCGCAACTTCGAGCTCTTCGTTTGTGTCATCCGACCAGGCCAAGACCTCATTGGAACCCCAACTTTCGTAATCATTCATCTTATATTCGCAATATCCATATTGCAATTCTTAGTTCTTGCTTGTTCTTCGATTGCTTGCAGGAATTAGACCTTCGTGGTCAGGTTGATCGTGCATCCGCGGGATCAATAACCTCTCGGAGTTGGTTTAGCGATCGCTAAGGCGCAACGTCTTCGCACGTTCGTAGTCGGATCGTCAGAGTCGTCTCCACCAAATCGATAGTTATCTCTCATCGAAACATCGGGACACCTTCGCCTCTATCAAGTGGTATCAGATTTCCAGGTTGCTCGGTGAGATTTACCAGTTTGGTAGTCTAGATTGGTTCTGTTTTTCATACCTACAGTCCACGAAAAAGCCAACAAAAAAAAAATTAGGGTTAGATAATCACGTCCCAAAACAGTCTGAGCCTTTGTCCAGTTTTCTTTACAGTAGTTTGCATTGTTGAATTTGCGGTTGCATCGTTGTGTCGAGTTGCTGATCTTAGCGTCTAGTTACCTTAGAGTTTCGAGTTCTGATCATAGTTTTGTCACGCCGCCGCCGAACAGTAGTACACCACCACGTTCCGCCAATCCGAGTCCAGATACACCACCACGTTCCGCCAAGCAGAGTCCATACACACCACCACAACCTACCGATCCGAGTCGAGTTCCATCACCCGTTCGGTTTGTGATATCTCCGTAGCCAGAATAGTTTTGAGTTGATTAGAGTCGGATTTCACCAATCTTTTGTCGTACGTAGAAGAGGGTCATTTCCAAAAAAAAAAAAAAAAAAAAAAAGTCTGGCACGCTTTCCAGAGCATTTTTTAGGCCAAAAATTTCGGGGGTGAAAAAATTTCGTGCCCATACGTTCCTTATGTCCAGAAACTCGTTTTGAGACGTTCGCCACCATAGTGATTTTTTCGCACTTTTTCAGCCCCCGCAGTCCCGCATCGCCAAAAAAAAAAAAAAAAAAAAAAAAAAAGAGAGAGAAAAAAAAAATTCAGAGTGTGCTTCACAGTTGTTACGTGCCGCGCCGTGCTTTCGTTGGTGTTTTAGGCTCGCGTCTCTAGTACGGTCTAGCCTAGGATCAGCACAGTACCGACGTTGAGTGTTTATTCAGCTTTGCATCTCTGTTTTGATTACTGTTGAGTTTTTCCTACCATACTTGTCAGCCTTCCTACAGCTCCACATATATTCTACATCGTGCGTTTTGACACCTCCTGGCCATCGCTCTACCATATCTCTGAGAGTTTTGACCCGTTGGTTGTACATCACCACCTGCTGCTAGGTAAGAATCGGTAAGAACGTAAGAAAAGCTTGACGGATTTGTGCTTTCCACCACCCCACATCCATCCCATTAGTAGAAGTAGGATCATATTCCTGTGTGTTTTCTATTTCTGCTAACCATGCCAGGATCACATGATGAAGTGGCGCGGGATGCACCCGATTGGGAGAACATGACAAACAAGGAGCTACATGATAAATTTGCACAAATGATGTCTGAACAGGTGAATGACATCGAGACCAGATTTACAGAGGCGATTGATGGCGTGGAGAAAATGATCGACACCAAGCTCGACGCCAAGTTTACTGAGTTGATCGCACGCCTATCTTCAGCACAGCCACAGCCACCGCCACTACCACGTGCACGACGTATTCTGTTTCCGCGAGGACAAGCTGCTGGTATTGGTGCTCCTCCTATTGCTGCAGTTGCTGCTACTGCTGCTGCTGCTGCTTCTGACGTCGCCCAGGACGACAACTACGAGGGTGATTACAAGGAGGAGGTGGAACAGGAAGCGGCCTATGAGCAGCCAGCTGGACGTCCACGTCCCAACATTCGCCACGGTCGACACCAACCACCCCCTCAGGTACGCGATGATGAACATGTGCCTAAACTTAAATTGAATCTTAAGCCGTTTGAGGGTAGATATATTCCTGATGCTTATCTTACTTGGGAGTTAGAAACTGAACAACGTTTTACATGTTTACAATATCCTGAGAATAGACGTGTTACTGCTGCTGTTTGTGAATTCACGGGCTTTGCATCTATTTGGTGGTCTGAACATTGTAGATTGCATGCTAATAATATTCCAACTACTTGGGCTGCTTTAAAAGATGCTATGCGTACTCGCTGGGTTCCTCCTTATTATCAACGTGAATTGTTACAAAAATTACAGCGTTTGAGACAAGGAAAAAATTCTGTAGAGGAATATTATCAAGAATTACAAACTGGATTGATTAGATGTGGCCTAGTAGAGGATAATGAAGCTATGCTTGCACGTTTTATGGGTGGCTTAAACAGGGAGATACAAACTATTCTAGAATACAAGGACTTTGCTACTATCACTCGTTTGTTTCATCTTGCTTGTAAAGCTGAACGTGAAGTGCAGGATCGACAGGCCGCTACGAGACCTAACTTTTCTGCAGGACGAAATACATCATGGACATCTCGTGGAGCTTCTACATCCACACGTCCTGCTGCGCCACCATCTACTTCAGCCGCTCATTCTTACAGGGAGCCACCAAAACAGCCAGCGCCACTATTCAAGGGTGCACAGAGTGGTCCAGCGGCGAGTTCTTCTTCCTCCATGGCGTCCACAGGGCAAGCACGAGATCGTGATATTAAATGTCGCAGGTGCCAAGGTGGAGGTCACTTCGCAAAAGACTGTCCCTCCAAGCGTGTGATGACTATTACGGCGGATGGTGGGTATGAGTCAGCGAGTGACTATGATGAGGAGACTCTAGTTCTCATTGCTCATGAGGAACAGGGTGCCCATGATGATGCTCATGATATAGAGTATATGTGATAGAGGCGAAGGTGTCCCGATGTTTCGATGAGATGGTGGAGATCGATTTTGGTGGAGTAGACTTTCACGACCCGACTACGAACGTGCGAAGACGTTGCGCCTTAGCAATCGCTAAACCAACTCCGAGAGGTTATTGATCCCGCGGATGCACGATCAACCTGACCACGAAGGTCAATTCCTGCAAGCAATCGAAGAACAAGCAAGAACTAAGAATTGCAATCTGGATATTGCGAATATAAGATGAAAGATTAACAGAAGTTGGGGTTCCAATGCGGTCTTGGCCTGGTCGGACGACACAAACGAAGAACTCGAAGTTGCGGCTATGGCTAACTTAAATCTAATTAAAACCCAAGTCTAAACGATGCCCTAAGGGCTGTATATATGGGGGAACAGAGGGGAATTTCGTGGCCCCTTGGAGGAGGGGTCCGAAAACAACCCTAACTCGGTTTCCCCACACATACGGACTCTAAAAAATAGCCTATTAAGTGTATTTCGAAATTACATGGGCCTGGCCCAATAATAAGGTGACGCAGCACCTATAATAACTCTTGGACGAAAATATTAATGTGGCATCTTGTGTCTCTCGTCCAAGTCTTCATGCGCGCCTTATGGTGGCTTCAAAGTGCGATAATCACCACGGGAAGCTCCGCTGTCCTTTCCCGCGCGCGCACCTTCTTCTCCATGCTTGATCCCGCTCCAATGACCATCCTTCTTGTCCATGCTAGGTCCTTCATTCATAAGACAAACAAAAGTATCTAATTTAGGCAGCATCATATGTTCTTGAATATTAGAAGGATTCGCAAGAAACGAAAGTACCTGATAATTTAATTGACGTGCGCGTGCTCTAGTAACTGGTCCATTATGTGTAGTTTGTGAAGATGTGGGTGTAACATTAGTAGAGATGTCCTCATCAATATGACTCCTGATGATGCAGATAAATATGCTAGTTTGGTTGCTCAACGTGTATTAAGTGTGCAGGTAACGAAGGCCGAGCAAAACCAGAGGCATAATTTGTTCCACACAAAGGGAGTGGTGAAAGAACGTTCGGTTCGCATCATCATTGACGGAGGGAGTTGCAACAACTTGGCTAGCATGGAGTTGGTGGAGAAGCTATCTCTCACCACAAGACCACACCCCCATCCGTACTATATTCAGTGGTTTAACAATAGTGGTAAGATTAAGGTAACGCGTTCTGTTCGTGTGCACTTTAGCATTGCTGCATATGCTGATTATGTTGATTGTGATGTGGTACCCATGCAAGCATGCTCTCTTTTACTTGGTAGACCATGGCAATTTGATAGGAATGTTGTACACCATGGTAGGACAAATCAGTTTACTCTAGTTCATCAGGATAAAAATATTGCTTTACTTCCTATGTCTCCTGAACAAATTGTGAAAGATGATCTTGCTAGAGCTAGTAAAGCAAAACAGGAGAAAAATAAGAGTGAGAATGAGATAGCAGCCAAAGAATTTGAGCAACAACATAAGACTAATAGCAAATCTTCTTCTGCTGTTTCTAATGAAATTAAATTGACTAGTCCAACTTTGCTTGCTACTAAGGTTGATCTTTCAGATTTGGATGTTAGTCAATATGTGTGCTATGCTTTTGTGTGCAAAGAAGCTTTGTTTTCATTTGAGGAATTGCCTCCTTCTTTGCCTCCTGTTGTCACTGACCTTTTGCAGCAGTTTATTGACGTCTTTCCACAAGACGTACCACCGGGATTACCACCTATTCGAGGGATTGAGCATCAGATTGACTTAATTCCCGGTGCTTCGTTGCCCAACCGTGCGCCATACCGTACCAATCCGGAGGAGACGAAGGAGATTCAGCGTCAAGTACAAGAGCTACTCGACAAAGGTTACATACGTGAGTCCCTTAGTCCTTGTGCTGTTCCTGTTATATTAGTGCCTAAAAAGGATGGAACATGGCGTATGTGTGTTGATTGTCGAGCCATTAATAATATTACTATTCGTTATCGTCATCCTATTCCTAGGTTAGATGATATGCTTGATGAATTAAGTGGCTCTACCATGTTTTCCAAAGTTGATTTGCGTAGTGGATACCATCAAATTCGCATGAAATTAGGAGATGAATGGAAAACGGCTTTTAAAACTAAGTTTGGATTATATGAGTGGTTAGTCATGCCTTTTGGGTTAACTAATGCACCTAGCACTTTCATGAGATTAATGAACGAGGTTTTACGTGCTTTCATTGGACGATTTGTGGTAGTCTATTTTGATGATATACTGATTTATAGCAAATCTTTGGAGGAACATTTGGATCATTTACGTGCTGTTTTTATTGCTCTACGTAATGCACGTTTATTTGGTAACCTTGGGAAGTGCACCTTTTGCACCGACCGAGTCTCGTTTCTTGGCTATGTTGTTACTCCACAGGGTATTGAAGTTGATAAAGCCAAGATCGAGGCGATTGAGAGTTGGCCGCAGCCCAAAACGGTCACACAAGTGAGGAGTTTTCTTGGCCTCGCTGGATTCTATAGGCGTTTTGTGAGAGATTTCAGCACCATTGCTGCCCCTCTCAATGAGCTTACACGCAAGGATGTGCCTTTTACTTGGGGTACCGCACAGGAAGAAGCTTTCACGGTATTGAAAGATAAGTTAACACATGCTCCTTTGCTCCAACTTCCTGATTTTAATAAGACTTTTGAGCTTGAATGCGATGCTAGTGGGATTGGTTTGGGAGGTGTGTTATTACAAGATGCTAAACCTGTTGCATACTTTTCTGAAAAATTGAGTGGGCCTAGTCTGAACTATTCTACTTATGATAAGGAATTATATGCTCTTGTTCGGACATTAGAAACTTGGCAACATTATTTATGGCCCAAAGAATTTGTTATACATTCTGATCATGAATCTTTGAAACACATAAGAAGTCAAGCAAAACTTAATCGTAGACATGCTAAGTGGGTTGAATTTATTGAGACTTTCCCTTATGTCATTAAACACAAGAAGGGGAAAGATAATATTATTGCTGATGCTTTGTCTCGTCGTTATACTATGCTTTCACAACTTGACTTCAAGATATTCGGTTTAGAGACAATCAAAGAACAATATGCAAATGATGGGGAATTTAAAGATGTATTGCAGAATTGTAGAGAGGGTAGAACATGGAACAAGTTTGTGCTTAATGATGGATTTGTGTTCCGTTCTAACAAGCTATGCATTCCAGCTAGCTCTATTCGTCTTTTGTTGTTGCAGGAGGCGCATGGAGGAGGATTAATGGGACATTTTGGCGTGAAAAAGACAGAGGACGTACTTGCTACACATTTCTTTTGGCCAAAGATGAGACGGGATGTTGAGCGTTTTGTTGCTCGCTGCACTACATGTCAAAAAGCTAAGTCACGACTCAACCCTCATGGTTTATACATGCCTTTACCTGTACCTAGTGTTCCGTGGGAGGACATATCCATGGACTTTGTTTTAGGCTTGCCTCGAACAAAGAAGGGGAGGGATAGCATATTTGTTGTCGTGGATAGATTTTCTAAGATGGCACATTTTATACCATGTCATAAAAGCGATGATGCTGCTAATGTTGCTGATTTATTCTTTGGAGAGATTATTCGTTTACATGGTGTGCCCAATACTATTGTCTCGGATCGTGATACTAAGTTTCTTAGCCATTTTTGGAGATGCTTATGGGCTAAGTTGGGGACTAAACTACTTTTTAGTACTACATGTCATCCCCAAACTGATGGACAAACTGAAGTGGTCAATAGGACTTTGTCTACTATGCTTAGGGCTGTTTTAAAAAGTAACTTGAAACTGTGGGAAGAATGTTTACCTCATATTGAATTTGCTTATAATCGTTCCGTGCATTCTACCACTAAAATGTGCCCTTTTGAGATTGTTTATGGTTTTCTACCTCGTGCACCTATTGATTTGCTGCCTCTTCCATCTTCGGAGAAGGTTAATTTTGATGCTAAGCAACGTGCTGAATTGATATTAAAAATGCATGAGTTAACTAAAGAAAACATTGAGCGCATGAATGCTAGATACAAGCTTGCTGGTGATAGGGGTCGAAAGCATGTTGTGTTTGAACCTGGAGATCTTGTTTGGTTACATCTACGTAAAGATAGGTTTCCTGATTTGCGCAAATCTAAGTTAATGCCACGAGCTGATGGTCCCTTTAAGGTTTTACAGAAAATTAATGATAATGCATATAAACTTGAGCTACCTGCAGATTTTGGGGTTAGTCCCACATTTAACATTGCAGATTTGAAACCTTATTTGGGAGAAGATGATGAGCTTCCGTCGAGGACGACTTCAATTCAAGTAGGGGAGGATGATGAGGACATCCCTACTAATGTACCCTCACCAACTACACATACTGGACCAGTTACTAGAGCACGTGCACGTCAACTAAATTATCAGGTACTTTCGTTTCTTGCGAATCCTTCTATTGTTCATGAACATATGATGCTGCCTAAATTAGATACTTTTGTTTTGCTTATGAATGAAGGACCTAGCATGGACACGAAGGATGGTCATTGGAGCGGGATCAAGAATGGAGAAGAAGGTGCGCGCGGGGGAAAGTACAGTGGAGTTTCCAGTGGGGATTTTCGCACGTTGAAGCCACCATAAGGCATGCATGAAGGCTTGGACGGAATACACGAGATGCCACTTCATTATTTTCGTCCAAGAGCAATTATAGGTGCTGCGTCACCTTAATATTGGGCTGGGCCCATGTAATTTCGAAATACCACATTATAGGCTGTTTTTAGAGTCCGTATGTGTGGGGAAACCGAGTTAGGGTTGTTTTCGGACCCCACCTCCAAGGGGTCACGAAAATCCCCTCTGTTCCCCCATATATACAGCCCTTAGGGCGTCGTTTAGACTTGGGTTTTAATTAGATATAAGTTAGCCATAGCCGCAACTTCGAGCTCTTCGTTTGTGTCATCCGACCAGGCCAAGACCTCATTGGAACCCCAACTTTCGTAATCATTCATCTTATATTCGCAATATCCAGATTGCAATTCTTAGTTCTTGCTTGTTCTTCGATTGCTTGCAGGAATTAGACCTTCGTGGTCAGGTTGATCGTGCATCCGCGGGATCAATAACCTCTCGGAGTTGGTTTAGCGATCGCTAAGGCGCAACGTCTTCGCACGTTCGTAGTCGGATCGTGAAAGTTGCCTCCACCATAATCGATCTCCACCATCTCATCGAAACATCGGGACACCTTCGCCTCTATCACTAAGTGATTCACGTGTGTAACCTTTGTCGAGTAGCTCTTGTACTTGACGCTGAATCTCCTTCGTCTCCTCCGGATTGGTACGGTATGGCGCACGGTTGGGCAGCGAAGCACTGGGAATTAAGTCAATCTGATGCTCAATCCCTCGAATAGGTGGTAATCCCGGTGGTACGTCTTGTGGAAAGACGTCAATAAACTCCTGCAAAAGGTCAGTGACAACACGAGGCAAAGAAGGAGGCAATTCCTCAAATGAAAAGAAAGCTTCTTTGCACACAAAAGCATAGCACACATATTGACTAACATCCAAATCTGAAATATCAACCTTAGTAGCAAGCAAAGTTGGACTAGTCAATTTAATTTCATTAGAAACAGCAGAAGAAGATTTGCTATTAGTTTTATGTTGTTGCTCAAATTCTTTAGCTGCTATCTCATTTTCACTCTTATTTTTCTCCTGTTTCGCTTTACTAGCTCTAGCAAGATCATCTTTCACAATTTGTTCGGGAGACATAGGAAGTAAAGCAATATTTTATCCTGATGAACCAGAGTAAACTGATTTTTCCTACCATGGTGTACAACATTCCTATCAAATTGCCATGGTCTACCAAGTAAAAGAGAGCATGCTTGCATGGGTACCACATCACAATCAACATAATCAGCATATGCAGCAACGCTAAAGTGCACACGAACAGAATGCGTTACCTTAATCTTACCACTATTGTTAAACCACTGAATATAGTACGGATGGGGGTGTGGTCTTGTGGTGAGAGATAGCTTCTCCACCAACTCCATGATAGCCAAGTTGTTGCAACTCCCTCCGTCTATAATGATGCGAACCGAACGTTCTTTCACCACTCCCTTTGTGCGGAACAAATTATGCCTCTGGTTTTTCTCGGCCTTCGTTACCTGCACACTTAACACATGTTGAGCAACCAAACTAGCATATTTATCCGCATCATCAGGAGCCATATACTCTATATCATGAGCATCATCATGGGAACCCTGTTCCTCATGAGCAATGAGAACTAAAGTCTCCTCGTCATAGTCACTCGCTGACTCATACCCACCATCCGCCGTAATAGTCATCACACGCTTGGAGGGACAGTCTTTGGCGAAGTGACCTCCACCTTGGCACATGCGACATTTAATATCACGATCTCGTGTTTGCCCTGTGGAAGCCATGGATGAAGAAGAACTCGCCGCTGGACCACTCTGTGCACCCTTGAATGGTGGCGCTGGCTGTTTTGGTGGCTCCCTGTAAGAATGAGCGGCTGACGTAGATGGTGGTGCAGCAGGACGTGTGGATGTAGAAGGTCCATGCGATGTCCATGATGTAGTTCGTCCTGCAGAAAAGTTAGGTCTCGTAGCGGCCTGTCGATCCTGCACTTCACGTTCAGCTTTACAAGCAAGATGAAACAAACGAGTGATAGTAGCATAATCCTTGTATTCTAGAATAGTTTGTATCTCCCTGTTTAAGCCAGCCATAAAACGTGCAAGCATAGCTTCATTATCCTCTACTAGGCCACATCTAATCAATCCAGTTTGTAATTCCTGATAATATTCCTCTACAGAATTTTTTCCCTGTCTCAAACGCTGTAATTTTTGTAGCAATTCACGTTCATAATAAGGAGGAACCCAGCGAATACGCATAGCATCTTTTAAAGCAGCCCAAGTAGTTGGAATATTATTAGCATGTAATCTACAATGTTCAGACCACCAAATAGATGCGAACCCCGTGAATTCACAAACAACAGCAGTAACACGTCTATTCTCAGGATATTGTAAACATGTAAAGCGTTGTTCAGTTTCTAACTCCCAAGTAAGATAAGCATCAGGAATATATCTACCCAAACAGCTTAAGATTCAATTTGAGTTTAGCACATGGTCATCATCGCGTACCTGAGGGGGTGGTTGGTGTCGACCGTGGCGAATGTTGGGACGTGGACGTCCAGCTGGCTGTTCATAGGCCGCTTCCTGTTCCACCTCCTCCTCGTAATCACCCTCGTAGTCGTCGTCCTGGACGATGTCAGAAGCAGCAGGAGCAGTAGCAGCAGCAACTGCAGCAGCAGGAGGAGCACCAATACCAGCAGCTTGTCCGGCCGGAAATAGAATACGTCGTGCACGTCGTTGAAACGGTGGCTGCGCCGGGGCGGCCGCGGGCTGTGGAGGTAGGCGTGCGATCAACTCAGTAAACCTGGCGTCGAGCTTGGTTTCGATCATCTTCTCCACGCCATCAATCGCCTCTGTAAATCTGTTCTCGTTGTCTTGCACCTGTTCAGACATCATACGTGCAAATTTATCATGTAGCTCCTTGTTCTTCATGTTCTCCCAATCGGGCGCATCCTGCGCCACTTCTTCATGTGATCCTGGCATGGTTACCAGAAATAGAAAACACACAGAAATATGATCCTACTTCTACTACTGGGATGTGGGGTGGTGGAAAGCACAAAACCGTCAAGCTTTTCTTTCGTTCTTACCGATTCTTACCTTGCAGCAGGTGGTGATGTACAACCAACGGGGCAAAACTCTCAGGGATATGGTAGAGCGATGGCCAGGAGGTGTCAAAACGCACGATGTAGAATATATGTGGAGTTGTAGGAAGGCTGACAAGTATGGTAGCAAAAGCTCAATAGTAATCAAAACAGAGATGCAAAGCTGAGTAAACACTCAACGTCGGTACTGTGCTGATTTTAGGCTAGACCGTACTAGAGACGCGAGCCTAAAACACCAACGAAAGCACGGCGCGGCACGTAAACAACTGAGAAGCACACACACACTCTGAATTTTTTTCTCTCTTTTTTTTTGCTTTTTTTGCGATTCGGGACTGCGGTGGCTGAAAAAGTGCGAAAAATTCACTATGGTAGCGAACGTCTCAAAATGAGTTTCTAGACCTAAGGAAGGTATGGGCACGAAATTTTTTCACCCCTGAAATTTTTGGTGTAAAAACTGCTCTGGAAAGCGTGTTAGACTTTTTTTTTGGAAATCACCCCCTTCTACGTACGACAAAGATTGGTGAAATCCGACTCTAATCAACTCAAAACTATTCTGGCTACGGAGATATCACAAACCGAACAGGTGATGGAACTCAACTCGGATCTGTAGGTTGTGGTGGTGTATCTGGACTCGGATGGGCGGAACGTAGTGGTGTACTACTGTGCGGCGGCGGCGTGACAAACTATGATCAGAACTCGAAACTCTAAGGAAACTAGACGCTAAGATCAGCAACTCGACACAACGATGCAACCGCAAATTCAACAAAGCAAACTACTGTAAAGAAAACTGGACAAAGGCTCGGACTGTTTTGGGACGTGATGATCTAACCCTAATTTTTTTTTGGCTTTTTCGTGGACTGTAGGTATGAAAACAGAAGTAATCTAGACTACGAAAAACTGGTAAATCTCACCGAGCAACCTGGAAATCTGATACCACTTGATAAAGGCGAAGGTGTCCCGATGTTTAGATGAGATGATGGAGATCGATTATGGTGGAGTAGACTTTCACGACCCGACTACGAACGTGTGAAGACGTTGCGCCTTAGCAATCGCTAAACCAACTCCGAGAGGTTATTGATCCCGCGGATGCACGATCAACCTGACCACGAAGGTCTAATTCCTGCAAGCAATCGAAAAGAACAAGAAAGAACTAAGAATTGCAATCTGGATATTGCGAATATAAGATGAATGATTGACGAAAGTTGGGGTTCCAATGCGGTCTTGGCCTGGTCGGACGACACAAACGAAGAACTCGAAGTTGCGGCTATGGCTAACTTAAATCTAGTTAAAACCCAAGTCTAAACGACGCCCTAAGGGCTGTATATATTGGGGAATAGAGGGGATTTTCGTGACCCCTTGGAGGTGGGGTCCGAAAACAACCTTAACTCGGTTTCCCCACACATACGGACTCTAAAAACAACCTATAAAGTAGTATTTCGAAATTACATGGGCCCAGCCCAATATTAAGGTGACGCATCACCTATAACTGCCCTTGGACGAAAATAATGAAGTGGCATCTTGTGTATTTCGTCCAAGCCTTCATGCACGCCTTATGCTGGCTTCAAAGTGCGAAAATCACCACTGGAAACTCCATTGTCCTTTCCCGCGCGCGCACCATCTTCTCCATGCTTGATCCTGCTCCAATGCTCGTCCTTGTCCATGCTAGGTTCTTCATTCATAAGAAAAACAAATGTATCTAATTTAGGCAGCATCATATGTTCATGAACATTAGAAGGATTCGCAAGAAACGAAAGTACCTGATAATTTAGCTGACGTGCGCGTGCTCTAGTAACTGGTCCAATATGTGTAGTTGGTGAGGATGTGGGTGTAACATTAGTAGGGATGTCCTCATCATTAGCGCATGGCAATCCTAACACAAAATACATACTAATATCTTCCCAAGGTGTGCTAGGAGCCGATAGTGGAGTATACAAACCATGAGGCTTCATCTTGGACTTGGATGTGTTGCATACAATGCAGCGCCGAACAAACCTGTCCACATCACGCCTCATCCTGGGCCAATAAAATTATCAGTAAGCATGAGTAGTGTCTTCTCACGCCCAAAGTGACCCATCAATCCTCCTGCATGTGATTCCTGCAACAATAGAAAACGCACCGAAGATTCTGGAAGACAAAGTTTGTTAGCTCGAAACAAAAATCTATCATGGATGTGGACTTTATCCCAAGCTGTTCGAAGCAAACATAAACGATATGGTTCAGCAAAATCATGATCAGTTGCATATACATTACACAAACTCTCTAATCCAGGAATTTTAACATCAAGATGTGTCAATAACATGTTCTTCCTAGATAGAGCATCAGCAACAACATTATCTTTCCCTTTCTTATATTTGATGATGTAGGGAAAAGACTCAATAAACTCAACCCACTTAGCTAAGCGTCGATGCAAATTAGATTGAGCTTTCAGATATTTCAAAGCTTCATGATCAGAATGTATGATAAATTCTTTTGGCGACAAATAATGTTGCCAAACCTCAAGAACTCTAACAAGTGCATACAACTCTTTATCATAAACAGGATAATTCAATCTAGCACCAGAAAGTTTCTCACTAAAATAAGCAATAGGTCTACCTTCCTGCAATAACACACCACCAACGCCTATGCCACTAGCATCACATTCAATCTCAAATTGTTTAGCAAAATCTGGTAGTGCAAGTAATGGTGCAGAAGTAAGCAAACATTTTAACTCATCAAAAGCAAGATCTTGGGCAGCGCCCCAAACAAAAGGCACTCCTTTCTGATAGAGGCGAAGGTGTCCCGATGTTTCGATGAGATGATGGAGATCGATTATGGTGGAGACGGCTTTCACGACCCAACTACGAACGTGCGAAGATGTTGTGCCTTAGCGATCGCTAAACCAACTCCGAGAGGTTATTGATCCCGCGGATGCACGATCAACCTGACCACGAAGGTCTAATTCCTGCAAGCAATCGAAGAACAAGCAAGAACTAAGAATTGCAATCTGGATATTGCGAATATAAGATGAATGATTAACGAAAGTTGGGGTTCCAATGCGGTCTTGGCCTGGTCGGATGACACAAACGAAGAGCTCGAAGTTGCGGCTATGGATAACTGAAATCTAATTAAAACCCAAGTCTAAACGACGCCCGAAGGGCTGTATATATGGGGAAACAGAGGGGATTTTCGTGACCCCTTGGACGTGGGGTCCGTAAACAACCCTAACTCGGTTTCCTCACACATAAGGACTCTAAAAACAGCCTATAATGTGGTATTTCGAAAATTACATGGGCCCAACCCAATATTAAGGTGACGCAACACCTATAATTCCCCTTGGACGAAAATAATGAAGTGGCATCTCGTGTATTTCGTCCAAGACTTCATGCACTCCTTACGGTGGCTTCAAAGTGCAAAAATCACCACTGGAAGCTCCATTGTCCTTTCCCGTGCGCGCACCTTCTTTTCCATGCTTGATCCCGCTCCAATGACCATCCTTCTTGTACATGCTAGGTCCTTCATTCATAAGCAAAACAAAAGTATCTAATTTAGGCAGCATCATATGTTCATGAATATTAGAAGGATTCGCAAGAAACGAAAGTACCTGATAATTTAGTTGACGTGCGCGTGCTCTAGTAACTGGTCCAATATGTGTAGTTGGTGAGGATGTGGGTGTAATAGTAGTAGGGATGTCCTCATCATCCTCCCCTTCTTGAATTGAAGTCGTCCTCGACGGAAGCACATCATCTTCTCTCAAATAAGGCTTCAAATCTGCAATGTTAAATGTGGGACTAACCCCAAAATCCGTAGGTAGCTCAAGTTTATATGCATTATCATTAATTTTCTGCAAAACCTGAAAGGGTCCATCAGCTCGTGGCATTAACTTAGACTTGGGCAAATCAGGAAACCTATCTTTACGTAGATGTAACCAAACAGTTTTGCTTGACTTCTTATGTGTTTCAAAGATTCATGATCAGAATGTATAACAAATTCTTTGGGCCATAAATAATGTTGCCAAGTTTCTAATGTCCGAACAAGAGCATATAATTCCTTATCATAAGTAGAATAGTTCAGAATAGGCCCACTCAATTTTTCAGAAAAGTATGCAACAGGTTTAGCATCTTGTAATAACACACCTCCCAAACCAAACCCACTAGCATCGCATTCAAGCTCAAAAGTCCTATTAAAATCAGGAAGTTGGAGAAAAGGAGCATGTGTTAACTTATCTTTCAATATCGTGAAGGCTTCTTCCTGTGCGGTACCCCAAGTAAAAGGCACTTCCTTGCGTGTAAGCTCATTGAGAGGTGCAGCAATGGTGCTTCCAATCATGCCCCTTTATATTTACTTCATTGCTTGATCAAATATAGAGGAATTAATGGGCATATCCATGATAGTGATGTCCTCATCGTCTTCATGCTTGAACATGCTAGAATGCTCATCCTTCTTGTCCATGCTAGGTCCTTCATCTGTCAGCAACAGAAATATATCGACGTTAGGCAGCATCATATTCACATGAACATTAGAAACATTACCAAGAAACGAAAGTACCTGATAATTTAATTGGTGTGCACGATCTCTCGTAATTGGTCTAGTAAGTATATTAGCAGGAATTATGGGTGTAACTATGGTAGCAATGTCCTCATCAAGAGGGAGAGTTGTGATCGGAATGGTCACTCGAGTGCTCGGGTGATGCTTTACGAGTGGTTCTCGAGTAGCTCACCGTTCTTCTTTTATTTTCCAGCTTGAGACGTAATCGTCTTGTTTTCTTGGTGACATCGCTTGCTAGTTTGTTGTAAGCTCTAAGCTCGTCGCAAGTTCCACTTTCTGGGAGGAGTTTACCGCATCTTACCGCATCTTTTACTCTGGCGATTGCTTCTTTCGATAGGTAAATTCTTTCAGTGGGCTAATCCTGTCTTGCCGCTTCTAAGTCCTGGCGCCTGCTGCTTTCAGGTGGATCATCCTGCATTCTGAATTCTTTTCTTGGTATGGTTCCCGGTTCGCCGAGGGTGACTGTGATCTGGCCAGTGTTGCTGGGATCGCTGCTTCTGTTGTTTGAGCGTGCTTCCCTGTGACTATTCGGGGCGTCTTCTCCGTCCTTGTCATCTGAAGTCGGCTCGTGGGTGTCCGCCATGAATACCTGGAACGGCATCCGGGTCACCAACTTAGTCCTTTTGCCTATCTGCTTTTGCCATGCGAGTGCCATGCTCGCGCAGTCGCGAGCAATACCGTGGACAGGGCTTAGGTGGGTGGCCCGAAGGACTCGCGGAGTCGTCGGGTGGGTCGGGGTTGCTTTTTTCTTGATGTTGTCTTGTGCGATGTGGCTGTTCTGAGTGCCCGAGCATCGTTTGTGAGGCGAAGGGTGCCAACTGGTTGACGTGGATCTTGAGCATCCCGAAGGTCAGATCCGCGCCTGCGCGGAAGTCAGCAAAAGCTGATCGCTAGACGGGGAGGTGCGCGATGAAGCCGACAGACTGGAATAGATTTGATTCTGCTCGAGTCGTGGAGATGCCGGATGCTGGGGCGGTCGTCGAGTAACTGATTGCTGGTGAAGGGACCGGCGAGATTGTTGATCCAACCTACGTCTTCCCCACGGACGACGCCAATTAACTAGGATTGACCTCGGCAAATCCCATGGTTACGAACCCTAGGTTAGATCGTAGAGGAGATGTGGAGGTTGGCGATACTCGTCGGCTAACAGGAGAAAGCACTTCATGCTTGATTATATTGCGATGGAGGCGATTACAGTGGAGGTCGAGGAGAGTTCGCTCGGGTTCGAAGGTGTTGCTTGAATATTTGATGCCCTAGACGTCCCCTCTCCCAGCCTTTATATACTAGGCTGGGTCGCAAGGAGTCCGTCTAGGTTTACAGAGACGGTTTCCTAACCTATCTTCCTTCTTGGACGCCAAGTCGTGGGCCGATCGAGGCATCCAGCGGGCCTTCTGTCTTGATACGCACCAGTTACCCTCATCTATAAGAGTCGTGGGGTCGCCCCCTCGTCACCTGGCCTGGAATTGGCACGCGTCACATGTGTCGACAAGCTCCATGGTGTCGTTCAAGGCGGTAGGCCAATAGAACCCTTGCCCAAAAGCTTTGTCGACCAGAGCCCGGGAACCAATGTGGGCGCCGCATGTTCCTTCGTGGTCCGAACGGGAGCAGCTTCTTGCCTTCACCTATGGGGATGCACAGCAGCTTCACACCGTTGGGACAACTGCGGTAAAGGGTCTCATCGAGTAGGAGGTACATCTTTGATTGATGAGCAACCCGCTCGGCGTCCTTACGGTTGCTTGGTATGATAGAGGCGAAGGTGTCCCGATGTTTCGATGAGATGGTGGAGATCGATTATGGTGGAGACGACTTTCACGATCCGACTACGAACGTGCGAAGACGTTGCGCCTTAGCGATCGCTAAACCAACTCCGAGAGGTTATTGATCCCGCGGATGCACGATCAACCTGACCACGAAGGTCTAATTCCTGCAAGCAATCGAAGAACAAGCAAGAACTAAGAATTGCAATCTGGATATTGCGAATATAAGATGAATGATTACGAAAGTTGGGGTTCCAATGAGGTCTTGGCCTGGTCGGATGACACAAACGAAGAGCTCGAAGTTGCGGCTATGGCTAACTTAAATCTAATTAAAACCCAAGTCTAAACGACGCCCTAAGGGCTGTATATATGGGGGAACAGAGGGGAATTTCGTGGCCCCTTGGAGGAGGGGTCCGAAAACAACCCTAACTCGGTTTCCCCACACATACGGACTCTAAAAAATAGCCTATTAAGTGTATTTCGAAATTACATGGGCCTGGCCCAATAATAAGGTGACGCAGCACCTATAATAACCCTTGGACGAAAATATCAATGTGGCGTCTTGTGTCTCTCGTCCAAGTCTTCATGCACGCCTTATGGTGGCTTCAAAGTGCGAAAATCACCACTGGAAGCTCCATTGTCCTTTCCTGCGCGCACACCTCCTTCTCCATGCTTGATCCCGGTCCAATGACCATCCTTCTTATCCATGCTAGGTCCTTCATTCATAAGACAAACAAAAGTATCTAATTTAGGCAGCATCATATGTTCCTGAACATTAGAAGGATTCGCAAGAAACGAAAGTACCTGATAATTTAGTTGACGTGCGCGTGCTCTAGTAACTGGTCCAGTATGTGTAGTTGGTGAAGATGTGGGTGTAACATTAGTAGAGATGTCCTCATCATGGTAGCTCTCCGTTCTTCAGGTAGTCGCCGTTCATGCTGAAGCACTTCAGCGTCAAGATGTCCTCTCCCTCGTAACGAAACAGGAGGAAGTTCCCGCGGTCCAGCTTGCGGCCACGGACGAAGACCTTCTACCCGTGCGACAAGAAGAGATCACCGATGGTCGCCTGGTGGGTCTCCACCTTCTCCGCGTCACCTCCGTAATCCTCCTCTCCGGAAGTATCATCGTCGTGATGCGGCATCCTTGGCTTGCCCTTGTTCTGGTAGCCGCCTCGGCCCCCACGTTGGGAACCTCTGCCCCGTTGAGCCTTCCTTTTGGCGTCCTTCTTGCAATAGAAGGCTGCCATGTCTTCTTGGAGCTTGATGACGAAGCGGCACTCGGACAGGTCATGCTTGTTGGTCTTGTGTATCTTGCAGTATGGCGATGGGGTGGTGTCCGCGGCGGCAACCACGACGTCGATGGAGGGTGGTTGTGTAGCGGCCCCGTACCCCTCCGTGGTGAACACGGCTTGGTGTACGCGTTTACGTGCGCCGGGATCCCCGGAAGAATGGTTCCTTTCGGAAGGAGCTTGAGCCGTACAACGTCTTCCGGCATCTCGATTAACAGGCAGGACCGCCTCTTCGATGCGGGCGACCTTGTCGGCCAGCTCGAACAGGGCGGTGATAGTCTTGATGGACCGGGTACTCATCTTCTGCAGCATGCGCGAGTTCTGGACGTTGGCATGAAAGGCGGCAATGCTGCATCTGGGTGAATCTTTGGACGAACTTCCGGAGAGGTTTGCCGTCCTTCTGCACTACTCGTCGTAAGTCACTAACGATTTTCGGAGGTTGGACCCCTCCGGTAAAAGTGCCGACCAACTTTTCGCAGAGTTCCGGCTACGAGCTGATGGAGTTGGCCGAGAGATGCATCATCCACCGGCGAGCATTGTCCTTGAGCTTCATGGGGAAGTAGTTGGCCTTCGATTTGTCGTCTCCCCCCGCGATCTCCACAGCAGTGTTGTACATACAGATGAACTCGCCTGGGTTTGTGTTTTCGTCATACGAAAGTGGGCCATCTATCTGGAACTTCTTGGGCCACTGGACGCAGGGGATTTATCGGGTGTAGGCTACGCAAACGGTGCTATAGTCGCTTTCACCGGAATGGATTCCCTCCCGGACAACATCGATGGGAGGAACCCGGGCATCGGAACACCGATGAGTTTCCTTCTTCCTAATGATGGTGGTTCGAGCGTCTTCGTGGCGGCGATCCTCTAGGCGAGTACGCTGATCCGGGGATACACGGTGCCCGGATGATGGCATAGAAGCTGCATCAGGAGATCCGGCCCACCGAGGAGCGGTCTGGCGGACGGCGGGGTCGCGGCAGCGCTCATCTCGGGGATGGTCTTGTTGACGCCGATGCCGGGGGGAGTGCATAGTGTTTTGATAGAGGCGAAGGTGTCCCGATGTTTCGATGAGATGGTGGAGATCGATTATGGTGGAGACGACTTTCACGATCCGACTACGAACGTGCGAAGACGTTGCGCCTTAGCGATCGCTAAACCAACTCCGAGAGGTTATTGATCCCGCGGATGCACGATCAACCTGACCACGAGGGTCTAATTCCTGCAAGCAATCGAAGAACAAGCAAGAACTAAGAATTGCAATCTGGATATTGCGAATATAAGATGAATGATTACGAAAGTTGGGGTTCCAATGAGGTCTTGGCCTGGTCGGATGACACAAACGAAGAGCTCGAAGTTGCGGCTATGGCTAACTTAAATCTAATTAAAACCCAAGTCTAAACGACGCCCTAAGGGCTGTATATATGGGGGAACAGAGGGGAATTTCGTGGCCCCTTGGAGGTGGGGTCCGAAAACAACCCTAACTCGGTTTCCCCACACATACGGACTCTAAAAACAGCCTATAATGTGGTATTTCGAAATTACATGGGCCCAGCCCAATATTAAGGTGACGCAGCACCTATAACGGCCCTTGGACGAAAATAATGAAGTGTCATCTCGCGTATTTCGACCAAGACTTCATGCGCGCCTTATGGTGGCTTCAAAGTGTGATAATCACCACTGGAAGCTCCACTGTACTTTCCCGCGCGCGCACCTTCTTCTCCATGCTTGATCCCGCTCCAATGACCATCCTTCTTGTCCATGCTAGGTCCTTCATTCATAAGCAAAACAAAAGTATCTAATTTAGGCAGCATCATATGTTCATGAACAATAGAAGGATTCACAAGAAACGAAAGTACCTGATAATTTAGTTGACGTGCACGTGCTCTAGTAACTGGTCCAGTATGTGTAGTTGGTGAGGATATGGGTGTAACATTAGTAGGGATGTCCTCATCATCCTCCCCTTCTTGAATTGAAGTCGTCCGCGACGGAAGCTCATCATCTTCTCCCAAATAAGGTTTCAAATCTGCAATGTTAAATGTGGGATTAACCCCAAAATCTGCAGGTAGCTCAAGTTTATATGCATTATCATTAATTTTCTGTAAAACCTTAAAGGGACCATCAGCTCGTGGCATTAACTTAGACTTGCGCAAATCAGGAAACCTATCTTTACGTAGATGTAACCAAACAAGATCTCCTGGTTCAAACACAACATGCTTTCTACCCTTATCACCAGCAAGCTTGTATCTAGCATTCATTTTCTCAATGTTTTCTTTAGTTAACTCATGCATTTTTAATATCAATTCAACACGTTGCTTAGCATCAAAATTAACCTTCTCCGAAGCTGGAAGAGGAACCAAATCAATAGGTGCACGAGGTAGAAAACCATAAACAATCTCAAAAGGGCACATTTTAGTGGTAGAATGAAATGAACGATTATAAGCAAAGTCAATATGAGGTAAACATTCTTCCCACATTTTTAAGTTACTCTTTAAAACAGCCCTAAGCATAGTAGACAAAGTCCTATTGACTACTTCAGTTTGTCCATCAGTTTGGGGATGACATGTAGTACTAAAAAGTAGTTTAGTCCCCAACTTAGCCCATAAGCATCTCCAAAAATGGCTAAGAAACTTAGTATCACGATCCGAGACAATAGTATTGGGCACACCATGTAAGCGAATAATTTCTCGAAAGAATAAATCAGCAACATTAGCAGCATCATCGCTTTTATGACATGGTATAAAATGTGCCATCTTAGAAAATCTATCCACGACAACAAATATGCTATCCCTCCCCTTCTTTGTTCGAGGCAAGCCTAAAACAAAGTCCATGGATATGTCCTCCCACGGAACACTAGGTACAGGTAAAGGCATGTATAAACCATGAGGATTGAGTCGTGACTTAGCTTTTTGACATGTAGTGCAGCGAGCAACAAAACGCTCAACATCCCGTCTCATCTTTGGCCAAAAGAAATGTGTAGCAAGTACGTCCTCCGTCTTTTTCACGCCAAAATGTCCCATTAATCCTCCTCCATGCGCCTCCTGCAACAACAAAAGACGAATAGAGCTAGCTGGAATGCATAGCTTGTTAGAACGGAACACAAATCCATCATTAAGCACAAACTTGTTCCAAGTTCTACCCTCTCTACAATTCTGCAATACATCTTTAAATTCCGCATCATGTACATATTGTTCTTTGATTGTCTCTAAACCGAATATCTTGAAGTCAAGTTGTGAAAGCATAGTATAACGACGAGACAAAGCATCAGCAATAATATTATCTTTCCCCTTCTTGTGTTTAATGACATAAGGGAAAGTCTCAATAAATTCAACCCACTTAGCATGTCTACGATTAAGTTTTGCTTGACTTCTTATGTGTTTCAAAGATTCATGATCAGAATGTATAACAAATTCTTTGGGCCATAAATAATGTTGCCAAGTTTCTAATGTCCGAACAAGAGCATATAATTCCTTATCATAAGTAGAATAGTTCAGACTAGGCCCACTCAATTTTTCAGAAAAGTATGCAACAGGTTTAGCATCTTGTAATAACACACCTCCCAAACCAATACCACTAGCATCGCATTCAAGCTCAAAAGTCTTATTAAAATCAGGAAGTTGGAGCAAAGGAGCATGTGTTAACTTATCTTTCAATACCGTGAAAGCTTCTTCCTGTGCGGTACCCCAAGTAAAAGGCACATCCTTGCGTGTAAGCTCATTGAGAGGGGCAGCAATGGTGCTGAAATCTCTCACAAAACGCCTATAGAATCCAGCGAGGCCAAGAAAACTCCTCACTTGTGTGACCGTTTTGGGCCGCGGCCAACTCTCAATCGCCTCGATCTTGGCTTTATCAACTTCAATACCCTGTGGAGTAACAACATAGCCAAGAAACGATACTCGGTCGGTGCAAAAGGTGCACTTCCCAAGGTTACCAAATAAACGTGCATTACGTAGAGCAATAAAAACAGCACGTAAATGATCCAAATGTTCCTCCAAAGATTTGCTATAAATCAGTATATCATCAAAATAGACTACCACAAATCGTCCAATGAAAGCACGTAAAACCTCGTTCATTAATCTCATGAAAGTGCTAGGTGCATTAGTTAACCCAAAAGGCATGACTAACCACTCATATAATCCAAACTTAGTTTTAAAAGCCGTTTTCCATTCATCTCCTAATTTCATGCGAATTTGATGGTATCCACTACGCAAATCAACTTTGGAAAACATGGTAGAGCCACTTAATTCATCAAGCATATCATCTAACCTAGGAATAGGATGACGATAACGAATAGTAATATTATTAATGGCTCGACAATCAACACACATACGCCATGTTCCATCCTTTTTAGGCACTAATATAACAGGTACGGCACAAGGACTAAGGGACTCACGTATGTAACCTTTGTCGAGTAGCTCTTGTACTTGACGCTGAATCTCCTTCGTCTCCTCCGGATTGGTACGGTATGGCGCACGGTTGGGCAACGAAGCACCGGGAATTAAGTCAATCTGATGCTCAATCCCTCGAATAGGTGGTAATCCCGGTGGTACGTCTTGTGGAAAGACGTCAATAAACTCCTGCAAAAGGTCAGTGACAACAGGAGGCAAAGAAGGAGGCAATTCCTCAAATGAAAACAAAGCTTCTTTGCACACAAAAGCATAGCACACATATTGACTAACATCCAAATCTGAAATATCAACCTTAGTAGCAAGCAAAGTTGGACTAGTCAATTTAATTTCATTAGAAACAGCAGAAGAAGATTTGCTATTAGTCTTATGTTGTTGCTCAAATTCTTTGGCTGCTATCTCATTCTCACTCTTATTTTTCTCCTGTTTTGCTTTACTAGCTCTAGCAAGATCATCTTTCACAATTTGTTCAGGAGACATAGGAAGTAAAGCAATATTTTTATCCTGATGAACTAGAGTAAACTGATTTGTCCTACCATGGTGTACAACATTCCTATCAAATTGCCATGGTCTACCAAGTAAAAGAGAGCATGCTTGCATGGGTACCACATCACAATCAACATAATCAGCATATGCAGCAATGCTAAAGTGCACACGAACAGAACGCGTTACCTTAATCTTACCACTATTGTTAAACCACTGAATATAGTACGGATGGGGGTGTGGTCTTGTGGTGAGAGATAGCTTCTCCACCAACTCCATGCTAGCCAAGTTGTTGCAACTCCCTCCGTCAATGATGATGCGAACCGAACGTTCTTTCACCACTCCCTTTGTGTGGAACAAATTATGCCTCTGGTTTTGCTCGGCCTTCGTTACCTGCACACTTAATACACGTTGAGCCACCAAACTAGCATATTTATCTGCATCATCAGGAGTCATATACTCTATATCATGAGCATCATCATGGGCACCCTGTTCCTCATGAGCAATGAGAACTAGAGTCTCCTCATCATAGTCACTCGCTGACTCATACCCACCATCCGCCGTAATAGTCATCACACGCTTGGAGGGACAGTCCTTTGCGAAGTGACCTCCACCTTGGCACCTGCGACATTTAATATCACGATCTCGTGTTTGCCCTGTGGACGCCATGGATGAAGAAGAACTCGCCGCTGGACCACTCTGTGCACCCTTGAATGGTGGTGCTAGCTGTTTTGGTGGCTCCCTGTAAGAATGAGCGGCTGAAGTAGATGGTGGCGCAGCAGGACGTGTGGATGTAGAAGGTCCACGCGATGTCCATGATGTATTTCGTCCTGCAGAAAAGTTAGGTCTCGTAGCGGCCTGTCGATCCTGCACTTCACGTTCAGCTTTACAAGCAAGATGAAACAAACGAGTGATAGTAGCAAAGTCCTTGTATTCTAGAATAGTTTGTATCTCCCTGTTTAAGCCACCCATAAAACGTGCAAGCATAGCTTCATTATCCTCTACTAGGCCACATCTAATCAATCCAGTTTGTAATTCTTGATAATATTCCTCTACAGAATTTTTTCCTTGTCTCAAACGCTGTAATTTTTGTAACAATTCACGTTGATAATAAGGAGGAACCCAGCGAGTACGCATAGCATCTTTTAAAGCAGCCCAAGTAGTTGGAATATTATTAGCATGCAATCGACAATGTTCAGACCACCAAATAGATGCAAAGCCCGTGAATTCACAAACAGCAGCAGTAACACGTCTATTCTCAGGATATTGTAAACATGTAAAACGTTGTTCAGTTTCTAACTCCCAAGTAAGATAAGCATCAGGAATATATCTACCCTCAAACGGCTTAAGATTCAATTTAAGTTTAGGCACATGTTCATCATCGCGTACCTGAGGGGGTGGTTGGTGTCGACCGTGGCGAATGTTGGGACGTGGACGTCCAGCTGGCTGCTCATAGGCCGCTTCCTGTGCCACCTCCTCCTCGTAATCACCCTCGTAGTTGTCGTCCTGGCTGACGTCAGAAGCAGCAGCAGCAGTAGCAGCAACTGCAGCAGCAGGAGGAGCACCAATACCAGCAGCTTGTCCTCGCGGAAACAGAATACGTCGTGCTTGTGGTAGTGGCGGTGGCTGTGGCTGTGCGGAAGGTAGGCGTGCGATCAACTCAGTAAACTTGGCGTCGAGCTTGGTGTCGATCATCTTCTCCACGCCATCAATCGCCTCTGTAAATCTGGTCTCGATGTCCTGCACCTGTTGAGACATCATACGTGCAAATTTATCATGTAGCTCCTTGTTTGTCATGTTCTCCCAATCGGGTGCATCCCGCGCCACTTCATCATGTGATCCTGGCATGGTTAGCAGAAATAGAAAACACACAGGAATATGATCCTACTTCTACTAATGGGATGGATGTGGGGTGGTGGAAAGCACAAATCCGTCAAGCTTTTCTTACGTTCTTACCGATTCTTACCGAGCAGCAGGTGGTGATGTACAACCAACGGGTCAAAACTCTCAGAGATATGGTAGAGCGATGGCCAGGAGGTGTCAAAACGCACGATGTAGGATATATGTGGAGCTGTAGGTAGGCTTGACAAATATGGTAGCAAAAAGCTCAACAGTAATCAAAACAGAGATGCAAAGTTGAATAAACACTCAACGTCGGTACTGTGCTGATCCTAGGCTAGACCGTACTAGAGACGCGAGCCTAAAACACCAACGAAAGCACGGCGCGGCACGTAATCAACTGAGAAGCACACTCTGATTTTTTTTTCCTCTTTTTTTTTTTTTTTTTTTTTGCTTTTTTTTTTTTTTTTGGTGCGATGCGGGACTGCGGTGGCTGAAAAAGTGCGAAAAAATCACTATGGTGGCGAACGTCTCAAAATGAGTTTCTGGACATAAGGAACGTATGGGCACGAAATTTTTTCACCCCCGAAATTTTTGGCCTAAAATGAGCAATGAGAACTAAAGTCTCCTCATCATAGTCACTCGCTGACTCATACCCACCATCCGCCGTAATAATCATCACACGCTTGGAGGGACAGTCTTTTGCGAAGTGACCTCCACCTTGGCACCTGCGACATTTAATATCACGATCTCGTGTTTGCCCTGTGGAAGCCATGGATGAAGAAGAACTCGCCGCTGGACCACTCTGTGCACCCTTGAATGGTGGCGCTGACTGTTTTGGTGCTCCCTGTAAGAATGAGCGGCTGAAGTAGAGGGTGGTGCAGCAGGATGTGTGGATGTAGAAGGTCCACGCGATGTCCATGATGTATTTCGTCCTGCAGAAAAGTTAGGTCTCGTAGCGGCCTGTCGATCCTGCACTTCACGTTCAGCTTTACAAGCAAGATGAAACAAACGAGTAATAGTAGCATAGTCCTTGTATTCTAGAATATTTTGTATCTCCCTGTTTAAGCCACCTATAAAACGTGCAAACATAGCTTCATTATCCACTACTAGGCCACATCTAATCAATCCAGTTTGTAATTCTTGATAATATTCCTCTATAGAATTTTTTCCTTGTCTCAATCGCTGTAATTTTTGTTGCAATTCACGTTGATAATAAGGAGGAACCCAGCGAGTACGCATAGCATCTTTTAAAGCAGCCCAAGTAGCTGGAATATTATTAGCATGCAATCTTCAATGTTCAGACCACCAAATAGATGCAAAACCCGTGAATTCACAAACAGCAGCAGTAACACGTCTATTCTCAGGATATTGTAAACATGTAAAGCGTTGTTCAGTTTCTAACTCCCAAGTAAGATAAGCATCAGGAATATATCTACCCTCAAACGGCTTAAGATTCAATTTAAGTTTAGGCACATGTTCATCATCGCGTACCTGAGGGGGTGGTTGGTGTCGACCGTGGCGAATGTTGGGACGTGGACGTCCAGCTGGCTGTTCATAGGCCGCTTCTTGTTCCACCTCCTCCTCGTAATCACCCTCGTAGTTGTCGTCCTGGCCGACGTCAGAGGCAGCAGCAGCAGTAACTGCAGCAGCAGCAGGAGCACCAGCAACTTGTCCGCCCGGAAACAGAATACGTCGTGCACGTCATGGTGGCGGTGGCTGTGCTGGAGCGGCCGCAGGCTGTATAGGTAAGCGTGCAAGCAACTCAGTAAACTTGGCGTCGAGCTTGGTGTCGATCATCTTCTCCACACCATCAATCGCCTCTTTAAATCTGTTCTCGATGTCATTCACCTGTTCAGACATCATTTGTGCAAATTTATCATGTAATGCTTTGTTTGTCATATTCTCCCAATCAGGTGCATCCCGCGCCACTTCATCATGGGATCCTGGCATGGTTAGCAGAAATAGAAAACACACAGAAGTATGATCCTACTTCTACTAATGGGATGTGGGGTGGTGGAAAGCACAAACCCGTCAAGCTTTTCTTCAGTTCTGACCGATTCTTACCTAGCAGCAGGTTGTGATGTACAACCAACGGGTCAAAACTCTCAGAGATGTGGTAGAGCGATGGCCAGGAGGTGTCAAACGCACGAAGTAGAATATATGTGGAGCTGTAGGTAGGCTTGACAAATATGGTAGCAAAAAGCTCAACAGTAATCAAAACAGAGATGCAAAGTTGAATAAACACTCAACGTCGGTACTGTGCTGATCCTAGGCTAGACCGTACTAGAGACGCGAGCCTAAAACACCAACGAAAGCACGGCGCGGCACGTAATCAACTGAGAAGCACACTCTGAATTTTTTTTTGCTTTTTTTTTTGCGATGCGGGACTGCGGTGGCTGAAAAAGTGCGAAAAAATCACTATGGTGGCGAACGTCTCAAAATGAGTTTCTGGACCTAAGGAACGTATGGGGACGAAATTTTTTCACCCCCGAAATTTTTGGCCTAAAAACTGCTCTGGAAAGCGTGCCAGACTTTTTTTTTTTTTTTTTGGAAATCACCCTCTTCTACGTACGACAAAGATTGGTGAAATCTGACTCTAATCAACTCAAACTAATCTGGCTACGGAGAGATCACATACCGAACAGGTGATGGAACTCAACTCGGATTGGTAGGTCGTGGTGCTGTATATGGACTCGACTTGGCGGAACGTGGTGGTGTATCTGGACTCGGATTTGCGGAAACGTGGCGGTGTACTACTGTGCGGCGGCGGTGTGACAAACTGTGATCAGAACTCGAAACTCTAAGGGAACTAGACGCTAAGATCAGCAACTCGACACAACGATGCAACCGCAAATTCAACAAAGCAAACTACTGTAAATAAAACTGGACAAAGGCTCAGACTGTTTTGGGACGTGATGATCTAACCCTAATTTTTTTTTGTTGGCTTTTTCGTGGACTGTAGGTATGAAGAACAGAACCAATCTAGACTACGAAAACTGGTAAATCTCACCGAGCAACCTGGAAATCTGATACCACTTGATAAAGGCGAAGGTGTCCCGATGTTTCGATGAGATGGTGGAGATCGATTATGGTGGAGACGACTTTCACGATCCGACTACGAACGTGCGAAGACGTTGCGCCTTAGCGATCGCTAAACCAACTCCGAGAGGTTATTGATCCCGCGGATGCACGATCAACTTGACCACGAGGGTCTAATTCCTGCAAGCAATCGAAGAACAAGCAAGAACTAAGAATTGCAATCTGGATATTGCGAATAGAAGATGAATGATTACGAAAGTTGGAGTTCCAATGAGGTCTTGGCCTGGTCGGATGACACAAACGAAGAGCTCGAAGTTGCGGCTATGGCTAACTTAAATCTAATTAAAACCCAAGTCTAAACGACGCCCTAAGGGCTGTATATTTGGGGGAACAGAGGGGAATTTCGTGGCCCCTTGGAGGTGGGGTCCGAAAACAACCCTAACTCGGTTTCCCCACACATACGGACTCTAAAAACAGCCTATAATGTGGTATTTCGAAATTACATGGGCCCAGCCCAATATTAAGGTGACGCAGCACCTATAATGGCCCTTGGACGAAAATAATGAAGTGTCATCTCGCGTATTTCGTCCAAGACTTCATGCGCGCCTGATGGTGGCTTCAAAGTGTGATAATCACCACTGGAAGCTCCACTGTAATTTCCCGCGCGCGCACCTTCTTCTCCATGCTTGATCCCGCTCCAATGACCATCCTTCTTGTCCATGCTAGGTCCTTCATTCATAAGCAAAACAAAAGTATCTAATTTAGGCAGCATCATATGTTCATGAACAATAGAAAGATTCACAAGAACGAAAGTACCTGATAATTTAGTTGACGTGCACGTGCTCTAGTAACTGGTCCAGTATGTGTAGTTGGTGAGGATATGGGTGTAACATTAGTAGGGATGTCCTCATCATGTTTCCTCCATAACTGGAACACCCTCCCCGATAGTGGCCATCCTACTTGGGTGACAGCTTGTTTAGACCCCTCCTGTACTGTAGCCGACGGAGGACAAGGTCGCCTTCCTCAAGTTCTCAGGAGCGTACGTGGTGGTTGTGATAGCGGCGTAGTCCTTGCTGGTACCGCCCGGCGCGTGTAGCAACCCGAGTACGTACTTCCTCGGGAACGACGACATTTTCTTGTCGGAGTTGCTGTTGTTCGACTTCATCGAAGGCGCGAAATCGAGGAGATCCATATCTCAGTTCTGCGAGGAGCACCGCCTCCGCTCCGTAAATGAGAGCGAAGCGCGTCTCATTTGTGGCTCGATTGGGGGTGGTCCTCATTGACCATAGAACAGCTGGGAGTTCATCCACCCACCGCTTTCCACACTTTTCGAGCCGCTTGAAGGTACGGGGCCGGAGACCTCGGAGGACTTCCGAATTGGCACTCTCTTCCTGGTCGTTGCTCCTCGGATGAGCCACCGAAGCGAAACACACAGTGCTGCCCATTTACTTGCAGTACTCGAGGAAGGCCTGACTTGTGAATTGGGTGCCGTTGTTCGTGATGATCCAGTTAAGAACTCCGAAACGACACACCAGGCTTGTGATAAACCTTATGGCGGATTGCGCCGTGGTCTTGCGGATTGGCTCCAATTTTGGCCACTTGGTGATTTTGTCGATGGCGACGTAGAGGAACTCATAACCTCCGATAGCACGTGGGAATGCGCCCAAGATGTCCAATCCCTAAACCGCAAAGGGCCATGACAGAGGGATGGTTTAGAGAGCTTGTGTTGGTTGATGAACTGCCTTGGCGTGGAATTGGCAGGCGTCGCAGGTGTTGACAAGCTCCATGGAGTTGTTCAAGGCGGTAGGCCAATAGAACCCTTGCCGGAAAGCTTTAACGACCAGAGCCCGGGAAGCAATGTGGGAGCCGCATGTTCCTTCATGGTATGAACGGGAGCAGCTTCTTGCCTTCATTTGTGGGGATGCACAGTAGGTTCACACTGTTGGGACGCCTGCGGTAAAGGGTCTCATCGAGTAGGAGGTACATCGATGATTGACGAGCAACCCGCTCGGTGTCCTTCCGGTTGCTTCGTAGCTCTCCGTTCTTCAGGTAGTCGTCGTTCATGCTGAAGCACTTTAGCGTCAAGACCTCCTCGTCCTCGTAATAAAACAGGAGGAAGTCCTCACGGTCTAGCTTGCGGCCACAGACGAAGACCTTCCACCCGTGTGACAAGAAGAGATCACCGTTGGTCGCCTGGTGGGTCTCCACCTTCATCGCGTCGCCTCTGGATTCCTCCTCTCCGGAAACGCCATTTCCTTGATGCGACGTCCTTGGCTCGCCCTTGTTCTGGTAGCCGCCTCGACCCCCGCGTTGGGAACCTCCGCCCCGCTGAGCCTTCCTTGCGGCGTCCTTCTTGGAATAGAAGGCCGCCATGTCTTCTTGCAGCTTGATGACGGAGCGACACTTGGACAGGTCGTGCTTGTTGGTCTTGAGTATCTTGCAGTATGGTGATGGGGTGGTGTCCGCAGCGGCAACCACGGTGTCGATGGAGTGTGGTTGCGGAGCGGCCCTGTTCCCCTCCGTGGTTGATGAGGACATCCCTACTAATGTTACACCCATATCCTCACCAACTACACATATTGGACCAGTTACTAGAGCACGCGCACGTCAACTAAATTATCAGGTACTTTCGTTTCTTGCGAATCCTTCTAATGTTCATGAACATATGATGCTTCCTAAATTACATACATTTGTTTTGCTTATGAATGAAGGACCTAGCATGGACAAGAAGGATGGTCATTGGAGCGGGATCAAGCATGGAGAAGAAGGTGCGCGCGCGGGAAAGGAAAATGGAACTTCCAGTGGTGATTTTCGAACTTTGAAGCCACCATAAGGCACGCATGAAGTCTTGGACGAAATACACGAGATGCCACTTCATTATTTTCGTATAAGGCCAATTATAGGTACTGTGTCACCTTAATATTGGGTTGGGCCCATGTAATTTCGAAATACCACATTATAGGCTGTTTTTAGAGTCCGTATGTGTGGGGAAACCAAGTTAGGGTTGTTTTCGAACCCCACCTCCAAGGGGTCACGAAAATCCCCTCTGTTCCCCCATATATACAGCCCTTAGGGCATCGTTTAGACTTGGGTTTTAATTAGATTTAAGTTAGCCATAGCCGCAACTTCGAGTTCTTCGTTTGTGTCGTCCGACCAGGCCAAGACCGCATTGGAACCCCAACTTCTGTTAATCTTTCATCTTATATTCGCAATATCCAGATTGCAATTCTTAGTTCTTGCTTGTTCTTCGATTGCTTGCAGGAATTGACCTTCGTGGTCAGGTTGATCGTGCATCCGCGGGATCAATAACCTCTCGGAGTTCGTTTAGCGATCGCTAAGGCGCAACGTCTTCGCACGTTCGTAGTCGGATCGTGAAAGTCGTCTCCACCATAATCGATCTCCACCATCTCATCGAAACATCGGGACACCTTCGCCTCTATCAAGTGGTATCAGATTTCCAGGTTGCTCGGTGAGATTTACCAGTTTTCATAGTCTAGATTGGTTCTGTTCTTCATACCTACAGTCCACGAAAAAGCCAACAAAAAAAATTAGGGTTAGATCATCACGTCCCAAGACAGTCCTAGCCTTTGTCCAGTTTTCTTTTCAGTACTTGCTTTCCTGGACAAAGGCTAGGACTGTCTTGGGACGTGATGATCTAACCCTAATTTTTTTTTGTTGGATTTTTCGTGGACTGTAGGTATGAAGAACAGAACCAATCTATACTATGAAAACTGGTAAATCTCACCGAGCAACCTGAAAATCTGATACCACTTGATAGAGGCGAAGGTGTCCCGATGTTTCGATGAGATGGTGTAGATCGGTTATGGTGGAGATGACTTTCACGATCCGACTACGAACGTGCGAAGACGTTGCGCCTTAGCGATCGCTAAACCAACTCCGAGAGGTTATTGATCCCGCGGATGCACGATCAACCTGACCACGAAGGTCTAATTCCTGCAAGCAATCGAAGAACAAGCAAGAACTAAGAATTGCAATCTGGATATTGCGAATATAAGATGAATGATTACGAAAGTTCGGGTTCCAATGAGGTCTTGGCCTGGTCGGATGACACAAACGAAGAGCTCGAAGTTGCGGCTATGGCTAACTTATATCTAATTAAAACCCCAGTCTAAACGACGCCCTAAGGGCTATATATATGGGGGAACAGAGGGGATTTTCGTGACCCCTTGGAGGTGGGGTCCGAAAACAACCCTAACTCGGTTTCCCCACACATACGGACTCTAAAAACAGCCTATAATGTGGTATTTCGAAATTACATGGGCCCAGCCCAATATTAAGGTGACGCAGCACCTATAATTGCTCTTGGACGAAAATAATGAAGTGGCATCTCGTGTATTCCGTCCAAGCCTTCATGCATGCCTTATGGTGGCTTCAACGTGCGAAAATCCCCACTGGAAGCTCCACTATACTTTCCCCCGCGCGCACCTTCTTCTCCATGCTTGATCCCGCTCCAATGACCATCCTTCTTGTCCATGCTAGGTCCTTCATTCATAAGCAAAACAAAAGTATCTAATTTAGGCAGCATCATATGTTCATGAACAATAGAAGGATTCGCAAGAAACGAAAGTACCTGATAATTTAGTTGACGTGCACGTGCTCTAGTAACTGGTCCAGTATGTGTAGTTGGTGAGGGTATGGGTGTAACATTAGTAGGGATGTCCTCATCAACATGCTCCTTTGCTCCAACTTCCTGATTTTAATAAGACTTTTGAGCTGTAATACGATGCTAGTGGGATTGGTTTGGGAGGTGTGTTATTACAAGATGCTAAACTTGTTGCATAATTTTCTGAAAAATTGAGTGGGCCTAGTCTGAACTATTCTACTTATGATAAGGAATTATATGCTCTTGTTCGGACATTAGAAACTTGGCAACATTATTTATGGCCCAAAGAATTTGTTATACATTCTGATCATGAATCTTTGAAACACATAAGAAGTCAAGCAAAACTTAATCGTAGACATGCTAAGTGGGTTGAATTTATTGAGACTTTCCCTTATGTCATTAAACACAAGAAGGGTAAATATAATATTATTGCTGATGCATTGTCTCGTTGTTATACTATGCTTTCACAACTTGACTATAAGATATTCGGTTTAGAGACAATCAAAGATCAATATGTGCATGATCCGGAATTTAAAGATTTATTGCAGAATTGTAGAGAAGGTAGAACATGGAACAAGTTTGTGCTTAATGATGGATTCGTGTTTCGTTCTAACAAGCTATGCATTCCAGCTAGCTCTGTTCGTCTTTTGTTGTTGCAGGAGGCGCATGGAGGAGGATTAATGGGACACTTTGGCATGAAGAAGACGGAGGACGTGCTTGCTACACATTTCTTTTGGCCAAAGATGAGACGGGATGTTGAGCGTTTTGTTGCTCGCTGCACTACATGTCAAAAAGCTAAGTCACGACTCAATCCTAATGGTTTATACATGCCTTTACCTGTACCTAGTGTTCCGTGGAAGGACATATCCATGGACTTTGTTTTAGGTTTGCCTCGAACAAAGAAGTGGAGGGATAGCATATTTGTTGTCGTGGATAGATTTTCTAAGATGGCACACTTTATACCATGTCATAAAAGCGATGATGCTGCTAATGTTGCTGATTTATTCTTTCGTGAGATTATTCGCTTACATGGTGTGCTCAATACTATTGTCTCGGATCGTGATACTAAGTTTCTTAGCCATTTTTGGAGGTGCTTATGGGCTAAGTTGGGGACTAAACTACTTTTTAGTACTACATGTCATCCCCAAACTGATGGACAAACTGAAGTAGTCAATAGGACTTTGTCTACTATGCTTAGGGCTGTTTGAAAGAGTAACTTGAAAATGTGGGAAGAATGTTTACCTCATATTAAATTTTCTTATAATCGTTCATTGCATTCTACCACTAAAATGTGCCCTTTTGAGATTGTTCATGGTTTTCTACCTCGTGCACCTATTGATTAGCTGCCTCTTCCATCTTCGGAGAAGGTTAATTTTAATGCTAAGCAACGTGCTGAATTGATATTAAAAAAGCATGAGTTAACTAAAGAAAACATTGAGAGAATGAATGCTAGATACAAGCTTGCTGGTGATAAGGGTAGAAAGCATGTTGTGTTTGAACCCGGAGATCTTGTTTGGTTACATCTACGTAAAGATAGTTTTCCTGATTTGCGCAAGTCTAAGTTAATGCTACGAGCTGATAGTCCCTTTAAGGTTTTGCAGAAAATTAATGATGATGCATATAAACTTGAGCTACCTGCAGCCTTTGGGGTTAGTCCCACATTTAATATTGCATATTTGAAGCCTTATTTGGGAGAAGATGATGAGCTTCCGTCGAGGACGACTTCAATTCAAGAAGGGGATGATAGAGGCGAAGGTGTCCCGATGTTTCGATGAGATGATGGAGATCGATTTTGGTGGAGTAGACTTTCACGACCCGACTACGAACGTGCGAAGACGTTGCGCCTTTGCAATCGCTAAACCAACTCCGAGAGGTTATTGATCCCGCGGATGCACGATCAACCTGACCACGAAGGTCAATTCCTGCAAGCAATCGAAGAACAAGCAAGAACTAAGAATTGCAATCTGGATATTGCGAATATAAGATGAAAGATTAACAGAAGTTGGGGTTCCAATGCGGTCTTGGCCTGGTCGGACGACACAAACGAAGAACTCGAAGTTGCGTCTATGGCTAACTTAAATCTAATTAAAACCCTAGCGGTTGATCTACTTATATAGGACTAAAGGGTGGAGGCCAAGGGGGTGGAAGGACGTCCCAAGGAGTCCTAAAACTAAACCTAGGTCGTACAAGGCACTTGGGCCCATGTGGAGGTGATGCAACACCTATTGAGTTGGACTTTGATTCGGATTCTACTGCTGGGTCGCACCGTTTTCGCAATATCTCCACGCTCCGAAGGAATTTGAAGGTGAAACCAATTGCGTTTGAAACTAGACGAGATAAGCTATCACCAGAAAAAAGAATCACCCAATTTGAACTTCGTATGTAGAAACGGCGGCTGTTTGAAGTTGGGTATATCTCTGCAGTCCGAATCTGAGTCCATGACGTGAAAGACTTGGTCTCTAGCTTCTCTTGGGCCAAAAGTGACGTGAAATAACTTCTTGTACAGAACACAATCATGTCCCTTTGTATTGACTTCATTTCTTGATCAAATATAGAGGAATTAATGGTCATATCCATGATAATTATGTCCTCATCATCTTCATGCTTGAACATGCTCCAATGCTCATCCTTCTTGTCCATGCTAGGTCCTTCATTTGTCAGCAACAGAAATATATCGACGTTAGGCAGCATCATATTCACATGAACATTAGAAACATTACCAAGAAGCGAAAGTACCTGATAATTTAATTGGTGTGCACGATCTCTAGTAATTGGTCCAGTAGGTATATTAGCAGGGGTTGTGGCTGTAACTATGGTAGTCATGTCCTCATCATCCTCCCCTTCTTGAAAATAAAGCCGTCCCCGGCGTTTCTTAATCTGAAATGTGGCTAACAAAAGAGACAAGGTGTACATGTTGTATATATATATGTCATCCATTCTTACTTCCCTTAGTTTTTGGACATGTAACACATGTATATATGAGTAACTTTCGTATGTCGTGAAATATAAACATATATGATCATCACAATACATAAACGACATGAAAGTATTGCAACTCAGTTTGCATATATAAGTGAAGCTCTTATTCATATCTAAAGATGTACAATGCTCATCATTAAACCATCCCAATACCGGTGAAGAAACATTAATGTTTTTCAAAGGGCATGCTACAACAGGCTTAACTAAGTAGTCATGCAACAAGTCATTCGACGCAGAATCATCACCAAGATTAGAGGTCATATCAAAATGATTAAGAGTTGGCAGTTTCATAATAGTAACATGATTATCCAAAATAGATGGTGTGCTCAAATCAACAGGTAACTCAAGACATGATGTATTAAAGTCTATTAGGCAAGCAACATCTTCATGTGAAGTTATGACATTCTCGAAAATTGGTTGTGTGATGAAACTACTGGATAGCTCAACACATGTTGCTTTTAAATCAGCAAGGTTCTCATGTGGAGGGGAAAGATCCATACTTTTGTCATTACCTTTTTGTGATGATAGATCAGATATTGGAGGAGTGCTTACGACAATTGATGTGGTTATGGTAGTGCTCATAGTGGTTGAAGGAACAACCTTCTCAACTTGTGGTATTTGCACATTCCGCTTGTTCGTCTTCTGGGCAACACGTCTGTCGATTTCCTGTTCAGCTTTACAAGCAAGACGAAACAAACGATCCATAGGATAACACTTTTCATGAATTAGGATATCCTGAATGTCACGGTTTAAACCTTGCCAAAATATGTCCATGAAATATTCTTCACTTTCCTCTAAAAGAGAATGCAAGAATGTAGTTTCTAAAGCATCATAATATTCTGAAACAGTTTTAGTACCTTGTTTTAAATTTTTTAATTTCCTAACCTTGTCACGAGTATAATAAGAGGGAACGAATCTATATCGCATAGCAAATTTGAGATCATTCCATGTATTAGGTATATAATCAGGATATAAACTACAATATTCATTCCGCCAAATAGAAGCAAAATCTTTGAAAGCACTAATTGCAGTTTTTACTTTCTTATGCTCAAGAAAATTATGGGAAACAAATATATCATTTATTTCAAAC
Organism: Bromus sterilis; assembly: GCA_950022295.1. NCBI lineage: Eukaryota > Viridiplantae > Streptophyta > Magnoliopsida > Poales > Poaceae > Bromus > Bromus sterilis. The sequence goes on along the minus strand of OX465600.1, from coordinate 168,745,358 downwards.
TCCCACTCAATGTATAAATCAGGTCTTAGACGTCCATGAAAGTGTGGTATAGAAACAATAAACTGATCATGTGCATGCTTATGTGTGTTTACCTTTTGAAGTGACTGTTGTGTAGTTGTAGGTGGTGGAAAATCTCCAACTATCGTTGCCGCCCAAGAAGATCTAACTCCAGAACCTGCCATGATTAGTAGAAAACAAGAAACAAATCACAAGTATATGTCCCTATGAACTACTAGGATGTGGTGGTAAAACGCTCACAGGATAGCAAATATCAATGTCTTACTAGTTCTTACCATGCAGCAGGTGGTGATCGGCAACCAACGCTGTCAAAGAACTCCAAAGATTAAGTAGAGCGATTGCCAGGTGAACGCACGTATACACGATGTAGAAATATGTGGAGCTTGGAAGGCTTTAATATGGTGGCAAAAATATCAGCAATAATCAATTCAGAGATGCAAAATTGAATTAACGCTCAACGACGATACTGTGCTGGTCCTAGTCTAGACCGGACTAGAGACGCGAGCCTAGAACACTAATGTGGTCACGGCATAGCACAACTAGCAGCAATGAATGAATTGAAGTAGCTCTGAATAGCAAGATATAAGTGAAGATCATCAACAGAGCAAAGATAATGGTGAAAATAGGCTCCAAATCAAGATACACCAATATTCTCGCTACAACTTTCCTCTGAAATATATTTGCTAATTTTTTTGATATTTTTCCTCCAATAGGGCACTGACTTAAGCTTTCCGACGCAATAAGAATCACTCAATTTAGAGTTCGGATGAGGTGTCAAAAAAATTGAGAATCAGCCCGAAATTTGACAAAAACTGTGTTCGGAAAATTTAGAGGTCAAAAAGTCCGTCTTAGAAGCCGATCTGGAGTTTTAAATAACACACTAGCTCCAGAACTATTTAGAAGCGGCTCGGAAATATCTTTAATTTGAGTACTCGTGGAGCCAAAACGGACTTCGGATGACAAAGTTATGCCCGTTTTAGTGGACACTGCTCAAAACTGATTCCGACGAGATTTCAAATACGAGTTCAACTAGAGATAGATCCGAAATTTTTCTTCTTTTTTCTCTTTTTTCCTTTTTTCTATAAATCAGTATATCATCAAAATAGACTACCACAAATCGTCCAATGAAAGCACGTAAAACCTCGTTCATTAATCTCATGAAAGTGCTAGGTGCATTAGTTAACCCAAAAGGCATGACTAACCACTCATATAATCCAAACTTAGTTTTAAAAGCCGTTTTCCATTCATCTCCTAATTTCATGCGAATTTGATGGTATCCACTACGCAAATCAACTTTGGAAAACATGGTAGAGCCACTTAATTCATCAAGCATATCATCTAACCTAGGAATAGGATGACGATAACGAATAGTAATATTATTAATGGCTCGACAATCAACACACATAAGAAGTCAAGCAAAACTTAATCGTAGACATGCTAAGTGGGTTGAATTTATTGAGACTTTCCCTTATGTCATTAAACACAAGAAGGGGAAAGATAATATTATTGCTGATGCTTTGTCTCGTCGTTATACTATGCTTTCACAACTTGACTTCAAGATATTCGGTTTAGAGACAATCAAAGAACAATATGCAAATGATGCGGAATCTAAAAATGTATTGCAGAATTGTAGAGAGGGTAGAACATGGAACAAGTTTGTGCTTAATGATGGATTTGTGTTCCGTTCTAACAAGCTATGCATTCCAGCTAGCTCTATTCGTCTTTTGTTGTTGCAGGAGGCGCATGGAGGAGGATTAATGGGACATTTTTGCGTGAAAAAGACGGAGGACGTACTTGCTACACATTTCTTTTGGCCAAAGATGAGACGGGATGTTGAGCGTTTTGTTGCTCGCTGCACTACATGTCAAAAAGCTAAGTCACGACTCAATCCTCATGGTTTATACATGCCTTTACCTGTACCTAGTGTTCCGTGGGAGGACATATCCATGGACTTTGTTTTAGGCTTGCCTCGAACAAAGAAGGGGAGGGATAGCATATTTGTTGTCGTGGATAGATTTTCTAAGATGGCACATTTTATACCATGTCATAAAAGCGATGATGCTGCTAATGTTGCTGATTTATTCTTTGGAGAGATTATTCGTTTACATGGTGTGCCCAATACTATTGTCTCGGATCGTGATACTAAGTTTCTTAGCCATTTTTGGAGATGCTTATGGGCTAAGTTGGGGACTAAACTACTTTTTAGTACTACATGTCATCCCCAAACTGATGGACAAACTGAAGTGGTCAATAGGACATTGTCTACTATGCTTAGGGCTGTTTTAAAAAGTAACTTGAAACTGTGGGAAGAATGTTTACCTCATATTGAATTTGCTTATAATCGTTCAGTGCATTCTACCACTAAAATGTGCCCTTTTGAGATTGTTTATGGTTTTCTACCTCGTGCACCTATTGATTTGCTGCCTCTTCCATCTTCGGAGAAGGTGAATTTTGATGCTAAGCAACGTGCTGAGTTGATATTAAAAATGCATGAGTTAACTAAAGAAAACATTGAGCGCATGAATGCTAGATACAAGCTTGCTGGTGATAGGGGTCGAAAGCATGTTGTATTTGAACCAGGAGATCTTGTTTGGTTACATCTACGAAAAGATAGGTTTCCTGATTTGCGCAAGTCTAAGTTAATGCCACGAGCTGATGGTCCCTTTAAGGTTTTACAGAAAATTAATGATAATGCATATAAACTTGAGCTACCTGCAGATTTTGGGGTTAGTCCCACATTTAACATTGCAGATTTGAAACCTTATTTGGGAGAAGATGATGAGCTTCCGTCGAGGACGACTTCAATTCAAGAAGGGGAGGATGATGAGGACATCCCTACTAATGTTACACCCATACCCTCACCAACTACACATACTGGACCAGTTACTAGAGCACGTGCACGTCAACTAAATTATCAGGTACTTTCGTTTCTTGCGAATCCTTCTATTGTTTATGAACATATGATGCTGCCTAAATTAGATACTTTTGTTTTGGTTATGAATAAAGGACCTAGCATGGACAAGAAGGATGGTCATTGGAGCGGGATCAAGAATGGAGAAGAAGGTGCGCGCGGGGGAAAGTACAGTGGAGCTTCCAGTGGGGATTTTCGCACGTTGAAGCCACCATAAGGCACGCATGAAGGCTTGGACGGAATACACGAGATGCCACTTCATTATTTTCGTCCAAGAGCAATTATAGGTGTTGCGTCACCTTAATATTGGGCTGGGCCCATGTAATTTCGAAATACCACATTATAGGCTGTTTTTAGAGTCCGTATGTGTGGGGAAACCGAGTTAGGGTTGTTTTCGGACCCCACCTCCAAGGGGTCACGAAAATTCCCTCTGTTCCCCCATATATACAGCCCTTAGGGCGTCGTTTAGACTTGGGTTTTAATTAGATTTAAGTTAGCCATAGCCGCAACTTCGAGCTCTTCGTTTGTGTCATCCGACCAGGCCAAGACCTCATTGGAACCCCAACTTTCGTAATCATTCAACTTATATTCGCAATATCCAGATTGCAATTCTTAGTTCTTGCTTGTTCTTCGATTGCTTGCAGGAATTAGACCTTCGTGGTCAGGTTGATCGTGCATCCGCGGGATCAATAACCTCTCGGAGTTGGTTTAGCGATCGCTAAGGCGCAACGTCTTCGCACGTTCGTAGTCGGATCGTGAAAGTTGCCTCCACCATAATCGATCTCCACCATCTCATCGAAACATCGGGACACCTTCGCCTCTATCAGATACGCACCAGGTACCCTCATCTATAAGAGTCGTGGGTTTACCCCGTTGTCTGTAGACCCCGAGTGCCTGGGGGACTCCAAGAGTCGCGCAGGGACTCGAATCCGTAATCGCCTGCCCAACTTGTTAGCCACAAGAGATAGTTTATTCGAGGGATGATAAGCCAAAGAAGCCCAAGGTAGTCAACTGGTTGAGCCTTGGTGAATTGGTAAAAAACACCTCAATGGCCCTAATCAAGCCGTGTCCCTTGACACAAACTTGGAAACAACCGGTGCCTAGCAAGATCATGCCGCTGCAGGTCTTATAGGATCAGTGCCGCCGGTTTCTAACAATAGCCTTGACGTGTCCGTCATTGGCTCAATTTCTTCATGCGCCACGCATGGAAAACATTGGGAGTGCAGCTGTGGCAAGTCCCGGCCCGACCGACTACGCAGCGGGGTCTTACCTACGCGCTAAGCTTGCGCGACATCTGGGGTGCAGTGTGTCGCCGCCCAGGCATCATTTTTTATAGAGGCGCGGAGCCTAATTAGATGTGCGCCACTTGGAAAACAAATCAAGTGGACGAATAGTGGTCACTCGCGGAGCATTTATGAACTCAAGCGAGGGGTTAAAAGGGCGGCACCTACTCGGATGGTCATCGAGTGAGCTGATGACGTATGCACCCGTACGACACTCAAGTGCTCGGGTAGATTGTTCTCTTGGGTGTTTTGCCCAAGTCTTTACTTTTAGTGTGGGTGATCACTCGAGCACTTCATCGTCTTCTGGGTGAGGGAGCACCCGAACTCTATAGATGCAAAGGTCTTTGCTGGTGCGAGTGATCACTCGTGTGCGTTGTAGGATGCTGGGTGAGGGAGCACCCGAACTATATAGATGCATTTGTTCTTGATGGAGGGGAGTAGCCACTCGCGCCCTCGAAATTTGGTCTTTTCTCTATTTTTGCAGGGACAGGGTGCTCCAGATGGGAGTCATTTTTTTTTTTGAAATATGGTCAAAAGTTTTGTAGAAGTTAACCTTTGACGAGTAGCGAATGAAGCGTACTCGGTACGCCTTGATTTGGATGTGACGTTGCAGGATTGTCTAACAAGTTGGGCAGCCACGCGTAGACGTGATGCTCCGCAGTAATATCGCTTCACGTGATGATGGTCCTCGTTTTTCGCGCGGAGTGGGCGGTATGGTTACTACGCCGGTTGGGTTTTCCATGTAGCATGGTTATCTTGAGATCGTGTCACGTTGGTTGGGTTCCGAGATCGACGGTGGGTGAATGGCCCCAGGCCATGGGATAAATACCGGAGGGCTAGGTAGATTTAGGTTTTTACCCAGCGCTCCCTTTCTCCTGTTTCTTCTTCCTCTGTTTCTTCTTGCCTTCCACTTCGTTGTTCCGTTCAGCCGGATCTATGTCCAAACGTCCTCGGAGTGCAGCGCAGGAAGCAGCGAGGATAAGTGGGAGGTAGGAGCGCTCATCCTTTGAGGCTACAGATCTGGATGCTCTGGTGGCAGATGGCCATGTCTTTGAGGGTGCCACGCGGATTTCTGGGGATGAAGAAGTTCCTGCGCCGCACGAAGATGAGTGAGTATGCTTCCAGAGCTTTTTTCCTCACGGGTTTTGTCTCCCCGTTATCCATTTGTCCGGGGATTACTTTTTGCGTATCAGCTTCAATTGCGTGATTTGTGTCCGGACGGGATACTTCATCTTGCGTGTTTTATCACGCTCTGTGAGAGTTTCCTTGGGATCTATCCCCATTGGGGCCTTTGGAAGTGCCTCTTCAATGTGAAGAGGACGAACTCTGAGTATGCCATTGGGGGCGTCGACATCTCTATTAAGTAGAAGAGTGCCTATTTCGATTCGGAGAAACTGGATTCCATGTATACCTGGAAGAAGAGTTGGTTTTACTTGAAGGATAGGCGTGTTGACGGCCAACATATTGACCCAGTTGCCCTCTTTTGACCCAGAAACTGGATTCCATGTCTTCCCCCTTTTGACCCAGTTGCGCGGGTGGTCAAGCATATATCTTGGGGGCATGCTTTGTCTGCTGAAGAGGTGGCTGTTGTTGAGCCTCTAATGCAAAACTCGCTGAACTGGAGAAGAGGATAACTGATGCCCAGTTGATTGTCGTGTTTACGAGGAGGCGCATCCAGCCGCTTCAGCACCGGGTGCATCGTATGTGGCGGTACACTGGGCTCGAGGACCCGACTAGGTGCACTCCTGATGATATCTCGGGTAGCGATCTTCTGTTTCGGAACCAGCAAGTCACTAAGTGCACAAGTATTGGTGTTGAGAGTTCCGTGCTTCCATATGCTGAAGATTTCCCATTGCCTGAGGTATGTGCTCGAGTCATTGTCAGGTCCGATCAAGTATTTTCTATCTTGTGTTTACTGATAATGTTTTTTGCTCGTAGAACCATGTTCCCTTGCTGAACAACCCGCCTCAACCTGAGGATGCCGAGATATTGTACGAGCCTGATGTGGTTGTGGTGGATCCTGCACCCGCGGGTGGTGCCTTGCATGCTGGTACTGGCGAGTCCGCGGGTGCGAGTGTTGGTGGTCATCCAGCGGCTTCGACTGCTAGTGGGCGGAATGGGGAGGGCGATGGTGATAGATCGCCGCCAGTTGCGCTAGTTGTTGCGCCCTGCCCTCCTCCAGTTGCACCGAAAAAGCGCAAGTTGGGGGTGTTGCTTCGCGTGGGCGCCGCACCTGTTGGGTACGTACTTCTTCTTGGTTTTTACACCGCTATTTTTTCTTCCGATTCTAATGGTGAGCGTGTTGCATTAGTGCTCCTGTTCGGGCCACGTCTTCCACGGGGACTGCTGCTATTGACCTTAAGTTGACTGACTCTGGCACCACGGCTGATCGATTGGCACCTTCCGCGACCCCTGTGGCTTCTGGTGCGGGTACAAAACCTGCGACTACTCCATCTGGCGAGTCTGTGAATGCTACTGAGGGAGAAACACCTTCGGAGATGAAACCCGTGTTTCCCGAGGGGTACTTCTTGGAGAAGAAGGACCTCCCCATTGAAGAGAATGCGAAATTCTTTGATCGCATGGCTGAGCAGGTGCGTAATCTTCTTTTCATCTGACTTGCATTGGGGGCGCGGCAGCGCTCCCGATGGGAGTAACCCACGAGGCTGCGACCAATCGCTTGTGGTTGGTTGCAGTCTGAAACTTGATTGTCCTTTGCTTGGTTCTGATTTCTGCGCTCCTTTCTTTTTCAGCCGATGTTCCGTATGTGTGAGCAAGTGCTGACTGATGCTGATCGTGCCCAGGGTGCTCATGATGCGGCCCATAATAGCCTGACCACCATGCGTCGTGAGTTGTTTTCTCCCTTTTTTATTCTATTGTCCTTTCTAGCTTGATCCTTGAGTGATCCTTTGACCGTAGGGCGTAAGAACGATGCTGAAAAGCGGTTTGCTGCCGTGGAGAAGAAGCTTTCCTCGCTTCGACGCGTTTTGGAGTTGAAGGAGAGGGATTTGCAGGCGCAACGTGATGAGCTCGAATGGCTGCGGCGAGTGGAGGAGGAATTCCAACAAATGGAGACGGTTTGATGAGGACATCTCTACTAATGTTAAACCCACATCTTCACCAACTACACATACTGGACCAGTTACTAGAGCACGCGCACGTCAACTAAATTATCAGGTACTTTCGTTTCTTGCGAATCCTTCTAATGTTCAGGAACATATGATGCTGCCTAAATTAGATACTTTTGTTTGTCTTATGAATGAAGGACCTAGCATGGATAAGAAGGATGGTCATTGGAGCGAGATCAAGCATGGAGAAGGAGGTGTGCGCGCGGGAAAGGACAATGGAGCTTCCAGTGGTGATTTTCGCACTTTGAGGCCACCATAAGGCGTGCATGAAGACTTGGACGAGAGACACAAGACGCCACATTAATATTTTCGTCCAAGGGTTATTATAGGTGCTGCGTCACCTTATTATTGGGCCAGGCCCATGTAATTTCGAAATACACTTAATAGGCTATTTTTTAGAGTCCGTATGTGTGGGGAAACCGAGTTAGGGTTGTTTTCGGACCCCTCCTCCAAGGGGCCACGAAATTCCCTCTGTTCCCCCATATATACAGCCCTTAGGGCGTCGTTTAGACTTGGGTTTTAATTATATTTAAGTTAGCCATAGCCGCAAATTCGAGCTCTTCGTTTGTGTCATCCGACCAGGCCAAGACCGCATTGGAACCCCAACTTCTGTCAATCATTCATCTTATATTCGCAATATCCAGATTGCAATTCTTAGTTCTTGCTTGTTCTTCGATTGCTTGCAGGAATTAGACCTTCGTGGTCAGGTTGATCGTGCATCCGCGGGATCAATAACCCATCGGAGTTGGTTTAGCGGTCGCTAAGGCGCAACGTCTTCGCACGTTCGTAGTCGGATCGTGAAAGTCGTCTCCACCATAATCGATCTCCACCATCTCATCGAAACATCGGGACACCTTCGCCTCTATCAAGTGGTATCAGATTTCCAGGTTGCTTGGTGAGATTTACCAGTTTTCGTAGTCTAGATTGGTTCTGTTCTTCATACCTACAGTCCACGAAAAAGCCAACAAAAAAATTAGGGTTAGATCATCACGTCCCAAAACAGTCCGAGCCTTTGTCCAGTTTTCTTTACAGTAGTTTGCTTTGTTGAATTTGCGGTTGCATCGTTGTGACGAGTTGCTGATCTTAGCGTCTAGTTCCCTTAGAGTTTCGAGTTCTGATCACAGTTTGTCACACCGCCGCCGCACAGTAGTACACCGCCACGTTTCCGCCAATCCGAGTCCAGATACACCACCACGTTCCGCCAAGTCGAGTCCATATACAGCACCACGACCTACCAATCCGAGTTGAGTTCCATCACCTGTTCGGTTTGTGATCTCTCCGTAGCCAGATTAGTTTTGAGTTGATTAGAGTCGGATTTCACCAATCTTCTGTCGTACGTTCCGCCAAGTCTGGCACGCTTTCCAGAGCAGTTTTTAGGCCAAAAATTTCGGGGGTAAAAAAATTTGGTGCCCATACGTTCCTTAGGTCCAGAAACTCATTTTGAGACGTTCGCCACCATAGTGATTTTTTCGCACTTTTTCAGCCACCGCAGTCCCGCATCGCAAAAAAAAAGCAGAAAAAAAAAGAGAAAAAAAAATTCAGAGTGTGCCTCTCAGTTGATTACGTGCCGCGCCGTGCTTTCGTTGGTGTTTTAGGCTCGCATCTCTAGTACAGTCTAGCCTAGGATCAGCACAGTACCGATGTTGAGTGTTTATTCAGCTTTGCATCTCTGTTTTGATTACTGTTGAGCTTTTGCTACCATACTTGTCAGCCTTCCTACAGCTCCACATATATTCTACATCGTGCGTTTTAACACCTCCTGGCCATCGCTCTACCACATCTCTGAGAGTTTTGACCCGTTGGTTGTACATCGCCACCTGCTGCTACGTAAGAATCGGTAAGAACTAAAGAAAAGCTTGACGGATTTGTGCTTTCCACCACCCCACATCCCATTAGTAGAAGTAGGATCATACTTCTGTGTGTTTTCTATTTCTGCTAACCATGCCAGGATCCCATGATGAAGTGGCGCGGGATGCACCTGATTGGGAGAATATGACAAACAAAGCATTACATGATAAATTTGCACAAATGATGTCTGAACAGGTGAATAACATCGAGAACAGACTGTCCCTCCAATCGTGTGATGATTATTACGGCGGATGGTGGGTATGAGTCAGCGAGCGACTATGATGAGGAGACTTTAGTTCTCATTACTCACGAGGAACAGGGTGCCCATGATGATGCTCATGATATAGAGTATATGGCTCCTGATGATGCAGATCAATATGCTAGTTTGGTTGCTCAACGTGTGTTAAGTGTGCAGGTATCGAAGGCCGAGCAAAACCAGAGGCATAATTTGTTCCACACAAAGGGAGTGGTGAAAGAACGTTCGGTTCGCATCATCATTGACGGAGGGAGTTGCAACAACTTGGCGAGCATGGAGTTGGTGGAGAAGCTATCTCTCACCACAAGACCACACCCCCATCCGTACTATATTCAGTGGTTTAACAATAATGGTAAGATTAAGGTAACGCGTTCTGTTCGTGTGCACTTTAGCATTGCTGCATATGCTGATTATGTTGATTGTGATGTGGTACCCATGCAAGCATGCTCTCTTTTACTTGGTAGACCATGGCAATTTGATAGGAATGTTGTACACCATGGTAGGACAAATCAGTTTACTCTGGTTCATCAGGATAAAACTATTGCTTTACTTCCTATGTCTCCTGAACAAATTGTGAAAGATGATCTTGCTAGAGCTAGTAAAGCTAAACAGGAGAAAAACAAGAGTGAAAATGAGATAGCAGCTAAAGAATTTGAGCAACAACATAAGACTAATAGCAAATCTTCTTCTGCTATTTCTAATGAAATTAAATTGACTAGTCCAACTTTTCTTGCTACTAAGGTTGATATTTCGGATTTGGATGTTAGTCAATATGTGTGCTATGCTTTTGTGTGCAAAGAAGCTTTGTTTTCATTTGAGGAATTGCCTCCTTCTTTGCCTCCTGTTGTCACTGACCTTTTGCAGGAGTTTATTGACGTCTTTCCACAAGACGTACCATCGGGATTACCACCTATTCGAGGGATTGAGCATCAGATTGACTTAATTCCCGGTGCTTCGCTGCCCAACCGTGCGCCATACCGTACCAATCCGGAGGAGACGAAGGAGATTCAGCGTCAAGTACAAGAGCTACTCGACAAAGGTTACATACGTGAATCCCTTAGTCCTTGTGCTGTTCCTGTTATATTAGTGCCTAAAAAGGATGGAACTTGGCGTATGTGTGTTGATTGTAGAGCCATTAATAATATTACTATTCGTTATCGTCATCCTATTCCTAGGTTAGATGATATGCTTGATGAATTAAGTGGCTCTACCATGTTTTCCAAAGTTGATTTGCGTACTGGATACCATCAAATTCGCATGAAATTAGGGGATGAATGGAAAACGGCATTTAAAATTAAGTTTGGATTATATGAGTGGTTAGTCATGCCTTTTGGGTTAACTAATGCACGTAGCACTTTCATGAGATTAATGAACGAGGTTTTACGTGCTTTCATTGGACGATTTGTGGTAGTCTATTTTGATGATATACTGATTTATAGCAAATCTTTGGAGGAACATTTGGATCATTTACGTGCTATGTTTATTGCTCTACGTAATGCACGTTTGTTTGGTAACCTTGGGAAGTGCACCTTTTGCACCGACCGAGTATCGTTTCTTGGCTATGTTGTTACTCCGCAGGGAATTGAAGTTGATAAAGCCAAGATCGAGGCGATTGAGAGTTGGCCGCAGCCCAAAACGGTCACACAAGTGAGGAGTTTTCTTGGCCTCGCTGGATTCTATAGGCGTTTTGTGAGAGATTTCAGCACCATTGCTGCACCTCTCAATGAGCTTACACGCAAGGATGTGCCTTTTACTTGGGGTACCGCACAGGAAGAAGCCTTCACGGTATTGAAAGATAAGTTAACACATGCTCCTTTGCTCCAACTTCCTGATTTTAATAAGACTTTTGAGCTTGAATGCGATGCTAGTGGGATTGGTTTGGGAGGTGTGTTATTACAAGATGCTAAACCTGTTGCATACTTTTCTGAAAAATTGAGTGGGCCTAGTCTGAACTATTCTACTTATGATAAGGAATTATATGCTCTTGTTCGGACATTAGAAACTTGGCAACATTATTTATGGCCCAAAGAATTTGTTATACATTCTGATCATGAATCTTTGAAACACATAAGAAGCCAAGCAAAACTTAATCGTAGACATGCTAAGTGGGTTGAATTTATTGAGACTTTCCCTTATGTCATTAAACACAAGAAGGGGAAAGATAATATTATTGCTGATGCTTTGTCTCGTCGTTATACTATGCTTTCACCACTTGACTTCAAGATATTCGGTTTAGAGACACTCAAAGATCAATATGTACATGATGCGGAATTTAAAGATGTATTGCAGAATTGTAGAGAGGGTAGAACATGGAACAAGTTTGTGCTTAATGATGGTTTTGTGTTCCGTTCTAACAAGCTATGCATTCCAGCTAGCTCTATTCGTCTTTTGTTGTTGCAGGAGGCGCATGGAGGAGGATTAATGGGACACTTTGGCGTGAAGAAGACGGAGGACGTACTTGCTACACATATATTTTGGCCAAAGATGAGACGGGGTGTTGAGCGTTTTGTTGCTCGCTGCACTACATGTCAAAAAGCTAAGTCACGACTCAATCCTCATGGTTTATACATGCCTTTACCTGTACCTAGTGTTCCGTGGGAGGACATATCCATGGACTTTGTTTTAGGCTTGCCTCGAACAAAGAAGGGGAGGGATAGCATATTTGTTGTCGTGGATAGATTTTCTAAGATGGCATATTTTATACCATGTCATAAAAGCGATGATGCTGCTAATGTTGCTGATTTATTCTTTCGTGAGATTATTCGCTTACATGGTGTGCCCAATACTATTGTCTCGGATCGTGATACTAAGTTTCTTAGCCATTTTTGGAGATGCTTATGGGCTAAGTTGGGGACTAAACTACTTTTCAGTACTACTTGTCATCCCCAAACTGATGGACAAACTGAAGTAGTCAATAGGACTTTGTCTACTATGCTTAGGGATGTTTTAAAGAGTAACTTGAAAATGTGGGAAGAATGTTTACCTCATATTGAATTTGCTTATAACCATTCATTTCATTCTACCACTAAAATGTGCCCTTTTGAGATTGTTTATGGTTTTCTACCTCGTGCACCTATTGATTTGCTGCCTCTTCCATCTTCGGAGAAGGTTAATTTTGATGCTAAGCAACGTGCTGAATTGATATTAAAAATGCATGAGTTAACTAAAGAAAACATTGAGAAAATGAATGCTAGATACAAGCTTGCTGGTGATAAGGGTAGAAAGCATGTTGTGTTTGAACCAGGAGATCTTGTTTGGTTACATCTACGTAAAGATAGGTTTCCTGATTTGCGCAAGTCTAAGTTAATGCCACGAGCTGATGGTCCCTTTAAGGTTTTACAGAAAATTAATGATAATGCATATAAACTTGAGCTACCTGCAGATTTTGGGGTTAGTCCCACATTTAACATTGCAGATTTGAAACCTTATTTGGGAGAAGATGATGAGCTTCCGTCGAGGACGACTTCAATTCAAGAAGGGGAGGATGATGAGGACATCTCTACTAATGTTACACCCACATCTTCACCAACTACACATACTGGACCAGTTACTAGAGCACGCGCACGTCAACTAAATTATCAGGTACTTTCGTTTCTTGCGAATCCTTCTAATGTTCAGGAACATATGATGCTGCCTAAATTAGATACTTTTGTTTGTCTTATGAATGAAGGACCTAGCATGGATAAGAAGGATGGTCATTGGAGCGGGATCAAGCATGGAGAAGGAGGTGTGCGCGCGGGAAAGGACAATGGAGCTTCCAGTGGTGATTTTCGCACTTTGAGGCCACCATAAGGCGTGCATGAAGACTTGGACGAGAGACACAAGACGCCACATTAATATTTTCGTCCAAGGGTTATTATAGGTGCTGCGTCACCTTATTATTGGGCCAGGCCCATGTAATTTCGAAATACACTTAATAGGCTATTTTTTAGAGTCCGTATGTGTGGGGAAACCGAGTTAGGGTTGTTTTCGGACCCCTCCTCCAAGGGGCCACGAAATTCCCTCTGTTCCCCCATATATACAGCCCTTAGGGCGTCGTTTAGACTTGGGTTTTAATTAGATTTAAGTTAGCCATAGCCGCAACTTCGTGCTCTTCGTTTGTGTCATCCGACCAGGCCAAGACCGCATTGGAACCCCAACTTCTGTCAATCATTCATCTTATATTCGCAATATCCAGATTGCAATTCTTAGTTCTTGCTTGTTCTTCGATTGCTTGCAGGAATTAGACCTTCGTGGTCAGGTTGATCGTGCATCCGCGGGATCAATAACCCATCGGAGTTGGTTTAGCGATCGCTAAGGCGCAACGTCTTCACACGTTCGTAGTCGGATCGTGAAAGTCGTCTCCACCATAATCGATCTCCACCATCTCATCGAAACATCGAGACACCTTCGCCTCTATCACGGTTGAGGGCAATCGGCTACGCGACCTGGCGAGTGCTTTGGCAGGTGAGGAGATTTCTCTAATGCTTCACCTTTGGTTGTGGTTGTTTGATCATTGTTGTATCCCTGTGGCGTAGGCGCCGTAAGTGTTGAGGTAGCCTCGACTGCTTCTGAGGACTCGGGCGTTCTTCGTGGCGTTGTGGATGTCGTGTCTAGTGCCACTGGTGCCGTGAAGGACGTCTGCAGTCGTGCGTCGACTCTTTTGAAGATTCTTCATGAACACATGTATCCAGATGAGGTGAACCGTCCCAAGGGCCTTGACCTTCAGGTTGTTGCATTCGGGCTAAACAGAGATAAGCTGGAGAGTTTGTTACGCGAGATAGTGGTGAGTGGGCTTGCGACGTCCTTCATTGTTCTTCTGGGGCATGGGGTTCCCATTGAGGATGCAATGGTGGATTTCCTGCCTGGTTATACGACTGAGCAAAGTGCGCGAGCCACTCGTCTTGCTCGTGAACTGCAACTTGTTGTGGAGGCTGATGTCCGCAAGCCTCAAGGCGCGGAGTAGGAGACTTTATTTATCTGTATGCTGGGAGAAACTTTTCCTTGTAATGAGTTGCTTTTCTAGCGAGGGATGCTGAATCTTGAACTGATTAATAGATTGTCGTGTCTTCTTTTATTGTACTGTCTTTTCCTTTGGCTTGACTTCTTTTATCCTTTTGCGGTAGGCCATCCCGGGCGTTTCTCAGGCTTGGAAATTGCTGAAGGAAGACGGTCGCAAGAGGGCTTACGAGTCTGTATGTTTGAGGCTTAAGGACGCGGAGCGCGATATTAGTCCAAACAAACGTGCATTACGGAGAGCAATAAAACAGCACGTAAATGATCCAAATGTTCCTCCAAATATTTTCTATAAATCAGTATATCATCAAAATAGACTACCACAAATCGTCCAATGAAAGCACGTAAAACCTCGTTCATTAATCTCATGAAGGTGCTAGGTGCATTAGTTAACCCAAAAGGCATGACTAACCACTCATATAGTCCAAACTTAGTTTTAAATGCTGTTTTCCATTCATCTCCTAATTTCATGCGAATTTGATGGTATCCACTACGCAAATCAACTTTGGAAAACATGGTAGAGCCACTTAATTCATCAAGCATATCATCTAACCTAGGAATAGGATGACGATAACGAATAGTAATATTATTAATGGCTCTACAATCAACACACATACGCCATGTTCCATCCTTTTTTGGCACTAATATAACAGGAACAGCACAAGGACTAAGGGATTCGCGTATATAATCTTTGTCGAGTAGCTCTTGTACTTGACGCTGAATCTCCTTCGTCTCCTCAGGATTGGTACGGTATGGCGCACGGTTGGGCAGCGAAGCACCGGGAGTTAATTCAATCTGATGCTCAATCCCTCGAATAGGTGGTAATCCCGGTGGTACGTCTAGGGGAAAGACGTCTATAAACTCCTGCAAAAGGTCAGTGACAACACGAGGCAAAGAAGGAGGCAATTCCTCAAATGAAAACAAAGCTTCTTTGCACATAAAAGCATAGCATACATATTGACTAACATCTAAATCTGAAATATCAACCTTAGTAGCAAGTAAAGTTGGACTAGTCAATTTAATTTCATTAGAAACAGCAGACGAAGATTTGCTATTAGTCTTATGTTCTTGCTCAAATTCTTTAGCTGCTATCTCATTTTCACTCTTATTTTTCTCCTGTTTAGCTTTACTAGCTCTAGCAAGATCATCTTTCACAATTTGTTCAGGAGACATAGGAAGTAAAGCAATATTTTTATCCTAATGAACCAGAGTAAACTGATTTTTCCTACCATGGTGTACAACATTCGTATCAAATTGCCATGGTCTACCAAGTAAAAGAGAGCA
This sequence comes from Bromus sterilis, assembly GCA_950022295.1. NCBI lineage: Eukaryota > Viridiplantae > Streptophyta > Magnoliopsida > Poales > Poaceae > Bromus > Bromus sterilis. The sequence continues at coordinate 168,729,638 of OX465600.1, read as the reverse complement.
TGCTTGCATGGGTACCACATCACAATCAACATAATCAGCATATGCAGCAATGCTAAAGTGCACACGAACAGAATGTGTTACCTTAATCTTACCACTATTGTTAAACCACTGAATATAGTACGGATGAGGGTGTGGTCTTGTGGTGAGAGATAGCTTCTCCACCATCTCCATGCTAGCCAAGTTGTTGCAACTCCCTCCGTCAATAATGATGCGAACCGAACGTTCTTTCACCACTCCCTTTGTGTGGAACAAATTATGCCTCTGGTTTTGCTCGGCCTTCGTTACCTGCACACTTAACACACGTTGAGCAACCAAACTAGCATATTTATCCGCATCATCAGGAGCCATATACTCTATATCATGAGCATCATCATGGGCACCCTGTTCCTCATGAGCAATGAGAACTAAAGTCTCCTCATCATAGTCACTCGCTGGCTCATACCCACCATCCGTCGTAATAGTCATCACACGCTTGGAGGGACAGTCTTTTGCGAAGTGACCTCCACCTTGGCACCTGCGACATTTAATATCACGATCTCGTGTTTGCCCTGTGGAAGGCATGGATGAAGAGGAACTCGCTGCTGGACCACTCTGTGCACCATTGAATGGTGGCGCTGGCTGTTTTGGTGGCTCCCTGTAAGAATGAGCGATGTCCATGATGTATTTCGTCCTGCAGAAAAGTTAGGTCTACTAGCGGCCTGTCGATCCTGCACTTCACGTTCAGCTTTACAAGCAAGATGAAACAAACGAGGGATAGTAGCATAGTCCTTGTATTCTAGAATAGTTTGTATCTCCTTGTTTAAGCCACCCATAAAACGTGCAAGCATAGCTTCATTATCCTCTACTAGGCCACATCTAATCAATCCAGTTTGTAATTCTTGATAATATTCCTCTACATAATTTTTTCCCTGTCTCAAACGATGTAATTTTTGTAGCAATTCACATTGATAATAAGGAGGAACCCAGCGAGTACGCATAGCATCTTTTAAAGCAGCCCAAGTAGTTGGAATATTATTAGCATGCAATCTACAATGTTCAGACCACCAAATAGATGCAAACCCTGTGAATTCACAAACAGCAGCAATAACACGTCTATTCTCAGGATATTATAAACATGTAAAGCGTTGTTCAGTTTCTAACTCCCAAGTAAGATAAGCATCAGGAATATATCTACCCTTAAACGGCTTAAGATTCAATTTAAGTTTAGGCACATGTTCATCATCGTGTACCTGAGGGGGTGGTTGGTGTCGACCGTGGAGAATGTTGGGACGTGGACGTCCAGCTGGCTGTTCATAGGGTGCTGCCTGTTCCACCTCATCCTCGTAATCACCCTCGTCGTCGTCATATTGGACGACGTCAGAAGCAGCAGCAGCAATAACTGAGCGGCAGGAGCACCAATACCAGCAGCTTGTCCGCCCGGAAACAGAATACGTCGTGCACGTCGTGATGGCGGTGGTTGTGCCGGAACGGCAGCAGGCTGTGTAGGTAGGCGTGCAATCAACTCAGTAAACTTGGCGTCGAGCTTGGTGTCGATCATCTTCTCCACGCCATCAATCTCCTCTGTAAATCTGTTCTCGATGTCATTCACCTGTTGAGACATCATTTGTGCAAATTTATCATGTAGGTCCTTGTTTGTCATGTTCTCCCAATCGGGCGCATCCCGCGCCACTTCATCATGTGATCCTGGCATGGTTAGCAGAAATAGAAAACATACAGATATGATCCTTCTTCTACTAATGGGATGTGGGGTGGTGGAAAGCACAAATCCGTCAAGATTTTCTTTCGTTCTTACCGATTCTTACCTAGCAGCAGGTGGTGATGTACAATCAACGGGTCAAAACTCTCAGAGATGTGGTAGAGCGATGGCCAGGAGGTGTCAAAACGCACGATGTAGAATATATGTGGAGCTGTAGGAAGGCTGACAAGTATGGTAGAAAAAGCTCAACAGTAATCAAAACAAAGATGCAAAGCTGAATAAACACTCAACGTCGGTACTGTGCTGATCCTAGGCTAGACCGTACTAGAGACGCGAGCCTAAAACCCCAACAGAAGCACGGTGCGACACGTAAACAATTAAGAAGCACACTCTGAATTTTTTTTCTTTTTTCTTTGCTTTTTTTTGGTGATTCGGTGCTGCGATGGCTGAAAAAGTGCGAAAAAATCACTATGGTAGCGAACGTCTCAAAATGAGTTTCTGGACCTAAGGAAGGTATGGGCACGAAATTTTTTCACCCTTGAATTTTTTGGCCTAAAAACTGCTCTGGAAAGCGTGTCGGACTTTAATCACCTCAAAACTGCTCTGAATTTTATTTTATTTTTGGAAATCACCCCCTTCTACGTACGACAAAGATTGGTGAAATCCGACTCTAATCAACTCAAAACCAATCTGGCTACGGAGAGATCACAAACCGAACGGGTGATGGAACTCAACTCGGATTGGTAGGTCGTGGTGGTGTATATGGACTCGGGTTGGCGGAACGTGGTGGTGTATCTGGACTCGGATTGGTGGCAGTGGACGGATGGAACTGTGCGGCGGCGGCGTGACAAACTGTGATCAGAACTCGAAACTCTAAGGGAACTAGACGCTAAGATCAGCAACTCGACACAACGATGCAACCGCAAATTCAACAAAGCAAACTACTGTAAAGAAACTGGACAAAGGCTCGGACTGTCTTGGGACGTGATGATCTAACCCTAAATTTTTTTGGCTTTTTCGTGAACTGTAGGTATGAAAAACAGAAGTAATCTTGATTACGAAAAACTGGTAAATCTCACCGAGCAACCTGGAAATCTGATACCACTTGATAGAGGCGAAGGTGTCCCGATGTTTTGATGAGATGTTGGAGATCGATTATGATATGGGGTGGCCCGATCTTCTCAGTAAGCGGACGGTGAATATGAGGGCGATGATAGATAAATTGTATGTAGCCGATGAACTCTCCTTGCTAGATCCCTGTTGCCAATGCGACAACTCTCTACCCTTTGGATATTCACAACTTCACACACTTGCGCAACGTAGTCGTCGACCACGAGACGGTGATTGCAATCTACTAATTCCCAGTGGAACAACAGATCACACAAGAACTTGCAGTAGAAGAACTTCAGATCGATACGAATTGAAGTCTTAATGATTCAAGAGGAAAGCCTGAAGCTATTCTCAATATCTAGGGTTTATCTAAACATGGTCTAACCTAAAAACTCGTAGGGGAACTTATATTTATAGTCTAAGGGGATCCAGACTCGGATACAGGGGTCGTAGGCCCGTTTCTGCGCGCAGGCAGCACGGTAGTACCGTGATTAGTGCGGTAGTACCGCGGGTGCGGTAGTACCGCGGGTACTACCGTAACCACTACCGTATCTCTCCTGACCTGTCGCGGTAGTAGGCACGGTAGTACCGTAACCACTACCGTATTCCTTCTGTTGCCGCGGTAGTACGGGCGGTAGTAGGCCCGGTAGTACCATGGCGCGGTAGTACCGTGGTCAGCGCGGTAGTACCGTGGCGCGGTAGTACCGTGGTCAGCGCGGTAGTACCGTGGCGCGGTAGTACCGCGGCCTGAAGCATTTTTCTTCCTGGCCTTGTCTTCTGGAGGTTCTTCTTCCCATGTAGCTTGTCCTTGTTCCTTGGCTTCTTCTTCTTGAACCTCAGCTCCTCCTAGTTCCTTGTCTTCACCTTGATACCTGATCATGCAAACACACAAGGACTTAGGCAGTATATAATTCTCACTAAGCCTATCATCAGACTCGAGTAAGAGCAAATTCACCTGCTGTTCTAATAACTTAGCACGGGCTCTTGTAATAGGTCCAAGTCGGATTTGATTGGCTTGTTCATCATGAAGACTTGGGGAAGTAGTAGTTGTAGTAGGGATGTCCTCATCATCTCCCCCCCCCCTTCAAAAGGCGTCGACCCCGACGCTCCGAGGTCATCTCCCATATGTGGTGATAAATCAGCTACATTAAAGTTGTTACTTGCACCACCAAACTCAGCAATGGGAATATCAATGGAGTAGGCATTATCATTGATCTTGGCTAGCACTTTATAAGGACCAGCACCACGTGGCTTCAACTTGGAGTTCCACAATCCTGGAAATCTATCCTTGCACAGATGTACCCAAACCATATCTCGAGGCTGAAATATAACTTGCTTGCGTGACTGGTTGCGTGCAGCAGCAACGTTCTTGCCTTGCTTCTCAATAGCCTCCCGTGTCTTCTCATGAATCTTCTTCACGTAATCTGCTCGTTGGGATGCCTCCATATTAACTCTGTCCTGCAATGGAAGAGGCAACAAATCAAGGGGTGTAATAGGCTTAAAACCATAAACCACCTCAAAAGGACAAAGATGAGTAGTAGTGTGTACTGCCCTGTTATAAGCAAACTCAACATGTGGCAAACAGTCCTCCCATTCACGCAGATTTTTCTTGATCATAGCTCGCAGCAATTGTGACAATGTTCTATTGACCACCTCCGTTTGACCATCAGTTTGAGGATGACATGTAGTGCTGAACATTAGCTTTGTTCCTAGCTTTCCCCAAAGTGTCTTCCAGAAGTAGCTCACAAACTTTACATCTCGGTCAGAAACAATTGTCTTGGGCACTCCATGCAAGCGTACAATCTCCCTGAAAAACAGGTTAGCAACATGCGACGCATCGTCGCTCTTATGGCAAGCAATAAAATGTGCCATCTTGGAAAATCTATCCACTACCACAAATATACTATCAAGACCATATTTAGTACGTGGCAATCCTAACACAAAGTCCATACTAATATCTTCCCAAGGTGTCGTAGGAGCCGATAGTGGAGTATACAAACCGTGAGGCTTCAGCTTGGACTTGGATGTGTTGCATACAATGCAGCGTCGAACAAACCTGTCTACATCACGCCTCATCCTGGGCCAATAAAAATTATCAGCAAGCATGAGTAGTGTCTTCTCACGCCCAAAGTGACCCATCAATCCTCCTGCATGTGATTCCTGCAACAATAGCAAACGCACAGAAGATTCTGGAACACAAAGTTTGTTAGCTCGAAACAAAAATCTATCATGGATGTGAAACTTTTCCCATGCATTTCGAAGCATACACAAACGATATGGTTCAGCAAAATCATGATCAGTTGCATATAAATCACACAAACTGTCTAATCCAGGAATTTTAACATCAAGATGTGTCAATAACATATTCTTCCTAGAGAGAGCATCAGCAACAACATTATCTTTCCCTTTCTTATATTTGATGATGTAGGGAAAAGACTCAATGAACTCAACCCACTTAGCTAAGCGTCTATGCAAATTAGATTGAGCTTTCAGATATTTCAAAGCTTCATGATCAGAATGTATGATAAATTCTTTTGGCCACAAATAATGTTGCCAAACCACAAGAACTCTAACAAGTGCATACAATTCTTTATCATAAACAGGATAATTCAATCTAGCACCAGAAAGCTTCTCACTGAAATAAGCTATAGGTCTACCTTCTTGCATCAAAACACCACCAATGCCTATACCACTAGCATCACATTCAACTTCAAATTGCTTAGTAAAATCTGGTAATGCAAGTAATGGTGCAGATGTAAGCAAACGTTTCAACTCATCAAATGCAAGATCTTGGGCAACGCCCCAAACAAAAGGCACACCTTTCTTAGTCAATTCATTCAACGGAGCAGCAATAGTACTAAAGTCTTTCACAAAACGTCTATAAAAACCAGCAAGACCGTGAAAACTTCGTACTTGGCTAACATTCATGGGAGTAGGCCAATTTTGAATTGCCTCAATTTTAGAAGAATCTACTTCTACCCCATGCTTAGATACAACATATCCCAAAAATATGACCTTATCTTTTGCAAATGTGCACTTCTCAAGATTAGCATATAATTTAGAATCACACAACACTTGCAAAACTTGTCTAATATGATCAGCATGTTCAAATTCATTGCGGTTGTAAATAAGTATATCATCAAAATACACAACCACAAAATGTCCAATAAACTCCCGCAAAACATGGTTCATTAATCTCATGAAAGTACTAGGAGCATTAGTAAGACCAAAAGGCATAACTAACCACTCATATAAGCCGAACTTAGTTTTGAAAGCAGTTTTCCATTCATCCCCTTCTTTCATCCTAATTTGATGGTATCCACTACGCAAATCAATTTTAGAGAAAATAGCAGCACCACACAATTCATCAAGCATATCCTTTAAACGTGGAATAGGATGACGATAGCGAATAGTGATGTTATTAATAGCTCTACAATCTACACACATACGCCATGTACCATCTTTCTTAGGAACTAAAATAACAGGAACAACACAAGAGCTAAGGCTGACACGAATATACCCTTTATCCAGAAGCGCTTGTACTTGTTGCTGAATTTCCTTCGTCTCTTGGGGGTTTGTTCTGTATGGAGCCCGGTTAGGAAGAGTTGCACCCGGTATAAGATCAATTTGGTGCTCAATACCACGCAAGGGTGGTAATCCCGCTGGAACCTCCGCCGGAAACACATCATCATAATCCTGCAAAACAGTAGACACACCAGGAGAAATAGGATGGTTATCATTAGAAACCAAAACCTCGCCTTTATACATGAGGACAAGAGGTATGGCTGTAGGATCCTCACTAAATTCTCTCATGTCTTCTTCGGTGGCTAATGTAAGCAAACTAGTCTCTCTCGCACTTTTCGTTATATTATCACTCACAGCTATTACATTGTTCTCTCGTGTTGGTTCGACATTCACCTCTACCTTCTGACGAGACTCATTCACAATTTGTTGTGGAGACATAGGATGGAGATTAACTTTCTTGCCCTTGAACTCCAAATGATATGTATTGGCTCGACCATTGTGTTGCACATGGCGATCATATAACCACGGCCGACCCAATAAGAGATGGCAAACTGTCATAGGCACCACATCAAAATCTATAGAATCCTTGTATGGGCCTATCTCAAAGTTTACGCGCACCATGTGGTTCACCTTCATCTCACCACTGTCACTCAACCATTGGACATAATAAGGACTTGGGTGAGGTAAGTATTTCAGATTTAGCTTGGCACATAACTCTGCTTGCGAGGTTGCGGCAGCTACCTCCATCAATGATCACTTTGCAAGCTTTGTTGGGACCAACGAGCGCCTTCGTTTGGAACAGATTGCAGCGCTGAGAATCAGCATGTGGCTGCACCGTAAGAGCACGTTGTGACACCACAATGGTAGGAGCATGCGACGGAAAAGCATCCATGCCTTCTTCGGTATTGTAACCTTCATCATCCAACGCGGTTGGGTCTTCATCATCACCGATTTCATACTCGTCGGTTTCTTCATTAATAAACATGACCTTTCGGTTCGGGCAATCTCTCTTAAAGTGACCCGGACTACCGCAAGAATGACAAGTCATCTCGCGATTGCGAGCTGAAGACATGTTGGAGCCTGCACTAGTGGTAGGAGCAGCTGGCTTCTGGCCATAGAACCAGTGGAGGCTGTCTTGGAAACTGAAGGAGAAGCTCGAGTATTGGCACCATAATTCTCCATAGGCGCGGATAGTGTCCTTGGAGAAAATATGCTAGATGTGGAGTATCTTGACTTCAGTTGTGCCTCTTCTGCAAGCTGGGATTCAGCCTCCCTTGCAAGATGCAATAGCTCATTCATATTATAGTATTGGTGATGCCGCACAATACTCTTGATATTAAATTTCAGCCCATGGATAAAACGTTGCATAGTCATCTCAACCTCTTCGCGAACTCGCGCACGTTGCAGCAACATCTCCATCTCCATATAGTATGCATCAACGGACATAGTACCTTGCTTCAATTGTTGCAATTTATCAAAAACTGTCCGTAAGTAATTAGTGGGAACAAACCGAGCTTTCATGGTCGCCTTCATGTCACGCCATGTACGAATAGGCTGGCCATTGGTTTCTTGTATCTCGGTCAACACACTCTCCCACCAACGCAAGGCATAACCGTCAAACTCGGAAGAAGCAATCTTGATCTTCTTGTCTTCCGGATAATCATGCAAACGCCATAATTTTTCCATCTTAAGCTCCCATGTGAGGTACTCTTCCACATCCGTGGAACCTTCAAATTTGGGGATGTTAAACTTGGGCTTGCTTAAGACATCTTCCTCCTGAATAGGTATACGGCACGCACCAAAACCAAGTGGAGGTTGGCGACCCGGCCCTTGAAGACCACGCCCACGGCCTTGATTGCCCCTTAAATCAGCATTGTCACCGTGGACACTACCATCATCTTCCTGAGCGTCAGGTTGGCGTTGTACCATAGCTGCTTGTATGCCCGTGACAGATGTTGACATTTGTTGTATGCTCTTCTGTATAGCAGCAAGTTGTTGTTGCATAGTGGTGACTGCAGCTTCAGTCGCGTCCACTTTCAGTTGGACCGCTTGAACATTTGTATCAATCACATCAGCGGATTTAGTAAACATCCCAGTCAGGTGATCACGGAGACCTTCATATGCCTCCCATGTAACGGGCGCATCTTTGTCCTGTTTCTACATCACATCAAAACCACTTTGAGACATGATTAGTAGGTTAGTGCACTAAATCAAAATCTTTTGGTGGACACTCACAACTCACTCAAAACTGACAAGAAAAGGTGAATCTTACCGTTCCAAAGTGAATAGTAATGCGTAACCGTTCGGATGGAGGACTAGTGCACGGATGTGATGAAGTGAATACCCGAGTAAAAGAGTGAACACACGACAAAACAGGATATATGTGGTGGAGCTATAGGTATGGCACCCTAACTACACCAATTCACAAATCCTAGTGCTGATCGTATGCCAATAAGTTCTACGGGAACACACGCGGTGGAGAACAACTGGGCAAAAGCAACTATAAAATTGAGCAATATGTGTGGTGGAGTAATGCTCGTGTTGCAATTGCACAAGAGAGAAATTCTAGCAAAAGCTCAAAGTGTACGGGCACAAGATTGCTCAATCTACTAGTGCGTGGGAGAAAAAGGAACTCAAGGCTGTACAACTTATGTAATCTACTTTGCCTTTTCTGTCTCTTTTTGCTAGGCTTTTTGCTCAACTCTTTCCTTTTTTTATTATTTTTCTCTTTTTCTCTCTCTTTTTTTTTGAATTTTCTGACTCAACGTGAAGTAAACAGCAACCCAACTCAACTTTGCACAAACCACTTGATGCACTTCAATACCTATAGGAGCAGCCCGAAGAGCAAAGATATGCGAGTCTCAATAGTAAAGTGCTACACCAAAGAAAGGCTAACTATGGCTATCAAACGGAGACACAAACTGAGGGATAAAAGACAACGAAACCAAACCAACTTGACACAAACCAATCTAACACGAAAAATACACTCCGACTTGTGAGACACAAATATAGGAAAGACTAAGACTCGACCAAAAACAAGTTACACAAACTGGACGACGATCAGCAACTAAAACTTGGAAAAGATGCACTCTAGGTTATGGAAAAACACTAAACCCTAATATTTGTGTATGGCTTTTTCTGGATAGGACGAAACAAAAACGATCTACGGGGGATTTGGTGGATGCTTACCGAGGAAACGCTGGAAATCTGATACCAAGATGATATGGGGTGGCCCGATCTTCTCAGTAAGCGGACGGTGAATATGAGGGCGATGATAGATAACTTGTATGTAGCCGATGAACTCTCCTCGCTAGATCCCTGTTGCCAATGCGACAGCTCTCTACCCTTTGGATATTCACAACTTCACACACTTGCGCAATGTAGCCGTCGACCACGAGACGGTGATTGCAATCTACTAATTCCCAGTGGAACAACAGATCACACAAGAACTTGCAGCAGAAGAACTTCAGATCGATACGAATTGAAGTCTTAATGATTCAAGAGGAAAGCTTGAAGCTATTCTCAATATCAAGGGTTTATCTAAACGTGGTCTAACCTAAAAACTCGTAGGGGAACTTATATTTATAGTCTAAGGGGGTCCAGACTCGGATACAGGGGCCGTAGCCCCGTTTCTGCGCGCAGGCAGCACGGTAGTACCGTGATTAGTGCGGTAGTACCGCGGGTGCGGTAGTACCGCGGCTACTACCGTAACCACTACCGTATCTCTCCTGACCTGTCGCGGTAGTAGGCACGGTAGTACCGTAACCACTACCGTATTCCTTCTGTTGCCGTGGTAGTACGGGCGGTAGTAGGCCCGGTAGTACCATGGCGCGGTAGTACCGTGGTCAGCGCGGTAGTACCGTGGTCAGCGCGGTAGTACCGCGATCAGTGCGGTAGTACCGCGGCCTGAAGCATTTTTCTTCCTGGCCTTGTCTTCTGGAGGTTCTTCTTCCCATGTAGCTTGTCCTTGTTCCTTGGCTTCTTCTTCTTGAACCTCAGCTCCTCCTAGTTCCTTGTCTTCACCTTGATACCTGATCATGCAAACACACAAGGACTTAGGCAGTATATAATTCTCACTAAGCCTATCATCAGACTCGAGTAAGAGCAAATTCACCTGCTGTTCTAATAACTTAGCACAGGCTCTTGTAATAGGTCCAAGTCGGATTTGATTGGCTTGTTCATCATGAAGACTTGGGGAAGTAGTAGTTGTAGTAGGGATGTCCTCATCAGATTATGGTGGAGACGACTTTCACGATCCGACTACGAACGTGCGAAGACGTTGCGCCTTAGCGATCGCTAAACCAACTCGTAGAGGTTATTGATCCTGCGGATGCACGATCAACCTGACCACGAAGGTCTAATTCCTGCAAGCAATCGAAAGAACAAGCAAGAACTAAGAATTGCAATCTGGATATTGCGAATATAAGATGAATGATTAACGAAAGTTGGGGTTCCAATGCGGTCTTGGCCTGGTCGGATGACACAAACGAAGAGCTCGAAGTTGCGGCTATGGCTAACTTAAATCTAATTAAAACCCAAGTCTAAATGACGCCCTAAGGGCTGTATATATGGGTGAACAGAGGGGATTTTCGTGACCCCTTGGAGGTGGGGTCCGAAAACAACCCTAACTCGGTTTCCCCACACATACGGACTCTAAAAACAGCCTATAATGTGGTATTTCGAAATTACATGGGTCCAGCCTAATATTAAGGTGACGCAGCACCTATAATTCCCCTTGGACGAAAATAATGAAGTGGTATCTCGTGTATTTCGTCCAAGCCTTCATGCACTCCTTATGGTGGCTTCAAAGTGCGAAAATCACCACTGGAAGCTCCATTGTCCTTTCCCGTGCGCGCACCTTCTTTTCCATGCTTGATCCCGCTCCAATGACCATCCTTCTTGTCCATTCTAGGTCCTTCATTCATAAGCAAAACAAAAGTATCTATTTAGGCAACATCATATGTTCATGAACATTAGAAGGATTCGCAAGAAACGAAAGTACCTGATAATTTAGTTGACGTGCGCGTGCTCTAGTAACTGGTCCAATATGTGTAGTTGGTGAGGATGTGGGTGTAACAGCAGTAGGGATGTCCTCATCACACAAAGTTTGTTAGCTCGAAACAAAAAGCTATCATGGATGTGGAATTTATCCCATGCTGTTCGAAGCAAACACAAACGATATGGTTCACCAAAATCATGATCAGTTTCATATAAATCACACAACTCTCTAATCCAGGAATTTTAACATCAAGATGTGTCAATAACATGTTCTTCCTAGAGAGAGCATTAGCAACCACATTATCTTTCCCTTTCATATATTTGATGATGTAGGGAAAAGACTCAATGAACTCAACCCACTTAGCTAGGCGTCTATGCAAATTAGATTGAGCTTTCAGATATTTCAAAGCTTCATGATTAGAATGTATGATAAATTCTTTTGGCCACAAATAATGTTGCCAAACCTCAAGAACTCTAACAAGCGCATACAATTCTTTATCATAAACATGATAGTTCAATCTAGCACCAGAAAGTTTGATAGAGGCGGGGTGTCCCGATCTTTCGATGAGAGATAACTATCGATTTGGTGGAGACGACTCTGACGATCCGACTACGAACGTGCAACAACGTCGCTCCTTAGCAATCGCTAAACCAATCTCCGGAGGTTATTGACCACGTCGGAGCACGATCAACCTGACCACGAAGGTCTAGTGCCTGCAAGCAATCGAAGAACAAGCAAGAACTATGATAAAGCAATCTGAATATTGCGAATATGTAGATGAAGTATGAATAAAGTTGGGATTCCAAAAGCGGTCTTGATCTGGTCGTTGGGCACAAACCGAGTACACGAAGATGCGGCAATTAGCTAAGCAGTCTTTTTAACTAAAAGAAATCCAAAGAAAAACCCTAGGGGTTGATCTACTTATATAGGACTAAAGGGTGGAGGCCAAGGGGGTGGAAGGACGTCCCAAGGAGTCCTAAAACTAAACCTAGGTCGTACAAGGCACTTGGACCCATGTGGAGGTGATGCAACACCTATTGAGTTGGACTTTGATTTGGATTCTGCTGCTGGGTCGCACCGTTTTCTCAATATCTCCACACTCCGAAGGAATTTGAAGGTGAAACCAGTTGCGTTGCAAACTAGACGAGATAAGCTATCACCAGAAAAAAGAATCACCCAATTTGGAGTTCGTATGTAGAAACGGAGGCTGTTTGAAGTTGGGTATATCTCTGCAGTCCGAATCTGAGTCCATGACGTGAAAGACTTGGTCTCTATCTTCTCTTGGGCCAAAAGTGACGTGAAATAACTTCTTGTACAGCACACAATCATGCCCCTTTGTATTGACTTCATTTCTTGATCAAATATAGAGGAATTAATGGTCATATACATGATAATTATGTCCTCGTCATCTTCATGCTTGAACATGCTCCAATGCTCATCCTTCTTGTCCATGCTAGGTCCTTCATTTGTCAGCAACAGAAATATATCGACGTTAGGCATCATCATATTCACATGAACATTAGAAACATTACCAAGAAGCGAAAGTACCTGATAATTTAATTGGTGTGCACGATCTCTAGTAATTGGTCCAGTAGGTATATTAGCAGGGGTTGTGGCTGTAACTATGGTAGTCATTCCTCATCAAAGTTTCTCACTAAAATAAGCAATAGGTCTACCTTCCTGCATCAACACACTACCCATTCCTATGCCACTAGCATCACATTCAATCTCAAATTGTTTAGCAAAATCGGGCAGTGCAAGTAATGGTGCAGAAGTAAGCAAACATTTTAACTTATCAAAAGCAAGATCTTGGGCAGCGCCCCAAACAAAAGGCACTCCTTTCTTATTCAATTCATTCAAAGGTGCAGCAATAGTACTAAAGTCTTTCACAAAACGTCGATAAAAACCAGCAAGACCGTGAAAACTTTTTACTTGACTAACATTCATGGGAGTAGGCCAATTTTGAATTGCTTCAATATTAGAAGAATCTACTTCTACTCCATGCTTAGATAGAACGTATCCCAGAAATACGACCTTATCTTTTGCAAAAGTGCACTTCTCAAGATTAGCATATAACTTAGCATCACGCAACACTTGAAAAACTTGTCGAATATGGTCACAATGTTTCGTTTCATTGTGGATGTGAATAAGTATATCATCAAAATAGACAACCACAAAACGACCAATAAACTCTCTCAAAACATGGTTCATTAAACGCATGAAAGTACTAGGACCATTAGTAAGACCAAAAGGCATAACTAACCACTCATATAAACCGAACTTAGTTTTGAAAGCAGTTTTCCATTCATCCCCTTCTTTCATCCTAATTTGATGGTATCCACTACGCAAATCAATTTTAGAGAAAATAGCAGCACCACACAATTCATCAAGCATGTCCTCTAAACGTGGAATAGGATGGCGATATCGAATAGTGATGTTATTAATAGCTCTACAATCTATGCACATACGCCAGGAACCATCTTTCTTAGGAACCAAAATAACAGGAACAACACAAGGGCTAAGACTGACACGATATACCCTTTATCCAGAAGTGCTTGTACTTGTTGCTGAATTTCCTTCGTCTCTTGGGGATTGGTTTTGTATGGTTCCCGGTTGGGAAGTGTAGCTCCCGGAATAAGATCAATTTGGTGCTCAATACCACGTAAGGGTGGTAATCCCGCTGGAAACTCCACCGGAAACACATCATCATAATCCTGCAAAACAGTAGACACACTAGGAGAAAGAGGATGATTATCATTAGAAAGCAATACCTCGCCTTTGTACATAAACACAAGTGGCATGGTTGTAGGATCCTCACTAAATTCTCTCATGTCTTCTTTGGTGGCTCTCTCTCGACCTTTTCGTTATGTTATCACTCACAACTATTACATTGTTCCCTCGTGTCGGTTCTAAATTCACCTCTACCTTTTGACGAGACTCATTCACAATTTGCTGTGGGGACATAGGATGGAGATTAACTTTCTTGCTCTTGAACTCGAAATGATATGTATTGGCTCAGCCATTGTGTTGCACATGGCGATCATATAACCACGGCCGACCCAATAAGAGATGGCAAACTGTTATAGGCACCACATCAAAATCAATGGAATCCTGGTATGGGCCTATCTCAAAATTTACGCGCACCATATGATTCACCTTCATCTCACCATTGTCACTCAACCATTGGACATAATATGGATTCGGGTGAGTTAAGTATTTCAGATTTAGCTTGGCACATAATTCCTTGCTTGCGAGGTTCCGGCAGCTACCTCCATCAATGCTCACTTTGCAAGCTTTGTTTGGGCCAACTAACGCCTTGGTTTGGAAAAGATTGCAGCGCTGAGAGTCAGCATGTGGCTGCACAGTGAGGGCACGTTGTGACACAACAATTGTAGGAGCAGGCGACGGAAAAGAATCCATGCCTTCTTCGCTATTGTATCCCTCGTCATTGAACGCAGAGGAGTCTTCATCATCACCGGTTTCATACTCGCCAGTTTCTTCATTAATGAACATGACCTTTCGGTTCGGGCAATCTCTCTTAAAGTGACCCGGATTACCGCAAGAGTGACAAGTCATCTCGCCATTGCGAGTTGTAGACATGTTGGAGCCTGCACTAGTGGAAGGAGCAGCTTGCTTCTTGTCCATAGAACCATTGGAGGCTGGCTTGGGAAATGAAGAAGAAGCCCGAGTATTGGCACCATAGTTTTCCATAGGCGCGGCAGACGGTTTCCTTGGAGAAAATCTGCTAGATTATGTGTATTTGGCCTTCAGTTGTGCCTCTTCTGCAAGTTGTGATTCGGCCTCCCTTGCATGATGCAATAGATCATTCATATTATAGTATTGGTGATGCCGCACAATACTCTTGATGTTAAATTTCAGCCCATGGAGAAAATGTTGCATAGTCATCTGAACCTCTTCACGAACTCGTGCATGTTGCAGCAACATCTCCATATCCATATAGTATGCATCAACGGACATAGTACCTTGCTTCAATTGTTGCAGCTTATCAAAAACTGTCCGTAAGTAATTAGTGGGAACAAACTGAGCTTTCATGGTCGCCTTCATGTCACGCCATGTATGAATAGGCTGTCCATTGGTTTCTTGTATCTCGGTCAAAACACTCTCCCACTAACGCAAAGCATAACCATCAAACTCGGAGGAAGCAATCTTGATCTTCTTATCCTCGGAATAATCATGCAAACGCCATAATTTCTCCATCTTAAGCTCCCATGTGAGGTACTCTTCCACATCCGTGGAGCCCTCAAATTTGGGAATTGAAAATTTAGGCTTGCTCAAGACATCTTCTTCCTGGATGGGTATACGCCTCGCACCCAACCCAAATTGAGGTTGGCGAAATTTCCCTTGACCACCACGCCCACGGCCATGATTGGCCCTCAAGTTGTCATTGTCACCATGGACACTACCCTCATCTTCATGGCCTTTTTGTTGACGTTGGTCAATGGTAGCTTGCAGCCCATTAACTAACGTTGTCAACTGTTGTATGCTTGCTTGGAGAGCAATGAGTTGTGTTTGCATAGTGGTGACGGTGGCCTCCGTGCCATCCACTTTCATTTGGACTGCTTGCATATCAGTATCAACATTGTCCGCCAATTTAGTGAGCATCTCCGTCAAGTGATCACGAAGACCTTCATAGGCCTCCCAAGTAACCGGAGCATCCTTAGCCTGTTTCTGCATCACATCAAAACCACTTTGAGACATGATTAGTAGGTTAGTGCACTAAATCAAAATCTTTTGGTGGACACTCACAACTCACTCAAGACTGACAAGAAAAGGTGAATCTTATCGTTCCAAAGTGAATAGCGACGCATACCCGTTCGGAGGGAGGACTAGTGCACGGATGTGATGAAGTGAATACCCGAGTAAAAGAGTAAACACATGACAAAGCAGGATATGGTGGAGCTTATAGGTATGACACCCTAACTACACCGAAGTCAAGTCCTAGTGTTGATCGTGTGATACAGACCCAAGGAAAAACTCACACAGTGGAGAAAAACAAAGACATGCCTCTCAAAAGATCACGACTATGATATGTCCTTTCTAGCACTTGTATATCTCTTTGCACTCTTTGCGAACTCTTGTTGATCACACTTCTTTCATTTTCTTTTTTTTGAATCTTTTGTCTTTTCTCTCTATTTTTTTGACTCTTTTCTCTTTTTGCACTCTTTGAGAAATTTTCGGGAAGAACACAACAAAACAACAAACTAAAACAATGACTCCGATGCAATCTAAGTTATGGCAGAACTAGAAACCCTAATATTTTTTGTATGGCTTTTTCTGGATAGGAAGAAAACAAAATCAATCTAAAGGATGGATTTGGTGGATGCTTACCGAGGTAACACTGGAAATCTGATACCAAGATGATATGGGGTGGCCCGATCTTCTCAGTAAGCGTACGGTGAATATGAGGGCGATGATAGATAACTTGTATGTAGCCGATGAACTCTCCTCGCTAAATCCCTGTTGCCAATGCGACAGCTCTCTACCCTTTGGATATTCACAACTTCACACACTTGCGCAACGTAGTCGCCGACCACGAGACGGTAATTTGCAATCTACTAATTCCCAGTGGAACAACAGATCACACAAAACATTGAAGTAGCAACACTTCAGATCGATACGAATTGAAGTATATGATTCAAGATGAAAGCTTGGAGCTATTCTCAAGAACTAGGGTTTATCTAATCGTGGTCTAACCCTAAAACTCGCAGGGGGTCAGGTATTTATAGGCTATGGGGTGTCAACTCAGATACAAGGTTGCAGCCCTTCAGATCTGTGCGCAGGCAGTTCGGACGTCCGATGGGTTTTGGACGTCCGATGTGTCGGACATCCGGAACGTGTCGGACTTCCGGTTGTTTTGACATCGGTTCTGTACTCGAGGGTCGTCGCGAAGTTCTTCACGTCGGACGTCCGTTCCATGTCAGAAGTCCGTCGTGTCGGACGTCCGAATCCCGTCGGATGACCGCCGAAAATAGCAACCCCTCTGTAACTTGAGGTCATCGAGGCGTCGTAGCTCCTGGGCTCCGATGTCGGACGTCCGAAAGTTGGATTTTCTTTTATCTTCTCCTCCTTCTGGATCCCTGTCTTTGTCATGATACCTGATAATGCAGACATACAAAGATTTAGGCAGTATAAAGTTCTCAGTACATGACATATCAGAATCTATTAAGAGCGAGTTCACCTGTTGTTCTATCAACTTTGCACGAGCTCTTGTAATAGGTCCAATTCTAATTTCATCATCCTTCTTCTTTGTTGAATCAACTTGGTCTGCATGACGAACTGGAGATGCGTTGGTAGTAGGGATGTCCTCATCACGGTGTCGATGGAGGGTGGTTGCGGAGCGGCCCCGTTCCCCTCCGTGGTGAACACGGCTTGGTGTACGCGTTTACGGGCCCCAGGCTCCCCGGAAGGATGGTTCCTTCCGGAAGGAGCTTGAGCCGCAGGGCGTCTTTCGACATCTCGATTAATAGGCAGGACCGCCTCTTCGACGCGGGCGACCTTGTCGGCGAGCTCGAACAGGGCGGTGGTAGTCTTGATGGACCGGGTAGTCATCTTCTCCAGCATGCGTGGGTTTTTGACGTTGGCATGAAAGGTGGCGATGATTGTGACCTCATGCGCGTCGGGGATGCAATGCTGCATCTGGGTGAATCTTTCGACGAACTTCCGGATGGGTTCGCCGTCCGTCTGCACTACTCGGCGTAAGTCACTAACGGTTTTTGGAGGTTGGATCCCTCCGGTAAACGCGACGACAAACTTTTCACATAGTTCCTCCCACGAGCTAGTGGAGTTGGCCGGGAGATGCATCATCCACCGGCGAACATTGTCCTTCATCTTCATGGGGAAGTAGTTGGCCTTCGCTTTGTCGTCTCCCCCCCGCGATCTCCACAACAGTTTTGTACATACGGATGAACTCGCCGGATCTGTCTTTCCGTCATACGGAAGTGGGCCATCTATCTGGAACTTCTTGGGCCACTAGACGCCGCGGAGATCTTAGGTGAAGGCTACGCACACGGTGTTGTAGTCGCTTTCACCGGCAAGGATCCTCTGACGGACAACATCGATGGGAGGAACCCGGGCGTGAGAACACCGGCGAGTTTCCTTCTGCCTAACGATGGTGGTTCGAGCGTCTTCGAGGCGGCGATCCTCTAGGCGAGTACACTGATCTGGGGATCCACGGTGCCCAGATGATTGCACAGAAGCAGCACCAGGAGATCCGGCACATCGAGGAGCATTCTGGCGAACGACGGGGTCGCGGCAGCGCTCATCTCGAGGATGGTCTTATTGATGCCCATGCTGGGGGGGAGTGCACAGTGTCCCCTTGGTAGCCGGAACCCTCTCCCCGATAAGGGCCTTCCCACTTTGGAGACAGCTTGTTCAGACCCATCCTGGACTGTAGCCGACGAAGGACAAGGCCACCTTCCTCAAGTTCTCGGGAGCTGATGTGGCGGCTATGATAGTGACGTAGTACTTGCTGGTACCGCGCGGCGCGTGTAGCGGCCCTAGTACGTACTTCCTCGGCAACGGCGACATCTCCTTGTCGTAGTTGTTGTTGTTCGGCTTCATCGACGGCGCGAACTCGAGGAGATCCATATCTGAGTTCTGTGGGGAGCACCGCCTCCGCTCCGTAAATTAGATCGAAGCGCGTCTCATTTGTGGCTCAATTGGGTGTGGTCCTCATTAACCAAAGAACAGTTGGGAGTTCATCCACCCATCGTTTTCCACACTTTTCGAGCCGCTTGAAGGTACAGGTCCGGAGGCCTCAGAGTACTTCCGAATTGGCACTCCCTGCCTGGCCTTTGCTCCTCGGATAAGCCACTGAAGTGAAACACACTGCGGTGCCCATTTACTCGCAGTACTCGAGGAAGGCCTGACTTGTGAACTGGGTGCCTTTGTCCGTGATGATCCGGTTAGGAACTCCGAAATGACACACCAGGCTTTTGATAAACATGATGGCGGATTGCGCCGGGGTCTAGCGGACCGGCTCCACTTCTAGCCACTTGGTGAATTAGTCGATGGCGAAGTAGAGGAACTCATAACCTCCGGTAGCACAAAGGAATGGGCCCAAGATGTCCAATCCCCAGACCGCAAAGGGCCATGACAGAGGGATGGTTCGGAGAGCTTGTGCTGGTTGATGAACAGCCTTGGCATTGAGTTGGCAAGCGTCACAGGTGTTGACAAGCTCCATGGCGTCGTTCAAGGCAGTAGGCCAATAGAACCCTTGCCGAAAAGCTTTGCCGATCAGAGCCCGGGAACCAATGTGGGCGCCGCATGTTCCTTCGTGGTCCGGACGGGAGCAACTCCTTCCCTTCGTCTATGGGGATGCACAGTAGCTTCACACCGTTGGGACGCCTGCGGTAAAGGGTCTCATCGAGTAGGAGGTACATCTTTGATTGATGAGCAACCCGCTCGGCGTCCTTACGGTTGCTTGGTAGCTCTCCGTTCTTCAGGTAGTCCATGATGTCACTACCCTAGTCTAGGGGTGCTGGGTCGATAATGAGGACTTGGTGCTTGCCGGGGATGAAGGAGGGTAGTTCTCCGAGAAACTGCCCCTTGGTCTCGATCCTTTACTTCTTGGTCTTCGGTCTTGTGGGGTCGACTGAGGGTTTGAGTAACCGCTCAACGAACACCCCAGGTGGTACTTTTTCCTTTCGGGCAGCTATTTTAGACAGCTCATCCGCGACGCTGTTCTTGAAACTTTGGATCTGCTTCATCCCAAGGCCGTGGAAGTACTTCTCGAGCTTGCGGACTTCGTCGACGTACGCCTAAATCTGGGGCCATCTTTAATCGTCCTTGACTTGGTTGACCACCAGCTGAGAGTCACCTCTGAGTATGAGTCTTTTGATTCCGAAGCCACTATGGCACTCAAACCGGCGAGCAAGCCTTCGTACTCTGCTGTGTAGTTAGTGGAGGCCTCTCCCTCATAGAGCATTTTTTACATCATACTTTAAGACTTCTCCGGTTTGGGAAACCAGGACAGCGCCGGCCCCGGCTCCGTGCAAAGAGAAGGATGCGTCAAAGTACATGGTCCACTCATTGTTGTCTTTAGTGCCGGGAAGCGAAGATGCTTCCCGGAGGTCTTCATCATCTTCTGGAGTCCGAGTCCATTCAACAACGAAATCAGCCAGTACCTTGCTCTTGATGGTGGAGGAGTTGAGAAACGTGAGGTCGAAGCCAAACAGCTCAAGCGCCCATTCCACGATAAGGCATGTGGCTTCTCGGTTTCTCAGGATGCGCTCGAGCGGGAAACTGGTTACCACTCGAATTGGATGCGCCTGAAAACAGTGCCTAAGCTTCCGGGAAGCTATGAGCACCCCGAAAAGTATCTTCTGGATCTGAGGGTACCGGCGTCTCTTGTCCCGGAGGAGAATGCTTATGAAGTAGATTGGCTTCTGGGTTTTCCTCCTGGAAGGAACCTTGGACGGGTGGGCTCCGACTGCAGGAGATGATCCCTCGGAATTGCTTGCTTCAGGTGGGGGTCCACCGCCTTCTTCCTCAATGTCGCGCTCGACCACCAATGCTCCGCTTACCACCTCAGATTTTGTCGAGATGTACAACAACAGGGGTTTGCGTGGGCGTCTGCCACTAAGGTTGGTGGTGACATGAGGTACTTCTTCAGGTCTTCTAAAGCGGCTTCAGCTTCAGGGCCCATTCGAGGGGACCGGATTTCTTCAATAGCTTAAAGGAAAGGAGTGCTCTTTCGGCCAACCGGGAGATGAATCTCCCAAGCGCTGTAATGCACCCGTTCAGTCTCTGGACATCCTTGATGCATTTTTGGGCCTACATTTGCTCAATCGCCTTGATCTTGTCGAGGTTGACTTCGATGGCGCAGTGGGACACCAAAAACTTGAGGAGCTTGCCGGAAGTCACACCGAAGACGCATTTTTCCGGATTCAGCTTCAGTTGCATCTTGTCAAGATTGCGGAATGTCTCACGCAAGTCTTCGACAAGTGTGTCTTCTTCTCTAGTCTTGATCACGATGTCGTCCGTGTAGGCCTCAACATTGCGGTGTAATTCGGCTCAAGGCCGATGTGGATAGCTCTCTGGAAGGTGGAACCCGCATTCTTCAACCCAAAGAGGCAGCCTGAGTATGTACTTCCTCGGCAACGACGATATATCCTTGTCGGAGTTGCTGTTGTTCGGCTTCATCGAAGGTGTGAACTCGAGGAGATCCTTATCTGAGTTCTGTGGGGAGCACCGCCTCTACTCCGTAGACGAGAGCGAAGGGTGTCTCATTTGTGTCTCGATTGGGTGTGGTCCTGATTAACCATAGAATCTATGTGGGAGTTCATCCACCCACCGCTTTCCACACTTTTCGAGCCGCTGGATGGTACGAGTCCGGAGGCCTCAGAGTACTTCCGAATGGGCTCTCTCTGCCTAGTCGTTGCTCCTCTGATGAGCCACTGAAGCGAAACACACTGCGGTGCCCATTTTCTCGCAGTACTCGAGGAAGGCCTGACTTGTGAACTGGGTGCCGTTGTCCGTGATGATCCGGTTAGGAACTCCGAAACGACACACCAGGCTTCTGATAAACTTGATGGCGAATTGCGCCGTGGTCTTGCGGATTGGCTCCACTTCTGGCCACTTGGTGAATTTGTCGATGGCGCGTAGAGGAACTCATAACCTTTGGTAGCACGGGGGAATGGGCCCAAGATGTCCAATCCCCAGACCGCAAAGGGCCATGACAGAGGGATGGTTTGGAGAGCTCGTGCTGATTGATGAACATCCTTGGCGTGGAATTGGCAGGCATCACAGGTGTAGACAAGGTCCATTGCGTCGTTCAAGGCGGTAGGCCAATAGAACCCTTGCTAGAAAGCTTTGCCGACGAGAGCACGGGAACCAATGTGGGCGCGGCATGTTCCTTCATGGATGTCTCGGAGCAGCTTCTTGCCTTCGTCTGTGGGGATGCACAGTAGCTTCGCACCGTTGGGACACCTGCGGTAAAGGGTCTCATCGAGTAGGAGGTACATCGATGATTGACGAGCGACCCGCTCGGCGTCCTTCCAGTTTCTTGGTAGCTCTCCGTTCTTCAGGTAGTCCATGATGTCACTGCCTCAGTCTAGCGGTGCTCGGTCGACAATGAGGACTTGGTGCTTGCCGGGGATGAAGGAGGGCAGTTCTCCGAGAAACTGCCCCTTGGTCTCGATCCTTTGCTTCTTGGTCTTCTGCCGCGTGGGGTCGACTGATGGTTCGAGTAAACGCTCAATGAACATCCTAGGTGGTACTTTTTCCTTTCGAGCAGTAATTTTGATCCATCCCCAGGCCGTGGAAGTGCTTCTCGAGCTTGCGGACTTCGGCGACGTACGCCTGCATCTGGGTGCATCCGTAATCGTCCTTGAGTTGCCTCTAACTATGAGTCTTTTGATTCCGAGACCAATGGCGGCTCTCAAACCGGCGAGCAACCCTTCGTACTCTCCCGTGTTGTTGGTGGAGGCCTGATGAGGACATGACTACCATAGTTACAGCCACAACCCCTGCTAATATACCTACTGGACCAATTACTAGAGATCGTGCACACCAATTAAATTATCAGGTACTTTCGCTTCTTGGTAATGTTTCTAATGTTCATGTGAATATGATGCTGCCTAACGTCGATATATTTCTGTTGCTAACAAATGAAGGGCCTAGCATGGACAAGAAGGATGAGCATTGGAGCATGTTCAAGCATGAAGATGATGAGGACATAATTATCATGGATATGACCATTAATTCCTCTATATTTGATCAAGAAATGAAGTCAATACAAAGGGGCATGATTGTGTGCTGTACAAGAAGTTATTTCACGTCACTTTTGGCCCAAGAGAAGATAGAGACCAAGTCTTTCACGTCATGGACTCAGATTCGGACTGCAGAGATATACCCAACTTCAAACACCCGCCGTTTCTACATACGAACTCCAAATTGGGTGATTCTTTTTTCTGGTGATAGCTTATCTCGTCTAGTTTCCAACGCAATTGGTTTCACCTTCAAATTCCTTCGGAGCGTGGAAATCTTGCGAAAACGGTGCGACCCAGCAGCAGAATCCGAATCAAATTCCAACTCAATAGGTGTTGCATCACCTCCACATGGGCCCAAGTGCCTTGTACGACCTAGGTTTAGTTTTAGGACTCCTTGGGACGTCCTTCCACCCCCTTGGCCTCCACCCTTTAGTCCTATATAAGTAGATCAACCCCTAGGGTTTTTCTTTGGATTTCTTTTAGTTAAAAAGACTGCTTAGCTAATTGCTGCATCTTCGTGTACTCGGTTTGTGTCCAACGACCAGATCAAGACCGCTTTCGGAGTCCCAACTTTATTCATACTTTATCTACATATTCGCAATATTCAGATTGCTTTATCATAGTTCTTGCTTGTTCTTCGATTGCTTGCAGGCACTAGACCTTCGTGGTCAGGTTGATCGTGCTCCGGCGTGGTCAATAACCTTCAGGAGATTGATTTAGCGATTGCTAAGGCGCAACGTCGTTGCACGTTTGTAGTCGGATCGTCAAAGTCGACTCCATCAAATCGTAGTTATCATCTCATCGAAAGATCGGGACACTCCGCCTCTATCAAGTGGTATCAGTTTTAAGGTTGCTCGGTGAGAATTCCACATCCATATATTAGATCTGTTTTTTATCACCTATCATCCACACAAAAAGCCATAAAAATAGGATTATATCATCATATCCAAACCAATCTGAGACTTCGCAATTTTCTTTTCGGTGCTTTGCTTTATTGAATTATCGGTTGCATCGTCGTTTTCAGTTGCTGGTCTTAGTATCTAGTCCTTTAGAGTTTCGAGTTCTGTTCACGTTAGTCACCGCCGCCGCTGCACCATCATCCCATCCGCTGCCTACTTCTACCATCCACCATAGAAAAAGAGAGAAAAAAGAGTTGAAAAAGAGAGAAAAAAAAGAAAAAGGAAAAAAAGAAAGAAAAAAGGAAAAAAGAGAAAAAAGAAGAAAAATTTCGGATCTATCTCTAGTTGAACTCGTATTTGAAATCTCGTCGGAATCAGTTTTGAGCAGTGTCCACTAAAACGGGCATAACTTTGTCATCCGAAGTCCGTTTTGGCTCCACGAGTACTCAAATTAAAGATATTTCCGAGCCGCTTCTAAGTAGTTCTGGAATTGGTGTGTTATTTGAAACTCCAGATTGGCTTCTAAGACGGACTTTTTGACCTCTAAAGTTTCCGAACACAGTTTTTGTCAGATTTCGGGCTGATTCTCAATTTTTTTGACACCTCATCCGAACTCTAAATTGAGTGATTCTTATTGCGTCGGAAAGCTTAAGTCAGTGCCCTATTGGAGGAAAAATATCAAAAAATTAGCAAATATATTTCAGAGGAAAGTTGTAGCGAGAATATTGGTGTATCTTGATTTGGAGCCTATTTTCACCATTATCTTTGCTCTGTTGATGATCTTCACTTATATCTTGCTATTCAGAGCTACTTCATATCATTCATTGCTGCTAGTTGTGCTACACCGTGACCACATTAGTGTTCTAGGCTCGCGTCTCTAATCCGGTCTAGACTAGGACCAGCACAGTATCGTCGTTGAGCGTTAATTCAATTTTGCATCTCTGAATTGATTATTGCTGATATTTTTGCCACCATATTCAAGCCTTCCAAGCTCCACATATTTCTACATCGTGTATACGTGCGTTCACCTGGCAATCGCTCTACTTAATCTTTGGAGTACTTTGACACCGTTGGTTGCCGATCACCACCTGTTGCATGGTAAGAACTAGTAAGACATTGATATTTGCTATCCTGTGAGCGTTTTACCACCACATCCTAGTAGTTCATAGGGACATATACTTGTGATTTGTTTCTTGTTTTCTACTAATCATGGCAGGTTCTGGAGTTAGATCTTCTTGGGCGGCAACTATAGCTGGAGATTTGCCACCACCTACAACTACACAACAGTCACTGCAAAAGGTAAACACACATAAGCATGCAGATGATCAGTTTATTGTTTCTATACCACACTTTCATGGACGTCTAAGACCTGATTTATACATTGAGTGGGAGTTTGAAATAAATGATATATTTGTTTCCCATAATTTTCTTGATCATAAGAAAGTAAAAACTGCAATTAGTGCTTTCAAAGATTTTGCTTCTATTTGGTGGAATGAATATTGTAGTTTATATCCTGATTATATACCTAATACTTGGAATGATCTCAAACTTGCTATGCGATATAGATTCGTTCCCTCTTATTATACTCGTGACAAGGTTAGGAAATTAAAAAATTTAAAACAAGGTACTAAAATTGTTTCAGAATATTATGATGCTTTAGAAACTACATTCTTGCATTCTCTTTTAGAGGAAAGTGAAGAATATTTCATGGACATATTTTGGGAAGGTTTAAACCGTGACATTCAGGATATCCTAATTCATGAAAAGTGTTATCCTATGGATCGTTTGTTTCGTCTTGCTTGTAAAGCTGAACAGGAAATCGACAGACGTGTTGCCCAGAAGACGAACAAGCGGAATGTGCAAATACCACAAGTTGAGAAGGTTGTTCCTTCAACCACTATGAGCACTACCATAACCACATCAATTGTCGTAAGCACTCCTCCAATATCTGATCTATCATCACAAAAAGGTAATGACAAAGGTATGGATCTTTCCCCTCCACATGAGAACCTTGTTGATTTAAAAGCAACATGTGTTGAGCTATCCAGTAGTTTCATCACACAACCAATTTTCGAGAATGTCATAACTTCACATGAAGATGTTGCTTGCCTAATAGACTTGAATACATCATGCGTTGAGTTACCTACTGATTTGACCACACCATCTATATTAGATAATCGTGTTACTGTTATGAAAAAGCCAGTGTTTAATCATTTTGATATGACCTCTAATCTTGGTGATGATACTACGTCAAATGACGTGTTGCATAACTGCTTAGTTAAGCCTGTTGTAGCATGTCCTTCAAAAACAATTATTGCTTATTCACCGGTATTGGGATGGTTTAATGATGAGCATTGTACATCTTTAGATATGAATAAGAGCTTCACATATATATGCAAACTGAGTTGCAATACTTTCATGTCGTTTATGTATTGTGATGATCATATATGTCTATATTTCACGACATACGAAAGTTACTCATATATACATGTGTTACATGTCCAAAAACTAAGGGAAGTAAGAATGGATGACATATATATATATACGACATGTACACCTTGTCTCTTTTGTTAGCCACATTTCAGATTAAGAAACGCCGGGGACGGCTTTATTTTCAAGAAGGGGAGTATGATGAGGACATGACTACCATAGTTACAACAGCCACAACCCCTGCTAATATACCTACTGGACCAATTACTAGAGATCGTGCACACCAATTAAATTATCAGGTACTTTCGCTTCTTGGTAATGTTTCTAATGTTCATGTGAATATGATGCTGCCTAACGTCGATATATTTCTGTTGCTGACAAATGAAGGACCTAGCATGGACAAGAAGGATGAGCATTGGAGCATGTTCAAGCATGAAGATGATGAGGACATAATTATCATGGATATGACCATTAATTCCTCTATATTTGATCAAGAAATGAAGTCAATACAAAGGGGCATGATTGTGTGCTATACAAGAAGTTATTTCATGTCACTTTTGGCCCAAGAGAAGATAGAGACCAAGTCTTTCACGTCATGGACTCAGATTCGGACTGCAGAGATATACTCAACTTCAAACACCCGCCGTTTCTACATACGAACTCCAAATTGGGCGATTCGTTTTTCTGGTGATAGCTTATCTCGTCTAGTTTCCAACGCAATTGGTTTCACCTTCAAATTCCTTCGGAGCGTGGAGATATTGCAAAAACGGTGCGACCCAGCAGCAGAATCCGAATCAAATTCCAACTCAATAGGTTTTGCATCACCTCCACATGGGCCCAAGTTCCTTGTACGACCTAGGTTTAGTTTTAGGACTCCTTGGGACGTCCTTCCACCCCCTTGGCCTCCACCCTTTAGTCCTATATAAGTAGATCAACCCCTAGGGTTTTTCTTTGGATTTCTTGTAGTTAAAAAGACTGCTTAGCTAATTGCTGCATCTTCGTGTACTCGGTTTGTGTCCAACGACCAGATCAAGACCGCTTTCGGAATCCCAACTTTATTCATACTTTATCTACATATTCGCAATATTCAGATTTCTTTATCATAGTTCTTGCTTGTTCTTCGATTGCTTGCAGGCACTAGACCTTCGTGGTCAGGTTGATCGTGCTCCGGCGTGGTCAATAACCTTCAGGAGATTGATTTAGCGATTGCTAAGGCGCAACGTCGTTGCACGTTTGTAGTCGGATCGTCAAAGTCGACTCCATCAAATCGTAGTTATCATCTCATCGAAAGATCGGGACACCCCGCCTCTATCAAGGCCTCTCCCTCGTACAACATTTGTACAACATACTTCAAGACTTCTCCGGTTGGGGAAACCAGGACAGCGCCGGCCCCAGCTCCCTGCAAAGAGAAGATCCGTCAAATTATAGGGTCCACTCATTGTTGCCTTTAGTGCCTGGAAGCAAAGATGCTTCCCGGAGGTCTTCGTCATCTTCTAGTGTCGGAGTCCATTCAGCAACGAAATCAGCCAGTACCTTGCTCTTGATGGTGGAGGCGTTGACAAACGTGAGGTCGAAACCAGACATCTCCAACACCCATTCCACGACAAGGCCGGTGGCTTCTCGGTTTCTCAGGATGCGCTCGAGCGAGAAACTGCTTACCACTCGAATTGGATGCGCCTGAAAATAGTTCCTAAGCTTCCGGGAAGCTATGAGCACCCCGAAAAGTATCTTCTGGATATGAGGGTACCGGCGTCTCACGTCCCGGAGGACAGTGTTGATGAAGTAGACTGGCTTCTGGGTTGTCCTCCTGGCAGGAACCTTGTCCCCGTGGGCTCCGGCTGCAGCAGATGATCCCTCGGAATTTCTTGCTTCAGGAGGGCCAATTGCGCTAGTTGCTGCGCCCTGCCCTCCTCCAGTTGCACCAAAAAAGCGCAAGCTGGGGGTGTTGGTTCGCGTGGGTGCCGCACCTGTTGGGTACGTACTTCTTCTTGGTTTTTACACCGCTATTTTTGCTTCCGATTCTGATGATGAGCGTGTTGCAGTAGTTCTCCTGTTCGGGCCACGTCTTCCACGAGTATTGCTGCTGTTGACCTTCAGTCAACTAACTTTGGCACCGCGGATGATCAATCGGCACCTTCCGCGACTCCTGCGGCTTCTGGTGCGGGTACAAAACCTGCGACTACTCCATCTGGCGGGTCTGTGGCTGCTACTAAGGGAGAATCACCTCCGGAGATGAAACACGTGTTTCCCGAGGGGTACTTCTTGGAGAAGAAGGACCTCCCCATTGAAGAGAAGGCAAAATCTTTGATCGCATGGCTGAGCTGGTGCGTAATATTCTCTTCATCTGACTTGCATTGGGGGCGCGTTAGCGTTCCCGATGGCAGTAGCCGACGAGGCTGCGAGTAACCACTTTTGGTTGGTCGCAGTCTTAACCTTGATTTTATGTTTTGGTGCACTTCTGCTTGCGATTGGGGGCGTGGCAGCGCTCCCAATGGGAGTAGCCCCCGAGGCTGCGAGCAATCGCTTGTGGTTGGTCGCAGCCTTAAACTTGATTGTCCTTCACTTGGTTCTGATTTCTGCTCTCCTTTCATTTTCGGCCGCTGTTCCGTATGTGTGAGCAAGTGCTGGCTGATGTTGATCGTGCTAGAGGTGCTCATGATGCGGCCCACAATAGTCTGACCACCATGCGTTGTGAGTTGTTTTCCTCCCTTTTTGATTCTATTGTCCTTTCTTGCTTGATGCTTGAGTGATCCTTTGACCGTAGGTCGTAAGAACGATGCTGAAAAGCGGGCTGCTTCCGCGGATAAGAAGCTTGCCTCGCTTCGAGGCGTTTTGGAGTCGAAGGAGAGGGATTTGCAAGCGCGACGTGATGAGCTCGAATGGCTGCAGCGAGTGGAGGAGGAATTCCAACAATTGGAGATGGTTGAGGGCAATTGGCTATGCGACCTGGCGAGTGCTTTGGCAGGTGAATAGATTGCTCTAATGCTTCACCTTTGGTTGTGGTTGTTTGATCATTGTTGTATCCCTGTGGCGTAGGTGTCGTGAGTGTTGAGGTAGTCTCGGCTGCTTCTGAGGACTCGGGCGTTCTTCGTGGTGTCGTGGATGCCGTGTCGAGTGCCACTGGTGCTGTGAAGGACGTCTGCAGTCGTGCGTCGACTCTTCTGAAGATTCTTCATGAACACATGTATCCAGATGAGGAGAATCGTCCCAAGGGCCTTGACCTTCAGGTTGCTGCGTTCGGGCCAAACAGAGATAAGCTGGAGGGTTTGGTACGCGAGATAGTGGTGAGTGGGCTTGCGACGTCCTTCGTTGTTCTTCTGGGGCATGGGGTTCCCATTGAGGATGCAATGGTGGATTTCCTGCCTGGTTATACGACTGAGTAAAGTGCGCGAGCCACTCATCTTGCTCGTCAACTGCAACTTGTTTTGGAGGATGATGTCCGCAAGCCTCAAGGCGCGGAGTAGGAGACTTTATTTATCTGTATGCTGGGAGAAACTTTTCATTGTACTGAGTTGCTTTTGTAGCCAGGGATGCTGAATCTTGAATTGATTAATAGATTGTCTTGTCTTCTTTTATTGTACTGTCTTTTCCTTTGGCTTGACTTCTTTTAACCTTTTGCGGTAGGCCCTCCCGGGCGTTTCTCGGGCTTGGAAATTGCTGAAGGAAGACGTTCGCAAGAGGGCTTACGAGTCTGTTTGTTTGAGGCTTAAGGACGCGGAGCGCGATATTAGTCACCTCAAAGGTGATGTTGCGGTCCATCGCTCAAAATGTGAGCGAGCTGAGGCAGTCTTGGATGGCTTTCTGCTAGGAACGGGAAGTTGTCTGATCAGCTAAAGGTTGAGTCTTTCTGTTGGCGCTACTTGATTGCGCGAGTGCTACTTTCTTATGCTTCTTGTTGATTCTGGTTTTCTTGTAAAGTGCTGGTTGGTCGATCCCGCGAGGAGGAGGCGGCTGTTCAGTTGGAGTTATCGCGTTTGGATGACCCGGCCGTTGAAGCTGATAATCCCTTTTCGAGGGACAGGGGCCAAGTGCGGCTCTTTGTCGTGTTGCGACTGCGGGTTGGTTGGGTGCCACGAGCTCTTGAGTACTGCTGCAAAGTACTTGGTGGCATCTTCGGGGGTTTTATCCCTTAGATCATGTCCCTTCCAGTATTAAGAAGCTGTGTCGGGTGTTCTCTCAACCTGCGGATCTTTGTCGGGTTGTGAATCATCAAATTCACGCGGGAGCCCGGTGTGCTTTCGCTTTTGTTCACAGTCATTGGCCTGGGTTAGACATCATGCTGGCGGCTCGAGGTCCTCCTCGTGGTCGTGATGAGCGGATGGATGAGCATTATGCGGTGGCAAATGAGCCTGTGAGCTTGGTTATGAAGAAGGTGTGCGAGGAGAATGACCGCCTTCTTGGTTCCCTTTCTAAGGTGAAATCGGAGCCTGGGGACTAGATTTTCGGGGCCCTTGTAAATTCTTCCTTGCTCAATGTATGTTTTTGAGGTTGTAAGTTGTAGTCTTCCATTGTGGAATTGCGTGGTAGAATTTTCCTTGGGGGTGGCTGCTGTGAGCGAGCCTCGAGTGCCAAGTATGAGGTCGTGTAAGCGAATAACGCCTCGGAGGGTGGCTGCTGCGAGCGAGCCCCCGAGTGCCAAATATGAAGTCGTGTGAGCGAATAACGCCTCGGAGGGTGGCTGCTGCGAGTGAGCCCCCGAGTGCAAAATATGAAGTCGCGTGAGCCAATAACGACTCGGAGGGTGGCTGCTGCGAGCGAGCCATCGAGTGCCAAATATGAAGTCGTGTGAGCGAATAACGTCTCGGAGGGTGGCTGCTGCGAGCGAGCCGCCGAGTGCCAAATATGAAGTCGCGTGAGCGAATAACGCCTCAGAGGGTGGCTGCTACGAGGGAGCCCCCGAGTGCTAAATATGAAGTCGCGTGAGCGAATAACCCTCGGAGGGTGGCTGTTGTGAGCGAGCCCCCGAGTGCCAAATATGAAGTCACGTGAGCGAATAAAGCCTCGGAGGGTGGCTGCTGCGAGCGAGCCCTCGAGTGCCAAATATGATGTTTTGTGTAAGATACTTTTGGGAGAATATTTAGAATCTTTCCCTTGCGTTCTTACATGAGTGGACTATGACGAAGTGGCCCTTTATTCGGATCGATGGCTGGATAGCCCTAGGAATGTAAAGCTGCTGTTGGGATAGCTTGAGGTCTCGTCGTGAGGTGCCCGTTCTTCGATTCCTCGACTGGTGCCTTGTCTTTTACAGCAGTGCTTGTTACTTCTCGTCGACTCCTCGGGTGTGTTGTTGATAGAGGCGAAGGTGTCCCGATGTTTCGATGAGATGGTGGAGATCGATTATGGTAGAGACGACTTTCACGATCCGACTACGAACGTGCGAAGACGTTGCGCCTTAGCGATCGCTAAACCAACTGCGAGAGGTTATTGATCCCGCGGATGCACGATCAGCCTGACCACGAAGGTCTAATTCCTGCAAGCAATCGAAGAACAAGCAATAACTAAGAATTGCAATCTGGATATTGCGAATATAAGATGAATGATTACGAAAGTTGGGGTTCCAATGCGGTCTTGGCCTAGTCGGATGACACAAATGAAGAGCTCGAAGTTGCGGCTATGGCTAACTTAAATCTAATTAAAACCCAAGTCTAAACGACGTCCTAAGGGCTGTATATATGGGGGAACAGAGGGGAATTTCATGGCCACTTGGAGGAGGGGTCCTAAAACAACCCTAACTCGGTTTCCCCACACATACGGACTCTAAAAAAATAGCCTATTAAGTGTATTTAGAAATTAAATGGGCCTGGCCCAATAATAAGGTGACGCAGCACCTATAATAACCCTTGGACAAAAATATTAATGTGGCATCTTGTGTCTCTCGTCCAAGTCTTCATGCACGCCTTATGGTGGCCTCAAAGTGCGAAAATCACCACTGGAAGCTCCATTGTCCTTTCCCGCGCGCGCACCTCCTTCTCCATGCTTGATCTCGCTCCAATGACCATCCTTCTTATCCATTCTAGGTCCTTCATTCATAAGACAAACAAAAGTATCTAATTTAGGCAGCATCATATGTTCCTGAACATTAGAAGGATTCGCAAGAAACGAAAGTACCTGATAATTTAGTTGACGTGCGCGTGCTCTAGTAACTGGTCCAGTATGTGTAGTTGGTGAAGATGTGGGTGTAACATTAGTAGAGATGTCCTCATCAGTTGTGCTCCAAAGGTTTCTGATATCTTGTGGAATTCTTTGTCGCAGCGATCAGATCTGACGAAGCTGCTGTTGACTGTTTTGTCTCCTCTTGGGCCTGGCATTTTTAGCTTGAGGTATGCGTAGCGCAGCACCACCATGAAGCGCGCGAGGGCCGACCGACCGAGGATGACATGGTACTGCGATTTCCAGTCGACTACTTCGAAGTCTAGCGTTTACTTTCAGAAGTTGCTTGCGTTGCCGAAGACTACATCCAGGCTTATCTTTCCGAGGGGGTACACTGCTTTGCCTAGCACAATTCCGTGGAAGGTCGTGCCTGAAGTTTTGAGTGATGAGTTTTTGATGAACATCTCTTCTAGGGTCTTGGTGAATATGATGTTGATTCCGCTGCCGCCATCCATAAAGACTCGTGACATGTCGTAGTTTCCGATTCTTGCTTTGAGCACTAGTGTGGCGTGCCCTGGGCGAGGGATGGCTGGCGGGTGGTGTTCTCTGGATAAGGTGATGTCGGTATCGGACCCGCGGAGGTATTCTGGTACAACCGGGTGGGAGGAGACAGCGAGGAAAACTTTTCTAGTGACTTGTTTCTGCTGCCTGTTGGACGGCCTTCCTTCTTGGATCATGTAGATGCGACCGTGTGCCTCTGGGTATTCTTATTTTTCATTGGGCGATGAGCGCCGCTCTTGGATGGCTGCTACCTGTCTTGCTGGCGCTGCGGGTGGGGGTGGGGCATTGTGGGAGATTGGCCTGACTGCCACGCTTGCCAGGGGTTGCGTTGTTGGAGCTGTGGACCAGCTCTTTTCTTCTGAGAGCTCAGTGAAGCGCCTGAAGTTCCTGAGGGTGTGGCTTGATCATATTTCTCCGCGCTCGGTTCTGAAACCATGTATTGTGCATGGTCCGTCTAGCTGATCTTTGGCCGAGCGGGATGTCCGTGCGTCATCTCGTGGCTGTCTCGGCCTCCAGTCCCGCTTTTGGGCATGTGCTGGATCTTCCGGGTTGTCTCTTCACTGCGTTCAATTGTCATCGCGATGTCTGCCGTCTCTATCGCCTGGGAAGCCGGACGCGACCATGGCAGGTCCTCTATCGCCGTAGAAGTCGCGTCAGGGCCTTTTCCTTCTTCAGTCGAAACCTCTATCTCCGTCGTATTAGTCATAGTCGCGATCTGTGTGAGTCGTCGGGGTGTCCCTTTCGTTGCGCACGGAGTCCTCTCCGTCGGCCCAGTTGTTGGTATGTTCTAGTAACTGCGCGAGTGTTTGGACATTGAGCTGCCCGAGTTGCTCTTTGAAGTCTACGCGTTGTAGATCTCTTCTAAACGCGTCGATTGCGCTTTCATCTGATATGTCCTCGGCTGAGTTTTTGAGTATGGTCCATCATTGGATGTATGCTCTTAAGGATTCTATGGTTCCTTGTCTGCAAGCTCTCAGTTCCTCGAGTGAGGCCGGCCGCTTATTGGTTTACTTGAAATTCTCGATGAAGGCCCCGGGAAACTGTTTCCATGAGTTGATGGAGCCCCGTTGTAGGTTTTTTAGCCAGTGCCGTGCCGAGCCTTCAAGCATGAGCTGCACGTACTGCATTGTTGTGGTCTTGGTTCCTCTCTGGAACTTTACAACGCTGAGGTAGTCATCGAGCCATGCTTCTGGTTCTTCTAATCCATCGTACTTGTGGGTCGTGGAGTTTAGCTTGAAACCAATGGGCATGGGCGTCTCGCGTATGTCTCGAGCGAAACATAGGGCTCCGCAAGGTTCGAGATCTTTGTTAGATGCATGCTCGTCCGAGTACTCTTCGCGAGTTGCGCATCTGTGTCTTCCTCGGTTGATTTTGTTTTGTGTGATATCGTCCCGCACGTCCCGTCGCCGATGGTTGTTGCGTTGGTTGCTGCGGTCGTCCCTGTTTCGGTATGTGCTTTTGTCGTGGTGCATGTGTTGGGAAACGTAGTAGAAAACAAAAAATTTCGGCCTACGAATCAAGAACCCAAGATCATCCAAGAAGATTGCATACAAGGTTTTAGGTCATGGCTCACCAACCGATGTAGCGGAAGTAGAGTTGGTGTAGCTCGTTGAAGTAGATCTCGCAGATCGTCCCACAAACAGTCCCTCGAACAAGATCACCGAGGAAGAAGAAGCACCTCGATACGTCCCACGCACAAGTCCCTCGAGCAAGTCCCTCGAACAAGATCTCCGAGGAAGAAGAAGCTCCTTGGAGAAGGACCAAAGATATGATCCCTCTATTAGTATCCACACGTTCCGTAGCAGCAATCCAGCAGCGCTCCGCCGTCCAAAGATGAACGCCGCCGAGAAAACTAGAGGGAGAAAACCCTAACGGATTCCGATCTAGCACAACGTCTAAACCGGGGTCTAATTGTGTAGCAACGGGGTTTAGAGGGAGAGGGGTGGCGCATATGCCTTGGGGTTTGATGTGTTGCGCCCCCCCACCCCTCCCCCACATTATATAGGTGGCCAGGGGGCTGTCCTGGCCGACCTAGGGGTTGTGGAGTCCCCTTGGGACTCCTACTCCCAAAGGGAGTCCTTCCCACAGGGCAGTCTGAGTCCAAGGAGGACTCCTCCCCAAGTAGGGCCCCCCCACCACCTAATTTCGGCCAGCCCCCTTGGGGTGCCTTGCCCCCCAAGGCTAAGGGTGGTGGGGCGCATATGGTACTGTCCGGAAACTTGTGGAACCTTCCAGAACCTTCCATGACCTTCTAGGACCCGCCGGGACCATTCTTGATAGAGGCGAAGGTGTCCCGATGTTTCGATGAGATGATGGAGATCGATTATGCTGGAGTAGACTTTCACGACCCGACTACGAACGTGCGAAGACGTTGCGCCTTAGCAATCGCTAAACCAACTCCGAGAGGTTATTGATCCCGCGGATGCACGATCAACCTGACCACGAAGATCTAATTCCTGCAAGCAATCGACAAGAACAAGCAAGAACTAAGAATTGCAATCTGCATATTGCGAATATAAGATGAATGATTAACAGAAGTTGGGGTTCCAATGCAGTCTTGGCCTGGTCGGATGACACAAACGAAGAGCTCGAAGTTGCAGCTATGGCTAACTTAAATCTAATTAAAACCCAAGTCTAAATGACGCCCTAAGGGCTGTATATATGGGGGAAGAGAGGGGAATTTCATGACCCCTTGGAGGTGGGGTCCGAAAACAACCCTAACTCGGTTTCCCCACACATACGGACTCTAAAAACAGCCTATAAAGTAGTATTTCGAAATTACATGGGCCCAACCCAATATTAAGGTGATGCAGCACCTATAATTTCCCTTGGACGAAAATAATGAAGTGGCATCTCGTGTATTTCGTCCAAGCCTTCATGCACGCCTTATGGTGGCTTCAAAGTGCGAAGATCACCACTGGAAACTCCATTGCCCTTTCCCGCGCGAGCACCATCTTCTCCATGCTTGATCCCGCTCCAATACCCGTCCTTCTTGTCCGTGCTAGGTCCTTCATTCATAAGCAAAACAAAAGTATCTAATTTAGGCAGCATCATATGTTCATGAACGTTAGAAGGATTCGCAAAAAACGAAAGTACCTGATAATTTAGCTGACGTGCGCGTGCTCTAGTAACTGGTCCAATATGTGTAGTTGGTGATGATGTGGGTGTAACATTAGTAGGGATGTCCTCATCAATTCTCGGTCATTCCGGGACCTTCCGGGATGGTTTCGGGACAT
Source organism: Bromus sterilis (assembly GCA_950022295.1). Lineage (NCBI taxonomy): Eukaryota > Viridiplantae > Streptophyta > Magnoliopsida > Poales > Poaceae > Bromus > Bromus sterilis. The sequence goes on along the minus strand of OX465600.1, from coordinate 168,693,360 downwards.
TCCGGAACCTTCTGGAACACTTCCAAGACCTTGCGGGACCGTTTTCGGACGTTCCGGAACTATCTGGATAGGTTCCGGGACGATCCGGGTTACGATCTAGCCTGCCCGATGCCCTGCGTCGGTTCGTCGGTCGTTTTTGGGACGTCCACCGATTAACCGGAAACTATTCCGGTTTATCTAGGACTTCCCCAGCACCATTCTCATATGTTCCAGAACCACCTGGGACTAGTCCAGAGTGATTTAGACATATCCTTAAATACCCAGAACTTCTTCTGGTGCCCTTATGAACAATTCCATAAATACCCGGAACTACTTCCGGTGCCCGTATGAACTATTCCGTTTTGCTTCCACTAAACCTTCTACCATTCCAGTATTCTAACAGACTACTGCTCGCTAAGTGTGTGACCCAATAGGTTCGGTATAATGCGGACATGACTCAGAACATCTTCCGGACATAGGTCAACAGCCTTTTGTCAATAGCCAATTGTCAACAGCGGAGCCATGGACACCCATGTTGACTCCCGCACATACACGAAGAAACTTCGAGTGAACCATTATGTTTATTCATGTACCATTCCCTTTGCTTCGTGATATATGACAAAGTTAGAGGAGAGATGTTTGGCACCCATGTGTAACAACTTGTTGAACACAAGCCACTCGTTATCCTCTTTGCTCGTTTGTCTCTATTTCTCGTTATTGTATTCCGGTATCCCCGTGATTAAATCACAATGCGTCTGGCCAGACTAGAATGGATACCGTCATACCGAGTGGGCCCAAAGTCAATATCTCTTCATCGTGAAGGAGAAAATCCCATTCTTGAACTATCACAGTCACTAGCCACACCATCTGACATACCTGGAACTTATTTTACTACTTCCCATTTACGGGAGGATTCATCTAAGAACCAAAGCATGTCTTCCTGTGTGAAGCAACTCGATACTCTCATGGTCTAAGGAATTACGTATATGATAAAATTTCATGATATGACTTATAACGTTGTTACGATGTGATCTCTAAGTATATCATTCAATACTGGGGTCGGTTCAACATCATTCCTCTGCTAACAATATGTTCTCATTGCTACTGAAATCCTTGTTACAAGAACAATGTCCATGATTAAGAAAACGTAATCATCAGTTAGCACATGAGCTGGTCTTAGAGGCTAAACCAGGAACTCTTGGTGTTTACATTTCCACACATGCAAATGAGTTTTCTTCTGAATCTCATAGTCAGGGTCATTGCAATTATAGCACAGAAATATAAACATTAATTACGAACGTGGAAATATATATAATACTCCCTCCGATCCATAATAAGTGTCGTCCATTTTGTACTAAGCTAGTACAAACTTTGTACTAGATGAGCGACACTTATTATGGATCGAAGGGAGTAACATTTTATTATTGCCTCTAGGGCATATTTCCAACAGCATGCGCCTGTCGTCGTTGCTGTCGTCGTCGTCGGACTAGCTGGGGTCCATGTCTGGTGTCTGCCCGCGGGGTGTTCGACTTTTTGAGTGCTGAAGCGGCGATGGCGTCGCTCATTACCTTGAGCGCTCGCGTCGTGTTGCGCTCTGCATTGTCTTTTTCGCTGCTTCGAGCGTGATGGAGGTATGCTTGAGCTGTAATTAGGGTTTCAGGTCGTGTGAGCTGCTTTTCCTGCTCGTCATCGTCTTCTAGCCTGAAGTCGTCGTCCAATTTGCGGGCGACTTTTTTCTTGTCCGTGCGCCGCAGGTTGCTGAATCTGGATTTGTGTCGAGAGAGAGAGCTATGATCGGAAAGGTCACTTGAGTGCTCGGGTGATGCTTTATGAGTGGTTCTCAAGTAGCTCCCCGTTCTTCTTTGATTTTCCAGCTTGAGATGTAACCGTCTTGTTTTCTTGGTGACATTGCCTGCTAGTTTGTTGTAAGTTCTAAGCTCATCGCGAGTTCCACTTTCTGGGAGGAGTTTACCACATCTTACCGCATCTTTTACTCTGGCGATTGCTTCTTTCGATAGTTAAATTGTTTCAGTGGGCTCATCCTGTCTTGCGGATTTTGAGTCCTGGCGCCTGCTGCTTTCAGGTGGATCATCCTGCCTTCTGAATTCTTTTCTCGGTATGGTTCTCGGTTCGCTGAGGGTGAATGTGATCTGGCCAGCGTTGCTGGGATCGCAGTTTCTGTTGTTTGAGCGTGCTTCTCTGTGACTGTTCGGGGTGTCTTCTCCGTCCTTGTCATCTGAAGTCGGCTCGTGGGTGTCCGCCGTGAATACTTGGAACGTCATCTGGGTCACCAACTTAGTCCTTTTGCCTATCTGCTTTTTCCATGTGAGTGACGTGCTCGCGGAGTCGCGAGCAATACCGTGGACATGGCTGAGGTGGGTGGCCCAAAGGACCCGCGGAGTCGTCGGGTAGGTCGGGGTTGCTTTTTTGGCTGATGTTGTCTTGTGCGACGTGGCTGTTCTGAGTGCCCGAGCATCGTCTGTGAGGCGAAGGGTGCCCCAGTGGTTGACGTGGATTTTGAGCATCCCGAAGGTCAGATCTGCGCCTGCGCGGAAATCAGCGAAAGCTAATTTCTAGACGGGGAGGTGTGCGATGACGCCGAGGGACTCGAACAAATTTGATTCTGCTCGAGTCGTGGAGATGTCGGATGCTGGGGCGGTCATCGAGTCACTGATTGCTGGTGAAGGGACCGCCGAGATTGTTGATCCAACCTGCGTCTTCCCCACAGACGAAGCCAATTGACCTCAGCAAATCCCATGGTTAGGAACCCTGGGTTAGATTGTAGAGGAGATGTGCAGGTTGGCGATACTCGTCGGCTAACAGGAGAAAGCACTTTCTGTCTGATTATATTGCGATGGAGGCGATTACAGTGGAGGTCGAGGCGAGTTCGCTCGGGTTCAGAGGTCTTGCTTCAATATTCGATGCCCTAGACGTCCCCTCTCCCAGCCTTTATATACTAGGCCGGGTCGCAAGGAGTCCATCTAGGTTTACAGAGACGTTTTCCTAATCTATCTTCCTTGTTGGACGCCAAGTCGTGGGTTCCATAATCGTCGAGGACTCCTATGGCGGTGCCTTGAGTGGGCTAGTCGTGGGCCGATCGAGGATTCCAGCGGGCCTTCTGTCTTGATACACACCAGGTACCCTCATCTATAAGAGTCATGGGGTCACCCCCTCGTCACTTGGCGTGGAATTGGCAGGCGTCGCAGGTGTTGCCAAGCTCCATGGCGTCGTTTAAGGCGGTACGCCAATAGAACCCTTTCCCGAAAGCTTTGCCGACCAGAGCCCGGGAACCAATGTGGGCGCCACATGTTCCTTCACGGTCTGAACAGGAGCAGCTTCTTGCCTTCTCTGTGGGGATGCACAATAGCTTCACACCGTTGGGACGCCTTCGGTAAAGGGTCTCATCGAGTAGGAGGTACATCGATGATTGACGAGCGACCCGCTCGACGTCCTTCCGGTTTCTTGGTAGCTCTCCGTTCTTCAGGTAGTCCCTGTTCATGCCGAACCACTTCAGCGTCAAGACGTCCTCGCCCTCGTAACAGAACAGGAGGAAGTCCCTGCGGTCCAGCTTGCGGCCACAGACGAATACCTTCCACCCGTGCGACAAGAAGAGATCACCAGTGGTCGCCTGTGTTGGGATTCAGAGTAGAAAACAAAAAAATTCGGCACTACGAAACCAACTCCCAAGAACAGATCTAGATAGATGCAAACACAGTTAGCGATCTTGTTACCTTAACAAACGTTCAAATGGTAGTTCTCTCGCAGCGGAAGAAGTTGATGGAGAGTTGGGGAAGATTGACGCGGTGCAATCCCTCGAACATATCTGATCCGTGTGACACCCCACGAACAGATCTAGAAGTCCCTCGAAGGAAGATCAAACGTACGATCTCTCTACGGTTGATCCACACGTACGGTGTAGTAGATCCGGTAGGGCTCCGCCGTACAGAGCTCGGCGCCTCCGGAGTAGAGAGGAGGGAGGAGCAGCACTTCAAGATATGGTGGAGATCAGATCTACAAGAGAGGAGAGAGGAGGGGCAGCGCTGAGGCAAAAGAACAAATATGTGTCTTCTTGGGGGTGCCCCCTCCTCATCTATTTATAGTGGGAGGGGAGGGGAGGCCACCTTGGAGGAAGGGTGATAGAGGCGAAGGTGTCGTGATATTTCGATGAGATGGTGGAGATAGATTATGGTGGAGACGACTTTCACGATCCGACTACGAACGTGCGAAGACGTTGTGCCTTAGCGATCGCTAAACCAACTCCGAGAGGTTATTGATCCCGCGGATGCACAATCAACCTGACCACGAAGGTCTAATTCCTGCAAGCAATCGAAAGAACAAGCAACAACTAAGAATTGCAATCTGGATATTGCGAATATAAGATGAATGATTAACGAAAGTTGGGGTGCCAATGCGGTCTCGGCCTGGTCGGATGACACAAACGAAGAACTCGAAGTTGTGGCTATGGCTAACTTAAATCTATTTAAAACCCAAGTCTAAACGACGCCCTAAGGGCTGTATATAAGGGGGAACAAAGGGGATTTTCGTGACCCCTTGGAAGTGGGGTCCGAAAACAACCCTAACTCGGTTTCCTCACACATACGGACTCTAAAACCAGACTATAATGTGGTACTTCAAAATTACATGGGCCCAGCCCAATATTAAGGTGACGCAGCACCTATAATTCCCCATGGACGAAAATAATGAAGTGGCATCTCGTGTATTTCGTCCAAGACTTCATGCACTCCTTATGGTGGCTTCAAAGTGCGAAAATCACCACTGGAAGCTCCATTGTCCTTTCCCGTGCGCGCACCTTCTTTTCCATGCTTGATCCCGCTCCAATGACCATCATTCTTGCCCATGCTAGGTCCTTCATTCATAAGAAAAACAAAAGTATCTAATTTAGGCAACATCATATGTTCATGAACATTAGAAGGATTCGCAAGAAACGAAAGTACCTGATAATTTAGTTGACGTGCGCGTGCTCTAGTAACTGGTCCAATATGTGTAGTTGGTGAGGATGTGGGTGTAACAGTAGTAGGGATGTCCTCATCATCCTCCCCTTCTTGAATTGAAGTCGTCCTCGACCGAAGCACATCATCTTCTCCCAAATAAGGCTTCAAATCTGCAATATTAAATGTAGGACTAACCCCAAAATCTGCAGGTAGCTCAAGTTTATATGCATTATCATTAATTTTCTGCAAAACCTTAAAGGGTCCATCAACTCGTGGCATTAACTTAGACTTGCGCAAATCAGGAAACCTATCTTTACGTAGATGTAACCAAACAAGATCTCCTGGTTCAAACACAACATTCTTTCTACCCTTATCACTAGCCAGCTTATATCTAGCATTCATTCTCTCAATATTTTCTTTAGTTAACTCATGCATTTTTAAGATCAATTCAGCACGTTGCTTAGCATCAAAATTAACCTTCTCCGAAGATGGAAGAGGCAGCAAATCAATTGGTGCACGAGGTCGAAAACCATAAACAGTCTCAAAAGGGCACATTTTAGTGGTAGAATGCAATGAACGATTATAAGAAAATTCAATATGAGGTAAACATTCTTCCCACATTTTCAAGTTACTCTTTAAAACAGCCCTAAGCATAGTAGACAAAGTCCTATTGACTACTTCAGTTTGTCCATCAGTTTGGGGATGACATGTAGTACTAAAAAGTAGTTTAGTCCCCAACTTAGCCCATAAGCATCTCCAAAAATGGCTAAGAAACTTAGTATCACGATCCGAAACAATAGTATTGGGTACACCTTGTAAGCGAATAATCTCACGAAAGAATAAATCAGCAACATTAGCAGCATCATCGCTTTTATGACATGGTATAAAGTGTGCCATCTTAGAAAATCTATCCACGACAACAAATATGCTATCCCTCCCCTTCTTTGTTCGAGGCAAGCCTAAAACAAAGTCCATGGATATGTCCTCCCACGGAACACTAGGTATAGGTAAAGGTATGTATAAACCATGAGGATTGAGTCGTGACTTAGCTTTTTGACATGTAATGCAGCGAGCAACAAAACGCTCAACATCCCGTCTCATCTTTGGCCAAAAGAAATGTGTAGCAAGTACGTCCTCCGTCTTATTCACGCCAAAGTGTCCCATTAATCCTCCTCCATGCGCCTCCTTCAACAACAAAAGACGAACAGAGCTAGCTGGAATGCATAGCTTGTTAGAACGAAACACGAATCCATCATTAAGCACAAACTTGTTCCATTTTCTACCTTCTCTACAATTCTGCAATACATCTTTAAATTCCGGATCATGCACATATTGATCTTTGATTGTCTCTAAACCGAATATCTTAAAGTCAAGTTGTGAAAGCATAGTATAACGACGAGACAATGCATCAGCAATAATATTATCTTTACCCTTCTTGTGTTTAATGACATAAGGGAAAGTCTCAATAAATTCAACCCATTTAGCATGTCGACGATTAAGTTTTGCTTGACTTCTTATGTGTTTCAAAGATTCATGATCAGAATGTATAACAAATTCTTTGGGCCATAAATAATGTTGCCAAGTTTCTAATGTCCGAACAAGAGCATATAATTCCTTATCATAAGTAGAATAGTTCAGACTAGGCCCACTCAATTTTTTAGAAAAGTATGCAACATGTTTAGCATCTTGTAATAACACACCTCCCAAACCAATACCACTAGCATCGCATTCAAGCTCAAAAGTTTTATTAAAATCAGGAAGTTGGAGCAAAGCAGCATGTGTTAACTTATCTTTCAATACCGTGAAGGCTTCTTCCTGTGCGGTACCCCAAGTAAAAGGCACATCCTTGCGTGTAAGCTCATTGAGAGGTGCAGCAATGGTGCTGAAATCTCTCACAAAACGCCTATAGAATCCAGCGAGTCCAAGAAAACTCCTCACTTGTGTGACCGTTTTGGGCTGCGGCCAACTCTCAATCGCCTCGATCTTGGCTTTATCAACTTCAATTCCCTGCGGAGTAACAACATAGCCAAGAAACGATTCTCGGTCGGTGCAAAAGGTGCACTTCCCAAGGTTACCAAACAAACGTGCATTACGTAGAGCAATAAAAACAGCACGTAAATGATCGAAATGTTCCTCCAAAGATTTGCTGTAAATCAGTATATCATCAAAATAGACTACCACAAATCGTCCAATGAAAGCACGTAAAACCTCGTTCATTAATCTCATGAAAGTGCTAGGTGCATTAGTTAACCCAAAAGGCATGACTAACCACTCATATAATCCAAACTTAGTTTTAAATGCCGTTTTCCATTCATCTCCTAATTTCATGCGAATTTGATGGTATCCACTACGCAAATCAACTTTGGAAAACATGGTAGAGCCACTTAATTCATCAAGCATATCATCTAACCTAGGAATAGGATGACGATAACGAATAGTAATATTATTAATGGCTCGACAATCAACACACATACGCCATGTTCCATCCTTTTTAGGCACTAATATAACAGGAACAGCACAAGGACTAAGGGATTCACGTATGTAACCTTTGTCGAGTAGCTCTTGTACTTGACGCTGAATCTCCTTTGTCTCCTCCGGATTGGTACGGTATGGCGCACGGTTGGGCACTGAAGCACCGGGAATTAAGTCAATCTGATGCTCAATCCCTCGAATAGGTGGTAATCCCGGTGGTACGTCTTGTGGAAAGACGTCAATAAACTCCTGCAAAAGGTCACTGACAACAGGAGGCAAAGAAGGAGGCAATTCCTCAAATGAAAACAAAGCTTCTTTGCACACAAAAGCATAGCACACATATTGACTAACATCCAAATCTGAAATATCAACTTTAGTAGCAAGCAAAGTTGGACTAGTCAATTTAATTTCATTAGAAACAGCAGAAGAAGATTTGCTATTAGTCTTATGTTGTTGCTCAAATTCTTTGGCTGCTATCTCATTTTCACTCTTATTTTTCTCCTGTTTAGCTTTACTAGCTCTAGCAAGATCATCTTTCACAATTTGTTCAGGAGACATAGGAAGTAAAGCAATATTTTTATCCTGATTAACCAGAGTAAACTGATTTGTCCTACCATTGTGTACAACATTCCTATCAAATTGCCATGGTCTACCAAGTAAAAGAGAGCATGCTTGCATGGGTACCACATCACAATCAACATAATCAGCATATGCAGCAATGCTAAAGTGCACACGAACAGAACGGGTTACCTTAATCTTACCACTATTGTTAAACCATTGAATATAGTAAGGATGGGGGTGTGGTCTTGTGGTGAGAGATAGCTTCTCCACCAACTCCATGCTAGCCAAGTTGTTGCAACTCCCTCCGTCAATGATGATGCGAACCGAACGTTCTTTCACCACTCCCTTTGTGTGGAACAAATTATGCCTCTGGTTTTGCTCGGCCTTCGTTACCTGCACACTTAACACACGTTGAGCAACCAAACTAGCATATTTATCTGCATCATCAGGAGCCATATACTCCATATCATGAGCATCATCATGGGCACCCTGTTCCTCATGAGCAATGAGAACTAAAGTCTCCTCATCATAGTCACTCGCTGACTCATACCCACCATCCGCCGTAATAATCATCACACGCTTGGAGGGACAGTCTTTTGCGAAGTGACCTCCACCTTGGCACCTGCGACATTTAATATCACGATCTCGTGTTTGCCCTGTGGAAGCCATGGATGAAGAAGAACTCGCCGCTGGACCACTCTGTGCACCCTTGAATGGTGGCGCTGACTGTTTTGGTGGCTCCCTGTAAGAATGAGCGGCTGAAGTAGAGGGTGGTGCTGCAGGACGTGTGGATGTAGAAGGTCCACGCGATGTCCATGATTTATTTCGTCCTGCAGAAAAGTTAGGTCTCGTAGCGGCCTGTCGATCCTGCACTTCACGTTCAGCTTTACAAGCAAGATGAAACAAACGAGTAATAGTAGCATAGTCCTTGTATTCTAGAATAGTTTGTATCTCCCTGTTTAAGCCACCTATAAAACATGCAAACATAGCTTCATTATCCTCTACTATGCCACATCTAATCAATCCAGTTTGTAATTCTTGGTAATATTCCTCTACAGAATTTTTTTCCTTGTCTCAAACGCTGTAATTTTTGTAGCAATTCACGTTGATAATAAGGAGGAACCCAGCGAGTACGCATAGCATCTTTTAAAGCAGCCCAAGTAGCTGGAATATTATTAGCATGCAATCTACGATGTTCAGACCACCAAATAGATGCAAAACCCGTGAATTCACAAACAGCAGCAGTAACACGTCTATTCTCAGGATATTGTAAACATGTAAAGCGTTGTTCAGTTTCTAACTCCCAAGTAAGATAAGCATCAGGAATATATCTACCCTCAAATGGCTTAAGATTCAATTTAAGTTTAGGCACATGTTCATCATCGCGTACCTGAGGGGGTGGTTGGTGTCGACCGTGGCGAATGTTGGGACGTGGACGTCCAGCTGGCTGTTCATAGGCCGCTTCTTGTTCCACCTCCTCCTCGTAATCACCCTCGTAGTTGTCGTCCTGGCCGACGTCAGAAGCAGCAGCAGTAGCAGCAACTGCAGCAGCCGCAGGAGCACCAGCAGCTTGTCTGCCCGGAAACAGAATACGTCGTGCACGTCGTGGTGGCGGTGGCTGTGCTGGAGCGGCCGCAGGCTGTGCAGGTAGACGTGCGAGCAACTCAGTAAACTTGGCGTCGAGCTTGGTGTCGATCATCTTCTCCACATAATCAATCGCCTTTGTAAATCTGTTCTCGATGTCATTCACCTGTTCAGACATCATTTGTGCAAATTTATTGATGAGGACATCCCTACTAATGTTACACCCATACCCTCACCAACTACACATACTGGACCAGTTACTAGAGCACGTGCACGTCAACTAAATTATCAGGTACTTTCGTTTCTTGCGAATCCTTCTATTGTTCATGAACATATGATGCTGCCTAAATTAGATATTTTTGTTTTGCTTATGAATGAAGGACCTAGCATGGACAAGAAGGATGGTCATTGGAGCGGGATCAAGAATGGAGAAGAAGGTGCGCGCGGGGGAAAGTACAGTGGAGCTTCCAGTGGGGATTTTCGCACGTTGAAGCCACCATAAGGCATGCATGAAGGCTTGGACGGAATACACGAGATGCCACTTCATTATTTTCGTCCAAGAGCAATTATAGGTGCTGCGTCACCTTAATATTGGGCTGGGCCCATGTAATTTCGAAATACCACATTATAGGTTGTTTTTAGAGTCCGTATGTGTGGGGAAACCGAGTTAGGGTTGTTTTCGGACCCCACCTCCAAGGGGTCACGAAAATCCCCTCTGTTCCCCCATATATACAGCCCTTAGGGCGTCGTTTAGACTTGGGTTTTAATTAGATTTAAGTTAGCCATAGCCGCAACTTCGAGCTCTTTCGTTTGTGTCATCCGACCAGGCCAAGACCTCATTGGAACCCCAACTTTCGTAATCATTCATCTTATATTCGCAATATCCAGATTGCAATTCTTAGTTCTTGCTTGTTCTTCGATTGCTTGCAGGAATTAGACCTTCGTGGTCAGGTTGATCGTGCATCCGCGGGATCAATAACCTCTCGGAGTTGGTTTAGCGATCGCTAAGGCGCAACGTCTTCGCACGTTCGTAGTCGGATCGTGAAAGTCGTCTCCACCATAATCGATCTCCACCATCTCATCGAAACATCGGGACACCTTCGCCTCTATCAAGTGGTATCAGATTTCTAGGTTGATCGGTGAGATTTACCAGTTTTCATAGTCTAGATTGGTTCTGTTCTTCATACCTACAGTCCACGAAAAAGCCAACAAAAAAAAATTAGGGTTAGATCATCACGTCCCAAGACAGTCCTAGCCTTTGTCCAGTTTTTTTTTCAGTACTTGCTTTGTTGAATTTACGGTTGCATCGTTGTGTCAAGTTGCTGATCTTAGCGTCTAGTTCCCTTAGAGTTTCGAGTTCTGATCACAGTTTGCCACGTCGCCGCCGCACCAGTAGTCATCCTACCACGTTCCGCCAATCCGAGTCCAGATACACCACCACGTTCCGCCAAGCAGAGTCCATATACACCACCACGTCTCACGAGTCCGAGTTGAGTTCCACCATCAGTACGGTTCCTGATATCTCTGTAGCCAGAATAGTTTTGAGTTGATTAGAGTCGGATTTCACCAATCTTTTGTCGTACGTAGAAGAGGGTGATTTCCAAAAAAAAAAAAATTTCGTCTGGCACGCTTTTCAGAGCAGTTTTTAGGCCAAAATTTTCAGGGGTAAAAAAATTTCGTGCCCATACGTTCCTTAGGTCCAGAAACTCGTTTTGAGACGTTCGCCACCATAGTGATTTTTTTGCACTTTTTCAGCCACCGCAGTCCCGCATCGCAAAAAAAAAAGAGAAAAAAAAAAAAGAGAAAAAAAAATTCAGAGTGTGCTTCACAGTTGTTACGTGCCGCGCCGTGCTTTCGTTGGTGTTTTAGGCTCGCGTCTCTAGTACGGTCTAGCCTAGGATCAGCACAGTACCGACGTTGAGTGTTTATTCAGCTTTGCATCTCTGTTTTGATTACTGTTGATCTTTTTGCTACCATATTTGTCAAGCCTACCTACAGCTCCACATATATCCTACATCGTGCGTTTTGACACCTCCTGGCCATCGCTCTACCATATCTCTGAGAGTTTTGACCCGTTGGTTGTACATCACCACCTGCTGCTAGGTAAGAATCGGTAAGAACGTAAGAAAAGCTTGACGGATTTGTGCTTTCCACCACCCCACATCCATCCCATTAGTAGAAGTAGGATCATATTCCTGTGTGTTTTCTATTTCTGCTAACCATGCCAGGATCACATGATGAAGTGGCGCGGGATGCACCCGATTGGGAGAACATGACAAACAAGGAGCTACATGATAAATTTGCACGTATGATGTCTCAACAGGTGCAGGACATCGAGACCAGATTTACAGAGGCGATTGATGGCGTGGAGAAGATGATCGACACCAAGCTCGACGCCAAGTTTACTGAGTTGACCGCACGCCTACCTTCAGCACAGCCACAGCCACCGCCACTACCACGTGCACGACGTATTCTCTTTCCGCGAGGACAAGCTGCTGGTATTGGTGCTCCTCCTGCTGCTGCAGTTGCTGCTGCTGCTGCTTCTGACGTCGTCCAGGACGACAACTACGAGGGTGATTACGAGGAGGAGGTGGAACAGGAAGCGGCCTATGAGGAGCCAGCTGGACGTCCACGTCCCAACATTCGCCACGGTCGACACCAACCACCCCCTCAGGTACGCGATGATGAACATGTGCCTAAACTTAAATTGAATCTTAAGCCGTTTGAGGGTAGATATATTCCTGATGCTTATCTTACTTGGGAGTTAGAAACTGAACAACGTTTTACATGTTTACAATATCCTGAGAATAGACGTGTTACTGCTGCTGTTTGTGAATTCACGGGCTTTGCATCTATTTGGTGGTCTGAACATTGTAGATTGCATGCTAATAATATTCCAACTACTTGGGCTGCTTTAAAAGATGCTATGCGTACTCGCTGGGTTCCTCCTTATTATCAACGTGAATTGTTACAAAAATTACAGCGTTTGAGACAAGGAAAAAATTCTGTAGAGGAATATTATCAAGAATTACAAACTGGATTGATTAGATGTGGCCTAGTAGAGGATAATGAAGCTATGCTTGCACGTTTTATGGGTGACTTAAACAGGGAGATACAAACTATTCTAGAATACAAGGACTTTGCTACTATCACTCGTTTGTTTCATCTTGCTTGTAAAGCTGAACGTGAAGTGCAGGATCGACAGGCCGCTACGAGACCTAAATTTTCTGCAGGACGAAATACATCATGGACATCGCGTGGAGCTTCTACATCCACACGTCCTGCTGCGCCACCATCTACTTCAGCCGCTCATTCTTACAGGGAGCCACCAAAACAGCCAGCGCCACCATTCAAGGGTGCACAGAGTGGTCCAGCGGCGAGTTCTTCTTCATCCATGGCGTCCACAGGGTAAACACGAGATCGTGATATTAAATGTCGCAGGTGCCAAGGTGGAGGTCACTTCGCAAAAGACTGTCCCTCCAAGCGTGTGATGACTATTACGGCGGATGGTGGGTATGAGTCAGCGAGTGACTATGATGAGGAGACTCTAGTTCTCATTGCTCATGAGGAACAGGGTGCCCATGATGATGCTCATGATATAGAGTATATGACTCCTGATGATGCAGATAAATATGCTAGTTTGGTTGCTCAGCGTGTGTTAAGTGTGCAGGTATCGAAGGCCGAGAAAAACCAGAGGCATAATTTGTTCCACACAAAGGGAGTGGTGAAAGAACGTTCGGTTCGCATCATCATTGACGGAGGGAGTTGCAACAACTTGGCGAGTATGAAGTTGGTGGAGAAGCTATCTCTCACCACAAGACCACACCCCCATCCGTACTATATTCAGTGGTTTAACAATAGTGGTAAGATTAAGGTAACGCGTTCTGTTCGTGTGCACTTTAGCATTGCTGCATATGCTGATTATGTTGATTGTGATGTGGTACCCATGCAAGCATGCTCTCTTTTACTTGGTAGACCATGGCAATTTGATAGGAATGTTGTACACCATGGTAGGACAAATCAGTTTACTCTGGTTCATCAGGATAAACATATTGCTTTACTTCCTATGTCTCCTGAACAAATTGTGAAAGATGATCTTGCTAGAGCTAGTAAAGCTAAACAGGAGAAAAATAAGAGTGAAAATGAGATAGCAGCTAAAGAATTTGAGCAACAACATAAGACTAATAGCAAATCTTCTTCTGCTGTTTCTAATGAAATTAAATTGACTAGTCCAACTTTGCTTGCTACTAAGGTTGATATTTCAGATTAGGATGTTAGTCAATATGTGTGCTATGCTTTTGTGTGCAAAGAAGCTTTGTTTTCATTTGAGGAATTGCCTCCTTCTTTGCCTCCTGTTGTCACTGACCTTTTGCAGGCATTTATTGACGTCTTTCCACAAGACGTACCACCGGGATTACCACCTATTCGAGGGATTGAGCATCAGATTGACTTAATTCCCGGTGCTTCGCTGCCCAACCGTGCGCCATACCGTACCAATCCGGAGGAGACGAAGGAGATTCAGCGTCAAGTACAAGAGCTACTCGACAAAGGTTACATACGTGAATCACTTAGTCCTTGTGCTGTTCCTGTTATATTAGTGCCTAAAAAGGATGGAACTTGGCGTATGTGTGTTGATTGTAGAGCCATTAATAATATTACTATTCGTTATCGTCATCCTATTCCTAGGTTAGATGATATGCTTGATGAATTAAGTGGCTCTACCATGTTTTCCAAAGTTGATTTGCGTAGTGGATACCATCAAATTCGCATGAAATTAGGGGATGAATGGAAAACGGCATTTAAAACTAAGTTTGGATTATATGAGTGGTTAGTCATGCCTTTTGGGTTAACTAATGCACCTAGCACTTTTATGAGATTAATGAACGAGGTTTTACGTGCTTTCATTGGACGATTTGTGGTAGTCTATTTTGATGATATACTGATTTATAGCAAATCTTTGGAGGAACATTTGGATCATTTACGTGCTGTTTTTATTGCTCTACGTAATGCACGTTTATTTGGTAACCTTGGGAAGTGCACCTTTTGCACCGACCGAGTATCGTTTCTTGGCTATGTTGTTACTCCGCAGGGAATTGAAGTTGATCATGCCAAGATCGAGGCAATTGAGAGTTGGCCGCAGCCCAAAACGGTCACACAAGTGAGGAGTTTTCTTGGCCTCGCTGGATTCTTTAGGCGTTTTGTGAGAGATTTCAGCACCATTGCTGCACCTCTCAATGAGCTTACACGCAAGGATGTGCCTTTTACTTGGGGTACCGTACAGGAAGAAGCTTTCACGGTATTGAAAGATAAGTTAACACATGCTCCTTTGCTCCAACTTCCTGATTTTAATAAGACTTTTGAGCTTGAATGCGATGCTAGTGGGATTGGTTTGGGAGGTGTGTTATTACAAGATGCTAAACCTGTTGCATACTTTTCTGAAAAATTGAGTGGGCCTAGTCTGAACTATTCTACTTATGATAAGGAATTATATGCTCTTGTTCGGACATTAGAAACTTGGCAACATTATTTATGGCCCAAAGAATTTGTTATACATTCTGATCATGAATCTTTGAAACACATAAGAAGTCAAGCAAAACTTAATCGTAGACATGCTAAGTGGGTTGAATTTATTGAGACTTTCCCGTATGTCATTAAACACAAGAAGGGGAAAGATAATATTATTGCTGATGCTTTGTCTCGTCGTTATACTATGCTTTCACAACTTGACTTCAAGATATTCGGTTTAGAGACAATCAAAGAACAATATGTAAATGATGCGGAATTTAAAGATGTATTGCAGAATTGTAGAGAGGGTAGAACATGGAACAAGTTTGTGCTTAATGATGGATTTGTGTTCCGTTCTAACAAGCTATGCATTCCAGCTAGCTCTATTCGTCTTTTGTTGTTGCAGGAGGCGCATGGAGGAGGATTAATGGGACATTTTGGCGTGAAAAAGACGGAGGACGTACTTGCTACACATTTCTTTTGGCCAAAGATGAGACGGGATGTTGAGCGTTTTGTTGCTCGCTGCACTACATGTCAAAAAGCTAAGTCACGACTCAATCCTCATGGTTTATACATGCCTTTACCTGTACCTAGTGTTCCGTGGGAGGACATATCCATGGACTTTGTTTTAGGCTTGCCTCGAACAAAGAAGGGGAGGGATAGCATATTTGTTGTCGTGGATAGATTTTCTAAGATGGCACATTTTATACCATGTCATAAAAGCGATGATGCTGCTAATGTTGCTGATTTATTCTTTGGAGAGATTATTCGTTTACATGGTGTGCCCAATACTATTGTCTCGGATCGTGATACAAAGTTTCTTAGCCATTTTTGGAGATGCTTATGGGCTAAGTTGGGGACTAAACTACTTTTTAGTACTACATGTCATCCCCAAACTGATGGACAAACTGAAGTGGTCAATAGGACATTGTCTACTATGCTTAGGGCTGTTTTAAAAAGTAACTTGAAACTATGGGAAGAATGTTTACCTCATATTGAATTTGCTTATAATCGTTCAGTGCATTCTACCACTAAAATGTGCCCTTTTGAGATTGTTTATGGTTTTCTACCTCGTGCACCTATTGATTTGCTGCCTCTTCCATCTTCGGAGAAGGTTAATTTTGATGCTAAGCAACGTGCTGATTTGATATTAAAAATGCATGAGTTAACTAAAGAAAACATTGAGCGCATGAATGCTAGATACAAGCTTGCTGGTGATAGGGGTCGAAAGCATGTTGTGTTTGAACCAGGAGATCTTGTTTGGTTACATCTACGTAAAGATAGGTTTCCTGATTTGCGCAAGTCTAAGTTAATGCCACGAGCTGATGGTCCCTTTAAGGTTTTACAGAAAATTAATGATAATGCATATAAACTTGAGCTACCTGCAGATTTTGGGGTTAGTCCCACATTTAACATTGCAGATTTGAAACCTTATTTGGGAGAAGATGATGAGCTTCCGTCGAGGACGACTTCAATTCAAGAAGGGGAGGATGATGAGGACATCCCTACTAATGTTACACCCATACCCTCACCAACTACACATACTGGACCAGTTACTAGAGCACGTGCACGTCAACTAAATTATCAGGTACTTTCGTTTCTTGCGAATCCTTCTATTGTTCATGAACATATGATGCTGCCTAAATTAGATACTTTTGTTTTGCTTATGAATGAAGGACCTAGCATGGACAAGAAGGATGGTCATTGGAGCGGGATCAAGAATGGAGAAGAAGGTGCGCGCGGGGGAAAGTACAGTGGAGCTTCCAGTGGGGATTTTCGCACGTTGAAGCCACCATAAGGCATGCATGAAGGCTTGGACGGAACACACGAGATGCCACTTCATTATTTTCGTCCAAGAGCAATTATAGGTGCTGCGTCACCTTAATATTGGGCTGGGCCCATGTAATTTCGAAATACCACATTATAGGCTGTTTTTAGAGTCCGTATGTGTGGGGAAACCAAGTTAGGGTTGTTTTCGGACCCCACCTCCAAGGGGTCACGAAAATCCCCTCTGTTCCCCCATATATACAGCCCTTAGGGCGTCGTTTAGACTTGGGTTTTAATTAGATTAAAGTTAGCCATAGCCGCAACTTCGAGCTCTTCGTTTGTGTCATCCGACCAGGCCAAGACCTCATTGGAACCCCAACTTTCGTAATCATTCATCTTATATTCGCAATATCCAGATTGCAATTCTTAGTTCTTGCTTGTTCTTCGATTGCTTGCAGGAATTAGACCTTCGTGGTCAGGTTGATCGTGCATCCGCGGGATCAATAACCTCTCGGAGTTGGTTTAGCGATCGGTAAGGCGCAACGTCTTCGCACGTTAGTAGTCGGATCGTGAAAGTCGTCTCCACCATAATCGATCTACACCATCTCATCGAAACATCGGGACACCTTCGCCTCTATCAAATTGCCTCCTTCTTTGCCTCCTGTTGTCACTGACCTTTTGCAGGAGTTTATAGACGTCTTTCCCCAAGACGTACCACCGGGATTACCACCTATTCGAGGGATTGAGCATCAGATTGACTTAATTCCCGGTGCTTCGATGCCCAACCGTGCGCCATACCGTACCAATCCTGAGGAGACGAAGGAGATTCAGCGTGAAGTGCAAGAGCTACTTGACAAAGGTTATATACGCGAATCCCTTAGTCCTTGTGATGTTCCTGTTATATTAGTGCCAAAAAAGGATGGAACATGGCGTATGTGTGTTGATTGTCGAGCCATTAATAATATTACTATTCGTTATCGTCATCCTATTCCTAGGTTAGATGATATGCTTGATGAATTAAGTGGCTCTACCATGTTTTCCAAAGTTGATTTGCGTAGTGGATACCATCAAATTCGCATGAAATTAGGAGATGAATGGAAAACGGCATTTAAAACTAAGTTATGATTATATGAGTGGTTAGTCATGCCTTTTGGGTTAACTAATGCACCTAGCACTTTCATGAGATTAATGAACGAGGTTTTACGTGCTTTCATTGGACGATTTGTGGTAGTCTATTTTGATGATATACTGATTTATAGCAAATCTTTGGAGGAACATTTGGATCATTTACGTGCTGTTTTTATTGCTCTACGTAATGCACGTTTGTTTGGTAACCTTGGGAAGTGCACCTTTTGCACCGACCGAGTATCGTTTCTTGGCTATGTTGTTACAACGCAGGGAATTGAAGTTGATAAAGCCAAGATCGAGGCGATTGAGAGTTGGCCGCAGCCCAAAACGGTCACACAAGTGAGGAGTTTTCTTGGACTCGCTGGATTCTATAGGCGTTTTGTGAGAGATTTCAGCACCATTGCTGCACCTCTCAATGAGCTTACACGCAAGGATGTGCCTTTTACTTGGGGTACCGCATAGGAAGAAGCCTTCGCGGTATTGAAAGATAAGTTAACACATGCTCCTTTGCTCCAACTTCCTGATTTTAATAAGACTTTTGAGCTTGAATGCGATGCTAGTGGGATTGGTTTGGGAGGTGTGTTATTACAAGATGCTAAACCTGTTGCATACTTTTCTGAAAAATTGAGTGGGCCTAGTCTAAACTATTCTACTTATGATAAGGAATTATATGCTCTTGTTCGGACATTAGAAACTTGGCAACATTATTTATGGCCTAAAGAATTTGTTATACATTCTAATCATGAATCTTTGAAACACATAAGAAGTCAAGCAAAACTTAATCGTAGACATGCTAAGTGGGTTGAATTTATTGAGACTTTCCCTTATGTCATTAAACACAAGAAGGGGAAAGATAATATTATTGCTGATGCTTTGTCTCGTCGTTATACTATGCTTTCACAACTTGACTTCAAGATATTCGGTTTAGAGACAATCAAAGATCAATATGTAAATGATGCAGCATTTAAAGATGTATTGCAGAATTATAGAGAGGGTAGAACATGGATCAAGTTTGTGCTTAATGATGGATTTGTGTTCCGTTCTAACACGCTATGCATTCCAGCTAGCTCTATTCGTCTTTTGTTGTTGCAGGAGGCGCATGGAGGAGGATTAATGGGACACTTTGGCGTGAAGAAGACGGAGGACGTACTTGCTACACACTTCTTTTGGCCAAATATGAGAGATGTGGTAGAGCGATGGCCAGGAGGTGGTGATGTACAACCAACGGGTCAAAACTCTCAGAGATGTGGTAGAGCGATGGCCAGGAGGTGTCAACCGCACGAAGTAGAATATATGTGGAGCAAAAAGATCAACAGTAATCAAAACAGAGATGCAAAGCTGAATAAACACTCAACGTCGGTACTGTGCTGATCCTAGGCTAGACCGTACTAGAGACGCGAGCCTAATACACCAACGAAAGCACGACGCGTGATAGAGGCGAAGGTGTCCCGATGTTTCGATGAGAGATAACTATCGATTTGGTGGAGATGACTCTGACGATCCGACTACGAACGTGCGAAGACGTTGCGCCTTAGCGATCGCTAAACCAACTCCGAGAGGTTATTGATCCCGCGGATGCACGATCAACCTGACCACGAAGGTCTAATTCCTGCAAGCAATCGAAGAACAAGCAAGAACTAAGAATTGCAATCTGGATATTGCGAATATAAGATGAATGATTACGAAAGTTGGGGTTCCAATGAGGTCTTGGCCTGGTCGGATGACACAAACGAAGAGCTCGAAGTTGCGGCTATGGCTAACTTATGTCTAATTAAAACCCAAGTCTAAACGACGCCCTAAGGGCTGTATATATGGGGGAACAGAGGGGATTTTCGTGACCCCTTGGAGGTGGGGTCCGAAAACAAGCCTAACTCGGTTTCCCCACACATACGGACTCTAAAAACTGCCTATAATGTGGTATTTCGAAATTACATGGGCCCAGCCCAATATTAAGGTGGCGCAGCACCTATAATTGCTCTTGGACGAAAATAATGAAGTGGCATCTCGTGTATTCCGTCCAAGCCTTCATGCATGCCTTATGGTGGCTTCAACGTGCGAAAATCCCCACTGGAAGCTCCACTGTACTTTCCCCCGCGCGCACCTTCTTCTCCATTCTTGATCCCGCTCCAATGACCATCCTTCTTGTCCATGCTAGGTCCTTCATTCATAACCAAAACAAAAGTATCTAATTTAGGCAGCATCATATGTTCATGAACAATAGAAGGATTCGCAAGAAACGAAAGTACCTGATAATTTAGTTGACGTGCACGTGCTCTAGTAACTGGTCCAGTATGTGTAGTTGGTGAGGGTATGGGTGTAACATTAGTAGGGATGTCCTCATCATCCTCCCCTTCTTGAATTGAAGTCGTCCTCGACGGAAGCTCATCATCTTCTCCCAAATAAGGTTTCAAATCTGCAATGTTAAATGTGGGACTAACCCCAAAATCTGCAGGTAGCTCAAGTTTATATGCATTATCATTAATTTTCTGTAAAACCTTAAAGGGACCATCAGCTCGTGGCATTAACTTAGACTTGCGCAAATCAGGAAACCTATCTTTTCGTAGATGTAACCAAACAAGATCTCCTGGTTCGAAAACAACATGCTTTCGACCCCTATCACCAGCAAGCTTGTATCTAGCATTCATGCGCTCAATGTTTTCTTTAGTTAACTCATGCATTTTTAATATCAATTCAGCACGTTGCTTAGCATCAAAATTCACCTTCTCCGAAGATGGAAGAGGCAGCAAATCAATAGGTGCACGAGGTAAAAAACCATAAACAATCTCAAAAGGGCACATTTTAGTGGTAGAATGCACTGAACGATTATAAGCAAATTCAATATGAGGTAAACATTCTTCCCACAGTTTCAAGTTACTTTTTAAAACAGCCCTAAGCATAGTAGACAATGTCCTATTGACCACTTCAGTTTGTCCATCAGTTTGGGGATGACATGTAGTACTAAAAAGTAGTTTAGTCCCCAACTTAGCCCATAAGCATCTCCAAAAATGGCTAAGAAACTTAGTATCACGATCCGAGACAATAGTATTGGGCACACCATGTAAACGAATAATCTCTCCAAAGAATAAATCAGCAACATTAGCAGCATCATCGCTTTTATGACATGGTATAAAATGTGCCATCTTAGAAAATCTATCCACGACAACAAATATGCTATCCCTCCCCTTCTTTGTTCGAGGCAAGCCTAAAACAAAGTCCATGGATATGTCCTCCCACGGAACACTAGGTACAGGTAAAGGCATGTATAAACCATGAGGATTGAGTCGTGACTTAGCTTTTTGACATGTAGTGCAGCGAGCAACAAAACGCTCAACATCCCGTCTCATCTTTGGCCAAAAGAAATGTGTAGCAAGTACGTCCTCCGTCTTTTTCACGCCAAAATGTCCCATTAATCCTCCTCCATGCGCCTCCTGCAACAACAAAAGACGAATAGAGCTAGCTGGAATGCATAGCTTGTTAGAACGGAACACAAATCCATCATTAAGCACGAACTTGTTCCATGTTCTACCCTCTCTACAATTCTGCAATACATCTTTAAATTCCGCATCATTTGCATATTGTTCTTTGATTGTCTCTAAACCGAATATCTTGAAGTCAAGTTGTGAAAGCATAGTATAACGACGAGACAAAGCATCAGCAATAATATTATCTTTCCCCTTCTTGTGTTTAATGACATAAGGAAAAGTCTCAATAAATTCAACCCACTTAGCATGTCTACGATTAAGTTTTGCTTGACTTCTTATGTGTTTCAAAGATTCATGATCAGAATGTATAACAAATTCTTTGGGCCATAAATAATGTTGCCAAGTTTCTAATGTCCGAACAAGAGCATATAATTCCTTATCATAAGTAGAATAGTTCAGACTAGGCCCACTCAATTTTTCAGAAAAGTATGCAACAGGTTTAGCATCTTGTAATAACACACCTCCCAAACCAATCCCACTAGCATCGCATTCAAGCTCAAAAGTCTTATTAAAATCAGGAAGTTGGAGCAAAGGAGCATGTGTTAACTTATCTTTCAATACCGTGAAAGCTTCTTCCTGTGCGGTACCCCAAGTAAAAGGCACATCCTTGCGTGTAAGCTCATTGAGAGGGGCAGCAATGGTGCTGAAATCTCTCACAAAACGCCTATAGAATCCAGCGAGGCCAAGAAAACTCCTCACTTGTGTGACCGTTTTGGGCTGCGGCCAACTCTCAATCGCCTCGATCTTGGCTTTATCAACTTCAATACCCTGTGGAGTAACAACATAGCCAAGAAACGATACTCGGTCGGTGCAAAAGGTGCACTTCCCAAGGTTACCAAATAAACGTGCATTACGTAGAGCAATAAAAACAGCACGTAAATGATCCAAATGTTCCTCCAAAGATTTGCTATAAATCAGTATATCATCAAAATAGACTACCACAAATCGTCCAATGAAAGCACGTAAAACCTCGTTCATTAATCTCATGAAAGTGCTAGGTGCATTAGTTAACCCAAAAGGCATGACTAACCACTCATATAATCCAAACTTAGTTTTAAAAGCCGTTTTCCATTCATCTCCTAATTTCATGCGAATTTGATGGTATCCACTACGCAAATCAACTTTGGAAAACATGGTAGAGCCACTTAATTCATCAAGCATATCATCTAGCCTAGGAATAGGATGACGATAACGAATAGTAATATTATTAATGGCTCGACAATCAACACACATACGCCATGTTCCATCCTTGTTAGGCACTAATATAACAGGAACAGCACAAGGACTAAGGGATTCACGTATATAACCTTTGTCGAGTAGCTCTTGTACTTGACGCTGAATCTCCTTCGTCTCCTCCGGATTGGTACGGTATGGCGCACGGTTGGGCAGCGAAGCACCGGGAATTAAGTCAATCTGATGCCCAATCCCTCGAATAGGTGGTAATCCCGGTGGTACGTCTTGTGGAAAGACGTCAATAAACTCCTGCAAAAGGTCAGTGACAACAGGAGGCAAAGAAGGAGGCAATTCCTCAAATGAAAACAAGGCTTCTTTGCACACAAAAGCATAGCACACATATTGACTAACATCCAAATCCGAAATATCAACCTTAGTAGCAAGCAAAGTTGGACTAGTCAATTTAATTTCATTAGAAACAACAGAAGAAGATTTGCTATTAGTCTTATGTTGTTGCTCAAATTCTTTAGCTGCTATCTCATTTTCACTCTTATTTTTCTCCTGTTGAGCTTTACTAGCTCTAGCAAGATCATCTTTCACAATTTGTTCAGGAGACATAGGAAGTAAAGCAATATTTTTATCCTGATGAACTAGAGTAAACTGATTTGTCCTACCATGGTGTACAACATTCCTATCAAATTGCCATGGTCTACCAAGTAAAAGAGAGCATGCTTGCATGGGTACCACATCACAATCAACATAATCAGCATATGCAGCAATGCTAAAGTGCACACGAACAGAACGCGTACCTGAGGGGGTGGTTGGTGTCGACCGTGGCGAATGTTGGGACGTGGACGTCCAGCTGGCTGCTCATAGGCCGCTTCCTGTTCCACCTCCTCCTCGTAATCACCCTCGTAGTTGTCGTCCAGGCCGACGTCAGAAGCAGCAGCAGCAGCAGTAGCAGCAACTGCAGCAGCAGGAGGAGCACCAATACCAGCAGCTTGTCCACGCGGAAACAGAATACGTCGTGCACGTGGTAGTGGCGGTGGCTGTGGCTGTGCTGAAGGTAGGCGTGCGATCAACTCAGTAAACTTGGCGTCGAGCTTGGTGTCGATCATCTTCTCCACGCCATCAATCGCCTCTGTAAATCTGGTCTCGATGTCCTGCACCTGTTGAGACATCATACGTGCAAATTTATCATGTAGCTCCTTGTTTGTCATGTTCGCCCAATCGGGTGCATCCCGCGCCACTTCATCATGTGATCCTGGCATGGTTAGCAGAAATAGAAAACACACCGGAATATGATCCTACTGCTACTAATGGGATGGATGTGGGGTGGTGGAAAGCACAACTCCGTCAAGCTTTTCTTACGTTCTTACCGATTCTTACCTAGCAGCAGGTGGTGATGTACAACCAACGGGTCAAAACTCTCAGAGACGTGGTAGAGCGATGGCCAGGCGGTGTCAAAACGCACGATGTAGAATATATGTGGAGCTGTAGGAAGGCTGACAAGTATGGTAGGAAAAACTCAACAGTAATCAAAACAGAGATGCAAAGCTGAATAAACACTCAACGTCGGTACTGTGCTGATCCTAGGCTAGACCGTACTAGAGACGCGAGCCTAAAACACCAACGAAAGCACGGCGCGGCACGTAACAACTGTGAAGCACACTCTGATTTTTTTTTTCTTTTCTCTCTCTTTTTTTTTTTTTTTTTTTTGCTTTTTTTTTTTTTTTTTTTTTGGAAATCACCCTCTTCTACGTACGACAA
Organism: Bromus sterilis; assembly: GCA_950022295.1. Lineage (NCBI taxonomy): Eukaryota > Viridiplantae > Streptophyta > Magnoliopsida > Poales > Poaceae > Bromus > Bromus sterilis. Next base: position 168,668,987 of record OX465600.1, on the reverse strand, counting down.
AAGATTGGTGAAATCCGACTCTAATCAACTCAAAACTAATCTGGCTACGGAGAGATCACAAACCGAACAGGTGATGGAACTCCACTCGGATCGGTAGGTTGTGGTGGTGTATATGGACTCTGCTTGGCGGAAAGTGGTGGTGTAACTTGACTTGGATTGGCGGAACGTGGTAGGATGACTACTGGTGCGGCGGCGACGTGGCAAACTGTGATCAGAACTCGAAACTCTAAGGGAACTAGACGCTAAGATCAGCAACTCGACACGACGATGCAACCGCAAATTCAACAATGCAAACTACTGTAAAGAAAACTGGACAAAGGCTCGGACTGTTTTGGGACGTGATGATCTAACCCTAATTTTTTTTTGTTGGCATTTTCGTGGACTGTAGGTATGAAAAACAGAACCAATCTAGACTACGAAAACTGGTAAATCTCACCGAGCAACCTGGAAATCTGATACCACTTGATAGAGGCGAAGGTGTCCCGATGTTTCGATGAGAGATAACTATCGATTTGGTGGAGATGACTCTGACGATCCGACTACGAACGTGCGAAGACGTTGCGCCTTAGCGATCGCTAAACCAACTCCGAGAGGTTATTGATCCCGCGGATGCACGATCAACCTGACCACGAAGGTCTAATTCCTGCAAGCAATCGAAGAACAAGCAAGAACTAAGAATTGCAATCTGGATATTGCGAATATAAGATGAATGATTACGAAAGTTGGGGTTCCAATGAGGTCTTGGCCTGGTCGGATGACACAAACGAAGAGCTCGAAGTTGCGGCTATGGCTAACTTATGTCTAATTAAAACCCAAGTCTAAACGACGCCCTAAGGGCTGTATATATGGGGGAACAGAGGGGATTTTCGTAACCCCTTGGAGGTGGGGCCCGAAAACAACCCTAACTCGGTTTCCCCACACATACGGACTCTAAAAACTGCCTATAATGTGGTATTTCGAAATTACATGGGCCCAGCCCAATATTAAGGTGGCGCAGCACCTATAATTGCTCTTGGACGAAAATAATGAAGTGGCATCTCGTGTATTCCGTCCAAGCCTTCATGCATGCCTTATGGTGGCTTCAACGTGCGAAAATCCCCACTGGAAGCTCCACTGTACTTTCCCCCGCGCGCACCTTCTTCTCCATTCTTGATCCCGCTCCAATGACCATCCTTCTTGTCCATGCTAGGTCCTTCATTCATAACCAAAACAAAAGTATCTAATTTAGGCAGCATCATATGTTCATGAACAATAGAAGGATTCGCAAGAAACGAAAGTACCTGATAATTTAGTTGACGTGCACGTGCTCTAGTAACTGGTCCAGTATGTGTAGTTGGTGAGGGTATGGGTGTAACATTAGTAGGGATGTCCTCATCAACGCGGCACGTAAACAACTGAGAAGCACTCTCTGAATTTTTTTTATTTTTTTTGGAAATCACCCCCTTCTACGTACGACGAAAGATTGGTGAAATCCGACTCTAATCAACTCAACTATTCTGGCTACGGAAAGATCACAAACCGAACGGTGATGGAACTCAACTCGGATCGGTAGGTTGTGGTGGTGTGTATGGACTCGGCTTGGCGGAACGTGGTGGTGTATCTGGACTCGGATTGGCGGAACGTGGTGGTGTACTACTGTGCGGCGGCGGCGTGACAAAACTGTGATCAGAACTCGAAACTCTAAGGTAACTAGACGCTAAGATCAGCAACTCGACACAACGATGCAACCGCAAATTCAACAATGCAAACTACTGTAAAGAAAACTGGACAAAGGCTCGGACTGTTTTGGGACGTGATGATCTAACCCTAAAATTGTTTTTTGGCTTTTTCGTGGACTGTAGGTATGAAGAACAGAAGTAATCTAGACTACGAAAAACTGGTAAATCTCACCGATCAACCTGGAAATCTGATACCACTTGATAGAGGCGAAGGTGTCCCGATGTTTCGATGAGAGGATGGAGATCGATTTTGGTGGAGTAGACTTTCACGACCCGACTACGAACGTGCGAAGACGTTGCGCCTTAGCAATCGCTAAACCAACTCCGAGAGGTTATTGATCCCGCGGATGCACGATCAACCTGACCACGAAGGTCAATTCCTGCAAGCAATCGAAGAACAAGCAAGAACTAAGAATTGCAATCTGGATATTGCGAATATAAGATGAAAGATTAACAGAAGTTGGGGTTCCAATGCGGTCTTGGCCTGGTCGGATGACACAAACGAAGAGCTCGAAGTTGCGGCTATGGCTAACTTAAATCTAATTAAAACCCAAGTCTAAACGACGCCCTAAGGGCTGTATATATGGGGGAACAGAGGGGAATTTCGTGGCCCCTTGGAGGTGGGGTCCGAAAACAACCCTAACTCGGTTTCCCCACACATACGGACTCTAAAAACAGCCTATAATGTGGTATTTCGAAATTACATGGGCCCAGCCCAATATTAAGGTGACGCAGCACCTATAATTGCCCTTGGACGAAAATAATGAAGTGACATCTCGCGTATTTCGTCCAACACTTCATGCGCGCCTTATGGTGGCTTCAAAGTGTGATAATCACCACTGGAAGCTCCACTGTACTTTCCCGCGCACGCACCTTCTTCTCCATGCTTGATCCCGCTCCAATGAGCATCCTTCTTGTCCATGCTAGGTCCATCATTCATAAGCAAAAAAAAAGTATCTAATTTAGGCAGCATCATATGTTCATGAATAATAGAAGGATTCGCAAGAAACGAAAGTACCTGATAATTTAGTTGACGTGCACGTGCTCTAGTAACAACGGTGTCAAAGAACTCCAAAGATTAAGTAGAGCGATTGCCAGGTGAACGCACGTATACACGATGTAGAAATATGTGGAGCTTGGAAGGCTTTAATATGGTGGCAAAAATATCAGCAATAATCAATTCAGAGATGCAAAATTGAATTAACGCTCAACGACGATACTGTGCTGGTCCTAGTCTAGACTGGACTAGAGACGCGAGCCTAGAACACTAATGTGGTCGCGGCGTAGCACAACTAGAAGCAATGAATGATATGAAGTAGCTCTGAATAGCAAGATATAAGTGAAGATCATCAACAGAGCAAAGATAATGGTGAAAATAGGCTCCAAATCAAGATACACCAATATTCTCGCTACATGTTTCCTCTGAAATATATTTGCTAATTTTTTGATATTTTTCCTCCAATAGGGCACTGACTTAAGCTTTCCGACGCAATACGAATCACTCAATTTAGAGTTCGGATGAGGTGTCAAAAAAATTGAGAATCAGCCCGAAATCTGACAAAAACTGTGTTCAGAAACTTTAGAGGTCAAAAAGTCCGTCTTAGAAGCCGATCTGGAGTTTCAAATAACACATTAGCTCCAGAACTATTTAGAAGCGGCTCGGAAATATCTTTAATTTGAGTACTCGTGGAGCCAAAACGGACTTCGGATGACAAAGTTATGCCCGTTTTAGTGGACACTGCTCAAAACTGATTCCGACGAGATTTCAAATACGAGTTCAACTAGAGATAGATCCGAAATTTTTCTTCTTTTTTCTCTTTTTTCCTTTTTTCTTTCTTTTTTTCCTTTTTCTTTTTTCTCTCTTTTTTCAACTCGTTTTCTCTCTTTTTCTATGGTGGATGGTAGAAGTAGGCAGCGGATGGGATGATGGTGCAGCGGCGGTGGTGACTAACGTGAACAGAACTCGAAACTCTAAAGGACTAGATACTAAGACCAGCAACTGAACACGACGATGCAACCAATAATTCAATAAAGCAAAGCACCGAAAAGAAAATTGCGAAGTCTCAGATTGGTTTGGATATGATGATCTAATCCTATTTTTATGGCATTTTGTGTGGATGATAGGTGATAAAAAAACAGATCTAATATATGGATGTGGAATTCTCACCGAGCAACCTGAAATCTGATACCACTTGATAGAGGCGAAGGTGTCCCGATGTTTCGATGAGAGGATGGAGATCGATTTTGGTGGAGTAGACTTTCACGACCCGACTACGAACGTGCGAAGACGTTGCGCCTTAGCAATCGCTAAACCAACTCCGAGAGGTTATTGATCCCGCGGATGCACGATCAACCTGACCACGAAGGTCAATTCCTGCAAGCAATCGAAGAACAAGCAAGAACTAAGAATTGCAATCTGGATATTGCGAATATAAGATGAAAGATTAACAGAAGTTGGGGTTCCAATGCGGTCTTGGCCTGGTCGGATGACACAAACGAAGAGCTCGAAGTTGCGGCTATGGCTAACTTAAATCTAATTAAAACCCAAGTCTAAACGACGCCCTAAGGGCTGTATATATGGGGGAACAGAGGGGAATTTCGTGGCCCCTTGGAGGTGGGGTCCGAAAACAACCCTAACTCGGTTTCCCCACACATACGGACTCTAAAAACAGCCTATAATGTGGTATTTCGAAATTACATGGGCCCAGCCCAATATTAAGGTGACGCAGCACCTATAATTGCCCTTGGACGAAAATAATGAAGTGTCATCTCGCGTATTTCGTCCAACACTTCATGCGCGCCTTATGGTGGCTTCAAAGTGTGATAATCACCACTGGATGCTCCACTGTACTTTCCCGCGCACACACCTTCTTCTCCATGCTTGATCCCGCTCCAATGACCATCCTTCTTGTCCATGCTAGGTCCTTCATTCATAAGCAAAAAAAAAGTATCTAATTTAGGCAGCATCATATGTTCATGAATAATAGAAGGATTCGCAAGAAACGAAAGTACCTGATAATTTAGTTGACGTGCACGTGCTCTAGTAACAACGGTGTCAAAGAACTCCAAAGATTAAGTAGAGCGATTGCCAGGTGAACGCACGTATACACGATGTAGAAATATGTGGAGCTTGGAAGGCTTTAATATGGTGGCAAAAATATCAGCAATAATCAATTCAGAGATGCAAAATTGAATTAACGCTCAACGACGATACTGTGCTGGTCCTAGTCTAGACTGGACTAGAGACGCGAGCCTAGAACACTAATGTGGTCGCGGCGTAGGACAACTAGAAGAAATGAATGATATGAAATAGCTCTGAATAGCAAGATATAAGTGAAGATCATTAACAGAGCAAAGATAATGGTGAAAATAGGCTCCAAATCAAGATACACCAATATTCTCGCTACATGTTTCCTCTGAAATATATTTGCTAATTTTTTGATATTTTTCCTCCAATAGGGCACTGACTTAAGCTTTCCGACGCAATACGAATCACTCAATTTAGAGTTCGGATGAGGTGTCAAAAAAATGGAGAATCAGCCCGAAATCTGACAAAAACTGTGTTCGGAAACTTTAGAGGTCAAAAAGTCCGTCTTAGAAGCCGATCTGGAGTTTCAAATAACACATTAGCTCCAGAACTATTTAGAAGCGGCTTGGAAATATCTTTAATTTGAGTACTCGTGGAGCCAAAACGGACTTCGGATGACAAAGTTATGCCCGTTTTAGTGGACACTGCTCAAAACTGATTCCGACGAGATTTCAAATACGAGTTCAACTAGAGATAGATCCGAAATTTTTCTTCTTTTTTCTCTTTTTTCCTTTTTTCTTTCTTTTTTTCCTTTTTCTTTTTTCTCTCTTTTTTCAACTCGTTTTCTCTCTTTTTCTATGGTGGATGGTAGAAGTAGGCAGCGGATGGGATGATGGTGCAGCGGTGGCGGTGACTAACGTGAACAGAACTCGAAACTCTAAAGGACTAGATACTAAGACCAGCAACTGAACATGACGATGCAACCAATAATTCAATAAAGCAAAGCACCGAAAAGAAAATTGCGAAGTCTCAGATTGGTTTGGATATGATGATCTAATCCTATTTTTATGGCATTTTGTGTGGATGATAGGTGATAAAAAAACAGATCTAATATATGGATGTGGAATTCTCATCGAGCAACCTGAAATCTGATACCACTTGATAGAGGCGAAGGTGTCCCGATGTTTCGATGAGAGGATGGAGATCGATTTTGGTGGAGTAGACTTTCACGACCCGACTACGAACGTGCGAAGACGTTGCGCCTTAGCAATCGCTAAACCAACTCCGAGAGGTTATTGATCCCGCGGATGCACGATCAACCTGACCACGAAGGTCAATTCCTGCAAGCAATCGAAGAACAAGCAAGAACTAAGAATTGCAATCTGGATATTGCGAATATAAGATGAAAGATTAACAGAAGTTGGGGTTCCAATGCGGTCTTGGCCTGGTCGGATGACACAAACGAAGAGCTCGAAGTTGCGTCTATGGCTAACTTAAATCTAATTAAAACCCAAGTCTAAACGACGCCCTAAGGGCTGTATATATGGGGGAACAGAGGGGAATTTCGTGGCCCCTTGGAGGTGGGGTCCGAAAACAACCCTAACTCGGTTTCCCCACACATACGGACTCTAAAAACAGCCTATAATGTGGTATTTCGAAATTACATGGGCCCAGCCCAATATTAAGGTGACGCAGCACCTATAATTGCCCTTGGACGAAAATAATGAAGTGACATCTCGCGTATTTCGTCCAACACTTCATGCGCGCCTTATGGTGGCTTCAAAGTGTGATAATCACCACTGGATGCTCCACTGTACTTTCCCGCGCACGCACCTTCTTCTCCATGCTTGATCCCGCTCCAATGACCATCCTTCTTGTCCATGCTAGGTCCTTCATTCATAAGCAAAACTAAAGTATCTAATTTAGGCAGCATCATATGTTCATGAACAATAGAAGGATTCGCAAGAAACGAAAGTACCTGATAATTTAGTTGACGTGCACGTGCTCTAGTAACTGGTCCAGTATGTGTAGTTGGTGAGGATATGGGTGTAACATTAGTAGGGATGTCCTCATCAAGAACATGGAACAAGTTTGTGCTTAATGATGGATTCATGTTCCGTTCTAACAAGCTATGCATTCCAGCTAGCTTTATTTGTCTTTTGTTGTTGCAGGAGGCGCATGGAGGAGGATTAATGGGACACTTTGGCGTGAAGAAGACGGAGGATGTACTTGCTACACATTTCTTTTGGCCAAAGATGAGACGGGATGTTGAGCGTTTTGTTGCTCGCTACACTACATGTCAAAAAGCTAAGTCACGACTCAATCCTCATGGTTTATACATACCTTTACCTGTACCTAGTGTTCCGTGGGAGGACATATCCATGGACTTTGTTTTAGTCTTGCCTCAAACAAAGAAGGGGAGGGATAGCATCTTTGTTGTCGTGGATAGATTTTCTAAGATGACACACTTTATACCATGTCAGAAAAGTGATGATGCTGCTAATGTTGCTGATTTATTCTTTCGTGAGATTATTCGCTTACATGGTGTGCCCAATACTATTGTCTCGGATTGTGATACTAAGTTTCTTAGCCATTTTTTGGAGATGCTTATGGGCTAAGTTGGGGACTAACTACTTTTTAGTACTACATGTCATCCCCAAACTGATGGACAAACTGAAGTGGTCAATAGGACTTTGTCTACTATGCTTAGGGCTTTTTTAAAGAGTAACTTGAAAATGTGAGAAGAATGTTTACCTCATATTGAATTTGCTTATAATCGTTCTTTGCATTCTACCACTAAAATGTGCCCTTTTGAGATTGTTTATGGTTTTCTACCTCGTGCACCTATTGATTTGCTGCCTCTTCCATCTTCGGAGAAGGTAAATTTTGATGCTAAGCAATGTGCTGAATTGATATTAAAAATGCATGAGTTAACTAAAGAAAACATTGAGAGAATGAATGCTAGATATAAGCTGGCTGGTGATAAGGGTAGAAAGCATGTTGTGTTTGAACCAGGAGATCTTGTTTGGTTACATCTACGTAAAGATAGGTTTCCTGATTTGCGCAAGTCTAAGTTAATGCCACGAGCTGATGGTCCCTTTAAGGTTTTGCAGAAAATTAATGATAATGCATATAAACTTGAGCTACCGGTAGGCTTTGGGGTTAGTCCCACATTTAATATTGCAGATTTGAAGCCTTATTTGGGAGAAGATGATGAGCTTCCGTCGAGGATGACTTCAATTCAAGAAGGGGAGGATGATGAGGACATCCCTACTAATGTTACACCCACATCCTCACCAACCACACATTTTGGACCAGTTACTAGAGCACGCGCACGTCAACTAAATTATCAGGTACTTTCGTTTCTTGCGAATCCTTCTAAAGTTCATGAACATATGATGCTGCATAAATTAGATACTTTTGTTTTGCTTATGAATGAAGGTCCTAGCATGGACAAGAAGGATGGTCATTGGAGCGGGATCATACATGGAGAAGAAGGTGCGCGCGCAGGAAAGGACAATGTAGTTTTCAGTGGGGATTTTCGCACTTTGAAGCCACCGTAAGGCGTGCATGAAGGCTTGGACGAAATACACGAGATGCCACTTCATTATTTCCGTCCAAATGGAATTATAGGTGCCGCGTCACCTTAATATTGGGCTGGGCCCATGTAATTTCGAAATACCACATTATAGGCTGTTTTTAGAGTCTATATGTGTGGGGAAACCGAGTTAGGGTTGTTTTCGGACCCCACCTCCAAGGGGTCACAAAAATCCCCTCTATTCCGCCATATATACAGCCCTTAGGGCGTCGTTTATACTTGGGTTTTAATTAGATTTAAGTTAGCCATAGCAGCAACTTCGAGTTCTTCGTTTGTGTCAACCGACCAGGCCAAGACCGCATTGGAACCCCAACTTTTGTCCATCATTCATCTTATATTCGCAATATCCAGATTGCAATTCTTAGTTCTTGGTTGTTCTTTCGATTTCTTGCAGGAATTAGACCTTCGTGGTCAGGTTGATTGTGCATCCGCGGGATCAATGACCTCTCGGAGTTGGTTTAGCGATCGCTAAGGAGCAACGTCTTCGCACGTTCGTAGTCGGGTCGTGAAAGTCGTCTCCACCAAAATCGATCTCCACCATCTCATCGAAACATCGGGACACCTTCGCCTCTATCATTAGTACTCCCCCTTAATTGTTTCAGGAGAGAAATTTTCTCAGGAAAAATCCCATGTCCCGTGATAAACATTTTTCCCAGGTATAGTAGTGGAAGTGTTGTTCGTAACATGATGTTTCTACAATACTTATATTCGGGATCGAGTATATTCTAAATACATCTCCGAAATTATGAAACAACAATTGGAGTTCTTATCCATGTCGTATTCTTATAGGGCATTGTTTCAACAAACATATGACGACGCTCTATTTAGTTCGTAAGTGGTTTCTCAAAAGCGTTAAGCAGTATAGTAAATGGGAGTGTGGTTTAAGTTCATCACCGACCTCACCATGTCATGCTGGAATTCATGGTAGAAAATAATTTTAATTCCAATATGTCATATAGGGCTTGGTTATGCATCAAGATACTCCGTAGCTATATGGGGTTTCAGGTGACGCTAGTTTATGAACTGACTTCATACACTCGATGATGCTTGCTAAATTATTTAACTCATTTATTTTACGATCAGATCGTCAAATATTTGATCTTTGTGTGATGATTATTCTCGTTGTGTTGAAACAGTTTTGAACTTATTCAAAATTTCAGATATTATGTCTTGTCTAAATATCGGTATATCTATACAAGTCATTATCACAAAGTTTTATGTAAAGTACTGTTTATTGGTTCTCCACACATCGTTACGTGTTATTACCAATAGTTTACTAAACAATTTGAACAAACGATTTTGTCTATTAGAAAAACATTGCATGTGTCAAATGACTCAAAGTCAACAGATTGAATGACTTCATCGATATGAAGCTTCCGTATGCGCTTTGTTCTAATGCGACTAAGTCATTTATGCTATTACAATAATGGCATTATCATCACATAACTTAATTTATTTAGCAATCAAGAAAATAGACATAACATCAAGATTTCAACTTAAATAATTCACCACGTAGGGTGACATTCAGAGAGTAATAATTTTCGAACAATCATTATTCAAAACATGGATAACACATCCACCGTGTAGACAAAAGAATACAATATTAATGTTTTACACAACCTCTGAATCAAATAACATTTATTAACTCTAAGATAAATCTTGATAGACGAACGCCGACGGCCTTGGGTGACTTGGGCACCACTTCCGACGCGGACTTGCACTTCATTCACTCTTCTCCTTCGAATTCTAATAATTTCCTGTATCGAGTTGCAAAACAAGTGCAATCGATATGGTATCAAATATACCTATGAAGGTGAAATAATGAAATTGTATATTAACTTCGTGATAGAGGTGGGGTGTCCCGATCTTTCGATGAGAGATAACTATCGATTTGGTGGAGACGACTCTGACGATCCGACTACGAACGTGCAACAACGTCGCGGCTTAGCAATCGCTAAACCAATCTCCGGAGGTTATTGACCACGTCGGAGCATGATCAACCTGACCACGAAGGTCTAGTGCCTGCAAGCAATCGAAGAACAAGCAAGAACTATGATAAAGCAATCTAAATATTGCGAATATGTAGATGAAGTATGAATAAAGTTGGGATTCCAAAAGCGGTCTTGATCTGGTCGTTGGACACAAACCGAGTACACGAAGATGCGGCAATTAGCTAAGCAATCTTTTTAACTAAAAGAAATCCAAAGAAAAACCCTAGGGTTGATCTACTTATATAGGACTAAAGGGTGGAGGCCAAGGGGGTGGAAGGACGTCCCAAGGAGTCCTAAAACTAAACCTAGGTCGTACAAGGCACTTGGGCCCATGTGGAGGTGATGGAACACCTATTGAGTTGGACTTTGATTCGGATTCTGCTACTGGGTCGCACCGTTTTCGCAATATCTCCACGCTCCGAAGGAATTTGAAGGTGAAACCAACTGCGTTGGAAACTAGACGAGATAAGCTATCACCAGAAAAAATAATCACCAAATTTGGAGTTCGTATGTAGAAACGGCGGCTGTTTGAAGTTGGGTATATCTCTGCAGTCCGAATCTGAGTCCATGACGTGAAAGACTTGGTCTCTATCTTCTCTTGGGCCAAAAGTGACGTGAAATAACTTCTTGTACAGCACACAATCATGCCCCTTTGTATTGACTTCATTTCTTGATCAAATATAGAGGAATTAATGGTCATATCCATGATAATTATGTCCTCATTATCTTCATGCTTAAACATGCTCCAATGCTCATCCTTCTTGTCCATGCTAGGTCCTTCATTTGTCAGCAACAGAAATATATCGACGTTAGGCAGCATCATATTCACATGAACATTAGAAACATTACCAAGAAGCGAAAGTACCTGATAATTTAATTAGTGTGCACAATCTCTAGTAATTGGTCTAGTAGGTATATTAGCAGGGGTTGTGGCTGTAACTATGGTAGTCATGTCCTCATCACTTCGTATAACTTATTTATACATACGGTGATTAGACCAGTCTCCATATCTCCCAGATACTTCTTACAGTTCCTCTTCCAGTGTCCCTGATTACCACCATCATATGGTCTGGATCCTTTTGTATAGATGCTTTCGCAGTCTTAAGCATAGCGAACAATTCGTTTATGGTCTTGTCAAGCCCATTCATTTTATTATTCATGATAAAACCGTTGTAAGACGGGGGCGTGATGCAAGGAGAACGTCAGTGCCGAGTGTCATAGGGATCACAAATCCAAGAGCACTTAGCCTCTGTGCGTAACCAACAAGTTTGATCACGTGCTCACTTAATAAGCCACCTTCTACCATCTTGCATTCCACAACTGCTTCATTATCTCATAATGTTCAGTCCTAGCTTGCTTCGGATACAGAGCGTTCACTTTTGTCAACATGTCAAAAATGGTGATGTTTCTCAAAACATTTCTGAAGCTCAGTATCCATGCATGTCAGCATCAAGCATTGTACTGCGGCGTGGTCATCCACTTCAGTGACATGGACGTTCTTATCGTCCTACTATGCATCCTCTATGGGAGTTGCTGGAAGAGATTCTATGAGAACATAGTCCTTTTTAAGCAACTTTGAGGACAAACCCAAATTGCGGAACAAGTCCGCATATTCGCCTCTATTTGCAGCAAGCATTTTTTTCAAGCATCGGTCCTAAGCTAAAAGCATTGTTGTTGCGGGCCATCTCTCTACAACGATATAAACAGATTGATTTAGACATGGTTCAAAATTAATTGCATTAATCTTAACAAGTTTAACCTAATGCTCCCACTAAAACCAATATCTCTCAAAATTGACTTAGGGTAATCAAGATCCGGATCAATACACCTGCCACCGGTGTAACACTCAGCCATGGAGGAGATCAACCCGGTAGGTCTAACAAAACCAATCAAAACCACTTTGTGACTCTTGTATTATTCTTTCGACACTTGTGCTCCGAGCTCAGATCGGATAAGCTAGAACGTCAGGACAACCAAGCGCTATTGCTGTGGAGACAACTCAATCCACCCGCCTCTTTGTTACCTTTCCGTTGGTACTCGTGTTACACGACGCACCTCGGGTGGCGTTTATTACAAACGGTTGCACGGTTGGGAGAGCACGAACTTCTTGATATTTTAAGAGAGATCGTCCTATTAAAATTATGACTAGTGCACAATCAAAACAGGCAATGAAAAGGATTAACATCACAGGCAATTTAATGTGTGTGATATGGTATAGCCCTTTTCTTCAAGAAGCTCCAAGCACCATGCTTTTCTTTCTTAATCTTCTTTTGGCGGAGAGCATCACCTCCACGCACGACACGTCGTCAAGCACCATGACGTATGATCATCATCTTCATGTAGATACTACAACTATTGCTAGCATCTATTCTACTAAAAGAAAATTACATGAAGTTTGGCGCACAGGCCGAATAAATGACAATCATATGGCTCCAGCCATCATGCCGTACCATGACATGCAAGTCATGCAAATTTAACATGTACAAAGTATAATCATCTCATACAACTTTTATCATGACGAAGACTATACCACATCAAATGTTCCTGCAAAAACAAGTTAGACGTGGCTACTAGGGTTTGCATGGCAAAACGTTTTGCTAGCTACGTAACCACATAAAGCACAATCTTCAAGTTGCTAGATTAACACTCGGGGCGTATCAACCATGAGACTACAATTTAATCTCATGACCCATACTGAACAATCGTCAATACGCGTGATCCCCGTGCTAGATCAACGATCTAACACGCCCCTTTTGTTACACAATTTCTCCACACCAAAAGCAAGACCCAAATCATCTTCGCGCGACCAGCATACTCAGGAGCAGCATAGAAGGACCCCGAGGGGCAAGATGTTGTAACAAAATCAAGCAATACAGGAGGGATCAACTTGTGCAATTAGAGGGGAAGCAACTAGAAGATTCAGTTTAGATCTATTATCAAAAACCACACATAATGATTTTTTTGCAATGACCGTTCATCACTATGAACTCTAGATCGAACCTGCATCTATTACTAGAACTAGCTCTGATACCGCTGTTGGGATTCGAAGTAGAAAACAAAAAAAATCGGCACTACGAAACCAAGTCCTAAGAACAGATCTAGATAGATGCAAACACAGTTAGCGATCTTGTTACCTTAACAACCGTTCAAACGGTAGTTCTCTCGCAGCGGAAGAAGTTGATGGAGAGTTGGGGAAGATTGACGCGGTGCAATCCCTCGAACAGATCTGATCCGTGTGACACCCCACGAACAGATCTAGAAGTCCCTCGAACGAAGATCGAACGTACGATCTCTCTACGGTTGATCCACACGTACGGTGTAGTAGATTCGGCAGGGCTCCGCCGTCCAGAGCTTGGCGCCTCCGGAGTAGAGAGGAGGGAGGAGGAGCACTTCGAGATATGGTGGAGATCAGATCTACAAGAGAGGAGAGCGGAGGGGCCGCCCTGAGGCAAAAGAACAAATCTGTGTCTTCTTGGGGGTGGCCCCTCCTCATCTATTTATAGTGGGAGGGGAGGGGAGGCCACCTTGGAGGAGGGGGCAGCCCTAGGGGGGCGCCCTAGGGTTTCCCTCCACCTGGTGGGGCGCCAAGGAAGGGGGGAGGAAGCTTCCTCCTAGGCGCCTCCCCCTCATGGGCCTCCTTGGTCCAAGTGCTCCCTCCCCACTTGGGCCTTCCAAGTGAGAGGGGCACAGTGATATTTAATCCCTTTTATTAATTCTAAAAAATTTCTAGAATTCACAAGAAATAAATATTAAACATATTTAGACCATCCCGGAACTTTTCTGGCCCTCCGGTTTTACCCGGTTTTCTCAAAACTTTTTCCCGGTACTTAACGGGTGCCCCGAAACGATTCCAATTTTCTCTCCGATTAAATCTCAATCGCTCCTAAACTTTTCCGGTGTGTTATACTCGTGCTTCTATCACTCTACTACTCAACAAATATTCCACCCTTAAGTGTGTGACCCCATAGGTTCGGTAGAATACAGACATGAACCGGAAACTTATTTTCCCGCGGAACAATAACCGATAGCGGAGCCATGGACACCCATAACGGTTCCTGTATCTACACGAATATAAATCCGAGTGAACCACAAGCTTAACATGTCAGTCCTATTTTCTTCACGATACTATACAAAACCTGAGGTGAGATCTATTAGGTATCCGCATGATTAACCATTAACCATTATACCAAGTCATCCTCCTCTTGTTTTGTTCCATTTTCTCGTTTAGTATTCCGGTGTGCCTTGTGATCAATTCACAGTGTCTGGCCAGACGATGTTGGATGCCATAATACCGAGAGGGCCCACAGAAGTATCTCTCCATCGTTAGAGGAGCAAATTCCCAACTCGAATCATTAAGTCCCTTGACACACTTTCGGGTGTGAGTGATCAAAGCCGTTATTGCCACGCTTGTTACGGGTTTTGTTGGGACAGTGTCAAAACCCACCCTCCGGTATGAAGTTACGAAACATTCTTATGGTCATGAAGGACACATGCATATTAACTTAGATGATTTTACTTATAACATGGAAACGATGCGATCTCAAAGTAAATCATACGATTGGGTCGGTTCAGCACCCTTGTTCTGCCAACAATGTGCTCCCATGTGTTACCGTCATTTTCAATGCCCTATGAACAGGAAAACATGACATCCATAACACACAAGTTAGTCCTAGAGGGAGACTAAGAAAACTTGGTGTTTATACTCCACACCTGCATATGGGTTTTCCTCCGGAGGCAGTTAACATGCTACTTGGAAAACCTCCGCATAAGCCATTTGCAGTTATAGCACAGACATATAAACTTTAATAATGAACCTGGAATTATAATAATACAATTTATTATTGCCTCTAGGGCATAATTCCAACAGCATGGTGGGTCTCCAGCTTCTCCGCGTCACCTCCGGACTCCTCCTCTCCGGAAACGTCGTCGCCGTGATTCGGTGTCCTTGGCTTGCCCTTGTTCTGGTAGCCGCCTCGGCCCCCACGTTGGGAACCTCAGCCCCGCTGAGCCTTCCTTTCGATGGAGGGTGGTTGCGAAGCGGCCCCGTACCCCTCCGTGGTGAACACGACTTGGCGTACGCGTTTACGGGCCCCGGGCTCCCGGAAGGATGATTCCTTTCGGAAGGAGCTTGAGCCGTACAATGTCTTCCGGCATCTCGATTAACAGGCAGGTCCGCCTCTTCGATGTGGGAGGCCTTGTCAGCCAACTCGAACAGGGCGGTGATAATCATGATGGACCGGGTACTCATCTTCTCCAGCATGCGCGGGTTCTTGACGTTGGCATGAAAGGTGGCGATGATTGCGGCCTCATGCGCCTCGGGGATGCAATGCTGCATCTGGGTGAATCTTTGGACGAACTTCCGGAGAGGTTCGCCGTCCTTCTGCACTACTCATCGTGAGTAACTAACAGTTTTCGGAGGTTGGACCCCTCTGGTAAATGCGCCGACAAACTTTTTGATATGGGGTGGCCCGATCTTCTCAGTAAGCGAACGGTGAATATGAGGGCGATGATAGATAACTTGTATGTAGCCGATGAACTCTCCTCGCTAGATCCCTGTTGCCAATGCGACAGCTCTCTACCCTTTGGATATTCACAACTTCACACACTTGCGCAACGTAGCCGTCGACCACGAGACGGTGATTTGCAATCTACTAATTCCCAGTGGAACAACAGATCATACAAAACTTGTAGCAACAGAACTTCAGATCGATACGAATTGAAGTTTATGATTCAAGATGAAAGCTTGTAGCTATTCTCAAGAACTAGGGTTTATCTAAACGTGGTCTAACCCTAAAACTCGTAGGGGGTTCTGTTTATATAAGCTAGGGGGTCTAAACGGAGGTACAAGGGCTGCAACCCTGTTTCTGCGCGCAGGCAGCACGGTAGTATCGTGATGATCACGGTAGTACCGTGGCACGGTAGTACCGTACACTACTACCGTAATTCCTCTGGATAGAGTGGTAGTACGGGGTGGTAGTACCATACTTGGTACCGTATCTCTCCTGGATGCACGGTACTAGGAGCGGTAGTATGGGCGGTAGTACCGCTCTGGAGCGCGGTAGTACCGCTCCCTGAAGGCTGGAGCTTCTTTGATAGAGGCGAAGGTGTCCCGATGTTTCGATGAGATGGTGGAGATCGATTATGGTAGAGACGACTTTCACGATCCGACTACGAACGTGCGAAGACGTTGCGCCTTAGCGATCGCTAAACCAACTCTGAGAGGTTATTGATCCCGCGGATGCACGATCAACCTGACCACGAAGGTCTAATTCCTGCAAGCAATCGAAGAACAAGCAAGAACTAAGAATTGCAATCTGGATATTGCGAATATAAGATGAATGATTAAGAAAGTTGGGGTTCCAATGCGGTCTTGGCCTGGTCGGATGACACAAACGAAGAGCTCGAAGTTGCGGCTATGGCTAACTTAACTCTAATTAAAACCCAAGTCTAAACGACGCCCTAAGGGCTGTATATATGGGGGAACAGAGGGGAATTTCGGGGCCCCTAAGGAGGGGTCCGAAAACAACCCTAACTCGGTTTCCCCACACATACGGACTCTAAAAAAAATAGCCTATTAAGTGTATTATAAATTACATGGGCCTGGCCCAATAATAAGGTGACGCAGCACCTATAATAACCCTTGGACGAAAATATTAATGTGGCATCTTGTGTCTCTCATCCAAGTCTTCATGCACGCCTTATGGTGGCCTCAAAGTGCGAAAATCACCACTGGAAGCTCCATTGTCCTTTCCCGCGCGCGCACCTCCTTCTCCATGCTTGATCCCGCTCCAATGACCATCCTTCTTATCCATGCTAGGTCCTTCATTCATAAGACAAACAAAAGTATCGAATTTAGGCAGCATCATATGTTCCTGAACAATAGAAGGATTCGCAAGAAACGAAAGTACCTCATAATTTAGTTGACGTGCGCGTGCTCTAGTAACTGGTCCAGTATGTGTAGTTGGTGAAGATGTTGGTGTAACATTAGTAGAGATGTCCTCATCATTCTTTGCTTCAACTTCTCGTGGCTCCTCTTCCGGGATGGCTTGGCCTTGTTCCATGGCTCCTTCTCCTTGAACCTCATCTTCTCCTTCATGCTCCTTGTCTTGTCCATGGTATCTGATCATGCATACAAACAAAGATTCAGGCATTATAAAATTCTCATTAAGCAAAACATCAGATTCTATTAAGAGCAAGTTCACCTGTTGTTCTATTAGCTTTGCACGGGCTCTTGTAATAGGTCCAATTCTGATTTCATTAGCTTGTTCTTCATGAAGAGTTGGGGATGGCTTTTCAGTAGGGATGTCCTGATAGAGGCGGGGTGTCCCGATCTTTCGATGAGATGATAACTATGATTTGATGGAGTCGACTTTGACGATCCGACTACAAACGTGCAACGACGTTGCGCCTTAGCAATCGCTAAACCAATCTCCTGAAGGTTATTGACCACGCCGGAGCACGATCAACCTGACCACGAAGGTCTAGTGCCTGCAAGCAATCGAAGAACAAGCAAGAACTATGATAAAGCAATCTGAATATTGCGAATATGTAGATGAAGTATGAATAAAGTTGGGATTCCGAAAGCGGTCTTGATCTGGTCGTTGGACACAAACCGAGTACACGAAGATGCAGCAATTAGCTAAGCTGTCTTTTTAACTAAAATAAATCCAAAGAAAACCCTAGGGGTTGATCTACTTATATAGGACTAAAGGGTGGAGGCCAAGGGGGTGGAAGGACGTCCCAAGGAGTCCTAAAACTAAACCTAGGTCGTACAAGGCACTTGGGCCCATGTGGAGGTGATGCAACACCTATTGAGTTGGACTTTGACTCGGATTCTGCTGCTGGGTCGCACCGTTTTTGCAATATCTCCACGCTCAGAAGGAATTTGAAGGTGAAACCAATTGGGTTGGAAACTAAACGAGATTAGCTATCACCAGCAAAAGGAATCACCCAATTTGGAGTTCGTATGTAGAAATGGAGGCTGTTTGAAGTTGGGCATATCTCTGCAGTCCGAATCTGAGTCCATGACGTGAAAGACTTGGTCTCTATCTTCTCTTGGACCAAAAGTGACGTGAAATAACTTCTTGTACAACACACAATCATGCCCCTTTGTATTGACTTCATTTCTTGATCAAATATAGAGGGATTAATGGTCATATCCATGATAGCGATGTCCTCATCATCTTCATGCTTGAACATGGTCCAATGCTCATCCTTCTTGTCCATGCTAGGTCCTTCATTTTCCAGCAACATAAATATATCGATGTTAGGCAGCATCATATTCACATGAACATTAGAAACATTACCAAGAAACGAAAGTACCTGATAATTTAATTGGTGTGCACGATCTCTAGTAATTGGTCCAATAAGTATTTTAGCAGGGGTTATGGGTGTAACTATGGTAGCCATGTCCTCATCATCCTCCCCTTATTGAAAACAAAGCCGTCCTCGGCGTTTCTTAATCTGAAATGTGGGTAACAAAAGAGACAAGGTGTACATGTTGTATATATATATGTCATCAATTCTTACTTCCCTTAGTTTTTGGACATGTAACACATGTATATATGAGTAACTTTTGTATGTCGTGAAATATAAAGATATATGATCATCATAATACGTAAACGACATGAAAGTAGTGCAACTCAGTTTGCATATATAAGTCAAGCTCTTATTCATATCTAAAGATGTACAATGCTCATCATTAAACCATCCCAACACCGGTGAATAAGCAATAATCGTTTTTGAAGGACATGCTACAACAGGCTTAACTAAGCAGTTATGCAACACGTCATTCGAGGTAGTATCATCACCAAGATTAGAGGTCATATCAGAATGATTAAACACTGGCTTTTTCATAATAGTAACACGATTATCTAATATAGATGGTGTGGTCAAATCAGTAGGTAACTCAAAACATGATGTATTCAAGTCTATTAGGCAAGCAACATCTTCATGTGAAGTTATGACATTCTCGAAAATTGGTTGTGTGATGAAACTACTTGATAGCTCAACACACGTTGCTTTTAAATCAGCAAGGTTCTCATGTGGAGGGGAAAGATCCATATCTTTGTCATTACCTTTTTGTGATGATAGATCAGATATTGGAGGAGTGCTTACGACAATTGATGTGGTTATGGTAGTGCTCATAGTGGTTGAAGAAACAACCTTCTCAACTTGTGGTATTTGCACATTCCGCTTGTTCGTCTTCTGGGCAACACGTCTGTCGATTTCCTGTTTAGCTTTACAAGAAAGACGAAACAAACGATCCATAGGATAACACTTTTCATGAATTAGGATATCCTGAATGTCACGGTTTAAACCTTCCCAAAATATGTCCATGAAATATTCTTCTCTTTCCTCTAAAAGAGAATGCAAGAATGTAGTTTCTAAAGCATCATAATATTCAGAAAAAGTTATAGTACCTTGTTTTAAATTTTTTAATTTCCTAACCTTGTCACGAGTATAATAATAGGGAACGAATCTATATCGCATAGCAAGTTTGAGATCATTCCAAGTATTAGGTATATAATCAGGATATAACCTACAATATTCATTCCACAAAATAGAAGCAAAATCTTTGAAAGCACTAATTGCGGTTTTTACTTTCTTATGCTCAAGAAAATTATGGGAAACAAATATATCATTTATTTCAAACTCCCACTCAATGTATAAATCAGGTCTTAGACGTCCATGAAAGTGTGGTATAGAAACAATAACCTGATCATGTGCATGCTTATGTGTGTTTACCTTTTGCAGTGACTGTTGTGTAGTTGCAGTGACTATGGTAGCCATGTCCTCATCATGTCCTCATCAACTCCCCCCCCCCCTTCAAAAGGCGTCGACCTCGACGCTCCAAGGTCATCTCCCATTATGGTGATAAATCAGCAACGTTGAAACTGTTGCTAGCGCCACCGAACTCAGCAATGGGAATATCAAACGAGTAGGCATTATCATTGATCTTGGATAACACCTTGTAAGGACCAGCACCACGAGGCTTCAATTTGGAATTCCGCAACCCTGGAAATCGATCCTTGCGCAAATGCACCCAAACCATGTCTCTAGGCTGAAAAAGAACTTGCTTCCGTGACTGGTTCCTTCTAGCAGCAACGCTCTTGCCTTGCCTCTCAATAGCCTCTCGCGTCTTCTCATAAATCTTCTTCACATAATCTGCTCGTTTAGATGCCTCCATATTAACTCGTTCCTGCAATGGTAGAGGCAACAAATCAAGAGGTGTGATAGGCTTAAAACCATACACTACTTCAAAAGAACAAAGATGAGTAGTAGTGTGTACTGCCCTGTTATAAGCAAATTCCACATAGGGCAAACACTCCTCCCATTCACGCAGATTTTTCTTGATCTCACCACCTCCGTTTGACCATCAGTTTGAGGATGACATGTTGATAGAGGCGAAGGTGTCCCGATGTTTCGATGAGATGGTGTAGATCGATTATGGTGGAGACGACTTTCACGATCCGACTACGAACGTGCGAAGACGTTGCGCCTTAGCTATCGCTAAACCAACTCCGATGGGTTATTGATCCCGCGGATGCACGATCAACCTGACCACGAAGGTCTAATTCCTGCAAGCAATCGAAGAACAAGCAAGAACTAAGAATTGCAATCTGGATATTGCGAATATAAGATGAATGATTGACAGAAGTTGGGGTTCCAATGCGGTCTTGGCCTGGTCGGATGACACAAACGAAGAGCTCGAAGTTGCGGCAATGGCTAACTTAAATCTAATTAAAACCCAAGTCTAAACGACGCCCTAAGGGCTGTATATATGGGGGAACAGAGGGGAATTTCGTGGCCCCTTGGAGGTGGGGTCCGAAAACAACCCTAACTCGGTTTCCCCACACATACGGACTCTAAAAACAGCCTATAATGTGGTATTTCGAAATTACATGGGCCCAGCCCAATATTAAGGTGACGCAGCACCTATAATTGCCCTTGGACGAAAATAATGAAGTGACATCTCGCGTATTTCGTCCAAGACTTCATGCGCGCCTTATGGTGGCTTCAAAGTGTGATAATCACCACTGGAAGCTCCACTGTACTTTCCCGCGCGTGCACCTTCTTCTCCATGCTTGATCCCGCTCCAATGACCATCCTTCTTGTCCATGCTAGGTCCTTCATTCATAAGCAAAACAAAAGTATCTAATTTAGGCAGCATCATATGTTCATGAACAATAGAAGGATTCACAAGAAACGAAAGTACCTGATAATTTAGTTGACGTGCACGTGCTCTAGTAACTGGTCCAATATGTGTAGTTGCTGAGGATATGGGTGTAACATTAGTAGGGATGTCCTCATCATCCTCCCCTTCTTGAATTGAAGTCGTCCTCGACGGAAGCTCATCATCTTCTCCCAAATAAGGTTTCAAATCTGCAATGTTAAATGTGGGACTAACCCCAAAATCTGCAGGTAGCTCAAGTTTATACGCATTATCATTAATTTTCTGTAAAACCTTAAAGGGACCATCAGCTCGAGGCATTAACTTAGACTTGCGCAAATCAGGAAACCTATCTTTACGTAGATGTAACCAAACAAGATCTCCGGGTTCAAACACAACATGCTTTCGACCCCTATCACCAGCAAGCTTGTATCTAGCATTCATGCGCTCAATGTTTTCTTTAGTTAACTCATGCAGTTTTAATATCAATTCAGCACGTTGCTTAGCATCAAAATTAACCTTCTCCGAAGATGGAAGAGGTAGCAAATCAATAGGTGCACGAGGTAGAAAACCATAAACAATCTCAAAAGGGCACATTTTAGTGGTAGAATGCAATGAACGATTATAAGCAAATTCAATATGAGGTAAACATTCTTCCCACAGTTTCAAGTTACTCTTTAAAACAGCCCTAAGCATAGTAGACAAAGTCCTATTGACTACTTCAGTTTGTCCATCAGTTTGGGGATGACAGGTAGTACTAAAAAGTAGTTTAGTCCCCAACTTAGCCCATAAGCATCTCCAAAAATGGCTAAGAAACTTAGTATCACGATCCGAGACAATAGTATTGGGCACACCATGTAAGCGAATAATCTCATGAAAGAATAAATCAGCAACATTAGCAGCATCATCGCTTTTATGACAAGGTATAAAATGTGCCATCTTAGAAAATCTATCCACGACAACAAATATGCTATCCCTCCCCTTCTTTGTTCGAGGAAAGCCTAAAACAAAGTCCATGGATATGTCCTCCCACGGAACACTAGGTACAGGTAAAGGCATGTATAAACCATGAGGATTGAGTCGTGACTTAGCTTTTTGACATGTAATGCAGCGAGCAACAAAACGCTCAACATCCCGTCTCATCTTTGGCCAAAAGAAGTGTGTAGCAAGTACGTCCTCCGTCTTCTTCACGCCAAAGTGTCCCATTAATCCTCCTCCATGCGCCTCCTACAACAACAAAAGACGAATAGAGCTAGCTGGAATGCATAGCTTGTTAGAACGGAACACAAACCCATCATTAAGGACAAACTTGTTCCATGTTCTACCCTCTCTACAATTCTGCAATACATCTTTAAATGCTGCATCATTTACATATTGATCTTGGATTGTCTCTAAACCGAATATCTTGAAGTCAAGTTGTGAAAGCATAGTATAACGACGAGACAAAGCATCAGCAATAATATTATCTTTCCCCTTCTTGTGTTTAATGACATAAGGGAAAGTCTCAATAAATTCAACCCACTTAGCATGTCTACGATTAAGTTTTGCTTGACTTCTTATGTGTTTCAAAGATTCATGATTAGAATGTATAACAAATTCTTTGGGCCATAAATAATGTTGCCAAGTTTCTAATGTCCGAACAAGAGCATATAATTCCTTATCATAAGTAGAATAGTTCAGACTAGGCCCACTCAATTTTTCAGAAAAGTATGCAACAGGTTTAGCATCTTGTAATAACACACCTCCCAAACCAATCCCACTAGCATCGCATTCAAGCTCAAAAGTCTTATTAAAATCAGGAAGTTGGAGCAAAGGAGCATGTGTTAACTTATCTTTCAATACCGCGAAGGCTTCTTCCTATGCGGTACCCCAAGTAAAAGGCACATCCTTGCGTGTAAGCTCATTGAGAGGTGCAGCAATGGTGCTGAAATCTCTCACAAAACGCCTATAGAATCCAGCGAGTCCAAGAAAACTCCTCACTTGTGTGACCGTTTTGGGCTGCGGCCAACTCTCAATCGCCTCGATCTTGGCTTTATCAACTTCAATTCCCTGCGTTGTAACAACATAGCCAAGAAACGATACTCGGTCGGTGCAAAAGGTGCACTTCCCAAGGTTACCAAACAAACGTGCATTACGTAGAGCAATAAAAACAGCACGTAAATGATCCAAATGTTCCTCCAAAGATTTGCTATAAATCAGTATATCATCAAAATAGACTACCACAAATCGTCCAATGAAAGCACGTAAAACCTCGTTCATTAATCTCATGAAAGTGCTAGGTGCATTAGTTAACCCAAAAGGCATGACTAACCACTCATATAATCATAACTTAGTTTTAAATGCCGTTTTCCATTCATCTCCTAATTTCATGCGAATTTGATGGTATCCACTACGCAAATCAACTTTGGGAAACATGGTAGAGCCACTTAATTCATCAAGCATATCATCTAACCTAGGAATAGGATGACGATAACGAAAAGTAATATTATTAATGGCTCGACAATCAACACACATACGCCATGTTCCATCCTTTTTAGGCACTAATATAACAGGAACAGCACAAGGACTAAGGGATTCACGTATGTAACCTTTGTCGAGTAGCTCTTGTACTTGACGCTGAATCTCCTTCGTCTCCTCCGGATTGGTACGGTATGGCGCACGGTTGGGCAACGAAGCACCGGGAATTAAGTCAATCTGATGCTCAATCCCTCGAATAGGTGGTAATCCCGGTGGTACGTCTTGTGGAAAGACGTCAATAAACTCCTGCAAAAGGTCAGTGACAACAGGAGGCAAAGAAGGAGGCAATTCCTCAAATGAAAACAAAGCTTCTTTGCACACAAAAGCATAGCACACATATTGACTAACATCCAAATCTAAAATATCAACCTTAGTAGCAAGCAAAGTTGGACTAGTCAATTTAATTTCATTAGAAACAGCAGAAGAAGATTTGCTATTAGTCTTATGTTGTTGCTCAAATTCTTTGGCTGCTATCTCATTTTCACTCTTATTTTTCTCCTGTTTAGCTTTACTAGCTCTAGCAAGATCATCTTTCACAATTTGTTCAGGAGACATAGGAAGTAAAGCAATATTTTTATGCTGATGAACCAGAGTAAACTGATTTGTCCTACCATTGTGTACAACATTCCTATCAAATTGCCATGGTCTACCAAGTAAAAGAGAGCATGCTTGCATGGGTACCACATCACAATCAACATAATCAGCATATGCAGCAATGCTAAAGTGCACACGAACAGAACGCGATACCTTAATCTTACCACTATTGTTAAACCACTGAATATAGTACGGATGGGGGTGTGGTCTTGTGGTGAGAGATAGCTTCTCCACCAACTCCATGCTCGCCAAGTTGTTGCAACTCCCTCCGTCAATGATGATGCGAACCGAACGTTCTTTCACCACTCCCTTTGTGTGGAACAAATTATGCCTCTTGTTTTGCTCAGCCTTCGTTACCTGCACACTTAACACACGTTGAGCAACCAAACTAGCATATTTATCTGCATCATCAGGAGCCATATACTCTATATCATGAGCATCATCATGGGCACCCTGTTCCTCATGAGAAATGAGAACTAAAGTCTCCTCATCATAGTCACTCGCTGACTCATACCCACCATCCGCCGTAATAATCATCACACGCTTGGAGGGACAGTCTTTTGCGAAGTGACCTCCACCTTGGCACCTGCGACATTTAATATCACGATCTCGTGTTTTCCCTGTGGCAGCCATGGATGAAGAAGAACTCGCCGCTGGACCACTCTGTGCACCCTTGAATGGTGGCGCTGACTGTTTTGGTGGCTCCCTGTAAGAATGAGTGGCTGAAGTAGATTGTGGTGCAGCAGGACGTGTGGATGTAGAAGGTCCACGCGATGTCCATGATGTATTTCGTCCTGCAGAAAAGTTAGGTCTCGTAGCGGCCTGTAGATCCTGCACTTCACGTTCAGCTTTACAAGCAAGATGAAACAAACGAGTAATAGTAGCAAAGTCCTTGTATTCTAGAATAGTTTGTATCTCCCTGTTTAAACCACCCATAAAACGTGCAAGCATAGCTTCATTATCCTCTACTAGGCCACATCTAATCAAACCAGTTTGTAATTCTTGATAATATTCCTCTACAGAATTTTTGCCTTGTCTCAAACGCTGTAATTTTTGTAGCAATTCACGTTGATAATAAGGAGGAACCCAGCGAGTACGCATAGCATCTTTTAAAGCAGCCCAAGTAGTTGGAATATTATTAGCATGCAATCTACAATGTTCAGACCACCAAATAGATGCAAACCCCGTGAATTCACAAACAGCAGCAGTACCACGTCTATTCTCAGGATATTGTAAACATGTAAAGCGTTGTTCAGTTTCTAACTCCCAAGTAAGATAAGCATCAGGAATATATCTACCCTCAAACGGCTTAAGATTCAATTTAAGTTTAGGCACATGTTCATCATCGCGTACCTGAGGGGGTGGTTGGTGTCGACCGTGGCGAATGTTGGGACGTGGACTTCCAACTGGCTGCTCATAGGCCGCTTCCTGTTCCACCTCCTCCTCGTAATCACCCTCGTAGTTGTCGTCCTGGCCGACGTCAGAAGCAGCAGCAGTAGCAGCAACTGCAGCAGCCGCAGGAGCACCAGCAGCTTGTCTGCCCGGAAACAGAATACGTCGTGCACGTCGTGGTGGCGGTGGCTGTGCTGGAGCGGCCGCAGGCTGTGCAGGTAGGCGTGCGAGCAACTCAGTAAACTTGGCGTCGAGCTTGGTGTCGATCATCTTCTCCACACCATCAATCGCCTCTGTAAATCTGTTCTCGATGTCATTCACCTGTTCAGACATCATTTGTGCAAATTTATCATGTAACGCTTTGTTTGTCATATTCTCCCAATCGGGTGCATCCCGCGCCACTTCATCATGGGATCCTGGCATGGTTAGCAGAAATAGAAAACACACAAAAATATGATCCTACTTCTACTAATGGTATGTGGGGTGGTGGAAAGCACAAATCCGTCAAGCTTTTCTTTCGCTCTTACCGATTCTTACCTAGCAGCAGGTGGTGATGTACAACCAACGGGTCAAAACTCTCAGAGATGTGGTAGAGCGATGGCCAGGAGGTGTCAACCGCACGAAGTAGAATATATGTGGAGCTGTAGGTAGGCTTGACAAATATGGTAGCAAAAAGCTCAATAGTAATCAAAACAGAGATGCAAAGTTGAATAAACACTCAACGTCGGTACTGTGCTGATCCTAGGCTAGACCGTACTAGAGACGCGAGCCTAAAACACCAACGAAAGCACGGCGCGGCACGTAAACAACTGAGAAGCACACTCTGAATTTTTTTTTGTCTCTCTCTCTCTCTCTCTCTTTTTTTTGGAAATCACCCTCTTCTACGTACGACAAAGATTGGTGAAATCCGACTCTAATCAACTCAAACTAATCTGGCTACGGAGAGATCACAAACCGAATGGGTGATGGAACTCAACTCGGATTGGTAGGTCGTGGTGGTGTATATGGACTCTGCTTGGCGGAACGTGGTGGTGTATCTGGACTCGGATTGGCGGAACGTGGTGGTGTAGTACTGTGCGGCGGCGGCGTGACAAACTGTGATCAGAACTCGAAACTCTAAGGGAACTAGACGCTAAGATCAGCAACTCGACACAACGATGCAACCGCAAATTCAACAAAGCAAACTATGTAAGGAAGACTGGACAAAGGCTCGGACTGTTTAGGGACGTGATGATCTAACCCTAAATTTTTTTTTGGCTTTTTCGTGGACTGTAGGTATGAAGAACAGAAGTAATCTAGGGTACGAAAACTGGTAAATCTCACCGATCAACCTGGAAATCTGATACCACTTGATAGAGGCGAAGGTGTCCCGATGTTTCGATGAGATGGTGTAGATCGATTATGGTGGAGACGACTTTCACGATCCGACTACGAACGTGCGAAGACGTTGCGCCTTAGCGATCGCTAAACCAACTCCGATGGGTTATTGATCCCGCGGATGCACGATCAACCTGACCACGAAGGTCTAATTCCTGCAAGCAATCGAAGAACAAGCAAGAACTAAGAATTGCAATCTGGATATTGCGAATATAAGATGAATGATTGGCAGAAGTTGGGGTTCCAATGCGGTCTTGGCCTGGTCGGATGACACAAACGAAGAGCTCGAAGTTGCGGCTATGGCTAACTTAAATCTAATTAAAACCCAAGTCTAAACGACGCCCTAAGGGCTGTATATATGGGGGAACAGAGGGGAATTTCGTGGCCCCTTGGAGGTGGGGTCCGAAAACAACCCTAACTCGGTTTCCCCACACATACGGACTCTAAAAACAACCTATAATGTGGTATTTCGAAATTACATGGGCCCAGCCCAATATTAAGGTGACGCGGCACCTATAATTGCCCTTGGACGAAAATAATGAAGTGACATCTCGCGTATTTCGTCCAAGACTTCATGCGCGCCTTATGGTGGCTTCAAAGTGTGATAATCACCACTGGAAGCTCCACTGTACTTTCCCGCGCGCGCACCTTCTTCTCCATGCTTGATCCCGCTCCAATGACCATCCTTCTTGTCCATGCTAGGTCCTTCATTCATAAGCAAAACAAAAGTATCTAATTTAGGCAGCATCATATGTTCATGAACAATAGAAGGATTCACAAGAAACGAAAGTACCTGATAATTTAGTTGACGTGCACGTGCTCTAGTAACTGGTCCAGTATGTGTAGTTGGTGAGGATATGGGTGTAACATTAGTAGGGATGTCCTCATCACATGTAGTGCTGAACATCAACTTTGTCCCCAATTTTCCCCAAAGTGTTTTCCAGAAGTAGTTCACAAACTTCACATCCCTGTTAGATTTTTTTTGTCTTGGGCACTCCATGCAAGCGTACAATCTCCTTGAAAAACAGGTTAGCAACATGCGACACATCGTCGCTCTTATGGCATGCAATAAAATGTGCCATCTTGGAAAATCTATCCACTACCACAAATATACTATCATGACCATGCTTAGCTGATAGAGGCGAAGGTGTCCCGATGTTTCGATGAGATGATGGAGATCGATTATGGTGGAGTAGACTTTCACGACCCGACTACGAACGTGCGAAGACGTTGCGCCTTAGCAATCGCTAAACCAACTCCGAGAGGTTATTGATCCCGCGGATGCACGATCAACCTGACCACGAAGGTCTAATTCCTGCAAGCAATCGAAAAGAGCAAGCAAGAACTAAGAATTTCAATCTGGATATGGCGAATATAAGATGAATGATTGACGAAAGTTGGGGTTCCAATGCGGCGTTGGCCTGGTCGGACGACACAAACGAAGAACTCGAAGTTGCGGCTATGGCTAACTTAAATCTAATTAAAACCCAAGTCTAAACGACGCCCTAAGGGCTGTATATATTGGGGAATAGAGGGGATTTTCGTGACCCCTTGGAGGTGGGGTCTGAAAACAACCCTAACTCGGTTTCCCCACACATACGGACTCAAAAAACAGCATATAAAATAGTATTTCAAAATTACATGGGCCCAGCCCAATATTAAGGTGACGCATCACCTATAACTGCCCTTGGACGAAAATAATGAAGTGGCATCTTGTGTATTTCGTCCAAGCCTTCATGCACGCCTTATGGTGGCTTCAAAGTGCGAAAATCACCACTGGAAACTCCATTGTCCTTTCCCGCGCGCGCACCATCTTCTCCATGCTTGATCCCGCTCCAATGCCCTTCCTTCTTGTCCATGCTAGGTCCTTCATTCATAAGCAAAACAAATGTATCTAATTTAGGCAACATCATATGTTCATGAACATTAGAAGGATTCGCAAGAAACGAAAGTACCTGATAATTTAGCTGACGTGCGCGTGCTCTAGTAACTGGTCCAATATGTGTAGTTGGTGAGGATGTGGGTGTAACATTAGTAGGGATTTCCTCATCATCCTCCCCTTCTTGAATTGAAGTCGTCCTCGACGAAAGCTCATCATCTTCTCTCAAGTAAGGCTTCAAATCTGCAATATTACAAGTGGGACTAACCCCAAAATCTGCAGGTAGCTCAAGTTTATATGCATTATCATTAATTTTTTGCAAAACCTTAAAGGGACCATCGGCTCGTGGCATTAACTTACACTTGCGCAAATCAGGAAACCTATCTTTACGTAAATGTAACAAAACAAGATCTCTGGGTTCAAACACAACATGCTTTCGACCCCTATCACCAGCAAGCTTGTATCTAGCATTCATTCGCTCAATGTTTTCTTTAGTTAACTCATGCATTTTTAATATCAATTCAGCACGTTGCTTAGCATCAAAATTAACCTTCTCCGAAGATGGAAGAGGCAGCAAATCAATAGGTGTACGAGGTAGAAAACCATAAACAATCTCAAAAGGGCACATTTTAGTGGTAGAATGCAACGAACGATTATAAGCAAATTCAATATGAGGTAAACATTCTTCCCACAATTTCAAGTTACTCTTTAAAACAGCCCTAAGCATAGTAGACAATGTCCTACTGACCACTTCAGTTTGTCCATCAGTTTGGGGATGACATGTAGTACTAAAAAGTAGTTTAGTCCCCAACTTAGCCCATAAACATCTCCAAAAATGGCTAAGAAACTTAGTATCACGATCCGAGACAATATTATTGGGCACACCATGTAAGCGAATAATCTCACGAAAGAATAAATCAGCAACATTAGCAGCATCATCACTTTTATGAAATGGTATAAAATGTGCCATCTAAGAAAATCTATCCACGACAACAAAGATGCTATCCCTCCCCTTCTTTGTTCGAGGCAAGCCTAAAACAAAGTCCATGGATATGTCCTCCCACAGAACACTAGGTACAGGTAAAGGCATGTATAAACCATGAGCATTGAGTCGTGACTTAGCTTTTTGACATGTAGTGCAGCGAGCAACAAAATGCTCAACATCCCGTCTCATCTTTGGCCAAAATAAATGTGTAGCAAGTACATCCTCTGTCTTCTTCACGCCAAAGTGTCCCATTAATCCTCCTCCATGCGCCTCCTGCAACAACAAAAGACGAATAGAGCTAGCTGGAATGCATAGCTTGTTAGAATGGAACACGAATCCATCATTAAGCGCAAACTTGTTCCATGTTCTACCTTCTCTACAATTCTGCAATACATCTTTAAATTCTGCATCATGTACATATTGATCTTTGATTGTCTCTAAACCGAATATCTTAAAGTCAAGTTGTGAAAGCATAGTATAACGACGAGACAATGCATCAGCTATAATATTATCTTTCCCCTTCTTGTGTTTCATGACATAAGGGAAAGTCTCAATAAATTCAACCCACTTAGCATGTCTACGATTAAGTTTTGCTTGACTTCTTATGTGTTTCAAAGATTCATGATCAGAATGTATAACAAATTCTTTGGGCCATAAATAATGTTGCCAAGTTTCTAATGTCCGAACAAGAGCATATAATTCCTTATCGTAAGTAGAATAGTTCAGACTAGGCCACTCAATTTTTCAGAAAAGAATGCAACAGGTTTAGCATGTTGTAATAACACACCTCCCAAACCAATACCACTAGCATCGCATTCAAGCTCAAAAGTCTTATTAAAACCAGGAAGTTGGAGCAAAGGAGCATGTGTTAACTTATCTTTCAATACCGTGAAGGCTTCTTCCTGTGCGGTACCCCAAGTAAAAGGCACATCTTGCGTGTAAGCTCATTGAGAGGTGCAGCAATGGTGCTGAAATCTCTCACAAAACGCCTATAGAATCCAGCGAGGCCAAGAAAACTCCTCACTTGTGTGACCGTTTTGGGCTGCGGCCAACTCTCAATCGCCTCGATCTTGGCTTTATCTACTTCAATTCCCTGCGGAGTAACAACATAGCCAAGAAACGATACTCGGTCGATGCAAAAGGTGCACTTCCCAAGGTTACCAAAAAAACGTGCATTACTCCAAATGTTCCTCCAAAGATTTGCTATAAATCAGTATATCATCAAAATAGACTACCACAAATCGTCCAATGAAAGCAAGTAAAACCTCGTTCATTAATCTCATGAAAGTGCTAGGTGCATTAGTTAACCCAAAAGGCATGACTAACCACTCATATAATCCAAACTTAGTTTTAAATGTTGTTTTTCATTCATGTCCTAATTTCATGCGAATTTGATGGTATCCACTACGCAAATCAACTTTGGAAAACATGGTAGAGCCACTTAATTCATCAAGCATATCATCTAACCTAGGAATAGGATGACGATAATGAATAGTAATATTATTAATGGCTCGACATTCAACACACATACGCCATGTTCCATCCTTTTTAGGCACTAAAATAACAGGAACATCACAAGGACTAAGTGATTCACGTATGAACCTTTGTGATGCGGAGCATCCTACCGACATCACCTTGGATACATCTCCTACACACGGACCCATGACGAGAGCACAAGCACGCGCCATAGAAGCAAAGGTGCATTCACTCCTTGCCGTTACTCAATACCATACACACGAGAACTGGATGCTACCTCAAAATAGTGTGCTTTGTTCCATTAGGTCCAACGGCGAGGAGGCAACCGAAGGAGAAGAAGACTCGACTCCAGAGAGCTTTCGGACGTCCGAAGGCTTTCGGACGTCCGAAGGCTTTCGGACTTCCGACAGCTCGGACGTCCGAAACTCGTCGGACTTCCGGCATGCTACGGTCAGGAGCCCCACCATCGGAGCGAGCGCGCGACAGACTTTGGACGACCGACAGACTTCGGACGTCCGACAGGTCGGACGTCCGAAACCTGTCGGATTTCCGACATCTACTACTCCAAGACACCAGGTCGTCTACGGGACTCCGCCGATACAGCCACTTCCGGAAATCCGAAGTTCAACGGACGTCCGACGTCCCGAAAGTTTGGACGTCCGAAACCCGACGGACGTCCGAAACCTGCCTGCACGCAGATTCAGCTGGGCCACGACCCGTGTATCTCCTTCTTCTCCCCTAGCCTATATATAGTTGTCTCCTATCTCAGTTCTAGGGTTAGCTAAGAAATTACCAAAGACTTGAGAGCTTAGCTCCTTCTTCCCCCTAGGGAATTAGATCTCTTTGAGATCCTCTCAAGCCTACCTCCTACCTCCTCTCCCCACTCATAGAAGGAGAGGAACCCAATCCTATTCATAGAAGGAGAGGGAGACTACCAAGCTTACCTCTTGTGGTGTGTGGATCTTGTGATGTGTGGTATTTGGGAGTGGATTTGAGTGTTTATGTGTTTGGATCTTGTCCCCCCTTTGTCTCTTGTGTTGATCCCCTTTGTTCTTGTTCTTGTTGTGGATCCCCACCTCCAAATTGTGAAGATTGGGCCAAACCCTAGGCTTTCCCTACATCATTTGGTATCATGAGCAAGGTTGACACAATTTGGAGTTCCCCCCCCCTCACTTTTCTAGCCAATTTTTGTTTTTCCTTGTCCAATTTCGAAAATTCCCCACCAAAAATAGCCATACCCAAGATCTTGCAACTTGTTGGTTCTTGTGAAATTTTGTTGGTTTTGATCCATGGATGTGGTGTTTTACTAGTGGATCTCACCCCTTTTGTGTTGCTTTAGCCTTCCCACCAACAATTTTCCCCAATTTTTTTTTGTTTCTTTCCTCCAATTTGTGTTTGGTACCCCCAAGGACTCCACCTCCATCAACAACGAAGATCCAATCGACCTCCACACCGGAAGCAAGGCCGGTACCACAATTCTTCGCGAGGGTAAGGTGCAAGAGGTATCATTTCCATCCTACCACCCTCTCCTTGCAACTTACCTTTGAGAGCCCATCTCCCTTTTGTGAACACCTTCCTTGTCCTATTGAGACTAGCTCTCCGAGTATTGCCGGCTCTCACAACTCGTGCACCTTAGTAGTCATACAATTAATACTCCGTGCATTACTCATCAATTCATAGCGCTTCAAGTATCGTGGTCAAAAGTGAGTTCCTTTCAAACAAAAATAGTGCAAAAGAGCACAAGATATCAAAAGATTTTAAGCAAAAGATTGCGCAAATAGGGAAGCATACACGAAAAGCACGTTTAGAGTTCATCCATTCATATAGGTTGGTGCACTTGTGCGAATCAAGCCGTTGAGCAATCGAGCTAGTGACTCTCTTTGTACTTGTGCAACGCGAGCATTAGTCTTCGTTAGGCTCACTTATCTTGCTCATTTTCTTGGTTGCATGAGTCCCAATATCTTTGCGCGTGCGTTTCCTTTTTCTATTTTTCTCTCTTGATCTACTTGTATTACATTGCTTCATTTGGACCACTACCAATTTTATTAACACCTTGTTCCACTTGTCGCATTTCTTTGGCCACTAACCCCTACCAAGCTCCACGATAAGCCTTTGTAGGTGTGCGTGTGGGGAACGAGACTCAAACAAGGACATTCTTTTCAACTCACGAAGCTATACATCACTTGCCTCATTACATCTTCGAGAAGGTATCCTTGTTATTGCCCTCTCTCTTTTACTCTCACATCTACCTGCTTGTTGTCATGGCTAGGCAGGACTCCCCTACCTCACCGGTGAATGGTACACTTCGCGATACAAGCCATATGGTTACTCAAGAAGCTTACCTACAATTCCAACATGAGATGTGCGACGCGCACGAGAAGTTGAGCAACCGCATCGCCACGATTGCGGTAGACCTCCATCAAGGCCAATCTCTTATGTCACAAAAAATGGAAGAGCTATCCGAGCGCAATGAAGCGAAAATGGAGGAATTCCAACAACAAATGATCACTCGTGACAAAGCCAATATGGCCGAGCTCAAGGCCATGCTCTCCTCTTGACATCATCATTCTTCATCATCCGCCTCTACAAACCGGTCTTCTCACCATTCCAAGGCTAACCATGAACACGTCGAGCACACCCAACCTCGTGCCGGCAAGGAGCCTCAAGCCCAAGCCACGGAACGCGACAAACATCTCCTCCTTGAGAGACGAGTGCACGACACTCTCAACTTCCATCTTCCACACCAAGGGGCAACAACTTATAATGCCCGGTCAACACGACATGAAGGCCACGAACATGGAGAGCCATCTTACTCTCATATGCCTCGAGATGACCGTCATCCAAGACCACCACTTCACCCGCGTCAAGACAACATACCCCCAATGGCTCTTCGCACATCGGAGGGGCGCCCAAATGCACCTCACGTGCCACACTTTGATCATCAAGATTACTACAATGACAACACCCATCACAATGACCGGTGAGCTCGAGCACCCCCGCCGCCCGAGAACCTCCGGGTTCGCCAACCCCAACACAATGAAGAGCGTTTTGGGAGACTCAAGTTCACAATGCCCAAGTTCCCGGGAGGAACAAACCCCGAGGACTACCTCTCATGGGCCCTAAAGGTGGACAAGATATACCGTGTGCATAATTATGAGGAGTCCAAGAAAGTCGCCATGGCATCACTTGAATTTGAAGACTACGCTCTCCATTGGTGGGAGCAAGTACAAGAACTCCGTCTCGAGCAAGGCAACCCACAAGTGTGCACATGGGAAGAAATGAAGCACGTGATGAGAGACCGGTTTGTACCACAACATTACACACGTGACCTCTACCAAAAGTTACAAGCCCTCAAGCAAGGATACAAGACGGTGGAAGAGTACTACAAGGAAATGGAGTTGGCCATGATCCGAGCCAATGTAAAGGAATCCGCCGAACAAACCATGGCCCGCTTCCTCATGGTGTCCAAGGTGTTGACTCTTCAACAAGAGCTCAATGAGAATCAAAGGTGCCACATCTTCCACACCAAGGCGGGCATCAAAGGGCGATCCGTGAAGGTCATTATTGATGGCGGAAGTTGTCACAACTTGGCAAGCGAAGAACTTTGTACCAAACTCAACCTCATCAAGAAGGAGCACCCACACCCATACAAGGTGCAATGGCTTAGTGAATCTGGCTCAATAAAAGTGGACCACACGGTGGAAGTCTCCTTCAAAATTGGCGCCTACGAAGACACATTGGAATGTGACGTGGTACCAATGAGCGTGTGTCATTTTCTTTTGGGCCGACCTTGGCAATTTGATAGGAGTGTTCTACACAATGGTCGCACCAATCACTATATCTTCAAGTGGAGGGGCAAAGAATTGGTCCTTCGTCCCATGACCCCAAGTCAAGTGATCGCCGACAAAATACACACTTCCAACCCTCATGGGGACAAAAGTGAGAGAGAGAACCACCACAAAGTGAGTGAGAGCCACAAGCCAGATATGAGTGCCCCCATGAGGCATCCCACCAATGACACCGTCTTACTAGCCACCAAACGAGAGGTCCAGGAAGTGCGGAATAACCCATCCCATATTCCTCATTTTGTACTCTTGTACAAGGATGAGGTGCTCTTACCTAACGACTCACCCCCTCTTCCTCGTACCATAGCTACTATTTTGCAGGAATTTGAGGACGTCTTCCCCGATGAGCTACCACCGGGTCTTCCTCCACTTCGTGGAATTGAGCACCGCATCGACCTCATACTCGGCGCTCCCCTCCCCAACCGGGCACCTTACCGCACCAACCCAGAGGAGACAAAGGAGATTCAACGCCAAGTCGAACAACTACTCGAGAAAGGGTATGTTCGAGAAAGTCTTAGCCCTTGCGCGGTACCGGTCCTAATTGTGCCAAAGAAAGATGTCACGTGGCGCATGTGTTGTGATTGTCGTCCCATCAATAACATTACCGTGCGCTATAGACACCCCATTCCTCGCTTAGATGACATGCTTGACGAACTATCCGGTGCCATTATTTTCACAAAAATTGATCTTAAGAGAGGCTATCACCAAATACGTATGCACGTTGGCGACGAGTGGAAAACCGCCTTCAAGACCAAGAGTGGTCTCTATGAATGGTTGGTTATGCCATTCGGCCTATCCGAAGCACCTAGTACTTTCATGCTCCTTATGAACTATGTTCTTCGCTATCTCATTGGCAAGTTCGTTGTCGTTTACTTTGATGATATCCTCATTTATAGAAAATCCATAGAGGAACATGCTAGCCATATTCGTGAAGTGCTTCAAGTGCTGCGTAAAGAACAATTATATGCTAATCTTGAAAAATTTACTTTTTGCACTTCCAAACTCATCTTCCAGGGCTTTGTTGTTTCCTCCAATGGCATTGAAGTTGATGAAACTAAAGTAAACGCAATTAAAACTTGTCCTCACCCTACCACCCTATCTCAAGTCCGGAGTTTCCTTGGGCTAGCCGGTTTTTACCGCCGTTTCGTTAAAGACTTTAGCACCATCGCATCACCTTTACACGCTTTGAGTAAAAAGAATGCGCCTTTTATTTGGGGACCCTCCCAAGAAAAGGCTTTCAATGTACTCAAACAACGCCTCACCAATGCTCCCTTACTTGTGTTACCCAATTTTGATAAACCTTTCGAAGTTCATTGTGACGCTAGCGGCACGGATATAGGAGGTGTACTTATGCAAGATAGACGACCGGTAGCCTACTTTAGCGAAAAACTCTCCGGCGCCCAATTGAACTACCCTATATACGATAAGGAACTCTATGTGTTGATCCGCGTCTTACATGTTTGGGAACACTATCTTCGCCCGAGAGAATTCGTAATTCACTCGGACCATGAATCTCTTAAGTACTTGAAGTCTCAAACCAAATTGAATCGTAGACATGCTAGATGGAGTGAATTCATTAAGTCTTTCCCTTATATCATCATTTATAAAAAGGGCAATGACAATGTCGTCGCGGATGCCTTGTCACGTAGATGCATGCTTACCACCAAGCTTGAATTTGACATAGTGGGATTTGAACACATCAAAGATCTATATGCTCATGACCCTTCCTTTGCTACACCTTTCGCCAATTGCCAGCGACACACCACTTGGGACAACTATTATATCAAGGATGGATACCTTATGCGCGCTAACAAGCTTTGCATTCCCGAGTGCTCTTTGCGTCTTCTCCTTTTGCAGGAATCTCATGGCGGTGGCCTCATGGGACACTTTGGCCGCGACAAGACATACGCTACACTCTCTGCCAACTTCTTTTGGCCAAAGATGTTCTGTGACGTGGGTCGACTTGTACAACGGTGCCACACTTGTCAAAAGGCTAAGTCAAAATCTCTATCACATGGTCTATACATGCCTTTGCCTATTCCTCACGTACCATGGGAACATATTAGTATGGATTTCGTTCTTGGCCTACCGCGTACAAGGAATGGCAAGGATTCTATATTTGTGGTAGTTGATAGATTCTCCAAAATGGCACATTTTCTACCTTGTAATAAAACGGATGATGCCTCGCATATTGCTAACATCTTTTGCAGGGAGATTCTTCGACTCCATGGCGTACCCAAGTCCATCGTCTCCGACCGTGACGTCAAATTCCTAAGCTACTTTTGGAAGACATTATGCGCCAAGCTCAGCATCAAGCTCCTCTTCTCCACGGCGTATCACCCACAAACGGCGGAAGTTGTGAACCGCTCCCTATCAACTCTACTCCGCACACTCATCAAGAAGAACATCAAGGAGTGGGAAGATCACCTCCCGGTGGCGGAGTTCGCCTACAACCATGCCACGCACTCCACCACGAAGCGGTCTCCCTTCGAGGTGGTCTACAAGTTCAATCCTTTGTGCCCATTGGACATCCTACCTCTCCCGCTCCAAGAACGCGCCAACATGGAAGCTAGCGCACGGGCAAACTTCCTCAAGCAACTCCATGAAGATACGCGGGCAACTATCGAGAAACATGTCCAAGCCCATGCACGCAAGATGAATATCCACAAGAAACCTAGAACGTTCCAACCGGGTGACTTAGTGTGGATACATCTTCGCAAAGACCGGTTCCCGGACGCCCGCAAGTCCAAGCTTCTTCCTCGAGCCGACGGGCCATTCAAGATCCTCACCAAGGTCAACAACAACGCCTACACGGTGGACATCCCCACCGACAAGTAGTTGGTGAGCAACACCTTCAACATCTCCGACCTCGCGCCTTACCATGGTGATGGCGACCTTGATCCGTGGACGGATCTTCCCCAAGGGGGGGGGATGATGCGGAGCATCCTACCGACATCACCATGGATACATCTACACACGGACCCATGACGAGAGCACAAGAACGCGCCATAGAAGCAAAGGTGCATTCACTCCTTGCCGTTACTCAATACCATACGCACGAGAACTGGATGCTACCTCAAAATAGTGTGCTTTGTTCCATTAGGTCCAACGGCGAGGAGGCAACCGAAGGATAAGAAGACTCGACTCTAGAGAGCTTTCGGACGTCTGAAGGCTTTCAGACTTCCGACAGCTCGGACGTCCGAAACTCATCGGACTTCCGACATGCTACGGTCAGGAGCCCCACCATCGGAGCGAGCGCGCGACAGACTTCGGAAGACCGACAGACTTCGGACGTTCGACAGGTCGGACGTCCGAAACCCGTCGGATTTCCGACATCTACTACTCCAAGACACCAGGTCGTCTACGGGACTCCGCCGATACAGCCACTTCCGGAAATCCGAAGTTCAACGGACGTCTGACGTCCCGAAAGTTCGGACGTCCGAAACCCGACGGACGTCCGAAACCTGCCTGCGCGCAGATTCAGCTGGGCCACGGCCCGTGTATCTCCTTCTACCCTAGCCTATATATAGTTGTCTCCTATCTCAGTTCTAGGGTTAGCTAAGAAATTACCAAAGACTTGAGAGCTTAGCTCCTTCTTCCCCGTAGGGAATTAGATCTCCTTGAGATCCTCTCAAGCCTACCTCCTACCTCCTCTCCCCACTCATAGAAGTAGAGGAACCTAATCCTATTCATAGAAGGAGAGGGAGACTACCAAGCTTACCTCTTGTGGTGTGTGGATCTTGTGATGTGTGGTATTTGGGAGTGGATTTGAGTGTTTATGTGTTTGGATCTTGTCCCCCCTTTGTCTCTTGTGTTGATCCCCTTTGTTCTTGTTCTTGTTGTGGATCCCCACCTCCAAATTTTGAAGATTGGGCCAAACCCTAGGCTTGCCCTACATCACTTTGTCGAGTAGCTCTTGTACTTGACTGATAGAGGCGAAGGTGTCCCGATGTTTCGATGAGATGGTGGAGATCGATTATGGTGGAGACGACTTTCACGATCCAACTACGAACGTGCGAAGACGTTGCGCCTTAGCGATCGCTAAACCAACTCCGAGAGGTTATTGATTCCGCGGATGCACGATCAACCTGACCACGAAGGTCTAATTCCTGCAAGCAATCGAAGAACAAGCAAGAACTAAGAATTGCAATCTGGATATTGCGAATATAAGATGAATGATTACGAAAGTTGGGGTTCCAATGAGGTCTTGGCCTGGTCGGATGACACAAACGAAGAGCTCGAAGTTGCGGCTATGGCTAACTTAAATCTAATTAAAACCCAAGTCTAAACGACGCCCTAAGGGCTGTATATATGGGGGAATAGAGGGGATTTTCGTGACCCCTTGGAGGTGGGGTCCGAAAAC
The DNA here is from genome assembly GCA_950022295.1 of Bromus sterilis. Classification (NCBI taxonomy): domain Eukaryota; kingdom Viridiplantae; phylum Streptophyta; class Magnoliopsida; order Poales; family Poaceae; genus Bromus; species Bromus sterilis. The sequence continues at coordinate 168,629,051 of OX465600.1, read as the reverse complement.
AACCCTAACTCGGTTTCCCCACACATACGGACTCTGAAAACAGCCTATAATGTGGTATTTCGAAATTACATGGGCCCAGCCCAATATTAAGGTGACGCAGCACCTATAATTGCTCTTGGACGAAAATAATGAAGTGGCATCTCGTGTATTTCGTCCAAGCCTTCATGCATGCCTTATGGTGGCTTCAAAGTGCGAAAATCCCCACTGGAAGCTCCATTGTTCTTTCCCGCGCGCGCACCTTCTTCTCCATGCTTGATCCCGCTCCAATGACCGTCCTTTTTGTCCATGCTAGGTCCTTCATTCATAAGCAAAACAAAAGTATCTAATTTAGGCAGCATCATATGTTCATGAACATTAGAAGGATTCGCAAGAAACGAAAGTACCTGATAATTTAGTTGACGTGCACGTGCTCTAGTAACTGGTCCAGTATGTGTAGTTGGTGAAGATGTGGGTGTAACATTAGTAGAGATGTCCTCATCATTGACGCTGAATCTCCTTCGTCTCCTCCGGATTGGTACGGTATGGTGCACGGTTGGGCAGCAAAGCACCGGGAATTAAGTCAATCTGATGCTCAATCCCTCGAATAGGTGGTAATCCCGGTGGTACGTCTTGTGGAAAGACGTCAATAAACTCCTGCAAAAGGTCAGTGACAACAGGAGGCAAAGAAGGAGGCAATTCCTCAAATGAAAACAAAGCTTCTTTGCACACAAAAGCATAACACACATATTGACTAACATCCAAATCCGAAATATCAACCTTAGTAGCAAGCAAAGTTGGACTAGTCAATTTAATTTCATTAGAAACAACAGAAGAAGATTTGCTATTAGTCTTATGTTGTTGCTCAAATTTTTTAGCTGCTATCTCATTTTCACTCTTATTTTTCTCCTGCTTAGCTTTACTAGCTCTAGCAAGATCATCTTTCACAATTTGTTCAGGAGACATAGGAAGTAAAGCAATATTTTTATCCTGATGAACCAGAGTAAACTGATTTGTCCTACCATGGTGTAAAACATTCCTATCAAATTTCCATGGTCTACCAAGTAAAAGAGAGCATGCTTGCATGGGTACCACATCACAATCAACATAATCAGCATATGCAGTAATGCTAAAGTGCACACGAACAGAACGCGTTACCTTAATCTTACCAGTATTGTTAAACCACTGAATATAGTACGGATGGGGGTGTGGTCTTGTGGTGAGAGATAGCTTCTCCACCAACTCCATGCTAGCCAAGTTGTTGCAACTCCCTCCGTCAATAATGATGCGAACCGGACGTTCTTTCACCACTCCCTTTGTGTGGAACAAATTATGCCTCTGGTTTTGCTCGGCCTTCGTTACCTGCACACTTAACACACGTTGAGCAACCAAACTAGCATATTTATCCGCATCATCAGGAGCCATATACTCTATATCATGAGCATCATCATGGGAACCCTGTTCCTCATGAGCAATGAAAACTAAAGTCTCCTCATCATAGTCACTCGCTGACTCATACCCACCATCCGCCGTAATAGTCATCACACGCTTGGAGGGACAGTCTTTGGCGAAGTGACCTCCGCCTTGGCACCTGCGACATTTAATATCATGATCTCGTGTTTGCCCTGTGGAAGCCATGGATGAAGAAGAACTCGCCGCTGGACCACTCTGTGCACCCTTGAATGGTGGCGCTGGCTGTTTTGGTGGCTCCCTGTAAGAATGAGCGGCTGACGTAGATGGTGGTGCAGCAGGACGTGTGGATGTAGAAGTTCCACGCGATGTCCATGATGTAGTTCGTCCTGCAGAAAAGTTAGGTCTCGTAGCGGCCTGTCGATCCTGCACTTCACGTTCAGCTTTACAAGCAAGATGAAACAAACGAGTGATAGTAGCTTAGTCCTTGTATTCTAGAATAGTTTGTATCTCCCTGTTTAAGCCACCCATAAAACGTGCAAGCATAGCTTCATTATCCTCTATTAGGCCACATCTAATCAATCCAGTTTGTAATTCCTGATAATATTCCTCTACAGAATTTTTTCCCTGTCTCAAACGCTGTAATTTTTGTAGCAATTCACGTTGATAATAAGGAGGAACCCAGCGAATACGCATAGCATCTTTTAAAGCAGCCCAAGTAGTTGGAATATTATTAGCATGCAATCTCCAATGTTCAGACCACCAAACAGATGCAAACCCCGTGAATTCACAAACAGCAGCAGTAACACGTCTATTCTCAGGATATTGTAAACATGTAAAGTATTGTTCAGTTTCTAACTCCCAAGTAAGATAAGCATCAGGAATATATCTACCCTCAAACGGCTTAAGATTCAATTTGAGTTTAGGCACATGGTCATCATCGCGTACCTGAGGGGGTGGTTGGTGTCGACCGTGGCGAATGTTGGGACGTGGACGTCCAGCTGGCTGTTCATAGGCCGCTTCCTGTTCCACCTCCTCCTCGTAATCACCCTCGTAGTCGTCGTCCTGGACGACATCAGAAGCAGCAGGAGCAACAGCAGCAGGAGGAGCACCAATACCAACAGCTTGTCCGGCCGGAAACAGAATACGCCGTGCACATCGTTGAAACGGTGGCTGCGCCGGGGCGGCCGCGGGCTGTGGAGGTAGGCGTGCGATGAACTCAGTAAACCTGGCGTCGAGCTTGGTGTCGATCATCTTCTCCACGCCATCAATCGCCTCTGTAAATCTGTTCTCGATGTCTTGCACCTGTTCAGACATCATACGTGCAAATTTATCATGTAGCTCCTTGTTCGTCATGTTCTCCCAATGGGGCGCATCCTGCGCCACTTCTTCATGTGATCCTGGCATGGTAGCAGAAATAGAAAACACACAGAAATATGATCCTACTTCTACTACTGGGATGTGGGGTGGTGGAAATCACAAAACCGTCAAGCTTTTCTTTCATTCTTACCGATTCTTACCTAGCAGCAGGTGGTGATGTACAACCTACGGGGCAAAACTCTCAGAGATATGGTAGAGCGATGGCCAGGAGGTGTCAAAACGCACGATGTAGAATATATGTGGAGTTGTAGGAAGGCTGACAAGTATGGTAGCAAAAGCTCAACAGTAATCAAAACAGAGATGCTAAGCTGAGTAAACACTCAACGTCGGTACTGTGCTGATCCTAGGCTAGACCGTACTAGAGACGCGAGCCTAAAACACCAACGAAAGCACGGCGCGGCACGTACACAACTGAGAAGCACACGCACACTCTGAATTTTTTTCTCTCTTTTTTTTTCCTTTTTTTTTGCGATTCGGGACTGCGGTTGCTGAAAAAGTGCGAAAAAATCACTATGGTAGCGAACGTCTCAAAATGAGTTTCTGGACCTAAGGAAGGTATGGGCACGAAATTTTTTCACCCCTGAAATTTTTGGCCTAAAAACTGCTCTGGAAAGCGTGCCAGACTTTTTTTTTTGGAAATCACCCCTTCTACGTACGACAAAGATTGGTGAAATCCGACTCTAATGAACTCAAAACTATTCTGGCTACGGAGATATCACAAACCGAACAGGTGATGGAACTCCACTCGGATCGGTAGGTTGTGGTGGTGTATATGGACTCGGCTTGGCGGAACGTGGTGGTGTATCTGGACTCGGATGGGCGGAACGTGGTGGTGTACTACTGTGCGGCGGCAGCGTGACAAACTATGATCAGAACTCGAAACTCTAAGGGAACTAGACGCTAAGAACAGCAACTCGACACAACGATGCAACCGCAAATTCAACAAAGCAAACTACTGTAAAGAAAACTTGACAAAGGCTCGGACTGTTTTGGGACGTGATGATCTAACCCTAAATTTTTTTTGGCTTTTTCGTGGACTGTAGGTATGGAAACAGAAGTCATCTAGACTACGAAAAACTGGTAAATCTCAGCGAGCAACCTGGAAATCTGATACCACTTGATAGAGGCGAAGGTGTCCCGATGTTTCGATCAGATGATCGAGATCGATTATGGTGGAGTAGACTTTCACGACCCGACTACGAACGTGCGAAGACGTTGCGCCTTAGCAATCGATAAACCAACTCCGAGAGGTTATTGATCCCGCGGATGCACGATCAACCTGACCACGAAGGTCTAATTCCTGCAAGGAATCGAAAAGAACAAGCAAAAACTAAGAATTGCAATCTGGATATTGCGAATATAAGATGAATGATTGACGAAAGTTGGGGTTCCAATGCGGTCTTGGCCTGGTCGGACGACACAAACGAAGAACTCGAAGTTGCGTCTATGGCTAACTTAAATCTAGTTAAAACCCAAGTCTAAACGACGCCCTAAGGTCTGTATATATCAGGGAATAGAGGGGATTTTCGTGACCCCTTGGAGGTGGGGTCCGAAAACAACCTTAACTCGGTTTCCCCACACATACAGACTCTAAAAACAGCCTATAAAGTAGTATTTCGAAATTACATGGGCCCAACCCAATATTAAGGTGACGCATCACCTATAACTGCCCTTGGACGAAAATAATGAAGTGGCATCTTGTGTATTTCGTCCAAGCCTTCATGCACGCCTTATGGTGACTTCAAAGTGCGAAAATCACCACTGGAAACTCCATTGTCCTTTCCCCCGCGCGCACCATCTTCTCCATGCTTGATCCCGCTCCAATGCCCGTTCTTCTTGTCCATGCTAGGTCCTTCATTCATAAGCAAAACAAATGTATCTAATTTAGGCAGCATCATATGTTCATGAACATTAGAAGGATTCGCAAGAAACGAAAGTACCTGATAATTTAGCTGACGTGCGCGTGCTCTAGTAACTGGTCCAATATGTGTAGTTGGTGAGGATGTGGGTGTAACATTAGTAGGGATGTCCTCATCATTAGCGCATGGCAATCCTAACACAAAATCCATACTAATATCTTCCCAAGGTGTGCTAGGAGCCGATAGTGGAGTATACAAACCATGAGGCTTCATCTTGGACTTGGATGTGTTGCATACAATGCAGCGCCGAACAAACATGTCCACATCACGCCTCATCCTGGGCCAATAAATTTATCAGTAAGCATGAGTAGTATCTTCTCACGCCCAAAGTGACCCATCAATCCTCCTGCATGTGATTCCTGCAACAATAGCAAACGCACCGAAGATTCTGGAATTTATCCCAAGCTGTTCGAAGCAAACATAAACGATATGGTTCAGCAAAATCATGATCAGTTGCATATAAATCACACAAACTCTCTAATCCAGGAATTTTAACATCAAGATGTGTCAATAACATGTTCTTCCTAGATAGAGCATCAGCAACACCATTATTTTTCCCTTTCTTATATTTGTTGATGTAGGGAAAAGACTCAATAAACTCAACCCACTTAGCTAAGCGTCGATGCAAATTAGATTGAGCTTTCAGATATTTCAAAGCCTCATGATCAGAATGTATGATAAATTCTTTTGGCCACAAATAATGTTGCCAAACCTCAAGAACTCTAACAAGTGCATAAAATTATTTATCATAAACAGGATAATTCAATCTAGCACCAGAAAGTTTCTCACTAAAATAAGCAATAGGTCTACCTTCCTGCATTAACACACCACCAATGCCTATGCCACTAGCATCACATTCAATCTCAAATTGTTTAGCAAAATCTGGTAGTGCAAGTAATGGTGCAGAAGTAAGATCTTGGGCAGCGCCCCAAACAAAAGGCACTCCTTTCTGATAGAGGCGAAGGTGTCCCGATGTCTCGATGAGATGATGCAGATCGATTATGGTGGAGACGACTTTCACGACCCGACTACGAACATGCGAAGACGTTGTGCCTTAGCGATCGCTAAACCAACTCCGAGAGGTTATTGATCCCGCAGATGCACGATCAACCTGACCACGAAGGTCTAATTCCTGCAAGCAATCGAAAGAACAAGCAAGAACTAAGAATTGCAATCTGGATATTGCGAATATAAGATGAATGATTAACGAAAGTTAGGGTTCCAATGCGGTCTTGGCCTGGTCGGATGACACAAACGAAGAGCTCGAAGTTGCGGCTATGGATAACTTAAATCTAATTAAAACCCAAGTCTAAACGACGCCCTAAGGGCTGTATATATGGGGAAACAAAGGGGATTATCGTGACCCCTTGGAGGTGGGGTCCGAAAACAACCCTAACTCGGTTTCCTCACACATACGGACTCTAAAAACAGCCTATAATGTGGTATTTCGAAAATTACATGGGCCCAGCCCAATATTAAGGTGACGCAGCACCTATAATTCCCCTTGGACGAAAATAATGAAGTGGCATCTCGTGTATTTCGTCCAAGACTTCATGCACTCCTTATGGTGGCTTCAAAGTACAAAAATCACCACTTGAAGCTCCATTGTCCTTTCCCGTGCGCGCACATTCTTTTCCATGCTTGATCCCGCTCCAATGACCATCTTTCTTGTCCATGCTAGGTCCTTCATTCATAAGCAAAACAAAAGTATCTAATTTAGGCAGCATCATATGTTCATGAATATTAGAAGGATTTGCAAGAAACGAAAGTACCTGATAATTTAGTTGACGTGCGCGTGCTCTAGTAACTGGTCCAATATGTGTAGTTGGTGAGGATGTGGGTGTAACAGTAGTAGGGATGTCCTCATCATCCTCCCCTTCTTGAATTGAAGTCGTCCTCGATGGAAGCACATCATCTTCTCCCAAATAAGGCTTCAAATCTGCAATGTTAAATGTGGGACTAACCCCAAAATCCGCAGGTAGCTCAAGTTTATATGCATTATCATTAATTTTCTGCAAAACCTGAAAGGGACCATCAGCTCGTGGAATTAACTTAGACTTGCGCAAATCAGGAAACCTATCTTTACGTAGATGTAACCAAACAGTTTTGCTTGACTTCTTATGTGTTTCAAAGATTCATGATCAGAATGTATAACAAATTCTTTGGGCCATAAATAATGTTGCCAAGTTTCTAATGTCCGAACAAGAGCATATAATTCCTTATCATAAGTAGAATAGTTCAGACTAGGCCCACTCAATTTTTCAGAAAAGTATGCAACAGGTTTAGCATCTTGTAATAACACACCTCCCAAACGAAACCCACTAGCATCGCATTCAAGCTCAAAAGTCTTATTAAAATCAGGAAGTTGGAGCAAAGGAGCATGTGTTAACTTATCTTTCAATATCGTGAAGGCTTCTTCCTGTGCGGTACCCCAAGTAAAACGCACATCCTTGCGTGTAAGCTCATTGAGAGGTGCAGCAATGGTGCTGCCAATCATGCCCCTTTATATTGACTTCATTTCATGATCAAATATAGAGGAATTAATGGTCATATCCATGATAGTGATGTCCTCATCGTCTTCATGCTTCAACATGCTCGAATGCTCATCCTTCTTGTCCATGCTAGGTCCTTCATCTGTCAGCAACAAAAATATATCGACGTTAGGCAGCATCATATTCACATGAACATTAGAAACATTACCAAGAAACGAAAGTACCTGATTATTTAATTGGTGTGCACGATCTCTCGTAATTGGTCTAGTAAGTATATTAGCAGGAATTATGGGTGTAACTATGGTAGCCATGTCCTCATCAAGAGGCAAAGAAGGAGGCAATTCCTCAAATGAAAACAAAGCTTCTTTGCACACAAAAGCATATCACACATATTGACTAACATCCAAATCCGAAATATCAACCTTAGTAGCATGCAAAGTTGGACTAGTCAATTTAATTTCATTAGAAACAACAGAAGAAGATTTTCTATTAGTCTTATGTTGTTGCTCAAATTCTTTAGCTGCTATGTCATTTTCACTCTTATTTTTCTCCTGTTTAGCTTTACTAGCTCTAGCAAGAGCATCTTTCACAATTTGTTCAGGAGACATAGGAAGTAAAGAAATATTTTTATCCTGATGAACGAAAGTAAACTGATTTGTCCTACCATGGTGTACAACATTCCTATCAAATTGCCATGGTCTACCAAGTAAAAGAGAGCATGCTTTCGTGGGTACCACATCACAATCAACATAATCAGCATATGCAACAATGCTAAAGTGCACACGAACAGAACGTGTTACCTTAATCTTACCACTATTGTTAAACCACTGAATATAGTACGGATGAGGGTGTGGTCTTGTGGTGAGAGATAGCTACTCCACCAACTCCTAGCCAAGTTGTTGCAACTCCCTCCATCAATAATGATGCGAACCGAACGTTCTTTCACGACCCCCTTTGCGTGGAACAAATTATGCCTCTTGTTTTGCTCGACCTTCGATACCTGCACACTTAACACACGTTGAGCAACCAAACTAGCATATTTATCCGCATCATCAGCAGCCATATACTCTATATCATGAGGATCATCATGGGCACCCTGTTCCTCATTAGCAATGAGGACTAAAGTCTCCTCATCGTAGTCACTTGCTGACTCATACTCACCATCCGCCTTAATAGTCATCACACGCTTGGAGGGACAGTCTTTTGCGAAGTGACCACCGCCTTGGCACCTGCGACATATAATATCACGATCTCGTGTTTGCCCTGTGGATGCCATGGATAATGAAGAACTCGCCGCTGGACCACTCTGTGTACCCTTGAATGGTGGTGGTGGCTATTTTGGTGGCCCCCTGTAAGAATTTTTGGCTGAAGTAGGTGGTGGTGCAGCAGGACGTGTAGAAGGACCACGCGATGTCCATGATGTAGTTCGTCCTGCAGAAAAGTTAGGTCTCGTAGCGTCATGTCGATCCTGCACTTCACGTTCAGCTTTCCAAGCAAGATGAAACAAACGAGTGATAGTAGTATAGTCCTTGTATTCTAGAATATTCTGTATCTCCTTGTTTAAGCCTCCCATAAAACATGCAAGCATAGCTTCATTATCCTCTACTAGGCCACATCTAATCAATCCAGTTTGTAATTCCTGATAATATTGCTCTACATAATTTTTTCCCTGTCTCAAACGTTCTAAATTTTGTAGCAATTCATGTTGATAATAGGGAGGAACCCAACGAGTACGCATATCATCTTTTAAAGCAGCCCAAGTAGTTGGAATATTATTAGCATGCAATCTACAATGTTCAGACCACCAAATAGATGCAAACCCCGTGAATTCACAAACAACAGCAGTAACACGTCTATTCTCAGGATATTGTAAACATGTAAAGCGTTGTTCAGTTTCTAACTCCCAAGTAAGATAAGCATCAGGAATATATCTACTCTCAAATGGCTTAAGATTCAGTTTCAATTTAGGCACATGATCATCATCGCGTGCCTGAGGGGGTGGTTGGTGTCGACCGTGTCGAATGTTGGGACGTGGACGTCCAGCTGGCTGTTCATAGGGCGCTTCCCGTTCCACCTCCTCCTCGTAATCACCCTCGTAGTCGTCGTACTGGCCGACGTCAACAGCAGCAGCAGCAACTGCAGCAGCAGGAGCACCAATACCAGCCGCTTGTCCGGCCGGAAAAAGAATACGTCGTGCACGGCGTCGAAACGGTGGTTGTGCCGGAGCGGCATCAGGCTGTGGAGGTAGGCGTGCGATCAACTCAGTAAACTTGGCGTCGAGCTTGGTGTCGATAATCTTCTCGACGCCATCAATCGCCTCTGTTAATCTGTTCTTGATGTCGTTCACCTGTTCAGACATCATTTCTGCAAATTTATCATGTAGCTCCTTGGTTGTCATGTTCTCCCAATCGGGCGCGTCCTGCGCCACTTCATCATGTGATCCTGGCATGGTTAGCATAAAGAGAAAACATAGAGAAATATGATCCTAGTTCTACGAATGGGATGTGGTGTGGTGGAAACACAAATCCGTCAAGCTTTTCTTTCGTTCTTACCGGTTCTTACCTAGCAGCAGGTGGTGATGTACAACCAATGGGTCAAAACTCTCAGAGATGTGGTAGAGCGATGGCCAGGAGGTGTCAAAACGCACGATGTAGAATATATGTGGAGTTGTAGGAAGGCTGACAAGTATGGTAGCAAAAGGCTCAACAGTAATCAAGACAGAGATGTAAATCTGAATAAACACTTAACGTTGGTACTGTGCTGATCCTAGGCTAGACCGTACTAGAGACGCGAGCCTAAAACACCAACGAAAGCACGACGCGGCACGTAAACAACTGAGAAGCACACTCTGAATTATTCTCTTTTTTCCTTTTTTTCTGGTGGAGTTTTTTTTGCGCTCTTTTCAACGGAAAATCACTATAAAGGGGAGTGTCTCAAAATACTTCTCAAGCCTAGAAAACAAGATAGGCACGGAGTTTTTTCTGCAATTTTTTTTTGGAAATCACCCCCTTCTACGTACGACAAAAGATTGGTGAAATCCGACTCTAATAACTCAAAACTAAACTAGGTCGTGCTGGTGTATATGGACTCAGATTGGCGGAACGTGGTGGTGTATATGGACTCGGATTGGCGGAACGTGGTGATGTATATGGACTCGGATTGGCGGAACATGGTGGTGTGACTACTGTGCGGCGGCGGCGTGGAAAACCGTGATCAAAACTCGAAACTCTAAGGGAACTAGACTCTAAGATCAGCAACTTGACACAACGATGCAACCGCAAATTCAACAAAGCAAGTACTGAAAAGAAAACTGGACATAGGCTAGGACTATCAGGGGACGTGATGATCTAACCCTATTTTTTTTTGGATTTTTCGTGGACTGTAGGTATGAAGAACAAAACCAATCTAGACTACGAAAAACTGGTAAATGTCACTGATCAACCTGGCTCTAATACCACTTGATAGAGGCGAAGGTGTCCCGATGTTTCGATGAGATGGTGGAGATCGATTCTGGTGGAGACGAGTTTCACGACTCGACTACGAACGTGCGAAGACGTTGCGCCTTAGCGATCGCTAAACCAACTCCGAGAGGTTATTGATCCCGCGGATGCACGATCAACCTGACCACGAAGGTCTAATTCCTGCAAGCAATCGAAAGAACAAGCAAGAACTAAGAATTGCAATCTGGATATTGCGAATATAAGATGAATGATTGACGAAAGTTGGGGTTCCAATGCGGTCTTGGCCTGGTCGGATGACACGAACGAAGAACTCGAAGTTGCTGCTATGGCTAACTTAAATCTAATTAAAACCCAAGTCTAAACGACGCCATAAGGGCTGTATATATGGGGGAACAGAGGGGATTTTCGTGATCCCTTGGAGGTGGGGTCCGAAAACAACCCTAACTCGGTTTCCCCACACATACGGACTCTAAAAATAGCCTATAAGGTGGTATTTCGAAATTACATGGGCCCAGCCCAATATTAAGGTGACGCAGCACCTATAATTGCCCTTGGACAAACATAATGAAGTGGCATCTCGTGTATTTCGTCCAAGCCTTCATGCACGCCTTATTGTGGCTTCAAAGTGCGAAAATCACCACTGGAAGCTCCATTGTCCTTTCCCGCGCGCGCACCTTCTTCTCCATGCTTGATCCCGCTCCCATGACCATCCTTCTTGTCCATGCTAGGTCCTTCATTCATAAGCAAAACAAAAGTATCTCATTTAGACAGCATCATATGTTCATGAACATTAAAAGGATTCGCAAGAAACGAAAGTACCTAATAATTTAGTTGGCGTGTGCGTGCTCTAGTAACTGGTCCAATATGTGTAGTTGGTGAGGATGTGGGTGTAACATTAGTAGAGATGTGATGACGACATCCCTACTAATGTTACACCCATACCCTCACCAACTACACATACTGGACCAGTTACTAGAGCACGTGCACGTCAACTAAATTATCAGGTACTTTCGTTTCTTGCGAATCCTTCTATTTTTCATGAACATATGATGCTGCCTAAATTAGATACTTTTGTTTTGGTTATGAATGAAGGACCTAGCATGGACAAGAAGGATGGTCATTGGAGCGGGATCAAGAATGGAGAAGAAGGTGCGCGCGGGGGAAAGTACAGTGGAGCTTCCAGTGGGGATTTTCGCACGTTGAAGCCACCATAAGGCATGCATGAAGGCTTGGACGGAATACACGAGATGCCACTTCATTATTTTTCGTCCAAGAGCAATTATAGGTGCTGCGTCACCTTAATATTGGGCTGGGCCCATGTAATTTCGAAATACCACATTATAGGCTGTTTTTAGAGTCCGTATGTGTGGGGAAACCGAGTTAGGGTTGTTTTCGGACCCCACCTCCAAGGGGTCACGAAAATCCCCTCTGTTCCCCCATATATACAGCCCTTAGGGCGTCGTTTAGACTTGGGTTTTAATTAGATACAAGTTAGCCATAGCCGCAACTTCGAGCTCTTCGTTTGTGTCATCCGACCAGGCCAAGACCTCATTGGAACCCCAACTTTCGTAATCATTCATCTTATATTCGCAATATCCAGATTGCAATTCTTAGTTCTTGCTTGTTCTTCGATTGCTTGCAGGAATTAGACCTTCGTGGTCAGGTTGATCGTGCATCCGCGGGATCAATAACCTCTCGGAGTTGGTTTAGCGATCGCTAAGGCGCAACGTCTTCGCACGTTCGTAGTCGGATCGTGAAAGTCGCCTCCACCATAATCGATCTCCACCATCTCATCGAAACATCGGGACACCTTCGCCTCTATCAAGTGGTATCAGATTTCCAGGTTGCTCGGTGAGATTTACCAGTTTTCGTAGTCTAGATTGGTTCTGTTCTTCATACCTACAGTCCACGAAAAAGCCAACAAAAAAAAATTAGGGTTAGATCATCACGTCCCAAAACAGCCCGAGCCTTTGTCCAGTTTTCTTTACAGTAGTTTGCATTGTTGAATTTGCGGTTGCATCGTTGTGTCGAGTTGCTGATCTTAGCGTCTAGTTCCCTTAGAGTTTCAAGTTCTGATCACAGTTTGCCACGTCGCCGCCGCACCAGTAGTCATCCTACCACGTTCCGCCAATCCGAGTCCAGATACACCACCACGTTCCGCCAAGCAGAGTCCATATACACCACCACGACCTACCGATCCGAGTTGACTTCCATCACCCATTCGGTTTGTGATCTCTCCGTAGCCAGATTAGTTTGAGTTGATTAGAGTCGGATTTCACCAATCTTTGTCGTACGTAGAAGAGGGTGTTTTCCAAAAAAAATAACCAAAAAAAAACAAAAAAAAAAGAGTCTGGCACGCTTTCCAGAGCAGTTTTTAGGCCAAAAATTTCAGGTTTAAAAAATTTTCGTGCCCATACGTTCCTTAGGTCCAGAAACTCGTTTTGAGACGTTCGCCACCATAGTGATTTTTTCGCCCTTTTTCAGCCCCCGCAGTCCCGCATCGCCAAAAAAAAAAGCAAAAAAAAAAAAAAAAAAGAGAGAAAAAAAAATTCAGAGTGTGCTTCACAGTTGTTACGTGCCACGCCGTGCTGTCGTTGGTGTTTTAGGCTCGCGTCTCTAGTACGGTCTAGCCTAGGATCAGCACAGTACCGACGTTGAGTGTTTATTCAGCTTTGCATCTCTGTTTTGATTACTGTTGAGTTTTTCCTACCATACTTGTCAGCCTTCCTACAGCTCCACATATATTCTACATCGTGCGTTTTGACACCGCCTGGCCATCGCTCTACCACATCTCTGAGAGTTTTGACCCGTTGGTTGTACATCACCACCTGCTGCTAGGTAAGAATCGGTAAGAACGTAAGAAAAGCTTGACGGATTTGTGCTTTCCACCACCCCACATCCATCCCATTAGTAGCAGTAGGATCATATTCCGGTGTGTTTTCTATTTCTTCTAACCATGCCAGGATCACATGATGAAGTGGCGCGGGATGCACCCGATTGGGAGAACATGACAAACAAGGAGCTACATGATAAATTTGCACGTAGGATGTCTCAACAGGTGCAGGACATCGAGACCAGATTTACAGAGGCGATTGATGGCGTGGAGAAGATGATCGACACCAAGCTCGACGCCAAGTTTACTGAGTTGATCGCACGCCTACCTTCAGCACAGCCACAGCCACCGCCACTACCACGTGCACGACGTATTCTGTTTCCGCGTGGACAAGCTGCTGGTATTGGTGCTCCTCCTGCTGCTGCAGTTGCTGCTACTGCTGCTGCTGCTGCTTCTGACGTCGGCCTGGACGACAACTACGAGGGTGATTACGAGGAGGAGGTGGAACAGGAAGCGGCCTATGAGCAGCCAGCTGGACGTCCACGTCCCAACATTCGCCACGGTCGACACCAACCACCCCCTCAGGTACGCGATGATGAACATGTGCCTAAACTTAAATTGAATCTTAAGCCGTTTGAGGGTAGATATATTCCTGATGCTTATCTTACATGGGAGTTAGAAACTGAACAACGTTTTACATGTTTACAATATCCTGAGAATAGACGTGTTACTGCTGCTGTTTGTGAATTCACGGGCTTTGCATCTATTTGGTGGTCTGAACATTGTAGATTGCATGCTAATAATATTCCAACTACTTGGGCTGCTTTAAAAGATGCTATGCGTACTCGCTGGGTTCCCCCTTATTATCAACGTGAATTGTTACAAAAATTACAGCGTTTGAGACAAGGAAAAAATTCTGTAGAGGAATATTATCAAGAATTACAAACTGGATTGATTAGATGTGGCCTAGTAGAGGATAATGAAGCTATGCTTGCACGTTTTATGGGTGGCTTAAACAGGGAGATACAAACTATTCTAGAATACAAGGACTTTGCTACTATCACTCGTTTGTTTCATCTTGCTTGTAAAGCTGAACGTGAAGTGCAGGATCGACAGGCCGCTACGAGACCTAACTTTTCTGCAGGACGAAATACATCATGGACATCGCGTGGAGCTTCTACATCCACACGTCCTGCTGCGCCACCATCTACTTCAGCCGCTCATTCTTACAGGGAGCCACCAAAACAGCCAGCGCCACCATTCAAGGGTGCACAGAGTGGTCCAGCAGCGAGTTCTTCTTCATCCATGGCGTCCACAGGGCAAGCACGAGATCGTGATATTAAATGTCGCAGGTGCCAAGGTGGAGGTCACTTCGCAAAAGACTGTCCCTCCAAGCGTGTGATGACTATTACGGCGGATGGTGGGTATGAGTCAGCGAGTGACTATGATGAGGAGACTCTAGTTCTCATTGCTCATGAGGAACAGGGTGCCCATGATGATGCTCATGATATAGAGTATATGACTCCTGATGATGCAGATAAATATGCTAGTTTGGTTGCTCAACGTGTATTAAGTGTGCAGGTAACAAAGGCCGAGCAAAACCAGAGGCATAATTTGTTCCACACAAAGGGAGTGGTGAAAGAACGTTCGGTTCGCATCATCATTGACGGAGGGAGTTGCAACAACTTGGCTAGCATGGAGTTGGTGGAGAAGCTATCTCTCACCACAAGACCACACCCCCATCCGTAATATATTCAGTGGTTTAACAATAGTGGTAAGATTAAGGTAACGCGTTCTGTTCGTGTGCACTTTAGCATTGCTGCATATGCTGATTATGTTGATTGTGATGTGGTACCCATGCAAGCATGCTCTCTTTTACTTGGTAGACCATGGCAATTTGATAGGAATGTTGTACACCATGGTAGGACAAATCAGTTTACTCTAGTTCATCAGGATAAAAATATTGCTTTACTTCCTATGTCTCCTGAACAAATTGTGAAAGATGATCTTGCTAGAGCTAGTAAAGCAAAACAGGAGAAAAATAAGAGTGAGAATGAGATAGCAGCCAAAGAATTTGAGCAACAACATAAGACTAATAGCAAATCTTCTTCTGCTGTTTCTAATGAAATTAAATTGACTAGTCCAACTTTGCTTGCTACTAAGGATGATATTTCAGATTTGGATGTTAGTCAATATGTGTGCTATGCTTTTGTGTGCAAAGAAGCTTTGTTTTCATTTGAGGAATTGCCTCCTTCTTTGCCTCCTGTTGTCACTGACCTTTTGCAGGAGTTTATTGACGTCTTTCCACAAGACGTACCACCGGGATTACCACCTATTCGAGGGATTGAGCATCAGATTGACTTAATTCCCGGTGCTTCGTTGCCCAACCGTGCGCCATACCGTACCAATCCGGAGGAGACGAAGGAGATTCAGCGTCAAGAACAAGAGCTACTCGACAAAGGTTACATACGTGAGTCCCTTAGTCCTTGTGCTGTTCCTGTTATATTAGTGCCTAAAAAGGATGGAACATGGCGTATGTGTGTTGATTGTCGAGCCATTAATAATATTACTATTCATTATCGTCATCCTATTCCTAGGTTAGATGATATGCTTGATGAATTAAGTGGCTCTACCATGTTTTCCAAAGTTGATTTGCGTAGTGGATACCATCAAATTCGCATGAAATTAGGAGATGAATGGAAAACGGCTTTTAAAACTAAGTTTGGATTATATGAGTGGTTAGTCATGCCTTTTGGGTTAACTAATGCACCTAGCACTTTCATGAGATTAATGAACGAGGTTTTACGTGCTTTCATTGGACGATTTGTGGTAGTCTATTTTGATGATATACTGATTTATAGCAAATCTTTGGAGGAACATTTGGATCATTTACGTGCTGTTTTTATTGCTCTACGTAATGCACGTTTATTTGGTAACCTTGGGAAGTGCACCTTTTGCACCGACCGAGTCTCGTTTCTTGGCTATGTTGTTACTCCACAGGGTATTGAAGTTGATAAAGCCAAGATCGAGGCGATTGAGAGTTGGCCACAGCCCAAAACGGTCACACAAGTGAGGAGTTTTCTTGGCCTCGCTGGATTCTATAGGCGTTTTGTGAGAGATTTCAGCACCATTGCTGCCCCTCTCAATGAGCTTACACGCAAGGATGTGCCTTTTACTTGGGGTACCGCACAGGAAGAAGCTTTCACAGTATTGAAAGATAAGTTAACACATGCTCCTTTGCTCCAACTTCCTGATTTTAATAATACTTTTGAGCTTGAATGCGATGCTAGTGGGATTGGTTTGGGAGGTGTGTTATTACAAGATGCTAAACCTGTTGCATACTTTTCTGAAAAATTGAGTGGGCCTAGTCTGAACTATTCTACTTATGATAAGGAATTATATGCTCTTGTTCGGACATTAGAAACTTGGCAACATTATTTATGGCCCAAAGAATTTGTTATACATTCTGATCATGAATCTTTGAAACACATAAGAAGTCAAGCAAAACTTAATCGTAGACATGCTAAGTGGGTTGAATTTATTGAGACTTTCCCTTATGTCATTAAACACAAGAAGGGGAAAGATAATATTATTGCTGATGCTTTGTCTCGTCGTTATACTATGCTTTCACAACTTGACTTCAAGATATTCGGTTTAGAGACAATCAAAGAACAATATGCAAATGATGCGGAATTTAAAGATGTATTGCAGAATTGTAGAGAGGGTAGAACATGGAACAAGTTTGTGCTTAATGATGGATTTGTGTTCCGTTCTAACAAGCTATGCATTCCAGCTAGCTCTATTCGTCTTTTGTTGTTGCAGGAGGCGCATGGAGGAGGATTAATGGGACATTTTGGCGTGAAAAAGACGGAGGACGTACTTGCTACACATTTCTTTTGGCCAAAGATGAGACGGGATGTTGAGCGTTTTGTTGCTCGCTGCACTACATGTCAAAAAGCTAAGTCACGACTCAATCCTTATGGTTTATACATGCCTTTACCTGTACCTAGTGTTCCGTGGGAGGACATATCCATGGACTTTGTTTTAGGCTTGCCTCGAACAAAGAAGGGGAGGGATAGCATATTTGTTGTCGTGGATAGATTTTCTAAGATGGCACATTTTATACCATGTCATAAAAGCGATGATGCTGCTAATGTTGCTGATTTATTCTTTGGAGAGATTATTCGTTTACATGGTGTGCCCAATACTATTGTCTCGGATCGTGATACTAAGTTTCTTAGCCATTTTTGGAGATGCTTATGGGCTAAGTTGGGGACTAAACTACTTTTTAGTACTACATGTCATCCCCAAACTGATGGACAAACTGAAGTGGTCAATAGGACATTGTCTACTATGCTTAGGGCTGTTTTAAAAAGTAACTTGAAACTGTGGGAAGAATGTTTACCTCATATTGAATTTGCTTATAATCGTTCAGTGCATTCTACCACTAAAATGTGCCCTTTTGAGATTGTTTATGGTTTTCTACCTCGTGCACCTATTGATTTGCTGCCTCTTCCATCTTCGGAGAAGGTGAATTTTGATGCTAAGCAACGTGCTGAATTGATATTAAAAATGCATGAGTTAACTAAAGAAAACATTGAGCGCATGAATGCTAGATACAAGCTTGCTGGTGATAGGGGTCGAAAGCATGTTGTTTTTGAACCAGGAGATCTTGTTTGGTTACATCTACGAAAAGATAGGTTTCCTGATTTGCGCAAGTCTAAGTTAATGCCACGAGCTGATGGTCCCTTTAAGGTTTTACAGAAAATTAATGATAATGCATATAAACTTGAGCTACCTGCAGATTTTGGGGTTAGTCCCACATTTAACATTGCAGATTTGAAACCTTATTTGGGAGAAGATGATGAGCTTCCGTCGAGGACGACTTCAATTCAAGAAGGGGAGGATGATGAGGACATCCCTACTAATGTTACACCCATACCCTCACCAACTACACATACTGGACCAGTTACTAGAGCACGTGCACGTCAACTAAATTATCAGGTACTTTCGTTTCTTGCGAATCCTTCTATTTTTCATGAACATATGATGCTGCCTAAATTAGATACTTTTGTTTTGGTTATGAATGAAGGACCTAGCATGGACAAGAAGGATGGTCATTGGAGCGGGATCAAGAATGGAGAAGAAGGTGCGCGCGGGGGAAAGTACAGTGGAGCTTCCAGTGGGGATTTTCGCACGTTGAAGCCACCATAAGGCATGCATGAAGGCTTGGACGGAATACACGAGATGCCACTTCATTATTTTTCGTCCAAGAGCAATTATAGGTGTTGCGTCACCTTAATATTGGGCTGGGCCCATGTAATTTCGAAATACCACATTATAGGCTGTTTTTAGAGTCCGTATGTGTGGGGAAACCGAGTTAGGGTTGTTTTCGGACCCCACCTCCAAGGGGTCACGAAAATCCCCTCTGTTCCCCCATATATACAGCCCTTAGGGCGTCGTTTAGACTTGGGTTTTAATTAGATACAAGTTAGCCATAGCCGCAACTTCGAGCTCTTCGTTTGTGTCATCCGACCAGGCCAAGACCTCATTGGAACCCCAACTTTCGTAATCATTCATCTTATATTAGCAATATCCAGATTGCAATTCTTAGTTCTTGCTTGTTCTTCGATTGCTTGCAGGAATTAGACCTTCGTGGTCAGGTTGATCGTGCATCCGCGGGATCAATAACCTCTCAGAGTTGGTTTAGCGATCGCTAAGGCGCAACGTCTTCGCACGTTCGTAGTCGGATCGTGAAAGTCGCCTCCACCATAATCGATCTCCACCATCTCATCGAAACATCGGGACACCTTCGCCTCTATCAAGATGTCCTCATCAACACTTGTGGAGTGCCTTGCTCGACACAGAGATCTTGTGCTTGTTCCCACCAATTGAGGGCATAGTCTTCAAATTCAAGCGACACCATGGCAACTTTCTTGGACTCCTCATAATTATGCACACGGTATATATTGTCCACCTGTGATGTCGGTTCGATGCTCCGCATCATCTCCCCCCTTGGGGAAGATCCTTCCACGGATCAAGGTCTTCATCACCATGGTAAGGCGCGAGGTCGGAGATGTTGAACATGTTTCTCACCGAGTACTTGTCTGATAGAGGCGAAGGTGTCCCGATGTTTCGATGAGATGGTGGAGATCGATTTTGGTGGAGTAGACTTTCACGACCCGACTACGAACGTGCGAAGACGTTGCGCCTTAGCAATCGCTAAACCAACTCCGAGAGGTTATTGATCCCGCGGATGCACGATCAACCTGACCACGAAGGTCAATTCCTGCAAGCAATCGAAAAACAAGCAAGAACTAAGAATTGCAATCTGGATATTGCGAATATAAGATGAAAGATTAACAGAAGTTGGGGTTCCAATGCGGTCTTGGCCTGGTCGGACGACACAAACGAAGAACTCGAAGTTGCGGCTATGGCTAACTTAAATCTAATTAAAACCCAAGTCTAAACGATGCCCTAAGGGCTGTATATATGGGGGAACAGAGGGGAATTTCGTGGCCCCTTGGAGGAGGGGTCCGAAAACAACCCTAACTCGGTTTCCCCACACATACGCACCCTAACTCATACAAAAGACGAATAGAGCTAGCTGGAATGCATAGCTTGTTAGAACGGAACACAAATCCATCATTAAGCACAAACTTGTTCCATGTTCTACCCTCTCTACAATTCTGCAATACATCTTTAAATTCCGCATCATTTACGTATTGATCTTTGATTGTCTCTAAACCGAAAATCTTGAAGTCAAGATGTGAAAGCATAGTATAACGACGAGACAAAGCATCAGCAATAATATTATCTTTCCCCTTCTTGTGTTTAATGACATAAGGGAAAGTCTCAATAAATTCAACCCACTTAGCATGTCTACGATTAAGTTTTGCTTGACTTCTTATGTGTTTCAAAGATTCATGATCAGAATGGATAACAAATTCTTTGGGCCATAAATAATGTTGCCAAGTTTCTAATGTCCGAACAAGAGCATATAATTCCTTATCATAAGTAGAATAGTTCAGACTAGGCCCACTCAATTTTTCAGAAAAGTAAGCAACAGGTTTAGCATCTTGTAATAACACACCTCCCAAACCAATCCCACTAGCATCGCATTCAAGCTCAAAAGTCTTATTAAAATCAGGAAGTTGGAGCAAAGGAGCATGTGTTAACTTATCTTTCAATACGGTGAAGGCTTCTTCCTGTGCGGTACCCCAAGTAAAAGGCACATCCTTGCGTGTAAGCTCATTGAGAGGTGCAGCAATGGTGCTGAAATCTCTCACAAAACGCCTATAGAATCCAGCGAGGCCAAGAAAACTCCTCACTTGTGTGACCGTTTTGGGCTGCGGCCAACTCTCAATCGCCTCGATCTTGGCTTTATCAACTTCAATTCCCTGCGGAGTAACAACATAGCCAAGAAACGATACTCGGTCGGTGCAAAAGGTGCACTTCCCAAGGTTACCAAACAAACGTGCATTACGTAGAGCAATAAAAACAGCACGTAAATGATCCAAATGTTCCTCCAAAGATTTGCTATAAATCAGTATATCATCAAAATAGACTACCACAAATCGTCCAATGAAAGCACGTAAAACCTCGTTCATTAATCTCATGAAAGTGCTAGGTGCATTAGTTAACCCAAAAGGCATGACTAACCACTCATATAATCCAAACTTAGTTTTAAATGCCGTTTTCCATTCATCTCCTAATTTCATGCGAATTTGATGGTATCCACTACGCAAATCAACTTTGGAAAACATGGTAGAGCCACTTAATTCATCAAGCATATCATCTAACCTAGGAATAGGATGACGATAACGAATAGTAATATTATTAATGGCTCGACAATCAACACACATACGCCATGTTCCATCCTTTTTAGGCACTAATATAACAGGAACAGCACAAGGACTAAGGGATTCACGTATGTAACCTTTGTCGAGTAGCTCTTGTACTTGACGCTGAATCTCCTTCGTCTCCTCCGGATTGGTACGGTATGGCGCACGGTTAGGCAGCGAAGCACCGGGAATTAAGTCAATCTGATGCTCAATCCCTCGAATAGGTGGTAATCCCGGTGGCACATCTTGTGGAAAGACGTCAATAAACTCCTGCAAAAGGTCAGTGACAACAGGAGGCAAAGAAGGAGGCAATTCCTCAAATGAAAACAAAGCTTCTTTGCACACAAAAGCATAGCACACATATGGACTAACATCCAAATCCGAAATATCAACCTTAGTAGCAAGCAAAGTTGGACTAGTCAATTTAATTTCATTAGAAACAGCGGAAGAAGATTTGCTATTGGTCTTATGTTGTTGCTCAAATTCTTTAGCTGCTATCTCATTTTCACTCTTATTTTTCTCCTGTTTAGCTTTACTAGCTCTAGCAAGATCATCTTGCACAATTTGTTCAGGAGACATAGGAAGTAAAGCAATAGTTTTATCCTGATGAACCAGAGTAAACTGATTTGTCCTACCATGGTGTACAACATTCCTATCAAATTGCCATGGTCTACCAAGTAAAAGAGAGCATGCTTGCATGGGTACCACATCACAATCAACATAATCAGCATATGCCGCAATGCTAAAGTGCACACGAACAGAACGTGTTACCTTAATCTTACCACTATTGTTAAACCACTGAATATAGTACGGATGGGGGTGTGGTCTTGTGGTGAGAGATAGCTTCTCCACCAACTCCATGCTCGCCAAGTTGTTGCAACTCCCTCCGTCAATGATGATGCGAACCGAACGTTCTTTCACCACTCCCTTTGTGTGGAACAAATTATGCCTCTGGTTTTGCTCGGCCTTCGATACCTGCACACTTAACACACGTTGAGCAACCAAACTAGCATATTTATCTGCATCATCAGGATTCATATACTCTATATCATGAGCATCATCATGGGCACCCTGTTCCTCATGAGCAATGAGAACTAGAGTCTCCTCATCATAGTCACTCGCTGACTCATACCCACCATCCGCCGTAATAGTCATCACACGCTTGGAGGGACAGTCTTTTGCGAAGTGACCTCCACCTTGGCACCTGCGACATTTAATATCACGATCTCGTGTTTGCCCTGTGGACGCCATGGATGAAGAAGAACTCGCCGCTGGACCACTCTGTGCACCCTTGAATGGTGGCGCTGGCTGTTTTGGTGGCTCCCTGTAAGAATGAGCGGCTGAAGTAGATGGTGGCGCAGCAGGACGTGTGGATGTAGAAGCTCCACGCGATGTCCATGATGTATTTCGTCCTGCAGAAAAGTTAGGTCTCGTAGCGGCCTGTCGATCCTGCACTTCACGTTCAGCTTTACAAGCAAGATGAAACAAACGAGTGATAGTAGCAAAGTCCTTGTATTCTAGAATAGTTTGCATCTCCCTGTTTAAGCCACCCATAAAACGTGCAAGCATAGCTTCATTATCCTCTACTAGGCCGCATCTAATCAATCCAGTTTGTAATTCCTGATAATATTCCTCTACAGAATTTTTTCCTTGTCTCAAACGCTGTAATTTTTGTAACAATTCACGTTGATAATAAGGAGGAACCCAGCGAGTACGCATAGCATCTTTTAAAGCAGCCCAAGTAGCTGGAATATTATTAGCATGCAATCTACAATGTTCAGACCACCAAATAGATGCAAAGCCCGTGAATTCACAAACAGCAGCAGTAACACGTCTATTCTCAGGATATTGTAAACATGTAAAACGTTGTTCAGTTTCTAACTCCCAAGTAAGATAAGCATCAGGAATATATCTACCCTCAAACGGCTTAAGATTCAATTTAAGTTTAGGCACATGTTCATCATCGCGTACCTGAGGGGGTGGTTGGTGTCGACCGTGGCGAATGTTGGGGCGTGGACGTCCAGCTGGCTGCTCATAGGCCGCTTCCTGTTCCACCTCCTCCTCGTAATCACCCTCGTAGTTGTCGTCCTGGACGACGTCAGAAGCAGCAGCAGTAGCAGTAACTGCAGTAGCAGGAGGAGCACCAATACCAGCGGCTTGTCCGCCCAGAAACAGAATACGTCGTGCACGTCGTGGTGGCGGTGGCTGTGCTGGAGCGGCATCAGGCTGTGTAGGTAGGCGTGCGATCAACTCAGTAAACTTGGCGACGAGCTTGGTGTCGATCATCTTCTCCATGCCATCAATCGCCTCTGTAAATCTGTTCTCCATGTCATTCACCTGTTCAGACATCATTTGTGCAAATATATCATGTAGCTCCTTGTTTGTCATGTTCTCCCAATCGGGTGCATCGCGCGCCACTTCATCATGTGATCCTGCCATGGTTAGAAGAAATCGAAAACACACAGGAATATGATCCTACTTCTACTAATGGGATGTGGGGTGGTGGAAAGCACAAATCCGTCAAGATTTTCTTTCGTTCTTACCGATTCTTACCTAGCAGGAGGTGGTGATGTACAACCAACGGGTCAAAACTCTCAGAGATATGGTAGAGCGATGGCCAGGAGGTGTCAAAACGCACGATGTAGAATATATGTGGAGCTGTAGGAAGGCTGACAAGTATGGTAGCAAAAGCTCAACAGTAATCAAAACAGAGATGCAAAGCTGAATAAACACTCAACGTCGGTATTGTGCTGATCCTAGGCTAGACCATACTAGAGACGCAAGCCTAAAACACCAACGAAAGCACGGCGCGGCACGTAAACAACTGAGATGCACACTCTGAAAAAAAATTCTCTCTCTCTTTTTATTTTTTTATTTTTTTGCGATTCGGGACTGCGGTGGCTGAAAAGTGCGAAAAAATCACTATGGTAGCGAACGTCTCAAAATGAGTTTCTGGACCTAAGGAAGGTATGGGCACAAAATATTTTCACCCCTCAATTTTTTGGCCTAAAAACTGCTCTGGAAAGCGTGCCAGATTTTTTTTTGGAAATCACCCCCTTCTACGTACGACAAAGATTGGTGAAATCCGACTCTATTCAACTCAAAACTATTCTGGCTACAGAGATATCACAAACCGAACAGGTGATGGAACTCAACTCGGATCGGTACGTTGTGGTGGTGTGTATGGACTCGGCTTGGCGGAACGTGGTGGTGTATCTGGACTCGGATTGGCGGAACCTGGTGGTGTACTACTGTGCGGCGGCGGCGTGACAAACTCCGATCAGAACTCGAAACTCTAAGGGAACTAGACGCTAAGATCAGCAACTCGACACAACGATGCAACCGCAAATTCAACAAAGCAAACTACTATAAAGAAAACTGGACAAAGGCTCGGACTGTTTTGGGACGTGATGATCTAACCCTAATTTTTTTTTGGCTTTTTCGTGGACTGTAGGTATGAAAACAGAAGTAATCTAGACTACGAAAAACTGGTAAATCTCACCGAGCAACCTGGAAATCTGATACCACTTGATAGAGGTGAAGGTTGAAAGTGCAATATATCGACCAGAGGGGGGGTGAATGGGAGATTTTCAATTTTACTACTAGATTTTGGTTTTCTTCAGGACTGAAGCAATCATGAAGTTGAAGAAGTAACCAAAATGATGAAGAAATAAAACTTCACAGAATGTAATCATTAGGGCATCTCATCATAATGCAACAGAAATAAATCAATTCAGATAAGCAGAAGTGCTTCAGATGCATAGTATGAAGACAAAGAGCAGAGGGAGAGCTGAAGCATAAGAAGTCAACATAGCAAATACTGAAGCTTAAGAGGTTGAAGAGATAGCACCAGAGATTGATGACATTGATTTGGTAGACCAGTTCAAGTTGTTGTGACAACTCTACGTCTGGTTGGAGAGGCTGAGATTCAACTCAGAAGACATAGTCTTCACCTTGTTCTCCTTGAACTTGATAGAGGCGAAGGTGTCCCGATGTCTCGATGAGATGGTGGAGATCGATTATGGTGGAGACGACTTTCACGATCCGACTACGAACGTGCGAAGACGTTGCGCCTTAGCGATCGCTAAACCAACTCCGAGAGGTTATTGATCCCGCGGATGCACGATCAACCTGACCACGAAGGTCTAATTCCTGCAAGCAATCGAAGAACAAGAAAGAACTAAGAATTGCAATCTGGATATTGCGAATATAAGATTAATGATTACGAAAGTTGGGGTTCCAATGAGGTCTTGGCCTGGTCGGATGACACAAACGAAGAGCTCGAAGTTGCGGCTATGGCTAACTTAAATCTAATTAAAACCCAAGTCTAAACGACGCCCTAAGGGCTGTATATATGGGGGAACAGAGGGGAATTTCGTGGCCCCTTGGAGGAGGGGTCCGAAAACAACCCTAACTCGGTTTCCCCACACATACGGACTCTAAAAAATAGCCTATTAAGTGTATTTCGAAATTACATGGGCCTGGCCCAATAATAAGGTGACGCAGCACCTATAATAACCCTTGGACGAAAATATTAATGTGGCGTCTTGTGTCTCTCGCCCAAGTCTTCATGCACGCCTTATGGTGGCCTCAAAGTGCGAAAATCACCACTGGAAGCTCCATTGTCCTTTCCCGCGCGCACATCTCCTTCTCCATGCTTGATCCCGCTCCAATGACCATCCTTCTTATCCATGCTAGGTCCTTCATTCATAAGACAAACAAAAGTATCTAATTTAGGCAGCATCATATGTTCCTGAACATTAGAAGGATTCACAAGAAACGAAAGTACCTGATAATTTAGTTGACGTGCACGTGCTCTAGTAACTGGTCCAGTATGTGTAGTTGGTGAAGATGTGGGTGTAACATTAGTAGAGATGTCCTCATCATCCTCCCCTTCTTGAATCGAAGTCGTCCTCGACGAAAGCTCATCATCTTCTCCCAAATAAGGTTTCAAATCTGCAATGTTAAATGTGGGACTAACCCCAAAATCTGCAGGTAGCTCAAGTTTATATGCATTATCATTAATTTTCTGTAAAACCTTAAAGGGACAATCAGCTCGTGGCATTAACTTAGACTTGCGCAAATCAGGAAACCTATCTTTACGTAGATGTAACCAAACAAGATCTCCTGGTTCAAACACAACATGCTTTCTACCCTTATCACCAGCAAGCTTGTATCTAGCATTCATTTTCTCAATGTTTTCTTTAGTTAACTCATGCATTTTTAATATCAATTCAGCACGTTGCTTAGCATCAAAATTAACCTTCTCCGAAGATGGAAGAGGCAGCAAATCAATAGGTGCACGAGGTAGAAAACCATAAACAATCTCAAAAGGGCACATTTTAGTGGTAGAATGAAATGAACGATTATAAGCAAATTCAATATGAGGTAAACATTCTTCCCACATTTTCAAGTTACTCTTTAAACAGCCCTAAGCATAGTAGACAAAGTCCTATTGACTACTTCAGTTTGTCCATCAGTTTGGGGATGACAAGTAGTACTAAAAAGTAGTTTAGTCCCCAACTTAGCCCATAAGCATCTCCAAAAATGGCTAAGAAACTTAGTATCACGATCCGAGACAATAGTATTGGGCACACCATGTAAGCGAATAATCTCACGAAAGAATAAATCAGCAACATTAGCAGCATCATCGCTTTTATGACATGGTATAAAATGTGCCATCTTAGAAAATCTATCCACGACAACAAATATGCTATCCCTCCCCTTCTTTGTTCGAGGCAAGCCTAAAACAAAGTCCATGGATATGTCCTCCCACGGAACACTAGGTACAGGTAAAGGCATGTATAAACCATGAGGATTGAGTCGTGACTTAGCTTTTTGACATGTAGTGCAGCGAGCAACAAAACGCTCAACATCCCGTCTCATCTTTGGCCAAAAGAAATGTGTAGCAAGTACGTCCTCCGTCTTCTTCACGCCAAAGTGTCCCATTAATCCTCCTCCATGCGCCTCCTGCAACAACAAAAGACGAATAGAGCTAGCTGGAATGCATAGCTTGTTAGAACGGAACACAAAACCATCATTAAGCACAAACTTGTTCCATGTTCTACCCTCTCTACAATTCTGCAATATATCTTTAAATTCCGCATCATGTACATATTGATCTTTGAGTGTCTCCAAACCGAATATCTTGAAGTCAAGTTGTGAAAGCATAGTATAACGACGAGACAAAGCATCAGCAATAATATTATCTTTCCCCTTCTTGTGTTTAATGACATAAGGGAAAGTCTCAATAAATTCAACCCACTTAGCATGTCTACGATTAAGTTTTGCTTGGCTTCTTATGTGTTTCAAAGATTCATGATCAGAATGTATAACAAATTCTTTGGGCCATAAATAATGTTGCCAAGTTTCTAATGTCCGAACAAGAGCATATAATTCCTTATCATAAGTAGAATAGTTCAGAATAGGCCCACTCAATTTTTCAGAAAAGTATGCAACAGGTTTAGCATCTTGTAATAACACACCTCCCAAACAAATCCCACTAGCATCGCATTCAAGCTCAAAAGTCTTATTAAAATAAGGAAGTTGGAGCAAAGGAGCATGTGTTAACTTATCTTTCAATACCGTGAAGGCTTCTTCCTGTGCGGTACCCCAAGTAAAAGGCACATCCTTGCGTGTAAGCTCATTGAGAGGTGCAGCAATGGTGCTGAAATCTCTCACAAAACGCCTATAGAATCCAGCGAGGCCAAGAAAACTTCTCACTTGTGTGACCATTTTGGGCTGCGGCCAAATCTCAATCGCCTCGATCTTGGCTTTATCAACTTCAATTCCCTGCGGAGTAACAACATAGCCAAGAAACGATACTCGGTCGGTGCAAAAGGTGCACTTCCCAAGGTTACCAAACAAACGTGCATTACGTACAGCAATAAAAACAGCGCGTAAATGATCCAAATGTTCCTCCAAAGATTTGCTATAAATCAGTATATCATCAAAATAGACTACCACAAATCGTCCAATGAAAGCACGTAAAACCTCGTTCATTAATCTCATGAAAGTGCTAGGTGCATTAGTTAACCCAAAAGGCATGACTAACCACTCATATAATCCAAACTTAGTTTTAAATGTCGTTTTCCATTCATCCCCTAATTTCATGCGAATTTCATGGTATCCACTACGCAAATCAACTTTGGAAAACATGGTAGAGCCACTTAATTCATCAAGCATATCATCTAACCTAGGAATAGGATGACGATAACGAATAGTAATATTATTAATGGCTCTACAATCAACACACATACGCCAAGTTCCATCCTTTTTAGGCACTAATATAACAGGAACAACACAAGGACTAAGGGATTCACGTATGTAACCTTTGTCGAGTAGCTCTTGTACTTGACGCTGAATCTCCTTCGTCTCCTCCGGATTGGTACGGTATGGCGCACGGTTGGGCAGCGAAGCACCGGGAATTAAGTCAATCTGATGCTCAATCCCTCGAATAGGTGGTAATCCCGGTGGTACGTCTTGTGGAAAGACGTCAATAAACTCCTGCAAAAGGTCAGTGACAACAGGAGGCAAAGAAGGAGGCAATTCCTCAAATGAAAACAAAGCTTCTTTGCACACAAAAGCATAGCACACATATTGACTAACATCCAAATCCGAAATATCAACCTTAGTAGCAAGCAAAGTTGGACTAGTCAATTTAATTTCATTAGAAACAGCAGAAGAAGATTTGCTATTAGTCTTATGTTGTTGCTCAAATTCTTTAGCTGCTATCTCATTTTCACTCTTATTTTTCTCCTGTTTAGCTTTACTAGCTCTAGCAAGATCATCTTTCACAATTTGTTCAGGAGACATAGGAAGTAAAGCAATAGTTTTATCCTGATGAACCAGAGTAAATTGATTTGTCCTACCATGGTGTACAACATTCCTATCAAATTGCCATGGTCTACCAAGTAAAAGGAGCATGCTTGCATGGGTACCACATCACAATCAACATAATCAGCATATGCAGCAATGCTAAAGTGCACACGAACAGAACGCGTTACCTTAATCTTACCACTATTGTTAAACCACTGAGTATAGTACGGATGGGGGTGTGGTCTTGTGGTGAGAGATAGCTTCTCAACCAACTCCATGCTCGCCAAGTTGTTGCAACTCCCTCCGTCAATGATGATGCGAACCGAACGTTCTTTCACCACTACCTTTGTGTGGAACAAATTATGCCTCTGGTTTTGCTCGGCCTTCGATACCTGCACACTTAACACACGTTGAGCAACCAAACTAGCATATTGATCTGCATCATCAGGAGCCATATACTCTATATCATGAGCATCATCATGGTCACCCTGTTCCTCGTGAGCAATGAGAACTAAAGTCTCCTCATCATAGTCGCTCGCTGACTCATACCCACCATCCGCCGTAATAATCATCACACGCTTGGAGGGACAGTCTTTTGCGAAGTGACCTCCACCTTGGCACCTGCGACATTTAATATCACGATCTCGTGTTTGCCCTGTGGAAGCCATGGATGAAGAAGAACCCGCTGCTGGACCACTCTGTGCACCCTTGAATGGTGGCGCTGGCTGTTTTGGAGGCTCCCTATAAAAATGAGCGGTTGAATTAGATGGTGGTGCAGCAGGACGTGTGGATGTAGAAGGTCCACGCGATGTCCATGATGTATTTCGTCCTGCAGAAAAGATAGGTCTCGTAGCGGCCTGTAGATCCTGCACTTCACGTTCAGCTTTACAAGCAAGATGAAACAAACGAGTAATAGTAGCATAGTCCTTGTATTCTAGAATAGTTTGTATCTCCCTGTTTAAGCCACCTATAAAACGTGCAAACATAGCTTCATTATCCTCTACTAGGCCACATCTAATCAATCCAGTTTGTAATTCTTGATAATATTCCTCTACAGAATTTTTTCCTTGTCTCAAACGCTGTAAGTTTTGTAGCAATTCACGTTGATAATAAGGAGGAACCCAGCGAGTACGCATAGCATCTTTTAAAGCAGCCCAAGTAGCTGGAATATTATTAGCATGCAATCTACAATGTTCAGACCACCAAATAGATGCAAAACCCGTGAATTCACAAACAGCAGCAGTAACACGTCTATTCTCAGGATATTGTAAACATGTAAAGCGTTGTTCAGTTTCTAACTCCCAAGTAAGATAAGCATCAGGAATATATCTACCCTCAAACGGCTTAAGATTCAATTTAAGTTTAGGCACATGTTCATCATCGCGTACCTGAGAGGGTGGTTGGTGTCGACCGTGGCGAATGTTAGGACGTGGACGTCCAGCTGGCTGTTCATAGGCCGCTTCTTGTTCCACCTCCTCCTCGTAATCACCCTCGTAGTTTTCGTCCTGACCGACGTCAAAGGCAGCAGCAGCAGTAACTGCAGCAGCAGCAGGAGCACCAGCAGCTTGTCCGCCCGGAAACAGAATACGTCGTGCACGTCGTGGTGGCGGTGGCTGTGCTGGAGCGGCCGCAGGCTGTATAGGTAGGCGTGCGAGCAACTCAGTAAACTTGGCGTCGAGCTTGGTGTCGATCATCTTCTCCACACCATCAATCGCCTCTGTAAATCTGTTCTCGATGTCATTCACCTGTTCAGACATCATTTGTGCAAATTTATCATGTAATGCTTTGTTTGTCATATTCTCCCAATCAGGTGCATCCCGCGCCACTTCATCATGGGATCCTGGCATGGTTAGCAGAAATAGAAAACACACAGAAATATGATCCTACTTCTACTAATGGGATGTGGGGTGGTGGAAAGCACAAATCCGTCAAGCTTTTCTTTAGTTCGTACCGATTCTTACCTAGCAGCAGGTGGTGATGTACAACCAACGGGTCAAAACTCTCAGAGATGTGGTAGAGCGATGGCCAGGAGGTGTCAAAACGCACGATGTAGAATATATGTGGAGCTGTAGGAAGGCTGACAAGTATGGTAGCAAAAGCTCAACAGTAATCAAAACAGAGATGCAAAGCTGAATAAACACTCAACGTCGGTACTGTGCTGATCCTAGGCTAGACCGTACTAGAGACGCGAGCCTAAAACACCAACGAAAGCATGGCGCGACACGTAATCAACTGAGAAGCACACCTGAATTTTTTTTTCTCTTTTTTTTTTTTTGGAAATCACCTCCTTCTACGTACGACAAAAGATCGGTGAAATCCGACTCTAATCAACTCAAAACTAATCTGGCTACGGAGAGATCACAAACCGAACAGGTGATGGAACTCAACTCGGATTGGTAGGTCGTGGTGTTGTATATGGACTCGACTTGGCGGAACGTGGTGGTGTATCTGGACTCGGATTGGCGGAAACGTGGCGGTGTACTACTGTGCGGCGGCGGTGTGACAAACTGTGATCAGAACTCGAAACTCTAAGGGAACTAGACGCTAAGATCAGCAACTCGACACAACGATGCAACCGCAAATTCAACAAAGCAAACTACTGTAAAGAAAACTGGACAAAGGCTCGGACTGTTTTGGGACGTGATGATCTAACCCTAATTTTTTTTTTGGATTTTTCGTGGACTGTAGGTATGAAGAACAGAACCAATCTAGACTACGAAAACTGGTAAATCTCACCGAGCAACCTGGAAATCTGATACCACTTGATAGAGGCGAAGGTGTCCCGATGTTTCGATGAGATGGTGGAGATCGATTATGGTGGAACGACTTTCACGATCCGACTACGAACGTGCGAAGACGTTGCGCCTTAGCGATCGCTAAACCAACTCCGAGAGGTTATTGATCCCGCGGATGCACGATCAACCTGACCACGAAGGTCTAATTCCTGCAAGCAATCGAAGAACAAGCAAGAACTAAGAATTGCAATCTGGATATTGCGAATATAAGATTAATGATTACGAAAGTTGGGGTTCCAATGAGGTCTTGGCCTGGTTGGATGACACAAACGAAGAGCTCGAAGTTGCGGCTATGGCTAACTTAAATCTAATTAAAACCCAAGTCTAAACGACGCCCTAAGGGCTGTATATATGGGGGAACAGAGGGGAATTTCGTGGCCCCTTGGAGGAGGGGTCCGAAAACAACCCTAACTCGGTTTCCCCACACATACGGACTCTAAAAAATAGCCTATTAAGTGTATTTCGAAATTACATGGGCCTGGTCCAATAATAAGGTGACGCAGCACCTATAATAACCCTTGGACGAAAATATTAATGTGGCGTCTTGTGTCTCTCGTCCAAGTCTTCATGCACGCCTTATGGTGGCCTCAAAGTGCGAAAATCACCACTGGAAACTCCATTGTCCTTTCCCGCGCGCACATCTCCTTCTCCATGCTTGATCCCGCTCCAATGACCATCCTTCTTATCCATGCTAGGTCCTTCGTTCATAAGACAAACAAAAGTATCTAATTTAGGCAGCATCATATGTTCCTGAACATTAGAAGGATTCACAAGAAACGAAAGTACCTGATAATTTAGTTGACGTGCGCGTGCTCTAGTAACTGGTCCAGTATGTGTAGTTGGTGAAGATGTGGGTGTAACATTAGTAGAGATGTCCTCATCAGAACTAAAGTCCTCAGACTCCGTCCAATAACTCAGGTGAGTCTTCAAGGTAGATTCCCGAAACCTTCACAGACTCAGTCACTCCGGGAAGTCACAATTGCATCTTGAGTTCCTCAGACTGAAGACTTCTACACCGAATGGAAGATCACAGTCTTCAAGAGTAAAAAGCTTCGGATCACTCGAACCGACTTCCTCAGAAATGCTCAACTACTCAGGCTGGTGGTTTTCCTCACATAGGTTCTTCAGTTTCCACAGAGGTGGGTTGCTCTCAAATGACAAGTGTCAGTTTTTCTCTCGGAGCAGCCAACCCAAAAATGGGGCTGTGGGTGTCTATTTATAGCCGCGGAGCAACCCGAGGTGAAAGGACATAATGCCCATGCATGCAATTACTCTCATGCCCTCGGAAATGACCGTTGCTAGACAAGTTCTAGCCTCTCACCACGCAACACGTGGCACGGTCAAAGTATTCTCTCTCCAGACTCCTCAACCGAAGTTAGTTACCTCAGTGTCCTAAAGAACAACGTCTCAGACACACGAGGACTGAACTTCTACTGCAGGAGATTTCTCTCTCTTCAGGAGAACTGCACTCGCAGTCTCCAGACTCCTCAACCGAAGACAGATTCCTCAGTGTCCTGAAGAACAAGGTCTCAGACACCCGAGGAACTGAACTTCTACTGCAGGAGATTTCCTCAGGGTTTTTCTTCAGGATTCCTAATTGAGCACTTCCTCAGAACTTCGGAACTTGTTTTCTTCAACCCCTCCAACAGTGCGGTGTTTTCCTACGACTCAAGAAGTATAAAAAGTCTTAGCGAAGACTACGCTTCAACTTCGTCTTCAGCACGAACGTCCTCAGGATCGTCCTCAGCTTCAGCTTCAACCGAACGCTTCAGGATCCTGATTCCTCAGGATTTCGCGCAACTTCATTCTTCTGGAAACGCACCGATTTCTCCAATGTTTCTCAACATTTTGGGGGGTCGACATTGGTGGTTAAACACCTCATCAGGGACTGTTCTCCTGTGTATACTTACAAACACATCAGTCCCTTAACCGTTTTGTCATCAAACTCCAAAACCTCAAGGATGGGCACTTGATGCACTTACAATCTCCCCCTTTTTGGTGATTTGATGACAATCAGGTTAAGCTTCAACGGGGATAAAATTATGAGTTTGAAGAATAAAAGCTTTGAAGAACATTTTTATCATTAAGCTGGATATAATGAATCTCCCCTGAGGATATGCATATACGTTGAAGAATGTTTAATATCTAAAGGATTTTTAGGTATATGAGGAGCTCCCTCCATATCCAGGCATTTCTGAAGCAATGCATGTTACGAAGTGTTTGAGGAAATTAAACAACGCACTGAGAGAGGTGTTTGCAGAGACAATCACATGCATATATGATAAACTTGAGGAAATAGCATGAGGTAACTGTGGAATAGTATCAGGCAAACACCAAAATTACAGTTTACAACTCGTTACAAAAAAAATCTGAAGAACGAGAGTTGTAACTGAAGAACCCCATAACTAAAACCCGCTTGAAGACTAACCGATTTCTCCCCCTTTGTCATAAAATGAACAAAAAGGGAAAAACTGATGCTAACGCCCCTTTTGAAGTTGCTTCAAGGCTGAGGTGAGTCACGCCTGAGGCAATCCGTTGCAGTGTGAGGGAAGGCAGCTGTGTCTTCAGCTTCTTCAGCAGTCATCTCCTGGTTTGAAGAATAAGAATCCATGGCCGGAGGAGGAGTTGTGCAGCGTCTGAATTTCCTTGGGGTCTGGTTGCAGGAATAGGAGGCTTTTGAAGCTCCAATTTTGCAAGGTCTTCAGGAGTGATTACTTCTCTCATCAGGGCATCAAGATGTTGATATGTATGATGAGCATACTGATGCACTTTCTTCACTGAAGAATGCGTCTGAGCCATGTAGCTGAGGATTTCAGTAAACTGACGCTTCACCCAATCATGATTTCGGTCAACCTTCTGATGAAGACTAATCAGAAGGTCTCGGTCAGTCATCACTCGAGCCTGAGTTGTATCCTCAGTTGAGGCATGAGTTCTTGTTTCATCAGTAGTTCGAGACTGAGGATGACGAATGTTTCCACCAAGGGAATTGGTCGGGAGAACTTCTTCATAGAAGATGCCTTTGCCCTTGTTATTTGAAGCAATCGTATGCTGAAGCACTTCGACGGGCGGCAGATATGTCCTATGATTCGGGTGATCAGGTTGAAAATCAATACCAGTCGTGGCTCGGATGAGCTTCATGATCCATGGTGCGTATGGCTTCAGGATATGAGGATTCTGTGCTGCATCAACTAGAGTTCTGAAGAAGAAGTCAGGAACGTTGATTGGCCCAGATATGCAGAGGTTGTGGAGTATGTTCTTCATGATGCCAATGACTTCTTCAGCAGTGGATTCATAGCCTTTAATGGGGCAAAAAGTCTTCGCCAGAATCCGATACAATGTACTTGGTAGATACAGAAGCTCAGAAACGGGAAACTTTGTGCGAGCTGGGGCTTCAGGGGCCTGAGGCTTCATGAGCATGTTCATCAGGTCATCTCGAAGAAGTTGAGACCCATAGGAGCAAGCAGTTGGGGAAGTGCACTGAGGCAACTCAAGAATTTCAATTGCTTCAGGAACAGTGATGGTGTAGTGATGATGCTCAGTCATCCACTCGAGGACCCAGGTGTTGATATCCAGAGGATCGCCTGAAACATACAAAGTTGCATAAAACTGAAGCACAAGTTCTTCATTCCAGTGAATGCATTCAGAGCAGAACTGAAGCAGCTTGGCATGATGCAGATCCTGAAGCACATTGTTGAAGCAGGGAAGGGCTTCCATATCCATCAGAGGAATATGCTTATGAGGAAACAGTTTGTTTTGCTTGTAGAGCACTGAAGCATAATAGTTCTTCTGAGTGGCAGTCCAGAACCTCAGCAGCTTTCGAGGTGGAGCAGAATGATATGGATTTTGAATCCCCTCTTGGAAGAAACTCATGGCATTGAAGAAATCAGTAGCATCAAAGCTTGGGGTATCATCAGCATCAAGATCACGGAAGAACGGTTGTTTCTGCTTCGGACACAAGGACCTAGCTTGAAATGGGCCTTGAGGTGGTGAAGGCGCTTGAGGCACTTCAATCTGAAGAGAGGCTTGAGGCTGAGGCTTAACCGCTCCAGATGCTACAGGCACAGAAGTGTCAAGGTCCTTGGGAAGACGAGGTGATGTGGCCTGTTTGTCTTCAGAGCCATCCTTTGAGGCTTCAGCATTAACATTTGTACTGTTTTCTGCTTCAGGAAGAGCATTTGTGCTTTGCTCAGCTTCAGCTTCAGTTTCAGCGGCTGGTGGGTTTGGCTGAGGATCAGCAGTGGTAGGTTCAGCAGCATCAGTATCAGTAGTAGTGTTTGCTGCAGCATCAGTGTCAGCAGTAGTGTTTGCTGCAGCATCAGTGTCAGCAGCAGAATTGGTGGGAGGACTTGTGGCTTCTGGGTCATCCGCATCAGACGCTAAGGACGATGCACCAACTGATTCTTCAGACTGCAGAGAAGTATCAGGAAGCACCTCGGTCACGGTGTTGGAGTGAGGCTCAGGTGAGAAGACAGTATGAGTGGGTGAGTTTGTCAGCCCATAGTCCTCATCATGAACGCGAGGAGTTCCATCATCCATAATGTCGACGTCCATGTCTTCAACCTCAGTGATAACTGGTGGTGGTGGGGACGAGGGAGTGGGAACAATGGGTGTTGCTGCATGGGGCGGAGTGAAGACGATTAAGCTGCGCTGAGGATTTTGAGGTGGAGTTGAGGCAACAGTAATGTGAACGGTGGTATCAGCGGCCTGAGATGTAGGAGGAGCTGAGGAAAGTGGTGTAGCATCAATGGGGTCCTCAACAGCAGGCTTCTTTGCAGCAGGTGGAGTTGAGGGTTGGGCTTCAGGCATGCGCTTGAGGCTTTTGGCAGAGGCATCAGTGGGTACTGAGGAAGCAGGCTGTCGAAGCTTCATCAGCTTTGTCATCTGTTGTGAGATCCGTTCCTTGGATTTACCAATATAAGCACGGTTGGCAGCGAACTCAATGTTGAGAGGTTGAACTTCACATTGATGCTCTGTAAACTCCTGAGGAGTAACTTCCGTGATAGATTTCTTCTTGAAGTCACTGTGTACTTTCTTCAGTTTGGCCTTCACCTGTTTCTGAAGATCACGTTGATGAATCTCATTTTTGAGGAACTGTTGAACATAGAACTTGATGTCTTTAGGGATGTCCAAATCATCAAGCGGAGTGTCAGGCTTGACAGACCAAATTTCAATGTACTCCAAGATCTTCTTGGGATCAAGGAGAAGCGGGATTTCTGAACCTATTGCTTCAGCTTTGCGTCTGGCCGCAGCACGCACATATTCAATCTTATCAGCTTCAGTGGCGACGAAGCCGGCCAAATCCTCAAATTCATCTTCATCATCAGAGGATTGAGGAGTATGATGAATGGCGCCACGCATAGCAGTTTTCTTTGGTGAGGGGCGAGGGCCGTGTTGAAGAACAGTTTTGGTCTTCAGCTAAGACTGAGGCATTGATAGAGGCGAAGGTGTCCCGATGTTTCGATGAGATGGTGGAGATCGATTATGGTGGAGACGACTTTCACGATCCCGCTAAACCAACTCCGATGTTGCGCCTTAGCGATCGCTAAACCAACTCCGAGAGGTTATTGATCCCGCGGATGCACGATCAACCTAACCACGAGGGTCTAATTCCTGCAAGCAATCGAAGAACAAGCCAGAACTAAGAATTGCAATCTGGATATTGCAAATATAAGATGAATGATTACGAAAGTTTGGGTTCCAATGAGGTCTTGGCCTGGTCGGATGACACAAACGAAGAGCTCGAAGTTGCCGCTATGGCTAACTTAAATCTAATTAAAACCCAAGTCTAAACGACGCCCTAAGGGCTGTATATATGGGGGAACAGAGGGGAATTTCGTGGCCCCTTGGAGGTGGGGTCCGAAAATAACCCTAACTCGGTTTCCCCACACATACGGACTCTAAAAACAGCCTATAATGTGGTATTTCGAAATTACATGGGCCCATTCCAATATTAAGGTGACGCAGCACCTATAATGGCCCTTGGACGAAAATAATGAAGTGTCATCTCGCGTATTTCGTCCAAGACTTCATGCGCGCCTTATGGTGGCTTCAAAGTGTGATAATCACCACTGGAAGCTCCACTGTACTTTCCCGAGCGCGCACCTTCTTCTCCATGCTTGATCCCGCTCCAATGACCATCCTTCTTGTCCATGCTAGGTCCTTCATTCATAAGCAAAACAAAAGTATCTAATTTAGGCAGCATCATATGTTCATGAACAATAGAAGGATTCACAAGAAACGAAAGTACCTGATAATTTAGTTGACGTGCACGTGCTCTAGTAACTGGTCCAGTATGTGTAGTTGGTGAGGATATGGGTGTAACATTAGTAGGGATGTCCTCATCATCCTCCCCTTCTTGAATTGAAGTCGTCCTCGACGGAAGCTCATCATCTTCTCGCAAATAAGGTTTCAAATCTGCAATGTTAAATGTGGGACTAACCCCAAAATCTGCAGGTAGCTCAAGTTTATATGCATTATCATTAATTTTCTGTAAAACCTTAAAGGGACCATCAGCTCGTGGCATTAACTTAGACTTGCGCAAATCAGGAAACCTATCTTTACGTAGATGTAACCAAACAAGATCTCCTGGTTCAAACACAACACGCTTTCTACCCTTATCACCAGCAAGCTTGTATCTAGCATTCATTTTCTCAATGTTTTCTTTAGTTAACTCATGCATTTTTAATATCAATTCAGCACGTTGCTTAGCATCAAAATTAACCTTCTCCGAAGATGGAAGAGGAAGCAAATCAATAGGTGCACGAGGTAGAAAACCAATAAACAATCTCAAAGGGGCACATTTTAGTGGTAGAATGAAATGAACGATTATAAGCAAATTCAATATGAGGTAAACATTCTTCCCACATTTTTAAGTTACTCTTTAAAACAGCCCTAAGCATAGTAGACAAAGTCCTATTGACTACTTCAGTTTGTCCATCAGTTTGGGGATGACATGTAGTACTAAAAAGTAGTTTAGTCCCCAACTTAGCCCATAAGCATCTCCAAAAATGGCTAAGAAACTTAGTATCACGATCCGAGACAATAGTATTGGGCACACCATGTCAGCGAATAATCTCTCGAAAGAATAAATCAGCAACATTAGCAGCAGCATCGCTTTTATGACATGGTATAAAATGTGTCATCTTAGAAAATCTATCCACGACAACAAATATGCTATCCCTCCCCTTTTTTGTTCGAGGCAAGCCTAAAACAAAGTCCATGGATATGTCCTCCCACGGAACACTAGGTACAGGTAAAGGCATGTATAAACCATGAGGATTGAGTCGTGACTTAGCTTTTTGACATGTAGTGCAGCGAGCAACAAAACGCTCAACATCCCGTCTCATCTTTGGCCAAAAGAAATGTGTAGCAAGTACGTCCTCCGTCTTCTTCACGGCAAAATGTCCCATTAATCCTCCTCCATGCGCCTCCTGCAACAACAAAAGACGAATAGAGCTAGCTGGAATGCATAGCTTGTTAGAACGGAACACAAACCCATCATTAAGCACAAACTTGTTCCATGTTCTACCCTCTCTACAATTGTGCAAAACATCTTTAAATTCCGCATCATTTACATATTGATCTTTGATTGTCTCTAAACCGAATATCTTGAAGTCAAGTTGTGAAAGCATAGTATAACGACGAGACAAAGCATCAGCAATAATATTATCTTTCCCCTTCTTGTGTTTAATGACATAAGGGAAAGTCTCAATAAATTCAACCCACTTAGCATGTCTACGATTAAGTTTTGCTTGACTTCTTATGTGTTTCAAAGATTCATGATCAGAATGTATAACAAATTCTTTGGGCCATAAATAATGTTGCCAAGTTTCTAAAGTCCGAACAAGAGCATATAATTCCTTATCATAAGTAGAATAGTTCAGACTAGGCCCACTACATTTTTCAGAAAAGTATGCAACAGGTTTAGCATCTTGTAATAACACACCTCCCAAACCAATACCACTAGCATCGCATTCAAGCTCAAAAGTTTTATTAAAATCAGGAAGTTGGAGCAATGGAGCATGTGTTAACTTATCTTTCAATACCGTGAAGGCTTCTTCCTGTGCGGTACCCCAAGTAAAAGGCACATCCTTGCGTGTAAGCTCATTGAGAGGTGCAGCAATGGTGCTGAAATCTCTCACAAAACACCTATAGAATCCAGCGAGTCCAAGAAAACTCCTCACTTGTGTGACCGTTTTGGGCTGCGGCCAACTCTCAATCTCCTCGATCTTGGCTTTATCAACTTCAATTCCCTGCGGAGTAACAACATAGCCAAGAAACGATACTCGGTCGGTGCAAAAGGTGCACTTCCCAAGGTTACCAAACAAACGTGCATTACGTAGAGCAATAAAAATAGCACGTAAATGATCCAAATGTTCCTCCAAAGATTTGCTATCAATCAGTATATCATCAAAATAGACTACCACAAATCGTCCAATGAAAGCACGTAAAACCTCGTTCATTAATCTCATGAAAGTGCTAGGTGCATTAGTTAACCCAAAAGGCATAACCACTCATATAATCCAAACTTAGTTTTAAATGCCGTTTTCCATTCATCTCCTAATTTCATGCGAATTTGATGGTATCCACTACGCAAATCAACATTGGAAAACATAGTAGAGCCACTTAATTCATCAAGCATATCATCTAACCTAGGAATAGGATGACGATAACGAATAGTAATATTATTAATGGCTCGACAATCAACACACATACGCCATGTTCCATCCTTTTTAGGCACTAATATAACAGGAACAGCACAAGGACTAAGGGATTCACGTATGTAACCTTTGTCGAGTAGCTCTTGTACTTGACGCTGAATCTCCTTTGTCTCCTCCGGATTGGTACGGTATGGCGCACGGTTGGGCAGTGAAGCACCGGGAATTAAGTCAATCTGATGCTCAATCCCTCGAATAGGTGGTAATCCCGGTGGTACGTCTTGTGGAAAGACGTCAATAAACTCCTGCAAAAGGTCAGTGACAACAGGAGGCAAATAAGGAGGCAATTCCTCAAATGAAAACAAAGCTTCTTTGCACACAAAAGCATAGCACACATATTGACTAACATCCAAATCTGAAATATCAACTTTAGTAGCAAGCAAAGTTGGACTAGTCAATTTAATTTCATTAGACACAGCAGAAGAAGATTTGCTATTAGTCTTATGTTGTTGCTCAAATTCTTTGGAACAATGCTGATAGAGGCGAAGGTGTCCCGATGTTTCGATGAGATGGTGGAGATCGATTATGGTGGAGACGACTTTCACGATCCGACTACGAACGTGCGAAGACGTTGCGCCTTAGCGATCGCTAAACCAACTCCGAGAGGTTATTTATCCCGCGGATGCACGATCAACCTGACCACGAGGGTATAATTCCTGCAAGCAATCGAAGAACAAGCCAGAACTAAGAATTGCAATCTGGATATTGCGAATATAAGAGGAATGATTACGAAAGTTGAGGTTCCAATGAGGTCTTGGCCTGGTCGGATGACACAAACGAAGAGCTCGAAGTTGCGGCTATGGCTAACTTAAATCTAATTAAAACCCAAGTCTAAACGACGCCCTAAGGGCTGTATATATGGGGGAACAGAGGGGAATTTCGTGGCCCCTTGGAGGTGGGGTCCGAAAACAACCCTAACTCGGTTTCCCCACACATACGGACTCTAAAAACAGCCTATAATGTGGTATTTCGAAATTACATGGGCCCAGCCCAATATTAAGGTGACGCAGCACCTATAATTGCCCTTGGACGAAAATAATGAAGTGTCATCTCGCGTATTTCGTCCAAGACTTCATGCGCGCCTTATGGTGGCTTCAAAGTGTGATAATCACCACTGGAAGCTCCACTGTACTTTCCCGCGCGCGCACCTTCTTCTCCATGCTTGATCCCGCTCCAATGACCATCCTTCTTGTCCATGCTAGGTCCTTCATTCATAAGCAAAACAAAAGTATCTAATTTAGGCAGCATCATATGTTCATGAACAATAGAAGGATTCACAAGAAACGAAAGTACCTGATAATTTAGTTGACGTGCACGTGCTCTAGTAACTGGTCCAGTATGTGTAGTTCGTGAGGATATGGGTGTAACATTAGTAGGGATGTCCTCATCAGGCATTGTGGTTGAGGCCTCAGGAGCACCAGATTCATCAGTGCGTATCCTTGAGGAGGGGGAAGCACCATCCGTGCGTTGACATGGGGAGCCAACAACTTGAGGCTTAGCGGAGGTCTTCTGGGAGGGTTTCATGCCAGGAGCCTTTTTGCGGTGCTGAGGCGGAGGCTGTTGTCTGGGTTGAGACTGATCCTGAGGAGGAATCTGTATTGAAGCAGTCAAGTCACGGACAAGATTCTTGACACGGCTGCGAGTGCGCTTGAGGTACTGCTCATATGCCGCAGGAAAGTCTTCAGGAGTGTGCATTGTTGTGGGATCAGGAATGACGCCTGGTGCAGGTGGAGGTCGAGCCTTGATACCCAAGGTCTTCAGTGGCGGATTAACGGCAAACATCTCCTCATGTTGAGGATTGAGCCATTGATAGGCCACCCAACGCTTGGCCCATTCTCTTGTGATCTTCTGGACTCTTTTCTTACGATCATCAGAAGTTTCACGTTCGGGAGTCTTCAGTTTCTCATAGAGC
The DNA here is from genome assembly GCA_950022295.1 of Bromus sterilis. Classification (NCBI taxonomy): domain Eukaryota; kingdom Viridiplantae; phylum Streptophyta; class Magnoliopsida; order Poales; family Poaceae; genus Bromus; species Bromus sterilis. The sequence continues at coordinate 168,586,494 of OX465600.1, read as the reverse complement.
TCAGGAGGTAGGTCTCTAGCAGTATCAGTGTGCTTACGCCGAGGAGCCATTTTCTTCAGCTGAGGATACTGAGGAATTGTACGTTCGAGCTGAGCTGCAAATGAAGTGGGACTATGAGAACCATACGATTCCTCAGCTGACATGTACCTGTGACAGAATTAAGTTGCGAGGGAAGTGGGGTACGGTTATATGCGTTCATGAGGAATAGGCTGAGGAAAACAAAGGAATGAGGCATAGGTATAGGTCTCAGAAAGCTAGCAGTACAGTTGAGGATTTAACTGGCTTGAGGACACAACAGTACTGAGGAATAATACACTGAGGAATAATCCACTGAGGAAGAAGTATACCAGACTTGAGGCGAATGCTGAGGAACAACGAGTCTTCGTCCCCGGCGACGTGAGCGCACGAGCTTGAGGAGCTCAAGGGCGGCGGCGCGAGAGTGAGAGAAGCGGTGGGGGGAAATGACCGGGGGGGGGGGGGTAGAGGGCTATTTATAGAGGGGTGAAAGGCTGAGGGGGTTGCGAAATTTGTGGACGAGATTGCCCCGGATTGTTGGGATCCTCAGTGGCTATCTTAATGGTGGATAATCACGACGTGCGATAAAATCGCAACAAATTGAATACAGTTGTAACAGAAAATCCGTGTTTTGAGGAACTTGAGGACATTGGCTGAGGATGAAGAAAAATGGTCTCAGTCTGAGGAATACATGATTTCCGGATGAACGCATATGAGATAGACAGATTAGATAAGTGAGCACAGAGGGACGGGTCCGATCACATTCACCTAGATGAAGAAGCAAAAGTTGAAGAACAATAACTATAGGTGAATGTTGTTGAGGACAAACATGGTAATCGTCAGTAATGAAGACTTCAAATCCTGAGGAAGTTGACAGACAACAAATCCTGAGGAAGTTGAGGAACAACAAATCCTGAGGTGTTTGGGCGGTGGCGCTACCCACCTTATAGGGAATGTGACACTTGATACCATACAATTGTCGTATGGATCTTGAGTCAATTCCACGTTAATTTCTTCACACTTAGCAAGGTAGTTCCTCATGATTTGAGGAGTACGACGCATCGTGTGTTGTGCATCAGGATTCTTCGATATTGTTTAAGCGTTAGGATGTGTGTCCATTCATAGGACGTTTGAGGAATCTAATGATGAGGACATCCCTACTAATGTTACACCCATACCCTCACCAACTACACATACTGGACCAGTTACTAGAGCACGTGCACGTCAATTAAATTATCAGGTACTTTCGTTTCTTGCGAATCCTTCTATTGTTCATGAACATATGATGCTGCCTAAATTAGATACTTTTGTTTTGCTTATGAATGAAGGACCTAGCATGGACAAGAAGGATGGTCATTGGAGCGGGATCAAGAATGGAGAAGAAGGTGCGCGCGGGGGAAAGTACAGTGGAGTTTCCAATGGGGATTTTCGCACGTTGAAGCCACCATAAGGCATGCATGAAGGCTTGGACGGAATACACGAGATGCCACTTCATTATTTTCGTCCAAGAGCAATTATAGGTGCTGCGTCACCTTAATATTGGGCTGGGCCCATGTAATTTCGAAATACCACATTATAGGCTGTTTTTAGAGTCCGTATGTGTGGGGAAACCGAGTTAGGGTTGTTTTCGGACCCCACCTCCAAGGGGTCACGAAAATCCCCTCTGTTCCCCCATATATACAGCCCTTAGGGCGTCGTTTAGACTTGGGTTTTACTTAGATTAAAGTTAGCCATAGCCGCAACTTCGAGCTCTTCGTTTGTGTCATCCGACCAGGCCAAGACCTCATTGGAACCCCAACTTTTCGTAATCATTCATCTTATATTCGCAATATCCAGATTGCAATTCTTAGTTCTTGCTTGTTCTTCAATTGCTTGCAAGAATTAGACCTTCGTGGTCAGGTTGATCGTGCATCCGCGGGATCAATAACCTCTCGGAGTTGGTTTAGCGATCGCTAAGGCGCAACGTCTTCGCACGTTCGTAGTCGGATCGTGAAAGTCGCCTCCACCATAATCGATCTACACCATCTCATCGAAACATCAGGACACCTTCGTCTCTATCAAGTGGTATCAGATTTCCAGGTTGCTCGGTGAGATTTACCAGTTTTCATAGTCTAGATTGGTTCTGTTCTTCATATCTACAGTCCAAGAAAAAGCCAACAAAAAAAAATTAGGGTTAGATCATCACGTCCCAAGACAGTCCTAGCCTTTGTCCAGTTTTCTTTTCAGTACTTGCTTTGTTGAATTTACGGTTGCATCGTTGTGTCAAGTTGCTGATCTTAGCGTCTAGTTCCCTTAGAGTTTCGAGTTCTGATCACAGTTTGCCACGTCGCCGCCGCACCAGTAGTCATCCTACCACGTTCCGCCAATCCAAGTCCAGATACACCACCACGTTCCGCCAAGCAGATTCCATATACACCACCACGTCTCACGAGTCCGACTTGAGTTCCACCATCAGTACGGTTCCTGATATCTCCGTAGCCAGAATAGTTTTGAGTTGATTAGAGTCGGATTTCACCAATCTTTTGTCGTACGTAGAAGAGGGTGATTTCCAAAAAAAAAAAAAATTTAGGCCACCATCAGTCTGGCACGCTTTCAAGAGCAGTTTTTAGGCCAAAATTTTCAGGGGTAAAAAAATTTCGTGCCCATACGTTCCTTAGGTCCCGAAACTCGTTTTGAGACGTTCGCCACCATAGTGATTTTTTCGCACTTTTTCAGCCACCGCAGTCCCGCATCGCAAAAAAAAAAAAAAAAAAAAAAGAAGAGCAAAAAAAAAAAAAGAGAGAATTTTTTTTTCAGTGTGCTTCACAGTTGTTACGTGCCGCGCCGTGCTTTCGTTGGTGTTTTAGGCTCGCGTCTCTAGTACGGTCTAGCCTAGGATCAGCACAGTACCGACGTTGAGTGTTTATTCAGCTTTGCATCTCTGTTTTGATTACTGTTGATCTTTTTGCTACCATATTTGTCAAGCCTACCTACAGCTCCACATATATCCTACATCGTGCGTTTTTGACACCTCCTGGCCATCGCTCTACCATATCTCTGAGAGTTTTGACCCGTTGGTTGTACATCACCACCTGCTGCTAGGTAAGAATCGGTAAGAACGTAAGAAAAGCTTGACGGATTTGTGCTTTCCACCACCCCACATCCATCCCATTAGTAGACGTAGGATCATATTCCTGTGTGTTTTCTATTTCTGCTAACCATGCCAGGATCACATGATGAAGTGGCGCGGGATGCACCCGATTGGGAGAACATGACAAACAAGGAGCTACATGATAAATTTGCACGTATGATGTCTCAACAGGTGCAGGACATCGAGACCAGATTTACAGAGGCGATTGATGGCGTGGAGAAGATGATCGACACCAAGCTCGACGCCAAGTTTACTGAGTTGATCGCACGCCTACCTTCAGCACAGCCACAGCCACCGCCACTACCACGTGCACGACGTATTCTGTTTCCGCGAGGACAAGCTGCTGGTATTGGTGCTCCTCCTGCTGCTGCAGTTGCTGCTACTGCTGCTGCTGCTGCTTCTGACGTCGGCCTGGACGACAACTACGAGGGTGATTACGAGGAGGAGGTGGAACAGGAAGCGGCCTATGAGCAGCCAGCTGGACGTCCACGTCCCAACATTCGCCACGGTCGACACCAACCACCCCCTCAGGTACGCGATGATGAACATGTGCCTAAACTTAAATTGAATCTTAAGTCGTTTGAGGGTAGATATATTCCTGATGCTTATCTTACTTGGGAGTTAGAAACTGAACAACGTTTTACATGTTTACAATATCCTGAGAATAGACGTGTTACTGCTGCTGTTTGTGAATTCACGGGCTTTGCATCTATTTGGTGGTCTGAACATTGTAGATTGCATGCTAATAATATTCCAACTACTTGGGCTGCTTTAAAAGATGCTATGCGTACTCGCTGGGTTCCTCCTTATTATCAACGTGAATTGTTACAAAAATTACAGCGTTTGAGACAAGGAAAAAATTCTGTAGAGGAATATTATCAAGAATTACAAACTGGATTGATTAGATGTGGCCTAGTAGAGGATAATGAAGCTATGCTTGCACGTTTTATGGGTGGATTAAACAGGGAGATACAAACTATTCTAGAATACAAGGACTTTGCTACTATCACTCGTTTGTTTCATCTTGCTTGTAAAGCTGAACGTGAAGTGCAGGATCGACAGGCCGCTACGAGACTTAACTTTTCTGCAGGACGAAATACATCATGGACATTGCGTGGAGCTTCTACATCCACACGTCCTGCTGCGCCACCTTCTACTTCAACCGCTCATTCTTACAGGGAGCCACCAAAACAGCCAGCGCCACCATTCAAGGGTGCACAGAGTGGTCCAGCGGCGAGTTCTTCTTCATCCATGGCGTCCACAGGGCAAACACGAGATCGTGATATTAAATGTCGCAGGTGCCAAGGTGGAGGTCACTTCGCAAAAGACTGTCCCTCCAAGCGTGTGATGACTATTACGGCGGATGGTGGGTATGAGTCAGCGAGTGACTATGATGAGGAGACTCTAGTTCTCATTGCTCATGAGGAATAGGGTGCCCATGATGATGCTCATGATATAGAGTATATGACTCCTGATGATGCAGATAAATATGCTAGTTTGGTTGCTCAACGTGTGTTAAGTGTGCAGGTATCGAAGGCCGAGCAAAACCAGAGGCATAATTTGTTCCACACAAAGGGAGTGGTGAAAGAACGTTCGGTTCGCATCATCATTGACGGAGGGAGTTGCAACAACTTGGCGAGCATGGAGTTGGTGGAGAAGCTATCTCTCACCACAAGACCACACCCCCATCCGTACTATATTCAGTGGTTTAACAATAGTGGTAAGATTAAGGTAACGCGTTCTGTTCGTGTGCACTTTAGCATTGCTGCATATGCTGATTATGTTGATTGTGATGTGGTACCTGATAGAGGCGAAGGTGTCCCGATGTTTCGATGAGATGGTGGAGATCGATTTTGGTGGAGTAGACTTTCACGACCCGACTACGAACGTGCGAAGACGTTGCGCCTTAGCAATCGCTAAACCAACTCCGAGAGGTTATTGATCCCGCGGGTGAACGATCAACCTGACCACGAAGGTCAATTCCTGCAAGCAATCGAAGAACAAGCAAGAACTAAGAATTGCAATCTGGATATTGCGAATATAAGATGAAAGATTAACAGAAGTTGGGGTTCCAATGCGGTCTTGGCCTGGTCGGACGACACAAACGAAGAACTCGAAGTTGCGGCTATGGCTAACTTAAATCTAATTAAAACCCAAGTCTAAACGACGCCCTAAGGGCTGTATATATGGGGGAACAGAGGGGATTTTCGTGACCCCTTGGAGGTGGGGTCCGAAAACAATCCTAACTCGGTTTCCCCACACATACGGACTCTAAAAACAGCCTATAAGGTGGTATTTCGAAATTACATGGGCCCAGCCCAATATTAAGGTGACGCAGCACCTATAATTGCCCTTGGACGAAAATAATGAAGTGGCATCTCGCGTATTTCGTCCAAGACTTCATGCGCGCCTTATGGTGGCTTCAAAGTGCGATAATCACCACTGGAAGCTCCGCTGTCCTTTCCCGCGCGCGCACCTTCTTCTCCATGCTTGATCCCGCTCCAATGACCATCCTTCTTGTCCATGCTAGGTCCTTCATTCATAAGCAAAACAAAAGTATCTAATTTAGGCAGCATCATATGTTCATGAACAATAGAAGGATTCGCAAGAAACGAAAGTACCTGATAATTTAGTTGACGTGCACGAGCTCTAGTAACTGGTCCAATATGTATAGTTGGTGAGGATATGGGTGTAACATTAGTTGGGATGTCCTCATCAGTACCCATGCAAGCATGCTCTCTTTTACTTGGTAGACCATGGCAATTTGATAGGAATGTTGTACACCATGGTAGGACAAATCAGTTTACTCTGGTTCATCAGGATAAACATATTGCTTTACTTCCTATGTCTCCTGAACAAATTGTGAAAGATGATCTTGCTAGAGCTAGTAAAGCTAAACAGGAGAAAAATAAGAGTGAAAATGAGATAGCAGCTAAAGAATTTGAGCAACAACATAAGACTAATAGCAAATCTTCTTCTGCTATTTCTAATGAAATTAAATTGACTAGTCCAACTTTGCTTGCTACTAAGGTTGATATTTCAGATTTTGATGTTAGTCAATATGTGTGCTATGCTTTTGTGTGCAAAGAAGCTTTGTTTTCATTTGAGGAATTGCCTCCTTCTTTGCCTCCTGTTGTCACTGACCTTTTGCAGGAATTTATTGACGTCTTTCCACAAGACGTACCACCGGGATTACCACCTATTCGAGGGATTGAGCATCAGATTGACTTAATTCCCGGTGCTTCGCTGCCCAACCGTGCGCCATACCGTACCAATCCGGAGGAGACGAAGGAGATTCAGCGTCAAGTACAAGAGCTACTCGACAAAGGTTACATACGTGAATCACTTAGTCCTTGTGTTGTTCCTGTTATATTAGTGCCTAAAAAGGATGGAACTTGGCGTATGTGTGTTGATTGTAGAGCCATTAATAATATTACTATTCGTTATCGTCATCCTATTCCTAGGTTAGATGATATGCTTGATGAATTAAGTGGCTCTACCATGTTTTCCAAAGTTGATTTGCGTAGTGGATACCATCAAATTCGCATGAAATTAGGGGATGAATGGAAAACGACATTTAAAACTAAGTTTGGATTATATGAGTGGTTAGTCATGCCTTTTGGGTTAACTAATGCACCTAGCACTTTTATGAGATTAATGAACGAGGTTTTACGTGCTTTCATTGGACGATTTGTGGTAGTCTATTTTGATGATATACTGATTTATAGCAAATCTTTGGAGGAACATTTGGATCATTTACGTGCTGTTTTTATTGCTCTACGTAATGCACGTTTATTTGGTAACCTTGGGAAGTGCACCTTTTGCACCGACCGAGTGTCGTTTCTTGGCTATGTTGTTACTCCGCAGGGAATTGAAGTTGATCATGCCAAGATCGAGGCAATTGAGAGTTGGCCGCAGCCCAAAACGGTCACACAAGTGAGGAGTTTTCTTGGCCTCGCTGGATTCTATAGGCGTTTTGTGAGAGATTTCAGCACCATTGCTGCACCTCTCAATGAGCTTACACGCAAGGATGTGCCTTTTACTTGGGGTACCGCACAGGAAGAAGCTTTCACGGTATTGAAAGATAAGTTAACACATGCTCCTTTGCTCCAACTTCCTAATTTTAATAAGACTTTTGAGCTTGAATGCGATGCTAGTGGGATTGGTTTGGGAGGTGTGTTATTACAAGATGCTAAACCTGTTGCATACTTTTCTGAAAAATTGAGTGGGCCTAGTCTGAACTATTCTACTTATGATAAGGAATTATATGCTCTTGTTCGGACATTAGAAACTTGGCAACATTATTTATGGCCCAAAGAATTTGTTATACATTCTGATCATGAATCTTTGAAACACATAAGAAGTCAAGCAAAACTTAATCGTAGACATGCTAAGTGGGTTGAATTTATTGAGACTTTCCCTTATGTCATTAAACACAAGAAGGGGAAAGATAATATTATTGCTGATGCTTTGTCTCGTCGTTATACTATGCTTTCACAACTTGACTTCAAGATATTCGGTTTAGAGACAATCAAAGATCAATATGTACATGATGCGGAATTTAAAGATGTTTTGAAGAATTGTAGAGAGGGTAGAACATGGAACAAGTTTGTGCTTAATGATGGGTTTGTGTTCCGTTCTAACAAGCTACGCATTCCAGCTAGCTCTATTCGTCTTTTGTTGTTGCAGGAGGCGCATGGAGGAGGATTAATGGGACATTTTTGCGTGAAGAAGACGGAGGACGTACTTGCTACACATTTCTTTTGGCCAAAGATGAGACGGGATGTTGAGCGTTTTGTTGCTCGCTGCACTACATGTCAAAAAGCTAAGTCACGACTCAATCCTCATGGTTTATACATGCCTTTACCTGTACCTAGTGTTCCGTGGGAGGACATATCCATGGACTTTGTTTTAGGCTTGCCTCGAACAAAGAAGGGGAGGGATAGCATATTTGTTGTCGTGGATAGATTTTCTAAGATGGCACATTTTATACCATGTCATAAAAGCGATGATGCTGCTAATGTTACTGATTTATTCTTTCGAGAGATTATTCGCTTACATGGTGTGCCCAATACTATTGTCTCGGATCGTGATACTAAGTTTCTTAGCCATTTTTGGAGATGCTTATGGGCTAAGTTGGGGACTAAACTACTTTTTAGTACTACATGTCATCCCCAAACTGATGGACAAACTGAAGTAGTCAATAGGACTTTGTCTACTATGCTTAGGGCTGTTTTAAAGAGTAACTTAAAAATGTGGGAAGAATGTTTACCTCATATTGAATTTGCTTATAATCGTTCATTTTATTCTACCACTAAAATGTGCCCTTTTGAGATTGTTTATGGTTTTCTACCTCGTGCACCTATTGATTTGCTTCCTATTCCATCTTCGGAGAAGGTTAATTTTGATGCTAAGCAACGTGCTGAATTGATATTAAAAATGCATGAGTTAACTAAAGAAAACATTGAGAAAATGAATGCTAGATACAAGCTTGCTGGTGATAAGGGTAGAAAGCATGTTGTGTTTGAACCAGGAGATCTTGTTTGGTTACATCTACGTAAAGATAGGTTTCCTGATTTGCGCAAGTCTAAGTTAATGCCACGAGCTGATGGTCCCTTTAAGGTTTTACAGAAAATTAATGATAATGCATATAAACTTGAGCTACCTGCAGATTTTGGGGTTAGTCCCACATTTAACATTGCAGATTTGAAACCTTATTTGGGAGAAGATGATGAGCTTCCGTCGAGGACGACTTCAATTCAAGAAGGGGAGGATGATGAGGACATCCCTACTAATGTTACACCCATACCCTCACCAACTACACATACTGGACCAGTTACTAGAGCACGTGCACGTCAACTAAATTATCAGGTACTTTCGTTTCTTGCGAATCCTTCTATTGTTCATGAACATATGATGCTGCCTAAATTCGATACTTTTGTTTTGCTTATGAATGAAGGACCTAGCATGGAGAAGAAGGATGGTCATTGGAGCGGGATCAAGAATGGAGAAGAAGGTGCGCGCGGGGGAAAGTACAGTGGAGTTTCCAGTGGGGATTTTCGCACGTTGAAGCCACCATAAGGCATGCATGAAGGCTTGGACGGAATACACGAGATGCCACTTCATTATTTTCGTCCAAGAGCAATTATAGGTGCTGCGTCACCTTAATATTGGGCTGGGCCCATGTAATTTCGAAATACCACATTTATAGGCTGTTTTTAGAGTCCGTATGTGTGGGGAAACCGAGTTAGGGTTGTTTTCGGACCCCACCTCCAAGGGGTCACGAAAATCCCCTCTGTTCCCCCATATATACAGCCCTTAGGGCGTCGTTTAGACTTGGGTTTTAATTAGATTAAAGTTAGCCATAGCCGCAACTTCGAGCTCTTCGTTTGTGTCATCCGACCAGGCCAAGACCTCATTGGAACCCCAACTTTTCGTAATCATTCATCTTATATTCGCAATATCCAGATTGCAATTCTTAGTTCTTGCTTGTTCTTCGATTGCTTGCAGGAATTAGACCTTCGTGGTCAGGTTGATCGTGCATCCGCGGGATCAATAACCTCTCGGAGTTGGTTTAGCGATCGCTAAGGCGCAACGTCTTCGCACGTTCGTAGTCGGATCGTGAAAGTCGCCTCCACCATAATCGATCTACACCATCTCATCGAAACATCAGGACACCTTCGTCTCTATCATCTAAGATATTTAGCTCACACCTCAGAGTGCTAAATCGCTTCTCATCCAAAGGCTTAGTGAATATATCAGCAAGTTGGTCTTCAGTCTTCACGTGGCTGATGACGATATCTTCCTTCAATACATGATCCCGAAGAAAGTGATACCGAATCTCAATATGCTTCGTCCTCGAGTGTTGTACTGAATTCTGAGAGATCTTGATGGCGCTCTCATTGTCACATAGCAGTGGTACTTTCTTCAGGTTGATGCCGTAGTCCTTCAGAGTTTGCTTCATCCAAAGAAGCTGTGAGCAGCTAGCGCCAGCAGCAATGTATTCAGCTTCAGCGGTGGAGAGGGAGACCCAGTTCTTCTTCTTCGATGACCAGCACACAAGAGAACGTCCGAGGAAGTGACATGTTCCTGAGGTAGACTTCCGATCCACTCGATCTCCAGCATAATCAGAGTCTGAGTACCCGAGGAGATCCAGCTGTGTGCCTTTTGGATACCATAAGCCTAGCGACGGGGTGTGAGCCAAATATCGAAGAATTCGTTTCACCGCTTGGTGATGCGATTCCTTTGGTGCCGCTTGGAATCGGGCACACATGCAAACGCTGAACATTATATCCGGCCTAGATGCACATAGATATAGCAGAGAACCTATCATGGAGCGGTATACCTTTTGATCGTAGTCCTTGCCAATTTCATCAGGGCCAAGTTGTCCATTTGTGGGCATCGGTGTCTTGATGCCCTTGCAGTCTTGCATCTCGAATTTCCTCAGGCACTCCTTGAGGTACTTCTCCTGAGAGATGAAGATGACGTTGCGTTGTTGATGAATTTGGAGCCCTAAGAAGAACTTCAGTTCGCCCATCATTGACATATGATACTGTTCACTCATCAAGAATGCAAATTCTTCACTGTATTTCTTGTTAGTGCATCCAAATATTATGTCATCAACATAGATTTGACATATGAATAATGCATCATCATATCGTTTTGTGAAAAGAGTTGGATCGAGGGAACCAGATTTGAAGCCCTTGCTGATGAGGAAGTCCCTTAGTGTGTCATACCAAGCCCGAGGGGCTTGCTTCAGTCCATAGAGGGCTTTCTTCAATCTGTACACCATATCAGGTTTCTTTGCGACTTCAAAACCTGGAGGTTGAGCAACATATACTTCTTCCTCGATATTACCATTGAGGAAAGCACTTTTCACATCCATTTGATATAACTTGATATTATGATGGTTAGCGAATGCAAGCATAATACGAATGGACTCAAGTCTAGCAACATGAGCGAAGGTTTCACCGAAGTCGATCCCCTCTACTTGAGTATATCCTTGAGCTACGAGACGAGCTTTGTTTCTGATGACTTGTCCATCTTCATCGAGTTTGTTGCGGTAGATCCACTTCGTGCCGATGACATTGTGAACTCGAGGATTAGGACGTTTGACAAGTTCCCAAACATCATTCAGTTTAAACTGAAGAAGTTCGTCTTGCATTGCCTGAATCCATTCCGCTTCTTGGAATGCCTAAGTGACTTTGGTGGGCTCTGAAATTGATACAAACGAGAAATTCCCACAAAAGTTAGCTATACGATTAGCTCTTGCACGAGTAAGAGGACCTGGTAGGTTGACATTAGCGAGGATTTTGTCCACTTGAACTTCATTTGGCACACGAGGAAGTCGAGGAGGATGATCTTGAGGCGCATCTTGGTCACTGGTGTCAGATTCATTTGCATCAGCTTCAGGTGCTTCAGGAGCTTCAGGGGTATTAGGAGCCTCAGGATCAGGATCGTCATCAGGATTATCTGCATCAGGATTTGGATGTTCTTCGGGAGTAGGAGGTATGTGGATTTCTTCAGGATGATCCACAGGAATTATGTCACCAGCACCCATCTTCTTGATCTGTTCTTCAGGTGGTGCTTCACCTAAATCATGTGGCAGGTGCTCTCTTTGGGAGCCATCAGATTCATCAAATCGCACGTCTACAGTTTCGACAATTTTGTGATGACTAATATTGAAGACTCTGTAGGTGTGCGAGTTGATACCATAACCAAGCATGAAGCCCTCACATGCTTTGGGTGCAAATTTGGACTCATGATGAGGATCACGAATCCAGCAGGGTGCACCGAATACTTTGAAGTAACTTACATTGGGTTTCTTACCGACCATTAACTCGTATGATGCTTTATTGAAGAACTTATGAAGATACACTCGATTGACGATGTGGCATGCAGTGTTGATTGCTTCAGCCCACCACTTGAGTGGAGTATTGTACTCAGCCAGCATCGTGCGAGCCATCTCGATGAGGGTTCGATTCTTCCTCTCAACAACTCCATTTTGCTGAGGAGTGTAGGGAACAGAGAATTCATGAGTGATTCCCAAGTCATCGAGGAATTCTTCCACACCGAAGTTCTTGAACTCAGTGCCGTTGTCGCTTCGAATGTGCTTGATCTTCAGGTTGTAGTTGTTCATGACTCGCAGAGTGAAGCGCTTGAGGATTGCTGGGGTTTATGAATTATACAGAAGAAAATGCACCCAAGTGTATCGTGAGAAGTCATCAACAATAACAAGACCATACATATTACCTCCAAAGCTTGAATACTTTGGAGGACCGAATAGATCCATGTGAAGCAATTCCGGTGGTCTCGTAGTAGTCATGATGGTCTTCGCTGGGTGCTTGGCCTTGGTCATCTTTCCAGCTTCGCAAGCACCACAGAGCCGATCCTTTGAAAATCTGATTTCCTCAATCCCGAGTACATGTTTCTTCAGTACCAGCTTCTGAAGATTTCTCATTCCAGCGTGGCCGAGTCTTCGATGCCATAGCCAGCACTCTGAGGCTCGTGCCATGAGGCATGTAGCGACCTGAGGACCTTTAGAGTAACCTACAATATACAGGTCACCTTTCCTAACCCCACTGAAGACAACGGAGTTATCGCTAACCATGAAGACAATACAACCATGTTTTCCGAAGAGAACAGCGAGATTAAGATCACACAACATAGATACAGACATCAAGTTGTATCCAAGGGATTCAATAAGCATGACTTTATCAATGTGTTGGTCTCGAGAGATAGCCACTCTGCCGAGACCCAATACCTTACTTTTACCTTATCAGCGAAGGTGATGGTTTTCTTTGAAGAAGGACTCAGTGATGATTCCATAAGAAGACTTCTGTCACCAGTCATGTGATTTGTGCATCCACTATCCATCACCCATTCAGTCTTTCCCTGCAAATGAATTAGTATCTCATACAGCAAGTTATGAGCCAGTCTCAGTTTGAGGAATTTAAGGTTCCTCAGAATTAATTCCTCGGGATGTTCCTCAGGATTGATTCTATGAAACCAAACAATATAATTATCCTTCAACTGACTCAAATGTTGTTCTCCTGGGCATATGATCTGCAGAAATTGTAATTGCCTCAGGACATGTCCCTGCAAGGATGATTAGTTCTTAACCACCCACATCTTTATGGGTGGTCTTGAGGCACATGAGGATTGATGAGGGTGATGAGACCTAATGGGGTGTGAGATGGTAGCATCAGGATAAACAAATGAATAAGCATTCTTATGTGGAGCTTCCCTATGAACAAAATGGTTAGCAGATACATGATTATAATAATTTCCTTTTGAGGTATCGTCCTCAGATGATCTCCTCGGCTCATTTGCATCTGCATTCACAGGAAGGTTAGTGATGAGGTCCTTCGGAACACAGATCTGCTTGACTGGAGGACCGTTCCTGCAGTTAGCTCCGATGTATCTGGCAAATACCTCACCATTACCATTCTTAAACAGTTTATAGTTTGAGTCAAATGACTCAATCATCACATCTGAAGAAACAACATCATAACCAGATAAGGTATAGGGATCAGGAGGGGGCATCTTTGCCCGAACCCAAGTGGTCTCTGGATATTGTTAAGGTTTCCAGTAAGACCCATCGGGGTTTAGTTTCCGAGTGAATGCGACACCTTCTTTCCTCGGGTTTCTGTTGAGGATTTGTTTCTTGAGGATGTCACAAAGGGTCTGATGTCCTTTCAGACACTTGAACATGCCTGTTTCCAGTAGACTCCACTAAGATAGCCACTTGTGTGACCGTTTTGGGCTGCGGCCAACTCTCAATCGCCTATAGAATCCAGCGAGGCCAAGAAAACTCCTCACTTGTGACCGTTTTGGGCTGTGGCCAACTCTCAATCGCCTCGATCTTGGCTTTATCAACTTCAATACCCTGTGGAGTAACAACATAGCCAAGAAACGATACTCGGTCGGTGCAAAAGGTGCACTTCCCAAGGTTACCAAACAAACGTGCATTACGTAGAGCAATAAAAAAAAGAAGTCTGGCACGCTTTCCAGAGCAGTTTTTAGGCCAAAAATTTCGGGGGTGAAAAAATTTCGTGCCCATACTTTCCTTAGGTACAGAAACTCATTTTGAGACGTTCGCCACCATAGTGATTTTTTCGCACTTTTTCAGCCACCGCAGTCCCGCATCGCAAAAAAAAAGCAAAAAAAAAAAGAAAAAAAAATTCAGAGTGTGCTTCTCAGTTGATTACGTGCCGCGCCGTGCTTTCGTTGGTGTTTTAGGCTCGCGTCTCTAGTACGGTCTAGCCTAGGATCAGCACAGTACCGACGTTGAGTGTTTATTCAGCTTTGCATCTCTGTTTTGATTACTCTTGAGCTTTTGCTACCATACTTGTCAGCCTTCCTACAGCTCCACATATATTCTACATCGTGCGTTTTGACACCTCGTGGCCATCGCTCTACCACATCTCTGAGAGTTTTGACCTGTTGGTTGTACATCACCACCTGCTGCTAGGTAAGAATCGGTAAGAACTAAAGAAAAGCTTGACGGATTTGTGCTTTCCACCACCCCACATCCCATTAGTAGAAGTAGGATCATACTTCTGTGTGTTTTCTATTTCTGCTAACCATGCCAGGATCCCATGATGAAGTGGCGCGGGATGCACCTGATTGGGAGAATATGAAAAACAAAGCATTACATGATAAATTTGTACAAATGATGTCTGAATAGGTGAATGACATCGAGAACAGATTTACAGAGGCGATTGATGGTGTGGAGAAGATGATCGACACCAAGCTCGACGCCAAGTTTACTGAGTTGCTCGCACGCTTACCTATATAGCCTGCGGCCGCTCCAGCACAACCACCGCCACCACGACGTGCACGACGTATTCTGTTTCCGGGCGGACAAGCTGCTGGTGCTCCTGCTGCTGCTGCAGTTACTGCTGCTGCTGCCTCTGACGTCGGCCAGGACGACAACTACGAGGGTGATTACGAGGAGGAGGTGGAACAAGAAGCGGCCTATGAACAGCCAGCTGGACGTCCATGTCCCAACATTCGCCACGGTCGACACCAACCACCCCCTTAGGTACGCGATGATGAACATGTGCCTAAACTTAAATTGAATCTTAAGCCGTTTGAGGGTAGATATATTCCTGATGCTTATCTTACTTGGGAGTTAGAAACTGAACAAGGCTTTACATGTTTACAATATCCTGAGAATAGACGTGTTACTGCTGCTGTTTGTGAATTCACGGGTTTTGCATCTATTTGGTGGTCTGAACATTGTAGATTGCATGCTAATAATATTTTAGCTACTTGGGCTCCTTTAAAAGATGCTATGCGTACTCGCTGGGTTCCTCCTTATTATCAACGTGAATTGCTACAAAAATTACAGCGTTTGAGACAAGGAAAAAATTCTGTAGAGGAATATTATCAAGAATTACAAACTGGATTGATTAGATGTGGCCTAGTAGAGGATAATGAAGCTATGTTTGCACGTTTTATAGGTGGCTTAAACAGGGAGATACAAACTATTCTAGAATACAAGGACTATGCTACTATTACTCGTTTGTTTCATCTTGCTTGTAAACTGAACGTGAAGTGCAGGATCGACAGGCCGCTACGAGACCTAACTTTTCTGCAGGACGAAATACATCATGGACATCGCGTGGACCTTCTACATCCACACGTCCTGCTGCACCACCATCTACTTCAACCGCTCATTCTTGCAGGAAGCCACCAAAACAGCCAGCGCCACCATTCAAGGGTGCACAGAGTGGTCCAGCAGCGAGTTCTTCTTCATCCATGGCTTCCACAGGGCAAACACGAGTTCGTGATATTAAATGTCGCAGGTGCCAAGGTGGAGGTCACTTCGCAAAAGACTGTCCCTCCAAGCGTGTGATGATTATTACGACGGATGGTGGGTATGAGTCAGCGAGCGACTATGATGAGGAGACTTTAGTTCTCATTGCTCACGAGGAACAGGGTGCCCATGATGATGCTCATGATATAGAGTATATGGCTCCTTATGATGCAGATCAATATGCTAGTTTGGTTGCTCAACGTGTGTTAAGTGTGCAGGTATCGAAGGCCGAGCAAAACCAGAGGTATAATTTGTTCCACACAAAGGGAGTGGTGAAAGAACGTTCGGTTCGCATCATCATTGACGGAGGGAGTTGCAACAACTTGGCGAGCATGGAGTTGGTGGAGAAGCTATCTCTCACCACAAGACCACACCCCCATCCGTACTATATTCAGTGGTTTAACAATAGTGGTAAGATTAAGGTAACGCGTTCTGTTCGTGTGCACTTTAGCATTGCTGCATATGTTGATTATGTTGATTGTGATGTGGTACCCATGCAAGCATGCTCTCTTTTACTTGGTAGACCATGGCAATTTGGTAGGAATGTTGTACACCATGGTAGGACAAATCAGTTTACTCTGGTTCATCAGGATAAAACTATTGCGTTACTTCCTATGTCTCCTGAACAAATTGTGAAAGATGATCTTGCTAGAGCTAGTAAAGCTAAACAGGAGAAAAATAAGAGTGAAAATGAGATAGCAGCTAAAGAATTTGAGCAACAACATAAGACTACTAGCAAATCTTCTTCTGCTGTTTCTAATGAAATTAAATTGACTAGTCCAACTTTGCTTGCTACTAAGGTTGATATTTCGGATTTGGATGTTAGTCAATATGTGTGCTATGCTTTTGTGTGCAAAGAAGCTTTGTTTTCATTTGAGGAATTGCCTCCTTCTTTGCCTCCTGTTGTCACTGACCTTTTGCAGGAGTTTATTGACGTCTTTCCACAAGACGTACCACCGGGATTACCACCTATTCGAGGGATTGAGCATCAGATTGACTTAATTCCCGGTGCTTCACTGCCCAACCGTGCGCCATACCGTACCAATCCGGAGGAGACAAAGGAGATTCAGCGTCAAGTACAAGAGCTACTCGACAAAGGTTACATACGTGAATCCCTTAGTCCTTGTGCTGTTCCTGTTATATTAGTGCCTAAAACGGATGGAACTTGGCGTATGTGTGTTGATTGTAGAGCCATTAATAATATTACTATTCGTTATCGTCATCCTATTCCTAGGTTAGATGATATGCTTGATGAATTAAGTGGCTCTACCATGTTTTCCAAAGTTGATTTGCGTAGTGGATACCATCAAATTCGCTTGAAATTAGGAGATGAATGGAAAACGGCGTTTAAAACTAAGTTTGGATTATATGAGTGGTTAGTCATGCCTTTTGGGTTAACTAATGCACCTAGCACTTTCATGAGATTAATGAACGAGGTTTTACGTGCTTTCATTGGACGATTTGTGGTAGTCTATTTTGATGATATACTGATTTATAGCAAATCTTTGGAGGAACATTTGGATCATTTACGTTCTGTTTTTATTGCTCTACGTAATGCACGTTTATTTGGTAACCTTGGGAAGTGCACCTTTTGCACCGACCGAGTATCGTTTCTTGGCTATGTTGTTACTCCGCAGGGAATTGAAGTTGATAAAGCCACGATCGAGGCGATTGAGAGTTGGCCGCAGCCCAAAACGGTCACACAAGTGAGGAGTTTTCTTGGCCTCACTGGATTCTATAGGCGTTTTGTGAGAGATTTCAGCACCATTGCTGCACCTCTCAATGAGCTTACACGCAAGGATGTGCCTTTTACTTGGGGTACCGCACAGGAAGAAGCCTTCACGGTATTGAAAGATAAGTTAACACATGCTCCTTTGCTCCAACTTCCTGATTTTCATAAGACTTTTGAGCTTGAATGCGATGCTAGTGGTAATGGTTTGGGAGGTGTGTTATTACAAGATGCTAAACCTGTTGCATACTTTTCTGAAAAATTGAGTGGGCCTAGTCTGAACTATTCTACTTATGATAAGGAATTATATGCTCTTGTTCGGACATTAGAAACTTGGCAACATTATTTATGGCCCAAAGAATTTGTTATACATTCTGATCATGACTCTTTGAAACACATAAGAAGTCAAGCAAAACTTAATCGTAGACATGCTAAGTGGGTTGAATTTATTGAGACTTTCCCTTATGTCATTAAACACAAGAAGGGGAAAGATAATATTATTGCTGATGCTTTGTCTCGTCGTTATACTATGCTTTCACAACTTGACTTCAAGATATTCGGTGTAGAGACAATCAAAGATCAATATGTACATGATGCGGAATTTAAAGATGTTTTGAAGAATTGTAGAGAGGGTAGAACATGGAACAAGTTTGTGCTTAATGATGGGTTTGTGTTCCGTTCTAACAAGCTACGCATTCCAGCTAGCTCTATTCGTCTTTTGTTGTTGCAGGAGGCGCATGGAGGAGGATTAATGGGACATTTTTGCGTGAAGAAGACGGAGGACGTACTTGCTACACATTTCTTTTGGCCAAAGATGAGACGGGATGTTGAGCGTTTTGTTGCTCGCTGCACTACATGTCAAAAAGCTAAGTCACGACTCAATCCTCATGGTTTATACATGCCTTTACCTGTACCTAGTGTTCCGTGGGAGGACATATCCATGGACTTTGTTTTAGGCTTGCCTCGAACAAAGAAGGGGAGGGATAGCATATTTGTTGTCGTGGATAGATTTTCTAAGATGGCACATTTTATACCATGTCATAAAAGCGATGATGCTGCTAATGTTACTGATTTATTCTTTCGAGAGATTATTCGCTTACATGGTGTGCCCAATACTATTGTCTCGGATCGTGATACTAAGTTTCTTAGCCATTTTTGGAGATGCTTATGGGCTAAGTTGGGGACTAAACTACTTTTTAGTACTACATGTCATCCCCAAACTGATGGACAAACTGAAGTAGTCAATAGGACTTTGTCTACTATGCTTAGGGCTGTTTTAAAGAGTAACTTAAAAATGTGGGAAGAATGTTTACCTCATATTGAATTTGCTTATAATCGTTCATTTTATTCTACCACTAAAATGTGCCCTTTTGAGATTGTTTATGGTTTTCTACCTCGTGCACCTATTGATTTGCTTCCTATTCCATCTTCGGAGAAGGTTAATTTTGATGCTAAGCAACGTGCTGAATTGATATTAAAAATGCATGAGTTAACTAAAGAAAACATTGAGAAAATGAATGCTAGATACAAGCTTGCTGGTGATAAGGGTAGAAAGCATGTTGTGTTTGAACCAGGAGATCTTGTTTGGTTACATCTACGTAAAGATAGGTTTCCTGATTTGCGCAAGTCTAAGTTAATGCCACGAGCTGATGGTCCCTTTAAGGTTTTACAGAAAATTAATGATAATGCATATAAACTTGAGCTACCTGCAGATTTTGGGGTTAGTCCCACATTTAACATTGCAGATTTGAAACCTTATTTGGGAGAAGATGATGAGCTTCCGTCGAGGACGACTTCAATTCAAGAAGGGGAGGATGATGAGGACATCCCTACTAATGTTACACCCATATCCTCACCAACTACACATACTGGACCAGTTACTAGAGCACGTGCACGTCAACTAAATTATCAGGTACTTTCGTTTCTTGTGAATCCTTCTATTGTTCATGAACATATGATGCTGCCTAAATTAGATACTTTTGTTTTGCTTATGAATGAAGGACCTAGCATGGACAAGAAGGATGGTCATTGGAGCGGGATCAAAAATTGAGAAGAAGGTGCGCGCGCGGGAAAGTACAGTGGAGCTTCCAGTGGTGATTATCACACTTTGAAGCCACCATAAGGCGCGCATGAAGTCTTGGTCGAAATACGCGAGATGACACTTCATTATTTTCGTCCAAGGGCCATTATAGGTGCTGCGTCACCTTAATATTGGGCTGGGCCCATGTAATTTCGAAATACCACATTATAGGCTGTTTTTAGAGTCCGTATGTGTGGGGAAACCGAGTTAGGGTTGTTTTCGGACCCCACCTCCAAGGGGCCACGAAATTCCCCTCTGTTCCCCCATATATACAGCCCTTAGGGCGTCGTTTAGACTTGGGTTTTAATTAGATTTAAGTTAGCCATAGCCGCAACTTCGAGCTCTTCGTTTGTGTCATCCGACCAGGCCAAGACCTCATTGGAACCCCAACTTTCGTAATCATTCATCTTATATTCGCAATATCCAGATTGCAATTCTTAGTTCTTGCTTGTTCTTCGATTGCTTGCAGGAATTAGACCCTCGTGGTCAGGTTGATCGTGCATCCGCGGGATCAATAACCTCTCGGAGTTGGTTTAGCGATCGCTAAGGCGCAACGTCTTCGCACGTTCGTAGTCGGATCGTGAAAGTCGTCTCCACCATAATCGATCTCCACCATCTCATCGAAACATCGGGACACCTTCGCCTCTATCAAAACACTATGCACTCCCCCCGGCATCGGCGTCAACAAGACCATCCCCGAGATGAGCGCTGCCGCGACCCCGCCGTCCGCCAGACCGCTCCTCGATGGGCCGGATCTCCTGATGCAGCTTCTATGCCATCATCCGGGCACCGTGTATCCCCGGATCAGCGTACTCGCCTAGAGGATCGCCGCCACGAAGACGCTCGAACCACCATCATTAGGCAGAAGGAAACTCATCGGTGTTCCGATGCCCGGGTTCCTCCCATCGATGTTGTCCGGGAGGGAATCCATTCCGGTGAAAGCGACTATAGCACCGTTTGCGTAGCCTACACCCGATAAATCCCCTGCGTCCAGTGGCCCAAGAAGTTCCAGATAGATGGCCCACTTTCGTATGACGAAAACACAAACCCAGGCGAGTTCATCTGTATGTACAACACTGCTGTGGAGATCGCGGGGGGAGACGACAAATCGAAGGCCAACTACTTCCCCATGAAGCTCAAGGACAATGCTCGCCGGTGGATGATGCATCTCTCGGCCAACTCCATCAGCTCGTAGCCGGAACTCTGCGAAAAGTTGGTCGGCACTTTTACCGGAGGGGTCCAACCTCCGAAAATCGTTAGTGACTTACGACGAGTAGTGCAGAAGGACGGCAAACCTCTCCGGAAGTTCGTCCAAAGATTCACCCAGATGCAGCATTGCCGCCTTTCATGCCAACGTCCAGAACTCGCGCATGCTGCAGAAGATGTGTACCCGGTCCATCAAGACTATCACCGCCCTGTTCGAGCTGGCCGACAAGGTCGCCCGCATCGAAGAGGCGGTCCTGCCTGTTAATCGAGATGCCGGAAGACGTTGTACGGCTCAAGCTCCTTCCGGAAGGAACCATTCTTCCGGGGATCCCGGCGCACGTAAACGCGTACACCAAGCCGTGTTCACCACGGAGGGGTACGGGGCCGCTACGCAACCACCCTCCATCGACGTCGTGGTTGCCGCCGCGGACACCACCCCATCGCCATACTGCAAGATACACAAGACCAACAAGCATGACCTGTCCGAGTGCCGCTCCGTCATCAAGCTCCAAGAAGACATGGCAGCCTTCTATTGCAAGAAGGACGCCAAAAGGAAGGCTCAACGGGGCAGAGGTTCCCAACGTGGGGGCCGAGGCGGCTACCAGAACAAGGGCAAGCCAAGGATGCCGCATCACGACGATGATACTTCCGGAGAGGAGGATTACGGAGGTGACACGGAGAAGGTGGAGACCCACCAGGCGACCATCGGTGATCTCTTCTTGTCGCACGGGTAGAAGGTCTTCGTCCGTGGCCGCAAGCTGGACCGCGGGAACTTCCTCCTGTTTCGTTGCTTGCAGGAATTAGACCTTCGTGGTCAGGTTGATCGTGCATCCGCGGGATCAATAACCTCTCGGAGTTGGTTTAGCGATCGCTAAGGCGCAACGTCTTCGCACGTTCGTAGTCGGATCGTGAAAGTCGTCTCCACCATAATCGATCTCCACCATCTCATCGAAACATCGGGACACCTTCGCCTCTATCACCCGAGGAGCTTGTTTTGAGTGCTTAGTCGGGGGGTTTTTCGCGAGTAATCACTCGAATGCCGTTTCGACTCTTGAGGTGAGGGAGCACCTGAGACTCTTAGCGCCGTATGATCTTTGGTGAATGCAGGTTTGTCTTTGCGTCGGGTTGAGGGAGCACCCGCGACTCTACGTGAGTGCGAGTGGTCACTCGAGCACTTTGCTGACTTTTAGGTGAGGGAGCACCCGGGACTCTTATGATGTACTCTCCCGATGGGAGTAAGATGTTTTCTTCCTTGGGGAAAAGATCTGAAAGGTGGAATCTCTGGGCCTTGATGGCGTACTCAGCACGCCTTGCTGTGATATGACGTTGGCGTGGTCTTCTGCAATTTTTTGACCGCTGCGGTCTGTCGTGGGAAATGACTTGGCGCTGTCCCGCCGAAATTTTCGCGTCGCGCGATCATGGTCCTCTTTTTTCGTGTGTAGTGGGCGGTGTTGTTATTGCGCCGGTTGGATTTTCCATACTTTTCGCCTCTGTATGGGGTCGTGCCACGTTTTACTGGGCAAGAAGATTGCATGGTGGCCCTTCTTGCTAGGCTCTTTGAGTTAAATACCATGTGGCTGGGTAAATTGTATGTTTTACCCAACCATTGCCTTCCTCCTCTTTCTCTGCTTCCTTCGTGTTCCTGAGCCTTCGTCTTTTCTCTTCTGCGTGCTGCTGTCAGATCTATGTCCAAGCGCACACGTGCTGCTGTCGAGTCGGCCAAGATGTCCGGCAAGTGGGAGCGGTCCACGTTCGGGGCTGGAGATCTGGATGCGCTGGTTGCTGATGGCATGGTGGTGGCGGGCGATGTCCGTCTTCCTGGTGATGAGTCGATTCCAGCGCCGGCGGCGGACGAGCGGGTATGCTTCCAGGCTTTCTTCCACCGTGGGTTTGCTCTTTCGCTGCATCCTTTCGTTCGGGGCTTGCTGTATTCCTATCGGCTCCAGTTGCATGACCTGACTCCCAATGGGATTTTGCACATTGCGTGTTTCATCACTCTTTGCGAGGCCTTCCTGGGGATTTACCCCCATTGGGGACTTTGGAGGCGCCTTTTTAATGTAAAAAGGACGAACTCTGAGTATGCCGTGGGTCGAGTGGGTATCTCCATTGGGGATAAACATTCATACTTTGACTTGGAGAAGATCGATTCCGTTAGTGGCTGGCGGAGGGGCTGGTTTTATCTGAAGGATCGCTTCATTGTTGGTCAGCAATTTGGTCTTGCTTCTTTCAATCCGAGCACGCGGGTGGTCCGGCAGCCTTCGTGGTCTCATTCTTTGACCGAGGTGGAGTCGTCCGAGCTGACTCCGTTTTTGGAGAGGATTTATGTGTTGAAGGATAACTTGACTGGTGGTCAGTTTATCTCTGTTTTTGTGGGGAGGTGAGTTCAACCGTTGCAGCATCGGGCTCGCCCTATGTGGCAGTACGAGGGACTTGGTGACTCAACGAGATGCTCGCCTGAAGAGCTAGAACATGATGCCTTGCTGGCTCGTATCCAGCATGTGACCAAGTGCTTGAGTGTTTCTGAGATGCGCCTTGTCCTTCCATATGCTTCTGATCATTCTCCGCCACCGGTTGGTGCCCGTGTTCATTCATTTGATTGGACGAGTACCTAGTTTTGTTTTGTTGTTGAAATTGCTTGCCTTTGCAGGGCCATGCTCTAGTGCCGTGTAATCCTCCGCAGTCGAAAGACGCCGATATTCGTGAAGAACCTGATGCTTCCGCGGCTGATAATGCTGCGCCGGCTGTTGACGCTGAGATTGTGATGTCGGAGACTAGGGATAGTGAGGACTCGAGTCCCTTTCTTGTGAAGCGGTCGCGCCCCTTGGGTGCTGAAGATCATGCTGCGTTAGGTGATGACATCTCGCCTGCTACTCCTTTTGCTGGGCCTTCCCCTTCGGCTGCTGCTCCGGCCCCTCCTCCCAAGAGGGTCAGGCTTGGGAGGCTGGGGCGTCCTCGTGCTGCACGTGTCGGGTAAGAGTCTGCTGGATTTGTGTCGGTTCCTTTTTTCCTTGTTCTTGCGTCTGACAATGCTTATTTTGTAGTGCTGCGCCTGCTCCGGCTGCTTCGTGCACCAGCGCAGCTGCTACTGATCTGAAGTCGACGAGTTCTGGGGCGGCAGCCAAACATCTTGAGGGCTTCTCGGTTGCCGCTAGTCAATCTGGGCCGACGGCGACTCCTGCCGTTTCGGCTGCGGGTGTAGTTCCTGGTGTGCCTTCTTCTGAGGCGCCTGGTGTTGTTGCTTCTGAGCCCAAGACGATTGAACTTGGGTCTCCGTACTTTGGCCGTCTTGATCTGGAGATTGAAGACAAGGCCCGTGTTTTCGACCATGTCTCCAAGCTGCTAAGATGATTCGTGTCTGCGTTACTTTATCATCGGGGGCACGTCAGTGCTCCCGATGGGAGTAGCCCCCGAGGCTAGAAGTAACTGTTTGCAGTTGCTTGTAGTCTTGTCTTTCCCTGACACCTGATTGCCTGGTATTTGTAGCCTGTTTTCCAACACTGTGAGCGTTTGATGATTGATGCTGAGCGTTGGCAACGGGCCCATGATTCTGCCCAGGATGCTTTGTCTGCTATGGATGGTGAGTTTTTTTTGCGCTGCTGAGCTTTGGGTGCTTCGTCTTCTGTTCTGAGTGCTGTCTTGCCTTGTAGATCGTCGCCGGGTAGCCGAGAAGCGAGCCAAGAAGGCAGAACAGACGGTTTCCGTTCTCAAGGCTGCCTTGGCTTCCAAGGAGGCGGAGTTGCACGGTCAACATTAGGAGCTGGTTCGCCTTCGCCAGGCTGAGGACGCGCGTGCGCGTGTGGAAGCGATCGAGGGCAAACGTCTTCGCTCTTTGACGGACTCGCTTTTGTGTAAGTGTTGGTTTTCAACCATTGGTCTTGCTGTTCCTACTGCCTTCCCCTAGTGACGTTTCTTTGCTTGGTGCAGCTGCTGTAGGTGCGAAGCCGGTGGAAGCTGTTGCGTCAGGGTCTGGAGCTCTCCAGGGTGCTGTGGATGCTGTTGCAGAGGCTGTTTCGGTGGTCGGGGACGTCTGCGCCCGGGCTTCCAATCTTGTGGGGCTTGCGCACGAACATCTTATGCCGGAGGGTTCAAAGGTGCCTGATGTCCTGGGCGCTCGAGTGGCTGCATTCGGTCCTGATGGGAGACGTATGGTGGAGCTGGTTGCAGAGAGCGTGGTGAGTGGTTCTTCCATGGCCCTTGTCTTCCTTATAGGGCATGGGGTTTCCTTTGATGATTCCTTGGTTGAGACCATCCCGGACTATTCTGATGAGCAGGATGACCGAGCCGATAAGCTGGCTCGTCGCCTGCAACAGGTTGTGGATGCTCAGGGTCCCCCTGTCGTAGGTGAGGGGGAGGCATAGTAGTGTTGCGTCGCTTTGAAACTGTCTCTGTAATTCGTGACCCCATTGTGATGGTTGATCTTTTTTGCTACCTTTATCCGAGTGACTGCTTGGCTGTTCCTCTTACTATTTTTTTATTTCTGTGTTTTGTTTGTCTTGCGGTAGGCCACTCCGGGCGTTCTTCGTCCGTGGAGTTCGCTGAAGGATGACGCTCGCGAGGGTGCGTACGAGTCCGTTTGCTTGCGGCTGAAGGACGCTGAGCATGAGATTGTTTCGACTGAAGGGATCCGTAGCCGTTCAGCGTACTCGTCGCGAGCGTGCCGAGGCCGTGGTTGAGAGCCTTGCTTCGTGGGTGGTGAAGTTGTCCAACCTCCTGCGGGGTGAGTCTTGCCTCTGTTTGGTTGCTTGATTCCGCTTAGTGGGTTTTGCCGTCTCTGTCTTGATCGTAGTTCTTGACTTTCGAAGTGCTGGCAGGGCGAACTCGGGATGAAGAGAGGGCCGTTCAGTCGGAGATGTCGCGGCTTGATGATCCTAGTGTGCAGGCGAGCAATCCCTTTTGGGCAGATGGGGCTCGTGCTCGAGCGTTCACTTTGCTTCGTCTTCGAGTTGAGCGGGTACCGGATGCTCTCAAATACTGCCAGCGGGTATTGGGTGGTATCCATGCTGAGTTCTATTCGTTGGAGGTGGTTCCTTCGTCCCTTGAGAGGCTCTGTCGCATATTTTCTCAGCCTGCCGAGTTACGTCGAGTGATGGATCATCAGATTCGTGCTACAGCCCGAGCTGCTTTGGGCTTGGTCCATAGTCATTGGCCGGGGGTGGATTTTTCTTAGGTGGTGGCGGGTCCTCCAGGCGGTAGGGGTCATCCGATGAACGAGCACTATATGGCTATAGATGAGCCTGCGCGCCAGGTTGTGAGGCGAATTTGTGAAGAGAACGACCGCCATCTGGGTGCACTTATTAAGGCGAAGTTGGAGCCTAAAGATTAGGTGCTTCCCTTCGTTGTGTATGCTTCTTCTTGGTGGTGTATATTCCATTCTGTCTTGTTCGCGTCGCGGGGGGGTCGTCTGCGTTGTAATTGCGGGGGACGTTTGCCGCGGCTTGCCCTTGAGTGTAAAGTTTTTTATGTGTCGCGGTTGCGAAGGACGCCTCGGGGGGTGGCAGTTTCGGCGAACCCCCGAGTGCGAAGTTTTGATGTGCCGCGGTTTGCGGAGGACGACTCGGGGGTGGCTGCTTCGGTGAGCCCCCGAGTGCCAAGTTTTGATGTGCCGCGGTTGCGGAGGACGACTCGGGGGGTGGCTGCTTCGGCGAGCCCCCGAGTGCCAAGTTTTGATTTGCTGTGGTTGCGGAGGACGACTCGGGGGGGGGGGGGGGTGGCTGCTTCGGCAAGCCCCCGAGTGCCAAGTTTTGATGTGCCGCGGTTGCGGAGGACGACTCGGGGGGTGGCTGCTTTGGCGAGCCCCCGAGTGCCAAGTTTAATGTGCCACGGTTGCGGAGGACGACTCTGGGGGTGGCTGCTTCGGCGAGCCCCCGAGTGCCAAGTTTAATGTGCCGCGGTTGCGGAGGACGACTCGGGGGGTGGCTGCGTCGGCGAGCCCCCGAGTGCCAAGTTTAATGTGTCGCGGTTGCGGAGGACGACTCGGGGGGTGGCTGCTTCGGCGAGCCCCCGAGTGCCAACAGATTTTGCGGAAAAATATGTATATAATACTTTTCCTGCTGTCTCTTACAGAGAGTAGGGGGTTCTGTTGAAGACAGATCCCTTTTGCTTAGAACGGTGATGTGGTGGCCTTAAAGGCCTGGTAATTTTATCTCCGAGTGCCTAGGTTCTGCGGGCGATTTTCCTTTCCTTCTACGGGAACGCTTCTTCTGCGAGTCCCGTGGTCCTGCTGTCTTGGAGGGCTATGAAGGCTTCTGCTATCTTGTGGAATTCTTTGTCGCAGCGGTCGGATCTGACGAAACTGCCGCTAATTGTAATGACCCCATGCGGGCCAGGCATCTTCAGCTTGAGGTAGGCGTAATGGGGTACGAGCATGAAGCGAGCGAAAGCTGGTCGCCCGAGGATTGCGTGGTATTGCGACTTCCAGTCGACCACTTCAAAGTCAAGCATTTCCTTGCGGAAGTTTGTCGCGTTCCCAAAAACTACCTCCAGGTTTATCCTTCCGACGAGGGGGTAGACTGCTTTTCCTGGTACGATCCCGTGGAAGGTTGTGCCTGAGGACTTGAGTGCGTTGCTTTGGATGAGCATGTCGTCGAGTGTTCGGGTGAAGATGATGTTGATCCCGCTGCCGCCATCCATGAATACTCGCGACATGTCATAATTTCCGATTCTGGCCTCGAGTACTAGCGCGGCGTGCCCTGGTTGGGGAACGACTGGCGGGTGGTCGTCCCGGGAGAAGGAGATTTCTGTCTTCGACCCGCGCAGGTACTCTGGGACGGCCGGGTGTGCGGAGGTTGCCAGGAAGACTTGTTTGGTGACTTGTTTCTGCTGCCTGTTGGAAGGTCTGCCTTCTTGTATCATGTAGATCCTCCCGTGGGCTTCTGGGTACTGGTTTTCTTCTTCTGGTGTCCTTTGCCGTTCCTGGATGGCGGCCACCTGTCTTGTTGGTAGAGGGGGGGCTGGTGGCGCATCGTGGGCGACTGGCCCAACTGCTATGCTTGCGAGTGGTCATGCAGTTGCAGCCGCGGAGCGGCTTTTCTCCTCGGCCAATTCATTGAAGCTTCTGCAATTCCTGAGGGTGTGGGATGATCTGAGCTCTCCTCGCTCGTTTCTGAATTCGTGTATAGAGCACGGTCCGTCGAGTTGTTCTTTGGCGGAGCGGAATGCGCGAGTGCCGTCGCGTGGCTGCCTTGTCCGCCATTCTCGTCTCTAAGCCTGGGGCTCGTCTTCTGGGTTGTCTCGTCGCTGTGGTCTGTTGTCCTCACGGTGCCTGCCGTTCCGATCGTCCGAGAAACCGTCGGCGACCATGTCAGGTCCTCTATCATTGTAGAAGTTCCGTCTGGGTCGCTTCCTTCTTCTGTCGTCTCCTCTATCTCCGTTGTAGTCATAGTCGTACTCTGATCGTGCAGTGTGGGTTTCTGTTTCATTACGAACGGAATCTTCTCCGTCCGCCCAGCTGTTGGCTAGTTCTAACAGCCGTGCGAGTGTTCGGACTTTCATCTGTCCGAGCTGCTCCTTGAATTCAACGCACTGAAGACCTCGCCTGAATGCGTCGATCGCACTTTCGTCCGAGATGTCTTCAGCTGAATTCTTGAGTATCATCCATCGCTGGATGTATGCTCGCAGAGCCTCCCTCGTTCCTTGTTTGTATGCCCGCAGCTCCTCGAGAGAGGCTGGTCGCTTGTATGTGGATTTGAAGTTTTCTATGAAGGCTCCTCGGAACTGGCTCCAGGAGCTGATGGATCCGCGCCGAAGATTTTTCAGCCAATGTCGAGCGGAGCTCTCGAGCATGAGCTGCACGTACTGCATTGCCGTGACGTTGGTTCCTCTTTGAAACTTGACTGCTGTTAGGTAGTCGTCGAGCCATGCCTCCGGCTCCTCGAGTCCGTTGTACTTTAGTGTCGTGGAGTTCAGTTTGAACCCGTTTGGCATACGCTTCTCACGTATGGCACGTGTGAAGCAGAGTGCTCCACATGGCTCGATTTCCTCGTCGGAAGCCTCTTCATCCGAGTACTCCTCGCGTGCTGCACGTCTTCGCCTGCTGCGGTTGACTCTGTTCTGTGTGATGTCGTCTCGTGCATCTCGCCGAGTGTTGCGGCGCCTGTTGTTGTCGTTGTTGTCGTGTTTCTTGTACTTGTCGGGGCGCCTGCGCCTGTCGTCATTACTGTCGTCGTCGTCTGGTGAACTGGGGTCCCTGTCCGGTGTCCGCTCGCGAGTCTGCCGTTTTGCGCTGGATTTCTTAGGTACCGAGGCATCGAATAGCGTCCTTCATTATCTGCAAAGCTATGGAAGTGTAGCGATCCGTCTTGCCCTTTCTGCTTTTCTGGGCACGGGACAGATAGTCCTGGGCGCTTATGAGTGCTTCTG
The DNA here is from genome assembly GCA_950022295.1 of Bromus sterilis. NCBI lineage: Eukaryota > Viridiplantae > Streptophyta > Magnoliopsida > Poales > Poaceae > Bromus > Bromus sterilis. The sequence continues at coordinate 168,557,153 of OX465600.1, read as the reverse complement.
CCGGAGTGAGGGGCTCTTCTTCGTCGTCGTCCTCCTCTGATCTGAAGTCATCTTCCAGTTTCCGCACCACTCTCGCCCTTTCTGTCTTCCGCAGGTTGTTGAGTTTTGATCTGTTGCGGGTGGGGGAGTCGTGGCCTGGCGAGTCACTTCTGGGAGATTGTCTGCAACTGCTTTTCCTTTCGGGTTCCGCTTTTGCTTGCTTCTCCATGGCTAGGCGCCACTGTCTCGTCTACTGGGTTAACTCACCCGCTAACTTGTTGTATGCCCTTAGCTCGTCTCTTGAGGCATCTGATGGTAGTAACCTGCCGCGGGCGACTGCTTCCTTTAGCATTGCCATTGATTCCTTGGACAAGTATATTTTTTCTTTGGGTGGTTCACCCGCCGCTGCAACCGGGGTTTGCTGCCTGCTGCGTGATGGCTGGATGTCTTGGCTAGGTGCTTGCTGTTTGCTGCTTAGCGGCTGACTGTTTTTTTGTTTGCTGGATCCTTGTTCCACCGGGACTTTGTTTGGTATGGTCCCCGGTTCTCCTAACTGTATGACCATCTGATTGGTGTTGCTGGGACCTGCTGCCCTGTTGGTGGTTGGGGTGTCTTGACGAGTGCCCGGGTCGTCAGTTCGCCCGTTGTTACCTGACGCTGATGCACCAACTTCTGCCATGAACACCTGCGATGGTGTCCTTGCCGTCTCCTTGCTGATACGTGCGATCATGCTTCTCCATGCTGGGGCTTCACTCGAGCGGGCGTGAGTGGCGTGGAGCCGTGAGTTGGGTGGGTAGCTACAACCGCTAGATAGGTTGGCCGTGCGGGCGGCGTCTGCTATGGTTATTGCTGCAGGTGTTGCCGTGGGCGCACGGGTGCCGTCGATGAGTAGAAGGGTACCCCAATGGTTGATGTAGATCTGATACGCTCCGAAGATCAGATTGACGACGGAGTGTAGATTGGTGAAGACTGGCTTGAGGGCCGGGAGGTGGGCCGTGAATCCGAGGGACTCGAACAGGTTGGATCTTGCCGGAGCCGTCGAGTCGATGAGTGCTGATGATGATGAGGCCGCCGAGATCGCGTTCCCAACCTGCGCGGTTCCCACAGACGGCGCCAATTGACGGGGATCAACCCCGGAAAGTCCCATGGTCAGGGAACCTGGGTTAGTCATGAGATGCACAGGTTGGACGATAGTTCGTCGGCAAATAGGAAGGCTCGCTCCTGCTCGATATTATTGATGGGGGAGATGCGATTACAGTGGAGGACAAGGCTGGAGCGCTCAAGGCTAGGGTTACAGGTGGTATTAGATGTCTTTGGCGTCGCCCCTCCTAGCCCTTATATACCGGGCTAGGTCTCGGGGAGTTCATCTACGTTTACAGGTAAGCTTTCCTAACCCTAGCTTGCTCCGTACGGCAGGTCTTCGCACCTTCCTTGTGAGTCGTGGACTCCTACGTCGGTGCCATCTAGCGGGCCGAGGCTGTATCTTACTGGGCCTTCTGTCTTCATGGACACCAGGTAGGCTTATCCGTAGGAGTCGCGGGGTCACCCCCTCGTCATACGCCATGTTCCATCCTTTTTTGGCACTAATATAACAGGAACAGCACAAGGACTAAGGGATTCGCGTATATAACCTTTGTCGAGTAGCTCTTGTACTTGACGCTGAATCTCCTTCGTCTCCTCAGGATTGGTACGGTATGGCGCACGGTTGGGCAGCGAAGCACCGGGAATTAAGTCAATCTGAAGCCCAATCCCTCGAATAGGTGGTAATCCCGGTGGTACGTCTTGGGGAAAGACGTCTATAAACTCCTGCAAAAGGTCAGTGACAACAGGAGGCAAAGAAGGAGGCAATTCCTCAAATGAAAACAAAGCTTCTTTGCACACAAAAGCATAGCACACATATTGACTAACATCCAAATCCGAAATATCAACCTTAGTAGCAAGCAAAGTTGGACTAGTCAATTTAATTTCATTAGAAATAGCAGACGAAGATTTGCTATTAGTCTGATGTTGTTGATCAAATTATTTAGCTGCTATCTCATTCTCACTCTTATTTTTCTCCTGTTTAGCTTTACTAGCTCTAGCAAGATCATCTTTCACAATTTGTTCAGGAGACATAGGAAGTAAAGCAATATTTTTATCCTGATGAACCAGAGTAAACTGATTTGTCCTACCATGGTGTACAACATTCCTATCAAATTGCCATGGTCTACCAAGTAAAAGAGAGCATGCTTGCATGGGTACCACATCACAATCAACATAATCAACATATGCAGCAATGCTAAAGTGCACATGAACAGAATGCGTTACCTTAATCTTACCACTATTGTTAAACCACTGAATATAGTACGGATGGGGGTGTGGTCTTGTGGTGAGAGATATCTTCTCCACCAACTCCATGCTAGCCAAGTTGTTGCAACTCTCTCCGTCAATAATGATGCGAACCGAACGTTCTTTCACCACTCCCTTTGTGTGGAACAAATTATGCCTCTGGTTTTGCTCGGCCTTCGTTACCTGCACACTTAACACACGTTGAGCAACCAAACTAGCATATTTATCCGCATCATCAGGAGCCATATACTCTATATCATGAGCATCATCATGGGCACCCTATTCCTCATAAGCAATGAGAACTAAAGTCTCCTCATCATAATCACTCGCTGACTCATACCCACCATCCGCCGTAATAGTCATCAGACGCTTGGAAGGACAGTCTTTTGCGAAGTGACCTCCACCTTGGCACCTGCGACATTTAATATCACGATCTCGTGTTTTCCCTGTGGAAGCCATGGATGAAGAAGAACTCGCCGCTGGACCACTCTGTGCAACCTTGAATGGTGGCGCTGGCTATTTTGGCGGCTCCCTGTAAGAATGAGCGGCTGAAGTAGATGGTGGTGCAGCAGGACGTGTGGATGTAGAAGCTCCACGCGATGTCCATGATGTATTTCGTCCTGCAGAAAAGTTAGGTCTCGTAGTGGCCTGTCGATCCTGCACTTCACGTTCAGTTTTACAAGCAAGATGAAACAAACGAGTGATTGTAGCATAGTCCTTGTATTCTAGAATAGTTTGTATCTACTTGTTTAAGCCTCCCATAAAACGTGCAAGCATAGCTTCATTATCCTCTACTAGGCCACATCTAATCAATCCAGTTTGTAATTCCTGATAATATTCCTCTACAGAATTTTTTCCTTGTCTCAAACGCTGTAATTTTTGTAGCAATTCACGTTGATAATAAGGAGGAACCAAGCGAGTACGCATAGCATCTTTTAAAGCAGCCCAAGTAGTTGGAATATTATTAGCATGCAATCTACAATGTTCAGACCACCAAATAGATGCAAACCCCGTGAATTCACAAACAACAACAGTAACACGTATATTCTCAGGATATTGTAAACATGTAAAGCGTTGTTTAGTTTCGAACTCCCAAGGAAGATAAGCATCAGGAATATATCTACCCTCAAATGGCTTAAGATTCAATTTAAGTTTAGGCACATATTCATCATCGCGTACCTGAGGGGGTGGTTGGTGTCGACCGTGGCGAATGTTGGGACGTGGACGTCTAGCTGGCTGTTCATAGGCCGCTTCCTGTTCCACCTCCTCCTCGTAATCACCCTCGTAGTTGTCGTCCTGGCCGATGTCAGAAGAAGCGACAGCAGTAGCAACTGCAGCAGGAGGAGGAGCACCAATACCAGCAGCTTGTCCGCCCGGAAACAGAATACATCGTGCACGTCGTGGTGGCGGTGGCTGTGCCGGAGCGGCAGCAGGCTGTGTAGGTAGGCGTGCGATCAACTCAGTAAACTTGGCGTCGAGCTTTGTGTCGATCATCTTCTCCACGCCATCAATCGCCTCTGTAAATCTGTTCTCGATGTCATTCACCTGTTCAGACATCATTTATGCAAATTTATCGTGTAGCTCCTTGTTGGACATGTTCTCCCAATCGGGTGCATCCCGCGCCACTTCATCATGTGATCCTGGCATGGTTAGCAGAAATAGAAAACACACAGAAATATGATCCTGCTTCTACTAATGGGATGTGGGGTGGTGGAAAGCACAAATCCGTCAAACTTTTCTTTCGTTTTTACCGATTCTTACCTAGCAGCAGGTGGTGATGTACAACCAACGGGTCAAAACTCTTAGAGATGTGGTAGAGCGATGGCCAGGAGGTGTATCACTATGGTAGCGAACGTCTCAAAATGAGTTTCTGGACCTAAGGAAGGTATGGGCACGAAATTTTTTCACCCCTGAAATTTTTGGCCTACAAACTGCTCTAGAAAGCGTGCTAGACTCTTTTTTTTTGGAAATCACCGCCTTCAACGTACGACAAAGATTGGTGAAATCCGACTCTAATCAACTCCAAACTATTCTAGCTACGGAGATATCACAAACCGAACGGGTGATGGAACTCAACTCGGATCGGTAGGTTGTGGTGGTGTATATGGACTCGGCTTGGCGGAACGTGGTGGTGTATCTTGACACGGATTGGCGGAACGTGGGGGTGTACTACTGTGCGGCGGCGGCGTGACAAACTGTGATCAGAACTCGAAACTCTAAGGGAACTAGACGCTAAGATCAGCAACTCGACACAACGATGCAACCGCAAATTCAACAAAGCAAACTACTGTAAAGAAAACTGGACAAAGGCTCGGACTGTTTTGGGACGTGATGATCTAACCCTAAAATTTTTTTTGGCTTTTTCGTGGACTGTAGGTATGAAAACAGAAGTAATCTAGACTACGAAAAACTGGTAAATCTCACCGAGCAACCTGGAAATCTGATACCACTTGATAGAGGTGAAGGTGTCCCGATGTTTCGATGAGATGATAGAGATCGATTATGGTGGAGTAGACTTTCACGATCCGACTACGAACGTGCGAAGACGTTGCGCCTTAGCAATCGCTAAACCAACTCCGAGAGGTTATTGATCCCGCGGATGCACGATCAACCTGACCACGAAGGTCTAATTCCTGCAAGCAATCAACAAGAACAATCAAGAACTAAGAATTGCAATCTGTATATTGCGAATATAAGATGAATGATTAACAGAAGATGGGGTTCCAATGCGGTCTTGGCCTGGTCGGATGACACAGACGAACAGCTCGAAGTTGCGGCTAAGGCTAACTTAAATCTAATTAAAACCCAAGTCTAAACGACGCCCTAAGGGCTGTATATATGAGGGAATAGAGGGGATTTTCGTGACCCCTTGGAGGTGGGGTCCGAAAACAACCCTAACTCGGTTTCCCCACACATACGGACTCTAAAAACAGCCTATAAAGTAGTATTTTGAAATTACATGGGCCCAACCCAATATTAAGGTGACACGGCACCTATAATTGCCCTTGGACGAAAATAATGAAGTGGCATCTCGTGTATTTCGTCCAAGCCTTCATGCACGCCTTATGGTGGCTTCAAAGTGCGAAAATCACCACTGGAAACTCCATTGTCCTTTCCCACGCGCGCACCATCTTCTCCATGCTTGATCCCACTCCAATGCCCGTCCTTTTTGTCCATGCTAGGTCCTTCATTCATAAGCAAAACAAAAGTATCTAATTTAGGCAGTGATGAGGACATGGCTACCATAGTTACAGCCACAACCCCTGCTAATATACCTACTGGACCAATTACTAGAGATCGTGCACACCAATTAAATTATCAGGTACTTTCGCTTCTTGGTAATGTTTCTAATGTTCATGTGAATATGATGCTGCCTAACGTCGATATATTTCTGTTGCTGACAAATGAAGGACCTAGCATGGACAAGAAGGATGAGCATTGGAGCATGTTCAAGCATGAAGATGATGAGGACATAATTATCATGGATATGACCATTAATTCCTCTATATTTGATCAAGAAATAAAGTCAATACAAAGGGGCATGATTGTGTGCTGTACAAGAAGTTATTTCACGTCACTTTTGGCCCAAGAGAAGATAGAGACCAAGTCTTTCACGTCATGGACTCAGATTCGGACTGCAGAGATATACCCAACTTCAAACAGCCGCCGTTTCTACATACGAACTCCAAATTGGGTGATTCTTTTTTATGCTGATAGCTTATCTCGTCTAGTTTCCAACGCAATTGGTTTCACCTTCAAATTCCTTCGGAGCGTGGAGATATTACGAAAACGGTGCGACCCAGCAGCAGAATCCGAATCAAAGTCCAACTCAATAGGTGTTGCATCACCTCCACATGGGCCCAAGTGCCTTGTACGACCTAGGTTTAGTTTTAGGACTCCTTGGGATGTCCTTCCACCCCCTTGGCCTCCACCCTTTAGTCCTATATAAGTAGATCAACCCCTAGGGTTTTTCTTGGGATTTCTTTTAGTTAAAAAGACTGCTTAGCTAATTGCTGCATCTTCGTGTACTCGGTTTGTGTCCAACGACCAGATCAAGACCACTTTTGGAATCCCAACTTTATTCATACTTCATCTACATATTCGCAATATTCAGATTGCTTTATCATAGTTCTTTCTTGTTCTTCGATTGCTTGCAGGCACTAGACCTTCGTGGTCAGGTTGATCGTGCTCCGGCGTGGTCAATAACCTTCAGGAGATTGGTTTAGCGATTGCTAAGGCGCAACGTCGTTGCACGTTTGTAGTCGGATCGTCAAAGTCGACTCCATCAAATCGTAGTTATCATCTCATCGAAAGATCGGGACACCCCGCCTCTATCAAGTGGTATCAGTTTTCAGGTTGCTCGGTGAGAATTCCACATCCATATATTAGATCTGTTTTTTTATCACCTATCATCCACACAAAAAGCCATAAAAATAGGATTAGATCATCATATCCAAACCAATCTGAGACTTCGCAATTTTCTTTTCGGTGCTTTGTTTTATTGAATTATCGGTTGCATCGTCGTGTTCAGTTGCTGGTCTTAGTATCTAGTCCTTTAGAGTTTCGAGTTCTGTTCACGTTAGTCACCGCCGCCGCTGCACCATCATCCCATTCGTTGCCTACTTCTACCATCTACCATAGAAAAAGAGAGAAAAAAGAGTTGAAAAAAGAGAGAAAAAAAGAAAAAGGAAAAAAAGAAAGAAAAAAGGAAAAAAGAGAAAAAAGAAGAAAAATTTCGGATCTATCTCTAGTTGAACTCGTATTTGAAATCTCGTCGGAATCAATTTTGAGCAGTGTCCACTAAAACGGGCATAACTTTGTCATCCGAAGTCCGTTTTGGCTCCACGAGTACTCAAATTAAAGATATTTCCGAGCCGCTTATAAATAGTTCTGGAGCTAGTGTGTTATTTGAAAGTCCAGATCGGCTTCTAAGACGGACTTTTTGACCTCTAAAGTTTCCGAACACAGTTTTTGTCAGATTTCGGGCTGATTCTCAATTTTTTTGACACCTCATCCGAACTCTAAATTGAGTGATTCTTATTGCGTCGGAAAGCTTAAGTCAGTGCCCTATTGGAGGAAAAATATCAAAAAATTAGCAAATATATTTCAGAGTAAAGTTGTAGGGAGAATATTGGTGTATCTTGATTTGGAGCCTATTTTCACCATTATCTTTGCTCTGTTGATGATCTTCACTTATATCTTGCTATTCAGAGCTACTTCATATCATTCATTGCTGCTAGTTGTGCTACGCCGTGACCACATTAGTGTTCTAGGCTCGCGTCTCTAGTCCAGTCTAGACTAGGACCAGCACAGTATCGTCGTTGAGCGTTAATTCAATTTTGCATCTCTGAATTGATTATTGCTGATATTTTTGCCACCATATTAAAGCCTTCCAAGCTCCACATATTTCTACATCGTGTATACGTGCGTTCACCTGGCAATCGCTCTACTTAATCTTTGGAGTTCTTTGACACCGTTGGTTGCCGATCACCACCTGCTGCATGGTAAGAACTAGTAAGACATTGATATTTGCTATCCTGTGAGCGTTTTACCACCACATCCTAGTAGTTCATAGGGACATATACTTGTGATTTGTTTCTTGTTTTCTACTAATCATGGCAGGTTCTGGAGTTAGATCTTCTTGGGCGGCAACTATAGTTGAAGATTTGCCACCACCTACAACTACACAACAGTCACTGCAAAAGGTAAACACACATAAGCATGCACATGATCAGTTTATTGTTTCTATACCACACTTTCATGGACGTCTAAGACCTGATTTATACATTGAGTGGGAGTTTGAAATAAATGATATATTTGTTTCCCATAATTTTCTTGAGCATAAGAAAGTAAAAACTGCAATTAGTGCTTTCCAAGATTTTGCTTCTATTTGGTGGAATGAATATTGTAGTTTATATCCTGATTATATACCTAATACTTGGAATGATCTCAAACTTGCTATGCGATATAGATTCGTTCCCTCTTATTATACTCGTGACAAGGTTAGGAAATTAAAAAAATTAAAACAAGGTACTAAAACTGTTTCAGAATATTATGATGCTTTAGAAACTACATTCTTGCATTCTCTTTTAGAGGAAAGTGAAGAATATTTCATGGACATATTTTGGGAAGGTTTAAACCGTGACATTCAGGATATCCTAATTCATGAAAAGTGTTATCCTATGGATCGTTTGTTTCGTCTTGCTTGTAAAGCTGAACAGGAAATCGACAGACGTGTTGCCCAGAAGACGAACAAGCGGAATGTGCAAATACCACAAGTTGAGAAGGTTGTTCCTTCAACCACTATGAGCACTATCATAACCACATCAATTGTCGAAGCACTCCTCCAATATCTGATCTATCATCACAAAAAGGTAATGACAAAGGTATGGATCTTTCCCCTCCACATGAGAACCTTGCTGATTTAAAAGCAACATGTGTTGAGCTATCCAGTAGTTTCATCACACAACCAATTTTCGAGAATGTCATAACTTCACATGAAGATGTTGCTTGCCTAATAGACTTTAATACATCATGTCTTGAGTTACATGTTGATTTGAGCACACCATCTATTTTGGATAATCATGTTACTATTATGAAACTGCCAATGCTTAATCATTTTGATATGACCTCTAATCTTGGTGATGATTCTGCATCGAATGACTTGTTGCATGACTACTTAGTTAAGCCTGTTGTAGCATGCCCTTCGAAAGACATTAATGTTTCTTCACCGGTATTGGGATGGTTTAATGATGAGCATTGTAGATCTTTAGATATGAATAAGAGCTTCACTTATATATGCAAACTAAGTTGCAATACTTTCATGTCGTTTATGTATTGTGATGATCATATATGTTTATATTTCACGACATACGAAAGTTACTCATATATACATGTGTTACATGTCCAAAAACTAAGGGAAGTAAGAATGGATGACATATATATATACAACATGTACACCTTGTCTCTTTTGTTAGCCACATTTCAGATTAAGAAACGCCGGGGACGGCTTTATTTTCAAGAAGGGGAGGATGATGAGGACATGGCTACCATAGTTACAGCCACAACCCCTGCTAATATACCTACTGGACCAATTACTAGAGATCGTGCACACCAATTAAATTATCAGGTACTTTCGCTTCTTGGTAATGTTTCTAATGTTCATGTGAATATGATGCTGCCTAACGTCGATATATTTCTGTTGCTGACAAATGAAGGACCTAGCATGGACAAGAAGGATGAGCATTGGAGCATGTTCAAGCATGAAGATGATGAGGACATAATTATCATGGATATGACCATTAATTCCTCTATATTTGATCAAGAAATAAAGTCAATACAAAGGGGCATGATTGTGTGCTGTACAAGAAGTTATTTCACGTCACTTTTGGCCCAAGAGAAGATAGAGACCAAGTCTTTCACGTCATGGACTCAGATTCGGACTGCAGAGATATACCCAACTTCAAACAGCCGCCGTTTCTACATACGAACTCCAAATTGGGTGATTCTTTTTTATGCTGATAGCTTATCTCGTCTAGTTTCCAACGCAATTGGTTTCACCTTCAAATTCCTTCGGAGCGTGGAGATATTACGAAAACGGTGCGACCCAGCAGCAGAATCCGAATCAAAGTCCAACTCAATAGGTGTTGCATCACCTCCACATGGGCCCAAGTGCCTTGTACGACCTAGGTTTAGTTTTAGGACTCCTTGGGATGTCCTTCCACCCCCTTGGCCTCCACCCTTTAGTCCTATATAAGTAGATCAACCCCTAGGGTTTTTCTTGGGATTTCTTTTAGTTAAAAAGACTGCTTAGCTAATTGCTGCATCTTCGTGTACTCGGTTTGTGTCCAACGACCAGATCAAGACCACTTTTGGAATCCCAACTTTATTCATACTTCATCTACATATTCGCAATATTCAGATTGCTTTATCATAGTTCTTGCTTGTTCTTCGATTGCTTGCAGGCACTAGACCTTCGTGGTCAGGTTGATCGTGCTCCGGCGTGGTCAATAACCTTCAGGAGATTGGTTTAGCGATTGCTAAGGCGCAACGTCGTTGCACGTTTGTAGTCGGATCGTCAAAGTCGACTCCATCAAATCGTAGTTATCATCTCATCGAAAGATCGGGACACCCCGCCTCTATCAGGCAGCATCATATGTTCATGAACATTAGAAGGATTCGCAAGAAACGAAAGTACCTGATAATTTAGCTGACGTGCGCGTGCTCTAGTAAGTGGTCCAATATGTGTAGTTGGTGAGGATGTGGGTGTAACATTAGTAGGGATGTCCTCATCAGGAGCAAGCTATCAGACTATATGATATAGAAATGATGTGACAAGATGATATGCTATCACTATGGTGCTCAAGTTTTCGCGAAGCCCGGCAATACTCGACTAGCTAGGCTCAATAGGTATGAGTTAATCACAAAGATGGTGGGGCTACCCAGGTAAAGGCAAGGAAGGAAAAGGATGTGACGGGATGGATACCTTCGTCACACTTAACCTTTCACGAAGTCGGAGAAGACCGGCCTTGCTTCCGGTTGAGGGGGTCGAAGGATGGATGGTCATCGTCGATGATGAAGCTCGTTGGTCGATGTAGTCGATGGAGAGGCACTCCTTGTTGTTGGTGATGCTCCCGATTGGTGGAACCGACGAAGATGCACGGTTTCGAGCTTGTGTGCTCAAGAGCCAAGGCAAAGATGCCAAAATTACGAAAATATAATGCAAGCAAATCGTGAGGGAGCCTATCTAGATGGATAGGGGGTTTGAATAGGAACAAAACAAGCTAAAGAACGTCAAAAACGGACTCCGGATGAAGAAGTTATGGCCAAAATGGTGATTGCGGAAGGCTAGGAACAGGACGGGCGGTAGTACCGGCCACTGGGGTGGTAGTACCGGTCCCTGGCCACCTGAGGGTGTGTTTTTGAGGTTTCTGGGGTGGGGAGAGGTACTACCGGTCTAGGGGGCGGTAGTACCGGTAATTGTTTATTTACAAGAACTACTGATGAGGACATCCCTACTAATGTTACACCCATATCCTCACAAACTACACATATTGGACCAGTTACTAGAGCACGCGCACGTCAACTAAATTATCAGGTACTTTCGTTTCTTGCGAATCCTTCTAATGTTCATGAACATATGATGCTGCCTAAATTAGATACTTTTGTTTTGCTTATGAATGAAGGACCTAGCATGGACAAGAAGGATGGTCATTGGAGCGGGATCAAGCATGGAGAAGAAGGTGCGCGCGCGGGAAAGGACAATGGAGCTTCCAGTGGTGATTTTCGCACTTTGAAGCCACCATAAGGCGCGCATGAAGTCTTGGACGAAATACACGAGATGTCACTTCATTATTTTCGTCCAAGGGCAATTGTAGGTGCTGCGTCACCTTAATATTGGGCTGGGCCCATCTAATTTCGAAATACCACATTATAGGCTATTTTTAGAGTCCGTATGTGTGGGGAAACCGAGTTAGGATTGTTTTCGGACCCCACCTCCAAGGGGGCACGAAAATCCCCTCCGTTCCCCCATATATACATCCTTTAGGGCGTCGTTTAGACTTGGGTTTTAATTAGATTTAAGTTAGCCATAGCCGCAACTTCGAGCTCTTTGTTTGTGTCATCCGACCAAGCCAAGACCGCATTGGAACCCCAACTTCTGTTAATCATTCATCTTATATTCGCAATATCCAGATTGCAATTCTTAGTTCTTGCTTGTTCTTGTCGATTGCTTGCAGGAATTAAACCTTCGTGGTCAGGTTGATCGTGCATCCGCGGGATCAATAACCTCTCGGAGTTGGTTTAGCGATTGCTAAGGCGCAACGTCTTCGCACGTTCGTAGTCGGGTCGTGAAAGTCTACTCCACCAAAATCGATCTCCATCATCTCATCGAAACATCGAGATACCTTCGCCTCTATCAAGTGGTATCAGATTTCCAGGTTGATCGGTGAGATTTACCAGTTTTTCGTAGTCTAGATTGGTTCTGTTCTTCATACCTACAGTCCACGAAAAAGCCAAAAAAAAATTTAGGGTTAGATCATCACGTCCCACGACAGTCCTAGCCTTTATCCAGTTTTTCTTTACAGTAGTTTGCTTTGTTGAATTTACGGTTGCATCGTTGTGTCGAGTTGCTGATCTTAGCGTCTAGTTCCCTTAGAGTTTCGAGTTCTGATCACAGTTTGTCACGCCGCCGCCGCACAGTAGTACACCACCACGTTTCGCCAATCCGAGTCCAGATAGACCACCACGTTCCGCCAACCCGAATCCATATACACCACCACGACCTACCAATCCGAGTTGAGTTCCATCACCCGTTCGATTTGAGATATTTCCGTAGCCAGATTAGTTTTGAGTTGTTTAGAGTCAGATTTCACCAATCTTTGTCGTACGTAGAAGGGGGTGATTTCCACAAAAAAAAATCAGTGTGCTTAGAGTCTGGCACGCTTTCCAGAGCAGTTTTTACGCCAAAAATTTCAGGGGTAAAAAAATTTCGTGCCCATACCTTCCTTAGGTCCAGAAACTCATTTTGAGACGTTCGCCACCATAGTGATTTTTTCGCACTTTTTCAGCCACCGCAGTCCCGCATCGCAAAAAAAAAAGATAGAAATTTTCTTTCAGAGTGTGCTTCTCAGTTGTTTACGTGTCGCGCCGTGCTTTCGTTGGTGTTTTAGGCTCGCGTCTCTAGTACGGTCTAGCCTAGGATCAACATAGTACCGACGTTGAGTGTTTATTCAGCTTTGCATCTCTGTTTTGATTACTGTTGAGCTTTTGCTACCATACTTGTCAGCCTTCCTACAGCTCCACATATATTCTACATCGTGCGTTTTGACACCTCCTGACCATCGCTCTACCATATCTCTGAGAGTTTTGACCCGTTGGTTGTACATCACCACCTGCTGCTAGGTAAGAATCGGTAAGAACGAAAGAAAAGCTTGACGGATTTGTGCTTTCCACCACCCCACATCCCATTAGTCGAAGTAGGATCATATTCCTGTGTGTTTTCTATTTCTGCTAACCATGCCAGGATCACATGATGAAGTGGCGCGGGATGCACCCGATTGGGAGAACATGACAAACAAGGCGCTACATGATAAATTTGCACAAATGCTGTCTGAACAGGTGAATGACATCGAGAACAGATTTACAGAGGCGATTGATGGCGTGGAGAAGATGATCGACACCAAGCTCGACGCCAAGTTTACTGAGTTGATCGCACGCCTACCTACACAGCCTGCTGCCGCTCCAGCACATCCATCGCCACCACGACGTGCACGACGTATTCTGTTTCTGGGTGGACAAGCTGCTGGTGCTCCTCCTGCTGCTGCAGTTGCTGCTACTGCTGCTGCTTCTGACATCGGCCAGGACGACAACTACGAGGGTGATTACGAGGAGGAGGTGGAACAGGAAGCGGCCTATGAGAAGCCAGCTGGACGTCCACGTCCCAACATTCGCAACGGTCGACACCAACCACCCCCTCAGGTACGCGATGATGAACATGTGCCTAAACTTAAATTGAATCTTAAGCCGTTTGAGGGTAGATATATTCCCGATGCTTATCTTACTTGGGAGTTAGAAACTGAACAACGCTTTAAATGTTTACAATATCCTGAGAATAGACGTGTTACTGTTGTTGTTTGTGAATTCACGGGTTTTGCATCTATTTGGTGGTCTGAACATTGTAGATTGCATGCTAATAATATTCCAACTACTTGGGCTGCTTTAAAAGATGCTATGCGTACTCGCTGGGTTCCTCCTTATTATCAACGTGAATTGCTACAAAAATTACAGCGTTTGAGACAAGGAAAAAATTCTGTAGAGGAATATTATCAAGAATTACAAACTGGATTGATTAGATGTGGCCTAGTAGATGATAATGAAGCTATGCTTGCACGTTTTATGGGTGGCTTAAACAGGGAGATACAAACTATTCTAGAATACAAGGACTATGTTACTATCACTCGTTTGTTTCATCTTGCTTGTAAAGCTGAACGTGAACTGCAGGATCGACAGGCCGCTACGAGACCTAACTTTTCTGCAGGACGAAATACATCATGGAAATCGCGTGGACCTTCTACATCCACACGTCCTGCTGCACCACCATCTACTTCAGCCGCTCATTCTTACAGGGAGCCACCAAAACAGCCAGCGCCACCATTCAAGGGTGCACAGAGTGGTCCAGCGGCGAGTTCTACTTCATCCATGGCTTCCACAGGGCAAACACAAGATCGTGATATTAAATGTCGCAGGTGCCAAGGTGGAGGTCACTTCGCAAAAGACTGTCCCTCCAAGCGTGTGATGACTATTACGGCGGATGGTGGGTATGAGTCAGCGAGTGACTATGATGAGGAGACTTTAGTCCTCATTGCTAATGAGGAACATGGTGCCCATGATGATGCTCATGATATAGAATATATGGCTCCTGATGATGCGGATAAATATGCTAGTTTGGTTGCTCAACGTGTGTTAAGTGTGCAGGTAACGAAGGCCGAGCAAAACCAGAGGCGTAATTTGTTCCACACAAAGGGAGTGGTGAAAGAATGTTCGGTTCGCATCATTATTGATGGAGGGAGTTGCAACAACTTGGCTCGCATGGAGTTGGTGGAGAAGCTATCTCTCACCACAAGACCACACCCTCATCCGTACTATATTCAGTGGTTTAACAATAGTGGTAAGATTAAGGTAACGCGTTCTGTTCGTGTGCACTTTAGCATTGCTGCATATGCTGATTATGTTGATTGTGATGTGGTACCCATGCAAGCATGCTCTCTTTTACTTGGTAGACCATGGCAATTTGATAGGAATGTTGTACACCATGGTAGAACAAATCAGTTTACTTTGGTTCATCAGGATAAAAATATTGCTTTACTTCCTATGTCTCCTGAAGAAATTGTGAAAGATGATCTTGCTAGAGCTAGTAAAGCTAAACAGGAGAAAAATAAGAGTGAGAATGAGATAGCAGCTAAAGAACTTGAGCAACAACATAAGACTAATAGCAAATATTCGTCTGTTGTTTCTAATGAAATTAAATTGACTAGTCCAACTTTGCTTGCTACTAAGGTTGATATTTCGGATTTGGATGTTAGTCAATATGTGTGCTATGCTTTTGTGTGCAAAGAAGCTTTGTTTTCATTTGAGGAATTGCCTCCTTCTTTGCCTCCTGTTGTCACTGACCTTTTGCAGGAATTTATTGACGTCTTTCCACAAGACGTGCCACCGGGATTACCACCTATTCGAGGGATTGAGCATCAGATTGACTTAATTCCCGGTGCTTCGCTGCCTAACCGTGCGCCATACCATACCAATCCAGAGGAGACGAAGGAGATTCAGCTTCAAGTACAAGAGCTACTCGACAAAGGTTACATACGTGAATCCCTTAGTCCTTGTGTTGTTCCTGTTATATTAGTGCCTAAAAAGGATGGAACATTGCGTATGTGTGTTGATTGTAGAGCCATTAATAATATTACTATTCGTTATTGTCATCCTATTCCTAGGTTAGATGATATGCTTGATGAATTAAGTGGCTCTACCATGTTTTCCAAAGTTGATTTGCGTAGTGGCTACCATCAAATTCGCATGAAATTAGGAGATGAATGGAAAATGACATTTAAAACTAAGTTTGGATTATATGAGTGGTTAGTCATGCCTTTTGGGTTAACTAATGCACCTAGCACTTCCATGAGATTAATGAACGAGGTTTTACGTGCTTTCATTGGACGATTTGTGGTAGTCTATTTTGATGATATACTGATTTATAGCAAATCTTTGGAGGAACATTTGGATCATTTACGTGCTGTTTTTATTTCTCTACGTAATGCACGTTTGTTCGGTAACCTTGGGAAGTGCACCTTTTGCACCGACCGAGTACTGTTTCTTGGCTATGTTGTTACTCCGCAGGGAATTGAAGTTGGTAAAGCCAAGATCGAGGCGATTGAGAGTTGGCCACAGCCCAAAACGGTCACACAAGTGAGGAGTTTTCTTGGCCTCGCTGGATTCTATAGGCGTTTTGTGAGAGATTTCAGCACCATTGCTGCACCTCTCAATGAGTTTACACGCAAGGATGTGCCTTTTACTTGGGGTACCGCACAGGAAGAAGCCTTCACGGTATTGAAAGATAAGTTAACACATGCTCCTTTGCTCCAACTTCCTGATTTTAATAAGAATTTTGAGCTTGAATGCGATGCTAGTGGGATTGGATTGGGAGGTGTGTTATTACAAGATGCTAAACCTGTTGCATACTTTTCTGAAAAATTGAGTGGGCCTAGTGTGAACTATTCTACTTATGATAAGGAATTATATGCTCTTGTTCGGACATTAAAAACTTGGCAACATTATTTATGGCCCAAAGAATTTTTTATACATTCTGATCATGAATCTTTGAAACACATAAGAAGCCAAGCAAAACTTAATCGTAGACATGCTAAGTGGGTTGAATTTATTGAGACTTTCCCTTATGTCATTAAACACAAGAAGGGGAAAGATAATATTATTGTTGATGCTTTGTCTCGTCGTTATACTATGCTTTCACAACTTGACTTTAAGATATTCGGTTTAGAGACAATCAAAGATCAATATGTACATGATGCGGAATTTAAAGATGTATTGCAGAATTGTAGAGAAGGTAGAACATGGAACAAGTTTGTGCTTAATGATGGATTCGTGTTTCGTTCTAACAAGCTATGCATTCCAGCTAGCTCTATTCGTCTTTTGTTGTTGCAGGAGGCGCATGGAGGAGGATTAATGGGACACTTTGGCGTGAAGAAGACGGAGGATGTACTTGCTACACATTTCTTTTAGCCAAAGATGAGACGGGATGTTGAGCGTTTTGTTGCTCACTGCACTACATGTTAAAAAGCTAAGTCACGACTCAATCCTCATGGTTTATACATGCCTTTACCTGTACCTAGTGTTCCGTAGGAGGATATATACATGGACTTTGTTTTAGGCTTGACTCGAACAAAGAAGGGGAGGGATAGCATCTTTGTTGTCGTGGATAGATTTTCTAAGATGGCACACTTTATACCATGTCATAAAAGTAATGATGCTGCTAATGTTGCTGATTTATTCTTTCGTGAGATTATTCGTTTACATGGTGTGCCCAATACTATTGTCTCGGATCGTGATACTAAGTTTCTTAGCCATTTTTGGAGATGCTTATGGGCTAAGTTGGGGACTAAACTACTTTTTAGTACTACATGTCATCCCCAAACCGATGGACAAACTGAAGTGGTCAATAGGACTTTGTCTACTATGCTTAGGGTTGTTTTAAAGAGTAACTTGAAAATGTGGCAAGAATGTTTACCTCATATTGAATTTGCTTATAATCGTTCATTGCATTCTACCACTAAAATGTTCCCTTTTGAGATTGTTTATGGTTTTCTACCTCGTGCACCTATTGATTTGCTGCCTCTTCCATCTTCGGAGAAGGTTAATTTTGATGCTAAGCAACGTGCTGAATTGATATTAAAAATGCATGAGTTAACTAAAGAAAACATTGAGAGAATGAATGCTAGATATAAGCTGGCTGGTGATAAGGGTAGAAAGCATGTTGTGTTTGAACCCGGAGATCTTGTTTGGTTACATCTACGTAAAGATAGGTTTCCTGATTTCCGCAAGTCTAAGTTAATGCCACGAGCCGATGGTCCCTTTAAGGTTTTGCAAAAAATTAATGATAATGCATATAAACTTGAGCTACCTGCAGATTTTGGGGTTAGTCCCACTTTTAATATTGCAGATTTGAAACCTTATTTGGGAGAAGATGATGAGCTTCCGTCGAGGACGACTTCAATTCAAGAAGGGGAGGATGATGAGGACATCCCTACTAATGTTACACCCACATCCTCACCAACTACACATATTGGACCAGTTACTAGAGCACGCGCACGTCAATTAAATTATCAGGTACTTTCGTTTCTTCCGAATCCTTCTAAAGTTCACGAACATATGATGCTGCCTAAATTAGATACTTTTGTTTTGCTTATGAATGAAGGTCCTAGCATGGAGAAGAAGGATGGTCATTGGGGCGAGATCAAACATGGAGATGAAGGTGCGCGCGTGGGAAAGGACAATGGAGCTTTCAGTAGGGATTTTCGCACTTTGAAGCCACCGTAAGGTGTGCATGAAGGCTTGGACGAAATACACGAGATGCCACTTCATTATTTTCGTCCAAAGGGAATTATAGGTGCTGCATCACCTTAATATTGGGTTGGGCCTATGTAACTTCGAAATACCACATTATAGGCTGTTTTTAGAGTCCGTATGTGTGGGGAAACCGAGTTAGGGTTGTTTTCGGTCCCCACCTCCAAGGGGTCACGAAAATCCCCTCTGTTACCCCATATATACAGCGCTTAGGGCGTCGTTTAGACTTGGGTTTTAATTAGATTTAAGTTAGTCATAGCTGCAACTTCGAGTTCTTCGTTTGTGTCATCCGACCAGGCCAAGACCGCATTGGAGCCCCAACTTTCGTCAATCATTCATCATATATTCGCAATATCCAAATTGCAATTCTTAGTTCTTTCTTGTTCTTTCGAGTGCTTGCAGGAATTAGACCTTCGTGGTCAGGTTGATAGTGCATCCGCGGGATCAATAACCTCTCGAAGTTGGTTTAGCGATCGCTAAGGCGCAACGTCTTCGCACGTTCGTAGTCGGGTCGTGAAAGTCGTCTCCACCAGAATCGATCTCCACCATCTCATCGAAACATCGGGACACCTTCGCCTCTATCAGGGAGTCTTGCCTAGCCATGACAACAAGCGGGTAGATGTGAGAGTAAAAGGGGGAGAACAATAACAAGGATACCTTCTCGAAGATGTGATGATTCAAGTGATATATAGATCTTGAAATGAAAAGAATGTCCTTGGTTGAGTCTCGTTCCCACAAGTACACCTACAAATGGCTTATCGTGGACCTTGGTAGGGATTAGTGGCCGAAGAAATGCAACAAGTGGAACAAGGTGTTAATAAAATTGGTAGAGATCCAATTGAAGCAATGCGATACAAGTAGATCAAAAGAGAAAAATAGCAATAGTAAACGCACGCGCAAAGATAATGGGACTCGTGCAACCAAGAAAATGAGCAAGATAAGTGAGCCTAACGAAGACTAATGCTCGCGTTGCACAAGTACAAAGAGAGTCACTAGCTCGATTGCTCAACGGCTTGATTCGCACAAGTGCACCAACCTATATGAATGGATGAACTCTAAACGTGCTTTTGGTGGATGCTTCTCTATTTGCGGACTCGTTTGCTTAAAATCTTTTGATATCTTTTGCTCTTTTTTTTAATGACACTCACGTTTGACCACGAAACATGAAGCGCTATGAATTGTGTTATGACTTGATGAGTAATGCACGGAGTATCAATTGTATGTCTACTAAGGTGCACGAGTTGTGAGAGCCGGCAATACTCAGAGAGCTAGTCTCAATAGGACAAGGAAGGTGTTCACAAAAGGGAGATGGGCTCTCAATGGTAAGTTGCAAGGAGAGGGTGGTTAGGACGGAAATGATACCTCACATCACCTTACCCTCGCGAAGAATGGTGGTACCGGCCTTGCTTCCGGTGTGGAGGTCGATTGGATCTTCGTTGTTGATGGAGGTGGAGTCCTTGGGGTTCCCAAACACAAATTGGTGGAAAGAAATTTTTTGGGGAAAATTGTTGGTGGGGAGGCCAAAGCAACACAAAAGAGGTGAGATCCACTAATAAAACACCACATCCATGGATCAAAACCAACAAAATTTCACAAGAACCAACAAGTTGCAAGATCTTGGGTATGGCTATTTTTGCTGGGGAATTTTCGAAATTGGACAAGAACGAACAAAAATTGGCTAGAAAAGTGAGGGGGAGGGACTCAAAATTGTGTCAACCTTGCTCATGATACCAAATGATATAGGGCAAGCCTAGGGTTTGGCCCAATATTCACAATTTGGAGGTGGGGGTCCACAATAACAACTAAAACAAGGGGAATACAAACACAATTAAGACAAGAGACAAAGGAGAACAAGATCCAAACACAAACACTCAAATCTACTCCAAAATACCACACATCACAAGATCCATACACCACAAGAGGTAAGCTTGGTAGTCTCCCTCTCCTTCTATGAATAGGATTGGGTTCCTCTCCTTCTATGAGTGGGGAGAGGAGGTAGGAGGAAAGCTTGAGAGCATCTCAAGGAGATCTAATTCCCTAGGGGGAAGAAGGAGCTAAGCTCTCAAGTCTTTGGATAATTTCTTAGCTAACCCCAGAACGGAGGTAGGAGAAGAGTACTTATAGTCCCGGTGCAAAACGAAGAGTTACATGGCTAACACAGCCCAGATCTGCGACTAGAGCGGTTGTACCGGCCTGCACGACCGGTAGTACTTACCAGTACAACCGGGGTGGTACCGGTCCGGTACCGGCCCTCAACATAAGCATTTCATGTTGTCGGGCGGTAGTACCGCTCTGCCAGGGCGGTAGTACCGCTTGGCCGGAAGTACCACTCTCCCGGGCGGTAGTTCTTGTCGCGCTCCAGCCAGCTAAGCTCCAGGTGCCAGTAGGTGTCTCCAGGCACCGGTAGTACCGCCCTACCGGTAGTACCGCTCCCTAGGCCGGTAGTACCGGTCCTTGAAGGTGTGGTCTTCCTCCCTTCATGTTCCCGTGGATCCCCTTCCGTTGTGGCCTCTCCTTGTCCATCTCCTTTGTACCTAATGATGCATAACCTATCTGCATGAGGTAGTACCCAAGCTTCGCATGTATTGAGGTGTATTTCTGAGAGAAGCGAGTTAACCTTTGTTCCAAAGGCGTGTGCTTGTGCTCTCATCAATGGCCCACGTGAAGGAGATGTATCCATGGGGATGTCGGTTGGATGCTCCGCATCAATATCTCCCCTGCGTCCAGTGGCCCAAGAAGTTCCAGATAGATGGCCCACTTTCGTATGACGAAGACACAGACCCCGGCCAGTTCATCCGTATGTACAAAACTGTTGTGGAGATCGCGGGGGGGAGACGACAAAGCGAAGGCCAACTACTTCCCCATGAAGCTCAAGGACAATGCTCGCGATGAGTAGTGCAGAAGGACGGCGAACCTCTCTGGAAGTTCATCCAAAGATTCACCCAGATGCAACATTGCATCCCAGACGCGCATGAGGCCGCAATCATCGCCACCTTTCATGCCAACGTCAAGAACCCGCGCATGCTGGAGAAGATGAGTACCCGGTCCATCAAGACTATCACCGCCCTGTTCGAGCTGGCCGACAAGGTCGCCCGCATCAAAGAGGCAGACCTGCCTGTTAATCGAGATGCCGCAAGACGCTGTACGGCTCAAGCTCCTTCCGTAATCATCCTTCCGGGGAGCCCGGGGCCCCTAAACGCATACACCAAGCCGTGTTCACCACGGAGGGGTACGGGGCCGCTCCGCAACCACCCTCCATCCAAAGGAAGGCTCAACGGGGCTGACGTTCCCAACGTAGGGGCCGAGGTGGCTACGAGAACAAGGGCAAGCCAAGGACGCCGCATCACGGCGACGACGTTTCCGGAGAGGAGGACTCCGGAGGTGATGCGAAGAAGGTGGAGACCCACCAGGCGACCACCGGTGATCTCTTCTTGTCGCATGGGTGGAAGGTCTTTGTCCGTGGCCGCAAGCTGGACCGCGGGGACGTCCTCCTGTTCCGTTACGAGGGCGAGGACGTCTTGACGCTGAAGTGCTTTAGCATGAACGACGACTACCTGAAGAACGGAGAGCTACCAAGAAACCGGAAGGACGCCGAGCGAGTCGCTCGTCAATCATCGATGTACCTCCTACTCGATGAGACCCTTTACCGAAGGCGTCCCAACGGTGTGAAGCTACTGTGCATCCCCACAGACGAAGGAAAGAAGCTGCTCCCATTCGTACCACGAAGGAACATGCGGCGCCCAAATTGATTCCCGGGCTCTGGTCGGCAAAGCTTTCAGGCAAGTGGTTCTATTGGCCTACTACCGCCTTGAGCGACGCCATGGAGCTTGTCAACACCTGCGACGCCTGCCAATTCCACGCCAAGTGACGAGGGGGTGACCCCACGACTCTTACAAATGAGGGTACCATGTGCATATCAAGACAGAAGGCCCGTTGGAAGCCTCGATCGTCCCATGACTGGCCCACTCGAGGCACCGCCATAGGAGTCCTCGACGATTATGGAACCCACGACTTGGCGTCCAAGAAGGAAGATAGATTAGGAAACCATCTCTGTAAACCTAGACGGACTCCTTGCGACCCAGCCTAGTATATAAAGGCTGGGAGAGGGGACGTCTAGGGCATCGATTATTCAAGCAACACCTCCGAACCCGAGCGAACTCGCCTCGACCTCCACTGGAATCGCCTACATCGCAATATAATCAAGCAGGAAGTTCTTTCTCCTGTTAGCCGACGAGTATCGCCAACCTGCACATCTCCTCTACGATCTAACCCAGGGTTCCTAACCATGGGATTTGTCGAGGTCAATCCTCGTCAATTGGCGCCGTCCGTGGGGATGACGCAGGTTCGATCAACAATCTCGGTGGTCCCTTCACCAGCAATCAGTTACTCGATGACCGCCCCAGCATCCGGCATCTCCACGACTCGAGCAGAATCAAATATGTTCGAGTCCCTTGGCTTCATCGCGCACCTCCCCGTCTAGCGATCAGCTTTTGCTGACTTCCGCACAGGCGCAGATCTGACCTTCGGGATGCTCAAGATCCACGTCATCCACTGGGGCACCCTTCGCCTCACAGACTATGCTTGGGCACTCAGAACAGCCACATCGCACAAGACAACGTCAGCAAAAAAAGCAACCCCGACCCACCCGACGACACCGCGAGTCCTTCGGGCCACCCACCTCAGCCCTGTCCACGGTATTGCTCGCGACTGACCGAGCACGGCACTCGCATGGCAAAAGCAGATAGGCAAAAGGACTAAGTTGGTGACCCGGATGCCGTTACAGGTATTCATGGCGGAAACCCATGAGCCGACTTCAGATGACAAGGACAGAGAAGACGCCCCGAACAGTCACAGGGAAGCACGCTCAAACAACAAAAACAGCGATCCCAGCAACGCTGGCCAGATCACAGTCACCCTCGGCGAACCGGGAACCATACCAAGAAAAGAATTCAGAAGTCAGGATGACGAGGACATCCCTACTACTGTTACACCCACATCGTCACCAACTAAACATATTGGACCAGTTACTAGAGCACGCGCACGTCAACTAAATTATCAGGTACTTTCGTTTCTTGCGAATTCTTCTAATGTTCATGAACATATGATGCTGCCTAAATTAGATACTTTTGTTTTGCTTATGAATGAAGGACCTAGCATGGACAAGAAGGATGGCCATTGGATAGGGATCAAGCATGGAGAAGAAGGTGCGCGCACGGGAAAGGACAATGGAGCTTCCAGTGGTGATTTTCGCACTTGAAAGCCACCATAAGGAGTGCATGAAGGCTTGGACGAAATACACGAGATGCCGCTTCATTATTTTCGTCCAAGGAGAATTATAGGTGCTGCGTCACCTTAATATTGGACTGGGCCCATGTAATTTCGAAATACCACATTATAGGTCGTTTTTAGAGTCCGTATGTGTGGGGAAACCGAGTTAGGGTTCTTTTCGGACCCCACCTCCAAGGGGTCACGAAAATCCCCTTTGTTCCGCTATATATGCAGCCCTTAGGGCGTCGTTTAGACTGGGGTTTTAATTAGATTTAAGTTAGCCATAGCCGCAACTTCGAGCTCTTCGTTTGTGTCATCCGACCAGGCCAAGAGCGCATTGGAACCCCAACTTTCGTTAATCATTCATCTTATATTCGCAATATCCAGATTGCAATTCTTAGTTCTTGCTTGTTCTTTCGATTGCTTGCAGGAATTAGACCTTCGTGGTCAGGTTGATCGTGCATCCGCGGGATCAATAACCTCTCGGAGTTGGTTTAGCGATCGCTAAGGCGCAACGTCTTCGCACGTTCGTAGTCGGATCGTGAAAGTCGTCTCCACCATAATCAATCTCCACCATCTCATCGAAACATCGGGACACCTTCGCCTCTATCAAGTGGTATCGGATTTCCAGGTTGATCGGTGAGATTTACCAGTTTTTCGTAGTCTAGATTGGTTCTGTTCTTCATACCTACAGTCCACGAAAAAGCCAAAAAAATTAGGGTTAGATCATCACGTCCCACAACAGTCTTAGCCATTGTCCAGTTTTCTTTTCAGTACTTGCTTTGTTGAATTTGCGGTTCCATCGTTGTGTCAAGTTGCGGATCTTAGAGTCTAGTTCCCTTAGAGTTTCGAGTTCTGATCACAATTTGTCACGCCGCCGCCGCACAGTAGTTTCACCACCACGTTCCGCCAATCCGAGTCCATATACACCACCACGTTCCGCTAATCCGAGTCCATATACATCATCACGTTCCACCAATCCGAGTCCATATACACCACCACGTTCCGCCACTCCGAGTCCATATACATCACCACGGTCTGAGTTGTTAGAGTCGGATTTCACCAATCTTTTGTCGTAAGTAGAAGGGGATGATTTCCAAAAAAAAATTCAGGGGTGAAATTTTTTCGTGCCCATACCTTGGGTCTAGAAACACATTTTGAGACGTTCGCTACCATAGTGATTTTTTCGCACTTTTTCAGCCATCGCAGTCCCGAATCGCCACAAAAAAAAGCAAAAAAAAAATTCAGAGTGTACTTCTCGGTTGTTTACATGCCGCGCCGTGCTTCCGTTGGTATTTTAGGCTCGCATCTCTAGTACGGTCTAGCCTAGGATCAGCACAGTACCGACGTTGAGTGTTTATTCAGCTTTGCATCTCTGTTTTGATTACTGTTGAGCTTTTCCTATCATACTTGTCAGCCTTCCTACA
Source organism: Bromus sterilis (assembly GCA_950022295.1). Lineage (NCBI taxonomy): Eukaryota > Viridiplantae > Streptophyta > Magnoliopsida > Poales > Poaceae > Bromus > Bromus sterilis. The sequence continues at coordinate 168,532,017 of OX465600.1, read as the reverse complement.
GCTCCACATATATTCTACATCGTGCGTTTTGACACCTCCTGGCCATCGCTCTACCATATCTCTGAGAGTTTTGACCCGTTGGTTGTACATCACCACCTGCTGCAAGGTAAGAATCGGTAAGAACGAAAGAAACGCTTGACGGATTTGTGCTTTCCACCACCCCACATCCCATTAGTAGAAGTAGGATCATATTTCTGTGTGTTTTCTATTTCTGCTAACCATGCCAGGATCACATGATGAAGTGGCACAGGATGCGTCCGATTGGGAGAACATGACGAACAAGGAGCTACATGATAAATTTTCACGTATGATGTCTGAACAGGTGCAAGACATCGAGAACAGATTTACAGAGGAGATTGATGGCGTGGAGAAGATGATCGACACCAAGCTCGATGCCAAGTTTACTGAGTTGATCGCACGCCTACCTACACAGACTGCTGCCGCTTTGGCACAGCCACCGCCACCACGACGTGCACGACGTATTCTGTTTCCGGGCGGACAAGCTGCTTGTATTGGTGCTCCTGCTGCTGCTGCAGTTGCTGATACTACTTCTGACGTCGGCCAGGACGACGACTATGAGGGTGATTACGAGGAGGAGGTGGAACAGGAAATGGCCTATGAACAGCCAGCTGGACGTCCACGTCCCAACATTCGCCACGGTCGACACCAACCCCCCCCCCCCCCGGTACGCGATGATGAACATGTGCCTAAACTGAAATTGAATCTTAAGCCGTTTGAAGGTAGATATATTCCTGATGCTTATCTTACTTGGGAGTTAGAAACTGAACAACGCTTTACATGTTTACAATATCCTGAGAATAGACGTGTTACTGCTGCTGTTTGTGAATTCACGGGGTTTGCATCTATTTGGTGGTCTGAACATTGTAGATTGCATGCTAATAATATTCCAACTACTTGGGATGCTTTAAAAGATGCTATGCGTACTCGCTGGGTTCCTCCTTATTATCAACGTGAATTGCTACAAAAATTACAACGTTTGAGACAAGGAAAAAATTCTGTAGAGGAATATTATCAGGAATTACAAACTGGATTGATTAGATGTGGCCTAGTAGAGGATAATGAAGCTATGCTTGCACGTTTTATGGGTGGCTTAAACAAGGAGATACAAACTATTCTAGAATACAAGGACTATGCTACTATCACTCGTTTGTTTTATCTTGCTTGCAAAGCTCAACGTGAAGTGCAGGATCGACAGGCCGCTACGAGACCTAACTTTTCTGCAGGACGATATACATCATGGACATCGCGTGGAGCTTCTACATCCACACGTCCTGCTGCACCACCATCTACTTCCGCCGCTCATTCTTACAGGGAGCCACCAAAACAGCCAGCGCCACCATTCAAGGGTGCACAGAGTGGTCCAGCGGCGAGTTCCTCTTCATCCATGGCTTCCACAAGGCAAACACGAGATCATGATATTAAATGTCGCAGGTGCCAAGGTGGAGGTCACTTCGCAAAAGACTGTCCCTCCTAGCGTGTGATGACTATTACGGCGGATGGTGGGTATGAGTCAGCGAGTGACTATGATGAGGAGACTTTAGTCCTCATTGCTAATGAGGAACATGTTGCCCATGATGATGCTCATGATATAGAGTATATGGCTCCTGATGATGCGGATAAATATGCTAGTTTGGTTGCTCAACGTGTGTTAAGTGTGCAGGTAACGAAGGTCGAGCAAAACCAGAGGCATAATTTGTTCCACACAAAGGGAGTGGTGAAAGAACGTTCGGTTCGCATCATTATTGATGGAGGGGGTTGCAATAACTTGGCTAGTATGGAGTTGGTGGAGAAGCTATCTCTCACCACAAGACCACACCCTCATCCGTACTATATTCAGTGGTTTAACAATAGTGGTAAGATTAAGGTAATGTGTTCTGTTCGTGTGCACTTTAGCATTGCTGCATATGCTGATTATGTTGATTGTGATGTGGTACCCATGAAAGCATGCTCTCTTTTACTTGGTAGACCATGGCAATTTGATAGGAATGTTGTACACCATGGTAGAACAAATAAGTTTACTCTGGTTCATCAGGATAAAAATATTGCTTTACTTCCTATGTCTCCTTAACAAATTGTGAAAAATGATCTTGCTAGAGCTAGTAAAGCTAAACAGGAGAAAAATAAGAGTGAGAATGAAATAGCAGCTATAGAATTTGAGCAACAACATAAGACTAATAGAAAATCTTCGTCTGCTGTTTCTAATGAAATTAAATTGACCAGTCCAACTTTGCTTGCTACTAAGGTTGATATTTCGGATTTGGATGTTAGTCAATATGTGTGTTATGCTTTTGTGTGCAAAGAAGCTTTGTTTTCATTTGAGGAATTGCCTCCTTCTTTGCCTCCTGTTGCCACTGACCTTTTGCAGGAGTTTATAGACGTCTTTCCCCAAGACGTACCACCGGGATTACCACCTATTCGAGGGATTGAGCATCAGATTGACTTAATTCCCGGTGCTTCGCTGCCCAACCGTGCGCCATACCGTACCAATCCTGAGGAGACGAAGAAGATTCAGCGTCAATTACAAGAGCTACTCGACAAAGGTTATATATGTGAATCCCTTAGTCCTTGTGTTGTTCCTGTTATATTAGTGCCAAAAAAGGATAGAACATGGCGCATGTATGTTGATTGTAGAGCCATTAATAATATTAAAATTCGTTATCGTCATCCTATTCCTAGGTTAGATGATATGCTTGATGAATTAAGTGGCTCTACCATGTTTTCCAAAGTTGATTTGCGTAGTGCATACCATCAAATTCGCATGAAATTAGGAGATGAATGGAAAATAGCATTTAAAACTAAGTTTGGACCATATGAGTGGTTATTCATGCCTTTTGGGTTAACTAATGCACCTAGCACCTTCATGAGATTAATGAACGAGGTTTTACGTGCTTTCATTAGACGATTTTTGGTAGTCTATTTTGATGATATACTGATTTATAGCAAATCTTTGGAGGAACATTTGGATCATTTACGTGCTTTTTTTATTGCTCTACGTAATGCACGTTTGTTTGGTAACCTTGGGAAGTGCACCTTTTGAACCAACCGAGTATCGTTTCTTGGCTATGTTGTTACTCCACAGGGTATTGAAGTTGATAAAGCCAAGATCGAGGCGATTGAGAGTTGGCCGCAGCCCAAAAAGGTCACACAAGTGAGGAGTTTTCTTGGCCTCGCTGGATTCTATAGGCGTTTTGTGAGAGATTTCAGCACCATTGCTGCACCTCTCAATGAGCTTACACGCAAGGATGTGCCTTTTACTTGGGATACCGCACAGGATAAAGCCTTCACGATATTGAAAGGTAAGTTAACACATGCTCCTTTGCTCCAACTTCCTGATTTTAATAAGAATTTTGAGCTTGAATGGTAGTGGGATTGGTTTGGGAGTTGTGTTATTACAAGATGCTAAACCTGTTGCATACTTTTCTGAAAAGTTGAGTGGGCCTAGTCTGAACTATTCTACTTATGATAAGGAATTATATGCTCTTGTTCGGACATTAGAAACTTGGGAACATTATTTATGGCCCAAAGAATTTGTTATACATTCTGATCATGAATCTTTGAAACACATAAGAAGTCAAGCAAAACTTAATCGTAGACATGCTAAGTGGGTTGAATTTATTGAGACTTTCCCTTATGTCATTAAACACAAGAAGGGTAAAGATAATATTATTGATGATGCATTGTCTCGTCGTTATACTATGCTTTGACAACTTGACTTTTAGATTTTCGGTTTAGAGACAATCTGATAGAGGCGAAGGTGTCCCGATGTTTCGATGAGATGGTGGAGATCGATTTTGGTGGAGTAGACTTTCACGACCCGACTACGAACGTGCGAAGACGTTGCGCCTTAGCAATCGCTAAACCAACTCCGAGAGGTTATTGATCCCGCGGATGCACGATCAACCTGACCACGAAGGTCAATTCCTGCAAGCAATCGAAGAACAAGCAAGAACTAAGAATTGCAATCTGGATATTGCGAATATAAGATGAAAGATTAACAGAAGTTGGGGTTCCAATGCGGTCTTGGCCTGGTCGGACGACACAAACGAAGAACTCGAAGTTGCGGCTATGGCTAACTTATATCTAATTAAAACCCAAGTCTAAACGAGGCCCTAAGGGCTGTATATATGGGGGAACAGAGGGGATTTTCGTGACCCCTTGGAGGTGGGGTCCGAAAACAACCCTAACTCGGTTTCCCCACACATACGGACTCTAAAAACAGCCTATAATGTGGTATTTCGAAATTACATGGGCCCAGCCCAATATTAAGGTGACGCAACACCTATAATTGCTCTTGGACAAAAATAATGAAGTGGCATCTCGTGTATTCCGTCCAAGCCTTCATGCATGCCTTATGGTGGCTTCAACGTGCGAAAATCCCCACTGGAAACTCCACTGTACTTTCCCCCGCGCGCACCTTCTTCTCCATTCTTGATCCCGCTCCAATGACCATCCTTCGTGTCCATGCTAGGTCCTTCATTCATAAGCAAAACAAAAGTATCTAATTTAGGCAGCATCATATGTTCATGAACAATAGAAGGATTCGCAAGAAACGAAAGTACCTGATAATTTAGTTGACGTGCACGTGCTCTAGTAACTGGTCCAGTATGTGTAGTTGGTGAGGGTATGGGTGTAACATTAGTAGGGATGTCCTCATCATCCTCCCCTTCTTGAATTGAAGTCGTCCTCGACGGAAGCTCATCATCTTCTCCCAAATAAGGTTTCAAATCTGCAATGTTAAATGTGGGACTAACCCCAAAATCTGCAGGTAGCTCAAGTTTATATGGATTATCATTAATTTTCTGTAAAACCTTAAAGGGACCATCAGCTCGTGGCATTAGCTTAGACTTGCGCAAATCAGGAAACCTATCTTTACGTAGATGTAACCAAACAAGATCTCCTGGTTCAAACACAACATGCTTTCGACCCCTATCACCAGCAAGCTTGTATCTAGCATTCATGCGCTCAATGTTTTCTTTAGTTAACTCATGCATTTTTAATATCAATTCAGCACGTTGCTTAGCATCAAAATTAACCTTCTCCGAAGATGGAAGAGGCAGCAAATCAATAGGTGCACGAGGTAGAAAACCATAAACAATCTCAAAAGGGCACATTTTAGTGGTAGAATGCACTGAGCGATTATAAGCAAATTCTATATGAGGTAAACATTCTTCCCACAGTTTCAAGTTACTTTTTAAAACAGCCCTAAGCATAGTAGACAATGTCCTATTGACCACTTCAGTTTGTCCATCAGTTTGGGGATGACATGTAGTACTAAAAAGTAGTTTAGTCCCCAACTTAGCCCATAAGCATCTCCAAAAATGGCTAAGAAACTTAGTATCACGATCCGAGACAATAGTATTGGGCACACCATGTAAACGAATAATCTCTCCAAAGAATAAATCAGCAACATTAGCAGCATCATCGCTTTTATGACATGGTATAAAATGTGCCATCTTAGAAAATCTATCCACGACAACAAATATGCTATCCCTCCCCTTCTTTGTTCGAGGCAAGCCTAAAACAAAGTCCATGGATATGTCCTCCCACGGAACACTAGGTACAGGTAAAGGCATGTATAAACCATGAGGATTGAGTCGTGACTTAGCTTTTTGACATGTAGTGCAGCGAGCAACAAAACGCTCAACATCCCGTCTCATCTTTGGCCAAAAGAAATGTGTAGCAAGTACGTCCTCCGTCTTCTTCACGCCAAAGTGTCCCATTAATCCTCCTCCATGCGCCTCCTGCAACAACAAAAGACGAATAGAGCTAGCTGGAATGCATAGCTTGTTAGAACGGAACACAAATCCATCATTAAGCACAAACTTGTTCCATGTTCTACCCTCTCTACAATTCTGCAATACATCTTTAAATTCCGCATCATTTACGTATTGATCTTTGATTGTCTCTAAACCGAAAATCTTGAAGTCAAGTTGTGAAAGCATAGTATAACGACGAGACAAAGCATCAGCAATAATATTATCTTTCCCCTTCTTGTGTTTAATGACATAAGGGAAAGTCTCAATAAATTCAACCCACTTAGCATGTCTACGATTAAGTTTTGCTTGACTTCTTATGTGTTTCAAAGATTCATGATCAGAATGTATAACAAATTCTTTGGGCCATAAATAATGTTGCCAAGTTTCTAATGTCCGAACAAGAGCATATAATTCCTTATCATAAGTAGAATAGTTCAGACTAGGCCCACTCAATTTTTCAGAAAAGTAAGCAACAGGTTTAGCATCTTGTAATAACACACCTCCCAAACCAATCCCACTAGCATCGCATTCAAGCTCAAAAGTCTTATTAAAATCAGGAAGTTGGAGCAAAGGAGCATGTGTTAACTTATCTTTCAATACGGTGAAGGCTTCTTCCTGTGCGGTACCCCAAGTAAAAGGCACATCCTTGCGTGTAAGCTCATTGAGAGGTGCAGCAATGGTGCTGAAATCTCTCACAAAACGCCTATAGAATCCAGCGAGGCCAAGAAAACTCCTCACTTGTGTGACCGTTTTGGGCTGCGGCCAACTCTCAATCGCCTCGATCTTGGCTTTATCAACTTCAATTCCCTGCGGAGTAACAACATAACCAAGAAACGATACTCGGTCGGTGCAAAAGGTGCACTTCCCAAGGTTACCAAACAAACGTGCATTACGTAGAGCAATAAAAACAGCACGTAAATGATCCAAATGTTCCTCCAAAGATTTGCTATAAATCAGTATATCATCAAAATAGACTACCACAAATCGTCCAATGAAAGCACGTAAAACCTCGTTCATTAATCTCATGAAAGTGCTAGGTGCATTAGTTAACCCAAAAGGCATGACTAACCACTCATATAATCCAAACTTAGTTTTAAATGCCGTTTTCCATTCATCTCCTAATTTCATGCGAATTTGATGGTATCCACTACGCAAATCAACTTTGGAAAACATGGTAGAGCCACTTAATTCATCAAGCATATCATCTAACCTAGGAATAGGATGACGATAACGAATAGTAATATTATTAATGGCTCGACAATCAACACACATACGCCATGTTCCATCCTTTTTAGGCACTAATATAACAGGAACAGCACAAGGACTAAGGGATTCACGTATGTAACCTTTGTCGAGTAGCTCTTGTACTTGACGCTGAATCTCCTTTGTCTCCTCCGGATTGGTACGGTATGGCGCACGGTTGGGCAGTGAAGCACCGGGAATTAAGTCAATCTGATGCTCAATCCCTCGAATAGGTGGTAATCCCGGTGGTACGTCTTGTGGAAAGACGTCAATAAACTCCTGCAAAAGGTCAGTGACAACAGGAGGCAAAGAAGGAGGCAATTCCTCAAATGAAAACAAAGCTTCTTTGCACACAAAAGCATAGCACACATATTGACTAACATCCAAATCTGAAATATCAACTTTAGTAGCAAGCAAAGTTGGACTAGTCAATTTAATTTCATTAGAAACAGCAGAAGAAGATTTGCTATTAGTCTTATGTTGTTGCTCAAATTCTTTAGCTGCTATCTCATTTTCACTCTTATTTTTCTCCTGTTTAGCTTTACTAGCTCTAGCAAGATCATCTTTCACAATTTGTTCAGGAGACATAGGAAGTAAAGCAATATTTTTATCCTGATGAACCAGAGTAAACTGATTTGTCCTACCATGGTGTACAACATTCCTATCAAATTGCCATGGTCTACCAAGTAAAAGAGAGCATGCTTGCATGGGTACCACATCACAATCAACATAATCAGCATATGCAGCAATGCTAAAGTGCACACGAACAGAACGCGTTACCTTAATCTTACCACTATTGTTAAACCACTGAATATAGTACGGATGGGGGTGTGGTCTTGTGGTGAGAGATAGCTTCTCCACCAACTCCATGCTAGCCAAGTTGTTGCAACTCCCTCCGTCAATGATGATGCGAACCGAACGTTCTTTCACCACTCCCTTTGTGTGGAACAAATTATGCCTCTGGTTTTGCTCGGCCTTCGTTACCTGCACACTTAATACACGTTGAGCAACCAAACTAGCATATTTATCTGCATCATCAGGAGTCATATACTCTATATCATGAGCATCATCATGGACACCCTGTTCCTCATGAGCAATGAGAACTAGAGTCTCCTCATCATAGTCACTCGCTGACTCATACCCACCATCCGCCGTAATAGTCATCACACGCTTGGAGGGACAGTCTTTTGCGAAGTGACCTCCACCTTGGCACCTGCGGCATTTAATATCACGATCTCGTGCTTGCCCTGTGGACGCCATGGAGGAAGAAGAACTCGCCGCTGGACCACTCTGTGCACCCTTGAATGGTGGTGCTGGCTGTTTTGGTGGCTCCCTGTAAGAATGAGCGGCTGAAGTAGATGGTGGCGCAGCAGGACGTGTGGATGTAGAAGCTCCACGCGATGTCCATGATGTATTTCGTCCTGCAGAAAAGTTAGGTCTCGTAGCGGCCTGTCGATCCTGCACTTCACGTTCAGCTTTACAAGCAAGATGAAACAAACGAGTGATAGTAGCAAAGTCCTTGTATTCTAGAATAGTTTGTATCTCCCTGTTTAAGCCACCCATAAAACGTGCAAGCATAGCTTCATTATCCTCTACTAGGCCACATCTAATCAATCCAGTTTGTAATTCTTGATAATATTCCTCTACAGAATTTTTTCCTTGTCTCAAACGCTGTTATTTTTGTAACAATTCACGTTGATAATAAGGAGGAACCCAGCGAGTACGCATAGCATCTTTTAAAGCAGCCCAAGTAGTTGGAATATTATTAGCATGCAATCTACAATGTTCAGACCACCAAATAGATGCAAAGCCCGTGAATTCACAAACAGCAGCAGTAACACGTCTATTCTCAGGATATTGTAAACATGTAAAACGTTGTTCAGTTTCTAACTCCCAAGTAAGATAAGCATCAGGAATATATCTACCCTCAAACGGCTTAAGATTCAATTTAAGTTTAGGCACATGTTCATCATCGCGTACCTGAGGGGGTGGTTGGTGTCGACCGTGGCGAATGTTGGGACGTGGACGTCCAGCTGGCTGCTCATAGGCCGCTTCCTGTTCCACCTCCTCCTCGTAATCACCCTCGTAGTTGTCGTCCTGGGCGACGTCAGAAGCAGCAGCAGCAGCAGTAGCAGCAACTGCAGCAGTAGGAGGAGCACCAATACCAGCAGCTTGTCCTCGCGGAAACAGAATACGTCGTGCACGTGGTAGTGGCGGTGGCTGTGGCTGTGCTGAAGGTAGGCGTGCGATCAACTCAGTAAACTTGGCGTCGAGCTTGGTGTCGATCATTTTCTCCACGCCATCAATCGCCTCTGTAAATCTGGTCTCGATGTCCTGCACCTGTTGAGACATCATACGTGCAAATTTATCATGTAACTCCTTGTTTGTCATGTTCTCCCAATCGGGTGCATCCCGCGCCACTTCATCATGTGATCCTGGCATGGTTAGCAGAAATAGAAAACACACAGGAATATGATCCTACTTCTACTAATGGGATGGATGTGGGGTGGTGGAAAGCACAAATCCGTCAAGCTTTTCTTACGTTCTTACCGATTCTTACCTAGCAGCAGGTGGTGATGTACAACCAACGGGTCAAAACTCTCAGAGATATGGTAGAGCGATGGCCAGGAGGTGTCAAAACGCACGATGTAGAATATATGTGGAGCTGTAGGAAGGCTGACAAGTATGGTAGGAAAAACTCAACAGTAATCAAAACAGAGATGCAAAGCTGAATAAACACTCAACGTCGGTACTGTGCTGATCCTAGGCTAGACCGTACTAGAGACGCGAGCCTAAAACACCAACGAAAGCACGGCGCGGCACGTAACAACTGTGAAGCACACTCTGAATTTTTTTTTTCTCTCTCTTTTTTTTTTTTTTTTTTTTTGCGTTTTTTTTTTTTTTTTTTTTTTTTTTTTTTTTTTTTTTGGAAATCACCCTCTTCTACGTACGACAAAAGATTGGTGAAATCCGACTCTAATCAACTCAAACTAATCTGGCTACGGAGAGATCACAAACCGAACGGGTGATGGAACTCAACTCGGATCGGTAGGTTGTGGTGGTGTGTATGGACTCTGCTTGGCGGAACTTGGTGGTGTATCTGGACGCGGATTGGCGGAACGTGGTGGTGTACTACTGTTCGGCGGCGGCGTGACAAATTGTGATCAGAACTCGAAACTCTAAGGTAACTAGACGCTAGGATCAGCAACTCGACACAACGATGCAACCGCAAATTCAACAATGCAAACTACTGTAAAGAAAACTGGACAAAGGCTCGGACTGTTTTGGGACGTGATGATCTAACCCTAATTTTTTTTTGTTGGCTTTTTCGTGGACTGTAGGTATGAAGAACAGAACCAATCTAGACTACGAAAACTGGGAAATCTCACCGAGCAACCTGGAAATCTGATACCACTTGATAGAGGCGAAGGTGTCCCGATGTTTCGATGAGATGGTGGAGATCGATTTTGGTGGAGTAGACTTTCACGACCCGACTACGAACGTGCGAAGACGTTGCGCCTTAGCAATCGCTAAACCAACTCCGAGAGGTTATTGATCCCGCGGATGCACGATCAACCTGACCACGAAGGTCAATTCCTGCAAGCAATCGAAGAACAAGCAAGAACTAAGAATTGCAATCTGGATATTGCGAATATAAGATGAAAGATTAACAGAAGTTGGGGTTCCAATGCGGTCTTGGCCTGGTCGGACGACACAAACGAAGAACTCGAAGTTGCGGCTATGGCTAACTTATATCTAATTAAAACCCAAGTCTAAACGACGCCCTAAGGGCTGTATATATGGGGGAACAGAGGGGATTTTCGTGACCCCTTGGAGGTGGGGTCCGAAAACAACCCTAACTCGGTTTCCCCACACATACGGACTCTAAAAACAGCCTATAATGTGGTATTTCGAAATTACATGGGCCCAGCCCAATATTAAGGTGACGCAACACCTATAATTGCTCTTGGACAAAAATAATGAAGTGGCATCTCGTGTATTCCGTCCAAGCCTTCATGCATGCCTTATGGTGGCTTCAACGTGCGAAAATCCCCACTGGAAACTCCACTGTACTTTCCCCCGCGCGCACCTTCTTCTCCATTCTTGATCCCGCTCCAATGACCATCCTTCGTGTCCATGCTAGGTCCTTCATTCATAAGCAAAACAAAAGTATCTAATTTAGGCAGCATCATATGTTCATGAACAATAGAAGGATTCGCAAGAAACGAAAGTACCTGATAATTTAGTTGACGTGCACGTGCTCTAGTAACTGGTCCAGTATGTGTAGTTGGTGAGGGTATGGGTGTAACATTAGTAGGGATGTCCTCATCACAATCAAAGATCAATATGTGCATGATCCGGAATTTAAAGATGTATTGCAGGATTGTAGAGAAGGTAGAACATGGAACAAGTTTGTGCTTAATGATGGATTCGTGTTCCGTTCTAACAAGCTATGAATTCCAGCTAGCTCTGTTCATCTTTTGTTGTTGCAGGAGGCGCATGGAGGAGGATTAATCGCACACTTTGTCGTGAAGAAGACGGAGGACGTACTTGCTACACATTTCTTTTGGCCAAAGCTGAGACGGGATGTTGAGCGTTTTGTTGCTCGCTGCACTACATGTCAAAAAGCTAAGTCACGACTCAATCCTCATGGTTTATACATGCCTTTACCTGTACCTAGTGTTCCGTGGGAGGACATATCCATGGACTTTGTTTTTGGCTTGCCTCGAACAAAGAAGGGGAGGGATAGCATATTTGTTGTCGTGGATAGATTTTCTAAGATAGCACACTTTATACCATGTCATAAAAGCGATGATGCTGCTAATGTTGCTGATTTATTCTTTCGTGAGATTATTCGCTTACATGGTGTGCCCAATACTATTGTCTCCGACTGTGATACTAAGTTTCTTAGCCCTTTTTGGAGGTGCTTATGGGCTAAGTTGGGGACTAAACTACTTTTTAGTACTACATGTCATCCCCAAACTGATGGACAAACTGAAGTAGTCAACAGGACTTTGTCTACTATGCTTAGGGCTGTTTTAAAGAGTAACTTGAAAATGTGGGAAGAATGTTTACCTCATATTGAATTTTCTTATAATCGTTCATTGCATTCTACCACTAAAATGTGCCCTTTTGAGATTGTTTATGGTTTTCTACCTCGTGCACCTATTGATTTGCTGCCTCTTCCATCTTCGGAGAAGGTTAATTTTGATGCTAAGCAATGTGCTGAATTGATATTAAAAATGCATGAGTTAACTAAAGAAAACATTGAGAGAATGAATGCTAGATACAAGCTTGCTGGTGATAAGGGTAGAAAGCATGTTGTGTTTGAACCCGGAGATCTTGTTTGGTTACATCTACGTAAAGATAGGTTTCCTGATTTACGCAAGTCCAAGTGAATGCCACGAGCTGATGGTCCCTTTAAGGTTTTTCAGAAAATTAATGATAACGCATATAAACTTGAGCTACCTGCAGACTTTGGGGTTTCCCACATTTAATATTGCAGATTTGAAGCCTTATTTGGGAGAATATGATGTGCTTCCGTCGAGGACGACTTCAATTCAAGAAGGGAAGGATGATGAGGACATCCCTACTACTGTTACACCCACATCGTCACCAACTAAACATATTGGACCAGTTACTAGAGCACGCGCACGTCAACTAAATTATCAGGTACTTTCGTTTCTTGCGAATTCTTCTAATGTTCATGAACATATGATGCTGCCTAAATTAGATACTTTTGTTTTGTTTATGGATGAAGGACCTAGCATGGACAAGAAGGATGGTCATTGGAGCGGGATCAAGCATGGAGAAGAAGGTGCGCGCACGGGAAAGGACAATGGAGCTTCCAGTGGTGATTTTCGCACTTTGAAGCCACCATGAGGAGTGCATGAAGGCTTGGACAAAATACACGAGATGTCGCGTCATTATTTTCGTCCAAGGAGAATTATAGGTGCTGCGTCACCTTAATATTGGGCTGGGCCCATGTAATTTCGAAATACCACATTATAGGCTGTTTTTAGAGTCCGTATGTGTGGGGAAACCGAGTTAGGGTTGTTTTCGGACCCCACCTCCAAGGGGTCACGAAAATCCTCTCTGTTCCCCCATATATACAGCCCTTAAGGCGTCGTTTAGACTTGGGTTTTAATTAGATTTAAGTTAGCCATAGCCGCAACTTCGAGCTCTTCGTTTGTGTCATCCGACCAGGCCAAGACCGCATTGGAACCCCAACTTTCGTTAATCATTCATCTTATATTCGCAATATCCAGATTGCAATTCTTAGTTCTTGCTTGTTCTTTCGATTGCTTGCAGGAATTAGACCTTCGTGGTTAGGTTGATCGTGCATCCACGGGATCAATAACCTCTCGGAGTTGGTTTAGCGATCGCTAAGGCGCAACGTCTTCGCACTTTCGTAGTCGGATCATCAAAGTCGTCTCCACCATAATCGATCTCCACCATCTCATCGAAACATCGGGACACCTTCGCCTCTATCACAGGATGATCCACCTAAAAGCAGCAGGCGCCAGGACTCAGAAGCCGCAAGACAGGATGAGTCCGTTGAAACAATTTACCTATCGAAAGAAGCAATCGCCAGAGTAAAAGATGCAGTAAGATGCGGTAAACTCTTCCCAGAAAGTGGAACTCGCGACGAACTTAGAGCTTACAACAAACTAGCAAGCGATGTCACCAAGAAAACAAGACGATTACGTCTCAAGCTGGAAAATCAAAGACGAATGGGGAGCTACTCGAGAACCACTTGTAAAGCATCACCCGAGCACTCGAGTGACCTTTCCGATCACAACTCTCCCTCTCGGCACAAATCCAGATTCAGCAACCTGCGGCTTAAGGACAAGAAAAAATTCGCCCGCAAATTGGACGATGACTTCAGGCTAGAAGACGATGACGAGCAAGAAAAGCTGCTCACACGAGTTGAAGCCCTAATTACAGCTCAAGCATACCTCCATCACGCTCGAAGCAGCGAAAAAGACAATGCAGAGCGCAACACGGCGCGAGCTCTCAAGGTAATGAGCGACGCCATCGCCGATTCAACACTCAAAAAGTCTAACACAAGACGAACACCCCGCGGGCAGACACCAGACATGGACCCCAGCTCGCCCGATGACGACGACGGCAGCAACGAAGACAGGCGCAGGCGCCACGACAAAAGCAGAGACTGAGACAGGGATGACCGCAGCAACCGACGCAACAATGATCGGCGACGGGACGCAGGACGATATCACACAAAACAAAATCAACCGAGGAAGACACAGACGCGCAGCTCACGAAGAGTACTCGGACAAGCATGCATCTGACGAAGATCTCGAACATTGCGGAGTCCTATGTTTCGCTCAAGACATACGCGAGACCCCCATGCCCAGTGGTTTCAAGCTAAACTCCACGACCCACAAGCACGATGGATTAGAAGTTCCAGAAGCATGGCTCGATGACTACCTCACCGCTGTCAAGTTCCAGCGAGGAACCAAGACCACAACAATGCAGTACTTGCAGCTCATGCTTGAAGGCTCGGCACGGCACTGGCTAAAAAACCTACAGCGGGGCTCCATCAGCTCATGGAAACAGTTTCGCGGTGCCTTCATCGAGAATTTCAAGTCAACCAATAAGCGGCCGGCCTCACTCGAGGAACTGAGAGCTTGCAGACAAGGAACCAGAGAATCTTAAGGGCATACATCCAATGATGGACCATACTCAAAAACTCAGCCAAGGACATATCAGATGAAGGCGCAATCGACGCGTTTAGAAGAGGCCTACAACGCGTAAACTTCAAAGAGCAACTCGGGCAGCTCAAAGTCCAAACACTCGCGCAGTTACTAGAACATGCCAACAACTGGGTCGACGGAGAGGACTCCGTACGCAACGAATTGGACGCCCCGACGACTCACACAGATCGCGACTATGACTACTACGATGGAGATAGAGGTTTCGATCGAAGAAGGAAATGGCCTAGACGCAACTTCTACGACGATAGAGGACCCGACATGGTCGCGGTCGGCTTCCCAGGCGATAGAGACGGCAGACATCGCAAGGACAATAGAACGCAGCGAAGAGACAACCCGGAAGATCCAGCACACACCCGAAAGCGGGACTGGAGGCCTAGACAGCCACGAGATGACGCACGGACATCCCGCTCGGCCAAAGATCAGCTAGACGGACCATGTCGTGGTCATACCTAAGGTATACCCTTAAGTACCGTATATCATGGGGTACCCTCAACGAGATAATAAGAATACAATTGACATATAACCGAGTCAGGTGTTACTCGATGATCAAAGTATGATTACGCTTCCGAGTAACAAATAACTCAGGGTGGCATGCTACTCGGACATGAAACTACCGAGTAACGATCAACTCGGACAAGACGATGGTCAACAGTCACCGAAGCTATACAGTCAAGCATCTTGCTGCACCCATTATAACACGACTTAATGGAGGAGTTTCTATGTTTTAATTAGAAGCGTTATTGTAGCACTAATAGGCATTAATCCCTCATTTATGTAATTTGAGTGAGGTGGAGGTGGCGCACTCTATATAAGCCACCCCCACCACCACTACAAGGGGGGGAACTCTCTTCTTCTTCCTCTAGTTTTCTTCTTCCTCTTCCATGGAAAGAAACTCATGTACATCTTGTTCATACAAGATAAGGAAAAGCTCCTCCGGGAGCGCGAGACGTAGGGATTTTATCTCCTCTACGAGAGTCCCGAATTCGATAAAATCGCGTGCGTCACCCGTTTGCATCTTGATAGATCATGCTCCGTTCATACCCCCTCTCTATTGTCAGGATCATATCCACGACAGACCATGCACAATACAGGGTTTCAGAACCGAGCGCGAAGAAATACGATCAAGCCACACCCTGAGGAACTGTAGGCGCTTCACCGAGCACTCAGAAGAAAATAGCCGGTCCACAGCTCCAACAATGCAACCCCTGGAAAGCGTGGCAGTCAGGCCAATCGCCCACAATGCACCACCCCCACCCGCAGTGCCAGCAAGACAGGTAGCAGCCATCCAGGAGCGGCGCTCATCGCCCGATGAAAAACAAGAATACCCAGAGGCACACGGTCGCATCTACATGATCCAAGAAGTAAGGCCGTCCAACAGGCAGCAGAAACAAGTCACTAGAAAAGTTTTCCTCGCAGTCTCCTCCCACCCGGTTGTACCAGAATACCTCCGCGGGTCCGAGACCGACATCACCTTCTCCAGAGAAGACCACCCGCCAGCCATCCCTCGCCTAGGGCACGCCGCACTAGTGCTCAAAGCAAGAATCGGAAACTACGACATGTCACGAGTCTTTATGGATGGCAGCAGCGGAATCAACATCATATTCACCAAGACCCTGGAAGAGATGTTCATCCAAAACTCAACACTCAAAACTTCAGGCACGAACTTCCACGGAATTGTGCCAGGCAAAGCAGTGTACCCCCTTGGAAAGATAAGCCTGGATGTAGTCTTCGGCAACGCAAGCACCTTCCGAAAGGAAACGCTAGACTTCGAAGTAGTCGACTGGAAATCGCAGTACCATGCCATCCTCGGTCGGTCGGCCTTCGCATGCTTCATGGCGGTGCCGCACTACGCGTACCTCAAGCTTAAAATGTCAGGCCCAAGAGGATTCATCATAGTCAACAACAACTTCTTCAGATCTGATCGCTGCGACAGAGAATTCCACAAGATATCAGAAACCTTTGGAGCACAACACACCCGAGGAGTCTACGAGAAGTAAGAAGCACTGCTGTAAAAGATAGGGCACCAGTCGAGGAATCGAAGAACCGACACCTCACGACGAGACCTCAAGCTATCCCAGGAGCAGCTTTACATTCCTAGGGCCATCCAGCCATCGATCCAAATAAAGGGCCGTTTCGTCACAACCCACTCATGTAAGAACTCAAGGGAAAGATTGTAAATATTCTCCCAAAAGTATCTTACACAAAACATCATATTTGGCACTCGGGGGCACGCTCGCAGCGGCCACCCTCCGAGGCGTTATTCGCTCACGCGACTTCATATTTGGCACTCGGGGGCTCGCTCGTAGCAGCCACCCTCCGAGGCGTTATTTGCTCACGCGACTTCATATTTGGCACACGGGGGCTCGCTCACAGCAGCCACCCTCCGAGGCGTTATTCGCTCACGCGACTTCATATTTGGCACTCAGGGGCTCGCTCGCGGCAGCCACCCTCCGAGGCGTTATTCGCTCACGCGACTTCATATTTGGCACTCGGGGGGCTCGCTCGCAGAAGCCACCCTCCGAGGCGTTATTCGCTCATGCGACTTCATATTTGGCACTCGAGGGCTCGCTCGCAATAGCCACCCTCCGAGGCATTATTCGCTTACACGACCTCATACTTGGCACTCGAGGGCTCGCTCGCAGCAGCAACCCCCAAGGAAAATGCTACCACGCAATTCCACAACGGAAGACTACAACTTACAACCTCAAAAACATACATTGAGCAAGGAAGAATTTACAAGGGCCTCGAAAACTAGTCCCCAGGCTCCGATTTCACCTTACAAAAGGAACCAAGAAGGCGGTCATTCTCCTCGCACAACTTCTTCATAACCAAGCTCGCAGGCTCATTTGCGACCGCATAATGGTCATCCATCGGCTCATCACGACCACGAGGAGGACCTCGAGCCGCCAGCATGATATCTAACCCAGGACAATGACTGTGAACAAAAGAGAAAGCACACCGGGCTCACGCGTGAATTTGATGATTCACAACCCGACGAAGATCCGCAGGTTGAGAGAACACCCGACACAGCTTGTTAATACTGGACAGGGCATGATCTAAGGGATAAAACTCCGAGAAGATGCCACCAAGTACTTTGCAGCAGTACTCAAGAGCTCGTGGCACCCGACCAACCCGCAGTCGCAACACGGCAAAGAGCCGCGCTTGGGCCATGTCCCTCGAAAAGGGATTTTCAGCTTGAACGGCCGGGTCATCCAAACACGATAACTCCAACTGAACAGCCGCCTCCTCCTCGCCGGATCGACCAGCCAACACTTTACAAGAAAACCAGAATCAGCAAGAAGCATAAGAAAGTAGCACCTGCGCAATCAAGTAGCGCCAACAGAAAGACTCACCCTTCAGCTGATCAGACAACTTCCCCATCCAAGCAGAGAGACATCCAAGACAGCCTCAGCTCACTCACATTTTGAGCGATGGACCGCAACAACACCTTTGAGGCGACTAATATCACGCTGCGCGTCCTTAAGCCTCAAAAAGACAGACTCGTTATCCCTCTTGCGACCGTCTTCCTTCAGCAATTTCCAAGCCCGAGAAACTCCCGGGATGGCCTACCGCAAAAGGATAAAAGAAGTCAAGCCAAAGGAAAAGACAGTACAATAAAAGAAGACAAGATAATCTATTAATCAGTTCAAGATTCAGCATCCCTGGCTACAAAAGCAACTCATTACAAGGAAAAGTTTCTCCCAATATACAGATAAATAAAGTCTCCTACTCCGCGCCTTGAGGCTTGCGGACATCAGCCTCCACAACAAGTTGCAGTTCACGAGCAAGATGAGTGGCTCGCGCACTTTGATCAGTCGGATAACCAGGCATGAAATTCACCATTGCATCCTCAATGGGAACCCCATGCCCCATAAGAACAACGAAGGACATCGCAAGCCCACTCACCACTATCTCGCGTACCAAACCCTCCAGCTTATCTCTGTTTGGCCCGAACACAGCAACCTGAAGGTCAAAGCCCTTGGGACGGTTCTCCTCATCTGGATACATGTGTTCATGAAGAATCTTCAGAAGAGTCGACGCACGACTGCAGACGTCATTCACGGCGCCGGTGGCACTCGACACGGCATCCATAGCACCACAAAGAACGCCCGAGTCCTCAGAAGCAGCCAAGGCTCGCTCAACACTTATGGCGCCTACGCCACAGGGATACAACAATGATCAAACAACCACAAACAAAGGTGAAGCATTAGAGAAATATCCTCACCTGCCAAAGCACTCGCCAGGTCGCGTAGCCGATTGCCCTCAACCATCTCCAATTGTTGGAATTCCTCCTCCACTCGCCGCAGCCATTCGACCTCATCACGTTGCGCCTGCAAATCCCTCTCCTTCGACTCCAAAACGCCTCGAAGCGAGGCAAGCTTCTTCTCCGGGGCAGCAGCCCGCTTTTCAGCATCGTTCTTACGACCTACGGTCAAAGGTTCACTCAAGCATCAAGCTAGAAAGGACAATAGAATCAAAAACGGAGAAAAACAACTCACGACGCATGGTGGTCAGGCTATTCTGGGCCGCATCATGAGCACCCCGGGCACGATCAGCATCAGTCAGCACTTGCTCACACATACGGAACAGCGGCTGAAAAAGAAAGGAGCGCAGAAATCAGAACCAAGCAAAGGACAATAGAGTTTCAGACTGCGACCAACCACAAGAGATTGCTCGCAGCCTCGGGGGCTACTCCCATCAGGAGCGCTGTCGCGCCCCCAATCGCAAGCAGAAGCGCACCAAAACAGAAAATCAAGCTTAAGACTGCGACCAACTAAAAGTGGTTACTCGCAGCCTCGGCGGCTACTCCCATCGGGAGCGCTGACGCGCCCCCAATGCAAGTCAGATGAAAAGAAGATTACGCACCTGCTTAGCCACGCGATCAAGGAATATCGCCTTCTCTTCAATGGGGAGGGTCCTTCTTCTCCAAGAAGTATGATGAGGACATCCCTACTAATGTTACACCCATACCATCACCAACTACACATACTGGACCAGTTACTAGAGCACGTGCACGTCAACTAAATTATCAGGTACTTTCGTTTCTTGCGAATCCTTCTATTGTTCATGAACATATGATGCTGCCTAAATTAGATACTTTTGTTTTGCTTATGAATGAAGGACCTAGCATGGAAAAGAAGGATGTTCATTGGAGCGGGATCAAGAATGGAGAAGAAGGTGCGCGCGGGGGAAAGTACAGTGGAGCTTCCAGTGGGGATTTTCGCACGTTGAAGCCACCATCAGGCATGCATGAAGGCTTGGACGGAATACACGAGATGCCACTTCATTATTTTCGTCCAAGAGCAATTATAGGTGCTGCGTCACCTTAATATTGGGCTGGGCCCATGTAATTTCGAAATACCACATTATAGGCTGTTTTTAGAGTCCGTATGTGTGGGGAAACCGAGTTAGGGTTGTTTTCGGACCCCACCTCCAAGGGGTCACGAAAATCCCCTCTGTTCCCCCATATATACAGCCCTTAGGGCGTCGTTTAGACTTGGGTTTTAATTAGATTTAAGTTAGCCATAGCCGCAACTTCGAGCTCTTCGTTTGTGTCATCCGACCAGGCCAAGACCTCATTGGAACCCCAACTTTCGTAATCATTCATCTTATATTCGCAATATCCAGATTGCAATTCTTAGTTCTTGCTTGTTCTTCGATTGCTTGCAGGAATTAGACCTTCGTGGTCAGGTTGATCGTGCATCCGCGGGATCAATAACCTCTCGGAGTTGGTTTAGCGATCGCTAAGGCGCAACGTCTTCGCACGTTCGTAGTCGGATCGTGAAAGTCGTCTCCACCATAATCGATCTCCTCCATCTCATCGAAACATCGGGACACCTTCGCCTCTATCAAGTGGTATCAGATTTCTAGGTTGATCGGTGAGATTTACCAGTTTTCATAGTCTAGATTGGTTCTGTTCTTCATACCTACAGTCCACGAAAAAGCCAACAAAAAAAATTAGGGTTAGATCATCGCGTCCCAAGACAGTCCTAGCCTTTGTCCAGTTTTCTTTTCAGTACTTGCTTTGTTGAATTTACGGTTGCATCGTTGTGTCAAGTTGCTGATCTTAGCGTCTAGTTCCCTTAGAGTTTCGAGTTCTGATCACAGTTTGCCACGTCGCCGCCGCACCAGTAGTCATCCTACCACGTTCCGCCAATCCGAGTCCAGATACACCACCACGTTCCGCCAAGCAGAGTCCATATACACCACCACGTCTCACGAGTCCGAGTTGAGTTCCACCATCATTACGGTTCCTGATATCCCCGTAGCCAGAATAGTTTTGAGTTGATTAGAGTCGGATTTCACCAATCTTTTGTCATACGTAGAAGAGGGTGATTTCCAAAAAAAAAAAAAAAAAAATTTCGTCTGGCACGCTTTTCAGAGCAGTTTTTAGGCCAAAATTTTCAGGGGTAAAAAAATTTCGTGCCCATACGTTCCTTAGGTCCAGAAACTCGTTTTGAGACGTTCGCCACCATAGTGATTTTTTCGCACTTTTTCAGCCACCGCAGTCCCGCATCGCAAAAAAAAAAAAAAAAAGAGAAAAAAAAAAGAGAGAGAGAAAAAAAAAATTCAGAGTGTGCTTCACAGTTGTTACGTGCCGCGCCGTGCTTTCGTTGGTGTTTTAGGCTCGCGTCTCTAGTACGGTCTAGCCTAGGATCAGCACAGTACCGACGTTGAGTGTTTATTCAGCTTTGCATCTCTGTTTTGATTACTGTTGATCTTTTTGCTACCATATTTGTCAAGCCTACCTACAGCTCCACATATATCCTACATCGTGCGTTTTGACACCTCCTGGCCATCGCTCTACCATATCTCTGAGAGTTTTGACCCGTTGGTTGTAGATCACCACCTGCTGCTAGGTAAGAATCGGTAAGAACGTAAGAAAAGCTTGACGGATTTGTGCTTTCCACCACCCCACATCCATCCCATTAGTAGTAGGATCATATTCCTGTGTGTTTTCTATTTCTGCTAACCATGCCAGGATCACATGATGAAGTGGCGCGGGATGCACCCGATTGGGAGAACATGACAAACAAGGAGCTACATGATAAATTTGCACGTATGATGTCTCAACAGGTGCAGGACATCGAGACCAGATTTACAGAGGCGATTGATGGCGTGGAGAAGATGATCGACACCAAGCTCGACGCCAAGTTTACTGAGTTTATCGCACGCCTACCTTCAGCACAGCCACAGCCACCGCCACTACCACGTGCACGACGTATTCTGTTTCCGCGAGGACAAGCTGCTGGTATTGGTGCTCCTCCTGCTGCTGCAGTTGCTGCTACTGCTGCTGCTGCTGCTTCTGACGTCGTCCAGGACGACAACTACGAGGGTGATTACGAGGAGGAGGTGGAACAGGAAGCGGCCTATGAGCAGCCAGCTGGACGTCCACGTCCCAACATTCGCCACGGTCGACACCAACCACCCCCTCAGGTACGCGATGATGAACATGTGCCTAAACTTAAATTGAATCTTAAGCCGTTTGAGGGTAGATATATTCCTGATGCTTATCTTACTTGGGAGTTAGAAACTGAACAACGTTTTACATGTTTACAATATCCTGAGAATAGACGTGTTACTGCTGCTGTTTGTGAATTCACGGGCTTTGCATCTATTTGGTGGTCTGAACATTGTAGATTGCATGCTAATAATATTCCAACTACTTGGGCTGCTTTAAAAGATGCTATGCGTACTCGCTGGGTTCCTCCTTATTATCAACGTGAATTGTTACAAAAATTACAGCGTTTGAGACAAGGAAAAAATTCTGTAGAGGAATATTATCAAGAATTACAAACTGGATTGATTAGATGTGGCCTAGTAGAGGATAATGAAGCTATGCTTGCACGTTTTATGGGTGGCTTAAACAGGGAGATACAAACTATTCTAGAATACAAGGACTTTGCTACTATCACTCGTTTGTTTCATCTTGCTTGTAAAGCTGAACGTGAAGTGCAGGATCGACAGGCCGCTACGAGACCTAACTTTTCTGCAGGACGAAATACATCATGGACATCGCGTGGAGCTTCTACATCCACACGTCCTGCTGCGCCACCATCTACTTCAGCCGCTCATTCTTACAGGGAGCCACCAAAACAGCCAGCGCCACCATTCAAGGGTGCACAGAGTGGTCCAGCGGCGAGTTCTTCTTCATCCATGGCGTCCACAGGGCAAGCACGAGATCGTGATATTAAATGTCGCAGGTGCCAAGGTGGAGGTCACTTCGCAAAAGACTGTCCCTCCAAGCGTGTGATGACTATTACGGCGGATGGTGGGTATGAGTCAGCGAGTGACTATGATGAGGAGACTCTAGTTCTCATTGCTCATGAGGAACAGGGTGCCCATGATGATGCTCATGATATAGAGTATATGACTCCTGATGATGCAGATAAATATGCTAGTTTGGTTGCTCAACGTGTGTTAAGTGTGCAGGTATCGAAGGCCGAGCAAAACCAGCGGCATAATTTGTTCCACACAAAGGGAGTGGTGAAAGAACGTTCGGTTCGCATCATCATTGACGGAGGGAGTTGCAACAACTTGGCGAGCATGGAGTTGGTGGAGAAGCTATCTCTCACCACAAGACCACACCCCCATCCGTACTATATTCAGTGGTTTAACAATAGTGGTAAGATTAAGGTAACGCGTTCTGTTCGTGTGCACTTTAGCATTGCTGCATATGCTGATTATGTTGATTGTGATGTGGTACCCATGCAAGCATGCTCTCTTTTACTTGGTAGACCATGGCAATTTGATAGGAATGTTGTACACCATGGTTGGACAAATCAGTTTACTCTGGTTCATCAGGATAAAAATATTGCTTTACTTCCTATGTCTCCTGAACAAATTGTGAAAGATGATCTTGCTAGAGCTAGTAAAGCTAAACAGGAGAAAAATAAGAGTGAAAATGAGATAGCAGCTAAAGAATTTGAGCAACAACATAAGACTAATAGCAAATCTTCTTCTGCTGTTTCTAATGAAATTAAATTGACTAGTCCAACTTTGCTTGCTACTAAGGTTGATATTTCAGATTTGGATGTTAGTCAATATGTGTGCTATGCTTTTGTGTGCAAAGAAACTTTGTTTTCATTTGAGGAATTGCCTCCTTCTTTGCCTCCTGTTGTCACTGACCTTTTGCAGGAATTTATTGACGTCTTTCCACAAGACGTACCACCGGGATTACCACCTATTCGAGGGATTGAGCATCAGATTGACTTAATTCCCGGTGCTTCGCTGCCCAACCGTGCGCCATACCGTACCAATCCGGAGGAGACGAAGGAGATTCAGCGTCAAGTACAAGAGCTACTCGACAAAGGTTACATACGTGAATCACTTAGTCCTTGTGCTGTTCCTGTTATATTAGTGCCTAAAAAGGATGGAACTTGGCGTATGTGTGTTGATTGTAGAGCCATTAATAATATTACTATTCGTTATCGTCATCCTATTCCTAGGTTAGATGATATGCTTGATGAATTAAGTGGCTCTACCATGTTTTCCAAAGTTGATTTGCGTAGTGGATACCATCAAATTCGCATGAAATTAGGGGATGAATGGAAAACGGCATTTAAAACTAAGTTTGGATTATATGAGTGGTTAGTCATGCCTTTTGGGTTAACTAATGCACCTAGCACTTTTATGAGATTAATGAACGAGGTTTTACGTGCTTTCATTGGACGATTTGTGGTAGTCTATTTTGATGATATACTGATTTATAGCAAATCTTTGGAGGAACATTTGGATCATTTACGTGCTGTTTTTATTGCTCTACGTAATGCACGTTTATTTGGTAACCTTGGGAAGTGCACCTTTTGCACCGACCGAGTATCGTTTCTTGGCTATGTTGTTACTCCGCAGGGAATTGAAGTTGATCATGCCAAGATCGAGGCAATTGAGAGTTGGCCGCAGCCCAAAACGGTCACACAAGTGAGGAGTTTTCTTGGCCTCGCTGGATTCTATAGGCGTTTTGTGAGAGATTTCAGCACCATTGCTGCACCTCTCAATGAGCTTACACGCAAGGATGTGCCTTTTACTTGGGGTACCGCACAGGAAGAAGCTTTCACGGTATTGAAAGATAAGTTAACACATGCTCCTTTGCTCCAACTTCCTGATTTTAATAAGACTTTTGAGCTTGAATGCGATGCTAGTGGGATTGGTTTGGGAGGTGTGTTATTACTAGATGCTAAACCTGTTGCATACTTTTCTGAAAAATTGAGTGGGCCTAGTCTGAACTATTCTACTTATGATAAGGAATTATATGCTCTTGTTCGGACATTAGAAACTTGGCAACATTATTTATGGCCCAAAGAATTTGTTATACATTCTGATCATGAATCTTTGAAACACATAAGAAGTCAAGCAAAACTTAATCGTAGACATGCTAAGTGGGTTGAATTTATTGAGACTTTCCCTTATGTCATTAAACACAAGAAGGGGAAAGATAATATTATTGCTGATGCTTTGTCTCGTCGTTATACTATGCTTTCACAACTTGACTTCAAGATTTTCGGTTTAGAGACAATCAAAGAACAATATGTAAATGATGCGGAATTTCAAGATGTATTGCAGAATTGTAGAGAGGGTAGAACATGGAACAAGTTTGTGCTTAATGATGGATTTGTGTTCCGTTCTAACAAGCTATGCATTCCAGCTAGCTCTATTCGTCTTTTGTTGTTGCAGGAGGCGCATGGAGGAGGATTAATGGGACATTTTGGCGTGAAAAAGACGGAGGACGTACTTGCTACACATTTCTTTTGGCCAAAGATGAGACGGGATGTTGAGCGTTTTGTTGCTCGCTGCACTACATGTCAAAAAGCTAAGTCACGACTCAATCCTCATGGTTTATACATGCCTTTACCTGTACCTAGTGTTCCGTGGGAGGACATTTCCATGGACTTTGTTTTAGGCTTGCCTCGAACAAAGAAGGGGAGGGATAGCATATTTGTTGTCGTGGATAGATTTTCTAAGATGGCACATTTTATACCATGTCATAAAAGCGATGATGCTGCTAATGTTGCTGATTTATTCTTTGGAGAGATTATTCGTTTACATGGTGTGCCCAATACTATTGTCTCGGATCGTGATACAAAGTTTCTTAGCCATTTTTGGAGATGCTTATGGGCTAAGTTGGGGACTAAACTACTTTTTAGTACTACATGTCATCCCCAAACTGATGGACAAACTGAAGTGGTCAATAGGACATTGTCTACTATGCTTAGGGCTGTTTTAAAAAGTAACTTGAAACTGTGGGAAGAATGTTTACCTCATATTGAATTTGCTTATAATCGTTCAGTGCATTCTACCACTAAAATGTGCCCTTTTGAGATTGTTTATGGTTTTCTACCTCGTGCACCTATTGATTTGCTGCCTCTTCCATCTTCGGAGAAGGTTAATTTTGATGCTAAGCAACGTGCTGATTTGATATTAAAAATGCATGAGTTAACTAAAGAAAACATTGAGCGCATGAATGCTAGATACAAGCTTGCTGGTGATAGGGGTCGAAAGCATGTTGTGTTTGAACCAGGAGATCTTGTTTGGTTACATCTACGTAAAGATAGGTTTCCTGATTTGCGCAAGTCTAAGCTAATGCCACGAGCTGATGGTCCCTTTAAGGTTTTACAGAAAATTAATGATAATGCATATAAACTTGAGCTACCTGCAGATTTTGGGGTTAGTCCCACATTTAACATTGCAGATTTGAAACCTTATTTGGGAGAAGATGATGAGCTTCCGTCGAGGACGACTTCAATTCAAGAAGGGGAGGATGATGAGGACATCCCTACTAATGTTACACCCATACCATCACCAACTACACATACTGGACCAGTTACTAGAGCACGTGCACGTCAACTAAATTATCAGGTACTTTCGTTTCTTGCGAATCCTTCTATTGTTCATGAACATATGATGCTGCCTAAATTAGATACTTTTGTTTTGCTTATGAATGAAGGACCTAGCATGGACAAGAAGGATGGTCATTGGAGCGGGATCAAGAATGGAGAAGAAGGTGCGCGCGGGGGAAAGTACAGTGGAGCTTCCAGTGGGGATTTTCGCACGTTGAAGCCACCATAAGGCATGCATGAAGGCTTGGATGGAATACACGAGATGCCACTTCATTATTTTCGTCCAAGAGCAATTATAGGTGCTGCGTCACCTTAATATTGGGCTGGGCCCATGTAATTTCGAAATACCACATTATAGGCTGTTTTTAGAGTCCGTATGTGTGGGGAAACCGAGTTAGGGTTGTTTTCGGACCCCACCTCCAAGGGGTCACGAAAATCCCCTCTGTTCCCCCATATATACAGCCCTTAGGGCGTCGTTTAGACTTGGGTTTTAATTAGATTTAAGTTAGCCATAGCCGCAACTTCGATCTCTTCGTTTGTGTCATCCGACCAGGCCAAGACCTCATTGGAACCCCAACTTTCGTAATCATTCATCTTATATTCGCAATATCCAGATTGCAATTCTTAGTTCTTGCTTGTTCTTCGATTGCTTGCAGGAATTAGACCTTCGTGGTCAGGTTGATCGTGCATCCGCGGGATCAATAACCTCTCGGAGTTGGTTTAGCGATCGCTAAGGCGCAACGTCTTCGCACGTTCGTAGTCGGATCGTGAAAGTCGTCTCCACCATAATCGATCTCCTCCATCTCATCGAAACATCGGGACACCTTCGCCTCTATCAAAGTACCCCTCGGGAAACACAGGTTTCATCTCCGGAGGTGATTCTCCCTCAGGCCACACACCCGCCAGATGGAGTAGTCGCAGGTTTTGTACCCGCACCAGAAGCCGCAGGAGTCGCGGAAGGTGCTGATCAATCAGCCACGGTGCCAGAGTCAGTCGACTGAAGGTCAACAGCAGCAGTACCCGTGGAAGATGTGGCCCGAACAGGAGCACTACTGCAACACGCTCATCATCAGAATCAGAAGCAAAAATAGCGGTATAAAAACCAAAAACAAGTACGTACCCAACAGGTGCGGCGCCGACGCGAAGAAAGACCCCCAGCTTGCGCTTTTTCGGTGCAACTGGAGGAGGGCAGGGCGCAGCAACTGGCACAACTAGCGGCGGTCCATCACCATCTCCCTCCCCAGCCCGTCCACTGGCAGTCGAGGAGCGGCTGCGTTTGAAGCGAAATGGCTCTGAATCTTCATCGCCTCCAGGAGCCGCTGGATGACCACCAACACTCGCACCCGTGGACTCGCCAATACCAGCATGCGAGGCACCGCCCACGGGTGCTGGATCCACCACAACCACATTAGGATCGTCCAATATCTCGGCATCCTCAGGTTGAGGTGGGTTGTTCAGCAAGGGAACATGGTTCTACGAGCAAAAAACATTATCAGTAAACACAAGATAGCAAATACATGATCGGACCTGACAAAGACTCGAGCACATACCTCAGGCAATGGGAAATCTTCAGAATATGGAAGCACGGAACTCTCAACACCAGTACTTGTGCACTTAGTGACTTGCTGGATCCGAAACAGAAGATCGCTACCCGAGATATCATCAGGAGAGCACCTAGTCGGGTCCTCGAGCCCAGTGTACCGCCACATAGGATGAACCCGGTGCTGAAGCGACTGGATGCGCCTCCTCATAAACACGACAATCAGCTGGGCACCAGTTATCCTCTTCTCCAGTTCAACGAGTTTTGCATTAGAGGCTCAACAACAGCCACCTCTTCAGCAGACAAAGCATGCCCCCAAGACGTACGCTTGACCACCCGCGCAACCGGGTCAAAAGGGGGAAGACCAAATTGCTGGTCGTGAACACGCCTATCCTTCAAATAAAACCAGCTCTTCCGCCAGGTATACACGGAATCCAGTTTCTCCAAATCGAAATAGGCACTCTTCTCCCTAATGGAGATGCCGACGCCCCCAATGGCATACTCAGAGTTCGTCCTCTTCACATTGAAGAGGCGCTTCCAAAGCCCCCAATGGGGATAAATCCCCAGGAAACTCTCACAGAGTGTGATAAAACACGCAAGATGAAGTATCCCGTTCAGACACAAATCACGCAATTGAAGCTGATACGCAACAAGTAATCCCCGGACAAATGGATAACGGGGAGAGAAAACCAGCGAGGAAAAAGCTCTAGAAGCATACCCGCTCATCTTCGTGCGGCGCAGGAACTTCTTCATCCCCAGAAATCCGCGTGGCACCCTCCAAGACATGGCCATCTGCCACCAGAGCATCCAGATCTGTAGCCTCAAAGGATGAGCGCTCCCACCTCCAAGTCATCCTCGCTGCTTCCTGCGCTGCACTCCGAGGACGTTTGGACATAGATCCCGCCGCATGTCGTGGTAATACCTAGGGTATACCCTCATGAACCTTATATCAGGGGGTATCCCAAGCAGAACCGCCTCTTGAAAAATATCTATAAAATAAGACATAAACAAAAAACCTCTTTCTCTTTCTTTTTCATCTGAATAAAAAGCTACTCGGATAAAATCAGATTCATCCGAATAGTTAGCTTATTCGGTTGACACCACTACAAAGGCAGCCCTACTCGAATAAGACCTTACCGAATAAGGCGTTACTCGGAGCAAAACACTAACAACTGAGTAAGCTGGTTACTTGGAAGCAAGAAAAGCCGAGCTGCCCGACACTCGGACAAGAAGAGGAAGAGCCACCAAGACATTAAATCTATATGCGTTACCCCTACTTAAATGCTTGTAATGAGGGGACGTTTCTCATTGTAATAACAGCCACCATTAACCCTGTAATTAAAACCCATTATTGGGCAGTGAAGGGACAGGGCGCACTCTATATAAGCCCATCCTTTTCACCATAGAAGGGGGGAATAGATCGACACTTTGAGCAAGAACATCCCAGTTTACCTGGGACAGGATTAAGGTTGTTATCTCCAAGGAGAGGCCTAACCTGTATAACTTATCCCTGTGTCACCATCTTTGCGTACAGATCCTCATAGCTCCATCACTACCCTTATATCTATTGTTAGGTGATAGAGGCGAAGGTGTCCCGATGTTTCGATGAGATGGTGGAGATCGATTATGGTGGAGTAGACTTTCACGACCCGACTACGAACGTGCGAAGACGTTGCGCCTTAGCGATCGCTAAACCAACTCCGAGAGGTTATTGATCCCGCGGATGCACGATCAACCTGACCACGAAGGTCTAATTCCTGCAAGCAATCGAAGAACAAGCAAGAATTAAGAATTGCAATCTGGATATTGCGAATATAAGATGAAAGATTACGAAAGTTGGGGTTCCAATGAGGTCTTGGCCTGGTCGGATGACACAAACGAAGAGCTCGAAGTTGCGGCTATGGCTAACTTAAATCTAATTAAAACCCAAGTCTAAACGACGCCCTAAGGGTATATATGGGGGAACAGAGGGGATTTTCGTGACCCCTTGGAGGTGGGGTCCGAAAACAACCCTAACTCGGTTTCCCCACACATACGTACTCTAAAAACAGCCTATAAGGTGGTATTTCGAAATTACATGGGCCCAGCCCAATATTAAGGTGACGCAGCACCTATAATTGCCCTTGGACGAAAATAATGAAGTGGCATCTCGCGTCCAAGACTTCATGCGCGCTTTATGGTGGCTTCAAAGTGCGATAATCACCACGGGAAGCTCCGCTGTCCTTTCCCGCGCGCGCACCTTCTTCTCCATGCTTGATCCCGCTCCAATGACCATCCTTCTTGTCCATGCTAGGTCCTTCATTCATAAGCAAAACAAAAGTATCTAATTTAGGCAGTATCATATGTTCATGAACAATAGAAGGATTCGCAAGAAACGAAAGTACCTGATAATTTAGTTGACGTGCACGAGCTCTAGTAACTGGTCCAATATGTGTGGTTGGTGAGGATATGGGTGTAACATTAGTAGGGATGTCCTCATCATCCTCCCCTTCTTGAATTGAAGTCGTCCTCGACGGAAGCTCATCATCTTCTCCCAAATAAGGCTTCAAATCTGCAATATTAAATGTGGGACTAACCCCAAAGGCTGCAGGTAGCTCAAGTTTATATGCATTATCATTAATTTTCTGCAAAACCTTAAAGGGACCATCAGCTCGAGGCATTAACTTAGACTTGCGCAAATCAGGAAACCTATCTTTACGTAGATGTAACCAAACAAGATCTCCGGGTTCAAACACAACATGCTTTCGACCCCTATCACCAGCAAGCTTGTATCTAGCATTCATGCGCTCAATGTTTTCTTTAGTTAACTCATGCAGTTTTAATATCAATTCAGCACGTTGCTTAGCATCAAAATTAACCTTCTCCGAAGATGGAAGAGGTAGCAAATCAATAGGTGCACGAGGTAGAAAACCATAAACAATCTCAAAAGGGCACATTTTAGTGGTAGAATGCAATGAACGATTATAAGCAAATTCAATATGAGGTAAACATTCTTCCCACAGTTTCAAGTTACTCTTTAAAACAGCCCTAAGCATAGTAGACAAAGTCCTATTGACTACTTCAGTTTGTCCATCAGTTTGGGGATGACATGTAGTACTAAAAAGTAGTTTAGTCCCCAACTTAGCCCATAAGCATCTCCAAAAATGGCTAAGAAACTTAGTATCACGATCCGAGACAATAGTATTGGGCACACCATGTAAGCGAATAATCTCACGAAAGAATAAATCAGCAACATTAGCAGCATCATCGCTTTTATGACATGGTATAAAATGTGCCATCTTAGAAAATCTATCCACGACAACAAATATGCTATCCCTCCCATTCTTTGTTCGAGGCAAGCCTAAAACAAAGTCCATGGATATGTCCTCCCACGGAACACTAGGTACAGGTAAAGGCATGTATAAACCATGAGGATTGAGTCGTGACTTAGCTTTTTGACATGTAGTGCAGCGAGCAACAAAACGCTCAACATCCCGTCTCATCTTTGGCCAAAAGAAATGTGTAGCAAGTACGTCCTCCGTCTTCTTCACACCAAAGTGTCCCATTAATCCTCCTCCATGCGCCTCCTGCAACAACAAAAGACGAATAGAGCTAGCTGGAATGCATAGCTTGTTAGAACGGAACACAAATCCATCATTAAGCACAAACTTGTTCCATGTTCTACCCTCTCTACAATTCTGCAATACATCTTTAAATTCCGCATCATTTACGTATTGATCTTTGATTGTCTCTAAACCGAAAATCTTGAAGTCAAGTTGTGAAAGCATAGTATAACGACGAGACAAAGCATCAGCAATAATATTATCTTTCCCCTTCTTGTGTTTAATGACATAAGGGAAAGTCTCAATAAATTCAACCCACTTAGCATGTCTACGATTAAGTTTTGCTTGACTTCTTATGTGTTTCAAAGATTCATGATCAGAATGTATAACAAATTCTTTGGGCCATAAATAATGTTGCCAAGTTTCTAATGTCCGAACAAGAGCATATAATTCCTTATCATAAGTAGAATAGTTCAGACTAGGCCCACTCAATTTTTCAGAAAAGTAAGCAACAGGTTTAGCATCTTGTAATAACACACCTCCCAAACCAATCCCACTAGCATCGCATTCAAGCTCAAAAGTCTTATTAAAATCAGGAAGTTGGAGCAAAGGAGCATGTGTTAACTTATCTTTCAATACGGTGAAGGCTTCTTCCTGTGCGGTACCCCAAGTAAAAGGCACATCCTTGCGTGTAAGCTCATTGAGAGGTGCAGCAATGGTGCTGAAATCTCTCACAAAACGCCTATAGAATCCAGCGAGGCCAAGAAAACTCCTCACTTGTGTGACCGTTTTGGGCTGCGGCCAACTCTCAATCGCCTCGATCTTGGCTTTATCAACTTCAATTCCCTGCGGAGTAACAACATAGCCAAGAAACGATACTCGGTCGGTGCAAAAGGTGCACTTCCCAAGGTTACCAAACAAACGTGCATTACGTAGAGCAATAAAAACAGCACGTAAATGATCCAAATGTTCCTCCAAAGATTTGCTATAAATCAGTATATCATCAAAATAGACTACCACAAATCGTCCAATGAAAGCACGTAAAACCTCGTTCATTAATCTCATGAAAGTGCTAGGTGCATTAGTTAACCCAAAAGGCATGACTAACCACTCATATAATCCAAACTTAGTTTTAAATGCCGTTTTCCATTCATCTCCTAATTTCATGCGAATTTGATGGTATCCACTACGCAAATCAACTTTGGAAAACATGGTAGAGCCACTTAATTCATCAAGCATATCATCTAACCTAGGAATAGGATGACGATAACGAATAGTAATATTATTAATGGCTCGACAATCAACACACATACGCCATGTTCCATCCTTTTTAGGCACTAATATAACAGGAACAGCACAAGGACTAAGGGATTCACGTATGTAACCTTTGTCGAGTAGCTCTTGTACTTGACGCTGAATCTCCTTTGTCTCCTCCGGATTGGTACGGTATGGCGCACGGTTGGGCAGTGAAGCACCGGGAATTAAGTCAATCTGATGCTCAATCCCTCGAATAGGTGGTAATCCCGGTGGTACGTCTTGTGGAAAGACGTCAATAAACTCCTGCAAAAGGTCAGTGACAACAGGAGGCAAAGAAGGAGGCAATTCCTCAAATGAAAACAAAGCTTCTTTGCACACAAAAGCATAGCACACATATTGACTAACATCCAAATCTGAAATATCAACTTTAGTAGCAAGCAAAGTTGGACTAGTCAATTTAATTTCATTAGACACAGCAGAAGAAGATTTGCTATTAGTCTTATGTTGTTGCTCAAATTCTTTGGCTGCTATCTCATTTTCACTCTTATTTTTCTCCTGTTTAGCTTTACTAGCTCTAGCAAGATCATCTTTCACAATTTGTTCAGGAGACATAGGAAGTAAAGCAATATTTTTATCCTGATGAACCAGAGTAAACTGATTTGTCCTACCATGGTGTACAACATTCCTATCAAATTGCCATGGTCTACCAAGTAAAAGAGAGCATGCTTGCATGGGTACCACATCACAATCAACATAATCAGCATATGCAGCAATGCTAAAGTGCACACGAACAGAACGCGTTACCTTAATCTTACCACTATTGTTAAACCACTGAATATAGTACGGATGGGGGTGTGGTCTTGTGGTGAGAGATAGCTTCTCCACCAACTCCATGCTAGCCAAGTTGTTGCAACTCCCTCCGTCAATGATGATGCGAACCGAACGTTCTTTCACCACTCCCTTTGTGTGGAACAAATTATGCCTCTGGTTTTGCTCAGCCTTCGTTACCTGCACACTTAACACACGTTGAGCAACCAAACTAGCATATTTATCTGCATCATCAGGAGCCATATACTCCATATCATGAGCATCATCATGGGCACCCTGTTCCTCATGAGCAATGAGAACTAAAGTCTCCTCATCATAGTCACTCGCTGACTCATACCCACCATCCGCCGTAATAATCATCACACGCTTGGAGGGACAGTCTTTTGCGAAGTGACCTCCACCTTGGCACCTGCGACATTTAATATCACGATCTCGTGTTTGCCCTGTGGAAGCCATGGATGAAGAAGAACTCGCCGCTGGACCACTCTGTGCACCCTTGAATGGTGGCGCTGACTGTTTTGGTGGCTCCCTGTAAGAATGAGCGGCTGAAGTAGAGGGTGGAGCAGCAGGACGTGTGGATGTAGAAGGTCCACGCGATGTCCATGATGTATTTCGTCCTGCAGAAAAGTTAGGTCTCGTAGCGGCCTGTCGATCCTGCACTTCACGTTCAGCTTTACAAGCAAGATGAAACAAACGAGTAATAGTAGCATAGTCCTTGTATTCTAGAATAGTTTGTATCTCCCTGTTTAAGCCACCTATGAAACGTGCAAACATAGCTTCATTATCCTCTACTAGGCCACATCTAATCAATCCAGTTTGTAATTCTTGATAATATTCCTCTACAGAATTTTTTCCTTGTCTCAAACGCTGTAATTTTTGTAGCAATTCACGTTGATAATAAGGAGGAACCCAGCGAGTACGCATAGCATCTTTTAAAGCAGCCCAAGTAGCTGGAATATTATTAGCATGCAATCTACAATGTTCAGACCACCAAATAGATGCAAAACCCGTGAATTCACAAACAGCAGCAGTAACACGTCTATTCTCAGGATATTGTAAACATGTAAAGCGTTGTTCAGTTTCTAACTCCCAAGTAAGATAAGCATCAGGAATATATCTACCCTCAAACGGCTTAAGATTCAATTTAAGTTTAGGCACATGTTCATCATCGCGTACCTGAGGGGGTGGTTGGTGTCGACCGTGGCGAATGTTGGGACGTGGACGTCCAGCTGGCTGTTCATAGGCCGCTTCTTGTTCCACCTCCTCCTCGTAATCACCCTCGTAGTTGTCGTCCTGGCCGACGTCAGAGGCAGCAGCAGCAGTAACTGCAGCAGCAGCAGGAGCACCAGCAGCTTGTCCGCCCGGAAACAGAATACGTCGTGCACGTCGTGGTGGCGGTGGCTGTGCTGGAGCGGCCGCAGGCTGTATAGGTAAGCGTGCGAGCAACTCAGTAAACTTGGCGTCGAGCTTGGTGTCGATCATCTTCTCCACACCATCAATCGCCTCTGTAAATCTGTTCTCGATGTCATTCACCTGTTCAGACATCATTTGTGCAAATTTATCATGTAATGCTTTGTTTGTCATATTCTCCCAATCAGGTGCATCCCGCGCCACTTCATCATGGGATCCTGGCATGGTTAGCAGAAATAGAAAACACACAGAAGTATGATCCTACTTCGACTAATGGGATGTGGGGTGGTGGGAAGCACAAATCCGTCAAGCTTTTCTTCAGTTCTTACCGATTCTTACCTAGCAGCAGGTGGTGATGTACAACCAACGGGTCAAAACTCTCAGAGATGTGGTAGAGCGATGGCCAGGAGGTGTCAACCGCACGAAGTAGAATATATGTGGAGCTGTAGGTAGGCTTGACAAATATGGTAGCAAAAAGATCAACAGTAATCAAAACAGAGATGCAAAGCTGAATAAACACTCAACGTCGGTACTGTGCTGATCCTAGGCTAGACCGTACTAGAGACGCGAGCCTAAAACACCAACGAAAGCACGGCGCGGCACGTAATCAACTGAGAAGCACACTCTGAATTTTTTTTTCTCTTTTTTTTTTTTTTTTTTTTTTGGCGATGCGGGACTGCGGGGGCTGAAAAAGTGCGAAAAAATCACTATGGTGGCGAACGTCTCGAAACGAGTTTCTGGACCTAAGGAACGTATGGGCACGAAATTTTGGAAATCACCCCCTTCTACGTACGACAAAGATTGGTGAAATCCGACTCTAATCAACTCAAACTAATCTGGCTATGGAGAGGTCACGAACCGTACTGATGATGGAACTCAACTCGGACTCGTGGTACGTGGTGGTGTATATGTACTCTGCTTGGCGGAACGTGGTGGTGTATGTGGACTTGGATTGGCGGAACGTGGTAGGATGACTACTGTGCGGCGGCGACGTGGCAAACTGTGATCAGAACTCGAAACTCTAAGGGAACTAGACGCTAAGATCAGCAACTTGACACAACGATGCAACCGTAAATTCAACAAAGCAAGTACTGAAAAGAAAACTGGACAAAGGCTCGGACTGTCTTGGGACGTGATGATCTAACCCTAAATTTTTTGTGGCTTTTTCGTGGGGTGTAGGTATGACGAACAGAATCAATCTAGACTACGAAAACTGGTAAATCTCACCGAGCAACCTGGAAATCTGATACCACTTGATAGAGGCGAAGGTGTCCCGATGTTTCGATGAGATGGTGGAGATCGATTATGGTGGAGTAGACTTTCACGACCCGACTACGAACGTGCGAAGACGTTGCGCCTTAGCGATCGCTAAACCAACTCCGAGAGGTTATTGATCCCGCGGATGCACGATCAACCTGACCACGAAGGTCTAATTCCTGCAAGCAATCGAAGAACAAGCAAGAATTAAGAATTGCAATCTGGATATTGCGAATATAAGATGAAAGATTACGAAAGTTGGGGTTCCAATGAGGTCTTGGCCTGGTCGGATGACACAAACGAAGAGCTCGAAGTTGCGGCTATGGCTAACTTAAATCTAATTAAAACCCAAGTCTAAACGACGCCCTAAGGGCTGTATATATGGGGGAACAGAGGGGATTTTCGTGACCCCTTGGAGGTGGGGTCCGAAAACAACCCTAACTCGGTTTCCCCACACATACGTACTCTAAAAACAGCCTATAAGGTGGTATTTCGAAATTACATGGGCCCAGCCCAATATTAAGGTGACGCAGCACCTATAATTGCCCTTGGACGAAAATAATGAAGTGGCATCTCGCGTATTTCGTCCAAGACTTCATGCGCGCTTTATGGTGGCTTCAAAGTGCGATAATCACCACGGGAAGCTCCGCTGTCCTTTCCCGCGCGCGCACCTTCTTCTCCATGCTTGATCCCGCTCCAATGACCATCCTTCTTGTCCATGCTAGGTCCTTCATTCATAAGCAAAACAAAAGTATCTAATTTAGGCAGTATCATATGTTCATGAACAATAGAAGGATTCGCAAGAAACGAAAGTACCTGATAATTTAGTTGACGTGCACGAGCTCTAGTAACTGGTCCAATATGTGTGGTTGGTGAGGATATGGGTGTAACATTAGTAGGGATGTCCTCATCATTAGGTCTATAACTACAACAATTGGCGCCCACCGTGGGGCTGAGCTGATGAGCAACCGTAAAGATGGGATTCCTTTCATCTTCCTCATCGACCCGCGGTCCTCAACTCGTCCACAGCAAGAGTTTTCTCTTTGGATCGCTAGCGTTTGTGGCCGACGACTCCGCTTGGCTGGCGGATGCGCCGCTCGAGGCGCAGCTTCTGCCCTCAAGGGGTAGCGTACACTTTCGAGCCGACGCATCGGGGGCTCTTCGCCTCCAGTTACCAGCACGTCATCAGACCCAGGTTCTGTGGCCCATCCGCCACAAGAAGAAGAGGTCAGGCCTCTCACGCGTTCCTTATCGAAACAAGCCCCGTCCGATTCAGCAGGTGGCAGTCATCGATTCTATGGAGTCAGCTCAGCAGGCCATTAGCGAGCTGATCACGAAGGAAGGTCCGACTGCATCACTCTTGCACATCTTCAACTCCGGCGATGATGAAGACCTTCTGATGTCTGACCCGGAGCCAGAGGCCGAACAAGAAGGGAGCAACGGTTCTCCTGTCACCATGGCAGAAGTTTGTTTGGTCGGAACTCCACCACCTCAGGGGTCACTAACCAGAGAGGGCGGAGATCGTACTAACGAAGTAGCTCGGGGCAATGAAGAGATACCACTCGGAGGAGGACGTCGATGGACATCTGCTTTCAGGCGTCTAGAGCTTGGAGGTCACAGTCGACGGCCCCTTACTCGGGAAGAACAAGCGACGGCAGAAGCAGCAGAGCAGATGTTGCAAACCCCCATAGACACCTCGACTCCAGTAGGGCAACACTTAGAGGCAGCCAGGCTAACCAATTTAGCTGAACGGCAACGTCTAACTAAACTACAGAATACATTGGAACATCAGGCTCGAAAGGTGGCCCGCCTCAAGCAGAGTAGAACCAGTCGGCAACTGAGGGGGAATGGCGAAAATCGATCCTTCCGAGCTCTGGATACTCCAATGGAAAATCTAATAGCAGCTACTCGGATTGCAAATTCCTTGCAACCGAGTGGTTCAGCAGCTGAAGGAATAGAGCACTTAGCATTCCTGTTGCAAAAAGCAGTGGAGCAGAACGCTGAAGTCAGTCAATCACTACAGCGAGTTCACTCTCAGCCTCCCCTCACGGTCACCTCTCAGTCTGTTTATACTCCCCGAAGAAACAGAAATCATTCACCTCGGAACAAGGGGGATCCTCATGATGAATATCTCCATGAACAGTTTCGGAACCCAAAGTTTCGAAGAGGTGATGAGCATACAACTCGGAAGAGAGATGAAGACTACGCAGCTCGGAGGAGAGATGAAGACTACGCAGCTCGGAGGAGGGACCAAGTACGGCGCCGAGTGGATCATCAAGAGGAAAGATACCGAGATATTGAAGATGATGCTCGAAGCCATTTAGTACAAAATCGAGTAGATCGTGCCAGGATGTATCGACAAGATCAAGTTAGTTATCCGATGGCTACAGGCCCCGTCTGTTTTAGTGAGAGAATCCGGTCAACCTCGATTCCCCCTCGCTTCAGGATAGCGCAAGGAGTAGAGAAGTACCGGGGTGACGCTAAGCCGCAGACATGGTTAGATGACTACAGAATAGCAGTCCA
The DNA here is from genome assembly GCA_950022295.1 of Bromus sterilis. Taxonomy (NCBI): domain Eukaryota; kingdom Viridiplantae; phylum Streptophyta; class Magnoliopsida; order Poales; family Poaceae; genus Bromus; species Bromus sterilis. Next base: position 168,493,065 of record OX465600.1, on the reverse strand, counting down.
GATAGGAGGAGGTGGAGATGAGATAGCCATGATGCACCTTCCCCTGATGCTGGAAGGCTCAGCTCGGACATGGCTAAACCATCTTCCACCAAACAGCATCTGGGTATGGGAAGATCTAGTCAGAGTTTTCGTCAAGAATTTTGAAGGAACCTACAAGAGACCTGGAGGGCTGACTGAATTGCAGTTATGCACTCAAGGTCACAATGAGCCCACTCGAGAGTATATTCAGAGATGGATCACACTCCACAACTCGGTAGAAGGAGTCTCAGAGTTCCAAGCAATTCATGCCTTTAAGCAAGGTGTCAAGTATAAGGAGTTAAGCTTGAAGCTCGCAAGAACCCCTGATGTCAGTTCACTTGGCAGATTAATGGAAATCGCAAACAAATATGCTAATGGGGAAGAGGAAATTCGGCAGAAGTCTCAGCAGTATCGAAGTGGTAACAACTCGGCCTCCAACCCCAAGCAAAAGAATGGAGGTGGGGGCAGTAAGAGAAAGGCAGGAGGAGCGCCAACAGACGCCGAATTGGTAGCAGCCGCAAATGCAGCAGGGATCCATAGCAAAAATCAGCCAAGGAAGGAGTGGCAGCCTCGTCAGAAAAGGCCTTCAAATGATGATGATATCCTAAACCAGCCTTGTCCTCTTCATACCACCCAAGATGCTGAAGGAAAGACAGTTTTCCCGAAGCATACCGCTAGGCAGTGCCGACTGATCAAGAGAGCTGCGCAAAATGCAAAGACCGGGCCACAGCAGGACAAGGGAAAGAAAAAGGAAGGAAGTCCAGATCTGGACAGTGAAGGTTTTCCTCGGGAAGACGGAGTTCTGGTCATTTTTGCAGGCCGAGAATCGAAGAGAATTGAAAAGTTAAGGTTCAGAGAAGTTAACACTGCTGCTCCAGCTGTTCCGAGTTATATGAAGTGGACAAATGTTCCGATTACGTTTGATCAATCGGACCATCCCCCTCATATCCCTTACCCTGGAAGACACGCTCTGATAGTTGACCCATTGGTGGAAACAGGAAATGGCAATTTTAGGCTGAGGAATGTCTTGATGGATGGAGGCAGTGGCATAAATATTTTATATGCTAGTACCTTAAAAAGCATGAGCATACCGATGTCTAAACTCAGTAACGGTTACTTGGAATTTCATGGGATCATCCCGGGAAAGAAAGCACACTCGCTAGGAATGATTACTCTGAATGTAGTCTTCGGTACACCTGATAATTTTTGGAAGGAAAAGATTACCTTCGAAGTACTCGACTTTCCGAGTGCTTATCACGCGCTACTCGGAAGGCCTGCTTATGCAAAATTTATGGCGATTCCTTGCTACGTTTATTTGAAGTTAAAGATGCCAGGCCCTAGCGGTGTGATCACCGTATCTGGAAATTATAAACAAGCAGAAGAGTTGCTGCAAAAAGGATCATTAATAGCCGACCAGCAAATGGCAGAAGTAGAGTTAGCCGAGTTGAAGAAAGCCGTCGACACATCCGAGTTGTTGCAGCCCAAGAAATCATCTTCGTTCGAGTCAGGAGGAGAAACCAAAAAAGTGCGGATCCATCCTGACGATGAGGACAAGTTCACCAACATCGCCACTGATCTGAATCCTAAATAGGAATTTGAGGGCATCAACTTCCTCCGTGAGAATTTGGACATCTTCGCGTGGAAGCCATCTGACATGCCCGGAGTCCCAAGGGAGTTGGCTGAGCACAAATTGCGGGTTGACCCGAAAGCAAGACCAGTAAAAGAGTCCCTTAGACGTTTTTCTTCAGAAAAGAGAAAAGTCATTGGACAAGAAATAGCAAGATTGCTAGCAGCTGGATTCATCAGGGAAATCTTCCACTCAGAGTGGTTAGCAAATCCTGTGATGGTTCCAAAGAAAGATAAATCTTGGAGAACTTGCGTTGATTTCCGTCATCTCAACAAAGTTTGTCCAAAAGATCACTTCCCTCTTCCTCGCATCGATCAGATTGTGGATTCCACATCTGGGTGTGAAAGACTATGTTTCCTCGATGCATACTCGGGTTATCATCAAATCCGATTATATGAACGAGATGAAATATTAACCGCATTTATAACTCCTTTTGGCTGTTTCTGCTACGTCACCATGCCATTCAGACTTAAAAATGCGGGGCTACATATCAGCGCATGATGCAGAATTGTTTGATATGGCAGATCAGTAGAAATGTCGAAGTGTATGTTGACGACATTGTAATTAAGACAGCTGAGGGAAGTAACTTACTGGCCGACCTGGCCGAAACCTTTCAGAGTCTTCGATCTTATAACATCAAACTAAATCCAGCAAAATGTGTATTTGGTGTTCCAGCAGGAAAGCTACTCGGACTCATGGTTTCTGAAAGAGGAATTGAAGCCAACCCAGAGAAGATAGCAGCAATTCAGAACATGAAGCCGCCTCAAAAGCTCCGAGATGTCCAAAAGCTAACAGGGTGCCTCGCAGCACTCAGTCGATTCATTTCCCGACTCGGAGAAAAGGCACTCCCCCTCTATCAGCTAATGAAAAAGTCGTCAAACTTCAAGTGGACCGAAGAAGCCCAGCATGCCTTTGAAGAATTGAAAAAGCAGTTATCAACTCGGCCGGTTCTCGCAGCACCGAAAGAAAAGGAGCCACTCTTATTGTACATTGCAGCCACAAGCCAAGTCGTCAGCGTAGCCATAGTGGTGGAAAGAGAAGAGGAAGGAAAAATACAGAAGATTCAAAGGCCTGTGTATTTCATCTCCGAGGTCCTCACACCATCCAAGCAACGATATCCTCATTACCAGAAGCTGGCAATGGGAATTCACTTGGCATCACAAAAGTTGGCTCACTACTTCCAAGACCACTCATGAATAACAGATACGCTACGGGCAGAATTGCAAAATGGGGATTAGACCTTTTACCATACGATATTCATTATCAACCCAAGAAGGAAATCAAGTCACAGGCTTTGGTAGATTTTTTGGCCGAATGGACAGAAGCACAGAGCATCCCACAACCAATCCCTGAGCACTGGACTATGTTTTTTGATGGGTCAAAGATGTTAAATGGGGCAGGAGCAGGAGTAATGCTGGTCTCCCCAAGAAAGGACGAAATGAGATACGTCCTTCAAATCCATTTCCAAACAACAAACAAGGAGGCCGAGTATGAGGCCCTTTTGTATGGATTACGAATGGCCATTTCACTTGGAATCAGAAGGTTGATGATTTTTGGAGACTCCGACCTGGTGATCAATCAGGTCATGAAAGAATGGGATATAAGGAGCCCAGCAATGACAACCTACTGTGTAGCAGTCAGAAAATTGGAGAAAAAATTTGATGGGCTGGAGCTCCATCATATCCCAAGGGCACAAAACCAGGCAGCGGATGACTTAGCCAAGCTAGGATCAACTCGGGGGAAAATCCCCCCAGGAGTTTATCTGGAGCACATACACGCCCCAACTGTGAAGGAAGATCCCTACTCGGATGCCGATCCAAGCATGTTGCCAGATGAGAACATTCCGGACAAAGAAGATATTCCTGTAGTTGTGGATCTTGTTTTTGACATAGAGGTAGTCCCTCCCGAGTGGTCCTTGCCCATTCTGAGATACTTACAAAAGCAAGAGCTGCCAGATGACGAAGTAGAAGCCAAGCAAGTAGTGCGAAAAGCAAAATCATACTCCGTGATCAACAATGAGTTGTACAGAAACAGTGTTACAAAACTTCCCCAGCGGTGCATATCGGAAGAAGAAGGTCGACTCATCTTACAAGACATACATTCCGGCGAATGCGGTCACCATGCGTCAAGTCGGACACTAGTGGCCAAGGTTTTCCGAGCAGGATTCTTCTGGCCCAATGCTTTAAGGGATGCCAAGAACATTGTCGATCATTGCAGAGGATGTCAGTTTTACGCAAATCAGCCACACAAGCCAGCATCCGAGTTGAAGACAATACCTCTAGCATGGCCTTTTGCTACATGGGGTTTGGACATGATAGGGCCACTCAGAACAGGCACCTCAGGATTTACACATATCCTAGTAGCTGTAGACAAATTCACAAAATGGATAGAGGCAAAACCAATAAAAAGCTTAGACTCAGCCGCTGCAGTTAGCTTCATCCAGGGCATTGTACACCGTTTCGGCGTTCCCCGCGATATCATCACCGACAACGGGTCAAATTTCAAATCAGCCGAGTTCAAGCAGTTTTGCTGGAACATGGGTACCAGAGTAAACTTCGCCTCAGTGGCACACCCTCAATCCAATGGCCAGGTAGAGCGGGCAAATGGGTTGATCTTGAAAGGAATCAAACGACGTATTATGCGGGAACTAAAGGAAGCAGCAGGAGCCTGGGTTGAAGAGCTACCCTCAGTATTGTGGGGATTGAGAACGACTCCAAACCGGTCCACTCGGGCGACCCCCTTTTTCCTGGTGTATGGTGAAGAAGCTGTCCTGCCGAGTAACCTGAAGCACAATGCTCCTCGAATAACTCAGTATACTGAAGAAGAATCCGAGACAGCTCGGCAGGATGGTATTGACCTTTTAGAAGAAGAGAGGAACTTAGCCCTAACATGCTCGGCATTTTACCAACAAGACCTTCGACGATATCACGAGCATCATATCCGAGCTCGCTCCTTTCAGGAAGGTGACATGGTTTTGCGTGTCAAGCAAACCTCTGATCACAAGTTAGCCCCTCCCTGGGAAGGTCCTTACATTGTAACCCGAGTCATAGGTAATGGAGCCTATCGGCTACATGATGTAACGAATAATAGAGAAGAACCACATGCATGGAATGCCCAAATGTTACGGCGCTTCTATGCATGAGATTCTTATCAATCGATTCAATAAAGAGATTCTGCCTTCATCAATTGCATTCTTAATTCAAGCTTTCGTCCGAGTTGTACGCAGCTCGGACAAAAGCTTAAGCTGACTTCTACTAAAAACCTTGAAAACCCGAGAAGAAGAGGAAAAACGATGATTTCAGAAACATAGTTCTTATCCTTGCAGATAACTGGTCATAGCAAGTTACCCAACAAGTTGTTCGTCCGAACTGTAAGCAGCTCAGACGAAAGCTTACGAAAAATTTAACTAAGTTACCCAACAAGTTTTTCCGAAACCTGGGGGCTACTTAACGTTACGAATAATCCAAGTTTTTCGTCCGAGCTGTACGCAGCTCGGACGAAAGCTTAAGCAAAACTTAACTAAGTTACCCAACAAGTTTTTCTGAAACTTGGGGGCTACTTAACGTTACGAAAAATCCTAATTTTTTGTCCGAGCTGCACGCAGCTCGACGAAAGCTTAAGAAAAACTTAACTAAGTTACCCAACAAGTTTTTCTGAAACCTGGGGGCTACTTAACGTTACGAAAAATCCAAGTTTTTCGTCCGAGCTGTACGCAGCTCGGACGAAAGCTTAAGCAAAACTTAACTAAGTTGCCCAACAAGTTTTTCCGAAACCTGGGGGCTACTTAATGTTGCGAAAATTCCAAGTTTTTTCGTCCGAGCTGTACGCAGCTCGGACGAAAGCTTAAGCAAAACTTAGCTAAAGTTACCTAACAGGTTCTTCTGAAACTTGGGGGCTACTTAACGTCATGACAAAACTCAAGTTCCTTATCCGAACTGTACACAGCTCGGATGGAAGCTTGAGCCACATTTTACTAAGTTGCTCAACAAGTACTTCAAAAACCAAAGAGAAAGGAGGAACAATGATTTCAGAAACATAGTTCTATATCCTTACAGATAACTGGTTATAGCAAAACACATCAACACCTCAGAGTCAGGCCTTCTTAATAAAGGGCGGCAGTTTTCGAGACAAATTGTGCACCCAGGGCACAATAATAAGACATAAACTATTTATTACAAAAACTCTCGGCATTCCGAGGCAAATACAATGATCTGTCTCCCAGCATGATCAGGCACCACTAGCCTCATCAGATTCACTGGTAACTCCAGTAGATTCCACGAAGAAATCAAGATCTGGCATCTTCGCAATACGACTCGCAGTCTCAGCATAACGGGACAAGAAGGTCGTGCAGCTCGGACCATGCTCTGGGTCACCATCTCCGACTCATTCCAGATTATGGATTTTCTCCGAAAAATGAGCTTTAGTCAGGGCCAGAGCATAATTCGCGCCACTCCGAGCTGAAGACCTTTTCCAATGAGCAATTTGCTGCGGAGCTGCTTGAAGTAGAGGAACAACTGTATCCAGATGAACACGATTCTCCTCAGTAGGCGAGATGTAATTCTTCAAACCTAGGGTGGCACCCATGGTTTCTTCAGCATATTTCTTTGCACTCGCGCACCTCATGGTCAGAAGGCCTTTGGACAAGGAAAATTCCGTCGTCTTGGGAGTGTAATTATCCTTCTTCATCAGCTCGGCAAACTCGGCCATACGCGCCTGTTCCGCCTCAGGATTGGTGGAATAAACTGCAAAAACACAATAACTGTAAAAATCAAACGAGATGACTTAGCAGCAACAGGTCGGACGCACGATGCAAGGAATACAACTTACTGGATAGCATCTCACTAAACGAAGCAAATCTCCCGGCACAGTACTCTTCAGCTTTTTTGACAGAATCCCGAGTTGCTGCCAGCTCAGCTTCATGGTTCTCCTTATCTTTAGAGCGTAGCTCGGACAGCTTCTGCAGGTCGGATTGAAGCTGGGAAATAGTGGCCTCTTTTTCTTCAAGAGCCTTCTTCTGGCTGGCCACTTGTTTCTCCAAAACCTTCTTCTCCTTCGCACGTTTCTCAGTTTGCTCAATCTCCTTTTTCATTTTATTGACAAATTCATCATTTTCTTTCACCTTCGCATCAAATGCTTTCTTTGCAGCCTCTGCAGATTGAGCTGTTAGAAACATCACATGGCGAACAATTTGAAAACTCCTGATTTCCTATTAGAAGCATAGCCTTACCATTATCCTCAGCATGCCTTTTCTTCAAAGCTTCATGTTCTCCTTGTAGTTTCACAAAATCAGCGCCAAGTTTGCAAGCCTCCTGGCACAGGAAAAGTCATCCAAATCAAAAAACTCTACAACATAAGACTCCGAGTAACTTCAAGAAGTTACTCGGAGCCTTGGGGGCTACACCCAGTGGGTGCACTAAGAAGTGCCCCCACTGGAAGATTATCAAGCCAACAGTCCCTATAACATAAGCCTCCGAGTAACTTCAAGAAGTTACTCAGAGCCTTGGGGGCTACACCCAGTGGGTGCACTAAGAAGTGCCCCCACTGGAAGATTATCAAGCCAACAGTCTCTATAACATAAGCCTCCGAGTAACTTCAAGAAGTTACTCAGAGCCTTGGGGGCTACACCCAGTGGGTGCACTAAGAAGTGCCCCCACTGGACGATTATCAAGCCAACAGCATCTACAACATAAGACTCCGAGCAACCTCAAGAAAGTTACTCGGAGCCTTGGGGGCTACACCCACTGGGTGCATTAAGTAATGCCCCCACGGGAAGTCTATCAAAAAACAACTCGGAAATTGAATCCGCACACCCAGTGGGTACAAGGCTTGCATAAGTACTTACATGCAACTTGGTCTTCATCATCCCAGCGGCGGAGGCTAACTCACGTAACCGCAGCTCAATTTCCGAGGCCTTCGTCAGAGACTCCTCCAATCCATCTACTGTGGCATCCTCAATCGAGGTATCAACCGAGACGGAAGTAGGAGGAGGCCGAATTCCGCCTGAGGCTGCAACAGAAACAGTAGAACTCTTTCCGGCGCCTGTCACCCCCGAGGTAGCAGGAGGAACAGGCGTGTTTTCGGCATCCACCCCCGAAGTGACAGGTTGAACTGGCGTAGGGACAATAACCTCCTGATCGGTAGAAGCTTCTGGAGCAGCCGGGGCGCTGGAAGCAGGGAAGGTCGCCACATTTGCAGTAGGGATCGAGTCTACGTCAGGGCCAACATCCATATCTAACAAAAAGAAATCTTGTAAGCAAGAGCATGGAGCAAGGATAAAATCTAGAGCCAAAGAACGAGTATTCACCATCGACTGGAATTTGCTCCGGAATAGAATCCAGCACCTAGAAATCAGTCACAACACAGTTACTGACATCTTCATAAGCTGCAGCATCATGAGTCTCAACACCAGGGAGCGACTCGGATCCACTCGGACGAACACTGCAATATGAGGAAAGTTAAGATTTGCAAAAATCACCAAAGGAGGAAAAATAAAAGCTGTCGGATATTACTTCCGAGCTGTTTTAAGAGCTCGTCGTGGGGGAGCAACAGCGGCGGGAGCAGCCTGAACAGACCCTGACCCGGAAGACTTCCTGGGAATCTCGGCGGCATCCGTCGAAGCATTAACCTTTCTCCCGCCAAGGGTAGAAAGCGTCTTCCGTTGTTTATGGGAGCCACTTTCCCATGACTCGGGCTAAGAGCGGTGGCCTTGCCACTACTTTCCCCCTTACTCGGAGACATGGGACGTTTCGTCCCCCGAGCAGATCCTTCCCGAGCTGCCTCACGGTCATGATTACCCTTCGAGCGCTGCTCGGCAGTTGGGCGAGGAGGCACCACATCGGACTCCGTCTCCTCGTCATCTTCAACCCCGAGTCCCGCATCGTTGTTGTTGTCCCTGTCTTCTTCGACAGGGTGCTGTGGCGCTAGGGGGATGGGAGATGGAGCGATGTTCGTCTGAAAAATAGACGAAATAACCAGATTAAAACTCAAGATTTATCACAACACTCAAAAGACTAGTCGGTTCAAAGAAAATAACAAGAGCTGGAGGACGGCTAATATCAAGAGGCCTAACTCGGCCAGACATCTGCGCACCATGAGTCACGCTGGTGATGATCTTCATGAGTTGTTCAAACTCCTTCTGAGACATGGCCGAGTTGTTATAGCGGGTGTTATCATCAATCCCTGTGTACTCCCACATCCTCCTAGCTCGGGCTTGCAAGGGTTGAATTCTCCGACTAACGAAAAGAGTAATAAGATCCATAGCATCTAGCCCTGCCTTCTTCATCCTCACCACCTCCCTCATTAAGGGTAAAACACGCTGTTTCTCGGAAGCAACCAACCGAGGATTCCAGCCTCGGGAGTCGGACAGCCGGACATCCGTGTAAGGAGGCAGCGTCCGAGTGCCAGGGGCAGTATCTACCTTACAGTAAAACCAGCTATTCTGCCAGTTCTTCACAGAATCGGGCAAACTGGAGGCAAAATACTGGATACCTTGCCTCTTCGCCAAGAACATCCCCCCACAAAGATGATTTATCTCTACTTCCCCAGAGTTCTATATCTTTTGGGGCTTTATGGTATAGATGGTGCGGAAAAGGTTCCAATGAGGATCTATCCCAAGAAAGCCCTCACATAGAGAGAAAAAGCTAGACAAAAGAGTGATAGAATTGGGAACGATATGATGCAGCTGAGATCCGGTGAAGGCAAGGAAATCAAGGAGGAAAGGGTGAGGCGGAAGAGAAAATCCCCTATCCACATGAGAAAGAAGAAGAACTCGCTCATCCTCTCTAGGGCGAGGTTCAACCTCACCTGGGCCAGGAAGGCGACAGCCATGGCGAGGGATTAACCCCTCGTCTTGATAGCGCCGGATGAGCTCCGTCGTGACAACGGAAGGCAACCATTCCCCCGCAGACATGATGCCAGGGGACACGCAGAAGGGAGCCCCGACGGTTCGAAGAAGACCTGGGGAGTCACCAACGGGAGGAGAAGCTCTCAACTTAGAAGAACACCGGTAGAGAAGAAGCAGGAGCGAGCGCTATACTGAGGAGGAAGAAAGAGTAAGTCATATTTATAGATGCGAGGAGAAGGCTCACGCAGTTTTCAAGGCACTTAATGAGGGCGCCTGTTGCGGTCCCCCAAATCTAGCCTCCTTAAAAGGCGTGCAGTTAATGATAGAATAACTGACGGGCGCGGAAATCGAGGAACCGCTCTGAAGGAAAAGATCCTCTGACAGAAAAAAGATTCGCTCCCATGGAAAAACAACTTGGAAGCAAGACATACAAAAAAAATTAAAGTTGGCACAGCTCGGAAGTAAAAAAACCCTTAAAATGATGTCTCCGAACAGGATCTCAACTCGGAAGAAAAATAGGCAAATGACCTTTCCGAATAAGCCGCAACTCGGAAAAGGATCTCATCACTCTAAATCTGTTCTGAATAAGTCACCACTCGGAAAAGGACCATTAAGATCAATCCGAGTAAGTCATCATTCGGAACTGCTAAGTCAGGAAGTCACCTTCGAAAGACCCCGAACTAGCTCTAGTAGGCATCACAGAAGAAATTCCGAACAAGAAAAATCGCTTATAATCCGTCTCTGACGCAGATTGCCAGATTATTAGCATGGTACGGTGTGAGGGGTAAAGAATTGATATCCCATGGGATATGATTTAAAGCTCATCAACTGATGCTTTAAATATCAAACTTTACATATCTGGTTACATATGGGGTTTAAGGCCTTTCTACCCTAAGACAGGCCTCTCGAGGCCTCAGTCCACCTCTTCCGAGAGACGCCCGAGTGTCGCTGATCTTTCCAAAAACAACTCACCCTGCGCATAATCGAGGGGATAGTTCAAACATTGATAAAGTCCTTCCGGGCCTCTTATCGAAGTTAATCTCCGTGCACCTCATGAATCCTCACGAGCACCCAGAAGCACTTGGGGGCTACTGTCGTGGTAATACCTAGGGTATACCCTCATGAACCTTATTTCAGGGGGTATCCCTAGCAGAACCACCTCTTGGAAAATATCTATAAAATAAAACATAAACAAAAAACCTCTTTCTCTTTCTTTTTCATCCGAATAAAAAGCTACTCGGATAAAATCAGATTCATCCGAATAGTTAGCTTATTCGGTTGACACCACTACAAAGGCAGCCCTATTCGGATAAGACCTTACCGAATAAGGCGTTACTCGGAGCAAAACACTACCAACCGAGTAAGCTGGTTACTCGGAAGCAAGAAAAGCCGAGCTGCCCGACACTCGGACAAGAAGTGGAAGAGCCACCAAGACATTAAATCTATATGCGTTACCCCTACTTAAATGCTTGTAATGAGGGGACGTTTCTCATTGTAATAACAGCCACCATTAACCCTGTAATTAAAACCCATTATTGGGCAATGAAGGGACAGGGCGCACTCTATATAAGCCCATCCTTTTCACCATAGAAGGGGGGAATAGATCGACACTTTGAGCAAGAACATCCAGTTTACCTGTGACAGGATTAAGGTTGTTATCTCCAAGGAGAGGCCTAACCTGTATAACTTCTCCCTGTGTCACCATCTTTTCGTACAGATCCTCATAGCTCCATCACTACCCTTATATCTATTGTTAGGTCTATAACTACAACACCGCACAGCCGAACGGAGCAACAAAGCGGAAGGCAAGAAGAAACAGAGGAAGAAGAAACAGGAGAAAGGGAGCGTTGGGTAAAAACCTAAATCTACCCAGCCCTCCGGTATTTATCCCATGGCCTAGGGTCATCCACCCACCGTCGATCTCGGAACCCAACCAACGTGGCACGATCTCAAGATAACCATGCTACATGGAAAACCAAACCGGCGTATTAACCATACCTCCCACTCCGCGCGAAAAATGAGGACCATCATCACGTGGAGCGATAGTACCGCGGAGCATCACGTCTACGCGTGGCTGCCCAACTTGCCAGACAGCCCTGCAACGTCACATCCCAAGCAAGGCGTACCAAGTATGCTTCATTCTCTACTCGTCAAAGGTTAACTTCTACAAAACTTTTGACCACATTTCAAAAAAAAATTACTCACATCGGGAGCACCCTGTCCCTGCAAAAAATAGAGCAAAGACCAAATTTCGAGGACGCGAGTGGCTATTCCCCTCCATCAAGAACAAATGCATCTATATAGTTCGGGTGCTCCCTCACCCAGCAGCCTACAACGCACACGAGTGATCACTCGCAGCAGCAAAGACATTTGCATCTATAGAGTTCGGGTGCTCCCTCACCCAGAAGACGATGAAGTGCTCGAGTGATCAGTCGCACTAAAAGGCAAGACTTGGTCAAAACACCCAAGAGAACAATCTGCCCGAGCACTTGAGTGTCGTACGGGTGGGTGCCGCCCTTCTTAACCCCTCGCTTGAGTTCATAAATGCTCCGCGAGTGACCACTATTCATCCACTTGATTTCTTTTCCATGTGGGTGCACATCTAATTAGGCTCCGCGCCTCTATAAAAAATGATGCATGGGCAGCGACACACTACACCCTAGATGTCGTGCAAGCTTAGCTCGTAGGTAAGACCCCGCTGCATAGTCGGCCGGGTCGGGACTTGCCACAGTTGCGACTTCACTCCCAATGTTTTCCATGCGCGGCGCATGAAGAAATAGAGCCAATGACGGACGCGTCAAGGCTATTGTCTCAAACCGGCGGAACTGATCCTATAAAACCTGCAGCGGCATGATCTTGCTAGGCATCGGTTGTTTCCAAGTTTGTGTCAAGGGACACGGCTTGATTAGGGCCATTGAGGTGTTTGTTACCAATTCACCAAGGCTCGACCAGTCGACTACCTTGGGCTTCTTTAGCTTATCATCCCTCGAATAAACTATCTCTTGTGGCTAACAAGTTGGGCAGGCGATTATGGATTCGAGTCCCTGCGCGAGTCTTCGAGTCCCCCAGGCACTCGGGGGCTACAGACGAGGGGGTGAACCCATGACTCTTACAGATGAGGGTACCTAGTGCGTATCAAGACAGAAGTCCCGCTGGAAGCCTCGATCAGCCCACGACAGGCCCACTCGAGGCACCGCCATAGAACTCCTCGACGATATGGAACCCATGACTTGGCGTCCAAGAAGGAAGATAGATTAGGAAACCCTCTCTGTAAACCTAGAAGGACTCCTTGCGATCCAGCCTGATATATGAAGGCTGGGAGAGGGGACATCTAGGGCATCAAATATTCAAGAAACACCTCCGGTCCCGAGCGAACTCGCCTCGACCTCCACTGTAATCGCCTCCAACGCAATATAATCGTGCAGCAAGTGCTTTCTCCTGTGAGCTGACGAGTATTGCCAACCTGCACATCTCCTCTACGATCTAACCCAGGGTTCCTAACCATGGGATTTGCCGAAGTCAATCCTCGTCACCAAGGTTGTTCATCAATTAGCACAAGCTCTCCAAACCATCCCTCTGTCATGGCCCTTTGCGGTCTGGGGATTGGACATCTTCGGCCCATTCCCCTGTGTTAACGGAGGTTATGAGTTCCTCTACGTCGCCATCGACAATTCACCAAGTGTACAGAAGTGGATCCATTCCGCAAGACCACGGCGCAATCCGCCATCAAGTTTATCAGAAGCCTGGAGTGTTGTTTCGAAGTTCCTAAGCGGATCATCACGGACAATGGAACCCAGTTCACAAGTCAGGCCTTCCTCGAGTACTGCGATCAAATGGGCACCGCAGTGTGTTTCGCTTCAGTGGCTCATCCGAGGAGCAACGACCAGGCAGAGAGAGCAATTCGGAAGTACTCCGAGGTCTCCGGAGCCGTACCTTCCAGCGGCTCGAAAAGTGTGGAAAGCGGTGGGTGGATGAACTCCCAACTGTTCTATGGTCAATCTGGACCACACCCAATGGGGCCACAAATGAGACGCCCTGCGCTCTCGTTTACGGAGCGGAGGCAGTGCTCCCCACAGAACTCTAATACGGATCTTGATGAGGACATCCCTACTAATGTTACACCCATATCCTCACCAACTACACATATTGGACCAGTTACTAGAGCTCGTGCACGTCAATTAAATTATCAGGTACTTTCGTTTCTTGCGAATCCTTCTATTGTTCATGAACATATGATACTGCCTAAATTAGATACTTTTGTTTTGCTTATGAATGAAGGACCTAGCATGGACAAGAAGGATGGTCATTGGAGCGGGATCAAGCATGGAGAAGAAGGTGCGCGCGCGGGAAAGGACAGCGGAGCTTCCCGTGGTGATTATCGCACTTTGAAGCCACCATAAGGCGCGCATGAAGTCTTGGACGAAATACGCGAGATGCCACTTCATTATTTTCGTCCAAGGGCAATTATAGGTGCTGCGTCACCTTAATATTGGGCTGGGCCCATGTAATTTCGAAATACCACCTTATAGGCTGTTTTTAGAGTCCGTATGTGTGGGGAAACCGAGTTAGGGTTGTTTTCGGACCCCACCTCCAAGGGGTCACGAAAATCCCCTCTGTTCCCCCATATATACAGCCCTTAGGGCGTCGTTTAGACTTGGGTTTTAATTAGATTTAAGTTAGCCATAGCCGCAACTTCGAGCTCTTCGTTTGTGTCATCCGACCAGGCCAAGACCTCATTGGAACCCCAACTTTCGTAATCTTTCATCTTATATTCGCAATATCCAGATTGCAATTCTTAGTTCTTGCTTGTTCTTCGATTGCTTGCAGGAATTAGACCTTCGTGGTCAGGTTGATCGTGCATCCGCGGGATCAATAACCTCTCGGAGTTGGTTTAGCGATCGCTAAGGCGCAACGTCTTCGCACGTTCGTAGTCGGGTCGTGAAAGTCTACTCCACCATAATCGATCTCCACCATCTCATCGAAACATCGGGACACCTTCGCCTCTATCAGATCTCCTCGAGTTCGCGCCTCCTATGAAGCCGAACAGCAGCAACTCTGATATAGGGCAAGCCTATGGATTGGCCCAATCTTTCACAACTTGGAGGTGGGAAAGAGATGCAACTCAAGAAAAACACAAAATAAAGGAAGGGGAACAAGATCCAAACAAAAGGGAACTCAAATCCACACACCAAATCCACACATGACAAGATCCATACATCCACACAAGTGGTAGCTAGATTGATCCCTCTCCTTCTACTACTAGGATTGGGCCCTCTCCTTCTATGACTAGGGAGAGGAGGGTAGGTTGAGGCTTAATCCGCAGATCGAGTCTCTCTCCCGCGGGAGGTGGTAGGATTGAGAGAGGATCTCTAAGGAGATCAAATCCCCATGGGGGAGTAGGAGCTAAGCTCTCTCAAATCTGAATATAATCTTAGCTAACCCTAGAATGGAGGTGAGGGTGGAGTATATATAGTCTAAGTGGGGAGAGAGGGGTACATGGGACATTTTCCAGATCAGGCCGCCAGGGACCGGGCACCTGGGGTCTTTAGACCGGGCACCCGGGGTAGGGGAGACCGGGCACCCGGAGTGGTCAGTAGCTTTCGGGCTTTGGCCGAGGGGGGACCGGGCACCTGGGGATCCAGGGGACCGGGCA
This sequence comes from Bromus sterilis, assembly GCA_950022295.1. Taxonomy (NCBI): domain Eukaryota; kingdom Viridiplantae; phylum Streptophyta; class Magnoliopsida; order Poales; family Poaceae; genus Bromus; species Bromus sterilis. The sequence continues at coordinate 168,477,924 of OX465600.1, read as the reverse complement.
CCCGGGGTGGTCAGGGGCCCGTGCATCTTCTTCACTCCGTCTTCCCGTGGGGCCTCTCCTGGGTTGGCTTTCCCTTGAACAAAGCATTCTTCTCCTCTCTTCCGTCTTCTCTTCCAAGCTTCCCTCGCGGATGGTGTAGTCATTCTCTTGTGCCCGACCTCCTCCATGACGCACGTGTAGCTCTCGAATCTAAGTATGCATGGGGGTGGGAGGTCAAGTAGTATACCATCCGTGAGAGGACCGAAAGGACACGTGTAAAGGATAGAGTTCACCTTTGAATGCTCGATATGTGGGTCCTTTGGTGGAAGGTCCATGTCCATGGTGATGTCCGTTGGATGCTCCGCATCATCTGCCCCCCCCCTTGGGGAAGATCTGTCCACGGATCCAAAACCACATCACCATGAAAGTGATAAATCACGGGTGGTATAGCGGTAGGAGTCGTTCATTCTTGTCCACCACATGTTGTCGCAAGTAGTTGTCTCCTAGATATTCATGAAAAAGGTGCAAAGGAAACAAATACTTGGGCGTAGCATGAGTGTTATCGATGTCATATAAGGCACAAAATAAGGTAGCGTGAAGATCATATGGTGAGAAAATATGCAATGTGCCCATGTATATAATGCTATGAGTGCGACCATTGTGTAACATCAAGTCATAGGTGGATGGTTTTGTCCTTCCAATGTCATGAGCATAGAAAGTAGGTATGACAATGGGGAGAATGCATATGCCATATGGAGATGTTAAATGATGATGAAAGGATGGTCCACTATTGCACATGTCTAGGATGCATAGGACATTCTTGGGATGAAAAGTGATGAGTTGATGTGGTATAAACATGCCATCTAGGTAGACCACAACAAATTTGCAAATAAAATGCCTATGCGCATGGATAATGAATGTATTGCGATGATAAAGAGCATATGGCCTTTTCAAGTTTAAGAACATGCCACGGACGCATGGTACATGAATAAAGGGAAGTCGAGCATGCGAAGTGAACATGAAAAGGGACACACAAGATATGATATAAAGCATAGCCCATATTAATGGTAGGGTAGTGTATAGGGCAAACCGAAACGGGGCGTGCCATGGGCGAAGTGGGGTAGGAGGAGGATGATGAGGCTCCTCGGCCTTGCCCTCAAGCGCTCTTATCTTCAACTCTTGTGTTGCCGAAGTTGAAGGAGAGACACGTGTACCTACGCAACACGATAGAAAATCTACACATGCACAAAAGATAGCAAGATATGTGTGTGCATGGTACACAAATGCATCATCCATCATGAGGCATCTCGACGCTTGCACTTCACCTTTAGCACAAAATATGGGCAATGAATATATGGTGTAAACATGGCATATGTCATAGCAAGAATGATCACCATGCATATTGTGCAAAGAGCGAAAGCAAGCATGTGACTCATGATATATGCCAAAGTCTCCAATCAAATGTGAGAAAGGAATGGTAGCCTTCTCAACAATTTGAAAAACAATGTTGCATGCAATATATGGCAATATGGGGATCACAACATACGAAGTAGGTTGACAATAATGAGTGCATAACATGTGCAAAGTATGGGCTACATCAATAACATGGCAACAAGATCGAGAATCTCCACCAAGCATGCAAGTACACATAAAAGACATAGGATGGTGAGACATGTGTAAATGCAAGCATGTGTCACAAATGCATGTCATATGAAGAAGAACTAGCATAACATGCAAAGTGAACATGGAAAAATGGGCATTGAGTATAAAGTGGTATAGAACCCATATCCATGTGAGAGCCATGTAGAAGAAATGAGCGAAGTCCTTGTGCGAAGAGGGGTGGAGAACTAGTGCTCCAAGGGATCTCATAGCTTCATTGCTCTCAAGAGCTCGTTTCGTCAACTCGTGGGATTGTGAAGTTGACGAGTGGATGTGAGGATCTACACAACATTGAGACAAAAGAAACAATGTGTGCGCGTGGTATATGTACACCTCATCCATCATGATGTGCACGTGTGTGTAGCGGTTAGCACATGAAATCCAATGCTCAAAGAAATTATATGAATGATATATAAACATGTCATCCATTATGAGAGGTTTTATTTTGTTGATAGCATAATGGAGACGCAAGCAAGTATGTGCATCCAAGACATTTGAAGCAATGTTATTCATGGGAAGCATAATGTGCACACATGAGATGGAATCATGTGACACAAGAGATAAGTCATGGCATGGCATATGAGATGAATTGCTTAATTGGTGCAAAGGTAGCGTATCAATATCATCACTAGAAAAGAAAATGCCAATAACCATGGATTTATCATCTATGCCATATTCACAAATGGGGTGTATTTTAATGGGCATGACATAGCTATTATGATGAGATTGCGAAAATGCAATATCGGAGATCTCATGCATAACATATGAAAAATCAAGCGGAGTTTCAAACATGATGTGACCTAAGGAATTATCACAAGGTATCCTATGCAACATGGCATCACAAGTAATGCATTCCACATGCTCATCATCATATTTATCATAAATAGGTGGCTCATCAAAGCATAGATTGGGCACACAAGTATGACGCATGGCAATAGGAAGATCATCATCATGCAAGCAATCAAAGTCCACTAGTGGGACGAGAGTAGTACCATCACCTATGTTGTCGTGGTCATGCCGCTCATGTGGTGTAGGCGAGGTAGAAAAGACCAACTTATGGTCAACATCATCATCTTGATGGAACCATGTGGTGGGTGCATCTTGTTCCTCCATGGCCAACCAAAGGATAAGACACAATGGGAGTAGAGGGTAAGTCGTTAGAAAATATATTGGCCTCACAAGACCTATCAACTTCCTCACTCATAATGTGTAGTGGCTCACTCGCTCCCTCTAGGTGGGTGCACTCAAACTCACATATGGTGGAGTCACTCAAGTGGTGGTGGTGGCTCTCCTCACATGGTGATTGAGGCATCTCATCATATGTGGGGCTAGTGGTGGTCACAATCATCCTCTCAGAGGAAATGCACTCACTCTCATTTGTGGTGGTGGCACACAACTCACTCATTTTGTCACTCTCACTCAAGTGGGGTGGGTGTGTGTCACTCTCACATGGGATGTGATGTATCTCATCATATATGGGTGTAGGAGGAACATAGGTGCACTCATCTCCAAACTCAACTCCAATCGCCGCCTTGGTTGAAGGGAAAATCCCATGCTCAACCTCCAAGAGGGCATCATAGAAGACATCCTCACTCGCCTCCACGACCGAAGGGAACACCCCATGTTCGGTCATATCAATATATCCTCCATCATAGGAGAAGTCTTGATCCTTGCTCTCCACCTTGGTGGAACCATCGTCATGCTCACCGTCTTGAGGTGTGGTCGGTGTGAGGTGTGCTTGAGCGCTAGTAGCCTCCACCTCCTTGAGGTATCTTGCCTCCATGAGAACATCATCGCATAAGTCATCAAGAGAGGTGTAGCTTCGGAGGAGCAAGGCCTTGCGGATGGAGAGGTCCTTCAAGCCGCTAGTGAGGTGGAACTTCATCCAAGCGGGGTCATCTTCGCCGGCTCTCCTCAAGGCTTGCTTCATCTCCAAGCTCTTCAAGTGTCTTGTATCCTTGCGTGGTGTTCATCAAATGGTGATGGAGCTCTTCGGAGAGGGTGGAGGGCAAAAACTCTCTCCTCATAGCTCTCTTCAACCTTGACCAACTCTTGAGCGAGCGCGAGGTGGAAGGTTTGTGAACCCACCAAGTGTGCGCGTAGTCATAGAAGTGTCTTGTTGTAAGTGCATCTAGTGCCCCCTTTGAGGTTTTGGAGTATTTGATGACAAAACGGTTGAGGGACTGATGTGTGTGTGAGTATACACAGGAAAACAGTCCCTGAGAATGAAGTTGCGCGAAATCCTGAAGAAACAGGATCCTGAAGCATTCTTCTGAAGCTGAAGCAGTGCAAGATCCTGAGGAAGTTCGCGCTAAAGTTGACCCACCAAAATGTTAAGGAACATTGGAGAACCAAAATGTTGAGGAACATTGAAGAAACGGGGGTGTTTCCTGAAGAATGAAGTTGCGCGAAATCCTGAAGAAACAGGATCCTGAAGCATTCTGCTGAAGCTGAAGCAGTGCAAGATCCTGAGGAAGTTCGCGCTAAAGTTGACCCCCCAAAATGTTAAGGAACATTGGATAAATCGGTGCGTTTCCTGAAGAATGAAGTTGCGCGAAATCCTGAAGAAACAGGATCCTGAAGCATTCTGCTGAAGCTGAAGCAGTGCAAGATCCTGAGAAAGTTCGCGCTAAAGTTGACCCCCCAAAATGTTAAGGAACATTGGAGAAATTGGTGCGTTTCCTGAAGAATGAAGTTGCGCGAAATCCTGAGGAATCAGGATCCTGAAGCGTTCGGTTGAAGCTGAAGCTGAGGACGATCCTGAGGACGTTCGCGCTGAAGACGAAGTTGAAGCGTAGTCTTTGCTAAGAATTTTTATACTTCTTGAGTCGTAGGAGAACACCGCACTGTTGGAGGGGTTGAGGAAAATGAGTTATGTATTTCTGAGGAAGTGCTCAATTAGAATTCCTGAAGAAAACCCAGAGAGAAATCTCCTGCAGTAGAAGTTCAGTTCCTCGGGTGTCTGAGACGTTGTTCTTCAGGACACTGAGGAATCTGTCTTCGGTTGAGGAGTCTGGAGACTGCGAGTGCAGTTCTCCTGAAGAGAGAGAAATCTCCTGCAGTAGAAGTTCAGTTCCTCGGGTGTCTGAGACGTTGTTCTTCAGGACACTGAGGAATCTGTCTTCGGTTGAGGAGTCTGGAGACTGCGAGTGCAGTTCTCCTGAAGAGAGAAATCTCCTGCAGTAGAAGTTCAGTCCTCATGTGTCTGAGACGTTGTTCTTCAGGACACTGAGGTAACTAACTTCGGTTGAGGAGTCTGGAGAGAGAATACTTTGACCGTGCCACGTGTTGCGTGGTGAGAGGCTAGAACTTGTCTAGCAACGGTCATTTCCGAGGGCATGAGAGTAATTGCATGCATGGGCATTTATGTCCTTTCGCCTCGGGTTGCTCCGCGGCTATAAATAGCCACCCCCAGCGCCATTTGTGGGTTGGCTGCTCCGAGAGAAAAACTGACACTTGTCATTTGAGAGCAACCCACCTCTGAGGAAACTGAAGAACCTATGTGAGGAAAACCACCAGCCTGAGTAGTTGAGCATTTCTGAGGAAGTCTGATGAGGACATCTCTACTAATGTTACACCCACATCTTCACCAACTACACATACTGGACCAGTTACTAGAGCACGCGCACATCAACTAAATTATCAGGTACTTTCGTTTCTTGCGAATCCTTCTAATGTTCAGGAACATATGATGCTGCCTAAATTAGATACTTTTGTTTGTCTTATGAATGAAGGACCTAGCATGGATAAGAAGGATGGTCATTGGAGCGGGATCAAGCATGCAGAAGGAGGTGTGCGCGCGGGAAAGGACAATGGAGCTTCCAGTGGTGATTTTCGCACTTTGAGGCCACCATAAGGCGTGCATGAAGACCTGGACGAGAGACACAAGACGCCACATTAATATTTTCGTCCAAGGGTTATTATAGGTGCTGCGTCACCTTATTATTGGGCCAGGCCCATGTAATTTCGAAATACACTTAATAGGCTATTTCTTAGAGTCCGTATGTGTGGGGAAACCGAGTTAGGGTTGTTTTCGGACCCCTCCTCCAAGGGGCCACGAAATTCCCCTCTGTTCCCCCATATATACAGCCCTTAGGGCGTCGTTTAGACTTGGGTTTTAATTAGATTTAAGTTAGCCATAGCCGCAACTTCGAGCTCTTCGTTTGTGTCATCCGACCAGGCCAAGACCTCATTGGAACCCCAACTTTCGTAATCATTCATCTTATATTCGCAATATCCAGATTGCAATTCTTAGTTCTTGCTTGTTCTTCGATTGCTTGCAGGAATTAGACCTTCGTGGTCAGGTTGATCGTGCATCCGCGGGATCAATAACCTCTCGAAGTTGGTTTAGCGATCGCTAAGGCGCAACGTCTTCGCACGTTCGTAGTCGGATCGTGAAAGTCGTCTCCACCATAATCGATCTCCACCATCTCATCGAAACATCGGGACACCTTCGCCTCTATCAAGTGGTATCAGATTTCCAGGTTGCTCGGTGAGATTTACCAGTTTTCGTAGTCTAGATTGGTTCTGTTCTTCATACCTACAGTCCACGAAAAAGCCAAAAAAAAATTAGGGTTAGATCATCACGTCCCAAAACAGTCCGAGCCTTTGTCCAGTTTTCTTTACAGTAGTTTGCTTTGTTGAATTTACGGTTGCATCGTTGTGTCGAGTTGCTGATCTTAGCGTCTAGTTCCCTTAGAGTTTCGAGTTCTGATCACAGTTTGTCACACCGCCGCCGCACAGTAGTACACCGCCACGTTTCCGCCAATCCGAGTCTAGATACACCACCACGTTCCGCCAAGTCGAGTCCATATACAGCACCACGACCTACCAATCCGAGTTGAGTTCCATCACCTGTTCGGTTTGTGCTCTCTCCGTAGCCAGATTAGTTTTGATTTGATTAGAGTCGGATTTCACCAATCTTTTGTCGTACGTAGAAGGAGGTGATTTCCAAAAAAAAAAGAAGTCTGGCACGCTTTCCAGAGCAGTTTTTAGGCCAAAAATTTCGGGGGTAAAAAAATTTCGTGCCCATACGTTCCTTAGGTCCAGAAACTCATTTTGAGACGTTCGCCACCATAGTGATTTTTTCGCACTTTTTCAGCCACCGCAGTCCCGCATCGCAAAAAAAAAACAAAAAAAGCAAAAAAAAAAGAGAATTTTTTTTTTCAGAGTGTGCTTCTTAGTTGATTACGTGCCGCGCCGTGCTTGCGTTGGTGTTTTAGGCTCGCGTCTCTAGTACGGTCTAGCCTAGGATCAGCACAGTACCGACGTTGAGTGTTTATTCAACTTTGCATCTCTGTTTTGATTACTGTTGAGCTTTTTGCTACCATATTTGTCAAGCCTACCTACAGCTCCACATATATTCTACTTCGTTCAGCTCCACATATATCAGCACACCTCCTGGCCATCGCTCTACCACATCTCTGAGAGTTTTGACCCGTTGGTTGTACATCACCACCTGCTGCTAGGTAAGAATCGGTAAGAACGAAAGAAAAGCTTTACGGATTTGTGCTTTCCACCACCCCACATCCCATTAGTAGAAGTAGGATCATATTTATGTGTGTTTTCTATTTCTGCTAACCATGCCAGGATCCCATGATGAAGTGGCGCGGGATGCACCCGATTGGGAGAATATGACAAACAAAGCGTTACATGATAAATTTGCACAAATGATGTCTGAACAGGTGAATGACATCGAGAACAGATTTACAGAGGCGATTGATGGTGTGGAGAAGATGATCGACACCAAGCTCGACGCCAAGTTTACTGAGTTGCTCGCACGCCTACCTGCACAGCCTGCGGCCGCTCCAGCACAGCCACCGCCACCACGACGTGCACGACGTATTCTGTTTCCAGGCAGACAAGCTGCTGGTGCTCCTGTGGCTGCTGCAGTTGCTGCTACTGCTGCTGCTACTGACGTCGGCCAGGACGACAACTACGAGGGTGATTACGAGGAGGAGGTGGAACAGGAAGCGGCCTATGAGCAGCCAGCTGGGCGTCCACGTCCCAAAATTCGCCACGGTCGACACCAACCACCCCCTCAGGTACGCGATGATGAACATGTGCCTAAACTTAAATTGAATCTTAAGCCGTTTGAGGGTAGATATATTCCTGATGCTTATCTTACTTGGGAGTTAGAAACTGAACAACGCTTTACAAGTTTACAATATCCTGAGAATAGACGTGTTACTGCTGCTGTTTGTGAATTCACGGGTTTTGCATCTATTTGGTGGTCTGAACATTGTAGATTGCATGCTAATAATATTCCAGCTACTTGGGCTTCTTTAAAAGATGCTATGCGTACTCGCTGGGTTCCTCCTTATTATCAACGTGAATTGCTACAAAAATTACAGCGTTTGAGACAAGGAAAAAATTCTGTAGAGGAATATTATCAAGAATTACAAACTGGATTGATTAGATGTGGCCTAGTAGAGGATAATGAAGCTATGTTTGCACGTTTTATAGGTGGCTTAAACAGGGAGATACAAACTATTCTAGAATACAAGGACTATGCTACTATTACTCGTTTGTTTCATCTTGCTTGTAAAGCTGAACGTGAAGTGCAGGATCGACAGGCCGCTACGAGACCTAACTTTTCTGCAGGACGAAATACATCATGGACATCGCGTGGACCTTCTACATCCACACGTCCTGCTGCACCACCATCTACTTCAACCGCTCATTCTTACAGGGAGCCACCAAAACAGCCAGCGCCACCATTCAAGGGTGCACAGAGTGGTCCAGCAGCGAGTTCTTCTTCATCCATGGCTTCCACAGGGCAAACACGAGATCGTGATATTAAATGTCGCAGGTGCCAACGTGGAGGTCACTTCGCAAAAGACTGTCCCTCCAAACGTGTGATGATTATTACGGCGGATGGTGGGTATGAGTCAGCGAGCGACTATGATGAGGAGACTTTAGTTCTCATTGCTCACGAGGAACAGGGTGCCCATGATGATGCTCATGATATAGAGTATATGGCTCCTGATGATGCAGATCAATATGCTAGTTTGGTTGCTCAACGTGTGTTAAGTGTGCAGGTATCGAAGGCCGAGCAAAACCAGAGGCATAATTTGTTCCACACAAAGGGAGTGGTGAAAGAACGTTCGGTTCGCATCATCATTGACGGAGGGAGTTGCAACAACTTGGTGAGCATGGAGTTGGTGGAGAAGCTATCTCTCACCACAAGACCACACCCCCATCCGTACTATATTCAGTGGTTTAACAATAGTGGTAAGATTAAGGTACCGCGTTCTGTTCGTGTGCACTTTAGCATTGCTGCATATGCTGATTATGTTGATTGTGATGTGGTACCCATGCAAGCATGCTCTCTTTTACTTGGTAGACCATGGCAATTTGATAGGAATGTTGTACACCATGGTAGGACAAATCAGTTTACTCTGGTTCATCAGGATAAAACTATTGCTTTACTTCCTATGTCTCCTGAACAAATTGTGAAAGATGATCTTGCTAGAGCTAGTAAAGCTAAACAGGAGAAAAATAAGAGTGAGAATGAGATAGCAGCTAAAGAATTTGAGCAACAACATAAGACTAATAGCAAATCTTCTTCTGCTGTTTCTAATGAAATTAAATTGACTAGTCCAACTTTGCTTGCTACTAAGGTTGATATTTCGGATTTGGATGTTAGTCAATATGTGTGCTATGCTTTTGTGTGCAAAGAAGCTTTGTTTTCATTTGAGGAATTGCCTCCATCTTTGCCTCCTGTTGTCACTGACCTTTTGCAGGAGTTTATTGACATCTTTCCACAAGACGTACCACCGGGATTACCACCTATTCGAGGGATTGAGCATCAGATTGACTTAATTCCCGGTGCTTCGCTGCCCAACCGTGCGCCATACCGTACCAATCCGGAGGAGACGAAGGAGATTCAGCGTCAAGTACAAGAGCTACTCGACAAAGGTTACATACGTGAATCCCTTAGTCCTTGTGTTGTTCCTGTTATATTAGTGCCTAAAAAGGATGGAACTTGGCGTATGTGTGTTGATTGTAGAGCCATTAATAATATTACTATTCGTTATCGTCATCCTATTCCTAGGTTAGATGATATGCTTGATGAATTAAGTGGCTCTACCATGTTTTCCAAAGTTGATTTGCGTAGTGGATACCATAAAATTCGCATGAAATTAGGGGATGAATGGAAAACGGCATTTAAAACTAAGTTTGGATTATATGAGTGGTTAGTCATGCCTTTTGGGTTAAATAATGCACCTAGCACTTTCATGAGATTAATGAACGAGGTTTTACGTGCTTTCATTGGACGATTTGTGGTAGTCTATTTTGATGATATACTGATTTATAGCAAATCTTTGGAGGAACATTTGGATCATTTACGTGATGTTTTTATTGCTCTACGTAATGCACGTTTGTTTGGTAACCTTGGGAAGTGCACCTTTTGCACCGACCGAGTATCGTTTCTTGGCTATGTTGTTACTCCGCAGGGAATTGAAGTTGATAAAGCCAAGATCGAGGCGATTGAGAGTTGGCCGCAACCCAAAACGGTCACACAAGTGAGAAGTTTTCTTGGCCTCGCTGGATTCTATAGGCGTTTTGTGAGAGATTTCAGCACCATTGTTGCACCTCTCAATGAGCTTACACGCAAGGATGTGCCTTTTACTTGGGGTACCGCACTGGAAGAAGCCTTCACGGTATTGAAAGATAAGTTAACACATGCTCCTTTGCTCCAACTTCCTGATTTTAATAAGACTTTTGAGCTTGAATGCGATGCTAGTGGGATTGGTTTGGGAGGTGTGTTATTACAAGATGCTAAACCTGTTGCATACTTTTCTGAAAAATTGAGTGGGCCTAGTCTGAACTATTCTACTTATGATAAGGAATTATATGCTCTTGTTCGGACATTAGAAACTTGGCAACATTATTTATGGCCCAAAGAATTTGTTATACATTCTGATCATGAATCTTTGAAACACATAAGAAGCCAAGAAAAACTTAATCGTAGACATGCTAAGTGGGTTGAATTTATTGAGACTTTCCCTTATGTCATTAAACACAAGAAGGGGAAAGATAATATTATTGCTGATGCTTTGTCTCGTCGTTATACTATGCTTTCACAACTTGACTTCAAGATATTCGGTTTAGAGACACTCAAAGATCAATATGTACATGATGCGGAATTTAAAGATGTATTGCAGAATTGTAGAGAGGGTAGAACATGGAACAAGTTTGTGCTTAATGATGGTTTTGTGTTCCGTTCTAACAAGCTATGCATTCCAGCTAGCTCTATTCGTCTTTTGTTGTTGCAGGAGGCGCATGGAGGAGGATTAATGGGACACTTTGGCGTGAAGAAGACGGAGGACGTACTTGCTACACATTTCTTTTGGCCAAAGATGAGACGGGATGTTGAGCGTTTGGTTGCTCGCTGCACTACATGTCAAAAAGCTAAGTCACGACTCAATCCTCATGGTTTATACATGCCTTTACCTGTACCTAGTGTTCCGTGGGAGGACATATCCATGGACTTTGTTTTAGGCTTGCCTCGAACAAAGAAGGGGAGGGATAGCATATTTGTTGTCGTGGATAGATTTTCTAAGATGGCACATTTTATACCATGTCATAAAAGCGATGATGCTGCTAATGTTGCTGATTTATTCTTTCGTGAGATTATTCGCTTACATGGTGTGCCCAATACTATTGTCTCGGATCGTGATACTAAGTTTCTTAGCCATTTTTGGAGATGCTTATGGGCTAAGTTGGGGACTAAACTACTTTTTAGTACTACTTGTCATCCCCAAACTGATGGACAAACTGAAGTAGTCAATAGGACTCTGTCTACTATGCTTAGGGCTGTTTTAAAGAGTAACTTGAAAATGTGGGAAGAATGTTTACCTCATATTGAATTTGCTTATAATCGTTCATTTCATTCTACCACTAAAATGTGCCCTTTTGAGATTGTTTATGGTTTTCTACCTCGTGCACCTGTTGATTTGCTGGCTCTTCCATCTTCGGAGAAGGTTAATTTTGATGCTAAGCAACGTGCTAAATTGATATTAAAAATGCATGAGTTAACTAAAGAAAACATTGAGAAAATGAATGCTAGATACAAGCTTGCTGGTGATCAGGGTAGAAAGCATGTTGTGTTTGAACCAGGAGATCTTGTTTGGTTACATCTACGTAAAGATAGGTTTCCTGATTTGCGCAAGTCTAAGTTAATGCCACGAGCTGATGGTCCCTTTAAGGTTTTACAGAAAATTAATGATAATGCATATAAACTTGAGCTACCTGCAGATTTTGGGGTTAGTCCCACATTTAACATTGCAGATTTGAAACCTTATTTGGGAGAAGATGATGAGCTTCCGTCGAGGACGACTTCAATTCAAGAAGGGGAGGATGATGAGGACATCTCTACTAATGTTACACCCACATCTTCACCAACTACACATACTGGACCAGTTACTAGAGCACGCGCACGTCAACTAAATTATCAGGTACTTTCGTTTCTTGCGAATCCTTCTAATGTTCAGGAACATATGATGCTGCCTAAATTAGATACTTTTGTTTGTCTTATGAATGAAGGACCTAGCATGGATAAGAAGGATGGTCATTGGAGCGGGATCAAGCATGGAGAAGGAGGTGTGCGCGCGGGAAAGGACAATGGAGCTTCCAGTGGTGATTTTCGCACTTTGAGGCCACCATAAGGCGTGCATGAAGACCTGGACGAGAGACACAAGACGCCACATTAATATTTTCGTCCAAGGGTTATTATAGGTGCTGCGTCACCTTATTATTGGGCCAGGCCCATGTAATTTCGAAATACACTTAATAGGCTATTTTTTAGAGTCCGTATGTGTGGGGAAACCGAGTTAGGGTTGTTTTCGGACCCCTCCTCCAAGGGGCCACGAAATTCCCCTCTGTTCCCCCATATATACAGCCCTTAGGGCGTCGTTTAGACTTGGGTTTTAATTAGATTTAAGTTAGCCATAGCCGCAACTTCGAGCTCTTCGTTTGTGTCATCCGACCAGGCCAAGACCTCATTGGAACCCCAACTTTCGTAATCATTCATCTTATATTCGCAATATCCAGATTGGAATTCTTAGTTCTTGCTTGTTCTTCGATTGCTTGTAGGAATTAGACCTTCGTGGTCAGGTTGATCGTGCATCCGCGGGATCGATAACCTCTCGGAGTTGGTTTAGCGATCGCTAAGGCGCAACGTCTTCGCACATTCGTAGTCGGATCGTGAAAGTCGTCTCCACCATAATCGATCTCCACCATCTCATCGAAACATCGGGACACCTTCGCCTCTATCAAAGTCGGTTCTAGTGATCCGAAGCTTTTTACTCTTGAAGACCGTGATTTTGCAGCCGGTGTAGAAGTCTTCAGTCTGAGGAAGTCAAGATGAAATTGTGACTTCCCGGAGTGACTGAGTCTGTGAAGGTTTCGGGATTCTACCTTGAAGACTCACCTGAGTTATTGGACGGAGTCTGAGGACTCTAGTTCAAGGAGAACAAGGTGAAGACTATGTCTTCTGAGTTGAATCTCAGCCTCTCCAACCAGACGTAGAGTTGTCGCAGCAACTTGAACTGGTCTACCAAACCAATGTCTTCAACCTCTGGTGCTATCTCTTCAACCTCTTAAGCTTCAGTATTTGATATGTTGACTTCTTGTGCTTCAGCTCTCCCTCTGCTCTTTGTCTTCATACTATGCATCTGAAGTACTTCTGCTTATCTGGATTGATTTATTTCTGTTGCATTATGATGAGCTGCCCTAATGATTACATTCTGTGAAGTTTTATTTCTTCATGATTTTGGTTACTTCTTCAGCCTCATGATTGCTTCAGTCCTGAAGAAAACCAAAATCTGGTAGTAGAATTGAAAATCTCCCATTCATCCCCCCCTCTGGTCGATATATTGCACTTTCACTTGTGGCGCGCGTCACTTTATCTTTGGAGTGGACTTGGTGATGCAAGAAGTAGTTGTCCATCTTCTCCTCCCACTCAAGGTACTCCTCAGGGTCATGAGTACCATAGAAATGGAGCTCAATGTCGTCGTCGTAGTCGAAGTAGCTCATGTAGGTGGTGGTCTTGAGCTCGGAACATGTAGAGGGAGGGTCTTCATCTTGTCTTGGAGGAGGTGATCGAGCTCTCCAATCATCATGGGGGGTATAGGCCTCGTAGTACTTTCCATTTCCACCATATAGCAAGGGAGGGTCTTGCATAGCCATCACAACAAGCGGGTAGATGTGAGAGTAAAAGGAAGAGAACCAAGTCATGGCTACCTTTCGCGAAGATGAAATGAATCAAGTGATGGATATCTTCGCGTAGTGAAAAGAGTGTCCTAGTTTGAATCTCGTTCCCACACGCATACCTACACACAAAGGCTTATGTGGGGCTCGATAGGGATTAGTGGCACAAAAATCAAGCAAATTGAAGTCCAAGATATTGTAAGAGTTGAAAGCAATCCAAAGAACTTCAAATGCAAATCAAGTGATCAAAAATATAGAGGGGGAAATAAAAGAACACACGCGCAAAGATAGTGTGGCTTGTGCAACCAAAGGAATGAGCATACAAAATAATGTCCTATCGAAGACTAAGCTCGTGTTGCACAAACACAAGGAGAGACACTAGCTCGATTGCACTAGAGGGCACGATTCACTACTTTGCACCGACCTATATGCATGCAAGCGTAGGCTTTCTCTTCCACGTGTCTTTTGCACAAGGATTTCCTTTGCATGTACTCTTTCTTTTGCTGAAAAGCTTGTGATTCTTTCTCTTTTGGCTCTTGCTTAGAAGCTTGCCTCTTTTTTTTGAATTTTTCCCTCTTTTTCCACTTGCCTTGAGGCTCAACCAAATATGCGCTACTAGTCTCACAAGATATGCACGGGAGCAACCTATCACACTATATGATATACCAATGATGTAACAAGATGATATGCTATCACTATGGTGCTCAAGTTTTCGCGAAGCCCGGCAATACTCGACTAGCTAGGCTCAATAGGTATGAGGTAATCACAAAGATGGTGGGGCTCTCAAGGTAAAGGCAAGGAAGGAAAAGGATGTGACGGGATGGATACCTTCATCACACTTAACCTTTCACGAAGTCGGAGAAGACCGGCCTTGCTTCCGGTTGAGGGGGTCGAAAAATGGGTGGTCGTCGTCGCGAATGAAGCTCGTGGGTTGATGTAGTCGATGGAGAGGCACTCCTTGTTGTTGGTGATGGTCCCGATGGTGGAAAACCGGCGAAGATGCACGGTTTCGAGCTTCCTTGCTCAAATGCCTACGACAAGATGCCAAAATTCGGAAAAATTGATGGAAGTAAATGGGGAAGAAACCTATCTAGATGGATAGGGGGTTTGAAGAGGAACAAAACGAGCTAAAGAACGTCAAAAAGGACTCCGGATGAAGAAGTTATGGTGAAAATACGAAAACAACCGAAGGCTGAAATTTCTGGGAATGCTCCTGTGTACTACGGGTGCCCGGGGTCCTTGAGACCGGGTGCCCGGGGTATTTATTCCGGGTGCCCGGGGTGGTCAGGAACACAGGGGTTGGTCTCGGGGACGCGATTTTGGGCGGAAATTGGGGATTTTGGAGGTCAAATTGATGGGGGGAAAAGAAAAATTGGGGCTAGGGAACGCAAAGGAGGGTAGATCCACTTGCTAAACACTAGATCCACGGATTAAAATCAACAAAAACTCACAAGGAACCACAAATCACAAGATTGGTATGGCTATTTTTGGTGGGGATTTTCGAAATTGGGATGAACAAAGCAAAAATTGGCTAGAAGATGGGGGGAGGGGCTCCAAGATGTGATAAACCTTGCTCATGATACCAAATGATATAGGGCAAGCCTATGGATTGGCCCGGTCTTTCACAACTTGGAGGTGGGAAAGAGATGCAACTCAAGAAGAATCAAATCCACACACCAAATCCACACATGACAAGATCCATACATCCACATAAGTGGTAGCTAGATTGATCCCTCGACTTCTACTACTAGGATTGGGCCCTCTCCTTCTATGACTAGGGAGAGGAGGGTAGGTTGAGGCTCAACCCGCAGATCGAGTCTCTCTCCCGCGGGAGGTGGTAGGATTGAGAGAGGATATCTAAGGAGATGAAATCCCCATGGGGGAGTAGGAGCTAAGCTCTCTCAAATCTGAATATAATCTTAGCTAACCCTAGAATGGAGGTGGGGGTGGAGTATATATAGTCTAAGTGGGGAGAGAGGGGTACATGGGACATTTCCCAGATCAGGCCGCCAGGGACCGGGCACCTAGGGTCTTTAGACCGGGCACCCGGGGTACGGGGGACCGGGCACCCGGAGTGGTCAGTAGCTTTCGGGCTTCGGCCGAGGGGGGACCGGGCACCCGGGATCTAGGGGACCGGGCACCCCGGGTGGTCAGGGGCCCTTGCATCTTCTTCACCCCGTCTTCCCATGGGGCCTCTCCTGGGTTGGCTTGCCCTTGAACCAAGCAATCTTCTCCTCTCTTCCGTCTTCTCTTCCAAGCTTCCCTCGCGGATGGTGTAGTCGTTCTCTTGTGCCCGACCTCCTCCATGACGCACGTGTAGCTCTCGAACCTAAGTATGCATGGGGGTGGGAGGTCAAGTAGTATACCATCCGTGAGAGGACCGAAAGGACACGTGTAAAGGATAGAGTTCACCTTTGAATGCTCGATGTGTGGGTCCTTTGGCGGAAGGTCCATGTCCATGGTGATGTCCGTTGGATGCTCCGCATCAAACTCCAACAAGGAGATGTCGTCGTTTCCAAGGAAGTACGTACTCAGGCTGCTACATGCGCCGCGCGGTACCAGCAAGGACTACGCAGCTAGCACAACCGCCACATCCGCTCCCGAGAACTTGAGGAAGGCGACCTTGTCCTACGTCGGCTACTGTCCAGGAGGGGTGTAAACATGATGTGTCCAAAGTGAGAAGGCCCTTAGCGGGGAGGGGGTTCCGATTACGAAAGGAACACTGTGCACTCCCCCCCCCCGCATGGGCGTCAATAAGACCATCCCCGAGATGAGCGATGTCGTGACCTCGTCGTCCACCAGACCGCTCCTCGATGGGCCAGATCTCCTGGTGCATCTTTTGTGGCATCATCCGGGCACCGTGGATCGTCGGATCAGCGTACTCGCCTCGAGGATCGCAGCCATGAAGACGCTCAAACCACCATCGTTAGGCAGAAAGAAACTCGCCGGTCTTCTGACACCCGGGTTCCTCACATCGATGCTGTCCGTGATGGGATCCTTTCCAGTGAAAGCGACTACATCACCGCGTGCGGAGCCTTCACCCAAGATCCCCGCAGCGTCCGGTGTCCCAAGAAGTTCCTGATAGATGGCCCACTTCTGTATGACGGAAAGACAGACCCCGGAGAGTTCATGTGTATGTACAACACTGCTGTGGAGATCGTGGGGGGAGACGACAAAGCGAAGGCAACTACTTCCTCATGAAGCTCAAGGACAATGTTCCCCGGTGGATGATGCATCTCCCGGTCAACTCCATCAGCTCGTGGACGGAACTTTGCGAAAAGTTTGTCGGCGCATTTACTGGAGGGCTCCAACCTCCAAAAATCGTCATGACTTACACCGAGTAGTGCAGAATGACGACGAACCTCTCCGGAAGTTCTTCCAAAGATTCACCCAGATGCAGCATTGCATCCCCGACGCGCATGAGGCCGCAATCATCGCCACCTTTCTTGCCAACGACAAGAACCCGCGCATGTTGGAGGAGATGATTACCCGGTTCATTAAGACGATCAATGCCCTGTTCGAGTTGGCCGACAAGGTCGCCCGCATCGAAGAGGCGGTCCTGCCTGTTAATCGAGATGCCGGAAGACGCCCTGCGACTCAAGATCCTTCCCGAAAGAACCATCCTTCTGGGGAGCCCGGGGCCTGTAAACGCGTACACCAAGCCGCGTTCACCACGGGTGGGGGGGGGGGGGACAGGGCCGCTCCGCAACCACCCTCCATCGACACTGTGGTTGTCGCCGCGAACACCACCCCATCGCCATACTGCAAGATACACAAGACCAACAAACACGACCTGTCCGAGTGCCGCTCTGTCATCAAGTTCCAAGAAGACATGGTGGCCTTCTATTCCAAGAAGGATGCCGAAAGGAAGGCTCAGCGGGGCGGAGGTTCCCAACACGGGGCCCGAGGCAGCTACCATAATAAGGGCAGGCCAAGGACGCCGCATCATGACGTCGACGTTTCCGGAGAGGAGGAATCCGGAGGCGACGCCCTTCTATAGTCAATCAGGACCACACCCAATTGAGCCACAAATGAGACGCCCTTCGCTCTCGTTTACGGAGCGGAGGCGGTGCTCCCCATAGAACCCTGATATGGATCTCCTCGAGATCGCGCCTTCGATGAAGCCGAACAAAAGAAACTCCAACAAGGAGATGTCGTCGTTGCCGAGGAAGTACGTACTCGGGCTGCTACACGCGCCTCGCGGTAGCAGAAAGGACTATGTTGCTATCACAGCCGCCACGTCCGCTCCCGTGAACTTGAGGAAGGCGACCTTGTCCTCCGTCGGCTACAGTCCAGGAGGGGTGTAAACATTCTTTCTCCAAAGTGAGAAGGCCCTTATGGGGGAGGGGGTTCCGATTACGAAAGGAACATTGTGCACTCCCCCTGGCATGGGCGTCAACAAGACCATCCCCGAGATGAGCGCTGCCGCGACCCCACCGTCCGCCAGACCGCTCCTCGATGGGCCGGATCTCCTGGTGCAGCTTCTGTGGCATCATCCGGGCACCGTGGATCCCTGGATCACCGTACTCACCTGGAGGATCGACGCCACGAAGACGTCGAACCACCATCGTTAGGCAAAAGGAATCTCGCCGGTGTTCCGACGCCCGGGTTCCTCCCATCGATGTTGTCCGGAAGGTTATCCTTTCCGGTGAAAGCGACTACATCATCGTGTGCGTAGCCTTCACCCAAGATCTCTGAAGCATCCAGTGGCCCTAGAAGTTCTAGATAGATGGCCCACTTTCGTATGACGGAAAGACAGACCCCGACGAGTTCATCCGGATGTACTACACTGTTGTGGTGATTGCGGGGGGAGACGACAAAGCGAAGGCCAACTACTTCCCCATGAAGCTCAAGGACAATGTTTGTCGGTGGATGATGCATCTCCCGGCCAACTCCATCGTATCGTGGGCGGAACTCTACGAAAAGTTTTTCGGCGCGTTTACCGGAGGGGTCCAACCTCCGAAAACCGCCAGTGACTCATGCCGAGTAGTGCAGAAGGACGTCGAACCTCTCCGGAAGTTCGTCCAAAGATTCACCCAGATGCAGCATTGCATCCCCGACGCGCATGAGGCCAAAATCATCGCCACCTTTCATGCCAACGTCAAGAACCCGCACATGTTGGAGTAGATGAGTACCCGGTCCATCAAGACTATCACTGCCCTGTTCGAGCTGGCCGACAAGGTCGCCCGCGTCGAAGAGGCGGTCCTTCCTGTTAATAGACATGCCGAAAAACTCCCTACGACTCAAGCTCCTTCCGGAAGGAACCATCCTTCCTCGGAGCCTGTGGCCCGTAAATGCGTACACCAAGCCGTGTTCACCACGGAGGGGAACGGGGCCGCTCCGCAACCACCCTCCATCGACACCATGGTTGACCTGCGTCTCCTCCGGATTCCTCCTGCGTCACCTGCATCTCCTCCGGATTCCTCCTCTCCGGAAACATCGTCGCCGTGATGCGGTGTCCTTGGCTTGCCCTTGTTCTGGTAGCCGCCTCGGCCCCCGCATTGGGAACCTCCGCCCCGCTGAGCATTCCTTTCGGCGTCCTTCTTGGAATAGAAGGCCGCCATGTCTTCTTGGAGCTTGATGATGGAGAGGCACTCGGACATGTCGTGCTTGTTGGTCTTGTGTATCTTGCAGTATGGCGATGGGGTGCTGTCCGCGGCAGCAACCACGGTGTCGATGGATGGTGGTTGCGGAGCGGCCCGTTCCCCTCCGTGGTGAACACGGCTTGATGTACGCGTTTTCGGGCCCCGGGCTCCCCGGAAAGATGGTTCCTTCCGGAAGGAGCTCGAGCCGCAGGGCGTTTTCCGGCATCTCGATTATCAAGAAGGACCACCTCTTTGACGCGGGCGACCTTGTCGGCCAGCTCAAACAGGGCGATGATAGTCTTGATGGGCCGGGTACTCATCTTCTCCAGCATGCGCGGGTTCTTGACGTTGGCATGAAAGGTGGCGATGATTGCGGCCTCATGCGCCTCGGGGATGCAATGCTGCATCTGGGTGAATCTTTGGACGAACTTCCGGAGAGGTTCGCCATCCTTCTGCACTACTCGGCGTAAGTCGCTGACAGTTTTCGGAGGTTGGACTCCTCCGATAAACGCGCTGACAAACTTTTCGCAGAGTTCTGCCCACGAGCTAATGGAGTTGGCCGGGAGATGCATCATCCACCGGCGAACATTGTCCTTGAGCTTCATGGGGAAGAAGTTTGCCTTCGCTTTGTCATCTCCCCCGGCAATCTCCCCAGCAGTGTTGTACATACGGATGAACTCGTGGGGGTTCTGTCTTTCTGTCATACGGAAGTGGGCCATCTATCCGGAACTTCTTGGGCCACTGACGCTGCGGAGATCTTGGGTGAAGGCTACCCACGCGGTGATGTAGTCGCTTTCACCGGAAACGATACCCTCCCGGACATCATCAATGGGAGGAACCCGGGCGTCGGAACACCGGCGAGTTTCCTTCTGCCTAAAGATGGTGGTTCGAGCGTCTTCGTGGCGGCGATACTCCAGGCGAGTACGCTGATCCGGGGATCCACGATGCCCGGAGGATGCCACAGAAGCTGCTCTGAGACATCAACGAAGGAACATGCGGCGCCCTCATTGGTTCCCGGGCTCTGGTCAGCAAAGATTTCCGGCAAGGGTTTATTGGCCTACCGCGTTGAACGACGCCATGGAGCTTGTCAACACCTGCGACGCCTGCCAATTCCCACGTGATGAGGACATGGCTACCATAGTTACACCCATAACCCCTGCTAAAATACCTACTGGACAAATTACTAGAGATCGTGCACACCAATTAAATTATCAGGTACTTTCGTTTCTTGGTAATGGTTCTAATGTTCATGTGAATATGATGATGCCTAACGTCGATATATTTTTGTTGCTGACAAATGAAGGACCTAACATGGACAAGAAGGATGAGCATTGGAGCATGTTCAAGCATGAAGATGACGAGGACATCACTATCATGGATATGACCATTAATTCCTCTATATTTGATCAAGAAATGAAGTCAATACAAAGGGGCATGATTGTGTGCTGTACAAGAAGTTATTTCACGTCACTTTTGGCCCAAGAGAAGATAGAGACCAAGTCTTTCACGTCATGGACTCAGATTCGGACTGCAGAGATATGCCCAACTTCAAACAGCCGCCGTTTCTACATACGAACTCCAAATTAGGTGATTCTTTTTGCTGGTGATATCTTATCTCGTGTAGTTTCCAACCCAATTGGTTTCACCTTCAAATTCCTTCTGAGAGTGGAGATATTGCGAAAACGGTGCGACCCAGAAGCAGAATCCGAATCAAAGTCCAACTCAATAGGTGTTACATCACCTCCACATGGGCCCAAGTGCCTTGTACGACCTAGGTTTAGTTTTAGGACTCCTTGGGACGTCCTTCCACCCCCTTGGCCTCCACCCTTTAGTCCTATATAAGTAGATCAACCCCTAGGGTTTTCTTTGGATTTCTTTTAGTTAAAAAGACTGCTTAGCTAATTGCCGCATCTTCGTGTACTCGGTTTGTGTCCAACGACCAGATCAAGACCGCTTTTGGAATCCCAACTTTATTCATACTTCATCTACATATTCGCAATATTCAGATTGCTTTATCATAGTTCTTGCTTGTTCTTCGATTGCTTGCAGGCACTAGACCTTCGTGGTCAGGTTGATCGTGCTCCGGCGTGGTCAATAACCTCTAGAGATTGGTTTAGTGATTGCTAAGGTGCGACGTTGTTGCACGTTCGTAGTCGGATCGTCAAATTCGTCTCCACCAAATCGAAAGTTATCTCTCATCGAAAGATCGGGACACCCCGCCTCTATCAAGTGGTATCAGTTTTCAGGTTGCTCGATGGGAATTCCACATCCATATATTAGATCTGTTTTTTATCACCTATCATGCACACAAAAAACCATAAAAATAGGATTAGATCATCATATCCAAACCAATCCGAGCCTTCACAATTTTCTTTTCGGTGCTTTGCTTTATTGAATTATCGGTTGCATCGTCGTGTTAAGTTGCTGGTCTTAGTATCTAGTTCTTTAGAGTTTCGAGTTCTGTTCACATTAGTCATCGCCGCCGCTGCACCATCATCCCATCTGCTGCCTGATAGACTCGGGGTGTCCCGATCTTTCGATGAGATGATAACTATCGATTTGTGGAGTCGACTTTGATGATCTGACTACAAACGTGCAACGATGTTGCGCCTTAGCAATCGCTAAACCAATCTCCTGGAGGTTACTGACGATGCCGGAAACACGATCAGCCTGACCACGAAGGTCTAATTCCTGCAAGCAATCGAAGAACAAGCTAGAACTAAGAATTGCAATCTGAATATTGCGAATATAGATGAGGTGTTTATAAAGGTGGGATTCTGAAAGCGGTCTTGATCTGGTCGTTGGACACAAACCGAGTACACGAAGTTGCAATGATGGCTAACTTTTAACTAAACAAAATCCAAGTCTAAAGGGTGCCCTATGGGGTGTATATATAGGGGAAAAGAGAGGGAATTTCGTCCTCCCTTGGCAAGGTGGGACTAAAATCCCTCTTTAGTCAATTTCCCTACAATACGGGCTCAAAAACTTCCTAGTAAGCACTATTTCGAAATTTACATGGGGTTAGCCCAAAAATAAGGTGGCGCAACACCAATAATAAGCTATGGACGAAATTTATCAAATGCCATCTTGTATATTTCGTCCATCTTCTTTTATGTCATCATGGTGGCTTCAAAGTACGGAAATCTCCAGCAAGAACTCTGTTCTTGTTCCCGTCGTGCGCGCCTTCATCTCCATGTTTGATCATGCTCCAATGCTCATCCTTCTTGTCCATGCTAGGTCCTTCATTTGTCAGCAACAGAAATATATCTACGTTAGGCAGCATCATATTCACATGAACATTAGAAACATTAGCAAGAAACGTAAGTACCTGATAATTCTGTTGGCTTGCGCGAGCTCTAGTAGCCGATCCAATGTGTGTAGTAGCATGGGCTATGGGTGTAACTGTGGTAGCCATGTCCGAGTCCAGATACACCACCACGTTCCGCCAAGCAGAGTCCATATACACCACCACGTCTCACGAGTCCGAGTTGAGTTCCACCATCAGTACGGTTCCTGATATCCCCGTAGCCAGAATAGTTTTGAGTTGATTAGAGTCGGATTTCACCAATCTTTTGTCGTACGTAGAAGAGGGTGATTTCCAAAAAAAAAAAAAAAAAAAAAAAGAGTCTGGCACGCTTTTCAGAGCAGTTTTTAGGCCAAAATTTTCAGGGGTAAAAAAATTTCGTGCCCATACGTTCCTTAGGTCCAGAAACTCGTTTTGAGACGTTCGCCACCATAGTGATTTTTTTCGCACTTATTCAGCCCCCGCAGTCCCGCATCGCCAAAAAAAAAAAGCAAAAAAAAAAAAAAGAGAGAGAAAAAAAAATTTCAGAGTGTGCTTCACAGTTGTTACGTGCCGCGCCGTGCTTTTGTTGGTGTTTTAGGCTCGCGTCTCTAGTACGGTCTAGCCTAGGATCAGCACAGTACCGACGTTGAGTGTTTATTCAGCTTTGCATCTCTGTTTTGATTACTGTTGAGTTTTTCCAACCATACTTGTCAGCCTTCCTACAGCTCCACATATATTCTACATCGTGCGTTTTGACACCTCCTGGCCATCGCTCTACCATATCTCTGAGAGTTTTGCCCCGTTGGTTGTACATCACCACCTGCTGCTAGGTAAGAATCGGTAAGAACGTAAGAAAAGCTTGACGGATTTGTGCTTTCCACCACCCCACATCCATCCCATTAGTAGAAGTAGGATCATATTCCTGTGTGTTTTCTATTTCTGCTAACCAAGCCAGGATCACATGATGAAGTGGCGCGGGATGCACCCGATTGGGAGAACATGACAAACAAGGAGTTACATGATAAATTTGCACGTATGATGTCTCAACAGGTGCAGGACATCGAGACCAGATTTACAGAGGCGATTGATGGCGTGGAGAAAATGATCGACACCAAGCTCGACGCCAAGTTTACTGAGTTGATCGCACGCCTACCTTCAGCACAGCCACAGCCACCGCCACTACCACGTGCACGACGTATTCTGTTTCCGCGAGGACAAGCTGCTGGTATTGGTGCTCCTCCTACTGCTGCAGTTGCTGCTACTGCTGCTGCTGCTGCTTCTGACGTCGCCCAGGACGACAACTACGAGGGTGATTTCGAGGAGGAGGTGGAACAGGAAGCGGCCTATGAGCAGCCAGCTGGACGTCCACGTCCCAACATTCGCCACGGTCGACACCAACCACCCCCTCAGGTACGCGATGATGAACATGTGCCTAAACTTAAATTGAATCTTAAGCCGTTTGAGGGTAGATATATTCCTGATGCTTATCTTACTTGGCAGTTAGAAACTGAACAACGTTTTACATGTTTACAATATCCTGAGAATAGACGTGTTACTGCTGCTGTTTGTGAATTCACGGGCTTTGCATCTATTTGGTGGTCTGAACATTGTAGATTGCATGCTAATCATATTCCAACTACTTGGGCTGCTTTAAAAGATGCTATGCGTACTCGCTGGGTTCCTCCTTATTATCAACGTGAATTGTTACAAAAATTACAGCGTTTGAGACAAGGAAAAAATTCTGTAGAGGAATATTATCAAGAATTACAAACTGGATTGATTAGATGTGGCCTAGTAGAGGATAATGAAGCTATGCTTGCACGTTTTATGGGTGGCTTAAACAGGGAGATACAAACTATTCTAGAATACAAGGACTTTGCTACTATCACTCGTTTGTTTCATCTTGCTTGTAAAGCTGAACGTGAAGTGCAGGATCGACAGGCCGCTACGAGACCTAACTTTTCTGCAGGACGAAATACATCATGGACATCGCGTGGAGCTTCTACATCCACACGTCCTGCTGCGCCACCATCTATTTCAGCCGCTCATTCTTACAGGGAGCCACCAAAACAGCCAGCGCCACCATTCAAGGGTGCACAGAGTGGTCCAGCGGCGAGTTCTTCTTCCTCCATGGCGTCCACAGGGCAAGCACGAGATCGTGATATTAAATGTCGCAGGTGCCAAGGTGGAGGTCACTTCGCAAAAGACTGTCCCTCCAAGCGTGTGATGACTATTACGGCGGATGGTGGGTATGAGTCAGCGAGTGACTATGATGAGGAGACTCTAGTTCTCATTGCTCATGAGGAATAGGGTGCCCATGATGATGCTCATGATATAGAGTATATGACTCCTGATGATGCAGATAAATATGCTAGTTTGGTTGCTCAACGTGTATTAAGTGTGCAGGTAACGAAGGCCGAGCAAAACCAGAGGCATAATTTGTTCCACACAAAGGGAGTGGTGAAAGAACGTTCGGTTCGCATCATCATTGACGGAGGGAGTTGCAACAACTTGGCTAGCATGGAGTTGGTGGAGAAGCTATCTCTCACCACAAGACCACACCCCCATCCGTACTATATTCAGTGGTTTAACAATAGTGGTAAGATTAAGGTAACACGTTCTGTTCGTGTGCACTTTAGCATTGCTGCATATGCTGATTATGTTGATTGTGATGTGGTACCCATGCAAGCATGCTCTCTTTTACTTGGTAGACCATGGCAATTTGATAGGAATGTTGTACACCATGGTAGGACAAATCAGTTTACTCTAGTTCATCAGGATAAAAATATTGCTTTACTTCCTATGTCTCCTGAACAAATTGTGAAAGATGATCTTGCTAGAGCTAGTAAAGCTAAACAGGAGAAAAATAAGAGTGAAAATGAGATAGCAGCTAAAGAATTTGAGCAACAACATAAGACTAATAGAAAATCTTCTTCTGTTGTTTCTAATGAAATTAAATTGACTAGTCCAACTTTGCTTGCTACTAAGGTTGATATTTCGGATTTGGATGTTAGTCAATATGTGTGCTATGCTTTTGTGTGCAAAGAAGCCTTGTTTTCATTTGAGGAATTGCCTCCTTCTTTGCCTCCTGTTGTCACTGACCTTTTGCAGGAGTTTATTGACGTCTTTCCACAAGACGTACCACCGGGATTACCACCTATTCGAGGGATTGAGCATCAGATTGACTTAATTCCCGGTGCTTCGCTGCCCAACCGTGCGCCATACCGTACCAATCCGGAGGAGACGAAGGAGATTCAGCGTCAAGTACAAGAGCTACTCGACAAAGGTTACATACGTGAATCCCTTAGTCCTTGTGCTGTTCCTGTTATATTAGTGCCTAAAAAGGATGGAACATGGCGTATGTGTGTTGATTGTCGAGCCATTAATAATATTACTATTCGTTATCGTCATCCTATTCCTAGGCTAGATGATATGCTTGATGAATTAAGTGGCTCTACCATGTTTTCCAAAGTTGATTTGCGTAGTGGATACCATCAAATTCGCATGAAATTAGGGGATGAATGGAAAACGGCATTTAAAACTAAGTTTGGATTATATGAGTGGTTAGTCATGCCTTTTGGGTTAACTAATGCACCTAGCACTTTTATGAGATTAATGAACGAGGTTTTACGTGTTTTCATTGGACGATTTGTGGTAGTCTATTTTGATGATATACTGATTTATAGCAAATCTTTGGAGGAACATTTGGATCATTTACGTGCTGTTTTTATTGCTCTACGTAATGCACGTTTATTTGGTAACCTTGGGAAGTGCACCTTTTGCACCGACCGAGTGTCGTTTCTTGGCTATGTTCTTACTCCGCAGGGAATTGAAGTTGATCATGCCAAGATCGAGGCAATTGAGAGTTGGCCGCAGCCCAAAACGGTCACACAAGTGAGGAGTTTTCTTGGCCTCGCTGGATTCTATAGGCGTTTTGTGAGAGATTTCAGCACCATTGCTGCACCTCTCAATGAGCTTACACGCAAGGATGTGCCTTTTACTTGGGGTACCGCACAGGAAGAAGCTTTCACGGTATTGAAAGATAAGTTAACACATGCTCCTTTGCTCCAACTTCCTGTTTTTAATAAGACTTTTGAGCTTGAATGCGATGCTAGTGGGATTGGTTTGGGAGGTGTGTTATTACAAGATGCTAAACCTGTTGCATACTTTTCTGAAAAATTGAGTGGGCCTAGTCTGAACTATTCTACTTATGATAAGGAATTATATGCTCTTGTTCGGACATTAGAAACTTGGCAACATTATTTATGGCCCAAAGAATTTGTTATACATTCTGATCATGAATCTTTGAAACACATAAGAAGTCAAGCAAAACTTAATCGTAGACATGCTAAGTGGGTTGAATTTATTGAGACTTTCCCTTATGTCATTAAACACAAGAAGGGGAAAGATAATATTATTGCTGATGCTTTGTCTCGTCGTTATACTATGCTTTCACAACTTGACTTCAAGATATTCGGTTTAGAGACAATCAAAGAACAATATGTAAATGATGCGGAATTTAAAGATGTATTGCAGAATTGTAGAGAGGGTAGAACATGGAACAAGTTTGTGCTTAATGATGGATTTGTGTTCCGTTCTAACAAGCTATGCATTCCAGCTAGCTCTATTCGTCTTTTGTTGTTGCAGGAGGCGCATGGAGGAGGATTAATGGGACATTTTGGCGTGAAAAAGACGGAGGACGTACTTGCTACACATTTCTTTTGGCCAAAGATGAGACGGGATGTTGAGCGTTTTGTTGCTCGCTGCACTACATGTCAAAAAGCTAAGTCACGACTCAATCCTCATGGTTTATACATGCCTTTACCTGTACCTAGTGTTCCGTGGGAGGACATATCCATGGACTTTGTTTTAGGCTTGCCTCGAACAAAGAAGGGGAGGGATAGCATATTTGTTGTCGTGGATAGATTTTCTAAGATGGCACATTTTATACCATGTCATAAAAGCGATGATGCTGCTAATGTTGCTGATTTATTCTTTGGAGAGATTATTCGTTTACATGGGGTGCCCAATACTATTGTCTCGGATCGTGATACTAAGTTTCTTAGCCATTTTTGGAGATGCTTATGGGCTAAGTTGGGGACTAAACTACTTTTTAGTACTACATGTCATCCCCAAACTGATGGACAAACTGAAGTGGTCAATAGGACATTGTCTACTATGCTTAGGGCTGTTTTAAAAAGTAACTTGAAACTGTGGGAAGAATGTTTACCTCATATTGAATTTGCTTATAATCGTTCAGTGCATTCTACCACTAAAATGTGCCCTTTTGAGATTGTTTATGGTTTTCTACCTCGTGCACCTATTGATTTGCTGCCTCTTCCATCTTCGGAGAAGGTTAATTTTGATGCTAAGCAACGTGCTGAATTGATATTAAAAATGCATGAGTTAACTAAAGAAAACATTGAGCGCATGAATGCTAGATACAAGCTTGCTGGTGATAGGGGTCGAAAGCATGTTGTGTTTGAACCAGGAGATCTTGTTTGGTTACATCTACGTAAAGATAGGTTTCCTGATTTGCGCAAGTCTAAGTTAATGCGACAAGCTGATGGTCCCTTTAAGGTTTTACAGAAAATTAATGATAATGCATATAAACTTGAGCTACCTGCAGATTTTGGGGTTAGTCCCACATTTAAAATTGCAGATTTGAAACCTTATTTGGGAGAAGATGATGAGCTTCCGTCGAGGACAACTTCAATTCAAGAAGGGGAGGATGATGAGGACATCCCTACTAATGTTACACCCATACCCTCACCAACTACACATACTGGACCAGTTACTAGAGCACGTGCACGTCAACTAAATTATCAGGTACTTTCGTTTCTTGCGAATCCTTCTATTGTTCATGAACATATGATGCTGCCTAAATTAGATACTTTTGTTTTGCTTATGAATGAAGGACCTAGCATGGACACGAAGGATGGTCATTGGAGCGGGATCAAGAATGGAGAAGAAGGTGCGCGCGGGGGAAAGTACAGTGGAGTTTCCAGTGGGGATTTTCGCACGTTGAAGCCACCATAAGGCATGCATGAAGGCTTGGACGGAATACACGAGATGCCACTTCATTATTTTCGTCCAAGAGCAATTATAGGTGCTGCGTCACCTTAATATTGGGCTGGGCCCATGTAATTTCGAAATACCACATTATAGGCTGTTTTTAGAGTCCGTATGTGTGGGGAAACCGAGTTAGGGTTGTTTTCGGACCCCGCCTCCAAGGGGTCACGAAAATCCCCTCTGTTCCCCCATATATACAGCCCTTAGGGCGTCGTTTAGACTTTTTAATTAGATATAAGTTAGCCATAGCCGCAACTTCGAGCTCTTCGTTTGTGTCATCCGACCAGGCCAAGACCTCATTGGAACCCCAACTTTCGTAATCATTCATCTTATATTCGCAATATCCAGATTGCAATTCTTAGTTCTTGCTTGTTCTTCGATTGCTTGCAGGAATTAGACCTTCGTGGTCAGGTTGATCGTGCATCCGCGGGATCAATAACCTCTCGGAGTTGGTTTAGCGATCGCTAAGGCGCAACGTCTTCGCACGTTCGTAGTCGGATCGTGAAAGTCGTCTCCACCATAATCGATCTCCACCATCTCATCGAAACATCGGGACACCTTCGCCTCTATCATTGGATAGAAACCGAGTACACGAAGATGCAGCGATTAGCTAAGCAGTCTTGTAACTAAAAGAAATCCAAGTCTAAAGTGTCTCCTATGGGGTGTATATATAGGGGAAAAGAGAGGCAATTTCGTCCTCCCTTGGCAAGGTGGGACTAAAATCCCTCTTTAGTCAATTTCCCTACAATACGGGCTCTAAAACTTCCTATTAAGCACTATTTCGAAATTTACATGGGCCTAGCCCAAAAATAAGGTGGCGCAACACCAATGATAAGCTATGGACGAAATTTATGAAATGTTATCTTGTATATTTCGTCCATCTTCTTATATGTCATCATGGTGGCTTCAAAGTATGGAAATCTCTAGCAAGAACTTCGTTCTTGTTCCTGTCGCGCGCGCCATTATCTCTATTCTTGATCATGCTCCAATGCTCATCCTTCTTGTCCATGCTAGGTCCTTCATTTGTCAGCTACAGAAATATATCTACGTTAGGAAGCATCATATTCACATGAACATTAGAAACATTACCAAGAAACGAAAGTACCTGATAATTCTTTTGGCTTGCGCGAACTCTAGTAGCCGATCCAATGTGTGTAGTAGCATGGGCTATGGGTGTAACTGTGGTATCCATGTCCTAATCATCCTCCCCTTCTTGAAAAAAAATCCGTCCTCGGCGTTGCTTGATCTGAAATGTGGCTAACAAAAGAGACAAGGTGTACATGTTGTATATATATATGTCATCCATTTTTACTTCCCTCAGTTTTTGGACATGTAACACATTTATATATGAGTAACTTTCATACGTCGTGAAATATAAAGATATGTGATCATCACAATACGTAAACGACATGACAGTATTACAACTCAGTTTGCATATATAAGTGAAGCTCTTATTCATATCTAAAGATGTACAATGCTCATCATTAAACCATCCCAACACCGGTGAATAAACTTTAATGTTTTTCGAAGGACATGCTACAAAAGGTTTAAGATTCAGTTTCAGTTTAGGCACATGTTCATCATCGCGTACCTGAGGGTGTGGCGGGTGTCGACCTTGTCGAATGTTGGGACGTGGACGTCCAGCTTGTTGTTCATAGGGCGCTGCATGTTCCACCTCGTCCTCGTAATCACCCTCGTAGTCATCATATTGGCCGACGTCAGAAGCAGCAGCAGCAACAACTGCAGCGGCAGGAGCACCAATACCAGCAGCTTTTCCGCCCGGAAACAGAATACGTCGTGCACGTCGTGGTGGCGGTGGCTGTGCCCGAGCGGCAGCAGTCTGTGTAGGTAGGCGTGCGATCAACTCAGTAAACTTGGCGTCGAGCTTGGTGTCGATCATCTTCTCCACGCCATCAATCGCCTCTGTAAATCTGTTCTCGATGTCATTCACCTGTTCAGACATCATTTGTGCAAATTTATCATGTAGCTCCTTGTTTGACATGTTCTCCCAATCGGGTGCATCCCGCGCCACCTCATCATGTGATCCTGGCATGGTTAGAAGAAATAGAAAACACATAGAAATATGATCCTGCTTCTACTAATGGGATGTGGGGTGGTGGAAAGCACAAATCCGTCAAGCTTTTCTTTCGTTCTTACCGATTCTTACCTAGCAGCAGGTGGTGATGTACAACCAACGGGTCAAAACTCTCAGAGATGTGGTAGAGCGATGGCCAGGAGGTGTCAAAACGCACGATGTAGAATATATGTGGAGCTGTAGGAAGGCTGACAAGTATGGTAGCAAAAGCTCAACAGTAATCAAGACAGAGATGCAAAGCTGAATAAACACTCAACGTCGGTACTGTGTTGATCCTAGGCTAGACCGTACTAGAGACGCGAGCCTAAAACACCAACGAAAGCACGGCGCGGCACGTAAACAACTGAGAAGCACACTCTGAATTTATTTTTTGCTTTTTTTTGCGATTCGGGACTGCGATGGCTGAAAAAGTGCGAAAAAATCACTATGGTAGAGAACGTCTCAAAATGAGTTTCTGGACCTAAGGAAGGTATGGGCACGAAATTTTTCACCCCTGATTTGTTTTTGGAAATCACCCCCTTCTACGTACGACAAAGATTGGTGAAATCCGACTCTAATCAACTCAAAACTATTCTGGCTACGGAGATATCACAAACCGAACGGGTGATGGAACTCAACTCGGATCGGTAGGTTGTGGTGGTGTATATGGACTCGGCTTGGCGGAACGTGGTGGTGTACTACTGTGCGGTGGCGGCGTGATAAACTGTGATCAGAACTCGAAACTCTAAGGGAACTAGACGCTAAGATCAGCAACTCGACACAACGATGCAACCGCAAATTCAACAAAGCAAACTACTGTAAAGAAAACTGGACAAAGGCTCGGACTGTTTTGGGACGTGATGATCTAACCCTAATTTTTGTTTGGCTTTTTCCTGGACTGTAGGTATGAAAACAGAAGTAATATAGACTACGAAAAACTGGTAAATCTCACCGAGCAACCTGGAAATTTGATACCACTTGATAGAGGCGAAGGTGTCCCGGTGTTTCGATGAGATGATGGAGATCGATTATAGTGGAGTAGACTTTCACGACCCAACTACGAACGTGCGAAGACGTTGCACCTTCGCAATCGCTAAACCAACTCCGAGAGGTTATTGATCCCGCGGATGCACGATCAACCTGACCACGAAGGTCTAATTCCTGCAAGCAATCGACAAGAACAAGCAAGAACTAAGAATTGCAATCTGGATATTGCGAATATAAGATGAATGATTAACAGAAGTTGGGGTTCCAATGCGGTCTTGGCCTGGTCGGATGACACAAACGAAGAGCTTGAAGTTGCGGCTATGGCTAACTTAAATCTAATTAAAACCCAAGTCTAAACGACGCCCTAAGGGCTGTATATATGGGGGAATAGAGGGGAATTTCGTGACCCCTTGGAGGTGGGGTACGAAAACAACCCTAACTCGGTTTCCCCACACATACGGACTCTAAAAACAACCTATAAAGTAGTATTTCGAAATTACATGGGCCCAGCCCAATATTAAGGTGACGCAGCACCTATAATTGCCCTTGGACGAAAATAATGAAGTGGCATCTCGTGTATTTCGTCAAAGCCTTCATGCACGCCTTATGGTGGCTTCAAAGTGCGAAAATCACCACTGGAAACTCCATTGTCCTTTCCCGCGCGCGCACCATCTTCTCCATGCTTGATCCCGCTCCAATTCCCGTCCTTCTTGTCCATGCGAGGTCCTTCATTCATAAGCAAAACAAAAGTATCTAATTTAGGCAGCATCATATGTTCATGAACATTAGAAGGATTCGCAAGAAACGAAAGTGCCTGATAATTTAGCTGACGTGCGCGTGCTCTAGTAACTTGTCCAATATGTGTAGTTGGTGAGGATGTGGGTGTAACATTCGTAGGGATGTCCTCATCATCATCCATTCTTACTTCCCTTAGTTTTTGGGCATGTAACACATGTATATATGAGTAACTTTCGTATGTCATGAAATATAAAGATATATGATCATCACAATACGTAAACGACATGAAATATTGCAACTCAGTTTGCATATATAAGTGAAGCTCTTATTCATATCTAAAGATGTAAAATGGTCATCATTAAACCATCCCAACACCGGTGAATAAACGTTAATGTTTTTCGAAGGATATGCTACAACAGGCTTGAAAGGCCCACGATGTCGCGTAGAGGGGGATGAATAGGCGATTTAAACCTTTTATGGATTTGTTAATATCCGGATGCGGAAATAAAGTAAGCGGATACTTAGCAAGCACAAAACCTTAATATACTAGGCTCAACCAAGTGCAACAACAACTTTATTCTAAACAATATGAACACAATAATGATACTAGTAGGCACAAGTAAGTTACACAAACTTACACCAGATATATATCACAAGATGTGGTGTGAGATACAATATACCAATTCACACGAGGAACAATATGGAACAATAGTAGCACGCATGAAATGCGGAGTATACTGTGTTGGCCTAAAACAATCACTACGATATGATAGCCAACACAATATAATGAGGACAACAAGATATAGTGAATGCAAGGTCAAATGAGCAAAGTAAACCAAAAGTACTGAGCTAGGGTTAGAGATAACCGTAGACTCGGAGACTAGGATGTATCCCGATGTTCACTTCCTTGGAGGGAAGCTACTCACCGTTTGGAGAGAGTGGGTGTTACCACGAAGGCACACCAACGCCACGAAGGCTCACCCTATTCCCCTTGAGATATCACCACGAAGGCGATTCCCAACCACTAGTGGTAGACCTTGAGGCGGCCTCCAAACCTTCACAAACTTTCTGGGGGGCAAATCACAAGTTGATTCCCCACCGGAGCACTCCTACCGCCTAGGAGTCTCCAACCTCCAAGAGTAACAAGATCAAGGGGGGAATGATCAAGACTTGCTCAAATCGCGATTTGCTTTTGCTGGAAGATGGGGAAGGGGCGGATCTATCACTGGGTGAAAGATCCGTCAAGAACTCTCAAGGAACTCTCCGGGATCTGAGATTTGGTGAGGGAGAGAGTGAGAGGGAGCACATGTGTTCTTGGGTGTTTGCAAATGAAGTGGTCAACCCTCACAATGGGGGTGAGGGGGTATTTATAGCCCAAGGGACGAAATGTTCGTTGCGGCAATAAGTTGTGCAAGTGTCGGACGTCCGAAATTCCAAATGTCGGACGTCCGAACCAAGTCGGACGTCTGAAATGTTCAAAGAGAGTTCAACATGCAACACAGAAGAAAAGTCCAGTAGCATGTCGGACGTCCGACAAGGTTCGGACGTCCGATGTGTCGGACGTCCGAAGCACGTCGGACTTCTGGTAAATTTGCATGCTCACTAACCATCTGGACACAATAATTTTGGTGGATTTCGGACGTCCGACAAGTTTCGGACGTCTGATGTGTCAGACGTCCGAAATACATCGGACGTCCGTCCAGAAAAAGAACAGCAGGAACCCAAAACTGAAACGTGCATAACTTTTACATACGAACTCCAATATTGATGATCTTGGGCTTATTTTAAAGCTATTGAAAAGCTCAAGATCCTCACATAGAGAACCACCCAAGATAAAACAAAATGGGAGGTGCAAAGTATGCAAAGGATATGCCATAGGATTTGAGAAATGAGTTGGCTTTGGATTTCCCCCCTTTTGGTATAAAGGATAGGAGTGGAATTGAGGTAGGAATTGTTGACTTGAGCAAGTCCATTACTAAACCCCTTTGATCCCCTCTTAATAGTGCGGGATCCCTATAACTCAAGAATAATAAAAGAACTATACTATAGCTTCCAGAAATCCATTCTTGAGCATGTATCATTTTCGATGGTCAATGATCCACGACACAATACCTTTGACTTGAACGTTCCACTTGAGCTTGATGATGGGGTCATGCTTGGCTCAAGATGTACATGCAATAGTGGTCAGATAACTCGGTGAAGACTTCACTAGTATCCTCGTAAGTCATGAGGAAAGCTTTGCATTATATGCCATCTTCACATGTGCCACCACGTGATCATCCGCAAGCTTCAAGCATGTAATCCTCTAAGATGCATATCTTGAACTTGACCTTGTATAACTTGATGACCATTACACTTCATGTCATCATCTCATGGGCACTTGTGATCTTTCTCTTGATGCATTCCCATGAGAATCACCCATCCCTCAAAGATATAGAAATACATTGTATGGGTTAGAACTCAAAGCACAATTGACAATTTCTTACCATGCCACAAGATCCCATGTGGTACATAAGTAGTGCTAGAGTGTTGACCATCAAGAATTCAATCTTTCATCTTTATCTTGGTCAACATTCATCTTTACTCCATGATCAAGTGGTGTCCAGTCCAAAAGACACATGACAGATATATTGCGCGAATTATTGAGTCCTTATGATGACCTCAAATGGACAAGTGTTCAACATGAATATTCTCAATCTTGTTGAGGAAAATGACTTTGCTTTTGAATCATCTTAGTCCGAGGTTGTATACAACACGTGAGACCCAAAATCCGATCATCAATATATTGTACTCATTGCAACATCATCCATTCTTCTTATCATTATCCATGGGACAAACATCCATAGATCCATGATGCCATTGTTGCTTTATTGGAATCATCATTCATTACCAAGCCACAATGGATACATTTGTGTTGATGAACAATGTTCCTCATGCATTCCCTATGTAAGTTTCCTTTATCTCAATGCAAACATTATTCCATAAGGATTGTCATTAATTACCAAAACCACACATGGGGACTACATGTACTTTCAATCTCCCCCATTTTGGTAGTTGATGACAATCTCATTAAGAGGGTTTATATAATGAATATTCAAATAAGCATGCAACTTATCCAAGGATAAGTTGTATACTTGGGTTCTTTTGATAGCATAAAGTAACACAAAGTTACTTTATGTTATCCGCACCGGTTATACTAGCATCAAAATACTACATAAGAATTTGATGTTAGTAGAACCATAATATATAGAGAAAACTCCCCCACAATATATGCATGTGTGAATGAACTTGAATTTCATTGCATATGTTGACCATGTTGAAGTTTACTCTATATGCGTAGCTCATTCATGCCATAACCATATATTCTCCCCCATTGGCAACAAATGCCAAAATGGAAGGAAAGATCTAGAGAAACCCATATGGTATGAGACCACCATAATGTGTGCATATGACAAGTTATGAGTGAAATCAAATGCACATATTCTATAGGGAACACATGGAGAAGCTCAACCTTAAGTGGGGATCAATATAAGGTAGCAAGGTACAAAGATATGAAGATAAGAATTAGACATATGAGGAATACATTAACACACATGAGTGCAAAAGGAATATGCAAGACATACAAGCACTCACATAACACCCTTCTACCGAAGCCACCAAAGAAACAACAATGAAAAAACTAAGTGGTCGGCAATGGGTAGATGATATCAAGGGAATATATTAACTTTCTGATGTATATAAGTTCCTAAGTGGAAATACACAAAGAAACTCACATATAAAAGATAGTTACAATTGATAGCGACATGATATCCATATGTGAACCCATTGTTACACAAGTTTTGATCCTATCATAAGAGCATGGCACATGACACATGACATGTGACACATGACACATGGAACATGGCACATGGCACAAAATGATCTCATTTGTATAACCATGAATTGCTAATCAAGAAAGCACATACTACGAGCAATTAGAGTGTTTATACAATATCATCAATATTGCATATGAGAGCACATTTGAGGAATTGATACGCAATAAATTTTCTTATGACAAATTTTGGGGTAACTTTCCCATTATATGCAACTTCCCAAATGCCCCATATCACAAAACTTTGCTTGTAAGAACATGCAAGAAACACACTTTTAGCAAGAACTGATCATGCCATGATGCAACCTACACAAGGTTGACCACATTACACTATATATATATGCTTGCAATACTTTCATGTTACCGTGATGGCATTGGAATGAAGTTTGTAGATCAATAACATATTATGGCTTGACTCCTGGTTCCTCATGAAAGCACCACCTTCTCAATGAATAAGCCAAGCACTCAACATTCCTCAAATGTACCTGAGACCATTTAAGTACAATATGGTCCCCAACCTTACTGGGTCCGAGTGGTTAGCATAGCTACAATTCATAGGGCAAACTCCACTTAAGTATGTGAATATGAATATGAATGCACATCTTAGTCGTCAAGGTTTGATGGAGTTTCCCCGACATATCTTGGATCAAATAGAGCAAGTAGGGCATGAAGATACACATATATTTAAGCATGCATGCACAAGCATATCAAGAACCAAGAAGATATAATTTAGACAGTAGAATATATAAACGATGAACACTTAAATAAAATCAACCATCATTCATGTTGTCTAAACTGTATCACAGTGATGAACAACACATGATTACACACATAGTTCAACATATGAACTAAGCAAAGCCAAAGAGCACATAAGATATACATTACACATATTTTTAAGGTTATATCTCAATCAAGTGGATATAAATAGTACAACTAGTGAGATAATCAACTCTCGTAACTCCACAAACTAGGAAGATGAACTTGAGCAAAAGCAAGGGAGATTGTTCGGGAGGCAACCTAATTTATCGGCAAGATATATAATGTAAGTAGAAGTAATGGCCGAGAACAAGATGATATACTAATTCTACCTCATGAAGGAATACCATATTTAATGGTATCTAGAATAACCCTTGGTGGTAGATTACAAAGATATACAATATCAACTTCAATTATATAAAGCATATAATAAGAGTTTATAATTAACCACAATGCTTGTATAAATGTTCTTTGGAACAGCAAGTGAGACAAGCTAGGTCAGTAAGCCAATACTCAGGTACCGGACGTCCGGCGGGGTTCGGACGTCCGACAGTCGGAAGTCCGTCCAACATGAGAGGCCTACTAATCATATGTGCAATGAGAGAGGTCGAAGAGACAGACGTCCGATAGATTTCGGACGTCCGACATGTCGGACATCCGAAACTCATCGGAAGTCCGATAATATTTGCAGGGCTACTGACCTCCACAACATATTATTGCGACAGGGATGTCGAACGTGCGATATAGTACGGACGTCCGAAACTGTGAAGTGTCGGACGTCCGAAAGTCGTCGGACGTCCGAATGTCAGGCAGAGACATATTTGAATTAACAGTTTGTGTTGTGTTGATTTAATATGATTTGAGCAAATCCTAAATACAATCCCACTCAAGATCTTTATAAAAAGTCATGGGAAAATCGCACAAAAATACCATACTCAAACAAAACATCGCAAGCCACATAGATATAAGATAATTTCAAATATGAATTCTACATGGAATTATTCAATTTGTTCATGTATATAAGGATTGCAGTATGCACATAGCATACCGCTCCCCCATAATGTGATAATCCATTGATATCTCAAAAGAGCCAAATAAGATTCAACCAATGAATCAATAACGGCTCAAAACAACACACACAAGTATAAGAAGTGCATTGGAACCTACATATGCTAAATAACACAAATCAAACATAATAGGAGGCACAACATATACAAACACATGCAAGGCACAAAACCTACACATGCATGGGCTAGTAACTTTCAATGTAAACAGTGTAACTAGAAGTTACCGCACGGAGGAGCATTGGATCAATGGATATAATGATAATCTACTTGACTAGGAATTACCCACAACTTGTGGTGAAAGTCTTTTCTTCTTCTTCATGAAGTAGCCAAGTCCCCAATGCCCTCCGCACACCTATTGATCAAGTTTGAGCTTGTTGGTCCCCAACAAAGTTGGGTCCTAAGAAATTAGTCACAATAGGCTTGGCAACCCAAATGGTCTTATCCACCTTCGAACCATTTTGGGTACCCACAAACTTGGCAAACACATTGCCAACATTATCCTTCCTAAGTGAATAATGATCATTTATCATTGGAGGCTTAGAGATGTTACCGTTAGGACATGATGAAGATATGTGTCCCTTCTTACGACAAGTATAGCAACATGTGCTTCCCTTTCTCTTCTTCTTTGCCTTCCCAACATGAGGATCATTATCATGGTTAATCATGGGGAGAGGCCTTTCTTCATCTTGAGATTGTTCTTGAGGCCCCTTCCCATGATGCTTCATACTTGAGGCTTTCTTCTTCATTGGACAAGATCTTACATGGTGTCCAACCTTTTTGCATTTGAAGCAAGTAATGTTGGTCTCATTCTTGACTTGGTCTTGTTCCTTCTTATTGTTCTTGGACTTCTTGTTGGAGAGAAAACCATGTCCATACTTATCTTGAGGAAAATTTTGTACACTCAAGTTATTGTTGAGTGTGGATTTCCCATCATAGCACTTCTTCAAGTAATTCTTCAAACTAGTGACTTGGGCCTTAAGCTCTTTATTTTCCTCTACAATGTTAGTATTGACAAAAAAACTAGAGGATATAGAAGCTTCATTATTAGAGCAACAAGGCAAGGTGAGCAATTCATCACAACATATAACACCATCATTTAGAGAGGAATTGCAAGGATTAGCACATGACAATAAGGCATTTTGAGTAGAATATGTGCTAATGTCCACATGTGACTCATATGGTTTTACCTTAGTGACCATAGCCTCATGAGCTAACTTTAGCACATCATGAGAGGTTAGAAGGTCCCCATGAGTGCTCGAGAGCTTTTCATGAATTTCTTCTAGTTTCCCATAATTGCTCGTTAGCAAATCTAGTTGAGCCCTCAACTCAACATTCTCCTTCAATATTGATGCTTCACACAAAATAGGATTAGTAGTACAAGCATCATTGACAATATGAGAGGAATAGGTAGAACCAAGAGACTTCTCATGGGTAGCTTGAAGTTCCTCATGAGACTTAGAGAGTTTAGTGAGCTCTCCTTTGACGTTCTTGTAGCCAAGGTCAAGGTGCTCAAAATCCTCTTTAATCTTACAATGAGAAACTTCAATCTCTTCTTTTGAACACTTCAAGTCTCTCAAAGATTGGTGAGCCAAAATAATGTTATGTTCAAGTAGTTCATTTTTATCTTGCACTACATGAAGTAAATCATTACGTTCATCAAAAGACGCAAGAACATCTTGGAACATCCTATATGTGCCCTTGTTAACCATACAAAGGGTTTTCCCAATCTCATAGAGATTTTGGGTCATGGCATCATCATTTTCATCACAATCATCATCATCATCACTAAGAGAAGAGGATACCTCGTGATTAACTCTTGCCATGAGGCACATGTGCATCGGTGATGATTTTTCCGGACAAGAGGGATCTTCGTTAATCAAGTGTGCCACATTTTTCTTGGTTTCCTCTTGTGACAAGCTAAATGTTGGTAAAGTGGAAGATGTTGATGTCTCCAAGAATTCGGAGGTGGAGGCAAT
Source organism: Bromus sterilis (assembly GCA_950022295.1). Classification (NCBI taxonomy): domain Eukaryota; kingdom Viridiplantae; phylum Streptophyta; class Magnoliopsida; order Poales; family Poaceae; genus Bromus; species Bromus sterilis. The sequence goes on along the minus strand of OX465600.1, from coordinate 168,437,658 downwards.
AGGGTGCTCTTCATGACATGAGGTTGTCGAGACTTCCCCAATTGTCTCCATGGGAAAAATATTGGCTTCATCAAGATATGATCCACCATATCCATCATCAAGTTTGGTCCAAGACTCATGAGCAGTCTTACACATCAAAATAGACTTAAACACATCAAATGATATAGCTTGATGAATGGCTCCCAAAGCATCACTATCAATATGCATGTCCTCAAGAGATGGAGATAGGCAATCCTTGGCAATATGAGCCCCAATAGTAACAATTCGCAAAACATTTGGACCCATGGTCCGAAAGTGACATAGCATGCGAATTCTCCATAAGTGATAATTTGTGCCATCAAAATCAAAGGTGTCATTGTGCACTATACAACTAGTCGACATCTTACTCTCCAGGCGGTGAAGCCTAATAAGGAGAGACCTTGCTCTGATACCAATTGATGCGGAAATAAAGTAAGTGGATACTTAACAAGCACAAAACCTTAATATACTAGGCTCAACCAAGTGCAACAACAACTTTATTCTAAACAATATGAACACAATAATGATACTAGTAGGCACAAGTAAGTTACACAAACTTACACAAGATATATATCACAAGATGTGGTGTGAGATACAATAGACCAATTCACACGAGGAACAATATGGAACAATAGTAGCACATATGAAATGCGGAGTATACTGTGTTGGTCTAAAACAATCACTACGATATGATAGCCAACACAATATAATGAGGACAAGAAGATATAGTGAATGCAAGGTCAAATGACCAAAGTAAACCAAAAGTAGTGAGCTAGGGTTAGAGATAACCGTAGACTCGGAGACGAGGATGTATCCCGATGTTCACTTCCTTGGAGAGAAGCTACTCACCGTTTGGAGAGAGTGGGTGTTACCACGAAGGCACACCAACGCCACGAAGGCTCACTCTATTCCCCTTGAGATATCACCACGAAGGCGATTCCCAACCACTAGTGGTAGACCTTGAGGCGGCCTCCAAACCTTCACAAACTTTCCGGGGGGCAAATCACAAGTTGATTCCTCACCGGAGCACTCCTACCGCCTAGGAGTATCCAACCTCCAAGAGTAACAAGATCAAGGGGGAAATGCTCAAGACTTGCTCAAATCGCGATTTGCTTTGGTTGGAAGATGGGGAAGGGGCGGATCTATCACTTGGAGAAAGATCCGTCAACAACTCTCAAGGAACTCTCCGGGATCTGAGATTTGGTGAGGGAGAGAGTGAGAGGGAGCACATGTGTTCTTGGGTGTTTGCAAATGAAGTGGTCAACCCTCACAAGTGGGGGTGAGGGGGTATTTATAGCCCAAGGGACGAAATGTTCGTTGGGGCAATAAGTTGTGCAAGTGTCGGACGTCCGTCAGATTTCGGACGTCCGGAATTCCAAATGTCGGACGTCCGAACCAAGTCGGACGTTTGAAATGTTCAAAGAGAGTTCAACATGCAACACAGAAGAAAAGTCCAGTAGCATGTCGAACGTCTGACAGGGTTCGGACGTCCGATGTGTCGGACGTCCGAAGCACGTCGGACTTCTGGTAAATTTACATGCTCACTAACCATCTAGACACAATAATTTTGGTGGATTTCGGACGTCCGGCAAGTTTCGGACGTCCGATGTGTCGGACGTCCGAAATACATCGGACGTCCGTCCAGAAAAAGAACAGCAGGAACCCAAAACTGAAACGTGCATAACTTTTATATACGAACTCCGATTTTGATGATCTTGGGCTTATTTTAAAGCTATTGAAAAGCTCAAGATCCTCACATAGAGAACCACCCAAGATAAAACAAAATGGGAGGTGCAAAGTATGCAAAGGATATGCCATAGGATTTGATAAATGAGTTGGCTTTGGATTTCCCCCCTTTTGGTATAAAGGATAGGAGTGGAATTGAGGTAGGAATTGTTGACTTGAGCAAGTCCATTACTAAACCCCTTTGATTCCCTCTTAATAGTGCAGGATCCCTATAACTACAGAATAATAAAAGAGCTATACTATAGCTTCCGGAAATCCATTCTTGAGCATGTATCATTTTCGATGGTCAATGATCCACGACACAATACCTTTGACTTGAGCGTTCCACTTGAGCTTGATGATGGGGTCATGCTTGGCTCAAGATGTACATGAAATATTGGTCACATAACTCGGTGAAGACTTCATTGGTATCCTCGTAAGTCATGAGGAAAGCTTTGCATTATATGCCATCTTCACATGTGCCACCACGTGATCATCCGCAAGCTTCAAGCATGTAATCCTCTGAGATGCATATCTTGAACCTGACCTTGTATAACTTGATGACCATTACACTTGATGTCATCATCTCATGGGCACTTGTGATCTTTCTCTTGATGCATTCCCATGAGAATCACCTATCCCTCAAAGATATAGAAATACATCATATGGATTAGAACCCAAAGCACAATTGACAATTTCTTACCATGCCACAAGATCCCATGTGGTACATAAGTAGTGTGATAGAGGCGAAGGTGTCCCGATGTTTCGATGAGATGGTGGAGATCGATTTTGGTGGAGACGACTTTCACGATCCGACTACGAACGTGCGAAGACGTTGCGCCTTAGCGATCGCTAAACCAACTCCGAGAGGTTATTGATCCCGCGGATGCACGATCAACCTGACCACGAAGGTCTAATTCCTGCAAGCAATCGAAGAACAAGCAAGAACTAAGAATTGCAATCTGGATATTGCGAATATAAGATGAATGATTACGAAAGTTGGGGTTCCAATGAGGTCTTGGCCTGGTCGGATGACACAAACGAAGAGCTCGAAGTTGCGGCTATGGCTAACTTAAATCTAATTAAAACCCAAGTCTAAACGACGCCCTAAGGGCTGTATATATGGGGGAACAGAGGGGAATTTCGTGGCCCCATGGAGGAGGGGTCCGAAAACAACCCTAACTCGGTTTCCCCACACATACGGACTCTAAAAAATGGCCTATTAAGTGTATTTCGAAATTACATGGGCCTGGCCCAATAATAAGGTGACGCAGCACCTATAATAACCCTTGAACGAAAATATTAATGTGGCGTCTTGTGTCTCTCGTCCAGGTCTTCATGCACGCCTTATGGTGGCCTCAAAGTGCGAAAATCACCACTGGAAGCTCCATTGTCCTTTCCCGCGCGCACACCTCCTTCTCCATGCTTGATCCCGCTCCAATGACCATCCTTCTTATCCATGATAGGTCCTTCATTCATAAGACAAACAAAAGTATCTAATTTAGGAAGCATCATATGTTCCTGAACATTAGAAGGATTCGCAAGAAACGAAAGTACCTGATAATTTAGTTGACGTGCGCGTGCTCTAGTAACTGGTCCAGTATGTGTAGTTGGTGAAGATGTGGGTGTAACATTAGTAGAGATGTCCTCATCAACCTCCCCTTCTTGAATTGAAGTCGTCCTCGACGGAAGCTCATCATCTTCTCCCAAATAAGGTTTCAAATCTGCAATGTTAAATGTGGGACTAACCCCAAAATCTGCAGGTAGCTCAAGTTTATATGCATTATCATTAATTTTCTGTAAAACCTTAAAGGGACCATCAGCTCGTGGCATTAACTTAGACTTGCGCAAATCAGGAAACCTATCTTTACGTAGATGTAACCAAACAAGATCTCCTGGTTCAAACACAACATGCTTTCTACCCTTATCACCAGCAAGCTTGTATCTAGCATTCATTTTCTCAATGTTTTCTTTAGTTAACTCATGCATTTTTAATATCAATTCAGCACGTTGCTTAGCATCAAAATTAACCTTCTCCGAAGATGGAAGAGGCAGCAAATCAATAGGTGCACGAGGTAGAAAACCATAAACAATCTCAAAAGGGCACATTTTAGTGGTAGAATGAAATGAACGATTATAAGCAAATTCAATATGAGGTAAACATTCTTCCCACATTTTCAAGTTACTCTTTAAAACAGCCCTAAGCATAGTAGACAAAGTCCTATTGACTACTTCAGTTTGTCCATCAGTTTGGGGATGACAAGTAGTACTAAAAAGTAGTTTAGTCCCCAACTTAGCCCATAAGCATCTCCAAAAATGGCTAAGAAACTTAGTATCACGATCCGAGACAATAGTATTGGGCACACCATGTAAGCGAATAATCTCACGAAAGAATAAATCAGCAACATTAGCAGCATCATCGCTTTTATGACATGGTATAAAATGTGCCATCTTAGAAAATCTATCCACGACAACAAATATGCTATCCCTCCCCTTCTTTGTTCGAGGCAAGCCTAAAACAAAGTCCATGGATATGTCCTCCCACGGAACACTAGGTACAGGTAAAGGCATGTATAAACCATGAGGATTGAGTCGTGACTTAGATTTTTCACATGTAGTGCAGCGAGCAACAAAACGCTCAACATCCCGTCTCAGCTTTGGCCAAAAGAAATGTGTAGCAAGTATGTCCTCCGTCTTCTTCACGCCAAAGTGTCCCATTAATCCTCCTCCATGCGCCTCCTGCAACAACAAAAGACGAATAGAGCTAGCTGGAATGCATAACTTGTTAGAACGGAACACAAAACCATCATTAAGCACAAACTTGTTCCATGTTCTACCCTCTCTACAATTCTGCAATACATCTTTAAATTCCGCATCATGTACATATTGATCTTTGAGTGTCTCTAAACCGAATATCTTGAAGTCAAGTTGTGAAAGCATAGTATAACGACGAGACAAAGCATCAGCAATAATATTATCTTTCCCCTTCTTGTGTTTAATGACATAAGGGAAAGTCTCAATAAATTCAACCCACTTAGCATGTCTACGATTAAGTTTTGCTTGGCTTCTTATGTGTTTCAAAGATTCATGATCAGAATGTATAACAAATTCTTTGGGCCATAAATAATGTTGCCAAGTTTCTAATGTCCGAACAAGAGCATATAATTCCTTATCATAAGTAGAATAGTTCAGACTAGGCCCACTCAATTTTTCAGAAAAGTATGCAACAGGTTTAGCATCTTGTAATAACACACCTCCCAAACCAATCCCACTAGCATCGCATTCAAGCTCAAAAGTCTTATTAAAATCAGGAAGTTTGAGCAAAGGAGCATGTGTTAACTTATCTTTCAATACCGTGAAGGCTTCTTCCTGTGCGGTACCCCAAGTAAAAGGCACATCCTTGCGTGTAAGCTCATTGAGAGGTGCAGCAATGGTGCTGAAATCTCTCACAAAACGCCTATAGAATCCAGCGAGGCCAAGAAAACTTCTCACTTGTGTGACCGTTTTGGGCTGCGGCCAACTCTCAATCGCCTCGATCTTGGCTTTATCAACTTCAATTCCCTGCGGAGTAACAACATAGCCAAGAAACGATACTCGGTCGATGCAAAAGGTGCACTTCCCAAGGTTACCAAACAAACGTGCATTACGTAGAGCAATAAAAACAACACGTAAATGATCCAAATGTTCCTCCAAAGATTTGCTATAAATCAGTATATCATCAAAATAGACTACCACAAATCGTCCAATGAAAGCACGTAAAACCTCGTTCATTAATCTCATGAAAGTGCTAGGTGCATTAGTTAACCCAAAAGGCATGACTAACCACTCATATAATCCAAACTTAGTTTTAAATGCCGTTTCCCATTCATCCCCTAATTTCATGCGAATTTGATGGTATCCACTACGCAAATCAACTTTGGAAAACATGGTAGAGCCACTTAATTCATCAAGCATATCATCTAACCTAGGAATAGGATGACGATAACGAATAGTAATATTATTAATGGCTCTACAATCAACACACATACGCCAAGTTCCATCCTTTGTAGGCACTAATATAACAGGAACAGCACAAGGACTAAGGGATTCACGTATGTAACCTTTGTCGAGTAGCTCTTGTACTTGACGCTGAATCTCCTTCGTCTCCTCCGGATTGGTACGGTATGGCGCACGGTTGGGCAGCGAAGCACCGGGAATTAAGTCAATCTGATGCTCAATCCCTCGAATAGGTGGTAATCCCGGTGGTACGTCTTGTGGAAAGACGTCAATAAACTCCTGCAAAAGGTCAGTGACAACAGGAGGCAAAGAAGGAGGCAATTCCTCAAATGAAAACAAAGCTTCTTTGCACACAAAAGCATAGCACACATATTGACTAACATCCAAATCCGAAATATCAACCTTAGTAGCAAGCAAAGTTGGACTAGTCAATTTAATTTCATTAGAAACAGCAGAAGAAGATTTGCTATTAGTCTTATGTTGTTGCTCAAATTCTGTAGCTGCTATCTCATTCTCACTCTTATTTTTCTCCTGTTTAGCTTTACTAGCTCTAGCAAGATCATCTTTCACAATTTGTTCAGGAGACATAGGAAGTAAAGCAATAGTTTTATCCTGATGAACCAGAGTAAACTGATTTGTCCTACCATGGTGTACAACATTCCTATCAAATTGCCATGGTCTACCAAGTAAAAGAGAGCATGCTTGCATGGGTACCACATTACAATCAACATAATCAGCATATGCAGCAATGCTAAAGTGCACACGAACAGAACGCGTTACCTTAATCTTACCACTATTGTTAAACCACTGAATATAGTAAGGATGGGGGTGTGGTCTTGTGGTGAGAGATAGCTTCTCCACCAACTCCATGCTCGCCAAGTTGTTGCAACTCCCTCCATCAATGATGATGCGAACCGAACGTTCTTTCACCACTCCCTTTGTGTGGAACAAATTATGCCTCTGGTTTTGCTCGGCCTTCGATACCTGCACACTTAACACACGTTGAGCAACCAAACTAGCATATTGATCTGCATCATCAGGAGCCATATACTCTATATCATGAGCATCATCATGGGCACCCTGTTCCTCGTGAGCAATGAGAACTAAAGTCTCCTCATCATAGTCGCTCGCTGACTCATACCCACCATCCGCCGTAATAATCATCACACGCTTGGAGGGACAGTCTTTTGCGAAGTGACCTCCACCTTGGCACCTGCGACATTTAATATCACGATCTCGTGTGTGCCCTGTGGAAGCCATGGATGAAGAAGAACTCGCTGCTGGACCACTCTATGCACCCTTGAATGGTGGCGCTGGCTGTTTTGGTGGCACCCTGTAAGAATGAGCGGTTGAAGTAGATGGTGGTGCAGCAGGACGTGTGGATGTAGAAGGTCCACGCGATGTCCATGATGTATTTCGTCCTGCAGAAAAGTTAGGTCTCGTAGCGGCCTGTCGATCCTGCACTTCACGTTCAGCTTTACAAGCAAGATGAAACAAACGAGTAATAGTAGCATAGTCCTTGTATTCTAGAATAGTTTGTATCTCCCTGTTTAAGCCACCTATAAAACGTGCAAACATAGCTTCATTATCCTCTACTAGGCCACATCTAATCAATCCAGTTTGTAATTCTTGATAATATTCCTCTACAGAATTTTTTCCTTGTCTCAGCCGCTGTAATTTTTGTAGCAATTCACGTTGATAATAAGGAGGAACCCAGCGAGTACGCATAGCATCTTTTAAAGCAGCCCAAGTAGCTGGAATATTATTAGCATGCAATCTACAATGTTCAGACCACCAAATAGATGCAAAACCCGTGAATTCACAAACAGCAGCAGTAACACGTCTATTCTCAGGATATTGTAAACATGTAAAGCGTTGTTCAGTTTCTAACTCCCAAGTAAGATAAGCATCAGGAATATATCTACCCTCAAACGGCTTAAGATTCAATTTAAGTTTAGGCACATGTTCATCATCGCGTACCTGAGGGGGTGGTTGGTGTCGACCGTGGCGAATGTTGGGACGTGGACGTCCAGCTGGCTGCTCATAGGCCGCTTCTTGTTCCACCTCCTCCTCGTAATCACCCTCGTAGTTGTCGTCCTGGCCGACGTCAGAAGCAGCAGCAGTAGCAGCAACTGCAGCAGCCGCAGGAGCACCAGCAGCTTGTCTGCCCGGAAACAGAATACGTCGTGCACGTCGTGGTGGCGGTGGCTGTGCTGGAGCGGCCGCAGGCTGTGCAGGTAGGCGTGCGAGCAACTCAGTAAACTTGGCGTCGAGCTTGGTGTCGATCATCTTCTCCACACCATCAATCGCCTCTGTAAATCTGTTCTCGATGTCATTCACCTGTTCAGACATCATTTGTGCAAATTTATCATGTAACGCTTTGTTTGTCATATTCTCCCAATCGGGTGCATCCCGCACCACTTCATCATGGGATCCTGGCATGGTTAGCAGAAATAGAAAACACACAGAAATATGATCCTTCTTCTACTAATGGGATGTGGGGTGGTGGAAAGCACAAATCCGTCAAGCTTTTCTTTCGTTCTTACCGATTCTTACCTAGCAGCAGGTGGTGATGTACAACCAACGGGTCAAAACTCTCAGAGATGTGGTAGAGCGATGGCCAAGAGGTGTCAACCGCACGAAGTAGAATATATGTGGAGCTGTAGGTAGGCTTGACAAATATGGTAGCAAAAAGCTCAACAGTAATCAAAACAGAGATGCAAAGTTGAATAAACACTCAACGTCGGTACTGTGCTGATCCTAGGCTAGACCGTACTAGAGACGCGAGCCTAAAACACCAACGAAAGCACGGCGCGGCACGTAATCAACTGAGAAGCACACTCTGAAAAAAAAATTCTCTTTTTTTTTGCTTTTTTTTGCGATGTGGGACTGCGATGGCTGAAAAAGTGCGAAAAAATCACTATGGTGGCGAACGTCTCAAAATGAGTTTCTGGACCTAAGGAACGTATGGGCACGAAAATTTTTTACCCCCGAAATTTTTGGCCTAAAAACTGCTCTGGAAAGCGTGCCAGACTTTTTTTTTTGGAAATCACCTCCTTCTACGTACGACAAAAGATTGGTGAAATCCGACTCTAATCAAATCAAAACTAATCTGGCTACGGAGAGATCACAAACCGAACAGGTGATGGAACTCAACTCGGATTGGTAGGTCGTGGTGCTGTATATGGACTCGACTTGGCGGAACGTGGTGGTGTATCTGGACTCGGATTGGCGGAAACGTGGCGGTGTACTACTGTGCGGCGGCGGTGTGACAAACTGTGATCAGAACTCGAAACTCTAAGGGAACTAGACGCTAAGATCAGCAACTCGACACAACGATGCAACCGTAAATTCAACAAAGCAAACTACTGTAAAGAAAACTGGACAAAGGCTCGGACTGTTTTGGGACGTGATGATCTAACCCTAATTTTTTTTTGGCTTTTTCGTGGACTGTAGGTATGAAGAACAGAACCAATCTAGACTACGAAAACTGGTAAATCTCACCGAGCAACCTGGAAATCTGATACCACTTGATAGAGGCGAAGGTGTCCCGATGTTTCGATGAGATGGTGGAGATCGATTATGGTGGAGACGACTTTCACGATCCGACTACGAACGTGCGAAGACGTTGCGCCTTAGCGATCGCTAAACCAACTCCGAGAGGTTATTGATCCCGCGGATGCACGATCAACATGACCACGAAGGTCTAATTCCTGCAAGCAATCGAAGAACAAGCAAGAACTAAGAATTGCAATCTGGATATTGCGAATATAAGATGAATGATTACGAAAGTTGGGGTTCCAATGAGGTCTTGGCCTGGTCGGATGACACAAACGAAGAGCTCGAAGTTGCGGCTATGGCTAACTTAAATCTAATTAAAACCCAAGTCTAAACAACGCCCTAAGGGCTGTATATATGGGGGAACAGAGGGGAATTTCGTGGCCCCTTGGAGGAGGGGTCCGAAAACAACCCTAACTCGGTTTCCCCACACATACGGACTCTAAAAAATAGCCTATTAAGTGTATTTCGAAATTACATGGGCCTGGCCCAATAATAAGGTGACGCAGCACCTATAATAACCCTTCGACGAAAATATTAATGTGGCGTCTTGTGTCTCTCGTCCAGGTCTTCATGCACGCCTTATGGTGGCCTCAAAGTGCGAAAATCACCACTGGAAGCTCCATTGTCCTTTCCCGCGCGCACACCTCCTTCTCCATGCTTGATCCCGCTCCAATGACCATCCTTCTTATCCATGCTAGGTCCTTGATTCATAAGACAAACAAAAGTATCTAATTTAGGCAGCATCATATGTTCCTGAACATTAGAAGGATTCGCAAGCAACGAAAGTACCTGATAATTTAGTTGATGTGCGCGTGCTCTAGTAACTGGTCCAGTATGTGTAGTTGGTGAAGATGTGGGTGTAACATTAGTAGAGATGTCCTCATCATAGTGCTAGAGTGTTGACCATCAAGAATTCAATCTTTAATCTTTATCTTGGTCAACATTCATCTTTACTCCATGATCAAGTGGTGTCCAGTCCAAAAGACACATCACAGATATATTGCGCGAATTATTGAGTCCTTATGATGACCTCAAATGGAGAAGTGTTCAACATGAATATTCTCAGTCTTGTCGAGGAAAATGGCTTTGCTTTTGAATCATCTTAGTCCGAGGTTGTATACAACACGTGAGACCCAAAATCCGATCATGAATATATTGTATTCATTGCAACATCATCCATTCTTCTTATCATTATCCATGGGAGAAACATCCATAGATCCATGATGCCGTTGTTGCTTTATTGGAATCATCATTCATTACCAAGCCACAATGGATATGTTTGTGTTGATGAACAATGTTCCTCATGCATTGCCTATGTAACTTTCCTTCAAATATATATATCTCAATGCAAACATTAGTCCATAAGGATTGTCATTAGTTACCAAAACCACACATGGGGACTACATGTACTTTCAAGGCTTAACTAAGTAGTCATGCAACAAGTCATTCGACGCATAATCATCACCAAGATTAGAGGTCATATCAAAATGATTAAGCATTGTCGGTTTCATAGTAGTAACATGATTATCCAGAATAGACGGTGTGCTCAAATCAATAGGTAACTCAACACATGATTTATTCAACTCTACTATGCATGCATCATCCTCATGTGAAGTTATGTCATCAATACCTTTGTTGTTACCTTGTTGCAACGACTCAGATGATGTAGGTACGGATGGTGGCAAGGTCATAGATACTGGAGGAGATATCACACTCACAATAGGACTCTTGCTCGTTGTACAAGGTGCAATAGCGAAGGAGACAATCGATGGTGGTGAACATGGTCTGGAATAGTAGTCGTCGTAGTCGCCCAAATCATCCTCCTGTATTTGTTTCTCAAAGGTACAAGCATGAACATACATACCAATAATGCAACGAGGAATATAATGAAATCGTGCGCGAATATCATTGTTCAAACCATGAAAAAATCTATTCTTTCTATCATCCTCAGATTCTTCTATGTCACACTTATGCATATAAGATTTAAACTCTTGATAGTAAACATGAACAGTGTTGCTTCCTTGTTTCAATGCCAAAAATTTCAGGGGTAAAAAAAATTCGTGCCCATACCTTCCTTAGGTCTAGAAACTCATTTTGAGACGTTCGCCACCATAGTGATTTTTTCTCACTTTTTCAGCCACCGCAGTCCCGCATCGCAAAAAAAAAGCAAAAAAAAAAGCGAATTTATTTTTCAGAGTGTGCTTCTCAGTTTTTTACGTGTCGCGCCGTGCTTTCGTTGGTGTTTTAGGCTCGCGTCTCTAGTACGGTCTAGCCTAGGATCAGCACAGTACCGACGTTGAGTGTTTATTCAGCTTTGCATCTCTGTTTTGATTACTGTTGAGCTTTTGCTACCATACTTGTCAGCCTTCCTACAGCTCCACATATATTCTACATCGTGCGTTTTGACACCTCCTGGCCATCGCTCTACCACATCTCTGAGAGTTTTAACCCGTTGGTTGTACATCACCACCTGCTGCTAGGTAAGAATCGGTAAGAACTAAAGAAAAGCTTGACGGATTTGTGCTTTCGACCACCCCACATCCCATTAGTAGAAGTAGGATCATACTTCTGTGTGTTTTCTATTTCTGCTAACCATGCCAGGATCCCATGATGAAGTGGCGCGGGATGCACCTGATTGGGAGAATATGACAAACAAAGCATTACATGATAAATTTGCACAAATGATGTCTGAACAAGTGAATGACATCGAGAACAGATTTACAGAGGCGATTGATGGTGTGGAGAAGTTGATCGACACCAAGCTCGACGCCAAGTTTACTGAGTTGCTCGCACGCCTACCTATACAGCCTGCGGCCGCTCCAGCACAGCCACCGCCACCACGACGTGCACGACGTATTCTGTTTCCGGGCGGACAAGCTGCTGGTGCTCCTGCTGCTGCTGCAGTTGCTGCTGCTGCTGCTGCTGCTGCCTCTGACGTCGGCCAGGACGACAACTACGAGGGTGATTAAGAGGAGGAGGTGGAACAAGAAGCGGCCTATGAACAGCCAGCTGGACGTCCACGTCCCAACATTCGCCACGGTCGACACCAACCACCCCCTCAGGTACGCGACGATGAACATGTGCCTAAACTTAAGTTGAATCTTAAGCCGTTTGAGGGTAGATATATTCCTGATGCTTATCTTACTTGGGAGTTAGAAACTGAACAACGCTTTACATGTTTACAATATCCTGAGAATAGACGTGTTACTGCTGCTGTTTGTGAATTCACGGGTTTTGCATCTATTTGGTGGTCTGAACATTGTAGATTGCATGCTAATAATATTCCAGCTACTTGGGCTTCTTTAAAAGATGCTATGCGTACTCGCTGGGTTCCTCCTTATTATCAACGTGAATTGCTACAAAAATTACAACGTTTGAGACAAGGAAAAAATTCTGTAGAGGAATATTATCAAGAATTATAAACTGGATTGATTAGATGTGGCCTAGTAGAGGATAATGAAGCTATGTTTGCACGTTTTATAGGTGGCTTAAACAGGGAGATACAAACTATTCTAGCATACAAGGACTATGCTACTATTACTCGCTTGTTTCATCTTGCTTGTAAAGCTGAACGTGAAGTGCAGGATCGACAGGCCGCTACGAGACCTAACTTTTTTGCAGGACGAAATACATCATGGACATCGCGTGGACCTTCTACATCCACACGTCCTGCTGCACCACCATCTACTTCAACCGCTCATTCTTACAGGGAGCCACCAAAACAGCCAGCGCCACCATTCAAGGGTGCACAGAGTGGTCCAGCGGCGAGTTCTTCTTCATCCATGGCTTCCACAGGGCAAACACGAGATCATGATATTAAATGTCGCAGGTGCCAAGGTGGAGGTCACTTCGCAAAAGACTGTCCCTCCAAGCGTGTGATGATTATTACGGCAGATGGTGGGTATGAGTCAACGAGCGACTATGATGAGGAGACTTTAGTTCTCATTGCTCACGAGGAACAGGGTGCCCATGATGATGCTCATGATATAGAGTATATGGCTCCTGATGATGCAGATCAATATGCTAGTTTGGTTGCTCAACGTGTGTTAAGTGTGCAGGTATCGAAGGCCGAGCAAAACCAGAGGCATAATTTGTTCCACACAAAGGGAGTGGTGAAAGAACGTTCGGTTCGCATCATCATTGACGGAGGGAGTTGCAACAACTTGGCTAGCATGGAGTTGGTGGAGAAGCTATCTCTCACCACAAGACCACACCCCCATCCGTACTATATTCAGTGGTTTAACAATAGTGGTAAGATTAAGGTAACGCGTTCTGTTCGTGTGCACTTTAGCATTGCTGCATATGCTGATTATGTTGATTGTGATGTGGTACCCATGCAAGCATGCTCTCTTTTACTTGGTAGACCATGGCAATTTGATAGGAATGTTGTACACAATGGTAGGACAAATCAGTTTACTCTGGTTCATCAGGATAAAAATATTGCTTTACTTCCTATGTCTCCTGAACAAATTGTGAAAGATGATCTTGCTAGAGCTAGTAAAGCTAAACAGGAGAAAAATAAGAGTGAAAATGAGATAGCAGCCAAAGAATTTGAGCAACAACATAAGACTAATAGAAAATCTTCTTCTGTTGTTTCTAATGAAATTAAATTGACTAGTCCAACTTTGCTTGCTACTAAAGTTGATATTTCCGATTTGGATGTTAGTCAATATGTGTGCTATGCTTTTGTGTGCAAAGAAGCTTTGTTTTCATTTGAGGAATTGCCTCCTTCTTTGCCTCCTGTTGTCACTGACCTTTTGCAGGAGTTTATTGACGTCTTTCCACAAGACGTACTGATAGAGGCGAAGGTGTCCCGATGTTTCGATGAGATGGTGGAGATCGATTATGGCGGAGTAGACTTTCACGACCCGACTACGAACGTGCGAAGACGTTGCGCCTTAGCGATCGCTAAACCAACTCCGAGAGGTTATTGATCCCGCGGATGCACGATCAACCTGACCACGAAGGTCTAATTCCTGCAAGCAATCGAAGAACAAGCAAGAACTAAGAATTGCAATCTGGATATTGCGAATATAAGATGAAAGATTACGAAAGTTGGGGTTCCAATGAGGTCTTGGCCTGGTCGGATGACACAAACGAAGAGCTCGAAGTTGCGGCTATGGCTAACTTAAATCTAATTAAAACCCAAGTCTAAACGATGCCCTAAGGGCTGTATATATGGGGGAACAGAGGGGAATTTCGTGGCCCCTTGGAGGAGGGGTCCGAAAACAACCCTAACTCGGTTTCCCCACACATACGGACTCTAAAAAATAGCCTATTAAGTGTATTTCGAAATTACATGGGCCTGGCCCAATAATAAGGTGACGCAGCACCTATAATAACTCTTGGACGAAAATATTAATGTGGCATCTTGTGTCTCTCGTCCAAGTCTTCATGCGCGCCTTATGGTGGCTTCAAAGTGCGATAATCACCACGGGAAGCTCCGCTGTCCTTTCCCGCGCGCGCACCTTCTTCTCCATGCTTGATCCCGCTCCAATGACCATCCTTCTTGTCCATGCTAGGTCCGTCATTCATAAGACAAACAAAAGTATCTAATTTAGGAAGCATCATATGTTCTTGAATATTAGAAGGATTCGCAAGAAACGAAAGTACCTGATAATTTAATTGACGTGCGCGTGCTCTAGTAACTGGTCCATTATGTGTAGTTTGTGAAGATGTGGGTGTAACATTAGTAGAGATGTCCTCATCATCCTCCCCTTCTTGAATTGAAGTCGTCCTCGACGGAAGCTCATCATCTTCTTCCAAATAAGGCTTCAAATCTGCAATATTAAATGTGGGACTAACCCCAAAGGCTGCAGGTAGCTCAAGTTTATATGCATTATCATTAATTTTCTGCAAAACCTTAAAGGGACCATCAGCTCGAGGCATTAACTTAGACTTGCGCAAATCAGGAAACCTATCTTTACGTAGATGTAACCAAACAAGATCTCCGGGTTCAAACACAACATGCTTTCGACCCCTATCACCAGCAAGCTTGTATCTAGCATTCATGCGCTCAATGTTTTCTTTAGTTAACTCATGCATTTTTAATATCAATTCAGCACGTTGCTTAGCATCAAAATTAACCTTCTCCGAAGATGGAAGAGGCAGCAAATCAATAGGTGCACGAGGTAGAAAACCATAAACAATCTCAAAAGGGCACATTTTAGTGGTAGAATGCAATGAACGATTATAAGCAAATTCAATATGAGGTAAACATTCTTCCCACTGTTTCAAGTTACTCTTTAAAACAGCCCTAAGCATAGTAGACAAAGTCCTATTGACCACTTCAGTTTGTCCATCAGTTTGGGGATGACATGTAGTACTAAAAAGTAGTTTAGTCCCCAACTTAGCCCATAAGCATCTCCAAAAATGGCTAAGAAACTTAGTATCACGATCCGAGACAATAGTATTGGGCACACCATGTAAGCGAATAATCTCACGAAAGAATAAATCAGCAACATGAGCAGCATCATCGCTTTTATGACATGGTATAAAATGTGCCATTTTAGAAAATCTATCCACGACAACAAATATGCTATCCCTCCCATTCTTTGTTCGAGGCAAGCCTAAAACAAAGTCCATGGATATGTCCTCCCACGGAACACTAGGTACAGGTAAAGGCATGTATAAACCATGAGGATTGAGTCGTGACTTAGCTTTTTGACATGTAGTGCAGCGAGCAACAAAACGCTCAACATCCCGTCTCATCTTTGGCCAAAAGAAATGTGTAGCAAGTACGTCCTCCGTCTTCTTCACGCCAAAGTGTCCCATTAATCCTCCTCCATGCGCCTCCTGCAACAACAAAAGACGAATAGAGCTAGCTGGAATGCATAGCTTGTTAGAACGGAACACAAATCCATCATTAAGCACAAACTTGTTCCATGTTCTACCCTCTCTACAATTCTGCAATACATCTTTAAATTCCGCATCATTTACGTATTGATCTTTGATTGTCTCTAAACCGAAAATCTTGAAGTCAAGTTGTGAAAGCATAGTATAACGACGAGACAAAGCATCAGCAATAATATTATCTTTCCCCTTCTTGTGTTTAATGACATAAGGGAAAGTCTCAATAAATTCAACCCACTTAGCATGTCTACGATTAAGTTTTGCTTGACTTCTTATGTGTTTCAAAGATTCATGATCAGAATGTATAACAAATTCTTTGGGCCATAAATAATGTTGCCAAGTTTCTAATGTCCGAACAAGAGCATATAATTCCTTATCATAAGTAGAATAGTTCAGACTAGGCCCACTCAATTTTTCAGAAAAGTAAGCAACAGGTTTAGCATCTTGTAATAACACACCTCCCAAACCAATCCCACTAGCATCGCATTCAAGCTCAAAAGTCTTATTAAAATCAGGAAGTTGGAGCAAAGGAGCATGTGTTAACTTATCTTTCAATACGGTGAAGGCTTCTTCCTGTGCGGTACCCCAAGTAAAAGGCACATCCTTGCGTGTAAGCTCATTGAGAGGTGCAGCAATGGTGCTGAAATCTCTCACAAAACGCCTATAGAATCCAGCGAGGCCAAGAAAACTCCTCACTTGTGTGACCGTTTTGGGCTGCGGCCAACTCTCAATCGCCTCGATCTTGGCTTTATCAACTTCAATTCCCTGCGGAGTAACAACATAGCCAAGAAACGATACTCGGTCGGTGCAAAAGGTGCACTTCCCAAGGTTACCAAACAAACGTGCATTACGTAGAGCAATAAAAACAGCACGTAAATGATCCAAATGTTCCTCCAAAGATTTGCTATAAATCAGTATATCATCAAAATAGACTACCACAAATCGTCCAATGAAAGCACGTAAAACCTCGTTCATTAATCTCATGAAAGTGCTAGGTGCATTAGTTAACCCAAAAGGCATGACTAACCACTCATATAATCCAAACTTAGTTTTAAATGCCGTTTTCCATTCATCTCCTAATTTCATGCGAATTTGATGGTATCCACTACGCAAATCAACTTTGGAAAACATGGTAGAGCCACTTAATTCATCAAGCATATCATCTAACCTAGGAATAGGATGACGATAACGAATAGTAATATTATTAATGGCTCGACAATCAACACACATACGCCATGTTCCATCCTTTTTAGGCACTAATATAACAGGAACAGCACAAGGACTAAGGGATTCACGTATGTAACCTTTGTCGAGTAGCTCTTGTACTTGACGCTGAATCTCCTTCGTCTCCTCCGGATTGGTACGGTATGGCGCACGGTTAGGCAGTGAAGCAGCGGGAATTAAGTCAATCTGATGCTCAATCCCTCGAATAGGTGGTAATCCCGGTGGCACGTCTTGTGGAAAGACGTCAATAAACTCCTGCAAAAGGTCAGTGACAACAGGAGGCAAAGAAGGAGGCAATTCCTCAAATGAAAACAAAGCTTCTTTGCACACAAAAGCATAGCACACATATTGACTAACATCCAAATCGGAAATATCAACCTTAGTAGCAAGCAAAGTTGGACTAGTCAATTTAATTTCATTAGAAACAGCGGAAGAAGATTTGCTATTGGTCTTATGTTGTTGCTCAAATTCTTTAGCTGCTATCTCATTTTCACTCTTATTTTTCTCCTGTTTAGCTTTACTAGCTCTAGCAAGATCATCTTGCACAATTTGTTCAGGAAACATAGGAAGTAAAGCAATAGTTTTATCCTGATGAACCAGAGTAAACTGATTTGTCCTACCATGGTGTACAACATTCCTATCAAATTGCCATGGTCTACCAAGTAAAAGAGAGCATGCTTGCATGGGTACCACATCACAATCAACATAATCAGCATATGCGGCAATGCTAAAGTGCACACGAACAGAACGCGTTACCTTAATCTTGCCACTATTGTTAAACCACTGAATATAGTACGGATGGGGGTGTGGTCTTGTGGTGAGAGATAGCTTCTCCACCAACTCCATGCTCGCCAAGTTGTTGCAACTCCCTCCGTCAATGATGATGCGAACCGAACGTTCTTTCACCACTCCCTTTGTGTGGAACAAATTATGCCTCTGGTTTTGCTCGTCCTTCGATACCTGCACACTTAACACACGTTGAGCAACCAAACTAGCATATTTATCTGCATCATCAGGAGCCATATACTCTATATCACGAGCATCATCATGGGCACCCTGATCCTCATGAGCAATGAGAACTAAAGTCTCCTCATCATAGTCACTCGCTGACTCATACCCACCATCCGCCGTAATAATCATCACACGCTTGGAGGGACAGTCTTTTGCGAAGTGACCTCCACCTTGGCACCGGCGACATTTAATATCACGATCTCGTGCTTGCCCTGTGGACGCCATGGATGAAGAAGAACTCGCCGCGGGACCACTCTGTGCACCCTTGAATGGTGGCGCTGGCTGTGTCGGTGGCTCCCTGTAAGAATGAGCGGCTGAAGTAGATGGTGGTGCAGCAAGACGTGTGGATATCGAAGCTCCACGCGATGTCCATGATGTATTTCGTCCTGCAGAAAAGTTAGGTCTCGTAGCGGCCTGTCGATCCTGCACTTCACGTTCAGCTTTACAAGCAAGATGAAACAAACGAGTGATAGTAGTAAAGTCCTTGTATTCTAGAATAGTTTGTATCTCCCTGTTTAAGCCACCCATAAAACGTGCAAGCATAGCTTCATTATCCTCTACTAGGCCGCATCTAATCAATCCAGTTTGTAATTCCTGATAATATTCCTCTACAGAATTTTTTCCTTGTCTCAAACGCTGTAATTTTTGTAACAAGTCACGTTGATAATAAGGAGGAACCCAGCGAGTACGCATAGCATCTTTTAAAGCAGCCCAAGTAGTTGGAATATTGTTAGCATGCAATCTACAATGTTCGGACCACCAAATAGATGCAAATCCCGTGAATTCACAAACAGCAGCAGTAACACGTCTATTCTCAGGATATTGTAAACATGTAAAGCGTTGTTCAGTTTCTAACTCCCAAGTAAGATAAACATCAGGAATATATCTACCCTCAAATGGCTTAAGATTCAATTTAAGTTTAGGCACATGTTCATCATCGCGTACCTGAGGGGGTGGTTGGTGTCGACCGTGGCGAATGTTGGGACGTGGACGTCCAGCTGGCTGCTCATAGACCGCTTCCTGTTCCACCTCCTCCTCGTAATCACCCTCGTAGTAGTCGTCCTGGCCGACGTCAGAAGCAGCAGCAGCAGTAGCAGCAACTGCAGCAGCAGGAGGAGCACCAATACCAGCAGCTTGTCCTCGCGGCAACAGAATACGTCGTGCACGTGGTAGTGGCGGTGGCTGTGGCTGTGCTGAAGGTAGGCGTGCGATCAACTCAGTAAACTTGGCGTCTAGCTTGGTGTCGATCATCTTTTCCACGCCATCAATCGCCTCTGTAAATCTGTTATGGATGTCCTGCACCTGTTCAGACATCATACGTGCAAATTTATCATGTAGCTCCTTGTTTGTCATGTTCTCCCAATCGGGTGCATCCCGCGCCACTTCATCATGTGATCCTGTCATGGTTAGCAGAAATAGAAAACACACAGTAATATGATCCGACTTCTACTAATGGGATGTGGTGTGGTGGAAAGCACAAATCCGTCAAGCTTTTCTTTCGTTCTTACCGATTCTTACCTAGCAGCAGGTGGTGATGTACAACCAACGGGTCAAAACTCTCAGAGATATGGTAGAGCGATGGCCAGGAGGTGTCAAACGCACGATGTAGAATATATGTGGAGCTGTAGGAAGGCTGACAAGTATGGTAGAAAAAAACTCAACAGTAATCAAAACAGAGATGCAAAGCTGAATAAACGCTCAACGTGGGTACTGTGCTGATCCTAGGCTAGACCGTACTAGAGACGCGAGCCTAAAATACCAACGAAAGCACGGCGCGGCACGTAATCAACTGAGAAGCATACTCTGAATTTTTTTTTCTCTTTTTTTTTTTTTTTTTTTTTTTTTTTTTTTGGAAATCACCTCCCTTCTACGTACGACAAAAGTTTGGTGAAATCCGACTCTAAGCAACTCAAACTATTCTGGCTACGGAGAGATCACAAACCGTACTGATGGTGGAACTCAACTCGGACTCGTGTAGCTCGTGGTGGTGTATATGGACTCGGATTGGCGGAACGTGGTGTATCTGGACTCGGATTACTACTGTGCGGTGGCGACGTGGCAAACTGTGATCAGAACTCGAAACTCTAAGGAAACTAGACGCTAAGATCAGCAACTTGACACAACGATGCAACCGTAAATTCAACAAAGCAAGTACTGAAAAGAAAACTGGACAATGGCTAGGACTGTCTTGGGACGTGATGATCTAACCCTAATTTTTTTTTTGGCTTTTTCGTGGACTGTAGGTATGAAGAACAGAACCAATCTAGACTATGAAAAACTGGTAAATCTCACCGAGCAACCTGGAAATCTGATACCACTTGATAGAGGCGAAGGTGTCCCGATGTTTCGATGAGATGGTGGAGATCGATTATGGCGGAGTAGACTTTCACGACCCGACTACGAACGTGCGAAGACGTTGCGCCTTAGCGATCGCTAAACCAACTCCGAGAGGTTATTGATCCCGCGGATGCACGATCAACCTGACCACGAAGGTCTAATTCCTGCAAGCAATCGAAGAACAAGCAAGAACTAAGAATTGCAATCTGGATATTGCGAATATAAGATGAAAGATTACGAAAGTTGGGGTTCCAATGAGGTCTTGGCCTGGTCGGATGACACAAACGAAGAGCTCGAAGTTGCGGCTATGGCTAACTTAAATCTAATTAAAACCCAAGTCTAAACGATGCCCTAAGGGCTGTATATATGGGGGAACAGAGGGGAATTTCGTGGCCCCTTGGAGGAGGGGTCCGAAAACAACCCTAACTCGGTTTCCCCACACATACGGACTCTAAAAAATAGCCTATTAAGTGTATTTCGAAATTACATGGGCCTGGCCCAATAATAAGGTGACGCAGCACCTATAATAACGCTTGGACGAAAATATTAATGTGGCATCTTGTGTCTCTCGTCCAAGTCTTCATGCGCGCCTTATGGTGGCTTCAAAGTGCGATAATCACCACGGGAAGCTCCGCTGTCCTTTCCCGCGCGCGCACCTTCTTCTCCATGCTTGATCCCGCTCCAATGACCATCCTTCTTGTCCATGCTAGGTCCTTCATTCATAAGACAAACAAAAGTATCTAATTTAGGCAGCATCATATGTTCTTGAATATTAGAAGGATTCGCAAGAAACGAAAGTACCTGATAATTTAATTGACGTGCGCGTGCTCTAGTAACTGGTCCATTATGTGTAGTTTGTGAAGATGTGGGTGTAACATTAGTAGAGATGTCCTCATCACGTACCACCAGGATTACCACCTATTCGAGGGATTGAGCATCAGATTGACTTAATTCCCGGTGCTTCGTTGCCCAACCGTGCGCCATACCGTACCAATCCGGAGGAGACGAAGGAGATTCAGCGTCAAGTACAAGAGCTACTCGACAAAGGTTACATACGTGAATCCCTTAGTCCTTGTGATGTTCCTGTTATATTAGTGCCTAAAAAGGATGGAACATGGCGTATGTGTGTTGATTGTCGAGCCATTAATAATATTACTATTCGTTATCGTCATCCTATTCCTAGGTTAGATGATATGCTTGATGAATTAAGTGGCTCTACCATGTTTTCCAAAGTTGATTTGCGTAGTGGATACCATCAAATTCGCATGAAATTAGGGGATGAATGGAAAACGTCATTTAAAACTAAGTTTGGATTATATGAGTGGTTAGTCATGCCTTTTGGGTTAACTAATGCACCTAGCACTTTCATGATATTAATGAACGAGGTTTTACGTGTTTTCATTGGACGATTTGTGGTAGTCTATTTTGATGATATACTGATTTATAGCAAATCTTTGGAGGAACATTTGGATCATTTACGTGCTATTTTTATTGCTCTACGTAATGCACGTTTGTTTGGTAACCTTGGGAAGTGCACCTTTTGCACCGACCGAGTATCGTTTCTTGGCTATGTTGTTACTCCGCAGGGAATTGAAGTTGATAAAGCCAAGATCGAGACGATTGAGAGTTGGCCGCAGCCTAAAACGGTCACACAAGTGAGGAGTTTTCTTGGCCTCGCTGTATTCTATAGGCGTTTTGTAAGAGATTTCAGCACCATTGCTGCACCTCTCAATGAGCTTACACGCAAGGATGTGCCTTTTACTTGGGGTACCGCAGAGGAAGAAGCCTTCACGGTATTGAAAGATAAGTTAACACATGCTCCTTTGCTCCAATTTCCTGATTTTAATAAGACTTTTGAGCTTGAATGCGATGCTAGTGGGATTGGTTTGGGAGGTGTGTTATTACAAGATGCTAAACTTGTTGCATACTTTTCTGAAAAATTGAGTGGGCCTAGTCTGAACTATTCTACTTATGAGAAGGAATTATATGCTCTTGTTCGGACATTAGAAACTTGGCAACATTATTTATGGCCCAAAGAATTTGTTATACATTCTGATCATGAATCTTTGAAACACATAAGAAGTCAAGCAAAACTTAATCGTAGACATGCTAAGTGGGTTGGATTTATTGAGACTTTCCCTTATGTCATTAAACACAAGAAGGGGAAAGATAATATTATTGCTGATGCTTTGTCTTGTCGTTATACTATGCTTTCACAACTTGACTTCAAGATATTTGGTTTAGAGACAATCAAATGTCAATATGTACATGATGCATAATTTAAAGATGTATTGCAGAATTGTAGAGAGGGTAGAACATGGAACAAGTTTGTGCTTAATGATGGATTTGTGTTCCGTTCTAACAAGCTATGTATTCCAGCTAGCTCTATTCGTCTTTTGTTGTTGCAGGAGGCGCATGGAGGAGGATTAATGGGACACTTTTGCGTGAAGAAGACGGAGGACGTACTTGCTACACATTTCTTTTGGCCAAAGATGAGACGGGATGTTGACCGTTTTGTTGCTCGCTGCACTACATGTCAAAAAGCTAAGTCACGACTCAATCCTCATGGTTTATACATGCCTTTACCTGATAGAGGCGAAGGTGTCCCGATGTTTCGATGAGATGGTGGAGATCGATTATGGTGTAGACTTTCACGACCCGACTACGAACGTGCGAAGACGTTGCGCCTTAGCGATCGCTAAACCAACTCCGAGAGGTTATTGATCCCGCGGATGCACGATCAACCTGACCACGAAGGTCTAATTCCTGCAAGCAATCGAAGAACAAGCAAGAACTAAGAACTGCAATCTGGATATTGCGAATATAAGATGAAAGATTACGAAAGTTGGGGTTCCAATGAGGTCTTGGCCTGGTCGGATGACACAAACGAAGAGCTCGAAGTTGCGGCTATGGCTAACTTAAATCTAATTAAAACCCAAGTCTAAACGACGCCCTAAGGGCTGTATATATGGGGGAACAGAGGGGATTTTCGTGACCCCTTGGAGGTGGGGTCCGAAAACAACCCTAACTCGGTTTCCCCACACATACGGACTCTAAAAACAGCCTATAAGGTGGTATTTCGAAATTACATGGGCCCAGCCCAATATTAAGGTGACGCAGCACCTATAATTGCCCTTGAACGAAAATAATGAAGTGGCATCTCGCGTATTTCGTCCAAGACTTCATGCGCGCCTTATGGTGGCTTCAAAGTGCGATAATCACCACGGGAAGCTCCGCTGTCCTTTCCCGCGCGCGCACCTTCTTCTCCATGCTTGATCCCGCTCCAATGACCATCCTTCTTGTCCATGCTAGGTCCTTCATTCATAAGCAAAACAAAAGTATCTAATTTAGGCAGTATCATATGTTCATGAACAATAGAAGGATTCGCAAGAAACGAAAGTACCTGATAATTTAGTTGACGTGCACGAGCTCTAGTAACTGGTCCAATATGTGTAGTTGGTGAGGATATGGGTGTAACCTTAGTAGGGATGTCCTCATCATCCTCCCCTTCTTGAATTGAAGTCGTCCTCGACGGAAGCTCATCATCTTCTCCCAAATAAGGCTTCAAATCTGCAATATTAAATGTGGGACTAACCCCAAAGGCTGCAGGTAGCTCAAGTTTATATGCATTATCATTAATTTTCTGCAAAACCTTAAAGGGACCATCAGCTCGAGGCATTAACTTAGACTTGCGCAAATCAGGAAACCTATCTTTACGTAGATGTAACCAAACAAGATCTCCGGGTTCAAACACAACATGCTTTCGACCCCTATCACCAGCAAGCTTGTATCTAGCATTCATGCGCTCAATGTTTTCTTTAGTTAACTCATGCAGTTTTAATATCAATTCAGCACGTTGCTTAGCATCAAAATTAACCTTCTCCGAAGATGGAAGAGGAAGCAAATCAATAGGTGCACGAGGTAGAAAACCATAAACAATCTCAAAAGGGCACATTTTAGTGGTAGAATGCAATGAACGATTATAAGCAAATTCAATATGAGGTAAACATTCTTCCCACAGTTTCAAGTTACTCTTTAAAACAGCCCTCAGCATAGTAGACAAAGTCCTATTGACTACTTCAGTTTGTCCATCAGTTTGGGGATGACATGTAGTACTAAAAAGTAGTTTAGTCCCCAACTTAGCCCATAAGCATCTCCAAAAATGGCTAAGAAACTTAGTATCACGATCCGAGACAATAGTATTGGGCACACCATGTAAGCGAATAATCTCACGAAAGAATAAATCAGCAACATTAGCAGCATCATCGCTTTTATGACATGGTATAAAATGTGCCATCTTAGAAAATCTATCCACGACAACAAATATGCTATCCCTCCCATTCTTTGTTCGAGGCAAGCCTAAAACAAAGTCCATGGATATGTCCTCCCACGGAACACTAGGTACAGGTAAAGGCATGTATAAACCATGAGGATTGAGTCGTGACTTAGCTTTTTGACATGTAGTGCAGCGAGCAACAAAACGCTCAACATCCCGTCTCATCTTTGGCCAAAAGAAATGTGTAGCAAGTACGTCCTCCGTCTTCTTCACGCCAAAGTGTCCCATTAATCCTCCTCCATGCGCCTCCTGCAACAACAAAAGACGAATAGAGCTAGCTGGAATGCATAGCTTGTTAGAACGGAACACAAATCCATCATTAAGCACAAACTTGTTCCATGTTCTACCCTCTCTACAATTCTGCAATACATCTTTAAATTCCGCATCATTTACGTATTGATCTTTGATTGTCTCTAAACCGAAAATCTTGAAGTCAAGTTGTGAAAGCATAGTATAACGACGAGACAAAGCATCAGCAATAATATTATCTTTCCCCTTCTTGTGTTTAATGACATAAGGGAAAGTCTCAATAAATTCAACCCACTTAGCATGTCTACGATTAAGTTTTTCTTGACTTCTTATGTGTTTCAAAGATTCATGATCAGAATGTATAACAAATTCTTTGGGCCATAAATAATGTTGCCAAGTTTCTAATGTCCGAACAAGAGCATATAATTCCTTCTCATAAGTAGAATAGTTCAGACTAGGCCCACTCAATTTTTCAGAAAAGTATGCAACAAGTTTAGCATCTTGTAATAACACACCTCCCAAACCAATCCCACTAGCATCGCATTCAAGCTCAAAAGTCTTATTAAAATCAGGAAATTGGAGCAAAGGAGCATGTGTTAACTTATCTTTCAATACCGTGAAGGCTTCTTCCTCTGCGGTACCCCAAGTAAAAGGCACATCCTTGCGTGTAAGCTCATTGAGAGGTGCAGCAATGGTGCTGAAATCTCTTACAAAACGCCTATAGAATACAGCGAGGCCAAGAAAACTCCTCACTTGTGTGACCGTTTTAGGCTGCGGCCAACTCTCAATCGTCTCGATCTTGGCTTTATCAACTTCAATTCCCTGCGGAGTAACAACATAGCCAAGAAACGATACTCGGTCGGTGCAAAAGGTGCACTTCCCAAGGTTACCAAACAAACGTGCATTACGTAGAGCAATAAAAACAGCACGTAAATGATCCAAATGTTCCTCCAAAGATTTGCTATAAATCAGTATATCATCAAAATAGACTACCACAAATCGTCCAATGAAAGCACGTAAAACCTCGTTCATTAATCTCATGAAAGTGCTAGGTGCATTAGTTAACCCAAAAGGCATGACTAACCACTCATATAATCCAAACTTAGTTTTAAATGCCGTTTTCCATTCATCTCCTAATTTCATGCGAATTTGATGGTATCCACTACGCAAATCAACTTTGGAAAACATGGTAGAGCCACTTAATTCATCAAGCATATCATCTAACCTAGGAATAGGATGACGATAACGAATAGTAATATTATTAATGGCTCGACAATCAACACACATACGCCAAGTTCCATCCTTTGTAGGCACTAATATAACAGGAACAGCACAAGGACTAAGGGATTCACGTATGTAACCTTTGTCGAGTAGCTCTTGTACTTGACGCTGAATCTCCTTCGTCTCCTCCGGATTGGTACGGTATGGCGCACGGTTGGGCAGCGAAGCACCGGGAATTAAGTCAATCTGATGCTCAATCCCTCGAATAGGTGGTAATCCCGGTGGTACGTCTTGTGGAAAGACGTCAATAAACTCCTGCAAAAGGTCAGTGACAACAGGAGGCAAAGAAGGAGGCAATTCCTCAAATGAAAACAAAGCTTCTTTGCACACAAAAGCATAGCACACATATTGACTAACATCCAAATCCGAAATATCAACCTTAGTAGCAAGCAAAGTTGGACTAGTCAATTTAATTTCATTAGAAACAGCAGAAGAAGATTTGCTATTAGTCTTATGTTGTTGCTCAAATTCTGTAGCTGCTATCTCATTCTCACTCTTATTTTTCTCCTGTTTAGCTTTACTAGCTCTAGCAAGATCATCTTTCACAATTTGTTCAGGAGACATAGGAAGTAAAGCAATAGTTTTATCCTGATGAACCAGAGTAAACTGATTTGTCCTACCATGGTGTACAACATTCCTATCAAATTGCCATGGTCTACCAAGTAAAAGAGAGCATGCTTGCATGGGTACCACATCACAATCAACATAATCAGCATATGCAGCAATGCTAAAGTGCACACGAACAGAACGCGTTACCTTAATCTTACCACTATTGTTAAACCACTGAATATAGTACGGATGGGGGTGTGGTCTTGTGGTGAGAGATAGCTTCTCCACCAACTCCATGCTAGCCAAGTTGTTGCAACTCCCTCCGTCAATGATGATGCGAACCGAACGTTCTTTCACCACTCCCTTTGTGTGGAACAAATTATGCCTCTGGTTTTGCTCAGCCTTCGTTACCTGCACACTTAACACACGTTGAGCAACCAAACTAGCATATTTATCTGCATCATCAGGAGCCATATACTCCATATCATGAGCATCATCATGGGCACCCTGTTCCTCATGAGCAATGAGAACTAAAGTCTCCTCATCATAGTCACTCGCTGACTCATACCCACCATCCGCCGTAATAATCATCACACGCTTGGAGGGACAGTCTTTTGCGAAGTGACCTCCACCTTGGCACCTGCGACATTTAATATCACGATCTCGTGTTTGCCCTGTGGAAGCCATGGATGAAGAAGAACTCGCCGCTGGACCACTCTGTGCACCCATGAATGGTGGCGCTGACTGTTTTGGTGGCTCCCTGTAAGAATGAGCGGCTGAAGTAGAGGGTGGAGCAGCAGGACGTGTGGATGTAGAAGGTCCACGCGATGTCCATGATGTATTTCGTCCTGCAGAAAAGTTAGGTCTCGTAGCGGCCTGTCGATCCTGCACTTCACGTTCAGCTTTACAAGCAAGATGAAACAAACGAGTAATAGTAGCATAGTCCTTGTATTCTAGAATAGTTTGTATCTCCCTGTTTAAGCCACCTATGAAACGTGCAAACATAGCTTCATTATCCTCTACTAGGCCACATCTGATAGAGGCGAAGGTGTCCCGATGTTTCGATGAGATGGTGGAGATCGATTTTGGTGGAGTAGACTTTCACGACCCGACTACGAACGTGCGAAGACGTTGCGCCTTAGCAATCGCTAAACCAACTCCGAGAGGTTATTGATCCCGCGGATGCACGATCAACCTGACCACGAAGGTCAATTCCTGCAAGCAATCGAAGAACAAGCAAGAACTAAGAATTGCAATCTGGATATTGCGAATATAAGATGAAAGATTAACAGAAGTTGGGGTTCCAATGCGGTCTTGGCCTGGTCGGACGACACAAACGAAGAACTCGAAGTTGCGGCTATGGCTAACTTAAATCTAATTAAAACCCAAGTCTAAACGATGCCCTAAGGGCTGTATATATGGGGGAACAGAGGGGAATTTCGTGGCCCCTTGGAGGAGGGGTCCGAAAACAACCCTAACTTGGTTTCCCCACACATACGGACTCTAAAAAAATAGCCTATTAAGTGTATTTCGAAATTACATGGGCCTGGCCCAATAATAAGGTGACGCAGCACCTATAATAACTCTTGGACGAAAATATTAATGTGGCATCTTGTGTCTCTCGTCCAAGTCTTCATGCGCGCCTTATGGTGGCTTCAAAGTGCGATAATCACCACGGGAAGCTCCGCTGTCCTTTCCCGCGCGCGCACCTTCTTCTCCATGCTTGATCCCGCTCCAATGACCATCCTTCTTGTCCATGCTAGGTCCTTCATTCATAAGACAAACAAAAGTATCTAATTTAGGCAGCATCATATGTTCTTGAATATTAGAAGGATTCGCAAGAAACGAAAGTACCTGATAATTTAATTGACGTGCGCGTGCTCTAGTAACTGGTCCATTATGTGTAGTTTGTGAAGATGTGGGTGTAACATTAGTAGAGATGTCCTCATCATCCTCCCCTTCTTGAATTGAAGTCGTCCTCGACGGAAGCTCATCATCTTCTTCCAAATAAGGCTTCAAATCTGCAATATTAAATGTGGGACTAACCCCAAAGGCTGCAGGAAGCTCAAGTTTATATGCATTATCATTAATTTTCTGCAAAACCTTAAAGGGACCATCAGCTCGAGGCATTAACTTAGACTTGCGCAAATCAGGAAACCTATCTTTACGTAGATGTAACCAAACAAGATCTCCGGGTTCAAACACAACATGCTTTCGACCCCTATCACCAGCAAGCTTGTATCTAGCATTCATGCGCTCAATGTTTTCTTTAGTTAACTCATGCATTTTTAATATCAATTCAGCACGTTGCTTAGCATCAAAATTAACCTTCTCCGAAGATGGAAGAGGCAGCAAATCAATAGGTGCACGAGGTAGAAAACCATAAACAATCTCAAAAGGGCACATTTTAGTGGTAGAATGCAATGAACGATTATAAGCAAATTCAATATGAGGTAAACATTCTTCCCACTGTTTCAAGTTACTCTTTAAAACAGCCCTAAGCATAGTAGACAAAGTCCTATTGACCACTTCAGTTTGTCCATCAGTTTGGGGATGACATGTAGTACTAAAAAGTAGTTTAGTCCCCAACTTAGCCCATAAGCATCTCCAAAAATGGCTAAGAAACTTAGTATCACGATCCGAGACAATAGTATTGGGCACACCATGTAAGCGAATAATCTCACGAAAGAATAAATCAGCAACATTAGCAGCATCATCGCTTTTATGACATGGTATAAAATGTGCCATTTTAGAAAATCTATCCACGACAACAAATATGCTATCCCTCCCATTCTTTGTTCGAGGCAAGCCTAAAACAAAGTCCATGGATATGTCCTCCCACGGAACACTAGGTACAGGTAAAGGCATGTATAAACCATGAGGATTAAGTCGTGACTTAGCTTTTTGACATGTAGTGCAGCGAGCAACAAAACGCTCAACATCCCGTCTCATCTTTGGCCAAAAGAAATGTGTAGCAAGTACGTCCTCCGTCTTCTTCACGCCAAAGTGTCCCATTAATCCTCCTCCATGCGCCTCCTGCAACAACAAAAGACGAATAGAGCTAGCTGGAATGCATAGCTTGTTAGAACGGAACACAAATCCATCATTAAGCACAAACTTGTTCCATGTTCTACCCTCTCTACAATTCTGCAATACATCTTTAAATTCCGCATCATTTACGTATTGATCTTTGATTGTCTCTAAACCGAAAATCTTGAAGTCAAGTTGTGAAAGCATAGTATAACGACGAGACAAAGCATCAGCAATAATATTATCTTTCCCCTTCTTGTGTTTAATGACATAAGGGAAAGTCTCAATAAATTCAACCCACTTAGCATGTCTACGATTAAGTTTTGCTTGACTTCTTATGTGTTTCAAAGATTCATGATCAGAATGTATAACAAATTCTTTGGGCCATAAATAATGTTGCCAAGTTTCTAATGTCCGAACAAGAGCATATAATTCCTTATCATAAGTAGAATAGTTCAGACTAGGCCCACTCAATTTTTCAGAAAAGTAAGCAACAGGTTTAGCATCTTGTAATAACACACCTCCCAAACCAATCCCACTAGCATCGCATTCAAGCTCAAAAGTCTTATTAAAATTAGGAAGTTGGAGCAAAGGAGCATGTGTTAACTTATCTTTCAATACGGTGAAGGCTTCTTCCTGTGCGGTACCCCAAGTAAAAGGCACATCCTTGCGTGTAAGCTCATTGAGAGGTGCAGCAATGGTGCTGAAATCTCTCACAAAACGCCTATAGAATCCAGCGAGGCCAAGAAAACTCCTCACTTGTGTGACCGTTTTGGGCTGCGGCCAACTCTCAATCGCCTCGATCTTGGCTTTATCAACTTCAATTCCCTGCGGAGTAACAACATAGCCAAGAAACGATACTCGGTCGGTGCAAAAGGTGCACTTCCCAAGGTTACCAAACAAACGTGCATTACGTAGAGCAATAAAAACAGCACGTAAATGATCCAAATGTTCCTCCAAAGATTTGCTATAAATCAGTATATCATCAAAATAGACTACCACAAATCGTCCAATGAAAGCACGTAAAACCTCGTTCATTAATCTCATGAAAGTGCTAGGTGCATTAGTTAACCCAAAAGGCATGACTAACCACTCATATAATCCAAACTTAGTTTTAAATGCCGTTTTCCATTCATCTCCTAATTTCATGCGAATTTGATGGTATCCACTACGCAAATCAACTTTGGAAAACATGGTAGAGCCACTTAATTCATCAAGCATATCATCTAACCTAGGAATAGGATGACGATAACGAATAGTAATATTATTAATGGCTCGACAATCAACACACATACGCCATGTTCCATCCTTTTTAGGCACTAATATAACAGGAACAGCACAAGGACTAAGGGATTCACGTATGTAACCTTTGTCGAGTAGCTCTTGTACTTGACGCTGAATCTCCTTCGTCTCCTCCGGATTGGTACGGTATGGCGCACGGTTAGGCAGCGAAGCACCGGGAATTAAGTCAATCTGATGCTCAATCCCTCGAATAGGTGGTAATCCCGGTGGCACGTCTTGTGGAAAGACGTCAATAAACTCCTGCAAAAGGTCAGTGACAACAGGAGGCAAAGAAGGAGGCAATTCCTCAAATGAAAACAAAGCTTCTTTGCACACAAAAGCATAGCACACATATTGACTAACATCCAAATCCGAAATATCAACCTTAGTAGCAAGCAAAGTTGGACTAGTCAATTTAATTTCATTAGAAACAGCGGAAGAAGATTTGCTATTGGTCTTATGTTGTTGCTCAAATTCTTTAGCTGCTATCTCATTTTCACTCTTATTTTTCTCCTGTTTAGCTTTACTAGCTCTAGCAAGATCATCTTGCACAATTTGTTCAGGAGACATAGGAAGTAAAGCAATAGTTTTATCCTGATGAACCAGAGTAAACTGATTTGTCCTACCATGGTGTACAACATTCCTATCAAATTGCCATGGTCTACCAAGTAAAAGAGAGCATGCTTGCATGGGTACCACATCACAATCAACATAATCAGCATATGCGGCAATGCTAAAGTGCACACGAACAGAACGCGTTACCTTAATCTTACCACTATTGTTAAACCACTGAATATAGTACGGATGGGGGTGTGGTCTTGTGGTGAGAGATAGCTTCTCCACCAACTCCATGCTCGCCAAGTTGTTGCAACTCCCTCCGTCAATGATGATGCGAACCGAACGTTCTTTCACCACTCCCTTTGTGTGGAACAAATTATGCCTCTGGTTTTGCTCGTCCTTCGATACCTGCACACTTAACACACGTTGAGCAACCAAACTAGCATATTTATCTGCATCATCAGGAGCCATATACTCTATATCACGAGCATCATCATGGGCACCCTGATCCTCATGAGCAATGAGAACTAAAGTCTCCTCATCATAGTCACTCGCTGACTCATACCCACCATCCGCCGTAATAATCATCACACGCTTGGAGGGACAGTCTTTTGCGAAGTGACCTCCACCTTGGCACCTGCGACATTTAATATCACGATCTCGTGCTTGCCCTGTGGACGCCATGGATGAAGAAGAACTCGCCGCGGGACCACTCTGTGCACCCTTGAATGGTGGTGCTGGCTGTGTCGGTGGCTCCCTGTAAGAATGAGCGGCTGAAGTAGATGGTGGTGCAGCAGGACGTGTGGATGTAGAAGCTCCACGCGATGTCCATGATGTATTTCGTCCTGCAGAAAAGTTAGGTCTCGTAGCGGCCTGTCGATCCTGCACTTCACGTTCAGCTTTACAAGCAAGATGAAACAAACGAGTGATAGTAGTAAAGTCCTTGTATTCTAGAATAGTTTGTATCTCCCTGTTTAAGCCACCCATAAAACGTGCAAGCATAGCTTCATTATCCTCTACTAGGCCGCATCTAATCAATCCAGTTTGTAATTCCTGATAATATTCCTCTACAGAATTTTTTCCTTGTCTCAAACGCTGTAATTTTTGTAACAAGTCACGTTGATAATAAGGAGGAACCCAGCGAGTACGCATAGCATCTTTTAAAGCAGCCCAAGTAGTTGGAATATTATTAGCATGCAATCTACAATGTTCGGACCACCAAACAGATGCAAATCCCGTGAATTCACAAACAGCAGCAGTAACACGTCTATTCTCAGGATATTGTAAACATGTAAAGCGTTGTTCAGTTTCTAACTCCCAAGTAAGATAAACATCAGGAATATATCTACCCTCAAATGGCTTAAGATTCAATTTAAGTTTAGGCACATGTTCATCATCGCGTACCTGAGGGGGTGGTTGGTGTCGACCGTGGCGAATGTTGGGACGTGGACGTCCAGCTGGCTGCTCATAGACCGCTTCCTGTTCCACCTCCTCCTCGTAATCACCCTCGTAGTAGTCGTCCTGGCCGACGTCAGAAGCAGCAGCAGCAGTAGCAGCAACTGCAGTAGCAGGAGGAGCACCAATACCAGCAGCTTGTCCTCGCGGCAACAGAATACGTCGTGCACGTGGTAGTGGCGGTGGCTGTGGCTGTGCTGAAGGTAGGCGTGCGATCAACTCAGTAAATTTGGCGTCTAGCTTGGTGTCGATCATCTTTTCCACGCCATCAATCGCCTCTGTAAATCTGTTATGGATGTCCTGCACCTGTTCAGACATCATACGTGCAAATTTATCATGTAGCTCCTTGTTTGTCATGTTCTCCCAATCGGGTGCATCCCGCGCCACTTCATCATGTGATCCTGTCATGGTTAGCAGAAATAGAAAACACACAGTAATATGATCCTACTTCTACTAATGGGATGTGGTGTGGTGGAAAGCACAAATCCGTCAAGCTTTTCTTTCGTTCTTACCGATTCTTACCTAGCAGCAGGTGGTGATGTACAACCAACGGGTCAAAACTCTCAGAGATATGGTAGAGCGATGGCCAGGAGGTGTCAAACGCACGATGTAGAATATATGTGGAGCTGTAGGAAGGCTGACAAGTATGGTAGAAAAAACTCAACAGTAATCAAAACAGAGATGCAAAGCTGAATAAACGCTCAACGTGGGTACTGTGCTGATCCTAGGCTAGACCGTACGAGAGACGCGAGCCTAAAACACCAACGAAAGCACGGCGCGGCACGTAATCAACTGAGAAGCATACTCTGAAATTTTTTTTTTTTTTTTTTTTTTTTTTGGAAATCACCTCCCTTCGACGTACGACAAAAGTTTGGTGAAATCCGACTCTAATCAACTCAAACTATTCTGGCTACGGAGAGATCACAAACCGTACTGATGGTGGAACTCAACTCGGACTCGTGTAGCTCGTGGTGGTGTATATGGACTCGGATTGGCGGAACGTGGTGTATCTGGACTCGGATTACTACTGTGCGGTGGCGACGTGGCAAACTGTGATCAGAACTCGAAACTCTAAGGGAACTAGACGCTAAGATCAGCAACTTGACACAACGATGCAACCGTAAATTCAACAAAGCAAGTACTGAAAAGAAAACTGGACAATGGCTAGGACTGTCTTGGGACGTGATGATCTAACCCTAATTTTTTTTTGGCTTTTTCGTGGACTGTAGGTATGAAGAACAGAACCAATCTAGACTATGAAAAACTGGTAAATCTCACCGAGCAACCTGGAAATCTGATACCACTTGATAGAGGCGAAGGTGTCCCGATGTTTCGATGAGATGGTGGAGATCGATTTTGGTGGAGTAGACTTTCACGACCCGACTACGAACGTGCGAAGACGTTGCGCCTTAGCAATCGCTAAACCAACTCCGAGAGGTTATTGATCCCGCGGATGCACGATCAACCTGACCACGAAGGTCAATTCCTGCAAGCAATCGAAGAACAAGCAAGAACTAAGAATTGCAATCTGGATATTGCGAATATAAGATGAAAGATTAACAGAAGTTGGGGTTCCAATGCGGTCTTGGCCTGGTCGGACGACACAAACGAAGAACTCGAAGTTGCGGCTATGGCTAACTTAAATCTAATTAAAACCCAAGTCTAAACGATGCCCTAAGGGCTGTATATATGGGGGAACAGAGGGGAATTTCGTGGCCCCTTGGAGGAGGGGTCCGAAAACAACCCTAACTTGGTTTCCCCACACATACGGACTCTAAAAAAATAGCCTATTAAGTGTATTTCGAAATTACATGGGCCTGGCCCAATAATAAGGTGACGCAGCACCTATAATAACTCTTGGACGAAAATATTAATGTGGCATCTTGTGTCTCTCGTCCAAGTCTTCATGCGCGCCTTATGGTGGCTTCAAAGTGCGATAATCACCACGGGAAGCTCCGCTGTCCTTTCCCGCGCGCGCACCTTCTTCTCCATGCTTGATCCCGCTCCAATGACCATCCTTCTTGTCCATGCTAGGTCCTTCATTCATAAGACAAACAAAAGTATCTAATTTAGGCAGCATCATATGTTCTTGAATATTAGAAGGATTCGCAAGAAACGAAAGTACCTGATAATTTAATTGACGTGCGCGTGCTCTAGTAACTGGTCCATTATGTGTAGTTTGTGAAGATGTGGGTGTAACATTAGTAGAGATGTCCTCATCAACATCTAATCAATCCAGTTTGTAATTCTTGATAATATTCCTCTACAGAATTTTTTCCTTGTCTCAAACGCTGTAATTTTTGTAGCAATTCACGTTGATAATAAGGAGGAACCCAGCGAGTACGCATAGCATCTTTTAAAGCAGCCCAAGTAGCTGGAATATTATTAGCATGCAATCTACAATGTTCAGACCACCAAATAGATGCAAAACCCGTGAATTCACAAACAGCAGCAGTAACACGTCTATTCTCAGGATATTGTAAACATGTAAAGCGTTGTTCAGTTTCTAACTCCCAAGTAAGATAAGCATCAGGAATATATCTACCCTCAAACGGCTTAAGATTCAATTTAAGTTTAGGCACATGTTCATCATCGCGTACCTGAGGGGGTGGTTGGTGTCGACCGTGGCGAATGTTGGGACGTGGACGTCCAGCTGGCTGTTCATAGGCCGCTTCTTGTTCCACCTCCTCCTCGTAATCACCCTCGTAGTTGTCGTCCTGGCCGACGTCAGAGGCAGCAGCAGCAGTAACTGCAGCAGCAGCAAGAGCACCAGCAGCTTATCCGCCCGGAAACAGAATACGTCGTGCACGTCGTGGTGGCGGTGGCTGTGCTGGAGCGGCCGCAGGCTGTATAGGTAAGCGTGCGAGCAACTCAGTAAACTTGGCGTCGAGCTTGGTGTCGATCATCTTCTCCACACCATCAATCGCCTCTGTAAATCTGTTCTCGATGTCATTCACCTGTTCAGACATCATTTGTGCAAATTTATCATGTAATGCTTTGTTTGTCATATTCTCCCAATCAGGTGCATCCCGCGCCACTTCATCATGGGATCCTGGCATGGTTAGCAGAAATAGAAAACACACAGAAGTATGATCCTACTTCGACTAATGGGATGTGGGGTGGTGGGAAGCACAAATCCGTCAAGCTTTTCTTCAGTTCTTACCGATTCTTACCTAGCAGCAGGTGGTGATGTACAACCAACGGGTCAAAACTCTCAGAGATGTGGTAGAGCGATGGCCAGGAGGTGTCAACCGCACGAAGTAGAATATATGTGGAGCTGTAGGTAGGTTTGACAAATATGGTAGCAAAAAGCTCAACAGTAATCAAAACAGAGATGCAAAGTTGAATAAACACTCAACGTCGGTACTGTGCTGATCCTAGGCTAGACCGTACTAGAGACGCGAGCCTAAAACACCAACGAAAGCACGGCGCGGCACGTAATCAACTGAGAAGCACACTCTGAATTTTTTTTTTCTCTTTTTTTTTTGTTTTTTTTTTTTTGGCGATGCGGGACTGCGGTGGCTGAAAAAGTGCGAAAAAATCACTATGGTGGCGAACGTCTCAAAACGAGTTTCTGGACCTAAGGAACGTATGGGCACGAAATTTTTTTACCCCTGAAAATTTTGGCCTAAAAACTGCTCTGAATTTTTTTTATTTTATTTTGGAAATCACCCCCTTCTACGTACGACAAAGATTCGTGAAATCCGACTCTAATCAACTCAAACTAATCTGGCTATGGAGAGGTCACGAACCGTACTGATGATGGAACTCAACTCGGACTCGTGGTACGTGGTGGTGTATATGGACTCTGCTTGGCGGAACGTGGTGGTGTATGTGGACTTGGATTGGCGGAACGTGGTAGGATGACTACTGTGCGGCGGCGACGTGGCAAACTGTGATCAGAACTCGAAACTCTAAGGGAACTAGACGCTAAGATCAGCAACTTGACACAACGATGCAACCGAAAATTCAACAAAGCAAGTACTGAAAAGAAAACTGGACAAAGGCTCGGACTGTCTTGGGACGTGATGATCTAACCCTAAATTTTTTTTGGCTTTTTCGTGGGCTGTAGGTATGACGAACAGAATCAATCTAGACTACGAAAACTGGTAAATCTCACCGAGCAACCTGGAAATCTGATACCACTTGATAGAGGCGAAGGTGTCCCGATGTTTCGATGAGATGGTGGAGATCGATTATGGTGGAGTAGACTTTCACGACCCGACTACGAACGTGCGAAGACGTTGCGCCTTAGCGATCGCTAAACCAACTCCGAGAGGTTATTGATCCCGCGGATGCACGATCAACCTGACCACGAAGGTCTAATTCCTGCAAGCAATCGAAGAACCAGCAAGAACTAAGAATTGCAATCTGGATATTGCGAATATAAGATGAAAGATTACGAAAGTTGGGGTTCCAATGAGGTCTTGGCCTGGTCGGATGACACAAACAAAGAGCTCGAAGTTGCGGCTATGGCTAACTTAAATCTAATTAAAACCCAAGTCTAAACGACGCCCTAAGGGCTGTATATATGGGGGAACAGAGGGGATTTTCGTGACCCCTTGGAGCTGGGGTCCGAAAACAACCCTAACTCGGTTTCCCCACACATACGGACTCTAAAAACAGCCTATAAGGTGGTATTTCGAAATTACATGGGCCCAGCCCAATATTAAGGTGACGCAGCACCTATAATTGCCCTTGGACGAAAATAATGAAGTGGCATCTCGCGTATTTCGTCCAAGACTTCATGCGCGCCTTATGGTGGCTTCAAAGTGCGATAATCACCACGGGAAGCTCCGCTGTCCTTTCCCGCGCGCGCACCTTCTTCTCCATGCTTGATCCCGCTCCAATGACCATCCTTCTTGTCCATGCTAGGTCCTTCATTCATAAGCAAAACAAAAGTATCTAATTTAGGCAGTATCATATGTTCATGAACAATAGAAGGATTCGCAAGAAACGAAAGTACCTGATAATTTAGTTGACGTGCACGAGCTCTAGTAACTGGTCCAATATGTGTAGTTGGTGAGGATATGGGTGTAACATTAGTAGGGATGTCCTCATCATTACCTGTACCTAGTGTTCTGTGGGAGGACATATCCATGGACTTTGTTTTAGGCTTGCCTCGAACAAAGAAGGGGAGGGATAACATATTTGTTGTCGTGGATAGATTTTCTAAGATGGCACATTTTATACCATGTCATAAAAGCAATAATGCTGCTAATGTTGCTGATTTATTCTTTCGTGAGATTATTCGTTTACATGGTGTGCCCAATACTATTGTCTCGGATCGTGATACTAAGTTTCTTAGCCATTTTTGGAGATGCTTATGGGCTAAGTTGGGGACTAAACTACTTTTTAGTACTACATGTCATCCCCAAACTGATGGTCAAACTGAAGTGGTCAATAGGACGTTGTCTACTATGCTTAGGGTTGTTTTAAAGAGTAACTAGAAAATGTGGGAAGAATGTTTACCTCATATTGAATTTTCTTATAATCGTTCATTTCATTCTACCACTAAAATGTGCCCTTTTGAGATTGTTTATGGTTTTCTACCTCGTGCACCTATTGATTTGCTGCCTCTTCCATCTTCGGAGAAGGTTAATTTTGATGCTAAGCAACGTGCTGAATTGATATTAAAAATGCATGAGTTAACCAAAGAAAACATTGAGAAAATGAATGCTAGATACAAGCTTGCTGGTGATAAGGGTAGAAAGCATGTTGTGTTTGAACCATGAGATCTTGTTTGGTTACATCTACGTAAAGATAGGTTTCCTGATTTGCGCAAGTCTAAGTTAATGCCACGAGCTGATGGTCCCTTTAAGGTTTTATAGAAAATTAATGATAATGCATATAAACTTGAGCTACCTGCAGATTTTGGGGTTAGTCCCACATTTAACATTGCAGATTTGAAACCTTATTTGGGAGAAGATTATGAGCTTCCGTCGAGGACGACTTCAATTCAAGAAGGGGAGGATGATGAGGACATCTCTACTAATGTTACACCCACATCTTCACCAACTACACATACTGGACCAGTTACTAGAGTACGCGCACGTCAACTAAATTATCAGGTACTTTCGTTTCTTGCGAATCCTTCTAATGTTCAGGAACATATGATGCTGCCTAAATTAGATACTTTTGTTTGTCTTATGAATGAAGGACCTAGCATGGATAAGAAGGATGGTCATTGGAGCGGGATCAAGCATGGAGAAGGAGGTGCGCGCGCGGGAAAGGACAATGGAGCTTCCAGTGGTGATTTTCGCACTTTGAGGCCACCATAAGGCGTGCATGAAGACTTGGACGAGAGAAACAAGATGCCACATTAATATTTTCGTCCAAGGGTTA
This sequence comes from Bromus sterilis, assembly GCA_950022295.1. Taxonomy (NCBI): domain Eukaryota; kingdom Viridiplantae; phylum Streptophyta; class Magnoliopsida; order Poales; family Poaceae; genus Bromus; species Bromus sterilis. Next base: position 168,397,850 of record OX465600.1, on the reverse strand, counting down.
TTATAGGTGCTGCGTCACCTTATTATTGGGCCAGGCCCATGTAATTTCGAAATACACTTAATAGGCTATTTTTTAGAGTCCGTATGTGTGGGGAAACCGAGTTAGGGTTGTTTTAGGACCCCTCCTCCAAGGGTCCACGAAATTCCCCTTTGTTCCCCCATATATACAGCCCTTAGGGCGTCGTTTAGACTTGGGTTTTAATTAGATTTAAGTTAGCCATAGCCGCAACTTCGAGCTCTTCGTTTGTGTCATCCAACCAGGCCAAGACCGCATTGGAACCCCAACTTTCGTAATCATTCATATTATATTCGCAATATCCAGATTGAAATTCTTAGTTCTTGCTTATTCTTCGATTGCTTGCAGGAATTAGACCTTTGTGGTCAGGTTGATCGTGCATCCGCGGGATCAATAACCTCTCGGAGTTGGTTTAGCGATCGCTAAGGCGCAACGTCTTCGCACGTTCGTAGTCGGATCGTGAAAGTCGTCTCCACCATAATCGATCTCCACCATCTCATCGAAACATCGGGACACCTTCGCCTTTATCATACACACTCCACCAAATGGAAGCAAAACCAGTAAATGCGCGAGTGGTAGCTCGTACTCTCTCAAATTCAGAAAAATCATTACTCGCAAAAATTTGTTCCACTTCAAGCTCCGAATCAAGATAAACAACAGGATTAAATCTACCCTCAAAATATGGCAAAGAAATAACCTATCCAAATGCTTCTTTGTGTGGGCGCATTGCTCGTGGTGGTGAACATGTCTCCGTCGGCCAAGAACTTGTAACTCCAGACCCTGTCATTGTTAGTAGAAACAAGAAACAAAGAAAATGTTCCTATGAACTACTAGGATGTGGTGGAAAAGCGCTCACAAGAAAGAAAATATCAGTGTCTTACAAGTTCTTACCATGCGGCAGGTGATGATCGGAAACCCGCGGTGTCAAATAACTCCAAAGATTGAGTAGAGCGATTTCCAGGTGAACGTACGTATACACAATGTAGAAATATGTGGAGCTTGGAAGGCTTTAATATGGTGGCAAAAATATCAGCAATAATCAATTCAGAGATGCAAAATTGAATTAACGCTCAACGACGATACTGTGCTGGTCCTAGTCTAGACCGGACTAGAGACGCGAGCCTAGAACTCTAATGTGGTCACGGCGTAGCACAAATAGCAGCAATGAATGATATGAAGTAGCTCTGAATAGCAAGATATAAGTGAAGATCATCAAAAGAGTAAAGATAATGGTGAAAATAGGCTCCAAATCAAGATACACCAATACTCTTGCTACAACTTTCCTCTGAAATATATTTGCTAATTTTTTGATATTTTTTCTCAAATAGGGCACTGACTTAAGCTTTTCGACGCAATAAGAATCACTCAATTTGGAGTTCGGATGAGGTGTCAAAAAATTGAGAATCAACCCGAAATCTCTTGGGTCGATAAGCCGATTTATCTCTTCTCTTGGGTCGACCGATAAGTTAACGATAAGCGATATCTTGAACATTGCTTGAACATGCTCCATTGCTCATCCTTCTTGTCCATGCTAGGTCCTTCATTTGTCAGCAACAGAAATATATCTACGTTAGGAAGCATCATATTCACATGAACATGAGAAACATTACCAAGAAACGAAAGTACCTGATAATTTAATTGGTGTGCACAATCTCTAGTAATTGGTCGTCCAGTAGGTATGTTAGCAGGGGTTGTGGGTGTAACTATGATAGCCATGTCCTCATCATCCTCCCCTTCTTGAAAACAAAGTCGTCCCGACGTTGCTTAATCTGAAATGTGGCTATCAAAAGAGATAAGATGTACCTGTTGTATATATATATGTCATCCATTCTTACTTCCCTTAGTTTTTGGGCATGTAACACATGTATATATGAGTAACTTTCGTATGTCGTGAAATATAAAGATATATGATCATCACAATAAGTATTGCAACCCAGTTTGCATATATAAGTGAAGCTCTTATTCATATCTAAAGATGTACAATGCTCATCATTAAACAATCCCAACACCGATGAATAAACGTTAATGTTTTTCGAAGGACATGCTACAACAGGCTTAACTAAGTAGTCATGCAACAAGTCATTCGATGCAGAATCATCATCAAGATTAGAGGTCATATCAAAATGATTAAGCATTGGCAGTTTCATAATAGTAACATGATTATCCATAATAGCTGGTGTGCTCAAATCAACAAGTCACTCAACACATGATTTATTCAACTCTACTATGCATGCATCATCCTCATGTGAAGTTATGTCATCAATACATTTGTTGTTACCTTTTTGTAACGACTCAGATGATGTAGGTACGGATGGTGGCAAGGTCATAAAGACGCGAGCCTAAGACACTGATAAAATTCACGTGCAATGAGTACGAACGACGCGACAACGAATCTAAATGTTCCTTTTTTTCTCTCAAACTTTCCTTTTTTTACCTTTTATTCTTCCAACGGCCATGCCCTTGTTTTACTTTCTTTCCTTGTATTTTTTCCAACAATCAAGCCTTTGTCACTTTTTTTCAGTCCACAACGTTCCAAGTAGTACTACTAGGCACGTATTCTCTTGTTTATTTTTTTGTGATGCCCAACTTTCCAACGGCAAGCCTTCCTCGTTTTTTTTACCAGTAAAAACTCCAACGGCTGGCACACTTGCAAATCCAACTGTATAAAGTCTATGCTTTTAATTATCCCCACGTGAACTCCTGCCCACCTTTCTTTGTTCTGTTTTTCCGAACTCAACTAGCCAACGTGGTGGGAGGGATTTCCTACCAAAACAAAACGTGCCACACAAGGACACTTCCAATTCTGCTCTTTGTTTGTTGAAGCCCAACTTTCCAACCGAACAAAAACTGATTCACACTTTATTCCTTTCCAAACTCAACTATGGTCTATTTCCTTAAATATAGTTATTGCCTTCCAAAGACAAAACATGGACAATACCTCAAAGATACCAACGAAACAAGCTTTTCTTAGCGATGCAATATGTACCAGAGTTTTTTCCTTAGGCACAGCGATGCAAACTTTCCTTTTCTTTCGTCCTTATATTAGATCTGGACGTGGATCACGTCACAATAAATTCCTTGAGCGACTACTTTCCTTATGTTTGAACCGACCCCTGATTTCTCTTTCCTTCTATTATTTCCACGTGCCAACGTGCCCACTATTTCTTGGGAAGATGCACCAAGATGTGTGGATCACAAGGATTCGATTTTTACTTGCAAACTAGCACGTTTTTTACCAAGTACCAACGTGCCACACAATGACACGGTTTTGGCAGCCCTTTTTTCTCCTTCTTTCCAAATACTAGTACACAACCGAATCTTTCATGTGCACAAGAAACAAATCAGCCAGCAACAAATCCAACGCCTAATTTCCACGTCGTTTCTCATTTTTCTCTCTTCAAATACCAAGCGTATCAACAATATATTTCCCAACCGAACTATTAGAATCCAACACTAGCAAAAATTTCACGTGATCTCCTTCTTCCAAAACTTTTCTCTCTCTTTTCTCCAAGATGAATCAAACTGGAATATGGCGATGAACGACAACAAGATGAACTGACAAGATGATGATGAACGACGAGAACTGCGAGTGGACGGTGGCAGCAGAGGATAACAATGAAGTGTATGATGGTGTATGCAGATGCGACGTGAACAAAGCGTGACTAGAACTCGAAATCTTAAAGTTTAGACACTAAAAACCAGCAACTCGACACACGATGCAACCGAAAATTCAACAATGCAAAAACTAAGTAGTAATGGCGAAAGGCTCAAACTGTTTTGGACATGGATGAACTAATCTACTTTTTTTTGGCTTTTTTCTGGACGATAGGTGATAAAAAAATCAAATCAAATATAGGGATAACTGGAAATTCTCACCGAGCAACCTGAAAACTGATACCCTTGATAGAGGCGGGGTGTCCCGATCTTTTGATGAGAGATAACTATCGATTTGGTGGAGTTGACTTTGACGATCCGACTACGAACGTGCAACGACGTTGCGCCTTAGCAATCGCTAAACCAATCTCCTGGAGGTTACCAACGATGCCGGAAGCACGATCAGCCTGACCACGTAGGTCTATTCCTGCACGCAATCGAAGAACGAGCAAGAATATGATAAAATCAATCTGAATATTGCGAATATAGAGGAAGTGTTTATAATGGTGGGATTCCGAAAGCGGTCTTGATCTGGTCGTTGGACACAAACCGAGTACACGAAGATGCAGCGATTAGCTAAGCAGTCTTGATGAGGACATCCCTACTAATGTTACACCCACATCCTCACCAACTACACATATTGGACAAGTTACTAGAGCACGCGCACGTCAACTAAATTATCAGGTACTTTCGTTTCTTGCGAATCCTTCTAATGTTCATGAACATATGATGCTGCCTAAATTAGATACTTTTGTTTTGCTTATGAATGAAGGACCTAGCATGGACAAGAAGGACGGTCATTGGAGTGGGATCAAGCATGGGGAAGAAGGTGCGCGCGCGGGAAAGGACAATGGAGTTTCCAGTGCTGATTTTCGCACTTTGAAGCCATCATAAGGTGTGCATGAAGGCTTGGACGAAATACACGAGATGCCACTTCGTTACTTTCGTCCAAGGGCAATTATAGGTGATGCGTCACCTTAATATTGGGCTGGGCCCATGTAATTTCGAAATACTACTTTATAGGCTGTTTTTCTAGAGTCCGTATGTGTGGGGAAACCGAGTTAGGGTTGTTTTCGGACCCAACCTCCAAGGGATCACGAAAATCCCCTCTATTCCCCCATATATACAGCCCTTAGGGCGTCGTTTAGACTTGGGTTTTAATTAGATTTAAGTTAGCCGTAGCAGCAACTTCGAGTTCTTCGTTTGTGTCGTCCGACCTGACCAAGACTGCATTGGAACCCCAACTTTCGTCAATCATTCATCTTATATTCACAATATCCATATTGCAATTCTTAGTTCTTGCTTGTTCTTTAGATTGCTTGCAGGAATTAGACCTTCGTGGTCAGGTTGATCTTGCATCCGCGGGATCAATAACCTCTCGGAGTTGGTTTAGCGATCGCTAAGGCGCAACGTCTTCGCACATTCGTAGTCGGGTCGTGAAAGTCGTCTCCACCATAATCGATCTCCATCATCTCATCGAAACATCGGGGACACCTTCGCTTCTATCAAGTGCTATCAGATTTCCAGGTTGCTCGGTGAGATTTACCATTTTTTCGTAGTCTAGATTACTTCTGTTTTTCATACCTACAGTCCACGAAAAAGCCACAAAAAATTCGGGTTAGATCATCACGTCCCAAGACAGTCCGAGCCTTTTGTCCAGTTTTCTTTACAGTAGTTTGCTTTGTTGAATCTGCGGTTGCATCGTTGTGTCTAGTTGCTGATCTGAGCGTCTAGTTCCCTTAGAGTTTCGAGTTCTGATCACAGTTTGTCACGCCGCCGCCGCATAGTTCCATCTGTCCGCTGCCACCAATCCGAGTCCAGATACACCACCACGTTCCGCCAAGCCGAGTCCATGTACACCACGACGACCTACCGATCCGAGTTGAGTTCCATCACCCGTTCGTTTGTGATCTCTCCGTAGCCAGATTAATTTTGAGTTGATTAGAGTCGGATTTCACCAATCTTTTGTCATACGTAGAAGGGGGTGATTTCCAAAAAAAAAGTCTGGCACGCTTTCCAGAGAAGATTTTAGGCCAAAAAAATTCAGGGGTGAAAAAATTTCGTGCCCATACCTTCCTTGGGCCTAGAAACGCATTTTGAGACGTTCGCTACCATAGTGATTTTTTCGCACTTTTTTAGCCATCGCAGTCCCGAATCGCCACCAAAAAAAGGAGAAAAAAAATTCAGAGTGTGCTTCTCAGTTGTTTACGTGCCGCGCCGTTCTTTCGTTGGTGTTTTAGGCTCGCTTCTCTAGTACGGTCTAGCCTAGGATCAGCACAGTACCGACGTTGAGTGTTTATTCAGCTTTGCATCTCTGTCTTGACTACTGTTGAGCTTTTGCTTGTTGGGAAACGTAGTAGAAAACAAAAAATTTCGGCCTACGAATCAAGAACCCAAGATCATCCAAGAAGATTGCATACAAGGTTTTAGGTCATGGCTCACCAACCGATGTAGCGGAAGTAGAGTTGGTGAAGCTCGTGGACGTAGTGGAATTAGATCTTGCAAGTTCTGCCACGAACAGTCCCTTGATCAATCCCACGAACAGGTCCCGCGATCTAGTCCCACGGACAAGTCCCATGAACAAGCTCCTCGAAGAAGGGTCGAAGGTACAACCCCTCCATTAGTATCCACACATCTCGTAGCAGCAATCCAGCAGCGCTCCGCCGTCCAGAGATGAACGCCACCGAGAAAACTAGAGGGAGAAAACCCTAACGGATTCCGATCTAGAACAACGTCTAAACCGGGGTCTAATTGTGGAGCAACGGGGTTTAGAGGAGGGAGGGTGGCGCATAGGCCTTGGGGACAAGTTGTGCTGCGCCCCCCACCCCTCCCCCACATTATATAGGTGGCCAAGAGGCCCTTGGGGCGCAATAAGGGGGGGTGGGGAGTCCAACTTGGACTCCCAAACCTCCCAAACCTTCCCACCGGAAACCTGCCATATTGGAGAGTTGGACTTTCCACCTGGAGGGGGATTCCTTCCCCTTGGTGCGCCCCCCACCCCTTGGCCGGCCAGGGCAGCCTAGGTGGCTTGCCCCCCAAGGCTAGGGGCGCAGGGGAGTGGGTGGTACTGCCCGGAACCTTCTGGAACCTTCCATGACCTTCTAGAAGCTTCCAGGACCTTCCGGGACATACCGGGACCGTTTCAGGACATTCTGGACACTTCTGGAGCACTTCCAGGACCTTCCGAGACCGTTCTCGGACATTCCGGAGCCATCCGGATAGTTTCCAAGACCATCCGAGTTACAGTTTAAGCCACCGGATGACCGCGAAGGTTGTCGGGACGCCCAGCGATTATCCGGAAACTATTCCGGTTGATCCAGGACTTCCCAGTACCATTCTCATATGTTCCGGAACCACCTGGGACTACTCCAGAGTGATCCGGACATAACCTTAAATACCCAGAACTACTTCTGGTGCCCTTATGAACAATTCCATAAATCTCCGGAACTACTTCCGGTACCCGTATGAACTATTCTGCTTTGCTTCCACTAAACCTTCTACCATACTAGTATTCTAACAGACTACTGCTCGTTAAGTGTGTGACCCAATAGGTTCGGTATAATGCGGACATGACTCAGAACATCTTCCGGACATAGGTCAACAGCCTTTTGTCAATAGCCAATAATCAACAGCGGAGCCATGGACACCCATGTTGACTCCCGCACATACACGAAGAAACTTCGAGTGAACCATTATGTTTAGTCATGTACCATTCCCTTTGCTTCGCGATATATGACAAAGTTAGAGGAGAGAAGTTTGGCACCCATGTGTAACAACTTTTAAACACAAGCCACTCGTTATCCTCTTTGCTCGTTTGTCCCTTTTCTCGTTATCGTATTCCGGTATCCCCGTGACTGAATCACAATGCGTCTGGCCAGACTATAATGGATACCGTCATACCGAGTGGGCCCGAAGTGAATATCTTCTTCATCGTGAAGGAGCAAATCCCATTCTTGAACTATCACAGTCACTAGCCACACCATCTGACATACCCAGAACTTATTTTACTACTTCCCATTTACGGGAGGATTCATCTAAGAACCAAAGCATGTCTTCCTGTGTGAAGCAACTCGATACTCTCATGGTCTAAGGAATTACGTATATGAAAACATTTCATGATATGACTTATAACGTAGTTACGATGTGATCTCTAAGTATATCATTCAATACTGGGGTCGGTTCAACATCATTGTTCTGCTAACAATATGTTCCCATTGCTACTGACATCCTTGTTACAAGAACAATGTCCATGATTAAGAAAACGTAATCATCAGTTAGCACATGAGCTGGTCTTAGAGGCTAAACCAGGAACTCTTGGTGTTTACATTTCCACACATGCAAATGAGTTTTCTTCTGAATCTCACAGTCAGGGTCATTGCAATTATAGCACAGAAATATAAACATTAATTATGAACATGGAAATATATATATATAATAACATTTTATTATTGCCTCTAGGGCATATTTCCAACAGTCTCCCACTTGCACTAGAGTCAATAATATTGTCAGTGCTTGAGCACTTTACACCTATGGCATACCGGTGTAAGAAATGCTTCATTTGTGGTATAGACCTCATCTTCGGATCTGACGTTTCAGGCCCGTTTGTATCTTGCATATCTTCGCGTTTTCACGCTATCATAAAATTCACTAATTTTATCATTTTAGCTTTGTATATGTTTGAATCATTTGGCAGGACCTTGGTTCCTTTAGAATAAGTCATGAAATCATTCGTCAATGTTCCATGAGCTTCAAGCATCTAGGAAACCATACCATGTTCATAAATGAATTTATGATTCAAAATACCCTCCTTGTTACTTCTTTAAGCAACAATATACTTAGCCTCTGTTATAGAATTCGCCACAGTATCGAACTTGACATAGTTCCTCCATACTGTGCCAACCTTACGTGTGAAACACATAATCCCAATTAAAATCAAAAATCGATCGGAGTAAGTATGAAGACTGAATTGGTGTAACTGTTTACATCAAAATTCAGCTGGTGTAACTCATTACAACGAGCTCTTCATTCTCTCCATTTTTTCGAGAAACATATCTTATCTATCATAAGTTTAACTTTTCACTGTTTGTCCAATGATCAACATATTGATCACTTTGGTATCTTGCTCACAACCTTTTGGAGCGTTGGACATATCTGGTCGTTTTACATATTATGGTGTACATGATTAATCCAAACACACAGGTGAGTGGAATTCAATTCACGTGTTTTTGCTTATCTGTGTTCATGAACACTGATATCTGCAAATAATTTTTCACCGTGACCTCGGCAAGAACATTCTTCTTGGCGTTTTCATACTAAACTACTTTAGTATCATGTCAACATGTAATGTTGGTCTTAGCATGATCAGGCACTTACTATCTACATAGATCATTGTGCTCAATCATAATGCTACAGCCCAAATTCTTCAACTGAAAACTATTTCCAACGAAGTCCTTATTCGTATCAAGAAATTTATATCATTTCCAATCAACAATATGTCATCTACATAAGGTTTTTAGAAATATCATTCAGCTCCCACTTACTTTCTTGAATATTCAAGCATTTTCGTTATTCCTGATGACAACAAACTCTTTTGGCAATTTCATCATAACGAAAATTCCAACTCCATTGTGCTAGCTTCAGTCCATCACTGGACATCCAAGGCTTGCATCTATTTTAGCATCCTTTGAATCGACAAAACATTCCGGTCGTATCACATATACGTCCTTTGTTATTTTTCCGTGTAGGAACGTTGTTTTGACGTTCATTCTACCATATCCTATAAATGAGACATGTAGTAATTGCTAATATAACCCGAACTGACTAAAGCATCTCTACGGTCGAAACTATTTCGCCGTAGTCAACCTTTGAACTTGCTAGAAAACAATTTTCCAACGAGTTGAGCTTTATGGATAAAACAATTTCATCCGAATCAATTATGGATCCATATATATATATTCTTCAGACTTTTAGTCTTTCGGAGGCTCTACCAAGTTCAAAACTTGACTTACTTCCATGGATACTATCTCGGATTATTTGGCATTTAGCCAAATCCCGGAGTCAGGGCCCGTCAACGCTTCTTTGTATATCACAGGTTTATCATTGTCGAACAACAATATTTCGTTTTACATATCATGAATGTTTGTACGAGTTTTGTCTAACCTGTGTAGTTCAGCTGCGCACTTATTTGAAGATTCAACAATCTTTAACAAGTTGCACTGTCCTCCCACTCACTATTTTGCAAGAAACCATTTTCTTCAAAATACATTGTTCTTAACAGCAAACAGTTTTGCTTTTGTGTAGTGATAGAGGAATACCAAAACTTTTGGCATAACCTTAACAAAGTAGCACTTATCTGATTTGGGGTTTTGAGTATGTCAAACATATGCCTCATATACCCAAATTTTAAGAAAAGACAACATGGTTTTAACAGTCCATACCACATCTAATATGGTGTCATTTCAACAGATTTGATGGTGCTCTTTTCAGTGTAAAAGCTGTAGTCACTAACGCATAACTTTAATAAGTATAATGGCAAATTGATAAACGTCATATTTGATCTTACCGTGTCATACATGGATTGATTACATCTCTCGAACACTTTACTCATAGTGGTGTTCCGGGAGACGCAAGTTATGACACTTCTTCACAACTCATCAGACGTTCGCTAAACTTGTAACTCAAATATTACTTTCTACAATCTAATTTGCAGAAGCTTTATTTTCTTGTTACAATGAATTTCTATTTCACTCTAAAATTCCTTGAACATTTCAAAGATTTCAGACGTATGTCTCTATTGAACAGATATCCACATATCTACTTCAACTCATGAGTGAAGATAGGGAATCCACTGCACACAACTACACTTATTGGACTACACACATCATCATGTATGATTACCAATGGTTTAGTTGCCCGTTCATGTATGGCCTATTAACGGTGTTTTAGTCACATTAATTCGAGACAAAGATCGCAAGCGTCAAGTGATTCATAATCATATGACTCGAAAGTCCATCACTTATGGAAATTCTTCATGCATGTTATGTCACTTGTGATAAACGGCAGTGCCACATCTATGTGGTATTTCTGTTAGTCTTGCGACCTTTAGCGTCAGTGTTATGAATGTTTAGTATTATTATCAAGATTCATAACATACACCCTATTCATAATGAAAGTATGGCCTTTACGTTATTCATAGCTTTGAACAACTCTCTTGCAACAAACATGATTCAAAATGATGTTTTGCAACAAGGCTAAAGTGTAGTAACAATTTACTCAACTCTAAAATGAATTATGAAGATAATCATAGAGTCAACACACGGTATAGTAAACCTTTTACCGTGTTCCCGAGCGTGTCAAAACTCATCATTAGCTAGTCATAAAGGCCATAGTATTTCTTGCATCGAGTTGCAACAATATGCAATCGATGTGATATTCCGGTGATCAACAGTTTAATCACAATATACAGAATCCACAATTAACTGCTTAATCATGATTCCCAAGAATTACATCTCTTGACCAGCAATGAATTCATCTATAACTCCGTATGACTTTCATTTCTGAGCTGGTTATTCCAGTCTTCTTTCGTTTTGCCTTTATACGTATCATAGTTCTATTTCCAATGTCACTCCTACTCACAGAAGATCACACATGATCAAGGGTGGCGCAGGCCATGGACTTTCCGGCGTGTAAGTCTTACTAACACCCTATGGAACTTCCTTTCCCTTAATCCTCATCATCATATGATCATTGTTCTTCTGGATCCCACACATCAGTTTTGTTTAGAGCACAATGAACATTTTCACTAATGCTTACAATCATACATTGTACTAGATATCTTATATCCAACATTAATTGTCTTACCACTGAAAACAATTTTTCAGTTCCATGAATATAACATAACTATCCCAAACTTTTCGAAGTTCGGGTTTCATGGTGGTGAAGACAATGCACTTAGCTGTGGTGGAATTCTAGCATTTTTGGATTATGGACGTATGTCACATCATCCATAGCATCAGCGGGAGAGCATCAAAAATTTGCGATAGGACATGGTCCTTCTCGGCACTATTGAGGATAGTCCTCACAATACGGTACCAATCGTAAAGTTTTTACCAGATAATACAGTTAATCAAAATCAATTGAGAAGGTGGTAACGCGAGCCATTATTCTACAACGATAATGCAAATACTAAGACTTTGTTCATAATTAAGTTGCACTTGTGATTAATCAATTTAATTACTTAGTGCGCTCCCACTCAGATAAATATCTCTCGTAATTGATGCTGGAGTGATTCAAGATCCAACCCAATCGTCCGCCATTGATGTGACATCACTGATGACTTAGACTGGACCGGTAGGCCAACTTGCCAATCACGCCAAAGGTGATTCTTGTTCATCTTTCGATGGGCGTGTTCCGGTAGCAAACTTTTATCCAAACCGTCAAGATAACCAAGTGTAATGTGCTGTGTGTTCTTTTAACACACCCGTCTTTTATGCGTCACACCGTGTGCAACCATGTGACATGACCTGCTCCGGTGTGAAACATAGTATAGACGGTGCTACAGTTGGGAGAACACTATCAACTTGATATTGTTTTGCGAGAGATCACCCTAATAAAACACGACTACCGCGCATCAAACAAGGGTGCATCAAAGGGATAAACATCACAGGCAGTTCATAAAATTATGTGATATAGTATAGCCCTTTGCTTCGTGTAGTCTTCATTGTCTTCACGTCGTCGTGGTTGAAGTCACCGTGTCCACCAACTTTGTCCTTGGCGCCGGGAACATCACCACGGCTTCCGGCATGTGCGTCGGGGTCCACCTCCGCATTGTAGATCATCACCTTGCATCTATCTATTGCTTTGCCTCGAGCTAATAAACAGTTCTGGCACGCAGGCCATAATTAAGTGACAATCATATGACACCAGTCATCATGCCGTACCACGACACGCAGGTCGCGAATAAATATTACATCATATAGCATCTCATACAAACACATTGCAAATCTTGAAGGCTATACCACATCACATGCATACTCTGCAAAAACGAGTTAGATCGCCATCTACACGGGTTGTTGCAACTTTTATCGTGGTTGTTAAGCAGGTTTACAAGGCAAACGAGAAACCCTAGATAAAACAAAACACGATACTTCTTTTGTTGCTAGTTTAACATACGGGGTGCGTGCAGCAACTAATGCCACAAGCCAAACTTCGTTAAACGCGTGACCCCCGTGTGTATTTGAGTTCATAAAATCCACAAGCCCCTCCATGTTAAATCTTCTATTGCGAGATTAAGATGAGATCCAAGGAGTTTGATGTAGACCATGATCAAGGCAACCAGCATACTGAAAGCAGCATCGAGGGATCGATGGAAAACTCAATCCTTGTAGCAAAACCTCAACTTGCCATCAAGCATAGAAAAAATCACATGACAGGGAAGCAACAAGAAAATCAATGCCTCATATCACACATATGATCTAGACCTAAACATGCATCTAATCAAGGATCGCTCATGATACCACTCTTGGGAAACGTAGTAGAAAACAAAAATTTTCGGCCTACGAATCAAGAACCCAAGATCATCCAAGAAGATTGCATACAAGGTTTTAGGTCATGGCTCACCAACCGATGTAGCGGAAGTAGAGTTGGTGAAGCTCGTGGACGTAGTGGAATTAGATCTTGCAAGTTCTGCCACGAACAGTCCCTTGATCAATCCCACGAACAGGTCTCGCGATCTAGTCCCACGGACAAGTCCCATGAACAAGCTCCTCGAAGAAGGGTCGAAGATACAACCCCTCCATTAGTATCCACACATCCCGTAGCAGCAATCCAGCAGCGCTCCGCCGTCCAGAGATGAACGCCACCGAGAAAACTAGAGGGAGAAAACCCTAACGGATTCCGATCTAGAACAACGTCTAAACCGGGGTCTAATTGTGGAGCAACGGGGGTTAGAGGAGGGAGGGTGGCGCATAGGCCTTGGGGACAAGTTGTGCTGCGCCCCCCACCCCTCCCCCACATTATATAGGTGGCCAAGAGGCCCTTGGGGCGCAATAAGGGGGGTGGGGAGTCCAACTTGGACTCCCAAACCTCCCAAACCTTCCCACCGGAAACCTGCCATATTGGAGAGTTGGACTTTCCACCTGGAGGGGGATTCCTTCCCCTTGGTGCGCCCCCCACCCCTTGGCCGGCCAGGGCAGCCTAGGTGGCTTGCCCCCCAAGGCTAGGGGCGCAGGGGAGTGGGTGGTACTGCCCGGAACCTTCTGGAACCTTCCATGACCTTCTAGAAGCTTCCAGGACCTTCCGGGACATACCGGGACCGTTTCGGGACATTCCGGACACTTCTGGAGCACTTCCAAGACCTTCCGAGACCGTTCTCGGACGTTCCGGAGCCATCCGGATAGTTTCCAAGACCATCCGAGTTACAGTTTAAGCCACCGGATGACCGCGAAGGTTGTCGGGACGCCCAGCGATTATCCGGAAACTATTCCGGTTGATCCAGGACTTCCTCAGTACCATTCTCATATGTTCCGGAACCACCTGGGACTACTCCAGAGTGATCCGGACATAACCTTAAATACCCAGAACTACTTCTGGTGCCCTTATGAACAATTCCATAAATCTCCGGAACTACTTCCGGTACCCGTATGAACTATTCTGCTTTGCTTCCACTAAACCTTCTACCATACTAGTATTCTAACAGACTACTGCTCGTTAAGTGTGTGACCCAATAGGTTCGGTATAATGCGGACATGACTCAGAACATCTTCCGGACATAGGTTAACAGCCTTTTGTCAATAGCCAATAATCAACAGCGGAGCCATGGACACCCATGTTGACTCCCGCACATACACGAAGAAACTTCGAGTGAACCATTATGTTTAGTCATGTACCATTCCCTTTGCTTCGCGATATATGACAAAGTTAGAGGAGAGAAGTTTGGCACCCATGTGTAACAACTTTTAAACACAAGCCACTCGTTATCCTCTTTGCTCGTTTGTCCCTTTTCTCGTTATCGTATTCCGGTATCCCCGTGACTGAATCACAATGCGTCTGGCCAGACTATAATGGATACCGTCATACCGAGTGGACCCGAAGTGAATATCTTCTTCATCGTGAAGGAGCAAATCCCATTCTTGAACTATCATAGTCACTAGCCACACCATCTGACATACCCAGAACTTATTTTACTACTTCCCATTTACGGGAGGATTCATCTAAGAACCAAAGCATGTCTTCCTGTGTGAAGCAACTCGATACTCTCATGGTCTAAGGAATTACGTATATGAAAACATTTCATGATATGACTTATAACGTAGTTACGATGTGATCTCTAAGTATATCATTCAATACTGGGGTCGGTTCAACATCATTGTTCTGCTAACAATATGTTCCCATTGCTACTGACATCCTTGTTACAAGAACAATGTCCATGATTAAGAAAACGTAATCATCAGTTAGCACATGAGCTGGTCTTAGAGGCTAAACCAGGAACTCTTGGTGTTTACATTTCCACACATGCAAATGAGTTTTCTTCTGAATCTCACAGTCAGGGTCATTGCAATTATAGCACAGAAATATAAACATTAATTATGAATGTGGAAATATATATATATATATAATAACATTTTATTATTGCCTCTAGGGCATATTTCCAACATTGCTACCATACTTGTCATCCTTCCTACAGCTCCACATATATTCCACATCGTGCGTTTTGACACCTCCTGGCCATCGCTCTACCACATCTCTAAGAGTTTTGACCCGTTGGTTGTACATCACCACATGCTGCTAGGTAAGTGATAGAGACGGGGTGTCCCGATCTTTCGATGAGAGATAACTATCGATTTGGTGGAGACGACTCTGACGATCCGACTACGAACGTGCAACAACGTCACGCCTTAGCAATCGCTAAACCAATCTCCGGAGGTTATTGACCACGTCGGAGCACGATCAACCTAACCACGAAGGTCTAGTGCCTGCAAGCAATCGAAGAACAAGCAAGAACTATGATAAAGCAATCTGAATATTGCGAATATGTTGATGACGTATGAATAAAGTTGGGATTCCGAAAGCGGTCTTGATCTGGTCGTTGGACACAAACCGAGTACACGAAGATGCAGCAATTAGCTAAGCAGTCTTTTTAATTAAAAGAAATCCAAAGAAAACCCTAGGGGTTGATCTACTTATATAGGACTAAAGGGTGGAGGCCAACAGGGTGGAAGGACGTCCCAAGGAGTCCTAAAACTAAACCTAGGTCGTACAAGGCACTTGGGCCCATGTGGAGGTGATGCAACACCTATTGAGTTAGACTTTGATTCGGATTCTGCTGCTGGGTCGCACCGTTTTCGAAATATCTCCACGCTCCGAAGGAATTTGAAGTTGAAACCAATTGTGTTGGAAACTAGACGAGATAAGCTATCACCAGAAAAAAGAATCACCCAATTTGGAGTTCGTATGTAGAAACGGCGGCTGTGTGAAGTTGGGTATATCTCTGCAGTCCGAATCTGAGTCCATGACGTGAAAGACTTGGTCTCTATCTTCTCTTGGGCCAAAAGTGACGTGAAATAACTTCTTGTACAGCACACAATCATGCTCCTTTGTATTGACTTCATTTCTTGATCAAATATAGAGGAATTAATGGCCATATCCATGATAATTATGTCCTCGTCATCTTCATGCTTGAACATGCTCCAATGCTCATCCTTCTTGTCCATGCTAGGTCCTTCATTTGTCAGCAACAGAAATATATCGACGTTAGGCAGCATCATATTCACATGAACATTAGAAACATTACCAAAAAGAGAAAGTACCTGATAATTTAATTGGTGTGCACGATCTCTCGTAATTGGTCCAGTAGGTATATTAGCAGGGGTTGTGGCTGTAACTATGGTAGTCATGTCCTCATCATTCTTCCCTTCTTGAAAATAAAGCCGTCCCCGGCGTTTCTTAATCTGAAATGTGGCTAACAAAAGAGAAAAGGTGTACATGTTGTATATATATGTCATCCATTCTTAATTCCCTTAGTTTTTGGACATGTAACATATGTATATATAATCGTATGTCGTGAAATATAAACATATATGATCATCACAATACATAAACGACATGAAAATATTGCAACTCAGTTTGCATATATAAGTGAAGCTCTTATTCATATCTAAAGATGTACAATGCTCATCATTAAACCATCCCAATACCGGTGAAGAAACGTTAATGTTTTTCGAAGGACATGCTACAACAGGCTTAACTAAGTAGTCATGCAACAAGTCATTCGACGCAGAATCATCACCAAGATTAGAGGTCATATCAAAATGATTAAGCATGGCAATTTCATAATAGTAACATGATTATCCAAAATAGATGGTGTGCTCAAATCAACATGTAACTCAAGACATGATGTATTCAAGTCTATTAGGCAAGCAACATCTTCATGTGAAGTTATGACATTCTCGAAAATTGGTTGTGTGATGAAACTACTGGATAGCTCAACACATGTTGCTTTTAATTCAGCAAGGTTCTCATGTGGAGGGGAAAGATCCATACCTTTGTCATTACCTTTTTGTGATGATAGATCAGATATTGGAGGAGTGCTTACGACAATTGATGTGGTTATGGTAGTGCTCATAGTGGTTGAAGGAACAACCTTCTCAACTTGTGGTATTTGCACATTCCGCTTGTTCGTCTTCTGGGCAACACGTCTGTCGATTTCCTGTTCAGCTTTACAAGCAAGACGAAACAAACGATCCATAGGATAACACTTTTCATGAATTAGGATATCCTGAATGTCACGGTTTAAACCTTCCCAAAATATGTCCATGAAATATTCTTCACTTTCCTCTAAAAGAGAATGCAAGAATGTAGTTTCTAAAGCATCATAATATTCTGAAACAGTTTTAGTACCTTGTTTTAATTTTTTTAATTTCCTAACCTTGTCGCGAGTATAATAAGAGGGAATCTATATCGCATAGCAAGTTTGAGATCATTCCAAGTATTAGGTATATAATCAGGATATAAACTACAATATTCATTCCACCAAATAGAAGCAAAATCTTTGAAAGCACTAATTGCAGTTTTTACTTTCTTATGCTCAAGAAAATTATGGGAAACAAATATATCATTTATTTCAAACTCCCACTCAATGTATAAATCAGGTCTTAGACGTCCATGAAAGTGTGGTATAGAAACAATAACCTGATCATGTGCATGCTTATGTGTGTTTACCTTTTGCAGTGACTGTTGTGTAGTTGTAGGTGGTGGCAAATCTCCAACTATAGTTGCCGCCCAAGAAGATCTAACTCCAGAACCTGCCATGATTAGTAGAAAATAAGAAACAAATCACAAGTATATGTCCCTATGAACTACTAGGATGTGGTGGTAAAACGCTCACAGGATAGCAAATATCAATGTCTTACTAGTTCTTACCATGCAGCAGGTGGTGATCGGCAACCAACGGTGTCAAAGAACTCCAAAGATTAAGTAGAGCGATTGCCAGGTGAACGCACGTATACACGATGTAGAAATATGTGGAGCTTGGAAGGCTTTAATATGGTGGCAAAAATATCAGCAATAATCAATTCAGAGATGCAAAATTGAATTAACGCTGAACGACGACAATGTGCTGGTCCTAGTCTAGACCGGACTAGAGACGCGAGCCTAGAACACTAATGTGGTCACGACGTAGCACAACTAGCAGCAATGAATGATATGAAGCAGCTCTGGATAGCAAGATATAAGTGAAGATCATCAAGAGAGCAAAGATAATGGTGAAAATAGGCTCCAAATCAAGATACACCAATATTCTCGCTACAACTTTCCTCTGAAATATATTTGCTAATTTTTTGATATTTTTCCTCCAATAGGGCACTGCCTTAAGCTTTCCGACGCAATAAGAATCACTCAATTTAGAGTTCGGATGAGGTGTCAAAAAATTGAGAATCAGCCCGAAATCTGACAAAAACTGTGTTCGGAAACTTTAGAGGTCAAAAAGTCCGTCTTAGAAGCCGATATGGAGTTTCAAATAACACACTAGCTCTAGAACTATTTAGAAGCGGCTCAGAAATAATGTTTAATTTGAGTACTCGTGGAGCCAAAACAGACATCGGATGACAAAGTTATGCCCGTTTTAGTGGACACTGCTCAAAACTGATTCCGACGAGATTTCAAATACGAGTTCAACTAGAGATAGATCCGAATTTTTTTTCTTCTTTTTTTCTTTTTTCCTTTTTTCTTTCTTTTTTTCCTTTTTCTTTTTTCTCTCTTTTTTCAACTCTTTTTTTATGGTGGATGGTAGAAGTAGGCAGCGGATGGGATGATGGTGCAGCGGCGGCGGTGACTAACGTGAACAGAACTCGAAACTCTAAAGGACTAGATACTAAGACCAGCAACTGAACACGACGATGCAACCGATAATTCAATAAAGCAAAGCACCGAAAAGAAAATTACGAAGTCTCAGATTGGTTTGGATATGATGATCTAATCCTATTTTTATGGCTTTTTGTGTGGATGATAGGTGATAAAAAAAAATCTAATATATGGAAGTGGAATTCTCACCGAGCAATCTGAAAACTGATACCACTTGATAGAGACGGGGTGTCCCGATCTTTCGATGAGAGATAACTATCGATTTGGTGGAGACGACTCTGACGATCCGACTACGAACGTGCAACAACGTCGCGCCTTAGCAATCGCTAAACCAATCTCCGGAGGTTATTGACCACGTCGGAGCACGATCAACCTAACCACGAAGGTCTAGTGCCCGCAAGCAATCGAAGAACAAGCAAGAACTATGATAAAGCAATCTGAATATTGCGAATATGGTGATGAAGTATGAATAAAGTTGGGATTCCGAAAGCGGTCTTGATCTGGTCGTTGGACACAAACCGAGTCCACGAAGATGCAGCAATTAGCTAAGCAGTCTTTTTAACTAAAAGAAATCCAAAGAAAACCCTAGGGGTTGATCTCCTTATATAGGACTAAAGGGTGGAGGCCAACGGGGTGGAAGGACGTCCCAAGGAGTCCTAAAACAAAACCTAGGTCGTACAAGGCACTTGGGCCCATGTGGAGGTGATGCAACACCTATTGAGTTAGACTTTGATTCGGATTCTGCTGCTGGGTCACACCGTTTTCGCAATATCTCCACGCTCCGAAGGAATTTGAAGGTGAAACCAATTTCTTTGGAAACAAGATGAGATAAGCTATCACCAGAAAAAAGAATCACCCAATTTGAAGTTCGTATGTAGAAACGGCGGCTGTTTGAAGTTGGGTATATCTTTGCAGTCCGAATCTGAGTCCATGACGTGAAAGACTTGGTCTCTATCTTCTTTTGGGCCAAAAGTGACGTGAAATAACTTCTTGTACAGCACACAATCATGCCCCTTTGTATTGACTTCATTTCTTGACCAAATATAGAGGAATTAATGGTGATATCCATGATAATTATGTCCTCGTCATCTTCATGCTTGAACATTATCCAATGCTCATCCTTCTTGTCCATGCTAGGTCCTTCATTTGTCAGCAACAGAAATATATCGACGTTAGGCAGCATCATATTCACATGAACATTAGAAACATTACCAAGAAGCGAAAGTACCTGATAATTTAATTGGTGTGCACGATCTCTCGTAATTGGTCCAGTAGGTATATTAGCAGGGGTTGTGGCTGTAACTATGGTAGTCATGTCCTCATCAGTAAGAATCGGTAAGAACGAAAGAAAAGCTTGACGGATTTGTGCTTTCCACCACCCCACATCCCATTAGTAGAAGCAGGATCATATTTGTGTGTGTTTTACATTTCTGCTAACCATGCCAGGATCACATGATGAAGTGGCGCGGGATGCGCCCGATTGGGAGAAAATGACAAACAAGGAGCTACATGATAAATTTGCACAAATGATGTCTGAACAGGTGAATGACATCAAGAACAGATTTATAGAGGCGATTGATGGCGTGGAGAATATGATCGACACCAAGCTCGACGCCAAGTTTACTGATTTGATCGCACGCCTACCTACACAGCCTGCTGCCGCTCCGGCACAGCCACCGCCACCACGACGTGCACGACGTATTCTGTTTCCGGGCGGAAAAGCTGCTGGTATTGGTGCTCCTGCCGCTGCAGTTGTTGCTGTTGCTGCTTCTGACGTCGGCCAATATGATGACTACGAGGGTGATTAGGAGGACGAGGTGGAACAGGCAGCGCCCTATGAACAACAAGCTGGACGTCCACGTCCCAACATTCGACAAGGTCGACACCCGCCACACCCTCAGGTACGCGATGATGAACATGTGCCTAAACTGAAACTGAATCTTAAACCTTTTGAGGGTAGATATATTCCTGATGCTTATCTTACTTGGGAGTTAGAAACTGAACAACGCTTTACATGTTTACAATATCCTGAGAATAGACGTGTTACGGCTGCTGTTTGTGAATTCACTGGGTTTGCATCTATTTGGTGGTCTGAACATTGTAGATTGCATGCTAATAATATTCCAACTACTTGGGCTGCTTTAAAAGATGATATGCGTAATCGTTGGGTTCCTCCTTATTATCAACATGAATTGCTACAAAAATTACAGCGTTTGAGACAGGGAAAAATTCTGTAGAGGAATATTATCAGGAATTACAAACTGGATTGATTAGATGTGGCCTAGTAGAGGATAATGAAGCTATGCTTGCACGTTTTATGGGTGGCTTAAACAAGGAGATACAAACTATTCTAGAATACAAGGACTATGCTACTATCACTCGTTTGTTTCATCTTGCTTGTAAAGCTGAACGTGAAGTGCAGGATCGACAGGCCGCTACGAGACCTAACTTTTCTGCAGGACGAAATACATCATGGACATCGCGTGGAGCTTCTACATCCACACGTCCTGCTGCGCCACCATCTACTTCAGCCGCTCATTCTTACAGGGAGCCACCAAAACAGCCAGCGCCACCATTCAAGGGTGCACAGAGTGGTCCAGCGGCGAGTTCTTCTTCCTCCATGGCGTCCACAGGGCAAGCACGAGATCGTGATATTAAATGTCGCAGGTGCCAAGGTGGAGGTCACTTCGCAAAAGACTATCCCTCCAAGCGTGTGATGACTATTACGGTGGATAGTGGGTATGAGTCAGCAAGTGACTATGATGAGGAGACTTTAGTTCTCATTGCTCATGAGGAACAGGGTGCCCATGATGATGCTCATGATATAGAGTATATGGCTCCTGATGATGCGGATAAATATGCTAGTTTGGTTGCTCAATGTGTGTTAAGTGTGCAGGTAACGAAGGCCGAGAAAAACCAGAGGCATAATTTGTTCCACACAAAGGGAGTGGTGAAAGAACGTTCGGTTCGCATCATTATTGACGGAGGGAGTTGCAACAACTTGGATAGCATGGAGATGGTGGAGAAGCTATCTCTCACCAGAAGACCACACCCTCATCCGTACTATATTCATTTGTTTAACAATAGTGGTAAGATTAAGGTAACGCGTTCTGTTCGTGTGCACTTTAGCATTGCTGCATATGCCGATTATGTTGATTGTGATGTGGTACCCATGCAAGCATGCTCTCTTTCACTTGGTAGACCATGGCAATTTGATAGGAATGTTGTACACCATGGTAGGACAAATCAGTTTACGCTGGTTCATCAGGATAAAAATATTGCTTTACTTCCTATATCTCCTGAACAAATTGTGAAAGATGATCTTGCTAGAGCTAGTAAAGCTAAACAGGAGAAAAATAAGAGTGAAAATGAGATAGCAGCTAAAGAATTTGAGCAACAACATAAGACTAATAGCAAATCTTCTTTTGTTGTTTCTAATGAAATTAAATTGACTAGTACAACTTTGCTTGCTACTAAGGTTGATATTTCGGATTTGGATGTTAGTCAATATGTGTGCTATGCTTTTGTGTGCAAAGAAGCTTTGTTTTCATTTGAGGAATTGCCTCCTTCTTTGCCTCCTGTTGTCACTGACCTTTTGCAGGAGTTTATTGACGTCTTTCCACTAGACGTACCACCGGGATTACCACCTATTCGAGGGATTGAGCATTAGATTGACTTAATTCCCGGTGCGTTGCTGCCCAACCGTGCGCCATACGGTACCAATCCGGAGGAGACGAAGGAGATTCAGCGTCAAGTACAAGAGCTACTCGATAAAGGTTACATACGCGAATCCCTTAGTCCTTGTGCTGTTCCTGTTATATTAGTGCCTACAAAGGATGGAACATGGCGTAAGTATATAAAGCTAAGATCGAGGCGATTGAGAGTTGGCCGCAGACCCAAAACGGTCACACATGTGAGGAGTTTTCTTGGCCTCGCTATATAGGCGTTTTGTGAGAGATTTCAGCACCATTGTTGCACCTCTCAATGAGCTTACATGCAAGGATGTGCCTTTTACTTGGGGTACCGCACAGGAAGAAGCCTTCACGGGATTGAAAGATAAGTTAACACATGCTCCTTTGCTCCAACTTCCTGATTTTACTAAGACTTTGGAGCTTGAATGCAATGCTAATGGGATTGGTTTGGGAGGTGTGTTATTACAAGATGCTAAACCTGATGCATACTTTTCTGAAAAATTGAGTGGGCCTAGTCTGAACTATTCTACTTATGATATGGAATTATATGCTCTTGTTCGGACATTAGAAACTTGGCAACATTATTTATGGCCCAAAGAATTTGTTATACACTCTCATCATGAATCTTTGAAACACATAAAAAGTCAAGCAAAACTTAATCGTAGACATGCTAAGTGGGTTGAATTTTTTGAGACTTTCCCTTATGTCATTAAACACAAGAAGGGGAAAGATAATATTATTGTTGATGCTTTGTCTCGTCGTTATACCATACTTTCACAACTTGACTTTAAGATATTCGGTTTAGAGACAATCAAAGATCAATATGTACATGATGGAGAATTTAAAGATGTATTGCAGAATTGTAGAGAAGGTCGAACATGGAACAAGTTTGTGCTTAATGATGGATTCGTGTTCCGTTCTAACAAGCTATGCATTCCAGCTAGCTCTATTCGTCTTTTGTTGTTGAAGGAGGCGCATGGAGGAGGATTAATGGGACACTTTGGCATGAAGAAGACAGAGGATGTACTTGCTACACATTTCTTTTGGCCAAAGATGAGACGGGATGTTGAGCGTTTTGTTGCTCGCTGCACTACATGTCAAAAAGCTAAGTGACAACTCAATCCTCAAGGTTTATACATGCCTTTACCTGTTCCTAGTGTTCCGTGGGAGGACATATCCATGGACTTTGTTTTAGGCTTGCCTCGAACAAAGAAGGGGAGGGATAGCATATTTGTTGTCGTCGATAGATTTTCTAAGATGGCACACTTTATACCATGTCATAAAAGCGATGATGTTGCTAAAGTTGCTGATTTATTTTTTTCGTGAGATTATTCGCTTACATGGTGTGCCCAATACTATTGTCTCAGATCGTGATACTAAGTTTCTTAGCCATTTTTGGAGATGCTTATGGGCTAAGTTGGGGACTAAACTACTTTTTAGTACTACATGTCATCCCCAAACTGATGGACAAACTGAAGTAGTCAATAGGACTTTGTCTACTATGCTTAGGGTTGTTTTAAAGAGTAACTTGATACTGTGGGAAGAATGTTTACCTCATATTGAACTTGCTTATAATCGTTCATTGCATTCTACCACTAAAATGTGCCCTTTTGAGATTGTTTATGGTTTTCTACCTCGTGCACCTATTGATTTGCTGCCTCTTCCATCTTCGGAGAAGGTTAATTTTGATGCTAAGCAACGTGCTGAATTGATATTAAAATGCATGAGTTAACTAAAGAAAACATTGAGCGAATGAATGCTAGATACAAGCATGTTGTGTTTGAACCCGGAGATCTTGTTTGGTTACATCTACGTAAAGATAGGTTTTCTGATTTGCACAAGTCTAAGGTAATGCCACGAGCCCATGGCCCCTTTAAGATTTTGCAAAAATTTAATGATAATGCATATAAACTTGAGCTACCTGCAAATTTTGGGGTTAGTCCCACTTTTAATATTGCAGATTTGAAGCCTTATTTGGGAGAAGATGATGAGCTTCCGTCGAGGACGACTTCACTTCAAGAAGGGGAGGATGATGAGGACATCCCTACTAATGTTACACCCACATCCTCACCAACTACACATATTGGACCAGTTACTAGAGCACGCGCACGTCAACTAAATTATCAGGTACTTTCGTTTCTTGCGAATCCTTCTAATGTTCATGAACATATGATGCTGCCTAAATTAGATACTTTTGTTTTGCTTATGAATGAAGGACCTAGCATGGACAAGAAGGACGGTCATTGGAGCGGGATCAAGCATGGAGAAGAAGGTGCGCGCGCAGGAAAGGACAATGGAGTTTCCAGTGGTGATTTTCGCACATTGAAGCCACCATAAGGCGTGCATGAAGGCTTGGACGAAATACACGAGATGCCACTTCATTATTTTCGTCCAAGGGCAATTATAGGTGCTGCGTCACCTTAATATTGGGCTGGGCCCATGTAATTTCGAAATACTACTTTATAGGCTGTTTTTAGAGTCCGTATGTGTGGGGAAATCGAGTTAGGGTTGTTTTCGGACCCCACCTCCAAGGGGTCACGAAAATCCCCTCTATTCCCCCATATATACAGCCCTTAGGGCGTCGTTTAGACTTGGGTTTTAATTAGATTTAAGTTAGCCATAGCAGCAACTTCGAGTTCTTCGTTTGTGTCGTCCGACCAGACCAAGACCGCATTGGGACCCCAACTTTCGTCAATCATTCATCTTATATTCGCAATATCTAGATTGCAATTCTTAGTTCTTGCTTGTTCTTTCGATTGCAATTCTATCATCTTATATTCGCAATATCTACACAATGCATCAGCAATAATATTATCTTTACCTTTCTTGTGTTTAATGACATAAGGGAAAGTCTCAATAAATTCAACCCACTTAGAATGTCTACGATTAAGTTTTGCTTGACTTCTTATTTGTTTCAAAGATTCATGATCAGAATGTATAACAAATTCTTTGGGCCATAAATAATGTTGCCAAGTTTCTAATGTCCGAACAAGAGCATATAATTCCTTATCATAAGTAGAATAGTTCAGACTAGGCCCACTCAATTTTTCAGAAAAGTATGCAACAGGTTTAGCATCTTGTAATAACACACCTCCCAAACCAATCCCACTAGCATCGCATTCAAGCTCAAAAGTCTTATTAAAATCAGGAAGTTTGAGCAAAGGAGCATGTGTTAACTTATCTTTCAATACCGTGAAGGCTTCTTCCTGTGCGGTACCCCAAGTAAAAGGCACATCCTTGCGTGTAAGCTCATTGAGAGGTGCAGCAATGGTGCTGAAATCTCTCACAAAACGCCTATAGAATCCAGCGAGGCCAAGAAAACTCCGCACTTGTGTGACCGTTTTGGGCTGCGGCCAACTCTCAATCGCCTCGATCTTGGCTTTATCAACTTCAATACCCTTTGGAGTAACAACATAGCCAAGAAACGATACTCGGTCGGTGCAAAAGGTGCACTTCCCAAGGTTACCAAACAAACGTGCATTACGTAGAGCAATAAAAACAACACGTAAATGATGCAAGTGTTCTTCCAAAGATTTGCTATAAATCAGTATATCATCAAAATAGACGACCACAAATCGTCCAATGAAAGCACATAAAACCTCGTTCATTAATCTCATGAAGGTGCTAGGAGCATTAGTTAACCCAAAAGGCATGACTAACCACTCATATAGTCCAAACTTAGTTTTAAATGTCATGCGAATTTGATGGTATCCACTACGCAAATCAACTTTGGAAAACATGGTAGAGCCACTTAATTCATCAAGCATATCATCTAACCTAGGAATAGGATGACGATAACGAATAGTAATATTATTAATGGCTCTACAATCAACACACATACGCCATGTTCCATCCTTTTTTGGCACTAATATAACAGGAACAGCACAAGGACTAAGGGATTCGCGTATATAACCTTTGTCGAGTAGCTCTTGTACTTGACGCTGAATCTCCTTCGTCTCCTCAGGATTGGTACGGTATGGCGCACGGTTGGGCAGCGAAGCACCGGGAATTAAGTCAGTCTGATGCTCAATCCCTCGAATATGTGGTAATCCCGGTGGTACGTCTTGGGGAAAGACGTCTATAAACTCCTGCAAAAGGTCAGTGACAATAGGAGGCAAAGAAGGAGGCAATTCCTCAAATGAAAACAAAGCTTCTTTGCACACAAAAGCATAGCACACATATTGACTAACATCCAAATCCGAAATATCAACCTTAGTAGCAAGCAAAGTTGGACTAGTCAATTTAATTTCATTAGAAACAGCAGACAAAGATTTGCTATTAGTCTTATGTTGTTGCTCAAATTCTTTAGCTGAAATCTCATTCTCACTCTTATTTTTCTCCTGTTTAGCTTTACTAGCTCTAGCAAGATCATCTTTCACAATTTGTTCAGGAGACATAGGAAGTAAAGCAATATTTTTATCCTGATGAACCAAAGTAAACTGATTTGTTCTACCATGGTGTACAACATTCCTATCAAATTGCCATGGTCTACCAAGTAAAAGAGAGCATGCTTGCATGGGTACCACATCACAATCAACATAATCAGCATATGCAGCAATGCTAAAGTGCACACGAACAGAACGAGTTACCTTAATCTTACCACTATTGTTAAACCACTGAATATAGTACGGATGGGGGTGTGGTCTTGTGGTGAGAGATAGCTTATCCACCAACTCCATGCTAGCCAAGTTGTTGCAACTCCCTCCGTCAATAATGATGCGAACCGAACGTTCTTTCACCACTCCCTTTGTGTGGAACAAATTATGCCTCTGGTTTTGCTCAGCCTTCGTTACCTGCACACTTAACACACGTTGAGCAACCAAACTAGCATATTTCTCCGCATCATCAGGAGCCATATACTCTATATCATGAGCATCATCATGGGCACCCTGTTCCTCATGAGCAATGAGAACTAAAGTCTCCTCATCATAGTCACTCGCTGACTCATACCCACCATCCACCGTAATAGTCATCACACACTTGGAGGGACGGTCTTTTGTGAAGTGCCCTCCACCTTGGCACCTGCGACATTTAATATCACGATCTCGTGTTTGCCCTGTGGATGAAGAAGAACTCACCGCTGGACTATTCTGTGCACCTTTGAATGGTGGCTCTGGCTGTGTTGGTGGCTCCCTGTAAGAATGAGCGGCTGAAGTAGATGGTGGTGCAGCAGGACGTGTGGATGTAGAAGCTCCGCGGGATGTCCATGATGTATTTCGTCCTGCAGAAAAGTTAGGTCTCGTAGCGGCCTGTCGATCCTGCACTTCACGTTCAACTTTACAAGCAAGATGAAACAAACGAGTGATAGTAGCATAGTCCTTGTATTCTAGAATAGTTTGTATCTCCCTGTTTAAGCCACCCATAAAACGTGGTAGCATAGCTTCATTATCCTCTAGTAGGCCACATCTAATCAATCCAGTTTTTAATTCTTGATAATATTCCTCTACATAATTTTTTCCTTGTCTCAAACGCTGTAATTTTTTTAGCAATTCACGTTGATAATAAGGAGGAACCCAGCGAGTACACATAGCATCTTTTAAAGCAGCCCAAGTAGTTGGAATATTATTAGTATGCAATCTACAATGTTCAGGCCACCAAATAGATGCAAACCCCGTGAATTCACAAACAGCAGCAGTAACACGTCTATTCTCAGGATATTGTAAACATGTAAAGTGTTGTTCAGTTTCTAACTCCCAAGTAAGATAAACATCAGGAATATATCTACCCTCAAACGGGTTAAGATTCAATTTCAGTTTAGGCACATGTTCATCATCGCGTACCTGAGGGGGTGGTTGGTGTCGACCGTGGCGAATGTTGGGACGTGGACGTCCAGCTGGCTGCTCATAGGCCGCTTCCTGTTCCACCTCCTCCTCATAATCACCCTCGTAGTTGTCGTCCTGGCCTACGTCAGAAGCAGCAGCAGTAGCAGCAACTGCAACAGCAGCAGGAGCGCCAATACCAGCAGCTTGTCCGCCCGGAAACAGAATACGTCGTGCACGTCATGGTGGCGGTGGTTGTGCTGGAGCGACAGCAGGCTGTGTAGGTAGCCGTGCGATCAACTCAGTAAACTTGGCGTCGAGCTTGGTGTCGATCATCTTCTCCACGCCATCAATCGCCTCTGTAATCTGTTCTCGATGTCATTCACCTGTTCAGACATCATTTGTGCAAATTTATCATGTAGCTCCTTGTTTGTCATGTTCTCCCAATCGGGCGCATCCCGCGCCACTTCATCATGGGATCCTGGAATGGTTAGCAGAAATAGAAAACACACTGAAATATGATCCTACTTCTACTAATGGGATGTGGGGTGGTGGAAAGCACAAATCCGTCAAGCTTTTCTTTCGTACTTACCGATTCTTACCTAGCAGCAGGTGGTGATGTACAACCAACGGGTCAAAACTCTCAGAGATGTGGTAGAGCGATGGCCAGGAGGTGTCAAAACGCACGATGTAGAATATATGTGGAGCTGTAGGAAGGCTGACAAGTATGGTAGCAAAAGCTCAACAGTAATCAAGACAGAGATGCAAAGCTGAATAAACACTCAACGTCGGTACTGTGCTGATCCTAGGCTAGACCGTACTAGAGACGCGAGCCTAAAACACCAACGAAAGCACGGCGCGGCACGTAAACAACTGAGAAGCACACTCTGAATTTTTTCTCTCTTTTTTTTTTGCGATTCGGGACTGCGATGGCCGAAAAAGTGCGAAAAAATCACTATGGTAGCGAACGTCTCAAAATGAGTTTCTGGACCTAAGGAAGGTATGGGCACAAAAAAAAATCACCCCTGAAATTTTTGGCCTAAAAACTGCTCTGGAAAGCGTGCCAGATTTTTTTTTTTGGAAATCACCCCCTTCTACGTACGACAAAGATTGGTGAAATCCGACTCTAATCAACTCAAAACTAATCTGGCTATGGAGATATCTCAAACCGAACGGGTGATGGAACTCAACTCGGATTGATAGGTCGTGGTGGTGTATATGGACTCGGGTTGGCGGAACGTGGTGGTGTTTCTGGACTCGGATTGGTGGCAGCGGACGGATGGAACTAGTGCGGCGGCGGCGGCGTGACAAACCGTGATCAGAACTCGAAACTCTAAGGAACTAGACGCTAAGATCAGCAACTCGATACAACGAGGCAACCGCAAATTCAACAAAGCAAACTACTGTAAAGAAAACTGGACAAAGGCTAGGACTGTCGTGGGACGTGATGATCTAACCCTAATTTTTTTTGGCTTTTTCGTGGACTGTAGGTATGAAGAACAGAACCAATCTAGACTACGAAAAACTGGTAAATCTCACCGATCAACCTGGAAATCTGATACCACTTGATAGAGGCGAAGGTGTCTCGATGTTTCGATGAGATGGTGGAGATCGATTATGGTGGAGACGACTTTCACGATCCAACTACGAACGTGCGAAGATGTTGCGCCTTAGCGATCGCTAAACCAACTCCGAGAGGTTATTGATCCCGCGGATGCACGATCAACCTGACCACAAAGGTCTAATTCCTGCAAGCAATCGAAGAACAAGCAAGAACTAAGAATTGCAATCTGGATATTGCGAATATAAGATGAATGATTACGAAAGTTGGGGTTCCAATGCGGTCTTGGCCTGGTCGTTTGACACAAAGGAAGAGCTTGAAGTTGCGGCTATGGCTAACTTAAATCTAATTAAAACCCAAGTCTAAACGACACCCCAAGGGCTGTATATATGGGGGAATAGAGGGTAATTTCGTGACCCCTTGGAGGTGGGGTCCGAAAACAACCCTAACTCGGTTTCCCCACACATACGGACTCTAAAAACAGCCTATTATGTGGTATTTCGAAACTACATGGGGCCAGCCCAATATTAAGGTGACGCAACATCTATAATTGCCCTTGGACGAAAATAATGAAGTGCCATCTCGCGTGTTTCGTCCAAGACTTCATGCGCGCCTTATGGTGGCTTCAAAGTGCGATAATCACCACTAGAAGCTCCATTGTCCTTTCCCGCGCGTGCACCTTCTTCTCCATGCTTGATCCCGCTCCAATGACCATCCTTCTTGTCCATGCTAGGTCCTTCATTCATAAGCAAAACAAAAGTATCTAACTTAGGCAGCATCATATGTTCATGAACAATAGAAGGTTTCGCAAGAAACGAAAGTACCTGATAATTTAGTTGACGTGCGCGTGCTCTAGTAACTGGTCCAATATGTGTAGTTGGTGAGGATATGGATGTAACATTAGTAGGGATGTCCTCATCACCTACCGCCTAGAACGACGCCTTGGAGATTGTCAACATCTACGACGCCTACCAATTCTACGCCAAGGCTTTTCATCAACCAGCACAAGCTCTCCAAGCCATCCCTCTATCATGACCCTTCCCGGTCTGGGGATTGGACATCTTTGGCCTATTCCCCTGTGCTACCGGAGGTTATGAGTTCTCTACGTCGCCATCGACAAATTCACCAAGTGGCCAGAAGTGGAGCTAGTCCGCAAGACCACGGCGCAATCCGCCGTCAATTTTATCAAAAGCCTAGTGTCTCGTTTCGGAGTTCCTAACCGGATCATCACGGACAACGGCAACCAGTTCACAGGTCAGACCTTCCTCGGGTACTGCGAGCAAGTGGGTACCGCAGTGTGTTTTGCTTCAGTGGCTCGTCCGAGGAGCAACGGCCAGGCAGAGAGAGCCAATTTGGAAGTACTCCAAGGTCTCTGGACCAGTACCTTCTAGCGGCTCGAAAAGTGTGGAAAGCGGTAGGTGGATGAACTCCCTGCTGTTCTATGGTCAATCAAGACCACACCCAATCGAGCCACAAATGAGATGCCCTTCGCTCTCGTTTACAGAGCGGAGGCGGTGCTCCCCACAGAACTCAGATACGGATCTCCTCAAGTTCGCGCCTTCGATGAAGCAGAACAGCAGCAACTCCGACAAGGAGATGTCGCTGTTGCCGAGGAAGTACGTACTCGGGCTGCTACACGCGCTGCAAGGTACCAGCAAGGACTACGCTTCTATCACAGCCACCACGTCCGCTCCCGAGAACTTGAGGAAGGTGATGATGCGGAGCATCCAACCGACATCACCATGGATACACCTCCTTCGCGTGGGCCATTTACGAGAGCAAAAGCACACACCTTTGGAACAAAGGTTAACTTGCTCCTCTCCGAAATACACCTAAATACATGCGAAGCTTGGGTGCATGCGGATATGCTATGCATCATTAGGTACCAAGGAGATGGTCAAGGAGAAGCCGCAACGGAATGGGAGCCACGGGAACATGAAGCAAGGAAGATCACACCTCGAGGGACCAGTACTACCTGCCTAGAGGGCGGTACTATCGGTACTTGGGGACAGCTACCGGCACCTGGAGCCCCTGTAGACGAGTGGCTGGCTGGAGCTCGACAAGAACTACCGTCCGGGAGAGCGGTACTACCGGCCGAGTGGTACTACCGCCTGTGCAGAGCGATACTACCTCTCGTCAAAGTGAAATACTTCTTTCAAGGGACGGTACCGATCCGGTACCACCCCGGTTGTTCCGGTAAATCTGAATTACCGGTACTACCGGTCGTGCCGGCCGGTACAACCGCTCTGGACGCAGATCTTGATGAGGACATCTCTACTAATGTTACACCCACATCTTCACCAACTACACATACTGGACCAGTTACTAGAGCACGCGCACGTCAACTAAATTATCAGGTACTTTCGTTTCTTGTGAATCCTTCTAATGTTCAGGAACATATGATGCTGCCTAAATTAGATACTTTTGTTTGTCTTATGAATGAAGGACCTAGCATGGATAAGAAGGATGGTCATTGGAGCGGGATCAAGCATGGAGAAGGAGATGTGCGCGCGGGAAAGGACAATGGAGCTTCCAGTGGTGATTTTCGCACTTTGAGGCCACCATAAGGCGTGCATGAAGACTTGGACGAGAGACACAAGACGCCACATTAATATTTTCGTCCAAGGGTTATTATAGGTGCTGCGTCACCTTATTATTGGGCCAGGCCCATGTAATTTCGAAATACACTTAATAGGCTATTTTTTAGAGTCCGTATGTGTGGGGAAACCGAGTTAGGGTTGTTTTCGGACCCCTCCTCCAAGGGGCCACGAAATTCCCCTCTGTTCCCCCATATATACAGCCCTTAGGGCGTCGTTTAGACTTGGGTTTTAATTAGATTTAAGTTAGCCATAGCCGCAACTTCGAGCTCTTCGTTTGTGTCATCCGACCAGGCCAAGACCTCATTGGAACCCCAACTTTCGTAATCATTCATCTTATATTCGCAATATCCAGATTGCAATTCTTAGTTCTTGCTTGTTCTTCGATTGCTTGCAGGAATTAGACCTTCGTGGTCAGGTTGATCGTGCATCCGCGGGATCAATAACCTCTCGGAGTTGGTTTAGCGATCGCTAAGGCGCAACGTCTTCGCACGTTCGTAGTCGGATCGTGAAAGTCGTCTCCACCATAATCGATCTCCACCATCTCATCGAAACATCGGGACACCTTCGCCTCTATCAGATCTGGGCTGTGTAGGCAATGTACCCCTTCATTTTACACCTAGACTATAAGTACTCTTCCCCTACCTCCGTTTTAGGGTTAGCTAAGAACAAATCTAAACTACTGAGAGAGCTTAGCTCATTTTCCCCTTGGGAAATTGATCTCCTTGAGATCCTCTCTCAATTTACCTTCCTCTTCCTAGTAGTAGAAGAAGAGGCCCCTTTGCTAGTAGTAGAAGGAGAGGGAACTACCAAGACAACCACTTGTGGATGTATGGATCTTGAGATGTATGGCACTTGTGTGTGGATTTGAGTATCCTATGTGTTTGGATCTTGTTCCCCTTTCTCTCTTGTGTGGATTGGGCTTGTGATTCCCCCTTGTGTCTTGTTATTGTTGTGGATCTCCCCCTCCAAATTGTGAAGATTGGGCCAACCCCTAGGCCTGTCCTATATCAGGCGACTTTGTCCTCCGTCGGCTACTGTCCGGGAGGGGTATAAACAAATTTTCTCCAAAGTGGGAAGGCCCTTATCGGGTAGTCCAAGTCACCCGGCCCGGATTCGTCCACCTGGAGACCGAGGATGGAGTCCCCGTGAGAAACTCGTGGAACATCGAGCATCTTCGGAAGTACCATCTCCATAAGTTCTATCCATGAGGGTATAAAGTTGACGGATGACCAGTTTCCCGGTAGCGCCACGTTTGTAAGATGTGATCTCCGGATCCATGTTTATGAGTGCAACCCAAAAAATCCCCAGGGGCTAAATCGGTGTGTGTTGGAGAAGGATCCGTCAAAGTACAGGGTCCGCTCATTGTTGTCTTCAGTGCTGGGAAGCGAAGATGCTTCCCGGAGATCTTCGTCATTTTCCGGAGTCGGAGTCCATTCAACAACGAAATCAGCCAGTACCTTGCTCTTGATGGTGGAGGAGTTGACAAACGTGAGGTCGAAGCCAGACAGCTCTAACGCCCATTCCACGATCCGGCCCGTGGCCTCTCGGTTTCTTAGGATGCGCTCAAGCGGGAAAATGGTTACCACTCGAATTGGATGC
The DNA here is from genome assembly GCA_950022295.1 of Bromus sterilis. Lineage (NCBI taxonomy): Eukaryota > Viridiplantae > Streptophyta > Magnoliopsida > Poales > Poaceae > Bromus > Bromus sterilis. Next base: position 168,363,613 of record OX465600.1, on the reverse strand, counting down.
GCTTGAAAATAGTGCCTATGCTTCCGAGAAGCTATGAGCACCCCGAAAATTATCTTCTTGATCTGAGGGTACCGACGTCTGGCGTCCCGGAGGACAGTGCTGATGAAGTAGACTGGCTTCTGGGTTGTCCTCCTGGCAGGAATGTTGGCCCTGTGGGCTCCGGTTGCAGGAGATGATCCCTCGGAATTGCTTGCTTCAGGTGGGCGTCCACCTTCTTCTTCTTCTTCAATGTCGCGCTTGACCACCAATGCTCCGCTTACCACCTGAGATGTTGCCGAGATGTACAACAACAGGGGTTCGCGTGGGCGTGGTTCCACTAAGGTTGGTAGTGATGCGAGGTACTTCTTTAGGTCGATGAACAATCTCTTGTTTCCGTTCGCCTTGGGGACGGCATCAGGGTTGGCTAGCCAAGTGGGGTGCCGAATCTCCCGGATGAAACCGGCCTTGCGCAACTTCTGGATCTCTTCTGCTATAAATTCTTGACGGTATGGAGCTTGAAGACGGACCTTCTGCTTAACAGGCTTGGCGCCTGCCTTGACTGCTAGCTTGGGCTTGATCACCTCCCTAGGAACTCCGGGAAGATCAGAGGGTTCCCATGCGAAGACGCTGGCGTGTTCGCGGAGGAAGGCGACGGGCGTGCTTTCCTATTTGGTGGAGAGGTCAACACCGATGGACATGGTGCAACTCCCATCCTTCGAAATAGGGACCTTCTTCGACACAGCCGCCGGGGCGAGCTGGTCGGGCTTCAGTTTCTTGGTCACGTGCCGGACGGGATCCACGATTGGGCATGGACGTCCTCTGGGATGTTTGTTGCCCGTTGGGGGCGGCGGGAACCTGGGGCAACGGTCTTCTGTCTTTGCTGGTAGGGCTTCCGGAAACCGGGGTGTTGTCCCCGAGAACATGCACGTCACTCGGAAGCAATGCCTCCCCGGATGTCCTAGCAGCAGCTGCCTTCTTCGCCTCGCCTTGGATGTAGCGCACGGCTTCTGTGCGTCTCCAGCTAGCATGATGACACCTCGGGGGTCCGGAATCTTGACGATGTTGTAAAGCCCGTGCTGTACGGAAGCAAACCTCCTGATAAACGGCCGCCCGAGCAGTCCGTTGTACAAGAGGAGTGAGTCCGTGACATCAAAGATGAGCATCTCTGTCCGGAAGTTGGTGGGGTCCCCGAGGGTGATGGAAAATGAAATCTTCCCAAGGGGTTGAACCTCCATCCCACTGATGCCGCAGAAAGAGGCAGACGGGAGGAGGTGGCTTCTCGGAATCTGCATCTTCTCGAAGGTGCGGGAGGACAACAGGTTGATGCTGGATCCGGTGTCGTACATCATCTTGATGACCTTGATTTTGTTGATCGTCCGGGAGAGGAGCGTAAGCGGCAGGCCTTCATTGTCGTCCGGAGGGACCTTGGCCCAACGGGAGACCCTGGGGCTCTCTGGTGGGGACTGGACTGCGATAACTTGTCTCGCTGCTTTGTGGTATTGACAGTTTGAGGCGAGCACGGACGCCCCTCCGTGGATGTAACTGACAAAATCCAAAGCAGCCTGAAAGTCGTCACCTGTGTCGCCTCCCGATTCGTCCTCTCTGGAAATGTCATCGCCGTGATGCGGCGTCCTTGGCTTGCCCTTGTTCTGGTAGACGCCTCGGCCCTCGCGTTGGGAACCTCCGCCCCACTAAGCCTTCCTTTCAGCGTCCTTCTTGGAATAGAAGGCCGCCATGTCTTCTTGGAGCTTGATGACGGAGCGGTGATACATCTCAAACGTATCTACTTTTCCAAACACTTTTGCTATTGTTTTGGCTTCATTCTTGCATGATTTGGACGAAACTAACCCGGACTGATGCTGTTTTCAGCAGAGCTGCCAGTGCTGTTTTATATGTGCAGGTTTCTGGATATTTAGGTACGCTGGAAAAATCCACAAAAATCAAATAAAAAATCAGCGTTCCCGAAGCTTCGATGATGCCAAAGGGGGGCCACAGGGCAGCCAGGGGGCACCCAGAAGGGTGTGGGGCGCGGCCCAGCCCCTGGCGATGCCACCTACCCTCCTGGGTGGGTCCCACACCCCCTAGTGCCCTACCTTGGCCTATTTATTCCCTCGGCGAGAAAACTCCAGAACAGAACTCGCTTTTCCAATCTACGTCGTGGAGCCGCCGCCACCCTCTGTTCTTCTCCGGGAGAGATAATCTGGAGGTTGCATTGGCCTCCGGTGAGGGGGAATCATCGCCATCGTCATCAACATCGCCTCTCCATCACCCTCCATGACTTCTCCTCTCATGTGTGAGTAATTCCCTGTTGTAGGCAAAGGGTGATATGGGGTGGCCCGATCTTCTCAGTAAGCGAACGGTGAATATGAGGGCGATGATAGATAACTTGTATGTAGCCGATGAACTCTCCTCGCTAGATCCCTGTTGCCAATGCGACAGCTCTCTACCCTTTGGATATTCACAACTTCACACACTTGCGCAACGTAGCCGTCGACCACGAGACGGTAATTTGCAATCTACTAATTCCCAGTGGAACAACAGATCACACAAGACTTGCAGTAGCAACACTTCAGATCGATACGAATTGAAGTATTTGATTCAAGATGAATGCTTGGAGCAATTCTCAAGAACTAGGGTTTATCTAAACATGGTCTGACCTAAAAACTCGTAGGGGGACTTGTATTTAGAGTCTAAGGGGGTCCAGACTCGGATACAGGGGTCGTAGGCCCGTTTCTGCGCGCAGGCAGAACAGTAGTACCGTGATTGGCGCGGTAGTACCGCGGCTACTACCGTAACCACTACCGTATCTCTCCTGACCCTTCGCGGTAGTAGGCACGGTAGTACCGTAACCACTACCGTAACCCTTCTGTTGCCGCGTTGGTACGGGCGGTAGTAGGCCCGGTAGTACCGTGGCGCGGTAGTACCGCGGCCTGAAACTTTGTTCTTCCTGGCCTTATCTTCTGGAGGTTCTTCTTCCCATGTAGCTTGTCCTTGTTCCTTGGCTTCTTCTTCTTGAACCTCAGCTCCTCCTAGTTCCTTGTCTTCACCTTGATACCTGATCATACAAACACACAAGGATGTAGGCAGTATATAATTCTCACTAAGCCGATCCTCAGACTCGAGTAAGAGAAAATTCACCTGCTGTTCTAATAACTTAGAACGGGCTCTTTTAATAGGTCCAAGTCGGATTTGATTGGCTTGTTCATCATGAAGAGTTGGGGAAGTAGTAGTTGTAGTAGGGATGTCCTCATCATCTCCTTCCCCCCTTCAAAAGGCGTCGACCCCGACGCTCCGTGGTCATCTCCCATATGTGGTGATAAATCAGCTACATTAAAGTTGTTACTTGCACCACCAAACTCAGCAATGGGAATATCAATCGAGTAGGCATTATCATTGATCTTGGCCAGCACTTTATAAGGACCAGCACCCCGTGGCTTCAACTTGGAGTTCCGCAATCCTGGAAATCTATCCTTGCGCAGGTGTACCCAAACCATATCTCCAGGCTGAAATAGAACTTGCTTTCGTGACTGGTTGCGTGCAGCAGCAACATTCTTGCCTTGCTTCTCAATAGCCTCTCGCGTCTTCTCATGAATCTTCTTCACGTAACTGCTCGTTGGGATGCCTCCATATTAACTCTGTCCTGCAATGGAAGAGCCAACAAATCAAGGGGTGTAATAGGCTTAAAACCATAAACCACCTCAAAAGGACAAAGCTGAGTAGTAGTGTGTACTGCCCTGTTATAAGCAAACTCAACATGTGGCAAACACTCCTCCCATTCACGCAGATTTTTCTTGATCATAGCTCGCAGCAATTGTGACAATTTTCTGTTGACCACCTCCGTTTGACCATCAATTTGAGGATGACATGTAGTGCTGAACATTAGCTTTGTTCCTAGCTTTCCCCAAAGTGTCTTCCAGAAGTAGCTCACAAACTTTACATCCCTGTCAGAAACAATTGTCTTGGGCACTCCATGCAAGCGTACAATCTCCCTGAAAAACAGGTTAGCAACATGCGACGCATCGTCGCTCTTATGGCAAGCAATAAAATGTGCCATCTTGGAAAATCTATCCACTACCACAAGTATACTATCATGACCATATTTAGTACGTGGCAATCCTAACACAAAGTCCATACTAATATCTTCCCAAGGTGTGGTAGGAGCCGATAGTGGAGTATACAAACCGTGAGGCTTTAGCTTGGACTTGGATGTGTTGCATACAATGCAGCGTCGAACAAACCTGTCCACATCACGCCTCATCCTGGGCCAATAAAAATTATCAGCAAGCATGAGTAATGTCTTCTCACGCCCAAAGTGACCCATCAATCCTCCTTCATGTGATTCCTGCAACAATAGCAAACGCACAGAAGATTTTGGAACACAAAGTTTGTTAGCTCGAAACAAAAATCTATCATGGATGTGGAACTTGTCCCATGCATTCCGAAGCAAACACAAACGATATGGTTCAGCAAAATCAAGATCAGTTGCATATAAATCACACAAACTCTCTAATCCAGGAATTTTAACATCAAGATGTGTCAATAACATATTCTTCCTAGAGAGAGCATCAACAACAATATTATCTTTCCCTTTCTTATATTTGATGATGTAGGGAAAAGACTCAATGAACTCAACCCACTTAGCTAAGCGTCTATGCAAATTAGATTGATCTTTCAGATATTTCAAAGCTTCATGATCAGAATGTATGATAAATTCTTTTGGCCACAAATAATGTTGCCAAACCTCAAGAACTCTAACAAGTGCATACAATTCTTTATCATAAACAGGGTAGTTCAATCTAGCACCAGAAAGTTTCTCACTGAAATAAGTAATAGGTCTACCTTCTTGCATCAACACACCACCAATTCCTATACCACTAGCATCACATTCAACTTCAAATTGCTTAGTAAAATCTGGTAACGCAAGTAATGGTGCAGAAGTAAGCAAATGTTTCAACTGATCAAATGCAAGATCTGGGGCAACGCCCCAAACAAAAGGCACACCTTTCTTAGTCAATTCATTCAACAGTGCAGCAATAGTACTAAAGTCTTTCACAAAATGTCTATAAAAACCAGCAAGACCGTGAAAACTTCGTACTTGGCTAACATTCATGGGAGTAGGCCAATTTTGAATTGCCTCAATTTTAGAAGAATCTACTTCTACCCCATGCTTAGATACCACATATCCCAAAAATATGACCTTATCTTTTGCAAATGTGCACTTCTCAAGATTAGCATATAATTTAGAATCACGCAACACTTGCAAAACTTGTCTAATATGATCAACATGTTCAAATTCATTGCGGCTGTAAATAAGTATATCATCAAAATACACAACCACAAAATGTCCAATAAACTCCCTCAAAACATGGTTCATTAATCTCATGAAAGTACTAGGAGCATTAGTAAGACCAAAAGGCATAACTAACCACTCATATAAGCCGAATTTAGTTTTGAAAGCAGTTTTCCATTCATCCCCTACTTTCATCCTAATTTGATGGTATCCACTACGCAAATCAATTTTAGAGAAAATAGCAGCACCACACAATTCATCAAGCATATCCTCTAAACGTGGAATAGGATGACAATATCGAATAGTGATGTTATTAATAGCTCTACAATCTACACACATACGCCATGTACCATCTTTCTTAGGAACCAAAATAACAGGAACAACACAAGGGCTAAGGCTGACACGAATATACCCTTTATCCAGAAGCGCTTGTACTTGTTGCTGAATTTCCTTCGTCTCTTGGGGGTTTGTCCTGTATGGTGCCCGGTTAGGAAGAGTTGCACCCGGTATAAGATCAATTTGGTGCTCAATACCACGCAAGGGTGGCAAACCCGCTGGAACCTCCGCCGGAAACACATCATCATAATCCTGCAAAACAGTAGCCACACCAGGAGAAATAGGAGGGTTATCATTAGAAACCAAAACCTCGCCTTTATACATGAGGACAAGAGGTATGGCTGTAGGATCCTCACTAAATTCTCTCATGTCTTCTTTGGTGGCTAATGTAAGCAAACTAGTCTCTCTCGCACTTTTCGTTATATTATCACGCACAGCTATTACATTGTTCTCTCGTGTTGGTTCTACATTCACTCTACCTTCTGACGAGACTCACTCACAATTTGCTGTGGGGACATAGGATGGAGATTAACTTTCTTGCCCTTGAACTCCAAATGATATGTATTGGCTCGACCATTGTGTTGCACATGGCGATCATATAACCACGGCCGACCCAATAAGAGATGGCAAACTGTCATAGGCACCACATCAAAATCGATAGAATCCTTGTATGGGCCTATCTCAAAATTTACGCGCACCATGTGGTTCACCTTCATCTCACCACTGTCACTTAACCATTGGACATAATAAGGACTTGGGTGAGGTAGGTATTTCAGATTTAGCTTGGCGCATAACTCCTTTCTTGCGAGGTTGCGGCAGCTACCTCCATCAATGATCACTTTGCAAGCTTTGTTGGGGCCAACGAGTGCCTTGGTTTGGAACAAATTACAGCGCTGAGAATCAGCATGTGGCTGCACTGTAAGAGCACGTTGTGACACAACAATGGTACGAGCATGCGACGGAAAAGCATCCATGCCTTCTTCGGTATTGTAACCTTCATCATCCAACGAGGTTGGGTCTTCATCATCACCGGTTTCATACTCGCCGGTTTCGTCATTAATAAACATGACCTTTCGGTTCGGGCAATCTCTCTTAAAGTGGCCCGGATTACCGCAAGAATGACAAGTCATCTCGCGATTGCGAGCTGTAGACATGTTGGAGCCTGCACTGGTGGCAGGAGCAGCTGTCTTCTTGGCCATAGAACCATTGGAGGCTGGCTTGGAAACTGGCGCGGACGGTGTCTGTGGAGAAAATCTGCTAGATGTAGAGTATCTGGACTTCAGTTGTGCCTCTTCTGCAAGCTGGGATTCAGCCTCCCTTGCAAGATGCAATAGATCATTCATATTATAGTATTGGTGATGCCGCACAATACTCTTGATATTAAATTTCAGCCCATGGAGAAAACGTTGCATAGTCATCTCAACCTCTTCGCGAACTCGCGCACGTTGCAGCAACATCTCCATCTCCATATAGTATGCATCAAAGGACATAGTACCTTGGTTCAATTGTTGCAATTTATCAAAAATTGTCCGCAAGTAATTAGTGGGAACAAACCGAGCTTTCATGGTCGCCTTCATGTCACGCCATGTACGAATAGGCTGCCCATCGGTTTCTTGTATCTCGGTCAACACACTCTCCCACCAACGCAAAGCATAACCGTCAAATTCGGACGAAGCAATCTTGATCTTCTTGTCCTCCGGATAATCATGCAAACGCCATAATTTTTCCATCTTAAGCTCCCATGCGAGGTACTCTTCCACATCCGTGGAACCTTCAAATTTGGGGATGTTAAACTTGGGCTTGCTCAAGACATCTTCTTCCTGAATGGGTAGACGGCGCGCACCAAAACCAAGTGGAGGTTGGCGACCCGGCCCTTGAACACCACGCCCACGGCCGTGATTACCCCTCAAATCAGCATTGTCACCATGGACACTACCATTATCTTCCTGAGCGTCAGGTTGGCGTTGTACCATAGCTGCTTGTATGCCCGTGACAGATGTTGTCATTTGTTGGAGGCTCTGCTGTATAGAAGCAAGTTGTTGTTGCATAGTGGTGACTGCAGCTTCAGTCGCGTCCACTTTCAGTTGGACCGCTTCAACATTTGTATCAATAGCATCAGCAGATTTAGTAAACATCCCAGTCAAGTGATCACGGAGACCTTCATATGCCTCCCATGTAACTGGCGCATCCTTGTCCTGTTTCTGCATCACATCAAAACCACTTTGAGACATGATTAGCAGGTTAGTGCACGAAATCAAAATCTTTTGGTGGACACTCACAACTCACTCAAAACTGACAAGAAAAGGGGAATCTTACCGTTCCAAAGTGAATAGTAATGCGTACCCGTTCGAATGGAGGACTAGTGCACGGATGTGATGAAGTGAATACCCGAGTAAAAGAGTGAACACACGACAAAGCAAGATATATGTGGTGGGGCTATAGGTATGGTACCCTACTACACCAATTCACAAATCCTAGTGCTGATCGTATGCCAAGAAGTTCTAAGGGAACACACGCGGTGGAGAACAACTGGGCAAAAGCAACTATGAAATTGAGCGCACAATATGTGTGGCGGAGTAATGCTCGTGTTGCAATTGCACAAGAGAGAAAATCTAGCAAAAGCTCAAAGTGTACGGGCACAAGATTGCTCAATCTACTAGTGCTATGAACGTGGTAGAAAAAGGAACTCAAGGCTTCACAAAAATATGTAATCAACTTTGCCTTTTCTGTCTCTTTTTGCTAGGCTTTTGCTCAACTCTTTTTCCTTTTTTTGATGCTTTTACTCTTTTCTCGTTCTCTTTTTTTTTCAATTTTTCTGACTCAACGTGAAGTAAACAGCAACCCAACTCAACTTTGCACAACCCACTTGATGCACTTCAAAACCTATAGGAGCAGCCCGAAGAGCAAAGATATGCTAGTCTCAATAGGAAAGTGCGACACCAAAGACAGGCTAACTAGGGCTATCAAATGGAGACACAAACTGAGGGATAAAAGATAACGAAAACAAACTAACTTGACACCAACCAATCTAACACGATAAAGACACTCCGACTTGTGAGACACAAAAAATAGGAAAGCTAAGACTCGATCAAAAACAAGTTACGCAAACTGGACGACGATCAGCAACTAAAACTTGGAAAAGATGCACTCTAGGTTATGGCAAAAACACTAAACCCTAATATTTTTGTATGGCTTTTTCTGGATAGGACGAAAACAAAACGATCTATGGGGGATTTGGTGGATGCTTACCGAGGGAACACTGGAAATCTGATACCAAGATGATATGGGGTGGCCCGATCTTCTCAGTAAGCGAACGGTGAATATGAGGGCGATGATAGATAACTTGTATGTAGCCGATGAACTCTCCTCGCTAGATCCCTGTTGCCAATGCGGCAGCTCTCTACCCTTTGGATATTCACAACTTCACACACTTGCGCAACGTAGCCGTCGACCACGAGACGGTAATTTGCAATCTACTAATTCCCAGTGGAACAACAGATCACACAAGACTTGCAGTAGCAACACTTCAGATCGATACGAATTGAAGTATTTGATTCAAGATGAATGCTTGGAGCAATTCTCAAGAACTAGGGTTTATCTAAACATGGTCTGACCTAAAAAATCGTAGGGGGACTTGTCTTTATAGTCTAAGGGGGTCCAGACTCGGATACAGGGGCCGTAGGCCCGTTTCTACGCGCAGGCCGCACGGTAGTACCGTGATTGGCGCGGTAGTACCGCGGCTACTACCGTAACCACTACTGTATCTCTCCTGACCCTTCGCGGTAGTAGGCACGGTAGTACCGTAACCACTACCGTAACCCTTCTGTTGCCGCGGTGGTACGGGCGGTAGTAGGCCCGATATTACCGTGGCGCGGTAGTACCGCGGTCAGCGCGGTAGTACCGCGGCCTGAAACTTTGTTCTTCCTGGCCTTATCTTCTGGAGGTTCTTCTTCCCATGTAGCTTGTCCTTGTTCCTTGGCTTCTTCTTCTTGAACCTCAGCTCCTCCTAGTTCCTTGTCTTCACCTTGATACCTGATCATACAAACACACAAGGATTTAGGCAGTATATAATTCTCACTAAGCCGATCATCAGACTCGAGTAAGAGCAAATTCACCTGCTGTTCTAATAACTTAGCACGGGCTCTTTTAATAGGTCCAAGTCGGATTTGATTGGCTTGTTCATCATGAAGAGTTGGGGAAGTAGTTGTTGTAGTAGGGATGTCCTCATCAAAGGGGATGGTAGGGATTGGATGATTTAGATCATGTAATAGTTCATCAAATTGTTGGGGGCATGTTTCCTATCATCTACTTGGTGTTTATCATCTCTGTTACAACTTGTTGCTCTTAATGCTTGTCACTTTGGGCCCGAGTGCCATGATTTCAGATCTGATCACCCTTTGTTTTCTTGAGTTTGTTGATGTTCTTGATCGTATCTATGAGTTGTATGCACCTATTATAGTCCGGAACCGGCGATCCCAATGGTGACAGCTTGGGACACCAAAGGGGATGGACTATAATTTGAGGATTCCGTGTATCCATGAAGTGTTAATGCTTTGTTCCGGTGCTCTTTGACAGGAGTACCTTAATCTCCCTAAGTTCCTTTTGGCGCCGTTCGTAGCGGGAGGGTAGGACAAAAGATGTTGTGCAAAGTTCTTATTGCAAGCACGTACAACTACCTTGGGATACATGCGTGATGTTTGATATTTGCCTAGATGATCCTTTTTTTTGTGAGCCATGCCCGTGTTAGAATATATTACATGGTCGATCTCATCCAAGCAGCGCCCAACCATCCATCTCCCTAGCCTATAGTGTTTCAATCCTGCTGGTTACTAGTTGTTTGCTTTTGCTGTTTTACTTTTGCTGTTTCATCACCACTATTATCGTCACCACCCCTTCCATATTACCGTTGCTACTAATACCTTTGTGCAAGAAAGTGTTTATTTCAGGTGCGATTGAATTGACAACTCAATTGTCAAAGCCTGTACGTATTCTTTGGCTCCCCAAGTGTCGAATCAATAAATTGGGTTATCTTGCCCGCGAAGACTATCTCGATCCCCTACAGTTGAGGGTTATCAAGCGGCAGTCGAACAGGTCGTGCTTGTTCGTCTTGTGCATCTTGTAGTATGGCGATGGCGTGGTGTCTGCAGCGACAACAACGGTGTCGATGGAGGGTGGTTGCAGAGAGGCCCCGTTGCACTCCATGGTGAACACGGCTTGGTGTACGCGTTTACGGGCCCCGGGCTCCTCGGAAGAATGGACCTCTCAAGGAGGATCCCGACATCTCGCGCCAGAAGGAGGGAAGGCGATCACGTCGGTCGTAACGTTTGTTTCCCTGTGCAGGTTTCGAAGCTTCTTCACGCTTTCACCGCATCCCAGCAAGTGGCATCGAAATGGGTATTCGTACGGGTGACGGCCCGCCTCACCCCTCACGTTGGACACATGGTTTTCACACTCGAGGGCTTCTCAGCGCTTCCAAGTGAGCGTTCCGAGAAACCTCGCCCCCAAGGTTCTCGGGAATAGCATCCCTGATGGTTTTCTCGTGCCGAATGTTTGTTCCCAAAAGGATATTGGACGCCTTCCCTTGACGGTCTCTGGATCACCAAGGGCTGGCCATCTCGTTATTCCCGCACGACTGAGCCTGGTGGTTTTCTCTTCCCGGATGGTAATTCCCGAAAAGCACCTCATACCCAAGGCGAAGAGTGCACGAGGCCGCGCCCTCGCTTTACCTTGGCAAAAGAGTCACAAGAGACCACGCCGTCCATCGATGCTAGTTCTCCGCGAGATAAAACCCACTTGAACGACTAGACTCGCTCCGTGCATACAGTTTGAGCTAGGACTATCGGTCCGTTCGGTAAGCTCCGTTCCGAGTAGCCTATGGGGCCCGTACCTACCCAGGATAATATTCTACTGGATGGTCGTTACCTCTCGGGATCCAGCCATCCCAGAGAGACCGGGATGGAGTTCCGCTCAAGCACCCATGATCACCGGTGATCTCTTCTTGTCGCACGGGTGGAAGATGTTCGTCTGTGGCAGCAAGCTGGACCGCGAGGACTTCCCCTTGTTCTGTTACGAGGACGAGGAAGTTTTGACGCTGAAGGGCTTCAGCATGAACGACGACTACCTGAAGAACAGAGAGCTACCAAGGAACCGGAAGGACGCCGAGTAGGTTGCTCGTCAATCATCGATGTACCTCCTATCCGATTAGACCCTTTACCGCTGGCGTCCCAACGGTGTGAAGGTACTGTGCATCCCCATAGACGAAGGCAAGAAGCTGCTCCCGTCTGGACCGCGAAGGAACACGCGGCGCCCACATTGGTTCCCGGGATCTGGTCGGCGAAGCTTTCCGAAAAGGGTTTTATTGGCCTACCGCCTTGAACGACGCCATGGAGCTTATCAACACCCGCGACGCCTGCCAATTCCATGCCAAGGCTGTTCATCAACCAGCACAAGCTCTCCAAACCATCCCTTTGTTATGGCCCTTTGCGGTCTGGGAATTGGACATCTTGGGCCCATTCCCCCGTGCTATTGGTGGTTATAAGTTCCTCTACGTCGCCATCGACAAAATCACCAAGTGTCCAGAAGTGGAGCCAGTCCGCAAGACCACGACGCAATCCTCCATCAAATTTATCAGAAGCCTGGTGTGTCGTTTTGGAGTTCCTAACCGGATCATCACGCACAACGACACCCAATTCACAAGTCAGGCCTTCCTCGAGTAGTGCGAGTAAATGGGCACCGCATTGTGTTTCGCTTCAGTGGCTCATCCGAGGAGCAACGGACGGGCAGAGAGTGCCAATTCGGAAGTACTCTGAGCTCCCCGGACCCGTACCTTCAAGCATCTCGAAAAGTGTGAAAAGCGGTGGGTTGATGAAATCCCAGCTATTCAATGGTCAATGAGGACCACACCCAATCGAGCCACAAATGAGACGCAATTCGCTCTCATTTACGGAGCGGAGGCGGTGCTCCCCACAGAACTCAGATACGGATCTCCTCGAGTTTGCGCCTTCGATGAAGCCGAACAGCGGCAACTACGACAAGGAGATGTCGTCGTAGCCGAGGAAGTACGTACTCGGGCTGCCACACGCGCCGCGCGGTACCAGCAAGGACTACGTCGCTATCATAGCCGCCACGTCCGCTCCCGAGAACTGGAGGAAGGCGACCTTGTCCTCCGTCGGCTACAGTCTAGGATGGGTCTAAACAAGATGTCTCCAAAATTGGGAATGCCCTTATCGGGGAGGGGGTTCCACTTGCGGAGGGAACATTGTGCACTCCCCCCGGCATGGGCGTCAACAAGACCATCCCCGAGATGAGCGATGTCGTGACCTCGCCGTCCGCCAGACCGCTCCTCGATGGGCCGGATCTCCTGGTGCAGCTTCTGTGGCATCATCCGGGCACCGTGGATCCCCGGATCAGCGTAGTCGCCTGGAGGATCGCCGCCACGAAGACGCTCGAACTGCCATCGTTAGGAAGAAGGAAACTCGCTCGTGTTCCGACGCCCGGGTTCCTCCCATGGATGCTGTCCGGGAGAGGATCCTTGCCGGTGAAAGCGACTACAACAATGTGTGTGTAGCCTTCACCCAAGATCTCTGCTGCGTCCAGTGGCCCAAGAAGTTCCAGATAGATGGCCCACTTCCGTTTGACGGAAAGACAGACCCCGGCGAGTTCATCCATATGTACAACACTATTGTGCAGATCGCGGGGGGGGGGGGGGGACGAAAAAACGAAGGACAACTACTTCCCCATGAAGCTCAAGGACAATGTTCGCGGTGGATGATGCATCTCCCGGCCAACTCCACAGCTCGTGGGCGGAACTCTGTGAAAATTTTGTCGTCGCGTTTACCGGAGGGGTTTAACCTCCGAAAACCATTAGTGACTTACGCCGAGTAGTGCAGAAGGACGGCGAACCCATCCGAAAGTTCGCCCAAAGATTCACCCAGATGAAGCTTTGCATCCCCGACACGCGTGAGGCCGCATTCATTGCCACCTTTCATGCCAACGTCAAGAACCCGCGCATGCTGGAGAAGATGAGTACCCGGTCCATCAAGACTATCACCGCCCTGTTCGAGCTCGCCGACAAGGTCGCCCGCGTCGAAGAGGCGGTCCTGCCTATTAATCGAGATGCCGGAAGACGCCCTGCAGCTCAAGATCCTTCCGGAAGGAACCATCCTTCCGGGGAGCCCGAGGCCCGTAAACGCATACACCAAGCCGTGTTCACCACGGAGGGGAACAGGGCCGCTCCGCAACCACGCTCCATCGACACTGTGGTTGCCGCTGTTGACACCACCCCATCGCCATACTGCAAGATACACAATACCATTAAGCATGACTTGTCCGAGTGCTGCTCCGTCATCAAGCTTCAAGAAGACATGGCGGCTTTCTATTCCAAGAAGGACGCCGAAAGGAAGGCTTAGCGGGGCGGAGTTTCCCAACGCGCGGGCCGAGGCGGCTACCAGAACAAGGGCAAGCCAAGGACGCCGCATCACGGCGATGACATTTCCGGAGAGGAGGAATCCGGAGGCGATGCGGTGAAGGTGGAGACCCACCAGGCGACCGCCGGTGTTCTCTTTTTGTCGGACGGGTGGAAGGTCTTCGCCCGTGGCCGCAAGCTGGACCTCGGGGACTTCCTCCTGTTCCATTACCAGGAAGAGGACGTCTTGACGCTGAAGTGCTTCAGCATGACTGGCGACTACCTAAAGAACAAAGAGCTACCAAGCAACCGGAAGGACGCCGAGTGGGTCGCTCGTCAATCATCGATGTACCTCCTACTCGATGAGACCCTTTACCGCAGGCGTCCCAACGGTGTGAAGCTACTGTGCATCCCCACACACGAAGGCAACAAGCTGCTTCCGTATGGACCACGAAGGAACATGCGGCGTCCACATTGGTTCCCGGGCTCTGATCGGCAAAGCTTTCCGGCAAGGGTTCTATTGGCCTAACTCCTTGAACGACGCCATGGAGCTTGTCAACACTTGCGACGCCTACCAATTCCACGCCAAGGCTATTCATCAACCAGCACAAGCTCTCCAAACCATCCTTCTAGCATGGCCTTTTGCGGTCTGGGGATTGGACATCTTGGGCCCTGATAGAGGCGAAGGTGTCCCGATGTTTCGATGAGATGGTGGAGATCGATTATGGTGGAGACGACTTTCATGATCCGACTACGAATGTGCGAAGACGTTGCGCCTTAGCGATCGCTAAACCAACTCCGAGAGGTTTTGATCCCGCGGATGCACGATCAACCTGACCACGAAGGTCTAATTCCTGCAAGCAATCGAAGAACAAGAAAGAACTAAGAATTGCAATCTGGATATTGCGAATATAAGATGAATGATTACGAAAGTTGGGGTTCCAATGCGGTCTTGGCCTGGTCGGATGACACAAACGAAGAGCTCGAAGTTGCGGCTATGGCTAACTTAAATCTAATTAAAACCCAAGTCTAAACGACACCCTAAGGGCTGTATATATGGGGGAATAGAGGGAATTTCGTGACCCCTTGGAGGTGGGGTCCGAAAACAACCCTAACTCGGTTTCCCCACACATACGGACTCTAAAAACAGCCTATAATGTGGTATTTCGAAATTACATGGGCCCAACCCAATATTAAGGTGACGCATCACCTATAATTTCCCTTGGGCGGAAATAATGAAGTGTCATCTCGCGTATTTCGTCCAAGACTTCATGCGCGCCTTATGGTGGCTTGAAAGTGCGATAATCACCACTAGAAGCTCCATTGTCCTTTCCCGCGCGCGCACCTTCTTCTCCATGCTTGATCCCGCTCCAATGACCAACCTTCTTGTCCACGCTAGGTCCTTCATTCATAAGCAAAACAAAAGTATCTAACTTAGGCAGCATCATATTATCATGAACAATAGAAGGATTCGCAAGAAACGAAAGTACCTGATAATTTAGTTGACGTGCGCGTGCTCTAGTAACTGCTCCAATATGTGTAGTTGGTGAGGATATGGGTGTAACATTAGTAGGGATGTCCTCATCAGGCCCATTCCCCCATGCTACCAGAGGTTATGAGTTCCTCTACGTCGCCATCGACAAATTCAATAAGTGGCCAGAAGTGGAGCCAGTCCGCAAACCACGGCGCCATCCGCCATCAAGTTTATCAGAAGACTGGTGTGTCGTTTCGGAGTTCCTAACCGGATCATCATGGACAACAACACCCAGTTCACAAGTCAGGCTGATGCGGAGAATCCTACCGACATCACCATGGATACATCTCCTACACGCGGACCCATGACGAGAGCACAAGCACGTGCCATAGAAGCAAAGGTGCATTCACTCCTTATTGAGATTCAATGACATACGCACGAGAATTGGATGCTACCTCAAAATAGTGTGCTTTGTTCCATTAGGTCCAACGGCGAGGAGGCAACCAAAGGAGAAGAAGATTCGACTCCAGACAGCTTTCGGACGTCTGACAACTTTCGGACTTCCGACAGCTCGGACGTCCGAAACTCGTCGGACGTCCGACATGCCACGGTCAGGAGCCTCTCCATCGGAGCGGACGTGCGACAGACTTCGTACTTCCGACAGTTCGGACGTCCGAAACTCGTCAGATTTCCGATATCTACTACTCCAGGCCACCAGGTCATCTACAGGACTCCGTCGATGCAGCCACTTCCGGAAATCCAAAGCTCCACGGACGTCCGACGTCCCGAAAGTTCGGACGTCCGAAACCCAACGGACGTCCGAAACCTGCCTGCGCGCAGATTCAGCTGGGCCACGGCCCATGTATCCCCTTCTCCCCCCTAGCCTATATATAGTTGTCTCCTATCTCAGTTCTAGGGTTAGCTAAGAATTTACCAAAGACTTGAGAGCTTATGATGCGGAGCATCCAACGGACATCACCATGGACATGGACCTTCCGCCAAAGGACCCACACATCGAGCATTCAAAGGTGAACTCTATCCTTTACACGTGTCCTTTTGGTCCTCTCACGGATGGTATACTACTTGACCTCCCACCCCCATGCATACTTAGGTTCGAGAGCTACACGTGCGTCATGGAGGAGGTCGGGCACAAGAGAACGACTACACCATCCGCGAGGGAAGCTTGGAAGAGAAGACGGAAGAGAGGATAAGAATGCTTGGTTCAAGGGCAAGCCAACCCAGGAGAGGCCCCACGGGAAGACGGAGTGAAGAAGATGCAAGGGCCCCTGACCACCCCGGGTGCCCGGTCCCCTGGATCCCCGGGTGCCCGGTACCCCCTCGACCGAAGCCCGAAAGCTACTGACCACTCCGGGTGCCCGGTCCCCCGTACCCCCGGGTGCCCGGTCTAAATACCCCAGGTGCCCGGTCCCTGGCGGCCTGATCTGGGAAATGTCCCATGTACCCCTCTCTCCCCACTTAGACTATATATACTCCACCCCCACCTCCATTCTAGGGTTAGCTAAGATTATATTCAGATTTGAGAGAGCTTAGCTCCTACTCCCCCATGGGGATTTGATCTCCTTAGAGATCCTCTCTCAATCCTACCACCTCCCGCGGGAGAGAGACTCGATCTGCGGATTGATCCTCAACCTACCCTCCTCTCCC
The DNA here is from genome assembly GCA_950022295.1 of Bromus sterilis. Taxonomy (NCBI): domain Eukaryota; kingdom Viridiplantae; phylum Streptophyta; class Magnoliopsida; order Poales; family Poaceae; genus Bromus; species Bromus sterilis. The sequence goes on along the minus strand of OX465600.1, from coordinate 168,346,465 downwards.
TAGTCATAGAAGGAGAGGGCCCAATCCTAGTAGTAGAAGGAGAGGGATCAATCTAGCTACCACTTGTGATAGAGGCGGGGTGTCCCGATCTTTCGATGAGAGATAACTATCGATTTGGTGGAGACGACTCTGACGATCCGACTACGAACGTGCAACAACGTCGCGCCTTAGCAATCGCTAAACCAATCTCCGGAGGTTATTGACCACGTCGGAGCACGATCAACCTGACCACGAAGGTCTAGTGCCTGCAAGCAATCGAAGAACAAGCAAGAACTATGATAAAGCAATCTGAATATTGCGAATATGTAGATGAAGTATGAATAAAGTTGGGATTCCAAAAGCGGTCTTGATCTGGTCGTTGGACACAAACCGAGTACACGAAGATGTAGCAATTAGCTAAGCAGTCTTTTTAACTAAAAGAAATCCAAAGAAAAAACCTAGGGGTTGATCTACTTATATAGGACTAAAGGGTGGAGGCCAAGGGGGTGGAAGGACATCCCAAGGAGTCCTAAAACTAAACCTAGGTCGTACAAGGCACTTGGGCCCATGTGGAGGTGATGCAACACCTATTGAGTTGGACTTTGATTCGGATTCTACTGCTGGGTCGCACCGTTTTCGCAATATCTCCACGCTCCGAAGGAATTTGAAGGTGAAACCAATTGCGTTGGAAACTAGACGAGATAAGCTATCACCAGAAAAAAGAATCACCCAATTTGGAGTTCGTATGTAGAAACGGCGGCTGTTTGAAGTTGGGTATATCTCTGCAGTCCGAATCTGAGTCCATGACGTGAAAGACTTGGTCTCTATCTTCTCTTGGGCCAAAAGTGACGTGAAATAACTTCTTGTACATCACACAATCATGCCCCTTTGTATTGACTTCATTTCTTGATCAAATATAGAGTAATTAATGGTCATATCCATGATAATTATGTCCTCGTCATCTTCATGCTTGAACATGCTCCAATGCTCATCCTTCTTGTCCATGCTAGGTCCTGATAATTTAATTGGTGTGCACGATCTCTAGTAATTGCTCCAGTAGGTATATTAGCAGGGGTTGTGGCTGTAACTATGGTAGTCATGTCCTCATCAACTTGTGTGGATGTATGGATCTTGTCATGTGTGGATTTGGTGTGTGGATTTGAGTTTCCTTTTTTTGGATCTTGTTCCCCTTCCTTTATTTTGTGTTCTTCTTGAGTTGCATCTTGATGTAGGGCAAGCCTATGGATTGGCCCGATCTTCACGAATTGGAGGTGGATTTCACGAAGAACACAAAGAACACGAAGAACACAAGGGGAGATCCACAAGGAATCAACACAAACAAGAGGAAAGGAACAAGATCCACTAGCACAAACACTCAATCACCACATAGCATACACACACACAAGATCCAACAACAACAAGAGGAAAGATACAAGGTAGTTCATCCAAATCTCTAGTAGAGATGGAAGCTTGAGAGATAGGTAGATCTAGTCTTCCTCCATGTGCTAGAACATGGAGGTCTAAGGCTCAACCGCAGAGGAAGCCTCTCTCCCTCAGGAGTAGTAGATCCCTAGAAGGGGGAAGATCCCCAAGGAGGAAGATGAGCAAAGCTCTCTCAAGTTTAGTTCTAATCTTTGCTAACCCTAGAAAGGAGGAGGGGAAGGGGTATTTATAGTACAAGGGGGAAGAGAGAGGGATACATGGCCCAAGGCCCGAGCTGCACACAGACAGTTTCGCGTCGGACGTCCGAAAGCTGTCGGAAGTCCGATGTGGATGGGTACGCCACTGGACACGGTCGTAGGAATTCCGACACATGTCGGACATCCGTTGTCTCCAGGTTTCGGACGTCCGATGTGTGTCAGACGTCCGACGTCTGCAGCTTCTTCGCTCCGCTTCCGTCTTCTCTTCCAGGCCTCCCTCGCGGATGGTGTAGTCGTTCTCCTATGCTCGCCCTCCTCCATTGTGCGCTCATCATGTGTCTCCAACCTATAGGTGCACAAAGTAGGAGGTCAAGTAGTATACCATCCTCGAGAGCACTAAGTAGACACGTGTAAAGGAGGAGATTTACCTTTATTTGTGACATGTGTATGCCACGCGTGTCTCTTGATGAAGGGGAGCGTAACATGGTGATGTGCGTAGGATGCTCCGCATCATCTTCCCCCCTTGGGGAAGATCCATCCTCGGATCAAGATTCTCATCACCATGGGACAAATGGGGCATCAACCTTGGGGATGGGACGCTCACCAAGCACTCCAAACCTACACATGCACAAAATATAGCAAAATATGTGTGTGCATGGTACACAAAGGCATCATCCATCATGAGGCAGCTCTTCTCTTGCACGTCACCATTAGCACAAAATATGGGCAATGAATGTATGGTGTACACATGGCACAAGTCATAGCAATAACAGTCATCATGCATATTGTGCAAAGAAGGAAAGCGATCATACAACATAAGGGACATGTCAAAATATCCAAGCCTATGTGAGAAAAATATGGGTGTTATCTCATATCCAAGATGCAAAGCAATGGTGCACTCAACATATAGCATATAGCAATTGTCTAACATGAGAGTAGCAACATATGGAGGAGTTTGACCATAGGCGACACAAAGCTTACAATAAGCATAGAAATGGTGGCCATCAACCCAATATAAAGAACAAGTAGGCATCATGGGTGAGGGGACACACACATATATCATGGCAATCTTATCATGCGAACAAATGAGAAACATGGGTAATGCACATGATAAGGCACGAACATGGTAACAAGGCATCTTAATTGCATTGCATTGGGGAGGAGTCCAAAGAAAAGAACAATTGATCAATATGAGTCTCCCAATACAAGCATCATGAATATTATGCAACACAAAGGAAACATGGTAATAACAAAAGATATCTCCACCAAGCTTGCAAATGCACATACAAGGGATAGAAGGGTGAATCATGTGAAAAGCAAGGCATGTGTCACAAATGCATGTCATATGAAGAGGAACTAGCATAACAAGCAAAGTGAACATGGAAAAATGGGCATTGAGTATAAAGTGGCATAGAACCCATATCCATGTGAGAGCCATGCAGAAGAAATGCGCGAAGTCCTGGTGCGAAGAGGAGTGGAGAACTAGTGCTCCAAGGGATCTCATAGTGATGCGGAGCATCCAACGGACATCACCAAGAACATGGACCTTCCGCCAAAGGGCCCACACATCGAGCATTCAAAGGTGAACTCTATCCTTTACACGTGTCCTTTCGGTCCTCTCACGGATGGTATACTACTTGACCTCCCACCCCCATGCATACTTAGGTTCGAGAGCTACACGTGCGTCATGGAGGAGGTCGGGCACAAGAGAACGACTACACCATCCGCGAGGGAAGCTTGTAAGAGAAGACGGAAGAGAGGAGAAGAATGCTTGGTTCAAGGGCAAGCCAACCCAGGAGAGGCCCCACGGGAAGACGGAGTGAAGAAGATGCAAGGGCCCCTGACCACCCCGGGTGCCCGGTCCCCTGGATCCCCGGGTGCCCGCCCCCCCCCCCTCGGCTGAAGCCCGAAAGCTACTGACCACTCCGGGTGCCCGGTCCCCCGTACGCCCGGGTGCCCGGTCTCCCCTACCCCGGGTGCCTGGTTTAAAGACCCCAGGTGCCCGGTCCCTGGCGGCCTGATCTGGGAAATGTCCCATGTACCCCTCTCTCCCCACTTAGACTATATATACTCCACCCCCACCTCCATTCTAGGGCAGCTAAGATTATATTCAGATTTGAGAGAGCTTAGCTCCTACTCCCCCATGGGGATTTGATCTCCTTAGAGATCCTCTCTCAATCCTACCACCTCCCGCGGGAGAGAGACTCGATCTGCGGATTGAGCCTCAACCTACCCTCCTCTCCCTAGTCATAGAAGGAGAGGGCCCAATCCTAGTAGTAGAAGGAGAGGGATCAATCTAGCTATGTGTGGATGTATGGATCTTGTTATGTGTGGATTTGGTGTGTGGATTTGAGTCCCCTTTGTTTGGATCTTGTTCCCCTTCCTTTATTTTGTGTTCTTCTTAAGTTGCATCTCTTCCCCACCTCCAAATTGTGAAGATTGGGCCAAACCCTAGGCTTGTCCTAAATCATTTGGTATCATGAGCAAGGTTGACACAATTTGGAGTTCCTTCCCCCCACTTTTCTAGCCAATTTTTGTTTGTTCTTGTCCAATTTCGAAAATCCCCACCAAAAATAGCCATACCCAAGATCTTGTGATTTTTGGTTCCTTGTGAGTTTTTGTTGAATTTGATCCGTGGATCTAGTGTTTAGCAAGTGGATCTACTCTCCTTTGTGTTCCCTAGCCCCAATTTTTCTTTTCCCCCATCAATTTGACCTCCAAAACCCCCAATTTCCGCCCAAAATCGCGCCCTCGAGGTCAACCCCTGTGTTCCTGACCACCCCGGGCACCCGGTCCCTGGACCCCGGGCACCCGGTCTCAAGGACCCCGGGCACCCGTAGTACGGAGCATTCCCAGAAATTTCAGCCTTCGGCTGTTTTCGTATTTTCACCATAACTTCTTCATCCGGAGTCTGTTTTTGACGTTCTTTAGCTCGTTTGTTCCTCTTCAAACCACCTATCCATCTAGATAGGTTTCTTCAACATTTGCTTCCATCATATTTTCCGAATTTTGGCATCTTGGCCTAGGCATTTGAGCAAGGAAGCTCGAAACCGTGCATCTTCGCCGGTTTTCCACCATTGGGACCATCACCAACAACAAGGAGTGCCTCTCCATCGACTACATCAACCCACGAGCTTCATTCTCAACGACGACCACCCATCCTTCAACCCCCTCAACCGGAAGCAAGGTCGGTCTTCTCCGACTTAGTGAAAGGTTAAGTGTGACGAAGGTATCCATCCCGTCACATCTTTTTCCTTCCTTGCCTTTACCTTGATAGCCCCACCATCTTTGTGACTACCTCATACCTATTGAGCCTAGCTAGTCGAGTATTGCCGGGCTTCGCGAAAACTTGAGCACCATAGTGATAGCATATCATCTTGTTACATCATTGCTATATCATATAGTGTGATAGGTTGCTCCCGTGCATATCTTGTGAGACTAGTAGCGCATATTTGGTTGAGCCTCAAGGCAAGTGGAAAAAGAGGGAAAAATTAAAAAAAAAAAGAGGCAAGCTTCTAAGCAAGAGCCAAAAGAGAAAGAATCACAAGCTTTTAAGCAAAAGAGAGACTATATGCAAAGAAATACTTGTGCCAAAGACACGTGGAATGGAAAGCCTACGCTTGCATGCATATAGGTTGGTGCCAAGTAGTGAATCGTGCCCTCTAGTGCAATCGAGCTAGCGTCTCCCCTTGTGTTTGTGCAACACGAGCTTAGTCTTCGATAGGCCATTATTTTGTATGCTCATTCCTTTGGTTGCACAAGTGACACTATCTTTGCGCGTGTATTATTTTATTGCCCTCCTCTATATTTGTGATCACTTGCTTTGAATTTGAAGTTCTTTGGATTGCTTTCAACTCTTACAATATCTTGGACTTCAATTTGCTTGATTTTTGTGCCACTAATCCCTACCGAGCCCCACATAAGCCTTTGTGTGTAGGTGTGCGTGTGGGAACGAGATTCAAACTAGGACACTCTTTTCACTACGCGAAGATATCCATCACTTGATTCATTTCATCTTCGCGAAAGGTAGCCTTGACTTGGTTCTCTTCCTTTTACTCTCACATCTACCCGCTTGTTGTGATGGCTATGCAAGACCCTCCCTTGCTATATGGTGGCAATGGAAACTACTACGATGCCTATACCCCCCATGATGATTGGAGAGCTCGATCACCTCCTCCAAGACAAGATGAAGACCCTCACTCTACATGTTCCGAGCTCAAGACCACCACCCACATGAGCTACTTCGACTACAGCGATGACATTGAGCTCCATTTCTATGGTACTCATGACCCCGAGGATTACCTTGAGTGGGAGGAGAAGATGGACAACTCTTCTTGCATCACCAAGTCCACTCCAAAGATAAAGTGACGCGTGCCACAAGACACTTCTACGACTACGCGCACACTTGGTGGGTTCACAAACCTTCCACCTCGCGCTCGCTCAAGAGTTGGTCAAGGTTGAAGAGAGCTATAAGGCGAGAGTTTTTGCCCTCCACCCTCTCCGAAGAGCTCCGTCACCATTTGATGAACACCACGCAAGGATACAAGACACTTGAAGAGTACCTCTTGGAGATGAAGCAAGCCTTGAGGAGAGCCGGCGAAGATGACCCCGCTTGGATGAAGTTCCACCTCACTAGCGGCTTGAAGGACCTCTCCATCCGCAAGGCCTTGCTCCTCCGAAGCTACACCTCTCTTGATGACTTATGCGATGATGTTCTCATGGAGGCAAGATACCTCAAGGAGGTGGAGGCTACTAGCGCTCAAGCACACCTCACACCGACCACACCTCAAGACGGTGAGCATGACGACGATTCCACCAAGGTGGAGAGCGAGGATCAAGACTTCTCCTATGATGGAGGAGATATTGATATGACCGAACATGGGGTGTTCTCTTCGGTCGTGGAGGCGAGTGAGGATGTCTTCTATGATGCCCTCTCGGAGGTTGAGCATGGGATTTTCCCTTCAACCAAGGCGGCGATTGGAGTTGAGTTTGGAGATGAGTGCGCCTATGTTCCTCCTACACCCATATATGATGAGATACACCAGATCCCATGTGAGAGTGAGACACACCCATCCCACTTGAGTGAGAGTGACAAAATGAGTGAGTTGTGTGCCACCACCACAAATGAGAGTGAGTGCATTTCCTTTGAGAGGATGATTGTGACCACCACTAGCCCCACATATGATGAGATGCCTCAATCACCATGTGAGGAGAGCCACCACCACCACTTGAGTGACTCCACCATATGTGAGTTTGAGTGCACCCACCTAGAGGGAGCGAGTGAGCCACTACACATTATGAGTGAGGAAGTTGATAGGTCTTGTGAGGCCAATAAATTTTCTAACGACTTACCCTCTACTCCCATTGTGTCTTCTCCTTTGGTTCTAGGTCTCCTATATGATGACGCTCCTATCTTCGACAAGTACCACCCTCAAATGGAGGAGATGATGGCCATGGAGGAACAAGATGCACCCACCACATGGTTCCATCAAGATGATGATGTTGACCATAAGTTGGTATTTTCTACCTCACCTACACCACATGAGCGGCATGACCACGACAACATAGGTGATGGTACTACTCTCGTCCCACTAGTGGACTTTGATTTCTTGCATGATGATGATCTTCCTATTGCCATGCTTCATGCTTGTGTGCCCAATCTATGCTTTGATGAGCCACCTATTTATGATAAATATGATGATGAGCATGTGGAATGCATTAGTTGTGATGCCATGTTGCATAGGATACCTTGTGATAATTCCTTAGGTCACATCATGTTTGAAACTCCGCTTGATTTTTCATATGTTATGCATGAGATCTCCGATATTGCGTTTTCGCAATCTCATCATAATAGCTATGTCATGCCCATTAAAATACACCCCATTTGTGAATATGGCATAGATGACAAATCCATGGTTATTGGCATTTGTTTTTCTAGTGATGATATTGATACGCTACCTTTGCACCAATTAAGCATTTCATCTCATATGCCATGCCATGACTTATCTCTTGTGTCACATAATTCCATCTCATGTGTGCACATTATGCTTCCCATGAATAACATTGCTTCAAATGTCTTGGATGCACATACTTGCTTGCGTCTCCATTATGCTATCAACAAAATAAAACCTCTCATAATGGATGACATGTTTGTATATCATTCATATAATTTCTTTGAGCATTGGATTTCACACGTGCACATCATGATGGATGATGTGTACATATACCACGCGCACACATTGTTTCTTTTGTCTCAATGTTGTGTAGATCCTCACATCCACTCGTCAACTTCACGATCCCACGAGTTGACGAAACGAGCTCTTGAGAGCAATGAAGCTATGAGATCCCTTGGAGCACTAGTTCTCCACCCCTCTTCGCACAAGGACTTCGCTCATTTCTTCTACATGGCTCTCACATGGATATGGGTTCTATACCACTTTATACTCAATGCCCATTTTTCCATGTTCACTTTGCATGTTATGCTAGTTCCTCTTCATATGACATGCATTTGTGACACATGCTTGCATTTACACATGTCTCACCATCCTATGTCTTTTATGTGTACTTGCATGCTTGGTGGAGATTCTCGATCTTGTTGCCATGTTATTGGTGTAGCCCATACTTTGCACATGTTATGCACTCATTATTGTCAACCTACTCCGTATGTTGTGATCCCCATATTGCCATATATTGCATGCAACATTGTTTTTCAAATTGTTGAGAAGGCTACCATTCCTTTCTCACATTTGATTGGAGACTTTGGCATATATCATGAGTCACATGCTTGCTTTCGCTCTTTGCACAATATGCATGGTGATCATTCTTGCTATGACATATGCCATGTTTACACCATATATTCATTGCCCATATTTTGTGCTAAAGGTGAAGTGCAAGCGTCGAGATGCCTCATGATGGATGATGCATTTGTGTACCATGCACACACATATCTTGCTATCTTTTGTGCATGTGTAGATTTGCTATCGTGTTGCGTAGGTACACGTGTCTCTCCTTCAACTTCGGCAACACAAGAGTTGAAGATAAGAGCGCTTGAGGGCAAGGCCGAGGAGCCTCATCATCCTCCTCCTACCCCACTTCGTCCATGGCACGCCCCGTTTCGGTTTTCCCTATACACTACCCTACCATTACTATGGGCTATGCTTTATATCATATCTTGTGTGTCCCTTTCATGTTCACTTCGCATGCTCGACTTCCCTTTATTCATGTACCATGCGTCCGTGACATGTTCTTAAACTTGAAAAGGCCATATGCTCTTTATCATCGCAATACATTCATTACCCATGAGCATAGGCATTTTATTTGAAAATTTGGTGTGGTCTACCTAGATGGCATGTTTATACCACATCAACTCATCACTTGTCATCCCAAGAATGTCCCATGCATCTAGACATGTGCAATAGTGGACCATCCTTTCATCATCATCTAACATCTCCATATGGCATATGCATTCTCCCCAATGTCATACCTACTTGCTATGCTCATGACATTGGAAGGACAAAACCATCCACCTATGACTTGATGTTACACAATGGTCGCACTCATAGCATTATATACATGGGCACATTGCATATTTTCTCACCATATGATCTTCACGCTACCTTATTCTGTGCCTTATATGCCATCACCAACACTCATGCTACGCCCAAGTATTTGTTTCCTTTGCACCTTTTTCATGAATATCTAGGAGACAACTACTTGCGACAACATGTGGTGGACAAGAATGGCACGACTCCTACCGCTATACCACCCGTGATTTATCACTTTCATGGTGATGTGGTTTTGGATCCGTGGACGGATCTTCCCCAAGGGGGGGGGAGATGATGCGGAGCATCCAACGGACATCACCATGGACATGGACCTTCCGCCAAAGGACCCACACATCGAGCATTCAAAGGTGAACTCTATCCTTTACACGTGTCCTTTCGGTCCTCTCATGGATGGTATACTACTTGACCTTCCACCCCCATGCATACTTAGGTTCGAGAGCTACACGTGCGTCATGGAGGAGGTCGGGCACAAGAGAACGACTACACCATCCGCGAGGGAAGCTTGGAAGAGAAGACGGAAGAGAGGAGAAGAATGCTTGGTTCAAGGGCAAGCCAACCCAGGAGAGGCCCCACGGGAAGACGGAGTGAAGAAGATGCAAGGGCCCCTGACCACCCCGGGTGCCCGGTCCCCCCTCGGCCGAAGCCCGAAAGCTACTGACCACTCCAGGTGCTCGGTCCCTGATGAGGACATGGCTACCATAGTTACACCCATAACCCTTGCTAAAATACCTACTGGACCAATTACTAGAGATCGTGCACACCAACTAAATTATCAAGTACTTTCGTTTCTTGGTAATGTTTCTAATGTTCATGTGAATATGATGCTGCCTAACGTCGATATATTTCTGTTGCTGACAAATGAAGGACCTAGCATGGACAAGAAAGATGAGCATTGGAGCATGTTCAAGCATGAAGATGATGAGGACATCACTATCATGGATATGACCATTAATTCCTCTATATTTGATCAAGAAATGAAGTCAATACAAAGGGGCATGATTGTGTGTTGTACAAGAAGTTATTTCACGTCACTTTTGGCCCAAGAGAAGATAGAGACCAAGTCTTTCACGTCATGGACTCAGATTCGGACTGCAGAGATATGCCCAACTTCAAACAGCCTCCGTTTCTACATACAAACTCCAAATTGGGTGATTCTTTTTGCTGGTGATAGCTTATCTTGTGTAGTTTCCAACACAATTTGTTTCACCTTCAAATTCCATTTGAGCGTGGAGATATTGCGAAAACGGTGCGACCCAGCAGAAGAATCTGAGTCAAAGTCCAACTCAATAGGTGTTGCATCACCTCCACATGGGCCCAAGTGCCTTGTACGACCTAGGTTTAGTTTTAGGACTCCTTGGGACGTCCTTCCACCCCCTTGGCCTCCACCCTTTAGTCATATATAAGTAGATCAACCCCTAGGGTTTTTCTTTGGATTTCTTTTAGTTAAAAAGACTGCTTAGCTAATTGCTGCATCTTCGTGTACTCGGTTTGTGTCCAACGACCAGATCAAGACCACTTTCGGAATCCCATCTTTATTCATACTTCATCTACATATTCGCAATATTCAGATTGCTTTATCATAGTTCTTGCTTGTTCTTCGATTGTTTGCAGGAACTAGACCTTCGTGGTCAGGTTGATCGTGCTCCGGCGTGGTCAATAACCTTGAGGAGATTGGTTTAGCGATTGCTAAGGCGCAACGTCGTTGCACATTGTCACGCCCCCAAAATCAGACCGTGTACAGTAATCATACACGCAAGGTACACGATCGAGATTAGGGACTCAGGATGAGATATCACAACACAACTCTACGAATAAAATAATACAAGCTGTTTAATACAAGCCAGAGGCCACGAGGGCTCTAATACAACAGCTCGAGAGCACAAAGTCAGCGGAAGCAATAGTATCTGAGTACAGACACAAGGATACAAGGTTGCCTTAAGAAGGCTAGCACAAATAACAACAGATCGAAAAGGCGAGGCCTCCTTCCTGGGAACCTCCAAGCTACTCCTGGTCAACGGGGAACTCGACGTCGTAGAAGACATCGGGGATCTTCATGTGGCGGGGGTCGGCATCGGGGATCTCCTGCTCCTGGACTCCAACGACGACTGCAGCGACCGATCAGGCAAAACAGTAAAGGAAATAAAGCAGGTGAGTATCTAGTATACCCGCGAGTCTTACGTCCGCTACTAAGCATTATGCATTGTATCAACGGAAATAAGAGGCTGTATATAGTGGACTGAAAGAAAGAAATCCAGAGCAAGGGTAAGAAGCTAGGCCTAACGAAGACTAGCATCTTCCGACGATATCTTACAGCATGAGGTAAGAATCAGCCAACAATTTATATAATAGTAATGAAAGTAACAATGCAGCAGAAGTTGCTGCAGCATTTCATAATAATAAGTTGTCATAATTAACAATGCCTCCGAGTTCACCTCCTCGGCATCCCCGCGAGGAAGAAAACCCGGAACCATACAGTTTAATAATAATAGTTTCTAGTGGTAAGATCCAGCTTCAGCATAAAGCGTCATGTTACCGTGGACATGGCTATTCGAATAGATTAATCTTCCCTGCAGGGGTGCACTTGTGTTACGCTACACGCACGGATCTCCAGGGTGGCGGGAACCTTGTTAGGGAACGCTCCACCGAGGAAATAAGACACCACCGCGCGAACGTACTCCTGCACGGTGCGTGGCTGGCCGGTGAAGTTAAAGCAAATCCAAATAAGACACCACCGCGCGAGCAAATAAGACAACACCACTTCCCGGCGCAGGCCGCGGTACTGCTGACGTCTGAAGAGTCCTCGGACGACACTACGAAGCAGAGGAGCCCATAACTCGTAATTCCCACGGGTAGGTAGTGCGTACATGGCATATAGCCAACTCAAGACATTCACTGAACCATTTAGCATTTTAATTAACATGCGTGACAACCGTTATCGTTGCCTCGACTTAACTGACCCGCGGACAACGACAGCAGCCAGGACCACCAGTACATCGGTGCCTGCCCCGTCGTCCCACCAAGTCACTGCGGTTACCAACAAGGCGAACCGTCTCCTTACCTTGTCTCGCGTGTGCTCCTGGAGGAGCTCGACTTTCGTGGTTTGGTAACTCTCGCGGCCAACGATCAGGGGCCAAGCACACCGGTACACTGGTCGTACCCTCCCTGTCGTCCCGTCGCAATACCTCTCGCGGGCACCGTTGGGTCGACCGACTTCTTACCTTTAAGGACACCAGTTGGTTCGAGTTCCTACCATTAAGTGAAACCAGGAGGAATCACCCTGGATGGTACACTTGAGCTGGCTCGACTGAGACATCAGCGGAATGAACTAAAGAGGTAAACCTCATATCATCCCGGTGATGCTACGCTACTGAGCCGACGAGAGTGAAATACGAGTCCATTCCACTCGTAAGTCAAACTCGAAGCGACTCGGCAGAGTCTCGCCGTCGTAGGTTCCCTAGGGTGTCTGCATTGATCCGTACCTGTTTCAGTTGCAATATATCGTTCCCGCGATCGCTCCCAGAGTGATCACGGCCCGCTATTCTAAACCTAACTAACAATGCGCAGGGTTTACTGCTGAATAATGCATAAGTAATAATAGGCGGCATAGGATTAAAGGAAGGTACATCAAGGGGCGACAAAATCAGGCTATGCAATTGAATAGGATTGTAATCGTAGCAGCAGCAGTAACAATGCCTAGTGCAAGAAATGTACGGAAAGATAGGCGATATCTGGGGAAGAGAATGGCTTTGCTTGCCTGGTAGCTCGACAGTAGCGGTACGGTCGTCGACGAAGTAGTCGTACTCAGCATCGGTGTAGTCGACGGCAGCAACGAGGTCTATCGGAGATTAAGGGGGAGAAACAATAAATACAAAGCAAGCATATACAAACAGATGCATGACATGACAGATGAAATGTTAACGGTGTTCTAACGCAGTGCAATGCACGTTGCTCGGAGCGGAAATTTATCTGGGGATGAATTACCAGCTCCGGGTGATTATCGGACAAGGTGTCCGGAGGGGGAGATATCATGCCGGAGGTGTCGTGGACATCCGGCACATGTGTGGGTGGTGTATCCGGGTTAGTTGACCTATTCCGAACAACATTCGTGTTCGAAATAAATTCATCCGGGTACTTTAACGGTATCCGACAATCATCGGACAAACGGTCCGGAGGGGGAATGTCGATGATCGTTGTGTTAGAGGGGTGTGGTGGGAGTATGAGTAACGTATTCGTAATCGTGGATCCATTCTGAGTAACTTTCGTATACAAAGTATTTTGATCCGGGCAATTTTTATCGGTACCGGGAATTTTCGACAGACGGCCCGAAGGGGGGAATGTCGATGTTCGGTAAGTTAGACGGGGGTGGTAGACATACAGATAGTGTATCCGTATTCATTATATTTTTCTGATCAATTTTCACGTATAAAGTTTTTGAATCTGACTTACGGTTTAAAAGATATTGAATTTCAAAGTTTAAATCAATTTAAATGATTTTCTGAATTTCTTTAATTAAATAAATAAGCATTATCCAAAACAGTGTTGTTGACTGGTCAAACCTGACCAGTGGGTCCCACTGGTCACTGGTCCCACTGGTCAGTGGTCAGCCACACATGTTATATAAATCATTTTTATTAAACCTAAATAATAGTGGGGTCCCACATGTAAGTGACTCAGGAGATTAAGTTAATTAACAGACTTAACTAATCATTAAGTTAATGGCCTAGGGCCCACTAGTCATAGGCTCAGACAAATCCTTAAATTAATTTACTCACTAATATTATTCTTCTTCTTATTATTATTATTTTTACGGGGGGACCCACCAGTCAGTGACTGGGGATGCCCAGTCAGCAAGGTTGACTGGTCAACCCAGTCAACTGACAATGGGGGCCCACTGGCAGTGACCAGGGGGGTGCCCACTGGGAGCCACGTAGGCGACGCCGGCGGCTAGCCGCCGGGAAAGAGACAAGGCAACGGCGAGCACGGGATGCGGCGGAACTCGCCCTCCGGCCACCAACACGGCCGTGGAAGGTCGCGTTCGAACGCGGGCGCGACGCTGAGTCGTTTGGTGGCGGCGGCGTTGACTGGGACGGCGGGAGACGAGCCCACCGTCGACGAGGGCGGCGGCCGGAACCCAGCGACAGGGGCTCGCCGATCTGGGGCATGGTGGCCTACGGGGTTTTAGCGCGGGGTTGCTGGGAGCACGTCAAGCACGACGCCATGTCCGGTGGAGCCCGATGGCGAGGGTTACCACGGCGACTAACTCGACGGTGGCGGGGCGTTCCGACTTGACGAGTGCTACGGCTACGGGGGCGTTCGTCGAGCGGGAGCAGAGGGGAAGACGCGGCTGCTCACCGTGGTCCTGTAGACGTGCAAAGCGGGCTCGGGGGAGGGCGGGTGTGGCCGGAATTCGGAGACGGTTGCCGGCGGCTGGAGGTAGAAGAAGGGCTCGATTCCGAGCGCACGGTGGTCGTGAGCTCATGTTCTTCCGCCGGGGTGAAGCGGACGAGCTTGGCGGTCCTAATGGACAACCTGGCCGGACCGGAGGTGGCCGGTGGCCACGTCCACGGCGACGGCGCGGCGTCTGTCCGCGACAGGGCTCAAGTGGGAGCAGACAGAGGCGAGGAGGGAGGAGATCGGGGGGGCGAGGTGGCCTCCTAATCTGCCATGGGGGAGCAGGTGCAGGGGAGAGGGGCAGGTGGGAGAGAGGGGGGCGGCGCCCTGGCCATGGCCATGCTGCCACGGGAGGGGGAGCAGGTGAGGGGTGGTTGGGGTGAGGGAGAGAGAAGAGAGGAGGGAGGGAGCTGGGCCAGGGGGCCTTGCCCACATGCGTTTTTTAGGTTTTTTATTATTTCCTTTTTTTTGTTTCCTTTCTTTTCTGTTGTAATTATTTTATTAGTTTTTATATTTTTGTAAAATGTGTAACATGTTCCATAATTAGCATTGCAAAGTATAGCAATACCACAAAAATATTGGGGCAAAAATAAAATCCTTTAGACCTTTAAATTATTTAATATGAGGTAAAAGCTATTATTTTGCTACTGTTTTTATTTATCTACATTATTAAAACATTACAATAAAACCCTAATTCACTTTTATTATGGCCTACTGATTATTAGGCATTTTATAAAATTGTTTCCATAATTTTTAGTTCATTTAGAATTCCCACTTGTTTATTTTATTCCATGGCAATTTAATAGTTCCTAACTATTGTTTTTATTTTAAATATTATTCCTATACCATTTTGATAAAACCCTAAACACTTAAGGTGACCTACTGATTATTTGCAACTATTAAAAGTAGTTGCATTACGTAGGGTTTACTATAACTTTCATCTCCATTTTGAAATCAATAGAAATTTTGATAACCCAACATTGGTTCCATAATCATCATGGCCTTGGGATCATTCAAATGACTAGGGAGATTTGGCTTAACCAGGATCAGGGTGATGGACATGCATCCACCATTCTTGGAGCAAACTTATAATCTGAAATTTTTATCAGGGTGAGAATCTGATAGAACCATGATCAAGGTGATCATGGCTTGATCATCAACAGTAATGAGCCTTAAACAGTGGAATCACTGTAGTGTTTACTGTTACTGATTCTGAGGGTGTTACACACATTTGTAGTCGGATCGTCAAAGTCGACTTCATCCAATCGTAGTTATCATCCCATCGAAAGATCGGGACACCCTGCCTCTATCAAGTGGTATCAGTTTTCAGGTTGCTCGGTGAGAATTCCACATCCATATATTATATCTGTTTTTTTATCACCTATCACCCACACAAAAAGCCATAAAAATAGGATTAGATCATCATATCCAAACCAATCTGAGCCTTCGCAATTTTCTTTTCGGTGCTTTGCTTTATTGAATTATCGGTTGCATCGTCGTGTTAAGTTGCTGGTCTTAGTATCTAGACCTTTAGAGTTTCGAGTTCTGTTCACATTAGTCATCGCCGCCGCTGCACCATCATCCCATCCGCTGCCTACTTCTACCTCCACCATAGAAAAAGAGAGAAAAGGAGTTGAAAAAAGAGAGAGAAAAGAGAAAAAAATAAAGAAAAAAGGAAGAAAGAGAAAAAAGAAGAAAATTTCGGATCTATCTCTAGTTGAACTCGTATTTGAAATCTCGTCGGAATCAGTTTTGAGCAGTGTCCACTAAAACGGGCATAACTTTGTCATCCGAAGTCCGTTTTGGCTCCGCGAGTACTAAAATTAAAGATATTTCGGAGCCGCTTCTAAATAGTTCTGTAGCTAGTGTGTTATTTGAAACTCCAGATCGGCTTCTAAGACGGACTTTTTGACCTCTAAAGTTTCCGAGCACAGTTTTTGGCAGATTTCGGGCTGATTCTCAAAAAAAATTGACACCTCATCCAACCTCTAAATTGAGTAATTCTTGTTGCATCAGAAAGCTTAAGTCAGTGCCCTATTGGAGAAAAAATATCAAAAAAAATAGCAAATATATTTCAGAGGAAAGTTGTACCGAGAGTATTGGTGTATCTTGATTTGGAGCCTATTTTCACCATTATCTTTACTCTCTTGATTATCTTCACTTATATCTTGCTATCCAGAGCTAATTCATATTATTCATTGCTGCTAGTTATGCTACGCTGTGACCACATTAGTGTTCTAGGCTCGCGTCTCTAGTCCGGTCTAGACTAGGACCAACACAGTATCGTCGTTGAGCGTTAATTCAATTTTGCATCCCTGAATTGATTATTGCTGATATTTTTGCCTTCATATTAAAGCCTTCCAAGCTCCACATATTTCTACATTGTGTATATGTACGTTCACCTGGCAATCGCTCTACTCAATCTTTGGAGTTATTTGACACCGCCGATTGCCGATCACCACCTGCCGCATGGTAAGAACTTGTAAGACACTGATATTTGTGTTCATGTGAGCGCTTTTCCACCACATCCTAGTAGTTCATAGGAACATTTTCTTTGTTTCTTGTTTCTACTAACAATGACAGGTTCCGGAGTTATAAGTTCTTGGCCGACGGAGACATGTTCACCACCACGAGCGATGCGCCCACACAAAGAAGCATATGGACAGGTTATTTCTTTCCCATATTTTGAGGGTAGATTTAATCCTGTTGTTTATCTTGATTGGGAGCTTGAAGTAGAACAAATTTTTGCGAGTAATGATTTTTCTGAACTTGAGAGAGTACGAGCTACCACTCGCGCATTTACTGGTTTTGCTTCCATTTGGTGGAGTGTGTATATTAAGAAATATGTTGATAATAAACCTACAATTTGGAAAGATTTGAAAGCAATAATGAGACATAAATTTGTTCCTCCTTATTATCGTCGTGAATTGCTTCGTAAATTAGAACAATTAAAACAAGGAAGCAACACTGTTCATGCTTACTATCAAGAGTTTAAATCTTATATGCATAAGTGTGACATAGAAGAATCCGAGGATGATAGGAAGAATAGATTTTTTCATGGTTTGAACACTGATATTCGAGCACGATTTCATTATATTCCTCGTTGCATTATTGGTATGTATGTTCGTGCTTGTACCTTTGAGAGACAAATACAGGAGGATGCTTTGGGCGACTACGACGACTACTATTCCAGACCATGTTCACCACCATCGATTGTCTCCTTCGCTGTTGCACCTTCTACGACGACCAATAGTCCTATTGTGAGTGTGATATCTCCTCCGGTCTCTATGACCTTGCCACCATCCGTACCTACATCATCTGAGTCGTTTCAACAAGGTAACAACAAAGGTACTGATGACATAACTTCACATGAGGATGATGCATGCATAGTAGAGTTGAATAAATCATGTGTTGAGTTACCTGTTGATTTGAGCACACCATCTATTCTGGATAATCATGTTACTAATATGAAACTGCCAATGCTTAATCATTTTGATATGACCTCTAATCTTGGTGATGATTCTGCGTCGAATGACTTGTTGCATGACTACTTAGTTAAGCCTATTGTAGCATGTCCTTCGAAAAACATTAACGTTTATTCACCAGTGTTGGGATGGTTTAATGATGAGCATTGTACATCTTTAGATATAAATAAGAGGTTCACTTATATATGCAAACAGAGTTGCAATACTTTCATGTCGTTTACGTATTATGATGATCATATATCTTTATATTTCATGACATACGAAAGTTACTCATATATACATGTGTTACATGTCCAAAAACTAAGGGAAGTAAGAATGGATGACATATATATATACAACATGTACACCTTTTCTCTTTTGTTAGACACATTTGAGATTAAGAAACGCCGAGGACGACTTTGTTTTCAAGAAGGGGAGGATTGATAGAGGCGAAGTTGTCCCGATGTTTCGATGAGATGGTGTAGATCGATTATGGTGGAGACGACTTTCACGATCCGACTACGAACGTGCGAAGACGTTGCGCCTTAGCGATCGCTAAACCAACTCCGATGGGTTATTGATCCCGCGGATGCACGATCAACCTGACCACGAAGGTCTAATTCCTGCAAGCAATCGAAGAACAAGCAAGAACTAAGAATTGCAATCTGGATATTGCGAATATAAGATGAATGATTGACAGAAGTTGGGGTTCCAATGCGGTCTTGGCCTGGTCGGATGACACAAACGAAGAGCTCGAAGTTGCGGCTATGGCCAACTTAAATCTAATTAAAATCCAAGTCTAAACGACGCCCTAAGGGCTGTATATATGGGGGAACAGAGGGAATTTCGTGGCCCCTTGGAGGATGGGTCCGAAAACAACCCTAACTCGGTTTCCCCACACATACGGACTCTAAAAAATAGCCTATTAAGTGTATTTCGAAATTACATGGGCCTGGCCCAATAATAAGGTGACGCAGCACCTATAATAACCCTTGGACGAAAATATTAATGTGGCGTCTTGTGTCTCTCGTCCAAGTCTTCATGCACGCCTTATGGTGGCCTCAAAGTGCGAAAATCACCACTGGAAGCTCCATTGTCCTTTCCCGCGCGCACACCTCCTTCTCCATGCTTGATCCCGCTCCAATGACCATCCTTCTTATCCATGCTAGGTCCTTCATTCATAAGACAAACAAAAGTATCTAATTTAGGCAGCATCATATGTTCCTGAACATTAGAAGGATTCGCAAGAAACGAAAGTACCTGATAATTTAGTTGACGTGCACGTGCTCTAGTAACTGGTCCAGTATGTGTAGTTGGTGAAGATGTGGGTGTAACATTAGTAGAGATGTCCTCATCAAGGATGATGAGGACATGGCTACCATTGTTACACCCATAACCCCTGCTAAAATACCTACTGGACCAATTACTAGAGATCGTGCACACCAATTAAATTATCAGGTACTTTAGTTTCTTGGTAATGTTTCTAATGTTCATGTGAATATGATGTTGCCTAACGTCGATATATTTCTGTTGCTGACAAATGAAGGACCTAGCATGGACAAGAAGGATGAGCATTGGAGCATGTTCAAGCATGAAGATGATGAGGACATCACTATCATGGATATGACCATTAATTCCTCTATATTTGATCAATAAATGAAGTCAATACAAAGGGGCATGATTGTGTGTTGTACAAGAAGTTATTTCACGTCACTTTTGGCCCAAGATAAGATAGAGACCAAGTCTTTCACGTCATGGACTCAGATTCAGACTGCAGAGATATGCTCAACTTCAAACAGACGCCGTTTCTACATAAAAACTCCAAATTGGGTGATTCTTTTTGCTGGTGATATCTTATCTCGTGTAGTTTCCAACCCAATTGCTTTCACCTTCAAATTCATTTTGAGCGTGGAGATATTGCGAAAATGGTGCGACCCAGCAGCAGAATCCGAGTCAAAGTCCAACTCAATAGGTGTTGCATCACCTCACATGGGCCCAAGTGCCTTGTACGACCTAGGTTTAGTTTTAGGACTCCTTGGGACGTCCTTCCACCCCCTTGTCCTACACCCTTTAGTCATATATAAGTAGATCAACCCCTAGGGTTTTTCTTTGGATTTCTTTTAGTTAAAAAGACTGCTTAGCTAATTGCTGCATCTTCGTGTACTCGGTTTGTGTCCAACGACCAGATCAAGACCACTTTTGGAATACCATCTTTATTAATACTTCATCTACATATTCGCAATATTCAGATTGATTTATCATAGTTCTTGCTTGTTCTTCGATTGTTTGCAGGCACTAGACCTTCGTGGTCAGGTTGATCGTGCTCCGGCGTGGTCAATAATCTTGAGGAGATTGGTTTAGCGATTGCTAAGGCGCAACGTCGTTGCACGTTTGTAGTCGGATCGTCAAAGTCGACTTCATCAAATCGTAGTTATCATCTCATCGAAAGATCGGGACACCCCGCCTCTATCAATCCCTCGTACCCCCGGGTGCCCGGTCTCCCCTACCCTAGGTGCCCGGTCCCTGGCGGCCTGATCTGGGAAATGTCCCATGTACCCCTCTCTCGCCACTTAGACTATATATACTCCACCCCCACCTCCATTCTAGGGTTAGCTAAGATTATATTCAGAGTTGAGAGAGCTTATCTCCTACTCCCCCATGGGGATTTGATCTCCTTAGAGATCCTCTCTCAATCCTACCACCTCCCGCGGGAGAGAGACTCGATCTGCGGATTGAGCCTCAACCTACCCTCCTCTCCCTAGTCATAGAAGGAGAGGGCCCAATCCTAGTAGTAGAAGGAGAGGGATCAATCTAGCTACCACTTGTGTGGATGTATGGATCTTGTCATGTGTGGATTTGGTGTGTGGATTTGAGTTCCCTTTGTTTGGATCTTGTTCCCCTTCCTTTATTTTGTGTTCTTCTTGAGTTGCATCTCTTTCCCACCTCCAAGTTGTGAAAGATTGGGGAAATCCATAGGCTTGCCCTATATCAGCTTAGCTCCTTCTTCCCCCTAGGGAATTAGATCTCCTTGAGATCCTCTCAAGCCTTCCTCCTACCTCCTCTCCCCACTCATAGAAGGAGAGGAACCCAATCCTATTCATAGAAGGAGAGGGATACTATCAAGCTTACCTCTTGTGGTGTGTGGATCTTGTGATGTGTGGTATTTGGGAGTGGATTTGAGTGTTTATGTGTTTGGATCTTGTTCCCCTTTGTCTCTTGTGTTGATTGTGTTTGTGATCCCCTTTGTTCTTGTTGTTGTTGTGGATCCCCACCTCCAAATTGTGAAGATTGGGCCAAACCCTAGGCTTGCCCTACATCATTTGGTATCATGAGCAAGGTTGACACAATTTGGAGTCCCTCCCCCTCACTTTTCTAGCCAATTTTTGTTTGTTCTTGTCCAATTTCGAAAATTCCCCACCAAAAATAGCCATACCCGAGATCCTGCAACTTGTTGGTTCTTGTGAAATTTTGTTGGTTTTGATCCATGGATGTGGTGTTTTACTAGTGGATCTCACCTCTTTTGTGTTGCTTTAGCCTCCCCACAAACAATTTTCCCCAAAAAATTTCTTTCTGTCCTCCAGTTTGTTTTTGGGAACCCCAAGGACTCCACCTCCATCAACAACGAAGATCCAATCGACCTCCACACCGGAAGCAAGGCCGCTACCACCGTTCTTCGCAAGGGTAAGGTGACGTGAGGAATAATTTCCGTCATAACCACCCTCTCCTTGCAACTTACCATTGATAACCCATCTCCCTTTTGTGAACACGTTCCTCGTCCTAGTGAGACTAGCTCTCCGAGTATTGCCGGCTCTCACCACTTGTGCACCTTAGTAGTCATACAATTGATACTCCGTGCATTACTATTCAAGTCATAGAAAAATTCATAACGCTTCAAGTTTCGTGGTCAAAAGTGAGTGTCTTTCAAAAAAAAGAGCGAAAGAGCAAAAGATATCAAAAGCTTTTAAGCAAAAGAGTGTGCAAATAGTGAAGCATCCACCAAAAGCACGTTTAGAGTTCATGATGA
Organism: Bromus sterilis; assembly: GCA_950022295.1. NCBI lineage: Eukaryota > Viridiplantae > Streptophyta > Magnoliopsida > Poales > Poaceae > Bromus > Bromus sterilis. Next base: position 168,324,402 of record OX465600.1, on the reverse strand, counting down.
GGACATCTCTACTAATGTTACACCCACATCTTCACCAACTACACATACTGGACCAGTTACTAGAGCACGTGCACGTCAACTAAATTATCAGGTACTTTCGTTTCTTGCGAATCCTTCTAATGTTCATGAACATATGATGCTGCCTAAATTAGATACTTTTGTTTTGCTTATGAATGAAGGACCTAGCATGGACAAGAAGGACGGTCATTGGAGCGGGATCAAGCATGGAGAAGAAGGTGCGCGCGCGGGAAAGAACAATGGAGCTTCCAGTGGGGATTTTCGCACTTTGAAGCCACCATAAGGCATGCATGAAGGCTTGGACGAAATACACGAGATGCCACTTCATTATTTTCGTCCAAGAGCAATTATAGGTGCTGCGTCACCTTAATATTGGGTTGGGCCCATGTAATTTCGAAATACCACATTATAGGCTGTTTTTAGAGTCCGTATGTGTGGGGAAACCGAGTTAGGGTTGTTTTCGGACCCCACCTCCAAGGGGTCACGAAAATCCCCTCTGTTCCCCCATATATACAGCCCTTAGGGCGTCGTTTAGACTTGGGTTTTAATTAGATTTAAGTTAGCCATAGCCGCAACTTCGAGCTCTTCGTTTGTGTCATCCGACCAGGCCAAGACCTCATTGGAACCCCAACTTTCGTAATCATTCATCTTATATTCGCAATATCCAGATTGCAATTCTTAGTTCTTTCTTGTTCTTCGATTGCTTGCAGGAATTAGACCTTCGTGGTCAGGTTGATCGTGCATCCGCGGGATCAATAACCTCTCGGAGTTGGTTTAGCGATCGCTAAGGCGCAATGTCTTCGCACGTTTGTAGTCGGATTGTGAAAGTCGTCTCCACCATAATCGATCTCCACCATCTCATCGAAACATCGGGACACCTTCGCCTCTATCAAGTGGTATCAGATTTCCAGGTTGATCGGTGAGATTTACCAGTTTTCGTACTCTAGATTACTTCTGTTCTTCATACCTACAATCCACGAAAAAGCCAAAAAAAAAATTTAGGGTTAGATCATCACGTCCCTAAACAGTCCGAGCCTTTGTCCAGTCTTCCTTACATAGTTTGCTTTGTTGAATTTGCGGTTGCATCGTTGTGTCGAGTTGCTGATCTTAGCATCTAGTTCCCTTAGAGTTTCGAGTTCTGATCACAGTTTGCCACGTCGCCGCCGCACAGTAGTCATCCTACCACGTTCCGCCAATCCGAGTCCAGATACACCACCACGTTCCGCCAAGCAGAGTCCATATACACCACCACGACCTACCGATCCGAGTTGAGTTCCATCACCCATTCGGTTTGTGATCTCTCCGTAGCCAGATTAGTTTGATTTGATTAGAGTCGGATTTCACCAATCTTTGTCGTACGTAGAAGAGGGTGATTTCCAAAAAAAAAAGTCTGGCACGCTTTCCAGAGCAGTTTTTAGGCCAAAAATTTCAGGGGTGAAAAAATTTCGTGCCCATACGTTCCTTAGGTCCAGAAACTCATTTTGAGACGTTCGCCACCATAGTGATTTTTTCGCACTTTTTCAGCCACCGCAGTCCCGCATCGCAAAAAAAAAGAGCAAAAAAAAAACAAAAAAAAGAGAGAGAAAATAAAAATTCAGAGTGTGCTTCTCAGTTGTTTACGTGTCGCGCCGTGCTTTCGTTGGTGTTTTAGGCTCGCGTCTCTAGTACGGTCTAGCCTAGGATCAGCACAGTACCGACGTTGAGTGTTTATTCAGCTTTGCATCTCTGTTTTGATTACTGTTGAGTTTTTCCTACCATACTTGTCAGCCTTCCTACAGCTCCACATATATTCTACATCGTGCGTTTGACACCTCCTGGCCATCGCTCCACCATATCTCTGAGAGTTTTGACCCGTTGGTTGTACATCACCACCTGCTGCTAGGTAAGAATCGGTAAGAACGAAAGAAAAGCTTGACGGATTTGTGCTTTCCACCACCCCACATCCCATTAGTAGAAGTAGGATCATATTACTGTGTGTTTTCTATTTCTGCTAACCATGCCAGGATCACATGATGAAGTGGCGCGGGATGCACCCGATTGGGAGAACATGACAAACAAGGAGCTACATGATAAATTTGCACAAATGATGTCTGAACAGGTGAATGACATCGAGACCAGATTTACAGAGGCAATTGATGGCGTGGAAAAGATGATGGACACCAAGCTCGACGCCAAGTTTACTGAGTTGATCGCACGCCTACCTACACAGCCTGCTGCCGCTCCAGCACAGCCACAGCCACCGCCACTACCACGTGCACGACGTATTCTGTTTCCGAGAGGACAAGCTTCTGGTATTGGTGCTCCTCCTGCTGCTGCAGTACCTGCTGCTGCTGCTGACGTCGGCCAGGACGACAACTACGAGGGTGATTACGAGGAGGAGGTGGAACAGGAAGCGGCCTATGAACAGCCAGCTGGACGTCCACGTCCCAACATTCGCCACGGTCGACACCAACCACCCCCTCAGGTACGCGATGATGAACATGTGCCTAAACTGAAATTGAATCTTAAGCCGTTTGAGGGTAGATATATTCCTGATGCTTATCTTACTTGGGAGTTAGAAACTGAACAACGCTTTACATGTTTACAATATCCTGAGAATAGACGTGTTACTGCTGCTGTTTGTGAATTCACGGGATTTGCATCTATTTGGTGGTCTGAACATTGTAGATTGCATGCTAATAATATTCCAACTACTTAGGCTGCTTTAAAAGACGCTATGCGTACTCGCTGGGTTTCTCCTTATTATCAACGTGAATTGTTACAAAAATTACAGCGTTTGAGACAAGGAAAAAATTCTGTAGAGGAATATTATCAAGAATTACAAACTGGATTGATTAGATGTGGCCTAGTAGAGGATAATGAAGCTATGCTTGCACGTTTTATGGGTGGTTTAAACAGGGAGATACAAACTATTCTAGAATACAAGGACTTTGCTACTATCACTCGTTTGTTTCATCTTGCTTGTAAAGCTGAACGTGAAGTGCATGATCGACAGGCCGCTACGAGACCTAACTTTTCTGCAGGACGAAATACATCATGGACATCGCGTGGAGCTTCTACATCCACACGTCCTGCTGCACCACCATCTACTTCAGCCGCTCATTCTTACAGGGAGCCACCAAAACAGCCAGCGCCACCATTCAAGGGTGCACATAGTGGTCCAGTGGCGAGTTCTTCTTCATCCATGGCTTCCACAGGGCAAACACGAGATCGTGATATTAAATGTCGCAGGTGCCAAGGTGGAGGTCACTTCGCAAAAGACTGTCCCTCCAAGCGTGTGATGACTATTACGGCGGATGGTGGGTATGAGTCAGCGAGTGACTATGATGAGGAGACTTTAGTTCTCATTGCTCATGAGGAACAGGGTGCCCATGATGATGCTCATGATATAGAGTATATGGCTCCTGATGATGCAGATAAATATGCTAGTTTGGTTGCTCAACGTGTGTTAAGTGTGCAGGTAACGAAGGCCGAGCAAAACCAGAGGCATAATTTGTTCCACACAAAGGGAGTGGTGAAAGAACGTTCGGTTCGCATCATCATTGACGGAGGGAGTTGCAACAACTTGGCTAGCATGGAGTTGGTGGAGAAGCTATCTCTCACCACAAGACCACACCCCCATCCGTACTATATTCAGTGGTTTAACAATAGTGGTAAGATTAAGGTAACGCGTTCTGTTCGTGTGCACTTTAGCATTGCTGCATATGCTGATTATGTTGATTGTGATGTGGTACCCATGCAAGCATGCTCTCTTTTACTTGGTAGACCATGGCAGTTTGATAGGAATGTTGTACACCATGGTAGGACCAATCAGTTTACTCTGGTTCATCAGGATAAAAATATTGCTTTACTTCCTATGTCTCCTGAACAAATTGTGAAAGATGATCTTGCTAGAGCTAGTAAAGCTAAACAGGAGAAAAATAAGAGTGAAAATGAGATAGCAGCTAAAGAATTTGAGCACCAACATAAGACTAATAGCAAGTCTTCTTCTGCTGTTTCTAATGAAATTAAATTGACTAGTCCAACTTTGCTTGCTACTAAGGTTGATATTTCAGATTTGGATGTTAGTCAATATGTGTGCTATGCTTTTGTGTGCAAAGAAGTTTTGTTTTCATTTGAGGAATTGCCTCCTTCTTTGCCTCCTGTTGTCACTGACCTTTTGCAGGAATTTATTGACGTCTTTCCACAAGACGTACCACCGGGATTACCACCTATTCGAGGGATTGAGCATCAGATTGACTTAATTCCCGGTGCTTCGCTTCCCAACCGTGCGCCATACCGTACCAATCCGGAGGAGACGAAGGGGATTCAGCGTCAAGTACAAGAGCTACTCGACAAAGGTTACATACGTGAATCCCTTAGTCCTTGTGCTGTCCCTATTATATTAGTGCCGAAAAAGGATGGAACATGGCGTATGTGTGTTGATTGTCGAGCCATTAATAATATTACTATTCGTTATCGTCATCCTATTCCTAGGTTAGATGATATGCTTGATGAATTAAGTGGCTCTACCATGTTTTCCAAAGTTGATTTGCGTAGTGGATACCATCAAATTCGCATGAAATTAGGAGATGAATGGAAAACGGCTTTTAAAACTAAGTTTGGATTATATGAGTGGTTAGTCATGCCTTTTGGGTTAACTAATGCACCTAGCACTTTCATGAGATTAATGAACGAGGTTTTACGTGCTTTCATTGGACGATTTGTGGTAGTCTATTTTGATGATATACTGATTTATAGCAAATCTTTGGAGGAACATTTGGATCATTTACGTGTTGTTTTTATTGCTCTACGTAATGCACGTTTATTTGGTAACCTTGGGAAGTGCACCTTTTGCACCGACCGAGTATCGTTTCTTGGCTATGTTGTTACTCCGCAGGGAATTGAAGTTGATAAAGCCAAGATCGAGGCGATTGAGAGTTGGCCGCAGCCCAAAACGGTCACACAAGTGAGGAGTTTTCTTGGCCTCGCTGGATTCTATAGGCGTTTTGTGAGAGATTTCAGCACCATTGTTGCACCTCTCAATGAGCTTACACGCAAGGATGTGCCTTTTACTTGGGGTACCGCACAGGAAGAAGCCTTCACGGTATTGAAAGATAAGTTAACACATGCTCCTTTGCTCCAACTTCCTGATTTTAACAAGACTTTTGAGCTTGAAGGCGATGCTAGTGGTATTGGTTTGGGAGGTGTGTTATTACAAGATGCTAAACCTGTTGCATACTTTTCTGAAAAATTGAGTGGGCCTAGTCTGAACTATTCTACTTATGATAAGGAATTATATGCTCTTGTTCGGACATTAGAAACTTGGCAACATTATTTATGGCCCAAAGAATTTGTTATACATTCTGATCATGAATCTTTGAAACACATAAGAAGTCAAGAAAAACTTAATCGTAGACATGCTAAGTGGGTTGAATTTATTGAGACTTTCCCTTATGTCATTAAACACAAGAAGGGGAAAGATAATATTATTGCTGATGCTTTGTCTCGTCGTTATACTATGCTTTCACAACTTGACTTCAAGATATTCGGTTTAGAGACAATCAAAGATCAATATGTACATGATGCGGCATTTAAAGATGTTTTGCAGAATTGTAGAGAGGGTAGAACATGTGACAAGTTTGTGCATAATGATGGGTTTGTGTTCCGTTCTAACAAGCTATGCATTCCAGCTAGCTCTATTCGTCTTTTGTTCTTGCAGGAGGCGCATGGAGGAGGATTAATGGGACATTTTGGCGTGAAGAAGACGGAGGACGTACTTGCTACACATTTCTTTTGGCCAAAGATGAGACGGGATGTTGAGCGTTTTGTTGCTCGCTGCACTACATGTCAAAAAGCTAAGTCACGACTCAATCCTCATGGTTTATACATGCCTTTACCTGTACCTAGTGTTCCGTGGGAGGACATATCCATGGACTTTGTTTTAGGCTTGCCTTGAACAAAGAAGGGGAGGGATAGCATATTTGTTGTCGTGGATAGATTTTCTAAGATGGCACATTTTATACCATGTCATAAAAGCGATGATGCTGCTAATGTTGCTGATTTATTCTTTTGAGAGATTATTCGCTTACATGGTGTGCCCAATACTATTGTCTCGGATCGTGATACTAAGTTTCTTAGCCATTTTTGGAGATGCTTATGGGCTAAGTTGGGGACTAAACTACTTTTTAGTACTACATGTCATCCCCAAACTGATGGACAAACTGAAGTAGTCAATAGGACTTTGTCTACTATGCTTAGGGCTGTTTTAAAGAGTAACTTAAAAATGTGGGAAGAATGTTTACCTCATATTGAATTTGCTTATAATCGTTCATTTCATTCTACCACTAAAATGTGCCCTTTTGAGATTGTTTATGGTTTTCTACCTCGTGCACCTATTGATTTGCTTCCTCTTCCATCTTCGGAGAAGGTTAATTTTGATGCTAAGCAACGTGCTGAATTGATATTAAAAATGCATGAGTTAACTAAAGAAAACATTGAGAAAATGAATGCTAGATACAAGCTTGCTGGTGATAAGGGTAGAAAGCATGTTGTGTTTGAACCCGGAGATCTTGTTTGGTTACATCTACGTAAAGATAGGTTTCCTGATTTGCGCAAGTCTAAGTTAATGCCTCGAGCTGATGGTCCCTTTAAGGTTTTGCAGAAAATTAATGATAATGCATATAAACTTGAGCTACCTGCAGCCTTTGGGGTTAGTCCCACATTTAATATTGCAGATTTGAAGCCTTATTTGGAAGAGGATGATGAGCTTCCGTCGAGGACGACTTCAATTCAAGAAGGGGAGGATGATGAGGACATCTCTACTAATGTTACACCCACATCTTCACAAACTACACATAATGGACCAGTTACTAGAGCACGCGCACGTCAATTAAATTATCAGGTACTTTCGTTTCTTGCGAATCCTTCTAATATTCAAGAACATATGATGCTGCCTAAATTAGATACTTTTGTTTGTCTTATGAATGAAGGACCTAGCATGGACAAGAAGGATGGTCATTGGAGCGGGATCAAGCATGGAGAAGAAGGTGCGCGCGCGGGAAAGGACAGCGGAGCTTCCCGTGGTGATTATCGCACTTTGAAGCCACCATAAGGCGCGCATGAAGACTTGGACGAGAGACACAAGATGCCACATTAATATTTTCGTCCAAGAGTTATTATAGGTGCTGCGTCACCTTATTATTGGGCCAGGCCCATGTAATTTCGAAATACACTTAATAGACTATTTTTTAGAGTCCGTATGTGTGGGGAAACCGAGTTAGGGTTGTTTTCGGACCCCTCCTCCAAGGGGCCACGAAATTCCCCTCTGTTCCCCCATATATACAGCCCTTAGGGCGTCGTTTAGACTTGGGTTTTAATTAGATTTAAGTTAGCCATAGCCGCAACTTCGAGCTCTTCGTTTGTGTCATCCGACCAGGCCAAGACCTCATTGGAACCCCAACTTTCGTAATCATTCATCTTATATTCGCAATATCCAGATTGCAATTCTTAGTTCTTGCTTGTTCTTCGATTGCTTGCAGGAATTGACCTTCGTGGTCAGGTTGATCGTGCATCCGCGGGATCAATAACCTCTCGGAGTTGGTTTAGCGATTGCTAAGGCGCAACGTCTTCGCACGTTCGTAGTCGGGTCGTGAAAGTCTACTCCACCAAAAATCGATCTCCATACTCTCATCGAAACATCGGGACACCTTCGCCTCTATCATTGTTCCACTTGTCGCATTTCTTTGGCCACTAATTCCTACCAAGCTCCACGATAAGCCATTTGTAGGTGTGCGTGTGGGGAACGAGACTCAAACAAGGACATTCTTTTCATTTCAAGAAGCTATACATCACTTGCCTCATTACATCTTCGAGAAGGTATCCTTGTTATTGTTTTCTCTCTTTTACTCTCATATCTACCCGCTTGTTGTCATGGCTAGGCAAGACTCCCCTACCTCACCGGTGAATGGTACACTTTGCGATACAAGCCATATGGTTACTCAAGAAGCTCACCTACAATTCCAACATGAGATGCGCGACGCGCACGAGAAATTGAGCAACCGCATCGCCATGATTGCGGTAAACCTCCAACAAGGCCAAGATCTGATGTCACAAAAATGGAAGAGCTCTCCGAGCGCAATGAAGCAAAAATGGAGGAATTCCAACAACAAATGATCGCTCGTGACAAAGCCAATATGGCCGAGCTCAAGGCCATGCTCTCTTCTCGACATCATCATTCTTCATCATCCGCCTCTACACACCGGTCTTCTCACCGTTCCAAGGCCAACCATGAACACTTCGAGCACACCCAACCTCATGCCGGCAAGGAGCCTCAAGCCCAAGCCACGGAACGCGACAAACGTCTCCTCCTTGAGAGACGAGTGCACGACACTCTCAACTTTCATCTTCAACACCAAGGGGTAACAACTTATAATGCCCGGTCAACAAGAAATGAAGGCCAAGAACATGGAGAGCCATCTTACTCTCATGTGCCTCGAGATGACCGCCATCCAAGACCACCACTTCACCCACGTCAAGACAACATACCTCCAATGGCTCTTCGCACATTGGAGGGGCACCCAAATGCACCTCGCGTGCCAAACTTTGATCATCACGAGTACTACAACAACAACATCCACCGCAATGACCGGCGAGCTAGAGCACCTCCGCCATCCGAGCACCTCCGGATTCGCCAGCCCCAACACAATGAAGAGCGTTTTGGGAGACTCAAGTTCATGATGCCCAAGTTCTCGGGAGGAACAAACCCCGAGGACTACCTCTCATCGGCCCTAAAGGTGGACAAGATATACCGTGTGCATAATTTTGAGGAGTCCAAAAAAGTTGCCATGGCATCACTTGAATTTGAAGACTATGCTCTCAGTTGGTGGGAGCAAGTACAATATCTCATCCTTGAGCAAGGCACTCCACAAGTGTGCACATGGGAAGAAATGAAGCAAGTGATGAGAGACCGGTTTGTTCCACAACATTACACACGTGACCTCTACCAAAACTTACAAGCCCTCAAGCAAGGATACAAGACGGTGGAAGAGTATTACAAGGAAATGGAGTTAGCCATGATCCGAGCCAACGTGAAGGAATCCGCCGAAAAAACCATGGCCCGCTTCCTCAACGGTCAGAATTACCAAGTAAAAAAGATCACCAACTTCCAACCTTACAACACCATTGAAGAATTGGTCCATCAAGCCTCAAAAGCGGAGAGGAAAGTTCAAGAAGATGCGAAGTACTCCAAATTTTTGTCCTCCAACACTCGGGGCACACCTTCTATTTCTCAAGCACCACCAAGCACAACGCCCTATACCCGCTGATGAGGACATCCCTACTAATGTTACACCCATACCCTCACCAACTACACATACTGGACCAGTTACTAGAGCACGTGCACGTCAACTAAATTATCAGGTACTTTCGTTTCTTGCGAATCCTTCTATTGTTCATGAACATATGATGCTGCCTAAATTAGATACTTTTGTTTTGCTTATGAATGAAGGACCTAGCATGGACACGAAGGATGGTCATTGGAGCGGGATCAAGAATGGAGAAGAAGGTGCGCGCGGGGGAAAGTACAGTGGAGTTTCCAGTGGGGATTTTCGCACGTTGAAGCCACCATAAGGCATGCATGAAGGCTTGGACGGAATACACGAGATGCCACTTCATTATTTTCGTCCAAGAGCAATTATAGGTGCTGCGTCACCTTAATATTGGGCTGGGCCCATGTAATTTCGAAATACCACATTATAGGCTGTTTTTAGAGTCCGTATGTGTGGGGAAACCGAGTTAGGGTTGTTTTCGGACCCCACCTCCAAGGGGTCACGAAAATCCCCTCTGTTCCCCCATATATACAGCCCTTAGGGCGTCGTTTAGACTTGGGTTTTAATTAGATTTAAGTTAGCCATAGCCGCAACTTCGAGCTCTTCGTTTGTGTCATCCGACCAGGCCAAGACCTCATTGGAACCCCAACTTTCGTAATCATTCATCTTATATTCGCAATATCCAGATTGCAATTCTTAGTTCTTGCTTGTTCTTCGATTGCTTGCAGGAATTAGACCTTCGTGGTCAGGTTGATCGTGCATCCGCGGGATCAATAACCTCTCGGAGTTGGTTTAGCGATCGCTAAGGCGCAACGTCTTCGCACGTTCGTAGTCGGATCGTGAAAGTTGCCTCCACCATAATCGATCTCCACCATCTCATCGAAACATCGGGACACCTTCGCCTCTATCAAGTGGTATCAGATTTCCAGGTTGCTCGGTGAGATTTACCAGTTTTCATAGTCTAGATTGGTTCTGTTCTTCATACCTACAGTCCAAGAAAAAGCCAACAAAAAAAATTAGGGTTAGATCATCACGTCCCAAGACAGTCCTAGCCTTTGTCCAGTTTTCTTTTCAGTACTTGCTTTGTTGAATTTACGGTTGCATCGTTGTGTCAAGTTGCTGATCTTAGCGTCTAGTTCCCTTAGAGTTTCGAGTTCTGATCACAGTTTGCCACGTCGCCGCCGCACCAGTAGTCATCCTACCACGTTCCGCCAATCCGAGTCCAGATACACCACCACGTTCCGCCAAGCAGAGTCCATGTACACCACCACGTCTCACGAGTCCGAGTTGAGTTCCACCATCAGTACGGTTCCTGATATCCCCGTAGCCAGAATAGTTTTGAGTTGATTAGAGTCGGATTTCACCAATCTTTTGTCGTACGTAGAAGAGGGTGATTTCCAAAAAAAAAAAAAAAGTCTGGCAGGCTTTTCAGAGCAGTTTTTAGGCCAAAATTTTCATGGGTAAAAAAATTTCGTGCCCATACGTTCCTTAGGTCCAGAAACTCGTTTTGAGACGTTCGCCACCATAGTGATTTTTTCGCACTTTTTCAGCCCCCGCAGTCCCGCATCGCCAAAAAAAAAAGCAAAAAAAAAAAAAGAGAGAAAAAAAATTCAGAGTGTGCTTCACAGTTGTTACGTGCCGCGCCGTGCTTTCGTTGGTGTTTTAGGCTCGCGTCTCTAGTACGGTCTAGCCTAGGATCAGCACAGTACCGACGTTGAGTGTTTATTCAGCTTTGCATCTCTGTTTTGATTACTGTTGAGTTTTTCCTACCATACTTGTCAGCCTTCCTACAGCTCCACATATATTCTACATCGTGCGTTTTGACACCTCCTGGCCATCGCTCTACCATATCTCTGAGAGTTTTGACCCGTTGGTTGTACATCACCACCTGCTGCTAGGTAAGAATCGGTAAGAACGTAAGAAAAGCTTGACGGATTTGTGCTTTCCACCACCCCACATCCATCCCATTAGTAGAAGTAGGATCATATTCCTGTGTGTTTTCTATTTCTGCTAACCATGCCAGGATCACATGATGAAGTGGCGCGGGATGCACCCGATTGGGAGAACATGACAAACAAGGAGTTACATGATAAATTTGCACGTATGATGTCTCAACAGGTGCAGGACATCGAGACCAGATTTACAGAGGCGATTGATGGCGTGGAGAAAATGATCGACACCAAGCTCGACGCCAAGTTTACTGAGTTGATCGCACGCCTACCTTCAGCACAGCCACAGCCACCGCCACTACCACGTGCACGACGTATTCTGTTTCCGCGAGGACAAGCTGCTGGTATTGGTGCTCCTCCTACTGCTGCAGTTGCTGCTACTGCTGCTGCTGCTGCTTCTGACGTCGCCCAGGACGACAACTACGAGGGTGATTACGAGGAGGAGGTGGAACAGGAAGCGGCCTATGAGCAGCCAGCTGGACGTCCACGTCCCAACATTCGCCACGGTCGACACCAACCACCCCCTCAGGTACGCGATGATGAACATGTGCCTAAACTTAAATTGAATCTTAAGCCGTTTGAGGGTAGATATATTCCTGATGCTTATCTTACTTGGGAGTTAGAAACTGAACAACGTGTTACATGTTTACAATATCCTGAGAATAGACGTGTTACTGCTGCTGTTTGTGAATTCACGGGCTTTGCATCTATTTGGTGGTCTGAACATTGTAGATTGCATGCTAATAATATTCCAACTACTTGGGCTGCTTTAAAAGATGCTATGCGTACTCGCTGGGTTCCTCCTTATTATCAACGTGAATTGTTACAAAAATTACAGCGTTTGAGACAAGGAAAAAATTCTGTAGAGGAATATTATCAAGAATTACAAACTGGATTGATTAGATGTGGCCTAGTAGAGGATAATGAAGCTATGCTTGCACATTTTATGGGTGGCTTAAACAGGGAGATACAAACTATTCTAGAATACAAGGACTTTGCTACTATCACTCGTTTGTTTCATCTTGCTTGTAAAGCTGAACGTGAAGTGCAAGATCGACAGGCCGCTACGAGACCTAACTTTTCTTGAGGACGAAATACATCATGGACATCGCGTGGAGCTTCTACATCCACACGTCCTGCTGCGCCACCATCTACTTCAGCCGCTCATTCTTACAGGGAGCCACCAAAACAGCCAGCGCCACCATTCAAGGGTGCACAGAGTGGTCCAGCGGCGAGTTCTTCTTCATCCATGGCGTCCACAGGGCAAACACGAGATCGTGATATTAAATGTCGCAGGTGCCAAGGTGGAGGTCACTTCGCAAAAGACTGTCCCTCCAAGCGTGTGATGACTATTACGGCGGATGGTGGGTATGAGTCAGCGAGTGACTATGATGAGGAGACTCTAGTTCTCATTGCTCATGAGGAACAGGGTGCCCATGATGATGCTCATGATATAGAGTATATGACTCCTGATGATGCAGATAAATATGCTAGTTTGGTTGCTCAACGTGTATTAAGTGTGCAGGTAACGACGGCCGAGCAAAACCAGAGGCATAATTTGTTCCACACAAAGGGAGTGGTGAAAGAACGTTCGGTTCGCATCATCATTGACGGAGGGAGTTGCAACAACTTGGCTAGCATGGAGTTGGTGGAGAAGCTATCTCTCACCACAAGACCACACCCCCATCCGTACTATATTCAGTGGTTTAACAATAGTGGTAAGATTAAGGTAACACGTTCTGTTCGTGTGCACTTTAGCATTGCTGCATATGCTGATTATGTTGATTGTGATGTGGTACCCATGCAAGCATGCTCTCTTTTACTTGGTAGACCATGGCAATTTGATAGGAATGTTGTACACCATGGTAGGACAAATCAGTTTACTCTAGTTCATCAGGATAAAAATATTGCTTTACTTCCTATGTCTCCTGAACAAATTGTAAAAGATGATCTTGCTAGAGCTAGTAAAGCTAAACAGGAGAAAAATAAGAGTGAAAATGAGATAGCGGCTAAAGAATTTGAGCAACAACATAAGACTAATAGCAAATCTTCTTCTGTTGTTTCTAATGAAATTAAATTGACTAGTCCAACTTTGCTTGCTACTAAGGTTGATATTTCGGATTTGGATGTTAGTCAATATGTGTGCTATGCTTTTGTGTGCAAAGAAGCCTTGTTTTCATTTGAGGAATTGCCTCCTTCTTTGCCTCCTGTTGTCACTGACCTTTTCAGGAGTTTATTGACGTCTTTCCACAAGACGTACCACCGGGATTACCACCTATTCGAGGGATTGAGCATCAGATTGACTTAATTCCCGGTGCTTCGCTGCCCAATCGTGCGCCATACCGTACCAATCCGGAGGAGACGAAGGAGATTCAGCGTCAAGTACAAGAGCTACTCGACAAAGGTTACATACGTGAATCCCTTAGTCCTTGTGCTGTTCCTGTTATATTAGTGCCTAAAAAGGATGGAACATGGCGTATGTGTGTTGATTGTCGAGCCATTAATAATATTACTATTCGTTATCGTCATCCTATTCCTAGGCTAGATGATATGCTTGATGAATTAAGTGGCTCTACCATGTTTTCCAAAGTTGATTTGCGTAGTGGATACCATCAAATTCGCATGAAATTAGGGGATGAATGGAAAACGGCATTTAAAACTAAGTTTGGATTATATGAGTGGTTAGTCATGCCTTTTGGGTTAACTAATGCACCTAGCACTTTTATGAGATTACTGAACGAGGTTTTACGTGCTTTCATTGGACGATTTGTGGTAGTCTATTTTGATGATATACTGATTTATAGCAAATCTTTGGAGGAACATTTGGATCATTTACGTGCTGTTTTTATTGCTCTACGTAATGCACGTTTATTTGGTAACCTTGGGAAGTGCACCTTTTGCACCGACCGAGTGTCGTTTCTTGGCTATGTTGTTACTCCGCAGGGAATTGAAGTTGATCAAGCCAAGATCGAGGCAATTGAGAGTTGGCCGCAGCCCAAAACGGTCACACAAGTGAGGAGTTTTCTTGGCCTCGCTGGATTCTATAGGCGTTTTGTGAGAGATTTCAGCACCATTGCTGCACCTCTCAATGAGCTTACACGCAAGGATGTGCCTTTTACTTGGGGTACCGCACAGGAAGAAGCTTTCACGGTATTGAAAGATAAGTTAACACATGCTCCTTTGCTCCAACTTCCTGATTTTAATAAGACTTTTGAGCTTGAATGCGATGCTAGTGGGATTGGTTTGGGAGGTGTGTTATTACAAGATGCTAAACCTGTTGCATACTTTTCTGAAAAATTGAGTGGGCCTAGTCTGAACTATTCTACTTATGATAAGGAATTATATGCTCTTGTTTGGACATTAGAAACTTGGCAACATTATTTATGGCCCAAAGAATTTGTTATACATTCTGATCATGAATCTTTGAAACACATAAGAAGTCAAGCAAAACTTAATCGTAGACATGCTAAGTGGGTTGAATTTATTGAGACTTTCCCTTATGTCATTAAACACAAGAAGGGGAAAGATAATATTATTGCTGATGCTTTGTCTCGTCGTTATACTATGCTTTCACAACTTGACTTCAAGATATTCGGTTTAGAGACAATCAAAGAACAATATGTAAATGATGCGGAATTTAAAGATGTATTGCAGAATTGTAGAGAGGGTAGAACATGGAACAAGTTTGTGCTTAATGATGGATTTGTGTTCCGTTCTAACAAGCTATGCATTCCAGCTAGCTCTATTCGTCTTTTGTTGTTGCAGGAGGCGCATGGAGGAGGATTAATGGGACATTTTGGCGTGAAAAAGACGGAGGACGTACTTGCTACACATTTCTTTTGGCCAAAGATGAGACGGGATGTTGAGCGTTTTGTTGCTCGCTGCACTACATGTCAAAAAGCTAAGTCACGACTCAATCCTCATGGTTTATACATGCCTTTACCTGTACCTAGTGTTCCGTGGGAGGACATATCCATGGACTTTGTTTTAGGCTTGCCTCGAACAAAGAAGGGGAGGGATAGCATATTTGTTGTCGTGGATAGATTTTCTAAGATGGCACATTTTATACCATGTCATAAAAGCGATGATGCTGCTAATGTTGCTGATTTATTCTTTGGAGAGATTATTCGTTTACATGGTGTGCCCAATACTATTGTCTCGGATCGTGATACTAAGTTTCTTAGCCATTTTTGGAGATGCTTATGGGCTAAGTTGGGGACTAAACTACTTTTTAGTACTACATGTCATCCCCAAACTGATGGACAAACTGAAGTGGTCAATAGGACATTGTCTACTATGCTTAGGGCTGTTTTAAAAAGTAACTTGAAAATGTGGGAAGAATGTTTACCTCATATTGAATTTGCTTATAATCGTTCAGTGCATTCTACCACTAAAATGTGCCCTTTTGAGATTGTTTATGGTTTTCTACCTCGTGCACCTATTGATTTGCTACCTCTTCCATCTTCGGAGAAGGTTAATTTTGATGCTAAGCAACGTGCTGAATTGATATTAAAAATGCATGAGTTAACTAAAGAAAACATTGAGCGCATGAATGCTAGATACAAGCTTGCTGGTGATAGGGGTCGAAAGCATGTTGTGTTTGAACCAGGAGATCTTGTTTGGTTACATCTACGTAAAGATAGGTTTCTTGATTTGCGCAAGTCTAAGTTAATGCCACGAGCTGATGGTCCCTTTAAGGTTTTATAGAAAATTAATGATAATGCATATAAACTTGAGCTACCTGCAGATTTTGGGGTTAGTCCCACATTTAACATTGCAGATTTGAAACCTTATTTGGGAGAAGATGATGAGCTTCCGTCGAGGACGACTTCAATTCAAGAAGGGGAGGATGATGAGGACATCCCTACTAATGTTACTCCCATACCCTCACCAACTACACATACTGGACCAGTTACTAGAGCACGTGCACGTCAACTAAATTATCAGGTACTTTCGTTTCTTGCGAATCCTTCTATTGTTCATGAACATATGATGCTGCCTAAATTAGATACTTTTGTTTTGCTTATGAATGAAGGACCTAGCATGGACACGAAGGATGGTCATTGGAGCGGGATCAAGAATGGAGAAGAAGGTGCGCGCGGGGGAAAGTACAGTGGAGTTTCCAGTGGGGATTTTCGCACGTTGAAGCCACCATAAGGCATGCATGAAGGCTTGGACGGAATACACGAGATGCCACTTCATTATTTTCGTCCAAGAGCAATTATAGGTGCTGCGTCACCTTAATATTGGGCTGGGCCCATGTAATTTCGAAATACCACATTATAGGCTGTTTTTAGAGTCCGTATGTGTGGGGAAACCGAGTTAGGGTTGTTTTCGGACCCCACCTCCAAGGGGTCACGAAAATCCCCTCTGTTCCCCCATATATACAGCCCTTAGGGCGTCGTTTAGACTTGGGTTTTAATTAGATATAAGTTAGCCATAGCCGCAACTTCGAGCTCTTCGTTTGTGTCATCCGACCAGGCCAAGACCTCATTGGAACCCCAACTTTCGTAATCATTCATCTTATATTCGCAATATCCAGATTGCAATTCTTAGTTCTTGCTTGTTCTTCGATTGCTTGCAGGAATTAGACCTTCGTGGTCAGGTTGATCGTGCATCCGCGGGATCAATAACCTCTCGGAGTTGGTTTAGCGATCGCTAAGGCGCAACGTCTTCGCACGTTCGTAGTCGGATCGTGAAAGTTGCCTCCACCATAATCGATCTCCACCATCTCATCGAAACATCGGGACACCTTCGCCTCTATCACCCGCGCTCCAACATCAAGCAGTGGTCCTTCAAACACACGGCCACCGGCAAATTCTTCAACACGTTCTCCATCAACCACAACAAGTTTCAAGCCACGAGAACCTCCCAAGACCTTCCCACCCAAATATGAAAAGACTAGCTCCATTGCATGCTTCACTTGGATGCTTTGGGTGCCCCACCAAGAGGACCATGATCATCACCGAAGACGGAGAGTATGATTCCATAAGTGAGGGTGAAATGGATGCTTTGGCCCAAGTCTCTCAACATGTCCATGCAAATGATGATGATGAAGACGGCCACATATATTGTGACAATGATGCAAGTCCCTCTCTCGTGGTGTCCAAGGTGTTGACTTTCCAACAAGAGCTCGATGAGAATCAAAGGTGCCACATCTTCCACACAAAGGCGGGAATCAAAGGTCGATCCGTGAAGGTCATTATTGATGGCAGAAGTTGCCACAACTTAGCAAGCGAAGAGCTTTGTACCAAACTTAACCTCATCAAGAAGAAGCACCCTCACCCATACAAGGTGCAATGGCTTAGTGACTCTGGATCCATAAAAGTGGACCACACGGTGGAAGTCTCATTCAAAATCGGAGCCTACGAAGACACATTGGAATGTGACGTGGTCCCAATGAGCCTGTGTCATTTGCTCTTGGGCCGGCCTTGGCAATTTGATAGGAGTGTTCTACACAATGGTCGTACCAATCACTATATCTTCAAGTGGAGGGGCAAAGAATTTGCTGTTAACATAAATTTCCATTTTGCGAAATTTATTGTGATCAATCTATGCTTCTTTTGAATTTGTTCCAATGTAACCAAATGAACATTGACACGTCTATTTTCTGGATCTATCATTTTTTATCAGTTTGAACTTTGTTTGAAAAGGTTTTGGGGCTATCAAAGTTGGCAGGTGCAGCAGCAGCAAACAGTGAGAAGCAGCTGCAGTCGCTAAAGGCAGCAGCAACAGCTGCATATTCAGCAGGTCAGCGGCAAGGAGCAGCCCAGCTGCGGTTGAGCACCGGGGCGCGTCCAGGGATGCCAAGGGTGGCCGTTGGCATGGCCAGGGCGCAGGCACACACACCCAGAACACACACGCACACATGCTACTCACGACCTTGGCCTTGGCACACACCACACACACGGGGCACTCATACCAGGCACGCACAGCACACACATGTACAACACATGCGCGGCCATGGTCGTGGCCATGGAAGCTCATAGGGGAGGGGTCGTCGCGGCTGGGCGACGGTGTGGAGCAGGAGCAACACGACGAGGAGGAGCAGGGCACCACGTCGGGGCTGCACCACGGGGATGTCCTGTCGCAGGCCGTGGGCACAAGGGGGATGCCGAGGCCGGCGAGCGCCGGACAGTAGAATGGCAGCATCATGGCGTGGCCATGCAGGGCAAGGATGCGGGGTCGGGAGGCGGCTGGGGCCGCAGCTGTCATCACGGCGGCGCCGAGCGCCGGCAAGCCGTATCGGGGTGGGTGGCATCCATGCTCGCGGGAGGAGGAGGCGCGGCGGCACCGACGGGCGCCGGGATGTCGAGCGGGGCGGTGGAGATCACGACGCCTTCATGGCGGCGCCGCGCACTGGCGAACCACCCCGGCTAGGTTGGCCGAAGCCCCGCAACAAGGTGAGGCGGCCATGGATCCAGGCAGTGGAGGAGGGGCGCTGTCGCGAGGGGGGGCAGGGCGGTGTGGGATGGCGGCCAAGGCGGCCGGCGCTTGCCGGAGTTGATGGCGGCTGGCGGCGTCCAGGAGGGAGAGGGGGCGGAACCGATCTAGATCGAGAGGGGGGAGGGGATCGGGAGAGAGATGGGGGGCGGCTCGGGCAGTTGTGTAGGGCGCCAGGAGGGGGCATAGGTGGGCTGGGACAGGGGATAAAGGGGTGGGTTGGGCCTAGTGGAATTGCGCCCTGAGCGAAACTTAGCAATTCTTTTTTTTCATTCATGTTTTATTTTATTTTGCCAACAAACGATTTTTTTAAAATATGAATCTTGTCCCATAATTTGTGTTGTCCATTATGGCAATGCCACAAAAAGTTTGGGCACCAACAAAACTCATTTAGAGTTTCATTCAATTATTAATCAATCAACTGGGGCTATTTTGGTTTTGTTTTGGTTTGTTTGAAATATTTAATCATTCAATAATTTACCACTGCTATATTATTATGGTCCGCTGATTATTTGCATGTTTTAGAAAATGTCAACACAATTTTTGGATCAACTTTATTTTGAAATTTTATTTGAGATGGATTTTTAATAAGGCATGATCAAGGGTGACCATGGCTTGGCCATCACAGTGACTTGGCCTTAATCAAAGTGATTACTTTTGCATAACACCGAGGGTGTTACACCTAACATGTCATATTGTAGTTAGCAAGACATGGAAGTTTTGTTCATTATGCATGGCATTTCTATTTACTAAGACATGGCATTTCTATTTACTAAGACATGGTAGTTTTCTTTATTATGCATGGCATTTTTATTTACTAAGACATGGCATTTCTACTTAGCAATACATGACAGTTTTCTTTATTATGTATGGCATTTCTATTTACTAAGACAAGGTCAGTTTTGTTTTTCTATTTACTAAGATTGCCCTTTAACATGGCAATCTTGGTGGCAAGTGATAGTATTTTTTAGCATGGCATTTCTAGTAAGCCATGCATGGCAGTTTTGTCCATTATGCATGGCATTTCTATTTACTACAACATGGCAGTTTCGTTTTATAATGTATATCAATATGCAACCAAACGTTTTGTTTTTTGTTTTTTTTCGTACGTTCACTAACCTTCATTCGTGTACTGCTGTAGCAGCGGAAGCATCAGAGGTGCAGTGGATGCTGCAATTATATCATGTCAAGGTTAGTTTTGCCGTAAATTACATGTGAAAAAAGTAAATAGTGATAATAACTTACAAATACTAGTATTTTCATCATGGCATTTCTATTTAGGAAGACATGGCATTTTTTCTTTATGCGCGGAATTTCTATTTACTAAGACAATGGCAGTTTTGTTTTTCTATTGTATATCAATATGTGCCCTTAAACATGTCAATCTTGGTGGCAAGTGATAGTTTTTCAGCATGGCATTTCTAGTTAGGAACACATGGCAGTTTTGTTCATTATGCATGGCATTTCTATTTACTAAGACAATGACAGTTCTTGAAAATAATTTATACTCATGGATATTTATACACATGACAATCACGCACATGCATGTGTAAGGGAGGTGTCAGGGAGATGGTATTTACTAGATCCCCGTGGTTCGTTTGCACGCGGAACTGAATAGCCTGAACCTCCCATTATCCGGAGCAAATCTCCTACACCTGATCAAAAGTTAAAAAGTTGCGTCACAAGTGAACCTAATATATGGAAGCAAACATTTATTTTTGCTTTTTCGTACGTTCACTAACCTTCATTCGTGTTTTTTTGTAGCAGCGGAAGCAAGGGAAACGTCGAATTTAGTTGCTCATAATCTTGCATGCTCCATGGTTGGTTCAAACCAACCATCCAAGGTTGGCTTCCATCATTTGGCTCCAGTTTTTTGCTAACGTATTTTGTCATTACAATAGCACGGCAAATTAAATATACAGTACTTGGCATCTGGTACGAGCATAAAATGTCAGTTCACGGAATAGTATGTGGCAATTGTTAGTACAACATTACAGTAAATCATAAAAGACCCCATGGCAGTTTGTTAGTTGGAGATCATGGTAGCCCATCCCCTCATTTTCTCACGGCAGTTTGTTAGTTGGAAGTCATGAAGAAAATCACATGGCAACTTCTAGTATTAAAGCATGGCAAATTGTACACAGCGTTCATGGCATTTGCAGACACAAAGATTGGTAGAACATGTTCACTCATAGGATGGCAAGTAGCAGTCACAATTGCATACACGATGCTTTGCACGTCATTATCAGAAAATAAGCATGGAAAATAAGAAAATAAGCCTCATTTTTAATCTTGGCATGGCAATTAGTACCCTTTTTGAGCATTTTTACAGAAAAAATGCATGGTGAAAAGCCTGTAGAATCTTAAAAAACAGAGTACATGGCAAGTAGTACGCATAGTTCATGGCAATTGTAGAATCGCAGTACGACAAATAGCACACATAGTTTATGGCAATTGTATATATCAAATCTTGTTAGAACATCATCAGCATGGCGCTAACAAAAAAATAGCCTCATTTTGGTTTATTCTTTAGATGGCAACTAGTACCATTTCTCTTTGGCAACCCATGTCCCAAAAATGCATGCCGAAGAGCTAGTTCAAACTTAAAAGCCAGAGCGTATAACAATTCCAAAAATGCAATTAGCACTTTATAGTTCATTTAAATTGCACATACTATTATCAGCATGGCAACTAACAAAAATAAGGATTAGGACATGGCTATTGCAAGTGACGCTCGTCTTCCATGGCAATCACTAGTTGTCTTATGCATGAACAATACATCTCCACATGCCATATAGTACATCTTGAGACTACAGATTCTACATACCAACCATATTGTATGGCTTTTCGCCTATAATACATGGCAGTTCATCCAAAGGCAAATCAGAAGGATGGGGTGGGATGGGTTGGAAGAAATCCATAGAAAATCACCTTTTCTTCAGTCCCTGAAGCAGCCAAGCATCAAGAAGAAATTGTCGTGGCAATTTTGTATCTACGGATGGCAACTCAAAGGCACCGATCTGAAGGTCGTTATAGATCTGGCAATGGTGACGATCCAGAAGGTAGGGTTTTGGTCGTAGAAGAGAGGCGATTGGTGTGGGGGTAGGGGGTGGTCAGCGGCGACGGCGGGGGGAGGACAGGTGATGAGGACATCCCTACTAATGTTACACCCATACCATCACCAACTACACATACTGGACCAGTTACTAGAGCACGTGCACGTCAACTAAATTATCAGGTACTTTCGTTTCTTGCGAATCCTTCTATTGTTCATGAACATATGATGCTGCCTAAATTAGATACTTTTGTTTTGCTTATGAATGAAGGACCTAGCATGGACAAGAAGGATGGTCATTGGAGCGGGATCAAGAATGGAGAAGAAGGTGCGCGCGGGGGAAAGTACAGTGGAGCTTCCAGTGGGGATTTTCGCACGTTGAAGCCACCATAAGGCATGCATGAAGGCTTGGACGGAATACACGAGATGCCACTTCATTATTTTCGTCCAAGAGCAAATATAGGTGCTGCGTCACCTTAATATTGGGCTGGGCCCATGTAATTTCGAAATACCACATTATAGGCTGTTTTTAGAGTCCGTATGTGTGGGGAAACCGAGTTAGGGTTGTTTTCGGACCCCACCTCCAAGGGGTCACGAAAATCCCCTCTGTTCCCCCATATATACAGCCCTTAGGGCGTCGTTTAGACTTGGGTTTTAATTAGATTAAAGTTAGCCATAGCCGCAACTTCGAGCTCTTCGTTTGTGTCATCCGACCAGGCCAAGACCTCATTGGAACCCCAACTTTCGTAATCATTCATCTTATATTCGCAATATCCAGATTGCAATTCTTAGTTCTTGCTTGTTCTTCGATTGCTTGCAGGAATTAGACCTTCGTGGTCAGGTTGATCGTGCATCCACGGGATCAATAACCTCTCGGAGTTGGTTTAGCGATCGCTAAGGCGCAACGTCTTCGCACGTTCGTAGTCGGATCGTGAAAGTTGCCTCCACCATAATCGATCTCCACCATCTCATCGAAACATCGGGACACCTTCGCCTCTATCAAGTGGTATCAGATTTCCAGGTTGATCGGTGAGATTTACCAGTTTTTCGTAGTCTAGATTGTTTCTGCTCTTCATACCTACAGTCCACGAAAAAGCCAAAAAAAAAATTAGGGTTAGATCATCACGTCCCAAAACAGTCCGAGCCTTTGTCCAGTTTTCTTTACAGTAGCTTGCTTTGTTGAATTTACGGTTGCATCGTTGTGTCAAGTTGCTGATCTTAGCGTCTAGTTCCCTTAGAGTTTCGAGTTCTGATCACAGTTTGCCACGTCGCCGCCGCACCAGTAATCATCCTACCACGTTCCGCCAATCCGAGTCCAGATACACCACCACGTTCCGCCAAGCAGAGTCCATATACACCACCACGTCTCACGAGTCCGAGTTGAGTTCCACCATCAGTACGGTTTGTGATCTCTCCGTAGCCAGAATAGTTTTGATTTGATTAGAGTCGGATTTCACCAATCTTTTGTCGTACGTAGAAGAGGGTGATTTCCAAAAAAAAAAAAAAAAAAAGTCTGGCACGCTTTTCAGAGCAGTTGTTAGGCCAAAATTTTCAGGGGTAAAAAAATTTCGTGCCCATACGTTCCTTAGGTCCAGAAACTCGTTTTGAGACGTTCCCCACCATAGTGATTTTTTCGCACTTTTTCAGTCACCGCAGTCCCGCATCGCAAAAAAAAAAAAAAAAAAAGAGAAAAAAAAAAGAGAGAGAAAAAAAAATTCAGAGTGTGCTTCACAGTTGTTACGTGCCGCGCCGTGCTTTCGTTGGTGTTTTAGGCTCGCGTCTCTAGTACGGTCTAGCCTAGGATCAGCACAGTACCGACGTTGAGTGTTTATTCAGCTTTGCATCTCTGTTTTGATTACTGTTGATCTTTTTGCTACCATATTTGTCAAGCCTACCTACAGCTCCACATATATCCTACATCGTGCGTTTTGACACCTCCTGGCCATCGCTCTACCATATCTCTGAGAGTTTTGACCCGTTGGTTGTACATCACCACCTGCTGCTAGGTAAGAATCGGTAAGAACGTAAGAAAAGCTTGACGGATTTGTGCTTTCCACCACCCCACATCCATCCCATTAGTAGAAGTAGGATCATATTCCTGTGTGTTTTCTATTTCTGCTAACCATGCCAGGATCACATGATGAAGTGGCGCGGGATGCACCCGATTGGGAGAACATGACAAACAAGGAGCTACATGATAAATTTGCACGTATGATGTCTCAACAGGTGCAGGACATCGAGACCAGATTTACAGAGGCGATTGATGGCGTGGAGAAGATGATCGGCACCAAGCTCGACGCCAGGTTTACTGAGTTGATCGCACGCCTACCTTCAGCACAGCCACAGCCACCGCCACTACCACGTGCACGACGTATTCTGTTTCCGCGAGGACAAGCTGCTGGTATTGGTGCTCCTCCTGCTGCTGCAGTTGCTGCTACTGCTGCTGCTGCTGCTTCTGACGTCGTCCAGGACGACAACTACGATGGTGATTACGAGGAGGAGGTGGAACAGGAAGCGGCCTATGAGCAGCCAGCTGGACGTCCACGCCCCAACATTTGCCACGGTCGACACCAACCACCCCCTCAGGTACGCGATGATGAACATGTGCCTAAACTTAAATTGAATCTTAAGCCGTTTGAGGGTAGATATATTCCTGATGCTTATCTTACTTGGGAGTTAGAAACTGAACAACGTTTTACATGTTTACAATATCCTGAGAATAGACGTGTTACTGCTGCTGTTTGTGAATTCACGGGCTTTGCATCTATTTGGTGGTCTGAACATTGTAGATTGCATGCTAATAATATTCCAGCTACTTGGGCTGCTTTAAAAGATGCTATGCGTACTCGCTGGGTTCCTCCTTATTATCAACGTGAATTGTTACAAAAATTACAGCGTTTGAGACAAGGAAAAAATTCTGTAGAGGAATATTATCAAGAATTACAAACTGGATTGATTAGATGTGGCCTAGTAGAGGATAATGAAGCTATGCTTGCACGTTTTATGGGTGGCTTAAACAGGGAGATACAAACTATTCTAGAATACAAGGACTTTGCTACTATCACTCGTTTGTTTCATCTTGCTTGTAAAGCTGAACGTGAAGTGCAGGATCGACAGGCTGCTACGAGACCTAACTTTTCTGCAGGACGAAATACATCATGGACATCGCGTGGAGCTTCTACATCCACACGTCCTGCTGCGCCACCATCTACTTCAGCCGCTCATTCTTACAGGGAGCCACCAAAACAGCCAGCGCCACCATTCAAGGGTGCACAGAGTGGTCCAGCGGCGAGTTCTTCTTCATCCATGGCGTCCACAGGGCAAACACGAGATCGTGATATTAAATGTCGCAGGTGCCAAGGTGGAGGTCACTTCGCAAAAGACTGTCCCTCCAAGCGTGTGATGACTATTACGGCGGATGGTGGGTATGAGTCAGCGAGTGACTATGATGAGGAGACTCTAGTTCTCATTGCTCATGAGGAACAGGGTGCCCATGATGATGCTCATGATATAGAGTATATGAATCCTGATGATGCAGATAAATATGCTAGTTTGGTTGCTCAACGTGTGTTAAGTGTGCAGGTATCGAAGGCCGAGCAAAACCAGAGGCATAATTTGTTCCACACAAAGGGAGTGGTGAAAGAACGTTCGGTTCGCATCATCATTGACGGAGGGAGTTGCAACAACTTGGCGAGCATGGAGTTGGTGGAGAAGCTATCTCTCACCACAAGACCACACCCCCATCCGTACTATATTCAGTGGTTTAACAATAGTGGTAAGATTAAGGTAACACGTTCTGTTCGTGTGCACTTTAGCATTGCTGCATATGCTGATTATGTTGATTGTGATGTGGTACCCATGCAAGCATGCTCTCTTTTACTTGGTAGACCATGGCAATTTGATAGGAATGTTGTACACCATGGTAGGACAAATCAGTTTACTCTGGTTCATCAGGATAAAAATATTGCTTTACTTCCTATGTCTCCTGAACAAATTGTGAAAGATGATCTTGCTAGAGCTAGTAAAGCTAAACAGGAGAAAAATAAGAGTGAAAATGAGATAGCAGCTAAAGAATTTGAGCAACAACATAAGACTAATAGCAAATCTTCTTCTGTTGTTTCTAATGAAATTAAATTGACTAGTCCAACTTTGCTTGCTACTAAGGTTGATATTTCAGATTTGGATGTTAGTCGATATGTGTGCTATGCTTTTGTGTGCAAAGAAGCTTTGTTTTCATTTGAGGAATTGCCTCCTTCTTTGCCTCCTGTTGTCACTGACCTTTTGCAGGAATTTATTGACGTCTTTCCACAAGACGTACCACCGGGATTACCACCTATTCGAGGGATTAAGCATCAGATTGACTTAATTCCCGGTGCTTCGCTGCCCAACCGTGCGCCATACCGTACCAATCCGGAGGAGACGAAGGAGATTCAACGTCAAGTACAAGAGCTACTCGACAAAGGTTACATACGTGAATCACTTAGTCCTTGTGCTGTTCCTGTTATATTAGTGCCTAAAAAGGATGGAACTTGGCGTATGTGTGTTGATTGTAGAGCCATTAATAATATTACTATTCGTTATCGTCATCCTATTCCTAGGTTAGATGATATGCTTGATGAATTAAGTGGCTCTACCATGTTTTCCAAAGTTGATTTGCGTAGTGGATACCATCAAATTCGCATGAAATTAGGGGATGAATGGAAAACGGCATTTAAAACTAAGTTTGGATTATATGAGTGGTTAGTCATGCCTTTTGGGTTAACTAATGCACCTAGCACTTTTATGAGATTAATGAACGAGGTTTTACGTGCTTTCATTGGACGATTTGTGGTAGTCTATTTTGATGATATACTGATTTATAGCAAATCTTTGGAGGAACATTTGGATCATTTACGTGCTGTTTTTATTGCTCTACGTAATGCACGTTTATTTGGTAACCTTGGGAAGTGCACCTTTTGCACCGACCGAGTATCGTTTCTTGGCTATGTTGTTACTCCGCAGGGAATTGAAGTTGATCATGCCAAGATCGAGGCCATTGAGAGTTGGCCGCAGCCCAAAACGGTCACACAAGTGAGGAGTTTTCTTGGCCTCGCTGGATTCTATAGGCGTTTTGTGAGAGATTTCAGCACCATTGCTGCACCTCTCAATGAGCTTACACGCACGGATGTGCCTTTCATTTGGGGTACCGCACAGGAAGAAGCTTTCACGGTATTGAAAGATAAGTTAACACATGCTCCTTTGCTCCAACTTCCTGATTTTAATAAGACTTTTGAGCTTGAATGCGATGCTAGTGGGATTGGTTTGGGAGGTGTGTTATTACAAGATGCTAAACCTGTTGCATACTTTTCTGAAAAATTGAGTGGGCCTAGTCTGAACTATTCTACTTATGATAAGGAATTATATGCTCTTGTTCGGACATTAGAAACTTGGCAACATTATTTATGGCCCAAAGAATTTGTTATACATTCTGATCATGAATCTTTCAAACACATAAGAAGTCAAGCAAAACTTAATCGTAGACATGCTAAGTGGGTTGAATTTATTGAGACTTTCCCTTATGTCATTAAACACAAGAAGGGGAAAGATAATATTATTGCTGATGCTTTGTCTCGTCGTTATACTATGCTTTCACAACTTGACTTCAAGATTTTCGGTTTAGAGACAATCAAAGAACAATATGTAAATGATGCGGAATTTAAAGATGTATTGCAGAATTGTAGAGAGGGTAGAACATGGAACAAGTTTGTGCTTAATGATGGATTTGTGTTCCGTTCTAACAAGCTATGCATTCCAGCTAGCTCTATTCGTCTTTTGTTGTTGCAGGAGGCGCATGGAGGAGGATTAATGGGACATTTTGGCGTGAAAAAGACGGAGGACGTACTTGCTACACATTTCTTTTGGCCAAAGATGAGACGGGATGTTGAGCGTTTTGTTGCTCGCTGCACTACATGTCAAAAAGCTAAGTCACGACTCAATCCTCATGGTTTATACATGCCTTTACCTGTCCCTAGTGTTCCGTGGGAGGACATATCCATGGACTTTGTTTTAGGCTTGCCTCGAACAAAGAAGGGGAGGGATAGCATATTTGTTGTCGTGGATAGATTTTCTAAGATGGCACATTTTATACCATGTCATAAAAGCGATGATGCTGCTAATGTTGCTGATTTATTCTTTGGAGAGATTATTCGTTTACATGGTGTGCCCAATACTATTGTCTCGGATCGTGATACAAAGTTTCTTAGCCATTTTTGGAGATGCTTATGGGCTAAGTTGGGGACTAAACTACTTTTTAGTACTACATGTCATCCCCAAACTGATGGACAAACTGAAGTGGTCAATAGGACATTGTCTACTATGCTTAGGGCTGTTTTAAAAAGTAACTTGAAACTGTGGGAAGAATGTTTACCTCATATTGAATTTGCTTATAATCGTTCAGTGCATTCTACCACTAAAATGTGCCCTTTTGAGATTGTTTATGGTTTTCTACCTCGTGCACCTATTGATTTGCTGCCTCTTCCATCTTCGGAGAAGGTTAATTTTGATGCTAAGCAACGTGCTGATTTGATATTAAAAATGCATGAGTTAACTAAAGAAAACATTGAGCGCATGAATGCTAGATACAAGCTTGCTGGTGATAGGGGTCGAAAGCATGTTGTGTTTGAACCAGGAGATCTTGTTTGGTTACATCTACGTAAAGATAGGTTTCCTGATTTGCGCAAGTCTAAGCTAATGCCACGAGCTGATGGTCCCTTTAAGGTTTTACAGAAAATTAATGATAATGCATATAAACTTGAGCTACCTGCAGATTTTGGGGTTAGTCCCACATTTAACATTGCAGATTTGAAACCTTATTTGGGAGAAGATGATGAGCTTCCGTCGAGGACGACTTCCATTCAAGAAGGGGAGGATGATGAGGACATCCCTACTAATGTTACACCCATACCATCACCAACTACACATACTGGACCAGTTACTAGAGCACGTGCACGTCAACTAAATTATCAGGTACTTTCGTTTCTTGCGAATCCTTCTATTGTTCATGAACATATGATGCTGCCTAAATTAGATACTTTTGTTTTGCTTATGAATGAAGGACCTAGCATGGACAAGAAGGATGGTCATTGGAGCGGGATCAAGAATGGAGAAGAAGGTGCGCGCGGGGGAAAGTACAGTGGAGCTTCCAGTGGGGATTTTCGCACGTTGAAGCCACCATAAGGCATGCATGAAGGCTTGGACGGAATACACGAGATGCCACTTCATTATTTTCGTCCAAGAGCAAATATAGGTGCTGCGTCACCTTAATATTGGGCTGGGCCCATGTAATTTCGAAATACCACATTATAGGCTGTTTTTAGAGTCCGTATGTGTGGGGAAACCGAGTTAGGGTTGTTTTCGGACCCCACCTCCAAGGGGTCACGAAAATCCCCTCTGTGCCCCCATATATACAGCCCTTAGGGCGTCGTTTAGACTTGGGTTTTAATTAGATTAAAGTTAGCCATAGCCGCAACTTCGAGCTCTTCGTTTGTGTCATCCGACCAGGCCAAGACCTCATTGGAACCCCAACTTTCGTAATCATTCATCTTATATTCGCAATATCCAGATTGCAATTCTTAGTTCTTGCTTGTTCTTCGATTGCTTGCAGGAATTAGACCTTCGTGGTCAGGTTGATCGTGCATCCACGGGATCAATAACCTCTCGGAGTTGGTTTAGCGATCGCTAAGGCGCAACGTCTTCGCACGTTCGTAGTCGGATCGTGAAAGTTGCCTCCACCATAATCGATCTCCACCATCTCATCGAAACATCGGGACACCTTCGCCTCTATCAACAGGGATGAAGGCGTTGGTTTTAACGTGGGTTTCGGACAGATGGGGTCAGCAGGATCAGGTGGGTTTTCTGCCGAACGGGACCTTGGTCACGTGAACGGTTCGCGCTGGATGAGGTTGTGCGCGACCAACGTCGTCGCGCTGCGGTCGTTGCGCGCATGGACGACTTTGTTCGCTTCAAGTGCTGGTCAGTGCGACCAGTTGCACCAGATTTGCGTCCGATTATTATTTTGATCGGAGCCCATTATTATTGGTTATTGAGTTTCAAGGTTGCCTACTGATTCTTAATTACAAATGTATATAAATAAAGCGGTACAATACGAAGTAGGAAAGCGAGGTTGTACTATCTAATTGACAAACGAACCAGAAATTGTACAGAATTGTGTTAGGTCTATTGGTCATAACAATTCCTCATGTACGCATACCAGTTCAATGTCCGTGTGTTACCACGAAAAATAAAATAATAAAATATTCATTCTATGTACGTCAAACATAAAAAAAATTGCCTAACGATTCATACCGTTCGACCGACTAAAACTTCAGCCCATCGTGCCAGCCCCCGCATACCAATGAACCTAGTTTTGCCAAAATGGTTGCAGCATAAATGTTGCAACTATGATATTAAAACACTACTACACGGCTTTATGTTATTTTTTGTTAAACAGATATATCTAAATGTATTTTAGTACTAAATACATCCATTTAAGAGCGTGATACAAAAATATTACTGTATCCATACATATTATTGTCGGTTAAACAGATGTATCTAAATGTATTTAGTTCTAAATACATCAATTCGAGAGAGTAACCGGTGATGATGACGCTATGTTTTTTGCTGCAACAGACAATGGTAAAAACAAAAGGTAACACTGGCCCTTGATTTTTTGATGATCGGGCTACGAATTTTGCTGCAACCGGCAGCGAAAATGGTATCTTCTATGACAACGATGTCACAATTTTTGCTACAACGATTCAAAAAATTGAAAACAATTACACACAAACATAAAAAGATATTTTTTTTTACTATTATTGATGATTAATTTTGCTGCAATCGTAATCGCATTTGGTTGTCTGGATCCTGATCCGACCGGCCAAAAGGCGCCCAGCGTTGGCCATTTCCTACTCACTCCCGCTCTTGACATGCACATGTTCGTGGTCACCTCGTTTCATTCGACATAGCTCTAATGTGAGAAGGGTATTCTTCAATTCTAAAGAATCTTAGTCACCTTATCAAGTATTTTCATTTTTTAGTCACGTTATCAAGGGCATTGACAACATCATCAAGGTTTTTCTCAAAAAGCATCATTAACTAAATAAGTCGTTTATAAGATAATAAAACTCTTGGTGTAATCACACCAAAAACAAAGACATGCAGAAGTGACGAAGGCTACCTCTAGTTGGCTAAATTCAGAGTAACACCACAAGCAAAGCATGAACACTAACTATGAGTGTGAAGGGGTGTGAGTGCTTAATCTCTCTTTAGTAGCTAATAGGAATTCAAAATTCAACTACATGAACTCCGAGCCAGCTAGCTATCCTATCCTCTCTCCTGGCCACACACTTGTCGTTTTGTCCAAGCCTATCTCTCTCAACACTATGTAGGAGCTTATATAGTTGCAAGGTCGTGGGCCCATTCTGGGCCTGCAAGCCGAGCGGGAAGTCGAGGCTTGCGCCTTGGCCTTTTGACCGGTCCTTGGATGGAGACTTCATCTTCAGAAGTTGGAGTAGACCCGCTGACAATCCCCCCCTTGTTGAGAACCGGCTTGCCCCCAAGCCGGTGCACGAGCGAAAGCCTGCCGGAGCGCTTCCATATCCTCCCAGGTAGCCAGCTCGACGGCGTATTCACTCCATTGGACCAACACTTGGACCACAGATTTGTCACCCTTGGAGATAACTCGGCGCTGAAGAATACACTCCGGAACCTGTAGATGTGGAATCGGCGAAGGCAAACTTGGCGAGACCTGCATAGATGGTTTAAGAACTTTGCGAAGCAAGGAAATGTGAAAAACTAGATGAACCTTGCTATCAACAGGCAAGGCCAGTCGATAAGCAACTGCACCCACACAGTCCCACACTGTATAGGGCCCAAAGAATTTAAACGCCAACTTGTGATTGGCACGAGGCGCGACAGAAGCCTGAATATATGGCTGCAGCTTGAGGAAAACTTCATCGCCCACTTCAAATTCCCTCTCTGTGCGATGTTTGTCGGCCTGGGATTTCATGCGTTGTTGGGCACGAATAAGGTGCTGACGGACTGAATCAAGAACAACTTGACGAGAAGCAAGCCACTGAGTAACATCCTCAGGCGCAATCGCACAGTCAGGCATAATACCAAAATGACGACGCAGGTGTCCATAGATGATCTCAAATGGAGATTTACCCGTCGCCGAATGCTAGTTTGTGTTGTACCAGAACTCACAGAGGGCCAACCACTTGTACCATTTGGTGGGGTGTGCACTGACGAAACAGCGGAGGTAACACTCAATTTGCTGATTAACCCGTTCCGTTTGACCATCCGTCTGTGGATGTCTGGCAGTGCTCATGCGCAATTGAGTGCCCAAAGCACGGTTGAACAATTCCTTCCAGAAGATGCTAGTAAAGATCCTATCACGATCTGACACAATGGAGAGGGGCATACCGTGCAGCTTATAAACAGTATCCAGAAATGCTTCTGCAACGGTAACAGCTGTGAATGGATGACGCAAGGGAATAAAATGCCCATATTTGGAGAACTTGTCGATGACCACAAAAATACAATTGTAACGCCCCGAAAGCGGAAGGCCTTCAATGAAATCCATTGTAACCATCTCCCAAGGCATGTCAGAAAAAGGGAGGGGTTGCAACAGGCCAGGATAAGGAATGCGCTCAGGCTTGGCCTGTTGACAGGTTAAGCAATGCTGGAGCTGCAATTTGATTTTGTGCTTCATGCCAGACAAATGAAAGAGGCGACGGATACGTTTGTAAGTTACGGGAAAACCAGAGTGGCCACCCAAAGGGGGTTCATGGAACGCTTGAGTGATTCTACAGTGTAATGCACTATCGGAACCTACCCAGATACAGTTATCCACGCACAACAATCCCCTGACCAATGTGAATTTAGAGTCAGAACCAGGATCCAAAGCCAGCTGCTGTAATAGTTGGGACGCAAAGGCATCACCCTGATAACTAGCCACAATGTCAACAGTCCAGGTGGGAGACTGGAAGAAATCAACTGCACTTCGGCACTAGAATGAGGAGGACGAGATAACGAATCAGCAGCAGTATTATCCACACCTTTCTTTTAGATGATCTTGTATTGTAACCCAAGCAACTTAGTCAAGGCCTTTGGTTTCCAGTTTGTGTGCAAACGCTGATCAGACAAGCTTGTCAAACTACGCTGATTGGTTTGGATGATAAATTCCCCCAACTGCAAGTACTGACGCCAATGAGCGACACTAAGCAAAATGGCCAAAATTCTTTTCATAAGGAACGATTACGAGGAACCAACGCTTTTCTGACATACGCCAAGGGATGGCCATCCTGCATTAGTACATCACCGATCCCCAGATCGCAAGCATCTGTTTCAATGACAAAAACTCTCTGAAAATCACGCAAAGCCAAAACTGGTGCCTAGAAAGCCTGTTCTTCAGTTTGACCCCACTGAAAAATGGTGCCCTTTTTTAATAGATTAGTGAGGGAACGACACAGGATCCCATAATTTTGAATGAATTTCTGATAGTAACCTGCCAAACCCAGAAATCCACGGACCTCCTTTACATTCAGAGGAGTCGGTCAAGAGGCAATCGCAAAGATCTTCTCTGGATCAGTAGAAACCCCATCACCACTGATGACGTGACCAAGGTAACCCACTTGACGCTGGGCAAATGCACATTTAGACAGTTTCACACGCCAATGATTATCATCCAACAATTGCAAAACACACTCAAGATGTTCCAAATGAAGAGAAAACGTGGCACTGTAAATCAAGATATCATCATAGAAGACAAGTGCAAACCGGCGAAGAGCAGGGGCCAATGTCTCATTCGTGGCAAATTGAAATGATGCAGGAGCTCTTGTTAATCCAAAGGACATAACCAAAAATTCATAGATCCAAGTATGAGTCTGAAATGTCGTCTTAAATTCCTCACCAGGGCCAACCAGATCTGATGGTAACCAGCACGAAGATCAAGCTTAGAAAACCAACTAGAACCAGGAAGTTCATCAAGGATTTCGTCAATAACAGGAATGGGAAATTTACGCTTCTGTGTGAGTGCATTCAAATGACGATAGTCAATCACAGGACGCCAAGTGTCATCCTTCGTCTTAACCATAAGGAAAGGAGAAGAAAATGGGCTATTGCTAAGACGAATCACACCACTAGCCAACATTTCCTGAACCTGTCGTTCCAACTCAGTTTTCAGAGCTGGGGGAATTCTATATGGACGGATAGACACAGGAGTGGCGCCAGGCAACAAGGGAATGGAGTGATCATAGGCACGAGGAGGAGGTAATTCAGTAGGTGGTGCAAAAATATGCTGAAATTTATCAAGAATCAACTGAACAGCAGGATCAATCGGCTCAGGTTCAGTAGACAACAGAGAACATATCTCCACTAGTTGCACATCAGGCAGAACAGCTGCATCACCCAGTAAGGTAATTTCAACTCCTAAATGCATAAAGGAAAGCCAGTGGTGTTCCCAATCAACCATCATGGGACTATGCACAGATAACCAATCCAACCCCACAATACCACCATAACTGCCTAGAGAGAAAAAATTGAAATCACTGAAAAATCTATGGCCAGAACAAGTCCAGGGGCAGTTCAGCATGGCACTAGTGCAAGGTACAGTGGCTCCATTAGCAACCTTAACCACCACCTTGGGCATAGATACCACACCCTTAAGAAATGCAGATAGAGATGAATCCAAAAAGGAATGAGTATTGCCGGAGTCCACAAGGAAATTGAGATTGCGACCTTGCAACTAAACATGAAACTGCATTGTCCTGGTTGACTTGTGAGAAGGATCACCCAGGGCAGCTGAAGAAATGGAAATGGCATGCACTTCACTCACAGATATGGTTTCCACCATGTCAAATTCATCGGTAGATTGGAGGAACTCAACCATTTCCTGCACAACATGAAGTTGTACCTCACGTTTCCACTGGTCACCATGGCCCCATCGTTCACCGCAAGTGAAACATAATCCCTTTGATTTGCGATAAGCTCGCAGAGCACTCCACTTATCTTCTCTGTTGGATTTTCTGACAGAATCAGCTATCCTTCGGTCATCAATGATTTTCCCCCAGCTACAGCCGCCGGAGGCAAGGGAAGTGGTACAACACGTCTTGCAGGAACAGCAAACGCTGGAAGAACTGGAGGAGGACCACACTGTCCCAATTCTTCATGCAAAATCGCCAACTGATATGCAGCCTCTAGATCAGAAGGCTGCTGAAGACCAACTTCAACTCTGAGAGTATGCTTGAGCCCTTCCATGAAGCGAGTGAAATAGTGAATTGTATTGGGAAATTCTTCATAAGCTGTCAACTCATCATAGAGTGACGAAAACTGCTCAACATACTCCTCTACACTATCAGTCTGACAAATATGGAAAACTCGCCGCAGGAGTGCCTGACGAAGATTGCGCCCAAAACGAGTCTGCAATAGGCTGCAGAACTTATCCCATGTCGCGTGACGAACGCGTCGATGAACAGCTTCCAACCACTTAGCAGATGCTCCTTCAAACCAAGATGTGGCATAAGAAATCCACAGAGAGCGCGGTGTGCGCCATAGCTGAAAATAATCTTCGCAATGGTCCTGCCAGAGCTTAGGATTGGTGCCATCGAACCGTGGTAGCTCAATCCGAGGTCCAAAACCAACCACATCAACAGAATTATGTCGCATCGCATCAACGGAACTGGAATGAATTCGGGATGAGGATCAGTCAGGCAACAAACCTCTGCCCGGAGGTGGAACATAAATTTTATGCCCAGTCCCCCGGTGGTCGTTGTCGACGCGGTTGCTCTCAGGGCTGGATGAATCCCGTCCCTATGCGTTGGATGAAGACGCCACTCCTCCCTTGGCCGGAACCGGATCAGGAACCGAGGAACGATCAAGTCCCGAGCGAAGCTCCTCGATGTCGATGACGAGGGAGAGCTTGACGTTGTCGAGTCGGCCTGAGAGTTGATGGAGCTTGGCGTCGAGCTTAGACAGGGCTTGCGCGATGGCGTCGGAGCGCTCGCGCAGGCTCCGGTCAAGCGCCTGGTCGAAATCCGCCCGCAGCAATTCGTAGATGGCCTTCGTCTCCGGTGGAATTTGCGCCATCGCCGCCGCGCGCTGCTTCTCGGCGAATCGGGTGTTGCAGTGGTGGTGGGGAAAATTCCCGGGATCAAACGGCTCTGATGCCAGATTGTGAGTGCTTAATCTCTCTTTAGTACCTAATAGGGATTCAAAATTCAAACTACATGAACTCCGAGCCAGCTAGCTATCCTATCCTCTCTCCTGGCCACACACTTGTCGTTATGTCCAAGCCTATCTCTCTCAACACTACGCAGGAGTTACAAGGTCATGGGCCCATTCTGGGCCTGCAAGCCGAGAAGGAAGTCGAGGCTTGCGCCTTGGCTTGTTGACCGGTCCTTGGATGGAGACTTCATCTTCAGTAGTTGGAGTAGACCCGCTGACAAGGGGTTACCTCCTAACGATTTGACTGCATCTCTTTCTACAAAACCTGATTTGGACCGGAAAGGATGTGGGAGTAGTGGTCGTTGGTCATGGCCATCGCCTGCAATTGCAGATCCTGAACCCACTTTTCTTCCTTCATGCACCACCTCCGACCCGGTGCTCCATAGCTCTGATAGTTATCTCATACTTTAGCTCGCCCTTCCCTTTGTACGTGTTTCTATCAAACCAGTTTAGCTGGAACGAAAAGAAAACTCATCAAGAGAAAGGAAGTTGATCCTTCACAAAGTAGCGAGTTCAAAAGATGCATTGTTCTCATGAAAGATAACACGGTTATAGACAGACGAGTGAGGAAAAGTGGAAAAAAATTGGGTGGAGACCGGCTGCAAACTCACGGGCGTGCATACCCGTTCTAATCTACGTCCATATATCTCAGCTTTCCATCCAACGCTAGCCCCTCATTAGCACTAATGAAATACTTATCGGCTCGAATAACACGATCGGCTCCAGAAATAAACGGTTTCAATCTGTTCCGCGTAATCAGGGTCTCCATGGCTGAGCGACTGAAGCCTTTTTCTTTATGTGATCACAGCGGCGAGCGGATCAGGGACGAGGATGGCCGAACTGTGCGAGAACGCCTCATGTCCTTCTAGCTCTCATCGTCGCATCGAGCCGGAACGACAACCATGGCCACCGCAGATTGTGCCACCGCTGCCTGAAGTGCCGCCTCCGTCGAGAAGGACGGGAGTTGCCATGCCGGAGTCCAGGTCTTACAGTATAGCGGGCTTGAATCAATTGAACCCCATGGATGGGGATAGTTGCCAGCTGACAGTGGCGTTCCACGCGACCCCACCCGTCATGAACTTGCAGCCGCCATACTTACCACAAGAACAGGAGTGTGACACCATGACTGGAGAAAAAGGCCAAGAAGATGATGATTTTATCTGGCATATCCATTTTTTCATGAATTTTTCATAGCAACCCAGCAGAGGCTAAATCACAACATGTTGTCTTACTGTCATGAGTTGATGGCAGAATAACAGGGGGAGAGTTGCATTTGCATATCTGCAGTTTTCTGATAATGTACAACATGTGGATGTCAGTATGTCACTCATGAACAACTAACACATGGTTGAAACTTGCACTTAGATTTACTGCAGTTTTTTATTACAAATAATTTGTATTGATTCTATTTTACAAATAACAAATTTACAACTAGCCCGTGTTTAATACAGTTCAGTGCAGGTTCAGTCTGATTCAGAGGTTTAGATGAGCTCCAATTGGATTTCATGCCTCCAAATATGCAATACATTTGGTTTTTTAGACATACTAGAGATGAGCATAGTATATGTGATTTGATCAGGGCTCCCTCCTCTCAAGCTGATGTGAGAGAACACATATAAGATACACCCCCTGTTTACATCAAGGCTTACAGAACTCTCTATGGTTGAGAGATTCTACATCCCAGATGGATGTAACACATATAAGAGACATAGAAGTAGTCTCACAAGACACTTCCAGAGATGCAATCACACTACAACAAGCCCAGTTTTATTTCAGCACAAATTATTACAACGCTGCACAATACAGGCCCTTCATTCTTCCAAACACCACATTTAAATATTCCCATTTACATATGAAAAATATAAAATATTCGTAGTCTAAGTCTACGGCATCAGCAAAACAGGTCCTTCATTCTTCCAAACACCACACTGAAATGTTCTCTAATGACACACTCATCTAATTCAAGATCTCAAATCATTCATGTATATTTAGTTGAATAGATACAGTGCAAATTTTGACATTCCTAGTCTAAGTCTACAGCATCAGCAAAGCCTTCATTTTCTCCAACCGTTTCCGCCTATAGTCGTGTTATTCCAGGAATACTCGAGGGTATTCATCCAAGAGAATCATAGTGGAGCACTATTACTGCACGATTAGGTGGCCTCCTTTTCAATATTTGTTCCCTCTTGAGAGTATTGTACCAGGTCTTGCCAATTTAACAACTTCTCTTTCACAACTTCCACAAGCTTTTGCATAGTAGTGTTCCTGTAAGCAGCAGCCAAGGTTCAAATAAACAAACACAATAATCATACACTAGACAAGGCTCTATTGATTGTAAAGTATTACAAAATCAAAGTATTTAGAATCTATATTATTTTAGCATGTAGAGATAATATACTACAACTTTGACATTTTAGAACCTTCAAAAAAATTGACATTTCATAGTAATTTAAAGTATTGATAACACCTTGAGCTGTACTAGAGGGACAAGTTCCTAGTTATACTGGGGAGGAAACACCAGATATGCTATACTAGGAGAATTCCTACGTACAGGTGCTGAAAAATTATGCTGTGAAAATCTCTAAAAATTGCTTAATGATGACAGATTCAGAGATTCAGAAAATTATACATTTCCTGGTAAGTTTAGTACTGAGTAAGCATGTTAAGGTAATAGGATTATCAGTTTGCGCCAACATATAGAAGATAACTGTGGTGAAGGAAGAGGCAGAGAAGATGGCCGATATGGGCAGGCGACGACGGCGGCGGGGCCGCGGCAGCGGGACGGAGTGGGGGCAGGCGGCAAAGGCAGCGGCGGGGCGGAGTGGGGCAGGCGGTGACGGCGGCGGGGTGGAGTGGGGCAGGCGACGACGACAGCGGTGGGGCGGCGGCACCAAGATGGAATGGGGACGGGCAGAGAAAAGGAAGGGCGACTTGGTTGCTTTGCCTGGAGTCGATAGATGAGCAGGGATTTTGAGCCGAGCCGATGCTTTCGAGCCGAGAACGAGTGGGGATGGCCAGGAAACGTGGGATCGTCAGGAGGGGTACGTGGACGCGGATTCGAACGGGTATGCACGCCTGCGAATTTGCAACCGGTCTTCACCCAATTTTTTTCCATCTGGAACGAGGGATTTTGGAGAAAGGGGAACAAGAGAGGTGAAATGTGCGTGGGATGGGTCGTGATATGGGGTGGCCCGATTTTCTCAGTAAGCGTAAGGTGAATATGAGGGCGATGATAGATAACTTGTATGTAGCCGATGAACTCTCCTCTCTAGATCCCTGTTGCCAATGCGACAGCTCTCTACCCTTTGGATATTCACAACTTCACACACTTGCGCAACGTAGCCGTCGGCCATGAGACGGTAATTTGCAATCTACTAATTCCCAGTGGAAAAGATCACACAGAACTTGCAGTAGCAACACTTCAGATCGATACGAATTGAAGTATATGATTCAAGATGAAAGCTTGTAGCTATTCTCAAGAACTAGGGTTTATCTAAACGTGGTCTAACCTAAAAACTCGTAGGGGTCCTATATTTATAAGCTAGGGTGTCCAAATGGGGATACATGGGCCGCAGCCCTTAATTCTGCGCTCAGGCATCGGGCAGGACGGACGGTCCGACCTGTAGCTCGGACGGTCTGGCCTCAGGAAGGACGATCCGACCTGTTACTCGGACGGTCCGACCTATGCAGAAAATACTACTGATGTCTGTCGTCGTAAGTCGGACGGTCCGGGCTGGGGTCGGACGGTCCGACTTGGCCAGTAAATCCACTGATCTTCGGATTCGTATTTCGGACGGTCCGACTTGATGTCCGAACGTCCGACTTGGTGTCCCGGACGGTCCGACTTGTAATCCGGTCGTCTGACGCCTTCATCAAACCCTCCTTTGCTTTATCTTCGTGCAACTCTTCTCCTCGTGCAACTTGCCCTCGTTCCATGTCTTCTTTTTGTATAACTCCTTGGTACCTGATAACACATATATACAAGGACTTAGGCAGTATAAAATCCTCACTAAGTAAAACATCAGAAGCTATGAGGAATAAGTTCACCTGTTGTTCTAGTAGCTTTGCATGAGCTCTTGTAATAGCTCCAATTCTGATTTCATTGGACTTAGTCATCATTGGTTCTTCATTAGGTGTTGGAGGTGCAAGGGTAGTAGGGATGTCCTCATCATTTCCCCCCCCCCTTCAAAAGGCGTCGACCTCGACGCTCCAAGGTCATCTCCATCATAGGGCGACAAATCAGCAACGTTGAAACTGTTGCTAGCACCTCCAAACTAAGCAATGGGTATATCAATCGAGTAGGTATTGTCATTGATCTTGGCTAACACTTTGTAAGGACCAGCACCACGTGGCTTCAACATGGAATTCCGCATCTCTGGAAACCTGTCCTTGCGCAAATGCACCCAAACCTTATCTCCAGGCTGAAAAAGAACTTCCTTCCGTGACTGGTTCCGTGCAGCAGCAACGTTCTTGCCTTGCTTCTCAATAGCCTCTCGAGTTTTCTCATGAATCAGCTTCACATAATCTGCTCTTTTGGATGCCTCTATATTAACTCTTTCCTGCAATGGAAGAGGCAAAAAATCAAATGGCGTAATAGGCTTAAAACCATACACCACCTCAAAAGGGCAAAGCTGAGTAGTAGTGTGTACTGCCCTGTTATAAGCAAACTCAACATGTGGAAAACACTCCTCCCATTCACGCAGATTTTTCTTGATCATAGTGCGCAACAATTGTGACAATGTTCTATTCACCACCTCCGTTTGACCATCAGTTTGAGGATGACATGTAGTGCTGAACATCAATTTTGTTCCTAGCTTTCCCCAAAGTGTCTTCCAGAAGTAGCTCACAAATTTCACATCCCTGTCAGAAACAATTGTCTTGGGCACTCCATGCAAGCGTACAATCTCCCTGAAAAATAGATTAGCAACATGCGACGCATCGTCGCTCTTGTGGCATGCAATAAAGTGTGCCATCTTAGAAAATCTATCCACTACCACAAATATACTATCATGACCATGTTTAGTACGTGGCAATCCCAACAAAAAATCCATACTAATATCTTCCCAAGGTGTGGTAGGAGTCGATAGTGGAGTATACAAACCATGAGGCTTCAGCTTGGACTTTGATGTGTTGCATACAATGCAGCGGCGAACAAACCTGTCCACATCACGCCTCATCCTGGGCCAATAAAAATGATCAACAAGCATGAGGAGCGTCTTCTCACGCCCAAAGTGACCCATCAAGCATCCAGCATGTGATTCCTGCAACAAGAGCAAACGCACAGACAATTCTAGAACACAAAGTTTGTTAGCACGAAACAGAAATCTATCATGTATGTGGAACTTGTCCCATGTGTTTCGAAGCACACACAAACGATATGGTTCAGCAAAATCAGGATCAGTTGCATATAAATCACACAAGCCCTCTAAAGCAGGAATTTTAACATCAAGATGTGTCAATAACATGTTCTTCCTAGATAGAGCATCAGCAACAACATTATCTTTCCCTTTCTTATGTTTAATGATGTAGGGAAAAGACTCAATGAACTCAACCCGTTTAGCTAAGCGCCTATGCAAGTTAGATTGCGCCTTCAAGTATTTCAAAGCTTCATGATCAGAATGTATGATAAATTATTTTGGCCACAAATAATGTTGCCAAACCTCAAGAACTCGAACAAGTGCATACAATTCTTTATCATAAACAGGGTAGTTTAATATAGCACCAGAAAGCTTCTCACTGAAATAAGCAATAGGTCTACCTTCTTGCATCAACACACCACCAATGCCAATACCACTAGCATCACAATCAACTTCAAATTGCTTAGCAAAATCAGGTAATGCAAGTAATGGTGCAGAAGTAAGCAAACGTTTCAGCTCATCAAATGCAAGGTCTTGGGCAACACCCCAAACAAAAGGTACACCTTTCTTAGTCAATTCATTCAAAGGTGCGGCAATAGTACTAAAGTCTTTCACAAAACGTCTATAAAAACCAGCAAAACCGTGAAAACTTCGTACTTGGCTAACATTCATGGGAGTAGGCCAATTTTGAATTGCCTCAATTTTAGAAGAATCTACTTCTACCCCATGCTTAGAGACAACGTATCCCAGAAATATGACCTTATCTTTTGCAAAAGTTTACTTCTCAAGATTAGCATATAATTTAGCATCACGCAAAACTTGCAAAACTTGTCTAATATGATCGGCATGCTCAAATTCAGTGCGGTTGTAAATAAGTATATCATCAAAATACACAACCACAAAATGACCAATAAACTCCCTCAAAACATGGTTCATTAATCTCATGAAAGTAAGCATTAGTAAGACCAAAAGGCGTCACTAACCACTCATATAAACCAAACATAGTTTTGAAGCAATTTTCCATGCATCCCCTTCTTTCATCCTAATTTGATGGTATCCACTACGCAAATCAATTTTAGAGAAAATAGCAGCACCACTCAATTCATCAAGCATATCCTCTAAACGTGGAATAGGATGGCGATATCGAATAGTAATATTATTTATAGCTCTACAATCTATGCACATACGCCATGTACCATCTTTCTTAGGAACCAAAATAACAGGCACAGCACAAGGGCTAAGGCTGACACAAA
The DNA here is from genome assembly GCA_950022295.1 of Bromus sterilis. Taxonomy (NCBI): domain Eukaryota; kingdom Viridiplantae; phylum Streptophyta; class Magnoliopsida; order Poales; family Poaceae; genus Bromus; species Bromus sterilis. The sequence goes on along the minus strand of OX465600.1, from coordinate 168,281,757 downwards.
TATACCCTTTATCCAAAAGTGCTTGTACTTGTTGTTGAATCTCCTTCGTCTCTTAGGGATTGGTTATGTATGGTGCCCGGTTGGGAAGTGTATCACCCTGTATAAGATCAATTTGGTGCTCAATACCACGTAATGGTGGAAATCCCGCTGGTACCTCCGTCGGAAACACATCATCAAATTCCTGCAAAACATTAGACACACCAGGAGAAACAGGATGATTATCGTTAGAAAGCAAGACCTCACCTTTGTACATAAGCACAAGTGGCATGGCTGTAGGATCCTCACTAAATTCTCTCATGTCTTCTTTGGTGGCTAATATAAGAAAACTAGACTCTCTCGCACTTTTCGTTATAGAATCACGCACAGCTATTACATTGTTATCTCATGTGGGTCCTAAATTAACCTCAACTTTCTGACGAGACTCATTCACAATTTGTTGTGGAGACATAGGATGGAGAGTAACTTTCTTGCCCTTGAACTCCAAGTGATATGTATTGACTCGGACATTGTGTTGCACATGGCGATCATATAACCACGGCCCACCCAATAGAAGATGGCAAACTGTCATAGGCACCACATCAAAATCAACGGAATCCTGGTATGGGCCTATCTCAAAATTCACGCGCACCATATGATTCACCTTCATCTCACCACTGTCACTCAACCATTGGACATAATATGGATTTGGGTAAGTATTTCAGATTCAGCTTGGCACATAACTCCTTGCTTGCGAGGTTACAACAGCTACCTCCATCGATGATCACTTTGCAAGCTTTGTTGGGACCAACTAATGCCTTGGTCTGAAACAGATTACAGCGCTGAGAATCAGCATGTGGCTGCACCGTGAGAGCACGTTGTGACACAACAATAGTAGGAGCAGGCGACGGAAAAGCATCCATGCCTTCTTCGCTGTTGTATCCTTCGTCATCAAACGTGGTTGGGTCTTCGTCATCACCGCTTTCATACTCGCCGGTTTCTTCATTAACGAACATGACCTTTCGGTTCGGGCAATCTCTCTTAAAGTGACCCGGATTACCGCAAGAGTGACAGGTCATCTCGCGATTGCGAGCTGTAGACATGTTGGAGCCTGCACTAGTGGCAGGAGCCGCTGGCTTCTTGGCCATAGAACCATTGGAGGCTGGCTTGGAAACTGAAGAAGAAGCCCGAGTATTGGCACCATAATTCTCCATAGGCGCGACAGACGGTGTCCTTGGAGAAAGTCTGTTAGATGTGGAGTATCTTGACTTCAGTTGTGCCTCTTTTGCAAGCTGGGATTCAGCCTCCCTTGCAAGATGCAATAGATCATTCATATTATAGTATTGGTGATGCCGCACAATACTCTTGATGTTAAATTTCAGCCCATGGAGAAAACGTTGCATAGTCATCTCAACCTCTTCGCGAACTCGCGCACGTTGCAGCAACATCTCCATCTCCATATAGTATGCATCAACGGACATAGTACCTTGCTTCAATTGTTGCAATTTATCAAAAATTGTCCGTAAGTAATTAGTGGGAACAAACCGAGCTTTCATGGTTGCCTTCATGTCACGCCATGTACGAATAGGCTGCCCATCGGCTTCTTGTATCTCGGTCAACACACTCTCCCACTAACGCAAGGCATAACCGTCAAACTCGGAGGAAGCAATCTTGATCTTCTTGTCCTCCGAATAGTCATGCAAACGCCATAATTTTTCCATCTTAAGCTCCCAGGTGAGGTACTCTTCCACATCCGTGGAACCTTCAAATTTGGGGATGTTAAACTTGGGCTTGCTCAAGACATCTTCTTCCTGAATGGGTAGACGGCGCGCACCAAAACCAAGTGGAGGTTGGCGAACCGGCCCTTGAGCACCACGCCCACGGCCCTGATTGCCCCTCAAATCAGTATTGTCGCCATGGACACTACCATCATCGTCCTGAGCGTTAGGTTGGCGTTGTACAATAGCTGCTTGTATGCCAGTGACAGATGTTGTCATTTGTTGTAGGCTCTGCTGTATAGCAGCAAGTTGTTGTTGCATAGTGGTGACTGCAGCTTCAGTCGCGTCCACTTTCAGTTGGACCGCTTGAACATTTGTATCAATTGCATCAGCGGATTTAGTGATCATCCCAGTCAAGTGATCACGGAGACCTTCATATGCCTTCCATGTAACTGGCACATCCTTGTCCTGTTTCTGCATCACATCAAAACCACTTTGAGACATGATTAGTAGGTTAGTGCACTAAATCACAATCTTTTGGTGGACACTCACAACTCACAAGAAAATGTGAATCTTACCGTTCCAAAGTGAATAGTAATGCGTACCTGTTCGGATGGAGGACTAGTGCATGGATGTGATGAAGGAATACCCGGGTACAAGAAACCGTCACACGAGAAAACAGGATTATGTAGTGGAGCTATAGGTAGGAAACCCTATCTACACCAATTCACAAATCCTAGTGTTGATCGTATGCCAAGAAGTTCTACGGGAACACAGCGGTGGAGAACAACTGGGCAAAAGAAACTATGAAATTGAGCGCGCAATATGTGTGGCGGAGTAATGCTCGTGTTGCAATTGCACAAGAGAGAAATTCTAGCAAAATCTCAAAGTGTACGGGCACAAGATTGCTCAATCTACTAGTTCTATGAACGTGGTAGAAAAAGGAACTCAAGGTTGCACAAAATATGTAATCAACTTTGCCTTTTCTGTCTCTTTTTGCTAGGATTTTTTCTCAACTCTTTCCTTTTATTTTTATTCTTTTTCTCTTTTCTCGTTCTCTTTTTTTTATTTTCTGACCCAACTTGAAGTAAAACAGCAACCCAACTCAACTTTGCACAAACCACTTGATGCACTTCGAAACCTATAGGAGCAGCCCGAAGAGCAAAGATATGCTAGTCTCAATAGGAAAGTGCTACACAAAAGAAAGGCTAACTATGGCTATCAAACGGAGACACAATCTAAGGGATAAAAGACAACGAAACAAACTGACTCGACACAAACCAATCTAACACGACTAACACACTCCGACTTGTGAGACACAATTATAGGAAAACTAAGACTCGATCAAAACAAGTTACGCAAACTGGACGACGATCAGCAACTAAAACTTGGAAAAGATGCACTCTAGGTTATGGCAAAAACACTAAACCCTAATATTTTTGTATGGGTTTTTTTGGATAGGACGAAACAAAACGATCTACAGGGGATTTGGTGGATGCTTACCGAGGGAACACTGGAAATCTGATATCAAGATGATATGGGGTGGCCTGATACTCTCAGTAAGCGTACGGTGAATATGAGGGTGATGATAGATAACTTGTATGTAGCCGATGAACTCTCCTCGCTAGATCCCTGTTGCCAATGCGACATCTCTCTACCCTTTGGATATTCACAACTTCACACACTTGCGCAACGTAGCCGTCGACCACGAGACGGTAATTTGCAATCTACTAATTCCCAGTGGAACAACAGATCACACAGAACTTGCAGTAGCAACACTTCAGATCGATACGAATTGAAATATATGATTCAAGATGAAAGCTTGTAGCTATTCTCAAGAACTAGGGTTTATCTAAACGTGGTCTAACCTAAAAACTCGTAGGGGGTCCTATATTTATAAGCTAGGGTGTCCAAACGGGGATACATGGGTCGCAACCCTTAATTCTGTGCGCAGGCATCGGGCAGTTCGGACGGTCCGACCTGTAGCTCGGACGGTCCGGCCTCAGGACGGACGGTCCGACCTGTTACTCGGACGGTCCGACCTATGCAGAAAATACTACTGATGTTTGTCGTCGTAAGTCGGACGGTCCGGCTTGATACTCAGACGGTCCGGGCTGGGGTCGGACGGTCCGACTTGTATTCTGGTCGTCCGACGCCTTCAGCAAACCCTCCTTTGCTTCATCTTCGTGCAACTCTTCTCCTCGAGCAACTTGCCCTCGTTCCATGTCTTCTTTTTGTATAACTCCTTGGTACCTGATAACACATATATACAAGGACTTAGGCAGTATAAAATCCTCACTAAGTAAAACATCAGAATCTATGAGGAATAAGTTCACCTGTTGTTCTAGTAGCTTTGCACGAGCTCTTGTAATAGGTTCAATTCTGATTTCATTGGACTTAGTCATCATTGGTTCTTCATTAGGTGTTGGAGGTGCAAGGGTAGTAGGGATGTCCTCATCAGGTCGTGCGGGAGGGAACGTACAAGGGGTGGTCGAACCATCACCACGGCAAATTGCTTTTTAATAGTAGAGATTTTTGTAAGGGAAATGATGATGGGTGCCGGCCGATCAGGCCAAGGCTTCAGCCGGTCGGGCTAGGTACAGCCCTGCACTTTGTTTCATTTTTGCTGTGTATGGCACACTGTAGATGTTATAACAATAATATTAAAACTCTACTATATGTATTATTATAATATTAAAATGCTATTACGTTGATCTATGTTATTTTCCGTTGAACAGATGTATTTAAGTGTTAAGCGCATCCATTTTAGAGCGTGAGTAAAAATGGTACTATTCTCATCCATGTTATTTATCGCTAAAACGGATATATTTAGATAAATTTCAGTGCTATGTACATCCATTTTAAAGTATGTGACCGGCGATGACGGCATTACGTTTTTTGTTGCAATGGGCAACGAGAAAACTACCACTGATCATGTTTTTGCTATAACAAAAAATGATGAAGTGTGATTGGTGATGATGGGTCCCGATTTTTTTTGCAATCGTTATTAAAAAGCTACCACCAATGATCAAAATTGCTGCCACGAATTGATGGTATATATGGTACGCAACATTTATTGTTAGATTTTTTGCTGCAATAGTGAAAACATGAAAAAATACACATGATAAAAAAAATTTGCATCTGTATACAGAAAAAGTTGAAACCATACCGTAAATATTGCAAACGTATCGCAAATATTACAACCGTATTCGCGAAGAGGCACTAGCAATCTGAACCATTAGATACCCTCGGATCATACGGCTGCGCAGTGACCGGCGGCTAGCACTGCCACGTGAGAAAGGCCATGGAAGATCTAACCCTGTTGCCCATTCCGATAATCCTCTTCCACCAACTTTTGAGCGACTCCTCTAAATGCAAATCATTGGTCTTAAAATCTTGGATGCCAAGAATTTGAAGAACCGACCGCCAAAGCCGAACGAAGAAGCGACACCGAAAGAACAAGTGTGCGTCGCTTTCTTGAATTTGCTTGCAAAGGTGCAAAGTTCACAATTCGGCCAACCGTGATTGGCCAACCGATCGGTGGTCCAAACCCTTTTTTGAAGCTCTAACCAAGCAAAGAATTTTAGTTCGGTAGGACCCAAGCCCTCCAAACCAAATGCATCATGGAAGAGCGGACGAGTACATGGAATGGGGCTTGTAGGTGGATGCAGACAATTATTGCCCATTTTTGGCATGCTTCCAAGGGAAAATACTACCTCCGTTTATTTTTACTCCGCATATAAGATTGGTCAAAGTCAAATTTAATAAAGTTTGACCAAGTTTATATTAAAAAGTATCAACATCAACAACATCAAAGTTATACCATATGAAAATTAATATCATGATGCTTCTAATGTTATTGGTTTCATATTATGGGTGTTGATAAATTTTTCTATAATATTGGTCAAACTTTAGCAAATTTGACTTTGACCAAATTTTATATGCGAAATAAAAAAAATGGAGGGAGTACTATTTAGCGGGCACATTTTCGAGCGCCCCCATAAAGGTCACTTTGGTGCGCTTCGAAGCCGTCACGTATCGTGCTCTGACTACGTCCATGTAAGGCCCGATATGCGGTACTCTTCCAAATCTAGATATTTCCATCCAGATCCGGGGACGAAGCACATATCGGTCCCACCGCGACATATGACAATGCCATATACCCCGAAATTCCAACATGATATCACAACATTACAGCTACAAGGATACAACATCTCATACAATCGGCATACAACTGTCTTAAATACATTACATCAGCGGAAGATACATGTCTGAGTACAGACTACTATCAGATGCCTAGTGGCAAAGGTAAAACACACCATCCCCGTAACCACACGGGTCCAGGATCTCCGCCGGGATCCGCCTAACTAGTCGTCGTCGAGTCTTCGCGAATGCGTTCAGAAGAAGGGTCGTCGAGCTCCTCTGTAGTCCAAATCGTTTGCATAACATGCGTAAAAGAGAGAAGAAAGGGGTGAGCTATATCAACAAGTCTTGTAACTAAATTCTCACAATAAGATGGGGTAGTGGTTGAGGTTGCAGCCGCACTAACATTACATAAGTGGTTTACGATCTATTTAGAGTAAGATGAGAACCAAGCATTCGATGAGGAATCGCCTCCAACAAGTCTTGCTACCAGCTACTTACGCAAACATAACACCTATCATATACTTGTCCTCCCCTTCGCATCCCGACGAAGAAGAAGCAGACAAGGCACTCACACATTGATCACATTATTAAGATTATCTCAGTTGTTGTTGTCTATGAAGGAGTAGGTCTCAAGTCGTCCATAACCATGGACACGGCTTCTCGAAAAGATTTAACCCTGCATGGGTGTACCAACTGCCCATTACAAGGCTCCGCACGCACGCCAAGCTCTCTCAGTCGGGCCCGTTAAAGACACTCATTGAAGAGTTGTTCCGAGAGATTCGGATGTCACAGTCCCTCTAACTAACAACGCACAAATCCGGGTGGCGCCCGATGAGTCGACATCCAACTCAAAAGCCGGTCGCGCTCTCGAATCAGTCTCTACCGTCTGAATGAGGTCGGGATGGCTAACCCTCGCCCGGGCAGGCACCCCTAGCTCCCTGAAGTGGACCAACAGGATATATCATCCTCCTGGCTCGATTTGTTTTAAATCCAATGGTTGTAGACCAGTTACGCACACGGTTTCCCAAATGGTAAAATCGGCTTGGGCCACCACTAGAAATGTTTGAAGCTAGGTAGGTAAGACAAGGGGACCCCATAGCATCCCACACGCGGTTAGGCACGCTCAGTCTTAAAACCAATACCCGGAAATCGGGACCTAGGTGACTCGAATGGAACAAAGCATCGGGGCGGGTAGCCTAGACCTTCCATCCTTCGTCGAGTATAGTCAACATTATAACAATCATATCATCCACAACAATATAATAATGTGATAGCCCAATCCAACGAATAACAGGATAACAGTTAATAGCATCCTAACATGCATACTAAGCAGTGGTTGAGCAACGAGCAATAGTAACATAGCTGAACAAGGTTTGTTGGGATGTGAAGGACATGGTTGTTTGGGTTTATTTGAGAGTCATGAATATGAAGTGGTAGGATCAAGCAATCGTTATATCCTACACCTAGGCACGAGTGATCTGAAAGTTATAAGCATGATATATGCTCCCCCTTACCTGATGAGAAGACGAAACCGAAGGTGTAGTCGATCGCAAGCTCGCATCGTCTCCGAGAGTTACCCGCGGGAGCACACAAGAAGGAAACACTGGAAAAGGCAATCGAAGAGCAAAAATCTATTACTACAAAGCAATCACGAGCAAGCATCATTAAGAAGGCAACACGAGACAACGCACTACGGTATCGCATCTATCGTTGAGAGCGATCACTAACAGGTTAAGTGAGGTACTCGTCACACTTGACGGTACTGCACATTTATCATCGATTCAAGTTGTTTAGCTACACAACATGAGCAAAGGTTGTTAACATGGAATCTCACCCAAGCATGGCATAGGACACAAAAATGGCAAGAGGTGAACCATAAAGTAAACTATCTATGCTAGTCAATTTAAGTGAGGCACAATCCTAAACATGGCACATCACTAAGTACCCTATGACAATTTAAGCATTTGGTACTGTTCTGTCCTAAACCATATTTTAGGTTGGTAAACAATAGCAAACAATGGCATAAACACAAAGTACATGCAATTCTGATCAAGTTACATATAAAGAACACCCCAAACAGAGTTACGGTTAAAAACATACAAGCAACAGAAGTTACGGGTACATGTTGTTAACATCAAGGAGCATACTTTAGAGCAATGAAACAATTAGCTACTGAATGCAAACATGCATCAAAATGACATGAAATTGCAGTAGACATGACAAGGAGGGCATAGCAACAAAGTTTCATGTATATGAGCATCAGGAACAAGTAATTATAGCTCATGCAAAATGCAAGAAAATACTACTGGTCTAGGGACTTAGTGAAAATCAAGGCATGTGACAGCAAACAGCAGGGTTACACTTTAGGAGCTCAATAACTATATGAACAGCAACCATATCATGGCAAATCAAAGCATGGCATCAAAGTAGCAACTTTATATAAATAGCAGCACATGTTAACAAGGTCACCACTTTGGAGCAAGAATTAATATAACTACAACAGGTCAACATGGAAAAGGAATGCATCTAAATGAAGTACACATAATGCTTAACACATACAAGAAAGAATCAATAGCATATGCCTCATGGATGTGACACAATCATCAACCAAAGTTGCAAGAAAATAACAGCATCAGCAATTAACAAAAAGTAGCAGTAGTTAACGATTTGGTGCCCACTTCAACACTGATTAACAACATCTAGATGGCCACAAATGGATTAACTCCCAAAAGCATTATGATAGAGCACATCACAGTGAACAAAATTCATTTTGGGTGCATAGTGATCCGGGCTACCGTTCAATCACAAACGACGTCGCAAAACAGATCACAGTAGTAACAGTTACAGACTTAGCAGAAATTTATAAAAAGGAAAAAAAGAGAAAGGGGAAAAACAGGGGCCTCACCTTAGTTGGGCTCGGCCCAAGACGCGGCGTCGGGCGTCGGATAGGTGAGCAGCGCCCTAGGCGCGAGGTGGCCAGTGGGTCGAGGCCTGGTGGCTGGGCCGCGGGAGCCAGGCCGGACCACGGCGACGGCGACCGGTCGCGCCCGATCCAGATCGGGGCGGCGGCGGCTCCGGCCGGCCTTCGGCGAGGCGCGCGGCGGAGGGGCGGCGCAAGGCGGCGGGACGAGCGCGGAGGGGCGTACGGCGGCCGGATCCGGTGCGGTGGAGGACCACGGTGAGGTCTTCTGTGGCGGCATCGGACGGCGCGGCTCCTCGAGCTCGGGCGCGTCCATGGCCTCGTTCGCAACGCGGCTGGGAGCGCGCGGCAGCGCGGGCTCCCCTCGGCCCGGATCAGGCCCGGCGGCGGCCCTGCGGGGCCTGGGCACGACCTGCGTTGGCTGGAGGTGGGAGGAGGCCTCCAGGGGTGACGTGGCTGCCTGTGGACCCTCGATCTGGAGATCTAATGGCCAAAAATCCCTAGGATTTAGGGTTCTGAGGGAGAGGGACTAGGTGGGCAGATCTGGCAATTTCTCAGGGGTGGCTGCGAATTTTTGCTTGGGGAACCCTAGAAGGGTTATGGAAGAGTTGTGGTCTTTATATAGGCTGGCCTGGCTGGCGGGTTTACGCAAACGCCCTCGGGTCTTCTCTCTCGCGTCCGGTGATCGCATTTCTGACCGCTGGGAGTCCATACGACCTTCGATTCAGGCGAAATCTCGAACCATGCGCTCAGCGCGGCGAGCACGTCACTCATACCTCACTTCGATACCGTTCCGAGAATATTTTCCGGTGCCCAATAAAATAACCCATTTAAATATAAATGGGAGTTTTTCGTTCTGATGGCGAGGGCTGGTCTTGTGCCGATGGTCGCGATGGTGCTCGGGTGAAACCCGGTGTCGCAACGGTCGTGTGCCGTCTAGGGAAAAGGTTCGGTTCCGCATCCGATACGAGAAAGAGAGGGGGAGAATATTCACCGACTAATAAATCGGCGAAGCAAATACTGCAAACAATTCTAGCAATCAACAAAATAAAGCAACAAACAAAAAAATTTAATTTGGGTGAAAATCTCGGGTTGTTACAGTCCCACACGAAGCAACGATGCACTGTGCCTACGTGGAAAACTATGGTTGAATTTATGCCTACAGTGTGGCTATGTTGCGCGAAATTGTGTGTGCACTATGTCGTACTGTGGCTGCGTAAAATTGTGGCTGGATATGTGCCTTCGCTACGCTAAACTATGGCTACATCTATGCATGCGTTGTGACTACGCAGAAAACTGTGACTACGCAAAAACTATGGCTCAACATGTGCCTGCGCAGGAAACTATGATTAAGAATGTGTCACGTATTGATCACGAAGGTACTAAAAAAACACCAAAATGCATCAAAAGTCCAGAACGCGTATCGCGTGATCTCTCCAAAACTATGATTGACGCTTCCAAGTGATGTCATTCTCGGTGTGCTCATCATGTTGGAAGTCATGGAGCAAATTCCAAGGAATGAAGAACTGCGTGATGTGCTAGGACGTTACAACTGTTGGGGGGCGTCATCTTTTAGGGCTCTTTTGACCTTCCAATTGTGTCAAAGACAATCCAATTAATGCTGGACGCTCTAGATGTTTTATGATTCTTTCTAAGGCTGCTCCCAATGCTTCAAGGTGTACCGGTGCTAAAGGTGCCACGTAAGTAAAAAATTGATGTAGCAAAGCAATTAAAAAGAAGAGAGAGTACTTTGGTGACCCCATAAGAAAACAGTGCTAAGCGCGTGACCCTGTGCAAATTATTTAACAACCATTGCATGAAGAAGTTTACTAGTTAAATAATTAAATAAAGCAAGCTTAGCAACAATACATAAGTACCGATGCATAGAGAATATTGGTTGCTAAGTAATTTAATGTGCTTAGCACCTCATCTAAGGGCTCTCCTAATGCATTGTTTCTTAGCGCAATATCATAGAAATAATTAAAACTTAAGATACAGCCATCACAATGCATTGTTTCTTAGTGATTGTATCTTATTTAATAATTTTGGTCTCATGCATACATGTGATTGGTTTAGCAATGCTTTTTGCATATGGCCACGTGCAAGGGTTGTATCTTAGCTAAGATACAACCTCCCTCTCTTTCTTCATTAACTACTATGCCAATTACGTGCTAAGATACAAGCATTGGGAGTGCCCTAAGCACCAATGCATTGGAGGAAGCCTAAGGGCTCTCCCAATGCATTGTTTCTTAGCACAATATCATAAAAGCAATAAATATTTAAGATACAACCCCTACAATGCATTGTTTCTTAGAGGTTGTATCTTATTTAATGATTTTAGCTCCATGCATAAATGTGATTGGTCTAACCATGCTTTTTGCATATGGCCACGTGCAAGGGTTGTATCTTAGCTAAAATACAACTTCCCTCTTTTTCTTCATTAAATAGTATGCCAATAAGCAAAATGCCTATGATTACGTGCTAAGATACAAGCATTGGGAGTGCCCTAAGATAAGCTATTACCGGTGCTACTCTTAATTCGTGAAACAACCATGATCGTTATAGAAATGCGCAAAGATGGCAGGGAATTCCATGGCAACTAGTTACAGAACGATCAGAAAAGAACCCCACCAAGCAACCACCATAACGTTTTTTTCTAGAAAGCAACCACAAAGTAAATTGATGAACCAGGATGATCATAGAGCAGAAAAAGAATTGTACAAACGGAGAAAATTCTCTGGTATGGCAGATGAAGGAACAGGTTTTGCTCTTCCGTTTAGTTATCTCCCTAAGCACCCTGGCAACACAGTTTCTTCTTAATCAAGCTTCTCAAGTTCACCCATTCTCTCTATAATTGCCTACAGAAAACACAAACGATGTCAAGCAGTATCTGAGTTTTCAGTCGGAGAAAAAAAAGTATCTTTGTCATTTCCCATGTGAAGTTTGCTGCCCCACAAGCTCTCAGAAGACAAGGTGTAAACAAGAAGCGTCAGGAGGTGTTTGGTTCATCTAAGGTAACGCAAATGTAAATGGAATCGAATCACACAGTTACTGTAGAGGGAATGGAGGAAAATCGGAATTTTGTTTGGTTACGAATTGGAATGGTAATCATCCCCATCGATGACATAACCGCCTTCGATGCGAAGGCGCCGAACCTGTTCCCCCTCCACCCCAACGGCTGTGCTGACCATGTATGGTGTCCCATCCACCCGCCGAACTACCTGCCAATCACCCGCCGCTATGTTGAGCACGTAAGCCACCTCGCCCCAAGGCTCATAGCATCCTCTCCGGCTCTCCCTCAGCCTCAGCAACCCGGACTCCACCCTCAAGCGCCGCCTCCGCTAACAACAGCTACGAGGATGCCTACCTCGAGCAGCTGGTGACCTGCTGCAAGCCCGCAGCCAGAATTGTCCTCACCGGTGCGCCCGGCCTATAGGCCCTCAGCCGCGACAAAGACTGAGTCATCGCATGCGGCTTGTCGTCCACATCGGCAACGCACACCAGATATTCCGCAACCGACGCGACACCAGCCTACTCCAGCCTCCATCGTGGCAGCACAGCCTTGTCGACCAGCACGTCAAGCCACCACCGGCTTCCGTGGGGGTTGGATATGAAAGAGGTGGTGATAATTCCATTTTTTAAGGATGGACGCGAGAGAGTCACTCCTCTTTCTGTTACAGGCGAATTTGAGTGGAACCGGATTTGTACTGAATCGGTAATTGATACCGTGTTATCGGATTACAACCCAAACAAGATTTAGCGTCATTGGATACTGCTGTAAACATGTTACGTTACAAACCACGAACGAAACACCTCCTCAATGTGAGGATACACGGATACTTTGAATCAAACCGCTTAATGTCCATCGTGTGATGATATACAGATGCAACTGTAGTGTCAGCCGACTCAGCACCAATGCAGTGTGACGTAGTACCGAATCAGCATAAAATGCAGTGTGACAAAACAATCTAAAATTTGTTGTAGGTGCTAAGAAGACAATTAGGGTGTTAAACGGCTACAAATGTGTGCAGTCAATACATGGTGTTAAACAGCTATTCAAAGATATAATTACGCAATAGAAATACATTTATCAGTCATCTATATGCTTAATGCCACACATGAATAATACATTTGACATTTCCCAAACATGCAAATTTTGCAAGTTGATTTCCATCACCAAATATATAATATTATGATAGATGAGATACCTTTTTGCTTGTTTCTTGCAGCTCTCCAGCAAGAATAAACTCATCCAATATCAAGTAAACCTAGTGAAAACAGGATAAATAATGAATTCAAATTTATAGATGATTCCCAGCCACAAGAACAATTTATTCAAAATTCAGAGGACCTTCAAAATATTACTTTGATTTAAAAAGATGAAAAAACTAGAAGTATAATTGGTCAAACTTGGTTCAGATTACACCTAAAATCAAATTAGAAATGTTTTTTCTTTCCAGATCCAGTTTAGACTTTAAAGTGGATTTACCAAGGGTTGAGTGTAAACTACATGGCTGACAGGAGGCAATTTGAAATCATGCCAGCAGAAGTGAACATCTGTATCCAAATATAGTATAGCTGCCTACCCTTGTCAAGTTATGTTTTATGGCTTCTAGAAAAAAAAAGTTATGTTTCATGGCAAAAGTTGCCGAGTAAATGAATATTTTGTTGAACTGTGCAGTGTTGCGTGCTCCTGTACTTAATCAAACACGCACAGCCCACGTTCCCATGTCCCTCTCGCAAGATGTATAGTGGTGCAGTTACAGCAGTGGTAGCGTACAGCACCTGAGGTTTTCTCCTGTAAAACGGCCTTACAGATCAATGCAAATTGTGTTGATCAGATGCAGGCCGAAACTAATACTTTCGACCATTCCTCTTAACACGCTTCCACAGCCATGGATACCAACTCCCTCCCCCACTCCTCTGATGGTTCGCCTGATGGCTCGCCCACCCCGTCACCCACTCATGGGGCCGCCCTCCACACCAAAGTGCTCAACACTGCACCCTCCCATTCTGCAGCCGTGGCTGCTACTGGCCGTAGCACAGTGGTTGACCCTGCCTCCATCCTGCAGACAGTCGATATTCACCAAGATGTTCTGGTTACCCTCAACCTAGCAGAGGGGAACTACACTCATTGACGGCGCTTCTTTTATGTCGTCATCGGGATGTTCGGCCTCCGTGACCACCTGGACGCAGACATTGTCGCTCCTCATGACAACCCTGACTGGGTCATGGTCGACCACTGCGTGGTGCACAAGCTGTACACCACTATCTCGACCTAGATCCTGGAAATCATCATGCAGCCCGAGGACACCGCCCCGGCATATGGTCAGTAATTCAGGGCATCTTCCATGACAATCAGCTCTTTCACGCTGTCTACATCGATGCCAAGTATCACACCTGCATCTAGGGCGATTGACTGTCCTGGAGTACTGCACCCATCTGAAGCGGTTTGCTGATCAGCTCTGCGATCTGTGGCAGACGGTGTTGGAATCGCAGCAGGTCTTCATCCTCCTTCGGGCCTCGGGCATCAGTTCCATGGCACTATCCCGCACATCACGCCTGCAGGCCCGTTCATTTCTGATGCTTGAGGAATTCCGCGCCAAGCAGGCCACTCATCAGCAATCGGCTCACGCCCTCCTACCGAACGCCAATAGCAGACGCAAGAACACAGCACCTCCTACGTACCCAGCACCCGCTCCTGGACTGGGCCTGTCCACCCGTTGCGTGGCATGCTCGGCCCTCATCACGGCGTCCCGCACCAGCAGGCCATGATGGTACTTCCAACTCCAGGGTACGGCTACGTTCCCAGTGGTCTCACGCTCGATGCATCATCTTCCACCACGCGCAGCCATGGGACATGAGAGCTCTTCAGACCACATTGCAGCAATCACGCCCAGTGTGTCATTTTCCACCATGGCGCAGCCATGGGACATGAGCGCTCTTCAGACCACACTGCAGCAATCGGCACCACCCAAACCAGCTGTCGAGAGCTTGTCGGACTGATACATCAACACCATTGCGTCATCCCACATGACCTCCAATGTTGGTGAACTATGCTCTGTTCGCCCCACTTCTAGCTCCTCTCACATTGTTGTCGGCAACGATGATCACCTACCGACCACTAGCGTCGGTATCGGTACTCTCGTCACCGCGAATTCCCCCTTGCAGCTCTGCATTGTTCTCCTCAATCCCCCTATTATTAAAATCTTCTTATCTGCTCGTGAAAATCCTTTTTCTAGTTGAATTTGATAGGTTTGGTTTTTTCTGTCTAGGATATCAGCACTCACTTTAGAACGAGAGAATCTCATCTAGTGACTTTAGTAGTGCACAACACTAGCCAGATTGATTTTGTCCTCTGAAGAAGAGAAGACAATCGTGCTTGCCTAGATTGTAAGCTGATACCTAGAGAGTGTTGTCCCTCAACATAAGCTGGTGGTGGTTGACTTTCGCTTTCAGATTCGTGTCCAGTGGGATAAGCGCCCCAAAGTCACTAGAACGAAGTGGTGGAAGCTCAACGGGAAGGCAGCTCAGGCTTTCAAGGAGAGCCCTTGGGAGAAAGGAAGTGAATGCAAACAACATGTGGATGAAGATGGCGACTTGCGTTCGGAGGGTAACGTTAAGAGTAGTTTGGGGTGACCAGAGGTAGTAGAATCAAAGATAAAGATACCTGGTGGTGGAACGATGATGTCCAGGAAGCTATTAAGGAGACGCCTATACCTGGATAAGAGTGCAGACAGAGAAGTACAAGGTGGCGAAGAAGACTGCAAAGCGATCTGTGAGTGAAGCAACGGGGCGGGCGTATGAGGACCTCTACCAGCATTTAAACACGAGGGAAGGTGAAAGGAACATCTATAAGATGGCCAAGATCCGAGAAAGGAAGACGAGGGATGTCAAACAAGTCAAATGCATCAAGGACGAAGCAGATCGGCTTATGGTGAAGGACGAGGAAGACGAGGGATGTCAAACAAGTCAAATGCATCAAGGACGAAGCAGATCGGCTTATGGTGAAGGACGAGGAGATCAAGCATAGATGGCGAGAGTACTTCGACAAGTAGTTCAATTGGGAGAACCGAAGCTCTACCATTGAGCTGGACAACAACGACTCCTTTGATGATATGAACAGACGTTTTGTGCGATGAATCCAGGAGGCCCAGGTTAGGGAGGCTTTAAAAAGGATGAAAGAAGAAAAGGCGATGGGCCATGATTGTATCCCCATTGATCTGCGGAGAGGCCTTGGAGACATAGCTTTGTACGGCTAACCAAGCTTTTCAACCTCATTTTTTGGTCAAACAAGATGCCTGGAGAACGGAGGCGGAGTATATTAGTATCGATCTTCAATAACAAGGGGGTGTTCATAGTTGTACTAATTACCATGGGATTAAGCTGAGAAAAACGACCTCCATATGGTGTTCATTGACTTGAAGAAGGCCTACGATACGATACCACGGAATGTCATATGGTGAGCATTAGAGAAACACAAAATCCCAACAAAGTACATTACCCTCATCGGGGACATGTACGAGAACATTGTGACAAGTGTGCGAACAAGCAATGTCGGCATTGATGACTTCCCAATTAAAATAGGACCGCGCCAAGGGTTAGCTTCGAGCCCTTATCTTTTCGCTTTGGTGAAGGATATGGTCACAAGGGATATACAAGGGGGTATCCCATGGTATATCCACTTTGGGGACGATGTGGTGCTAGTCGACGATAGTCAGACGGGATTATAGGAAGTTTGAATTGTGGAGACAGACTTTAGAATAAAAAAGTTTTAGGCTTAGTAGAACTAAAACCGAGTACATGAGGTGCGGTTTCAATACTACTAGGCATGAGGAAGAGGAGGAAGTTAGCCTTGATGGGCAAGTGGTACCTCAGAAGGACGCCTTTTGATATCAGGAGTCAATGTTGCAGAAGGATGATGATATCGATGAAGATGTGAACCATCGAATCAAAGTTGGATGGGTGAAGTGGCAACAAGCTTCTGGTGTTCTTTGTGATAAAAGAGTGCCACGAAAGCTAAAAGGCGGGTTCTATAGAACGGCGATTCAACCTGTGATGGTGTATGGCGTTGAATGTTGGCCAACTAAAAGGTGACATGCCCAACAACTAGGTGTAGAAGAGATGCGCATTTTGAGATGGACATGTGGCTATACAAGGAAGAATCGGGTCTGAAATGAAGATATACGTGATAAGAGTTTGGGTGACACCAATTGAAGAAAAGCTTATCCAACATCGTGTGAGATGGTTTGGGCATATACAACGCAGACTCCTAAAGAGCCAATGCATATCGAACGGTTAAGGCGTGCTGATAATATCAAGAGAGGTCAGGGGCGACCAAATTTGACATGGGAGGAAACCGTGAAGAGAGATCTGAAGGACTGGGATATCACCAAAGATTTGGCTATGGACATAGGCGCGTGGAAGTTAGCTATCCAAGTGCCAGAACCATGACTTGGTTTCAATATCTTATGGGTTTCAACTCTAGCCTACCCCAACTTGTTTGGGACTGAAAGGCTTTGTTGTTGTTGTTGTTGATATCCACACAAGCAAAGATTTTTACGATGTGATTCTGACAACGACCTCTAATCCCGTGATGTCCAGTTTGTCGGTTGCCTAACTCGTCCCTTCGTCGACGCAATCACCTTCAACCTGTGACACCTGCGACTTGGTCACCCCGGCCAGGGATCTATCAATAGTGCTTTTATTCTGTTTCCTTTTACAAGTAGAAAGTCAGTTGCACACACCTGCCATGTATGTCTCCTCAGCAAACATGTGTGCCTGCCCTTCAAGCAATCATAGTCATGTACCTATTTCACTTCTCAGCTTGTGCATTTGGATGTATGGACATCTTCAGTTGTAAGCGTTTTCAGTTTCCAGCATTACATAGTGATTCTTGATGATTTCTTCACTCATTATGTTTGGACGTCCCCTTTGTGCAACAAATCTAACTTCTACTATGTGCTTGTCTCTTTTGATGCCTATGCACAGACACAAATTCAACATCATATCCTTGTGTTGCATACGGACTATGAGTTTGATAACAATCGTCTGCGCTCCTTCTCTGCTCACGGCTGTCCTTCGCTTCTCATGTCCATACACCAGTCAACAGAATGGCAGGGTTGAGTGCTCTGCGTAGAATCAACGAGTGTGCCCGCTTCTCTTCCATGCCTTCATGTCGCCTCATTTCTTGGAATAAGCTCTCTGCACCGCTCTAGTTCACCGCTAACACCCCATGAGCTTCCTCGGTCTAGCATCGAACTATGACTTGTTGAATGTGTTCAGAAGCTTGTGCTATCCCAACACCAGCTCGACCAACCGCTACAAACTCTCTCACCGCTCCATCGCGTGTGAATTTTTCAATTATCCAACTAACCATTGTGACTACCGATGCTTTGATCTTGTATCTTGACATGTTCTCACTTCCCGGAACGTGTCCTTCAACGAACACGCATTCCCTTTCTCCTTCCCACACATATCTGACGCTGCTCGATCATCGTCTAACCTGCTCGCCAACCCGTTGTCTCCTATGTAGGCTCCTGCTTGTGGCGCCAGCTCCACGTTGAAACGCATGCGCATCGCCGCAGTTGGGCTCAACCTCTACTGCACCTCGGTCTTGCTCACCAAGTGGGCCGACTTCGGGCCCACTGGAATGGCGTGCCCAAACCTTTTCGACAGATGGTCACTCATGCCTAGAATGGTGTGTTCAATCTCAATAGACGGTACACACCACCACAGCTCCCTCGTGGATGGCTGTCTCCACGGTCGCTTGCTCCGTCCACGTCGTTGTCCAAGACCCAAATTGGCTTGCGACCATGAAGCATCAGCAACCATATGTGGGAACTTCTTCCTCAGCCTCCTCGCGCTCACCTCATCACCTGCAAATGGGTTTTTCGTCACAAGGAGCGCGCCAAAGGCTCCCTCAAGCGCTACAAGGCTAGGTGGGTGGTGCGTGGGTTCACTCAGCGCCCCAGCGTCGACTATGGTGATGATGTCCCCCCTCCCCCACCACCACCACCACCACCGTGAAGTCGGCAAGGATATGCACCATCCTGATGCTCGCCACTACCGCGGCTAGCCCGTCCATCAACTGGACGTGAAGAACGCGGTCCTCCATAGCTCCCTCACCAAGGAGGTCGACTGCCTTCAACCTATCGGCTCCGTCGATGAGAGCAAACATGAGAACGTTTTCAGGTTGAGCAAGCCTCTGTGTGGCCTGAAGCAGGCGCCTCGCACTTGCTTACTTCAGCTCGCGGGCTTCCTCGCCTCGATTAGCCGATGAGAGCAAACATGAGCATGTTTTCAGGTTGAGCAAGCCTCTCTGTGGCCTGAAGCAGGCGCCTCGCACTTGCTTACTTCAGTTCGTGGGCTTCCTCGCCTCGATTAGCTTCACAGCGACACGCTCAAACACCTCGTTTTTCACCTACGCCCACAGGACCGACGCGGTTTTTCTGCTCTTCTGCATGGACGATATCATCCTCACGACCTCCACCGTTGATCTACCTCAGTGCATTGTCGCGTGGCTTGCCGCGAGTTCGCCATTAAGGATTTGGGCGCCCTTCCTCGTCATCCGGGTCACGCGCACAATTGCTAGCTTCTTCCTCTCGCAAACAACGGTACACCCAGGACATCCTAGCGCGTGACTGCCATGGATAATTGTAAAGCAGCCCCCATGCCCATCGACACAAAGTCCAAGCTACCCACCGCCGACAGGCCCAAGGTCGTTGATTCTACGGCTTACCGCGGTCTCGTTGGAGCCCTCCAATACCTAACGACCACACACTTTGAGCTGGCGTATGCGGTGCAACAGCTTTGCCTCCACATGCACAATGCCCTTGTCTGCCATGAAGGCCTGCTCCTACTCAAGAGCGCGCTGCACGGCACCATGGATCTTAGACTGGCTTCATGCCGTCTCTAAGCTCGAGTTGCGTGCAATCACCGACGCCAACTAGGTTAGATGCCCTAACATGCATCGCTCCACCTCCGACTTTTGCGTCTTCCTGAGCCACAAGCTCGTGTCCTGGTGTATCGCGCTCCAGTGTCGAAGCCAAGTACAGGGCATCGCCAACGCCGTTGCTAAGTGTGTCTGGCTTCGCCGACTGCTCAGTCCGGTCCACTCCATGACCATCGTCTTCTACGACAACATTTTGGCTATCTACCTCTCCGCCAACCCGGTCCATCGTTGCACGAATTACGTCGAGCTAGACATCCATTTCGTCCATGAGTGGGTGGCTCATGGTGACTTACACGTCCTGCATGTCCCGACGCGCCAGCAACTCGGCGACGTCATGACCAAAGGACTGCCATCAAAGGTTTTCTTTGAGCTCCAGCAACTCAGCAACATCATGACCAAAGGACTGCCATCAAACATTTTCTCCGAGCTCCGGCGACATCACGACTGTGAGGGGTGTTGAACTGTATAGCATTGTGTGCTCCTGTACTTAATCAAACGCACACACCGTTCCCATGTCCCTCTTGCACAATGCATAGTGGTGCAGTTACAGCAGTAGTGGTGCATGGCACCTGAGGTTCCCTCTTATCTTTATACGGCCTTACAAATCAGTGCAAATTGTGTTGGATCATATTCACTTTCATATTTAAACAAAAATACTACTGGCCGAGTAACTTCCATCTTTTTTTTTCAACAAAAGAAAGGACTGGTGTGAGATAACAAGTTTTGAAGTAGTTGTTCCCATGTTACCTTGTGGAAGTTAAATACCAAATCAAGTTCACACACATTGCTGAAGAAATGGTCCAATATCTCCACAAATAAGTGGATACATTCCAAGTATACCAACTCATTGTCCGTGATATCTACACATATTGAGAAAAATAATCCTGCATATCTCCTGTAGATAACTTTGTGTGTACGGAACTGCATGAAAAAAAACATCCAAATTAGTCAGTACTGAACATTTACGAAACACAGTGTCATACTCAGTAACACTATAAGAGAGATTGCTCCCAGGGATTGAATGCCAAACAAGAAAAAAGATGAAATAATATTTTGCCGCTCCATAGATTGAATAGGCTAATTCAGCAAGAGCATATACAGTGTGGTGTTTAAGAGGCTTGGAATTTCTAGCTTAGTCATCTAACAATATTATTATTAACTTGCATATTAAGAAAGTTACTCATCATCAAAACCAAATACTATAAACATACCTAGTGGTAACTGAGAATCTTTAAAGCAATGAACAAATTATCATTCAAGATGATTCCCAAGGCATTTCTCATATTCTATTAATTAAAAAATCCCTGTTTGAAATAAGTTAGCAGATCACTCTTGATCTTTTTCAAAATTCAGGGCCAAACCTACCTATCTCTTGACCCTTCGTATGTTTTTGGGGGGTTTCTTGTCTAAGCTTACCATAGTACTGACTTTGTAATTACAAGTGGGGATATGAACGGATTAAGGCTGAGCAGCCAAGGGGATCATAACAACAAATCAAAAAGCATATGGGGTATAAAGGTACAAACCACGTCTTCTGATCCAAAACAGAGGTTGTAAACGGATACAATACACAACCGTTTTCATTGGATGTTCGCATATCTATCAGCACAAGAAAACACAATTGGTGTTCCTGACAGGTCTTCTGCATGTGTAAATTTGGTAAATGGACATGCCATCTCAATTTGGATCCTGCAGTTATCACGCTACTCGCCAATGCACGCATGGCAGCATAGCAATTAGGATGGGTTCACTAAAGAAAAATTTACAATATGTTCAAGAACCCATGAGCTTGACTGCGGAATGATTTTCACAACATCTAGAAATAGCATATATCAGGAACCATTCACAAACTACATACCAACTACAATGATAAAAAAAATACGCTTTTATCAAACTCAGCAAAAATGTGCAAACAACAAAAGATTTTGTACGAACCCGGCAGTATGGCACTCAGTGTCTTCTCTTTAACTACTACATTCAAGCTGCAGATGTTTGCGTAATTGCGTCTAACCAGAGAAGAGCTAGGCCAAAAGCAACAAGCTTTCCTAATCATAATTCATTGTAGGTGTCACCTTGTACAACAGTATCCACAATTCTACATGGACTGAACTCATTCTTAAATGAGATCCTACCAAGAACTCAGAGCCCTGGTCAATTCTAAATTGCCTCAGAACAAAGAAGAAGAAGAAGAAAAACGATATCTACGCTAATTTTGCTCACACATATACAGGTGTTCAGCCTCAAATCAGGATCAAGATTTCAATCACCTCTTCTCGGCAAAAAAAAAAAATCAATCACCTCAACGAAGTTAGTGAACTTGGGGTCCCTGTTGACGACCAGCCGATGCACCTGAGATGCAGAAAAACGACCCACATCAACAACACCCTAATCAGATACTCCCTCCGTAAACTAATACTCAGTATAAGATGTTTTAGATCACTAGTTTACAGAGGGAGTGGAATATTTCCCTACGGCAAGGGGCTGGCCCTGTCTACGCTCACCTCATACTCAACCTTGTGCTTCTCCGAGTCCTCGAGCGGGACGTAGTACTTTGCCAGTCGCGTCTTCCCCTGTCGGTTCTGCAGCAGGATGAAACGGATCTGCAACGAGGCCAGCAAAGATCGGATGGAAGGATGTCAGATCCCGGAGAGGAAACCCGGCAGGGTGGAACGCGAGAACGATCCTTACCATGCTGCGTGATGATGACGACGACGACGACGACGCTTGAGAATTCGAGGATTTGGAGCTTGGAGGGGAATGAGTCGGATTTGTGTTGCTTGGTTTGTTGGGTTGGGTAAGCAGAATGAGCTGTGTGGGGCTCACCGTTGAAAAGTGGTGCCTCCTCTCCAACCAGACCAGCTTTTGTTTTTTTAATGTTGGTAGGAGATCTACCAAATTCCATTAATTAGCGACAGGATTAACAAGACACAAAGGGCAAGTCACTGTCAAGGCCAGTGCAAAAAGAAAGAAAGCAAGAAAGGAGAGAAAACAGGGACCAGCAGCTCAGCCTGGATCGAATGGGATTTTGCCTCGTGCCAGGTTCCAAAGGTTCACCTCCTCCCTGATGATACGAAGGACATCTTCCGTTCTTTTTTCTTCCTTGTGGAAAACTCGTCTATTCCTTTTTTTCCAAACTTCCCAGGAGATTAAGTGCACCAAGGATGCTGTGCCTTTCCTCTTCACCCAGCTCGCCGATTCCCAGCACATCAACATCCATTCATTGAGAGGGTTGACCCCAGCCCATCCCGCCAACTGCAAAGCTGGCATGTCCGCTTGCACCGCCATCTCCTCCCAGATTTTATGCCACCACGGGCAGTCGACCAGCAGGTGCATCGGTGTCTCCAAGCTTCGCAAACAAAGCGCGCAGAAGTAATCATTTGGCCAGCCGCGACGCAACAGTCTGTCGTGGGGATCCTTCCGAGTGCTGTCACCTAGAGGAAGAACCTGCATCTTCCAGGCGCCCAAGGAGACCAAATAACTTTGGTGGGTGCAAAGTTAGTGGCTCCAATAAATTGCAGCTCGTATGCCAACTTGGAGCTGTACTGTCCGTCCTGTGAGAATTGCCATCGTATGGTATCCGGTTGATGTGCAGCTAGGGTGATCTCATCGAGGCGGGTGGACAGAGCAAACAACTCCGGGAGCATGTCTTCCGTTAGCCCCTTGGCCAGGTCGTGCATCCATTTTTCTCCCAGCATGGCGTCTTGAACTTTTCGGTTCTTCCTGGCCGCAACAGCGAGCAGTCGAGGGGCGATGTCTTTGGGAGCCTTCCCACCTAGCCAACGATCGTGCCAGAACCGTGCAACGCTGCCGCAGCCAATGGTGATTTCAGTGGCTGCTTCGAAAATGGCCTCATCCACCACGTCACACAGCAGCTGCGAGCCAACCTAGGGGCGGTCCGGACATGTCCAAGATTGCCACAACCATTTTAGTCGAAGGGCGCGGCCAAACTTGGTGATATCCAACACTCCAAGCCCACCCAACTCCTTAGGGCGGCAAACAGCAGGCCAACTCACCCGACACTTGCCGGGGTTGCACGTGTGGTCGTGATGAGGACATCCCTACTAATGTTACACCCATATCCTCACCAACTACACATATTGGACCAGTTACTAGAGCTCGTGCACGTCAACTAAATTATCAGGTACTTTCGTTTCTTGCGAATCCTTCTATTGTTCATGAACATATGATGCTGCCTAAATTAGATACTTTTGTTTTGCTTATGAATGAAGGACCTAGCATGGACAAGAAGGATGGTCATTGGAGCGGGATCAAGCATGGAGAAGAAGGTGCGCGCGCGGGAAAGGACAGCGGAGCTTCCAGTGGTGATTATCGCACTTTGAAGCCACCATAAGGCGCGCATGAAGTCTTGGACGAAATACGCGAGATGCCACTTCATTATTTTCGTCCAAGGGCAATTATAGGTGCTGCGTCACCTTAATATTGGGCTGGGCCCATGTAATTTCGAAATACCACCTTATAGGCTGTTTTTAGAGTCCGTATGTGTGGGGAAACCGAGTTAGGGTTGTTTTCGGACCCCACCTCCAAGGGGTCACGAAAATCCCCTCTGTTCCCCCATATATACAGCCCTTAGGGCGTCGTTTAGACTTGGGTTTTAATTAGATTTAAGTTAGCCATAGCCGCAACTTCGAGTTCTTCGTTTGTGTCGTCCGACCAGGCCAAGACCGCATTGGAACCCCAACTTCTGTTAATCTTTCATCTTATATTCGCAATATCCAGATTGCAATTCTTAGTTCTTGCTTGTTCTTCGATTGCTTGCAGGAATTGACCTTCGTGGTCAGGTTGATCGTGCACCCGCGGGATCAATAACCTCTCGGAGTTGGTTTAGCGATTGCTAAGGCGCAACGTCTTCGCACGTTCGTAGTCGGGTCGTGAAAGTCTACTCCACCAAAAATCGATCTCCACCATCTCATCGAAACATCGGGACACCTTCGCCTCTATCAAGTGGTATCAGATTTCCAGGTTGCTCGGTGAGATTTACCAGTTTTCGTAGTCTAGATTGATTCTGTTCGTCATACCTACATCCCACGAAAAAGCCAAAAAACTTTAGGGTTAGATCATCACGTCCCAAGACAGTCCGAGCCTTTGTCCAGTTTTCTTTTCAGTACTTGCTTTGTTGAATTTACGGTTGCATCGTTGTGTCAAGTTGCTGATCTTAGCGTCTAGTTCCCTTAGAGTTTCGAGTTCTGATCACAGTTTGCCACGTCGCCGCCGCACAGTAGTCATCCTACCACGTTCCGCCAATCCAAGTCCACATACACCACCACGTCCCACGAGTCCGAGTTGAGTTCCACCATTAGTACGGTTCGTGATCTCTCTGTAGCCAGATTAGTTTTGAGTTGTTAGAGTCGGATTTCACCAAAAAATTTCCGTCCAGAGAAGGGGGGTGATTTCCAAAAAAAAAAAAAAAAAAAAAAAAAAGTCTGGCACGCTTTTCAGAGCAGTTTTTAGGCCAAAAAATTCAGGGGTGAAAAAATTTCGTGCCCATACGTTCCTTAGGTCCAGAAACTCATTTTGAGACGTTCGTCACCATAGTGATTTTTTCGCACTTTTTCAGCCACCGCAGTCCCGCATCGCAAAAAAAAAAAAAAAGAGCAAAAAAAAAAAAAAAAAAAAGAGAGAGAGAAAAAAATTTCAGAGTGTGCTTCTCAGTTGTTTACGTGCCGCGCCGTGCTTTCGTTGGTGTTTTAGGCTCGCGTCTCTAGTACGGTCTAGCCTAGGATCAGCACAGTACCGACGTTGAGTGTTTATTCAGCTTTGCATCTCTGTTTTGATTACTGTTGAGCTTTTGCTACCATACTTGTCAGCCTTCCTACAGCTCCACATATATTCTACATCGTGCGTTTTGACACCTCCTGGCCATCGCTCTACCACATCTCTGAGAGTTTTGACCCGTTGGTTGTACGTCACCACCTGCTGCTAGGTAAGAATCGGTAAGAACGAAAGAAAAGCTTGACGGATTTGTGCTTTCCACCACCCCACATCCCATTAGTAGAAGTAGGATCATATTCCTGTTTGTTTTCTATTTCTGCTAACCATGCCAGGATCACATGATGAAGTGGCGCGGGATGCACCCGATTGGGAGAACATGACAAACAAGGAGCTACATGATAAATTTGCACAAATGATGTCTGAACAGGTGAATGACATCGAGACCAGATTTACAGAGGCAATTGATGGCGTGGAAAAGATGATCGACACCAAGCTCGACGCCAAGTTTACTGAGTTGATCGCACGCCTACCTACACAGCCTGCTGCCGCTCCAGCACAGCCACAGCCACCGCCACTACCACGTGCACGACGTATTCTGTTTCCGAGAGGACAAGCTGCTGGTCTTGGTGCTCCTCCTGCTGCTGCAGTACCTGTTGCTGCTGCTTCTGACGTCGGCCTGGACGACAACTACGAGGGTGATTACGAGGAGGAGGTGGAACAGGAAGCGGCCTATGAACAGCCAGTTGGACGTCCACGTCCCAACATTCGCCACGGTCGACACCAACCACCCCCTCAGGTACGCGATGATGAACATGTGCCTAAACTTAAATTGAATCTTAAACCGTTTGAGGGTAGATATATTCCTGATGCTTATCTTACTTGGGAGTTAGAAACTGAACAACGCTTTACATGTTTACAATATCCTGAGAATAGACGTGTTACTGCTGCTGTTTGTGAATTCACGGGGTTTGCATCTATTTGGTGGTCTGAACATTGTAGATTGCATGCTAATAATATTCCAACCACTTGGGCTGCTTTAAAAGATGCTATGCGTACTCGCTGGGTTCCTCCTTATTATCAACGTGAATTGCTACAAAAATTACAGCGTTTGAGACAAGGCAAAAATTCTGTAGAGGAATATTATCAAGAATTACAAACTGGATTGATTAGATGTGGCCTAGTAGAGGATAATGAAGCTATGCTTGCACGTTTTATGGGTGGTTTAAACAGGGAGATACAAACTATTCTAGAATACAAGGACTTTGCTACTATTACTCGTTTGTTTCATCTTGCTTGTAAAGCTGAACGTGAAGTGCAGGATCGACAGGCCGCTACGAGACCTAACTTTTCTGCAGGACGAAATACATCATGGACATCGCGTGGACCTTCTACATCCACACGTCCTACTGCACCACCATCTACTTCAGCCGCTCATTCTTACAGGGAGCCACAAAAACAGTCAGCGCCACCATTCAAGGGTGCACAGAGTGGTCCAGCGGCGAGTTCTTCTTCATCCATGGCTTCCACAGGGCAAACACGAGATCGTGATATTAAATGTCGCAGGTGCCAAGGTGGAGGTCACTTCGCAAAAGACTGTCCCTCCAAGCGTGTGATGATTATTACGGCGGATGGTGGGTATGAGTCAGCGAGTGACTATGATGAGGAGACTTTAGTTCTCATCGCTCATGAGGAACAGGGTGCCCATGATGATGCTCTTGATATAGAGTATATGGCTCCTGATGATGCAGATAAATATGCTAGTTTGGTTGCTCAACGTGTGTTAAGTGTGCAGGTAACGAAGGCTGAGCAAAACCAGAGGCATAATTTGTTCCACACAAAGGGAGTGGTGCAAGAACGTTCGGTTCGCATCATCATTGACGGAGGGAGTTGCAACAACTTGGCTAGCATGGAGTTGGTGGAGAAGCTATCTCTCACCACAAGACCACACCCCCATACGTACTATATTCAGTGGTTTAACAATAGTGGTAAGATTAAGGTAACGCGTTCTGTTCGTGTGCACTTTAGCATTGCTGCATATGCTGATTATGTTGATTGTGATGTGGTACCCATGCAAGCATGCTCTCTTTTACTTGGTAGACCATGGCAATTTGATAGGAATGTTGTACACCATGGTAGGACAAATCAGTTTACTCTGGTTCATCAGGATAAAAATATTGCTTTACTTCCTATGTCTCCTGAACAAATTGTGAAAGATGATCTTGCTAGAGCTAGTAAAGCTAAACAGGAGAAAAATAAGAGTGAAAATGAGACTAATAGCAAATCTTCTTCTGCTGTTTCTAATGAAATTAAATTGACTAGTCCAACTTTGCTTGCTACTAAAGTTGATATTTCAGATTTGGATGTTAGTCAATATGTGTGCTATGCTTTTGTGTGCAAAGAAGCCTTGTTTTCATTTGAGGAATTGCCTCCTTCTTTGCCTCCTGTTGTCACTGACCTTTTGCAGGAGTTTATTGACGTCTTTCCACAAGACGTACCACCGGGATTACCACCTATTCGAGGGATTGAGCATCAGATTGACTTAATTCCCGGTGCTTCGTTGCCCAACCGTGCGCCATACCGTACCAATCCGGAGGAGACGAAGGAGATTCAGCGTCAAGTACAAGAGCTACTCGACAAAGGTTACATACGTGAATCATTAGTCCTTGTGCTGTTCCTGTTATATTAGTGCCTAAAAAGGATGGAACATGGCGTATGTGTGTTGATTGTCGAGCCATTAATAATATTACTATTCGTTATCGTCATCCTATTCCTAGGTTAGATGATATGCTTGATGAATTAAGTGGCTCTACCATGTTTTCCAAAGTTGATTTGCGTAGTGGATACCATCAAATTCGCATGAAATTAGGAGATGAATGGAAAACGGCTTTTAAAACTAAGTTTGGATTATATGAGTGGTTAGTCATGCCTTTTGGGTTAACTAATGCACCTAGCACTTTCATGAGATTAATGAACGAGGTTTTACGTGCTTTCATTGGACGATTTGTGGTAGTCTATTTTGATGATATACTGATTTATAGCAAATCTTTGGAGGAACATTTGGATCATTTACGTGCTGTTTTTATTGCTCTACGTAATGCACGTTTGTTTGGTAACCTTGGGAAGTGCACCTTTTGCATCGACCGAGTATCGTTTCTTGGCTATGTTGTTACTCCGCAGGGAATTGAAGTGGATAAAGCCAAGATCGAGGCGATTGAGAGTTGGCCGCAGCCCAAAACGGTCACACAAGTGAGGAGTTTTCTTGGCCTCGCTGGATTCTATAGGCGTTTTGTGAGAGATTTCAGCACCATTGCTGCCCCTCTCAATGAGCTTACACGCAAGGATGTGCCTTTTACTTGGGGTACCGCACAGGAAGAAGCCTCCACGGTATTGAAAGATAAGTTAACACATGCTCCTTTGCTCCAACTTCCTGATTTTAATAAGACTTTTGAGCTTGAATGCGATGCTAGTGGGATTGGTTTGGGAGGTGTGTTATTACAAGATGCTAAACCTGTTGCTTACTTTTCTGAAAAATTGAGTGGGCCTAGTCTGAACTATTCTACTTATGATAAGGAATTATATGCTCTTGTTCGGACATTAGAAACTTGGCAACACTATTTATGGCCCAAAGATCAATATGTAAATGATGCGGAATTTAAAGATGTATTGCAGAATTGTAGAGAGGGTAGAACATGGAACAAGTTTGTGCTTAATGATGGATTTGTGTTCCGTTCTAACAAGCTATGCATTCCAGCTAGCTCTATTCGTCTTTTGTTGTTGCAGGAGGCGCATGGAGGAGGATTAATGGGACACTTTGGCGTGAAGAAGACGGAGGACGTACTTGCTACACATTTCTTTTGGCCAAAGATGAGATGGGATGTTGAGCGTTTTGTTGCTCGCTGCACTACATGTCAAAAAGCTAAGTCACGACTCAATCCTCATGGTTTATACATGCCTTTACCTGTACCTAGTGTTCCGTGGGAGGACATATCCATGGACTTTGTTTTAGGCTTGCCTCGAACAAAGAATGGGAGGGATAGCATATTTGTGGTCGTGGATAGATTTTCTAAGATGGCACATTTTATACCATGTCATAAAAGCGATGATGCTGCTAATGTTGCTGATTTATTTTTTCGTGAGATTATTCGCTTACATGGTGTGCCCAATACTATTGTCTCGGATCGTGATACTAAGTTTCTTAGCCATTTTTGGAGATGCTTATGGGCTAAGTTGGGGACTAAACTACTTTTTAGTACTACATGTCATCCCCAAACTGATGGACAAACTGAAGTGGTCAATAGGACTTTGTCTACTATGCTTAGGGCTGTTTTAAAGAGTAACTTGAAACTGTGGGAAGAATGTTTACCTCATATTGAATTTGCTTATAATCGTTCATTGCATTCTACCACTAAAATGTGCCCTTTTGAGATTGTTTATGGTTTTCTACCTCGTGCACCTATTGATTTGCTGCCTCTTCCATCTTCGGAGAAGGTTAATTTTGATGCTAAGCAACGTGCTGAATTGATATTAAAAATGCATGAGTTAACTAAAGAAAACATTGAGCGCATGAATGCTAGATACAAGCTTGCTGGTGATAGGGGTCGAAAGCATGTTGTGTTTGAACCCGGAGATCTTGTTTGGTTACATCTACGTAAAGATAGGTTTCCTGATTTGCGCAAGTCTAAGTTAATGCCTCGAGCTGATGGTCCCTTTAAGGTTTTGCAGAAAATTAATGATAATGCATATAAACTTGAGCTACCTGCAGCCTTTGGGGTTAGTCCCACATTTAATATTGCAGATTTGAAGCCTTATTTGGGAGAAGATGATGAGCTTCCGTCGAGGACGACTTCAATTCAAGAAGGGGAGGATGATGAGGACATCCCTACTAATGTTACACCCATATCCTCACCAACTACACATATTGGACCAGTTACTAGAGCTCGTGCACGTCAACTAAATTATCAGGTACTTTCGTTTCTTGCGAATCCTTCTATTGTTCATGAACATATGATGCTGCCTAAATTAGATACTTTTGTTTTGCTTATGAATGAAGGACCTAGCATGGACAAGAAGGATGGTCATTGGAGCGGGATCAAGCATGGAGAAGAAGGTGCGCGCGCGGGAAAGGACAGCGGAGCTTCCAGTGGTGATTATCGCACTTTGAAGCCACCATAAGGCGCGCATGAAGTCTTGGACGAAATACGCGAGATGCCACTTCATTATTTTCGTCCAAGGGCAATTATAGGTGCTGCGTCACCTTAATATTGGGCTGGGCCCATGTAATTTCGAAATACCACCTTATAGGCTGTTTTTAGAGTCCGTATGTGTGGGGAAACCGAGTTAGGGTTGTTTTCGGACCCCACCTCCAAGGGGTCACGAAAATCCCCTCTGTTCCCCCATATATACAGCCCTTAGGGCGTCGTTTAGACTTGGGTTTTAATTAGATTTAAGTTAGCCATAGCCGCAACTTCGAGTTCTTCGTTTGTGTCGTCCGACCAGGCCAAGACCGCATTGGAACCCCAACTTCTGTTAATCTTTCATCTTATATTCGCAATATCCAGATTGCAATTCTTAGTTCTTGCTTGTTCTTCGATTGCTTGCAGGAATTGACCTTCGTGGTCAGGTTGATCGTGCACCCGCGGGATCAATAACCTCTCGGAGTTGGTTTAGCGATTGCTAAGGCGCAACGTCTTCGCACGTTCGTAGTCGGGTCGTGAAAGTCTACTCCACCAAAAATCGATCTCCACCATCTCATCGAAACATCGGGACACCTTCGCCTCTATCAGGTCGCCAGCCCAAAGTCAGGACCGACATATGCCTTCTAGACGTTTGATCACCCAAGTCGGAAACCTATGGACCGAAAGCATGTATCTGGCAAGTGAGGTGAGTGCAGACTTAAGCAGAACAAGCCTGCCACTCTTCGCCATGAGTCCGCCTTTCCATACTGCGGTTTTGGCGCTAAATTTGACGATCAAAGGATAGAGATCGATTTTTCGAAGAGAGCGCAGCGAGAGAGGCATCCCAAGATATGTCGTCGGGAAGGTGCTGGGTGCAATGCCAGGAGGGTCGACGTGTCGCATCTGATCGGCAGTGCCATGCTCTTGGCCAAATTGGTGATAGAGGCGAAGGTGTCCCGATGTTTCGATGAGATGGTGGAGATCGATTATGGTAGAGACGACTTTCACGATCCGACTACGAACGTGCGAAGACGTTGCGCCTTAGCGATCGCTAAACCAACTCCGAGAGGTTATTGATCCCGCGGATGCACGATCAACCTGACCACGAAGGTCTAATTCCTGCAAGCAATCAACGAACAAGCAAGAACTAAGAATTGCAATCTGGATATTGCGAATATAAGATGAATGATTAAGAAAGTTGGGGTTCCAATGCGGTCTTGGCCTGGTCGGATGATACAAACGAAGAGCTCGAAGTTGCGGCTATGGCTAACTTAAATCTAATTAAAACCCAAGTCTAAACGACGCCCTAAGGGCTGTATATATGGGGGAACAGAGGGGAATTTCGTGGCCCTTGGAGGAGGGGTCCGAAAACAACCCTAACTCGGTTTCCCCACACATACGGACTCTAGAAAATAGCCTATTAAGTGTATTTCGAAATTACATGGGCCTGGCCCAATAATAAGGTGACGCAACACCTATAATAACCCTTGGACGAAAATATTAATGTGGCATCTTGTGTCTCTCGTCCAAGTCTTCATGCACGCCTTATGGTGGCCTCAAAGTGCGAAAATCACCACTGGAAGCTCCATTGTCCTTTCCCGCGCGCGCACCTCCTTCTCCATGCTTGATCCCGCTCCAATGACCATCCTTCTTATCCATGCTAGGTCCTTCATTCATAAGACAAACAAAAGTATCTAATTTAGGCAGCATCATATGTTCCTGAACATTAGAAGGATTCGCAAGAAACGAAATGATGAGGACATCCCTACTAATGTTACACCCATACCCTCACCAACTACACATACTGGACCAGTTACTAGAGCACGTGCACGTCAACTAAATTATCAGGTACTTTCGTTTCTTGCGAATCCTTCTATTGGTCATGAACATATGATGCTGCCTAAATTAGATACTTTTGTTTTGGTTATGAATGAAGGACCCAGCATGGACAAGAAGGATGGTCATTGGAGCGGGATCAAGAATGGAGAAGAAGGTGCGCGCGGGGGAAAGTACAGTGGAGCTTCCAGTGGGGATTTTCGCACGTTGAAGCCACCATAAGGCATGCATGAAGGCTTGGACGGAATACACGAGATGCCACTTCATTATTTTCGTCCAAGAGCAATTATAGGTGTTGCGTCACCTTAATATTGGGCTGGGCCCATGTAATTTCGAAATACCACATTATAGGCTGTTTTTAGAGTCCGTATGTGTGGGGAAACCGAGTTAGGGTTGTTTTCGGACCCCACCTCCAAGGGGTCACGAAAATCCCCTCTGTTTCCCCATATATACAGCCCTTAGGGCGTCGTTTAGACTTGGGTTTTAATTAGATATAAGTTAGCCATAGCCGCAACTTCGAGCTCTTCGTTTGTGTCATCCGACCAGGCCAAGACCTCATTGGAACCCCAACTTTCGTAATCATTCATCTTATATTCGCAATATCCAGATTGCAATTCTTAGTTCTTGCTTGTTCTTCGATTGCTTGCAGGAATTGACCTTCGTGGTCAGGTTGATCGTGCACCCGCGGGATCAATAACCTCTCGGAGTTGGTTTAGCGATTGCTAAGGCGCAACGTCTTCGCACGTTCGTAGTCGGGTCGTGAAAGTCTACTCCACCAAAAATCGATCTCCACCATCTCATCGAAACATCGGGACACCTTCGCCTCTATCAAGTGGTATCAGATTTCCAGGTTGCTCGGTGAGATTTACCAGTTTTCGTAGTCTAGATTGGTTCTGTTCTTCATACCTACAGTCCACGAAAAAAGCCAAAAAAAAAATTAGGGTTAGATCATCACGTCCCAAAACAGTCCGAGCCTTTGTCCAGTTTTCTTTACAGTAGTTTGCATTGTTGAATTTGCGGTTGCATCGTTGTGTCGAGTTGCTGATCTTAGCGTCTAGTTCCCTTAGAGTTTCGAGTTCTGATCACAGTTTGCCACGTCGCCGCCGCACCAGTAGTCATCCTACCACGTTCCGCCAATCCGAGTCCAGATACACCACCACGTTCCGCCAAGCAGAGTCCATATACACCACCACGTCTCACGAGTCCGACTTGAGTTCCACCATCAGTACGGTTCCTGATATCTCCGTAGCCAGAATAGTTTTGAGTTGATTAGAGTCGGATTTCACCAATCTTTTGTCGTACGTAGAAGAGGGTGATTTCCAAAAAAAAAAAAAAAAAAAGAGTCTGGCACGCTTTCCAGAGCAGTTTTTTAGGCCAAAAATTTCAGGGGTAAAAAAATTTCGTGCCCATACGTTCCTTAGGTCCAGAAACTCGTTTTGGGACGTTCGCCACCATAGTGATTTTTTTCGCCCTTTTTCAGCCCCCGCAGTCCCGCATCGCCAAAAGAAAAAAAAAGCAAAAAAAAAAAAGAGAGAAAAAAAAATTCAGAGTGTGCTTCACAGTTGTTACGTGCCGCGCCGTGCTTTCGTTGGTGTTTTAGGCTCGCGTCTCTAGTACGGTCTAGCCTAGGATCAGCACAGTACCGACGTTGAGTGTTTATTCAGCTTTGCATCTCTGTTTTGATTACTGTTGAGTTTTTCCTACCATACTTGTCAGCCTTCCTACAGCTCCACATATATTCTACATCGTGCGTTTTGACACCGCCTGGCCATCGCTCTACCACATCTCTGAGAGTTTTGACCCGTTGGTTGTACATCACCACCTGCTGCTAGGTAAGAATCGGTAAGAACGTAAGAAAAGCTTGACGGATTTGTGCTTTCCACCACCCCACATCCATCCCATTAGTAGCAGTAGGATCATATTCCGGTGTGTTTTCTATTTCTGCTAACCATGCCAGGATCACATGATGAAGTGGCGCGGGATGCTCCCGATTGGGAGAACATGACAAACAAGGAGCTACATGATAAATTTGCACGTATGATGTCTCAACAGGTGCAGGACATCGAGACCAGATTTACAGAGGCGATTGATGGCGTGGAGAAGATGATCGACACCAAGCTCGACGCCAAGTTTACTGAGTTGATCGCACGCCTACCTTCAGCACAGCCACAGCCACCGCCACTACCACGTGCACGACGTATTCTGTTTCCGCGTGGACAAGCTGCTGGTATTGGTGCTCCTCCTGCTGCTGCAGTTGCTGCTACTGCTGCTGCTGCTGCTTCTGACGTCGGCCTGGACGACAACTACGAGGGTGATTACGAGGAGGAGGTGGAACAGGAAGCGGCCTATGAGCAGCCAGCTGGACGTCCACGTCCCAACATTCGCCACGGTCGACACCAACCACCCCCTCAGGTACGCGATGATGAACATGTGCCTAAACTTAAATTGAATCTTAAGCCGTTTGAGGGTAGATATATTCCTGATGCTTATCTTACTTGGGAGTTAGAAACTGAACAACGTTTTACATGTTTACAATATCCTGAGAATAGACGTGTTACTGCTGTTGTTTGTGAAGTCACGGGCTTTGCATCTATTTGGTGGTCTGAACATTGTAGATTGCATGCTAATAATATTCCAACTACTTGGGCTGCTTTAAAAGATGCTATGCGTACTCGCTGGGTTCCCCCTTATTATCAACGTGAATTGTTACAAAAATTACAGCGTTTGAGACAAGGAAAAAATTCTGTAGAGGAATATTATCAAGAATTACAAACTGGATTGATTAGATGTGGCCTAGTAGAGGATAATGAAGCTATGCTTGCACGTTTTATGGGTGGCTTAAACAGGGAGATACAAACTATTCTAGAATACAAGGACTTTGCTACTATCACTCGTTTGTTTCATCTTGCTTGTAAAGCTGAACGTGAAGTGCAGGATCGAAAGGCCACTACGAGACCTAACTTTTCTGCAGGACGAAATACATCATGGACATCGCGTGGAGCTTCTACATCCACACGTCCTGCTGCGCCACCATCTATTTCAGCCGCTCATTCTTACAGGGAGCCACCAAAACAGCCAGCGCCACCATTCAAGGGTGCACAGAGTGGTCCAGCAGCGAGTTCTTCTTCATCCATGGCGTCCACAGGGCAAGCACGAGATCGTGATATTAAATGTCGCAGGTGCCAAGGTGGAGGTCACTTCGCAAAAGACTGTCCCTCCAAGCGTGTGATGACTATTACGGCGGATGGTGGGTATGAGTCAGCGAGTGACTATGATGAGGAGACTCTAGTTCTCATTGCTCATGAGGAACAGGGTGCCCATGATGATGCTCATGATATAGAGTATATGACTCCTGATGATGCAGATAAATATGCTAGTTTGGTTGCTCAACGTGTATTAAGTGTGCAGGTAACGAAGGCCGAGCAAAACCAGAGGCATAATTTGTTCCACACAAAGGGAGTGGTGAAAGAACGTTCGGTTCGCATCATCATTGACGGAGGGAGTTGCAACAACTTGGCTAGCATGGAGTTGGTGGAGAAGCTATCTCTCACCACAAGACCACACCCCCATCCGTACTATATTCAGTGGTTTAACAATAGTGGTAAGATTAAGGTAACGCGTTCTGTTCGTGTGCACTTTAGCATTGCTGCATATGCTGATTATGTTGATTGTGATGTGGTACCCATGCAAGCATGCTCTCTTTTACTTGGTAGACCATGGCAATTTGATAGGAATGTTGTACACCATGGTAGGACAAATCAGTTTACTCTAGTTCATCAGGATAAAAATATTGCTTTACTTCCTATGTCTCCTGAACAAATTGTGAAAGATGATCTTGCTAGAGCTAGTAAAGCAAAACAGGAGAAAAATAAGAGTGAGAATGAGATGGCAGCCAAAGAATTTGAGCAACAACATAAGACTAATAGCAAATCTTCTTCTGCTGTTTCTAATGAAATTAAATTGACTAGTCCAACTTTGCTTGCTACTAAGGTTGATATTTCAGATTTGGATGTTAGTCAATATGTGTGCTATGCTTTTGTGTGCAAAGAAGCTTTGTTTTCATTTGAGGAATTGCCTCCTTCTTTGCCTCCTGTTGTCACTGACCTTTTGCAGGAGTTTATTGACGTCTTTCCACAAGACGTACCACCGGGATTACCACCTATTCGAGGGATTGAGCATCAGATTGACTTAATTCCCGGTGCTTCGTTGCCCAACCGTGCGCCATACCGTACCAATCCGGAGGAGACGAAGGAGATTCAGCGTCAAGTACAAGAGCTACTCGACAAAGGTTACATACGTGAGTCCCTTAGTCCTTGTGCTGTTCCTGTTATATTAGTGCCTAAAAAGGATGGAACATGGTGTATGTGTGTTGAACTGTTGATTGTCGAGCCATTAATAATATTACTATTCGTTATCGTCATCCTATTCCTAGGTTAGATGATATGCTTGATGAATTAAGTGGCTCTACCATGTTTTCCAAAGTTGATTTGCGTAGTGGATACCATCAAATTCGCATGAAATTAGGAGATGAATGGAAAACGACTTTTAAAACTAAGTTTGGATTATATGAGTGGTTAGTCATGCCTTTTGGGTTAACTAATGCACCTAGCACTTTCATGAGATTAATGAACGAGGTTTTACGTGCTTTCATTGGACGATTTGTGGTAGTCTATTTTGATGATATACTGATTTATAGCAAATCTTTGGAGGAACATTTGGATCATTTACGTGCTGTTTTTATTGCTCTACGTAATGCACGTTTATTTGGTAACCTTGGGAAGTGCACCTTTTGCACCGACCGAGTCTCGTTTCTTGGCTATGTTGTTACTCCACAGGGTATTGAAGTTGATAAAGCCAAGATCGAGGCGATTGAGAGTTGGCCGCAGCCCAAAACGGTCACACAAGTGAGGAGTTTTCTTGGCCTCGCTGGATTCTATAGGCGTTTTGTGAGAGATTTCAGCACCATTGCTGCCCCTCTCAATGAGCTTACACGCAAGGATGTGCCTTTTACTTGGGGTACCGCACAGGAAGAAGCTTTCACGGTATTGAAAGATAAGTTAACACATGCTCCTTTGCTCCAACTTCCTGATTTTAATAAGACTTTTGAGCTTGAATGCGATGCTAGTGGGATTGGTTTGGGAGGTGTGTTATTACAAGATGCTAAACCTGTTGCATACTTTTCTGAAAAATTGAGTGGGCCTAGTCTGAACTATTCTACTTATGATAAGGAATTATATGCTCTTGTTCGGACATTAGAAACTTGGCAACATTATTTATGGCCCAAAGAATTTGTTATACATTCTGATCATGAATCTTTGAAACACATAAGAAGTCAAGCAAAACTTAATCGTAGACATGCTAAGTGGGTTGAATTTATTGAGACTTTCCCTTATGTCATTAAACACAAGAAGGGGAAAGATAATATTATTGCTGATGCTTTGTCTCGTCGTTATACTATGCTTTCACAACTTGACTTCAAGATATTCGGTTTAGAGACAATCAAAGAACAATATGCAAATGATGCGGAATTTAAAGATGTATTGCAGAATTGTAGAGAGGGTAGAACATGGAACAAGTTTGTGCTTAATGATGGATTTGTGTTCCGTTCTAACAAGCTATGCATTCCAGCTAGCTCTATTCGTCTTTTGTTGTTGCAGGAGGCGCATGGAGGAGGATTAATGGGACATTTTGGCGTGAAAAAGACGGAGGACGTACTTGCTACACATTTCTTTTGGCCAAAGATGAGACGGGATGTTGAGCGTTTTGTTGCTCGCTGCACTACATGTCAAAAAGCTAAGTCACGACTCAATCCTCATGGTTTATACATGCCTTTACCTGTACCTAGTGTTCCGTGGGAGGACATATCCATGGACTTTGTTTTAGGCTTGCCTCGAACAAAGAAGGGGAGGGATAGCATATTTGTTGTCGTGGATAGATTTTCTAAGATGGCACATTTTATACCATGTCATAAAAGCGATGATGCTGCTAATGTTGCTGATTTATTCTTTGGAGAGATTATTCGTTTACATGGTGTGCCCAATACTATTGTCTCGGATCGTGATACTAAGTTTCTTAGCCATTTTTGGAGATGCTTATGGGCTAAGTTGGGGACTAAACTACTTTTTAGTACTACATGTCATCCCCAAACTGATGGACAAACTGAAGTGGTCAATAGGACATTGTCTACTATGCTTAGGGCTGTTTTAAAAAGTAACTTGAAACTGTGGGAAGAATGTTTACCTCATATTGAATTTGCTTATAATCGTTCAGTGCATTCTACCACTAAAATGTGCCCTTTTGAGATTGTTTATGGTTTTCTACCTCGTGCACCTATTGATTTGCTGCCTCTTCCATCTTCGGAGAAGGTGAATTTTGATGCTAAGCAACGTGCTGAATTGATATTAAAAATGCATGAGTTAACTAAAGAAAACATTGAGCGCATGAATGCTAGATACAAGCTTGCTGGTGATAGGGGTCGAAAGCATGTTGTTTTTGAACCAGGAGATCTTGTTTGGTTACATCTACGAAAAGATAGGTTTCCTGATTTGCGCAAGTCTAAGTTAATGCCACGAGCTGATGGTCCCTTTAAGGTTTTACAGAAAATTAATGATAATGCATATAAACTTGAGCTACCTGCAGATTTTTGGGTTAGTCCCACATTTAACATTGCAGATTTGAAACCTTATTTGGGAGAAGATGATGAGCTTCCGTCGAGGACGACTTCAATTCAAGAAGGGGAGGATGATGAGGACATCCCTACTAATGTTACACCCATACCCTCACCAACTACACATACTGGACCAGTTACTAGAGCACGTGCACGTCAACTAAATTATCAGGTACTTTCGTTTCTTGCGAATCCTTCTATTGGTCATGAACATATGATGCTGCCTAAATTAGATACTTTTGTTTTGGTTATGAATGAAGGACCCAGCATGGACAAGAAGGATGGTCATTGGAGCGGGATCAAGAATGGAGAAGAAGGTGCGCGCGGGGGAAAGTACAGTAGAGCTTCCAGTGGGGATTTTCGCACGTTGAAGCCACCATAAGGCATGCATGAAGGCTTGGACGGAATACACGAGATGCCACTTCATTATTTTCGTCCAAGAGCAATTATAGGTGTTGCGTCACCTTAATATTGGGCTGGGCCCATGTAATTTCGAAATACCACATTATAGGCTGTTTTTAGAGTCCGTATGTGTGGGGAAACCGAGTTAGGGTTATTTTCGGACCCCACCTCCAAGGGGTCACGAAAATCCCCTCTGTTTCCCCATATATACAGCCCTTAGGGCGTCGTTTAGACTTGGGTTTTAATTAGATATAAGTTAGCCATAGGCGCAACTTCGAGCTCTTCGTTTGTGTCATCCGACCAGGCCAAGACCTCATTGGAACCCCAACTTTCGTAATCATTCATCTTATATTCGCAATATCCAGATTGCAATTCTTAGTTCTTGCTTGTTCTTCGATTGCTTGCAGGAATTAGACCTTCGTGGTCAGGTTGATCGTGCATCCGCGGGATCAATAACCTCTCGGAGTTGGTTTAGCGATCGCTAAGGCGCAACGTCTTCGCACGTTCGTAGTCGGATCGTGAAAGTCGCTTCCACCATAATCGATCTCCACCATCTCATCGAAACATCGGGACACCTTCGCCTCTATCACGAAAGTACCTGATAATTTAGTTGACGTGCGCGTGCTCTAGTAACTGGTCCAGTATGTGTAGTTGGTGCAGATGTGGGTGTAACATTACCCCTGAAATTTTTGGCCTAAAAACCGCTCTGGAAAGCGTGCCAGACTATTTTTTTTTGGAAATCACCCCCTTCTACGTACGACAAAAGATTGGTGAAATCCGACTCTAATCAACTCAAAACTATTCTGGCTACGGAGATATCTCAAACCGAACAGGTGATGGAACTCAACTCGGATTGGTAGGTCGTGGTGGTGTATATGGACTCGGGTTGGCGGAACGTGGTGGTGTTTCTGGACTCGGATTGGTGGCAGCGGACGGATGGAACTAGTGCGGCGGCGGCGTGACAAACTGTGATCAGAACTCGAAACTCTAAGGAACTAGACGCTAAGATCAGCAACTCAACACAACGATGCAACCGCAAATTCAACAAAGCAAACTACTGTAAAGAAAACTGGACAAAGGCTAGGACTGTCGTGGGACGTGATGATCTAACCCTAATTTTTTTTGTTGGCTTTTTCGTGGACTGTAGGTATGAAGAACAGAACCAATCTAGACTATGAAAAACTGGTAAATCTCACCGATCAACCTGGAAATCTGATACCACTTGATAGAGGCGAAGGTGTCCCGATGTTTCGATGAGACGGTGGAGATCGATTATGGTAGAGACGACTTTATGTCAACAACGCTTGGTGCTGCCACAAAACTACTCGATGAGATGATGACCAACTATTCCCAATGGCACACCGAAAGAGTTCCAAAAGGTAGGAAGGTAAACTCTGTCGAGGAGATCTCCTCCCTAAATGAAAAAGTTGACTTGATTATGTCTCTACTTACCAAGCAATCTCCTATTGATCCTCATGATGTTCCTTTGAATTCTTTGATTGCTCAAGATCAAGTAGATGCGAAATTTATCTCTAGAAACGACTTCAATAACAATGCTTATAGGAGTAATTTTGGTAGAAATCCTAGACCGTTCCCCTCCAACAACTATGGAACAACAACACTTATCCTAGCACCAAGAACTCCACTTCTAAACTAGAGAGTATGCTTAAAGACTTCATCACTACCCAAAAAGCCTTCAACAAGAGTGTAGAGGAAAAACTAGACAAATTAGACAATCTCTCATCGAAGGTAGATAATTTAGCCCATGAAGTAGAATTGCTTAAAATTAGAATTTCTCCTCTTGAGGAGAGGAAGGTCACTCCTATGAACGCTATTCAAGTGCAAATTAATGAAAACATTAGGATGATGGCTAAACTTAAAGAGAGATGGGCTAGAGAAAAGAAGGAAGAAGATAGAATTAAGAGCCTTCCCACACACCATACCGTTGCTACTATCCAAGTTGTTGAGGATATCCAAACTCTTAGCACCCAATGCACCCCTAGTCCCATAGGACCCATTAATGGTGATGCTATGACCTCAACCGTAGAAGAAGAAACTCCTATGACTATAGAAGCTACCAAACAAGTGAGCCTAAAGGACACCACTACCACTTTACTTGATAGTAGTGAGCTTGATTTCGATAAATGCACCCTTTCTGAAGTTATTGGTTTCCTTCACAAGATGTCTAGAGATCCCCACACTAGCACACTTAATCTTGCCTTCACGGAGCATATCACTAATGCTCTCATTAAAGCTAGGGAGGAGAAGCTTAGGGTAGAAGCCTCCATACCTAGAAAGCTACAAGATGGTTGGGATCCTATGATTAAAATTAAGTTGAATAACTTCTCTTGCTATGCTTTATGTGATGTTGGAGCTAGTACCTCCGTTATTCCCAAAAGAATTTATGATATGTTTGAATTAAAACCTTTTGATCCTTGTACTTTTGGTGTTCGTCTTGTTGACTCTTCCGTAAAGAAACCTTTGGGGAAGATCGATGATGTTCTTATAATTGTCAATGACAATTATGTTCCCGTTGATTTTACTATTATGGACATTGAATGTGAACCATCATGTCCAATTATTTTGGGACACCCTTTTCTTCGTACCGTTGGTGCTGTCATTGATATGAAAGAAGGGAATATAAAATTCCAATTCCCTCTCAAGAAAGGGACGGAACATTTCCCTAGGAAAAAGATTAAGTTGCCTTTTGAGTCCGTCACACGGGCTAGTTATTTTCTTGATAAGACTTGATCTTTTGCTTCATGCCTAGCTTAAAGGCATAAAAGAAAGCGCTTTCGGGAGGCAGCCCGCAACGAATTTAGGTTTTACTTTTTGCTTTCCTTCTGTTTTTAGTGGTCTTGATGATTGTTACTACTGTAGAAACATCATTGTATCTTTACTTCTCAAGCTTTGTGCCATTTATAGCCTCATATGATAAGGGAAGTGAAAGTTGTGACATGCTGTCCAGAAAACAGATTCTGTCCTCGTGACGGGAAAAATCATAGAAAATTCCTAGTTCATATTTTTGAGATGATTTTTTTACACAGCGTGATCTATACAATCACGGAACTTTCGTATGTTCTGAGTTTTTTGATTTGAGTTGCAGAAGTACCCCTAAAAAATTATTTACTACCTGCTGGTCTGTTTTTCACAGATTCTGTCCTGTTTTGCCTTTTCTTCGTTTTGCAAACCTTAAGCTTTCTTTTTCTTTGCAATTTTTTTGGCACTCTTGAGAAACAATAGCTCTTCAAGAATATGCTTATTTCCAGTAGAGATTTTTTTTATTGTGGGTACTAACCTCGCTAATCAGATTATGATGAGTTATGTATGAAGGGAGTTTTCAAGTGTGCGAGGGAAGATGATAAAAGAAGATTCAGGAGGGTCAAACGCTCAAGCTTGGGGATTCCCCCGTGCACCCCCAATAAATATTCAAGAAGACTCAAGCATCTAAGCTTGGGGATGCCCCCATGCATCCCCTCTCCATCAACAATTATCAGTTCGTCTTTCGTTCCACTATATTTTTATCACTTCATGCGTTATGTGCTATGCTTGGAGCGTCTTGCTCTTTATTTCCTTTTTAGTTTTCTTTAAGCTTTGCTTGCTGTTCATAACAAGTTAGAACACATCTTTCTTTGTGTGGGAGAGAAACACGCTCCACTTCACCGTAGAACACAACATAGGATTTTCATGCTTATCTTTGTTGTGTGTGTTCTTTATCTTTTTCGTAGCTGCTGTCATGTTTAGCTCTTAGTTTTCATGCTTATCTTTGTAAGAGATTTTGTTTAGTTTGTTGCTGGAACTCGCTTGAGTTTTCATGTTTATCTTGTTTAGAGAGTTTGCCTGTTGCACTGAGTTTTGTGTCTTGACTTGAAGTAGGTAATTGAGGTTGCTATTCAATTGTAGTAGTAATTTGCAAAAGTTTTGAGGTATTGCTATGAGTAATGTTTGAACTTTTGGTGTCAAGAGCTTTAGACTATTAGTGATAGATGTCATATTTTGGGCAATCCGTGTTTATTTTTGGAAAACCTACAAAATTAGTTGAGAACTTTAGCTACTAGATGGATCACTAATCTTTGGAGGGATCAAATATAAGAGTACACTCATGTACCATGAGTTGAGGATGCGCAAGGATAACCAAACCCCCATACACTCCTCCTCGGGGTACTTGTCTCTTTGTGAACCTCCTAATTAGATTGAGAGTTACCGATAATAAGTGCATGAGTTCTTCGGACTAATGTGAGTATTCGAAAGTTGACACTTCCACCTTCACATATTTTTCTAGCCTCTCATGTGTCGTGTATTGCCTCCTTCTCACTCCGAGAGTTGGCGTCCACCTTCGCCGGTACATCCAAATCCTTGGCATGATACGCTCTGCCATCATAAGCCTCATTATATCCTTCCTCAAAACAGCCACCATACCTACCTATCAAGGCATTTCCATAGCCTTTCCGAGATACATTGCCATGCAACATCCACCTTCTCATGACTTGATCTTCATGTCATACATGCTTTTGCTTGATCGATGAGCCGCATGCTAGTTGGGCCTTGCCCTAATCATTGCTACATGACGCGCTAGTATCATTGCATATCCTGCTACACTGGCAGAGGCATACATTTGCATACTTCATGATAGTTTCATTTTCTTTATGTTGAGTACTTTTGTAAAGTGTGAAAGATCTTCTATACTTCTTGTAATATATAGAGTGTTCCCCTAAAGTGAGGAAAAGATCCCAAAGAGGACAAAATCAAAAGATCCCAAAGAGGACAAAATCAAAAGATCTCAAAGAGGACAAATGAGAGTTAAATAGAAAGAGCCATTGAGGCCACCAAAAAAATACATAAAAATAGAAAAAAGAGAAAAAGAAATAAAAAGAGAGAAGGGGGCACATTACTATTCTTTTTGAGAGATCCACACTCGTACTCCATCTTATAACTTGTACTCCTTAGAGATTATCATTCATGCATATAGCTACGTGGGGACCTTCACGCTATAGAACTTGGCTTGTATATTCCAATGATGAGCCTCCTCAAATGAGCTCTAGGTCTTCTTGAGCAAGCAAGTTGGATGCACACCCACTAGTTCCATTGGAGAGCTTACCTTAGCTCATATGTGCATCCGTTGCA
Organism: Bromus sterilis; assembly: GCA_950022295.1. NCBI lineage: Eukaryota > Viridiplantae > Streptophyta > Magnoliopsida > Poales > Poaceae > Bromus > Bromus sterilis. The sequence continues at coordinate 168,237,110 of OX465600.1, read as the reverse complement.
TGGCAATCCCTACTCCTCATATCATATCTATCATTTGGCTTCTCGCCTATGATTGTCCTCATTGATGTGAGCCTTTCACACCTTTTTTTCTTCCTCCTCTATCATTTTTCTCTCTTTGCCATCCTAAGTGTCAACTTTCTTGCTTACGCTCATCCATTGCATGAGTGCTCAAAATATCGAAAAGGAGTGGATCATTTTGACTTGTACCTGGCTAGTGGTCTGGGGATGAGTCAATCTAAGATTCCAAAGAAGACCAAGTGTTAAACTTTAGTAGATTAAGTTCACAACAATAAAAACTATGTTTTGCTCTCTCGTATATCCCTATCCCCTTTCTTGCACACAAACACCATTTGGAGACATTCGAGTCACGGACAGCGAGAGCTCTTGCGCCTTTATGTTCTTATGTTGCTTGTTTCAATGCTAATATAGACTCTTGCCTGTTATGACTTGAATTGAATTACATGCCTTGATTGCTTTACTTAAAAGTTCTTATATGGTTGGTAGCATGTCACAACAGAAATTATGTTTGTTATCATTTACCTACTCGAGGACGAGCAGGAATTAAGCTTGGGGATGTTGATACGTCCAAAACGAATCTATAATTTCTGCTTGCTCCATTATTCTTTTGTGTGATATTGCTATGATATTGATGCACTTCCATACACTTTTGATCATATTTGGACTAACCTATTAACTCAGTGCACCCTGATACGTCCAAAACATATCTATAATTTCTGCTTGCTCCATACCTCTTTTGTGTGATATTGCTATGATATTGATGAACTTCCATACACTTTCGATCATATTTGGACTAACCTATTAACTCAGTGCACCCTAGTGCCATTTCCTGTTTTCTGCTGTTTTTCTATTTCAGTTTTCCCCCATATTAAAAGTGCTCCAAAAATTCAGGAAAAATACAATAAAAAATCAGCGCAGAAGAAGCTTCGGGAATCACCGAGGGGGGCCAGAGGGGACCCACCAGGGCCCCAGGCGCCCACCCGGCGCGCCCTAGGGTGGGGCAGTGCCAGGGGGCCGCCTGGACCCTTTGTGGCCCCCCTGGCTGCCCCCTTCGCCTATATATCCCTCGTGACGTGAAACCCCTGTGACGGGAATCCTTTTTCGAGATCCCTCCTCTGCTCCGCCGCCGCCGCGCTTCCAAAATCGGGAGCACCAGAAGACCTCTTCCCGACACCTTTCCGGTGGGAGGAATCACCTCCGGGAGCTTCTCCACCACCATGGATGCTACCCGGATGAACCGTGAGTAGTCCACCTTGGACCATGGGTCTATGATGAGTAGCTATGTGATGTTCTCCTCCCCTCTTTGTTCTTCATGGATTAGACCTCGTGAGCTGCCCTACATGATCGAGGCACATATGTAATCTTTCTGTTGTTGCTATGCTGAGTTTGTTGGGATCCGATGGATTATGAGACTATGTTCAGATTGTGTTTGAGTAATATATTTGATTCTCCTCTCTTATATTTATGTTCTAGAGTAATTCTTGCATGTTCTCCGTTGCTGTTTATTGCTTTGGCCAAGTAGTAGGTAGTGACTCCAAGAGGGAGCGTTATGCTTGATTGTGGGTTCATGCCCTCTGATGACTAGTTTGAGTGACAGAAACATGAGTCTAGGGGATGTGTTGTTGCCACAAGGGGGAAAACAACGGTGCTTGTACTTGCGGGTGCAAGGATTGTTTACTTTACGCAAAGTTCTTTAATTAAGTTGTCCGTTGCTTTGAGTTTACACTTTGGGTGGGATTCGCAACTTAATACCAACGAGATGTTCTGGATACATATCTCAAGGTGGATGATTAGTAGGTAGATGCAGATGGATTTCGGTCTACTTGTCTTGGCGTACCGCCCGTGCTTTTGAGCCTCTTCCTTTCTTTATAGCATAGTTAGCATTGGGTTGCGCACATAATCCTGTCAATTGCCCAGCTGTAATTTGTTTACCTCGCATGGCTATTTTATCGTCTTTTGGGAGAGAGACATCACTAGTGAACATCATAGGACCCCAGTCCATATTTCCAATACTGTTTACACCCGTTATCAATTTACTGCTTTACTTTTCCGTTGCTATCACTATCATTATTATCCCGTGCGTTTTATCCTTTGTAAACAACAAGGCCGGAGGAATTGACAACTCCTCTATACTCGTTGGGAAGCAAAGTTATTTGTTGTGTGTGCAGGTCCAGGTGAAGTAAGCAACCTTAGGTTGTGAATGGCGCCATTGTTCACTTCACCACCTTCTTGTATCTGTTGGAGTTCTATTGGTTCGACATTCAACCTTAGCATCTTCGCTAAGGGAAATTTGCTGCTATCTACATCTCAACCTTCCACTTTGGGTAACCAACGAGGGGGCGTTAATTCGTACCATCAAAAGCAATTTCTGGCACCGTTGCCGGGGACTCGACTCTTCAAGATAGGGGAGTTGCACACTATCTTTTATCTTTGCTTTTTAGTCTTGTTAGTTTACCTTTAAGTTTTTTGCTTTAGTTCTCTTTATCAAAAATAAAAAATAGTTATCTTTCTTGCTGCTACTATGGGTTCCTCCGAGAACACCAAGTTGTGTGACTTCACTAGTCACAACAACAGTGACCTTATCTGCACTCCTATTGCTACACCTGCTACTTCAGCACCTTCTTATGAGATAAAACCTTCTTTGCTGAACCTTGTTATGAAAGATCAATTCTCCGGTGCTGGAGATGATGCTGCTTTGCACTTAAATAATTTTATTGAGCTTTGTGATATGCAAAAGTACAAAGAAGTAGATGGTGATATTGTTAAGCTTAAGCTTTTTCCTTCTCTTTTAGGTACGGAGCTAAAATCTGGTTTCAATCCTTGCCTAAGAATAACATAGACTCTTGGGACAAGTGCAAGGATGCTTTTATTGGGAAGTACTACCCCCTGCTAAGATTATCCAATTGAGGAGCTATATTATGAACTTTAGGCAACTAGATAATGAACACGTTGCCCAAGCTTGGGAACGCATGAACTCTCTTGTTAAGAATTGCCCTACGCATGGTTTGACTACTTGGATGGTTATCCAAACTTTTTATGCAGGCTTGAACTTTACCTCGCGGAACTTGCTAGATTCGGCCGCAGGAGGAACCTGTATGTCAACTACACTTGGTGCTGCCGCAAAACTACTTGATGAGATGATGACCAACTATTCCCAATGGCACACCGAAAGAGCTCCAACAGGTAGGAAGGTAAACTCTGTCGAGGAGATCTCCTCCCTAAATTAAAAAGTTGACTTGATTATGTCTCTACTTACCAAGCAATATCCTATTGATCCTCATGATGTTCCTTTAAATTCTTTGATTGCTCAAGACCAAGTAGATGTGCACTTTATCTCTAGAAACAACTTCAATAATAATGCTTATAGGAGTAATTTTGGTAGCAATCCTAGACCGTTCCCCTCCAACAACTATGGGAATAACAACACTTATCCTAGCACCAAGAACTCCACTTCTGAATTAGAGAGTATGCTTAAAGACTTCATCACTACCCAAAAAGCCTTCAACAAGAGTGTAGAGGAAAAACTAGACAAATTAGATGACCTCTCGTCGAAGGTAGACAATTTAGCCCATGAAGTAGAATTGTTTAAAATTATAACTTCTCCTCTTGAGGAGAGGAAGGTCACTCCTATGAATGCTATCCAAGTGCAAATTAATGAAAACATTAGGATGATCGCTAAACTTAAAGAGAGATGGGCTAGAGAAAAGGATGAAGAAGATAGAATTAAGAGCCTTCCTACACACCATACCATTGCTACTATCTAAGTTGTTGAGGATATCCAAACTCTTAGCACCCAATGCACCCCTAGTCCCATAGGACCTATTAATGGTGATGCTATGACCTCAACCATAGAAGAAGAAATTCATATGACTATAGAAGCATCCAACTAGTGAGCCTAAAGGACACCACTACCACTTTACTAGATAGTAGTGACCTTGATTTTGATGATTGCACCCTTTCTGAAGTTATTCGTTTCCTTCACAAGATGTCTAGAGACCCCCACACTAGCACACTTAATCTTGCCTTCACGGAGCATATCACTATTTCTCTCATTAAATCTAGGGAGGAGAAGCTTAGGGTAGAAGCCTCCATACCTAGAAAGCTAGAAGATGGTTGGGATCCTATGATTAAAATTAAGTTGAATAACTTTTCTTGCTATGCTTTATGTGATGTTGGAGCTAGTACCTCGGTTATGCCCAAAAGAAAGTATGATATATTTGAATTAAAACCTTTTGATTCTTGTTCGTTTGGTGTTCGTCTTGTTGACTCTTCCATAAAGAAACATTTGGGGAAGATCGATGATGTTCTTATCATTGTCAATGACAATTATGTTCCCGTTGATTTTACTATTATGGACATTAAATGTGAAACATCATGTCCAATTATTTTGGGACACCCTTTTCTTCGCACCGTTGGTGCTGTCATTGATATGAAAGAAGGGAATATAAAATTGCAATTCCCTCTCAAGAAAGGGACGGAACATTTCCCTAGGAAAAATATTAAGTTGCCTTTTGAGTCCGTCACACGGGCTAGTTATTTTCTTGATAAGACTTGATCTTTTGCTTCATGCCTAGCTTAAAGGCATAAAAGAAAGCGCTTTCGGGAGGCAGCCCGCAACGAATTTAGGTTTTCCTTTTTGTTTTTCTTCTAATTTTAGTGGTCTTGATGATTGTTACTATTGTAGAAACGTCCTTGTATCTTTACTTTTCAAGCTTTGTGCCATTTATAGCCTCATATGATAATGGAACTGAAAGTTGTGACATCCTTTCCAGAAAACAGATTCTGTCCTCGTGACGGGAAAAATCATAGAAAATTCCCAGTTCATCTCTTTGAGGTGATTTTTTACACAGCGTGCTCTATACAATCATGGAACTTTCGTATGTTGTGAGTTTTTTTATTTGAGTTGCAGAAGTACCCCTAAAAAATTATTTACTACCTGCTGGTCTGTTTTTCACGGATTCTGTCCTGTTTTGCCTTTTCTTCGTTTTCCAAACCTTAAGCTTGTTGTTTCTTTGCAAAAACTTTTTGGAAATCTTTAGAAACAGTAGCTCTTCAAGAATATCCTTATTTCCACTAGAGAAAAATATATTTTATTATGGGTACTAACCTCGCTAATCAGATTGTGATGAGTTATGTATGAAGGGAGTTTTGAAGTGTGCGAGGGAAGATGATGTAAGAAGATTCAGGAGTGTCAAGCGCTCAAGCTTGGGGATTCCCCCATTCATCCCTGTAAGGCCCCCGATGCGGTGCTAACTCGAGTTAGTCGCTTTCGCATCCCGCTCAAGTTAGTAGCGCATAAAAGGTCACCGACTCACGACACTCGCACTCATGTCGCTGCCGGATTCTCGACAACAGATATAAGAACAATGAACTTATACTAAAACATAAATATATAGAGTCCAGGGCATACATCACCACTGATATTTATTACATCATCTCAGAGGTCCATAGACCCAACAGTACATAATGCAACAAGCGGAAGACAATCACGACCGAGTATGGTCAAAATCCAAATGGCCGTAGAGAGGGCTGCACATAAACGGTCCACCCACGGATCGTCGGAACCCAACTATAGGATCTACTGAACGAAGTCATCCTCATCGTCGTCCTCCGGGAGCACCTCCAGGAAGTATTGTCCAGTGCTCGGGTCGAGGTAGTAGTCAACTGCAGCGGCCGATCAGGCAAAACAGTAAAAGCACAAAAGGAAAACAAGGGTGAGATTATATCATTACAGGATAACTAACTTCCTACGGTAAGGCAAGGTAAAAGTAAAGGTTGCAGGCGCACTAGCATATATGGTGGCTATCGTTCTATTAGAATAAAGGTAAGATCCAAGAATACACGTGACATCGTGTCATAAGTCCTGCTATCCACCTACTTACGTCAAACATAACACAGCCTGGATCTTCTCTCGGTCTCCCTGGACGAAGAAAAGCAACCACGACACTCACACGGTAGGCAAGTTTTAATTAAGATACAATTAGATGTTATTCTATGAACAAGACGTAGGCTCTGAGTCGTCCATAACCGTGGACACGGCTTTTCGAAAAGATTTAACCTTGCAGGGGTGTACCAACTGCCCATCATAGGCTTCGCATGTACGCCCGGTTTCCACTTGGCTAGGTAAACGCCGGAAACTCCGGAACGTCAGAGTCCCTCTAACTAACAACGCAAATTTCCGGGTGGCCCCCGGTGATTCGACATCCAACTCAAAAGCCGGCCGCGCTCTCGAGTCGGTCTCTACCGTATGGCCAAGGTTGGGTTTAGTCTCACCTATATAACAGGGGACTTCCCTAGCTCACCAGTGTGGACCAGCAAGAGGAACTATGTCTCCGTTGGTCCGGGTTGTTTCGAAAACTGCTGGGGTACCAACCAAGCACACACACGTTTGCAAATAGTAAATCAGCTCGGGCCACCACTAGAATTGTATGAAGCTAGTTAGATAAGACAAGGGGACCCCATAGAATCCCACACACGATTAGGCACGCTCAATCAAAGAACCAATACCCGGAACTCGGATCCTAGGTGACTCAAATGGAACAAAACACCTGGCGGAAACAGCTCGGTCTCCCATCTTTTGTCAAATATAAATTAACATCATAGTAATAATAAATATCAACCAACTTCTTTAATAACATGATATCCCAACCATAGCATAGGGTAAGCAGCAAGTTTTCCTACTCATACTAAGCAATGGCTGAGCAGCGGTAACTTAGCAATATAAAGGTTTGCTGGGATGTGGGGATCATGGCTGTTTGGTTTTTGAATGTGGCATAAGCAAAGTGGATAGGATCAAACAAACGTTCTAGACTACAACTAGGCAGGTAGGCACAAAGGTATCAAGTAATGGTATAAATCTTCGCCTTGCCTAGGTAATCGGTCGTCGAAGCAGAAGTAGAAGGGTCCTCGGGCTCGGTGTCAGAAACCTCCACGTAAGTCTCCTCGGCAGTCTCAGGTGCTAACGTAGGTACCGGCAAGGAAAAGGCACACAAGTAAGCAATGGGTGCAATGCACAGGTAAAGATGGTATGATCAAGTTTAATAGACATGATGTGACCCTATCTAGTCAGATTTAAACGAAGGTGGTGACGACACGTCAACAACTTCATATGCAATTTATTTACGTTGAATGGCTTTGGTCTTAGCCTTAACTCGTGGTGTAAGTAACATGGAAACATGGCATGAATCAATAGCAACAATGCAACAAAAGTAAACATCGTGAAAGAAATATCGATTCCGGAGACGGGGAAATGTGTCGGTGAATTGACACCAAAGGAAGTATTGAGGGAACAAGGATTGAATCATCTTGCGACAACATGATGAACAGGAAACCGAAGACTTTGAGAGGCCCAACATGTGGAGGCTCAAAGCATCGATCAAGATAAAGGTGGCAAGGTCAAGCATTGAAAATGGGGCAACACCAAGATGGCATGGTCACATATGGGTTCAACTTCCCTCCATAGTTTGAGAATTTATGTTTGCTCAAAACATAAATCTGAGGTGACCATCATGCTCAGTGGACTTTCCTAGCCCAGATGCATATATAACATGTGCCCATGTTGTTTGAAAAAAAATCAAGCTGATTTTGAATTCCAAAAGGAAGGAAAATAAATAAAAGAAAAAGGAAAACAACAAAGAAAAAAAAACAGAGGCAGAGCCTCTCTGGGTTGGCCTCCGGTGGGCTGCTGGGCTGACCCAGCAGGTCTCTGTGACCCGGGCCACTCGAACACAGAAATAAAAAAGAAAAAGGGGGGGGACTTATGCGCCTGGCCGGGTTCGAACCCGCGCCCCACCCCTGGACATGTTGCTCGCTTGCCACTGCGCTGTTGGATGACTCTCGACACAAGACTGGCGCATCTCAACATGTTGCATCACTACTGAACTTGCAAGCGATGCAAAACAAGGAAAAAAGGTGGGTGCTTGCGCTGGCCGGGGATTGATCCCTGGATCTCTCGCCTGTCACCTGATCCTCTAACCAGAGCGCTACACTGCAGCTGATGAAAGGGACTCCGGTACGCGCCTAGATGATCTACGAGAACGCGAAACTGAAACCAAAAGAACTCAAGGCAACGCCTTGACTAACGAAACTGAACCGAGTTCAGACCTCGGGAAATCACGCGCGGGAGGCAGCACGGGCAGTGCTCGCAGAGGCACACGACATCTCCTACGGCTGCAGAACGGGAAGGGGACCGAGGCACCACTCACCTTGGTGTCGCTGGATGCGACCCTGCGCTCGCCGGAGAGGAAGGAGGGGACAAGGAGGTCGCCGGGGAAGACGTAGCTGACAGCGGCGTCGCAGCCCGACCGCCCCGAAGCCTTAAGTGTCAACCTACGGGAACGGGAAGATGAAGATGCGCTGCAGAGGCATGGAAACGAGCGCACGCTCGCCGAAATAGAACGAGGGCGTCGAATTCACCGGCGTCAGGCGGCGGTCACGCGGAACAGGGGAGTCTCGGGTCGGTCTTGGCGGCGGAGGCGAGAGGAGAAGAGGGGAGGAACGGACCTAGGGTTCTAGGAGGGAGCCCCAGGGGTGCTTATAAAGGGGGGGAGGCCCCTCCGGCCACGTCTTCGTCCACCTGCCGCCGTGGCCTCCTCCGGTGTGAGAGCGCAGAGAGGGGAAAAGGGAGGCCACGGTGTAAAGGAGGGAGATGACCTCCCGTACCGGTTCGCCCCGGGCTGGTCTAGGAAAAAAAAACAGGCCCAGGTGGGCTGGCCTTCTGCTGGAAAAAAGGGGCAAAGCCCTTCTGCTTATTAAAAAAAAACAGCAGGCAAAGGATAAAAGAAAAGAGCAGAGATAAAAGGAGAAAAATACATCACAATGTATTTTAAAACTCCTTGCAACATGCTTGAACATCCAAAATTGGTTTGGGAAATTTTGGATGGAGAGAAAAATCCCAAGTTGAAAACAGTACCTATTTTCTTTTTAAAATAAATAGAAAAGGTGTATTGGGAATTCTTGAGAAGAAAACACAAGGAGAAAAATCCATGAGCTCAATAATCTTAACCCTTGCATTTTTCTGGATTTTTCAAAAATGGTTTGACCAATTTTGACAACAACAAAAATGTGAGCTCTTTTTTTGAAATTCAAAACCACTTTGAACTAGAGCCCCTATTTTTGGTGATGGCAAAAATGATTCAAGGATTTTAAAACCCTTGCTCAAGCAAAAGGAATGGCTAGGCCAAGTTTGAGGTTTAGGGGAGATCACAAACAAATGGGACAATTCACCCAACATCATTCTTTGACCATTTTGTTTGAATTCAAAAGCAAAACAAATGAGCTCAAAACTCAAAGCCATTTGGAATCATCACATGGAATTACATCAACTAGCATCATGCCAAGTTTCAAAGTCATCAGGCAAAGTACAAATTCATGGTGATTTCTATTTATTGCACATGGACTGTTACAATCCCCAAGAAATATTCAAGGAGACTCAAGCGTCTAAGCTTGGGGATGCCCCCGTGCATCCCCTTCTCCATCAATAATTATCAGTTCGTCTCTCGTCTCACTATATTTTTATCACTTCATGCATTATGTGCTATGCTTGGAGCGTCTCGCTCTTAGGTTTTATTTTTAGTTTTCTTTAGCTTTCCGTGTGTTCATAACAAGTTAGAACCCAGCTTTCTTTTGTGGGAGAGAAACACGCTCCACTTTCAAAATCTAGAACACAACATAGGATTTTTCATGCTTACCTTTGCTGTGTGTGTTCTTTATCTTTTTCATAGCTACTGTCATGTTTAGCTCTTAGTTTTCATGCTTATCTTTTTAAGAGATTTTTTTTAGTTTTTGCTGGAACTCTCTTGAGTTTTCATGTTTATCTTGTTTAGAGAGTTTGCCTGTTGCACTGAGTTGTGTGTCTTGACTTGAAGTAGGTAATTGAGGTTGCTATTCTTTTGTAGTAGTAACTTGCAATAGTTTTGAGGTATTGTTTTGAGTAATGTTTGGACTTTTGGTGTCAAGAGCTTTAGCCTATTAGTGATAGATGTCGTATTTTGGGAAATCCGTGTTTATTTTCAAAACTTACCAAATTAGTTGAGAACTTTAGCTACTAGATGGATCACTACTCTTCTGAGGGGTCGAATATTAGAGTACACTCACGTACCATGAGTCGAGGATGTGCAAGGATAACCAAACCCCCATACACTCCTCCTCGGGGTACTTGTCTCTTTGTGAAACCTCCTTATTAGATTGAGAGTTACCGATAATAACTGCATGAGTTCTTTGGACTAATGTGAGTATTCGAAAGTTGACACTTCCACCTTCCCATATTTTTCTAACCTCTCCTGTGCCGTGCATTGCTTTCTTCTCAATCCGAGAGTTAGCGTCCACCTTCGCCAGTACATCCAAACCCTTGGCATGATACGCTCTGTCATCATAAACCTCCTTATATCCTTCCTAAAAAAATCCACCATACCTACCTATCAAGGCATTTCCATAGCCTTTCCGAGATACATTGCCATGCAACATCCACCTTCTCATGACTTGATCTTCATGTCATACATGCCACTTGCTTGATCGATGAGCCGCGTGCTAGTCGGGCCTTGCCCTAATCATTGCTACATGACGCGCTAGTATCATTGCATATCCTGCTACCCTTGCAGAGGCATACATTTGCATACATCATGATAGTTACATCTTTATGATTTGAGTACTTTTGTAAAGTGTGAAAGATCTTATATACTTTTTGTAATATATAGAGTGTTTCCCCTAAAGTGAGGAAAAGATCCCAAAGTGGACAACTTAAATGATCCCAAAGTGGAACTTAAAAGATCCCAAAGAGGAAAAATGAGAGAAATGGAAAGAGCCATTGAGGCCACCAAAAAAATAAAAAAAAATAGAAAAAAGAGAAAAAGAAATAAAAAGAGAGAAGGGGGCACACTACTATTCCTTTTGAGAGATCCACACTCGTACTCCATCTTATAACTTGTACTCCTTAGAGATTATCATTCATGCATATAGCTACGTGGGGACCTTCACGCTATAGAACTTGGCTTGTATATTCCAATGATGAGCCTCCTCAAATGAGCTCTAGGTCTTCTTGAGCAAGCAAGTTGGATGCACACCCACTAGTTCCATTGGAGAGCTTACCTTAGCTCATATGTGCATCCGTTGCATGGCAATCCCTACTCCTCATATCATATCTATCATTTGGCTTCTCGCCTATGATTGTCCTCATTGATGTGAGCCTTTCACACCTTTTTTTCTTCCTCCTCTATCATTTTTCTCTCTTTGCCATCCTAAGTGTCAACTTTCTTGCTTACGCTCATCCATTGCATGAGTGCTCAAAATGTCGAAAAGGAGTGGATCATTTTGACTTGTACCTGGCTAGTGGTCTGGGGATGAGTCAAGATAAGATTCCAAAGAAGACCAAGTTTGAAAATTTAGTAGATTGAGTTCTCAACACAAAAATACTTTTTATCGTATATACCTCTCCCCTTTCTTGCATGCAAACACCATTTGGAGACATTCGAGTCACGGACAGCGAGAGCTCTTGCACCTTTATGTTCTTCTGTTGCTTATTTAACCTGTTATGACTTGAATTGAATTACATGCTTTGATTGCTTTACTTAAAAGTTCTTATATGGTTGTTAGCATGTCACCACAGAAATTATGCTTTTATCATTTACCTACTCGAGGACGAGCAAGAATTAAGCTTGGGGATGTTGATACGTCCAAAACATATCTATAATTTCTGCTTGTTCCATGCCTCTTCTGTGTGATATTGCTATTATATTGATGAACTTCCATACACTTTTGATCATATTTGGACTAACCTATTAACTCAGTGCACCCCAGTGCCAGTTCCTGTTTTCTGCTGTTTTTCTATTTCAGGTTCCCCCCATATTAAAAGTGCTCCAAAAATTCGGGAAAAATACAATAAAAAATTAGCACAGAAGAAGCTTTGAGAATCACCGAGGGGGGCCAGAGGGGACCCACCAGGGCCCCACGCGCCCTCCCGGCGCGCCCTAGGGTGGGGCCGCGCCAGGGGGCCGCCTGGACCTCTGGTGGCCCCCTTGGCTGCACCCCTTCGCCTATATATCCCTCGTGACGTGAAACCCCCGTGACGGGAACTCTTTTTCGGGATCTCTCCTCCGTTCCTCCGCCGCCGCGCTTCCAAGATCGGGAGCACCAGAAGACCTCTTCCCAGCACCTTGCCGGAGGGAGGAATCACCTCTAGGAGCTTCTCCACCACCATGGATGCTTCCCGGATGAACCGTGAGTAGTCCACCTTGGACCATGGGTCTATGATCAGTAGCTATGTGATGTTCTCCTCCCCTCTTTGTTCTCCATGTATTAGACCTCGTGAGCTGCCCTACATGATCGAGGCACATACGTAATATTTTTCTTTTGCTATGCTGAGTTTGCTGGGGTCCGATGGATTATGAGACTATGTTCAGATTGTGTTTGAGTAATATATTTGATTCTCCTCTTTTATATTTATGTTCTAGAGTAATTCTTGCATGTTCTCCATTGATGTTTATTGCTTTGGCCAAGTAGTAGGTAGTGACTCCAAGAGGGAGCGTTATGCTTGATTGTGGGTTCATGCCCCCTGATGACTAGCTTGAGTGACAGAAACATGAGTCTAGGGGATGTGTTGTTGCCACAAGGGGGAAAACAACGGTGCTTGTACTTGCGGGTGCAAGGATTGTTTACTTTACGCAAAGTTCTTTAATGCAGTTGTCCGTTGCTTTGAGTTTACACTTTGGGTGGGATTCACAACTTAATACCAGCGAGATGTTCTGGATAGATATCTCAAGGTGGATGATTAGTAGGTAGATGCAGATGGATTTCGGTCTACTTGTCTTAGCGTATCGCCCGTGCTTTTGAGCCTCTTCCTTTCTTTATAGCATAGTTAGCATTGGTTTGCGCACATAATCCTGTCAATTGTCCGGCTGTAATTTGTTTACCTCACATGGCTATTTTATCGTCTTTTGAGAGAGAGAGAGGTCACTAGTGAACATCATAGGACCCTGGTCCATATTTCCAATACTGTTTACACCCTCTATCAATTTACTGCTTTACTTTTCCGTTGCTATCACTATCATTATTATCCCGTGCGTTTTATCCTTTGTAAACAACAAGGCCGGAGGAATTGACAACTCCTCTGTACTCGTTGGGAAGCAAAGTTATTTGCTGTGGGTGCATGTCCAGGTGAAGTAAGCAACCTTAGGTTGTGAACGGCGCCATTGTTCACTTCACCACCTTCTTGTATCTTTTGGAGTCCTATTGGTTCGACATTCAACCTTAGCATCTTCGCTAAGGGAAATTTGGTGCTATCTACATCTCAACCTTGTACTTTGGGTAACCAACGAGGGGGCGTTAATTCGTACCATTACACCCTAGTGCAGTTCCTGTTTTCTGCTGTTTTTGTATTTCAGGTTTTCCCATTACTTAAAGTGCCAGAAAAATTCCGGAAAAAATATAGGAAAAATCAGCGTACAGGAGGCTTCGGGAAGAGCCCAAGTGGGGCCTGAGGGGAGCCAGGGGTGGCCCAGGCGGCCACCTGGCGCGGCCACCCCCTAGGCCGCGCCAGGGGGCGCCTGGTCCACCTATGGCTGCCCCCTTCGCCTATATATCCCTCTCGTCCCGAAACCCTCGAGGACAAAACTCTTTTTCGCGATCTCTCCTCTGTTCCGCTGCCGCCGCGCTTCCAAGAATGGGAGCACCAGGAGCCCTCTTCCCGGCACCCTGCCTGACGGGGATGTACCCCGGGAAATCCCATGGTCAGGGACTGATAGAGGCGAAGGTGTCCCGATGTTTCGATGAGATGGTGGAGATCGATTATGGTGGAGACGACTTTCACGATCCGACTACGAACGTGCGAAGACGTTGCGCCTTAGCGATCGCTAAACCAACTCCGAGAGGTTATTGATCCCGCGGATGCACGATCAACCTGACCACGAAGGTCTAATTCCTGCAAGCAATCGAAGAACAAGCAAGAACTAAGAATTGCAATCTGGATATTGCGAATATAAGATGAATGATTACGAAAGTTGGGGTTCCAATGAGGTCTTGGCCTGGTCGGATGACACAAACGAAGAGCTCGAAGTTGCGGCTATGGCTAACTTATATCTAATTAAAACCCAAGTCTAAACGACGCCCTAAGGGCTGTATATATGGGGGAACAGAGGGGATTTTCGTGACCCCTTGGAGGTGGGGTCCGAAAACAACCCTAACTCGGTTTCCCCACACATACGGACTCTAAAAACAGCCTATAATGTGGTATTTCGAAATTACATGGGCCCAGCCCAATATTAAGGTGACGCAGCACCTATAATTGCTCTTGGACGAAAATAATGAAGTGGCATCTCGTGTATTCCGTCCAAGCCTTCATGCATGCCTTATGGTGGCTTCAACGTGCGAAAATCCCCACTGGAAACTCCACTGTACTTTCCCCCGCGCGCACCTTCTTCTCCATTCTTGATCCCGCTCCAATGACCATCCTTCGTGTCCATGCTAGGTCCTTCATTCATAAGCAAAACAAAAGTATCTAATTTAGGCAGCATCATATGTTCATGAACAATAGAATGATTCGCAAGAAACGAAAGTACCTGATAATTTAGTTGACGTGCACGTGCTCTAGTAACTGGTCCAGTATGTGTAGTTGGTGAGGGTATGGGTGTAACATTAGTAGGGATGTCCTCATCATCCTCCCCTTCTTGAATTGAAGTCGTCCTCGACGGAAGCTCATCATCTTCTCCCAAATAAGGTTTCAAATCTGCAATGTTAAATGTGGGACTAACCCCAAAATCTGCAGGTAGCTCAAGTTTATATGCATTATCATTAATTTTCTGTAAAACCTTAAAGGGACCATCAGCTCGTGGCATTAACTTAGACTTGCGCAAATCAGGAAACCTATCTTTACGTAGATGTAACAAAACAAGATCTCCTGGTTCAAACACAACATGCTTTCGACCCCTATCACCAGCAAGCTTGTATCTAGCATTCATGCGCTCAATGTTTTCTTTAGTTAACTCATGCATTTTTAATATCAATTCAGCACGTTGCTTAGCATCAAAATTAACCTTCTCCGAAGATGGAAGAGGCAGCAAATCAATAGGTGCACGAGGTAGAAAACCATAAACAATCTCAAAAGGGCACATTTTAGTGGTAGAATGCACTGAACGATTATAAGCAAATTCAATATGAGGTAAACATTCTTCCCACAGTTTCAAGTTACTTTTTAAAACAGCCCTAAGCATAGTAGACAATGTCCTATTGACCACTTAGTTTGTCCATCAGTTTGGGGATGACATGTAGTACTAAAAAGTAGTTTAGTCCCCAACTTAGCCCATAAGCATCTCCAAAAATGGCTAAGAAACTTAGTATCACGATCCGAGACAATAGTATTGGGCACCCCATGTAAACGAATAATCTCTCCAAAGAATAAATCAGCAACATTAGCAGCATCATCGCTTTTATGACATGGTATAAAATGTGCCATCTTAGAAAATCTATCCACGACAACAAATATGCTATCCCTCCCCTTCTTTGTTCGAGGCAAGCCTAAAACAAAGTCCATGGATATGTCCTGCCACGGAACACTAGGTACAGGTAAAGGCATGTATAAACCATGAGGATTGAGTCGTGACTTAGCTTTTTGACATGTAGTGCAGCGAGCAACAAAACGCTCAACATCCCGTCTCATCTTTGGCCAAAAGAAATGTGTAGCAAGTACGTCCTCCGTCTTTTTCACGCCAAAATGTCCCATTAATCCTCCTCCATGCGCCTCCTGCAACAACAAAAGACGAATAGAGCTACCTGGAATGCATAGCTTGTTAGAACGGAACACAAATCCATCATTAAGCACAAACTTGTTCCATGTTCTACCCTCTCTACAATTCTGCAATACATCTTTAAATTCCGCATCATTTACATATTGTTCTTTGATTGTCTCTAAACCGAATATCTTGAAGTCAAGTTGTGAAAGCATAGTATAACGACGAGACAAAGCATCAGCAATAATATTATCTTTCCCCTTCTTGTGTTTAATGACATAAGGGAAAGTCTCAATAAATTCAACCCACTTAGCATGTCTACGATTAAGTTTTGCTTGACTTCTTATGTGTTTCAAAGATTCATGATCAGAATGTATAACAAATTCTTTGGGCCATAAATAATGTTGCCAAGTTTCTAATGTCCGAACAAGAGCATATAATTCCTTATCATAAGTAGAATAGTTCAGACTAGGCCCACTCAATTTTTCAGAAAAGTATGCAACAGGTTTAGCATCTTGTAATAACACACCTCCCAAACCAATCCCACTAGCATCGCATTCAAGCTCAAAAGTCTTATTAAAATCAGGAAGTTGGAGCAAAGGAGCATGTGTTAACTTATCTTTCAATACCGTGAAAGCTTCTTCCTGTGCGGTACCCCAAGTAAAAGGCACATCCTTGCGTGTAAGCTCATTGAGAGGTGCAGCAATGGTGCTGAAATCTCTCACAAAACGCCTATAGAATCCAGCGAGGCCAAGAAAACTCCTCACTTGTGTGACCGTTTTGGGCTGCGGCCAACTCTCAATCGCCTCGATCTTGGCTTTATCCACTTCAATTCCCTGCGGAGTAACAACATAGCCAAGAAACGATACTCGGTCGATGCAAAAGGTGCACTTCCCAAGGTTACCAAATAAACGTGCATTACGTAGAGCAATAAAAACAGCACGTAAATGATCCAAATGTTCCTCCAAAGATTTGCTATAAATCAGTATATCATCAAAATAGACTACCACAAATCGTCCAATGAAAACACGTAAAACCTCGTTCATTAATCTCATAAAAGTGCTAGGTGCATTAGTTAACCCAAAAGGCATGACTAACCACTCATATAATCCAAACTTAGTTTTAAATGCCGTTTTCCATTCATCCCCTAATTTCATGCGAATTTGATGGTATCCACTACGCAAATCAACTTTGGAAAACATGGTAGAGCCACTTAATTCATCAAGCATATCATCTAGCCTAGGAATAGGATGACGATAACGAATAGTAATATTATTAATGGCTCGACAATCAACACACATACGCCATGTTCCATCCTTTTTAGGCACTAATATAACAGGAACAACACAAGGACTAAGGGATTCACGTATGTAACCTTTGTCGAGTAGCTCTTGTACTTGACGCTGAATCTCCTTCGTCTCCTCCGGATTGGTACGGTATGGCGCACGGTTGGGCAGCGAAGCACCGGGAATTAAGTCAATCTGATGCTCAATCCCTCGAATAGGTGGTAATCCCGGTGGTACGTCTTGTGGAAAGACGTCAATAAACTCCTGCAAAAGGTCAGTGACAACAGGAGGCAAAGAAGGAGGCAATTCCTCAAATGAAAACAAGGCTTCTTTGCACACAAAAGCATAGCACACATATTGACTAACATCCAAATCCGAAATATCAACCTTAGTAGCAAGCAAAGTTGGACTAGTCAATTTAATTTCATTAGAAACAACAGAAGAAGATTTGCTATTAGTCTTATGTTGTTGCTCAAATTCTTTAGCTGCTATCTCATTTTCACTCTTATTTTTCTCCTGTTTAGCTTTACTAGCTCTAGCAAGATCATCTTTCACAATTTGTTCAGGAGACATAGGAAGTAAAGCAATATTTTTATCCTGATGAACTAGAGTAAACTGATTTGTCCTACCATGGTGTACAACATTCCTATCAAATTTCCATGGTCTACCAAGTAAAAGAGAGCATGCTTGCATGGGTACCACATCACAATCAACATAATCAGCATATGCAGCAATGCTAAAGTGCACACGAACAGAACGTGTTACCTTAATCTTACCACTATTGTTAAACCACTGAATATAGTACGGATGGGGGTGTGGTCTTGTGGTGAGAGATAGCTTCTCCACCAACTCCATGCTAGCCAAGTTGTTGCAACTCCCTCCGTCAATGATGATGCGAACCGAACGTTCTTTCACCACTCCCTTTGTGTGGAACAAATTATGCCTCTGGTTTTGCTCGGCCTTCGTTACCTGCACACTTAATACACGTTGAGCAACCAAACTAGCATATTTATCTGCATCATCAGGAGTCATATACTCTATATCATGAGCATCATCATGGGCACCCTGTTCCTCATGAGCAATGAGAACTAGAGTCTCCTCATCATAGTCACTCGCTGACTCATACCCACCATCCGCCGTAATAGTCATCACACGCTTGGAGGGACAGTCTTTTGCGAAGTGACCTCCACCTTGGCACCTGCGACATTTAATATCACGATCTCGTGCTTGCCCTGTGGACGCCATGGAGGAAGAAGAACTCGCCGCTGGACCACTCTGTGCACCCTTGAATGGTGGCGCTGGCTGTTTTGGTGGCTCCCTGTAAGAATGAGCGGCTGAAATAGATGGTGGCGCAGCAGGACGTGTGGATGTAGAAGCTCCACGCGATGTCCATGATGTATTTCGTCCTGCAGAAAAGTTAGGTCTCGTAGCGGCCTGTCGATCCTGCACTTCACGTTCAGCTATACAAGCAAGATGAAACAAACGAGTGATAGTAGCAAAGTCCTTGTATTCTAGAATAGTTTGTATCTCCCTGTTTAAGCCACCCATAAAACGTGCAAGCATAGCTTCATTATCCTCTACTAGGCCACATCTAATCAATCCAGTTTGTAATTCTTGATAATATTCCTCTACAGAATTTTTTCCTTGTCTCAAACGCTGTAATTTTTGTAACAATTCACGTTGATAATAAGGAGGAACCCAGCGAGTACGCATAGCATCTTTTAAAGCAGCCCAAGTAGTTGGAATATTATTAGCATGCAATCTACAATGTTCAGACCACCAAATAGATGCAAAGCCCGTGAATTCACAAACAGCAGCAGTAACACGTCTATTCTCAGGATATTGTAAACATGTAAAACGTTGTTCAGTTTCTAACTCCCAAGTAAGATAAGCATCAGGAATATATCTACCCTCAAACGGCTTAAGATTCAATTTAAGTTTAGGCACATGTTCATCATCGCGTACCTGAGGGGGTGGTTGGTGTCGACCGTGGCGAAT
The DNA here is from genome assembly GCA_950022295.1 of Bromus sterilis. Lineage (NCBI taxonomy): Eukaryota > Viridiplantae > Streptophyta > Magnoliopsida > Poales > Poaceae > Bromus > Bromus sterilis. The sequence continues at coordinate 168,218,092 of OX465600.1, read as the reverse complement.
GTTGGGACGTGGACGTCCAGCTGGCTGCTCATAGGCCGCTTCCTGTTCCACCTCCTCCTCGTAATCACCCTCGTAGTTGTCGTCCTGGGCGACGTCAGAAGCAGCAGCAGCAGCAGTAGCAGCAACTGCAGCAGTAGGAGGAGCACCAATACCAGCAGCTTGTCCTCGCGGAAACAGAATACGTCGTGCACGTGGTAGTGGCGGTGGCTGTGGCTGTGCTGAAGGTAGGCGTGCGATCAACTCAGTAAACTTGGCGTCGAGCTTGGTGTCAATCATTTTCTCCACGCCATCAATCGCCTCTGTAAATCTGGTCTCGATGTCCTGCACCTGTTGAGACATCATACGTGCAAATTTATCATGTAACTCCTTGTTTGTCATGTTCTCCCAATCGGGTGCATCCCGCGCCACTTCATCATGTGATCCTGGCATGGTTAGCAGAAATAGAAAACACACAGGAATATGATCCTACTTCTACTAATGGGATGGATGTGGGGTGGTGGAAAGCACAAATCCGTCAAGCTTTTCTTACGTTCTTACCGATTCTTACCTAGCAGCAGGTGGTGATGTACAACCAACGGGGCAAAACTCTCAGAGATATGGTAGAGCGATGGCCAGGAGGTGTCAAAACGCACGATGTAGAATATATGTGGAGCTGTAGGAAGGCTGACAAGTATGGTAGGAAAAACTCAACAGTAATCAAAACAGAGATGCAAAGCTGAATAAACACTCAACGTCGGTACTGTGCTGATCCTAGGCTAGACCGTACTAGAGACGCGAGCCTAAAACACCAACGAAAGCACGGCGCGGCACGTAACAACTGTGAAGCACACTCTGAATTTTTTTTTTCTCTCTCTTTTTATTTTTTGCTTTTTTTTTGGCGATGCGGGACTGCGGGGGCTGAAAAAGTGCGAAAAAATCACTATGGTGGCGAACGTCTCAAAACGAGTTTCTAGACCTAAGGAACGTATGGGCACGAAATTTTTTTACCCCTGGAAATTTTGGCCAAAAAACTGCTCTGAAAAGCGTGCCAGAATCTTTTTTTTTTTTTTTTTTTTTTTTGGAAATCACCCTCTTCTACGTACGACAAAAGATTGGTGAAATCCGACTCTAATCAACTCAAAACTATTCTGGCTACGGGGATATCAGGAACCGTACTGATGGTGGAACTCAACTCGGACTCGTGAGACGTGGTGGTGTATATGGACTCTGCTTGGCGGAACGTGGTGGTGTATCTGGACTCGGATTGGCGGAACGTGGTAGGATGACTACTGGTGCGGCGGCGACGTGGCAAACTGTGATCAGAACTCGAAACTCTAAGGGAACTAGACGCTAAGATCAGCAACTTGACACAACGATGCAACCGTAAATTCAACAAAGCAAGTACTGAAAAGAAAACTGGACAAAGGCTAGGACTGTCTTGGGACGTGATGATCTAACCCTAATTTTTTTTGTTGGCTTTTTCTTGGACTGTAGGTATGAAGAACAGAACCAATCTAGACTATGAAAACTGGTAAATCTCACCGAGCAACCTGGAAATCTGATACCACTTGATAGAGGCGAAGGTGTCCCGATGTTTCGATGAGATGGTGGAGATCGATTATGGTGGAGACGACTTTCACGATCCGACTACGAACGTGCGAAGACGTTGCGCCTTAGCGATCGCTAAACCAACTCCGAGAGGTTATTGATCCCGCGGATGCACGATCAACCTGACCACGAAGGTCTAATTCCTGCAAGCAATCGAAGAACAAGCAAGAACTAAGAATTGCAATCTGGATATTGCGAATATAAGATGAATGATTACGAAAGTTGGGGTTCCAATGAGGTCTTGGCCTGGTCGGATGACACAAACGAAGAGCTCGAAGTTGCGGCTATGGCTAACTTATATCTAATTAAAACCCAAGTCTAAACGACGCCCTAAGGGCTGTATATATGGGGGAACAGAGGGGATTTTCGTGACCCCTTGGAGGTGGGGTCCGAAAACAACCCTAACTCGGTTTCCCCACACATACGGACTCTAAAAACAGCCTATAATGTGGTATTTCGAAATTACATGGGCCCAGCCCAATATTAAGGTGACGCAGCACCTATAATTGCTCTTGGACGAAAATAATGAAGTGGCATCTCGTGTATTCCGTCCAAGCCTTCATGCATGCCTTATGGTGGCTTCAACGTGCGAAAATCCCCACTGGAAACTCCACTGTACTTTCCCCCGCGCGCACCTTCTTCTCCATTCTTGATCCCGCTCCAATGACCATCCTTCGTGTCCATGCTAGGTCCTTCATTCATAAGCAAAACAAAAGTATCTAATTTAGGCAGCATCATATGTTCATGAACAATAGAAGGATTCGCAAGAAACGAAAGTACCTGATAATTTAGTTGACGTGCACGTGCTCTAGTAACTGGTCCAGTATGTGTAGTTGGTGAGGGTATGGGTGTAACATTAGTAGGGATGTCCTCATCAGGGACCCTGGGTTAGTCATGAGAGGCACAGGTTGGATGATACCTCGTCGGCAACAGGAGGATACGTTCCTGCTCGATGTTATTGATTGGAGATGGCGATTACAGGGGAGCCAAGGCTAGTGCGCACAAGGCTAGGGTTACAGATTGTGTATTGGATGATTTCGACGTCTCCCCTCCTAGCCCTTATATACTAGGCTAGGTCTCGGGGAGTCCGTCCGGGATTACAAATGAGGTTTCCTAACCCTGATCTTGTACCGTATGGCAGGTTTGCACCTTCCTTATGAGTCGCGGACTCCTACGTCGGTGCCACTAGTGGGCCAAGGCTGGGCCCAGGCGGCATCTCTATGGGCCTTCTGTCTTCGGGTACACCGGGTAGGCCCATCCATAGGAGTCGTGGGGTCACCGCCTCGTCAGTAGCCCCCGAGTGCCTGGGGGGCTCGAAGAGTCGCTCAGGGACTCGAGTCCATACTTGCGTCGTTTTTATGTATGCACGGTTCAACCGCGGGTCGCTGGCAGTCTGGTGCCATGACAAAACCTGTTTCGAGGGATGCTAAGCTGAAAGGGCCCAAGGAGTCGACTGTTTGAGCCTTGGTGAATTGCACTAGTGGCAAAAACCGCAGTAGCCCAATCGAACTCACGTCCCTCGACATGAGCTTGGAACACTGGTGTCGAGCAAAAGTCATGCCGCTGCAGGTCTTACAGTGATCAATTTCCGCCAGTAAAGTTCATAGCCTAGGCGCGTCCGCCCAGCTTTTTCTATCATGCAAGCACATGGGAAAGATTGGGAGTGAAATCGCTCTGCGGCAAGTCCTAGCCCGGCCGATCTGCGCAGCGGGGTCTTACCTACACGCTAAGCTTGCGTGGCATCTGGGCACAGTGTGTCGTGTTCCAGGAATATGTATTTTTTATTGAGGCGCGGAGCCTAGTTGATAATGCACCCACTTGGAATAAACAATCAAGTGAGATGTTTTAGCAGTCCCTCGCGGAGCTTGGTCGAGCGCTCGGGCGAAGAGTAATGTAGAGGAGTACTTGCTCGGGAGGTCTTTGAGTGTTCGGGTACTCAGAGTTTTGTGAGTAATCACTCGAGTATCGCCTTCGCTCTCGGGGTGAGGGAGCACTCGATACTCGAGTGCAGGTCTGCTTATCTAGTGTCGTGGTGAGGGAGCACCCGAAACTCTCATGGGTGCGAGTAATCACTCGAGCACGTTTTTTCTTCTATGTGAGGGAGCACCCGAGACTCTCATGGGTGGGAGCAATCACTCGAGCACGGTATTTTCTTTAGGTGAGGGAGCACCCGATACTCTCATGGGTGGATAAGCTCCCGATGGGAGTTAAATATATTTGAAAAATGTATTTGAGTCAGTAAAGATGGTGCTTGCAGGCTGTATTTTTTTTGGCGCTGCCATTGTAATTTACCTCTGCTTGGTAAGGATAATGATCTCTTTGCTGTAGGACCGTGAAAGATGCTCTGTCTACGAACGGTCATGTTTTCATGACCGGTCATAATGATGGCTTTTGGTGGCGTGCTGCAGCCGCCTGTTGAGTTATCGATGCGCATATTGAAAACGCGCGAGATTTCACGTGTCCAGCGCACAGTGCCGCCCGTGTGAAGGCATCTTTGTCTCGTAATTCGAATCGCCCGGCTTGCTTGGTCTTTGGATTAATTGTTGCCGTCGTCCGGGCTTCTGCGTGCCCTTGGGGTTGCGCTATAAATAGACCCCTTTTCTTCATCTGGCAGTATTGTTCGTCCTCTGCTCATCTTGCTCCTTTTTCTCTTGCTCCTCTCATGGGGCCCAAGCGAGGTGCAGGTATGACTCGCCGCGGACGTGTTCGCCGTGGCCGCGGTGGTCGTACTCCGCGCGCCTCTCGCGGCAGCCGTCGTGGTGCACCGTCAACGCCTTCTTCCTCGTCTTCAGAGGAGGGTTTTTGGCGCTATGACTTTCTCCTACGCGTCCGTGGACGGAATGCTTCTCGCATTCTTCTTCCTTCTGATCGATTCTTGGCAGGGAAAATTGATCCTTTGGGCGGTGTTTGTTGACTTGTCCGTGGTCGACGCACATTCGCAGTACGTCTGTGTCTTTCTTGGGGACCAGTACAGGGTTGGCAACCCAAGTGGCTTTCTTCGTCTCTCGGATGAATTGGGCGTCGAGTAATCGGTTGACCTCCTCTCCGATTGCTCTACGCTTGGGTTCTGAGAATCTCCGTAGCGCCTGCTTCACTGGCTTGGTGTTTGGCTTGATGCGCAGCGCGTGTTCCGCGAACTCGCGCGGTACTCCTGGCATGTCGGCTGGGCACCAGGCGAAGATTTCCCATTCTTCGCGGAGGAAAGCGATGAGGGCATCCGCTTGCTCTTCCGGGAGGTGGGCGTACACGCGGACTGTTTTTTCTGGGTCCGTTGGGTGCACTTGGTGTGTGACCGTGTCGCTGTCGATTCTGAAGTCGCGCCCGTATTCTTTCGACTCGCTTCGACTTGCTAGCGGGAAGATACTTTTGTCTGTCGCCATGGCTATTTCTGTGAGCTCTTGCTCAACTCCAAAGGTGTCAGAAACTTTGTGGAAATCGCGATCACATTGGTCTAATTTGGTGAAGCTTCCGTTGACTGTGATGCCGCCCGCGGATCCTGACATCTTGAGTTTGAGGTAGGCGTAGTGCGGAATTGCCATGAATTGCGCAAATGGTGGACACCCCAGTATGGCGTGGTACTGTGACTGCCAATCGAGTACTTCGAACTCGAGGGTGTGTCTTGCGAAATTGTGTCTGCTGCCAAAGACAACTTCGAGCTCGATTACTCCAAGGGAAGTGGCCGCTTCTCCTAGTACTACTCCGTATAACACAGTGCTTGATTTCTTCCATACTGATCGTGGGATCAGCATCTTGTGTAGGGTGCTGACGAAGATTATGTTCATGTTGCTGCCTCCGTCCATGAAGATTCTGTCCATGTTGTACCCTCCAATTTGGGCACCGATTACCAAGGGCGCGTGCCCCGGCCTTGGGACTGCAGGTGGGTGATCACTCTGGTCGAACGTGATGCTGGTTTCTGCGCTGTGTAGCTGGTAGACTTCGACTGTGTTTAGATTCTCGGCTGCTCTGGCTTGCAGGGTGTAGGTGTCCTGTTGGGCTTGCGATACCCTCCCTTCTTGGATCGTGAACAGTTGTCCTTGAGTGGGGTTGGAGCGTCTTTCGGGACTTGAAGTCAGCGACTTCTCGGTTCGTCAGGTGCGTTTGGCTTCTCGCCGTTTTCCTCCTTGAGGTTGTCGGCGAGTTCGTTGAACAGGCGGCAGTTTCCCAGAGTGTGGCCCAATCTGATGTATCCCCGGTCATCTTCGAAGCAGTGGATCGTGCAGGGTCCTTCTAGCTACTCCCTGATCGTGAGTTTGCTGGATCCGGCGTGCCGTTTCCTCCTTGAGATTCGGAAGAACAGCGCGTGATTCGCTGGGTGCTCGTGGACTCGTGGATCGATTTCGATTCCCACACTCAGATTCTGGTTCTTGATAAGGTTGGCAAATTCATCTGGTCTTCGATCTGGGTCGTAGTATTCACCGTTCTGAGTCTCAGAGTCACTGTCCTGGCGGGCGACAGCTGTCCGTGCGGCGGGTCGGCGAGTGGTCGGCGAGCGCGTAGCTGTGTAGTGCGACTCGTCGAGTGGGGTCTCCTCGTAGAATCCTCGCGCCTGTCTTCTAGGTCGTCGATTCCTTCTTCGTTGGCGATGATTTTGACGATCACTGATCTCGAGCTCGAAGTCGGTGTCTTGTTGTGCGGCAGGGGCCTGGGTGGTGGCGGGTCGTCGAGTGGTCGGCGGGTCCTCTGCTTCATGCTGTAGCTCGTCGACCGGGATCTCTGTGTAGAACCCTGGTGCCTTCCTTTTGGGTCGTCGAGTTCTCCTTTTCTGGCGGTGGGCTCGGTTGCCGCCATAGTGTTGGTCCTGGCACAGCTGCAGGCCGAGCGATCTCGCTGGGGCGGCAGAGATATTTGCCGTGATCTTGAATTCTTCTGATGGATTGCATCTGGTTCTTGCTCTTGAGTTGTGGCTTGGTGGAGACGGAACCGCCGAGATCGTGATTCCAACCTGTGTAGTTCCCACAGACGACGCCAATTGACGGGGATGTACCCCAGCAAATCCCATGGTTAGGGACCCTGGGTTAGTCATGAGAGGCACAGGTTGGACGATAGCTCGTCGGCTAACAGGAGGATACGTTCCTGCTCGATGTTATTGATTGGAGATGGCGATTACAGAGGAGCCAAGGCTAGTGCGCACAAGGCTAGGGTTACAGATTGTGTATTGGATGATCTCGACGTCTCCCCTCCTAGCCCTTATATACTAGGCTAGGTCTCGGGGAGTCCGTCCGGGATTACAGATAAGGTTTCCTAACCCTGATCCTGTACCGTATGGCAAGTTTGCACCTTCCTTATGAGTCGCAGACTGCTACGTCGGTGCCACTAGTGGGCCAAGGCTAGGCCTAGCCGGCATCTCTGTGGGCCTTCTGTCTTCGGGTACACCGGGTAGGCCCATCCATAGGAGTCGTGGGGTCACCCCCTCGTCACTGCCGAAGGGAGGAACCACCTCCGGGAGCTTCTCCACCACCATGGATGCTTCCCGGATGAACCGTGAGTATTCCACCTTGGACCATGGGTCCATGATCAGTAGCTATGTGATGTTCTCCTCCCCTCTTTGTTCTTCATGGTTTAGACCTCGTGAGCTGCCCTACATGATCGAGGCACATATGTAATCTTTCTGCTGTTGCTATGCAGAGTTTGCTGGGATCTGATGGATTATGATACTATGTTCAGATCGTATTTGAGTAATATATTTGTTTCTCCTCTTTTATATTTATTTTCTTGAGTATTTCTTGCATGTTCTCCGTTGCTGTTTATTGCTTTGGCCAAGTAGTAGGTAGTAACTCCAATAGGGAGTGTTATGCATGATTGTGGGTTCATGCCCCCTGATGACTAGCTTGAGTGACAGAAACATGAGTCTAGGGGATGTGCTGTTGCCACAAGGGAGAAAACAACGGTGCTTGTACTTGCGGGTGCAAGGATTGTTTACTTTATGCAAAGTTCTTTAATGCAGTTGTCTGTTTCTTTGAGTTTACACTTTGGGTGGGATTCACAACTTAATACCAGCGAGATGTTCTGGATAGATATCTCAAGGTGGATGATTAGTAGGTAGATGCAGATGGATTTCGGTCTACTTGTTTTGGCGTACCGCCCAATCTTTTGATCCTCTTCCTTTCTTAGTAGCATAGTTAGCATTGGTTTGCGCACATAATCCTGTCAATTGCCCAGCTGTAATTTGTTTACCTTGCATGGCTATTTTATCGTCTTTTGGGAGAGAGACATCACTAGTGAACATCATGGGACCCCGGTCCATATTTCCACCACTGTTTACACCCGCTATTTATTTTCTGCTTTATTTCCTTTTCCGTTGCTATCACTATCATTATTATCCCGTGCGTTTGATCCTTTGTAAACAACAAGGCCGGAGGGATTGATAACCTCTCTGTACTCGTTGGGAGCAAAGTTATCTGTTGTGTGTGCAGGTCCACGTCAACCGCCTAATTGCTGGCGCCGTTGTCACCTTCTTGTCGTTGTCGGAGTCCTATTGGAGACAAACCTTGGTATCTTCACCGAGGGAAATTTGCTGATGTCTACATCTCAACCTTCCACTTTGGGTAACCAATGTGGGGCGAGAAGCCATCAAAGATAATTTCTGGCGCCGTTGCCGGGGACTCCACTCTTCAAGATAGGGTAGTTACACACTATCTTTTATCTTTGCTTTTTAGTCTTGTTAGTTTACCTTTCAGTTTTTGCTTTGGTGTCCCTTATCAAAAATAAAAAAATAGTTACCTTGCTTGCTGCTGCTATGGGTTCCACCGAGAACACCAAGTTGTGTGACTTCATTAGTCATAACAACAGTGACTTTATCTGCAATCCTATCGCTCCACCTGCCACTTCAACACCTTCTTATGAGATTAAACATGCTTTGCTGAACCTTGTTATGAAAGATCAATTCTCCGGTGCTGGAGATGATGTTGCTTTGCACTTAAATAATTTTTTTGAGCTCCGTGATATGCAAAAGTACAAAGAAGTAGATGGTGATATCGTTAAGCTTAAGCTTTTTTCCTTTCTCCTTGAGAGGAGGAGCTAAAATCTGGTTTCAATCCTTGCCTAGGAATAGCATAGATTCTTGGGATAAGTGCAAGGATGTTTTTATAGGGAAGTACTACCCCCAGCTAAGATTATCCAATTTAGGAGTAATATTATGAATTTTAAGCAATTGGATAATGAGCACGTTGCCCAAGCTTGGGAACACATGAAATATCTTGTTAAGAATTGCCCTATGCATGGTTTGACTACTTGGATGGTTATCCAAACTTTTTATGCAGGCTTGAACTTTACCTCGCGGAACTTGCTTGATTCGTGTAACAGCCCAAAACTAGCAAATTCCATATAAATTTGCATTTTTATTTTTCCCATTTGGGGATGAAAATTTGCACATTTATTCTTTGCCATAATCCATGTGACAGAATAATGCCCAAGCATTTTTCATGTTATGAAGGGATTATTTTGAATTCTCTCTTTTCTCCCTTTTCAGTCCTTTGCCAATTTTCCAAGCCTCCATTTTTCTCCCGCAAGCAAGACATTTTGGGAAATCATCATGTTTTGCCATGATGAAGGCTTCTGCCAAAATCCATGATTTTATCATGTCTGGAAAATGGGTTGTAGTTCAAAGTGGCATTTTAATAAATTTAGATGCCTTTGAATTACTTAAATATTTTTACCCAAATCATTTTATAAAATTCTTATGAATCTTATGGATGAGGAATCATATTTCTATATGATGTTTGATGATCCATTTGTATTTATTCTATTGCATTTTCCTGCTCTCGTTTTATTAAATGAAGAAATGCAGAGAAATTGGGAGAAAGCCATTTGGGCCCTCCCCTTTTTTCCAGCCCAAGCTAACCCTAAGCAAGCCCAACCGAGACAGCCCCCTCCTTTTCCCCTCGTCACATGGAGGACCCCCTTCCTCTCTCTCACGGTCATGGCGTGGAGGAGGTGGAGCCCTCCTTCCAGCCTCTCTCTCCCTCCCCTTCTTAAGCCCCTCTCCTTTCCCAAACCCTAGACCTTTTCTCTCCTCCCCTCCCAGCCGCCGCCATGCCATATCCTATCCTCTCATTTCTACCTATCCCTCCTCTGTTTCTTGCCGCCATGGGATCTTGAGAGGAGGTCGAATTCGTGTGCCCCTGCTCACGATCGTCTACACAATCGTTGCGATCGTTGACCCCATCGTCCATCCCGTACCCGAGCATGTGGGTTGAGGCCGGCGTGCCTCACGTCCTCCTCGACGTCGTCTTCGTCCTCCGTTGTCCGGCGTTGTCACCGACTCGCATCCGTCTTCCCCGAGCTGCGAACGACGACACCAAGCACCCCTCTGTGAGCCTCGTCCTCCCCTACCTCCTTCTCGCCGCAGCTGCAGACCGCACGTGGATTCCCTGTTCCCGTCCGCCGCTAGTCGTTGGCGTGGTCGTGTGCGTCGTCGTGGCCCGCCTGTACACGAAGCTCCTCCAGAGTGCCCGCGAGACGCCCCCGCGTGCGCCCCAGTAGCATAGGTCATGTCCGTGGCCGTGCTGTGCACGCCCAGTGCATGGTTATCCTTCCTCCCCGCGCTGATTCCAGAGTGCAACCGATGTCGTGTTTCAGTTCGTCAGAAATCAACGCTCTGTCGATTTGGTTCAGACCCGTTTGGGTTCAGTCATCCCGCAAAGGACGTGTTATGTTGGCCTAGTTAGCATCTGCGCTGTGATCCAGCAATAGTGTAGTGGTAGCGAGCCTATGCTATCAACCGAGTGGGCAGGGATCAATTCCTCAGCAGCGCAAGGCGCCCCTATTCTGTTTTGCTTCGCGCCCGTGTTCAGTTTCAGATTCGTCAGTGTTTCATCTTTTTTCAGATTCAGTTATCCCGCTAGTCCATCTTAGGTTCTGCCAATCCTCTCCTCTGTCATGAGCTGAGGAAGTGGTGCAATGGTGAGGAGTCTCAGGTCTCAACCGAGGGACCCAGGGATCAAATCCCAGCCGGCGCAAGTGGCTCCTTTTTGCTCTATTTTCTCTGCTAGAGCTGCCCCGTTTTTCCCCCTTTTGCTGCGCTAGATGGGCTCGACCTAGTTGTTCCTTGATCTTGATATGATCATGCATCGTAATAATTATAACATAAGGATCCTTCGGATCCATAATTCACCTACATAATGCATAAGAAGGTTGTCAGTAGCATTGCACCCTTGTTTCCCGATGCTTCATTTAAACTTGCCTATTCTATGTTCATGCCATGATATTAAAATGACATGCATCATACTTGATCATGCTTGTTTGTTCCTTGCTTGCTTATGATTGCTCCGTAGTGATAGTGGTATCTCCGTTGATTGCCTTTCCAGTGTTTACTTCTTGTGTGCTCCCGCGGATACTCTCGGAGACGTTGCGAGTTTGCGATCGGCTACACCTTCGGAACCCGACCTATCAACAGGCAAGGACTATACATTACTTATGATCCATTCTATTTCAACCAGCGGTTTGCATGCTAGTCTAGGATAGGTTCAATGTTTGATCCTACCACATGTTTACAACCTCTTTCGAACCGATACAACCATGTCCCCTCCCAGCAAAACTTGTACTGCTATGTTACTATTGCTCGTTGCTCAGCCCCTGCTTAGTATGCATGCTTAGGATGCTACGTTGTTACCCTGCTACTCCTTGGTTTGGGCTATCACATTATTATATTGTTGTGGATGATATGATTATTATAATGTTGACTATATTCGACGAAGGATGGAAGGTCTAGGCTATCCCGCCCCGACGCTTTGTTCCATTCGAGTCACCTAGGACTCGAGTTCCGGGTATTGGTTTTAAGACTGAGCGTGCCTAACCGCGTGTGGGATGCTATGGGGTCCCCTTTTCTTACCTACCTAGCTTCAAACATTTCTAGTGGTGGCCCAAGCTGATTTTACCATTTGAAAACCGTGTGAGTGACTGGTGAGCTCCCAGCAGATTTTCAAATAACTTGGGCCAGCGGAGACAGAGTTCCTTTGTTGGTCCACACCTGGAAGCTAGGGGGCTGCCCACAGTGATGGGTTAGTTACCCCGACCTCGTCCAGCCGGAAGAGTCCGATCCGATAGCGAGGCCGGCCTTTGGATTGGGTGGCGACTCCCCGGGGGCCACCCGGATTTGTTCGTTGTTAGTTAGAGGGACCTGTCGTTTCGGATCTCTCGGAACTAAATCATAAAATGGTTGCCTGTGATGGGTAGCAACTGAGAGAGATGGGCGTACGTGCGGAGCCTTGTAATGGGCAGTTGGTACACCCCTGCAGGGTTAAATCTTTTTGAGAAGTCGTGTCCACGGTTATGGATGACTTGAGACCTACTCCTTGTTCATAGACAACAACAAATGAGATAATCTTAATATAATTTGATCAACGTGTGTGTGCCTTGACTGCTTCTTCTTCGTCGAGATGCGAAGAGGAGGACAAGGATAGGATAGGTGTTATGTTTGCGTAAGTAGCGAATAGCAAGACTTGTTGGAGGCGATTTCCTCATCGCATGCTTGGCTTCTTATCTTACTCTCTAGATCGTTAGCCACTTCATCAATGCTAGTGCGGCAGGAACCTCACCACTTACCCCATCCTTACCGTAAGCTACTAGTTGTCCTAGAATGACGAGTGATGAAGTCCTTGCTGGGTCAGTTGACCACTACAGTTGGATGCTGAGTACTTCTGTACTCATGATACTATCCCCAAACTCTTTTCAGGGTTCTTGATCGACATCAGGTATGGTGATCGACGTTTCACGTGGAGACTCGACGATGACTAGTTAGGCGGATCCCGACGGAGGGCCTGGACCCATGTGGTTATGGGGATCGATGTTTTTCTCTTTGCCACTAGGCATTTGTTTGTAGTCTGTACTCAGACATGTATCTTCCGCTGATGTAATGTATTAAGGCATTTGTATGTCGATTGTATGAGATGTTGTATCCTTGTAGTTGTAATGTTGTGATATCATGTTGGAAATCCGGGGCATATGGCATTGTCATATGTCGCGGCGGGACCGATATGTGCTTCGTCCCCGGATCTGGATGGAAACATCTAGATCTGGAACAGTACCGCATATGGGGCCTTACAATTCGGCCGCGGGAGGAACATTTATGTAAACAACGCTTGGTGCTGCCACAAAACTACTCGATGAGATGATCACCAACTATTCCCAATGGCACACCGAAAGAGCTCCAACAGGTAGGAAGGTAAACTCTGTCGAGGAGATCTCCTCCCTAAATGAAAAGGTTGACTTGATTATGTCTCTACTTACGAGGAAATCTCCTATTGATCCTCATGATGTTCCTTTGAATTCTTTGATTGCTCAAGATCAAGTAGATATGAACTTTATCTCTAGAAACAACTTCAATAACAATGCTTATAGGAGTAATTTTGGTAGAAATCCTAGACCGTTCCCCTCCAACAACTATGGGAAAAACAACACTTATCCTAGCACCAAGAACTCCACTTCTGAACTAGAGAGTATGCTTAAAGACTTCATCACTACCCAAAAAGCCTTCAACAAGAGTGTAGAGGAAAAACTAGACAAATTAGATAATCTCTCTTCGAAGGTAGATAATTTAGCCCATGAAGTAGAATTTCTTAAAATTAGAACTTCTCCTCTTGAGGAGAGGAAGGTCACTCCTATGAACGCTATTCAAGTGCAAATTAATGAAAACATTAGGATGATGGCTAAACTTAAAGAGAGATGGGCTAGAGAAAAGGAGGAAGAAGATAGAATTAAGAGCCTTCCCACACACCATACCGTTGCTACTATCCAAGTTGTTGAGGATATCCAAACTCTTAGCACCCAATGCACCCCTAGTCCAATACGACCTATTAATGGTGATGCTATGACCTCAACCGTAGAAGAAGAAACTCCTATGACTATAGAAGCTACCAAACAAGTGAGCCTAATGGACACCACTACCACTTTACTTGATAGTAGTGAGCTTGATTTTGATAATTGCACCCTTTCTGAAGTTATTGGTTTCCTTCACAAGATGTCACTAGCACACTTAATCTTGCCTTCACGGAGCATATCACTAATGCTCTCATTAAAGCTAGGGAGGAGAAGCTTAGGGTAGAAGCCTCCATACCTAGAAATCTAGAAGATGGTTTGGATCCTATTATTAAAATTAAGTTGAATAACTTTTCTTGCTATGCTTTATGTGATGTTGGAGCTAGTACCTCCGTTATGCCCAAAAGAATTTATGATATGTTCGAATTAAAACCTTTTGATCCTTGTTCTTTTGGTGTTCGTCTTGTTGACTCTTCCGTAAAGAAACCTTTGGGGAAGATCGATGATGTTCTTATCATTGTCAATGACAATTATGTTCCCGTTGATTTTACTATTGTGGATATTGAATGTGAACCATCACGTCCAATTATTTTGGGACGCCCTTTTCTTCGCACCGTTGGTGCTGTCATTGATATGAAAGAAGGGAATATAAAATTCCAATTCCCTCTCAAGAAAGGGATGGAACATTTCCCTAGGAAAAATATTAAGTTGCCTTTTGAGTCCGTCACACGGGCTAGTTATTTTCTTGATAAGACTTGATCTTTTGCTTCATGCCTAGCTTAAAGGCATAAAAGAAAGCGCTTTCGGGAGGCAGCCCACAACGAATTTAGGTTTTACTTTTTGTTTTTCTTCTGTTTTTAGTGGTCTTGATGATTGTTACTACTGTAGAAACATCATTGTATCTTTACTTTTCAAGCTTTGTGCCATTTATAGCCTCATATGACAAGGGAAGTGAAAGTTGTGACATGTTGTCCAGAAAACAGATTCTGTCCTCGTGACGGGAAAAATCATAGCAAATTCCCAGTTCATCTTTTTGAGCTGAATTTTTTACACAGCGTGATCTATACAATCACGGAACTTTCCTATGTTATGAGTTTTCTGATTTGAGTTGCAGAAGTACCCCTAAAATATTATTTACTACCTGCTGGTCTGTTTTTCACAGATTCTGTCCTGTTTTGCCTTTTCTTCGTTTTGCAAACCTTAAGCTTGCTTTTTCTTTGCAAAAACTTTTTGGAGGTCTTGAGAAACAGTAGCTCTTCAAGAATATCCTTATTTCCAGTAGAGAAAAAAAATATTTTATTGTGGGTACTAACCTCGCTAATCAGATTATGATGAGTTATGCATGAAGGGAGTTTTCAAGTGTGCGAGGGAAGATGATAAAAGAACATTCATGAGGGACAAACGCTCATGCGTGGGGATTCCCCCGTGCACCCCCAAGAAATATTCAAGAAGACTCAAGCATCTAAGCTTGGGGATGCCCCCATGCATCCCCTCTCCATCAACAATTATCAGTTCGTCTTTCTTTCCACTATATTTTTATCACTTCATGCGTTATGTGCTATGCTTGGAGCGTCTTTCTCTTTATTTACTTTTTAGTTTTCTTTAAGCTTTGCTTGCTGTTCATAACAAGTTAGAACCCAGCTTTCTTTGTGTGGGAGAGAAACACGCTCCACTTCACCCTAGAACACAACATAGGATTTTCATGCTTATCTTTGTTGTGTGTGTTCTTTATCTTTTTCGTAGCTGCTGTCATGTTTAGCTCTTAGTTTTCATGCTTATCTTTTTAAGAGATTTTGTTTAGATTGTTTCTGGAACTCTCTTGAGTTTTCATGTTTATCTTGTTTAGAGAGTTTGCCTGTTGCACTGAGTTTTGTGTCTTGACTTGAAGTAGGTAATTGAGGTTGCTATTCAATTGTAGTAGTAACTTGCAAAAGTTTTGAGGTATTGCTATGAGTAATGTTTGAACTTTAGGTGTCAAGAGCTTTAGCCTATTAGTGAAAGATATCGTATTTTGGGCAATCCGTGTCTATTTTCGAAAAACCTACAAAATTAGTTGAGAAATTAGCTACTAGATGGATCACTAATCTTTGGAGGGATCGAATATTAGATTACACTCACGTACCATGAGTCGAGGATGCGCAAGGATAACCAAACCCCCATACACTCCCCGGGGTACTTGTCTCTTTGTGAACCTCCTAATTAGATTGAGAGTTACCGATAATAAGTGCATGAGTTCTTCGGACCAATGTGAGTATTCGAAAGTTGACACTTCCACCTTCCCATATTTTCTAGCCTCTCCTGTGCCGTGCATTGCCTCCTTCTCACTCTGAGAGTTGGTTTCCACCTTCGCCG
Organism: Bromus sterilis; assembly: GCA_950022295.1. Taxonomy (NCBI): domain Eukaryota; kingdom Viridiplantae; phylum Streptophyta; class Magnoliopsida; order Poales; family Poaceae; genus Bromus; species Bromus sterilis. The sequence goes on along the minus strand of OX465600.1, from coordinate 168,202,399 downwards.
GTACATCTAAATACTTGGCACGATACACTCTGTCATCATAAGCCTCATTATATCCTTCCTCAAAACAGCCACCATACCTACCTATCAAGGCATTTCCATAGTCTTTCCGAGATACATTGCCATGCAACATCCACCTTCTCATGACTTGATCTTCATGCCATACATGATTTTGCTTGATCGATGAGCCGCATGCTAGTTGGGCCTTGCCCTAATCGTTGCTACATGACGCGCTAGTATCATTGCATATCCTGCTACACTGGCAGAGGCATACATTTGCATACTTCATGATAGTTTCATTTTCTTTATGTTGAGTACTTTTGTAAAGTGTGAAAGATCTTCTATACTTCTTGTAATATATAGTGTTGCCCCTAAAGTGAGGAAAAGTTCCCAAAGAGGACAAAATCAAAAGATACCAAAGAGGACAAAATCAAAAGATCCCAAAGAGGAAAAATGAGAGTTAAATAGAAAGAGCCATTGAGGCCACCAAAAAAATACAAAAAAATAGAAAAAAGAGAAAAAGAAATAAAAAGACAGAAGGGGGCACACTACTATTCCTTTTGAGAGATCCACACTCATACTCCATCTTATATCTTGTACCCCATAGAGATTATTATTCATGCATATAGCTATGTGGGGACCTTCATACTATAGAACTTGGCTTGTATATTCCAATGATGAGCATCCTCAAATAAGCAATAGGTCTGCTTGAGCAAGCAAGTTGGATGCACCCCCACTAGTTCCATTGGAGAGCTTACCTTAGCTCATATGTGCATCCATTGCATGGCAATCCCTACTCCTCACATCATATCTATCATTTGGCTTCTCCCCTACGATTGTCCTCATTGATGTGAGCCTTTCACACCTTTTTTGTCTTCCTCATCTATCATTTCTCTCTCTTTGCCATCCTAAGTGTCAACTTTCTTGCTTACGCTCATCCATTGCATGAGTGCTCAAAATATCGAAAAGGAGTGGATCATTTTGACTAGTACCTAACTAGTGGTCTGGGGATGAGTCAAGATAAGATTCCAAAGAAGACCAAGTGTTAAACTTTAGTAGATTAAGTTCTGAACAATAAAAACTATGTTTTAGTCTCTCGTATATCCCTATCCCCTTTCATGCACGCAAACACCATTTGGAGACATTCGAGTCACGGACAACGAGAGCTCTTGCACCTTTATGTTCTTATGTTGCTTGTTTCAATGCTAATATAGACTCTTGCCTGTTATGACTTGAATTGAATTACATGCCTTGATTGCTTTACTTAAAAGTTCTTATATGGTTGGTAGCATGTCACCACAGAAATTATGTTTGTTATCATTTACCTACTCGAGGACGAGCAGGAATTAAGCTTGGGGATTTTGATACGTCCAAAACGTATCTATAATTGTTGCTTGCTCCATGCTTCTTTTGTGTGATATTGCTATGATATTGATGCACTTCAATACACTTTTGATCATATTTGGACTAACCTATTAACTCAGTGCACCCCAGTGCCAGTTCCTGTTTTCTGCTGTTTTTGTATTTCAGGTTTTCCCATTACTTAAAGTGCCAGAAAAATTCCGAGAAAAATATAGGAAAAATCAGTGTACAGGAAGCTTCGGGAAGAGCCCAAGTGGGGCCAGAGGGGAGCCAAGGGTGGCCCAGGCGGCAACCTGGCGCGGCCACCCCCTAGGCCGCGCCAGGGGGGGCGCTTGGGGCCCCTGGTCCACCTCTGGCTGCCCCCCTTCGCCTATATATCCCTCTCATCCCGAAACCCTCGAGGACAGAACCCTTTTTCGCGATCTCTCCTCTGTTTCGCCGCCGCCGCACTTCCAAGATCGGGAGCACCAGGAGACCTCTTCCCGGCACCCTGCCGGAGGGAGGAACCACCTCCGGGAGCTTCTCCAGCACCATGGATGCTTCCCGGATGAACCGTGAGTAGTCCACCTTGGACCATGGGTCCATGATCAGTAGCTATGTGATGTTCTCCTCCCCTCTTTGTTCTTCATGGTTTAGACCTCGTGAGCTGCCCTACATGATCGAGGCACATACGTAATCTTTCTGCTGTTGCTATGCTGAGTTTGCTAGGATCTGATGGATTATAAGACTATGTTCAGATTGTGTTTGAGTAATATATTTGATTCTCCTCTTTTATATTTATGTTATTTCTTGCATGTTCTCCGTTGCTGTTTATTGCTTTGGCCAAGTAGTAGGTAGTAATTCCAAGAGGGAGCGTTATGCATGATTGTGGGTTCATGCCCCCTGATGACTAGCTTGAGTGACAGAAACATGAGTCTAGGGGATGTGGTGTTGCCACAAGGGAGAAAACAACGATGCTTGTACTTGTGGGTGCAAGGATTGTTTATTTTACGCAAAGTTCTTTAATGCAGTTGTCTGTTGCTTTGAGTTTACACTTTGGGTGGGATTCGCAACTTAATACTAGTGAGATGTTCTGGATAGATATCTCAAGGTGGATGATTAGTAGGTAGATGCAGATGGATTTCGGTCTACTTCTTTTGGCGTACCGCCCAAGATTTTTTGAGCCTCTTCCTTTCTTAGTAGCATAGTTAGCATTGGTTTGCGCACATAATCCTGTCAATTTCCCAGCTATAATTTGTTTACCTTGCATGGCTATTTTATCATCTTTTGGGAGAGAGACGTCACTAGTGAACATCATGGGACCCCGGTCCATATTTCCACCACTGTTTACACCCGCTATTTATTTCCTGCTTTATTTCCTTTTCCGTTGCTATCACTATCATTATTATCCCGTGCGTTTGATCCTTTGTAAACAACAAGGCTAGAGGAATTGACAACCTCTCTGTACTCGTTGGGAGCAAAGTTATCTGTTGTGTGTGCAGGTCCACATCAACCACCTAATTGCTGGCGCCGTTGTCACCTTCCTATCGTTGTCGGAGTCCTACTGGAGACAAACCTTGGTATCTTGTATGGTAATCCAAGACAAAGAGTACAACCACACATTGGGCTCACTGACCCCTCTCGGCCTAGTACCTCAATCCGTGTTGACGTGTAGGAGTCACATTAGTTCGGGCATTCCATTTGACATATGCATTGAAAAAGAGTGAGTGAAGTGTTGCATCATTTAGACATGTGGGTGGATCTGTGAGACAGTGAAACCATATCCGGATGGCGTCTCGGTTGCCTACATTGTCTGAGTCCGTATCGTTGCTCCGGCCGGACTCTCGAGCGGAGCTACTCAGATAGTGTCGTGGATACAAATCTGACAATAGATGTAGGGGTATGAAAGGAGCTAAATGAATCTGTACGCAGAGAGGGTTGACGCAAAGGGATTATACATGTTAGGCCTCTCCGTGGAGATAAAAACCTTAATGCTGTCCCAGGCTGACTGGGGTGTTCTTTCTTCAGAAATACTAAGAGTATAATGTGTTGCACGTGCCCATGTCGAAGGGGAGGGGCTGACTTATATAGAGTGCGCCCCTGCCTCCTTAATACCTTGGCTTAAATGAGTCTTAATTACAGGATTAAAATACGTACTTAAATACAAAACGGTCTGCCCATTACTACTAATAAAAGAGGAGAAAACGCCTGCAGCATTAAATGCCTCCCGTCCGTTGCGTTTCCCATCTTCCGAGTAGGGGGGCCTCGCCGATTACTTCCGAGTATCGGTCTACTCGGATCTTGCTGGGCTTCCGAGTAGTTGCGTACTCGGAAGCGACTCCTGGTCTTCGAATAACATGTTACTCGGAGACTGCCAATGCTTCGTGTTTTTTGTTGGTCTTATTTTGCTTGATGTGCTTTGGGGAAACCTAGGGCTTAAGGATATCTCTGGGTTTCCCTCGTCTAGGGGTATGCCTTTAGTATTACCACGAAAGTAGCCCCCAAGCGCTTTCGGGTGCTCGTAAGTGAGGTGACTGACGTTTGTTAGTCTTTCTGAGGTATGTGAAGATTGAACTCAGTAAGAGGCCCGGAAGGGCTTTATTGATGTTCGAAATTTTCCCTCGAGCGTAAGTTGGGCAGGTTAGCGGAAAAATTTGGCGACACTCAAACGTCTCTCGGAAGAGGTGGACTGAGGCCTCGGAAGGCGTGTCTCGGAGTAAAAGGCCTTAAACTCCATAGGAACCAAATTTGTAAAGTTCAATGCCCTAGGACATCGTGCCGAGTCCTAGGCATGCCACGTGGGACATTGATTCTTTACCCCCTGCGTCGGGTCTTACTGGTGGCCTGGCATTCTACGTCAGAGACGGGCCACCAGCGAGCTAGTTGCTCGGATTTCTACCCGAGTAACCGAGTGCGAGATTCTTCGTTTCGCGGGGAACCTTTGAGTGGTTCTCTTTGTGGTGCCTCCGAGTGGCAGCTTACTCGGACGCTGCGGGAGCTTTGCAATTTCTTCCGAGTGATGGCGTACTCAGAGAGTTTGATCGATGTGCGTTGTGCTTCGCATCTTCCGAGTAGTTGGGGTGGTTCCGAGCTTCGGGTTGAAGTCAGATTTGGTCTTTAACAAAGGATTCTGCCTTGTCAGAGAATCTTCTTGCCCAGATGAGTGGGGCGCACTGTTTGGGCCTGTCTCCTCGATTCCCGTGGCGGTTTTATAGGGTAATAATGAACTGCCTGCGGGGAAGTGGGAGGGATTATGGGGAAGTGGAGCGGTTTTATGGGGAGAGGAACCAGCAAGCCCATTAGTGGGGTGCGGATCTGACGCGTGGCAGGCGCCACTTGAGCTATAAAAGCACCCCTACCTTTCGGCTTGCGCGGATCCGCTCATTTCCCCCCTGCGCAGCCGTTCCCGCTTCTCTCTCTCGCTTCGCCTTTTCCTTGCCCGCTCAATCTCGCCGACAAGACATCTCCGCCGGCTGCTCGAGTTCCGCCCTGGGAGGCCGCCACTCGCGCTGCCCTTCCGCCGCCGCCGCGACCATGTCTGCGGGGGAGTGGCTTCCGTCGATCGTGACGGAGGACATGCTGCTGGGGTACCAGGACGCCGGCCTGGTTCCCCGCGAGGGTTGCCGTCTTCCCGCGGCTGGGGAAGACGAGCCTGCACCGCGGGACGGTGAGAGAGTTCTCTTGCTTTCGCATGTGGATCGCGGCTTTTCTCTTCCCCCACATCCCTTATTTTTAGATTTTTGGCTTTCACGGGTGCTCAACTTCACCACCTTGTCCCCAATGCTGTTGCCCTCCTCTCTAGTTTCTTCACTCTTTGTGAGGGGTTCTTAGGCGTAGAGCCCCACTGGCATCTTTTTCGTAGTATATACGCCATTAAACCTCAGAAGGCGAAGAAGTCCGGGGAGGGTGGCGGTGTTGAGTTCAATCATCTCTGCGGCGGCCTGTTCTTGGCTAAGAAGAAGGGGGTGCAGTATTTTGCCTCTTGTGTGCCTGATTCTGTAAAGAACTGGCAAAATAGTTGGTTCTACTGCAAGGTGGCCGAGGGGCCGGGGGTGCGGACCTTGCCTCCTTACTCGGACATTAGGCTGACTTCTTATCAGGGCTGGAACCCCCGACTCACTAATGCCGATAAGGAGCATGTGCTCCCCTTGATGCGTGAGGTCATCCGGCTGAAGAAGAATGGTCTAGACGCCATAGATCTGATAGCCGCCTTTGTGATTCAGAGGATTCAGCCACTCCAGGCCAGGACTCGGGGGATGTGGACGTATTCCGGGTTGCAGGATGACACCCACTATAGCAACACTGAGATGCCCCTGGACGAGTTTGAAATTCAAATGAAGATAATAACAAGCGTGACCCAGGGTCTTCAGACGACTGGCCGAGTGAGACCCCTCGGCATCGACAATCCTCCCACCTTGGTATGCTGACTCGTGCCATATGTATCTTGAATGTGCTTCATTTGTTGGCTCTAACTCGGACCTCTTTATTTATTGCTAGGATTTTACCCAATTCCGCTGCCCTATTCCTCTGGCTCCGCAGCATCCTGCCGAGGAGGATGAAGATAGTTCTTCTGGTGCGGGGGTCGGAGTTGAGGCGGGGGAGGAGCTGGAGTCCGAGGTGGCTCGGGCTCAGGAAGCGTCCGAGCAACGCTCGAAGAACAACCAGGACCGCGAGTCGGCGCGGGAGGGGCTTACTCGGACCCGAAAAAGGGCTCATACTCCGAGTGGCGATGAGGACAGCGGGAAGCTTCCTTCCTTGGGCCTCAGCTCTGGGAAGGTTGCACCCATGAAGAATAAAAACCTTGTCACTCTTGGGGGCCGAGAGGCTAATCCCTCAGGGGGTGCTGCTATTGAGAAGGCCAAGGGGGCTGGATCTAGTTCGGCCAGGGTTGCTCCCCCGAGGCGTAGCTTGAAGACCGTTCACACGTAATGCTGTTGGTTATCGTATGCTTTAAGGCTCTGTTAGTTTCTCAGGCCCACCCTTAGCTGTTTCATTTTGCAGTATTCGTCCGAGTTGTTCTGAGATGTTGCCTGGGATCGAGGAGGATCCCGAGATCGAAGCTATGGATGATGTTAGCACTTGCGAGGTGACTGACTTTCCTGGAATGGAAACTATTCCAGAAGATACTGCGGCTGTTGGTGGGAATTCTTCGTTGTTTTCTTTGTTGAGACGTTTGCCACTGTTGTCTTTTCGCTTTTAATTGTTTGTTGTTTCTGCTGCAGACATGGATGTTGACCCTACTGCTGATCCAGCTCGGATTGCTGCCGAGTCCACCGCTGCTGGGGTCACTCCTTCTGAGGTGATTGTTCCTGAGGGGACGGTATCCTCTGGGTATGGTTCCCGAGCTGCTGCACCTGATGCTCCGGCTAGGGAAGTTGTTAAGGAGGCCCCTGTCACTTCGGCAGCTGCTCGAGGGGGTGGGCCTGCTAGCTCGGGGGCCATTCCCGTCGGAGCCCCAGTGGAGAGTTCTATTATTGGTGGGTTGAAGGAGTCCTTGGTGAAGGCGACTCAGTTTGAGCTGCGGCTGCGGGAGCTAGCATCTGAGGCTGAGTTGGTGAAGTCCAACATGCACGTAAGTACTTACGTAAGTTTTCTTACCCAGTGGGTGTAGTCCCCAAGGCTCCGAGCAACTTTGTGAAGTTATTCGGAGTCTTTTGATAGGAGTTTTTTTTATTTTAGTTTACTTCCAGTGGGGAGCACTTCTTAGTGCACCCACTGGGTGTAGCCCCCAAGGCTCCGAGTAACTTTGCGAAGTTATTCAGAGTCTTTTGATAGGAGGTTCTTATTTTAGTTAACTTCCAGTGGGAGCACTTCTTAGTGCACCCACTGGGTGTAGCCCCCAAGGCTCCGAGTAACTTCGCGAAGTTATCCGGAGTCTTTTGATAGGAGGTTTTATTTTAGTTTACTTCTAGTGGGAGCACTTCTTAGTGCACCCACTGGGTGTAGCCCCCAAGACTCCGAGTAACTTCGCGAAGTTATTCGGAGTCTTTTGATGGGAGGTTTTATTTTAGTTTACTTCCAGTGGGAGCACTTCTTAGTGCACCCACTGGGTGTAGCCCCCAAGGCTCCGAGTAACTTCGCGAAGTTATTCAGATTCTTTTGATAGGAGGTTTTATTTGAATATGGCATTCCTCTTGTCTTCATAGGAGGCATGCAAGCTTGGGTCGGCCTTCGTGAAGTTGCAGGAGGAGAAAACTGTTGTTCAGAGTGCGTATGAAGTGCTGCTTGAGGAGCACAACAAACTGAAGAAACAACATGCTGAGGACAATGGTAAAAGCTCTTGGGTTTCTAAGCTGCCATTGTTCATCTTCTTATTTTTCCGTTTGACGTTGTGCTTGCAGAGGCGGTGATAGAGACGAAGGTGTCCCGATGTTTCGATGAGATGGTGGAGATCGATTATGGTGGAGTAGACTTTCACGACCCGACTACGAACGTGCGAAGACGTTGCGCCTTAGCGATCGCTAAACCAACTCCGAGAGGTTATTGATCCCGCGGATGCACGATCAACCTGACCACGAAGGTCTAATTCCTGCAAGCAATCGAAGAACAAGCAAGAACTAAGAATTGCAATCTGGATATTGCGAATATAAGATGAAAGATTACGAAAGTTGGGGTTCCAATGAGGTCTTGGCCTGGTCGGATGACACAAACGAAGAGCTCGAAGTTGCGGCTATGGCTAACTTAAATCTAATTAAAACCCAAGTCTAAACGATGCCCTAAGGGCTGTATATATGGGGGAACAGAGGGGAATTTCGTGGCCCCTTGGAGGAGGGGTCCGAAAACAACCCTAACTCGGTTTCCCCACACATACGGACTCTAAAAAATAGCCTATTAAGTGTATTTCGAAATTACATGGGCCTGGCCCAATAATAAGGTGACGCAGCACCTATAATAACTCTTGGACGAAAATATTAATGTGGCATCTTGTGTCTCTCGTCCAAGTCTTCATGCGCGCCTTATGATGGCTTCAAAGTGCGATAATCACCACGGGAAGCTCCGCTGTCCTTTCCCGCGCGCGCACCTTCTTCTCCATGCTTGATCCCGCTCCAATGACCATCCTTCTTGTCCATGCTAGGTCCTTCATTCATAAGACAAACAAAAGTATCTAATTTAGGCAGCATCATATGTTCTTGAATATTAGAAGGATTCGCAAGAAACGAAAGTACCTGATAATTTAATTGACGTGCGCGTGCTCTAGTAACTGGTCCATTATGTGTAGTTTGTGAAGATGTGGGTGTAACATTAGTAGAGATGTCCTCATCATCCTCCCCTTCTTGAATTGAAGTCGTCCTCGACGGAAGCTCATCATCTTCTTCCAAATAAGGCTTCAAATCTGCAATATTAAATGTGGGACTAACCCCAAAGGCTGCAGGTAGCTCAAGTTTATATGCATTATCATTAATTTTCTGCAAAACCTTAAAGGGACCATCAGCTCGAGGCATTAACTTAGACTTGCGCAAATCAGGAAACCTATCTTTACGTAGATGTAACCAAACAAGATCTCCGGGTTCAAACACAACATGCTTTCGACCCCTATCACCAGCAAGCTTGTATCTAGCATTCATGCGCTCAATGTTTTCTTTAGTTAACTCATGCATTTTTAATATCAATTCAGCACGTTGCTTAGCATCAAAATTAACCTTCTCCGAAGATGGAAGAGGCAGCAAATCAATAGGTGCACGAGGTAGAAAACCATAAACAATCTCAAAAGGGCACATTTTAGTGGTAGAATGCAATGAACGATTATAAGCAAATTCAATATGAGGTAAACATTCTTCCCACTGTTTCAAGTTACTCTTTAAAACAGCCCTAAGCATAGTAGACAAAGTCCTATTGACCACTTCAGTTTGTCCATCAGTTTGGGGATGACATGTAGTACTAAAAAGTAGTTTAGTCCCCAACTTAGCCCATAAGCATCTCCAAAAATGGCTAAGAAACTTAGTATCACGATCCGAGACAATAGTATTGGGCACACCATGTAAGCGAATAATCTCACGAAAGAATAAATCAGCAACATTAGCAGCATCATCGCTTTTATGACATGGTATAAAATGTGCCATTTTAGAAAATCTATCCACGACAACAAATATGCTATCCCTCCCATTCTTTGTTCGAGGCAAGCCTAAAACAAAGTCCATGGATATGTCCTCCCACGGAACACTAGGTACAGGTAAAGGCATGTATAAACCATGAGGATTGAGTCGTGACTTAGCTTTTTGACATGTAGTGCAGCGAGCAACAAAACGCTCAACATCCCGTCTCATCTTTGGCCAAAAGAAATGTGTAGCAAGTACGTCCTCCGTCTTCTTCACGCCAAAGTGTCCCATTAATCCTCCTCCATGCGCCTCCTGCAACAACAAAAGACGAATAGAGCTAGCTGGAATGCATAGCTTGTTAGAACGGAACACAAATCCATCATTAAGCACAAACTTGTTCCATGTTCTACCCTCTCTACAATTCTGCAATACATCTTTAAATTCCGCATCATTTACGTATTGATCTTTGATTGTCTCTAAACCGAAAATCTTGAAGTCAAGTTGTGAAAGCATAGTATAACGACGAGACAAAGCATCAGCAATAATATTATCTTTCCCCTTCTTGTGTTTAATGACATAAGGGAAAGTCTCAATAAATTCAACCCACTTAGCATGTCTACGATTAAGTTTTGCTTGACTTCTTATGTGTTTCAAAGATTCATGATCAGAATGTATAACAAATTCTTTGGGCCATAAATAATGTTGCCAAGTTTCTAATGTCCGAACAAGAGCATATAATTCCTTATCATAAGTAGAATAGTTCAGACTAGGCCCACTCAATTTTTCAGAAAAGTAAGCAACAGGTTTAGCATCTTGTAATAACACACCTCCCAAACCAATCCCACTAGCATCGCATTCAAGCTCAAAAGTCTTATTAAAATCAGGAAGTTGGAGCAAAGGAGCATGTGTTAACTTATCTTTCAATACGGTGAAGGCTTCTTCCTGTGCGGTACCCCAAGTAAAAGGCACATCCTTGCGTGTAAGCTCATTGAGAGGTGCAGCAATGGTGCTGAAATCTCTCACAAAACGCCTATAGAATCCAGCGAGGCCAAGAAAACTCCTCACTTGTGTGACCGTTTTGGGCTGCGGCCAACTCTCAATCGCCTCGATCTTGGCTTTATCAACTTCAATTCCCTGCGGAGTAACAACATAGCCAAGAAACGATACTCGGTCGGTGCAAAAGGTGCACTTCCCAAGGTTACCAAACAAACGTGCATTACGTAGAGCAATAAAAACAGCACGTAAATGATCCAAATGTTCCTCCAAAGATTTGCTATAAATCAGTATATCATCAAAATAGACTACCACAAATCGTCCAATGAAAGCACGTAAAACCTCGTTCATTAATCTCATGAAAGTGCTAGGTGCATTAGTTAACCCAAAAGGCATGACTAACCACTCATATAATCCAAACTTAGTTTTAAATGCCGTTTTCCATTCATCTCCTAATTTCATGCGAATTTGATGGTATCCACTACGCAAATCAACTTTGGAAAACATGGTAGAGCCACTTAATTCATCAAGCATATCATCTAACCTAGGAATAGGATGACGATAACGAATAGTAATATTATTAATGGCTCGACAATCAACACACATACGCCATGTTCCATCCTTTTTAGGCACTAATATAACAGGAACAGCACAAGGACTAAGGGATTCACGTATGTAACCTTTGTCGAGTAGCTCTTGTACTTGACGCTGAATCTCCTTCGTCTCCTCCGGATTGGTACGGTATGGCGCACGGTTAGGCAGTGAAGCACCGGGAATTAAGTCAATCTGATGCTCAATCCCTCGAATAGGTGGTAATCCCGGTGGCACGTCTTGTGGAAAGACGTCAATAAACTCCTGCAAAAGGTCAGTGACAACAGGAGGCAAAGAAGGAGGCAATTCCTCAAATGAAAACAAAGCTTCTTTGCACACAAAAGCATAGCACACATATTGACTAACATCCAAATCCGAAATATCAACCTTAGTAGCAAGCAAAGTTGGACTAGTCAATTTAATTTCATTAGAAACAGCGGAAGAAGATTTGCTATTGGTCTTATGTTGTTGCTCAAATTCTTTAGCTGCTATCTCATTTTCACTCTTATTTTTCTCCTGTTTAGCTTTACTAGCTCTAGCAAGATCATCTTGCACAATTTGTTCAGGAGACATAGGAAGTAAAGCAATAGTTTTATCCTGATGAACCAGAGTAAACTGATTTGTCCTACCATGGTGTACAACATTCCTATCAAATTGCCATGGTCTACCAAGTAAAAGAGAGCATGCTTGCATGGGTACCACATCACAATCAACATAATCAGCATATGCGGCAATGCTAAAGTGCACACGAACAGAACGCGTTACCTTAATCTTACCACTATTGTTAAACCACTGAATATAGTACGGATGGGGGTGTGGTCTTGTGGTGAGAGATAGCTTCTCCACCAACTCCATGCTCGCCAAGTTGTTGCAACTCCCTCCGTCAATGATGATGCGAACCGAACGTTCTTTCACCACTCCCTTTGTGTGGAACAAATTATGCCTCTGGTTTTGCTCGTCCTTCGATACCTGCACACTTAACACACGTTGAGCAACCAAACTAGCATATTTATCTGCATCATCAGGAGCCATATACTCTATATCACGAGCATCATCATGGGCACCCTGATCCTCATGAGCAATGAGAACTAAAGTCTCCTCATCATAGTCACTCGCTGACTCATACCCACCATCCGCCGTAATAATCATCACACGCTTGGAGGGACAGTCTTTTGCGAAGTGACCTCCACCTTGGCACCGGCGACATTTAATATCACGATCTCGTGCTTGCCCTGTGGACGCCATGGATGAAGAAGAACTCGCCGCGGGACCACTCTGTGCACCCTTGAATGGTGGCGCTGGCTGTGTCGGTGGCTCCCTGTAAGAATGAGCGGCTGAAGTAGATGGTGGTGCAGCAGGACGTGTGGATATAGAAGCTCCACGCGATGTCCATGATGTATTTCGTCCTGCAGAAAAGTTAGGTCTCGTAGCGGCCTGTCGATCCTGCACTTCACGTTCAGCTTTACAAGCAAGATGAAACAAACGAGTGATAGTAGTAAAGTCCTTGTATTCTAGAATAGTTTGTATCTCCCTGTTTAAGCCACCCATAAAACGTGCAAGCATAGCTTCATTATCCTCTACTAGGCCGCATCTAATCAATCCAGTTTGTAATTCCTGATAATATTCCTCTACAGAATTTTTTCCTTGTCTCAAACGCTGTAATTTTTGTAACAAGTCACGTTGATAATAAGGAGGAACCCAGCGAGTACGCATAGCATCTTTTAAAGCAGCCCAAGTAGTTGGAATATTATTAGCATGCAATCTACAATGTTCGGACCACCAAATAGATGCAAATCCCGTGAATTCACAAACAGCAGCAGTAACACGTCTATTCTCAGGATATTGTAAACATGTAAAGCGTTGTTCAGTTTCTAACTCCCAAGTAAGATAAACATCAGGAATATATCTACCCTCAAATGGCTTAAGATTCAATTTAAGTTTAGGCACATGTTCATCATCGCGTACCTGAGGGGGTGGTTGGTGTCGACCGTGGCGAATGTTGGGACGTGGACGTCCAGCTGGCTGCTCATAGACCGCTTCCTGTTCCACCTCCTCCTCGTAATCACCCTCGTAGTAGTCGTCCTGGCCGACGTCAGAAGCAGCAGCAGCAGTAGCAGCAACTGCAGCAGCAGGAGGAGCACCAATACCAGCAGCTTGTCCTCGCGGCAACAGAATACGTCGTGCACGTGGTAGTGGCGGTGGCTGTGGCTGTGCTGAAGGTAGGCGTGCGATCAACTCAGTAAACTTGGCGTCTAGCTTGGTGTCGATCATCTTTTCCACGCCATCAATCGCCTCTGTAAATCTGTTATGGATGTCCTGCACCTGTTCAGACATCATACGTGCAAATTTATCATGTAGCTCCTTGTTTGTCATGTTCTCCCAATCGGGTGCATCCCGCGCCACTTCATCATGTGATCCTGTCATGGTTAGCAGAAATAGAAAACACACAGTAATATGATCCTACTTCTACTAATGGGATGTGGTGTGGTGGAAAGCACAAATCCGTCAAGCTTTTCTTTCGTTCTTACCGATTCTTACCTAGCAGCAGGTGGTGATGTACAACCAACGGGTCAAAACTCTCAGAGATATGGTAGAGCGATGGCCAGGAGGTGTCAAACGCACGATGTAGAATATATGTGGAGCTGTAGGAAGGCTGACAAGTATGGTAGAAAAAACTCAACAGTAATCAAAACAGAGATGCAAAGCTGAATAAACGCTCAACGTGGGTACTGTGCTGATCCTAGGCTAGACCGTACTAGAGACGCGAGCCTAAAACACCAACGAAAGCACGGCGCGGCACGTAATCAACTGAGAAGCATACTCTGAAATTTTTTTTTTCTCTTTTTTTTTTTTTTTTTTTTTTTTTGCGATGCGGGACTGCGGTGGCTGAAAAAGTGCGAAAAAGTCACTATGGTGGCGAATGTCTTAAAATGAGTTTCTGGACCTAAGGAACGTATGGGCAAAAAAAAATTTTACCCCTGAAATTTTTGGCCTAAAAACTGCTCTGGAATTTTTTTTTTTTTTTTTTTTTTTTTTGGAAATCACCTCCCTTCTACGTACGACAAAAGTTTGGTGAAATCCGACTCTAAGCAACTCAAACTATTCTGGCTACGGAGAGATCACAAACCGTACTGATGGTGGAACTCAACTCGGACTCGTGTAGCTCGTGGTGGTGTATATGGACTCGGATTGGCGGAACGTGGTGTATCTGGACTCGGATTACTACTGTGCGGTGGCGACGTGGCAAACTGTGATCAGAACTCGAAACTCTAAGGAAACTAGACGCTAAGATCAGCAACTTGACACAACGATGCAACCGTAAATTCAACAAAGCAAGTACTGAAAAGAAAACTGGACAATGGCTAGGACTGTCTTGGGACGTGATGATCTAACCCTAATTTTTTTTTGGCTTTTTCGTGGACTGTAGGTATGAAGAACAGAACCAATCTAGACTATGAAAAACTGGTAAATCTCACCGAGCAACCTGGAAATCTGATACCACTTGATAGAGACGAAGGTGTCCCGATGTTTCGATGAGATGGTGGAGATCGATTATGGTGGAGTAGACTTTCACGACCCGACTACGAACGTGCGAAGACGTTGCGCCTTAGCGATCGCTAAACCAACTCCGAGAGGTTATTGATCCCGCGGATGCACGATCAACCTGACCACGAAGGTCTAATTCCTGCAAGCAATCGAAGAACAAGCAAGAACTAAGAATTGCAATCTGGATATTGCGAATATAAGATGAAAGATTACGAAAGTTGGGGTTCCAATGAGGTCTTGGCCTGGTCGGATGACACAAACGAAGAGCTCGAAGTTGCGGCTATGGCTAACTTAAATCTAATTAAAACCCAAGTCTAAACGATGCCCTAAGGGCTGTATATATGGGGGAACAGAGGGGAATTTCGTGGCCCCTTGGAGGAGGGGTCCGAAAACAACCCTAACTCGGTTTCCCCACACATACGGACTCTAAAAAATAGCCTATTAAGTGTATTTCGAAATTACATGGGCCTGGCCCAATAATAAGGTGACGCAGCACCTATAATAACTCTTGGACGAAAATATTAATGTGGCATCTTGTGTCTCTCGTCCAAGTCTTCATGCGCGCCTTATGATGGCTTCAAAGTGCGATAATCACCACGGGAAGCTCCGCTGTCCTTTCCCGCGCGCGCACCTTCTTCTCCATGCTTGATCCCGCTCCAATGACCATCCTTCTTGTCCATGCTAGGTCCTTCATTCATAAGACAAACAAAAGTATCTAATTTAGGCAGCATCATATGTTCTTGAATATTAGAAGGATTCGCAAGAAACGAAAGTACCTGATAATTTAATTGACGTGCGCGTGCTCTAGTAACTGGTCCATTATGTGTAGTTTGTGAAGATGTGGGTGTAACATTAGTAGAGATGTCCTCATCAGGCGGCGAAGAAAGCCTTTGATGCGAAAGTCAAGGAGAATGATGATTTTGTTGCTAAGATGAAGAAAGAAATAGACCAGGTTGAGAAACGAGCCAAGGCTCACAAAGCGTTGGAGACCAGTCTTCATTATTACAAACAGGCAGTTAAGGAGAACGAGGCTTGCATCTCCAAGCTGGAGTCTGACTTGGAAAAACTATCCGAGCTGCGCGCCGAAGATGCGAAGAAACATCAAGCCGAGTTGGAAACCACTCGGAAGGCGGTGAAGGCAGCTGAAGAGTATTGCGCTGGGCGGTTCGCCATTTTCAGTGAGACCTTGTCTGGTGAGTTTTTGGCTGTCCGAGTTGTGGTAGGGACCTGTTTCCCAGTCTTAGATTGTGTACTCATCTTCTCCCTTGGTGCAGCATATGGGACAGATCCAGATGCCGAGCAAGCGCGCATGGCCGACTTTGCGGAAATCATGAAGAGAGATAACTATACGCCAGTGACCACAGAATTTGCTCTGGCTCGGGGATTGCTGACCATGAGGTGCGCTAAAGCGAAGAAATTTGCTGAAGAGGTTATGGGTGCCACCCTGGCCTTGAAGAGCAAGCTATCACCTGACGAGGGAAGCCGAGTGAAATTGGACACTATTGTACCCGTCCTCCAGGAGGCTCCCCATCAGCTGGCCCGTTGGAAACGCTCAGCGGCACGGAGCGGCGCAAATTACGCACTGGCATTGACCAAGGCGCATTTTCCGGAGCGGGTCCATAATCTTGAGCGGGTTGGTGGTGGAGATCCGAAAGAAGGTCAGAGATGCACCTCCTTCCTGCCGCGCTATGCTGAAACTGTTAGCCGAATTGCCCTGAAGCCCGATCTGGACTTCTTTGTTGAGTCGACTGGCGTGACTAGTGAGTCGGATGAGGCGGGCGAGGAATGAGTGAAGCGCAGCAAAAGACACTGGTTTGATATTTGCCTCGGGATGCCGAGTGGATCTGTAATAAGTTGCACTGTGTGGTTGTGTCATGACACTCTCTCGTTTGGTTGATGAACTCGTATTCTGTTTCTTAGTGGGAAACGAATATTTCTTTCGATGCTTGCTTTTATTTTTGTATGAATTTTCTAAGGTTTCACTCAAGCTGCGCATAGTTCGGAAGAGAACCTGTTATTATCGCTTTAAGCAGCCCCCAAGTCTACTTAGACTTGAAGGTACTTAGAGAAGTTTTCTATTGATGATCTGGTGGACAACATCATCAATGCAGATGATGTTGTGCTTCCCCAAGCCTTTGGGGCGTTGGTGAGCTCTTAACATAAGTTTTCTAAGTTCTCGTCCGAGCTGCTCGCAGTTCGGATGGGAAACCTGATTAACGGTTTTCGTCCGAGCTGCGCACAGCTCGGAGAAAAACCTGTTTTTACAACTTTAAGCAGCCCCCAAGTCTCCTGAGACTTGAAAGTACTTAGAATTTTTTTCTATTGAAGATCTTGTATACAATATCCTCAATGCAGATGATGTTGTGCTTCCCCAAGCCTTTGGGGCGTCGGTGAGCACTTAACATAAGTTTTCTAAGTTCTCGTCTGAGCTGCTCGCAGTTCGGATGGGAAACCTGATTAACAGTTTTCGTCCGAGCTGCGCACAGCTCGGAAAAAAACCTGTTTTTACAACTTTAAGCAGCCCCCAAGTCTCCTGAGACTTGAAAGTACTTAGAATTTTTTTCTATTGAAGATCTTTTATACAAGGTCCTCAATGCAGATGATGTTGTGCTTCCCCAAGCCTTTGGGGCATTGGTGAGCACTTAACATAAGTTTTCTAAGTTCTCGTCCGAGCTGCACGCAGTTCGGATGGAAACCTAATTAACAGTTTTCGTCCGAGCTGCGCACAGCTCGGAGAAAAACCTGTTTTTACAACTTTAAGCAGCCCCAAGTCTCCTGAGACTTGAGAGTACTTAGAAAAAATTTCTATTGAAGATCTTGTATACAAGGTCCTCAATGCAGATGATGTTGTGCTTCCCCAAGCCTTTGGGACGTTGGTGAGCACTTAACATAAGTTTTCTAAGTTCTCGTCCGAGCTGCTCGCAGTTCGGATGGGAAACCTGATTAACAGTTTTCGTCCGAGCTGCGCACAACTCGGAAAAAACCTGTTTTTACAACTTTAAGCAGCCCCCAAGTCTCCTGAGACTTGAAAGTACTTAGAATTTTTTTCTATTGAAGATCTTGTATACAAGGTCCTCAATGCAGATGATGTTGTGCTTCCCCAAGTCTTTGGGGCGTTGGTGAGCACTTAACATAAGTTTTCTAAGTTCTCGTCCGAGCTGCTCGCAGTTCGGATGGGAAACCTGATTAACAGTTTTCGTCCGAGCTGCGCACAGCTCAGAGAAAAACCTGTTTTTACAACTTTAAGCAGCCCCCAAGTCTCCTCAGACTTGAAAGTACTTAGAATTTTTTTCTATTGAAGATCTTGTATACAAGGTCCTCAATGCAGATGATGTTGTGCTTCCCCAAGCCTTTGGGGCGTTGGTGAGCATTTAACATAAGTTTTCTAAGTTCTCGTCCGAGCTGCTCACAGTTCGGATGGGAAACCTGATTAACAGTTTTCTTCTGAGCTGCGCACAGCTCGGAGAAAAACCTGTTTTTACAACTTTAAGCATCCCCCAAGTCTCCTGAGACTTGAAAGTACTTAGAATTTTTTTCTATTGAAGATCTTGTATACAAGGTCCTCAATGCAGATGATGTTGTGCTTCCCCAAGCCTTTGGGGCGTTGGTGAGTGACGAGGGGGTGACCCCACGACTCCTACGGACGAGCCTACCTGGTGTCCATGAAGGCAGAAAGCCCATGAAGATACAACCCCGGCCCGCTAGTTGGCACCGACGTAGGAGTCCGCGACTCACAAGGAAGGTGCGAAGACATGCCATACGGAGCAAGCTAGGGTTCGGAAAGCTTACCTGTAAACGTTGATGAACTCCCCGAGACCTAGCCCAGTATATAAGGGCTAGGAGGGACGACGCCAAAGACATCGAATATCACCTGTAACCCTAGCCTTGAGCGCTCCAGCCTTGGCCTCCACTGTAATCGCATCTTCCCCATCAATAATATCGAGCAGGAGCAAGTGTAACACCCTCAGTTGTCTCTAACAGTAATCCTTTTGCTAATGACAATTACTGTAGCTAAATCATGCCATGATCAAATTTGAATCAAATCAAATCCAAAATTCCTTTTGTTGATATTAAAAATAATGTTGCAAATAAAACTTGTCCAAAAATTATACAACCACTTTTATTAAATCACAAATAATCAGTGGGTCATGCCCATGTGGTTATGGTATTTTATTATGCCTCTGGAAAATTCAAACAATTCAAACACCAAGCAAAACAGCACCATTTGACAATGGAATATTATAAAGAAATAGTAAATGGTTTTATTTTAAGTCTAAACTGTTTGTGGCACCCTAGGAATATATATTACTAATTATGGACCAGGTTACACATTTTACAAAAATGCAAAAGGCATTAAATTAATTACTAACAGAAAAGAAGGAGAGAAAAGAAATAAAAAAAAGGAAAAGGGCTAAACATCGCCCAGGGCAACAGCCCACTTGGCCCGGCCCTCCCCCGGCCCAGCCGCCCCCTCCTCTCTTCTCTCTCCCCCACCCCAACCACCCTCACCTGCTCCGTCGCCATGGCGAGCCCGCCATGGCTGGGCGCCCTGCCGGCCTCCCCCACCTCCCCGTGGGCACGTCGAGGATAAGGGAAAACCCCTCCTCCCCCGTGGACACGACCACATCCATTCCCCCTCCCCCCTCACCTCATCGTCTTCGGGGCAAAGCTTCCCGAGCCGCCGCCGTCCACCGTCGCGCCCCAGCGTGGCCAACGCCCTCCGCAGGCCTCGCCGTCTTGTCCTGTGCGTTCCCCTCCGATGTCCTCTTCACCTCGAGCCAGGAATCGGACCGCGACCCCCGCACGACTACGAATCGGCTGCTTCTTCTACCTCGTGCCGTCGCGCCATTGACGCCACCGAGCTCTGCCCCGAGCTCCCACGTGCCCGCTGCCCTCCCCGACGCGATCCCTGTGAGCTGCCGCACCCAAACCCCCATTCCCCCCCCTTTGTTTAGCTCCCCCTCGACAATTCCATGTGCTCGAGCTCCGGCCGCCGCCATGGCCGCGAGCACCGTGCTCCCTGTGCCATATCGTCTGCACCAATGGCACCGAGGTGTTCCCAGTTGAACGTGTGTTCGATTTGAACAGGTTGCTCGCTCGTTTTAGCCGCGATTTGTTGTCTGCCATTGTAGCCGAACGCCACCCGCCGCCCAACTGCTCGCCGCCGACGACCCCGACTCCCACGGTCCTTGTAACCTCCACTAGTCGACGCGCGCGACACCGCTCGTTCGAACGGGCCAACCCATGCTCCTTCCTATGCCATGGTTCGCACGCACAGGCTCGTCGGAGCAACTCCGGTGGCCGCCGTTGCGCCGGCGTG
The DNA here is from genome assembly GCA_950022295.1 of Bromus sterilis. Lineage (NCBI taxonomy): Eukaryota > Viridiplantae > Streptophyta > Magnoliopsida > Poales > Poaceae > Bromus > Bromus sterilis. The sequence goes on along the minus strand of OX465600.1, from coordinate 168,182,575 downwards.
GCTGCGTTAGCCACTAACCCAAACGCTAACCCCCCTTGGGTCTCTGACACGTGGGCCCATGGCATTTTGGTTAAAGCTAATAAAGTTATTAGATTAACACCCCCTGTTAGGCTTACATGTGGACCCAATCCATATAAATAACATATAGATTAATTAGTCTGTTAATTATAAACCCGTGTCAATGACAGTTGGGTCCCACCCTTGGCAAATTCCTATTAAACTAGATTAATCTCTGTTTAATAAGATGTGTGTATGACATGTGGGACCCACTGGTCAGTAGGCCCCACTTGTAAGGTTTGACCTGTCAAACTCACTATTCTGGATAATGTTCAATTTATTAATAAAAGAAATTGGATAAATTGATTTAAAATAATTAAAACTTTAAAATTTAAACATCTTTTAAACCGTAAGTAAGATTTAAAAACTTTATACATAAAAATTGATCAGAAAAATATAGCGAATACGGATACGCTATCCGTATGTCTATCACACCCCTCTAACACAACGCACATCGAACCGTCCACCTCCGGACCGACAGTCCGATAAATTGTCCGGTACTGCTAAAGTACCCGAATGAATTTATTTCGAACACGAATGTTTTTCAGAATAGATCAACTAGCATGGATACACCCCCTTATGTTTGTCCGGTACCCACGACACCTCCGGCTTGATCCTTTCCCCCTCCGGACACCCTGTCCGGTAATCACCCGGAGCCAGTAGTTCATCCTCAGATGAATTTCCGTTCCGAGCAACGTGCATTGCACTGCGTTAGAACACCGTTAATATTTCATCTGTCATGTCATGCATCTGTTTGTATATGCTTGCTGTGTATTTATTGTTTATTGCCCCCCCCCTTAATCTCCGGTAGACCCCGCTGCTGCCGTCGACTACACCGCTGCTGAGTACGACTACTTCGTCGACGACCCTACTTCTACCGTCGAGTTCCAGGCAAGCAGAGCCATTCTCTTCACCAGATATCGCCTATATTTCCGTACATTTCTTGCACTAGGCATTGTTACTGCTGCTGCTACGTTACAATCCTATTCAATTGCATAGCCTGTTTTTGTCGCCCCTTGATGTACCTCCTTTATCCTATGCTACCTATTATTATTATGCATTATTCAGCAGTGAGCCCTGCGCATTGTTAGCTAGGATTAGATAGCGGGCCGTGATCACTCAGGGGAGTGAACGCGGATGCAATTATTATAACTGCACAGGTACGGTACAATGCAGACCCCACCTCAGGCCCCTACCTCGGCTCTGCCGAGCCACAACCAAGTGTGAGCTATCAAGGAGTAATCCTTGTACTCCACTCGTTGCTGACTCTGTATAGCCGCTCTAGGTACCTGAGCAACGGTTGTCCTTCAGGTAAGAAGTCGGGCGACCCAACGGTGCCCGCGAGAGGTATTGCGACGGGACGACAGGGAGGGTACGACCAGTGTACCGGTGTGCTTGGCCCCTGATCGTTGGCCGCGAGAGTTACCAAACCACGAAAGTCGAGCTCCTCCAGGAGCACACGCGAGACAAGGTAAGGAGACGGTTCACCTTGTTGGTAACCGCAGTGGCTTGGTGGGACGACAGGGCAGGCACCGATGTATTGGTGGTCCTGGCTGCTGTCGTTGTCCGCGGGTCAATTAAGTCGAGGCAACGATAACGGTTGTCACGCAGGTTAATTAAAATGCTAAATGGTTCAGTGAATGTCTTGAGTTGGCTATATGCCATGTACGCACTACCTACCCGTTGGAATTATGAGTTATGGGCTCGTCTTCTTCGTAGTGTCGTCCGAGGACTCTTCAGACGTCAGCAGTACTGCGGGCTGATTGCCGAGAAGTGGTGTTGTCTTATTTGCTCGCGCGGTGGTGTCTTATTTGGATTTGCTTTAACTTCACCGGCCAGCCACACACCATGCAGGAGTACGTTCGGGTTGGGGTCCAAGGCCCATCGTACTTAGGATTTAGACCGGCGGATGGCCTCTCCGTTGAGTTTGAAAGATGGGCTATGAAGTGTCGGATAGCCTCGGTGGAGCGTTCCCTAACAAGGTTCCCGCCACCCTGGAGATCCGTGCGTGTAGCGTAACACAAGTGCACCCCTGCAGGGAAGATTAATCTATTCGGATAGCCGTGTCCACGGTAACAGGACGCTTTATGCTGAAGCTGGATCTTACCGCTACAAACTATTATTAATAAACTCTATGGTTTCGGGTTTTCTTCCTCGCGGGGATGTCGAGGAGGTGAACTCGGAGGCATTGCTAATTATTACAACTTATCATTATACAATGCTGCAGCAACTTCTGTTGCATTGTTACTTTATGATTTATATAAACTGTTGGCTGATTCTTACCTCATGCTGCAAGACATCGTCGGAAGATTCTAGTCTTCGATAGGCCTAGCTTCTTACCCTTATTCTGATTTCTATCTTGCAGTCCACTATATACAGCCTCTTCTTTCCGTTGATACAATGCATAACGCTTAGTAGCGGGCGTAAGACTCGCGGGTATGCTAGATACTCACCTTTGCTTTATTTCCCTTTTTTGCTTTGCCTGATCGGCCGCTGCAGTCGACGTTGGAGCCCAGGAGCAGGAGTACCCCGGAGGCGATTACTACGACGTCGAGTTCCCCGTTGACCAGGAGTAGTTCGGTGGATCCCATGCAGGAGGCCTCGCCTTTTCGATCTGCATCTCTGATGTGATTTGTGCTAGCCTTCTTAAGGCAAAACTTGACTAACTATGTCTGTACTCAGATATTATGGCTTGTATGACTTATGTATTCGGATCCTCGTGATCCCTGGTATTGTAATATATTTGTTTATCCTTTTGTGTTTAGTGTTGTGCTGTGATATTCTCACCGTGGCACCCTAATCTCAGCCGTGTACCCTGCATGTATGATTACTGTACACGGGTTGATTTTGGGGGCGTCACAAGTTGGTATCAGAGCCGACTGCCTGTAGGAAGCCACCCCACCACTAATTGGTCGAAGTTGAGTCTAGACTTTGAAAACTATTTTGCTAACTTAATATTTGGCTTACGGGCCCACATTGATGTCACTACGTGTGATATCTATGGTATTAGGATCCTTTTCTCCTTACCTATGCTCTGGGAATCTGCTCTCTTATCCTTGCTGGTAAGTTTTACAAACTCTGACATTAGGATCACGTTCTCTTGATTCCACCCGGCGTTTTGGTGCTTCCCCATTGATTGAGTCGTGTCGCAGGAGTTCTACCCCAGGTCCCGGACCGCGGATCCCATTCTCATTCTGGGCAGGCCGCGCGTCCTCTGGCATTAACTCCTGTGGCCAACAGTTTTCTTGCGGTGTGATTGACATAGTGGAATCTATGTCGCGTCGTGTAATCCTTACCGCGGTCTGCGCGCCGCCTAGTGAGTCCTTTTTTTTCCTTAATTTCTACGACGTTACGCTGCCCGATTTTCGATTGACTCCGTGTGTGAATGTGTATTGTCTTATATGACTACTATATATATATCCGCGCCTCCTCTTCGTTGTCGTTTTACTTCAGGCTTGATTCCGGTATCTCGTTAAATTTTCATCGCTGAAATACCCCTGTTAAATTCTAGCAGGATGACTGGTCGTGGTGGTCGTGGTCGTGGTCGTGGTCGTGGTGCCAACGACCGACCTCCGCCGCCAGATTACATGGTCGGGATGATGCAGCAGTTTGAGCTGAACCGTCAGTTCATGGAGAATGTCATGGCTCAGTTTCCACAGCCGAATCAGAATGGGCACCACCATCAGCACGCCACCGTGACTCTGCACGACTTCACCCGCCTCAACCCCACTATGTTCCGCAACACTGTTCAGCCGTTGGATGCTGATGACTGGCTTCGCGACATCACACACGAGCTGGAGTCTGCTAATGTCGATCCAGCCGACTATGTGAACTTTGCGTCTTATCACCTGAAAGGCGCCGCTGCTCAGTGGTGGAGCACTCACAAGCGTTCACTGCCAGTTGGAGAAGTCATCAACTGGGATGAATTTCAGTCTGCCTTTCGCGCCCGCTACATTCCTCAGGGGATCATGGATCGTAAGGCGGAAGAATTCCGCAACCTCACTCAGGTCGACATGACTGTTGAAGCCTATCAGCGCGAGTTCCTCAACCTCTCTCGCTATGCGGAAGAAGAGATCACCACTGATGCTCGCAGGCAGCAGAAGTTTCGTCGAGGCCTCAATCCAGACCTCAGGCTCGCTCTTGCCGTTCATGATTTCGCCAACTTCGCCACCATGGTGAACAAGGCTATCACCGTCGAGACTTCCCAGATGGAGCACAAGAACTCTCTGAAGCGTTATCGTGACGTTGGCTCATCTTCGGGCGCAACGCAGAAGCGTCGTATCTGGATCCCTACCAGTGTGACCCATTCAGCTGTCCCTGCTCCAAGACCGTCTTATGCTGCACCCCGTCTGCTTCCGCCACCGCAGATGCCAAGAGCTCTGCCTGCACCACCCAATGCTACACCCCTTCGTCCTCAGGATGGATTATGCTTCACGTGCCGCCAACCTGGGCATTTTTCCAGGGAGTGCCCCCAGAAACAGAAGCAACTGGTAGTTCACCCCGCTGGACGCGGAAATGGTCGTGGCAACAACAGGACCCCCAACTATAATACTGGGTCTGCTGCTTATGCTCGTGGACATGCTAACAACATCAATGTTGAAGAAGCTCAGCAACAACCCGCTACCGTGATGGGTACCCTTCTCGTTAATTCCGTACCTGCTACTGTTTTATTTGATACAGGAGCATCACATTCATTCTTGTCAGAAGCATTTGCATTGTCGCATAACTTCACGCTAGAATAGATGAACCCACCGATGGTTGATCGCACCCCGATAGGCCAATGTCAAACCACCAAGATAGTGCCTGGAACCATTGTTGAAATTGAAGGGATTGAATTCCTTGGTTCCCCCATCGTTCTGAAGTCTTCCACCATAGACCTCATTCTGGGAATGGATTGGTTGAAATTTCACGATGCCGCACTTTATTGTGGCACCAAGTTTGTCCAACTTTTTCACCCCTCCGGCGAGATTGTTAACCACACCACCCCCCGTAATGCTGAAACACAGATATTGAAAGCCGCCCCCTCGAAGGCATCGAGAACGTTCCAGTCGTTCGCGATTTTCCCGACGTCTTCCCAGAAGAACTGCCGGGAATACCCCCGATCAGAGAAGTTGAATTTGTCATCAACTTGAAGCCCGACACCACCCCTATTGCCAAGCGTCCTTACAAGATGCCGCCACATGAACTCCTTGAACTTAAGGAGGAAATTGACAAGGCACTTCAGAAAGGATTCATTCGCCCCAGTTCCTCAGCTTGGGGAGAACCTTCGCTTTTTGTCAAGAAGAGCGATGGGACAAACCGATTGGTCCAAGATTATCGGCCCATTAACCAAGCCACCATCCAGAACAAATACCCACTTCCTCGGATCAACGATCTGTATGATCAACTTGCCGGATCCAAGGTGTTTTCTAAAATCGACTTGAGGTTGGGTTATCACCAAATCCGAGTCCGTGATGAGGACATTCCAAAGACTGCCTTCATTACTCGCTATGGTTCATACGAGTACACCGTCATGTCCTTTGGATTAACCAATGCTCCAGCCACCTTCCCCAGATTGATGAATTATATTTTCATGGAGTACCTCGACAATTTCGTCGTGGTTTATCTGGATGATATATTGATAAATTCCAAGAATGAAGAAGAACATGCTGAACATCTTCGTCTTATACTGGAGAAGCTTCGAGAACACAAACTCTACGCTAAGTATTCTAAGTGTGAGTTCTGGCTTCCCGAAGTACCCTACCTTGGACATGTGATTTCTAAGGATGGCATTGCCGTCACCCCAGAACGTATCCAGGCTATTCTTGACTGGACTCCTCCCAAGACCGTCAAGCAAGTCCGCAGTTTCCTCGGGCTCGCTAGCTATTGCCGCCGTTTCGTCGAGAATTTCTCCAAGATTGCCAGGCCTCTGACTAATCTGCTTCACAAAGGCATCAAGTTTGAGTGGACAGATAAATGTCAAGAAAGTTTCCAAGTGCTCAAGGACAAGCTAACTTCTCCCGCGGTGCTCGCTCCCCCTGATACTCAGAAGGACTTCGTGATATATTGCGACGCGTCTCGTCAAGGATTAGGCCGTGTCCTAATGCAAGAGCGCAAAGTGATTGCTTATGGCTCTCATCAGTTGCGTGCTCACGAAGACAAATATCCAACACATGATCTCGAATTGGCAGCAGTAATTTATGCATTGAAGTTGTGGCGACATTACCTCGTCGGTAATCGTTGCGAGGTCTACACCGATAACCAAAGTCTGAAGTACCTGTTTACTCAGCCAGATCTGAATCTTCGTCAGCAATGATGGCTCAAGACAATAGCCGACTTCAACATGGATATTCCGTATACCCCTGGCAAGGCTAACGTGATGGCCGATGCCTTGAGCCGCAAAGCTTACTGTTCTGAACTTGAAGTTCAGGTACAACAACCACTTCTGTATGAAGAGTTTCGCAAGTTGAACCTCGAGATGGTTCCTCAAGGTTACGTTAACAACCTGGTTCTCGAGTCAAAACTTGACGCCCTCATCAAGAGTAGGAAGCCTCTTGACGCTGACATTGTGAAGATCAAGCAAGACATCGCAGAAGGAAAGCCCTCCTCTTTTACCATTGATGCCAATGGTGGTGATACTGTGTACTTCAAGGGCCGCTTAGTAGTTCCTATGAGCTTGGCCATCATTAACTGTGGTCCGGATATCATGGAAGAAGCCCATAATTCTCCCTTGTCAATCCACCCTGGCATTACCAAGATGTATAAAGACCTTCGTCAGCGGTACTGGTGGCCTTACATGAAGCAAGACATCGCCCGCTATGTTTCTCACTGTGACGTTTGCAGTCGCGTCAAGGCCGGACATCAAAAACCTGCTGGTTGGTTGCAACCACTCCCTCCTCCTGATTGGAAGTGGGACAAAGTCGAAATGGACTTCGTCACCGGTTTTCCTAAGTCATAGAAAGGTAACGATGCCATCTTCGTCGTCATCGACCGATTCTCCAAGATTGCTCACTTCCTGCCGGTCAAGGAGACGATCACTGCTAGTCAGTTAGCACACTTGTATATCTCCCGGATTGTGTCACTCCACGGTATTCCGCTGGAGATCATTTCAGACCGTGGCAGCCTTTTCACCTCACGATATTGGAATAGTTTCATGGAAGCCTTCGGGACTCGTCTGTCTCTCAGCACCGCTTATCACCCCCAGTCGCAAGGCCAAGTTGAACGAGTCAATCAAGTGCTGGAAGACATGCTTCGCGCTTGTGTCCTTTCATTCGGCATGAAATGGGAGGAATCTCTCCCGTACGCGGAATTCTCATACAACAATAGCTATCAGGCTAGCTTGAAGATGGCCCCCTTCGAAGTTCTATACGGACGTAAGTGCCGAACCCCCCTGAATTGGTCAGGAACTGGGGAACGACCCTACTTCGGACCGGATCTTTTCCAACAAGCTGAAGATCAGGTTCACATTGTGCAAGAAAATCTCAAGGCCGCCCAGTCTCGTCAGAAGAGCAACTATGACCGCAAACACCGGGAAATGGAGTATCAACCTACTGAATACGCTTACCTCCATGTCACTCCCATGAGGGGCACTCATCGCTTCGGTATCAAGGGCAAGTTGGCTCCTCGCTACATTGGCCCGTTCCGTATCCTTTCCAGGAGTGGACCCGTGGCATACCGGTTGGAATTGCCGCCGAACCTCTCCCAAGTCCACGATGTTTTCCACGTGTCGCAACTCCGTCGCTGCTTCAAGGACCCTATCCGCGAAGTGGAACATGATATGATCGAGCTGCAGCAAGACTTGACTTATCGAGAACATCCGAGCCGCATTCTTGATCAGTCGGAACGCAAAACCCGCAACAAGACCGTCAAATTCCTCAAGGTTCAGTGGTCGAATCATTCTGAAGATGAAGCCACTTGGGAACGCGAAGATCGCTTTCGCGATGAATACCCCGATCTTTTCCTCGCTACCACTTAAATTCTCGGGACGAGAATTCTTGTAGTGGGGGAGATTTGTAACACCCTCACTTGTCTATAACAGTAATCCTTTTGCTAATGACAATTACTATTGCTAAATGATGCCATGATCAAATATGAATCAAATCAAATCCAAAAAGCCTTTTGTTGATATTAAAAATAATGTTGCAAATAAAACTTGTCCAAAAATTATACAACCACTTTTATTAAATCACAAATAATCAGTGGGTCATGCCCATGTGGTTATGGTATTTTATTATGCCTCTGGAAAATTCAAACAATTCAAACACCAAGCAAAACAGCACCATTTGACAATGGAATAATATAAATAAATAGTAAATGGTTTTATTTTAAGCCTAAACTGTTTGTGGCACCCTAGGAATATATATTACTAATTATGGGCCAGGTTACACATTTTACAAAAATGCAAAAGGCATTAAATTAATTACTAACAGAAAAGAAAGAGAGAAAAGAAATAAAAAAGGAAAAGGGCTAAACGTCGCCCAGGGCGACAGCCCACTTGGCCCGGCCCACCCCCGGCCCAGCCGCCCCCTCCTCTCTTCTCTCTCCCCCACCCCAACCACCCTCACCTGCTCCGTCGCCGTGGCGAGCCCGCCATGGCTGGGCGCCCTGCCGGCCTCCCCCACCTCCCTATGGGCACGTCGAGGATAAGGGCAAACCCCCCTCCCCCGTGGACACGGCCACATCCATTCCCCCTCCCCCCTCACCTCATCGTCTTCGGGGCAAAGCTTCCCGAGCCGCCGCCGGCCACCATCGCGCCCCGGCGTGGCCAACGCCCTCCCACTACTAGGGAATAGCCTTTTAGTGGCGTCCTTTTTTTGCGTTTAGTGGCGATTTTCAAATGCGCCACTAACAACAAGCCACTAATAAGGCCTTAATAGTGGCGATCTTATGCGTGGCGCATTTCGAAATGCGCCACCTATAAGCCCAAATGCGCCACCCATAAGAGTCTTAGGGGTGGCGCATTCTGAAAATGCGCCACTATTAAAAAAATTTAAATTTTGAATTTTGAATCTGGATTTGGAAAACAATTTTTTTATTTTTATTTTTTCTTAATCTTAGGGTAGTATGCTTAATGCCCGGTCACTATGCTTAATCTCAGGTCAAACTAACCTCCGTGGTCAAACTTCCCCGAGGGTCACCCATCCTAGCACTACTCCAGCCCCAGCACGCTTAACTTCTCGGTTCTATTCAACTCTCACTCTAGCTCACCTAGCAGGCACTTGTTTATATATCTAACATATAAATCCTATTAAACCATGTTGACATCTAGGACATTGTTAATGTTCATGGGTGTGCTAAAATTTTCAACATTTTTTTGAAACTTTCTCGAGGGGACCATTAGCATATTTTGAACTTTAAAAAAATTGATTTTTTTTAAAAAAATTAAATTTTATTTTTTTAATTTTTTCAATGTTACTATCTAAAATTTTCAACTTTTTTTAACTTCCCGATTTTTCCTCTAGCCTATTTTGAATTAAAAAAGAGTAAAAAAAAGCGGCACTACTAAGTTCAATTTTTTTTTCAAAATTTTCACTTTTTTGGGCCTCCAGTTCTTCAAACGCCCGTAACTTTTTTCTATTAGGTTTTTGAGGATTCTAAAAATGTTCAACGGGTTACACCCGATTGAATTTGGATATAACTTTTCGAGTAGATGATTTTTCATATAAAAAACTTTTTCATCGGAGGTCGTATGCAAAAGTTAAGCCCATTTTTTTACGAAATCTCGGGAGATTTTGCAAAAAAAGTCGAAATTCATATTTGTAAATTTTCCTAACACATATTTTCTTTTATTTTTTTGACATTTCTATCATTTTTTTTATTTTTTTTCAAATTGAAAAGGCGGTCCAAGGGGGGGTGTATTTGGGAATTTTCCCGCGCAGTTTTTTCTTATTAGTGGCGCATATGGGAAATGCGCCACCCCTAAGAGCTTATGGGTGGCGCATTCTGGATGCGCCACTAATAATTCCTGAGGGGTGGCGCATTTCCAGAATGCGCCACCCCTAAGCTCTTAGGGGTGGCGCATTTCCAAAATGCGCCACCTATAAGGTTCTTAGGGGTGGCGCATTTCTCCAAATGCGCCACGTATAAGGGGATCCAGGGCTGGCCCACTCTTAGGGGTGGCGCATTTTTTACCAGTGCGCCACCCCTTACAACATAGTGGCGCATTACATATAAAATGCGCCACTAATAAGCTTTCCATGTATAGCTATTTCCCTAGTAGTGTCCGCATGCCTCGCCGTCTTGTCCTGTGCGTTCCCCTCCGACGTCCTCTTCACCTCGAGCCAGGAATCGGACCGCGACCCCCGCACGACTACGGATCGGCTGCTTCTTCTACCTCGGGCCGTCGCGCCATTGACGCCACCGAGCTCTGCCTCGAGCTCCCACGTGCCCGCTGCCCTCCCTGACGCGATCCCTGTGAGCTGCCGCACCCAAACCCCCATTCCCCCCCTTTGTTTAGATCCCCCTGGACAATTCCATGTGCTCGAGCTCCGGCCGCCGCCATGGCCGCGAGCACCGTGCTCCCTGTGCCATATCGTCTGCACCAATGGCACCGAGGTGTTCCCAGTTGAACGTGTGTTCGATTTGAACAGGTTGCTCGCTCGTTTTAGCCGCGATTTGTTGTCTTCCATTGTAGCCGAACGCCACCCGCCGCCCAACTGCTCGCCGCCGACGACCCCGACTCCCACGGTCCTTGTAACCTCCACTAGTCGACGCGCGCGACACCACTCGTTCGAACGGGCCAACCCACGCTCCTTCCTGTGCCATGGTTCGCACGCACGGGCTCGCCGGAGCAACTCCGGTGGCCGCCGTCGCGCCGGCGTGGCTGCGTTAGCCACTAACCCAAACGCTAACCCCCCTTGGGTCTCTGACACGTGGGCCCAAGGCCTTTTGCTTAAAGCTAATAAAGTTATTAGATTAACACCCCCCTGTTAGGCTTACATGTGGACCCAATCCATATAAATAACATATAGATTAATTAGTCTGTTAATTATAAACCTGTGTCAATGACAGTTGGGTCCCACCCCTGGCAAATTCCTATTTAACTAGATTAATCTCTGTTTAATAAGATGTGTGTATGACATGTGGGACCCACTGGTCAGTAGGCCCCACTTGTAAGGTTTGACCTGTCAAACTCACTATTCTGGATAATGTTCAATTTATTAATAAAAGAAATTGGATAAATTGATTTAAAATAATTAAAACTTTAAAATTTAAATATCTTTTAAACCGTAAGTCAGATTTAAAAACTTTATACATCAAAATTGATCAGAAAAATATAACGAATACGGATATGCTATCCGTATGTCTATCACACCACTCTAACACAACGAACATCGAACCGTCCCCCTCCGGACCGACAGTCCGATAAATTGTCCGGTACTGCTAAAGTACCCGGATGAATTTATTTCGAACACGAATGTTTCTTAGAATAGATCAACTAGCACGGATACACCCCCCTTATGTTTGTCCGATACCCACGACACCTCCGGCTTGATCCTTTCCCCCTCCGGACACCCTGTCCGGTAATCACCCGAAGCCGGTAGTTCATCCTCAGATGAATTTCCGTTCCGAGCAACGCGCATTGCACTGCGTTAGAACACCGTTAACATTTCATCGGTCATGTCATGCATCTGTTTGTATATGCTTGCTGTGTATTTACTGTTTCTTCCCCCCCTTAATCTCCGGTAGACCCCGTTGCTGCCGTCGACTACACCGCTACTGAGTACGACTACTTCGTCGACGACCCTACTTCTACCGTCGAGCTTCCAGGCAAGCAGAGCCATTCTCTTCCCCAGATATCGCCTATCTTTTCGTACATTTCTTGCACTAGGCATTGTTACTGCTGCTGCTACGTTACAATCCTATTCAATTGCATAGCCTGTTTTTGTCGCCCCTTGATGTACCTCCTTTATCCTATGCTGCCTATTATTATTATGCATTATTCAGCAGTGAGCCCTGCGCATTGTTAGCTAGGATTAGATAGCGGGCCGTGATCACTCAGGGGAGTGAACGCGGATACAATTATTATAACTGCACAGGTACGGTACAATGCAGACCCCACCTCAGGCCCCTACCTCGGCTCTGCCGAGCCACCACCAAGTGTGAGCTATCAAGGAGTAATCCTTGTACTCCACTCGTTGCTGACTCTGTATAGCCGCTCTAGGTACCTGAGCAACGGTTGTCCTTCAGGTAAGAAGTCGGGCGACCCAACGGTGCCCGCGAGAGGTATTGCGACGAGACGACAGGGAGGGTACGACCAGTGTACCGGTGTGCTTGGCCCCTGTTCGTTGGCCGCGAGAGTTACCAAACCACGAAAGTCGAGCTCCTCCAGGAGCACACGTGAGACAAGGTAAGGAGACGGTTCACCTTGTTGGTAACCGCAGTGGCTTGGTGGGACGACAGGGCAGGCACCGATGTACTGGTGGTCCTGGCTGCTGTCGTTGTCCGCGGGTCAGTTAAGTCGAGGCAACGATAATGGTTGTCACGCAGGTTAATTAAAATGCTAAATGGTTCAGTGAATGTCTTGAGTTGGCTATATGCCATGTACGCACTACCTACCCATGGGAATTATGAGTTATGGGCTCCTCTGCTTCGTAGTGTCGTCCGAGGACTCTTCAGACGTCAGCAGTACTGCGGGCTGATTGCCGGGAAGTGGTGTTGTCTTATTTGCTCGCGCGGTGGTGTCTTATTTGGATTTGCTTTAACTTCACCGGCCAGCCACGCACCGTGCAGGAGTACGTTCGGGTTGGGGTCCAAGGCCCGTCGTACTTAGGATTTAGACCGGCGGATGGCCTCTCTGTTGAGTTTGAAAGATGGGCTATGAAGTGTCGGATAGCCTCGGTGGAGCGTTCCCTAACAAGGTTCCCGCCACCCTGGAGATCCGTGCGTGTAGCGTAACACAAGTGCACCCCTGCAGGGAAGATTAATCTATTCGGATAGCCGTGTCCACGGTAACAGGACGCTTTATGCTAAAGATGGATCTTACCACTACAAACTATTATTATTAAATTGTATGGTTCCGGGTTTTCTTCCTCGCGGGGATGTCGAGGAGGCGAACTCGGAGGCATTGCTAATTATTACAACTTATCATTATACAATGCTGCAGCAACTTCTGCTGCATTGTTACTTTATGCTTTATATAAACTGTTGGCTGATTCTTACCTCATGCTGCAAGACATCGTCGGAAGATGCTAGTCTTCGATAGGCCTAGCTTCTTACCCTTATTCTGATTTCTATCTTGCAGTCCACTATATACAACCTCTTCTTTCCGTTGATACAATGCATAATGCTTAGTAGCGGACGTAAGACTCGCGGGTATGCTAGATACTCACCTTTGCTTTATTTCCCTTTTTCGCTTTGCCTGATCGGCCTCTGCAGTCGACGTTGGAGCTCAGGAGCAGGAGTACCCCGGAGGCGACTACTACGACGTCTGATGAGGACATCTCTACTAATGTTACACCCACATCTTCACAAACTACACATAATGGACCAGTTACTAGAGCACGCGCACGTCAATTAAATTATCAGGTACTTTCGTTTCTTGCGAATCCTTCTAATATTCAAGAACATATGATGCTGCCTAAATTAGATACTTTTGTTTGTCTTATGAATGAAGGACCTAGCATGGACAAGAAGGATGGTCATTGGAGCGGGATCAAGCATGGAGAAGAAGGTGCGCGCGCGGGAAAGGACAGCGGAGCTTCCCGTGGTGATTATCGCACTTTGAAGCCACCATAAGGCGCGCATGAAGACTTGGACGAGAGACACAAGATGCCACATTAATATTTTCGTCCAAGAGTTATTATAGGTGCTGCGTCACCTTATTATTGGGCCAGGCCCATGTAATTTCGAAATACACTTAATAGGCTATTTTTTAGAGTCCGTATGTGTGGGGAAACCGAGTTAGGGTTGTTTTCGGACCCCTCCTCCAAGGGGCCACGAAATTCCCCTCTGTTCCCCCATATATACAGCCCTTAGGGCATCGTTTAGACTGGGGTTTTAATTAGATTTAAGTTAGCCATAGCCGCAACTTCGAGTTCTTCGTTTGTGTCGTCCGACCAGGCCAAGACCGCATTGGAACCCCAACTTCTGTTAATCTTTCATCTTATATTCGCAATATCCAGATTGCAATTCTTAGTTCTTGCTTGTTCTTCGATTGCTTGCAGGAATTGACCTTCGTGGTCAGGTTGATCGTGCATCCGCGGGATCAATAACCTCTCGGAGTTGGTTTAGCGATTGCTAAGGCGCAACGTCTTCGCACGTTCGTAGTCGGGTCGTGAAAGTCTACTCCACCAAAATCGATCTCCACCATCTCATCGAAACATCGGGACACCTTCGCCTCTATCAAGTGGTATCAGATTTCCAGGTTGCTCGGTGAGATTTACCAGTTTTTCATAGTCTAGATTGGTTCTGTTCTTCATACCTACAGTCCACGAAAAAGCCAAAAAAAATTAGGGTTAGATCATCACGTCCCAAGACAGTCCTAGCCATTGTCCAGTTTTCTTTTCAGTACTTGCTTTGTTGAATTTACGGTTGCATCGTTGTGTCAAGTTGCTGATCTTAGCGTCTAGTTTCCTTAGAGTTTCGAGTTCTGATCACAGTTTGCCACGTCGCCACCGCACAGTAGTAATCCGAGTCCAGATACACCACGTTCCGCCAATCCGAGTCCATATACACCACCACGAGCTACACGAGTCCGAGTTGAGTTCCACCATCAGTACGGTTTGTGATCTCTCCGTAGCCAGAATAGTTTGAGTTGATTAGAGTCGGATTTCACCAAACTTTTGTCGTACGTAGAAGGGAGGTGATTTCCAAAAAAAAAAAAAAAAAAAAAAAAATTTCCAGAGCAGTTTTTAGGCCAAAAATTTCAGGGGTAAAAAATTTTTGTGCCCATACGTTCCTTAGGTCCAGAAACACTTTTTAAGACATTCGCCACCATAGTGACTTTTTCGCACTTTTTCAGCCACCGCAGTCCCGCATCGCAAAAAAAAAAAAAAAAAAAAAAAAAAAAAGAGAAATTTTTTTTTTCAGAGTATGCTTCTCAGTTGATTACGTGCCGCGCCGTGCTTTCGTTGGTGTTTTAGGCTCGCGTCTCTAGTACGGTCTAGCCTAGGATCAGCACAGTACCCACGTTGAGCGTTTATTCAGCTTTGCATCTCTGTTTTGATTACTGTTGAGTTTTTTCTACCATACTTGTCAGCCTTCCTACAGCTCCACATATATTCTACATCGTGCGTTTGACACCTCCTGGCCATCGCTCTACCATATCTCTGAGAGTTTTGACCCGTTGGTTGTACATCACCACCTGCTGCTAGGTAAGAATCGGTAAGAACGAAAGAAAAGCTTGACGGATTTGTGCTTTCCACCACACCACATCCCATTAGTAGAAGTAGGATCATATTACTGTGTGTTTTCTATTTCTGCTAACCATGACAGGATCACATGATGAAGTGACGCGGGATGCACCCGATTGGGAGAACATGACAAACAAGGAGCTACATGATAAATTTGCACGTATGATGTCTGAACAGGTGCAGGACATCCATAACAGATTTACAGAGGCGATTGATGGCGTGGAAAAGATGATCGACACCAAGCTAGACGCCAAGTTTACTGAGTTGATCGCACGCCTACCTTCAGCACAGCCACAGCCACCGCCACTACCACGTGCACGACGTATTCTGTTGCCGCGAGGACAAGCTGCTGGTATTGGTGCTCCTCCTGCTACTGCAGTTGCTGCTACTGCTGCTGCTGCTTCTGACGTCGGCCAGGACGACTACTACGAGGGTGATTACGAGGAGGAGGTGGAACAGGAAGCGGTCTATGAGCAGCCAGCTGGACGTCCACGTCCCAACATTCGCCACGGTCGACACCAACCACCCCCTCAGGTACGCGATGATGAACATGTGCCTAAACTTAAATTGAATCTTAAGCCATTTGAGGGTAGATATATTCCTGATGTTTATCTTACTTGGGAGTTAGAAACTGAACAACGCTTTACATGTTTACAATATCCTGAGAATAGACGTGTTACTGCTGCTGTTTGTGAATTCACGGGATTTGCATCTATTTGGTGGTCCGAACATTGTAGATTGCATGCTAATAATATTCCAACTACTTGGGCTGCTTTAAAAGATGCTATGCGTACTCGCTGGGTTCCTCCTTATTATCAACGTGACTTGTTACAAAAATTACAGCGTTTGAGACAAGGAAAAAATTCTGTAGAGGAATATTATCAGGAATTACAAACTGGATTGATTAGATGCGGCCTAGTAGAGGATAATGAAGCTATGCTTGCACGTTTTATGGGTGGCTTAAACAGGGAGATACAAACTATTCTAGAATACAAGGACTTTACTACTATCACTCGTTTGTTTCATCTTGCTTGTAAAGCTGAACGTGAAGTGCAGGATCGACAGGCCGCTACGAGACCTAACTTTTCTGCAGGACGAAATACATCATGGACATCGCGTGGAGCTTCTACATCCACACGTCCTGCTGCACCACCATCTACTTCAGCCGCTCATTCTTACAGGGAGCCACCGACACAGCCAGCGCCACCATTCAAGGGTGCACAGAGTGGTCCCGCGGCGAGTTCTTCTTCATCCATGGCGTCCACAGGGCAAGCACGAGATCGTGATATTAAATGTCGCAGGTGCCAAGGTGGAGGTCACTTCGCAAAAGACTGTCCCTCCAAGCGTGTGATGATTATTACGGCGGATGGTGGGTATGAGTCAGCGAGTGACTATGATGAGGAGACTTTAGTTCTCATTGCTCATGAGGATCAGGGTGCCCATGATGATGCTCGTGATATAGAGTATATGGCTCCTGATGATGCAGATAAATATGCTAGTTTGGTTGCTCAACGTGTGTTAAGTGTGCAGGTATCGAAGGACGAGCAAAACCAGAGGCATAATTTGTTCCACACAAAGGGAGTGGTGAAAGAACGTTCGGTTCGCATCATCATTGACGGAGGGAGTTGCAACAACTTGGCGAGCATGGAGTTGGTGGAGAAGCTATCTCTCACCACAAGACCACACCCCCATCCGTACTATATTCAGTGGTTTAACAATAGTGGTAAGATTAAGGTAACGCGTTCTGTTCGTGTGCACTTTAGCATTGCCGCATATGCTGATTATGTTGATTGTGATGTGGTACCCATGCAAGCATGCTCTCTTTTACTTGGTAGACCATGGCAATTTGATAGGAATGTTGTACACCATGGTAGGACAAATCAGTTTACTCTGGTTCATCAGGATAAAAATATTGCTTTACTTCCTATGTCTCCTGAACAAATTGTGAAAGATGATCTTGCTAGAGCTAGTAAAGCTAAACAGGAGAAAAATAAGAGTGAAAATGAGATAGCAGCTAAAGAATTTGAGCAACAACATAAGACCAATAGCAAATCTTCTTCCGCTGTTTCTAATGAAATTAAATTGACTAGTCCAACTTTGCTTGCTACTAAGGTTGATATTTCGGATTTGGATGTTAGTCAATATGTGTGCTATGCTTTTGTGTGCAAAGAAGCTTTGTTTTCATTTGAGGAATTGCCTCCTTCTTTGCCTCCTGTTGTCACTGACCTTTTGCAGGAGTTTATTGACGTCTTTCCACAAGACGTGCCACCGGGATTACCACCTATTCGAGGGATTGAGCATCAGATTGACTTAATTCCCGGTGCTTCGCTGCCTAACCGTGCGCCATACCGTACCAATCCGGAGGAGACGAAGGAGATTCAGCGTCAAGTACAAGAGCTACTCGACAAAGGTTACATACGTGAATCCCTTAGTCCTTGTGCTGTTCCTGTTATATTAGTGCCTAAAAAGGATGGAACATGGCGTATGTGTGTTGATTTTCGAGCCATTAATAATATTACTATTCGTTATCGTCATCCTATTCCTAGGTTAGATGATATGCTTGATGAATTAAGTGGCTCTACCATGTTTTCCAAAGTTGATTTGCGTAGTGGATACCATCAAATTCGCATGAAATTAGGAGATGAATGGAAAACGGCTTTTAAAACTAAGTTTGGATTATATGAGTGGTTAGTCATGCCTTTTGGGTTAACTAATGCACCTAGCACTTTCATGAGATTAATGAACGAGGTTTTACGTGCTTTCATTGGACGATTTGTGGTAGTCTATTTTGATGATATACTGATTTATAGCAAATCTTTGGAGGAACATTTGGATCATTTACGTGCTGTTTTTATTGCTCTACGTAATGCACGTTTGTTTGGTAACCTTGGGAAGTGCACCTTTTGCACCGACCGAGTATCGTTTCTTGGCTATGTTGTTACTCCGCAGGGAATTGAAGTTGATAAAGCCAAGATCGAGGCGATTGAGAGTTGGCCGCAGCCCAAAACGGTCACACAAGTGAGGAGTTTTCTTGGCCTCGCTGGATTCTATAGGCGTTTTGTGAGAGATTTCAGCACCATTGCTGCACCTCTCAATGAGCTTACACGCAAGGATGTGCCTTTTACTTGGGGTACCGCACAGGAAGAAGCCTTCACCGTATTGAAAGATAAGTTAACACATGCTCCTTTGCTCCAACTTCCTGATTTTAATAAGACTTTTGAGCTTGAATGCGATGCTAGCGGGATTGGTTTGGGAGGTGTGTTATTACAAGATGCTAAACCTGTTGCTTACTTTTCTGAAAAATTGAGTGGGCCTAGTCTGAACTATTCTACTTATGATAAGGAATTATATGCTCTTGTTCGGACATTAGAAACTTGGCAACATTATTTATGGCCCAAAGAATTTGTTATCCATTCTGATCATGAATCTTTGAAACACATAAGAAGTCAAGAAAAACTTAATCGTAGACATGCTAAGTGGGTTGAATTTATTGAGACTTTCCCTTATGTCATTAAACACAAGAAGGGGAAAGATAATATTATTGCTGATGCTTTGTCTCGTCGTTATACTATGCTTTCACAACTTGACTTCAAGATTTTCGGTTTAGAGACAATCAAAGATCAATACGTAAATGATGCGGAATTTAAAGATGTATTGCAGAATTGTAGAGAGGGTAGAACATGGAACAAGTTTGTGCTTAATGATGGATTTGTGTTCCGTTCTAACAAGCTATGCATTCCAGCTAGCTCTATTCGTCTTTTGTTGTTGCAGGAGGCGCATGGAGGAGGATTAATGGGACACTTTGGCGTGAAGAAGACGGAGGACGTACTTGCTACACATTTCTTTTGGCCAAAGATGAGACGGGATGTTGAGCGTTTTGTTGCTCGCTGCACTACATGTCAAAAAGCTAAGTCACGACTCAATCCTCATGGTTTATACATGCCTTTACCTGTACCTAGTGTTCCGTGGGAGGACATATCCATGGACTTTGTTTTAGGCTTGCCTCGAACAAAGAATGGGAGGGATAGCATATTTGTTGTCGTGGATAGATTTTCTAAAATGGCACATTTTATACCATGTCATAAAAGCGATGATGCTGCTAATGTTGCTGATTTATTCTTTCGTGAGATTATTCGCTTACATGGTGTGCCCAATACTATTGTCTCGGATCGTGATACTAAGTTTCTTAGCCATTTTTGGAGATGCTTATGGGCTAAGTTGGGGACTAAACTACTTTTTAGTACTACATGTCATCCCCAAACTGATGGACAAACTGAAGTGGTCAATAGGACTTTGTCTACTATGCTTAGGGCTGTTTTAAAGAGTAACTTGAAACAGTGGGAAGAATGTTTACCTCATATTGAATTTGCTTATAATCGTTCATTGCATTCTACCACTAAAATGTGCCCTTTTGAGATTGTTTATGGTTTTCTACCTCGTGCACCTATTGATTTGCTGCCTCTTCCATCTTCGGAGAAGGTTAATTTTGATGCTAAGCAACGTGCTGAATTGATATTAAAAATGCATGAGTTAACTAAAGAAAACATTGAGCGCATGAATGCTAGATACAAGCTTGCTGGTGATAGGGGTCGAAAGCATGTTGTGTTTGAACCCGGAGATCTTGTTTGGTTACATCTACGTAAAGATAGGTTTCCTGATTTGCGCAAGTCTAAGTTAATGCCTCGAGCTGATGGTCCCTTTAAGGTTTTGCAAAAAATTAATGATAATGCATATAAACTTGAGCTACCTGCAGCCTTTGGGGTTAGTCCCACATTTAATATTGCAGATTTGAAGCCTTATTTGGAAGAAGATGATGAGCTTCCGTCGAGGACGACTTCAATTCAAGAAGGGGAGGATGATGAGGACATCTCTACTAATGTTACACCCACATCTTCACAAACTACACATAATGGACCAGTTACTAGAGCACGCGCACGTCAATTAAATTATCAGGTACTTTCGTTTCTTGCGAATCCTTCTAATATTCAAGAACATATGATGCTGCCTAAATTAGATACTTTTGTTTGTCTTATGAATGAAGGACCTAGCATGGACAAGAAGGATGGTCATTGGAGCGGGATCAAGCATGGAGAAGAAGGTGCGCGCGCGGGAAAGGACAGCGGAGCTTCCCGTGGTGATTATCGCACTTTGAAGCCACCATAAGGCGCGCATGAAGACTTGGACGAGAGACACAAGATGCCACATTAATATTTTCGTCCAAGAGTTATTATAGGTGCTGCGTCACCTTATTATTGGGCCAGGCCCATGTAATTTCGAAATACACTTAATAGGCTATTTTTTAGAGTCCGTATGTGTGGGGAAACCGAGTTAGGGTTGTTTTCGGACCCCTCCTCCAAGGGGCCACGAAATTCCCCTCTGTTCCCCCATATATACAGCCCTTAGGGCATCGTTTAGACTGGGGTTTTAATTAGATTTAAGTTAGCCATAGCCGCAACTTCGAGTTCTTCGTTTGTGTCGTCCGACCAGGCCAAGACCGCATTGGAACCCCAACTTCTGTTAATCTTTCATCTTATATTCGCAATATCCAGATTGCAATTCTTAGTTCTTGCTTGTTCTTCGATTGCTTGCAGGAATTGACCTTCGTGGTCAGGTTGATCGTGCATCCGCGGGATCAATAACCTCTCGGAGTTGGTTTAGCGATTGCTAAGGCGCAACGTCTTCGCACGTTCGTAGTCGGGTCGTGAAAGTCTACTCCACCAAAATCGATCTCCACCATCTCATCGAAACATCGGGACACCTTCGCCTCTATCAACGTCGAGTTCCCCGTTGACCAGGAGTAGTTCGGTGGATCCCAGGCAGGAGGCCTCGCCTTTTCGATCTGTATCTCTGATGTGATTTGTGCTAGCCTTCTTAAGGCAAAACTTGAGTAACTATGTCTGTACTCGGATATTATGGCTTGTATGACTTATGTATTCGGATCCTCGTGATCCCTGGTATTGTAATATATTTGTTTATCCTTTTGTGTTTAGTGTTGTGCTGTGATATTCTCACCGTGGCACCCTAATCTCAGCCGTGTACCCTGCGTGTATGATTACTGTACATGGGTTGATTTTGGGGGCATCACAGCAAGCCTTCCTGTTTGCCGACGAGCTATCGTCCAACCTGTGCATCTCATGACTAACCCAGGGTCCCTGGCCATGGGATTTGCCGGGGTTGATCCCCGTCAATTGGCGCCGCTGAGGGAACTACACAGGTTGGGATCACGATCTCGGCGGTCCCGTCTTCAGCAAGCTAAAACTCAAGGGCAAGAACCAGATCTAGCCCACTCAAAGGATTCAAGATCACAGCGGACATCTCCACCACCCCATCAAGACCACTCGAACTGCAGTTGTGCCAGGACCGATACTACGGTAACGGCCAAGTGCAGCGCCAGCGCCGAAGGAGTCGATGACCCAGAAGAACGGCGGGGGGCCTCTACGAAGGAATTCCACTCGACGAACTGCGACGCACAGCGGAGGACTCGCAAATCTTTCGACAACCCACCACCGCCCAGGCACCCGCCGCACATCAAGACGATGACTACGAGATCGAATGCAGCGATCAGCAGAACAACCGCCAAGGAAGAAGGAATCGACGACCCAAAAGGCGCGCATGGGAGATCTACGGCGAGGCCCCAATGAACGAGCCACATCACGTAGCCGCACAGCCGACGATCACCCGACGACACGCCGTCGCGCGAGCACCTGCCGCCAACCAAGACATCGACTCCGAGACACCTGTAGGCGAGTACTACGACCCAGACCGAAGACCGGATGAATTCGCCAACCTCATCAAGAACCAAGACATGAGTCGAGGAATCGAAACCGACCCTCGTTTCCACGAACACCCGGAGGATCACAAGCAGATCTTCAGAATCTCAAGAAGGAAGAGGCACGCCGGATCTAGCAAACTCACGGCTAGAGAACAGCTAGCAGGACCCTGCACGATCCACAGCTTTGAGGACGTCAGGTCACACCTTGAGAGACTGCCGCCTGTTCAACGAGCTAGCCGACGACCTCAAGAAAGAGAAGCAGAAAGAAGAAAGACGCAATCAGCGACCCGAGCAATCGCCGACTTCAAACCCGGAAGGACGTCACAACCCGCCGCAAGAACAAGTGCTCATGATCCAGGAAGGAAGGGTACCGCAAGCACAACGCAACGCCCACACCCTGCAGGCTAGAGCAGCTGAGAGCATAAACATAGTCGAAGTTTACCAGCTACATGACACGGAGACCAGCATCACGTTCTCACAAGACGACCATCCATCAGCAGTGATAGAGGCGAAGGTGTCCCGATGTTTCGATGAGATGGTGGAGATCGATTATGGTGGAGGCGACTTTCACGATCCGACTACGAACGTGCGAAGACGTTGCGCCTTAGCAATCGCTAAACCAACTCCGAGAGGTTATTGATCCCGCGGATGCACGATCAACCTGACCACGAAGGTCTAATTCCTGCAAGCAATCGAAGAACAAGCAAGAACTAAGAATTGCAATCTGGATATTGCGAATATAAGATGAATGATTACGAAAGTTGGGGTTCCAATGAGGTCTTGGCCTGGTCGGATGACACAAACGAAGAGCTCGAAGTTGCGGCTATGGCTAACTTAAATCTAATTAAAACCCAAGTCTAAACGACGCCCTAAGGGCTGTATATATGGGGGAACAGAGGGGATTTTCGTGACCCCTTGGAGGTGGGGTCCGAAAACAACCCTAACTCGGTTTCCCCACACATACGGACTCTAAAAACAGCCTATAAGGTGGTATTTCGAAATTACATGGGCCCAGCCCAATATTAAGGTGACGCAGCACCTATAATTGCCCTTGGACGAAAATAATGAAGTGGCATCTCGCGTATTTCGTCCAAGACTTCATGCGCGCCTTATGGTGGCTTCAAAGTGCGATAATCACCACGGGAAGCTCCGCTGTCCTTTCCCGCGCGCGCACCTTCTTCTCCATGCTTGATCCCGCTCCAATGACCATCCTTCTTGTCCATGCTAGGTCCTTCATTCATAAGCAAAACAAAAGTATCTAATTTAGGCAGTATCATATGTTCATGAACAATAGAAGGATTCGCAAGAAACGAAAGTACCTGATAATTTAGTTGACGTGCACGAGCTCTAGTAACTGGTCCAATATGTGTAGTTGGTGAGGATATGGGTGTAACATTAGTAGGGATGTCCTCATCATCCTCCCCTTCTTGAATTGAAGTCGTCCTCGACGGAAGCTCATCATCTTCTCCCAAATAAGGCTTCAAATCTGCAATATTAAATGTGGGACTAACCCCAAAGGCTGCAGGTAGCTCAAGTTTATATGCATTATCATTAATTTTCTGCAAAACCTTAAAGGGACCATCAGCTCGAGGCATTAACTTAGACTTGCGCAAATCAGGAAACCTATCTTTACGTAGATGTAACCAAACAAGATCTCCGGGTTCAAACACAACATGCTTTCGACCCCTATCACCAGCAAGCTTGTATCTAGCATTCATGCGCTCAATGTTTTCTTTAGTTAACTCATGCAGTTTTAATATCAATTCAGCACGTTGCTTAGCATCAAAATTAACCTTCTCCGAAGATGGAAGAGGTAGCAAATCAATAGGTGCACGAGGTAGAAAACCATAAACAATCTCAAAAGGGCACATTTTAGTGGTAGAATGCAATGAACGATTATAAGCAAATTCAATATGAGGTAAACATTCTTCCCACAGTTTCAAGTTACTCTTTAAAACAGCCCTAAGCATAGTAGACAAAGTCCTATTGACTACTTCAGTTTGTCCATCAGTTTGGGGATGACATGTAGTACTAAAAAGTAGTTTAGTCCCCAACTTAGCCCATAAGCATCTCCAAAAATGGCTAAGAAACTTAGTATCACGATCCGAGACAATAGTATTGGGCACACCATGTAAGCGAATAATCTCACGAAAGAATAAATCAGCAACATTAGCAGCATCATCGCTTTTATGACATGGTATAAAATGTGCCATCTTAGAAAATCTATCCACGACAACAAATATGCTATCCCTCCCATTCTTTGTTCGAGGCAAGCCTAAAACAAAGTCCATGGATATGTCCTCCCACGGAACACTAGGTACAGGTAAAGGCATGTATAAACCATGAGGATTGAGTCGTGACTTAGCTTTTTGACATGTAGTGCAGCGAGCAACAAAACGCTCAACATCCCGTCTCATCTTTGGCCAAAAGAAATGTGTAGCAAGTACGTCCTCCGTCTTCTTCACGCCAAAGTGTCCCATTAATCCTCCTCCATGCGCCTCCTGCAACAACAAAAGACGAATAGAGCTAGCTGGAATGCATAGCTTGTTAGAACGGAACACAAATCCATCATTAAGCACAAACTTGTTCCATGTTCTACCCTCTCTACAATTCTGCAATACATCTTTAAATTCCGCATCATTTACGTATTGATCTTTGATTGTCTCTAAACCGAAAATCTTGAAGTCAAGTTGTGAAAGCATAGTATAACGACGAGACAAAGCATCAGCAATAATATTATCTTTCCCCTTCTTGTGTTTAATGACATAAGGGAAAGTCTCAATAAATTCAAGCCACTTAGCATGTCTACGATTAAGTTTTGCTTGACTTCTTATGTGTTTCAAAGATTCATGATCAGAATGTATAACAAATTCTTTGGGCCATAAATAATGTTGCCAAGTTTCTAATGTCCGAACAAGAGCATATAATTCCTTATCATAAGTAGAATAGTTCAGACTAGGCCCACTCAATTTTTCAGAAAAGTAAGCAACAGGTTTAGCATCTTGTAATAACACACCTCCCAAACCAATCCCACTAGCATCGCATTCAAGCTCAAAAGTCTTATTAAAATCAGGAAGTTGGAGCAAAGGAGCATGAGGCTTTTTTTTTTTTTTTGGAAATCACCCCCCTTATTTGGACGGGAAAAGTTTGGTGAAATCCGACTCTAACAACTCCAAACTAATCTGGCTACAGAGAGATCAGGATCCTTACTGATGGTGGAACTCAACTCGGACTCGTGAGACGTGGTGGTGTATATGGACTCTGCTTGGCGGAACGTGGTGGTGTATCTGGACTTGGATTGGCGGAACGTGGTAGGATGACTACTATGCGGCGGCGACGTGGCAAACTGTGATCAAAACTCGAAACTCTAAGGGAACTAGACGCTAAGATCAGCAACTTGACACAACGATGCAACCGTAAATTCAACAAGGCAAGCTACTGTAAAGAAAACTGGATAAGGGCTCGGACTGTTTTGGAACGTGATGATCTAACCCTAATTTTGTTTTTCGCTTTTTTCGTGGACTGTAGGTATGAAGAACAGAACCAATCTAGACTATGAAAACTGGTAAATCTCACCGAGCAACCTGGAAATCTGATACCACTTGATAGAGGCGAAGGTGTCCCGATGTTTCGATGAGATGGTGGAGATCGATTATGGTGGAGGCGACTTTCACGATCCGACTACGAACGTGCGAAGACGTTGCGCCTTAGCAATCGCTAAACCAACTCCGAGAGGTTATTGATCCCGCGGATGCACGATCAACCTGACCACGAAGGTCTAATTCCTGCAAGCAATCGAAGAACAAGCAAGAACTAAGAATTGCAATCTGGATATTGCGAATATAAGATGAATGATTACGAAAGTTGGGGTTCCAATGAGGTCTTGGCCTGGTCGGATGACACAAACGAAAAGCTCGAAGTTGCGGCTATGGCTAACTTAAATCTAATTAAAACCCAAGTCTAAACGACGCCCTAAGGGCTGTATATATGGGGGAACAGAGGGGATTTTCGTGACCCCTTGGAGGTGGGGTCCGAAAACAACCCTAACTCGGTTTCCCCACACATACGGACTCTAAAAACAGCCTATAAGGTGGTATTTCGAAATTACATGGGCCCAGCCCAATATTAAGGTGACGCAGCACCTATAATTGCCCTTGGACGAAAATAATGAAGTGGCATCTCGCGTATTTCGTCCAAGACTTCATGCGCGCCTTATGGTGGCTTCAAAGTGCGATAATCACCACGGGAAGCTCCGCTGTCCTTTCCCGCGCGCGCACCTTCTTCTCCATGCTTGATCCCGCTCCAATGACCATCCTTCTTGTCCATGCTAGGTCCTTCATTCATAAGCAAAACAAAAGTATCTAATTTAGGCAGTATCATATGTTCATGAACAATAGAAGGATTCGCAAGAAACGAAAGTACCTGATAATTTAGTTGACGTGCACGAGCTCTAGTAACTGGTCCAATATGTGTAGTTGGTGAGGATATGGGTGTAACATTAGTAGGGATGTCCTCATCAAGCAGTCCCAAGACCGGGGCATGCGCCCCTAGTACTCGATGTACAAATCAGAGGGAACGCCATGGATAGGGTCTTCATGGACGGAGGCAGCAGCATGAACATCATCTTCGCCAGCACCCTGCAAAAGATGCTGATCCCACGATCAGTATGGAGAAAATCAAGCACCGAGTTACACGGGGTAGTCCTAGGAGAAGAAGCCACATCCCTCGGAGTCATCGAACTCGAAGTTGTCTTCGGCAACCGATGCAACTTTGCCAAGCACGTCCTTGAGTTCGAGGTACTCGACTGGAAATCGCAGTATCACGCCATATTGGGGCGGCCAGCATTCGCGCAAATCATGGCGGTCCCACACTACGCCTACCTCAAGCTCAAGATGCCAGGATCATCAGGAGTCCTCACGATCAACGGAAGCTTCATCAAATCAGATCAACGTGATCGTGACTTCCACAGAATCTCCGACACATTCGGAGCCGAACAAGAACTCAGAGAAATTGCCATGGTGACGGACAAGAGTACCTTCCCACTGGTGAACCAAAGCGAATCCAGGGAGTACGGACGTGACTTCAGCATCGACAGCGACACATTCACTCACCAAGTGCACCCGACGGACCCGGACAAAACAGTCCGCATGTACTCCCACCTACCAGAGGAGCAGGCGACGGCTCTCGTCGCTTTCCTTCGAGACGAGTGGGAAATATTCGCCTGGTGCCCAGCCGACATGCCTGGGATACCACGCGAATTCGCGGAACACGCCCTACGCATCAAGCAAAACACGAAGCCGGTGAAACAAGCGCTGAGACGATTCTCGGAGCCCAAGCGCAGAGCAATCGGAGAGGAAGTCAACCGGTTACTCGACGCTCAGTTCATCCGAGAAACGAAGAAAGCCACCTGGATAGCCAACCCAGTGCTGGTGCCCAAGAAAGACACGACCGTGCTACGCATGTGTGACGACTACGGACCAGTCAACAAGCATTGCCCGAAGGATCACTCCCTCCTTCCTTGAATCGATCAGATAATCGACTCAACAGCAGGGTGCGATCTACTTTCCTTTCTCGACGCATACCCAGGATACAACCAGATCAGGATGAAGGAAGAAGACGAAGAGCACACATCGTTCATCACCCCCTATGGCGTATTCTTCTACAAAACCATGCCCTTCGGGCTCAAGAACGCAGGCGCCACTTACCAACGAATGATGCAGGCCTGCCTAAAGGAGCAAATAGGAAGAAACGTGAAAGTCTACGTGGAAGACATCGTCATCAAGACCTAGGAAGCAGCCACGCTACTCGACGACCTACGCGAAACCTTCGCAACACTCAACAAATACAGAATCAAACTCAACCCAAAGAAGTGCGCATTCGGCGTACCGGCGAGAAAGCTGCTTGGCTATATGGTCTCTGCCCGAGGAATCGAGGCAAACCCTGAGAAAGTCCAAGCCATCACCCTCATGCAAGAACCAACCGACGTCAAAGGAGTACAGCAGCTCACCGGAAAACTCGCAGCCCTAAGCCGCTTCATCAGCAGGCTGGGCGAGCGCACGCTGCCTTTCTATCAGTTGCTCAGGAAAGGAGAGAAATTCAAGTGGACGGAGGAAGCCCGCCAAGCATTCGCGGACCTGAAAAAGAAACTCTCGACCCCACCAATCTTGGCGGAACCCAAGGAACGAGAGAAGCTATACCTCTACGTGGCAGCACGTAGCAGTGTAGTAAGTACAACGCTCATCGTCGAACGCGCAGAAGAAGGAAAGGTCCAGAGCATCCAGAGACCAATCTACTACCTCAGC
The DNA here is from genome assembly GCA_950022295.1 of Bromus sterilis. Lineage (NCBI taxonomy): Eukaryota > Viridiplantae > Streptophyta > Magnoliopsida > Poales > Poaceae > Bromus > Bromus sterilis. The sequence continues at coordinate 168,154,112 of OX465600.1, read as the reverse complement.
ATGCTCCTGACCAAATCCCAGTAGCGGTACCCGCACTATCAGAAGCTATTACTGGCCATCGTCATGACCTCAAGAAAGGTGTCCCACTACTTCGACGAGCACCCCATCACAATCGTGAGCAGCGCACCACTCGCCGACATACTCAACAACCCTGGAGCAACCGGGCGAGTCGCCGAGTGGAACATCGAGCTCAGCCCACGGGACCTGCAGTTCAAGCACCCAACAGCCATCAAAGCCCAAGTATTCCCAGATTTCCTGGTCGAGTGGACGGAGGTTCATACGCCAGGCCCTCCAGACCTATCAAGCTCATGGTCAATGTTCTTCGATGGGTCCAAGAGACAACAAGGAGCTGGGGCAGGAGTCGTGCTCATCTCCCCTAAAGGAACAAAGCTGAAATATGTCCTCCAGATCAACATCAGTCACGCCTCCAACAACGAAGCAGAATACGAGGCACTCCTCCATGGCATGCGCATGGCCAAAACATGCGGAGCCACTCGCCGCATAATTTACGGGGACTCCAATCTCGTCGTCCAGCAGACGATGAGAAACTGCAATGCAATAGACGACAACATGGCGGCCTACCAAAAGCTCTACAACGAACTCGAGGGAAGTTTCGACGGTTGCGAGCTCAACTACATCACCAGGGACAACAACACAGAAGCTGACGAGCTCGCAAACATCGGTTCGACCCGAGGGCCTGTACCACCCGACGTTTTTCTCGAAAGCATCAGTTGGAGATCCATCAAGATACAGGCAGCAACACCTGAAGCAGTCGTGGACGGCGAAGACGCAACAGAAATGGTGCAGGTGGCAGCAGCAACCCCATCAGAAGGCACAAGCACCAGCACATACGACAACACAACTCCGACGGAGCTCGAAGGACCCGTCTGGACAAAACGTTCCTCCGATTCCTAATCGAAGGCACGCTACCACAAGACGTGGCCGAAGCACGACGCATCAGCCGACGATCCAAGGCATTCACGATGTTCAACAGACAACTATACAAGCGCAGCATCACCCAGATACTCCAAAGGTGCATCGACGAAGAGGACGACAAAGCCCTACTGCTCGAAATCCACGAAGGCACCTGCGGGCACCACGCGAGCAGTAGAGTGCTCGTGTACAAAGCATTTCGAGCTAGGTTCTACTGGCCCACAACCATGAAAAACGCCGAGGAAATTGTGAGACGTTGTGTCGCTTGCCAGAAATTCGCCAACATGCCACACACTCCCGCATCAGAGCTCAAGACCATACCACTATCCTGGCCGTTCGCAACCTGGGGACTTGACATGGTGGGCCCACTCAAGAAATCATCAAAGGGCAGAAGGACACACCTGCTCGTCGCAGTCGACAAATTCACTAAATGGATCAAAGCAGTGCCCATCACCAGCTCCACAGCCCTAACGGCTGTCAACTTCATCAAGTCGATCATCTTCAGATTCGGAGTACCACACAACATCATCACGGACAACGGCACGAACTTCACAGCCGCAGAGTTCCAGAACTTCTGCGAAGAACTGGGCATCAAAATTAATTATGCATCAGTCGCGCACCCGCAGTCCAACGGCCAGGTAGAAAAAGCAAATGGCCTTGTATGCGGGGGCATCAAGAAACGGCTCCTCGCACCACTCGAGCAAGCCGCCGGCAACTGGGTAGAAGAACTCCCCGCGGTCCTATGGAGCCTACGTACTACACCAAACACCGCGACCCAGTACACACCCTTCTTCATGGTGTACGGGGCAGAAGCAGTCCTACCACATGATCTCAAGTTCGGAGCACCTCGGGTCACCGGATACGAAGAATAAGAAGCAGAAGAAGCAGTACAAGATGACAAAGATATGGCCGACGAAGCAAGAGACGCAGCCCTGGAACAATCAGAGGGGTACCAGGACAAACTACGTACCTACCAAAGCAGTCGATTGCGCACTAGAACCTTCAACAAAGGTGACCTAGTCCTACGACTAATACAAGAGAAGGTCCATAAACTTGCCCCCCAATGGGAAGGACCATTCATAATTTCAGAAGTCATCGGAGGTGGCGCCTACAGGCTGAGGAACCCGAAGACAGACGAGGATGTGGGCAACCCATGGAACGTAGCAAACCTGCGACTGTTCTATCCATAGCCCCTATCGGTCGGACATGACTGGCAACTCATGTAACCGATTGACCGCAATAAAATAAATATTTCCCAAATACTGCCATCTCAAAGCACTCGGGGGCTTAAGAATAAAATCCCCCCGAGAGACGCTATCGCCTACGCGATCTTAATCAAAGTACTCGGGGGCTTAAGCATAAAATCCCTCCGAGAGTCGCTATCGCCTACGCAATCTTAATCAAAGCACTCGGGGGCTTAAGCATAAAATCGCCCCGAGAGACGCTATCGCCTACGCGATCTTAATCAAAGCACTCAGGGGCTTAAGAATAAAATCCCCCCGAGCAACGCTATCGCCTACGTGATCCTAACCAAAGCACTCGGGGCTTAAGAGCAAAATCCCCCCGAGAAACGCGATCTTCATCAAAAGCACTCGGGGTCTCAAGTACAACTCCCACCCGAAGGACGCTATCGTCACCCACGCGACCACTGCACTCAAGCACTCGGGAGCTCGAGGACCATCACCTCCCGAAGACCGTTCGCGCAGTCTGAAGCTTAAAAAACGCTCAAGAAAACAATACCCGGCTAGCCCCACCTGCTGAAAACAAGGCTCGAAAAACATGGCCACAATCAGATGGAGCACCCAAGTAAGAAACTTTGGAGGAAGCACAAAACACAGCCCATTTAGTCTTCACCCGATCGCCAACGATCGCCTAAAGACTCGGGGGCTACTCCCATCGGGAGCGCTGCCGTGCACCCGATAAAAGACAGAAACTAACGACAAAGGAAACAAATTTCAGCCTACGCTCGACCCTTCGACTCAAGCGTAGCCTCGGGGCCTACTCCCATCGGGAGCGCTGTCGCGCACCCGATAGAACCCACAGTGCAAAGACGGACTCGAAGACAGCTCTCGGCTGCAAAGGACTCGAACATAACTTTCAGTGCCAAAGAAAATATAAAGTTCTATTGCAAAGGATCAGTTTACATCTTAAGGATCGTCTTCAGTACAAAAAGGATTCAACTAAATTTGGATAGAAGGCAGCTCCTATTACAAGAGGGAATCACCCAAGGAATTATGACTTCTACATGTGTGCCCAGGAGGGGTAATCGATTCTAGTACAAGAGCATCATCACAGACAAAGGAGGAAGCGAAGCAGCAGGTTCATGATGTCAATGACATAACAAAAGGTGAAGCTCGACTTATTTGCGGAGACATTGGAGACGGTGCTCCACCAGCTTCTTCTCCTGCTCCTCTAGCTTCTTCTCCAGCTCCGCCCAAGCTGCCGGCGAAGATGACGCCGCTGCCTCCAGTTCTACAAGGTCGCCTGCCGCGCTCGTTTAACCGGTGGCTTGACATCGAGGTCTTCGTCAGAGCCAGAGGGGGAAGCAGTTGAAGACGGCTCACCACCAGCACCAGACGAGTCCCTGGAGGAAGAAGCAGTCGAAGACACCGGCGAAGGACTCCTTGACTTTGTGGAGCAGTCGCTGCTCGACTACTTCCCATGCGGATCCATGCTATTGCCACTCGGATCGAATGCGCGGACAGTGAAAGTGCTTTCGCCGTCAAAGCGACAGCTGAGCATATCACCAACTCGCAAATTCAACCGCCGAGCGAACAAACTCCAACCAGAACCAAGAAAAATCAAGCGAGAGCTATCACCCTCCAAGTCAACATAAGAAGGAGATCGACAGCTCTCCTGAAGATGAAGAAGCAAGCCATCCAAGCCACGCTCAGAGACAATGGCGGAAAAAGCAGAGGGAAGAAGGATGCGATTGGCACTTTGGCCAAGAACACGTAAAAGAAAATCATAGCGCCAGAATCCCTCCTCCAAGGGAGAGGAGGAAGGCACTGGCGCCGTACCATGGCGACCACCACGGCATGAGCGTGGTGTGCGGCCACCACGGCCACGACGAACACGGCCACGGCCAACACCTCGCCTGGGAACCATGAGCGGAAGAAGACATGAAGGAAGAGGCAAAGCAGCGAGTTGGATAGAGGCGTGGAACAGAAAGACTTATTTATAGAAACAATAATCCTGAAAGAACAGAGAAGCCAAGACGACAGCAGCAATTAATTCAAAAGACCAAATCTCCCAGCCGCCTCGGACTCCAAGACGAAGATTCTTTCCCACGGGACACACTGTACGCAAGACGCGTCAATTCGCGCGCGTTTCCAACGCGCGTATGGGAAACTCAACCGGCGCCTGCCGCACGCCACAGCGGCCATTATTATGACAGGTCCTGAAGACGTGACGGTTCACTGGAAGAGCATCCCTGACAGCCATCAACCAGAGGCATCGCTATCCCTGACAAGCAGCACAGAAAACCAAACAGACATCAAGGCCCTGAGATTCCATCTCTCAGATCTTTTCCATAAAGAAAGAAAAACATCTTACTCCCATCGGGAGAGTACATCATAAGAGTCCCAGGTGCTCCCTCACCTAAAGGTCATCCATGTGCTCGAGTGACCACTCGCACTTATGAGAGTCTCGGGTGCTCCCTCAACCCGACGTAAGACAAACATGCATTCGCCAAAGACCATACGGCGCTAAGAGTCTCAGGTGCTCCTTCACCTCAAGAGCCGAAACGGCATTCGAGTGATTACTCGCGAAAACCCCCCCGACTGAGCACTCGAAACAAAGCTCCTCGGGTGAATGAGTGAACAGCTCGCTTGATGTTTTGTTCCAAGCGGGTGAAATGCTATAAGGCTCCGCGCCTAAAAAACACACATTCCTGGAACACGATACACTGTGCCCAGATGCCACGCAAGATGAGCGTGTAGGTAAGACCTCGCTGCGAAGTACGGCCGGGCTGGGACTTGCCGAAGAGCGATTTCACTCCCAACCTTTCCCATGCGCTGCACATGATAGAAAAGTCGGGCGGACGCGCCTTAGGCTGTACACATTACTGGCGGCAAATGAACACCGTAAGACCTGAAGCGGCCGGACTTTTGCTCGACACCAGTGTTCCAAGCTCACGTCGAGGGACGTGGGTTTGATTGGGCTACTGTGGTGTTTGCCCTAGTGCAATTCACCAAGGCTCGACCCGTCGAATCCTTGGGCCCTTTCAGCTTAGCATCCCTCAAAACAAGTTTTGTCATGGCCACCAGACTGCCAGCGACCCGTGGATGAACCGCGCATACCAATAACCGACGAATGAATGTACTCGAGTCCCTGCGCGACTCTCCGAGTACCCCAGGCACTCGGGGGCTACCGACGAGGGGGTGACCCCACGACTCCTACGGACAAGCCTACCTGGTGTCCATGAAGGCAGAAAGCCCATGAATATACAGCCCCGACCCGCTAGTTGGCACCGACGTAGGAGTCCGCGACTCACAAGGAAGGTGCGAAGACATGTCGTACGGAGCAAGCTAGGGTTAGGAAAGCTTACGTGTAAACGTAGATGAACTCCCCGAGAGCTAGCCCAGTATATAAGGGCTAGGAGGGACGACGCCAAAGACATCGAATATCACCTGTAACCCTAGCCTTGAGCGCTCCAGCCTTGGCCTCCACTGTAATCGCATCTCCCCCATCAATAATATCGAGTAGGAGCAAGCCTTCCTGTTTGCCGACGAGCTATCGTCCAACCTGTGCATCTCATGACTAACCCAGGGTCCCTGACCATGGGATTTGCCGGGGTTGATCCCCGTCAGTGAGCACTTAACATAAATTTTCTAAGTTTTCGTCCGAGATGCGTGCAGCTCGGATAAAAAGCCGGATGTTGAGTTATGAAAAAAAATTGAGCGAGACGCACTATGCGTACGAAGTAATATTTATTCATATCTTACAAGCGTGCTCATGCATAGAAGCGGCGCAGTAATTGGGCGTTCCATGCATGAGGCCCTTCTATCTTATTAGTTACATTGTAAAGGTGATAGGCCCCATTGTGCAGTACTCTGGAGATGATAAATGGGCCTTCCCATGGGGGAGCGAGTTTGTGGTCCGAAGTTTGCTTGACGCGAAGTACCATGTCGCCCTCTTGGAAGGAGCGAGCTCGGACGTGCCGGTCGTGGTATCGGCGAAGGTCTTACTGATAAAACATCGAGCGGGTGAGAGCTAAATTTCGTTCCTCTTCCAGGAGATCAACGCCGTATTGTCGTGCTACTTCAGTTCGGCTTCTGTGTACTGGCTTATACGGGGGGCATTGTGCTTGAGGTTGCTCGGAAGGACTGCTTCTGAATCGTAGACGAGGAAGAAGGGGGTTGACCGAGTTGAGCGATTGGGAGTTGTACGCAATCCCCACAATACTGAAGGGAGTTCGTCAACCCAAGCGCCCGCTGCTTCCTTTAGTTCCCGAAGTAGCCGAGGCTTGATTCCTTTGATTATTAGTCCGTTGGCTCGTTCGACTTGGCCGTTGGACTGTGGATGTGCGACTGAGGCGAAGTTGACCTAGATGCCATTGGACCAGCAAAATTTCTTGAATTCAGCCGAGTTGAAGTTCGATCCATTATCAGTAATGATGTCATGCGGGACACTGAACCGATGAATGATGCCTTGCATGAAGCTGACTGCTGTGGCGGAGTCTTGGGTCTTGATAGGTTTTGCTTCTATCCATTTTGTAAACTTGTCTACGACGACCAAAATGTGGGTGAATCCATGCTTGCCTGTTCGGAGCGGTCCGATCATATCCAGTCCCCAGACTGCAAATGGCCAGGCTTAGGGGGATTGTCTTCAGCTCGGAAGCTGGCTTGCGGGGCTGGTTGGCATAAAACTGGCAGCCTTCGCAGTGGTCCACGATGTACCGAGCATCGCTGAGGGCGTCGGGCCAGAAGAAACCAGCTCGGAAAGCTTTTGCCACCAACGTCCGACTTGAGGCATGATGGCCACAATCTCCCGAGTGGATGTCTTGTAGGATGCATCGGCCTTCTTCCTCGGAGATGCATCGCTGCGGGACATGAGTGATGCTGTTCCTGTACAGCTCCCCATTGATCACCGAGTAGGACTTGGATTTGCGGACGATCTTCTTGGCTTCTATCTCGTCATCAGGTAACTCCTGTTTTTGCAGGTAAGCAAGGATTGTAAGTGTCCACTCGGGGGGACTAACCTCCACATCAAAACCAGATCCACTACTGCGGGTATATCCTCTTTGTTGGGGATGTTCTTATCAGGCAGCATATCTGGGTCGGCTTCTAGGAAAGGGTCCTCCTTGACCGTCGGGGAATGCAAATGCTCCAAATAAATCGCTGGTGGCATCTGACCCCGAGTGGAACCTAATTTGGCTAGGTCATCTGCTGCCTGATTCTTAGCCCTTGGAATGTGATGGAGCTCGAGCCCATCAAATTTTTTCTCCAATTTTCTTACTGCTACGCAGTAGGTTGTCATTGCTGGACTTCTGATGTCCCACTCTTTCATTACTTGGTTGATTACCAGGTCTGAGTCTCCGAATACCATAAGTTTCCTGATTCCGAGTGAGATGGCCATTCGCATACCGTACAGGAGAGCTTCATACTCGGCTTCGTTGTTTGTTGCTGCGAAATGAATCTGGAGGACGTATCTCATTTCATCCTTTCTTGGTGAGACTACTACCACCCCTACCCCTGCGCCCTGTAACATCTTGGATCCATCAAAGAACATCGTCCAATGCTCTGGCATTGGTTGTGGGGGATGCTGGACCTCAATCCACTCGGCCAGGAAGTCCACCAGTGCTTGTGACTTGATTGCTTTTTTGGCTTGGTAACTGAGGTCAAAGGGCAGTAGGTCCATACTCCATTTTTCTATTCTGCCTGTTGAGTATCTGTTATTCATAATATCTGCCAGGGGAGCTTCAGAAACTACTATGATGGAATGATCCTGGAAGTAATGTGCGAGCTTCTGAGATGCCAAATAAATTCCCATTGCCAGCTTCTGGTAGTGGGGGTATCTTTGCTTGGATGGGGTGAGGACTTCGGAGATGTAGTACACTGGTCTTTGTACCTTCTGTGATTTTCCTTCTTCCTCCCTTTCCACCACTATGGCTACGCTGACAACTCGGCTTGTGGCTGCAATGTATAACAACAGCGGCTCTTTTTCTTGGGGCGCTGCCAGGACTGGCCGAGTCGACAACTGCTTTTTGAGTTCTTCAAACGCCATTTGAGCTTCCTCTGTCCACACGAAATTCGGCGATTTTTTCATCAGTTGGTAGAGAGGTAAGGCTTTCTCTCCCAATTTGGAGATGAAACGGCTGAGTGCTGCGAGGCAACCTGTTAACTTTTGGACGTCTCGGAGCTGCTTGGGAGGCTTCATGTTCTGAATTGCCGCGATTTTTTTCCGGGTTGGCCTCTATCCCTCGCTCGGAGACCATGAATCCGAGTAGCTTCCCTGCTGGCACGCCAAAAACGCATTTTTCAGGATTGAGCCTGATGCTGTAGGCTCGGAGGCTCTGAAAAGTTTCAGCTAGGTCATCTAGTAAACTACTTCCTTTAGCCGACTTGATCACAATGTCATCCACATAGACTTCCACGTTTCTGCCGATCTGCCAGATCAGACAATTCTGCATCATGCGCTGGTACGTGGCGCCTGCGTTTCTCAGTCCGAATGGCATCGTGACATAACAAAAACATCCGAATGGGGTTATGAATGCTGTTTTGAGCTCGTCTCGTTCGTATAGTCGGATTTGATGGTAACCCGAGTATGCATCGAGGAAACATAATCTCTCGCAACCTGACGTGGAGTCCACAATCTGGTCAATGCGAGGAAGAGGGAAATGGTCTTTTGGACAAACTTTATTGATATGACGAAAATCAACACAAGTTCTCCAAGATTTATCTTTCTTCGAAACCATTACAAGATTTGCTAACCACTCGGAGTGGAAGATTTCCCTAATGAATTCGGCTGCTAACAGTCTAGCTATCTCCTGCCCGATGGCCTTCCTTTTCTCGGAGGAAAACCGTCGGAGGGACTCTTTCACCGGTCTTGCTTTTGGATCTACGTGTAACTTGTGCTTGGCCAACTCCCTTGGGACTCCAGGCATATCGGCGGGCTTCCACGCGAAGATGTCCCAATTCTCACGGAGGAAGTTGACGAGCTCGAGTTCCTATTGGGGATCCAGATCGGTGGCGATGTTGGTGTATTTGTCTTCATCCGTGGGGTGTATCTGTACCCTCTTGGTCTCTCCGACCGACTCGAATGAAGATGTCTTCTTTGGCTGCAACAACTCGGACGAGTCGGCGACTTTTTTGTATTCGGCCAGCTCGACCTCAGCCATTTGTTGATCAGCCATCAGGGAGCCCTTCTGTAGCAGTTCTTCGGCTTGCATGTAGTCTCCTGAGACGGTGATCACACCGTGCGGGCCGGGTATCTTGAGTTTCAGATAGACATAGCAGGGGATGACCATAAATTTTGCATAGGCCGGCCTTCCGAGTAAAGCGTGGTATGCACTCGGGAAGTCCACTACTTCAAAGGTGATATTTTCTTTCCGGAAGTTACTCGGAGTACCGAAGACCTCATTGAGGGAGATCATTCCGAGTGAGTACGCCTTTTTCCCCGGGATTATCCCTTGAAATTCCAGATACCTTTTGCGGAGCTTGGACATTGGAATATTCATTCTCTTCAGGGTGCTTGCATATAGGATGTTAATTCCACTGCCGCCGTCCATCAAGACATTTCTGATCCTGAAGTTCCCATTCTCTGTTTCCACCAAAGGATCCACGATCAGGGCGTGCCTGCCCGGGTGAGGAATGTGAGGAGGGTGATCCGACTGATCAAAGGTGATTGGGACGTCGGCCCACTTCATGTAACTCGGAACTGCCGGAGCTGCCGAGTTGACTTCTCTGAATCTTATCCTTTCTACTCTCTTCGACTCTTGTCCTGCGAAGATGACCAGCACTCCGTCTTCTCTTGGCAAACCTTCGCTGTCCAGTTCTGGGCTGGGCGCCTTCTTTTTCCCGGTGTCCTTATCTTGCTGAGGGCCTATTCTTGCCTTCTGGGCTGCTCTCTTGATCAGGCGGCACTGCCAAGCTGTATGCTTTGGAATAACCAACTTTCCTTTGGCATCACGGGTGGTGTGGAGAGGACAAGGCTGATCCAGAACTTCATCGTCATTGGACGGCTTTTTCTGCCACGGTTGCCACTCCTTCCGTGCTTGACCCTTGCCATGAAGACACGAAGCGTTTGCTGCAGCCACCAGCTCTGTGTCTGTTGGGGCGTCTTCTGCCTTTCTCTTGTTGTTGTTTACGGTCTTCTGCTACGGGTTCGCGCCGAGTTGCCACCTCCTCTATGGTGCTGGTTCTTCTGCCGAATCTCCTCTTCACCATTGGCATACTTGTTCGCTATCTCCATCAGCTTCCCGAGTGAGGTGATGTGCGGTGATCTGGCCAGCTTGAGACTTAACTCCCTGTACTTGACCCCTCGTTTGAAGGCGTGAATGGCCTGGAACTCGGAGACGCCTTCCACCGAGTTGTGGAGTGTGATCCACCTCTGGATGTAGTCCCGAGTAGTCTCGGTGTTGCCTTGGATGCATAATTGTAGCTCGGTCAAGCCTCCAGGCCTCTTGTAGGTCCCCTCGAAATTCTTGATGAACACTCTCTCGAGGTCTTCCAAAACCCAGCTGCTACTCGGGGTGAGCTGATTCAGCCACGCCCGAGCTGAGCCCTCTAACATCAACGGCAGGTGCATCATGGCTATCTCGTCACCACCCCCTCTGATTTGCACGGCTATTCTGTAATCATCCAGCCATGTCTGGGGTTTAGCATCACCTCGGTATTTATCCACCCCTTGAGCTATCCTAAAGTGAGGCGGAATAGGGGTAGATCGAATCCTTTCACTGAAACAAACCGGCCCTGTGGCCATCAAGGGCCGAACCTGCTCCTGACAATGAGTTCTGGCTCGGTCGACTCGGCTCTGTACAAGATGACTGCGGGCGTCGTCTTCAACATCAAGATAACGGTCGTCCCGGTGCCGAGGGAACTCCTCTCTCCGCGGTGCGGGCCGACCCATCCCACGGGCCTCTGTCCTCCTGAGATCTTCATGTCGATACTGCTCTTGGCGATGATCTCCTCGGGGTTCATCTCTGCGCCGAGGCGAATTGTTCTTGTTCCTCCGTGCTTCCCCATAGGGCGTGTGTACTGACAGTGACGTCCTTGCGGGGGGAACTTGGGAATGGATTCGCTGCTGTGATTGACTGACAACAACGTTTTGATCGACTGCGGTTTGTAACAAAAACGCCAGGTGCTGAATCTCTTCTGCCGCCGATCCACTGGGCTGTAGAGAATTTGCAATACGAGTTGCCGCTATGAGATTTTCTACTTGGGTGCCCATAGCTCGAAAAGGCTCTCGACCTGGAACCCGCAGTTGACGACTCGTTCTGCTTTGTCTGAGCCGAGCTACCTCCCGAGCTTGACGCTCGAGAGTATTTTCTAGCTCGCCCAGGCGTTCTCGCTCAGCCAAATTGGTTAATCTGGCTGCCTCCAGGCCTCGCCCTTCTAGAGTGCTTGTGTCAATGGGGGTGTTTAGCAGTCGCTCGGCCGCTTCTGCTTCTTCCCGCTCTTCCCGAGTAAGGGGGCGGGGTTGCCGACTCGACTCTCCGAGCTCCAACCTTCGGAAAGCGGAAACACGTCGGGTCGGCTCCCGAGTGCCAGCTCTGGATGGGCTGTTCGCTTCATCTCGAGCGTGAGTGTCCCGAGCTGGCGATGGCTGAGAGGGCGGATTCTTAGCCATGCATACTTCTGCAACCGCGACTGGGGCGTCACTGCTGCCTTCTTGCTCGGCACCTGACTCGGGGTCAGATGCCGCCATGCCTTCTTCTTCAACCAAGTCGAACAGAGGCAAGAGAGATGCTGTGGAGCCTTCTCTTGCGATCAGTTCGTCCAGGGCCTTGTGGGCTGACTCCACCGAGTCGATGACTACCACCTTCTGGACCTTGACCGATTTTCCGCGATGGTGAGCGCGCGGGCAGACCGAACGCTTCTTCTTTTGGCGGACAGATAACAGCGCGGGCGCTTGGCGATGGGCCGACAACTGGAGGCGCAGGGCCCTCGACTCGTCAGCTCGGAAGTGAACGCTGCCTCTTGAGGGCAGCAATTGTGCCTGGAGCGGAGAATCCGCCAACCAGGCCGAATCATCAGCTATGAAAGCTAACGATCCGAAACGGAAAACCTCTCCGACGATGAGCTCGGAGCCGCGAATCAACGAAGAGGATGAGAAAAACGCCATCTCTACGATTGCTGATCAACTCAGCCCCACGGTGGGCGCCAACTGTCGTGGATACAAATCTGACAATAGATGTAGGGGTATGAAAGGAGCTAAATGAATCTGTACGCAGAGAGGGTTGACGCAAAGGGATTATACAGGTTAGGCCTCTCCGTGGAGATAAAAACCTTAATCCTGTCCCAGGCTGACTGGGGTGTTCTTTCTTCAGAAATACTGAGAGTATAATGTGTTGCGCGTGCCCATGCCGAAGGGGAGGGGGTGGCTTATATAGAGTGCGCCACTGCCTCCTTAATACCTTGTCTTAAATGGGTCTTAATTACAGGATTAAATACGTACTTAAATACAAAATGGTCTGCCCATTACTACTAATAAAAGAGGAGAAAACGCCTACAACATTAAATGCGTCCCGTCCGTTGCATTTCCCATCTTCCGAGTAGGGGGGCCTCGCCGATTACTTCTGAGTATCGGTCTACTCGGATCTTGCTGGGCTTCCGAGTAGTTGCGTACTCGGAAGCGACTCCTGGTCTCCGAATAACATGTTACTCGGAGACTGCCAATGCTTCGTGTTTTTTGTTGGTCTTATTTTGCTTGATGTGCTTTGGGGAAACCCAGGGCTTAAGGATATCCCTGGGTTTCCCTCGTCTAGGGGTATGCCTTTAGTATTACCACGACAGATAGTCGACTCCTGGAATAGACCGGTTGTGAGCGAAGTGTCGTGGTGAACATCCTCGCCGTCACCCCTTGAATGGTGACGAGTACTTGGCGGCAACTGATGGTCATGTGTGTGTAGTTTACACCATTGCAAGGTTAACAAAACTATTCGGATAGCCGCGTCCGCGGTTATGGACTACCTGGAACCTGTACCTGATTATTAGACAACTTGAATGGATACTCTAAAACTCGCAAGATAAGCGTGAGTGCTATGGCGTGCTTCCACGTGGGGAAGTCGAGGAAGTATCCATAGTGGTGTATTGTTTGGAGACTTGGTAGTGGACTCGTGTGCGCTTCTTACCTCATTCTGGTAATCGTAGTTCAGGATAGCCAAGTCAAAGATGACACTTTTGCATTGAAACCCCACCTCCATTTGCCTTGAAACTTGAGCATGAGTAGTATAGTTCTGATGTAAGTCTTGCTGAGTACGACTTTGTACTCACGTTTGCTTATTCTATGTTTTAGATGAGAACACAGACCCCGATGGAGTCACCTTCCTGAAGCTCCACGTTGACTAAGTCAGTATAGTTCCAGACAACAGTCTGGTCCCTCGTGGAAGGGCATGTATGTTGAACAAGGCTTCTCTAGGCCATTTGTTAATCTTGTCTGTACTCAGTCCTAATTTTCTTCCGTTGTTTGATGTAATGATGGATCATAGACATATGATCTTTGTGTACTCTATGTAAGTCAATAAAGATATACTTTGTAGAGTTCATGTGATGAGTACCTGTTGTTTACACTAGACATGTATGCTGCGTGTATGGTTATAACGTGCATGTCTTAGTGTGGGGTTCGATATCTTAGTTGAGTTCTTGCCGGCGGTATTTTATACACCAAGTGGACCTTAGATGTGTGCAGCTTGGGGCATCGCGATGCGATTGCTCGTGACTCTGTCACGTGGCACACTTTGTTGTATGATTGAGCCCGCCCGAGACTCCGACTAAGTGATCGGGCTGGAGTCTGTTTATGTAAGTGTTGTAATTCAACCGATAATATGGTTGAGGAGACTTGTCTATGAGTATGGGATTTCACCACCCATAATCATTTAGACTTGTGAGCGGACGATAAGGACACATCTCAGTTGATCATCCGGCCTGGATGGGATGCCCCTCACGTTCGAGCTTTCCGAGAGCGTTCTGTGCTTGGCCTTGTCTGCGTAGACAAGTGGGTATGACTCTCGGCTCTTCATATGATTGAGTTGTAGCAGGAATTACATACGCATATTCCGGGTCCCGACAGACTTGGTATCAGATCAGGACTATCTGTAGTATTATCAAACCCTTGGTCGAAGTCGAGTCTAGCATTCTATAGTTATATAGTTACTTGGGTATAAGGGAACAACGTAAGACTTATTTTTTCTCCTTATCCTCATCGACCTGAGTTCTGAGTCACCCTCATCTTTTCTACGGGAAGATAGGACTAGGCTCATCTATGTCTTACTAGAACATCTCGTTGATTGCTTCTTTGTAGCCGTAGGACTGTTGTGGTCGTCTAGAGCCAATGTGTTGTTGAGTTCCTTGAAGAAGTTTTGTCCAATCTCTTCAAGGTTTTCTCATTTTCCATCTCGGTGTAGCCGTTATGCTGCCCGATTTATTCCGTGTTTCTAGGAAATCATTGCCTCTGCATTATAATCTTTTCCGCCTAAATCATGTCCTCTTATCTTTGATTCCATCGTACAACCTGTTCTGATTGTTGATTTTTATCACACAGGATGTCAGGTGGAACTCGTAGTGCTGTTTGTCGGAATCAAAACTGTGTTCGGAATCGAAATGATGATGAACCTCCACCACCGCCTTCTGCGGCGGAAATCATGATGGAAGCTGAGCTGAATCGACGTGATCAAACACGCCTTTTGGAGCTCATCGAGCAGAATACCTTACGTCAGCGTAGTGTGGTTGTCAGCATTCAGGACTTCATCCTCCTCAAACCACCGGTATTTCGATGTTCCTTCGAGCCCCTTGAAGCTGATGATTGGCTCCGTTCCATCGAGCGTAAGCTTGACACGACACATGTTTCTCCCAATGATCGAGTTATATTCGCGACATACTTTTTGGAAGGTGCTGCTCTTCAGTGGTGGGAGAACTATGTTGCAATGCAGCCTGATGGTCACGTAGTGACTTGGTAGGAGTTTCATGATGCCTTTCAAGGGTACCACCTTCTAGATGAGTTAATGGAGCGCAAGAAGGAAGAGTTGTGCAATCTGACTCAAGGAGATATGTCCATTCATGAGTATGTGAGAGAGTTCAACCATCTTGCTAGTTATGCCCAAGATGAGATCACCACCGATGCCAGAAAGCAGGCAAGGTTGCGTAAGGGACTTAGCCCCATCCTTCGCCATGATCTCAACCTCCTTGAATTTGTCACCTTTGAGGATTTAGTGAACAAATCCTTCAGAGCCGAGCATGGCAATGAAGTGTTCGAAGAGTCCGACAAGCATGCTCGAGAGTTTGCTCCTTCTTCAAGTTCAGCCCCTCAGAAACGCCGAATATGGATTCCAACTAGTGCTATACCTCAAAACCTTCTTCAGAGGCCACCATCCAATATATGCCATCCACCTCAAAACATTGTTCCTCCCAAGAATGATGGTGTACAATCAAGTAATCCTGCTCCCAGCAATTCAGGCAGGATGTGTTTCACGTGTGGTCTGCCAGGCCATTCCTTCCGACAATGCCCTCAGGTGTTGGTGGCACCACGTCGACCAAGTCATAAGATTTCAAGGAAATCCACTTCTAAACCCTTGCAAGCAAAGCCTTCAACCACTAGTAGTGGTTGTGTGAACCAAATCTCAGTTGAGGAAGTGACGAGGATCAACCCCGGCAAATCCCATGGTCAGGGACCCTGGGTTAGTCATGAGAGGCGCAGGTTGGACGATAGCTCGTCGGCAAACAGGAAGGCTCGCTCCTGCTCGATATTATTGATTAGGGAGATGCGATTACAGAGCAAGCCAAGGCTGGAGCGCTCAGGGCTAGGGTTACAGGTGAGATTGGATATCTTTGGCGTCGCCCCTCCTAGCCCTTATATACCGGGCTAGGTCACGGGGAATTCATCTACGTGTACAGGTAAACTTTCCTAACCCTAGCTTGCTCCTTACGGCAGGTCTTCGCACCTTCCTTGTGAGTCGAGGACTTCTACGTCGGTGCCATCCCGTGGGCCGGGGCCGTATCTTCATGGGCCTTCTGCCTTCATGGACACCAGGTGGGCTCATCCGTAGGAGTCGTGGGGTCACCCCCTCGTCAGTAGCCCCCGAGTACCTGGGGGACTCAAAGAGTCGCGCAGGGACTCGAGTACATTTATATGTCGTTCATTGATATGCACGGTTCATCCGTGGGTCGCTGGCAGTCTGGTGGCCATGACAAAACCTGTTTCGAGGGATTCTAAGTTGAAAGGGCCCAAGGAGTCAACGGATCGATCCTTGGTGAATTGCACTAGGGCAAATACCACAGTAGCCCAATCAAACCCACGTCCCTCGACGTGAGCTTGGAACACTGGTGTCGAGCAAAAGTCCGTCCACTTCAGGTCTTACTGTGTTCATTTGCCGCCAGTAATGTGTGTAGCCTAAGGCGCGTCCGCCCGACTTATCTATCATGCTCTGCGCATGGGAAAGGTTGGGAGTGAAATCGCTCTTCGGCAAGTCCCAGCCCGGCCGTACTTCGCAGCGGGGTCTTACCTACACGCTAATCTTGCGTGGCATCTGGGCACAGTGTATCGTGTTCCAGGAAAGTGTGTTTTTGAGGCGCGGAGCCTTATAGCATTGCACCCGCTTGGAACAAAACATCAAGCGAGTTGTTCACTCATTCACCTGAGGAGCTTTGTTTTCGAGTGCTCAATCGGGGTTTTTTTCGCGAGTAGTCACTCGAATGCCTTTTTTCGGCTCTTCGGGTGAGGGAGCACCCGGAAATCTTAGCGCCATATGGTCTTTGGCGAATGTTTGTTTGTTTTTCATCGGGTTGAGGGAGCACCCGAGACTCTTATAAGTGCGAGTGTTCACTCGAGCACGTGGCTAACCTTTAGGTGAGGGAGCACCCGGGACTCTTATGATGTACGCTCCCGATGGGAGTAAGATGTTTTTTCTTCCTTGGGGGAAAAGATCTGAAAGATGGAGTCTGTTGGCCTTGATGTCTCTTTGGTTTTTCCTTTGCTGTTTGTGAGGGGCAGTGATGCCTCTATTTTGATGGCTGGCAGTGATGCTCTGTCATTGAACCGTCACATCTTCAGGACCGGTCATAATGATGGCCGCTGTGGCGTGCGGCAGGCGCCGGTTGGGTTTCCCATACGCGCGTTTGGAAACGAGCGCGAATTGACGTGTCTTGCGTACAGTGCGTCCCGTGAGAGAGCATATTCGTCTTGGAGTCCGAGAAGGCTGGGACGATTGGTCTTTGAATTAATTGCTGCTGTCGTTTTGGCTTCTCTGTGCCTTGATGGTGGTTGTTCTATAAATAGGCCTTTCTCTTCCACGCTTCTATCCAACTCGCTGCTTCGCCTCTTTCTCCGTCTCTTCTTCCGCTCATGGTTCCTGGGCGAGGTGTTGGCCGTGGTCGTGGTCGTCGTAGCCGTGGTGGCCGCACACCATGTTCATGCCGTGGTGGTCGCCATGGTACGGTGCCAGTGCCTTCCTCCTCTCCCTTGGAGGAGGGATTCTGGCGCTACGATTTTATTTTGCGTGTTCGTGGCCAAAGTGCCAATCGCATCCTTCTTCCCTCTGCTTTTTCTGCCATTGTCTCTGAGCGTGGCTTGGATGGCTTGCTTCTGCACCTTCAAGGGAGCTGTCGATCTCCTTCTTATGTTGATTTGGAGGTTGATAGCTCTCGCTTGATTTTTCTTGGCTCTGGTTGGAGTTTATTTGCTCGGCGGTTGAATTTGCTGGATGGTGATATGCTCAGCTATCGTTTTGATGGTGAGAGCACTGTTGCTGTCTGCGCATTCGATCCGAGTGGCAATAGCATGGATCCGCATGGGCAGGAGTCGAGCAGCGACAACTCCATAAAGTCGAGGAGTCCTTCGCCTGCGTCTTCGGCTGCTTCATCCTCCGGGGACTCTTCTGGTGGTGGTGGCGAGCCGTCTTCAACTTCTTCCTCCTCTGCCTCTGAAGAAGACCTCGATGTCAAGCCACCGGTTAAACGAGCGCGGCAGACGACCTTGTAGAACTGGAGGTGGCGGCGTCATCTTCGCCGGCAGTTTGGGCGGAGCTGGAGAAGAAGCTAGAGGAGCAGGAGAAGAAGCTGGTGGAGCAGCGTCCCCAATGGCTCCCCAAATAAGTCGAGCTTCACCTTTTGTTATGTCATTGACATCATGAGCCTGCTGCTTCCACCCCTACTTTGTCTGTGATGATGCTCTTGTACTAGAGTAGATTATCCCTCGTGGGCACATATGTAGAAGTCATAGTTCCTTGGGTGATTTTCTCTTGTAACAGGAGCTGCCTTCTATCCAAATGTAGTTGAGTCCTTTTGTACTGAAGATGATATCTATGATGGAAACTGTGTTTTATCCTTTGTAGTGGAATTTATATTTGAGCTTTTTATGCCACCAAAAACTGCGTCTTGACCATCAGGAGCTGTCTTCGAATCCTTTTGTAGCTGAGAGTCTTTTACTGCTGGGGACTGTCCTCGGGTCCATCTTATACTTGGTACTGTTGGCTCTATCGGGCGCGCGACAGCGCTCCTGATGGGAGTATCCCCCGAGGCTACGCTTGAGTCGAAGGGTCAGACGTAGGCTAAAATTTGTTTCCTTTGTTGTTTTTTTATCGGGTACGCGGTAGCGCTCCCGATGGGAGTAGCCCCCGAGTCTTAAGGTGATTGTTGGCGATCAGGTGAAGACTAGATGAGCTTGTGCTTCCTCCGAAGTGTTTTCAAAAGTCCTTGGATTCATGGGAGTGTTGATGGTCGTCTCTCGGGTGGGGTTTGTGCTCGAGACCCCGAGTGCTTCGGGAAGAAGATCGTGTAGGCGGTAGAGTTGCTCGGGGGGGGGGGGGTTGCTTCTTAAGCCCCCGAGTGCTTTGATTAAGATTGCATGTGCGATAGCAGTTGCTCGGGGGGGGGGGGTTCCTCTTCAGCCCCCGATTACTTCGGCTGAGATCGCGTAGGCGATAGAGTTGCTTGGGGGGTACTTCGGTTGAGATCGCGTAGGCGATAGAGTTGCTCGGGGGGGGGGAGTTTCCTCTTCAGCCCCGAGCGCTTTGAGATGGAAATGTTTGGGAAAAATTTATTTTATTGCGGTCATGCGATTTATATGAATTGCCAGTCATGTCCGACCGATAGGGGCTATGGATAGAATAGTCGCAAGTTTGCTACGTTCCATGGGTTGCCCACGTCCTCGTCTGTCTTTGTGTTCTTCAGCCTGTAGGCGCCGCCTCCGATGACTTCTGAGAGTATGAATGGTCCTTCCCATTGGGGGGCAAGTTTGTGGACCTTCTCTTGTATTAGTCGTAGGACTAGATCACCTTTGTTGAAGGTTCTAGTGCGCAGTCGACTGCTTTGGTAGGTACGTAGTTTTTCTTGGTATCCTTCTGATTTTGCCAGGGCTGTGTCTCTTGCTTCGTCAGCCGTACCTTTGTCGTCTTGTAATGCTTCTTCTGCTTCTTCTTCCTCGTATCCGGTGACCCGGGGTGCTCCGAACTTGAGGTCATGTGGCAGAACTGCCTCTGCCCCGTACACCATGAAGAAGGGTGTGTATTTGGTTGCAGTGTTTGGCGTGGTTCGTAAGCTCCACAGGACCGCGGGGAGTTCTTCTACCCAGTTACCGGCAGCTTGCTCGAGTGGTGCGAGGAGTCGTTTCTTGATTCCTCCATAGACAAGGCCGTCTGCTTTTTCTACTTGGCCGTTGGACTGTGGGTGCGCGACTGATGCATAATTTATTTTGATGCCCAGGTCTTCGCAGAAGTTCTGAAATTCTGCGGCCGTGAAGTTCGTGCCGTTGTCCGTAATGATGTTATGTGGCACTCCGAATCTGAAGATGATCGACTTGATGAAGTTGACAGCCGTGAGAGCTGTAGAGCTGGTGATGGGCACTGCTTCGATCCACTTTGTGAACTTGTCGACTGCGACAAGCAAGTGTGTCCTTCCGCCCTTTGATGATTTCTTTAGTGGGCCTACCATGTCGAGTCCCCAGGTGGCGAACGGCCAGGATAGTGGTATGGTCTTGAGCTCTGATGCGGGAGTGTGTGGCCTGTTGGCGAATTTTTGGCAGGCGACGCAACGCCGCACGATTTCCTCTGCGTTTTTCATTGCTGTGGGCCAGTAGAACCCAGCTCGAAACGCTTTGGACACGAGCACTCGACTGCTCGCGTGGTGTCCGCAGGTGCCTTCGTGGATTTCGAGCAAGAGGGCTTTGCCGTCCTCTCCGTCAATGCACTTTTGGAGTATCTGGGTGATGCTGCGCTTATATAGTTGTCTGTTTATCGCCGTGAATGCCTTGGATCGTCGGCTGATGCGTCGTGCTTCGGCCACGTCTTGTGGTAGCGTGCCTTCGATTAGAAATCGGAGGAACGGTTTTGTCCAGACGGGTCCTTCGAACTCTCTCGGGGTTGTGCTGTCGGATGTGCTGGTGCCTGTGCCTTCTGATAGGGTTGCTGCTGCCACCTGCGCTATTTCTGTTGCGTCTTCGCCGTCCGCGACTGCTTCAGATGTTGCTGCCTGCACCTTGATGGACCTCCGGTTGATGCTTTCGAGAAAAACGCCTGGTGGCACGGGCGCCCTGGTCGAACCGATGTTCGCGAGCTCGTCGGCTTCTGTGTTGTTGTCCCTGGTGATGTAGTTGAGCTCGCAACCGTCGAAATTTCCTTCGAGTTCGTTGTAGAGCTTTTGGTATGCCGCCATGTTGTCGGCTATTGCGTTGCAGTTTCTCATCGTCTGCTGGACGACGAGGTTGGAGTCCCCGTAAATTATGAGGCGAGTGGCTCCGCACGTTTTGGCCATGCGCATGCCATGGAGGAGTGCCTCGTATTCTGCTTCGTTGTTGGAGGCGTGACAGAAGTTGATCTGGAGGACGTATTTCAGCTTTGTTCCTTTGGGGGAGATGAGTACAACTCCTGCCCCAGCTCCTTGTTGTCTCTTGGACCCATCGAAGAACATTGACCATGAGCTTGATAGGTCTGGGGGGCTTGGTGTTTGAACCTCCGTCCACTCAACCAGGAAATCTGGGAGTACTTGGGCTTTGATGGCTGTTGGGTGCTTGAACTGCAGGTCCCGTGGGCTGAGCTTGATGTTCCACTCGGCGACTCGCCCGGTTGCTCCAGGGTTATTGAGTATGCCGGCGAGTGGTGCGCTGCTCACGATTGTGATAGGGTGCTCGTCGAAGTATTGGGACACCTTTCTTGAGGTCATGATGATGGCCAGTAGTAGCTTCTGATAGTGCGGGTACCGCTGCTGGGATTTGGTCAGGAGCATGCTGAGGTAGTAGATTGGTCTCTGAATGCTTTGGACTTTGCCTTCTTCTGCGCGTTCGACAACGAGCGTTGTGCTTACTACACTGCTTCGTGCTGCCACGTAGAGGTATAGTTTCTCTCGCTCCTTGGGTACCGCCAGGATTGGTGGGGTCGAGAGCGTCTTTTTCAGGTCCACGAATGCTTGGCGGGCTTCGTCCGTCCACTCAAATTTTCTCCTTTCCTGAGCAGTTGGTAGAAAGACAGCGTGCGTTCTCCCAACTTGCTGATGAAGCGGCTTAGGGCTGCGAGTTTTCCAGTGAGCTGCTGTACTCCTTTGACGTCGGTTGGTTCTTGCATGCGGGTGATGGCTTGGACTTTCTCGGGGTTTGCTTCGATCCCGCGGGCAGAGACCATGTAGCCAAGCAACTTTCCTGCCGGTACGCCGAATGCGCACTTCTTTGGGTTGAGTTTGATTCTGTATTTGTTGAGTGCCGCGAAGGTTTCGCGCAGGTCGTCGAGTAGTGTCGCTGCTTTATAGGTCTTGATGACGTTGTCGTCTACGTAGACTTGTACGTTTCTTCCGATTTTCTCCTTCAGGCAGGCCTGCATCATTCGTTGGTAACTGGCGCCTGCGTTTTTGAGCCCGAAGGGCATGGTCTTGTAGCAGAATACTCCGTAGGGGGTGATGAACGATGTGTGTTCTTCGTCTTCTTCCTTCTTTCTGATCTGGTTGTATCCTGAGTAAGCGTCAAGAAAGGAGAGTAGATCGCACCCTGCTGTTGAGTCGATTATCTGATCGATTCTAGGTAGGGGGAAGTGGTCCTTCGGACAATGTTTGTTGACTGGTCCGTAGTCGACACACATGCGCAGTACGGTCGTGTCTTTCTTGGGCACCAGCACTGGGTTGGCTATCCAGGTGGCTTTCTTCGTTTCTCGGATGAACTGGGCGTCGAGTAACCGGTTGACTTCCTCTCCGAATGCTCTGCGCTTGGGCTCCGAGAATCGTCTCAGCGCTTGCTTCACTGGCCTCGTGTTTGGCTTGATGTCTAGGGCATGTTCCGCGAATTCGCGTGGTATCCCAGGCATGTCGGCTGGGCACCAGGCGAATATTTCCCACTCGTCTCGAAGGAAGGCGACGAGAGCTGTTGCCTGCTCCTCTGGTAGGTGGGCGTACACGCGGATTGTTTTGTCTGGGTCCGTCGGGTGTACTTGGTGGGTGACTGTGTCACCGTCGATGCTGAAGTTGCGTCCGTACTCCCTGGATTCGCTTCGGTTCGCCAATGGGAAGGTACTCTTGTCCGTCACCATGGCTATTTCTCTGAGTTCTTGTTTGGCTCCGAATGTGTCGGAGATTCTGTGGAAGTCACGATCACATTGATCTGATTTGATGAAGCTTCCGTTGATCGTGAGGACTCCTGATGATCCTGGCATCTTGAGCTTGAGGTAGGCGTAGTGTGGGACCGCCATGAATTGCGCGAATGCTGGTCGTCCCAGTATGGTGTGATACTGCGATTGCCAGTCGAGTACCTCGAACTCGAGGACGTGCTTTGCGAAGTTACGCCGGTTGCCAAATACGACTTCGAGTTCGACGACTCCGAGGGATGTGGCTGCTTCTCCTGGGACTACCCCGTGCAACTCGGTGCTTGAGTTTCTCCACACTGATCGTGGGATCAGCATCTTTTGCAAGGTGCTGGTGAAGATGATGTTCATGCTGCTGCCTCCGTCCATGAAGACCCGGTCCATGTCATATCCTCCGATTTGTGCATCGAGCACTAGGGGTGCATGCCCCGGTCTTGGGACTGCGAGTGGATGGTCGTCCTGTGAGAACGTGATGCTGGTCTCCGTGTCATGCAATTGGTAGACTTCGACTATGTTTATGCTCTCTGCTGCTCTGGCCTGCAGGGTTTGGGCGTCACGTTGTGCTTGCGGTACTCTTCCTTCTTGGATCATGAGCACCTGTGCTTGCGACGGGCTGTGACGTCCTTCCGGGTTTGAGGTCGGCGATTGCTCGGGTCGTTGGTTGTATCTGTCGTCTTTCTGCTTCTCCTTCTTGAGGTCGTTGGCTAGCTCGTTGAACAGGCGGCAGTCTCTCAAAGTGTGCCCTGACCTGACGCGTCCCCGGTCATCCCCGAAGCTGTGGATCGTGCAGGGTCCTGCTAGCTGCTCTCTGGCCGTGAGTTTGCTGGATCCGGCGTGCCTCTTCCTTCTTGAGATTCTGAAGATCTGCTCGTGATCCTCCAGGTGTATGTAGAAGCGAGGATCGATTTTGATTCCTCGACTCATGTCTTGGTTCCTGATGAGGTTGGCGAATTCATCCGGCCTTCGATCTGGGTCGTAGTACTCGCCAACAGGTGTCTCGGATTCGCTGTCTTGGTTGACGGCAGATGCTCGTGCGGCGGTATGTCATCGAGTGGTCGTCAGTTGCACGACTCCGTGATGTGGCTCGTTCATTAGGGCTCTTCCGTAGTTATCCCATGCGCGCCTTTTGGGTCGTCGATTCCTTCTGCCTTGGCGGTGATTCTGCTGATCGCTGGATTCGATCTCGTAGTCATTGTTTTGATGTGCGACGGGTGCCCGGGCGGTGGTGGGTTGTCGGAAGATTTGCGAGTCCTCCGCTGCGCGTCGCAGTTCGTCGAGTGGGATCCCTTCGTAGAGGCCCCTCGCCGTTCTTCTGGGTCGTCGACTCCTACGGCGCTGGCGCTGTGCTTGGTTGTCACCGTAATATCGGTCCTGGCATGACTGTAGCTCGAGTGGTCTTGATGGGGCGGCGGAGATGTCCGCCGTGATCTTGAATCCTTCGAGTGGGCTAAGTCTGGGTCTTGCCCTTGCGTTGTACCTTGCTGAAGATGGGACCGCCGAGATCGTGATCCCAACCTGCGTAGTTCCCACAGACGGCGCCAATTGACGGGGATCAACCCCGGCAAATCCCATGGTCAGGGACCCTGGGTTAGTCATGAGAGGCGCAGGTTGGACGATAGCTCGTCGGCAAACAGGAAGGCTCGCTCCTGCTCGATATTATTGATTAGGGAGATGCGATTACAGAGGAAGCCAAGGCTGGAGCGCTCAGGGCTAGGGTTACGGGTGAGATTGGATATCTTTGGCGTCGCCCCTCCTAGCCCTTATATACCGGGCTAGGTCTCGGGGAATTCATCTACGTGTACAGGTAAACTTTCCTAACCCTAGCTTGCTCCTTACGGCAGGTCTTCACACCTTCCTTGTGAGTCGAGGACTTCTACGTCGGTGCCATCCAGTGGGTCGGGGCCGTATCTTCATGGGCCTTCTGCCTTCATGGACACCAGGTGGGCTCATCCGTAGGAGTCGTGGGGTCACCCCCTCGTCAGGAAGCCATTGATACTTCTGACGTCATCCTTGGTACACTCCTAGTCAATCATGTTCCCGCCTCCGTTCTTTTCGATCCAGGAACCTCTCATTCATTCATGTCAGAGAGTTATGCACTTCGTCATGAGTTCCCCTTTGAAGAAATGTTTTCTCCAATGATAATTCAAACTCCTGATTCAAAATGGCAAACTAATAGAGTAAGCCATGACAATCAAATTGCAATTGAGGTTTAGTATTTCTTGCTTCTCTTATCGCCCTCAAGTCTTCAGACATTGATGTCGTCCTAGGAATGGATTGGTTATCAAGACAGAATGTTGTTCTTAATTGTAAAGCCAAATTAGTTAAACTCACCCATCCTTCAGGCCAGACAATTGACTACGCCTCACCCAGCTCTAGAACCCAGATGCATACTTTGAATGTGCTTCCCCTTCCCGACCTTGAAGATATTCAGGTGGTTCATGACTTCCCGGATGTCTTTCCCGAAGAACTGCCGGGAATGCCACCCAAAAGATGTGTAGAATTCATAGTTGATCTTATGCCAGGCACTGCCCCAATTTCCAGACGCCCATATAGAATGGCCCCACATGAGTTAGCTGAGCAAAAAATCCAACTTGAAGCTTTGTTGGCAAAAGGCTTCAGCCGCCCTAGCTCATCGCCATGGGGATGCCCTGTTCTGTTCGTAACGAAGAAAGATGGAACAGAAAGGATGTGCGTAGAAAATCGCCCGCTAAATCTAGCGACAATAAAGAACAAGTACCCACTTCCCAGGATCAATGATCTTTATGATCAACTTGCTAGATCCTCTGTCTTCTCCAAGATGGATTTGAGATTGGGCTATCATCAAATCAAAATTCGACACGAGGACGTTCCCAAGACGGCTTTCACTACTCGATATGGTCTTTACGAGTTCACCTTCATGTCCTTCGGTTCAACCAATGCACCCGCCACTTTCTCGCGCTTGATGAATTCGATCTTCATGGAGTACTTCGATAAATTTGTTGTAGTTTATCTTGATGACATTCTCATCTAATCGAAGAACGAAGAAGAGCACCCAGAACATATTAGGCTAGTATTGATGAAACTTCGAGAGCATCGCCTATATGCCAAGTTCTCTAAGTGCGAATTTTGGCTACCAGAAGTGACCTACTTAGGCCACGTAATTTCTGCAAAAGGCATTGATGTCAATCCCGAGAGAGTTCAGGCCATCCTTGATCGGACTCCACCTGAATCGGTTAAGCAAGTTAGGAGTTTTCTTGGCCTAGCAAGCTATTGTCGCCGCTTCGTTGAGAACTTCTCCAAAGTTTCAAAGCCTCTAACTGAACTCCTCAAGAAAGATAAGAAATTCCAAGGGACCCCCAAGTGCGAGGAAAGCTTTCAAGAGCTAAAAAGAAGGTTAACTTCTGCACCCGTACTTGCGCCTCCAGACACCAAAAGGGATTTCGAGATCTATTGTGATGCTTCACGGCAAGGGTTAGGGTGCATACTTATGCAAGATCGACATGTGGTAGCATATGCTTCACGCCAGTTGCGTCCATATGAAGAGAACTATCCTACCCATGATCTTGAACTCGTTGCCGTAGTTCATGCTTTGAAGACTTGGCGACATTACCTCCTTGGTAATCGTTGTGAGATCTATTCCGACCACCAAAGCCTCAAATACATATTCACCCAGCCAGATCTTAATCTCAGCCAAAGACGCTGGATAGAGTTGATAAAAGATTATGACTTAGGAATTTCTTTCACCCCAGGCAAAGCCAATGTCATGGATGATGCACTAAGTCATAAGTCATATTGTAACAACCTCATGTTACAATAGTATCAACCACTTCTTCATGAGGAATTTCGAAAGCTCAATCTCGAGATTGTTCCTCGTGGATCTCTTTTAACTTGGTGGCGAAACCAACTATTGAGGATCAAATCATAGTTGCCCAAAGGCGTGCACGAGGTGTTCGCCGAATCAAGGAGAACATTGCTAGCGGAGTTGCTAAATGTTTCTCCACAGATAGCAAAGGAACGATATTCTTTGAAAATCGTTTGGTAGTACCTAAGAATAGGAATCTAAGGCAACTCATCCTCAAAGAAGCTCATGACACACTCCTCTCAATTCATCCCGGTGACACGAAAATGTACCGAGATCTACGCCAGAGATTTTGGTGGACCAGGATGAAGAGAGACATTGCTCAATTTGTTGCTGAATGTGATGTTTGTCGTCACATTAAGGCAGAACATCAAAGACCTGCTCGTACTCTTCAACCTTTTCCTATTCCCAAGTGGAAATTGGACAAAGTCGGTATGGACTTCATTACCGGTTTTACAAAAACCCAGAAAGGAAATGATGCCATCTTCGTGGTCATTGATCGACTTTCTAAAGTTGCTCACTTCCTTCCAGTTCGCGAGTCTATAACTGCTAGCCAGTTAGCGGACTTGTATGTCTCTAGAATTGTGTCTCTTCATGGTGTTCCTTTGGAAATCAATTCTGATCGTGGTAGCCTTTTCACCTCTAGATTCTGGGGAAGTTTTCAAAATGCTATGGGAACTAATCTCTCCTTTAGTACATCTTTCCATCCTCAGTCTAGCGGTCAAGTTGAAAGGGTTAACTAAATTCTCAAAGACATGGTCAGAGCTTGTGTTATCTCTTTCGGAAAGAATTGGGAGAAATCTCTTCCATTTGGCGAATTTGCTTATAACATTAATTTCCAATCTAGTCTGAACATGGCTCCTTTTGAACTCCTCTATGGACGAAGATGTCAAACACACCTAAACTGGTCAGAAACCGGTGAAAGACAATTCTTTGGACCGGATATGATTAAGGAAGCAGAAGAGAAAGTTCGCATTTTTCGTTATCGATTGAAAGCCGCCCAATCTCGTTAGAAGAGCTACTATGATCGTCATCATAGGCAAGAAAGCTACAATCTGGATGAGAAGGTTTACCTTCGGGTTACTCCTCTGAAGGGTACCCAACGATTCGGTATCAAAGGCAAGTTGGCCCCACGTTACATCGGACCCTTCCGCATTCTCGCTAAACGTGGAGAAGTTGCCTACCAACTTGAACTACCCCCGCACCTTTTCCGAGTACATGATGTATTCCATGTGTCACAACTTAGGCGTTGCTTCAAGGACCCCATCCGTGAAGTCGACCATGAAACGCTTAATCTCCAAGATGACCTTTCTTATCGAGAGTACCCTGTTCGTATTCTTGATTCAGCAGAGCGTGTCACTCGTCGTCAGAAGATCAGGTTTCTGAAAGTGCAATGGTCACATCACTCCGAGAAAGAAGCAACATGGGAAAGAGAAGACCGCCTCCGTGCCGAGTACCCCACCTTACTCCCGACGACTTCTGAATCTCGGGACGAGATTCTTTTGAGTGGGCGCGAGTTGTCACAACC
Source organism: Bromus sterilis (assembly GCA_950022295.1). Taxonomy (NCBI): domain Eukaryota; kingdom Viridiplantae; phylum Streptophyta; class Magnoliopsida; order Poales; family Poaceae; genus Bromus; species Bromus sterilis. Next base: position 168,126,101 of record OX465600.1, on the reverse strand, counting down.
CAAGTTTAGGTATGTGCTAGGGTTAGGTGGTCACTTTGCATCATGCAAAAATTTCAAAAGAAATCCAATTGGGGAAAAATAAAAAGTTGCTCCAAAAATCACTGTGATATTTTTGAAAAGTCCTAGAAATAAGTGAGATCACATATAAAGTGGAGTGGGTCCCACTCAAGGCTCACTGCTTTTTCAAAAATATTATAAGTGCCTTGGAATTAAATTAAAACCCCTATTTGATTTGAAATTCAAACTATTTGAATTTCAAAAATGCCCAAAACGTGTGAGTGTCTAGCTATATTCCTAGTAAGGCCACATAAAATATTTGGGCATTTACAAAAATTCTTTGCTATTTTATCCAGATGAAATTAACTTAAAAAAAAGAAAAGCAGAGAAGAAAAGGAAAAAGAAACCCAGCCCAAACCTACAGACCTTGGGCCCAACTAAAACCCCACGGCCCAGCCCAGCCCAGCAGCTTTGTCGTCTACCCCAAGCAGCTTGCTGTCGAGCATGCCGGGGGCAACGACCGCCACCGCGATGGACAGAGGCGTCTAGGCCCCCCCCTTGCCTCCAGGCTCGCCACGAGGACGCCCAGAAGCCCCCGCCCCTTTCCCTTTACTTCCCTCTTCCTCTCTGTCCTTCCCCTCGCCGTTTTCCTCACCAGACGAAGCTCGCCGGAGAGCGCCGCCAAGCGCCCGCATGGCCAACGACCTCAAGCCACCCCGCCGTGATCTCCATAAGACCCGCCGCCATCGACTTCATCTCCCCGCACCTGGAATCAGGCTGAGAAGCCCCGTGTGCAACGCCATCATCATCGACGTCCCGCCGGCAGCCGTGGAGTTCTCGCCGGAATTCGTCGCCTCCAGTGCCCCTACGACCTCGCCGTCCTCTTCTTTAGCACCAGGGTGAGCTCCTCGACGTTTTCCCCCTCTCCGCGCGTTCCCCCTCGACATCTAGCCCCTGTCGCCATGGGAGCCGAGCCCGGCCGCCGCGGGAGTTCGTCGTCAGCGTGGCTCTGGTGCCCTCCGAGGTCCCCCGTTTGTGCAAAGCGATGCGAGCGAGTGCGGGACGCGTTTTGGTGGTCGCGGCGTGCCAAACGGTGGCCGGAGACGCCGTCCCGTGCGGGCGCCGCCGCATCTGTTGACGCCGGCGTTGAGCCGCCGGCAGCCCATGACGTAGCCGGCCATTAGCCACTAAACCCCCCACTAACCAACCCCCTAACCCTAAATGACAGTGGGCCCAAGGCCACTAATTAAACTCTCTGCTTAAACTAACCACAGGGATTTAACGCACTGCCTATGACAGGGTTGGCCCACTGGTCAGAGCCCCCCATGTCATCATGACCTCATGCTGACGCAATAAACCTTTTTCCAATAAAAAATAATTCAGAAAATCCAGAAAATAATTCATAGAAAATTAATCCTAACTTCAAATTAAACAAATAATATATGAAAAATTATCATAAAAATGCAAGGATTATGAATATGCAATTTTTTCATGTTTGACCATTTTAAAATGGGTTAACAGAAGCAAATGTACATATGAACCCTTTTCAAATTCAAATATGGAGTTGTTTTCAAATTCTTTTGCAATGCACTTCTTTTAATTGGAATGCTCAACACATCAGTACCATGAACATCACATTATACAATTGATCATGTGCTTTCGCGTTGTACATTATGTTGATCACTTTGTTTGCAATGTTTGCTCGAATAGAAGTGGAGCCGGAACCCGAGATCACCCCCTCCGTTGAAGATACCGTGTACGACCCTCGTCAGCAAGGCAAGCAAACCCCCATTGATCATGTCGATAAAATCCCACTTCCTTCTCAGTCTCGCTTATGCATTGTTTAGGATGATTACCATGATACGTTTCTACCGCATAGTTGAACCCATTCCTTTGCATGACCTATCATTTTTTCACAGTAGTAAGCAAACCACAATCCTAGAAGATGTAGGAGTTGGTTCATATCATGTGGCCCCTACAACTGTTACTGCTTATTGTTGCTTAGTGTTACAATGAGGTTACTTTGTTGTGAGTCGGGATGGTAGTGATCATGATGATGCTGGTGGAAATGTGTTGGTGAATCTACCCTAAAGAAGGTGAACGATGAGAGGTTGTGTAGGAGTACACAGTGGGTTGTCTCGTTGAACACCGCCTTAAGACCGAGTTCTTGTATGGTAATCCAAGACAAAGAGTACAACCACACATTGGGCTCACTGACCCCTCTCGGCCTAGTACCTCAATCCGTGTTGACGTCCAGGAGTCACATTAGTTCGGGCCTTCCATTTGGCATATGCATAGAAAAAGAGTGAGTGAAATGTTGCATCATTTAGACATGTGGGTGGATATGTGAGACAGTGAAACCATCTCCGGATGGCGTCTCGGTTGCCTACATTGTCTGAGTCCGTATCGTTGCTCTGGCCGGACTCTCGAGCGGAGCTACTGAGATAGTCGACTCCTGGAATAGACCGGTTGTGAGCGAAGTGTCGTGGTGAACATCCTCGCCGTCACCCCTTGAATGGTGACGAGTACTTGGCTGTAACTGATGGTCATGTGTGTGTAGTTTACACCCTTGCAAGGTTAACAAAACTATTCGAATAGCCGCGTTCGCGGTTATGGACTACCTGGAACATGTACCTGATTATTAGACAACTTGAATGGATACTCTCAAACTCTCAAGATAAGCGTGAGTGCTATGGTGTGCTTCCTCGTGGGGAAGTCGAGGAAGTATCCATAGTGGTGTATTGGTTGGAGACTTGGTAGTGGACTCGTGTGCGCTTCTTACCTCATTCTGGTAATCGTAGTTCAGGTTAGCCAAGTCAAAGCTGGCACTTCTGCATTGAAACCCCACCTCCCTTTGCCTTGAAAATTGAGCATGAGTAGTATAGTTCTGATGTAAGTCTTGCTGAGTACGACTTTGTACTCACGTTTGCTTATTCTATGTTTTAGATGAGAACCTAGACCCCGATGGAGTCACCTTCCCGAAGCTCGACGTTGACTAAGTTAGTATAGTCCAGACAGCAGTCTGGTCCCTCGTGGAAGGGCATGTATGTTGAACAAGGCTTCTCTAAGCCATTTGTTAATCTTGTCTGTACTCAGACCTAATTTTCTTTCGTTGTTTGATGTAATGATGGATCATAGACATATGATCTTTGTGTACTCTATGTAAGTCAATAAAGATATACTTTGTAGAGTTCATGTGATGAGTACTTGTTGTTTACACTAGACATGTATGTTGTGTGTATGGTTATAACGTGCATGTCTTAGTGTGGGGTTCGATAGCTTAGTTGAGTTCTTGCCGGCGGTCTTTTATACACCAAGTGGCCCTTAGATGTGCGTAATTTGGGGCATCGCGATGCGATTGCTCGTGACTCTGTCACGTGGCACACTTTGTTGTATGATTGAGCCCGCCCGAGACGCCGACTAAGTGATCGGGCTAGAGTCTGTTTATGTAAGTGTTGTAATTCAATCGATAATATGGTTGAGGCGACTTGTCTATTAGTATGGGATTTCGCCACCCATAATCATTTAGACTTGTGAGCGGATGATGAGTACCGATCTTAGTTGATCATCCGGCCTGGATGGGATGCCCCTCACGTTCGAGCTTTCCGAGAGCGTTCTGTGCTTGGCCTTGTCTTCTTAGAAAAGTGGGTACGACTTTAGACTCTTCATATGATTGAGTTGTAGCAGGAATTACATACGCATATTCCGGGTCCCGACAGTTGTGTTGTGATATCTTACCATGAGTCCCTGATCTCGATCGTGTACCTTGCGTGTATGATTACTGTACACGACTTGATTTTGGGGCCGTCACAAACAGAAAGGGTGATAACGGGTCCCCCTGCCTAAGCCCTCACTGGTGGAGTACGGGGTCCGAGCAACTTCCGTTAATGAGGATGCGCGATGAGGATGATCGAAGCATCATTGCGATGCATTCACGCCACCTATCTCCAAAGCCTCGGGCTCGTAGCATGTCTAGCAGATAAGTCCAGGAGAAGGAATTAAACGCCTTTTCTATGTCTAGCTTGAGAAGGATTGAAGGTTTCTTGGTTTGGTGAAAGAATCGGGCAGTGTTCTGGACATACATGAAGTTCTCTTGGACATGAAGGCGTTGTGGCACTGATCAACCAGATTCTACAACTTTGGAATAAGACGGCTTGCGAGCACCTTGGAGAAGATCTTGACCGCACTATGAAGCAAGGAAATCGGCCTGAAATCAGCAAGGGAGTCGGAGCATTGCTTCTTGGGAATCATTTCAATGTACTCCTTGTTCATCTTCTTCAGACCGCGATCATCCATATGGAAGAGTTGATTCAGGGCGCCTAGCAGATCCCTCTTTATTATCTCCCAGCATGACTTAAAGAAACCACCTAAGAACCCATCCGGGCCGGGCGCTTTGTCCGCGGGCATTGCATCGATTGCCTTTTTAATTTTCTCGAGGGAGAAGGCACCTTCAATGTCATCAAGGTCCACACGGTCCAGCTCCAAATCATCCCAATTAAATGACCCTGCAGCTAGCTGTGGGGTACCAAAAATAGAATGGAAGTGCCCATGAGCGAACTGTAACATGCTACCGATCGAGGTGGCCACGCCTGCTGGGCTCTGGAGCATGTGAATCGTATTGCGTCTGTGTCGGGTGTTAGCCTTGCGATGAAAGAACTTTGTGTTGGCATTGCCCGCCTTTAGCCAGAGTACCCGACTTCTTTGCCGCAACTTGATCTTCAGAAGCACGGATAGACCCAGCGAGCGACTCTTCAAACGGGCGCGAAGCTCGCGCTTGACCTGAGAGAGAGGCCGCATGTCCTGAGCGGAGTCGAGGTGGAGCAATAATTCTGTAACTATATGCACCTGCCGTCGGATGTCTCCCACCTTTTGCTTGCTCCAAGATTTAAGAGCGCGAGCAACGTTGAAGAGGTTCCTGCTGAAAGTGGTGAGTGGGCTGGCATGGCCGACATCCCAGTTCCACGCCTGGGCTACCACCTCTTTGTATACTGACAACAATTGCCAAAACACTTCGAAGCGGAAGCGACGGTTAGTGTGAACGACACCTTGATTGAGAAGTAGCAGTGGGCAATGATCCGATATGGTTGTGGCCTGGGGGAGCAGCTTACCAACACTGAATAGGAGCTCCCAATCAACATTACAAAATGCGCGATCCAAGTGCACCAGAGTTGGATTGGTCTACCCATTGCTCCATGTGTACCGCCGGCCTATGAGAGGCAGCTCGTGCAGGGAGGAGGAATTTAGGCAGCCCCGAAAGCGGCACATCCATCGGCGAGAGACACGATTGTTGTTTTTATCGCGCAGATCTTTTATGAGATTGAAGTCTCCAATGAGGAGCCAAGGGCAAATGACCGAGTTATGGATTGCAGCTATCTCGGCCAAGAAGGCCTCCTTCCTGTCATCAGCATGCGGTCCATACACCGTAGTTAGCGTCCAATGATCATTGGTGCCAATTGGAGAGAAACGGTGTAACAGCCCATTTGCAGTAATAGGAAATCAACATGATATTGTACCTTGTCTGATGACTTTGTAACTTGGCATGATGCTAGAGTTTCACATTTCATGTGGTGATTTAAATTTGCATTGGGATTGGATCCCATGTGGGTTGTTTGAATTTGCATCCAAAATGGTTCAAGAAGGGTGTTTGAAGGTTTTTCATTGTTGCATGCATGCTCTCCTTGATCCCAAACTTGGCATAGCCAATTATTTCCCCTTGCCAAGCTTTTTAAAACCCTAGGATCATTTTTTCCAACTCTAAAAATGTGGGCCATAGTTCAATGTGGTTTGAATTCTCAAAAATGGCCCCACATTTTAGTTGCTCTAAAAATGACCAAACCAATTTTAGAAATTGGAGAATATTGCAAGGATCATTCTACATATTTTTATGTATTATTAATCCTTGTAATTAATCCTGGAAAACCCTAAATCCTTTCTATTTTGTTTTATATGGAAAAGGACAGCAGCAGGGGTTTCAATTTTTTCCACTTCTTGTTGCAGGCCCATCCCACCTAGGCCTTTTCCTCCTTCTCGGGCTAGAGCCCAGCCGCGAAGGGGTAAGTGAATCGCGCCCGAGCCGTTCGATCTGCATCCGAGGGCTCTCCTCCTTCGTCTTTCCAGCGTGGACAGAGGTCCCCTCCCCCCTCCTCTCTCACGAGCACGTTCGGCCACGGGAGGTGAAGCCCTCCGGCCAGGGAGAGCGGGAGCTCCCTATTTGAGGCAGCCGGAGAAGCCCAGGGGAACCTAGGGTTCTGCTCCTCCAGTTTTCCCCTCGGGACGCCGCCGCCACGCCCAATTTTTTCTTCCTCGTTTCGCTCCGCCACGGCCGCAGGTGATCGGAGTCAAATTCACCGCCGCCGCTTGATCCCTCCGTCCGTACCTTGCTCCACGCCGTCATGGTGACCCCTGTGTGCGCGTTTTGCCCTGCAGGAGCGTGCTTGGAGAAGCAGGTCGTCCCCGAGCCGTGGATCCCCGCCTCGGCTCCGTCTTCTTCCTCGTCGCCGACGACCCTCCTTCCCCGTCGTCCCGCGTTCGAGTCGTCGCCAAGCTCCCCTAGGTGAGATTCGGGGTGCTTACCGTCCCCTTCGTGCTCGCGTAGTAGGACGTAGCCGTAGGTGCGCGTTGCGGGCCGCCGTGTCACAGATCCCGGCCAGTCCGGTGATCATCGTGACCGTGGCGATGCCGAGGTGTGTGCGGGCACGCTCTGTGCTCGTCCAGAGCACGTTTGTGACCTCAAAGGAGGACACTTGCGCTAGATAGCCGTAGTAGTCGCGCCGCGGTCTGAAGAAATACAATGTGTAGTGCCGTCGCCGTGTCTTCAGTCGATGCTCCCGTCGCCGCCGTGGAGCTAGCGGTGAGATCCAAGGTGCAGAGGCGTAGGAGAAGGTCCCAGCTACGGGTTATGCGTTGTAGCTTGGTCTCCGGTGAGCTGTGCGCAAGGCCAGCCTCGCCTGAAGTTGGCCGCGCCGCCGGTGTGTTTGCAGGTTCAGAGTGGTGCGTCGCCGCTCTGTTCCCGCGAGTTTTCCGGCCGGTTGAAGTGGAGTTGGAGGCCATGGGTTGCACCGGTATGCAGAGGGAGGTGTAGTCTCGAGCTTCCTCGTGGTGGCGCGACAGAAGATGGCCGGAGCACGACGTGAGCCTCGCAGGAAGGTGGTCGCCGCGTCGGGTTCAGAGAAGGTGTCGCCTTTCTTCAGAGGGCACGGGTTCAGTTCAGAGGGAGCGGCCGAGATGGGCCTGGGAGGAGAAGTGGCCTTGGGCCAGGATTTGAGAGCGCGACCTTTTTCCTTTTTTTGTTTTTTTTCCTTTTCTGTCTCAGCCGAGCTAGGCCGTGGAGAGGAGAAGGAGAGATGGGCCCTGGCGCCCGAGGCAGCCCATGTGGGCTATGCCCTTTTTTCTTTTTCTTTTCAATTTCTTTTCTGTTTAATTTTCAATTTGAATTTGAATTCAAATTCAAATCGATTTTTAAACTGGAGTCTCAAGTTGGGCATCCCATATATGTTTCTGGGGTAGCTTGAGCCACTGATCATCATGATGATGGTTACTTTGCATTTTGCCCCTTCCACAATTGGAGTGCTAGTAAATATGCAAAAAGGCCCCTCATTTCTTTGATTTTTTGCAACTGCTCCCCAAAGTTCAAATATGGCATCCCATATATGACTTTGGGGTAGTTTTCCCAAGGAACAACATGGTGATATTGGGATTGTCAGTTGAGCCTTTTCCAAAAATGCGAGTAGTGCAACTTTGCACTCAGGCCCCTGGATTCATTTGAATTTGCAACTGTGTTTTGAAAAATTCAAATGGAGCCATACCTTATATGGTTTTGGGGTAGAAAAATGAGAGAATTAAAATGGTGATGTCCATGTGATGTTTTATGCAACTCAAGTGGACATGGTGTGAAACACCTAGCCATATCAACATGTTTCCTTGCCTTCTATTCTTTCAACTTCAGTGCATGTTGAATCTTGATCATCCTTTCATTCCAAGTCCCTTTTCATGTCATCTTCAATTCTTTGCATCGACAAACCAGCCCCTAGCATATTGTCATATGCAAAGTGGCTGGGTTCCTTCTTTTGTTGCACCTTTCCGATGTCAAGTTCATCGACATCTCTCCGTCTCCGGGATCGAGATTTACTTTCACGTTGTAATTATTTCTGTTGATTGCATTATTGATCATGTCATGTTGCCATGTTAATTACAGCAAAAATTAAGGCTAAGACCAAAGCCATTCAATGTAAATAAATTCATATGAAGTTGTTGACGTGTCGTCACCACCTTCATTTAAATTGACTAGATAGGGTCACATCATGTATATTAAACTTGATCATAGCATCCTTACTTGTGCATTGCACCCATTGCTTACTTGTGTGCCTTTTCCTTGCCGGTACCTTACGTTAGCACCTGAGACTGCCGAGGAGACTTACGTGGAGGTTTCCGACACCGAGCCCAAGGACCCTGCTACGTCTGCTCCGTCGACCGATGATAGAGGCGAAGGTGTCCCGATGTTTCGATGAGATGGTGTAGATCGATTATGGTGGAGACGACTTTCACGATCCGACTACGAACGTGCGAAGACGTTGCGCCTTAGCGATCGCTAAACCAACTCCGAGAGGTTATTGATCCCGCGGATGCACGATCAACCTGACCACGAAGGTCTAATTCCTGCAAGCAATCGAAGAACAAGCAAGAACTAAGAATTGCAATCTGGATATTGCGAATATAAGATGAATGATTACGAAAGTTGGGGTTCCAATGAGGTCTTGGCCTGGTCGGATGACACAAACGAAGAGCTCGAAGTTGCGGCTATGGCTAACTTAAATCTAATTAAAACCCAAGTCTAAACGACGCCCTAAGGGCTGTATATATGGGGGAACAGAGGGGATTTTCGTGACCCCTTGGAGGTGGGGTCCGAAAACAACCCTAACTTGGTTTCCCCACACATACGGACTCTAAAAACAGCCTATAATGTGGTATTTCGAAATTACATGGGCCCAGCCCAATATTAAGGTGACGCAGCACCTATAATTGCTCTTGGACGAAAATAATGAAGTGGCATCTCGTGTATTTCGTCCAAGCCTTCATGCATGCCTTATGGTGGCTTCAAAGTGCGAAAATCCCCACTGGAAGCTCCGTTGTTCTTCCCCGCGCGCGCACCTTCTTCTCCATGCTTGATCCCGCTCCAATGACCGTCCTTCTTGTCCATGCTAGGTCCTTCATTCATAAGCAAAACAAAAGTATCTAATTTAGGCAGCATCATTTGTTCATGAACATTAGAAGGATTCGCAAGAAACGAAAGTACCTGATAATTTAGTTGACGTGCACGTGCTCTAGTAACTGGTCCAGTATGTGTAGTTGGTGAAGATGTGGGTGTAACATTAGTAGAGATGTCCTCATCATCCTCCCCTTCTTGAATGGAAGTCGTTCTCGACGGAAGCTCATTATCTTCTCCCAAATAAGGTTTCAAATCTGCAATGTTAAATGTGGGACTAACCCCAAAATCTGCAGGTAGCTCAAGTTTATATGCATAATCATTAATTTTCTGTAAAACCTTAAAGGGACCATCAGCTCGTGGCATTAACTTAGACTTGCGCAAATCAGGAAACCTATCTTTACGTAGATGTAACCAAACAAGATCTCCTGGTTCAAACACAACATGCTTTCTACCCTTATCACCAGCAATCTTGTATCTAGCATTCATTTTCTCAATGTTTTCTTTAGTTAACTCATGCATTTTTAATATCAATTCAGCACGTTGCTTAGCATCAAAATTAACCTTCTCCGAAGATGGAAGAGGAAGCAAATCAATAGGTGCACGAGGTAGAAAACCATAAACAATCTCAAAAGGGCACATTTTAGTGGTAGAATGAAATGAACGATTATAAGCAAATTCAATATGAGGTAAACATTCTTCCCACATTTTTAAGTTACTCTTTAAAACAGCCCTAAGCATAGTAGACAAAGTCCTATTGACTACTTCAGTTTGTCCATCAGTTTGGGGATGACATGTAGTACTAAAAAGTAGTTTAGTCCCCAACTTAGCCCATAAGCATCTCCAAAAATGGCTAAGAAACTTAGTATCACGATCCGAGACAATAGTATTGGGCACACCATGTAAGCGAATAATCTCTCGAAAGAATAAATCAGCAACATTAGCAGCATCATCGCTTTTATGACATGGTATAAAATGTGCCATTTTAGAAAATCTATCCACGACAACAAATATGCTATCCCTCCCGTTCTTTGTTCGAGGCAAGCCTAAAACAAAGTCCATGGATATGTCCTCCCACGGAACACTAGGTACAGGTAAAGGCATGTATAAACCATGAGGATTGAGTCGTGACTTAGCTTTTTGACATGTAGTGCAGCGAGCAACAAAACGCTCAACATCCCGTCTCATCTTTGGCCAAAAGAAAAGTGTAGCAAGGACGTCCTCCGTCTTCTTCACGCCAAAGTGTCCCATTAATCCTCCTCCATGCGCCTCCTGCAGCAACAAAAGACGAATAGAGCTAGCTGGAATGCATAGCTTGTTAGAACGGAACACAAACCCATTATTAAGCACAAACTTGTTCCATGTTCTACCCTCTCTACAATTCTGCAATACATCTTTAAATTCCGCATCATGTACATATTGATCTTTGATTGTCTCTAAACCGAATATCTTGAAGTCAAGTTGTGAAAGCATAGTATAACGACGAGACAAAGCATCAGCAATAATATTATCTTTCCCCTTCTTGTGTTTAATGACATAAGGGAAAGTCTCAATAAATTCAACCCACTTAGCATGTCTTCGATTAAGTTTTGCTTGACTTCTTATGTGTTTCAAAGATTCATGATCAGAATGTATAACAAATTCTTTGGGCCATAAATAATGTTGCCAAGTTTCTAATGTCCGAACAAGAGCATATAATTCCTTATCATAAGTAGAATAGTTCAGACTAGGCCCACTCAATTTTTCAGAAAAGTAAGCAACAGGTTTAGCATCTTGCAATAACACACCTCCCAAACCAATACCACTAGCATCGCATTCAAGCTCAAAAGTCTTACTAAAATCAGGAAGTTGGAGCAAAGGAGCATGTGTTAACTTATCTTTCAAGACCGTGAAGGCTTCTTCCTGTGCGGTACCCCAAGTAAAAGGCACATCCTTGCGTGTAAGCTCATTGAGAGGTGCAGCAATGGTGCTGAAATCTCTCACAAAACGCCTATAGAATCCAGCGAGGCCAAGAAAACTCCTCACTTGTGTGACCGTTTTGGGCTGCGGCCAACTCTCAATCGCCTCGATCTTGGCTTTATCAACTTCAATTCCCTGCGGAGTAACAACATAGCCAAGAAACGATACTCGGTCGGTGCAAAAGGTGCACTTCCCAAGGTTACCAAACAAACGTGCATTACGTAGAGCAATAAAAACAGCACGTAAATGATCCAAATGTTCCTCCAAAGATTTGCTATAAATCAGTATATCATCAAAATAGACTACCACAAATCGTCCAATGAAAGCACGTAAAACCTCGTTCATTAATCTCATGAAAGTGCTAGGTGCATTAGTTAACCCAAAAGGCATGACTAACCACTCATATAATCCAAACTTAGTTTTAAATGCCGTTTTCCATTCATCTCCTAATTTCATGCGAATTTGATGGTATCCACTACGCAAATCAACTTTGGAAAACATGGTAGAGCCACTTAATTCATCAAGCATATCATCTAGCCTAGGAATAGGATGACGATAACGAATAGTAATATTATTAATGGCTCGACAATCAACACACATACGCCATGTTCCATCCTTTTTAGGCACTAATATAACAGGAACAACACAAGGACTAAGGGATTCACGTATGTAACCTTTGTCGAGTAGCTCTTGTACTTGACGCTGAATCTCCTTCGTCTCCTCCGGATTGGTACGGTATGGCGCACGGTTGGGCAGCGAAGCACCGGGAATTAAGTCAATCTGATGCTCAATCCCTCGAATAGGTGGTAATCCCGGTGGTACGTCTTGTGGAAAGACGTCAATAAACTCCTGCAAAAGGTCAGTGACAACAGTAGGCAAAGAAGGAGGCAATTCCTCAAATGAAAACAAGGCTTCTTTGCACACAAAAGCATAGCACACATATTGACTAACATCCAAATCCGAAATATCAACCTTAGTAGCAAGCAAAGTTGGACTAGTCAATTTAATTTCATTAGAAACAACAGAAGAAGATTTGCTATTAGTCTTATGTTATTGCTCAAATTCTTTAGCTGCTATCTCATTTTCACTCTTATTTTTCTCCTGTTTAGCTTTACTAGCTCTAGCAAGATCATCTTTCACAATTTGTTCAGGAGACATAGGAAGTAAAGCAATATTTTTATCCTGATGAACTAGAGTAAACTGATTTGTCCTACCATGGTGTACAACATTCCTATCAAATTGCCATGGTCTACCAAGTAAAAGAGAGCATGCTTGCATGGGTACCACATCACAATCAACATAATCAGCATATGCAGCAATGCTAAAGTGCACACGAACAGAACGCGTTACCTTAATCTTACCACTATTGTTAAACCACTGAATATAGTACGGATGGGGGTGTGGTCTTGTGGTGAGAGATAGCTTCTCCACCAACTCCATGCTAGCCAAGTTGTTGCAACTCCCTCCGTCAATGATGATGCGAACCGAACGTTCTTTCACCACTCCCTTTGTGTGGAACAAATTATGCCTCTGGTTTTGCTCGGCCTTCGTTACCTGCACACTTAATACACGTTGAGCAACCAAACTAGCATATTTATCTGCATCATCAGGAGTCATATACTCTATATCATGAGCATCATCATGGGCACCCTGTTCCTCATGAGCAATGAGAACTAGAGTCTCCTCATCATAGTCACTCGCTGACTCATACCCACCATCCGCCGTAATAGTCATCACACGCTTGGAGGGACAGTCTTTTGCGAAGTGACCTCCACCTTGGCACCTGCGACATTTAATATCACGATCTCGTGCTTGCCCTGTGGACGCCATGGAGGAAGAAGAACTCGCCGCTGGACCACTCTGTGCACCCTTGAATGGTGGCGCTGGCTGTTTTGGTGGCTCCCTGTAAGAATGAGCGGCTGAAGTAGATGGTGGCGCAGCAGGACGTGTGGATGTAGAAGCTCCACGCGATGTCCATGATGTATTTCGTCCTGCAGAAAAGTTAGGTCTCGTAGCGGCCTGTCGATCCTGCACTTCACGTTCAGCTTTACAAGCAAGATGAAACAAACGAGTGATAGTAGCAAAGTCCTTGTATTCTAGAATAGTTTGTATCTCCCTGTTTAAGCCACCCATAAAACGTGCAAGCATAGCTTCATTATCCTCTACTAGGCCACATCTAATCAATCCAGTTTGTAATTCTTGATAATATTCCTCTGCAGAATTTTTTCCTTGTCTCAAACGCTGTAATTTTTGTAACAATTCACGTTGATAATAAGGAGGAACCCAGCGAGTACGCATAGCATCTTTTAAAGCAGCCCAAGTAGTTGGAATATTATTAGCATGCAATCTACAATGTTCAGACCACCAAATAGATGCAAAGCCCGTGAATTCACAAACAGCAGCAGTAACACGTCTATTCTCAGGATATTGTAAACATGTAAAACGTTGTTCAGTTTCTAACTCCCAAGTAAGATAAGCATCAGGAATATATCTACCCTCAAACGGCTTAAGATTCAATTTAAGTTTAGGCACATGTTCATCATCGCGTACCTGAGGGGGTGGTTGGTGTCGACCGTGGCGAATGTTGGGACGTGGACGTCCAGCTGGCTGCTCATAGGCCGCTTCCTGTTCAACCTCCTCCTCGTAATCACCCTCGTAGTTGTCGTCCTGGGCGACGTCAGAAGCAGCAGCAGCAGCAGTAGCAGCAACTGCAGCAGTAGGAGGAGCACCAATACCAGCAGCTTGTCCTCGCGGAAACAGAATACGTCGTGCACGTGGTAGTGGCGGTGGCTGTGGCTGTGCTGAAGGTAGGCGTGCGATCAACTCAGTAAACTTGGCGTCGAGCTTGGTGTCGATCATCTTCTCCACGCCATCAATCGCCTCTGTAAATCTGGTCTCGATGTCCTGCACCTGTTGAGACATCATACATGCAAATTTATCATGTAACTCCTTGTTTGTCATGTTCTCCCAATCGGGTGCATCCCGCGCCACTTCATCATGTGATCCTGGCATGGTTAGCAGAAATAGAAAACACACAGGAATATGATCCTACTTCTACTAATGGGATGGATGTGGGGTGGTGGAAAGCACAAATCCGTCAAGCTTTTCTTACGTTCTTACCGATTCTTACCTAGCAGCAGGTGGTGATGTACAACCAACGGGTCAAAACTCTCAGAGATATGGTAGAGCGATGGCCAGGAGGTGTCAAAACGCACGATGTAGGATATATGTGGAGCTGTAGGTAGGCTTGACAAATATGGTAGCAAAAAGATCAACAGTAATCAAAACAGAGATGCAAAGCTGAATAAACACTCAACGTCGGTACTGTGCTGATCCTAGGCTAGACCGTACTAGAGACGCGAGCCTAAAACACCAACGAAAGCACGGCGCGGCACGTATTGGCGATGCGGGACTGCGGGGGCTGAAAAAGTGCGAAAAAATCAGTATGATGGCGAACGTCTCAAAACGAGTTTCTGGACCTAAGGAACGTATGGGCACGAAATTTTTTTACCCCTGAAAATTTTGGCCTAAAAACTGCTCTGAAAAGCGTGCCACTCTTTTTTTTTTTTTTTTGGAAATCACCCTCTTCTACGTACGACAAAAGATTGGTGAAATCCGACTCTAATCAACTCAAAACTATTCTGGCTACGGAGATATCACAAACCGAACGGGTGATGGAACTCAACTCGGATCGGTAGGTTGTGGTGGTGTGTATGGACTCTGCTTGGCGGAACATGGTGGTGTATCTGGACTCGGATTGGCGGAACGTGGTGGTGTACTACTGCGCGGCGGCGGCGTGACAAACTGTGATCAGAACTCGAAACTCTAAGGGAACTAGACGCTAAGATCAGCAACTCGACACAACGATGTAACCGCAAATTCAACAAAGCAAACTACTGTAAGGAAGACTGAACAAAGGCTCGGACTGTTTTGGGACGTGATGATCTAACCCTAATTTTTTTTTGGCTTTTTCGTGGACTGTAGGTATGAAGAACAGAAACAAACTAGACTACGAAAAACTGGTAAATCTCACCGATCAACCTGGAAATCTGATACCACTTGATAGAGGCGAAGGTGTCCCGATGTTTCGATGAGATGGTGTAGATCGATTATGGTGGAGACGACTTTCACGATCCGACTACGAACGTGCGAAGACGTTGCGCCTTAGCGATCGCTAAACCAACTCCGAGAGGTTATTGATCCCGCGGATGCACGATCAACCTGACCACGAAGGTCTAATTCCTGCAAGCAATCGAAGAACAAGCAAGAACTAAGAATTGCAATCTGGATATTGCGAATATAAGATGAATGATTACGAAAGTTGGGGTTCCAATGAGGTCTTGGCCTGGTCGGATGACACAAACGAAGAGCTCGAAGTTGCGGCTATGGCTAACTTAAATCTAATTAAAACCCAAGTCTAAACGACGCCCTAAGGGCTGTATATATGGGGGAACAGAGGTGATTTTCGTGACCCCTTGGAGGTGGGGTCCGAAAACAACCCTAACTTGGTTTCCCCACACATACGGACTCTAAAAACAGCCTATAATGTGGTATTTCGAAATTACATGGGCCCAGCCCAATATTAAGGTGACGCAGCACCTATAATTGCTCTTGGACGAAAATAATGAAGTGGCATCTCGTGTATTTCGTCCAAGCCTTCATGCATGCCTTATGGTGGCTTCAAAGTGCGAAAATCCCCACTGGAAGCTCCATTGTTCTTCCCCGCGCGCGCACCTTCTTCTCCATGCTTGATCCCGCTCCAATGACCGTCCTTCTTGTCCATGCTAGGTCCTTCATTCATAAGCAAAACAAAAGTATCTAATTTAGGCAGCATCATTTGTTCATGAACATTAGAAGGATTCGCAAGAAACGAAAGTACCTGATAATTTAGTTGACGTGCACGTGCTCTAGTAACTGGTCCAGTATGTGTAGTTGGTGAAGATGTGGGTGTAACATTAGTAGAGATGTCCTCATCAACCGATTACCCAGGCAAGGGGAAGATTAATACCATCACTTGATACCTTTCTGCCTACCTGCCTAGCTATAGTCTAGAACGTTTGTTTGATCCTATCCACCTTGTTCATGCCATAATCAAACCAAACAGCCATGATCCCCATATCCCAGCAAAACATTGTATTGCTAAGTTACCGCTGCTCAGCCATTGCTTAGTATGAGTAGGAAAACTTTCTTCTTACCCTATGCTATGGTTTGGGATATCATGTTATTTAAAGAAGTTGGTTAATATTTATTATTATTATGATGTTAATATTATACTTGACGAATGAATGGAGACCAGGTTGTTCCCTCCAGGTGTTTTGTTCCATTTGAGTCACCTAGGTCCCGAGTTCCGGGTATTGTGTTTCCTGACGAGCGTGCCTAATCCTGTGTGGGGTTCTATGGGGCCCCCTTGTCTTCCCTACCTAGCTTCGTACAATTCTAGTGGTAGCCCGAGCTGATTTACATTTGCAATGTGTGTGTGCTGGTGGTACCCCAGTTGTTTACAAACCACCCCGGGCTAGGAGGACATGTTCCTTGGCTGGCCCAACTTGATCGGCTGAGGACCCGGTCTCATATGAGAATTTAACCGGCTATCCAAACCCGAGTCATACGGTAGAGACCGATTCGAGAGCGTGGCCAGCTTTTGATTTGGGTGTCGACTCACCGGGGGCCACCCGGAGTTGTGCGTTGTTAGTTAGAGGGACTCTGTCGTTCCGGAGTTTCAGGCGCTTACCCAGCCAAGTGGAAACCAGGCGTACATGCGAAGCCTATGATGGGCAGTTGGTACACCCCTGCAGGGTTAAATCTTTTCGAAAAGCCGTGTCCGCGGTTATGGACGACTTGAGACCTACTCCTTGTTCATAGAATAACATCAATGTGAATCTTAATTAAAACTTGCCCACCGTGTGAGTGCCATGGTTGCTTTTCTTCGTCCAGGGGGACCGAAAGAAGATCCAGGTTGTGTTATGTTTGACGTAAGTACGTGGATAGCAGACTTATGACACGATGTCACGTGCTCTCTTGGATCTTCCCTCTACTCTAATATAACGATAGCCACCATATATGCTAGTGCGGCTGCAACCTTTACCTTTACTTTTACCTTGTCTTACCGTAGGAAGTTAGTTATCCTGTAATGATATAATCTCACCCCTGTTTTCCTTTTGTGCTTTTACTGTTTTGCCTGATCGGCCGCTGCAGGGTAACCGAGAGAATATCCTGTAATGATATACTACCTCGACCCGAGCACTGGACGATACTTCGTGGAGGTGCCCTCGGAGGACGACGATGAGGATGACTTCGTTCAGTAGATCCTATAGTTGGGTTCCGACGATCAGTGGGTGGACTATTTATGAGCAGCCCTCTCTAGGGCAATTTGGATCTTGACCGTACTCGGTCGTGATTGTCTTCCGCTTGTTGCATGATATACTGTTGGGTCCACGGACCTCTGAGATGTTGTAATAAACTCCAGCAGCGATGTATGCCCTGGACTCTATATATTTATGTCTTAGTATAAATTTCATTGTTCTTATACTTGTTGTCGAGAATCCGGCAGCGACACGAGTGCGAGTGTCGTGAGTCGGTGGCCTTTTATGCGCTACTAACTTGAGCGGGACGCGAAAGCGACTAAATCGAGTTAGCACCGCATCGGGGGCCTTACAACTTGGTATCAGAGCAGAACTGACTGTAGGACCCCTTACTGGCCGAAGTTGAGTCTAGAAACTATTTTGTAGTTATTAAGGAAAAATCGGAGAGTAGGAACTCTTTCTTTTTCTTCTTACCCCACCCTCCCACCCCTTTTTCCGTGAGGAAGTGAAACGTTGTTTTTCTCTCTTCAACTTGTCCCCTTTCAAAACAAATCTAGGTTCTCGTGTACATGAGGCTCCGATTCCTCTATAATTCTTTGCTAGCGACGAGAAGGGTTGGCGTACGTTGAGAACACTGAGCCGCCAATTGGGGTTGATAGCTCCACCTCGCTTACGGCGTACCTCAGGTGAAACTCCTATACAGGGATGGTTGGCATCCTCCGGATGTGGTTCCTCCCCCTATAGGAGACCGCTTCGGCGGGCCGCTCAGGGCAGATGTCTCAACGTTCAGGTCTTCAACCACTCGTATATATTGTTGTGTGCTCGCTAGCAGATTATTATCTTGGTTTCGGATGATCTCGGTTTGGGGATTCTAGTAGCACCTAGCTTTCGACTTTCTGGGTTAACCTTGGTGGAATTTCAGCCTTCGGCTTTCTCATACCTCATGAGGAAGTTTTGTTGTCAATATTGCTTTATCTTCTGGTTTCGTCAATGTTTCAACCATGTTCTCATAAGTGTTCCTTTATACAGGATGCCAAGAGCGAACATGCCGCCGCCAGAGAACCCTCTCCTTGGGGAGGCTGTGACCGCAGTGGCTCAGGGCACAACTGCGATCTTACAGATGCTGCAGAACCAGACCGCGAAGAGGAATGATCGACCACAGTACACCACTCTACAGCAGTTCCTTGCTATCAACCCCCCAGGTTCTCCGAGGCTCGAGACCCGCTGGAGGCGGATGACTGGATCACAGAGATCAAGAAGCACTTCAATGCAAACACCGTCAGACCAGTCGACTACGTCACCTTCGCCTCCTTCCAGCTTCAGGGTGCAGAAGCCAGCTGGTACGATACCTACAAGGGCAACAAGGGAGATGCTATCATCACGTGGACAGACTTCGTCGTAGACTTCAGAGCAGCACATATTCCGAGTAGCTTGATGGACAGGAAGTGAGAGGAGTTCTTCGCTCTGAGACAGGGTGACAGGTCAGTTCAGGAGTACAACCTGGCCTTCGTCAGGCTCGCCAGGTACGCTCCAGAGGAGGTCAGCACAGAGGCCAAGAAGATTGCCAGGTTCCGTGGGGGTCTCAGCACAGAGATCAAGTACGCACTCACCCAGTGCAGCCCCACGCTGTTCTCGTAGTTCGTGGATCAGGCTATCCGCCAGGAGTCAGCCAGAGCAGAGTGGGATGCAGACAGGAAGCGCCAGAGAGAGCACAGTTCCGCAGTGATGGTCCACAAGAAGGCAAAGACTTGGGTCACAGAGGCACCACCGCAGAGGCAGCAGTTTCAACAGAGGGGGGTAGTTGTTCGCACTTTTGCCCGCCCTCCCGTCCCAGTTCAGCAGGGGCCTCGCTCTACACCACCACACGCGAGGCCACCCAGGCCGCAGCAGCAGCCCAGGCCGGGCGTGATCTGCTACAAGTGCAGAGAGCCGGGGAACACTTCCCCCAACTGCACCGATCCGCGCTTTGCTCGGCTTCCACCGCCTCAACCTCACTCTACTCAAACTACCGTGATGGTGAAGGCACAGCCACGTGCAGTTCGAGTGAACAACGTGATGCTCACAGATGCTCAGCAGTCTTCAGAGATTGTGATTGGTAGGTTACTTGTGTGTTCAGTTCCAACGATTGTTTTGTTCGATTCCGGAGCTTCCCATTCCTTCATGTCCGATGCCTTTGCTAAGTCCCTTGACCTTCCAAGAGAGAGGTTGCCTACACCTCTAGCTATTGCTTCTCCAGGATCGAGGATGCAGTCCTCAGGCAGTATCCCAGATGTGGAGATATGTATCCAGGGTGTTATCTTTTGTTCGTCCCTGGTTGTCTTGCCTCGTTCCGACATTGATGTCATTCTGGGTAGGATTGGCTTGTCAAGTACAAGGACAAGATTGATTGTCCAACCAGATCAGTGAAGTTGACACATGATTCAGGTGCAGAAGTGTTGTACACTTGTGGCTCTATGACAGGACCGGCATAGTTGTACGCCTTGAACGCAGGAGTTGCACCTTTGCTACAAGAAGTCAAATTTGTCTGTGAGTTACCAGACGTCTTTCCGGAGGAGTTGCCAGGAATTCCCCCAGTTCGAGCTATTGAGTTCGTTATTGAGCTAGAGCCTGGTACCCAGCCGATTTCTCGGCACCCGTACAAGATGTTTTCGAAGGAGTTGATTGAGCTCAAGAAGAAATTGACAGAGTTCGAGGTAGGCAGTTTTATCCGCGCAAGCACTTCCCCTTGGGGTGCACCGGCTTTGTTTGTCCAGAAGAAGGATGGGACTAGCCGCTTGGTCCAGGACTATCGCGGTATCAACAAGAAGACCATCAAGAACAAGTACCCTTTACCCCGCATCAATGATCTGTTCGAACAATTGAATGGGGCTAAGGTGTTTACCAAGGTTGACTTGAGGATGGGGTATCATCAAATCCGTGTTCGTGAAGAGGATATTCCCAAGACCGCGTTCAACACACGTTATGGGATGTATGAGTTTACAGTCATGACTTTTGGGTTCTCAAATGCCCCTCCTACATTCATGAGAGCTATGAACTATTTGTTCCAAGAATGGCTTGATGTGTTTGTGATCCTCTACCTCGACGACATTCTTGTCTATTCCAAGTCAGAGGCTGAACATGAGGAACATCTACGCTTGGTGCTGCAGAAGTTGAGAGAGCACCGGTACTACGCCAAGTTCTCCAAGTGTGAGTTTTGGATGGACAAGGTCAATTTTCTGGGCCATGTTATCTCCGCTGAGGGAATTGCGGTTGATCCAGAGCGAGTCCGCACTATTCAAGAGTGGGCTCCGCCGAAGAACGTGAAGCAGCTAAGGAGTTTTCTTGACCTGGCAATTATTGCAGGAGGTTTGTGCAGAATTTCTCCAAAATAGCAAAGCCAATGACTGAATTGTTGTGCAAAGGGAAGCGGTACACTTGGTCACCAGCTTGCCAGTCAGCCTTCGAGGAGTTGAAAAAGAAGTTGACCACAACTCCAATTCTCACACCGCCAGATGAGTCACAGCCGTTTCAGGTGTTTTGTGATGCCTCATTGCAAGGTCTAGGCGGAGTTTTGATGCAATGCAGGAATATTGTGGCGCATACCTCACGGCAGTTGAAGACGAGTGAGAGGAATTATCCCACGCACGACTTGGAGCTTGCAGCAGTTGTGCACGCCTTGATCACTTGGCGACACCTCCTCTTAGGGAGGAAGGTGTATGTGTTCACCGATCACAAGAGTCTGAAGTACTTGTTCACTCAGCCAAATCTGAATTTGAGGCAAAGAAGATGGCTTGAAACCATTACTGAGTACACAGTTGATATTCAGTACATGCATGGGAAGGCGAATGTCCTAGGTGATGCGCTGAGCCGCAAGGGCGATTGCAATAATATCCAGGGGCAGAAGATCCACCCTGATTTCTGTGAGTCCTTTCGAAGGCTCAATCTCGAGCTAGTTCTAGCAGGCTACCTTGCCAACCTTGTGGTAGATCCCACTATCCATGAGAAGATTCGTGAAGCTCAGTCTGCCAGCTCAATGATACAAAAGATCAAGAAGGGTATTGCCGCCTCAGTTCCAAAGTACGGTTGCTTTTCAGTGCATAATGACGGCACCGTGTTGTTCGAAGAGCGAGTTGTTGTTCCCAAGGAGGGAGATCTCAGAGAGGTCATCATGAAGGAAGCCAATGATTCCAAGCTGTCTATTCACCCTGGCGGTACAAAGATGTATCAAGATCTCAAGCAAAGCTTTAGGTGGACTCGTATGAAGCGGGATGTTGCCCGTTACGTGTCTCAGTGTGATGTGTGCAGAAGAGTGAAGGCACAGCACCAGAAGCCTGCAAGGTTGCTTCAGCCACTTGAGATTCCGGAGTGGAAATGGGATCACATAGAGATGGATTTCATCACAGGCTTCCCCTTGTCGCAGAAGAAGAACAATGCCATCTTTGTTGTCATTGACAATCTTTCCAAAGTTGCCCACTTCTTTCCAGTGAAGGACTCCATTTCTGCAGCTCAGTTGGCAGATTTGTACACCGCTAGAGTTGTGTCTTTGCATGGCATTCCCAAGAAGATCAGTTCCGATAGAGGCTGCCTTTTCACCTCTAAGTTCTGGCAGGCCTTTCAAAAGGCGATTGGTACGACAGTGTTGTTCAGTACCGCTTATCACCCTCAGACAAGTGGGAAAGTCGAGCGCATGAACCAAATCCTCGAGGACATGCTTCGAGCATGTGTCATCTCCTTTGGCATCAAGTGGGAAGAATGCTTGCCGTATGCTGAGTTCTCTTACAACAACAGCTATCAGGCAAGTCTGCAGGTAGCGCCGTTTGAAGTTTTGTATGGCCGCAAGTGCAGGACACCTTTGAACTGGTCCGAGACAGGTGAGAGGCAGCTGTTCGGTCCAGATGTGATCCGAGAGGTAGAGGACAGAGTGAAGATTGTCCGAGAGCACCTCAAGGCAGCACAGTCTAGGAAGAAGGCCTATTATGACAAAAGGCACCGTGGTGTAGCATTTCAGGTTGGTGATTGGGCGTACCTGAGAGTGTCTCCGTTGAGGGGAACTCACTGCTTTGGTATCAAAGGAAAGCTCGCTCCAAGATTTGTCGGACCTTTTCGCATCCTTGAGACTAGAGGACCTCTTGCCTTTCGCCTCGAGCTTCCACAAAGTCTGTCCATGGTGCATGACGTGTTCCATGTGTCCCAGCTAAAGCAGTGCTTCAAGCAGCCAGAGCAGGCCGTTGACTTGGGCGAGATCTAGCTGAGTGCGGACCTTTCCTACTCAGAGCGTCTAGTCCATGTTCTTGAGACGTCCGAGCGCAAGACTCGCAACAAGACCGTCAAGTTCATGAAGGTGCAGTGGGCACATCATTCGGAGAAGGAAGCAACGTGGGAGCGTGAAGATCATCTCCGTTCTGAGTATCCTGAGTTGTTTCAGGCTTAGATCTCGGGACGAGATCCTGTGTTGGTGGGGGAGTGCTGTAACTGCCCATTTGCAATAATAGGAAATCAACATGATATTGTACCTTGTCTGATGACTTTGTAACTTGGCATGATGTTAGAGTTTCACATTTCATGTGGTGATTTAAATTTGCATTGGGATTGGAGCCCATTTGGGTTGTTTGAATTTGCATCCAAAATGGTTCAAGAAGGGTGTTTGAAGGTTTTTCATTGTTGCATGCATGCTCTCCTTGATCCCAAACTTGGCATAACCAATTCTTTCCCCTTGCCAAGATTTTTAAAACCCTTGGATCATTTTTGCCAACTCTAAAAATCTGGGCCATAGTTCAATGTGGTTTGAATTCTCAAAAATGGCCCCACATTTTAGTTGCTCTAAAAATGACCAAACCAATTTTCGAAATTGGAGAATATTGCAAGGATCATTCTACATATTTTTATGTATTATTAAGCCTTGTAATTAATCCTGGAAAACCCTAAATCCTTTCTATTTTGTTTTATATGGAAAAGGACAGCAGCAGGGGTTTCTTTTTTTTCCACTTCCTGTTGCAGGCCCAGCCCACCTGGGCCTTTTCCTCCTTCTCGGGCTAGAGCCCAGCCGCGAAGGGGTAAGTGAATCGCGCCCGAGCCGTTCGATCTGCATCCGAGGGCTCTCCTCCTTCGTCTTTCCAGCGTGGACAGAGGTCCCCTCCCCCCTCCTCTCTCACGAGCACGTCCGGCCACGGGAGGTGGAGCCCTCCGGCCAGGGAGAGCGGGAGCTCCCTATTTGAGGCAGCCGGAGAAGCCCAGGGGAACCTAGGGTTCCGCTCCTCCAGTTTTCCCCTCGGGACGCCGCCGCCACGCCCAATTTTTTCTTCCTCGTTTCGCTCCGCCACGGCCGCAGGTGATCGGAGTCAAATTCACCGCCGCCGCTTGATCCCTCTGTCCGTACCTTGCTCCACGCCGTCATGGTGACCCCTGTGTGCGCGTTTTGCCCTGCAGGAGCGTGCTTGGAGAAGCAGGTCATCCCCGAGCCGTGGATCCCCGCCTCGGCTCCGTGTTCTTCCTCGCCGCCGACGACCCTCCTTCCCCGTCGTCCCGCGTTCGAGTCGTCGCCAAGCTCCCCTAGGTGAGCTTCGGGGTGCTTCCCGTCCCCTTCGTGCTCGGGTAGTAGGACATAGCCGTAGGTGCGCATTGCAGGCCGCCGTGTCACGGATCCCGGCCAGTCCGGTGATCACCTTGACCGTGGCGATGCCGAGGTGTGTGCGGGCACGCTCTGTGCTCGTCTAGAGCACGTTTGTGACCTCAAAGGAGGACGCTTGGGCTAGATAGCCGTAGTAGTCGCGCCGCGGTCTGAAGAAATACAGTGTGCAGTGCCGCCGCCGTGTCTTCAGTCGATGCTCCCGTCGACGCCGTGGAGCTAGCGGTGAGATCCGAGGTGTAGAGGCGTAGGAGAAGGTCCCAGCTACGGGTTATGCGTCGTAGCTTGGTCTCCGGTGAGCTGTGCGCAAGGCCAGCCTCGCCTGAAGTTGGCCGCGCCACCGGTGTGTTTGCAGGTTCAGAGTGGTGCGTCGCCGCTCTGTTCCCGCGAGTTTTCCGGCCGGTTGAGATGGATTTGGATGCCATGGGTTGCACCGGTATGCAGAGGGAGGTGCAGTCTCAAGCTTCCTCGTGGTGGCGCGACAGAAGATGGCGGAGCACGATGTGGGCCTCGCCGGAAGGTGGTCGCCGCGTCCGGTTCAGAGAAGGTGTCGCCTTTCTTCAGAGGGCACGGGTTCAGTTCAGAGGGAGCAACCGAGCTGGGCCTGGGAGGAGAAGTGGCCTTGGGCCAGGATTTGAGAGCGCGACCTTTTTCCTTTTTTCTGTTTTGTTTTTTTTCCTTTTCTCTCTCAGCCGAGCTGGGCCGTGGAGAGGAGAAGGAGAGATGGTCCCTGGCGCCCGAGGCAGCCCATGTGGGCTATGCCCTTCTTTTCTTTTTCTTTTCAATTTCTTTTCTGTTTAATTTTCAATTTGAATTTGAATTCAAATTCAAATCGATTCTTAAACTGGAGTCTCAAGTTGGGCATCCCATATATGTTTCTGGGGTAGCTTGAGCCACTGATCATCATGATGATGGTTACTTTGCATTTTGCCCCTTCCACAATTGGAGTGCTGGTAAATATGCAAAAGGCCCCTCATTTCTTTGATTTTTGCAACTGCTCCCCAAAGTTCAAATATGGCATCCCAAATATGACTTTGGGGTAGTTTTTCCCAAGGAACAGCATGGTGATATTGGGATTGTCAGTTGAGCCATTTCCAAAAATGCGAGTAGTGCAACTTTGCACTCAAGCCCCTGGATTCATTTGAATTTGAAACTGTGCTTTGCAAAATTCAAATGGAGCCATACCTTATATGGTTTTGGGGTAGAAAAATGCAAGAATTAAAATGGTGATGTCCATGTGATGTTTTGTGCAACTCAAGTGGACATGGTGTGAAACACCTAGCCATATCAACCTGTTTCCTTGCCTTCTATTCTTTCAACATCAGTGCATGTTGAATCTTGATCTTCCGTTCATTCCAAGTCCCTTTTCATGTGATCTTCAATTCTTTGCATCGACAAACCAGCCCCTAGCATATTGTCATATGCAAAGTGACTGGGTTCCTTATTTTGTTGCACCTTTCCGATGTCAAGTTCATCGACATCTCTCCGTCTCCGGGATCGAGATTTACTTTCACGTTGTAATTATTTCTGTTGATTGCATTATTGATCATGTCATGTTGCCATGTTAATTACACCAAAAATTAAGGCTAAGACCGAAGCCATTCAATGTAAATAAATGCATATGAAGTTGTTGACATGTCGTCACCACCTTCATTTAAATTGACTAGATAGGGTCACATCATGTATATTAAACTTGATCATAGCATACTTACCTGTGCATTGCACCCATTGCTTACTTGTGTGCCTTTTCCTTGCCGGTACCTTACGTTAGCACCTGAGACTGCCGAGGAGACTTACGTGGAGGTTTCCGACAACGAGCCCAAGGACCCTGCTACGTCTGCTCCGTCGACCGATTACACAGGCAAGGGGAAGATTTATACCATTACTTGATACATTTCTGCCTACCTGCCTAGCTGTAGTCTAGAACGTTTGTTTGATCCTATCCACCTTGTTCATGCCATAATCAAACCAAACAGCCATGATCCCCACATCCCAGCAAAACATTGTATTGCTAAGTTACCGCTGCTCAGCCATTGCTTAGTATGAGTAGGAAAACTTGCTGCTTACCCTATGCTATTGATAGAGGCGAAGGTGTCCCGATGTTTCGATGAGATGGTGTAGATCGATTATGGTGGAGACGACTTTCACGATCCGACTACGAACGTGCGAAGACGTTGCGCCTTAGCGATCGCTAAACCAACTCCGAGAGGTTATTGATCCCGCGGATGCACGATCAACCTGACCACGAAGGTCTAATTCCTGCAAGCAATCGAAGAACAAGCAAGAACTAAGAATTGCAATCTGGATATTGCGAATATAAGATGAATGATTACGAAAGTTGGGGGTTCCAATGAGGTCTTGGCCTGGTCGGATGACACAAACGAAGAGCTCGAAGTTGCGGCTATGGCTAACTTATAACTAATTAAAACCCAAGTCTAAACGACGCCCTAAGGGCTGTATATATGGGGGAACAGAGGGGATTTTCGTGACCCCTTGGAGGTGGGGTCCGAAAACAACCCTAACTCGGTTTCCCCACACATACGGACTCTAAAAACAGCCTATAATGTGGTATTTCGAAATTACATGGGCCCAGTCCAATATTAAGGTGACGCAGCACCTATAATTGCTCTTGGACGAAAATAATGAAGTGGCATCTCGTGTATTCCGTCCAAGCCTTCATGCATGCCTTATGGTGGCTTCAACGTGCGAAAATCCCCACTGGAAGCTCCACTGTACTTTCCCCCGCGCGCACCTTCTTCTCCATGCTTGATCCCGCTCCAATGACCATCCTTCTTGTCCATGCTAGGTCCTTCATTCTTAAGCAAAACAAAAGTATCTAATTTAGGCAGCATCATATGTTCATGAACAATAGAAGGATTCGCAAGAAACGAAAGTACCTGATAATTTAGTTGACGTGCACGTGCTCTAGTAACTGGTCCAGTATGTGTAGTTGGTGAGGGTATGGGTGTAACATTAGTAGGGATGTCCTCATCATCCTCCCCTTCTTGAATTGAAGTCGTCCTCGACGGAAGCTCATCATCTTCTCCCAAATAAGGTTTCAAATCTGCAATGTTAAATGTGGGACTAACCCCAAAATCTGCAGGTAGCTCAAGTTTATATGCATTATCATTAATTTTCTGTAAAACCTTAAAGGGACCATCAGCTCGTGGCATTAACTTAGACTTGCGCAAATCAGGAAACCTATCTTTACGTAGATGTAACCAAACAAGATCTCCTGGTTCAAACACAACATGCTTTCGACCCCTATCACCAGCAAGCTTGTATCTAGCATTCATGCGCTCAATGTTTTCTTTAGTTAACTCATGCATTTTAGTGGTAGAATGCACTGAACGATTATAAGCAAATTCAATATGAGGTAAACATTCTTCCCACAGTTTCAAGTTACTTTTTAAAACAGCCCTAAGCATAGTAGACAATGTCCTATTGACCACTTCAGTTTGTCCATCAGTTTGGGGATGACATGTAGTACTAAAAAGTAGTTTAGTCCCCAACTTAGCCCATAAGCATCTCCAAAAATGGCTAAGAAACTTAGTATCACGATCCGAGACAATAGTATTGGGCACACCATGTAAACGAATAATCTATCCAAAGAATAAATCAACAACATTAGCAGCATCATCGCTTTTATGACATGGTATAAAATGTGCCATCTTAGAAAATCTATCCACGACAACAAATATGCTATCCCTCCCCTTCTTTGTTCGAGGCAAGCCTAAAACAAAGTCCATGGATATGTCCTCCCACGGAACACTAGGTACAGGTAAAGGCATGTATAAACCATGAGGATTGAGTCGTGACTTAGCTTTTTGACATGTAGTGCAGCGAGCAACAAAACGCTCAACATCCCGTCTCATCTTTGGCCAAAAGAAATGTGTAGCAAGTACGTCCTCCGTCTTTTTCACGCCAAAATGTCCCATTAATCCTCCTCCATGCGCCTCCTGCAACAACAAAAGACGAATAGAGCTAGCTGGAATGCATAGCTTGTTAGAACGGAACACAAATCCATCATTAAGCACAAACTTGTTCCATGTTCTACCCTCTCTACAATTCTGCAAAACATCTTTAAATTCCGCATCATTTACATATTGTTCTTTGATTGTCTCTAAACCGAATATCTTGAAGTCAAGTTGTGAAAGCATAGTATAACGACGAGACAAAGCATCAGCAATAATATTATCCTTGCCCTTCTTGTGTTTAATGACATAAGGGAAAGTCTCAATAAATTCAACCCACTTAGCATGTCTACGAATAAGTTTTGCTTGACTTCTTATGTGTTTCAAAGATTCATGATCAGAATGTATAACAAATTCTTTGGGCCATAAATAATGTTGCCAAGTTTCTAATGTCCGAACAAGAGCATATAATTCCTTATCATAAGTAGAATAGTTCAGACTAGGCCCACTCAATTTTTCAGAAAAGTAAGCAACAGGTTTAGCATCTTGTTATAACACACCTCCCAAACCAATCCCACTAGCATCGCATTCAAGCTCAAAAGTCTTATTAAAATCAGGAAGTTGGAGCAAAGGAGCATGTGTTAACTTATCTTTCAATACCGTGAAAGCTTCTTCCTGTGCGGTACCCCAATTAAAAGGCACATCCTTGCGTGTAAGCTCATTGAGAGGTGCAGCAATGGTGCTGAAATCTCTCACAAAACGCCTATAGAATCCAGCGAGGCCAAGAAAACTCCTCACTTGTGTGACCGTTTTGGGCTGCGGCCAACTCTCAATCGCCTCGATCTTGGCATGATCAACTTCAATTCCCTGCGGAGTAACAACATAGCCAAGAAACGACACTCGGTCGGTGCAAAAGGTGCACTTCCCAAGGTTACCAAATAAACGTGCATTACGTAGAGCAATAAAAACAGCACGTAAATGATCCAAATGTTCCTCCAAAGATTTGCTATAAATCAGTATATCATCAAAATAGACTACCACAAATCGTCCAATGAAAGCACGTAAAACCTCGTTCATTAATCTCATAAAAGTGCTAGGTGCATTAGTTAACCCAAAAGGCATGACTAACCACTCATATAATCCAAACTTAGTTTTAAATGTCGTTTTCCATTCATCCCCTAATTTCATGCGAATTTGATGGTATCCACTACGCAAATCAACTTTGGAAAACATGGTAGAGCCACTTAATTCATCAAGCATATCATCTAACCTAGGAATAGGATGACGATAACGAATAGTAATATTATTAATGGCTCTACAATCAACACACATACGCCAAGTTCCATCCTTTTTAGGCACTAATATAACAGGAACAGCACAAGGACTAAGTGATTCACGTATGTAACCTTTGTCGAGTAGCTCTTGTACTTGACGCTGAATCTCCTTCGTCTCCTCCGGATTGGTACGGTATGGCGCACGGTTGGGCAGCGAAGCACCGGGAATTAAGTCAATCTGATGCTCAATCCCTCGAATAGGTGGTAATCCCGGTGGTACGTCTTGTGGAAAGACGTCAATAAATTCCTGCAAAAGGTCAGTGACAACAGGAGGCAAAGAAGGAGGCAATTCCTCAAATGAAAACAAAGCTTCTTTGCACACAAAAGCATAGCACACATATTGACTAACATCCAAATCTGAAATATCAACCTTAGTAGCAAGCAAAGTTGGACTAGTCAATTTAATTTCATTAGAAACAGCAGAAGAAGATTTGCTATTAGTCTTATGTTGTTGCTCAAATTCTTTAGCTGCTATCTCATTTTCACTCTTATTTTTCTCCTGTTTGGCTTTACTAGCTCTAGCAAGATCATCTTTCACAATTTGTTCAGGAGACATAGGAAGTAAAGCAATATGTTTATCCTGATGAACCAGAGTAAACTGATTTGTCCTACCATGGTCTACAACAGTCCTATCAAATTGCCATGGTCTACCAAGTAAAAGAGAGCATGCTTGCATGGGTACCACATCACAATCAACATAATCAGCATATGCAGCAATGCTAAAGTGCACACGAACAGAACGCGTTACCTTAATCTTACCACTATTGTTAAACCACTGAATATAGTACGGATGGGGGTGTGGTCTTGTGGTGAGAGATAGCGTCTCCACCAACTCCATGCTCGCCAAGTTGTTGCAACTCCCTCCGTCAATGATGATGCGAACCGAACGTTCTTTCACCACTCCCTTTGTGTGGAACAAATTATGCCTCTGGTTTTGCTCGGCCTTCGATACCTGCACACTTAACACACGTTGAGCAACCAAACTAGCATATTTATCTGCATCATCAGGAGTCATATACTCTATATCATGAGCATCATCATGGGCACCCTGTTCCTCATGAGCAATGAGAACTAGAGTCTCCTCATCATAGTCACTCGCTGACTCATACCCACCATCCGCCGTAATAGTCATCACACGCTTGGAGGGACAGTCCTTTGCGAAGTGACCTCCACCTTGGCACCTGCGACATTTAATATCACGATCTCGTGTTTGCCCTGTGGACGCCATGGATGAAGAAGAACTCGCCGCTGGACCACTCTGTGCACCCTTGAATGGTGGCGCTGGATGTTTTGGTGGCTCCCTGTAAGAATGAGCGGTTGAAGTAGATGGTGGCGCAGCAGGACGTGTGGATGTAGAAGCTCCACGCGATGTCCATGATGTATTTCGTCCTGCAGAAAAGTTAGGTCTCGTAGCGGCCTGTCGATCCTGCACTTCACGTTCAGCTTTACAAGCAAGATGAAACAAACGAGTGATAGTAGCAAAGTCCTTGTATTCTAGAATAGTTTGTATCTCCCTGTTTAAGCCACCCATAAAACGTGCAAGCATAGCTTCATTATCCTCTACTAGGCCACATCTAATCAATCCAGTTTGTAATTCTTGATAATATTCCTCTACAGAATTTTTCCTTGTCTCAAACGTTGTAATTTTTGTAACAATTCACGTTGATAATAAGGAGGAACCCAGCGAGTACGCATAGCATCTTTTAAAGCAGCCCAAGTAGTTGGAATATTATTAGCATGCAATCTACAATGTTCAGACCACCAAATAGATGCAAAGCCCGTGAATTCACAAACAGCAGCAGTAACACGTCTATTCTCAGGATATTGTAAACATGTAAAACGTTGTTCAGTTTCTAACTCCCAAGTAAGATAAGCATCAGGAATATATCTACCCTCAAACGGCTTAAGATTCAATTTAAGTTTAGGCACATGTTCATCATCGCGTACCTGAGGGGGTGGTTGGTGTCGACCGTGGCGAATGTTGGGACGTGGACGTCCAGCTGGCTGCTCATAGGCCGCTTCCTGTTCCACCTCCTCCTCGTAATCACCCTCGTAGTTGTCGTCCTGGACGACGTCAGAAGCAGCAGCAGCAGCAGTAGCAACAACTGCAGCAGCAGGAGGAGCACCAATACCAGCAGCTTGTCCTCGCGGAAACAGAATACGTCGTGCACGTGGTAGTGGCGGTGGCTGTGGCTGTGCTGAAGGTAGGCGTGCGATCAACTCAGTAAACTTGGCGTCGAGCTTGGTGTCGATCATCTTCTCCACGCCATCAATCACCTCTGTAAATCTGGTCTCGATGTCCTGCACCTGTTGAGACATCATACGTGCAAATGTATCATGTAGCTCCTTGTTTGTCATGTTCTCCCAATCGGGTGCATCCCGCGCCACTTCATCATGTGATCCTGGCATGGTTAGCAGAAATAGAAAACACACAGGAATATGATCCTACTTCTACTAATGGGATGGATGTGGGGTGGTGGAAAGCACAAATCCGTCAAGCTTTTCTTACGTTCTTACCGATTCTTACCTAGCAGCAGGTGGTGATGTACAACCAACGGGTCAAAACTCTCAGAGATATGGTAGAGCGATGGCCAGGAGGTGTCAAAACGCACGATGTAGGATATATGTGGAGCTGTAGGTAGGCTTGACAAATATGGTAGCAAAAAGATCAACAGTAATCAAAACAGAGATGCAAAGCTGAATAAACACTCAATGTCGGTACTGTGCTGATCCTAGGCTAGACCGTACTAGAGACGCGAGCCTAAAACACCAACGAAAGCACGGCGCGACACGTAACAACTGTGAAGCACACTCTGAATTTTTTATTTTCTCTCTCTTTTTTTTTGTTTTTTTTTTGCTCTTTTTTTTTGCGATGCGGGACTGCGGTGGCTGAAAAAGTGCGAAAAAAATCACTATGGTGGCGAACGTCTCAAAACGAGTTTCTGGACCTAAGGAACGTATGGGCACGAAATTTTTTTACCCCTGAAAATTTTGGCCTAAAAACTGCTCTGAATTTTTTTTTTTTTTTGGAAATCACCCTCTTCTACGTACGACAAACGATTGGTGAAATCCGACTCTAATCAACTCAAAACTATTCTGGCTACGGAGATATCAGGAACCGTACTGATGGTGGAACTCAACTCGGACTCGTGAGACGTGGTGGTGTATATGGACTCTGCTTGGCGGAACGTGGTGGTGTATCTGGACTCGGATTGGCGGAAACGTGGTAGGATGACTACTGGTGCGGCGGCGACGTGGCAAACTGTGATCAGAACTCGAAACTCTAAGGGAACTAGACGCTAAGATCAGCAACTTGACACAACGATGCAACCGTAAATTCAACAAAGCAAGTACTGAAAAGAAAACTGGACAAAGGCTAGGACTGTCTTGGGACGTGATGATCTAACCCTAATTTTTTTTGTTGGCTTTTTCGTGGACTGTAGGTATGAAGAACAGAACCAATCTAGACTATGAAAACTGGTAAATCTCACCGATCAACCTAGAAATCTGATACCACTTGATAGAGGCGAAGGTGTCCCGATGTTTCGATGAGATGGTGTAGATCGATTATGGTGGAGACGACTTTCACGATCCGACTACGAACGTGCGAAGACGTTGCGCCTTAGCGATCGCTAAACCAACTCCGAGAGGTTATTGATCCCGCGGATTCACGATCAACCTGACCACGAAGGTCTCATTCCTGCAAGCAATCGAAGAACAAGCAAGAACTAAGAATTGCAATCTGGATATTGCGAATATAAGATGAATGATTACGAAAGTTGGGGGTTCCAATGAGGTCTTGGCCTGGTCGGATGACACAAACGAAGAGCTCGAAGTTGCGGCTATGGCTAACTTATATCTAATTAAAACCCAAGTCTAAACGACGCCCTAAGGGCTGTATATATGGGGGAACAGAGGGGATTTTCGTGACCCCTTGGAGGTGGGGTCCGAAAACAACCCTAACTCGGTTTCCCCACACATACGGACTCTAAAAACAGCCTATAATGTGGTATTTCGAAATTACATGGGCCCAGCCCAATATTAAGGTGACGCAGCACCTATAATTGCTCTTGGACGAAAATAATGAAGTGGCATCTCGTGTATTCCGTCCAAGCCTTCATGCATGCCTTATGGTGGCTTCAACGTGCGAAAATCCCCACTGGAAGCTCCACTGTACTTTCCCCCGCGCGCACCTTCTTCTCCATGCTTGATCCCGCTCCAATGACCATCCTTCTTGTCCATGCTAGGTCCTTCATTCATAAGCAAAACAAAAGTATCTAATTTAGGCAGCATCATATGTTCATGAACAATAGAAGGATTCGCAAGAAATGAAAGTACCTGATAATTTAGTTGACGTGCACGTGCTCTAGTAACTGGTCCAGTATGTGTAGTTGGTGAGGGTATGGGTGTAACATTAGTAGGGATGTCCTCATCAGCTATGGTTTGGGATATCATGTTATTTAAAGAAGTTGGTTGATATTTATTATTATTATGATGTTAATATTATACTTGATGAATGATGGGAGACCAGGCTGTTCCCTCCAGGTGTTTTGTTCCATTTGAGTCACCTAGGTCCTGAGTTCCGGGTATTGTGTTTCTTGACGAGCGTGCCTAATCCTGTGTGGGGTTCTATGGGGCCCCCTTGTCTTACCTACCTAGCTTCGTACAATTCTAGTGGTGGCCCGAGCTGATTTACATTTGCAATGTGTGTGTGCTGGTGGTACCCCAGTTGTTTACAAACCACCCCGCGCCAGGAGGACATGTTCCTTGGCTGGCCCAACTTGACCGGCTGAGGACCCGGCCGCATATGAGAATTTAACCGGCTATCCAAACCCGATTCGTACGGTAGAGACCGATTCGAGAGCGTGGCCAGCTTTTGATTTGGGTGTCGACTCACCGGGGGCCACCCGGAGTTGTGCGTTGTTAGTTAGAGGGACTCTGACGTTCCGGAGTTTCAGGCGCTTACCCAGCCAAGTGGAAACCAGGCGTACATGCGAAGCCTATGATGGGCAGTTGGTACACCCCTGCAGGGTTAAATCTTTTCGAAAAGCCGTGTTCGCGGTTATGGACGACCTGAGACCTACTCCTTGTTCATAGAATAACATCAATTTGAATCTTAATTAAAACTTGCCCACCGTGTGAGTGCCATGGTGCTTTTCTTCGTCCAGGGGGACCGAGAGAAGATCCAGGTTGTGTTATGTTTGACGTAAGTACGTGGATAGCAGACTTATGACACGATGTCACGTGCTCTCTTGGATCTTCCCTCTACTCTAATAGAATGATAGCCACCATATATGCTAGTGCGGCTGCAACCTTTACCTTTACTTTTGCCTTGTCTTACCGTAGGAAGTTAGTTATCGTGTAATGATATAATCTCACCCCTGTTTTCCTTTTGTGCTTTTACTTTTTTGCCTGATCGGCCGCTACAGTTGACTAGTACCTCGACCCGAGCACTGGACGATACTTCGTGGAGGTGTCCCCGGAGGACGACGATGAGGATGACTTCGTTCAGTAGATCCTATAGTTGGGTTCCGACGATCCGTGGGTGGACTATTTATGAGAAGCCCTCTCTAGGGCAATTTGGATCTTGACCGTACTCGGTCGTGATTGTCTTCCGCTTGTTGCATGATATACTGTTGGGTCCACGGACCTCTGAGATGTTGTTATAAACTCCAGCGGTGATGTATGCCCTGGACTCTATATATTTATGTCTTAGTATAAAGTTCATTGTTCTTATACTTGTTGTCGAGAATCCGGCAGCGACACGAGTGCGAGTGTCGTGAGTCGGTGGCCTTTTATGCGCTACTAACTTGAGCGGGACTCGAAAGCGACTAAATCGAGTTAGCACCGCATCGGGGGCCTTACGAACGGGCAGTGATAAAAAACGTGCGGGATTCAATATTGTCCATCCGGTAAAGATCCGAGCGCCAACACATGAGAATCCGGCCACGAGTTCCGTTGGCATCCAAAGTGGCATGAGCGTCCAGTCTTGCGCCAACAATCTCGTTCCTGTCATGTGATGAGCAGTCATCGAGTTTTGATTCTTGCAAGCAAACAATCGATGGGGCGGTTC
The DNA here is from genome assembly GCA_950022295.1 of Bromus sterilis. Classification (NCBI taxonomy): domain Eukaryota; kingdom Viridiplantae; phylum Streptophyta; class Magnoliopsida; order Poales; family Poaceae; genus Bromus; species Bromus sterilis. Next base: position 168,090,716 of record OX465600.1, on the reverse strand, counting down.
TTGCGATCAGTTCATGGACGGCTGTGCGCCGAGCACGACCGTTTAGCCCGTGGACATTCCAATTTAACAAGGAAAGTTGTTCAACCATGGGAAACAACATAGTCTTCCAGAATACAGGGGAAACATGGGTACATGAGGTGGCCATATCCATCTCAGCCTCAACAGACATCCGCGCCCCTAGCAGGCAATGACAGGGGATCTTAGTAGTTATGCTAATCATCTAAATAGGGGGCTTCAGCAGGTGCAACAATGATGCGGCTCAAGGAGCTCGCTCGGTGAGCTCGTCCAGAATGGCCTGAAGTTCAGCCTCAGGTAGAAGCAGCTGAGCAGTGGAGGAGAGGCCAGCGAGGCGGGACAACTTTGCCATGTGATCAGGCGAAACCGCGCTCTTGAAGAAGTTCAGATATGCAGGCAGTGCGTCATCGGAGAATTCTGTCTCATTGCTGATGATTCCCCACTCCTTGCAAATAGCAGCCTGGGAGCGTCTCGTCGAGGAGAGGGGTGAGCGCAGCTTCAACAACCGAGCGCTACGCTGCGCAGAGTTTGCTGCGCCTAAGAGCTTCTTGTGGAGAGGCCCCCGCTTCGTTTTGCTTCCAACTGTGCTCGGCGGCGGCCCCATGACAGAGGGCGTAAACAGCGCCGCGATCTTCGCAATGAACGCCCGCTGCTCATCAATGTGGAGACCAACAACCTTCTTGGTGATGGCCTCAAGTAGCCCTTGTCCATTTAGGGGCGCTTCAGTTAGATCCCTCCTAGCACGCCACTCTTTAGGGGAGACACCCAACCCTTCTTGGATACACGTTTCCGTCTGCAGCTGGCTCACTTGCCCATTAGCCGGATAGCATTGAGCGCCCGGGCCGAACACCACCTCCGTATCCTGCAGATTACGCATCCCTGTTGGCCCATACGATGGCATCCATGGGCTGTCCATCGCCCACTGATCACAAGCGGCAGGAGGCATCAGAGGAAGAAACGCAGTGGGGGGCTGAACCTCCTAGCCCCACGAATCCCACGTGGGACCCGGCATGGACACCGGGCTGATCTCCGGCCAGCAGCTCCCAGTCACAAAAGGAAGAAGGTTGGTCCCGTCGCTGTCCCACGCCCCAAACCTCCCAAAGGGGAAGGCCGCCAGCTGCATGGATTGCTGGTACAACAACATGCACTCTAGACCAGGGTGTTGTAGCCCAAAAGTCGCGTCACTCTCCACCCTGCCGCTGTTGCCCAACGCGCGTGCAGATAGGTCAGGAGGGGGCAGCTAAGAGGGAGGGATCCCAGTACCATCTCAATGAGATCCGACCAGCAAGCTTGATGCGCTCTCAAAGTCTCTGACCACATCATCATCAGTACTGGTGTCGTCTGGTTCCTTTGACCGGTCTTCGCGGTCCACCCTGAGCACATCTAGCAGCGCCGTGATGTAGATCGAGCGCCTCGCCAGAGGCGTCGTCGCCGGCGTGGAAGCCGGAAAGGGCGCTATGTCGGAGGTAGGTTGGCCGCTGTGCTGTCGAGGATGGCGTCGCTGAGCGGGCGTGCGACTGTTGGTGTCACGGCATTGCGTTTGGTCACGGATGGAGCGCCAGAAGCGCTTCCGCCCGCCGGTCCTTCTGCTCGGGCCGCTTCCGCCGTCTTCACCGCGGTCACGATCATGGTCATGGCCATCGTCGCGGCGGTGCTGTCCCACCGCATGGTTCGAGCCACGAGCCGCAGACGGAACACAGTCACCATCCTTCACGTCCATCCACCAGTCCTTGAATCGGCAGATGGTTGGCCACTCGGGATTGTCGTTGGCAATCGGCGTGCCGCACGTCTCCAGTATTGCCCTTAACTTCTCCACACAGATTTTTTTGAGGATAACTTCTCCACAAAGTTGGAGAATGGGTTACACATCGGATAAATCCCACAATCAGGAATGGGAAGTGATTGTGGCCGACCGAGCGAAGCTTCGGCCGGTCGGGCTAAGCCCACCAACAACCACTGTCTTCGCTTTTGCTACGTATGGCACATCATAAATGTTGTAACTCTAGTATTAAAATGCTACTATGTAAACTACTATTATAATAAAAAATGCTACTACGATTGATCTATGTTATTTTTCACTAAACAGATGTATTTAGATGTATTTTAGTGCTAAACACATCCATTTGATAGAATGGTATAAAATGCTTCTAATGGTTTTTTTACAACAAAAAAGATGAAGTGTGATCGGTGATGATGTGTCCCGAATTTTGTTGCAACCGTTATAATTTTTTGTTGCACCCATGTACCAACAAAGTTGCAACCAGTGGGACGATTTTGCTGCAAAGAAATATCTGAGATTTTTTTTGTTACGCATAATGTTGATAATGTTGCAACTGTTTAAATTTTTGCTTCTTTTGTTGCAACCGATAGTAAAAAATGCTACCACCAACGATTAAAATTTGCTACCACAATTTTTTTGCTGCAAAAAGCACAAAAAATAAAAAAATATTGCATCCATGTACCAAAAAAGTTGCAAATATACCGCAAATATTGCAAAGGTACCGCAAATGGTGCAGTCGTATAATCTGAAGGGGTACGTGCGAATCTGGTCCGTTAGATCATGGGAGATCAGACGGTTGCGGTCTGACCGGCCCAAACTGGGCCGGTCGACCGACGCTGAGCGCTGCCCATCAGGAATGAAGAATTTTTTTGAAATGGTGTTGTTAGTATTTTATGATTTTAGAGCATCTTTAACAGATTCTGCAAAAATCATGTCTTTCCGTAAAATCATTCCTTCCATAAAATAACAGTTGATATATCAAATCAAAATGAATTTTTATCTCAAGTGGATCCACCAGTCCATGTGTCCCGAATGAAATATAAGGTGCCAGAAAAATCTTCCATGTGCGGCCTATGTTCAGGTTTCGACGACCATTTTCTCGTTTTCCCTATCCACTGAAAAAACTGGCGGGGGCACCCCAAGTTCCGAGATTTTTCCCTATTTTGTCAACACCTCCACTACAAATCGCCGATAAGTGGAGCTTCCTCCGACCATTCGGCCATCTGCCATTCCTTTCTCGCCCTACACCGCTCCTTCCCCACCTTCTTGCGAGCTCACGAGTGGTCCATCCTCGGCATATGTGAGTGGCCGCTGCTGCCATGGATCTGGCGGGGAGCTCCGCTCGTTGCCCATTGCAGTACTGGATGCTTCAAGAAGAGGTGAGTATGTCGCCACTTCAATCTTGTAGCCTCCACGACAGCTAGCGGCACTGATTTGGGGCCTATCGGCCGTGGGGAAGAAGGAGTCCCTGGTTTGCACACTATCAAACGTGGGGAAGAAGAGGCACCGATTTGCAACCCGCCGTTTGTGCAAAGGTAATTGTTCATCCCCTCTCTAGTAGTTGTCGCCGGTTTGGTGACTACTAACCGTAGATAATTAATTGGAAAAAAATAGAAATTGATTGGAGTTCACCCTTTTCGTTAGAAACGGGTGATTCGAAGATAGGGGATTTTCTCTTCCACAACAATGTCAAGCATCTCGACTTGTTGCATCTTGTACACATTGTTGAAGCTTGCAAACAAAATTAAATGTGTGTGGGTGTTTTCCATGGTTTTGATCCGGGTGTTTTCTCTTGAGTATCTCCGAGCTCCCATGAAAAGGATACAAAAAAGTCAACATTGATGATGAATCAAGAGGATGGTCGGGCATGCTTGGAAGTGTGGATTGCATGCATTGAAGGTGAAAGAACTGCCCTACGGCTTGGCATAGGAAGTACACCGACCATCATCTTGATCCCACTATTTTAACTGAAGCCATGGACTCGTAGGATATGTGAATTTGGTATTGCTTCTTTGGTTTATCGGGTTCTCTCAATGATATCAACGTATTGTAGAGATCACGTCTATTTGCTCGACTTTCTAGTGGAGATGCTCCGTCTTGCAAGTGCCACGTCAATGGACATGATTATTCCCATGGGGTATTATCTTGTCGACGGTATCTATCCTTCGTAGTCAACATTTGTTAATACAATCCAACACGGGAAGAAGCAATTTGTTTATGTTATAGCACAAGAAGCATGCCAAAAGGACATTGAGAGGGTTTTTGATGTGTTCCATTGTTTCAAGGTGCTACTCGCTTCTAGAATAAGAAATCCCTCTCAAATATCATGACTTCATGTATATTCTGGACAACATGATTATTGAGGATGAGAGGGATTTAAATTTGGAGTTTTATTGTGAGAATATTGGTAGTCGTGTCAAACCTATCAAGAATTTGGATAGGATTAGTTCTTTTCTTGATACCTGCCGATAGATTAAGGATAATGCTATACATATCCAGCTTTGTGATGATCTCATTGAGCACTAGTGGTAACTGTATGGGAGATAGATTCCCATTTCATTAATTTATGTTCATGTGTAATTTGAACTATTCTTTCATTTCCGAACCATTCATTATTATTTAAATTATTTGAATTTGAACAATTGTTATAATTAAGATGATTATTGTATTGTATGTTGCTTAATCATTCAAATGTTTGATTTATATTTCTTGAACAATAAGATTGAAATTAAAGAACATGAATTTTCCTAAAACCCCAAAAACATTTTCGGTACCATGCTTATTGTGCGGTACGGGTTTGCGGGGTCTGTTCCACCGCAGCCCGCGCGGTACTTCAAAAATGTTTTCGGGTCACCTGTAAAATGATTATGTAGGACGCGTTTTGCGGGATCTGTTAAAGATGATATTATGTTCTTCATTTCTTAACTTCTTTTATGGTCTCTTTAAGGTGTGGGGTTCTAAAAGAATTGGAGGGCTCCATACCTATGTTATAGTTGTATAAAGAAAACCGAGGTGGTGTTTGACACTTTGGTTGTCTCCTATGTAGTTGTTTCTTAAATAACATCTTAGCCATCAATTAAGATCTATCACTTAGATATATATTTTGATACAAGTGTTGGTTGAATAAATAATAATTGTCGATTTAATGTACATTTTACTAGTGTTGATGTATGAGAATGAACTTTCGATTGGGGATATCCTCAGTAGCGTGGTCAAAAATTAGAGAGGGCAAGTACGTCGATCTTATATCTAAGGTCATCCTACACTCAAAAAAATGACACAACAATGTTTTGTATTAGGTTCAGGGCCCCGTGGGAATGCGACCTACGTCCCATGGGAGGGTCATCGAGAGTGATATCCAGGGCATATAGCACTTAACGTGCAGCCGTTTCCGGTGTCTCAAGACTCCCAACTAGTCCAAGCCTTACAAGGTCCCTTAGACTCTAAGCTCTCGGCCTTCGTTTGCCCTCCTAAAGGGCTTAGAAGGGGAGAGTGATCCTTCACTTGTGTGTATTCAATTTACAGTGAATGAATTACATGAACATGTGGGCCTTATATAGCCTAGGTGACAAGGTGGACCTCAGCAAATCCCATGGTTAGGTACCCTGGGTTGATTGAAGGGGAAGGAGTGCAAGGTTGGTGATCTTGTCGGCTAACAGGAGATGTGGATTTGTTGGGGCACGCGGTACGCTATGCTAGCGCCAAATTAAAAATTTCTACTGCGCACAACCAAGACCACTGCTACTGGGATGAACTACGTGATTAGGGTTTACCAATAGATGCTCAGTCACGACAACGGAAGGAGAGTTGGCGATGCGCGTTGGTGGCTGCTCCTCGAATCCCTCGAACCGATCCCTCGTACCGATCCCACGAACGGAGTCCCGCGGTCAATCCCGCGAACAGTTCATCCAAGCGGCATAGGTGCGGTGCCTCCAAGGGATGCGCACGTACAAGGAGGAGCGTCGAGCGGCGGATTGCTAGGTACGGCGGCTCGGCCTGGAGGTGGAGTGGCGGCTAGGGTTGTGGTCTGACATGTACCCCTTCGGGGTTCGCCCTAGCCTTTATATAGGCGCCCGTGGAATGGCCTCAACCCTTGAGGCAATCCGGACCATTCATCCATAATCCATTCGGATCACATCCGAATGGGATCCTTTTCCATTTATGCGCGCGACCCTATAGGTTCACGTATACATGGACACGACCCAGATCACATCTGGTTCGATAGTCGGGAGCGGTTCCTAGCAGAATGTGCCGGCTCCCATATATGCGTAAAGTCACAAGACGGTCCATTACAAAGTGTCATATGCAACATTCCTTTTGCCAAGAGATATTATGTTGTCAAGCTCAAGGCGAGTACTTGTCACCCTTGTGATAGCTTGGCCTCTCTTCTCGAAACCGTGATGCAGATTCCTGAACCGGGTTAACACTTAATCCATGTCGCATGGCCATGCTTTCTGAATCTTATCACTCGAGAGGGCCCAGAGAATATCTGTCCAAGGTGGAGGGGCAAATCCCATCTTGATCAACCATGTCTCGCGGCATGTATCATGACTCACCCGTAAGCTACCTTTATAACTACCCAGTTACGGTGTAGTGTTTGATAGTCCCTAAGTGAGTCATTCCTCATCCAGAGAACAGGCGATGACCTCAGGTCTAGGACATGTCATATACATTGTATTGAGACTAATATATGCAATATCTCGCAGTGTCTCAAAGTGGGTCTCTGTCCAACTCAGTGATCCCATCACTAAGTTCATACTATCGGTAGCATCTCCATGCTCATGACTTGTGAAACAGAGTCATCAACCGAATCATATACTAGTCAAGGATATGTGTCCGCATAACCTTATAAACTAGGGACCATTAGAACAATCATCATAGAATATATAGTCTCACAAAAAATTCACATACTTATTGATACATATGAGTGATGATGTTCAAGGACAATACAAATAACTCATGAATACATAAGGAGATAGCATCATAACATGATTGCCTCTAGGGCATATCTCCAACAGGATTTACCCAGGTTTAGGGCTCTCGATCGGTAAACCCCTACTTCCTTCTCGATGTATTATATGATGGAGACGATTACAGTGGAGGTTCCAGCGAGATTGCTCAAGCCATAGGTATTAAAAGAAGTATTGGGTGTCGTAGAAGTCCCTTCGAGTGGCTCTAAAAGTGTGGAAAGCGGTGGGTGGATGAACTCCCATCTGTTCTATGGTCAATTAGGACCACACCCAATCGAGCCACAGATGAGACGCCCTTCGCTCTCGATTACTGAGCGGAGGTGGTGCTCCCCATAGAACCCAGATACGGATCTCCTCGAGTTCGCACCTTCGATGAAGCCGAACAACAGCAACTCCGACAAGGAGATGTTGTCGTTGCCGAGGAAGTACGTACTCAGGCTGCTACACGCGCCGCGCGGTACCATCAAGGACTACGCCGCTATCACAGCCGCCACGTCCGCTCCTGAGAACTTGAGGAAGGCGACCTTCTCTACCGCTGGCTACAGTTCAGGAGGGGTCTAAACAAGTTGTCTCCAAAGTGGGAAGTCCCTTATCGGGGATGGGGGTACCGGTTACGAAGGGAACACTATGCACTCCCCCCGGCATGTGCGTTAACAAGACCATCCCCGAGATGAGCGCTGGTGCGACCCCGCCGTCCGCCAGACCGCTCCTCGATGGGCCGGATCTCCTGGTGCTGCTTCTGTGCAATCATCTGGGCACCATGGATCCCCGGATCAGCATACTTCCCTGGAGGATCGCCGCCACGAAGACGCTCGAACCACCGTCGTTAGGCAGAAGGAAACTTGTCGGTGTTCCGATGCTCGGGTTCCTCCCATCGATGCTGTCCGGGAGGGGATCCTTGCTGGTGTAAGCGACTACAACATCGTGTGCGTAGCCTTCACCAAAGATCTTCGCAGCATTCCAAGAAGTTCCAGATAGATGGCCCACTTCCGTATGACGGAAAGACAGACCCCGACGAGTTCATCTGTATGTGAAACACTGTTGTGGAGATCGCGGGGGGAGACGACAAAGCGAAGGACAACTACTTCCCCCCATGAAGCTCAAGGACAATGTCCGCCGGCGATGATGCATCTCCCGGCCAGCTCCATCAACACGTGGGCGGAACTGTGCAAAAAGTTTGTCGGCAGGTTTACCGGAGGGGTCCAACCTCCGTAAACCGTTAGTGACTGACGCCGAGTAGTGCAGAAGGACGACGAACCTCTCCGGAAGTTCGTCCAAAGGTTCACCCAGATGCAGCATTGCATCTGCGATGCGCATGAGGCCGCAATCATCGCCACCTTTCATGCCAACGTCAAGAACCCGCACATGCTGGAGAAGATGAGTACCCGGTCCATCAATACAATCACCGCCCTGTTCGAGCTGGCCGACAAGGTTGCCCATGTCGAAGAGGCGGTCCTGCCTGTTAATCGAGATGCAGGAAGACGCCCTGCGGCTGAATCTCTTTCCGGAAGGAACTATCCTTCCAGGGAGCCCGGGGCCCGTAAACGCTTACACCAAGTCGTGTTCACCACGGTGAGGAACGGGGCCGCTCTGCAACCACCCTCCATCGACACCGTGGTTGCCACTGCGGACACCACCCCATCGCCATACTGCAAGATACACAAGACCAACAAGAAAGACCTGGCCGAGTGACGCTCCATCGTCAAGCTCCAAGAATACACGGCGGCCTTCTATTCCAAGAAGGACGCGAAAAGGAAGGCTCAACGAGGCGGAGGTTCCCAACGCGGGGGCCGAGGCGGCTACCAGAACAAGGGCAAGCCAAGGACGCCGCATCACGGCGACGACGTTTCCGGAGAGGAGGAATCCGGAGGCGACACGGTGAAGGTGGAGGGCACGACCACCGGTGACCGCTTCTTGTCGCACGGGTGGAAGGTCTTCGTCCGTGGCAGCAAGCTGGACCGAGGGGGCTTCCTCCTATTCCGTAACGAGGGCGAGGACGTTTTGACGCTGAAGTGCTTCAGCATGAACGACGACTACCTGAAGAATGGAGAGGTACCAATCAACCGGAAGGACGCCGAGTGGGTTGCTCATCAATCATCGATGTACTTCCTACTCGACGAGACCCTTTACTGCAGGCGTCCCAACGGTGTGAAGCTATTGTGCATCCCCACAGACGAAGACAAAAGCTGCTCCCATCCGGAACACGAAGGAACATGCGGTGCCCACAATGGTTCCCGAGCTTTGGTCGGAAAACCTTTCCGGCAAGGGTTCTATTGTCCTACCAACTTGAACGACGCCATGGAGCTTGTCAACACCTGCGACGCCTGCCAATTCCACGCCAAGGCTATTCCTCAACAAGCACAAACTCTCCAAACCATCCCTCTGTCATGGCCCTTTGCGGTCTGGGGATTGGACATCTTCGACCCATTCCCCCGTGCTATCGGAGGTTATGAGTTCCTCTACGTCGCCATCGGCAAATTCACCAAGTGGCCAGAAGTGGAGCCAGTCCGCAAGACCACAACACGATCCGCCATCAAGCTTATCCGAAGCCTGGTTTGTCATTTCGGAGTTCCTAACCGGATCATCACGGACATCGACACCTAGATCACAAGTAAGGCCTTCCTTGAGTACTGCGAGCAAATGGGCACCGCAGTGTTTTTCGCTTCAGTGGCTCATCCGTGGAGCAACGACGAGGCAGAGAGACCCAATTCGGAAGTACTCCGAGGTCTCCGCACCCGTACCTTCCAGCGGCTCGAAAAGTGTGGAAAGCGGTGGGTGGATGAACACCTAGCTGTTCTATGGTTATTCAGTACCACACCCAATCGAGGCACAAATGAGACGCCCTTCGCTCTCGTTTACGGAGTGGAGGCGGTGCTCCCCATAGAACATAGATACGGATCTCCTCGAGTTCTAGCCTTCGATGAAGCCGAACAGTAGCAACTCCGACAAGGAGATGTCGTCGTTGCCGAGGAAGTACGTACTCGGGCTGCTACACGTGTCGCACGGTACCAGCAAGGACTATGCCGCTATCATATCCGCCAAGTCCACTCCCGAGAACTTGAGGAAGGCGACCTTGTCCTCCGTCGGCTACAGTCTAGGAGGGTCTAAACAAGTTGTCTCCAAAGTGGGAAGGCCCTTATCGGGGAGGGGGTTCCGGTTACGAAAGGAACACTTTGCACTGCCCCCGGCAAGGGCTTCGACAAGACCATCCCGGAGATGAGCGCTGCCGCGACCCGGCCGTCCGCCAGACCGCTCCTCAATGGGAAGGATCTCTTGGTGTTGCTTCTTTGGCCTCATCCGGTCACCGTGGATCCCCGGATCAGCGTACTTTCCTGGAGGATCGCCGCCACGAAGACGCTCGAACCACCATCGTTAGGCAGAAGGAAACTCGCCGGTGTTCCGACGCCCGGGTTCCTCCCATCGATGTTGTCCAGGAGGGGATCCTTGCTGGTTAAAGCGACTACAACACCGTTTCCATAGCCTTCACCCAAGATCTCGGCAGTGTCCAGTGGCTCAAGAAGTTCCAAATAGATGGCCCACTTCTGTATGACGGAAAGACAGACCTCGGCGAGTTCATCCGTATGTACAACACTGCTGTGGAGATCGCGGGGGGAGACGACAAAGCGAAGGCCAACAATTCCCCATGAAGCTCAAGGACAAAGTATCTCCAGGCCAACTCCATCATCTCGTGGGCGGAACTCTGCGAAAAGTTTGTCGATGCGGTTACCGGAGGGGTCCAACCTCTGAAAATCGTCACTGACTTATGCCGAGTAGTGCAGAAGGACGGCGAACCTCTCTGGAAGTTCGTCCAAAGATTCACCCCGATGCAGCATTGCATCTCCGACGCGCATGAGGCCACAATCATCACCACCTTTCATGCCAACGTCAAGAACCCGCGCATGCTGGAGAAGATGAGTACCCGGTCCATCAAGACTATCACCGCCCTGTTCGAGCTGGCCAACAAGGTCGCCCGTGTCGAAGAGCCGATCCTTCCTGCTAATCAAGATGCCGGAAGATGCCCTGCGGCTCAAGATCGTTCCGAAAGGAGCCATCCTTCCGGGGAGCCCGGGGCCCGTAAACGCGTACACCAAGCCGTGTTCACCACAGAGGGGAACGGGGCCGCTCCGCAACCACCCTCCTTCGACACCGTGGTTGCTGCCGAGGACACCACCCCATCGCCATATTGCAAGATACACAAGACCGAAAAGCACAACCTATCCGAGTGCCGCTTCGTCATCAAGCTCCAAGAAGACATGGAATCCGGAGGCGACGCGGTGAAGGTGGAGACCCACCAGGCGACACCCGATGATCTCTTCTTGTTGCATGGGTGGAAGGTCTTCTCCTGTGGCCGCAAACTAGACCGTGGGGACTTCCTCCTGTTCCGTTAGGAGGGCGAGGACGTCTTGACGCTGAAGTGCTTCGGCATGAATGGCGACTACCTGAAGAACGGAGAGCGACCAAGCAACCGGAAGGACGCCGGGCGGGTCGCTCGTCAATCATCGATGTACCAACGTTGTGAAGCTACTGTGCATCCCCATAGACGAAGGCAAGAAGCTGCTCCCGTCCAGACCACAAAGGAACATGCAGCGCCCACATTGGTTCCCAGGCTCTTGTCGGCAAAGCTTTCCGGCAAGGGTTCTATTGGCCTACTGCCTTGAATGCCACCATCGAGCTTGTCAACACCTCTGACGCGTGCTAATTCCAAGGCTGTTCATCAACGAGCACAAGGTCTCCAAATTATCCCTCTGTCATGGCCCTTTGCGGTCTGGGGATTGGACATCTTGGGCCCATTCCCCCGTGCTACCGGAGGTTATGAGTTCCTCGACGTCGCCATCAACAAATTCACCAAGTGGCCAGAAGTTGAGCCAGTCCGCAAGACCACGTCGCAATCCTCCATCAAGTTTATCAGAAGCCTGGTGTGTCGTTTTGGAGTTCCTAACCGGATCATCACGGACAACGGCACCCAGTTCACAAGTCAGGCCTTCCTCGAGTACTGCGAGAAAATGGGCACCGCAGTGTGTTTTGCTTCAGTGGCTCATCCGAGGAGCAACAACCAAGAAGAGAGAGCCAATTCTGAAGTACTCCGAGGTCTCCGGACCCGTACCTTCTAGCGGCTCGAAAAGTGTGGAAAGCGGTGGGTGGATGAACTCCCAACTGTTCTATAGTCAATCAGGACCACACCCAATCGAGCCACAAATGAGACGCCCTTCGCTCTTGTTTACGGAGCAGAGGCGGTGATGCCCACAGAACTCAGATACGGATCTCCTCGAGTTCGCGCCTTCGATGAAGCCGAACAACAGCAACTCCGACAAGGAGATGTCGTCGTTGCGGAGGAAGTACGTACTCGGGATGCTACACACGCCGCGCGGTCAAGGACTGCACCACTATCACAGCCGCCACATCTGCTCCTGAAAATTTGAGGAAGGCAACCTTTTCCTACGTCGGCTACAGTCCGGGAGGGGTCTAATCAAGCTGTCTCCAAACTGGGAAGGCCCTTATCGGGTAGTCCAAGTAACCCGGCCCGGATCCGTCCGCCTGGAGACCGAGGATGGAGTCCCCGTGAGAAACTCGTGGAACATCGAGCACCTTCAGAAGTACCATCTCTGTAAGTTTTATCCGTAAGGGTATACAGTTTCCGGATGACCAGTTTCTCGGTAGTGCCATATTTGTATGCTGTGATCTCCGGATCAATGTTTATGAGTGCAACCCAAAAAATCCCCGGGGGTTAAATCAGAGTGAGTTAGTACGATTTACTTTAACGATGTTTGGACGAGCCCTAGTATCCGGTGTGCTTTTCGAAAGAGCCCTAACCGGCGCGTAAAGTCCCGCCGATCCATGATCTTGCCTGTAGCTCGCATGATGACAAGCGTGGAATTGGCAGGCGTCGTAGGTGTTGACAAGCTCCATGGCGTCTTTCAAGGCGGTAGGCCAATAGAACCCTTGCCGAAAAGCTTTGCCGACCAGAGCCCGGGAACCAATGTGGGCGCCGCATGTTCCTTCTTGGATTCTCACAGCAGCTTCTTGCCATCCTCTCTGGGGATGCACAGTAGCTTCACACCATTGGGACGCCTGCAGTAAAGGGTCTCATCGAGTAGGAGGTACATCGATGATTGACGAGCGACCGGCTCGGCATCCTTCCGGTTGCTTGGTAGCTCTCTGTTCTTTAGGTAGTCCATGAGGTCACTGCCCCAGTCTAGGGGTGCTGCGTTGACAATGAGTACTTGCTGCTTGCCGGGGATGAAGGAGGGCAGTTCTCCTGGAAACTGCCACTTGGTCTCGATCCTTTGCTTCTTGGTCTTCGGCCTCGTGGAGTCGACTGAGGGTTTGAGTAAAGGCTCAACAAACACCCCAGGCTGCGACGTTGTTCTTGGAACTTGGGATATTGATGTAGGACAAACCTAGGGATCGGCCCAAATCTTCACAATTCGGAGGTGGAGATCCACAACAAGAACATAACACAAGGGGGATTCACAAAGGAGCAACACAAAGGAGAAAAGGGGACAAGATCCAACACAAAGAACACTCAAATCCACACACAAATACCGCACATCTCAAGATCCATACATCAACAGAGGCAAGCTTCGTAGTTTTCCCTCTCCTTCTACTACTAGAAGAGGGCCACTCTCCTTCTATGACTAGGGAGAGGAAGGTAGGAGGTAAGATTGAGAGGATCTCAAAGGACATATAATTCCCTAGAAGGAAGAAGGAGCTAAGCTCTCCAATCTTAGATATGTTCTTACCTAACCCTAAAACGGAGGTGGAAGGTGATGAGGACATCTCTACTAATGTTACACCCACATCTTCACAAACTACACATAATGGACCAGTTACTAGAGCACGCGCACGTCAATTAAATTATCAGGTACTTTCGTTTCTTGCGAATCCTTCTAATATTCAAGAACATATGATGCTGCCTAAATTAGATACTTTTGTTTGTCTTATGAATGAAGGACCTAGCATGGACAAGAAGGATGGTCATTGGAGCGGGATCAAGCATGGAGAAGAAGGTGCGCGCGCGGGAAAGGACAGCGGAGCTTCCCGTGGTGATTATCGCACTTTGAAGCCACCATAAGGCGCGCATGAAGACTTGGACGAGAGACACAAGATGCCACATTAATATTTTCGTCCAAGAGTTATTATAGGTGCTGCGTCACCTTATTATTGGGCCAGGCCCATGTATTTTCGAAATACACTTAATAGGCTATTTTTTAGAGTCCGTATGTGTGGGGAAACCGAGTTAGGGTTGTTTTCGGACCCCTCCTCCAAGGGGCCACGAAATTCCCCTCTGTTCCCCCATATATACAGCCCTTAGGGCATCGTTTAGACTTGGGTTTTAATTAGATTTAAGTTAGCCATAGCCGCAACTTCGAGTTCTTCGTTTGTGTCGTCCGACCAGGCCAAGACCGCATTGGAACCCCAACTTCTGTTAATCTTTCATCTTATATTCGCAATATCCAGATTGCAATTCTTAGTTCTTGCTTGTTCTTCGATTGCTTGCAGGAATTGACCTTCGTGGTCAGGTTGATCGTGCATCCGCGGGATCAATAACCTCTCGGAGTTGGTTTAGCGATTGCTAAGGCGCAACGTCTTCGCACGTTCGTAGTCGGGTCGTGAAAGTCTACTCCACCAAAATCGATCTCCACCATCTCATCGAAACATCGGGACACCTTCGCCTCTATCAAGTGGTATCAGATTTCCAGGTTGCTCGGTGAGATTTACCAGTTTTTCATAGTCTAGATTGGTTCTGTTCTTCATACCTACAGTCCACGAAAAAGCCAAAAAAAATTAGGGTTAGATCATCACGTCCCAAGACAGTCCTAGCCATTGTCCAGTTTTCTTTTCAGTACTTGCTTTGTTGAATTTACGGTTGCATCGTTGTGTCAAGTTGCTGATCTTAGCGTCTAGTTTCCTTAGAGTTTCGAGTTCTGATCACAGTTTTCCACGTCGCCACCGCACAGTAGTAATCCGAGTCCAGATACACCACGTTCCGCCAATCCGAGTCCATATACACCACCACGAGCTACACGAGTCCGAGTTGAGTTCCACCATCAGTACGGTTTGTGATCTCTCTGTAGCCAGAATAGTTTGAGTTGATTAGAGTCGGATTTCACCAAACTTTTGTCGTACGTAGAAGGGAGGTGATTTCCAAAAAAAAAAAAAAAAAAAAAAAAAAAAAAAGAGAATTTTTTTTTTTCAGAGTATGCTTCTCAGTTGATTACGTGCCGCGCCGTGCTTTCGTTGGTGTTATAGGCTCGCGTCTCTAGTACGGTCTAGCCTAGGATCAGCACAGTACCCACGTTGAGCGTTTATTCAGCTTTGCATCTCTGTTTTGATTACTGTTGAGTTTTTTCTACCATACTTGTCAGCCTTCCTACAGCTCCACATATATTCTACATCGTGCGTTTGACACCTCCTGGCCATCGCTCTACCATATCTCTGAGAGTTTTGACCCGTTGGTTGTACATCACCACCTGCTGCTAGGTAAGAATCGGTAAGAACGAAAGAAAAGCTTGACGGATTTGTGCTTTCCACCACACCACATCCCATTAGTAGAAGTAGGATCATATTACTGTGTGTTTTCTATTTCTGCTAACCATGACAGGATCACATGATGAAGTGGCGCGGGATGCACCCGATTGGGAGAACATGACAAACAAGGAGCTACATGATAAATTTGCACGTATGATGTCTGAACAGGTGCAGGACATCCATAACAGATTTACAGAGGCGATTGATGGCGTGGAAAAGATGATCGACACCAAGCTAGACGCCAAGTTTACTGAGTTGATCGCACGCCTACCTACACAGCCTGCTGCCGCTCCAGCACAGCCACAGCCACCGCCACTACCACGTGCACGACGTATTCTGTTGCCGCGAGGACAAGCTGCTGGTATTGGTGCTCCTCCTGCTACTGCAGTTGCTGCTACTGCTGCTGCTGCTTCTGACGTCGGCCAGGACGACTACTACGAGGGTGATTACGAGGAGGAGGTGGAACAGGAAGCGGTCTATGAGCAGCCAGCTAGACGTCCACGTCCCAACATTCGCCACGGTCGACACCAACCACCCCCTCAGGTACGCGATGATGAACATGTGCCTAAACTTAAATTGAATCTTAAGCCATTTGAGGGTAGATATATTCCTGATGTTTATCTTACTTGGGAGTTAGAAACTGAACAACGCTTTACATGTTTACAATATCCTGAGAATAGACGTGTTACTGCTGCTGTTTGTGAATTCACGGGATTTGCATCTATTTGGTGGTCCGAACATTGTAGATTGCATGCTAATAATATTCCAACTACTTGGGCTGCTTTAAAAGATGCTATGCGTACTCGCTGGGTTCCTCCTTATTATCAACGTGACTTGTTACAAAAATTACAGCGTTCGAGACAAGGAAAAAATTCTGTAGAGGAATATTATCAGGAATTACAAACTGGATTGATTAGATGCGGCCTAGTAGAGGATAATGAAGCTATGCTTGCACGTTTTATGGGTGGCTTAAACAGGGAGATACAAACTATTCTAGAATACAAGGACTTTACTACTATCACTCGTTTGTTTCATCTTGCTTGTAAAGCTGAACGTGAAGTGCAGGATCGACAGGCCGCTACGAGACCTAACTTTTCTGCAGGACGAAATACATCATGGACATCGCGTGGAGCTTCTACATCCACACGTCCTGCTGCACCACCATCTACTTCAGCCGCTCATTCTTACAGGGAGCCACCGACACAGCCAGCGCCACCATTCAAGGGTGCACAGAGTGGTCCCGCGGCGAGTTCTTCTTCATCCATGGCGTCCACAGGGCAAGCACGAGATCGTGATATTAAATGTCGCAGGTGCCAAGGTGCAGGTCACTTCGCAAAAGACTGTCCCTCCAAGCGTGTGATGATTATTACGGCGGATGGTGGGTATGAGTCAGCGAGTGACTATGATGAGGAGACTTTAGTTCTCATTGCTCATGAGGATCAGAGTGCCCATGATGATGCTCGTGATATAGAGTATATGGCTCCTGATGATGCAGATAAATATGCTAGTTTGGTTGCTCAACGTGTATTAAGTGTGCAGGTATCGAAGGACGAGCAAAACCAGAGGCATAATTTGTTCCACACAAAGGGAGTGGTGAAAGAACGTTCGGTTCGCATCATCATTGACGGAGGGAGTTGCAACAACTTGGCGAGCATGGAGTTGGTGGAGAAGCTATCTCTCACCACAAGACCACACCCCCATCCGTACTATATTCAGTGGTTTAACAATAGTGGTAAGATTAAGGTAACGCGTTCTGTTCGTGTGCACTTTAGCATTGCCGCATATGCTGATTATGTTGATTGTGATGTGGTACCCATGCAAGCATGCTCTCTTTTACTTGGTAGACCATGGCAATTTGATAGGAATGTTGTACACCATGGTAGGACAAATCAGTTTACTCTGGTTCATCAGGATAAAAATATTGCTTTACTTCCTATGTCTCCTGAACAAATTGTGAAAGATGATCTTGCTAGAGCTAGTAAAGCTAAACAGGAGAAAAATAAGAGTGAAAATGAGATAGCAGCTAAAGAATTTGAGCAACAACATAAGACCAATAGCAAATCTTCTTCCGCTGTTTCTAATGAAATTAAATTGACTAGTCCAACTTTGCTTGCTACTAAGGTTGATATTTCGGATTTGGATGTTAGTCAATATGTGTGCTATGCTTTTGTGTGCAAAGAAGCTTTGTTTTCATTTGAGGAATTGCCTCCTTCTTTGCCTCCTGTTGTCACTGACCTTTTGCAGGAGTTTATTGACGTCTTTCCACAAGACGTGCCACCGGGATTACCACCTATTCGAGGGATTGAGCATCAGATTGACTTAATTCCCGGTGCTTCGCTGCCTAACCGTGCGCCATACCGTACCAATCCGGAGGAGACGAAGGAGATTCAGCGTCAAGTACAAGAGCTACTCGACAAAGGTTACATACGTGAATCCCTTAGTCCTTGTGCTGTTCCTGTTATATTAGTGCCTAAAAAGGATGGAACATGGCGTATGTGTGTTGATTGTCGAGCCATTAATAATATTACTATTCGTTATCGTCATCCTATTCCTAGGTTAGATGATATGCTTGATGAATTAAGTGGCTCTACCATGTTTTCCAAAGTTGATTTGCGTAGTGGATACCATCAAATTCGCATGAAATTAGGAGATGAATGGAAAACGGCTTTTAAAACTAAGTTTGGATTATATGAGTGGTTAGTCATGCCTTTTGGGTTAACTAATGCACCTAGCACTTTCATGAGATTAATGAACGAGGTTTTACGTGCTTTCATTGGACGATTTGTGGTAGTCTATTTTGATGATATACTAATTTATAGCAAATCTTTGGAGGAACATTTGGATCATTTACGTGCTGTTTTTATTGCTCTACGTAATGCACGTTTGTTTGGTAACCTTGGGAAGTGCACCTTTTGCACCGACCGAGTATCGTTTCTTGGCTATGTTGTTACTCCGCAGGGAATTGAAGTTGATAAAGCCAAGATCGAGGCGATTGAGAGTTGGCCGCAGCCCAAAACGGTCACACAAGTGAGGAGTTTTCTTGGCCTCGCTGGATTCTATAGGCGTTTTGTGAGAGATTTCAGCACCATTGCTGCACCTCTCAATGAGCTTACACGCAAGGATGTGCCTTTTACTTGGGGTACCGCACAGGAAGAAGCCTTCACCGTATTGAAAGATAAGTTAACACATGCTCCTTTGCTCCAACTTCCTGATTTTAATAAGACTTTTGAGCTTGAATGCGATGCTAGTGGGATTGGTTTGGGAGGTGTGTTATTACAAGATGCTAAACCTGTTGCTTACTTTTCTGAAAAATTGAGTGGGCCTAGTCTGAACTATTCTACTTATGATAAGGAATTATATGCTCTTGTTCGGACATTAGAAACTTGGCAACATTATTTATGGCCCAAAGAATTTGTTATACATTCTGATCATGAATCTTTGAAACACATAAGAAGTCAAGCAAAACTTAATCGTAGACATGCTAAGTGGGTTGAATTTATTGAGACTTTCCCTTATGTCATTAAACACAAGAAGGGGAAAGATAATATTATTGCTGATGCTTTGTCTCGTCGTTATACTATGCTTTCACAACTTGACTTCAAGATTTTCGGTTTAGAGACAATCAAAGATCGATACGTAAATGATGCGGAATTTAAAGATGTATTGCAGAATTGTAGAGAGGGTAGAACATGGAACAAGTTTGTGCTTAATGATGGATTTGTGTTCCGTTCTAACAAGCTATGCATTCCAGCTAGCTCTATTCGTCTTTTGTTGTTGCAGGAGGCGCATGGAGGAGGATTAATGGGACACTTTGGCGTGAAGAAGACGGAGGACGTACTTGCTACACATTTCTTTTGGCCAAAGATGAGACGGGATGTTGAGCGTTTTGTTGCTCGCTGCACTACATGTCAAAAAGCTAAGTCACGACTCAATCCTCATGGTTTATACATGCCTTTACCTGTACCTAGTGTTCCGTGGGAGGACATATCCATGGACTTTGTTTTAGGCTTGCCTCGAACAAAGAATGGGAGGGATAGCATATTTGTTGTCGTGGATAGATTTTCTAAAATGGCACATTTTATACCATGTCATAAAAGCGATGATGCTGCTAATGTTGCTGATTTATTCTTTCGTGAGATTATTCGCTTACATGGTGTGCCCAATACTATTGTCTCGGATCGTGATACTAAGTTTCTTAGCCATTTTTGGAGATGCTTATGGGCTAAGTTGGGGACTAAACTACTTTTTAGTACTACATGTCATCCCCAAACTGATGGACAAACTGAAGTGGTCAATAGGACTTTGTCTACTATGCTTAGGGCTGTTTTAAAGAGTAACTTCAAACAGTGGGAAGAATGTTTACCTCATATTGAATTTGCTTATAATCGTTCATTGCATTCTACCACTAAAATGTGCCCTTTTGAGATTGTTTATGGTTTTCTACCTCGTGCACCTATTGATTTGCTGCCTCTTCCATCTTCGGAGAAGGTTAATTTTGATGCTAAGCAACGTGCTGAATTGATATTAAAAATGCATGAGTTAACTAAAGAAAACATTGAGCGCATGAATGCTAGATACAAGCTTGCTGGTGATAGGGGTCGAAAGCATGTTGTGTTTGAACCCGGAGATCTTGTTTGGTTACATCTACGTAAAGATAGGTTTCCTGATTTGCGCAAGTCTAAGTTAATGCCTCGAGCTGATGGTCCCTTTAAGGTTTTGCAGAAAATTAATGATAATGCATATAAACTTGAGCTACCTGCAGCCTTTGGGGTTAGTCCCACATTTAATATTGCAGATTTGAAGCCTTATTTGGAAGAAGATGATGAGCTTCCGTCGAGGACGACTTCAATTCAAGAAGGGGAGGATGATGAGGACATCTCTACTAATGTTACACCCACATCTTCACAAACTACACATAATGGACCAGTTACTAGAGCACGCGCACGTCAATTAAATTATCAGGTACTTTCGTTTCTTGCGAATCCTTCTAATATTCAAGAACATATGATGCTGCCTAAATTAGATACTTTTGTTTGTCTTATGAATGAAGGACCTAGCATGGACAAGAAGGATGGTCATTGGAGCGGGATCAAGCATGGAGAAGAAGGTGCGCGCGCGGGAAAGGACAGCGGAGCTTCCCGTGGTGATTATCGCACTTTGAAGCCACCATAAGGCGCGCATGAAGACTTGGACGAGAGACACAAGATGCCACATTAATATTTTCGTCCAAGAGTTATTATAGGTGCTGCGTCACCTTATTATTGGGCCAGGCCCATGTATTTTCGAAATACACTTAATAGGCTATTTTTTAGAGTCCGTATGTGTGGGGAAACCGAGTTAGGGTTGTTTTCGGACCCCTCCTCCAAGGGGCCACGAAATTCCCCTCTGTTCCCCCATATATACAGCCCTTAGGGCATCGTTTAGACTTGGGTTTTAATTAGATTTAAGTTAGCCATAGCCGCAACTTCGAGTTCTTCGTTTGTGTCGTCCGACCAGGCCAAGACCGCATTGGAACCCCAACTTCTGTTAATCTTTCATCTTATATTCGCAATATCCAGATTGCAATTCTTAGTTCTTGCTTGTTCTTCGATTGCTTGCAGGAATTGACCTTCGTGGTCAGGTTGATCGTGCATCCGCGGGATCAATAACCTCTCGGAGTTGGTTTAGCGATTGCTAAGGCGCAACGTCTTCGCACGTTCGTAGTCGGGTCGTGAAAGTCTACTCCACCAAAATCGATCTCCACCATCTCATCGAAACATCGGGACACCTTCGCCTCTATCAGAAGGGGAGTATATATAGTCTAAGGGGCAAGGGGGATACATGGGCCACAGGCCAACACTCTGCTCGTAGGCAGGTTTCGGAGGTCCGTCAGACATCGGACGTCCGACATGTCAAGTGTCCGAAATCTGTCATATTCCCGTCGCGTGCTGTAGAAGATCTGGATGCCTGGAGTGGAACTGTCGGACATTTGTCGTCTTTCGGACGTCCATCGCATGGGATTCCAAAGCCTGTCGGACTTCCGTCGGGGAGGAGGGGTCTTCTGTACTCGGATGGTCGGGTTTCCGATGGATTTCGGATGTCTGATATGTCGGACGTCCGGAGTCTGTCGGACGTCCATCACTCGTCGGTGTGCTTCTGGACTCAGTCGGCTTCGCTGCTTCTCGTGCCCCGTCCTCCAATGTCGGACATCCGAAAGTTATCGGACGTCCAAAACCTGGTGTTTCTCCCTCTTGTCTTTCGGTTTGCTCCTCGTCGTTGTACCTAATAGAACATAGCACATTGTTTTCAGGAAGCATCCAATTCTCACACGTATGGTATTGAATCTCAACAAGGAGTGAGTTCACCTTTTCTTCTATGGCACGTGCTTGTGCTCTCGTCAATGGACCTTGCGAGGGAGACGTACCCATGGTGATGTCAGTAGGATGCTCCGCATCATCTCCACCCCCCTTGCAGAAGATCCTTCCACGGATCAAAGTCTTCATCACCATGGTAAGGTGCACGGTCGGAGATGTTGAACGTGTTTCTCACCGAGTACTTTTCCGTGGGGATGTCTACCGTGTACGCGTTGTTGTTGACCTTGGTGAGGATCTTGAAAGGTCCATCGGTGCGAGGTAGAAGCTTGGATTTGCGGGCATCCGGGAACTGGTCCTGACGCGCAGTACCATGACGTCCACCTCATGAAGAACGAGGTGTGCGGCCACCACAACCATGGCGGCCACGACCTCGCCCAGCCACACCACTACCGCGCTTGGGCGCCATATGAAGAAGAAGAAGAAGAAGAGAAAGATGCAAAGAGTGGATGCCAAGGACGGACAACCACATGACGTATTTATAGCACAATCCAAGGGCAAACCAGGAAAAGCACGCGGAAGCTCAGGCGGCTTTATCATTGCATCAAAGACCGTTGGACCGGGCGTTACGAATTCCAAGGCAAAGATGCCTTCACACGGTCAGCATTATTTACAGGACGCATCAAATCTCGCCGGTTTCCCATACAAAGCCTCGGAAACTCAACGGGCAACAGGAAGCACAAAGTCCAAACCATCATTATGACGGTCCAGAAGACGCGACGGGTCAAGAAATCAAACATCATCAAAGGTCATCAAACATCATAACAATGCATGACAGCACAACATCTCAAGAGGGACGAATGAAGACAAACGCAGATGGAAAAAACCAAAAGATTCCAAAAGCCGGCTATATGTCCAAATTTTCTGACTCTACAAAAATTCTTACTCCCATCGGGAGTACCTTTATTTGAGTTCGGGTGCTCCCTCACCCAGAATGCAAAATGTGCTCGAGTGATCACTCGCACTAGCAGAAATAACATACTCTCAGAGTTCGGGTGCTCCCTCATCCCGAAAGCGGCAAAGCATTCGGGTGACTACTCGCGAAAAAGAACTTAGAAATTTAGCAAATATGACTTACTCGCGCACAGGACGACTTTCCGAGTGGGTGCTTTCTTATTTTCCTCGCCTGAGATCATTACAAAGCTCCGCGAGTAACTGCTAAAACAACTCACTTGATTGTTTATTATAAGTGGGTGCATCGTTAATCAGGCTCCGTGCCTCTACAAAAAGCAATCATGCCTGGGCTACGACACACTGTACCCAGATGCCACACAAGCTTAGCGTGTAGGTAAGACCCCGCTGCGCAGAACGGCCAGGCCGGGACTTGCCGCAGAGCGATTTCACTCTCGACCTTTTCCATGCGCTCGCATGATAGAAAAAGCTGAGCGGACGCGCTCAGGCTATGTGCTTAGACTGGCGGCAATTGATCCTATAAGACCTGTAGCGGCATGAATTTGCTTGAGACTGATCGTTCCAAGTTCATGTTGAGGGACGTGAGCTTTATTGGGCTACTGTGGTATTTGTCACTACCACAATTCACCAAGGCTCAACCAGTCGACTCCTTGGGCCCTTTTAGCTTAAGCAATCCCTCGAAACAGATATTGTCATGGCTCAAAACTGCCAGCGACCCGTGGCGATGCCACACTTACAAACAATAAAGCGCAGATGAATTCGAGTCCCTGCGCGACTCTTCGAGTCCCCCAGGCGCTCGGGGGCTACTGACGAGGGGGTGACCCCACGACTCCTTCATATAAGGCTGCCTGGTGCGTATGAAGACAGAAGGCCCGTTGGGAAGCTACGACAAGCCCACGATTGGCCCAACCAGGCACCGACGTAGGAGTCCGCGACTAACATGGAAGGCGCAACTTGGCGTACAAGGAAAGACTAGAACTAGGAAACCATCTCTGTAACCTAGTACGGACTCCCCGAGACCTAGCCTAGTATATAAAGGCTGGGAGGGGAGATGTCCAGAACAAGAAAATGCGCATCTATTCATCCTAGCCTTGCAAGAACTCTCCTTGGCCTCCACTGTAATCGCCCCCTCACGCAATAATATCGAGCAGGAAGTGCTTCTCCTGTTAGCCGAGGAGTATCGTTCAACCTGTGCCTATCTCTATGACTAACCCATGGTCCCTGACCATGGGATTTGCCGGGGTTGATCACCGTCATCGCTACTTGAGAAAACATGCATGTTGTCAAGACGAAAGCTATGTTTGCCAAAATTAAATAATGTTTTAAAAGCCATACCTGATATAAGGTCGATACTCCCCATAAGAATCATCATATAAGGTCGATTGCGTGAAGAGAATACCGAGTGCAGCGAAGGAACCAATAGAATTCTCATTAATATTCCAATATAGACGAATCCACAGTCACGGATACAAACTCTCCACAGAAGGAGTGATAGACCTCAATGCAAACACCTATTTCATATAATAACTTTCCTAGACATGATACGACTCTACTTGACTCTAAAAGACTAAGATAAAGATAAAGATACCGAGCACTACCCCAAGCTTGGAACAAGCTGGGGGGATGCCATTACCCAAGGAGATTTAATCCTCATTCTTGTTGTGATTGTTTCTTCAGATCCCCGATGACACTTGTACTTTTAGTACACGGAAATCTTCACAGAGTTGGTTGGTGATGCGGTAAGCCTTGGAGATGGTGGAAAGCGTACGTTGATGTTCAAGTTAAGTGGAGGGCCCTGAAAGGTTAAGAGAAAGGTCATATTGAGGTTGGACAGATCCCACCATGATGGGATTGCTTGGACCTCCTTGTTGTTGGGCAGTGATAGTCTTGACTTCCTCTCTCACGGAGCGCTCCATCTCCGCTTGTCTTGCGGCAATTTATTCTTCGGTAACCCAATCAATGTGCTTCCCTTGATTGAGATCATTCTGGACTTGACATAGACGCCATCCCAGGAAGTCCTCTCCGCTCGAGCCACAAGAAGACATCTGTAATAATCAACTTTTAGTCCTGGCAGAAACAACTCGAGAAGAAAACACGTGAAATCGAGAGATACGGTGTCGGGACTATCCGGGAAAATATATAGCAAAAATTTCTGCAACATATGAAAGGAAACGAGCCAAAGTGGAGTCGGAGACAGGCTCCGGGGTGCCCAGGCGGCCTCCCGGCGCGGCCAGGAGGTAGGCCGTGCCAGGGGGGGGGGCGCCTGGGCCCCATGGAGCTCCTCTCCGGCTCTGAATTTTCTATATTTTTCAAAAACGCGTAATCTGGAACTTTTATGGCGGTTCGTGATGTTTCCTTAGCGTAATACATACCTTTTCTTATTCTGCTTCTGCTGAAGTCTGAAACGGGGCTGCAACATATTCTTCATGAGTTGTTGTGTATATTATATGTACATCAATGTTTACGAGATCTCCCACCATGTAATGCTTGAGTCTTAGCCCATTAACAACTTGAGGTTTGGTGCCATCAAAATTGTTAATATTGATCGCACCTGACCGGTAGACTTCTTTGATATGAAATGGCCCTTCCCATCTGGAAAGTAATTTACCTGGAGAAAACCCGAAACGGAACCTAAAC
Source organism: Bromus sterilis (assembly GCA_950022295.1). Lineage (NCBI taxonomy): Eukaryota > Viridiplantae > Streptophyta > Magnoliopsida > Poales > Poaceae > Bromus > Bromus sterilis. The sequence goes on along the minus strand of OX465600.1, from coordinate 168,065,523 downwards.
AACAAAAGTTTATCATTAACATTAAATTTACGTTTCAGAATCCTTCTATTATGCCACTTCTTTACCTTTTCCTTGAACATTTTAGCGCTCTCGTAAGCTTCACTTCTCCACTCATGTAAAGAAGTCAAATTCATGAGACGCTTTTCACCAGCTAACTTCGGGTCAGCATTAAGCTCTTTAATAGCCCAGAAATCTTTATGTTCTAATTCCAATGGCAAATGGCAAGCCTTGCCATATACCATCTTATACGGGGACATGCCCATGGGATTTTTGTAAGAAGTTTTATACGCCCACAGAGCATCTCCTAACTTCTTTGACTAGTCCTTTCTCGAACTGTTAACTGTCTTTTGCAAGATCAACTTGATCTCTCTATTGGTGAGCTCAACTAGCCCACTAGTTTGAGGATGGTACGGTGAAGCAATCCTATGATTGACATCGTACTTTGCTAGAGCTTTTCTAAAAGCTCCGTGTGTGAAGTGTGATCCTCCATCAGTCATAACATACCTAGGTTCACCAAAACTAGGGAAAATCACATCTTTGAGCATTTTCAAAGATGTCTTGTGCTCAACACTCTCAGTGGGGATTGCTTCAACCCACTTGGTCACGTAATCAACAGCTACTAAAATGTGAGTGTACTTGTTTGAGGGAGGAAAAGGACCCATCAAATCAAAACCGCATCAATCAAAAGGCTCAATCACTAGTGAGTAATTCATAGCCATCTCATTCCTCCTACTAATATTACCAACTCTCTAACACTTATCACAAGATAAAACATAATTTCTAGCATCTTTAAAGAGAGTAGGCCAATAAAAACCTGATTGGTGAACCTTATGTGCGGTCCTCTCACCGGCGTGATCTCCTCCACAGGGAATATCATGACATTGCTTGAGAATGTCCTTCTGCTCATGTTTCGGTATGCATCTTCTCACGATCCCGTCAGGACCTTCTTTGAAAAGATGAGGGTCATCCCAAATGTAGTGCCTCAAATCATGGAAGAACTTCTTCCTTTGCTGAAATGTTAAACCTGGAGGAAAACACTTTGCAACGATAAAATTAGCATAATCTGCAAACCAAGGATCGGAGAGTGGTTGTACTTTTACAACGGCAAGTTGTTCGTCTAGAAAATTGTCGTTGAGTGGGATGGGGTCATGTGGTATATCTTCCATCCTTGAAAGATTGTCCGCCACCGGATTATCTGCTCCTTTTCTATCAACAATCTGTAAGTCAAAATCTTGAAGAAGGAGTACTCACCTGATGAGTGTGGGTTTGGCATCCTTCTTCGCCATAAGGTACTTAAGAGGAGCATGGTCAGTATGAATAATAACTTTTGAATCAACAATATAAGGTCTAAACTTCTCACAAGCAAACACTACTGCTAAGAATTCCTTTTCAGTAGTAGCATAATTCTTTTGAGCACTATCAAGGGTCTTGCTAGCATAATGTATAACATTCAATTTCTTATCAACCCTTTGTCCTAACACAACTCCAACAACAAAATCACTAGCATCACACATAATTTCAAAGGGCAATTTCCAGTCAGGTGGTTGTACTATAGGAGAGGTTATCAAAGCTTTCTTAAGAACTTCGAAAGCCTCCATACCATCTTCATCAAATACAAAAGGAACATCCTTCTGGAGAAGATTAGTAAGGGGTCTCGAAGTCTTAGAAAATTCCTTAATAAATCTTCTATAAAAACCAGCATGACCGAGAAAACTACGAATACCTTTAATGTCCCTTGGATAGGGAATCCTCTCGATAGCTTCAATCTTCGCCTTATCCACTTCAATTCCCCTCTCGGAAATCTTGTGACCAAGCATGATCCCTTCGTTAGCCATGAAGTGACATTTTTCCCAATTTAGAACTAAGTTTTTATCCTCGCATCTCTGTAAAAATTTCTTAAGATTGTGGAGACAGTGGTCAAAGGAAGTTCCATAGACGGAGAAATCTTCCATGAAGACTTCCACAATCTCCTCACACAAACCATGAAAAATTGCAGACATACATCTCTGAAAAGTAACAGGTGCATTGCATAAACCAAAAGGCATGCACCTGTAAGCATAAATACCGTAGGGACACGTGAAGGTGGTCTTCTATTGATCGACAGTGTTAACATGAATTTGCGAGAATCTAGAGTACCCATCAAGATAGAAAAAGTGGGTTTTTTTAGACAACCTCTCTAACATCTGATCAATAAAGGGCAACGGGTAGTGGTCCTTCCTGGTCGCTTTGTTGAACTTCCTGTAATCAATACACATTCTATATCCAATAAAAACTCTTTGAAATATTAATTCATTTTTATCATTAGGAACAACAGTCATACCTCCTTTCTTAGGAACACAATGAACTGGACTTACCCACCTACTATCAGCTATAGGATAGATGATACCTACAGCTAGAAGCTTGGGAATCTCTGTCCTAACCACGTCCTTCATCCTTGGGTTCAGCCGTCGTTGATGATCAACAACTGGCTTAGCATCGGGCTCGAGATTGATAGTGTGTTGCCAAATCGATGGACTAATCCCCTTAAGGTCATCAAGGTTATAGCCTAATGCACCGCGGTGTCTGCGAAGTGTCTCCAATAATCTCTCTTCTTCAAATCCTGAAAGGTTAGCATTGGTAATGACAGGATATATTTTCTTTTCATCTAAATAAGCATACTTGAGCGTATCGGGAAGTGGTTTGAGGTCAAACACTGGGTCTTCTTTTGGTTGTGCTAGGATTCCTAAAGGCTCAACTGGAAGGTTGTGCTTCAGGATAGCAGTTTGTCTTGTGAATATTTCGTCCAACTCATTTATTTCCAGCATATGCATATCATTCTCGTGGTCTTCCATATATTGCTGCAAAGGATCATTAGGAGGAATAGCAATAGAAGCAGTATTTTCAATAATTTTATCATCACTAAGTAAATCAGTACCATGAGGTTGCATGGAAAATTTAGAAAAGTTAAATTCATATGGCTCACCATTGAATTCAACAGAGACTTTACCTTTTTTTACAATCTATAACAGCACCATAAGTGTTGAGGAAAGGTCTACCAAAGATAATAGGGAAAAACTATCTTGCACTGAACCAAGTACGATAAAGTCAATAGGATACTTTACCTTTCCACATAGGACTTCAACATCTCTCACAATTCCAATGGGAGAGATAGTTTCTTTGTTTGTTAGATAAATAGTAGCATCGATCTCTTCAAGTTCACAGGGGGAAATCTCACCCATGATCTCCTGATAGAGTGAATAAGGAATTGCGCTAGCACTGGATCCTAGATCACAGAGCCCGTAGTAGTTGTGATCTCCTATCTTGACAGATACAACTGGTGTACCTGAAATTGGACTCTTATTTTATGCCGTGACAATGTTTGTTGAAACGGCACAAAAATTTATCTTGGAATCTGAAACATCATTAGTGACTAAATCTTTAATCACCGCAACTTGAGGATCGACCTTGATCAGGTGCTCAGGTTCGTCAGTTCTTCTCTCACTCTTATTCATTACGCCTGTCACAAAAGAGTGCTCCCTCATCCTTGTAGGAAAAGGGGGCTTTTCATAGAAAACTGCAGGCAGAATAGGGTCAGCAACATTTATATCAACGGGTAATTCTTTAAAAGGTTTATGATACTTAGCCTTCTCTTCTTTCGAAGAGTCAATGTGAGAGGCAAAGTTCTTGCAAAAATCAATCATGAGCTGGGAATCAAGACCAATCTTAGAACAAACGGTATTAAAGTAATCAGTTTTCACATAGCTCTCAATGTAATCATGTTCATAATTTATAGCGGGTTCAATACCTTTATCGATTTCCCAGTCTTCAATGTTCTTCTGGATCCTCTCGATGAGATCCCACTTTTCTTCGACACTCCTTGTTTGGAATACCCTGCTAGAGGAGGCATCCAACATCTCCTTATCCTGACGAGAGAGCCTGGCATAAAAAAATTGTAATTATAATTTCTTTGGGGAGTTCATGAATAGGAAATTTGAACATTAGGGATTTAAGTCTCCCCCAGGCTTGAGTGATGCTCTCTCCGTCGCGAGACCAAAAGTTGTAGATGTAGTTCCTATCTCGATGAATTTCATGAAGAGGGTAAAACTTTGTATAAAAGAGAGACATAAGCTCTTCCCAATTAAGTCGATGTGAGTTATCGAGGAGCTTATACCAATCTGAAGCTTTACCTATAAGTGATACGGAGAATAATTTCTTCATGAACAACTCCAGTGACAGATCTGCAAGCTTAAATAATGAACATAGTTGTGATAAATATAGCAAGTGTTCACCTGGATGTCTATCTCCTGCATAACGATTAGCTAAGACATGATCGATAATACCAGACGGTATTTTGCAAGGCACAATTTTAGTAGGTGCAAGAGTGACCACCAGAGTTGTGGGGCGTTTCCCCATAAACAACGATCCAAGAGTAGAGGTGTCCATAAGGAAAAAAGCAGCAACGGCAAAATAAATACAGAAATATAAAATCTTCCTTACCAGCTTCACTTACTAATAGTGCTACGCTCCCCGGCAACGGCGCCAGAAAACAGTACTTGATGACCCTCAACTGTAGGGGATCGTTTGTAGCGTTTTTGATAAATAAGAGTGTCGAACCCAACGAGGAGCAGACGGTATTGGTAAGTGACTTCGGTAAAGAAATAGCTACAGGAACTGAAAGATAACTTTTTAGGGGTTTTCGATATAGGAGATAAGAAGGTAAAAGCGAGTAAAGTGAAAGGCACTGAAGAGTAAGAAGTGGACCGATCCTTTTGAGCAAAGGATAGGCCTAGCAACTGAGCTTATAAAGGCTAAAGCATTCTTGAGGACACACGGGAGAAATAGTCATGTGTTTTCGCCATATTCCGTATCGGTACTATGTGCCGCGTTGATAAGTGTTGAGTGGGTGGATCTATGCTATTGCACCCTCTAGACTAATATAAGTGCACTCTTATGATTAAGCACCTTGAAAGCATCTGCAAATACAAGATAGTAATTAAGGCAAAAGCCTGACCATAGCAATACGATCGATGATGCATTGTTCCCTTGTGCAAAAGAGTGTGAACTGGGGTTCAGGTTTCGTCACTCTGGCAACCCACCGTAAGCATCCTTTGTACACAATGTATTCCCCTAGGTCTTTAATAAGGCGAAGTGTTGAGTGTTCGACTCACACAACACCACTAGGAAAATAACAACACAACTTAAATATCAAACAACACATATTACTTCAACATCATATGACTACTAACAACTAGACTTCTCCCATCTCCTCAAGAACTAAAGTAAATACTCACAAGACATAAAAGAGATCATGATCAGTGGCGATAAATATATGATAAACAATCTGGACACAATGATAATTCTCCAACAAAACTCAATAGCATTCATCACACGGTAGTAATCAACACCGGTAGAGTAGAGAGGATAGATAGTACGGATTACAACAGAAGATAAACTTGTGAGGTGAGATTGGATGGTGGTGGTGATGGTGCTGATGTTGGGGATGATGTTGATGATGATCTCGATGATGCCCGTGACGATGGTGATGACGATGGCGACGATCTCCCCTTCCGGGAGGTGTTCTCCCCAGCGGAATCTGCCCGCCAGAGATGTCTTTTCTCCTCTGTAGGTTTCCTCCACGGAGCGGCGGCGGAACTCCAGAAACTCTCTCTATTTTAGGGTTTTTGGTATATGAGCGATATATAGGCCAAAGGGGGGAGCCGGAGTGGCCCCAGGGGTCCAGTCGCCCTCCCGGCGCGGCCAGGGGTGGGGCCGCGCCGGGTGGCCGCCTGGACACCCTGTGGCCCCCTCTGGCCCATCTTCAACGTGTCTTCGTTAATCTTCTTAAAAATGCCCTCTGTCGATTTTCAGGTAATTTGTAGGTATTCTTCTTCAGTAACTCAGTGTCCACTTTTTACCGCTGAATCCTGCGTCTGCTGCTTCGGCATCGGAAAGTTGCATACTATGTAAAATAAGCCAAAACAACATCATAACATGAAATATATCAATGAATAAGAAAGAATTACTATATAAAATAGTGATGCATTTTGGACGTATCAAGCGCCACCAAACTCAGCAATGGGAATATCAATCGAGTAGGCATTGTGATTGATCTTGGCTAACACCTTGTAAGGACCGGCACCACTCGACTTTAACTTGGAATCCCGCAACCCTGGAAATCTATCCTTCCGCAAATGCACCCGAACCATATCTCCAGGTTGAAATAGAACTTTCTTTTGTGACTGGTTCCTTGCAGCAGCATTGCTCTTGCGTTGCTTCTCAATAGCCTCGCGTGTCTTCTCATGAATCTTCTTCACATAATCTGCTCTTTGGGATGCCTCCATATTAACTCGTTCCTGCAATGGAAGAGGCAAAAAAATCAAGTGGCGTAATAGGCTTAAAACCATAAACCACCTCAAAAGGACAAAGCTGAGTAGTAGTGTGTACTGCCCTGTTATAAGCAAACTCCACATGTGGAAAACACTCCTCCCATTCGCGCAGATTTTTCTTGATCATAGCTCGCAGCAATTGTGACAATGTTCTATTGACCACCTCTGTTTGACCATCATTTTGGAGATGACATGTAGTACTGAACATCAACTTTGTCCCCAACTTTCCCCAAAGTGTCTTCCAGAAGAAGGTCACAAACTTCACACCCTGTTAGAAAAAATTGTCTTGAGCACTCCATGCAAGCGTACAATCTCCCTGAAAAACAGATTATCAACATGCGACGCATCATCGCTTTTGTGGCAAGCAATAAAATGTGCCATCTTTGAAAATCTATCCACTACCACAAATATGCTATCATGACCATGTTTAGTGCGTGGCAATCCTAACACAAAATCCATACTAATATCTTACCAAGGTGGGGTAGGAGCAGATAGGGGAGTATACAAACCGTGAGGCTTCAACTTGGACTTGGATGTGTTGCATACAATGCAGCGTCGAACAAACCTGTCCACATCACGCCTCATCCTGGGCCAATAAAAATTATCAGCAAGCATGAGTAGTGTCTTATCACGCCCAAAGTGACCCATCAATCCTCCTCCATGTGATTCCTGCAACAATAGAAAACGCACAAACGATTCTGGAACACAAAGTTTGTTAGCTCGAAACAAAAATCTATCATGGATGTGGAACTTGTCCATGCGTTTCGAAGCAAACACAAACGATATGGTTCAGAAAAATCATGATCAGTTGCATATAAATCACATAAAATCTCTAAACCATGAATTTTAACATCAAGATGTGTCAATAACATGTTCTTCCTAGATAGAGCATCAACAACAACATTATCTTTCCCTTTCTTATGTTTAATGATGTAGGGAAAAGACTCAATGAACTCAACCCACTTAGCAAGACACATATGCAAATTAGATTGAGCTTTCAGATATTTCAAAGCTTCATGATCAGAATGTATGAGAAATTCTTTTCGCCACAAGTAGTGTTGCCAAACCTCAAGAACTCTAACAAGTGCATACAATTCTTTATCATAAACAGGATAATTCAACCTAGCACCAGAAAGTTTCTCACTTAAATAAGAAATAGGTCTACCTTGCCTATGCCACTAGCATCACATTCAACTTCAAATTGCTTAGTAAAACCTGGTAATGCAAGTAATGGTACAGAAGTAATCAAACGTTTCAACTCATCAAATGCAAGGTCTTGAGCAATGCCCCAAACAAAAGGCACACCTTTCTTAGTCAACTCATTCAACGATATAGCAATAGTACTAAAGTCTTTCACAAAACGTCTATAAAAACCAGATAAGCCGTGAAAACTTCGTACTTGACTAACATTCATGGGAGTACGCCAATTTTGAATTGCTTCAATTTTAGTAGAATCTACTTCTAAACCATGCTTAGATACAACGTATCCCAGAAATATGACCTTATCTTTTGCAAATGTGCACTTCTCGAGATTAGCATATAATTTAGCATCACGCAACACTTGAAAAACTTGTCTAATATGCTCAGCATGTTCAAAATCATTGCGGCTATAAATAAGTATATCGTGAAAATACACAACCACAAAACGTCCAAACAACTCTCTCAAAACATGGTTCATTAATCTCATGAAAGTACTCGGAGCATTAGTAAGACCAAAAGGCATAACTAACCACTCATATAAACCAAACTTAGTTTTGAAAGCAGTTTTCCATTCATCCCTTTTTCATCCTAATTTCATGGTATCCACTACGCAAATTAATTCTAGAGAAAATAGAAGCACCACTCAATTCATCAAGCATATCCTCTAAACTTGGAATAGGATGGCGATATCGAATAGTGATATTATTTATAGCTTTACAATCTACGCACATACGCCATGTAACATCTTTCTTAGCAACCAAAATAACAGGAACAACACAAGGGCTAAGACTGACACGTATATACCCTTTGTCAAGAAGCGCTTGCCCTTCTTGCTGAATTTCCTTCGTCTCTTGGGGATTGGTCCTGTATGGTGCCCGGTTGGGAAGAGTAGCACCCGGAATAAGATCAATTTGGTGCTCAATACCACGCAAGGGTGGTAATCCCGCTGGAACCTCCGCCGGAAACACATCATCATAATCCTGCAAAACAGTAGACACACTAGAAGAAAGAGGATGATTATCATTAGAAAGCAAAACCTCGCCTTTGTACATAAGCACAAGTGGCATGGCGGTAGGATCCTCACTAAATTCTCTAATGTCTTCTTTGGTGGCTAAGATAAGTAAACTAGTCTCTCTTGCACTTTTCGTTATATTATCACTCGCAGCTATTACAATGTTCTCTCATGTAGGTCCTAAATTCACCTCTACTTTCCGACGAGACTCATTCACAATTTGCTGTGGGGACATAGGATGGAGAATAACTTTCTTTCCCTTGAACTCCAAATGATATGTATTGGCTCGGCCATTGTGTTGCACATGGCGGTCATATAACCACGGCCGACCCAATATGAGATGGCAAACTGTCATAGGAACCACATCAAAATCAATGGAATCCTGGTAGGGGCCTATCTCAAAATTCACGCGCACCATGATTCACTTTCATCTCACCACTGTCACTCAACCATTGGAAATAATATGAATTTGGGTGAGGTAAATATTTCAGATTTAGCTTGCACATAACTCCTTGCTTGCGAGGTTGTGGCAGCTACCTCCATCAATGATCACTTTGCAAGCTTTGTTGGGGCCAACTAATGTTTTGTTTCGAACAAATTGTAGCGCTGAGATTCATTTTGTGGCTGCACAGTGAGAGAACGCTGTGACACAACAATAGTAGGAGCAGGCGACGGAAAAGCATCCATGCCTTCTTCACTGTCGTATCCATCGTCATCGAATGCGGATGGGTCTTCATCATCACCGGTTTTATACTCGCCGGTGTCCTCATTAATGAACATGACCTTTCTTTTCTAGCAATCTCTCTTGAAGTGGCCCGTATTACCGCAAGCATGACAAGTTATCTCACGATTGCAAGCTGTAGACAAATTGGAGCCTGCACTAGGGGCAGGAGCAGCTGGCTTCTTCGCAATAGAAACATTGGAGGCTGGTTTGGAGTATGAAGAAGAACTACGGTTGTTAGCACCATTGCTCTCCATAGGCGCGGTAGACAGCGTGCTAGAAGAAAACCTACTAGAGGATGAGTATCTTGATTTTATCTAGGCCTCTTCTGCAAGCTGTGACTTCGCCTCTCTAGCATGATGTAAAAGCTCATTCATATTAGTGATGATGCCGAACAATACCCTTGATCTGAAATTTTAATCCATGGAGAAAATGTTGCATAGTGATCTCAATAGATTCTCGGACTCGTGCACGCTGCAACAACATCTCCATATCCATATAGTATGCATCAACGGACATCATGCCTTGCTTCAATTGTTGCAATTTATCAAACGGTCCGTAAATAATTTGTGGGAATAAAACGAGCCTGCATGGTTGCTCGCATATCACGCCATGTATGAATAGACATCTCATTGGCCTCTTGTATGTCACTCATGACTCCATCCCACCATCGCAACGCATACCCATCAAATTCTGAGGAAGCAAGCTTGATCTTCCTATCTTCAGCATAGTCATGTAAATGCCATAATTTCTCAATCTTGAGCTCCCAAGTGAGATATTCTTCAACATCCGTGGAGCCTTCAAATTTGGGAATTGAAAATTTCGACTTTCCCAAACCATCATCGTCCTGAAGTGGTATACGCCGTGCACCAAGACCAAGGAGCGGTTGGCGATTCTGTCCAGGAGCACCACGGCCACGGCCATTAGCGCCCCTCACGACATCATTGTCGTCCTGCACACTACCATAATCTTCATTGCCTTCAGGTTGGCGTTGGGCGGCAGGAACCCGCATATCATTTAACACCGTGGTCAATTGTTGGATGCTTGTTTGAAGTCTGTTAACTTGCGCTTTTAAAGCATTGACGGAAGATTGTGTACCATCCAACTTCATATTAGCCTCTTGATTATCAGTAACAAGAGGTTATATGGATGTATCAATCTTGTTGGTCAAATGATCTCGGAGACCTTCATACGCATCCCAAGTAACTGGCGTATCCTTATCATGTTTCTGCATCACATCAAAACCACTTTGAGACATGATTAGTAGGTTTGTGCACTAAATCAAAATCTTTTGGTGGACACTCACAACTCACACAAAACTGACAAGAAAAGGTGAATCTTACTATTCCAAAGTGAATAGCAATGCATACCTGTTCGGATGGAGGACTAGTGCACGGATGTGATGAAGTGAATACCCGAGTACAAGAGTGAACACACGACAAAACAGGATATATGTAGTGGACCTATAGGTATGGTACCCTAACTACACCGAAGTCAAGTCCTAGTGCTGATCGTGTGATACAAACCCAAGGAAAAACTCACACAGTGGAGACAAAATAGGACGGGCCTCACAAAAGGTCACCACTTTGATTTCCCTTCTATCTCTTGTATATCTCTTTGCACTCTTTGATAACTGTTCTTTCTCTTTTTTTTATCTTTTCTTTTTTCTCATTTTTTTGATTTTTCTGACTCTTTGCACACTATTCGAGATTGCTATAGTACTGCTACAGTAAATTTGATTTTTTGGGAAGGAACACAACGAAACAACAAACTAACACAATGACTTCGATGCAATCTAAGCTATGGCAAAAATAGAAAACCTAATATTTTTGTATGGCTTTTTCTGGATAGGACTAAAACAAAATCAATCTAAAGAATGGATTTGGTGGATGCTTACCGAGGAAACACTGGAAATCTTATACAAAGATGATATGGGGTGGCCCGATCTTCTCAGTAAGCGAACAGTGAATATGAGGGCGATATGAGATAACTTGTATGTATCCGATGAACTCTCCTCGCTAGATCCCTGTTGCCAATGTGACAACTCTCTACCCTTTGGATGTTCACAACTTCACACACTTGCGCAACGTAGCCGTCGACCACGAGACGGTAATTTGCAATCTACTAATTCCCAGTGTAACAACAGATCACACAAAACTTGTAGCAACAGAACTTCAGATCGATACGAATTGAAGTTTATGATTCAAGATGAAAGCTTGAAGCTATTCTCAAGAACTAGGGTTTATCTAAACGTGGTCTAACCCTAAAACTCGCAGGGGGTCCGTTATTTATAATCTAGGGGGTGTCAAACTCGGATACAAGGCTGCAGCCCTTCAGATGTGCGCGCAGGCAGTTCGGACGTCCGATGGGTTTCGGACGTCCGATGTGTCGGACGTCTGAATCGTGTCGGAATTCCGGCTATTTTGACATCGGTTCTATACTCGGGGGTCGTCTGGAAGGTCTTCATGTCGGACGTCCGTTCCATGTCGAACGTCTGTCGTGTTGGACGTCCGAATCCTGTCGGAAGTCCGGCGAAAATAACAAGCCTTCTCTAACTTGAGGTCATCGAAGCTTCGTAGGTCCTGGCCTCCGATGTCGGATGTCCGAAATGGGTCGGACGTCGAAAAGTTGGAGCTTCTGTCATCTTCTCCTCCTTCTGGATCATCATCTTCTTCATGATACCTGATGATGCAAACATACAAAGATTTATGCAGTATAAAGTTCTCATTACATGACATATCAGAATCTATTAAGAGCGAGTTCACCTATTGTTCTATCAACTTTGCACGAGCTCTTGTAATAGGTCCAATTCCGATTTCATCATCCTTCTTATTTGTTGAATCAACTTGTTCTTCATGACGAACTGAAGATGTGTTGGTAGTAGGGATGTACTCATCAGGTACACTGGGCTCGAGGACCGGACTAGGTGCTCTCCTGATGATATCTCGCGTAGCGATCTTCTTTTCAGATCCAGCAAGTCACTAAGTGCAAAAGTACCGGTGTTGAGAGTTTCGTTCTTCCATATGCTGAAGATTTCCCATTTCCTGAGGTATGTGCTCGAGTCTTTGTCAGGTCCGATCATGTATTTGCTATCTTGTGTTTACTGATAATGTTTTTTGCTCGTAGAACCATGTTCCCTTGCTGAACAACCCGCCTCAACCTGAGGATGCGGAGATATTGGACGAGCCTGATGTGGTTGTGGTGGATCACACACCCGTGGGTGGTGCCTCACATGCTGGTACTGGCGAGTCCGCGGGTGCGAGTGTTGGTGATCATCCAGCGGCTTCTGAAGGTGATGAAGATTCAGAGCCACTTCGCTTCAAACGCAGCCGCTCCTCGACTGCTAGTGGACAAGCTGGGGAGGGCGATGGTGATGGACCACCTCCAGTTGCGCCAGTTTCTGCGCCCTGCCCTCCTCCAGTTGCACCAAAAAAGCCCAAGCTGGGGGTGTTGCTTCGCGTGGGCGCCACACCTGTTGGGTACGTACTTTTTCTTGGTTTTTATGCCGCTGTTTTTGCTTCCGATTCTGATGATGTGCGTGTTGCAGTACTGCTCCTGTTCAGACTACGTCTTCCACGGGTACTGCTATTGTTAACCTTCGGTCGACTGACTCTGGCGTCGCGGCTGATCGATCGGCGCCTTCCGCGACTCCTGCGGCTTCTGGTGCGGGTACAATACCTGCGACTACTCCATCTGGCGGGTCTGCGGCTGCTACTGAGGGAGAATCACCTCTGGAGATGAAACCCGTGTTTCCTGAGGGGTACTTCTTGGAGAAGAAGGACTTCGCCAGTGAAGAGAAGGAGAAATTCTTTGATAGCATGGCTGAGCAGGTGCGTAATATTCTTTTCATCTGACTAGCATTGGGGGCATGTCAGTGCTCCCGATGGGAGTAGCCGCCGAGGCTGCGAGTAACCACTTGTGGTTGGTCGCAGTCTTAAGCTTGATTTTCTGTTTTGGTGTGCTTGTGCTTGCGTTTGGGGGCGCGGCAGCGCTCCCGATGGGAGTATCCCCCGAGGCTGCGAGCAATCGCTTGTGGTTGGCCGCAGTCTGAAACTTGATTGTCCTTTTCTTGGTTCAGATTTTTGCGCTCCTTTCTTTTTCAGCCGCTGTTTCGTATGTGTGAGCAAGTGCTGACTGATGCTGATCGTGCCCGGGGTGCTCATGATGCGGCCCAGAATAGCCTGACCACCATGTGTCGTGAGTTGTTTTCCTCCCTAACGAGGGGGTAACCCCACGACTCCTGCGTGTGAGGATACCTGGTGCATACAAGGACAAGAGGCCCGCTGGAAGCTTCAACAGGCCCACGACTGGCCCGCTCCAAGCACTAACGTAGGAGTCCGCAATCAATATGGAAGTCACGACTTGGCGTCCAAGGCAAAACTAGATTAGGCAATCGTCTCTGTAGACCTGAGACGGACTCTCCGAGACCTAGCCTAGTATATAAAGGCTGGGAGGGGGGACGTCTTAGGACATCCAATCTCCAATCCTTACTTCTAGTCTTGCGCGAACTCGCCTAGACTCTCACTGTAATCGCCTCCTCACATAATATTATCGAGCAGGAAGTGCTTCTCCTGTTAGCCAACGAGTATCGCCAAACTGTTCTCTCTACGATCTAACCCAGGGTCCCTGACCATGGGATTTTACGAGGCTGATCCTCGTCAACTGGCGCCGACCGTGGGGACTACACAGGTTGGAATCACGATCTCAGCGGTCCCATCTCCAGCAAGTCGTAACTCAAGGACTCGAACAAGATCCAACCCACTCGAGGAATTAAAATACCATCGCAAACCTCTCCATCGCTCCACCAGGATCGCTCGGACCATAGCTGGACCAAGTCCAATATCTTGGCGACTACCAAAGTCGTCATCGGCGGAAAAGAACTCGATGATCCAGAAGTCGAGCACAAGCCACGACCGCAAAGCCAACCAGGATGCTGGAACAACCACAAGAATTCTGCGCAGGAATCCCACCCGAGGAGTCCCAACATGTAACAGAAGCCTCGCCAGACACTCGAAGACCCGCCGCCACCCGGACACCCGCTGCGGGACAGGACAGCGACTCCGAAACCCAGACCGGCGAGTACTACGACCCAGATCGAAGACCAGACGAATTCTCCAAATTCATCCGGAACCACTCGATCAACGATGGAATAGAACTCGACCCGAGGTTCCACTCCCGCTTAGAAGACCACTCACAGTCGTTCCAAGTTATGCGAAGAAGAAGGCACGCCGACTCAAGCAAGCTCTCAGCCAAAGAACAATTGGATGGACCGTGTACAATCCATTGTTTCAAGGACGACTGGGGATGCCTTCGAGCAAGCCCCACCCTAAGAGAGTGTTGTCTATTCGCTGAACTCTCCAACAGTCTCAAGGAGGAGAAGCAGTGCGAAACCAAAAGGACCCGACGAACCGAGCAGTCGCCAGCAAAAAATACGGAAGAGCAATATCCCGCGTCCCACAGACGAGTCTGCATGATCCAAGAAGGGCGACCCTCCAAAGCAAAACAGGACGCCCACACACTGCAGACCCGAGCAGCCGAGGGCCTCCAAACAGCAGAAATCTACCAACTGTATGGTGCAGAAACCAACATCACCTTCTCACAAAGTGACCACCCAACCGCAATTGCAAGACCAGGACACGCACCACTGGTGCTTAACGCTCAGATCGGTGGCTACGACATGGACAGAATCTTCATGGACGGAGGCAGCAGCTTAAACATAATCTTCACCAGCACCCTGCACAAGATGCTGATCCCACGGTCAGTCTGGAAGAAATCAGGTGTCTCAATCTACGGCATAGTCCCAGAAGAAGCAGCCGCCTCCCTCGGAGCAATCGAGCTCGATGTTATCTTCGGCAGCAAGGGCAACTTCGCAAGAAAAGTCCTCGAGTTCGAAGTACTCGACTGGCAGTCCCAATACCACGCCATACTAGGACAACCCGCATTCACACAATTTATGGCGGTCCCGCATTACGCATACCTCAAGCTCAAGATGCCAGGACCCTCAGGGGTCATCATGGTCAATGGAAGCTTCATCAAATCAGACCAGTGTGACCGTGATTTTCATGAAGTTTCTGACATGTTTGGAGCCCAGCAACAGCTCGAAGAGATATCCATGGCAACAGATAGAAGCATATTTCCACTAGCAAGCAGAAGTGAGTCAAAAGAATTCAATCGCGACTTCAACGTCGACAGCGACACAATCACCCACCAAGTTAACCCAACGGACCCGGACAAGACGGTTCGAATCTACGCGCACCTCCCAGGAGAACAAGTAGCTGCCCTCATGGCCTTCCTCCGCCAAGAGTGGAAATTTTTCTCCTGGTGCCTGGCTGACATGCCCGGAATACCACGAGAGTTTGCAGAACACGCGCTGGATATACGTCCAAACACCAAACCAGTAAAGCAGGCGTTGCGCCGATTCTCAGAACCCAAGCGCAGAGCCAGTAGAGAAGAGATTAATCAACTACTGGACGTGCAATTCATTCGAGAGAGGAAGAAGTCCACCTGGATCGCAAACCCAGTCTTGGTACCCAAAAAGGACACCGACGTACTACGGATGTGTGTCGACTACGGGCCCATCAACAAACATTGCCCGAAGGACCACTTTCCCCTGCGAAGGATAGACCAGATAATCGACTCCACCGCAGGATGTGACCTCCTATCTTTCCTCGACGCCTACTCAGGATACAACCAAATCAGGATCAAATCGGTAGAAACGTCCAAGTCTATGTCGACGACATCGTCATAAAAACACACAGCGCATGCAAACTACTCGACGACCTCCGCGAAACCTTCGCCGCTCTCAACAAATACAGAATCAAGCTCAACCCAAAAAAGTGCGTGTTCGGCGTCCCAGCCGGAAAATTACTCGGGTACATGGTCTCCGCTCGAGGAGTCGAAGCGAACCCTGAAAAAGTCCAAGCAATCGCCAAGATGCAAGAACCAGTCAACATCCGGGGCGTACAACAACTCACAGGAAAACTCGCACCACTGTGCCGCTTCATCAGAAGGCTGGGAGAAAGGACCCTACCATTCTACCAGCTGCTCAGAAAAGGAGAAAAATTCGAGTGGACTGAGGAAGCCCGCGACGCATTCGCAGACCTAAAGAAGACCCTCTCAACACCACCAATCATGTACTTGTGTGTCGTATAAATCCTTTGCAATATACTTCAATTAAATTGAATTGTCAACAAACCAGTACCATATACATCCATGACAACCTTATCATGTACTTGTGCATTTTATTTCGATGCCCCCCCCCTTGTTGATGATTGTTCCGGTAACAATGTATCCGAGACGGAGGTCACCCCCGAAGCAGAAGACCGATAAACCAGTGTATTGTCAGCAAGGCAAGCAAACTACCATTGATCATGTCTATAAAAACCCATTTCCCTCTCATTCTTGCTTATGCATGTTTAGGAGTTCACCATGATACGTTCTACCACTATTTGAACCCATTCCTTTGCATGACCTATCATTTCTGCCACAGTATTAAGCAAACCTCAACGTAGCAGATCTAGGATTTGTTTGTGGTCATCATGTGGCCATTCATCCATGTTATGCTTATTCTATGCTTAGAGTTGTGGAAGCATTGCTCCATCTTGGGTGATGAATTGATGATGGTAGTAATCATGTTCATGTTACTTGTGTTGAAAAGGGTGTGGTGAACTTGAGTAAAAAAGGTGAACGATGAGAGGTTGTGTAGGAGTACACAGTGGGTTCTCTCGTTGAACACTTCCCTAGGCCCCGAGTTCTTGTGTTTTGATCCAAGACAAAGAGTACTACCACATGTTGGGCAAACGGATCCCCACTCAACCTACTAACTCACCCCAATTCAGGTCCAGGAGTCACACTAGTTGGGCTTTCCATTTGGCATATGATAGAGGCGAAGGTGTCCCGATGTTTCGATGAGATGGTGGAGATCGATTTTGGTGGAGTAGACTTTCACGACCCGACTACGAACGTGCGAAGACGTTGCGCCTTAGCAATCGCTAAACCAACTCCGAGAGGTTATTGATCCCGCGGGTGCACGATCAACCTGACCACGAAGGTCAATTCCTGCAAGCAATCGAAGAACAAGCAAGAACTAAGAATTGCAATCTGGATATTGCGAATATAAGATGAAAGATTAACAGAAGTTGGGGTTCCAATGCGGTCTTGGCCTGGTCGGACGACACAAACGAAGAACTCGAAGTTGCGGCTATGGCTAACTTAAATCTAATTAAAACCCAAGTCTAAACGACGCCCTAAGGGCTGTATATATGGGGGAACAGAGGGGATTTTCGTGACCCCGTGGAGGTGGGGTCCGAAAACAACCCTAACTCGGTTTCCCCACACATACGGACTCTAAAAACAGCCTATAAGGTGGTATTTCGAAATTACATGGGCCCAGCCCAATATGAAGGTGACGCAGCACCTATAATTGCCCTTGGACGAAAATAATGAAGTGGCATCTCGCGTATTTCGTCCAAGACTTCATGCGCGCCTTATGGTGGCTTCAAAGTGCGATAATCACCACTGGAAGCTCCGCTGTCCTTTCCCGCGCGCGCACCTTCTTCTCCATGCTTGATCCCGCTCCAATGACCATCCTTCTTGTCCATGCTAGGTCCTTCATTCATAAGCAAAACAAAAGTATCTAATTTAGGCAGCATCATATGTTCATGAACAATAGAAGGATTCGCAAGAAACGAAAGTACCTGATAATTTAGTTGACGTGCACGAGCTCTAGTAACTGGTCCAATATGTGTAGTTGGTGAGGATATGGGTGTAACATTAGTAGGGATGTCCTCATCATCCTCCCCTTCTTGAATTGAAGTCGTCCTCGACGGAAGCTCATCATCTTCTCCCAAATAAGGCTTCAAATCTGCAATATTAAATGTGGGACTAACCCCAAAGGCTGCAGGTAGCTCAAGTTTATATGCATTATCATTAATTTTCTGCAAAACCTTAAAGGGACCATCAGCTCGAGGCATTAACTTAGACTTGCGCAAATCAGGAAACCTATCTTTACGTAGATGTAACCAAACAAGATCTCCGGGTTCAAACACAACATGCTTTCGACCCCTATCACCAGCAAGCTTGTATCTAGCATTCATGCGCTCAATGTTTTCTTTAGTTAACTCATGCATTTTTAATATCAATTCAGCACGTTGCTTAGCATCAAAATTAACCTTCTCCGAAGATGGAAGAGGCAGCAAATCAATAGGTGCACGAGGTAGAAAACCATAAACAATCTCAAAAGGGCACATTTTAGTGGTAGAATGCACTGAACGATTATAAGCAAATTCAATATGAGGTAAACATTCTTCCCAAAGTTTTAAGTTACTCTTTAAAACAGCCCTAAGCATAGTAGACAAAGTCCTATTGACCACTTCAGTTTGTCCATCAGTTTGGGGATGACATGTAGTACTAAAAAGTAGTTTAGTCCCCAACTTAGCCCATAAGCATCTCCAAAAATGGCTAAGAAACTTAGTATCACGATCCGAGACAATAGTATTGGGCACACCATGTAAACGAATAATCTCACGAAAAAATAAATCAGCAACATTAGCAGCATCATCGCTTTTATGACATGGTATAAAATGTGCCATCTTAGAAAATCTATCCACGACCACAAATATGCTATCCCTCCCATTCTTTGTTCGAGGCAAGCCTAAAACAAAGTCCATGGATATGTCCTCCCACGGAACACTAGGTACAGGTAAAGGCATGTATAAACCATGAGGATTGAGTCGTGACTTAGCTTTTTGACATGTAGTGCAGCGAGCAACAAAACGCTCAACATCCCGTCTCATCTTTGGCCAAAAGAAATGTGTAGCAAGTACGTCCTCCGTCTTCTTCACGCCAAAGTGTCCCATTAATCCTCCTCCATGCGCCTCCTGCAACAACAAAAGACGAATAGAGCTAGCTGGAATGCATAGCTTGTTAGAACGGAACACAAATCCATCATTAAGCACAAACTTGTTCCATGTTCTACCCTCTCTACAATTCTGCAATACATCTTTAAATTCCGCATCATTTACATATTGATCTTTGATTGTCTCTAAACCGAAAATCTTGAAGTCAAGTTGTGAAAGCATAGTATAACGACGAGACAAAGCATCAGCAATAATATTATCTTTCCCCTTCTTGTGTTTAATGACATAAGGGAAAGTCTCAATAAATTCAACCCACTTAGCATGTCTACGATTAAGTTTTGCTTGACTTCTTATGTGTTTCAAAGATTCATGATCAGAATGTATAACAAATTCTTTGGGCCATAAATAATGTTGCCAAGTTTCTAATGTCCGAACAAGAGCATATAATTCCTTATCATAAGTAGAATAGTTCAGACTAGGCCCACTCAATTTTTCAGAAAAGTATGCAACAGGTTTAGCATCTTGTAATAACACACCTCCCAAACCAATCCCACTAGCATCGCATTCAAGCTCAAAAGTCTTATTAAAATCAGGAAGTTGGAGCAAAGGAGCATGTGTTAACTTATCTTTCAATACCGTGAAGGCTTCTTCCTGTGCGGTACCCCAAGTAAAAGGCACATCCTTGCGTGTAAGCTCATTGAGAGGGGCAGCAATGGTGCTGAAATCTCTCACAAAACGCCTATAGAATCTAGCGAGGCCAAGAAAACTCCTCACTTGTGTGACCGTTTTGGGCTGCGGCCAACTCTCAATCGCCTCGATCTTGGCTTTATCCACTTCAATTCCCTGCGGAGTAACAACATAGCCAAGAAACGATACTCGGTCGGTGCAAAAGGTGCACTTCCCAAGGTTACCAAACAAACGTGCATTACGTAGAGCAATAAAAACAGCACGTAAATGATCCAAATGTTCCTCCAAAGATTTGCTATAAATCAGTATATCATCAAAATAGACTACCACAAATCGTCCAATGAAAGCACGTAAAACCTCGTTCATTAATCTCATGAAAGTGCTAGGTGCATTAGTTAACCCAAAAGGCATGACTAACCACTCATATAATCCAAACTTAGTTTTAAAAGCCGTTTTCCATTCATCTCCTAATTTCATGCGAATTTGATGGTATCCACTACGCAAATCAACTTTGGAAAACATGGTAGAGCCACTTAATTCATCAAGCATATCATCTAACCTAGGAATAGGATGACGATAACGAATAGTAATATTATTAATGGCTCGACAATCAACACACATACGCCATGTTCCATCCTTTTTAGGCACTAATATAACAGGAACAGCACAAGGACTAAGGGATTCACGTATGTAACCTTTGTCGAGTAGCTCTTGTACTTGACGCTGAATCTCCTTCGTCTCCTCCGGATTGGTACGGTATGGCGCACGGTTGGGCAACGAAGCACCGGGAATTAAGTCAATCTGATGCTCAATCCCTCGAATAGGTGGTAATCCCGGTGGTACGTCTTATGGAAAGACGTCAATAAACTCCTGCAAAAGGTCAGTGACAACATGAGGCAAAGAAGGAGGCAATTCCTCAAATGAAAACAAGGCTTCTTTGCACACAAAAGCATAGCACACATATTGACTAACATCCAAATCTGAAATATCAACTTTAGTAGCAAGCAAAGTTGGACTAGTCAATTTAATTTCATTAGAAACAGCAGAAGAAGATTTGCTATTAGTCTCATTTTCACTCTTATTTTTCTCCTGTTTAGCTTTACTAGCTCTAGCAAGATCATCTTTCACAATTTGTTCAGGAGACATAGGAAGTAAAGCAATATTTTTATCCTGATGAACCAGAGTAAACTGATTTGTCCTACCATGGTGTACAACATTCCTATCAAATTGCCATGGTCTACCAAGTAAAAGAGAGCATGCTTGCATGGGTACCACATCACAATCAACATAATCAGCATATGCAGCAATGCTAAAGTGCACACGAACAGAACGCGTTACCTTAATCTTACCACTATTGTTAAACCACTGAATATAGTACGGATGGGGGTGTGGTCTTGTGGTGAGAGATAGCTTCTCCACCAACTCCGTGCTAGCCAAGTTGTTGCAACTCCCTCCGTCAATGATGATGCGAACCGAACGTTCTTGCACCACTCCCTTTGTGTGGAACAAATTATGCCTCTGGTTTTGCTCAGCCTTCGTTACCTGCACACTTAACACACGTTGAGCAACCAAACTAGCATATTTATCTGCATCATCAGGAGCCATATACTCTATATCAAGAGCATCATCATGGGCACCCTGTTCCTCATGAGCGATGAGAACTAAAGTCTCCTCATCATAGTCACTCGCTGACTCATACCCACCATCCGCCGTAATAATCATCACACGCTTGGAGGGACAGTCTTTTGCGAAGTGACCTCCACCTTGGCACCTGCGACATTTAATATCACGATCTCGTGTTTGCCCTGTGGAAGCCATGGATGAAGAAGAACTCGCCGCTGGACCACTCTGTGCACCCTTGAATGGTGGCGCTGACTGTTTTGGTGGCTCCCTGTAAGAATGAGCGGCTGAAGTAGATGGTGGTGCAGTAGGACGTGTGGATGTAGAAGGTCCACGCGATGTCCATGATGTATTTCGTCCTGCAGAAAAGTTAGGTCTCGTAGCGGCCTGTCGATCCTGCACTTCACGTTCAGCTTTACAAGCAAGATGAAACAAACGAGTAATAGTAGCAAAGTCCTTGTATTCTAGAATAGTTTGTATCTCCCTGTTTAAACCACCCATAAAACGTGCAAGCATAGCTTCATTATCCTCTACTAGGCCACATCTAATCAATCCAGTTTGTAATTCTTGATAATATTCCTCTACAGAATTTTTGCCTTGTCTCAAACGCTGTAATTTTTGTAGCAATTCACGTTGATAATAAGGAGGAACCCAGCGAGTACGCATAGCATCTTTTAAAGCAGCCCAAGTGGTTGGAATATTATTAGCATGCAATCGACAATGTTCAGACCACCAAATAGATGCAAACCCCGTGAATTCACAAACAGCAGCAGTAACACGTCTATTCTCAGGATATTGTAAACATGTAAATCGTTGTTCAGTTTCTAACTCCCAAGTAAGATAAGCATCAGGAATATATCTACCCTCAAACGGCTTAAGATTCAATTTAAGTTTAGGCACATGTTCATCATCGCGTACCTGAGGGGGTGGTTGGTGTCGACCGTGGCGAATGTTGGGACGTGGACGTCCAGCTGGCTGTTCATAGGCCGCTTCCTGTTCCACCTCCTCCTCGTAATCACCCTCGTAGTTGTCGTCCAGGCCGACGTCAGAAGCAGCAGCAACAGGTACTGCAGCAGCAGGAGGAGCACCAAGACCAGCAGCTTGTCCTCTCGGAAACAGAATACGTCGTGCACGTGGTAGTGGCGGTGGCTGTGGCTGTGCTGGAGCGGCAGCAGGCTGTGTAGGTAGGCGTGCGATCAACTCAGTAAACTTGGCGTCGAGCTTGGTGTCGATCATCTTTTCCACGCCATCAATTGCCTCTGTAAATCTGGTCTCGATGTCATTCACCTGTTCAGACATCATTTGTGCAAATTTATCATGTAGCTCCTTGTTTGTCATGTTCTCCCAATCGGGTGCATCCCGCGCCACTTCATCATGGGATCCTGGCATGGTTAGCAGAAATAGAAAACAAACAGGAATATGATCCTACTTCTACTAATGGGATGTGGGGTGGTGGAAAGCACAAATCCGTCAAGCTTTTCTTTCGTTCTTACCGATTCTTACCTAGCAGCAGGTGGTGACGTACAACCAACGGGTCAAAACTCTCAGAGATGTGGTAGAGCGATGGCCAGGAGGTGTCAAAACGCACGATGTAGAATATATGTGGAGCTGTAGGAAGGCTGACAAGTATGGTAGCAAAAGCTCAACAGTAATCAAAACAGAGATGCAAAGCTGAATAAACACTCAACGTCGGTACTGTGCTGATCCTAGGCTAGACCGTACTAGAGACGCGAGCCTAAAACACCAACGAAAGCACGGCGCGGCACGTAAACAACTGAGAAGCACACTCTGAAAAAAAAATTCTCTCTTTTTTTTTTTTTTTTTTGCTCTTTTTTTTTTTTGCGATGCGGGACTGCGGTGGCTGAAAAAGTGCGAAAAAATCACTATGGTGACGAACGTCTCAAAATGAGTTTCTGGACCTAAGGAACGTATGGGCACGAAATTTTTTCACCCCTGAATTTTTTGGCCTAAAAACTGCTCTGAAAAGCGTGCCAGACTCTAACAACTCAAAACTAATCTGGCTACAGAGAGATCACGAACCGTACTAATGGTGGAACTCAACTCGGACTCGTGGGACGTGGTGGTGTATGTGGACTTGGATTGGCGGAACGTGGTAGGATGACTACTGTGCGGCGGCGACGTGGCAAACTGTGATCAGAACTCGAAACTCTAAGGGAACTAGACGCTAAGATCAGCAACTTGACACAACGATGCAACCGTAAATTCAACAAAGCAAGTACTGAAAAGAAAACTGGACAAAGGCTCGGACTGTCTTGGGACGTGATGATCTAACCCTAAAGTTTTTTGGCTTTTTCGTGGGATGTAGGTATGACGAACAGAATCAATCTAGACTACGAAAACTGGTAAATCTCACCGAGCAACCTGGAAATCTGATACCACTTGATAGAGGCGAAGGTGTCCCGATGTTTCGATGAGATGGTGGAGATCGATTTTGGTGGAGTAGACTTTCACGACCCGACTACGAACGTGCGAAGACGTTGCGCCTTAGCAATCGCTAAACCAACTCCGAGAGGTTATTGATCCCGCGGGTGCACGATCAACCTGACCACGAAGGTCAATTCCTGCAAGCAATCGAAGAACAAGCAAGAACTAAGAATTGCAATCTGGATATTGCGAATATAAGATGAAAGATTAACAGAAGTTGGGGTTCCAATGCGGTCTTGGCCTGGTCGGACGACACAAACGAAGAACTCGAAGTTGCGGCTATGGCTAACTTAAATCTAATTAAAACCCAAGTCTAAACGACGCCCTAAGGGCTGTATATATGGGGGAACAGAGGGGATTTTCGTGACCCCGTGGAGGTGGGGTCCGAAAACAACCCTAACTCGGTTTCCCCACACATACGGACTCTAAAAACAGCCTATAAGGTGGTATTTCGAAATTACATGGGCCCAGCCCAATATGAAGGTGACGCAGCACCTATAATTGCCCTTGGACGAAAATAATGAAGTGGCATCTCGCGTATTTCGTCCAAGACTTCATGCGCGCCTTATGGTGGCTTCAAAGTGCGATAATCACCACTGGAAGCTCCGCTGTCCTTTCCCGCGCGCGCACCTTCTTCTCCATGCTTGATCCCGCTCCAATGACCATCCTTCTTGTCCATGCTAGGTCCTTCATTCATAAGCAAAACAAGAGTATCTAATTTAGGCAGCATCATATGTTCATGAACAATAGAAGGATTCGCAAGAAACGAAAGTACCTGATAATTTAGTTGACGTGCACGAGCTCTAGTAACTGGTCCAATATGTGTAGTTGGTGAGGATATGGGTGTAACATTAGTAGGGATGTCCTCATCAGCATATGCATAGAAAAATAATGAATGAAAGGTTGCATCATTTAGATATGTGGGTGGACCTGTGAGACAGTAAAACCATCTGCCAGGGTGGCATCTCGGTCGCCTGCATTGTCTGGGTCTGTATCGTTGATCCGGCCGGACTCTCGAGCGGTAACTAACTCAGATAGTCGACTCCTGGATTATAGTTGGTTGTGAGGTAAAAGTTGTGGGAATTATAATCGCCGACACCCGCTTGAAGGGTGACGAGATCCCGGCGGTAACTGATAGTTTCATGTGTGTAGCAGTACACCCCTGCAGGGTTAACAAACTATTCGAATAGCCGCGTCCGCGGTTATGGACTACTTGGAGACCTCTACTTGATTATTAGACAACTTGAATGGATACTCTAAAACTCGCAAGATAAGCGTGAGTGCTATGGCGTGCTTCCTCGTGGGGAAGTCGAGGAAGTATCCATAGTGGTGTATTGGTTGGAGACTTGGTAGTGGACTCATAGTACAGGACTAGCCAAGTCATAGCTGGCACTTATGCATGTTGAAACCCCCACCTCCCTTTACCTTGATACTTGAGCACGAGTAGTATAGTTCTGATGTAAGTCTTGTCGAGTACGACTTTGTACTCACGTTTGCTTATTCTATGTTTTAGATGAGAACCCATCCCCCGATGGAGTCACCTTCCTGAAGCTCGACGTTGACTAAGATAGTATAGTTCCAGAAAGCAGTCTGGTCCCTCGTGGAAGGGCATGTATGTTGAACAAGGCTTCTCTAAGCCATTTGTTAATCTTGTCTGTACTCAGACCTAATTTGCTTCCATTGTTTGATGTAATGATGGATCATAGTCATATGATCTTTGTGTACTCTATGTGTAAGTCAACAAAGATATACTTTGTAGAGTTCATGTGATGAGTACCTGTTGTTTACACTAGACATGTATGATGCGTGTATGGATATAACGTGCATGTCTTAGTGTGGGGTTCGATAGCTTAGTTGTGTTCTTGCCGGCGGTCTTTCATACACCAAGTGGCCCTTAGATGTGCACAGCTTGGGGCATCGCGATGCGATTGCTCGTGACTCTGTCACATGGCACACTTTGTTGTATGATTGAGCCCGCCCGAGACCCCGACTAAGTGATCGGGCTAGAGTCTGTTTATGTAAGTGTTATAATTCAATCGATAATATGGTTGAGGCGACTTGTCTATGAGTATGGGATTTCACCACCCATAATCATTTAGACTTGTGAGCGGGCGATGAGGACCCATATCAGTTGATCATCCGGCTTGGATGGGATGCCCTCACGTTTGATGCTTTCCGAGAGTTCTGTGCTTGGCCTTGCCTTCTTAGACAAGTGGGTACGGCTCTCGGCTCTCCATATGATTGAGTTGTGACTGGAATTACATACGCATATTCCGGGTCCCGACATCGCCTGCCAAAATTTTTCCAGCAGGCCGCACGCCCCAGCATCAGAACTCAAAACCATACCACTATCCTGGCCGTTCGCCACCTAGGGACTCGATATGGTGGGGCCACTCAAGAAATCTTAAAAAGGAGGCCGAACACATCTACTAGTAGCAGTAGGCAAGTTCACCAAGTGGATCGAGGCGGTGCCAATCACCATCTCAACAGACCTCACGGCAGTTAACTTCATCAAGTCCATCATCTTCAGATTCGGCGTACCCCATAACATCATCACAGACAACGGCACAAACTTCACAACGACATAATTTCAGAACTTCTGCCAAGATCTAGGTATCAAAATCAACTATGCGTCAGTCGCGCACCAACAATCTAACGGCCAGGTGGAGAAAGCAAATGGTTTAGTGTGCGGAGGAATAAAAAAGCGGCTCCTCGCACCACTCGAACAAGTCGTAGGCAACTGGGTAGAAGAACTCCCCGCGGTCCTATGGAGCTTGCGCACTACCCCCAACAACTCAACCCAGTACACACCCTTCTTCATGGTGTACGGAGTAGAAGCGGTACCACCGCACGACCTAAAGTTTGGAGCCCACGAATCTCGGGATACGAGGAAGAAGAGGCAGAAGAAGCGCTCCAGGATGACAAAGACACCACAAATGAAGAAAGGGACACATCCCTAGCAAGGTCAGAAGGATACCAGGACAAACTACGCACATACCAAAGCAGTCGCCTGCGGACCAGAACTTTCCGCAAAGGAGATCTCGTCTTGTGACTAATACAAGAAAAAGTGCACAAACTTGCCCCACAGTGGGAAGGACCCTTCATAATCTCTGAGTTCATAGGAGGGTGCATACAGGCTGAAGAACCCGAAGACTGACGAAGACGTAGGAAATCCGTGGAACGTGGCAAACTTGCGCCTGTTCTACACATAGTATACTCATAAAGACCCAGTAGGAGTATAAGCAGCAGCACCGAGGGGAAGCTCATGTAAAAATTCACAAGCAATAAAAGGTGTTGCCCAAATAATACTACTAAAAGCACTCGGGGGCTCGAGCACAAACTCCCCCCGAGAGACGCTATCCTCGCTTACGCGACGCTAACTAAAAGCACTCTGGGGATCGAGCACAAACTCCCCCCGAGAGACGATATCTTCTCTTACGCGACGCCAACTAAAAGCACTCGGGGGCTCGAGCACAAACTCCCCCCGAGAGACGCTATCCTCTCTTACGCGACGCTAACTAAAAGCACTCAGGGGCTCGAGCACAAACTTCCCCCGAGAGACGCTATCCTCGCTTACGCGACGCTAACTAAAAGCACTCGGGGGCTCGAGCACAAACTCCCCCCGAGAGACGGTATCCTCGCTTACGCGACGCTAATTAAAAGCACTCGGGGGCTCGAGCACAAACTTCCCCCGAGAGACGCTATCTTCGCTTACGCGACGCTACCTACAAGAACTCGGGGACTCAAGCACAACATTGATCCCGAAAGATGCCATCCTCGATTACGAAACACCATTTAAAAAATAACTCGCAGGCTAGAACAAACTCCCCCCGACGGACAACAAATTCTTCTTACACAGCCACAAAAACTTATTCAGGCACGCTTTAAGGATAAGGACAAAGAAAGACAGGAAAATTTCTTAGTCTTCACCTGATCACAAATTGATCACCTAAAGACTCGGGGGCTAAACCCATCAGGAGCGCTGCCGCGCACCCGAAAAAAAGTTTGGAAAAACTAAAGGACAATCCAGGTGGACAAAAGATCGCAGCCTATGTCTGATTCTACAAATCAAACGTAGCCTCGGGGGCTACTCCCATCGGGAGCGCTGCCGCGCACCGAACAAACCTATACAAAGGTGTCGAGGACAAATTTCCATGACAAAGGAGTTGAAGACACTTTTTCATTACAAAGGAGTCGAGGACAAACTTCCATTACAAAGGAGTTGAAGACACTTTTTCATTACAAAGGAGTCGAGGACAAATTTCCATTACAAAGGAGTCGAAGACACTTTTCTGTTACAAAGGAGTCGAGGACAGTTCTCACTACAAAAGGATTCGAGCAGCCGCCAGACGGGCTACAATACCAGTTATCATAGGGAATTATGACTTCTACATGTGTGCTCATGCTGAGATAATTGGCACTTTTTGTCCCACAACCTGACGAGCATCACCACAGACAAAGTAAACAACTAATCCTTCAAAACAGTAGACACACTAGAAGAAAGAGGATGATTATCATTAGAAAGCAATACCTCGCCTTTGTACATAAGCACAAGTGGCATGGCTGTAGGATCCTCACTAAATTATCTCCTGTCTTCTTTGGTGGCTAATGTAAGCAAACTAGTCTATCTCGCACTTTTCGTTATATTATCACTCACAGCTATTACATTGTTCTCTCGTGAAGGTTGTGTCCTACATTCACTTCTACTTTCTGCCGAGACTCATTCACAATTTTCTGCGGTGACATAGGCTGAAGATTAATTTTCTTGCCCCTGAAATCCAAGTGATATGTATTGGCACGGCCATTGTGTTGCACATGGCGATCATATAACCACGACCGACCCAATAGAAGACGGCAAACTGTCATAGGCACCACATCAACTCAACAGAATCCCGGTATGGGCCTATCTCAAATTTTACGCGCACCATATGATTCACCTTCATCTCACCACTGTCACTTAACCATTGCACATAATATGGATTCGGGTGAGGGGAATATTTCAGATTTAGCTTGGCACATAACTCCTTGCTTGCAAGATTGAGGAAGCTATCTCCATCAATAATCAGTTTGCAAGCTTTGTTTGGGCCAACTAACGCCTTGGTTTGGAACAAATTTTAGCGCTGAGAATCATTTTTTGGCTGCACAGTAAGACCACGCTGTGACACAACAATAGTAGGAGCAGGTGATGGAAAAGTATCCATGCCTTCTTCACTATTGTATCCCTCGTCATCGAATACGGATGGGTCTTCATAATCACCGGTTTCATACTCTCCGGTGTCCTCATTAATGAAAATTACCTGTCGATTCAGGCAATCTCTCTTGAACTGACCCGGATTACCGCAAGCATGACAAGTCATCTCTCGAGTACGTGTTGTAGACATATTGGAGCCTGCACTAGGGGCAGGAGCAGCTGGCTTCTTCGCATTAGATACATTGGAGGCTCGTTTGGAGTATGAACAAGAAGTATGGTTGTTAGCACCATTGCTCTACATTAGGTTCTTCCTTCACCTTATAACGGGCGCGAATCGCTTACCCAGTCTCCTCATGACTTTCTCAACTAAAACCTTAGCAGGAGCATCCGCATCCGCAAGGTGTTTTTCCATTCGCTCGTCCCGGCCATGAGGCGGGCCTTTCACTACTGTCATTAACTCCACACCTGGTGTAACAACCCGGAAATTCCACCCTAATTAGAAAAATTGTTGGTTGTATTATTTTTATTGATAGTTAGAATTGTTTGCAGTATTTGCTTCGCCGATTTATTAATTCGTGATTCTATTTCCCCCTCCTTCTCGTACCGGTATGCGTGACCGATCCTTTCCACCATGGCACACGACCTTTTGTGACACCAGGTTTCACCCGAGCACCATCGCGACAACCGGCACAAGACGAGCCATTGCCATCAGAACGAAAACCCATTTATTTAATAAATAAATTTTTTATTGGGCACCGTAAAATGTTCTCGGAGCGGTATCGAAGTGAGGTAGAAGTGACCGGCTCACCGCACTGAGCGCGTGGCTCGAGATTTCGCCTGAATCGGAGGTCGTATGGACTCCCGACGATCAGAAACGTGGAGCATCAGACGCGCGAGAGAGAAGCGATGGTGTTTGTGTAAACCTGCCATCCAGGACAGCCTATAAATAGACCACCATCCCTCCTAGCCGTTCTAGGGTTTCCCTTAGTCCATTTTTGCAACCACCCCCTCTAAAAATTGCCAGATCTGGTCCAAACCCCTCCACCAGCAACACCCTAGCTCCTAGCCCTCCACAACCCCAGATCCGCGCCGCCGCTGCGTCGTCGTCCAGCAGCGCCATCTCTTCTTCCCTCTCTTCCCTCTCCTCTCGCCCTTCCCTTCCCTTACCCGGCCTCCACTGATGAGGGCATCTCTACTAATGTTACACCCACATCTTCACCAACTACACATACTGGACCAGTTACTAGAGCACGTGCACGTCAACTAAATTATCAGGTACTTTCGTTTCTTGCGAATCCTTCTAATGTTCATGAACATATGATGCTGCCTAAATTAGATACTTTTGTTTTTCTTATGAATGAAGGACCTAGCATGGACAAGAAGGACGGTCATTGGAGCGGGATCAAGCATGGAGAAGAAGGTGCGCGCGCGGGAAATAACAATGGAGCTTCCAGTGGGGATTTTCGCACTTTGAAGCCACCATAAGGCATGCATGAAGGCTTGGACGAAATACACGAGATGCCACTTCATTATTTTCGTCCAAGAGCAATTATAGGTGCTGCGTCACCTTAATATTGGGTTGGGCCCATGTAATTTCGAAATACCACATTATAGGCTGTTTTTAGAGTCCGTATGTGTGGGGAAACCGAGTTAGGGTTGTTTTCGGGCCCCACCTCCAAGGGGTCACAAAAATCCCCTCTGTTCCCCCATATATACAACCCTTAGGGCGTCGTTTAGACATGGGTTTTAATTAGATTTAAGTTAGCCATAGCCGCAACTTCGAGTTCTTCGTTTGTGTCGTCCGACCAGGCCAAGACCGCATTGGAACCCCAACTTCTGTTAATCTTTCATCTTATATTCGCAATATCCAGATTGCAATTCTGAGTCTTGCTTGTTCTTCGATTGCTTGCAGGAATTGACCTTCGTGGTCAGGTTGATCGTGCATCCGCGGGATCAATAACCTCTCGGAGTTGGTTTAGCGATTGCTAAGGCGCAACGTCTTCGCACGTTCGTAGTCGGGTCGTGAAAGTCTACTCCACCAAAATCGATCTCCATCATCTCATCGAAACATCGGGACACTTTCGCCTCTATCAAGTGGTATCAGATTTCCAGGTTGCTCGGTGAGATTTACCAGTTTTCGTAGTCTAGATTGGTTCTGTTCTTCATACCTACCGTCCAAGAAAAAGCCAACAACAAAAAAATTAGGGTTAGATCATCACATCCCAAAACAGTCCGAGCCTTTGTCCAGTTTTCTTTACAGTAGTTTGCTTTGTTGAATTTGCGGTTGCATCGTTGTGTCAAGTTGCTGATCTTAGCGCCTAGTTCCTTAGAGTTTCGAGTTCTGATCACAGTTTGTCACGCTGCCGCCGCACTAGTTCCATCCGTCCGCTGCCACCAATCCGAGTCCAGAAACACCACCACGTTCCGCCAACCCGAGTCCATATACACCACCACGACCTACCAATCCGAGTTGAGTTCCATCACCCGTTCGGTTTGAGAAATCCCCGTAGCCAGAATAGTTTTGGAGTTGATTAGAGTCGGATTTCACCAATCTTTGTCGTACGTAGAAGAGGGTGATTTCCAAAAAAAAAAAAAAATTCGGGGGTGAAAAAAATTTCGGGGGTGAAAAAATTTCGTGACCATACGTTCCTTAGGTCCAGAAACTCATTTTGAGACGTTCGCCACCATAGTGATTTTTTCGCACTTTTTCAGCCACCGCAGTCCCTCCTCGCAAAAAAAAGCAAAAAAAAAATTCAGAGTGTGCTTCTCAGTTGATTACGTGCCGCGCCGTGCTTTCGTTGGTGTTTTAGGCTCGCGTCTCTAGTACGGTCTAGCCTAGGATCAGCACAGTACCGACGTTGAGTGTTTATTCAACTTTGCATCTCTGTTTTGATTACTGTTGAGCTTTTTGCTACCATATTTGTCAAGCCTACCTACAGCTCCACATATATTCTACTTCGTGCGGTTGACACCTCCTGGCCATCGCTCTACCACATCTCTGAGAGTTTTGACCCATTGGTTGTACATCACCACCTGCTGCTAGGTAAGAATCGGTAAGAACTGAAGAAAAGCTTGACGGATTTGTGCTTTCCACCACCCCACATCCCATTAGTAGAAGTAGGATCATACTTCTGTGTGTTTTCTATCTCTGCTAACCATGCCAGGATCCCATGATGAAGTGGCGCGGGATGCACCTGATTGGGAGAATATGACAAACAAAGCATTACATGATAAATTTGCACAAATGATGTCTGAACAGGTGAATGACATCGAGAACAGATTTACAGAGGCGATTGATGGTGTGGAGAAGATGATCGACACCAAGCTCGGCGCCAAGTTTACTGAGTTGCTCGCACGCTTACCTATACAACCTGCGGCCGCTCCAGCACAGCCACCGCCACCACGACGTGCACGACGTATTCTGTTTCCGGGCGGACAAGCTGCTGGTGCTCCTGCTGCTGCTGCAGTTACTGCTGCTGCTGCCTCTGACGTCGGCCAGGACGACAACTACGAGGGTGATTACGAGGAGGAGGTGGAACAAGAAGCGGCCTATGAACAGCCAGCTGGACGTCCACGTCCCAACATTCGCCACGGTCGACACCAACCACCCCCTCAGGTACGCGATGATGAACATGTGCCTAATCTTAAATTGAATCTTAAGCCGTTTGAGGGTAGATATATTCCTGATGCTTATCTTACTTGGGAGTTAGAAACTGAACAACGCTTTACATGTTTACAATATCCTGAGAATAGACGTGTTACTGCTGCTGTTTGTGAATTCACGGGTTTTGCATCTATTTGGTGGTCTGAACATTGTAGATTGCATGCTAATAATATTCCAGCTACTTGGGCTGCTTTAAAAGATGCTATGCGTACTCGCTGGGTTCCTCCTTATTATCAACGTGAACTGCTACAAAAATTACAGCGTTTGAGACAAGGAAAAAATTCTGTAGAGGAATATTATCAAGAATTACAAACTGGATTGATTAGATGTGGCCTAGTAGAGGATAATGAAGCTATGTTTGCACGTTTTATAGGTGGCTTAAACAGGGAGATACAAACTATTCTAGAATACAAGGACTATGATACTATTACTCGTTTGTTTCATCTTGCTTGTAAAGCTGAACGTGAAGTGCAGGATCGACAGGCCGCTACGAGACCTAACTTTTCTGCAGGACGAAATACATCATGGACATCGCGTGGCCCTTCTACATCCACACGTCCTGCTGCACCACCATCTACTTCAGCCGCTCATTCTTACAGGGAGCCACCAAAACAACCAGCGCCACCATTCAAGTGTGCACAAAGTGGTCCAGCGGCGAGTTCTTCTTCATCCATGGCTTCCACAGGGCAAACACGAGATCGTGATATTAAATGTCGCAGGTGCCAAGGTGGAGGTCACTTCGCAAAAGACTGTCCCTCCAAGCGTGTGATGACTATTACGGCGGATGGTGGGTATGAGTCAGCGAGTGACTATGATGAGGAGACTTTAGTTCTCATTGCTCATGAGGAACAGGGTGCCCATGATGATGCTCATGATATAGAGTATATGGCTCCTGATGATGCAGATCAATATGCTAGTTTGGTTGCTCAACGTGTGTTAAGTGTGCAGGTATCGAAGGCTGAGCAAAACCAGAGGCATAATTTGTTCCACACAAAGGGAGTGGTGAAAGAACGTTCGGTTCGCATCATCATTGACGGAGGGAGTTGCAACAACTTGGCGAGCATGGAGTTGGTGGAGAAGCTATCTCTCACCACAAGACCACAC
This sequence comes from Bromus sterilis, assembly GCA_950022295.1. Taxonomy (NCBI): domain Eukaryota; kingdom Viridiplantae; phylum Streptophyta; class Magnoliopsida; order Poales; family Poaceae; genus Bromus; species Bromus sterilis. The sequence goes on along the minus strand of OX465600.1, from coordinate 168,031,657 downwards.
CCCCATCCGTACTATATTCAGTGGTTTAACAATAGTGGTAAGATTAAGGTAACGCGTTCTGTTCGTGTGCACTTTAGCATTGCTGCATATGCTGATTATGTTGATTGTGATGTGGTACCCATGCAAGCATGCTCTCTTTTACTTGGTAGACCATGGCAATTTGATAGGAATGTTGTACACCATGGTAGGACAAATCAGTTTACTCTGGTTCATCAGGATAAAAATATTGCTTTACTTCCTATGTCTCCTGAACAAATTGTGAAAGATGATCTTGCTAGAGCTAGTAAAGCTAAGCAGGAGAAAAATAAGAGTGAAAATGAAATAGCAGCTAAAGAATTTGAGCAACAACATAAGACTAATAGAAAATCTTCTTCTGTTGTTTCTAATGAAATTAAATTGACTAGTCCAACTTTGCTTGCTACTAAGGTTGATATTTCAGATTTGGATGTTAGTCAATATGTGTGCTATGCTTTTGTGTGCAAAGAAGCTTTGTTTTCATTTGAGGAATTGCCTCCTTCTTTGCCTTCTGTTGTCACTGACCTTTTGCAGGAGTTTATTGACGTCTTTCCACAAGACGTACCACCGGGATTACCACCTATTCGAGGGATTGAGCATCAGATTGACTTAATTCCCGGTGCTTCGCTGCCCAACCGTGCGCCATACCGTACCAATCCGGAGGAGACGAAGGAGATTCAGCGTCAAGTACAAGAGCTACTCGACAAAGGTTACATACGTGAATCCCTTAGTCCTTGTGCTGTTCCTGTTATATTAGTGCCTAAAAAGGATGGAACTTGGCGTATGTGTGTTGATTGTAGAGCCATTAATAATATTACTATTCGTTATCGTCATCCTATTCCTAGGTTAGATGATATGCTTGATGAATTAAGTGGCTCTACCATGTTTTCCAAAGTTGATTTGCGTAGTGGATACCATCAAATTCGCATGAAATTAGGGGATGAATGGAAAACGTCATTTAAAACTAAGTTTGGATTATATGAGTGGTTAGTCATGCCTTTTGGGTTAACTAATGCACCTAGCACTTTCATGAGATTAATGAACGAGGTTTTACGTGCTTTCATTGGACGATTTGTGGTAGTCTATTTTGATGATATACTGATTTATAGCAAATCTTTGGAGGAACATTTGGATCATTTACGTGCTGTTTTTATTGCTCTACGTAATGCACGTTTGTTTGGTAACCTTGGGAAGTGCACCTTTTGCACCGACCGAGTATCGTTTCTTGGCTATGTTGTTACTCCGCAAGGAATTGAAGTTGATAAAGCCAAGATCGAGGCGATTGAGAGTTGGCCGCAGCCCAAAACCGTCACACAAGTGAGGAGTTTTCTTGGCCTCGCTGGATTCTATAGGCGTTTTGTGAGAGATTTCAGCACCATTGCTGCACCTCTCAATGAGCTTACACGCAAGGATGTGCCTTTTACTTGGGGTACCGCACAGGAAGAAGCCTTCACGGTATTGAAAGATAAGTTAACACATGCTCCTTTGCTCCAACTTCCTGATTTTAAGAAGACTTTTGAGCTTGAATGCGATGCTAGTGGGATTGGTTTGGGAGGTGTGTTATTACAAGATGCTAAACCTGTTGCATACTTTTCTGAAAAATTGAGTGGGCCTAGTCTGAACTATTCTACTTATGATAAGGAATTATACGCTCTTGTTCGGACATTAGAAACTTGGCAACATTATTTATGGCCCAAAGAATTTGTTATACATTCTGATCATGAATCTTTGAAACACATAAGAAGCCAAGCAAAACTTAATCGTAGACATGCTAAGTGGGTTGAATTTATTGAGACTTTCCCTTATGTCATTAAACACAAGAAGGGGAAAGATAATATTATTGCTGATGCTTTGTCTCGTCGTTATACTATGCTTTCACAACTTGACTTCAAGATATTCGGTTTAGAGACACTCAAAGATCAATATGTACATGATGCGGAATTTAAAGATGTTTTGCAGAATTGTAGAGAGGGTAGAACATGGAACAAGTTTGTGCTTAATGATGGTTTTGTGTTCCGTTCTAACAAGCTATGCATTCCAGCTAGCTCTATTCGTCTTTTGTTGTTGCAGGAGGCGCATGGAGGAGGATTAATGGGACACTTTGGCGTGAAGAAGACGGAGGACGTACTTGCTACACATTTCTTTTGGCCAAAGATGAGACGGGATGTTGAGCGTTTTGTTGCTCGCTGCACTACATGTCAAAAAGCTAAGTCACGACTCAATCCTCATGGTTTATACATGCCTTTACCTGTACCTAGTGTTCCGTGGGAGGACATATCCATGGACTTTGTTTTAGGCTTGCCTCGAACAAAGCAGGGGAGGGATAGCATATTTGTTGTCGTGGATAGATTTTCTAAGATGGCACATTTTATACCATGTCATAAAAGCGATGATGCTGCTAATGTTGCTGATTTATTCTTTCGTGAGATTATTCGCTTACATGGTGTGCCCGATACTATTGTCTCGGATCGTGATACTAAGTTTCTTAGCCATTTTTGGAGATGCTTATGGGCTAAGTTGGGGACTAAACTACTTTTTAGTACTACTTGTCATCCCCAAACTGATGGACAAACTGAAGTAGTCAATAGGACTTTGTCTACTATGCTTAGGGCTGTTTTAAAGAGTAACTTGAAAATGTGGGAAGAATGTTTACCTCATATTGAATTTGCTTATAATCGTTCATTTCATTCTACCACTAAAATGTGCCCTTTTGAGATTGTTTATGGGTTTCTACCTCGTGCACCTATTGATTTGCTTCCTATTCCATCTTCGGAGAAGGTTAATTTTGATGCTAAGCAACGTGCTGAATTGATATTAAAAATGCATGAGTTAACTAAAGAAAACATTGAGAAAATGAATGCTAGATACAAGCTTGCTGGTGATAAGGGTAGAAAGCATGTTGTGTTTGAACCAGGAGATCTTGTTTGGTTACATCTACGTAAAGATAGGTTTCCTGATTTGCGCAAGTCTAAGTTAATGCCACGAGCTGATTGTCCCTTTAAGGTTTTACAGAAAATTAATGATAATGCATATAAACTTGAGCTACCTGCAGATTTTGGGGTTAGTCCCACATTTAACATTGCAGATTTGAAACCTTATTTGGGAGAAGATAATGAGCTTCCGTCGAGGACGACTTCAATTCAAGAAGGGGAGGATGATGAGGACATCTCTACTAATGTTACACCCACATCTTCACCAACTACACATACTGGACCAGTTACTAGAGCACGTGCACGTCAACTAAATTATCAGGTACTTTCGTTTCTTGCGAATCCTTCTAATGTTCATGAACATATGATGCTGCCTAAATTAGATACTTTTGTTTTTCTTATGAATGAAGGACCTAGCATGGACAAGAAGGACGGTCATTGGAGCGGGATCAAGCATGGAGAAGAAGGTGCGCGCGCGGGAAATAACAATGGAGCTTCCAGTGGGGATTTTCGCACTTTGAAGCCACCATAAGGCATGCATGAAGGCTTGGACGAAATACACGAGATGCCACTTCATTATTTTCGTCCAAGAGCAATTATAGGTGCTGCGTCACCTTAATATTGGGCTGGGCCCATGTAATTTCGAAATACCACATTATAGGCTGTTTTTAGAGTCCGTATGTGTGGGGAAACCGAGTTAGGGTTGTTTTCGGGCCCCACCTCCAAGGGGTCACGAAAATCCCCTCTGTTCCCCCATATATACAGCACTTAGGGCGTCGTTTAGACATGGGTTTTAATTAGATTTAAGTTAGCCATAGCCGCAACTTCGAGTTCTTCGTTTGTGTCGTCCGACCAGGCCAAGACCGCATTGGAACCCCAACTTCTGTTAATCTTTCATCTTATATTCGCAATATCCAGATTGCAATTCTTAGTCTTGCTTGTTCTTCGATTGCTTGCAGGAATTGACCTTCGTGGTCAGGTTGATCGTGCATCCGCGGGATCAATAACCTCTCGGAGTTGGTTTAGCGATTGCTAAGGCGCAACGTCTTCGCACGTTCGTAGTCGGGTCGTGAAAGTCTACTCCACCAAAATCGATCTCCATCATCTCATCGAAACATCGGGACACTTTCGCCTCTATCATCCCCTTTTCCCGCAGGTCCGCCACGCTATGGACGAGCTTGGACCCTAAGCCCGGAGCTCGCCGCTGCCGACCCGAGACCTCACCAACCGCCGTAGACGCCCCGGTGAGCCCCCTCGCGCGCCGGCCTCCTCCTCTCCTCTCCCTCACCTCCTTGCCATCCCTTGTGCAGCCCGCAGCCACCGCCATGGTTGCCATGGAGCCCACTCGCCGAGCTTGAGCTCCTCGCCGTTCAGCGACCGCGCTGCCCGCGGGAACTCGATGGCGACCGTCCCGGCCACCAAATCCGTGGAGTTTCGCACCCCCGCGCTGATAGAGGCGAAGGTGTCCCGATGTTTCGATGAGATGGTGGGGATCGATTATGGTGGAGACGACTTTCACGATCCGACTACGAACGTGCGAAGACGTTGCGCCTTAGCGATCGCTAAACCAACTCCGAGAGGTTATTGATCCCGCGGATGCACGATCAACCTGACCACGAGGGTCTAATTCCTGCAAGCAATCGAAGAACAAGCAAGAACTAAGAATTGCAATCTGGATATTGCGAATATAAGATGAATGATTACGAAAGTTGGGGTTCCAATGAGGTCTTGGCCTGGTCGGATGACACAAACGAAGAGCTCGAAGTTGCGGCTATGGCTAACTTAAATCTAATTAAAACTCAAGTCTAAACGACGCCCTAAGGGCTGTATATATGGGGGAACAGAGGGGAATTTCGTGGCCCCTTGGAGGTGGGGTCCGAAAACAACCCTAACTCGGTTTCCCCACACATACGGACTCTAAAAACAGCCTATAATGTGGTATTTTGAAATTACATGGGCCCAGCCCAATATTAAGGTGACGCAGCACCTATAATGGCCCTTGGAGGAAAATAATGAAGTGTCATCTCGCGTATTTCGTCCAAGACTTCATGCGCGCCTTATGGTGGCTTCAAAGTGTGATAATCACCACTGGAAGCTCCACTGTACTTTCCCGCGCGCGCACCTTCTTCTCCATGGTTGATCCCGCTCCAATGACCATCCTTCTTGTCCATGCTAGGTCCTTCATTCATAAGCAAAACAAAAGTATCTAATTTAGGCAGCATCATATGTTCATGAACAATAGAAGGATTCACAAGAAACGAAAGTACCTGATAATTTAGTTGACGTGCATGTGCTCTAGTAACTGGTCCAGTATGTGTAGTTGGTGAGGATATGGGTGTAACATTAGTAGGGATGTCCTCATCATCCTCCCCTTCTTGAATTGAAGTCGTCCTTGACGGAAGCTCATCATCTTCTCCCAAATAAGGTTTCAAATCTGCAATGTTAAATGTGGGACTAACCCCAAAATCTGCAGGTAGCTCAAGTTTATATGCATTATCATTAATTTTCTGTAAAACCTTAAAGGGACCATCAGCTCGTGGCATTAACTTAGACTTGCGCAAATCAGGAAACCTATCTTTACGTAGATGTAACCAAACAAGATCTCCTTGTTCAAACACAACATGCTTTCTACCCTTATCACCAGCAAGCTTGTATCTAGCATTCATTTTCTCAATGTTTTCTTTAGTTAACTCATGCATTTTTAATATCAATTCAGCACGTTGCTTAGCATCAAAATTAACCTTCTCCGAAGATGGAAGAGGAAGCAAATCAATAGGTGCACGAGGTAGAAAACCATAAACAATCTCAAAAGGGCACATTTTAGTGGTAGAATGAAATGAACGATTATAAGCAAATTCAATATGAGGTAAACATTCTTCCCACATTTTTAAGTTACTCTTTAAAACAGCCCTAAGCATAGTAGACAAAGTCCTATTGACTACTTCAGTTTGTCCATCAGTTTCGGGATGACATGTAGTACTAAAAAGTAGTTTAGTCCCCAACTTAGCCCATAAGCATCTCCAAAAATGGCTAAGAAACTTAGTATCACAATCCGAGACAATAGTATTGGGCACACCATGTAAGCGAATAATCTCTCGAAAGAATAAATCAGCAACATTAGCAGCATCATCGCTTTTATGACATGGTATAAAATGTGCCATCTTAAAAAATCTATCCACGACAACAAATATGCTATCCCTCCCCTTGTTTGTTCGAGGCAAGCCTAATACAAAGTCCATGGATATGTCCTCCCACGGAACACTAGGTACAGGTAAAGGCATGTATAAACCATGAGGATTGAGTCGTGACTTAGCTTTTTGACATGTAGTGCAGCGAGCAACAAAACGCTCAACATCCCGTCTCATCTTTGGCCAAAAGAAATGTGTAGCAAGTACGTCCTCCGTCTTCTTCACGCCAAAATGTCCCATTAATCCTCCTCCATGCGCCTCCTGCAACAACAAAAGACGAATAGAGCTAGCTGGAATGCATAGCTTGTTAGAACGGAATACAAACCCATCATTAAGCACAAACTTGTTCCATGTTCTACCCTCTCTACAATTCTGCAAAACATCTTTAAATTCCGCATCATGTACATATTGATCTTTGATTATCTCTAAACCGAATATCTTGAAGTCAAGTTGTGAAAGCATAGTATAACGACGAGACAAAGCATCAGCAATAATATTATCTTTCCCCTTCTTGTGTTTAATGACATAAGGGAAAGTCTCAATAAATTCAACCCACTTAGCATGTCTACGATTAAGTTTTGCTTGACTTCTTATGTGTTTCAAAGATTCATGATCAGAATGTATAACAAATTCTTTGGGCCATAAATAATGTTGCCAAGTTTCTAATGTCCGAACAAGAGCATATAATTCCTTATCATAAGTAGAATAGTTCAGACTAGGCCCACTCAATTTTTCAGAAAAGTATGCAACAGGTTTAGCATCTTGTAATAACACACCTCCCAAACCAATACCACTAGCATCGCATTCAAGCTCAAAAGTTTTATTAAAATCAGGAAGTTGGAGCAAAGGAGCATGTGTTAACTTATCTTTCAATACCGTGAAGGCTTCTTCCTGTGCGGTACCCCAAGTAAAAGGCACATCCTTGCGTGTAAGCTCATTGAGAGGTGCAGCAATGGTGCTGAAATCTCTCACAAAACGCCTATAGAATCCAGCGAGTCCAAGAAAACTCCTCACTTGTGTGACCGTTTTGGGCTGCGGCCAACTCTCAATCGCCTCGATCTTGGCTTTATCAACTTCAATTCCCTGCGGAGTAACAACATAGCCAAGAAACAATACTCGGTCGGTGCAAAAGGTGCACTTCCCAAGGTTACCAAACAAACGTGCATTACGTAGAGCAATAAAAACAGCACGTAAATGATCCAAATGTTCCTCCAAAGATTTGCTATAAATCAGTATATCATCAAAATAGACTACCACAAATCGTCCAATGAAAACACGTAAAACCTCGTTCATTAATCTCATGAAAGTGCTAGGTGCATTAGTTAACCCAAAAGGCATGACTAACCACTCATATAATCCAAACTTAGTTTTAAATGCCGTTTTCCATTCATCTCCTAATTTCATGCGAATTTGATGGTATCCACTACGCAAATCAACTTTGGAAAACATGGTAGAGCCACTTAATTCATCAAGCATATCATCTAACCTAGGAATAGGATGACGATAACGAATAGTAATATTATTAATGGCTCGACACTCAACACACATACGCCATGTTCCATCCTTTTTAGGCACTAATATAACAGGAACAGCACAAGGACTAAGGGATTCACGTATGTAACCTTTGCGAGTAGCTCTTGTACTTGACGCTGAATCTCCTTTGTCTCCTCCGGATTGGTACGGTATGGCGCACGGTTGGGCAGTGAAGCACCGGGAATTAAGTCAATCTGATGCTCAATCCCTCGAATAGGTGGTAATCCCGGTGGTACGTCTTGTGGAAAGACGTCAATAAACTCCTGCAAAAGGTCAGTGACAACAGGAGGCAAAGAAGGAGGGAATTCCTCAAATGAAAACAAAGCTTCTTTGCACACAAAAGCATAGCACACATATTGACTAACATCCAAATATGAAATATCAACTTTAGTAGCAAGCAAAGTTGGACTAGTCAATTTAATTTCATTAGACACAGCAGAAGGAGATTTGCTATTAGTCTTATGTTGTTGCTCAAATTCTTTGGCTGCTATCTCATTTTCACTCTTATTTTTCTCCTGTTTAGCTTTACTAGCTCTAGCAAGATCATCTTTCACAATTTGTTCAGGAGACATAGGAAGTAAAGCAATATTTTTATCCTGATGAACTAGAGTAAACTGATTTGTCCTACCATGGTGTACAACATTCCTATCAAATTGCCATGGTCTACCAAGTAAAAGAGAGCATGCTTGCATGGGTACCACATCACAATCAACATAATCAGCATATGCAGCAATGCTAAAGTGCACACGAACAGAACGCGTTACCTTAATCTTACCACTATTGTTAAACCACTGAATATAGTACGGATGGGGGTGTGGTCTTGTGGTGAGAGATAGCTTCTCCACCAACTCCATGCTAGCCAAGTTGTTGCAACTCCCTCCGTCAATGATGATGCGAACCGAACGTTCTTTCACCACTCCCTTTGTGTGGAACAAATTATGCCTCTGGTTTTGCTCAGCCTTCGTTACCTGCACACTTAACACACGTTGAGCAACCAAACTAGCATATTTATCTGCATCATCAGGAGCCATATACTCCATATCATGAGCATCATCATGGGCACCCTGTTCCTCATGAGCAATGAGAACTAAAGTCTCCTCATCATAGTCACTCGCTGACTCATACCCACCATCCGCCGTAATAATCATCACACGCATGGAGGGACAGTCTTTTGCGAAGTGACCTCCACCTTGGCACCTGCGACATTTAATATCACGATCTCGTGTTTGCCCTGTGGAAGCCATGGATGAAGAAGAACTCGCCGCTGGACCACTTTGTGCACCCTTGAATGGTGGCGCTGGCTGTTTTGGTGGCTCCCTGTAAGAATGAGCGGCTGAAGTAGATGGTGGTGCAGCAGGACGTGTGGATGTAGAATCTCCACGCGATGTCCATGATGTATTTCGTCCTGCAGAAAAGTTAGGTCTCGTAGCGGCCTGTCGATCCTGCACTTCACGTTCAGCTTTACAAGCAAGATGAAACAAACGAGTGATAGTAGCAAAGTCCTTGTATTCTAGAATAGTTTGTATCTCCCTGTTTAAACCACCCATAAAACGTGCAAGCATAGCTTCATTATCCTCTACTAGGCCACATCTAATCAATCCAGTTTGTAATTCTTGATAATATTCCTCTACAGAATTTTTTCCTTGTCTCAAACGCTGTAATTTTTGTAACAATTCACGTTGATAATAAGGAGGAACCCAGCGAGTACGCATAGCATCTTTTAAAGCAGCCCCAAGTAGTTGGAATATTATTAGCATGCAATCTACAATGTTCAGACCACCAAATAGATGCAAATCCCGTGAATTCACAAACAGCAGCAGTAACACGTCTATTCTCAGGATATTGTAAACATGTAAAGCGTTGTTCAGTTTCTAACTCCCAAGTAAGATAAGCATCAGGAATATATCTACCCTCAAACGGCTTAAGATTCAATTTCAGTTTAGGCACATGTTCATCATCGCGTACCTGAGGGGGTGGTTGGTGTCGACCGTGGCGAATGTTGGGACGTGGACGTCCAGCTGGCTGTTCATAGGCCGCTTCTTGTTCCACCTCCTCCTCGTAATCACCCTCGTAGTTGTCGTCCTGGCGGACATCAGAGGCAGCAGCAGCAGTAACTGCAGCAGCAGCAGGAGCACCAGCAGCTTGTCTGCCCGGAAACAGAATACGTCGTGCACGTCGTGGTGGCGGTGGCTGTGCTGGAGCGGCCGCAGGCTGTATAGGTAAGCGTGCGAGCAACTCAGTAAACTTGGCGTCGAGCTTGGTGTCGATCATCTTCTCCACACCATCAATCGCCACTGTAAATCTGTTCTCGATGTCATTCACCTGTTCAGACATCATTTGTGCAAATTTATCATGTAATGCTTTGTTTGTCATATTCTCCCAATCAGGTGCATCCCGCGCCACTTCATCATGGGATCCTGGCATGGTTAGCAGAAATAGAAAACACACAGAAGTATGATCCTACTTCTACTAATGGGATGTGGGGTGGTGGAAAGCACAAACCCGTCAAGCTTTTCTTCAGTTCTGACCGATTCTTACCTAGCAGCAGGTTGTGATGTACAACCAACGGGTCAAAGCTCTCAGAGATGTGGTAGAGCGATGGCCAGGAGGTGTCAACCGCACGAAGTAGAATATATGTGGAGCTGTAGGTAGGCTTGACAAATGTGGTAGCAAAAAGCTCAACAGTAATCAAAACAGAGATGCAAAGTTGAATAAACACTCAACGTCGGTACTGTGCTGATCCTAGGCTAGACCGTACTAGAGACGCGAGCCTAAAACACCAACGAAAGCACGGCGCGGCACGTAATCAACTGAGAAGCACACTCTGAATTTTTTTTTTTGCGATGCGGGACTGCGGTGGCTGAAAAAGTGCGAAAAAATCACTATGGTGGCGAACGTCTCAAAATGAGTTTCTGGACCTAAGGAACGTATGGGGACGAAATTTTTTCACCCCCGAAATTTTTGGCCTAAAAACTGCTCTGGAAAGCGTGCCAGACTTTTTTTTTTTTTTTTTTTGGAAATCACCCTCTTCTACGTACGACAAAGATTGGTGAAATCCGACTCTAATCAACTCAAACTAATCTGGCTACGGAGAGATCACAAACCGAATAGGTGATGGAACTCAACTCGGATTGGTAGGTCGTGGTGATGTATATGGACTCGACTTGGCGGAACGCGGCGGTGTGACAAACTGTGATCAGAACTCGAAACTCTAAGGGAACTAGACGCTAAGATCAGCAACTCGACACAACGATGCAACCGCAAATTCAACAAAGCAAACTACTGTAAAGAAAACTGGACAAAGGCTCAGACTGTTTTGGGACGTGATGATCTAACCCTAATTTTTTTTGTTGGCTTTTTCGTGGACTGTAGGTATGAAGAACAGAACCAATCTAGACTACAAAAACGGGTAAATCTCACCGAGCAACCTGGAAATCTGATACTACTTGATAGAGGCGAAGGTGTCCCGATGTTTCGATGAGATGGTGGGGATCGATTATGGTGGAGACGACTTTCACGATCCGACTACGAACGTGCGAAGACGTTGCGCCTTAGCGATCGCTAAACCAACTCCGAGAGGTTATTGATCCCGCGGATGCACGATCAACCTGACCACGAGGGTCTAATTCCTGCAAGCAATCGAAGAACAAGCAAGAACTAAGAATTGCAATATGGATATTGCGAATATAAGATGAATGATTACGAAAGTTGGGGTTCCAATGAGGTCTTGGCCTGGTCGGATGACACAAACGAAGAGCTCGAAGTTGCGGCTATGGCTAACTTAAATCTAATTAAAACCCAAGTCTAAACGACGCCCTAAGGGCTGTATATATGGGGGAACAGAGGGGAATTTCGTGGCCCCTTGGAGGTGGGGTCCGAAAACAACCCTAACTCGGTTTCCCCACACATACGGACTCTAAAAACAGCCTATAATGTGGTATTTTGAAATTACATGGGCCCAGCCCAATATTAAGGTGACACAGCACCTATAATGGCCCTTGGACGAAAATAATGAAGTGTCATCTCGCGTATTTCGTCCAAGACTTCATGCGCGCCTTACGGTGGCTTCAAAGTGTGATAATCACCACTGGAAGCTCCACTGTACTTTCCCGCGCGCGCACCTTCTTCTCCATGCTTGATCCCGCTCCAATGACCATCCTTCTTGTCCATGCTAGGTCCTTCATTCATAAGCAAAACAAAAGTATCTAATTTAGGCAGCATCATATGTTCATGAACAATAGAAGGATTCACAAGAAACGAAAGTACCTGATAATTTAGTTGACGTGCACGTGCTCTAGTAACTGGTCCAGTATGTGTAGTTGGTGAGGATATGGGTGTAACATTAGTAGGGATGTCCTCATCACGCGCCCTTCCCCTACCTCGTCCTGCGCCTCGGGCGTCCCCGCCATTGGACCTTGCCAGAGAAGTCTGCCGCCGCCACCAGTTCCCGTCAGGAACGACGAACACACCCGCTCATCTCGCTCGCCTGCCATGGGCCGGCGCGGCACCCCTCGGCCCATCATGCGCCCCCGCGGCCCAGTCCCGCCATCCGGCATGCGCCAATCCTTCGCCCCGAGCGCCTTATAGCTAGGTGTCGCCCCACGACTTGGGCCTCAGCCCACGAGGTGAGACCCCCAACTTTTCCTTTTTTTTCATTTCCTGTGCACTAATGGGCTTGGCCCAGTAGTGTTGCACCTGTGTTGCGCCCGTGCACGTTTATTAGTATCCAGCCCCCAGACTTGTTAGGCCCAGTTCAGTGCAGATTCGTCCCGAGGATGATTTATTATTTTCTGGAGTTATATTAATTGGCAGATTGTTTTGCGATTTAGTGAGGCTTATATCTTTTAGACCGTACGTCGGATCGCGACGCGTTGATGTCTACGCACGCGTCTATTCTTGTAGACTATGTTAGGCCTCCAAGCGCAGAAGTTTGTAGGACAACAGCAATTTCTCTCAAGTGGATGACCTAAGGTTTATCGAACTCAGGGAAGATGGTCTCTCTCAAGCGATCCTGCAATTAAGATACAAGAAGTCTCTTGTATCCCCAACACACCTGATACAACTAGGAGTTGTATATGTTCACTAGTTAGGCGAAGAGATGGTAAAATATGGGTGATAGGTGTGGCAAAGCAAGGTAATATAAATCTGTAATAAAAATTACAGCAAGCAAACAAGTAGTAAACGTGAACACAAACGGTATTGCAATGGTGAGAAAAAGGCCTAGGCTTCATACTTTCACTAGTGGCAACTCCCAAGAACATTAACATAGTCTAATCACATGATATTTCCCATAAAACATGCAATGGAGACGTACTCAGAGGTCATTTCTTTATGGTCAAGAGAGGACGAGAATTATGTAGGGCTAGAAAATCACACCTCAGAGTTCGTAGTTCTCAATCTATGGATTTCCCAATGTCACCGTGGCCATCCAAAGAGAGTAGCACAATCACCACAACATATCTCAAGGATAGTCAAAGACAAGCACCAAGAGACTCCCAATCTTCAATCAACACACAAAAGAGAAATCACTCATGAAAATATTCATCTAACCCATGTCCAATAGACCGCTGTCACCATGGTCTCAGAGATTATACTAGATAAGATCAAGTGAGTACATCAATCTAATACATAGAGGAAGGAGAAATATCATGGGATCACCCTAGGTTAACATAGCCTATGATCACAACGAAGATCACATCATTGAAGAGATAATTGACTACATAGCTAATGGTAGAAACCTTAGTCCCGAGGAGGAACTATTCACAGATGGACATGGTGAGAGAGAGAGAGTTTTTGATGGAGAGGTGTAGCCCGGAGGAGATGAAGTAGACGGCGGTGGCCACGGACCTTGGGGGCAGCGGCGCGTGGCCCCCTTATTCTTCCTTGGAGTTGGTGCTGCTGTAGAGATTGATCTCCCCCTCAAGACGGCTGCCAAGGGGGGGGCAAATTTCGTGGTGCCCTATAGACTCCCGGATTCCCGTCATCCAGATTAGGTCTTCTGTATTTCGGGGCTCCAGGGAGCATCCGAACTCCAATTGGGCCGAATTTTATGTCTAGATCCACCGGAAAATAATTCTCTACAACTTTGTAGTTTTAAGTGTTTCCGTTTGAGCCCTTCTTCTAGCGTTTACGAGGCAATCTTTAAAACCTGTCTGGTGTGGACATATTTCTGGAGAGTTAGAGTCCAACTCCTACAAGGCTCCTTTTTGTGATTTTTCCTTTATCCAAATAATTCCTACACATAAAGGAAAAAAACAAGAACTTGTGCACTCTTGCAACCATTAATAGGTTAGTTCCAAAATATGTTATAAAAAGATATGAAAATGTAGAAAACGCATAGCAATAACACCTAAAACATGCATGGAGCAACCAGAAGTTATAGATACGTTTGGGACGTATCAACATCCCCAAGCTTAATTCTTGCTCGTCCTCGAGTAGATAAATTATAACAAGAATAATTTCTGTGGTGACATGTAGCAACCATATAATTTTTTTAAAGTAAGGCAAGAAAGGCATGTAATTCAATTCAACTCATAACAAGCAAGAGTCTAAATTAGCATTGAAACAAGCAACGTAAGAACATAAAGGTGCAAGAGCTCTCGTTGTCCGTGACTCGAATGTCTCCACATGGTGTTTGCGTGCAATAATTGGAAGATGGGAATACGAGAGAGAAAAATATTTATTTTGTTGAGAACTCAATCAACTAAAGTTTCACACTTAGTCTTCTCTGGAATCTTATCCTGACTCGTCCCCAGACCACTAGCCAGGTACAAGTCAACTTGATCCACTCCCTTTCGATATTTTGAGAACTCATGCAATGGATGAGCGGAAGCACGAGAGTTGACACTTAGGATGGCAAAGAGAGAGAGATGGTGGAGGAGGAAGACAAAAAAGGTGTTAAAGGCTCATATCAATGCAGACAATCATAGGCGAGAGAAAGCCAAATGATAGATATGATGTGAGGAGTAGGGATTTCCATGCAACAGATGCACATATGAGCTAAGGTAAGCTCCCCAATGGAACTAGTGGGGGTGCATCCAACTTGCTCGCTCAATAAGACCTAGAGCTCATTTGAGGAGGCTCATCATTGGAATATACAAGACAAGTTCTATATTGTAGAAGGTCCCCACATAGCAAAATGCATATGATCATCTCTATGGAGCACAAGGTATAAAATGGAGTACGAGTGTGGATCTTTCAAAAGGAATAGTAGTGTTGCCCCCTTCTCTCTTTTTATTTCTTTTTCTCCTTTTTCTATTTTTTCTATTTTTGGTGGCCTCAATGGCTCTTTCTATTTAACTCTTATTTGTCCTCTTTGGGTTCTTTTAACTTTATCCACTTTGGGATCTTTTCCTCACTTAAGGGCAAAGCTCTCTTTTACAAGAAGGTAAAGAAGCTCTTCACACTTTACAAGGTACTCAACATAAAGAAGATGTAGCTATCATGATGTGATAGAGGCGAAGGTGTCCCGATGTTTCGATGAGATGGTGGAGATCGATTATGGTGGAGACGACTTTCACGATCCGACTACGAAAGTGCGAAGACGTTGCGCCTTAGCGATCGCTAAACCAACTCCGAGAGGTTATTGATCCCGCGGATGCACGATCAACCTGACCACGAAGGTCTAATTCCTGCAAGCAATCGAAGAACAAGCAAGAACTAAGAATTGCAATCTGGATATTGCGAATATAAGATGAATGATTACGAAAGTTGGGGTTCCAATGAGGTCTTGGCCTGGTCGGATGACACAAACGAAGAGCTCGAAGTTGCGGCTATGGCTAACTTATATCTAATTAAAACCCAAGTCTAAACGACGCCCTAAGGGCTGTATATATGGGGGAACAGAGGGGATTTTCGTGACCCCTTGGAGGTGGGGTCCGAAAACAACCCTAACTCGGTTTCCCCACACATACGGACTCTAAAAACAGCCTATAATGTGGTATTTCGAAATTACATGGGCCCAGCCCAATATTAAGGTGACGCAGCACCTATAATTGCTCTTGGACGAAAATAATGAAGTGGCATCTCGTGTATTCCGTCCAAGCCTTCATGCATGCCTTATGGTGGCTTCAACGTGCGAAAATCCCCACTGGAAACTCCACTGTACTTTCCCCCGCGCGCACCTTCTTCTCCATTTTTGATCCCGCTCCAATGACCATCCTTCGTGTCCATGCTAGGTCCTTCATTCATAAGCAAAACAAAAGTATCTAATTTAGGCAGCATCATATGTTCATGAACAATAGAAGGATTCGCAAGAAACGAAAGTACCTGATAATTTAGTTGACGTGCACGTGCTCTAGTAACTGGTCCAGTATGTGTAGTTGGTGAGGGTATGGGTGTAACATTAGTAGGGTTGTCCTCATCATCCTCCCCTTCTTGAATTGAAGTCATCCTCGACGGAAGCTCATCATCTTCTCCCAAATAATGTTTCAAATCTGCAATGTTAAATGTGGGACTAACCCCAAAATCTGCAGGTAGCTCAAGTTTATATGCATTATCATTAATTTTCTGTAAAACCTTAAAGGGACCATCAGCTCGTGGCATTAACTTAGACTTGCGCAAATCAGGAAACCTATCTTTACGTAGATGTAACCAAACAAGATCTCCTGGTTCAAACACAACATGCTTTCGACCCCTATCACCAGCAAGCTTGTATCTAGCATTCATGCGCTCAATGTTTTCTTTAGTTAACTCATGCATTTTTAATATCAATTCAGCACGTTGCTTAGCATCAAAATTAACCTTCTCCGAAGATGGAAGAGGCAGCAAATCAATAGGTGCACGAGGTAGAAAACCATAAACAATCTCAAAAGGGCACATTTTAGTGGTAGAATGCACTGAACGATTATAAGCAAATTCAATATGAGGTAAACATTCTTCCCACAGTTTCAAGTTACTTTTTAAAACAGCCCTAAGCATAGTAGACAATGTCCTATTGACCACTTCAGTTTGTCCATCAGTTTGGGGATGACATGTAGTACTAAAAAGTAGTTTAGTCCCCAACTTAGCCCATAAGCATCTCCAAAAATGGCTAAGAAACTTAGTATCACGATCCGAGACAATAGTATTGGGCACCCCATGTAAACGAATAATCTCTCCAAAGAATAAATCAGCAACATTAGCAGCATCATCGCTTTTATGACATGGTATAAAATGTGCCATCTTAGAAAATCTATCCACGACAACAAATATGCTATCCCTCCCCTTCTTTGTTCGAGGCAAGCCTAAAACAAAGTCCATGGATATATCCTCCCACGGAACACTAGGTACAGGTAAAGGCATGTATAAACCATGAGGATTGAGTCGTGACTTAGCTTTTTGACATGTAGTGCAGCGAGCAACAAAACGCTCAACATCCCGTCTCATCTTTGGCCAAAAGAAATGTGTAGCAAGTACATCCTCCGTCTTTTTCACGCCAAAATGTCCCATTAATCCTCCTCCATGCGCCTCCTGCAACAACAAAAGACGAATAGAGCTAGCTGGAATGCATAGCTTGTTAGAACGGAACACAAATCCATCATTAAGCACAAACTTGTTCCATGTTCTACCCTCTCTACAATTCTGCAATACATCTTTAAATTCCACATCAGTTGCATATTGTTCTTTGATTGTCTCTAAACCGAAAATCTTGAAGTCAAGTTGTGAAAGCATAGTATAACGACGAGACAAAGCATCAGCAATAATATTATCTTTCCCCTTCTTGTGTTTAATGACATAAGGGAAAGTCTCAATAAATTCAACCCACTTAGCATGTCTACGATTAAGTTTTGCTTGACTTCTTATGTGTTTCAAAGATTCATGATCAGAATGTATAACAAATTCTTTGGGCCATAAATAATGTTGCCAAGTTTCTAATGTCCGAACAAGAGCATATAATTCCTTATCATAAGTAGAATAGTTCAGACTAGGCCCACTCAATTTTTCAGAAAAGTATGCAACAGGTTTAGCATCTTGTAATAACACACCTCCCAAACCAATCCCACTAGCATCGCATTCAAGCTCAAAAGTCTTATTAAAATCAGGAAGTTGGAGCAAAGGAGCATGTGTTAACTTATCTTTCAATACCGTGAAAGCGTCTTCCTGTGCGGTACCCCAAGTAAAAGGCACATCCTTGCGTGTAAGCTCATTGAGAGGGGCAGCAATGGTGCTGAAATCTCTCACAAAACGCCTATAGAATCCAGCGAGGCCAAGAAAACTCCTCACTTGTGTGACCGTTTTGGGCTGCGGCCAACTCTCAATCGCCTCGATCTTGGCTTTATCAACTTCAATACCCTGTGGAGTAACAACATAGCCAAGAAACGATACTCGGTCGGTGCAAAAGGTGCACTTCCCAAGGTTACCAAATAAACGTGCATTACGTAGAGCAATAAAAACAGCACGTAAATGATCCAAATGTTCCTCCAAAGATTTGCTATAAATCAGTATATCATCAAAATAGACTACCACAAATCGTCCAATGAAAGCACGTAAAACCTCGTTCATTAATCTCATGAAAGTGCTAGGTGCATTAGTTAACCCAAAAGGCATGACTAACCACTCATATAATCCAAACTTAGTTTTAAAAGCCGTTTTCCATTCATCCCCTAATTTCATGCGAATTTGATGGTATCCACTACGCAAATCAACTTTGGAAAACATGGTAGAGCCACTTAATTCATCAAGCATATCATCTAGCCTAGGAATAGGATGACGATAACGAATAGTAATATTATTAATGGCTCGACAATCAACACACATACGCCATGTTCCATCCTTTTTAGGCACTAATATAACAGGAACAGCACAAGGACTAAGGGATTCACGTATGTAACCTTTGTCGAGTAGCTCTTGTACTTGACGCTGAATCTCCTTCGTCTCCTCCGGATTGGTACGGTATGGCGCACGGTTGGGCAGCGAAGCACCGGGAATTAAGTCAATCTGATGCTCAATCCCTCGAATAGGTGGTAATCCCGGTGGTACGTCTTGTGGAAAGACGTCAATAAACTCCTGCAAAAGGTCAGTGACAACAGGAGGCAAAGAAGGAGGCAAAAAAAAATTCAGAGTGTGCTTCACAGTTGTTACGTGCCGCGCCGTGCTTTCGTTGGTGTTTTAGGCTCGCGTCTCTAGTACGGTCTAGCCTAGGATCAGCACAGTACCGACGTTGAGTGTTTATTTAGCTTTGCATCTCTGTTTTGATTACTGTTGAGTTTTTCCAACCATACTTGTCAGCCTTCCTACAGCTCCACATATATTCTACATCGTGCGTTTTGACACCTCCTGGCCATCGCTCTACCATATCTCTGAGAGTTTCTTTGGAGAGATTATTCGTTTACATGGTGTGCCCAATACTATTGTCTCGGATCGTGATACTAAGTTTCTTAGCCATTTTTGGAGATGCTTATGGGCTAAGTTGGGGACTAAACTACTCTTTAGTACTACATGTCATCCCCAAACTGATGGACAAACTGAAGTGGTCAATAGGACTTTGTCTACTATGCTTAGGGCTGTTTTAAAAAGTAACTTGAAATTGTGGGAAGACTGTTTACCTCATATTGAATTTGCTTATAATCGTTCAGTGCATTCTACCACTAAAATGTGCCCTTTTGAGATTGTTTATGGTTTTCTACCTCGTGCACCTATTGATTTGCTGCCTCTTCCATCTTCGGAGAAGGTGAATTTTGATGCTAAGCAACGTGCTGAATTGATATTAAAAATGCATGAGTTAACTAAAGAAAACATTGAGCGCATGAATGCTAGATACAAGCTTGCTGGTGATAGGGGTCGAAAGCATGTTGTGTTTGAACCAGGAGATCTTGTTTGGTTACATCTACGTAAAGATAGGTTTCCTGATTTGCGCAAGTCTAAGTTAATGCCACGAGCTGATGGTCCCTTTAAGGTTTTACAGAAAATTAATGATAATGCATATAAACTTGAGCTACCTGCAGATTTTGGGGTTAGTCCCACATTTAACATTGCAGATTTGAAACCTTATTTGGGAGAAGATGATGAGCTTCCGTCGAGGACGACTTCAATTCAAGAAGGGGAGGATGATGAGGACATCCCTACTAATGTTACACCCATACCCTCACCAACTACACATACTGGACCAGTTACTAGAGCACGTGCACGTCAACTAAATTATCAGGTACTTTCGTTTCTTGCGAATCCTTCTATTGTTCATGAACATATGATGCTGCCTAAATTAGATACTTTTGTTTTGCTTATGAATGAAGGACCTAGCATGGACACGAAGGATGGTCATTGGAGCGGGATCAAGAATGGAGAAGAAGGTGCGCGCGGGGGAAAGTACAGTGGAGTTTCCAGTGGGGATTTTCGTACGTTGAAGCCACCATAAGGCATGCATGAAGGCTTGGACGGGATACACGAGATGCCACTTCATTATTTTCGTCCAAGAGCAATTATAGGTGCTGCGTCACCTTAATATTGGGCTGGGCCCATGTAATTTCGAAATACCACATTATAGGCTGTTTTTAGAGTCCGTATGTGTGGGGAAACCGAGTTAGGGTTGTTTTCGGACCCCACCTCCAAGGGGTCACGAAAATCCCCTCTGTTCCCCCATATATACAGCCCTTGGGGCGTCGTTTAGACTTGGGTTTTAATTAGATATAAGTTAGCCATAGCCGCAACTTCGAGCTCTTCGTTTGTGTCATCCGACCAGGCCAAGACCTCATTGGAACCCCAACTTTCGTAATCATTCATCTTATATTCGCAATATCCAGATTGCAATTCTTAGTTCTTGCTTGTTCTTCGATTGTTTGCAGGAATTAGACCTTCGTGGTCAGGTTGATCGTGCATCCGCGGGATCAATAACCTCTCGGAGTTGGTTTAGCGATCGCTAAGGCGCAACGTCTTCGCACGTTCGTAGTCGGATCGTGAAAGTTGCCTCCACCATAATCGATCTCCACCATCTCATCGAAACATCGGGACACCTTCGCCTCTATCAAGATAGGAGGCAAAGTATCATCAAAATAAATTTTCTCATCAAAACTTGGGGGGCTAGAAAGATCATCTTCATAAAACGTAGCATCCCCAAGCTTATAGCTTTGCATATCATTAGCATCAAAATTATTCAAATAAGACATACAAATAACATTGCTACTAACATGAGTGTTATGCAAATAATAAAGCCCCATAGGCTTTTTGATCTCCTCCTCAAACACTTCATGCCCTAACTCAAGATAGAGCTCATAAAGCTCTCTCATATTTTTTTTGTTGTTTTCCATAAAGCCTAACTAGTAAAAATAAAAACAAGAAACGAAAAGATTTAATTGCAAGATCTAAAGATATATCTTCAAACTCTTACCTCCCCGGCAACGGCGCCAGAAATAGCTTGATGTCTACGCACGCTTCTATTCTTGTAGACTATGTTGGGCCTCCAAGTGTAGAGGTTTGTAGGACAGCAGCAATTTCCCTCACGCAACCCTGCAATTAAGATACAAGAAGTCCCTTGTGTCCCCAACAGACCTAATACAACTAGGAGTTGTGTAGGTGCACTAGTTCGGCGAAGAGATGGTAAAATACGGGTGATAGGTGTGGCAAAGCAAGGTAATATAAATCTATAAAAAAAATACAACAAGCAAACAAGTAGTAAATGTGAGCACAAACGGTATTGCAATGGTGGAAAAAAGACCTAGGCTTCATACTTTCACTAGTGGCAACTCCCAATAAAATTAACATAGTCTAATCACACGATATTTCCCATAAAACATGCAATGGAGACGTACTTGGAGTTCATTCCTTCGTGGTCAAGAGAGGACGATAATTATGTAGGGCTACAAAAGCACACCTCAGAGTTCGTAGTTCTCAATCTATGAATTTCCCAATGTCACCGCAACCATCCAAAGAGAGTACCACAATCACCACAACATATCTCAAGGATAGTCAAAGACAAGCACCAAGAGACTCTCAATCTTCAATCAACACACAAAAGAGGAAATCACTCATGAAAATATCCTTCTAACCCATGTCCAATAGACCGCTGTCACCATGGTCTCCAGGATTATACAAGATAAGATCAAGTGAGTACATCAATCCAATAAATAGAGGAAGGGGAAATATCATGGGATCACCATAAATTAACATAGCCTATGATCACAACGAAGATCACATCATGGGAGAGAGAATTGACCACATAGTTACTGGTAGAAACCTTAGCCCCGAGGAGAAACTACTCACACATGGACATGCTGAGAGAGAGAGAGTTGTTGATGGAGAGGTGCAGCCCGGAGGAGATGACGGAGACGGCGGTGGCCACGACCCTTGGCCCCCTTTTTCTTCCTTGGAGATGGTGCTGCTGTGGAGATTGATCTCCCCCTCAAGACGGCTGCCAAGGGGGAGAAAATTTCGTTGTGCCCTTTGACCTAGGTTTCCTCTCTTTATATAGACTCTCGGATTCCCGTCATCTAGATTAGGTCTTCGGTATTTTGTGGATCCAGAGAGCATCAGAACTCCAATTGGGTTGAATTTTACGTCTAGATCCAACGGAAAATAATTCTCTACAACTTTATAGTTTTAAGTTTTTCCCTTTGATCCCGTCTTCTAGCGTCTTTGAGGCGATCTTTAAAACTTGTCTTGTGGGGACAGATTTCGGGAGAGTTAGAGTCCAACTCCTACAAGGCTCCTTTTTGTGATTTTTCCTTTATCAAAATAATTCCTACACAAAAAGGACAAAAACAAGAACTTGTGCACTCTTGCAACAATAATAGGTTAGTTCCAAAATAAGTTATAAGAAGATATGAAAGTGTAACAAACACATAGCAATAACACCCAAAACGTGCATGGAGCAAGCATAAATTATAGATACGTTTGGACGTATTACGCGTTATACATGAAACTTTCTTAGTTTTCCGCTTAGATTAATAAAATGTTGTCCTTTGCCATGTTTGCACTTGTCTACATACTGTTTGACTGCTATTTACATGTCATGCCACTGTAAATTGTAACAGACCATAACTTAATAACCGTAGCTCTGTTTGGGGTGTTCTTTATATATAACTTGACTAGAATTTCGTGGAGTTTATGATTGTGCTATTGTTTGCTTATGTTAACCAATAATAAAATATGGTTTAGGGCAGAACAGTAATAAATACAATAAATGTTATGGGGTACTTAGCAGTTTGCCATGCTTAGGAATTTTTACCCCATTTAACTTGACGAGCATAGTTAGTTTACTTTGTGTTTCACCTATTGCCATCATTGTGTGTTATGCGATGCCTGTGTGAGATGCCATGTTAACAACCTTTGCTCATGTTGTCGAGCTAAACAACTTGAACCGCCCCAAATGTGCGGTATCGTCGTGTGTGAGTGATATTTCACTTAACCTGTTAGTAACCGCTCTCGATGGTAGATGCGATGTCGTAGTGTGTTGTCTCGTGTTGTCTTCTTGATGTTGCGTGATCTCCGATTGCTTTTTCAGTGTTTCCTTCTTGTGTGCTTCCGCGGGTACTCTCGGAGATGTTGCGAGTTTGCGATCGACTACACCTTCGGAATCGTCTTCTCATCAGGTAAGGGGGAGCATATATAATGCTTATAACTTTCAGCTCACTTGTGCCTAGGTATAGGATAGAACGATTTCTTGATCCTACCACCTTACCTTTAAGCCTCCATATTTAAACCCAAAAAACCATGTTCCTCCACATCCCAGCAAACCTTTGTTTGGCTCTGTACCTTGCTTGCTTAACCACTTCTTAGTATGCATGCTTAGGATGCTACAACTATTCCCCCGTTACTGCTTGGATTGGGCTATCGCATTATTATATTATTTTGGATGATATGATTATTATAATGTTGACTATATTCGACGAAGGATGCAAGGTCTCGGCTATCCCTCCTCAATGCTTTGCTCCATTCGAGTCAGCTAGGATCCGAGTTCCGGGTATTGGTTCTAAGACTGAGCGTGCCTAACCGCGTGTGGGATTCTATGGGGTCCCCTATTCTTACCTAGCTAGCTCCAAACAATTCTAGTGGTGGCCCAAGCTGATTTACCATTTGCAAATGTGTGTGTGCGAGTTGACCGGCCTCGCAGTTTTCGAAACAACCCGGGCCAGTGGGGGCAGTGTTTCCCATTGGTCCAACCTGACCGGCCGAGGACAAAGGCTCAGCTGAGCAGATACGGATAATCCAAACCTGGAGTTACACGGTAGAGACCAGATCGAGAGCACGGCCGGCTCCTGAGCTAGATGCCGACTCACCGAGGGCCACGCAGAATTGTGCGTTGTTGGTTAGAGGTATTATGACGCATGGACTCTCGGAACAACTCTTCAATGAGTGTCTTTGACGGGCCCGACTAAGAGAACCAGCGTACATGCGGAGCTTATTCTGGGCAGTTGGTAGACCCCTGTAGGGTTAAATCTTTTTGAGAAGTCGTCTCCACGGTTATGGACAACTTGGAACCGACGTCTTGTTCATAGATAACCTCAACTGAATCATAATTAACACGTGGTCAACGTGTGTGTGTGCCTTGACTGCTTCTTCTTCGTCGGGGATGCGAAGGGGAGGAAAAGGATATGATAGGTGTTATGTTTGTGTAAGTAGCTGATAGTAGACTTGTTGGAGGCGATTCCTCATCGAATTCTCGGCTTCTCATCTTACTCTGAATAGAACGTTTGCCACTAATTTATTGCTAGTGCGGCTGCAACCTCACCACTACCCCCATCTTACCATGAGAAGTTAGTTATCTGATTTGTTGATATAGCTCAGCCCTTCTTCTCTCTGTTATGCATGTTATGTAAATGATCTTGGACTACAGAGGAGCTCGACGACCCTTCTTTTGGACGCCTTCGTGGATACTCAACGAAGACTAGTTAGGTGGATCCAGGTTACGGGAATGGTGTGTTTTACCTTTGCCACTAGGCATTTGATTGTAGTCTATACTCAGACGTGTCTTCCGCTGATGTATTATTTTAAGGAAGTTATATGCCGATTGTATGAGATGTTTTTTTAAAGGAAAGCGGTGAGGGAAGCCCCCACAGCGAGTTTTTTTTCTTCCAAATAATACGAACCCAAAATCGCACCCGTGAGAGATTGAACCTGGGTGGCTGGATTGTATGAGATGTTGTATCCATGTAGCTGTAATGTTGTGATATCATGTTGGAAATCCGAGGCATATGGCAGTGTGATATGTCGTAGTGGGACCGATATGTGTTTCATCACCAGATCTGGATGGAAACATCTAGATCTAGAACAGTACCGCATATCGGGCCTTACAATTTGGTATCAGAGCCTTACCGACCGTAGGATCCCTTCTCTGGCCGAAGTCGAGTCTAGACAAAAACTATTTTGTAGTTACTAAGTTAGTTATCGGAGAGTAGGAATCTTTTTACTCCTTATCCTTGCTCTGGTCAGGACAAGTGTCGTAAGTGTTTTATTCTCGACAGATCCCCTTCAAACTCTAGGATCTTGGGTAACTAGAGTTTCGGAATAGTTACAATGCCTTGCTTGCAGCGTATTGTCTCAATTCCGATCTCAGGTTGGCAATTCATGTAGTACCTTTAGCTTCTCCGACTCAGGATAACATCTTGGTTGTCCGTTTACTTCATCCTCTTGCCTGGTGTCTTCACGATTTTGAGTGGGAACACTATCCTTTTGATCCGATTCCCGCTACCGTTCTTCCTCTTGATACCTGATGGTTTCATTCCTTGACGTTGCCATCTCTCTGCGGAAAGTTTTCTCGACAGAGGTTCGTTGTTCGACATGGAGCAGAGTCCCTTGTTGGTGGTGTTGAGGAATGTCGTCTGTCTTTTCTCTTCCCCCTCTCCACCGGATCGTCCTGGATCTCGGGACGAGATCCCTTGTTGGTGGTGTTATATTGTGACCGGAAATTCCACCCTAATTAAAAAAATGTTGGTTGTATTATTTTTGTTGATTATTAGAATTGTTTGCAGTATTTTCTTCGCCGATTTATTAATTGGTTATTCTGTTTCCCCCTCCTTCTTGTACCGGTATGTCTGACCGAGACTTTTCCCCATGGCACACGACCTTTTTGCGACACCGGGTTTCGCCCGAGCATCGTCTCAACAACCGGCACAAGACCATCCATCGCCATCGGAACAAAAAACCCATTTATTTATTAAACGGATTATTTTATTGGGCACCGTAAAATGTTCTCGGAGCGGTATCGAAGTGAGGTAGAACTGGCCTGCTCGCCACGCTGAGCGCGTGGCTCAAGATTTCGCCCGAATCGGAGGTCTCATGGACTCCCGGCGGTCAGAAACGTGGAGCATCAGACGTGAGAGAGAGAACCGAGGGTGTTTGTGTAAACTTACCATCCAGGCTAGCCTATAAATAGACCACCACTCTCTCCTAGCCCTTCTAGGGTTTCCCTTAGTCCATTTTTGCAACCACCCCCCTCAAAAAATTTCCAGATCTGGTCCAAACCCCTCCACCAGCCGAAACCCTAGCTCCTAGCCCTCCACAACCGTCGCATCCAGAAATGAACGCTCTAGGAGAAGCCACGTCACCCCACCGGAGCAGCCCCAGCCTCCACTGCGCACCAGGCCCCACACGGCAAGATTCGCGCCACCGCACGCCCGCCGCGACCCATCTGCCGCCACCTCCTGTGGACGCGCCGCGCCCGTCCGGCGAGCACACGCGGCCATCTTTTCCTCCCTCTCTTCCTTCTTCTCTCCCCCTTCCCTTTCCTCACCCCGGACTCCCCTTTTCCCGCAGGTCCACCGCGCCATGGACGAGCTTGGACCCCGAGCCCGGAGCTCGCCGATGCCGACCCGAGTCCTCGCCAGCCGCCATGGACGACCAGGTGATCCCCCTCCCGCGTCGGCCTCCTCTTCTCCTCTCCCTTACCTCCTTCCCATACCCTTTGTAGCCCGCAGACGCCGCCATGGCTGACATGGAGCCGAGCTCGAACAGCTTGAGCTCCTCCCCATCCAGCGAAAGTGCCACCCTCGGGACCTCGACGACAACCGTCCCGGCCATAAGATCCATGGCGTCTCGCACCCCTGCGCCCTTTCCCTGCCTTTTCCTGCACCCCGGACGTCCCCGCCATTGGACCTTCCCGGAGAAGTCCGTCACCGCCACCAGTTCCCGTCGGGAACGACGAGCACGCCCGCTCGTCTCGCTCGCCTGTCGTGGGCCGGCGCAGTACCCCTCGTCCCATCGTGCGCCCCCGCGGCCTAGTCCCGCCAGCCGGCCCGCGCCAATCCTGCGCCCTGAGCGCCTTCTAGCTAGGCGTTGTCCCACGACTTGGGCCTTAGCCCGCGAGGTGAGACCCCCCCCCCCCAACTTTTCCTTTCTTTTCATTTCCTGCGCAGTAATGGGCTTGGCCCAGTAGTGTTGCGGCCTGTGTTCAGGTTTCGACGACCATTTTCTCGTTTTCCCTATCCACTGAAAAAACTGGCGGGGGCACCCCAAGTTCCGAGATTTTTCCCTATTTTGTCAACACCGCCACTGCAAATCGCCGACAAGTGGAGCTTCCTCCGACCATTCGGCCATCTGCCATTCCTTTCTCGCCCTACACCGCTCCTTCCCCACCTTCTTGCGAGCTCACGAGTGGTCCATCCTCGGCATATGTGAGTGGTCGCTGCTGCCATGGGTCTGGCGGGGAGCTCCGCTCGTTGCCCATTGCAGTACTGGATGCTTCAAGCAGAGGGGAGTATGTCTCCACTTCAATCTTGTAGCCTCCACGACAGCTAGCGGCACTGATTTGTGGCCTATCGGCCGTGGGGAAGGAGTCCCTGGTTTGCACACTATCAAACGTGGGGAAGAAGAGGCACCGGTTTGCAACCCGCCGTTTGTGCAAAGGTAATTGTTCATCCCCTCTCTAGTAGTTGTCGCCGGTTTGGTGACTACTAACCGTAGATAATTAATTGGAAAAAATAGAAATTGATTGGAGTTCACCCTTTTCGTTATAAACGGGTGATTCTAAGATAGGGGATTTTCTCTTCCACAACAATGTCAAGCATCTCGACTTGTTGCATCTTGTACACATTGTTGAAGCTTGCAAACAAAATTAAATGTGTGTGGGTGTTTTCCATGGTTTTGATCCGGGTGTTTGCTCTTGAGTATCTCCGAGCTCCCATGAAGAGGATACAAAAAAGTCAACATTGATGATGAATCAAGAGGATGGTCGGGCATGCTTGGAAGTGTGGATTGCATGCATTGAAGGTGAAAGAACTGCCCTACGGCTTGGCATAGGAAGTACACCGACCATCATCTTGATCCCACTATTTTAACTGAAGCCATGGACTCGTAGGATATGTGAATTTGGTATTTCTTCTTTGGTTTATCGGGTTCTCTCAATGATATCAACGTATTCTAGTGGAGATGCTCCGTCTTGCAAGTGCCACGTCAATGGACATGATTATACCCATGGGGTATTATCTTGTCGACGGTATCTATCCTTCGTAGTCAACATTTGTTAATACAATCCAACATGGGAAGAAGCAATGTGTTTATGTTATAGCACAAGAAGCATGCCAAAAGGACATTGAGAGGGTTTTTGATGTGTTCCATTGTTTCAAGGTGCTACTCGCTTCTATAATAAGAAATGCCTCTCAAATATCATGACTTCATGTATATTCTGGACAACATGATTATTGAGGATGAGAGGGATTTAAATTTGGAGTTTTATTGTGAGAATATTGGTAGTCGTGTCAAACCTATCAAGAATTTGGATAGGATTAGTTCTTTTCTTGATACCTGCCGATAGATTAAGAATAATGCTATACATATCCAGCTTTGTGATGATCTCATTGAGCACTAGTGGTAACTGTATGGGAGATAGATTCCCATTTCATTAATTTATGTTCATGTGTAATTTAACCTATTCTTTCATTTACGAACCATTCATTATTATTTAAATTATTTGAATTTGAACAATTGTTATAATTAAGATGATTATTGTATTGTATGTTGCTTAATCATTCATATGTTTGATTTATATTTCTTGAACAATAAGATTGAAATTAAAGAACATGAATTTTCCTAAAACCCCAAAAACATTTTCAGTACCATGCTTATTGTGCGGTACGGGTTTGCGGGGTCTGTTCCACCGCAGCCCGCGCGGTACTTCAAAAATGTTTTCGGGTCACCTGTAAAATGATTATGTAGGACGCGTTTTGCGGGATCTGTTAAAGATGATATTATGTTCTTCATTTCTTAACTTATTTTATGGTCTCTTTAAGGTGTGGGGTTCTAAAAGAATTGGAGGGCTCCATACCTATGTTATAGTTGTATAAAGAAAACCGAGGTGGTGTTTGACACTTTGGTTGTCTCCTATGTAGTTGTTTCTTAAATAACATCTTAGCCATCAATTAAGATCTATCACTTAGTTATATATTTTTATACAAGTGTTGGTTGAATAAATAATAATTGTCGATTTAATGTACATTTTACTAGTGTTGATGTATGAGAATGAACTTTCGATTGGGGATATCCTCAGTAGCGTGGTCAAAAATTAGAGAGGGCAACTACGTCGATCTTATATCTAAGGTCATCCTACACTCAAAAAAATGACACAACAATGTTTTGTATTAGGTTCAGGGCCCCGTGGGAATGCGACCTACGTCCCATGGGAGGGTCATCGAGAGTGATGTCCAGGGCATATAGCACTTAACATGCAGCCGTTTCCGGTGTCTTAAGACTCCCAACTTGTCCAAGCCTTACAAGGTCCCTCAGACTCTAAGCTCTCGGCCTTCGTTTGCCCTCCTAAAGGGCTTAGAAGGGGAGAGTGATCCTTCACTTGTGTGTATTCAATTTACAGTGAATGAATTACATGAACATGTGGGCCTTATATAGCCTAGGTGACAAGGTGGACCTCAGCAAATCCCATGGTTAGGTACCCTGGGTTGATTGAAGGGGAAGGAGTGCAAGGTTGGTGATCTTGTAGGCTAACAGGAGATGTGGATTTGTTGGGGCACGCGGTACGCTATGCTAGCGCCAAATTAAAAATTTCTACTGCGCACAACCAAGACCACTGCTACTGGGGATGAACTACGTGATTAGGGTTTACCAATAGATGCTCAGTCACGACAGCGGAAGGAGAGTTGGCGATGCGCGTTGGTGGCTGCTCCTCGAATCCCTCGAACCGATCCCTCGTACCGATCCCACGAACGGAGTTCCACGGTCAATCCTGCGAACAGTTCATCCAAGCGGCATAGGTGCGGTGCCTCCAAGGGATGCACACGTACAAGGAGGAGCGCCGAGCGGCAGATTGCTAGGTCCGGCGGCTCGGCCTAGAGGTGGAGTGGTGGCTAGGGTTGTGGTCTGACCTGTACCCCTTCGGGGTTCGCCCTAGCCTTTATATAGGCGCCCGTGGAATGGCCTCAACCCTTGAGGCAATCCGGACCATTCATCCATAATCCATTCGGATCACATCCGAATGGGCTCCTTTTCCCTTTAAGCGCGCGACCCTATAGGTTCACGTATACATGGACACGACCCAGATCACATCTGGTTCGATAGTCGGGAGCGGTTCCTAGCAGAATGTGCCGGCTCCCATATATGCGTAAAGTCACAAGACGATCCATTACAAAGTGTCATATGCAACATTCCTTTTGCCTCACGATATTATGTTGTCAAGCTCAAGGCGAGTACTTGTCACCCTTGTGATAGCTTGGCCTCTCTTCTCGAAACTGTGATACAGATTCCTGAACCGGGTTAACATTTAATCCATGTCGCATGGCCATGCTTTCTGAATCTTATCACTCGAGAGGGCCCAGAGAATATCTGTCCAAGGTGGAGGGGCAAATCCCATCTTGATCAACCATGTCTCGCGGCATGTATCATGACTCACCCGTAAGCTACCTTTATAACTACCCAGTTACGGTGTAGCGTTTGATATTCCCTAAGTGAGTCATTCCTCATCCAGAGAACAGGCGATGTCCTCAGGTCTAGGACATGTCATATACATTGTATTGAGACTAACATATGCCAATATCTCGCTGTGTCTCAAAGTGGGTCTCTGTCCAACTCAGTGATCCCATCACTAAGTTCATACTATCGGTAGCATCTCCATGCTCATGACTTGTGAAACATAGTCATCAACCGAATCATATACTAGTCAAAGATATGTGTCCGCATAACCTTATAAACTAGGGACCATTAGAACAATCATCATAGAATATATAGTCTCACAAAAAAGTCACATACTTATTGATACATATGAGTGATGATGTTCAAGGAAAATACAAATAACTCATGAATACATAAGGAGATAACATCATAACATGATTGCCTCTAGGGCATATCTCCAACAGGATTTACCCAGGTTCAGGGCTCTCGATCGGTAAACCCCTACTTCCTTCTCGATGTATTATATGATGGAGACGATTACAATGGAGGTTCCAGCGAGATTGCTCAAGCCAGAGGTATTAAAAGAAGTATTGGGTGTCGTAGAAGTCCCTTCGAGTGGCTCTAAAAGTGTGGAAAGCGGTGGGTGGATGTACTCCCATCTGTTCTATGGTCAATTAGGACCACACCCAATCGAGCCACAGATGAGACGCCCTTCGCTCTCGTTTACTGAGCGGAGGTGGTGCTCTCCACAGAACCCAGATACGGATCTCCTCGAGTTCGCACCTTCGATGAAGCCGAACAACAGCAACTCTGACAAGGAGATGTTGTCGTTGCCGAGGAAGTACGTACTCAGGCTACTACACGCGCCGCGCGGTACCATCAAGAACTACGCCACTATCACAGCCGCCACGTCCGCTCCTGAGAACTTGAGGAAGGCGACCTTCTCCTCCGCTGGCTACAGTTCAGGAGGGGTCTAAACAAGTTGTCTCCAAAGTGGGAAGTCCCTTATCGGGGATGGGGGTACCGGTTATGAAGGGAACACTATGCACTCCCCCCGGGCATGTGCGTTAAAAAGACCATCCCCGAGAGGAGCGCTGGTGCGACCCCGCCATCCGCCAGACCGCTCCTCGATGGGCCGGATCTCCTGGTGCTGCTTCTGTGCAATCATCTGGGCACCATGGATCCCCGGATCATCATACTCCCCTGGAGGATCGCCTCCACGAAGACGCTCGAACCACCATCGTTAGGCAGAAGGAAACTTGTCGGTGTTCCGACGCTCGGGTTCCTCCCATCGATGCTGTCCGGGAGGGGATCCTTGCTGGTGTAAGCGACTACAACATCGTATGCGTAGCCTTCACCAAATATCTTCGCAACATTCCAAGAAGTTCCAGATAGATGGCCCACTTCCGTATGACGGAAAGACAGACCCCGACGAGTTCATCTGTATGTGAAACACTGTTGTGGAGATCGCGGGGGGAGACGACAAAGCGAAGGACAACTACTTCCCCCATGAAGCTCAAGGACAATGTCCGCCGGCGATGATGCATCTCCCGGCCAGCTCCATCAACACGTGGGCGGAACTGTGCAAAAAGTTTGTCGGCAGGTTTACCGGAGGGGTCCGACCTCCGTAAACCGTTAGTGACTGACGCTGAGTAGTGCAGAAGGACGACGAACCTCTCCGGAAGTTCGTCCAAAGGTTCACCCAGATGCAGCATTGCATCCGCGATGCGCATGAGGCCGCAATCATCGCCACCTTTCATGCCAACGTCAAGAACCCGCACATGCTGGAGAAGATGAGTACCCGGTCCATCAATACTATCACCGCCCTGTTCGAGCTGGCCGACAAGGTTGCCCGCGTCGAAGAGGCGGTCCTGCCTGTTATTCGAGATGCAGGAAGACGCTGTGCGGCTGAAGCTCTTTCCGGAAGGAACCATCCTTCCAGGGAGCCCGGGGCCCGTAAACGCTTACACCAAGCCGTGTTCACCACGGTGGGGAACAGGGCCGCTCTGCAACCACCCTCCATCGACACCGTGGTTGCCACTGCGGAAACCACCCCATCGCCATACTGCAAGATATACAAGACCAACAAGCAAGACCTGGCCGAGTGACGCTCCATCGTCAAGATCCAAGAATACACGGCGGCCTTCTATTCCAAGAAGGACGCGAAAAGGAAGGCTCAATGAGGCGGAGGTTCCCAACGCGGGGGCCGAGGCGGCTACCAGAACAAGGGCAAGCCAAGGACGCCGCATCACGGTGACGACGTTTCCGGAGAGGAGGAATTCGGAGGCGACACGGTGAAGGTGGAGGCCCACCAGGCGACCACCGCTGACCGCTTCTTGTCGCACGGGTGGAAGGTCTTCGTCCGTGGCAGCAAGCTGGACCGCGGGGACTTCCTCCTATTCCGTTATGAGGGCAAGGACGTTTTGACGCTGAAGTGCTTCAGCATGAACAACGACTACCTGAAGAATGGAGAGGTACCAAGCAACCGGAAGGACGCCGAGTGGGTTGCTCATCAATCATCGATGTTCTTCCTACTCGACGAGACCCTTTACTGCAGGTGTCCCAACGGTGTGAAGCTATTGTGCATCCCCACAGACGAAGACAAAAGCTGCTCCCATCCGGAACACGAAGGAACATGCGGTGCGCACAATGGTTCCCGGGCTTTGGTCGGCAAACCTTTCCGGCAAGGGTTCTATTGGCCTACCAACTTGAACGACGCCATGGAGCTTGTCAACACCTGCGACGCCTGCCAATTCCACGTGAAGGCTATTCCTCCACCAGCACAAACTCTCCAAACCATCCCTCTGTCATGGCCCTTTGCGGTCTGGGGATTGGACATCTTCAGCCCATTCCCCCGTGCTATCGGAGGTTATGAGTTCCTCTACGTCGCCATCGGAAAATTCACCAAGTGGCCAGAAGTGGAGCCAGTCCGCAAGACCACAACACGGTCCGCCATCAAGCTTATCCGAAGCCTGGTTTGTCATTTCGGAGTTCCTAACCGGATCATCACGGACATCGACACCTAGATCACAAGTCAGGCCTTCCTTGAGTACTGCGAGAAAATGGGCACCGCAGTGTTTTTCGCGAGGCAGAGAGACCCAATTCGGAAGTACTCCGAGGTCTCCGCACCCGTACCTTCCAGCGGCTCGAAAAGTGTGGAAAGCGGTGGGTGGATGAACACCTAGCTGCTCTATGGTTAATCAGGACCACACCCAATCGAGGCACAAACGAGACGCCCTTCGCTCTCGTTTACGGAGCGGAGGCGGTGCTCCCCACAGAACATAGATACGGATCTCCTCGAGTTCTAGCCTTCGATGAAGCCGAACAGTAGCAACTCCGACAAGGAGATGTCGTCGTTGCCGAGGAAGTACGTACTCGGGCTGCTACACGCGTCGCACGGTACCAGCAAGGACTATGCCGCTATCATATCCTCCACGTCCACTCCCGAGAACTTGAGGAAGGCGACCTTGTCCTCCGTCGGCTACAGTCTAGGAGGGTCTAAACAAGTTGTCTCCAAAGTAGGAAGGCCCTTATCGGGGAGGGGGTTCCGGTTACGAAAGGAACACTTTGCAATGCCCCCGGCAAGGGCGTCGACAAGACCATCCCGGAGATGAGCGCTGCCACGACCCGGCCGTCCGCTAGACTTCTCCTCAATGGGAAGGATCTCTTGGTGCTGCTTCTTTGGCCTCATCCGGTCACCGTGGATCCCCGGATCAGCGTACTTTCCTGGAGGATCGCCGCCACGAAGACGCTCGAACCACCATCGTTAGGCAGAAGGAAACTCGCCGGTGTTCCGACGCCCGGGTTCCTCCCATCGATGTTGTCTAGGCGGGGATCCTTGCTGGTGAAAGCGACTACAACACTGTTTCCGTAGCCTTCACCCAAGATCTCGGCAGTGTCCAGTGGCTCAAGAAGTTCCAAAAAGATGGCCCACTTCTGTATGACGGAAAGACAGACCTCGGCGAGTTCATCCGTATGTACAACACTGCTGTGGAGATCGCGGGGGGAGACGACAAAGCGAAGGCCAACAACTTCCCCATGAAGCTCAAGGAAAAAGTATCTCCTGGCCAACTCCATCATCCCGTGGGCGGAACTCTGCGAAATGTTTGTCGACGCGGTTCCCGGAGGGGTCCAACCTCTGAAAATCGTCAGTGACTTATGCCGAGTAGTGCAGAAGGACGGCGAACCTCTCTGGAAGTTCGTCCAAAGATTCACCCCGATGCAGCATTGCATCTTCGACGCGCATGAGGCCACAATCATCACCACCTTTCATGCCAACGTCAAGAACCCGCGCATGCTGGAGAAGATGAGTACCCGGTCCATCAAGACTATCACCACCCTGTTCGAGTTGGCCAACAAGGTCGCCCGTGTCGAAGAGCCGGTCCTGCCTGTTAATCAAGATGCCGGAAGATGCCCTGCGGCTCAAGATCGTTCCGAAAGGAGCCATCCTTCCGGGGAGCCCGGGGCCCGTAAACGCGTACACTAAGCCATGTTCACCACAGAGGGGAACGGGGCCGCTCCGCAACCACACTCCTTCGACACCGTGGTTGCTGCCGAGGACACCACCCCATCGCCATACTGCAAGATACACAAGACTGACAAGCACAACCTGTCCGAGTGCCGCTTCGTCATCAAGCCCCAAGAAGACATGGAATCCGGAGGCGACGCGGTGAAGGTGGAGACCCACCAGGCGACACCCGATGATCTCTTCTTGTTGCATGGGTGGAAGGTCTTCTCCTGTGGCCGCAAACTAGACCGTGGGGACTTCCTCCTGTTCTGTTAGGAGGGCGAGGACGTCTTGACGCTGAAGCGCTTCGGTATGAATGGCGACTACCTGAAGAACGGAGAGAGACCAAGCAACCGGAAGGACGCCGAGCGGGCCGCTCGTCAATCATCGATGTACCTCGTACTCGATGAGACCCTTTACCGCAGGCGTCCCAACGTTGTGAAGCTACTGTGCATCCCCATAGACGAAGGCAAGAAGCTGCTCCCGTCCAGACCACAAAGGAACATGTAGCGCCCACATTGGTTCCCAGGCTCTGGTCGGCAAAGCTTTCCGGCAAGGGTTCTATTGGCCTACTGCCTTGAATGCCACCATCGAGCTTGTCAACACCTGTGACGCCTGCTAATTACAAGGCTGTTCATCAACGAGCACAAGGTCTCCAAATTATCCCTCTGTCATGGCCCTTTGCGGTCTTGGGATTGGAGATCTTGGGCCCATTCCCCCGTGCTACCGGAGGTTATGAGTTCCTCGACGTCGCCATCAAAAAATTCACCAAGTGGCCAGAAGTTGAGCCAGTCCGCAAGACCACGTCGCAATCCTCCATCAAGTTTATCAGAAGCCTGGTGTGTCGTTTTGGAGTTCCTAACCGGATCATCACGGACAACGGCATCCAGTTCACAAGTCAGGCCTTCCTCGAGTACTACGAGAAAATGGGCACCGCAGTGTGTTTTGCTTCAGTGGCTCATCCGAGGAGCAACAACCAAGAAGAGAGAGCCAATTCTGAAGTACTCCGAGGTCTCCGGACCCATACCTTCTAGCGGCTCGAAAAGTGTGGAAAGCGGTGGGTGGATGAACTCCCAGCTGTTCTATGGTCAATCAGGACCACACCCAATCGAGCCACAAATGAGACGCCCTTCGCTCTTGTTTACGGAGCGGAGGCGGTGATCCCCACAGAACTCAGATACTGATCTCCTCGAGTTCGCGCCTTCGATGAAGCCGAACAACAGCAACTCCGACAAGGAGATGTCGTCGTTGCGGAGGAAGTACGTACTCGGGATGCTACACACGCCGCGCGGTCAAGGACTGCACCACTATCACAGCCGCCACATCTGCTCCTGAAAATTTGAGGAAGGCAACCTTTTCCTACGTCGGCTACAGTCCGGGAGGGGTCTAATCAAGCGCTCTCCAAACTGGGAAGGCCCTTATCGGGTAGTCCAAGTAACCCGGCCCGGATCCGTCCGCCTGGAGACCGAGGATGGAGTCCCCGTGAGAAACTCGTGGAACATCGAGCACCTCCGGAAGTACCATCTCTGTAAGTTTTATCCGTAAGGGTATACAGTTTCCGGATGACCAGTTTCTCGGTAGCTCCACATTTGTATGTTGTGATCTTCGGATCAATGTTTATGAGTGCAACCCAAAAAATCCCCGGGGGTTAAATCAGAGTGAGTTAGTACGATTTACTTTAACGATGTTTGGACGAGCCCTAGTATCTGGTGTGCTATTCGAAACAGCCCTAACCGGCGCGTAAAGTCCCGCCGATCCATGCTCTTGCCTGTAGCTCGCATGATGAGAAGCGTGGAATTGGCAGGCGTCGCAGGTGTTGACAAGCTCCATGGCGTCTTTCAAGGCGGTAGGCCAATAGAACCCTTGCCGGAAAGCTTTGCCGACCAGAGCCCGGGAACCAATGTGGGCGCCGCATGTTCCTTCTTGGATTCTCACAGCAGCTTCTTGCCATCCTCTCTGGGGATGCACAGTAGCTTCACACCATTGGGACGCCTGCAGTAAAGGGTCTCATCGAGTAGGAGGTACATCGATGATTGACGAGCGACCCGCTCGGCATCCTTCCGGTTGCTTGGTAGCTCTCCGTTCTTTAGGTAGTCCATGAGGTCACTGCCCCAGTCTAGGGGTGCTGCGTCGACAATAAGTACTTGCTGCTTGCCGGGGATGAAGGAGGGCAGTTCTCCTGGAAACTGCCCCTTGGTCTCGTTCCTTTGCTTCTTGGTCTTCGGTCGCGTGGAGTCGACTGAGGGTTTGAGTAAAGGCTCAACAAACATCCCAGGCTACGACGTTGTTCTTGGAACTTGGGATATTGTTGTAGGACAAACCTAGGGATCGGCCCAAATCTTCACAATTCGGAGGTGGAGATCCACAACAAGAACATAACACAAGGGGGATTCACAAAGGAGCAACACAAAGGAGAAAAGGGGACAAGATCCAACACAAAGAACACTCAAATCCACACACAAATACCACACATCTCAAGATCCATACATCAACAGAGGTAAGCTTCGTAGTTTTCCCTCTCCTTCTACTACTAGAAGAGGGCCACTCTCCTTCTATGACAAGGGAGAGGAAGGTAGGAGGTAAGATTGAGAGGATCTCAAAGGACATATAATTCCCTAGAAGGAAGAAGGAGCTAAGCTCTCCAATCTTAGATATGTTCTTAGCTAACCCTAAAACGGAGGTGGAAGGGGAGTATATATAGTCTAAGGGGCAAGGGGGATACATGGGCCACAGGCCAACACTCTGCTCGCAGGCAGGTTTCGGAGGTCCGTCAGACATCGGACGTCTGACATGTCAAGTGTACGAAATCTGTCATATTCCCGTCGCGTGATGTAGAAGATCTGGATGCCTGGAGTGGAACTGTCGGACGTTTGTCGTCTTTCGGACGTCCATCGCATGGGATTCCGAAGCCTGTCGGACTTCCGTCGGGGAGGAGGGGTCTTCTGTACTCGGATGGTCGGGTTTCCGATGGATTTCGGATGTCTGATATGTCGGACGTCCGGAGTCTGTCGGACGTCCGGAGTCTGTCGGACGTCCGGAGTCTGTCGGACGTCCGTCACTCGTCGGTGTGCTTCTGGACTCAGTCGGCTTCGCTGCTTCTCGTGCCCCGTCCTCCAATGTCGGACATCCGAAAGTTATCGGACGTCCAAAACCTGGTGTTTCTCCCTCTTGTCTTTCGGTTTGCTCCTCGTCGTTGTACCTAATAGAACATAGCACATTGTTTTCAGGCAGCATCCAATTCTCACACGTATGGTATTGAATCTCAACAAGGAGTGAGTTCACCTTTTCTTCTATGGCACGTTCTTGTGCTCTCGTCAATGGACCTTGCGAGGGAGACGTACCCATGGTGATGTCAGTAGGATGCTCCGCATCATCTCCACCCCCTTTGCGGAAGATCCTTCCACGGATCAAAGTCTTCATCACCATGGTAAGGTGCACGGTCGGAGATGTTGAACATGTTTCTCACCGAGTACTTGTCCGTGGGGATGTCTACTGTGTATGCGTTGTTGTTGACCTTGGTGAGGATCTTGAAAGGTCCATCGGTGCGAGGTAGAAGCTTGGATTTGCGGGCGTCCGGGAACTGGTCCTGACGCGCAGTACCATGACGTCCACCTCATGAAGAACGAGGTGTGCGGCCACCACAACCATGGCGGCCACGACTTCGCCCAGCCAAACCACTACCGTGCTTGGGCGCCATATGAAGGAGAAGAAGAAGAGAAAGATGCAAAGAGTGGATGCCAAGGACGGACAACCACATGACGTATTTATATCACAATCCAAGGGCAAACCAGGAAAAGCACGCGGAAGCTCAGGCGGCTTTATCATTGCATCAAAGACCGTTGGACCGGGCGTTACGAATTCCAAGGAAAAGATGCCTTCACACGGTCAGCATTATTTACAGGACGCATCAAATCTCGCCGGTTTCCCATACAAAGCCTCGGAAACTCAACGGGCAACAGGAAGCAAAAAGTCCAAACCATCATTATGACAGTCCAGAAGACGCGACTGGTCAAGAAATCAAACAACATCATAGGTCATCAAACATCATAACAATGCATGACAGCACATCATCTCAAGAGGGATGAATGAAGACAAACGCAGATGGAAAAAACCAAAAGATTCCAAAAGCCGGCTATATGTCCAAATTTTCTGACTCTACAAAAATTCTTACTCCCATCGGGAGTACCATCATTTGAGTTCGGGTGCTCCCTCACCCAGAATGCAAAATGTGCTCGAGTGATCACTCGCACTAGCAGAAACAACATACTCTCAGAGTTCGGGTGCTCCCTCATCCCGAAAGCGGCAAAGCATTCGAGTGACTACTCGCGAAAAACAACTTAGCAATTCAGCAAATATGACTTACTCGTGCACTAGACGACTTTCCGAGTGGGTGCTTTCTTATTTTCCTCGCCTGAGATCATTACAAAGCTCCGCGAGTAACTGCTAAAACAGCTCACTTGATTGTTTATTATAAGTGGGTGCATCGTTAATCAGGCTCCGTGCCTCTACAAAAAACAACCATGCCTGGGCTATGACACACTGTACCCAGATGCCACACAAGCTTAGCGTGTAGGTAAGACCCCGTTGCGCAGAACGGCCGGGTCGGGACTTGCCGCAGAGCGATTTCACTCCCGACCTTTTCCATGCACTCGCATGATAGAAAGAGCTGAGCGGACGCTGATGAGGACATCCCTACTAATGTTACACCCATACCCTCACCAACTACACATACTGGACCAGTTACTAGAGCACGTGCACGTCAACTAAATTATCAGGTACTTTCGTTTCTTGCGAATCCTTCTATTTTTCATGAACATATGATGCTGCCTAAATTAGATACTTTTGTTTTGGTTATGAATGAAGGACCTAGCATGGACAAGAAGGATGGTCATTGGAGCGGGATCAAGAATGGAGAAGAAGGTGCGCGCGGGGGAAAGTACAGTGGCGCTTCCAGTGGGGATTTTCGCACGTTGAAGCCACCATAAGGCATGCATGAAGGCTTGGACGGAATACACGAGATGCCACTTCATTATTTTCGTCCAAGAGCAATTATAGGTGTTGCGTCACCTTAATATTGGGCTGGGCCCATGTAATTTCGAAATACCACATTATAGGCTGTTTTTAGAGTCCGTATGTGTGTGGAAACCGAGTTAGGGTTGTTTTCGGACCCCACCTCCAAGGGGTCACGAAAATCCCCTCTGTTCCCCCATATATACAGCCCTTAGGGCGTCGTTTAGACTTGGGTTTTAATTAGATATAAGTTAGCCATAGCCGCAACTTCGAGCTCTTCGTTTGTGTCATCCGACCAGGCCAAGACCTCATTGGAACCCCAACTTTCGTAATCATTCATCTTATATTCGCAATATCTAGATTGCAATTCTTAGTTCTTGCTTGTTCTTCGATTGCTTGCAGGAATTAGACCTTCGTGGTCAGGTTGATCGTGCATCCGCGGGATCAATAACCTCTCGGAGTTGGTTTAGCGATCGCTAAGGCGCAACGTCTTCGCACGTTCGTAGTCGGATCGTGAAAGTCGCCTCCACCATAATCGATCTCCACCATCTCATCGAAACATCGGGACACCTTCGCCTCTATCAAGTGGTATCAGATTTCCAGGTTGCTCGGTGAGATTTACCAGTTTTCGTAGTCTAGATTGGTTCTGTTCTTCATACCTACAGTCCACGAAACAGCCAACAAAAAAAATTTCAGAGAGAAAAAAAAAGAGAGAAAAAAAAAGAGAGAATTTTTTTTTTCAGAGTGTGCTTCACAGTTGTTACGTGCCGCCCCGTGCTTTCGTTGGTGTTTTAGGCTCGCGTCTCTAGTACGGTCTAGCCTAGGATCAACACAGTACCGACGTTGAGTGTTTATTCAGCTTTGCATCTCTGTTTTGATTACTGTTGAGTTTTTCCTACCATACTTGTCAGCCTTCCTACAGCTCCACATATATTCTACATCGTGCGTTTTGACACCGCCTGGCCATCGCTCTACCACATCTCTGAGAGTTTTGACCCGTTGGTTGTACATCACCACCTGCTGCTAGGTAAGAATCGGTAAGAACGTAAGAAAAGCTTGACGGATTTGTGCTTTCCACCACTCCACATCCATCCCATTAGTAGCAGTAGGATCATATTCCGGTGTGTTTTCTATTTCTGCTAACCATGCCAGGATCACATGATGAAGTGACGCGGGATGCACCCGATTGGGAGAACATGACAAACAAGGAGCTACATGATAAATTTGCACGTATGATGTCTCAACAGGTGCAGGACATCGAGACCAGATTTATAGAGGCGATTGATGGCGTGGAGAAGATGATCGACACCCAGCTCGACGCCAAGTTTACTGAGTTGATCGCACGCCTACCTTCAGCACAGCCACGGCCACCGCCACTACCACGTGCACGACGTATTCTGTTTCCGCGTGGACAAGCTGCTGGTATTGGTGCTCCTCCTGCTGCTGCAGTTGCTGCTACTGCTGCTGCTGCTGCTTCTGACGTCGGCCTGGACGACAACTACGAGGGTGATTACGAGGAGGAGGTGGAACAGGAAGCGGCCTATGAGCAGCCAGCTGGACGTCCACGTCCCAACATTCGCCACGGTCGACACCAACCACCCCCTCAGGTACGCGATGATGAACATGTGCCTAAACTTAAATTGAATCTTAAGCCGTTTGAGGGTAGATATATTCCTGATGCTTATCTTACTTGGGAGTTAGAAACTGAACAACGTTTTACATGTTTACAATATCCTGAGAATAGACGTGTTACTGCTGCTGTTTGTGAATTCACGGGCTTTGCATCTATTTGGTGGTCTGAACATTGTAGATTGCATGCTAATAATATTTCAACTACTTGGGCTGCTTTAAAAGATGCTATGCGTACTCGCTGGGTTCCCCCTTATTATCAACGTGAATTGTTACAAAAATTACAGCGTTTGAGACAAGGAAAAAATTCTGTAGAGGAATATTATCAAGAATTACAAACTGGATTGATTAGATGTGGCCTAGTAGAGGATAATGAAGCTATGCTTGCATGTTTTATGGGTGGCTTAAACAGGGAGATACAAACTATTCTAGAATACAAGGACTTTGCTACTATCACTCGTTTGTTTCATCTTGCTTGTAAAGCTGAACGTGCAGTGCAGGATCGACAGGCCGCTACGAGACCTAACTTTTCTGCAGGACGAAATACATCATGGACATCGCGTGGAGCTTCTACATCCACACGTCCTGCTGCGCCACCATCTACTTCAGCCGCTCATTCTTACAGGGAGCCACCAAAACAGCCAGCGCCACCATTCAAGGGTGCACAGAGTGGTCCAGCAGCGAGTTCTTCTTCATCCATGGCGTCCACAGGGCAAGCACGAGATCGTGATATTAAATGTCGCAGGTGCCAAGGTGGAGGTCACTTCGCAAAAGACTGTCCCTCCAAGCGTGTGATGACTATTACGGCGGATGGTGGGTATGAGTCAGCGAGTGACTATGATGAGGAGACTCTAGTTCTCATTGCTCATGAGGAACAGGGTGCCCATGATGATGCTCATGATATAGAGTATATGACTCCTGATGATGCAGATAAATATGCTAGTTTGGTTGCTCAACGTGTATTAAGTGTGCAGGTTACGAAGGCCGAGCAAAACCAGAGGCATAATTTGTTCCACACAAAGGGAGTGGTGAAAGAACGTTCGGTTCGCATCATCATTGACGGAGGGAGTTGCAACAACTTGGCTAGCATGGAGTTGGTGGAGAAGCTATCTCTCACCACAAGACCACACCCCCATCCGTACTATATTCAGTGGTTTAACAATAGTGGTAAGATTAAGGTAACGCGTTCTGTTCGTGTGCACTTTAGCATTGCTGCATATGCTGATTATGTTGATTGTGATGTGGTACCCATGCAAGCATGCTCTCTTTTACTTGGTAGACCATGGCAATTTGATAGGAATGTTGTACACCATGGTAGGACAAATCAGTTTACTCTAGTTCATCAGGATAAAAATATTGCTTTACTTCCTATGTCTCCTGAACAAATTGTGAAAGATGATCTTGCTAGAGCTAGTAAAGCAAAACAGGAGAAAAATAAGAGTGAGAATGAGATAGCAGCCAAAGAATTTGAGCAACAACATAAGACTAATAGCAAATCTTCTTCTGCTGTTTCTAATGAAATTAAATTGACTAGTCCAACTTTGCTTGCTACTAAGGTTGATATTTCAGATTTGGATGTTAGTCAATATGTGTGCTATGCTTTTGTGTGCAAAGAAGCTTTGTTTTCATTTGAGGAATTGCCTCCTTCTTTGCCTCCTGTTGTCACTGACCTTTTGCAGGAGTTTATTGACGTCTTTCCACAAGACGTACCACCGGGATTACCACCTATTCGAGGGATTGAGCATCAGATTGACTTAATTCCCGGTGCTTCGTTGGCCAACCGTGCGCCATACCGTACCAATCCGGAGGAGACGAAGGAGATTCAGCGTCAAGTACAAGAGCTACTCGACAAAGGTTACATACGTGAGTCCCTTAGTCCTTGTGCTGTTCCTGTTATATTAGTGCCTAAAAAGGATGGAACATGGCGTATGTGTGTTGATTGTCGAGCCATTAATAATATTACTATTCGTTATCGTCATCCTATTCCTAGGTTAGATGATATGCTTGATGAATTAAGTGGCTCTACCATGTTTTCCAAAGTTGATTTGCGTAGTGGATACCATCAAATTCGCATGAAATTAGGAGATGAATGGAAAACGGCTTTTAAAACTAAGTTTGGATTATATGAGTGGTTAGTCATGCCTTTTGGGTTAACTAATGCACCTAGCACTTTCATGAGATTAATGAACGAGGTTTTACGTGCTTTCATTGGACGATTTGTGGTAGTCTATTTTGATGATATACTGATTTATAGCAAATCTTTGGAGGAACATTTGGATCATTTACGTGCTGTTTTTATTGCTCTACGTAATGCACGTTTATTTGGTAACCTTGGGAAGTGCACCTTTTGCACCGACCGAGTCTCGTTTCTTGGCTATGTTGTTACTCCACAGGGTATTGAAGTTGATAAAGCCAAGATCGAGGCGATTGAGAGTTGGCCGCAGCCCAAAACGGTCACACAAGTGAGGAGTTTTCTTGGCCTCGCTGGATTCTATAGGCGTTTTGTGAGAGATTTCAGCACCATTGCTGCCCCTCTCAATGAGCTTACACGCAAGGATGTGCCTTTTACTTGGGGTACCGCACAGGAAGAAGCTTTCACAATATTGAAAGATAAGTTAACACATGCTCCTTTGCTCCAACTTCCTGATTTTAATAAGACTTTTGAGCTTGAATGTGATGCTAGTGGGATTGGTTTGGGAGGTGTGTT
Source organism: Bromus sterilis (assembly GCA_950022295.1). Taxonomy (NCBI): domain Eukaryota; kingdom Viridiplantae; phylum Streptophyta; class Magnoliopsida; order Poales; family Poaceae; genus Bromus; species Bromus sterilis. The sequence goes on along the minus strand of OX465600.1, from coordinate 167,987,392 downwards.
ATTACAAGATGCTAAACCTGTTGCATACTTTTCTGAAAAGTTGAGTGGGCCTAGTCTGAACTATTCTACTTATGATAAGGAATTATATGCTTTTGTTCGGACATTAGAAACTTGGCAACATTATTTATGGCCCAAAGAATTTGTTATACATTCTGATCATGAATCTTTGAAACACATAAGAAGTCAAGCAAAACTTAATCGTAGACATGCTAAGTGGGTTGAATTTATTGAGACTTTCCCTTATGTCATTAAACACAAGAAGGGGAAAGATAATATTATTGCTGATGCTTTGTCTCGTCGTTATACTATGCTTTCACAACTTGACTTCAAGATATTCGGTTTAGAGACAATCAAAGAACAATATGCAAATGATGCGGAATTTAAAGATGTTTTGCAGAATTGTAGAGAGGGTAGAACATGGAACAAGTTTGTGCTTAATGATGGATTTGTGTTCCGTTCTAACAAGCTATGCATTCCAGCTAGCTCTATTCGTCTTTTGTTGTTGCAGGAGGCGCATGGAGGAGGATTAATGGGACATTTTGGCGTGAAAAAGACGGAGGACGTACTTGCTACACATTTCTTTTGGCCAAAGATGAGACGGGATGTTGAGCGTTTTGTTGCTCGTTGCACTACATGTCAAAAAGCTAAGTCACGACTCAATCCTCATGGTTTATACATGCCTTTACCTGTACCTAGTTTTCCGTGGGAGGACATATCCATGGACTTTGTTTTAGGCTTGCCTCGAACAAAGAAGGGGAGGGATAGCATATTTGTTGTCGTGGATAGATTTTCTAAGATGGCACATTTTATACCATGTCATAAAAGCGATGATGCTGCTAATGTTGCTGATTTATTCTTTGGAGAGATTATTCGTTTACATGGTGTGCCCAATACTATTGTCTCGGATCGTGATACTAAGTTTCTTAGCCATTTTTGGAGATGCTTATGGGCTAAGTTGGGGACTAAACTACTTTTTAGTACTACATGTCATCCCCAAACTGATGGACAAACTGAAGTGGTCAATAGGACATTGTCTACTATGCTTAGGGCTGTTTTAAAAAGTAACTTGAAACTGTGGGAAGAATGTTTACCTCATATTGAATTTGCTTATAATCGTTCAGTGCAGTCTACCACTAAAATGTGCCCTTTTGAGATTGTTTATGGTTTTCTACCTCGTGCACCTATTGATTTGCTGCCTCTTCCATCTTCGGAGAAGGTGAATTTTGATGCTAAGCAACGTGCTGAATTGATATTAAAAATGCATGAGTTAACTAAAGAAAACATTGAGCGCATGAATGCTAGATACAAGCTTGTTGGTGATAGGGGTCGAAAGCATGTTGTTTTTGAACCAGGAGATCTTGTTTGGTTACATCTACGAAAAGATAGGTTTCCTGATTTGCGCAAGTCTAAGTTAATGCCACGAGCTGATGGTCCCTTTAAGGTTTTTCAGAAAATTAATGATAATGCATATAAACTTGAGCTACCTGCAGATTTTGGGGTTAGTCCCACATTTAACATTGCAGATTTGAAACCTTATTTGGGAGAAGATGATGAGCTTCCGTCGAGGACGACTTCAATTCAAGAAGGGGAGGATGATGAGGACATCCCTACTAATGTTACACCCATACCCTCACCAACTACACATACTGGACCAGTTACTAGAGCACGTGCACGTCAACTAAATTATCAGGTACTTTCGTTTCTTGCGAATCCTTCTATTTTTCATGAACATATGATGCTGCCTAAATTAGATACTTTTGTTTTGGTTATGAATGAAGGACCTAGCATGGACAAGAAGGATGGTCATTGGAGCGGGATCAAGAATGGAGAAGAAGGTGCGCGCGGGGGAAAGTACAGTGGCGCTTCCAGTGGGGATTTTCGCACGTTGAAGCCACCATAAGGCATGCATGAAGGCTTGGACGGAATACACGAGATGCCACTTCATTATTTTCGTCCAAGAGCAATTATAGGTGTTGCGTCACCTTAATATTGGGCTGGGCCCATGTAATTTCGAAATACCACATTATAGGCTGTTTTTAGAGTCCGTATGTGTGTGGAAACCGAGTTAGGGTTGTTTTCGGACCCCACCTCCAAGGGGTCACGAAAATCCCCTCTGTTCCCCCATATATACAGCCCTTAGGGCGTCGTTTAGACTTGGGTTTTAATTAGATATAAGTTAGCCATAGCCGCAACTTCGAGCTCTTCGTTTGTGTCATCCGACCAGGCCAAGACCTCATTGGAACCCCAACTTTCGTAATCATTCATCTTATATTCGCAATATCTAGATTGCAATTCTTAGTTCTTGCTTGTTCTTCGATTGCTTGCAGGAATTAGACCTTCGTGGTCAGGTTGATCGTGCATCCGCGGGATCAATAACCTCTCGGAGTTGGTTTAGCGATCGCTAAGGCGCAACGTCTTCGCACGTTCATAGTCGGATCGTGAAAGTCGCCTCCACCATAATCGATCTCCACCATCTCATCGAAACATCGGGACACCTTCACTTCTATCAGACGCGCTCAGGCTATGTGCTTAGACTGGCGGAAATTGATCCTATAAGACCTGCAGCGGCATGACTTTGCTTGAGACTGATCGTTCCAAGTTCATGTCGAGGGACGTGAGCTTGATTGGGCTACTGTGGTATTTGTCACTAGCACAAGTCACCAAGGCTCAACCAGTCGACTCCTTGGGCCCTTTCAGCTTAAGCAATCCCTCGAAACAGATATTGTCATGGCTCAAAACTGCCAGCGACCCGTGGCGATGCCACACTTACAAACAATAAAGCGCAGATGAATTCGAGTCCCTGCGCGACTCTTCGAGTCCCCCAGGCGCTCGGGGGCTACTGACGAGGGGGTGACCCCACGACTCCTTCATATAAGGCTGCCTGGTGCGTATGAAGACAGAAGGCCCGTTGGGAAGCTACGACAAGCCCACGATTGGCCCAACCAGGCACCGACGTAGGGGTCCGCGACTAACATGGAAGGCGCAACTTGGCGTACAAGGAAAGACTAGAACTAGGAAACCATCTCTGTAACCTAGTACGGACTCCCCGAGACCTAGCCTAGTATATAAAGGCTGGGAGGGGAGATGTCCAGAACAAGACAATACGCATCTATTCATCCTAGCCTTGCGAGAACTCGCCTTGGCCTCCACTGTAATCGCCCCCTCACGCAATAATATCGAGTAGGAAGTGCTTCTCCTGTTAGCCGACGAGTATCGTTCAACCTGTGCCTATCTCTATGACTAACCCATGGTCCCTGACCATGGGATTTGCCGGGGTTGATCCCCGTCATCGCTAATTGAGAAAACTTGCTTGTTGTCAAGACGAAAGCTATGTTTGCCAAAATTAAATAACGTTTTCAAAGCCATACCTGATATAAGGTCGATACTCCCCATAAGAATCATCATATAAGGTCGATTGCGTGAAGAGAATACCGAGTGCAGCGAAGGAACCAATAGAATTCTCATTAATATTCCAATATAGACGAATCCACAGTCACGGATACAAACTCTCCACAGAAGGAGTGATAGACCTCAATGCAAACACCTATTTCATATAATAACTTTCCTAGACATGATACGACTCTACTTGACTCTAAAAGACTAAGATAAAGATAAAGATACCGAGCACTACCACAAGCTTGGAACAAGATGGGGGGATGCCATTACCCAAGGAGATTTAATCCTCATTCTTGTTGTGATTGTTTCTTCAGATCCCCGATGACACTTGTACTTTTAGTACACGGAAATCTTCACAGAGTTGGTTGGTGATGCGGTAAGCCTCGGAGATGGTGGAAAACGTACGTTGATGTTCAAGTGAAGTGGAGGGCCCTAAAAGGTTAAGAGAAAGATCATATTGAGGTTGGACAGATCCCACCATGATGGGATTGCTTGGACCTCCTTGTTGTTGGGCAGTGATAGTCTTGACTTCCTCTCTCACGGAGCGCTCCATCTCCGCTTGTCTTGCGGCAATTTCTTCTTCGGTAACCCAATCAATGTGCTTCCCTTGATTGAGATCATTCTGGACTTGACGTAGACGCCATCCCAAGAAGTCCTCTCCGCTCGAGCCACAAGAAGACATCTATAATAATCAACTTTTAGTCCTGGCAGAAACAACTCGAGAAGAAAACACATGAAATCGAGAGATACGGTGCCGGGACTATCCGGGCAAATATATAGCAAAAATTTCTGCAACATATGAAAGGAAACGAGCCAAAGTGGAGTCGGAGACGGGCTCCGGGGTGCCCAGGCGGCCTCCCGGCGCGGCCAGGAGGTAGGCCGTGCCAGGGGGGCGCCTGGGCCCCATGGAGCTCCTCTCCGGCTCTGAATTTTCTATATTTTTCGAAAACGCGTAATCTGGAACTTTTATGGCGGTTCGTGATGTTTCCTTAGCGTAATACATACCTTTTCTTATTCTGCTTCTGCTGAAGTCTGAAACGGGGCTGCAACATATTCTTCATGAGTTGTTGTGTGTATTATATGTACATCAACGTTTGCGAGATCTCCCACCATGTAATGCTTGAGTCTTTGCCATTAACAACTTGAGGTTTGGTGCCATCAAAATTTTTAATCTTGATCGCACCTGACCGGTAGACTTCTTTGATATGAAATGGCCCTTCCCATCTGGAAAGTAATTTACCTGGAGAAAACCTGAAACGGGACCTAAACAACAAAAGTTTATCACTAACATTAAATTTACGTTTCAGAATCCTTCTATTATGCCACTTCTTTACCGTTTCCTTGAACATTTTAGCGCTCTCGTAAGCTTCACTTCTCCACTCATCTAAAGAAGTCAAGTTCATGAGACGCTTTTCACCAGCTAACTTCGGGTCAGCATTAAGCTCTTTAATAGCCCAGAAAGCTTTATGTTCTAATTCCAATGGCAAATGGCAAGCCTTGCCATATACCATCTTATACGGGGACATGCCCATGGGATTTTTGTAAGAAGTTTTATACGCCCACAGAGCATCTCCTAACTTCTTTGACTAGTCCTTTCTCGAAATGTTAACTGTCTTTTGCAAGATCAACTTGATCTCTCTATTGGTGAGCTCAACTTGCCCACTAGTTTGAGGATGGTACGGTGAAGCAATCCTATGATTGACATCGTACTTTGCAAGAGCTTTTCTAAAAGCTCCGCGTGTGAAGTGTGATCCTCCATCAGTCATAACATACCTAGGTTCACCAAAACTAGAGAAAATTACATCTTTCAGCATTTTCAAAGATGTCTTGTGCTCAACACTCTCAGTGGGGATTGCTTCAACCCACTTGGTCACGTAATCAACAGCTACTAAAATGTGAGTGTACTTGTTTGAGGGAGGAAAAGGACCCATAAAATCAAAACCGCATCAATCAAAAGGCTCAATCACTAGTGAGTAATTCATAGCCATCTCATTCCTCCTACTAATATTACCAACTCTCTGACACTTATCACAAGATAAAACATAATTTCTAGCATCTTTAAAGAGAGTAGGCCAATAAAAACCTGATTGGTGAACCTTATGTGCGGTCCTCTCACCGGCGTGATCTCCTCCATAGGGAATATCATGACATTTCTTGAGAATGTCCTTCTGCTCATGTTCCGGTATGCATCTTCTCACGATCCCGTCAGGACCTTCTTTGAAAAGATGAGGGTCATCCCAAATGTAGTGCCTCAAATCATGGAAGAACTTCTTCCTTTGCTGAAATGTTAAACCTGGAGGCAAACACTTTGCAACGATAAAATTAGCATAATCTGTAAACCAAGGATCGGAGAGTGGTTGTACTTTTACAATGGCAAGTTGTTCGTCTGGAAAACTGTCGTTGAGTGGGATGGGTTCATGCGGTATATCTTCCATCCTTGAAAGATTGTCCACCACCGGATTATCTGCTCCTTTTCTATCAACAATCTGTAAGTCAAAATCTTGAAGAAGGAGTACTCACCTGATGAGTGTGGGTTTGGCATCCTTCTTCGCCATAAGGTACTTAAGAGGAGCATGGCCAGTATGAATAATAACTTTTGAATCAACAATATAAGGTCTAAACTTCTCACAAGCAAACACTACTGCTAAGAATTCCTTTTCAGTAGTAGCATAATTTTTTTGAGCACTATCAAGGGTCTTGCTAGCATACTGTATAACATTCAATTTCTTATGAACCCTTTGTCCTAACACAACTCCAACAACAAAATCACTAGCATCACACATAATTTCAAAGGGCAATTTCCAGTCAGGTGGTTGTACTATAGGAGAGGTTATCAAAGCTTTCTTAAGAACTTCGAAAGCCTCCATACCATCTTCATCAAATACAAAAGGAACATCCTTCTGGAGAAGATTAGTAAGGGGTCTCGAAGTCTTAGAAAAGTCCTTAATAAATCTTCTATAAAACCAGCATGAGCGAGAAAACTACGAATACCTTTAATGTCCCTTGGATAGGGAATCCTCTCGATAGCTTCAATCTTCGCCTTATCCACTTCAGTTCCCCTCTCGGAAATCTTGTGACCAAGCACGATCCCTTAGTTAGCCATGAAGTGACATTTTTCCCAATTTAGAACTAAGTTTTTATCCTCGCATCTCTGTAAAACTTTATTAAGATTGTGGAGACAGTGGTCAAAGGAAGTTCCATAGACGGAGAAATCTTCCATGAAGACTTCCACAATCTCCTCACACAAACCATGAAAAATTGCAGACATACATCTCTGAAAAGTAGCAGGTGCATTGCATAAACCAAAAGGCATACGCATGTAAGCATAAGTACCGTAGGGACACGTGAAGGTGGTCTTCTCTTGATCGGCGGTGTTAACATGAATTTGCGAGAAGCCAGAGTACCCATCAAGATAGAAAAAGTGGGTTTTTTTAGACAACCTCTCTAACATCTGATCAATAAAGGGCAACGGGTAGTGGTCCTTCCTGGTCGCTTTGTTGAACTTCCTGTAATCAATACACATTCTATATCCAATAACAACTCTTTGAAATATTAATTCATTTTTATCATTAGGAACAACAGTCATACCTCCTTTCTTAGGAACACAATGAACTAGACTTACCCACCTACTATCAGCTATAGGATAGATGATACCTGCAGCTAGAAGCTTGGGAATCTCTGTCCTAACCACGTCCTTCATCCTTGGGTTCAGCCGTCGTTGATGATCAACAACTGGCTTAGCATCGGGCTCGAGATTGATAGTGTGTTGCCAAATCGATGGACTAATCCCCTTAAGGTCATCAAGGGTATAGCCTAATGCACCGTGGTGTCTGCGAAGTGTCTCCAATAATCTCGCTTCTTCAAATCCTGAAAGGTTAGCATTGATCATGACAGGATATATTTTCTTTTCATCTAAATAAGCATACTTGAGCGTATCGGGAAGTGGTTTGAGGTCAAACACTGGGTCTTCTTTTGGTTGTTCTAGGATTCCTAAAGGCTCAACTGGAAGGTTGTGCTTCAGGATAGCAGTTTGTCTTGTGAATATTTCGTCCAACTCATTTATTTCCAGCATATGCATATCATTCTCGTGGTCTTCCATATATTGCTGCAAAGGATCATTAGGAGGAATAGAAATAGAAGCAGTATTTTCAATAATTTTATCATCACTAAGTAAATCAATACCATGAGGTTGCATGGAGAATTTAGAAAAGTTAAATTCATATGGCTCACCATTGAATTCAATAGAGACTTTACCTTTTTTACAATCTATAAAAGCACCACAAGTGTTGAGGAAAGGTCTACCAAAGATAATAGGGAAAAACTATCTTGCACTGAAGCAAGTACGATAAAGTCGATAGGATACTTTACCTTTCCACATAGGACTTCAACATCTCTCACAATTCCAATGGGAGAGATAGTTTCTTTGTTTGTTAGATAAATAGTAGCATCGATCTCTTCAAGTTCACAGGGGGAAATCTCACCCATGATCTCCTGATAGAGTGAATAAGGAAATGCGCTAGCACTGGATCCTAGATCACAGAGCCCGTAGTAGTTGTGATCTCCTATCTTGAAAGATACAACTGGTGTACCTGAAATTGGACTCTTATTCTATGCCGTGACAATGTTTGTTGAAACGGCACAAAAATTTATCTTGGAATCTGAAACATCATTGGTGACTAAATCTTTAATCACCGCAACTTGAGGATCGACCTTGATCAGGTGCTCAGGTTCGTCAGTTCTTCTCTCACTCTTATTCATTACGCCTGTCACAAAAGAGTGCTCCCTCATCCTTGTAGGAAAAGGGGGCTTTTCATAGAAAACTGCAGGCAGAATAGGGTCAGCAACATTTATATCAACGGTAATTCTTTAAAAGGTTTATGATACTTAGCCTTCTCTTCTTTCGAAGATTCAATGTGAGAGGAAAAGTTCTTGCAAAAATCAATCATGAGCTGGGAATCAAGACCAATCTTAGAACAAACGGTATTAAGGAGACATAGGAAGTAAAGCAATAGTTTTATCCTGATGAACCAGAGTAAACTGATTTGTCCTACCATGGTGTACAACATTCCTATCAAATTGCCATGGTCTACCAAGTAAAAGACAGCATGCTTGCATGGGTACCACATCACAATCAACATAATCAGCATATGCAGCACTGCTAAAGTGCACACGAACAGAACGCGTTACCTTAATCTTACCACTATTGTTAAACCACTGAATATAGTACGGATGGAGGTGTGGTCTTGTGGTGAGAGATAGCTTCTCCACCAACTCCATGCTCGCGAAGTTGTTGCAACTCCCTCCGTCAAATGATGCGAACCGAACGTTCTTTCACCACTCCCTTTGTGTGGAACAAATTATGCCTCTGGTTTTGCTCGGCCTTCGATACCTGCACACTTAACACACGTTGAGAAACCAAACTAGCATATTGATCTGCATCATCAGGAGCCATATACTCTATATCATGAGCATCATCATGGGCACCCTGTTCCTCGTGAGCAATGAGAACTAAAGTCTCCTCATCATAGTCGCTCGCTGACTCATACCCACCATCCGCCGTAATAATCATCACACGCTTGGAGGGACAGTCTTTTGCGAAGTGACCTCCACCTTGGCACCTGCGACATTTAATATCACGATCTCGTGTTTTCCCTGTGGAAGCCATGGATGAAGAAGAACTCGCTGCTGGACCACTCTGTGCACCCTTGAATGGTGGCGCTGGCTGTTTTGGAGGCTCCCTGTAAGAATGAGCGGTTGAAGTAGATGGTGGTGCAGCAGGACGTGTGGATGTAGAAGGTCCACGCGATGTCCATGATGTATTTCGTCCTGCAGAAAAGTTAGGTCTCGTAGCGGCCTGTCGATCCTGCACTTCACGTTCAGCTTTACAAGCAAGATGAAACAAACGAGTAATAGTAGCATAGTCCTTGTATTCTAGAATAGTTTGTATCTCCCTGTTTAAGCCACCTATAAAACGTGCAAACATAGCTTCATTATCCTCTACTAGGCCACATCTAATCAATCCAGTTTGTAATTCTTTATAATATTCCTCTACAGAATTTTTTCCTTGTCTCAAACGCTGTAATTTTTGTAGCAATTCATGTTGATAATAAGGAGGAACCCAGCGTGTACACATAGCATCTTTTAAAGCAGCCCAAGTAGCTGGAATATTATTAGCATGCAATCTACAATGTTCTGACCACCAAATAGATGCAAAACCCGTGAATTCACAAACAGCAGCAATAACACGTCTATTCTCAGGATATTGTAAACATGTAAAGCGTTGTTCAGTTTCTAACTCCCAAGTAAGATAAGCATCAGGAATATATCTACCCTCAAACGGCTTAAGATTCAATTTAAGTTTAGGCACATGTTCATCATCGCGTACCTGAGGGGGTGGTTGGTGTCGACCGTGGCGAATGTTGGGACGTGGACGTCCAGCTGGCTGTTCATAGGCCGCTTCTTGTTCCACCTCCTCCTCGTAATCACCCTCGTAGTTGTCGTCCTGGCCGACGTCAGAGGCAGCAGCAGCAGTAACTGCAGCAGCAGCAGGAGCACCAGCAGCTTGTCCGCCCGGAAACAGAATACGTCGTGCACGTCGTGGTGGCGGTGGCTGTGCTGGAGCGGCCGCAGGCTGTATAGGTAGGCGTGCGAGCAACTCAGTAAACTTGGCGTCGAGCTTGGTGTCGATCATCTTCCCCACACCATCAATCGCCTCTGTAAATCTGTTCTCGATGTCATTCACCTGTTCAGACATCATTTGTGCAAATTTATCATGTAATGCTTCGTTTGTCATATTCTCCCAATCAGGTGCATCCCGCGCCACTTCATCATGGGATCCTGGCATGGTTAGCAGAAATAGAAAACACACAGGAATATGATCCTACTTCTACTAATGGGATGTGGGGTGGTGGAAAGCACAAATCCGTCAAGCTTTTCTTTAGTTCGTACCGATTCTTACCTAGCAGCAGGTGGTGATGTACAACCAACGGGTCAAAACTCTCAGAGATGTGGTAGAGCGATGGCCAGGAGGTGTCAAAACGCACGATGTAGAATATATGTGGAGCTGTAGGAAGGCTGACAAGTATGGTAGCAAAAGCTCAACAGTAATCAAAACAGAGATGCAAAGCTGAATAAACACTCAACGTCGGTACTGTGCTGATCCTAGGCTAGACCGTACTAGAGACGCGAGCCTAAAACACCAACGAAAGCACGGCGCGGCACGTAATCAACTGAGAAGCACACTCTGAATTTTTTTTTCTCTCTCTTTTTTTTTTTGCGATGCGGGACTGCGGTGGCTGAAAAAGTGCGAAAAAATCACTATGGTGGCGAACGTCTCAAAAAGAGTTTCTGGACCTAAGGAACGTATGGGCACGAAATTTTTTTACCCCTGAAAATTTTGGCCTAAAAACTGCTCTGAAAAGCGTGCCAGATTTTTTTTTGTTGGCTTTTTCGTGGACTGTAGGTATGAAGAACAGAACCAATCTAGACGACGAAAACTGGTAAATCTCACCGAACAACCTGGAAATCTGATACCACTTGATAGAGGCGAAGGTGTCCCGATGTTTCGATGAGATGGTGGAGATCGATTATGGTGGAGACGACTTTCACGATCCGACTACGAACGTGCGAAGACGTTGCGCCTTAGCGATCGCTAAACCAACTCCGAGAGGTTATTGATCCCGCGGATGCACGATCAACCTGACCACGAAGGTCAACCCGATCACCGTCGCGAAAACCGCACGACACCAGCCGCAGCCAACGGAACGAAAAAACCCGTTTAATAATTAAACGGGTTATTTTTATAGCGCGCCGGAAAGTGTTCTCGGAACGGTTCCAGCGCTAGGTGAATGCCTGCGGCTCGACGCGCTGATCGCGCCGTTCGATGTTTTACCCGGAACAGAGGTACTACGGACCCCCGGCGGTAAGAAACGTGAGCACCGCGCGCGAGAGAGAAAAACCGGGGATGTTTTTGCAAACTACCAGCCACACGGGCTATATAAAGACCACCACACTCCCACCCCTCTTCTAAGTATTCCCTAGACCAAAATTGCAGCCACCCCCTGGAAAATTGCCCCATTTTCGCAGCTTTACCCCCAAAAATCCGAAACCCTAGCCCAATTTTTTTTCCAGCCGTCGGATCTGGCCCTGGAGGGCTCAGATCGTGCCACGTCAGCACCCAGCTCCAACCTCCTCTCTCCTCTCTCCCGTGGAACCCCCGCCGCCCGCGGACCCGAGGCCGCCGCCGCCTCCCTCCGGCTCGACGCCGGCAAGCCTCCTCCGCCGTGGCCGCTCTCCTCTCCCTCTCCCGCGCCTCCTCCTTCCCTCTTGCTCTCTCTCATCTCCTCCCTCTCTCTACCGCAGCGGAGGCCGAAGCCGCCGTCACCATTGAAGCCAGAACCGAGCTCCTCCTTCCTCCGCGCCATGGCCACGGGCCACCCCGACCTCGCCGCTTCGCCGAGCCGGCCAGGACCGCCGCCGCCTGCGGGTCCCCTCCTCCCGCGCCTCTCCAGGCCTCGCCGGAGCCGCGTGCTGGCCGGAGTTCGTCGCCGGCAGGAGGCCGCCGCCGCCAGCCAACCTGGATCGGGAGCGTCCCCGATCGGGACGAACTGCCACGACCAGGCTAGGCCGGCCTCACCCCCTCCTCTCGGCCCCACGCCCAGCGCCCCAGGCGAGCGGCCCAGGCCTCTCCAAGCCAGCCCAGGCCAGCCTCCTGGCCAGATGGGCCACAACCCAGAGGTGAGCGCCCGACCATTTTTTTTCATTTATCTTTTTATTTTTCCTGTTTAGGCCCAGTAGCCTAGTTTCGGCCCGTTAGAGTTTTTTTTCCTTTCTCGGTTTTTTTATTTAGGCAGATTTAGTTATAACTTTTGCGATGCTTATATATTTTCACCGGTAGCTCCGATGGAGACGCTTTCTACATGAAAGTTGCTCCGTTTTGCGCGTAGATTATTAAAATATTGCTTGTTTCCATGTTTGACTTTGTTTACTTGTTGTTTGACTGCTAATTACAACTGCCTGCCACTGTAAACTGTAACTGCTATAACTTTTTAACCGTTGCTCTGTTTAAAATATTCTTTATATGTAACTTGACTAGAATTGCATGTAGATTGTGTTTATGCTGCTCTTGCTTGCTAATAAAAATAATAAAATATTGTTTAGGGCAAAACAGTACCAAATGCAATTTTGTCGTGGGGTCCGCAATAGTTTGCCATGTCTAGGATTTCACCCCACTTAAATTGACTAGCTTAGATAGTTTATTTATGCTTCACCTCTTGCCATGTTTGTGTGCTATTCCATGCTAATGTGGTTTGCCATGTTAAAAACCTTGCTCACCCTGAGTAGCTAAACAACTTGAATCATTCTAAATGTGCAGTATCGTCGTGTGTGACGAATACTCCACTTAACCTGTTAGTAACCGCTCTCGACGGTAGGTGCGATGTCTCGTGTTGCCTTCTTGTTGATGCTTGCTCGTGTTTTCTTCGTAGAAATAGATGCTTGTCCGTTGACTTCTTGTCTGCTCCCGCGGATACTTTCGGAGATGTTGCGAGCTTGCGATCAACTACACCTTCGGAATCCGACTTATCAACAGGCAAGGACTATATATTACTTATGATCCATTCTATTTCAACCAGCGGTTTGCATGCTAGTCTAGGTTAGGTTCGATGTTTGATCCTACCACATGTTTACAACCTCTTTCAAACCGATACAACCATGTCCCTTCCCCGCAAACCTTGTACTGCTATGTTACTATTGCTCGTTGCTCAGCCCCAGCTTAGGATGCTACGATGTTACCCTGTTACTCCTTGGTTTGGGATATCACCTTATTATTATTGTTGTTGATGATATGATTATTATTATAATGTTGACTATATTCGACGAAGGATGGAAGGTCTAGGCTATCCCGCCCCGACGCTTTGTTCCATTCGAGTCACCTAGGATCCGAGTTCCGGGTATTGGTTTTAAGACTGAGCGTGCCTAACCTCGTGCGGGATTTTATGGGGTCCCCTTTTCTTACCTACCTAGCTTCAAGCATTTCTAGTGGTGGCCCAAGCTGGTTTTACCTTTTGCAACGTGTGTGTGTTGGTTGGCGCCCCAGCTGTTTTCGAAACAACTCGGGCCAGCGGATACATAGTTCCTTTGTTGGTCCACCCGATCAGCTAGGACCCGGTTTCCCATGTGTGATTAACCGGCAATCCGACCTGCGTCATACGGAAGAGTCCGATCCGAGAGCGTGGCCGGCTTTTGGATTGGGTGTCGACTCCCCGGGGCCCACCCGGATTTGTTTGTTGTTAGCTAGAGGGACCTGTCATTTCGGATCTCTTGGAACTAAATCATAAAATGGTTGCCTGTGATGGGTAGCAACTGAGAGAGATGGGCGTGCGTGCGGAGCCTTGTAATGGGCAGTTGGTACACTCCTGCAGGGTTAAATCTTTTCGAGAAGTCGTGTCCACGGTTATGGACGACTTGAGACCTACTCCTTGTTCATAGACAACAACAACTGAGATAATCTTAATATAACTTGATCAACGTGTGTGCGTGCCTTGACTTCTTCTTCTTCGTCGGGATGCGAAGAGGAGGACAAAGATAGGATAGGTGTTATGTTTGCGTAAGTAGCTGATAGCAAGACTTGTTGGAGGCGATTCCTCATCGAATGCTTGGCTTCTTATCTCACTCTCTAGATCGTTAGCCACTTCATAAATGCTAGTGTGGCAGCAACCTCACCACTTACCCCTTCCTTACCGTAAACTACTAGTTGTCCTAGAATGACGAGTGATGAAGTCCTTGCTGGGTCAGATGACCACTACAGTTGGATGCTGAGTACCTCTGTACTCATGATACTACCCCCAATCTCTTTTCAGGGTTCTTGAGCGACAACAGGTATGGTGATCGAAGTTTCACGTGGAGAATCGACGAGGACTAGTTAGGCGGATCCCGGCGGAGGGCCTGGACCTGTATGGTTATGGGATCGATGTTTTCTCTTTGCCAGTAGGCATTCGATTGTAGTCTGTACTCAGACATGTACCTTCCGCCGTCGTATTTTATTTGAGGCAGTTGTATGCCGATTGTATGAGATGTTGTATCCTTGTATCTGTAATGTTGTGATATCATGTTGGAAATCCGGGGCATATGACTTCGTCATATGTCGCGGTGGGACCAATATGTGCTTCGTCCCCGGATCTGGATGGAAACATCTAGATCTGGAACAGTACCGCATATCGGGCCTTACAACTTGGTATCAGAGCCTTACCGACCGTAGGATCCCTTTTCTGGCCGAAGTCGAGTCTAGACAAAAACTATTTTGTAGTTACTAAGTTAGTTATCGAAGAGTAGGATCTTTTTACTCCTTACCTTTGCTCTGGTCAGGACAAGTGTCGTAAGTGTTTTTAACTCTCGACTTATCCCCTTCAAACTCTAGGATCTCGAGTGTGTGGAGTTTCGGAACCGTTACAATGCCTTGCTTGCAGCGTATTGTCTCGATTCCGAGCTCAGGTTTGGGAATTCCTGTAGTACCTTTAGCTTCTCCGATTTTGGTTATCGTCTGGGTCATCCATTGCCATCGCTCCTTTTGCCCGGTGTTTTCACGACTTGCGTCGAAAAGCACTATCCCTTTGACCAGGTTTTAGCTGTCGTTCTTCCTCTTGTCACTGATGGTTTCGTTTTTCCGACGATGTTGTCTCTCCGTGGAAATTTATCTCGACGGAAGTTCGACGTCGACATGGAGCAGAGTCCCTTGTTGGTGGTGTTGAAGATTGTCGACTCTCTTTTTCTCTTCCCTCCTCTCCCCCGGATCGTCCAGGATCTCGGGACGAGATCCCTTGTTGGTGGTGTTGTATTGTAACAACCCAGATTTCATAAAAATTAAAAAATTTGTTTTTGGTGTGAATTGTTTGATTGTCTAATTTGTTTGCGGTGTTTGCATCCCCGATTTATTGATCGGCGATTATTTTCCCCCTCTTATCTCATACCGGACGGAGACTGACCCTTGCCACCCTGACACTCGACCTTTGCGACACCGAGTTTCACTCGATCACCATCGCGAAAATCGCACGACACCAGCCGCAGCCAACGGAACGAAAAACCCCGTTTAATAATTAAACGGGTTATTTTTATAGCGCGCCAGAAAGTGTTCTCGGAACGGTTCCAACGCTAGGTGAACGCCGCCGGCTCGACGCGCTGATCGCGCAGTTCAAGTTTTACCCGAATCAGAGGTACTGCGAACCCCCGGCGGTCAGAAACGTGAGCATCGCGCGCGAGAGAGAAAAACCGGGGATGTTTTTGCAAACTACCAGCCACCGGGGCTATATAAAGACCACCACACTCCCACCCCTCTTCTAGGGTTTCCCTAGACCAAAATTGCAGCCACCCCCTGGAAAATTGCCCCATTTTCGAAGCTTTACCCCCAAAAATCCGAAACCCTAGCCCAAATTTTTTTCCAGCCGTCGGATCTGACCCTGGAGGGCTCAGATCGTGCCACGTCAGCACCCAGCTCCAACCTCCTCTCTCCTCTCTCCCGTGTAACCCCCGCCGCCCGCGGACCCGAGGCCGCCGCCGCCTCCCTCCGGCTCGACGCCGGCAAGCCTCCTCCACCGTGGCCGCTCTCCTCTCCCTCTCCAGCGCCTCCTCCTTCCCTCTTGCTCTCTCTCATCTCCTCCCTCTCTCTCCCGCAGCCGAGGCCGAAGCCGCCGTCAACATTGAAGCCGGAGCCGAGCTCCTCCTTCCTCCACGCCGTGGCCACGGACCACCCCGACCTCGCCGCTTTGCCGAGCCGGCCAGGACCGCCGCCGCCTGCGGGTCCCCTCCTCCCGCGCCTCTCCAGGCCTCGCTGGAGCGGCGTGCTGGCCGGAGTTCGTCGTCGGCAGGAGGCCGCCGCCGCCAGCCAACCTGGATCGGGAGCGTCCCCGATCGGGACGAACTGCGACGACCAGGCTTGGCCGGCCTCGCCCCCTCCTCTCGGCCCAACGCCCAGCACCCCAGGCGAGCGGCCCAGGCCTCTCCAAGCCAGCCCAGGCCGGCCTCCAGGCCAGATGGGCCACGGCCCAGAGGTGAGCGCCCCACCATTTTTTTTCTTTTTATTTTTCCTGTTTAGGCCCAGTAGCCTAGTTTCGGCTCGTTAGAGTTTTTTTTTCCTTTCTAGGTTTTTTTATTTAGGCAGATTTAGTTATAACTTTTGCGATGCTTATATATTTTCACCGGTAGCTCCGATGGAGACGCTTTCTACATGAAAGTTGCTCCGTTTTGCGCGTACATTATTAAAATGTTGCTTGTTTCCATGTTTGACTTTGTTTACTTGTTGTTTGACTGCTAATTACAACTGCCTGCCACTGTAAACTGTAACTCCTATAACTTTTTAACCGTTGCTCTGTTTAAAATGTTCTTTATATGTAACTTGACTAGAATTGCATGTAGAATGTGTTTATGCTGCTCTTTCTTGCTAATAAAAATAATAAAATATTGTTTAGGGCAAAACAGTACCAAATGCAATTTTGTCGTGGGGTCCGCAATAGTTTGCCATGTCTAGGATTTCACCCCACTTAAATTGACTAGCTTAGATAGTTTATTTATGCTTCACCTCTTGCCATGTTTGTGTGCTATTCCATGCTTATGTGCTTTTCCATGTTAACAACCTTGCTCACCCTGAGTAGCTAAACAACTTGAATCATTCTAAATGTGCAGTATCGTCGTGTGTGACGAATACTCCACTTAACCTGTTAGTAACCACTCTCGACGGTAGGTGCGATGTCTCGTGTTGCCTTTTTGTTGATGCTTGCTCGTGTTTTCTTCGTAGTAATAGATGCTTGTCCGTTGATTGCCTTCCAGTGTTTACTTCTTGTGTGCTCCCGCGGATACTTTCGGAGACGTTGCGAGCTTGCGATCAACTACACCTTCGGAACCCGACTTATCAACAGGCAAGGACTATACATTACTTATGATCCATTCTATTTCAACCAGCGGTTTGCATGCTAGTCTAGGTTAGGTTCGATGTTTGATCCTACCACATGTTTACAGCCTCTTTCAAACCGATACAGCCTTGTCCCTTCCCAGAAAACCTTGTACTGCTATGTTACTATTGCTCGTTGCTCTGCCCCTACTTAGTATGCATGCTTAGGATGCTACGTTGTTACCCTGTTACTCCTTGGTTTGGGATATCACCTTATTATTATTGTTGTTGATGATATGATTATTATTATAATGTTGACTATATTCTACGAAAGATGGAAGGTCTAGGCTATCCCGCCCCGACGCTTTGTTCCATTCGAGTCACCTAGGATCCGAGTTTCGGGTATTGATTTTAAGACTGAGCGTGCCTAACCGCGTGTGGGATTTTATGGGGTCCCCTTTTCTTACCTACCTAGCTTCAAGCATTTCTAGTGGTGGCCCAAGCTGGTTCTACCTTTTGCAACGTGTGTGTGTTGGTTGGCGCCCCAGCTGTTTTCGAAACAACTCGAGCCAGCGGAGACATAGTTCCTCTGTTGGTCCACCCGATCATCTACGACCCGGTTTCCCATGTGTGATTAACCGGCAATCCGACCTGCGTCATACGGAAGAGTCTGATCCGAGAGCGTGGCCAGCTTTTGGATTGGGTGTCGACTCCCCGGGGCCCACCCGGATTTGTTTGTTGTTAGCTAGAGGGACCTGTCGTTTCGGATCTCTTGGAACTAAATCATAAAATGGTTGCCTGTGATGGGTAGCAACTAAGAGAGATGGGCGTGCGTGCGGAGCCTTGTAATGGGCAGTTGGTACACTCCTACAGGGTTAAATCTTTTCGAGAAGTCGTGTCCACGGTTATGGACGACTTGAGACCTACTCCTTGTTCATAGACAACAAAAACTGAGATAATCTTAATATAACTTGATCAACGTGTGTGTGTGCCTTGACTTCTTCTTCTTCGTCGGGATGCGAAGAGGAGGACAAAGATAGGATAGGTTTTATGTTTGCGTAAGTAGCTGATAGCAAGACTTGTTGGAGGCGATTCCTCATCGAATGCTTGGCTTCTTATCTCACTCTCTAGATCGTTAGCCATTTCATAAATGCTAGTGTGGCAGCAACCTCACCACTTACCCCTTCCTTACTGTAAACTACTAGTTGTCCTAGAATGATGAGTGATGAAGTCCTTGCTGGGTCAGATGACCACTACAGTTGGATGCTGAGCACCTCTGTACTCATGATACTACCCCCAAACTCTTTTCAGGGTTCTTGAGCGACAACAGGTATGGTGATCGACGTTCACGTGGAGACTCGACGACGACTAGTTAGGCGGATCCCGGCGGAGGGCCTGGACCCGTGTGGTTATGGGATCGATGTTTTCTCTTTGCCAGTAGGCATTTGATTGTAGTCTGTACTCAGACATGTACCTTCCGCTGTCGTATTTTATTTGAGGCAGTTGTATGCCGATTGTATGAGATGTTGTATCCTTGTATCTGTAATGTTGTGATATCATGTTGGAAATCCGGGGCATATGACTTCGTAATATGTTGCGGTGGGACCGATATGTGCTTCGTCCCCGGATCTGGATGGAAACATCTAGATCTGGAACAGTACCGCATATCGGGCCTTACAACTAACATACCTCCATGCTCACTTCAATGCGTGGGGTCCGTGGAGGCTCACTGTGGCCATGTGCGTGCGGGGCCGGCATGCGATTCCGGTGAGGGAAAGGAAGGGGAAGGGACACGTGTGCGTGGGAAATCCATGCGGCGCGGGAGGACACGCAGAAGTGGACGCGGGAACGCTGTAGGGTTGAGTCGACGTGTCAAGTGGCCTCAAGCGTGCACGGAGCACGCCAGTGGCATGCCATGGGCGTGGCCACCGTGTGCACTGGTGCAGAGAAAGGGAACTGTGGCCGACCTTGTATAGCGTGTAGTCCTTTCATCCCTAAACACAATGTTGGCATTGAATGGTCAAGGGAGCAATAGGGTGAGTTAGCCTTCCTTGCAATATGCAACAAACTTGGGGAGGAAGATAAGATCAAATGGTGAAGAGGGGGTGAATGTGAGGTTGTCACATGGAAGGACTACAATTCTGGAAAGTTTCAGATCAAATGGCCAAAGCTTCAATGCACCTCCTTTGCAACTGCTCATTCTGACCAGAAACTTGTTCTTGAAGCTGGCCTCACATGGGTGGTTGGATTTGGCTGAAATTTGGTGGGGATGGGTTATTTGGGGGTGGGCACAAGAGTGCAAGATTTCAGAGCCATTGGATGTACCTAGCTAGCACTTGTTTCATAAGGTACCCTACTGGTCAGAAACTTGATCTTGAGGGTGAACTCACATGTATGATTGGGTTTGGCTAAAAGTTGGTGCAGAAGAGTCATTTGGAGGTGGGAACATGTGTAAAAAGTTTCAGAGCAAATTGGTGCTCCTATCTTGCACTTGCTTCACAATGCTCCTTGCTGCATACAAACTTTGGGAATTTGGTGAGGGAGTTTGGCTTGGCAAATTAACCTGAAACATGGCATATGATAGTCATATCATCAAGATAGCTTGCACACAAAGTTTTATACGCAAAGGACATAGATAAATAACACTTCCTTCACAAAGTGCTATTCTGCCCCAATAGACAAATGAATTTCTCTGGAGGAAAATCCACTTGGGCCATGCCATGGTGTTGGATAATGTGGCAAGATATGATATCAAGGGCATGTGGGAATTAGTTGGGGATATATGGAGCAATTTAAATATGGGTTGCTTCACAATCCTCAAATGGAATGAATATTCCTTTTAATGGAAAAAGGAATATATGGCATGAATAAAAATGTGACTTAGAGGGGATAGATCAAGGGAAGAATTTTGGGAAGGTTTGGAGAATCAAGGGCCACTTGAGCAAGGAAAGAAAATATGCTCAAGTTCCAAGTCCAAAGAGTTGCTTCAAATCAAACCAACTGTCAAATCCTGAAATAAATCAGAAAAGGTTTTGGAAATAAAAAGTTGCGAAATCCAGGGTGTCACACAAACCCCATTGACAAAGAAGACCTCCATTCGGGGAGTCCAGAATATCACCGGATGCATCACTGCCCTCAGACATTTTATAAGCCGTATTGGCGAAAAAGAAATTCCCCTTTACCGACTCTTGAAGTAGACCGACACATTTTTCTGGGATAAAGACACCGATGAAGCCCCGGAAGCCTTAAAACTACAGCTGTCCCGAGCACCGATCCCGGCGGCTCCAAGTACAAAGGAGTCGATGCTACTCTACATCGCTGCAAATAACAAAACCGCCAGCACTGCCATAGTGATTGAATGAAAGGAGGAAGGAAAACACCAACCAATCGAATGACCCGCCTATTATGTTAGTGAAGTGTTGTCCATCTCCAAACAGCGCTACCCTCATTGGAAGAAATTGGTCCTATGCGTCTTCATGTCAAAACAGAAGTTGAAACACTACTTTCAAGAGCACTAAATCACGATCAGCAGTTCAGCACCGCTGCGAGACATCATACAGGACAGAGAAACAACATGGCGAATAGCCAAATGTGCCATAGAGATGGGGGATTATGATATCAGATACGCGCCTCGCACGGCCATCAAGTCACAACCCCTGGTTGACTTCATCAACGATGGGATGGAATTGCAGATACCTTCTAAAAAGCCGACCACCAAATCATGGACCCTACACTTTGATGGAAGTCGACAGATGCAAGGATCCGGAGCTGGAGTGGTCATCACCTCCCCCCAAGGAGAGAAATTCTGCTATGCCCTACAACTACGATTCCCATGCACCAATAAATCAGCCGAGTACAAAGCGTTGTTGCACCTGCTGCGACTCGCTCGGGAGATGAAAATAACCAGAATACATTGCCTAGGGGACTCCTACCTCGTCGCCCAACAAGTATCATGAAAGTGGGATTCCAGAGACGCAATGACGGCGGCTTATCGATGTGAAGTTTCACGACAAGCTGGCTTCTTTACGGGCTACCAGGTGGACCACATAGAAAGGAAACTCAACGACGCGGCCGATTCCTTGTCCCGACTAGGATCGAAGCAAAAACCAGTGCCTCCCAAAAGACGTGACATATCCGTGGCTCGGTTGGCAATCTACCAACAAGACTTGCGCCACTACCACATAGAAGAATCAGAAGTCGGACTTTCCAAGAAGGAGATCTAGGACTACGCCTCATATAGAAATAAGTCGGCATGCACAAATTATCTTCACCATGGGATGGACCGTTCATGGTAAGAAAAAACCTGCACAATGGGTCATATTATTTAGTTGATATATGTCGGGGAAAGGACCCCTGGGTACCCTCCGGAATGCGTTTCACAACAAAAACATGTAATCGACACGCAAGCACAGGTTGAACCAACGACGCCCTCTCCGAGAAGACGGGCCCCCTCTCACCATGTGTGGGATCCTTTTTGACATCGCAGGACATGCAATGCAGAAGGTGACAACACCCGCCGACCAACTGGAGGGTCGCAACACATGGCGAAAAGGTTGCGCTATCATCGCGCCTGCACCCCGGCCTTCTTGGAAGACGCCCCCGCAGTCCACGTAGCTCTCATCCGTGTGTGTGTGTGTGTGTGTGTGTCATTCCTGTAAATTGGAGAAAACAACAATGGCATTTTTTTACTATCCCCTTAATCTATAAAAGGGAGAAGTCAACCTGTAAAAAGGGGGGATCACTGTAGAACACGCATGTACGCAGAAGACAAGCGCTTTCCTCCTAGAAAGCGTTCTCAGCATTGTAATCTTCATCAATCAAATCCAGACGAGCAGGAGTAGGGATTTTAGTCTCCGGACGGCCCGAACCTGGGTAAACCTCGTGTTTTCTCATCCCATTTTCATCAATCTCGAATGCTGTTTTGATGCCAACAACAACCTTCGTCTAAATGATGCAAGGTGATGCCCTGCGTGCTCCCCGTCCTGCGTGGCCTCTGAGGCCACGCCCTGCCGGAAGAAGCCTTCCAGGAGGACCATGCGGGGCGATGTCGCCGTCGTTTTACCCGACTTTTGGCGCTGGACAAGGGTTGGGCCTGAACACCTGACATCTGGCTCTAGCAGGATGGCCCGAGAAGCAACCCCCGACATTTGGCTCTAGAAGGAGGTTCGGCGATCACGTGGGCTATTATCTTCCCACTCCAGCAACCATGCTATCAGTTTCAAGCCATGGCAAGGAATTCTACCTCCAACGTTCGCGAAGCGGCGTCTCTCTACATCTATTCAGTTGCCCCTCAACGGAGGCCCGTCTCTACGGAAGAACCACTGGGCGCAGGTCTCTGTGCGCAACTTAGCAGCGGCAAAAGCGACCGGAATCTTTCTATAGATTCCCTCGTGATTTGACCCCCCCCCCCAAGAGCTCGCCGATTCCGTCTCAGATGGAACGCGAAGGATTTTGTGTCATTCACTGTTGTGAATCCCTCCACTTTCCCCTTTGTGCTCACTTATGGTGTTCCCTGGATTCGTCTCCGCTAGGAATTGAATTGTTTGCGGAAATAATCGACAAAGAAGATTGTGGCGCCCAGGGGACACCGTATTCCCGTGTGGGAACTGTACTAAGAATAGTCTCCCGGAGGTGACCGCTCCCGCCTCCACGACACGTGAGAAGCTTGAGCCTGGCTACCCCTTTCCTCTCCCGGCAACTGTACCGAAAGGAAGCCACACAAGGCGCTATGAGATGGTTCGACTTTATGTGGATTACGCTTTGGGTCCGCCCCACAGCCTGGTGCAAGGTTCCTGCAAAGCCTTCGCCATGTGCGAACAAGTGCAGAAGTATTGTTGCCGCTAAAGTCCCACTAGTCGGGTGCGTCACGGGGACCCGATTCCCTGTGTTCCCGATACCCGAAAACTTCCGTTCCCCGAGAAGTCATTTCCGGAGCTGGGACCGGAATTCCCGGGAGATCCTCCTCCTCCGTGGAGCCTGGATACCGGATGCTTCTATCGACCCGTCAAAGATACGGGTCCGATTGTGCAATTCTTTCAGGGAGCGATAAGGCTCGTCCCATGGACACATCATGGACGGTACGCCACGTGTTCCTCCTATAAGTACACACCCAAAAAACCTTTCGCGGATTCACAACATTCAAACAAAGAATACCTGACATGCATCAAGGAAGCTGACGCTTCAAGATCTCTCACAATTTGCCTCACGGGAGACGAGTTGCCAAGTGCATTATTACAACCCACAGAGTTCGTCTCAACGAAGGCAAAACAAGGTAACATGAAAATACATGGAATCATTTCCCCTTAGCCATCATGGTACTAATCTTCTCGGCGTGCTTGCGGCAATTCACCTCCACGTGCTTCTGCTCCTCCGGGTCTGGAATACTCGTATACGTGGTGTTCAAGTCCAGGTCCGGATTATGGCAATTCAGCCTCGCGAACGCCCTCCAAAGATCTCTGAACGCACTTTCTTCACGATCTTGGCTACCCGCTCCGTGCGCCCTACCTGGTACTTGTCCGGCACCTCCGCTGCACTCAAGAAGAAGGCCATTAGACCTTCCACCCCGTTGTCTTGGGATACTTCTGTGATGAGGACATCCCTACTAATGTTACACCCATACCCTCACCAACTACACATACTGGACCAGTTACTAGAGCACGTGCACGTCAACTAAATTATCAGGTACTTTCGTTTCTTGCGAATCCTTCTATTGTTCATGAACATATGATGCTGCCTAAATTAGATACTTTTGTTTTGCTTATAAATGAAGGACCTAGCATGGACACGAAGGATGGTCATTGGAGCGGGATCAAGAATGGAGAAGAAGGTGCGCGCGGGGGAAAGTACAGTGGAGCTTCCAGTGGGGATTTTCGCACGTTGAAGCCACCATAAGGCATGCATGAAGGCTTGGAAGGAATACACGAGATGCCACTTCATTATTTTCGTCCAAGAGCAATTATAGGTGCTGCGTCACCTTAATATTGGGCTGGGCCCATGTAATTTCGAAATACCACATTATAGGCTGTTTTTAGAGTCCGTATGTGTGGGGAAACCGAGTTAGGGTTGTTTTCGGACCCCACCTCCAAGGGGTCACGAAAATCCCCTCTGTTCCCCCATATATACAGCCCTTAGGGCGTCGTTTAGACTTGGGTTTTAATTAGAGATAAGTTAGCCATAGCCGCAACTTCGAGCTCTTCGTTTGTGTCATCCGACCAGGCCAAGACCTCATTGGAACCCCAACTTTCGTAATCATTCATCTTATATTCGCAATATCCAGATTGCAATTCTTAGTTCTTGCTTGTTCTTCGATTGCTTGCAGGAATTAGACCTTCGTGGTCAGGTTGATCGTGCATCCGCGGGATCAATAACCTCTCGGAGTTGGTTTAGCGATCGCTAAGGCGCAACGTCTTCGCACGTTCGTAGTCGGATCGTGAAAGTTGCCTCCACCATAATCGATCTCCACCATCTCATCGAAACATCGGGACACCTTCGCCTCTATCAAGTGGTATCAGATTTCCAGGTTGCTCGGTGAGATTTACCAGTTTTCGTAGTCTAGATTGGTTCTGTTTTTCATACCTACAGTCCACGAAAAAGCCAACAAAAAAAAAAATCTGGCACGCTTTTCAGAGCAGTTTTTAGGCCAAAATTTTCAGGGGTAAAAAAATTTCGTGCCCATACGTTCCTTAGGTCCAGAAACTCTTTTTGAGACGTTCGCCACCATAGTGATTTTTTCGCACTTTTTCAGCCCCCGCAGTCCCGCATCGCCAAAAAAAAAAAGCAAAAAAAAAAAAAAAAAAAAAAGAGAGAGAAAAAAAAATTCAGAGTGTGCTTCACAGTTGTTACGTGCCGCGCCGTGCTTTCGTTGGTGTTTTAGGCTCGCGTCTCTAGTACGGTCTAGCCTAGGATCAGCACAGTACCGACGTTGAGTGTTTATTCAGCTTTGCATCTCTGTTTTGATTACTGTTGAGTTTTTCCTACCATACTTGTCAGCCTTCCTACAGCTCCACATATATTCTACATCGTGCGTTTTGACACCTCCTGGCCATCGCTCTACCATATCTCTGAGAGTTTTGACCCGTTGGTTGTACATCACCACCTGCTGCTAGGTAAGAATCGGTAAGAACGTAAGAAAAGCTTGACGGATTTGTGCTTTCCACCACCCCACATCCATCCCATTAGTAGAAGTAGGATCATATTCCTGTGTGTTTTCTATTTCTGCTAACCATGCCAGGATCACATGATGAAGTGGCGCGGGATGCACCCGATTGGGAGAACATGACAAACAAGGAGCTACATGATAAATTTGCACAAATGATGTCTGAACAGGTGAATGACATCGAGACCAGATTTACAGAGGCGATTGATGGTGTGGAGAAAATGATCGACACCAAGCTCGACGCCAAGTTTACTGAGTTGATCGCACGCCTACCTTCAGCACAGCCACAGCCACCGCCACTACCACGTGCACGACGTATTCTGTTTCCGCGAGGACAAGCTGCTGGTATTGGTGCTCCTCCTACTGCTGCAGTTGCTGCTACTGCTGCTGCTGCTGCTTCTGACGTCGCCCAGGACGACAACTACGAGGGTGATTACGAGGAGGTGGAACAGGAAGCGGCCTATGAGCAGCCAGCTGGACGTCCACGTCCCAACATTCGCCACGGTCGACACCAACCACCCCCTCAGGTACGCGATGATGAACATGTGCCTAAACTTAAATTGAATCTTAAGCCGTTTGAGGGTAGATATATTCCTGATGCTTATCTTACTTGGGAGTTAGAAACTGAACAACGTTTTACATGTTTACAATATCCTGAGAATAGACGTGTTACTGCTGCTGTTTGTGAATTCACGGGCTTTGCATCTATTTGGTGGTCTGAACATTGTAGATTGCATGCTAATAATATTCCAACTACTTGGGCTGCTTTAAAAGATGCTATGCGTACTCGCTGGGTTCCCCCTTATTATCAACGTGAATTGTTACAAAAATTACAGCGTTTGAGACAAGGAAAAAATTCTGTAGAGGAATATTATCAAGAATTACAAACTGGATTGATTAGATGTGGCCTAGTAGAGGATAATGAAGCTATGCTTGCACGTTTTATGGGTGGCTTAAACAGGGAGATACAAACTATTCTAGAATACAAGGACTTTGCTACTATCACTCGTTTGTTTAATCTTGCTTGTAAAGCTGAACGTGAAGTGCAGGATTGACAGGCCGCTACGAGACCTAACTTTTCTGCAGGACGAAATACATCATGGACATCGCGTGGAGCTTCTACATCCACACGTCCTGCTGCGCCACCATCTACTTCAGCCGCTCATTCTTACAGGGAGCCACCAAAACAGCCAGCGCCACCATTCAAGGGTGCACAGAGTGGTCCAGCGGCGAGTTCTTCTTCCTCCATGGCGTCCACAGGGCAAGCACGAGATCGTGATATTAAATGTCGCAGGTGCCAAGGTGGAGGTCACTTCGCAAAAGACTGTCCCTCCAAACGTGTGATGACTATTACGGCGGATGGTGGGTATGAGTCAACGAGTGACTATGATGAGGAGACTCTAGTTCTCATTGCTCATGAGGAATAGGGTGCCCATGATGATGCTCATGATATAGAGTATATGACTCCTGATGATGCAGATAAATATGCTAGTTTGGTTGCTCAACGTGTATTAAGTGTGCAGGTAACGAAGGCCGAGCACAACCAGAGGCATAATTTGTTCCACACAAAGGGAGTGGTGAAAGAACGTTCGGTTCGCATCATCATTGACGGAGGGAGTTGCAACAACTTGGCTAGCATGGAGTTGGTGGAGAAGCTATCTCTCACCACAAGACCACACCCCCATCCGTACTATATTCAGTGGTTTAACAATAGTGGTAAGATTAAGGTAACACGTTCTGTTCGTGTGCACTTTAGCATTGCTGCATATGCTGATTATGTTGATTGTGATGTGGTACCCATGCAAGCTTGCTCTCTTTTACTTGGTAGACCATGGAAATTTGATAGGAATGTTGTACACCATGGTAGGACAAATCAGTTTACTCTAGTTCATCAGGATAAAAATATTGCTTTACTTCCTATGTCTCCTGAACAAATTGTGAAAGATGATCTTGCTAGAGCTAGTAAAGCAAAACAGGAGAAAAATAAGAGTGAGAATGAGATAGCAGCCAAAGAATTTGAGCAACAACATAAGACTAATAGCAAATCTTCTTCTGCTGTTTCTAATGAAATTAAATTGACTAGTCCAACTTTGCTTGCTACTAAGGTTGATATTTCAGATTTGGATGTTAGTCAATATGTGTGCTATGCTTTTGTGTGCAAAGAAGCTTTGTTTTCATTTGAGGAATTGCCTCCTTCTTTGCCTCCTGTTGTCACTAACCTTTTGCAGGAGTTTATTGACGTCTTTCCACAAGACGTACCACCGGGATTACCACCTATTCGAGGGATTGAGCATCAGATTGACTTAATTCCCGGTGCTTCGTTGCCCAACCGTGCGCCATACCGTACCAATCCGGAGGAGACGAAGGAGATTCAGCGTCAAGTACAAGAGCTACTCGACAAAGGTTACATACGTGAGTCCCTTAGTCCTTGTGCTGTTCCTGTTATATTAGTGCCTAAAAAGGATGGAACATGGCGTATGTGTGTTGATTGTCGAGCCATTAATAATATTACTATTCGTTATCGTCATCCTATTCCTAGGCTAGATGATATGCTTGATGAATTAAGTGGCTCTACCATGTTTTCCAAAGTTGATTTGCGTAGTGGATACCATCAAATTCGCATGAAATTAGGGGATGAATGGAAAACGGCATTTAAAACTAAGTTTGGATTATATGAGTGGTTAGTCATGCCTTTTGGGTTAACTAATGCACCTAGCACTTTTATGAGATTAATGAACGAGGTTTTACGTGCTTTCATTGGACGATTTGTGGTAGTCTATTTTGATGATATACTGATTTATAGCAAATCTTTGGAGGAACATTTGGATCATTTACGTGCTGTTTTTATTGCTCTACGTAATGCACGTTTATTTGGTAACCTTGGGAAGTGCACCTTTTGCACCGACCGAGTGTCGTTTCTTGGCTATGTTGTTACTCCGCAGGGAATTGAAGTTGATCATGCCAAGATCGAGGCAATTGAGAGTTGGCCGCAGCCCAAAACGGTCACACAAGTGAGGAGTTTTCTTGGCCTCGCTGGATTCTATAGGCGTTTTGTGAGAGATTTCAGCACCATTGCTGCACCTCTCAATGAGCTTACACGCAAGGATGTGCCTTTTACTTGGGGTACCGCACAGGAAGAAGCTTTCACGGTATTGAAAGATAAGTTAACACATGCTCCTTTGCTCCAACTTCCTGATTTTAATAAGACTTTTGAGCTTGAATGCGATGCTAGTGGGATTGGTTTGGGAGGTGTGTTATTACAAGATGCTAAACCTGTTGCATACTTTTCTGAAAAATTGAGTGGGCCTAGTCTGAACTATTCTACTTATGATAAGGAATTATATGCTCTTGTTCGGACATTAGAAACTTGGCAACATTATTTATGGCCCAAAGAATTTGTTATACATTCTGATCATGAATCTTTGAAACACATAAGAAGTCAAGCAAAACTTAATCGTAGACTTGCTAAGTGGGTTGAATTTATTGAGACTTTCCCTTATGTCATTAAACACAAGAAGGGGAAAGATAATATTATTGCTGATGCTTTGTCTCGTCTTTATACTATGCTTTCACAACTTGACTTCAAGATATTCGGTTTAGAGACAATCAAAGAACAATATGTAAATGATGCGGAATTTAAAGATGTATTGCAGAATTGTAGAGAGGGTAGAACATGGAACAAGTTTGTGCTTAATGATGGATTTGTGTTCCGTTCTAACAAGCTATGCATTCCAGCTAGCTCTATTCGTCTTTTGTTGTTGCAGGAGGCGCATGGAGGAGGATTAATGGGACATTTTGGCGTGAAAAAGACGGAGGACGTACTTGCTACACATTTCTTTTGGCCAAAGATGAGACGGGATGTTGAGCGTTTTGTTGCTCGCTGCACTACATGTCAAAAAGCTAAGTCACGACTCAATCCTCATGGTTTATACATGCCTTTACCTGTACCTAGTGTTCCGTGGGAGGACATATCCATGGACTTTGTTTTAGGCTTGCCTCGAACAAAGAAGGGGAGGGATAGCATATTTGTTGTCGTGGATAGATTTTCTAAGATGGCACATTTTATACCATGATGCTGCTAATGTTG
Source organism: Bromus sterilis (assembly GCA_950022295.1). Classification (NCBI taxonomy): domain Eukaryota; kingdom Viridiplantae; phylum Streptophyta; class Magnoliopsida; order Poales; family Poaceae; genus Bromus; species Bromus sterilis. Next base: position 167,957,875 of record OX465600.1, on the reverse strand, counting down.
CTGATTTATTCTTTGGAGAGATTATTCGTTTACATGGTGTGCCCAATACTATTGTCTCGGATCGTGATACTAAGTTTCTTAGCCATTTTTGGAGATGCTTATGGGCTAAGTTGGGGACTAAACTACTTTTTAGTACTACATGTCATCCCCAAACTGATGGACAAACTGAAGTGGTCAATAGGACATTGTCTACTATGCTTAGGGCTGTTTTAAAAAGTAACTTGAAACTGTGGGAAGAATGTTTACCTCATATTGAATTTGCTTATAATCGTTCAGTGCATTCTACCACTAAAATGTGCCCTTTTGAGATTGTTTATGGTTTTCTACCTCGTGCACCTATTGATTTGCTGCCTCTTCCATCTTCGGAGAAGGTTAATTTTGATGCTAAGCAACGTGCTGAATTGATATTAAAAATGCATGAGTTAACTAAAGAAAACATTGAGCGCATGAATGCTAGATACAAGCTTGCTGGTGATAGGGGTCGAAAGCATGTTGTGTTTGAACCAGGAGATCTTGTTTGGTTACATCTACGTAAAGATAGGTTTCCTGATTTGCGCAAGTCTAAGTTAATGCCACGAGCTGATGGTCCCTTTAAGGTTTTACAGAAAATTAATGATAATGCATATAAACTTGAGCTACCTGCAGATTTTGGGGTTAGTCCCACATTTAACATTGCAGATTTGAAACCTTATTTGGGAGAAGATGATGAGCTTCCGTCGAGGACGACTTCAATTCAAGAAGGGGAGGATGATGAGGACATCCCTACTAATGTTACACCCATACCCTCACCAACTACACATACTGGACCAGTTACTAGAGCACGTGCACGTCAACTAAATTATCAGGTACTTTCGTTTCTTGCGAATCCTTCTATTGTTCATGAACATATGATGCTGCCTAAATTAGATACTTTTGTTTTGGTTATAAATGAAGGACCTAGCATGGACACGAAGGATGGTCATTGGAGCGGGATCAAGAATGGAGAAGAAGGTGCGCGCGGGGGAAAGTACAGTGGAGCTTCCAGTGGGGATTTTCGCACGTTGAAGCCACCATAAGGCATGCATGAAGGCTTGGACGGAATACACGAGATGCCACTTCATTATTTTCGTCCAAGAGCAATTATAGGTGCTGCGTCACCTTAATATTGGGCTGGGCCCATGTAATTTCGAAATACCACATTATAGGCTGTTTTTAGAGTCCGTATGTGTGGGGAAACCGAGTTAGGGTTGTTTTCGGACCCCACCTCCAAGGGGTCACGAAAATCCCCTCTGTTCCCCCATATATACAGCCCTTAGGGCGTCGTTTAGACTTGGGTTTTAATTAGATATAAGTTAGCCATAGCCGCAACTTCGAGCTCTTCGTTTGTGTCATCCGACCAGGCCAAGACCTCATTGGAACCCCAACTTTCGTAATCATTCATCTTATATTCGCAATATCCAGATTGCAATTCTTAGTTCTTGCTTGTTCTTCGATATCTTGCAGGAATTAGACCTTCGTGGTCAGGTTGATCGTGCATCCGCGGGATCAATAACCTCTCGGAGTTGGTTTAGCGATCGCTAAGGCGCAACGTCTTCGCACGTTCGTAGTCGGATCGTGAAAGTTGCCTCCACCATAATCGATCTCCACCATCTCATCGAAACATCGGGACACCTTCGCCTCTATCATTCTGGGAGCCCAACATGGGGCAGTTGCATCTCGTTCAGCACCGTGGCAAAGCTGTCATCCACTTACCGGAGAGGCGCCAGCCCCTCGCCGTTGGACGCCCTGTGTTGCGCGTACTCGTCCTTCAGGTTGGTGTAGGCCTTGGTTGCAGAGCCCGGTTCCTTCTGAAGACGTGCGACCTCCACACGAGCGGTAGCCGCCACTTCCTCCCTTTCCAAGAAACTGGCCTCCAACTTCCGAGTATAAGCCTCCCTCTCGGTTAAGTTCTGTTTTAGGCCACCACACTTCCCCTGCAACCTGCGTACCACCTCCATGTGGGCACTTTGCATGGCTTATAGCTCCTTCTTTTGAAGTTCCACTAGTTTGCGACGCATCTCCGCCACCATGGCCTCCAGCGCATCCTCACGACGTTTGAGGGATTGGCTTTCCTCTGCAATATCTTCATCCTGCTTGGCTCGAGCTTGGGTCACCTTGTTGAGGTCCATCCAGGTTCATAGCCTCTCCGCTTCCTCGTCTGCTTATGCCGCGTGCGTCTCCTCCAGTTTCGCCGCCCACATGCCTAGTTCCTTCCTCCTGTCCGACACCTCCCGGGTCACAACGGCCTCTCGGGAAGCCACCCACTGCCCCTAGTCGACCACCTGCTTCTCCCGCGCGGGGTGCTTGTTCTTGAGCTCCTCAAACTCCCGATCGGCGCCAAGACGTCGTCCAGATCAATGGACGTCGGGACTCATTCTCGGAGAGCCTCTTCTAGGGCCAGCATGCTGGCCTGACATTCCTTCCTCTTGTCCACCACCGAGATGGAAGAATCTATGTTCGCCTGTGTCCAACATCGATATGTTCAAAACCATGAAAGGAAACAAAAAATAAGCCAGGTTTCTGGAAAGCGCGTCAGCTCCAACAACTACGTACCTGGATGACACTGGCGCTGGCCCCTGGAGCCTTCGCTTGGGAAGATCCTTCTTCTTGCACGTTCCTCCCTTCCTAGCGGAAACCCGTGCTAGTGAGTCCTGCCTTCCCCATGTCGGGGGCCATCTTTTTGCCGCTGTAAACGATTAAGTCCAGCCGCCTGGTTTCCATCAGAGAAGAACGACCCTCGGTCTTCGCCCTTGATGCAGGTGGCAATCCCATTGGTGCCACGGAAGGAGACTCTCCTGTAGAGACAAAGGCGACATTTAGAATCCCGCAAGGTACATAAGGGCCATAAAAGCATGGGACAACGTGAACCTGAGACGGGATGTTGAACTTCCTCCACGGTCAGGTTACCCTCCGACGTTCGCCCAAGCGTTCCTTCCTACTGATGATCCTCTGATGTGCGTGCCCTCTTTTCCGGGATCTTGGTAGCCTCCTCCCTCTTTCACGGTTCGGAAAATTTTAGGCACGTTCTGCTATATATACGACACGGGTGTAGACGTGCATTACTCATCCTCCTTTGGTGGAGAAAGTGTCGAATCCGGGAGGCCTATCCCACATCCCTCGTCCATCAAACTCGTCGCCTCCGGGAGCTTCTCTTGCCTCCGTGAAGCGTCACCCGTCGGCCTCCCAGGAGCCGACCGTTTGTGCGTCCTCAGAGGAGAGGCCTCCGGGGGTGTCACCACGTCGCTGTTAGCAGACGCCCTACTTTCCGGCCCCTCTGTAGGACCAGCCGTTTGCGCGGCCTCGTCTGCGCCGAATGGCGAAACATAGGAGGTGTAGACCGGCATGGGCGGGTCTTCTTCCTCCTCCTCCTCGTCCTCTGCATCCTCGCTATCATAAGCCTCTGTATTCCTGAGGGACCCCTCCTCCGAAGATGAGTCTGAGCCCATCCATTCCGACGAGTCCTCGTCAGCGCTCTCCTCTTCCGAGACGTATTCCGGAGTCTTCTCAACCGTTACCTTGTTGTTGCATGTTGTCGCCTTCTTCCGGCCGCCCCTCTGAGAGGACAAGGCGCCCGTCAAGTCAATGGTCTCCCGAGACCCTACGAGCCTTGCACCTGCTCCTCGCTGAGTCCTGGAGCCTCTCCCACGTGTCGTCACCCTGGGGGCCTGCTCTTCCATCTTGCTGTCATCATTTTATCTTTGGTTGTACTCGAAGTAGAGTTGCTGCCTCCTCTGCATCCTCTCTAGTTCCACCTGTTTGGTGAGGGCCATCCTGTCCTCATAGGTTCCCTTGGGAGCTCATCGAGCGAAGACAGGAGATTCTCGACCTCAGCCTCTGTAAGGATTCCCGGTCCGTATCGATCAACCATTGGGCGCTGCAAGGGCATGGCTTTGAGTAGGGAATCCATGGCTTCGTTGTTGTGCATGGCGATCACCTTCCGACAAATATTTGCTTAAACGTGTGGTAAAATCTATCCACGGAAAAATTGTTCTCCGCCCCGGGATGGAGTCGCATCTTGTTTGCCGGTCCCTGGTAGTCCCACGCCATCCTCTTTCGGTGCTGCAAGGGAGCAATCTGGCTTCAAAGGTAGTCCGCTACCACCATCTCCAACTTCAGGCCGACAGACTTCAAATACTGGATCCGGCGCAGCACCAGATCGAATTGATCGCCCAGGTGAGACAGGGCGTACCAGGTATTGGCTCGTACCTTTTCCTGTGGCAGCACGTCGCCCGGCACCTCATAAGTCGGGATGATTGGGTCCACCTTCACGAAAATCCAATCATGCTGCCACTCGGCCCTATTGGTGATCACATGCGAGTCCAGGTACTCATCAAACATCCTGTCCCGGATGTTGAAAGAAACCCCCCCCCCCCCCCCGCAATCTCTTACTACTTCGCCATGGGGTGTAGAAGTACCGGAACAGGACCACCGATGGCGCTACCACCACGAAATTCTCGCACAGATACGCAAAAGAGACCAGGGTAGTCACCCCGTTCGGGTGCAATTGCAACAATTGAATCTTGTAGGTGTTCAGGATGGATAGGAAGAATCTGGAGAAGGGAGGCACCAAACCTTCTTCCAAGAAGCGGTGAAGATCGACACCATATTCCCTTGCACGATCACCTCCCTCCCATCCGGCATCACTGTGACCGAGGGACCATTCTCGTTGCCCTCCCTGGCGAGGAACATCTTCAGTTAGTCCATCTTCTCTCTTGAGTCTCGGCATGACTTGAAGAACGCGGTGAGCAACCGCGGATCGACCGCCGGAGCCGCGGCAGGAACCGGAGCCATAGCCACGGCCGGGGTCGAGGCAGCAGCCGTAGCAGTGGGCACCGGTTTTCGCCTTGGTGTCTGTTTCCTCTTGGGCGCCATTACAGATCTAGAGCCGAAGAATGTTGTATCGGTTTTGCAAAAAGAGAAATGGAAGTGCAGGGGCGGAGTAACCTCCCTTATCCTACGAAGCACGGTTGATGTACTCCACCAACCAGCGACCGCCACACTCGCTGCAACGGTTACTTGTTGTGAGCCCTGCGTGCCCCGGAAACGACGCCCCACGAGCAAAGAGCCGTTTATCTCTTACCCTTGGGGCCTGGACACAGCTGCCATGGTGCAGCGTTCGCACCCAGGACCGGGGACCACTGTCGGCTAAAGGACCCCTGGGTACCCTCCGGAATGCGTTTCACGTCGAAAACAGGTTATCAACACGGAAGCATAGGTTGAACCAACGACGCCCTCTCCGAGAAGAAGACCCCCCTCTCGCCACGTGTGGGCGCCTTTATGATCTCGCAGGACATTCGATGCAGAAGGAGACAACACCCGCCGAGGAACAGGAGGGGCGCAAGACTTGGCGAAAACACCTCCTAGATGTGGCTCGACAAGGTTGTGCTGTCATCGCGCCCGCACCCCGGCCTTCTCAGAGTATGCCCCCGAAGTCCACGTAGCTCGCATGTGCATGTCTGTGTGTGTGTCATTCTTGTAAATTGGATCAAACAACAATGGCACTTTGTGACTATCCCCTTAAGCTATAAAAGCGAGAAGTCGGCCTGTAAAAAGGGGGTATCACTAGAGAACCCACCTGTACGTAGAAGACTAGAATTTTCCTCTCGGAAAGCGTTCCTAGCATTGTAATCTTCCTCAAGAAAATCCAAACGAGTAGGAGTAGGGATTTTAGTCTCCAGACGGCCCGAACCTGGGTAAACCCCGTGTTTTCTCGTGCAATTATCATCAATCTCGAATGTCGTTTCGATGCCAACAGCAATGTCGTTGGAATGACCCCGGGTAGGCTCACCCAGGAGAAACATTTCATCAAGGCAAAGATCACAAACCTGATGGTCGCCGATCTGATCAAGGGAGAGCTAATCAAGACCAAGCAAGCAGTGGGCCGAACTGATCAGGTCGGAGGCCGATTGCCCCAAGAGAGTGCAATCGGCCTCACCTAAGATCATTAGACCAAAGAGAACAAGGGAACATCCGAGTCGAATCCCAGGTTGGAAACCTGGTACAAGTTCATTCAATGCGCAATCCCAGGAGATCCGGGCTGTCAGAGGAGTGCGGTCTCCTCTAGCGCCGATCACGCGGACAGGCCGATACGACCAAGCTCCTAGCTCCACTGTTCACTAGAAAGACCTACAAGTTAGCAGCATCGAGGGCCGCAAGTCTACACCGGATCATCCGGGAGAACACAACGTGAGGGCCCCAGCTCGCCTGAGGCTGGCAGCTGGGTCCTCCCCTTTGAATATTTACCTTTGTACCCCGGGCTTGGCCCATAAGAGCACCGGGTACCCCTCCTGTGTGAGGACGACGGAGCAATTATTGCAATTCTCCCACCCGAGAGAGATCAAAGAGAGAGTTTTGCTCAGAGCCCTCTTCTCCTTCTGATAGAGGCAAAGGTGTCCCGATGTTTCGATGAGATGGTGTAGATCGATTATGGTGGAGACGACTTTCACGATCCGACTACGAACGTGCGAAGACGTTGCGCCTTAGCGATCGCTAAACCAACTCCGAGAGGTTATTGATCCCGCGGATGCACGATCAACCTGACCACGAAGGTCTAATTCCTGCAAGCAATCGAAGAACAAGCAAGAACTAAGAATTCCAATCTGGATATTGCGAATATAAGATGAATGATTACGAAAGTTGGGGTTCCAATGAGGTCTTGGCCTGGTCGGATGACACAAACGAAGAGCTCGAAGTTGCGGCTATGGCTAACTTTAATCTAATTAAAACCCAAGTCTAAACGACGCCCTAAGGGCTGTATATATGGGGAAACAGAGGGGATTTTCGTGACCCCTTGGAGGTGGGGTCCGAAAACAACCCTAACTCGGTTTCCCCACACATACGGACTCTAAAAACAGCCTATAATGTGGTATTTCGAAATTACATGGGCCCAGCCCAATATTAAGGTGACGCAGCACCTATAATTGCTCTTGGACGAAAATAATGAAGTGGCATCTCGTGTATTCCGTCCAAGCCTTCATGCATGCCTTATGGTGGCTTCAACGTGCGAAAATCCCCACTGGAAGCTCCACTGTACTTTCCCCCGCGCGCACCTTCTTCTCCATTCTTGATCCCACTCCAATGACCATCCTTCTTGTCCATGCTAGGTCCTTCATTCATAAGCAAAACAAAAGTATCTAATTTAGGCAGCATCATATGTTCATGAACAATAGAAGGATTCGCAAGAAACGAAAGTACCTGATAATTTAGTTGACGTGCACGTGCTCTAGTAACTGGTCCAGTATGTGTAGTTGGTGAGGGTATGGGTGTAACATTAGTAGGGATGTCCTCATCATCCTCCCCTTCTTGAATTGAAGTCGTCCTCGACGGAAGCTCATCATCTTCTCCCAAATAAGGTTTCAAATCTGCAATGTTAAATGTGGGACTAACCCCAAAATCTGCAGGTAGCTCAAGTTTATATGCATTATCATTAATTTTCTGTAAAACCTTAAAGGGACCATCAGCTCGTGGCATTAACTTAGACTTGCGCAAATCAGGAAACCTATCTTTACGTAGATGTAACCAAACAAGATCTCCTGGTTCAAACACAACATGCTTTCGACCCCTATCACCAGCAAGCTTGTATCTAGCATTCATGCGCTCAATGTTTTCTTTAGTTAACTCATGCATTTTTAATATCAAATCAGCACGTTGCTTAGCATCAAAATTAACCTTCTCCGAAGATGGAAGAGGCAGCAAATCAATAGGTGCACGAGGTAGAAAACCATAAACAATCTCAAAAGGGCACATTTTAGTGGTAGAATGCACTGAACGATTATAAGCAAATTCCATATGAGGTAAACATTCTTCCCACAGTTTCAAGTTACTTTTTAAAACAGCCCTAAGCATAGTAGACAATGTCCTATTGACCACTTCAGTTTGTCCATCAGTTTGGGGATGACATGTAGTACTAAAAAGTAGTTTAGTCCCCAACTTAGCCCATAAGCATCTCCAAAAATGGCTAAGAAACTTTGTATCACGATCCGAGACAATAGTATTGGGCACACCATGTAAACGAATAATCTCTCCAAAGAATAAATCAGCAACATTAGCAGCATCATCGCTTTTATGACATGGTATAAAATGTGCCATCTTAGAAAATCTATCCACGACAACAAATATGCTATCCCTCCCCTTCTTTGTTCGAGGCAAGCCTAAAACAAAGTCCATGGATATGTCCTCCCACGGAACACTAGGTACAGGTAAAGGCATGTATAAACCATGAGGATTGAGTCGTGACTTAGCTTTTTGACATGTAGTGCAGCGAGCAACAAAACGCTCAACATCCCGTCTCATCTTTGGCCAAAAGAAATGTGTAGCAAGTACGTCCTCCGTCTTTTTCACGCCAAAATGTCCCATTAATCCTCCTCCATGCGCCTCCTGCAACAACAAAAGACGAATAGAGCTAGCTGGAATGCATAGCTTGTTAGAACGGAACACAAATCCATCATTAAGCACAAACTTGTTCCATGTTCTACCCTCTCTACAATTCTGCAATACATCTTTAAATTCCGCATCATTTACATATTGTTCTTTGATTGTCTCTAAACCGAAAATCTTGAAGTCAAGTTGTGAAAGCATAGTATAACGACGAGACAAAGCATCAGCAATAATATTATCTTTCCCCTTCTTGTGTTTAATGACATAAGGGAAAGTCTCAATAAATTCAACCCACTTAGCATGTCTACGATTAAGTTTTGCTTGACTTCTTATGTGTTTCAAAGATTCATGATCAGAATGTATAACAAATTCTTTGGGCCATAAATAATGTTGCCAAGTTTCTAATGTCCGAACAAGAGCATATAATTCCTTATCATAAGTAGAATAGTTCAGACTAGGCCCACTCAATTTTTCAGAAAAGTATGCAACAGGTTTAGCATCTTGTAATAACACACCTCCCAAACCAATCCCACTAGCATCGCATTCAAGCTCAAAAGTCTTATTAAAATCAGGAAGTTGGAGCAAAGGAGAATGTGTTAACTTATCTTTCAATACCGTGAAAGCTTCTTCCTGTGCGGTACCCCAAGTAAAAGGCACATCCTTGCGTGTAAGCTCATTGAGAGGTGCAGCAATGGTGCTGAAATCTCTCACAAAACGCCTATAGAATCCAGCGAGGCCAAGAAAACTCCTCACTTGTGTGACCGTTTTGGGCTGCGGCCAACTCTCAATTGCCTCGATCTTGGCTTTATCAACTTCAATTCCCTGCGGAGTAACAACATAGCCAAGAAACGATACTCGGTCGGTGCAAAAGGTGCACTTCCCAAGGTTACCAAATAAACGTGCATTACGTAGAGCAATAAAAACAGCACGTAAATGATCCAAATGTTCCTCCAAAGATTTGCTATAAATCAGTATATCATCAAAATAGACTACCACAAATCGTCCAATGAAAGCACGTAAAACCTCGTTCATTAATCTCATAAAAGTGCGAGGTGCCTTAGTTAACCCAAAAGGCATGACTAACCACTCATATAATCCAAACTTAGTTTTAAATGCCGTTTTCCATTCATCCCCTAATTTCATGCGAATTTGATGGTATCCACTACGCAAATCAACTTTGGAAAACATGGTAGAGCCACTTAATTCATCAAGCATATCATCTAACCTAGGAATAGGATGACGATAACGAATAGTAATATTATTAATGGCTCTACAATCAACACACATACGCCAAGTTCCATCCTTTTTAGGCACTAATATAACAGGAACAGCACAAGGACTAAGTGATTCACGTATGTAACCTTTGTCGAGTAGCTCTTGTACTTGACGCTGAATCTCCTTCGTCTCCTCTGGATTGGTACGGTATGGCGCACGGTTGGGCAGCGAAGCACCGGGAATTAAGTCAATCTGATGCTCAATCCCTCGAATAGGTGGTAATCCCGGTGGTACATCTTGTGGAAAGACGTCAATAAATTCCTGCAAAAGGTCAGTGACAACAGGAGGCAAAGAAGGAGGCAATTCCTCAAATGAAAACAAAGCTTCTTTGCACACAAAAGCATAGCACACATATTGACTAACATCCAAATCTGAAATATCAACCTTAGTAGCAAGCAAAGTTGGACTAGTCAATTTAATTTCATTAGAAACAGCAGAAGAAGATTTGCTATTAGTCTTATGTTGTTGCTCAAATTCTTTAGCTGCTATCTCATTTTCACTCTTATGTTTCTCCTGTTTAGCTTTACTAGCTCTAGCAAGATCATCTTTCACAATTTGTTCAGGAGACATAGGAAGTAAAGCAATATGTTTATCCTGATGAACCAGAGTAAACTGATTTGTCCTACCATGGTGTACAACATTCCTATCAAATTGCCATGGTCTACCAAGTAAAAGAGAGCATGCTTGCATGGGTACCACATCACAATCAACATAATCAGCATATGCAGAAATGCTAAAGTGCACACGAATAGAACGCGTTACCTTAATCTTACCACTATTGTTAAACCACTGAATATAGTACGGATGGGGGTGTGGTCTTGTGGTGAGAGATAGCTTCTCCACCAACTCCATGCTCGCCAAGTTGTTGCAACTCCCTCCGTCAATGATGATGCGAACCGAACGTTCTTTCACCACTCCCTTTGTGTGGAACAAATTATGCCTCTGGTTTTGCTCGACCTTCGATACCTGCACACTTAACACACGTTGAGCAACCAAACTAGCATATTTATCTGCATCATCAGGAGTCATATACTCTATATCATGAGCATCATCATGGGCACCCTGTTCCTCATGAGCAATGAGAACTAGAGTCTCCTCATCATAGTCACTCGCTGACTCATACCCACCATCCGCCGTAATAGTCATCACACGCTTGGAGGGACAGTCTTTTGCGAAGTGACCTCCACCTTGGCACCTGCGAGATTTAATATCACGATCTCGTGTTTGCCCTGTGGACGCCATGGATGAAGAAGAACTCGCCGCTGGACCACTCTGTGCACCCTTGAATGGTGGCGCTGGCTGTTTTGGTGGCTCCCTGTAAGAATGAGCGGCTGAAGTAGATGGTGGCGCAGCAGGACGTGTGGATGTAGAAGCTCCACGCGATGTCCATGATGTATTTCGTCCTGCAGAAAAGTTAGGTCTCGTAGCGGCCTGTCTATCCTGCACTTCACGTTCAGCTTTACAAGCAAGATGAAACAAACGAGTGATAGTAGCAAAGTCCTTGTATTCTAGAATAGTTTGTATCTCCCTGTTTAAGCCACCCATAAAACGTGCAAGCATAGCTTCATTATCCTCTACTAGGCCACATCTAATCAATCCAGTTTGTAATTCTTGATAATATTCCTCTACAGAATTTTTTCCTTGTCTCAAACGCTGTAATTTTTGTAACAATTCACGTTGATAATAAGGAGGAACCCAGCGAGTACGCATAGCATCTTTTAAAGCAGCCCAAGTAGTGGGAATATTATTAGCATGCAATCTACAATGTTCAGACCACCAAATAGATGCAAAGCCCGTGAATTCACAAACAGCAGCAGTAACACGTCTATTCTCAGGATATTGTAAACATGTAAAACGTTGTTCAGTTTCTAACTCCCAAGTAAGATAAGCATCAGGAATATATCTACCCTCAAACGGCTTAAGATTCAATTTAAGTTTAGGCACATGTTCATCATCGCGTACCTGAGGGGGTGGTTGGTGTCGACCGTGGCGAATGTTGGGGCGTGGACGTCCAGCTGGCTGCTCATAGGCCGCTTCCTGTTCCACCTCCTCCTCGTAATCACCCTCGTAGTTGTCGTCCTGGACGACGTCAGAAGCAGCAGCAGCAGTAGCAGCAACTGCAGCAGCAGGAGGAGCACCAATACCAGCAGCTTGTCCTCGCGGAAACAGAATACGTCGTGCACGTGGTAGTGGCGGTGGCTGTGGCTGTGCTGAAGGTAGGCGTGCGATCAACTCAGTAAACTTGGCGTCGAGCTTGGTGTCGATCATCTTCTCCACGCCATCAATCGCCTCTGTAAATCTGGTCTCGATGTCCTGCACCTGTTGAGACATCATACGTGCAAATTTATCATGTAGCTCCTTGTTTGTCATGTTCTCCCAATCGGGTGCATCCCGCGCCACTTCATCATGTGATCCTGGCATGGTTAGCAGAAATAGAAAACACACAGGAATATGATCCTACTTCTACTAATGGGATGGATGTGGGGTGGTGGAAAGCACAAATCCGTCAAGCTTTTCTTACGTTCTTACCGATTCTTACCTAGCAGCAGGTGGTGATGTACAACCAACGGGTCAAAACTCTCAGAGATATGGTAGAGCGATGGCCAGGAGGTGTCAAAACGCACGATGTAGGATATATGTGGAGCTGTAGGTAGGCTTGACAAATATGGTAGCAAAAAGATCAACAGTAATCAAAACAGAGATGCAAAGCTGAATAAACACTCAACGTCGGTACTGTGCTGATCCTAGGCTAGACCGTACTAGAGACGCGAGCCTAAAACACCAACGAAAGCACGGCGCGGCACGTAACAACTGTGAAGCACACTCTGAAAAAAAAATTTCTCTCTCTTTTTTTTTCTCTTTTTTTTTTTTTTGCGATGCGGGACTGCGGTGGCTGAAAAAGTGCGAAAAAATCACTATGGTGGCGAACGTCTCAAAACGAGTTTCTGGACCTAAGGAACGTATGGGCACGAAAAAAATTTTACCCCTGAAAATTTTGGCCTAAAAAATGCTCTGAAAATCGTGCCAGACACTTTTTTTTTTTTTTTTTTTTTTGGAAATCACCCTCTTCTACGTACGACAAAAGATTGGTGAAATCCGACTCTAATCAACTCAAAACTATTCTGGCTACGGAGATATCAGGAACCGTACTGATGGTGGAACTCAACTCGGACTCGTGAGACGTGGTGGTGTATATGGACTCTGCTTGGCGGAACGTGGTGGTGTATCTGGACTCGGATTGGCGGAACGTGGTAGGATGACTACTGGTGCGGCGGCGACGTGGCAAACTGTGATCAGAACTCGAAACTCTAAGGGAACTAGACGCTAAGATCAGCAACTTGACACAACGATGCAACCGTAAATTCAACAAAGCAAGTACTGAAAAGAAAACTGGACAAAGGCTAGGACTGTCTTGGGACGTGATGATCTAACCCTAATTTTTTTTTGTTGGCTTTTTCGTGGGCTGTAGGTATGAAGAACAGAACCAATCTAGACTATGAAAACTGGTAAATCTCACCGATCAACCTAGAAATCTGATACCACTTGATAGAGGCGAAGGTGTCCCGATGTTTCGATGAGATGGTGTAGATCGATTATGGTGGAGATGACTTTCACGATCCGACTACGAACGTGCGAAGACGTTGCGCCTTAGCGATCGCTAAACCAACTCCGAGAGGTTATTGATCCCGCGGATGCACGATCAACCTGACCACGAAGGTCTAATTCCTGCAAGCAATCGAAGAACAAGCAAGAACTAAGAATTGCAATCTGGATATTGCGAATATAAGATGAATGATTACGAAAGTTGGGGTTCCAATGAAGTCTTGGCCTGGTCGGATGACACAAACGAAGAGCTCGAAGTTGCGGCTATGGCTAACTTTAATCTAATTAAAACCCAAGTCTAAACGACGCCCTAAGGGCTGTATATATGGGGGAACAGAGGTAATTTTCGTGACCCCTTGGAGGTGGGGTCCGAAAACAACCCTAACTCGGTTTCCCCACACATACGGACTCTAAAAACAGCCTATAATGTGGTATTTCGAAATTACATGGGCCCAGCCCAATATTAAGGTGACGCAGCACCTATAATTGCTCTTGGACGAAAATAATGAAGTGGCATCTCGTGTATTCCGTCCAAGCCTTCATGCATGCCTTATGGTGGCTTCAACGTGCGAAAATCCCCACTGGAAGCTCCACTGTACTTTCCCCCGCGCGCACCTTCTTCTCCATTCTTGATCCCGCTCCAATGACCATCCTTCTTGTCCATGCTAGGTCCTTCATTCATAAGCAAAACAAAAGTATCTAATTTAGGCAGCATCATATGTTCATGAACAATAGAAGGATTCGCAAGAAACGAAAATACCTGATAATTTAGTTGACGTGCACGTGCTCTAGTAACTGGTCCAGTATGTGTAGTTGGTGAGGGTATGGGTGTAACATTAGTAGGGATGTCCTCATCACCTTCCTCTCAGATAGCTCAAGGAGCATTCATTGTAGCCAGAGTTATTGCATATAGCTAGCTCGGCGAGACTAGGGGTGTTATCTCTACGAAGAGCCCCGAACCTGGGTACATCGCGGTGTCTCATTGTGTTTGTCCCCACTCTCGATTCCGGCACCATCGACACCGACCTCGGTTCGTCCCCCTCTTTAGCCATCCCCATGGCATCTGCCGTTACCAAACGAAGACATTTGGCGCCCACCATGGGGCAGGCCGAGGCGTTGACTGGAGTTCTGATCTTGACGGGACCATCATCTGCATCACACGTTCGTTTCGCCTCCGACCTGGTCTTCAGGAGAGGAGCGTGGGACTATGTCATCGACAACGCCTCGCGGTTTAGGGCTGGAATGCATCTTCCGCGCGGTGTCATCAGTCCTTTCGACGGTCATCATGTTTTCGTCGCAGCCCTTCCTGAGGTCTCCCCCAGGAGGTACGGGTGTTTTCTGAGCTCACAGATCCGCTTCCAGGCGGGCCGGATGCTGTAGGAGCAGAGAGCACGACTTCGCACATCCGTGCGGAGGTTATGATGGCGGGAGCATCAAGTCGCCACAGTTCCACTTCATCGACCCAAGCTGAGAGGGAAGCGACTACATCACCAGTAGGTCCAAGGAACTCACCGGATGTGCTCCGCACTCCCGTGGATCTGAACGCCGATCCAGCCGTAGCTCAAGCCGAGCTGGAGAAGGCATGTCAAGCTCTGAAGGAGCAATCAGATCGGATGGACGTTGAAAAACGTCGTCTAGAAGCAACGGTTCGGGAGTACAATGCGGCGCATGGTATCATGCAGCGCGTCATCCCATCCCCAGTGAAAGATGAGCTTCATATTGCTGGCCGGGAGGTCGGCAAAGAGCTGGCGGCAGCCTAGCAGCCAGTAGCGTCTCCCGTCATCGCTCCATAGATCGCATACAACACTCATGTGAACAACATGAGAGCTGCGGAGAAAATCGCCAACCAGCTGGAGCATTTGGATGGTGAAGAGCTGCGAGAGAGGACGCGCCGAATGCGCGACCTCATAATAGCAGCAAGCCAGCAGCAAAGGGCGGCCACCGAGCAGCAAGGGCCAGTGGAGTAAAAATCAGCTCGACCAACGGCGGGTGTAAACCAGCCGAATGCGCCACCTCGGCAGCAGAAGCAGGCATCTTCGCCACATGGTAGTATACACCGCAGTCGGAGGAATCAAGGGGCTGCAGGAGGCAGTTGGAGGGATGAGCTAGCAATCAATAGCATGCATCAAGAGCAGCCGGCGGCATCAGTTCGACCGGCGATGAGTCAGCGTCTAGGTCCCCGAGCAATTGCGGACAATGATGCAAGGCACCTGTCGGAACCCGGAATATGCGTATGTAATTCCAGTCACGATGCAATCACATGGAGAGCCGAGAGCCGTACCCACTTGTCTAAGCAGACAAGGCCAAGCACAGAACACTCTCAGAAAGCATCGAACGTGAGGGGCATCCCATCCAGGCCAGATGATCAACTGAGATGGGTCCTCATCGTCCGCTCACAAGTCTAAATGCTTATGGGTGGTGAATCCCATACTCATAGAAAAGTCGCCTCAAGCATGTTATCGATTGAATACTAACTTTTACATAGACTTACTCCAGCCTGATCACTTAGTCGGGGTCTAGGGCGGGCTCGATCATACAACAAGGTGTGCACGTGACAGAGTCACGAGCAATCGCATCGCGATGCCCCAAGCTACGCACATCTAAGGGCCACTTGGTGTATAAAAGACCGCCAGCCAGATCACAACTAAGGTCTCAAAAACCCATACTAAGATGTGCATGTTATAAACATAGACGCAGCACACATGTCTAGTATGAACAGCAGGTATCATCACATAACTCTACAAAGTACTTCTTTATTGACTTACACATAGAGCATACAAAGATCACATGTCTGTGACCAACATTACATCATACAATGGAAGCAAATTAGGTCTGAGTACAGATAAGTTCAACAAATGGCTTAGAGAAGCCTTGTTCAACAAACATGCCCTTCCACGAGGGACCAGACTGCTGTCTGGAACTATACTACCAAGGTCAACGTCGAGCTTCACGGAGGTGACTCCATCGGGGTCCGGGTTCTCATCTAAAACATAGAATAAGAAAAAGTGAGTACAAAGTCGTACTCAGGAAGACTTACATCAGAACTAAACTACTCATGCTCAAGTTTCAAGGTAAAGGAGGTGGGGTTTAACATACAGAAGTACCAGCTTTGACTTGGCTAGTCCTGAGCTACGAGTACCAGACTTGAGGTAAGAAGCGTACACGAGTCCACTATCCAAGTCTCCAACCAATACACCACTATGGTTACTTCCTCGACTTCCCCACGAGGAGCACACCATAGCACTCACGCTTATCTTGCGAGTTTTATAAGTATCCATTCAAGTTGTCTAATAATCAGGTACAGGTTCCAAATAGTCCATGACCGCGGACGCGGCTATTCGAATAGTTTTCTTAACCTTGCAAGGGTGTAAACTACACACACATGACCATCGCTTACCGCCTTTTGCTCGCCACCGTTCAAGAGGTGACAGCGAGGATGTTCACCACGACACTTCGCTCACAACCGGTCTATTCCAGCAGTCGACTATCTGAGTTGCCTCCGCTCGAGAGCCCGGCCGGATCAACGAAACGGACTCAAACAATACCAGTGACCGAGACGCCACCTTTGGCAGATGGTTTTCCTGCCTCACAGGTGCACCCACATATCTATATGATGCAACCATTCCTTCATTCTTTTTCTATGCACATGCCAAAAGGAAAGCCCGAACTAATGTGACTCCTGGACGTCAACACGGATCAAGGTACTAGGCCGAGAGGGGTCAGTGAGCCCAATGTGTGGTTGTACTCTTTATCTTGAATTACCATACAAGAACTCGGTGCTTAAGGAGGTGTTCAACGAGACAACCCACTGTGTACTCCTACACAGCCTCTCATCGTTCACCTTGTATTAGGGTGGATTCACCAACACGTTATCATCAGCATCACTGTGATCTTCCATCCCGACTCACAAACAATGTAACCTCATTGTATCACTAAGCAGCAATAAGCAGTAACAGTTGCAGGGGCCACATGCTCATCATTCAACTCCTATATCTGCTAGGATTGTGGTTTTCTTAATACAGTGACAAAATGATAGGTCATGCATTGGAATGGGTTCAACTATGCGAAAGAACGTGTCTCGGTGATCTCCTAAACATGCATAAGAGAGACTAAGAGGGAAGTGGGATTTTATAGATATGATCAATGGGGGTTTTCTTGCCTTGCTGACGATACACGGGTCTTAAAGGTGGTCTTCTTCTTCGGGGGTGATCACCGTCTCGGAGGCACTGTTACCGGCACAATCATCAACAAGAGGGGGGCAACATTGAATTTAAATGCACAAGCACATGATAATGTTGTCCATGATGTGAATGGTACTGGTTTGTAGCAAATTCAATTTAAACCAAGGGTATTGCATTTGAAATGCAAATTCAAACTCCATATATGACTTTCAAATTAACCCATTTGTATTTGCTAGTGTTTGATCATTATAAACTATTTTGAAATGTGATGATATGCCTCTGATGTTCAAGTGATCATGATTGCATTGCATTGGTTGAAGTTGGAGTAGCATTTGAATTTAATTTGATTGAATTCCAATTAAACCAAATAGAAAAAACTACTAGTCCCATTTTAAATTCAACTCAAACATAGCTGAAAGTTGTATATTTGGATTGATTATTTTTTGCTGATCATTTTTCATATATTATATGTTAAATTTGGAGTTAATATGAATTTTCTAAGAATTTCTAAAGTTTATTCTATTTTCTGGATTTTCTGGATTTTCTTTTAAAAAGAAAAAGGATTAATGCGTCATCCAGACGTCAGCATGACGTGGGTGTGTCTGACCAGTGGGGTCAGCCTGTCAGTCTCAGTGGGGTTAATCCCCTGTTTAAAAATAACCCGAGGGGGTTACTTAGTGGGCTGGCCCCACTTGTCAATGACCTAGGGTCAACTAACCCGAGGGGTTAGGACCCTAATGACCGGGCCACGTCACAGGTTCACCGACGACACCCGACGCGGCGGCGCTCTCCTGGATGGCGGCTCAAGGCTCGGTTTGGAGTGCTGCGACCACCGGAATGCGCAACACACCCGTGCGCATCTACCTGACAAGGCGGTTGCCACTAGCGTGGCCTAGGGCGACGGCGGGGTCACAAGGCGCGGCGGCCATCGTCGGCTTCCATGGCGCACAGAGGAGGAGGAAGGGGGAAGGCACGGGAGAAGAGGGGAAAAGCTCACCCCAACGCGAGGAAGATGAGGGTGTTGACGAGGAAGCCAGAGGTGACGAGGCAGCGGAGTATTTCTCGTCGGAGCTTCACGGGTGGCCGGAGCTTCTCGCGAAGCTGGCGTCGTCGCCGCTGCGGATTCGGCTCGATTGAGTGCTCGGGACGACGAAGACGACTGCTACGAACCTCCTGGACACGGCCGTTGGGCGGCTGGGCGTCGATGGCCACGGTGGTGCGCCGCGGCGTGCTCCGACGAGCTCTCGGGCCACGACGAAATCGGCGAGGGGGAAGCGGGAGAGAGAGCGGCGAGTGAGGGGAAGGAGGTAGGGGCTTCTGGGCGTTCTCGTGGTGCAAGCAGAGGGTAGGGGGAGGCCTAGGTGGCCTTGCCATCGCGGTGGCGTCGGTCGCGCACTCTCGGGGCGACACCGAGCTGCTTGAGTAAGGAGACAAAGGGGAGGTGGGCTGGGGGGCTTCAGTTGGGTTGGAAGCCTCTCTGTCCCTCTTTTCTTTATTTCTTCTTTCTTTTTCTTTTCTGTAATTCTGTTGTGCCTAGAAATAAATAGCTAGGCAATTTTGTAAAATTCCCAAACATTTTTATAAATCCTAGGTGACCAGTAGCAAGTCACTTGTAGAATTTGAGCATTTTTGAAATTCAATACATTTGAATTTCAATTCAAATAAGGGTCAAATTTAATTTCCAAGGCACTTTGTGAATTTTAGAAAATTCCATGGGCATGGGAATGAACCCAAACCACTTTTGAAATGATCACCATCATTTATAGGAATTTTCCAAATGTTCAAATGATTTTTGGAAAAAGATTTTTATCTGGCCATTTATTTAAATTCTCACGGCTTTCCTTTTTCCCCAATTTTGAATTTCGTTTGAAATTTACATGATGCAAAGGGGCACTCAAATCCTAGCACTTACCCAAGTTGGGGTTCTGACAACTCGCCCCCACTCAAAAGAATCTCGTCCCGAGATTCAGAAGTCGTTGGGAGGAAGGAGGGGTACTCGGCATGGAGGCGGTCTTCTCTTTCCCATGTTGCTTCTTTCTCGGAGTGATGTGACCATTGCACTTTTAGAAACCTGATCTTTTGACGACGAGTGACACGCTCTGCGGAATCAAGAATACGAACATGTTACTCTCGATAAGAAAGGTTATCTTGGAGATCAAGCGTTTCATGGTCGACTTCGCGGATGGGGTCCTTGAAGCAACGCCTGAGTTGTGACACGTGGAATACGTCATGTATTCGGGAAAGGTGCGGGGGTAGTTCAAGTTGGTAGGCAACTTCTCCACGTTTAGCAAGAATGCGGAAAGGTCCGATGTAATGTGGGGCCAACTTGCCTTTGATACCGAAGCGTTGGGTTCCCTTCAGAGGAGTAACCCGAAGGTAAGCCTTCTTATCCAGATTGTAGCTTTCTTGCCTATGATGACGATCATAGTAGCTTTTCTGAGAGATTGTGCGGCTTTCAAACGACCACGAACAATGCGAACTTGCTCTTCTGCTTCCTTGATCATATCCGGTCCGAAGAATTTTCTTTCACCGGTTTCTGACCAGTTTAAGGGTGTTCGACATCGTCGTCCATAAAAGAGTTCAAAAGGAGCCATGTTCAGACTAGATTGGAAACTATTGTTATAAGAAAATTCGGCGAATGGAAGAGATTTCTCCCAATTCTTTCCGAATGAGATAACACAAGCTCTGAGCATGTCTTCCAGGGTTTGGTTAACCCTTTCAACTTGACCGCTAGACTGAGGATGGAAAGCTGTACTAATGGAGAGATGAGTTCCCATAGCATTCTGAAAGCTTCCCCAGAATCTAGAGGTGAAAAGGCTACCTCGATCAGAATTGATTTCCAAAGGAACACCGTGAAGAGACGCAATTCTAGAGACATACAAGTCCGCTAACTGGCTAGTAGTTATAGACTCGCGAACTGGAAGGAAGTGAGCAACTTTTGAGAGTCGGTCAATGAAAACGAAGATGGCATCATTTCCTTTCTGGGTTTTTGGAAAGCCGGTGATGAAGTCCATACCGACTTTGTCCCATTTCCACTCGGGAATAGGCAACGGTTGAAGTGTGCCAGCAGGTCTTTGGTGTTCTGCCTTAATGCGACGACAAACATCACATTCAGCAACAAATCGAGCAATGTCTCTCTTCATCCTGGTCCACCAAAATCTCTGGCGTAGATCTCGGTACATTTTTGTGCTACCGGGATGAATCGAGAGGGGTGTGTCATGGGCTTCTTTGAGGATTAGTTGCCTTAGATCCCTATTCTTAGGTACTACCAAACGATTTTCAAAGAATAACGTTCCTTTACTATCTGTGGAGAAACATTTAGCAACTCCGCTAGCAATGTTCTCCTTGATCCGGCGAACACCTCATGCACGCCTTTGGGCAACTATGATTTGATCCTCAAGGGTTGGTTTCGCCACCATGGTAGAAAGAAAACCATGAGGGACTATCTCAAGATTGAGCTTGCGAAATTCCTCATGAAGAAGTGGTTGATACTGTTGTAACATGAGGTTGTTACAATACGACTTACGACTTAGTGCATCAGCCATGACATTGGCTTTCCCTGGGGTGTAAGAAATTCCTAAGTCATAATCTTTTATCAACTCTATCCAGCGTCTTTGCCTGAGATTAAGATCTGGCTGGGTGAATATATATTTGAGGCTTTGGTGGTCGGAATAGATCTCACAACGATTACCAAGGAGGTAATGTCGCCAAGTTGTCAGGGCATGAACTACGGCAGCGAGTTCAAGATCATGGGTTGGATAGTTCTCTTCATGTGGACGCAACTGGCATGAAGCGTATGCTACCACATGTCTATCTTGCATAAGTATGCATCCTAACCCTTGCCGTGAAGCATCACAATAGATCTCGGAATCCCTTTTGGTGTCTAGAGGTGCAAGTACGGGTGCAGAAGTAAATCTTATTTTTAGCTCTTGAAAGCTTTCCTCGCAACTTTGGAGAAGTTCTCAACGAAGCGGCGACAATAGCTTGCTAAGCCAAGAAAACTCCTAACTTGCTTAACCGATTCAGGTGGAGTCCAGTCAAGGACGGCCTGAACTCTCTCGGGATTGACAGCAATGCCATTTGCATAAATCACGTGACCTAAGTAGGTCACTTCTGGTAGCCAAAATTCGCACTTAGAGAACTTGGCATATAGGCGATGCTCTCGAAGTTTCATCAATACCAACCTAAGATGTTCTACGTGCTCTTCTTCATTCTTCGAGTAGATGAGAATGTCATCAAGATAAACTACAACAAATTTATCTAGGTACTCCATGAAGATCGAATTCATCAATCGCGAGAATGTGGCGGGGGCATTGGTTAAACCGAAGGACATGACGGTGTACTCATAAAGACCATAATGAGTAGTGAAAGCCGTTTTTTGAATGTCCTCGTTTCGGATTTTGATTTGATGATAGCCTAATCTCAAATCCATCTTGGAGAAGACAGAGGATCCAGCAAGTTGATCATAAAGATCATTGATCCTGGGCAATGGGTACTTGTTCTTTATCGTCGCTAGATTTAGCGGGCGATAGTCTACGCACATCCTTTCTGTTCCATCTTTCTTCGTTACGAACAGAACGGGGCAACCCCATGGCGATGAGCTAGGGCGGATGAAGCCTTTTTCCAACGAAGCATCAAGTTGGGTTTTTAGCTCAGCTAACTCATGTGGGGCCATTCTATATGGGTGTCTGGAGATTGGGGTTGTGCCTGGTATAAGATCCACTATGAATTCTACACATCTGTCGGGTGGCATGCCCGGCAGCTCTTCAGGAAAGACATCCGGGAAGTCACGAACCACCGGAATATCTTCAAGGTCTGGAAGGGGAAGCACATTCAAAGTATGCATCTGGATTCTAGAGCTGGGTGATGTGTAGTCAATTGTCTGGCCTGGAGGATGGGTGAGTTTAACTGATTTGGCTTTACAATCAAGGAAAGCATTCTGCCTTATTAACCAATCCATTCCTAGGATGACATCAATGTCCGAAGACTTGATGGCTATAAGTGAAGCAAGGAATACTAACCCCTCAATTGCAATTTGATTGCCATGGCTTACTCTATTAGTTTGCCACTTTGAACCAGGAGTTTGAATGATCATTGGAGAAAACATTTCTTCAAAGGGGAACTCATGCCGAAGTGCATAACTCTCCGACATGAATGAATGAGAAGCTCCTGGATCGAAAAGAACGGAGGCGGGGACATGATTGACTGGGAGTGTGCCAGGAATGACGTCAGAAGTAGCAGTGTTGTCCTCAACTGAGATTTGGTTCACATATCCACTACCTGTGACTAAAAGCTTTGCTGGAAAGGTTTTGGTGGTTGATTTCTTTGGAGGCTTATGTCAAGAATGACGTGGTGTCATCAAGACCTGAGGGCACTGACGAAAGTAATGGCCTGAAAGACCACACTTGAAACACACCCTGCCTGAATTGCTGGGAGCAGGATTACTTGATTGCACACCATCATTCCTGGGAGGAACAATGTGTTGAGGTGGATGGCATATATTGGATGGTGGTCTCTGAAGAAAGTTTTGAGGTATGGCACCAGTTGGAATCCATATTCTGTGTTTCTGAGGGGCTAAACTTGAATAAGGAGCCAGCTCAAGAGCATGCTTGCGAGTCTCTTCGAACACTTCATTGCCATGCTCAGCTCTGAAGGATCTGTTGACTAAATCCTCAAAGGTGGCAGATTCGATGAGGTTGAGATCATTGAAGAGCAGCACCTTCCAGGAAGTATACTGCGAAAATAACTCGGTCATCGGGAGAAACATGTGCAGTATCAAGCTTACGCTCGATGGAACAGAGCCAATCATCAGCTTCAAGGGGCTCAGAAGAACATCGGAATACCGGTGTCTTGAGGAGGATTAAATCCTGAATGCTAACAACCACATTGCGCTGACGAACGGTGTTCTGCTCGATGAGCTCCAGAAGGCGTGTTTGATCACGTCTATTCCGCTCGGCTTCCATCATGATTTCCGCCGCAGAAGGCGGTGGTGGAGGTTCATCATCAGTTTGATTCCGAACACGGTCTCGATTCCGACGAACAACACTACGAGTTCCACCTGACATCCTGTGTGATAAAAATCAACAATCAGAACAGGTTCTACGATGGAATCAAAGATAAGAGGACATGATTAGGAGTAAAAGATTGTAATGCAAAGGCAAAGATTCATAGAAACACGGGATAATTCAGGCAGCATAACGGCTACACCGGGATAGAAAATGAAACAACCTTGAAGAGATTGGACCGAACTTATTCAAGGAACTCAACAACACGATGAGTCTGGACGACCACAACTGTCCTACGTGATAGAAGCGAAGGTGTCCCGATGTTTCGATGAGATGATGGAGATCGATTTTGGTGGAGTAGACTTTCACGACCCGACTACGAACGTGCGAAGACGTTGCGCCTTAGCAATCGCTAAACCAACTCCGAGAGGTTATTGATCCCGCGGATGCACGATCAACCTGACCACGAAGGTCAATTCCTGCAAGCAATCGAAGAACAAGCAAGAACTAAGAATTGCAATCTGGATATTGCGAGTATAAGATGAAAGATTAACAGAAGTTGGGGTTCCAATGCGGTCTTGGCCTGGTCGGACGACACAAACGAAGAACTCGAAGTTGCGGCTATGGCTAACTTAAATCTAATTAAAACCCAAGTCTAAACGACGCCCTAAGGGCTGTATATATGGGGGAACAGAGGGGATTTTCGTGACCCCTTGGAGGTGGGGCCCGAAAACAACCCTAACTCGGTTTCCCCACACATACGGACTCTAAAAACAGCCTATAATGTGGTATTTCGAAATTACATGGGCCCAGCCCAATATTAAGGTGACGCAGCACCTATAATTGCTTTTGGACGAAAATAATGAAGTGGCATCTCGTGTATTTCGTCCAAGCCTTCATGCATGCCTTATGGTGGCTTCAAAGTGCGAAAATCCCCACTGGAAGCTCCATTGTTATTTCCCGCGCGCGCACCTTCTTCTCCATGCTTGATCCCGCTCCAATGACCGTCCTTCTTGTCCATGCTAGGTCCTTCATTCATAGGCATAACAAAAGTATCTAATTTAGGCAGCATCCATATGTTCATGAACATTAGAAGGATTCGCAAGAAACGAAAGTACCTGATAATTTATTTGACGTGCACGTGCTCTAGTAACTGGTCCAGTATGTGTAGTTGGTGAAGATGTGGGTGTAACATTAGTAGAGATGTCCTCATCATCCTCCCCTTCTTGAATTGAAGTCGTCCTCGACGGAAGCTCATTATCTTCTCCCAAATAAGGTTTCAAATCTGCAATGTTAAATGTGGGACTAACCCCAAAATCTGCAGGTAGCTCAAGTTTATATGCATTATCATTAATTTTCTGTAAAACCTTAAAGGGACCATCAGCTCGTGGCATTAACTTAGACTTGCGCAAATCAGGAAACCTATCTTTACGTAGATGTAACCAAACAAGATCTCCTGGTTCAAACACAACATGCTTTCTACCCTTATCACCAGCAAGCTTGTATCTAGCATTCATTTTCTCAATGTTTTCTTTAGTTAACTCATGCATTTTTAATATCAATTCAGCACGTTGCTTAGCATCAAAATTAACCTTCTCCGAAGATGGAATAGGAAGCAAATCAATAGGTGCACGAGGTAGAAAACCATAAACAATCTCAAAAGGGCACATTTTAGTGGTAGAATGAAATGAACGATTGTAAGCAAATTCAATATGAGGTAAACATTCTTCCCACATTTTTAAGTTACTCTTTAAAACAGCCCTAAGCATAGTAGACAAAGTCCTATTGACTACTTCAGTTTGGGGATGACATGTAGTACTAAAAACTAGTTTAGTCCCCAACTTAGCCCATAAGCATCTCCAAAAATGGCTAAGAAACTTAGTATCACGATCCAAGACAATAGTATTGGGCACACCATGTAAGCGAATAATCTCTCGAAAGAATAAATCAGCAACATTAGCAGCATCATCGCTTTTATGACATGGTATAAAATGTGCCATCTTAAAAAATCTATCCACGACAACAAATATGCTATCCCTCCCATTCTTTGTTCGAGGCAGGCCTAAAACAAAGTCCATGGATATGTCCTCCCACAGAACACTAGGTATAGGTAAAGGCATGTATAAACCATGAGGATTGAGTCGTGACTTAGCTTTTTGACATGTAGTGCAGCGAGCAACAAAACGCTCAACATCCCGTCTCATCTTTGGCCAAAAGAAATGTGTAGCAAGTACGTCCTCCGTCTTCTTCACGCCAAAATGTCCCATTAATCCTCCTCCATGCGCCTCCTGCAACAACAAAAGACGAATAGAGCTAGCTGGAATGCATAGCTTGTTAGAACGGAACACAAACCCATCATTAAGCACAAACTTGTTCCATGTTCTACCCTCTCTACAATTCTGCAATACATCTTTAAATTCCGCATCATGTACATATTGATCTTTGATTGTCTCTAAACCGAATATCTTGAAGTCAAGTTTTGAAAGCATAGTATAACGACGAGACAAAGCATCAGCAATAATATTATCTTTCCCCTTCTTGTGTTTAATGACATAAGGGAAAGTCTCAATAAATTCAACCCACTTAGCATGTCTACGATTAAGTTTTGCTTGACTTCTTATGTGTTTCAAAGATTCATGATCAGAATGTATAACAAATTCTTTGGGCCATAAATAATGTTGCCAAGTTTCTAATGTCCGAACAAGAGCATATAATTCCTTATCATAAGTAGAATAGTTCAGACTAGGCCCACTCAATTTTTCAGAAAAGTAAGCAACAGGTTTAGCATCTTGTAATAACACACCTCCCAAACCAATACCACTAGCATCGCATTCAAGCTCAAAAGTCTTATTAAAATCAGGAAGTTGGAGCAAAGGAGCATGTGTTAACTTATCTTTCAATATCGTGAAGGCTTCTTCCTGTGCGGTACCCCAAGTAAAAGGCACATCCTTGCGTGTAAGCTCATTGAGAGGTGCAGCAATGGTGCTGAAATCTCTCACAAAACGCCTATAGAATCCAGCGAGGCCAAGAAAACTCCTCACTTGTGTGACCGTTTTGGGCTGCGGCCAACTCTCAATCGCCTCGATCTTGGCTTTATCAACTTCAATTCCCTGCGGAGTAACAACATAGCCAAGAAACGATACTCGGTCGGTGCAAAAGGTGCACTTCCCAAAGTTACCAAACAAACGTGCATTACGTAGAGCAATAAAGACAGCACGTAAATGATCCAAATGTTCCTCCAAAGATTTGCTATAAATCAGTATATCATCAAAATAGACTACCACAAATCGTCCAATGAAAGCACGTAAAACCTCGTTCATTAATCTCATGAAAGTGCTAGGTGCATTAGTTAACCCAAAAGGCATGACTAACCACTCATATAATCCAAACTTAGTTTTAAAAGCCGTTTTCCATTCATCTCCTAATTTCATGCGAATTTGATGGTATCCACTACGCAAATCAACTTTGGAAAACAAGGTAGAGCCACTTAATTCATCAAGCATATCATCTAACCGAGGAATAGGATGACGATAACGAATAGTAATATTATTAATGGCTCGACAATCAACACACATATGCCATGTTCCATCCTTTTTTGGCACTAATATAACAGGAACAGCACAAGGACTAAGGGATTCACGTATGTAACCTTTGTCGAGTAGCTCTTGTACTTGCCGCTGAATCTCCTTCGTCTCCTCCGGATTGGTACGGTATGGCGCACGGTTGGGCAGCGAAGCACCGGGAATTAAGTCAATCTGATGCTCAATCCCTCGAATAGGTGGTAATCCCGGTGGTACGTCTTGTGGAAAGACGTCAATAAATTCCTGCAAAAGGTCAGTGACAACAGGAGGCAAAGAAGGAGGCAATTCCTCAAATGAAAACAAAGCTTCTTTGCACACATAAGCATAGCACACATATTGACTAACATCCAAATCTGAAATATCAACCTTAGTAGCAAGCAAAGTTGGACTAGTCAATTTAATTTCATTAGAAACAGCAGAAGAAGATTTGCTATTAGTCTTATGTTGTTGCTCAAATTCTTTAGCTGCTATCTCATTTTCACTCTTATGTTTCTCCTGTTTAGCTTTACTAGCTCTAGCAAGATCATCTTTCACAATTTGTTCAGGAGACATCGGAAGTAAAGCAATATTTTTATCCTGATGAACCAGAGTAAACTGATTTGTCCTACCATGGTGTACAACATTCCTATCAAATTGCCATGGTCTACCAAGTAAAAGAGAGCATGCTTGCATGGGTACCACATCACAATCAACATAATCAGCATATGCAGCAATGCTAAAGTGCACACGAACAGAACGCGTTACCTTAATCTTACCACTATTGTTAAACCACTGAATATAGTACGGATGGGGGTGTGGTCTTGTGGTGAGAGATAGCTTCTCCACCAACTCCATGCTAGCCAAGTTGTTGCAACTCCCTCCGTCAATGATGATACGAACCGAACGTTCTTTCACCACTCCCTTTGTGTGGAACAAATTATGCCTCTGGTTTTGCTCGGCCTTCGTTACCTGCACACTTAACACACGTTGAGCAACCAAACTAGCATATTTATCTGCATCATCAGGAGCCATATACTCTATATCATGAGCATCATCATGGGCACCCTGTTCCTCATGAGCAATGAGAACTAAAGTCTCCTCATCATAGTCACTCGCTGACTCATACCCACCATCCGCCGTAATAGTCATCACACGCTTGGAGGGACAGTCTTTTGCGAAGTGACCTCCACCTTGGCACCTGCGACATTTAATATCACGATCTCGTGTTTGCCCTGTGGAAGCCATGGATGAAGAAGAACTCGCCGCTGGACCACTTTGTGCACCCTTGAATGGTGGCGCTGGCTGTTTTGGTGGCTCCCTGTAAGAATGAGCGGCTGAAGTAGATGGTGGTGCAGCAGGACGTGTGGATGTAGAAGCTCCACGCGATGTCCATGATGTATTTCGTCCTGCAGAAAAGTTAGGTCTCGTAGCGGCCTGTCGATCCTGCACTTCACGTTCAGCTTTACAAGCAAGATGAAACAAACGAGTGATAGTAGCAAAGTCCTTGTATTCTAGAATAGTTTGTATCTCCCTGTTTAAACCACCCATAAAACGTGCAAGCATAGCTTCATTATCCTCTACTAGGCCACATCTAATCAATCCAGTTTGTAATTCTTGATAATATTCCTCTACAGAATTTTTTCCTTGTCTCAAACGCTGTAATTTTTGTAACAATTCACGTTGATAATAAGGAGGAACCCAGCGAGTACGCATAGCATCTTTTAAAGCAGCCCCAAGTAGTTGGAATATTATTAGCATGCAATCTACAATGTTCAGACCACCAAATAGATGCAAATCCCGTGAATTCACAAACAGCAGCAGTAACACGTCTATTCTCAGGATATTGTAAACATGTAAAGCGTTGTTCAGTTTCTAACTCCCAAGTAAGATAAGCATCAGGAATATATCTACCCTCAAACGGCTTAAGATTCAATTTCAGTTTAGGCACATGTTCATCATCGCGTACCTGAGGGGGTGGTTGGTGTCGACCGTGGCGAATGTTGGGACGTGGACGTCCAGCTGGCTGTTCATAGGCCGCTTCCTGTTCCACCTCCTCCTCGTAATCACCCTCGTAGTTGTCGTCCTGGCCGACGTCAGAAGCAGCAGCAGCAGGTAGTGCAGCAGCAGGAGGAGCACCCATACCAGCAGCTTGTCCTCTCAGAAACAGAATCCGTCGTGCACGTGGTAGTGGCGGTGGCTGTGGCTGTGCTGGAGCGGCAGCAGGCTGTGTAGGTAGGCGTGCGATCAACTCAGTAAACTTGGCGTCGAGCTTGGTGTCGATCATCTTTTCCACGCCATCAATTGCCTCTGTAAATCTGGTCTCGATGTCATTCACCTGTTTAGACATCATTTGTGCAAATTTATCATGTAGCTCCTTGTTTGTCATGTTCTCCCAATCGGGTGCATCCCGCGCCACTTCATCATGTGATCCTGGCATGGTTAGCAGAAATAGAAAACACACAGGAATATGATCCTACTTCTACTAATGGGATGTGGGATGGTGGAAAGCACAAATACGTCAAGCTTTTCTTTCGTTCTTACCGATTCTTACCTAGCAGCAGGTGGTGATGTACAACCAACGGGTCAAAACTCTCAGAGATATGGTGGAGCGATGGCCAGGAGGTGTCAAACGCACGATGTAGAATATATGTGGAGCTGTAGGAAGGCTGACAAGTATGGTAGCAAAAGCTCAACAGTAATCAAAACAGAGATGCAAAGCCGAATAAACACTCAACGTCGGTACTGTGCTGATCCTAGGCTAGACCGTACTAGAGACGCGAGCCTAAAAACACCAACGAAAGCACGGCGCGGCACGTAAACAACTGAGAAGCACACTCTGAATTTTGTTTTTCTCTCTCTTTATTTAATTTTTTTTTGCTCTTTTTTTTTTGCGATGCGGGACTGCGGTGGCTGAAAAAGTGTGACAAAATCACTATGGTGGCGAACGTTTCAAAATGAGTTTCTGGACGTAAGGAACGTATGGGCACGAAAAATTTTTACCCCTGAAAATTTTGGCCTAAATTTTTTTTTTTTTTGCTAATCACCCCCCTTCTCTGTACGGGAAAAGTTTGATGAAAACCGACTCTAACAACTGAAAACTAATCTGGCTACAGAGAGATCAGGAACCGTACTGATGGTGGAACTCAACTCGGACTCGTGAGACGTGGTGGTGTATATGGACTCTGCTTGGCGGAACGTGGTGGTGTATCTGGACTCGGATTAGCGGAACGTGGTAGGATGACTACTTGTGAGGCGGCGACGTGGCAAACTGTGATCAGAACTCGAAACTCTAAGGGAACTAGACGCTAAGATCAGCAACTTGACACAACGATGCAACCGTAAATTCAACAAAGCAAGTACTGAAAAGAAAACTGGACAAAGGCTAGGACTGTCTTGGGACGTGATGATCTAACCCTAATTTTTTTTGTTGGCTTTTTCGTGGACTGTAGGTATGAAGAACAGAACCAATCTAGACTATAAAAACTGGTAAATCTCACCGAGCAACCTGGAAATCTGATACCACTTGATAGAGGCGAAGGTGTCCCGATGTTTCGATGAGATGATGGAGATCGATTTTGGTGGAGTAGACTTTCACGACCCGACTACGAACGTGCAAAGACGTTGCGCCTTAGCAATCGCTAAACCAACTCCGAGAGGTTATTGATCCCGCGGATGCACGATCAACCTGACCACGAAGGTCAATTCCTGCAAGCAATCGAAGAACAAGCAAGAACTAAGAATTGCAATCTGGATATTGCGAGTATAAGATGAAATATTAATAGAAGTTGGGGTTCCAATGCGGTCTTGGCCTGGTCGGACGACACAAACGAAGAACTCGAAGTTGCGGCTATGGCTAACTTAAATCTAATTAAAACCCAAGTCTAAACGACGCCCTAAGGGCTGTATATATGGGGGAACAGAGGGGATTTTCGTGACCCCTTGGAGGTGGGGCCCGAAAACAACCCTAACTCGGTTTCCCCACACATACGGACTCTAAAAACAGCCTATAATGTGGTATTTCGAAATTACGTGGGCCCAGCCCAATATTAAGGTGACGCAGCACCTATAATTGCTTTTGGACGAAAATAATGAAGTGACATCTCGTGTATTTCGTCCAAGCCTTCATGCATGCCTTATGGTGGCTTCAAAGTGCGAAAATCCCCACTAGAAGCTCCATTGTTATTTCCCGCGCGCGCACCTTCTTCTCCATGCTTGATCCCGCTCCAATGACCGTCCTTCTTGTCCATGCTAGGTCCTTCATTCATAAGCAAAACAAAAGTATCTAATTTAGGCAGCATCATATGTTCATGAACATTAGAAGGATTCACAAGAAACGAAAGTACCTGATAATTTATTTGACGTGCACGTGCTCTAGTAACTGGTCCAGTATGTGTAGTTCGTGAAGATGTGGGTGTAACATTAGTAGAGATGTCCTCATCACTACGGCTACAAGGAAGCAATCAACGAGATGTTCTAGTCAGACATAGATGAGCCTAGTCCTATCTTCCCATAGAAAAGATGAGGGGGACTCAGAACTTAGATCGATGAGGGTAAGGAGAAAAAGAAGCCTTACGTTGTTCCCTTTATACCCAAGTAACTATATAACTATAGAATGCTAGACTCGACTTCGACCAAGGGTTAAATAATCCTACAGACAGTCCTGCTCTGATACCAAGTCTGTCGGGACCCGGAATATGCGTATGTAATTCCAGTCACGATGCAATCACATGGAGAGCCGAGAGTCGTACCCACTTGTCTAAGTAGACAAGGCCAAGCACAGAACACTCTCGGAAAGCATCGAACGTGAGGGGCATCCCATCCAGGCCAGATGATCAACTGAGATGGGTCCTCATTGTCCGCTCACAAGCCTAAATGCTTATGGGTGGTGAATCCCATACTCATAGACAAGTCGCCTCAAGCATGTTATCGATTGAATACTAAATTTTACATAGACTTACTCTAGCCCGATCACTTAGTCAGGGTCTAGGGTGGGCTCGATCATACAACAAGGTGTGCACGTGACAGAGTCACGAGAAATCGCATCGCGATGCCCCAAGTTGCGCACATCTAAGGGCCACTTGGTGTATAAAAGACCGCCAGCCAGATCACAACTAAGGTCTCGAAAACCCATACTAAGACATGCATGTTATAAACATACACGCAGCACACATGTCTAGTATGAACAACAAGTATCATCACATAACTCTACAAAGTACTTCTTTATTGACTTACACATAGAGCATACAAAGATCACATGTCTGTGACCAACATTACATCATACAACGGAAGCAAATTAGGTCTGAGTACAGAAAAGTTTAACAAATGGCTTAGAGAAGCCTTCTTCAACAAACATGCCTTTCCACGAGGGACCAGACTGTTGTTTGGAACTATACTACCAAGGTCAACGTCGAGCTTCACAGAGGTGACTCCATCGGGGTCCGGGTTCTCATCTAAAACATAGAATAAGCAAACGTGAGTACAAAGTCTTACTCAGCAAGACTTACATCAGAACTAAACTACTCATGCTCAAGTTTCAAGGTAAAGGAGGTGGGGTTTAACATGCAGAAGTACCAGCTTTGACTTGGCTAGTCCTTAGCTACGAGTACCAGACTTGAGGTAAGAAGCGTACACGAGTCCACTATCAAAGTATCCAACCAATACACCACTATGGTTACTTCCTCGACTTCCCCACGAGGACAACACCATAGCACTCACGCTTATCTTGCGATTTTTATAAGTATCCATTCAAGTTGTCTAATAATCAGGTACAGGTTCCAAGTAGTCCATGACCGCGGACGCGGCTATTCGAATAGTTTTCTTAACCTTGCAAGGGTGTAAACTACACACACATGACCATCGCTTACTGCCTTTTGCTCACCACCGTTCAAGAGGTGACAGCGAGGATGTTCACCACGACACTTCGCTCACAACCGGTCTATTCCAGGAGTCGACTATCTGAGTTGCCTCCGCTCGAGAGCCCGGCCGGATCAACGAAACGGACTAAAACAATGCAAGTGACCGAGACGCCACCTTTGGCAGATTGTTTTCCTGCCTCACAGGTGCACCCACATATCTATATGATGCATCCATTCCTTCATTCTTTTTCTATGCACATGCCAAAAGGAAAGCCCGAACTAATGTGACTCCTGGACGTCAACACGGATCAAGGTACTAGGCCGAGAGGGGTCAGTGAGCCCAATGTGTGGTTATACTCTTTGTCTTGGATTACCATACAAGAACTCGGTGCTTAAGGCGGTGTTCAACGAGACAACCCACTGTGTACTCCTACACAGCCTCTCATCGTTCACCTTGTATTAGGGTGGGTTCACCAACACGTTATCATCAGCATCACTGTGATCATCCATCCCGACTCACAAACAATGTAACCTCATTGTATCACTAAGCAGCAATAAGCAGTAACAGTTGCAGGGGCCACATGCTCATCATTCAACTCCTATATCTGCTAGGATTGTGGTTTGCTTAATACAGTGACAAAATGATAGGCCATGCATCGGAATGGGTTCAACTATGCGAAAGAACGTGTCTCGGTGATCTCCTAAACATGCATAAGCGAGACTGAGAGGGAAGTGGGATTTTATAGATATGATCAATGGGGGTTTGCTTGCCTCGCTGACAATACACGGGTCTTAACGGTGGTCTTCTTCTTCGGGGGTGATCACCGTCTCGGAGGCACTGTTACCGGCACAATCATCAACAAGAGGGGGACAACATTGAATTTAAATGCACAAGCACATGATAATGTTGTCCATGATGTGAATGGTACTGGTTTGTAGCAAATTCAATTTAAATGAAGGGTATTGCATTTGAAATGTAAATTCAAACTCCATATATGACTTTCAAATTAACCCATTTGTATTTGCTAGTGTTTGATCATTGTAAACTATTTTGAAATGTGTATGATATGCCTCTGATGTTCAAGTGAGCATGATTGCATTGCATTGGTTGAAGTTGGAGTAGCATCTGAATTTAATTTGATTTAATTCCAATTAAACCAAATAGCAAAAGCTACTGGTCCCATTTTAAATTGAACTCAAAAATAGCTGAAAGTTGTATATTTGGATAGATTATTTTTTGCTGATCATTTTTCATATATTATATGTTAAATTTGGAGTTAATATGAATTTTCTATGAATTTCTAAAGTTTGTTCTATTTTCTGGATTTTCTGGATTTTCTTTTAAAAAGAAAAAGGATTACTGTGTCATCCAGACGTCAGCATGACGTGGGGGGTGTCTGACCATTGGGGTCGGCCTGTCAGTCTCAGTGGGTTTAATCCCTTGTTTAAAAATAACCCGAGGGGGTTAATTAGTGGGCTGGACCCACTTGTCAATGACCTAGGGTCAACTAACCCGAGGGGTTAGGACCCTAATGACCGGGCCACGTCACAGGGTCACCGGCGACATGTCGACGGCGACACCCGACGCGGCGGCGCTCTCCTGGACGGCGGCTCAGAGCTCGGTTTGGAGTGCTACGACCACCAGAATGCGCAGCACACCCGTGCGCATCTACCTGACAAGGCGGTTGCCACCAGCGTGGCCTAGGGCGACGGCGGGGTCTAAAGGCGCGGCGGCCATCGTCGGCTTCCATGGCGCACAGAGGAGGAGGAAGGGGGAAGGAACGGGAGAAGAGAGGAAAAGCTCACCCCAACGCGAGGAAGAAGAGGGCGTTGCCGAGGAAGCCGGAGGTGGCGAGGCGGCGGAGTATTTCTCGTCGGAGCTTCGCGGGTGGCCGGAGCTTCTCGCGAAGCTGGCGTCATCGCCGCTGCGGATTCGGCTCGATTGAGTGCTCAGGACGACGAAGACAATTGCTATGAACCTCCTGGACACGGCCGTTGGGCGGCTTGGCGTCGATGGCCACGGTGGTGTGCTGTGGCGTGCTCCGACGAGCTCTCGGGCCACGACGAAATCGGCGAGGGGGAAGCGGGAGAGAGAGCGGCGAGTGAGGGGAAGGAGGTAGGGGCTTCTGGGCGTTCTCGTGGCGCAAGCAGAGGGCAGGGGAGGCCTAGGTGGCCTTGCCGTCGCGGTGGCGTCGGCCGCTCGCTCTCGGGGTGACACCGAGCTGCTTGAGGAAGGAGACAAAGGCGAGGTGGGTTGGGCCATGCTAGGTGGGCTGGGGGGGCTTCAGTTGGGCTGGAAGCCTCTCTGTCCCTCTTTTCTTTATTTCTTCTTTATTTTTCTTTTCTTTAATTCTGTTGTGCCTAGAAATAAATAGCTAGGCAATTTTGTAAAATGCCCAAACATTTTTATAAATCCTAGGTGACCAGTAGCAAGTCACTTGTAGAATTTGAGCATTTTTTAAATTCAATACATTTGAATTTCAATTCAAATAAGGGTCAAATTTAATTTCCAAGGCACTTTGTGAATTTTAGAAAATTCCATGGACATGGGAATGAACCCAAGCCACTTTTGAAATGATCACCATCATTTATAGGAATTTTCCAAATGTTCAATTGATTTTTGGAAAAAGATTTTTATCTGGCCCTTTATTTAAATTCTCAGGGCTTTCCTTTTCCCCAATTTTGAATATCTTTTGAAATTTTTACATGATGCAACGGGGCACTCAAATCCTAGCACTTACCCAAGTTGGGGTTCTGACAGCACCGTATCGAGCAGCTGCAGCAAGTTAAGCAGCCAGAAGACGATGCACCAGCGAGTCCGGCCTGTTTCGGCCCGCGCATTCGGCAAGAGCAGTTCCCCGAAGGCTTCACATTGCCTAGGGACACCCTCAAGTACAATGGATCGGTCAAGCCAAAGGATTGGCTGGTCGATTATATCACCACAATCGGCATCGCAGGAGGCAATCGGCGTGTAGCAGTTCTCTATCCACCACTGATGCTACAAGGTTCAGCTTGGTCCTGGTTGAACAGTTTGCCCAGCAATAGCATCATTTGCTGGAAGGATTTTGATGATGCGTTTGTTTGGAACTTCATCGGCACGTATGAGCGCCAAGGTCTGCCACGACACCTGGCGTTGTGCGTACAAGGAAAGGACGAGCCCCTTCGCGATTATCTTCAGCGGTGGATCAAGCTCAGAAACACTCGCGAGGGAGTTCATGAGATCCAAGCCGTCCAGTACTTTACTGACGGTCGCTTGGATGGGTCACTGTTGAAGAACAAGATCCTGCGCAAGGAGATCACATCTTTGGCCGATTTGATGAGAATAGCCAATTCATTCGCAGCATCTGATGCTGCAATGCGCCCAATCCAATTGATTCCCAGTGGCTTCATCCAGGGTCAGTCCTCCGGACAGCAGCAGTAGTCGGCAGAAGCGGGAGGGCCGAATGGTCCCAATCGGCGCGAGAGGCGCGAGATCCAACGCAACAACAACTTCAACAACAACAACAACACCCCAACAACAACTTCAACAACAACAACAACACCAACAATACAGGCTTCAAGAAGAGGAAGGATGAGAAGCCGGATGCCCAGTATGGCAATCGACAGATGGCAGTAGTTCAGCAGCAGGATGAACAAGGGGCTGAGGGAGGCTGTCGGAGGCAAAAACCTGGAGGAAGACCACAGGGCCCGGTCAGTACCCCACAGGACATGATGAACCAGCCATAAAAAATGCACAACAGAGTCGGCAAGCCCACATCTCATACCACTCGGCAATGCCCACCACCCCCACCCCCACCTCCAGATCCACCACCACCGAATGCGCGTCAGTAGTTCCCACACCAAGACGCGGTATGCATGATCTTCACCAGTGAGTCAGATGACAAGGGCAGTCGAAGAGCTCGAGAGCGGGAAGTCATTGCCACTATGCCAGCAGTCCCCCAGTTCATGAGCTGGTCAGACAGCATCCTATCATGGGGCCCAGAGGGCCACCCAACCGTGATGCCAAATCCAGGCGGTTATGCACTTGTGGTAGATGCAATTGTGGCAGCGCCCAAGTATTCATGCAAGTTCACCAGAACTCTCATTGATGGAGGAACTTCCATCAACATTCTGTACCGCGATTCAATGATCAAGCTTGGCATCAGTGAGAGCGAGTTGTAGCCCAGTCAGACCGTCTTTCATGGTATTGTGCCGGGCCTCTCATCTACTCCTTTGGGCCGCATTCAGCTGGAGGTAGTGTTTGGCACAGAGGAGAATTTCCTCCACGAGCCAGTCTGGTTCGAGGTGGCCGATCTAAGCAGCCTGTACCATCTTCTCCTCGGAGCCCCTTCAATCTCCATGTTTATGCTCAATGTGTTCCAGCCCTACCTGAAGATGAAGATTCCAGGGCCGAATGGTCCCAACACTGTGTGCGGCGATTACAAGAAGTCCCTAGAGTGTTCATCCGCCGGCTCCAAGATGGCTTATTCCCTGGTCATTGATGCAGAACAACGCCAGCTCGACAAGGTCGTAGCAATGGCCCAAGCTCAGATGAAGGAACCCATGCCGAGCATGAAGACCAAGAGATCAGACGATGAGACTGCATTTCAGGCAGCCAAGGACAGCAAAAGGATTGCTCTGGACCCCTTCGACCCGATCAAGTGCGTCATCATTGGGGCCGGACTCAGCAGCAAATAGGAAGGCGAGCTCGTCGAGTTCCTCTGTGAGAACCGGGACATCTTTGCATGGTCCCCGCAGGACATGCCTGGAGTACCGAAGGAACTTGCCGAGCACAAGCTTCACATCCGACCTGGATCCAAGCCGATCAAGAAGCCACTTGGGCGCTTTTCATAGGACAAGAGAAGAGAAATCGGTGAAGAGATCGCCAAGTTGCTCGCAGCATGATTTATGAAGGAAGTGTTCTACCCAGACTGGCTAGCAAATCCAGTTCTGGTTCTGAAGAAGAATGGAACTTGGCACATGTGTATAGACTACACTTGACTGAATAAGGCCTGCCCCAAGGATCCTTTTGCGTTGCTCCGTATTGATCAAGTGATTGATTCTACGGCTGGCTGACAGCTCTTATGTTTTCTGGATGCCACAACTGGCTATCACCAGATTAAACTTCCTGTAGAAGATCAAACAAAGACTGCATTTATCACCCCTTTTGGGGCTTATTGCTATATCACCACGCCCTTTGGCCTGAAAAATGGCGACGCGACTATCAGCGTACTATGCAGCGATGCGTCCGACCTCAGCTAGGTCGGAACATTCATGTATAAGTAGATGACCTTGTGGTCAAGTCAGTGCAAGGGTCAACTTTACTGGATGACCTTAGAGAAACATTCACAAATTTGCGTGCTTACAAGATCAAGCTCAATCCAGAGAAGTGTGTGTTCGGCATGCCATCCGGCAAGCTGCTCGGATTCATGGTGTCCGAGAGAGGAATCGAGTGCAACCCCGAGAATAGTGCAGCAATCGAGCGGATGGAGAAGCCCAGAAATCTTAAAGACGTCCAGAAGTTCACCGGATACCTAGCATCGCTCAGCCGATTCCTCAGTCGGCTGGGAGAGAAAGAAATTCCCCTGTACCAAATGATGAAGAAGACGGACAAGTTCACATGCACTCCGAAAGCAGACGAAGCATTCAAGAGCTCAAGCGTATGCTGTCCACTGCTCCAGTTCTGGCAGCTCCGATTGAGAAAGAGCCAATGATGTTGTAAATTGCTGCAACCACTCGGGTGGTCAGTATTTTCATGGTGGTCGAGCGTCCTGAAAAGGATAGAGCACAATTGGTCCAGAGGACAGTATATTATGTCAGTGAAGTGCTCTCGACCTCCAAGAAAAACTACCCCCACTACCAAAAGATGTGCTATGGTGTGTACATGGCGGCAAAGAGACTCAAGCCATATTTCCATGCGCATCCGATCACAGTTGTCAGCCCGGCGCCGTTGGCAAAAATCATAGGCAATCGGGATGCATCGGGCAGAGTAGAAAAATGGGCCATAGAGATTGCAACTCATGGTATCAAGTATGAACCAAGCACTGCAGTCAAATCCCAAGCTTTGGCAGATTCCTAATTGATTGGGAAGAAACCCAGTATGACCCCCCTGTTCGGATTCCAATTTCTGGCAAATGCTTTTTGATGGTTCCAAGATGATGACCGGACTAGGGGTTGGCATCATTCTCACTTCCCCAAAGGGTGACAAGCTCAGCTATGTACTGCAGATCCATTTTGCTGCGTCAAACAATGTGGCTGAGTATGAAGCACTTGTTCATGGTATCCGATTGGCCAAAGAGATTGGCATTCGACAGATTTTTTGTTATGGAGATTCCGATTTGGTGGTGCAGCAATGTACTGGCACTTGGGATGCAAAAGATGCAAACATGGCAAGCTACAAACTCCTTGTGCAGCAGCTATCTTGTTTCTTTGAAGGGTGTGAGTTCCATCACGTTCCACGAGTTGAGAATGAAGCAGCAGATGCACTGTCCAAGTTGGGATCCACCAGAAAAGAAATTCCAGCAGGCGTTTCTCTAGAGAATATTCAAAAGCCATCTATCAAGCCTTCCCCAGAATTAGAGTCCATCTTTATTCCTTCTGACCTGAAGATGGAAGAACTTGAACCACTAAGATTGGCAAAAGAGAAAAAAATAGCGAAGAATTTGGCCGCACCAGGGGCTGCCGATTACGAACCAGGGGTTGCTGTCGTCAGCTCAGTGGCTGTTGTGGTCATGCAAGATGCAATCGGCTCCTCCTCCTCCTCCTAGCTGCCAGTAGCAGAAGCCGAACAACCTGAGCCAGAGGCAATTTCTGTACTAGTAATTGTCGTTGCACCCTCATGGGCAAAACCAATCAGAAACTTTTTGGTGGAAGGCACACTCCCCCAAGATGAAGTGGAAGCTCGGCAAGTCCAGCGCCGATCTAGAGCATACACCATCATCAATAATGAGCTAGTGCATCGCAGTGCGACTGGAGTTCTCCAGCGCCGCGTGGAAGAGGACAAGGGGCTGGAGCTGTTGCGGGACATCCACCAGGGAGAGTGTGGTCACCATGCATCAGCTACAACAATAGTTTCAAAGGCTTTCCGCCATGGTTTCTACTGGCCGACTGCGAAAGCAGCAGCAGAAGAGCCTGTCAGGCATAGCAATGGGTGTCAAAGATTCAAAGCCAAGAGCCATTTACCAACTTTAGAACTCAAGACCATTCCGATCACAAGGCCATTTGCATTTTGGGGACTGGACATGGTTGGACCACTCAAGACAGCCAAAGGTGGCATGTCACATTTGTTGGTGGCAGTGGACAAGTTTACCAAGTGGATCGAGGCAAGGTCAATCAATAAGCTGGATGGACCGAATGCGGTCAAGTTCATTGTGAACATCACAGTCAGATATGGAGTGCCAAACAGCATCATCACTAATAATGGCACAAACTTTGCAAAAGGGGCACTAGCTTGGTATGCTTCCCAGCAGGGCATTCGGCTGGACGTAGCATCCGTGGCTCACCCGCAATCCAATGGGCAAGAAGAGCGAGCAAACGGCCTCATCTTATCTGGTATCAAGCCAAGATTGGTGGAACCGCTGGAGAGAGAACTGGAGCGTGGCTCGACGAGCTGCCAACAGTGCTTTGGATTCACTCCCTTCTTTCTCGTATATGGCGCGAACGCAATCATTCCCTCTGATATTGAGTTTGACTCACCTCGTCACGCCATGTACACGGAGGCAGAAGCCAAGGAAGCTCGAGAGGACGGTATTGATCTAAGTGAAGAAGCATGTCTCCTGGCCCTATCCGGGTCAGCAATATACCAGCAGAAGCTGCGTCAGTACCACAACAAGAAGATCCGTCCCCTAGCTTTTCGCGAGGGTTACTTGGTGCTCCGCCGAATCCAGAAATCGGATGGCCAACACAAGTTATCTTCTCCTTGGGAAGTTCCATTCGTCGTCAGTTAGGCGCTCAAGAACAATGCACACTACTTCATCGACTGCAGAAAGCCGACCAGATATGTGGACACTTCAGGACAAGAAACAGAGAATCCCTGGAACGTCGAGCAATTGTGCCCATTTTACAATTGAGCGGTATCGTTGTATTTCCCCCTTTCAAATATTATCAATGAGAATAGTCATGCGTCCATGAGACTGCATTCGGCAGGAGTTATAAAAATTTGTGCATTCATTTCCCAGTCCTAAGGTCGGCAAAAACGGACCCGGGGACTGGTCGGTTTCCCCGAAATGGGAATACTTGAGAAAAGAGCAAGAAGAGCGATGGGTCTGTAAATGTCAGTTCGAACCGAATGCAGACCGCAGGTAGGATGTAATGTCGGGTGAACGTGGCCGAGAAGAATCATCAATCGGAAAATCCGTACTCTAAAGTATACCTAGTTCGGACTTGGCCGATAGAAGACACTACCGATTGTGACCAGACCGGCTGGCCAACAGTCGGCAGGTTGCAATCGGCCCGTCCGCACAACCTTACCTTTACGCGAAAAACTGAGAGCCTAGAAGTACTTGTCAAAATTTGCTTCGAGGTCTATTCTCTGATCCAACCACAGACCTCAGGTCGACTGTAGGGTTGGCAGGAATATCAACCAAGAAAGAAAAGAGGCAAATAAAAAGGAAATCGGCTTGAAAACGCAAAGGCAAGATAGCATATATAACCAAGCAAGAACCAAGTTCACAAGCAAGCATGGCCGATTGGCCGAATGTTGATTATTACATCAAAGTGGCCCTCAGCGGGCTCAGCGGGCGAACTTGAAGTTTGACCAAATTGTTTGTAAGGCAAAAGCAGGTAAATAAAAGCGCGCCGAACTCAGGCGGTCAGCGCATCTGGAGCAGGTGGAGCAGTAACTAGAGTGGCCTCTGGAGCAGGCGGAGCCGAAGCAGTCGGAGTTGTGCTGGTGGCACCTCCCGGAGCGGAAGTGGCAGTGGTTTCCGGCTGAGTGCTTGGCGGGTCTCGAGCTACATTCTCCGAGTTCCCCTGGGACGAGTCTTCGCCTTCTTCACCATCTTCGATGGAGAGAGGATAGAGTGAGGAGTGGGAGGTAGCACTTCTAGGTTGGCGGGCAGGCCGAGACTGTGCGCCATCTTCGCTGCTGGAGTACAAAAGATCACTGAGCGATTGTTGTGGGATCAGAGAGCCATCATCATCAAGGAAGGGAGTGAACTCCAGAGTGTCCATGACTTCTGCGATCTCCTCAATGACCT
Source organism: Bromus sterilis (assembly GCA_950022295.1). Taxonomy (NCBI): domain Eukaryota; kingdom Viridiplantae; phylum Streptophyta; class Magnoliopsida; order Poales; family Poaceae; genus Bromus; species Bromus sterilis. The sequence continues at coordinate 167,915,826 of OX465600.1, read as the reverse complement.
TGCAGATCCGCGACCAAGCTTCACCAACACTGGCCTCCGACCCGGCTCGCAGGGCATGCATCAGATCCAGATCAACCTCAGGTTACCAACTCTTGACTACGGAGAAAGCAGCCTGTATTCCAGATCGGATGGCAGAGTCGAGCATCACTTCAAGATGGCGAGGCGCGGCCTTGAGATTCCGAGACACATCATCGTTTGTCTCACCAGCAATCGGCTTCACCCTTGACTTGAAGAACATATCGTTCAGTTTCTGGACCCCATCTTTGTAGGTGCATAGAGCACCCTTCACATGAGGCACTCGGGCATCCAGAGCCACAACAAAGTCTTCTGCATCCCAGACTCCGTCAGCATCAACCACCACACCTCTAGTTCGGTGGATCTCAGCAACAGCATGGTCAGCAGCAGTGGTGCAGTTGGGCCAGGCATTTGGCAAACGAGCAATGGGAAGTAAAGTAAGATCGGAGTACAAGAGAGTCAGATCGGAAAATAGGGAATGAGCAGAAAAAGATAGTACCAGCAAGGGCGAGGTCCACTCTATGGAGGCAGGCGAGGGCAAGGTCAACTTGCGCTTGGGCAGCTCGGATTTCGTTCTGATGTTGAGCGGCCATGTCCTCAACGTGTTTGATGGCCATATCCTTCTCCTTCACCAACGTGCCCTCCACCTCATGTCGAGCGTCCACCAACCTCTGCATGTCAGCAGCGTGAGAAGCTTTCACGACGGAGAGGTCACTTGTCATCTTTTGGGTCTTGGCCTGCAGTTCGGCTTCGACACTGGCCAATCGGGCACGCTCCTTCTCACCATCTCCGAGCTGGGCGTTCTTTTCACTGAGCTGATTCTCCATCTCGGCGATCTTCCTCTGGGCGGCCTCCAGCTCGGAGCCGTGAGCGACAACAACTAGAGATGCAAATACAGCTAAGTCATTTGGGCAGTGGCAGTCGGAAACAAGCATCTAACAAGAAAAAGTTTACCTGTCAGCTCTTGGATCTTCAAAGCCTGAGCGTCGGACTTCTTCTTCAGAATGGCAAGAGATTTCTGGCCCGCTGAATAAGCGCCCAGCAGTTCGTCAAAAATAGGCTGGCATCTATCGCAGACGGCCTGAAAATGGCTTGGTCAGATGTAAAATAAGCAGCAAGCAAAAAAGAGTAAGATCCGAGCTGATTGCAAGAAATCGCCCCGAATCTCGGGGACTACACCCAGTGGGTGCGCTGGCGCGCCCCCACAGGAAGAAAAAACTTACCGAGACAGAGTACTCGGAGGCGAGAATTTCGGAAAGAGCTCCAGTGGCAAAGTTTCTAACATGGGTGGCAAGGCCACCCAACCGGAAGATGGGCTGGGATCTGGTCCTCGGACCCAACAGGAGGAGGAGTGGCGGAGTCTGCAGAGGGTCGCACCGGCGAAATGTCGAGTGCGCCAGTGTACGCCTGCCGGAACCGATCCACCCGCGAGAGCTGGTGGGTCGTGGACGTTGGCTGGCAGACAACAGCAATGGAAGGTTGGGGCACAGCAGCACTGGTCCCAGTAGGGACGTGGGAGGAAATTGGGAAGGAAGTTTGAGGGCCTCCAGGAGGAGCAGTCGGATTGGCGGACGTAGAAACAATGTTCTTCGATCTGGCTGCAGGAATTGTATCTTCAGAAATAGTGGCCCGGGGAGCAGAAGCCTCGGGCAAAGCAGCACTTGCGCCGGTCAAAACCACGATCGGCACACTGGAGTGCGCAATCCCAGATTGATCGATCAAGATGCGAGCAGCAGTGGCAACTGCTGCGGGAATGGCCGATTGCGACCCAGCAATCGGACCCGTAGTGGTTGCGGTGGTTAGAGGAGGAGCAGTCGGCTGCGCTTGCTTTGCAGAAGCGGCAACTCTCTATTTCTTAGAGCGCTCGACCATGCAGGTCTCGGTGGCAGCTCTCTTGCGGGATGCAGCGGGCACGGTGGAGGTAGTGGAGGTGACGGGGAGAGAAGTCGGAGCCACCCCGGGCACCACGGGAGCAACAGCTCGGACAGCCCAGCATAACAGAATGTAAGTTGAAAAGAGTGATCGGATAAAGTCAGAAAAAACAAGAGCAAAAAAAATACCCGGCAGCTCGGGGCAGCTGAGCAGCGAAATTGTCCATGGAGAAGCTCGCCCGAGCAATGTTCAGAGGTGTGGGAGATAGCACAGGCCCAGATGGTTCAGGAGCATTCGGAGGAGGATCCTGGCGCCTCGGTCCTTTGTTTCCTTTCTTCTTGGGAACCCTGGAAGTACCAGGGGAATCATCTGTTGGGGGGCATTTTCCTTCAGCCACCGTCTGCGTAGTCGGCCGGGACTCTCCGCCATAGTCACCAGGAGCATCAACTTCACTACTCCATTCGGCCATGAAGCGTTTTATGGAGAAATCAGACTCACCCGGATGATTGAAGCCAAGTCCGAGAGTAGCAGTGCGGGCCTGAGTTTCAGGGTCCGTTTCCTCCTCGAGCTCCAGGTCCTGGGTGTCCTCGTCTGTGCGGTCGGGGTGGTTGGTAGAGGGGGCCTGCACATCATGCATGGCCCTGGAGCCGATAAATTCCTGTGGAAGAGCAGCCGATCAGAATCAACAAGAAAGAAAGAAATAATCAGTGCAAGATTAGAAGTAGAAGCATACCACGGGGCAAGGTCGGAACCAACTGTACGCCCTCATCCCAAAATCGAAGGGGTCAGGAAGTTTGATATCAATAAGCAAATTCAGTCGCCGAATGAGCTCCGCTTCATCAATGCGGACGGTGGAGATCTGAGTGGGGTCCAGCCTCTTGCTCATGTCACATATGCGGTGGCACCGGCGTTGCAGGGGGAGCAATCGGCGGCAGAGCCAAGTACCAACCTGATCGGCGACGCGCATTCCCTTGGCCATCAGCTCAAGGATCCGAGCCATTTGGCGGTCCATATCGGTATGTCCGTCCCCGGGCTTCTCAGACCAGTTGTGCTTGGTCGGGGGTGGCAGGGAGAACTCTCACAAGTTCAGCAGGTCCTTTGCTTCTGGCAAGTAGACGTAAAAGAACCCCATCTTCCAGTCCTTGATGGACTGCGGTGGCTGGGGATGAGGATACAGACCAGCTTTGCGGACATAGATGACGTCGGCTCGGCACTCGGCCATCACCTTCACCTCCTCTCTTTTCCCAGTCTTCGGATCCTTGGTGAACACCCCAGTCCCCACTCGGAAGCTGCGAGAAAGAAGAGACAAGACCAGAGGCCAACAGTGGGCCGCACTCCAAGATAACCTTCGTATAGCGTAACGAAGGACGAGAGCAGCATGACGGAGTTGGCGCCGAGGTGGTGCGGCTGCAGGCGGAAGAAATCGAGGAACTCGCGGAAAATTTTGCTCACCGGGAGCCCAAATCCGCGGTCGAAATGGGTGAGGAAGACCACGCGCTCTCCGGTTCTGGGAGTGAGCGCGAGCTCAGTCCCGGGGACGCGGAAGTCGAGGTCTGCTGGAATCTTGCGCGCACGACTGAGAAGAGCGATCTTCATCTCAGTAACGTTTGAGCCTTTCCACGCGCCTTTCTGGCGGGAGGCGGTGTCGTCATCTCCCATGGAGGAGGAAGATGAAGTGGGTTGTGTGTGCTGCATCCCTCCTCGGGCTATTTAAAGGGCCAGCGGGCAGTAGTGGGATCCGGTGCACCAGCTCTGTGGCCGGTGTGGCCGCGTGTATTTCCAGTGCAGCATTCGAGGATCCGGCGGATGGGACGGGACATGCACGCATGGCTTGAGGTGGCGGTTATGACACGTCCGTCGTGGCACGTCGTTTCGCATTCCACGGAGAATTCGAAGCGGAAAGTTTTCGGTCAATATTCCAGTCAAACTAACCGTTGGTCATATCGGCTGAAGGGAAGAACCAGTCGGCGAACATCACAAGAGCAATCGGCCGAGCAGGAGTTGCAATCGGTCGGTTGAGAAGTATCCGAGCTAAACAAGAGCAATCGGCAGACTACAAGCAATCGGTCAATTGAGAGAAATCGGTCAGAAAAGCAGAGCTGATGCAAGACTCAAGAGAAGTATGGAGGAACCTGTTCAGGCCCCGCTGTCTCTTAGTTCGGCGGGACCTTTGCAGCTTCAGGGGCTACTGTCATGGGAATGACCCCGGGTAGGGTCACCGAGGAGAAAGATTTCATCAAGGCAAAGATTACCGACCTGATGGTCGCCGATCTGATCAAGGCCGAGATAGTCAAGACCAAGCAAGCAGTGGGCCGAACTGATTAGGTCGGAGGCCGATTTCCCCAAGAGAGTGCAATCGGCCTCACTTAGGATCATTCGACCTAAGAGAACAAGGCAACATACGAGCAGAATCCCAGGTCAGACACCTGGTACAAGTTCATTCAATGCACAATCCCAGGAGATCCGGGCTTTCAGAGGCGTGCGGTCTCCTCAAGCGACGATCACGCGGACAGGCCGACAGGACCAAGCTCCTAGCTCCACTGTTCACTAGCAAGACCTACAAGTTATCGACATGGAGGGCCGCAAGTCTACACTGGGTCATCTAGGAGCACACGACGTGAGGGCCCCAGCTCGTCTGAGGCTGGTAGCTGGGTCCTCCCCTTTGTATATTTATCTTTGTACCCTGGGCTCGGCCTATAAGAGCCCCGGGTACCCCTCCTGTGTGAGGACGACGGAGCACTTATTGCAACTTCACCCACCAGAGAGAGAGCAAGGAGAGAGTTGTGCTCAGATCCCTCTTCTCCTTCCTCTCAAATAGCTCAAGGAGCATTCATTATAGCCAGAGCTATTGCATATAGCTAGCTCGGCAGGACTAGGGGAGCTATCTCTACGGAGAGCCCCGAACCTGGGTACAACGCGGTGTCTCACTGTGTTTGTCCCCACTCTCGATTCCGGCACTATCGACACCAACCTCGGTTTGTCCCTCTCTTTACCCATCCCCATGGAATCTGCCATGACCAAACGACGACAAGCAATATCCGTTTAAATGAAGAAAGAGGGAGCCCTGCATGCTCCCCGTCATGTGTGGCCTCCGAGGCCGCGCCCTTCCGGAAGAAGCCTTCCAGGATGACCGCGCGGAGCGGCGTCGCCGCCGTTCTCCCCAACTTTTGGCGCTTGACAAGATCTGGGCCTGAACCCCCGAGATCTGGCGCTAGAAGGAGGGCCCGAGCAGAAATCCCTGACAATATACGAGAGGTGTCCAAGTCACGAACTTCTAGGGAGGAAATTCCCCGAAAGTGTAATATCGCTCAGCTCCATCCCTACTATACATAGTACCAACGGTAAAACCATTACACGAATTTACCTCCCTCTCCTTCTCCCCCCTACTGGTAAAATAAACATGAAGTCGACTCCATGAGAGACGGCTCTGCTTATTTCACCCTTGCTATAAGTAGTCCAGCTTTTCCTTTATATTAATTAGAAGTACCTTTTATTTCTTGATTCAGTCTATTACGACTTAATACTGCCTATAAGCTTGATGCACAATCACACTCAGATGAGCTAGTTGTATCGGCTTTTTATCCAATCAATAACAGTTCTATGCGACGCAACGTTAACCCTGAATCTAAGTTAGCATAACGCTAGAATAAGTCATGCGACGCCGGCTTACAAAGAAGTTCTACTAAACGCAATATGTGACCGTAATTCCTTTTCATAAGCCAATCAGAAGCATCCTATCATGGCGCTGGCTAACCCTGCACTTACTTGATTAAAGGCTATTTCTCTGTCACGCGTACAACCCACTTCTATATGAGCTATTTACTTTTTAGTACAAAATTTCTTTTAGAAATAAATACTTGCATTACTACAAAACAAAATAGTTAAACTCAGTATAATTCTTCTTTCGCTTACAAACAATTGAAGAGCCTACGTAAATCAATTTCAAGATCTCTTACTACTTCTTGGATCCGACTCTTTCACCTGACCGGGTTTCTCAACTCCGAGCTTGGATGTAACAATCCAGAATTTCACCCTAATTGAAATGTTTTGCTTTTACTCCATTTTGTTGATTGTTAGTTTTTTTTTAGTATTTGTGTCGCCAATTTATTAATTGGTGAATTATATTTCCCCTCCTTGTTGTATCGGTTGCGTGACCGAACGTTTCCACCAGGGTACACGACCTATTGCGGTACCGGGTATTCACCCGATCATTGTCGCAACTTTCGGCACAGGACCAGCCTTCACCATCGGTGCAAAAGTCCCCATTTATATTTAAATGGGTTATTTTATAGGGTGGTGTGTCGAATTTTGCGTAATTCTGACTTGGTTGGGTAGGTAAATGATGATATGCGCCAGACATAGTAGCTGGTGTAAGTCCACGGGAGTATTTATAAAATGTCATGCGAGCAGGCAACGCACCAACAAGCTTTTTTTCTTATTTGAAAATCTTAGCCCGCCCTAAAGCTAGTCCCAAATTCCCGTTATACCAGGCCCGAAACACCCCCTAATGATCCCCTTACTATTTATGACCTTCCCACACCCAAAAATGGACAAATCCTAGCCCTAATCCCTCATTTTCCGTGCCAGCCCTCTCCCCCGCCACCACATGGAGCAGCCCTCCCCACCAACCACGTCTCCCCCATGTCTAGATCTGGTGGATCAATCCTGACCATCGGATGCAGATCGGATAAACCGCATCGCGCCACGTCACCAGAACGGATCTCCCTTGACCAAGCTCCAGCCGTGGAGGCCTCCTCGCCCCGCACGTAGCTCCCAGCGGCCCAACTGCCTCGCCTTGGCCCGTGGCTTCTCTCCTCCTGTGGGTGACGCAGCGCTATCTGCCACCACATGCAATTGGGCCTTGGCCCGCTTGGTGAGCATAGTTTCCCCTCCATTTTTTTCATGTGCTCCGCTAGTGGGCTCGACCCAAGAGTATGTTGCGCCCGTGCGACTTCAGTATCTAGCGCTCATACTTTTAGGCCCTGTAGAGTTATTCGGCCCAGGAGCACATTAGCCTCTTTTCTAGTTATATTAATTGGTAGATTGTGTTTCGTTTTGGTGATGCTTGTATCCCATGAACGGTAGCTCGGATTGCGATGCGTTTTACATGAAATTTGCTTAGTTTTGCATGTAAATTCCTAAAATGTGCTCTTTTTTCATGTTTGCACTTGTCTACATGTTGTTTCACTACTATTTACACACGATGCCGCTTTCAAATGTAATAGGTCGTAACTAATTAACCGTTGCTCCGATAAAAATGTTCTTCATATGTAACTTGACTAGAATTGTGATGAGGACATCCCTACTAATGTTACACCCATACCCTCACCAACTACACATACTGGACCAGTTACTAGAGCACGTGCACGTCAACTAAATTATCAGGTACTTTCGTTTCTTGCGAATCCTTCTATTGTTCATGAACATATGATGCTGCCTAAATTAGATACTTTTGTTTTGCTTATGAATGAAGGACCTAGCATGGACAAGAAGGATGGTCATTGGAGCGGGATCAAGAATGGAGAAGAAGGTGCGCGCAGGGGAAAGTACAGTGGAGCTTCCAGTGGGGATTTTCGCACGTTGAAGCCACCATAAGGCATGCATGAAGGCTTGGACGGAATACGCGAGATGCCACTTCATTATTTTCGTCCAAGAGCAATTATAGGTGCTGCGTCACCTTAATATTGGGCTGGGCCCATGTAATTTCGAAATACCACATTATAGGCTGTTTTTAGAGTCCGTATGTGTGCGGAAACCGAGTTAGGGTTGTTTTCGGACCCCACCTCCAAGGGGTCACGAAAATCCCCTCTGTTCCCCCATATATACAGCCCTTAGGGCGTCGTTTAGACTTGGGTTTTAATTAGATATAAGTTAGCCATAGCCGCAACTTCGAGCTCTTCGTTTGTGTCATCCGACCAGGCCAAGACCTCATTGGAACCCCAACTTTCGTAATCATTCATCTTATATTCGCAATATCCAGATTGCAATTCTTAGTTCTTGCTTGTTCTTCGATTGCTTGCAGGAATTAGGCCTTCGTGGTCAGGTTGATCGTGCATCCGCGGGATCAATAACCTCTCGGAGTTGGTTTAGCGATCGCTAAGGCGCAACGTCTTCGCACGTTCGTAGTCGGGTCGTGAAAGTCGTCTCCACCATAATCGATCTCCACCATCTCATCGAAACATCGGGACACCTTCGCCTCTATCAAGTGGTATCAGATTTCCAGGTTGCTCGGTGAGATTTACCAGTTTTCGTAGTCTAGATTGATTCTGTTCGTCATACCTACATCCCACGAAAAAGCCAAAAAACTTTAGGGTTAGATCATCACGTCCCAAGACAGTCCGAGCCTTTGTCCAGTTTTCTTTTCAGTACTTGCTTTGTTGAATGTACGGTTGCATCGTTGTGTCAAGTTGCTGATCTTAGCGTCTAGTTCCCTTAGAGTTTCGAGTTCTGATCACAGTTTGCCACGTCCCCGCCGCACAGTAGTCATCCTACCACGTTCCGCCAATCCAAGTCCACATACACCACCACGTCCCGCCAAGCAGAGTCCATATACACCACCACTTACCACGAGTCCGAGTTGAGTTCCATCATCAGTACGGTTCGTGACCTCTCCATAGCCAGATTAGTTTGAGTTGATTAGAGTCGGATTTCACCATCAGTCTGGCACTCTTTTCAGAGCAGTTTTTAGGCCAAAATTTTCAGGGGTAAAAAAATTTCGTGCCCATACGTTCCTTAGGTCCAGAAACTCGTTTTGAGACGTTCTCTACCATAGTGATTTTTTCGCACTTTTTCAGCCACCGCAGTCCCGCATCGCCAAAAAAAAAAGCAAAAAAAAAAAAAAAGAGAAAAAAAAATCCAGAGTGTGCTTCTCAGTTGATTACGTGCCGCGCCGTGCTTTCGTTGGTGTTTAGGCTCGCGTCTCTAGTACGGTCTAGCCTAGGATCAGCACAGTACCGACGTTGAGTGTTTATTCAACTTTGCATCTCTGTTTTGATTACTGTTGAGCTTTTTGCTACCATACTTGTCAGCCTTCCTACAGCTCCACATATATTCTACATCGTGCGTTTTGACACCTCCTGGCCATCGCTCTACCACATCTCTGAGAGTTTTGACCCGTTGGTTGTACGTCACCACCTGCTGCTAGGTAAGAATTGGTAAGAACGAAAGAAAAGCTTGACGGATTTGTGCTTTCCACCACCCCATAGCCCATTAGTAGAAGTAGGATCATATTTCTGTGTGTTCTCTCTTTCTGCTAACCATGCCAGGATCACATGAAGTGGCGCGGGATGCACCCGATTGGGAGAACATGACAAACAAGGAGCTACATGATAAATTTGCACGTATGATGTCTCAACAGGTGCAGGACATCGAGACCAGATTTACAGAGGCGATTGATGGCGTGGAGAAGATGATCGACACCAAGCTCGACGCCAAGTTTACTGAGTTGATCGCACGCCTACCTTCAGCACAGCCACAGCCACCGCCACTACCACGTGCACGACGTATTCTGTTTCCGCGAGGACAAGCTGCTGGTATTGGTGCTCCTCCTGCTGCTGCAGTTGCTGCTACTGCTGCTGCTGCTTCTGACGTCAGCCAGGACGACAACTACGAGGGTGATTACGAGGAGGAGGTGGAACAGGAAGCGGCCTATGAGCAGCCAGCTGGACGTCCACGTCCCAACATTCGCCACGGTCGACACCAACCACCCCCTCAGGTACGCGATGATGAACATGTGCCTAAACTTAAATTGAATCTTAAGCCGTTTGAGGGTAGATATATTCCTGATGCTTATCTTACTTGGGAGTTAGAAACTGAACAACGTTTTACATGTTTACAATATCCTGAGAATAGACGTGTTACTGCTGCTGTTTGTGAATTCACGGGCTTTGCATCTATTTGGTGGTCTGAACATTGTAGATTGCATGCTAATAATATTCCAACTACTTGGGCTGCTTTAAAAGATGCTATGCGTACTCGCTGGGTTCCTCCTTATTATCAACGTGAATTGTTACAAAAATTACAGCGTTTGAGACAAGGAAAAAATTCTGTAGAGGAATATTATCAAGAATTACAAACTGGATTGATTAGATGTGGCCTAGTAGAGGATAATGAAGCTATGCTTGCACGTTTTATGGGTGGCTTAAACAGGGAGATACAAACTATTCTAGAATACAAGGACTTTGCTACTATCACTCGTTTGTTTCATCTTGCTTGTAAAGCTGAACGTGAAGTGCAGGATCGACAGGCCGCTACGAGACCTAACTTTTCTACAGGACGAAATACATCATGGACATCGCGTGGAGCTTCTACATCCACACATCCTGCTGCGCCACCATCTACTTCAGCCGCTCATTCTTACAGGGAGCCACCAAAACAGCCAGCGCCACCATTCAAGGGTGCACAAAGTGGTCCAGCGGCGAGTTCTTCTTCATCCATGGCGTCCACAGGGCAAACACGAGATCGTGATATTAAATGTCGCAGGTGCCAAGGTGGAGGTCACTTCGCAAAAGACTGTCCCTCCAAGCGTGTGATGACTATTACGGCGGATGGTGGGTATGAGTCAGCAAGCGACTATGATGAGGAGACTCTAGTTCTCATTGCTCATGAGGAACAGGGTGCCCATGATGATGCTCATGATATAGAGTATATGACTCCTGATGATGCAGATAAATATGCTAGTTTGGTTGCTCAACGTGTATTAAGTGTGCAGGTAACGAAGGCCGAGCAAAACCAGAGGCATAATTTGTTCCACACAAAGGGAGTGGTGAAAGAACGTTCGGTTCGCATCATCATTGACGGAGGGAGTTGCAACAACTTGGCTAGCATGGAGTTGGTGGAGAAGCTATCTCTCACCACAAGACCACACCCCCATCCGTACTATATTCAGTGGTTTAACAATAGTGGTAAGATTAAGGTAACGCGTTCTGTTCGTGTGCACTTTAGCATTGCTGCATATGCTGATTATGTTGATTGTGATGTGGTACCCATGCAAGCATGCTCTCTTTTACTTGGTAGACCATGGCAATTTGATAGGAATGTTGTACACCATGGTAGGACAAATCAGTTTACTCTAGTTCATCAGGATAAAAATATTGCTTTACTTCCTATGTCTCCTGAACAAATTGTGAAAGATGATCTTGCTAGAGCTAGTAAAGCAAAACAGGAGAAAAATAAGAGTGAGAATGAGATAGCAGCCAAAGAATTTGAGCAACAACATAAGACTAATAGCAAATCTTCTTCTGCTGTTTCTAATGAAATTAAATTGACTAGTCCAACTTTGCTTGCTACTAAGGTTGATATTTCAGATTTGGATGTTAGTCAATATGTGTGCTATGCTTTTGTGTGCAAAGAAGCCTTGTTTTCATTTGAGGAATTGCCTCCTTCTTTGCCTCCTGTTGTCACTGACCTTTTGCAGGAGTTTATTGACGTCTTTCCACAAGACGTACCACCGGGATTACCACCTATTCGAGGGATTGAGCATCAGATTGACTTAATTCCCGGTGCTTCGTTGCCCAACCGTGCGCCATACCGTACCAATCCGGAGGAGACGAAGGAGATTCAGCGTCAAGTACAAGAGCTACTCAACAAAGGTTACATACGTGAGTCCCTTAGTCCTTGTGCTGTTCCTGTTATATTAGTGCCTAAAAAGGATGGAACATGGCGTATGTGTGTTGATTGTCGAGCCATTAATAATATTACTATTCGTTATCGTCATCCTATTCCTAGGTTAGATGATATGCTTGATGAATTAAGTGGTTCTACCATGTTTTCCAAAGTTGATTTGCGTAGTGGATACCATCAAATTCGCATGAAATTAGGAGATGAATGGAAAACGGCTTTTAAAACTAAGTTTGGATTATATGAGTGGTTAGTCATGCCTTTTGGGTTAACTAATGCACCTAGCACTTTCATGAGATTAATGAACGAGGTTTTACGTGCTTTCATTGGACGATTTGTGGTAGTCTATTTTGATGATATACTGATTTATAGAAAATCTTTGGAGGAACATTTGGATCATTTACGTGTTGTTTTTATTGCTCTACGTAATGCACGTTTATTTGGTAACCTTGGGAAGTGCACCTTTTGCACCGACCGAGTATCGTTTCTTGGCTATGTTGTTACTCCACAGGGTATTGAAGTTGATAAAGCCAAGATCGAGGCGATTGAGAGTTGGCCGCAGCCCAAAACGGTCACACAAGTGAGGAGTTTTCTTGGCCTCGCTGGATTCTATAGGCGTTTTGTGAGAGATTTCAGCACCATTGCTGCCCCTCTCAATGAGCTTACACGCAAGGATGTGCCTTTTACTTGGGGTACCGCACAGGAAGAAGCTTTCACGGTATTGAAAGATAAGTTAACACATGCTCCTTTGCTCCAACTTCCTGATTTTAATAAGACTTTTGAGCTTGAATGCGATGCTAGTGGGATTGGTTTGGGAGGTGTGTTATTACAAGATGCTAAACCTGTTGCATACTTTTCTGAAAAATTGAGTGGGCCTAGTCTGAACTATTCTACTTATGATAAGGAATTATATGCTCTTGTTCGGACATTAGAAACTTGGCAACATTATTTATGGCCCAAAGAATTTGTTATACATTCTGATCATGAATCTTTGAAACACATAAGAAGTCAAGCAAAACTTAATCGTAGACATGCTAAGTGGGTTGAATTTATTGAGACTTTCCCTTATGTCATTAAACACAAGAAGGGGAAAGATAATATTATTGCTGATGCTCTGTCTCGTCGTTATACTATGCTTTCACAACTTGACTTCAAGATATTCGGTTTAGAGACAATCAAAGAACAATATGAAACTGATGTGGAATTTAAAGATGTATTGCAGAATTGTAGAGAGGGTAGAACATGGAACAAGTTTGTGCTTAATGATGGATTTGTGTTCCGTTCTAACAAGCTATGCATTCCAGCTAGCTCTATTCGTCTTTTGTTGTTGCAGGAGGCGCATGGAGGAGGATTAATGGGACATTTTGGCGTGAAAAAGACGGAGGATGTACTTGCTACACATTTCTTTTGGCCAAAGATGAGACGGGATGTTGAGCGTTTTGTTGCTCGCTGCACTACATGTCAAAAAGCTAAGTCACGACTCAATCCTCATGGTTTATACATGCCTTTACCTGTACCTAGTGTTCCGTGGGAGGACATATCCATGGACTTTGTTTTAGGCTTGCCTCGAACAAAGAAGGGGAGGGATAGCATATTTGTTGTCGTGGATAGATTTTCTAAGATGGCACATTTTATACCATGTCATAAAAGCGATGATGCTGCTAATGTTGCTGATTTATTCTTTGGAGAGATTATTCGTCTACATGGTGTGCCCAATACTATTGTCTCGGATCGTGATACTAAGTTTCTTAGCCATTTTTGGAGATGCTTATGGGCTAAGTTGGGGACTAAACTACTCTTTAGTACTACATGTCATCCCCAAACTGATGGACAAACTGAAGTGGTCAATAGGACATTGTCTACTATGCTTAGGGCTGTTTTAAAAAGTAACTTGAAACTGTGGGAAGAATGTTTACCTCATATTGAATTTGCTTATAATCGTTCAGTGCATTCTACCACTAAAATGTGCCCTTTTGAGATTGTTTATGGTTTTCTACCTCGTGCACCTATTGATTTGCTGCCTCTTCCATCTTCGGAGAAGGTGAATTTTGATGCTAAGCAACGTGCTGAATTGATATTAAAAATGCATGAGTTAACTAAAGAAAACATTGAGCGCATGAATGCTAGATACAAGCTTGCTGGTGATAGGGGTCGAAAGCATGTTGTATTTGAACCAGGAGATCTTGTTTGGTTACATCTACGAAAAGATAGGTTTCCTGATTTGCGCAAGTCTAAGTTAATGCCACGAGCTGATGGTCCCTTTAAGGTTTTACAGAAAATTAATGATAATGCATATAAACTTGAGCTACCTGCAGATTTTGGGGTTAGTCCCACATTTAACATTGCAGATTTGAAACCTTATTTGGGAGAAGATGATGAGCTTCCGTCGAGGACGACTTCAATTCAAGAAGGGGAGGATGATGAGGACATCCCTACTAATGTTACACCCATACCCTCACCAACTACACATACTGGACCAGTTACTAGAGCACGTGCACGTCAACTAAATTATCAGGTACTTTCGTTTCTTGCGAATCCTTCTATTGTTCATGAACATATGATGCTGCCTAAATTAGATACTTTTGTTTTGCTTATGAATGAAGGACCTAGCATGGACAAGAAGGATGGTCATTGGAGCGGGATCAAGAATGGAGAAGAAGGTGCGCGCAGGGGAAAGTACAGTGGAGCTTCCAGTGGGGATTTTCGCACGTTGAAGCCACCATAAGGCATGCATGAAGGCTTGGACGGAATACACGAGATGCCACTTCATTATTTTCGTCCAAGAGCAATTATAGGTGCTGCGTCACCTTAATATTGGGCTGGGCCCATGTAATTTCGAAATACCACATTATAGGCTGTTTTTAGAGTCCGTATGTGTGGGGAAACCGAGTTAGGGTTGTTTTCGGACCCCACCTCCAAGGGGTCACGAAAATCCCCTCTGTTCCCCCATATATACAGCCCTTAGGGCATCGTTTAGACTTGGGTTTTAATTAGATATAAGTTAGCCATAGCCGCAACTTCGAGCTCTTCGTTTGTGTCATCCGACCAGGCCAAGACCTCATTGGAACCCCAACTTTCGTAATCATTCATCTTATATTCGCAATATCCAGATTGCAATTCTTAGTTCTTGCTTGTTCTTCGATTGCTTGCAGGAATTAGGCCTTCGTGGTCAGGTTGATCGTGCATCCGCGGGATCAATAACCTCTCGGAGTTGGTTTAGCGATCGCTAAGGCGCAACGTCTTCGCACGTTCGTAGTCGGGTCGTGAAAGTCGTCTCCACCATAATCGATCTCCACCATCTCATCGAAACATCGGGACACCTTCGCCTCTATCAAATTGCGTGTAGAATATGTTTATGCTATTGTTTGTCTTTGATAACAAATATAAAATATGGTTTAGGGAAGACAATAGAAATCTATAAATTGTCGTGGGGTACTTAGTGATATGCATGTTTAGGAATTTACCCCACTTAACTTGACTAGCATAGATAGTTTACTTTATGCTTCACCTGTTTCCATCATTGTGTGACATGCCATGCTTGTGTGAGATGTCATGTTAACAATCTTTTCTCATGTTGTGTAGCTAAAAAACTTGAACCATTGTAAACATGAAGTATCGTCGTGTGAGATCGATACTTCACTTAACCTGCTAGTACCCACTCTCGACGGTAGATGCATTGTCTCGTGTTGCCTTGTTGATCTTGTATGCTTTTGATTGGTTCATAGTAATAGATGCATGTTCGTCGATTTCCTTTCCAGTCTTTACTTCTTGTGTGCTCCCAAGGATACTCTCAGAGACGATGCGTGCTTGCGATCGACTACACCACTACTAGGAAACTGGTGATCTGTGGCGCACCCATTTTCTCTTTCTATGTCGCATATGTGGGTGCGCCACAGAAAGCTCGCCACTAAAGTTTTATTTTTGTGGCGCATGTAGCCGTGCGAGGTCCCATGCGCCATAAAAATATTACATTTCTGTGGAGCACCTAGCTCACATGCGCCACAGAACAAGGTGCGCTACAGAAAATGCCCATGCGCCACTAAATACATATTTACATGCGCCACTAAATATATTTCATTTAAAAAAATCTGTCACCAGAACCAAATAGATTGATCATTACAAATAAAAATAGCAGATTAAAAATAACAGATGGATCATCACAAGTTATCAAAACAGTTTGATCATCACAAGCTAGTCATCAAACATATTTTTTGAGGCGTTTATGACAGTAGGGGGAGAACCCATACTGCCTTCCATTAATCTCAAAAAGCAAAGTTACATGGTGAGAATTTACAAGTGGGAGAGAGAGGGGGGAGGGGGGTTACATAAGAAAGAATATACAAGAAAAAGAGAAAGGAGGGGGTCAGGAAGCTAAGAGGATGGGAGTCAGAGAGAGATCACAATTGTGAGATGAAAGGTCCTAGTCCTTATTTATTTCTATGTCTAAGGAGATCAAAGTCAGATTTGAATCTCTCCAACCAGGCTTCAACCGATTGGCGCACCCCTCTGAAGTGTTTGTTGTTCCTTTCTTTCCAGAGATGCCAAGCACCCACCATAAAGACCTCCATGTACATCGGATGATTCTAGCCTCTCTTCCCTGCATTGACCATGCTCAGTCTATCCCCCAACGTGGGCCACGAGATCCCAAGTCTGGCCCAACATTCATCACTAAAGGGGCAGCCAAAGAACAGATGTTCGACTATCTCCTTGGGTAGATCATTATAGAACAGACACCCATAGTTGTTTCCCTGCAGCACAAATTGTCTCCTCCTAAGAATGTTTCTAGTGTTCAGCCTATGTAAGCCCCGATATGCGGTACTGTTCCAGATCTAGATGTTTCCACCGAGATCCGGGGACGGAGCACATATCGGTCCTACCGCGACATATGACAATGCCATATGCCTCGGATTTCCAACATGATATCACAACATTACAACTACAAGGATACAACAACTCATACAATCGGCATACAACTTCCTTAAATACATTACATCTGTGGAAGATACATGTCTGAATATAGACTACAATCAAATGCCTAGTGGAAAAGGTAAAACACACCATTCCCGTAACCACACGGGTGCAGGATCTCCGCCGGGATCCACCTAACTAGTCATCGTCGAGTCTCCACGAAGGCGTCCAGAAGAAGGGTCGTCAAGCTCCTCTGAAGTCCAAGATCGTTTGCATAATGTGCATAAAAGAGAAAAGAAGGGGTGAGCTATATCAACAAGTCTTGTAACTAACTTCTCACGGTAAGATGGGGGTAGTGGTTGAGGTTGCACTCGCACTAGCACCATATGAGTTGCTAACGGTCTATTTTAGAGTAAGATGAGAACCAAGCATTCGCTGAAGAATCGCCTCCAACAAGACTGCTCTCATCTACTTACGCAAACATAACACATATCCTATCCTTTTCCTCCCCTTCGCATCCCGACAAAGAAGAAGCAGGCAAGGCACACACACGTTGATCAAGTTACTAAGATTATCTCAGTTGTTGTTGTCTATGAACAAGGAGTAGGTCTTAAGTCGTCCATAACCGTGGACACGACTTCTCGAAAAGATTTAACCCTGCAGGGGTGTACCAACTTCCCATTACAAGGCTCCGGACGCACGCTAGTTCTCTCAGTCGGGCCCGTTAAAGAAACTCATTGAAGAGTTATTCTGAGAGTCCAGACGTCATAATCCCTCTAACTAACAACAAACAAATCCGGGTGGCCTCCGGTGAGTCGACATCCATCTCAAAACTCGGCCCGCTCTTGAATTGGCCTCTACCGTCTAGACGAGGTTGGGTTAGCTACCCAAACCATGTGGGCGGCCCCCTAACTCCCTAGGGTGGACCAACAAGAGAAACCATGTCTCCGCTGGCCCAAGTTGTTTGAAATCTGTCGGCCGCGGACCAGTCACACACACGTTTCAAATGGTAAATCAGCTTGGGCCACCACTATAAATGTTTGAAGCAAGGTAGGTAAGAAGACGGGACCCCATAGCATCCCACACGAGGTTAGGCACGCTCGTCAAGAGACACAGCATGCATACTAAGCAGTGGCTGAGAAGCGAGAAATAGTAACATAGCCGAACAAGGTTTGATGTGATGTGGAGGACATGGATGTTTGGGTTTATTTGAGAGGCATGAATATGAAGTGGTAGGATCAAGCAATCTTTCTATCCTATACCTAGGAGCGAGTGAGATGAAAGTTATAAGCATGATATATGCTCCCCCTTACCTGATGAGAAGACGAAACTGAAGGTGTAGTCGATCTGACTGGCGGGAAACCCTAGAAGGTCTAGGGGAGAGTGGTGGTATTTATATAGGCCGGCCTGGCTGGCGGGTTTACGCTAACACCCTCGGTTTTTCTCTCTCGCGTCCAATACTCCACGTTTCTGACCGCCGGGAGTCCATATGACCTCCGATTCGGACGAAATCTCGAACCACGCGCTCAGCGCGGCGAGCTCGTCAGTTCCACCTTGCTTTGATACCGTTTTGAGAAAATTTTCCGATTCCCAATGAAATAATCCATTTAATTATTAAATGGGGTTTTTCGTTATGATGGAGATGGCCGGTCTTGTGCGGGAAGTTTTGATGGTGCTCGGGTGAACCCGGTGTCGCAAAGGTCGTGTGCCATGGTGGAATGGTTCAATCATGCATGCTGATACACAAAAGAGGGGGGATATTCACCGATTAATAAATCGGCGAAGCAAATACTGCAAACAATTCTAGAATCAACAAAATAATGCAACAAAGAATTTTTTTTAATTTGGGTGAAAATCTCGGGCTGTTACAGCCTATTAGCCAACAAAAGCCACGCAAAAACTTTGCATTTGTTGGTGCAACTCGAGCCCCAGACCCATTTGACGCGGCATCAACCTCAACCTCCCGAAAGCAGTGCATGTAATATTGGGTGGATTTGAACTTACCACCCTCCAGACCACATCCCAACCATCATGCGCGCCCCTTCTCAGCATCACGTCCCTGGTGTCCTCCTTCAGATCCCCCATTTCTCTCCTAGCTTGCGTAGATAGAGGGAGAAGAAAGTTGTCGTTTAGGGTTTCAGATGTCAACGGCCCCTGTACTGAAACATCTTCACTATTCGCAAAGTAGAACAGTCTGGGGAAATTTTACATCAGCACTTCTTGCAACCAAAGATCTTTCCAGAAAAAAGTGACAGCACCATCACCAATTGTTACTCTCGTAATCGCTTTGTAAATAGGAGATAACAGCATGATGTCGCGCATCCAGACAGAACCGCACAGGTCCATGCAATGCGGCACCCCATCTCTATAGTAGGTTTGCCAGATGAGATTCACCCGAGGTACATCAAGCCTATTATAAAATTTGTGGAGTTGCTTGAGAAGTAGACCCTGGTTTTGGATTTTGAGGTCAATGATCCCAAGACCGCCTTTGTTTTTTTGGACGACACACCAAGCCCCAAGCCGCGGGAGAGCAACACTTGAGTACCCCCATCATCTAGTTTGGACCATAGACAGTGCCTCCGCAATTTTTCTAGGTGCTCGATCAACTTGGGCGGCAGCCTGATTATATCGACAAGGACATTATCACCGAGTTCACCAGCGTCAACTTGGAGCGATAGTCTAAAAGAGCTGCAGCAGACGACAGTCTCCTTTCAACTGAGGAAATCATAGGCATGATGTCCGTAACAGATGGTTCGGTTGTACCCATCGACAACCCCAGGTAAGTGAAAGTCATGGTGCCCACAGAGCAGCCCAACAGGTTTGCCAGTTTCCCCGTCACATCCGCCGGATTGTTGATCAGAACCAGGGTCGACTTGGCAAAGTTAATCCGCAGGCCAACGGTATCAGCATAGTTCTGTAGCGTGGTTTTAACAGCAGACATCTGCCCAGCCTCAACCGGCAACAAAAGGATTGTATCGTCCGCATATTGGATGATCGGATAGTCTTCAGTACCCGGGATCGGGAGTGAGATACCACCGTCTCTGCACTGCTCATTGAGCGCTGCCTGTAGCAGATCCGCCGCTAGGAAAAACAGTAGCGGGGACAGGGGGTCCCCCTGCCGCACCCCTCGCTTGCATCTAAATTGTCTTCTGGGAACCCCATTCAGCAGAACCGAAGATTTACCAGAGGGGAGGATAGATTCCATCCACCCTAGCCAGCGAGCATCAAAACCCATGGCCTCCATGATCTGAAGCATCGGCTGATGTTCGATCGTATCAAACGCTTCCGCGAAGTCCAGCTTGAGGACGACCACAATCCTACCCGACGCGTAGCACTGGTGTAGATATTCGAACACCCAAGCAAGATAGTCCTGGATCGATCTTCCTTTGAGAAAACCATACTGGTTTTTGTGGACGAGGCGCAAGATTATCTTCTGCATCCGATCAGCCAGGAGTTTAGTGATGAGCTTAACACAACAGTTTAGGAGGATGATCGAGCGATAATCATTCATAATTTACGGCGACTGAATCATGGGGATGATGGTGATAAACCCTGTGTTGAGACTCTCAAGGTTCAGCTTGCCCTCGTAAAAGTCTTCACACAACTTATAAAAATAACACTTGATCAGGTGTCAGCATGCTTTTAGAAACTGCCCACTAAAGCCATCCGGGATCGGCGCATGATCAGTCGGCCTTTTCCGGATGACCTCGTCTATCTCCTGATGCGTGAAGGGCATCGACAGAGCTTCAAGCCCCTCAACTCTTCGTATAAGGTTTTGGAGATCAAGTCTCGTGTTCACAGGTTCACTTTTCCCCAGCCTTTCCTTATAAGCAGAAAATAGGACCGCTTCCTTCCCCGTGTGATCTGATATGACTGTACCATCATTTAAAGCAAGCGAAGCCACTGAGTTTCTACGAAAGCGTTCAGTGGCGATTCTATGATAGAAATTGGTGTTCCAATCACCAAATTTGAAGTGTCGAACCGTGCAACATTTCTTCCAATAGGAGTTTTTCCTGTCAAGCAAAGCCAGCAAATGCTTTTTTAAGATCACTCGGAAATTGCTCTCAGGTACAAATGGAGGTCTCCTCTCTTCAAGCACATCCAGTTGAGCTAAAGTTCTGTTAGAATTATCAATAAATGTGGTAAGTTTCGACAGCCCTTGGCTCCATTTCCTCAGCTCATACCTAAGAATTTTAAGTTTTTTGCACAACAGCGCTGCAGAGTTCGGGGCAAAGTTACTGTTGTTCCAAACATTATTGACCACATCAAAAAAATTCGGGCAACGAGACCCAAAAGTCCTCAAACTGAAAGATGTTAGATTTCAGTATTTTAGACTGTATACTGATATAGCACGACGCATGATCAGAGACTGGCTTGCCAAGAGGCATGACCACCGTATTGGGGAATTTTGCCGCCCAGTTGACCGATGTGAAGTACCAATCAAGCTGAACCAGGAGGGGATCAACCTGCATATTGCTCCACGTATACATGCGCCCCTTAATCCGCAATTCAACTAGAGATTGAGAGCGAATGAAATCGTTGAAAACCAACATATCCGTCGTTTTACTACTGCCACATTTACGATTATCAGGAGCCCTTGTGTAATTGAAATCCCCTACAAACAGCCAATCTTCCCCAACAGGAATATCAACATCAAAGAACCACTGCGTGTAGAGGGTTCTTTTCGGGCCATTACAGGGACCATACATATTCACTAGCGTCCATGTGTCATTCGATTGGGCAACAGTGAAGCAAATAGCAATGGCGAAGGATGCTGAGAAAATCACATCGCCAGAAAAGAGAGAGCTCACCCAGGTAACACATAATCCGCCCGTATTACCCACGGAAGGAATAAAGGTAAATTTATCAAATCTCTTAGGGCAACACTGTTTAACAAAACTAGAATCGAAGGACTCTCGCTTGGTTTCTTGCAGACAAATGATGGAACACCCACTAACATCGATAGCATTACGGAGAGCTAATTGTTTATCGCTAGAATTAATACCGCGTATATTCTAACAAAGGATATTCCAGCATTTAGTCGAATGCATAAAAGGAAATTAAACTTGCGTGGGGTTTTTGACGGGCTTGGCCTAAAGCTTTTCCGCGCTGAGCTCGTCCAGAGGAACACCACACACCTTGGTCCCTATCAGCTAGATGGTGCGGATGGGAGTATGGGGTGGAGACGCTTCATCATCTCGGACCATGGCAATCTGCAAACCATTGGATGGAGTAAGCCCGAGAACATGCAACTCCAACAGAAGGAACCTTCTCGTCTTGACTTTGGAAGGAACATGTCTTGCATCAGTGACTGTAGGTGCTTTGAAGCCATCATAACGGGTAGACCTAGGGCTCCTCCGCAGCTGAACCGTGTAACATGCTGCGCCTCATTGGCAATCAACTCACTAAGCTTGGCTCCAACAGGGAGATCAGTCATGGGGGGAACCATTGGTTCAGAGCATTCCAATTCAGAACTGGCGGGAATCTCCTCATTCAAACTGACCATCATGACACAACCATTAGTCTGAGTTGCGATCTCCTCTTGGGAAATGTTGTCCCCATGTTCCAGTAGTGTCGCCGAAGTCTCCCCTCCATCCTCTTGGGCCCAGCCCACATGTGGAGTGACGAGAGCCAAGACAACCCTAGGGATAAAGATGGGTTGGTCAATCACCGAGAGCCGCACCAGCGCTGGTTCATAAGCAATGATGCCAAACATAGCAGCCGCCAGAGTTCCCATCATATCATGCAGGGCATTCAGAGGATTCAGGGGAGGAAAGCACCTGAGGGGGGGGCAACAATGCAACGAGTATATTTCCTCACGTGCATATCCCAGAGCCAATCCAGGATGTCCAAAGCTGAGCCGACAAACGGATCTTGATCAACACCACCAGCTCGGACAAACCTAATTTGCGCGTTGTTGGGGCCATGGACTAAATCATCGGTCGCAGCAGTAACGGAAGAATATACCGACCATTCATCCTGCGGATCATCAGATATGTTACTTTCAGGTGCAACTCCGTCCATCAAGGAGGTTCCAGAGTACTGCAGGTACCCCCTCAGCCTAAACCCACGGTATTGGTCAGGCATAACCGGCCAGTCTCCCCACCCATCGTGCATATGTTGCACCTGTTCTCCAGCATCTTATTCCCATGCCTCGTCCACCTGGCTTGCTAAAGTTGCTGCTATTCAAGAGCACACTGTTGTGCTGCTGTTAGATAGGGCAGCCGAAAGGGGTGCGGTGATGTGTTCATGGGAGGAGGGCTTTCTTCGGTACCACGCAGCCCTGGGATAGTGTCTCTGCCATTGAGGATGTAAACCGAGACCGACCATGAGCGTCCCAGACTAGGGGCAGTGTCACTTCGTCTGACAACCAGGCTATGAGGAACCAAGGCGAGATTAGAAATGAAAACTCTGACGAGAACACGCTCTTTCTTGACACCCGGGCGGTGCCAGAGATCAAGCTTAGCGAAGGTAGACACCCCCTTATTGATATAGTGATCAGTTTCATAATCCATAGGGAATGCAAGAAAATAGATCCAAGCAACATACTGAAACGGTCAAAATCTCATATTGGGTCCCTCATCATGCGGTATGAATGAGAAAGTGGAGTAATCATCAAGTTGATGAGGACTCTCCTAGATAAACTGATCACACAACAGCACATCCTCAAAAGCAACCATCCCCACTCTAATGGGATACACAAACGAGTCCGGAAACACAAGATGAAAATCCCTTCTCATTATCCTAACAATCTCCGGCAACACCAGACGCTTGTGACGATCAGGGATCTCAGGGTCCACAGTGACAATAGCGTACCTCTCATGGCTCAACGGGGGATCGTCGACCACAATCGTGGTCCTCGCAATCCTGTTATGCGGGCCTCTTTCAAGCTGAGCTCCTTCCGGGAAGAAGTCAAAGGGAACCACAGGGAAGTTCGCCATGTGAAGGTCAGGTGTAGCAGAGGACGGTGTTGCAGGGGTAGGTTGTGTTATATGAGTAGATACCGCAGGAGGTAAAGCATTAGTAGAAGGGGAGGGGGAGGGAAATTTAGGATCACTTGCCATTTTAGGCACGGATTTGCTACCCTGTTTTTGTTTTGGTCTCCAAACAAGATGGCTGGAAAGATTTTGATATCCATACTTTCCTATCCTTTCCAGAGCAGCCGAAGTCCCAACAGCAGGATCACATGTTACCAAGTTAGTGCGTGGTTTTGGTTCCTGCCAAAAGAATTTGTCAATCCCACTTATACCGGAACTCTTTTTAACGTGTCCAAGGAGATGACATCTGGTGTATTTCTAACATGATGGGGAGAGCATGGATATGTGAACAGAGCTATTGCAATGGGCACAGCCACTGGGGTTGGGCTTGTCGATAACACAAGTGCAGCATCTCTGAAATTTCGAGCACAATCGACATTTAACAACCTGGTAGAAGGAAGAAATATGATCACGAGCGCCACAAATAAGACAGTGATTCAGATGTTTATATATCTCCTCAGTAGTAGGTTGCCTGACAGATTTCATTATAAGAGTAATTTTCCTGTGTCCAATCAACGATACGCTCAAGTTCAAGGTTGGAAAGTACTTTAAATGCCGCACCACGAAAATTCCTGCCAACAAATATGTCATTAACTCTGGCCGGGATCTGAGCATCCGACAAATTGAAGGAACCAAAAGTTAGCGATCTTGTTTGCTGAGAAATGGAATTTTCCTCAAATTTCGGAATATCCATATCAGACAAATGATCCTTGTGTTCATCATTCACCGGATGAACACAATCTGAGAGATCGAAAAGGTCTTGAAGATTGGCTTGAATATGAGTACGAAAACAAAATTTGGCCAATTCTCGGGCCGACGTGAGATCATGATGAGCCAAGGCTTGGAGGAAATTCAAGTTACTACGAACACACTTGGGAGTTCTACTAGAGATCTCTCCAATTTCACAATCAGCCGCCCAAACTTGATTACCAGGTGAAGACTTCCTCAAATGTTCAGAAAATGGGTTGAAATGACATATAAAATCAGGCCAGATACGGTCCTTGAGATGATAAATAAAATGTCCAACCTTATTATAGGCCACTGAGAAGCGATAATTGCGATCACCCAAGTGAATAACTTTGAAACCCGAGGCTATACCTCCAATGCAACATTGAAGAGCCAATCCAACCAAGGAGCAAGAAAGGGAGAAAGAGGCAGAGGAAAACGGGGCCACCAAGAAGAATTCCTTGGTGCCACAACCTTCAGAAAAGTGGACTGAGGATCGGAAACGACAACGAACCTGCTCCTCGACCAGCAGGGCGGGGTGGAAGTCCCAATGGAGCAGACTATCCATGGATTAGTATGAGAATCCATGGTCATCTGCATGGTGAGGGATGAGCGTCGTGGAGGAGAAGGAGGAGGGGTGGGTGGAGGGGAGCGCCATGTCTCATGTTTCGTCCATCAAACAGATTGATTGTCACAAGTACTCCAAATCCATCACAAGTTATCCAAATCCGTCACAAGTACTCCAAATCCATCACAAGTTACACAAGCCATCGCAAGTCATCACATTATGAGTTATCACAAGTCATCATTGTTCAGCGGATCATGTAGAGAACAAGCGCGATAAGGGTGAGCAAGATCAGCGGGAGCACGACCAAGTTCTGCATCCGGTTCCTGTTCCTCGTGTGGTCCCTCCACTTGGCTACCACTTCCTCTCTAGTCGCGTACCCTTTGTAGTTGTTGCCTATGAACTTGTTCACTTGTCTATGATAGTACTCCCACTTGTCGTAGACTCCAGGAACCCGTCCATCGCACACCACGTAGCACTTCGTTATCTCTATAGTCAAGGCATATTGGTATATCATGCAATGGAAAGAATTAAATGGTTTAGATATATATATATATATATATATATATACAGCCGCTCTATTCTGACATCGTTGTCAGAATAACTATTCTGACAACATTCCGAACTGCATCGTATCGCAAAGAGAACCGCACTACTGAATTCGAAGCACTGCAGCTCGGGTAAAACAGAACCACATGCACCGTTTTTGCTTCAACTTTTTAACCGTTTGTCGGAATTGATCGTATGATACACCGTTGGATTCGTATTGAAATGGATCATCTTCCGTATGTTGAACAATTGTCCAGATTCCTCACAGATTAAGAGCAGTTTTGAAAACAGTGTGATGCCATACTTTTGCAGCTGGCGTTTTTTCGCGATTTCTCTTAAACCGTTCATCGGAATGATGCAAATGATATACCGTTGGAAATATATCGATCAGGCGCTCCATCCATATGTAGAACACTTTCTCTAATTCCTCACGGTTTGAGAGGAATTTGAAATTGAAAAAAAAAACGCAGCCACTCTATTTTTTTGGTTTCAGATCTCGTAGAGAGTCAAACTTTTTAACCGTTTGTCGAAACGACGCGTATGATAAACCGTTGGATTCGTATGGAGTAGGAGCATCTTCGACATGTTGAACACTTTTCGAGATTCTGCACGGTTTTGAAGCAATTTAGAAAACGGTGCCGCTGCCCTCTTGTGGACAGCGGCCGTTTTTGCGTAATTTTTTTCGATTCATTCGTCCGATCGATGAAATTGATACACGGTTGGATAGCTCTCGTCGAGGCGCTCCATTTTCATGTATAACTTTCTCTCTAACTCCGTACGGTTTAAAAGTAGCGTCGATTTTACTAAAACCCGGACTCACTTTTTTCGCGGAACAAAAAATCAGCGAGTGAACTGCATTGGTTTGCATCCGACATTCAAGCGCACTGCATTATCGCCAAACAGAGCGTACGTGTTGTTCGCGGACCCGTAATAGATCAAGTGAACTGCATTCGCCGGGCAACCGCACCGCATCCCACGGTGCAGGCGCACTGCATTTTCGCGAATCCGGAATCGGCCAAGGGAGTGAACCGCATCCGACTGTTAAGCGCACTGCATTTCGGCTTCACAATTGAGCTTCATCTTTTTTTTTCTCGTAATTCACATATACGGTAAATATTATCCCCTAATTTCCATCGGAATACCAAGCGCATTGCAACTTTTTTCAGTGTGTTGCATCAAAACACCAAGCGCACTCCAATGTTAATAACATTATTTGATGAAACATTTTAGAGACGTATTTGTATCACATGGTGAACTGCATTAATTTCTATTTTCATTTTTCTGCTGTTCTTTTAAGCGCATCAGAACTTCATGCAAACATATGAAAACTGCATGATCGAAGCGAATTTGCCGATTGGCTAAAATGAACCGCAGAAACAGAAACAAGTGGACCACTCATTTTTTTAAACCATACATACGCACTTCACTGTGAAACACATATTTAACAACTACACTTCACAAATATCCCATAGAGTAATAGTAGCATAGCATGGGTGCGCCTATGGGAGAGAATTTCTGTGAACATAGTCCAGGACGAACTGCATCATTTTCTTCCTCAAAAAATAAATTAATCGAACCTCAAAATCTAACAACAATGGAATGCATCCCATGTTGATTCCCTTTTTCCTCCGGGAAATCACACACACAAAAAAGTGAACTGCAGTCTTGCCATCCAGAGGAAGCAGCGTCAGTGCGCGGCCAGACGCCCAGGGAACAGGCGCCTTCAAGTCGTCCTCCTCCAGGTTTCTTGCGGGGGGATTCGTCGTCCGATGGATGGGGTGTCAAGGTCCGGTGCCGAAGGACTCCCGGGTGGCGGCCGGATCCGGTGGGGGTAGGCATCCCGTGGCAGCCAACCGTC
The DNA here is from genome assembly GCA_950022295.1 of Bromus sterilis. Taxonomy (NCBI): domain Eukaryota; kingdom Viridiplantae; phylum Streptophyta; class Magnoliopsida; order Poales; family Poaceae; genus Bromus; species Bromus sterilis. Next base: position 167,888,678 of record OX465600.1, on the reverse strand, counting down.
CCCATCCAGTGCAACGGCGGGCGATGCGCGACCGTGGGAGAGGGAGTTGCCCCGTCGGAGCCTCCTTGCCGGAGACGGAGAGGACGACTCTGGGCGCCGAAGAGGGAGAGTACAGCGAGGGGGGGGGGGAGGGGATGGCGGTCGGATCTGGTGGAGGAGGGCCGGTCGGGGTAGGTGGCGATCGGATCTCCCCACAGCCGCAGCCGTGCCGGCAGAGGTAGCCGTGCCGCGCTCGGAGAAGACGCCAGATCGGATCCGCCGCAGAGGCGGTGTGTTGGTTATGGGAGGGGGAGCTTCCGCTGCGGCGGCGGCACGGCGAAACGCGGAGGTGGAGCGACGCAGGAGGTGGTGGCCGGGGGCGGCCGTTGGCAGGTTGGCCGGGGCTCCAGCCGTGCGGCGATGGATGGTCGAGCTAGGGGTTGGTGCGGGGAGGGAGGATGGTGGTGCTGCGTGGGGGTGGGGTGGGTTAGGGGATAAAGCAAGGTGTGGGTGGCCTCATCCTTTTTTTCAATTTGCTTCGTGCACCGCGGCTCGGTATGGCATCTGGTTTACGGTTTATCGGTGTTGGCAGAATAAGCCCAAATGTTGTTAGAATAAGGTCTTAAGGGGTGTTGTTAGAATAGACCCACTGTCGGGACCCGGAATATGCATATGTATTTCAAGTCACGATGCAACCACATGGAGAGCCGAGAGCCGTACCCACTTGTCTAAGCAGACAAGGCCAAGCACAAAACACTCTCGGAAAGCATCGAACGTGAGAGGCATCCCATCCAGGCCAGATGATCAACTGAGATGGGTCCTCATCGTCTTCTCAAAATTCTAAATTCTTATGGGTGGTGAATCCCATACTCATAGACAAGTCGCCTCAACCATGTTATCGATTGAATCCTAAATCTTACATAGACTTACTCCAGCCCGATCACTTAGTCGAGGTCTAGGGCGGGCTCGATCATACAACAAAGTGTGCACGTGACAGAGTCATGAGCAATCGCATCGCGATGCCCCAAGCTACGCACATCTAAGGGCCACTTGGTGTATAAAAGACCGCCAGCCAGATCACAACTAAGGTCTCGAAAACCCATACTAAGACATGCATGTTATAAACATACACGCAACACACATGCCTAGTATGAACAGCAGGTATCATCACATAACTCTACAAAGTGTATCTTTATTGACTTACACATAGAGCATACAAAGGTCACATGTCTGTGATCATCATTACATCATACAACGGAAGAAAATTAGGTCTGAGTACAGACAAGTTTAACAAATGGCTTAGAGAAGCCTTGTTCAACATATATGCCCTTCCACGAGGGACCAGACTGTTGTCTGGAACTATACTAGCTTAGTCAACGTCGAGCTTCACGAAGGTGACTCCATCGGGGTCCGGGTTCTCATCTAAAACAAAGAATAAGCAAACGTGAGTACAAAGTCGTACTCAGCAAGACTTACATCAGAACTACACTACTCATGCTCAAGTTTCAAGGTAAAGGAGGTGGGGTTTCAACATGCAGAAGTGCAAGCTTTGACTTGGCTAGTCTTGTACTACGAGTACCAGACTTGAGGTAAGAAGCGTACACGAGTCCACTACCAAGTCCCCAACCAATACACCACTATGGATACTTCCTCGACTTCCCCACGAGGAAGCACGCCATAGCACTCATGCTTATCTTGCGAGTTTTATAAGTATCCATTCAAGTTGTCTATGATCAAGTAGAGGTCTCCAAGTAGTCCATAACCGCGGAAACGGCTATTCGAATAGTTTATTAACCCTGCAGGGGTGTACATCTTCACACGCGTGTCATCACTTATCGCCTCGTTCTTGTCACCCTTCAAGCGGGTGTCGGACGTGGATGAAACCAAGGCACTACCCTCACATCACCTTCTCTAATCCAAGAGTCGACTACCTGAGTTTGTCACCGCTCGAGAGTCCGGCCGGTTCTACGAAACGGACTCAGATAATGTAAGGGACCGAGACGCCACCTTTGAAAGATGGTTTCGCTGCCTCACAGGTCCACCCACATATCTATGCATAAGCCAAATGGAAAGCCCGAAACTAGTGTGACTCCTGGACCGGATCGAGTACGTAAAGAGGCCAAACGGGGCTCCCATAAACCCTACATGTGGTCATACTCTTTGTCTTGGATCACAAAACAGGAACTCGGGGCCTAGGGCAGTGTTCAACGAGACAACCCACTATGTACTCCACCACAGCCTCTCATTGTTCACCTTTGTTTAGGGGTGGATTCACCAACACGTTATCATCAACACCATTATGAATATCCATCCCAACTCACAAACAATGTAACCTCATTGTATCACTAAGCAGCATAAAGCAGTAACAGTTGCAGGGGCTACATGCTCATCATTCAACTCCTATATCTGCTAGGATTGTGGTTTGCTTAATACGGTGACAAAATGATAGGTCATGCATCGGAATGGGTTCAACTATGCGAAAGAACGTGTCTCGGTGATCTCCTAAACATGCATAAGCCAGACTGAGAGGGAAGTAGGATTTTATAGACATGATCAATGGGGTTTTGCTTGCCTTGCTGACGATACACAGGTCTTAATGGTGGTCTTCTTCTTCGGGGGTGATCACCGTCTCAGGGGCACTGTTACCGGCACAAACATCAACAAAGGGGGGCAAAATGGAATGGAAATGCACATACAAATGATATAGTTGTCCATGATGTGATTGCTTCTGTTTTGTGGCAAATTCAATTTAAATGAAGTGTATTGCATTTGGAATGCAAAGTCAAACTCCATATATGATTTTCAAATTAGCCAAATATGCATTTGTCACTGTTCACCCATTAAAAATTGGTAAAACATGAAAACAAATTGCATATTATTAATCCTTGCATTTTTCTGATAATTTTTCATATATTATTTGTCTCATTTGGGATTGTGGTTTAAAAGATATGAATATTTGAAGTTTATTCTATTTTCGGATTTTTCTGATTTTCTCTGGAATTATTTTTAATCTGGAAAATCTTTTATTGCATCATCATGACCTCAGCATGACATCAGCAAGGGGTCTGACTTGTGGGTCCACCCTGTAAGTGGCCCACTGTTAATTTCTGTTTAGATTAAATTTAAACAGTGGTTAAGGGGAGGGGGCTGGCCCCACCTGGCAGCCACTATTAGGGGGTAATTAGTGGAGGGGGTTAGGGGCTCTAATGGCGGGCTCGCCGGCGACGCCACTGTAGCCGCCGGACTTCTCCGGAATCGGGCTAGAGGGCACGGGAGAAGGAAGGGAGAGCACTGGGGCGTATCTCTCTCTCTCTCTCCCGCGTCTGTTGGTACCACCTAGGGCTCACGGGGAGGTCCTGTGGGACGGCAACGTCGAAAAAGGAGGCGGCCGGCCATTGTCATCGGCAAGAAGCGGCGATGAGGGTCGGGAAGAAGCGCAGCTAGGGGGAAAGGACGCGCGAAGCTCACCAGAGCTCTCAGGTGAAGACGGGGAGGCCGAAGGAGCCCGGGTTGTGGCGTATTCCGGGGATGGAGATCTCGGCGGCCGGCGGGAAGGCGATGACCCTGGCGTCGCTAATGGAGCCGTTAAGGCTCAATTGAAGATGCAGACCGTCGGACCCGTCCACGGCGGAGGCGCCGGACAGGTTGGTGCGTCCCGTGCAGCTAAGTGGCCACGGTGGCACACGCACGGCGGCGACGGGAAGCTCTCGGGCGCGGCGAGATTCGCGCGGGAGAGAGGCCTAGAGGAAGCAGAGATGGGGGAGAACGGTTGCGGAGCGTCTGGGCGTGTGCGTGGCGCGAGGAGAAGGCTCGTGGGGGCCTCTAGACGTCTCTGGACGTCGAGGTGACGACGGCGTGCTCCCTGGCCGCCACCGAGCTGCTTCGGCGTCGGGAAGGAAGACGACAACGTGGGGGACTGGGCTGGGCCGCGGTTTTTCTAGTTGGTCCCGAGGCCGTAGGGGTTTGGGCTAGATAGGTTTTTTTCTCTTTTCTTCTATTTTGGTTTTCTGTTTTATTTTTCTTCTGATTGTTTTTCTCTAAATTAAATAGTAGAGCATTTTATTAAATGCCCAATTAATTTTATAAATCTTAGGTGGCCAGTAGCAAGCCACTTATGACTTTTGGGCATTTTTGAAATTCAATCAATTTGAATTTCAATTCAATTAGGGGTTAATTTAATTTCCATGGCACCTTTTGAATTTTAGAAAATTCCTTGGGCATGGGAATGAACCCAAACCACTTTTGAAATGATCACCATCATTTTTAGGAATTTTCCAAATGTTCAAATGATTTTTGGAAAAATATTTTTATCTGGCCATTTGAATTAATTTCTCAGGGCTTTTCTTTTTCCCTATTTGGATTTCTTTTGAATTTTTGCATGATGCAAAGGGCACAGTCAAACCCTAGCACTTACCTAACTTGGGGTTGTGACAACTCGCCCCCACTCAAAAGAATCTCGTCCCGAGATTCAGAAGTCGTCGAGAGGAAGGTGGGGTACTCGGCACAGAGGCGGTCTTCTCTTTCCCATGTGGTTTCTTTCACGGAATGATGTGACCATTGCACTTTGAGAAACTTGATCTTCTGACGATGAGTGACACGCTCTGCTGAATCAAGTATACGAACGGGGTATTCTCGATAAGAAAGGTCATCTTGGAGATCAAGCGTTTCATGGTCGACTTCACGGATGGGGTCCTTGAAGCAACGCCTGAGTTGTGACACATGGAATACATCATGTACTCGGGAAATGTGCGGGGGTAGTTCAAGTTGGTAGGAAACTTCTCCACATTTAGCTAGAATGCGGAAAGGTCCAATGTAACGTGGGGCCAACTTGCCTTTGATACCGAATCTTTGGGTTCCCTTCAGAGGAGTAACCCGAAGGTAAGCCTTCTCATCAATAATGTAGCTCTCTTCCCTATGATGACGATCATAGTAGCTCTTTTGACGAGACTGGGCGGCTTTCAAACGATCACGAACAATGCGAACTTGCTCTTCTGCTTCCTTGATCATATCCGGTCCAAAGAATTGTCTTTCATCGGTTTCTGACCAGTTTAAGGGTGTTCGACACCGTCGTCCATAGAGGAGTTCAAAAGGAGCCATGTTCAGACTAGATTGGAAACTATTGTTATAAGAAAATTCGGCAAATGGAAGAGACTTCTCCCAATTCTTTCCGAAAGATATAACACAAGCTCTGAGCATGTCTTCCAAGATTTGATTAACCCTTTCAACTTGACCGCTAGATTGAGGATGGAAAGCTGTACTAAAGGAGAGATGAGTTCCCATAGCATTTTGAAAACTTTCCCAGAATCTAGAGGTGAAATGGCTACCATGATCAGAATTGATTTCCAAAGGAACACCGTGAAGAGACACAATTCTAGAGACATACAAGTCCGCTAACTGGCTAGCAGTTATGGACTCGCGAACAGGAAAAAAGTGAGCAACTTTTGAGAGCCGGTCAATGACCACGAAGATGGCATCATTTCCTTTCTGGGTTTTTGGAAAGCCGGTGATGAAATCCATACCGACCTTGTGCCATTTCCACTTGGGAATATAAAATGGTTGAAGAGTACCAGCAGGTCTTTGGTGTTCTACCTTAATATGACGACAAACATCACATTCGGCAACAAATTGTGCAATGTCTCTCTTCATCCTGGTCCACCAAAATCTCTGGCGTAGATCTTGGTACATTTTTGTGATACCGGGATGAATGGAGAGGGGAGTGTCATGAGCTTCCTTAAGGATCAGCTGCCTTAGGTCTTGATTCTCAGGGAATACTAAACGATTTTAAAAGAATATCGTTCCTTGACCGTTTGCAGAGAAACATTTAGCAACTCCGCTAACAATGTTCTCCTTGATCTCTCGAATACCACTATCTTGTTTCTGGGCGGCTATGATTTGATCCTCAAGGGTTGGTTTCGCCACCAGGGTAGAAAGAAAGCCATGAGGAACAATCTCGAGATTGAGCTTTCGAAATTCCTCATGAAGAAGTGGTTGATACTGTTGTAACATGAGGTTGTAACAATACGACTTACGACTTAGTGCATCAGCCATGACATTGGCCTTGCTTGGGGTGTAACAAACTCCTAAGTCATAATCTTTTATCAACTCTATCCAGCGTCTTTGCCTGAGATTAAGATCTAGCTGGGTGAATATGTATTTGAGGCTTTGGTGATCAGAATAGATCTCACAAAGATTACCAAGGAGGTAATGGCGCCAAGTCTTCAGGGCATGAACTACGGCAGCGAGTTCAAGATCATGGGTAGGATAGTTCTCTTCATGTGGACGCAACTGGCGTGAAGCGTATGCTATCACATGTCGATCTTGCATAAGTATGCATCCTAACCCTTGCCGTGAAGCGTCACAATAGATCTCGAAATCCCTTTTGTTGTCTGGAGGTGCAAGTACAGGTGCAGAAGTCAATCTTCTTTTTAGCTCTTGAAAGCTTTCCTCGCACTTGGGGGTCCATTGGAATTTCTTATCTTTCTTGAGGAGTTCAGTGAGAGGCTTTGCAACTTTGGACAAGTTCACAACGAAGTGGCGGCAATAGCTTGCTAAGCCAAGAAAACTCCTAACTTGCTTAACCGATTCAGGTGGAGTCCAATCAAGGATGGCCTGAACTCTCTCGGGATTGACAGCAATGCCTTTCGCAGAAATCATGTGGCCTAAGTAGGACACTTCTGGTAGCCAAAATTCACACTTGGAGAACTTGGCATAAAGGCGATGCTCTCGAAGTTTCATCAATACCAACCTTAGATGTTCTGCGTGCTCTTCTTCGTTCTTCGAGTAGATGAGAATGTCATCAAGATAAACCACAACAAATTTATCTACGTACTCCATGAAGATCGAATTCATCAAGCACGAGAATGTGGCGGGGGCATTGGTTAAATCGAAGGACATGACGATGTACTCGTAAAGACCATATCGAGTAGTGAAAGCCGTCTTGGGAATGTCCTCGTTTCAGACTTTGATTTGATGATAGCCTAATCTCAATTCCATGTTGGAGAAGACCGAGGATCCAGCAAGTTGATCATAAAGATCATTGATCCTAGGAAGTGGGTACTTGTTCTTTATCGTCGCTAGATTTAGCGGACGATAGTCTACGCACATCCTTTTTGTTCCATCTTTCTTCGTTAGGAACAGAACGGGGCGACCCCATGGCGATGAGCTAGGGCGGATGAAGCCTTTTGCCAACGAAGCATCAAGTTGGGTTTTTAGCTCAGCTAACTCATGTGGGGCCATTCTATATGGGCGTCTGGAAATTGGGGTTGTGCCTGGTATAAGATCCACTATGAATTCTACACACCTGTCGGGTGGCATCCCCGGCAGCTCTTCAGGAAAGACATCCGGGAAGTCACGAACCACCGGAATATCTTCAAGGTCAGGAAGGGGAAGCACATTCAAAGTATGCATCTGGGTTCTAGAGCTGGGTGAGGTGTAGTCAATGATCTGTCCTGAAGAATGGGTGAGTTTAACTGACTTGGCTTTACAATCAAGGACAACATTCTGTCTTGATAACCAATCCATGCCTAGGATCACATCAATGTCTGAGGACTTGAGGGCTATAAGAGAAGCAAGGAATACTAAACCCTCAATTGCAATTTGATTGCCATGGCTTACTCTATTAGTTTGCCACTTTGAACCAGGAGTTTGAATGATCATTGGAGAAAACATTTCTTCAAAAGGAAATTCATGCCGAAGTGCATAACTCTCCGACATGAATGAATGAGAAGCTCCTGGATCGAAAAGAACGGAGGCGGGGACATGATTGACTGGGAGTGTGCCAAGAATGACGTCAGAAGTAGCAGTGGTGTCCTCAACTGAGATTTGGTTCACATATCCACTACCTGTGACTGAAAGCCTTGCTGGAAAGGTTTTGGTGGTTGATTTCTTTGAAGGCTTATGACTAGGTCAACGGGGTGCCACCAACACTGTAGGGCATTGTCGGAAGTAATGGCCTGTCAAACCACATGTGAAACACATCCTTCCTGAATTGCTGGGAGCAGGATTACTTGATTGCACACCATCATTCCTGGGAGGAACAATGTGTTGAGGTGGATGGCATATATTGGATGGTGTTCTCTGAAGAAAGTTTTGAGGTATGGGACCAGTTGGAATCCATATTCGGCGTTTCTGAGGGGCTGAACTTGAAGAAGCAGCAAGCTCAAGATCATGCTTGCGAGACTCTTCGAACACTTCATTGCCATGCTCAGCTCTGAAGGATCTGTTGACTAAATCCTCAAAGGTGGCAAATTCAAGGAGGTTGAGATCATGATGGAGGATGGGGCTAAGTCCCTTACGGAACCTTGCCTGCTTTCTGGCATCGGTGGTGATCTCATCTTGGACATATCGAGCAAGACAGTTGAACTCTCTCACATACTCATGCATGGACATCTCTCCTTGAGTCAGATTGCAGAACTATTCCTTCTTGCGCTCCATTAACTCATCTAGAAGGTAGTACCCTCGAAAGGCAAAACAGAACTCCTGCCAAGTCACTACGTGACCATATGGCTGCATCGCAACATATTTCTCCCACCATTCAGCAGCAGCATCTTCCAGAGAGTATGTCGCGAATATAACTCGGTCATTGGGAGCAACATGTGCCGTGTCAAGCTTACTCTCGATGGAACGGAGCCAATCATCGGCTTCAAGGGGCTCAGAAGAACATCGGAATACCGGTGGTTTGAGGAGGATGAAGTCCTGAATGCTGACCACCACATTACGATGGTGGGCGGTATTCTGCTTGATGAGCTCCAGAAGACGTGTCTGATCACGTCGATTCCGCTCGGTTTCCATCATGATTTCCGCCGCAGAAGGCGGTGGTGGAGGTGCATCATCATTTCGATTCCGATCACGGTCTCGATTCCGAAGAACAGCACTACGAGTTCCACCTGACATCCTGTGTGATAAAAATCAATAATCAGAACAGATTGTACGATGGAATCAAAGATAAGAGGACATGATTTCGGAAGGATCATAATGCAAAGGCAATGATTCATAGAAACACGGGATAAATTGGGCAGCAAAACGGCTACACCGGGATGGAAATGAAACAACCTTGAAGTGATTGGACATAACTTCTTCAAGGAAATCAAAATACGGAGACTCTGGATGACCGCAACAATCCTACGGCTAATAGGGAAGCACTCAACGGGATGTTCTAGTAAGACATAGATGAGCCTAGTCCTATCATCTCGTAGAAAAGATAGGGGTGACTCAGAACTCAGATCGATGAGGGTAAGGAGAAAAAGAAGCCTTACGTTGTTCCCTTTATACCCAAGTAACTATATAACTATAGAATGCTAGACTCGACTTCGACCAAGGGTTTGAATAATCCTACAGACATTCCTGCTCTAATACCAAGTCTGTCGGGACCCAGAATATTCGTATGTAATTCCAGTCACGATGAAATCACATGGAGAGCCGAGAGCCATACCCACTTGTCTAAGCAGAAAAGGCCAAGCACAGAACACTCTCGGAAATCATCAAACGTGAGGGGCATCCCATCCAGGCCAGATGATCAACTGAGATGGGTCCTCATCGTCCTCTCACAAGTCTAAATGCTTATGGGTGGTGAATTCCATACTCATAGAAAAGTTGCCTCAACCATGTTATCGATTGAATCCTAACTCTTACATAGACTTACTCCAGCCTGATCACTTAGTCGGGGTCTAGGGCGGGCTCGATCATACAAGAAAGTGTGCACGTGACAGAGTCACGAGCAATCGCATCGTGATGCCCCAAGATGCGCACATCTAAGGGCCACTTGGTGTATAAAAGACCGCCAGCCAGATCAGAACTAAGGTCTCGAAAACCCATACTAAGGCATGCATGTTATAAACATACACGCAGTACACATGCCTAGTATGAACAGCAGGTATCATCACATAACTCTACAAAGTGTATCTTTATTGACTTACACATAAAGCATACAAAGATCACATGTCTGTGACCATCATTACATCATACAACGGAAGCAAATTAGGTCTGAGTACAGACAAGTTTAACAAATGGTTTAGAGAAGCCTTGTTCAACATACATGCCCTTCCACGAGGGACCAGACTGTTGTCTACAACTATACTAGCTTAGTCAATGTCGAGCTTCATGAAGGTGACTCCATCGGGGTCCGGGTTCTCATATAAAACATAAAATAAGCAAACGTGAGTACAAAGTCGTACTCAGCAAGACTTACATCAGAACTAAACTAGTCATGCTCAAGTTTCAAGGTAAAGGAGGTGGGGTTTCAACATGCAGAAGTGCCATCTTTGACTTGGCTAGTCCTGTACTACGAGTACCAGACTTGAGGTAAGAAGCGTACACGAGTCCACTACCAAGTCCCCAACCAATACACCACTATGGATACTTCCTCGACTTCCCCACGAGGAAGCAAGCCATAGCACTCACGCTTATCTTGCGAGTTTTATAAGTATCCATTCAAGTTGTCTATGATCAAGTACAGGTGTCCAAGTAGTCCATAACCGCGGACACGGCTATTAGAATAGTTTATTAACCCTGCAGGGGTGTACATCTTCACACGCGTGTCATCACTTATCGCCTCGTTCTTGTCACCCTTCAAGCGGGTGTCGGACGTGGATGAAACCAAGGCACTACCCTCACATCACCTTATCTAATCCAGGAGTCGACTACCTGAGTTTTTCACTGCTCGAGAGTCCGGCCGGTTCTACGAAACGGACTCAGATAATGTAAGGGACCGAGAAGCCACCTTTGACAGATGGTTTCGCTGTCTCACAGGTCCACCCACATATCTATGCATAAGCCAAATGGAAAGCCCGAAACTAGTGTGACTCCTGGACCGGATCGGGTATGTAAAGAGGGCAAACGGGGCTCCCATAAACCCTACATGTGGTCATACTCTTTGTCTTGGATCACAAAACAGGAACTCGGGACCTAGGGCAGTGTTCAACGAGACAACCCACTGTGTACTCCTACACAACCTCTCACCGTTCACCTTTGTTTAGGGGTGGATTCACCAACACGCTATCATCGGCACCATTATGAATATCCATCCCGACTCACAAACAATGTAACCTCATTGTATCACTAAGCAGCAAAAAGCAGTAACGTGTCTCGGTGATCTCCTAAACATGCATAAGCGAGCCTGAGAGGGAAGTAGGAATTTATAGACATGGTCAATGGGGTTTTGCTTGCCTTGCTGACGATACACATGTCTTAACGGTGGTCTTCTTCTTCGGGGGTGATCACCGTCTCGGGGACACTGTTACCGGCACAAACATCAACAAAGGTGGGCAACATTGAATGGAAATGCACATACAAATGATATAGTTGTCCATGAATTGATTGCTTCTGTTTTGTGGCAAATTCAATTTAAATGAAGTGTATTGCATTTGGAATGCAAATTCAAACTCCATATATGATTTTCAAATTAGCCAAATATGCATTTGTCACTGTTCACCCATTAAAAATTGGTAAAACATGAAAACAAATTGCATATTATTAATCCTTGCATTTTTCTGATAATTTTTCATATATTATTTGTCTCATTTGGATTTGTGGTTTAAAAGATATGTATATTTCAAGTTTATTCTATTTTTTGATTTTTCTAATTTTCTCTGGAATTGTTTTTAATCTGGAAATTCTTTTATTGCATCATCATGACCTCAGCATGACATCAGCAGGAGGTCTGACTTGTGGGTCCACCCTGTCAGTGGCCCACTGTTAATTTCTGTTTAGATTACATTTAAACAATGGTTAGGGGGGGGTGGCCCCACCTGGCAGCCACTATTAGGGGGTAATTAGTGGAGGGGGTTAGGGGCTCTAATGGCGGGCTCGCCGGCGACGCCACTGTAGCCGCCGGACTTCTCCGGAATCGGGCTAGAGGGCACGGGAGAAGGAAGGGAGAGCACTAGGGCGTAGCCCTCTCTCTCTCTCGCGTCTATTGGTTCCACCTGGGGCTCACGGGGAGGTCCTGTGCGACGGCAACATCGACAAAGGCGGCGGCCGGCCACTGTCATCGGCGAGAAGCGGCGATGAGGGTCGGGAAGAAGCGCAGCTAGGGGGAAAGGACGCGCGAAGCTCACCAGAGCTCTCAGGTGAAGACGGGGAGGCTTGAGGAGCCCGGGTTTTGGCGTATTCCGGCGATGGAGATCTCTGCGGCCGGCGGGAAGGCGATGACCCTGGCGTCGCTGATGGAGCCGTTAAGGCTCGATTGAAGATGCAGACCGTTGGACCCGTCCACGGCGGAGGCGCCGGACAGGTTGGTGCGTCCCGTGCAGCTAATTGGCCACGGTGGCACACGCACGGCGGCGACGGGAAGCTCTCGGGCGCGGCGAGATTCACGAGCGAGAGAGGCCTAGAGGAAGCAGGGATGGGGGAGAACGGTTGCGGAGCGTCTGGGCGTGTGCGTGGCGCGAGGAGAAGGCTCGAGGGGGCCTCTAGACGTCTCTGGACGTCGAGGTGGCGACGGCGCGCTCCCTAGCCGCCACTGAGCTACTTCGGCGTCGGGAAGGAAGACGACAACGTGGGGGACTGGGCTGGGCCGCGGTTTGTCTAGTTGGGCCCGAGGCCGTAGGGGTTTGGGCTAGATAGTTTTTTTTCCTTTTCTTCTATTTTGGTTTTCTGTTTTCTTTTTCTTCTGTTTGTTTTGCTCTAAATTAAATAGTAGAGCATTTTATTAAATGCCCAATATATTTATAAATCTTAGGTGGCCAGTAGCAAGCCACTTATGACTTTTGGGCATTTTTGAAATTCAATCAATTTGAATTCAATTCAGTTAGGGGTTAATTTAATTTCCACGGCACCTTTTGAATTTTAGAAAATTCCTTGGGCATGGGAATGAACCCAAACCACTTTTGAAATGATCACCATCATTTATTGGAATTTTCCAAATGTTCAAATGATTTTTGGAATTTTTTTTATCTGGCCATTTGAATTAATTTCTCAGGGCTTTTCTTTTTCCCTACTTGGATTTCTTTTGAATTTTTGCATGATGCAAAGGGCACAATCAAACCCTAGCACTTACCTAACTTGGGGTTGTGACACCCACCCTATATATATATATATGTGTGTGTGTGTGTGTGTGTGTGTGTGTGTGTGTGTGTAAAGCAAAGGAGTCATAAACCAAATAAAAGAGACATACTCATACTAGCTAGGCACACGTCATGATATAGAGTTTCCCTGACTTTGTGTTGGGAACGGCTTATAGCCATCTTTCGTCGTCCATGTCCTGATGTCAGCCTACATTTGTAGGAGTTCTTCGATCTCAGCCTGAGGAAACCCTCTGGGATAGTTTAAGGTCCCACCTGATGTCATGACACCGTGTTGCATGATTTCTGATATTTGGACTTGGATACGGAAGAAGTCTTCTCTGAGATTATCATCGTCGATTTTCCCCAACCTCTCGGCCCATCCTCAGATACTACATGGCAGTGTAAGCATATGGCAGTGCTGGACGAAGCCCCGTAGGTGATGGAGGGAGTAGAAGGCCTCCTTCATGCTACGAGCCGGCTGCTTGACGCAGGGGAACTCTGTTACGTGTTTGAACATGTGCTTGCCATTTCAGATACATTCCGCCATTTTGTTGGCAAAACTGCATCCCTTTGAGGCGTAACCCTCTAGAGCATCATCTAGAGGACCCCTTATTCGAGTGTAGTCTTTCTTCTTTATCAAATTCCCCGAGTCGAAATAGGTGTCTAGCGAATACCTCGGGGAAATTAGGATAACGTGCAGTATATGCTTCTGCGCAACACAAATGAAACGACATGTGTTGGAAAAGAGCAATGGAATAAATATAATTACGTAATCTAAAGTGACGTACGACGACGAGGGAGTGGGTACTTACTCGGGAAAGAAAGGAAAAATAATGACGTCCTTCCTCTTGTTGGCCACAAAGAACTGTTGGAGGTATGTCTTTGCATTTGCCGCTCCCATGAGCCTTCCGCCAACTGGCAGTCACGCATGTAGTATGGATGCACTATCACGATGTTTGGGGTATTATCTCTCTTGATATTCATCGCCTGATGGAGCGCGTAAAGGCGGACCAAGTTGTAGTCCAGCCGTCTCGAGTGAAACATATTGAAGATGTCCTCGTAGGCTATGAAGAACAGATCCGTGGGGGCTTCATGGACAAAGTGCACGTCTTTTGGGACCTTCACCGTGAAAGCCGGGTAACTTGGATTTGTTTGACGAAGAAGGAGCTTCTCTAGTACCTTGATACTATCATGCAAACTAACCATAGCTCCACGTGCGAGATTGCGCAGATCTTTGCTCAGTATCGGTTGGCCAGCTACCTGAACCCGGACCGTGCCATCCTTGGTTGCTGATACCACGTCGTCCTGAGCCCGGATCCTCTTCATTGGCTGCTTCTTGGCTAGCGGGTTAGTTCTCTTCCTCTAATTCTTCTTCACAGGGCCATCCACTTTGGATTTGATATGCTCACTGGCCGTCTGGCGGAGTGTGTTAGGGCTGAAAATGATTCCCATGGGTTTGTTTGTTTGATCGTCGGTCGCAGGCGTATCTTGAGATAAACCATAGTCGAGGCGTCACTTCTTGAAAGGATCAGTTTGATCATCGTGAGTGCGGTCGAAGGCTTCTTCTTGCTCTAGGACTGGCATGTACAATCCTTTGTTGGCGCCAGTGTTAATGAACCCATGGACGTCGACATCATCATCATCATCGTTGTGGCCATGAAGTGGCGCCATGTCCTCTTTATCACGTGTTGGCGGGGCTGGGGGCGGTGGCGGTTTCGATTCAATGGGGACCTTGCCGTGGGGTTCAAGTTGTTGAACCAGTCAACACCCGATCCAACCCGATCCTCATCATGGCATCATCTAGTGGAATGTTGTGCATCATGCGTGATGAGGACATCTCTACTAATGTTACACCCACATCTTCACCAACTACACATACTGGACCAGTTACTAGAGCACGCACACGTCAACTAAATTATCAGGTACTTTCGTTTCTTGCGAATCCTTCTAATGTTCAGGAACATATGATGCTGCCTAAATTAGATACTTTTGTTTTGCTTATGAATGAAGGACCTAGCATGGACAAGAAGGACGGTCATTGGAGCGGGATCAAGCATGGAGAAGAAGGTGCGCGCGCGGGAAAGAACAATGGAGCTTCCAGTGGGGATTTTCGCACTTTGAAGCCACCATAAGGCATGCATGAAGGCTTGGACGAAATACACGAGATGCCACTTCATTATTTTCATCCAAGAGCAATTATAGGTGCTGCGTCACCTTAATATTGGGCTGGGCCCATGTAATTTCGAAATACCACATTATAGGCTGTTTTTAGAGTCCGTATGTGTGGGGAAACCGAGTTAGGGTTGTTTTCGGACCCCACCTCCAAGGGGTCACGAAAATCCCCTCTGTTCCCCCATATATACAGCCCTTAGGGCGTCGTTTAGACTTGGGTTTTAATTAGATTTAAGTTAGCCATAGCCGCAACTTCGAGTTCTTCGTTTGTGTCGTCCGACCAGGCCAAGACCGCATTGGAACCCCAACTTCTGTTAATCTTTCATCTTATATTCGCAATATCCAGATTGCAATTCTTAGTTCTTGCTGGTTCTTCGATTGCTTGCAGGAATTGACCTTCGTGGTCAGGTTGATCGTGCATCCGCGGGATCAATAACCTCTCGGAGTTGGTTTAGCGATTGCTAAGGCGCAACGTCTTCGCACGTTCGTAGTCGGGTCGTGAAAGTCTACTCCACCAAAATCGATCTCCATCATCTCATCGAAACATCGGGACACCTTCGCCTCTATCAAGTGGTATCAGATTTCCAGGTTGTTCAGTGAGATTTACCAGTTTTTCGTAGTCTAGATTACTTCTGTTCTTCATACCTACAGTCCACGAAAAAGCCAAAAAAATTTTTAGGGTTAGATCATCACGTCCCAAAACAGTCCGAGCCTTTGTCCAGTTTTCTTTACAGTAGTTTGCATTGTTGAATTTGCGGTTGCATCGTTGTGTCGAGTTGCTGATCTTAGCGTCTAGTTCCCTTAGAGTTTCGAGTTCTGATCACAGTTTGTCACGCCGCCGCCGCACAGTACTACACCACCACGTTCCGCCAATCCGAGTCCAGATACACCACCACGTTCCGCCAAGCAGAGTCCATATACACCACCACGACCTACCAATCCGAGTTGAGTTCCATCACCTGTTCGGCTTGTGATCTCTCCGTAGCCAGATTAGTTTTGAGTTTGATTAGAGTCGGATTTCACCAATCTTTTGTCGTACGTAGAAGGAGGTGATTTCCAAAAAAAAAAAAAAAAAAAAGAGTCTGGCACGCTTTCCAGAGCAGTTTTTAGGCCAAAAATTTCGGGGGTAAAAAAATTTCGTGCCCATACGTTCCCTAGGTCCAGAAACTCATTTTGAGACGTTCGCCACCATAGTGATTTTTTCGCACTTTTTCAGCCACCGCAGCCCCGCATCGCAAAAAAAAAACAAAAAAAAAAGAGTAAAAAAAAAATTCAGAGTGTGCTTCTCAGTTGACTACGTGCCGCGCCGTGCTTTCGTTGGTGTTTTAGGCTCGCGTCTCTAGTACGGTCTAGCCTAGGATCAGCACAGTACCGACGTTGAGTGTTTATTCAGCTTTGCATCTCTGTTTTGATTACTGTTGAGCTTTTTGCTACCATATTTGTCAAGCCTACCTACAGCTCCACATATATTCTACTTCGTTCGGTTGACACCTCCTGGCCATCGCTCTACCACATCTCTGAGAGTTTTGACCCGTTGGTTGTACATCACCACCTGCTGCTAGGTAAGAATCGGTAAGAACGAAAGAAAAGCTTGACGGATTTGTGCTTTCCACCACCCAACATCCCATTAGTAGAAGTAGGATCATATTTCTGTGTGTTTTCTATTTCTGCTAATCATGCCAGGATCCCATGATGAAGTGGCGCAGGATGCACCCGATTGGGAGAATATGACAAACAAAGCGTTACATTATAAATTTGCACAAATGATGTCTGAACAGGTGAATGACATCGAGAACAGATTTACAGAGGCGATTGATGGTGTGGAGAAGATGATCGACACCAAGCTCGACGCCAAGTTTACTGAGTTGCTCGCACGCCTACCTGCACAGCCTGCGACCGCTTCAGCACAGCCACCGCCACCACGACGTGCACGACGTATTCTGTTTCCGGGCAGACAAGCTGCTGGTGCTCCTGCGGCTGCTGCAGTTGCTGCTACTGCTGCTGCTTCTGACGTCGGCCAGGACGACAACTACGAGGGTGATTACGAGGAGGAGGTGGAACAGGAAGCGGCCTATGAGCAGCCAGCTGGGCGTCCACGTCCCAACATTCGCCACGGTCGACACCAACCACCCCCTCAGGTACGCGATGATGAACATGTGCCTAAACTTAAATTGAATCTTAAGCCGTTTGAGGGTAGATATATTCCTGATGCTTATCTTACTTGGGAGTTAGAAACTGAACACCGCTTTACGTGTTTACAATATCCTGAGAATAGACGTGTTACTGCTGCTGTTTGTGAATTCACGGGTTTTGCATCTATTTGGTGGTCTGAACATTGTAGATTGCATGCTAATAATATTCCAGCTACTTGGGCTGCTTTAAAAGATGCTATGCGTACTCGCTGGGTTCCTCCTTATTATCAACGTGAATTGCTACAAAAATTACAGCGTTTGAGACAAGGAAAAAATTCTGTAGAGGAATATTATCAAGAATTACAAACTGGATTGATTAGATGTGGCCTAGTAGAGGATAATGAAGCTATGTTTGCACGTTTTATAGGTGGCTTAAACAGGGAGATACAAACTATTCTAGAATACAAGGACTATGCTACTATTACTCGTTTGTTTCATCTTGCTTGTAAAGCCGAACGTGAAGTGCAGGATCGACAGGCCGTTACGAGACCTAACTTTTCTGCAGGACGAAATACATCATGGACATCGCGTGGACCTTCTACATCCACACGTCCTGCTGCACCACCATCTACTTCAACCGCTCATTCTTACAGGGAGCCACCAAAACAGCCAGCGCCACCATTCAAGGGTGCACAGAGTGGTCCAGCAGCGAGTTCTTCTTCATCCATGGCTTCCACAGGGCAAACACGAGATCGTGATATTAAATGTCGCAGGTGCCAAGGTGGAGGTCACTTCGCAAAAGACTGTCCCGCCAAGCGTGTGATGATTATTACGGCGGATGGTGGGTATGAGTCAGCGAGCGACTATGATGAGGAGACTTTAGTTCTCATTGCTCACGAGGAACAGGGTGCCCCTGATGATGCTCATGATATAGAGTATATGGCTCCTGATGATGCAGATCAATATGCTAGTTTGGTTGCTCAACGTGTGTTAAGTGTGCAGGTATCGAAGGCCGAGCAAAACCAGAGGCATAATTTGTTCCACACAAAGGGAGTGGTGAAAGAACGTTCGGTTCGCATCATCATTGACGAAGGGAGTTGCAACAACTTGGCAAGCATGGAGTTGGTGGAGAAGCTATCTCTCACCACAAGGCCACACCCCCATCCGTACTATATTCAGTGGTTTAACAATAGTGGTAAGATTAAGGTAACGCGTTCTGTTCGTGTGCACTTTAGCATTGCTGCATATGTTGATTATGTTGATTGTGATGTGGTACCCATGCAAGCATGCTCTCTTTTACTTGGTAGACCATGGCAATTTGATAGGAATGTTGTACACCATGGTAGGACAAATCAGTTTACTCTGGTTCATCAGGATAAAACTATTGCTTTACTTCCTATGTCTCCTAAACAAATTGTGAAAGATGATCTTGCTAGAGCTAGTAAAGCTAAACAGGAGAAAAATAAGAGTGAAAATGAGATAGCAGCTAAAGAATTTGAGCAACAACATAAGACTACTAGCAAATCTTCTTCTGCTGTTTCTAATGAAATTAAATTGACTAGTCCAACTTTGCTTGCTACTAAGGTTGATATTTCGGATTTGGATGCTAGTCAATATGTGTGCTATGCTTTTGTGTGCAAAGAAGCTTTGTTTTCATTTGAGGAATTGCCTCCTTCTTTGCCTCCTGTTGTCACTGACCTTTTGCAGGAGTTTATTGACGTCTTTCCACAAGACGTACCACCGGGATTACCACCTATTCGAGGGATTGAGCATCAGATTGACTTAATTCCCGGTGCTTCGCTGCCCAACCGTGCGCCATACCGTACCAATCCGGAGGAGACGAAGGAGATTCAGCGTCAAGTACAAGAGCTACTCGACAAAGGTTACATACGTGAATCACTTAGTCCTTGTGTTGTTCCTGTTATGTTAGTGCCTAAAAAGGATGGAACTTGGCGTATGTGTGTTGATTGTAGAGCCATTAATAATATTACTATTCGTTATCGTCATCCTATTCCTAGGTTAGATGATATGCTTGATGAATTAAGTGGCTCTACCATGTTTTCCAAAGTTGATTTGCGTAGTGGATACCATCAAATTCGCATGAAATTAGGAGATGAATGGAAAACGGCATTTAAAACTAAGTTTGGATTATATGAGTGGTTAGTCATGCCTTTTGGGTTAACTAATGCACCTAGCACTTTCATGAGATTAATGAACGAGGTTTTACGTGCTTTCATTGGACGATTTGTGGTAGTCTATTTTGATGATATACTGATTTATAGCAAATCTTTGGAGGAACATTTGGATCATTTACGTGCTGTTTTTATTGCTCTATGTAATGCACGTTTATTTGGTAACCTTGGGAAGTGCACCTTTTGCACCGACCGAGTATCGTTTCTTGGCTATGTTGTTACTCTGCAGGGAATTGAAGTTGATAAAGCCAAGATCGAGGCGATTGAGAGTTGGCCGCAGCCCAAAACGGTCACACAAGTGAGGAGTTTTCTTGGCCTCGCTGGATTCTATAGGCGTTTTGTGAGAGATTTCAGCACCATTGCTGCACCTCTCAATGAGCTTACACGCAAGGATGTGCCTTTTACTTGGGGTACCGCACAGGAAGAAGCCTTCACGGTATTGAAAGATAAGTTAACACATGCTCCTTTGCTCCAACTTCCTGATTTTAATAAGACTTTTGAGCTTGAAGGCGATGCTAGTGGGATTGGTTTGGGAGGTGTGTTATTACAAGATGCTAAACATGTTGCATACTTTTCTGAAAAATTGAGTGGGTCTAGTCTGAACTATTCTACTTATGATAAGGAATTATATGCTCTTGTTCGGACATTAGAAACTTGGCAACATTATTTATGGCCCAAAGAATTTGTTACACATTCTGATCATGAATCTTTGAAACACATAAGAAGTCAAGCAAAACTTAATCGTAGACATGCTAAGTGGGTTGAATTTATTGAGACTTTCCCTTATGTCATTAAACACAAGAAGGGGAAAGATAATATTATTGCTGATGCTTTGTCTCGTCGTTATACTATGCTTTCACAACTTGACTTCAAGATATTCGGTTTAGAGACAATCAAAGATCAATATGTACATGATGCGGAATTTAAAGATGTTTTGCAGAAATGTAGAGAGGGTAGAACATGGAACAAGTTTGTGCTTAATGATGGGTTTGTGTTCCGTTCTAACAAGCTATGCATTCCAGCTAGCTCTATTCGTCTTTTGTTGTTGCAGGAGGCGCATGGAGGAGGATTAATGGGACATTTTGGCGTGAAGAAGACGGAGGACGTACTTGCTACACATTTCTTTTGGCCAAAGATGAGACGGGATGTTGAGCGTTTTGTTGCTCGCTGCACTACATGTCAAAAAGCTAAGTCACGACTCAATCCTCATGGTTTATACATGCCTTTACCTGTACCTAGTGTTCCGTGGGAGGACATATCCATGGACTTTGTTTTAGGCTTGCCTCGAACACAGAAGGGGAGGGATAGCATATTTGTTGTCGTGGATAGATTTTCTAAGATGGCACATTTTATACCATGTCATAAAAGCGATGATGCTGCTAATGTTGCTGATTTATTCTTCGAGAGATTATTCGCTTACATGGTGTGCCCAATACTATTGTCTCGGATCGTGATACTAAGTTTCTTAGCCATTTTTGGAGATGCTTATGGGCTAAGTTGGGGACTAAACTACTTTTTAGTACTACATGTCATCCCCAAACTGATGGACAAACTGAAGTAGTCAATAGGACTTTGTCTACTATGCTTAGGGCTGTTTTAAAGAGTAACTTGAAAATGTGGGAAGAATGTTTACCTCATATTGAATTTGCTTATAATCGTTCATTTCATTCTACCACTAAAATGTGCCCTTTTGAGATTGTTTATGGTTTTCTACCTCGTGCACCTATTGATTTGCTTCCTCTTCCATCTTCGGAGAAGGTTAATTTTGATGCTAAGCAACGTGCTGAATTGATATTAAAAATGCATGAGTTAACTAAAGAAAGCATTGAGAAAATGAATGATAAGGGTAGAAAGCATGTTGTGTTTGAACCAGGAGATCTTGTTTGGTTACATCTACGTAAAGATAGGTTTCCTGATTTGCGCAAGTCTAAGTTAATGCCACGAGCTGATGGTCCCTTTAAGGTTTTACAGAAAATTAATGATAATGCATATAAACTTGAGCTACCTGCAGATTTTGGGGTTAGTCCCACATTTAACATTGCAGATTTGAAACCTTATTTGGGAGAAGATGATGAGCTTCCGTCGAGGACGACTTCAATTCAAGAAGGGGAGGATGATGAGGACATCTCTACTAATGTTACACCCACATCTTCACCAACTACACATACTGGACCAGTTACTAGAGCACGCGCACGTCAACTAAATTATCAGGTACTTTCGTTTCTTGCGAATCCTTCTAATGTTCAGGAACATATGATGCTGCCTAAATTAGATACTTTTGTTTTGCTTATGAATGAAGGACCTAGCATGGACAAGAAGGACGGTCATTGGAGCGGGATCAAGCATGGAGAAGAAGGTGCGCGCGCGGGAAAGAACATTGGAGCTTCCAGTGGGGATTTTCGCACTTTGAAGCCACCATAAGGCATGCATGAAGGCTTGGACGAAATACACGAGATGCCACTTCATTATTTTCGTCCAAGAGCAATTATAGGTGCTGCGTCACCTTAATATTGGGCTGGGCCCATGTAATTTCGAAATACCACATTATAGGCTGTTTTTAGAGTCCGTATGTGTGGGGAAACCGAGTTAGGGTTGTTTTCGGACCCCACCTCCAAGGGGTCACGAAAATCCCCTCTGTTCCCCCATATATACAGCCCTTAGGGCGTCGTTTAGACTTGGGTTTTAATTAGATTTAAGTTAGCCATAGCCGCAACTTCGAGTTCTTCGTTTGTGTCATTCGACCAGGCCAAGACCGCATTGGAACCCCAACTTCTGTTAATCTTTCATCTTATATTCGCAATATCCAGATTGTAATTCTTAGTTCTTGCTGGTTCTTCGATTGCTTGCAGGAATTGACCTTCGTGGTCAGGTTGATCGTGCATCCGCGGGATCAATAACCTCTCGGAGTTGGTTTAGCGCTTGCTAAGGCGCAACGTCTTCGCACGTTCGTAGTCGGGTCGTGAAAGTCTACTCCACCAAAATCGATCTCCATCATCTCATCGAAACATCGGGACACCTTCGCCTCTATCAATGCGGTTCACCGGTTGTAGGAGAACGCCCATGGAAAAATCCTTCAACATGTCGTCGGCCACGTTATGCAGGAGTACGCAAGCAGTGTCCTGAGTCAAAACATGCATGCGTTTCTCTTCATGAGATGGGAGCCACCAAATTAAGGCATAAAGGAGATGGTGCAGACAAACTAATTAGCTTGTTAACTTGGTGATCGCGTTCAGCTCCTCTAACATCGAGACAACGTGGACCGCCTCTAATGTCGTGACACCGCCGATGAAGGTGGGCGGCGTCACAAAGTCCCACTCGGATGTATTATTAAGTAATCCGGTATTGGCGGAGGCCCGCTGGGTGTCGGGACCCATGGTTTGCGTATGTAATTCCTGTTACAACACAATCATATGGAGAACCAAGAGTCGTACCCACTTGTCTAAGCAGACAAGGCCAAGCACAGAACACTCTCAGAAAGCATCAAACGTGAGGGGCATCCCATCCAGGCCGGATGATCAACTGAGATGGTTCCTCATCATCCGCTCACAAGTCTAAATGATTATGGGTGGTGAAATCCCATACTCATAGACAAGTCGCCTCAACCATATTATCGAATGAATTATAACACTTACATAAACAAACTCCAGCCCGATCACTTAGTCGGGGTCTCGGGCGGGCTCAATCATACAACAAAGTGTGCCACGTGACAGAGTCACGAGCAATCACATCGCGATGCCCCAAGCTGCACACATCTAAGGGCCACTTGGTGTATAAAAGACCGCCGGCAAGAACTCAATTAAGCTATCGAACCCCACACTAAGACATGCACGTTATAATCATACACGCAGCATACATGTCAAGTGTAAACAGCAGGTAATCACAACATGTTCTCTACAAACTCATAAGTCTTTATAACTTCTGCTAAACACAACAGACATAGAAGTTGTATTACAAGCAGAGATCACATGACTGTCATTATATCAAACATCAACGGAAGCAAATTATGTCTTAGTAAAGACAAGGTTAACAAATGGCTTAAGAAGCCTGAAAGAAAATACAACGACCCTCAAAAGGGCACATGCTGCTGTCGGGAACTATACGACATGGTCCACGTCGAGCTCGAGGTAGATGCCACCGTCAGGGTCAGTGGTATCGTCTCTAAAACATAGAATAAGCAAAAGTGAGTACAAAGACGTACTCAGCAAAACTTACACAGGAACTATACTGGTCATGCTCAAGTATCAAGGAAAAGGGAGGTGGGGTTTCAATGCAGAAGTGCCAGCTTTGACTTGGCTAATCATGTACTACGAATACCAGAAAGAGGTAAGGAGCGTACACGAGTCCAAGTAACAAGTCTCCAACCAATACACCACTATGGATATTTCCTCGACTTCCCCCATGAGGAAGCACGCCATAGCACTCACACTTATCTTGGCAATTTTAAAGTAACCATTGAAGTTGTCTATGATCAAGTAAAGGTCTCCAAGTAGTCCATAACCGTGGACACGGCTATTCGAATAGTTCATTAACCCTGCAGGGGTGTACTGCTACACACACGCACGCATCAGTTACCTCCTGGGAGTGGACCATTCAAGCGAGTACCGGCGAGGATGTTGCCACGACACTTCACTCACAGCACCATCTCTAGTCCTAGGGAGTCGCCTATTTGAGTTGGGACCACAATTGGAATCCGGCCGATTTTTCCGATGCGGAGTCAAACGTTGTGTGACCGCCATCAAGCTCAACTCGATCATGATCACTTGATTCAACGTGTCTATAACCTACGTCCACCACTTACCTTGATGTACCTTCTTGAGACCGTTTAAAGTTCGAACTACTTGCGACTCCTGGACTTGGTCCGGGGTGAGGTACTCGGCCGAGAGGGGTCGGTGAGCCCAATGTTGTGTCGTACTCTTAGTCTTGGATAACAACACAAGAACTCGGGCTTAAGGAAGTGTTTAACAAGACAACCCACTGTGTACTCCTACACAGCCTCTCATCGTTCACCTTGTTTAGGTGAATTCACCAACACGTTACCACCATCATTCACATGATCACTAGACATGTACTCATCATCCGCTCACAAGTCTAAATGATTATGGGTGGTGAAATCCCATACTCATAGACAAGTCGCCTCAACCATATTATCGAATGAATTATAACACTTACATAAACAAACTCCAGCCCGATCACTTAGTCGGGGTCTCGGGCGGGCTCAATCATACAACAAAGTGTGCCACGTGACAGAGTCACGAGCAATCACATCGCGATGCCCCAAGCTGCACACATCTAAGGGCCACTTGGTGTATAAAAGACCGCCGACAAGAACTCAATTAAGCTATCGAACCCCACAATAAGACATGCACGTTATAATCATACACGCAACATACATGTCCAGTGTAAACAGCAGGTAATCACAACATGATCTCTACAAACTCATAAGTCTTTATAACTTCTGCTAAATAGAGCCGACATAGAAGTTGTATTACAAGCAGAGATCACATGACTCTGATCCAACATTACATCAAACATCAACGGAAAAAAATTATGTCTTAGTAAAAACAAGGTTAACAAATGGCTTAAGAATCCTAAAAGAAAATACAACGACCCTCCAAAGGGCACAGGCTGTTGTCTGGAACTATACGAGTTGGTCCACGTCGAGCTCGAGGTAGAGGCCACCATCAGGGTCAGTGGTCTCGTCTCTAAAACATAGAATAAGAAAACGTGAGTACAAAGACGTACTCAGCAAGACTTACATAGGAACTATACTACTCATGCTCAAGTATCAAGGAAAAGGGAGGTGGGGTTTCAATGCAGAAGTGTCAACTTTGACTTGGCTAATCCTGTACTACGAATACCAGAAAGAGGTAAGGAGCGTACACGAGTCCAAGTAACAAGTCTCCAACCAATACACCACTATGGATACTTCCTCAACTTCCCCCACGAGGAAGCACACCATAGCACTCACACTTATCTTGGCAATTTTAAAGTAACCATTGAAGTTGTCTATGATCAAGTAAAGGTCTCCAAGGAGTCCATAACCGCGGACACGGCTATTCAAATAGTTCATTAACCCTGCAGGGGTGTACTTCTACACACACACACGCATCAGTTATCGCCTGGGAGTGGACCCTTCAAGCGAGTATCCGCGAGGATGTTGCCACGACACTTCACTCACAGCACCATCTCTAGTCCTAGGGAGTCGCCTATTTGAGTTGGGACCACGATCGGAATCAGCGGACAATTTTTCCGATGCGGACTCAAACGTTGTGTGACTGCCATCAAGCTCAACTCGATCATTATCACTTGATTCAACGTGCCCACAACCTACGTGCACCACTTACCTTGATGTACGTGCTTGAGATCGTTTAAAGTTCGAACTACTTGCGACTCCTAGACTTGGTCCGGGGTGAGGTACTAGGACGAGAGGGGTCAGTGAGCCCAATGTGTGGTCGTACTCTTAGTATTGGATAACAAGACAAGAACTCGGGCCTAAGGCAGTGTTCAACGAGACAACCCACTGTGTACTACTACACAGCCTCTCATCGTTCACCTTGTTTAGGTCAATTCACCAACACGTTACCACGATCATTCACATGATAACTACCATCCCGACTCACATCAAAGTAGCCTCATTATAAACTCTAAGCATGCAATAAGCTGTAACAGTTGCAGGGGCCACATGATATCAAACAACTCCTAGATCTCCAAGGATTGTGGTTTGCTTACTACTGTGACAAAATGCTAGGTCATGCAAAGGAATAGGTTGAACTAGCGGTAGAACGTATCATGGTGACATCCTAAACATGCATAATCGAGAAAGAGAGGGAACTGGGATTTTATCGACATGATCAAAGAGGGGGTGCTTGCCTTGCTGACGATCACGAGGTACTGTACTTCTGATGTGAGGTTGAACTCATCTCCGAGATCAAGTCTACCAAGAAGATGCAATCACCGAAGCACTGGAAGTAAAGCACACAATTGATAAATTGTAATGCACAACCAAGATGGCATGATATGATGATGTACATGGGTTTGTTGTGCTTCTTAAGTCCATGTGAAGTGTATTGCATTGCAATGGTTAAAGTTGGAATGGCATAAGCAATTTATTTGATTTAAACCAAATGAACCAAATAAAAAATTCTACTGATCCATCATTGTAAACATTTCAAACATGGTTGAAAGTTTGATATTTGGATAGAGCATTTTTTTCTGATCATTTTTCATATAAAAATCATTTCAATTGGAGTTACGATTTAAAAGTTATTCAAATTCAAAGTTTTGAGTATTTTCTGCAATTTCTTATTTAAATTAAACGAAAAAAGGGAATTATTGCATCAGCACTGCATCATGCTGATGTCATCTGTGTTGACTGTTCCAACTGACCAGTGGGGCCCTCTGGTCAGTGACTGGGGTTAACAGTGGGTTAGTTTAAATTAAACATGTTTAATTAGGCGGGGGCTGGGACCATCTGTCATTGGCTCAAGGGGGATCAGTGAGGGGGTTTAGGGCCCTAATGGCCTAGTCGTCGCCGGCGACGTCTACAGACGGCAGCGTGTCGCCTGACTTGCGCTATGGGCCACGGGGAAGGAAGCGGAGGGCACCAGCGCGTGCCCCGTGCTCGCGCGCATCGTGTAGAGCACGCGGGGGTCACGAGGGAGCTCCAGGGCCACGCCGGCGAGCAAGCCCGCGGCGGAGAGCCCACGGCCGAGGTGGGGATCAGCGATAGCGTGCACGGGGAGGAGCAAGGGGAGGGGCAACGATGCGCAGGCTCACCCAGAACGCGACGACGAGCTCGAGGAGGCCGAGGAAGGGCTGTCGATGGCGAATTCCCGGCGAGGAGCACGGAGGCCGTGGAGGAGGAGGTTGATGCGGGCGTCGTCCTTGGGGCCTCCGGGTTCGATTCCGCGCATGGAGGTACGAAGACGAGCACTAGGCTTCACCTGGACACGGCGGAGAGGCAAGCGGGCGTCGATGGCCGCGGCGGCGCACGAGCGTGTTCTCGGCGGGTTCGGTTGTGCGCTAGAACAGAGAGGAGGAGAGGGGGGAGACGAACAGAGAGAGAGGGAGAATGGAGAGGGTGTCTCCAGACGCTTGGTGGCGAGGAGGTGGAGGCAGGGGAGCCGTGCCACGGCAAAGCAGGAGGTGGCGCCGTCGGCTGCATGCTCGCCACCGAGATGTGTGCCTGCCTGGCCAGGGAGGAAGACGACCCTGCCCCTGGTGGGCTGGGCCGGCCAGGCCAGGCTGGGATAGGTGAGTGGGCCTCTGCCCTTTCTTCTGTTTTCTTTTCTTTATTTCTTTTCTGTAATTTTGTTTTGTTTTGATTTCGCAACCAAAACATTTTAAAAAATTCTAAAAACTTTTATATGAGCCTAAAGGACATATATAAGTCCACTCACAAAGTTTCAGAATTTTTGAAATTATATTTAAATAATTTCAATTGCAAATACCTTAAATATTTAATTTCCAAAGGGCTTTTGGACGTTTTGAAAATTCCTTGAGCATGGAGTGGGACCCACTTCACTTGAAATGTGATCATGCCCATTTATAAGACTTTTCAAAAAGGTGAAAGCATTTTTGGAAAAAGATTTTTTCCTGGCCTTTTATTAAAATTATTTTGAGGCTTTTTGCTTCCCCAATTCTTTTTCTTTTGCAAAAATTTTCATGATGCAAAAATGCAAGCTAGGTTAAACACAAACCTCAATTAGGGTTCTAACAACTCGCCCCCACTCAAAAGAATCTCGCCCTGAGATTCAGAAGTCGTCGGGGAGAGGGTGGGGTACTCAGCTCATAGACGATCCTCCCGTTCCCAGGTGGATTCTTTCTCTGAATGATGTGACCATTGCACTTTGAGGAATCTGATCTTCTGACGTCTGGTGCTACACTCGGCTTCATCAAGAATACGAACAGGGTACTCTCGATATGAAAGGTTATCTTGGAGATCAAGTGTTTCGTGGTCTACCTCGCGGATGGGGTCCTTGAATAAACGCCTGAGTTGAGAGACATGGAAGACATCATGAACCTGGGAGAGGTGAGGGGGTAGTTCCAATTGGTAGGCAACTTCTCCACGTTTAGCGAGAATGCGAAAGGGACCAATGTAAAGTGGGTCCAACTTGCCTTTGATACCGAAGCGATGGTGATAGAGGCGAAGGTGTCCCGATGTTTCGATGAGATGGTGGAGATCGATTATGGTGGAGACGACTTTCACGATCCGACTACGAACGTGCGAAGACGTTGCGCCTTAGCGATCGCTAAACCAACTCCGAGAGGTTATTGATCCCGCGGATGCACGATCAACCTGACCACGAAGGTCTAATTCCTGCAAGCAATCGAAGAACAAGCAAGAACTAAGAATTGCAATCTGGATATTGCGAATATAAGATGAATGATTACGAAAGTTGGGGTTCCAATGAGGTCTTGGCCTGGTCGGATGACACAAACGAAGAGCTCGAAGTTGCGGCTATGGCTAACTTAAATCTAATTAAAACCCAAGTCTAAACGACGCCCTAAGGGCTGTATATATGGGGGAACAGAGGGGATTTTCGTGACCCCTTGGAGGTGGGGTCCGAAAACAACCCTAACTCGGTTTCCCCACACATACGGACTCTAAAAACAGCCTATAATGTGGTATTTCGAAATTACATGGGCCCAGCCCAATATTAAGGTGACGCAGCACCTATAATTGCTCTTGGACGAAAATAATGAAGTGGCATCTCGTGTATTTCGTCCAAGCCTTCATGCATGCCTTATGGTGGCTTCAAAGTGCGAAAATCCCCACTGGAAGCTCCATTGTTCTTCCCCGCGCGCGCACCTTCTTCTCCATGCTTGATCCCGCTCCAATGACCGTCCTTCTTGTCCATGCTAGGTCCTTCATTCATAAGCAAAGCAAAAGTATCTAATTTAGGCAGCATCATTTGTTCATGAACATTAGAAGGATTCGCAAGAAACGAAAGTACCTGATAATTTAGTTGACGTGCACGTGCTCTAGTAACTGGTCCAGTATGTGTAGTTGGTGAAGATGTGGGTGTAACATTAGTAGAGATGTCCTCATCAGATGGGTACCCTTCATAGGAGTAACCCGAAGGTAAGCCTTCTCATCCAGATTATAGATTTCTTCCCTTTGATGACGATCATAATAGCTTTTCTCACGAGACTGGGCTGTTTTCAATCTCTCACGAACAATGCGAACCTGCTCTTCTGCATCCTGAATCATATCCGGTCCAAAGAATTTTCTTTCACCGATTTCTGACCAGTTTAGGGGTGTTCAACATTTCCGTCCATATAGAAATTCAAAAGGAGCCATGCCCAAACAAGATTGGAAGCTATTGTTATACGCAAATTCGGAAAAAGGAAGAGAATTCTCCCATTTCTTTCCGAAAGAGATAACACAAGCTCTGAGCATGTCTTCGAGAATTTGATTGACCCTTTCTACTTGACCACTGGACTGCGAGTGATAAGCGGTGCTAAAGGAGAGGTGGGTTCCCATAGCATTGTGAAAACTTTCCCAAAATCGAGAAATGAAAAGACTACCACGGTCTGAATTGATTTCCAAAGGAACACCGTGAAGTGACACGATTCGGGAGACATACAAGCCCGCTAACTGGCTTGCAGTTATAGACTCGCGAACAGGAAGGAAGTGAGAAATTTTGGAAAGTATGTCAATGACAACGAAGATGGCATCATTTCCTTTCTGGGTTTTTAGAAAGCCAGTGATGAAGTCCATACTAACTTTATCCCATTTCCACTCGGGGATAGGCAAAGGTCTAAAGTACCAGAAGGTCTTTGATGTTCTGCCTTAACGCGACGATAAAAATCACATTCAACAATGAACTAAGCAATTTCTCTCTTCATCCTAGTCCACGAAAATCTCTGGCGTAGATCTTGATACATTTTTGTACCACCGGGATGAATCGAGAGGGAAGATTCATGGGCTTCTTTAAGGATCAGCTGTCTAAGGTTCTTATTCTTCGGTACTACTATCATGTTCTCGAAGTATGCAATGCCTTCATTGTCTAGGGTAAAACATTTAGCCTTACCACTAGCAATGTTTCCTTTGATGTATCGGATACCTCGAGCACGTTTTGGTGTAGCTTTGATTTGATCCTCAAGAGTTGGTTTCACTACTAAGGTGGAAACGAATCCATAAGGAACAATCTCAAGATTAAGCTTTCGAAGTTCCTCATAGAGAAGTGGTTGATACTGTTGTAACATGAGGTTGTTAAAATACGACTTACAACTTAGTGCATCAGCCATGACATTGGCTTTGCCTAGGGTATAAGAAATTCCTATGTCATAATCTTTTATCAACTCAATCCAGCGTCTTTGCCTGAGATTAAGATCTGGGTGGGTGAAAATATATTTGAGGCTTTGGTGGTCAGAATAGATCTCACAACGATTACCAAGGAGGTAATGTCGCCAAGTCTACAAGGCATGAACTATGTCAGCGAGTTCAATATCATGGGTAGGGTAGTTCTCTTCATGTGGACGCAACTGGCGTGAAGCGTACGCTACCACATGTCGATCTTGCATAAGTATGCATCCTAACCCTTGCCGTGAGGCGTCACAATAGATCTCGAAATTCTTTTTGGTGTCTGGAGGTGCAAGTACGGGTGCAGAAGTCAATCTTCTTTTCAGCTCTTGAAAGCTTTCCTCGCACTTGGGGGTCCATTCGAATTTCTTATCTTTCTTGGGAAGTTCAGTTAGAGGCTTTGCAACTTTAGAAAAGTTCTCGACGAAGCGACAGCAATAGCTTGCTAAGCCAAGAAAATTCCTAACTTGCTTAACCGATTCAGGTGGAGTCCAGTCAAGGACGGCCTGAACTCTCTTGGGATTGACAGCAATGCCTTTGGCAGAAATCAAGTGGCCTAGATAGGTCACTTCTGGTAGCCAGAATTCACACTTTGAGAATTTTTCATATAGGCGATGCTCTCGAAGTTTCATCAATACCAGCCTAAGATGCTCAGCATGTTCTTCTTCGTTCTTCGAGTATATAAGGATGTCATCGAGGTAAACTACGACAAACTTGTCCAAATACTCCATGGAGATCGAATTCATCAAGCGCGAAAAAGTGGCTGGGGAATTGGTTAAACCGAAGGACATGACGGTGTACTCGGAAAGACCATAACGAGTAGTGAAAGCCTTCTTGGGAATGTCCTCATTTCTGATTTTGATTTGATGATAGCCTAATCTCAAATCCATCTTGGAGAAGACAGAGGATCCAGCAAGTTGATCATAAAGATCATTGATCCTGGGAAGTGGGTACTTGTTCTTTATCGTCGCTAGATTTAGCGGGCGATAGTCTACGCACATCCTTTCTGT
Source organism: Bromus sterilis (assembly GCA_950022295.1). Taxonomy (NCBI): domain Eukaryota; kingdom Viridiplantae; phylum Streptophyta; class Magnoliopsida; order Poales; family Poaceae; genus Bromus; species Bromus sterilis. The sequence continues at coordinate 167,856,884 of OX465600.1, read as the reverse complement.
TCGATCTTTCTTCGTTACGAACAGAACGGGGCAACCCCATGGCCATGAGCTAGGGCGGATGAAGCCTTTTTCCAATGAAGCTTCAAGTTGGATTTTGAGCTCAGCTAAATCACGTGTGGCCATTCTATATGGGTGTCTGGATATTGGGGCGGTTCCTGTGATAAGATCTACCACAAACTCTACAGATCTGTCAGGTGGTATGCCTGGCAGCTCTTCTGGAAAGACATCCGGGAAGACACGAACCACCGGAATATCTTCAATGTCAGGAAGGGGAAGCACATTCAAAGAATGTAGCTGGGTTCTAGAGCTTGGTGAGGTGTAGTCAATTGTATGGCCTGAAGGATGGGTGAGTTTAACTGACTTGGCTTTACAATCAAGTACAACATTCTTTCTTGATAACCAATCCATTCCTAGGATCACATCAATGTCTGAAGACTTGAGGGCTATAAGAGAAGCAAGGAATACTAAACCCTCAATTGCAAATTCATTTTCATGACTCACCATGGTGGCGTGCCATCTAGATCCAGGTGGTTGCACAACTAAGGGTGTGGATAACATTGAAAATGAGATGTCATGCGACATTGCAAAATCCTGGGATATGAACGAATGAGATGCTCCTGGGTCGAAAAGAACGGAAGCTGGGATGGAATTGACTGGAAGGGTTCCTAGTACAACATCAGTTGACTTATGGGAATCTAGAATGGATACATGATTCACATAACCATATTCATAAGCAGGAGGCTTGACATTGGAAGATTTGGGTAGTGGCTTACCACGACGAAAGGCTTGCTTGGGGTTAGAAGTGGTGGCTACATGATTTTGGGGACACTCTCGAACATTGTGTCCTGATTGTCCACAGTGGAAGCAAACACCACGTGGAATGAAAGGAACATGAGCACTTGATTGTCCAACAAAATTCCAAGGAGGAAGATTGGGTTGAGGTGGACGATATATGGTGGTTGGTGGTCTAGAAGCACTTACAGCATGACTGACGTCACTGAAGGGAATCCAAACACAGCGTTTGCGAGAACCTGAGCTAGAAGATGGTGCAAACTCACGATCATGCTTACGAGACTCTTCGTACAACTCATTTCCATACTCTTCCTTCAAGGATTTGTTGACTAAATCCTGGAAGTTGACGAACTCGTGAAGATTCAGGTCATGACGAAGGACGGGGCTAAGTCCCTTGCGGAACCTTGCCTGTTTCTTGGCATCGGTGGATACTTCTTCTTGGGCATAACGTGCTAGACGAGTGAACTCAGTCCGATACTCATGAACAGACATCTTTCCTTGGATCAGATTGCAAAACTGTTCTCTCTTGCGCTCCATCAACTGATCCGGAATATGGTATCCTCGGAAATCATCACAGAACTCTTGCCAAGTCACCACGCGACCTACGGGCTGCATTGCTACAAAATTCTCCCACCACTAAAGAGCATCACCTTCCAGATAGTATGCCGCGAATAACACACGATCACTTAGATCAACATGGGCCGTCTCAAGCTTACGCTCGAGGGAACGAAGCCAATCATCAGCATCAAGGGGCTCGGAAGAACATCGGAATACTGGCGGGTTGAGGAGAATGAAGTTCTGGATGTTAACAACACTATGACGCTGACGAGAAGTGTTCTGCTCAATATGCTCTAGAAGACGTGTCTGATCACGACAATTCTGCTCAGCCTCCATCATGATTTCCTCTGCAGAAGGCGGTGGTGGAGTATCTTCATCATCTCTATTACCAAGACTGAAATCAACACACCGATTTCCACCTGACATTATGTGTGATAAGAATCAACAATCAGAATAGGATTTATGATATACTTCTAAGCTAAGCCAACAAGACTACAATGCAACGGCATCGAAGTCATAGTCGGACAACATAACGGTTGTGTCGGGATGAAAAGTGAGACAACCAAAAAGATAACAAACATCACTTCCAAAGAAGCACTATGGAATGATGACTCTAGAAGACCACAACACTCCTACAGCTACAAAGAAGCAATCAACGAAATGTCCTAGTAAAGACATAGAGGATCCTAGTCCTATCTTCCCATAGAACAAGATGAGGGTGACTCAGAACTCAGATCGATGAGGATAAGGAGAAAAAATAAGTCTTACGTGGTTCCCTTATACCCAAAGTAACTATATAACTATAGAATGCTAGACTCGACATCGGCCAAGGGTTTGATAATCCTACAGAAAGTCCTGCTCTGATACCAAGTCTGTCGGGACCCGGAGTTTGCGTATGTACTTCCTGTTACAACACAATCATATGGAGAGCTGAGAGCCGTACCCACTTGTCTAAGAAGACAAGGCCAAGCACAGAACTCTCTCGAAAAGCATCAAACGTGAGGGGCATCCCATCCAGGCCGGATGATCAACTCAGATGGGTCCTCATCGTCCGCTCACAAATCTAAATGATTATGGGTGGTGAAATCCCATACTCATAGACAAGTCGCCTCAACCATATTATCGATTAAATTATAACACTTACATAAAAAAACTCCAGCACGATCACTTAGTCGGGGTCTTGAGCGGGCTCAATCATACAACAAAGTGTGCCACGTGACAGAGTCAAGAGCAATCGCATCGCGATGCCCCAAGCTGCGCACATCTAAGGGCCACTTGGTGTATAAAAGACCTCCGACAAGAACTCAATTAAGCTATCGAACCCCACAATAAGACATGCACGTTATAATCATACACGCAACATACATGTCCAGTGTAAACAGCAGGTAATCACAACATGATCTCTACAAACTCATAAGTCTTTATAACTTCTGCTAAATAGAGCCGACATAGAAGTTGTATTACAAGCAGAGATCACATGACTCTGATCCAACATTACATCAAACATCAACGGAAAAAAATTATGTCTTAGTAAAAACAAGGTTAACAAATGGCTTAAGAATCCTAAAAGAAAATACAACGACCCTCCAAAGGGCACAGGCTGTTGTCTGGAACTATACGAGTTGGTCCACGTCGAGCTCGAGGTAGAGGCCACCATCAGGGTCAGTGGTCTCGTCTCTAAAACATAGAATAAGAAAACGTGAGTACAAAGACGTACTCAGCAAGACTTACATAGGAACTATACTACTCATGCTCAAGTATCAAGGAAAAGGGAGGTGGGGTTTCAATGCAGAAGTGTCAACTTTGACTTGGCTAATCCTGTACTACGAATACCAGAAAGAGGTAAGGAGCGTACACGAGTCCAAGTAACAAGTCTCCAACCAATACACCACTATGGATACTTCCTCAACTTCCCCCACGAGGAAGCACACCATAGCACTCACACTTATCTTGGCAATTTTAAAGTAACCATTGAAGTTGTCTATGATCAAGTAAAGGTCTCCAAGGAGTCCATAACCGCGGACACGGCTATTCAAATAGTTCATTAACCCTGCAGGGGTGTACTTCTACACACACACACGCATCAGTTATCGCCTGGGAGTGGACCCTTCAAGCGAGTATCCGCGAGGATGTTGCCACGACACTTCACTCACAGCACCATCTCTAGTCCTAGGGAGTCGCCTATTTGAGTTGGGACCACGATCGGAATCAGCGGACAATTTTTCCGATGCGGACTCAAACGTTGTGTGACTGCCATCAAGCTCAACTCGATCATTATCACTTGATTCAACGTGCCCACAACCTACGTGCACCACTTACCTTGATGTACGTGCTTGAGATTGTTTAAAGTTCGAACTACTTGCGACTCCTAGACTTGGTCCGGGGTGAGGTACTAGGACGAGAGGGGTCAGTGAGCCCAATGTGTAGTCGTACTCTTAGTATTGGATAACAAGACAAGAACTCGGGCCTAAGGCAGTGTTCAACGAGACAACCCACTGTGTACTACTACACAGCCTCTCATCGTTCACCTTGTTTAGGTCAATTCACCAACACGTTACCACGATCATTCACATGATAACTACCATCCCGACTCACATCAAAGTAGCCTCATTGTAAACTCTAAGCATGCAATAAGCTGTAACAGTTGGAGGGGCCACATGATATCAAAAAACTCCTAGATCGGCTAGGATTGTGGTTTGCTTACTACTGTGACAAAATGATAGGTCGTGCAAAGGAATAGGTTGAACTAGCAGTAGAACGTATCATGGTGACATCCTAAACATGTATAAGCGAGAAAGAGAGGGAACTGAGATTTTATCGAGATGATCAAAGAGGGGGTGCTTGCCTTGCTGACGATCACGAGGTACTGTACTTCTGACGTGAGGTTGATCTCATCTCCGAGATCAACTCTACCGAGAAGATGCAATCACCGAAGCACTGGAAGTAAAGCACACAATTGATAAATTGTAATGCACAACCAAGATGGCATGATATGATGATGTACATGGGTTTGTTGTGCTTCTTAAGTCCATGTGAAGTGTATTGCATTGCAATGGTTAAAGTTGGAATGGCATAAGCAATTTATTTGATTTAAACCAAATGAACCAAATAGCAAAATGCTACTGATCCATCATTGTAAACATTTCAAACATGGTTGAAAGTTTGATATTTGGATAGAGAATTTTCTTCTGATCATTTTTCATATAAAAATCATTTCAATTGGAGTTACGGTTTAAAAGTTATTCAAATTCAAAGTTTTGAGTATTTTCTGCAATTTCTGATTTAAATTAAACGGAAAAAGGGAATTATTGCATCAGCACTGCATCATGCTGATGTCATCTGTGTTGACTGGTCCAACTGACCAGTGGGGCCCTCTGGTTAGTGACTGGGGTTAAAAGTGGGTTAGTTTAAATTAAACATGTTTAATTAGGGGGGCTGGGCCCATCTGTCATTGAATCAAGGGGGATTAGCGAGGGGGTTTAGGGCCCTAATGGCCTAGTAGTCACCGGCGACGTCTGCAGACGGCAGCGTGTCGCCGGACTTGCGCTATGGGCCACGGGGAAGGAAGCGGAGGGCACCAGCGCGTGCCCCATGCTCGCGCGCATCGCATAGAGCACGCGGGGGTCACGGGGGAGCTCCAGGGCCACGCCGGCGAGCAAGCCCGCGGCGGCGAGCCCACGGCCGAGGTGGGGATCGGCGATAGCGTGCACGGGGAGGAGCAAGGGAAGGGGCAACGATGCGCAGGCTCTCCCAGAACGCGACGGCGAGCTCGAGGAGGCCGGGGAAGGGTTGTCGATGGCGAATTCCCGGCGAGGAGCACGTCGTTCGTGGCGGAGGAGGTTGATGCGGGCGTCGTTCTCGGGTCCTCCGGGTTCAATTCCGCGCATGGAGGGACGAAGACGAGCACTGGGCGTCTCCTGGACACGGCGGAGAGGCAAACGGGCGTCAATGGCCGCGGCGGCGCACGAGCGTGTTCTCGGCGGGTTCGGTTGTGCGCTAGAACGGAGAGGAGGAGAGGGGGGAGACGAACAGAGAGAGAGGGAGAATGGAGAGGGCGTCTCCAGACGCGTGGTGGCGAGGAGGTGGAGGCAGGGAGCCGTGCCACGGCGAAGCAGGAGGTGGCGCCGTCGGCTACAAGCTCGCCACCGAGCTGTGTGCCTGCCTGACCAGGGAGGAAGACGACCCTGCCCCTGGTGGGCTGGGCCGGCCAGGCCAGGCTGGGATAGGTGAGTGGGCCCCTTCCCTTTCTTCTGTTTTCTTTTCTTTATTTCTTTTCTGTAATTTTGTTTTGTTTTGATTTTGCAACCAAAACATTTTACAAAATTGTAAAAACTTTTATATGAGCTTATAGGACATATATAAGTCCACTCACAAAGTTTCAGAATTATTTAAATTATATTTAAATAATTTCAATTGCAAACACATTAAATATTTAATTTCCAAAGGGCCTTTGGAATTTTTTGAAAATTCCTTGAGCATGGAGTGGGACCCACTTCACTTGAAATGTGATCATGCCCATTTAGAAGACTTTTCAAAAAGGTCAAAGCATTTTTGGAAAAAAGATTTTTGTCTGGCCTTTTATTAAAATTATTTTGAGGCTTTTTGCTTCCCCATTTCTTTTTCTTTTGCAAATTCTTTCATGATGCAGAAATGCAAGCTAGGTTAAACACAAACCTAAATTAGGGTTCTGACACTGGGTCACCATGTCTGGTGACACGTCGACTGTGGCCGAGTTGCTTCTGGTCATACTGGGCAACTTTATCGGTCCCACTTGACCTGCCGCATTCTAAGCAGCTAGCCCCTCCATCAACCCGACGGGGATGATATCGTGAATCCTCTCCTCCACTTGTTGTGCGACAATGTCCGGAATTTACTCCACCTTCTTCTTCAGTTATTCAACCTGCTCTTTTTCCTTTGCCGAGGACGCTGACTTCCTCTCCTTCCTTTTCTTGATATCATCCTTGTAGTACTTGCCAAACTTCATGCTCCTACGAAAGCCAGACACACGGCCAGCTTGAATCGGGGGAAATTTTTTGCCCCTCTTCTTGTAAGCGTTGACAACCCTGTTGAAAGGTGTGTCCCACGCCTCGCAGACGGCTGGGAATCCAACGTGCAAGCTAACGGAGGAGTAGCATTTAGTTCCTTCTCCTGAACAAGAAAGGTGAACCCATTTAGAAATTTGGCTTCCTTGTTTAATTAGAATGCAATAAACTTCAGATCCGCAGTAAATTCCTTACCAGCTCTAGCTCAAATGCCTTCTCCTCCTGATCGTCCGTTATGAATTCTTGGGCTTCGCGGTCCCAATAGTAGCGGGCCCGAACAAAGTTACTCAGTTGCGGATCCGTGATTTTGAGCCACCTGTTCTCTATTTCCACGCGTTCCAGCTCGGTGTCCTCCTTGTCCCAAATGGGTTGTTTTCCTCTGTAACCGCCGCTTCCGCACTTATGGTTACCAATGTTCATGTCCCGCATCTCCTTCCCCCATGCAGTCCATATTTTAGCCTCATCGGACTCTAGAGCCTTAAAGGTGTTGAACTCTTCTTCGTCGATCATCGACTCTTTCACACTTATCGTCTCCCTACTTTGACCTTTAGCTATCTTTCCCTTTACCCGGGTTTTCCAGTTGCTCAAGGAGTTGCTCATCTTTGTGACGGCTAATCTGTTTACCGCGTTCGTCCCTACATCTAGGTTATCATACTGTGCTACGAACTTGTATCGTTTGTGAAACTTCCTATTGAGGTTGTCGACCAAAGCCACATTGGATTTGATGTGCTTAGTGTTTATAGACATGCTTTCCCGGACAATGCACCCGAGTTGCATGTTGTACTTTCTTGCAACATGTGCAGGTTCAATGGGTAGGCCACTTAGTGAGACTTCAGTGAACTTCTCGCAGATGGGTAAGAGCACTTGCGGCGTCCGATCCTTCATGTCCCTATTTTCTTCTTATTGGACGGGTCGTTGGAGGCGCCGACATCGGTGCGTCGCCGCCATCGGTGGTGGTGTCATCCTCGCCTACACTGATAGTTGGTTCATCATCATGACCATCATGCTCATGATCACCGCAGCCGTCTTGCTCATCATAATTATCCTCGTCCGACATTTGCTGGGACATCCGCCAGAATGACACCTTATTTGCGTCTACGTCTTGTTCTTCTCCACTATTTGAAGGGCCAGCCCCGTCGTTGCCCGACATGTTTACACTTCATAAAAAGAGAGGCAAAAACTTAATACAAAAAATCGACCGAAAAATTCGGCATGACCTTTGCTAAATTTTGGACCTATGAATGCCCATTTCTCAACCGAAACGGAAGTGAATCAGCACTTCGGGAGAAACGGGCAACTCTCAACACATAAACAACAACATATATCAGCAACATATAATTAACAGAAGCACAGTATCACTAAGTAGCACTTATATATGGTTTTCATAGTAGCATCTTAAAATGCCACACGAGGTATATATGACCAGATAAGCTAACAGTAGCACATAGTAGCATCTTAAAATGACCAGATAAGCTAACAGTACTTATTTAATAGCTATGGAGAGGCACTATAATGTATCAGTTAGGGATATCATATCGCAATAAGCACTACATCAGTGCATGGGCCAATAACTACAAAAAAAGCATGAACTTGCAGCACATAATTAGTGAGCTAGGATAGTACTGAAATTAACTTTGTTGAGAAACCCATATGTCTAGTATACACTAGAATTTAAGCAAGGCAAAGTTCATGTACACAAATTTCAGGTTTCAGGAGAAAAAAATCAAAAACGGACGATACCACCACCACCACCAGCAGAGACAGGGTCATCCCGGGCCTGAGTCTCCGGAGAGGGAGGGGGTCATCGCGGGAGCGAGGGGATCTAGGGTTGTATCGACGAGGTCCAGGCGGTCGGTGGCTCAATTTGCTGCAGAGGAGGGTTGCGACCGGTGAGATAGAGACAGGGAGGGAGAAGGTCCTACCGGAGAGGGGTCGCACCACTTCCCCCTCTCGCCGCTCGTTCTCCTCTTCTCTCCCACACAAATCTTGCGCAACCCCGAGACCTCGCCGGAGCACCAACCAGGAAGCTGCGTGGCCACCCACTACTAGGAGAAAGGGCGCTACTGTTAAGCCTCTACCTATAAGCTTTTCCCTAGTAGTGACCGTGCCCCTCTCGATGGGCCACCGTGTCCAGAAGCTTCGCATCCATCGACCCACGGGATCAAATCGAGTCGGGCTTCACCAGAGATGACGCGTGCTTCAAATTCTCGCCGCCGGCCACCGTGAACATCGACGACAAATTGCACCATCGTCGTCCCTCCTCCGGCCTCCTCGAGTTCGCCACTCCGTTCTGGGTGAGCCGCCGGTTCGAATCCCCCTCTCCCAGCTCCTCCCCGTACACCATAGCTCCACTACGCCCAACTCGAGCCATGGCCGCCACCGCTCCTTGACGTCGGCGATGCTCCGGCAACTCCTTGACCTCCCTGCGTGCTTAGCTCGACGCAGACGAGCGCGGGCTACCTCCTGGTGGTCTTCCCGTGCCAAATGGTGGCCGGGACCTAACTCCGGCGAGGACACCGCCGTGCTCTGTAGCCACCGGACATGACACGGCGACAAGCCGACGTGGCCCGGGTTAATTAAACCCTTAATCATCCCCTAATAGCCAAAGACAGGTGGGCCTAGCCCCTAAACAAACCCCCCCTGTTTAAATTAAACAGGGATTAAATCCCACAGAGGCTGACAGGGCTGGCCCACTACTCAAAGCCCCCATGTCAGCATGACCTCATGCTGACGCCATAATCCTTTTTCATTTTAAAATTAAATCAGAAAATTGCAGAAAATTATTTAAACTTTGGAAATTCATAATTAATTAATCAGAACTCCAAATTGGACAAATAGTATATGTAAAATTATCAGAAAAATGCAAGGATTAGGAATATGCAATTTTTTCATGTTTGAGAATTTTATAATGGGGCAACAGTAGCAAATGTGTATATGGCATGATTAGAATTCAAATTTGGAGTTCAAATTTTGCATATCTTTTGCAATACACTTCAATTAAATGGAATTTTCCACTAACCAGTACCACATACATCATGTCACAACTTATCATGTGCTTGAGCATGTTTACTTTCGATGTTGTCCCGCTGCGTTGATGATTGTTTCGGTAACAGCGTTTTCGAGACGGAGGTCACCCCTAGAAGCCAAAGATCGATAGCCAGTGTATCGTCAGCAAGGCAAGCAAACCCCATTGATCATGTCTATGAAACCCCATTTCCCTCTCAGTCTCTCTTATGCATGTTTAGGAGTTCACCATGATACGTTCTACCGCTAGCTGAAACCATTCCATTTCATGACCTATCATTTCTCCCACAGTATTAAGCTAACCTCAACCTAGCAGATCTAGGAATTGCTTGTGATAATCATGTGGCCATTCATCCATGCTATGCTTATGCTATTCTTAGAGTTGTGGAAGCATTGGTCCATCTTGGGTGTTGAATTGATGTTCGTAGCAGTCATGTTCATGTTACTTGTGATGAAAACGGTGTGATGAATTTGACCTAAACAAGGTGAACGATGAGAGGCTGTGTAGGAGTACACAGTGGGTTGTCTCGTAGAACAGCGCCCTAGGCCCCGAGTTCTTGTGTTGTGATTCAAGACAAAGATTACTACCACATGTAGGGTTTTATGGGAACCCTGTTTGGCCTCTTAACTCACCCCGATCAAGTCCAGGAGTCACACTAGTTCGGGCTTTCCAGTTGGCATATGCATAGAAAAAGAATGAATGAAAGGTTGCATCATATAGATATGTGGGTGGACCTATGAGGCAGTGCAACCATCTGCCAAGGTGGCGTCTCGGTCGCTTGCATTGTCTGAGTCCGTTTCGTTGAACCGGCCGGACTCTCGGGCGGTGGAAAACTCTGATAGTCGACTCCTGGATTAGAGAAGGTGATGTGAGGGTAGTGCCTTGGTGTTTATCCACGTCCTACACCCGCTTGAAGGGTGACGAACTCTAGACGATAAGTGATGACACGCGTGTGAAGAAGTACACCCCTGCAGGGTTTTCAAAACTATTCGAATAGCCGTGTCTGCGCTTATGGACTACTTGGAGACCTCTACTTGATTGTTAGACAACTAAAATAGTTACTCTAAAATTTCCAAGATAAGTGTGAGCGTCGTTGCGTGCTTTCTCGTGGGGAATTCCAGGAAGTATCCATAGTGGTGTATTGGTTGGAGCCTTGGTAGTGGACTCGTGTACGCTTCTTACCACAATCTAGTAATCCTAGTACAGGACTAGCCAAGTCAAAGATGGCACTTCTTCATTGAAACCCCACCTCCCTTTACCTTGAAACTTGAGCATGAGTAGTATAGTTATGATGTAAGTCTTGCTGAGTACGACTTTGTACTCACGTTTTCTTATTTTATGTTTTAGATGAGTACCCAGACCCCGATGGAGTCACCTTCCTGAAGCTCGACGTTGACTAAGTTAGTATAGTTCCAGACAGCAGTCTGGTCCCTCGTGGAAGGGCTTGTATGTTGAACAAGGCTTCTCTAAGCCATTTGTTAAGCTTGTCTGTACTTAGACTTAATTTTCTTCCGTTGTTTGATGTAATGTTGGATCACAGACTAGTGATGTCTTTGTGTACTCTATATAAGTCAATAAAGAATTACTTTGTAGAGTTTATGTGATGAGTACCTGCTGTTTACACTAGACATGTATGTTGCGTGTATGGTTATAACGTTCATGTCTTAGTGTGGGTTCGATAGCTTAGTTGTGTTCTTGCCGGTGGTCTTTCATACACCAAGTGGCCCTTAGATGTGTGCAGCTTGGGGCATCGCGATGCGATTGGTCGTGACTCTGTCACGTGGCACACTTTGTTGTGTGATTGAGCCCGCTCGAGACCTCGACTAAGTGATCGGGCTGGAGTCTGTTTATGTAAGTGTTATAATTCAATCGATAATATGGTTGAGGCAACTTGTCTATGAGTATGGGATTTCACCACCCATAATCATTTAGACTTGTGAGCGGACGATGAGGACCCATCTCAGTTGATCATCTAGCTTGGATGGGATGTCCCTCGCGTTCGAGCTTTCTGAGAGTGTTATGTGCTTGGCCTTGTCTGCTTAGACAAGTGGGTATGACTCTCGGCTCTTCATATTATTGAATTGTAGCCGGAATTACATACGCAAACCACGGGTTCCGACAGACTTGGTATCAGAGCAGGACTGTCTGTAGGATTATCAAACCTTGGTCGAAGTCGAGTTTAGCATTCTATAGTTATATAGTTACTTGGTAATAAAGGTAACAATGTAAGGCTTCTTTTTCTCCTTACCCTCATCGATCTGAGTTCTGAGTCACCCTGATCTTTTCTACGGGAAGATAGGACTAGGCTCATCTATGTCTTTTACTAGGACATCTCGTTGTTTGCTTCCTTGTAGCCGTAGCGAAGTTGTGTTCGGCTGTCTAGAGTAGTTGTGCTTCCTATTTTGAGACTTCTTATGTAAGTGATGTTGAAATGTTGTGAGGATTTCCATTTCCCTTGCAATTACAGTCGTTATGCTGTCCGAGTCATTCCAGGTTTATTCATAATCTGATGCATTTGCAAAATCCTTCCCTCTATTTCGGTTGTCTTTCTAGATAAATTGCTAGGTGGCATACCCGACAATTCCATAGATTTTGTTGTTGGTTTTCTCCTAGAAACCTATATTGATGCATTTGCAGTTCTTCCTCCAAGTTTAGATGTCTTCTAGCCAGAATAACCACACTAACCATCGTGTTGGGGTACTTTGCTACTCTGACATATCTGTTGTAGCCCCTAGTAGCCATAGTCATAGTCAAGAAAATCACCGAGTAATCCAACTCCTTGAATCTAGTCACCCGACCAATGTGTATAATTCATCGTAGATCTTATGCCAGACACTGCCCCAATTTCAAGACGCCCATATAGAATGGCCCCACATGAGTTAGCTAAGCTTAAAATCCAACGTGAAGCATTGTTGGCAAAAGGCTTCATCCACCCTAGCTCATCACCATGGGGTTGCCCCCATTCTGTTCGTAACGAAGAAAGATGGAACCATGAAGGATGTGTGTAGACTATCGCCTGTTAAATCTAGCGACAATAAAGAACAAGTACTCACTTCCCAATATCAATGATCTTTATGATCAACTTGCTGGATCCTCTGTCTTCTCTAAGATGGATTTGAGATTAGGCAATCATCAAATCAAGATCCGAAACGAGGACGTTCCCAAGACGGCTTTTACTACTCGATATGGTCTTTACGAGTTCACTGTCATGTCCTTCAGTCTAACCAATGCCCCTGCCACCTTCTCACACTTGATGAATTCGATCTTCATTGAGTACCTAGATAAATTTGTTGTGGTTTATCTTGATGAATTTCTCATCTACTCGAAGAGCAAAGAAGATCATGCAGAACATCTTAGGCTTGTATTGATGAAACTTCGAGAGCATCTCCTATATGCCAAGTTCTCTAAGTGCGAATTTTGGCTACCAGAAGTGACCTACTTAGGGCACGTGATTTCTGCGAAAGGCATTGATGTCAATCCCAAGAGAGTTTCGGTCGTCCTTGATACGACTCCACCTTTATCGGTTAATCAAGCTAGGAGTTTTCTTGTCTTAGCAAGCTATTATCGCCGCTTTGTTGAGAACTTCTCCAAAGTTGCAAAGCCTCTGACTGAACTCCTCAAGAAACATAAGAAATTCGAATGGACCCCCAAGTGCGAGGAAAGCTTTCAAGAGATAAAAAGAAGGTTGACTTCTGCACCTGTACTTGCACCTCCAGACACCAAAAGGGATTTCGAGATCTATTGTGATGCTTCACGACAAGGGTTAGGATGCATACTTATGCAATATCGACATGTGGTAGCATACGCTTCACGCCAGTTGCGTCCACATGAAGAGAACTACCATACCCATGATCTTGACCTCGCTGTCGTAGTTCATGCACTGAAGACTTGGCGACATTACCTCCTTGGTAATCACTGCAAGATCTATTCTGATCACCAGAGCCTGAAATACATATTCACCCAGCCAGATCTTAATCTCAGGCAAAGACGCTGGATAGAGGTTGATAAAAGATTATGACATAGGAATCTCTTACACCCCAGGCAAGGCCAATGTCGTGGCTGATGCACTAAGTCGTAAGTCGTATTGTAACAACCTAATGTTACAACAGTATCAACCACTTCTTCATGAGGAATTCCAAAAGCTCAATCTCGAGATTGGTCCTCATGGCTTCCTTTCCACCTTGGTGGCGAAACCAACCCTTGAGGATCAAATCATAGCCGCCCAGAAACATGATAGTGCTTTTCGAGGGGTCGAGAAGAACATTGGTAGCGGAGATGCTAATTGTTTCTCGGTAAATGATAAAGGAATGGCATTCTTTGATAACCATTAAGTAGTCCTTGAGAATCAAGACCTAAGGCAGCTGATCCTTAAGGAAGCTCATGACACTCCCCTCTCAATTCATCCTGGTAGCACAAAAATGTACCGAAATCTACGCCAGAGATTTTGGTGGACTAGGATGAAAAGAGACATTACTCAATTTGTTGCCTAATGTGATGTTTGCCGTCGCATTAAAGCAGAACATCAAAGACCTGCTGGTACTCTTCAACCTTTCCTATTCCCAAGTGGAAATGGGACAACGTCGGTATGGACTTCCTCACCGGCTTTCCAAAAACCCAGAACGGAAATGATGCCATCTTCGTTGTCATTGATCGACTTTCCAAAGTTGCTCACTTCTTTCCAGTTCGCGAGTCTATAACTGCTAGCCAGTTAGCGGACTTGTATGTCTCTAGAATCGTGTCTCTTCATGGTGTCGCTTTGGAAATCACTTCTGGTCGTGGTAGCCTTTTCACATCTAGATTCTGGGAAAGTTTTCAAAATGCTATGGGAACTCATCTCTCCTTTAGTACAACTTTCCATGCTCAGTCTAGCGGTCAAGTTGAAAGGGTTAAGCAAATTCTCGAAGACATGCTCAGAGCTTGTGTTATCTCTTTCGATTGGGAGAAATCTCATCCATTTGCCGAATTTTCTTATAACAATAGTTTCCAATCTAGTCTTAACATGACTCCTTTTGAATTCCTCTATGGACGAAGATGTCGAACACCCATAAACTAGTCAAAACCGGTGAAAGACAATTCTTTGGGCCGAATATGATCAAGGAAGCTGAAGAGAAAGTTCGCATTATTCGTGATCGTTTGAGAACCGCCCAATCTCATCAGAAAAGCTACTATGATCGTCATCATAGGGAACAGAGCTACAATCTTGATGAGAAGGCTTACCTTCGGGTTACTCCTCTAAAGGGAACCCAACGATCCGGTATCAAAGGCAAGTTGGCCCCACGTTACATTGGACCTTTCCGCATTCTTGCTAAACGTGGAGAAGTTGCCTACAAACTTGAACTACCCCCGCACCTTTTCCGAGTACATGATGTATTCCATGTGTCACAACTCAGGTGTTGCTTCAAGGACCCCATCCGTGAAGTCGACCATGAAACGCTTGATCTCCTAGATGACCTTTCTTATGGAGAGTACCCCGTTCGAATTCTGGATTCAGCAGAGCGTGTCACTCTTCGTCAGAAGATTAAGTTTCTGAAAGTGCAATGGTCAGACCAATCCGAGAAAGAAGCCACGTGGGAAAGAGAAGATTGTCTCAGTGCCGAGTACCCCACCTTCCTCCCGACGACTTCTGAATCTCGGGACGATATTCTTTTGATTGGGGGCGAGTTGTCACAACCCTCTTTTAGGTATGTGCTAGGGTTAGCTTGGACTTTGCATCATGCAAAAAATTTCAAAAGAAATCCAATTGGGGAAAAAGAAAAGCCCTAAAGAATTTAATTCAAATGGCCAGATAAAAATTTCTTCCAAAAATTCCTCTGGCATTTTTGAAAAGTCTTATAAATAGGCATGATCACATCTAAAGTGAAGTGGGTCCCACTGCATGCTCCAAGATTTTTCAAAAATTCAGAAAAGGGCTTGGAAATTAAATAATACCCCTATTTGAATTGAAATTCAAATAGTTTAAATTTCAAAAATTCTCAAAACTTGGGAGTGGCTAGCCCTATGTCACCTAAGTCCAAGATAAAGTTTTGGGGATTTTATAAAATGCTATGGTATTTATTTACTAGAGCAAAAAAATTACAGAAAATTAAAAGAGAAAGCAAAACAGAAAGGGGCCCTTACCTGTTTGGGCCCAACTTATCCCCCCCACTGCCCAAGCCCACCTCCCCGCGTTGTCGTCTTCCCCAACATGCTCGGTGGCGAGCCGAGAGCACGCGACGACCGCCACGCAGCTGCCTCCCCTTCCTTCATAGCGCGCTACGGAGACGCCTAGAAGGTGCCGCACCACTTCCCCCTCTCGCCGCTCGTTCTCCTCCTCTCTCCCTCACGAATCTCGCGCAACCCCGAGACCTCGGCGGAGCACCGACGAGGAAACCGAGTGGCCATCGTGCCCATCTCGACGGGCCACTGTGTCCAGAAGCTTCGCAGCCGTCGACTTCATCGACCCACGCGATAAAATCAAGTTGGGCTTCACCAGATACGACGCCTGCCTCAAAGTCTCGCCGCCGGCCACCGTGAACGTCAACGACAAATTGCGCCGCCGTCGTCCCTCCTCCGTCCTCCTTGAGCTCACCATTGCGTTCTGGGTGAGCCGCCGGTTCAAACCCCCCTCTCCCAGCTCCTCCCCGTCCACAGTTGCTCCACTATGCCCAACCCGAGCCACGGCCGCCGCCGCTGCTTGATGCCGGCAATGCTCCGGCAACTCCTTGGCCTCCCTGTGTGCTCAGCTCGACACGGACGAGCACAGCCTACTTCCTGGTGGTCTTTCCGTGCCAAATGGTGGCCGGGAGCTAACTCCGGCGAGGACACTGCCGTGCTTTGTTGCCACCGGCGACGAGCCGGCAACGAGCCCGCGATGAGCCGACGTGGCCCGGGTTAATGAAACCCTTAATCACCCCCTAACAGCCATAGATAGGTGGGCCCAACCCCCAAACTAACCCCCCTGTTTAAATTAAACAGGGATTAAATCCCACTGAGGCTGACAGGGCTGGCCCACTGCTCAAAGCCCCCATGTCAGCATGACCTCATGCTGACGCCATAATCCTTTTTCTTTTTAAAATTAAATCAGAAAATTGCAGAAAACTGTTTAAACTTTGGAAATTCATTATTAATTAACCATAACTCCAAATTGGACAAATAATATATGTAAAATTATCAGAAACATGCAAGGATTGTGAATATGAAATTTGTTTTCATGTTTGAACATTATAAAATGGGGCAACAGTAGAAAATGTGTATATGGCATAATTTGAATTCAAATTTGGAGTTTGAATTTGGAAATCTTTTGCAATACACTTCAATTAAATGGAATTTGACACAAACTAGAACCATATACATCACGTCACAACTTATCATGCGATTGAGCATGTTTACTTTCAATGTTGTCCTCATTCGTTGATGATTGTTTCGTTAACAGTGTTCCCGAGATGGAGGTGACCCACTGAAGCCAAAGATCGATAACCAGTGTATCGTCAGCAAGGCAAGCAAACCCCATTGATCATTTCTATAAAAACCCATTTCCCTCTCAGTCTCGCTTATGCATGTTTAGGAGTTCACAATGATACGTTCTACCGCTAGTTGAAACCATTCCTTTGCATGACCTATCATTTCTGCCAGAGTATTCAGCTAACCTCAACCTAGCAGATGTAGGAATTTCTTGTGATCATCATGTGTCCATTCATCCATGTTATGCTTATGCTATGCTTAGAGTTTTGGAAGCATTGGTCCATCTCTGGTGATGAATTGATGTTGGTAGCAGTCATGTTCATGTTACTTGTGATGAAAATGGTATGGTGAAATTGACCTAAACAAGGTGAACGATGAGAGGCTGTGTAGGAGTACAAAGTGGGTTGTCTCGTTGAACACTGCCCTAGGCCCCGAGTTCTTGTGTTGTGCTCCAAGACAAAGATTACTAACACATGTAGGGTTTTATGGGAACCCCGTTTGGCCTCTTAACTCACCCCGATCAAGTCCAGAAGTCACACTAGTTTGGGCTTTCCATTTGGCATATGCATAGAAAAAGAATGAATGAAAGGTTGCTTCATATATATATGTGGGTGGACCTGTGAGGCAGTGAAACCATCTGCCAAGGTGGCGTCTCGGTCGCTTGCATTGTCTGAGTCCGTTTCGTTGAACCGGCCGGACTCTCGGGCGGTGGCAAACTCTGATAGTCGACTCCTGGATTAGAGAAGGTGATGTGAGGGTAGTGCCTTGGTGTTTATCCACGTCTGACACCCTCTTGAAGGGTGACGAACTCTAGACAATAAGTGATGACACGCGTGTGAAGAAGTATACCCCTGAAGGGTTTTCAAAACTATTCGAATAGTCGTGTCCGCGGTTATGGACTACTTGGAGACCTCTACTTGATTGTTAGACAATTTAAATAGTTACTCTAAAATTTCCAAGATAAGTGTGAGCGTCGTTGCGTGCTTTCTTGTGGGGAACTCCAGGAAGTATCCATAGTGGTGTATTGGTTGGAGACCTGGTAGTGGACTCGTGTACGCTTCTTACCCCAATCTAGTAATCGTAGTACAGGACTAGCCAAGTCAAAGATGGCGCTTCTTCATTGAAACCCCACCTCCCTTTACCTTGAAACTTGAGCATGAGTAGTATAGTTATTATGTAAGTCTTGCTGAGTACGACTTTGTACTCAAGTTTTCTTATTTTATGTTTTAGATGAGTACCCAGACCACGATGGAGTCACCTTCCTGAAGCTCGACGTTGACTAAGTTAGTATAGTTCCAGACAACAGTCTGGTCCCTCGTGGAAGGGCTTGTATGTTGAACAAGGCTTCTCTAAGCCATTTGTTAATCTTGTCTGTAGTCAGACCTAATTTTTCTTCCGTTGTTTGATGTAATGTTGGATCACAGACTTGTGATCTCTTTGTGTACTCTATATAAGTCAATAAAGAATTACTTTGTAGAGTTCATGTGATGACTACCCGTTGTTTACACTAGACATGTATGCTGCATGTATGGTTATACCGTGCATGTCTTAGTGTGGGGTTCGTAAGCTTAGTTGTGTTCTTGCCGGCGGTCTTTCATACACCAAGTGGCCCTTAGATGTGCGCAACTTGGGGCATCTGATACGTCCAAAATGCATCACTATTTTATATTGTAATTTAAGTCTATTCATTGATATATTCCACTTTAAAGTATTGTTCTTATGTTGTTTTGGCTTGTTTTACACATTTTGCAACTTTCCGGTGCCGAAGCAGCAGAAGCAGAATTCAGCGGTGAAAAGTGGACATCAAGTTCCTTAATCAGATCAACTCCAAATTTCATGAAATTTGACGTGGATCATTATTCGGGAGATTCACCGGAGGAGACCAAAGATTGACCAGAGGGGACCCACCAGGGCTCCAGAAGGGTCCCTGGCGCTCCCCCCCTAGGACGCGCCAGGCACCCTCCCGGATGCCTGGTGGCCCTCCTCGGTGCCCCCTCTGGCCTTTATTACCCCCCTGGGGTCAAAACCCTAAAAACTGAGGAGTTTCGGAGTTTCGCCGCCGCCTCGTGGCAGAAACCTACATAGAAGAAAAAGCCATCTCCGGCGGGCAGATTCCACCTGGGAGATCACCTCCCGGAAGGGGAGATCATCGCCATCGTCATCATCATCGTCGCGGGCATCATCGAGATCATCATCAACATCATCCCCAACATCAGCACCATCTCCATCTCCATCCCATCTCATCTCACAATTGCAACTTGTGTTGTAATCCGTACTATCTATCCTCTCTACTCTGTTAGTGTTGATTACTACTTTGTGGTGAATGCTATTGAGTTTTGTTGGAGAAATATCATTGTGTCCAGATTTTTTTCCACCCATCTATCACCTCTGATCATGATCTCTTTTATGTCTTGTGAGTAGTTACTTTAGTTCTTGAGGACATGGGAGAAGTCTAGTTGTTAGTAGTCATATGATGTTGAAGTATTATGTATTGTTTGATATTTAAGTTGTGTTGTTATTTTCCTAGTGGTCTTGTGTGAGTCGAACACCCAACACTTCGCCTTATTAAGGACCTAGGGGAATACATTGTGCACAAAGGATGCTTATGGTGGGTTGCCGGAGTGACAGAAACATGAAGCACGGTTCGCACACTTTTGCACAAGGGAGTTATGGATCCTCGATCATAATGAAGTGGTTAGGCTTGTGACTTAATTACTACCTTGTATTTGCGGATGCTTGCAATGTGTTTAATCATAAGAGTACACTTATCTTAGTCTAGAATGTGTACTAGAATTTATCCACCCACCGACACTTGTCGACACAATACATACTACTTGGCGGAATATGGTGAAAGTAACTTGGCTACCTCTCCTGTGTGTCCTCAAGAACGCTTTAGCCTTTATAAGTTCAGTTCCTAGGCCTATCATGTGCTCAAAGGGATCGGGCCACTTGTTACTCCTCAGTTACCCTGTTTACTTGGCTTGTCTTTTACGTTTCTGTTTCTTAAACCAAAAATCCCTAAATATTTATCTTTTAGTGTGTGCAGACCTTTCTTATCCAGGGTCACTTGTCAATACCTTCTGCTCCTCGTCGGGATTGACATCCTTATTTATCGAAAAGCTACAATTGATCCCCTAGACTTGTGGGTCATCAAGAATCATTTATTGGCGCGGCTGACAAGGGAGGCATCCCAACTAAACCTATCAACTTCACCGCCATCGACGAGATTTTCTGGCGCCGTTGCAGAGGAGTGCAGCGCTATTGGTAAGTGAAACCGGTAAGGAAACCTTTACTTTGTGTTGCTGTTTTTATTTTTGTTGTTGCTACCCTCAGTCTTTATGGACCCCTCTACTATTGGTTAGTTGCTGGTGAGGAGCCGCCCCACGACTGTGGTGGTCACTCCTACCCCTACTAAAATTGTGCCCTATAAAATACCAACTGGTATTATTGATTATGTATTGGCTAATCATTATACAGGAGAAGGTCATCCGGGAGAACACCTGCTATATTTGTCACAATTATGTTCTTTATTTAAGATTGTAGGTGTAACGATGGAGTTCGTCATGAAGAAACTATTCTCTGTATCACTTAAAGATAAAGCTTCAGATTGGTATAAGCTACTCGATAACTCCGATTTTCTTGAATGGCAAGAGCTTATGTCTCTCTTTTATGCAAAGTTTTATCCTCTTCGTGAAATTCACCAAGACAGGAAATACATCTACAACTTTTTGTCTCGCAACGGAGAGAGCATCGCTCAAGCTTGGGGGAGACTGAACTCCCTGATGATCAAATGCCCCAACCATGAGCTCCCCAAGGAAATTATACTTACAAATTTTTATGCCAGGCTTTCTCTTCAGGACAAGGAGATGTTGGATGCCTCCTCTAGCGGGGTATTCTAGACCAGAAGTATAGAAGAAAAATGGGATCTTATTGAAAGGATCCAGAAGAACACTAAAGATTGGGAAATTGATAAAGGTATTGAACCCGCTATAAATTATGAGCATGACTACATTGAGATTTATGTGAAAACTGATTAATTTAATACCTTTTGCTCTAAAATTGGTCTTGATTCCCAGCTAATGATTGACTTTTGCAAGGACTTTGCTTCTCATATTGATTCTTCTAAGAATAAGGAGAGTCAACATCGTAAAGCTTTCAAAGAGTCACCTATTGAGATTAATATTACTGATCCTGTTTTACCTGCAGTTGTGTATGAACAGTCTCCTTATCCCACAAGGATAAAGGAGCACTCTTTTGTTACAGGTATTATAAACAAAAATGGAAGGACCACTGATGAACCTGAGGACCTGATCAAGGTCAAGCCTCAAGTTGAAATGGTTAAGATCTGGTAACCAGTGATATTGAAGAATCTATTATTAGTTTTTGTGCTGTTTCCACTAACATTGTCACAGCCAAGAACAAAGGCCCAATTTCAGGTACACCAGTTGTATCTGTGAAAATAGGAGATCATAACTACTATGGGCTATATGATTTGGGATCCAGTATCAGTGCTATTCCTTTCTCAGTTTATCAAGAGATCATGCATGAGATTCAGCCGTGTGAGATCGAAGACATAGATGTCACGATTCATCCTGCAAATAAACAAACAATCTCTCCAATTGGGATTGTGAGAGATCTTGAAGTTCTCTGCGGGAAGGTAAAATATCCTACTGACTTTCTTGTACTTGGTTTAGAGAAAGATATATTTTTCCCTATTATCTTTGGTAGGCCCTTCCTCAGCACTTGTGGAGCTATAATAGATTGCAAGAAAGGTAAAGTTTATGTTGAATTCGACGGTGAGCCATATGAATTTAATTTCTCTAAGTTTTCTAGGAAGCCTCGTGGTTTTGTCTAGTAATGACAAAATTGTTGAAGAAATTGCTTCTATTGCTATTCCTCCTGACGATACTTTGCAACAATTTATGGAAGACCACGAGAATGACATCCGTATGCAGGAGAGGAATGAGCTAGAAGACATACTTTTAAGACAAACTCCTATCCTGAAGAACAACCTCCCGGTTAAACCTTTAGGAATCCTCTCTCAACCAAAAGAAGACCTGGTGTTCGATCTCAAACCACTTACCGATACGCTCAAGTATGCTTATTTAGATGAAAAGAAAATATATCCTGTTATTATCAATTCTAACCTTTCAGGATTTGAAGAAGAGCGATTATTGGAGACACTCCACAGACACTGATGTGCTATTGGCTATACTCTTGACGATCTCAAGGGTATCGGTCCATCCATTTGCCAACATACTATCAATCTCGAGCCCGATGCTAAACCGGTTGTTGATCATCAACGACGGTTGAACCCAAGGATGAAGGACGTGGTAAGGACGGAGGTTCTCAAACTTCTATCCACAGGTATCATCTATCATATAGCTGATAGTAAGTGGGTAAGTCTAGTTCATTGTGTTCCTAAGAAGGGATGTATGACTGTTGTTCCTAATGATAAAAATGAACTAATACCTCAGCGGACTATTATTGGATATAGAATGTGTATTGATTTCAGGAAGTTGAACAAGGCCACCAGGAAGGACCATTATCCTCTGCCCTTTATTTATCAGATGCTTGAGCGGTTGTCTAAAAAAACCCACTTTTGCTATCTTGATGGGTATTCTGGCTTCTCTGAGATTCATGTCAACACTGCGGATCAGGAGAAGACCACTTTCACGTGTCCTTACGGTACTTATGCTTATAGACGTATGCCTTTTGGTTTGTGTAATGCACCTTCTACTTTTCCGAGGTATATGTCTGCAATATTTCATGGTTTCTGTGAGGAGATTTTGGAGGTCTTTACGGACGACTTTTCCGTCTATGGAACCTCCTTTGACCACTGTCTCCACAATCTTAATAAATTTTTGCAAATATGTGAAGAAACAAATTTGGTGCTAAATGGGAGAAGTTCCATTTCATGGTTAACGAAGGGATAGTTCTTGGTCACAAGATTTCCGAAAGGGGAATTGAAGTGGACAAGGCAAAGAGTGAAGCTATTGAAAGGATGCCCTATCCTAGGGACATCAAAGGTATTCGTAGTTTTCTCGGTCATGCTGGTTTCTATAGAAGATTTATCAAAGACTTTTCTAAGACCTCGAGACCCCTCACCAATCTTCTCCAGAAGGATGTTCCTGTTGTATTTGATGAAGGTTGTAAGGAAGCCTTCGAAGTTCTTAAGAAAGCCTTGATAACCGCTCCTATAGTACAACCGCCTGACTGGAATTTTCCCTTTGAAATTATGTGTGATGCTAGTGATTTTGCTGTTGGAGTTGTTTTAGGACAAAGGGTTGATAAGAAGTTGAATGTCATACACTATGCTAGAAAAAACCTTGATAGTGCTCAAAAGAATTATGCTACCACTGAGAAGGAACTCTTGCCAGTAGTGGTTGCTTGTGATAAGTTTAGGCAGTATATTGTTGATTCTAAGGTTATTATTCATACTGACCATGCTGCCATTAAATATCTTATGCAGAAGAAGGATGCCAAACCAAGACTCATAAGATGGGTTCTCCTTCTTCAAGAATTTAATTTACAGATTGTCGATAGAAAAGGAGAAGACAATCCGGTAGTGGACAACCTTTCAAGGATGGAAGATATTTTGCACGATCCTATTCCAGTCAACGATAGTTTTCCAGATGAACATCTTGTTGTTGTAAAAGTACAATCTCATTCTGACCCTTGGTTTGCAGATTATGCCAATTTTATCGTTGCAAAGTTTTTGCCTCCAGGTTTTACATTTCAGCAGACAAAGAAATTCTTCACGGATTTGTGGCATTACTTTTGGGATGACCCACATCTTTATAAAGAAGGTGCAGACAGGATCATAAGAAGGTGTATACCGGAGCACGAGCAGAAGGACATTCTTCGACAATGTCACGATAGCCCCTATGGAGGACATCATGCGGTGACAGGACCGCACATAAAGTTCTACAATAAGGTTTTTATTGGCCTACTCTTTTTAAGGACGCCAGAAGGTACGTTCTATCTTGTGATAAGTGTCAGAGAGTTGGTAACATTAGTAGGATAAATGAGATGCCTATGAATTACTCACTAGTAATCAAACCTTTCGATTGCGGGGGTTTTGATTTTATGGGTCCTTTTCCTCCTTCACACAAGTACACACATATCTTAGTTGCAGTTGATTATGTAACCAAGTGGGTTGAAGAAATCCCCACTGAGAGTGCTGATCACAAGACATCTTTGAAAATGCTCAAGGATGTAATTTTTCCCAGGTTTGGTGTACCAAGGTACCTCATGACAGATGGAGGGTCACACTTCACGCATGGAGCTTTTAGGAAAGCTCTAGCCAAGTACGATGACAATCATAGAATTGCATCATCGTACCACCCTCAAACTAGTGGGAAAGTTGAGCTCACCAATAGAGAGATCAAGCTGATCTTACAAAAAACAGTGAACAGTTCTAGGAAGGACTGGTCAAAGAAGTTAGGAGATTCTTTTGTTGGGGTTCGGGGCAGAAAACACAAATTTTTCCTTGACCTACGATACCCAAACCCAAGACCTATGCTATGCTGATGCAAGTAACGGAAAAAAATAGATCACATACCAGTATGTAGTCCGTTAAGCGGGAAACGTTCCCGCATGAATGTGGTTGGTGTAGTCGTACCGGCAATCCCCGATGCCGCGCAGATCCACGATGACTCCTGTAGCCACCCGATCCTTGCAGACCGATGACGGGATTACGTCCCCGTCGGAACGTTGCTGATGAAGACCTCGCGATACGACCACGACGATGAAGTAGCACCACAAGTGTAGTGCCTCGCGGGATTATACACATACAGTATACCCGACGTCCCTCCGGGCTCCGAACCAGTAGAGCAGCGGAAAGAAGATGGATTCGGATCCCGATTCCAGCAGCACGACGGCGTGCGTATAGTGGAGAAATCCCCAACCCAGAGCAGCCTCCAAACAAGGGGAGTCCGCTCAAAGGAAGGAGAAAGGAGGGAGAGAGATGAGAAACTTTTCTCAAAAAATTCATGATTAAAAGGGCACCCCTACCCCTCCTTATATAGGTCAAGGAGGGGGGGCAACCTCCCCTCAACTTCCCATGTGGGACTAATCCCAAGGGGAGGGGGGGCGCACCAATAAGGGGGGTGGGCCCCCTCATGGCGCCATGGCCCATGGGGGAGGACTCCCTCTCCCCCTAATGGGCCCTATGAGGCCCATATGCCTTTTAATTCATTTTTAATTATATTTAAATACATTTTAATGTTTAATTCAGATAATTAAATAATAAAACATATATTAAACATTATTAAATATATTTTGAACCTTTCAAAATACCCAGAACAACTTCCGGCCTTCATCGGAACAATTCCGGTCATCACCGGAACAATTCCGGTGTTCTCTCCAATTTCTCCGGTGATCCTGAATCAATCCTTACTGCGTCGAGTACCCTTAAGTGTAACACCCTACGGTCCGGGAAACAGCAGACATGATCGAGACAATTCTCATTGATCAATGACTAATCAATTGGACCTGGTTACAATCCTTGATAGCCCCTGCGCTTCCATCGAATGAACTTCAATCGCTGTTGGATCCGTTAACCGTGTGCCTGTTCCCTTTGTCCCATGGTACTTTGCTTGTCCGAGGTTTGATCATCGGTATCCAATATACCTAGTCCGTCCTCGTTCTCAACAAACAAGTTTACTCGTTCCCGTGATATTACAACTCCGTGACCTAGTCACACGTTTGCAAACTTTATGATGCAATATCACCGAGTGGGCCCAGAGTACCTATCCGTCACACGGATGGACAAATCCCGCTTTGATCTATTTGCATACTCATTAACCATCTATTTCGGAATACCCAAAGTGCACCGTTATAGCCAGCATATTTCAGTCAGGCGATGGGATACAAATCAAAGCATCCTAATAGATCGTAATTACGTATGATCATTACGGTCAAAGGATCTGGTCACTACGTTATAGTTATCGCAATGTCGAACTATGTGACTTGATCACATCGCAACACTTCTGGTGGGTGTATGTCCATCATATCATTATCCAATGATACGACTCCATTGTCAACAGACGCCATTGTCTCATGATCAGGAAACCTTGATCATCAATCGCCCAATGGACTAGTATACTAGGGTTAACTAGGGACCTGGTTGTTTGCATACCACACCTGTATTAATGTTTCCGCTTAATACAGTTCTAGCATAGTATCAAACGTATTATGAACTAATGGAATATGCTCGATAAAACATATTTTATTTGCCTCTAGGGCACATTCCCAACAGTCTCCCACTTGCACTAGAGTACAAATAATCTAGTTGCATTTTCTCTGGATCATAACTCCTTATTGATCATGCTTGCCCGTGGAAGAGGTTGTATCAACGGTCTGGGTACCATTCAGAACTGTATGTCCTTTTGCAAATCATAATGTCACCTAATTTGACATTCCTTCATTATCCACTATAATGATGAGGTATATATATATTTGGCGGTGAAGTGAGACTTCGTTTGCTGTGTCATAGCAATGACATATGGTTGGTCAGCGGACTCTCCCATAGTCATGCACACTTGAAACTCACTCAATCAGAAGTCGAACTTCTTAAGCCCTAATATAACTCCTGCTACTTCTAAAGCAGCCACATCAATGTAGATTCAATCCTTAGTGCATTGTATGCAACTTTGATGTCTAACCATGTTTCTTTCAACTTAGGCATTCATTAGTATGATATCTCAATTTTCTAGGTTAGTGTCAAAACTTGAACCAGCATAACAAATTTGAGATGTATCCTCAGTTCTCTCCAGACACTGAAGGATAAACTTAACTCTTTGTTCAATGATTTACTCATAAATCATATCACAACATGTTCTTACTACTAAGAACTTGGGTCACATTACGTCGAGTACATAACTCTGGTTTTATATGAAAGAACCTATGACAAAGGCATAGAGGATCCAGCACATCCATTTCTTTCATTAACCATTAACCATTGTTATTGTACTGAGATTAACTCAACACTTCTCTTGGATATACAAGTAAGGACCACTTCTTGACTTGTCCCATTCTGAACTCCTTCAGAATCTTATCCAGGAAAGTATTACGACTCAATGTTTATTAAACACATATCTATCTTCATAGATCTTCAATGCTTAATACTTATTCATCTTCATTTATGAAAGATTCAAATAATCATTAACACCAACTGCACCATTCATAATATGTTATCCATATATGAGAATGTTATCATGCTCCCACTCAAATATGTCATGCACATATTAAGTCTTTAGATAACACTCATATTGCTCCCACTCAAATATGTCGGCCACATATAAGACAAGGATAACATCCACATGGCTCCCACTTAGATATGTCAGACACATATTAAGTTCAGGATACTAACCACATGGCTCCTACTCAAATATGTCATTTACATATAAGGCTAGGATAATACTCCCATATCTCCCACTCAAAATATGTCGTCTACATATATCAAGTTTCAGGAAACTATTCAGCTCCCACTCAGTTTCATGCAAATGCATGTTTCCTCGATATTTTGGCTAAGTCCAAAATCCTTTGATCATTCATCAAATCGAGAATTCAGATTACGAGACACTAGTATCCATATGTTTTTTCAAAACCTTCTGGTTGTACCAATTACAACACTTCTTCAAATACAGGATTTGAGGAAGTCACGGTATTGATAACAATCCTGGATCAATCGTAGTGAATATCCCTTTGACTCAAGCATTGCTACATATTGTAGTCAACCCATTGAATTTGTCAGAAACAATCTTTGTGACAAACCAATCTTGACGTCCCTTTGATGTTCACATTTATTCCTCATAACTCTGAAGTTATTGTGAATATCAAGTAACCTCCTTACTTGATAAGATTCAAGCAATCTTAAATGTAACTCAACATAGGATTTCATGACTCATAGTCATATCTCGTACTTAGGTCCACCATCGCTTCTTTGTAGTTCGTAGGAATGTCTTGTTCCATTAACATGACAGGTGAATCATGAATATCATTTTGCACCAAGGGCAAATATATATATTCTTGAATCCTACCTTTCTTAGTAAAAGCTCCCTTCAAAACACCATGATCTTTATCATTAGTTTCTCCTCTTATTGTAGAGCCTTGCTTCCGGAACATATTCCGTTGCACTACTCTGACATTTGGAGGCAAGGTCAATTACCTTGGTTGAACTTTCACTTTTCTTCCATTACCACATTTATCAAGAACAATTCTTGGCAAACACCAAACATAGCAATACAAGTTTTGCTCCTTTTGGTTCTAGTTGTGGAAGATGCATCCATAGTTGTCTAAGGATACACTACAAAGATAATTTATCTTACATAAATCAAGCTTCCTAGAAACCACAACACACCATGACATATATAGTGTTGGTTTCCACGAACTCAGATGGTTCCCTATGCTGAAGTGAGTGTTCGCATATTAAATTAATAACTCTAAACAATAATAACGTAACTTGGTAAGAGATAACTTAGACCATACACTTTTTCATAGAATATGATCACAATGTTCAGGCACGTCAATCATATTGAAGTGTCTCAAGACATTGCAATTTGTGGAACAACTTTCACACAAGTCTTTATGCCCAAGACTAACTCAAAACATTTGTCACTTTGATCAAATCGTAGAGACTTGTCTTTCTTGTTAATTTAATATCCATTTTTACTCTGAAATCCCTTTTGATCATATCAAATTATTTCAGACTCATGTTTCATTAGTGAATACAAATATTCATCTAAGTCCACATACGAATCACGAAAATAATGAAATTCACCACATGCTGACATACGATACATCACAATGTATGATACTCAACAATCAGTGCACAATCTGTTTTACCAGAATGCGAGGTTTTAGTCATCTCACCTCAAAGGCATGGTTTGTATATGTCAAGAGATCAAGTATCTTAAGACATCATCATACCATTCATGACTTAAACTGTAGTGTCATTATTAAGCCTGGATATTTCTTGGCATTACAATATTTCTTATAAATGATCAAACAACTATCATCAACATAAGAATAACTCATTCATAATCGTAATGTGACCATAATAGATATCATTCATAAAAGGGGAACAACTGATTTGTTTCTCACTAATATGAATAATTGTCTTTGCGAGATGCAAGACACACTAATAAAGTCCTCATTCAAACAATCATAAAATTTATTCATATATTAATCAATTGATAGATGTAGAGGGAGAGTGTTGTCGACCATCAACTATCTTGATTACCGTCAGCACACATTGTCACCTCATCCCTTCCAAGACACTCTCAAGCAGTAAGTTCAAGCATCGAATACTTAATCAACCGCAATTAGTGTTTTGTGGGAAAGACATTTATAACTCGTATATCAAATATACCTTCTCCGTCAATGACCATTCCTGCATTGGTTCTACTAAGTTCTTAACTTTAACCATGACCTCATGACAGGTGAACGATTCTCCTTCATGACATAGTCCAGACATGGTCTTTGTAACTAGGAGGAAGCGGATGTAACTCCCTAGTTATCGCAAAGTAACCAGTCATTCAGTAGTCCAAGTTATACACAAGGTGTTCCATGTATCTTATACATTTTCCAAGTGACTTTCTCAGCAGGTTGTTCCTTCCACCATAGTTGAAAGAAACCTCGTCCATATACTCATATTCCATTACTCTGATTTGTGACCAAGTGCTTTCAAGTTGACCTAGCACGTCATACGTGTTGGTTAACATGCATTCACAATTCAGACTCATAGAATGAAGTATGGTGTATTGGACAGTCATTCATAAGTGACGGTGAGTACGATACTCATCATCATCTTCCTTGAATACGGAGTTAACAGGTGTATCTCCTAGCAGTTCTTCGTATTATGTTTAGCAAGTCATTACTAACGAGTATGTCTCTAATGGTGTTGGTACACATCAATGAAGTAAGACCCATTTACCTTAAGTTCTATCTTACTAAAAGAGCCATAGTTCTAAACATTGGTATGACGTTATCTACAATGATATTTGCAAAGACATGAAGATTAAGTTCATAATGTGGAGTTTCAATTTATTTCAAAATTCTAGAAAACTCCCACTTAGATAAACACCTCTCAATTTAACTAAGTGATTACACAATCCCAGCCCCCATACCTCCCCCGATATGTACGGCCCAGTATGCGAACCAGGTAGGCCTCTAAGCCAATCACATCAGGCATGTGACTCGTGCTCGACCTTTCGGTCTCCTGTGTTCCAGGCCCACATCTACATACGTCAAGCCTGCCAATCGAACCTTGATGTTAGCTGTTCAGCAAGGCCATATCTGCATATGCCAGGCTCGCCGAACCCAACCTCATGCGAACTCCGTTGAATATGTAGGACAACTCCGGTATGTACGGAGCATCAGCCATATGGGAGAACCTTCCAGGCGGTGCCCACCAAGGGAGAACACAATGTTGGTATTGAGAGAGATGGTCCTGTTTCATGCTACCGTCGATATATCTAGCATACTAGCATAAAACAGGAAGTAAAACTGTAAATCATACAATCTATGATTCCCCCTTACATGCAAATTAAAGTTGAAAACGCCTTTCTACTTTATCTTTTGCAAGTTTTACGTGGCTGCTAGGGGTTTCGAGAAAAGAACCGCTTTCTATCCTGCGAAAACAAGCCACAACACCAATCCCGCAATTGTCTCTATTACACCCCTGTCGGGGCCCTCCGTTGCAAACATCTTCGCATCGCTAATGCAGAGAGACAGACACCCCCCCAGCCACTTTATATGATACAAGCCATATGTCAATCGTGGAACCAGTCTCGCGTAAACGCGTAAGGTCGGTCGGGGGCCGCTTCATCAAACATTGCCGCAACGCTAAATGAGTACACGTGAGAGGGTAAAAATTGAGAATTTATGCCCACATACTAGATGTGTTCTATCCGTACAATACATCTACGCATAGCCTTGCTCATGATACCACTGTTGGGGTTCGGGGCAGAAAACACAAATTTTTCCTTGACCTACGATACCCAAACCCAAGACCTATGCTATGCTGATGCAAGTAACGGACAGAAATAGATCACATACCAGTATGTAGTCCGTTAAGCGGGAAACGTTCCCGCATGAACGTGGTTGGTGTAGTCGTACCGGCAATCCCCGATGCCGCGCAGATCCACGATGACTCCTGTAGCCACCCGATCCTTGTAGACCGATGACGGGATTACGTCCCCGTCGGAACGTTGCTGATGAAGACCTCGCGATACGACCACGACGATGAAGTAGCACCACAAGTGTAGTGCCTCGCGGGATTATACACATACAGTATACCCGACGTCCCTCCGGGCTCCGAACCAGTAGAGCAGCGGAAAGAAGATGGATTCGGATCCCGATTCCAGCAGCACGACGGCGTGCGTATAGTGGAGAAATCCCCAACCCAGAGCAGCCTCCAAACAAGGGGAGTCCGCTCAAAGGAAGGAGAAAGGAGGGAGAGAGATGAGAAACTTTTCTCAAAAAATTCATGATTAAAAGGGCACCCCTACCCCTCCTTATATAGGTCAAGGAGGGGGGGGCAACCTCCCCTCAACTTCCCATGTGGGACTAATCCCAAGGGGAGGGGGGGCGCACCAATAAGGGGTGTGGGCCCCCTCATGGCGCCATGGCCCATGGGGGAGGACTCCCTCTCCCCCTAATGGGCCCTATGAGGCCCATATGCCTTTTAATTCATTTTTAATTATATTTAAATACATTTTAATATTTAATTCAGATAATTAAATAATAAAACATATATTAAACATTATTAAATATATTTTGAACCTTTCAAAATACCCAGAACAACTTCCGGCCTTCATCGGAACAATTCCGGTCATCACCGGAACAATTCCGGTGTTCTCTCCAATTTCTCCGGTGATCCCGAATCAATCCTTACTGCGTCGAGTACCCTTAAGTGTAACACCCTACGGTCCGGGAAACAGCAGACATGATCGAGACAATTCTCATTGATCAATGACTAATCAATTGGACCTGGTTACAATCCTTGATAGCCCCTGCGCTTCCATCGAATGAACTTCAATCGCTGTTGGATCCGTTAACCGTGTGCCTGTTCCCTTTGTCCCATGATACTTTGCTTGTCCGAGGTTTGATCATCGGTATCCAATATACCTAGTCTGTCCTCGTTCTCAACAAACAAGTTTACTCGTTCCCGTGATATTACAACTCCGTGACCTAGTCACACGTTTGCAAACTTTATGATGCAATATCACCGAGTGGGCCCAGAGTACCTATCCGTCACACGGATGGACAAATCCCGCTTTGATCTATTTGCATACTCATTAACCATCTATTTCGGAATACCCAAAGTGCACCGTTATAGCCAGCATATTTCAGTCAGGCGGTGGGATACAAATCAAAGCATCCTAATAGATCGTAATTACGTATGATCATTACGGTCAAAGGATCTGGTCACTACGTTATAGTTATCGCAATGTCGAACTATGTGACTTGATCACATCGCAACACTTCTGGTGGGTGTATGTCCATCATATCATTATCCAATGATACGACTCCATTGTCAACAGACGCCATTGTCTCATGATCAGGAAACCTTGATCATCAATCGCCCAATGGACTAGTATACTAGGGTTAACTAGGGACCTGGTTGTTTGCATACCACACCTGTATTAATGTTTCCGCTTAATACAGTTCTAGCATAGTATCAAACGTATTATGAACTAATGGAATATGCTCGATAAAACATATTTTATTTGCCTCTAGGGCACATTCCCAACAGCTTTGTGGGCATATAGAACTGCTTACAAAAACCCCATGGGCATGTCTTCGTATAACATGGCCTGTGGCAAAGCTTTCCATTTGCCATTAGAGTTAGAGCACAAAGCTTTCTGGGATGTCAGAGAGCTGAATGCTGACCCAAAGTTAGCTGGTGAGAAGCGTCTCATGAACTTGACTTCTCTAGATGAGTGGAGAAGTGAAGCTTACGAGAGCACTAAAATGTTCAAGGAAAAGGTAAAGAAGTGGCACGATAAAAGGATTCTGAAACGAGAATTTAATGTTGGTGATAAAGTTTTGTTATTTAGATCTCGTTTCAGGTTTTCTCCAGGTAAACTACTTTCCAGATGGGAAGGACCTTTTCATATCTAAGAAGTATATCGGTCCGGTGAAATCAAGATTAATAATTTTGAAGGCACCAAACCTCAAGTTGTGAATGGACAAAGACTCAACCATTACATGGCAGGTGATCCTATCAATGTGGATGTGAATATGATATACACAACAACTCATAAAGAACATGTTGCAGCCCAGTTCCAGACACCGGCAGGAGCAGAATAAGCAAAGGTATGTACTCCCTCCGTCCCAAAAAGAATGACGCACGCACATTATACTGGTATTTTTGCAAAAAAAAACCTCATACTTTTGAAACCATTACAATCGGGTATCTGTCTTGTTCCTCCGTCGCTGGCGCGTCGCCGGACGGCTGCACGATCCGTCCCCCCGGAACTGTTCCTCCGCCACCCGCCCACAAGGAGAGCTCCGCCGTCCGCCCACGACCCGAGCTCCGCCGCCCGCCCACGACCAGGAGCTCCGCCGCCCGCCGACGAGCCGACAGCCGCCGCGCTTGTTCCGCCGTGGTCCATAGCCGCCGCGCTAGTTCCATGCTGCTCCACAGCCGCCACGACGACTCTGCTGCCGCTGCTGTTGGTGGTGGCCGACGCCTCTGTGCCGACGACGACGCCTCTGATGATTGACGACGCCGCGACGGCCAGGAGCTCCGATCACAGCCCCGCCAGTGACGCCTCTGGGTACTCCTCTGTTCCTGATTCAAAATTGATTTGAGTCAAATTTGACAGTGAACTCTGATCCTGTGCAATTAAGTGTAAATTTCACATGTTAAAACTCCATCCCCTCACATCACAATTCATAATCGTCCATATCGGATAACATGGATCATGAATCACAATATCATAATACTCTGTTCCTGGTTCGATCACAATTCACACAATATACTGACATGAATTAGCAAGACAATGTTTACTTCCCGTACTGATCATGCAGTACACTAAATTGGTCACAGTACAAGTTACCAACCTCTACAGAGTCCTTTTCTTTCCATATTTGTATAGGGTTGCTTGCTGACCCCGGCAACTTACCCTTGTCATGAAAGAGTCCTGCATCAACAGGCAATGAAAAATTTACAGCACTGACCCAACAAAACTTAACATATCTCCTTGCATTTTCAGTTAAGAACATGTCAGACTCCATTTTTACACCAACATGTCAGACTCCTGTTGCCACTTCTTGCACTTGTTCAGTTAGTTGTACTTCGAAACTTACCATGACTTGACTCCATTTCTTGGGCTTCAGAAGACAAGGCTCTGTTCACAAACCATGTCACGGAAAATAGGTTAATGTTGCATACAAAATTTACACTGGAAAAACATTCACTGGAGGAAAGAAAATTTAACTATGTGTGTACAGCTGAAAGAAAATTAAGTGTGGTGCAGAGAAAAACCTGAAGGTGGCTCTTGAGGTGAATTAAGTAGGACTGAATAATAACCTGATAGTAGCTGCTCCTACATGATATTCAATCAGCTGCAATGTCCCAGGTGATTAGATTATCTTAGGCAGCACTCTATTATTATGTCAGACACAGGGTACTTCTCCTAGTTAATTAAACATTTACATTCATCTTTTCTTAGTAATCAAATGCAATTGAGTATCTTTTTTGTATACTTTTGATATAATTATTTGCTAACCCTATTCATCTTTTCTTAGCAGGAGCACATAACTATGGACTTAAATTTGATGCCTCAAGCTGAAGATGAGGAGGGAGTGTATGGTTTACTAGGCCAATAACAACCTACTGTCACAGCATGGAAACAAAAAGGGCAGTGCATCGATAGCTGCAGTGTAGAAAATGTACAGATTCTGAAATCTCTAAGCACAAACCCATTGTCCTATGGTCTACTTCATAGAAAAATGACATGCTCATTCAGTTTCCATTGCATCAAAAGTAGGGAGGATCCAATCAAAGGTTCTCATTCAGTTTACAAAGTGAATGTTCAGAAAATTTACATACTGACATGCTCATTCAGTTTACAAAGTGGAGCCTGGAGAAATTGAGAGGAGTACCTGTGCAGAGGTGGGGGTCAAAAGTAGGGAGGATCCAATCAAAGGCTTGGGGACGAGGAGAGCATGAAGACGAGGAGAGCAGCGTCAAGGCGCCGCTTTTGGTCCGGTCCGGCAAGTCACACGGCCACGACGCCGCCTGCCTGCTCCCCACGGCCACGGTGCCGCCTGCTCTCCATGTCACACGACCACGGCGGCTTGGGGCGCCGCCTGCTCCGGTTGACGGCGTCCAGCCAATGAGGTGGTCTATGACGGTTGGGAAGGGCCAGCTCCGCCTCCGTCTCACCATCGGAAAAGTCGGATCTTTTCCTCGCCGTGGGGAGCGAGGAAGGAACGCGGTGGCGGCTTGGGGTGGAGCGGTCTGGCTTGGAGCGGTGCGGGCCGGCGTGGGGTGGAGCGGGGCGGCACGGGGCAGATCGGCCGGCGTCGGAAGCGAGCGTCTGAAGCGAGGGAGACGCAGTGAGGAAGAGGATGGAGTGCGGGTTGTGTCGGGGATCTTTGAGGGACTAAACTGCAAAAAGACCATTTCGTCATTCTTTTTGGGACGGAGGGAGTATTACAGTAAGGAAACATCGCGAACGTCAATAATTGTTTACTTTTCAAGGTTTTTGCAAAATTAGGAAAAATCCAAGCCCAAGTGGAGCCGGAGAAGAGTTCCAGGGGGCCCAGGAGGCCTCCCGACGCGCCTCCCTCCTGGTCACGCCAGGCACCCTCCTGGGAGCCCCGGACTCCGACTTCGACCCCACTTTGGCTTGAAACCTTTCTTCTGTTGCAGAAATTTTTGCTATATAAACCCGGATCGTCCCGACACCGTATCTCTCGATTTCACGTGTTTTCTTTCTTGGTCTGTTTCTGCCAGGAAAACTTTCAGCAGATCTAGGTTCCATGGCTTCCCGAAGTTCCCCCAAGGACAAGTTCGTCGTCAACGTCATCAACCCTTCGAGTGGAGGATGGTGTCCTCCACAAGGAAGATCTGAAGGGACTAGTCAAGGAAGGGAGCACCGAGGAGCGGCTGAAGGAGATGGAACATGAGGTCTTCAAGTTCAAGAAGATGGTGGAGCGTGGTGTTGAAGCTAACTTCAACATCATGAATGAGTTAGAAGCTTCCCACAAGAAGGAGAGGAAGGAGATGTGGTCAAGTTTGGCCACACTAGAAGATAAAGTTTATGACCTTCAAGCACAGATCTATGATCTGCAGAACCAGAACTGTCAGTATGCACTTAAGCCTTACGCATAGGTTTGGGTGCTGAGTGCAGGATCCTGGAGACTGTAATGTCCTTCGAGACTGGAGAACCTTTTCCTTGGAAGCGCTTCGCCAAGGAATACGTGAACAACCACAACAAGAATGAGGATTAAATCTCCTTAGGTAATGGCACCCCCTCAGCTTGTTCCAAGCTTGGGGGAGTGCCCGGTATCTTTATCTTTGTCTTTCAGAGTCAAGTAGAGTCGTATCATGTCTAGGGAAGTTACTTTATGAAATAGGTGTTGCATTGAGGTCTATCACTCCTTTTGTGGAGAGCTTTGTATCCGTGAGTGTGGAGACATTCATGAAGGAATATTAATGAGAAGTCTATTGGTTTCTTTGCTACACTCGGTATTCTCTTCACGCAATCGACATTATGAGCTGATTCTTATGGGGAGTAATGACCTTATATCATGTATGGCTTCGAAAACTTTATTTAATCTTGGCAAGTATAGCTTTGGTCATAACAACAAGCATGTTTTTCTCAAAGTAGCGACATAGCCCAAACCTTTGTGTTATTATGCTTGAAGCGTTATGTTGACAAGGAAGACAACTTGATGTGCCATGCTAGTTTTAATGTTAATGCGTTGTATTTCTTGCATCCAAGTCATCATCAATTGTTTGGTCTCTCAAAGCCTTGCCAGCCAAAACTCTGTACCAAGCGGAATTCTTATTGTACTTCCATACCCTGAAACCAACATGTTCCGCTTCAGTCCACCATACCTTCCTATTCGTGGTATTCCACTACCACTCCTAAAGTATATAATTTATGTGCTATCTTTAGATGTTCAAAATCTTCTAATTTGTATCTCTGATTCAGCTCATGAGGAAGTGGTGGGTAACCCATGATCTTCTTAATTTGGACAAGTTTTATCTTGGGATTGCATGTCTAATCCGCAAATCCCTAATACGAGAAGGGACTGGCATGAGTGCCCAGCTCGTAAAAGATAAATACTAACACACAAGTTCTTTCGCCCATTTATGAGTGATAAACAAAGGAATTTAAGGGGATGTGATCGTCCCCACATGGGAGCCGTTCCTTGAAACTTGTCTAAATCATGAAGTGAGTGTGATGAGGACATCCCTACTAATGTTACACCCATACCCTCACCAACTACACATACTGGACCAGTTACTAGAGCACGTGCACGTCAACTAAATTATCAGGTACTTTCGTTTCTTGCGAATCCTTCTATTGTTCATGAACATATGATGCTGCCTAAATTAGATACTTTTGTTTTGGTTATGAATGAAGGACCTAGCATGGACAAGAAGGATGGTCATTGGAGCGGGATCAAGAATGGAGAAGAAGGTGCGTGCGGGGGAAAGTACAGTGGAGCTTCCAGTGGGGATTTTCGCACGTTGAAGCCACCATAAGGCATGCATGAAGGCTTGGACGGAATACACGAGATGCCACTTCATTATTTTCGTCCAAGAGCAATTATAGGTGTTGCGTCACCTTAATATTGGGCTGGGCCCATGTAATTTCGAAATACCACATTATAGGCTGTTTTTAGAGTCCGTATGTGTGGGGAAACCGAGTTAGGGTTGTTTTCGGACCCCACCTCCAAGGGGTCACGAAAATCCCCTCTGTTCCCCCATATATACAGCCCTTAGGGCGTCGTTTAGACTTGGGTTTTAATTAGATATAAGTTAGCCATAGCCGCAACTTCGAGCTCTTCGTTTGTGTCATCCGACCAGGCCAAGACCTCATTGGAACCCCAACTTTCGTAATCATTCATCTTATATTCGCAATATCCAGATTGCAATTCTTAGTTCTTGCTTGTTCTTCGATTGCTTGCAGGAATTAGACCTTCGTGGTCAGGTTGATCGTGCATCCGCGGGATCAATAACCTCTCGGAGTTGGTTTAGCGATCGCTAAGGTGCAACGTCTTCGCACGTTCGTAGTCGGATCGTGAAAGTCGTCTCCACCATAATCGATCTCCACCATCTCATCGAAACATCGGGACACCTTCGCCTCTATCAAGTGGTATCAGATTTCCAGGTTGCTCGGTGACATTTACCAGTTTTCGTAGTCTAGATTGGTTCTGTTCTTCATACCTACAGTCCACGACAAAGCCAACAAAAAAAATTAGGGTGAGATCATCACGTCCCAAACAGTCCGAGCCTTTGTCCAGTTTTCTTTACAGTAGTTTGCATTTTTGAATTTGCGGTTGCATCGTTGTGTCGAGTTGCTGATCTTAGCGTCTAGTTACCTTAGAGTTTCGAGTTCTGATCACAGTTTGTCACGCCGCCGCCGCACAGTAGTACACCACCACGTTCCGCCAATCCGAGTCCAGATACACCACCAAGTTCCTCCAAGCACAGTCCATACACACCACCACAACCTACCGATCCGAGTTGAGTTCCATCACCCCTTCGGTTTGTGATATCTCCGTAGCCAGAATGGTTTTGAGTTGATTAGAGTCGGATTTCACCAATCTTTGTCGTACGTAGAAGAGGGTGATTTCCAAAAAAAAAAAAAGTCTGGCACGCTTTCCAGAGCAGTTTTTAGGCCAAAAATTTCAGGGGTAAAAAAATTTCGTGCCCATACGTTCCTTAGGTCCAGAAACTCGTTTTGAGACGTTCGCCACCATAGTGATTTTGTCGCCCTTTTTCAGCCCCCGCAGTCCCGCATCGCCAAAAAAAAAAAGCAAAAAAAAAAAAAAAGAAAGAGAGAAAAAAAATTCAGAGTGTGCTTCACAGTTGTTACGTGCCGCGCCGTGCTTTCGTTGGTGTTTTAGGCTCGCGTCTCTAGTACGGTCTAGCCTAGGATCAGCACAGTACCGACGTTGAGTGTTTATTCAGCTTTGCATCTCTGTTTTGATTACTGTTGAGTTTTTCCTACCATACTTGTCAGCCTTCCTACTGCTCCACATATATTCTACATCGTGCGTTTTGACACCGCCTGGCCATCGCTCTACCACATCTCTGAGAGTTTTGACCCGTTGGTTGTACATCACCACCTGCTGCTAGGTAAGAATCGGTAAGAACGTAAGAAAAGCTTGACGGATTTGTGCTTTCCACCACCCCACATCCATCCCATTAGTAGCAGTAGGATCATATTCCGGTGTGTTTTCTATTTCTGCTAACCATGCCAGGATCACATGATGAAGTGGCGCGGGATGCACCCGATTGGGAGAACATGACAAACAAGGAGCTACATGATAAATTTGCACGTATGATGTCTCAACAGGTGCAGGACATCGAGACCAGATTTACAGAGGCGATTGATGGCGTGGAGAAGATGATCGACACCAAGCTCGACGCCAAGTTTACTGAGTTGATCGCACGCCTACCTTCAGCACAGCCACAGCCACCGCCACTACCACGTGCACGACGTATTCTGTTTCCGCGTGGACAAGCTGCTGGTATTGGTGCTCCTCCTGCTGCTGCAGTTGCTGCTACTGCTGCTGCTGCTGCTTCTGACGTCGGCCTGGACGACAACTACGAGGGTGATTACGAGGAGGAGGTGGAACAAGAAGCGGCCTATGAGCAGCCAGCTGGACGTCCACGTCCCAACATTCGCCACGGTCGACACCAACCACCCCCTCAGGTACGCGATGATGAACATGTGCCTAAACTTAAATTGAATCTTAAGCCGTTTGAGGGTAGATATATTCCTGATGCTTATCTTACTTGGGAGTTAGAAACTGAACAATGTTTTACATGTTTACAATATCCTGAGAATAGACGTGTTACTGCTGCTGTTTGTGAATTCACGGGCTTTGCATCTATTTGGTGGTCTGAACATTGTAGATTGCATGCTAATAATATTCCAACTACTTGGGCTGCTTTAAAAGATGCTATGCGTACTCGCTGGGTTCCCCCTTATTATCAACGTGAATTGTTACAAAAATTACAGCGTTTGAGACAAGGAAAAAATTCTGTAGAGGAATATTATCAAGAATTACAAACTGGATTGATTAGATGTGGCCTAGTAGAGGATAATGAAGCTATGCTTGCACGTTTTATGGGTGACTTAAACAGGGAGATACAAACTATTCTAGAATACAAGGACTTTGCTACTATCACTCGTTTGTTTCATCTTGCTTGTAAAGCTGAACGTCAAGTGCAGGATCGACAGGCCGCTACGAGACCTAACTTTTCTGCAGGACGAAATACATCATGGACATCGCGTGGAGATTCTACATCCACACGTCCTGCTGCGCCACCATCTACTTCAGCCGCTCATTCTTACAGGGAGCCACCAAAACAGCCAGCGCCACCATTCAAGGGTGCACAGAGTGGTCCAACGGCCAGTTCTTCTTCCTCCATGGCGTCCACAGGGCAAGCACGAGATCGTCATATTAAATGTCGCAGGTGCCAAGGTGGAGGTCACTTCGCAAAAGACTGTCCCTCCAAGCGTGTGATGACTATTACGGCGGATGGTGGGTATGAGTCTGCGAGTGAC
The DNA here is from genome assembly GCA_950022295.1 of Bromus sterilis. Classification (NCBI taxonomy): domain Eukaryota; kingdom Viridiplantae; phylum Streptophyta; class Magnoliopsida; order Poales; family Poaceae; genus Bromus; species Bromus sterilis. The sequence goes on along the minus strand of OX465600.1, from coordinate 167,816,253 downwards.
TATGATGAGGAGACTCTAGTTCTCATTGCTCATGAGGAACAGGGTGCCCATGATGATGCTCATGATATAGAGTATATGACTCCTGATGATGCAGATAAATATGCTAGTTTGGTTGCTCAACGTGTATTAAGTGTGCAGGTAACGAAGGCCGAGCAAAACCAGAGGCATAATTTGTTCCACACAAAGGGAGTGGTGAAAGAACGTTCGGTTCGCATCATCATTGACGGAGGGAGTTGCAACAACTTGGCTAGCATGGAGTTGGTGGAGAAGCTATCTCTCACCACAAGACCACACCCCCATCCGTACTATATTCAGTGGTTTAACAATAGTGGTAAGATTAAGGTAACGCGTTCTGTTCGTGTGCACTTTAGCATTGCTGCATATGCTGATTATGTTGATTGTGATGTGGTACCCATGCAAGCATGCTCTCTTTTACTTGGTAGACCATGGCAATTTGATAGGAATGTTGTACACCATGGTAGGACAAATCAGTTTACTCTAGTTCATCAGGATAAAAATATTGCTTTACTTCCTATGTCTCCTGAACAAATTGTGAAAGATGATCTTGCTAGAGCTAGTAAAGCAAAACAGGAGAAAAATAAGAGTGAGAATGAGATAGCAGCCAAAGAATTTGAGCAACAACATAAGACTAATAGCAAATCTTCTTCTGCTGTTTCTAATGAAATTAAATTGACTAGTCCAACTTTGCTTGCTACTAAGGTTGATATTTCAGATTTGGATGTTAGTCAATATGTGTGCTATGCTTTTGTGTGCAAAGAAGCTTTGTTTTCATTTGAGGAATTGCCTCCTTCTTTGCCTCCTGTTGTCACTGACCTTTTGCAGGAGTTTATTGACGTCTTTCCACAAGACGTACCACCGGGATTACCACCTATTCGAGGGATTGAGCATCAGATTGACTTAATTCCCGGTGCTTCGTTGCCCAACCGTGCGCCATACCGTACCAATCCAGAGGAGACGAAGGAGATTCAGCGTCAAGTAAAAGAGCTACTCGACAAAGGTTACATACGTGAGTCCCTTAGTCCTTGTGCTGTTCCTGTTATATTAGTGCCTAAAAAGGATGGAACATGGCGTATGTGTGTTGATTGTCGAGCCATTAATAATATTACTATTCGTTATCGTCATCCTATTCCTAGGTTAGATGATATGCTTGATGAATTAAGTGGCTCTACCATGTTTTCCAAAGTTGATTTGCGTAGTGGATACCATCAAATTCGCATGAAATTAGGAGATGAATGGAAAACGGCTTTTAAAACTAAGTTTGGATTATATGAGTGGTTAGTCATGCCTTTTGGGTTAACTAATGCACCTAGCACTTTCATGAGATTAATGAACGAGGTTTTACGTGCTTTCATTGGACGATTTGTGGTAGTCTATTTTGATGATATACTGATTTATAGCAAATCTTTGGAGGAACATTTGGATCATTTACGTGCTGTTTTTATTGCTCTACGTAATGCACGTTTATTTGGTAACCTTGGGAAGTGCACCTTTTGCACCGACCGAGTCTCGTTTCTTGGCTATGTTGTTACTCCACAGGGTATTGAAGTTGATAAAGCCAAGATCGAGGCGATTGAGAGTTGGCCGCAGCCCAAAACGGTCACACAAGTGAGGAGTTTTCTTGGCCTCGCTGGATTCTATAGGCGTTTTGTGAGAGATTTCAGCACCATTGCTGCCCCTCTCAATGAGCTTACACGCAAGGATGTGCCTTTTACTTGGGGTACCGCACAGGAAGAAGCTTTCACGGTATTGAAAGATAAGTTAACACATGCTCCTTTGCTCCAACTTCCTGATTTTAATAAGACTTTTGAGCTTGAATGCGATGCTAGTGGGATTGGTTTGGGAGGTGTGTTATTACAAGATGCTAAACCTGTTGCATACTTTTCTGAAAAATTGAGTGGGCCTAGTCTGAACTATTCTACTTATGATAAGGAATTATATGCTCTTGTTCGGACATTAGAAACTTGGCAACATTATTTATGGCCCAAAGAATTTGTTATACATTCTGATCATGAATCTTTGAAACACATAAGAAGTCAAGCAAAACTTAATCGTAGACATGCTAAGTGGGTTGAATTTATTGAGACTTTCCCTTATGTCATTAAACACAAGAAGGGGAAAGATAATATTATTGCTGATGCTTTGTCTCGTCGTTATACTATGCTTTCACAACTTGACTTCAAGATATTCGGTTTAGAGACAATCAAAGAACAATATGCAAATGATGCGGAATTTAAAGATGTATTGCAGAATTGTAGAGAGGGTAGAACATGGAACAAGTTTGTGCTTAATGATGGATTTGTGTTCCGTTCTAACAAGCTATGCATTCCAGCTAGCTCTATTCGTCTTTTGTTGTTGCAGGAGGCGCATGGAGGAGGTTTAATGGGACATTTTGGCGTGAAAAAGACGGAGGACGTACTTGCTACACATTTCTTTTGGCCAAAGATGAGACGGGATGTTGAGCGTTTTGTTGCTCGCTGCACTACATGTCAAAAAGCTAAGTCACGACTCAATCCTCATGGTTTATACATGCCTTTACCTGTACCTAGTGTTCCGTGGGAGGACATATCCATGGACTTTGTTTTAGGCTTGCCTCGAACAAAGAAGGGGAGGGATAGCATATTTGTTGTCGTGGATAGATTTTCTAAGATGGCACATTTTATACCATGTCATAAAAGCGATGATGCTGCTAATGTTGCTGATTTATTCTTTGGAGAGATTATTCGTTTACATGGTGTGCCCAATACTATTGTCTCGGATCGTGATACTAAGTTTCTTAGCCATTTTTGGAGATGCTTATGGGCTAAGTTGGGGACTAAACTACTTTTTAGTACTACATGTCATCCCCAAACTGATGGACAAACTGAAGTGGTCAATAGGACTTTGTCTACTATGCTTAGGGCTGTTTTAAAAAGTAACTTGAAACTGTGGGAAGAATGTTTACCTCATATTGAATTTGCTTATAATCGTTCAGTGCATTCTACCACTAAAATGTGCCCTTTTGAGATTGTTTATGGTTTTCTACCTCGTGCACCTATTGATTTGCTGCCTCTTCCATCTTCGGAGAAGGTGAATTTTGATGCTAAGCAACGTGCTGAATTGATATTAAAAATGCATGAGTTAACTAAAGAAAACATTGAGCGCATGAATGCTAGATACAAGCTTGCTGGTGATAGGGGTCGAAAGCATGTTGTTTTTGAACCAGGAGATCTTGTTTGGTTACATCTACGAAAAGATAGGTTTCCTGATTTGCGCAAGTCTAAGTTAATGCCACGAGCTGATGGTCCCTTTAAGGTTTTACAGAAAATTAATGATAATGCATATAAACTTGAGCTACCTGCAGATTTTGGGGTTAGTCCCACATTTAGCATTGCAGATTTGAAACCTTATTTGGGAGAAGATGATGAGCTTCCGTCGAGGACGACTTCAATTCAAGAAGGGGAGGATGATGAGGACATCCCTACTAATGTTACACCCATACCCTCACCAACTACACATACTGGACCAGTTACTAGAGCACGTGCACGTCAACTAAATTATCAGGTACTTTCGTTTCTTGCGAATCCTTCTATTGTTCATGAACATATGATGCTGCCTAAATTAGATACTTTTGTTTTGGTTATGAATGAAGGACCTAGCATGGACAAGAAGGATGGTCATTGGAGCGGGATCAAGAATGGAGAAGAAGGTGCGCGCGGGGGAAAGTACAGTGGAGCTTCCAGTGGGGATTTTCGCACGTTGAAGCCACCATAAGGCATGCATGAAGGCTTGGACGGAATACACGAGATGCCACTTCATTATTTTCGTCCAAGAGCAATTATAGGTGTTGCGTCACCTTAATATTGGGCTGGGCCCATATAATTTCGAAATACCACATTATAGGCTGTTTTTAGAGTCCGTATGTGTGGGGAAACCGAGTTAGGGTTGTTTTCGGACCCCACCTCCAAGGGGTCACGAAAATCCCCTCTGTTCCCCCATATATACAGCCCTTAGGGCGTCGTTTAGACTTGGGTTTTAATTAGATATAAGTTAGCCATAGCCGCAACTTCGAACTCTTCGTTTGTGTCATCCGACCAGGCCAAGACCTCATTGGAACCCCAACTTTCGTAATCATTCATCTTATATTCGCAATATCCAGATTGCAATTCTTAGTTCTTGCTTGTTCTTCGATTGCTTGCAGGAATTAGACCTTCGTGGTCAGGTTGATCGTGCATCCGCGGGATCAATAACCTCTCGGAGTTGGTTTAGCGATCGCTAAGGCGCAACGTCTTCGCACGTTCGTAGTCGGATCGTGAAAGTCGCCTCCACCATAATCGATCTCCAGCATCTCATCGAAACATCGGGACACCTTCGCCTCTATCAGAGTGCGTTATCTATCAGTAGTCGTTGGCGGATCATGCACCTCCCAAAATCTGTTTTTATTCTGTTTGATCTAGAGATGGCACATGAGTTTTCCCTGCTTACCCTTTTGCACGGGGTTTATCCTTTATTTTGTGCTGGGTCAGTCCTTCCTACTTCCTTCCTTTCTGAGAGAGAACAGACACTTGATGTTGATAAATATTCTTGCATATAAAGTTGCATTAAGAGTTAGCATGTTACATCTTTGTTGGCATTATCTTTTGATAAGTAAGTTGTTTGCAAAAGCTTTTTCCTAGTAAACATCTTCCTTTGTGTTAACATGTGCACTTCTTGACTAATCACATGTCTTTCAAAAGCTTCAATTTGTTTCATTATATGTGAAAGAGCAAAAGTAAAAGTTATTAGTTGTTCCTTGACCAAGGTTATGTTTGCCATGATTTGATGATTTTTCTTGGCCCTACTTTGCTATAATTGTTACTACTGTATCATAAGGGCCTTATGAGTTGAGCTTGCTATTGAGGATGCTTCAGTTTGGTGATAAATCTTGATGCTTCTTGTCCGTATTCTTTTATCGACACTTCACTCTCTAAACTTGTGGACAGGTTTGCCGAGCTCAGTAATTGCTTGGGGACAAGCGAGGTCTAAGCTTGGGGGAGTTGATACGTCCAAAATGCATCACTATTTTATATTGTAATTTAACTCTATTCATTGATATATTCCACTTTAAAGTATTGTTCTTATGTTGTTTTGTCTTGTTTTACATAGTTTGCAACTTTCCGGTGCCGAAGCAGCAGAAGCAGAATTCAGCGGTGAAAAGTGGACATCAAGTTGCTGAATCAGATCAACTCCAAATTTGATGAAATTTGACGTTGATCATTATTCTGGAGATTCACCGGAGGAGACCAAAGATTGACCAGAGGGGACCCACCAGGGCTCCAGAAGGGTCCCTGGCGCGCCCCCCTAGGTGTCCCTCCTCGGTGTCTCCTCTGGCCTATATTACCCCCTGGGGTAAAAACCCTAAAAACTGAGGAGTTTCGGAGTTTCGCTGCCGCCCCGTTGCGGAAACCTACAGAGAAGAAAAAGCCATCTCCGACGGGCAGATTCCGCCGGGGAGATCACCTCCCGGAAGGGGAGATCATCGCCATCGTCATCAGCATCGTCGCGGGCATCATCGAGATCATCATCAACATCATCCCCAACATCAGCACCATCTCCATCTCCATCCCATCTCATCTCACAATTGCAACTTGTGTTGTAATCCGTACTATCTATCCTCTCTACTCTTTTGGTGTTGATTACTACTTTGTGGTGAATGCTATTGAGTTTTTTTGGAGAAATATCATTGTGTCCAGATTGTTTTCCACCCATCTATCACCTCTGATCATGATCTCTTTTATGTCTTTTGAGTAGTTACTTTAGTTCTTCAGGACATGGGAGAAGTCTAGTTGTTAGTAGTCATATGATGTCGAAGTATTATGTATTGTTTTATATTTAAGTTGTGTTTTTATTTTCCTAGTGGTGTTTTGTGAGTCGAACACCCAACACGTCGCCTTATTAAGGACCTAGGGGAATACATTGTGCACAAAGGATGCTTATGGTGGGTTGCCGGAGTGACAGAAACCTGAACCCCGGTTCGCACACTTTTGCATAAGGGAGTTATGGATCCTCGATCGTAATGTCGTGGTTAGGCTTGTGCCTTAATTAATACCTTGTATTTGCGGATGGTTGCAAGGTGTGTAATCATAAGAGTACACTTATCTTCGTCTAGAAGGTGTACTAGCATTGATCCACCCACCGACACTTATCGACACAATACATACTACTTGGCGGAATATGGTGAAAGTAACTTGGCTACCTCTCCCGTGTGTCCTTAAGAACGCTTTAGCCTTTATAATTTCAGTTCCTAGGCATATCCTTTGCTCAAAGGGATCGGGCCACTTCTTACTCCTCAGTTACCCTTTTTACTTTGCTTGTCTTTTACCTTTCTGTTGCTTAAACCAAAAATCCCTAAATATTTATCTTTTAGTGTGTGCAGACCTTTCCTTATCCAGGGTCACTTGTTAATACCTTCTGCTCCTCATCGGGATCGACATCCTTATTTATCGAAATGCTACAATTGATCCCCTAGACTTGTGGGTCATCAAAAATCATTTATTGGCGCGGTTGACAGGGGAGCCATCCCAACTAAACCTATCAACTTCACCGCCATCAGCATCGCGATGCGATTGCTCGTGACTCTGTAACGTGGCACACTTTGTTGTATGATTGAGCCCGCCCGAGACCCCGACTAAGTGATCGCGCTGGAGTCTGTTTATGTAAGTGTTATAATTCAATCGATAATATGGTTGAGGCGACTTGTCTATGAGTATGGGATTTCACCACCCATAATCATTTAGATTTGTGAGCCTACGATGAGGACCCATCTTAGTTGATCATCCGGCCTGGATGGGATGCCCCTCACGTTCGAGATTTCCGAGAGTGTTCTGTGCTTGGCCTTGTCTGCTTAGACAAGTGGGTACGGCTCTCGGATCTTCATATGATTGAGTTATAGCCTGAATTACATATGCAAACCCTGGGTCCCGACATGAAGGGTTAGTAATGAAGAAGTATTGGTCAACTTGGCTAGCGAATACCCATGGCTCATTTTTCGTGGACGCGTTCTTTGATTTTGTATCGGGTATAACCATGGTAGTGAAATACCGTCCTTCTTTTTCGACGTTCTTGGCCCATCTGACACGGAACATCAACACCATCTCCACACAGTAGTGGAGCTCCCATATCTCTTCGATCCTTCCAAAGAATCTTTCCTTGACAGTGGCCTCATCATCGGCAAAGGATAGCATAGTAACTCCTGAGTTTTGATATTCGGAACTCTTGTCCTTTCCCTTGGTGTAGAATATATAACCGTTGATGTTGTACGACTGATAGGTCCTTAGGTTGTGCGCAGGGCCCTGTGATAAGGAGAATATGAGTTGTTGATCTTCGGTAAAAGGTTCCTGCGGTGGATTGTCTAGTAGACGTTTCTTGAACCATCCCATGAAGCTGGAGTTGTGCACTCTGATTTCATCTCCCATCTTCCTCGGCTGGCCTAGATCGATGTACTTCTGCTCGATTAAGCATTTATGCTATTCCATCCAAGGGGCGACCAATTCGATGTGTTGTAGCGCGACTCGGTGTGCCCTGTCAAAGTCGGAGCGTCTATCCGTGATGCCGACATGAAGTGTGCGGTAGCCCTCGCGGTGACCATATCCAGCGAGCCTGCCGAGATGCTTCCTGGTGGGAGGACCAACATTCTCTTCCTTGTTTAGATAATTCTGGCAGAAGGAAATGCACTTGTAGGTCAGAAATCCTTTGGATGTGCTTCCATCTAGATGGGACCTTTTGCGAACGAATCCTTTAATGACTCCGTTCATCCTTTCGAACGGCTTCATGTTGTGCAGGAATGTCGGCCCGAGATGGATGATGTCATCCATGACATGGACTAGCAGGTGCACCATGATGTCACAGAATGCGGGCGGAAAGTATATCTCAAGCTCGCATAATATCACCACAATCTCTTCCTCGAGCATTTCGAGCTGTTTCACACCGATAGAATTCCTAGATATGACGTCAAAAGAGTTGAAGAGGCCAAAACACGTCTCATGGATGTGCTCGTCCATTATTCCTTGGATCGCGATGGGAAGTATCTGCGTCATCAGCACTTGGAAGTCGTGATACTTCATCCCGCTGAACCGCTTCTTCGGTAAGTCTAGATATATGCTTATCTTCCTTGAGTCGTGAGGAACTTTCACTCCTAGAAGGCACGTGAAAAGCTGATGAACCTCCTCCTCACTCAAAGTGTAGCAAGCAGCGCGAAGCACCACCTCATTCTTCTTAGACCTTTTGCAGTGATTTTGAGTCCCTTCCTTGGTCTTCTCATCATTGTCGTCGTCACCATCAATATCGGGATACCACAGATATTTTTCTTGACGCCAAGAAATTTCGGGTCGTGTCTTGCTTTCGGCCCATCCTTGGTCTTCTCCGGCATGTTGATAAGAGTGCAGAACAGAGTCTCGGTGACATTTTTCGTGATGTGCATGACATCGAGCCTATGGGGCGTGTGGAGGACTTAAAGTACTTCAGGTCCCAGAAACCAGACTTCGCTTTCCAAACTCCCAACATCTGGCCTACCCGTTGTCGCTTCTCTCCCGGCTTGGGGCACTCTTCCCTGTTTTGCAAAATCTCGTGGATTTCTTCGCCGCTCCTTGAACGTGGTGCTCTTTCGAGCTCGTCTTTACCGTCGAACAAATCTCTGTGTTTTCTCCATGGGTGATCCAACGAAGCCACTTCTGAGTCCCTTGGAAGAAGGTTTTCGAAGATCCAGGATCCTTTGGTACCTGGAGATGCGGGGTCTTATCCATGTACTTGACACATGCCTTGTGTCCGTGGTTAAGCTGGGCCGCTAAATATCCTAAACCAAGATAGTCATGCGCAATTGTGAACACCGCGGATCTCGTAGGGAAATATTCTTGACCGTGGGTGATAGAGGCGAAGGTGTCCCGATGTTTCGATGAGATGATGGAGTTCGATTTTGGTGGAGTAGACTTTCACGACCCGACTACGAACGTGCGAAGACGTTGCGCCTTAGCAATCGCTAAACCAACTCCGAGAGGTTATTGATCCCGCGGATGCACGATCTACCTGACCACGAAGGTCAATTCCTGCAAGCAATCGAAGAACAAGCAAGAACTAAGAATTTCAATCTGGATATTGCGAATATAAGATGAAAGATTAACAGAAGTTGGGGCTCCAATGCGGTCTTGGCCTGGTCGGACGACACAAACGAAGAACTCGAAGTTGCGGCTATGGCTAACTTAAATCTAATTAAAACCCAAGTCTAAACGACGCCCTAAGGGCTGTATATATGGGGGAACAGAGGGGATTTTCGTGACCCCTTGGAGGTGGGGCCTGAAAACAACCCTAACTCGGTTTCCCCACACATACGGACTCTAAAAACAGCCTATAATGTGGTATTTCGAAATTACATGGGCCCAGCCCAATATTAAGGTGACGCAACACCTATAATTGCTCTTGGACGAAAATAATGAAGTGGCATCTCGTGTATTTCGTCCAAGCCTTCATGCATGCCTTATGGTGGCTTCAAAGTGCGAAAATCCCCACTGGAAGCTCCATTGTTATTTCCCGCGCGCGCACCTTCTTCTCCATGCTTGATCCCGCTCCAATGACCGTCCTTCTTGTCCATGCTAGGTCCTTCATTCATAAGCAAAACAAAAGTATCTAATTTAGGCAGCATCATATGTTCATGAACATTAGAAGGATTCGCAAGAAACGAAAGTACCTGATAATTTAGTTGACGTGCACGTGCTCTAGTAACTGGTCCAGTATGTGTAGTTGGTGAAGATGTGGGTGTAACATTAGTAGAGATGTCCTCATCATCCTCCCCTTCTTGAATTGAAGTCGTCCTCGACGGAAGCTCATTATCTTCTCCCAAATAAGGTTTCAAATCTGCAATGTTAAATGTGGGACTAACCCCAAAATCTGCAGGTAGCTCAAGTTTATATGCATTATCATTAATTTTCTGTAAAACCTTAAAGGGACCATCAGCTCGTGGCATTAACTTAGACTTGCGCAAATCAGGAAACCTATCTTTACGTAGATGTAACCAAACAAGATCTCCTGGTTCAAACACAACATGCTTTCTACCCTTATCACCAGCAAGCTTGTATCTAGCATTCATTTTCTCAATGTTTTCTTTAGTTAACTCATGCATTTTTAATATCAATTCAGCACGTTGCTTAGCATCAAAATTAACCTTCTCCGAAGATGGAATAGGAAGCAAATCAATAGGTGCACGAGGTAGAAAACCATAAACAATCTCAAAAGGGCACATTTTAGTGGTAGAATGAAATGAACGATTATAAGCAAATTCAATATGAGGTAAACATTCTTCCCACATTTTTAAGTTACTCTTTAGAACAGCCCTAAGCATAGTAGACAAAGTCCTATTGACTACTTCAGTTTGTCCATCAGTTTGGGGATGACATGTAGTACTAAAAAGTAGTTTAGTCCCCAACTTAGCCCATAAGCATCTCCAAAAATGGCTAAGAAACTTAGTATCACGATCCGAGACAATAGTATTGGGCACACCATGTAAGCGAATAATCTCTTGAAAGAATAAATCAGCAACATTAGCAGCATCATCGCTTTTATGACATGGTATAAAATGTGCCATCTTAGAAAATCTATCCACGACAACAAATATGCTATCCCTCCCATTCTTTGTTCGAGGCAGGCCTAAAACAAAGTCCATGGATATGTCCTCCCACGGAACACTAGGTACAGGTAAAGGCATGTATAAACCATGAGGATTGAGTCGTGACTTAGCTTTTTGACATGTAGTGCAGCGAGCAACAAAACGCTCAACATCCCGTCTCATCTTTGGCCAAAAGAAATGTGTAGCAAGTACGTCCTCCGTCTTCTTCACGCCAAAATGTCCCATTAATCCTCCTCCATGCGCCTCCTGCAACAACAAAAGACGAATAGAGCTAGCTGGAATGCATAGCTTGTTAGAACGGAACACAAACCCATCATTAAGCACAAACTTGTTCCATGTTCTACCCTCTCTACAATTCTGCAATACATCTTTAAATTCCGCATCATGTACATATTGATCTTTGATTGTCTCTAAACCGAATATCTTGAAGTCAAGTTTTGAAAGCATAGTATAACAACGAGACAAAGCATCAGCAATAATATTATCTTTCCCCTTCTTGTGTTTAATGACATAAGGGAAAGTCTCAATAAATTCAACCCACTTAGCATGTCTACGATTAAGTTTTGCTTGACTTCTTATGTGTTTCAAAGATTCATGATCAGAATGTATAACAAATTCTTTGGGCCATAAATAATGTTGCCAAGTTTCTAATGTCCGAACAAGAGCATATAATTCCTTATCATAAGTAGAATAGTTCAGACTAGGCCCACTCAATTTTTCAGAAAAGTAAGCAACAGGTTTAGCATCTTGTAATAACACACCTCCCAAACCAATACCACTAGCATCGCATTCAAGCTCAAAAGTCTTATTAAAATCAGGAAGTTGGAGCAAAGGAGCATGTGTTAACTTATCTTTCAATATCGTGAAGGCTTCTTCCTGTGCGGTACCCCAAGTAAAAGGCACATCCTTGCGTGTAAGCTCATTGAGAGGTGCAGCAATGGTGCTGAAATCTCTCACAAAACGCCTATAGAATCCAGCGAGGCCAAGAAAACTCCTCACTTGTGTGACCGTTTTGGGCTGCGGCCAACTCTCAATCGCCTCGATCTTGGCTTTATCAACTTCAATTCCCTGCGGAGTAACAACATAGCCAAGAAACGATACTCGGTCGGTGCAAAAGGTGCACTTCCCAAGGTTACCAAACAAACGTGCATTACGTAGAGCAATAAAGACAACACGTAAATGATCCAAATGTTCCTCCAAAGATTTGCTATAAATCAGTATATCATCAAAATAGACTACCACAAATCGTCCAATGAAAGCACGTAAAACCTCGTTCATTAATCTCATGAAAGTGCTAGGTGCATTAGTTAACCCAAAAGGCATGACTAACCACTCATATAATCCAAACTTAGTTTTAAAAGCCGTTTTCCATTCATCTCCTAATTTCATGCGAATTTGATGGTATCCACTACGCAAATCAACTTTGGAAAACATGGTAGAGCCACTTAATTCATCAAGCATATCATCTAACCGAGGAATAGGATGACGATAACGAATAGTAATATTATTAATGGCTCGACAATCAACACACATACGCCATGTTCCATCCTTTTTTGGCACTAATATAACAGGAACAGCACAAGGACTAAGGGATTCACGTATGTAACCTTTGTCGAGTAGCTCTTGTACTTGACGCTGAATCTCCTTCGTCTCCTCCGGATTGGTACGGTATGGCGCACGGTTGGGCAGCGAAGCACCGGGAATTAAGTCAATCTGATGCTCAATCCCTCGAATAGGTGGTAATCCCGGTGGTACGTCTTGTGGAAAGACGTCAATAAATTCCTGCAAAAGGTCAGTGACAACAGGAGGCAAAGAAGGAGGCAATTCCACAAATGAAAACAAAGCTTCTTTGCACACAAAAGCATAGCACACATATTGACTAACATCCAAATCTGAAATATCAACCTTAGTAGCAAGCAAAGTTGGACTAGTCAATTTAATTTCATTAGAAACAGCAGAAGAAGATTTGCTATTACTCTTATGTTGTTGCTCAAATTCTTTAGCTGCTATCTCATTTTCACTCTTATTTTTCTCCTGTTTAGCTTTACTAGCTCTAGCAAGATCATCTTTCACAATTTGTTCAGGAGACATAGGAAGTAAAGCAATATTTTTATCCTGATGAACCAGAGTAAACTGATTTGTCCTACCATGGTGTACAACATTCCTATCAAATTGCCATGGTCTACCAAATAAAAGAGAGCATGCTTGCATGGGTACCACATCACAATCAACATAATCAGCATATGCAGCAATGCTAAAGTGCACACGAACAGAACGCGTTACCTTAATCTTACCACTATTGTTAAACCACTGAATATAGTACGGATGGGGGTGTGGTCTTGTGGTGAGAGATAGCTTCTCCACCAACTCCATGATAGCCAAATTGTTGCAACTCCCTCCGTCAATGATGATGCGAACCGAACGTTCTTTCACCACTCCCTTTGTGTGGAACAAATTATGCCTCTGGTTTTGCTCGGCCTTCGTTACCTGCACACTTAACACACGTTGAGCAACCAAACTAGCATATTTATCTGCATCATCAGGAGCCATATACTCTATATCATGAGCATCATCATGGGCACCCTGTTCCTCATGAGCAATGAGAACTAAAGTCTCCTCATCATAGTCACTCGCTGACTCATACCCACCATCCGCCGTAATAGTCATCACACGCTTGGAGGGACAGTCTTTTGCGAAGTGACCTCCACCTTGGCACCTGCGACATTTAATATCACGATCTCGTGTTTGCCCTGTGGAAGCCATGGATGAAGAAGAACTCGCCGCTGGACCACTTTGTGCACCCTTGAATGGTGGCGCTGGCTGTTTTGGTGGCTCCCTGTAAGAATGAGCGACGGAAGTAGTTGGTGGTGCAGCAGGACGTGTGGATGTAGAAGCTCCACGCGATGTCCATGATGTATTTCGTCCTGCAGAAAAGTTAGGTCTCGTAGCGGCCTGTCGATCCTGCACTTCACGTTCAGCTTTACAAGCAAGATGAAACAAACGAGTGATAGTAGCAAAGTCCTTGTATTCTAGAATAGTTTGTATCTCCCTGTTTAAACCACCCATAAAACGTGCAAGCATAGCTTCATTATCCTCTACTAGGCCACATCTAATCAATCCAGTTTGTAATTCTTGATAATATTCCTCTACAGAATTTTTTCCTTGTCTCAAACGCTGTAATTTTTGTAACAATTCACGTTGATAATAAGGAGGAACCCAGCGAGTACGCATAGCATCTTTTAAAGCAGCCCAAGTAGTTGGAATATTATTAGCATGCAATCTACAATGTTCAGACCACCAAATAGATGCAAATCCCGTGAATTCACAAACAGCAGCAGTAACACGTCTATTCTCAGGATATTGTAAACATGTAAAGCGTTGTTCAGTTTCTAACTCCCAAGTAAGATAAGCATCAGGAATATATCTACCCTCAAACGGCTTAAGATTCAATTTCAGTTTAGGCACATGTTCATCATCGCGTACCTGAGGGGGTGGTTGGTGTCGACCGTGGCGAATGTTGGGACGTGGACGTCCAGCTGGCTGTTCATAGGCCGCTTCCTGTTCCACCTCCTCCTCGGAATCACCCTCGTAGTTGTCTTCCTGGCCGACGTCAGAAGCAGCAGCAGCAGGTACTGCAGCAGCAGGAGGAGCACCAATACCAGCAGCTTGTCCTCTCGGAAACAGAATCCGTCGTGCACGTGGTAGTGGCGGTGGCTGTGGCTGTGCTGGAGCGGCAGCAGGCTGTGTAGGTAGGCGTGCGATCAACTCAGTAAACTTGGCGTCGAGCTTGGTGTCGATCATCTTTTCCACGCCATCAATTGCCTCTGTAAATCTGGTCTCGATGTCATTCACCTGTTCAGACATCATTTGTGCAAATTTATCATGTAGCTCCTTGTTTGTCATGTTCTCCCAATCGGGTGCATCCCGCGCCACTTCATCATGTGATCCTGGCATGGTTAGCAGAACTAGAAACACACAGGAATATGATCCTACTTCTACTAATGGGATGTGGGATGGTGGAAAGCACAAATCCGTCAAGCTTTTCTTTCGTTCTTACCGATTCTTACCTAGCAGCAGGTGGTGATGTACAACCAACGGGTCAAAACTCTCAGAGATATGGTGGAGCGATGGCCAGGAGGTGTCAAACGCACGATGTAGAATATATGTGGAGCTGTAGGAAGGCTGACAAGTATGGTAGCAAAAGCTCAACAGTAATCAAAACAGAGATGCAAAGCTGAATAAACACTCAACGTCGGTACTGTGCTGATCCTAGGCTAGACCGTACTAGAGACGCGAGCCTAAAACACCAACGAAAGCACGGCGCGGCACGTAAACAACTGAGAAGCACACTCTGAATTTTTTTTTCTTTTTTTTTTGCGATGCGGGACTTCGGTGGCTGAAAAAGTGCGAAAAAAACACTATGGTGGCGAACGTCTCAAAATGAGTTTCTGGACCTAAGGAACGTATGGGCACGAAATTTTTTTACCCCTGAAAATTTTGGCCTAAAAACTGCTCTGGAAAGCGTGCCAGACTCTTTTTTTTTTTTTTGCTAATCACCCCCCTTCTCTGTACGGAAAAAGTTTGATGAAATCCGACTCTAAGAACTGAAAACTAATCTGGCTACAGAGAGATCAGGAGCCGTACTGATGGTGGAACTCAACTCGGACTCGTGAGACGTGGTGGTGTATATGGACTCTGCTTGGTGGAACGTGGTGGTGTATCTGGACTCGGATTAGCGGAACGTGGTAGGATGACTACTTGTGCGGCGGCGACGTGGCAAACTGTGATCAGAACTCGAAACTCTAAGGGAACTAGACGCTAAGATCAGCAACTTGACACAACGATGCAACCGTAAATTCAACAAAGCAAGTACTGAAAAGAAAACTGGACAAGGGCTAGGACTGTCTTGGGACGTGATGATCTAACCCTAATTTTTTTTGTTGGCTTTTTCGTGGACTGTAGGTATGAAGAACAGAACCAATCTAGACTATGAAAACTGGTAAATCTCACCGAGCAACCTGGAAATCTGATACCACTTGATAGAGGCGAAGGTGTCCCGATGTTTCGATGAGATGATGGAGTTCGATTTTGGTGGAGTAGACTTTCACGACCCGACTACGAACGTGCGAAGACGTTGCGCCTTAGCAATCGCTAAACCAACTCCGAGAGGTTATTGATCCCACGGATGCACGATCAACCTGACCACGAAGGTCAATTCCTGCAAGCAATCGAAGAACAAGCAAGAACTAAGAATTGCAATCTGGATATTGCGAATATAAGATGAAAGATTAACAGAAGTTGGGGCTCCAATGCGGTCTTGGCCTGGTCGGACGACACAAACGAAGAACTCGAAGTTGCGGCTATGGCTAACTTAAATCTAATTAAAACCCAAGTCTAAACGACGCCCTAAGGGCTGTATATATGGGGGAACAGAGGGGATTTTCGTGACCCCTTGGAGGTGGGGCCCGAAAACAACCCTAACTCGGTTTCCCCACACATACGGACTCTAAAAACAGCCTATAATGTGGTATTTCGAAATTACATGGGCCCAGCCCAATATTAAGGTGACGCAGCACCTATAATTGCTCTTGGACGAAAATAATGAAGTGGCATCTCGTGTATTTCGTCCAAGCCTTCATGCATGCCTTATGGTGGCTTCAAAGTGCGAAAATCCCCACTGGAAGCTCCATTGTTATTTCCCGCGCGCGCACCTTCTTCTCCATGCTTGATCCCGCTCCAATGACCGTCCTTCTTGTCCATGCTAGGTCCTTCATTCATAAGCAAAACAAAAGTATCTAATTTAGGCAGCATCATATGTTCATGAACATTAGAAGGATTCGCAAGAAACGAAAGTACCTGATAATTTAGTTGACGTGCACGTGCTCTAGTAACTGGTCCAGTATGTGTAGTTGGTGAAGATGTGGGTGTAACATTAGTAGAGATGTCCTAATCAGTGGGCGTCCCACGTAAGGGGTGGGATATCCCACAACGTGGCCAACTCCTCTTTCAACAACCCGAGATACAGATGCATGTCAATACCTGGTTGTTTTGGCCCCTGAATAAGAATACTCTAGTGTATGTACCTTTGCTTCGTGCATATCCAAGGGGGGATGTTGTACGTCCATACAAACACGGGCCATGTGCTACGCGTGCTACTCTAGTTACTAAATGGATTGAGTCCATCGGAGCTAATACCCAGCTTGAGGTTCCTTGGATCGTTCTCGAAACCATCTTCGATGTCCAATGAATCCCACTGGGAAACCAGCTTGAGGTTGTGCGCAAGGCCCTGTGATAAGGAGAATATGAGTTGTTGAACTTCGATAAAAGGTTCCTACGGTGGATTGTCTAGTAGACGTTTCTTGAACCATCCCGTGAAGCTGGAGTTGTGCTCTCTGATTACGTCTCCCATCTTCCTCGGTCGGCCTAGATCGTTGTACTTCTGCTCGATTAAGCATTTGTGATATTCCGTCCAAGGGTCGACTAATTAGATGTGTTGTAGAGGGACTTGGTGTGCCCTGTCAAAGTCGAACGTCGATCCGTGACGCCGACATGAAGTGCGCGGTAGCCCTCGCGGTGACCATATCCAGCGAGCCTGCCGAGATGCTCACTGGTGGGAAGACCAACATTCTCTTCCTTGGTTAGATAATTCTGGCAGAAGGAGATGCACTCGTTGGTCAGAAATCCTTTGGATGTGCTTCCATCTAGATGGGACCTTTTTCGAATGAATCCTTTAATGACTCCGTTCATCCTTTCGAACGGCGTCATGTTGTGCAGGAATGTCGGCCCGAGATGGATGATGTCATCCACAAGATGGACTAGCAGGTGCACCATGATGTCAAAGAATGCAGGCGGAAAGTAAATCTCGATCTCGCATAATATCGCCACAATCTCTTCCTCGAGCATTTCGAGCTGCTTCACACCGATTCACGTCCTAGAGATGACGTCAAAAGAGTTGCAGAGGCCGAAAAACGTCTCACGAACGTGCTCGTCCATTATCCCTTGGATCGCGACGGGAAGTATCTGCGTCATCAGCACTTGGAAGTCATGATACTTCATCCCGCTGAACCGCTTCTTCGCTAATTCTAGATATCTGCTTATCTTCCCTGAGTAACCGTGAGGAACTTTCATTCCTAGGGGGCACCTGAAAAGCTACTGCACCTCCTCCTCACTCAAAGTGAAGCAAGCAGCGCGAAGCACCACCTCATTCTTCTTAGACCTTTTGCAGTGAACTTGAGTCCCTTCCTTGGTCTTCTCATCATTGTCGTCTTCACCATCACTATCGGGATACCACAGATATTTCTTTATGCCAAGCAATTTCAGGTCGTGTATTTCTTTCGGCCCATCCTTGGTCTTCTCCGGCATGTTGATAAAAGTGTAGAACAGACTCTGGGTGAAATTTTTCGTGATATGCATGACATCGAGGCTGTGGTGCATGTGGAGGTACTTCAGGTCCCATAAAACGGACTTCGCTTTCCAAACTCCCAACATCGGGTCTACCCTCGGTCGCTTCTTTCCCGGCTTGGGGCAATCTTCCCTGTTTTGCAACAGCTCGTGGATTTATTCGCCGCTCCTCAAATGTGGTGCTCTTTCAAGCTCGTCTTTACCGTTGAACAGATCTCCATGTTTTCTCCACGGGTGATCCATGCGAAGCCACTTCTGAGTCCCTTGGAACACGGTTTTCGAAGACCCGGGATCCTTTGGTAGGTGGAGATGCGGGGTCTTATCCATGTACTTGACACATGCCTTGTGTCCGTGGTTAAGCTGGGCCGCTAAATATCCTAAACCAAGATAGTCCTGCACAATTGTGAACACCGCGGATCTCATAGGGAAATATTCTTGACCGTGGGCGTCCCACGTAAGGGGTGGCCTATCCCAGAACGTGGCCAACTCCTCTTTCAAAAACCTGAGATACAGATGCATGTCAATACCTGGTTGTTTCGGCCCCTGAATAAGAATACTCTAGTGTATGTACCTTTGCTTCATGCATATCCAAGGGGGGATGTTGTACGTCCATACAAACACGGGCCATGTGCTATGTGTGCTACTCTGGTTGCTAAATCGATTGATTCCATCGGAGCTAACACCCAGCTTGAGGTTCCTTGGATCGTTCTTGAAACTATCTTCGATGTCCAACGAATCCCACTGGGAAGCGTCTGAAGGGTGTGTCAGGATCTTGCCCTTCAACGGATCATCTTCGGGCCTCACCCTATCTGAATGCCATCGCATGAGCTTTGCTTCCATAGGGTCTATGAAATAGCGCTACAGACCGAGAGTGATATGAAAGTACCATTTTACTTTTCGAGGAACTTTCTTGTTCCCTCTCTTGTATCGTCCTTGGCCGCACACCGGACATGCGGTGTAATCCTTGTACTCGTCCTGATAAACTATGCATTCATTGTTGCAGTTGTGGTATTAACGTATGGTAGGTCGACGGGCACACAATCTTCTTGGCCTCATCCATACTTCTTGGCAAGGTGTTCCCCTTTGGAAGATGATCGTGCCAGAATACCATGAAAGTATTGAAGCTCACGTCGGTCCTCGGACGTTACATTCAGGCGTGTATCCTCGATCCTATCGCTCCATTTGTGTTCCGGCTTCATCTCAAGAACCTTAGGCATTACATTCAGGCGTGTATCCTCGGACCGACATCCAGGATACAATGGAGTCATCTCGTCTATCTCCATTTTTGCCAGCTTAGCTTTCTCTCTCGCTGCATCTCTAGGGTTGCTCGTCTCCTTGAAGAGCAGTTGTTGAACATGAGGGTCTCGCAAGGCCGAAGTTAGCATCGTCTCCATGTTCACGTCCTCTTCACCACCATATAGTCTGGCATCATTTCCTTCTTCATGATGATCATGTCCGTCGGCATCTCCTTCTTGATGATGAATATGTATGTCGGCATCTCCTTCTTCATGATGATGTTCGCCCGATCTCCTTGTTCATGATGATGATGTCCGCCGACATCTCCTTGTTGATGATGATGGAGTCCGTCGGCATCTGCTTGTTCACGCATGAAACTGCGCCTGAACAGGTGCTCCTCCAATAGTACGGAATCAGGGTCGATCCAGGTCAGGATTATGCATTTTTGGCATGGACATCTTATCTGGGTCCGGTTATTTAGAATCATGTTAACTTTCGCCTCTTGCTTGTATCTACCCACTCGACCTCTAATCATCTTGATGACCATGGTTGCCTATGCGGCACAATTAGAATGTTTTAATTAGAACCACACAATGTGCATGCACATGGTCGCCAGAAAAATTCGGCATGACTTTCCTACAAATAGGACATATGGGTAGTGCAAAAATTTGTCGAAACGGAAATGAATCAACATTTCGTCAAACATCCATGCACCACACCAACGTAAGTGAAAAAAAAAGTTCTTCCCATGCAAACATATATTCTTTCATCACCCACACACAAGATTCACCTATGTACAAAACATATCATATACACACGGCGCACACCGGCCGTCGGCCACACAAAACATACATATCCATGTCTACCAACTACTCACCTAGTAGATTCGATCCGAGACGACACCGCGGTGAGAGATAGTGGTGTTTGGATAGGATAGTGAAGAAACAGATATATGGAGATGGAAAACAAAGTGTTGGAGAGGCTTCCCATTACAAATATATCAACCCAAATAGGTTAAACAACTAAAATTGAAGAAAACTATGGGCAAAATGGGGTGGGGTGAGGAGGAGTAGGACCTAGGGGGAGAAATTAATGAACTTGGGGTGGTGGTGGTGGAGAGAGTCGGGCTTTAAATGCTGCATCTGGAAGCTACTTTGATATGGGCAAGACGGCGAATCAACAAGAAGACAAGACTCAAGGAGAAGAAGCCGTAGAACAAGGGCAAGCCATCTCGGAAGAGGAGATGCGAGAAGACAAGGCCAAGAAGTTCCCAAGCTTCAGGCCGCGGTACTACCGCTCTGGCCGCGGTACTACCGCGCCACGGTACTACCGGACCTACTACCGCATGTACTACCGCGGAAAATAGAAAGTTTACGGTAGCGACTACGGTAGTGGCCGCGGTACTACCATGCCAATCACGGTACTACCGTGCTGCCTGCGCGCAAAAACAGGGCTGCGGCCCTTGTACCCCCGTTTAGACCCCCTAGCTTATAAAAATAGAACGTCCTACGAGTTTTAGGGTTAGCTTAGGTCAGAATTAAAGTTTGAGAACCATTGAGTTGTATCTCTCGGTGAAGCTTCCCTCCGGGGTTGGCGATGTCGTCTATCCAATAGGTTGCCGCGGAGGTTCTTGTGTTCATCAAGGATTGTCGTGTTCTTGGTTTGAGGCGTGGTGATCTCCATCACGTTCCTTGCTGGATTCGTTCCTCTTCTTCAGGTTGCGTTCGTCGCGTGATTGGAAGGATTCTATCCGGGTTGCTCGCTGTGAAAGATCGGGACAAAACTCAAGAGGAACTCCGTTCCTTATCATGTGGTATCAGATTTTCGGGTTGATCATGGCGAGTTTGTGTTGATCGATCGCATCTAGATCGGTTTGTTGAGAGGAGTTTGCTTGGAGGATTTCTCGTTCAGACTGATTTGTTTGGAGGAGATTGTGCGTAGAGGCTGCAGATTGCTGTTGTGTTTATGCAGATTTGTTTCCACTAGATTGATTTGAGAGAGGATTGCTAGAGGTTGAAGAACAGGAATCCCGTAATTGGATTTGGCTGTCAGGATTCCCGAAATTGATATAGGTGCAGAATCCGCATCCGTGCTCCAAACAAGGCGTGCAAGCACAATTTGGAAAGGATATTCCGTGTGCTTTCCAGATTGTATACCCACAGATCCCGATTCGTAGTGGTTTAGACGCAATCTTGCAAACAATACTGCGGTTCCTGTGAGTTGAGTTTGGCCAGATTGAAAAGATGAGTGCAACTCGGGCAGATTGTGTTGGTGCACAAGGTACAAAGATGGCTGACATTCGTCTGGGTTCATCGACAATACCCAAGTTGGAGGGCATAACTGATGTGGAGGTATATCTCAATTGGGAATTGGCCATGCACAAATTTTTCCGCTATACTGCGTTTACCGGTGGTGAACAAATCACGATAGCATCTTCTGCATTATGTGATGGTTCTTTGGCTTGTTAGGAAAAGATTGTGCGTACCAGAGTAGCAATGGGACAGCCAGCTATTGATACTTGGCGTGCTATGTCGGATGCGATGCGTTCTCGTGTCGTTCCGCTCAATTATCTTACATCTTTGCGTGATAAATTGCAGATTTTGCAGCAAGGAATTTTGTCTGTGGATGATTATTTTCGGGAGATGACGTTTCTTTTGAGGCGTACTTTGGTGCGTGAAGAGCCAGAACAAACAATGCAACGTTTTATAGCGGGTCTCAATGATAACATCAAACGTATTGTTCGGTTTCATCCATGTAGTGACATGACAGATTTTTTAGGTCGCGCACGTCGGGCAGAATTGCAAGTGGCCAAGGATGTTGTGGATGATGTTGTACCATTGAGTGGGCTGAATGTGCAACTCAAGAGAGTACGTGATGATACTTGTGTACCAGTGGATAGAAGCCAGCGTTGGAATTTATTTCAGGCGCAGTGTATGATCAAAGGCAAAGCATGCAAGTTGATGATTGATGGTGGTAGCTGTACCAATGGCATTAGCAAGACGATGGTAGCAGTATTAGGGTTGTCCACATGGCGTATTCCTGAACCGAAGCATCTTGAGTGGTTGAATAGCTGCGGTATGCTGAAGATTACTCATAAGGTGCGTGTGCCATTTACAGTTGGTGAGTATGTTGATGAGGTGGAGTGCGATGTGTTTCCATTGGAGGTGTGTGGACTGTTACTTGGGCGTCCATGGCAGTATGATCGCAATGCAATACATGCGGGCCGTGCAAATACATATTCTTTTATGCATGATCGGAAACACCGGACTTTGAAGCCTATGGGTGATGATCTTATTCAGTCTGATGTGGTGCTGGTGGTTCGCAAGGAGAAGTTGCACAAAGCTAAACCACAACCAAGTTTAGCTAAGTTGCAGCCTGAGGAGCATGATGCTAAGAGCGTCAGTACTGACACTGCTTCAACTATGCCTGTAGATGACAAGCCAGTACTTGTTAGTGACAAGCCGGTTGAAGTAAAGCCTCTTATTGGTGAAAAGAAGGAAGTTGCAGCATGTGATACACCTTCAGTTTGTATTGACAAAGGTGTTCAGACCGATGGTGGTGATGTTCGTGACTCGGTGCATATGGCGATGAGGTTCGACGACTGCAGTTTTGTTCGAACACCTCTGCGACATTTTGTTGGAATAGCTGTGCGTCTGCACAAAGCCAAGGATGGACATGTTCGTCAGTTGTGGGGCCCGGGCATTACCACTTTGCAGGGTCGTCCAAAGAAGGTCCATGTTCCGCAAGAAAGGGCTCCATCAAGAGTTGAGAAGAAGAAGGTGGTGGCGCCAAAGTCCAAATTCATATGGAGAAGAAAGGAGGCGCTCCATGTTGTATCAAGTCTAGCGGCGACGACGTGTGATGCTGTTGATATCACACTACCCTTTCGAGCAGAACCTCACGCGTTGAGGACAACGCTTTTTGAAGGGGGGGAGGATGATATGGGCAAGACGGCGAATCAACAAGAAGACAAGACTCAAGGAGAAGAAGCCGTAGAACAAGGGCAAGCCATCTCGGAAGAGGAGCCGCGAGAAGACAAGGCCAAGAAGTTCCCAAGCTTCAGGCCGCGGTACTAACGCTCTGGCCGCGGTACTACCGCGCCACAGTACTACCGGACCTACTACCGCATGTACTACCGCGGAAAACAGAAGGTTTACGGTAGCGACTACGGTATTGGCCGCGGTACTACCGCGCCAATCACGGTACTACCGTGCTGCCTGCGCGCAGAAACAGGGCTGCGGCCCTTGTACCCCCGTTTAGACCTCCTAGCTTATAAAAATAGAACGTCCTATGAGTTTTAGGGTTAGCTTAGGTCAGAATTAAAGTTTGAGAACCATTGAGTTGTATTTCTTGGTGAAGCTTCCCTCCTGGGTTGGCGATGCCATCTATCCAATAGGTTGCCGCGGAGGTTCTTGTGTTCATCAAGGATTGCCGTGTTCTTGGTTTGAGGCGTGGTGATCTCCATCACGTTGCTTGCTGGATTCGTTCCTCTTCTTCAGGTTGCGTTCGTCGCGTGATTGGAAGGATTCTATCCGGGTTACTCGCTGTGAAAGATCGGGACAAAACTCAAGAGGAACTCCGTTCCTTATCATACTTTCTGTGGCGCATGTGCTCTGGTGCGCCACAGAATGTCAAGCTTCTTTGGCGCATGTGCTCTGGTGCGCCACATAATTTCAAGCTTCTTTGGCGCATGTGGAAGGGTGTGCCACAGAAACTTGACATTCTGTGGCGCACCGGTACCCATGCGCCACAGAAAGTGGCTTCCAGATCCACGTGGTTGGCCCCACCCAAATTTCACTAGCGCACCAGGGCACATGCGCCATAGAAATGAAGACTTTAGTGGCACATTTGGCTCCAATGCGCCACATAAATGTCCATATTTCTGTGGCGCACCTTGCTCCATGCGCCAATTTTTTTTTCTGTGGAGCACGCCCTTTTAGGTGTGCCACATAATCCATTTCTATCTATAAGCAGTTTCCTAGTAGTGCACCTTTGGAATCGTCTTCTCAATAGGTAATGGGGCATATATCATGCTTTATAGCTTTCATATTGCATTGCCTAGGTATAGGATAAAACGAGTGCTTGATCCTACCACCTCATATTCATGCATCTCAAATTAACACAAACATCCAATTCCCCCACATGCTAGCAAAACTTTGTTTGGTCATGTACCTTGCTTGCTTAACCATTGCTTAGTATGCATGCTTAGGATGCTATCTATATTACCCTGTTACTCCTTGGATTGGGCTATCACACTATTTCATGCTTCTGGACAATATGATTATTATGATGTTGACTATATCGACGAAGGGTAGAAGGTCAGACTATCCCGCCTCGATGCTTTGTTCCATTCGACACTACTAGGATAATGACCACAAACAGCGCAGGGTAATGGCCATCAGCAGCGCGGGGGGACCCGCGCTGCTAATATCGCGCTGCAGCTAACTTTCATCGGCAGCGCGGGTGACCCGCGCTGTAGATAACTCTATATCTAGCAGCACGGGCTTGTTTGATGCGCTGCAGAGTTGTACGTCCACTACGAGCGCTCCTAGTTAACCCGTGCTGTAGGTACATTTCTAGCATTTTTTGTTTATTCTGCAATATTATTTGTGTATACCTTTTTTTATAAAATTCCAGCATACAGACATAACATTTATATACATAGTAGAATCACACACATATAAACCACATCATATCATAGAGCATAACAATAGGCTAATCGATCATCATATATATATATATATATATATATTTATCATCTAATGATCATAATATCCAACACAAATATTTTTCCTAGTTTAACTACCATATCAACAAGTACGAAAGCCATAATATTCAACAAAAAGATTTTTTAGTACTACTAACTAGGACCAAATCCACACGATAAGGTGAAAGGAAATAAAACAAAAAATCACATCCAAATTATCCATAGTAGAGAATAGAGAACAACTTGTCTCCCGTTTGTGGTTTCTTCTAGTACACTATCTTCCTGCATGCTTTGATTTTGACACAGCCATATGTTCCACTTTCAATGTTGTAATCATGTTTGAAAGGATCACTCCATGGCCATGCACAAACAATGTTGACTTTTCCGCCTTTCAATCCCAGCATCAAACTAGGCGTAGCAGCTTGCGGGATCCTCTGTTGAAGAACATACATATTAGTAGCCTAGTTAGCAATGGAGTATATTTAATATAGAATGCATTTTTAAAGAAGATAGGCTACTGACAGAATAGTAAAAAATCTTACCAGGCTAGGCCATTCAAACATATAGTCCTCCAACCGAAGGACAAACGGCACGTATGCTCCAAAAGGTGGGCCAGCCTTGAAATGGATCGCATACGAAGGTAACAATTTATGAACTACGATAAATTGATCTTGTTCATTCATACATAGGTCCAAGCCATCATTATAAAAGGTATTATCAACAAGCTTCCGTACTTCTTGCGTGGAAAGAACATAAGTTGACAATTATAAATAGGTTGTCAACATTTGGAAGCAAAGAAAAATAAGTTGTAGAATTAACAATTTCTTTGTTTAACAAACTCACATGAAGATCGAACTGGGATCATGTCGCCTAGACACTACTAGGGAAATAGCTATACATGGAAAGCTTATTAGTGCCGCATGTAGAAAGCGATGCGCCACCATCTGTTATGGGTGGCGCACTGGAAAATAATGCGCCACCCATAAGGTCTTATGGGTGGCGCATTATTTTCCAGTGCGCCACCCCTAAGAGTGGGCCAGCCTGGATGACCTTATACGTGGCACATCTACCAATATGCGCCACCCCTAAGGACCTTATGGGTGGCGCATTTACAGAATGCGCCACCCCTAAGAGCTTAGGGGTGGCGCATTCTGTAAATGCGCCACCCATAAGGTCCTTAGGGGTGGCGCATCTGTGAAATGCACCACCCATAAGAGCTTAGGGGTGGCGCATTTCACAGATGCGCCACCACTGACTTCCTATATGCGCCACTAAAGGCCTAGAGCTGCCCTTATTCACTCCACACAATTCTCAAACTAGATCCACTCTTCTCACCCTAGAGCTATTCGGTTTTCTCCTCCTCCCCACCTCATTTCTTCCATTTATCCATCGATACTTGGCATTACATCTATTTTGTTTCATATTGAAGTAAGTGGACCTCCTCCCAAACTCTTTTGTTCCATTTATGACCCATATACTTGCCTTTATTAGCTTGGGGTTTGTTGTATATGTGAAGCTTGGGTTTGATGTATGTGTGAAGCTTATGGTGGTTTGATGTATATGTGTATCTTGGGTGGAAAATGTTTTGCCGAAATGTCGATTCATTTCCGTTTCGGCAAATTTCTAGCGCACTCTCCGCATGCTCCCATGCATTATTAGGGAAGGTCATGCCGAATTTTTCCGGCGACGACTGTGATATATAATTGTGTTGCTCTCTCCATGCACGCAGGTGATCGACCATGGTCCGCGAGATGCTGAGCGATATCACCGTGGCTAGGTGGATGCAATGTGCGACAAACGACATGCTAAGGAATAATAGGTCGGATATAAGATGTCCGTGTCGGAGATGCAAACTGCAGTGCGTTACCGAGCCTGATTCCGGAATATTACAAAGACACCTGAAGCGTAATGGTTTGATGGATGGCTACACACGATGGATAAGTGATGAAGCTGGTGAGGAGGAGGACGTCAATGGTGGGACGCCAGTAAATGAGGAAGGGCAACCAGAAAACAGCGGCGGGCGAGATGACGAAGAGCATCCCGTACATGATCATGAAGAAGATGCCGAAGCGGATCATGTAGATCAAGATGCCGGACATGAAGATCAAGATGTCGGACATGATGATTCAAGCTGGGTGCGGGACCCTCATGTTCAAGAGCTGCTTGTCAAAGAGGCGTTGAACGCAAGAGGTGCAGCTAGAGAGAAAGCCAAGATGGCGCAACTCGAGAAAGACGCGATTACGAAGTTGTACGAAGGATGCAACGACGAGGATACCCGCTTGAATGTAACACTTGGGGCTATGGAGATGAAGGCAAAACACAAATGGACCGACGAAAGCTTCGATGATAACATGGCATTCTGGCACGGTCGTCTTCCGAAGGGCAACACGTGCCCAACTAGTATCGCTGAGGCCAAGAAAGTCCTTTGCCCTCTCGATCTTCCGCACGTTAAATACCACGTCTGCATAAATAATTGCATGATCTATCGGGGTGAGGACGAAGATAAAACCACATGTTCGGTGTGCGGTGTTAGTCGATACAAGAGAGGGAAGAAAGTTCCTAGAAAAGTGGTATGGTACTTTCCGATCACTCCTCGTCTGCAGAGGTATTTTGTAGATCCCGAGGAAGCAAAGCTCATGACCTGGCACGCGGATAGAAAGAAGCTAAAAGAGGATGACCCTAACCCGGATCCGGAAAATGAGGACATGCTGAGGCACCCTTCAGATGGTAGCCAATGGACTGCGTTGGACCTCGAATACCCAGATTTTGGGAAAGAACCAAGGAACCTCAGGATTGGTGTGAGCGCCGATGGAGTCAATCCGTTTGGCGGCCAGAGCAGCACACACAGTACCTGGCCCGTGTTTGTATGCATATACAACCTTCCCCCCTGGAAGTGCATGAAGAAAAAGTACATAACAATGTGTATGCTAGTTCAAGGGCCGAAACAACCAGGTACGGACCTCAATCTATATCTGCAGCTGTTGAAAGAGGAGCTAGAAACGTTATGGAAAGACGGAGTCAATACATGGGACGCCGCGGCAAAAGAATATTTCCCAATGAAAGCCGCGGTGATCACGACGGTGCACGACTATCTCGGATACGGATATTTCTCAGGGCAGGTGGTCCAAGGATTCTGTGCATGCGTTAGGTGCATGGATAATACAACGTACCGCCATCTACCAAAAGATCCCGGATCTTCAAAAACCGTGTTCCAGGGGTCTCGGAGGTGGCTTCCCAAGAAACACGCGTGGAGAAAACAGGGACATCTGTTTGATGGAAGCGAGGAGCTCCGAGCACCCCCAGCTCGAAGGAGCGGCAAAGAAATCGACAACTTGCTGAAAACTTGGAAAGAGTGCCCCGCGCCGGGAAAGAAAAAAAAGAAGACTCAGCCGTTGATGAGGGTATGGAAAGCGAGGTCTGTTTTCTGGGATTTGCAATACTGGAGTCTACTCCGCAGTCCTCATAGCCTTGATCTAATGCATATCACAAAGAACGTGTGCGAGAGCTTGTTTGGCACGCTCCTCAACATGCCGGAGAAGACCAAGGATGGGCCAAAAGCAAGGAATGACTTGAAATTTATGGGCATCAGGAGGGAACTTCACCCCCCTAGTGACGACGATGATGAGCCGGAGGAGGAAGAGGATACGGAAACGCAAAACTCTCGCAAACGAAAAAGGACGACCAAGAAGAAGACCGGTATTGATCACTGCCCCCCGGCATGCTTCACTCTGTGCGAGGAGGAGATCAAGCGGTTTATCCACTGCCTCATAGGAGTAAAATTTCCGAACGGCTACGCGGGGAAGATAAGCAGATACCTAGACGAGGCGAAACAGCGTTTCAGCGGGATGAAATCTCACGACTGTTTCGTGCTGATGACGCAGATTCTCCCGGTTGCGATGCGAGGGATAATGGACGAGCACGTCCGTAAAACGTTGTTTGGCCTTTGCAACTTTTTTGACGTCATCTCCCGGAAGTCGATTTGCGCTACGCAACTCAAAAGGCTACAGGAGGAGATCGTGCTCATACTATGTGAGCTTGAGATCTATTTCCCGCCCGCGTTCTTCGACATTATGGTGCATCTGCTGATCCACGTCGTGGAGGATATCGTCCAACTCGGGCCTGCGTTTCTGCGCAGCATGATGCCGTTCGAAAGGATGAATGGGCACATCAAAAAATACGTTCGTAACAGGTCCCGTCCAGATGCAAGCATAGCGAAGGGCTTTCTAACCGAAGAGTGCATCTCTTTTTGCACGAATTATCTCAACACCGAGAACCCTGTTGGTCTGGCCGTCAACAAGCACTTTGGCAGGACCGATGGGTGTGGTCACCACGAGGGAAGCCGCGCAATGCATGTCAACTTTGACGGTCGAGACATCGACTTTGAAAGAGCAAGCCTAGTCGCGCTACAACACATCCAGCTGGTCGATCCTTGGATAGTAAAGCACAAGGATTTAATTAGGAAGAAGTACAGTGACCAGGGCCTGCAGATAACGGACCGAGATCCACGGCTAATCAAAGAGCACAACTCCGGTTTCATGACTTGGTTCAGGGACGAGCTTCGTGCTAATCCCCCGCGAAGGAACGTTTCCGAGGACGAAAAGATGATATTCACCTTGTCACAGGGTGCCACACACAACCTGATGACCTATCAAGCGTATGATAATAACGGCTACACATTCTACACGGAGGAAAAGGAAAATAACTGCGATTACCAGAACTCAGGGGTAACGGGGATATTCTACACCGATGACGTCAAGGAAAGATTCTATGGAAGGATCGAGGACATATGGGAGCTCGACTACTGTGGAGAGAAGGTGCCGATGTTCCGTGTGAGATGGGCCAAGAGCGTCGTAAAAGAAGACCGGTACTTCACCATCATGGTTATACCCGAAGCCAAATCCAAGTCTACGGGCGCAAACGTCACCGCGAAAAATGAGCCATGGGTACTGGCTAGCCAAGTGGACCAATGCTTCTTCATTACCGAACCATCAAAGCCGAGCCGCGTTGTAGTGAGGAGAGGCAAAAGAAACATCATCGGAATGGATGGAGTTGCCAACGAGCAAGACTTTGACAAGTACGGCGACCCGAAGATGGAGGATGACTACGCCGCTCAGGATACATACACCACAACCATACCGAAGAAAGGTCACCTCCCGTTCAAGAGGAAAAGTGAAGGCGTCCCGGGCCTAAATTATTCAACCACCACAAAGAAGGGCAAGAAGAAGATCATGAGGAAACGATAGCTAGATAGCTAGCTCCAAATTTAAGAAAATCTTTTGTAATTCATGATCACTTTGTGTATGCATGGATTTAATATGACTTTGTAATTGATGATCACAATCTTATGTTTCCAAATTCCACCACACCATGTGTTTGTGGATCTTGGTTCGGCGACGACACGGTTAAGGCATGGTACGTGGATCGATATGATCACATTAATATGTTTGAAGTGTATGAACATCGACGATACACAATCGAAGCACCATTCTCAAAAGGTCGGTTAGAGCAAGTACTCCCTCCGTTTATTTTTACTCCGCATATAAGATTTGGTCAAAGTCAATCTTAATAAAGTTTGACCACTTTTATAGAAAAATGTACTCCATAATTATTATTTTTAAATGGTTTCACTTTAATTAAAAAAATAAATAATTGTTTAAACTCTAATAAAAAAATAAAAAAGCATAGGGGTGGCCCATATTGTTGAAATGCGCCACTAAGTGTTCTTAGGGGTGGCGCATTTTGCCAGAATGCGCCACCAACAGGTTTCTTATGCGTGGCGCATTTTTCCGAGATGCGCCACGCATAAGAAACCTCTTGGTGGCGCATTCTGGCAAAATGCGCCACCCGTATGCCTTAACCTCCAACTAACCCGCACAGTAACCACCATTCGCCCCCCACCTCTCACTCTCCTCTAGCCACCGCCGCCGGAGCCCTAGCCCGCCGCCGGAGCCCTAGCCCGCCACCGGAGCCCTAGCCGCCACCGGAGCCCCTCCTCTCCGGCCGCCGCCCTCGACGACGGAGCCGCCTGCAACCTCGACGACGGAGCCCTAGCCGCCGCCCTGACGCAGCCGCCTGCCGGA
Source organism: Bromus sterilis (assembly GCA_950022295.1). NCBI lineage: Eukaryota > Viridiplantae > Streptophyta > Magnoliopsida > Poales > Poaceae > Bromus > Bromus sterilis. Next base: position 167,785,178 of record OX465600.1, on the reverse strand, counting down.
GCCGCCCCAACCCCTCCACGGCGACGCCCCTCCACCGCCAGGTACCCCTTCCTCCCCTTGCTGGATTCCGACGACGGCCGTGGTGGCCATGGCGCCGCCCCCAACCCCCACTCCCCCTGTGTATGCCCCTGTTCAAATTTTAGATGCCTAGGGTCCAATTTTTCAGTAATTACAGTGCTAAAATGTTTACCTTGTGAATATAGCAGCAAGCTAATTTAGTTGAGCCATAAGAATAGGTTTCAGTTTGTGCATTACATCTCAGTGAGTGGTGGCAGTTTGATCATGTAAGAATGCTTGCTTGCTTGCTCTTGCAGAAGCTGTGTACTTGGACCTTGTCCAAATCCTTTGTTTTTTAATACATAGATCATCCACAGATTTCACTTTTACTTGGCAAGTAATATTCCTCACCTTTTTTTCTTGTTAAAAATATTGCATGCTCTGCCAAATTCTTTATCAAAATTGAGATTCACTAGGTATGTACATGTACATCTATTGGTCATGCAATCAAACTGCATGCAGGGTAGGGGTGCAGTAATATATATGCTCATGACTACATGTATGGCCATTGCATGATCTATGCATGAGTGTTATTTCTATATATATAGTCCATCCCAAAACGTATTTTCCTTCTTGCAGTTACAACTTACAACTGTAGTGAAACAGAAACCTATTGGAGTGAAACAGTGATGTTGGAGTGAAACAGTCATGGGTCCAGTTACTTGTCTCAAAAACCCTTATGGGATGTTGGAGTGAAACAGACAAGATAGTTGTTCCCACCATTGAGCAGCTTGCTTCTAGACAAGTTGGCATTCCGTCTTGTTCAATATATGTATCTTGACACAAATCAAATAAAAACACCTAGTGGATAGTGGATACACACACAGAGAAAACCACTTTTTGTTTTGTGTGGTAGCAGTGGAATAGAATTTTAGGATTCTAGAATAGCATATGTTGTAAATGATCAAGCAAAGTGACAAGTAGTTGCTACTGCTGCTGTTGTTGTTTTTAAATAATGTTTTTTAGTGCATTGACAAGATGCTTTTCTTATCAATATTTTTATGCACTGTTTAGTGCATTGCTAGAATATGTACTGTTCTACACTATATATGTGTTGCTTGTGCCTACATGTAAGCATTTTTTATGTGCAGGGACTCTCATTATCCCCTTTCTCCCGAAATGTTGATTAACTTCCGTTTCGGTTGAGAATGGGGCACTCTCATGTTAAGAAAAAGAGCAAAGGTCATGCCGAATTTTTCCGTGAATTCGTGCATGACCTTTTCTATTTTTCTTAACATGAGAGTATTTGCATTTATTTATTGTGCTAATTAATTAAGTAGTTGCATTTTTTAATATTGTACTAGTGGAAACATGTCGACCGGAGCCGACGCCGGTCCTTCTTCTCAGCCGTGTACAAAAAGGAAGCAATTTTGGGAATACTCCCAGGAGGAGCTCAAGGAGAAAGAGCCGTTGATCGACGAAGCTACCTACAACGTTTTCAAGGCTAGGTGTGAGTCCGAGCAAGCCAAGGCCGCGAGTGCAAAGGGCAAGTCCATGCGGTCGCAGGTCATAGGTAACCATCGTCTCGGAGCCTGTGGTTACAAAAGTTCCAAGCCTAAATGGGACAAGGAGGATGCCGAGTACGCCGCTGCGGGCATACCTAACCCCTTCCAGCAATACAAAGATGATCCGCAGACCGAATTCTTTGTGAGGGCCCGGAGCTATAAGGACAAAGCAACCTCGAAAATAATTATCGATCCTAAGATTCAGGAGTTTACGACTGCCGTGGTAAGTAGTTTACCACGCGACCTTGTCGATTGAATTCTCGAGTGAAGTTCACAATTTCTTAACGTTTCACATTCTTTTTGCAGCAAGCGGAAATGAAAATCGCCTCATCGCAGGAGTCGTCGGTTAGGGCGGCCGGCCCGTGGGACAACGCCTTCAACAGGGCGTTGAACAAGGTCAAGAAGGTTGACGACGTGACGGCGAAGCCATCGTCAGCCGGCCGTGTGGTCGGCTTTGGTGCGGACCTAAATTGGTCCGAATATTATGGAAAATCGGCGGAGCAGTCCGGTTCGAGGGTGCGCAAGGCGAGAAGGACCGAAGAAGATGCCGCTTATGTTCGTGGACTGGAGGAGAAGGTGAACATGCTTCCGCAGCTTGTCCAGGACGAAGTGGCGAAGACGATGAACGCTCTCCTTCCAGATATGATGCAGTCGCTCGCGAATTGGCAAGCGCGTGGTGGACAAGGGCCCATACCAGTCCCCAGCATGGTCGGCAGCAACTCGGGCCCCGCGGCGCCTGCAGTCCCGACTCCGGCCATAGTGGTGGCTCCCGCACCGACTCCCGGCGTATTGGTGACTCCGGCCGCCAACACCGCGGCGGCGACGCCGGACGTGATGGTAACTCCTCCGGCCACGATCGAGCAACCGGGGCATAACAATAATGCACCCGGCGGCAGCACAAATAGGGCGACCGACGCCACGGGAGGCAGCGCGCCCTCCGTCTCTTGCATGCCCGCCGTCATCGGCGGGGTCTCTTCACTAGCCGACCTCGACGCCCTCAAGGTAACTATAAGCGTCTGCAACTCAAACGAGGACTTCATCTCCTGGCAACTCAAACGAGGACTTCACCTCGACGACCTTTTTTAGTGGAATCTCTCTGATGCATATATATATATATATATATATATCTTTCGCAGGAGGACACTCCATGCATTCTATTACAAGTCGTGGACGGCGAGTTGAAGGATGTTGCCAAAGGTAAAATCATTCAACCACAAAATCGAATCATGCACAATATGCCGATGGCACCGGAGATGCATAGGGTTCAAATCTCTCTCGTGATTTCGGGCTACGAGAGAGTTGAACCTCCCATTCAACCCCCCGGATACGATGAGGATGAGCCGGCAGTCCTCAGTGACTGTTTCAACCAAATATGCCTATGGCCGAAGAGCCAAATGCGTTTAATGACGGGGGAAAGGGGCACCACACCTAGGACAACACCGCTAGTCATCGTGTCGGCGCCACATGATCCCATCGGAGCACAACAAGAAGACGATGATCTTGATGATGATATCAGCACCGACCAGTTCATCAATACTTTGTATGATGCTGATGACTTATTCATGCCTCCTGCTGAAGGAGCCTGTCAGCATGACGAGGAAGCTCGCGGTCCAGCTGATCCTGCGGCGAAGCCTGCTTGCTCCACGCGTCTCTTTGCTGCTTCTCAGGACATGTCTCCAGCAGCTTGCGCCTTCACCGAGCCTCAAGCAGATGCCACAAGATCTATTCTCAGCCCGTCCACACTCCATAAGGCGGACACTGAGCCGATAAAGGCCGGTGACTGCTCAAAATCAGAAAAGAAGAAGGGACGGAAAAGAAAGAAGAGCATCACTTCTAGTAGCCAACCTTCGATGCCGATCCGGGCTCAGGACGGGCCACCAAGACCCAAGGATCTCTCGTTTGAAATCCATGTGGCTGGTAGGGCGATGCTACCTAAGGACATGCTGGACCTTGCAACTTCGGATATGCAGAGTGTGCATCATAGTATTATGGCATTAGAGAAGATTCTTCTTCGAGAAGAGAATCCCTCGTACCCGGTTTTCATGGCCAAGGTGCCACTCAACATGGGCTTCATCAACACTATCCCCGCGGATATGATAATCCTACGGTTTTCGGAGATCTTCAATTTGTACCATCTCAAGCGGCTGGACCATAGCCTTATCCGTCTGTTCTCGCTCAGCCTTTCTATGAGTATCAGGAGAGATAAGACCCCGAGCGTCGCGATATTGGACCCCTTCTACATGCGTGAAACCATCTTGATGGACGACGGGGACGCGGCTCTCGCGGCGGGGTACATCACAGACTTCATGCTACGGAACGCCGACAAAGATTCATTTCTTATGACCTACTCTCCCAAGTAAGTCATTCGCTCGCCTCCGTAGCATATATGCTTTCTTAGCTTTCCATTGTCCTCTTCCAACATTCCTTTTGGATTGTTTTAATTATGCAGTGAGGATCAAGACTGCGTGCTCATCTGCTTTTCACCGCAACACTCGCAGGCCGTGTATTTAGACTCGGGGAGTGTGAACAAAAAAGATTACAAGTATATCATGAGAGTTTTGGATGATGCTCTCGTCGGCTACAGAAAAGCCGGAGGCAAGATCATGAAGCACAAGTTCAGGAAATATCAGCCTGGCGTGAACGTGTTCAACCACGTAACGCAGTTCCCGTGCGTCAAGCAGCCGGCTGGCAGTGTGAGGGATGCGTACTACGCCCTTCATCACATGAGGGCGATTGTACAGGAACAACGCAACCTTACGCTGCCAAGTCATCTCAGAGCGTGGGCTGAAAGGAAGGCGGAAATCGCCGATGCAACTCTGAAGGAGGAGTTCTTTCACATCCAAGCGCAGATGGCGACTATCATCCGTCATGAAGTACAAATGAGGGGGTCGATCTTCCACTCCAACATTGCACCATCCAATGGGGAGATAGAAGTCCGCCTAAAGGCCCTGCGTGACACAAGGCCTTTCATGACGAAAGAAGGATGCCGCCCATTCCCCGAGCCGAGTCAAAACAATTAATTGAATGTACTCTTTGTGTAATTTGGATGTACTCTTTGTGTACTAGATGGTATGATGGATGTGACCTCTAAAGCTTTGTTTTGTGCAGGTTGAAGAGCAAACAAGTAGTGATGACGAAAGTAGCTTTCGGTTTTCAATAATTGTTGGACTCATTGTAATTTTGTGATGGAATGTAATCTTGTGAATCTTGTTGGCCTCTAAATCTTTGTAATAAAAATTATATTGCAATTCTTTTGTATCAATAATTGTTGGCCTCATTGTTATATTGTATTTTGCATTTCTGTAATATAATAAAAATATCTGTAATGCTTTTATTCTTTTATGTAATTCTTTTTTTTTGTTTTCTGTAATTATTTAGTGGCGCATCTTGTTAGGATTTAGTGGCGCACTGTGAATGCGCCACCCCTAAGGCCCTTAGGCGTGGCGCATACCAGAATGCGCCACCCCTAAGAGCTTAGAGGTGGCGCATTCTGAGATGCGCCACGCCTAAGGGCCTTAGGGGTGGCGCATCCAGAATGCGCCACCTCTAAGCCCTTATTAGTGGCTTGTAGTTAGTGGCGCACTGTGAATGCGCCACTAAACTCAAAAGCAGTGCGCCACCATAAGGGTATTCCCTAGTAGTGAGATCCACTAGAAATTCAGCATCACAAAAAGATTGGTGCCTCGACGATGACGTCCAAGATTAAATGTTATTTTCATATTAACATAAAATGCATATGTCTTGCATAGTCAATCCCATCTTGAACAGCCAAAGAATGTGGCCTCTAGTTCACTAAAGTTGTTAACCTTAAGAACGTAATGTTTCGTCTAAAGTTTTACTTCTTTTCTAACATTTTGTTTGAAATCATCAACATGGATCTTGTCACAAACGTGACGTCTTCCAAAGCAAGGGATGCACTAGTTGAATTATAAAAAAATGTCGCGTTAAAACAAAAACATAAGTCATGCATGCTTAAATAAGAAGAACATGTTGTTGAATTAGCATACCGTATGATTTTTCAAGCCAGACCTAAGCGTGAGGGAGAGGTTTGTGTCTTCATTGAACACAAGGTTGTTGCATCGACCCGAGTCATCGTGACAATACTCGCACTAGGGAGACATTTCCTGTGTTCATAATTCAAAAGATTAATTCAAAGTCAACACACATGCATATCATGAAAAGTTGACAACTTATTTGTTATTTGTGCCTCATATTTTGATTAGACATAAACAAGCAACTACAGGGACGGAGTGAGCGAGCCAAGTAAGATGCACAAGTTCCATACTTGTGCATATCACAAGGCTCACTCAACCAAACTTGCAGTCACATTGTGTCACAACAGTTTTAGTCATCGGTATTTAAAATAAAAGGAAAAATTGATGAACTCGAATAAAAATGCAACAATAATATTTTATCATATAATATCACTAATACATCTCAAATAATCCAGTTAATGCAACAATAATATCACCAATACATCTCGAGAAATCCAGTTAATGCAACAATAATATATCACTACTACATCTCAGAAAATCAAACTCGACGTCGACCCGGAGACGAGCAACGGGCGGTAAACACCCAAAGATAAGGAACCGCCACAGGAACATAGCTCAGCTGAGAGCTGTGAAGAACTTTCCAGGTATTGGCCGTGGATAACCCGACATCCAACGCAACCAAGTAGCGACAGACATGCTGGTCCTCCTCCCTGACACAGCGACGTACCACCTCCTTGGGGGTCGGCTCCCTCTGCACCGACTATGGCCCACGTGACCGCCACAAAAGAAGCTTTAGGTGGACGACAGGACCCGGAATCCTCACCAAGCGGCGTGCCCCGGAGACCACCTCCCAGTGCCAGCCCGGGGGAGCCCAGTCCCAGACATTGTGTGCATTTGATCAAGCAGGTGCTCGCCGCCGCCGCGGTGATGAGGATGCGGGCCAGGCATCGTCGTCGAGAACTTATTTAATACAAAGTTTTATTAAAATGGGTGAAAAATTATACTAAATAACAAATTAACAAATTAATACGAAAGTAATTTTAAATAATGCCTCATACTTAGATTGGACACGTAAGCGCTTTCAGGGAGAGAGTGGCAGCAAACCCAAGTAGGATGTACAGGTTCCGCACTTGTACATACCACAAGGGTTTGCTTCACACTCTCCTCGATGTCACATAGTGTCACCATATTTTTTAATCATCGGCATTCCAATAAAAGAGGAAAGTAATGATAAAAAGTAATTTGATGCTAAAACACCGTTTAATTCCCGTTTAAAAAAATATCGGGCAGTCGACGTGTCCTACTTTTCTAGCACAAGTCATGCCGAAATCCACAGAAATTTTCGGCGTGACATTTACTAAAAATTGGACATATCGAGCTCCTGAAATTTGCCAGAACAGAAGTGAATCGACATTCCAATAAAACATAGGCACTCAAATCCCTAAAAATTTATATATGACATTTCCTAATATAAGTTTGGGTCTTTATCAAAATTGAAGCATTATTTTAAACACACATCACACAGTGAGCAATTTTTTTAGTACTAAACACATAAATTGTTGTTCTCTAATTTTAGTACTACTACTGTTTTAGTACTACTACACACTTAAAACTAATTGGTACTGTTAAAAATAGATGCTATATAGATGCAATTGTCAAATTTCAATTTCTAAATTTTAAAATTAATTTTAAGCACTAGTTTTAATCTTTAGAAAACTAATTGCTACTGTGAGGCGAGGAGGTGACGACGGCGGCGAGGCGGCGACAGCGACGGGGAGGAGGCAACAATGACGACGAGGAGGCGAACGCGAGAACGGCGATGGCGGGGGCGGGGAGAGGGAGGATACAACGGTGGTGGGGATAGGGAGAGGTAGAGGGAGAGGGAGGGGACGGCGACGGAGGCGGCGGGGAGATGGAGAGGGGACAACGACGTTGGTGGCGGGGAGAGGGATAGAGTGAGTTGTGTGGGAGAGAGAGAGAGAAAGAGAGAGAGAGAGAGAGAGAGAGAGGGAGGGAGGCAGCGTGCCAACCGTTTTTGGTATACCATCTGCAGCGCGGGCCGGTGGACCTGCGCTTTAGATGACTCAGACATCTACAACACATGCTCCCAGGGGCGTGCTGCTGACATGTGGGCCTAAAAAACAAGTTCTGTGGTAGGAACATTAGCAGCGTGACACTATCAGCCCGCGCTGCAGATGTCCTATAAATCTGCAGCGCGGGTTTTGAACCTGACGCTACTAAAGTGGATAACCACGGGAACCCCAGTTGTGACACCATATTTGGAGCGCGGGCTACTGCTGCTCGCGCTGCCAATGCCTCATCTCCTGTAGCGCGCCTCTTTTTTTCGTGCTGCTAGTGTTTACCTGCAGCGCAGCTACTAAACCCATGCTGCGAATGTGCATTCCTGTATGGAAAAAATCCTATTAGTGCGAGTCACCTAGGATCCGAGTTCCGGGTATTGGTTCTAAGACTGAGGGTGCCTAACCGCATGTGGGATTCTATGGGGTTCCCTATTCTTACCTACCTAGCTCAAAACATTTCTAGTGGTGGCCCAAGCTGATTTACCAGTTGGAAAATGTGTTAGTGACTGGTGAGGTCCGAGCAGATTTTAAAATAACTCGGGCCAACAGAGACAAATATCCTTTTTTGGTACACACTGGTGAGTTAGGTATGCCCCCTGAGTTCAGCTGAGGCTAACCCCGACCTTGGCCATACGGAAGAGTTCGATCCGAGAGCGTGGCCAGCTTTTGGATTGGGTGTCGACGCCCCGGGGGCCACCCGTATTTGTTTGTTGTTAGTTAGATGGATTAAGACGTCTGGATCTCTCAAAACAACTCTTTAATGAGTTTCTTTAACGGACCCGATTGAGAGAGTCGGCGTACATGCGGAGCTCATATGTGGCAGTTGGTACACCCCTGCAGGGTTAAATCTTTTCGAAAATCTGTGTCCACAGTTATGGACGAGTTGAGACCTGCTCCTTGTTCATAGATAACATCAATGGAATCATAACTAAAACTTGATCAATGTGTGTGTGCCTTGACACTGCTTCTTCTTCGTCGGGACGCGAGGAGGAGGACAAGGATTGGATAGGTGTTATGCTTGGGTAAGTAGATGGATAGCATCCTTGTTGGATGTGATCCCTCATCGAATGCTTGGCTTCTCATCTTACTCTACATAGATCGTTAGCCACTTCACATATTGTTAGTGCGGCTGCAACCTCTCCAATAGCCCCATCTTACCGTGAGAAGTTACTTATACTGATTTTGATACAGCTCACCCCTTCTTCTCTCTTTTACGTACCCTGTGCAAATGATCTCGGACTACAGCGGTGTCTGTCGACTCTTCTTCTAGACGCTTCGTGGAGACTCGACGATGACTAGTTTAGTGGATCCCGGCGGAGAGCCTGGACCCGTCTGGTTATGGGATCGGTGTGTTTTACCCTTGCCATTAGGCATTTGATAGTAGTCTGTACCTAGACATATATCGTCTGCTGATGTATTGTATTAAGGCAGTTGTATGCCGATTGTATGAGATGTTGTATCCTTGTAGTTATAATGTTGTGATATCATGTAGGAAATCCGAGGCATATGGCAGTGCCATATGTCACGGTGGGATCTGAATGCCCGATATGTGCTTCATCCCCGGATCTGAATGGAAACATCCAGATCTGTAATAGTACTGCATATCGGGCCATACAATAGCGTACCTCGTGCCCCAATAGCCCATATGATTGAGCCTCTTTACTTTCTAGTAGTACAATTAGCATTGCGGTGTGTTTATAATTCTGTCAATTTCCCAGCTGCAATTTGTTCAACCAGCATAGTTGTTTATCGTCTTTTGGGAGAGAGGCATCACTAGTGAAAGTCATGGGACCACAGTCCATATTTCCACCATAGTTTACACTGTTCACTTTTACTACTTTTTATTTCCTTTCAGCTGCAATTATTATTTTCCCCCTTTGTGTTTGATCCATTGTAAACACCAAGACCGGAGAGATTGACAACCTCTCTGACTCGTTGGGAGCCAAGTTATTTGCATCTGTGTGCAGGTCCACAACAACTGGTGTGTCAAGCAAACCAATGGCAATGTTACCACCTTCTTGCTGACCTTGGAATCCTGTTGGAGACAAACCTTGGTACTCTTCACCGACGGAAATTTTCTTCTATCTACATCATAACTTTCCACTTGGGGTAACCAACGAGGAGGTGTTATCTATACCCATCAAGCCAATTTTTGGCGTCGTTGCCCGGGATTCCAGTCTTGAAGATAGGGGAGTTCCACACTATCTTTTATCTTTGTTTTATTGTTTTGCTAGTTTAATTTTCAGTCTTTTCTTTTTCTCGTGTGTTTTATACAAAAATACCAAAAAAAGTTAGTTTCTTTATTATTGCTTGTTGTTGTTACTATGGCTTCCACTGGCATTGAAACTTGTCCTAGGCACGGAACTCTAGTTGGGACACTTCTAATGATCTTAAGCTTTGCAATTATGTTTTTGTCGTGAACCAGATACCCGGGGTATCAATCGAGAAGCTATGTTGATGTTAACCCTAGAAATCTCATTGCAGCTCGCAGAGCACCGCTGGGAAGATACGGGCAGACCCCTAAGACGTGGGGGTCCACCTCTGACCGCCACCGCAGGACCAGAAGACCAGAGCATTGAATTTAGGTAAAGACAAGCTCCACCGAGCCACAGAGAAGCCACGCCACCTACCCCACGCATGGAGCAACGTGTCCCAAGGGATCCCTGATACGTCCCAAACGTATCTATAATTTCTGCTTGCTCCATGCATGTTTTGTGTGACTTTGCCATGATTTGCTTGAACTTTCATACACTTTTGAGCATATTTGGACTAATCTATTAACCCAGTGCACCCAGCTTCCAGTTACTGTTTTCTGCTGTTTTTGTATTTCAGGTTTTTCGGCCATTAAAAGTGCTCCAAAAAATCCAGAAAAATCAGATAAAAAATCAGCGACCCGGAAGCTTCCAGAATCACCAAGGTAGCAGAGGGGGGCCACCACCAGGAGACCAGGAGGATCCCTGGCGCGGCCCCACCCTAGGCCGCGCTAGGAGGCCTCCTGGCTGCCTGGTGGGTCCCCTCGACACCCCCCTCCGCCTATATTTAGCCCTCGGGGTGGAAACCCCTAATATCGATCTCTTTTCCGCGAACTCGCCTCTGTACCGCCGCCGCCGCCGTTTCAAGATCGGGGCTGCCTGGAGAAGCTGCCCCGGCACCCTGCCGGGAGGAGGAACCCCCTCCGGGAGACCATCCATTGCCATGGACGCCTCCCGGATGTGCCGTGAGTAGTCCCCCTTGGACCATGGGTCCGTGACCAGTAGCTATGGGATGTACCTCTCCCCTCTTTGTGCTTCCACTTTCGAGATCTCGTGAGCTGCCTCACATGATCGAGGAACTTTTTTAATTTCTGTTGTTGCTATGCTGAATTTGCTGGGATCTGATGGATTATGAGATTATGTTCAGATTGTTATGAGTAATATATTTGGTTCTTCTCTTTTATATTTTGTTCTTGAGTAAATTCTTGCATGTTCTCCAGTGCAGTATTTTCCTTTGGCCAAGTAGTTTGCTTGCAACTCCAAGAGGGAGCGTTATGCTTGATTGTGGGTTCAGCCCCCTGATGTCTAGCTTGAGTGACAGAAACATGAGACTAGGGGATGTCCTGTTGCCACCAGGGATAAAACAAAGGTGCTTTGTAAGGCCCGATATGCGGTACTGTTCCAGATTTAGATGTTTCCATCCAGGTCCGGGGACGAAGCACATATCGGTCCCACCGCGACATATGACGAAGTCATATGCCCCGGATTTCCAACACGATATCACAACATTACAGATACAAGGATACAACATCTCATACAATCGGCATACAACTGCCTTAAATACAATACAACAGCGGAAGATACATGTCTGAGTACAGACTACAATCAAAAGCCTACTGGCAAAGAAAAAAACATCGATCCCATAACCACACGGGTCCAGGCCCTCCGCCGGGATCCGCCTAACTAGTCGTCGTCGAGTCTCCACGTGAAACGTCGGTCACCATACCTGTTGTCGATCAAGAACCCTGAAAAGAGTTTGGGGGTAGTATCATGAGTACAGAGGTACTCAGCATTGATAGAGGCGAAGGTGTCCCGATGTTTCGATGAGATGGTGGAGATCGATTATGGTGGAGGCAACTTTCACGATCCGACTACGAACGTGCGAAGACGTTGCGCCTTAGCGATCGCTAAACCAACTCCGAGAGGTTATTGATCCCGCGGATGCACGATCAACCTGACCACGAAGGTCTAATTCCTGCAAGCAATCGAAGAACAAGCAAGAACTAAGAATTGCAATCTGGATATTGCGAATATAAGATGAATGATTACGAAAGTTGGGGTTCCAATGAGGTCTTGGCCTGGTCGGATGACACAAACGAAGAGCTCGAAGTTGCGGCTATGGCTAACTTATATCTAATTAAAACCCAAGTCTAAACGACGCCCTAAGGGCTGTATATATGGGGGAACAGAGGGGATTTTCGTGACCCCTTGGAGGTGGGGTCCGAAAACAACCCTAACTCGGTTTCCCCACACATACGGACTCTAAAAACAGCCTATAAGGTGGTATTTCGAAATTACATGGGCCCAGCCCAATATTAAGGTGACGCAGCACCTATAATTGCCCTTGGACGAAAATAATGAAGTGGCATCTCGCGTATTTCGTCCAAGACTTCATGCGCGCCTTATGGTGGCTTCAAAGTGCGATAATCACCACTGGAAGCTCCGCTGTCCTTTCCCGCGCGCGCACCTTCTCCTCCATGCTTGATCCCGCTCAAATGACCATCCTTCTTGTCCATGCTAGGTCCTTCATTCATAAGCAAAACAAAAGTATCTAATTTAGGCAGCATCATATGTTCATGAACAATAGAAGGATTCGCAAGAAACGAAAGTACCTGATAATTTAGTTGACGTGCACGAGCTCTAGTAACTGGTCCAATATGTGTAGTTGGTGAGGATATGGGTGTAACATTAGTAGGGATGTCCTCATCATCCTCCCCTTCTTGAATTGAAGTCGTCCTCGACGGAAGCTCATCATCTTCTCCCAAATAAGGCTTCAAATCTGCAATATTAAATGTGGGACTAACCCCAAAGGCTGCAGGTAGCTCAAGTTTATATGCATTATCATTAATTTTCTGCAAAACCTTAAAGGGACCATCAGCTCGAGGCATTAACTTAGACTTGCGCAAATCAGGAAACCTATCTTTACGTAGATGTAACCAAACAAGATCTCCGGGTTCAAACACAACATGCTTTCGACCCCTATCACCAGCAAGCTTGTATCTAGCATTCATGCGCTCAATGTTTTCTTTAGTTAACTCATGCATTTTTAATATCAATTCAGCACGTTGCTTAGCATCAAAATTCACCTTCTCCGAAGATGGAAGAGGCAGCAAATCGATAGGTGCACGAGGTAGAAAACCATAAACAATCTCAAAAGGGCACATTTTAGTGGTAGAATGCACTGAACGATTATAAGCAAATTCAATATGAGGTAAACATTCTTCCCACAGTTTCAAGTTACTTTTTAAAACAGCCCTAAGCATAGTAGACAATGTCCTATTGACCACTTCAGTTTGTCCATCAGTTTGGGGATGACATGTAGTACTAAAAAGTAGTTTAGTCCCCAACTTAGCCCATAAGCATCTCCAAAAATGGCTAAGAAACTTAGTATCATGATCCGAGACAATAGTATTGGGCACACCATGTAAGCGAATAATCTCACGAAAGAATAAATCAGCAACATTAGCAGCATCATCGCTTTTATGACATGGTATAAAATGTGCCATCTTAGAAAATCTATCCACGACAACAAATATGCTATCCCTCCCATTCTTTGTTCGAGGCAAGCCTAAAACAAAGTCCATGGATATGTCCTCCCACGGAACACTAGGTACAGGTAAAGGCATGTATAAACCATGAGGATTGAGTCGTGACTTAGCTTTTTGACATGTAGTGCAGCGAGCAACAAAACGCTCAACATCCCGTCTCATCTTTGGCCAAAAGAAATGTGTAGCAAGTACGTCCTCCGTCTTCTTCACGCCAAAGTGTCCCATTAATCCTCCTCCACGCGCCTCCTGCAACAACAAAAGACGAATAGAGCTAGCTGGAATGCATAGCTTGTTAGAACGGAACACAAATCCATCATTAAGCACAAACTTGTTCCATGTTCTACCCTCTCTACAATTCTGCAATACATCTTTAAATTCCGCATCATTTACGTATTGATCTATGATTGTCTCTAAACCGAAAATCTTGAAGTCAAGTTGTGAAAGCATAGTATAACGACGAGACAAAGCATCAGCAATAATATTATCTTTCCCCTTCTTGTGTTTAATGACATAAGGGAAAGTCTCAATAAATTCAACCCACTTAGCATGTCTACGATTAAGTTTTGCTTGACTTCTTATGTGTTTCAAAGATTCATGATCAGAATGTATAACAAATTCTTTGGGCCATAAATAATGTTGCCAAGTTTCTCATGTCCGAACAAGAGCATATAATTCCTTATCATAAGTAGAATAGTTCAGACTAGGCCCACTCAATTTTTCAGAAAAGTAAGCAACAGGTTTAGCATCTTGTAATAACACACCTCCCAAACCAATCCCACTAGCATCGCATTCAAGCTCAAAAGTCTTATTAAAATCAGGAAGTTGGAGCAAAGGAGCATGTGTTAACTTATCTTTCAATACGGTGAAGGCTTCTTCCTGTGCGGTACCCCAAGTAAAAGGCACATCCTTGCGTGTAAGCTCATTGAGAGGTGCAGCAATGGTGCTGAAATCTCTCACAAAACGCCTATAAAATCCAGCGAGGCCAAGAAAACTCCTCACTTGTGTGACCGTTTTGGGCTGCGGCCAACTCTCAATCGCCTCGATCTTGGCTTTATCAACTTCAATTCCCTGCGGAGTAACAACATAGCCAAGAAACGATACTCGGTCGGTGCAAAAGGTGCACTTCCCAAGGTTACCAAACAAACGTGCATTACGTAGAGCAATAAAAACAGCACGTAAATGATCCAAATGTTCCTCCAAAGATTTGCTATAAATCAGTATATCATCAAAATAGACTACCACAAATCGTCCAATGAAAGCACGTAAAACCTCGTTCATTAATCTCATGAAAGTGCTAGGTGCATTAGTTAACCCAAAAGGCATGACTAACCACTCATATAATCCAAACTTAGTTTTAAATGTCGTTTTCCATTCATCTCCTAATTTCATGCGAATTTGATGGTATCCACTACGCAAATCAACTTTGGAAAACATGGTAGAGCCACTTAATTCATCAAGCATATCATCTAACCTAGGAATAGGATGACGATAACGAATAGTAATATTATTAATGGCTCGACAATCAACACACATACGCCATGTTCCATCCTTTTTAGGCACTAATATAACAGGAACAGCACAAGGACTAAGGGATTCACGTATGTAACCTTTGGCGAGTAGCTCTTGTACTTGACGCTGAATCTCCTTTGTCTCCTCCGGATTGGTACGGTATGGCGCACGGTTGGGCAGTGAAGCACCGGGAATTAAGTCAATCTGATGCTCAATCCCTCGAATAGGTGGTAATCCCGGTGGTACGTCTTGTGGAAAGACGTCAATAAACTCCTGCAAAAGGTCAGTGACAACAGGAGGCAAAGAAGGAGGCAATTCCTCAAATGAAAACAAAGCTTCTTTGCACACAAAAGCATAGCACACATATTGACTAACATCCAAATCTGAAATATCAACCTTAGTAGCAAGAAAAGTTGGACTAGTCAATTTAATTTCATTAGAAACAGCAGAAGAAGATTTGCTATTAGTCTTATGTTGTTGCTCAAATTCTTTGGCTGCTATCTCATTCTCACTCTTATTTTTCTCCTGTTTTGCTTTACTAGCTCTAGCAAGATCATCTTTCACAATTTGTTCAGGAGACATAGGAAGTAAAGCAATATTTTTATCCTGATGAACTAGAGTAAACTGATTTGTCCTACCATGGTGTACAACATTCCTATCAAATTGCCATGGTCTACCAAGTAAAAGAGAGCATGCTTGCATGGGTACCACATCACAATCAACATAATCAGCATATGCAGCAATGCTAAAGTGCACACGAACAGAACGCGTTACCTTAATCTTACCACTATTGTTAAACCACTGAATATAGTACGGATGGGGGTGTGGTCTTGTGGTGAGAGATAGCTTCTCCACCAACTCCATGCTAGCCAAGTTGTTGCAACTCCCTCCGTCAATGATGATGCGAACCGAACGTTCTTTCACCACTCCCTTTGTGTGGAACAAATTATGCCTCTGGTTTTGCTCGGCCTTCGTTACCTGCACACTTAATACACGTTGAGCAACCAAACTAGCATATTTATCTGCATCATCAGGAGTCATATACTCTATATCATGAGCATCATCATGGGCACCCTGTTCCTCATGAGCAATGAGAACTAGAGTCTCCTCATCATAGTCACTCGCAGACTCATACCCACCATCCGCCGTAATAGTCATCACACGCTTGGAGGGACAGTCTTTTGCGAAGTGACCTCCACCTTGGCACCTGCGACATTTAATATCACGATCTCGTGCTTGCCCTGTGGACGCCATGGAGGAAGAAGAACTGGCCGCTGGACCACTCTGTGCACCCTTGAATGGTGGCGCTGGCTGTTTTGGTGGCTCCCTGTAAGAATGAGCGGCTGAAGTAGATGGTGGCGCAGCAGGACGTGTGGATGTAGAATCTCCACGCGATGTCCATGATGTATTTCGTCCTGCAGAAAAGTTAGGTCTCGTAGCGGCCTGTCGATCCTGCACTTCACGTTCAGCTTTACAAGCAAGATGAAACAAACGAGTGATAGTAGCAAAGTCCTTGTATTCTAGAATAGTTTGTATCTCCCTGTTTAAGCCACCCATAAAACGTGCAAGCATAGCTTCATTATCCTCTACTAGGCCACATCTAATCAATCCAGTTTGTAATTCTTGATAATATTCCTCTACAGAATTTTTTCCTTGTCTCAAACGCTGTAATTTTTGTAACAATTCACGTTGATAATAAGGAGGAACCCAGCGAGTATGCATAGCATCTTTTAAAGCAGCCCAAGTAGTTGGAATATTATTAGCATGCAATCTACAATGTTCAGACCACCAAATAGATGCAAAGCCCGTGAATTCACAAACAGCAGCAGTAACACGTCTATTCTCAGGATATTGTAAACATGTAAAACGTTGTTCAGTTTCTAACTCCCAAGTAAGATAAGCATCAGGAATATATCTACCCTCAAACGGCTTAAGATTCAATTTAAGTTTAGGCACATGTTCATCATCGCGTACCTGAGGGGGTGGTTGGTGTCGACCGTGGTGAATGTTGGGACGTGGACGTCCAGCTAGCTGCTCATAGGCCGCTTCCTGTTCCACCTCCTCCTCGTAAGCACCCTCGTAGTTGTCGTCTTGGGCGACGTCAGAAGCAGCAGCAGCAGCAGTAGCAGCAACTGCAGCAGCAGGAGGAGCACCAATACCAGCAGCTTGTCCTCGCGGAAACAGAATACGTCGTGCACGTGGTAGTGGCGGTGGCTGTGGCTGTGCTGAAGGTAGGCGTGCGATCAACTCAGTAAACTTGGCGTCGAGCTTGGTGTCGATCATTTTCTCCACGCCATCAATCGCCTCTGTAAATCTGGTCTCGATGTTCTGCACCTGTTGAGACATCATACGTGCAAATTTATCATGTAACTCCTTGTTTGTCATGTTCTCCCAATCGGGTGCATCCCGCGCCACTTCATCATGTGATCCTGGCATGGTTAGCAGAAATAGAAAACACACAGGAATATGATCCTACTTCTACTAATGGGATGGATGTGGGGTGGTGGAAAGCACAAATCCGTCAAGCTTTTCTTACGTTCTTACCGATTCTTACCTAGCAGCAGGTGGTGATGTACAACCAACGGGTCAAAACTCTCAGAGATATGGTAGAGCGATGGCCAGGAGGTGTCAAAACGCACGATGTAGAATATATGTGGAGCTGTAGGAAGGCTGACAAGTATGGTAGGAAAAACTCAACAGTAATCAAAACAGAGATGCAAAGCTGAATAAACACTCAACGTCGGTACTGTGCTGATCCTAGGCTAGACCGTACTAGAGACGCGAGCCTAAAACACCAACGAAAGCACGGCGTGGCACGTAACAACTGTGAAGCACACTCTGAATTTTTTTTTCTCTCTCTCTTTTTTTTTTTTTTCTTTTTTTTTTGGCGATGCGGGACTGCGGGGGCTGAAAAAGTGCGAAAAAATCACTATGGTGGCGAACGTCTCAAAACGAGTTTCTGGACCTAAGGAACGTATGGGCACGAAATTTTTTTACCCCTGAAAATTTTGGCCTAAAAACTGCTCTGAATTTTTTTTTTTTTTTTTTTTTGGAAATCACCCTCTTCTACGTACGACAAAAGATTGGTGAAATCCGACTCTAATCAACTCAAAACTATTCTGGCTACGGGGATATCAGGAACCGTACTGATGGTGGAACTCAACTCGGACTCGTGAGACGTGGTGGTGTATATGGACTCTGCTTGGCGGAACGTGGTGGTGTATCTGGACTCGGATTGGCGGAACGTGGTAGGATGACTACTGGTGCGGCGGCGACGTGGCAAACTGTGATCAGAACTCGAAACTCTAAGGGAACTAGACGCTAAGATCAGCAACTTGACACAACGATGCAACCGTAAATTCAACAAAGCAAGTACTGAAAAGAAAACTGGACAAAGGCTAGGACTGTCTTGGGACGTGATGATCTAACCCTAATTTTTTTTGTTGGCTTTTTCTTGGACTGTAGGTATGAAGAACAGAACCAATCTAGACTATGAAAACTGGTAAATCTCACCGAGCAACCTGGAAATCTGATACCACTTGATAGAGGCGAAGGTGTCCCGATGTTTCGATGAGATGGTGGAGATCGATTATGGTGGAGGCAACTTTCACGATCCGACTACGAACGTGCGAAGACGTTGCGCCTTAGCGATCGCTAAACCAACTCCGAGAGGTTATTGATCCCGCGGATGCACGATCAACCTGACCACGAAGGTCTAATTCCTGCAAGCAATCGAAGAACAAGCAAGAACTAAGAATTGCAATCTGGATATTGCGAATATAAGATGAATGATTACGAAAGTTGGGGTTCCAATGAGGTCTTGGCCTGGTCGGATGACACAAACGAAGAGCTCGAAGTTGCGGCTATGGCTAACTTATATCTAATTAAAACCCAAGTCTAAACGACGCCCTAAGGGCTGTATATATGGGGGAACAGAGGGGATTTTCGTGACCCCTTGGAGGTGGGGTCCGAAAACAACCCTAACTCGGTTTCCCCACACATACGGACTCTAAAAACAGCCTATAAGGTGGTATTTCGAAATTACATGGGCCCAGCCCAATATTAAGGTGACGCAGCACCTATAATTGCCCTTGGACGAAAATAATGAAGTGGCATCTCGCGTATTTCGTCCAAGACTTCATGCGCGCCTTATGGTGGCTTCAAAGTGCGATATTCACCACTGGAAGCTCCGCTGTCCTTTCCCGCGCGCGCACCTTCTTCTCCATGCTTGATCCCGCTCAAATGACCATCCTTCTTGTCCATGCTAGGTCCTTCATTCATAAGCAAAACAAAAGTATCTAATTTAGGCAGCATCATATGTTCATGAACAATAGAAGGATTCGCAAGAAACGAAAGTACCTGATAATTTAGTTGACGTGCACGAGCTCTAGTAACTGGTCCAATATGTGTAGTTGGTGAGGATATGGGTGTAACATTAGTAGGGATGTCCTCATCAAGCATCCAACTGTAGTGGTCATCTGACCCAGCAAGGACTTCATCACTCGTCATTCTAGGACAACTAGTAGTTTACGGTAAGGAAGGGGTAAGTGGTGAGGTTGCTGCCGCACTAGCATTTATGAAGTGGCTAACGATCTAGAGAGTAAGGTAAGAAGCCAAGCATTCGATGAGGAATCGCCTCCAACAAGTCTTGCTATGAACTACTTACGCAAACATAACACCTATCCTATCCTTGTCCTCCTCTTCGCATCCCGACGAAGAAGAAGCGATCAAGGCACACGCACACGTTGATCAAGTTATATTAAGATTATCTCAGTTGTTGTTGTCTATGAACAGGACGTAGGTCTCAAGTCGTTCATAACCGTGGACACGGCTTCTCGAAAAGATTTAACCCTGCAGGGGTGTACCAACTGCCCATTACAAGGCTCCGCACGCACGTCCATCTCTCCCAGTTGCTACCCATCACAGGCAACCATTTTATGATTTAGTTCCAAGAGATCCGAAACGACAAGTCCCTCTAACTAACAACGAACAAATTCGGGTGGCCCCCGGTGAGACGACATCCAGCTCAGGAGCCGGCCGCTCTCTCGATCTGGTCTCTACCGTATGACTCCAGGTTTGGATTGCCGGTTAATCACACATGGGACACCGGGTCCTCAGCCGGTCATGATGGGCCAGCAAGGGAACTATGTCCTCACTGGTCCGGGTTGTTTTAAATAATATCTTCCAGGAGCTACCCGAAAGACACACACACGGTTTTCAAATGGTAAATCATCTTGGGCCACCACTAGAAATGTTTGAAGCTAGATAGGTAAGAAAAGGGGACCCCAAAAAATCCCACACGCGGTTAGGCATGCTCAGTCTTAAAACCAATACCCGGAACTCGGATCCTAGGTGACTCGAATGGAACAAAGCGTCGGGGCGGGATAGCCTAGACCTTCCATCCTTCGTCGAATATAGTCAACATTATAAAAATCATATCATCAACAATAATATAATAATCAGGTGATATCCCAACCCAAAGAGTAACAGGGTAACATCGTAGCATCGTAAGCATGCATACTAAGCAGGGGCTGAGTAACGAGCAATAGTAACATAGCAGTACAAGGTTTGCTGGGAGGGGACATGGCTGTATCGGTTTGAAAGAGGCTGTAAACATGTGGTAGGATCAAACATCGAGCCTAACCTAGACTAGCATGCAAACCACTGGTTGAAATAGAATGGATCATAAGTAATGTATAGTCCTTGCCTGTTGATAAGTCGGATTCCGAAGGTGTAGTCGATCGCAAGCTCGCATCGTCTCCAAGAGGTACCCGCGGGAGCACACAAGAAGTAAACACTGGAAAGCAATCAACGGTGCACTACTATTACTACGGAGCAAAACAAGATCAAAGAGACAACACAAGGCACGGCAACGCGATACGGATCTATCGTCGAGAACGGTTACTAACAATTTAAGTGGGGTATCGGTCACACACGACGAATACCGCACGCTTACGGTGGTTCAAGTTGCTTAGCTACAGGTGACCAACCAACGGTTATTAACATGGCAAATCAAGCAAGCATGGCATAGCACACAAACATGTCAAGAGGTGAAGCACAAAGTAAACTATCTATGCTAGTCAATTTAAGTGAGGCACAACCTAAACATGGCATCCACTAAGTGCCGCACGATAATTAAAGGATTTGGTACTGTTCTGCCCTAAACCATATTTTAGGATGGTTAACAACAGAAAACAAAAGCATAAACACAAAGAACACGAAAAACTAATCAAGTTACATATAAGGCACACTCCAAACGGAGTTACGGTTAAAAATATACAAGCAGAACAAGTTACGGGCACAAACTGCCAACATCACGAAGCACACTTTAGAGCAATGACTAAACAGGTTAATCAATGCAAACATGCTCAAAAATGACTTGCAATTAAAGTAGACATGCCATGGAAGGCATGGCAAAAACAATCATGCTAAAAGACATCATAGATCAAAAGATATTAAGCAAACAACATGGCATCACAAAGAAGCAGACTTAGAGAAAAACAGAGGTGGCTGTAAAAACAGCAGCATAGCAACTTTGGAGCTCAACAACTATATGACCAGCAAGCTTATCATGGCAATGCAATACATGTAATGAAAGTAGACATCATGCTTAACAATATGCAATTGGAATCACTCAATTCCGATAAACGGTCGCGACACACTCGTCGACCGAAGTTGCAACAAAATAACAGTTTCAGCAACAGCAGCACAATAACATCAGGATAGCTACTTTGGAGCAAGATATAAACATGATGCAGCAAGAAAATATGGCATGTGAATGCATGAAACTGAAGTAGAAACATTTTTTAACGCAACGCAAAAGGAATCAATGCAATAGGCCTCATGGATTTGTTACAATCATCATGCAAAATTGCAACAAAATAATATCAGCAGCACTAAACAGGAAAAGTAGCAGTTTAACGGCCTGATGCCCTGTTCAGCACACAATTACACAATCAAGATGAGCTCAAATGCAAATGCTCACAAAATATGAATTAAAGTACACATGAAACTAAGCAACTTTCATTTTGGGGGCACGTTCATCGGAGCTACGGTTTAAGCGTTATTAACGGTGCAAAACAGATCACAGAAGCAATTGCTCCAGACTTAGCAATTTTCACAGGCAGCAGAAAAAGATAAATAACAAAAGAAAAAAAAGCAGGGGCTCACCCAAATGGGCCAAGCCCATCTGTCCGAGGCGGCTCGGGCTGGCTGGGGCAGGCCGTTGGAGTGGGCCTCGGGGCGCTGTGGACTGGCCGACCCAGCTTGGGAGGGGGCCACCTGGCGGTTCACGGGGCAGGCGAGCTCGGCTCGTTCCTCCCGCACGAGAGGAGCCACGACGGCGGCGGCGCATGGCCGCGGTCCGGCGAGGGGACCAGGCAGCGCAGGGGAAGCTTCGGTCGGGATCCGGGCGCCGCTCCGGTGGCCGGAGGGAGCGGCGACTCGCCTGACGAGCTCGGGCTCGCTGTCCATGGCACGGGGTGGCCGGCGGCTTCCTGCAAAGAGATAGAGGAGGGTGAGAGGAAAGAGGAGAAGAGGGAAAGGGGAGGGAGGCCTGCAGGGAAGCGGCGGCCGGCTGTGGCCGGGGTGGCTCGCCGGCGCGCGGGTGGCTCACCTGCCGGAGCAAGGCGGCGGCGGCGGGCTGCTCGGTTTCCACGGCAGGAGGCGGCTCGGGGAGAGAGGAGGTGGTGGAGCTCGGGCTGGCCAGATCTGGGCCGTCGGATCGCGAGATCTGACGGTCCAGATCGCAGGGAGAGCAAAAATTCGGGTTTGGGGGCTAAATTGTGAAAATTGGGGCTTTTGTGAGGGGGTGGCTGCAAAATGTGGCTAGGGAAACCCTAGAACTGGGGTGGGAGTGTGGTGGTCTTTAAATAGCATGGGTGGCTGGCAGTTTGCAAAAACATCCCCGGTTTCTCTCTCGCGCGTCCGGTGCTCACGTTTCTGACTGCCGGGGGTCCGCAGGACCTCCCACTACAGGAAACAGGATTTTTGCCGTCAGCTTCGTGCTTTGCCGTCAGCTTTCCGTCGGGGCTGACGGCAAACCATGTTTTGCCGTCAGCTAGTATAAATGCTGACGACAAAGAAACAACTGTAGGCAAAAGGAACTTTAGCCGTCAGCCCATGAAACGCCGTCAGTTGGCTGACGGCAACGCGCAGAACAGCTGACGGCAAAGCCCAACTGACGGCAACGTTTCCCCAGACCCCACCACGCGGCTGTGGGATAACGGACCGCCGCATTGCCGTCAGCTGGCTGACGGCCAAGCGGCGGGACCGTCAGCTGGCTGACGGCCAAGCTGCGGGCCGTTATCTCGGCCCGGGAAGACCTAGCCGCCCGCCACTTCTCTCTCTCTCACCCCGCTCTCAACCCCTCCCCTCCAAGCCGCCGCCGCCTCCCCCGCCGCGCCGGCCGCGTCCGGTGAGCCGCGGCCACCCCGGCCACCGCTTCCCCCACTCCCCATTCTCTCTCTCTCCCGCTCATCCTCTCCTCCTCTGCAGGTCCAGCCCGCCGCCGCGCCTCTGCACGACGTCGCGGCCCCCTCCCTCGCCGGCCGCCTGCCCGTCCTCCTCGGCTCCGGTGGCAGTGGCCTCCTCGCCGGCCACCACCACCTCCTCCGCCCTCCTCTGCAGGTGAGGTGAGCTCCTCTTTTCTCTCTTTTTTTGTTATTTATCAATTTTATTTTTTGTTATTTATCAATTTTATTTATTGTTAGAACAATGCAACTTATCAGTAGTTAGTTAATTTTTTAGCTAGCTACATCTGTTAGTAGATTAGGGGTAGGGTTTGTTAGATTTAGAAATTAGTTAGTATAATAATTAGGATTCAATTTTGTTTCTATTTATTGTTAGTAGATATTTATGTTAAATTTTAGTTAGCTTATAATTATTTATTAAAAAAATTAGCTAGCTAGATCTGTTAGTAGATTAGGGCTAGGGTTTGTTAGTATGTATGTTAGAAAGAAATAGAAGTTAAAAAAAGGAATGAATGGAAAGGAAATAAAAGAAATAAATAAATGGAAGGTCTATAATATAGAGTAGTTCTCACATGAACTAAGGTCTATAATTTCTATCAAGTATTTGCCAAATTATTTTTGTCCATTTGTTTTCCATGTGATTTATACACACCTGCATTTTGTAAGGAATTTATGCTGCATTTTGTGATCATTTAACAATGTGAGAAATGTTTTCCACCTTTTGATATTTTTGTTTGCATGTTATAGATGGATATACTCATACAAAATAGAAATGCTTCTCTTTTTCCAAAACGATGCTATCTCCGAGCTGGCATGTTTTGTTATAGTGTTAAGAGTTAAGACACAAATTGTTAAATGGAAATAAATGGAAGTAACAAATGTTAGCATTTCTAGATATATTGGAGCTTAGCTTGTTGTTGCTAAGGTTGCCTTATTTAATTGCATAGGTTCCCGTGACTAGCACTGTTTCCTACTGGGGACGCCAAACGTCTCTCTCCTCTTAGTTTCACCCTACCCAAAAGATAGGTGTATAGCTAGTTCTTTCCTTCTCAACTCATGCAAGTCACGTAACCCATATGCGTCTCCCGTTCGAAAGATTCCATTTATAAATATGCATTCATTTGCATATTTATAATTGGATTCTTTCGAATTGTCCAACGTTATCCATGGACAGCCCGAGTATGTGTAGATTGGATTCATTTCCCCATATATGCTCTCCTCCGGATCGGACGCAGGATTTCGTCAGCGCCACCTTGTTGTTCTCCGGGTACACATCCTCTCGGTTTATGCTGAGACGTGTATCAGGAGAACAGCGGGGAGGTGTTGTCAAAATTTTGCGTCGGATCGGGAGGAGAGCATGGGGAAATGAATCCAATCTGCACATACTCGGGTGGGATTAGGACCTATCTTTACCTATTAGCTAGTGTGCATATGCCGTATCACCGTAATTAATTATATGCCTTCTGGTGTTAATTTGTACTAGCTAGCTAGCCAGAATGAATGATCGTGCGTGGATGTACACCGGTCACCCTAGTCAAAAAAATATGACTGAGGAATGGTTGGCCAAGACCGAGGAGTTCCTAGAGGTTGCATTTAGTGCTGGCCAACCAAGAACATGGTGCCCCTGCACTAGATGTAAGAACTATTCACAACAGACAAAGGATGTAATGGGTAAACACCTGCAAATACGTGGTTTCATGCCTGATTATACGTTGTGGTCATTTCATGGCGAGTCGGCCCAACGTGACAGACATGAGGTAGTGCGTCAGCGCATTGAGGATTGTGGTACAGGGATCGAAGACATGGTCAATGACTACAACGATGCTCGTCTTGAGGACGAAGAACCGGAGGAAACTGCCAAGGCCTTTTATGCCATGCTAGAGTCTTCAAAACTCCCACTGCATGCGCACACCAAGCTTTGTCAACTAGATGCCATCGCACAAACAATGGCTCTTAAGGCACAATTCAACTTGTCCAGAGAGTGCTATGATGCGATGATGACCTTATTCGGGCGCTTTCTACCGGACGGTCATATTATGCCTGCAAACCTATACCACTCAGACAAAATACTCGGCGCACTGAAGATGCCCATCAAGCGGATACATGCTTGTGAGAAAGGATGCGTCTTATTTAGGCATGAGTATGTGGATGATAATTATTGTCCACGCTGCAAGTCCTCCAGGTATATTGTCGTAGACAACGGTCTTGGTGAGAAGACGCAGAGCAAAATACCCGTAAACATTCTTCGGTACCTACCGATCTTACCAAGACTTCAACGGCTTTACATGCTTGAAGAAACAGCAAAACAAATGACATGGCACAGAGATGGAATTAGACGTGCTGCAGATGAATACGGGAATTTGATGTTGACCCACCCCTCTGATGGTGAAGCGTGGAAGATGTTCAATGAAATACATAAAGAAGGTAAAGCCAAAGACCCAAGAAACGTGGCACTTGCCATTAGCCTCGATGGGTTCAATCCTTTCGGTATGACGGCAACCCAGTATAGTTGTTGGCCCGTATTCATCATGCCCCTCAATCTGCCCCCTGGAGTACTTATGCAAAGAAAGCACATCTTCTTGACGTTGATAGTTCCGGGGCCCAACTATCCCGGAAAAAATATGAATGTGTACTTGCAACCACTGATGGATGAGTTCAAAGAAGCTTGGGATAATGGGATCCGGACATATGACGCAGCTAGCAAAAGAAACTTCCAACTGCATGCTTGGTTGATGTACTCCATGCATGACCTGCCGGCGTTTGCACTTTTTGTTGCATGGTGCGTGCACGGAAGGTTCCCATGCCCGCAATGCAAGTCTGCTCTTAAGTTTCATTGGCTGCCGGAGGGTCACAAGTATTCTTGCTTCGACTTGCATAGACAATTCCTGCCTCTGGACCATGGATTCAGAAAAGACAAGAAGAATTTCACCAAAGGTAAAGTTGTCGAGCACGAGGCACCACCTATGATGAAGGGCGCACAAATTCTTGATCAGTTGAACTCACTAGAGCCTGATCCGAACCGGCCAGGGTATTTCTTGGGATATAATACGGAACACGCCTGGACCCACAAGCCATGCTTTTGGGATCTCCCGTATTTCAAAGACCTTGCTCTTCCACACAACATTGACATGATGCACACTGAAAAAAATATGGGTGAGGCCCTTTTTGGTACATTGTTCGGCACTGATAAGGGGAAAGATAATGTTAAGGCTAGAGTCGATCAGGAGAGTCTGTGTAATAGGAAGTCACTGAACATGCGACAACCGAAAGGGAAGAAGAATTGGGAGAAGCCAAAGGCATGGTTCAATCTTAAAAGGGAACACATGAGGGAAATCCTCATCTGGGTGAAAAAAAAGTTGATGTTCCCCGATGGGTATGCAGCGAATCTAGCAAGGGGAGCAAGTCTTGAAAAGTTGAAAATCTTTGGGCTGAAGAGTCACGATTGGCACATATGGCTTGAGCGGATAATGCCGGTGATGTTGCGCGGCTACATCCCCGAGGATGAATGGCTAGTCATGGGAGAGCTAAGCTATTTCTTCCGTGTTCTTTGTGCTAAAGAATTATCGCCTATTGTGATAGAAGAGATGGAAAAACTGGCGCCGGAGTTGATATGCAAGTTAGAGAAGATCTTTCCACCAGGTTTCTTTAATCCGATGCAGCATATGATTTTGCATCTACCGATGGAGGCAAGATTGGGTGGCCCTGTGCAAAACCGTTGGTGCTATGCAACCGAGAGAATGCAGAAGACGCTTCGAGCAAAATGTAAAAATAAACGGAGAATTGAAGCATCAATGGCTGAGTCATTCGTTGTCGAGGAAGCGGCAAACTTCGTGATAGCACACTATGCTGCCACTAATTAAAGTTTGCATAATCCAAAGCCTCGGTACAATACTGGCGACCCCGAGCGACATGAATCCAAGTTCAAACTCTTTAAAGGGAGCCTCGCACCTTGTGGGGTTATGAAGACAAAGACGTTGACCTTTGAGGAATGGAGCATCATTACATTGTATATCTTGACCAACATGACAGAAGTGTGGCCATACATCGAGTAAGTGCGCGGTACATATTAATTGTTCTGCAGCTTCTTGACGAGTTGTGTGTCTAACTTCTCTTAATTATTTTATACAGTCGATTCGTCGCGCAATTCTCGAATGGAGTGGCGATCGAAAAAGACTCAATCGAAGAGATTAATCTTCTTGAGAAGCGGGGAGGCGGCAATCCCGGTTTCATCTCTTGGTTTACACAAACGGTACTTCTTATATGATATACAGGCCATTGTTATTTCTTCGTCGTCTCAGTACCGACTAATACAACAAGCCTTTCCGTTTCAACTTGTAGGCTAATTCAGAGTCGATGGACGCTGAATTGAGACAAATCGCAAATGGTTTTGACTTTAAGGTCCATACATATGAAAAATACGACATCAATGGGTATCGCTTTCGTACTGGTATGAAAGAGCAAACTATGCCCGATCGGAAAACAACGAATTCCGGTGTGTCCGCTATAGATGGAGGAGTCGAGTATTATGGAATAGTTGAAGAAATATACGAACTGCTATATTATGGTGAAAATCCTCCGAATGCCGTTGTCTTCAAATGTCATTGGTTCGATCCGAAGGACACTAGACGAACTCATGAGCATGTTGGGCTAGTTGAAATTAAACAGAAGAACCGTTTAAATGTTGCCGAAGTTTATATTGTGGCTCAACAGGCCACACAGGTTTTCTATCTTCCATGGGCCTGCCAAAGTGTAAAGAATCTCGAAGATTGGTATGTCGTCTATGACGTGCCGCCACATGGTAAACTACCTGCCCCCAATGAAGAAGAGGATTATCAACCTCACATAGACCCAGACACATATGACGGAGAATTCTTCCAAGAAACACGTGTGGCCAAAAAACATTTCGGAAAAACCTCTACGTTTGGTCAAAACATGGAAGTAGAGAATGACAATGCGGAGGAAGAGGAAGAAGTGGAACACGAAGAGGTTACCGATGATGATGCGGAGGGCGATGAAGAAGTGGAACACGAAGAGGTTACCGATGCGGATGACCTATCATTGCTTGACCGGTTACAAAAAGGCTTTCGAAATGTGGTTGACGCTGAACCCGATCCCGGAGAAGAGATCATTCATGACGACACGCGTGATAGTGACGATGATGTTTTTATTGATCCTGGAGAAGATACAGATGATCCCGACTATTAGTTGTATGCATCCCAACTTTCTTTTGTTTTTTGTATATATGAATTTGTATTATTTATTTCCTTAATGTACTAATTCATCTTTATATGCATATGTTTGTTTTTTGTATATATGAATTTGTATTATTTATTTCCTTACTTTACTAATTCATCTTTACTCCGTAACAGGTGTTGACACATGGCGAGCCGTAGGGACCCACCGGTGGAGTCTCGACCACCTCTACCTCTACGGAGAGAGTTGCTGGCGGGTATTGTCGCAGCTAGCTCGCCGCCGGCGCGTGCTGAGCAGCCTCGTGGGAGAGGTCGGGGAAAAGGCACAAAGAGAGCTAAACCCGGTGGTCGAGGAGCAGGTGGAGCCCTAGCCGAGTCACCCACTCACAGGACAGTCTCACCGGTGCAGGAGCCACCGCCGGTGCAGTCGGAGGCACCGGAGCAGCGGCCACCGCCGGTGCAGTCGGAGGCACCGGAGCAGCGGACACCGCCGGTGCAGTCAGAGACACCGGAGGCACCGAGGCAGTCGACGGAGCCTCGTTGGGATGATCCTTGGGAGGATGATGATGATGCTGATGAGGATGATGATAGCGATGACGACGGGGCTGAGGGGGGTGAGGGGGATGATGGGGCTGAGGGGAGCTCCTCTTCCAAGAAGCCGGTGTACCAGCGTGGTATGACACGGCTCCCACCACGTCCGGACCCTGCGCAGAGGGTATTAATTGCGCCAGATGGGGAGAAGTAAGTTGATGAATTTTTTGTGTTCCTTGTATATATATCATACATGTACATATGGTCCAACAAGAACTAATGTCTTTGTGTTCTTATTTTGCAGGGCGTGGACTTACCCGGAAGGTGCCCGGAATCCGAACTGCCTCCTTGGTGCCGTGCTTAAGGAGCAGTTTCCCGGGCTAGTCCAGTTGCCTATTGAGGGTAGGGTTCCTGAGCCCGGCCTCACTTGGCCACACTACAAAGCCGCCCCGGCCCCGCTAGATGAACGCATCAACAACGTTGAATGCCGTACCAAAGCCGACATGGTGGTGGCTACTTTTTGGGTAAGTATTCTAAGCATTGCAATCATTTATTAGTGTTGGAATCATTTCACTCATCTTTTCATATGTTCGATGCTTTTTTCAGTGCTACTATAGGGTTGAGGAGGGGATGGAGCCGGCGGCCCAGAAGAATCTCGAGAAGGAGATAGTGAGGCTACTCACGAACACTAGGCACGAGATGCGTGTTCCGTGTGTTCGAGATTGGTACGCCAAGAAGGGCGTGAAGAAGGCCAAGAAGAAGTGTAGAAAAGTTTTCCTTAAGAAGGATGAATACTTGGAGGTAAATTCCTACACTTATAAGTAAGGCCTAGTTAGCTCCAACTTTTCTTTATAAGCTTATGAAGCTCAAACTTGGCTTTATAAGCTTATAAGTGTCAAACTTTTCTTTATAAGCTTATGAAGCTCAAACTTGGCTTTATAAGCTTATAAGTGTCAAACTTTTCTTTATAAGCTTATGAAGCTCAAACTTGGCTTTATAAGCTTATAAGTGTCAAACTTGGCTTTATAAGTTTATGAAGGTCAAACTTGGCTCTATAAGCTTGTAAAACTAAAAAATGATAATAATAGATTAGTTACATAAAACTTGACTTGTACTTGGCTTAAAAAAGATATTCAATGACTTTATAAGATTATTAATTCATAGGCGCCCCCGAGATGGTGTGCAAATAAGATGGATTGCTTTGAGGCGATAGTGGACAAATGGCTCAGTGATGCCTGGCTGTCCACCCACAAAAGCGCCAAGGCTAGGCGTGCTCAAATGGTAGGTGTGGCACACCACCAAGGCAATCTCAACGTCAATGAGTACGCAAAAAAATGGGTATGTGCCTTTTTGTTTTAAGTTTCATGTCCTTTCATCATTAATCAATTGATTTGTTTCATGCCTTTTCTTTGCTTTTCATTGTAGGCGAAGCACCATAATCAGCTTGTGCCTAAGCGATTTCGCTCATTTGCCATGGCCCATAAGGGAAAGTACAAAACGGTGACGGCATATTCCGAGGGCGACGGTGTTGAGGCGTACACCAGCGCTGCAGCCTACCACAAGATGATGGCCTATTCTGAGGTGGCGAAAGAGCTACGCGGTCCTCAGTTTGACCCGAGCGAGGAGGAGATTGATCCGGAGGCCTTGATGATTTCTGGTGGCGGTAAGCATCATGGCAGCACCTCCATGTGCAATGGCTTCGTACATTGCCCGGAGACTCTACCTCAGATCAAGGCGAGGCAAACGAGCTCCGCTCCTGCTGTACGACCTCGCCCGCGGCCAGTGGACATTGCTATCCAGGTATAACTTTGTCTCAATTTTTCTTTCCGTTCTTTAGACTACGTAGCGATGATGACAATAATTGCTATATTGTTGAGTGTTCTCAGGACGCCATTCAGAGGGAGAGACAGGCGACACAAGAGATGTTGTCGGAGCAGCTTGCGGAGAGGGACCGGCTGGCGGAGGAGAGGACCCAGAGGATACTCGAGGAGGAGAGGGCACGCAATAATGCCCAGAAGAAGGCCATCTACGACCACTTCTCGGTAAGTTACTACTTTTGCATATATCCGCCAAGAATGCATATGCATATGTTTGGTTCACTTGCTAATATGCTAGTCCTCAAAACCTAACTCGCAGAGTATGTGGGAGAAGCAAGGTCTTACCCCTCCACCGATGCCGACGCCTATCGTTTCTCCTCCCGGAACGGTAAGTTTCTTTCAATGATCAATATATCCCGGTCTTATACCATCAAGTGTCATCATGCTTACCACATTGCAACTCATCCTTTGTTGCAGCATAATTCCGGAGCTGCATCTCACAACCCACAAGAATCTCCTAGTGAATCCCCGAGCAACCCACGTGGCGGCGCTTCTCAGCCTTGAGGTGGCCTCCGATAAGTTACATAAAGCTCATCAATGACTTTATATGCTCATAAAGCTCAATAATGGTAGTAATAGCTTAGTTACATAAATATTTACTTATTCTTGGCTTATAAAAGCTAAAAAATGACTATATAAGCTTATAAAACTTACACTTGGCTTTATAAGCTTGTAAACCTAAAAGATGAATTATACTTGGCTTATAAAAGCTAAAAAATGACTATATAAGCTTATAAAACTTACACTTGGCTTTATAAGCTTGTAAACCTAAAAAATGAATTATACTTGGCTTATAAAAGCTAAAAATGACTATATAACCTTATAAAACTTATACTTGGCTTTATAAGCTTGTAAACCTAAAAAATGAATTATACTTGGCTTCTAAAAGCTCAATAGTGAATTTATAAGCTTATAAAGCTCAAACTTGGCTTTATAAGCTTTTAAAGCTCAAATTAGATTTATAAGCTTATTAAGTTCAACAATGACTTATACTTGTCTTATAAAAGCTCAATAATGAATTTACTAGCTTAAGATAAACCTAAAAATGACTTATACTTCGCATATAAAGCTCAAAAATGAATTAATGACTTAGTTAGATCTAAAATGAGATATATTTAGCTCTTGAGGTCTAAACAAGTATTGTAGAATAAGAAGAAGGATAGGAGGAAAAGAAAGAAGTGAAGAAGAAAGAGGTGAAAAAGAAAGTAAAAGAAGAAAAGTTCTTCTTATTCTTACTTTTTCTCTTCTTTCTTTTTCTCCATCTTCTCTTCTTCCTTTCATCTTATTCTTATTCTTCCTCTTCTTCTCCTTACTCTTCTTCTCCTTGTTCTTCTTTTTCCTTTTTATTTTCATCTTTTCATCATTTTGGATTTCTTCTATTCCGTATGTAACATATGATTATGTTTTCATTTTGCAGATTTGCCTTTATGCATGGATGGATGCTTCTTCGTTGTAGATATAGTATGTTAGGATGGAGATGACTTGTAGATGTATATCATGTTGGGCACTTTTCTTTTGTATATATGATGACTTGTTGTTTTAAACTTGGAGATGGCTTGCTGTTTTAAACATGGAGATGACTTGCTTTTTTAAACATGGAGATGGCTTCTTTTTGTTTATATGACTTGTGGATGGCTTCTTTTTGTATATATGACTTGTGGATGGCTTCTTTTGTATACGTGACTTGTGGATAGCATTCTGATTGTATATATGACTTGTGGATGGCATTCTGTACACATATATATATATATTATTGTTTATATGCAGGGAATTAAAGAAAAACAAATTAAAAAGATAGATACAGAGAGCTTTGCCGTTAGCTTGCTGACGGCAAAGCCGTTGCCGTTAGCAAGCTGACGGCAAAGCGGACACGTGGCGGTAGCCTGTGTAATCTGGACTGTGGCAGTGACCATTTGGTCACGGCTTTGTCGTCAGCCTTCAACCGGCTGACGACAAAGTGTAGGGCTGGCTGACGGCAAAATGCTGACATGTGGGCCCCATGTGGGCCTAGGCAAGGGCTTTGCCGTCAGCCAAGGTGCTAGCTGACGGCAATGAACACCGTTAACTCAGCCCACGGGGTTAAGTCAGAGCTGGCCGTACGAGCGGCGTTGCCGTCAGCCTGTACAAAAAGGCTGACGGCAAAGACGTTGCCGTCGGTCGATATGGAGCTGACGGCAAAGCAGCTCACTGCCGACTGATGAGCTGACAACAGGTTTGCCGTCGGGGAGCTGACGGCAAAGCCTTTGCCGTCCGCTTTACATATGTTTGCCATCAGCTTTGGCTGACGGCAAAACTCCTGTTTCCTGTAGTGTCCGATTCGGGTAAAACTTTGAACTGCTCAATCGGTGCGTCGAGCCGGAGGCGTTAACCTCGCGCTGGAACCTGTCGCAAAGGTCGAGTGTCAGGGTGGCAAGGGTCGGTCTCCATCCGATACGAGATAAGAGGGGGAAAAAATAATCGCCGATCGATAAATCGGGGATGCAAACACCGCAAACAAATTAGGCAATCAATCAATTCACACCGAAAACAAATTTTTAATTTTTTTGTGAAAACTGGGCTGTTACATGCTTGTACCCGCGGGTGCAAGGATTGTTTACTTTACGCAAAGTTCTTTTAATGCAGTTGTCTGTTGCTTTGAGTTTACACTTTGGGTGGGATTCGCAACTTAATACCAACGAGATGTTCTGGATAGATATCTCAAGGTGGATGATTCGTAGTAGATGCAGTTGGATTTCGGTCTATTTACCTTGGCGTACCGACCATTGCTTTTGAGCCCTTCCTTTCTTTGCAGCATAGTTAGCATTGCGGTGCCTTCATAATTCTGTCAATTTCCTAGCTGTGATTTGTTTACCTCGCTAGCACTTTTATCGTCTTTTGGGAGAGAGACGTCACTAGTGAAAATCACGGGACCCCGGTCGATCTTCACATCACTGTTTACACCCTTAGTTTACTTTCAGTCTTTACTTTCAGTTCCACTTTTATCTCTTGCGTTGATCCTTTGTAAACAGCAAGGCCGAAGGAATTGACAACTCCTCTGTACTCGTTGGGAGCAAAGTTATTTCTATCTGTGTACAGGTCCAGGTGAAGCTAGCAACCTCGGCGCCATTGTTCACTTTACCACCTTCTTGTATCCTTCGGAGTCCTACGGGAGACAAACCTTGGTATCTTTTCCAAGGGAAAACTTGTCGCTGCACTATATCTCACCCTGCACTTGGGGTAACCAACGAGGCTTGAAGAGTATTAACACTCTCTTGCCATCAGCAAGTTTTCTGGCGCCGTTGCCGGGGACTCCAGTCTACAAGATAGGGGAGTTGCACACTATCTTTTATCTTTACTTTTTAGTCTTGTTAGTTTACCTTTCAGTTTTTACTTTTGTGTCCCTTATCAAAAATACCAAAAATACCTGCTGCTACTATGGGTTCCAATGAAGACACCAAGTTGTGTGACTTCACTAGTCACAACAACAGTGACTTTATCTGCACTCCTATTGCTCCACCTGCCACTTCAGCACCTTCTTATGAAATTAAACCTGCTCTGCTTAATCTTGTTATGAAAGATCAATTCTCAGGTGCTGTAGAGGACGCTGCCTTGCACTTAAACAATTTTATCGAGCTGTGTGGTATGCAAAAGTACAAGGAAGTGGATGGAGACATCATCAAGCTGAAGCTTTTTCCTTTCTCTTTGAGAGGAAGAGCCAAGGAGTGGTTGCAATCCTTACCCAAGAACAATATTGATTCTTGGAGCAAATGCAAAGATGCTTTTATAGGGAAGTACTATCCCCCTTCTAAAATTATTTAATTGATGAGTAACATTATGAATTTCAGGTAATTGGATAATGAACACGTTTCCCAGGCATGGGGACGTATGAAGACGCTTGTCAAGAACTGCCCCACACATGGACTGACTACCTGGATGGTTATCCAGATTTTTTATGCAGGCTTGAACTTTACCTCACGGAACCTGTTAGATTCGGCCGCGGGAGGAACTTTTATGTCAACCACACTTGGTGCTGCCACAAAGCTACTTGATGAGATGATGTTGAACTACTCTCAGTGGCACACCGAAAGATCTCCAACTGGTAAGAAGGTAAATTCTGTCGAGAAGATCTCCTCTCTAAATGAAAAGGTTGACCTTATAATGTCTCTACTTACCAAGCAAACTCCTATTGATCCTCAGGATGTTCCTTTAAATTCTTTGGTTGCTCAAGAGCAAGTAGATTTGAACTTTGTCTCTAGAAACAACTTCAACAATAATGCTTATAGGAGTAATTTTGGTAGCAACAATCCTATGCCTTTCCCATCCAACAACTATGGGAACGGTAATAGCAACTCCTACAGCCAGAATTATAGGGAAAGAGACCTACCTAGCTATGAGAAACTTATATAAATAGAAAAAGGCACCAAAAGATATATGCACACACAGTTTGAACAAAACAAGGCCTTTTCCAGACAGTTAGATGAGCACTCCTCTATCCTGCAAAACATTAGCAAACAACTTGAGAGCCTGAATAGTGACATTTCCAGCCTCCAAACTAGACTCACTGCCATTGAGACTTATGTTTCAAACATGTCTCACACCCAATCTACCATGATAAACCAGATGGCAGCCAAACCAGAAGTCATTCTCAAGGAAGAAGAGAGAGTTAAAAGGCTTCCTACCTACAACAAAGTAGCTACTATCCAAGTAGTTGAGGATGTCCAAACTGTTAGCACCCATCACACCCCTAGTCCCACAGGACCTACCAATGGTGATGCTACCACCTCAACCATAGATGAAGAAACCTATATGAACATAGAGGCTTTCAAACAAGTGAGCCTAAATGATATCACTACCTCCTTGATAGATAGTAGTGACCTAGACTTTGACAACTGCACTTTACCTGAAGTTATTGGTTTCCTACACAAGATGTCTAGAGACCCCCACACTAGCACACTTAATCTTGCCTTCACAGAGCATATCACCAATGCTCTAATCAAAGTTAGGGAGGAGAAGATTAGACTAGAAGCCTCCATACCTAGGAAGCTAGAAGATGGTTGGGATCCTATGATAAAATTCAAATTGAATAACTTCTCTTGTTATGCCCTTTGTGATGTTGGAGCAAGTACCTCTGTTATGCCCAAAAGAATGTATGATATGCTTGAATTGAAACCTTTTGATCCCTGTTCTTTTGGTGCTTGTCTTGTTGATTCTTCCGTAAAGAAGCCTTTAGGGAAGATCGACGATGTTATTATCATTGTCAATGACAATTATGTTCCCGTTGATTTCACTATTATGGACATTGAGTGTGAGCCCTCTTGTCCAATTATTTTGGGACATCCTTTTCTTCGCACAGTTGGTGCTGTTATTGACATGAAAGAGGGGAATATCAAATTCCAATTCCCTCTCAAGAAAGGGATGGAACATTTCCCTAGGAAAAAGATTAAGTTACCTTTTGAGTCCGTCACCCGGGCTAGTTATTCTCTTGAAAAGACTTGATCTTCTGCTTTAAGCCTAGCTAATGGCTCTAAAGAAGCGCTTTTGGGAGGCAGCCCGCAACGAATTTAGGATTTCCTTTTTGTTTTTCTTCTGTTTTTAGTGGTCTTGATGATTTTTACTACTGCAGCAACATCATTGTATCTTTACTTTTCAAGCTT
Organism: Bromus sterilis; assembly: GCA_950022295.1. NCBI lineage: Eukaryota > Viridiplantae > Streptophyta > Magnoliopsida > Poales > Poaceae > Bromus > Bromus sterilis. The sequence continues at coordinate 167,748,527 of OX465600.1, read as the reverse complement.
TGTGCCTTTTATAGCCTCATACGACAAGGGAAGTGAAAGTTGTGACATGTTGTCCAGAAAACAGATTCTGTCCTCGTGACTAGAAAAATCAGAGAAAAATCCCATTTCAACTTTTTAAGCTGAACTTTTTACACAGCGTGCTCTATATAATTATGAAACTTTCGTATGTTCTGAGTTTTTTTATTTGAGTTTCAGAAGTAACCCTAAAAAATTCTTTACTACCTGCTGGTCTGTTTTTCACAGATTATGTCCTGTTTTGCCTTTTCTTCGTTTTGCAAACCTTAAGCTTACTTTTTCCTTGCAAAAACTTTTTGGAAATCTTGAGAAACAGTAGCCCTTCAAGATTATATTTATTTCCAGTAGAGAAAAAATATTTTTTATGGGTACTAACCTCGCTAATCAGATTACAATGAGTTATGTATGAAGGGAGTTTTCAAGTGCGCGATGGAAGATGATGAAAGAAGATCTTGGAGTGTCAAACGCTCAAGCTTGGGGATGCCCATGTGCACCCCCAATAAATATTCAAGGAGACTCAAACGTCTAAGCTTGGGGATGCTCCCGTGCATCCCCTTCTTCATCAACAATTATCAGTTCGTGCCTCGTTGCACTATATTTTTATCACTTCATGCGTTGTGTGCTATGCTTGGAGCGTCTCGCTCTTTAATTTTCTAGGTTTTTTTTTGCTTTGTTTGCTGTAGTAACTAGTTAGACCCCATCTTACTCTTTTGTGTGGGAGAGATACACGCTCCGCTTGAACTAGAACTCCTCATAGGATTTGCATGCTTGTTCTTTTCGCTGTGAGTTGTTCTTTTTCTTTTCTTAGCTGCTGCTCTGTTTAGTTGTAGTGCTTTAGTTTTTCTAGATCTTTTCTTTTGTTTTAGGTTGAACTTTCTATAGGTTGCATTTTTTATCTTGGTAGAGAGTTTGCCTGTTGCACTGAGTTTTGTGTCTTGACTAGAAGTAGGTAGTTGAAGTTGCTATTCTCTTTGTAGTAGTAACTTGCAATAGTTTTGAGGTATTGACTAGAGTAATGTTTGAACTTTTGGTGTCAAGAGATCGAGCCTATTACTGATAGATGTCGTATTTTGGGCAATCCATGTGATTTTCGAAAACCAAAAACCCTTGTTGAGAACTCTAGCTACTAGATGGATCACTAACCTCTGGAGGATTCGAATATTAGAGTACACTCACGTACCATGAGTCGAGGATGCGCAAGGATAACCAAACCCCCATACACTCATCCTCGCGGTACTTGTCTCTTTGTGAACATCCTGATTAGATTGAGAGTTACCGATAATAAGTGCATGAGTTCTTCGGACTAATGTGAGTATTCGAAAGTTGACACTTCCACCCACCTATACTTTTTCTAGCCTCTTCGGTATCGTGCATTTCCCTTTCTCACCTTGAGAGTTGGCGCATACTTCGCCGGTGCATCCAAACCCTTGGCACGATACGCTCTGTCATCATAAGCCTCCTTATATCTTTCCTCAAAACAGCCACCATACCTACCTACAAGGCATTTCCATATCCTTTCTGAGATGCATTGCCATGCAACATCCACCTTCTCATGACTTGATCCTCATGTCATACATGCTACTTGCTTGATCGATGAGCCGCATGCTAGTTGGGCCTTGCCCTAATCATTGCTACATGACGCGCTAGTATCATAGCATATCCTTCTATCCTGGCAGAGGCATATATTTGCATCATGATAGTTATATCTTCTTTATGTGAGTACCTTTGTAAAGTGTGAAAGATCTCCTGTATTCTTGTAAAATATAGAGTGTTGCCCCTAAAGTGAGGAAAATATCCCAAAGAGGAAAAAATCAAAAGATCCCAAAGAGGACAAATGAGAGTTAAATAGAAAGAGCCATTGAGGCCACCAAAAAATACAAAAAAATAGAAAAAAGAGAAAAATAAAAAAATAAAAAGAGAGAAGGGGCATACTACTATTCCTCTTGAGAGATCCACACTAGTACTTCATCCTCTATCCCTTGTACTCCATAGAGATCATCATCATGCATATAACTATGTGGGGACCTTCACACTATAGAACTTGGCTTGTATATTCCAATGATGAGCCTCCTCAAACGAGCTCTAGGTCTTCTTGAGCAAGCAAGTTAGATGCACCCCCCCTAGTTTCCTTGGAGAGCTTTGAGCTCACATGTGCATCCGTTGCATGGCAATCCCTACTCCTCACATCATATCTATCATATGGCCTTCTCTCGCCTATGATTGTCCTCATTGATGTGAGCCATTCACACCTTTTTGTCTTCCTCCTCCACCTTCTTTCTGTTTCGCCTTTTAGGTGTCAACTTTCTTGCTCATGCTCATCCATTGCATGAGTGCTCAAAATATCGAAAGGGAGTGGATCAGTTTGACTTGTACCTGGCTAGTGGTCTGGGGACGAGTCAAGATAAGAATCCAAAGGAGACTAAGTGTGAAACTTTAGTAGATAGTTGTTCTCAACAACCTTTTTTCTCTCTTTTTCCCGGTGCCCTGCTTGCATGCCAACACCATCTGGAGACATTCGAGTCACGGACAGCGAGAGCTCTTGCACCTTTTGTTCTTTTGTTACTTGTGTCAATGCTAATATAGACTCTTGCTTGTTAAGACTTGAATTGAATTGCATGCTTTAATTGCTTTACTTAAAAGTCCTTATATGGTTGTGTGGCATGTCACCACAGAATTTATGCTTGTTATCATTTACCTACTCGAGGACGACCTGGAATTAAGCTTGGGGATGTTGATACGTCCCAAACGTATCTATAATTTCTGCTTGCTCCATGCATGTTTTTTGTGACTTTTCCATGATTTGCTTGAACTTTCATACACTTTTGAGCATATTTGGACTAATCTATTAACCCAGTGCACCCAGCTACCAGTTGTTGTTTTCTGCTATTTTTGTATTTCAGGTTTTCCGGCCATTAAAAGTGCTCCAAAAAATCCGGAAAAATCAGATAAAAAATCAGCGACCCGGAAGCTTCCGGAATAACCAAGGTAGCGGAGGAGGGCCACCACCAGGAGACCAGGAGGGTCCCTGGTGCGGCCCCACCCTAGGTCGCGCTAGGAGGCCTCCTGGCTGCCTGGTGGGTCCCCTCGACACCCCCCTCCGCATTTATTTAGCCCTCGGGGTGGAAACCCCTAATATCGATCTCTTTTCCGCGAACTCGCCTCTATACCGCCGCCGCCGCCGTTTCAAGATCGGGGCTGCCTGGAGAAGCTGCCCCGGCACCCTGCCGGGAGGAGGAACCCCCTCTGGGAGACCATCCATAGCCATGGACGCCTCCCGGATGTGCCGTGAGTAGTCCTCCTTGGACCATGGGTCCGTGACCAGTAGCTATGTGATGTACCTCTCCCCTCTTTGTGCTTCCACTTTCGAGACCTCGTGAGCTGACTCACATGATCGAGGCACTTTTGTAATTTCTTCTGTTGCTATGCTGAGTTTGTTGGGATCTGATGGATTATGAGACTATGCTCAGATTGTGATGAGTAATATATTTGGTTCTTCTCTTTTATATTTTGTTCTTGAGTAAATTCTTGCATGTTCTCCATTGCAGTATTTTGCTTTGGCCAAGTAGTTTGCTTGCAACTCCAAGAGGGAGCGTTATGCTTGATTGTGGGTTTAGCCCCCTGATGTCTAGCTTGAGTGACAGAAACATGAGACTAGGGGATGTGCCGTTGCCACCAGGGATAAAACAACGGTGCTTGTACCCGCGGGGTGCAAGGATTGTTTACTTTACGCAAAGTTCAATTAATGCAGTTGTCTGTTGCTTTGAGTTTACACTTTGGGTGGGATTCGCAACTTAATACCAGCGAGATGTTCTGGATAGATATCTCAAGGTGGATGATTCGTAGTAGATGTTGTTGGATTTTGGTCTACTTACCTTGGCGTACTACCCATTTCTTTTGAGCCCTTCCTTTCTTTGCAGCATAGCATTGCGGTGCCATCATAATTCTGTCAATTGCCCAGCTGTGATTTGTTTACCTCGCTAGCACTTTTATCGTCTTTTGGAAGAGAGACATCACTAGTGAAAATCATGGGACCCCGGTCTATCTTCACATCACTGTTTACACCCTTAGTTTACTTTCAGTCTTTACTTTCAGTTCCACTTTTATCTCTTGCGTTGATCCTTTGTAAACAGCAAGGCCGGAGGAATTGACAACTCCTCTGTACTCGTTGGGAGCAAAGTTATTTGTATCTGTGTGCAGGTCCAGGTGAAGCTAGCAACCTCGGCGCCATTGTTCACTTTACCACCTTCTTGTATCCTTTGGAGTCGTACGGAAGACAAACCTTGGTATCTTTGCCATGGGAAAACTTGTCGTTGCTCTATATCTCACCCTGCACTTGGGGTAACCCACGAGGATTGAAGAGTATTAACACTCTCTTTTCATCAATCCCTCATCATCACCCCTTCCGGAAGAAACACTATCGCGCTGCGCGTGGCCTTTTACGCTGGCAACTGACATCATGTGACCGTCCCCTTGGGCTATAAATGGGAGAGGTCGTCCATCAGAAAGGGAGGGATCACTTGTAACAGATATAATGCATTCTATACAGATAAGAAAGATCAGACATGAAGAGGTAGGGTTGTTTATCTCCGGACGGCTGGAACCTGGGTAAAAACATCTGGTGTTTGCTTGTGTTCACTTAACATTGTCATTTCGACGCCATCGCGACATCCAGCCGCGACTTCGCCGGTGACAACCGTTCTTACAGGGCGCGTTCCTACCATCAGCACGGGGTCCCCGACGCCTCACGCCTTCCCGAGAGGGACGGACCTGTCCGGGAGGTTCCCGACATCTGGCGCTAGAAGGAGGGCCGGCGATCACGTCAGTCGTAATCACTGCAATCGCCCCTGTGTTGTGCCATCTTCCAATTAAGAAACACCGGGCGCCGGTCCTTGGGATCCACTTAGCAGTGCAGCCGCAGATGGGTATCTTGCTACAGATTTTACCCCTGCGCTTTGCACCCTAAGAATCCTCCGACCTTGCCCCGAGTGTCGAGCTGGAGAATGCATGTGAGCCCATGGTGTGAATCCCCCTTTATCTTCCCCATCGTGCTCACTTATGGTGTCCCCTGGATTCGTCTCCTCCGGGAATCAAATTGCCCACGGACACAACTGAATGAGAATCTTGCAGATGCCCAGGGAGCACCATACCCATGCGCGGAGATACGCCCCAAGAACGGTCTCCTAGAGGCGACCCCGGTCCCCTCAACGTATGAGCAGCATGAGCCTAGCTACCCCTCCCTTCTCGGCAAAGCTTCGGAAGGGTACCACACATGGCGCTATGGGATTGTTCGACTTTGTGTGGATTATGCTCCGGGTCCATCCTAGAGCCTGGTACAAAGTTACTGCATTGCATTCACCTCCTGCGGGCATGCGCAGACGTATTGTCACCGGAAAAGTCCCACCAGTCGGGCGCGTCACGGAAACCCGATTTCCCATGTGCCCAATCCTTGGGAACTTCATATCTCCGAGAAGTTCTTCCTGGGACTGGGATGGAGTTCCCGGAAATCCTTCCCCATCCTGGGGTTCGGTAACCGGATGTTGCTATTAACCCGCCTGCGATGCGGGTTAGACTCCCTAGCCTCTGTTGGCAAAGTATATATAGAACCTTATCTGGATTCACAACATTCACACGCAAGAATTCAGATGATATCAAATGAAGCCATCGCTTCCAAATATCATGCTGCCCGCCCCATGGGAAACGAGCCATTCAGTACGATTATTACAATTCAAGCAGTTCCACACAACAAAGGTAGAAATAAGGTAATAAAATAAACACTCGGAATCACCTCTTACGAGTCATCATGATACTGATCTTCTCGGCGTGCTTGCGGCATCTTTCCTCCGCACGCTTCTGCTCTTCTTGGTCCCGGATGCTTGTGTACATGGTGTTCAGATTCAGGCCTGGGTTGTGGAACTGCAGCCTCGCAAAATCCCACCTGCAAACTTCCGAGCACACCTCTTGTACTAGTCGGGCCGCCCGTTTGGTGCACATCTTCTTGTATGTGTCCAATACCTCCACCGCATTGAGATAGAAGGCCATGAGACCTCCTACTCTGCAGTCCAACGGGTCTTTAGGCAATCCCACGTGGGCCAGCTGCATCTCAAAGAGCACTGCCCCTTAGTTTGTCCGCCACGCTCCGGAGAGACGCCAACCCCTGGTCGCTCGATCCCAAGTGCTTCACGTACTTCCCCTTTAGGGTGGCATACACTCTGTCAGCAGAGTCTCGCATTTGGCATGCTTGGGTTGCTTCCTCCTACGCGAGCGATATTTCCCCATCCTTCTCAGCGATGATGGCCTCTAGCCTCCGGATTGTAGCCTCTTTCTCCTATAGGCTTAACTTCAAGCCATCGTTCTCCTTCTGCAGCCGGAGCGTGACCTCTGTGTGTGCTCCTTGGGTGCCTCCATCTCTTTCTTGTGTAATTCCGTCAGATAGTTGTGCGCCTCGGCAAGTGTCGCGGTGAAGGCCTCTTCCCGGAGGGTGAGGGAGTGGTTCTCGGCCTTGAGATCTTCTGCCTGTTGTGCTTGGACCTTCCTCAAGTCCTCCAGGTCCTTCAAGATGTGCACCATGTGCGCCTCTCTGCTTGCCATAGTCGTGTGGACCTCCTCCAGCTGAGCGGCCCAAGCAGACAATGCCTTCCTGCTGTCGGAGATCATCTTGGTCATAGTCGCCTCCCTGGAGGACACCCATTGGGCCCAATCAGTCACTTGTTTCTCCCGTGGAAAGTGCTTGTTCCGGAGCTCGTCATACGCCTTTTGGCTGTTGATCCAGAACTCCTCCCCAATCGGAGCCGTGACGTCGTCCAGGTCAACCACCTCCGGGACGCTTTCTCGGAGAGCCTCTTCCAGCGCCCTCATGCTGACCCAATATTCCTTCCCCTTGTATATCATGGCAGCGGATGCCGCAATGTTTCCCTGCAAACAGCGAGGGCGCGATTAGAGCTATGACGATAGCCATCTTACGAAATCAAAGCAATGCCAAGGATTTTTCACGACGAGTGTACTATGTGCGTACCTGTATCGCTCCAGAGCTGGCATCTTGCACCCTTGCCACGGAAGGTCCCTCTCCTCTTGTGGACCCTGTCGCTTGTTGAGGGCTGGGTCCAATTGGGATCATTCTTTCTGGCCCGGGGGCCGTACTGATGCCCTGGTACACGACCATTTCCAGTGGGCGCCCCTCCTTTCCCGTTTACGATACTTGTGGGATCACCGGAGGCGCGTCGGTATAAACCTCTCCAGTGGACGCCAAGTTAATGCTGAAGACAACCGTTATCCTAGGAGTTGAGTGTCCCAGGAAGACGCGCGTACCTTGTGCAGGAGGTGAAGCTTCCTTCATAATCGGAGACCCTGCTGAAGTATGCTCCACTTCTGTTGCCTGCCTCGCCCCTGTCTCTTGTTGAAGTCCTCGCTCTGCTTCGGAGGGTTGCTCCGATGTGTGGACCCTTTTTTCCGGGGCCTTGACGACTTTTTACCTGCAACAGAAACTTAGGGGTTACTATTTGCATTTGGGGATATGAGGAGGCATGTGCGTAGGCATGACTTACTCATCGTCCTGCGGCGGAGACAACGTCGGATTGGGGAGGCCAATCCTCCACTCATCATCCGGCGCGACGGGACCGTCCGAGACCTCCCCTTGCGTTCGAGAAGTCCCACCCAGCGACTTCCTAGAAGCCGGCCTATTGCGCGCTGATAAAGACAAGCCCCTTTTCAGCGATGCGTCCCTGACGGCTGCCGGAGCCTCGACCACTGAGGCATCGTCGAGGTCCGCCGGCGGCACATCCCCTCTTGTTATGGGAGCATGAACTGGCGTCTATGGCTCCTCCTCCTTTTCCTCCTCTACTTTATTGCCACTATCCATAGGAACATCAACCGACCCCCCACTTTCAGTGGGCAGCCCTGACCACGACTCCTCCGAAGAGCTCTCCTCTTCGTCTCCTCCTCCTCCTTCGGGACCTCCTCTGAATTCTCCTCCAGAACGAGACTCTTGTCACGGACGACCACCTTATTCCAGGTTCACCTCCACGTGGACAAGGTTCCAGTGAGGTCCACGAATTGCAGTGCCGCCGCAGGCGGCTGTGTGCCTGTTCCCCGTCTGCTCCTTGAGCCCTTCCCCTTCGTTTGGCTTCCGGGGGCCGCTTCCTCTAACTTTTTTCCATTGGATTGGCTCTATCCGTACCTGAAGTACATTTTATGTTGCTTCTGCATCCTCTTCAGTTCTGCTAGACTTGTGAAGGACATCCTATTCTCACCAGGATCATGGGGCAGCTTATCAATCATCTCCAATATAGCCCCGATTTGTGCCTCCGACAAGCCCTGCAAATCTGGGTTGGTTAACCCATTGGCGTCACAAGGAGGCATGGCTCTCAACAAGTCGTCCCTCGCCTTGTTATTGTGCACAGGGATCACCGCCTCCGCCAGCACCATTTTCCACCCTCCGGAAAACATCTCCTTGAACGTGTTGTAGAACCTCCACACTCTCAGGTCATGTTGCGGCCCCGGGCAAAGCCACATCTTCTCTGCCGGACCATTGTACTCCCACGCCATCCGAGAGCGATGTCGCAAGGGAGTCGACGACCACCATGTCTAGTGTCATCCCCCGGCTTTTAGCTTCTTGATCCTGGTTAGCGGAAGGTTGAACTGCTTGGCCAGATCGGACTGGGCGTGCCACACCCTGTTCCGCTCCTCGGTCGGTTGAGCCACGACGTCCGGCACTGCATAAGGCGGGAGAACAGGGTCTCTCTTCAAGAAAACCTAGTCGTCTTGCCATTCCGCCCTCTTGGTAATCATGTGCGACTCCAGGTATTCGTCAGACATCCCGTCCCGGATCTTGAAGGAAATTCCCCCCGCAATCACATCATGCTTCACCCTGGGGGTATAGAGGTACCAGAACAGGGCGACTGATGGCACTACACCCACGAAGTTCTCGCACAGAAATGCGAAGGCCGCCAGAGCAGTCACCCCGTTCGGGTGCAGGTGCATCACCTGGAACTTGAACGTATCCAAGATAGCCAGGAAGAATTGAGAGAAAGGGGGGACCAGACCTGCCTCGAGGAAAGCGGCGTAAATCGACACCATGTTCCCAGTCACCACCGCGTCCCTCCCGACGGGCGATTCCATGATGGACCGGCCTTCTTCGTTGTTGTCGTCGTCTAGGAACACTTTGAGGAGATCCATCTTCTCCTGGGAATGGTGAGCCGACGGGAAGCACGCCAAAATCTTCCGTCGATCAACGGCCGGCGCGGCAACGTCCTGCGGCGGCTTCCGCTGCGGAGTGCGCATTTTCTTGGGGGCCATGGACGGATCTCACAGCGAGAGTGAATGAACGGGGTCGCAAGAGAGACGGTAGAGAAGGAAAGCGAAGTAACCTCCCCTCTTGCGGAGCGCGATTGATATATTGTAACCGCTCGACGCCGCACTCTCCACAACGGTTACTTTCGAGAAGTACACTCTCCGTGAAGACCACTTGTCAGTTACCTTGGGCCTAGCCACGGCCTATGGAGCACCACAGCCGCACCCAAACCCGGGGGCCACTGTCCGGGACCAGTTCCCTAGGGTATCATCCGAGAAGCTATGTTGATGTTAACCCTAGAAATCTCATTGCATCTCGAAGAGCACCCACGGGAAGATACGGGCAGACCCCTAAGACCTGGGGGTCCACCTCTGACCGCCACTGCCAGGCCAGGAGACCAGAGCATTGAATGCAGGTAAAGACAAGCTCCACCGAGCCACAGAGAAGCCACGACACCTGCCCCACACATGGAGCAACGTGTCCCAGGGATCCCTCATCATCACCCCTTCCCGGTAGTAATGATATCGTGCTGCGCGTGGTCTTGTACGCTGGAAACAGACATCATGTGACGTCCCATTGGGCTATAAAAGGGAGAGATCGGCCATCAGAAATGGAGGGGTCACTTGTAATAGAAATAGGGCATTCTATATAGATAGGAAAGATCAGAAATGCAGGAGTAGGGTTTTTAGTCTCCAGACGGCCCGAACCTGGGTAAAAACATCCGGTGTCATCTTGTGTTCGCTTACCATTGCCGTTTCCACACCACCGCGACCTCCAGCCGCGCCTCCGCCGGCGACAACTAGTCTGACAGGGCGCGTTCCTACCATCAGCACGGGGGCCCCGATGCCTCAAGACTTCCCGAGAGGGAAGGACCTCTCCGGGAGGGACCGGACAGTTTTTCATCATGATAGTTATTACATCTGCACTCCAATTAGTAGACCAACCCTCAAGTATGATTTAAGGGAATAATTTTCTGAGAGGGGAGAAGATGCTTTCTCACTTGGAAAATTATGAGAGGGTGCATGATGAAAAAAAACTTCCCCGGATGGATAGTGACCAATTCAAACTTAAATTCTTTGACTACTCACTTCGTGGGAAATCTAAGAAGTTGTTCCTTTCCTTACCACCTTATAAGAAAGACACTTGGGACAATTGCAAGAATTCCTTCTTGGTAGAGTTTTTCTTTAGAGAACTACAATTTTGACAATTCTAGTCTCTTTGAAGTTATTAAGTTCTTACAAAGAATGGCCAAAGACCCCCCACACTAGTTCAATTAACATTGCCTTCACCGAGCATATCACTAATGCTCTTATCAAAGCTAGGGAGGAGAAACTTAAACTAGAGGTTTCTATTCCTAGAAAATTATAAGATGGTTGGGATCCTATGGTCAATATCCAAATAAATAACTTTGCTTTCTTTGCCTTATGTGATATTGGAGCTACTGCCCCCGTTTTACCCAAAAGAATGTATGATATGCCTGAATTGAAACCTTTTGATCCTTGTTCTTTTGGTGTTCGTCTTGTTGATTCTTATGTAAAGAAGCCCTTAGGAAGAATAGATGATGTGCTTATTATTTTCAATGACAATTATGTTCCCTTTGATTTTCTTGTCATGGACATTGATGGCTTCTCGCCCCTTGTTGGTTACCCCAAGTGGAAGGTGTAGATGTAGATACCAAGGTTTATGTCTCAAGTAGGACTCCAAGAGCTACGAGTAGGTGGTCAAATGAGCAAGGCAATGTTTGATATATGTTACTCACTTGACCCGGACCTGCAGAGAAAAGAAAATAAATTTGCTCCCAACAAGTTCATAGAGGTTGTCAATCTCGCCGGTCTTATTGTTTACAAAGGATCAACACACAAGCGGGAATAGTAGTGATGTTTTCAATAAGAAAGTAAATAAAATCAGTAAATAGTGGGGGTGTAAGCAAAGGTGGAAATATGGACCGGGGTCCCATGATGTTCAATAGTGATGTCTCTCTCCCAAAAGACGATAAATAACTATGCCGGGTGAACAAATTACAGATGGGCAATGGATAGAATTATAAATGCACCACAATGCTAATTATGCTACAAGAAAGCTAGACGCTCAATCGTATGGGCAGTACGTCAAGACAAGTAGACCGTTTATTCATCATCATCTACTCACTAATCATCCACCTTGAGATATCCACTACTGGAAAAATTGTCATTAGTGGTGCACTAGTTTTTGACATTAATGGCGCACATATGGTGCCATTACTATCACGCCATTACTAACACTTAGTAATGGCGCACATTTCGTGCGCCATTACTATCCCAGACAGTAATGGACTAAGGCCAGAGGTGTGCCATTACTACAAATATTAGGTTTTTTTTTCCTTTCTGTATTTACATCACAGATACAAAATACATCACAGATATAAACAACATCATCAACACATGACATCTATAACATAATGTAACAACCACATTAGAATTCTTAACCACCACCATTTATTAACAATGAAGAAAATCAACAAGTATAGCATGAGAGAGTACAAAAATTCTTAACCAACATGTTATAAATTACACTAAGGACGCGTCACTCCTCGTCAGAAGATGAAATGACGATGAGCTTGTTCTCTCTTTCGGCCTGAGCTGGTTCCCATACAACCGCTTGGTGCGCCGGGTCTGGTGGAGGGATTTACAGGTCGGTGTCGTTGGCCGGGGTAGGTACGCCCGGGTACTTGCGCGCCCAAACGGCATTGAACTCCACCTCCTCTGCTGCGTCCTCCTCTTCTATCTCCCGCCTATTTCAAGATAGCTCTGAAGCAGTGTGCTGAATGTCACAGCTTGGCGTCGAAAAGCGGGATGCATGGGAGGACTCCGTCGATGCAGAGAGGCGCGAGCCCGTGGAGGAGCCAGACGAGGCTGGCGCTAGCGCTGGCACGGGCGCTGGCGGCAAGGGCACGGTGTCACCAACTATATGGCTGCCGGTGCCAATGTGGCAGGTTTGGCTGGAGCGAACCATGTCGTATGTGCTACAAAATATGTAGTTAGTGATAAATAGAGCATGTTTCTGTAACACTAGTGCATTTTTTCAGAAATAAATAACACCCAAAAGAAATTAAATTGCAACACTATGGCATTTCATTGGCAATTTGATAGTAGCCAACAAGTTCTGACAGCAGTTGGCCAAATAGTTGCCAAAAAGTTCTTAAATTGCAACACTAATTCACACACTGTCTGTGAGTCTATGAATTAGTACAATAATAGCACAATAATTTATCACTAACAGATAAGCATAGATGTTAGGAATAAGCACCGATGTTTGTTGTGAGACAATTTGACTTTATGGGAATCCAAGTTTCACATTTCTCTGCTAGTGAGATGTAGGTCCAATACCAAATCATCTAATCGAGCTCTATAGTTGCTATGTATGAAAATTCAAAACTCTGACCGGCCCTTCTTAGTTGAACTAAATGAAGTAATTTTTTGGAATTTTTGAAAAGTTGGTTCATTTGGTTGAACTACAGAGGGTACCCTACTACCCTCAAGGTTCCAAATTTGCATCTCTACACTAATAGTTGCTTCCCAGACCAAAACCAAATAGATAATGCAACATAAATGATTATGCGGACTTAAGAACAAGCACTCATTACTGGTTTCAAAACCTTGGCACATGATTATGTATTTTGAAAACAAAGTAAGATTATGGACCTTCATAAAAAAATGTGAGAAATATTAATACTTTGGCCATAGCATTGCACGCAGAGCATAGCCCAAGGAGGAGGAAGAGAATCAATCACCTAGGATTGTTTGTTTGTTCGTTCGCTAGAGGTAAAATAATCCTTGGAGGAACTGAGCAGAAGCGATGGGAGCAAGATTCCTGCACAAACCACACGTAGGCATGCATCAGAAATTTCAGTTGCACAAGATAATAAAAACAAGTACAATAATAGCACATAATATTCAATGGAAAGGGAGCTCATTTTATTTTTTTTCTCTCTCATGGTTATGGATCTCATGGGTTTATATAGCATACTTGAGTGATTTGGAAGGCAAGTATGTCAAAGCAGGTGCAAAAGCTTGGTGTTGCACAAGTGGTGTCGTTTGCTTGTTTTTCTTCTTTGCATGCCATATCCACATGCTCCTTAACTAGCCCTGAGATGCTTCAGCCATTCTGGCACATGCGTGATGATCAAAGCCTTCCCTCCGGCCAAGGCAGAACAATGTTTAGTTATGTGCAATGTTGATGATAGGATCTCTATAGATTTAGTCTTGGGGTTAGTAGGTGGTGTTTTTAGCTGACTGAGGCTATTTTCAAGCGTAGTAGTTGACATCGAGAGATCAAACCATGCATACTTGTCTTTGGGTTCTTGTCAGGGGTGTTCCAGAGACAGAAACTCATCGATCCAGATGTTTACCAGCGTGACTAGTGCATGAATGTTTGGTCCATCCCGTGTTCTATCTTGGCTAGTTACTTACGTAATATATATCTTGGTAATTTAGTTAACATAATATTCAATGTGCAATGTTTCTCTAGTGAAAATTCTGAACCATGTACCTTGATTCTCTAGTGCGTCGAGTAAAAGAATTGGATTCAGGCCCAAGGCTGCTGCCTGCGGCTGTGGGAATTTAACATATAACTTTGGGAACCAGGTCAAGTTATTATATGGTTGGGAAATGATACCGCCAGGTTGGGTTGAGGTTAACACCGATGCATCATCACTCATTGCGAGTCTGCAGGTGCAGGTATAAAGATGGTCCTTCCGACGCATGGAGCTGAAATTCTATGAGGCATGCCTACATGGATTGCAATTGACCTTTCGATACTTAGATCTACGAAATATGTTCTCCGGTGCCACAATTGAAGGATCTGATGGAAAACGAGTGCAGGAAATGGAAATGATGCCGAACACTCCAACACCATCTAGTAGAATCTGAGATGAATGGCGTAAAGGGAAAATAATAATAATATTGCAACCAGAGGTAGATAGCCAAGTTCTTGTTACAAATTACTACACCCATCTTGATGTCGATGGTCCTACTTGAGAGTTTGTGACTACTGGTGCTCAAGTGACCAAAGGCGGCACCTTGGACGCCCTACGAATGCTCTGCACGATCCTGTAGCGTGCCCACACATAGCCGGTTCACGCCATGGACAAGGTGGCCACGGTCTGCATGTCGATGACGACTACGGAGGACAGACACGATGGAGCACGGGGAGAAGACGAAGCTCACCTAGACGGGTTCGGAGGCGGGCTCGAACGAAACAGGGAGGAAGGAGTTGTCGGAGCCGAAGTCGGGGAAGGAGACGATCCGCAGCAAGGGAGACGTGGCGCGACACGAGCTCCTAGTGGTCGATGAATAATATGGCCGGCGAATTCAGGCTACCAGTCGGCGGCTACCAGGAAGAAGATCGTCATTGATTTGAGAGCACGCGCGGTTTGAGAGAGCGAGGGATCAAGAGAGGGAGAGAGAGGGAGGGGAGGCTTACCGTAGGGGTGCGTTGTCGCGACGACAGTGAGGGGAGAGGGCGGAGGGCGGCGATGGCTGCGGGGTCGCGGCGGCAGTGAGGGGAGAGAGAGGGAGAGAGAGGGCGACGATTGGATCGGGGGGATCGATAGGGTTTGCGGGAGGGGTGAGGTGGTGATTAGGGTAGGGCGGGGATTAGGGGGAATTTAATGGTCACGTCTCGGTGGTGCTCCATTGCTAACTCTGGGGAGAGGCGGGCCTAGGTCTGAGGGGAGGTGGGCCCAGCAAAATGGAACAGCAATGGCGCACCACACAGACATGCACCATTAAAGTCCAGGAATGCTAATGACGCACGAGTCCAGGATGCGCCATTGCTAATCCGGGGAAGTGGTGCTGATCCAGGAGCAATTCATCAATGGCGCATGGTAAGGGACATGCGCCATTAGTAACAATGGCACTAATGGCGCACCTACACCTGTTGCGCCATTGCTATTTAGTAATGGCGCACTGCACATGTGGTGCTCCATTAGTATCCATATTATCTATAGGCATTTATCCAGTAGTGATCTATCCAAAACATCACGCTGGTATTAAGTTGCGAGCCCCACCCGAAGTGTAAACTCAAAGCAACAAACAACTGCATTAACAAACTATGTGTAAGGTAAACAATCCTTGCAACTGCATTTACAAGCATCGTTGTTTTCTCCCTGGTGGCAACAGCACATCCCCTAGTCTCATATTTCTGTCACTCAAGCTAGACATCGGGGGGCATGAAACCACAATCATGCATAACGCTCCTTCTTCGAGTTCCAATCTACAACTTGGCCAAAGCAATAAAAAGCAACGGATAACATGCAAGAATACTCAAGAACTAATACATAAAAGGAGAACCAAATATATAACTCATCACAATCTAAACATAATCTTATAATCCATCGGATCCTAGAAAACACAGCATAGCAACACAGAAACTATTACATAGATGCCTTGATAATGTAGGGAAGCTCACAAGGGCTAGGAATTGGGCGACAGGATTGGAGAGAAAACATGACATAACTACTGGTCATGGACCCATGGTCCAAGGTGGACTACGCACGGCACATCCCGAAGCGCTCATGGTCGTGGAGAAGCTCCCGAAGAGCAATCCTCCCTCCGGCAGGGTGACGGGAAACGGTCTTCTGGCGATCCCGGTCTCGGGATCGCGGCGGCGGAACAGTGGTGAAAATCGCATGACGGGGTGCCTCCCAAGGGTTTTCGGAGCGAGCGGTTAATATAGCATGAAGGGGGGAACCGGGGGAGGCCTGGCCCCACCAGGCGGCTCCCTGGCGCGGCCTCCCCCTGGCCCGCGCCAGGTGGCCGCCGTTGAGGGGGGCACCCCCCTCCGGCTCACCTTCGGGCTCCCGGAAGCTTGTAAACTGCTGATTTTCTATATATTTTTCTCGATTTTTCCGAGCACTTTAAATATTGGTAAAATACATGCAATGCACGGACAATAGCAGACAGAAACTGGCACTAGGGCACTGAGTTAGGAGGTTAGTCCAAATATGTTGAAAAGGGTATGAAAGTGTAGCAAAATATGTAGCACATTCACCCATATAAGCATGGAACAAGCAGAAATTATAGATACGTTTGAGACGTATCAGACATTGAGTGTGATCTCTCATTTCCAATTAATTTGGGATGACCTTTTGTTCGCACCGTTGGTTTTATCATTGACATGAAGTACGGGACTATAAGATTCCAAATTACCCTCAATAAGGGCATGGACCATTTCCATAGAAACAAGATGAAGTTGCCTTTTAAGTCTGTGATACAGGAAAGTTATGTTTTGATATTGACAGAATTTGTTCTTCTTGCTTCGTGCCAAGCTAAAGGCATAAAGAAAGCATTTATTGGGAGGCAACCAAAAATGCTATTACTTTTAGTTTTTAGTGGTCTTGATGCTTGTTACTACTGTAGCAACATCATTGTATCTTTATTTTCAAAATTTGTGCCAAGTTTTAGCCTCCAATGACAAGTGGATTAAAACTTGCGACATGCTGTCCAGAAAAAAAATTTGTCTGCCCCACGAAAAAATTCGTATAAAATCACTCAATCATCTTTTTTATCTGAATTGTTTTTATTGTAATCTCTACACAATTAAGAAGCTGTCACCTGTTCTGAGTTTTTTTATTTGAGTTGCAAAAGTGCCCCGAAAAAGTTATTTATTAACTGTTGTTCTGTTTTAAAGATTCTGCCCTGTTTTGCATTTCGTCATTTTTGCAAATGGTGTGCATGATTTTTCTTTGCAAAAACATTTTGGAAATCTTGAGAAACAATAGCCCTTGTTGAAACTCATTGTTTCCATCAAAGGCTAAGTGGAATTAATTTATTTAAGGCACTAACCCCTCTAATCAGTTTGTGATGAGTTTCGTATGAAGGGAGTTTTTAAGTTGCGAAGGGACATGATAAAAGAAGATGTAGGAGTGAAAAAAATTTAAGCTTGGGGATGCCCCCAGCACCCCCAAGAAATATTCAAGGACACACAAGGATTTAAGCTTGGGTATGTCCCCGTGCATCCCTTCACTAGTAGAAAATAGGATATTTCTGGCGTACAATTTTTCGCTTCTGCTGGCGAATAAGCGTATGCCAACGCTGCCACGCCACAGGTACTACTGGTGAACAATTTGTACGCCATCACTACGTTTTTGTTACCGCTGGCGTACGGTATCCACACTCGGCAGCGGTAACTTCTCAGATCTCTGTCGTCCGCTTTGCTCGCGAGTGCTAAAGCATACATACGCCAGTGGTAATTTTTCTGGATTAGGTACTGTACACGAGAAGCAGCACTACTGTATGCCAGCAATTTATTTTCTTGATTTTTTTTGCCAAAACTTGTTATTCCAGCAACACAAATACTCAAATATTTTCAGGAACAGTTTACCAACACAACACAAATACACATAATCCATAAGTTCAAATATACAAGAGTGATTAAATATTATTTCATCACATTACTAACCAAAATAGAAAAGTTGGTAGTGCATAACATATTGTATCATAAAAGTAGACAAGTTGGGAGTTACATCACGTACATTGTACCACACACAACTACATCTCGATGTAATCGGTAGTTTAGGTTGCAAGGTTTTTCGAAAGGAAGCAGTCATCTAATAACTACAATCACATACAAGAGAATGGTAATGACGATGAGAAATAAGGGGATCACGATGAAGTTGGACTTCATCCGGTGGTTCTTCCTATCTTTCCATTGCCGGTAGTTCAAGTACCGAGCTTCTGCCTTCGCTTTACTCTTGTAGCTCTTGTATATGTTTCCCTTGAACTTGTTCACTTGCTTGAAGCAATCTTCCTAGTGCTCATAGACTCATGGAACGCTACCTTCGTACACCACATACCACTTCTTCATCTCTGTAGTATAAAAGACACATAAAAATATTAACCAAGATAGTTAAAAGGAAGATGTGTACATTCATGCATTATAAAAGAAGACTTATTTCAATGTAAAAGGGGTTCACATGTCCGCAATATTTGATAGAAAATATTTAAGTATGCACATTATTCATATAACCCTAAATATATAATCTATGCATCATTTAGTACGTACACAAGTTCAACGTGAGATAAACTAACAACACATGTTCAACGATTGTTCGAAACGAACTACATGCATAGAGAACACACTGTCTCACTTCTTGCTCGACTTCGGCTTCGACTTCGTCTTTCGGTGGAGGGAACGGGAGACAACCTTTCAATGAGTTGAAAGGTCTGTCATCGCCATGTTGTTTTAAGAGGGTTTTTATGTCAGCATTAGGTAGTGAACTATGATTGTAGAAGAACACCCCATCTCTATGTATGACATCCCCGGAGATTGTTCACGCGCTCATTTGCTGGATTCGGCCGAACTCTTGTCTTATTTAGGCATCAGAGGAAGACAGGTCTCCCGTTCAAAAGGATAAGTGAAGGCGTCCCGGGCCTAAGTTATTCAAGCACGACAAAGGATGGCAAGAAGAAGATCGTGAGGAAACGCTAGCTAGATAGCTAGCTCCCTGACGGGGATGTTCCCCGGCAAATCCCATGGTCAGGGACCCTGGGTTAGTCATGAGAGGCACAAGTTGGACGATAGCTCGTCGGCTAACAGGAGGATACGTTCCTGCTCGATATTATTGATCGGAGATGGCGATTACAGGGAAGCCAACGCTAGTGCGCACAAGGCTAGGGTTAAAGATTGCGTATTGCTTGTCCCTTGACGTCTCCCCTGCAAGCCCTTATATACTAGGCTAGGTCTCGGAGAGTCCGTCCTGGATTACAGATGAGGTTTCCTAACCCTGATCTTGTTCTATACGGCAAGTTTTCACCTTCCTTCGGGTACACCGGGTAGGCTCATCCGTAGGATTCGTGGGTTCACCCCCTCGTCAGTAGCCCCCGAGTGCCTGGGGAACTCGAAGAGGCGCGCAGGGACTCGAGTCCGTTCCTGTGTCGTTTCGATGTATGCACAGTTCAACCGCGGTCGCTGGCAGTCTGGGTCCATGACAAAACCTATTTCGAGGGATGCTAAGCTAAAAGAGCCCAAGGAGTCGACGGGTCAAGCCTTGGTGAATTGCGCTAGTGGAAAATACCGCAGTAGCCTAATCAAACTCATGTCCCTCGACATGAGCTTGGAACACTGGTGTCTAGCAAAAGTCATGCCGCTGCAGGTCTTACAGTGATCAGTTGCCGCCAGTAAAGTTTGTAGCCTAGGCGCGTCCGCCCGGCTTTTTCTATCATGCAAGAGCATGGAAAAGGTTGGGAGTGAAATCGCTCTGCGGCAAGTCCCAGCCCGGCTGATCTGCGCAGCGGGGTCTTACCTACACGCTAAGCTTCCGTGGCATCTGGGCACAGTGTATCGTGTTCCAGGAATATGTAGTTTTATTGAGGCGCGGAGCCTAATTAGTGATGCACCCACTTGGAATAAACAATCAAGTGAGCTGTTTTAGCGGTCACTCGCGGAGCTTTGTTGAGTGCTCGGGCGAGGAGTAATGTAGAGGAGTATTTGCTCGGGAGATCTTCGAGTTCTCGGGTACATAGAGTTTTGCGAGTAATCACTCGAGTATCACTTTTCTCTCGGGGTGAGGGAGCGCCTGATACTCTGGGACTGCTCGATCTGGCGAGTGCAAGTCTGCTCATCTTTTGTCGTGGTGAGGGAGCACCCGAAACTCTTATGGGTGAGAGTAATCACTCGAGCACTATATGGCCCGATATGCAGTACTGTTCCAGATCTAGATGTTTGCATCCAGATCCGGGGACGAAGCACATATCGGTCCCACCGCGACATATGACAATGCCATATGCCCCGGATTTCCAACATGATATCACAATATTACAGCTATGAGGATACAACATCTCATACAATCGGCATACAACTGCCTTAAATACATTACATCAGCGGAAGATACATGTCTGAGTACAGACTACAATCAAATTCCTAGTGGCAAAGAGAAAAACATCGATCCCCATAACCACACGGGTCCAGGCCCTCCGTCGGGATCTGCCTAACTAGTCGTCGTCGAGTCTCCATGTGAAACGTCAATCACCGTACATGTTGTCGATCAAGAACCCTGAAAAGAGTTTGGGGGGTAGTATCATGAGTACAGAGGTACTCAGCATCCAACTGTAGGTGGTCATCTGACCCAGCAAGGACTTCATCACTCGTCATTCTAGGACAACTAGTATTTTATGGTAAGGATGGGGTAAGTGGTGAGGTTGCTGCCGCACTAGAATTTATGAAGTGACTAACGATCTAGAGAGTAAGATAAGAAGCCAAGCATTCGATGAGGAATCACCTCCAACAAGTCTGATATCCACCTACTTACGCAAGCATAACACCTATCCTATCCTTGTCCTCCTCTTCGCATCCCGACGAAGAAGAAGCAGTCAAGGCACACACACGTTGATCAAGTTATTTAAGATTATCTCAGTTGTTGTTGTCTATGAACAAGGAGTAGGTCTCAAGTCGTCCATAACCGTGGACACGGCTTCTCGAAAAGATTTAACCCTGTAGGGGTGTACCAACTGCCCATTACAAGGCTCTGCACGCACGCCCATCTCTCTCAGTTGCTACCCATCACAGGCAACCATTTTATGATTTAGTTCCAAGAGATCCGAAATGACAGGTCCCTCTAGCTAACAACGAGCAAATCCGGGTGGCCCCCGGTGAGTCGACATGCAGCTCAGGAGCCGGCCGCTCTCTCGATCTGGTCTCTACCGTATGAATCCAGGTTTGGATTGCCGGTTAATCTCACATGAGACCGGGTCCTCAGCCGGTCATGATGGGCCAACAAGGAACCATGTCCTTACTGGTCCGGGTTGTTTTAAAGGATGTCTGCTAGGAGCTACCCGACAGACATATATGCATGGTTTTCAAATGGTAAAATTAGCTTGGGCCACCACTAGAAATATTTGAAGCTAGGTAGGTAAGAAAAGGGACCCCATAAAATCCCACACGCGGTTAGGCACGCTCAGTCTTAAAACCAATACCCGGAACTCGGGTCCTAGGTGACTCGAATGGAACAAAGCGTCGGGGCGGGATAGCCTAGACCTTCCATCCTTCGTCGAATATAGTCAACATTATAATAATCATATCATCAAAAACAATAATAATAATAATGTGATAGCCCAAAACCAAGGAGTAATAGGGTAACATCGTAGCATCCTAAGCATGCATACTAAGCAGGGGCTGAGCAACGAGCAATAGTAACATAGCAGTACACGGTTTGCTGGGAGGGGACATGGCTGTATCGGTGTGAAAGAGGCTGTAAACATATGGTAGGATCAAACATCGAACCTATCCTAGACTAGCATGCAAACCGCTGGTTGAAATAGAATGGATCATAAGTAATGTATAGTCCTTGCCTGTTGATAAGTCGGGTTCAGAAGGTGTAGTTGATCGCAAGCTCGCATCGTCTCCGAAGGTACCCGCGGAAGCACACAAGACGGTAAACACTAGAAAGCAATGAACGAGCAAGCATCTATTACTACGAAGCAATCACGAGCAAGCATCAACAAGAAGGAAACACGAGACATCGCACCTACCGTCAAGAGCGGTTACTAACAGGTTAAGTGGAGTACTCGTCACACACGACGATACCGCACATTTAGCAAGGGTTCAAGTTGTTTAGCTACACAAGGTGAGCAAAGGTTGTTATCATGGCATCTCACTCAAGCATGGCATATCACACAAACATGGCAAGAGGTTAAGCATAAATAAACTATCCAATCTAGTCACCTTAAGTGGGGGGTAAACCCTATACATGGCAACTATTACGGACCCCACAATAATTATTGCATTTGGTACTGTTCTGCCCTAAACATAATTTTATTATTTTTATTAGCAAGCAAGAGCAGCATAAACATAATCTACAGGCAATTCTAGTCAACTTAGATATAAGGAACATTTTAATCGAAGCAACGGTTAAAAAGTTATAAAAGAAACAGTTTACAGTGGCAAGGGTTGTAATTAACAGGTAAACAACATGTAAACAAAGTCAAACATGGCAAAGGAGCACATTTTATTAATCTACACAAAATTCTAAGCACCTTTCATGTTTTAAGCATCGCGATCCGAGCTACCGTTTAAAAGATATAGCTACCGCAAGAAAATAATACAATCTGTAAATTTAAACTGCCCAGAAAAAAAAAGAACAACAGACCGAATCTGCTCTAAAAGGCCCAAAACAGGTGGGCGCAAATTAGCTAAACTACGGTCAGGCGCTACACAGTAATGGGCCGAGCCCACTGCCCCAACAGATAAAATAAGAAAGAAAAAGGGGGAGGACGCCTCACCACGTGGGCCTGGCCCATGGAGCAGGGGTGGGCGAGGCTTCGCTGGGCTTCGCACCAGGCGGTGGAGCGTCGCGGCAGGCCGGGGCTCCAACTGGGCCTTCAGGCGCTGGAGGCGGCCCACGGGAGCGCAGCGCGCTGGCCCAGGAAGTGTGCGACTGCGGTCTCGTCCGCACGGTCCAGAGAGCAGCGGCGGCGCCGGTTGCCGGCCTAGACGAACTCCGGCGAGGTACGGGGCGCGACTACGGCGGGGGGGGTCCGGTGGAGGGACGCCGCGAAGGTGGCCAGGGACGGCTAGATCGGGGGGCACCGGGGCCGGATCTAGGATGCGGCGGGCGGAGGACCTCCGGTGGCGCGGGCGGCCGACGACGCGGATGGCCATGGCGCGGCGGCTTGTCCCGCAGGAAGAGAAGAGAGAGGACGGTGAGGGAGAGAGGAGAAGAAGGAGAGGAAGAGAGTGGGCACGCAGGGAGGCGAGCTGGCCTGGGTCAGGGCGGACGGCGGTGTCTTGCCGGAGCGCAGCAGTGCGGCGGCCACGGCATAGAGGCGGTGGCTCGGGTGTCGGGATTGCAAGTGGTGACGTGGCGCGTTTTGAAGCCTCGGATCTGCGATCCAACGGCTCCGGGGTCGCCTGATCTAGGGTTTGGACGAAAATGGGGTAATTTTTGGGGCAAAGTGGATGGGGTGGCTGCAATTTTTGCTAAGGGAAACCCTAGAAAGGGGTGGGAGTGTGGTGGTCTTTATATAGCCCAGGTGGAAGGCAGTTTGCAAAAACATCCCCATTTTTTCTTTCACGCGCGCGGTGTTTACTTTTCTGACCGCCGGGGGTCCGCAGGACCTCCGATTCGGGTAAAACTTCGAACTGCGCGATCAGCGCGTCGAGCCGGCGGCATTCACCTTGCGCTGGAACCGTTCCGAAAACATTTTCTGGCGCTCTATAAAAATATCCCGTTTACTTATTAAACGGGGTTTTTTCGTTCCGTTGGCTGCTGGTCTCGTGCGGTTTTCGCGACGGTGATCGGGTGAAACCCGGTGTCGCAAAGGTCGAGTGTCAGGGTGGCAAGTGTCGGTCTCCGTCCGGTACGAGATAAGAGGGGGGAAATAATCGCCGATCGATAAATCGGGGATGCAAACACCGCAAAAAAATCAGACAATCAAACAATTCACACAAAAAACAAAAATTTCAATTTTTGTGAAATTTTGGCTGTTACAATACAACACCACGAACAAGGGATCTCGTACCGAGATCCAGGACGATCCAGGGGAGAGGGGAAGGGGGAAAGAAAAGAGTCGACGATCTTCAACACCACCAACAAGGGACTCTGCTCCATGTCGACGTCGAACTGTCCTCGAGAAACTTTCCGCAGAGAGATGGCAATGTTGGAGAACGAAACCATCAGGTGATCAAAAGGAAGAACAATACTTCAAAGCGGCGATCAAGGGAAGCATTCTCACTCGAATCTGAGGATACTAAGAAAGAGGAATGAAGTCAACAGACGACCAAGATGTTTACCCAGAGTCGGAAGAACTAAAGGTACTACTTGATTTCCCAAACCAGAGATCGGAATCGAGACAATACACTGAAAGCAAGGCATTGTAACGGTTCCGAAACTCCACACACTCGAGATCCTAGAGTTTGAAAGGGGATAAGTCGAGATTAAAACACTTACGACACTTGTCCTGACCAGAGCAAGGGTAAGAAGTAAAAAGATTCCTACTCTCCGATAACTAACATATTAACTACAAAATAGTTTTTTTCTAGACTCGACTTCGGTCAGAGAAGGGATCCTATGGTCGGTAAGGCTCTGATACCAAGTTGTAAGGCCTGATATGCGGTACTGTTCGAGATCTAGATGTTTTCATCCAGATCCGGGGACGAAGCACATATCGGTCCCACCGCAACATATGACAATGCCATATGCCCCGGATTTCCAACATGATATCACAACATTACAGGTACAAGGATACAACATCTCATACAATCGGCATACAACTGCCTTAAATACATTACATCAGCGGAAGATACATGTCTGAGTACATACTACAATCAAATTCCTAGTGGCAAAGAGAAAAACATCGATCCCCATATCCACACGGGTCCAGGCCCTCCGCCGGGATCCGCCTAACTAGTCGTCGTCGAGTCTCCACGTGAAACGTCAATCACCGTACCTGTTGTCGATCAAGAACCCTAAAAAGAGTTTGGGGGATAGTATCATGAGTATAGAGGTACTCAGCATCCAACTGTAGGTGGTCATCTGACCAAGCAAGGACTTCATCACTCGTCACTCTAGGACAACTAGTAGTTTACGGTAAGGATAGGGTAAGTGGTGAGGTTGCTGCCGCACTAGCATTTATGAAGTGAATAACGATCTAGAGAGTAAGATAAGAAGCCAAGCATTCGATGAGGAATCGCCTCCAACAAGTCTGCTATCCACCTACTTACGCAAGCATAACACCTATCCTATCCTTGTCCTCCTCTTCGTATCCCGACGAAGAAGAAGCAGTCAAGGCACACACACGTTGATCAAGTTATTTAAGATTATCTCAGTTGTTGCTGTCTATGAACAAGGAGTAGGTCGCAAGTCTTCCATAACCGTGGACACGGCTTCTCGAAAAGATTTAACCCTGCAGGGGTGTACCAACTGCCCATTACAAGGCTCCGCACGCACGCCCATTTCTCTCAGTTGCTACCCATCACAGGAAACCACTTTATGATTTAGTTCCAAGAGATCCGAGACGACATGTCCCTCTAGCTAACAACGAACAAATCCGCCGGGTGGCCCTCGGAGAGTCGACATCCAGCTCAGGAGTCGGCCGCTCTCTCGATCTGGTCTCTACCGTATGAATCCAGGTTTGGATTGCCGGTTAATCTCACATGAGACCGGGTCCTCAGCCGGTCATGATGGGCCAACAAGGAACCATGTCCTTACTGGTCCGGGTTGTTTTAAAGGATGTCTGCCAGGAGCTACCCGACAGACATATATACATGGTTTTCAAATGGTAAAATCAGCTTCCGCCACCACTAGAAATGATTGAAGCTAGGTAGGTAAGAAAAGGGGACCCCATAAAATCCCACACGCGGTTAGGCACGCTCAGTCTTGAAACCAATACCCGGAACTCGGGTTCTAGGTGACTCGAATGGAACAAAGCGTCGGGGCGGGATAGCCTAGACCTTCCATCCTTCGTCGAATATAGTCAACATTATAATAATCATATCATCAACAACAATAATAATAATGTGATAGCCCAAAACCAAGGAGTAACAGGGTAACATCATAGCATCCTAAGCATGCATACTAAGCAGGGGCTGAGCAACGAGCAATAGTAACATAGCAGTACATGGTTTGCTGGGAGGGGACATGGCTATATCGGTTTGAAAGAGGCTGTAAACATATGGTAGGATCAAACATCGAACTTATCCTAGACTAGCATGCAAACCGCTAGTTGAAATATAATGGATCATAAGTAATGTATAGTCCTTTCCTGTTGATAAGTCAGGTTCCGAAGGTGTAGTTGATCGCAAGCTCGCATCGTCTCCGAAGGTATCCGCGGAAGCACACAAGACAGTAAAGACTGGAAAGCAATGAACGAGCACACATCTATTACTACGAAGCAATCACGAGCAAGCATCAACAAGAAGGCAACACGAGACATCGCACCTACCGTCAAGAGCGGTTACTAACAGGTTAAGTGGAGTACTCGTCACACACGACGATACCGCACATTTAGCAAGGATTCAAGTTGTTTAGCTACACAAGGTGGGCAAAGGTTGTTAACATGGCATCTCACTCAAGCATGGCATATCACACAAACAGGGCAAGAGGTTAAGCATAAATAAACTATCCAATCTAGTCACCTTAAGTGGGGGGTAAAACCTATACATGGCAACTATTACGGACCCCACAATAATTATTGCATTTGGTACTGTTCTGCCCTAAACATAATTTTATTATTTTTATTAGCAAGCAAGAGCATCATAAACATAATCTACAGGCAGTTCTAGTCAACTTAGATATAAGGAACATTTTAATCGAAGCAACGGTTAAAAAGTTATTAAAGAAACAGTTTATAGTGGCAAGGGTTGTAATTAACAGGTAAACAACATGTAAACAAAGTCAAACATGGCAAAGGAGCACATTTTCTTAATCTACACAAAATTCTAAGCAACTTTCGTGTTTTAAGCGTTGTGATCCGAGCTACCGTTTAAAAGATATAGCTACCGCAAAAAAATAATACAATCTGCAAATTTCAACTGCCCAGAAAAAAAAGAACAACGGACCGAATCTGCTCTAAAAGGCCCAAAACAGGTGGGCGCAAATTACCTAAACTACACTCGGGCGCTACACAGTACTGGGCCGAGCCCACTGCCCCAACAGATAAAAAAAGAAAGAAAAAGGGGGAGGACGCCTCACCACGTGGGTCTGGCCCATGGAGCAGGGGTGCGCGAGGCTTCGCTGGGCGTCGCACTAGGCGGTGGAGCGTCGAGGTAGGCCGGGTCGCCAACTGGGCCTTCAGGCGCTGGAGGCGGCCCACGGGAGCGCAGCGCGCTGGCCCAGGACGCGTGCGGCTGCGGCCTCGTCCGCACGGGACAGAGGACAGCGGCGGCGCCGGTTGCCGGCCTAGACGACCTCCGGCGAGGTACGGGGCGCGACTACGGGGGGGGGGGTCCTGTGGAGGGACGCCGCAGATGTGGCCAGGGACGGCTAGATCGGGGGGCACTGGGGCCGGATCTAGGAGGTGGCGGGCGGAGGACCTCCGGTGGTGCGGGCGGCCGACGGCGCGGATGGCCATGGCGCGGAGGCTTGTCCCGCGGGAAGAGAAGAGAGAGGACGGCGAGGGAGAGAGGAGAAGAAGGAGAGGAAGAGAGTGGGCACGCGGGGAGGCGAGCTGGCCTGGGTCAGGGCAGACGGCGGTGGCTTGCCAGAGAGCATCAGCGCGGTGGTTTGCCGGAGCGCAGCAGCGCGGCGGCCACGGCATAGAGGCGGCGGCTCGGGTGTGGGGATTGCAAGTGGTGACGTGGCGCGCTTTGAAGCCTCCAATCTGCGACCCAACGGCTCCGGGGTCGCCTGATCTAGGGTTTGCATGAAAATGGGGTAATTTTTGGGGCAAAGTGGATGGGGTGGCTGCAATTTTTTCTAGGGGAAACCCTAGAAAGGGGTGGGAGTGTGGTCGTCTTTATATAGCCCAGGTGGCAGGCAGTTTGCAAAAACATCCCTGGTTTTTCTATCACGTGCGCGGTGTTTACGTTCTGACCGCCGGGGGTCCGCAGGACCTCCGATTCGGGTAAAACTTCGAACTGCGCGATCAGCGCATCGAGCCGGCGGCGTTCACCTCGCGTTGGAACCGTTCCGAAAACATTTTTTGGCGCTCTATAAAAATATCCAGTTTACTTATTAAACGGGGTTTTTTCGTTCCGTTGGCTGTTGGTCTCGTGCGGTTTTCGCGACGGTGATCGGGTGAAACCCGGTGTCGCAAAGGTCGAGTGTCAGGGTGGAAAGTGTCGGTCTCCGTCCGGTACGAGATAAGAGGGGGGGGGAAATAATCGCCGATCGATAAATCGGGGATGCAAACACCACAAACAAATGAGAAAATCAAACAATTCACACAGAAAACAAAAATTTCAATTTTTGTGAAATTTGTTTGTTACAATACAACACCACCAACAAGGGATCTCGACCCGAGATCCAGGACGATCCGGGGGAGAGGGGAAGGGGGAAAGAAAAGAGTCGATGGTCTTCAACACCACCAACAAGGGACTCTGCTCCATGTCGACGTCGAACTGTCCTCGAGAAACTTTCCGCAGAGAGATGGCAATGTCGGAGAACGAAACCATCAGGTGCTCAAAAGGAATAACAACACTTCAAAGCGACGATCAAGGGAAGCCTTCTCACTGGAATCTGAGGATACTAAGCAAGAGGAATGAAGTCAACAGACGACCAAGATGTTTACCCAGAGTCGGAAGAACTAAAGGTACTACTTGATTTCCCAAACCTGAGATCGGAATCGAGACAATACGCTGAAAGCAAGGCATTGTAACGGTTCCGAAACTCCACACACTCGAGATCCTAGAGTTTGAAAGGGGATAAGTCGAGATTAAAACACTTACGACACTTGTCCTGACCAGAGCAAGGGTAAGAAGTAAAAAGATTCCTACTCTCCGATAACTAACATATTAACTACAAAATAGTTTTTTTCTAGACTCGACTTCGGTCAGAGAAGGGATCCTATGGTCGGTAAGGCTCTGATACCAAGTTGTAAGGCCTGATATGCGGTACTGTTCGAGATCTAGATGTTTTCATCCAGATCCGGGGACGAAGCACATATCGGTCCCACCGCAACATATGACAATGCCATATGCCCCGGATTTCCAACATGATATCACAACATTACAGGTACAAGGATACAACATCTCATACAATCGGCATACAACTGCCTTAAATACATTACATCAGCGGAAGATACATGTCTGAGTACATACTACAATCAAATTCCTAGTGGCAAAGAGAAAAACATCGATCCCCATATCCACACGGGTCCAGGCCCTCCGCCGGGATCCGCCTAACTAGTCGTCGTCGAGTCTCCACGTGAAACGTCAATCACCGTACCTGTTGTCGATCAAGAACCCTAAAAAGAGTTTGGGGGATAGTATCATGAGTATAGAGGTACTCAGCATCCAACTGTAGGTGGTCATCTGACCCAGCAAGGACTTCATCACTCGTCATTCTAGGACAACTAGTAGTTTACGGTAAGGATGGGGTAAGTGGTGAGGTTGCTGCCGCACTAGCATTTATGAAGTGACTAATGATCTAGAGAGTTAGATAAAAATCCAAGCATTCGATGAGGAATCGCCTCCAACAAGTCTGCTATCCACCTACTTACGCAAGCATAACACCTATCATATCCTTGTCCTCCTCTTCGCATCCCGACGAACAAGAAGCAGTCAAGGCACACACACGTTGATCAAGTTATTTAAGATTATCTCAGTTGTTGTTGTCTATGAACAAGGAGCAGGTCTCAAATCGTCCATAACCGTGGACACGGCTTCTCGAAATTTTTTAACCCTGCAGGGGTGTACCAACTTCCCATTACAAGGCTCCGCACGCACGCCCATTTCTCTCAGTTGCTACCCATCACAGGCAACCATTTTATGATTTAGTTCCAAGAGATCCGAAACGACAGGTCCCTCTAGCTAACAACGAACAAATTCGGGTGGCCCCCGGTGAGTCGACATCCAGCTCAGGAGCCGGCCGCTCTTTCGATCTGATCTCTACCGTATGAATCCAGGTTCGGATTTCCGGTTAATCTCACATGAGACCGGGTCCTCAGCCGGTCATGATGGGCCAACAAGGAACCATGTCCTTACTAGTCTGGGTTGTTTTAAAGGATGTCTGCCAGGAGCTACCCGACAGATATAAATGCATGGTTTTCAAATGGTAAAATCAGCTTCCGCCACCACTAGAAATGTTTGAAGCTAGGTAGGTAAGAAAAGGGGACCCCATAAAATCCCACACGCGGTTAGGCACGCTCCGTCTTAAAACCAATACCCGGAACTCGGGTCCTAGGTGACTCGAATGGAACAAAGCGTCGGGGCGGGATAGCCTAGACCTTCAATCCTTCGTTGAATATAGTCAACATTATAATAATCATATCATCAACAAAATAATAATAATAATGTGATAGCCCAAAACCAAGGAGTAACAGGGTAACATCATAGCATCCTAAGCATGCATACTAAGCAGGGGCTGAGCAACGAGCAATAGTAACATAGCAGTACATGGTTTGCTGGGAGGGGACATGGCTGTATTGGTTTGAAAGAGGCTGTAAACATGTGGTAGGATCAAACATCGAACCTATCCTAGACTAGCATGCAAACCGCGGGTTGAAATAGAATGGATCATAAGTAATGTATAGTCCTTGCCTGTTGATAAGTCAGGTTCCGAAGGTGTAGTTGATCGCAAGCTTGCGTCGTCTCCGAAGGTATCCGCGGAAGCACACAAGACGGTAAACACTGGAAAGCAATGAACGAACAAGCATCTATTACTACGAAGCAATCACGAGCAAGTATAAAAAAGAAGGCAACACGACAAATCACACCTACTGATAGAGGCGAAGGTGTCCCGATGTTTCGATGAGATGGTGGAGATCGATTATGGTGGAGGCGACTCTCACGATCCGACTACGAACGTGCGAAGACGTTGCGCCTTAGCGATCGCTAAACCAACTCCGAGAGGTTATTGATCCCGCGGATGCACGATCAACCTGACCACGAAGGTCTAATTCCTGCAAGCAATCGAAGAACAAGCAAGAACTAAGAATTGCAATCTGGATATTGCGAATATAAGATGAATGATTATGAAAGTTGGGGTTCCAATGAGGTCTTGGCCTGGTCGGATGACACAA
The DNA here is from genome assembly GCA_950022295.1 of Bromus sterilis. Classification (NCBI taxonomy): domain Eukaryota; kingdom Viridiplantae; phylum Streptophyta; class Magnoliopsida; order Poales; family Poaceae; genus Bromus; species Bromus sterilis. The sequence continues at coordinate 167,717,573 of OX465600.1, read as the reverse complement.
ACGAAGAGCTCGAAGTTGCGGCTATGGCTAACTTATATCTAATTAAAACCCAAGTCTAAACGACGCCCTAAGGTCTGTATATATGGGGGAACAGAGGGGATTTTCGTGACCCCTTGGAGGTGGGGTCCGAAAACAACCCTAACTCGGTTTCCCCACACATACGGACTCTAAAAACAGCCTATAATGTGGTATTTCGAAATTACATGGGCCCAGCCCAATATTAAGGTGACGCAACACCTATAATTGCTCTTGGACGAAAATAATGAAGTGGCATCTCGTGTATTCCGTCCAAGCCTTCATGCATGCCTTATGGTGGCTTCAACGTGCGAAAATCCCCACTGGAAGCTCCACTGTACTTTCCCCCGCGCGCACCTTCTTCTCCATTCTTGATCCCACTCCAATGACCATCCTTCTTGTCCATGCTAGGTCCTTCATTCATAACCAAAACAAAAGTATCTAATTTAGGCAGCATCATATGTTCATGAACAATAGAAGGATTCGCAAGAAACGAAAGTACCTGATAATTTAGTTGACGTGCACGTGCTCTAGTAACTGGTCCAGTATGTGTAGTTGGTGAGGGTATGGGTGTAACATTAGTAGGGATGTCCTCATCATCCTCCCCTTCTTGAATTGAAGTCGTCCTCGACGGAAGCTCATCATCTTCTCCCAAATAAGGTTTCAAATCTGCAATGTTAAATGTGGGACTAACCCCAAAATCTGCAGGTAGCTCAAGTTTATATGCATTATCATTAATTTTCTGTAAAACCTTAAAGGGACCATCAGCTCGTGGCATTAACTTAGACTTGCGCAAATCAGGAAACCTATCTTTTCGTAGATGTAACCAAACAAGATCTCCTGGTTCAAAAACAACATGCTTTCGACCCCTATCACCAGCAAGCTTGTATCTAGCATTCATGCGCTCAATGTTTTCTTTAGTTAACTCATGCATTTTTAATATCAATTCAGCACGTTGCTTAGCATCAAAATTCATCTTCTCCGAAGATGGAAGAGGCAGCAAATCAATAGGTGCACGAGGTAGAAAACCATAAACAATCTCAAAAGGGCACATTTTAGTGGTAGAATGCACTGAACGATTATAAGCAAATTCAATATGAGGTAAACATTCTTCCCACAGTTTCAAGTTACTTTTTAAAACAGCCCTAAGCATAGTAGACAATGTCCTATTGACCACTTCAGTTTGTCCATCAGTTTGGGGATGACATGTAGTACTAAAAAGTAGTTTAGTACCCAACTTAGCCCATAAGCATCTCCAAAAATGGCTAAGAAACTTAGTATCACGATCCGAGACAATAGTATTGGGCACACCATGTAAACGAATAATCTCTCCAAAGAATAAATCAGCAACATTAGCAGCATCATCGCTTTTATGACATGGTATAAAATGTGCCATCTTAGAAAATCTATCCACGACAACAAATATGCTATCCCTCCCCTTCTTTGTTCGAGGCAAGCCTAAAACAAAGTCCATGGATATGTCCTCCCACGGAACACTAGGTACAGGTAAAGGCATGTATAAACCATGAGGATTGAGTCGTGACTTAGCTTTTTGACATGTAGTGCAGCGAGCAACAAAACGCTCAACATCCCGTCTCATCTTTGGCCAAAAGAAATGTGTAGCAAGTACGTCCTCCGTCTTTTTCACGCCAAAATGTCCAATTAATCCTCCTCCATGCGCCTCCTGCAACAACAAAAGACGAATAGAGCTAGCTGGAATGCATAGCTTGTTAGAACGGAACACAAATCCATCATTAAGCACAAACTTGTTCCAAGTTCTACCCTCTCTACAATTCTGCAATACATCTTTAAATTCCGCATCATTTGCATATTGTTCTTTGATTGTCTCTAAACCGAATATCTTGGAAGTCAAGTTGTGAAAGCATAGTATAACGACGAGACAAAGCATCAGCAATAATATTATCTTTCCCCTTCTTGTGTTTAATGACATAAGGGAAAGTCTCAATAAATTCAACCCACTTAGCATGTCTACGATTAAGTTTTGCTTGACTTCTTATGTGTTTCAAAGATTCATGATCAGAATGTATAACAAATTCTTTGGGCCATAAATAATGTTGCCAAGTTTCTAATGTCCGAACAAGAGCATATAATTCCTTATCATAAGTAGAATAGTTCAGACTAGGCCCACTCAATTTTTCAGAAAAGTATGCAACAGGTTTAGCATCTTGTAATAACACACCTCCCAAACCAATCCCACTAGCATCGCATTCAAGCTCAAAAGTCTTATTAAAATCAGGAAGTTGGAGCAAAGGAGCATGTGTTAACTTATCTTTCAATACCGTGAAAGCTTCTTCCTGTGCGGTACCCCAAGTAAAAGGCACATCCTTGCGTGTAAGCTCATTGAGAGGGGCAGCAATGGTGCTGAAATCTCTCACAAAACGCCTATAGAATCCAGCGAGGCCAAGAAAACTCCTCACTTGTGTGACCGTTTTGGGCTGCGGCCAACTCTCAATCGCCTCGATCTTGGCTTTATCAACTTCAATACCCTGTGGAGTAACAACATAGCCAAGAAACGAGACTCGGTCGGTGCAAAAGGTGCACTTCCCAAGGTTTCCAAATAAACGTGCATTACGTAGAGCAATAAAAACAGCACGTAAATGATCCAAATGTTCCTCCAAAGATTTGCTATAAATCAGTATATCATCAAAATAGACTACCACAAATCGTCCAATGAAAGCACGTAAAACCTCGTTCATTAATCTCATGAAAGTGCTAGGTGCATTAGTTAACCCAAAAGGCATGACTAACCACTCATATAATCCAAACTTAGTTTTAAAAGCCGTTTTCCATTCATCTCCTAATTTCATGCGAATTTGATGGTATCCACTACGCAAATCAACTTTGGAAAACATGGTAGAGCCACTTAATTCATCAAGCATATCATCTAACCTAGGAATAGGATGACGATAACGAATAGTAATATTATTAATGGCTCGACAATCAACACACATACGCCATGTTCCATCCTTTTTAGGCACTAATATAACAGGAACAGCACAAGGACTAAGGGACTCACGTATGTAACCTTTGTCGAGTAGCTCTTGTACTTGACGCTGAATCTCCTTCGTCTCCTCCGGATTGGTACGGTATGGCGCACGGTTGGGCAACGAAGCACCGGGAATTAAGTCAATCTGATGCTCAATCCCTCGAATAGGTGGTAATCCCGGTGGTACGTCTTGTGGAAAGACGTCAATAAACTCCTACAAAAGGTCAGTGACAACAGGAGGCAAAGAAGGAGGCAATTCCTCAAATGAAAACAAAGCTTCTTTGCACACAAAAGCATAGCACACATATTGACTAACATCCAAATCTGAAACATCAACCTTAGTAGCAAGCAAAGTTGGACTAGTCAATTTAATTTCATTCGAAACAGCAGAAGAAGATTTGCTATTAGTCTTATGTTGTTGCTCAAATTCTTTGGCTGCTATCTCATTCTCACTCTTATTTTTCTCCTGTTTTGCTTTACTAGCTCTAGCAAGATCATCTTTCACAATTTGTTCAGGAGACATAGGAAGTAAAGCAATATTTTTATCCTGATGAACTAGAGTAAACTGATTTGTCCTACCATGGTGTACAACATTCCTATCAAATTGCCATGGTCTACCAAGTAAAAGAGAGCATGCTTGCATGGGTACCACATCACAATCAACATAATCAGCATATGCAGCAATGCTAAAGTGCACACGAACAGAACGCGTTACCTTAATCTTACCACTATTGTTAAACCACTGAATATAGTACGGATGGGGGTGTGGTCTTGTGGTGAGAGATAGCTTCTCCACCAACTCCATGCTAGCCAAGTTGTTGCAACTCCCTCCGTCAATGATGATGCGAACCGAACGTTCTTTCACCACTCCCTTTGTGTGGAACAAATTATGCCTCTGGTTTTGCTCGGCCTTCGTTACCTGCACACTTAATACACGTTGAGCAACCAAACTAGCATATTTATCTGCATCATCAGGAGTCATATACTCTATATCATGAGCATCATCAAGGGCACCCTGTTCCTCATGAGCAATGAGGACTAGAGTCTCCTCATCATAGTCACTCGCTGACTCATACCCACCATCCGCCGTAATAGTCATCACACGCTTGGAGGGACAGTCTTTTGCGAAGTGACCTCCACCTTGGCACCTGCGACATTTAATATCACGATCTCGTGCTTGCCCTGTGGACGCCATGGATGAAGAAGAACTCGCTGCTGGACCACTCTGTGCACCCTTGAATGGTGGCGCTGGCTGTTTTGGTGGCTCCCTGTAAGAATGAGCGGCTGAAGTAGATGGTGGCGCAGCAGGACGTGTGGAAGTAGAAGCTCCACGCGATGTCCATGATGTATTTCGTCCTGCAGAAAAGTTAGGTCTCGTAGCGGCCTGTCGATCCTGCACTTCACGTTCAGCTTTACAAGCAAGATGAAACAAACGAGTGACAGTAGCAAAGTCCTTGTATTCAAGAATAGTTTGTATCTCCCTGTTTACGCCACCCATAAAACGTGCAAGCATAGCTTCATTATCCTCTACTAGGCCACATCTAATCAATCCAGTTTGTAATTCTTGATAATATTCCTCTACAGAATTTTTTCCTTGTCTCAAACGCTGTAATTTTTGTAACAATTCACGTTGATAATAAGGGGGAACCCAGCGAGTACGCATAGCATCTTTTAAAGCAGCCCAAGTAGTTGGAATATTATTAGCATGCAATCTACAATGTTCAGACCACCAAATAGATGCAAAGCCCGTGAATTCACAAACAGCAGCAGTAACACGTCTATTCTCAGGATATTGTAAACATGTAAAACGTTGTTCAGTTTCTAACTCCCAAGTAAGATAAGCATCAGGAATATATCTACCCTCAAACGGCTTAAGATTCAATTTAAGTTTAGGTACATGTTCATCATCGCGTACCTGAGGGGGTGGTTGGTGTCGACCGTGGCGAATGTTGGGACGTGGACGTCCAACTGGCTGCTCATAGGCCGCTTCCTGTTCCACCTCCTCCTCGTAATCACCCTCGTAGTTGTCGTCCAGGCCGACGTCAGAAGCAGCAGCAGCAGCAGTAGCAGCAACTGCAGCAGCAGGAGGAGCACCAATACTAGCAGCTTGTCCACGCGGAAACAGAATACGTCGTGCACGTGGTAGTGGCGGTGGCTGTTGCTGTGCTGAAGGTAGGCGTGCGATCAACTCAGTAAACTTGGCGTCGAGCTTGGTGTCGATCATCTTCTCCACGCCATCAATCGCCTCTGTAAATCTGGTCTCGATGTCCTGCACCTGTTGAGACATCATACGTGCAAATTTATCATGTAGCTCCTTGTTTGTCATGTTCTCCCAATCGGGTGCATCCCGCGCCACTTCATCATGTGATCCTGGCATGTTAGCAGAAATAGAAAACACACCGGAATATGATCCTACTGCTACTAATGGGATGGATGTGGGGTGGTGGAAAGCACAAATCCGTCAAGCTTTTCTTACGTTCTTACCGATTCTTACCTAGCAGCAGGTGGTGATGTACAACCAACGGGTCAAAAATCTCATAGATGTGGTAGAGCGATGGCCAGGCGGTGTCAAAACGCACGATGTAGAATATATGTGGAGCTGTAGGAAGGCTGACAAGTATGGTAGGAAAAACTCAACAGTAATCAAAACAGAGATGCAAAGCTGAATAAACACTCAACGTCGGTACTGTGCTGATCCTAGGCTAGACCATACTAGAGACGCGAGCCTAAAACACCAACGAAAGCACGGCGCGGCACGTAACAACTGTGAAGCACACTCTGAATTTTTTTTTCTCTCTTTTTTTTTTTTTTTTTTTGGCGATGCGGGACTGCGGGGGCTGAAAAAGGGCGAAAAAATCACTATGGTGGCGAACGTCTCAAAACGAGTTTCTGGACCTACGGAACGTATGGGCACGAAATTTTTTTACCCCTGAAATTTTTGGCCTAAAACTGCTCTGGAACGAAGTTTTTTTTTCTTTTTTTTTTTCGTGGATTGTAGGTATGAAGAACAGAACCAATCTAGACTAAGAAAACTGGTAAATCTCACCGAGCAACCTGGAAATCTGATACCACTTGATAGAGGCGAAGGTGTCCCGATGTTTCGATGAGATGGTGGAGATCGATTATGGTGGAGGCGACTCTCACGATCCGACTACGAACGTGCGAAGACGTTGCGCCTTAGCGATCGCTAAACCAACTCCGAGAGGTTATTGATCCCGCGGATGCACGATCAACCTGACCACGAAGGTCTAATTCCTGCAAGCAATCGAAGAACAAGCAAGAACTAAGAATTGCAATCTGGATATTGCGAATATAAGATGAATGATTATGAAAGTTGGGGTTCCAATGAGGTCTTGGCCTGGTCGGATGACACAAACGAAGAGCTCGAAGTTGCGGCTATGGCTAACTTATATCTAATTAAAACCCAAGTCTAAACGACGCCCTAAGGGCTGTATATATGGGGGAACAGAGGGGATTTTCGTGACCCCTTGGAGGTGGGGTCCGAAAACAACCCTAACTCGGTTTCCCCACACATACGGACTCTAAAAACAGCCTATAATGTGGTATTTCGAAATTACATGGGCCCAGCCCAATATTAAGGTGACGCAACACCTATAATTGCTCTTGGACGAAAATAATGAAGTGGCATCTCGTGTATTCCGTCCAAGCCTTCATGCATGCCTTATGGTGGCTTCAACGTGCGAAAATCCCCACTGGAAGCTCCACTGTACTTTCCCCCGCGCGCACCTTCTTCTCCATTCTTGATCCCACTCCAATGACCATCCTTCTTGTCCATGCTGGGTCCTTCATTCATAACCAAAACAAAAGTATCTAATTTAGGCAGCATCATATGTTCATGAACAATAGAAGGATTCGCAAGAAACGAAAGTACCTGATAATTTAGTTGACGTGCACGTGCTCTAGTAACTGGTCCAGTATGTGTAGTTGGTGAGGGTATGGGTGTAACATTAGTAGGGATGTCCTCATCACCTACCGTCTAGAGTGGTTACTAACAGGTTAAGTGGAGTACTCGTCACACACGACGATACCGCACACTTAGCAAGGGTTCAAGTTGTTTAGCTACTCAAGGTGAGCAAAGGTTGTTAACATGGCCTCTCACTCAAGCATGGCATATCACACAAACATGGCAAGAGGTTAAGCATAAATAAACTATCCAATCTAGTCACCTTAAGTGGGGGGTAAAACCTATACATGGCAACTATTACGGACCCCACAATATTTATTGCATTTGGTACTGTTCTTCCCTAAACATAATTTTATTATTTTTATTAGCAAGCAAGAGCAGCATAAACATAATCTACAGGCAATTCTAGTCAAGTTAGGTATAAGAACATTTTAATCGAAGCAACGGTTAATAAGTTATTAAAGAAACAGTTATAGTGGCAAGGGTTGTAATTAACACGTAAACAACATGTAAACAAAGTCAAACATGTCAAAGGAGCACATTTTATTAATCTGCACAAAGTTCTAAGCAACTTTCATGTATTAAGCGTCGCGATCCGAGCTACCGTTTAAAAGATATAGCTACCGCAAGAAATTAATACAATCTGCAAATTTAAACTGCCCAGAAAAAAAAGAACAACGGACCGAATCTGCTCTAAAAGGCCCAAAACAGGTGGGCGCAAATTAGCTAAACTACGGTCAGGCGCTACACAGTAATGGGCCGAGCCCACTGCCCCAACAGATAAAATAAGAAAGAAAAAGGGGGAGGACGCCTCACCACGTGGGCCTGGCCCATGGAGCAGGGGTGGGCGAGGCTTCGCTGGGCGTCGCACTAGGCGGTGGAGCGTCGAGGCAAGCCGGGGCGCCAACTGGGCATTCAGGCGCTAGAGGCGTCCCACGGGAGCGCAGCGCGCTGGCCCAGGACGCGTGCGGCTGCAACCTCGTTTGCACGGGACAGAGGGCAGCGGCGGCGCCGGTTGCCGGCCTGGACGACCTCCGGCGAGGTACGGGGCGCGACTACGGGGGGGGGGGGGGGGTGGGGTCTGGTGGAGGGACGCCGCGGAGGTGGCCTGGTACGGCTAGATCGGGGGGCACCGGGGCCGGATCCAGGAGGAGCTCTGGTGGCACGGGCGGCCGGCGACGCGGATGGCCATGGCGCAGCGGCTTGTCCTGCGGGAAGAGAAGAGAGAGGAAGGTGAGGGAGAGAGGAGAAGAAGGAGAGGAATAGAGTGGGCACGCGGGGAGGCGAGCTGGCCTGGGTCAGGGCGGACGACGGTGGCTTGCCGGAGCGCAGCAGCGCGGTGGCTTGCCGGAGCGCAGCAGTGCGGCGGCCATGGCATAGAGGCGGCGTCTCGGGTGTGGGGATTGCAAGTGGTGACGTGGCGCGTTCTGAAGCCTCCGATCTGCGATCCAACGGCTCCGGGGTCGCCTGATCTAGGGATTGGACCAAAATGGGGTAATTTTTGGGGAAAAGGGGAGGGGGTGGATGCAATTTTTGCTAGGGGAAACCCTAGAAAGGGGTGGGAGTGTGGTGGTCTTTATATAGCCCAGGTGGCAGGCAGTTTGCAAAAACATCCCCGGTTTTTCTCTCACGCACGCGGTGTTTACGTTTCTGAACGCCGGGGGTCCGCAGGACCTCCGATTTGGGTAAAACTTCGAACTGCGCGATCAGCGCGTCGAGCCGGCGGCGTTCACCTCGCGCTGGAACCGTTCCGAAAACATTTTCTGGCGCGCTATAAAAATGTCTCGTTTACTTATTAAACGGGGTTTTTTCGTTCCGTTGGCTGCTGGTCTCGTGCGGTTTTCGCGACGGTGATCGGGTGAAACCCGGTGTCCCAAAGGTCGAGTGTCAGGGTGGCAAGTGTCGGTCTCCGTCCGGTACGAGATAAGAGGGGGGAAAATAATCGTCGATCGATAAATCGGGGATGCAAACACCGCAAACAAATCACACAATCAAACAATTCACTGAGAAAACAAAAATTTCAATTTTTATGAAATCTGGGCTGTTACAAGCACGTATTTACTTCTAGGTGAGGGAGCACCCAAAACTCTCATGGGTGCGAGTAATCACTCGAGCACGTATTTACTTCTAGGTGAGGGAGCACCCGAAACTCTCGTGGAGATGCTCCCGATGGGAGTAAAATGTTTTGCCCATCGGAAAAAAATTTAAGAAGTTGAAATTTCTGAGGCTGGGAAACGTACTCGATATGCGTTGTGACGCTGCTTGGTTTTTCTGGTATCTTTGACCATTGTAACCTGCCGAAGGAAATGACTTGGCGCTGTCCCGCCGAAATTTTCGCTTCGTGTGATTATGGTCCTCTTTTTGCGCGTGTAGTGGGCGGTGTTGTTGCTGCGCCGTTTGAGTTTTCCATGTTTTTTGCCAGCCGTGGGATCGTGCCACGTTTACTGGCTGTTGGGATTGAACGGTGCCCCTGCTCGCCTAGCTGGTGGTAAAATACCAAGAGGCTGAGTAAATTTTAGGTTTTACCCAGCCATTGCCTTCTCCCCTCGCTGCTAGATTTCCCCTGTTCTTAAGCCTTCTCCTTCCTCCTGTTGCTGCTTGCTGCAGGGTTGATGAAAACGCGCTCCCGTGCTGCTCCGAAATCGGCCAAGATGTCTGGCAAGTGGGAGCACTCGACTTTTGGGGTTGCAGATCTCGGCCCGCTGATTGCTGATGGCTTGGTGGCTGGAGATGCCGTGCGGATTCCGGGGGATGAACCTGTTCCCGCTCCCACGACAGATGAGCGGGTGTGCTGTCAAGCGTTCTTCCCTCGCGGGTTTGCCCTTCCGATTCACCCTTTTGTTCGTGGTTTGTTGTACACCTATCGGCTTCAGCTGCACAATTTGACTCCCAATGGGATTTTGCACATTTCTTGCTTTATCACCCTTTGTGAGGCTTTTTTGGGGATCTATCCCCATTGGGGGCTCTGGAAGCACCTCTTTTGTATAAAGAGGACGAATTCTGAGTACGCTGTAGGGCAGGTGGGTATATCCATTAGGGGCTCCAAATCGTACTTTGATTTGGAGATGCTTGACTCCGTCAGTGCTTGGCGGAAAAGTTGGTTCTATCTGAAGGATCAGCACGTTGCTGGGCAGCGATTTGGTCTTGCTCCCTTTAATTCTGAAGCGCGGGTAGTCAAGCAGGCTTCATGGTCCCATTCTTTGTCTGCGAAAGAGTCATCTGAAGTGGCTCCATTCTTGGAGAGGGTTTCCCTGGTGAAGGACAACTTGACCGGTGGGCAGCTCATCTCTGTTTTTATTGGGAGGCGCTTCTAACCATTGCAGTCTCGAGCCCGTCCCATGTGGCAATATGAGGGACTCGAGGACTCGACGAGGTGCTCCCGCCAAGAGCTTGATGCCGATGGCCTTCTGGCCCGGATCCAGTATGTGACCAAATGCTCGAGCGTTTCCGAGATGGGTTTCGTCATTCCTTATTCTTCTGATCACGCGCTGCCGCAGGTTCGCGTTTTTGAATTTCCCGTATGACTTGAGATGCTTGTTTGACTGCTTGCTGATGATGCTATTTGCTTTTGTAGGATCATGTTCCTGTGTTGTGCAACCCTCCGCATCCGGAGGATGCTGATATTCGCGAGGAGCCGGATGCTTCCGCTGCTGATGATGTTGCGCCGAGTGCTAGTGCCAGCGTGCTCGCGGGTGCCACTGGTGCTGACGAGTCCGCGGGGGTCGAGCTGCCGGGGACCAGAGATAGTGAGGAATCAAGGCCCTTTTGTGTCAAGCGTTCACGGCCTTCGGGCGCCGAGGATCTTGAGGCGGCGAGTGGTGCTGTTCCGCTGTTTGTACTGTCTAATGAGCCGTCTCCTTCTGTCGCTGAGTGCAAAAGGCCCAGGTTTGGGAGGTTATTGCGCGCTCGCTCTGCGTGTGGCGGGTAAGCATATTCTTGTCTTTGCTGAGGCTGGTTTTCCTCTTTTCTTTTGTCTGATGGATTTTATCTTGCAGCGCTGCGACTGCTCCGGCTGCTTCCTCCTCTAGTGCGGTTGCTGTCCACCTGCAATCGACTGACTCTAGAGCAGCTGCCAAGCATACTGGGGATTCGTCGGCTGCCGTTGGTCCGCTCGTACCGTCGGTGACTTCTGCTGTCCCTGCTGCGGGTGTGATTCCTGCTGCCGCTCCGCCTGTGGCATCTGGTGTTGTTGCTCCTGATGCCGAGCCTGCTGCTCCAGATCGTCCTTACTTGGGCCGTCTTGATCTTGGTGTTGAAGATAAAGTCCACTTTTTTGACCGCATAGTTGGGCTGGTGAGTTTGTTTCCTATTTGCTTGTGCAGTTTTTGTCATCGGGGGCACGACAGTGCTCCCGATTGGAGTAGCCCCCGAGGCTGCAGGCAAGTGCTTGTGGTTGCTTGCAGTCTTGCCTTGGCTCTTGTTTTCCTTTGTGTCTTCATTGGGAGCATGGCCAGTGCTCCCGATGGGAGTAGCCCCCGAGGCTGCAAGCAAGCGCTTGCGATTGGTTGTAGTCTTGCTTTGGTTCTGACTTTTAATATTTGATTTCTTCGAGTAGCCTGTGTTCCAGCACTGTGAGCGTCTGGTCGTCGAGGCTGAGCGTTGGCAGCAGGCCCACAATTCTGCCCAGGGTGCCTTATTTGCCATGAGTAGTGAGTATTTCTTCCTGTGCTGTCGTGCTTGAACTGATGGGTCTTCGATTCTGAGTGATGTCTTGTTTTTTCATACCGTCGTCAAGCTGCCGAGAAGCAGGCCGAGAAGGCGGAAATAACGGTTTCCAACCTTAAGGCTGCTTTGGCTTCCAAGGAGAAGGAGCTGGACGATCAGCACGAGGAACTGGTGCGCCTGCGTCGAGCTGAGGATGCGCTTGGGCAGGCGGAGGCGGTCGAGTGCGAGGGTCTTCGGGTCTTGGCGGACTCACTTGTGTGTAAGTCATTGTTCCGTTGCTGGGTGCTTTGTCTCCTTCCTCCTTTTGTAGTGATTTTTGTTTCCTGGTGCAACCTCTACGCGTGCGAGTGCGACGGAGGTGGTTGCGTCGGAATCTGGAGTTCTCCGGGGGCCGTGGATGCCATGTCGGCCGCTGTTGATGTTGCCAAGGGGGTCTGTGCCCGGGCTTCCACTCTTGTGGGTCTTGTTCATGAGCACCTCATGCCGGAGGGCGCGAAGGTACCTAATGGTCTGGACGCCCGTGTTGCTGCATTTGGTAATGGCGGGGATCTCTTGGAGGAGCTAGTTGGGGAGACCGTGGTGAGTGATCTTTGCACGTCCTTTGTTGTTCTTATGGGGCACGGAGTTGATATTGACGACTCTCTGGTTGAGACTGTCCCTGCTTATACTGACGAGTAGAGCGCACGAGCCACTGTTCTGGCTCGTCGCCTGCAGGAGGTTGTGGATGGTCAGTATCCTTCCTCTGTAAGCAAGGGGGTGTCGTAGCCATGTCGTGTCGTCTGAAACTTTCTGGTTGTAATATGCCTCTTTTGTGGTGGTGGATCTGTGCTACCTTGATTGAAGTAACTGTTTGTCCATTCCTGCTGTTGTGCTTGATTGCCTTTTCTTTTTGTTCTTTTGCGGTAGGCCGCCTCGGGCGTGCTTCGGTCTTGGAGTTCTTTGAAGGAGGACGCTCGCGAGGGCGTGTATGAGTCCGTGTGCTTGAGGCTGAGGGACGCTGAGCGGGAGGTTGTTCGTTGAAGAGGGTTGTAGCAGTTCATCGTTCCAAACGCGAGCATGCTGAGGCCATGCTGGATAGTCTTGCTTCGTGGGTGGTAAAGCTGTCTGACCTCCTGCGAGGTGAATCTTGCTGCTGCTCGACTGCATTTAGTAGCTTTCCTGTCGTCGTCTTGATTTTGATTATGTTTTTCGAAGTGCTGCCGAGGCGGTCCCGGGATGAAGAGAAGGCCGTCCAGTCGGAGCTGTCTCGGTTGGATGGTCCTGAAGTGCAGGTGAGCAATCCTTTCTGGGCAGATGGGGCTCGTGCTCGAGCATTTGTTGTGCTTTGCCTTCGAGCTGAGCGGGTGCCGGCTGCTCTGCGGTACTATCAACAGGTGTTGGGCGGCATCCACGCTGAATTTTATCCGCTACAGGTGGTGCCATCGTCCTTTGAGACGCTTTTCCGCGTGTTTTCTCAGCCGGCAGAGTTGCGTCGCCTGATGAATCACCAGATTCATGCTGGAGCCCGCGCTGCCTTTGGCTTGGTCCATAGTCATTGGTCGGGGGCTGATATTGCTCAAGTGGTGGGGGGTCCTCCAGGTGGTAGGGATTACCCGATGGAGGAGCATTACTCGGCGGTCGATGAGCCTGCTCGCCGAGTAGTGGAGCGGGTTTGTGAAGAGAACGATCGTTATCTGGGTGCCCTTATTAAGGCGAAGATAGAGCCTGGGGGTTAGATGCTTCCTTTCTTTGTATATGCTTCTTCTTGGTGTGTTGTATTCCTTTGCAGTAAAGGGTTGTGCTGCTATGGCGAGCCCTTGTGTGTCGCGATTGCGAAGGACGCCTCGGGGGGTGACTGCTGCAGCGAGCCCCCGAGTGCCAGTTTTGTCGCGATTGCGAAGAACGCCTCGGGGGTTGGCTGCTGCGACGAGCCCCCGAGTGCCAATTTTGTTAGGTCGCGATTGCGAAGAACGCCTCGGGGGGTGGCTGCTGCGGCGAGCCCCCGAGTGCCAATTTTGTTAGGTCGCGATTGCGAAGAACGCCTCGGGGGGTGGCTGCTGCGGCGAGCCCCCGAGTGCCAATTTTGTTAGGTCGCGATTGCGAAGAACGCCTCGGGGGGTGGCTGCTGCGGCGAGCCCCCGAGTGCCAATTTTGTTTATGTGGCGATTGCGAAGAACGCCTCGGGGGGTGGCTGCTGCGGCGAGCCCCCGAGTGCCAATTTTGTTTATGTCGTGATTGCGAAGAACGCCTCGGGGGGTGGCTGCTGCGGCGAGCCCCCGAGTGCCAATTTTATTTATGTCGCGATTGCGAAGAACGCCTCGGGGGGTGGTTGCTGCGGCAAGACCCCGAGTGCCAATTTTGTTTATGTCGCGATTGCGAAGAACGCCTCGGGGGGTGGCTGCTGCGGCGAGCCCCCGAGTGCAAGTGAATCAATTTTTGGAAAAACATTTTTCAATATTCTTCCTGGTGTCTTGTGGAATTCCTTGTCGCAGCGGTCGGACCTGACGAAAATGCCGCTGATTGTGATGACCCCATGAGGGCCTGGCATCTTTAGCTTAAGGTAGGCGTAGTGAGGCACTTCCATGAAGCGGGCGAAGGCCGGTCGTCCGAGGAATGCGTGGTACTGCGACTTCGAGTCGACCACTTCGAAGTCTAGGATCTCCTTGCGGAAGTTGGTCGCATCACCAAAGACCACTTCTAGGCTTATTTTTCCCAAAGGGTAGACTGCTTTTCCTGGCACAATCCTGTGGAAGGCTGTGCTTGAGGATTTCAGCGCGGAGCTCTGGATTAGCATTTCTTCGAGTGTCCTTGTGAAGATGATGTTGATCCCGCTGCCGCCGTCCATGAATACACGTGACATGTCGTAGTTCCCAATTCTGGCCTCAAGCACTAGCGCGGCATGTTCTGGCCGAGGGATGGCAGGCGGGTGGTCCTCCCGAGAGAAGGTAATATCTGTCTCGGACCCGCGCAAGTACTCCGGGACAGCGGGGTGCGAGGAGGCTGCGAGGAAGACTTGTCTTGTGACCTTCTTCTGCTGCCTATTTGAAGGCCTGCCTTCTTGTATCATGTAGATCCTGCCGTGGGCTTCTGGGTACTGCTCCTCTGCATCTGGTGTCCTGTGCCGTTGCTGGATTGCGGCCACTTGCCTTGCTGGTAGGGGAGGGGCTGGTGGTGTGTCGTGGGCGATGGGCCCGACTGCTATGTTCGCGCGTGGCTGGGCCGCTGTTGTCGCGGATGGCCTTTTTTCATCCGCCAACTCGTTGAAGCTTCTGCAGTTCCTGAGGGTGTGTCCTGATCTGAGCTCCCCTCGTTCGTTTCTGAATCCGTGTATCGAGCACGGTCCATCGAGTTGTTCTTTGGCCGAGCGGTATGTTCTAGTGCTGTCGCGCGGCTGCCTCGTCCTCCAGTCTCGTTTGTGAGCTTGGGGTGCGTCTTCGAGGTTGTCTCTGCGCTGTATTCTTCTATCGTCGCGATGCCTGCCGTCTCTGTTGTCTGGGAAGCCGGCGGCGACCATGTCGGGTCCTCTTTCGTTGTAGAAACTGCGCCTGGGTCGCTTCCTTTGACGGTCGAGTCCTCTTTCTCCGTTGTGGTAGTAGTAGTCGTGTTCTGAGCGTGCGATGTGGATTTCTGTTTCGTTGTGAACGGAATCCTCGCCATCCGCCCAGCTGTTGGCTTGCTCCAGCAGCCGTGCGAGTGTTCGGACTTTCATCTGCCCGAGATGTTCCTTGAATTCGATGCGCTGCAGGCCTCGCCTAAACGCGTCGATTGCGCTTTCGTCTGATATGTCTTCTGCTGAATTCTTGAGTATGGTCCACCGCTGGATGTAGGCTCGCAGGGTTTCCCTGGTTCCTTGGTTGCATGCCCGCAGCTCCTCGAGCGATGCCGGTCTCTTGTATGTGGATTTGAAGTTTTCTATGAAGGCTTCACGGAACTGCCTCCATGAGCTGATGGATCCTCGCGGGAGATTCTTCAACCAGTGTCGTGCTGAGCTCTCGAGCATGAGCTGCACATACTGCATTGCCGTGACGTTGGTCCCGCGCTGGAACTTGACTGCTGTTAAAAAGTCGTCGAGCCACGCCTCTGGCTCCTTGAGTCCATTGTATTTGAGCGTTGTGGAGTTCAATTTGAACCCGCTCGGCATTCACGTCTCGCGTATGGAACGTGTGAAGCATAGTGCTCCGCATGGCTCGATTTCTTCGTTGAAGGCTTCTTCGTCCGAGTACTCTTCGCGTGCTGCGCGTCTCTATCTGCTGCGGTTGATTTTGTTCTGTGTGATGTCGTCGCACGCGTCTCGTCGACTGCTGCAGCGCCTGTTGTCGTTGTCGTCGCTGTCGTGCTTCCTGTTTTTGCTGGAGCGTTTGCGCCAGTCGTCGCTGCTGTCGTCGTCATCGGGTAAGCTGGGGTCCCTGTCTGGTGTCCTTGCACGTGTCGGTCGCCTTGCACTTGATTTTTTGGGTGCTGAGGCGGCGATGGCGTCCTTCATTATCTGCAAGGCTATTGAAGTGTTGCGGTCTGGTCTGTTCTGCCTATTTTTCTGGGCGCGAGACAGGTAGTCTCAGGCGCTTATAAAGGCTTCTGCTGGTGTGAGGGGTTCCTCTTCGCCATCCTCCTCTTCTAACTTGAAGTCGTCGTCGAGCTTCCGAACCACTCTCTTCTTATCTGTTCGTCGCAGGTTGCTGAATTTCGATTTATTGCGGAGAGGGGAGCCGTGATCCGGGGAGTCGTCTCTTGGAGGTGGCTTGCGATTTCTTTTCTGCTCGGCGGCCACCTTTTCTTGCTTCTCTAGCTCTAGGCGTTGTTGTCTCGCTTGCTGGGTTAGCTCGCTTGCCAATTTGTTGTATGCCCTGAGCTCGTCCCTTGTTGCGCTTCCCGGTAGTAACTTCCCATGTTCGACTGCGTCCTTTACTCTGGCCATTGATTCTTTGGACAGGTAGATTCGCTCTTTGGGTGGGTCGACCACCGCCGCGCTCGGGGTTTGTTGCTTACTGCTTGATGGCTTGTCGCTCTTGTGGTTGCTCTGTTCTTGTCCTTGTGGTACCTTCGTTGTTATGCTTCCCACTTCTCCCAGCTTCACGACGACCTTACTGGCGGTCCCGGGCGCTTTTGTCTTGTCGTCGGCTTGGCGAGTGCTTGAGTCGTTATCTTGGCCTTCGCCGTTTGCTGGTGGTGCGTCGGCTTCTGCCATGAACACCTGGGATGGTGCCCTGGCCGCCTTATGGCTCGTGCGTGTGGTGCTGCTTTTCCAGGCCGGGGGTCCAGCCGAGCGATCGCGGGCGATGTGGAGCCTTGGTTTGGGTGGGCAGTCGCGGCTGGCTCGAAGGGTGGCCGCGCGGGTGGCCACTGCATCGATTGCTGTTGTAGATGTTGCCGCGGGTGCTCGGGCGTCGTCCGTGAGGCGGAGGGAGCCCCAGTGGTTGATGTAGATCTGATATGCTCCGAAGATCAGGTTGATGCCGGAGCGTAGGTCGGCAAAACTGGTCGGAGAGTCAAAAGGTGGGCAGTGAAGCCAAGGGACCCAAACAGATCGGATTCCTCCTGGGTCGTCGGATCGAAGGATGCTGGTGAAGTTATCGCGTCGGCGGGTGTTGGAGATGCTGGTGAGGCCGCCGAGATCGCGTTCCCAACCTGTGCGGTTCCCACAGACGGCGCCAATTGATGGGGATGTACCCCGGAAAATCCCATGGTCAGGGACCCTGGGTTAGTCATGAGAGGCACAGGTTGGATGATAGCTCGTCGGCTAACAGGAGGATACGTTCCTGCTCGATATTATTGATCGGAGATGGCGATTACAGGGAAGCCAAGGCTAGTGTGCACAAGGCTAGGGTTACGGATTGCGTATTCCTTGTCCCTTGACGTCTCCCCTCCAAGCCCTTATATACTTGGCTAGGTCTCGGGGAGTCCGTCCTGGATTACAGATGAGGTTTCCTAACCCTGATCTTGTTCCGTACGGCAAGTTTGCACCTTCCTTATGAGTCGCGGACTCCTATGTCGGTGCCACTAGTGGGCCAAGGGTGGGCCCAAGCGGCATCTTTGTGGGCCTTCTGTCTTCGGGTACACCGGGTAGGCTCATCTGTAGGAGTCGTGGGGTCACCCCCTCGTCAGTCCCAATTTAAGAAACTATTTTATAATTTATGATCACTTTGTGTATGCATGGATTTAATCTGCACTTTTTAATAGATGATCACATTCAGATGTTTGGCTCATATATTCTGAACTAGGACCATCTTTGGCCAGCAGCCCCAATGCCTCGACACTCACCCCTGCACTTTGACCTCATGTTATTCGATTGGAAGCATCAGGCAAGCATGCTACTCCATTGTGTTTAATTTTTTCTAGCTTGTATACGCGATAGCTGACAACTATGTTGGATAAGGAATCGCCTTGTCACGCTTATAGACGCCAAGAGGTGGCCAACCGTTAAACCTAGGTTACACCATAGCAAACTATAAAGTGTCCACCATATCAAGAAAGCATGGCATTTTGCATTGGCGGGCAAGATAGATATTTAGTAGCGATAGATAGGCCAAATAATTTAACAAAAATATTAAAAAAACTCTTAGGGTGGCGCATTTTTTCCAAAATGCGGCACCAAGTGGTTTCTTATGTGTGGCACATTTTGCGGCACCAAGTGGTTTCTTATGTGTGGCGCATTTTGCAAAAATGCGCCACACATAAGAAACCACTTGGTGCCGCATTTTGGCAAAATGTGCCACCCCTAAGCCTTAACCTCCATTGGCCCCCTCCCCATTCCCGTGCACAGTACCATTCACACTCCTTGAGCCCTAGTCGTGACCGTCGCCGCACCGGAGCCCTCGCCACACCACAGGAGCCGCCCTGTCATCGGAGCCCCCACGCGCCACCGGAGGAGCCCCCCTTCTGCTCGCCGACGGCCACCACTGGTGCCGCACCCGCCCATGCCGTTCGTGTCGCCCACTCCCTCGCCATTCGAGCCGTCGCCGCCGTCCAGCATCTGGCGCCCTCGATTTCCGTATTCGACCTCCTCGAGCATGCCTAGGTCTCTGCGGTGAGCGTCTCCTCCTAATCCCCATCACCCCGGTCTGAATACGCCGCCGTAGTCGCCATTTTGAGCTCGCCGTTGCCGCCATGGACGCGCCAAGCCGAGCCCTGCTCGCCGCGCGTCGGCTCCCCTGCCAGCGCTCCTCACACCACCCGCTGCCACTCGGGGTGCCACCCCCATGCTCCTGCGCGCCTGTTGCTCCTCCTGACCGTGCCCAAGGCCATGTCCATGGAGTGTGTGTGTGTGTGTGTGTGTGTGTGTGGTGTGTGCATGTGTTGTGTGTGTCTGTGTCCTGTGTGTGTCTGTTGTGTGTGCGTGTGTTGTGTGTGTCTGTGTCCTGTGTGTGTCTGTGGTGTGCACAAGCATGGTTCTCTGTTTAATCAAGTTCTTGTATGACATGGTGCTCTGTTTAATTATGTTTAATTAAGTTCTTGTATGCTTAAGTTGTTTAGATGATCACAAGATCATTAGTGAATATTTACATTCCATTGCAACAGTTTTACAATGCATTTGAAGTAGATTTACACTCTAAATTAGAAGAAGAAAACAGTAATTATATATGCCATAGTTGCTCTAAAGTCTAAAGATTTACTTCATTTTAACTAAAGAAAATGAACATTAATTATATTAAAGGAAAAAACAGAATGTAGGCTATGTTTAAGTGCACAAAATTGATGTTTAAGTCCACAAAAATAAATTTGCAAGCATAGCATATGTTCTTAGTAATATTGAACTAGAGGAGAAGCATTGAACTAGATTTTTAAGTAGGATTAAGAAGAGAGAAATAGGAGCAACATTGAAAATCATGTTACAATTAAAACACTCAAAATTTATGAAGTAAATGCCATTTAAAACTAACAGAAATGGTGTTATTAGAAATTTTTAGTTTTTAGTTTTCTTTGGAATAATATTGTGTTAATGGCATTTGATTAAGTGATACTGCAATTGCTAATGCCTAGGATAGTGATGAAGTCTTTAGCAAAATTGTGTACAATATGTTCTTATTATAGGGAGAGGGAAATCTGGAAAGGAGAGATATTATCCATAGCAATAATATGAACCAGCTGGCCACTTAGCACATACAAGCCTTTTGCCATGAGAATGCAAGAAGCTTTAAAAAAATGCACGTCGGGAGTTGGGACTTGTGTGGAAGGCAGGACAAGTTCTTTAAAAAAATGCATGTTGCTTTTTCCCCTTTTTATTTTCTAGCATAAAATCCTAGTGAAATGTTAATCTAGCAGGACATGTTGTGAATCCTAGTTAAATGTCAGTCTATATAATATTTGATAGCTTAGGAAATTACCTAGGTGATTATATGATATAACTAGTGATCATTGAGTGAGGGAAAGAGAGAAATTGGTGAGGCTCACTGTTTTACCAAAGATATTATATGATATACCTAGGTGATTATATGATATACCCATGTAACTTACTACTACAATTTAGATTGGGTTTTTTTCAAAACATAGAATACTAGTACAGAGTTCTTATACATTAAGCTTGCACATTACCAAGTTTTTCTTTTGCAGCAATGCATGGGTTATGTACTAGTTTTACTAGAATTTTAGGCTTCTAGATAGCTATATTCCTCTCTATTTACTTTTTTTAGACAAGTAGTACATGTGGCAACTGAAAAGGAGATAGGTGAGACAGGTGTCCATTTTTCTTTGGATAACTGTACCATATTGTGTTAGAAGATAACATCCATATTAAATAGCAAATGAGATAGGTGACCCCCACATTATTCACCTTGAAACACTAGGATACTGATGAAGTAGGTATAGCATTTGTTCTTATAAACATTAGAAGCTAGCCACAGTGTCATGAAATTTGTTTCTTCCTTTGACAAACACTCTTGTGAACATATTTTTAGATGATGTTTTTTAGTGGATTGACAAGATGCTTTTCTTATCAAAAAAATTATGCATTGTTTATTGAATTGCTATTCATCACCCAGGGTAGAGAATAATTTATTCTTCACCCGGGGTAATTTTACGAATCTTTCATTAAAAAATTACATTTGTAGTACACTCTATTTTTCGCCGGCGGATCTTGTAGATAGTAGAACTTTTTAACTGCTTGTCCGATCGATGCGTATCATACACCGTTGTATTCGCCTGGAGTAGTAGATTAATCCATATTTTGAACACTTTTCCATATTCCACACGGTTTTGAAGTAATTTTAAAAACGGTGTTGCTGCCCTCTTTTGGACAACGGGAGTTTTTTGCTTAAATTCGTTTGATTCGTTCGTCCGATTGATGCAATTGATACACCATCGTATAGCTCTCGTCGAGGCGCTCCATTTGTATGTAAAACACATCCTCTAATTCCTTAATGTTTAAAAGTTGTGTCGATTTTAGTAAATCGCGGAACTCCGTTATTCGCGGACCCAGAATCGACGACGTGAACTTCATTCGCCGGGAAACCGCACCGCATTCGACGCGCAAGCGCACTGCATTATCGCCAGACAGAACGCACGTGTTTTTCGCGGAACAAAAAATCGGCAAGTGAACTGCATCCGCGGGGCACCCAATTGCTTTTGTGAACAGAAAAAAATGCACATGATTTTTTCACATGGCAAAGAGAAATACGCGTATTTCATCACGGACCCAGAATCGACGTAGTGAACTGCATTCGACCGATGCAGGTTGCATTTATCGACAGAGAGAACTGCACTTTTTTTTAACTTTTAACGTTATTTTTTATCAACGAGCTTGCACCGCAAGGACGAGGCGAGTGAACTGCATTTTATTTTTTCTTCAAATTATGTTCTTCTATTAACTCACGGCAGTGAACTGCATTTATTATGTTCTTCCTTTTTGTGTTTTTTTAAACTGACCGTTGAGACAAAAAGCAGGTGAACCACGACACTATGAAAACACAACACTATCAAAAGTGAACCACATTTTTTTCTCTTTTCCCTAATATTTATCGCACTTTTTACGTCAGGCGCAAATATCTTACTCTCGAAAGTGAATTGCATAAACCACCAGAAATAATGATGAACTCCATCAGATTTTGAGAACAATTCCGAACATAGGCTGCCAAAATTACACAACAAGCCCCCGTAATGTGAACCACACAAAAACCGAACAGTGAGTTGCACTTCACTGCAATTCTCCCTAGAAAAACATAAAAATAAAAGAACAATCATAAATTCGGTTGTTGGTTCTCGTCGCGAGGAAATTTTTTGTCAGGGAACTGCCTTCATCACCAGCGGACGGCTACATGCATACGCGCTCTGCACTGCACAGGGCGCCTCGAGTGAACTCCATGGGTTTGGGGTGGAGGTTCTACTCATCTGACGCAAGCACTCGCAGGTGTTCGATCTGGCGGCCGGTGGCTGCTGGGACCCGTAGCCGTCGTAGGTCGAGGTGGTGGAGAACACGGATGTCCAGGGTCGCCGGGACCCTGGATTTTTGGCTGCTGCATCCCAAGGTCTGAGGAGGAGGGAGGCGGAGGAATGACGCGACGGGCGGTGGCGCGATCTCCCCTGCACGCAGTAGTGGGCGTCGGCCATCCGGCGAGATCGTGGAGGCGGTTTGCGCCACCAGGTGGCAGGGCGTTGCGGCAACGGAGGTGCGGACGCCCCGGCAGCGACGACGAGGACCACCATGGTCGAGGGCTTCAAATCCCTCCCGCCGTCGGCCCACATTTACCGCGTGGGAGGCGTGCTCGTGCGGTTGGCTTTCGGATTTGTCACCGGGAGGCGTGCCAGAGTGGTTGCCGGCCGGATCCGTCGCGGAGAGGCCAACACGCTAGGAAACTCGCCGGAGGTTGGCGTCGGCGACGTGGAACTCGTCGGGGCAGGCTGCGCGGGCATAAGGAAGAGGGGGGAGGGAGTTGGTGCCGCGGCATGGGGGCAGCGGAGGAAGCGGCATGGGGGCGGCTGTGCGGGGAGGAGGAGGATGCAGGAGGTGGGTGGAGCCGGGGGGAGCGATGGGGATGTGGGAGGAGGGGTGGTTGTCGGCTGGGAGTGGGGGGTTGACTCGTTTTTTTTGGGGCGGGTCGGGAGGCTGCTGTCCACCGGGGCGCTCCGCGCTAGAAACTTGGCTAAGAGGGTGTTGTTAGAATAAGAAATTGTTGTTAGAATAAGGTCTTAAGGGGGTGTTGTTATATATATGCTGGTTGTGCCTATATGTAGACATTTGTTTTTTTTGTAGGGATAAATAATATCCCCTTTCTCCCGAAATGTTGATTAACTTCTGTTTCGGTTGAGCACTCTCATGTTAAGAAAATTAGCAAAGGTCATGCCCAATTTTTCCGTGAATTCGTGCATGACTTATGATATTTTTCTTGACCTAGAAGGTGCCCAATTCTCAATCGAACAAAAATAATCAACTTGTAGGGACAATATTGAGCTCATTAATTAAGTATTTGCATTTCTTAATATTGTGTGGTTTATAGCTAGTGCAAACATGTCGATCGCAGCCGGACCTTCTTCTCAGTCACAAAAAGAAGGAAGGAATATTGGGAATACTTCCAGGAGTTCAAGGAGCCCGCGGAAGAGGAAGTACCTCCGGGCGAGGAGGAGTATGAGTAGGAGATAGAGTCGGAGTCCGACTCATTTGAGGAAGACATTGAGGAGGAGGGTACAGAAGGGGAGAGGAACACCGACGAGGATGATGCCGGTGGCTCAAACACAGATGGTAGCCAGTGAGGAAGCAAAATCAGAAATTGACCAAGGTCGGCACCATTAGGCAAGAGTTACAGCCGTTGACCAACGTTGGGATTCCTACAGAGCCCCAACGTTTTTCGGAAGGGTGCGGCCGTCAAGTGGGGGCGATCCTTCGGAACACTGTCCCGATCACCATGATTAACCTAAGGAGTCGTGATAATATTCATTATTGTCAGCTCCTTATCAACAAGATGCACGGACAATACAAGTTCCCGGACATGTACAATAACACAAACCTCAAAGGGAACAAAGTAAACAAATGGGCCCTCAAGAAGATGAGCAAATGCCTTGTCCACTTGGAAAAACCGGGTGAAGGAGGCAATTTTGGAGGACAACAAATCCTGGGCGGAGCTCAAGGAGAAAGAGACGATGATCGACGAAGCTACCAACAAACTTTTCAAGGCTAGTTGTGAGTCCGAGATAGCCAAGGCGGCGAGTGCAAAGGGCAAGCCGACGCGGGCGCAGCTCATAGGTAACCACCGTCTCGGAGCCGCCGGTTACCGAAGTTCCAAGCCTAAATGGGACAAGGAGGATGCTGAGTTTATAGTTGCGGGCCAACCTAACTCTACGAGAAATACAAAGGTGATCCCCAGACCGAATACTTTGTGTGGGCCCGGAGCTATAAGGACAAAGCAACCTCGAATATAGTTACCGATCCTAAGGTTCCGGAGTTTATGACTTGCGTGGTAAGTAGTTTACCACGCGACCTTATCGATTGAATTGTAGTTAATGAAGTTCAATTTCTTAATGTTTCACATTCTTTCGGAAGCAAGAGGAAATGAAATTCACCTCATCGCAGGAGTCGTTGGTTAAGCCGGCCGGCCTGTGGGACACCCCTTTTAACAGGGCGTTGAACAAGGTTAAGAAGGTTGACGTGGAGGCGAAGCCATCATTAGCCGGCCGTCTGGTCGGCTTTGGTGCGGACATAAATTGGTCTTCATATTGTGGAAAACCAGAGCAATCAGGCTTGATGGGGTGCAAGGCGAGAAGGACCGAAGAACACGCCGCTTATGTTCATGGACTGGAGGAGAAAGTGAACATGCTTCCGCAGCTTGTCCAGGACGAAGTGGCAAAGACGATGACCCCCATACTTCCTGATATGATGCAGTCACTAGCGAATTGCCAAGCGGGTGGCGGACAACGGCCCTTACCGATCCCTAGCATGGTCAGCAGCAACTCGGGCACCGCAGCGGCGTCGGTGACTAACGCACCGACTTCCGCCGTATTGGTGACTCCGAACGCCAACACTGCGGCGGCGCCGGACGTGATGGTGACTCCTCCAGCCACGTTCGAGCAACCGGGGCATAATAATAATGCACCCGACAGTAGCCAAAATAGGGCGGCCGACGCCACGGGAGGCAACGCACCCTCCGTCTCTTGCATGCCCGCCATCATCGGCGGGTCTCTTCATTGGCCGAGCTTGACGCCCTCAAGGGAACTCTAAGCATCAATAGCTCAAACGAGGACTTCATCTCCATGCCTTTTATTACTGGCATCTCTCTGAAGCCCTACATGCATATATCTCTTTCGCAGGAAGACACTCCATGCATTCTACTACAAGCTGTGGACGGTGAGTTGAAGGATGCTGCTAAAGGTAAAATCCTTCAACCACAAAACCGAATGATTCACAATAGGCCGATGGCACTGGATATCCATAAGGTTCAAATATCTCTCGTGATTTCGGGCTACGAGAGAGTTGAACCTCCCATTCAACCCCCCCGGATACGATGATGATGAGCCGGCAGTACTCATGATTGTTTCGGCTAAATATGCCTTTTGCTGAAGAGCCAAATCCATTTGATGATGGGGGGCACCACACCAAGGCCAACACCAGTAGTAGTCCTGTCGGCACCACGTGATCCCATCGACGCACAACAAGAAGAGCCGAACGAAGAAGATAATTTTCATGATGATGAAATCCAAGCCGACCAGTTCATCAACACTTTGTTTGGCGATGGTGGCTTCATGCCTCCTGTTCAAGGAGCCTACCAGCATGACAAGGAATCTCGCGATCCAGCTGATCCTGCGGCGAAGCCTGCTTTCCCCATGCGTCTCTTCACTGCTTCTCAGGAGATGTCTCCAGTAGCTTGTGCCATCACCGAGCCTCAAGAAGAAGCCACAAGGAGATCTATTCTCAGCCCGTCCACATTCCACAAGGCGGCCACTTGGCAGATAAAGGTCGGTGACTTCTCAAAATCAAAAAATAAGAAGGGACGGTAAATAAAGAAGGGCACTCCGAGCAGCCAACCTCCATGCCGATCCGGTCTCAGGGCGGGCCACCAAGACCCAAGGATCTCATGTTTGACATCCATGTGGCGGGTAGGCCGATGCTACCTAAGGATATTCTCGAGCTTGCAACTTCGGATATACAGCATGTGCATAACAATGTTATGACATGAGAGAATATGCTTCTTCAAGAAAATAATCCATCATATCCAGTTTTCATGGCCAAGGTGCCACTTAACAAGGGTTTCATCGCCAGTGTCCCCGCGAATATGATAATCCTGCGGTTTTCAGAAATCTTCATTTTGTTTCATCTGAAGCGGCTGGACCATAGCCTTATCTGTCTGTTCTCGCTTAGCAAGTCTATGAGTATAACGAGAGATCAAACCCCGAGCATCGCGACATTGGACCCCTTCTACATGCATGAAAGTGTCTTGATGGACAACGGGGACGAGACTCTCGCGGCGGGGTACATCAAAGACTTCATGCTAGAGAAAGCGAGCAAAGATTTATTTCTCACGACCTACTCTCCCAAGTAAGTCATTCGCTCGCGGACGCAATATATGATTTCTTAGCTTTCCATTGTTCTCTTCCAACATTCCTTTTGCACTGTTTCAATTATGCAATGAGGATAAAGACTGCATGCTCATCTTCTTTTCACCGAAACACTCGCATGTCGTGTATTTATACTCAGGGAGTGCGAAGAAGAAATATTACAAGTATCTCATGAGAGTTTTGGATGATGCTCTCGCCGGCTAAAAAGAAGGGGAGGCAAGATCGTGAAGCACAAGTTCAGAAAGCATCAGTCTGGCGTTAGCGTGTTCGACCACATAACGCAGTTCCCGAGCGTCAAGCAGCCGACTGGCAATGTGAGGGATGCCTACTACGCCCTCCATCACATGTGAGCGATTGTACAGGACTAGCGCGACCTTACGCTGCCAAGTCGTCTAAAACCGTGGGCCGAAAAGAGGGCGGCAATCGCCGATGCAAATCTTAGGCAGGAGTTCTTTCACATCCATGGGGAGATGGCGACTATCATCTTTCGTGAAGTCCAAGTGAAGGGGTCTATCTTCCACTCTAACATTGTACCGTCCAATGGGGAGATAGAAATCCTCCTAAAGGCCTTGCGTGACACAATGCCTTTCATGAAAAAAGAAGGCTTCCGCCCTTTCCCTAAGCCGAGTCAGAACAAGTGAACAATTTATGTTATATGGCCGCCGTTTGATGAATGTGTGCCCTACATGTAATTTGATGTACTCTTTGTGTAGTAGATGGTAGTGTCAGATACTCCGGGTGCTCTTTTTGTATAAAGGTCACTACATATTCATTTTCATGCATATGTGCATGCTCCTGGGCATTGCTTTGCTTTGGCTAGTATATATTGTTGGGCACCATGTTGTTGATAAGAATAGATTCTATGTATTGATGTCCTTTGCTATGAATTCATATGGATGTGGCCTCTAAATCTTTGTTTTGTGCAGGTTTAAGATCAAAGAAGAGATGATGAAGAATATTCCACCCTAATTAAAAATTTTGTTTGTTGCTTTACTTTGTTGAGTGCTTGTATTGTTGCGGTATTTGTTTCGCCAATTTATTTATTGGTGAATATTATCCCCATCTTTCTTGTATCGTATGAGAGACCGAACCCTTTTCCCAACGGCACACGACCTCGTTGCGGCACCGGGAAAGTCACCCGGTCACCGTTGCAACATTCGGCACAAGACCAGCCATCACCAACGGTGCGGAAAAAACCCCATTTATATTTAGATGGGTTATTTTATCGGGAGTTAATCATCGTCTCAGTTATGTGCGAAATTTAGTACAGTGTGGCGATGACGTGTTTCAAATTTCATGCGTTTCCGACTTCGTCGGGCGGGTAAACGATATCGGAGGTCCAGCCACAGTAGCCGGTATAACTCCAGGGGCATATTTAAAACAATATTGCGTACGCTGATAGCTGGACCCCCGGATTTCCCTCTTATCTTTGGATTCTAGCCCACCCGAAAAACTGGACCCGAAACGGGCCATTTCGTGGCCCGAAACCCCTCCCAAACACCCACCTACTATATATAGTAGGCTACCCTAGCTATTTTAGGCACCAAACCTAAGCCAGATTAGGGTTTCTCCTAACCCAGCTGCCACCCTGCCTCTATTTCCGTGCACCCCCAATCCCACCCAATCCAAATCAGGTGGCCCAATCTGCACCGTTCGATCTAGCTCGGATGGCTCCGGATGAGCCACGTCACCACTCGCAACTCCCACGCCCGAGCCGCTCCTCCCCGCCCCTGTGCTACTCCCGTGGAGCTCCTCCTCTCCAAGAACGTCCTCGCCGTCGCCCGCCCTCCGGCGAGCAACCGACAAGAAGTGTTGCTGCCGCAGGTCTGGTGACCACCCCCGCGCCCTTTCCCTCTCC
Source organism: Bromus sterilis (assembly GCA_950022295.1). Taxonomy (NCBI): domain Eukaryota; kingdom Viridiplantae; phylum Streptophyta; class Magnoliopsida; order Poales; family Poaceae; genus Bromus; species Bromus sterilis. Next base: position 167,689,649 of record OX465600.1, on the reverse strand, counting down.
TCTTTCTTCTCCCTGCTCCCTCTAATCTCCCTCTCTCCTCTCTGTGGTTGCAAGAATGAGTCGTCGCCATGGACGACGGGCTCGGGAGCTCACATGCCCGACGTGCACCGGAGAAGCCTCCTCTCCACCCAGATCCGGGAAGGGGCCGGCCGGATCCGCTGTTCGGCGCCCTTCCCATTCCCGCCTCGCGCCACCAGGGATCTCCTCGCCAGTGAGGTCGCCGGAACCGTCGCCGCCGCTACCTCCGCACTGGATCGGGGTCGAGGCGAGCAGCCCGACCACCCAGTCGCCACCAACCGACGCCAGGTGGGCCGCGCCTGCGCCCACACGGACCGTCCCAGCCAGATGGCGCCCTCGAGGCCCACCAGCAGCCGGCGGCCCAACTCCCTCAAGTGGCACGCGCGTCCTCGACGCCCGTGGGCGATGCGGTGCTATCCGCCGCCCCCTGCGATCTGGGCCTCGGCCCGCAAGGTGAGGCAACTCGCCTTCTTTTTTTCCATGTCATGTTGGGCTCGACCCATTTCTTCTTGTGGCCATCTAGCGCCCTGAGCTTCATTTAGTATTCAGCGCCCTCTCTGTTTAGGCCCAGTAGGGGCAGTTTCGGCGCAGGAGCTCTTCTAGCTATTTTTTTCTATTTATTTGTTTGACATATTATATTGCAATATTGTGGTGGTCGTATCTTTTTAAACGTTTGTCGGATCGAGATGAGTTCAACATGAAACTTGCTCTGTTTTGCGCTTAGATTAATAAATGTGCCCCTTTTCCATGTTTGAAATTGTTGACATGCTGTTTCACTGCTATTTACATCGCATGCCACCGTAAATGTAATAGGTCGTAACTTTTCAACCGTTGCTTCATTTAAAATACTCTTTACGTGTAACTTGTCTAGGTTGTGAATATGTTTCTCTTGCTTGCTAATAAAAATAATAAAATATGTTTAGGGGCATAACAGTACCAAATGCTTTAATTATTATGGGGTACTTAGCCGTTTGCCATGTTTAGGGCGTTACCTCATTTAAACTTGACTAGAATAGATAGTTTACTTTAATGCTTCACCTCTTGCCATGATTGTGTGATATGCCATGCTTGAGTGAGATGCCATGTTAAAAACCTTGCTCATGTTGTGTAGCCAACAACTTGAACCATTTTAAATGTGTGGTATCGTCGTGTGTGACGAGTACTCCACTTAACCTGTTAGTAACCGCTCTCGACGATAGATGCGATATCGTAGTGTGTTGTCTCGTGTTTCCTTCTTGTTTTTTCTTGCTGGTGATTGCTTCGTAGTAATAGATGCTTGCTCATCGCTTGTCTTTCCAGTGTTTTCTTCTTGTGTGCTCTCGCGGTTACTCCCGGAGAAGATGCGAGTTTGCGATCGACTACACCTTCGGCTTCGTCTTCTCATCAGGTAAGGGGGAGCTTATATCATGCTTATAACTTTCATCTCATTTGTTCCTAGGTATAGGATAGAACGACTGCTCGATCCTACCACATCATATTTATGCCTCTCAAATAAACCCAAACAACCATGTTCCCCACATCCCAACAAACATTTGTTTGGATATGTACGTTGCTTGTTTAACCACTGCTTAGTATGCATGCTTAGGATGTTACAACTTTTATCCTGTTACTCCTTGGATTGGGCTATCGCATTATTTAATTGTTGTGGATGATATGATTGTTATAATGTTGACTCTATTCGACGAAGGATGGAAGATCTAGGATATCCTGCCTCGATGCTTTGTTCCATTCGAGTCACCTAGGACCCGAGTTCCTGGTATTGTGTCTCTTGGCGAGCGTGCCTAACCGCGTGTGGGATACTATGGGGCCCCCTGTCTTACGTACCTAACTGCAAACATTTCTAGTGGTGGCCCAAGATGATTTTACCATTTGAGAAACCGTGTGCGTAACTGGTCTGCAGCCAGTGGATTTAAAAAAAACCGGACCAGTGGGATGGTATCTCCTGTTGGTCCACCTCAGGGAGCTAGGGGTGCCTGCCCGGGCGAGGGTTATCCATCCCGACCTCATCGAGACGGTAAAGACTGATTCAAGAGCGCGACATCTTTTGAGTTGGATGTTGACTCATCGGGGCCCACACGGATTTGTGTGTTGTTAGTTATAGGGACTGTGACGTCCGGATCTCTAGGAACAACTCTTCAATGAGTGTCTTTAACGGGCCCGACTAAGAGAGCTTGGCGTGCGTGCGGAGCCTTGTAATGGGCAGTTGGTACACCCCTGCAGGGTTAAATCTTTTCGAGAAGCCGTGTCCACGGTTTTGGACGAATTGAGACATACTCCTTGTTCATAGACAACAATAACTGAGATAATTTGAATAACTTCATCAACGTGTGTGTGCCTTGACTGATTCTTCTTCGTCGGGATGCGAAGGTGAGGACAAGGATAGGTTAGGTGTTATGTTTGCGTAAGTAACCGATAGCAAGACTTGTTGAGGAGATTCCTCATCGAATGCTTGGTTCTCATCTTACTCTAAATAGATCGTTAGACACTTCATATATTGCTAGTGCGGATGCAACCCAACCACTACCCCCATCTTACCGTGAGAAGTTAATTACAAGACTTGTTGATTTAGCTCACCCCCTTCTTCTCTCTTCTATGTACGTTATGCAAATGATCGTGGACTACAGAGGAGCTCGATAAGCCTTCTTCTAGACGCCTTCACGGAGACTCGACGACGACTAGTTAGATGGATCCTGGCGGAGAGCCTGGACCCGTGTGGTTACGGGAATGGTGTGTTTTACCTTTTCCACTAGTCATTTGGTTGTAGTCTGTACTCAGACATATATCTTCCGCTGATGTAATGTATTTAAGGAAATTTTATGCCGATTTTATGAGATGTTGTATCCTTGTAGTTGTAATGTTGTGATATCATGTTGAAATCCGAGACAAATGGCTTCGTCATATGTCGCGATGGGTTCGATATGTGCTTCGTCCTCGGGTTTGGACGGCAATGTCCAAATATGAAACAGTACCGCATATCGGGTCTTACAACTTGGTATTAGAGCCTTACCGACCGTAGGATCCCTTTTCTGGTCGAAGTTGAGTCTAGACAAAAACTATTTTGTAGTTACTAAGTTAGTTATCAGAGAGTAGGATTATTTTTACTCCTTACCCTTTCTCTGGTCAAGACAAGTGTCGTAAGTGTTTTATTCTCGCCTTATCATTTTTCAAACTTTAGGATCTCGAGTGTGTGGAGTTTCGGAACCGTTACAATGCCTTGCTTGCAGCATATTGTCTCGATTCCGATCTCAGGATTGGGAATTCATTTAGTACCTTTAGCTTCTCCGACTCTGGTTAACATCTTGGTGATTCATTGCCCTCCATCCTCTTGCCTGGTGTCTTCATTATTTTGAGTGGGAACACTATCCTTTTGATCCAGTTCTCACAGGTCATTCAACCCTCCATCCTATTATTTTGAGTTCTTGTATTTTATAGTATTTGTTTCGCCAATTTATTAATTGGTGACAGTACCGCATATTAGGTCTTACAGGGCCCATCCAAGACCAAGTTGTTGGCGCTAGCGGCGATCAGGCTGTTACCTATCTAGGTTTCGTTGGCTAGGTTTAGGTAGTTATAGATTTAGATGTTCAGATTCATTCAAGCATACATATGCAGTGGGTAATTTAGATGCAATCTTTTGTTCATTGCTTTGCTCTGCAATGCATGCACCTTGTCCGCACTATTCTGATGCAAACTTTGTCAGTATGAATATTTCCTTCCGTAAAATCATCATGTATGGTAATAGAGGTGTATGTTATATATGCTTCGCCGGATCCTTTCTTTCATATGCTGTGGAGTATGTTATTTTTTCAGGTTTCTGGAATGGTAACAGAGGAGTAAAATCATCCACACTTTCGGAAATCAAATCATCTGAGACACGAATTACTATGCTCACAGGTCATTCAGTTCAATTAGTTGTTTAACAGAGCAGACAATTCTCAATACAGAAACTTTTGTTTTGTCAAGTATATATCAAACGGGTGGAAGTTGCAAAAATGTGTGCCTACATAGCAGTCATTTTCGATAACTAACATGTTTCTGTTTCACTACATCATTGCACAAAATTTTGTATTTCCGAACGACTACAAGAGAAGCTAGCCAGCTTTCAGAAAAATAAAATAATAAAAATAAGACGTCATGCATCACCAACCCTTAGATTTTCAGAAACGTTTCTGATATGTTTTACTTCGCACACCATGTTTTAATTCAGAACGTTTGCTTTACTAAGGTAGCAGTTCATTTTTTTGAACCATTGGTGTTCTAAGGAGGAATCCCAAACACTTGATTTTAGGAACTGTGTGCCGTGCATAACCAACACTAAGATTTACAGAAACGTGCATGATAGATTACACATCCCACACGTTTCAGTAAATACGAATTATTGTGAAGATGGGCTAGCGGTTCATTCTTTGCAACCGTGGGTGTTCTGGCTGGTCATGCGGATGGTTGCTTAAGCGTATCGTCGGTCCTTTTTTTCACACACTAAAGGATTTACAGAAGCGTGCTTGATAGATTAGGCATTCCAAACATTTCAGTTACTATGAACGATTTCAATAAAGGGCTAGCGGTCCATTCTTTGCAACAGTGGGCTTTCACTCTAGGTATCCCAGACCGATTTTCAAAGACCCCTCAGCCCTACATCACCCACGCAATAATTTTTAGAATTGTGGCCTTTCGGGCATGTTTCCCAGATGGTTCAGTTTTTCCCAAACGGTGATTAATTTATACTGTTTGCCTTGATAACATCGCAGACAGTTTCGTACAAGGGACGGGGAAATGAGTATCGTGTTAGCCCCTCTTTGCAGTAGTGATGGATCGAACACAAATGTAGTCCGAATAAAAGGTGTATTTTGTCGATTTGTACGTGTTACTGTGGGTGTATTAGTTAGCGCAAACAAGCCTCACAAACCAGTGGCATGCAATTCAACTGGTTGGTTGATGTTTGATTATTTTCAAAAGCTTCGATTCTCAACACGGTACATGTGATGCAAGACGTACTATACAACATATATGAAGGTTTGGTGTTGAACAAACTTGCTCTATCAATTCCCACAAAGGGTTTGATACATATAATATATATATATATATATATTTTTATCGCTTGTGATCACAAAATTTACCTGAAATTTGATATTCAAGCTCGTGTTCACGCTTCGAGCAACTCTCACAAGCTTTTCTTACTTCTTAATTAGTTATAATAGCCTATTCCAATTTTATAGGTGTACACTAGTTCTCCGATGTATAGGCAATACACAATAAGCACTTTGCGCAAACACTTAGACTCTCATGTGTTTGAATCTCATTTAGTCTATTTTGTCACCATTTTGGGTTTTCAATGCATTTTTCATTGAAGAAAATGGATCGAACACAAATGTAGTCCCAATAAAAGGTGTATTTTGTCGAGTTGTACATGTTACTGTGGGTGTATTAGTTAGCGCAAACAAACCTCGCAAACCAATGACAATTCAACTGTTTGGTTGATGTTTGATTATTTTCAAATGGTTCGATTCTCAACACGGTACATGTGATGAAAGACGTACTATACAACATATATGAAGGTTTGGTGTTGAACAAACTTTCTCTATCAATTACCACAAAGGGTATGATACATACATATATATATATATATATCTTTTTATCTCTTGTGATCAAAAAAATCGGTAAATTATAGTTGTGCAATCATTTATGTTAAGCTCATATTTGCATGAGTACATAAAAATACACAAATAGTTTCTCATCCCTACTATATATTTCCTATGGTACATTCCTTGCTTTGCAACAACACCTCTGACACATAAGTTTTCGTTGTACCTGAATGAAGATTCAACTAAAGTTACATTAGAGACGAACCATGGATACAAGTTCAAAGTTTGTCTTAATACAGATGCTGAAGGTCACTTATATTTTCAGAAAGACTTGTGGAGAAAGTTTGCTAAACGTTATGTGTTAAAAGATGCCACGAAAGTGTTAGTGGATGTAAGACAACCTGTTGCTATCATACATGTAAAGTTACCAAAGCATATCCTTCGATGGACTAACAATCAAAGTTAGTATTCTTTCAAGTCTTGCATGTGTTTGTCCTAGCTTACTAATTAATTAATTATTCAAGAAAAAAAATATAAATACTAACAAGCATTATTATACCCATGCAGACTTTGTTGAACATGTACTTAAAGTTATGACGATTACTCCTCAATCCACATTTCACTGGCAAGATTTGGAGCCTCTCTTATAATTTGGTGGAAGAATTGAATCGCTTATTAAGTGTTTCCATTCTAGAAACAGGATGGCATTATGTTTGCCACTCGTGCATACCTTGAAAAGAATGAATTATATTGATGGAAAATCATGGTACGTAATCTTTTATGTTATATATCCTTTCGTAATATATACATTCATCCAATGTTACAATTATTTTATTGGTCTTGCAACAGGTGTTGCCGCCTTCAGTTGTTCCTGAATTGATCCCCTCTACTGGTCCAATAACACTAGCAATTGGTCAGAATAAAAAGGTGATGCCAACGTACATCCTTTGCCCTAGAAATGGATCAATTATGATTCATAAGTTGTACCTTGTGATGGAAATTCGTCCACAGTTGAAAATGGGAGACAAAATTTTGCTCTATCTGTACGAAGGCACTGAAGGCCTTTTCCTGTTCATTCAAGATGTTCTGTAACGTAGATCCTAGGCAATATTTTCCTCAAATCCTTGTTGCTGAGTATTGTATTATTTGTACAACTGTATGTTATCTACATGTGAACTCAAATGTTGTTAAGTAATCCTTGTTACGTATTATCTTAATTACACTAGTGCTGTTAGGGTCTATCCAAACGGTTTTTGACCCCTACCGCCTACAGGAATTTGAACCGTCGCCTTGCTCTCAATTGCGTTAGGGGTTCCTTATCCACACGAGAGCGATAAACCATTTGCGATGTGGCGACGCCAAGCAGACATTTCCGTTTAAAAAATCATGTCCGATGTATGACGATATCCCACACGGCCATTGCCAGAATGACCGTGTGGACATAACATAGGTATCACATGCAGTTCATTCGACACGATCATTTGCAATCCGACTACGAACACAAACAAGCAATAGAAAATCACCGTATGTGACACTACATAGATCCCACACAGTTTCTTTATGGTACCGGGTTTGGGTTTACACTATCGGGTTTTGGGTTTCGGGTTGTAACCCTTCATGTATGACTGACGATTTTCTACAACTGTTTGTGTGCGACCATACCATTATCAGCCACGGGTACTAAATTTTAAATGTGTGCACGATCTATATGTTCCAAACGGTTTTATTTCAGTACACGTGTGCCAATATAGAGAGATCACACACATTTCAAGTTTCCATATTGTATGGGATGATATTTAGAATCGCAGATAGTTTTTGCAATCAAAACGTGTGGTCTGTTGTGGATACTGTTGGAAATATGCCCTAGAGGCAATAATAAAATGTTATTATATATATATTTCCACGTTCATAATTAATGTTTATATTTCTGTGCTATAATTGCAATGACCCTAACTGTGAGATTCAGAAGAAAACTCATTTGCATGTGTGGAAATGTAAACACCAAGAGTTCCTGGTTTAGCCTCTAAGACCAGCTCATGTGCTAACTGATGATTACGTTTTCTTAATCATGGACATTGTTCTTGTAACAAGGATGTCAGTAGCAATGGGAACATATTGTTAGCAGAACAATGATGTTGAACCGACCCCAGTATTGAATGATATACTTAGAGATCACATCGTAACTACGTTATAAGTCATATCATGAAATGTTATCATATACGTAATTCCTTAGAACATGAGAGTATCGAGTTGCTTCACACAGGAAGACATGCTTTGGTTCTTAGATGAATCCTCCCGTAAATGGGAAGTAGTAAAATAAGTTCTGGGTATGTCAGATGGTGTGGCTAGTGACTGTGATAGTTCAAGAATGGGATTTGCTCCTTCACGATGAAGAAGATATTCACTTCGGGCCCACTCGGTATGACGGTATCCATTATAGTCTGGCCAGACGCATTGTGATTCAGTCACGGGGATACCGGAATACGATAACGAGAAAAGGGACAAACGAGCAAAGAGGATAACGAGTGGCTTGTGTTCAAAAGTTGTTACACATGGGTGCCAAACTTCTCTCCTCTAACTTTGTCATATATCGCGAAGCAAAGGGAATGGTACATGACTAAACATAATGGTTCACTCGAAGTTTCTTCGTGTATGTGCGGGAGTCAACATGGGTGTCCATGGCTCCGCTGTTGATTATTGGCTATTGACCAAAGGCTGTTGACCTATGTCCGGAAGATGTTCTGAGTCATGTGCGCATTATACCGAACCTATTGGGTCACACACTTAACGAGCAGTAGTCTGTTAGAATACTAGTATGGTAGAAGGTTTAGTGGAAGCAAAGCAGAATAGTTCATACGGGTACCGGAAGTAGTTCCGGGGATTTATGAAATAGTTCATAAGGGCACCAAAAGTAGTTTTGGGTATTTAAGGATATGTCCGGATCACTCTGGAGTAGTCCCAGGTAGTTCCGGAACATATGAAAATGGTAATGGGAAAGATTACGATCAACCGGAATAGTTTCGGTGATCGGTGGACAGCTTAAACAATATGTTGTGTTCACCGGACATAATAACCTTTGCCCGGATGGCTCCGAAACCCATTTAGATGGCTCCGGAACATTCGTTAGAGGTTCCGGAAGGTATTGGAAGTGCTCCAAAAGTGTCCGGAATGTCCCGAAACGGTCCCGGTATGTCCCGGAAGGTCCCGGAAGCTTCTAGAAGGTCATGGAAGGTTCCGGAAGGTTCCGGGCTGTACCACCCACTCCCCTGCGCCCCTAGCCTTGGGGGGAAAGCCACCTAGGCTGCCCTGGCCGGCCAAGGGGTGGGGGGCGCACCAAAGGGAAGGAATCCTCCTCCAGGTGGAATTACCAAATCACATTATGGCAGGTTTCCGGTGGGAAGGTGTGGCAAGGTTTGGAAGGCTTGGGAGTCCAAGTTGGACTCCCAATCCTCCTTGAGCTGCGCCCTAGGCCTCTTGGCCACCTATATAAGGTGAGCCAGGGGGAGAGGGAGAGCAAGACAACTTGTCCCCAAGGCCTATGCGCCACCCTCCCTCCTCTAAACCCCGTTGCTCCACAATTAGACCCCGGTTTAGACGTTGTTCTAGATCGGAATCCGTTAGGGTTTTCTCCCTCTAGTTTTCTCGGTGGAGTTCATCTCTGGACGGCAGAGCGCTGCTGGATTGCTGCTATGGGATGTGTGGATACTAATGGAGGGGTCGTACCTTCGACCCTTCTTCGAGGAGCTTGTTCATGGGACTTGTCCGTGGGACTAGATCGCGGGACGGTTCGAGGGATCGATATCCTCGCGGTTGGGAGGTCATTGAAATTCCTAGCTGCGGGGATCTGCACCGACGGTCTTCACCAACTCTACTTCCGCTACATCGGTTGGTGAGCCATGACCTAAAACCTTGTATGCAATCTTCTTGGATGATCTTGGGTTCTTGATTCGTAGGCCGAATTTTTTTGTTTTCTACTACGTTTCCCAACAGTGGTATCATGAGCGATCCTTGATTAGATGCATGTTTAGGTAGATCATATGTTGATATGAGGCATTGATTTTCTTGTTTGCTTCCCTATCATGTGATCTTTTCTTTGCTCGACGGCATGATGTGATTTTGCTACAAGGTTTGAGTTTTGCCATGATCCCTCTATGCTGCTCTTAGTATGCTGGTTGCCTTGATCATGGACTACATCAAATTCCTTGGATCTCATCCTAGTCTTGCTATAGAAAATTTTACATGAACGGGCTTGTGGATTTTATGAACTCAAATCCACACGGGGGTCACGCGTTTAACGAAGTTTGGCTTGTAGCATTAGTTGCTACACGCACCCCGTATGTTAAACTAGCAACAAAAGAAGTATCGTGTTTTGTTTTATCTAGGGTTTCTCGTTTGCCTTGTAAACCTGCTTAACAACCACGATAAAAGTTGCAACAACCCGTGTAGATGGCGATCTAACTCGTTTTTGCAGAGTATGCATGTGATGTGGTATAGCCTTCAAGATTTGCAATGTGTTTGTATGAGATGCTATATGTTATGTAATATTTATTCGCGACCTGCGTGTCGTGGTACGGCATGATGACTGGAGTCATATGATTGTCACTTAATTATGGTCTGCGTGCCAGAACTGTTTATTAGCTCGAGGCAAAGCAATAGATAGATGCAAAGGTGATGATCTACGATGCGGAGGTGGACCCCGACGCACATGCCGGAAGCCGTGGTGATGTTCCCAGCGCCAAGGACAAAGTTGTTGGACATGGTGACTTCAACCACGACGACGTGAAGACAATGAAGACTTCACGAAGCAAAGGGCTATACTATATCACAAAATTTTATGAAATGCCTGTGATGTTTATCCCTTTGATGCACCCTTGTTTGATGCGCGATAGTCGTATTTTATTAGGGTGATCTCTCGCAAAACAATATCAAGTTGATAGTGTTCTTCCAACTGTAGCACCGTCTATACTATGTTTCACATCGGAGCAGGTCATGTCACATGGGTGCACACGGTGTGACGCATAAAAGACGGGTGTGTTAAAAGAACACACAGCACATTACACTTGGTTATCTTGACGGTTTGGATAAAAGTTTTCTACCGGAACACGCCCATCGAAAGATGAACAAGAATCACCTTTGGCGTGATTGGCAAGTTGGCCTACCGGTCCAGTCTAAGTCATCAGTGATGTCACATCAATGGCGGACGATTGGGTTGGATCTTGAATCACTCCAGCATCAATTACGAGAGATATTGATCTGAGTGAGAGCGCACTAAGTAATTAAATTGATTAATCACAAGTGCAACTTAATTATGAACAAAGTCTTAGTATTTGCATTATTGTTGTAGAATAATGGCTCGCGTTACCACCTTCCCAATTGATTTTGATTAACTGTTTTATCTGGTAAAAACTTTACGATTGGTACCGTATTGTGAGGACTATCCTCAATAGTGTCGAGAAGGAGCTTGTCCTATCGCAAATTTTTGATGCTCTCCCGCTGATGCTATGGATGATGTGACTTACGTCCATAATCCAAAAATGCTAGAATTCCACCACAGCTAAGTGCATTGTCTTCACCACCATGAAACCCGAACTTCGAAAAGTTTGGGATAGTTATGTTATATTCATGGAACTGAAAAATTGTTTTCAGTGGTAAGACAATTAATGTTGGATATAAGATATCTAGTACAATGTATGATTGTAAGCATTAGTGAAAATATTCACTGTGCTCTTAACGAAACGGATAAGTGTGGGATCCAGAAGAACACTGGTCATATGATGATGAGGATTAAGGGAAAGGAAGTTCCATAGTGTGTTAGTAAGACTTACATGCCGGAAAGTCCATGGCATGCGCCACCCTTGATCATGTGTGATCTTCTGTGAGTAGGAGTGACATTGGAAATAGAACTATGATACGTATAAAGGCAAAACGAAAGAAGACTGGAATAACCAGCTCAGAAATAAAAGTCATACGGAGTTATAGATGAATTCATTGTTGGTCAAGAGATGTAATTCTTGGGAATCATGATTAAGCAGTTAATTGTGGATTCTGTATATTGTGATTAAACTGTTGATCACCGGAATATCACATCGATTGCATATTGTTGCATCTCGATGCAAGAAATACTATGGCCTTTATGACTAGCTAATAATGAGTTTTGACACGCTCGGGAACACGGTAAAAGGTTTACTATACCGTGTGTTGACTCTATGATTATCTTCATAATTCATTTTAGAGTTGAGTAAATTGTTACTACACTTTAGCCTTGTTGCAAAACATCATTTTTGAATCATGTTTATTGCAAGAGAGTTGTTCAAAGCTATGAATAACATAAAGGACATACTTCTATTGTGAATAGGTTGTATGTTATGAATCTTGATAATAATGCTAAACATCCATAACACTGACGCTAAACGTCGCAAGACTAAAAGAAATACCACATAGATGTGGCACTGCCGTTTATCACAAGTGACATAAAATGCATGTAGAATTTCCATAAGTGATGGACTTTCGAGTCATATGATTATGAAATCACTTGACGCTTGCGATCTTTCTCTCGAAGTAATGTGACTAAAACACCGTTGATAGGTCATACATGAACGGGCAACTAAACCATTGATAATCATACATGATGATGTGTGTAGTCTAATAAGTGTAGTTGTGTGCAGTGGATTCCCTATCTTCACTCATGAGTTGAAGTAGATATGTGGATATCTGTTCAATAGAGACATACGTCTGAAATCTTTGAAATGTTCAAGGAATTTTAGAGTGAAATAGAAATTCATTGTAACGAGAAAATAAAGCTTCTGCAAATTAGATTGTAGAAAGTAATATTTGAGTTACAAGTTTAGCGAACGTCTGATGAGTTGTGAAGAGTGTAATAACTTGCGTCTCCCAGAACATCACTATGAGTAAGATGTTCGAGAGATGTAATCAAGCCATGTATGACACGGTAAGATCAAACATGACGTTTATCAATTTGCCATTATACTTATTAAAGTTATGTGTTAGTGACTACGGCTTTTACACTGAAAAGAGCACCATCAAATCTGTTGAAATGACACCATATTAGATGTGGTATGGACTGTTAAAACCATGTTGTCTTTTCTTAAAATTTGGGTATATGAGGCATATGTTTGACATACTCAAAAACCCCAAATCAGATAAGTGCTACTTTGTTAAGGTTATGCCAAAAGTTTTGGTATTCCTCTATCACTACACAAAAGCAAAACTGTTTGCTGTTAAGAACAATGTGTTTTGAAGAAAATGGTTTCTTGCAAAAGAGTGAGTGGGAGGACAGTGCAACTTGTCAAAGATTGTTGAATCTTCAGAGGAGTGCGCAGCTGAACCACACAGGTTAGAAAAAAATCGTACAAACATTCATGATATGTAAAACGAGATATTGTTGTTCGACAATGATAAACCTGTGATATACAAAGAAGCGTTGATGGGCCCTGACTCCGGGATTTGGCTAAATGCCAAATAATCCGAGATAGTATCCATGGAAGTAAGTCAAGTTTTGAACTTGGTAGACCCTCGGAAAGACTAAAAGTCTGAAGAATATATATATGGATCTATAATTGATTCAGATGAAATTGTTTTATCCATAAAGCTCAACTCGTTGGAAAATTGTTTTCTAGCAAGTTCAAAGGTTGACTACGGCGAAATAGTGTCGACCGTAGAAATGCTTTAGTCAGTTCGGATTATACTAGCAATTACTACATGTCTCATTTATAGGATATGGTAGAATGAACGTCAAAACAAAGTTCCTACATGGAAATATAACAAAGGACGTATACGTGATACGACCGGAATGTTTTGTCGATTCAAAGGATGCTAAAATAGATGCAAGCCTTGGATATCCAGTGATGGACTGGAGCTAGCATAATGGAGTTGGAATTTTCGTTGTGATGAAATTGCCAAAAGAGTTTGTTTTCATCAGGAATAACGAAGATGCTTGAATATTGAAGAAAGTAAGTGGGAGCTGAATAATATTTCTAAAACCTTATGTAGATGACATATTGTTGATTAGAAATGATATAAATTTCTTGACACAAATAAGGACTTCATTGGAAATAGTTTTCAGTTGAAGACTTGGGCTCATATAGCATTAGTATTGAGCATAGTGATCTATGAAGATAGTAAGTGCCTGATCATGCTAAAGCCAACACTACATATTGACATGATACTAAAGTAGTTTAGTATGAAATGCCAAGAAACATGTTCTTGCCGAAGTCGTGGTGAAAAGTTGTTTGCAGAAATCGGTGTTGATGAACACAGATAAGCAAAAACACGTGAATTGAATTCCACTCACCCGTGTGTTTGGATTAATCATGTACACCATAATATGTAAAACGACCAGATATGTCCAGTGCTTCAAAAGGTTATGAGCAAGATACCAAAGTGATCAATATGTTGATCATTGGACAAAAAGTGAAAAGTTAAACTTATGATAGATAAGATATGTTTCTCGGAAAATGGAGATAATGAAGAGCTCGTTGTAACAAGTTACACCAGCTGAATTTTGATGTAAACAGTTACACCAATTCAGTCTTCATACTTACTCCGATCGATTTTCGATTTTAATTGGGATTATGTGTTTCACACGTAAGGGTGGCACAGTATGGAGGAACTATGTCAAGTTCGATACTGTGGCGAATTCTATAACAGAGGCTAAGTATATTGTTGCTTAAAGAAGTAACAAGGAGGGTATTTTGAATCATAAATTCATTTATGAACATGGTATGGTTTCCTAGATGCTTGAAGCTCATGGAACATTGACGAATGATTTCATGACTTATTCTAAAGGAACCAAGGTCCTGCCAAATGATTCAAACATATACAAAGCTAAACTGATAAAATTAGTGAATTTTATGATAGCGTGAAAACGCGAAGATATGCAAGATACAAACGGGCCTGAAACGTCAGATCCGAAGATGAGGTCTATACCACAAATGAAGCATTTCTTACACCGGTATGCCATAGGTGTAAAGTGCTCAAGCACTGACAATATTATTGACTCTAGTGCAAGTGGGAGACTGTTGGAAATATGCCCTAGAGGCAATAATAAAATGTTATTATATATATATTTCCACGTTCATAATTAATGTTTATATTTCTGTGCTATAATTGCAATGACCCTAACTGTGAGATTCAGAAGAAAACTCATTTGCATGTGTGGAAATGTAAACACCAAGAGTTCCTGGTTTAGCCTCTAAGACCAGCTCATGTGCTAACTGATGATTACGTTTTCTTAATCATGGACATTGTTCTTGTAACAAGGATGTCAGTAGCAATGGGAACATATTGTTAGCAGAACAATGATGTTGAACCGACCCCAGTATTGAATGATATACTTAGAGATCACATCGTAACTACGTTATAAGTCATATCATGAAATGTTATCATATACGTAATTCCTTAGAACATGAGAGTATCGAGTTGCTTCACACAGGAAGACATGCTTTGGTTCTTAGATGAATCCTCCCGTAAATGGGAAGTAGTAAAATAAGTTCTGGGTATGTCAGATGGTGTGGCTAGTGACTGTGATAGTTCAAGAATGGGATTTGCTCCTTCACGATGAAGAAGATATTCACTTCGGGCCCACTCGGTATGACGGTATCCATTATAGTCTGGCCAGACGCATTGTGATTCAGTCACGGGGATACCGGAATACGATAACGAGAAAAGGGACAAACGAGCAAAGAGGATAACGAGTGGCTTGTGTTCAAAAGTTGTTACACATGGGTGCCAAACTTCTCTCCTCTAACTTTGTCATATATCGCGAAGCAAAGGGAATGGTACATGACTAAACATAATGGTTCACTCGAAGTTTCTTCGTGTATGTGCGGGAGTCAACATGGGTGTCCATGGCTCCGCTGTTGATTATTGGCTATTGACCAAAGGCTGTTGACCTATGTCCGGAAGATGTTCTGAGTCATGTGCGCATTATACCGAACCTATTGGGTCACACACTTAACGAGCAGTAGTCTGTTAGAATACTAGTATGGTAGAAGGTTTAGTGGAAGCAAAGCAGAATAGTTCATACGGGTACCGGAAGTAGTTCCGGGGATTTATGAAATAGTTCATAAGGGCACCAAAAGTAGTTTTGGGTATTTAAGGATATGTCCGGATCACTCTGGAGTAGTCCCAGGTAGTTCCGGAACATATGAAAATGGTAATGGGAAAGATTACGATCAACCGGAATAGTTTCGGTGATCGGTGGACAGCTTAAACAATATGTTGTGTTCACCGGACATAATAACCTTTGCCCGGATGGCTCCGAAACCCATTTAGATGGCTCCGGAACATTCGTTAGAGGTTCCGGAAGGTATTGGAAGTGCTCCAAAAGTGTCCGGAATGTCCCGAAACGGTCCCGGTATGTCCCGGAAGGTCCCGGAAGCTTCTAGAAGGTCATGGAAGGTTCCGGAAGGTTCCGGGATGTACCACCCACTCCCCTGCGCCCCTAGCCTTGGGGGGAAAGCCACCTAGGCTGCCCTGGCCGGCCAAGGGGTGGGGGCGCACCAAAGGGAAGGAATCCTCCTCCAGGTGGAATTACCAAATCACATTATGGCAGGTTTCCGGTGGGAAGGTGTGGGAAGGTTTGGAAGGCTTGGGAGTCCAAGTTGGACTCCCAATCCTCCTTGAGCTGCGCCCTAGGCCTCTTGGCCACCTATATAAGGTGAGCCAGGGCGAGAGGGAGAGCAAGACAACTTGTCCCCAAGGCCTATGCGCCACCCTCCCTCCTCTAAACCCCGTTGCTCCACAATTAGACCCCGGTTTAGACGCTGTTCTAGATCGGAATCCGTTAGGGTTTTCTCCCTCTAGTTTTCTCGGTGGCGTTCATCTCTGGACGGCAGAGCGCTGCTGGATTGCTGCTACGGGATGTGTGGATACTAATGGAGGGGTCGTACCTTCGACCCTTCTTCGAGGAGCTTGTTCATGGGACTTGTCTGTGGGACTAGATCGCGGGACGGTTCGAGGGATCGATATCCTCGCGGTTGGGAGGTCATTGAAATTCCTAGCTGCGGGGATCTGCACCGACGGTCTTCACCAACTCTACTTCCGCTACATCGGTTGGTGAGCCATGACCTAAAACCTTGTATGCAATCTTCTTGGATGATCTTGGGTTCTTGATTCGTAGGCCGAATTTTTTTGTTTTCTACTACGTTTCCCAACAGATACTGGCTGGCGGTTTTTATACGCAGAACGTGTATGAGATGCATGATCTAATCGACACGGTTTTTGGAGGGACAACGTTTGTGTTGTTGAGATTTATGCAAACGATTGGTCCCAAGAAACCGTGTGCCGCGTAATCTATAGAACAACGATTATTTCACCTTAATTTATTACCAGCAATTACAATTAACCTTTATTTGAAATTATAAATTGAATTTCATTATAGGTGAAACTCAAAATTATATACTCCAATTTACAAAGGTTCAACAATCAAAGAATAATACAAATCACAACAACTAATGGTCTACCCTAAAAAAACTAATGTTGAAGAATTACAGAAACAACGTTATCGCAACAATGAACCAGATGAGTATTAAAGGCAGTATAGAGAGCCAAAAGTCATTTTCGCAGTCAGGGCAGTTCTAGAAGCAGAATGCCCATATTGTGCCCTCCTTCATGCGGAAGGCGCGCACAACTTTTATCCAACCTCTTGTGATGACCGCCCGTCCATCCTTCATAGACTTCAGGAAGACATGTAGACCGTCTTCATGATAGTCTGGATGATAGACTTTTATTTTTCTTGTCTCCGCACCAAGAATGGAGTTTGCTAGGTAATCTTGAGTAAACTGCTTTGGGAACCACTGAAAATTATAACATTCAGATATTGGTGCGTGATGACAAACAACTCAATATGAGCATGAAAAAGGAAGGTTGCATAGTTCTTACCGTCCTGGAGTTCACAGTTGTCTTGGATAAAGAATGGACAAACAGTTTAATTCGCATCTCCTGTCTCTTTCTCCTAACAATCTTTTTTAGTTTCTTCACTTGGCGATCGGTCATGAATATTTCATTACCCCACACGCGAAAAGGGTCGAAGTGTGGATCTGAACCCTGATGTATGTACCTATAGAAGCAACAACTAAACCATTAAAATATATTATGTACTTGTGGAATGAGGCAATAAAGGCCATGGGATGAAACTAACCTCGATGCTGAACAACAACATCTCCCATTGTTTTTCCTGCATAAGTACAGATTGGGATACAAATCATCATACTATGAAAGATATCTTTATTGTTAAGTTTTAAGATGCTGGTAAAGGAAGGGGTAAAACTGAACCATTGTGTTGGAGGATAAACACAGAATTAGATAAATCAAAATTAATCATAGTGTAGATTGTTCGGATGCGAGAATTTAACATGATGGTAAAGCAACGGAATGAAAATAGAAAAGCATGTTAACTGGAACATGATTGACAACAACCAATTACAGTGATTACAACTGGTATTGGTGAAGTTTAACTAAGTATTTATTAATACTTAAATATCACATTGTGCATAAGAAAGAAAGACAACATAGTTCATGGCAGATCATGGCAGTAAAAATGATAGTTTTATTTTTTAGATTAATATCCAAGGGTAATCAACATAGAGAAAAGTAGGGAATCGTGTTAACTAGATGGGGATTGGCAAGAAACAAATATAGACATTAAAATAGTATTGATGGAATCGAAGTGGCTAGTTGATACCTAAATATTAGTATGTATAACAGAGGCCAACAGATCAAAGTTTAACATATCATGGCATCAGTGTCAATGAATAAGTAGATCATATTAGCACCATTTAGAAACTTGGAATGAGTTACGAAGAGGTATGAATATGCTTTTCATCCCAAAATGCTTACCCAAGAAGCAAGTTATTTATCTGTGCATGACGGTACCCTGCTCTAGTAAGGACCTTGTATAACACACCTGAGAGATAATGTATGTGGATTCACTTGATCCTTCTAGATATATGGTGGAGGCTAACTAATCCTGTAATGTGGCACCGTTTGCCATGGTGCTAGAGAGCAGTCAAAAGAGCATTAAAGGTTCTCACAAGAGAAGAATACCGTTATGCATGCACCGGACTTCATTTTGGGTAAACCATTTTGGGTAAGAGAGATATATTCAACTGACAATAAGAAACAAGTCACCGTTCGGCGTCAATGTTGCTCTCTTTGAAAATCATGACAGTAAGAAAGATAGTTTGATTTTGAAGATTAATATGATAGTAAAGCAACTGGAAGAAAAATGACAATCGTGTTAACTAGACCATGAGTGATGACAACCAAATATAGCCGTTCTAACAAGTATTTGTTATTAGTTAAATACTAGCAGAGCATGCATTACATAGACAAACACAACATAGTTGAACATGGCATTGCATCATCAGACCAACAGAAGGAGCATAGCAGACTAGTTGATACCTAAATATAGACACTAAATGGTATTGGTGGAATCAAACTGAATAGTTGATACCTAAATATCAGTGTACATAACACAGGAAAACACATCATAGTTTAACATATCATGGCATCGATATCGGTGAATAGGTAGATCATATTAGCAACATTTAGAAACTCGGAATGAGTTGCAAAGAGATATGTTTATGATTTTCATCCCGAGAAGTGCTTACCCAAGAACTAAGCTTTTTAGCACATCATGCATTAGATAGCCAAACACAGCATAGTTGAACATGTCATTGCATCATCAACAAAACAGAAGGAGAATAACAGACTAGTTGATACCTACATATGGAAATTAAAATGTCATTGGTGCAAAGAGATATGTTTATTGTTTTCATCCCCAGAAATGCTTACCCAAGGACGATTTTTTTTAGCTATTTTGATAAAGATAGTAATTTAAACAGCTTCTTCCCCTTGGGAGAGGACACGTCATGGGTGCCCTCCTCGTGGATGTAGTAGTCGAACAGATCTGACTTGGCGGCTGGTGATGTCGAGCCACCGGTTCTACAAGCGGATTTCATAAACAGCAAAAGGGGCTCCCAGGGGTACATGCATCGCATGTCCTTCACTGAGCGCTCCACGAGATTAGAGGGGGGTCATCCAATAGATCAAAGTTGGGAGACTTCATCTGTGTCATAGCCCTTGTCAAGCCGTCAATGTTGACGAGCTCGATGTCGAGACCAGCACGCAGCAGATGATAAAAGACACATGCACGCTGGTTTCTACACTCCAACCTGGCAAAGTAGGCACCCCACTCGGCCGCAACCGCGGTGATGTGTTCGTCCGGGGGTACAAGTAAGCAATGCAACAGGATCTGATGTGCTGATCTAGCTTGTGCGGTTGGGAGATGACTATCGGCGACCACATCTACCTCCTCGAGCTCACGGTGATATGTGGAAATGCTTAGGCGGAGATTCTTTGGGGTAGGGTGTGGGGATATGGATGGAAGAGGGTGTTTCGCCGGATCCATGTACGCAGATGGTACGAGGAAGGGATGCGGCTCGGTGGTTTACCTGATAAGAACGAGAGGAGCACGGCAGCTCGGAGCAGATGGTGGCGGCGGCCGAGGAGGAGGGGGGCTATGAGTGGGTTGGGGGCTGGGGTGGGGGGAAGAAGGCTGAAATACACATATAAGGTGTGGGTACTAAAAATTTCGCTTGGAAACTGAAAAATTGAGTGGGGGAAACATACATTGCACACAGTTGCTTTCTATAAACGTGTGCCATACAGGGGAAACTATCCATATGGAACCCCTCATCGCCGAAATTTTGAGCCACCTATCTTTAAGTTCCAAACACTCGGGGTAGGTGTGGTGATGGAGATTGCACACGGTAAGATTGTTCCGAGTGTCCGTAGGGTGACTATCCCACAAGGATTTGTGAGAAGAATCGTTCGTTTGATATATGGTGCTAAGTCAGTTTCATGTGCACTGGATATGAATTTATTTGCATTTGAACTATGAGTGCAACGAAATTTGACCAAATGTGTGCTAAAATATCATGTATGTGCTCTCGGGTTAACTTGCAGCACACGACGTGGAATTGGAGTGAACTTGCTGCACCTCGGTCACATCTTTCGATCGGGAAACATTGAGTTCGGTGGTTTTTAAATTACAAAAAATTAAAAAAAAAGAGAATCGCTCAGAAATACACGAGAATTTGCGTGGCGCTGTGAGAAGGTAAAACTATGATGTGGTAAAAAAATTCAGACATTTTGATAAAGGCTATCATGCGATCGCCTTGCAAATGGGGGCATCTCACATGAAGGACCGTGATTTAGATATGTATGGAACAGGTCGTGAAATGCTTGGGTCACAAGTCGATTGTATCGTTACTTCGTCGATTGTGGTTGATTTTTCTTTCACAGCTGCCACGCGTCTATATGTGATATGCCTTCGAATTTGGACGCATTCCTTACTATTTTGGTATTTTTTTAACTTTTTTTGCACGTACAAGCCGGAAAAAAAGATTTAATACAATATCCAACGGAACTTCAGCAGCATGATGTTGGTGCATTGGCGACCGTTCGATCCATGCGCATTGGATGGTGCAAGGCGTGCGATCCGTGGTGCTGCGTTCTGGCCAATTAGAGCACAACGACGAATTCCACAGGGTAGTGGTTAAGCAAACGGTTGTAAAACACGAACCGTCTACTTTACCGTGTCACCGAAATTTTGTCATCTAACGGGACTTGTTTGATACATGTAAGTCATTAAATGTAAATTAGACAATTGCTATGGGTTTATTTTACACTGGAGCTATGGTTTTTTTGTCATTTTCATCTTCCGATTGAGATATGGAGCTAAGTCAGTTTCACTTGCACTCGATATGAATTTATTTGCATTTGAACTACGAGTGCAACGAAATTTGACCAAATGTGTGCTGAAATATCATGTATGTGCTCTCGAGTTAACTTGCAGCACAGAACGTGGAATTTGAGTGAACTTGACGCACCTCGGTCACGTCTTTCGATCATGAAACATTGAGTTCGGTGGTTTTTAAATTACTAAAATATCAAAAAAATTGAGAATCGGTCGGAAATACACGATACTTTGTGTGTCGCCGTGAGAAGGTAAAACAATGATGTGGTAAGAATTTCAGACATTTTGAGAAAGGCTATCATGCGATCGCCATGCAAACGGGGGCATCTCACATGAAGACCATGGTTTCGATATGTATGGAACAAGTGGTGAAATGTTAAGGTTAAAAGTAGATTGTATCGTTACTTCGTCGATTATGGTTGATTTTTTGTTCGCATCTGCCACGCGTCTATATGTGACATGCCTTCGAATTTGGACGCATTCCTTGTTATTCTTGTATTTTTAAACTTCTTGTGCACTTACAAGCTGGAAAAAACACTTAAATACAATATCCCCGGAACTGTAGCAGCATGATGTTACGTTGGTTCAATGTCGACCATTTGATCCGTGCGTATTGGACGGTGCAGGGTGTGCGATACTTGGTGCTGCATTCGGTCCAATCAGAACGCAACGGATAATTCCGCAGGGTATAGATTAATCAAACGGTTGTAGAACACGAACCGTGTGCTTTACCGTGTCATCAAAATTTTGTCATCTAGCGGGACATGTTTGGTACATGTATGTCCTCAAGTGTAAATTAGACAACTGCTATGGGTTTATTTTACACTTGAGCTATGATTTTTGTTTTGTCATTTTCATCTTCCGTTTGATATATGGCGCTAAGTAAGTTTCATTTGCACTTGATATGAATTTATTTGCATTTGAACTACGAGTGCAATGAAGTTTGACCAAATGTGTGTTGAAATATCATGTATGTGCTCTCGGGTTAACTTGCAGCACACAACGTGAGATTTGAGTGAACTTGATGCACCTAGGTCACGTCTTTCGATCATGAAACATTGAGTTTGGTGGTTTTTAAATTACAAAAAAATAGAAAAATTGAGAATCAGTCGAAAATACACGAGACTTTGTGTGTCACCGTGAGAAGGTAAAACCATGATGTGGTAAAAATTTCAGACATTTTGAGAAAGGCTATCATGCGATCTCTATGCAAACGAGGGAATCTCACATGAACGACCATGGTTTTGATATGTATGGAACAAGTCGTGAAATGTTTGGGTTACAAGTAGATTGTATCGTTACTTCATCGATTGTGGTTGATTTTTTCTTCACCGCTGTCACGTGTCTATACGTGATATGCCTTCAAATTTGGACGCATTCCTTGTTATTTTGGTATTTTTAAACTTTTTTTGCACTTACAAGCCGGAAAAAAAGACTTAAAAAAATATCCACCGGAACTGAAGCAGCATGATGTTGGTTTCCATTTCGACCGTTCGATCCGTACGCATTTGACGATGCAGGGCGTGCGATCCGTGGTGCTGCATTCTAGACAATCAGAATGCAACGAAGAATTTCGCAGGGTATAGGTTAAGCAAACGGTTGTAGAAAATGAACTGTGTGCTTTACCGTGTCACCGAAGTTTTGTCATCTAACGAGACGTGTTTGACACATTTAAGTCATTAAGTGTAGATTAGACAATTTCCATGGGCTTATTTTACATTGTAGCTATGATTTGTTTTCCATTTTCATTTTCCCTTTGATATATGGCACTAAGTCAGTTTCATGTGCACTCGATATGAATTTATTTGCATTTGAACTACGAGTGCAACGGAATTTGACCAAATGTGTACTGAAATATCATGTATGTGCTCTCGGTTTAACTTGCAGCACACAACGTGGGATTTCAGTGAACTTGCTGCACCTCGGTCACGCCTTTCGATCGTGAAACATTGAGTTTGGTGGTTTTTAAATTACAAAAAAAATTGAGAATCGGTCGGAAATACACGAGCTTTTCGTGTCGCCGTGAGAAGGTAAAACTATAATGTGGTAAAAATTTCAGACATTTTGAGAAATGCTATCATGCGATCGCCTTGCAAACGGGGGCATCGCACATGAAGGACCGTGGTTTCGATATGTATGAAACAAGTCCTGAAATATTCGGGTTACAAGTAGATTGTATCGTTACTTCGTCGATTGTGGTTGATTTTTTTTTCATAGCTGCCACGCGTCTGTACGTGATATGCCTTCGAATTTGGACGCATTCCTTGTTTTTTTGGTATTTTAAAAAAATGCACTTACAAGACGGAAAAAGACTTAAATACAATATCCACCGGAACTGCAGCATGATGTTGGTTCAATGTCGACCGTTCGATCCGTGCGCATTGGATGATGCAGGGCGTGCGATCTGTGGTGCTGCGTTCTGGGCAATTAGAACGCAACGGCGAGTTCCGCGGGGTATAGGTTAAGAAAATAGTTGTAGAACACGAACCGTGTGCTTTACCGTGTCACCGAAATTTCGTCATTTAACGGGACATGTTTGATATATGTAAGTCATTAAGTGTAGATTAGACAATTCCTATGGGTTTATTTTACACTGGATCTATGATTTTTTGTTTGTCATTTTCATCTTCCGTTTAATATATGGCGCTAAGTCAGTTTCATGTGCACTCGATATGAATTTATTTGCATTTGAACTACGAGTGCAATGAAATTTGACCAAATGTGTGCTGAAATATCATGTATGTGCTCTCGGGTTAACTTGCAGCACACAACGTGAGATTTGAGTGAACTTGTTGCACCTTGGTCACGCCTTTCGTTCGTGAAACATTGAGTTTGGTTATTTTTAAATTACAAAAAAATAAAAAGAATTGAGAATCGGTTGGAAATACAGGAGCTTTGCGTGTCGCCGTGAGAAGGTAAAACTATGATGTGGTAAAAATTTCAGAAATTTTGAGAAAGGCTATCATGCGAACGCCTTGCAAATGGGGGCATCTTACATGAAGGACCGTGGTCTCGATATGTATGGAACAAGTTGTGAAATGTTACGGTTACAAGTAGATTGTATCGTTACTTCGTCGACTGTGGTTGATTTTTTTTTCACAACTGCCACGCGTCTATACGTGATATGCCTTCGAATTTGGACGGATTCCTTGTTATTTTGGTATTTTAAACTTTTTTTGCACTTACAAGACGGAACAAAATACTTAAATACAATATCCATCGGAACTGCAGCAGCATGATGTTGGTTCAATGTCGATCGTTCGATCCGTGCGCATTGGACGGTGCAGGGCGTGCGATCCGTGGTGTTGCGTTCTAGCCAATCAGAACGCACGGGCGAATTTCCCAGGGTATGGCTTAAGAAAACAGTTGCAGTAGACGAACCGTGTGCTTTACCATGTCACCGAAATTTTAGTTCTGATTAATTTTAATCTTCAGATCCCATGATTGGTTGATCACCATCAACATCATAATTCAGAATCATACATGACCGCAGGTAATTTCATTTTCCATCACAATATATAGACATATATATAGGGAAATAAACATATGTCCAACCATATATTAAAAATATCACCAATCATGCTCAAAAGAAATAATTTGCAAACCGTTCACTATTACACACACATCTAGATAATTATGAACTGCATAATATAGCTACTACCCTTAAGTTATTCGGCATGCATCCATATAGCGCTGTCGTGCTTGTACTTGATCGTCGGGCGTCAAAGTTTTACCATCGCATAACCTCTCCTGCGTGCTCTCAGTAGGTGCCACTGACGGATGATGATCTTGTCAGGTCAACGATCTCCATACCGTGCCCAAATGTGGTGGCCAAGGCACACGCATGCGCTCCTTTCCCGCGCGGCGGTGCTGCTGACTCGGACGACGACTTTTCCTCCCCCCGAAGCCTTTTCCGATCAAGCCTCTCCCGTTCATGGAGTACCAATTGCTGCCGTCCCTATTCACGGCGAGGGCCTCGACAAAAGCGACAGACTGCGCCAACCCAAGTTGGAGCTCGCGCTCGTCCAGTTCGCTGAGGAGTGCGACGAAGCGCGAATCCTTGAGAGACTGGGCTATGGCCATCTTCATCATGCGATTGAACTTGGGGTCGTCGTCGTCGGGAGTGGCGGGTTGTGCGCCCAACACAATGCCAGCCATCAACGCGCTGGACACATCCACTCCTCCGTCCTCCACGTGTATCAAGGCGCGGTCCATATGAAATGGGTGTGGTGGTGGGGGTAGAGAGCTATAGGTGATGAGGTGAAGGGTGTGGTGGTAGTGGTGGCGAACTAAAGGATGAGCGTGTGTTTGTGTGTTGCCGCCGCCGCTTGCCATGGAGAGCTTTATTTGTAGAGCTGGCGCTCGGATTGGGAATCGATATTTGCCCTAGTGGGGCGCTTGCGCGGGAAGGATCGGCTAAAGCGCCCGGGAGGAAATAACAAAAGTTGGAAAATCCTTGTGGAGCCCATGCTTTGGCTGCCGCGACGAGCGTGTTGTGATAAGAGGAAGCTAGTCTGTCGGCGAGAGAAGTGGAGGTGACGAAGCATAGCAAACGGTTGTTTCCATCCACTCGTCGGTTTTAGAACTAGGGAACTCATCACCAACGGCTATTCCATTAGATCCGTGTACCTTTACTTAATTTAATCTTAATTAATTTCATTCTCCCCGCATATAATGCGTGGTTTTCCAATTTTACACCCAAAATAGTTCACTAAAAGTTCCATGTTAAGGCCATACGAAACTAAAAAGAGACTAAATTAATTCCCTAGTCGGAGTCGAAGTCGGGCACTGCGGCGAAGGTGCCCAGCCGCACTGATGGTAACCTTGATGGGTTGCGGCGGTGTGCACTCCTCCGGCTGGGGTGTGCACTCCAGATCGTGAACCTGCCCGGAGCGGCGGATCGGGGTTGCACGCTGATGCTCAGCGATGGGGCGCACGTCGTCGGCGTAGTCAGAGTCGGAGCCGGAGTCCATGTCCATGTCCAGCATGCGCAATGAGTGGACCTGCTTCCACGATGGCACTTCGGCGAAGGCGCCCAGCTGCACTCATGGTAACCTCGAGGGGCTACTGCGGTGTGCACTCCTCAACGAGCAGGTGTTTGGAGTGGGGGATCGGGAGAGCGCACCCCGCTTTCTCTGTGATGAAGCACTCCTCGTCGGTGTCGGTGTCGGTGTCGGAGTCGTTCTCCATGTCTATCATGCGAGCAATGAGTGGTCATGCATAGACGGCGGCACTGCGGCAAAGGCGCCCATCTGCACTAATGGTAACCTCGAGGGGTTGCTGCGGTGTGCACTCCTCCACCCAAAGGTGTTTGGAGTGGGGGAGCAGGAGAGCGCGCTCCGCCGACTATGTGATGCACCACTCCACGTCGGTGTCGGTGTCGGAGTCGTTCTCCATGTACAGCATGCGCGCAGTGAGTGGTCGTGCATCAACGACGGCACTGCGGCGAAGGCGCCCATCTGCACTCATGGTAACCTCGAGGGGCTGCTGCGGTGTGCACTCCTCCACCCGAAGGTGTTTTGAGTGGGAGAGCAGGAGATCGCACTCCGCCTGCTCTGTGATTCAGCACTCCTCGTCGGTGCCGGAGTCGTTGTGCATGTCCGTGGCCACCATGCACGCAACGAGTGACTGAGCTTCGACGGCGGCACACCTGCCGCGAAGCCGCCGGCTAGACCGCTGATAACCTTGTCGGGTTGTGGGGGCGGGCACACCAGCACGCGTTGACATCCGAACTTTGGGAGCGGGAGATCGCGTTCCTGCTGCTCTGCAATGGGGCACTCGTCGTCGTTGTCGATGATGTATATCTTGTCGTCGGTGTAGTCGGCGTCGGATTCGTTGTCGATGACGTGGAGCTTGTCGTCGGTGTAGTTGGGGTCGGAGTCGGTCTCCATGTACATGTTTAGCATGTGCGCAATGTGTGGCCTTGCTACGACGGCGGCACTGCGGCGAAGCCGCCCTGATGCACCGCCGGTCACCTCGCCAGGCTGCCGGGGCATGCACTTCTGAACGCACATCTGTCCTGACCGGTGGAGTGGGAGAGCGCGCACGTGCTGCTTTGCGATGGAGCGCTCGCTGTAGTGGTCGGACTCGTTGTCGAGGAGCTTGTCGTGGGTGTAGTCGGAGTCGGAGCCAGAGTTCATGTCCATGTCGAGCATGCGCACAATGTGTGGCCCTGCATCGACCGCGGCGAGACCCTGCACACCCAGATATGCCTGTTTGCCCCGTTGCCTGCACCGTGTCCTCTCCTAGCTCCGGATCAACGCGGATGCCACGGTCAGGATTCAAAGTGACTTGGGGCGGCGCATCATCGTTGATGGCGCCCGCTCATAAAGCGACACGGCGTGAGGATCTCTCGTCATAGCGAATAACCTTCACAGGGTCGTTGAGGTCGAACAGTTAGTTTTTCTAGGCAATGTTTTTTGTGCTAGGGATGCCTCGAGTTGGCCGCTCCGTTGTTGAGTGAGATCCGAGAGACTGGAGGGGAAATAGATACTATTGTGTGTCGCCGGAGTATCCGCCTTGATTTAGCACTAGCTATGGTAGACAGTTCAGAAAGTAGAGCCGTTTGTTTAACCCATGTCAGTAAAACCGTACAGTCAAACCGTATGCTGGAAGGCATGCAGCTGTCCATGTAATAATAACACATCTGGTGATTGATCTGATCGAGAAAACCACATACAGTATTACGAAGCATAGGATACCAGCCTACTTAATAAAACACACGCATTAGTACTTTAAATAATAAGACGAGTACGATTCTAAACTCCAACTTTGACAATACGAGCGTTCGTGTCTATCCATGGTGGAATGGAAGGCACATATTACAGAGGGTTTGAGCTTTAGTGACTCATGTCACATGACTTTGGGTGCATGACATGTGGGTCCAATAAATGTTGGACCCACCTGTCATGTGACTTGTGTCACTGAAGCTGTATCCATTATTTAGAACACCACGGTGCACTTCGGCGTCAGTTCCTGGTACCGCGAGCGCCGGAGGGATCTTCAACGGGGCGGTTGACAACCGCGGTCGTGGTATCCACGTTGGAGTTGACGACAGCCGCTGTCGGAGCAACGACCAGGCGGTTACCGGCGATAAGCACGTGCCTGGTCTCGACGCTGCGGGCCAAGTCATTGGAGTAGGCGGCCGACACCTTTAGGGCGACGAGGAAACCTGCAAACCTCTGGAGTTCTTCCAGATCTATCGCACGTATGGGGCTCGCTGCCGGCTGATGCGGCTGAACCGAAGCGGCGGTGCGCCGGGACTTAGCTTCGGCAAGGATTTGCTCGAGTCGATCCAACTGGCGTGTCACGTCCGTTAGGTCAACGGCACGGGGTGGATGCGCACCTTGCTGCGCTGACGCACTACGGCGAGTGGGCATGCTTTGGGCTAGTAATGATGCTGCTATGGCATGCAGGATGTGGATGCATGCATGGTGTCTCGCTCTGGCCGGCCTACTAACTTTTATAGAACCTCGCTGGTTGCCCAGAACCCTTGACGAGGGGACGCAGCTACGGTGACTTAAGTCACCGTGACTTGGGGTGTGTAACAGGTGGTCCAGCCACCTGTTGGATCCACATGTCAGTGACTCAAGACACGGTGACGAGATCCCCATGACGCCGGTCGTAGTGGGTTGTGAGTCGCGACTGCATGCCCGGGCGCATTGGCAGAGAGACATATTTTTTTAGCCCACATTTTTTTAACTTAGTCAATTGAATTTAAATCTATTGCACAAAGTTCATTCAATTTATTTGTTTGCCTAAAATTGACAGACTATGCAGACGTTCAAAAATGACAGATGTTTCTCCATCCCCACGCGCAAAATTACAGTGTTGTGACTGGTCGTTATCAAACCGTCAGCAAATATTTTCTCCATCAAACATGCAATGCTTTACAGAGTGTATATGTGTGTTGTATTTTCGTTCACCCCACCGGTCATGCTGCCACACGTCAATCAGGATTAAATTCAGTAGGAACCCGCCCGTCGCTTCGGAAATGTAACCGTGCGGCATAGTTTCCCCCTCATTAAACAACATAGACTCTTCAAATTTTCTCGCTCGCCCTCCCGGCCATATCCACCATGAGTTCTTGGGGTCATCCAGAGGACTGGCATGATCACACCGGCGACTCCAGTAGCGACAACGACAATGGTCATGGCTATCTGAGTGAGGACGACCTCATGTTGCTGCCGGCATCGCCCCCATCCGACCCTGATGACCCCGCATTCTTGGAGATCATGGAAGGGCCTGCCCCGGAGCCCAAGACCGAGTAGAAGAGCAGCAACAGCAGGGGGAGGAGGAAGATGATGAGGAGGATGAGGAGCATCCGCATCCGAAGCAGCAGGAGGACGAGTAGGATGAGGTGCATCCGAAGCTGCAATAGTAGGAGGAGCATCCGCAGCCGCAGGAGCCGAAGGAGGAGGACGATGATGCCGCCTACGCCGCCGCCGCCGATGACGCAAGCGGCCGCCTCCGAACAAGCATCGTCGCAACGACGATGGCACGGGCCCTTCCAATACCAAGTAGTTTGCGCTAGCGGCGATTAGGCGGTTACCTAACTAGGTTTAGGTAGTTATAGATTTAGATGTTCAGATCCTTTCATGCATACATATGTGGTGGGTAATTTAGATGCAATCTTTTGCTCGTTGCTTCGCTCTGCAATGCATGCACCTTGTCCGCACTATTTTGATGCAAACTTCGTCAGTAGGAATATAGTCTTCCGTAAAATCATCAGTATATATGCTTCGTCAGATCCTTTCTTGCATATGCAGTGGAGTTTGTTATTTCTTCAGTTTTCGGGGATGGTAACGGAGGAGTAAAATCGTCCACACTTTCGGAAATCAATCCGTCCGAGACACGAATTACTATGCTCACATGTCATTCAGTTTAATTAGTTGTTTGGCAGAGCAGACAATTCTCAATACAGAAACTTTTGTTTTGTCTAGTATATATCAAACGGGTGGCAGTTGCAAAAATGTGTGCCTACATAGCAAACATTTTTATAACTAACATGTTTCTGTTTCACTACATCATTGCTCACAATTTTGTATTTCCGAATGTCTGCAAGAGAATCTAGCCAGCTTTCAGAAAACAAAGAAAATAAAAAGAAGATGTCGTGCATCACCAACCCTTAGATTTTCAGAAACGTTTCTGATATGTTTTACTTTGCACACCATGTTTTAATTCAGAACGTTTGCTTTACTAAGGGAGCAATTCATTTTTTCGAACCGTTGGTGTTCTAAGGAGGAATCCCAAACACTTGATTTTAAGAACTGTGTGCCGTGCATAACCAACACAAAGATTTACAGAAACACGCCTGATAAATTACTCATCCCACACGTTTCAGTAAATACAAATGATTGTGAAGATGGGCTAGCGGTTCATTCTTTGCAACCGTTGGTGTTCTGGCTGGTCATGCGGATGTTTGTTTGAACGAATCGCCAGTCCTTGTTTCACACACGAAAGGATTTTCAGAAGCGTTCCTGATAGATTAGGCATTCCAAACATTTCAGTTACTATGAACGATTGCGATAAAGGGCTAGCGGTCCATTCTTTGCTACCGTGGGATTTCACTCTAGGTATCCCAGACAGATTTTCAAAGACCCGTCAGCCCTACAGCACCCACACAATAATTTTTATAATTTTGGCCTTTCGCGTATGTTTCCCAGACGGTTCAGTTTCGCCCAAACAGTTTTTTATTTATATCGTTTGCGTTCATCGCATCGCAAGCAGTTTCGTACAAGGGATGGGGAAAGGAGTATCGTGTTAGCCCCTCTATGCAGTAGTGTTAGATGTCCTTCTCAGAAATAGTAGTTTCTAGTAATGTGCATATAGATATGGTAAGGACAAAGTTCATTTCATACAACAACTAAGATAATTGATTACCCTTACAAAAACTAAGATAACTCATTACACTTCAAAAAACTAGGATAACTGATTAATATAGCCATATGGACACGCCCTAGTTGTGGCCACTGCCAAGCTGATCGACTAGTAGTGGTCGCGGTGATCATAGCCTCCGCCACGATGACCGCCTAGATGTGGCCATTTTGACCACAGCCTAGGCCATGTCCGGCTCCACCACGGCCACCACCGCATCCGCCATGTCCGGCTCCACCACGACCACAACCGCCTCCGCCACGTCCGGCTCCACCACCATGGCCTCCGCCATGTCCGGCCCCACCACCACGGCCACCATCGCCTCCACCACGACCGGCTCCACCGCCACGGCCACCACCTCTTCCGCCATGTCCGACTCCACCAACAGGGCCAAGAATGAAGTGCATTTCATAGAAACTGCCTTCGCCATCGGGCTAGTAGGCTCCCACGTCGCTGGGCCACTCTGGCCAGTCGTCGAGAGGAGCGGGCACAGGCACGGGCATCTGCTGCTCAGCCCCCGCCTCCATCTGCGCAATCATCTCCAGTGTCTGGTCGAACTTCGCCCAAAAGGGGGCCAGACGAGCCCATTCCTCCTCGTCGTCCTCAAAATAGCACACACATGGATGCCTGTTTCGGGGCGCCACGGACGAAGTGTTTGTGCTGGATAGTAGATGGAAGATGAAGTTGCGGGAAGTGTTTATGCTGGTTTAGATCGACATTGTACACCGATGGCCGCTATCTTATAGGGCCCCCTCGTGCGAGCTCACCATTAAAGACATGTACATGAATTGGCTTGTAGTTGAGAGGCCGAAGTGTGGTCAAAGGCTGCCGTTCGAGCTTCTTTTCACACGCAACCTTCAGGGAGCACAGATAACCAAGGTGGACCAAAGACGAAGTGATGAGGACATGACTACCATAGTTACAACCACAACCCTGCTAATATACCTACTGGACCAATTACTAGAGATCGTGCACACCAATTAAATTATCAGGTACTTTCGCTTCTTGATAATGTTTCTAATGTTCATGTGAATATGATGATGTCTAACGTCGATATATTTCTGTTGCTGACAAATGAAGGACCTAGCATGGACAAGAAGGATGAGCATTGGAGCATGTTCAAGCATGAAGGTGACGAGGACATAATTATCATGGATATGACCATTAATTCCTCTATATTTGATCAAGAAATGAAGTCAATACAAAGGGGCATGATTGTGTGCTATACAAGAAGTTATTTCACGTCACTTTTGGCCCAAGAGAAGATAGAGACCAAGTCTTTCACGTCATGGACTCAGATTCGGACTGCAGAGATATACCAAACTTCAAACAGCCGTCGTTTCTACATACGAACTCCAAATTGGGTGATTATTTTTTCTGGTGATAGCTTATCTCGTCTAGTTTCCAACGCAATTGGTTTCACCTTCAAATTCCTTCGGAGCGTGGAGATATTGCGAAAACGGTGCGACCCAGCAGCAGAATCCGAATCAAAGTCCAACTCAATAGGTGTTGCATCACCTCCACATGGGCCCAAGTGCCTTGTACGACCTAGGTTTAGTTTTAGGACTCCTTGGGACGTCCTTCCACCCCCTTGGCCTCCACCCTTTAGTCCTATATAAGTAGATCAACCCCTAGGGTTTTTCTTTGGATTTCTTTTAGTTAAAAAGACTGCTTGGCTAATTGTTGCATCTTCGTGTACTCGGTTTTTGTCCAACGACCAGATCAAGACCTCTTTCGGAATCCCAACTTTATTCATACCTCATCTACATATTCGAAATATTCAGATTGCTTTATCATAGTTCTTGCTGGTTCTTCGATTGCTTGCAGGCACTAGACCTTCGTGGTCAGGTTGATCGTGCTCCGGCGTGGTCAATAACCTTCAGAAGATTGGTTTAGCGATTGCTAAGGCGCAACGTCGTTGCACGTTGTTAGTCGGATCGTTAAAGTCGACTCCATCAAATCGTAGTTACTATCTCATCGAAAGATCGGGACACCCCGCCTCTATCACGAAGGACGGTCCATTTCTCAAGGTCAGAAGATCTGACAATGGATGCTCGCACGCCTCTTGTTTAATCGCCTATGCTCGCACGCCTCATGTCTAATCGCCTATGCTCGCACGCCTACTGTCTAATCGCATATGCTCACACGAAATCTCCTAAAATCACTCCGAAAATCGTTGTTTCCAAATTTTACGTGACTCTCGGTTTCGAATCTCTTAGACTGTTGTTTTTTTACTATTTCTTATTTAATTTTCCTATCTTCAACAAGACGAACATAATTATTTTTATTTTATTATTTGCCGAGAAATGAAATACAATCGTGTTGACGAGTTAAACCATGTTTAGTGACACATACAACTGTCACAAAAAATAAGAGGCCCGGTGACATCCCAATACGTCCTCTAAAATTAGGCGGGACTGTCACCGAAATTGGCCTGGGCGCTGGGACGGGAGGGTGATTAGCTGGTGACGGTATCCGTCAAAGAAAAACATACTTCGGTGACGGTGGTCCCTCTGTCACGAGGGTTTTTGTCAAAAAATATCACCAATTTTGTTGTGTGAAATGATGACAACATGACAAGTCTCATCTAATTTAGAGATCATTTGAATTGAATTTAAATTTTAGGGTTGTTTTTCTTGAAAATGATTCACCGGTTCTATAATATTTATCAAATGAAGTCAAAATTGTTTGAAATTTTAGGATACTAATTTGAGTGCTTATTTATGAACACATAAAACAATTGTGGGTTAAATTATTTTAGAATAACATGTTGTCTTTGTAAATAAAGTTTTGTTCACGAAGTACCACTGGTTTTTATCGTAACCATCTTTAAATTTAACCGCATACATTTTTGGTGCACTAATAACAACATGCCAACTCTCATCCAATTTAGAGATCATTTCAATTGATATGATTCACCAGTTCTCTTCTATTTATCAAATGAAGTCAAAATTGTTTGAAATTTAGGATACTAGTGTGAGTGCTTAATGCTGAACACATAAACAAATTGTGGGCTAAAGGATTTTAGAATAACATGTTTTCTTTGTAATGTGGTTGTTTCAGATAGAAACTCTCGTAATTCGAAAGAAATAGTCCAGTTTTATACACGAAGTGCCACTAGTGTTCTTCATGTTACTCTCAAATTTACACAACATACCGTTCTGGTGAAACAATGACAGCATGCCGAGTCTCATACTGATTAGACATGATTTGAATTGGTTTTCAATTTCAAAGTCATTTTTTGTTTATAATCACCAACTCTTACAACGCAAACGATTATATTCCTGCATACGTATGCTTTTCTATCTGTACTTCAAAGCCAACGCTGCGAAAATTGGATATGCGTGCTTAGTAAACACTATCCCGCACCCCGCCCGCCATATATGTACCTTGGGTGTGGCCTTTTAGGGTTCCTGTCTAGGAAAATATCATGGACCCTGTACGCCCCACTCCCAACCCCTCCACCTTCACCACCTCCCGTTCGTCCTCCGGCCATAGATTCCTGACATATTTCCTAGTCCTCTCAAGCCTACATCAATGTAGGGAGAAGGGGGGTGGAGGATGCGATGGAGGAAAAGCTGACGAAGGCATCTCGACCCCTCCGCCCGTTGTCGATTCGTCGCTCCTTGCGGGAGGTGGATGATGCGGTGGGGGCAAAGCGGAAAAAGGTAGGTGAAAGTCCAAGTATGTGATCAGAGGGGGAGGGGGTGAATGATCACTTCAAATTTTCGAGAGAAGCTTTGAAGTGAGGAAAAAACACAGAACAAAAAGAGCACAGGAATAAGTAATAGGGAAGAAAAACTAGCAGCGAGTCTAAACACAGCGATTCAAATCATGCTGAAACATAAGTGGGAAGCACATGCAATACAGAATGTAAGTACTTGTAGTAAAACAGACTCTTGACTCGGTGATGTTTGTTCGACCAGTTCACGCTCTGCAAAACGCTACGTCTGATTGGAGGGAATGGTAATTGAACACCTGGAGCAAAACTCTCTCCGTCCGTTGCTCCACTACACCAATCTCCTTGAGCCGGGCCAGTTTTGACTCGGGGTGGATTATCAAGGAAATCTCCGAAACCTTTGACAGACTTGAGCTTCGAGGCGACAATTACTCTTCGCGCTCTGAAGTCGACACTCTAGCCGTCTAGGAGAATTGTAGTTCTCCAAGGTAACAAGGCTAGAAAACTTTCACCTAAGTCATAGTGAATCTACTCAGATCAATAGGACTTTGGATCGGTGGTTTGGATTTTGGGTTTTTCTTCGGTGGCGTTCTTGGGATGCTATCTTCAGTCTCTCTGAGGGAATAATCTCAGAGGAGCCGACCGCAAATGGAGGCGAGGGCGGCGTATTTCTAGGTGGCGATCCCGAGGTGCAAAATGACTGATTTGACCCGAAGCGACGGCTTGAAGTGTGTACACAACGGTCAGATTAGTCATCAATGCGCAACTTTACTTGATGAACAAGTAAAGCTGACTCACAGACTTAGTTCTGCTTCGCAAAGAACGAAGTCTTTGCTACCGAAACTTAACTTAGTGCACATGAGATTTATTCTCTCTGGCTTCTCACTTGGTTTAGATTTGATCTGAGCATTTTCACAATAACTTCGGTGTCCGCATGCTAAACCCCTCTTGATAGTACGATTTTTCCTATGACTCAAGGAATATAAAAACAACTACACAAAAACATCTAAGTCTTGCGCCGACTTCTTCATTTCCTTCGATGAGTTCAGCATCAGGAAGCCATCATTTTTAGGGGTCATCCTCCGTGATAAAACTTCGCTCATGAATTTATGCTTCGATAACTTGTAAATCTTCCTTGAAGCTTTATCACCTAGCTTGTCCTGCAGGAATCTAATCAACTATTTACACTCGAAAACATTCTTAGTTCATCTACTGTCTTGTCCAACAATATCCAAATCACATGAGGGATAAACTTTGCTCTTACAATCTCCCCTTTTTTGGACTATTGTTGACAAAATAGGCATCGATAAAAATATTGAAGTTTTTTGTAAAGTGATGTGAACAAACTCTAAGATATGATATTTTGACTCCCCCTGAATGTAGCATCAAAGTAAAATAGAGTTGATGTAGATGCTTAAGTGAATTTCTTCGGTAGAGAGTAAAAATAACATCTTAGCGAGTAGGATTGCAGTTCTAGATAGAATTCCAAATATATGCAATCCTCTCGAATAACCTATGAACTTGTGAATAATAACCACCTGCAAGATATAGAGTAGGAAGCAATACTTGCAAGCAAAGGGGGTTGTTAAAACTTCAGTGTGGAAGCAGTTCACAGCAGTACTTAAGTTACAACCCAATCGAATGAAATGTAATGTTTGTTGTAACTTAAAACGGGAAGAAAAATACGAAATCAGACACCCTTTCCCCGATGCAAATCTAAACTTATCGATGCCAACATTCTCCCCCTTTTTGTCAATGATTGGATAAAATGTGGTGAAGTGAAACGAGAGAATAACTAATTGTCGGCAGCACCCTTGGAGTCCGTCGAAGCAGAGTGACTTGAAGATGACTTGCCCGAAGAAGATTGATCACCGGATGATTCCTCTTCCGATTCAGGCGAAGGAAGAGCTTAAAGGTTCTCTGAGGCGATGAGGTCGAGGTCGCTGTCGTCGACGCCGTCGTCGTCCTTGGAGGTGATGGACTCGTTGTCGGAGACGGTGTCGGGCCGGATGTGATCGGGCTCATTGACGAAAAAGACTTCATCAATTTTGTTCAGGGGAGGGAGCTTCTGATTCGGCCTATCAACAGTTTCGTCTCTGGAAAAGTTTCCCTACAGGTGAGAATATTCTTTGAAAATGCGATCCTTGCGCAGACTATTGACTGAGTTAAACTTGCGTAGCCCTTTCCTAGAGTGGCGTTTCAGCACCCGAAGATATTGATTGTTGTTCAGCGCTATATTTCCAACTTGTTGATCTCATTAGCCAAGAACTGCATCTGCCGCTGATTTTATTCAATATAGTTTTCAAGCATCTGTTCGATCGAATATTAACTTCAAAGTGATGGCAGTCTTTCTGGAATGTCTTTGAGATATTCCGTTCATTGACTTCATGGCGAACCCCAACATATGTAGCAAAGATAGCATTGGGTTGCCTTAGCAATTGAAAGGTTTCACGCACTGGAGGAATGAAGAGCTTCGGATGATGACGTGCTCAAAGTCTTCATCACGGCCATAATTGCAAACAGCTCGTAGCCAGGGAGCATATGGCTTTAGTGTGAATGGAAGTTATGCAGCACGAACCAAGTTGCGAACGAAGCAATCTTCAAAGTCAAAGACTAATCCACGTGAAAGCTTCAATATGGCCTGCCTGACTTTAGGATATATATTTGATTCCTCCAAAGCATTAATCAATGGAAGCAAAGAGTTTGACAGAATATAGAACCATGTCTTTGAAATGAAGATCAAGTGCTTCAGGCGAATGTTTTCAGGAATAAAATCAGCAGTTATCTCAGTATCCAGCAAAGTTGCAAATTCTGCTTCAGTCAGGTCGGGCACCATGTGAATCTGTTCAAGTTCTCCGGTGTGCCGAGGAATATTGACAATTTCCATAAATTCCTATGAATTCATGCGGAAGATTTGTCCTTGGAGCATCCATTCAAGACTCCAGGTGCTTGGCACATTGGCATCGCCCGAAACATAAAGTGTGGCATATAATTTATTAATGAGTTCAGAAATGAAAGGAGTGCTCAAAGAAAATAACATGTCGGATAATATTCGGGAGTTCTAAGGGAAGTAGGGTGTGGAAGCTTTGGTGGCACGAGATAGTATAGATGTCTATTTGCTTCGGTCCACTTGCCGCACATGTGATACGTCCAAAAAGCATCACTATTTTATATTGTGATTTCACCCTATTCATTGATATATTCCACTTTAAAGTATTGTTCTTATGTTGTTTGGGCTTATTTTACACAGTTTACAATTTTCCTGTGCCGAAGCAGCAGAACCAGAATTCAGCGGTAAAAATTGGATACCAAGTTGCTGAATCAGATCAAATCCAAATGCGATGAAATTTTACGGGGAGCATTTTTATGAAGATTGACTGGGGATCACCGAAGGAGGAGGTGAGGGGACCCACCAGGCAGCCAGAAGGGTGCCTGGAGCGGCCCCCCTCCTGGCCGCGCCAGGCACCCTCCTAGGTGCCTGGTGGCCCCCCTCGGTGACCCCTTTCGCCTATATAAACCCCCTGGGGTGGAAATCCCTAAACAAGATTCGTTTCCGTGTTTCGACGCCGCCACGGGGCGGAAACCTACAGAGAAGAAAAGCCATCTCCAGCGGGCAGATTCCGCGGGGGAGATCACCTCCCAGAAGGGGAGATCGTCGCCATCATCATCATCATCATCGTCACGGGCATCATCGAGATCATTATCAACATCATCCCCAACATCAGCACCATCTCCATCTCCATCCCATGTCATCTCACAATTGCAACTTGTGTTGTAATCCGTACTATCTATCGTCTCTACTCTGTTGGTGTTTATTACTACTTTGTGGTGAATGCTATTGAGTTTTGTTGGAGAAATATCATTGTGTCCAGATTGTTTATCACCCCTCTATCACTTCTGACCATGATCTCTTTTATGTCTTGTGAGTAGTTACTTTAGTTCTTGAGAACATGGGAGAAGTCTAGTTGTTAGTAGTCATTTGATGCTGAAGTATTATGTGTTGTTTGATACTTAAGTTGTGTTGTTATTTCTCTAGTTGTGTTATGTGAGTCGAACACATAACACTTCACCTTTCATGGGCCTAGAGGAATACATTGTGCACAAAGGATGCTTATGGTGGGTTGCCGGAGTGACAGAAACCTGAACCCCAGTTCGCAGAATTTCGCACAAGGGAGTTATGGATCCTTGATCGTAATGATGTGGTTAGGCTTATTCCTTAATTACTACCTTGTATTTGCGGATGCTTGCAAGGTGTGTAATCATAAGAGTACACTTATCTTAGTCTAGAAGGTGTACTAGCATTGATCCACCCACCGACACTTATCAACACGATACATATTACTTGGCGGAGTATGGTGAAAGTGACTTGACTATCTCTCCCGTGTTTTCTCGAGAACGCTTTAGCTTTAATAAGTTCAGTTCCTAGGCTTATCATTGTTAAAGTATTGGACCACTTGCTCCTTCTCAGTTACCCTGTTTACTTTGCCTGTCTTTTACTTTTCTATTGCTTAAACCAAAAACCCCTAAATATTTACCTTTGAGTGTTTGCAGCCCTTTCCTTATCCAGTGTCACTTATCAACACCTTCTGCTCCTCGTGGGATCGATACTCTTATTTATCGAAAAGCTACAATTGATCCCCTAGACTTGTGGGTTATCAAGAATCGTTTATTAGTTCGGTTAACAGGGAAGGCAACCCATCTAATCCTATTAACTTCTCCGCCATCAACGAGCTTTTCTGGCGCCGTTGTCGGGGAGTGTAGCGCTATTGGTAAGTGAAGCTGGTAAGGGAACTTTTATTTTCTTTTGTTACTTTCAGTCCTTATGGACTCTTCTGTTGTTGGTTCGTTGCTGGTAAGGAGCCGCCCCACGACTGTGGTGGTCACTCCTACCCCTACTGAAATAGTGCCCTATAAAATACCATTTGGTATTGTTGATTATGTCTTGGTTAATCGTTATACACGAGAAGGACATCCGGGAGAACACCTGCTATATTTATCACAATTATGTTCTTTATTTAAGCTTGCAGGTGTGACGATGGAGTTCGTCATGAAGAAACTATTCTCCATATCACTCAAAGATAAAGCTTCAGATTGGTATAAGCTACTCGATAACTCTGATCTGCTTGAATGGCCAGAGCTTATGTCTCTCTTTTATGCAAAGTTCTATCCTCTTCGTGAAATTCACCAAGACAGGAACTACATATACAATTTTTGGTCTCGCGACGGAGAGAGCATCGCTCAAGCTTGGGGGAGACTAAAGTCCCTGATGCTCAAATGCCCAAACCATGAGCTCCCCAAGAAAATTATACTTACAAATTTTTATGCCAGGCTTTCTCGTCAGGATAAGGAGATGTTGGATGCGTCCTCTAGTGGGGTATTCCAGACCAGAAGTATGGAAGAAAAATGCGATCTTATAAAAAGGATCCAGAAGAACACTGAAGACTGGGAAATTGATAAAGGTATTGAACCCGCTATAAACTATATGCATGACTGCATTGAGAGTTATGTGAAGACGGATTACTTTAATACCTTTTTCTCTAAAATTGGTCTTGATTCCCAGCTAATGGTTGACTTTGGAAGGACTTTGACCACTGTCTCCACAATCTTAATAAAGTTTTGCAGAGATGTGAAGAAACAAATTTGGTGCTCAATTGGGAGAAGTGCCATTTCATGGTTAACGAAGGGATAGTTCTTGGACACAAGATTTCCGAAAGGGGAATTGAAGTGGACAAGGAAAAAATTGAAGCTATTGAAAGGATGCCTTATCCAAGGGACATTAAAGGTATTCGTAGTTTTGTAGGTCATGCTGGTTTCTATAGAAGATTTATCAAGGACTTTTCTAAGACCTCGAGACCCCTTACCAATCTTCTCCAGAAGGATGCCCCTTTTGTATTTGATGAAGACTGTAAGGAAGCTTTTGAAGTTCTTAAGAAAACCTTGATAACCGCTCCTATAGTACAGCCACCTGACTGGAATTTGCCCTTTGAAATTATGTGTGATGCTAGTGATTTTGCTGTTGGAGCTGTTTTAGGACAAAGGGTTGACAAGAAGTTGAATGTCATCCACTATGCCAGCAAATCACTTGATAGTGCTCAAAAGAATTATGCTACTATCGAGAAGGAATTCTTGGCAGTGGTGTTTGCTTGTGATAAGTTTAGGCAGTATATTGTTGATTCTAAAGTTATTATTCATACTGACCATGCTGCCATTAAGTATCTTATGCAGAAAAAGGATGCCAAACCAAGACTCATTAGGTGGGTACTCCTTCTTCAAGAATTTGATTTGCAGATTGTCGATAGAAAAGGAGAATACAATCCGGTGGCGGATAATCTTTCAAGGATGGAAGATATCCCGCACGATCCTATTCCAGTCAACGAAAGTTTCCCAGATGAACAACTTGCTGTTGTAAAAGTACAATCTCATTCCGACCCTTGGTTTGCAGATTATGCTAATTTTATCGTTGCAAAGTTTTTGCCTCCAGGTTTCACACTTCAGCAGAGGAAGAAATTCTTCACGGATTTGAGGCATTACTTTTGGGATGATCCACATCTTTATAAAGAAGGTGTGGACGGGATCGTAAGAAGGTCTATACCGGAGCACGAGCAGCAGGACATTCTTCGACAATGTCACGATAGTCCCTATGGAGGACATCATGCCGGTGTAAGAACCGCACATAAAGTTTTACAATCAGGTTTTTATTGGCCTACTCTCTTTAAGGACGCCCGAAGGTACGTTCTATCTTGTGATAAGTGTCAGAGAGTTGGTAACATTAGCAGGAGAAATGAGATGCCTATGAATTACTCACTAGTGATCGAACCTTTCGATTGCTGGGGTTTTGATTTTATGGGTCCTCTTCCTCCTTCACACAAGTACACACACATCTTAGTTGCTGTTGATTATGTAACCAAGTGGGTTGAAGCAATCCCCACTGAGAGTGCTGATCACAAGACATCTTTGAAAATGCTCAAAGATGTAATTTTTCCTAGGTTTGGAGTACCAAGGTACCTCATGATAGATGGAGGGTCACACTTCACGCATGGAGCTTTTAGGAAAGCTCTAGCCAAGTACGATGTCAATCATAGGATTGCATCACCGTACCACCCTCAAACTAGCGGGCAAGTTGAGCTCACCAATAGGGAGATCAAGTTGATCTTGCAGAAAACAGTAAACAGTTCTAGAAAGGACTGGTCAAAGAAGTTAGGAGATGCTTTGTGGGCATATAGAACTGCTTACAAAAACCCCATGGGCATGTCTCCGTATAAGATGGTCTATGGCAAGGCTTGCCATTTACCATTAGAGTTAGAGCATAAAGCTTTCTGGGCTGTCAGAGAGCTGAATGCTGACCCAAAGTTAGCTGGTGAAAAGCGTCTCATGAACTTGAATTCTCTAGATGAGTGGAGAAGTGAAGCTTACGAGAACGCTAAAATGTTCAAGGAAAAGGTAAAGAAGTGGCATGATAAAAGAATTCTGAAACGTGAATTTAATGTTGGTGATAAAGTTTTGTTGTTTAGATCCCGTTTCAGGTTTTCTCCAGGTAAACTACTTTCCAGATGGGAAGGACCTTTTCATATCGAAGAAGTATATCGGTCGGGTGCAATCAAGATCAATAATTTCGAAGGCACCAAACCTCAAGTTGTGAATGGACAAAGACTCAAACATTATATGGCAGGTGATCCAATCAATGTGGATGCAAACATGATATATACAAGTACTCATGAAGATAATGTTGCAGCCCAGTTTCAGACTCCGGCAGGAGCAGATTTAGAAAAGGTATGAATTATGGTAAGAAAACACCGTGAACGTCAATAAAAGTTAACTTTTCATAGTTTTTGCAAAATTAGGAAAATTCCAAGCCCGAGTGGAGCCGGAGAGGAGCTCCAGGGAGGCCAGGAGGCCCCCTGGCGCGGCCCCACTCCTGGCCGCGCCGGGCACCCTCCTGGATGCCTTGGACTCCGCCTCCGAGTCCACCTAGGCTTGAAACCTTCCTTCTGTTGCAGAAATTTTTGCTATATATTTGCCCGGATAGTCCCGGCACCGTATCTCTCGATCTTGTGTGTTTTCTTTCTCGGTATGTTTCTGCCAGGAAAACTTTCAGCAGATCTAGGTGCCATGGCTTCTCCAAGTTCCCCCAAGGACAAGTTCGTCGTCAACGTCATCAACCCTTATCTCGCAGAGGTGAAGAAGCACCCCCAGGTCCTTCGTGTGGAGGACGGTGTCCTCCGCAAGGAAGATCTAGAGGGACCAGTCAAAGAGGGGAGCACCGAAGATCGGCTGAAGGAGATGGAACATGACGTCTTCAAGTTCAAGAAGATGGTGGAGCACGGTGTTGAATCTAACTTCGACATCATGAACAAGATCAAGGCTTCCCACAAGAAGGAGATGAAGGAGATGTGGTCAAGTTTGGCCGCATTAGAAGAAAAAGTTTATGAACTCCAAGCACAGATCTATGATCTGCAGAACCAGAACTGTGAGTATGAACTAAAGTGTCTACGCATGGGTTTAGGTGCTGAGTGCAGGATCTTGGAGACGGGAATGTCCTTCGAGACTGGAGAACAACTGCCATGGAAGCGCTTCGCCAAGGAGTACCTGACTGAGAAGGACAAGAATGAGGAGTAAAACTCCTCGGGTAATGGCACCCCCTTAGCTTGTTCCAAGTTTGGGGGAGTTCCCGGTATCTTTATCTTTATCTTTGTCTTTAGGAGTCAAGTAGAGTCATATCATGTCTAGGGAGGTCACTTTATGAAATAGGTGTTTCTTTGAGGTCTATCAGTCCTCTTGTGGAGAGCTTTGTATCCGTGAGTGTGGAGTCGTCTATGAAGGAATATTAATGAGAAGTCTATTGGTTTCTTCGCTGCACTTGGTATTCTCTTCACGCAATCGACATTATGAGCTGATTCTTATGGGGAGTATTGACCTTATATCAGGTATGGCTTCAAAAAATTTATTTAATCTTGGCAAGCATAGTTTTGGTCATAACAACAAGCATGTTTTTCTCAAAGTAGCGACATATCCAAAACCTTTGTGTTATTATGCTTGAAGTGTTATGTTGACAAGGAAGACAACTTGATGTTTCATGCTAGTTTTGATTTTTATGCCTTTGTATTTCATGCTAGTTCGCAGACTTTCGCACAAGGGAGTTATGGATCCTTGATCGTAATGCTGTGGTTAGGCTTATGCCTTAATTACTACCTTGTATTTGCGGATGCTTGCAAGGTGTGTAATCATAAGAGTACACTTATCTTAGTCTAGAAGGTGTACTAGCATTGATCCACCCACCGACACTTA
Organism: Bromus sterilis; assembly: GCA_950022295.1. Lineage (NCBI taxonomy): Eukaryota > Viridiplantae > Streptophyta > Magnoliopsida > Poales > Poaceae > Bromus > Bromus sterilis. Next base: position 167,645,428 of record OX465600.1, on the reverse strand, counting down.
TCAACACGATACATATTACTTGGCGGAGTATGGTGAAAGTGACTTGACTATCTCTCCCGTGTTTTCTCGAGAACGCTTTAGCTTTTATAAGTTCAGTTCCTAGGCTTATCCTTGTTAAAGGATTGGGCCACTTGCTACTTCTCAGTTACCCTGTTACTTTGCCTGTCTTTTACTTTTCTGTTGCTTAAACCAAAAACCCCTAAATATTTACCTTTGAGTGTTTGCAGCCCTTTCCTTATCCAGTGTCACTTATCAACACCTTCTGCTCCTCGTGGGATCGATACTCTTATTTATTGAAAAGCTAAAATTGATCCCCTAGACTTGTGGGTTATCAAGAATCGTTTATTGGCGCGGTTAACAGGGAAGGCAACCCAACTAAACCTATTAACTTCTCCGCCATCAACATGTCCTTCAGTATAAAGGTATGGCGGGTGGTAGACAAATTGCATGGCCCATTTCCATTCAGGTACACTCTTGTACCTGCGCTTCTATCGAATGAACTTCAATCGCTTTTGGAAACCATTAACGATACGACGTAATCCCTTTATGCTGTGGTACTTTGTTTGTTCGAGGTTGGATCGTCGGTATCCCACATACCGTGTTCACATCTCGTTCACAACAAACAAGTTTACTCGTCCGTGCCTATTGCATCTCCCGTGACCTAGTCACCTGCTTGCAAGCTATTGATGCAATATCACTGAGTGGGCCCAGAGTACATGTCATGTTACAAGGACTGACAAATCCCGCTCTAATCTATTAACATACTCATCAACCATCTATTTCTGAATACCCAAAGTGCACCATTATAGCCATCATATTTCAGTCAGGCGGTGGGATACAAATCAAATTCTCCTCATAGATGAAAGTTAGGTATGATCATTACGGTCTAAGGACTAAGCCATACATTACACAGTCATCGCAATGCTGAACTATGTGACTCCATCACATTGCAATACTTTAGGTGGGTGTATGTCCATCACATCATTCCCCTAATGACATGACCTCATTGTCAATGGACTTAAGTGTCGCCATGATCAGGAAAGCTTGATCAATCAATTGCCTAATGAGATAGTTTACCCGAGTTAAACTACGGACCTATGTTTTATACTACACCTGTATTAGTATTTCCAAGTAATATAGTTATAGCACAGTATAACACGCATTATGAACAAAACGGATATGTGACAAATATCTTTATTAATTTGTCTCTAGGTCACACATCCAACAATAAGTTTGGGACATATCAGCGCACTCATGCCAGTTGCTCCTCGTATTATGGGTTCGCAGATTAGACATGCAATTCCGGGGTAAAACTTGTCCAACTTAAGAAGATCATGAATTACCTACTACTTCCTCATGAGTGAAACAAGAGGTACAAAAAAGAAGATTTTGAACATTTAAGGATAACTCATAAAATCTATACTTTTAGGAGTGGTAGGGAAATACCACGAATAGGAAGGTATGGTGGACTCATATGGAAGATATTGGTTTCAGGGTAGGGATGCACAAGCAGAAATCTGCTAGGCAAAGAGTTTGGCTAGCAAAGGCTTTGAGAGAACAGATAATTGATGCTAACTTAGATGCAAAACATATAAAGCATAAACATTAAGGTAAACATAACACATCAAGTTGTCTTCCTTGTCAACATAACACTTCAAGCATAATAACATAAAGGTTTTGGCTATGTCGCTACTTGAGAAAACATGCATGTTGTCATGACCAACGCTATGTTTGCCAAAATTAAATAAAGTTTTCAAAGCCATACCTGATATAAGGTCAATACTCCCCATAAGAATCATCATATAAGGCCGAATGCGTGAAGAGAATACCGAGTGCAGCGAAGGAACCAATAGACTTCTCATTAATATTCCATCATAGACGACTCCACACTCACAGATACAAACTCTCCACAGAAGGAGTGATAGACCTCAATGCAAACACCTATTTAATATAATAACTTCCCTAGACATGATACGACTCTACTTGACTCTAAAAGACTAAGATAAAGATAAAGATACCGGGCACTCTCCCAATCTTGGAACAAGCTAAGGGGATGCCATTACCCGAGGAGATTTACTCCTCATTCCTGTTGTTGTTGTTGTTCACGTAGTCATGGACAAAGCGTTTCCATGGTAGAGCTCCCCCCCTTCTCATGAGAGGCTTCAGTCTCCAAGATCTTGCTTCCAGCACCTAAACCCATGCCCATAAACTTTAGTTCATACTCACAGTTCTGGTTATGCAGATCATAGATCTGCCCTTGGAGCTCATCAATTCTTTCTTATGCCGAGGTGATGCTTGACCACATCCCCCTCATCTCCTTCTTGTAGAACGTCTTTCGCTCGTTGATGAGGTCATAGTTGGCTTCAACACCACGCTCAACCATATTCTTGTACTTGAAGACTTCTTGCTCCACTTCTTCTAGCCTGGCCTCGATGCTCCCCTCCTTGACAGATTCCTTTAGATCTTCTTGGTGGAGAACACCATCCTCCAACCGGATGGTTTGAGGATGCTTCTTCACCTGAGCGAGGTAAGGGTTGATGACGTTGACGACGAACTTGTCCTTGGAGGAACTAGGGGAAGCCCTGACACCTAGGTCTAGCTAAAATATTTCCTGGCTGAAACAGCTCAAGAAGAAAACACACGAAATCACGAGATACAGTGCCTGGGCTATCCGGGCAAATATATAGCAAAAATTTCTGCAACAATAGGAAGGTAACGATCCAAAGTGGAGTCGGAGACGGGCTCCGGGGTGCCTAGGCGGCCACCTGGCGCGGCCAGGAGGTAGGCCGCGCCAGGGGGCGCCTAGGCCCGCTGGAGCTCCTCTCCGGCTCCAATTAGGCTCTGAATTTTCTATATTTTGCAAAAACTCGTAATAGGGAATTTTTATGGCGGCCCGCGATGTTTCCTTACCGTAATACATCCCTTTTCTTATTCTGGTTCTGCTGGTGTCTGAAATCGGGCTGCAACATATTCTTCATGAGTTGTTGTGTGTATTAAATTTACATCAACATTGACGGGGTCTCCCGCCATGTAATGCTTGAGTCTTTGCCCATTCACAACTTGAGCTTTGGTGCCATCAAAATAGTTAATCTTGTTTGCACCAAAGTGGTATACTTCTTCAATATGAAATGGCCCTTACCATCTAGAAAGTAGTTTACCTGGTGAAAACCTGAAACGTGATCTAAGCACCAATACTTTATCACCAACATTAAATTTACGTTTCAGAATCCTTCTATTGATATGGGGTGGCCCGATCTTCTCAGTAAGCGGACGGTGAATATGAGGGCGATGATAGATAACTTGTATGTAGCCAATGAACTCTCCTTGCTAGATCCCTGTTGCCAATGCGACAGCTCTCTACCCTTTGGATATTCACAACTTCACACACTTGCGCAACGTAGTCGTTGACCACGAGACGGTAATTTGCAATCTACTAATCCCCAGTGGAACAATAGATCACACAGAACTTGCAGTAGAAGAACTTCAGATCGATACGAATTGAAGTCTTAATGATTCAAGAGGAAAGCTTGAAGCTATTCTCAATATCTAGGGTTTATCTAAACGTGGTCTAACCCTAAAACTCGTGGGAGCTGGGTATTTATAAGCTAGGGGGATACAAGAGCCGCAGCCCGTCTGATCTGCGCGCAGGCAGTTTCGGACGTCCGATGGGTTTCGGACGTCCGTCACGTCGGACGTCCGAAACGTGTCGGAAATCCGACTCTGGCGGTGAGGTGTCCTGGATTGGGAGTTCTTCTCGAGGACCTTCATGTCGGACGTCCGTCATATGTCGGACGTCCGATGCGTCGGACGTCCGAATCCTGTCGGACATCCGGCTTCGGTTTTGGAGGTCTTCTGGATACGGAGGTCGCCATCCTTCTCGCTAATGTCGGACGTCCGAAATGGGTCGGACGTCCGAAAGTTGGAGCATGTCTCATCTTCTCCTCCTTCTGGATCCTCGTCTTCGTCATGATACCTGATTATGCAAACATACAAAGATTTAGGCAGTATAAAGTTCTCATTACATAATATATCATAATCTATTAAGAGCGAGTTCACCTGTTGTTCTATCAACTTTGCACGAGCTCTTGTAATAGGTCCAATTCTGATTTCATCATCCTTCTTATTTGTTGAATCAACTTGTTCTTCATGACGAACTGGAGATGTGTTGGTAGTAGGGATGTCCTCATCATCTATCATGCCACTTCTTTACCTTTTCCTTAAACATTTTAGCACTCTCGTAAGCTTCACTTCTCCACTCATTTAGAGAAGTCAAGTTCATGAGACGCTTTTCACCAGCTAATTTTGGGTCAACATTAAGCTCTCTAACAGCCTAGTAAGCTTTGTGTTCTAATTCTAATGGCAAATGGCAAGCCTTTCCATCAACCATCTTATAGGGAGACATGCCCATGGAGTTTTTGTAAGCAGTTCTATACGCCCACAAAGCATCTCCTAACTTCTTTGACTAGTCCATTCTAGAACTGTTGATTGTCTTTTGCAAGATCAACTTGATCTCCCTGTTGGTGAGATCAACTTGCTCACTAGTTTGAGGATGGTACGGCGAATCAATTCTATGATTGACATCGTACTTGGCTAAATCTTTTCTAAAAGCTCCATGCGTGAAGTGTGATCCTCCATCCGTCGTGAGGTACCTAGGTACACCAAATCTAGGGAAAATTACACCTTTGAGCATTTTTAAAGATGTCTTGTGATCATCACTCTCAGTGGGGATTGCTTCAACCCACTTGGTTACATAATCAACAGCCACTAAAATGTGAGTGTACTTGTGTGAGGGAGGAAAAGGACCTACAAAGTCAAAACCCCAGCAATCAAAAGGCTCAATCACTAGAGAGTAATTCATGGGCATCTCATTCCTCCTACTAAAATTACCAACTCTCTGACACTTATCACAAGATAAAACATAACTTCTAGCATCTTTAAAGAGAGTAGACCAATAAAAACCTGCTTGGAGAACCTTATGTGCGGTCCTCTCACCGGTGTGATGTCCTCCATAGGGACTGTCGTGACATTGCATGAGGATTTCTTTCTTCTCATGTTCCGGTATGCATCTTCTCACGATCCCATCCAGACCTTATTTGAAAACATGAGGGTCATCCCAAAAGTAGTGCCTCAAATCATGGAAGACTTCTTCCTTTGATGAAATGTTAAACCTGGAGGCAAATACTTTGCAACGATAAAATTAGCATAATCTGCAAACCAAGGATCTGAAAGAGATTGTACTTTTACAACGGCAAGTTGTTCGTCTGGAAAATTGCCGTTGACTGGAATGGGATCATGCGGTATATCTTCCATTCTTGAAAGATTGTCCGCCAACGGATTATCTCCTCCTTTCCTATCAACAATCTGTAAATCAAATTCTTGAAGAAGGAGTACCCACCTGATGAGTATTGGTTTGGCATCCTTCTTCACCATAAGGTACTTAAGAGCAGCATGGTCAGTATGAATAATGACTTTAGAATCAAAAATATAGGGTCTAAACTTATCACAAGCAAAAACTACTGCTAAGAATTCCTTCTCAGTAGTAGCATAGTCTTTTGAGCACTATAAGGGTTTTGCTAGCATAGTGTATAACATTCAATTTCTTATCAAACCTTTTTCCTAAAACAGATCCAACAGCAAAATCACTAGCATCACACATAATTTCAAAGTGAAATTTCCAATAAGGCGGTTGTACTATATGAGCGGTTATCAAAGCTTTCTTAAGAACCTCGAAAGCCTCCTTACAATCTTCATCAAATACAAAAGGAACATCCTTTTGGAGAAGATTAGTGAGGGGTCTCGAGGTCATAGAAAAGTCTTTAATAAATCTTCTATAGAAACTAGCATAACCGAGAAAACTACGAATACCTTGAATGTACCTTGGATAGGGCACCCTTTCGATAGCTTCAATTTTCGCCTTGTCCACTTCAATTACCCTCTCTGAAATCTTGTGACCAAGAACGATCCCTTCGTTAACCATGAAGTGGCACTTTTCCTAGTTTAAAACTAAGTTTCTATCCTCGCATCTCTGCAAAACATTATTAAGATTGTGGAGACAGTGGTCCCAGGAAGTTCCATAGACGGAGAAATCATCCATGAATACTTCCACACTCTCCTCACAGAAACCATGAAAAATAGCAGACATGCATCTCTGAAAAGTAGCAGGTGCATTTCATAAAACAAAAGGCATACGCCAGTAAGCATACGTACCGTAGGGACACGCGAAAGTGGTCTTCTCTTGGTCGGCAGTGTTACCATGAATTTGAGAGAAGCCATAGTACCCATCAAGATAGGAAAAGTGGGTGTTTTTGGACAACCTCTCAAGCATCTGGTCAATAAAGGGCAACGGGTAGTGGTCCTTCCTGGTAGCTTTGTTCAACTTCCTGTAATCAATATACATTCTATATCCAATAACAACTCTTTGAGGTATTAGTTCATTTTTATCATTAGGAACAACAGTAATACCTCCTTTATTAGGAACACAATGAACTGGACTTACCCACTGTTGGGGTTCGGGGCAGAAAACACAAATTTTTCCTTGACCTACGATACCCAATCCCAAGACCTATGCTATGCTGATGCAAGTAACGGACAGAAATAGATCACATACCAGTATGTAGTCCGTCAAGCGGGAAACGTTCCCGCATGAACGTGGTTGGTGTAGTCGTACCGGCAATCCCCGATGCCGCGCAGATCCACGATGACTCCTGTAGCCACCCGATCCTTGTGGACCGATGACGGGATTACGTCCCCGTCGGAACGTTGCTGATGAAGACCTCGCGATACGACCACGACGATGAAGTAGCACCACAAGTGTAGTGCATCGCGGGATTATACACATACAGTATACCCGACGTCCCTCCGGGCTCCGAACCAGTAGAGCAGCGGAAAGAAGATGGATTCGGATCCCGATTCCAGCAGCACGACGGCGTGCGTATAGTGGAGAAATCCCCAACCCAGAGCAGCCTCCAAACAAGGGGAGTCCGCTCAAAGGAAGGAGAAAGGAGGGAGAGAGATGAGAAACTTTTCTCAAAAATTCATGATTAAAAGGGCACCCCTACCCCTCCTTATATAGGCCAAGGAGGGGTGCCACCCCCCCTCCACTTCCGGGGTGGGACTAATCCCAAAGGGGGGGGGTGTGGCGCACCAAATAAAGGGGGTGGGCCCCTCTATGGCGCCATGGCCCATGGGGGAGGACTCCCTCTCCCCCTAATGGGCCCTATGAGGCCCATATGCCTTTTAATTCATTTTTAATTATATTTAAATACATTTTAATATTTAATTCAGATAATTAAATAATAAAACATATATTAAACATTATTAAATATATTTTGAACCTTTCAAAATACCCAGAACAACTTCCGGCCTTCATCGGAACAATTCCGGTCATCACCGGAACAATTCCGGTGTTCTCTCCAATTTCTCCGGTGATCCCGAATCAATCCTTACTGCGTCGAGTACCCTTAAGTGTAACACCCTACGGTCCGGGAAACAGCAGACATGATCGAGACAATTCTCATTGATCAATGACTAATCAATTGGACCTGGTTACAATCCTTGATAGCCCCTGCGCTTCCATCGAATGAACTTCAATCGCTGTTGGATCCGTTAACCGTGTGCCTGTTCCCTTTGTCCCATGGTACTTTGCTTGTCCGAGGTTTGATCATCGGTATCCAATATACCTAGTCCGTCCTCGTTCTCAACAAACAAGTTTACTCGTTCCCGTGATATTACAACTCCGTGACCTAGTCACACGTTTGCAAACTTTATGATGCAATATCACCGAGTGGGCCCAGAGTACCTATCCGTCACACGGATGCAAAGTTGTTAGAATCGAGATTTTGAATCGGATCTTAATCCCATTCCTAGGATCGCGAATCGTAGAATCTTTACTACTAAAATCGTAGAATCTAAGATTCTATGAGAAAAATCGTAGAATCGGAGGGGCTAATTTGGATCGTAAGGTCGTAAGATTCTAAGACTTGAATCGCGATTCTGACAACTTTGCACGGATGGACAAATCCCGCTTTGATCTATTTGCATACTCATCAACCATCTATTTCGGAATACCCAAAGTGCACCGTTATAGCCAGCATATTTCAGTCAGGCGGTGGGATACAAATCAAAGCATCCTAATAGATCGTAATTACGTATGATCATTACGGTCAAAGGATCTGGTCACTACGTTATAGTTATCGCAATGTCGAACTATGTGACTTGATCACATCGCAACACTTCTGGTGGGTGTATGTCCATCATATCATTATCCAATGATACGACTCCATTGTCAACAGACGCCATTGTCTCATGATCAGGAAACCTTGATCATCAATCGCCCAATGGACTAGTATACTAGGGTTAACTAGGGACCTGGTTGTTTGTATACCACACCTGTATTAATGTTTCCGCTTAATACAGTTCTAGCATAGTATCAAACGTATTATGAACTAATGGAATATGCTCGATAAAACATATTTTATTTGCCTCTAGGGCACATTCCCAACAGTCTCCCACTTGCACTAGAGTACAAATAATCTAGTTGCATTTTCTCTGGATCATAACTCCTTATTGATCATGCTTGCCCGTGGAAGAGGTTGTATCAACGGTCTGGGTACCATTCAGAACCGTATGTCCTTTTGCAAATCATAATGTCACCTAATTTGACATTCCTTCATTATCCACTATAATGATGAGGTATATATATTTGGCGGTGAAATGAGACTTCGTTTGCTGTGTCATAGCAATGACATATGGTTGGTCAGCGGACTCTCCCATAGTCATGCACACTTGAAACTCACTCAATCAGAAGTCGAACTTCTTAAGCCATAATATAACTCCTGCTACTTCTAAAGCAGCCACATCAATGTAGATTCAATCCTTAGTGCATTGTATGCAACTTTGATGTCTAACCATGTTTCTTTAGGCATTCATTAGTATGATATCTCAATTTTCTAGGTTAGTGTCAAAACTTGAACCAGCATAACATTTATGGTCAAGTCCACTATCCTTTACAAATTTGAGATGTATCCTCAGTTCTCTCCAGACACTGAAGGATAAACTTAACTCTTTGTTCAATGATTTACTCATAAATCATATCACAACATGTTCTTACTACTAAGAACTTGGGTCACATTACGTCGAGTACATAACTCTGGTTTTATATGAAAGAACCTATGACAAAGGCATAGAGGATCCAGTACATCCATTTCTTTCATTAACCATTAACCATTGTTCTTGTACTGAAATTAACTCAATACTTCTCTTGGATATACAAGTAAGGACCACTTCTTGACTTGTCCCATTCTGAACTCCTTCAGAATCTTATCCAAGAAAGTATTACGACTCAATGTTATTAAACACATATCTATCTTAATAGATCTTCAATGCTTAATACTTTATTCATCTTCATTTATGAACGATTCAAATAATCATTAACACAAACTGCACCATTCATAATATGTTATCCATATATGAGAATGTTATCATGCTCCCACTCAAATATGTCATGCACATATTAAGTTATAGGATAACACTCATATTGCTCCCACTCAAATATGTCAGCCACATATAAGACAAGGATAACATCCACATGGCTCCCACTTAGATATGTCAGACACATATTAATTTCAGGATACTAACCACATGGCTCCTACTCAAATATGTCATTTACATATAAGGCTAGGATAATACTCCCATAGCTCCCACTCAAAATATGTCGTCTACATATTAAGTTTCAGGAAACTATTCAGCTCCCACTCAGTTTCATGCAAATGCATGTTTCCTCAATATTTTGGTTAAGTCCAAAATCCTTTGATCATCCATCAAAATGAGAATTCAGTTTACGAGACACTAGTATCCATATGTTTTTCAGAACCTTCTTGTTGTACCAATTACAACACTTCTTCAAATACAGGATTTGAGGAAGTCACGGTATTGATAACAATCCTGGATCAATCGTAGTGAATATCCCTTTGACTCAAGCATTGCTACACATTGTAGTCAACCCATTGAATTTGTCAGAAACAATCTTCGTGACAAACCAATCTTGACGTCCCTTTGATGTTCACATTTATTCCTCATAACTCTGAAGTTATTGTGAATATCAAGTAACCTCCTTACTTGATAAGATTCAAGCAATCTTAAAATGTAACTCAACATAGGATTTTATGACTCATAGTCATATCTCGTACTTAGGTCCACCATCGCTTCTTTGTAGTTCGTAGGAATGTCTTGTTCCATTAACATGACAAGTGAATCATGAATATCATTTTGCATCAAGGGCAAATATATATTCTTGAATCCTACCTTTCTCAGTAAAAGCTCCCATCAGAAGATCATGATCATTATCATTAGTTTCTCCTCTTATTGTAGAGCTTTGCTTCCAGAACATATTCCGTTGCACTACTCTGACATTTGGAGGCAAGGTCAATTACCTTGGTTGAACTTTCACTTTTCTTCCATTACCACATTTATCAAGAACAATTCTTGACAAACACCAAACATAGCAATACAAGTTTTGCTCCTTTTGGTTATATTTTTGGAAGATGCATCCATAGTTGTCTAAGGATACACTACAAAGATAATTTATCTTACATAAATCAAGCTTCCTAGAAACCACAACACACCATGACATATATGGTGTTGGTTTCCATGAACTCAGATGGTTCCCCATGTTGAAGTGAGTGTTTGGATATTAAATTAATAACTCTAAACAATAATAACGTAACTTGGTAAGAGATAACTTAGACCATACACTTTTCGATAGAATATGATCACAATGTTCAGGCACGTCAATCATATTGAAGTGTCTCAAGACATTGCAATTTGTGGAACAACTTTCACACAAGTCTTTATGCCCAAGACTAACTCAAAACATTTGTCACTTTGATCAAATCGTAGAGACTTGTCTTTCTTGTTAATTTAATATCCATCTTTAATCTGAAATCCCTTTTGATCATATCAAATTATTTCAGACTCATGTTTCATTAGTGAATACAAATATTCATCTAAGTCCACATACGAAGTTCACGAAATAATGAAATTCACTACATGCTGACATACGATACATCACAATGTATGATACTCAACAATCAGTACACATTCCGTTTTTACCAGAATGCGAGGTTTTAGTCATCTCACCTCAGAGGCATGGTTTGCATATGTCAAGAGATCAAGTATCTTAAGACATCATCATACCATTCATGACTTAAACTGTAGTGTCATTATTAAGCCTGGATATTTCTTGGCATTACAATATTTCTTATAAATGATCAAACAACTATCATCAATATAAGAATAGCTCATTCATAATCGTAATGTGACCATAATAGATATCATTCATAAAAGGAGAACAACTGACTTGTTTCTCACTAATATGAATAATTGTCTTCGCGAGATGCAAGACACACTAATAAAGTCCTCATTCAAACGATCATAAAATTTATTCATATATTAATCAATTGATAGATGTAGAGGGAGAGTGTTGTCGACCATCAAATATCTTGATTGCCATCAGCACACATTGTCACCTCATCCCTCCCAAGCCACTCTCAAGCAGTAAGTTCAAGCATCGAATACTTAATCCACCGCAATTAGTGTTTCGTGGGGAAAGACATTTACAACTTGTATATCAAATATACTTTCTCCGTCAATGACCATTCCTGCATTGGTTCTACTCTTAAAGTTCTTAACTTTAACCATGACCTCATGACAGGTGAACGATTCTCCTTCATGACATAGTCCAGACATGGTCTTTGTAACTAGGAGGAAGCGGATGTAACTCCCTAGTTATCGCAAAGTAACCGGTCATTCAGTAGTCCAAGTTATAGACAAGGTGTTCCATGTATCTTATACATTTTCCAAGTGACTTTCTCAGCAGGTTGTTCCTTCCACCATAGTTGAAAGAAACCCCGTCCATATACTCATATTCCATTACTCTGATTGTGACCAAGTGCTTTCAAGTTCACCTAGCACGTCATACGCGTTGGTTAACATGCATTCACAATTCAGACTCATAGAATGAAGTATGGTGTATTGGACAGTCATTCATAAGTGACGGTGAGTACGATACTCATCATCATCTTCCTTGAATACGGAGTTAACAGGTGTATCTCCTAGCAGTTCTTCGTATTATGTTTAGCAAGTCATTACTAATGAGTATGTCTCTAATGGTGTTGGTACACATCAATGAAGTAAGACCCATTTACCTTAAGTTCTATCATACTAAAAGAGCCATAGTTCTAAACATTGGTATGACGTTATCTACAATGATATTTGCAAAGACATGAAGATTAAGTTCATAATGTGGAGTTTCAATTTATTTCAAAATTCTAGAAAACTCCCACTTAGATAAACACCTCTCAATTTAACTAAGTGATTACACAATCCCAGCCCCCATACCTCCCCCGATATGTACGGCCCAGTATGCGAACCAGGTAGGCCTCTAAGCCAATCACATCAGGCATGTGACTCGTGCTCGACCTTTCGGTCTCCTGTGTTCCAGGCCCGCATCTACATACGTCAAGCCTGCCAATCGAACCTTGATGTTAGCTGTTCAGCAAGGCCATATCTGCATATGCCAGGCTCGCCGAACCCAACCTCATGCGAACTCCGTTGAATATGTAGGACAACTCCGGTATGTACGGAGCATCAAGCCATATGGGAGAACCTTCCAGGTGGTGCCCATCAAAAAGGGAGAACACAATGTTGGTATTGTGAGAGATGGTCCTGTTTCGTGCTACCGTCGATATATCTAGCATACTAGCATAAAACAGGAAGTAAACTGTAAATCATACAATCTATGATTCCCCCTTATATGCAAATTAAAGTTGAAAATGCCTTTCTACTTTATCTTTTGCAAGTTTTACGTGGCTGCTAGGGGTTTCGAGAAAAGAACCGCTTTCTATCCTGCGAAAAACAAGCCACAACACCAATCCCGCAATTGTCTCTATTACACCCCTGTCGGGGCCCTCCGTTGCAAACATCTTTGCATCGCTAATGCAGAGAGACAGACACCCCCCAGCCACTTTATATGGTACAAGCCATATGTCAAGCGTGGAACCAGTCTCGCGTAAACGCGTAAGGTCGGTCGGGGGCCGCTTCATCAAACATTGCCGCAATGCTAAATGAGTACACGTGAGAGGGTAACAATTGAGAATTTATGCCCACATACTAGATGTGTTCTATCCGTACAATACATCTACGCATAGCCTTGCTCTGATACCACTGTTGGGGTTCGGGGCAGAAAACACAAAATTTTCCTTGACCTACGATACCCAATCCCAAGACCTATGCTATGCTGATGCAAGTAACGGACAAAAATAGATCACATACCAGTATGTAGTCCGTCAAGCGGGAAACGTTCCCGCATGAACGTGGTTGGTGTAGTCGTACCGGCAATCCCCGATGCCGCGCAGATCCACGATGACTCCTGTAGCCACCCGATCCTTGTGGACCGATGACGGGATTACGTCCCCGTCGGAACGTTGCTGATGAAGACCTCGCGATACGACCACGACGATGAAGTAGCACCACAAGTGTAGTGCATCGCGGGATTATACACATACAGTATACCCGACGTCCCTCCGGGCTCCGAACCAGTAGAGCAGCGGAAAGAAGATGGATTCGGATCCCGATTCCAGCAGCACGACGGCGTGCGTATAGTGGAGAAATCCCCAACCCAGAGCAGCCTCCAAACAAGGGGAGTCCGCTCAAAGGAAGGAGAAAGGAGGGAGAGAGATAGAAACTTTTCTCAAAAATTCATGATTAAAAGGGCACCCCTACCCCTCCTTATATAGGCCAAGGAGGGGTGCCACCCCCCCTCCACTTCCGGGGTGGGACTAATCCCAAAGGGGGGGGTGTGGCGCACCAAATAAAGGGGGTGGGCCCCTCTATGGCGCCATGGCCCATGGGGGAGGACTCCCTCTCCCCCTAATGGGCCCTATGAGGCCCATATGCCTTTTAATTCATTTTTAATTATATTTAAATACATTTTAATATTTAATTCAGATAATTAAATAATAAAACATATATTAAACATTATTAAATATATTTTGAACCTTTCAAAATACCCAGAACAACTTCCGGCCTTCATCGGAACAATTCCGGTCATCACCGGAACAATTCCGGTGTTCTCTCCAATTTCTCCGGTGATCCCGAATCAATCCTTACTGCGTCGAGTACCCTTAAGTGTAACACCCTACGGTCCGGGAAACAGCAGACATGATCGAGACAATTCTCATTGATCAATGACTAATCAATTGGACCTGGTTACAATCCTTGATAGCCCCTGCGCTTCCATCGAATGAACTTCAATCGCTGTTGGATCCGTTAACCGTGTGCCTGTTCCCTTTGTCCCATGGTACTTTGCTTGTCCGAGGTTTGATCATCGGTATCCAATATACCTAGTCCGTCCTCGTTCTCAACAAACAAGTTTACTCGTTCCCGTGATATTACAACTCCGTGACCTAGTCACACGTTTGCAAACTTTATGATGCAATATCACCGAGTGGGCCCAGAGTACCTATCCGTCACACGGATGGACAAATCCCGCTTTGATCTATTTGCATACTCATCAACCATCTATTTCGGAATACCCAAAGTGCACCGTTATAGCCAGCATATTTCAGTCAGGCGGTGGGATACAAATCAAAGCATCCTAATAGATCGTAATTACGTATGATCATTACGGTCAAAGGATCTGGTCACTACGTTATAGTTATCGCAATGTCGAACTATGTGACTTGATCACATCGCAACACTTCTGGTGGGTGTATGTCCATCATATCATTATCCAATGATACGACTCCATTGTCAACAGACGCCATTGTCTCATGATCAGGAAACCTTGATCATCAATCGCCCAATGGACTAGTATACTAGGGTTAACTAGGGACCTGGTTGTTTGTATACCACACCTGTATTAATGTTTCCGCTTAATACAGTTCTAGCATAGTATCAAACGTATTATGAACTAATGGAATATGCTCGATAAAACATATTTTATTTGCCTCTAGGGCACATTCCCAACACCCACCTACTATCAGCTATAGGATAGATGATACCTACGGCTAGAAGCTTGAGAATCTCGGTCCTAACCACGTCCTTCATCCTTGGGTTCACCCGTCGTTGTTGATCAACAACTGGCTTAGCATCTGGTTCGAGATTGATAGTGTGTTGGCAAATCGATGGGCTGATGCACTTAAGGTCATCAAGGGTATAGCCCAAGGCCCCACGGTGTCTGCGAAGTGTTTCAAATAACTGCTCTTCTTCAATTCCTGAAAGGTTAGCATTGATAATAACAAGATATATTTTATGTTCATCTACATAAGCGTACTTGAGTGTATCGGGAAGTGGTTTGAAGTCAAACACCGGGTCTTCTTTTGGTTGTGCTAGGATTCCTAAAGGTTCAACCGGAAGGTTGTGCTTCAGAATGGTGGCTTGTCTTGCAAATATTTCTTCTAACTCATTTCTCTCCTGTATATGCATATCATTCTCGTGGTCTTCCATATATTGCTGCAAAGGATCATTAGGAGGAATAGCAATAGAAGCAATATTTTCAATAATTTTATCATCACTAGGTAAATTAGTACCACGAGGCTGCATGGAGAACTTAGAAAAATTAAATTCATATGGCTCACCATTGAATTCAACAGAAACTTTACCTTTTTTGCAATCTATTATAGCACCACAAGTGCTGAGGAAAGGTCTACCAAAGATAATAGGGCAAAAACTATCTTGCACTGAACCAAGTACAAGAAAGTCGGTAGGATACTTTACTTTTCCGCATAGGACTTCAACATCTCTCACAATTCCAATGGGAGAGATAGTTTCTTTGTTTGCTAGATAAATAGTGACATCAATCTCTTCAAGTTCAAAGGGTGAAATCTCAACCATGATTTCCTGATAGAGTGAATAAGAAATAGCGCTAGCACTTGATCCAAAATCTCATAGCCCGTAATAATTGTGATCTCCTATTTTGACAAATACAACTGGTGTACCTGAAATTTGGCTTTTATTCTTGGCAATAACACTGTTAGTTGAAACATCACAAAATTTTATAATGGAATCTGAAACATCACTAGTAACTAATATTTAACCACCGCAACTTGAGGATCGACCTTGATCAGTTCCTTAGGATCGTCAGTTCGTCTCTCACTTTTATTTATTATGTCTGTCACAAAAGAGTGCTCCCTCATCCTTATAGGAAAAGGGGGCTTTTCATAAAAAACTGCAGGCAGAATAGGGCCAACAACATTTATATCAACAGGTAATTCTTTAAAAGGTTTATCATATTGATCCTTCTTCTCCTTAGAAGAGTCAATGTGAGAGGCAAAGTTCTTACAAAAATCAATCATAAGCTGGGAATCAAGACCAATCTTAGAACAAAAGGTATTAAAATAATCAGTTTTCACATAGCTCTCAATGTAATCATGCTCATAATTTATAGCGGGTTCAATAACTTTGTCGATTTCCAAATATTCAGTGTTTTTCTGGATCCTCTCAATGAGATCCCATTTTTCTTCAACGCTTCTTGTTTGGAATACCCCGCTAGAGGAGGCATCCAACATCTCCTTATCCTGACGAGAAAGCCTGGCATAAAAATTTGTAAGTATAATATCTTTGGGGATTTCATGGATAGGACATTTGAACATTAGGGACTTCAGTCTACCCCAATCTTGAGCGATGCTCTCTCCGTCACGAGACCAAAGGTTATAGATGTAGTTCCTTTCTCGATGAATTTCATGAACAGGATAAAACTTTGTATAAAAGAGAGACATAACCTCTTGCCAATTAAGTAGATGTGAGTTATCGAGGAGCTTATACAAATCTGAAGTTGTATCTATAAGTGATATGGAGAATAATTTCTTCATGAAGAACTCCATTGACACACCTGCAAGCTTAAATAATGAACATAGTTGTGATAAATATAGCAAGTGCTCACCTGGATGTCTGTCTCCTGCATAACGATTAGCTAAGACACAATTTATAATACCAGATGGTATTTTGTAAGGCACAATTTCAGTAGGGGTGGGAGTGACCACAACAGTTGTGGGGCATTTCCCCATAAACAACGAAACAAGAGTAGAGGTGTCCATAGGGACAAAAGGTAACAACAGCAAAATAAAAACAGAAATGTAAAAACTTCCTTACCAGCTTCACTTAATAATAGCGCAACGCTCCCCGGCAATGGCGCCAGAAAACAGTAATTGATGACCCTCAACTGTAGGGGATCGTTTGTATCGGTTTCGGTAAATAAGAGTGTCGAACCCAACGAGGAGCGGAAGGTATTGGTAAGTTACTTTGGTAAAGAAATAGCTGCAGGAAATGAAAGATAGCTTTTTAGGGGTTTTCGGTATAAGCAAAAAGAAGGTAAAAGTGAGAAAAGTAAAAGTAACCGAGGAGTAACAAGTGGCCCAATCCTTTTGAGCAAAGGATAGGCCTAGCAATTGAACTTATAAAGGCTAAAGCGTTCTTGAGGACACACAGGAGAAATAGTCACGTGCTTTCGCCATATTCCGCATCGGTACTATGCGCTGAGTTGATAAGTGTTGAGTGGATGGATCTATGCTAGTACACCCTCTAGACTAAGATATGCACTCTTATTATTAAACATCTTGCAAGCATCCACAAATACAAGATAGTAGTTAAGGCAAAAGCCTAACCATAGCAATACGATCAATGATCCATTATTCCCTTGTGCAAAAGCGTGCGAACAGGGGTTCAAGTTTCTGTCACTCCGGCAACCCACCATAAGCATTATTTATACACAATGCATTCCCCTAGGTCCTTAATAAGGCGAAGTGTTGTGTGTTCGACTCACACAACACCACTAGGAAAATAACAAGACAACTTAAATATCAAACAACACATATTACTTCAACATCATATGACTACTAACAACTAGACTTCTCCCATGTCCTCAAGAACTAAAGTAACTACTCACAAGAAAAAAAAGAGATCATGATCAGTGAGGATAAATAGATGATAAAATTTTTGGACACAATGATATTTCTCCAACAAAACTCAATAGCATTCATCACACGGTAGCAATCAACACCGGTAGAGTAGAGTGGATAGATAGTACGGATTACAACACAAGTTGAACTTGTGAGATGAGATTGGATGGTGGTGGAGATGGTGCTGATATTGGGGATGATGTAGATGATGATCTCGATGATGCCCCTCACGATGGTGATGACAATGGCGACGATCTCCCCTTCCGGGAGGTGTTCTCCCCGGCGGAATCTGCCCGCCAGAGATGTCTTTTCTCCCCTGTTGGTTTCCGCCATGGAGCGGAGGTGGAACTCGTGAAACTCCTCGTCTTTTAGAATAGCATCATAACATGAAATATATCAATGAATAGGAAATAATTACTATATAAAATAGTGATGCATTTTGGACGTATCAACGTGACATAGCTCTCTGATGGTGATGACAATGGCGACGATCTCCCCTTCCGGGAAGAGGTCTTCTAGTGCTCCCGATCTTAGAAGCGCGGTGGCGGAAGAACAGAGAGGAAAATCACGATGCGGGGGGCTCTCTGAGGGTTTTCAGGATGAGGAGGTAATATATGCCAAAGGAGGGCACCAGGAGGTGTCCCCACCTCCGAGGCGCCCTAGTGGCGCGGTCAAAAGGTGGGTCGCGCCACCTGGCCACCTGGGAGGGGGTGGCCCCCCTCCGGCTCTCCTTCGGAACTTCGAAAGCTTCCATTCTGCTGATTTTTATCTGATTTTTCTGGAATTTTGGAGCTCTGTAAATTGGGGGGGGGGGGATCCAGCAACTTCCAAACATCATGTAACAGCCCACCAGTGATTTTACTATTCACATTGTGATTTTGTTTGGTCCAATGGCTTTGAAACTTGTCCACATGCAAGATGTTGCAAAATAATGTGGTGATCTTGAATGCCATCTGGTTTTGAACTCATTTGAATTTGCTTTCAATTCAAGTTTGGTGGTCAAAGAAAGAAGTTGAGTGATTTTCACCATTTGCATGTGACCTCCCGTAAACCCCAATTTTGGCCTAGCCAAATCTCTCTCTCTCTTCCAAGATTTATCATGGGTTTAATTTGAATTTTGATCTCTGAAGAATCAAGTTGCAGTTCAAATGCAATTTAAATTCAAAACAAGCCCAAGATTTTTCTTTCTCAAAATTGGTTCAAACCAATTTTGTAAAATCAGTAATGTTCCAGGGAGTCCAAAACATATTTTTATTATGTTTTTCTTCTTTTCCTTTTCTCTAGAAATATCCAATTAGGGTGACTATTTGAATAAATGGAAAATCCCTGTTTTTGCTGTCTTTGCAAAGGTGGAACTTGGCCCGGCCTATCCTGGCCTGCTCCTCTTCCCCGCAGCCCGGCCCCGCGAAGCGGTACAGAGGCGGTCTCGACCGCATGATCTGATCAACGGACGTAACTTAACGGCCACCCCCCTCCTTCATCTCACGACGCGGATGTCGAGAGAGAGGAGAGGCTGGCGCCATCCAACTCCGGCCGTCTCCAGTCGTCAAGTCGGTCGCCGTGCCCCCTATAGAAGGCCCGCACCACCACCCTAGGGTTCCTCTTCTCCCCCTCCTCATTTTCCCCCACGCCGGCGCTTTCTTCAACCCCGAACTCCTCTGTTCTGCCATGGCCACCGGTGGCAAGCTCTGAATTCCACCGCCGCCTCTCCGCGTCGTCGAAGAGGAGCTCGTCCAGGGACTCCTCGTACCGTCGCCGGAGAACCCTATCCTTGGGGAGGCTGTGGCCGTAGTGGCTCAGGGCACGGCTACGATTTTGCAGATGCTCCAGAACCAGACCGCCCAGAGGAACGATCGACCACAGCACACGACCCTGCAGTAGTTCCTCGCCATCAACCCCCCAGGTTCTCAGAGGCTCGAGACCCGCTGGAAGCGGATGATTGGCTAGCAGAGATCAAGAAGCACTTCAGCGCGAACACCGTCAGGCCAGTCGACTACGTCACCTTCGCCTCCTTCCATCTTCAGGGTGTAGCAGGCATCTGGTACACTACCTACAAGGCCAACAGAGATGATGATGTGATCACTTGGGAGGACTTCATCACAGACTTCAGAGAAGCACATATTCCGAGTGGCTTGATGGACAGGAAGCGAGAGGAGTTCCTTGCTCTGAGACAGGGTGAGAGGTCGGTCCAGGAGTACAACCTGGCCTTCGTCAGGCTCGCCAGGTACGCTCCTGAGGAGGCATCCACGGAGGCCAAGAAGATTTCCAGGTTCCACGGTGGTCTCAACACAGATATCAAGTATGTACTCACCCATTGCAACCCAAAGATGTTCTCAGAGTTCGTCGACTCAGCGATCCTACAGGAGTCAGCCAAGGAAGATTGGGACGCAGATAGAAATCAACAGAGAGAGTACAACTCGGCAGAAATGGTCCACAAGAAGGCGAAGACTTGGGTCACAGAGACGCCACCACAGAGACAACAACTCCAGCTGAGGGGGCACTTGTCCGCACTTTTTCCCGCCCTCCCGTCCCAGTTCAGCAGCTCCCTCGCTCTACACCACCACACGCGAGGCCACCCAGGCCGGGCGTGATCTGCTACAAGTGTGGACAGCCGGGGCACACTTCTCCCAAGTGCACCGATCCGCGCTTCGCTAAGCTCCCACCGCCCCTCCACGCTCTAATCTGAGCAATGCGATGGTGAGGGCCCAGTGTAATAGCCCGGGATTTTCACCCAAATTAAAAAATTGTTTGTTGCTTTATTTTATTGCTTGTTAGAATTATTTGTTGTATTTATTTCATCGATTTATTAATCGGTGAATATTCTCCCCCTCTCTTTATCATATCGGATGCGGGACCGAATCTTTTTCCCAAATGGCACACGACCTTTGCGACACAGGGTTCGCCCGAGCACCGTCGCAACTTCCAGGACAAGACCAGCTATCGCCATCGGAACGAAAAACCCCATTTAATACTCAAATGGATTATTTTGTTGGGCTCCGGACAATATTCTCGCAAACGGTACCGAAGTGACGTAGGACTGACGGGCTCGCCACGCTGAGCCATGGTTCGAGATTTCGTCCGAATCGGAGGTCGCATGCACTCCCGGCGGTCAGAAACGTGGAGTATTGGAAGCGGGAGGAAGACCTGAGGGCGTTTGTGTAAACCTGCCATCAAGGCCAGCCTATATAAAGACCACCACTCCCCTAGCCCTTCTAGGGTTTCCCTCTGGCAAAATTGCAGCCACCCCCTCAGATCTGCCTCCAATTTTCCCAATAGCCCCTCCACAGCCAAAACGCTAGCCAGAACTGTTCCCAGCCGTCATATCTGATGATCTGAGGGCGATGATGCGGCCACCTCGCCCCCATCCTTCTCCCACCTCCAGCCAGCCGCGCCTCGGGCCGCGATGGGCCCGCCGCCGCCGTCATGGGCCCGCCAAGCCCATCCGGGGCAAGCCGTCGGACCTCCTCCCGGCCGGCCGCTGCCGCCGGCGTCGAGCCGCCGCCTCCGGCGAGCAGCGTTGTGCCGCACCTCCCTCTCTCCTCTCGCCCTCATTTGCATCCCCTCCTCTGCAGGGCCAGCAGTGTCTCGCTGCCCATGCCATGGAGACGCCGCGTCGAGCTCCCGCGCTGCCATGGAGCTCGGCGGCTCCGCCCTCCATCCGTCGCGGTTCCCGGGAGGGCCCAACCGGCCTGATCCGGACGTCGCGCACCGTCGCGCCGTCACCGCACCCCGTCCGGCACCACCGCGTCGTTACCTCACCGCCACGGGCCAGCTGAAGCACCACTGCCGCAGGGCGTCCACCGCCACCGCCGCCCGATCCAATCGGGACGGCGCCGGCCGCCACCAACCGCACCCACATGGGTCGGCCTGCAGCAGCCCAGGCAGCCCAGCGCGCCACGGCCCATGGCCTTCTTCCGCACTGGGCGTCGCCAGTCTAACCTTCACCCACTTCTGCTGAGATGGGCCTCGTCCCAAGGAGAGGCCCGCGCCGCACCTTTTTTCCCCAAGTGTTTTTCCTTTTCAGTTATTTCTGCTAAGTCTGTTATAACTGTGTGTTGATGCTGTTTTGCGATGTAGTTTGCGAATAAACGGTAGCTCGAATGACGATGTGCCCAAAAGGAAATTTGTTCGTGTTGATGTGCTCTAACTTTTACCTCTAGTGAGCTAATCTTTTTTAGGTCATCTCGATATAGTTATTGTGTGCTGAACAGGGCTTCCCGTCGTTAACTTCAAACTATTCCTGAAACTGTTATTTTCAACCAACTTCGGTCGACGAGTGCGTCACACCGTTTATCGGAATTGAGTGATTCTTGTTGCAACCTGTTGAGCATCATGTCTACTTCAGCTATGTGCTGTCACTTGTCATGTTGGCATGCTGCATGTTGATTGTATCATCACCCAAAGTAGCTACCTGTCAACTTTGTGTTGCTGTTTGCGAAACATTGACACTTTGCTGCGCTATATCTTTTTAACCGTGTATCCTATTGAGTATTGGAATATGTCATTTTTATCTATGCCATGTATACTTCCACTATATGTATTGCATGTTCATGTTGCAATCCTGGTCAGTTATATTCAGCTCCAAGATTGCTATCCTGCTGTTTTTGACAACCACCTCTGTTTTTCACTAAGTCTGTAACTTTCCGAAGCCATGTTGCACGCTTAATATCTTTTGATATGTGATGCCTATGACCTTGATTCTTGTTTTTACCTGATCACCATCATGTCTACTTCATGCCCATATATTTCTATGTCATGTTTCTGCACTTTTTCATATAGTTTTACCCTATTTATATAGCTTGCTATTAACAGTTTCTGCCCTGTTTTCCTGATTTTTCACCAAGTCCTTGCACAATAATGTTTTATAGCTTTTTGTGCTACTTATAACTAGTGAACCATGATGCCTATTTGTATGAAACTTTGTTGCCATGCCTTCCTTTTCATGCCTACTGTTGATCCACATCATTTTGGTGAATGTTTGCATTTAGTAGATAGTTGTTTCATTGCTCTAAAGTATGCTCCCTGATGTTAACAGCATGTACCCGTAAGTTGTGATGCTTGTATCTTTTTAACCGTAACTCCGTTTCGGGTGTTCTTTATATGTAACTTGATTAGAATTTTCTGTACTTTGTGTTTATGCTATTGTTTGCTGTTTGTAACCAACCTAAATTATTGTTTAGGACAGAACGGTACCAAATTCTTTAATTGTCGTGGGGTACATCGTGTAATGCCATGTTTAGGATTGTGCCTCACTTAAATTAACTAGCATAGATAGTTTACTTTGTGCTTCACCTCTTGTCGTGTTTGTGTGCTATGCCATGTTTGGTTGATATGCCATGTTAACAACTTGTGCTCATGTTGTGTAGCTAAACAACTTGAACCATTCTAAATGTGCGATATCGTCGTGTGTGACGAGTACTCCACTTAACCTGCTAGTAACCACTCTCGACGATAGATGCGATACTGTAGTGTGTTGTCTCGTGTTGTCTTTTTGTTGATTCTTGCTGGTGATTTCTTCGTACTAATAGATGCTTCCTCGTTGACTGCCTTTTCCAGTATTTCCTTCTTGTGTGCTTCCGCGGGTACTTCGGAGACGATGCGAGTTTGCGATCGACTACACCTTCGGTTTCGTCTTCTCATCAGGTAAGGGGGTGCATATATCATGCTTATAACTTTCATCTCACTCGCGCCTAGGTGAAGGATAGAACGATTGCTTGAACCTACCACTTCATATTCATGCCTCTCAAATAAACCCAAACAACCATGTCCTCCACAACCCAGCAAACCTTGTTCGGCTATGTTACTTTGCTCGCTCAGCCACTGCTTAGTATGCATGCTAGGATGCTATCAACTGTTATCCTTTTACTCCTAGGATTGGGCTATCAAATTATTATATTGTTGTGGATGATATGATTATTATAATCTTGACTATATTCGACGAAGGATGGAAGGTCTAGGCTATCCCGCCCCGACGCTTTGTTCCATTCGAGTCACCTAGGACCCGAGTTTCGGTTATTGTGTCTCTTGACGAGCGTGCCTAACCGCGTGTGGGATTTTATGGGGTCCCCTTTTCTTACCTACCTAGCTCCAAACATTTCTAGAGGTGGCCCAAGCTGATTTACCATTTGAAACCGTGTGTGTGCTTGGTTGGCCCCCCAGCATATTTTAAAACAACCCGGGCCAGCGATGACATGGTATCTCTGTTGGTCCACACTGGTGAGCTAGAGAAGTCCCCTGCTGTTTAGGTGAGACTAACCCCAACCTTGGCGATTCGGAAGAGTCCAATCTGAGGGCGCGGCCGACTCTTGGATTGGGGGTCGACTCCCAGGGGGCCACCCGGATTTGTGTGTTGTTAGTTAGAGGGACATGTCGTTTCAGATCTCCCGGGAGTAAATCATAAAATGGTTGCCTGTTATGGGTAGAAACTTAGAGAGATGGGCGTGCGTGCGGAGCCTTGTAATGGGAAGTTGGTACACCCCTGCAGGGTTAAATCTTTTCGAGAAGCCGTGTCCACGGTTATGGACGACTTGAGACCTACTCCTTGTTCATAGACAACAACAACTGAGATAATCTTAATCACTTGATCAACATGTGTGTGCCTTGACTGCTTCTTCTTCGTCGGAATTCGAAGGGGAGGACAAGGATAGGATAGGTGTTATGTTTGCGTAAGTAGCTGATAGCAAGACTTGTTGTAGGTGATTCCTCATCGAATGCTTGGTTCTCATCGTACTCTAAAATAGATCGTTAGCCACTCATATATTGCTAGTGCGTCTACAATCTCACCACTAGCCCCATCTTACCGTGAGAAGTTAGTTACAAGACTTTTTGATATAGCTCACCTCTTTCTTCTCTCTTTTACGCACGTTATGCAAAGATCTTGGACTTCAGAGGAGCTCGACGACCCTTCTTCGCGGAGACTCGACGACGACTAGTTAGGCGGATCCCGACGAAGAGCTTGGACCCGTGTGATTACGGGAATGGTGTGTTTTAAATTTGCCAGTAGGCATTTGATTGTAGACTGTACTCAGACATGTATCTTCCGCTGATGTAATGTATTTAAGGCAGTTGCATGCCAATTGTATGAGATGTTGTATCTTGTAGCTGTAATGTTGTGATATCGTGTTGGAAATCCGGGGCATATGGCATTGTCATAAGTCACGGTGGAAGCGATATGTGCTTCATCCCCGGATCTGGATGGAAACATCTAGATCTGGAATAGTACCGCATATAGGGCCTTACACCCAACCACGTGCAGTTCGAGTAAACAACATGATGATGGCAAATGCGCATCAGTCTTCAGAGATTGTGATTGGTAGGTTGCTTGTTAATTCTGTTCCTGCGACAGTGTTGTTCGATTCCGGAGCATCCCATTCCTTTGTATCCCAAAAGTTCGTTGATGATAAGGTCCTATCCTTAGAGGATCTGCCAAAGTTTCTCCGTATTGTTTCACCCGGTTCCAAGTTCACTACGCTTCTCCGTGCTCCGTTTGTGAGGATCACCATTCAGGGTTGCCATTTCCCAGCCTCGCTCATCGCTTTTCCAAGTTCAGATATTGATGTCATCTTGGGCATGGATTTGCTTGAGCAACACAAGACCAACATTGATTGTACGACTAGATCCGTCAAGTTGACACATGATTCAGGCGCAGAAATCTTGTACACTTGTGGCTCAATGGCAGGAGCAGCACAGTTGTATGCCCTGAACGCGGGAGTCGCACCTTTGCCTGAAGAAGTCAAAGTTGTCTGTGAGTTTCCAGATGTATTCCTAGAGGAGTTGCCAGGTATACCCCCAGTTCGAGCTATTGAGTTCGTTATTGAGCTAGAGCCTGGTACACAGCCGATTTCTCAACATCCGTACAAGATGTGTTCGGAGGAGTTGATTGAGCTCAAGAAGCAGTTGACGGAGTTGGAGATGGGCGGTTTCATTCGCGCGAGCACTTCTCCTTGGGGTGCCCCATATCTGTTTGTGAAGAAGAAGGATTGTCGGGACGTGGGGTTTGCATATGCAGGTACTATCACAACACAATCATATGGAGAGCCGAGAGTCGTACCCACTTGTCTAAGCAGACAATGCCAAGAAAAGAACGCTCTCGGAAAGCATCGAACGTGAGGGGCATCCCATCCAGGCCGGATGATCAACTGAGATGGGTCCTCATCGTCCGCACACAAGTCTAAATGATATGGGTGGTGAACTCCCATACTCATAGACAAGTCGCCTCAACCATACTATCGATTGTATTCTAACACTTACATAAACATACTCCAGCCCGATCACTTAGTGGGGGTCTCGGGCTGGCTCGATCATACAACAAAGTGTGCCACGTGACAGAGTCACGAGCAATCCCATCGCGATGCCCCAAGCTGCGCACATCTAAGGGCCACTTGGTGTATAAAAGACCGCCAGCAAGATCGCAGCCAAGCTCTCGAAAACCCATACTAAGACATGCACGTTATAAACATAAACGCATCATACATGTCTAGTCTGAACAGCAGGTATCATCACAATTCTTTACAAAGTATACAACTTTATTTAACTCTCACAGAGTGCACACAGAGATCACAAGTCTGTGATCCAACATTACATCAAACATGCAGAAGAAAAGTAGGTCTGAGTACAGACAAGTTTAACAAATGGCTTAAGAAGCCTTATCTATAAAAAAAAGCCCTTCCACGAGGGAACCAGTCTTCTGACTGGGACTACACTAGCTTTATCATAGTCGTCGAGCTCCAGGAAGAATCCACCTTCGGGGTCAGTGGGTTCATCTAAAATATAGAATAAGAAAACATGAGTACAAAGTCGTACTCAGCAAGACTTACGTAGGAGCTATACTACTCATGCTCAAGTATCACGGAAAAGGGAGGTCGGGTTTCAATGCAGAAGTGCCAGCTTTGACTTGGCTAGTCCTATACTACGAATACCAGAATGAGGTAATAAGCGTACACGAGTCCACTATCCAAGTCTCCCAAACAATTACTCCACTATGGATCCTTCCTCGACTTCCCACGAGAAATCATGCCATAGCACTCACACTTATCTTGGAAGTTTTAAAGTATCTGTTGAAGTTGTCTAATAATCAACCTAAGATTTCCAAGCAGTCCATAACCGTGGACGCGGCTATTCAAATAGTTTTGTTAACCCTGCAAGGGTGTACCGCTACACACACATGACCATCAGTTACCGCCTTTGGCCTCGACACCATTCAAGGGGTGTCGGCGAGGATGTTCACCACAACACTTTGCCCACATCTCCGTTCTAGTCCAGAGAGTCGCCTATCTTAGGGGGATCCGTATGGAAGTCCGGCCAAGGTTCCAGTACAACCTCAAACTATGTGTGCAGGGTCCCAAGCCGGTCTGAGTAGCCGGTCTTCCACTTCGCAGACCGTGCCACAGCCCTACCAGAACTTGCGAACTAATGCGACTTCCAGGGTTCGATACGGGGTGAGGTACTAGGTCGAGAGGGGTCAGTGATCCCAATGTGTGGTTGCGCTCTTCTTCTTGGATCACCACACAAGAACTCGGACTTAAGGAGGTGTTCAACGAGACAACCCACTGTGTACTCCTACACAGCCTCTCATCATTCACCTTTTATTAGGGTGGATTCACCGACACAGTTTCACCTTCATCAACACCATGATCACTACCATCCCGACTCACAGATCAAAAGTATCCTCATTGTAAACTCTAAGCATGCAATAAGCTTTAACAGTTGCAGGGGCCACATGATATCAATTAACTCCTATGTCAGCTAGGATTGTGGTTTGCTTACTACCGTGACAAGATGATAGGTCATGCAAAGGATATGGATTCAACTATGCGGTACAATCGATAACAAGGTGATCACTGTAAGGCCCGATATGCGGTACTGTTCCAGATCTAGATGTTTCCATCCAGATACGAGGACGAAGCACATATCGGTCCCACCGTGACATATGACGAAGTCATATGCCCCGGATTTCCAACATGATATCACAACATTACAGATACAAGATACAACATCTCATACAATCGGCATACAACTGCCTTAAATACAATACAACAGCGGAAGATACATGTCTGGGTACAGACTACAATCAATTGCCTAGTGGCAAAGAGAAAAATCATCGATCCCATAACCACACAGGTCCAGGCCCTCCGCCGGGATCTGCCTAACTAGTCGTCGTCGAGTCTCCACGTGAAACATCGATCACCATACCGGTTGTCAATCAAGAACCCTAAAAAGAGTTTGGGGGTAGTATCATGAGTACAGAGGTACTCAGCATCCAACTGTAGTGGTCATCTGACCCAGCAAGGACTTCATCACTCGTCATTCTAGGACAACTAGTAGTTTACGGTAAGGATGGGGTAAGTGGTGAGGTTGCTGCCGCACTAGCATTTATGAAGTGGCTAACGATTTAGAGAGTAAGATGAGAAGCCAAGCATTCGATGAGGAATCACCTCGAACAATTCTTGCTATCAGCTACTTATGCAAACATAACACCTATCTATCCTTGGCCTCCTCTTCGCATCCCGACGAAGAAGCAGCAGTCAAGGCACACACACACATTGATCAAGTTATATTAAGATTATCTCAGTTGTTGTTGTCTATGAACAAGGAGTAGGTCTCAAGTCGTCCATAACCGTGGACATGGCTTCTCGAAAAGATTTAACCCTGCAGGGGTGTACCAACTGCCCATTACAAGGCTCCGCACGCACGCCCATCTCTCTCAGTTGCTACCCATGATAGGCAACCATTTTATGATTTAGTCCCAAGAGATCCGGAACGACAGGTCCCTCTAACTAACAACGCACAAATCCGGGTGGCCCCCGGGGAGTCGACACCCAATCCAAAGGCCGACTGCGCTATCGGATCGGACTCTTCCGGCTGGACGAGGTCGGGTTAGCTACCCAAACAGATGTGGGCAGCCGCCTAGCTTCCGGGTGTGGACCAACAAAGAAACCATGTCTTCGCTGGCCCGAGTTGTTTGAAAATCTGCTGGGAGCTCACCAGTCACACACACGGTTTTCAAATGGTAAAACCAGCTTGGGCCACCTCTAGAAATTTTTAAGCTAGATAGGTAAGAAAAGGGGACCCCATTAAATCCCACACGCGGTTAGGCACGCTCAGTCTTAAAACCAATACCCGGAACTCGGATCCTAGGTGACTCGAATGGAACAAAGCGTCGAGGCGGGATAGCCTAGACCTTCCATCCTTCGTCGAGTATATTCAACATTATAATAATCATATCATCAACAACAATATAATAATGTGATAGCCCAAACCAAGGAGTAACAGGGTAACATCGTAGCATCCTAAGCATGCATACTAAGCAGGGGCTGAGCAACGTGCAGTAGTAACATAGCAGTACAAGGCTTGCTGGGAGGGGACATGGCTGTATCGGTTTGAAAGAGGCTGTAAACATGTGGTAGGATCAAACATCGAACCTAACCTAGACTAGCATGCAAACCGCTGGTTGAACTAGAATGGATCATAAGTAATGTATAGTCCTTGCTTGCTGATAAGTCGGATTCCGAAGGTGTAGTGGATCTCAAGCTCGCATCGTCTCCGAAGGTACCCGCGGAAGCACACAAGACGATAAACACTGGAAAGCAATAAACAGTGCACCACTATTACTACGGAGCAACACAAGATCAAGAAGGCATCACACAACACGGTAACGCGGTACGGATCTATCGTTGAGAACGGTTACTAATAGTTTAAGTGGGGTATCGGTCACACACGACGGATACCGCACGTTTACGGTGGTTCAAGTTGCTTAGCTACAGGTAATCAACCAACGGTTATTAACATGGCAACTCAAGAAAGAATGGCATAGCACACAAACATGGCAAGAGGTGAAGCATAAGTAAACTATCTATGCTAGTCAATTTAAGTGAGGCACACCCTAAACATGGCATAACACTAAGTGTCGCACGATGAATTAAAACATTTGGTATTGTTTTGTCCTAAATCATATTTTAGGTTGGTTAACAATAGAAAACAATAGCATAAACACAAAGTATACAAAAAACTAATCAAGTTACATATAAGGCACACTCCAAATGGAGTTACGGTTAAAAAGATATAAGCAAAACAAGTTACGGGCACAATCTGCCAACAGCACGAAGCACACTTTAGAGCAATGCATAAACAGGATAATCAATGCAAACATGCTCACAAATGATATGAAATTAAAGTAGACATGACAGGGAAGGCATGGAAGAAAGAATCATGCAAATAGGCATCATAGATCAAAAGATATTAAGCATGCAACATGGCATCGGAACGTTACAGACTTAGAGAAAAACAGAGGTGTCTGTCAACAACAGCAGCATAGCAACTTTGGAGCTAAATATCTATATGACCAGTAATGCTAACATGAATATGCTATACATGTAATGAAAGTAGACATGATGCTTAACAATATGCAATTGGAATCGCTCAATTCCGATAAACGGTCGCGACACACTCGTCGACCGAAGTTGCAACAACATATAAACAGCAGCACACTAACAACAGGGTAGCTACTTTGGAGCAAGATACAATCATGATGCAGGAAGCAATTACGGCATGTGAATGCATAGAACTGAAGTAAAAAAATTCTTAACAGGATGCAAAAGGAATCAATCAATTCCGATGAACGGTTGCGAAGCAATCGTCACCCGAAGTTGCAATAAAATAACAGTTACAACAACTTAGCAGCAGTTAACGATAGGTAGCCCTGTTCATAACACAATTACACATTCAAGATGGCCTCAAATGGATTCACTCCCAAAAGGATTATGATAGAGCACATCAACAATAACAAAATTTATTTTGGGCGCAAGTTCATCCGAGGTACAGATCTACCGTAAAACTACGCGCAAAACAGATTACAGCAACAGTAATTCCAGACTTAGCAGAAAAAAAATAGAAAAAAGGAAAAAAAACATAAAGGAAAAAAAGAGGGCCTCACCCTTGGTGGGCTCGGCCCATCTGGCGGCCTGGAGAGGCTGCGGGCTGGGGGCGCGCTGGCAGGCCGGCCCACCTGCGCTGGGAGGCAGCCCAACCAGCGGTTGGAGGGAGCAGGCTCGATCCCGCCTGGATTGAGACCGACGGCAGCGCCGGCGTGGCGACTAGGCGGCGGAGGAGGTCGCCGTGGGCGCGGAGGTGCAGAGACGACAGGTCGGGGCCACGGGATTCGGCCGGATAGGGTGCGGGACACCGGATCTTGCCGGCGGGGTTCTTGGGGCGCGTGGGGCGTCGCGGCCCAGCTCCTGGCCGGCCAGCCATGGCGAAATCGGCGCGGCGGCACCCGCCTTGGTCCTGCAGGGGGAGCGGGAAGGGAGGTGAGGCGAGAGGGGGCGAGAGGAGGAGGCCGGCATGAGGGGCGGCTCACCGGGGCAGCGGTGGCTCGGGGTGCTCGCTGGAGGGCGCGGTTGCTCGCCGGAGCGGGAGGCGGCTCGGGCGTCGGGCGGTGCTCAGATGGGTCTCGGCGGGCTTGGCGGCGGCGGATGGGGCCCTACGGGGCCCGGTTTCGCTTGGGACGGCTGGGAGGGCGACGTGGCGCACTGGGAGCGCTCCGATCTGGATCTAACGGTCTAGATCGAGGGTTTGGGCTAGGGTTTCGGCTGGTGGAGGGATTTTTGGGCAGATCTGAGATAAAACAAGGGTGTGGCAGCAATATTTACTTAGGGAAACCCTAATTGGGTGTGGGAGGCTGGTGGTCTTTATATAGGAAGGTTGGCTGGCCTGATTACGCAAATGCCCTCGGTACCCCTCTCGCGCGTCCGGTAATCGCGTTCGTGACCGCCGAGACTCCGTACGGACTCCGATTCCGACGAAATCTTGAACCACGCGCTAAGCGTGTCGAGCCCGTCAATCGTACCTCACTGCGGTGACATTCCGAGAACATTTTCCGGCGCGCTATAAAAATAACCCGTTTAATTATTAAACGGGAGTTTTTCGTTCCGTTGGCTGCGGCTGGTCTCGTGCGGTTTTCGCGATGGTGATCGGGTGAAACCCGGTGTCGCAAAGGTCGAGTATCAGGGTGGCAAGGGTCGGTCTCCGTCCGATACGAGATAAGAGGGGGAAAATAATCGCCGATCGATAAATCGGGGATGCAAACACCGCAAACAAATCAGACAATCATTTATTCACACCGAAAACAAAAATTTTAATTTTTATGAAATCTGGGCTGTTACAATACAACACCACCAACAAGGGATCTCGTCCCGAGATCCAGGACGATCCGGGGGAGAGAAAAGAGTCGACGATCTTCAACACCACCAACAAGGGACTCTGCTCCATGTCGACGTCGAACTTCGGTCGAGATAAATTTCCGCAGAGAGATGGCGACGTCGAAAAAACGAAACCATCGAAGGATCACGAGGAGGAATGATAATTGAAAGCGATGATCAAAGGAAGCATTCTCACTGAAATCGTGAGGATACTAGGCAAGAGAACTGAAGTCAATAGACGACCAAGATGTTATCCGGAATCGGAGAAGCTAAAGGTACTACAGGAATTCCCAACCTGAGATCGGAATCGAGACAATACGCTGCAAGCAAGTCATTGTAACGGTTCCGATACTCCACACACTCGAGATCCTAGAGTTTGAAACGGGATAAGTCGAGAGTTAAAACACTTACGGCACTTGTCCCGACCAGAGCAAGGGTAAGGAGTAAAAAGATTCCTACTCTCCGATAACTAACTTAGTATCTACAAAATAGTTTTTTGTCTAGACTCGATTTCAGCACGAGAGGGGATCCTACGGTCGGTAAGGCTCTTATACCAAGTTGTAAGGCCCGATATCCGGTACTGTTCCAGATCTAGATGTTTCCATCCAGATCCGGGGATGAAGCACATATCGGTCCAACCGCGACATATGACGAAGTCATATGCCCGGGATTTCCAACATGATATCACAACATTACAGATACAGGATCCAACATCTCATACAATCGGCATACAACTGCCTTAAATACAATACAACAGCGGAAGATACATGTCTGAGTACAGACTATAATCAATTTCCTAGTGGCAAAGAGAAAAATCATCGATCCCATAACCACACGGGTCCAGGCCCTCCGCCGGGATCCGCCTAACTAGTCTTCGTCGAGTCTCCACATGAAACATTGATCACCATACCTGTTGTCGATCAAGAACCCTGAAAAGAGTTTGGGGGTAGTATCATGAGTACAGAGGTACTCAGCATCCAACTGTAGTGGTCATCTGACCCAGCAAGGACTTCATCACTCGTCATTCTAGGACAACTAGTAGTTTACGGTAAGGATGGGGTAAGTGGTGAGGTTGATGCCGCACTAGCATTTATGAAGTGGCTAACGATCTAGAGAGTAAGATGAGAAGCCAAGCATTCGATGAGGAATCGCCTCCAACAAGTCTTGCTATCAGCTACTTATGCAAACATAACACCTATCCTATCCTTGTCCTCCTCTTCGCATCCCGGCGAAGAAGAAGCAGTCAAGGCACACACACACGTTGATCAAGTTATATTAAGATTATCTCAGTTGTTGTTGTCTATGAACAAGGAGTAGGTCTCAAGTCGTCCATAACCGTGGACACGGCTTCTCGAAAAGATTTAACCCTGCAGGGGTGTACCAACTGCCCATTACAAGGCTCCGCACGCACGCCCATCTCTCTCAATTTCTACCCATGATAGGCAACCATTTTATGATTTAGTCCCAAGAGATCCGGAACGACAGGTCCCTCTAACTAAAAACGCACAAATCCGGGTGGCCCCCGGGGAGTCGACACCCAATCCAAAGGCCGTTCGCGCTATCGGATCGGACTCTTCCGGCTGGACGAGGTCGGGTTAGCTACCCAAACAGATGTGGGCAGCCCCCTAGCTTCCAGGTGTGGACCAACAAAGAAACCATGTCACCGCTGGCCCGAGTTGTTTGAAAATCTGCTGGGAGCTCACCAGTTACACACACGGTTTTCAAATGGTAAAACCAGCTTGGGCCACCTCTAGAAATGTTTGAAGCTAGATAGGTAAGAAGAGGGGACCCCATAAAATCCCACACGCGGTTAGGCACGCTCAGTCTTAAAACCAATACCCGGAACTCGGATCCTAGGTGACTCGAATGGAACAAAGCGTCGAGGCGGGATAGCCTAGACCTTCCATCCTTCGTCGAGTATAGTCAACATTATAATAATCATATCATCAACAACAATATAATAATGTGATAGCCCAAACCAAGGAGTAACAGGGTAACATCGTAGCATCCTAAGCATGCATACTAAGAAGGGGCTGAGCAACGAGCAGTAGTAACATAGCAGTACAAGGTTTGCTGGGAGGGGACATGGCTGTATCGGTTTGAAAGAGGCTGTAAACATGTGGTAGGATCAAACATCGAACCTAACCTAGACTAGCATGCAAACCGCTGGTTGAAATAGAATGGATCATAAGTAATGTATAGTTCTTGCCTGTTGATAAGTCGGATTCCGAAGGTGTAGTGGATCGCAAGCTCGCATCGTCTCCGAAGGTACCCGCGGAAGCACACAAGACGATAAACACTGGAAAGCAATCAACGGTGCACCACTATTACTACGGAGCAACACAAGATCAAGAAGGCATCACACAACACGGTAACGCGGTACGGATCTATCGTTGAGAACGGTTACTAACAGTTTAAGTGGGGTATCGGTCACACAAGACGGATACCGCATGTTTACGGTGGTTCAAGTTGCTTAGCTACAGGTGATCAACCAACGGTTATTAACATGACAACTCAAGAAAGAATGGCATAGCACACAAACATGGCAAGAGGTGAAGCATAAGTAAACTATCTATGCTAGTCAATTTAAGTGAGGCACACCCTAAACATGGCATAACACTAAGTGCCGCACGATGAATTAAAACATTTGGTATTGTTCTGTCCTAAATCATATTTTAGGTTGGTTAACAATAGCAAACAATAGCATAAACACAAAGTATACGAAAAACTAATCAAGTTACATATAAGGCACACTCCAAACGGAGTTACGGTTAAAAAGATATAAGCAAAACAAGTTGCGGGCACAATCTGCCAACAACACGAAGCACACTTTAGAGCAATGCATAAACAGGATAATCAATGCAAACATGCTCACAAATGATATGAAATTAAAGTATACATGACAGGTAAGGCATGGAAAAAAGAATCATGCAAATAGGCATCATAGATCAAAAGATATTAAGCATGCAACATGGCATCGGAACGTTACAGACTTAGAGAAAAACAGAGGTGTCTGTCAACAACAGCAGCATAGCAACTTTGGAGCTAAATATCTATATGACCAGTAATGCTAACATGAAGATGAAATACATGTAATGAAAGTAGACATGAAGCTTAAGAATATGCAATTGGAATCACTCAATTCCGATAAACGGTCGCTACACACTCGTCGACCGAAGTTGCAACAAAATATAAACAGCAGCACACTCACAACAGGGTAGCTACTCTGGAGCAAGATACAATCATGATGCAGCAAGAAATCATGGCATGTGAATGCATAGAACTGAAGTAGAAAAAATGCTTAACAGGATGCAAAAGGAATCAATCAATTCCGATGAACGGTTGCGAAGCAATCGTCACCCGAAGTTGCAATAAAATAACAGTTACAGCAACTTAGCAGCAGTTAACGACAGGTAGCCCTGTTCATCACACAATTACACATTCAAGATGGCCTCAAATGGATTCACTCCCAAAAGCATTATGATAGAGCACATCAATAGCAACAAAATTTATTTTGGGTGCAAGTTCATCCGAGGTACAGATCTACCGTAAAACTACGCGCAAAACAGATTACAGCGACAGTAATTCCAGACTTAGCAGAAAAAATAGACAAAAGGAAAAAAAACATAAAGGAAAAAAAAGAGGGCCTCACCCTTGGTGGGCTCGGCCCATCTGGCGGCCTCGAGAGGCTGCGGGCTGGGGGCGCGCTGGCAGGCCGGCCCACCTGCGCTGGCAGGCCGGCCCACCTGCGCTGGGAGGCAGCCCAACCAGCGGTTGGAGGGAGCCGGCTCGATCCCGCCTGGATAGAGACCGACGGCGGCGCCGGCGTAGCGACTAGGCGGCGGAGGAGGCCGCCGTGGGCGCGGAGGTGCAGAGGCGGCAGGTCGGAGCCACGGGATTCGGCCGGATCGGGTGCGGGACACTGGATCTCGCCGGCGGGGGTCTTGGGGCGCGCGGGGCGTCGCGGCCGAGCTCCTGGCCG
The DNA here is from genome assembly GCA_950022295.1 of Bromus sterilis. Taxonomy (NCBI): domain Eukaryota; kingdom Viridiplantae; phylum Streptophyta; class Magnoliopsida; order Poales; family Poaceae; genus Bromus; species Bromus sterilis. The sequence continues at coordinate 167,609,297 of OX465600.1, read as the reverse complement.
GCCGGCCATGGAGAAATCAGCGCGGCGGCGCCCGCCTTGGTCCTGCAGGGGGACCGGGAAGGGAGGTGAGGCGAGAGGGGGCGAGAGGAGGAGGCCGGCGTGAGGGGCGGCTCACCGGGGCAGCGGCGGCTCGGGGTGCTCGCCGGAGTGTGCGGTTGCTCGCCGGAGCGGGAGGCGGCTCGGGTGTCGGGCGGTGCTCAGATGGGCCTCAGCGGGCTTGGCGACGGCGGCTGGGGCCCTGCGGGGCCCGGTTTCGCTTGGGACGGCTGGGAGGGCGACGTGGCGCACTGGGAGCGCTCCGATCTGGCTCTAACGGTCCAGATCGAGGGTTTGGCTAGGGTTTCGGCTGGTGGAGGGATTTTTGGGCAGATCTAAGATAAAACAGGGGTGTGGCTGCAATTTTTACTTAGGAAAAACCAAATTGGGTGTGGGAGGCTGGTGGTCTTTATATAGGCAGGTTGGCTGGCCTGTTTACGCAAATGCCCTCGGTACCCCTCTCGCGCGTCCGGTGATCGCGTTCGGGACCGCCGAGACTCCGATTCCGACGAAATATCGAACCACGCGCTAAGCGTCTCGAGCCCGTCGATCGTACCTCACTGCGGTGATATTCCGAGAACACTTTCCGGCGCGCTATAAAAATAACCCGTTTAATTATTAAACGGGGGTTTTTCGTTCATTTGGCTGCGGCTGGTCTCGTGCGGTTTTCGCGACGGTGATCGGGTGAAACCCGGTGTCGCAAAGGTCAAGTGTCAGGGTGGCAAGGGTCGGTCTCCGTCCGGTACGAGATAAGAGGGGGGGAAATAATCGCCGATCGATAAATCGGGGATGCAAACACCGCAAACAAATCAGACAATCAAACAATTCACACCGAAAACAAAATTTTTAATTTTTATGAAATCTGGGCTGTTACAATCATCCTATTTCATGCATAAGCGAGACTGAGAGGGAAATGGGATTTTATCGACATGATCAATGGGGGTTTGCTTGTCTTGCTGACGAGGTTCAAACACAGTGTCTTCAACGAAGGGGGTGGCCTCCGGTTCCGGCTCCACTTCTATCGAGCAAACAAAGCAATGAGAGATAAATATAAATGCAATGCTCAAACACATGATCAATATTGTAGTGTGATGTTCCTGGTTGCAATGTGTGGACAATTCCATTTAAAAGAAGTGTGTTGCAAAGGCATTTGAAAATTCACTCCAAATTTTAATTTTAAAAGGGTTCATATGCACATTTGCTTCTGTTCACCCAATTTAAATTGGTCACACATGAAAACAAAGTCCATATTCAGAATCCTTGCATTTTTCTGATCATTTTATATCTTTTATTTGTCCAATTTGGAGTCAAAATAAATTAGTTATGATTTTCCAAAGTTTAATCCTTTTTCTCGATTTTCTGAATTATTCTTTAACTAGAAAAAGGATTTATTGAGTCATAGTGATGTCAGCATGACATCAGGGGGGTTTGACTGGTCAGCCTGACCAGTGGGGCCCGGTTGTCAGTGGCTCTGGGGTTAAACCAGGTTTAATTAAAACTAACATGGGTTAATTAGGGCAGGGTCCCACCTATCAGTGAGGGTTAGGGGGGTTAGTGAGTGGGTTAGGCCCTAATTAACTAGGCCAAGCCGGCGGTTACCCGCCGTTGGCATCCAGCGCGGCGGCGCACACACTGTACGACGGCTCGGGGAGCCATTTGCCGAATGGAGGGCACCGCTGTGCTCCTCAAGCTCGCGCGCTTCGCGCTGGGCACCACAGCGTCCTCGGGAGGCAACGGGGCGACGCCGGCGTGCAATGTGGTGGTGGCTGGAGCACTGACCAAGGCGGGGTGGGTGTGTGGTGCACGGGGAGGGAAACGGAGAGGGGGAAAACGCAGCGGAGCTCATTGATACGTCCAAAACTTATCTATAATTTCTGCTTGCTCCATGCCTATTTTGTGTGATATTGCTATGATATTGATTAACTTCCATACACTTTTGATCATATTTAGACTAACCTATTAACTCAGTGCACCCCAGTGCCAGTTCCTGTTTTCTGCTGTTTTCTATTTCAGGTTTCCCCATATTAAAAGTGCTCCCAAAATTCGGGAAAATCCAATAAAAAATCAGCGATACAGAAGCTTCGGGAATCACCGAGGGACCCACCAGGGCCCCAGGTGCCCTCCCGGCGCACCCTAGGGTGGGCCGCACCAAGGGGCCGCCTGGACCCCTGGTGGCCCCCCTGGCTGCCCCCCTTCGCCTATTTATTCCTCGTGACGTGAAACCCCCGTGACGGGAACCCTTTTTAGTGATCTCTCCTCTGTTCCGCTGCCGCCGTGCTTCCAAGATCGGGAGCACTAGAAGACCTCTTCCCGGCAACCTACCGGAGGGAGGAACCACCTCCGGGAGCTTCGCCACCACCATGGATGCTTCCCGGATGAACTGTGAGTAGTCCACCTTGGACCATGGGTCTATGATCAGTAACTATGTGATGTTCTCCTCCCCTCTTTGTTCTTCATGGATTAGATCTCGTGAGCTGCCCTACATGATCGAGGCACATATGTAATCTTTCTGCTGTTGCTATGCTAAGTTTGCTGGGACCCGATGGATTTTGAGACTAAGTTCAGATTGTGTTTGAGTAATATATTTGATTCTCCTCTTTTATATTTATGTTCTAGAGTAATTCTTGCATGTTCTACATTGCTGTTTATTGCTTTGGCCAAGTAGTAGGTAGTGACTCCAAGAGGGAGCGTTATGCATGATTGTGGGTTCATGCCCCCTGGTGACTAGCTTGAGTGACAGAAATATGAGACTAGGGGATATGTTGTTGCCACAAGGGGGAAAACAACGGTGCTTGTACTGGCGGGTGCAAGGATTGTTTACTTTACGCAAAGTTCTTTAATGCAGTTGTCTGTTGCTTTGAGTTTACACTTTGGGTGGGATTCGCAACTTAATACCAGCGAGATGTTTTGGATAGATATCTCAAGGTGGATGATTAATAGGTAGATGCAGATGGATTTCGGTCTACTTGTCTAGGCGTACCGCCCATGCTTTTGAGCCTCTTCCTTTCTTTATAGCATAGTTAGCATTGCTTTGCGCACATAATCCTTTCAATTGCCCATCTTTAAATTATGCCATTATCATTTACCTACTCGAGGACGAGCAGGAATTAAGCTTGGGGATGTTGATACGTCCAAAACGTATCTATAATTTCTGCTTGCTCCATGCATGTTTTGTGTGATATTGCTATGATCTAGATACACTTTCATACATTTTTATCATATTTGGACTACCCTATTAACTCAGTGCACCACAGTGCCAGTTCCTGTTTTCTGCTATTTTTCTATTTCAGTTTTCCCCCATATGAAAAGTGCCAGAAAAATTCCGGGAAAAATATAGGAAAAACCAGCGTACAGGAAGCTTCGCGAAGAGCCCGAGTGGGGCCAGAGGGGAACCAGGGGTGGCCCAGGCGGCCAGCCGGCGCGGCCCCACCCCTGGCCTCGCCAGGGGGGCGCCTGGGGCCCCTGGTCCACCTCTGGCTGCCCCCCTTCGCCTATATATTCTCCATCACGAGAAACTTCCGGGGAGAGAACCCTTTTACGTGATCTCTCCTCTGTTCCGCCGACGCCGCGCTTCTGAGATCGGGATCGCCAAAAGACCTCTTCCCGGCACCCTGTCGGAGGGAGGACCGACCTCCGGGAGTCTCCTCTCCACCATGGGTGATCCCCGGATGTCTCGTGAGTAGTTTTCCTTGGACCATGGGTCCGTGATCAGTAGCTATGTGATGTTCTCCTCCCCTCTTTGTTCTTCATGGTTTAGACCTCGTGAGCTGCCCTACATGATCGAGGCACTTTTGTAATCTTTCTGCTCAAGAGGGAACGTTATGCTCGATTGTGGGTTCATGCCCCCCGATGACACGCTTGAGTGACAGAAACATGAGTCTAGGGGATGTGCTGTTGCCACAAGGGGGAAAACAACGGTGCTTGTAACCGCGGTTGCAAGGATTGTTTATTTTACGCAAAGTGCTTTTTAATGCAGTTGTCTGTTGCTTTGGGTTTACACTTTGGGTGGGGCTCGCAACTTAATACCAATGAGATGTTCTGGATAGATATCTTAAGGTGGATGATTAGTAGTAGATGCAGTTGGATTTCGGTCTACTTATTTTGGCATACTGCCCGTGCTTTTGAGCCTCTTCCTTTCTTTTGTAGCATAGTTAGCATTGCGGTGCGTTCATAATCCTGTCAATTTCCCTTCTATAATTTGTTTACCTCGCATAGCAGTTTTATCGTCTTTTGGGAGAGAGACATCACTAGTGAACATCATAGGACCCCGGTCCATATTTCCAATACTTTTTACACCCGCTATCAATTTACTGCTTTATTTACTTTTCCTTTGCTATCACTATCATTATTATCCCGTGCGTTTTATCCTTTGTAAACAACAAGGCCGGAGGAATCGACAACTCCTCTGTACTTGTTGGGAAGCAGAGTTATTTGCTGTGTGTGTAGGTCGAGGTGAAGTTAGCAACCTCGGTTGTAAACGACGCAATTGTTCACTTCACCACCTTCTTGTTTCTGTTGGAGTCCTACTGGTTCGATACTCAACCTTAGCATCTTCACTAAGGGAAATTTTCTTCTGTCTACATCTCAACCTTCCACTTTGGGTAACCAACGAGGGGGCGTTAAATCGTACCACCAAAAGCAATTTCTGGCGCCGTTGCCGTGGACTCCACTCTTCAAGATAGGGGAGTTGCACACTATCTTTTATTTTTGCTTTTTAGTCTTGTTAGTTTACCTTTCAGTTTTTTGTTAAATTCTCTTTATCAAAAATCAAAAAATAGTTATCTTGCTTGCTTCCACTATGGGTTCCTCCGAGAACACCAAGTTGTGGGACTTCACTAGTCACAACAACAGTGACTTTATCTGCACTCCTATTGCTACACCTGCTACTTCAACACCTTCTTATGAGATTAATCCTGCTTTGCTGAACCTTGTTATGAAAGATCAATTCTCCGATGCTGGAGATGATGCTACTTTGCACTTAAACAATTTTATTGAGCTCTATGATATGCAAAAGTGCAAAGAAGTAGAGGGTGATATTGTTAATCTTAAGATTTTTCCTTTCTCCTTGAGAGAAGGAGCTAAAATCTGGTTTCAATCCTTGCCTAAGAATAGCATAGATTCTTGGGACAAGTGCAAGGATGCTTTTATTGGGAAGTACTACCCCCCTGCTAAGATTATCCAATTGAGGAGCTATATTATGAATTTTAAGCAATTGGATAATGAACACGTTGCCCAAGCTTGGGAACACATGAAATCTCTTGTTAAGAATTTCCCTACGCATGGTTTGACTACTTGGATGGTTATCCAAACTTGTTATGCAGGCTTGAACTTTACCTCACGGAACTTGTTAGATTCGACCGCGGGAGGAACCTTTATGTCAACTACACTTGGTGCTGCCACAAAACTTCTCGATGAGATGATGACCAACTATTCCCAATGGCACACCGAAAGAGCTCCAACAGGTAGGAAGGTAAACTCTGTCGAGGAGATCTCCTCCCTAAATGAAAAAGTTGACTTGATTATGTCTCTACTTACCAAGCAATCTCCTATTGATCCTCATGATGTACCTTTAAATTCTTTGATTGCTCAAGATCAAGTAGATGTGAACTTTATCTCTAGAAACAACTTCAATAACAATGCTTATATGATTAATTTTGGTAGCAATCCTAGACCGTTCCCCTCCAACAACTATGGGAACAACAACACTTATCCTAGCAACAGAAACTCTACCCCTAGAGATAGAGACATGCCTAGTTATGAGAAACTTTTCGAAATAGAGAAGGCCACTAAGAACTACATGCACACCCAGTATGAACAAAATAGGACCTTCTCTAGACAATTAGATGATCATACTTCTATCTTGCAAGACATTGGTAGACAACAAGAAAGTCTGAACACTGAGATCTCTAACCTTCAGACTAGGCTCACCACCACAGAAACCCAAGTTTCCAATATGTCTCACACACAGGCGACTTTGATAAACCAAATGGCGGCTAAACCTGAAGTGGTTTCGACCATAAAGGAGGAAGAAGATAGAATTAAGAGACTTCCTACACACCATACCATTGCTACTATCCAAGTGGTTGAGGATTTCCAAACTCTTAGCACCCAATGCACCCCTAGTCCCATAGGACCTATTAATGGTGATGCTATGACCTCAACCGTAGAAGAAGAAACTCCTATGACTATAGAAGCTACCAAACAAGTGAGCCTAAAGGACACCACTACCACTTTACTTGATAGTAGTGACCTTGATTTTGATAATTGCACCCTTTCTGAAGTTATTCGTTTCCTTCACAAGATGTCTAGAGACCCCCACACTAGCACACTTAATCTTGCCTTCACGGAGCATATCACTAATGCTCTCATTAAATCTAGGGAGGAGAAGCTTAGGGTAGAAGCCTCCATACCTACAAAGCTAGAAGATGGTTGGGATCCTATGATTAAAATTAAGTTGAATAACTTTTGTTGCTATGCTTTATGTGTTGTTGGAGCTAGTACCTCCGTTATGCCCAAAAGAATGTATGATATATTTGAATTAAAACCTTTGGATCCTTGTTCTTTTGGTGTTCGTCTTATCGACTCTTCCGTAAAAAAACCTTTGGGGAAGATCGATGATGTTCTTATCATTGTCAATGACAATTATGTTCCCGTTGATTTTACTATTATGGACATTGAATGTGAATCTTCTTGTCCAATTATTTTGGAACGTACTTTTCTTTGCACCGTGGGTGCTGTTATTGATATGAAAGAAGGGATTATAAAATTCCAACTCTCTCTCAATAAAGGGATGGAACACTTCCATAGGAAAAAGATTAAGTTGCCTTTTGAGTCCGTCACACGGGCTAGTTATTTTCTTGAAAAAACTTGATCTATTTGCATTAAGCCTAGCTAATGGCTTTAAAGAAGCGCTTTCGGGAGGCAGCCCGCAACGAATTTAGGATTTACTTTTTGTTTTTCTTCTGTTTTTAGTGGTCTTGATGATTGTTACTACTTTAGCAACATTATTGTATCTTTACTTTTCAAGCTTTGTGCCATTTATAGCGTCATATGACAAGGGAAGTGAAAGTTGTGACATGCTGTCCAGAAAAACAGATATTGTCCTCGTGACTAGAAAAATCACAAAAAAATCCCAGTTCATATTTTTAGCTGAAATTTTTACACAGCATGATCTATACAATTACGGAACTTTCGTATGTTCTGAGTTTTTTGGTTTGAGTTGCAGAAGTATCCCTAAAAAATTCTTTCCTACCTGCTGGTCTGTTTTTCACAGATTCTGTCCTGTTTTGCCTTTCCTTCATTTTGCGAACCTTAAGCTTGCTTTTTCTTTGCAAAAACTTTTTGGCAATCTTGAGAAACAGTAGCTCTTCAAGAATATCTTTGTTTCAAGTAGATAAAAAGTTATTTTATTATGGGTACTAACCTCGCTAATCAGATTATGATGAGTTATGTATGAAGGGAGTTTTCAAGTGTGCGAGGGAAGTTGATGAAAGAAGATTCAGGAGTGTCATTCCCCCATGCATCCCCAAGAAATATTCAAGGAGACTCAAGTGTCTAAGCTTGGGGATGCCCCCGTGCATCCCCTTCTCCATCGACAATTATTAGTTCGTCTCTCGTCTCACTATATTTTTATCACTTCATGTGTTATGTTCTATGCTTGGAGCGTCTCGCTCTTAGGTTTTATTTTTATTTTTCTTTAGCTTTGCTTGCTGTTCATAACAATTTAGAACCCATCTTTCTTTGTGTGGGAGAGAAACACGCTCCACTTTCAAAATCTAGAACACAACACAGGATTTTTCATGCTTATCCTTGTTGTGTGTGTTCTTTATCTTTTTCATAGCTACTGTCATGTTTAGCTCTTAGTTTTCATGCTTATATTTTTAAAGAGCTTTTGTTTAGTTTGTTTCTGGAACTCTCTTGAGTTTTCATGTTTATCTTGTTTAGAGAGTTTGCATGTTGCACTGAGTTTTGTGTCTTGACTTGAAGTAGGTAATTGAGGTTGCAATTCTTTTGTAGTAGTAACTTGCAATAGTTTTGAGGTTTGTTTTGAGTAATGTTTGGACTTTTGGTGTCAAGAGCTTTAGCCTATTAGTGATAGATGTCGTATTTTGGGAAATCCGTGTTTATTTCCAAAACTTACAAAATTAGTTGAGAACTTTAGCTACTAGATGGATCACTACTCTTCTGAGGGGTCGAATATTAGAGTACACTCACGTACCATGAGTCGAGTATGTGATACGTCCAAAACGTATCTATAATTTCTGCTTGCTCCATGCATGTTTTGTGTGATATTGCTATGATCTAGACACACTTTCATACATTTTTTTATCATATTTGGACTAACCTATTAACTCAGTGCACCACAGTGCCAGTTCCTGTTTTCTGCTGTTTTTCTATTTCAGTTTTCCCCCATATAAAAAGTGCCAGAAAAATTCCGGGAAAAATATAGGAAAAATCAGCGTACAGGAAGCTTCGCGAAGAGCCCGAGTGGGGCCAGAGGGGAGCCAGGGGTGGCCCAGGCGGCCACCCGGCGCGGCCCCACCCCTGGCTGCGCCAGGGGGGCGCCTGGGGCCCCTGGTCCACCTCTGGCTGCCCCCCTTCGCATATATATTCTCCGTCACGGGAAACTTCTGGGAGAGAACCCTTTTTCGCGATCTCTCCTCTGTTCTGCCGCGTCGCGCTTCCGAGATCGGGAGCACCAGAAGACCTCTTCCCGGTACCCTACCGGAGGGAGGACCGACCTCCGGGAGTCTCCTCTCCACCATGGATGCTCCCCGGATGTCTCGTGAGTAGTTTTCCTTGGACCATGGGTCCGTGATCAGTAGCTATGTGATGTTCTCCTCCCCGCTTTGTTCTTCATGGTTTAGACCTCGTGAGCTGCCCTACATGATCGAGGCACTTTTGTAATCTTTCTGTTGTTGCTATGCTGAGTTTGATGGGATCTGATGGATTATGAGATTATGTTCAGATTGTGATTGAGTAATATATTTGGTTTTTATCTCTTATATTTTTGTTCCTAAGTAATTCTTGCACGTTCTCCGTTGTTGTTTATTGCTTTGGCCAAGTAGTAGGTAGTAACCCCAAGAGGGAACGTTATGCTCGATCGTGGGTTCATGGCCCCCGATGACACGCTTGAGTGACAGAAACATGAGTCTAGGGGATGTGATGTTGCCACAAGGGGGAAAACAACGGTGCTTGTAACCGCGATTGCAAGGATTGTTTACTTTACGCAAAGTGCTTTTTAATGCAGTTGTCTGTTGCTTTGGGTTTACACTTTGGGTGGGGCTCGCAACTTAATACCAGCGAGATGTTCTGGATAGATATCTCAAGGTGGATGATTAGTAGTAGATGCAGTTGGATATCGGTCTACTTATTTTGGCGTACTTCCCGTGCTTTTGAGCCTCTTCCTTTCTTTTGTAGCATAGTTAGCATTGCGGTGCGTTCATAATCCTGTCAATTGCCCTTCTGTAATTTGTTTACCTCGCATAGCAGTTTTATCGTCTTTTGGGAGAGAGACATCACTAGTGAACATCACGTATCCCGGTCCATATCCTCATTACTGTTTCCACGCTCGTTTACTTTTCTTCTTTTACTTTCAGTTGATATCATTGTCCCTTGTGTTTGATCCTTTGTGGACAACAAGACCGGAGAGATTGACAACCTCTCTGAACTTCGTTGGGAACAAAGTTATTTGTGTCTGTGTGCAGGTCCGCGTCAGTTGCGCCGCTGACACCTACTTATCATCTCTGGAGTCCTACTGGAGACAAACCTTGGTATCTTTATTGAGGGAAATTTTCTGCTGTGCTACATCACGCCTTCCACTTGGGGCTCACCAACGAAGGGCGAGAAGACTACACCCATCAACTCTCACGCCATCAAGCAAATTTCTGGCGCCGTTGCCGGGGACTCCGAGTGCTAAGATAGGGGAGTTGCACACTACCCTTTACCTTTGTTTTTTTAGTCTTGTTAGTTTACCTTTCAGTTTTTATCTTTGTGTCTTATTTGAAAAACCACAAAAATAGTTGCTACCAAAAATACCTGTTACCTTGCTTGCTGATGCTATCTTTACCATGGGTGTTGAACCACCCAAATACGGTAGGATGGACATGTTTCACTTGGCTCGTCTTCGATCAATTTTTGCTCGCGCTAAAAACCCAACCGATTTGGTTGAGGGAAAATCATTGGATGAGCATGCTCATTACACGCGACACCGCCTATCTCAGAAAGGGAAACACTTATGGGACCAAATACAAACTTCTTATTGCTATGCTGAGTGTTTATGCCACATTTATGATTTTACTTGCTGCTCTAATATAGAGCGTAAACACCTTCCTTTCCAATGTGAGTTTAATGAAAATGAGATCCTATCTTATTATGCCAAAGGTGTTTATGATTACTTTGATGTTGAAAAGATTGAAGAGTTTGTTGCTTTTAAAGGTGCTTATGAGATTGCTTCTTTGATTGAAAAGTATTACGATACTATTCACAAGTCTTGATGTTGTTCATGATACTTATATTCACAAGTCTTGATTTATGTGATAGTTATATTCTTGATGTTGTTCATGATACTACTGAAAATTACTTTGAGAGAGGAAAGTTTGGTTGTAGAAACTTTCATGTTACAAAAACACCTCTCTTTATGATGAAAGTTTTGAAGTTGTTCTTGTTACACCTTCCTATGCATGTCACTTTGTGCTTCTTTGATTTATTTTCTTACAAGATTCCTATGCATAGGAAGTGGGTTAGGCTTAAATGTGTTTCACGTTTGCTTCTTGATGCTCTCTTTTGCTTCAAATCCTTATTCTTACGTGAGCATCTTTTATAATATTCATGCCTAGCTTAAAGGCATAAAAGAAAGCGCTTTCGGGAGGCAGCCCGCAACGAATTTGTTACTACTGTAGCAACAGCTGAAATTTGTTTACCTCGCATGGCTATTTTATCGTCTTTTGGGAGAGAGACATCACTAGTGAACATCATAGGACCCCGGTCCATATTTCCAATACTGTTTACACCCGCTATCAATTTACTGCTATATTTACTTTTCCGTTGCTATCACTATCATTATTATCCCGTGAGTTTTATCCTTTGTAAACAACAAGGCCGGAGGAATTGACAACGACTCTGTACTCGTTGGGAAGCAAAGTTATTTGTTGTGTGTGCAGGTCCAGGTGAAGTTAGAAACCTCGGTTGTAAACGGCGCCATTGTTCACTTCACCACCTTCTTGTATCTGTTGGAGTCCTACTGGTTCGATACTCAACCTTAGCATCTTCGCTAAGGGAAATTTGCTGCTGTCTACATCTCAACCTTCAACTTTGGGTAACCAACGAGGGGGGGTTAAATCGTACCATCACTCACCCCGAAGAGAATGGAGAGGAAGGCGGGGTCGGAGGAGCTACGGCAGCGACGAATTCGGCAAAGAGCTCAACGGCGGCCGACAGCGTCTCGGTGAAGATGGCGGAGTCTCCAGGGCTCCCGAGCTCGATTGCCTGCACACGATGATGAAGACGAGAACGGAGATGCTTCTGGACAAGTTGGCGTTGCGAGTAGAGGCCGTTCGCCACGTCGGTGCGGCGGCGCGCTCCGGTGGGAGCTTCGAGCGGAGAGTAGAACGGCGAGGGGAGAGGGGGAGGATGACCCACAGGAGGTGGAATGGACTGGGGCAGGCGCAGGGCGTCTCCAGAACACGTTTGAGGCAGCAGGGAGGCAGCTGTGTGTCCTCGGCGTCGTCGGCGCCCCCGGCATGGCCAGCACGTAGTTGTGCGTGCCCCTGCCTGGGGTACACGACAAGGTGGGAGGTGGGCTTGGGCTGGGCCAGGCCGTGGGGGGGACTAGTTGGGCCTCTTTCCTGGTAAGCTTCTTTTTCCTTTTTTCTGTTGAATATTTCCTTTCTTTTTCTGTAATTTGTTTTAGCTTTCTATAAAAAAATAGCTAACCATTTTATAAAATTCCCCAATTTTTTATATGGACTTACAAAGCATATAGCTAGCCACACACCAAGTTTGGGCATTTTTGAAATTCAAATAATTTGAACTTTAATTCAAATAGGGGTTTTGAATTAATTCCAATCTCCTGTTTGAATATTTGAAAAATCCATGAGCATGTATTTGGTTCCATATCACTTGATATGTGATCACACTCATTTATGAGACTTTTCAAAAATGCAAAAGGAATTTTCGGAGCAACTTTTATTGTGGCCATTTGAATTAAATTCATCTGGGGGGTGTTCTCTCTCCCATTTCAATTTCTTTTGATTTTTTTTGACATGATGCAAAGTGAGTCTTGATCCTAGCACATACCTAACAGAGGGTTCTGACAAGGATGGTACTAGCCGATTGGTCCAGGACTATCGTGGAATCAATAAGAAGACCATCAAAAACAAATATCCTCTCCCCCGCATCAATGACCGGTTTGAGAAGTTGAATGGGGCAAAAGTCTTTTCCAAGCTAGAATTGAGGATGGGATATCACCAAATCCGTGTTCGTGAAGAGGATATTCCCAAGACCGCTTTCAGCACGCGTTATGGACTATATGAGTTCACATTCATGACGTTTGGCTTCTCAAATGCCCCTCCGACCTTCATGAGAGTTATGAACTATTTTTTCCAAGAGTGGCTCGATGTCTTTGTCATCCTCTACCTCGACGACATTCTTGTGTATTCCATGTCAGAGGCTGAACATGCGGAGCATCTTCGTTTGGTGTTGCTGAAGTTGGGGGAGCACCGGTACTATGCCAAATTCTCCAAGTGTGAGTTTTGGCTCGACAAGGTAAACTTTCTTGGCCATGTCATTTCAGCCGAGGGCGTCGCGGTTGATCCAGACCGAGTCCGTGCAATTCAAGAATAGGCTCCCCCGAAGAATGTGAAGCAGCTAAGGAGTTTTCTCGTCCTCGCTAGCTATTGCAGGAGGTTTGTCCATAATTTCTCCAAGATAGCGAAGTCAATGACAGAGTTGTTGTGCAAAGGCAAACGATAATCTTGGTCACCGGCTTGCCAGTCAGCCTTCGAGGAGTTGAAGAACAGGTTGACCACAGCTCTAATTCTCACACCTCCAGATGAGTAACAGCCTTTTCAGGTGTTTTGTGATGCCTCATTACAGGGGCTATGCGGAGTTTTGATGCAAGGCAAGAACATTGTGGCCTATACCTCACAATAGTTGAAGACGAGTGAGAGGAATTATCCCACGCATGACATGGAGCTTGTAGCAGTTGTGCACGCCTTGATCACTTGGCGACACCTCCTCTTAGGGAGGAAGGTGGATTTGTTCACTGACTACAAGAGTCTGAAGTACTTGTTCACTCAACCAAATCTGAATTTGAGACAAAGAAGATGGCTTGAAACCATTACTGAGTACATAGTTCATATTCAGTACACACCTAGGAAGGCGAATGTCATAGGTGATGCGCTGAGCCGCAAGGGCGATTGCAATAATATCCAAGTGTAGAAGATCCACTTTGATCTGTGTGAGTCCTTTCGCAGGCTCAATCTCGAGCTAGTTCCAGCAGGCTACCTTGCCAACCTTGTGGTAGAGCCCACTATCCATGAAAATATCCGTGAAGCTCAGTCTGCCAGCTCAATGATTCAAAACATCAAACGGGGTATTGCGGCCTCAGTGCCCAAGTACGGTTGCTTTTCAGTGTATAATTACGGCACCATGTTCTTCGAGGAGAGAGTTGTTGTTCCAAAGGACGGAGATCGCGGAGAAGTCATTATGAAGGAGGCCCATGATTCCAAGCTTTCGATTCACCCCGGCAGTACTAAGATGTATCAAGATCTCAAGCAAAGCTTTTGGTGGACTCGTATGAAGAGGGATGTTGCCCGTTTCGTGTCTCAGTGTTATGTGTGTAGGAGAGTGAAGGCATATCACTAGAAGCCTGCAGGTCTACTCCAACCACTTGAGATTCTAGAGTGGAAATGGGATCACATAAAGATGGATTTCATCACAGGCTTACCTTTTTCGCAGAAGAAGAATAATGCCATCTTTGTCGTCATTGACAATCTTTCCAAAGTTTCCCACTTCTTTCCAGTGAAGGACTCCATTTCAGCAGCTCAGTTGGCGCACTTGTATACCGCAAGAGTTGTATCTTTGCATGGCATTCCCAAGAAGATCAGTTCTGATAGAGGAAGTCTTTTCACCTCCATGTTCTGGCAGGCCTTTCAAAAGGCAATTGGTACGACAGTGTTGTTCTGTACCGCTTATCACCCTCAGACCAGTGGTCAGGTCGAGCGTGTGAATCAAATCCTCGAGGACATGCTCCGAGCCTGTGTCATTTCCTTTGGCATGAAATGGGAGGAATGGTTGCCGTATGCTGAGTTTTCTTACAACAACAGCTATCAGGCAAGTCTGCAGGCAGCACCCTTTTAGGTGTTGTATGGCCGGAAGTGCAGGACACCTTTGAACTGGTCCGAGACAAGAGAGAGGAAGTTGTTCGGTCCAGATGTGGTCCAGGAGGCAGAGGATAAAGTGAAGATTGTCTGAGAGCACCTCAAGGCAGCACAGTCAAGGCATAAGGCCTACTATGACAAGAGGCACCGAGGTGTAGCTTTCAAGGTTCGTGATTGGGCATACCTGAGAGTGTCTCCATTGAGGGGAACTCATCGCTTTGGAATCAAAGGAAAGATGGCGCCAAGATTCGTCGGCCCCTTTCGTATCCTGGAGACTAGGGGACCTCTTGACTTTCGGCTCGAGCTTCCCGAGATTCTAGCGATGGTGCATGATGTGTTTCACGTGTCCCAGCTGAACAAGTGTTTCAAACAGCCAAAGCAGACCGTTGACTTGGGCGACATCCAGTTGAGTGCAGACCTTTCTACTCAGAGCGTCCAGTCCGTGTTCTTGAGACTTCCGAGCGCAAGACGCGCAACAAGACCCTCAAGTTCCTCAAGGTGCAGTGGTCACATCATTCGGAGAAGGAAGCAACCTGGGAGCATGAAGATCATCTCCGTTCCGAGTATCCAGAGCCGTTTCATGCCTAGATCTCGGGACGAGATCCTGCGTTGGTAGGGGAGAGCTGTAACAACCCACCAGTGATTTTACTATTCACATTGTAATTTTTCTTAGTCCAATGGCTTTGAAACTTTTGCAAATGCAACATGTTTCAAAATAATGTGGTGATGTTGAATGCCATCTAGTTTTGAACTCATTTGAATTTGCTTTCAATTCAAGTTTGGTGGTCAAAGAAAGAAGTTGAGTGATTTTTAGCATTTGCATGTCACCTCCCCTAAACCCCAATTTTGGCCTAGACAAATCTCTCTATCTCTTCCAAGCTTTATCATGGGTTTAATTTGAATTTTGATCTCTGAAGAATCAAGTTGTTCCAAGATTTTAATTTCTCAAAATTGGTTCCAACCAATTTTGTAAAATCAGTAATGTTCCACGGAATCCAAAACATATTTTATTATGTTTTTTCTTCTTTTCCTTTTTCTCTGGAAAACTCCAATTAGGGTGACTGTTTGAATAAATGGAGAATCCTTGTTTTTTCTTTCTCTGCAAAGGTGGAACTTGGCCTGGCCCATCCTGGCGTGCTCCTCTTGCTCGCAGCCCGGCCTAGCGAAGCGGTATGGAGGCGCTCTCGACCGCACGATCTGATCAACAGACGCGACTTAACGGCCATGCCCCTCTGTCATCTCACGGCGCAGACACCGAGAGAGAGGAGAGGTCGGCGCCGTCCAACTCTGGCCGTCTCCGGCCGTCAAGTTGGTCGCCGCGCCCCCTATAGAAGGCCCGCACCACCCCCCTAGGGTTCCTCGTCTCCCCCTCCTCATTTCCCCCGCCGCCGGCGCTTCCTTCGATCCCGAACTCCTCTGTTCTGCCATGTCTACCGGAGGCAAGCTCTGAATTCCACTGCCGCCTCTCTGCGTCGTTGATGAGAAGCTCGTCGTCGTCTTCTTCTTCCCGAGTAGCAACCCACAGAGAAGCCGTGGATCTACCCCGAGCCTTCTTCCCCGACGCATCCTCCTTCTTCCCCGACGCCGGCCTGCTTGTCTCCCTCCTCTACGGCACGGACGAGGCTACCCGCGAGCACCCCTATGTGAGCATAGTGCACCTCGTTCCCCCGCAATCGCCGTAGTTCGTTCTAGCGTCGCGTAGTAGTTCTTGTCTTCGTCGGAGATATTTCTATCGAGTCGCGCCGCCATGCACGCCATGCGCGTGTCCCTGGCATTCAAGTAGCATGTGTGCGTGTGTGGAGTGCGTGGAGAGTGCAGCAGAGTGCCCCTGGGGATGTGTTTCCCGCGAGAAGCGACCCCGGCGTGTTCTCCCTGATGATGCAGAGCAGGTTATCCATCGTGGTCTTCCGGCGATACCAAGCTGTGGCCTTCGAGGCACCGAGTCGAGCTTGATGGAGAAATGGGCTCTGGGTTGGCCCAGCTTCGCACTGCGCTGCGCTGACGAGTCGCCGGAGCATCCTAGATGATGCCATGGATGCCAGAGTTGCCCGTCCGCAGTGCCTAGACTGAAAAGTTCAGTCCGTCGATGCAAAGTTCAGGTTTTTCTTCAGATAACTAGCGTTGCAATGTTATCCTCAATCTGTATGCTTCCTTGCTGTAAATCTCTCGTGGCTCGACTGGTTGGTGCACTGCGTACTGACCAAGAGGTCTTAGGTTCGAGTCCCCCCCCCCTCGGGCATGTTGATTTAGCCCCTTTTTGTTTTGGTTGGGTGGTTGATAGGTGGGCTCCACCTGCCAGTAGCACAGACCACGGTGGGCTGCTGGCTTGTCCAGTTCGGCCTCGGGTTGGGCCAGCGAGGATGATTGAAGCCCAGCAGTGGAGAGGCCAAGCCATCCTTCTTTTTTTCCTTCTGTCTAATATTTCCTTTTTTTCTGTTCTTTAGCAACTTCAAGTCCTTGTATTTTCTAAATTCCAATTCAATTGCAAACATGTTGTATATGCTTTTGGGGCAGAAAAATACAAGGGTTAAGATGGTGCTGTCCATTTTGTATTTTGAGCAAGTACAAATTGAATGTGATACAATTGTCACATGTGCCACCCTTTTCTTTCATTTTTCTTCTTCCAACTTCCTTTGCACTTGTTCCAAAAATAGCCATATCATATATGGTTTTGGGCAGAAAAGTGAGAGGAGTTTGATGTTGTTGTCCATATTGTCATGTGAACAAGCATTTTCTGAAGTTTCCCATCTTCCAATACCTCTCTAGGTGCATTCTTTGTCATGTTTCCATTCTTCTTACTCCGTTGAAACTTGTCCGGTGTCAGCTTCATCGACACCTCCCCGTCTCCAGAATCGATAGTTTATTTTTCACGACGCAGTTCTTATTGTTTACTTACTTTTGTTAACTTGCCATGCCATGTTGCCACGTCACTTAAACCAAATGCTAAGGCTATGACCAAAGCCATAATAACTTAACAAATGCATATGGACTTGTTGGCGTGTCGTCACCACCTTCATTTAAATTTGACTAGCTAGGGTCACACCATGCCTTAAAATTGAACATGCATTCATGCTTGTGCATCTTTGATCCCGATGCTTATATGTGGTGTTTCTCTTTGCCGGTACCATACATTAGGGCCTGAGCTTGCCGAGGAGACTTACGTGGAGCTGTCCGACACCGAGCCCGAGGACCCGCTACGTCTGCTCCGTCGACTACCTACCCAGGCAAGGGGGTTTATATATCATTCCTTATAGCTTTTAGCTCGCTTGCCTAGCTGTATTTAGAATGATTGTTTGATCCTACCACCATATACTTGTGCCTCTCAATTAAATCCAAACATCCATGCCCCCACATCCTAGCAAAACCATGTTTGGCTATGTACCTTGCTTGCTGAACCATTGCTTAGTATGTGTAGGCCCTTACCCGCTGCTTATACCCATTTCTGCTTGGTGGAATATCATGCTATTATAAGAAATTGGTTGATATTTATTAATATGATGTTAACTTATATTTGACGAAGGATGGGAGACTGGGCTGTTCCCGCCAGGTGTTTTGTTCCATTTGAGTCACCCAGGTCCCGAGTGCCGGGTATTGTGTTTCTTGATGAGCGTGCCTAATCGTGTGTGGGATTCTAGGGTGTCCCCTTGTCTTACCTAGCTAGCTTCAAACAGCTCTAGTGGTGGCCCGAGCTGATTTAATATTTGCAAACGTGTGTGTGCTTGGTTGGTACCCGAGCAGTTTTTGAAACAACCGGGCCAGCGGAGACATGGTTTCTCTTGTTGGTCCACACCAGGGAACTAGGGGGTTGTCCACATGGTTTGGGCAACTAACCCGACCTCGTCCAGACTGTAAAGGCCGATTCGAGAGCGCGACCGACTTTTGAGTTGAATGTCGACTCACCGGGTTCCACCCGGAATTTTGTGATGTTAGCTAGAGGGACTCTGACGTTCCGGAGTTTCAGGCGTTTACCCAGCCAAGTGGAAACCGCGTGTACATGCGAAGCCTATGATGGGCAATTGGTACACCCCTGCAGGGTTAAATATTTTCAAAAATCCATGTCTGCGGTTATGGACGACTTGAGACCTACTCCTTGTTCATAGAATAACATCAACTTAATCATACTTTAAAAATTGTCAAGGTGTGAGTTGCCTTGATTGCTCTTCTTCGTCCGGAGCGACAAAGAGGGGACAAGTAGTGTTATGTTTGACGTAAGTAAGTGAAATAGAGCCTTATTGATGCGATCATCAACAGATTCTTGGGTCTTGCCTTACTCTAATTAGATCGTTGGGTGCACTGAGTTAGTAGGTTAGTCCAAATATGTGTAAAATGATATAAAAGTGTAGCAAAACATGTAGCAATATCACATAAAAGAGCATGGAACAAGCGAAAATTATAGATACGTTTGTGACGTATCACACACCCTCATGCAGGAACTCGAGAACGACAGTCGCCCCTTGTAACATCCAGATTTCACAAAAATTAAAAATTTGTTTTCGGTGTGAATTGTTTGATTGTCTCAATTGTTTGCGGTGTTTGCATCCCCGATTTATCGGTCGGCGATTATTTCCCCCCCTCTTATCTCGTACCGGACGGAGACCGACCCTTGCCACCCTGACACTCGACCTTTGTGACATCGTGTTTCTCCCGATCACCGCCGCGAAAACCCGCACAAGACCAGCCGTAGCCAACGGAACGAAAAAAACCCGTTTAATAAGTAAACGGGATATTTTTATAGCACGCCTGAAAGTGTTCTCGGAATAGTTCCCGTGCTAGGTGAACGCCACCGACTCGACGTGCTGATCGCACAGTTCGAAGTTTTACCCGAATCGGAGGTCCTGCGGACCCTCGGCGGTCAGAAACATAAACCCTGCGCACGCGAGAGAAAAACCAGGGATATTTTTGCAAACTGCCAGCCACCTGGGCTATATAAAGACCACCACTCTCCCACCCCTTTCAAGGGTTTCCCTAGCAAAAAATTGCAGCCACCCCCCTCCAAATTGCCCCCAAATACCCCAATTTCGACCAAACCTAGCCCAGATCGGTTTGTAGCCGTTCGATCGCGAGATCGGTGGGCCGAGAGAAAGCCACGTCACCCCCTCTAGTAACCTAGCGCACCTCCTCTCTCCTCCCGCACGCCAGCCCGACGCCTGCATTGGCCGCCGCCGCGCTCGCCGGCGAGCAGGCCGCCGCCGCGCCACCTCTCCCCCCCCCTTCCTCCTCTGCTTCTCCTCTCGTCCCTCGTGTTCTCTCTCTCACCTCCCCGTTTCCCTCTTATCCTGCAGGCCATGGCCGCCACCGTAGGGAGCTCGGGCCGGAGCTCGCCACGGCCGGCCGCCGCCACCCACGACGCCGGCGTCCTCCCCTTCGACGGATCCGGTGCCGCCGCGCCTAGATTCGCACCTGCGCCGCCCCCTCATGCCTGGAGCCGCTGCGCCCCCTCGCCGGAGATGCTCCAGCACCGCCGCCGGTGTGCGGTTCCGCTCGGGAGAGCGCAAGCCCTCGCTCACCTGGACCGTAGCCAGGTGGGCCGGCGCGCCCAGCGGCCCAGCGCCTCGGCCCTCAGCGCCAGCTCGCCCTAGCGGCCCAGGGGGTGAGCCCCTTTTTATTATTTATATATTTATTTATTTATTTTCCTCTGCTCAATTTTTTCTAAGTCTGGAATTATTGCTGCTGATTGCCTGTTTGCGATGTAGTTTGCGAGTAAACCGTAGCTCGGATCATGTTGCGCCCAAAAGGAAAATTATTTAGTTTTGTGTGTACTTCAGTTCATCTTTTGTGAGCACTGATTTGAGGCCATTTTGATGTTGTTAATCACTGTTGAAGTGGACATCAGACTGTTAACTGTTGCTGCTTCCTGTTAAGTGCTGCTGTTATTATTTTATTGCAAGTTTGAATGATGATTGTGACACATCCATGAGGCATATGCTATTAATTCTTGTTGCATACTATTAAGAATCATGTCTACTTCAATCCTATGCAATCACTTTTCAGGTTTTCTTGCGTAGCTATATTAATTCTTGCTCCAAAGTGGTGACCCTGCTGTTAGTGTGTTGCTGTTTATATAAAGTTGCTACTTTGCTGCCTTGTATCTTTTTAACCATGCATCCTATTGAGCATTGCAATATGTCATTTTGATCTATGTCATGTCTACTTCCATTATATGTATTCTATTGTCATGTTTACATTCCTTGTCATAGTTATGTTTGGCTCCAAAGTTGCTATCCTGCTTTAGTTGACTGCCACCTCTGTTTTCACTAAGTCTGTAACTTTCCGATGCCATGTTGCACGCTTAATATTTTTTGATCTGTTATGCCTATGACCTTAATTCTTGATTGTACCTGATGACCATCAGGTCTAGTTCATGCCCATATATTGCTATGTCATGTTTCTGCACTTTTGCATATAGTTTTTCTCCTGTTTATACAACATGAATATAACAGTTTCTACTCTGTTTTCCTGTTTTTCACTAAGTCCAAGACCAGTAATGTTTTATTGCATTTTGCTTGGGCTATAATTAATTGTTCATGATGCCTTTTTGCATGATTCCTTTTGCCATGCCTTCCCTACCATCTCTACTTTAGCGGCATATCATTTGTGAGCATGTTTGCATTTATTATCCTGTTAATGAATTTCTCTAAAGTGTGCTTCCTGATGTTGGCAGATTGTGCCCATAACTTGTTTTGCTTATATCTTTTTAACCGTAACTCCGTTTGGAGTGTTCTTTACATGTAACTTGATTAGAATTTCATGTACTTTGTGTTTATGCTATTTTTTGCTGTTGTTAACCAACCTAAAATATGGTTTAGGACAGAACAGTACCAAATGTTTTAGTTGTCGTGGAGCACTTAGTGTTATGACATGTTTAGGTTGTGCCTCACTTAAATTGACTAGCATAGATAGTTTATCTTATGCTTCACCTCTTGCCATGTTTGTGCGCTATGCCATTCTTGAGTGAGATGCCATGTTAACAACCTTTGCTCATCTTGTGTAGCTAAACAACTTGAACCCTTGTAAACGTGCGGTATCGTCGTGTGTGACGAGTACTCCACTTAACCTGTTAGTAACCGCTCTCGACGGTAGGTGCGATGTCTCGTGTTTCCTTCTTGTTGATGCTTGCTCGTGTTTGCTTTGTAGTAATATATGCTTGCTCGTTGATTGCTTTCCAGTGTTTACCCTCTTGCGTGCTTCCGCGGGTACCTCTCGGAGACGATGCGAGCTTGAGATCAACTACACCTTCGGAACCGGACTTATCAATAGAAAAGGACTATACATTACTTATGATCCATTCTATTTCAACCAGCGGTTTGCATGATAGTCTAGGATAGGTTTGATGTTTGATCCTACCACATGTTTACAACCTCTTTCAAACCGATACAGCCATGTACCCTCCCAGCAAACCATGTACTGCTATGTTACTATTGCTTGTTGCTCAGCCCCTGCTTAGTACGCATGCTTAGGATGCTACGATGTTACCCTGTTACTCATTGGTTTGGGCTATCACATTATTATATTGTTATTGATGATATGATTATTATAATGTTGACTATATTCGACGAAGGATGGAAGGTCTAGGCTATCCCGCCCCGACGCTTTGTTCCATTCGAGTCACCTAGGATCCAAGTTCCAGGTATTGGTTTTAAGACTGAGCGTGCCTAACCACGTGTGGGATGCTATGGGGTACCCTTTTCTTACCTACCTAGTTTCAAACATTCCTAGTGGTGGCCCAAGCTGATTTTACCATTTGAAAACCGTGTGTGTGTCTGTTGGGTCGCTCCTAGCAGATATTCTTTAAAACAACTTGGGCCAGCGGAGACATGGTTTCTTTGTTGGTCCACCCCAGGGAGCTAGGGGGCTGCCCACATGGTTTGGTTAGCTAACCCGACCTCGTCCAGACGGTAGAGGCCAATTCGAGAGCACGACCGGCTTTTGTGCTGGATGTCGACAAACCGGGGGCCCCCCGGATTTGTTTGTTGTTAGTTAGAGGGACCTGTCGTTTCGGATCTCTCGGAACTAAATCATCAAATGGTTGCCTGTGATGGGTAGCAACTGAGAGAGATGGGCGTGCGTGCGGAGCCTTGTAATGGGAAGTTAGTACGCCCCTGCAGGGTTAAATCTTTTCGAGAAGCCGTGTCCACGGTTATGGACGACTTGAGACCTACTCCTTGTTCATAGACAACAACAACTGAGATAATCTTAATATAACTTGATCAACGTGTGTGTGCCTTGACTGCTTCTTCTTCGTCGGGATGCGAAGGGGAGGACAAGGATAGGATAGGTGTTATGCTTGCGTAAGTAGGTGCATAGCAGACTTGTTGGACGCGATTCCTCATCGAATGCTGGGCTTCTTATCTTACTCTCTAGATCGTTAGCCACTTGAGAAATGCTAGTGCAGCAGCAACCTCACCACTTACCCCATCCTTACCGTAAACTACTAGTTGTCCTGGAATGACGAGTGATGAAGTCCATGTTGGGTCAGTTGACCACTATAGTTGGATGCTGAGTACTTCTGTACTCATGATACAACCCCCAAACTCTTTTCAGGGTTCTTGATCGAAAACAGGTATGGTGATCGACGTTTCACGTGGAGACTCGAAGACGACTAGTTAGGCGGATCCCGGCGGAGGGCCTGGACCCGCGTGGTTATGGGGATCGATGATTTTCTCTTTGCCAGTAGGCATTTGATTGAAGTCTGTACTCAGACATGTATCTTCCGCAGTTGTATTGTATTAAGGCAGTTGTATGCCGATTGTATGAGATGTTGTATCCTTGTAGCTGTAATGTTGTGATATCATGTTGGAAATCTGGGGCATATGACATTGTCATATGTCGCGGTGGGACTGATATGTGCTTCGTCCCCGGATCTGGATGGAAACATCTAGATCTTGAAAATTACCGCATATCGGGCCTTACACCCCTCCAGCCACAGCCTTGACAACATCCACCGCACCCTCCACAACATTGACGGCACCTCGAAGAGCATTCGATCCCTCCAAAGTGGCGACCGCAGGTTCCACTCCACAGATCCTGCAGAAAAGAAGTTTGATCAAACACTGCACAAAGAAGGAAAAACATCAAGACGACACAACAAAAACAGCTCACCCGTCAAAGCACCCGCAAGGACACGAAGATGATCAGCCTGCTCCAAATGCTGCAGGCACTCCTCCACCTGATGAAGCCGCTCGGCCTCACCACGTTGCAGCTGAAGCTTGTGTTCCTTCGACTCCAAGCTGCTTCGAAGCAATGCAAGGCCCCCCTCCAGTTCCACAACCCGCTTTGTAGCTTTCTTCTTTTGGGTTGCACAAGAAACCAAGTCACATAAGCACTCGCCAAAATAATGTGAGAAACACATAGCAAGTGAGAGGAGCACTCGCCAGCCATTTGGGTAAACTCGTCCTGATCATCATCGTGACCAGCCCTGTACCGATCAACGTCGTTCAGGATGCGCTCGCACATCTTGAAAAGTGGCTATAGCAGCAAAAAGTTGAAAGATAGTTACCAGGCGGTAGAACTTAAAAATCCTACGACAAACCACAAGTGGTTTCTCATAGCCTCAGGGGCTACTCCCATCCGGAGCGCTGACGCGCAGCCGATGAACCATGAAGTAAGGATTGCAGAAACAGGATAGAGAAGTAATAAACTTGCCTGCTGGGCCATGCGGTCGAAGAACGCCACCTTATCCTCCATGGTGACACCCTCCTTCTACAAAGTGCACCGTACAAAATTTAAAGGATCGGCAGATGAAGAAGGAGCAATCATAGAGGCCGGCCCAGAACCACCAAAGGGACCAGCCACAAGAACGATACCCGAGCTCGGCACTGTATTAGTCGGTGAAGGACCTGATTCATTCCCAGAAACAGGTCCAACAGCGGTCATAGGAGGAACAGGCGCTGAGTCGCGTGTGGTAGAGGCAGTCGCAACAACTTGAGCCCTGGGAGAAACTAGTATCAGAATCAAGTGAATTAGGAACGGAAAAATCAGCAACCCACAACACCAACCTGACAGCAGCAGCACCAGGTCGAAGAGGATGAGCAAACTTCGGCCTCTTGCGACCACCCGGACGAGGGTGAGCCATGGCATCAGTATCAGTAAAATATTTTTCCCCACCCACAGGAGAAGGAGAACTTACCGATGTCAGAGGGCGTGATCTCTTGTACCGCTCACGCAACATAAACTGATCCTCCTCATCAACAAGAGGAGGATGAGCAGCAGCCTCCCCATCCAAAGCTTGGCTGGCCCCTTCTCCTACCACAGGCACAAAGGGGACCGGGGTATCTTCAACCTCCTCTTGCATATCGTCAGCTTCAGGCTGCGGCGGATAAACGAGTATAGGAGCGTGGCCCTGCAATAACAACACAGAACAAAGAAGCAAAATCAAAAAAGCCAAACCAAAAGACAAAAAAAAGATACAACTACACGCAGCACAATACCTCATCAACAAGACGATAAAACTGCTATGCGAGGTAAACAAATTACAGATGAGCAATTGAAAGGATTATAAACGCACTGCAATGCCAACTATGCTACAAAGAAAGGAAGAGGCTCAACAGCATGGGAAGGATCGACTTCCGGGAAAACAACGGTGGTTGTAACCGCGGTTGCAAGGATTGTTTACTTTACGCAAAGTGTTTTTTAATGCAGTTGTCTGTTACTTTGGGTTTACACTTTGGGTGGGGCTCGCAACTTAATACCAGCGAGATGTTCTGGATAGATATCTTAAGGTGGATGATTAGTAGTAGATGAAGTTGCATTTCGGTCTACTTATTTTGGCGTACTGCCCATGCTTTTGAGCCTCTTCCTTTCTTTGTAGCATAGTTAGCATTGCGGTGCATTTATAATCCTGTCAATTGCCCATCTGCAATTTGTTTACCTCGCATTAGTGATAGGTGTCATATTTTTGGAAATCTGTGTTTATTTTCAAAACTAGTTGAGAACTCTAGCTACTAGATGGATCGATAATCTTTGGAGGGATTGAATATTAGAGTACACTCACGTACCATGAGTCGAGGATGCGCAAGGATAACCAAACCCCCATACACTCCTCCTCGGGGTACTTGTCTCTTTGTGAACCTCCTTATTAGATTGAGAGTTACCGATAATATGTGCATGAGTTCTTCGGACTAATTTAACTATTGAAAGTTGACACTTCCACCTCCTCATATTTGCTAGCCTCTCTTGTGTCGTGCATTGCCTTCTTCTCACTCCGAGAGTTGGCGTCCACCTTCGCCGGTGTATCCAAACCCTTGGCATGATACGCTCTGTCATCATAAACCTCCTTATATCCTTCCTTAAAACAGCCACCATACCTACCTATCAAGGCATTTCCATAGCCTATCCGAGATATATTGCCATGCAACTTCCACCTCTTCATGACTGTATCTTCATTTTATACATGTTCCTGTTACACTGGCAGCGGCATACATTGCATACATCATGATAGCTACATCTTCTTTATGATTTGAGTACCTTGTAAAGTGTGAAAGATCTTCTATACCATCTTGTAAATTAGAGTGTTGCCCTTAAGTGAGGAAAAGATCCCAAAGTGGACAAAATAAAAGATCCCAAAGAGGACAAATGAGAGTTAATTAGAAAGAGCCATTGAGGCCACCAAAAAAATACAAAAAAATAGAAAAAGGAGAAAAAGAAAATAAAAAGAGAGAAAGGGGAAACACTACTATCCTTTTGAATGATCCACACTAGTACTCCCTCTTATCCTTGTACTCCATAGAGATGATCATTCATGCATATAGCTATCTGGGGACCTTAAAACTATAGAACTTGGCTTGCATATTCCAAGGATGAGCCTCCTCAAAAGAACTCTAGTTCTTCATGAGCGAGCAAGTTAGATGCACCTACACTAGTTCCATTGGAGAGCTTTTTCATATGTGCATCCGTTGCATGGAAATCCCTACTCCTCACATCATATCTATCATTTGGCCTTCTCGCCTATGATTGTCCTCATTGATATGAGCCTTTCTCATCCGTTTTGTCTTCCTCCTCCACCATATTTCTCTCTTTGCCATCCTAAGTGTCAACTCTCGTGCTTACGCTCATCCATTGCATCAGTGCTCAAAATATCGAAAAGGAGTGGATCAAATTGACTTGTACCTGGCTAGTGGTTTGGGGACGAGTCAAGATAAGATTCCAAAGAAGACCAATCGTGAAACTTTAGTAGATTGAGTTCTCAACACAAAAATTCTTTTTTTCTCGTATTACCTATTCCTCTTCTTGCACGCAAACACAATTTGGAGACATTCGAGTCACGGACAGCGAGATTTCTTGCACCTAATGTTCTTCTGTTGCTTGTTTATGTGCTAATATAGAATCTTGCATGTTATGACTTGAATTGAATCACATACCTTGATAGCTTTACTTTTCAAAGTTCTTATATGGTTGCTAGCATGTCACCACAGAAATTATGCTTGTTATCATTTACCTACTCGAGGACGAGCAGGAATTAAGCTAGGGGATGTTGATACGTCCCAAATTTATTGATAATTTCTGCTTGCTCCATGCATGTTTTGTGTGATATTGCTATGATCTAGATACACTTTCATACACTTTTGATCATATTTGGACTAACCTATTAACTCAGTGCACCCCAGTGCCAGTTTATGTTTTCTGCTGTTTTTCTATCTCAATTTTCCCCCAAATTAAAAGTGCTCCAAAATTTTGGTAAAAATCAGATAAAAAATCAGCATGAAGGAACCTTCCGGAGTCTCGAAGAAGGACCATGTTGGACCCACCAGGGCTGTAACATCCCAAAATTCCCCGAATTTTGGAATGTTAATAAAATTAAATAGATAATGATTGTTTGCTTGATGTGTTTGATTTTCTCTGGGATTTAATTTTTTTTGGAGATTATTGAATATTACAAAGAGAGGGAATAAAAGGACTTTCCCTAATATTCATAATTGGTGTTTTTGGAATGTATTACTTAAAACAAAACCAACAAAACAAAATGAGAGAAGGTAATATGACTCCTTCAACATATTAAAAGGTTGGAAAATGTTTTAAATCATTATTGAAATTCTTCTGAATATTCAAAACATTTTTCAACTCAAGGAAATTCATTCGAGAGGATACAAAATGACTTATCCCCTTTTTAATAAAGTTGGAAAATATTTAGAGTATTACTTTAAAGTTTTCAAAATTTATTATGAGTATTATAAATAACTCTAAAATTATTTTAGGGATTTTATAATGCTAAGAGAGTTTTTATTTCATTAAAATGATTTATTAAATATTTTAAAAGAGTTGAAAAAGTATTCCAATGGGAAATTTTTATTTTACCAAATTATTTATTGGTGTAACAATTTTAAAATTTATATTTTATTATTTAGAAATGGTTTGTCAATGCTTTTGACCAAATAAAAATATTTTTAATAATTTACTGGATTTTATTTGATTTACGAAAAGTATTTTATATTTAAATAAAGTATTTAGAAAATGTTTTTATTTTTATTTTCATTTTAGGAAAATGTGTTCATTAAATAAATTTCTTTGTATTATTGGATGAATTTAGAAATTTATTTCATATTTTTCTGATGAGTATTTATTTTCCTAATATTGTTTGAAGTTTTGTTTTCAAATAAAAAGAAAACCCGTAGAAGCCGGCCCAATAGTCGTTTTCGCCCACGAGCACAATTAGAGTCCGGGACGGACCAAATTTAGTTTTTTTTCTTCCCCTCTGTCTATAAATAGATTTTGGAAAATCTATTTTCCTTTTTCCTTTTTCTCACAATAAAAAAATGAAAACCTAGCGCAGCGGGACCCGCGGGCCTCGCCGCCGCCGCCGGGCCCCGCCTCGCCGGAGCGCCACCGCCGTGCGCCGCCCGGCCGCCCCCGCCACCTCGCCGGGGAGCCGCGCCGTCACCACCGCGCCTCTGCGCCGCCCGGCCGCGCGCGGCACCACGCCGCCCCTCGGCTCCGCCGCCGTTGCCCGACGGCACGCACAGCCGGCGCCGCCGGCGAGCCGCCCCACGGCCGCCGTGTCCGCGCTGGCAACCGCCGCGCCAGGGCACGCCCCTCCAGCCCGTGCCGCGCGCCACCGGCCGCCTTGCGCCGCCCCCACGCCGGAGCCGCTCCCCCACACCTCGCCGGAGCACACGCCTCACCGGAAAAACGAAGCTCGCCGGAGTACTCCGGTCAACTCCGGCCAGATCTGCTCCAGGGACCCGATCGCGTTTTTCGTAAAAACTTTATTTGCGGATAAGTCCCTGTTGCCAGAAAACACCCCGGCGCCGTACGTGCAATATCTCCAACACCGTAAGTCGGATTGAGGTGAAACTTTTTGCTACACGCTCCTGTTGTTCTGTACTTTAGCATGGAATAAGTTTTTTCACACATTGCGCACTTTTGAATTTGAAGTTATTTCAAATTCAAATTCAAATCCCGGAGGCCATATCTTGTAAACCGTTGATCCAAATCGAGTGATTCTTTTTGCGTTGGATCACTCGTTCCATGTACTTTGTGTTCATATCATGTGTACACGAAATTTCACAAGTTTCTTGATCTGTTTAAAATCAAATTCAATTCAAATTTTAACTTGCTATGACCTGTGTTGTAGTATTCGTTTCACGTGATTCTTTTTGCATATCGGATCACGTGAGACATGTTATCGGTAAGATTCACACACTTTTCATGTGGGCATGATATTCACCTTGGAGTCATAAATGTCCATGATCACAACTACTTACCGATGAATCTTTATCTGTTGACTCTCTCGAGTTCACTTCCACCGATCACCTTCGAGCACATCGACACCTTTGCACTTCAAAGCCTTTTTGTTTTGTTGCTAAAACCTTTGTGTTTGTTTGTTGATCTTTTGTTTGTCTTGTTGTGATGTGATTGCTTATTCGAGTTCCTTCGTTTGCGATAGATTTCTCGGAGTGTGACGAGTAGAGTTGACTGGACCGTGAGAGCGAGGAACTTCACCGAATGGAAAAGGCAAGTTACACTTTGACCATACCTCAACCTATATTTTCTATTATGCATGTAGCAAATTATCACTCTATGCATGTGTAGGACTATATATTAGTTATGATTTAAACCTAGTAGGATAGCCATATGTTCTGACCTTGTATTTCATTGTCGCCCTAGGATCGTGGTTGTTATATATTGCTATTGCTTTGTAGAAGGGGATTGGTTGAGTTATCATTGAGCTATGTGAGGATTAATGACTTGACTAGCAAACTTAAATAGAAATCACCTCTGGGCGGGCAGGGAATGCATCCTGGGGCTCGTGCCTTTGATAAGGAGGGACCAGGGCTAAATGCTTCCTGAATGGTTGTTTGGTGGTGAACCGGGTGCGTCATGGTGACTACCCTCTGAACGCAGTGGGCGCCGTCCAGGCTCAAAAAGATCAGACAGACAGTGTCACTAGTAGCTTCCATGTACAACCATTGGCTATATGGGCTCTGGCTTAGTTGAGTAAGTTGTGGGAACTTGGCCCTGGTAGCTAGCTGATGTAGATATGATAGGTGTACCGGCTACCAAAGGGTGGAGGCAACCTCTTCTGAAAGACTATGTCTCAATCTTCGGGTTGAGTCCAGTGGGGAAAGTGTACAAACCTCTGCAGAGTGTAAAAATTGATCATGATTAGCCGTGTCCACGGTTACGGACAACTTTGAGCAACTGGGCATTATTGTTGTTGGATGGTCTTGACAGATAATTCACCTTAATAAGAATTTGAGTGGGAACTTTTAATAAAGGGATGGTTGGAATTGGTGTAGCCCGATTCAACCATACTTATGACTAGCAAGAAAAAATAAAAATTTGATTAGTTGTAGTATGTGAGGGAAAAATTATCTTTCTGCAAAATAAAACCATA
The DNA here is from genome assembly GCA_950022295.1 of Bromus sterilis. Taxonomy (NCBI): domain Eukaryota; kingdom Viridiplantae; phylum Streptophyta; class Magnoliopsida; order Poales; family Poaceae; genus Bromus; species Bromus sterilis. The sequence continues at coordinate 167,579,051 of OX465600.1, read as the reverse complement.
AGCCTTTCCTTTGACTTACCTTGCATGTAGATGTAGGTCTGTTATATACTTTTTCGTGTGACTTGCCATACAAATCAGATGTACTGACCCGTTGTCGGGCTGTAACCTTCGGTGTTGCAGGATTGTATACGACGAGTAAGTGATGCGATGTAGGGTTACGATGTCTATACTCAACTATGTCGGTGGAGCTGATGGATGCCACGAAGCTTTTATTGTTCTTCCGATGTATTTTATTTTAAGCTAGCCTTGAGCTATGCAGGTATGCTATATTGTAATACTGGATCTTCGATGTAATATATATACGACATGTGGTTTATTACATCATGTACATCATGTACTGTGTGTGCTAGCTATTGATCCAGGGACTAGCACAGAATGCACAGAGACTTGGATTCTTAACGAATCGGGTCGTTACAAGGGCCCCAGGCGCCTAGCTGGCGCGGCCTAGGGCTTGGCCGCGCCAGGTTGGCATCTGGACCCCTGGTGGCCTCCCTGGCTGCCCCCCTTCGCCTATATATCTCCCGTGACGTGAAACTTTTGAGGACAGAACCCTTTTTGCGATCTCGCCTCTGTTCCGCCGCCGCCGCGCTTCCAAGATCAGGAGCAGCAGTAGGACCCTACCCGGCACCCTGCCGGAGGGAGGATCGACCTCCGTGAGCGTCCCCTCCACCATGGACGCTTCCCGGTTGTGCCATGAGTAGTTTCCTTTGGACCATGGGTCCCTGATCAGTAGCTATGTGATGTTCTCCTCCCCTCTTTGTTCTTCATGGTTTAGAGCTCGTGAGCTGCCCCACATGATCAAGGCACATATGTAATCTTTCTTCTTTTGCTATGCTGAGTTTGATGGGATCTGATGAATTATGAGATTATGTTCAGATTGTGATTGAGTAATATATTTGGTTCTTATCTTTTATATTATTGTTCCTAAGTAATTCTTGCATGTTCTCCGTTGATGTTTATTGCTTTGGCTAAGTAGTAGATAGTAACTCCAAGAGGGAACGTTATGCTCGATTGTGGGTTCATGCCCCCTTATGACACGCTTGAGTGACAGAAACATGAGTCTAGGCCACAAGGGGGAAAACAACGGTGGTTGTAACCGAGGTTGCAAGCATTGTTTACTTTACGCAAAGTGCTTTTTAATGCAGTTGTCTGTTTCTTTGGGTTTACACTTTGGGTGGGGCTCGCAACTTAATACCAGCGAGATGTTCTGGATAGATATCTCAAGGTGGATTATTAGTAGTAGATGTAGTTGGTTTCGTTCTACTTATTTTGGAATACTTCCCATGCTGTTGAGCCTCTTCCTTTCTTTGTAGCATAGTTGGCATTGCAGTGCGTTTATAATCCATTCAATTGCTCATCTGTAATTTGTTTACCTCGCATAGCAGTTTTATCGTCTTTGGAAGAGAGACATCACTAGTGAACATCACGGGAACCCGGTCCATATTCTCATCATTGTTTACACGCTCAGCTTGGAATCGACTTCCGGGAGCTTCCCCTCCACCATGGACGCTTCCCGGATGTGCCATGAGTAGTTTCCTTTGGACCATGGATCCGTGATCACTAGCTATGTGATGTTCTCCTCCCCACTTTGTTCTTCATGGTTTAGACCTCGTGAGCTGCCCCACATGATCGAGGCACATATGTAATATTTCTACTTTTGCTATGCTGAGTTTAATGGGATCTGATGGATTATGAGATTGTGTTCAGATTGTGATAGAGTAATATATTTGCTTCTTATCTTTTATATTGATGTTCCTAAGTAATTCTTGCATGTTCTCCGTTGATGTTTATTGGTTTGGCCAAGTAGTAGGTAGTAACTCCAAGAGGGAACGTTATGCTCGATTGTGGGTTCATGCCCCCTTATGACACGCTTGAGTGACAGAAACATGAGTCTAGGCCACAAGGGGGAAAACAACGGTGGTTGTAACCGAGGTTGCAAGCATTGTTTACTTTACGCAAAGTGCTTTTTAATGCAGTTGTCTGTTGCTTTGGGTTTACACTTTGGGTGGGGCTCGCAACTTAATACCAGCGAGATGTTCTGGATAGATATCTCAAGGTGGATTATTAGTAGTAGATGTAGTTGGTTTCGTTCTACTTATTTTGGAATACTTCCCATGCTGTTGAGCCTCTTCCTTTCTTTGTAGCATAGTTGGCATTGCAGTGCGTTTATAATCCTTTCAATTGCTCATATGTAATTTGTTTACCTCGCATAGCAGTATTATCGTCTTTGGGAGAGAGACATCACTAGTGAACATCACGGGAACCCGGTCCATATTCTCATCGTCTTTGGGAGAGAGACATAATCCTTTCGTTCTACTTATTTTGGAATACTGTAATTTGTTTTCAGTATTTACTTTCAGCTGCTATCATTATCATTATCCCCTGTGTTTTGATCCTTTGTAAACAACAAGACCGGAGAGATTGACAACCTCTCCGAACTTCGTTGGGAGCAAAGTTATTTGTGTCTATGTGCAGGTCCACGTCAGTAGCGCCGCTGACACCTACTTATCATTGCCGGAGTCCTACGGGAGACAATCTTAAAACCTTGGTGTCCTCACCAAGGTAAACTTGCCGCTACGCTGCATCTCACCTTCCACTTGGGGTAACCAACGAAGGGCGAGAAGCAATTACCATCTCTCGCATATCAACACTCCATCAGTCATTCAAAATATAAGCCTTCTTTTTATTTGATTTCATCAAATGAACTCCCATCGGGAGCACCTTGTTACTCTCAGCAGAGCAAAAGCTACATGAAGCACCTTACGAGGGTTCGAGTGCTTACTCCCCTCAGTGTATTCAGAAAAACACATCATTAAGGCTCGAGTTCCCACTCTCCTCTAAAATAGACACTTTAGTGCTTACTCGCAGGAATACACAAGAATAAAAGCACTTGAGTGACCACTCACAGCAAGGTACAAGGAAAAACTACGAAACAAGCAACTAGCTTATGGGCGGGCACCCGAAACAGCATCGGGTGTTCACAATAAAAGCTCACTCGATCGTTGTCCGAGTGGGTGCATTCTATATTGGAAACTCGCCCCTACTAAGACCTGGGCTGCCATAAACTGGACCCCAGAAGCCATGCAAGCTTGCATGTAGGTAAGACCCCGCTGATCTGCCGACCGGGCCGAAACTTGCCACAGCGCGACTTCACTCCCGACCGTTCCATGCCAAGTGCATGAACCACTAATGGACGCGTTAGGGTCGTATACAGTACTTTAACTGGCGGCATTGATCCTATAAGCCATCAGCAGCATTGACGTTGCTTGACACCAGTCGTTCCCAAGGTCGTGTCGAGGGACTCGAGCTTGATTGGGCTACTGTGGTGTTTGGTGCGAGCACAATTCACTGAGTCTTGAACCGTCGAGTGCATCGTGCCCTTTAGCTTAGCATACCTCTCAAAAATATATCTTGCGAATAAACTTATACCTCAAGAAGAACCTCACAACTCGCAAACGTGACACGCACTACAGCAGCTAACGCAGATTTGAGTCCATGCATGACTCTTCAGGCCCCCCAAGCACTCGGGGGCTACTGACGAGGGTATACCCCCATGACTCCTCTACGTGCGATTACCTGGTGCATGTCATGACAGACGACCCATCGGATGCTTCGGCAGGCTCAAGATCAGCCCACCCGAAGCATAGACGGCTGCACCGACATGGAGTCCTGTAAGGCCCGATATGCGGTACTGTTCCAGATCTATATGTTTCCATCCAGATCCGGGGACGAAGCACATATCGGTCCCACCGCGACATATGACAAAGCCATATGCCCCGGATTTCCAACATGATATCACAACATTACAGATACAAGGATACAACATCTCATACAATCGGCATACAACTGCCTTAATACAATACAACATCGGAAGTTACATGTCTGGGTACAGACTACAAGAAAATTCCTAATGGCAAAGAGAAAAACACCGATCCCATAACCACACGGGTCCAGGCCCTCCGCTGGGATCCGCCTAACTAGTCGTCGTCGAGTCTCCACGTGAAACGTCGATCACCAAACCTGTTGTCAATCAAGAACCCTGAAAAGAGTTTGGGGGTGGTATCATGAGTACAGAGGTACTCAGCATCCAACTGTAGTGGTCATCTGACCCAGCAAGGACTTCATCACTTGTCATTCTAGGACAACTAGTAGTTTACGGTAAGGAAGGGGTAAGTGGTGAGGTTGCTGCCGCACTAGCATTTATGAAGTGGCTAACGATTTAGAGAGTAAGATAAGAAGCCAAGCATTCGGTGAGGAATCGCCTCCAACAAGTCTTGCTATCAGCTACTTACGCAATCATAACACCTATCCTATCCTTGTCCTCCTCTTCGCATCCCGACGAAGAAGAAGCAGTCAAGGCACACACACACGTTGATCAAGTTATTTAAGATTATCTCAGTTGTTGTTGTTGTCTATGAACAAGGAGTAGGTCTCAAGTCGTCCATAACCGTGGACACGGCTTCTCAAAAAGATTTAACCCTGCAGGGGTGTACCAACTGCCCATTACAAGGCTCCGCACGCACGCCCATCTCTCTCAGTTGCTACCCATCACAGGCAACCATTTTATGATTTAGTTCAAAGAGATCCGAAACGACAGGTCCCTCTAACTAACAACAAACAAATCCGGGTGGCCCCCGGGGAGTCGACACCCAATCCAAAAGCCGGCCACGCTCTCGGATCAGACTCTTCCGTATGACGCAGGTCGGATTGTTGGTTAATCACACATGGGAAACCGGGTCCTAGCTGATTGGGTGGACCAACAGAGGAACTAAGTCTCCGTTGGCCCGAGTTGTTTCGAAAACAGCTGGGGCACCAACCAACACACACACGTTGCAAAAGGTAAAACCAGCTTGGGCCACCACTAGAAATGCTTGAAGCTAGGTAGGTAAGAAAAGGGGACCCCATAAAATCCCACACGCGGTTAGGCACGCTCAGTCTTAAAACCAATACCGGGAACTCGGATCCTAGGTGACTCGAATGGAACAAAGCGTCGGGGCGGGATAGCCTAGACCTTCCATCCTTCGTCGAATATAGTCAACATTATAATAATCATATCATCAACAACAATAATAATAAGGTGATATCCTAAACCCAGGGGTAACAGGGGGTAACATCGTAGCATCCTAAGCATGCATACTAAGCAGGGGCTGAGCAATGAGCAATAGTAACATAGCAGTACAAGGTTTGCTGGGAAGGGACATGGCTGTATCGGTTTGAGAGAGGCTGTAAACATGTGGTAGGATCAAACATAGAACCTATCCTAAACTAGCATGCAAACCGCTGGTTGAAATAGAATGGATCATAATTAATGTATAGTCCTTGCCTGTTGATAAGTCGGGTTCCGAAGGTGTAGTCGATCGCACGCTCGCATCATCTCCGAGAGGTACCCGCGGAAGCACACAAGAAGGAAACACTGGAAAGCAATCAACGTGCACCACTATTACTACAGAGCAATACAAGATCAAAGAGGCAACACAAGGCACGGCAACGCGATATGGATCTATCGTCGAGAACGGTTACTAACAATTTAAGTGGGGTATCGGTCACACACGACGAATACCGCACGTTTGCGGTGGTTCAAGTTTCTTAGCTACAGGTGATCAACCAACGGTTATTAACATGGCAACTCAAGCAAGCATGGCATAGGACACAAACAGGTCAAGAGGTGAAGCACAAAGTAAACTCTCTATGCTAGTCAATTTAAGTGAGGCACAATCTAAACATGGCATAACACTAAGTGTCGCACGATGATTTAAAACATTTGGTACTGATCTGCCCTAAACCATATTTCAGGTTGGTTAACAACAGCAAACAATAGCACAAACACAAAGTACACGAAAGACTAATCAAGTTACATATAAAGAACACCCCAAACGGAGTTACGGTTAAAAAGATACAAGCAAAACAAGTTACAGGCACAAACTGCCAACATCACGAAGCACACTTTAGAGCAATGAATAAACAGGTTAATCAATGCAAACATGCTCACAAAAGATATGAAATTAAACTAGACATGACAAAGAAGGCATGGCAAAAAGAATCATGCAAATAGGCATCATAGATCAAAAGATATTAAGCAAACAACATGACATCGCAAAGTAACAGACTTAGTGAAAAACAGAGGTGGCTGTCAAAAACAGCAGCATAGCAACTTTGGAGCTAAAAATCTATATGACCAGAAAGCATATGATGACAATTCAATACATGTAATGTAAGTAGACATGATGATTAACAATATGCAATTGGAATCACTCAATTCGGATAAACGGTCGCGACACACTCGTCGACCGAAGTTGCAACAAAATAACAGTTTCAGCAACAGCAGCACATTAACATCAGGATCACCACTTTGGAGCAAGATTTAATATAGCTAAAGCACCCAAACATGACAAGTTAAAGCATGGAAACGAAGTACACCTGATGCTTAACACATAGGAAAAAGAATCAATGCAATAGGCCTCATGGATGAGTCACAATCATCATGCAAAGTTGCAACAAAAAAAATTAACAGCAGCACTTAACAGGAAAAAGTAGCAGTTTAACGGCCTGATGCCCACTTTAGCACACAATTACACAAACAAGATGACCTCAAATGCAAAAACTTTCTACATATGAATGCTAGAGCACGCAAAACTGAGCAACTTTCGTTTTGGGCGCACGTTCATCGGAGCTACGGATTAACGGGAAAACGCAGTACAAAACGGGATCAGCAGCAAAATTTAACAGACTTAGCAAAAATTACAGCAGGGGATAACCAGAAAAAAAAGGATCGGGCCGGCTCTCACCAGTGGGCTGAGGCCCACCTGGCCGGTGCGCTGGAGGGGAGGCCATGGGCCAGGGAGGCGCGCTGGGCCTGGGGCGCCTGGAGGCCTGGCTGGGCCGCGGCCCACCTGGCAGTTGGAGGCAGCGAGCGGGTGGCTGGAGGCTGCGCTCGTCCCCGCCCCGCTTGGGACTTGCCATGGCGGCGCCGGCGCGGCTGCCCAGCCGGCCGCCGGCGAGAGGAGGCGCGGGGCGAGGTGGAGGTGAGGCCAGGCTGGCCGCGGTGGCCGGGATCCGGCTGGATCCGGTCCGGGCGACGGCCGACGACGACCTGTGGGGCGCGGGGCCGAGCTCCCCTCGGGCTGGCCATGGTGGCTTCGGGCGGCTGCCGGCTTGACCTGCGCAGAGGAGGAGGGAGGTGAGGGTGAGGCAGGGGAAGAGAAGAGGGAGGAAGAGGAGAGGGGAGGCGCGGCGCGGTGGCCTGCTGCTGCCGGCTGCTCCGGCCGGAGGAGGGCGGCGGCGGCGCGGCTCGGCCTCCATGGGCAGATGCGTGAGGAGAGAGGAGGAGGGGGCTCCACGGGGGCGACGTGGCGACGTCCTGGCCGTCGGATCTCTGGATCTGACGGTCCAGGACGAATTGGGCAAAAATTCAGATCTGAAACTAGGGTTTGGACGAAAAAAACGGGGTATTTTCCAGATCTGGGAGGCTAGGGGCTGCCTAGGTGCTTAGGGAAACCCTAAGTGGTGGGGTGGTCTTTATATAGCTCAGGTGGCTGGCAGTTTGCAAAAACATTCTCGGCTTTTCTCTCTCGCGCGCGGTGCTCACGTTTCTGACCGCCGGGGGTCCACAGTACCTCCGATTCGGGTAAAACTTCGAACTGCGCGATCAGCGCGTCGAGCCGGAAGTGTTCACCTCGCGCTGGAACTGTTCCGAGAACACTTTCCGGCGCGCTATAAAAGTATCCCGTTTAATTATTAAACGGGGTTTTCGTTCCGTTGGCTGCGGCTGGTCTTGTGCGGTTTTTCGCGAGGGTGATCGGGTGAAACCCGGTGTCGCAAAGGTCGAGTGTCAGGGTGGCAAAGGTCGGTCTTCGTCCGGTACGAGATAAGAGGGGGAAAACTAATTGCCGATCGATAAATCGGGGATGCAAACACCGCAAACAAATCAGACAATCAAACAATTCACACCGAAACAAAAATTTTAATTTTTGTGAAAACTGGGCTGTTACAAACCAACATGGAGTCCAAGAATGACCGCCAAAACTAGATTGTATAGGCAATTCTGTTTGAAAACCTGGACAGAGTCCTCGAGACCTAGCTCAGTATATAAAGGTTGGGAGGGGGACGTCTAGGGCACTCAATATCACCTCACAATACTTTCAGCTAGAGCAATCTCGCCGGAACCTCCACTTCAATCACCTCCCAAATATAAATACATCAAGTAGGAAGTAGGGGTTTTACAGATCGAGGGCCCTGAACCTGGGTAAATACCTATCTCCTGTTAGCAACCGAGATCACTAACCTTGCACTCCTTATCTTACGATCAAACCAAGTGTTCCTAACAATGGAATTTGCTGAGCCTAATCCTCGTCACAGATATTTTAGGAACGTCCGCAAACGTTCCCGGAAGGTCCTAGAAGTGTTCTAGAAGGTTTCAGAATGGCTGAGAATGGTCCGGAAGGGTCCTCAAAGGTTTCGGAAGTTTCCGTACAGTACCACCCACTGCGCCCACCCCCTACCTTTGGGGGCAAGCCACTTTGGCTGGCCTAAGTCGTCCAGGAGGTGGGGGCGCCATGGGGATGAAGTCCTACTCCAAGTAGGATTGCAATCCTCTTTTGGGTAGGAGTCACCGGTGGGAACGTTTCCTAGGGGAGTTGGAGTCCAGGATGGACTCCTCACCTAGGGTGGCTAACAAGGGGGATACCCCCACGAATCCTATACATGAAGGTACCTGGTGCGTGTCAAGACAGAAGGCCCACTAGAAGCCTCGACTGGCCCAAGATTAATCCACTCAAAGCACCGACGGTTGCACCGACATAGGAGTCCTCGGCGATATGGAAACCAAGGCGTGACCACCAAGATTTGCTAGAATAGGAAACTACCTCTGTAAGCCTAGGCAGACTCCTTGCGACCCAGCCTAGTATATAAAGTCTGGGAGAGGGGACGTCTAGATCATCCAATATCGCATAGCTCCACCCTCGACGAGAGCACACTCACCGAGACCTTCGCTGTAATCGCCTCCACCATATAATACATCGATCAGGAAGTAGGGGTTTTACCGATCGAGCGCCCTGAACCTGGGTAATGCTTGTCTCCTGTTAGCCAACGAGCATCACCAACCTGCACTCCTCTCTCTACAATCTAAACCCAGGGTACCTTACCATGGGATTTGCTGAGGCCTATCCTCGTCAGTGGCCGTCCAAGGACCCTTGGCCACCTATATAAGGTGGGGAGGGGGAGTGGTGCACGATAAGCCCTCTGCGCCCCCCCCCTCTGCCCTAGTCGCAAGTTTATCCACATTAGACCTTGGTTTAGACGTTGTTCTAGATCGGAGTCTGCTAGGGTTTTTGTCCCTAAATTTTTCTCGGAGGCGTTCTTCTCTGGACGGCGGAGCACTGCGGGATTGTTGTGCCGGACGTGTGGATAGCGGTAGAGGGATCCTAACTTTGATCCTTCTTCGAGGAGATTCTTCTTCCTTGGAGATTTAGTTCGTCGGACTTGTTTGTGGGACGGATCGAGGGACGGTTCGCGGGACTATTCGCAAGATCTACTGCAACTAGCTTCATCAACTCTACTTCCTCTACATCCGTTGGTGAGTGATACGTCCAAACCGTATCTATAATTTCTGCTTGTTCCATGCTTATATTGGTGAATTTCCTATATGTTTTTCTACCCTTTCATACCTTTTTCAACATATTTGGAATCACCTACTAACTCAGTGCCCTAGTGCAAGTTTCTTTCTGCTGTTGTCTGTGCATTGCAGGAAAATACTGTTAGGATTCGGAGTAGAAAACAAAAAAAAATTGGCACTACGAAACCAAGTCCCAAGAAAGTATCTAGATAGATGCAATCAATGGTAGCGATCTTGTTACCTTAACAACTGTTCAACGGTGGTTCTCTCACAGCGGAAGAAGTTCATGGAGAGTTCGGGAAGCTTGACCTAGCACAACCCCTCGAATAGATCTAGAAGTCAATCGAACGAAGATCGAACGTACGATCTCTCTACGGTTGATCCACATGTATGGTGTAGTAGATACGACAGGGGTCCACCATCCAGAGCTCGGCGCCACCGGAGTAGAGAGGAGGGAGGAGCAGCCTTTCGGCGTAAGGTCGAGTTTAGATCTAATGGAGAAGCGAGAGGAGGGGCAGCCATGCGGCAAAGGAGAAAACTTCTGTGTCCTTGGGGGGTGCCCCCTTCTCTTCTATTTATAGAGGGATGAGAAGGGAGGCCATCTTGGAGGAGGGGGCAGCCCTAGGGGGCTCCCTAGGGTTCCCCTCCCTTAGCGTACACCACAAGGGGGGAGGAAGCTTCCTTCTAGGCGCCTCCACCACTTGGGCCTCCTTGGTCCATGTGCTCTCTCCCCACTTGGGCATTCCAAGTGAGAGGGGTCCCATTGATAATATATTCATTTTATTAACTCCAAAAAAATTTAGGAATTCACAATAAATAAATATTAAACATATTTAGACCATCCCGGAACTTTTCTGGCCCTCCGGTTTTACCCTGTTTTCTCAAAACTCTTCCCGGTACTTTACTGGTGCCCCGAAACGATTCCGGTTTTCTCTCCAATTAAATCTCAATCACTCCGAAACTTTTCCGGTGTGTTATACTTGTGCTCCTATCACTCTAGTACTCAAATAATCTACCACACTTAAGCGTGTGACCCCATAGGTTCGGTAGAATACAGACATGAACCAGAAACTTCCATGGATACCCATAATGGGTCCTGCACCTACACGAATATGAATTCGAGTGAACCTCTAGTTGAGATGCCAATCCCCTTTCTTCACGATACTTTAAAAAACATGAGGTGAGATTATATATGTATCCGCATGATCAACTCATTAATCATTATAACAATTATCCTCATATTGGTTTTGTTCTTTTTCTCGTTCACGTATTCCGTATCCCATGTGATCTATTCACAAAATATCCGGCCGGATGTTGGTGGATACGTAATACCGAGAGGGCCCAAAGAATATATCTCCTAAATAGGAGGAGAAAATACCAACTTAAATCATCAAGTCCCTAGACATACTTTCAAGTGTGAGTGAGCAAAGCCTTTATAACCACGCCTGTTTCGTGTGGTGTTTGGAAAGAGTCAAAAACCCACCCTCCAGTATGTAGGTACTTAACATTCTCATGGTCTATAAGGATACATGCAAATGTCAACTCATCTGATGATTTAACTCATAATACAACGATGATGAAATCTCAAAGAAAATCAAACAATTGGGTCGGTTCAGCACCCTTGTTCTGGTAACAATGTGCTCCCATGTATTACTGGCATATTCAATGCCCTATGTGAGGAAAACATGACATCCATAATACACAGGTTAGTCCTAGAGGCAGATAAAGAACACTTTGTGTTTATACTCCACACCTGCATATGGGTTTTCTTCCGAAGGCAGCTAACATGCACTTGGCAAACCTCCGCATAGGCTATTGCACTTATAGCATAGAAATATAAACATTAATAATGAACCTGGAATTATAATAATACAATTTATTATTTCCTCTAGGGCATAATTCCAATAGTCTCCCACTTGCACAAGAGACAATGATCTAGTTGCATGGTTTTCTCAGACCAATGGCACTTTGGTCTTCATGCTCGCTTGTGCTATATACTTCGTCACGGAGCTTAACTCAAGTTAGCAATGGTTGACCGTTATCCGCGTCCCCATGGGTAATAACTCTATTAGGGGGAGAAAATGGGCCGGTTTTAATTCCCATGGGGAAGTTGATGGGTCAGATACTTTACCCATCATGTTAGACGGGGACGGGGATGGCATGTCATTACCCGTACCCATTACATGCCTTACCCATGAAGGCTATATTGTTGGCTCCAAAATTAGCAGACCCTGGGTGATTCTCACACATACCCACCTATCTTCTACTCATTCTAGACGTTTGGCCCAAAAAGTCTAACGAAAACCCTAGCATAGCCAGTACACATGCCGCAAAAGCCTTACATATTAATTTTTCTGTTGAAATATTGTTTTATCTTCCAAAATATTGATGCACATTGTCGCTAATTGCGGGTATGTGTTTCCCCGCGGGGATGAAAAGCCCGATGGGCATGGGGATGGGAAAACTTTTATCCCCGTCTGCGGGTATGGGGATGGGCATGGGCATGGGGACACTTTCACGGGGACGGGGATAGGAGTACAATACCCTCCTGGGTAATCCCCATTGCCAGCTTGAAGCTTAACGCTTTTAGTCTCATCTCAATCCTGCATATGTTAATGTACCACTTCATATTTATGAAGTATTTGAAGATAGGGCACTATCGCTCAACATGTTTGGACTGCAGTGAGCTCTTTGCTTACTTTTCTTTGATCATGATGCTCATATCAAAATATGGTTTGTGTAGATCAAACGTTCAGAACTATGCCAATCACCATGACGGTGTTCCTGATCCAAATACCCTCCTACGCAACTTCAAAGTTGCCATGTTTCACGTCTACATTGTAGAAATCCCGCTATGTGCCTTAGCTTGAAAAACAATTTTCAACATCCTATTTTGCTGCTTAACTATAGACCGATTAAAAATACTACAAATCATTATGAAACTTTCTTTCATCTATTTGTAATGACTCTTTAGTCTTCCTACAAGAACCTTTCTTCGTCTGAGGTAATTCAAGAGAACTAATCTACTATTTAGATTACTTTGGTGCTTGCTGCACTTTGAGGACATCCAATGCCTTAGCGCTTTATTTTGCTAAAATATTTATTCTCAATCACTCATATGTAATTCACATATATGATTAATTCCATATCTTATATGATTATTGATGAAATAATAACTTTTATAACTTCATCAAAACTATTACTCCAGCTTTGAGATATTTGCTTCAACTATGGACTAATCTTTGAAGCATTCTCACTTTTACTAATAACGTATAGATCATTAAATCCTTTCAGGTTGTATCATGCATATACCCTTCATTTAATTTTCTCAGAGGAAAAATCCATATGTCATACTTCGGAAGTATGCAGTGATTATCAGTAATTTTCCATATGAACATTTGCATCACTACACATACCTTAGTCAACCTTTTGAACTCTATCGAAAACTTATTTTACGATAAGTCAAGCATTATCAACGATGAAGCTATCGTTTATGTTCATATCTATGAAAGTACGATCCACTCTAATGATCATGTATCCTTAGGAGGGTTATACCAAGTTCTCAACTTGATTCTTGTGGATGGCTTCCATTTTATTTTTTTCATGGTGTTTAAACCATATAGTGGAGTTAGTGCTCGTCATGGTTTCTTGTAGTTCACAGGTTTATCGCACAATAGAACCACATTGGTTCAACTTGAATTTATAAAGTTGTGTGATACAACATCAGACTTGATCGTTTCATCTCTGGAACGTATTTCAGAGTTTCATCATTCCTTTTGATCAGATGTAGGAATTTCTTGTTTGGTCACAGAATTTATCTCTAGATCAAATTTCGAGTTCCATTTTGTAATCCAAATGATTCAATGTAATCATTATCAAGCTATTAGTCCTCCCACTTAATTGTTTCAAGAAAGCTATTTTCTCAAGAAAAATCCCATGTTCCGTGATAAACATTTTTCATGGGTATGGTAGTGGAAGTGTTGTTCGTAACATGATGTTTCTACAGTACTTATATTCGGTATCGAGTATATTCTAAATATATCTTCGAAATTATGAAACAACAATTGGATTTATTATCCATGCCATATTCTTATAGGGCATTGTTTCAACAGTCATATGACGGTGCTCTATTTAGTTCGTAAGTGGTTTCTCTAAAGCGTTAAGCAGTATAGTGAACGGGAGTGTGGTTTAAGTACATCACCGACCTCACCATGTCATGCTGGAATTCAGGGTAGAAAACAATTTTCATTCCAATATGTCATATAGGGCTTGGTTGTGCGTCAAGATACTCCGTAGCAATACGGGGTTTCGGGTGACGCTAGTTTATGAACTGACTTCATACACTCTACGATGTTTAGTAAATTCCTTAACTAATTTATTTTACGATCATATCATCAAATATTTGATGATGATTCTCTTTGTGTTGCAACAGTGTTTGAACATATTCAAAATTTCAGACTTTATGTCTTGTCTAAATATCGATATATCTATACAAGTCATTATCACAAAGTTTTATGTAAACTACTATTTTATTGGTTCTTTACACATTGATATGAGTTATTACCAATAGTTTACTAAACACTTGAACAATTCATTTAATCAATGATTTTGTCTATCATAAAAACATTGCATGCGTCAAATGACTCAAAGTCAAGAGATTGAATGACTTCATCGATATGAAGCTTCTGCATGCGCTTTGTTCTAATGTGACTAAGTCATTTATGCTACTACAATTTTAGCATTATCATCACATAACTTAATTTATTTAGCAATCAAGAAAATAGACATAACATCAAGATTTCAACTTTGATAATTCACCACGAAGGGTGAAATTCAGAGCATTAACTTTGAACAACCATTATTCAAACTATGGATAAGGCATCCATCGTGTAGACAACATAATACGATATTAATTTTGTACACAACCTATGAATCAAATATCTTTTATATAAACTCTAAGATAAATCTTGATAGACGAACGTCGACGGCCTTGGGTGACTTGGGCACCACTTTCGACGCAAAGTTGCACTTCATTCGTTCTTCTCCTTCGAATTCTGAGAATTCCCTGCAATCGATATGGTATCAATTATACCTATGAAGGTGAAATATTGAAATTTTCTATTAACTTAGTATAACTTATTTATACCTTTGGTGATCAGACCACTCATCAGATCTCCCATATACTTCTTGCAATTTCTCTTCCGGTGCCCCTTGTTCTTGCAGCAGTGACACTCAGAATCTTTAGTTGGGCCACCCTTGGTCTTTACCCGAGTTTTGGTCTTACCACCACTCTTTGCATTTCTTCCTTTGCCCTTCTTCTTGAAACTGGTAGTGTTCATCACAGCCAACACGTGGTTGGGATCCTTCTGCATAGAAGCTTCCGTAGTCTTAAGCATAGCGAACAATTCGTCTATGGTCTTATCAAGCCCATTCATGATATCATTCATGATAAAGTCGTTGTAAGATGGGGGTGACGCAAGGAGAATGTCAGTGCCGAGTGTCTTAGGGATCGCAAATCCGAGAGCACTCCGCTTCTGTGCATAGCCAACAAGTTTGATCACGTGCTCGCTTATGGAGCTACCTTCTGCAATCTTGTATTCCCACAACTATTTCGTTATCTCGTAACAGTCAGTTCTAGGTTGGTTCAGATATAGTGCATTCAAATGTGTCACCATGTCAAAAACGGTAAAGTTCTCAAAACATTTTTGAAGCGCAGTATCCATGCATGTAAGCATCAAGCATTGTACTGCGGTGTGGTCATCCACTTTAGTCACATAGACATTCTTATCATCCTGCGATGCATCCTCGGCGGGAGCAGCTGGGAGAGCTTCTTTGAGAACATAGTCGTTAACATCTTTGAGGACAAACCCAAGATTACGGAACCAGTCTGTATAGTTGCCCCCATTTGCAGCAAGCTTCTCTTTTTCAAGCATCGGTCCTAAGCTAAAAGCATTGTTTTTGCGGTCCATTTCTCTACAACGATATACACAGATTGATTTAGACATGGTTCAAAGTTAATTGCATTAATCTTAACAAGTTTAATCTAATGCTCCCAGTAAAACCAATATATCTCTACAATTGATCTTAGGGTAATCAAGATTCGCATCAATGCACCTGCAACCGGTGTAACACTCAGCCATGGAGGTGATCAACCCGGTAGGTCTAACAAAACCAATCATAACCATTTTATGATTCTTGTATTAGTCTTTTGACACTTGTGCTCCGAGCTCAGATCCGATAAGCTAGAACGTCAAGACAACCAAACGCTATTGTGTGGAGACAACTCCATCCACCCGCATCTTTTTTACCTTTCCGTTGGTACTCGTGTGACACGACACATCGCGGGTGGCGTTTACTACAGGCGGTTGCACGGTTGGGAGAGAACGAACTTCTTGATATTTTAAGAGAGATCTACCTATTAAAACACGACTACTTGCGCATTATAATAGGCAATTAAAAGGATTAACATCACAGGCAATTTAATGTATGTGATATGGTATAGCCCTTTTCTTCAAGAAGCTCCAAGCACCATGCTTTTCTTTCTTCATATTTTTGGCGGAGAGCATCACCTCCACTCACGACATGTCGTCAGGCACCATGACATATGATCATCATCTTCATGTAGATATTACAACTATTGCTAGCATCTATTCTACTAATTGAAAATTACATGAAGTTTGGCACGTAGGCCGAATAAATGACAATCATATGGCTCCAGCCATCATGCCGTACCAGGACATGCAAGTCATGAAAGTTTAACATGTACAAAGTATAATCATCTCATACAACTTTTATCATGACGAAGACTATACCACATCACATGTTCCTTCAAAAACAAGTTAGACGTTCTTCTACTCGTTCTTTGCATCTTTTACGTGGCTACTAGGGTTTGCAAGGAAAAACGTTTTGCTAGCTACGTAACCACAAAAAGCACAATCTTCACGTTTCTAGATTAACACTCGTGGCGTATCAACCATGAGACTACAATTTAATCTCATGACCCCTACTGAACAATCGTCAATACGCGTGATCCCGGTGCTAGATCAACAATCTAACATGCCCCTTTTGTGACACAATTTATCCACAGCAAAAGCAAGACCCAAATCATCTTGGCGCGACCAGCATACTCAGGAGCAACATAGAAGGACCCCGAGGGGCAAGATGTTTGTAACAAAATCATGCAATACAGGAGGGATCAACTTGTGCAATTAGAGGGGAAGCAACTAGAAGATTCAGTTTAGATCTATTATCAAAAAACCGCACACATTGAAAATTTTGTGCAATGCCCGTTCATCACTATGAACTCTAGATCGAACCTGCAAATATTACTAGAACTAGCTCATGATACCGTTGTTGGGATTCGGAGTAGTAAACAAAAAAATTTGGCACTACGTAACCAAGTCCCAAGAAAGGATCTAGATAGATGAATCAATGGTAGCGATCTTGTTACCTTAACAATCGTTCAACGGGGGTTCTCTCGTAGAGGAAGAAGTTGATGGAGAGTTGGGGAAGCTAGACGTAGCGCAACCCCTCGAATAGATCTAGAAGTCCCTCGAACAAAGATCGAACGTACGATCTCTCTACGGTTGATCCACACGTACGGTGTAGTAGATCCGGAAGGGATCCGCCGTCGAAAGCTCGGGGCCTCCGGAGTAGGGAGGAGGGAGGAATAGTTCTTCGGCGTAAGGAGGAGTTTAGATCTAATGGAGAAGAGAGAGGAGGGGCATCCTTGAGGCAAAGGAGAAAACTTGTGTGTCCTTGGGGGGTGCCCCCTTCTCATCTATTTGAAGAGGGATGGGAGGGGAGGCCATCTTGGAGGAGGGGGAATCCCTAGGGGGGGGGATAGGGTTTCCCTTCCCTTATGGTGCACCACAAGAGGCGAGGAAGCTTCCTCCTAGGCGCCTCCACCAGTTGGGTCTCCTTGGTCCATGTGCTCCCTCCCCACTTGGGCCTTCCAAAACAATTTAGGAATTCACAATAAATAAATATTAAACATATTTAGACCATACCGAAACTTTTCCGGCACTCCGGTATTACCCGGTTTTCTCAAAACTCTTCCCGGTACTTTACCGGTGCCCCGAAATGATTCCGGTTTTCTCTCCGATTAAATATCAATCACTCCGAAAATTTTCCGGTGTGTTATACTCGTGCTCCTATCACTCTAGTACTCAACAAATTTACCACCCTTAAGTGTGTGACCCGATAGGTTCGGTATAATACAGACATGAACCAGAAACTTACTTTCTTCGGATCAATGACCGACAGCGGAGCCATGGACACCCATAATGGTTCCCGCACCTACACGAATATGAATTCGAGTGAACCTCTAGTTGACATGCCAATCCCTTTGGTTCGCGATACTTTACAAAACATGAGGTGAGATTATATAGGTATCCGCATGATCAACTCATTAATCATTATACCAATTATCCTCATATTGGTTTTGTTCCTTTTCTCGTTCACGTATTCCGTATCCCATGTGATCTAATCACAAAATATCCGGCCGGATGTTGGTGGATACGTAATACCGAGAGGGCCCAAAGAATATCTCTCCTAAATAGGAGGAGAAAATCCCAACTTGAATCATCAAGTCCCTAGACATACTTTCAAGTGTGAGTGAGCAAATCCTTTATAGCCACGCCTGTTACGGGTGGTGTTTGGACAGAGTCAAAACCCACCCTCAAGTATGTAGGTACTTCAAATTCTCATGTTTTTTAAGGATACAGGCAAATGTCAACTCATCTGATGATTTAACTCATAATAAAATGATGATGAAATCTGAAAGCAAATCATACAATTGGGTCGGTTCAGCACCCTTGTTTTGGTAACAATGTGCTCCCATGTATTACAGGCATATTCAATGCCCTATGTGAGGAAAACATGACATCCGTAATACACATGTTAGTCCTAGAGGCAGACTAAGAACACTTTGTGTTTATACTCCACACATGCATATGGGTGTTCCTCCGAAGGCAGTTAACATGCACTTGGCAAACCTCTCCATAGGACATTGCAGTTATAGCACAGAAAAATAAACATTAATAATGAACCTGGAATTATAATAATAAAATTTACTATTGCCTCTAGTGCATAATTCCAACAAATACAAATTATTAAAGTGCTCTGAAAAATACAGAAAAATCTGACACAAATATCAGCGCGACAGAAGACTCTTGAAGCCCGAAGGAGCACTGGAGGGTGCCCACCCCCTGGCCAGGCGGCCACTCGGCGTGGCCAGGGGGAGGCCGCGCCACCTGGCCGCCTGGTCAGGTGGGGCCTCCCCTCGGGCCCCCTTTCTCCTATATATTACCTTCGATACAGAAACCCTCACGAGAGCCCCGTTACACGATTTTCACCATTGTTCCACCACCGCCACGATCCTGAGATCGGGATCTCCAGAAGACCCTGTCCCGGCACCCTTCCGGAGGAAGGATTCACCACTGGAGGCTTCTCCGCTATGATGAGCGCCTCCCGGATGTGCGGTGAGTAGTTTCTCTCGGACCATGGGTCTATGATCAGTAGCTAGATGATGTTTTCTCTCCAATCCTATTCCTCAATTTTAGCCCTTGTGAGCTGCCCTACATGATCAAGGCACTCATGTACTAGTTTCTGTGTTGCTATGCTATGTTTACTAGGATCCGATGGATTATGCGGTTATGTTTAGTTTGTGATGAGTAATATATTTGGTTTACCTTTTTATTATTAGTTCTTGAGTATTCGTGCATGTTCTTCCGTTGCTTTTATTGCATTGGACAAGTAGTAGATAGTAACTCCAAGAGGGAGCGCTATGTATGATTATGGGTTCATGCCCCCCGATGTCTAGCTTGAGTGAAAGAAACATGAGACTAGGGGATGTGATGTTGCTGTTGCCACCAGGGAGAAAATAACGGTGCTCGTAACTGCGGTTGCAAGGATTTCTTACATTACACATAGAGTGTAAATGTAGTTGTCTGTTGATTTGATCCTACAGTTTGGCTGGGGTACGCAACTTAATACCAGCGAGATGTTCTGGATAGATGTATCAAGGTAGATAATTAGTGAGTAGATGTTGATGAATAAACGGTCTGCTCATCTTGGTGTAATTCCCATACGATTGAGCCTCTAGCTTTCTTCTAGAATAATTAGCATTGCAGTGCGTTTATAATTCTGTCAATTGCCCAGCTGTAATTTGTTCACCCAGCATAGTTTTTTAACGTCATTTGGGAGAGAGACATCACTAGTGAAATTCATGGTACCCCGGTCTATATTTCCATCATAGTTTACACTCCTCCAATTTACTGCTTTCATTTTCTCTCCGTTGCAATCACCACTACTATTTCCCTTTGTGTTTTGATCCTTTTAAACAACAAGACCGAAGAGATTGATAACCTCTCTGTACTCGTTGGGAGAAAATTTATTTGTTTCTGTGTGCAGGTCCACGACAACTCCCTCGTCACAAGCAAACTTTTGGCGTCGTTGACACCTACTTGCATTCCTTGGAGTCCTACTGGTTTGATAAACCTTGGTATCTTCACCGAGTGAAATTTTCCACTATCTACATCTCAACCTTCCACTTGGGGTAACCAACGAGGGGCGAGACGCTATCACTTTCCCACCACATCAGTGATCTATGGCCTAAACCTTGTATTCCATGTTCATGGATGATCTTGGGTTCTTGTTACGTAGGCGTGATTTTTTTTCTGCTATGTTTCCCAACAGTGGTATCAAAGCGATCTATGTGGAGATGCATGTTTAGGTCTAGATCATATGTTGATATGAGGCATTGATTTTCTTGTTTGCTTCCCTATCATTTGATATTTTCTTGTTTGCTTCCCTATCATTTGATATTTTCTTTGCTTGACGACATGATGTGATTTTTCTACAAGGATTAATTTTTGCTATGACCCCTTTATCCTGCTATTAGTATGTTGGTTTCCTTGATCATGGACTACATCAAATTCCTTGGATCTCATAGTAGAACTTCTATAGAAAATTTAACATGAAGGGTCTTGTGGATTTTATGAATTCAAATCCACATGGGGTCACGCGTTGAACGAAGTTTAGCTTGTGGCATTAGTTGTTGCACGCACCCGTATGTTAAACTAGCAACAAAAGAAATATCATGTTTGTTTTGTCTAGGGTTCTATGTTTTCCATGTAAACTTGCTTAACAACCATGATAAAATTTGCAAAAACCCATGTAGATAGCGATCTAACTCGTTTTTGTAGAGTGTGCATGTGATGTGGTATAGCCTTTAAGATTTGCAATGTGTTTTGATGAGATGATATATGATGTAATATTTATTCGGGGCCTGCGCGCGTGTCGTGGTACGACATGATGACTGGAGTCATATGATTGTCACTTCATTATGCCATGCGTTCCAGAACTGTTTATTAGCTTGAGGCAAGGCAATATATGGAGACAAGGTGATGATCAATGATACGAAGGTGGGGTAACAACCCGGAATTTCCACCGTAATTAAAATTTTTGTTTGCTATATTATTTTGTTGATTGTTAGAATTGTTTGCAGAATTTGTTTCGCTAATTTATTAATTGGTGAATATATTTCCCCCTCTTTCTCGTACCGTCACAAGACCAGCCATCGTTGAAGATGACCCTTTGTCGCAACCTCCGGAACAAGACCATCCATCGCCATCGGAACGAAAACCTAATTTATTTAATAAATGGATTATTTTATTGGGCGTCGGAAATGTTCTCCTAACAGATGCGAAGAGTGGTAGACGTCACCGAATCGTAGCGTGGATCGCGTGGTTGGAAGTTTTACCTGAATCGCAGGTCGTACGGAGTCCTGGCGGTCAGAAATATGCGACACCGGACACGCAGAAGGAAACTGAGGGTATTTTCGTCATCTTCGAGACAAGCCAGCCTATAAGTAGACCACTGATGGCTTCTCGCCCCTCGTTGGTTACCCCAAGTGGAAGGTTGAGATGCAGCGTAGCGGTAATTTCCCTCAGTAAAGATACCAAGGTTTGTCTCCAGTAGGACTCAACGATAAGTACGATAGGTGGCAACGGCGCCAGAAATTATTCTGATGCGTGGAGTTGTCGTGGACCTGCACAAAACAAATAACTTTGCTCCCAACGAGTTCAGAGGAGTTGTCAATTCCTCCGGCCTTGTCATTTACAAAGGATCAAACGCAAGAGATAAAAAGGTACTAGTAAAAGTAAAAACAGAAAGGTAAATAGTGGGTGTGAACAATGGTATGAAGATGGACCGGAGTCCCGTGATTTTCACTAGTGATGTCTCTCTCCCAAAAGACGATAAAAATGCTAGCGAGGTAAACAAATCACAGTTGGGAAATTTACAAGATTATGAAGGCACCGCAATGCTAACTATGCTGCAAAGAAAGGAAGGGCTCAAAAGAAATGGGCAGTACGCCAAGGTAAGTAGACCGAAATCCATCTGCATCTACTACGAATCATCCACCTTGAGATATCTATCCAGAACATCTCGCTGGTATTAAGTTGCGAATCCCACCCAAAGTGTAAACTCAAAGCAACAGACAACTGCATTAAAAGAACTTTGCGTAAAGTAAACAATTCTTGCACCAATAGGCACAATCACCGTTGTTTATCCCTGGTGGCAACAGCACATCCCCTAGTCTCATGTTTCTGTCACTCAAGCTAGACATCAGGGGGCTGAACCCACAATCGAGCATAACGCTCTCTCTTGGAGTTGCAAGCAAATAACTTGGCCAAAGCAAATACTGCAACGGAGAACATGCAAGAATTTACTCAAGAACAAAATATAAAAGGGAAAACCAAATATATTACTCATCACAATCTGAACATAGTCTCATAATCCATCAGATCCCAACAAACTCAGCATAGCAACAGCAGAAAATTACATAGGTGCCTCGATCATGTGAGGCAGCTCACGAGGTCTCGAAAGTGAAAGCACAAAAGAGGGAGAGGACATCACATAGCTACTGACCACGGACCCATGGTCCAAGGGGGACTACTCACGGCACATACGGGAGGCGTCCATGGCTATGGATGGTCTCCCGGAGGGGTGATCTCCTTCCGGCAGGGTGCCGGGGCAGCTTCTCCAGGCAGCCCCGATCTGAAAATGGCGGCGACGGCGGAATAGAGAGGTTTCCGCGAAAAAGAGTTCTTGTTTAGGGGTTTCTACCCCGAGGGGGTTATATAGGCGAAGGGGGGCGTCGAGGGGCCACCCAGGGCAGCCAGGAGGGTGCCTGGCGTGCCCTAGGGTTGGGGCCGCGCCAGGGACCCTTGTGGCTCCCTGGTGGTGGTCCCGGCTCTCTCCCTTGGTTATTCCGGAAGCTTCCTGCCCGCTGATTCTTAATATAATTTTTGCGGAATTTTTTGGGCACTTTAATCAGCCGGAAAACCTGAAAAACAAAAACAGCAGAAAACCAGAAGCTGGCAACTGGGTGCACTGAGTTAGTAGGTTAGTCCAAATTGGTTTAAAAGTGTAATAAAGTTCAACCAAAACATGGCAAAGTCACACAAAACATGCATGGAGCAAGCAGAAATTATAGATACGTTTGGGACGTATCAACATCCCCAAGCTTAATTCCTGCTCGTCCTCGAGTAGGTAAATGATAACAAGCATAATTTCTGTGGTGACATGCCACACAACCAAATAAGGACTGTTAAGTAAAGCAATCAAAGCATGCAATTCAATTCAAGTCTTAACAGGCAAGAGTCTATATTGGCATTAACACAAGCAACAAAAGAACAAAAGGTGCAAGAGCTCTTGTTGTCCATGACTCGAATGTCTCCAGATGGTGTTTGCGTGCAAGCAAGGGACTGGGAAGAAAGAGAAAAAAGGTTGTTGAGAACAACTATCTACTAAAGTTTCACACTTAGTCTCCTTTGGATTCTTATCTGGACTCGTCCCCAGACCACTAGCCAGGTACAAGTCAAACTGATCCACTCCCTTTCGATATTTTGAGCACTCATGCAATGGATGAGCATGAGCAAGAAAGTTGACACCTAAAAGGCGAAACAGAAAGAAGAGGTGGAGGAGGAAGACAAAAATGTGTGTGAAAGGCTCACATCAATGAGGACAATCATAGGCGAGAGAAGGCCATATGATAGATATGATGTGAGGAGTAGGGATTGCCATACAACGGATGCACATGTGAGCTAAAAGCTCTCCAATGGAACTAGTGGGGGTGCATCTAACTTGCTTGCTCAAGAAGACCTAGAGCTTGTTTGAGGAGGCTCATCATTGGAATATACAAGCCAAGTTCTATAGTGTAAAAGTTCCCCACATAGCTATATGCATGATGATAATCTCTATGGAGTACAAGGGATAGAAGATGAAGTACTAGTGTGGATCTCTCAAAAGGAATAGTAGTATGCCCCCTTCTCTCTTTTTATTTTTCTTTTTCTCTTTTTCTCTTTTTTTGGTGGCCTCAATGGCTCTTTCTATTTAACTCTCATTTGTCCTCTTTGGGATCTTTTGATTTTGTCCTCTTTGGGATCTTTTCCTCACTTTAGGGGCAATACTCTATATTTTACAAGAATATAGGAGATCTTTCACACTTTACAAAGGTACTCAGAAAAAGAAAATGTAACTAATCATGAGGCAAATGTATGCCTCTGCCAGGATAGAAGGATATGCAATGATACTAGCGCGTCATGTAGCAATGATTAGGGCAAGGCCCAACTAGCATGCGGCTCACCGATCAAGCAAGTAGCATGTATGACATGAGGATCTTGGCAATGTATCTCGGAAAGGCTATGGAAATGCCTTGTAGGTAGGTATGGTGGCTGTTTTGAGGAAAGATATAATGAGGCTTATGATGACAGAGCGTATCATGCCAAGGGTTTGGATGCACTGGCGAAGTATGCGCCAACTCTCGAGGTGAGAAAAGGGCAATGCACGGTACCGAAGAGGCTAGAAAAAGTATGGGTAGGTGGAAGTGTCAACTTTCGAATACTCACATTAGTCCGAAGAACTCATGCACTTATTATCGGTAACTCTCAATCTAATAGGAGGTTCACAAAGAGACAGGTACCCCAAGGAGGAGTGTATGGGGGTTTGGTTATCCTTGCGCATCCTCGACTCATGGTACGTGAGTGTACTCTAATATTCGAACCCTCCAGAGGTTAGTGATCCATCTAGTAGCTAGAGTTCTCAACAGGGGTTTTTAGTTTTCGAAAAACACACGGATTGCCCAAAATACGACATCTATCACTAATAGGCAAGAGCTCTTGACACCAAAAGTTCAAACATTACTCTAGTCAGTACCTCAAAACTATTGCAAGTTACTACTTCAAAAAGAAAAGCAACTTTAACTACCTACTTTCTAGTCAAGACACAGAACTCAGTGCAACAGGCAAACTCTCTAACAAGATAAAACATGCAACCTATAGAAACTTCAACCTGAAAAGAAAAGCTCTAGAAAAACTAAAGCACTACAGCTAAACAGACCAGCAGCTAAGAAAAGAAAAAGAACAACTCACAGCTAAAAGAAATAAGCATGCAAATCCTATGAGGAGTTCTAGTTCAAGTGGAGCGTGTTTCTCTCCCACATAAAAGAGTAAGTTGGGGTCTAACTTGTTACTACAGCAAAGAAAGCAAAACAAACCTAGAAAAGTAAAGAGCGAGACGCTCCAAGCAAAGCACATAACGCATGAAGTGATAAAAATATAGTGCAACGAAAGACAGACCGATGATTGTTGATGAATAAGGGGATGCACCGGGGGCATCCCCAAGCTTAGACGCTTGAGTCTCCTTAAATATTTATTGGGGGTGCACTTGGGCATCCCCAAGCTTGAGCGCTTGACACTCCTGGATCTTCTTTCATCACCTTCCATCGCGCACTTGAAAACTCCCTTCATACATAACTCATTGTAGGCTGATTAGAGAGGTTAGTACCCTAATAAAATAATTTTCCTCTACTGCAAATAAAGATTTCCAGGAAGATCTACTGTTTCTCTTGCCTTCCCAAAAAAGTTTGCAAAGAAAAAGCAAGCTTAAGGATTGCAAAACTGCGAAAAGAAAAACTGGGGCAGAAGCTGAGAAAAACAGAACAGCAGAGAAAGGGGAATTTTTTCGAGGTACTTCTGCCACTCAAATCAAAAAACTTTGAACAGGGGCTTGCAAGCCAATTGTATGGAGCATGCTGTCAAAACAATTCAGATCAAAAAGATTATCTGGTGATTTATCGCGAATTTTCCCGTCAAGAAGACAGAATCTGTTTCTGGACAGCAAGCTCCAACTTTTGAACTTTCAAGCACTCTGAGGCTAAACTTGGCACAAAGCTTGAAAAATAAAGATACAATGATGTTGCTAAAGTAGTAACAATCATCAAGACCACTAAGAACATAACAAAAACAAAAAGAAAAACCTAAATTCGTTGCGGGCTGCCTCCCGAAAGCGCTTCTTTAGAGCCATTAGCTAGGCTTAAAGCAGAAGATCAAGTTGCATCTATTGAACCATTACCATGATCATCAAAAAGCTCTTCAATAGTGCAACTAGTCTTAATAGGTTTCTCAAATAAAGGACGAATAAAAATGCTTCTTGGAATAAAATCAAAAGGGGGGAAATCAGTTGGAGTTCTCTCGGTGTGCCATTGTGAATAATTTAGCATCATCTCATCTAGTAGTTTTGTAGCAGCACCAAGTGTGGTTGACATAAAGGTACCTCCCGTGGCCGAATCCAACAGGTTCCGCGAGGTGAAGTTCAAGCCTGCATAAAAAGTCTGGATAACCATCCAGGTAGTCAGTCCATGTGTAGGGAAGTTCTTGACGAGCGTCTTCATACGGTCCCAAGCCTGGGCAACGTGTTCGTTATCCAATTGCCTGAAATTCATCTCTCCTCCTTCTCATCTCCTTCCCTATTATTCTCTCCCTCTCACCTCTCTTCTTTGTTCCCTGCAAGGACCACGACAGCCATGGCCATGGAGCCGAAGACCTCGAGCCTGAGCGCCGTCGCTGCACGCAAACGGCCGCCGCCCCGAATCCGGCAAGGAGCCGACCGGATCCGCACCTCCTCGCCGCCCAACGCCCGACCCAGCCAGAGTCGCGCCTTCATGCCTCGCCAGAGGCCACCTGCAACCCCGGCGGCGCTGTCAACCCCGCCCGGGAGGGGCACGAGACCCTGCCTCCCCGCTCGCCCGTTCGATGTGCCCGTGGTGGGCCAGATCCCCACCGCGGCCCAGCCGGCCTGGCAGGCCACCGCGGCCCACCTCGCCAGCCAAGCCCAGCCGGCCTCCAGCACCTCGGCGCCCAACCGCCTCGTGGGCTGGCCCAACATGAGGCATACCCGTTTTTTTTCTCTTCCCATGTTTTTCCTTTTTCTGCTAAGTCCCTGTTAATTGCTGCTGTTACGTTTTTGCGGCGATGTTTGCGAGTAAACCGTAGCCCAGATGACGTTGCGCCCAAAAGGAAAATTACTTAGAATTGTGTGTACTTCAGTTCATCTTTTGTGAGCATTTTGATTTGAGGCCATCTTGATGTTGTTAATCTGTGTTGAAGTGGGCATCAGGCCGTTAACTGCTACTAATTGCTGTTATGTGATGCTGTTGTTATTTTATTGCAAGTTTGCATGATGATTGTGACACATCCATGAGGCCTATTGCATTGATTCTTTTCATACTGTTAAGAATGACGTCTACCTCCATTATATGTATTGCATTGTCATGATATGCTTGCTGGTCATAGTTATTTTTAGCTCCAAAGTTGCTATGACACTGTTTTAGACAACCACCTCTTTTTTCTCTATGTCTGTAATGTTCCGAGGTCATGTTGTTTGCTTAATATCTTTTGATCTGTGATGCATATGACCATGATTCTTGTTTGTACCTGATCATCATCATGTCTACTTCATGCTCATATATTGCTATGTCATGTTGCTGCACTTTTGCATATAGTTTTGCTCCTGTTTATACAGCATAAAAATAACAGTTTCTGCCCTGTTTTAATTATTTTCACGAAGTCCTAGACCAGTAATGTTTTATTGCATTTTGCATGGGCTATAACTAGTTGTTCATGATGCCTATTTTCATGATTGTTTTTTCCATGCCTTCCCTGCCATGTCTACTTTAATTGCATATCATTTGTGAGCATGTTTGCATTGATTATCCTGTTTATGCATTGCTCTAAAGTGTGCTTCCTGATGTTGGTAGATTGTGCCCGTAACTCGTTTTGCTTGTATCTTTTTAACCGTAACTCCGTTCGAAGTGTTCTTTATACGTAACTTGATTAGTTTTTCGTGTACTTTGTGTTTATGCTTTTGTTTGCTGCTGTTAAACAACCTAAAATATGGTTTAGGGCAGAACAGTACCAATTACTTAAATTGTCGTGGGGTACTTAGTGATATGTCATGTTTAGGTTGTGCCTCACTTAAATTGACTAGCGTAGATAGTTTATCTTATGCTTCACCTCTTGACATGTTTGTGTGCTATGCCATGCTTGAGTGAGATGCCATGTTAACAACCTTTGTTGATCACATGTAGCTAAACAACTTGAACCTTTCCAAATGTGCGGTATCGTCGTGTGTGAAGAGTACTCCACTTAACCTGTTAGTAACCGCTCTCGACGGTAGGTGCGATGTCCTGTGTTGCCCCCCTTGTTGATTCTTGCTCATGTTTGCCTCGTAGTAATAGAGTGCTTTCTCGTTGATTGCCTTTTCCAGTGTATACCCTCTTGTGTGCTTCCACGGGTACCTCTCGGAGAAGATGCGAGCTTACGATCAACTACACCTTCGGAACCCGACTTATCAACATGCAAGGACTATACATTACTTATGATCCATTCTATTTCAACCAACGGATTGCATGCTAGTGTAGGATAGGCTCGATGTTTGATCCTATCACATGCTTACAACCTCTTTCAAACCGATACAACCATGTCCCCTCCCAGCAAACTGTGTACTGCTATGTTACTGTTGCTCGTTGCTGAGCCCCTGCCTAGTATGCATGCTCAGGATGCTACGATGTTACCCTATTACTCCTTGGTTTGGGCTATCGCATTATTATTTTTATTGTTGTTGATGATATGATTATTATAATGTTGACTATATTTGACGAAGTATTGAAGGTCTAGGCTATCTCGCCCCGACGCTTTGTTCCATTCGAGTCACCTAGGATCCGAGTTCCGTGTATTGGTTCTAAAACTGAGCGTGCCTAACCGCGTGTGGGATTTTATGGGGTCCCCTTTTCTTACCTACCTAGCTTCAAACATTTCTAGTGGTGGCCGAAGCTGATTTGCCATTTGAAACCGTGTGTGTGCTGGTCGGCCGCTAGTAGTTTTCAAACACCCCGGGCCAGCGGGGACATGGTTTCCTTTTTGGTCCACCTTTTCCGGCTGAGGACCCGGTTTCCCATGTGTGATCAACCGGCTATCCAAACCCGAGACAGACGGTAGAGAACGATTCGAGAGCGCGGCCGGCTTTTGAGTTGGGTGTCGACTCACCGGGGGCCACCCGGATTTGTTCGTTGTTAGTTAGAGGGACCTGTCATTTCGGATCTCTCGGAACTAAATTATAAAATAGTTGCTTATGATGGGTAGCAACTGAGAGAGAGGGGCGTGCGTGCGGAGCCTTGTAATGGGAAGTTGGTACACCCCGGCAGGGTTAAATCTTTTCGAGAAGCCGTGTCCACGGTTATGGACGACTTGGAACCTACGTCTTGTTCATAGATAACATCAACTGAATCATAAATATAACTTGATCAAATGTGTGTGTGCCTTGACTGCTTCTTCTTCGTCGGGATGCAAAGAGGAGGACAAGGATAGGATAGGTATTATGTTTGCGCAAGTTGTTGATAGCAAGACTTGTTGGAGGCGAATCCTCATCGAATGCTTGGCTTCTTATCTTACTCTCTAGATCGTTAGCCACTTCATAAATGCTAGTGCGGCAACAACCTCACCACTTACCCCATCCTTACCGTAAACTACTAGTTGTCCTAGAATGACGAGTGATGAAGTCCTTGCTGGGTCAGTTGACCACTACAGTTGGATGCTGAGTACTTATGTACTCATGATACTACCCCCAAACTCTTTTCAGGGTTCTTGATCGACAACAGGTATGTGATCGACGTTTCACGTGGAGACTCGACGACGACTAGTTAGGCGGATCCCGGCGGAGGTCCTGGACCCGTGTGGTTATGGGATCCATATTTTTCTCTTTGCCACTAGGCATTTGATTGTAGTCTGTACTCGGACATGTATCTTCCGCTGTTGTATTTAAGGCAGTTGTATGCCGATTGTATGAGATAGTGTATCCTTGTATCTGTAATGTTGTGATATCATGTTGGAAATCGGGGGCATATGACTTCGTCATATGTCGCGGTGGGACCGATATGTGCTTCGTCCCCGGATCTGGATGGAAACATCTAGATCTGGAACAGTACCGCATATTGGGCCTTACACTTGACCTCGTATGGAATTCACAAGTCCTCTACCTTGTGATATTCAGTTCGATATCAGACTCAGTGTTTATGCTGATGCTCTGGACCCCTTTTCATCGACTGTCATCGGCATCGAATGCATGCCTATCTTCTTGAAACTTCCAATATCCTCGTTTGTTTCTCTCGTTGTATTCCTCTAAGTTAAACTCAGAAAAGATACTTTGTACCCCATTCCCTCGGACAACCTCGGTTGATTAATAGGGTACCAATCCGACCCCCTTAAATTTTCCACCTAACATAATCATAAGTACGATGGCCCCCCTGAGGAATAATGACAATTCGTCGCAGTGCACCGATGCAGAGAAATGAAGACAACATCATCAAGGATCAACTCCTTCGAGAAGGGAAACAATACCAAGAAGACTCGTTAGAATGCGAAACCGAAACCTTACCCCTTGCCCTACTTTTAAATTCTCGGGACGAGAATTCTTTGTAGTGGAAACCAAAGCTATACCCCTTCCACTACTTTTAAATTCTTGGGACGAGAATTCTTTGTAGTGGGGGAGATTTGTAACACCCCTGGTGTCAGGCTACATTCATCACCTACAGTAATCATGATTACTGTTGCTAATCATCCCATGATCATCTTGGATCAACTCAAATTCAAAATGCCCCTTTGATGATATTAAAAAAATAGTGTGGCAAATAAAACTTTATCCAAAAATTGTGCAACCAATTTTGTTAAATAACTAAAAATCAGTGGGCCATGTTAAAATAACTTTGGGCATTTATTACTTTGATTAAAAATAATAAACAATTCAAACGGTAGATCAATCAGTCCAATTTAATAAGATATTATTTAAATAAAATACTAAATGATTTTATTTAGAGCTCTAACTTTTTATAGCACTGTATAATATGTTGCATTAATATTGGTGCTTGTTTTGCATTTTACAAAAATGAAATGTAGACCAAATAAAATACAAACAGAAAAAGAAAAATAAAAGAAAAATTAGAAAACTAAACTACGCCCACGCGAACCCCCTCCCCCTAGTGGCCCAACCAACCCTCTCTCTCTCCCCCGGTTGTCTTCTACCTCCAGCTACAGGAGCCAACCGAGGGCACCGTCGCCACCACACCCGCTAGCCCCTGCGTCACTATAGTGTCATCGAGGGGATAAGATCCCACCCACGCCCCCTTCCCCACTCGACGAACCCTAGATCGAGCACATGTTTTCCCCTCCCTCTGTTCGTCCCGCTCACCTCGCCCCGAGCGCGCAAATGGCCATGGCCATGTGAACATCGCGGCCACCGGCCAAATCCGCACTGGCCGGCTTGTCCGGTAGCTCCGCCGGGGACGTCTCCATCGACGACACACACCAATCTGAGCTAGGACGCGCTGCAACACCGGAATTGGGTCGCGTCCTCCGCCACGTCCGCCATCGACTTCGCCGGAATTGGCGCAAACCCGGCCACCCCGCGCTCCTCTAGCCCACCCACGAGCTCCCCGGTGAGCTCCTCTTCCACCCCCCCCCCCATTTTCCCTGCCCGAGATGGCCGTCGTGGGTCCTTCCCGTCGATGTCGTTGCCATGACCGCCATGGCTGGGGTTGGCCCCGCCCGAGCCCACTGGTCGCCCCGTGACCTCCTTGGCCATGCCCCCCTAGTGCGACCGCGCCTTGCCACGCGCTGGTCGTGGACAGCCGCGCCCAAGCCCCCCCCCTCCCGTGCCCTGGAGCTGCGGCTGCTGCTCCTGCCGGAGCGGGGCTGCTCGCCGCGCCGCAGGCTGCGCCGCGCGCCTCGGTCTGCCGCCGCCAGCCGTGACTTCCTGCCCGCGCCTCCGCGCCTCTTAAACATTTGTTTAGAATCAAATAAAAATTGTTACTAATAACCTGTTACAATGACAGGTGGCCCAGGCACTTAAATAACCCCTAGATTAATATGACTTTTTCATTATGTCCCTATTACAATGACCTGTGGCCCCCACTGTTATTTAAAATTTAATAAAATGACTTGTTAAAAGGTGAGGCTGACAAGTGGGACCCAATGGTCAGTTGACCAGTCAACCTTACAGGTGGGTCCCCTCTGTCAGGTTTCACCAGTCAAAGATCTGTTGTGGATAATGTTGAATTATTAATAAAAATAAATCCAAAAATTGATTTAAAATTGAATTAAACTTTGAAATTTAATATATGTTAAACTGTAAGTCAGATTCAAAAACTTTATACATGAAATTGATCAGAAAAATAAAAGTAAATAAGAACACTCTACCCGCATAACCATCGCACCCCTCTAACATACCGAACCCGAGACTTTCCCCCTCCGGATCGTCTCCGTGCCGGTAAAACTTTCCGGATGGAAATGTTTTGAACATAAAACTTGTTCGGAATGCATCAACGATCACGGATACAGAATCCACATGTCTATCAGATGTCTCTAACACTGCAGACATGGAACCTTCCCCCTCCGAGCCGTTTGTCGATAATTACCCGGAGCCGATATTTCATCCCCGGATGAATTCCCGCTCCGAGCATAACCCTTTGCACTGCGTTAGAACACCGTTAACGTTGCGTTTGCCATGTCTTGTATTTGTATTGCTATTATTGTTGTGTATTTATTGTTTCTCCCCCCTCTCTTATTGTCCGGTAGTCCCGACGACCGCTGCCGATGCCTCTGTGTTCGACTACGTCGTCGACGACCCTACCCCTACCGTCGAGCTTCCAGGCAAGCAGAGCCATTATCTTCCCCAGATATCGCCTATCTTTTCCGTACATTTATTGCACTAGGCATTGTTTACTGCTGCTGCTACGATTACAACCCTATTCAATTGCATAGCCTGTTTTTGTCGCCCCTTGATGTACCTTCCTATATCCTATGCTGCCTATATATATACATATATATATGTATATATATATATATCTTATTCAGCAGTGAGCCCTGCGTATTGTTAGCTAGGATTAGATAGCAGGCCGTGAACACTCTGGGAGTGAACGCAGATATGATATATATAACTGCACAGGTATGGTACAATGCAGACACCGTCTAAGGCCCCTAGCTCGGCTCTGCCGAGCCACCATCAAGTGCGAGCTATCAAGGAGTAATCCTTGTACTCCACTCGTTGCTGGCTCTGTATAGCCGACGTTACTAGCGCGCTTGGCCCCTGCTCGTATCTCGCGAGAGTTACCAAACCACGAAAGTCGAGCTCTACCAAGAGCACACGCGAGATAAGGTAAGGAGTCGGTTCACCTTGTTGGTAACCGCCGAGACTTGGTGGGACGACAGGGCAGGCACCGATGTACTGGTGGTCCTGACTGCTGTCATTGTCCGCGGGTCAGTTAAGTCGAGGCAACGATAACGATTGTCACGCAGTTTAATTAAAATGCTAAATGGTTCGATGGATGACTTGAGAGGCCCGTTTGTCTGAACGCACTGCCTTCACGTGGGATAATGAGTTATGGGCTCCCCTGCGTCGTAGTTTGTCCTAAAGCTCTTCAGACGTCAGCAGTACCACAGGCTGATTGCCGGGAAGCGGTCTTGTCTTCTTTGCTGCAGCAGGTGTGTTTGGATTTGCTTTTCCTTCACTGGCCAGTCTCGTACCGTGGAGGAGCGCGGAAGGGTGAAGGACCTAGACCCCTGAGCGCATAGGATATAGTCCGACGGATGGCCTTTCTGCTGAGTCTAGGATGGGCTGCGCCGTGTCGGATAGATTTGGTGGAGCGTTCCCTAACAAGGTTCCCGCCACCGTGGAGATCCGAGCGTGCAGGCTGAACAGTAGTGCACCCCTGCAGGGAGTTTAATCTATTCGAATAGTCGTTTCCACGGTAACAGGACACTTTATGCTGAAGCAGGATCTTATCACTACAAACTACTACTTCTATTAAACTGTATGGTTCCGGGTTTTCTTCCTCGCAGGGAAGTCGAGGACGGGAACTCGGAGGAATATATTATTATTAATTATTACAACTTACTATTATACAATGCTGCAAAAACTTATGCTTTATTGTTACTTTATGCTTTTTATGAATTGTTGGATGTTCTCTTCTTGTTCTGCAAGACTCATCAGAAGATGCTAGTCTTCGATTGCCCTAGCTTCTTATCCTTATTCTGATTTCTACCTTGCATTCCACTATATACAGCCTCCCCTTTCCATTGATACAAATGCATAAATACTTAGTAGCGGACGTAAGACTCGCGGGTATGCTAGATACTCACCCTTGCTTTATTTCCCCTTTTTGTTTTGCCTGATCGGCCGCTGCAGTCGACGTTGGAGCTTTGGACTCCAGGAGAAGGAGATCCCCGATGCCGACCACCGCAACATGAAGATCCCCGATGTCTTCTTCGACGTCGCGTTCCTCGTTGACCAGGAGTAGTTTGGAGGTTCCCAGGCAGGAGGCATCGCCTTTTCGATTTGTTGTTATTTGTGCTAGCCTTCTTAAGGCATCCTTGTATTCTTGTGTCTGTACTCAGATACTTTTGCTTCCGCTAACTTGTGCTCTCGAGCTATTGTATTAGATCCCTCGTGGCCCCTGGCTTGTATTAAACAACTTGTATTATTTTATTTGTAGAGTTGTGTTGTGATATCTCACCGTGAGTCACTAATCTCGATCGTGTACCTTGCGTGTATGATTACTGTACATGGTCTGATTTTGGGGGCGTCACATCCATGAGATGAGAGCGGCTAAAAATCTAGTGTGGGATGATGCCATCATGTGATAAGCATTCGAGGCCTCGTTCTGGGCGACACTATTAATATCTTACAAACTACTACATCCCTGAAAAAGAAACCCAAATGCAACATAAAATAATTTTCTTACAAACTACTACAACCTTGAAAAAGAAACCCAAACGCAACATAAAATAATTTATTTAACTACTACTACTACTAATTAAAATCTCATCCTCCTACGCCACCTCTTCTTAATCCACTCCTCCCTTGCTTTGAAATGGCCTTCCAACATTTTGGGCGAGGGCCTCCTCCGCCGCCTCGGCATCCTTGACATGCGAATCAACAACGCGTCGGTGCTCCTTGGCCACAAGCTTATCAGACTGGGTTGGAGCGTAGTCGATCTCACTCTCCGTGGCACTGTACACCTTTGCTTAGTACCTCCATGTGGCGGGGATGCGTTTGGCGCCTTTGGCCTGCTTGTAGAGAAACACGGAATCCTCCTCCACCCGGATGGAACGCTCGACGGCCTTCCGCCATTGTGCTTCCTCCCAGCGCACCACTCTGCCCTAGCGCTCGGATTCCTTCGCCTCCGCCTCCTCCTTCACGACCAGTTGCTTGGCTTTTACCTCTGGGGGAACCATCTCTTCTAGGTGTCGATCGTACTCCGCCCACGGCTCCTCCATGGTTGGGGGCGCATCGACGGGAGGCACGGCTGAACGTCGGCTGACTAGCGGCACCATTCTTGCAGGTTGGAGCGTGTGCGCGCGGTGAGGGGGTGGGCGTGGGGGATCTAATGAAGAATTTTTGCATTAGCAGGTGTAGTAGGTATAGGCGGCTAGCCGGAATCAGGGGTGCAATCTACTCAACTCTGCATTGATAACATGCATTTTTCGTTCCGCGCAAAAGATCTGAGACGGCGAATTGATTCGAAAATAAACATGAAAGATAGTTCCAGACTACAAGATACGTCACATCCATCAGAGTTCATTGGATTACATCATCCACTTCCACTGCATTTTTATTTTTTCCACAAACTAGAATAAAACTGCATAGGTGATAGGCCAATATGCGGCGGGCGTCTGCGGCAGCTTCTTGCGGCTTGGGGATGAATTTCTCGGACGCGGCCTTATACTCGTTGTACGCGAGGTCATACGCTGCCTTGGCCTCGGTGTAGCGAAAGCCTCCGCCCTCTTTAGTGCCTGCTACCGCCGCGTTGGCGGCTTGGAGAGCCGTCTCAGCGGCACGAAGCTTGGAGGCGGCAGGCGCAACGTGCTCTCTCTTTTGGAGGAAGACCAGCCACGAGCGATCCCCATAGTCGCCGTCGTCGCCACCGCGCGCCGATGGGAATGAATAGCGACCTGGTGGAACTACATGCCCGAGCATCGGGCGGGCCTCCGCAGATGGCCCCGTTTTTTCGAGGGCTCCCAACACCACCCGCACCACTTGCCATGGAAATAGCTCGCTGGAGATGGAAGAAATAAAATGAAGAAGGGTTCCGAGATAACGCTCCTGGCGAAGTACATATAGGCGGTTCGAATGTATTCCACATGATTCATTAAAAACAACCGTTGGCAATGCAAAGTATAGAGTAATCCATGAAAAACATTATGTGCATTTCCTATGCATTAAATGGATTAAAATTCAGATTATCCTTGCGAACGACTAAAACAGTGCACGAAAATGGTTTGAAAAATCAATATGTGGTTCGTGAGTGCATTGGTAAGTGTTTTGCAACGAATGTGATGATATTTCAAAGATCTAAGAGGCGATATCCAACCGTGAACGCGACATTCATTCGTTTAAAAATTCCAGAAAATTAAATTTTTAATAGGTCCGAAAACTTTGAAACTTGGCAAGGTGTCATCATATCACTTCAATATGTCGGGGAAAAATATGATAGGATTGTACAACTTGTATGATGTGCACCCTTTATAAACCGAACTGTCCCCGAAGAAGAGTCAAGGTTTCAAGGTAGAATGAATCGTATTCGAATGTATGTTCTCATTTCCTTCATCTCTTGACCTCTAGTTTTTTTCTATAGTGACCATAGACCCAACCATCTCATGTGCTACAATATGAATTTTTTGCTAGATAGTTTGTTATTTTTAACGCATTACGTGCATTTCTTAGGAATTAAATGAATTAAAATTCAGATTTGCATTGCGAACGACTAAAACGGTGCACAAAAATGGTTTGAAAAATCAACATGTGGTTCCTCAGTGCATTGGTAAGTGTTTTGCAATGAATGTGATGATATTTCAAAGTTCTAAGCGGCGATATCCAACTTGAACGCGGCATTCATTCGTTTAGAAATTCTGGAATTTTTTTAATAGGTCTGAAAAATTTGAAGCATGGCAAGGTGTCATCATATCACTTCATTATGCCGGGAAAAAATATGATACGATTGTACAACCTGTATGATGTGCACCCTTTAGGAACCGAACTATCCCCAAAGAAGAGTCATGGTTTCAAGGTGGAATGAATCGTATTTGAATGTATGTTCTCATTCTCTTCATCTTTTGACCTTGAGTTTTTTTCTACAGTGACCATAGACCCAACTATCTCATGTGCTACAATATGATTTTTTTGCTGGATGGTTTGCTATTTTTAACGTATTACGTGCATTTCCTAGGCATTAAATTGATTAAAATTCAGATTAGCATTGCAAACGACTAAGACTGTGCAAAAAAATGGTTTGGAAAATCAACATGTGGCTCCTTAATGCATTGGTAAGTGTTTTGCAGCGAACGGGATGACATTTCAAAGATGATGAGGACATCTCTACTAATGTTACACCCACATCTTCACCAACTACACATACTGGACCAATTACTAGAGCACGCGCACGTCAACTAAATTATCAGGTACTTTCGTTTCTTGCGAATCCTTCTAATGTTCAGGAACATATGATGCTGCCTAAATTAGATACTTTTGTTTGTCTTATGAATGAAGGACCTAGCATGGATAAGAAGGATGGTCATTGGAGCGGGATCAAGCATGGAGAAGGAGGTGCGCGCCCGGGAAAGGACAATGGAGCTTCCAGTGGTGATTTTCGCACTTTGTGTCCACCATAAGGCGTGCATGAAGACTTGGAGGAGAGACACAAGATGCCACATTAATATTTCCGTCCAAGGGTTATTATAGGTGTTGCGTCACCTTATTATTGGGCCAGGCCCATGTAATTTCGAAATACACTTAATAAGCTATTTTTTAGAGTCCGTATGTCTGGGGAAACCGAGTTAGGGTTGTTTTCGGACCTCTCCTCCAAGGGGCCACAAAATTCCCCTCTGTTCCCCCATATATACAGCCCTTAGGGCGTCGTTTAGACTTGGGTTTAAATTAGATTTAAGTTAGCCATAGCCGCAACTTCGAGCTCTTCGTTTGTGTCATCCGACCAGGCCAAGACCGCATTGGAACCCCAACTTCTGTTAATCATTCATCTTATATTCGCAATATCCAGATTGAAATTCTTAGTTCTTGCTTGTTCTTCGATTGCTTGCAGGAATTAGACCTTCGTGGTCAGGTTGATCGTGCATCCGCGGGATCAATAACCTCTCGGAGTTGGTTTAGCGATTGCTAAGGCGCAACATCTTCGCACGTTTGTAGTCGGGTCGTGAAAGTCTACTCCACCAAAATCGATCTCCATCATCTCATCGAAACATCGGGACACCTTCGCCTCTATCAAGTGGTATCAGATTTCCAGGTTGATCGGTGAGATTTACCAGTTTTTCGTAGTCTAGATTGGTTCTGTTCTTCATACCTACAGTCCACGAAAAAGCCAAACAAAAATTAGGGTTAGATCATCACGTCCCAAAATAGTCCGAGCCTTTGTCCAGTCTTCTTTTCAGTACTTGCGTTGTTGAATTTGCGGTTGCATCGTTGTGTCAAGTTGCTGATCTTAGCGTCTAGTTCCCTTAGAGTTTCGAGTTCTGATCACAGTTTGTCACGCCGCCGCCGTACAGTAGTATACACCACCACGTTCCGCCAATCCGAGTCCATATACTTCATTACGTTCCACCAATCCGAGTCCATATACACCACCACGTTCCGCCACTCCGAGTCCATATACATCACCACAGTCTGAGTTGTTAGAGTCGGATTTCACCAATCTTTCGTCGTACGTAGAAGGGGGTGATTTCCAAAAAAAAAAGTCTGGCACGCTTTCCAGAGCAGTTTTTAGGCCAAAATTTTCAGGGGTAAAAAAATTTCGTGCCCATACGTTCCTTAGGTCCAGAAACTCATTTTGAGACGTTCGCCACCATAGTGATTTTTCACTTTTTTTCAGCCACCGCAGTCCCGCATCGCAAAAAAAAAAGCAAAAAAAAAGAGAGAAAAAATTCAGAGTGTGCTTCTCAGTTGTTTACGTGCCGCGCCGTGCTTTCGTTGGTGTTTTAGGCTCGCGTCTCTAGTACGGTCTAGCCTAGGATCAGAACAGTACCGACGTTGAGTGTTTATTCAGCTTTGCATCTCTGTTTTGATTACTGTTGAGTTTTTCCTACCATACTTGTCAGCCTTCGTACAGCTCCACATATATTCTACATCATGCGTTTGACACCTCCTGGCCATCGCTCTACCATATCTCTGAGAGTTTTGACCCGTTGGTTGTACATCACCACCTGCTGCTAGGTAAGAATCGGTAAGAACGAAAGAAAAGCTTGAAAAATTTGTGCTTTCCACCACCCCACATCCCATTAGTAGAAGTAGGATCATATTCCTGTGTGTTTTCTATTTCTTCTAACCATGCCAGGATCACATGATGAAGTGGCGCGAGATGCACCCGATTGGGAGAACATGACAAACAAGGAGCTACATGATAAATTTGCCCAAATGATGTCTGAACAGGTGAATGACATCGAGAAGAGATTTACAGAGGCGATTGATGGCGTGGAAAAGATGATCGACACCAAGCTCGACGCCAAGTTGACTGAGTTGATCGCACACCTACCTACACAGCCTGCTGCCGCTCCAGCACAGCCACAGCCACCGCCACTACCACGTGCACGACGTATTCTGTTTCCGAGAGGACAACCTGCTGGTATTGGTGCTCCTCCTGCTGCTGCAGTAGCTGCTACTGCTGCTGCTTCTGACGTCGGCCAGGACGACAACTACGAGGGTGATTACGAGGAGGAGGTGGAACAGGAAGCGGCCTATGAACAGCCAGCTGGACGTCCACGTCCCAACATTCGCCACGGTCGACACCAACCACCCCCTCAGGTACGCGATGATGAACATGTGCCTAAACTTAAATTGAATCTTAAGCCGTTTGAGGGTAGATATATTCCTGATGCTTATCTTACTTGGGAGTTAGAAACTGAACAACGCTTTACATGTTTACAATATCCTGAGAATAGACGTGTTACTGCTGCTGTTTGTGAATTCACGGGATTTGCATCTATTTGGTGGTCTGAACATTGTAGATTGCATGCTAATAATATTCCAACTACTTGGGCTGCTTTAAAAGATGCTATGCGTACTCGCTGGGTTCCTCCTTATTATCAACGTGAATTGCTACAAAAATTACAGCGTTTGAGACAAGGAAAAAATTCTGTAGAGGAATATTATCAAGAATTACAAACTGGATTGATTAGATGTGGCCTAGTAGAGGATAATGAAGCTATGCTTGCACGTTTTATGGGTGGCTTAAACAGGGAGATACAAACTATTCTAGAATACAAGGACTATGCTACTATTACTCGTTTGTTTCATCTTGCTTGTAAAGCTGAACGTGAAGTGCAGGATCGACAGGCCGCTACGAGACCTAACTTTTCTGCAGGACGAAATACATCATGGACATCGCATGGACCTTCTACATCCACACGTCCTGCTGCACCACCATCTACTTCAGCCGCTCATTCTTACAGGGAGCCACCAAAACAGCCAGCGCCACCATTCAAGGGTGCACAGAGTGGTCCAGCGGCGAGTTCTTCTTCATCCATGGCTTCCACAGGGCAAACACGAGATCGTGATATTAAATGTCGCAGGTGCCAAGGTGGAGGTCACTTCGCAAAAGACTGTCCCTCCAAGCGTGTGATGATTATTACGGCGGATGGTGGGTATGAGTCAGCGAGTGACTATGATGAGGAGACTTTAGTTCTCATTGCTCATGAGGAACAGGGTGCCCATGATGATGCTCATGATATAGAGTATATGGCTCCTGATGATGTAGATAAATATGCTAGTTTGGTTGCTCAACGTGTGTTAAGTGTGCAGGTAACGAAGGCCGAGCAAAACCAGAGGCATAATTTGTTCCACACAAAGGGAGTGGTGAAAGAACGTTCGGTTCGCATCATCATTGACGGAGGGAGTTGCAACAACTTGGCGAGCATGGAGTTGGTGGAGAAGCTATCTCTCACCACAAGACCACACCCCCATCCGTACTATATTCACTGGTTTAACAATAGTGGTAAGATTAAGGTAACGCGTTCTGTTCGTGTGCACTTTAGCATTGCTGCATATGCTGATTATGTTGATTGTGATGTGGTACCCATGCAAGCATTCTCTCTTTTACCTGGTAGACCATGGAAATTTGATAGGAATGTTGTACACCATGGTAGGACAAATCAGTTTACTCTGGTTCATCAGGATAAAAATATTGCTTTACTTCCTATGTCTCCTGAACAAATTGTGAAAGATGATCTTGCTAGAGCTAGTAAAGCTAAACAGGAGAAAAATAAGAGTGAAAATGAGATAGCAGCTAAAGAATTTGAGCAACAACATAAGACTAATAGAAAATCTTCTTCTGCTGTTTCTAATGAAATTAAATTGACTAGTCCAACTTTGCTTGCTACTAAGGTTGATATTTCGGATTTGGATGTTAGTCAATATGTGTGCTATGCTTTTGTGTGCAAAGAAGCTTTGTTTTCATTTGAGGAATTGCCTCCTTCTTTGCCTCCTGTTGTCACTGACCTTTTGCAGGAGTTTATTGACGTCTTTCCACAAGACGTACCACCGGGATTACCACCTATTCGAGGGATTGAGCATCAGATTGACTTAATTCCCGGTGCTTCGCTGCCCAACCGTGCGCCATACCGTACCAATCTGGAGGAGACGAAGGAGATTCAGCGTCAAGTACAAGAGCTACTCGACAAAGGTTACATACGTGAATCCCTTAGTCCTTGTGCTGTTCCTGTTATATTAGTGCCTAAAAAGGATGGAACATGGCGTATGTGTGTTGATTGTCGAGCCATTAATAATATTACTATTCATTATCGTCATCCTATTCCTAGGTTAGATGATATGCTTGATGAATTAAGTGGCTCTACCATGTTTTCCAAAGTTGATTTGCGTAGTGGATACCATCAAATTCGCATGAAATTAGGAGATGAATGGAAAACGGCATTTAAAACTAAGTTTGGATTATATGCGTGGTTAGTCATGCCTTTTGGGTTAACTAATGCACCTAGCACTTTCATGAGATTAATGAACGAGGTTTTACGTGCTTTCATTGGACAATTTGTGGTAGTCTATTTTGATGATATACTGATTTATAGCAAATCTTTGGAGGAACATTTGGATCATTTACGTGCTGTTTTTATTGCTCTACGTAATGCACGTTTGTTTGGTAACCTTGGGAAGTGCACCTTTTGCACCGACCGAGTATCGTTTCTTGGCTATGTTGTTACTCCGCGGGGAATTGAAGTTGATAAGGCCAAGATCGAGGCGATTGAGAGTTGGCCGCAGCCCAAAACGGTCACACAAGTGAGGAGTTTTCTTGGCCTCGCTGGATTCTATAGGCGTTTTTTGAGAGATTTCAGCACCATTGCTGCACCTCTCAATGAGCTTACACGCAAGTATGTGCCTTTTACTTGGGGTACCGCACAGGAAGAATCCTTCACGGTATTGAAAGATAAGATAACACATGCTCCTTTGCTCCAACTTCCTGATTTTAATAAGACTTTTGAGCTTGAATGCGATGCTAGTGGGATTGGTTTGGGAGGTGTGTTATTACAAGATGCTAAACCTGTTGCGTACTTTTCTGAAAATTTGAGTGGGCCTAGTCTGAACTATTCTACTTATGATAAGGAATTATATGCTCTTGTTCGGACTTTAGAAACTTGGCAACATTATTTATGGCCCAAAGAATTTGTTATACATTATGATCATGAATCTTTGAAACACATAAGAAGTCAAGCAAAATTTAATCGTAGACATGCTAAGTGGGTTGAATTTATTGAGACTTTCCCTTATGTCATTAAACACAAGAAGGGGAAAGATAATATTATTGCTGATGCTTTGTCTCGTCGTTATACTATGCTTTCACAACTTGACTTCAAGATATTCGGTTTAGAGACAATCAAAGATCAATATGTACATGATGCGGAATTTAAAGATGTTTTGCAGAATTGTAGAGAGGGTAGAACATGGAGCAAGTTTGTGCTTACTGATGGATTTGTGTTCCGTTCTAACAAGCTATGCATTCCAGCTAGCTCTATTCGTCTTTTGTTGTTGCAGGAGGCGCATGGAGGAGGATTAATGGGACACTTTGGCCTGAAGAAGACGGAGGACGTACTTGCTACACATTTCTTTTGGCCAAAGATTAGATGGGATGCTGAGCGTTTTGTTGCTCGCTGCACTACATGTCAAAAAGCTAAGTCACGACTCAACCCTCATGGTTTATACATGCCTTTACCTGTACCTAGTGTTCCGTGGGAGGACATATCCATGGACTTTGTTTTAGGCTTGCCTCGAACAAAGAAGGGGAGGGATAGCATATTTGTTGTCGTGGATAGATTTTCTAAGATGGCACATTTTATACCATGTCATAAAAGCATGCTGCTAATGTTGCTGATTTATTCTTTCGTGAGATTATTCGCATACATGGTGTGCCCAATACTATTGTCTCGGATCGTGATACTAAGTTTCTTAGCCATTTTTGGAGATGCTTATGGGCTAAGTTGGGGACTAAACTACTTTTTAGTACTACATGTCATCCCCAAACTGATGGACAAACTGAAGTAGTCAATAGGACTTTGTCTACTATGCTTAGGGCTGTTTTAAAGAGTAACTTGAAAATGTGGGAAGAATGTTTACCTCATATTGAATTTGCTTACAATCGTTCATTTCATTCTACCACTAAAATGTGCCCGTTTGAGATTGTTTATGGTTTTCTACCTCGTGCACCTATTGATTTGCTGCCTCTTCCATCTTCGGAGAAGGTTAATTTTGATACTAAGCAACGTGCTGAATTGATATTAAAAATGCATGAGTTAACTAAAGAAAACATTGAGAAAATGAATGCTAGATACAAGCTTGCTGGTGATAAGGGTAGAAAGCATGTTGTGTTTGAACCAGGAGATCTTGTTTGGTTACATCTACGTAAAGATAGGTTTCCTGATTTGCGCAAGTCTAAGTTAATGCCACGAGCTGATGGTCCCTTTAAGGTTTTACAGAAAATTAATGATAATGCATATAAACTTGAGCTACCTGCAGATTTTGGGGTTAGTCCCACATTTAACATTGAAGATTTGAAACCTTATTTGGGAGAAGATGATGAGCTTCCGTCGAGGACGACTTCAATTCAAGAAGGGGAGGATGATGAGGACATCTCAACTAATGTTACACCCACATCTTCACCAACTACATATACTGGACCAGTTACTAGAGAACGCACACGTCAACTAAATTATCAGGTACTTTCGTTTCTTGCGAATCCTTCTAATGTTCAGGAACATATGATGCTGCGTAAATTAGATACTTTTGTTTGTCTTATGAATGAAGGACCTAGCATGGATAAGAAGGATGGTCATTGGAGCGGGATCAAGCATGGAGAAGGAGGTGTGCGCGCGGGAAAGGACAATGGAGCTTCCAGTGGTGATTTTCGCACTTTGAGGCCACCATAAGGCGTGCATGAAGACTTGGACGAGAGACACAAGACGCCACATTAATATTTTCGTCCAAGGGTTATTATAGGTGCTGTGTCACCTTATTATTGGGCCAGGCCCATGTAATTTCGAAATACACTTAATAGGCTATTTTTTAGAGTCTGTATGTGTGGGGAAACCGAGTTAGGGTTGTTTTCGGACCTCTCCTCCAAGGGGCCACGAAATTCCCCTCTGTTCCCCCATATATACAGG
This sequence comes from Bromus sterilis, assembly GCA_950022295.1. Taxonomy (NCBI): domain Eukaryota; kingdom Viridiplantae; phylum Streptophyta; class Magnoliopsida; order Poales; family Poaceae; genus Bromus; species Bromus sterilis. The sequence continues at coordinate 167,534,378 of OX465600.1, read as the reverse complement.
CCTTAGGGCATCGTTTAGACTTGGGTTTTAATTAGATTTAAGTTAGCCATAGCCGCAACTTTGAGCTCTTCGTTTGTGTCATCCGACCAGGCCAAGACCGCATTGGAACCCCAACTTCTGTTAATCATTCATCTTATATTCGCAATATCCAGATTGCAATTCTTAGTTCTTGCTTGTTCTTCGATTGCTTGCAGGAATTAGACCTTCGTGGTCAGGTTGATCGTGCATCCGCGGGATCAATAACCTCTCGGAGTTGGTTTAGCGATTGCTAAGGCGCAACGTCTTCGCACGTTCATAGTCGGGTCGTGAAAGTCTACTCCACCAAAATCGATCTCCATCATCTCATCGAAACATCGGGACACCTTCGCCTCTATCAAAAGATCTAAGCGCTGATACCCAATCGTGAACGCGACATTCATTCGATTAAAAATTCCATTTTTTTTGAGTAGGTCTGAAATTTTTCAAACTTGGCAGGGTGTCATCATATCACTTCGGTATGCCAGGGAAAAAATACGATACAATTGTACAACTTGTATGACGTACACCCGTCAGGAACCGAACTATCCCTGAAGAGGAGTCGTGGTTTCAAGGTGGAATGAATCGTATTCGAATGTATGTTCTCATTTGCTTCATCTTTTGACCTTGAGTTTTTTTCGATAGTGATCATAGACCAAACCATCCCACGTGCTATAATAAGAATTTTTTTCCTGCATAGGTTTTCCTATTTTTAACGCATTACATGCATTTCTAGGCATTAAATGGATTAAAAATCATATTTGCAGTGCAAAAGACTAAAAAAGTGCACGACAATGGTTTGAAAAAACAACATGTGATTCCTTAGTGCATTGGTAAGTGTTTTGAAGCGAATGGGATGACATTTCAAAGATCTAAGCACGTTATCCTACCGTGAACGTGGCATTCATTCATTTAAAAATTCCAGAATTTTTTTATTAGGACTGAAAAATTTGAAACTTCGCAGGGTGTCATCATATAATTTCAGTATGCCGGGTAAAAATATGATACGATTGTACAACTTGTATGATATACACCCTTTAGAAACCGAACTATCCCCGAAGAAGAGTCGTGGTTTGAAGCATGGAATGAACCGTATTCGAATATATGTTCTCATTTGCTTCATCTTTTGACCTTGAGTTTTTTTATACAGTGACCACAGACCCAACCATCACATTGCTATTGCTGGATAGTTTGCTATTTTTATCGCATTACGTGCATTTCTAGGCATTAAATGAATTAAAATTCAGATTAGCATTGCGAACGACTAAAACAGTGTACGAAAATGGTTTGAAAAATCAACATGTGGTTCCTCAGTGCATTGGTAAGTGTTTTGCAGCGAATGGGATGACATTTCAAAGATCTAAGCGGTGATATCCAGCCGTGAACGCGACATTCATTCATTTAAAATTTCCAGAATTTTTTTCTTAGGTCTGAAAAAAATGAAACTTGGCAGGGTGTCATCATATCACCTCAGTATGCCGGGGAAAAATATGATACGATTATACAACTTTTATGATGTACACCCTTTAGAAACCGAACTATCCCCGGAGAAGAGTTGTGATTCCAAGGATGGAATGAATCGTATTCGAATGTATGTTCTCATTTTCTTCATCTTTTGACGTTAAGTTTTTTCTACAGTGACCATAGACCCAACCATCACACGTGCTATAATATGATTTTTTGCCGGATAGTTTGCTATTTTTATCGCATTACGTGCATTTCTAGGCATTAAATGGATTAAAATTCAGATTAGCATTGCGAACGACTAAAACAGTGCATGAAAATGGTTTCAAAAATCAACATGTGGTTCCTCACTGCATTGGTAAATGTTTTGCAGCGAATGGGATGGCTGATGAGGACATCCCTACTACCAACACATCTCCAGTTCGTCATGAAGAACAAGTTGATTCAACAAAGAAGAAGGATGATGAAACCAGAATTGGACCTATTAACAGTTCGTGCAAAGTTGATAGAACAACAGGTGAACTTGCTCTTAATAGATTCTGATATGTTATGTAATGAGAACTTTATACTTCCTAAATCTTTGTATGTTTGCATAATCAGGTATCATGATGAAGAAGAGGATCCAGAAGGAGGAGAAGATGAAGTAAGCTCCAACTTTCGGACGTCCGACACTTTTTGGACGTCCGACACTTTTCGGACGTTCGACATCGGAGGCCAGGAGCTACGACGCCTCGATGACCTCGAGTTACAGAAGGGTTACGGACATCCAATGGGATTCAGACGTCCGACACGACGGACGTCCGACATGGAACGGAGGTCCCACATGAAGATCTTCGCGACGGCCCCCGAGTACAGAACCGATGTCAAAACAGCCGGAAGTCCGACACGATTCGGACGTCCGACATATCGGACGTCCGAAACTGCCTGCGCGCAGATCTGAAGGGCTGCGGCCTTGTATCCGAGTTTGACACCCCTAGCTTATAAATATCGGACCCCCTGCGAGTTTTAGGGTTAGACCACGTTTTGATAAACCCTAGTTCTTGAGAATAGCTCCAAGCTTTCATCTTGAATCATATACTTCAATTCGTATCGATCTGAAGTGTTGCTACTGCAAGTTTTGTGTGATTTGTTTTTCCACTGGGAATTAGTAGATTGCAAATTACCGTCTCGTGGTCGATGGCTACGTTGCGCAAGTGTGTGAAGTTGTGAATATCCAAAGGGTGGAGAGCTATCGCATTGGCAACAGGGATCTAGCGAGGAGAATTCATCGGCTACATACAAGTTATCTATCATCGCCCTCATATTCACCGTTCTCTTACTTAGAAGATCGGTCCACCCCATATCAATGGCATTTCAAAGATATAAGCGGCGATATAGACCCAAACCATCCCAGGCGAGCTATTTGAACACAATCAATACAAACGGGGGGTTGGGGAAAATATCCAAGATGGTCCAATTGGCCGACCATGGCGCGCGCACAGCTCAGACGTTTTATGGCGTCCGGGGGAGATTCATTTCTACACCCACTAGACCCCAGCGCAAACTCCTCATCCAGTGACGCCCCCAAAATCAGATCGTGTACAGTAATCATACACGCAAGCTACACGATCAAGATCAGGGACTCACGGTAAGATATCACAACACAACTCTACAAATAAAATAATACAAGCCAGGGGCCACGAGGGCTCGAATACAACAGCTCGAGAGCACAAAGTTAGCGGAAGCAATAGTATCTGAGTACACACACAAGAATACAAGGTTGCCTTAAGAAGGCTAGCAGAAATAACAAAAGATCGAAAAGGCGAGGCCTCCTGCCTGGGAACCTCCAAACTACTCCTGGTCAACGGGGAACTCGACGTCGTAGAAGTCATCGGGGGTCTTCACGTTGCGTCGATCGGCATCGGGGATCTTCTGGTACTGGGATCCAACGTCGACTGCAGTGGCCGATCAGAAAAAAAGGGGAAATAAAGCAAGGGTGAGTATCTAGCATACCCGCGTGTCTTAAGTCCGCTACTAAGCATTTATGCATTTATATCAAATGGAAAGGGGAGGTTGTATATAGTGTACTGCATGGTAGAAATCAGAATAAGGATGAGAAGCTGGGCCTATCAAAGACTAGCATCTTCCGACGAGTCTTGCTGCACAAGAAGAGAACAGCCAACAGTTTATATAAAGCATAAAGTAACAATGCAGCATAAGTTGCTGCAGCATTGTATAATAGTAATTTGTAATAATTAACAATAATAAATGCCTCCGAGTTCTCCTCCTCGACTTCCCTGCGAGGAAGAAAACCCAGAACCATACAGTTTAATAGAAGTAGTAGTTTGTAGTGGTAAGATCCGGCTTCAGCATAAAGCGTCCTGTTACCGTGGACACGGCTATTCGAATAGATTAAACTCCCAGCAGAGGTGCACTACTGTTCAGCCTGCATGCTCGGATCTACAAGGTGGCATACACCTTGTTAGGGAATGTCCCACTGTAAGGCCCCCGATGCGGTGCTCACTCGAGTTAGTCGCTTTCGCGTCCCGCTCAAGTTAGTAGCGCATAAAGAGCCACCGACTCACGACACTCGCACTCGTGTCGCTGCCGGACTCTCAACAACAGGTACAGGAAACAAAGAACTTTAAACTAAGACATAAATATATAGAGTCCAGGGCATACATCGCCACTGGATAAAATATTTCATCATCTCAGAGGTCCGTGGACCCAACAGTACATCATGCGACAAGCGGAAGACAAACACGACCGAATACGGTCAAAAGCCAAATTTCCCTAGAGAGGGCTGCACATAAAGAGTCCACCCACGGGTCGTCGAAGCCCAACTGTAGGATCTACTGAACGAGGTCGATCTCATCGTCATCCTCTGGGGGCACCTCCACAAAGTATCGTCCAGAGCTCGGGTCGAGATAGTAATCCACTGCAGCGGCCGATCAGACAAAACAGTGAAAGCACAAAAGGAAAACAGGGGTGAGATTATATCATTACAGGATAACTAACTCCCTACGGTAAGACAAGATAAAGGTAAAGGTTGCAGCCGCACTAGCATATATGGTGGCTATCGTTCTATTAGAGTAGGGGTAAGATCCAAGAAATACACGTGACATCGTGTCATAAGTCTGCTATCCACCTACTTACGTCAAACATAACACAACCTGGATCTTCTCTCGGTCCCCCTGGACGAAGAAAAGCAACCAAGGCACTCACACGGTAGGCAAGTTTTAAATTATAATTCAGATTGATGTTATTCTATGAACAAGGAGTAGGTCTCAAGTCGTCCATAACCGCGGACACGGCTTTTCGAAAAGATTTAACCCTGCAGGGGTGTACCAACTGCCAATCATATGCTTCGCATGTACGCTCGGTTTCCACTTGGCAAAGTAAGCGCCTGAAACTCCGGAACGTCAGAGTCCCTCTAACTAACAACACACAACTCCGGGTGGCCCCCGGTGAGTCGACATCCAACTCAAAAGCCGACCGCGCTCTCGAATCGGTCTCTACCGTATGACTCCAGGTTTGGATTGCCGGTTAAATCTCATAAGAGACCGGGTCCTCAGCCGGTCAAGGTAGTCCAGCCAAGGCACAAGTCCTCCTGGCCCAAGGTGGTTTGTAAACAACTGGGGTACTACCAGCACACACACATTGCAAATAGTAAATCAGCTCGGGCCACCACTAGAACTGTATGAAGCTAGGTAGGTAAGACAAGGGGACCCCATAGAATCCCACACAAGATTAGGCACGCTCGTCAAGAAACACAATACCCAGAACTCGGGACCTAGGTGACTCAAATGGAACAAAGCACCTGGCGGGAACAGCCTGGTCTCCCATCTTTCGTCAAGTATAAGTTAACATCATAATAATCATAAATATCAACCAACTTCTTTAAATAACATGATATCCCAAACCAAACATAGGGTAAGCAGCAAGTTTTCCTATTCATACTAAGCAATGGCTGAGCAGCGGTAACTTAGCAGTACAAAGGTTTGCTGGGATGTGGGGATCATGGCTGTTTGGTTTTGAACGTGGCATAAGCAAAGTGGATAGGATCAAACAAACTTTCTAGACTACAACTAGGCAGGTAGGCAGAAAGGTATCAAGTAATGGTATGAATCTTCCCCTTGCTTGGGTAATCGGTCGTCGAAGCAGACGCAGCAGGGTCCTCGGGCTCGGTGTCGGAAACCTCCACGTAAGTCTCCTCGGTGGTCTCAGGCGCTAACGTAAGGTACCGGCAAGGAAAAGGCACACAAATAAGTAACGGGTACAATGCACAGGCAAAGATGGTATGATCAAGTTAAATTGACATGATGTGACCCTATCTAGTCAGATTTAAATGAAGGTGGTGACGACACGTCAACAACTTCATTTGCAATTTATTTACGTAAAAATGGCTTTGGTCTTAGCCTTATTTTTGGTGTAAGTAACATGTCAACATGGCATGATCAACAATGCATTTAACAGAAACAAAAACAATGTGCAAAGAAATCACTGATTCCGGAGACGGAGTAGTGCCGGTGAAATTGACATAAGGGAGGTCACAGGAGGTGTGGAAAATATGCATGGGTGTACCCACTTGTGGGACCCACAAGATCAAAGAGTGACTAGGGTAAAAGTCAATCATGGCATGGTCACATGTGGGTGCAACTTCCTTCCACATTGTTCACAATTTTATGTTGCTCAAACATAAAAACAGAGGTGATCATGCTGACCCGTAGATTTTTCTACCCCAAAATGATATAAGATATGCCCCACTTCGAATTTGCAAAACAGGTTGCAAATTCAAAAGAAAATGTGGGGGCTAAAATGCAAATTTACCACCACTCCAAAAATAGAGGGGGCAAACTACAAAAAGGACCTCACCATGCTGATCAGTAGCTCAAGCTACCCTAAAAACATATATGGGATGCCCCTGGATGAGGTTGGAGTTCAAATCAAGTTTGAATTTGAATTCAAATTCAAATTTGAAATAAAACAGAAAAAGAAAACAAAAGAAACGGAAGAAAAAAACAGGCTCAGACCCTCATGGGCTGGCCTCGGCGAGAAGGGCCCAGCTCCCTCTCCCTTGCCCAAGTGGACAGAGCCCACTCGGCCAGCGCAGCGAAAAACAAAAAAAAAAGAAAAACGGCCGCAGCCTCTGGATTTGGCCCAGGTCTTCCTCTCCTCTCCATGGCCCAACAAGCTCCTGGCCCAACCTGCTCTCGAGCTCCCCTCCTTCTCTGAATCTATCGACACTGAACATCTTCAGTCGCCCGACTCAAAACAGAGCAAAAAAAGGGGACGGCTTGCGCTCGATCTGGGGCTCGAACCCATGATTAACTCGACAACGACGGGAGCCCAAACCACTGCGCTACTCCAGGAAGTTTGAACAACTTCGCGGCGCCACGAATCACAAGGTGGACTTCGAGAAAACTCGGAAAAATAAAGGTGCGCGCGGTGTCGATCTGAAGAAACCCGATAGGCGTTGCACCGGCGACATGGCGACGAACCCTAGCTCGACTACGGCGCTCTGATGACCTAGCTGGGGCAACGATCCGCAAGCTGGAACACCCAAGGTTCCGTTTCTTCATAGATATGCACCGGAGACGCATCGTCGACGTCGTGCACCTCACCGGAAAAGCACGGCGGCCACGGTCTACGGCTAAGTTCAGACGCGGCCCGAAAACGAACAGGGGCAAAGCGGTCTCCTTGAGGCACTTGGCACGCTCTGGACGTGGCCACGCTACACCTGCGCACACCCAGACCTCGCCGAGCCACGGTGATCACCGGCGACGCGGATTTCGTGGTCACGGCGGACGGCACCGAGGGGAAAACGACGCGGCTATGCTACACGTTCTACGGGGCGGCAGGGATGGTGGTGCGCTCACCTAGGGGTTCTCGACGAGGAGGAAAAACATGCCGAAGGGGAGAAGGAAGGCGAGGTCGTCGCCAGAGACGAAGACGACCGAGGCGGGGGTCGACGTCGAGGGGGCGCTCTGCTTCGCCTAGCTCAATCCTGCGAGGAGGAAAACGGCCAGGTTAGCACGGGGTTCGCAGAGCGCAGACGCGCGTTGAAGATGAGGCGAGGACGGCGGCGAATCGAAGCCTGTCACCGGACTCATGGCGGAAACAGGGGAGAGAGGCGTCGGTCTTGGAGGCGGCGGCGAGTGGAAGGGAAGGGAGGAATGGAGCTAGGGTTCCTGGAGGGATCCCTAGGCGCGCTTATAAAGGAGGGGGACGCCTCCCGCTGGCTCCAGGGCTCCACCGGCCGCCGTGGCACCGGCTGTGAGAGGGGAAAGGGGAAAAGGAGACTCCACGGTGGAAAGGTGGGAAGAAGGGGCGTACCCCTTCGCCACGGGCCAGGCCGAGGGGAAAACGGGCCCCGGTGGGCTGGGCTGGAGGAAAAAAAAGAGGAAAAAACAAAAGAAAGCCTCCTCCTGGACCCCTTTTCCATTTAATAAAACAGAAAAGGACTTAGGCTTTTTTTTTGGATAAAATACAAGTAGGAAAATACATAAAAACATGTATAATTAACCTTGCATTATTCTTTAATTTCCAAAAATGGTTTGGGCATTTTTGGCAACAACAAAATTGTGAACTCATTTTTAATTCAAAACCACTTTGAACTAGAGCCCATATTTTTTATGATGGCAAAAATGATTTGAGGTTTTTAAAACCCTCGCCATAGCAAATGAAATGGCTATGCGAAGTTTGGGGTCAGGGAGAGCATGCATGCAAGAATGAAAATTCTCCACACACCCTTCTTGAACCACTTTGGAAGCAAACTCAACCAAACCAGATGGGCTCCAATCCCAATGCAAATTCAAATCACCACATGAAATTATAATCTTTAGCATCATGCCAAGTTACAAAGTCAACAACAAAGTACAATCTCATGGTGTTTTCTATTTATTGCACATGGGCTGTTACAGCACTCCCCCACCAACACAGGATCTCGTCCCGAGATCTAAGCCTGAAACAACTCAGGATACTCAGAACGGAGATGATCTTCGCGCTCCCACGTTGCTTCCTTCTTCGAATGATGTGCCCACTGAACTTTCATGAACTTGACGGTCTTGTTGCGAGTCTTGCGCTCGGACGTCTCAAGAACACGGACTGGACGCTCTAAGTAGGAAAGGTCCGCACTCAGCTGTATCTCACCCAAGTCAACAGCCTGCTCTGGCTGCTTGAAGCACTGCTTTAGCTGGGACACATGGAACACGTCATGCACCATGGACAGACTCTCTAGAAGCTCGAGCCGAAAGGCAAGAGGTCCTCTAGTCTCAAGGATGCGGAAAGGTCCGACAAATCTTGGAGCGAGCTTTCCTTTGATGCCAAAGCGGTGAGTTCCCCTCAATGGAGACACTCTCAGGTACGCCCAATCACCAACCTGAAACGCTACACCACGGTGCCTTTTGTCATAATAGGCCTTCTGCCTAGACTGTGCTTCCTTTAGGTGCTCTCGAACAATCTTCACTCTGTCCTCTGCCTCTTGGATCACATCTGGACCGAACAGCTGCCTCTCACCTGTCTCGGACCAGTTCAAAGGTGTCCTGCACTTGCGGCCATACAAGAATTCAAACGGCGCTGCTTGCAGACTTGCCTGATAGCTGTTGTTGTAAGAGAACTCAGCATACGGCAAGCATTCTTCCCACTTCATGCCAAAGGAGATGACACATGCCCGAAGGATGTCCTCGAGGATTTGGTTCACGCGCTCGACTTGCCCACTTGTCTGAGGGTGATAAGCGGTACTGAACAACACTGTCGTACCAATCGCCTTTTGAAAGGCCTGCCAGAACTTAGAGGTGAAAAGGCTGCCTCTATCAGAACTGATCTTCTTGGGAATGCCATGCAAAGATACAACTCTTGCGGTGTACAAATCCGCCAACTGAGCTGCTGAAATGGAGTCCTTCACTGGAAAGAAGTGGGCAACTTTGGAAAGATTGTCAATGACAACAAAGATGGCATTGTTCTTCTTCTGCGACAAGGGGAAGCCTGTGATGAAATCCATCTCTATGTGATCCCATTTCCACTCCGGGATCTCAAGTGGATGAAGCAACCCTGCAGGCTTCTGGTGTTGTGCCTTCACTCTCCTGCACACATCACACTGAGACACGTAACGGGCAACATCCCGCTTCATACGAGTCCACCAAAAGCTTTGCTTGAGATCTTGATACATCTTTGTACTGCCAGGGTGAATCGATAGCTTGGAATCATGGGCTTCCTTCATGATGACCTCTCTGAGACCTCCCTCCTTGGGAACAACAACTCGCTCTTCGAACAACACGGTGCCGTCATTATGCAATGAAAAGCAACCGTACTTTGGAACTGAGGCGGCAATACCCTGTTTGATCTTCTGTATCATTGAGCTGCCAGACTGAGCTTCACGAATCTTCTCATGGATAGTGGGCTCTACCACAAGGTTGGCAAGATAGCCTTCTGGAATTAGCTCGAGATTGATCCTTCGAAAGGACTCACACAAATCAGGGTGGATCTTCTGCACCTGGACATTATTGCAATCGCCCTTGCGGCTCAGCGCATCAGCTATGACATTCGCCTTCCCAGGCGTGTACTGAATATCAAATGTGTACTCAGTAATGGTCTCAAGCCATCTTCTTTGCTTCAAGTTCAGATTTGGCTGAGTGAACAAGTACTTCAGACTCTTGTGGTCCGTGAACACATCCACCTTCCTCCCTAAGAGGAGGTGTCGCCAAGTGACCAAAGCGTGCACAACTGCTGCAAGCTCCAAGTCGTGCGTGGGGTAATTCCTCTCACTCGTCTTCAACTACCGTGAGGTATACACCACAATATTCCTGCCTTACATCAAAACTCCGCCTAGACCTTGCAAAGAGGCATCACAAAACACCTAAAAAGGCTGTGAATCATCTGGCGGTGTGAGAATTAGAGCTGTGGTCAGCTTCTCTTTCAACTCCTCGAAGGCTGACTGGCAAGCTGGTGACCAAGTGTACCGCTTGTCCTTGCACAACATTTCAGTCATTGGCTTGGCTATTTTGGAGAAATTCTGCACAAACCTCCTGCAATAACTGGCGAGGCCGAGAAAACTCCTTAGCTGCTTCACGTTCTCCGGTGGAGCCCACTCTTGAATAGTGCGGACTCGCTCTAGGTCAACCGCAATTCCCTCCGCGGAGATGACATGGCCCAGAAAATTGACCTTGTCCAGCCAAAACTCACACTTGGAGAACTTGGCGTAATACCGGTGCTCTCTTAACTTCTGCAGCACCAAGCGCAAATGTTCCTCATGCTCAGCCTCTGACTTGGAATAGACAAGAATGTCGTCGAGATAGAGGATCACAAACACATCAAGCCATTCTTGGAACAAATAGTTCATAGCTCTCATGAATGTCGGAGGGGCATTTGAGAACCCAAAAGTCATGACTGTGAACTCATAGAGCCCATAACGTGTGCTGAACGCGGTCTTGGGAATATCCTCTTCACGAACACGGATTTGGTGATACCCCATCCTCAAGTCAAGCTTGGAAAACACCTTAGCCCCATTTAACTTCTCAAACAGATCATTGATGCGGGGTAAATGGTACTTGTTCTTGATGGTCTTCTTGTTGATACCGCGATAGTGCTGGACCAAGCGGCTAGTCCCATCATTCTTCTGGACAAACAAAGCTGGTGCACCCCAAGGGGAAGTGCTCGCGCGGATAAAACCGCCTGCTTCCAACTCTGTCAACTTCTTCTTGAGATCAATCAACTCCTTAGAACACATCTTGTACGGATGCCGAGAAATCGGCTGGGTACCAAATTCTAGCTCAATAACGAACTCAATAGCTCGAACTGGGGGAATTCCTGGAAACTCCTCCGGAAAGACGTCTGGGAACTCACAGACAACTCTGACCTCTTCGAGCAAAGGCGCAACTCCGGCGTTCAACACGTACAACTGTGCTGGTCCTGTCATAGAGCCACAAGTGCACAATACTTCTGCACCTGAATCATGTGTCAACTTGACGGATCTGGTCGGACAATCAATATTGGCCTTGTGCTGCACAAGCCAATCCATGCCCAAAATGACATCAATGTCGGAACGAGGCAAGACAACCAGGGATGCTAAAAATATAACACCCTGGATACAGATCTCCGCATCTGGAACAAAAACGGACGAGCTGGACCTTGAACCAGGAGTGTGAACCGCAAGGGGTTTCTGGAGCAACTCGGTCTGAAGGTCATTTTTTGAAGCAAAGGAGTGTGATACGAACGAATGGGAAGCTCCGGAATCGAGCAGAACTGTCGCGGGAACTGAACACACAAGCAACCTACCAAGAACGATCTCTGAAGACTGCTGAGCATCTGTGAGCATCACGTTGTTCACCCGAACTGCACGTGGTTGTGCCTTCACCATCGCGGTTCTCGGAGAAGAGCGAGGTGGAGGCGGTGGGAGCCGAGCAAAGCGCGGATCAGTGCAGTTGGGAGACGTGTGTCCCGGCTCTCTGCACTTGTAGAAAATCACACCCGGCTTGGGCTGCTGCTGCGGCCTGGGTGGCCTCGCGTGTGGTGGTGTAGAGTGAGGCCCCTGCTGAACTGGGACGGGAGGGCGGGCAAAAGTGCAGACAACTGCCCCCCTCTGCTGGTACTGCTGCCTCTATGGTGGTGCCTCTGCAACCCAAGTCTTTGCCTTCTTGTGGATCATCACTGCGGAACTGTGCTCACGCTGGCCCTTCCTGTCTGCATCCCACTCAGCTTTGGCTGACTCCTGGCGGATAGCCTGATCCACGAACTGTGAGAACAGCGTGGGACTGCACTGAGTGAGCGCGTACTTGATCTCTGTGCTGAGACCTCTACGGAACCTGGCGATCTTCTTAGCCTCTGTGCTGACCTCCTCTGGAGCGTACCTGGCGAGCCTGACGAAGGCCAGGTTGTACTCCTGAACTGACCTGTCACCCTGTCTCAGAGCCAAGAACTCCTCACGCTTCCTGTCCATCAGGCCACTCGGAATATGCGCTGCTCTGAAGTCTGCGACGAAATCTGCCCACGTGATGATAGCATCGCCCTTGTTGGCCTTGTAGGTATCGTACCAGCTGGCTGCTGCACCCTGAAGCTGGAAGGAGGCGAAGGTGACGTAGTCGACGGGTCTGACGGTGTTTTTATTGAAGTGCTTCTTGATTTCTGCGATCTAGTCATCCGCCTCCAGCGGGTCTCGAGCCTCGGAGAACCTGGGGGGTTGATCGCGAGGAACCGCTGCAGTGTGGTGTACTGTGGTCGATCATTCCTCTGGGAAGTCTGGCTCTGCAGCATCTGTAAGATCGCAGCTGTGCCCTGAGCCACTGCGGCCACAGCCTCTCCAAGGATAGGGTTCTCTGGCGGCGGCATGTTCGTTCTTGGCATCCTGTATACAGGAACACTTATGAGAACATGGTCGAAACATTGATGTAACCAGAAGATAAAGCAATATTGACAACAAAACTTCCTCACGAGGTATGAGAAAGCCGAAGGCTGAAATTCCACCAAGGTTAACCCGGAAAATCGAAAGCTAGGTGCTACTGGAATCCAAAAACCGAGATCATCCGAATCCAAGATAATAATCTGCTAGCGAGCACACAACAATATATACGAGCGGTTGGAAACCTGAATCTTGAGACATCTGCCCTGAGCGGCCCGCCATCACGGTCGTCCATAGGGGAAAAGACACCACATCCATATTACCATAGGATGCCCGCCAATCCTGTATGGACGTTTCACCTGGGGTATGCTGTAAGCGAGGTAGAGCAGTCAACCCCAAGTGGCGGCTCAGTGGTCTCAAAGACGCCAACACATGTCGTAGCTAGCAAAAAATTATAGAGGAATCGGAGCCTCATGTAAATGAGAACCTAGATTTGTTTTTGAAAGGGGATAAGTTGCAGAGAGAAAACAACGTTTCACTTCCTCATGGAAAAAGGGGTGGGAGGGTGGGGTAAGAAGAAAAGAAAGAGTTCCTACTCTCCGGTTTTTCCTTAGTAACTACAAAATAGTTTCTAGACTCAACTTCGGCCAGTAAGGGGTCCTACAGTCAGTCCTGCTCTGATACCAAGTTGTAAGGCCCCCGATGCGGGGCTAACTCGAGTTAGTCGCTTTCGCGTCCCGCTCAAGTTAGTAGCACATAAAGAGCCACCGACTCACGACACTCGCACTCGTGTCGCTGCCGGATTCTCAACAACAGGTAAAGGAAATAAAGAACTTTAAACTAATACATAAATATATAGAGTCCAGGGCATACATCGCCACTGGATAAAATATTTCATCATCTCAGAGGTCCGTGGACCCAACAGTACATCATGCGACAAGCGGAAGACAAACACGACCGAGTACGGTCAAAAGACAAATTGCCCTAGAGAGGGCTGCACATAAAGAGTCCACCCACAGGTCGACGAAGCCCAACTGTAGGATCTACTGAACGAGGTCGATCTCATCGTCATCCTCCGGGGCACCTCCACGAAGTATCGTCCAGAGCTCGGGTCGAGGTAGTACTCCACTGCAGCCGCCGATCAGGCAAAACAGTAAAAGCACAAAAGGAAAACAGGGGTGAGATTATACCATTACAGGATAACTAACTCCCTACGGTAAGACAAGATAAAGGTAAAGGTTGCAGCCACACTAGCATATATGGTGGCTATCGTTCTATTAGAGTAGGGGTAAGATCCAAGAAATACACGTGACATCGGTCATAAGTCTGCTATCCACCTACTTACGCAAACATAACACAACCTGGATCTTCTCTCGGTCCCCCTGGACGAAGAAAAGCAACCAAGGCACTCACACGGTAGGCAAGTTTTAAATTATAATTCAGATTGATGTTATTCTATGAACAAGGAGTAGGTCTCAAATCGTCCATAACCGCGGACACGGCTTTTCGAAAAGATTTAACCCTGCAGGGGTGTACCAACTTCCCATCATAGGCTTCGCATGTACGCCTGGTTTCCACTTGGCTAAGTAAGCGCCTGAAAATCCGGAACGTCAGAGTCCCTCTAACTAACAACACACAACTCCGGGTGGCCCCCGGTGAGTCGACATCCAACTCAAAAGTCGGCCGCACTCTCGAATCGGTCTCTACCGTATGACTCCAGGTTTGGATTGCCGATTAAATCTCATAAGAGACCGGGTCCTCAGCCGGTCAAGGTGGGCCAGCCAAGGCACAAGTCCTCCTGGCCCAAGGTGGTTTGTAAACAACTGGGGTACCACCAGCACACACACATTGCAAATAGTAAATCAGCTCGGGCCACCACTAGAACTGTATGAAGCTAGGTAGGTAAGACAAGGGGACCCCATAGAATCCCACACACGATTAGGCACGCTCGTCAAGAAACACAATACCCGGAACTCGGGACCTAGGTGACTCAAATGGAACAAAGCACCTGGCGGGAACAACCTGGTCTCCCATCTTTCGTCAAGTATAAGTTAACATCATAATAATCATAAATATCAACCAACTTCTTTAAATAACATGATATCCCAAACCAAACATAGGGTAAGCAGCAAGTTTTCCTATTCATACTAAGCATTGGCTGAGCACCGGTAACTTAGCAGTACAAAGGTTTGCTGGGATGTGGGGATCATGGTTGTTTGGTTTTGAACGTGGCATAAGCAAAGTGGATAGGATCAAACAAACGTTCTAGACTACAGCTAGGCAGGTAGGCAGAAAGGTATCAAGTAATGATATGAATCTTCCCCTTGCCTGGGTAATCGGTCGTCGAAGCAGACGCAGCAGGGTCCTCGGGCTCGGTGTCGGAAACCTCCACGTAAGTCTCCTCGGCGGTCTCAGGTGCTAACGTAAGGTACCAGCAAGGAAAAGGCACACAAGTAAGTAACGGGTACAATGCACAGGCAAAGATGGTATGATCAAGTTAAATTGACATGATGTGACCCTATCTAGTCAGATTTAAATGAAGGTGGTGACGACACGTCAACAACTTCATTTGCAATTTATTTACGTAAAAATGGCTTTGGTCTTAGCCTTATTTTTGGTGTAAGTAACATGTCAACATGGCATGATCAGCAATGCATTTAACAGAAACAAAAACAACGTGCAAAGAAATCATCGATTCCGGAGACGGAGTAGTGCCGGTGAAATTGACACAAGGGAGGTCACAGGAGGTGTGGAAAAGATGCATGGGTGTACCCATTTGTGGGACCCACAAGATCAAAGAGTGACAAGGGGAAAAGTCAATCATGGCATGGTCACATGTGGGTGCAACTTCCTTCCACATTGTTCACAATTTTATGTTGCTCAAACATAAAAACAGAGGTGATCATGCTGACCCATAGATTTTTCTACCCCAAAATGATATAAGATATGCCCCACTTCGAATTTGCAAAGCAGATTGCAAATTCAAAAGAAAATGTGGGGCTAAAATGCAAATTTACCACCACTCCAAAAATAGAGGGGGAAAACTACAAAAAGGACCTCACCATGCTGATCAGTAGCTCAAGCTACCCTAAAAACATATATGGGATGCCCCTGGATGAGGTTGGAGTCCAAATCAAGTTTGAATTTGAATTCAAATTCAAATTTGAAATAAAACAGAAAAAGAAAACAAAAGAAACGGAAGAAAAAAAAACAGGCTCAGACCCTCATGGGCTGGCCTCGGCGATAAGGGCCCAGCTCCCTCTCCCTGGCCCAAGTGGACAGAGCCCACTCGGCCAGCACAGCGAAAAAGAAAAAAAAAGAAAAACGGCCGCAGCCTCTGGATCTGACCCAGGTCTGCCTCTCCTCTCCATGACCCAACAAGCTCCGGGCCCAACCTGCTCTCGAGCTCCCCTCCTTCTCTGAATCTGTCGACACTGAACATCTTCAGTCGCCCGACTCAAAACAGAGCAAAAAAGGGGGCGGCAAGCGCTCGATCTGGGGCTCGAACCCACGATCAACTCGACAACGACGGGAGCCCAAACCACTGCGCTACTCCAGGAAGTTTGAACAACTTCGCGGCACCACGAATCACAAGGTGGACTTCGAGCAAACTCGGAAGAACAGAGGTGCGCGCGCTGTCGATCTGAAGAAACCCGACAGGCGTTGCACCGGCGACATGGCGACGAACCCTAGCTCGACTACGGCGCTCTAATGACCTAGCTGGGGCAGAGATCCGCAAGCTGGAACACCCAAGGTTCCATTTCTGCAGAGATATGCACCGGAGACGCGTCGTCGACGTCGTGCACCTCACCGGAAAAGCACGGCGGACACGGTCTACGGCTAAGTTCAGACGCGGCCCGAAAACGAAAAGGGGAAAAGCGGTCTCCTTGAGGCACTTGGCGCGCTCTGGACGCGGCCACGCTACACCTGCGGACGCCCAGACCTCGCCGGGCCACGGTGATCACCGGCGACACGGATTCCGTGGTCACGGTGATCCTTCTCAAGTCATCCACCGGACCATTTAGCATTTTAATATTATCTCGTAGACAACCGTTATCGCTGTCTGACTAACAACAAAACGGACGACGAACAGCAAAAAGAACCACCAGTACGTCGGGGCCTGCCCTGTTGTCCCGTCAAAGCGCGCGGTTACCAACAAGGTGAACCGTCTCCTTACCTTGTCTCGCGTGTGTTCTTGGTAGAGCTCGACTTTTCGTGGTTTGGTAACTCTCGTGAGATACGAGCAGGGGCCAAGCACGCTAGTAACATCGGTCGTACCCTCCCTGTCGTTCCCGACGCAATACCGCTCACGGGCACCGTTGGGTCGCCCGAATCTTACCTTTAAGGACAACCGTTGCTCAGGTACCTAGAGCGGCTATACAGAGTCAGCAACGAGTGGAGTACAAGGATTACTCCTTGATAGCTCACAATTGATGGTGGCTCGGTAGAGCCGAGCTAGGGGCCTTAGGCAGTGTGTCCATTGTACCGTACATGTTGCAGTTATAATAAATTGTATCCGCATCACTCCCCTCAGTGATCACATCCCGCTATCTAATCCTAGTTGACTAAAAAAGCGCAGGGCTCACCGCTGAATATAATATATATTTATAGGCAGCATAGGATGAAGTAAGGTACATCAAGGGGCGACAAAAACAGGCTATGCAATTGAATAGGATTGTAACGTAGCAGCAGCAGTAACCATGCCTAGTGCAAGAAATGTACGGAAAATATAGGTGATATCTGGGGAAGGAAAATGGCTCTTCTTTCCTGGGAGCTCGACGGTAGGGGTATGGTCGTCGACGAAGTAGTCGTACCCAGCAGCGGTGTAGTCGGCGGCAGCAGCGGGGTCTACCGGAGAATAAAGGGGGGAGGAAAACAGTAAGTACAAAGCAAACATAACAAACAAATGCATATCATGACAGATGCAACGATGACGGTACTCTAACGCAGTGCAACGTGTTTTGCTCGGAGCGGGAATTCATCCGGGGATGAAATACCGGCTCCAGGTGATTATCGACAGACGACCCCGAGGGGGAAGGTTCCATGTTTGTAGTGTCGTGAATATCTGACAGTCATGTGGATAGTGTATCCATGATCATTGATGCATTCCGAACAACTTTTATGTTCCGAACATTTCCATCCGGAAAGTTTTACCGGTACCAGGTAATTACCGGACAGACGATCCGGAGGGGGAAAGTCTCGGGTTCGGTATATTAGAGGGGTGTGGTGGGTATGCGGGTAGCGTATTCTCATTTGTTTTATTTTTCTGACCAACTTTCATGTATAAAGTTTTTCGATTTGAGCTACGGTTTAAAAGATATTAATTTCTAAAGTTTTAAATATTTAAAAGATTTTTTGGATTATTTTTATTATTTAAATCCGAACATTATCCACAACAGTGATCTTTGACTGGTCAAATCTGACATGGGGTTCCCACATGTCAGCCTCACAATTTAAGAAAACAATTTATTAAATTTAAATAACAGTGGGGCCCCACATGTTAGTGACATATTTTAATAAATCTATTTTTATTAATATATTAACCCAGTGGGGCCTAGCTGTAATAGGGTCATTTAACTTAACAGTTTTCTAATTATATTAACAGAGAGTTATCTAGTGGGGGCCACATGTCATAGAGAGGGGGTTTTAATTAACAGTTTTATTAACTAAACCACTGGCCTGGGGCCGACTAGTCATAGACAGGGGGGTTTTCCCTTGTTATTTTCTTAGCATTTAAATTAGGAGGAATATTAGGGGCATATGACCCAAGGGGGGGGGGGTTAACCACTAATGGGGATTAGCTCCTTAACGAAAACGGGCCTGGCCCACCTGTCAGCGAGCCATCCCACCTGTGCCAACCAGCTCGCGCCGACGGCGAGCACCGGAGCATGGTGAGGGCGGGTTAAGTGCGCGAGGTCACGACCGAGCGGGGGAGGGGGGAGGAAGGACGGGGCGAGCGGCATGGTGAGCACGTACTCACTGGCGGCCCGATGCGGCAACCGTAGCCACGGGCAAACTACGGAGGAGCGGGGCGTGGTTCCACGGCAAACGGCGACAGAGGTGGCAATTCAGAGGGGAAAAGGGGGGAGTGGGAAGGGGATCTCATGACAAGGCTGCAGGGGGTGGCAGTGGGCTTGTGGAGGCGTCGGCGGCGAAGATATTTGAGTTCGATGCGGTGACCGTGGCGTCGGGGGGGCGGCCCGATTCCAGCGAGGTAGTGGCCTCCGACTCGAGCGCGAGGTCAGGGAAGAGAGGACGTCGATGGGGCTTCGTCTAGCCATGCTGGCTGGGCACGGGAGGCACGGAGGCCGCACATGCTCACGGGATCGAGGCCATGGCGGCTCGAGCGACGACGAACACGACGAGAAGGAGCGGGGTGAATGGCGTGGGCGAGATCTAGGGCTCAAGGGAGGGGCCGAGGTGGCCATGTTATCCCTCCACGGCGCTGTAGCGACGCGGCTGACGAGCTGGCTGGACGGGGACAGTGCCCTCTGTTGCTATTGTGACAAAGAGCAGGGGAACAGTGGATGGGGAAGAAGAAGAGAGGGAGGTGGGCTGGGCCGTGTTGGTTTTGCCTTGAGCGGCAGATACTTCTTTCACATTTATCTCTTAGTTGTGTATTTCCCATTCTGTATTATTTTCTTTGGCAAGCAGATGATTTTTGTAAAAGGCCAAACTAGTTCCAAAATGATTGCTTAATTTATACTAATACCACAGAAAGGTTGGGATTAAAATAAAATCATTTGCAAATATGTCTTATTTAAAAGGGGTTAAATGTGACTTTTTAACTATTGTTATGATTTGATTAAATTATTTAATTATTAAGAAAATGCTCATAGCTATTTTAGTATGACCTACAGACTTATATGCATTTAATAAAAATGGTTGCACAACTTTTGGTTCAAGTTTAATTTCCACCATTATTTTAATTCCTATGGGCAATTTAATATTCCACAATTATTAGATTTATTCTTATAAGTGCCTTGGGAGTAGTTACCATATTATGGATAATTCTTGTTCAATGATTCAAAAAGTTTTAGCTTGACTTGCATCTGAACTTTAAATTGAATTTGATGTTGAACTCATTTTCTTAATAGTTTTTTTTGTGCATAATAATGATGACTTGGCACAACACAAGAGGGATCACTGTAGCTGACACTTGGGGGTGTTACACATCCCCAATCACATCGACCATGTCGCCACCTAGTAGCCTCGCTAGGAAGGATGAGTTGACCGCCTCAGTTGCTAGAGCCGTCGCCGCCGCCGAGAGCGCGGCCGCAGCCGCCCAGAGCGCGACCGCATCCGCTCAGAGGGCGGCGGTGGCGGACCACCGGGCGACGTCATCTTTATAGACCGCCACAGCGGCAGCTGAGACGACGGTTGCAGCTGTCGCTCGTTCTCGAGCATCCACCGAGAAAGCGGCCGCAGCAGCCGAGAGTGCGTCGGGGGCTGCGGGCAGGGCGGCGGCGGCGGCTGAGGAGAGGGCGGCGGCAGCATTACAGACCACCGCGGCAGCATCCGAGACGGCGTATACACGTGTCGTAACTGGTAGAGCAGCCGCCGACGCCGCGACAGCCGCCCTTGCCCAGATCGACCCTGTTGGCGTACAGATCGGACGATCTCCACGGACTCCAGTCTGCACCCCACGTCCGAAGAGTTGGCCGGAGCGACGGCCGAGATGCTCTCCGACGAGGCGTCTACGGAAGCCATGGTTCCCCTTCCCCACGAAACCGTTGAGCGCGAGTACGAGCGTGAGCTGGCGAAGGAGGAACACCTCCTATGGGTCATGGAAGAATCGGCAACGGCGCACCAAAAGGATCTTTGGCGTCGCCACTGCTGCGAGCATTACGATGACAAACTGGTCGACGGCGATGGATACAACAACCTCAGCGTTGGACCATCGGCATCCGAGGGCGTTGTCGACGCCGCACCGACGACACCGAGACGCCATCCTCACTAGTCTTCAATTTCGCCTCCGACGATGATGCGTAGGTCCGCCGGATCCCTGGGCCGCCAGCCGTGGTCTTGTTTAATCACTGATAGTAGTAAAGCCCCTGTCTATTGTTAATGTTAATGCTAGATCCTTCTAAGGATGCTTCCAATGCAAAGGTGCTAAGTGAGGTGTTAAGTGTATTAACTATTAAATGAGTTAAGCACCTATACTTCAAATTGCATTGGTGCTTAGTTTCTTGTTGCTAAGGTTGCATCATTTAATTGTTTATCAACTAAAGTCTTTCATGCATTGGCTAGTTTCCTCATTATTTGCGATGATTTTGGGATATGCGATGATCACAATAAATTATTAAAGATAGAAGCGTTTGCGATGATTTTGGGATATGGGATGATCACAATCAATTATTAAGATAGAAGCGTTTGCGATGGGTTTTTTTTGCGGCACTTTACCCGCGCATATAGCGAAAAATTTCGCCAGCCGCACAAATATAGAGCCTCCCCCTTCTTTTCCCTCTATCTTCAGCACACATTCCCCCCTTTCTTGTTCAAACACCCCCCACCCCCTGCATATTTCCCCGGCCTCCTCGACGACGACGCCCCTACCATGTTCTCACCCCAAGATCCAACACAACCCTCTTCGTCCACACGCATGCCACGACCGCTAGCCCGCCACGTCCCATCCAAATCACCACCACCACTTCCCACAAGCCGCAGGTCCCACCGTTCGCGATGGTCCAAGCGCCATGGCCAGGAGCTCAAGGAGCACTTGGCCGTGCAGAGGCAAATTGCGGCCGCACTCGCTGACGAGGCCGCGGTGGCATCTACGCGCGTGGACCATAAGATCCTCGAGGAGCACATGGTCGTCGAGGCCACGTTGACGCGTCGCGCATCGACGCTTCCTCAAGGTTGTCAGCTTTGCGTAGCAGCTCTTGGTGTTTTTTCGCGGGAACCGTCGGTGCCTACGACGAACCCTACACTGTGTTTTCTTAGCGTGCTCGTGCTTACATGAACTCTAGATCCAGCAGGTTGGTGAACCACACTGACCACCAATAGGGCACCCACGATGTGCAGATCTCGCCCTCTTCCAATGGGAAAGAGACCATCATCATCTCTAATGACGACGAGCAGTCGCTCGTTTCACCTTACCTAATGCCTATGTTCAACTAGCAAGCTTAAGCTTGTTTAATTATATTCGGTTTCCCTTTGCATTGTAATGCCACTATGTAATATGCTATTCAAAAACACTTACACGAGCAATGTGATGTCATGTCAGAGCTGTAACATAGTGTTCATTTTCACTCTTTATTTCGTGAAATTCTTCAAGAATAAAAGGGCTCTGAGCAATCTGTTGTGATTAACTATTCTCCGGTTTCTGATCTGATCGCACGAATGGAAGAGGCCAGGGAGGATTATAAAAAATGTGATTCCTGCAGGGGAGGGTGAAATACACAGCAATCTGCAGATCAAGTAAGAAAACCGACTACTTCGCTTCCATACTACACCTAGATGTTTACTTTTTCCCGGACGTTCGTGGCTATCTCAGGTGTGACATACAGGCGGAGGTTCAACCCTCCTATCTCTATGTCGGTGTGCTTACCTCTGCATCACCATTCAAGTTAGACTCATTCTTACAGGTGGAAGGATGTATATTGTAGGATTGTAGGTGCAAGAAAGGTTTATCCATTCGCCATTGGTTTCAAAGTCCTAACAGTAGATATAGTTGCTCTCTTTTGTTGCCACACAATATTGAAGAACTAAACCGCATTGTATGTGAAAATCAGTCATCAATATTACTCTTGTCGCATGGTAATTTGAGCAGCTATGATATCGACAATCACATCATATATTGAACTAGAAGAACATCCCGCGTGCTGCAGCGGAAATTTCTATTGGAAGTCTATAATCTAAATTGAAAGGGTATAAAATGCATGTAAATAAACTCAGTGACAAGGAAAAATGGTCGGCTAAAATAGTATGCACAAATGTATCCTAGTGAGGTTTTGTTAGTGGATGACATTAACTATATTTATGAACAGAACTTTGGATTCAATGAGTTGAAAAATCTTGTATTTACAGCTCCACTATACCTTGTCCTTCTACTTATATGAATGAGTCATACTTGACTAACGATGCTCGCAGATGATGAAAATTTTGCTGAGGGTAAATCACTTTATGCTACCTACCGCCGATGAAGCTTAAGCCAGTTGGATGAATAAATTTTCATTCTTTAAAGTCCCTCAGCTGATCTGCTACCTCATTCATCATCCACCCGAGGTTGTTTGCTTCCTCATATCTATTACTTCTTTCGTCAAAACCAAAATATGATGTTCTTATAATGCAGCTTCTACATATGTTCTGTTGTGTCACTTGTGAGTTTTTCCTTATTTTGCAAGGAACACACTGAGAGGGGATCACAGGCAGCCAAAATGCTGGCACAATGATATCAACTTTATAAAATCCAATTTTTCTGAAGGTAAAGCACTTCATGGTTCCAGGAGCCCATGAAGTTTAAGCCACCAGGATGAAGAAATTTGCATTCTCTAAATCCCCTAGGTGATCTGCTACCTCTTTCCTCACCCTTTGTGGTTAATTATTTGCATCCTCTAGCTCATATCTCCGCCTCGGACGCAGGTTGCAAGGTGGTGTTATGTCTAAAAATTGGTGTAATATGCTGATCTTTCCCTGAATTCCATTATGCCAGAAAGGTAGCAGGACCAAATTTGATAGCTGAGATCAACAATGTGTCGGATGATATGTGTGAAGATTGATTCTGTAGATCAATTTACTGTCACTATAAGATAGAGTACTCCCACATATGTGACATTCTGCAAAAAAAAAATAGCTCCAAGTTTATTCTACTTATCTTAACACTATGAACAGAACCTTGAAAAGGAGGTAGTAATTTTTCTTGTGTTTTGCAGGGCTGTGACACCACATGCCATTGGCGATCACGTCAATGGCGCTATCAATATTCGCCTTCCACTTCAACATATTTGTAGATGAGGTTCTTCTGTTATGTTAGTTTTGAAAGGTTTTAGATGTTGGATGCCAAATTTATTGCTCAATTATGTACTATGATGTGAGTTGTGAAATCTTGATTTGTATTGCGGTGAGTTATGAAATATTGCGATGGCTTTGAAATATACTGGGTGTGATGGTTGATATGAACATGCCTTTATTACATTCGTTAAACGATCTAATTATTGCATAATATTCTCAATTTTTTATTTGTTATTACATTCCACAAGTATTGTCTTATAAATTCGTCACTGATGACTTTGTGCAACTCACATAGTTTGATCATAATGAGCGTTTGGGATTTAATTCTAATTCCACGACCTATTTCATTCACAACCGTTTGTAATGTACAACAAAGAGCACACAGTTCGATAGGGAAGAGGCGTTTGGGATTCAATTCTCAAGCCACACGAGCATTTGTGCACAACTGTTTGTTTAGATATGAAGAACACAAACGTAGTCTCTGGATTAAACATATGATATATGTTGATAATCTTAGACGGAAATTCGTGGATAAATGTTTGCGATAATAAGGTCAATAGAAACCTTTGATTTATCATGTGCGTCTGTGCGGACTAGTCCATAGGCCATGGTTTATGGTTATCGTGTGGAATAGGCCCTTCCTATCGCAATCGAGAGCAAGGCGACGGTTCCAATTCCCGTAGGCGATAGGGTTCAAAAACCGTTTGGATAGCTGTCGCGCGCACTAGTGTAATTAGGTGGATAACATACTTGTTGGAGGCGATTCCACATTGAATGCTTGGCTTCTCATCTTAATCTGTAGATCGTTAGCCACTCCATAAATGCTAGTGCGGTAGCAACCTCACCACTTACCGCATCCTTACCTTAAACTACTAGTTATCCTACAATGACGAGTGATGAGGTCCTTGCTCGGTCAGTTGACCACTACAGTTGGATGCTGAGTACTTCAGTACTCATGATACTACCCCCAAAATATTTTCAGGGTTCTTGATCGACAATAGGTATGATGATCGATGTTTCATGTGGAGACTCCGACGACGATTAGTTAGGCGGATCACGGCGGAGATCCTGGAACCATGTGGTTATGGGAACGGTGTATTTTTTTCTTTGCCACTAGGCATTTAATTGTAGTCTGTACTCAGACATATATCTTCTGCTAATGTATTGTATTAAGGGAGTTGTATGCCGATTGTGTGAGATGTTGTATCCTTGTAGATGTAATGTTGTGATATCATGTTGAAATCCGAGACATATGGCTTCGTCATATGTCGCGGTGGGTCCGATATGTGCTTCTTCCTCGGGTTTGGATGGAAACGTCCAAATCTGAAACAATACTATATATCGGGTCTTACAGGTGGACCTCGACGTACATGCCGGAATCCATGAGGAGGTCCCGACACCAAGGACAAAAGGTGGTGGGTGGAGACTTCAACCACGGAGTTATGAAGACAACGACAACTTCACGACACAAAGGGCTATACCATATCTCATAAATTTATGAACTGGCTGTGATGTTTATCCCTTGGATGCACCCTTGTTTGATGCGCGTCATATTTTATTGGGTGATCTCTCACAATAAAAATATCAAGTTGATACTGTTCTTCCAACTGTAGCATCGGCTATACTATGTTTCACATCGGAGCAGGTCATGTAACATGGGTGCACACGATGTGATGCATAAAAGGCGGGTGTGTTAATAAGACACTGCATATTAAACTTGGTTGTCTTGATGGTTTGGATAAAAGTTTGCTACCGGAAAACGTCCATCAAAAGATGAACAAGAATCACCTTTGGCGTGATTGGCAAGTTGGCCTACCGGTTTAGTGTAAGCCATCAGTGATGTCACATCAATGGCGGACGACAGGATCAAATCTTGAATCACTTAGCATTAACTACGAGAGATGTTAATCTGAGTGGGAGTACTTATTAATATTAATAGCATGATTAATTTTTTAGTGCAACTTAATTATGAGCATTGTCTAAGTGAAACATGTGTTTATGTTGTAGATTTAAATGGCCCGTGTCAATCCCCAGTGTCGTGGGTATAATCCTGACAATAGATATAGGGGTGTAATAGGAGCTAAATGAATCTATACGTAGAGCGGTTGACGCAGGGAGAACTATACAGGTTAGTCCTCTCCTTAGAGATAACAACCTTAGTCCTGTCCCAGGCTTACTGGGGTGTTCTTGCTCAAAATATGAGGAGTAGTGTTGTGCGTAACCCTTCCTGGGGCGAGGGGGAGACTTATATAGATTGCGCCTCTGCCCCTTCAATGCCCCAGTAAATGGGTCTTAATTACAGGGTTAAATACGTATAGTAAATACAGGAAACAGTCTCTTCATTACTGCTAATTAAGGAGGAGGAACGCCCATGGTCTTTAATGCTTCGCGCACGTTTCTCTTCTTCCTCCGAGTAACAAGCAGCTCGCCGGTTCCCTCTTCCGAGTAACTAACTACTCGGAGCTTTTTTATTTTCCGAGTAACTGACTACTCGGAGACCATCTCCTCTTCCGAGTAGCATGTTATTCGGAGGCACTGAGAACTGATTCTCTGAGTTTGATAAAGCTCTGTACTCTTTGACGATTTTATTTATTTTCTTGGGTGTATTTGAGAGATTAAGGAACTGAGGGTACCCCTTGGTTTCTAGTGCTTAAGGGTATACCTTTAGTATGACCATGACAGTAGCCCCCAAGTGCTTTCGGGCACTCACGATTGAGACATTTGACATCGCCTAAGTTCATGAGGTATGTGAAGGTTAAACTCAATAAGAGGCCCAGAAGGACTTTATTGAAATTTGAACTTAGGACCTCGAGTGTAGGTTGGGAAAGTTAACGGAGAAATCTGGTGACACTCAAGCGTCTCTCGGAAGAGGTGGACTGAGGCCCCAGAGGGCGTGTCTTGGAGTAAAAGGCCTTAAACTCCATATAAACCAAATTTGTAAAGTTGATATTCTAAGGCAGCGGAAACCGAGCCATAGATCATATCGCCTGGGATATCAAGTCTTTACCCCTTGCGCCTTGTCCGACTAGTGGTATGGCATTCTACGTCACAGACGGACCACTAGCGAGTTAATTACTCGGAATTTTCCTTGAGTAATTAGTGAGTACAAGATTTTCCTTTTGCAGTGTGCCTCAGGGTGCAATTCTCTCTCCACTAGCTTACTTAGCTCCAGGTGGTTTCCCCTCCTGCCGCTGTTTCGAGTTACCGGAGCATTGCTTGCGTTCCTTAGCATTCTGAGTGACAGCTTACTCGGTCGTTTTAGGTACAATTATTTCTTCCGAGTGGTCACTTACTCGGAGAAATTTGTCGAGTGATGTTGCACTTGGTCTTGAAACGTTGATAGAGATTCTTTCGAGTAAGCCGTTGTTTGGTGTGGAGCTACGTGCGTTCCGAGTAGTCGGTACGGTCTTGGGCCTTGAATTGAAATCTGATTCGGTTTTAAATGAAAAGGATCTTTTCTTGTCAGAGAATCTCCTCGTCAAGGTAAGTGGACGCGCTGTCAGGCCCGTCTCCTCGATTCCCGCGGCGGTCTTTTAGGATAATCATTAACCGCTATATGGGGAAGTGGAGCGGATTATGGGGAAGGTAACCAGCACGCCCGTAATGGGCTGCGGATCTGACGCGTGGCGGTTGCTTCCCTGAGGTATAAAAGCCCCCTCCCCGCAGCCGTAACAGATCTGGGTCTCTTCTCTATGACGGTTCCCTCTAGCTCTCTCTCTTTCCCTCATTCTCATTCTTGCCACCTCCGCCGGAGATCTTCTCCTCTTCCTCGCCGGCTACTCGTGTTTCACCCTGGGAGCTCGTCCTTCTCGCTGCGCCGCCGCCGCCGGGACCATGTCTGCCGGGGAATGGCTCCCGTCGATCGTGATGGCGTACATGCTGGAGGGGTACCAAGACTCCGGCCTGGTTCCTCGCGAGGGCTGCCGTCTTCCCGCTCCTGGGGAAGACGAACCTCTTCCTCGGGATGGTGAGCGAGTTCTGCTTCTTTCGCACGTAGATCGTGGATTTTCTCTTCCTCCGCACCCCTTCTTCTTGGATTTCTTGGCTTTCATGGGCTCTCAACTTCGTCATATCGTTCCCAATTCCATTGCCCTCCTTTCTAGTTTTTTCACCTTATGTGAGGGTTTCTTAGGCATAGAACCTCATTGGCATATTTTTCGCTCCATATATACTATTAAGCCTCAAAAGGCTAAGAAATCTGGGGAAGGTGGTGGTACGGAGTTCAATCACCTGTGTGGGGGTTTTTTCTTGGCTGGAAAGCAGGGGATCCAATACTTTGCCTCGAGCATTCCAGATTCTATGAAGAACTGGCAAAATAGTTGGTTTTACTGCAAGGTGGCGGAGGGGCCGGGAGTGCGCATGTTGCCCCCTTACTCGGACGTCAGGTTGACCAACTCCCAGGGTTGGAATCCTCGCCTCACTAATGCCGAGAAGGAGCAGGTGCTCCCTTTGATGCGCGAGATTATAAGATTGAAGAAAAACGGCTTAGATGCCATGGATCTGATTGCCACTTTTGTCATTCGGAGGATCCAACCTCTCCAGGCCAGGGCCCGGGGAATGTGGACGTATTCCGGGCTTGAGGATGACACTCGGTACAACAGATCCGAGATACCCATGGATGAGTTTGAGCTCCAGATGAATTTCATTACGAGCGTGACTCATGGTCTATAGCCAGTAGGCCGAGTGAAGCCACTTAGCATCGAGAATCCTCTGACTTTGGTGAGTTTTCTTACTTCATGTGTATCTTTGGATGCCTTTCTCCTGCCTGCTTCTGACTCGGATCTTTTGTATTTCTATGCTAGTATGCTTCACGATTCCATTCTCCCATTCCCTTGGCCCCTCAGCATCCCGTCGAGGAGGATGAGGATAGCACCCCTGGCGCGGGGGTTGGGGTTGAGGCTGGAGAGGAGCTAGAGTCCGAAGTGGCTCGTGTTCAGGCGGCGTCCAAACAACGCTCAAAGAATAATCAGGACCATGAGTCGGCGCGGGAAGGCCTTACTCGGACCCGCAAGAGGTCTCACTCTCCAAGTGGTGATGAAGGTAGCGGCAAGCTTCCCGTGCTGGGTTCCAGCCATGGGAAAGTTGCACCTCTGAAGAAGAAGAAGCTTGTCACTCTTGGCGGTAGGGAGAGTAATCCCTCGGGGGATGCTACTGCCGAAAAGGCCAAAGGAGCTGGGGCCAGTCCAGCTAAAGTTATTGTGGCTCCCCCGAGGCGTACTCTGAAAACTGCTCGCAAGTAATGATGTCACCTTCTTTCCAACTCGGTATTTCATCAATTCTCCTGTCTTTTTAACCCTTTCGTTTTGTAGTGTCCGCCCGAGTGGTTCCGAGTCGCTTCCTGGAGTCGAGGATCCAAGTGCGGAGACCTATGAGGATGTCAGAACCTGCGGGGTGACTGACTTTTCTATTATGGACACCGTTCCCGAAGACGTTGCAGCTGGCGGTAGGGGTTTTTTTATCATACTTTTTATGCTTTGTTGTTGTGGTTTTCCCCTTTTTAACTGTGTCTGTTGTTTCTTTACTTTTTCTTCTGCAGACATGGACATTGATTCTTCTGTAGGTCCAACTCGGACCATGACTAAGCCGGCTGGCGCTGAGGCGACTCCTCCTGAAGTGATTATTCTTGGGGGAGATATACAGCTTGAGTTCGGTCTTCCTGTTGCCAGTTGTTCATCTATTCCTCCTGCTGCACCCGACGCACCTGTTGCGAAGGTTGCTGAAAAAACCTCTGCTACTGTAACAACCCAAAACTAGCAAACTCCATATAAATTTGCCTTTTCATTTTTCCCCTTGGGGATGAAAATTTGCAACTTTATTCTTTCAAATAATCCATGTGACGGAAAAATGCCCAAGCATTTTTCATGTTATGAAATAGGATTATTTCCATTTCTTTTATTTCTTCCTTTTCTGGCCTTTTCCATTTTCTCATTGCTTCGTCTTTGACCCCCTAAGCTACACCTTTGGGATTTTAACATGTTGTGCCATGATTAAAGCCCCTGCAAAATCCCAAGATTTTAGCCCTTCTAGAAAATGGGGTTGTAGTTCAAATTGCATTTGAATAATTTAAATGCCTTTTGAAATACTTACACATATTTGACCCAAATCATTTTCTAAAAATCCTATAAATCTTATGGGTGCGGAATCATATTTTTATATGATCTTTGAAACATTCATTTGTATTTATCTTATTGCATTTTCTTGCTCTCATTTATTAAATGATTAAATGCTGGAAATTGGAGAGAGCCAGTTGGACCTCCCACTTTTCTTTCCTCAGCCCAGCCCAATCTCCTCCCCAAATCAGCCCATCCCCGAAGGGGTCCGATCGACCTTCTTCTCCTCGCTGGAAATCAGAGGATCACCTCCCCTCCCCACGCAAATGGCGTGACCGAGAGAGGGATATGCCTCTGCCCTGCTGATTCCGTCCCTCCTTGCCCCCTTTTTAGCCCCTCTGGAGTGCCCCTCCCGAACCCTAGCTCCTTCCTTCCCTTCCCCGCCGCCTCCACGCCTCTCCTCTTCCTCCCCTTTTTTCTCTCTGTCTCGCTGATCACCGTGGACAGGAGGTCCATGGAGCTAGTCCTCCTCAACGCCGTCGACCGTGTCGTCATCCCCGTCGTTCTGCGCGTTCCCGAGCCGCTGCACCATCGTCTTCCTCGTCCGCAGCCCGACGTCCCCCGCGGTGAGCGCGCTCGCCGTCCCTGTCAAGCCCGACGCCCTCCTTCTCCGAGCCGTGGTCATCTCTGGCGCCTTCCCCGCTGTGAGAATCCCGACATCCTCTTCGTTCCCCTCTCAGGTGTAGTGCATTAGACGCCGTAGCCTCTGCGTAGCCTTCCGTGCGTTTTCCTGTTCGCAACAGCCATGGGCATGTGCAGCCGCCGTGCTCTCGTTGGGACTCGTCCGTCCGGGTTCGCAAGTTGTCCGTGCGTGCCCTGGTGTGCACATGCGTGGCTCCCCGCGCCCTAGCGCACGCCCGTGGCCACCCTGGCCTCGACCTGCGCCAGCCCCCTGCTCCTGTGCGAGCCCAGCTTCCTCTTCGTCGAGCTCTGCTCCTTTTCTGTCGACCGTCGGTCGGGTTCAGGCTGCAGTGCAGGTGTAACCTTCGTTAGGCTTCAGTGTGAGTTTTGTTCGTCAGATGCAGTTAGAGCTCGTAGCCGCTTCTTTTAGTTCCAGTTCTGATCTTTGTCGCTAGTCTAAGCAGTGGCGTAGTGGCTCGAGTCCCGTGGTTCCATCCGAGAGGTGCTGGGTTGAAGTCCTAGCAGCCTCCTTTTATTTTGTTGTTTTTCTTCTGAACGTGCAATAGCTCATATTTATCATATTCATCTGTTTAAGTGTCAGAGAATGCGCTCTAGCGCAGTGGCTTGGCTTGTTGTTTGCAACCAAGAGGTCCCTGGATCGAATCCCCATGGAGAAGATCTTAAACCAACGTTTTTATTGCATTTATTTTTCCCTGTTTTGCCCAACGTTGGAGATGGGCTTGGCCCAGCAGCTCCTCTCGCCCATGGGCGCTCGAGAGAGCAGCAGATTCGCAAAGGTTTTGGGCCAGTATTGGACGAAGCCAGCCCAATGGAGGTTTTCCCTCCTTTTTTTCTTTTCTGTATTTCTTTTCAAACCCATTTGATTTGATTAAATCTACCCCTTTTTGCTTGCTTGTGCTATGTGCAATTCTTGTCCCAAATATATCATGCCATATATCGTTTTGGGGAAGAAAAACATGAGGAAAACCATGGTGATGTTCATTTTTTCAAATGAGCATGTTTTATTTGGTGATGGTGTATTTTTGCACGTAATCCCTCACGATGTTGCACATGGAGAAATCCTCCATTTATTTTCCTTGTTGTCGAGCTTCGGGCACCGTAGCTCCTCGATGATCGTAGTTCCACGTTGACCCTAGCCTTGCGCTTTATTTTATTGCTTGCAATAGATTGCATTAGGTGCATCATATATTTGCCATGTCATCTGCATCTATTTAAGTTGAGCAATCCCACCTCGAGGTTACTCTCATGTGTGGGCAATTCTTGTTTATATTTTGTCCATGCCATGATCATGCATCATAACAAACTGCAACATAAGAATCCTTAGGATTCACTAAGCACCTTATATAATGCGTAAGAAGGTTGTCGGTAGCATTGCACCCTTGCTTCCCGATGCTTCATTTAAACTTGCCTATTCTTATTTTCATGCCATGATATTAAAATGACATGCATCATACTTGATCGTGCTTGTTTGTTCATTGCTTCCTTGTGTTGCTCCGTAGTGATAGTGGTATCTTCGTTGATTGTTTTCCAGTGTTTACTTCTTGTGTGCTCCCGCGGATACTCTCGAAGACGATGTGAGCTTACAATCGACTACACCTTCGGAACCCGACTTATCAACAGGCAAGGACTATACATTATTTATGATCCATTCTATTATAACCAGCAGTTTGCATGCTAGTCTAGGTTAGGTTCGATGTTTGATCCTACCACATGTTTATAGCCTCTTTAAAACCGATACATCCATGTCCCCTCCCAGCAAACCATGTACTGCTATGTTACTATTGCTCGTTGCTCATCCCCTGCTTAGTATGCATGCTTAGGATGCTACGATGTTACCCTGTTACTCCTTGGTTTGGGCTATCACGTTATTATATTGTTGTTGATGATATGATTATTATAATTTTGATTATATTCGACGAAGGATGGACGGTCTAGGCTATCCAGCCCCGACGCTTTGTTCCATTTCAGTCACCTAGGACCCGAGTTTCGGGTATTGTTTCTCTTGACGAGCGTGCCTAACTGCGTGTGGGATGCTATGGGGTCCCCTTTTCTTACCTATCTAGCTTCAAACGTTTCTAGTGGTGGCCCAAGATGATTTTACCATTTGAAAACCGTGTGTGTGACTGGTGAGCTCCCAGCAGATTTTAAACAACTCGGGCCAGCGGAGACAGAGTTCCTTTGTTGGTCCAAACCTGGAAGCTAGGGGGCTGCCCACAGTGATGGGTTAGTTACGCCGACCTCGTCCAGCCGGAAGAGTCCGATCCGATAGCGCGGTCGGCCTTTCGATTGGGTGTCGACTCCCCGGGGGCCACCCGGATTTGTGCATTGTTAGTTAGAGATACATGTCGTTTCGGATATCTTGGAACAAAATCATAAAATGGTTGCCTATGATGGGTAGCAACTGAGAGAGATGGGCGTGCGTGCGGAGCCTTGTAATGGGCAGTTGGTACACCCTTGCAGGGTTAAATCTTTTCGAGAAGCCGTGTCCACGGTACGGATGACTTGAGACCTACTCCTTGTTCATAGACAACAACAACTGAGATAATCTTAATATAAGTTGATCAACGTGTGTGTGCCTTGACTCCTTCTTCTTCGTCGGGATGCGAAGAGGAGGACAAGGATAGGATAGGCGTTACGATTGCGTAAGTAGGTGGATAGCATACTTGTTCGAGGCGATTCCTCCTCGAATGCTTGGCTTCTTATCTTACTCTCTAGATCGTTAGCCACTTCATAAATGCTAGTGCGGGAGCAACCTCACCACTTACCCCATCCTTACCGTAAACTACTAGTTATCCTAGAATGACGAGTGATGAAGTCCTTGTTGGGTCAGTTGACCACTACAGTTGGATGCTGAGTACTTCTGGACTCATGATAGTACCCCCAAACTCTTTTCAGGGTTTTTGATCGAAAACAGGTATGGTGATCGACGTTTCACGTGGAGACTCGACGACAACTAGTTAGGAGGATCCCGACGGAGGGCCTGGACCCGTGTGGTTATGGGGATCGATGATTTTCTCTTTTCCACTAGGCAATTGATTGTAGTATGTACTCAGACATGTATCTTCCGCTGATGTATTGTATTTAAGGCAGTTGTATGCCGATTGTATGAGATGTTGTGTCCTTATATGTGTAATGTTGTGATATCATGTTGGAAATCCGGGTCATATGGTTTTGTCATATGTCGCGGTGGGACCGATATGTGCTTTGTCCCCGGATCTAGATGGAAACATCTAGATCTTGAACATTACCGCATATCGGGCCTTACAACTTGGTATCAGAGCCTTACCGACCGTACGATCCCTTTTCTTGCCGAAGTCGAGTCTAGACAAAAATTATTTTGTAGTTACTAAGTTAGTTATCGGAGAGTAGTATTCTTTTTACTCCCTATCCCCTCACTCTGGTAAGGAAGTGTGATGAAATGATTTCTCCTTCAACGTATCCTCTTCAAAACCAAATCTAGTTCTCGTTTAGGAGATTTCTGTCGGACCAATACTTTATCAGTAGCGTGTTGGTCGGCGTACTTCGAACTGGCTGAGCACGGCTCGTGGACTTGTCACTCTACATCGACAAATGTGCGGCCCGCGTGAAACAGCGAACCGGGTTGCCTGGTTATTATCCAACTAATGGATTCTGAACCTCCCGCTTCGACTGTCCCCCTTTGTCCGTTGTAGTCGGCACTGTGTGTGGATCCTTCTCTGTCCCGTCTCGTTGTCCAGGTTTTTGCACCTTCCTGAGTGATGTTATTGTAGAAATGATCGTATGGTATTGTTTCGATTCGGATTCTCTTTTTCGTGGCTTCTAGTAGCACCTAGGTAATCTTATTCCGGAAACCTTGAGTTTCTTTCCCCAAGTGGAATCAGTTTTGTGGCGTTATCCCCTCATTTGATCTGAGCTTGCTCTCGATAAGTTTCCTGCGCCTTCGGAAGTTTTTCTTATATATCGGCGTCTCCAAGCAGGTTGGATCCTGACGGAAGCAAACATCGTTGTCACGATGAGCGAAGCCTATGTTGGTGGTGTCGGGAAGTTTCACCTCTCGCTCAATCTTTCTTCCTGCAACATCTCGGTCCCTTCCCCTCGGGTTATGCCCGATCTCGGGACGAGATCCTTTGTTGGTGGTGGCGAGTTGTAACAGCCCAAAACTAGCAAATTCCATATAAATTTGCGTTTTTATTTTTCCCATTGGGGATGAAAATTTGCAACTTTATTCTTTGCAATAATCCATGTGACGGAAAAATGCCCAAGAATTTTTCATGTTATGAAAAAGGATTATTTCCATTTTTTTCTTTCTTCCTTTTCTGGCCTTTGCCATTTTCTCATTGCTTCGTCTTTGAACCCCTAAGCTACACCTTTGGGATTTTAACATGTTGTGCGATGATTAAAGCCCCTGCAAAATCCCAAGATTTTAGCAATTATAGAAAATGGAGATGTAGTTCGCATTTGAAATAATTTAAATGCCTTTTGAAATACTTAAACATATTTGATCCAAACCATTTTCTAAAAGTCCTATACATCTTATGGGTGCAGAATCATATTTTTATATGATCTTTGAAACATTCATTTGTATTTATCTTATTGCATTTTCTTGCTCTCATTTATTAAATGATTAAATGCAGGAAATTGCAGAGAGCCAGTTGGACCTCCCCCTTTTCTTTCCTCAGCCCAGCCCAACCTCCTCTACAAATCAGCCCATCCCCGAAGGGGGTACGATCGACCTTCTTCTCCTCGCTGGAAAGCAGTGGAGCACCTCCCCTCCCCACGCACATCGCGTGACCGAGAGAGGGATATGCCTCTGCCCTGCCGATTCTTCCCATCCTTGCCCCCTTTTTAGCCCCTTTGGAGTGCCCCTCGCGAACCCTAGCTCCTTCCTTCCCTTCCCCGCCGCCTCCACACCTCTCCTCTTCCTCCCTTTTTTTCTCTCTGTCTCAATGATCACCATGGACAGGAGGTCCTCAACCTCGGCGACCGCGTCGTCATCCTCGTCGTTCTGTGTGTTACCGAGTTGCTGCACCGCCGTCTTCCTCGTCCGCAGCCCGACGTCCCTATGGTGAGCGCGCTCGCCGTCCCCGTCAAGCCCGACGCCCTGCTGCTCCGAGCCGTGTTCATCTCTGGCGCCTTCCCCGCGGTGAGAATCCCGGCATCCTCTCCGTTCCCCTCTCACGTGTAGTGCATTAGGACGCCGTAGCCGCTGCGTAGCCTTCCGTGCGTTTTCCTGTTCGGAACAATCATGGGCGTGTGGAGCCGCCGTGCTCTCGCTGCGACTCGTCTGTTTGGGTTCGCAAGTTGTCCGTGCATGCCCTGGTGTGCACACACGTGTCTCCCCGCGCCCTAGCGCACGCCCATGGCCTCCCTTGCCTCGACCTGCGCCAGCCCCGTGCACCCGTGCGAGCCTAGCTTCCTCTTCGTCGAGCTCTGCTCCTTTTCTGTCGTCCGTCGGTCGGGTTCAGGCTGCAGTGCAGGTGTAACCTTCGTCAGGCTTCAGTGTGGGTTTTGTTCGTTAGATGCAGTTAGATCCCAAAGCCGCTTCTTTTAGTTCCAGTTCTGATCTTTGTCGCTAGTCTAAGAAGTGGCGTAGTGGCTCGAGTCCCGTGGTTCCATCCGAGAGGTGCTGGGTTGAAGTCCTAGCAACCTCCTTTTATTTTGTTGTTTTGCTTCTGAACGTGCAATAGCTTGTATTTATCGTATTCATCTGTTTAACTGTCAGAGAATGCGCTCTAGCGCAATGGCCTGGCTTGTTGTTTGCAACCAAGAGGTCCCTGGATCGAATCCCCTTGGAGAGGATTTTAAACCTACGTTTTTATTGCACTTATCTTTCCCTGTTTTGCCCAACGTTGGAGATGGGCTTGGCCCAGCAGCTCCTCTCGCCCGTGGGCGCTCGAGAGAGCAGCAGATTCGCGAGGGTTTTGGGCCAGTTTCGTCCGAAGCCAGCCCAGGGGAGGTTTTCCCTCCTTTTTTCCTTTTCTGGATTTTTTTTCAAATCCATTTGATTTGTTTAAATCTGCCCCTTTTTGCTTGCTTGTGCTATGTGCAATTCTTTTCCCAAATATATCATGTCATATATTGTTTCGGGGCAGAAAAACATGAGGAAAACCATGGTGATGTTCATTTTTTCAAATGAGCATGGTTTATTTGGTTACGGTGTATTTTTTCACGTAATCCCTCACGATGTTGCACATGGAGCAATCATCCATTTATTTTCCTTGTTGTCGTGCTTCGGGCACCGTAGCTCCTCGATGACCGTAGTTCCGGGTTGACTCTAGCCTTGCACTTTATTTTATTGCTTGCAATGGATTGCATTAGGTGCATAATATTTTTGCCATGTCATCTGCATCTATTTAAGTTGAGCAATCCCACCTCGAGGTTATTCTCATGTGTGGGCAATTCTAGTTTATATTTTGTCCATGCCATGATCATGCATCATAACAAACTGCAACATAAGAATCCTTCGGATTCACTAAGCACCCTACATAATGCATAAGAAGGTTGTCGGTAGCATTGCACCCTTGCTTCCCGGTGCTTCATTCAAACTTGCCTATTCTTATGTTCATGCCATGATATTAAAATGACATGCATCATACTTGATCGTGCTTGTTTGTTCATTGCTTGCTTGTGTTGCTCCGTAGTGATAGTGGTATCTTCGTTGATTGTTTTCCAGTGTTTACTTCTTGTGTGCTCCCGTGGATACTCTCGGAGACAATGCGAGCTTACGATCGACTACACCTTCGGAACCCGACTTATCAACAGGCAAGGACTATACATTACTTATGATCCATTCTATTATAACCAGCGGTTTGCATGCTAGTCTAGGTTGGGTTTGATATTTGATCCTACCACATGTTTACAGCCTCTTTCAAACCGATACAGCCATGTCCCCTCCAAGCAAACCATGTACTGCTATATTACTATTTCTCGTTGCTCAGCCCCTGCTTAGTATGCATGCTTAGGATGCCACGATGTTACCCTGTTACTCCTTGGTTTGGGCTATCACGTTATTATATTGTTGTTGATGATATGATTATTATAATGTTGACTATATTCGACGAAGGATGGAAGGTCTAGGATATCCCGCCCCGACCCTTTGTTCCTTTCGAGTCTCCTAGGACCCGAGTTTCGGGTATTGTGTCTCTTGACGAGTGTGCCTAACCGCGCGTGGGATGCTATGGGGCCCTCTTTTCTTACGTATCTAGCTTCAAACATTTCTAATGGTGGCGCAAGCTGGTTTTACCATTTGAAAACCGTATGTGTGACTAGTGAGCTCCCAGGAGATTTTAAACAACTCGGGTCAGCGGAGACAGAGTTCCTTTGTTGGTCCACACCTGGAAGCTAGGGGGCTGCCCACAGTTATGGGTCAGTTACCCCGACCTCGTCCAGCCGGAAGAGTCTCATCCAATAGCGCGGCCGGCCTTTGGATTGGGTGTCGACTCCCCGGGGGCCACCCGGATTTGTGCGTTGTCAGTTAAAGGAACCTGTCGTTTTGGATCTCTTGGAAATAAATCATAAAATGGTTGCCTGTGATGGGTAGCAACTGAGAGAGATGGGCGTGCGTGCGGAGCCTTGTAATGGCCAGTTGGTACACCCCTGCAGGGTTAAATCTTTTCGAGAAGCCGTGTCCACGGTTACGGACGACTTGAGACCTACTCCTTGTTCATAGACAACAACAACTGAGATAATCTTAATATAACTTGATCAACGTGTGTGTGCCTTGACTGCTTCTTCTTCGTCGGGATGCGAAGACGAGGACAAGGATAGGATAGGAATTATGATTGCGTAAGTAGGTGGATAGTAGACTTGTTGGAGGCGATTCCTCATCGAATGCTTGGCTTCTTATCTTACTCTCCAGATCGTTAGCCACTTCATAAATTATAGTGCGGCAGCAACCTCACCACTTACCCCATCCTTACCGTAAACTACTAGTTATCCTAGAATGACGAGTGATGAAGTCCTTGTTGGGTCAATTGACCACTACAGTTGGATGCTGAGTACTTCTGTACTCATGATACTACCCCCAAACTCTTTTCAGGGTTTTTGATCGACAACAGGTATGGTGATCGACGTTTCACGTGGAGACACGACGACGACTAGTTAGGCGGATCCCGGCGGAGGGCCTGGACCCGTGTGGTTATGGGGATCGATAATTTTCTCTTTACCACTAGGCAATTGTTTGTAGTCTATACTCAGATATGTATCTTCCGCTGATGTATTGTATTTAAGGCAGTTGTATGCCGATTGTATGAGATGTTGTGTCCTTGTATCTGTAATGTTGTGAAATCATGTTGGAAATCCGGGGCATATGGCTGTGTCATATGTCGCGGTGGGACCGATATGTGCTTCATCCTCGGATCTGGATGGAAACATCTAGATCTGGAACAGTACCGCATATCGGGCCTTACAGCTACCCCGGCTACTGCTCAAAGGGATGAGCCTGCTCCCTCAGCTTCAATTCCAATCGGCGCTCCAGTTGAGCATGCTATCATCTGTGGCTTGAAAGAGTCTTTGGTGAAGACTTCTCAGTTTGAGCTGCACCTGCGTGAGTTAGCTTCCGAGGCCGAGATGGTGTACTGGCTTCAGCTTTGGGTTCAGTGTACTGGCTTACTCGGGCAACGTTGTGCTTGAGGTCACTCGGAAGAACCACCTCCGATCCATAAACGAGGAAAAAGGGGTTGACCGAGTAGAGCGATTAGGCGTTGTTCTTAATCCCCACAGGACCAAGGGAAGCTCATCGACCCAAGCGCCGACTGCTTCCTTCAATTCCCGAAGGAGACGGGGTTTGATTCCTTTGAGTATTAATCCATTTGCTCGTTCAACCTAGCCATTGGATTGGGGGTGTGCTACTGAGGCAAAATTTACCTGAATACCATTGGTCCAACAGAATTCCTTAAATTCAGCCGAGTTGAAGTTTGACCCATTATCTGTGATGATGTCATATGGCACGCCAAAACGATATATGATGCCTTGTATGAAACTAACTGTTGTGGATGAGTCTAGGGCTTTGATGGGCTTTGCCTCTATCCATTTGGTGAATTTTTCCACTGCGACTAAGATGTGGGTAAAACCATACTTGCCTGTTCTCAGTGGTCCAATCGTATCAAGCCCCCATACTGCAAAAGGCCAGGCTAGAGGAATTGTTTTCAACTCAGAAGTTGGTTTGTGTGGTTGATTGGCATAAAATTGACACCCTTGGCAATGATCCATAATATACTGAGCGTCGCTGAGGGCCTGAGGCCAGAAAGAACCATCTCGGAAAGCCTTCGCCACCAAATTCCGACTTGAGGCGTGGTGGCCACAGTCGCCTGCATGGATGTCCTGCAAGATACAACGTCCTTCGTCCTCGGAGATGCATCGCTGAGGGAGCTGAGTGATGTTGGTTCTGTACAACTCTCCATTGATCACCGAGTAGGATTTGGATTTGCAAACAATCTGCTTGGCTTCTATCTAATCTTCTGGCAACTCTTTCCTTTGCAAATAAGCCAAGATTTGGAGTGTCCATTCGGGAGGAGTGACTTCCACATCAAAAACCAGGTCGACTACTGCGGGTATATCTTCCTTGTTCGGTATGTTTTTATCAGGAACCATATCTGGATCTGCTTCCAGGAAAGGGTCTTCTTTGACTGTTGGGGAATGCACGTGTTCCAAATAAATTCCGGATGGAATCTGACTCCGAGTAGAGCCCAACTTGCCCAGGTCGTCGGCTGCTTGATTCTGAATCCTTGGAATATGATGGCGCTCTAGGCCATCAAATATTTTCTCCAATTTTCTCACCGCTACATAGTAAGTTGTCATGGCTGGGCTCCGAATGTCCCATTCCTTCATTACTTGATTTATCACCAAGTCTGAGTCTCTGAATACCATCAGCCTCCTTATTCCGAGTGAAATGGCCATTATCAAACCATATAGAAGGGCTTCATACTCTGCCTCAATATTTGTTGCTGCGAAGTGTATTTGGAGGACATATCTCATCTCATCTTTCCTTGGTGAAACTAGCACCACACCTGCTCTTGCTCCGTTTAGCATCTTGGATCCATCAAAAAACATTGTCCAATGTTCTGGGATTGGTTGTGGGGGGTTTTGGACTTCAATCCACTCGGCCAAAAAATGCACCAGTGCTTGCGACTTGATTGCTTTTTTGGGTTGATAATGGATGTCATAAGGTAGAAAATCCAGACTCCATTTTGCAATTCTTCCCGTTGCAAATCTATTATTCATGATTTTTGCGAGAGGAGCTTCTGATACTACTATGATGGAATGGTCTTGAAAGTAGTGTGCGAGCTTCTGTGATGCCAAGTAGATTCCCATTGCCAGCTTTTGGTAGTGAGGATATCTCTTCTTGGGTGGTGTGAGGACCTCGGAGATGAAGTACATAGCTCTTTGTACCTTCTGTGCCTTCCCTTCTTCTTCCCTTTCCACTACTATGCCGACACTGCCAAATCGGCTTGTAGCTGCGATATACAATAAGATTGGTTCTTTTTATTTAGGTGCTGCAAGGACTGGCCGAGTTGACAATTGGTTCTTGATTTCTTCGAAGGCCATTTGAGCTTCTTCAGTCCAAACGAAATTCGGCGATTTTTTCATCAGTTGGTAGAGAGGTAGAGCTTTCTCTCCAAGTCTGGAAATGAATCGGCTGAGTGCTGCAAGGCAGCCTGTTAACTTCTGGACATCTCGGAGCTGTTGAGGTGGCTTCATACTCTGGATTGCTGCAATCTTTTCTGGGTTAGCTTCTATCCCACGTTCGGAGACCATGAATCCGAGTAATTTCCCTGCTGGTACCCCGAAGACACATTTCTCGGGGTTTAGCTTGATATTGTAGGCTCAGAGACTCTGAAAAGTTTCAGCCAAGTCGGCCAACAAGCTCCTTCCCTTAGCCGACTTGATCACAATATCATCCACATAGACCTCAACGTTTCTACCAATTTGCCAAATCAAGCAGTTCTGCATCATACGTTGATATGTGGCTCCTGCATTTTTTAGCCCAAATGGCATCGTGGTGTAGCAGAAACATCCAAATGGAGTTATAAATGCTGTTTTAAGTTCATCTCGTTCAAAAAAACGGATTTGATGATAACCCGAGTACGCATCGAGGAAACATAATCTCTCGCAACCCGATGTGGAATCCACAATCTGGTTGATCTGAGAAAGGAGAAAATGATCTTTTGGACAAACTTTATTGATGTGACGGAAATCAACACAAGTTCTCCAAGTTTTATCTTTCTTTGGAACCATTACAGGATTTGCTAACCACTCGGAGAGGAAAATTTCCCTAATGAATCCGGCTGCTAGTAGTCTTGCTACTTCTTGTCCGATAGCTTTTCTCTTCTCGGAAGAAAAACGCCTAAGGGACTCTTTAACCGTTCTTGCTTTTTGGTCAACGTGTAACTTGCGCTCAGCCATCCCCCTTGGGATTCCAAGCATATTAGCAGGCTTCCATGCGAAGATATCCCAATTCTCCTGGAGGAAGTTAATGAGCTCGAGTTCCTATTTGGGATCCAAGTCGTTTGCTATATTAGTGTACTTGTCCTCATCGGTAGGATGTATTCTCACCATCTTGGTTTCTCTTGGCGACTCGAATGAAGATGTATTCTTTGGTTGTAGCAACTCGGAAACGTCAGCAACTTTCTTGTACTCGGCCAGCTCAACCTCAGCCATTTTCTGGTCAGCTATCAGCGATCCTTTCTGCAACAATTCCTCGGCTTGCTTGTAATCTCCCGAGTCAGTGATCACGCCGTGTGGGCCTGGCATTTTCAACTTCAGATAGACATAGCATGGTATGGCCATGAACTTTGCATAGGATGGTCTTCCGAGTAGAGCATGGTATGCACTCGGAAAATCTACCACCTCAAAGGTGATCTTTTCTTTCCGGAAATTACTCGGAGTGCCGAAAACCACATTGAGGGAGATCATACCGAGTGAGTGTGCCTTTTTTCCCGGGATGATTCCATGAAATTCCAGATAGCTTTTACGAAGATTTGTCATTGGAATGTTCATACTGTTCAGAGTGCTGGCATAGAGAATGTTTATACCACTGCCTCCATCCATCAGGACATTTCTGAGTCTAAAGTTTCCATTCCCCGTTTCTACCAGAGGATCGACAATCAGAGCGTGTCTTCTTGGGTGAGGATTATGGGGAGGGTGATCCGACTTGTCAAAGGTGATCGGAGTGTCAGTCCACTTCATGTAGCTTGGAGTTGATGGAGCTGCCGAGTTAACCTCTCTGAACCGTATCTTTTCAACTCTCTTCGACTGCCGACCTGCGAAGATGACTACTACTCCGTCTTCTCTTGGGAAACCTTTGTTGTCTAGATCTGGGCTTGATGCCTTCTTCTTTCCAGTGTCTTTGTCCTGCTGAGGTCCTATCTTTGCATTCTGAGCTTCTGTCCTGATCAGACGACACTACCGAGCTGTATGCTTTGGGAGAATCAACTTTCGTTCAGCATCTCGGGTCGT
Source organism: Bromus sterilis (assembly GCA_950022295.1). Classification (NCBI taxonomy): domain Eukaryota; kingdom Viridiplantae; phylum Streptophyta; class Magnoliopsida; order Poales; family Poaceae; genus Bromus; species Bromus sterilis. The sequence goes on along the minus strand of OX465600.1, from coordinate 167,491,445 downwards.
ATGAAGAGGACAGGGCTGATCTAAGACCTCGTCGTCATTTGACGGGTTCTTTTGACGTGGCCGCCACTCCTTTCGCGCCTGACCTTTGCAATGAACCCCTGAGGCATTTGCTGCCGCAACCAACTCTGCATTTGTTGGGGCGTCTTGTGCTTTTCGCTTGTTGTTGCCTCCAGTCTTTTTCTTCGGGTTAGGTGCAGAGCTTTTGCCTCCTCGGTGCTGCTGGGTCTTCTGGCGAATCTCCTCTTCACCATTGGTGTCCTTGTTTTCTATCTCCGTTAATCTTCCGAGTGAGGTGACATGGGGTGATCTTGCCAGCTTGAGACTCAGTTCTCTGTACTTAACCCCTTGCTTGAAAGCATGGATAGCTTGGAACTCGGAGACCCCTTCTACCGAGTTGTGAAGCGTGATCCACCTCTGGATATAATCTCGAGTGGATTCGGTATTTCCTTGCACACACAGTTTCAACTCGGTCAGCCCTCCAAGCCTCTTGTAAGTTCCTTCGAAGTTATTGAAAACAACTCTCTTGAGGTCTTCCCAAATCCAGAAACTTCTGGGGGGAAGTTTGATAGAGGCGAAGGTGTCCCGATGTTTCGATGAGATGATGGAGATCGATTATGGTGGAGACGACTTTCACGACCCGACTATGAACGTGCGAAGACGTTGCGCCTTAACGATCGCTAAACCAACTCGGAGAGGTTATTGATCCCGCGGATGCACGATCAACCTGACCACGAAGGTCTAATTCCTGCAAGCAATCGAAAGAACAAGCAAGAACTAAGAATTGCAATCTGGATATTGCGAATATAAGATGAATGATTAACAGAAGTTGGGGTTCCAATGCGGTCTTGGCCTGGTCGGATGACACAAACGAAAAGCTCGAAGTTGAGGCTATGGCTAACTTAAATCTAATTAAAACCCAAGTCTAAACGACGCCCTAAGGGCTGTATATATGGGGGAATAGAGGGGATTTTCGTGACCCCTTGGAGGTGGGGTACGAAAACAACCCTAACTCGGTTTCCCCACACATACGGACTCTAAAAACAGCCTATAAAGTAGTATTTCGAAATTACATGGGCCCAACCCAATATTAAGGTGACGCAACACCTATAAATGCCTTGGACGAAAATAATGAAGTGGCATCTTGTGTATTTCGTCCAAGCCTTCATGCATGCCTTATGGTGGCTTCAAAGTGCGAAAATCACCACTGAAAACTCCATTACCCTTTCCCGCGCGCGCACCATCTTCTCCATGCTTGATCCCGCTCCAATGCCCGTCCTTCTTGTCCATGCTAGGTCCTTCATTCATAAGCAAAACAAAAGTATCTAATTTAGGCAGCATCATATGTTCATGAACATTAGAAGGATTCGCAAGAAACGAAAGTACCTGATAATTTAGCTGACGTGCGCGTGTTCTAGTAACTGGTCCAATATGTGTAGTTGGTGAGGATGTGGGTGTAACATTAGTAAGGATGTCCTCATCATCCTCCCCTTCTTGAATTGAAGTCGTCCTCGACGGAAGCTCATCATCTTCTCCCAAATAAGGCTTCAAATCTGCAATATTAAAAGTGGGACTAACCCCAAAATCTGCAGGTAGCTCAAGTTTATATGCATTATCATTTATTTTCTGCAAAACCTTAAAGGGACCATCAGCTCGTGGCATTAACTTAGACTTGCGCAAATCAGGAAACCTATCTTTACGTAGATGTAACCAAACAAGATCTCCGGGTTCAAACACAACATGCTTTCGACCCTTATCACCAGTAAGCTTGTATCTAGCAATCATTCGCTCAATGTTTTCTTTAGTTAACTCATGCATTTTTAATATCAATTTAGCACGTTGCTTAGCATCAAAATTCACCTTCTCCGAAGATGGAAGAGGCAGCAAATCAATAGGTGCACGAGGTAGAAAACCATAAACAATCTCAAAAGGGCACATTTTAGTGGTAGAATGCAATGAACGATTATAAGCAAATTCAATATGCGGCAAACATTCTTCCCACAGTTTCAAGTTACTCTTTAAAACAGCCCTAAGCATAGTATACAATGTCCTATTGACCACTTCAGTTTGTCCATCAGTTTGGGGATGACATGTAGTACAAAAAAGTAGTTTAGTCCCCAACTTAGCCCATAAGCATCTCCAAAAATGGCTAAGAAACTTAGTATCACGATCTGAGACAATAGTATTGGGCACACCATGTAAGTGAATAATCTCACGAAAGAATAAACCAGCAACATTAGCAGCAGCATCGCTTTTATGACATGGTATAAAATGTGCCATCTTAGAAAATCTATCCACGACAACAAATATGCTATCCCTCCCCTTCTTTGTTCGAGGCAAGCCTAAAACAAAGTCCATGGATATGTCCTCCCAAGGAACACTAGGTACAGGGAAAGGCATGTATAAACCATGAGGATTCAGTCGTGACTTATCTTTTTGACATGTAGTGTAGCGAGCAACAAAACGCTCAACATCCCGTCTCATCTTTGGCCAACAGAAATGTGTAGCAAGTACGTCCTCCGTCTTCTTCACGCCAAAGTGTCCCATTAATCCTCCTCCATGCGCCTCCTGCAACAACAAAAGATGAATAGAGCTAGCTGGAATGCATAGCTTGTTAGAACGGAACACAAATCCATCATCAAGCACAAACTTGTTCCATGTTCTACCCTCTCTACAATTCTGCAATACATCTTTAAATTCCGCATCATTTACATATTGATCTTTGATTGTCTCTAAACCGAATATCTTGAAGTCAAGTTGTGAAAGCATAGTATAACGACGAGACAATGCATCAGCAATAATATTATCTTTCCCCTTCTTGTGTTTAATGACATAAGGGAAAGTCTCAATAAATTCAACCCACTTAGCATGTCTACGATTAAGTTTTGCTTGACTTCTTATGTGTTTCAAAGATTCATGATCAGAATGTATAACAAATTCTTTGGGCCATAAATAATGTTGCCAAGTTTCTAATGTCCGAACAAGAGCATATAATTCCTTATCATAAGTAGAATAGTTCAGACTAGGCCCACTCAATTTTTCAGAAAAGTATGCAACAGGTTTAGCATCTTGTAATAACACACCTCCCAAACCAATCCCACTAGCATCGCATTCAAGCTCAAAAGTCTTATTAAAATCAGGAAGTTGGAGCAAAGGAGCATGTGTTAACTTATCTTTCAATACGGTGTAGGCTTCTTCCTGTGCGGTACCCCAAGTAAAAGGCACATCCTTGCGTGTAAGCTCATTGAGAGGTGCAGCAATGGTGCTGAAATCTCTCACAAAACGCCTATAAAATCCAGCGAGGCCAAGAAAACTCCTCACTTGTGTGACCGTTTTGGGCTGCGGCCAACTCTCAATCGCCTCGATCTTGGCTTTATCAACTTCAATTCCCTGCGGAGTAACAACATAGCCAAGAAACGATACTCGGTCGGTGCAAAAGGTGCACTTCCCAAGGTTACCAAACAAACGTGCATTACGTAGAGCAATAAAAACAACACGTAAATGATCCAAATGTTCCTCCAAAGATTTGCTATAAATCAGTATATCGTCAAAATAGACTACCACAAATCGTCCAATGAAAGAACGCAAAACCTCGTTCATTAATATCATGAAGGTGCTAGGTTCATTAGTTAACCCAAAAGGCATGACTAACCACTCATATAGTCCAAACTTAGTTTTAAATGCCGTTTTCCATTCATCTCGTAATTTCATGCGAATTTGATGGTATCCACTACGCAAATCAACTTTGCAAAACATGGTAGAGCCACTTAATTCATCAAGCATATCATCTAACCTAGGAATAGGATGACGATAACGAATAGTAATATTATTAATGGCTCGACAATCAACACACATACGCCATGTTCCATCCTTTTTAGGCACTAATATAACAGGAACAGCACAAGGACTAAGGGATTCACGTATGTAACCTTTGTCGAGTAGCTCTTGTACTTGACGCTGAATCTCCTTCGTCTCCTCCGGATTGGTACAGTATGGCGCACGGTTGGTGATGAGGACATCCCTACTAATGTTACACCCATATCCTCACCAACTACACATATTGGACCAGTTACTAGAGCTCGTGCACGTCAACTAAATTATCAGGTACTTTCGTTTCTTGCGAATCCTTCTATTGTTCATGAACATATGATGCTGCCTAAATTAGATACTTTTGTTTTGCTTATGAATGAAGGACCTAGCATGGACAAGAAGGATGGTCATTTGAGAGGGATCAAGCATGGAGAAGAAGGTGCGCGCGCGGGAAAGGACAGCGGAGCTTCCAGTGGTGATTATCGCACTTTGAAGCCACCATAAGGCGCGCATGAAGTCTTGGACGAAATACGCGAGATGCCACTTCATTATTTTCGTCCAAGGGCAATTATAGGTGCTGCGTCACCTTAATATTGGGCTGGGCCCATGTAATTTCGAAATACGACCTTATAGGCTGTTTTTAGAGTCCGTATGTGTGGGGAAACCGAGTTAGGGTTGTTTTCGGACCCCACCTCCAAGGGGTCACGAAAATCCCCTCTGTTCCCCCATATATATAGCCCTTAGGGCGTCGTTTAGACTTGGGTTTTAATTAGATATAAGTTAGCCATAGCCGCAACTTCGAGGTCTTCGTTTGTGTCATCCGACCAGGCCAAGACCTCATTGGAACCCCAACTTTCGTAATCATTCATCTTATATTCGCAATATCCAGATTGCAATTCTTAGTTCTTGCTTGTTCTTCGATTGCTTGCAGGAATTAGACCTTCGTGGTCAGGTTGATCGTGCATCCGCGGGATCAATAACCTCTCGGAGTTGGTTTAGCGATCGCTAAGGCGCAACGTCTTCGCACGTTCGTAGTCGGATCGTGAAAGTTGCCTCCACCATAATCGATCTCCACCATCTCATCGAAACATCGGGACACCTTCGCCTCTATCAAGTGGTATCAGATTTCCAGGTTGCTCGGTGAGATTTACCAGTTTTCATAGTCTAGATTGGTTCTGTTCTTCATACCTACAGTCCAAGAAAAAGCCAACAAAAAAAATTAGGGTTAGATCATCACGTCCCAAGACAGTCCTAGCCTTTGTCCAGTTTTCTTTTCAGTACTTGCTTTGTTGAATTTACGGTTGCATCGTTGTGTCAAGTTGCTGATCTTAGCGTCTAGTTCCCTTAGAGTTTCGAGTTCTGATCACAGTTTGCCACGTCGCCGCCGCACCAGTAGTCATCCTACCACGTTCCGCCAATCCGAGTCCAGATACACCACCACGTTCCGCCAAGCAGCGTCCATATACACCACCACGTCTCACGAGTCCGAGTTGAGTTCCACCATCAGTACGGTTCCTGATATCCCCGTAGCCAGAATAGTTTTGAGTTGATTAGAGTCGGATTTCACCAATCTTTTGTCGTACGTAGAAGAGGGTGATTTCCAAAAAAAAAAAAAAAAAAAAATTTCAGGGGTAAAAAAATTTCAGGGGTACGCTTTCCAGAGCAGTTTTAGGCCAAAAATTTCAGGGGTAAAAAAATTTCGTGCCCATACGTTTCGTAGGTCCAGAAACTCGTTTTGAGACGTTCGCCACCATAGTGATTTTTTCGCCCTTTTTCAGCCCCCGCAGTCCCGCATCGCCAAAAAAAAAAAAAAAAAAAAAGAGAGAGAAAAAAAATTCAGAGTGTGCTTCACAGTTGTTACGTGCCGCGCCGTGCTTTCGTAGGTGTTTTAGGCTCGCGTCTCTAGTACGGTCTAGCCTAAGATCAGCACAGTACCGACGTTGAGTGTTTATTCAGCTTTGCATCTCTGTTTTGATTACTGTTGAGTTTTTCCTACCATACTTGTCAGCCTTCCTACAGCTCCACATATATTCTACATCGTGCGTTTTGACACCGCCTGGCCATCGCTCTACCACATCTCTGAGAGTTTTGACCCGTTGGTTGTACATCACCACCTGCTGCTAGGTAAGAATCGGTAAGAACGTAAGAAAAGCTTGACGGATTTGTGCTTTCCACCACCCCACATCCATCCCATTAGTAGCAGTAGGATCATATTCCGGTGTGTTTTCTATTTCTGCTAACATGCCAGGATCACATGATGAAGTGGCGCGGGATGCACCCGATTGGGAGAACATGACAAACAAGGAGCCACATGATAAATTTGCACGTATGATGTCTCAACAGGTGCAGGACATCGAGACCAGATTTACAGAGACCAGACCAGATTTACATAAGACTAATAGCAAATCTTCTTCTGCTGTTTCTAATGAAATTAAATTGACTAGTCCAACTTTGCTTGCTACTAAGGTTGATGTTTCAGATTTGGATGTTAGTCAATATGTGTGCTATGCTTTTGTGTGCAAAGAAGCTTTGTTTTCATTTGAGGAATTGCCTCCTTCTTTGCCTCCTGTTGTCACTGACCTTTTGCAGGAGTTTATTGACGTCTTTCCACAAGACGTACCACCGGGATTACCACCTATTCGAGGGATTGAGCATCAGATTGACTTAATTCCCGGTGCTTCGTTGCCCAACCGTGCGCCATACCGTACCAATCCGGAGGAGACGAAGGAGATTCAGCGTCAAGTACAAGAGCTACTCGACAAAGGTTACATACGTGAGTCCCTTAGTCCTTGTGCTGTTCCTGTTATATTAGTGCCTAAAAAGGATGGAACATGGCGTATGTGTGTTGATTGTCGAGCCATTAATAATATTACTATTCGTTATCGTCATCCTATTCCTAGGTTAGATGATATGCTTGATGAATTAAGTGGCTCTACCATGTTTTCCAAAGTTGATTTGCGTAGTGGATACCATCAAATTCGCATGAAATTAGGAGATGAATGGAAAACGGCTTTTAAAACTAAGTTTGGATTATATGAGTGGTTAGTCATGCCTTTTGGGTTAACTAATGCACCTAGCACTTTTATGAGATTAATGAACGAGGTTTTACGTGCTTTCATTGGACGATTTGTGGTAGTCTATTTTGATGATATACTGATTTATAGCAAATCTTTGGAGGAACATTTGGATCATTTACGTGTTGTTTTTATTGCTCTACGTAATGCACGTTTATTTGGTAACCTTGGGAAGTGCACCTTTTGCACCGACTGAGTCTCGTTTCTTGGCTATGTTGTTACTCCACAGGGTATTGAAGTTGATAAAGCCAAGATCGAGGCGATTGAGAGTTGGCCGCAGCCCAAAACGGTCACACAAGTGAGGAGTTTTCTTGGCCTCGCTGGATTCTATAGGCGTTTTGTGAGAGATTTCAGCACCATTGCTGCCCCTCTCAATGAGCTTACACGCAAGGATGTGCCTTTTACTTGGGGTACCGCACAGGAAGAAGCTTTCACGGTATTGAAAGATAAGTTAACACATGCTCCTTTGCTCCAACTTCCTGATTTTAATAAGACTTTTGAGCTTGAATGCGATGCTAGTGGGATTGGTTTGGGAGGTGTGTTATTACAAGATGCTAAACCTGTTGCATACTTTTCTGAAAAATTGAGTGGGCCTAGTCTGAACTATTCTACTTATGATAAGGAATTATATGCTCTTGTTCGGACATTAGAAACTTGGCAACATTATTTATGGCCCAAAGAATTTGTTATACATTCTGATCATGAATCTTTGAAACACATAAGAAGTCAAGCAAAACTTAATCGTAGACATGCTAAGTGGGTTGAATTTATTGAGACTTTCCCTTATGTCATTAAACACAAGAAGGGGAAAGATAATATTATTGCTGATGCTTTGTCTCGTCGTTATACTATGCTTTCACAACTTGACTTCAAGATATTCGGTTTAGAGACAATCAAAGAACAATATGCAAATGATGCGGAATTTAAAGATGTATTGCAGAATTGTAGAGAGGGTAGAACTTGGAACAAGTTTGTGCTTAATGATGGATTTGTGTTCCGTTCTAACAAGCTATGCATTCCAGCTAGCTCTATTCGTCTTTTGTTGTTGCAGGAGGCGCATGGAGGAGGATTAATGGGACATTTTGGCGTGAAAAAGACGGAGGACGTACTTGCTACACATTTCTTTTGGCCAAAGATGAGACGGGATGTTGAGCGTTTTGTTGCTCGCTGCACTACATGTCAAAAAGCTAAGTCACGACTCAATCCTCATGGTTTATACATGCCTTTACCTGTACCTAGTGTTCCGTGGGAGGACATATCCATGGACTTTGTTTTAGGCTTGCCTCGAACAAAGAAGGGGAGGGATAGCATATTTGTTGTCGTGGATAGATTTTCTAAGATGGCACATTTTATACCATGTCATAAAAGCGATGATGCTGCTAATGTTGCTGATTTATTCTTTGGAGAGATTATTCGTTTACATGGTGTGCCCAATACTATTGTCTCGGATCGTGATACTAAGTTTCTTAGCCATTTTTGGAGATGCTTATGGGCTAAGTTGGGGACTAAACTACTTTTTAGTACTACATGTCATCCCCAAACTGATGGACAAACTGAAGTGGTCAATAGGACATTGTCTACTATGCTTAGGGCTGTTTTAAAAAGTAACTTGAAACTGTGGGAAGAATGTTTACCTCATATTGAATTTGCTTATAATCGTTCAGTGCATTCTACCACTAAAATGTGCCCTTTTGAGATTGTTTATGGTTTTCTACCTCGTGCACCTATTGATTTGCTGCCTCTTCCATCTTCGGAGAAGGTGAATTTTGATGCTAAGCAACGTGCTGAATTGATATTAAAAATGCATGAGTTAACTAAAGAAAACATTGAGCGCATGAATGCTAGATACAAGCTTGCTGGTGATAGGGGTCGAAAGCATGTTGTTTTTGAAGCCACCATAAGGCGCGCATGAAGTCTTGGACGAAATACGCGAGATGCCACTTCATTATTTTCGTCCAAGGGCAATTATAGGTGCTGCGTCACCTTAATATTGGGCTGGGCCCATGTAATTTCGAAATACCACCTTATAGGCTGTTTTTAGAGTCCGTATGTGTGGGGAAACCGAGTTAGGGTTGTTTTCGGACCCCACCTCCAAGGGGTCACGAAAATCCCCTCTGTTCCCCCATATATACAGCCCTTAGGGCGTCGTTTAGACTTGGGTTTTAATTAGATATAAGTTAGCCATAGCCGCAACTTCGAGCTCTTCGTTTGTGTCATCCGACCAGGCCAAGACCTCATTGGAACCCCAACTTTCGTAATCATTCATCTTATATTCGCAATATCCAGATTGCAATTCTTAGTTCTTGCTTGTTCTTCGATTGCTTGCCGGAATTAGACCTTCGTGGTCAGGTTGATCGTGCATCCGCGGGATCAATAACCTCTCGGAGTTAGTTTAGCGATCGCTAAGGCGCAACGTCTTCGCACGTTCGTAGTCGGATCGTGAAAGTTGCCTCCACCATAATCGATCTCCACCATCTCATCGAAACATCGGGACACCTTCGCCTCTATCAAGTGGTATCAGATTTCCAGGTTGCTCGGTGAGATTTACCAGTTTTCGTAGTCTAGATTGGTTCTGTTTTTCATACCTACAGTCCACGAAAAAGCCAACAAAAAAAAAATTAGGGTTAGATCATCACGTCCCAAAACAGTCCGAGCCTTTGTCCAGTTTTCTTTACAGTAGTTTGCATTATTGAATTTGCGGTTACATCGTCGTGTCGAGTTGCTGATCTTAGCGTCTAGTTCCCTTAGAGTTTCGAGTTCTGATCACAGTTTGCCACGTCGCCGCCGCACCAGTAGTCATCCTACCACGTTCCGCCAATCCAAGTCAAGTTACACCACCACTTTCCGCCAAGCAGAGTCCATATAGACCACCACGTCTCACGAGTCCGACTTGAGTTCCACCATTAGTACGGTTCCTGATATCCCCGTAGCCAGAATAGTTTTGAGTTGATTAGAGTCGGATTTCACCAATCTTTTGTCGTACGTAGAAGAGGGTGATTTCCAAAAAAAAAAAAAAAAAAAAGTCTGGCACGCTTTTTAGAGCAGTTTTTAGGCCAAAATTTTCAGGGGTAAAAAAATTTCGTGCCCATACGTTCCTTAGGTCCAGAAACTCGTTTTGAGACGTTCGCCACCATAGTGATTTTTTCGCACTTTTTCAGCCCCCGCAGTCCCGCAACGCCAAAAAAATAAAAGCAAAAAAAAAAAAAAAAGAGAGAGAGAAAAAAAAATTCAGAGTGTGCTTCACAGTTGTTACGTGCCGCGCCGTGCTTTCGTTGGTGTTTTAGGCTCGCGTCTCTAGTACGGTCTAGCCTAGGATCAGCACAGTACCGACGTTGAGTGTTTATTCATCTTTGCATCTCTGTTTTGATTACTGTTGAGTTTTTCCTACCATACTTGTCAGCCTTCCTACAGCTCCACATATATTCTACATCGTGCGTTTTGACACCTCCTGGCCATCGCTCTACCATATCTCTGAGAGTTTTGACCCGTTGGTTGTACATCACCACCTGCTGCTAGGTAAGAATCGGTAAGAACGTAAGAAAAGCTTGACGGATTTGTGCTTTCCACCACCCCACATCCATCCCATTAGTAGAAGTAGGATCATATTCCTGTGTGTTTTCTATTTCTGCTAACCATGCCAGGATCACATGATGAAGTGGCGCGGGATGCACCCGATTGGGAGAACATGACAAACAAGGAGTTACATGATAAATTTGCACGTATGATGTCTCAACAGGTGCAGGACATCGAGACCAGATTTACAGAGGCGATTGATGGCGTGGAGAAAATGATCGACACCAAGCTCGACGCCAAGTTTACTGAGTTGATCGCACGCCTACCTTCAGCACAGCCACAGCCACCGCCACTACCACGTGCACGACGTATTCTATTTCCGCGAGGACAAGCTGCTGGTATTGGTGCTCCTCCTGCTGCTGCAGTTGCTGCTACTGCTGCTGCTGCTGCTGCTTCTGACGTCGCCCAAGACGACAACTACGAGGGTGATTACGAGGAGGAGGTGGAACAGGAAGCGGCCTATGAGCAGCTAGCTGGACGTCCACGTCCCAACATTCGCCACGGTCGACACCAACCACCCCCTCAGGTACGCGATGATGAACATGTGCCTAAACTTAAATTGAATCTTAAGCCGTTTGAGGGTAGATATATTCCTGATGCTTATCTTACTTGGGAGTTAGAAACTGAACAACGTTTTACATGTTTACAATATCCTGAGAATAGACGTGTTACTGCTGCTGTTTGTCAATTCACGGGCTTTGCATCTATTTGGTGGTCTGAACATTGTAGATTGCATGCTAATAATATTCCAACTACTTGGGCTGCTTTAAAAGATGCTATGCGTACTCGCTGGGTTCCTCCTTATTATCAACGTGAATTGTTACAAAAATTACAGCGTTTGAGACAAGGAAAAAATTCTGTAGAGGAATATTATCAAGAATTACAAACTGGATTGATTAGATGTGGCCTAGTAGAGGATAATGAAGCTATGCTTGCACGTTTTATGGGTGGCTTAAACAGGGAGATACAAACTATTCTAGAATACAAGGACTTTGCTACTATCACTCGTTTGTTTCATCTTGCTTGTAAAGCTGAACGTGAAGTGCAGGATCGACAGGCCGCTACGAGACCTAACTTTTCTGCAGGACGAAATACATCATGGACATCGCGTGGAGCTTCTACATCCACACGTCCTGCTGCGCCACCATCTACTTCAGCCGCTCATTCTTACAGGGAGCCACCAAAACAGCCAGCGCCACCATTCAAGGGTGCACAGAGTGGTCCAGCGGCGAGTTCTTCTTCCTCCATGGCGTCCACAGGGTAAGCACGAGATCGTGATATTAAATGTCGCAGGTGCCAAGGTGGAGGTCACTTCGCAAAAGACTGTCCCTCCAAGCGTGTGATGACTATTACGGCGGATGGTGGGTATGAGTCTGCGAGTGACTATGATGAGGAGACTCTAGTTCTCATTGCTCATGAGGAACAGGGTGCCCATGATGATGCTCATGATATAGAGTATATGACTCCTGATGATGCAGATAAATATGCTAGTTTGGTTGCTCAACGTGTATTAAGTGTGCAGGTAACGAAGGCCGAGAAAAACCAGAGGCATAATTTGTTCCACACAAAGGGAGTGGTGAAAGAACGTTCGGTTCGCATCATCATTGACGGAGGGAGTTGCAACAACTTGGCTAGCATGGAGTTGGTGGAGAAGCTATCTCTCACCACAAGACCACACCCCCATCCGTACTATATTCAGTGGTTTAACAATAGTGGTAAGATTAAGGTAACGCGTTCTGTTCGTGTGCACTTTAGCATTGCTGCATATGCTGATTATGTTGATTGTGATGTGGTACCCATGCAAGCATGCTCTCTTTTACTTGGTAGACCATGGCAATTTGATAGGAATGTTGTACACCATGGTAGGACAAATCAGTTTACTCTAGTTCATCAGGATAAAAATATTGCTTTACTTCCTATGTCTCCTGAACAAATTGTGAAAGATGATCTTGCTAGAGCTAGTAAAGCAAAACAGGAGAAAAATAAGAGTGAGAATGAGATAGCAGCCAAAGAATTTGAGCAACAACATAAGACTAATAGCAAATCTTCTTCTGCTGTTTCTAATGAAATTAAATTGACTAGTCCAACTTTGCTTGCTACTAAGGTTGATATTTCAGATTTGGATGTTAGTCAATATGTGTGCTATGCTTTTGTGTGCAAAGAAGCTTTGTTTTCATTTGAGGAATTGCCTCCTTCTTTGCCTCCTGTTGTCACTGACCTTTTGCAGGAGTTTATTGACGTCTTTCCACAAGACGTACCACCGGGATTACCACCTATTCGAGGGATTGAGCATCAGATTGACTTAATTCCCGGTGCTTCACTGCCCAACCGTGCGCCATACCGTACCAATCCGGAGGAGACAAAGGAGATTCAGCGTCAAGTACAAGAGCTACTCGCCAAAGGTTACATACGTGAATCCCTTAGTCCTTGTGTTGTTCCTGTTATATTAGTGCCTAAAAAGGATGGAACATGGCGTATGTGTGTTGATTGTCGAGCCATTAATAATATTACTATTCGTTATCGTCATCCTATTCCTAGGTTAGATGATATGCTTGATGAATTAATTGGCTCTACCATGTTTTCCAAAGTTGATTTGCGTAGTGGATACCATCAAATTCGCATGAAATTAGGAGATGAATGGAAAACGGCATTTAAAACTAAGTTTGGATTATATGAGTGGTTAGTCATGCCTTTTGGGTTAACTAATGCACCTAGCACTTTCATGAGATTAATGAATGAGGTTTTACGTGCTTTCATTGGACGATTTGTGGTAGTCTATTTTGATGATATACTGATTTATAGCAAATCTTTGGAGGAACATTTGGATCATTTACATGCTGTTTTTATTGCTCTACGTAATGCACGTTTGTTTGGTAACCTTGGGAAGTGCACCTTTTGCACCGACCGAGTATCGTTTCTTGGCTATGTTGTTACTCCGCAGGGAATTGAAGTTGATAAAGCCAAGATCGAGGCGATTGAGAGTTGGCCGCAGCCCAAAACGGTCACACAAGTGAGGAGTTTTCTTGGCCTCGCTGGATTTTATAGGCGTTTTGTGAGAGATTTCAGCACCATTGCTGCACCTCTCAATGAGCTTACACGCAAGGATGTGCCTTTTACTTGGGGTACCGCACAGGAAGAAGCCTACACCGTATTGAAAGATAAGTTAACACATGCTCCTTTGCTCCAACTTCCTGATTTTAATAAGACTTTTGAGCTTGAATGCGATGCTAGTGGGATTGGTTTGGGAGGTCTGTTATTACAAGATGCTAAACCTGTTGCTTACTTTTCTGAAAAATTGAGTGGGCCTAGTCTGAACTATTCTACTTATGATAAGGAATTATATGCTCTTGTTCGGACATTAGAAACTTGGCAACATTATTTATGGCCCAAAGAATTTGTTATACATTCTGATCATGAATCTTTGAAACACATAAGAAGTCAAGCAAAACTTAATCGTAGACATGCTAAGTGGGTTGAATTTATTGAGACTTTCCCTTATGTCATTAAACACAAGAAGGGGAAAGATAATATTATTGCTGATGCTTTGTCTCGTCGTTATACTATGCTTTCACAACTTGACTTCAAGATTTTCGGTTTAGAGACAATCAAAGATCAATACGTAAATGATGCGGAATTTAAAGATGTATTGCAGAATTGTAGAGAGGGTAGAACATGGAACAAGTTTGTGCTTAATGATGGATTTGTGTTCCGTTCTAACAAGCTATGCATTCCAGCTAGCTCTATTCGTCTTTTGTTGTTGCAGGAGGCGCATGGAGGAGGATTAATGGGACACTTTGGCGTGAAGAAGACGGAGGACGTACTTGCTACACATTTCTTTTGGCCAAAGATGAGACGGGATGTTGAGCGTTTTGTTGCTCGCTGCACTACATGTCAAAAAGCTAAGTCACGACTCAATCCTCATGGTTTATACATGCCTTTACCTGTACCTAGTGTTCCGTGGGAGGACATATCCATGGACTTTGTTTTAGGCTTGCCTCGAACAAAGAATGGGAGGGATAGCATATTTGTTGTCGTGGATAGATTTTCTAAGATGGCACATTTTATACCATGTCATAAAAGCGATGATGCTGCTAATGTTGCTGATTTATTCTTTCGTGAGATTATTCGCTTACATGGTGTGCCCAATACTATTGTCTCGGATCGTGATACTAAGTTTCTTAGCCATTTTTGGAGATGCTTATGGGCTAAGTTGGGGACTAAACTACTTTTTAGTACTACATGTCATCCCCAAACTGATGGACAAACTGAAGTGGTCAATAGGACATTGTCTACTATGCTTAGGGCTGTTTTAAAAAGTAACTTGAAACTGTGGGAAGAATGTTTACCTCATATTGAATTTGCTTATAATCGTTCAGTGCATTCTACCACTAAAATGTGCCCTTTTGAGATTGTTTATGGTTTTCTACCTCGTGCACCTATTGATTTGCTCCCTCTTCCATCTTCGGAGAAGGTGAATTTTGATGCTAAGCAACGTGCTGAATTGATATTAAAAATGCATGAGTTAACTAAAGAAAACATTGAGCGCATGAATGCTAGATACAAGCTTGCTGGTGATAGGGGTCGAAAGCATGTTGTGTTTGAACCCGGAGATCTTGTTTGGTTACATCTACGTAAAGATAGGTTTCCTGATTTGCGCAAGTCTAAGTGAATGCCTCGAGCTGATGGTCCCTTTAAGGTTTTGCAGAAAATTAATGATAATGCATATAAACTTGAGCTACCTGCAGCCTTTGGGGTTAGTCCCACATTTAATATTGCAGATTTGAAGCCTTATTTGGGAGAAGATGATGAGCTTCCGTCGAGGACGACTTCAATTCAAGAAGGGGAGGATGATGAGGACATCCCTACTAATGTTACACCCATATCCTCACCAACTACACATATTGGACCAGTTACTAGAGCTCGTGCACGTCAACTAAATTATCAGGTACTTTCGTTTCTTGCGAATCCTTCTATTGTTCATGAACATATGATGCTGCCTAAATTAGATACTTTTGTTTTGCTTATGAATGAAGGACCTAGCATGGACAAGAAGGATGGTCATTTGAGCGGGATCAAGCATGGAGAAGAAGGTGCGCGCGCGAGAAAGGACAGCGGAGCTTCCAGTGGTGATTATCGCACTTTGAAGCCACCATAAGGCGCGCATGAAGTCTTGGACGAAATACGCGAGATGCCACTTCATTATTTTCGTCCAAGGGCAATTATAGGTGCTGCGTCACCTTAATATTGGGCTGGGCCCATGTAATTTCGAAATACCACCTTATAGGCTGTTTTTAGAGTCCGTATGTGTGGGGAAACCGAGTTAGGGTTGTTTTCGGACCCCACCTCCAAGGGGTCACGAAAATCCCCTCTGTTCCCCCATATATACAGCCCTTAGGGCGTCGTTTAGACTTGGGTTTTAATTAGATATAAGTTAGCCATAGCCGCAACTTCGAGCTCTTCGTTTGTGTCATCCGACCAGCCCAAGACCTCATTGGAACCCCAACTTTCGTAATCATTCATCTTATATTCGCAATATCCAGATTGCAATTCTTAGTTCTTGCTTGTTCTTCGATTGCTTGCAGGAATTAGACCTTCGTGGTCAGGTTGATCGTGCATCCGCGGGATCAATAACCTCTCGGAGTTGGTTTAGCGATCGCTAAGGCGCAACGTCTTCGCACGTTCGTAGTCGGATCATGAAAGTTGCCTCCACCATAATCGATCTCCACCATCTCATCGAAACATCGGGACACCTTCGCCTCTATCAGTTGGGCAGCGAAGCACCGGGAATTAAGTCAATCTGATGCTCAATCCCTCGAATAGGTGGTAATCCCGGTGGTACGTCTTGTGGAAATACGTCAATAAACTCCTGCAAAAGGTCAGTGACAACAGGAGGCAAAGAAGGAGGCAATTCCTCAAATGAAAACAAAGCTTCTTTGCACACAAAAGCATAGCACACATATTGACTAACATCCAAATCCGAAATATCAACCTTAGTAGCAAGCAAAGTTGGACTAGTCAATTTAATTTTATTAGAAACAACAGAAGAAGATTTGCTATTAGTCTGATGTTGTTGCTCAAATTCTTTAGCTGCTATCTCATTTTCACTCTTATTTTTCTCCTGTTTAGCTTTACTAGCTCTAGCAAGATCATCTTTCACAATTTATTCAGGAGACATAGGAAGTAAAGCAATATTTTTATCCTGATGAACCAGAGTAAATTGATTTGTCCTACCATGGTGTACAACATTCCTATCAAATTGCCATGGTCTACCAAGTAAAAGAGAGCATGCTTGCATGGGTACCACATCACAAACAACATAATCAGCATATGCAGCACTGCTAAAGTGCACACGAACAGAACGCGTTACCTTAATCTTACCACTATTGTTAAACTACTGAATATAGTATGGATGGGGGTGTGGTCTTGTGGTGAGAGATAGCTTCTCCACCAACTCCATGCTAGCCAAGTTGTTGCAACTCCCTCCGTCAATAATGATGCGAACCGAACGTTCTTTCACCACTCCCTTTGTGTGGAACAAATTATGCCTCTGGTTTTGCTCGGCCTTCGTTACCTGCACACTTAACACACGTTGAGCAACCAAACTAGCATATTTATCCGCATCATCAGGATCCATATAATCTATATCATAAGCATCATCATGGGCACCCTGTTCTTCATGAGCAATGAGAAATAAAGTCTCCTCGTCATAGTCACTCGTTGACTCATACCCACCATCCGTCGTAATAGTCATCACACGCTTGGAGGGACAGTCTTTGGCGAAGTGACCTCCACCTTGACACCTGCGACATTTAATATCACGATCTCGTGTTTGCCCTGTGGAAGCCATGGATGAAGAAGAACTCTCCGCTGGACCACTCTTTGCACCCTTGAATGGTGGCGCTGGTTGTTTTGGTGGCTCCCTGTAAGAATGAGCGGCTGAAGTAGATGGTGGTGCAGCAGGACGTGTGGATGTAGAAGCTCCACGCGATGTCCATGATGTATTTCGTCCTGCAGAAAAGTTAGGTCTCGTAGTGGCCTGTCGATCTTGCACTTCATGTTAAGCTTTACAAGCAAGATGAAACAAACGAGTGATAGTAGCATAGTCCTTGTATTCTAGAATAGTTTGTATCTCCTTGTTTAATACACCCATAAAACGTGCAAGCATATCTTCATTATCCTCTACTAGGCCACATCTAATCAATCCAGTTTGTAATTCCTGATAATATTCCTCTACAAAAAAATTTCCTTGTCTCAAACGATGTAATTTTTGTAGCAATTCACGTTGATAATAAGGAGGAACCCAGCGAGTACGCATAGCATCTTTTAAAGCAGCCCAAGTAGTTGGAATAGCATGCAATCTACAATGTTTGGACCACCAAATAGATGCAAACCCCATGAATTCACAAACAGCAGCAGTAACACGTCTATTCTCAGGATATTGTAAACATGTAAAGCGTTGTTCAGTTTCTAACTCCCAAGTAAGATAAGCATCAGGAATATATCTACCCTCAAATGGCTCAAGATTCAATTTAAGTTTAGGCACATATTTGTCATCGCGTACCTAAGGGGGTGGTTGGTGTCGACCGTGGTGAATGTTGAGACGTGGACGTCCAGCTGGCTATTCATAGGCCGCTTCCTGTTCCACCTCCTCCTCGTAATCACCCTCGTAGTTGTCGTCCTGGCCGACGTCAGAAGCAGCAGCAGTAGCAATAACTGCAGCAGCAGGTGGAGCACCAATACCAGCAGCTTGTCCGCCCGGAAACAGAATATGTCGTGCACGTCGTGGTGGCGGTGGCTGTGCTGGAGTGGCAGCAGACTATGTAGGTAGGCGTGTGATCAACTCAGTAAACTTGGCGTCGATCTTGGTGTCGATCATCTTCTCCACGCCATCAATCGCCTCTGTAAATTTGTTCTCGATGTCATTCACCTGCTCAGACATCATTTGTGCAAATTTATCATGTAGTTCCTTGTTTGTCATGTTCTCCCAATCAGGCGCATCCCGCGCCACTTCATCATGTGATCCTGGCATGGTTAGCAGACATAGAAAACACACAGAAATATGAACCTACTTCTACTAATGGGATGTGGGGTGGTGGAAAGCACAAATCCGTCAAGCTTTTCTTTCGTTCTTACCGATTCCTACCTAGCAGCAGGTGGTGATGTACAACCAATGGGTCAAAACTCTCAGAGATGTGGTAGAGCGATGGCCAGGAGGTGTCAAAACGCACGATGTAGAATATATGTGGAGCCGTAGGAAGGCTGACAAGTATGGTAGCAAAAGCTCAACAGGAATCGAAACAGAGATGCAAAGCTGAATAAACACTCAACGTCGGTACTGTGCTGATCCTAGGCTAGACCGTACTAGAGACGCGAGCCTAAAACACCAACGAAAGCACGGCGCGGCACGTAAACAACTGAGAAGCACTCTCTGAAAAAAAAATCTCTTTTTTTTTGCTTTTTTTTATGGCGATTCGGGACTGGGATGGCTGAAAAAGTGCGGAAAAATCACTATGGTAGCGAACGTCTCAAAATGAGTTTCTGGACCTAAGGAAGGTATGGGCACGAAAATTTTTCACCCCTAAAAATTTTGGCCTAAAAACTGCTCTGGAAAGCGTGCCAGACTCTTTTTTTCTTTTTGGAAATCACCCCCTTCTACGTACGACAAAGATTGGTGAAATCCGACTCTAATCAACTCAAAACTAATCTGGCTACGGAGAGATCACAAACCGAACGGGTGATGGAACTCAACTCGGATCAGTATGTCGTGGTGGTGTATATGGACTCTGCTTGGCGGAACGTGGTGGTGTATCTGGACTCGGATTGGCGGAACGTGGTGGTGTACTACTGTGCGGCGGCGGCGTCACAAACTATGATCAGAACTCAAAACTCTAAGGGAACTAGACGCTAAGATCAGCAACTCGACACAACGATGCAACCGCAAATTCAACAAAGCAAACTACTGTAAAGAAAACTGGACAAAGGCTCAGACTGTTTTGGGACGTGAAGATCTAAACCTAAATTTTTTTTGGCTTTTTCGTGGACTGTAGGTATGCAAACAGAAGTAATCTAGACTACGAAAACTGGTAAATCTCACCGAGCAACCTGGAAATCTGATACCACTTGATAGAGGCGAAGGTGTCCCGATGTTTCGATGAGATGATGGAGATCGATTATGGTGGAGACGACTTTCACGACCCGACTACGAACGTGCGAAGACGTTGCGCCTTAGCGATCGCTAAACCAACTCCGAGAGGTTATTGATCCCACGGATGCACGATCAACCTGACCACGAAGGTCTAATTCCTGCAAGCAATCAAAAGAACAAGCAAGAACTAAGAATTGCAATCTGGATATTGCGAATATAAGATGAATGATTAACAGAAGTTGGGGTTCCAATGCGGTCTTGGCCTGGTCGGATGACACAAACGAAGAGCTCGAAGTTGCGGCTATGGCTAACTTAAATCTAATTAAAACCCAAGTCTAAACGACACCCTAAGGGTTGTATATATGGGGGAATAGAGGGAATTTTCTTGACCCCTTGGAGGTCGGGTCCGAAAAAAATCCTAACTCGGTTTCCCCACACATACGGACTCTAAAAACAGCCTATAAAGTAGTATTTCGAAATTACATGGGCCCAGCCCAATATTAAGGTGACGCAACACCTATAAATGCCCTTGGACGAAAATAATGAAGTGGCATCTCGTATATTTCGTCCAAGCCTTCATGCACGCCTTATGGTGGCTTCAAAGTGCGAAAATCACCACTGAAAACTCCATGCTTGATCCCTCTCCAATTCCCGTCCTTCTTGTCCATGCTAGGTCCTTCATTCATAAGCAAAACAAAAGTATCTAATTTAGGCAGCATCATATGTTCATGAACATTAGAAGGATTCGCAAGAAACGAAAGTACCTGATAATTTAGCTGATGTGCGCGTGTTCTAGTAACTGGTCCAATATATGTAGTTGGTGAGGATGTGGGTGTAACATTAGTAAGGATGTCCTCATCAAAGTTGGTTCAACCATGTCCGAGCTGAGCCCTCCAACATCAAAGGTAGATGCATCATAGCTATCTCATCTCCTCCCCCTCCAATTTTCACGGCTATTCTGTAATCATCCAACCAGGTCTGGGGTTTGGCGTCAACCCGGTACTTGTCCACTCCTTGAGCTATCCGGAAGTGAGGAGAAATGGGGGTAGACCGAATTCTCTCGCTGAAACAGACTAGTCCTGTAGCCATTGAGGGACGAGCCTGATCTTGCCGATGGGACCTAGCATGATCAACTCGGCTCTGCACCAGATGACTTCGGGCGTCGTACATCAATATATCGGTTGCCTTATTGACTAGCTCCGCGTTGATGGAAATATTCTCTCCGAGGAGCACCTCGATGAGACCTGTGAGCCTCATAGTTATTTGGTCTTATGTACTCTGCATGCCGATATTGATCATGGTGGTAATCCCCTCGGGGGTCATGTCTGTGCCGAGGAGAGGTGTTCCTGTTTCTCCGTGCCTCGCCATAAGGCATATGCACTGACTGTGATGTTCCTGCGGGACAAACGTGAGAATGGACTCGCTGCTGTGATTGACTGACTGCAGCATTTTCATCTACCGCAGCTTGCAATAAGAATGCCAATTGCTGAATTCCCTCTGCCGCCGATCCACTAGGCTGCAAAGAGTTTGCAATTTGAGTCGCGGCTATGAGGTTTTCCACTGGAGTCCCCATGGCTCAGAATGGTTCTCGTTTGTGCCCTCGCAACTGCCGACTTGTTCTGCTTTGCTTGAGGCAAGCGACCGCTCGAGCCTGACGCTCGAAGGTGTTTTCCAGCTTGGCCAAACGCTCTGGCTCGGCCAGATTAGTTATCCTAGCTGCCTCCAGGCCTCATACTTCCGGAGTGCTCGTGTCGATGGAGGTGTTTAACAGTCGATCAGCCGCCTCTGCCTCTTCTTGCTCTTCCCGAGTAAGCAGTCGGGGCTGCCGACTCGGCCCTCCGAGTTCTAACCTTTGGAAGGCCGACGTGCGCCGAGTTGGCTCTCGACCGTCGACCCAGGACGGACTGTTAGCTTCATTTCCGGCATGATCATCTTGGACTAGTGACGGTTGGGGTGGTGGTGTTTCTGCCATGAAAACCTCTGCAACTGCGATTGGGACGCCACTGCTACTTTCTTGCTCTTCATCAGGTTCAGGGTCAGACGTCACCATGCCTTCGTCTTCAGCCCAGTTGAAGAGATGCAAAAGGGATGCCGATGGGCCTTCTCTTGCGATCAGTTCATCAAGGGCACTCTGGGCTGACTCTACCGAGTCGATGACCGCCACTTTCCGCACCCTGACTTGTTTGTTGCGATGGGGAGCGCGAGGAAGACCCAAACGCTTCTTGTTGTGCCGAACGGATAAGGGAGTCTGTGCTTGATGCTGAGCCGACAACTGGAGGCACAGGGCCCCCGACTCATCAGCTCGGAAGTGGACGCTGCCTCTTGAAGGCAACAACTGCGTCTGGAGCAGTGAATCCGCTAGCCAAGCGGAGTCATCGTCCACAAAATCCAATGACCCAAGTAAAACATCTCGCCGTAGACGAGCTCGGAGCCGCGCATCGACCAGGAGGATGAATAAAAGCACCATCTCTACGATTGCTGATCAACTCAGCTCCAAGGTGGGCGCCAACTGTCGTGGGTATAATCCTGACAATAGATATAGGGGTGTAATAGGAGCTAAATGAATCTGTATGTAGAGTGGTTGACGCAGGGAGAATTATACATGTTAGGCCTCTCCTTAGAGATAACAACCTTAGTCCTGTCCAAGGCTTATTGGGGTGTTCTTGCTGAAAATATGAGGAGTTGTGTTGCGCGTAACCCTTCCTAGGGTGAGGGGGAGGCTTATATAGAGTGCGCCTCTGCCCCATCAATGCTCCAGTAAATGATTCTTAATTACAGGGTTAAATACGTATACTAAATACAAGAAACAGTCTCTTCATTACTGCTAATTAAGGAGGAGGAACGCCCATGGTCTTTAATGCTTCGCGCCCGTTGCTTTTCTTCCTCCGAGTAACAAGCAGCTCACTGGTTCCCTCTTCCGAGTAACTGACTACTCGGAGCTTGTTTATTTTCTGAGTAACTGACTACTCGGAGACTGTCTCCTCTTCCGAGTAACATGTTATTCGGAGGCACTGAGAACTGAGTCTCTGAGTTTGATAAAGCTCTTTACTCTTTGACGATTTTATTTATTTTCTTGGGTGTATTTGAGAGATCAAGGAACTGAGGGTACCCCTTGGTTTCTAGTGCTTAAGGGTATGCCTTTAGTATGACCACGACACCCAGTTTAACTTAGGTCCGTTGATTGAGAAAGAGAAATTGAAAGATGATGGAATCAACTATTCTGACTAGGTTCACTCCCTGAGAATTGTACTTATGAGTGCTAAGAAGGACTATGTCCCGACAACACCTCTCCTAGAAGCACCGGGGCATGACGGCACGGTTGCTGAGCAAAATGTGCATCAGACCAAGCTTGATGATAGCACCAGAGTTCAGTGTCTCATGAATGCATGTATGGAATTAGAGTTACAGGGGAGGTTTTGAAAATACCGTTCCCCACTTGATTATTCAAGAGTTAGATGCTCTGTATACCAAACACGCTAGAACTGGAAGTTATGAGGTTACTCATGCCTTATGGAATTGCAACATGAAGGAAGGATCGCCTGTGAGTGAGCACGTGATAAAGATCACGGGCTTTGGGAAAAGGATGCCTCAACTGGGATTTAGGATACCAGAATCACTGGGTACAGATATCGCTCATGTAACTCCCCGCCGAGATTTAAGAGCTTTGTTCAGAACTATCAGATGAATGGGATGGATAAGTCAGTTAATGAACTACTTACAATGGTGAAGAATGCAGAGACTACCATGCAGGCTGACCCTAACTATACGTTGGTGGTTAGCAAGACCACCAGTTTCAAGAAGAAGGGAAAGTCCAAGGGAAAGGGAACCAGCAAACCTTGCGCCAAGACCAAGAAACCCTCTGGCACTGGCCCTAAGAAGGATACCGAGTGTTTCTACTGCAAAGCTAAGGGTCACTAGAAGAGAAACATCAAGAAGTATCTAGCAGATAGAAGGAAGCCTGGTTTTACCAGCGAAGGTATAAAAGTTATAAATGTTATAGATGTCTTTCTTTCCAGCCCTCACTCTAAGTCATGGGCATTTGATACTGGAGCCTTTCCTCATATCTGTAATCCATTACAGGGACTAAGGAGAATATAGATACTGGAAAAGAATGAGGTAACGATGCATGTCGGGAATGGAGCTACGATCTCTTCTAAAGCCGTCGATGTCTACACTCTACATCTACCTTCAGGATTTACCATAGAACTAGATAATTGTTATTTCATTCCTACTATTTATAAGAAAATTATGTCAGGATCATGTTTGATCCGCATGGTTATAGATTTAAGTCTGATAACAATGGTTCCTCTATTTACTTAAAGAATATGTTCTATGGTTTTGCACCTATTAAGAATGGGCTGTTTTATTTAGATCTTGATTGTAGTAGTGACGTCTTAAACATAAGCTCTAAACATCTTAAGAAGATGGAAATACCGCTTACATGTGGCATTGCCTTCTAGGTCACGTCGGAAAGAAACGCATGCAGAAACTTCATAAAGATGGGATTTTGCAATCTTTTGATTTCGAATCATTTGAGAAGTGTGAGGCTTGTCTGATGGGCAAACTGACTCGGACGCCGTTCACATGTCATGTACAATGGGCGACAGACTTATTGGAAATAATACATAGTGATGTGTGTGGTCCGATGAGTGTACCGACGCGCGGTGAATACCTCTACTTTGTAACTTTTACTGACGATTTGAGTAGATATGGCTATATTTACGTAATGAAGCAAAAGTCCGAAACTTTTGAAAAGTTCAAATATGTCAGAACGAAGTTGAGAATCATCATGACAAGAAAATGAAATTTCTGCGATCGGATGGTGGCGGTGAATATCTTAGTCATGAGTTTAGAGAACACCTCATAGAGCGTGGAATCGTTTCACAACTAACGCCACCTAGAACTCCACAGAGGAATGGAGCGTCTGAGAGGCGTAACCGAACCTTGTTAGGCATGGTGAGGTTTATGATGTCATTAACTGATCTGCCACTATCCTTTTGGGGTTACGTATTAGAGACTACTGCTTTTACATCTGTGGAAATCACACCATAGGAGATATGTAATGGGAGCCAACCCAATATATCATTCCTGAAAATTTGGGGTTGTGATGCTTATGTAAAATGTTTACAGCCAAACAAACTCGACCCTAAAGCAGACAAGTGCTACTTTGTAGGTTATGCTAAAGACACCGTAGGCTATTGTTTCTACCACCCGCAACGTCTTTATTTCTAAAGGAGGAACTTTTCTTCAGAAAGAGTTTCGTAACAAAGAGCTGAGTGGGAGGATGATGGGTGTAGAAAAAACCTCCTTGTTGGTTACCCCAAGTGGAATGTTATGATGTAGATAGAAGAAAATTTCCCTCGGTGAAGATACCAATGTCGTCGTTTGGTAACGGCAGATGCCATGGGGATGGCTAAAGAGGGGGACAAACCGAGGTTGGTGTTGATGGTGCCGGATTGAGGGTGGGGACAAACACAGTGAGACACTGCGATGTACCTAGGTTCGGGGCTCTCCGTAGAGATAACACCCCTAATCCTGCCGAGCTACCTATAAGAAATAACTCTGGCTACAATGAATGCTCCTTGAGCTGTATGAGAGGAAACAGGAGAGGGCTCTAAGCACAACTCCCTCCTTACTCTCTCTTTGGTGGGTGAAGTTGCAATAAGTACTCTGACAGGGATGTACCCCGGCAAATCCCATGGTCAGGGACCCTGGGTTAGTCATGAGAGGCACAGGTTGGACGAGAGCTCGTCGGCTAACAGTAGGATACGTTCCTGCTCGATGTTTATTGATCGGAGATGGCGATTATAGGGGAGCCAAGGCTAGTGCGCACAAGGCTAGGGTTACAGATTGTGTATTGCTTGATCTCGACGTCTCCCCTCCTAGCCCTTATATACTAGGCTAGGTCTCGGGGAGTCCGTCCTGGATTACAGATGAGGTTTCCTAACCATGATCTTGTTCTGTACATCAAGTTTGCACCTTCCTTGTGACTCGCGAACTCATACGTCGGTGCCACTAGTGGGCCAAGGCTGGGCCCAGGCGGCATCTTTGTGGGCCTTCTGTCTTTGGGTACACCGGGTAGGCTCATCCATAGGAGTCGTGGGGTCACCCCCTCGTCAGTAGCCCCCGAGTGCCTAAGGGACTCGAAGAGGCGCGCAGGGACTCGAGTCCATACTTGCGTCGTTTTTTTATGTATGCACGGTTTAACCGCGGGTCGCTGGCAGTCTGGGGCCATGACAAAACCTGTTTCGAGGGATGCTAATCTGAAAGGGCCCAAGAAGTCGACGGGTCGAGCCTTGGTGAATTGCACTAGTGGCAAAAACCGCAGTAGCCCAATCAAACCCATGTCCCTCGACATGAGCTTGGAACACTGGTGTCTAGCCAAAGTCATGCCGCTGCAGGTCTTACAGTGATCAATTGCCGCCAGTAAAGTTCGTAGCCTAGGCGCGTCCGCCCGGCTTTTTCTATCATTCAAGCGCATGGAAAAGGTTGGCAGTGAAATCGCTCTGTGGCAAGTCCTAGCCCGGCCGATCTGCGCAGCGGGGTCTTACCTACACGCTAAGCTTGCATGGCATCTGGGCAAAGTGTATCATGTTCCAGGAATATGTATTTTTTATTGAGGCGCGGAGCCTAGTAGATAATGCGCCCACTTGGAATAAACAATCAAGTGAGCTGTTTTAGCGGTCACTCGCGGAGCTTCTCCGAGTGCTCGGGCGAGGAGTAACATAGAGGGATATTTGCTCGGGAGGTCGTCGAGTGCTTGAGTATATAGAGTTTTGCGAGTAATCACTCGAATATTGCTTTTGCTCTCGGGATGAGGGAGCACCCGATACTCCGGGACCGCTCGATCTGGCGAGTGCAGGTCTGCTCATCTTGCGTCGTGGTGAGGAAGCACCCGAAACTCTCATGGGTGCGAGTAATCACTCGAGCACGTTTTTACTTCTGGGTGAGGAAGCACTCGAAACTCTCGTGGAGATGCTCCCGATGGGAGTAAAATGTTTTGCTCATCAGAAAAAGATTTAAAAAAGTTGAAAATCTGAAGCTGGGAAACGTACTCGATACGCCTTGCGACGCTGGCTTGATTTTTCTGGTGTCTTTGACCATTTTAACCTGCCGAAGGAAATGACTTGGCGCTGTCCCACCGAGATTTTCGCTTCATGTGATTATGGTCCTCTTTTTGCGCGCGTAGTGGGCGTTGCTGTTGCTGCTTCGTTTGGGTTTTCCATATTTTTCGTCTGTCATGGGATCGTGCCACGTTTACTTGATGCTGGGATTGAACGGTGCCCCTGCTCGCCTAGCTGGTGGTTAAATACCGAGCGGCTGAGCAAATTTTAGGTTTTACTCAGCCATTGCCTTCTCCCCTCGCTGCTAGATTTCCCCTGTTTTTTTGCCTTCTCCTTCCTCCTGTTGCTTCTTGCTGCGGGATTGATGTCAACGCGTTCCCGTGCTGCTCCGAAATCGGCCAAGATGTCTGGCAAGTGGGAGCGCTCGACTTTTGGGGTTGCAGATCTCGGCCCGCTGATTTCCGATGGCTTGGTGGCTGGAGATGTCGTGCGGATTCCAGGGGATGAACCTGTTCCTGCTCCCACGGCCGATGAGCGGGTGTGCTTTCAGGCGTTCTTCCCTCGCGGGTTTGCCCTTCCGATTCACCCTTTTGTTCGTGGTTTGCTGTACACCTATCGGCTTCAGCTGCACAATTTGACTCCCAATGGGATTTTGCACATTGCTTGTTTTATTACCCTTTGTGAGGCTTTCTTGGGGATCTATCCCCAATGGGGGCTCTGGAATCACCTCTTTTGCATAAAGAGGACGAATTCGGAGTACGCTATAGGGCAGGTGGGTATATCCATTAGGGACTCCAAATCGTACTTTGATTTGGAGATGCTTGACTCCGTTAGTGCTTGGCGGAAAAGTTGGTTCTATCTGAAGGATCAGCACGTTGCTGGGCAGCGATTTGGTCTTGCTCCCTTTAATTCTGAAGCGCGAGTAGTCAAGCAGGATTCTTGGTCCCATTCTTTGTCTGCGAAAGAGTCATCTGAAGTGGCTCCATTCTTGGAGAGGATTGCCCTGGTGAAGGGCAACTTGACCGGTGGGCAGCTCATCTCTGTTTTCATTGGGAGGCGCATGCAACCGTTGCAGTCTCGAGCCCGTCCCATGTGGCAATATGAGGGACTCGGGGACTCGACGAGATGCTCCCGCCAAGAACTTGATGCCAATGGCCTCCTGGCCCGGATCCAGTATGTGACCAAATGCTCGAGCGTTTCCGAGATGGGTTTCGTCACTCCGTATTCTTCTGATCACGTGCTGCCGCAGGTTCGCGTTTTTTAATTTCCCATGTGACTTGAGATGCTTGTTTGACTGCTTGCTGATGATGCTTCTTGCTTTTGTAGGATCATGTTCCTGTGTTGAGAAACCCTCCTCAGCCGGAGGATGCTGATATTCGCGAGGAGCCGGATGCTTCCCTGCTGACGATGCTGTGCCGAGTGCTGGTGCCAGCGTGCTTGCGGGTGCCACTGGTGCTGACGAGTCCACGGGGGTCGAGCTTCCGGGGATCGCAGATAGTGAGGAGTCGGCACCCTTTCGTGTCAAGCGGTCGCGGCCTTCGGGCGCCGAGGGTCTTGAGGCGACTAGTGGTGCTGTTCCACTGTCTGTACCGTCTGCTGAGCCGTCTCCTTCTGTTGCTGAATGCAAAAGGCCCAGGCTTGGGAGGTTATTGCGTGTTCGCTCTGCGTGCGGCGGGTAAGCATATGCTTGTCTTTGCTGGGGCTGTTTTTCCTCTGTTCTTTTGTCTGATGGCTTTTATCTTGTAGTGCTGCGACTGCCCCGGCTGCTTCCTCCACCAGTGCGGATGTTGTGGACCTACGGTCGACTGATTCTGGAGCGGCTGCCAAGCATACTGGGGATTTGTCGGCTGCTGTTGTTCAACCCGTATCGTCGGTGACTCCTGCTGTCCCGGCTGCGGGTGTGGTTCCTGTTGTTGCTCCGCCAGTGGCGTCTAGTGTTGTTGCTCTTGATGCCGAGCCTGCTGTTCCAGATCGTCCTTACTTGGGCCGTCTTTATCTTGGTGTTGAGGATAAAATCCGCTTCTTCGAACGCATAGCTGGGCTGGTAAGTTTGTTTCATGTTTACTTGTGTAGTTTTTGTCATCGGGGGCACGGCAGTGCTCCCGATGGGAGTAGCCCCCGAGGCTGCAAGCAAGTGTTTGCGGTTGCTTGCAGTCTTGCCTTGGCTCTGTTTTTCCTTTGTGTCGTCATTGGGAGCACGGCCAGTGCTCCCGATGGGAGTAGCCCCCGAGGCTGCAAGCAAGCGCTTGCGGTTGGTTGTAGTCTTGCTTTGGTTCTGACTTTAATATCTGATTTCTTCGAGTAGCCGGTGTTCCAGCACTGTGAGCGTCTGATGGTCGATGTTGAGCGTTGGCGGCGGGCGCACACTTCTGCCCAGGATGCTTTGTCTGCCATGAGTAGTGAGTATTCCTTCCTATGCTGCCGTGCTTGAACTGCTGGGTCTCCGGTTCTGAGTGTTGTCTTGTGTTTTCAGACCGTCGTCAAACTGCCGAGAAGCAGGCCGAGAAGGCGGAAAGGACGGTTTCCAACCTTAAGGCCACTTTGGCCTCCAAGGAGAAGGAGCTACACGATCAACACGAGGAACTTGTGCGCCTGCGTCAGGCTGAGGATGCGCTTGTGCAGGAGGAGGTGGTCGAGTGCGAGCGTCTTCGGGTCTTGGCGGACTCGCTTGTGTGTAAGTCGTTGTTCCGTTCCTGGGTGCTTTGTCTCCTTCCTCCTTTTTGTAGTGATTTTTGTTGCTTGGTGCATCCTCTACGGGTGCGAGTGCGACGGAAGTTGCTGCTTCGGAATCTGG
Organism: Bromus sterilis; assembly: GCA_950022295.1. Taxonomy (NCBI): domain Eukaryota; kingdom Viridiplantae; phylum Streptophyta; class Magnoliopsida; order Poales; family Poaceae; genus Bromus; species Bromus sterilis. Next base: position 167,461,988 of record OX465600.1, on the reverse strand, counting down.
AGTTCTCCGGGGGGCCGTGGATGCCATGTCGGCCATTGTTGATGTTGCCAAGGGGGTCTGTGCCCGGGCTTCTACTCTTGTGGGTCTTGTTCACCAGGACCTCATGCCGGAGGGCGCGGAGGTACCTGCTGGTCTGGACGCCCGTGTTGCTGCATTTGGTAATGGTGGGGATCTCTTGGAAGAGCTAGTTGGGGAGACCGTGGTGAGTGGTCTTTCCACATCCCTTGTTGTTCTTTTGGAGCACGGATTTGCTATTGACGACTCGCTGGTTGAGACTGTCCCTGCTTATACTAACGAGCAGAGTGCGCGAGCCACTGTTCTGGCTCTTCGCCTGCAGGAGGTTGTGGATGGTCAGTATCCCTCCTCTGTAGGCAAGGGGGGTCGTAGCCATGTCGTGTCGTCTGAACATTTCTAGTTGTAATATGCCTCCTTTGTGGTGGTGGATCTGTGGTGCCTGGATTGAAGTAACTTGTTTGACCATTCCTACCTGGGCGTGCTTCGGTCTTGGAGTTCTTTGAAGGAGGACGCTCGCGAGGGCGCGTATGAGTCCGTGTGCTTTAGGCTGAGGGACGCTGAGCGGGAGGTTGTTCGCTTGAAGGGGGTTGTAGCAGTCCATCGTTCCAAACGCGAGCGTGCTGAGGCCGTGCTGTATAGTCTTGCTTCATGGGTGGTAAAGTTGTCTGACCTCCTGCGAGGTGAGTCTTGCGGCTGCTCGATTTCTCGACTGCATTTAGTAGCTTTCCTGTCGTCGTCTTGATTTTGATTCTGTTTTTCGAAGTGTTGTCGGGGCGGTCCTGGGATGAAGAGAAGGCCGTCCAGTCGGAGCTATCTCGGTTGGGTGATCCTGAAGTGCAGGCGAGCAATCCTTTCTGGGCTGCCGGGGCTCGTGCTCGGGCATTTTCTGTGCTTCGTCTTAGAGTTGAGCGAGTGACGGCTGCTCTGCGGTACTGTCAGCAGATGCTGGGTAGGATCCATGCTGAGTTTTATACTCTACAGGTGGTGCCGTCGTCATTTGAGACACTTTGCCGCGTATTTTCCCAGCCTGCAGAGCTGCGTCGCGTGATGAATCACCAGATTCATGCTGGAGCCCGTGCTGCCTTGGGCTTGGTCCATAGTCATTGGCCGGGACCTGATATTGCTCAAGTGGTGAGGGGTCCTCCTGGTGGCAGGGATTACCCGATGGATGAGCATTACTCGGCGGTCGGCGGGCCTGCGCGCCGAGTTGTGGAGCGGGTTTGTGAAGAGAACGATCGTTATCTGGGTGCCCTGATTAAGGCGAAGATGGAGCCTGGGGGTAAAATGCTTCCTTCCTTTGTATATGCTTCTTCTTGTTGTACTGTAGGTAAAGGGTTTTTGCTGCTGTGGCGAGCCCTTGCGTGTCGTGATTGCGAAGAACGCCTCGGGGGGTGACTGCTAAGGCGAGCCCCCGAGTGCCAGTTTTGTTTATGTCGCGATTGCGAAGAACGCCTCGGAGGGCGGCTGCTGCGGCGAGCCTCCGAGTGCCAATTTAATTTGTGTCGCGATTGCGAAGAACGCCTCGGGGGGTGGCTGCTGCGCCGAGCCCCCGAGTGCCAATTTTATTTGTGTCGCGATTGCGAAGAACACCTCGGAGGGCGGCTGTTGCGGTGAGCCTCCGAGTGCCAATTTTATTTGTGTCGCGATTGCGAAGAACGCCTCGGGGGGTGGCTGCTGCGGCGAGCCCCCGAGTGCCAATTTTATTTGTGTCGCGATTGCGAAGAACGCCTCGGGGGGTGGCTGCTGCGGCGAGCCCTCGAGTGCCAATTTTATTTGTGTCGCGATTGCGGAGAACGCCTCGGGGGGTGGCTGCTGCGGCGAGCCCCCGAGTGCCAATGGATCAATTTTTGGAAAAACATTTTTCAATATTCTTCCTGGTGTTTCTTACATTTATTAAGAATAGGGGGCGGTCTGATGAGGGCAACCCCCCTTTATTAAAAACGGCGGCATGGTAGCCTTAAGTGCTAGGCGGCTTCTTCTACGGGGGTGCTTCTTCTTCGGGTCCCGTGGTCTCGCTGGCTTGGTGGGCTCCAAAGGCCTCTTATATCTTGTGGAATTCCTTGTCGCAGCGGTCGGACCGGACGAAACTGCCGCTGATTGTGATGACACCATGAGGGTCTGGCATCCTTATCTTAAGGTAGGCGTAGTGAGGCACTGCCATGAAGCGGGCGAAGGCCGGTCTTCCGAGGATTACGTGGTACTACGATTTCCAGTCGACCATTTCGAAGTCTAGGATCTCCTTGCGGAAGTTGGTCGCCCCACCAAAGACCACTTCCAGGCTTATTTTTTCTAGAGGGTAGACTGCTTTTCCTGGCACAATCCCGTGGAAGGTTGTGCTTGAGGATTTCAGCGCGGAGCTCTGGATTAGCATTTCTTCGAGTGTCTTTGTAAATATGATGTTGATCCCGCTGCCTCCGTCCATGAATACTCGTGACATGTCGTAGTTCCCAATTCTGGCCTCGAGGGGTGGAAGGCGGATGGTCGAGGGATGGCAGGCGGATGGTCCTCCCGAGAAAAGGTAATATCTGTCTCGGACCCGCGCAAGTATTCTGGGATAGCGGGGTGTGAGGAGGTTGCGAGGAAGACTTGTCTTGTGACCTGCTTCTGCTGCCTATTTGAAGGCCTTCCTTCTTGTATCATGTAAATCCTGCCGTGGGCTTCTGGGTACTGCTCCTCTGCATCTGGTGTCCTGCGTTGTTGCTGGATTGCGGCCACTTGCCTTGCTGGTAGGGGAGGGGCTAGTGGTGCGTCGTGCGCGATGGGCCCGACTGCTATGCTCGCGTGTGGCTGGGCCACTGTTGTCGTGGATCGGCTTTTTTCCTCCGCCAACTCGTTGAAGCTTCTGCAGTTCCTAAGGGTGTGTCCTGATCTGAGCTCCCCTCATTCGTTTCTGAATCTTTGAATCGAGCACGGTCCGTCGATTTGTTCTTTGGCCGAGCGGTATGTTCTGGTGCTGTCGCGCGGCTGCCTCGTCCTGCAGTCTCGTTTCTGGGCTTGGGGCGCATCTTCGAGGTTGTCTCTGCGCTGTATTCTGCTATCATCACGATGCCTGCCGTCTCTGTCGTCTGGGAAGCCGGCGGCGACCATGTCGGGTCCTCTGTCGTCGTAGAAGCTGCGCCTGGGTCGCTTCCTTCGACGTTCGAGTCCTCTTACTCCGTTGTGGTAGTCGTAGTCGTTTTCTCAGCGTGCGATGTGGATTTCTGTTTCGTTGCGAACGGAATCCTCGCCGTCCGCCCAGCTGTTGGCTTGCTCAGCAGCCGTGCGAGTGTTTGGACTTTCATCTGCCCGAGATGTTCCTTGAATTCGATGCGTTGCAGGCCTCGCCTGAACGCGTCGATTGCGCTTTCGTCTGATATGTCTTCTGCTGAATTCTTGAGTATGGTCCACCGCTGGATGTAGGCTCGCAGGGTTTCCCTGGTTCCTTTCTTGCATGCCCATAGTTCCTCGAGCGATGCCGGTCTCTTGTATGTGGATTTGAAGTTTTCTATGAAGGCTTCACGGAACTGCCTCCATGAGCTGATGGATCCTCGCGGGAGATTCTTCAACCAGTGTCGTGCCGAGCTCTCGAGCATGAGCTGCACATACTGCATTGCCGTGACGTTGGTCCCTCGCTGGAACTTGACTGCTGTTAAGTAGTCGTCGAGCCACGCCTCTGGCTCCTCGAGTCTATTGTATTTGAGCGTTGTGGAGTTCAGTTTGAACCCGCTCGGCATTCGCGTCTCGCGTATGGAACGCGTGAAGCATAGTGCTCCGCATGGCTCGATTTCTTTGTCGAAGGCTTCTTCGTCCGAGTACTCTTCGCGTGCTGCACGTCTTCGTTTGCTGCGGTTGACTTTGTTTTGTGTGATGTCGTCGCGCGCGTCTCGACGACTGCTGCGGCGCCTATTGTCGTTGTCGTCGCTGTCGTGCTTCCTGTTTTTGCTGGAGCGTTTGCGCCCGTCGTCGCTGCTGTCGTCGTCATCGGGTGAGCTGGGGTCCCTGTCTGGTGTCCTTGCACGGGTCCGTCGCCTTGCACTTGATTTTTTGGGTGCTGAGGCGGCGATGGCGTCCTTCATTATCTGTAAGGCTATTGAAGTGTTGCGGTCTGGTCTGTTCTGCCTATTTTTTTGGGCGCGAGATAGGTAGTCTCGATCGCTTATAAGGGCTTCTGCTGGTGTGAGGGGTTCATCTTCGTCGTCCTCCTCTTCTAGATTGAAGTCGTCGTCGAGCTTCCGGACCACTCTCTTCTTGTCTGTTCGTCGCAGGTTTCTGAATTTGGATTTATTGCGGAGAGGGGAGCCGTGATCCGGGGAGGTGTCTCTTGGAGGGGGCTTGCGATTGCTTTTCTGCTCGGCGGCCGCCTTTTCTTGCTTCTCCAGCTCTAGGCGTTGTTGTCTCGCTTGCCGGGTTAGCTCGCTTGCCAATTTGTTTTATGCCCTGAGCTCGTCCCTTATTGCGCTTGCCGGTAGTAACTTCCCATGTTCGACTGCGTATTTTACCTTGGCAATTGATTCTTTGGACAGGTAGATTCGCTCTTTGGGTAGGTCGTCCACCGCCGCACTCGGGGTTTGTTGCATACTGCTTGACGTCTTGTCGCTCTTGCGGTTGCTCTGTTCTTGTCCTTGTGGTACTTTCATTGGTATGCTTCCCACTTCTCCCAGCTTCACGACGATCTTCTTGGTGGTTCCAGGCGCTTTTGTGTTGTCGTTGGCTTGGCGAGTGTTCGAGTCGTCGTCCTGGCCCTCACCGTTTGCTGGCGGTGCGTCGACTTCTGCCATAAACACCTGGGATGGTGCCCTGGCTGCCTTGTTGCTCGTGCGTGTGACATTGTTTTTCCTTGCCGAGGGTCCAGCCGAGTGATCGCGGGTGATGTGGAGCCTTGGTTTGGGTGAGCAGTCGCGACTGGCTTAAAGGGTGGCCGCGCGGGTGGCGGCTGCGTCGATTGCTGCTGTAGATGTCGTCGCGGGTGTTCGGGTGTCGTCCCTGAGGCGGAGGGCGTCCCAGTGGTTGATGTAGATCTGATATGCTCAGAAGATCAGGTCGATGCCGGAGCGTAGGTCGGCGAAGACTGGTCGGAGAGTCGAAAGGTGGGCCATGAAACCGAGGGACCCGAACAGATCGGATTCCGCCTGGGTCGTCGGATCGAGGAGCGCTGGTGAAGTCATTGCGCCGGTGGGTGTTGAAGATGCTGATGAGGCCGCCGAGATCGCGTTCCCAACCTGTGCGGTTCCCACAGACGGCGCCAATTGACGGGGATGTACCCCGGCAAGTCCCATGGTCAGGGACCCTGGGTTAGTCATGAGAGGCACAGGTCGGACGATAGCTCGTCGTCTAACAGAAGGATACGTTCCTGCTCGATGTTATTGATCGGAGATGGCGATTACAGGGGAGCCAAGGCTAGTGCGCACAAGGCTAGGGTTACAGATGTTGTATTGCTTGATCTCGACGTCTCCCCTCCTAGCCCTTATATACTAGGCTAGGTCTCGGGGAGTCCATCCTAGATTACAGATGAGGTTTCCTAACCATGATCTTGTTCCGTACGGCAAGTTTGCACCTTCCTCGTGACTCGCGGACTCATACGTAGGTGCCACTAGTGGGCCAAGGCTGGGCCCATGCGGCATCTTTGTGGGCCTTCTGTTGGGTACACCGGGTAGGCTCATCCATAGGAGTCGTGGGGTCACCCCCTCGTCATGCTCCCTCGTCCCTTACGCAGGAGGCGTACCCGGGGCTCTTATAGGCCGAGCCCGGGGTACAAAGGTAAATGTACAAAGTAGAGGACCCATCTTCCAGCCTCAGACGAGCTAGGGCCCTCACATCTTGTGCTCCCGGATGACCCGGTGTAGACTTGCGGCTCTCCATGCCGCTATCTTGTAGGTCTTGCGTAGTGAACAGTGGAGCTAGGAGCTTTGTCGTGTCGGCCTATCCGCTTGATCGGCGCTCGAAGAGACCACACGCCTCTGACATCCCGGATCTCCTGGGATTGCGCATTGATGAGCTTGTACCAGATGTCCGACTTGGGATTGAGCTCGGATGTTGCCTTGTCCTCTTCGGCCGAATGAACTTTGGTGAGGCCGATTGAACTCTCTTGGGGAAATCGGCCTCCGACCTGATCAGTTTGGCCCACTTCTTGCTTGATCTTGATTAGCTCGGCCTTGATCAGATCGACGACCATCAGGTCAGTGATCTTTGCCTTGATGAAATGTTTCTCCTTGGTGACCCTACCCGGGGGTCAATCCGACGACAGTAGCCCCTGAAGATGTGGGGCCTGCACAGGTTCCTCCATACTTCTCTTGAGTCTTGTATCTGGTCTGCTTTTCTGACCGATTGCTCTCAATTGGCTGATTGCTTGCAGTCTGCCAATTGCTTTTGTTCAGTTCGGACGCTACTCAACCGCCCGATTGCAACTTGTGCTCGGCCGATTGCTCTTGTAATGTTTGCCGATTGCTTCTTCCCCTCAGCCGATCTTGCCAACGGTTAGTTTGACTGGAATGTTGACCGAAAACATGCCGTTTCGAATTCGCCATGGAATGCGAAGCGACGTGCCGCGATGGACGTGTCATAACCGCCGCCTCGAGCCACACACGCACGTCCCGTCCGATCCGTCGGATCCTCTGTGCTCCGATCTGATGTTGCCCTGGAAGTACACGCGGCCACACCGACCACAGAGCTGGCGCACCGGATCCCACCACCGCCCCGTTGGCCCTTTAAATAGCCCGATGGGTGGGGATGCGGCACGCACCACCCACTTCATCTTCCTCCTTGAGCACTTCTCGTCTGCCTCCGCCACCGCTATGCCGTGCGCCTCACCGTTGGTGCTCCTGCCACCGAGGCTCAGATCCTCCCCGACAGCCATCTCACTGCTACTCGTCGCCACCTCCCCGCCAAGAGTCACCGCCGCCATTGGTGGACGCGGCTCTCGGTGCCCGCCGCCGCCGCCGTCTCCATCTTCTTCCTCAAGCTCTTCCTCGCCCGCCACGGATTCCGACGCCTCGATGGGGGACGACGGCGCTGCCTCCCGCCAGAAGGTGCGTGGAAAGGTTCCAATGTCACTGAGATGAAGATTGCCCTCCTCCGCCGCGCATGCAAGATCCCGGCGGACCTCGACTTCCGCCTCCCCGGGCCTGAGTTGGCGCCCACTCCCAAAGCCGGCGAGCGTGTGGTCTTCCTCACCCACTTTGATCGCGGATTTGGGATCCCGGTGAGCAATTTTTTCCGCGAGTTTCACGACTTCTTCCACCTGCGACCGCACCACCTCGGAGCCAACGCCGTCATGCTGCTCTCGGCCTTCGTTACGCTGTGCGAGGGAGATCTTGGAGTGCGGCCCATAGTCGGATTGTGGTATCGGCTCTTCTTTCTCCGCAGCTTCCGATCGGTATCTCCTTCCCCAGGCTCCGTAGATCAGTTGTGCTTGGTCGGGGGCAGAGAGAACTCCGGAAAGTTCGGTTCGGTATCGCCTTGCCACCCATGTTAGGAACTTTTCCACTGGAGCTCTGACCCAGATCCTTGTCTCTGAGCACTCTGCCTCAGTAAGTTTTTCTTCCTACGGGGGCGCGTCAGCGCACCCACTGGGTGTAGTCCCCGAGATTCGGGTCGATTTCTCGCAATCGGCTCGGATCTTACTCTTTTTTATTTGCTGCTTATTTAGATCTGACCATACCATTTTCAGGCCATCTGTGACAGACGTCAAGCTGTTTTTGATGAGCTGCTGGCCGCTTATTCAGCGAGCCAGAAATCTCTTGCCACTCTGAAGAAGAAGTCTGATGCTGAGGATGTGAAGATTCAAGAGCTGACAGGTAAATTTTTGCTTGTTACTTGCTTCTTTCCGATTGCCACTGCCAACTGACTTAGTTGCATTTGTCTCTAGCTGCTGCTGCTCATGCCCCCGAGCTGGAGGCGTCCCAGAAGAAAATAGCCGAGCTGGAGAATCATATCGGTAAGAAGAATGCCCAGTTCGGAGGTGCTGAGAAGGAGCGCACCCGACTGGCCACTGTCGAAGCCGAATTGCAAGATGACAGGTGAGCTCTCCACTGTGAAAGCTTCTCATATTGCTGACATGTAGAGGCTGGTGGATGCTTGGGTTGAGGTGGAAGGCCAGCTGATGAAGGATAAAGATCTAGCCATCAAGCACGTCGAGGACATGGCCGTTCAACACCAGAATGAAATCCAAGCTGCCCACGCCCATGTCGACCTTGCCCTTGCCTGCCTTCATAGAGTGGACATCGCCCTTGCCGGTATCTTTCTTTCTGCTTATTTCTTATTCTCCGATCTGATATTTTTGTACTGCGATCTTACTTTTCTTCCGAGTGCTTGTTTGCCAGATGCCTGGCCCAACTCCAGCACTGCTGCTGATGAAGATGTTGCTAAGGCCCGTCGAACTAGAGGTGTGGTGGTTGATGCTGTTGCAGGTTGGGATGTAGAAGAATTTGTTGTAGCGCTGGATGCCCGAGTGCCTCATGTGAAGGGTGCCCTCTACATTTTAAAGACTGGCGTTCAGAAGATGAATGATATGCTCTTCAAGTCACGGACGAAGCCGATTGCTGGCGTAACGACTGCTAATGTAGCTCGGAATCTTAAGGCCGCGCCTCGACAGCTTGAAGTGATGCTTGATTCTGCCATCCGATCTGGAGTGCAGGCTGAACTAGCCATTGTGAATAGCTGGTACCCTGATGTGGACCTGGATCTGACGCATGCCCTGCGAGCCGGGTTGGAGGACAGTGTTGGTGCAGTTTGGCCGCGAATTTTCAAAATCTCCGAAGATCTTGCCGAGGCGATGAATCCTTTGGAATTCACTCCCTTCCTTGATGATAAAGGCTCTCCGATCCCACGATCCCACAACAGTAGCTCAGTGATCTTCTGTACTCCAGCAGTGAAGAAGGCGTGCAGTCTCGACCTGCCCGTCGACCTAGAAGTGCTACCTCCCACTGCCTGAGTTCAGCGCGCTTTTATTTACCTGCTTTTGCCTTATGAACAATTTGGTCAAACTTCAAGTGCGCCTGCTGAGGGCCACTTTCATGTAATAATCAACATTCGGCTAATCGGCCATGCTTGCTTGTGAACTTGGTTCTTGCTCGGCTATATATGCTCTCTTGCCTTTGCGTTTTCAAGTCGATTGCTTTTTTTCTTTGCCTTTTTTCTTCCTTAGTCGATATTCCTGCCAACCCTACAGCCGACCTGCGGTCTGTGGTTGGATCAGAGAATAGACCACAAAGGAAATTTGACAAGTAATTTTAGATTCTCAGTTTCTGCGTAAAGGTAAGGTTTTGCGGACTAGCCGATTGCAACCTGCCGACTGTTGGCCAGACGGTCTGGTCAAAATCGGTTGTGTCTGCTATCGGCTAAGTCCGAACTAAATATACTTTAGAATATGATGGTTCTGATTGATGGTTCTGTTCGACCACGTTCACCCGACATTACAGTTGACCTGTGTTCTGCATTCGTTTCGAACTGACACTCACAAACCCATCGCTCTTCTTGCTCTTTTCTTAAGTATACCCGTTTCGGGGCAACCGACCAATCCCCGGGTCCATTGTTTCCGACCTTAGGACTGGGAAATGAATGCAAAAAAAATTATAACTCCTGCCAAATGCAGTCTCATGGACGCACGGCTATTCTCATTGATAACATTTCAAAGTGGCAATACAACGATACCTCTCAACTATAAAACGGGCACAATTGCTTGGCGTTCCAGGGACGCTCCATTTCTTGTCCTCAAGTGTCCACATATCGGGTCGACTTTCTGCAATCAATGAGGTAGTATGCATTGTTCTTGAGCGCACGACTGACGATGAATGGACCTTCCCTAGGGGAGGATAACTTGTGTTGGCCCGCCGATTTTTGGATTCGGCGGAGCACCAAGTCACCCTCACGAAAAGCTAGCGGACGGATCTTCTTGTTGTGGTACTGGCGCAGTTTCTGCTGGTATATTGCCGACCTGGACAATGCCAGGAGACATGCTTCTTCTTTTAGATTGACGTCGTCCTCTCGAGCTTCCTTGGCTTCTGCCTCCGTGTACATGGCGTGACGAGGTGAGTCAAACTCAATATCAGAGGGAATGATTTCCTCCGCGCCATATACGAGGAAGAAGGGAGTGAATCCAGTTGAGCGGTTCGGTGTGGTGCGCAGACTCCAAAGCACTGTTGGCAGTTCATCGAGCAATGCTCCAGGTGCTCTGTCCAGTGGTTCCATCAATCATGGTTTGATTCTAGATAAGATGAGGCCGTTTTCTCGCTCTGCTTGACCATTTGATTGGGGTGAGCTACAGATGCTACATCCAGCCGAATGTCCTGTTCGGACACATACCGAGCCAGTGCCCCTTTTGCAAAGTTTGTGCCATTATCAATGATGATGTTGTTCGGTACTCCATATCTGATTGTGATGTCCACAATGAACTTGACCGCAGTCGGTCCATCTAGCTTCTCGATCGGCCTTGCCTCGATCCACTTGGTGAACTTGTCCACTGCCACCAACAAATGTGTCATGCCACCTCTGGCCGTTTTGAATGGTCCTACCATGTCCAGTCCCCAAACTGCAAATGGCCATGTGATCGAGATGTTTTTGAGTGCTGAGGCTGGTAAATGGCTCTTGGCTTTGAATCTTTGACACCCATAGAAATACTTTACTAGCTCTTTTGTCGCTGCTTTCGCAGTCGGCCAGTAGAAACCATGGCGGAAATCCTTGGAAACTATTGTTGTAGCTAATGCGTGGTGACCACACTCTCCTTGGTGGATGTCCCACAGCAGCTCCAGCCCCTTGTCCTCTTCCACACAGCGCTGGCGAACTCCAGTCGCACTACGATGCACTAGTTCTTTATTGATGATGGTGTATGCTCCAGATCGGCGTTGGACTTGACGAGCTTCCACTTCATCTTGGGCGAGTGTACCGTCCACCAAAAAAATTCTGATTGGTTCTGCCCATGAGGGTGCAACGACAATTACCATTACAACAACTACTTCTGGCTCTCGTTGTTCGGCTTCTACTACTGGCAGCTCGGAGGAGGAGGATTCGACTGCATCTTGAATGACCTCATCAGTCCCCGAGCTGACGACAGCAGCCCCTGGTTCGCAATCGGCAGCCCCTGGTGCGGCCGACTGCTTCTCCAACTTTTGCTTCTTGGCCAATTTTTGCGCTTCAAGCTCTACCATATTCAGGTCGCCCGGAATAAAGATGGACTCTGATTCTGGGGAAGGCTTGATAGATGGATTCTCAATGTTTTCCAAAGAAACTCATGCTGGAATCTCCTTTCTGGTGGAGCCCAATTTGGACAGTGCATCTGCTGCTTCATTTTCAGCTCGGGGAACGTGATGGAATCCGCGCCCTTCAAAGAAACCAGGTAGCTGTTGTACAAGGAATCTGTAACTTGCCATGTTTGCATCTTTTGCATCCCAAGTGCTAGTGCATTGCTGCACCACCAGATCGGAATCTCCATAAGATAAAATCCGTCGGATGCCAATCTCCATGGCCAATCGGATACCGTGGACCAGTGCTTCGTACTCAGACACGTTGTTTGATGCCGCAAAATGGATCTGCAGTACATATCTGAGCTTGTCACCCTTTGGGGAAGTGAGAACGATGCCAACTCCTAGTCCGGTCATCCTCTTGGACCCATCGAAATGCATTTGCCAGAACTGAGAATCCGGACAAAGGGGCTCATATTGGGTTTCTACCCAATCAACGAGGAAATCTTCCAAAGCTTGGGATTTGACTGCAATGCGCGGCTCATACTTGATACCATGATTTTCAATATCTATGGCCCATTTTTCCACTCTGCCAGATGCATCCCGATTGCCTATGATCTTTGCTAGTGGTGCCGAGCTGACAACTGTGATCGGATGCGCTTGGAAATAGGGCTTCAATCTCTTTGCCGCCATGTACACACCATAGCACATCTTCTGGTAGTGAGGGTAGTTTTTCTTGGAGGTCGAGAGCACTTCACTGACATAATACACTGGCCTCTGAACCGTCTGTGCCCTGTCCTTTTCAGGACGTTCGACCACCATAACAATGCTGATCACCCGAGTGGTGGCTGTGATGTACAACATCATTGGCTCCTTCTCAATCGGAGCTGCTAGCACTAGAGCAGTGGTTAGCATGCGCTTCAGCTCTTTGAATATGTCATCTGCTTGTGGAGTCCATGTGAACTTGCCCGTCTTCTTCATCAGCTGGTACAAAGGAATCGCCTTCTCTCCCAGCCGACTGAGGAATCGGCTAAGCGATGCCAAGAATCCAATGAACTTCTGAACGTCTTTGAGATTTCTGGGCTTGTTCATCCGCTCGATTTCTGCAATCTTCTCGGGGTTTCACTCAATTCCCCTCTCGGATACCAGGAATCCGAGCAGCTTGACAGCTGGCACGCCGAACACACACTTCTCTGGATTGAGCTTGATCTTGTAAGCACGCAAATTTGCAAATGTTTGTGTGAGATCGTCCGGTAGTGTCCAGTAGGGTCGACCCTTGCACTGACTTGACCACAAGGTCATCTAAATATACATGAATGTTCCGACCCAACTGAGATCGGACGCATCGCTGCATAATACGCTGATAAGTCGCGCCGCCATTTTTCAAGCCAAAGGGCATGGTAACATAGCAATAAGCCCCGAAAGGGGTGATAAATGCAGTCTTTATTTGATTCTCTACCGCAAGTTTGATCTGGTGATAGCCAGTTGTGGCACCCAGAAAACAGAAGAGCTGACAGCAAGCCGTAGAATCAATCACTTGATCAATACGGGGCAACGCAAAAGGATCCTTGGGGCAGGCCTTATTCAGGCAAGTGTAATCTATACACATGCACCAAGTTCCATTCTTCTTCAGAAGAAGAATTGGATTTGCTAACCAGTCTGGGTAGAACACTTCCATGATAAATCCTGTTGCGAGAAACTTGGCGATCTCTTCACCGATTGATCTTCACTTGTCCTCTGAAAAGAGCCGAAGTGGCTGCTTGATCGGCTTGGATCCAGGTCGGATGTGAAGCTTGTGCTCAACAAGTTCCCTCGGTACTCCAGGCATGTCCCGTGGGGACCATGCAAAGATGTCCCGGTTCTCACGGAGGAACTCGACGAGCTCGCCTTCCTATTTGCTGCTGAGTCCGGCCCCAATGATGACACACTTGCTTGGGTCAGAGGGGTCCAGAGCAATCAACTTGCTATACTTGGCTGCCTGAAATGCAGTCTCATCGTCCGATCTCTTGGTCTTCGTGCTCGGCATGGGTGCCTTCATCTGAGCATGGGCCATTGCTATGACCTTGTCGAGCTGGCGCTGTTCTGCATCAATGACCAAGGAATCGGCCAGCTTTGAGCCGGCGGATGAACACTCTAGGGACTTTGTCAGAACCCTCTGTTAGGTAATGTGCTACGATCAAAGTAACCTTGCATCATGTCAAAATTTCAAAAGAAATCTTTGAAATCAAATTCAAAAGCAAAATGGGAGAAGGAACCCCCCCCCCCAGATGAATTAATTCAAAAGGCCAGATAAAAATCTTCTCCAAAAATTCATGTTAGATTTTTGATAAGTCTTATAAATGAGTGTGATCACATATCAAGTGATGTGGGACCCATCCCATGCTCATAGATTTTTCAAATATTCAAACAGTGCCTCGGAATTAATCAAATAACCCTATTTGAGTTAAGATTCAAATTATTTGAATTTTAAAAATGTTGAAACTTTATAAGTGGCTAGTCTATATTATTATGAGGCCATATAAAAAATTTCAGCATTTAATAAACTGCCTACCTATTTAATTTAGCTCAGCAAAACAAATGTCAGAAAAGAAAAACAGAAAAGGAAGAAGAAACGCTTACCTGGCGCCTAGGCGAGAGCAGCCCATCCAGCCCAGCCGGCCCAAAAGGGCACAGGGGTCTTCTGCCCCGATCCTGCGCCTCCAAGCTGCTCGGTGGAATGCCACTGAGCTAGCTGTGCACGTCGCCGCCTCTCCAGACGCCACCTGCCCCTCCCGCGCCTTCTAGCCACGCCACGGAGACGCTGGAGACGCCCACGTCCACTCCCCTCCCTCCAGAACCACCTCCCCCTCCTCTCTCGCCCATTCCGCCGACGTCCATGAAGCTCGCCGGAGCACCGTCAAGCCCCCGCGTAGCCATCGACGCAGAGAAGCCCCCGGATCCTGTCCATCGTCTTCACCGCAGTTGTCTTCGTCTTTGAGCGGAATATGGGGAGCTGAAGGCCCCTGGAGCTGCCGAATCGCGTCGTCGTCTTCATCTACGGCCGCCACGCAACATCGTCGATTACATCGCCGTCGAGCCACCCCAGCCCTCGCCACCACCTCCGTTGCGTTCCTGGTGAGCTCACGGTCAAAACCCCTAACCTCTCCCCCTCGATTTCTTCCTCTGTCACCGACTGCCACGGTCTTCGTCGGCGAGCATCTGCTAGGCAATCATCCTCGCCGTCTTGTCCATCACCTCCGCCGTGAACTGCTGCTTCGAACGCGCCCAGCGGTGGCTCAAATGGCGCTCTGCAGCGAGATCCACCCCGAGCCCGTGCCACGACCGCCGCGGAAGGTCGTCGCCGGCGTCGCTCCGGTGGCCTCCTTGGTCACCTGGACCTTCCCCGAGACGCGCGGCTCCACGAGCTTGCGTTTGGTGCCTCCAGCGCTTCAAACGGACCACGGCTGCCTCCTCCCGTGCAGCGCCGCCGTGGCCAGGCCGCCGGCGTTTAGCCGCCGGTGGGTTAGCCTAACCCCCCCCCCCCCCTCGCTAATCCACCCACTAATGACCCCCTGAGCCAATGACAAGTGGGCCCAGTGGCTTAATTAAGCCACTGGTTAAGTTAACCCAGCCGGATTAAATTAACCAGCCACTGACAACCCTGGCCCACCTGTCAGCCCCCTGGTGACGCCAGCAGTGCATCATGCTGATGCAATAAAAGGAATAAAGGAATTTTCCAAATAATAAAAGAAATAAAAATAATTCAGAAAAATCCAGAAAATACCCCAAACTTTGGAAATTCATAGAAAATTCATATTAACTCCAAATTGGACAAATAATATATGAAAAATGATCAGGAGAAAATAAGCTATCCAAAAATCCAACTTTCAACTATGTTTGAGTTGATTTTAAAATGGGAACAGTAGCATATGTCATTTGAATTATTTGGAATTTATTCAAATTCAATTCAAATGATTTTGCAACTTGGACCATGGAAGTATGCTACATTTCAACCACACTTCAAAGGCATATCATACACATTTCCAAAAGGTTCAAAATGATCAAACAATGTCACATGTAACTTGGTTAAGTTTGAATTCAAACTGGAGTTTGAATTTGCAATTCAATTTGCAATATACTCCATTTAAATGGAATTGCTTCACACATCAAAGCATAAACATCAAGTTTCAACCTTCCATCATGTGATTGTGCATTGTATTTACTATGCTACTTTGCTTGTTGTTTGTCGAGCAGAGGTGGAACCGGAGCAGGAGGCTGCCCCCTTCGTTGAAGACCCAGAACCCGAACCTCGTCAGCAAGGCAAGCAAACCCCCATTGATCATGTCGATAAAATCCCACTTCCCTCTCATGTCTCGCTTATGCATTGTATAGGATGATTACCATGCTACGTTTCTACCGCATAGATGAACCCATTCCTTTTCATGGCCTATCATTTGTCACAGTAGTAGGCAAAACCACAATCCTAGCAAATGTAGGAGTTGATTGATATCATGTGGCCCCTGCACTTGTTACTGCTTATTGCATGCTTATAGTGATACCATGATGATACTGTTATGTGAGTCGGGATGGTAGTGATCATGATGATGATGGTAGAAAAGTGTTGGTGAATCGACCCTAATACAAGGTGAACGATGAGAGGCTGTGTAGGAGTACACGGTGGGTTGTCTCGTTGAACACCGCCCTAAGTCCGAGTTCTTGTGTGGTGATCCAAGATAAAGAGTACAACCACACATTGGGCTCACTGACCCCTCTCAGCTTACTAACTCATCCCTTTCGATGTCCAGATGTCGCAGTAGTTCGGAGTTCTGGTAGGTATGTGGCCTGGATGCTAAGTGAGAGAACGGCTCATCCGAGACCGGCTTATGCACCACGCACACATCACTTGGGTCCACTTCGGTAAACCGGTCGGGTTCACGATAGTGGTAACCAACCCAAGTAGGCGGCTTTCTTGGACTAGATCGGCTATGAGGTAACAGTTGTGGTGAGCATCCTCGCTGGCACCCCTTGAATGGTGTCGAGTTCAAAGGCGGTAAATGATGATCATGTGTGTGTAGCGGTAAACCCCTGCAGGGTTAACAAAACTATTCGAATAGCCGCGTCCGCGGTTATGGACTACTTGGAAAGCATAGCTTGATTATTAGAGAACTTGAATCGGATACTTCTAAAACACACCAAGATAAGTGTGAGTGCTATGGCGTGCTTTCTCGTGGGGAAGTCGAGGAAGGCACCATAGTGGTGTAATTGGTTGGAGAAAGTAGTGGACTCGTGTACGCTTCTTACCTCAAAGTCTGGTACTCGTAGTTCAGGACTAGCCAAGTCAAAGCTGGCATTTCTGCAAGAGAAACCCCACCTCCCTTTACCTTGATACATGTGCATGAGTAGTATAGCTCCTATGTAAGTCTTGCTGAGTACGACTTTGTACTCACGTTTGCTTAATCTATGTTTTAGATGAACCCACTGACCCCGAAGGTGGCTTCTTCATCGAGCTGGACGACTGAAGATCAAGCTAGTCTAGTCCCAGTCAGACGACTGGTTCCCTCGTGGAGGGCTTGTGTTTAAATAAGGCTTCTTAAGCCATTTGTTGAACTTGTCTGTACTCAGACATAATTTGCTTCCGCTTGTGTTGTAATGTTGGATCACATGTTTGTGATCTCTGTGTGCACTCTATAAGAGTTATCAATAAAAATGTATACTTTGTAGAGAATTGCAATGATACCTACTGTTCATACAAGGCATGTGTGATGCGTGTATGTTTATAACATGCATGTCTTTGTACGGGTTTTCGAGACCTTAGTTGTGATCTGGCTGGCGGTCTTTCATACAACAAGTGGCCCTTAGATGTGCGCAGCTTGGGGCATCGCGATGCGATTGTTTGAGACTCTGTCTCGGGCACACTTTGTGGTATGATCGAGCCCGCCCTAGACCCCGACTAAGTGATCGGGCTGGAGTATGTTTATGTAAGAGTTATGAGATAGTCGATAGTATGGTTGAGGCGACTTGTCTTTGAATATGGGAGCTCATCACCCATATCATTAGACTTGTGTGCGGACGATGAGGACCCATTTCAGTTGATCATCCGGCCTGGATGGGATACCCCTCACGTACGATGCTTTCCGAGAATGTTCTGTGCTTGGCCTTGTCTGCTTAGACAAGTGGGTACGGTTCTCGGCTCTCCATATGACTATGTCTTAGCTGGACTTGCATACGCTAACCCCGGGTCCCGACAGACTTGGAATCAGAGCAGGACTGACTGTAGGACTAGTAGCCTTGGCCGAAGTCGATTCTAGCTTGCTATAGTTATATAGTTACTCTGGGTATATAAGGGAACAACGTAAGGCTTCTTTTTTCTCCTTACCCCCTTCGTTCTGAGTTCTGAGTCACCCTCATCTTTTTCTACGGGAAGATAGGACTAGGCTCTCCTCTGTCTGATTAGAACATCTCGTTGTTTGCTTCCTTGTAGCCGTAGGAAAGTTGTGATCGGTTTGTTAGAGTGGTTATACTTCATGATTTATTACATCGTATGTAAGTGTTGTTTCCATGTTGTAAGAAATTGTCTTTTTCTTGCAATTACAGCCGTTATGCTGTCCGAGTCATTCCAGGTTTATCTCATAATCTGATGCATTTGCAAACTCCTTTCTGTTTCAGATGGCAGATCTTCCCCCTCGGCAGATTGTTCGTTTGACCAGGTGCCTCGGTGTGCGTGGCCATCCCGCCACATTGATCGAGATGATGTCCTATGTGGGATATCGATGGTATCCTGAGTACACCGTTGAGGAGCAGTTCCTCGACTTCAACCAGACCCAGTTCCACTGCATTGTCAGGATCTACCCGCACCACGTTGGAGTCGCTCAGCCTATCCACTTTGGACATGGCATTGGCATGACAGAGAACATGGCTGTGCAGGATGCTGCATATTCATGTATTACCCTGCTGAGAGAGGAGAACACTATGCTAAGAGAGACCTCGTTCCGCTATATCCCTGCTGCACTTCCAGGAGAAGAGGGATATTACACCGGACTCTACTCAGATCACTCTGCAGAGGATCCCGCACTTCAGATGACTGCTAGATTTGCTAGTGATCGAGATCGTGATGCACGCGCCCTCCGTTTCGAGCTCCACGCCACCCGTGTTCGTCTGTATCGAGCACTGACCCTTTTGGCACCCTTCGTGAGCGTTGGATCAGTTGAGTATGATGCTATCTACCCAGTGAGGACTCAGATGCCTTCTCGAGTTGCTTGGCCCGAGATTGGAGGCATTTTTCCACCCCGTGGTCCTCTGCTTCCACCCTACGCTGGACCTAGGCCCCATCCTTGCCCAAATGGATATCAGGGTCCACAGGCCTCCGTGTTTTCCGATGGTCACCTTCAGCTACCGGGATACACGGGTAACTTTTATGAGGACTACTATAGAGATGGAGATGAGTGAGACCGCCTGTGGTCTTACTTAGTGATGATGTAGTAGTATCTTAGTGTATTGTACGCAAGGGTCTAAGTTCCAGAGGCTTAGATAAATAATGTATAGGAAGTCAGAGTGCCTCTGAAGGATGTATCATCTTCATCACGTTTGTATTAGCTTGGTGCTTGTACTAAAACGATGTATGGCTTGTATGACAGCTTGTGAATATATGGCTTGTATGCTTTATCACCATGTTGTCAAGATGATTACTTCCTTTGCTCTGTAATCCTTCCAGTACTTCAATACCTTGTTTAGACTCTCCCAATCAACTCTGTTTGACTTTGGTTTTTCACCTTCAGGATGTCTCAAGAAACCCGTGGCCAGATTGGTCGTAACCAGGGTCGTGTGAATGACCAGGAGGAAGGCAACCTTCCACCCCCACCCACGATGGCTCAGGTTCTGATGGAAGTTGAGAGGAACCGCCGAGACTCTCACCACCTGCTGGAAGTCATTGCTCGCAACACCACTCAGTAGCGTAATGAGTTGGTGTCCCTGAACGACTTCATCCGGCTTCATCCCCCAGTTTTCAGTTACTCCACCGAGCCCCTTGACGCCGATGACTGGCTTCGCAGCATCGAGAGGAAGCTCCAAGCAGGCCATGTTGCAAATGGCGACAAGGTCAGCTATGCCACCTATCACCTTGAAGGCGCAGCTAGCTCTTGGTGGGAGAACTTCCTGAATATGCGTCCCGTTGGACCGCCCGCATCTTGGGATGAATTCTGCACTTCCTTCCGTGAGCACCACATTCCCAAGGGTCTTATGGACCGCAAGCGTGAGGAGTTCTGCAACCTCACCCAAGGCAGAAGGACCGTTGACGAGTTTAGTCGTGAGTTCAACCGACTTGCTCGTTATGCTACTGAAGAAGTCTCCACCGACGCAAAGAAGCAAGAGAGGTTCCGTCGTGGACTCAATTCTGGACTCCGTCGTGAGCTCAACCTACATGACTTTGCCACCTTCCAGGTCCTTGTCAACAAGGCCATCAAGGCAGAGGACATGAACACCCCCAACGACTTTCGCAAACACCCTAGAGACGATGGATCATCCAGTTCAGGCTCCCAGAAGCGCAAGATCTGGATCCCCAATAGTATGTTCCGCCAGAACAACCCACCGAGGCCATCCTATGTGGCGCCTCGTCCACCAACCCAGTTCCACCCAGCTCCACCAAACAACCCAGCTCCATGCACTGTTTTTGGAGCCTGTTACAAATGTGGTCAGGCATGCCACTATTCTCGTGAGTGCCCCCAGAACCAGATCCAGCATCAGAATGCTCCACCCCGTGCCGGAGGCAACAACAATTGTCGTGGCAAGCCACCCCAGAAGGTCTACACCGCCAAACCCGCTCCTCCCGCCACTCGTGGACGTGTGAACCAGATTGTCGCCGAAGAGACTGACGACACCACTGACGTCATTCTTGGTACGCTCCCAGTCAATTATGTTCCTACTTCCGTTCTTTTCGACCCAGGAGCATCTCATTCATTCATGTCGGAAAGTTATGCACTTCGTCATGAGTTATCCTTTGTTGAATTGTCCACCCCGATGATTATTCAAACTCCAGGGTCAAGATGGCAAACTAATAGAGTAAGCCACGGTAATCAAATTGCAATTGAGGGTTTAGTATTCCTTGCTTCACTCATAGCCCTCAAGTCTTCAGATATTGATGTCATCCTTGGCATGGATTGGCTATCAAGACAGAATGCCTACCTGGATTGCAAAGGCAAATCCGTGAAACTCACCCACCCTTCAGGAAAAACCGTCAACTGTACCTCACCCAGAACAAGAACCCAAGTGCATTCTTTGAATGTACTTCCCCTTCCCGAACTTGAAGATATTCCGGTGGTTCGTGACTTCCCGGATGTCTTTCCTGAAGAGCTGCCGGGAATGCCACCCGACAGATGTGTAGAGTTTATAGTGGATCTTGCCCCAGGAACCGCACCAATTTCTAGACGCCCATACAAAATGGCCCCACGTGAGCTAGCTGAGCTTAAAACCCAACTGGAAGCTTTAATGGAGAAAGGCTTCATACGCACTAGCTCATCGCCATGGGGTTGCCCCGTTATGTTCGTAACGAAGAAAGATGGAACAGAAAGGATGTGCGTAGACTATCGCCCGCTAAATTTAGCGACGATAAAGAACAAGTACCCATTGCCCAGGATCAATGATCTTTATGATCAACTTGCAGGATCCTCTGTCTTCTCCAAGATGGATTTGAGATTAGGTTATTATCAAATCAAGATCCGAAACGAGGACATTCCCAAAACGGCTTTTACTACTCGTTATGGTCTTTACGAGTACACCGTCATGTCCTTTGGTTTAACCAATGCCCCCGCCACTTTCTCACGCATGATGAATTCGATCTTCATGGAGTATTTGGACCAGTTCGTCGTGGTTTACCTCGATGACATCCTTATATACTCGAAGAACGAAGAAGAACATGCCGAACACCTAAGGCTGGTATTGATGAAACTTAGAGAGCATTGCCTGTATGCTAAATTCTCCAAGTGTGAATTTTGGCTACCAGAAGTGACCTACTTAGGCCACGTGATTTCTGCAAGAGGCATTGCTGTGAATCCCGAGAGAGTTCAGGCCGTCCTTGATTGGACTCCACCTGAATCAGTTAAGCAAGTTAGGAGTTTTCTTGGCCTAGCCAGCTATTGCCGTCGCTTCGTTGAGAACTTTTCTAAAGTTGCAAAGCCTCTAACTGAACTCCTCAAGAAAGATAAGAAATTCCTATGGACTCCCAAGTGCGAGGAAAGCTTTCAAGAGCTGAAAAGAAGATTGACTTCTGCACCCGTACTTGCACCTCCAGACACCAAAAAGGATTTCGAGATCTATTGTGACGCATCACGGCAAGGGTTAGGATGCATACTTCTGCAAGATCGACATGTGGTAGCTTATGCTTCACGCCAGTTGCGGCCACATGAAGAGAACTATCCTACCCATGACCTTGAACTCGCTGCCGTAGTTCATGCCCTAACAACTTGGCGACATTACCTCCTTGGTAATCGTTGTGAGATTTATTCCGACCACCAAAGCCTCAAATACATTTTCACCCAGCCAGATCTTAATCTCAGGCAAAGACGCTGGATTGAGTTGATAAAAGATTACGACGTAGTAATTTCTTACACCCCAGGCAAAGCCAATGTCACGGCTGATGCACTAAGTCGTAAGTCGTATTGTAACAACCTCATGTTACAACAGTATCAACCACTTCTTCATGAGGAATTTCGCAAGCTTAATCTTGAGATTGTTCCTCATGGCTACCTTTCTACCTTGGTGGCGAAACCAACTCTTGAGGATCAAATTATAGTTGCCCAAAGGCGTGCACGAGGTGTCCGCCGGATCAAGGAGAACATTGCTAGCGGAGTTGCTAAATGTTTCTCCACAGATAGCAAGGGAACGGTATTCTTTGGAAATCGTTTGGCAGTACCTAAGAATAGGGAACTAAGGCAACTCATCCTCAAGGAAGCCCATGACACACCCCTCTCAATTCATCCCGATAGCACAAAAATGTACCGAGATCTACGCCAGAGATTTTGGTGGACTAGGATGAAGAGAGACATTGCTCAATTTGTTGCCGAATGTGATGTTTGTCGTCGCATTAAGGCAGAACATCAAAGACATGCTGGTACACTTCAACCTTTGTCTATTCCCGAGTGGAAATGGGACAAAGTCGGTATGGACTTCATCACCGGCTTTCCAAGAACCCAGAAAGGAAATAATGCCATCTTCGTTGTCATAGATAGGCTTTCCAAAGTTGCTCACTTCCTTCCGGTTCGCGAGTCTATAACTGCCAGCCAGTTAGCGGACTTGTACATCTCTAGAATTGTATCCCTTCACGGTGTTCCTTTGGAAATCAATTCTGATCGCGGTAGCCTTTTCACCTCTAGATTTTGGGGAAGCTTTCAGAATGCTATGGGAACTCATCTCTCCTTTAGTACCGCTTTCCATCCTCAGTCTAGCGGTCAAGTCGAAAGGGTTAACCAAATTCTTGAAGACATGCTCAGAGCTTGTGTTATCTCATTCGGAAAGAATTGGGAGAAGTCTCTTCCATTCGCCGAATTTGCTTATAACAATAGTTTTCAATCTAGTCTGAACATGGCTCCTTTTGAACTCCTATATGGACGACGATGTCGAACACCTTTAAACTGGTCAGAAACCGGTGAAAGACAATTCTTTGGACCGGACATGATCAAGGAAGCAGAAGAGCAAGTTCGCATTGTTCGTGATCAATTGAAAGCAGCCCAGTCTCGTCAGAAAAGCTACTATGATCGTCATCATAGGCAAGAGAGCTACAATCTGGATGAGAAGGCTTACCGCCGGGTTACTCCTCTGAAGGGAACCCAACGTTTCGGTATCAAAGGCAAGTTGGCCCCATGTTACATCGGACCTTTCCGCATTCTTGCCAAACGTGGAGAAGTTGCGTACCAACTTGAACTACCCCCGCACCTTTCCCGAGTACATGATGTATTCCATGTGTCCCAACTCAGGCGTTGCTTCAAGGACCCCATCCGCGAAGTCGACCATGAAACGCTTGATCTCCAAGATGACCTTTCTTATCGAGAATACCCCGTTCGTATTCTTGATTCCGCAGAGCGTGTCACTCGTCGTCAGAAGATTAGGTTTCTGAAAGTGCAATGGTCACACCACTCTGAGAGAGAAGCTACGTGGGAAAGAGAAGACCGTCTCAGTGCCGAGTACCCCACTTTCCTCCCGCAGACTTCTGAATCTCGGGACGAGATTCTTTTGAGTGGGGGCGAGTTGTCAGAACCCTCTGTTAGGTAATGTGCTAGGATCAAAGTAACCTTGCATCATGTCAAAATTTCAAAAGAAATCTTTGAAATCAAATTCAAAAGCAAAATGGGAGAAGGAACCCCCCCCCAGATGAATTAATTCAAAAGGCCAGATAAAAATCTTCTCCAAAAATTCATGTTAGATTTTTGAAAAGTCTTATAAATGAGTGTGATCACATATCAAGTGATGTGGGACCCATCCCATGCTCATAGATTTTTCAAATATTCAAACAGTGCCTTGGAATTAATCAAATAACCCTATTTGAGTTAAGATTCAAATTATTTGAATTTTAAAAATGTTGAAACTTTATAAGTGGCTAGTCTATATTATTATGAGGCCATATAAAAAATTTCAGCATTTAATAAAATGCCTAGCTATTTAATTTAGCTCAGCAAAACAAATGTCAGAAAAGAAAAACAGAAAAGGAAGAAGAAACGCTTACCTGGCGCCCAAGCGAGAGCAGCCCATCCAGCCCAGTCGGCCCAAAAGGGAACAGGGGTCTTCTTCCCCGATCCCGCGCCTCCAAGCTGCTCGGTGGAATGCCACCGAGCTAGCCGTGCATGTCGCCGCCTCTCCAGACGCCACCTGCCCCTCCCGCGCCTTCTAGCCACGCCACGGAGACGCTGGAGACGCCCACGTCCACTCCCCTCCCTCCAGAACCACCTCCCCCTCCTCTCTCGCCCGTTCTGCCGACGTCCGTGAAGCTCGCCGGAGCACCGTCAAGCCCCCGCGTAGCCATCGACGCCGAGAAGCCCCCGGATCCTGTCCATCGTCTTCACCGCAGTTGTCTTCG